>OY728137.1:737849697-743559697 GCA_963277665.1 Viscum album
TCTTGGTATTGAAATTAATAGATAAATCCAAGGTTGGTAGTCTTGAGAGTAGATCAATGGGTATTGTGAGACGAATTAATAGAGAGGAGATAAAGAGGATTTGAACGATCAACATTGTGGGGACACAAATAGAAATTACAAGGTTTCTCGAAGTTGAATATGGACCATCACCCCCACACCTCCATGGGTTTCAAAAAGACCTCAACACCCACCCACATTGATTTAACCACCACCCTTAATTTAATGAAATTGAGGGATCCAAATTTGTGATTTATGAGTATTTTCATTTAATTTATTTTTATAAAACAATTAGTATGGGTGAAAAATATTTTGTAAAATATTCTTCGTTGTATCTTGAAACCCTTTTTTAATGAAAATTTATTTAATTTTAATTTTACTATACACATACATACATGTATGAATGAATACACACACACACACACAGATATATATATATATATACATATCACACACACACACACACACACACACACACACATATATATATATATATAAACCAAAGTTAAATTTCAATGATGTGTAATTTCCAGTGCATTAAAATTCATGGTATTTAAATA
The DNA here is from genome assembly GCA_963277665.1 of Viscum album. Classification (NCBI taxonomy): domain Eukaryota; kingdom Viridiplantae; phylum Streptophyta; class Magnoliopsida; order Santalales; family Viscaceae; genus Viscum; species Viscum album. The sequence continues at coordinate 737,850,276 of OY728137.1, forward strand.
AATAAGAAAATTGAGGGGATAAAACATAGCATAGATCGATGGGTGGTGTGAGGAGAATTAAAAGGGAGGAGACAGAGAGGACTCAGACCATTGACATTGCGGTGACAAACAAAGAAATGATCCGGATTCTGATAGGTGAATGTGGAACATAACCCTCCCTTGCTATGGGTTTCAATATATACCTCATTACTCACCAATGTAGATTTAACTTCCACCAGTAACTGTATACTATCAAGGAATCCAAATTTGTGATTTGTGATTATTGTTTTTATAGGATTTAAATAAATATAAAAATGAGTTAGGATAATAAATATTTTGTAAAATGTGCTTCATGATTTCATAAAATTATTTTAAAAAATATTGTTATTTTTGTTAATTGTGTTATATATATATGTACATACATATACGTAAACAAACACACAGAAATATATATATATACCTCAGTTACATTTACATTATGCATAATCAGGGGAGCATTAAAATGCATGGTCTTTTAATTAACTAAAAAACCGAGGGGAGTGGACCTGAAAATCTTTCGATGAGTGATGTGAGGGAAATTTGAAGTGATGATATGGAAGGATTTTGTGATGCCCTGAACCTTTTCAATGTGTAATAATAACTTCTTATTATTTATTCACTCAATCAATAGTTCTCAAAATAATACAAGACACATATTATTAATAAACCACTGAAATGTTTACATCTACAACAGGAAAAAACCATAGTTAGCCTTATAAACTAATAGAAAATACAAGAAGTACCATTGGGAGACCTAATAACACCACAAAGTGGTTGAGAAGGTAGCCATCATCACTTGGACCAACCATAAGGATAATGTGATAACTAGGAGAATGGAACAACTACTAAGCGTAAGAGGAATATAGAGAACCATCATGGTAATCAAAAACAACTTAGATATGAGATATAATAAACATGTATTTAAAAGGTTTTTATAGACTGTTAGAAATACTTTTGACCATTTTATAGCTTTTGGTGTTCAAAATGATGTAATAATTGGAGTCTTCGTCCAGTGATCATTAGTGTTTTATTAAATGGATACAGTTATAACTTTTTTATGATAGTTTCTTGTAAAATAATAACAGAAAATTTACATTGAAGTGCATTTCAAAATACTATTTTTATTCTTTTAGAATTATTATAGAATATTTTAAATAATAATTATACTAATATACAAAAATATCTCATTTGTCTTTTTAGTCCTAAAATGTGACATAAATATATATATGAAATTATAATAATTAGTTTTAAAATTATGAATTAAAATTAGATTTATAAAAGTATTACTATTTTAAAACTATGAATTATATTTATATTTTAATTGTTGAAAATATAATTTTTACATATTTTTATACAAATTTTATTTGATTTCTATTTTATTTAATACCTGATATATATATATATATAATGTTTGGTAAAAATAAATAAATGAGTTATGAAAGTATCAATTATAAATATATATAAATAATTATATATAATAATGGTTTTTATTTTAAAATATATGTGGAGTAAGATAATAATAATATTAATAAGTTATAATGATGATTGATTTTCTTTACACTAATGTCAAAAAAAAAATTAAAAAGGTAGGTTTAAAGGGAAACATGAAAGGCAGCATAACAAAATGAATGAAAACAAATGTGATTTATGAAAAAAAGTCAAAATTTTAATTCTTTAGAAAAACAATAAATATTCTTAAATATAAAATTAATAATAATAATATGTTAAAGTTTTGAAATTATATATTTTTTTAAAAAGGAAGTAAAACCGGAATAGGGTTTTGAAGGAGGCGTTGTATGATTTCTCGTCCTCGGTAGGGTTCGCGAGCCATGGAGCCTGGTCGATCTCAAGAAGAGGTGGGTCAATCGTCATTAAGTTGAATCCATGTTTGTGTTCAAGTTGAAGAGGTGTCTGGGAGGCCGCGCTGTTGTCGAGGTCGAAGGCATGGTAGTGGTCCAGGACGAGCAGGCCATGCAGCTTCAGTGGAGTCTCAGAGGCAATGGTCCAGTTAAAGTCGAGTGGTGGTTTGAGCATAAGTAGCATCCTAGGTTTCAATCCATCCATATTTGATGTAGGGTTCTATTTCCGGTATAGAATCAATATGTTATTAGTCTTTAGTTCTAGGCAAGGAATGGGTCTTGTTTGGCTCTGTTACGCACATCGCCCTTTCCATTATCAAATCAATATGACTGTCATTTTATTTGTTTAATTGTAATGGTTGTCTATTAGATGAATTCTTGTTTTCTTGTTTTGATTGGTCCAATTTTATTTTCGGTTGTCTTTTTATGAAATAATGAATGTTTTTGGTCCATTTATTAAAGATATATATATATTTTATTTCATTTTAATTTTGAGATCACAAATCTGTCTCATTGTAACTTTTCCAAGATTCTAGTGTCCAACTGGCTTCACTGTATACTTGATTATTATTTTGACACACACAACTTGCACCACAAGAAGGGTTATGTCTCTCATTTGTGTAACACCCCAGGTAAATAAGGAATATGGAATTTTCATATTTATCCATATTTGTGAATAAAATATTAATATGACTTTGAAGGGGACGCTATGCTCGATGGCGTACCCAACACGCAACAACGAGTTTCTTGGGAATCTTACGTTGCACTCTAATAATAAAATAATATTATTCTAAATGGTAGTTAACATGTAGCCATTGTAATGGCGAGAATGGATAGAAATAACTAAAATATGATTATATATGTTCTTAAATATTTTTACATTTATACAATAAAAGATAAAGGCTTAAAATGTGGAAAGAATTCAATTTTAGGCGTATATGCCCTAGTTTTCACTAAAGGTTCACTTATCACCTTTTGATGGATAACCGTCATTAAATATAGTTTTGTTCACTCTTAAAAATTCTTTTGGACCAAATAAAACTCTTATTAAGAATCAGGACATCAAAATTAACTTTGTGTAAATTTTTGGTATCTTTCCGATAAAGTTCATTTTTTTAATGAATAGTGTAAATGTTGTATTTTAATTCAAAACCACTTTTTAATATAATTTATTTATATGATTAGATTATATTTTGAATTGGTTTTAAAGTGAAATTAGAAAATATTTTTACCATTAAATCCAATAGTGGTCGTTGGAATCAATTTCACTTTAAAATCAGACTTAAACTAGTGTCAATCTTTTGATACTTATTGTTTCATAAAACACGCTATTTGTCATGACAGCGGGAATTAATTATTAAATTAATTAATGTGACTTATATGTTTTGAATTTTGTAAAACGGACTTCATTTTTGAATTCAGAATATCAAATATAGCTGAGGGTGAATTTTTGGGATTTTTCTGAAAAACATCAATTTTTGATGAATAGTGAAACCACTAAGTGGTACTTATAAAACTGATTTTCCGTTTAAATGAAATTTTGCCATCATTTTGTTTTGATTTTCAAAAATCCGACATACATGGTTGTCATTAAGAAGTAAAATGTGGTTCAATGAGATTAAAATAATTTTTTGGTGAATAGTAACTTATTAAGTTTTTAATCGCGATTAGTGGTAATTAGTGTGGTTTAAGGTAAAAAAAATGATTTAATAAAATGAGATGAGCTTGAAACATGTATTACCCTCATTGGTTGTATCATGGCCGACCAAGAAAATCCATGGGTCATCTTGGGGACCCCATGGATCCACTTTGGTTGGGAAATGACATAAATAACATTTTATTTAATGTAAAAGTAAAATTGACACAAACATGATATGTTTTACTAAAACAATTTTTAAGTGGGGTTATACAAGTCATCTTTTTGATTATAAATATTCATTGGAAAGATAAAAAGATTTACTACATAATAGTATTTTTTTTATAATTTTTAGACATTAAATAAATTAAATTAGTTATGACATAATAATGATGCAGCGATGACATCATTATTTGACGATTTAAATAAAATGGAAAGATAATGTAAAATATATGAACTACACATGTCAAAAACTTATTGGATGAGTGGATTTCGAAGCCTTATCACCTTATCCACGAATTATATCAATGTGGGACCTTTTGAAACCGAATCACATTTTCAAATAAAGTAATATTTCTTTACATTCCAAAAGTGCCCCTCCTCTCCTCTTATAAAAGGCCCCCACCTCTACCTCATTTCACAAACTACTCAAGCCTTTGGCTCGGCCAAACCCTGCCCATTTACTCTCTCCACATCCCTCTCCTAATCCTAGAGGATTCCATTTGGGAATCATCCTTTCAAAGGAAGCCTTTAGGCTCAAATCAAAAGGAGTTACACTTTTAAAGGTAATTCATTCTCTCATGTTCATTTGTTTTATTTTGTTTCTCCAACCCCCTAAACTCTTTTTATTTACTTCTTTTGTAACAAAAACAGTATCTTCAATATACTAGGATGTTGTTATAAGATTTATTCGAGCTACACTCTCACACAACTACATCAAATGGTTACAGAACATACGGCTTCCGTGGATGGCGAAATTCTGCCTCCCGAAACGATGATTGTTCAATACTCATTTAACACCTTAAAAGGTGGCCATTATGATGTCACTATTTTTATATATGATATATAATATGTTTATGTTTTCCTTAAGCTTATGTTTTTTCTTTTTGGGCATACCTTTATGGTTTCCATTATGGGTAAACGCGATATCTTCATTTAAGGAAGTGCGGACTACCACCCCCTCAAAGTGATTTGATTCGTTAAATACCATATGTGGGACGTATAAAGGATGTAACTATGATATTATATATGATATTATACTGTAATTATAATATACCTTTATATCATTATTATTCCATTCTATAAAATATGAAATAGAAATGAAAGTAGCGTTCATGCGTACGTACGGCTTACCGTCTCCATGAACGGTGCATTTCATTTCTTACCTCTAAATGATTATGTAATGTTATAAATGCATGCATTTACTGGATATATATGAAATATATGATATAAAAATCATGAATATGATTCTGGATATAATAAAAATTTGACCACATGAACAACATGTAATGGTAAGAAGTCCACTTTCGACTTAAGAACCAAATATCGACAAAACAAACATTATTAACTTAAATGTTTACATAATGTTTATAACATGGAAATAAGTGATCTAATAGGAATAATGAACTAGAAAAAGGTTCTTAATAAAGTTTAAATTAACTGAAGTTTATTATTCAGGACGTTAAAGAACGATCGAGTCAAGTCGGACCAGAGGTAAGGGATCCTACAACTCTCTTTCTTTTTAAGTACACACTTTTATGTCATTTCTTTTAAAGCTCATCTTTCTTGTTATTGGGATGATCTTTTATATTACACTTACTGTAATTTTTATTTTCATGTGATGAGAGACCCTATTCTTTCTCATCAATCCATTTTGGAAGTTTTGAGTGGCGTCGTTAGGCTGCCGAATTTTCGTAAGGGATTTTTCATCTCACTTTTATTCCCGTGCGATTTATGCTACATTTGCCACAAATTCCATTGAGTGGTGTATGTACTGCCCATTATTATACTCTTTGTGTAATATACTTTTGTTTATGAGTATTTACATCAATGATCTATTGTCCTTTTTTTATGGGGTGTATGTTTTGAAAGATACCCAAGTCGGTAAGGGAACCTTTCACCCTCCTCTTTTTTAAAAGACTTCTTTTATTGGGTCTTTTAATTTACATATTTTTATGTTGGGATATGTTCTCATACATCCTTATTGATGTAAATTTTATGTCCAAGTGATGAGATACACTTTTTATCTCTCATCAACTCATTTTGATGTGATGCCGTTAGGCTGTCAAGGGAACTTTTTAACCCAATTTCGATTTCTTTGGGTTCAACTTGTAGTCATTGAATATGTCATCCATTGAATATGTGTGAATGAACTTTTATTGTTTTACACTTAATATCCACTTATATTGGGTGTATATATATTTTTCACACATTTTTTTTGAGATTTATTTGTCCTTAATTTAAGGATACCTTCTTTATAAGGGATTTCATCACATTTGACATTTCTATTGAGGGCTCATTGTTGTTATGAACCAATTCACTCTTATATGGTGTATATACTGTCCTTTGTAGTATTATATCAGGAATCCTTTTATTCTCATGATATTATAAAATTCTGACTAAATGTTATTCCTCGATTATTGTATTCAAGTGTCTCTAATTTTGGTAAAACCCCTTTAACCAAAATATCGTTTTAAATGTTTTAATTATTTGTTCTTATTAATATCCATGTTTTCAAAATGGTTTTAAGGATTTATTTAAAGGGATATTAATGGTTTAAAATGTTAAAAGCTTCAAGGTGGTATGGGACACTTTGATTCAAAAATCTCTTTATTAAATGTTTTAAATGGTTTTGGAAATGGTTTCTTTTTGAATGGATTCATTATTTCAATATCCTAAAATGTTATAGTGTGATTGAAATGTGGAAATGTTATGTTTCCTTTATTCATGTTTATGTGATACGATTATGTTATGGTTCTTGGGCATTTTTATGAAAACAGGTGGTTCCGTTGATAAACTAAGGGCGGGTGAGCCCGATTTAGCTCTCCAATGCATTGGGTAACGCGAAGGAGTGAAACGTTAAGGTTTCTCCGAAGAGATTTAGGGAATATACTGTGATGGGTATTCCAAACGTAACCAAGAGGGTTACTCCCTACGTAAGAATGTTATGAATGCCTCAAGTTACCTTTATGTATTATGTTTTCTATGATTTATTCATGATTTGATATGCCTATGTTTTATGGGTAAAGTATGATTTCATTCTTATGTATATATGAACTCATGTTTCCTTTCCATATTTTTATAACCCTTACTGAGCTTTTTATGCTCATCCCAAGTTTTTGAAATGTTTTTCACAGGTCAAGGGAAAGGTACATGATGTGATGATAGTGTCAAGGATGTGTCAACAAAGAATCTGTGTTTTATTTTAAATAGGTTTCCGTTGATGGGAAGTGTAACAACCCAAGATTTTATAAAAAAATATTCTTTTTAATTTTATTAAAGTCTTGTGTTGTACAACACACATCCTTGACTTGCCTTGCATTACACGCAATCACGACCTTCCTCGATAGCGTGTGTAATACGCAATACCGAGTTTCACTAAACAACGATATGCTATTAAAATATTATTAAAACTAGCCGTTATGAATAGTAATAACCACTTTTTAAAACTCTGTAAATCTTATTTTTCAAAATGATCTTCATTCTTGGATTCGGAGTATCGAATTTAGCCTAAGGTGAAATTTTGGTACTTTTCGGATAACTTTCATATTCTGATGAATAGTGAAAAATTACTAAATTATAATTAAAAACAACTTTTTAATCGAAATAATTAATAGTGATAAATTATTATTTTGAGTGGTTTTAAAGTATATTTAGAATATATTTTTACAATTTAATACAATGTTGGTCATTGGATGTAATTTCACATTTAAACCAGACATAATCAAGTGTCAATCTTTTGATAGATATTGTTTCCTAAAAACACGCTATTGGTTTTAACAGCGGGATTTAATTATAAAATTAATTAATTCAATTTCTATGTTATGAATTTGGTAAAATAGACTTCATTTTTGAATTCGGAATATGAAATATAGCTTAGGATGAAATTTTGGCACTGTTCTGAAAAACATCAATTTTTGATGAATAGTGAAACTACTAAGTGGGAGTTAAAAAAACTGAATTTTTCATAAAACTTAATTTTGCCGCTTCTGTGAATGGAATTTCGAAAATCCGAGAGACACAGTTAATATCAAGGACTAAAATGTGGTTCAATGAGACGAAAATAATTTTTTGGTGAATAGTAACTTTTTACTTTTTTTACCGCGGTTAATAGTAAATAGGGTAACTAAGGGTAAATATGATATTACTATTACCCTAACACATGTCCTAATTCTATTGGACAAGTGTAATTCGACCAAAAACAAACTTAGGAATAAAATATGACCATTTAGGCCCACTTGGATTAGATTAGGACATTTATTATTAATTTATTTAAAGAAAGGTTAAAATTGTTAAAATCAAAGTTTAATAAGTAAATCATTTTTCATATGGGGTTATACATAAGATAAATTGGATTGTAAATATTCATTAGGAAGCTAAAACGATTTCCTACATGATGGTATTTTATTTTTAATTTTTAGACATAAAAAAATTTAATTTATTTATGACACAACGATGATGCAGTAATTATCTTATTAATGAAATATTGACATAATTGATGTTATAAACACCAAAATAAATGTAATTTGACATTTTTTTATGAATTCCACTAATTTTATAGGTTACTATGATATATTAATGTTGATTTAATCAACTTGGTTTGAACATATAATTCTTTTATGACTTTCAAAAAAATCATATATCAAATAGTGTCAAAATTGACACGAAATAGTTTTTAAATAAAATATTATATTATTAATTGTTATTTTATTCCTAAAAATCTAAGGTTCGGCCAAATGACTTAGATAAGGATATATATATTAATAATAAACAATTTTGGGTTCGTTTGGCATGTTATAGTAAGTGTATTAACCATATAGTAGAAGAAAACAAAAAGACACGGTTAAAGTTAAATTAATTAACTTAGAGTTAAATCTAATTGATAAGGTTAAAATAATACCCTAAACTTGTTTAAATTCTATTGGATGATAGGATTTCGACCCCTCCCCACCTTATCTTCGAAATAAGACCCTTTGGAACCATTATAAACCGATTTTGACTTTAATATAAAATAATATTTTGAGATATTCCTAAGGTGCCCCTCTCCTCCCTTATAAAAGGACACCTCCTCCCCCTCCTCCTCACACCAAATTGAGAACTCAAGCTCGGCCAACCCCTGCCAAAATTCCTTCTCCACTTCCCTAGAAACATCCTAGAGGTTCTGGTCTTCCTCAAAGACCAATTCTAGTGCCCTAAGAGGAGGTCTCAAAGAGGCACTTCAAAGAAGAGGTAATTACCGTTACCAATTCTTTCATTTTTATTTCTTCTTCCACTTCTTCTTCTTATGTTGTTTCATTATGAAGTAATAACAGCAGTATCACTCATATACTGATATGTTATTATAAGTATGAAACAACCCTATTTCACCATCTATCCATCCTACGGAAAAAGAAATCACCGCGCGTGCGTACGTACGGAATACCGTCTCCACGCCGTGGTGTAATCTATTTTCCACCACCACCTTACATGGATGGGTATAATGGTGTAAAGAATAACTATACATAGTTATTACAACATCATATTGATTCTTATATATTTTATAATCCACTCCAATTCAATTCAGTATTTATGGAAATGATATCATCGCTCGTGCGTACGTACGGACTACCGTCTCCACGACGCGATGAGATTCATTCTCCATGTTAACCATTTAAGAATGATTATAATGTATATATAAGAAATAATAATGAAATATATGACATTATAAAGCTACTGTATTTATGTATATATATACATATGTATGTCATCTACTTACTTCCATTTCAAGACAATAAGGAAAGAAAAACAGCGTTCATGCGTACGTACGGACTACCGTCTCCATGAACGGTGTTTTTCATTTCATTTATCTATCTTATATATATATATACTGAATATATATGATATATAAATCATATTTTATATTCTGGAAGTAAGTAAATCATGATATAAGTAATAATAATGTCATGAACAACAAGTCAAAACACCTACGATAAAATGAAACGATTTTACCCAAAACGCTTCTTTAACGTGGAATTTACAAAAGAACGGGTAATATAATGTCATAAGTGAACCATATATGATATCATAACAATGAATATGATTCTGTAATAAGTCAATGACATTATTTAAATCATTATACAGGAGGTTCGTACACATACGAAGCAAATCGGACCTAAGGTAAGGGAAATATCACAATCTCATTTTTATCCGAGATTGTTTATTCGTAAGTATTTACTGGGGTGTATTTTATCATCCACATCCATGTTTACTCAATATGTAATATTATTTCCATCCACCTAAAATTGTTTAAATCCATTTTTACCCTTCAGTGAGTTTTTAGTAATACGTATGAAAGGAATCTTTTGTCGTTTTTCGTACGAGGTACTTTTTGACTTTTCCGACAAAAGTACGAAGAATATTTTTTTTAAATTATACGGCACGAACGGATTTCTACTGTTTTATAAAGCCTTATTTTAATGAAGCTTCCTCTAAAATATTTCATGACTATTTTCAATAAAATCTCTTTCTTTTAAAATTGCATGATGTTTTGTGAAAAGAAATTGATTTTGAAGAAGAAAGGACATTTTCCTCAAGAATTCAATTCAAGTGTTTTATCAAAATTATTTTCCATCTAAGATAATAAAGGGTTCTGTTTCTATCCATATTTTTACATTGATTTGACTATGTTGTGATGGAATTATGTTTATGAATTCCTTTATCTTATATGAATTGATTTATGATGTCATGATGTTTCAAGAATCCCATTTTTGTTACATGTGTTATGCGATGATGTATGATTATGTGGCACACATAAGAAAGGATTCATTATAAGATGGGTGGGACCTATATCTCCCTCCAATGCATTGGGTAAAGATTTTATATCTCATGAGATAGACAGGGCTGGAACGGTAGGTTATACCGGTTCAGTGAAATAGGACTGAAACGAGGGTTACTCGATTCCGAAATGGACTTTGTCCACTAAGATAGTCTTGGCAATGAGTCATGACTAACCAGAAATGATTTTCCATGATTATGTGTGCATGCCACAAAGTTTCAAGTTTCATGTTATGATTATGGTGATCTCATTTTCACTTCTATGATTTGTTCCATGTTAAGATATTATGATCTCTTTTGCAGGTTATGATTTTCAAAAAAATATGATATGATTTTTATTTCTTTTGTATACCCTTACTGAGCATTTGAGCTCACCCTTTTATGTTTTCTTTTCCCCAGGATATAAAGAAAGGTTTTAGGTAAAAAAAAGGAAGATCTTTATGGGAGATATTGAAGAACTTTCACCACGATTAGAAGATTACGTTCTGAGTTTCCAAAGACACTAAACTATTACGATCCTTTAGTGTGTGTTTTTGTTATGTACTAAGTATTCCGCAAATGTAATGTAATGTCCATGTACGTCAAGCTTCGGGTCTCTACAGGAAGAATGAATATTGTCTTTTATGTAACCACTTTGTTGAAATGTGGAATGTAATGCAAGTTTCATGATCTAATTCTCTAAAACTCTAAAACTGAAAAGATCCTCAATGTGTAATCTTGTAATAACTCATGATTAAGTAAGGTTTTAGGCTGGGGCCTTATAGTTGGTATCAAAGGTCGGTTTAGATAACTTTAGAGGTCAGGGTATTCTTTAAGCATAATTGACAATTACCATAATGGTTAGGATTTCCGAAAGAGTCTTAGTTTTAGATAAAGTGAATGAGTAAGTATATCTTATTGTCTATCTTACTCATTAGTACATGATGGTTTTGTTGATATACTCACACTGACCTTTTTGGTTTTAGTAAATGGCTGGATCCAGCAGGAACCAAAGTAACAGTGGATGTGAAGGAAACTGTGACAGTTTTTTGAGCAAGCAACTAAATGATATGGGAGCTACAATGAGAACTCTTTTGATTATCCTCAACCAACTATCTGGAGTCATGATTGACCACCTAAACCTTGGAGATTTCTCTAAGGCATCATATATGCAAGAAAAAAATCCCTATGGAAGTACAGGTAATAATCATAAAGGTAAGTGTGTTCAAAAACCTATGTGTCAAAGATGTGGAAAGAAACACCTAGGAAAATGTTTCAAAGGGACAGAAATATGCTATAGATTTTGAAATGAAGGTCATAAAGCAAGAACCTTCCATGGAAAAAGGAAGCATCCATTTGACTCGAGGAAAGGGAAAGAAGTTCTTTCTGAGGGATCAATTGAATGTTTTAAATGTGGTGTGCATGGTCATTATGCAAACACATGTCCTATGAAGAAGTTTTGTGAATGGGGTCACCAAGAGCGTACCAATATTCGTTTACCAATACCTAATGCAATTCAGATTGAGGATGAAGAAACTGACAATGACCAATCAAAGGTATGTACTATTTCATGACTATTGTTTTCTTATTTTGGAATCTTAGGATATGATTCATGATTTTGTTTGTAGGAAAGAGGTATTTCGGAATAATTTGGAAAGGAATGGATAATGGATCATGAAGAATGTTGAATGAGTAAGATGTCAACATATAAGGGCTTCAAGAGTTAGGGTGAAATTCTTAAGAGTATTAAGTCTCTTTTGATGATGGGGTTACATTAGAAGACTTTTTATATTATGTGTAACCCTGATGTTTAATATAGGAAAATTTTATTCAAGTAATAGTTATCTTTTCTTTTGTGGACATAGTTATAAAGAACCATTTGGGTTTATATGATCCTTACTTTTGAGGTAATTATGGGTTACCATATGTTATGATTGAAGTGAAAGGCATGAGATAAAATTGAGGTTAAATTATGTTATGGTTATTTTTGATGATTTTATCCCTTTTGGGTAATGATTTGAGAATTATATAGTTTTGGAAAAAGGACAAAACGTAGACTGTGTGACAACCCGTCGCGTCGGACAATGCTGCGGGAATCGAACCCACAACCAAAGTGCCACTAGTATTTATCGCCTACCACTGGACTACGTGAAGTCCCTGGTTAGTTTGACTGATTCTTTTTAGTTATATGATTTTATGAATTAAGAGTAAGTTTATTTTGGAGGATATGTGATTAGGATAATTACTTTTCAATGTGAGACTTTAGGAGCAACTGATGTTGTTTGGAGATAAATGTTACGATTTAACTTGGAAGACTATGTGACTAAATCCTTCAAATATTTGGGTTTCAATCTTATATTGGTTTACTTTGAAGAATTTTATGGACAAATTTTTTATCGGATGGTCCTCGTTGAACTTTGGGTTTTATTGGACAAATTTTGGAGATTAAGAATAGATTTTCTTTTTATAAGGGATTTTCCTTTTCTGGATTATCTGATCTTGTACGAACCTTTTTGGTTTTGGTTTTGGTTAAAGCCTAAAATCATGGGATGTATATAGTTCTCTTTTGGGGATTAGGTGATTCTCTAAAAGTTTATTATAGTACTCTTAATGCGAACAAGTCTCCCTAAATACTTGTCTTTTGAAAAAAATATGAATTTGACTAAGGAATATAGTAAAAGTTGAAAGTAAACATGATAAGTGATTATGCTTCCTTATGAATAAATTCCTCAATAAAAAGTAACTTAAAACAAAAATGTTGTCTATTAACTTTTCCTACTGGGGAATCGAATACCGTTTAACCCATCACAAGTTTTTGATTTTCTCGTGGTTAACTTTCTCCTAAAAATGTTTTCTATCACTCTCCATCAGAACATGACCCTTTGTTTTTTTTCCTCCATGTACATATTTTCATACTTGGAATCCTAGTATGGGTTAACTCTGGTGACCTTTTTACTTTTATTTCTTTATTTTAAAGTGATTGTTTTACCGACTCTTCTCCGATGTGGGACGTTCAAAGATGTTTCCAAGCGCAATTTTAAAATTGCGAGGACGCAATTCCCAAAAGGGGGGAAGGATGTAACACCCCAGGTAAATAAGGAATATGACATTTTCATATTTATCCATATTTGTGAATAAAATATTAATATGACTTTAAAGGGGGCGCTATGCTCGATGGCGTACCCAACACACAACAACGAGTTTCTTGGGAATCTTACGTTGCAATCTAATAATAAAATAATATTATTCTAAATGGTAGTTAACATGTAGCCTTTGTAATGGCGGGAGAGGATAGAAATAACTAAAATATGATTATATATGTTCTTAAATATTTTTACATTTATACAATAAAAGATAAAGGCTTAAAATGTGGAAAGAATTAAATTTTAGGCGTATATGCCCTAGTTTTCACTAAAGGTTCACTTATCACCTTTTGATGGAGAACCATCATTAAATATAGTTTTTTTTACTCTTAAACATTCTTTTGGACCAAATAAAACTCTTATTAAGAATCGGGACATCAAAATTTACTTTGTGTAAATTTTTGGTATCATTCCGATAAAGTTCGTTTTTTTATTGAATTGTGTAAAATGTTGTATTTTAATTCAAAACCACGTTTTGATCTAATTTATTTATATGATTAGATTATATTTTGAATTGGTTTTAAAGTGAAATTAGAAAATATTTTTACCATTAAATCCAATAGTGGTCGTTGGAATCAATTTCACTTTGAAATCGGACTTAAACTAGTGTCAATCTTTTGATACTTATTGTTTCATAAAACACGCTATTTGTCATGACAGAGGGAATTAATTATGAAATTAATTAATGTGACTTATATGTTTTGAATTTTGTAAAACGGACTTCATTTTTGAATTCAGAATATCAAATATAGATTAGGGTGAATTTTTGGGATTTTTCTGAAAAACTTCAATTTTTGATGAATAGTGAAACCACTAAGTGGTACTTATAAAACTGATTTTCCGTTTAAATGAAATTTTGCCATCATTGTGTTTTGATTTTCAAAAATCCGACATACATGGTTGTCATTAAGAAGTAAAATGTGGTTCAATGAGATTAAAATAATTTTTTGGTGAATAGTAACTTATTAAGTTTTTAATCGCGATTAGTGGTAATTAGTGTGGTTTAAGGTGAAAATAATGATTTAATAAAATGAGATGAGCTTGACACATGTCTTACCCTTATTTGTTGTATCATGGCCGACCAAGACAAGCCATGGGTCAACTTGGGGACCCCATGGATCCACATTGGTTGGGAAATGACATAAATAACATTTTATTTAATGTAAAAGTAAAATTGACACAAACATGATATGTTTTACTAAAACAATTTTTAAGTGGGGTTATACAAGTCATCTTTTTGATTATAAATATTCATTAGAAATCTAAAAAGATTTCCTACATCATTGTATTTTTTTATAATTTTTAGACATTAAATAAATTAAATTATTTATGACATAATAATGATGCAGCGAAGACATCATTATTTGACGATTTAAATAAAATGGAAAGATAATGTAAACTCTATGAACTACACATGTCCAAAACTTATTGGATGAGTGTATTTCGAAGCCTTATCACCTTATCCACGAATTATATCAATGTGGGACCTTTTGAAACCGAAACACATTTTCAAATAAAGTAATATTTCTTTACATTCCAAAAGTTCCCCTCCTCTCCTCTTATAAAAGGCCCCCACCTCTACCTCATTTCACACACTCCTCAAGCATTTTGCTCGGCCAAACCCTGCCCATTTACTCTCTACACATTCCTATCCTCATCCTAGAGGATTCCCTTTGGGCAGAATCATTTAAAAGGAAGCCTTTAGGCTCAAATCAAAAGGAGTTACACTTTTAAAGGTAATTCATTCTCTCATGTTCATTTGTTTTATTTTGCTTCTCCAACCCCCTAAACTCTTTTTATTTACTTCTTTTGTAACAACACAAGTATCTTCAATATACTAGGATGTTGTTATAAGATTTATTCGAGCTACACTCTCACACAACTACATCAAATGGTTAAAGAACATACGGTTTCCGTGGATGGCGAAATTCTGCCTCCCGAAACGATGATTGTTCAATACTCATTTAACACCTTCAAAGGTGGCCATTATGATGTCACTATTTTTATATATGATATATAATATGTTTATGTTTTCCTTAATCTTCTGTTTTTTTTCTTTTTGGGCATACATTTATGGTTTCCATTATGGGTAAACGCGATATCTTCATTTAAGGAAGTGCGGACTACCGCCCCCTCAAAGTGATTTGATTCATTAAATACCATATGTGGGACGTATAAAGGATGTAACTATGATATTATATATGATATTATACTGTAATTATAATATAACTTTATATCATTATTATTACATTCTATAAAATATGAAATAGAAATGAAAGTATCATTCATGCGTACGTACGGCTTACCGTCTCCATGAACGGTGCATTTCATTTCTTACCTCTAAATGATTATGTAATGTTATAAATGCATGCATGTACTGGATATATATGACAAATATGATATCAAAATCATGAACATGATTCTGGATATAATAAACATTTGACCACACGAACAACATGTAATGGTAAGAAGTCCACTTTCGACTTAAGAACCAAATATCGACAAAACAAACATTATTAACTTAAATGTTTACATAATGTTTATAACATGGAAATTAGTGATCTAATAGGAATAATGAACTAGAAAAAGGTTCTTTATAAAGTTTAAATTAACTCAAGTTTATTATTCAGGACGTTAAAGAACGATCGAGTCAAGTCGGACCCGAGGTAAGGGATCCTACAACTCTCTTTCTTTTTAAGTACACACTTTTATGTCATTTCTTTTAAAGCTCATATTTCTTGTTATTGGGATGATATTTTATATTACACTTACTGTAATTTTTATGTTCATGTGATGAGAGACCCTATTCTCTCTCATCAATCCATTTTGGAAGTTTTGAGTGGCGTCGTTAGGCTGCCGAATTTTCTTAAGGGATTTTTCATCTCACTTTTATTCCCGTGCGATTTATGCTACATTTGCCACAAATTCCATTGAGTGGTGTATGTACTGACCATTATTATACTCTTTGTGTAATATACATTCGTTTATGAGTATTTACATCAATGATCTATTGTCCTTCTTTCATGGGGTGTATGTTTTGAAAGATACCCAAGTCGGTAAGGGAACCTTTCACCCTCCTCTTTTTTAAAAGACTTCTTTTATTGGGTCTTTTAATTTACATATTTTTATGTTGGGATATGTTATCATACATCCTTATTGATGTAAATTTTATTTCCAAGTGATGAGATACATTTTTATCTCTCATCAACTCATTTTGATGTGATGCCGTTAGGCTGTCAAGGGAACTTTTTAACCCAATTTCGATTTCTTTGGGTTCAACTTGTAGTCATTGAATATGTCATCCATTGAATATGTGTGAATGACCTTTTATTGTTTTACACTTAATATCCACTTATATTGGGTGTATATATATTTGTCACACATATTTTTTGAGATTTATTTGTCCTTAATTTAAGGATACCTTCTTTATAAGGGATTTCATCACATTTGACATTTCTATTGAGGGCTCATTGTTGTTATGCACCAATTCACTCTTATATGGTGTATATACTGTCCTTTGGAGTATTATATCCTGAATCCTTTTATTCTCATGATATTATAAAATTCTGACTAAATGGTATTCCTCGATTATTGTATTCAAGTGTCTCTAATTTTGGTAAAACCCCTTTAACCAAAATATCGTTTTTAATGTTTTAATTATTTGTTCTTATTAATATACATGTTTTCAAAATGGTTTTAAGGATTTATTTACATGGATATTAATGGTTTAAAATGTTAAAAGCTTCAAGGTGGTATGGGACACTTTGATTCAAAAATCTCTTTATTAAATGTTTTAAATGGTTTTGGAAATGGTTTCTTTTTGAATGGATTCATTATTTCAATATCCTAAAATGTTATAGTGTGATTGAAATGTGGAAATGTTATGTTTCCTTTATTCATGTTTATGTGATACGATTATGTTATGGTTCTTGGGCATTGTTATGAAAACGGGTGGTTCCGTTATAAACTAAGGGCGGGTGAGCCCAATATAGCTCTCCAATGCATTGGGTAACGCGAAGGAGTGAAACGTTAAGGTTTCTCCGAAGAGATTAAGGGAATATACTGTGATGGGTATTCCAAACGTAACCAAGAGGGTTACTCCCTACGTAAGAATGTTATGAATTCCTCAAGTTACCTTTATGTCTTATGTTTTCTATGATTTATTCATGATTTGATATGCCTATATTTTATGGGTAAAGTATGATTTCATTCTTATGTGTATATGAACTCATATTTCCTTTCCATATTTTTATAACCCTTACTGAGCTTTTTATACTCATCCCAAGTTTTTGAAATGTTTTTTACAGGTCAAGGGAAAGGTACATGATGTGATGATAGTGTCAAGGATGTGTCAAGAAAGAATCCGTGTTTTATTTTAAATAGGTTTCGGTTGATGGGAAGAATGAATATTGTCTTTTATGTAACCACTTTGTTTAAATGTGGAATGTAATGCAAGTTTCATGATCTAATTCTCTAAAACTCTAAACCTGAAAAGATCCTCAATGTGTAATCTTGTAATAACTCAAGATTAAGTAAGGTTTAAGGCTGGGGCCTTATAATTTGAGACTTTTGAGACTGTTGGAAATTATAAATTGGTGTATCGTTCTACATTTGTTCTGTCTCTATTTTCTGCACTTTTCTTCTGCAAACCTCTGCACACATGAGTGTTGTGATGACTCTGGCCATTTTTGGGTCATTCTTCTTGTTAGAAGAATAGATGCTGGTAAGGGTTAAATATTTGTCTCAAAAATTTATTTATTTTTAAGATCTTATGTTTTGTACGAAAAATTTATTTATTTCTTTATACCCTCTATTTTTTGGTTGTGTAAGGGATTTATTATTTTCAATTTTCTTTTTAAGGGTATAGTTAATTTCTTTAAGATATCCTTGTTCAACTGAAATATATATATATATATATATGTACATGTGCGTGAGCATATTTTCAGGGTTTTTTATACCCGCAAACCCGATTATGCACTATGTGTATAATCATATATATATATATATGTAAATTTATGTGTCTCAAACCAACTATGTTTTATGAATTTTAGAAGATGATTTCAAACCCTTAAATAATGTTTTTGTTGCAAATTATGTTTCGGGTTCAATTAGATTTGTACTTCTTATGAAAAACCCAATTTATAGTTTTGTTCATATTCAGTTATATACATATATATTTACATGTATTTCAAATCCAAACCTATCCACACTCTCAAGGGATAGATGTTGTGTTTACAATTATTTTCAAGGTTTACATGATGTAAGGGTTAAATATTTTTCTCGAATATTTATTTATTTTACGATCCTATGTTTTATGATGTAAGGGAAAATACTATTTATTTTCAAATGTCTATTTATCAAAAATTTATTAATACAATGAAAATGGTTTTATGCACTTTTTCTATTGAAAATCATATAAGGAGATTATATGTTTTATTTAATGTTATTCTTTAATTTAATTTTTTGTAAGGGTTTTTTTTATGCTATGTCATTCTTGTGAAAAATCATATATACACACTTTATATATATGAATATGTATATGTTCATATATAGATTTATAAATGGTTTTCCATCCTAAACATATTCTGGTTTTCTAAATATTGTTTACCAATGTTTAACTGACACGAGCAGTACTTGTTTGGTTGTGAAACGCAAAACCAATACACTTATTTTTATTTATTTATGGTTTATATATATATCATCTCTAAGGTGAATCTAGGTTTTTCAAAGGTTAAAAGTTTGTATGTATTAATATTTCTATGGTCGATAAGTATATTTGGGTTCATTTATTATGGTCTTTAATTAAGCAGAACCGAATATACACTTAGCGTATATTCGAACATACACACATAACTCAATCTATTTCTATTTTATTTTATTAATGATAATTTATAATATTTAAATAAAGACTTGGTTACGAATAAAGTACACTTACACCCATATAGTTTTAATCCACCCAATTTTAATTATATCAAGTGTTGATTTTCAAAGACATTTTTAAAATGCAAGGGAAATTTATTTATTACTTTATACAATCCCTATTTTCTGGTTCTTATAAGGTAGTTCATTTGCTTAAAATGTGAATTACCTTTATGATTCTATGAGTTTGTTATTATTAAACAAATTACATTCCTTATAAGATGTTAATATATATATATATATGTGTGTGTGTGTAATTTTAGTTTTCAGAATATATAAAGGGTGCGACATATACATATTATATATATATATATATATGGTTATATGTATGCACCTATAAGTTTGGACCACAATAAAAAATAGGTTGTCCTAAAACAAAATTCGGTGGTTAATGTATTTTGTTGATATACTTAATTAAATTATCATGAATGTATGCATTATATAGAACAAATGTTGCACTTCAAATCAGTTGACCATATATGCTATGCAACATAAGCTATGACCATTTATTAAGGCATGAACATTTATCGGCGCATTCTTGTGTATAAATATAATCTTCCATAATTTTAAATTGGTCATTTTAAACTATAAATATTCATTTCCATAAATCAAGGATTTCAAAAATTAAGGAACTATCATTTTATGTGGAAACCCCATTACTTGCGCGTTTCAAATTAATATCACATGCGTAAGGAATGTTTACTAGTTTATGCATGTCCTTGGGAAAATTATTATTTAAATAATAACTGACATATTATGATTTAGTCCAATTTTATTTCCATTTATCAGCTCATGAACTGAGCATGAATAATACCTATCTGAAGATATAAACATGCAATGTAATGCATTGAATGTTTATGGAAGAGTTATAAAGTTATTAATTTATGTGATAAATTGGACTATTTATTATTAATCACTTATGATAATGAATTAAGAATTTAATTAGTTTGAGTGGTATGGGATACCCCAAATAAAAGAAATGGAATTAGGTATTCAATATTATTTGGGACACTTTGGATACAAGGAATTTTTAAACATATGAGGAATGTATTGGACTAGTATGTTCTGGGTTGGGGACCGGTAAAAGTAAGCCCTACGGGTTAGGGTCCAGTTACAGTAGACCCTCGGGGTTGGAGTCCGGTTACAGAGGCTCTCTGGGATGGAGTCTGGACATAGAGGCTCTTCGGGATGGGGTCCGGTTACAGTTAGCCCCTAGGTCTTGGCATGAGGCCTTGACACATTAATTAAATCCTGACATTATACATTCCCTCATTATTTACATGATAATTAATTTACCAAATGTATATTTGACTAGTAGAATGTCCATGGTTAAGAGCCAGTACATATAAGTGTCAGAAAAGTAAAATCTTATGGCATGACATATGTTTTTTACTTAGTGATTTAGTATTTGATGTATGAAATTGAAGTTATTACCTTTACGTGAAACTTTGATTATTCATTACACTTAGATATTTAATTTGTGCTCTCATATGCATATGTCAAACATGCTTAGAACTCCTTTTATTTATTACTCAAAATGAGAATGACTATAATTGAATCATGTATCCTTATAATTATGTTAGCATGTTTTTAATTGATCACCTTTATGATATGTTACATGTGTTATAACTTTTATTTAAGAAAAATGTTTTATAGAGTGGTTTAAAGAATTTTTCAAAAGTTATATTGGTTTATTTTTTTTAATTTAAAACCCCTTACTAGGCATTCGTATGATCACCCAACGTTTTTGAAATAATTATTTCCAGTATCGGGTTTTAGCTAAAGAAGCACGACAGAAGTGGCTGTTTTCCCAGAACCTGAAGCGAATTCAATCCTTTATATGGGAAATTATTTGTAATTTATTAGTGCATATTTTTGTAAAGAAATTACACATCATGATTCAAGGCACCGACCCCTGTCATTCTGGGGTCGTGTCATCACAATTGGTATCCAAGGATTCGGTTTAGATAACTATGGAAAACCAGAACTGAACAATGAAAATTTACTTATGAAATACTTAGAATGATGTTTTATTACATTCATATGGAAAACAAAAGTTCTAGTCTTTAGTCTCTTCCAACATAAGTGTTTGATATCATAGTGGGAAAACCATGTGTAGAAAACTACCAGAATTTTGAAAATACTCATTTATTATGAAAAACCCTCTACCGATTGTCCAACTCTCCTCGTGTACTCCAACTTCACCAAGGAGCAGGTTTCATCTATTACCACATGATGAACGCTCAATTCCCATTCTATGTACAATAAGGGAAATACAATGAGGGTATCTTTAAATGTTTTAACCTATCCACTAATTTCTTTTCTCTTGAGGAATTTGAGGTGGTTTCACAATGGGTGAC
The DNA here is from genome assembly GCA_963277665.1 of Viscum album. Classification (NCBI taxonomy): domain Eukaryota; kingdom Viridiplantae; phylum Streptophyta; class Magnoliopsida; order Santalales; family Viscaceae; genus Viscum; species Viscum album. The sequence goes on from OY728137.1 coordinate 737,872,222, forward strand.
CTTTGGGCAGTATATCTGTGTCAGATTTTGACCCACGGGCTCCATGTTCGGGTTATTGACTTTGAAGCCCTTGAGAAAAAGACTACTCATTTGCATTATCGGCATCAAGTTCATACTGATGTCACTCAACTTGACACCTGACACGCTTCTCTCAATCTGAATTCTAGATTTCCACATGCAGTTGACCCTAGTTGCAAATGTTGCATTTGGACCAAGGAGATAAAAGAATTTATAACCACATTGGGGATCCGTTTGTCTGAAAATTGGGGAAATCCCCAACATTGGTAGAATCTATGAGGATTCATCATAAAGGACATCAGTAAATCCATACTAGTGTTTTTTGAAAGGGAGAAAGAGATTACACAATTTCTTATGTTTTATAAATCATGTCTAAATGAATGATGTTGTATTCTCTGTTTTGGTATGATTTTATACAAAACAATGACTCTGCTTAAACTAGAATTACCATACTGAAGGCTGACTTTTGAAAAAATAGATAGAAGACATTAGTTCAGCAACTAATATTTTATCTCTCCCTACTGAACCGTTAGAGACTATAATCATCAAGACATTTTTCGAGGAGTACTAGCACTATGCAAACTTACATCTGACTTGTAAACAACTCCATCGAGTGTCGAACCACCCAAACCTTCTCCATTTTTATCATGGAAGAAATCTTGTCTATTACCATATATTAATTGCACAATTTTCAACATATAGGAAAATAGGGAAGTTTCATGAATCCCTTTTTCTATGGTTCACATTGGCTGATAACTATTGAGCTATAGGTAAATTTCTAGAAACTACTTTGGATGGTGACCATCTAGTGGCCTACCTATTCCTAGTCCTGAGTTTTAATATGTATAAAGAACTATACGACATCAATATTTTCAAGAATGACATGGTGAGTAAGACTTATAGGGTTTTTTACACTATTAAATTTCCTACCTCCACACTTCTCGTGCCTCTCTATAGAAGGCCGAGTGAATTAGGCAAAGGTTTGACCCAAGCTGTTCACAATGTGTCTGGGCCAATGAAATTGAGCAGCTGAATACTACCTTAGAAATCCACCCGAGGTCTTCAACACCCTACCATCGGTGGTGTTCCCGACATAGGGACCTCGTGAGTGATGTGTGTCTGGTGTTTCTATGGTTTATGTACAAATGTTTTAGAATTGCGAGGATACAATTCTTCAAAGGGGGGAATAATGTGATTCCCAGAACCTTTTCAATGTGTAATACTAAGTTTTTATTATTTATTCATTCAAACAATTGTTCTCAATATTAAACAAGATATATATTATTAATAAACCCGTAAAATTTTTACATCTCAAAAGGGAAAACCATAGTTATCCTAAGAAACTAATAGAAAATCCAAGAAGTGCCATTGGGAGACCTACTAACACCATGAAGAGGAAGAGCAGGTATCCCTCGTCTCTTGGACCCACCAAAAAGAAGAATGTGATCGCTAGGAGAACATCACAAGTACTAAGCGTAAGAGGAATGTAGAGAACCATCCTGGTAAACTGTACCAACTTAGATATGAGATATAATAAACATCAATTTATAAGGGTTTTCCTAACCATTATAAATACTTGTTACCATTTTATAGCCATTGGTGTTAAAAATGAAGTAACTGTGGGAGTCTTAGTCGAGTGATCATTAGTGTTTAATTAAGTGGATACTGTTATAACTTTTTAAGAATGCTTATTGCAAAATAATAATAGATAATTTATATTGAAGTACAATTTAATGTAATTATTTTTATTATTTTTGACTTATTATATAATATTTTAAATAATAATTATACTAATATATTAATATATATATTTTTTTGTTCAGTCCCAAGATGTGATATAAATATATATATGAAATTATAATCATTAGTTTAAAAATTAAGAATTAAAATTAGATTTATAAAATTATTGTTATTTTGAAACTAAGAATTATATTTATATTTTAAATGTTGAAAATATATTTTATACATATTTTTATACAAAATTTATATTATTTTTTAAAACATAATATGTATATATATATAATGTTTGGTAAAAATAAATATTTTAGTTATGAAAGTATCAATTATATATATATATATAATTATATATAATAATGGTTTTTTGTTTTAAAATATATATAGAGTAAGATAAATAATAATAATAATAATAATAATAATAATAATAAGTGATAACGATGAATGATTTTCTTTATACTAAAGTCAAAAGAAAATTAGAAATATACGCTTAAGGGGAAATGTGAAAGGCAACATTAAAAAATGAATGAAAAAATGCAATTTATGAAAAAAAGTCAAAAGTTTAATGTTTTATAAAAACAATAAATGTTTTTAAATTTAAAATTACTAATAATAATATGATAATGTATTGAAATAGTAATTTTTATAAAAAAGGATGTAAAACAGAAATAGGGTGTTGAATGAGGCGCTGTAGGATTTCTTGGCCTTGGTACGGTTTGTGAGTCGTGGAGCATGGTCGATCTCGAGTAGAGGAGGGTCGGTCATCCCCAGGTTGAAGCCATGGTTGTGGCCAAGTTCAACAGGGGTCTGGGAGGGGCGCTATGGTCGAGGTCAAAGGTAGGGTAGTGGTCTAAGATGAGCAGGCCGAGCGGCTTCAGTGGAGTCATGTTGGAAATGGTTCGGTTGAAGTAAAGTGGTGGTTCAAGCGTCGGTTGCAGCTAGGGTTTCAATCCGTCCGTATCCAAGGTACCATTATATTTCTTGTATAGAATCAATACATTCTTAGTATTTTGTTCTATGAATGTTAGAGGTCTTGTTCGACTCTGTTATGCACGTCGCCCTCACCATTATCAAATCAATCTGGCTGTCTTTTTATTTTTTAATTGCAATAGTTGTCCATTAGTTGAATGCTGGTTTTCTCATTTCGATTGTTCCAATTTTGTTCCCAGTTGTCTTGTGCTACAATAATGAATGTTTTTGGTCATTTGTTTAAAGATATATATATATTCTGTATGTGATTTTAATTTGGAGATCAATAATCTGTCTCATTGTGACTTTTCCAAGAGTATAGTATACAACTGGTTTCACTGTATACTTGATTATTATTTTCCCACACACAACTTGTACCGCAAGAAGGGTTACGTCTATCATTTTATACTTTTGAGGCTTTTGGAAATTATAAACAGTAGTATCATTATGCATATGTTCTGTCTCTATTTTCTACACTTGTTCTCTACACACCTCTACACACATGAGTATTGTGATGACTCTTTCCCTTTTATGGTCATTGTTCTTGTTAGAAGAAGTGATGTTGGTAAGGGTTAAATATTCACCTCGAGCATTTATTTATTTTTATGATCTTATATTTTGTAAGGAAAATTTATTTATTTCTTTATACCCACTATTTTCTGGTTCTGTAAGGGATGTATTATTTTCAATTTTCATTTTAAGGGTCTATTGAATTTCTTCAAGACATCATTGTTTAATTGAGAGTTATATATATATACATGTGTGTGAGCATATTTTCATGTTTTTTTATATCCGCCAACCCAATTATACACTTTTTTTATAATCATATACATATATATCTATATATACAAATTTATGTGTCTCAAACAAAGTCTGTTTTAAGAATTTTAGGAGATGATTTCTAAACCTTAAATAATGTTTTTGATACAAATTATGTTTTGTGTTCAATTATATTTGTACTTCTTATGAAAAACCCAACATATAGAAATGTTCATATTCATGTATATACATATATATTTACATGTATTTAAAATCCAAACCTATCCAAACATTCAAGGGATGGATGTCGTGTTTACAGTTATTTTCAATGTTTACGTGAGGTAAGGGTTAAATATTTATCTCAAATATTTATTTATTTTTCGATCTTATGTTTTATGATGTTAGGGAAAATACAAATTATTTTCAAAAGACTATTTATAAAAAATTTATTCATGCAATGGAAATGGTTTTCTTCACTTTTTCTAGTGCAAATAATATAAAGAGACTATATGTTTTATTTAATGTTAGGTTTTAATTTATGTTTGTGTAAGGGTTTTATTTTTATGCATTTTATTTCTTTTTAAAAATAATATATACATGATTTATATATACAAATATGTTTATTCGAACATAAACACATAACTCAATATATTTCTATTTTATGTTATTAAAGATGATTTACAATATTTTAATAAAGACTTGGATGAGAATAAAGTACACATACACCCATATAGTATTAATCCAACCAGTTTTAATTCAATCAAGTTATGATTTGAAATGATGTTTTTGAAATGCAAGGGAAATTTATTTATTACTTTATACAATCCCTATTTTATGGTTCTCGTAAGGAAGTTCATTTTCTTAAAATGTGAATTACATTTATGATGCCGAGGGATTGTTATTATTAAATAAATTACATTCCTTTTAAGATATTAATATATATATATATATATATATATGAAATTTTAGATTTCAGAATATATAAACGGTGAAACATATACATATTTTATGTATATATATATATATATGGTTATATGTATGCACCAATAAGTTTGGACCATAATCAGAAATAGGATGGCCTAATACAAACTTTGGTGGTTAAAGTATGTTGTTGATCTACTTAATTAAATTCTCATGAATGTATGCATTACATAGAACAAATGTTGCACTGGAAATTAGTTGACCATATATGCTATGCAATATAGGGTATGACTATTTATTAAGACATGACCATTTATCGGTGCATTATTGTGTACAAATGACATCTATCATTATTTTAAATTGGTCATTTTAAACTATAAATATTCATATCCTTGAATCAAGGATTTTGAAAATTATGGAACTATCGTTTTATGTAGTAACCCTATTACTTATGTGTTTCAAATTTATATCACATGCACAAAGAATGATTACTAGTTTATGCATGTCCTTGGGAAAATTATTATTTAAATAACAATGGAAATATTATGATTTAGTCCAAGTTATTTCCATTTTTCAGTGCATGAACTAAGGATGAATAATACTTATCCGAAGTTATAAACATTCAATGTAATACATTGAACGTTTATGGAAGAGTTGCAAAGTTATTAATTTATATGATGAATCAGACTATTTATTATTCATCACTAATGATAATGAATTAAGAATTTAATTATTTGGAGTGGTATGGGACACCCTAAATAAAAGAAATTGAATTATGTATTAAAAGTGGTATAGGACACTTTGGATTCACGATATTTTTAGACATATGAGGAATGTATTGGACTAGTATGTTCTGGGTTGGGGACTGGAAAAAGTAAGCCCTTTGGGTTGGGGTCTGGTTACAATAGACCCACTGGGATGGAGTCTGATTATAGAGGATCTCCATGATGGAGTCTGGTTATAGAGGGTCTCTGGGTTGGGGTCTTGTTACAGTTAACCCTTATGTTTTGGCATGTGGCCTTGACACAAAAATTAATGTCTTGAATTATACATTCCCTCATTATTTGTATGATAATTAATTATCCAAATGGACATTTGACTAGTAGAATGTCCATGTTTAAGGGAAAGTACTTATGAGTATCATAAAAGTAAAAGCTTATGACATGACACATGTTTAGAACTCAGTGATTTAATATTTGATGTATGAAATTAATGTTATTACCATTACATGAAACTATGATTATTCATTACTCTTAGCTGTTTAATTTGTGCTCTCATATACATATTCCATACATGTTTATAACTCATTTTATTTATTACTCCAAATGAGCATTCCTATAATTGAATCATGTTTCAATATAATTTGGTTAACATATTTGTAATTAAGAACTTTTATGATATGTTACTTGTGTTACAAATTTTCTTTTAAGAAAAATGTTTTATGGAGAGGTTTAAAGAATGATTTCAAAATATATAGTGGTTTATTATGTAATTTTAATACCCCTTACTAGGCATTCGTATTCTCACCCTATGTTTTTGAAATAAATTTTTCAGTTATCTAGTTTTAACTAAAGAAGTATGATAGAAGTAGCCGGCTTCCTGGAAGCTGAACCAAATATGATCTTTTGTATGGGACATGATGTTTAATTTATCTGTGCATGTTTTTGTAAAGAAATTAAACATCATGATTCTAGGAACTGGCCCCTGGTAATCGGGGGTTAGGTCCTCACATATTCAGACCATTTTCATTATGTTTATGCATGAGGAAATGAATATGTTTCATGAAGAAGAATATGGAACATCTCCCTCCCCCTCCATGGGATTCAATGAAGACCCCAACACCCACCATTGTAGATTTAACAACCTCTAGTTACTGTACTCCGTCAAGGGATCAAAACATGTGATTTATGAGTATTTTTTTCAACAATTTTTTTATAAAAAATGGGAAATTTAGTTTGAGTAATAAATATTTTATAAAATATGGTTTATAATTTCTTGAATGACTTGTTTTTAAAAAATATTTTTATTTTTATTATATTTTTTATACAAAAATAAGTTCATGCACACACACACACATATATATATCCATATAAATTTATATATATAAGTTAATTGAATACTTAATATAATTAATAAGTAATTATATATGTACTATAATGAGAAATAACTCATATTTAGTTAATATAAATAACTTTTAAATAAAATAATACATGTAAATAACATCTAGAAGCTAATATTAATTACATAATAACAAGATTTAAAAATTTAGTCATTTAAAATATAATTAAAAATGATAATATAATAATGAGAACAGTTAAATTATGAATAAAATCATTAACTAATAATATAATTAATTATTTTTTATAAATTTATTATTATTATCTATATTGAAAAAAACTATGATTAATTCCTTTTATTAAAGAACAAACTGAAACTGAAAATCATACAACCTAGAAAAGAAAACAACAATAACTAGCACAAATGAATCCCAAATAACTTCATAGAGAAGAGTTTTTTCATGTATATCTGAATACGTTCTATTGTTTTCAACATATTTTCCTTATATTGGAGCCTCATATTATGATAATCCCCCACCCCATCCATGTGAACATCATCCACAACCCCATGTTTTTCCCATTTTTCAAGAATTCTCATTATCTTCAGTTTATGCCTCTATGATATCCATAAAATCAATCAAATTATCCACTTCCTACTTATCCTCAATCAACATTGATGATTTTACATAAATCCAATAAGAATTTTTTATTAGAGGGAAAAACAAGAGAAAAATTCATGGAAAATAAGTAAGATAGAGGAACCTAACATTTCACCTTGATACTCAATGTTGTTCCCTTATTATTTGTATCCTTAATGGATTATAATTATTTTATGGACCACTTTAGTAATACTCGATATTTTCATGTAAAAGGTAAACACTACAACCCTTGACTATTTCCCAGTGCAAATCCTGTTATTATCATTGAAATAATTTCTGGTAGTATTTAATAAAAAAATATAACTATTAGAATCATAATTTGATAATTTTTTATCATTTTTTAGTTCATGAATTCAAATTTATCTTAGGTTAATTTTATTTACAAATTGTTTTTTTGTGAATTGTGAAAAAATATTGATTTAAAAAATAATGTCACTTTTATAACATTCTCGTGATATAAGAATGAATTAAAATTTTACAAACCCTTTTCTATGAAAAATATATATTTAATTGGTATTATAATTCACTAAAAGAATAATATTGAACTTATAAATACGGGTTTGTATTTTTTCAAATCTATGTATTTTTTTTATTCAAATAAAAACTAGATTTGGTTCTTTTCCATTAATTTTGCTGATTCATGTCGACATTTTTTTTTGGTTTGGTTTTATAATCAAATGATTTTCCTTTAATATAATTAAACTGAATTAATTCCATGATAATCAATATTATAATTTATTTTTTGTAAAATAATTTTTATAATTTAAAATAAATAATTTTATAAAAAGGGTTTTTCATTTTTTTTGCAATCATATATTTCATTTTTTTCTTACCGCATATATAAATATAATATCAATAAGTATATTCCATATTTGGTATCAATATATTATAATTTATTTATGATTCCAATTTAATTTTTGGTCATAATTAATTGTAACCATTGTATAAATTTATCCATACGAAGAGAGTTTAAAAGGGGTTAATGATTCGGTTAAGTTGTGAGCTATGGTATAAATTACAAAAAAACACTTGCTTAAATTTTATTGGTTGATTGTATTTCTAAAATAACCTTTTTATCATTAAACCTGTATTAATTTGGATGCACTTTAATTGAGTTAGATGTATATTATATAATAAAGAGTCAAGTATCTACATGTTTATCACCCACCTCACTTATAAAATGGTGCCTCCTCTCCTCTCATCATTATAGATATTGAGCACCCTATATCAACCAAAATATATTCCAATACTTCTATATCATTATTTTTCTTTACCTAGAGGTCATTTTCTCACCATATGATCTATCCTAAAGGGCTTAAATTGTAAGTAAAAATATGTTTCTCTTGAAATAGATATATATTCTTACTGGTATTTTTTATGTTGCTTTATTCTTAAACCCTATAAAAATATTATATAACCATTTAACATAATTACATTTGTATATATACTATACTGACATATTTTTATATTTATAGTACAACCAAATTCATTTTTTTCTATCCTATAGAAAATTAAAACATCACTCATGCATGTGTACAAATTATTGTCTCCACATAGTAATGTAAATCATTTTTCCTCGCTACCTCACATGTATGGTAAAAAATATGGAATTAATAAATATATGTTATATTTATGACATACTTATAATTATGTAAATATAAAATACCATCTAACTTCCTACCCTTAAATATATTAGAAAATGATAATGTCCCTCATGCGTAGATGTTGACCATCACATCTCTGAGGCTATGTGATAAGTTTTTCATTATCACCCTATATGGATAGACATAGAGTTGAATATAATAAAAAATATTATATTTACGTTATCTTCATGGCCTTTTAAAAGTAAAAATTTTTCCACATTATTTATTTTTCATCCATTATAAAGATCAAAGAATTTAGCATGAATACATATGGACCATCGTCTCTACAAAATAATTTATTTCATATTTCATGACCATTTTTAATGGGTGGTTTTAAAAGAATACATATCATATAAACATGATAATTATAAAAAAATTATTATTTTTTAATGATAAAACCTTGACCATGGTGTAGGGATTGAATCTGTTTAACCAAAACATGTTTGGAAATATGAATGGTTAAAACTGAAATATGTATTTGAATAATAAATTATTAATAAATGGGTATGAATAAATAATAAATTAATACTTTTTTTTCATTTTAAGTCTCTTTTGGTTCTAATATAAATTTATAATAAGTAAAAATTTATTATATAGGATATTTGAATGTTTTTTACCTAGAGGAAGTAAAACATTTGAGTTTATAACAAAATCTCATTCTAATTTAAAAACATTTTTGTTTAAATTTATATTGAGAAAATTATATGGTATATATCTCTTAAACCCAAATATTTTATTCTCTTATGGTTAATTATGAGGATTTTATGTATTATTTATATTTTACCCATATTTGGTATTAAAAAAACAATTTTTTTTAATTAATCATGGCTATAATTCTTTTATTTTGGTTCAAAAGTTTTCTCCTCAATTTCCATATTAATTAAATTAATCTATGGGAGTTCATAACAATTTTTTTTAAAAAAAATTAATGTTATTTTAAAAATATATTTTATTTTCTTTGTAAAAAAATTAAAGGAATATTCTTCTTTTTTCCATTGATTTCATTTTACATATATTTCATTATCTGGAATTTTATTAAGGTGAGAAAGAATTTTTATTTTTATTTTTACCACATGGACACTGTTTAATGATATCATATAAATTATTGATTGAAAAAATTTCTTTACATGTTTCCATGGGTTTTATAATAAAATCTTATTCCCCTTATTTATATATTTCTTAGTTTTACATTCTTCTTAAAAGAATACGATATTTTGTATTGTTTTCAAATAATATTTATAGTGAATTTATAATGAATTTTTATCTATTTCAAAATTATTTAAGGATTATTATGATTTAGTAGGGATACAATCTAACAATCCCATCCATATTATTTTCCTATTTGGATTATAATCTTGAGGTTTTATTTATTGAACATAGAAAATATTTACCTTCCACATACAAGGTTTCAAATGTAGATAGTTTTGTTGAACATTTATTTTATTTTTTATTCATAGTTCTCATTTGATGAATGAATTAGTATTGGTAAGTGATGGTTATTTCTTGATATTATAAAGACTGTTGATACAACATTAGTTCTCATGAGACAAAATAGTTTGGGTATTTTTCATATGCCTTACCTATTTATGTCTGATGTCTTGAGACGAGGCATTAATAGTGTGATTTTGATGTAAGAAATTATTCATTATATCATTATGAAACTAGTTATTTGTTACCCATGTGATTATTTTGGTTGTTATGTCATCCATGGATAAATTCCCATTTCATGATAATAGCTATAAAAAATATTTCATTATTGTATATCATTTAAATATTATTCATGTTTAATTTATATTATGATAGATTCTATTATATTATTTACCGTAATAAGAAACCAATATTACCATTTATTATTATTTCCTTTTCCCAAGGAATTATGAAATGAAAGTTGAATGATTTTAGGGATACACTTGATGAAATTATAATGTTCACATTGATATTTTCAATTTTATTTAATGTTTTTGAATGTAATGTGAGAATAATGTATGCATGTAGTATCACCAGAATAATAAACTATTAAATAATATAAGATATTATCTATATTATTTTGTACCAATTTTTTATGTTTGTCACCATTTATGAGTTACTGGAGTTAAGATTTTACAGTTGGTATCAGAACAAGTTCTGTCGAACCCATGGTAATTAGATCTAGAAGAACATAGGAAAAAATAATATGAAAATTGTGGTAATAATTTAAGATATTCAACAAACTCTTATATAATATTATACATACATAGGAATCATATTTTTTATTCAATATTAATTATCTTAAAAACTAATTGAGTATATGTTATTTCTTAGAAATGAGGCTTATCAGAAGGAAAAGAAATCATACCAACATCTGTAACCTATGTAAAAATTTCCCTCAGGATCTTGTCGATGAATTAAATGAGTCTAGTGACAGAGATGAGTGGATTATAAATATCTTGGGTCATCTAACATGTGTTATGATAAATAATCTCGCATGTATGTCGAAACCTGCTGATCCCCAAATAGTGTAAAAATGTTGGACCACTTCATATGATAATGACCTATATCATTCAATGAAATTATTAATCGCTTTTCAATTTATAAATAGATCATGTCCATGGAGAATATGTGTATAAATTTGGTAATTGATAAAGTAGTGAAAATTATCATGTAAGTGTGTCATTTCAAGGGATATATTGATCAATCGTTCTCATTGATTCATAACACTAAAGAGGTAAAGGATATAGAGAGAACAAGATAGATGTTTTTTAAGGATACATCCTTCAAAATATAATTTCTATGATGGGAAAAAATGTGACCTAGAACTAAAATTACTCAATTTAATGAGGAATTAAGGGGATAATGTTTAAGAATATGAATCTAAATTTACATTGTTGTAACATTATATTATGAATTATGAACGTAATTCAAGAAGTAAGATTGATCACATTTTTGATGGTTCAAAACATATAATTATAAGGGAATTATTCTCTTAATTTATTATTATATATGAAGTTATATTTTCAACTTCCATCATTATAGAGAAATAATTCTCCGATTATCATATTTTATAAGTAAATCATGAAAATAAATGGTTGACTGAGAACTCTATAAAAAGAAACAAGAAAAAAGGTAAAAGAGAAGGGTTGAATTTACAACATGTAATAGTTACGGAAAAAACAATATGAAACACACATTAAGGGAATGATATTTTTCTTCATTTGTGGGGATAATGTCCATCAGGCTTGTGATTTCAAGGGAATGAAATAATATTCCAATGTCCAATGATTCAATTGTAAGTATGTTGGGAAACTATTTGAATAGATACCCCGACATAATGGGAATTTACATCTGAAAATACTAATAGAGTGAGTCAAATCTTATATGATAACTATAATTGATTATTAAGTCCCAAATGATGTGATAGAAATTAATTTGATCATAAACTCAAAGTTATTTATTACATTAGTTGATTTTAGATCTACAAACTCATGTTTGATGAGAACATCAAATCATCCCATAACTGTCCAAGGATTGAATTTTGAATCGATAAACCTATATATAATATTATTAAAATATGGTCATGTTAATATGTATCTATTTAGATAAATAGATATTCCATAGTTTTAGATATCAATATCATTGCTATGATTGACATTTACACAATCCTTGGTGTGGATTAGATATCAATGCATAAAGAAAAAAAATTATTACTTAGAGAATGTTATGATAATTTAATAAGGTAAAAAATCCCTAGTTTTTATGGGGAGACTTAATTATCTAAATCATTTATTTATCAAACTCAATTAGCTCACTATAATGAAATTCTAGGATAATATTGTAGGAAAATACTATCTGTATATGGGTAATACATCTTAGTAATTGTGGGTCAGACTATTGTAAAGTAATACACTGATATATTTCCAAAAGGCTTATTGGTATATCAAACTGAGGATAATGTTGAGCTTCATATTTTACTAATCATTTATAGAAAAACAATATCCAAGACTCCAAATAGAATAACTATAGTGGAACTGTTAGAGTTAAATGAACAAATGTAGGTGTTATGTGATCGGGTATTTATGTGCCCTAGTGTTTCACCTTGGGGGGACCCTGCCCAATTTTTTAAAAGGATGGATAGGTACATGATGTTATGTATTGATTATATGGAAATTAATATCATTATTATAAATAATAATAATAATTTCCATGAATTTATGACATATTTTATCAAAATCAAGGAGGTAAATATTTTTTAAAGATTTATATTTGATCCTATAATCATCAATTAAGAGTAAAAAAGGGGGATAAAATGAAAACAATATTCAATATGAGGTATGTAAAATATGGGATTATGGTAATACCCTTTATATTAACTTATATAAATTATATTTTTATGCATCTAATGAATATATTATTATGGGATTATCATGATATCTTTGTGGTGATAGGTATTGATGATATCCTAATACACTCTAAAATACATCCACTCAGTCCATTGAGTGTTTGTTTTATTTGTTACCAAGGAATGATTTATTGTCAATGAATTTCAATATGATTTGTGGTTGATCCATTTTTTTGGGAAACATAAACATATAAATGGATGATGAGGAATTTTTTCATTTGAATATGATTCTATTTATTATGCCACTTTATTGAATACCTAATGTTTACATGATAAAAATATTAGAGAATTGGTTTGGTTTTTTGAAAAAATGGTGCTCTTACAATTGGAACATTGGAGTCACATATTACTGAATGTAAAATATCATTTTATTATTTTTAGTAGTTCCATCCATGTGTTCTATGATGGTTGATGATATTATTTGGATAGAAGTGATACCATCAGTTAAAGAGAATATGTTGTTTAAAGTGACCATGTGGACATGGAAAGCTGAAAAAGCAAGAATGAAAAAGTGACCACATGATGAAATGTGTACAAAAATGTTAGGTAATGTTACCATGATAAATTGGACACATTAAGAACATAGATGTGACTACATAGAGATAGTGAATACACCATGTGAAGAAGAAGTGTCTGCATTAAAAAAGTGAAATTATTGTTTGAAGTATAAGTGATCACATAAAAAAGTGAATTATCCATGTGAAGAAGAATTTATTTAACTAAGATATTGAGGTGAATATTTAAATTATAAGTGGAAAAAAACAATGTGAAGTAACTAGGTAAGGAATATAAGAGAACACAAACAATGTGATGTGACCGTGCGAAGTAGAAGATACCCCAAGATCAAAGTAAGAGATTATGTGATGTAGAAGCTACTGCACTAACAAAGTGAAGTAACCATGTGTTATTGAATTATCAAATATTTTTATACACACTAACATGTAAATTTATATGATCATGATGTATGGTTTTTACATATTCAAATATTTATAAAGTGACCCACATAATCGAATAGTCACGTATGGATCCATATTTCCAGATTTTCATGTAGGTCATCCACATAGTTGAATGATCACATAGGTGATCCACATAGCCAAATGGTCATGTAGGAAATTCATGTATCTAAATGGGACATGTAAGTGACTCCTGATACATAGGTGATTTGACAATCTAAATGTTAAATGAATGCATACATGATAATGTGCGATAAAGGATGGTAACAAAAATTTAATGAATAAAGAAATTATACGGTTATTATAAATTGAAAAGGGAAAAACAATGATGAATACTAAAATCATTTGGGTATTTAAATGAGTAGTTATAAAATAAAATTCATGTAAATTAAACTAATATGAGTCTCCAATTAATAAAAATATGATATCATGATCATTATTCTAGTCACATTAATAAAGATTAATTCTAGGATATTGTACAGAAAATAATATCTAAGATTATTGAGATGACAATTTGGGTTTCATTATAATATAATTAAAATAAATAATAACTTCTTTCACATAAATGTAGTTACAAAGAAAAAATAAGGGAATAAAATAAGAGAGAGAAGGTTATGTGAAGAAAAAATAGAATTTCTTTTTATGAAGACAAAATTATTGAGGAAAAATATGGGATAGAAGAATGTGTGAAGTAGAAATGAACGCTACCATTATTATTATTATTATTATCATATAAATATATGTTTTATGTTGTCAAAGAATCATGATGTGAGCTATTATTTCCACTCCGATAATGATTTTAAAATAAATATTTTGCTGGTAATGAAGAATAATAGAGTGATCCAAATCTATTCATTCACATACATCGTAAATAGTTAGAGAAGAAGAATAATAAGGAGACCCAGTGCAATCTATTGTCCATTGATGAAGTAATAGAGATGGAGATAGAAGATAAGAAGAGTACTATGCAGAACGGTTTTCATAGGAAGACGATGTAAAAAAAGAAGAGATAAAATAATAAATCAATGTATTCATGTCAAAATAGAATTAAAGGATGAATAAGGAGTAGTGTATTATTTTTCTAATATGACTATAATTATAAGAATTTGTGTAGTTTCATTCAAACAAAAAGATGATGATACTTGATACCATGCAAGGGAAAAAGGATAAAAAACACGTCAACAATAAGACTACATTCTATATTGGATTCATGATATCTTTTAATTTTCCCTATATTAAATTATAATGGTTTGAGACATACTATAACGCGAGATTCTCTAAAAATATATGTGGTATAGACACTCTACACTATCGGGAGACAATACTATAACACTCATATGTTTTTACTTGTGGGTTGTGTGACCATGGGTTTTACTGAATCAAATAAAGGATTGGTCTTCCATAATGAGAGGTGAACTTTGAAAACCATTATTCCACCTGTGACTATGTGTATTTTGTTATTAAATAATTTTAATAATAATATGAGATAGTGATATAATAAGAGAATAAATTCACCTTAACAAGTGAATGAATAAAATATAAATGGATAAAAGGGTAAAAGTATAAATTACTTTAAAAGGACCTATACTAATTCACACCCACTCTCATTATCAATCATATCTGACCTCAGACTCCACACCATGAGGGACATGAGATTAATTTGTTAATAATTCTTAATACTCTCATAGAAATTGAATTATATGAGAAATTTAATAAGTGTGAATTTTGGATCCAATAAGTTTTTTTTTCTGGGCTATATTGTCTCCAAGGATAGAATTTATCTTCATCCTTAAATGACAAGGGTAGTCAATGAATGAACCACACATACAAATATAACTAATATATATAGTTTCATTGGTTTATTAGGTTACTATTAGTGATTTTTTCAAAAACAATCCTGGTTAGAAAATCCATTAACCAAGTTAACATGTAAATGAGTTAAATTAAAATGATCAAGAGAATGTGAATAATGTTTTGAAAAGCTAAAGAGGTGATTGGTTAACTCACTCGTATTGACTTTACCATCAGGAAATGAAGGGTTTTTAAAATATATTAATTCATCAAAGAAATTACTAGGTCATGTCCTTATTCTTAATAATAGAGTGGTTTCTTTTACATTAAGGTAATTGAAGATAAATTAATAGAACTATCCAAATCATGATCTTCATTTTTCCGGTGTAATCTTTTCCTTAAAGATATGGTTGCACTATCTCTATGGTGAAAGATATAACATTTATGTTGACTACACAAGTTTGAAATAAAAATTCTCCCATAAAGGGATGAAAATGTGGAAATGGATATACTTATAACTACTCATGGACTATGATTTCTCAATACAATTCCAAAATGCGATGGAAAATAAGTTGGATGATGCATTGTGTAAGATGGACCAAGGATTTATAAATTTGATGATAATCACCAATGATCATATATTTCAGAATTTTTTAAAGTTAGATATGGTATTTTTTAGGCAAGGGAAAACATCATTCCCATTCTATAAAAATTGTTAATCCCTTTTTACAAGAGAATATAGATAAGTTACAACAAAATTACAAGGATTTACGCATGATTATTAAATCATTCAATGATGTGAAATCTTCCAACAACATCTGTAAAGAAAGAGTGTTGAAGCTTAGGAAGATATTAGGAGTTCCATCCATACGATAACTAAACTGATAGATAAGAGATTAATTACATAGCTATAATTTATCTATACACCCTAGTAGTGAAAAGATATAAAAGTATATAAGAGAAAAGTTTTGGTGGGATGATATGAAATAGAAAATTACGAACTGTGTATCCAGATAATTGGTGTACCCACACATAAAAGGATGAAAGACAACATACTGTGGGAATAATGTAATATATTCCTATAAAATTGTTGAAATGGTAAAATGTTATAACATATATTTTTAAGAGCCTTCTAAATGATCATATAAAGAAGGATGTTATAATGTTATTTATTGTTCACCTTACCAAGTCTGTAAATTTTCTAACAGTAAGAGAAAATATACCCATTGAGTGACCTTCTTGGCTCTATATTAATGGAATTTCAAGAATTCATGGTGCACCACTATCATTTATATCATATTTTGACCCTCAATATTCATTGAAATTATGAAGAGTCTTCAATAGGCTCCAGAGACTGAAATGAATTTAAGCATCACCTATGATCCCTAAATGGATGGGCAGCCTAAAGGGTAATCCAATACAAGAAAAAAAATGATAACTCTACAAGAAAAAATAATTTGGCTATTTTTTAAATAAACACCCATGAATGGTTTGTTTTTTATATTTTAGCAACATTTTCTAGGGAAATCCACCGCTAAAATTTTGTCTTCATTTTTTAAATAATTTATTTAATTTTTGAAATGTTTTCTAAAACCACTACTATTTTTTTTTAAAATTTTTATTCAATTTTTAACCATGATTTGTAAATAACCATCATTAAATTAATAATATATAAATAATCAATATTAAAAAAATATTTTTTTAAATATTTTTTTTATTTATAATCATTTATTAATTACTATTTAAATTTTCAATTAATTATTCTGTTTTAGTTTTTAATAATTATCAGTTTGCAATTATTTGAAAACTAAATTATTTTCAATTATCAATTGAAAATTATTTATTTATTATGTTATTTATTATTAATTAATTATGGCGGGGGTGCTGGTGTGGAAGGTTTTTCCTAAAGATGGTGATGGAATCTAGGGTTAATCTCTAAAAATGGAAATTCTACACTTTATAGACTCCAAGATTCTATATAGGGGACCCTTTCATTTACCAGATCGAGTTCCTAATAATCATTCATAAATATTGAAAGAATCTTCATCTCTGAATGGGTTTCCATGAAGAAATTCATATTTAAAATTTGATTGATGATTCCTTGTTTCATTCAAGTGTACCTTCTTGTCTACTTGAGAGATTCATCCTCCCATCAATGGTATGGATGGTATTATCCTTGATGAATGCATTATTATAGTTAATCAAGCCTAGTCACATGGTGGGGGAGCTTTAGAAGCCATGGTGGTTCGTTGGTTGATTATGATCCTAGACTTTTCATCGATCTAGATCAAATATCCCAAGTCAATGTCTCTAATTCATATACCAACATATTGAAAACTCGGGTTTGCAACATACCAGCTTCATATGCAAGGAATACAACACCCGGGTGTGAATCCCATCCTTTTTTAGTTTTTAGGGATTTAATGGTTGTAATGACTATAAAAAATGGTTTGATGGCCCATGTTATTGAAAATATTGATACCTTCTATGACATATTGAGGATGTGTAAAAAGTATTTCATGGTAAGATTGATAATTTCATGGGGGATAATTCATGGGGACATGATGATCTGGTTTATCACATTTCTTGTTTTTGTGGGTTCGTTAACAGGAAGTTAATTTCTTATGTCCATGGATATTATCATTGTTTTTTTCCTTATAATGATCTAAAGTAGAATTAATAGAATAATGGTGATTTATATGTTAATCCTAGTGTTTTTTGAGTTCATGAATACTCAATAAATTCGGATCTATCTAACATGATAAATCCCTTTTATCAGGTATGCATTTGTTTGTATGGTCTTAATCAGGCATTATGGAATATAAAAATACATTATAACATTTCTTCTTCTATTGGTATTGATATTCATCTTGATAGAAAGACTTAAAATTCTTGGTTTATGCAATTTTCTAGGGTTTGGGTATAGGTTAACCATAGTGAGTCGTTCATTAACAAGGTTGTTCTTTCTACTCCAAAGGATGATATTAACTTGCATGTTTTATTTGAAAAGATCCTATATCTATATGAAGAGTGAAAATTGGATGGGTATCTAAAAGAAAATTTTCAAAGGATGCCTTATTTGTGAGATCTATGTCTTGAAGGGGCTTTTGAAATATTCCTAAAAGTGTTCAATATCTATAAAATGGAATGAAATTTTTTACTCACAGGTCACCCATGTTAGGAAGGCAAGGAGTGATTATTTTTAGTCAAATTTAGGGCCACTTTAGGGTTCCCCAGTTATGGAAGATGGTTCATCTAAGTATAATCATACTAACAGGTAGACATAACTTTCCACTACATATACTGGTGGTGGAATCTCTTATGCTATTATGCTTAATCATGCCACTCCTCGAGGTTCTAGCCTTTCCAAAGACTGTGTGGGGACTGGCATGGAGTAGACACGAGTTGTTTGTATTATCAGTGAGATGACTACTTGAAATAAATAACAAGACTGTAGGAGAAGTTATAATGATTTTATGGGTGTTAAATTTATTCAATATAGGTTATATCTAAACCCATTTAGAAGGTTGGTAGCTCTAATTTCATTATCTTGCAACTCACTAGGATCATTGGTGAGGTGGGATAGTATTGAGAAGCGACAGTTGGTTTTTTTCTAGGGTACCCTCTCTCACAATTTTATGAGCATGGTTTTATTGTGAATATGTTGGAAACTAACTTTTCAAGGCACACTCTAATGGAAGAATGTTATTGGAAAAATAATATTCAAAAAAATGTGTATTTTTTTAATAGATTCATAATATCTTGAGTTCTTTAAGATTTTCTGGTAAATAGGGTAATGTTTCAGATTATAGAAGTGAAAAGTAGAAGTAGATAAATTTTCTAGGACACCACTCGTCTCCAATCTATAAGTAGTGGTGAGAATAATTATTTTAAGGATGTCTTTTTAAATGGAAATGGAAAGATGGTAAAAAATGTATTTGTAGATCTGGTTCCTTAAAAAAAGAATGTCGTCATAGGACTATTCCAATCTTTCCAAGAACGTGTCTACCTGGTTATCTTACAAAGCTTCAAAGATCTAGCTCACTCTGGAGCCAGAAAGGCCCAAGGAGAGGATACATGAGATTCTTAATCAAGGTAATTCATAGTCAGAATGGAAAACTGTTGCTGATGATGATTATGATTATGATTTTGGAAATGATCCTACTTTTTTTGATATGTAGATTTCTTTTCTGGATTATGGAATTTCTCTATGTGTGACCTCATCCATTTTCTTCCTTGCCTTTCATTTTTTATTTGACCTTTAATAAATGGTCAGGATCTTTGACTTCTGGCTAGTCATTTCCTATTTATTTTTAAACAATTAAATATTATTTGTCATTTAATTATTAATTAAATTCTTTTAAATATTGTTTTATTTATTATTTAATATTAGTTATTTATTATTTATTATATATTTTTTAATCATTTATTAAATATTTATTATAGATTTATTATAAATTGATTATATATTTATTTTTTATTTTTTATTTATTTGTCTATTATTTATTTATTTATTTATTAAATATTTTTTATTTATATGTTATTTATTTATTATTTTTTTCATTTAGTACTTATTTTATTATTTTTTGTTATTTCTATAATATTAATTATTTATTAATTATTATCTATTTATTTTATATTATTTCAATATTATTAATTAATTTATTATTTATTTGTTATCTATTATTTAATTTTTTATTTAATTTTTATGTATTATTCACTTTATTTTCTTATTAATTATTTATTTATTATTATTTATTTAGTGTATATAATTTATTTGTTATTTATTATTATATATATATTTGTTTGTTTATTTATTTGTTGTTATTTAATTATCATTTATTTATTTATTATTTAGTAATTATTTATTATACATTTATTTTATATTTTTAATTTATTTTTGTTTATTTATTATTTATTTGCATGTAATGGACCGAAGGCCTTTGAATTTTTTATTTTATTTTTAGATAATCCCCTTTTTATTTAGGTTGAGAGTGATCCCTTACATGGCTTAAATTCCTAGAGGCACAAGGATATACATATCATGTAGGCTCAACGACATAGAGGCCTAGTACATAACTTATATGCTCAATGCCTAAGACCCCATGTTGAAACAACCCCTTCCTTGTCTCTTTAATTCATTACTCCAGCTTGTAGTTCAAAATTCATGTTCTTGGTTGGCCATAGCTTCCTCCAATATCTGGGATCTTGAACTAGTGGGTTATATAAGCTCCATAAATTACCCTACATGTCCAATAGATCATCAGTTCCTGCCTTTGCATATTTCACTCTCCATAAATTGAGTACTACTCTAGCATGAAGTCTATGTCCCACCATTGGTGGCTCAAAGGCCATACCTTTAATGGATCAGAGGAAGAGTGGAAAAAAATCCCAAATCAAGTGTACAGTATCGCTGTTATATTACCACCACTATAGTACCTACACTGCTACAATGTTACATTGTTGATACAGTATAATAAAGATTCATCCATACTCAGATTTGAACCTGAGTCATTCATGCATGATAATATGGTGTTTACCACACAATCTACACCAAAATTTCTATTTATTATATATTATATTTATTTTTTTATATTTTATTTTTTTGTTCTTTATTGCTTATTTAGTTATCATGTATTATTTCTAATTTATTATTTATTTATCATTTATTTATCATGTATTTATTATTTATTTATTTATTTATTATATACTTATTTATTATTTATTATCTATTTATTTATTATATAATATATATTTTTAGGCATAATAATGGTGATGATGATGATATAAATAATAAAAAATATATTTTAAATAATAAAAAATAATTAATAAGAAAAGATGATAAATTTTAAATAATAAATAATAAATAATATAGGTTGGAATATATATATATATTATAAGTAGATTATTGGCGATATAATACAATGAAACACATACACCCATAGCCTGGAAGGATGGGTCATAATCCCCCTAAGGTATAACTTACCCAACCGACCACTTTATTACTTTGATTGGACCAAAGTCCCAATGGTCCTGAAGCTCATTGTCTGGCCCAAAGTCCTTGTGTTGTGTCACGTCTGTATCATTATTTTTGCATCACTAGGGATACGTCATGCTCACATCACCATCAATATCATTGTTTACTTTGTACTAGAACAGTACCTATACCCATCACTGATTGAACCCAAAGCCTCTTTTATGTGGATTCTGGTGGCTAAGTGCAACTCAACCACTACACAGACCACAAAAATATGTGTAGGGTAATGTCCAACTCCCATGAGGGGCCCAAACCAGGATTGGAACATTCCACACATTCCCTAACTAATATATATATATATATAAGTATATTAAGGGTTATTTATTAGCTTCATGAAGACCTTACTAGAGTGGTAACGACTTTCAGAATAATCATGAGGTAATAGTTTCAATTCATATCCCACAAATTATCTATAAATATATATTTAATTTATAGAGAAATAGTAAGTGAATAAATAATAAATATTTGGGTGCATAATAATTAGTGAATAAGTAATAAGTGAAAAACTAATAGAAAATATTTTTTATATAATTTTTAAAATGTCTAAATTTACAAGAAATGGGTTAAACCATCTTAAACAGGTTCATTGATGCTTTTTCAAAAGCACCGCACAATGTTCCACGACAACACATCTTTCGGTAATTTTATAATATCATCATAAAAACATCTATTTGTGGTTTAAACCACCACTATACTTAGAAAAAACATTCCCCAAGTTCTTAGTTTGGTATACGATAGGATCTGGTTCACTTTACTTTAATGGTACATGATATCCTTATCAACCAATCATTGAATTGTCATAAAATAATATCTTTCATTCATGAATCCATATGACATCATATGAATAATTTTATGGGAAATGATTTCATACTCCACGTTCTAGGAAGAAGTTGGTTAAAGGAAGCTAGTAGTCCTGGAACCTTTCAAGGATAAAATGGTTAAAGTACAGCCTATTCAAAATCATATCAAAATAGAAAAAAAGCTATATTGATAATTAGAGTGAGGAATTGAAAATTCAAGTAGGGGTTCATATATTCTTAAAGGTTTCACCACGGAATGGAATTATAATATTCAGTAAAAATTGGATCTTAAGACCAAGGGACATTTAGACTTTTAAAATTTTGGTTTCAATTATATTTTTTGGATTACAGATTAGTTATTCCACCAAATCTCTCGAAAATATATGATGTCTTCCATGATTCATTATTGAAAAAATAAATGATGAATCCAATACATATACTCACCTCTATGGGAATATATTTGTAAAATTACATAAGTTATATTAAATAGCCTATTCAAATTATTGACACTAGAGAGAATGTGATACTGAATTTGAAAACTCAGTTTGTGAGTGATCATTGCAGAAACCACAAACTAGTGGAGGAAAAATGGGATCCTTAAGAATCCATGATGATGGATTACCCATTTTTTTTTTTGAATAATTGACATATATAATAGTTGTAAGGAATAAATTATTTGGGGGGGGGGATATCATTTCTAATACCATCCTATTGTTGGTAAACACTACAACCTTGTACTATTTCTCTAATGCACCTCAAATTACTATAAAAGAAAGAGTTCATAATTATTTTTAAAGGTAAAATATATATTTTTTAAAATTTTATTTTTATTTAATGGATATCATTTTTCAATTTCATAAGGTATAATTTATTATAGGTTTAATTTTGAATACTATTAAAAAAATAGATTATTTTTAGGTGAATAGTGAAAAATATAGATTTTACAAATAATGTTACTTTTATGAAATTATCATGATATAAAATTGACATTAAAGTTGATTAAACTTTTTTTAGATTGAATAATATTAAAAAAGTTGTATGATAAATTTAAAGGTATAGTTATGAACTTTGAAATCTATTTTTTAATTTTGAAATATATATTTAAGTTATTAATAAAATAAAAAACTATTCATTTCTCTTTTTTAATTAAGTAATTTCAAGATATAATTCAATTTTAGTTTGGTTTGAAATTCAAATAAGTATCATTAAATTTAGTCTAATTAATTTATTTTGGTGGGAATAAATATTATACATTATTTTTTTTGTAAAACCATTTTAAAATTTTAAAATCATAACTTTTTTGAAAAATAATATTTCAATTCATTTTGAAAACCTATATTAAAAGAAATCTTTACCACTTATAGGAATTGATTCTTAAAAAAATGGGTGAACGGGGGGGGGGGGGGGTGGGTGGTTAAGATAATATATCGGATTTAAATTATCAAAAAAAAATTATTAAATTTTATTTATTGATTATGTTTTGAAAATAGCCTTTCTGTATTTTATACTGTGACGATTTTGATCCTTTTTAATTATGTAAGACATTTACTATATAATAATGTTTCAAGTATTTACATGTTTTCCACCACCTCACTTATAAAAGGTAACCCCATATTCTATATTATTAAAACTTATTGGGGACCAAATATTGACCACAACCAAATCCATCCCCAATTCTCTATTTATTTACATAGAGCACCTGGACTCACCAAAAGAATTATCCTATAGGGCTCTATGTGTATGAAAAAAATAGGTTTTATGAGGAAGATTTATATATTATTATCAAGTTTTTTCAAATTAATTTTTTATTAATCCTTATCCAAATATTTTATATCCATGCTAAAATAATTATAAAAATATATTTACTATAATTATATGTTGTTATATTAACGGTAAAACCATTTTCTATCTCTTTTACATCTTAAAAAAATAAATAAAAACATCACTTCCGCATTTGTACGAACCACCATCTCCCTGTATGGAGGTACTTAATTTTTCCTCACTACATCACATAGAGGGTTATAAAATGGAATTAATGAACATATATAATATTTATGAAATAATTATTCTTTTAAAATTATATGATATCATCAACATTCTTACCCTTCCATCCGTAATAAAATCACAATGTCCCTCATGTCTACGTGTGGATGACCACCTCCACAAAGTGAATTGATTTTTTCTTCATTTCCTCCATACATGGAATTTTATAATGATGAATTACATAGATAAATATAATATTTAAATTATTATTATTATTATATAAAATTAATTCATTATCTAATTCATTTTGTTTTCATCCATTATAAAAATGAAAACATCACCAATGCGAACATACGAACTACCATCTCCATGAAACAATATATATCATTTATCATTGTATATTATAACAGATAATTCTAAAAGAATAATGGATATATACCATGATAATTATATATATATTTATTTATAATTTTTTAGATGATGAAACTATGAACAAGGTAAAATTAGTGCCACCATTAAACAAAAACATGTATGGAAATTAGAATGATTAAAACCGAAATAATGATTAAAAAAAATATTACTAAATAAGTAATAATAATTCATGAATGAATAGTGTATTATTATTTAAATAAAAATATAGTACTAATATAGATGAATAATAAGCATAAATTTTTTATGTATTAGATTAGAGTGTTTCCAACCAAGAGGAAGTTTGAGGTAACGGTTAACTTCAAAATCTCATTCTTATCCACGATTATTTATGTTAAAGATTCAATTAGGGAACTTGTATGAACTTTATCCCTTAAAAATCATCTATTATATTCTACTTCGGTAATTTCTAAGGTTTATAATTATTTTTCATATTTTCACACTCTTTGGTGTTTAAAAATACTAAAATAATATTTTTATGAAAATTATATCTTATTTATATTCTTTTAATCATGATTCTTTCTCCACCATGTCTGTGTTCTTCATATTATTTAATGAAAGTTGTTTTGGTCATTTAAATGATCTTTAAATTAATTTTTATAGTATATTTTAATTTATTTACGATCTTTTTAAAGGAATATTCCTTTTTTTATATTTAAGTAATTTTTATAATTTATTAAATGTGAAAAAATAATGTTTTTAATGTTTACCACATGACATCCTTTTCCCAAAGTTATAACCATTATTCATTATGAATATTTCTCAAAAAGATTCCATGAATTTTCAAATAAAATCTTATTCTCATTAATTTGGGAATTTTTAGTTTTAAAATATATTTAAAATAATAATAAATTTATTTTGTAATTAAATAAAATTTCTAATGTTTTTATAAAGATATTTTTCAACTATGTCAACATCATTATAATCTTATTATTTACTAATGATATAGTCTAATAATATCTGAATGGCCCGAAGGCCTTCTTTTTTTATTGATTTTGATAACTCCCCTTTCAAGGGATTAGGGGGAACCCTTTTAAGGCCCGCAGGCTCAGAGATGAAATAACCCGTAGGTCTTAGAAAATATACAGACTATACTTGTAACTCCTCCTCCAAGCTTCTTCTATCATGATATCAGCTCTCCACCTTCACATGGATGTTTGTCTAGGCTTCCCATTCAAGCAAAGGCTAGTCCCAATGGCAATGTAATACCCTCTCTTTCTAAAAAATCCTCTTAGATTCTACTATGGTGAATGTGCTTGCTTTAAATACCTATCTGGAGTTTTCTCCTTGTAGAGTCTGTCTCACCATTTTAGCACAATTTCAAGTGGCATGAAGGCCTTGAGATGGCCTGAAGGCCTTGAGGTGGCCCGAAAGCCTTACTGTCCAAAAGACCTTGGGTGGCACGATGGCCTTAAAGGACCCAAGGCCCAAACCATTAGCCCGAAAGCCCAAACAAATGAATAGTTACATCTGCTACAGTACTGAATAGTTTCTTTTACAGTAATGACATAGTACCCCTAGAAATATTTCTCCACTCCATTTTGAACTCTAGTCTCTTGGATGCACTTGCAGAGTCCTCACCAACTAGACTGAGGCTCTTGTTCTATGCTAATAATATCATCCACCTTATTTCTCTAGAAATATTATGATCGTGTTGTTATGTTTATTGATTCATGAAAATATTTAAATTCTCTATGATTGTTTCCAAATACATATATTTTGTGTTCATTATGTATTTTATTGTTTATTTACTCTTTTCATATTATAAATTCCATGGAATTAGTATTTGATGGATATATATCGATATTACATAGCCCCTGTAATTGTGGTAGGTCTCATGAGAAAAACTAGCTCGAGTATTTTTCATATGTTTTACCTATTTATATATATATTATTTCTTAGAATAAGGCCTTAATTATAAGATTATGTTGTTCTACATTATTAAGTATATCATTATTAAAACATTTATTTGTTATCCAAGAAATTATTTATATTGTTATTTCATCTATGAATATATTCTCCTTTCATGATATTAGTTATATTATATATTTTATTATTGTTTATATATGTTAGGTACTTTATTTTTTATTTATTCTATGATGGCTTCGGTTGTATGCTTTAACTTACTGAGCATCTGAGCTCACCCTTTATTATGTTTCATTCACTAAGGTACAAAAAACATAACATTAAATGATTTCAATGATATACAAGATGAAATAATATTGTTCTCACTAGGATTTATAGCTTTACATCATGTTTTTTAATGTAATGTTAGAATCTTGTACGTATCTAGTCTCTTAAGACAAATAAACTATTTGATCCCATAAGATGTGATCTCTTGTATTTTTTTACCAATGTAGTATGGAAACCACTAGCTCTAGGTTACTAGAGTCATTGTGTTATATCGTCCCCTTATCAAGTATGCCACATGATACATCACCATCAAAAGCTAAAACAACCTTATAATACTAACATTCCACCTTGCAGGTCTCGGGTTTAAGCTAAATTGAATTCATATTCGTAGGTGATTATGATGATTCCATCACATGGACACTAGAAACTATAGGTATTTTCAAAGGGATTACAACAATATGTTTACTAATCTAGGTTTTCCATGAATGAGGAAGAGAAGATGTAACCTCCCTACATTTCATCTCGACATTATCACCACCAGGCTCAGAAGACTTCGTTTTCTAACCACAAGCACTCCTAAAAACAAACCCTGAAATATTGAATTTCTATTTCTACATAGTTCCTACTTGAATTAGATATTATCCATTTCTCATTATCATATTCCCTTCTAATTATATCCCATAGTTATTTTATTAGGATATATAATCCTAATTGGATTTAATTTTGGTAGGGTAATCAAAATATATATTTTTTATTTAATATAAAATCCCTTGATAAAAACATATTTTACACTTTATACAACTGATTATAAATATCAACCTACCAAAATAGTTCAAAGCAATATTGACCATAAATAATGTTATTAGTATTGTGATAATATTTTCCCATAGGTTTAGAGGAAGATTTGGATCCCTCATCGATGACAGCAACCCAAGAACCATTATTCTTATATTTCTTTATGCATATGTATATATGATTTTTTTCTATGGTTCAAGGGCTAGGAGGAAAGATCCTAACAAGATTAACCTAGGACCTGATACCCAAAAGATGCCTCCACCTTCTATCCATAATAAATATTAGTCATATCCTTCCCAATACCTTTTAATGAAAAGTGAGGACCATATTGCACAACCAGCCCACTCCAACATCCTTCAGATTCCACCATCTGCACATTTTGTGCAAGAACCTAGATCATGGTAAGGTATGTTATCGTGTATGTTTTGGTTTGAATCCCTGGTTTTGGATAATTAAATTCTTACCCAAGTTCTATAGGAGGCTCGTGGGTGTTCCAAGGGTTCGGGATACAAAAAGTGGAGAAAAGGGGGTTTTCTAGGTAGGTCAAACGGTCTGTTCATGGTTAGTGCTAACTGTGTAGACAACCTTGGTAAAACATGCAAGATGAAGAATTTTTGGATAGTAGCCTCTCCACGGTTTGTGCTTAGTTAGGAAAACCATGTAGGTGAATTGTGCAAGGGGTCTCCTTTGGACAAAAGCATCTATAAGGTTTGTGCACGGTTGAGAGAACCATGCGAGGGGGCCTTTTCAGGACAAAAGCATCATCATAGTTTGCACAAGATTTGGGAAACCGTGTGGGTAAACCCTGTGGACCAGAAAATTTGTAAAAAATTAAAAAATTGCCACCCCGTGATTTTAATACCCAATTTGCGTGTCTCGTCCATTCCACCACCTCCATCCCTATTGACGCCCTAAGGACCTCAAGAGCTCTCATGGATCAATATCCCTCATTTCTTGGTCATTTAGAGTTCCGTTGGTTGCGGATCAAAGCTCTGGGTAATTATAATCCTCTATTTCCTTACCTTTTGTGGATTAGGGTTTTTGGTTTCCTTCATCTCCTTTCAAATCTATAAAAAAAATTTTGGGGAGATATCTAGGCTAGGGAACCAAGGGATGTTTTAACTAGGATCGAAGGCCATAATTATTGGAGCGTTCATCAATGGATTCGAGGTAGGTGTTCTACAAGTTATATCCCTTGAGTTTTATATAGATTTGTGGTTTTAGTGTTTTGATTCTTACCCCCCATGTGAAGTGTCCATCATTCCATTATTGTGATGTGATTTTTAGGGTGTCTAAAAAACCAAATGGAACCCTCATGATCCCTGTAGGATGAATGTAGGATAATGTGACCTATGTTTGGGCCAACCAGGGGGTGTTACCACATTCTTGGACATAGAGTGTTGTTAAATAAATGTAGGGATGTTGTGTGACAACATAGATACCATGGGGAATATGATATTAGTCTTTAATGATGTGAATGGGAGTCCTAGTAATACACATGGGTTGGGCAGTGACCTATGTGGGTGTTTGTGTGCTTAAAAATGGGTTAAGTGAGATAAAGGGAAAAGATAAGTGGTTAGCTTTAAACATGATTATGCATAGTGTGATAAGCATGTGAAGTGATAATTTGGGATGAATTGTGGAATGGGTTAACACATGAGAATTAGGTGGTGCACCTAAATGATTGAATTTAATGAAGGTATTATGTTATGTGATATGATAATTGTGTTGGAATTCATAAATGGGTAAATGATTTTGAAATGATAAATGGGCTA
Source organism: Viscum album (assembly GCA_963277665.1). Lineage (NCBI taxonomy): Eukaryota > Viridiplantae > Streptophyta > Magnoliopsida > Santalales > Viscaceae > Viscum > Viscum album. The sequence continues at coordinate 737,902,053 of OY728137.1, forward strand.
AATGGGTTAACGAATTTTCAATGATGAATTTGGATAAGGAAAAAGGGGTGGTTGAATACACCAAATTGTTTATGGCATAAAATGGGAATTTGGTAAGTGGATATGAATTGTATTTGTAAATTGTGGGATTTTGTTATTAAGTGGTAATGACTAGAGACCATAATAGAATGAATTATGATCCCAGTATTAGAGCCTAGTGGGTTAGGCCTAATGAACTATTCCTTGTGATATATCAACACTGAATGGATTATTATAGAGATAAGCATGATAAAAAGGGAATTGGGATAAATGATTAAAAGAATTGAAATTCAGAAAATGTGTCAATGGGTTTTCGCATGGTATTAATTCCCATGTTTTTTGTTATTAATTATGAATATTAATTCCCAAGCGAATTGGTTTTGTTATGTTGTGTTATGTATTGTGATATCCAATGGAATTGAATATACTTGGTTGTGATGTTTTATGGCTGTGGTGATTTGACAAATAATCATGTGCACATGGCTTGGTAGTGTGGGGTATTGATTGAGGTTCTATGCCCATGGGTCGGTTTGGACTAATGCTCTAAACCTGACCTCTAATGCATAGGTTAGGGATGAGGATTGATTCTCTATCCCCCTAATGGTTGCATTCCACATGGACTGATGCTCCATGGTGAGGTTATTGTATGAATGTCATTCCACCTGGACTGAGGCTCCAAGGTGAGGTTATTATATTGATGTCATTACACCTAGAGTGAGGCTCCAAGGTGAGGTTATTGTATTGATGTTATTCCACCTGGAATAAGGATCCATGGTGAGGTTATTGTATTGATGTCATTCCACATAGACTGAGGCTCCATGGTGAGGTTATTTCATTGATGTCACTCCACCCAGACTGAGGCTTCGTGGTGAGGAAAATGTTTTGATGTGATATGTGGATACCATGAGAAATATGGAGTTGCTTTGTTTTCTCTATAAATTATGAATTATTTCTTTAGACCTTGGGTAGATGATATTTATGCCTAACCCATGTAACATGTGATCAATATTTATTATTTTATAAAGATGATATAAGAATTCGATTGGGATAAATGATAGTTATGAATTAAATGATCCTTGATAACTAATATCCCACAAACTGTCCCATGCTTACTTACCATTTATTTTGTACTTTCATGAACTATTTCTTAGATTGGATGTTTTGTAGACATCGTTGGTGGTGTTCAACTGTGTTTTGTACTCACACCCTACTCGGGATATTGTTTGGTACCCGATTAGATCTCTTGGTTGAAGGTTGGGATAAGGGAAAATGCCCTACTCTGAGATATTGAGTTGGGCTCGAGATGTACATAGAGAAGGACCCTGACTTGGAGTGGGGACCCTTTTAGAGTTTTTTTCCATTTGTTTTATTATTGGATTCTTCCAATTTTCCGCACTAGTATGTGATGGCATGATTGTATTTGATTTGTGGTTTGTACCCTATTTGGGAAACGCTTTGTTATGATCGTTTAATTGTTAGTTTATATTGTTTTTGTTATTTATATTGTGTTATGTTGTGGCTTACTCTAGTAAAAAGGGTATAGTATCCCCACCTGCATCATTAAACCCTCACTACTAGTCAGTAACCTTTGGCTTACCAGGAGGTGCGCTTGAGGTCATGTGACGACCTGACTCAGAGCACCAGTTTAGTGGCTACCGGGTCTGGGACATTACAAAGTGGTGTTAGAGGATTTATTTTCTCTTTACTACTATTTGGTGATGGAAGATAGAGAATTTGGACAGTGTCAGGCCTTTGTAATGAGCTCATGCTTGGGTGCAGCTAACCAATGTTCGAGGGAAAAACCAAGTCACCATAGGCGGGAATTGTTGTTTTTAACGTGTGTTGTTATTATTGAATGATATTTCACCGTAGGGTGATGCAAATGTTTTGTTATTTGATTGATTTATGATATTTCACTCATCTCCATAATAGAATGGGGATGTGCATTCATTCATCATTTTTGGCACCTAAGGATATAGGTGGAATGCATCTTTATAGGAACACGCACGGGATGGGTGTACAAGGCATAGAGAGTTGAATGCATTTTAGTTCCTTGAAAAATATGAAGAAAATGATGGTTAAAAATTGAAATAAAAGTGGAAGAATAAAATGAATGAAAATGAAGATTTAATAAGTATCATGTATAAAGAAATGTTATGACTAGGTTAAAGTTTGGGTTATGGAAAATTGTAAGGGTTGATTCGATGTACAAAAGAAAAAGGTGTTGCATAATGATGGTAAAATAGTTAAGGAATTTTTCCTAATGAAAGGTGAAAATGCGTTAAAAATGATGATTTAACATGTTTTTAAATGGTAAATGTTCCTAAGAGGAAAGGGTTGTGTTGTGAGAGAATAAGTGGGTTTGAAGAGGTTGATAAAAGATTTGTGATTAAGTAAGTTGGATACCCCATGTTGACCATGACCATGGTAGGTATAGTAGGGGGTGGTGTTTTAAGTGTGATGATAACCGTTGGGATAGAGTATGGAGAATCACTTGTTTCATGTTGACAGTAGGAGATCTTTTCCAACTGTGGTTAAATTACATCGGTCTTTCTTCGAAGTGCCAAGCGAATGGAAAATTTGGAATGAAAATGTTTGGGTTAAAAGGTGGGTATCCTTGGTGTTTTCAGTTAGACCCTTGTAAGTACGGGTTGGGGAAATGAGAGTTCCTTAGTTGAGACTTTGTTTTGGATTGTGAGGCCTGGCCAGTTATGATATGGCCTAGGTGGTGTGTTTTGGGAACACTTGGTAGGGCAGTGGCATTTGGGCTATGAGGTGTTGTTTGGTGATGTGAGTGAGGAAACAATCTTGGTTTGTGACTGTCCAGAGTTCATGATGGACTCTAAGGATGGTTCTTGGGTCATGGTGACCTTGTGAGTGGAGACCTTGAGATTTGGGACTCAAATTATCGGGGGATGATTTTCTATAATGCCGATGAATGTTTACACCTTTGGAGTGAAATCTAGAGTAGATGGTGGTTCGGTACGCAAAGCATAGTGTATGTCAAAATGAGAGTGAGAGTTACATTTACACACTTTTTTCATTTGTGTCATGATAAGTGTGGTCTCGAGAGAGGGCCAATGGATTATCCTGATTGTGACTTAGGTCAAGGGAGTTGGTTTTTTTCATCCTTAAAGGTGACCTATGGGAGAGGTTTGGATTTTGTTTTGAACCGAAGAGATAAGGGTGGCTAAAGTGTGGTTATATAATTTCTCTCGGTGGTGAAACCTGAGGTAAGGGTGGTCATGTGGCTAAACAAGGTGGTTTAAACGGTTTGGAAATGGAGAAATTGTTTGGGATTTTTGGAAATCACACCTGAGTTGTGATGGTTGAGTGTTGATGTGGCACATTCGGCTGGGAAGCCTGGGATTCTTGGAAGGACATGGTGTCCCATAGCTTGACATTAGAAATGGATAAGTTGGTGGTGGTGTTCTTCAAAAATTTCTTATAGTACCTCATCTAGTGACGAGCATGCCTAACATCATGACATAGTCCCGGGTATGTTGAGAATCTCTGGCTCTCTCTAAGAGACATGAAGGTGTTTGGTTGGATAAGGTAATAGTGGAGTTTACACGCAAGGAAATAGTATGTGTGGAGTTTGATGACGAGACATACACCATTCATGACATATGCAAATGACCTCGGGATGGGCCGAATGTCGAAAAATGCCTTGGGTTCCGTTCATGGAATCCAAGAATGATCATTGGGTGGCGTTCATTTTCTTGTTTTGGTAAAAGGCTGGATGACCATATCTATGTTTGGGGTTCAGTTTGTGATCCATTTTAAGATGAGGTGGTAGGAATCCATCATGGTGAGAAAAGGTAATGACAATCCTAAGGTGGGGAGAGATATATAAGCCTTGGATGTGGGAAATAGAACATCGAGAATACATAGTGGCACCAAGGTAGCAATGAGGAACTAATGAGGTGCATGTTAGGATCCTTAGAGAGGCATGTGGGACTTAGATGTGGTGAAAAATGAGCCAAGTGTTGACTTGATATTAGGCTAGTTCCAAGTGAAGGTTATGATACATATGCTATGAAGTAGGAGGATGTGGTTGGATACGACAACAGGTTGGGGCAAGAGAAGTTGGGATCTTATAACTTCAATAGAGATTGGGGTTAGAATCCAGTCAATTTTCCCTCGTGTGGTTTTGGAACATCGTGAAGTAGGGTGAAACTTGTCCATGTGATGTGGTTTCATGCCAAGGGTGATTTCGAAGATAGTCTAGAGGGTGGTAATGTTGTGATAATTAATTATACTGGAATTTAGTAAATAACCTCAGTGGAAGGTGGGTGTTCTGGGGCAAGACAGTCGAAAGTGGTCCATCCTGAGATGGTAAACTTGAATGGGTGAGGTGAGAGTGACCCACCTCTAGGTTCATGTTGTAGTGGAAGGAACCTTTCAAAATGAAGTTGAACCTGAGTGATGTCAGGATAATTTTAGTCCTTGAATGGATGGTGTAGGTATGTCTCTCTAATGGTTGTGATGGTGCAGCTGGATTCCAAGGCAGGGTAATGATCGAGTGGATTCATGGTCCCGGTAAGTTAGAACTTGTTATGCAATGGGAAGTTTCGGTTGAGTTCTGGTGGTCCGTCATCGATGGAGGAGGTTCCATGTAATTGAATATGGGGGAAAACCATACTGGATAAATAGTTGGTTGATGACTTGATCAGAGTTTTGGGATAGAACGAATCGAGTTGTCACTGTTCGGGTGAGTTGGACCTAGAAGCGATCTTTGGAAAAATTTAATTGGTCGAGTAGCTAAGAGTTTTGAGTTTCATTTGGATGTATATTGATGGATTGAGATCTTCATGAAATGTGGTTCTAAGGGTCATGTGTTTTCCTCTGGGTGATACCAGGTTGGGTCACCATTAGAGTTGGGTGAACAAAAAATGACACCAAGTGATTTGGGTCATGAGTTGTGTCGAGGATCGGGTCGATGAGGTGATGACTTTTTTCCCCATAATGATTGGATGTTGTGTGTTAGGTTTCCATGTGTTATGATTTAGGTGTTGTCGCCTAATTTTTCATCATGAAGTTCTCGTGGTGAGAATGGTTGAAGTTGATGAATCCTTGAGGAGTTTTTATTTTGTCTTTAGTTGTGGTGAGGAAGTCTTGAGGGACAAGTCTATGCCCTTGGACCATGTCCAGTGGCCTTGTGACGTGCAACCCGAAACCTAGAAACTGGGTGGATAGGCATGCCTAATTGAATGACCTTTGGTTACTGAAGCTTAGTGATGCTTGTTAGGGCGGATCAGGGAAGAACCATTATAAGGTGGGGTGGTTGTAAGATCTAGGATCATTGAAGGGTTTGTTCTCATGTAATTTTTTTGCTTGAATCTATTGTTTTGGTTAATTATGTGCTTACCCAAGTACTGGAGGAGGCTCAGGGGTGTTCTAAGGGTTCAATACATGAAAAGTGGAGAAAAGGGGGTTTTTTTGGGTACGTTGTACGGTTTGTGCATGGTTAGTGCTAACCATGCGGACAACCCAAGCAAACCATTCACGAGGAAGATTTTTTGGACAGTAGATTCTACACGGTTTGTGAACGGTTTGGAAAACCATCCAGGTAAACCATGTGAGGGGGCATTTTGAGACAGATGAATCTACTCGGTTTGCCCATGGTTTGGAAAACTATGCGGGTAAACCGTATAGCCCAGAAAAGTTGGAAGAATATTAAAAAAATACCACACTATGATTTTAAGACCCAATTCAAGTTTCTCTTCCATTCCTCCTCCTCCACTCCTCCTCCTCCATCCCTAGTTATGCCATGAGGACCTCAAGATATCTCATGGATCAATCTCCTTCATTTCTCAGTTGTTTTGAGTGTCGTTAATTGCAGATTGAAGCATTGGGTAAGTCTAATCCCCTACTTCCTTCTCTTTTATAGATTAGGGTCTGTGGTTTCTTCCATATCATTCCGAAGCTATAAAAACCTCTTTTTTTGGGTGAGATCTAGGTTGGGGCTCTAAGGGATGTTTGAAATAATATCATAGGCCATAATTAAGGGAGACTTCATCAATGGATTCGTGGTAGGTGGTCTACAAGTTATATACCTTGAGTTTTATAGTGATTCGTGCATTTAGTGTTTTGATTCTTACCCCCCTTGTGAAGATTTCGTCATGCCATTATTTTGATGTGATGTTTACAGTGTCTAAACAACCAAATGGAACCTTCATGATCTATATAGAATGCATGGAGGATGATGTGACCAATGTTAGGGCCACCCATGGGGTGTGCCCACATTCTCAGACATAGAGTTTAGCTTAGTAAATGTAGGGTAATTGTGTGAGAACATAGAATCGAGGTTGAATATGATATTAAGCTTCAAGGATGTGAATGGGAGTCCTAGCAACACACATGGGTTGGGCGATGACCTATGTTGCTGTCTGTGGGCTTAAAAGGGGGTTACATGGGATAATGGGAAAAGATAAGGGGTTAAATTTAAACATGATTATGATTAGTGGGATAAGAATGGGGAGTGACAATTGGGGATGGATTTTGGAATGGGTTAACACATGACAATTACGTGGTGCACCTAAATGATTGAATGTAACGAAGGGATTGCGTTATGTGATATGAGAAATTTGTTGGAATCCATAAGTGGGTAAATTCTTGTGAAATGATAAATGGGATAAATGGGTTAATTAATGGTCAATGATGAATTTGGATAAGGAAAAAGGGGTGGTTGAATTCCCCTAATGGGTTAAGGCACAAAAATGGGAATTTGAAAAAATAGATATGAATTGTATTTGGAAATTGTGTGAATGTGTTATTAACTAGAAATGACTAGAGACCATAATAGAATGGATTATGAGCCTAGTATTAGAGCATAGTGAGTTAGGCCTAATGAACGATGCTTAGTGAGATAAGCACAATGAATGAATGCTTAGTGAGATAAGCGTGATAAAAAGGGAATTATCATAAATGGATAAAAGATGTGAAATGTGCAAAATGTGTCAATGGGTTTTGTCATAGATTTAATTTCCATGTTTTTTGTTAGGAATTTTTAATGTTGATTCCCAATGGAATTGGTTATGTTATGTTGTGTTACGTATTGTGATATCCCATAGAATTGAATATACATGGTTGTGTTATGGTATGGTTTTGGTGATTTGATAAATAAGCATGTGCACATGGCTTGGTAGTGTAGGACATTGACTAAGGTTCTAAGACCACAGGTCGAGTTGGAAGGATTCTGTAAACTCCACCTCTAATTAACGGGTTAGGAATGAGGACTCATGCTTTATTCCCCTATTGGTTGCAATCCACCTAGACTGAGGCTCTAAGGTGAGGTTATTGTATTGATGTCGTTCCACCTAGAATGAGGCTCCTAGGTGAGGTTATTGTATTGATATCATTCCACTTAGATTGACATTCCATGTTGAGGTTATTGTATTAATGTCATTCCACCTGGACTCAGGTTCCAAGGTGAGGTTATTGTATTGATGGAATTCCACCTGGAATGAGGCTCTAAGGTGAGGTTATTGTGTTGATGTCATTCCACCAAGACTGAGTCTTAGAGGTGAGGAAAATGTTTGATGTGATATGTGGATCCCTTATGAGATAGAGACTTGCTTTATTTTTCTATTCATTTTGAATTATTTCCTTATACATTGTATAGATGATATTTATGCCTAACCCATGGAAAAAGTGATCAATATGTCTTATGTAATGAAGAGATTATAAGAAATAGGATTGGGATAAATTCTAGTCATGAATTAAATGAACATTGTTAAATAATGGCACACATACTGTCTATTTCTTACATACCATTTATTTTCTACTTTCATACACAATCTATTAGATTAGATATTTTGTAGACACCGTTGGTGGTGGCCTACTGAGTTATTTACTCACACCCTGTTCGAGCAGCCGTTGGGTACCTGAGCAGATCTCTTGGTTGCATGTTGGGATAAGGGTAGAGGCCCTACTCTAATATGTTGAGTTGGGCTCTAGATGTATGTAGAGATGGTTCTAGACTTGGATTTGGGACCCATTTGGAGTTTTGGGCATTTGTTTTATTTTGGTATTCTTCCACTTTGCACCACTAGTATGGCATGGCATGGTTGTATTTGATTTGTCGTTTGTACCCTATTTGGGAAACGCTTGGTTATGCTAATTTAATTGACAGTTAATATTTAGTTTTTGTTATTTATACTATGTTCTTTTTTGGATTACTCTGATTAAGAGAGTATAGTCTTCCCATGTGTCTCATTAGACCCTCACTAATAGTCTTCTACCTCTAGAATATGGGGAGGCAGGCTTTAGTTCATTTGACGAATCGACTCGGAGCACCAATTTAGTGGCTTCTGGGTTGGCAACATTATCAGAGGATTTTGTTTCTCTTTTTTACTATTTGGGGATGGTATATAGGAGATTATGATAGTGTGAAGCATTGGTAATGCGCTCGTTCTAGGGAGTAACTATCCCACGTATGAGGGAAAACCCACGTCACCCTGGGTGGGAACCATTGTTCTTGATGTGTGTTGTTACTATTGAATGATATTTCACCATTGGGTGATGCACATGTTGTGATATTTGATTGATTTATGATATTTAACTCATTTCCTGAATGGAATGGGGATGTGCATTCATGTATCATTTTCGGAACCTAAGGATATTGGTGTCATGCATCTTTATAGGCACACACACGGGATGGGTGTGTGGGTCATTGAGAGTTGAATGCATTTTAATTCCTTAATAAATATGATGAAAATGATGCTTAATAATGGTAATAAAAGTGGAATAATGAAAATAATTCAAATGAAGAGATATGGAGTATCATGTACAATGAAATGTTATGACTAGGTTAAAGTTTGGGTTATGATAAATTGTGAGGGTTGATTCGTTGTTGAAAAGAAATAGGGGTTTCATAATTATGGTAAAATTGTAAATGATTTTTTTCTAATGAAAGGTGTAAATGTGTTAAAAATGATGATTTAACATGTTTTGAAATGGAAAATTTTCCTAAGAGGAAAGGTTCTCATTATGAAAGAAGGAGTGTGTTCGAAGAGGATGGTGAAAGACTTGTGATTAAGTAAGATGGTAACTCCATGTAGAATATGACCACTGTAGGTATGGTATGGGGTAGTGTTTTAAGTTTGATTACAATTGTTGAGATATAGTATTGATAATTTCTTGTTTATGGTTGATAGTGTGAGATCTTTTCCAATTGTGGTCAAATTTTGTCGGTCATTCTTTGAAGGGTCGAGTGAATGAAAAGTTTGGAATGAAAATATTTGGGTTCGAAGGTGGGTATCCTTGGTGTTGTTGGGTTGAACCTTGTATGATTGGGTTGGGGTAATGAGAGTTCCTTAGTTGAGTCTTTGGTTTGGATTGTGAGGCATGGCCAGTTAAGATATGGCCTAGGTGTTGTGTTTAGGGAACCCTTGGTAGGGATGTGGCCTTTGGGTTGTGAGGCATTTTTTGTTAATTTGAGTGAGGGAACTCTCATGGTTCGTGAGTATCCGGAGTGCATGTTGGACCATAAGGATTGTTCCTGGGTCTTGGTGACCTTTGTAGGAGAGACCTTGCGATTTGTGACTCAAATTATGAGAGTATGAGATGTTGTAGTGCCAATGAATGTGTAAACCTTTGGTCTAGAACCTAGAGTAGATTGTTTTTCGGTATTTAACGCTTAATGTACATCAGAATGGTAGTGATAGTCTAATTTAAGTGCTTTTCTTTGTTAGTTTCATGATATGTTTGGTATTGAGAAAGGGCCAATGGATTATCTTGACTGTGACTCCAGTCAAGGGAGTTGGGTTTCTCCAAACTTCAAGGTGACCTATGAGAGAGTTCTAGACGTTTTTTTGAACAGAAAAGTCAAGGGTGGATAAAGTGTGGTTATATAATTTTTCTCGGTGGTGACACCCGAGGTAAGGGTGGTCATTTGGATAAAAATGTTTGCCTGAATGGTTTGGATGTGGAGTGAAGGTTGAACCTGGTTGGAAATCACACTTGAGTGGCGATGGTTCAGTGTTGATGTGGAACGCTCAGTAGGGAAGCTCGAGATTCCTGGAAGGTTATGGTGTCTCATATCTTGACATCAGAAATGGATAACTTGGTGGTGGGGTTCATTGATGACTTCTTAGAGTACCTCATCTAGTGAATATCATGACCAACATTTTGACATTGTTCCAGGCATGTTGAGAAGCTCTGGCTCTCGATAAGAGACAAGGTGGTTTTTTGTTGGATGAGGGACATCATGAAGTTTTCCTATAAGGAAACGGTATGTTTGGAGTTTGATGATGTGATGTACACCCTCAATGAAATAGGGTGGGGGCCTCTGGATGGGCCGAATGTTGAAAAATTCCTTAGTTTCCCTTCATGGAAGCCGAGAATGTGCATTGGGTGACGTTCGTTCTCTTATTTTCAGAAAAAGGTAGGATGGCCATATCTAAGTTTGGGGTTTAGTTTGTGATCAGTTTTAAGTTGTGGTTGGTGGAATCCTTCATGGTGAAAAAAGGTAATGACACTCCTATGGTGGGGATTGATAAATCAACCTTGGATGTGGGAAAGAGAACATTAAGATGACATAGTGGCACCGAGTTTGAAATGAGGAACTGGTGAGGTACATGTCGGGTTCCTTGGAGAGGCATGTGAGACATGGATGTGGTGGAAAATGAGCCATGTGTTGACTTGAGCTCATGGTGGTTCCAAGTGAAGCTTGTGAGATCTGTTCTTGGTCATATAAGGATGTGGTTGGATATGAAAATAGGTTGTGGCAAGAGAAGTTGGGGTCTTATAACTCCAACAGAGATTGTGGTTATACTCAAGTCAAATTTACCTCATGTGGTTTTAGAACATCATGAAGTTGGGTGAAACTTGTCCGTGTGATGTGGTGTCATGACTAGGGTGAAGTGGACGATAGTATGGAGTTCAGTAATTCTGTGATAATTAATTCTACTAAAATTCCATAAATGACCTCATTGGAAGGTGGGTGTTCTGGGGAAATCCAGTTGAAGGTGGTCCGACCTAAGATGGTAAAATTGAATGTGTGAGGTGAGAGTGACCCGCCTATAGGTTCATGTTGTAGAGGAAAGCACCTTTCTAAATAATTTTGAACCTAAGTGAGGTCAGGAGGATCTTACTCCTCAAATGGATGGTATAGGGATGTCTCCCCAGTGGTTGTGACAGTGCGGTTGGATGCCCAGGATGGGTAATGCTCCTATGGATGCTTGGGCCCAGTAATTTGGAATGTGTTAGGCAATGGGAAGGTTGGGTTGAGTTTTGGTGGTCCTTTGTCAATGGAGGAGGTTACATGTAACAAGAAAAGGTGAAAAAACCTTACCATATAAATGGTTGGTTGATAACAAGATCAAATTTTCTAGTTGGAAGGACTCAATTTGTCACTGTTTAGGGGAGTTGGGCCTGGTATATAGGTTTGGCATAATTTAATTGGTCGAGTAGCTGAGAGTTTTGAGTGGGGTTTGGATGTATAGTTGTGGAATGAGATCTTTATGAAATGTGGTTGTAAGGTTCATGTATTTTCCTCTAGGTAATACCTGGTGGGGACACCATTACAGTTGGGTGAATAGAAAATGACACTAGGTGATTTGGGTCCCGAGTTGTGCAGAAGATCAGGTCAATGAGGTACCAATTTGTTTCCCCTGATGATGGGATGTATTATGTTAAGGTTCTTTGTTTTATGAGTTAGGTGTTATCACCTATGTTTTCCCCATGAAGTTCTCATGGTGAGAATGGTTGATGATGATGAATCCTTGAAGTGTATTCATGTTGTGTTGTGGTTGTGGTGAGGAAGTCTTGAGCGGAATGGCTGTGCCCTTAGACCGTGTCTGGTGGCCTTGGGATGTGCAACCAGAAACCTAGAATTTGGGTGGATAGGCATGCCTTGTGAAATGAACGTTGGTTACATAGGCTTAGTGATTCTCGGAAGGGAGGCTCGGGGATGAGCCGTTATAATATAGGGAGGTTGTAAGATCCTGGATCTTGGAATGGTATGTTCGCATTTATGTTTTGGTTTGAATCCCTTGTTTTGGTTAATTAAGTTCTCAAACTAGTCCTAGAGTAGGCTGCGGGGTGTTTCAATGGGTCAGGAAATGAAATGTGGGGAACAAGGGGTTTTCTGGGTAGGCCACAAGGTTTGTGCATGGTTAGTGTAGATGTGTGGACAACCCAGGTAAATAGTGCAAGAGAATGATTTTTTGGACAGTAGACTTTGCACGGTTTGAGCACTGTTTTGAAAACCGTGTGGGTAAACCGTGCGAGGGGGCTCCTTTGGACAGAAAAATATGTATAGTTTGTGAAAATTTTGGAAAAATGTGTGGGTAAACCATGTGAGGGGGCCTTTTTAGGACAGAATCATCCACACAGTTTGCACATGGTCTGGAAAACTGTGTGGGTAAACTGTGCGGCCTAGTATAGTAGGAAAAAATTACAAAAAATTCCACCCCATTAATTTTGGACCCAAATTTTGTTTCTCCTCCATTCCACCTCCTCCAGCCCTAGAGACGCCCAAAGGACCTCTAGAGCTCTCCTGGATCAATCATCCTTATTTTTTTAGTGGTTTGGAGCACCGTTGGTTGCGGATCAAAGTTCCAGGTAAGTCTAATCCTCTCCTTCCTTCCCTTTTGAAGATTAGGCGTTTTGGTTTCTTCCATCTCCTTATATAGCTCAAAAACCCACTTTTTCTGGTGAGATCCAGGTTGCGAATGCATGGGATGTTTAATCCAGGATCGAAGGCCATGATTATGGGAGCATTCATAAATGGATTCGAGTATAGTGGTCTACAAGTTATATCACTTGAGTTTTATAGAGATTTTTCCATGTAGTGTTTTGATTCACACCCCCTTGTGAATAGTTCATCATGCCATTATTGTGATTTGATGTTTAGGGTGTCTAAACAACCAAATGGTACCCTCATGATCCTTACGGGATGCATGCAGGACGACATGACCTATGTGAGGGCCACCCATAGGGTGTACCCACGTTCCCAGACATAGAGTTTAGCTATGTAAATGTAGTGTCATTGTGTGAGAACATAGAGCCCAGAGTGAATATGATATTAAACTTGAAGGATGTGAATGGGAGTCCAAGTAACACACATGGGTTGGGCGGTGACCTATGTGGGTGTTGGTGGGCTTAAAACAGGGTTAAGTAAGATAATGGGAAAATCTAAGGGGTTATCTTTAAACATGACAATGCTTAGTGAGATAAGAATGGGAATTTATAATTGGGGTTGAAATATGGAATGGGTTAACACATTATAATAAGGTGGTGCACCTAAATAATTGAATATAATTAAGGGATTGTGTTATGGGATATGAGAATTGTGTTGGAATGCCTATGTGGGTAAATTCTTGTGAAATGACAAATGGGTGAAATAGGATAATGAATGGTCAATGATGAATTTGGTTATGTTAGAAGGGGTGGTAGAATACAACTAATGGGTTAGGGTAGAGAAATGGGAATTTGGTTAAATGGATATGAATTGTATTCGGAAATTGTGTGAATTTGTTATTAAGTGGAAATGACTAGAGACAATAATAGAATGTATTATGATCCTGGTATTAGAGCGTAGTGAGTTATCCTAATGAATGATACCTAGTAAGATATGCACAATGAATGAATGCTTCCCGAGATAAGCATGATAAAAAGAGAATTGGGATAAATTGCTAAAAGATGTGAAATGTGGAAAATGTGTCAATGGGTTGTGGCATAGTATTAATTCCCATGTTGTTTGTTATGCATTGTGAATGTTGATTCCAAATGGAATTGGATATGTTATGTTTTGTTATGTATTGTGATATCAAATGGAATTGAATATACTTGGTTGTGTTATGGTATGGTTGTGGTGATTTGGTAAACATGTATGTGCACATTGCTTGGTAATGTGGGGGTATTGACTAAGGTTTTATGACCACAGGTCGAGTTGGAATAATTCTCCAAACCCCACCTCCAATTCCAAGTTTAGGGATGAGGACTGAGGCTCTATTCCACTAATGGATACATTCTACCTGTACTGAGGCTCTATGGCGAGGTTATTGTATTGATGTCATTCCACCTGGGCTGAGGCTCAAAGGTGAGGTTATTGTATTGATGTCATCCCACCTCGACTATAGCTCCATGGTGAGGTATTTTTATTGATTTCATTCTACATGGACTATGGATCTAAGGTGAGATTATTATATTGATTTCATTCCACCTGGACTGAGTCTCTATGGTGAGGTTATTTTATTGATTTCATTCAACTCAGACTGAGGCTTTGAGGTGAGGAAAATGTGTTGATGTGATATGTGGATCCCTAGTGAGATAGGGACTTTCTTTTATTCTCTATATATTGTAAATGATTTCCTTAGACCTTGTGTAGAAGATATTTATTCCTAACCCATGGAACATGTGATCAATATGGTTTATGTAATGAAGATGGTATAATAAATAGAATTGGGATAAATTATAGTCATGAATTAAATTGACCTTTTTAACTAATGGCCCCCGAACATTCCCTAGCTTACTTACCATTTATTTTTTACTTTCATTAACTATCTATTAGACTGTATATTTTGTAGACACTATTGGTTGTGGCCAACTATGTTTTGTACTCACAACCTACTCGGGCCGCCATTGGGTACCTGAGCAGATCTCTTGGTTACTGGTTGGGATAAGGGCATATTCCCTACTTTGAGATGTTGAGTTGGGCTTGGGATGTACATGGAGAAGGACCTGAACATGGAGTCAGGACCTGTTTGGAGTTTTGGCCGTTTGTTTTATTTTGGGATTCTTCCACATGTCACCACTAGTATGGAATGGCATGATTGTATTTGATTTGGGGTTTTTACCCTATTTGGGAAACAGTTGGTTATGCTCGTATAATTGGAAGTTCAAATTTTATCCATTATTTATATTGTGTTCTGCTGTGGATTACTCTCATAAAGAGGGTATAGTCTCCCCACGTGGCTCGTTAGACCATCCCTACTAGTCGGAAACCTCTGGCATACGGGGAGGCGTGCTTGAGGTAATGTGATGACCTGGCACGGAGCACCATTTTGGTGGCTTCTAGGTTGGGGATGTTACATTTTGGCATCTCACTTCATGTATATAATGACAAACCCCACTAATATATCCCTTTACCTACTCAGTTGTAGAAAATTCCAACCCTAGATCCTCTGAGGATAAGGCCAGATAACCTTAACAATTTGATGAAACCATATGTGGGATTATCCCCCTGGAAACCCATAGAAGTACCATAAACAACCTTCATATTCTTCCTCTTACACTCCTTTTCAAATCTCCTCTCATGGAAAATGATTTACATTTCAAGGAGATAAATTTCTGTTATTAGAGTGCATGATCAAATTGTAAGCCTTAAAAAATAGATTTGATTTCTCATATTTTATCACCAGATTAATATTATAATTTTTCATGGGTAGAATAAATTTTTAAATCAATGTGGATGTTACATAAACGTCCACTGTAAACCTTGAAAGTTTTCCACACAAAACTAATTTAATTTACTTGTCTATCTGAATTTAAACTCCAACTTCTTCAATGATATCATATAGGATCTCCAAATACAAGAGAATCCATGACAAACCATATATCTGAATCCAGAACTATTGAATTTTATTCATAACGGTGAAAGGATCCAAATATAAAGACCGTTAAAGAATGTGAAAAGAGGCTAAAATTATGTGCAATGACCCAATGAACCAAGAGTTCTTCAACAAATACTTTGAAAGAAATAGAAAATGGAAGAAAACGTTACTAATTTATATGCACCTCCAATCTAAAAAAACCCTAAATAGAGGAATCTTGACTTAGAAAATCATTCATCTTGGATGATTTTACATCATTTGAAAAAACAAGCCAAGAAATAAATGAGAACATTAAAATTTCTAATATCTCAGAGACAACACCCAAATTGGCCTCAACACAAGCCATACCGACCTTCTTTATAATGAATAGTTATTAATTATAATTAATATATAATGTAATATAATAATAGTCAAAAAAATCAATAATAAACAATTAGTAAATATTTAATATTTAATAATTAATTAATGTAATGTAATTAATTATTAAATATGGTTACTAATTTATATAACCAATAATTAAGTACTAAATAATATTATTAATATAATATAATGATGAATTAATATTTAATAACATAATATTTAATAATTGATTGTTTCTACAGTATAATTAATAATTAATATAATACAATTATTAATTTAATAGTTAATAGTTATTGTAATTAATAGTTAATGGTTAATATAATTAATAATTAATATTCATTATAATATAATAATTTATAGTTGATAATTAATAATAAATGAATAGTTAATAGTTAATAATTAATATTCATATATTTTTTAAATTTAATAATTTAAAAATAATATAACATAATTATGTAATATAATATTATTATTTATATAATACAGTTAATAATTAATATAATACAACTAAATAATTAATATTTAAAAATTAATATAATATAATTAATTATTTGTAATTAATTATAAAATATAATTAATATAATATAATAATTAATAATTAACATAATAATTTTTTAAATGTATGTATGTATGTATATGTGTACATAAAAATTTTAATAGGTAGGGGTCAATAACCCCTATTTATATTAAGGAAGGAAATCCCTCTTTTCAATTGGGTATAGAGGTAACCCTTACATAAACCAATGGACCAGTGGCTCAAAGACCCAATACAATTTGATGTCCCTGAAGGCTATATGGATTGAATGTTGAAGGAGATGAACTGAAGGCCCAAGACAAGAATCCAAAATTCATAGCATGATTTGAGTGTTCTCACATCGATACCCCTTACCAATAGCTGTTGAATCGCATTTCCCCACAATGAAGTAATGGAAGACCACCCCTCTTTAACCCACATCGGGGTATAGGTTAAGATGATAAGTGTCAGTGCACCCATCACTATTTCAACATTCCAACCCAACAACATTATAATGTCTCCATTCTATATGGCTTTCCAAGATGGGTCGCTTGACTTGTTTGGTCATCACCATTCAAACGATTTGTTTCTCCCTATATCCTGAACCATCACTATATGTTTCCCATTACAACATTGGGGATGAGTGATCCTCTATCCTAAGTGGTTAGAGGTCCAGTAGATATCTTCCAACATACCTATCACTCTTTCAAGCTACCCACCCATCTATGCAGCCTAACGCCAAGATGGAGTTCCAATATGATGTGTTGCACTGATAGGATGGTTAATCTACATCACCAACTTCTTTGTGGTGGAATAGAGGCCTAGTTTCCAAAAACCCAATGGAGCCCATAATTCCATGTTTCTTGAGGGGTTAATTTTGTGGCGCATAGGAATAATTTTGGTGAATAGTTACACTTCTACAGAAACTGAATCTTTAACTTCGAAATCCAACCCTTCCTGATTTTGAACATGGGTCTTTTGGATTCTGAGCAGGAGCCTATACCACATGAAATTAATTATTAGTTAATATAATAAATAGTTAATATAATATAAAATAATTGGTATCTATTATAATTAATGTAGGATAATGTTAGACCCTAAAGGCCATAACCCATTTATTAGAAGGATTGAAAAATACAATAGAGGAAGATAATGTCAAAATAGAATAAACCGCCCAAATGAAAGCAAAAAAATAAAAATTTCATTGAGATAGACTTTTTAAAAAAAAATAGCCATTTATTGTTTCTCTCTATAGAACCCATATTCATAGGTTTTCCTCTTCCATGAAGATATAATCCTCTTTACTATGTACTGAATTTCTAATGGATTTAAATATCATAACATGATAGTATATCATCAATTTGTATTGTGATGAATTAGACAATGTATTTATATGATAATTACCATATGTCCAAATCTGGTTTCTATTAGATATTTTTATCAATGATAGATGATATAAACTTCAATATTATGAGGTAATCTCTATAACTAAAACATTCATGGTTGATTAATTCATATATGTACTCAATTTTTTAGTCAAACCAATAAGTTGAAGAATCATTAGCTCCCTGAGGCAGCAAATCATGTTGAATATCCTCTAATGGTTTGAGATTTTCATTCCAAGTCTTGAATCCTCACATCCCTTATATAATTCTTTTCCAAAATTATCAGAAATAACATTCGTTGAATCAAAATAATGTGGGGGAAATATCTATTTACTATATAACTCATACACAATAGTGATCCCAATTTACAAAATATATAGAGGGAGACCCCATATCTAAACATGTGTATCTCTTGACGCCCATGTGACACGATTAACACCCTACTAAGAGGACATTCCATCATCTTCTATATTTTCACATTGAATACAAGACCCATCACCAAACCACATCCTACATAGAATATTACTCACTAGAAAATCCAAATAGAAAGGTTTTAGAAACCGTACCTGCTAATATCTTCAAATATGGATTAGATCAACATGGTTGGTCCCAACCAACATGGCATGATCAATCTACTAAAGACTAGTGCACATGTGTACCTCGACCATCCCATGAGTTTCAGACTTTTCATCAACCATCCTAGAAATTACTAACAACCAATATGAATCCAAATAGGTGAAATTATAAGTATTTAAAGATGTATCCGGACCGAATATATGTGATCTATATTTTCTATGGAGAACATTTTGGAAACCCTCTCCATGCCCCATATTCTTCATGTCCTTTTAAAGTGAAATCATAAATTAATGAGCTTGTCCACGTTACAATGTCAGTTTCAATTAATATGTATCCTACTCATTTGATTCCAATAATGATAGGTTATTTATTTTAAGAATAGAAATATCATCCTAAACCAGCCAAGAATAATTCTCCTATTAACCTACACAAAAAACAATGATCCCTATTTCCTTTGGTGAAAAAAAACATTCATTTGAAACCACATCCATATACTGATGCTCCCCATTATTACTATAAGAAACATGATATTAAAAATTCCCATTTTCCCTTGTATATTAACAAAAATAGTAATTTAAAACTCCCCATTATAAACAAAATTATCAAAAACAAAATAAAACAAATCTATATCTATGAAAGATGAAACATCATTAGTCACCCCTATATACACGCTGCCACATCATGCACAATTAAGGAACAATTTGTATAAATGATATCATTCCTTCAATAATTTTTAGATAGTCCAATAACCTTGTAGTCAAAGAAAAGTTGAGGGATCTTTTAAAAAAATTTATCAGATTCCAATCATCAATTTCGGTGGATACAAAAACTTCCTTAGTTAGAACTAAATTCAAATTAACATTTAATAACACTCTAGAATAATAACCAAACTATGATTTTATGTCTCTTTTAGATCTTAATTGGAATCCATATGGCAGATTAAATCTCAAATAATATATTTATACTCTAATGGATCCAATTCAAAAAACAATTTGGCCCAAAATTACCCACAGGTATAGCTAAATTCACAGGGCTTAAATCCAAAATTCCATTACTAAATTTGAAGGGTGCATGGTTTCAAAGATACTATTCTAAATCTATAAGACCTTTTATTTATCTTTGCATTATGAAATAATGTATGAAATAATCATAAAACTATTGGAATAAAATTCACCATGAGAAACCCCAAATGAAGATCAACCAATTCAGCTAGACTTATCCTTTTTTGGGAGAAAAATGCCTGTAATAATAGACTGTGTGGACATAAACAACATTTTCACTATATCTATATTTGGAAATAGAATATGGAATAATTATTACCCTATAATAATTGAGTTAAAATAAGAGAAAAACAAAACTAACATTAACCTATTAACTAGGGAATCCAATTTCTAGGACTTCAACTCTTTTGGGAGCACAATATATGAATGAATAAAGTGAGAACATGTTTCCAACCTCTCTGATATTTCATATTTCTTCATGAAGAAACAAAAAATAAAATATTTTTTAAGAATTTTATTGGAACCTACAACTTTTTTTAATGTAGGAAATTGAGGATTTAGGGATTCAATATTCTAACCCTCTTTTCTCTTTAAAGTTCCACCTCCTGAGTATCTTAAGCCGTGCCATCCAGAATCACTAGAGATTTGAGGAAACCCCCTCATAAGAATCATCTTGAGTTTAATGAAAACATCAAATGGAAACATCACCCGACTTGAAAACCATAAACACCTCATATATCACCATTGGATCTCATTCCAGACCATACCATTATATTAACTATTATATAATTAAAAATTTATTATATTATATTGTATTAACTACCGATAATAGTATATTATATTAAATATTAATTGTATTATACATTAATTTTATTAATAATTTTATTATACTAAGTTCTAATTATATTGTATTACATTAAATATTAATTACACTTTATTATATTAATAATTATATCATATAAACTATTAATTGGGAATCCATTTACATTATGGAAGGGGTTACTGATCTCTCCCATGGTGAACACAACAGTGACTAGGGTTACTTGAGTTTTATGGAACTTCCTCAAGGTATTTCGTTCAAACCTCTGGTATAAGGATACTTCTAAGATGTTTCTCAATTGGTTGAATCCTTGATGAATTTTCAATAAATTACACACCCTAATTGAAATGGTTTTGAAATTTATAAGTATGTTAATAATTGATATTTATCTTTTTTATTTCTCTTTATGATTGAGTTTTTAGATACATTTATACCACTTTTATTTTCATAAATCATGATTCTATTCGAGATCAGTTGAAAATTTTCATTAATTTTATCCTTACACAGTTGGTCTTACCGGTTGGTATGAATTAATTGTATATTAATGAACTAAAATGTTTCACATTGGATAGTTATGGTTGCTCAAAATAGAGGTGCATTCCCATTGATAATGGGTTATTTCATGTCATATTTTCATATGAAGATCTAAAATACTATCAATGTGAAATTGGTTATATCAATTTAAAACCAGATATGTTTTTTTATTCAAGATTGGGGTTATCAATTTAATCCATTTAATAATAATAAATACTAGATTATAATATGGATTAGTATCCTCAAGAATAATAATATTTTATCTTAGCTATACATTCTTTTTTATTTTTCTTATACAATTGATAATCTCATTACATGGATTCCACAACTAAGTCAACTAAATTTTGGATTCTTTTCTCGAATTATTAATTTGATTCATCATAGTTCTACTAGGATTGATAATGTTATTATTAAAAATACAAAGGATAATATAAATATTTAGATAGAGTATGAGAAGATTCCTCCCTTATCTAACATGATACACTCTATTCCACATTGGAAAAATGATTTTTGTTGGTATTTCACGTGTTAGTTTTGATATTTAAAATGGTACATTGAGATTATTTTCAAGAAAAAGGGAATGAAAATATTTTTTAGACATAAGGAGTATCTTGATTTTTTAGGTTCAGATTATCACGATCACCAAATTTATAATTAAGGTAAAATTTATTTTTTGATATAATGTGAAGCTGATGGAATAAATGGACAGGAGCATGAAGGTAATGTTGAGTGGCTTTCTTCCCATGGGGGTTGTTATTTTAGTAATGTTTTAGTAATAAATCTGTATATGGGTAACAATATAGATCTTAAGGATTATGTTTAGTTTAAAAATAAAATTTATATTCAAATGGAGGTTGATGATCAATTTTTCGAAGATAAGAAGTTGATTTCATCACCAAATCATAACGGATAAATGATATGGGAAGCTGCATAGAGTTCAAGTCAAAATTTCAAGAGTGGTCCTACTATATTTGGGTAATATATGGTGGTTTATTGGGAAATGGTTGAAATCCGTTTTTTATATGTAAGTCATGAAGTTCAAAATGAGGTGGTATTGTATCCACCTATCAAGCTTATCGATGGAATATAATAAGTTCTGACGGAAAAGGTGAAAATGGTTGGCTTTGACCACAAAGTGGATACCTTTATTATTTTGAATGGTATTGTGATGACTTTTTTGACCCTAAAATTTGTACAATTCAATTGAAGTATGAAACTGCCTCCATTTCTTCCATTTTGAATTCACCAACATTGGAATCTCCCCAAATATATTTCAAGAAGAAATTTGTTATGGGTCATGGGAACAATAATCTCAAAATATCTTTTTGTTAACAATAATAGTACCCTAGTAATTATAGATACAAATAAAAACACATCAGGTGATTCTTATAAGGGAATCACTACATCATCTCCTCCCAATTTTGTGACTTTGAAAATTATGACTTCTATATGAAACAATGCTTGGGAGTTTGCACCAATATTTTTGGTGTGCCCACATTGCTTGATCATTCTACGACCAGGAAAATATTTTTTAGGAGTATGAATAGGGAGGTAAAGGGATACTATAGGCTATAACAAATAAATATTTGGGACTCTCAACCCCAACATTCATATTCTCATAGATGGGCATTTTTAAGAAAAAAGTGTCCCATTAGCATTATGTTAATAACTAGAGAGGAGGACGTCACCCTCGCGGCCATGAAAGTCAAGGGAGATAATCATAACATGTGTTCTTAGTATTAGTATTAGGGTCACCCCATGTTTAGGGTAGTTGGTGGGGAACAATATGAGTCCTCATTCACATATAGAGTTTTTAAATAATCTATGTACCCCCTATTAGTTTTGTATTTGTGATAATTTTTTGTTATCAAGAAAATGGAAATTTTATAATATCTTACCCCCATTTACTCCCTAGAATTCTGTTTAATTTTTTAATAAATAGGAAAGAGCCACAAACCCTATGCTCTACCTATTTAAAATATATTATATGAAATAATAAAATTTAAAATTACATTAATTATATTAATTAATAATTATATAATATTAACTATTATTTATAATTATTAACTATTCATTATTGATTTTTAATTTTAATTAATATGTTAATAATATTAATTATTAAACATATTATTAATCATTTTTAATTAGGAAATATGAATTATATGAATTATATTATTAGTTGTTAATTTTGTTTATAAGTAAATTTTTATTATTATTTACACTATCTTTTATTAATTGTATTATTTATTACCTTCTAGGGTGTAGACCTAGGTAAATTTTAGAATATTGTAATACAAGGTATAGGACCTATGCCTCCTGATGATGAGGTATCTGAGCCATGTGATGGTCTTCAAGCCTCAGGACCTTCAGACAATAAATTTGTAATTGGTCAACTATATAGCGAGTCAACCATTGGAGGGGGTGTGACCTATTTCTACTAGCTCAGGGGTGTGTGTTATTTCATTTTACTATAAAAAAAAGACAAAATAAATTATTAGGATATATATATACATATATTAAACATTTAAATAAAATAAACAATATTTTGTTTTGTAAATTGTTGTTAGTAACTGTGAATGGGGGATTTAACTATACTATTCCCAGTTCCCCAAATTAAATCATGTGTGTATTGGGAGGGGTGTATTACTTCCTCAAGTGAAATGATCATGTGTATCATTGAAACAAAGTATGGTGTGTGTCTCAATTTAGGGGTGGGGGTGATATTCATGGTGTACAAAAAATCATTGTAAGTAGTTGGTTAGGTAGTGGTAGTAGTTATCAGTATCCATTTTTTATCCATGGATGGTACCTCCTCCTTTCTTTGTCAAATAGGTGAAGGTGGTGGTAGGTTTGGTTTTTTTAAAGCTCCAACATCCATTGAGAGTTGAGGAAGAGGAGTTGGGTTGATGTGAAATGATTATAAAATGTATTAGCTTCCTCTAGTTTTCTCATCCGCAATCAACTCAATGATGAGTTAACATTATGTGTGGTATTTTGTGAGGATTATTTCTATTATTATTCACGAGTTATATTTTTCATGGGTTTATACTTATAACAGTGGTTGATTATTTGTACCCACATTTACCAAATTTGAGATCCTTATATTTCCTTTTATTTCTTAACCCCTTTTATTTTTAGGATTTTTTCACATAATATATGTTGTCCATTTATTTATGAATTTTATAATTTATTTTACATCAAAATTATTTCCACACCAATGGGAGAATAATTTTCATTCCCAAAAAGTTGTATCATAGGATGGTCTTATCTTGGTGTTGTTAACCTTGTTAGGTATTAATAATTATCCAAAATTTGAGTATGCTTTGTGATTGGGACAATGGATGGTATTTCACATCAAAAAATTATTTAGATTATTAAATAAAATGTTGTGAAATAGTGGAGGTCTTGGAATAACAACATGTATACATGTTAGTGAAGTTATAGATTTATAAATTTAAATAGAATAATTTTCCATTGCAGAGAATGAAGATGTATGTAGTGTTTTGGAAAGATAATTGACCAAGCGAAAATTGGCGAAACACCAGCAGGTGAAACAATGTAGTGTGATTCGTATGGGAACCAGAATCATGAAATGGATAGAAATGTGGTGTGTAGTAGTGAAAACTGAGTGATACTAATTTGTTAAGTGTTTATGACTACTATTATTAGACATCATTTGAACGATGCATGGATAATCAACTTGGGAATAACATGGCACATGACATCTTTATGGGAATGTGTTGATCATTATAAAACTTTCCTAGAAATATTTGTTTACATTGGAGATTTTGACACCATAAATATCATTGTATTCATTACTATCAAATTTAATATGAAGAATTTTCTATTTTAAACCATCCATGGTGTACTCCATGTGAACAGCCTCAAGAAGAACATATTATTTTTCAGAAAAAACTAATGATATTAGATGAAAATTCATACTAAGAAATGAGAAATGATAATTGTAAAGGGATCGATTTTAGTGATGAAGTTGGAGAAGAAATAAAATAACATATACATGAATATGGATGAAACTTATAATGATATATATATATATATATATATATATATATATTTCAACAACTACCTCGAAAGAAGAATTACTTATGTTATGGAATTAGACTCCTGGTAATATATCTGAATGATGCCTAAAGGTTATTATTGATCAAAAGTTATTACCTGGGATTACAAGGGTATCCTTAAAATTTTGTGAGCATTGTATTTTGAGAATGAAATACAAGATAAAATTTGGGATGTTAACAGAGACATGTAAAGAGATTTTGGAGTTGATCTGTTTAGATGTTTGGAATGCATCAGTTCAATCACTAGGTGGACGAGGTAATTTGTATTATTAATTGATGATTGTTATAGAAGATTATGGGTGTACCCAATAAAAATTAGTTTGGATTACTTTTAATTCTCTGAAACTTTCAAATCAATAAAGGAGATAAATTATGATAAAAAATATCTAGTGTTTTATAACTGAAAATGGTGGATAATATATAAGTGATGAATTTGAAAATTTTTATCTACAAAAAGGCATAAAGTGACCATTTATGTTGGTGAAAATTACTTAGTATAATTCATTAGAAAATATGATGAAAAACTCATATTGAATAGAATATGGGTGATGTTTAACAATGTAGGAATTTCAGAAACATTTTGGGAATAATTATTGAATACCTCATATTAAATTATGAACTAATCTTCTCAAATGGTGACTGATATGAAGGAACTGATAGAGATGTGTACTGTTAAACCCAATAAATATTCTCAGTTACATAATTTTGGAAGTCAAGTACGTGAATTTATTAAATAATTAGAAATATAAATGTTATATTCATGATCAAGGAAATGTATCTTCTTGGGAATTGTTGATGGTGTGAAGAGGTATCATTTGTGGGACCCCACTACCCACAAACTTATAATCAATAAATAAGTAATTTTTTCAGAAGAAAAGGTTAAAATGAATGTTTATGGATATATGGTAAAAGGGAATAAAAAAACAAAAAAAGTTAAGGTGGGGGATTAATTCAAGAAGAACAAGATTCCATATACAGAATCACCAGATCATGATGATCATGTACCAGCTGAGTTAGGACCAAAATAATAATCATGAGAGAATAGAGTACATTTATAGAACTTAGACTACGTCACTGAGAAAAATATTACATACTAAATATTGAATGTGGATATAGAGACATATTTTTTTATGGATACGGCATGAATTTCCGATATATCCGCAAGGATAACAGCGTTATAAGAGGAAATTTATGCCATACAGAAGAACAAGACCTAGTATCTTGTTCCATTACCTCGTTGAAGGAAGTATATAGATAAAAAATTGGGTTTTAAGATTAATAGGGGTGAAGAATAGTGTGTGGGAAGATATCATGAAAAACTTGTGGCCAAATGATATACTCAGAAGAAATATATTGATATCAATGAAATATTTTCTAATATTTTTAGACTGATTATTATTCGGATTGTTCTAGAAATGTGTTCTTCATACAATTTTCATCTATATCATATACATGTGAAGAAAAAATTTATCAATGGTGATATCAATGAATATATATATATATATATATATATATATATGATCTAACCATAAGGTTTTTTAGAAGAAGGAAAATAAAATATCATTTAATGTTAAAAAAATCTATATACGGTCTCTAGCGAGAATCGACGTGTTGGTATAAGATATTTGATTCCTATATCAAAATCTTCAAATACAAAAGACTTCATGCAAAAACATATTCTTATTTTAGGGGTTCATATGGTAATGAATTCATCATTAATCTAATATATATGGATGACATGTTAATTGCAAGCCCCAACAATGATTAGATATAGTAGATAATGGCATAGTTGGCTAAGGAGTTTGAGTGGTAGGAATTAGGGAAAATAGAAAAGATTTTTGGGAATTATATTTACAAAGATAGAAATAATTAGAATATTTGGATATCATAAAATAATTTCATGAAAAAGTATTGAATCACTTCAACATGAATTAATGTAAGACAATATCTACCACACTTCTTGTTAATTTCATGTCATATTCTATGATGATTCCTAGTAGTGAATCAGAGAGAATGAAGACATCTCATGTGTTGTATGCATCAGTAGTGGGCAGTCAGGTGTTCAGTATGGTTTTCACTAGATCATATATTTCATATACAGAGAGTGTATTTAGTAGGTACATGGTTAATCTAGGATGAGATAATTATATAATAGTGAAGAGGATCATGAGATACATAAAGGAGACCTAAAATTTTAAATTATGTTAAGGAGGATCAAATTTTACTATTAGATGCTGTTTTGATTCATATTTTTCAGGTGATTATGAATGAGGGGAATCCACTAATAGTTATGTGTGTACTTATATAGGAGGAGATATGATATAAATTTCGAATTTAATGTTAGTTATGTATTTATCCATGACCGAGTTAGAGTACAAGTTAGGTACATTGGATTGTAAAGAGGAAATTTTGATGAGAATGTTATGGGAGGAACTAAGGTACAAAAAAGATAAGATTCCATTATTTTTTGTTAGTCAGTATACCTTTTAAATAAAATAAATCCATATTTTCATTCCAGTATGATTCAGATTGTCATATAATATCAGTTTTTTAGGGATGTGGTTGATTAAGGACGTGAATTCATTCAAAAAACCACTCTAAACACAATCTAGAAAATTTTCTGATGAAGGTGATTAAATCTGATAATATCATATGGTGAATATTCTATAGCAGCCTCACAAATAAATTAGAAGCATGGTTTAGCATGTAGAAATGTTTTTTCGAGAGGTGATTGGTTTCTAAAGAATTATCCAAGTGGGGTACATAATGATAGACTTTTTTTTATATAGAAGGCACTGGACCACTTATTTTTAAAGATGTAAAGGCAGTGATAGGTTTTCTGGCTGACCCACCACACCGAACCATTGAGAGAAGTGAGTGAGGATTTGGGTATCTGGGAAATTCCTATAAAAGGTAGTGGATTCTCCCTGGTTTCTCATCAGTAATTAAATCATATCTAAGTTCATTTTATGTATGGTATTTTGTGATGTTTATTTCTCTACTTATTCAATAGATATTTTTTAATGTTTTTAATATTGTAATAGTGAGGGTTCGTTTTTACCAGCATATAACCATAGTTATATCCTTCTATTTTCTCATGGGTTTTAACCCTTTTATTTTGGATAATTTTTCCATGTTACACCTGATGTCCAATTTTTTATGAATTTTTACTTTATTTTATATCGTAATTATTTACACACTAGGTGGACAATCATTTTTAGTCCCAAAAGTTGTGCTGAATAAAGACATGAGGGTAATGAGATGTCAATAGCTTATGTAGATGGCGAAGAATAAGGATATTTAGTGAGATGATGGGATAAAAATGTTACCGGGGGAGTGAGATATCAGGCTAGGAAGGGGTTCTTAGAATGTTATTGGGTTGTGATTATGATAGGATGCACCAGTCATAGGTATGATATAGGTGGGAGGCAAAGAAAAATTGAGTAAAAAATGAGCCCTTAAAAATTATATTAAAAATATTAGGATAGATAGACCATTAATATATAGTTTTTTATCAATTTGAGACCTAAAAAAATAGTTCATGTGAGTGTTTTATAATTTTTTATGTGTGATATGAGGTTTGATTAACTAGGGAGACAAGGTGTGTGTGTTTTTTCTTTAATAATTACCCTCCACCTAATTTAATAATAAGAATGAATCATTTTTTATTTATTATTTTATATAATTATATTGGACATGGTAAAATATATGTACTAAAATGAGTTAGGGGATTTATTAAAAAGGTTCATTCATGGTGTTATACATTTTTATAGTTTTTGTGAAACACATTCACAAAAGTTTCATGCTGCCTAATTATCCAGTGTGGACTGTGTTCACACAAACCAAGTTTCCAACCAAATATGCTAATTACATAACCTGTGTGAACAATTTTCCTATATGTTGAATGATTTTATGTTACCTTATGTGAACCTCATTCACATAATTCATCTTTTGAAAAAAGAGAATGCCTGAACACTGTTCAAGAATCCTACTTAGGCCTATAAAAATGTAACCCCATACTTTCCCACGTATTTATGTCTTATTCTCATGAAATATTATTTCTAAAATTTATATATTGAATTATTAGAGGTTTCTTTCTCTTTTAATCTAAAATTTATTTATTTTTTCATTTTTTTATCTAATTATCAGCTATATTGGATTCTTTATTTAATTATTAGTTTGGATAGATATTTCTTTATTTTATTACTAGTTAATATATTGAATGTTTAATTATTAATATGATTAATAATATTTAAAATAATTTTTTTTGAATAATAATAAAAAAATTATTTTTGTGTTTATGTATGTATAATGAATGATCATTATCTAGATCAGTTATTCTTTTTTTTTTGAAAATTAAATTCAATTAAAATTTGTGTTTTTTTCACATTTGATTTTTAATGTATCATTAAAACCACATAAAATGTAATGATACATGTTTTAATCATTAATTTTATGTGTCAAGATACCTTTGGAACCCATCACTTACATGTGAGAAGCTCTGTAAAATAAATATTATTACAAAGGAGGATAAATATTTCAATGTTAGATTTTAATTTAATAGAGTCATGATAAATCAAAGGAGAATATATGAAACTATAAAATGATCAAGATAGGGATTGTGGATGATTGAATTTATATTTATTTTTTATGAATATATTCTAGTACTTGTGATGAAGTGGAGGACTATGGAACATATTTTCCATCTACCCATGTAAGTTATGATAATCATGTTGTATGATAGATCATTTATGTTAGGACTCCATATTCAGGGAGCCATTTGGGAAAGATAGGTGGACAATGATTAGAATTAACCGG
The DNA here is from genome assembly GCA_963277665.1 of Viscum album. Taxonomy (NCBI): domain Eukaryota; kingdom Viridiplantae; phylum Streptophyta; class Magnoliopsida; order Santalales; family Viscaceae; genus Viscum; species Viscum album. Next base: position 737,931,724 of record OY728137.1, read on the forward strand.
TCAAGCAATTACTAGGAACATTTATATGATAATAGGTTTATGAATGATGGTCATCCTCACATACCTTAGATCGACGAGTACTTCACTCAGTTGGTTGATGATGCTAATGATATAACTATTCTGTGACATATATGTGATTATATTTGGCATGTTATTAAAGTATGGCCATGCATTTTTCAATCTATAATGTGTATTCATTATATGTATTTTCAATTAATTAAGGACTTTTGTAGGACATGAAAATATATTTGGGGATCATCTTGTTTAGAATACACAAAGATTACACTATATATGAAGTCTCACTATTATAATAGTAAGATTTTTGGTTTTTGTAACACTAATATAAATGTGGGTTTTGTATCATTTTTCTTTCCTTGCTTCTCTTGTTCTCATGCCATTACATATTGAGATTTTCTATGATTTTTCACATGGATGATAAAATATTTACATAAATTTTATATTTAAATAATTATTTTCAAATTTATACTAATAAAATAATTTTTTGATAAATTTATTTATAGGTGGATCTTGGACTATATATTTCAATAGTTTTCTGTAGTAACCCAATTTTTGTTTGCGTTTTTTAGCTATGCGTGTCAAAACTGAGAGGATAAGAGGTTGAATCATCCCATGAATGAGCATAATATCTAGTCTAATAATTTCTTATATATTTAATACATGTTTTTGAAATCAGGCTTGGTAACATTATCAAGTATTTTTTTTATTTTTTTGATTTAAACTAATGCATTTTAAAAGAATACCACACATAAAATTTAATTATGCTACATTTGAAACAAATTATTTATCATTTTATAGTTTAAATCTCTATAATAGGTAACTATATAATTCAGCATCATCTAGGAAGTTGTATGATATATATGAAAGAGATAATAACTAAATCATATGTTAATGAATCATGCTTATTTATATCTCTTGTAATGATCAAATGTAGATCATATTATGTGATATCTATATTGAAAGGTAATATCATAGATAATGAATTTACTTATATCATGAAACATCCTTATTAATCATAATGTACGATTGAGATATGGCATATAGAAGTTGAGTGTTAAATGCTAAAATTCAAATAATATTTCCACATAAGACAATATATCATCAATATGAACATTTCATGAAGATAAAACATATGGGAGATTCATTTAAGTGATAAATTATAGATAGGTTCAATTCCATTGACTCTCGAATAATATCCAATGAGTAAATGTATAAAATAGATTAGATTTTTTCCCAATACATTTATCAAGATGTTGTACCCATTTGATGGGTTGTAAGATACTCTTGTATGTGTGTAAAACCTATGTCCTATCAGTTGTTCACTTATTACTCTTTCTTTACCATGGAAGTCACTAGTATGTCATGGAACGATAGGGAATCCCATCCATGTTAATGTTGATTCATATTAACCCATAGATACACAATGAATAAGATATTTTTGTCCACTATTGAGTGATCATCAATAAGAATAATAAATGAAGATCATAAAAACATTTTTACGGTGAAAGGTACACCAAATTTATTCATTTTATATACATATTCATTGTTTTAGATATCTCATTTGGTGATACTAGATTATAAGTTTCTTTAATCTTCCATTGAACTTAATATGTTTTGTTATACTCTATGAACCTTATCAATGGTATCAAAGAAGTTTCATGGAATTTTGTTTAAAGAAAATGTTTTAAAATGAAGAACATCAAAAAATGGATAGAATCAATGTATTTGATATAAAATACTGCACTTGAAGAGATGATGAAATCATTTTGTATTGATGATATCATATCATAAAATATTTGGGATTTTTCTTCAATGTGATGGATTTAATATTACACATGATAATAGTGAGACGACATGGTTAATCCTATATAAGTGGGATTTAGTTCTATGAAAATATATATTAGAATCCATGGTACCTATTTTTTTGAGTTTACTCTTACATAATCTAAGCATAGTTTTAATAATATGCCACAAAATTTTAAAATCATGTTATACCATGCATTTTTTGATATTTCCCATCCAAGATCAATGTATCACCGGGATGGGGTGGGGGTGAATTGGTGATATATTTTTCTTTAAAGTTTCTTTATTTTGGAGACAATCATCACCACTTGTTAAAGAGTTATCAATTTGATGAAAAAAAAATCACACATCCATATTAAAAATAATAATTTATAATGTTCACTTCTCAACAAGAGTATCTAAGCCCTTGGTATGGTATGGAAACAATCCAACACCACACAATACACTATAAAAAAATCCTTTTGTGTGGATACAACAGGTAGGATATGAACGTAAACTTGTGTTGAACTATGATGAATAAAACAGATCTTGTTCTTCAAGTAGCATGAGATGATGTAATACAATATTGTGTAACATGTAACGAAACTTTCAGTAATTATTTTAAAACAATATACAATTATTCCTTGTAAACTTTTGAATATATGTTCTTCAAAAAGAACACTTCTCTTTCCTAAATAAATATAGGTAAGAAATTCCATAGACTTCATAAGGATTCCTATTCTAAAACACTATTATGATTTCTCAGTCTGATTGATTAGTCTGATAAAATAACTCTACGAAAATACTACTGGTATAATTATGAACTACTTCTTCCTCAATCTATTACTCTCGGTCTGATTGCTCTTTCTAATATGATAACTAATGAGTACGATTTTCTTCCATCATCTACTAATTTTGTCCAAAAAAATTCTTCTAGACTATTCAATTTGAAAACTTGTTCTCTCTAAAAACTTTCAGTTCTCCTCCTTATATCTTCACTTGTGAATATTATAAGTGTTAGAATGTACAAAGTAGTACCCTCCATTTATAGGACCATGAAAATTGGTTTAAGGTGTAAATATAAAAAGGTTTCCCACTTAACCAAATTTCTGAAATATTCATATTCTCTATAAATCATGGATTCAACTTTAACTACTTCAGTTCTTCTCAACATGTTTTTATTATTATAAAACCCTCTAGTGTATTCTTAAAACATAATCTTACTTTAAACTTTCTAACCATTCTTTAGTCTGATTCAGACATTTTTTCCAATTTCTACCCTAAGATTACATTTCTCTTCACCAATTAAATGATATTAAAAGAAAATGCCTTCTATGTATTATTATTATAACCAACTGAAGACATACTACTTATTCTGATTCCCTCTACCAACTGATGGAAATAAAATATTGAAATCATTCTTCTATAATTTTTTTTCTAATTCATTAAACTGTAATCGCCTTTCTTTTTCCATAAACATAATCAAAACTTCTAAATATTTAAACACTCATAGGAAAAACATCATCATAAACTTAAAAATTCCTTGACAAACATTTCCTCTAAACTCTTAAAACTTCAAGATCCCATTTAAAACAATTTTATATCTAATGTAAGTAGTTCTTCTTTTCTTATTTTCGAATGATCGATAATATTGTGTCTGATGAAGTATAGAATCTGTTGAATTTTATCAATGTCTCTATGTTCCTGATGGATTAGTTTGTATCTCACAATAGTAATCAATATTAGTGTTAGTTGTATGTCCCTGGAACCAATAGATAAAAAAACACATTATAATTATTCTTTATCTCTTAAAAAAATGAAAAACATATCATAGTTATTTTTTTCATGATACACAAATATAAACAATTAATCCTAATTAAAATGGATGACTACATCATAGATTGATTTCTGAAACCCATTTTCATCATTCTTAAAAACTTCACATTATTTTATTTTTCAATTTTCAACATCTCCTAATAAAAATTGTTCTTCCTTCTATTCTTTTTTTCAACCATCACTTTTGGGTGATTAATGCCATGATTACTCTGACGATTGGTGGTACACCACGCCTAATAAACTGGTGTCAGTAGCTTTGAGTTCAATAACTTCTTTCAATTTTGGATTATGGTACATTCCAATATATTTTTTAGAAAATTTGTATATCTTATATTATAGTTATGACTTAAAACCAACATCTTCTTCTTCTGACAATTCACAAAAAACATCTCACCATTCAAACAATTCTGCATTTGGTGATCTCACACTGAGGAACTTGAGGCTAGAAAGATTTGTCTTTAGTAACATCCTTATTCAATTAAAATTATCCTGTATCAGGGATTAATCATTAAGTTTAGAATTTTTGAGAGCAGAATAGAATTATCCAACATAAATTGGAATGTGTAATAACATTCTATCCTTTCAGTTACATATTTCTTTCTAACAAGTCCTCAACATAATTGGAATCACTTGTTCTCCCTCATTCCTTTATAAGGATATCATCAAAAGATTCCCATAAAACTTATGATTTATGAGAAATACAGGATCAAAAAAGAATCTCCATGTTTACATAAAATATATTTATAATTTTTTATAACTTATCATTATGATTCAATATTTTATTGTAACCCAAGGTGAGTTCTATGAACCTTTTCTATCTGAAAACATATTCCCAATCCGATGGATATCTTAATAATTATTTGTCTGGTGTTATAAATACGATGATTTGTATGATAAAAAACTTTTAAAAGTTACTTAATTTATATTCCTAGAAAAAAATACAATACTATCAACACAAACTTCTTCTATCTTCCAAAACAACTTCTTCTCAACTTGGTCCCAATAATATCCCCCTTTGTTTTTTATTGAACAGGTTTCATAAATATCTAATCATTTTTATCTCATGAATTGTATTACATATCAATAATTATTATCCTATGTGAGGTAACTAATTATAGTAAACAATAATCATTGATAACAAGACCATGCTTTAAAAAAAGTAGTGACCCCTGAAAATTCTTTATCTTTTCTTCACAATTTTTTTTTTCAAATCTTTCATCTTCAAATATCATGTAAACAAAATTTCCCTAAAACCAATCCAATAAACTATTATAATTTTTCATACATTTAGATTATGAATTAAAACCTTACACACAAACCCACTCATACATACTTTCTTCCATAAAAGTTTTATCACAAAACAAACTATAGATTTATTAAACAATTATTCCATTTGAAAAAACAATCCATAAACTAGAAGAGAAAGGGGAAAAAATACATACCTCAACCGTGATGAAAATGATATTGGACACCCATGTTCGATATCAATTTGTAAAAATAATCCTTTGATAATAGTTATGTGAAAATGTCAACAGATATTTCTAATATAGGAACACACTCCAACATCAATTAATTCTTCTCCATGTGCTCAATGATGAAGTGGTAGTTGATGTCATTATGTTCTGAAGTAGAATGTTTAACCACATTTCTTGTAAGAATGATAGTTATTTAATTATCATAACCAAAGATAATGGTTAACTTTACTTAAAAAACTAAATATTCTCACTGAGTATTCATCCACATAAGTTGAGTAGAATCTTGAGTGGAAGCAAAATAATAAACATTATTCATGATAAGATTCATGTAATTTTGCTTCTTTTTTATACAAAATAACACAAAAATTTTCAAAATATAAAACTCCATTAGATTTGAATCTTTTATCACCAACATTTCCTTCCCAATCAATATATGAATTCCCAAAAAATTCAACACTTTCTAAGCTATCATACATGATTCCGATTTTTTTGGCTTTGATATATCAGATAATAATTTTTCTAGATAATAGATGTGATTATTTTGGAGCACTATGAAAATTTTTAAATATTTCAAATGAATAAAAATATCAGGTCATGAGGTTGTCCAATACCAAAAACTTCCAATCACCTTCTGAAACTCTTTAGAGTCAACATCCTGACCTTCTCCATCATTATAAAACTTGGTTCCCAATGAAATTTATGTTGAAAATGGTTTTGAATCTTCCATTATAAACTTATTAAGAAGATCCTTAGCACAATTTTATTTGGAAATAAAAATTTTCTTCTTCTTTTGTGAAACTTTTCACCCAATAATTTATTACATTTCACGCAGCATGGACATCTCAAATAACTTTTTCATTTCATCAAAAATATTTCGCAAGTTCTTTCATCATTTCCAGCAGTGATAATATCATCAACATGAATAATAATAATGAGGGAAAATTAAAGAATTTATTGTATGTATAGATTACTAGCAAAAATTTATTTCTTAAAACTCATCTTCTTCAGGAATGTATTCAATTTTTATTACCATTCCCTAAGATAATGTTTTATACCATTCAATTATTTCTTTAGCTTTCACACAAAACATTCAACATTATTCACAAATAATCCACATATTTTTTCAATATAAATGTCCTTATCAAGATCCCCATTCAAAAATATTGATTTCACAACCCTGTAAAAAAATTTGTAGCTTCGTTTTGCAACAATAGTAAGCAATATTCTCATTGTTTCTAGCATTTCCACCGGAGAAAAATACTCATCAAAATCAATTCCATCAATTTGTGACAACCCTTTTCCCATTAATCATTATTTTTTTAATAACTTCACCATATTAAATCAACTTGTTTAAAAAAAATCACTGTGTACCAATAAAAAAATTATTTTGGTTTTGGTATGAGTTTCTAAGTATCGTTCTTTTATATCTAATACATCGCTTCATTCATATCCTAAAACCATTTCAAATGCTCAAAATATTCATTTAAATATTTTGTATCAACATTTTAATACAAGTAAGTATGCGTAACCGATTACTATGTTCTTACTATTTGAACCTTTTTATGTTTATGACCAATGATGTTTGTATATTCCACTTGCTTCCCCAATCTGGGATGAGATTTTCAAGAATATTACTCATCACTAGAGACAACTATTTTTTATTCTTCTTCTTGAGTAGGATTATAATTTTTTCATCCTTATTAGAATTGTTTAAAAACATATTTCATCCAAATTATATTCCATATCTTATTGAGTTTGTTTAGTATCTTCCTCAAAATTTTCAAAAACATTCACATCAAAAAATTAAACTAATATTTATATATCATTATAGAAACATCTGCATCCTCTTCCATATAAAGTATAGCCAATAAAAATTCAATCTTTTCCTATCTACTCAAACTTACCAAGGTTTCAACCTTTCTTATTTATGATTTATAAAATCCCCAAAACTCTTATGTGTTTCAAACATATAGTTTTATCATTAACATTTCATAAGGATTAATATATGAACTTGGACAATGTAATGATCAGTTTTAAATATAAATAACTGGGTTTCGAGATTTCCTTCATATGTAATCAGAGAGAAAATGTTCAAGTAACATAGTTTTCCGCATTCCAAAAAAACTATATTTTTTATTTCACCAACACCATTTTTTTGGGGAGTGTGAGGTTTACTAAACTCATGGAAAATTCCATTATTCATAAGATAAAAATAAAATTGTTCATTTTCTCATTCTACACCATTGTATGTTCTCAACTTCTTTAATAAATACCCACATTCCTTATTATATCACCTCTTGAAACTTGTAATCATTTTTCATGAATTTGACTTGTGTTTTATATACATAACAAATGAAATGTGAGTAAATTCGTCAATTAATGTAATGACATACTTATATCCATGAGTTTATTTTTTATCACTAGACCACAAATATTAGAAAATTAAGTTTCACATGCATTTTTGAACAAATTTGAAATTTCTTATACATAATGTTTTTAATATTTTCATTCTTATAAATTTTGCAACACCAATTTATTCTTCTTGAAATATCATGAATACCATGGACACTGAGTCTCTTTGATAACTTTCTCATGTTTCATTGACACTTTTTACCCAACCATTTATTCCATAACTGATTATCTTCCACCATGCCTAAGAAATAAGAGTTTTTAACCTCAACAACTTATAACAAGTTCCCTTTTGTAAGTTGGACTCTTGTAAATACCTTTCTATATTCCTATGTTTTCATAAAAACCCATATATTCTAAAAATTACATTGTTTCCTTCATCACAAATTTGTAAAACATGTATAAAGTTGTGTTTTAACCCATCAATAGGAAAATATTTTTTGGATTTCAAATTTTATTCCCAAATGATGGATGATTTAAATCCATTGATTCTAAGATATTCATCATTTAAAAATTTCATTTTTCCTTATTTAAATATTTCACATTCTTCAAAAATTATCTCATCATATGAGAATAAAACCCACTATCCACGATCCATGGCCATTCTCCTATTTTAACATTAAGAGTGGTTTCTATAACTATAGATATTTCTTTACCTCTATCTTTCTTAACATATGGATTCTATGAATTGTTAACAAACTTTTTTTGTACTAGTGACAAAACAAGACATTATTTTACATGATTTCAAGGTTGTTCACTTTCACCAATAGTTTCAAAAGGATGGAACCTATTTTCAACTTTGAGACAAACTTTTTTAGGTTTCTTAAAAAAATCCTTCTTAGACATATACTTTTTGTGAGGATTGACTGGCCCTTAAACTATGTATTTTGTAATTTGTGAAATAATAGTAATTTTTTGATTAAACCAACACATATTTTATATATGTACAAATCCACCATGATACCAATAGTATCTATAGGAAGATTGTTTTCCTATGTAACTTCCTTATTGTCTAGATTTGTGAGAATGTTACTCATCAAAATTCATATTTTTATCAGCAACCTTTCCATAATTATCCTAAATCCTAATTTTCATCTCACTTTTATTTCCAACCTTATAAGAACCAAAATTAATAGAAACATTCTTAGAATCATATTTTTTAAATTTTTTTGATTTCTCTAATTTGTTGGTTTTTTCCACACATAACTTTACCATATTTATACTACTCATTAACAATTTTTACCTTCTTATCATTCATTAATGGAAATTTTTGATCTTTTTAGGTTTATCCTTTCCTAAGATTTCAACAACTTGTTTGATTGAATTATTGAGACTTTTAAACATATGTTATACTTTAGATAGTTTTTGTTGGAAAAGTTCAAACTCTTAATTTTGGGCCATTTTATTTACTTAAAATATTCATTAGGATTCATTTCATTATCAATATATTTCTTCAAAACATCAATATCATTAAGAATCTTAAATTTCTCATTAGTAAAACACTCTTGAATTTTGTTTTGAAATTTTCATTTTTCATTTTTTTAATTTATTTCTAATGTCTTCCAATATTTCTTAGACATTCTTTGAATTATTATTTCAAATGAAATTATAATTGAGTTTCTTCTTCATCAGAGACACTGCTTTCAAAAATTTTATTGTAAATTATTACAACGAAATTATTATCTCTATCATTCTCATTATAATTTTTTTTGATTCATATTCACTGCATTTTTCTTAAACATATTTAGAGAAAACACTTATCCATTTGGATTTGAGAATTTTTATCTTTCTAAATGGAAGGATATTTAACTTTATCATCCTATTTCTTCAATAATATTATTGGTTTTATTTCATCTTCACCACTGTACACTTCATTCTTTAATAAAGTACAATTAGACGTAATGTTCCTAATGTATCCTCATTAAAAACACTTCAAGGAAAGTTTCCCATTATATTTACTTGTACCACTTTTCAAATTTTTAGAAAATAAGGATAAAAATTCATCACTATATTTATGTAAATAATTTTAGGAATTAGAGTTAGAAACATAATCTTACCAAAGAACCATATTATATTTTCCTTGATTGGAATACTTGAAGGACATTTCTATATGAAATTTTTCCCCTTTCATAGCATCATTCCTTCTCATTTCATAATTAATGAGATTAAAATTCAAATCAACAATATATAGTTTTTCTGGATCTCTATCTTTTTAAAAGGAAAATTTAGCCTCAAAATTTCCAAGAATAATTTTTGAGATCTTTTCCTCAATAGTTTAATTTTCTAACTTTTCACCAAGACATCTAATAGTGCTCACGATTTCGTTCACCCTGGTAAAGAAGTCACCAATGGATTCAAACTCACCCATCATGATATATTCATATATTAGCCTATAGATAAGGAAATTTTTCTTCTTCACTTTTTTATTGCCTTCCTAAATATTTTTCATCTTATCCAAGATACCTATAGTGATAGAAACACCCATCTATCTTAGAAACTCACTTTCTGAAAGTTATGAGATAAAAAAATTCATTTCTCTTTCATAATTTACAAGATTCCTCTTAAAAATTGATCTAATAGAAGCTTTTTCATAAAAATGAGTAAATTCATCTATTCCAGCTTCTAGAACATCATAACCAAGAGACATAAGTCAAAGAAACATTATATATTTCTAGATATTATAGTACTTATCGTCAAAGATTGGAATCTCATTACTATTCACACAATTCATATTTTCGATCACAAATTACCTATAAAAACATCATCAAAGAGTAAATAAAGGGAACTATTTCCCTAATTCCAATTGAGATTCCCCATCCTTGATCTATGTATCACTGATAAGGGGAGGGGTTAATTATTGATATCTTTTTTTAATGTTTCCATCCTTTTGAAACATCCTTTTACTCTTATTAAAAAGTTATGATTTTACATAAAGTGAAAAAATCACAAATCCAAATAAACATAATAATTTACAAGTTTAACTACCCAAAAAAGTTTCTACTTCATTAGTATGGTTTGGAAATAATTTAACACCACACAATCCACTAGAAAAAAACTTTTTTTGGATATAAAAAGTATGACATTCCACTAAACTTGGGAAGAACTTTGATAAATACAATAGTTCATGTGCTTCAAGTAAGAAGAAATTATTTAATATAATATTTTTTAACAAGTTATGAAACATTCCCAAATTGCTTAGAAAAATGTTACTTTGTGGCCTTTTCAACTTTCAAAAATATGATAACTCAAAAAATAATCATATTCCTACCCAATATCGCATAATACATTCCTTGGATTTCATAATTATACTCACTCCAATATTCCATTCAGATTTCCCAGTCTGATTGATCATCCTTATAAAACATGTCTTTCAGAATACCACTGAAATACATATAACCATATGCTACCTCAATTTGTAACACCAAATCTGATTTCTTGGTCTGATCTGATAACTATTGTGTATTGTCATGAACCTGATATGGTCACCTTCAAAACAAGAACTTGACCTGGTCCATGGAAAGACCCAAAGGGAATTTCCAATCCCCAAAGGATGGAACAGGTGATCAGGTATCATATAGGAGTCTTTGAGAATTATTTACCCATGTTCTGAATCATAAGACAAACTGATACAATAAATAAATTGAATCTGAAATTTTACCCCAAAAAATCCTTTAATAAAAATCAAAATTGGGAAATAAGGTTCATACAAATCCCAAAGACTACAAGAAAAGAATAAATCCTCAAATTACAGCTTAAGAACCACTTCAAGTCAATGGTGAAACACCCTCAAGTCATCTCTACAATACCACACCACGAAGGACTGCCAGAAACCCAGACCACTAGTTCTAAGATATTTACTAAAACCTACAAAATATGTTACCAAGTATTCTTACACCCAATGGTGTAAGTAGTTTGTGAGAGAAATCCCATTATTATGCCACGAAAAAATCATTCCATGTGATAATCATTATAGGAAAACAATATTATATGTTTTGTAAACAATAAATGCTAGTAAAAATGTTTAGGAAATGAAACATTAAATAAAATTAGTTTTCAAGTGGGAAATTTTAAAGAATAAATAATTCTAAATAAAATGCACATTCTACTAAATTTTTCTATCCATACACACCATATGCTGATGATGAATGTAAAATGTCTGATGAGCACTAGTAACGGGAAAACCCTTAGGCACTAGCTCATTGTGGGTCCTAGTTACCTCGTATCTCAGTGAAAGTAACCATACAAATATATGTTCTTGTGCACACGAGCCACTATTAGGGATCATACCAATAACCTAGTGTTCCCCTAACATCATCATTATCACAATTTAGTTAGTGTTTTCATCATCAAACTTGCTATGTGAATCATGGGCCAAACCCCACAGGATCACTAGCATACTAGTACATGTCCAGCCACCTAGATACCTGGATGTTACCTTTTTTGTTCAAAAAAGTTCCACATGACCTAAAATACCTTTTTCACATTCAAATACCATTTAAAAATCACACAAACAATAAAAATCCCAAACACATGTCACATAACATCCTTTTTCATTCAAATTCATTTTGAAACCATACTCAAAACAAAATAGCCAATAACGCATTTTAAATATCTTTCACACTTCAATAAAATACTTCAAATTTTTTAATAAAACATTCCCAAGAGAGAACACATCACATGAAATCCATTTAACATTAAAATGGACCATTAAAAATGTACACTCCTACCAATTGTTTTTTCCAACATTGTTGCAGTTCTTACATAAATCAAGAAACCAATCAAAACATTCATAAAACAATTCCAAGGAGTGTAACTAATAATTGAACATAAAATAATTCTAAAAATACAATTTTGATACCAAATACATGTAAAAATAACATAAAATAATAATTAGAATCCCTATAACCATTTAATAAAAGCATTTTAGGAACCATAAAATAGTCCCAAGTGGTACAACATGGAATACACAAGACAAACACACATATTTTACACAAAAATGCTAATTTAAAATTATCCTCTCTACCAATGATGACAAAAATAGTTTTAAAACCAAAACAAAATATTAGGAACATTATAAATAAATCAGTCAATCAATCCAACTCATTAAAAAATTAATACACATGGAATCACCTACCACAAATATCAAAACACTGAATCCTTGTGCGAATGTTCACCCGCACCACCGCCGCACCACACGAGAGTTAAAGAAAACCTAAAACAAAATGATTAGACCAATAAAACCAAGATAAAACACCAGGTTCAAATACCTACATTCTAGAAATTCGGTACTTCAAGAAAATAGGGATAATACCCTATTAAAAAGGAATAAACCCTATGAAAATGGGAGATGGAAGGAAGGAAACCCATTTAGATGAGATATCTCGAATAAAACACCCCAAATACACCAGAATATGGATGTAAAAATAGGCAAAAATTAATGTGATGTTTGAATAAGGGTAATTAAGACAATTTAGAACTGAAATGGAGGGGAAATAGTAAAAATTGAAGGTGTTAGGAATAAAACAAATTACCTTTTCAAATCTAGATGATTTGAAAAATCCTATGAAGTTTATCCGTAATTCACAATGAATATGAGATCCAAAGAGGGGTAAATAGAATGGGAGATCTAATTAGTTATGTGGTCTTGGGTGATATTTGGAATCATAGAAAAAACTTAAAAATTGAATGTGATATGATATAATTAAATTTGTTAAAGTAGGAAATGGGCATACGGACTAGCCTAATACCTTAGTAAAAAACACAAATCCATCATGATTATGGATTATTATGAGTTCCAAATGTATATGGTGGTTTTTATATACTAGGGGATTCTAATTTGGAATTGAAATGGGTGTAAAATGTTGAAAATGAATGATTTATAAAAAATTTTGTTTTAAAAACATGAAATGGTCTCACGGTTTGGCCCAAATCATGAAAACACACCCTTTCCTCCAAATATACATGGGAAGCCCCAAAAAACAATTCAAGAATAGTAATTAAATGATAAATACCATTAAAAGAAGTCTCGAATGTGAAAATTCTCCCCACTACAAAACATTTTGCTCACGGAAAGCCATAATAAAGCTACAAGCAAAAACAAAACCCAATCGAAAGGCAAAAATTAATTGTTTTTCCAAGTTTTTCCCACCCCAAATGGCCATAAACCATACAATTGATCAAAAAAGGAAACAATAATCTCACCAAACATGACATTCACCATTTCCTGAAATGATCATTCATTTTCGAACTACATCCCAATTTAAAACAACTCAAACACTATCATAAAAATACTCAAGCAACATACCTAGAATGAACAACGAAAACGAACGAGGTCCTTGTAGTCATAACTCAAAAAACCCATTGGGAGCCCTCCAATAATAATGTTTACTAAAGGAGGAAGTTATATGGTAAATAAATTGAATTATAATACCTATTTCCAGACTAAAAATATGAAAAAACATAGTTACTGATATGGGGAAACACAAACAAACTCCCCGCCATAATGGGAAACTCATTTTTTCTCTGAGATAGAATTGGGACACTAATAGGGGGAGGCCTGAGTAGACTCATAGAATAATGGGTATACATTCATTGTAATTTTCCAAAATAACTTAAATGAGACTCATATTTGGTCTCCCCACCATAAGAACCAACCATATTAAATGACCAACATGGGATAGTATTAAAAGACCCCAAAATTTAAAGAGTTGGCACAACCGCATGGTTAGTCCGTATAGTTTGGGAAACCGTGAAGAGAATCTTGTCTAAAGGGAAGTCTTCACACAGTTACATGGGCCAAGGCACACGGCCATGATGAGACCGTATGGTAGTTATTCTCTCTTATCAAATGATTTCCTAGGATGGCTCACAGTTACTACTAACCATGTGCAAACCATGCTCTTTAATCTTCCTAGCCCAAATTTAATCCATTTCTCTAAGAAATTAATAGGAAACCCAATGGAATAATATGATAATAGGATACAACATGGAAACAAGGTCCTCCCACCTCTACCACCGAATAAGAACAACTGGAACAAGATGACAAGACTTGAGTTTTAAACTATTCCCATCTTTTTTAATGAGGATAGGACTTTGAACAAAGGTTTGAACAACCCTTGGATCTCCCGTAACTATATGCAAGCTTCACTCTAGGACCTACGTCTAGAGCTCAGATGATTGAAGTATATCCTGATTCATAGTCTGGATTTAAAAACCCCTGAATGTAACTTCTTCTTCCAGTGACACAAATAATTACACCGGGATTTGATATGGGCTCAATGAGACATGACACACTTCCATCTCACTTTACCCTAACCCATCATTTTACCAAAACAAGGGCTTATAGGATGAACACATGTCACCCATAATTTCTTCAAATGGGAAACAACATAATGAAAGGACACATGGAAACACCTTCTTCTAGAATATTGGATTTCAGAATTCCATGAAGGGAGAGACACATCCGAGAAAACAGAGGCTGTTATAAGATTGCACAACCTTCACCCTTATAGACAAATGAAAAGATGACATCACAAGGCATCACCGAACATGACCATTGTGGCTAATAAAAAACCCAAGGAGGGAAACCTTATGCCGTGCCCCAAATAGCACACGATTCTAGCAAGTATCCACAACAGCCACTCATGGCTAGATGTTCCAAACCAGCGGCCTAACATGAAATCATGCTTCAATGAGACTAAAGAAATACTCCAAGGCCCTTTATGGTATCATTCTACACTAAGAACCCTGAACTTTATTCACTTTAGACAACTTAGGAATCTTAATATGCTAAGTTATATTTTAACCTCCCATAACCACTCTCCATCTACAAGGCGATCCACATAACCAAAAAATCAGAGGGGTAAACTAAATCTCCAAAGCTCAAGAAGGAAGTCCTTATATTGATCAACTATAGGATCCTCCAAGGGTGAATCACCATGGGCCACACATCATTCATGCATTAACTATTTATGGGGTCATACCCTATCTAACATGAAAACCCAAGGACCCAACCAAGCATTTCATTTGGTCATAACATACCAAAAACCAAAACTGAACACATGAAGGGAGCAACCAAATTGGCCTCCCCATATTTTTCTCAAAAGACACCATTGAAAAACACTTCATTACTACATATCGACAAAAAAACCCAAAACATCATTTAAAAAAGAGGGTTACTTTATCTCAAAACATCTCACAATAAAAATCCAGAAAACACATAAGCCACAACTCCCAACCCCACATTATCAAAACACAACAATTTCCTTCAAAATAATTCTAAAAAAACAATTTTAGTGGGTTGTTCATTTATAAATGGTATCTCATGAGCCTCACACATGCATGTTTACGTGCCACACCAGGAACCCACCTCATATCCATCCTAAAAATCACCCAGTCATGTCATTAACAATCCACATTCCCATATAAACCCATACATGTGTTCACCCTTGAGAACACTAAAGACTAAAACCAAACCTTTCCTCTTTTCAAAATCAAAACATTTTAACTACACTTTACCTTTCTCAAAATCGCTAAACATGAAATCAAACCCCAATTTAAATCTTATAATCCAATTTAGAAAAGAAACCAAAATTCAAAAAAAACTCACTTTCTTTCCTTTCACAACCATTTCAAAACATTTCAACCCATTTCAAAATGACTCTAATTTCATGGAAAACACCATTTCATAAATCACTATTAAATTAAGAACTCAATAATTCTCATTTAAAAAAAGGGTTCTAATATTTCATAAAACATTTCAAATGATAAGTATTTACCAAATTAAAATCCATCTTCAACCCCCACACATAAATTTTAAAACACTTTTTTCCATTCGAAATAACATTCAATAGATCAGAAAACCTTATCTGAAATTGATTTTCAAAACCCAAATTAACATAATTTATATTTTAAATGGTGGTTTAAACAGACCATTTACCATTTCAAAAAAATTATAAGAATTTATTTCCACCCTTTCTAAAATGAATTGAATTATACTTTACTAGAAATTCATTTCCCAAACATTGCATGTTTCTTAAAACCAAGTCATTTTTATTTTAAAACCAAATTTCCAAGATTCCAAACAAAAAGACACAATACAATATGAGAGTAATCTAGTGTCGATGGGTAACTTGTACATATGGTAGGTGTACATACTCCAATCACTTCATTATCACAGATTGTGTTATTAAGAAATAAACCCAGATCAACATGGATTTCCAGGCCCTTTGAGCTCATTGGGAACATCAACCCAACTGTCTTTTCATTTACCCCAATCATCAACGAACCATGAGAAACAATGAACTCAAATATACCCAACATCTCCTAGTGACTTGAATTCCATCATGATGTGTGTTAGCTAGACACCCTACTCAAAATCAGAATGTGAATTCCTAACAATCCAATACCCAAACTATCCCGAATCTTCCCCAAATAACATTACCCAAGACCGTGAACCTCTTATGATACCATTTTGTCACGAACCATCTCTGGTCACCTTCAAAACCAGCACCCAAATAGGGCCATGGCATAACCTGATGGGTGTTCATGATCACAATTGTTTTGAACAAGTTCCCAGGTATCATATATGAGTATTTGGGAATTATTTACATGAGTTTAGAAATATAAGACCACAAAATAAATTAAATAAAATGAATTTGAAATTTTACCTCAAACAAGCCTTTAATAAAAATCATAATTGGAAAACAAGGTTTATACAAATCCCAAAGACTATAAAAAAATAAAGACCTAAAAGATAGCCCAGGAACCACCTCAAGTCAAGCGCAAAACACCTTCAAGTCATCTCCAAAATACCACACCATGAAAGACTGCTGAAATCAGTCCACCAGTTCTAATAGATTTACCAAAACCTGCAACAAACATTACCAAGTCTAATTGCACACAAATGTGTAAGTTGTGTGTGATCTAAAACCCAATAGTATTCCACTAAAAAAATAATCCATTTGATAATCATTATAATACAAAAATATTTCAAGCTTTTTAAACAAGAAATTTTAGGAAAAATGTTTAAGAAATGAAACTTGAATGAAAATCAGTTTTCAAGAGGGCTATTTTAATGAACAATCACATTTAAATAAAATGCACAAGATAAGGAATTTTTTAAGACAAACACACTGTATTCAAATGATGAGGGTAAAATTTTAAATGAGCACTAGCAACGAGAACACCCATAGGCACTAGCTCATTTTGGGTCCCAGGCACCTCGTATCTCGGTGAAAGTAACCATACAAATATATGTTCTCGTGCCCATGATCTACTAGTAGAGATCATATCCATAACCTAGTGGTTCCCAACCATCATTATCATCATTGTTTATATATTTTTTTCTTAATTAAAAATTCTACGGGAAACATGGGACAAACCTAATGGGATCATAAGCATACTATTACACATCCAACCACCTAGATAACCAGGTTTTCTCTATTGTGCTGAAAAAAGTTCCACATGCCATGAAATAATTTTTTCAAATTAAAATAATTTTTCCAAATCAAAAACACAAAAAACTTCCCACACAAATGTCAAACACTTTCCTTTTTATTCAAATTCATTTTGAAACCATACTCACACAAAAACAGCCCACAACACATTTCACATCTGTTTCACGATTCAATAAATACTTTAAAAAAATTATTAAACATTTGTAAGATATTACGCATCACATAACATTCCTTTCACATTAAAATGGACGATTTTAAAAGTACACTCCTACCAAAATAGGTTTTTAACATTGTTTCACCTCTTACATAAATCAAGAAACCATTTAAAATGTTCATAAAACAATTCCAAGGAGTGTAAGAAAGATTTGCACATAAAATTCTTCAAAAATACTATTTTTAAACCAATTTATTGAAAAATCACATAATACCAGTATTGGAAGCCCTATAACCATTTAATAAAACCATTTCACGAACAATAAAATAGCCCTAAGTGGTAAAACATGGAATACACAGGACAAACACACATTTATTTATAAAAAAATTCTACTTTAAAATTAACTGCTAAACCAATGCTACCAATAATAGTTTTCACACCATAAAAACATATTAGGAGCATTTTAAATAAATAAATAAATTAATACAACTCATCCTGAAATTATTACACATGCATCACCTACCAGAAATGTCAAAACACTAAATCCTTGTGCGAAAGTTCACCTGTACCACCATCGCACCATAAGAGAGTTAAATAAACCTAAAACCTCATGATTAGACCAAAAAACCCAATATCAAACCCTAGGTCAGAATCCCTAGCTTATGGAAATTAGGAAATTAATGATAACATGGATGAAACCTAAAGAAAAAGAAATAAACCCTAGGAAAATGGGAGATGGAATGATGGAAACCCACTCACATGAGATATCTTAAATAAAAAACCCCAAATACACCAGGGGATGAATTTACAAACATCCAAAAATAAAATTGAGGTTTGAATAAGGCTGATTAAGACAAGTGAGAACTAAAATTTAAGGGAAAGAGTAAAAATTGATGGAGTTTTGAATGATACAAGTTACCTCTTCAAATATGGATGATTTGAGGAATCTCGAGAAATTTTGCCCTAATTCATGATGAAAATGAGCTCCAAAGAGGGGGAAATATCATGGATACCTACCTTGGATTAGAGGGATCATGTGAGAGTTGGAATCACCAAAAACACATAAAAATTGAAGGTCGTATTAATTAATAATTATTTTTTAAAGCCGGAAATGGGATTATAGGCTAGCCTAATAACATGATAAAAAACTCAAATCCATCATTATTATGGATTAATATGAGGTAAAAATGTATATGGGGGTTTACATATACCAGGGGATACCAATTGTGATGTGTAATGAGTGTAAGATTTTGAAAAATTAGGGAGTTATAATAAAGCGATTTTTTTTAAAAACATAAAATAGGTGCACGGTTTGGACAAAATCATGAAAACACACCATATAATCCAAAACTACATGTGAAACCCCAAAAAAAATAAATAATAGTAATTAAATGAAAAATTCATTTATAATAAGTCAATTATGTGACATATATTATCTTCTTATTCTTATTCTTATATCTAGAAATATTCCTTTAGAATAATCAATCCAGAAACTTATTCTCTCAAAAACCTATTAGCACTCCACCTTCTCTCTTCACCCATGAATAATACAAGTTTTAGGAAGTAAAAAGAACTTTACTCCTATTATAGGACTACCAAAAGTCATTTATGTGGGAATATAAATGTTTTCTATCTTAATCAAATTTTAGGAATCATTAAATTATCCTTAAATATCAGCTTCATCGTTGACTTCTTCAGTACTTATCAACTCTTCTTGATTCTTCTCAAACCATCTCAAGTATTCTTACAACTTCATCTTGATTTCTAATTTTGAACCATTCTTCAGTCTGATTTCTATATAAATTTTCATTATTTCAATATGATTATGTTGTTCCGCGCCAATTAAAATACATGAAAAGAAAATGTTTTCTAAGTACAATTCTTTGATATAACTAAAAAAACATCTCATACTGATGCTCCATACCAGCCTATGGAAATAATACATTAAAAAAATTAAATTATAAACATTGTTTCAACATTGTTATACTTTAGTAGCCTTTATTTTTCTATAAACATAGTAACAATTTTTAAATATTTCAACACTCTATGGTAGCACTTTAGCATCAACTGCAAACTTTTTGACGAAAAGTTTCTACAAGCTCTTCAAACGTCAAGCTACCCTTGAAAAAACTTTGGTAACATATTTAAGAAGTTCAAATTTTCTTATTTTCTCAAAACTTATGATCTTGAATCCAATGAAATACTACAATCGATTACTTATATCGCTGTCTACCTACGCCCGATGGATTAGTCTTTGGCTCACTTGGGAAATGAGTTTCAGCATTAGTCCAATGAACCTTAAAAATATGATAATAAAAAAAGAGATATTTGTTATTTAACTCTTGAAACCGAATGAAAAACATATCATATTTCTTATTTCATTCTTAACACAAAATACAAATAATTAATTCTGATGAAAATGGTAAACTACATTGTTGATTGATCTCTGATCTCATTTTTCATCTGTCTCAAAAAATTTCCATCATTTTCTTTTTCATTTTTCAAAATCTCCCAATAAAAACGATTCTAATAACAACTAATTTTTTAACCATCACTACATTGGTTGATCGGGGTCATTATTACTCTAATGATGGAGGCCATATCACATATGTTGAACTGATGTCAGCAACTTCGACTTCAGAAACTTCTTTCCTTTTTTGATTGTGGTAAATCCCAGCTTCTTTCTTCAATTTTTTTATCTTGAAATTTATTGGTATGATTTAAAATGGTTATCTTTATCTACTCATTTTTCAAACAAAACATCTCATCCTTCCAACAATTCTTCTTCCGATGATCTCGTACTAAAGAACTTGAGACCAGAAATCTTTGACTTCAGCAAATTCCTTCTTCCCTAAACTTCAATTAGTATCATGAATTCTTCTTGAATTTGAGATTGTATAAGATTATATATCATATTATTAGTTATAATAGAAATAATTATAACTTTTTATCCTTTCGGTGACTTATTAATTTCCCAAAAAAACTCAATACAATTGGCAGCACTTGTTCCCCCCTTTCTTTTATAAGGCTTGAAAAAATAGTTTATCAAATAACATATGATTTATGAAAAACCCAAGATCAGAAAAGAATTGATAGATTTTCATCAGAGCCATTTAGACTTTGATTCTAATTCTCATTAAGATTATACCTTTATTTCTGGACCCAAGGTGAATCTGATGAACCATTTCTCCCTAAAAATTTTCCCCGAATCTGATGGAATTTGTTAATCATTTTGTGTCCGATGTTTGGATTATGATGATGAGTCCAATCACCAACTTTTACAAAGTGCGTTTATTTCTTTTACCTGACAAAAAAAAGATAATAATTCCAATATAAACATTTTCTTTGTTCAAAAAAAACTTATTATCATCATAGTCTTAACAATTTGTTTCTTTATTAGCTATAGGAGCATATTTTAAGTCCTCATGACACCACCTCCTTTGTTTATCAAATCCAATGCTTTTGGATTCGTATGTGGGTAACCTTGAACTATTTATCCTTAAATAGATATGTTTTAATCATTAATTATGCTGGATAAAATTTAAATGGGTTTTATACCCTCCTATTTATCTATCATAGGATATAAGTATAGTCATGTCATTAAATATGATATGCAAGGAAAACTTTATCTTTCTTTTAATTTTAATTAAGAATAAAAATATATGGTTTATAAATTGATTATAAAACATATAAAATGTGTTTTGGGATATATTTTAATTTATAAATATATTAATAAATTCCTTATAAATAAATAATCAAATATTTTATATATAATTATTCATATTATAAAAATTTTATATTTATATACATATTTCAAAATTTTCTATCATGACATATAATTTAAAAATTAAGTTTTAATTTATAAATTATAAAGTTAATTTAAATAATTAAAAATACTAAAGCATATATATATATATATATAAATTATGAAAAATTATAATTTAAATTTAAATTATTCATATTAAATACTTTATTTAATAAATTATCAAAACATTTTCAAAATGATTTTCAAATATTTTTATCACTAAGGGTTAAAAATATATTTATATTTTCTATTTAGATTATTTTAAACTATTTACATAAGTTAAATAAAGTAAAAAATGTTGATATTTCACTTAATTTAATATAAAATTTTATTTAATAAAAAATATGAATGATTTATTATTGGGAAATGAATATGAAATTTTTATATTCAAATATATAATTTATTTATAATTCATATTTAAATTATAATGTGATTTTAATTATCTTCTATTTATGATTTGTTTGTGATTTTTTATATAATGTTTAGATATATGAATAATTCATTTATTTAGTTTATTCCATTCTTTATTATTCATAGATACAATCTTTATTTTAATAATTTTACAGTTTGATTTAGTTTTATGTTTTTAAACCACTTCCAAAGATTTCCATACATGCATCATTGTAGTTACATACAAGGTATGATAATGGATCCCATTTTTTTCTACCTTAACCTTGTTTTGTTTTAGGTTATAAGATTGAATAAAGTTATTAATTATGATTTATACATATTAAATTTTATAATTTTAATGGAATTGAATTATCTCTTGAGTAACGCATAATTTGATAAAGGAACATTAGGTAGGACTAGTCAATGTCTTGGAGGATAATTCCTTATCTAGAATGCGAGGGTTGACTATTTTTTGATCCAAAATTAATCATGTAAATATTGTTAATTTCATATAATTATAAAACTTTAAAGGAAAGTGGTTTATTTTCCTAATGAAAAAGATGAATTTTTATGTGTATAAATATTGTTGTTTTTTAACTTGAGTTAGTAACATAATCTATGAGTTGTGTAAATAGTTACACATTGATATGGCTTGAACCAATTGATTCAAGGAAATGAATCAGATTCCACACTAAATTATTAGAATTATTCATATAGGAAAAGGGAATAAATTTATACAAGATAATTATATTTTAAAATAATAGTTAGGGATGTATTTTATACTGCGGGAAATGGCGGATCAGTTTTGTTACTATATAGCCCGATTTATAGATTTTCTATGTTTTCCCTTCTATCTCCATAACGTATTAAGGTGAATGGTCCTCTTTTCATCTCTTCTCACCCTCTCTTTCACACCTAAACATACACACCTAATGGAGAAAATGATTTTCAAGGTTCACTATTAAATAATAATGTCTAATTCTTGGTATGAACGAGAATAACCTATTATCAAATGAAAAACTAGTAACAAAACTATGAGCAACAAAAAAACGTGGGGGGTATCCATTAACTTTTATTGTATTATAGTATCATGATAGTGCATCGATGTCAGAATTGGTCTTTATAATACCATATTATAGTGTTTAATCAGTGTGATCCCTGGGTCTTCTTTATCTTATTCTTACTCACCCAACAATATGAAAGAAAATCATCTTTTCATAACTAGTTCGCAAAACATAAGACAAAACCAATCAATATACTTCTTCACAAAATCAAACCATAGATCTAATCTTTTTTATATACTTGCATAAACATTTGTCTCTTTATCTATGAAAATTGATGGGCATGGAAATTTTTTTATTTTTATTAATGTTTTTATTTCCACTTATTATTTCCTATTTAATTCATATGAATATAAACATTATAACTCCCACGACTATTTTATTTAGTTCTCATATATTAAACCCACGATGTAGTACTAGTTATTGTTTTTGACATAGAGATTTCATTCTCAGAATAATTGTTTCTAACCACTCTTTTAAAACTCATTTTAGAAAAAATGTAATGCATGAATATAGAAATAATATAAAATCATTGATTTTTACACAATAATAGTAAATTATTATCATTCTATTATTTTTTTATAATATAAATACCTTATTTGAAATTACAAATATTTTTAATAAATCAAAATACTAGAGATATTTTTTATTTAGTTTTTATATCATTTGATTTATAACCCTAAAGGCTCAGACCAATTACTTCACAATTTTTCATTCACTAAAAATGGAAGTGTCCCCCAATGTTTAATTTAATTCATTTACACCTACATATGAAAAATCTATATATGCATGAAGATTCATTAAATCAAAAATAGTGGTTATAACTCTTATATTTAGGGATAATGAATCTTTGGGATCATTATTTAAATATTTTAAAAAATTACTAAATCATGGTGTATATATCATGATATTTTATTTCATTTTCAAATCACCACACCTAAAATCAATGGAATTCTTTCTCTTATTCATTGAAAGTCAATTCTTGAAACACGATACTTTCATTAGAAGAGCGTAAATATTTTTTTAATTGTTGAATTCTTACATATGGTACTTCAATATTCTTACACTCACTAATCCATATGGTTATATTAAAATACAAACTATGAAGGCATATAATTGGTCGAAGTATTTGGACCAATAACTATCTCTTTAAGGATAATGATCACACCTTTTACATTTTCATGGGATAGTGAAAGTTCATATGATTGGATCAATGAATTATGATCTGGAGAATTATGAACTAAAACATTCTCAAAGACATATGGTCCTACTAAAATAATTACACAATAAACAAAGGTTTATGATCTATGACTTATGATTATTCTAAATATTTATATTTATATCAAAAACTGGAATCCTTCCAATCCTTCTTCCTCTTTATTATAAATCCATTAAACTCAAAGAATCTTCTCCTGTTTGATTCTTTGATTCTTAGTATCCAGGATCATAATAATTTTTAGTGACCATGATACCTAATCCCATGAAGATAAATTCACTAGAATAATCTGATTTTTATCTCTAATTATTTATATATAATATTCTTGAAAAACATATTTCAACCATAAGATTTGGTAAAAAAATTATCTATGTATAGAACTGACCATTTGAACCAACTATAAATATATCAACCATATGAATCACCCCAGTTAATTGGTCCTATTTTAATTACCATGAGGATAAAACAAATGTTATCTAAGAATCTATTAATGTAAAGTACAAATGAATAATGTATTGATTGTGTAAATCAACAATAGTGGATTGACCACACAGACAAGTGACTGCAAGAATATATGGTTAGTAGATAGATTGTGAGGTGAAATCATTCTAGATATTATAAAATTCATTAAAATCAATATATGGCCTCATGAAACCATCTTCATCTTTCATTAAAAAACTAAAAACCACTGCCAATATGTTTTAGACGATGTCTCTATATCTAAAGACACATATCCATGATTTCCTATAAGAAATACTATAAAACCATCACATTTAAATCATAGGTCCATAATAACTACATCATGTACCTTTGTAAATTATGATAAAAATGATTCTATTTAATTTCAAAATCTATTATTATATTAAATATTATATTTATAATATTTCTTTAAACTTCACTACTTTTTTACTTATATTTTTACTATATACCTTTCAAAAAAATCCCATAGTGGATATTTATCTTGTATATCATCATTTAAAATAAAAGGATAACAATTTATTGATATAGGATATATAAAAATACCTTCTTCAAAGAGATAAAAGGTTACTTCATAAAAATATTATTCTCCCACTTCTTCTATGGTAATTTTTTTCATATAAGTTATCATAAGAAAATTCAAATTAATTAAAACACCAATCATAAAAGATGTGACATCCAATTTATATATAGTTAATCGATTTAATATATGACATGGGTACTTGTACATTAATAAAAATAATATATTCAACAATCGATATTCCAAGATATTCTTTTCATCATTATGATTCTTCATAAATATATTTAATCAAGATCCATCAATACATCCACTTCATTGACAAAGAATAGAACCTGTATAATGTGGGTTTGATAATATCATAGTTTGTATTTGTTGGAAATACATTCAATTGATATGTTAATATGTTCTCTATAAATTTGTATTTAGTTTTTATCTCCCCATTTCTCATTAATCATTCATTTCACTTTATCTCCCCATTATTGATAAAAATAAAATGTATTTTGGAAAGTGGTCTAAATTTGTTCTTAAGAAAAGTAAAATCAAAATTTTCACTATAAGTATAAATTTTCAATTCTTGGTGAATAAAACAAGATGGTTTATATTAGATAAAAAATATGTCCATTGTGAATTGAATTATATACCAACAGAAATGATACACTTTTTACCTTTCATAGAGAGTATCCAACAACTCTAGGATGAGGTAACTGATGATAATAAATGTGATATAAATTCATCATGGAATATTACAACTTAAATATCTTGAACTCACTTCAATACATAGGTCAAGCATTTTTAAGAAAAAATGAATGTTTTTTCTTTATAATACAACCCTAAACTATATTTCAACCTTAACTTATATTTCATTGAATAAAAAAATTACAACCCATTAATGTAAAGATTTGTTCTTGTAACTAATTATTATTGATTAATATATCATACCTTGTAAATGAAATATCTTCTAGAATATTCAAGAATATTCAGATTTGTTTGAAAGAATAATTCTAGAATCTTTTTCACAATATTATTCACTTATATCCACCTGATGAAGATACTCTATTCTCTTTAAAATTATTTTATAGCTTTGATACTTCTATATATTTATCAAGAATAATATTATTCAATATATTCACTAAATTGGATATAAAATTTAGATGGGCAATCTTTATTTTAGTTTTTTAATTGTGTTATCACATACTCCTTCTAAGTTTCTCCCCCTAAGATCATGTTGAAACTTCAAATCCCTAAATTGTTACAACATGTATGATAGAGAATAAGGTGGGAAATATTCTTTATCAATGTGAACAACAAGTATAATTTTTTTTGCAACCTTTTTCTCTATTAATTATAGCATTCATGATTACACAATAGATCCTCAAACTTGATTTTTATTTGTGTTTCATCATACTCTACATTTGTTAAACTTTTATGTCTGGGGAACCTATCTTTTAACCAGACTTAATTCTAAGTGAACTTATTATTCCTTAAAAGGATATATCTTTTGTTAAAAAAAATTAGACATTCATGAAAATTTTGACCAGATTCATTATATATCTTATATAGTTAATCATTTACAAATGGGATGTATTTTGTTGAAACCCTCTCATGAAATAGATTTTCTTTATATAAATCATCTTTTCCACCTTAAACACTAAAATTTTATTATGATTCATCCATTTTTATTTATCCTTCTAAATCTTATGGACATACTACTAAAATATCATTGGGTATATTGGCTACCTTGTTAGAGTATCAGAAGGCATATATCTCTTCAAATTAGTATCTTTAATACTTTTCTGAACTAATATCCATTTATTTATCTTACTTAATTCCATTAACATATACAATAATTTCTTTTTTACATGTTTCTATGTTGTCTCTTTTATTTCTATAATATAATAATACATACACTTTTCATGTAGAACTTCTTATAGGTTTCTTGGTATAGATTCAAACATGATTTTCTTTCAATTTGTTGTCCATGGATGACTCATTATTATTTTGAATCTCATTGATATAGTTTTTCTTTGGGAGTTTCATAATTTTATTTCCCAATACCATCTCCCATTCTTTTAAAAAATTTGTTTACATCTTTATTCAGTTGATTGTGACACATTCTTAAATGAGTTTGAACCATTCATGTGACCACATCCATAACATTCATCATAGATATCATCATATTTTCTAATCCTATAGAAGTTAGAAATATTTTTAACAATATAGAGTTTATTTATTGTACCAATAGTTTAATGAATAATTTAAAAACATACTACAACATAATAAATAACAAAAAAATATTAATTTCCCTTTGTGAACTATATGTTTTGCAGACTTTTTGGATTGGAGAGGATACTATTTTTAGCCATTCTCTTATATTGAACAAACTCTTATTGGATAATAATCACTCTTACTTAATCTATTTAACATGGACATAATTGTAGGATTCACATCACGTATTCTTAGACATTTTTGAGTTTTTAATTTTAATGCTACATTTTTTTAATAAATGGATTTATCTTGGTAAATATAGTTTGAAGTGGATGGTACCACTTGTTGGGGTTTTATTGCGGATTAATCATGGAATGGTACCAATGTATTATTTCTAGATAATAGAGGTTATTTTTAATTGAATTATTCCACTAGATATTATTTATTATAATTAACCTTTATTATAGTTTCTTATGAAGACAATTATTAACATGTTTACATATTTTCTAATGTACCCTTAAGTACAAAATTTTTCATGTTGAGAAAATAATTAACACCATCATTAACCATTAGGAATTATTCACCTTACTTATTAATTCCTTAGATTTCATCATTATTTATTTTTCCTTATCTTTTAAAAATATATCAATATACTTAATCCTTTTTCAAATTTCATTTAACAAAATTTTTTTAACATCATTGATGTTTATTTATTTATTTTATGTGCATAGAGATTCACTTTGAATTACTTTATGATACCATATTTTTTTATGGATTTCATTTTTTTTACACCTTTTAAACATGTAGAATATTTATTTTAATTATATCCTTATTGATTCAATGTATAAAACTTGTTTGGAGAACTTTATATAAGTATGAAAATAATGTATCAAAGCATTCTCCGTATTTTCCATCTCAACTTCAATTTTAGTGGCGTAATATTGGAGGCTTTAAAACATATCATAAATTAAAGAAAACCTTTCTTTTGGATAATTATAAAACATATATTTTTATACATCAACTGATATTTCTTGATAAATATTTGATATATTATCACTCTCTCTAGTTCTTGGTAACTTTTTTTCCCAATTTTTACAAATAATTTTTACATACCACATGATCCTTAGAGTACCTTGAATATTATATTGTAATAATAGTTTCCAATACCTTGGCGGTATATTGAACCACATATTATTTTTATTTAAAGCTTGATTTATCATATTTTTTATTAATTCATGGTGAATATGAAACTTACAATTATTTTTATAAGAGGGATAAATTCTCCATATTCTTTTTTCCCATTATTTCTTCTATTCATCACGGTCATGGTAGAAATTTTATTTTGATCTAAGATTGATAATCCATCAAAAAAATTGTACATTATTATAAATTCACGAATGATACTAAAATATTGAAAAGATAATAACTTTTTAAAAATAGAAGCAAAATAGAGATGAATCGTGATTTGATACCAATCGAATGCATTTTTAGGTATGTATTACAATCTATGATGGGGGTGGGGTTTGAATAAGTGTTGGTACCTTTTAACCCATTTTATACATTTTATCACCTTTAATTCTTACATATATTAATTATTAGGGTGAATGGTTTGCTTATTACCTCTTCTAACCATTTCATTCACTTTTATACACACACATAAAAGAGACAGTGGTTTACTTGGTTTACCATCAATAAGAAAAGATAATACATTGACTGAATAAGAAAAACCATTATCTTTTTACCCATTAGTAAAAGAACATTGATATATAATAATAATAGATTATATATAAATACAAATTACACTATAGTCTCCTCAAAGTGAAAAAACATCAGACTAGGTCTTTACAATAATCTACAACAGTGTACAATCAGTGTGTTATTTAGGTCTTATTTATTTTATTCTTACTCCAGCTACAACATAAATTAAATTATTTTCTTATTCTACTGTATACAAAATAATTCAGACAACCAATCTTCCTACTTCTTCACAACAATAAACTAAATATCTAAACTTTCTTCTTCTTTACTTGTACATATTAAAGTCTCTTTTTTTACAAACTAATATGAACAAAACCATATTCTTCATAAAAAATTAATATTTCCTATTTTTTCTCCATAATTCAGTGAATATGACAAAAAACCATAACTCCCTCCACTATTTTCTCCAATACTCAATTTTTTTAGAATCGTGATGCAGTATCAGTTCTTCTTCTTAAAATATTAATTATATTCTCATAATAAAAGTGTCAAACAAATATTTTCACACTTAATTATTTATTGACTTGAATTATATACATATATATATATAACTAATACTAAAAAAATTGAATATTCCATAATAAAAATCATTTATTTGCATTCTAATAATTACTCCACAATGTAAATAACTTATTTTGAATTACCTTGATTTTTGGTAATACAAAATATCCAAGATCTTTGTCCTTTAATATTAATATCATCATATTTAAAAACTACATGATAATGAATTAATAATTTCCTTTTTTTCCTTTCATGATATATTATAATATCTTGTAGTGTTAATTTTAATTCACTTTCAAAAAATCCACTTATTAAAAATCAATGTATCCATGACAATTCATTCAATTCACAGTTGTGATCACATATATGATATTTCTAATGAAAAAATCTATATATAACATTCCCTCCATATTCATAAACCTACCTAAATCATGATATATATATCATGATATTTGTTTATATTTATTATCCTTACACCTGGAATCAATTGAATAATTTCTATTTTATTATCATAAATCAATTATAGGTACTCAACTATTTTATCCAAAATAGATTTTAAATATTATAAGAATTAATGTCTTATGCAATGGGCTTCCAAATACTTATGCAAACCAAGTCTTATAATCATCTCAACAGACTTATAATAAAGGCATATTATTTCTAGAAGTCTAATAAATAATAGTTTGAACCTAAATACTTACCCACATGTCTTTCTATTTTGTTTATCTGTATAAATTTATATTATTTGATAAAAGGGATATGATATAAATAATTATGATCTGAAAAATCATCAATTACTTGCTCTCTTACTAAAATAATTACACACATAGTAAACACTTACAATTATTTCCTTCATGTACAACATGGCTACCATGATGGGACCAACCATAAGAATTATGTATTAATTGTATGAATAAATGTCAGTAGTTTTACCACCTAGAGAAGTGATAGAATTAATCTTTGATCATTAGATTGATTATAATGCCATCTCAGTTATAAAATTCAATGCATTATTCAAATTCATATAAGGCCTCCTCAAACCATCTTAAACCTTACATAAATAGCTACAAACCTCTTCCATGATTTTATAGACATTTTCTCTACATCCACCACCACTTTTTCTTGATTTCTGTTAATATTAGATCTATAATCATAAAATTTAAATCCTAGGTCCTCATTAAATACCTCAAATTAATTTTTACATTATGGGAAACTACTTTCATGTAATTTAAAAATCTTTCAAAATATTAAATATTAAATTTATAGAAATTAAATGAACATCACTACCTTTTACTTGCAGTTTTTCATTATCCATTTAAATAAACATAACCCAATGTATATTTATCATGTATATCATTATTAAATATTTTATGATAACTAGGGATGATCAACACAAATACCTTCATCATAAAGATAAAATGTTCCTTCATTAATAAGTAAATCTCACATTGATTACAATGAAATAAATTACTCATTTGACATATAATATATGAAATGAAACTTCAAAACAATTTGAATACTAATAATATATGACATTTCATCAAATATATATATATTTAATCAATATAACATTTGAATTGGGAACATCTTCGTCAATAATAATATTGGATTCTATGATCAATCTTCAAAGATATTATTTTATTTATTTTGAATCATCTTTAATATTTTAATATGAATATCAATCAATAATTTAACTTCATTGAAAAATATCCGAACTACACAATTTGGGCTTAAAAATATTAAACCTTGTTCAAATAGTAAGTGTTATAATACTTTCAATGATTGTAATTCTCAAGATAAGGATAATCCATATGGGAAGGTTCAAAATTAATCTTAGTCCCCCAAAATTTTCTTTTAAATGGAATGGGATAAATTGGTGACCCCAAAAGGATCACGTTTCCATTTTGGGTGGTGATTCTAGGTTAAAATAAATCTTGACGCCTTAATATAATCATGATACTATATGAATAGAGATTATTTCAACCATATGATAGACAATATAAGGTTTTATCTACACAACTAACAAAGAGTCACATTTGATATGATTGAGATAATGAATTGCACAAATAATAGTGGTGGAAAAAATGGTAAATAAGAAACACTACCTAGTGAAATATAGATCTTATCCCATTAATGGATATGATGAGTTTACATGGGGTTATCATTTTAGCGAGATCATATTTAATAAATGTCCTTATTGGATGTTTTAGGAAAAGTGGATTCTGACATATTAGATAAAGTTGGTAAAACTATTAGTAAAATATACTGCACACTGGTTTTTGAATCTCATGGTTAAAATTCCATGGTGTGGTCATTGTGGTTCCCATGGGGAATATCCCCTTGGTCTAGGTATTTGGGGATGAAGGCTTCCAGAAAACATTTTAGAGGGAATGTGGTAATACTAGAAAATAGTAAAACAAATATGACAAGTGAAACCAATATTGATAATATAAAAGAGTGGAATCCATCATGGTGACTATAGTATATCTAAATGAAGTCATAGACATGGATATCACATCAAACTTTCAATTATAATCTCCATAACAATGTAAACTACTTATAAAAATTTGATATTGTAGAAACATGGGATACCGTAGAACTACGTTTCATTATGATCTCATTTCAAGAGAGTATTTCGACACTCTTTGAGTTTTCTCTATAATTTTTTCCCATACATAGTGAAACTATCTCAAATATCCTTGGATATATATATTTTTCTTGAACGATATAAATATTTGTGTTAATATTCATATTCTTCTTATTTATCATTTTTTACTCTATTTTACTATAGTTTTTTGAATTAATGATCATTGATGATCTCATCATTTTTAAGAAAACATACATCAAATCCTAAACATGGATAATTGAAATTATATTTCTTAAATTAAAATATGGACATGTAATAAGGAAAGGTGAATATTGACCATTTTGATAGATCATACTTATTTTATTTGATGATGTAGATTTAGGATTATCTTAAATAAATTTTCTTTTCACATCACAATTTTAAATTAATGAAGATGGATAAGACCAAGTGGGAGTTACTGGATCAATATATTTTTAGATTCAGGTACCATAAATTGAAAAAAATAATTTCCTTCAATAATATAGGAGAGAAGATGATGACTAGGTTGATGAAAACTCTCATAAATAAGTATGAGAAACCATATACATTGAATAAAGTGAATCAGATGAAATAAAAATTAAATTGAATATTTTTTATGATTATTTCAATTAATCAGGTATGATCACATTCTTGTAGACCTCAGTGGGGATTCTGATAAATGATGATGTATGTGAACTAGATTTATGACATTCATTTTTTGTTGGTTATGAAGATATTGTAATAGTGAAAATCAGTTTTTTGGGTAATACAATGATAAATATGAATGATGTGTGATATCTAATCCTCAATGATGAAATTAATATAATAGAGAAAGGTAGGTTCTCTAGTTTTTTTCTATTCATGGATGGGAAATGTAGATACATGTAGCTGGATAACCATAGATGATGATCAATTCTAAGAGGAAGGAGTTGAGATAAGGAAACAGTTCTTTGTTCTTACTTCTAAAATTATCATAATAAATGATAATTCCATGATGTAATATAAAAACTAAAGTCTCCTAAAACTAATTAAAACACAAAACAACTAAGGAAAAAACATTTTATCCTAAGTGCAGATTACCCTATGAAATCATAGATTATAGACTCAAGTGTGTCTACCGATAAAAAAATAGAGAATAAATTACTAAATAAATATGTTTATATTTTTTTCGTGATACATATTACTGATTATAAACCCAAAAATATTTTGGTAAAGGGTGATGCATGGATCAAAACCAATAATGGGAGTTAACTAATCTGGGAGAATATGTGTTATATTTCTATATTAAGAAGGAATCCTAATTTTTTTAGTTATCTTAACGATGTTTGCCTTTCTCTTTGTTCATTGGTGGTGCATATAAAATTTACAAGAGTTCTATAGTAATAGATCTCAAAGTAACTAATATAACTTTAAACAACATAACAGATATTTTTATGGAAAAAATTACAACAATAAGTCCTTTTGGGGATTCACAGCTTTAGAGTTATAAGGAAGGACACATGTGTGATATGGGAATGAATGTAATCGAAATAATGATTTATAGTAGATATAATGTTGTTGGATGTTTTATTATGTGAAGATTGTATATTTTAAATGTATAACAAGATATATATTACAAAAATAGGTTTAACAGAAATGGATAAGAAGCTGGACCTAGTGAACAACAATTTTTGGGGGATTAAACTAGCACAATCCATTGGAAGGTCACTATATTATGTTAAAATTTTCAATGCCCCAACAAGTAAGGTATTACATCACATTCTAAAAATAAATTCTGATGTATTTACAATGTTTTTTAATTAGAATACTTATGTGGGGAATGTGTAAGAATAATAATAAAATTCTTTTGGTCTGAAAATGGAGGAGAGTATAATACTAATGAGTTCATGGAATCTATTGATAATAATAAAATTTAATGCCTGAAGATTATTCTAGGTACATAACAACAGAATATAGAATCTTATAAGATGAATAATAAATTTAATTAATGATCTTGGATTATGGGGTTGTTCTTTTGGTTATCCGAGACATTTTGATATAAGGCATTTAAAATAGAAATGTATCTCATTAGCAAGAGTCCATAAATAATAATAAAATAATATATAAACAAGGATATATGTTTGTGATAGGAGATAATAATTTCTCCTTCATGTGTCATTCGTTGTTTTTTATATGTACACATTAATGTAGAAGCAAGGGGAAATTCCTAATACGAAACCCAAATCAGGTTTATTTATTGACTGTGATGTTAAAGAGTTTGGATATTGCTTCCTCAATTATGAGAACATAAAAATCATCAGAGGATATAATGAAATATTTAATTAAATTTTTGTGTACAAGGAGTTTCATTCAGTTGATGATAGGAGTGGGAATAAAGAATAAGGGTTCTATGATCAAGTGGAGATTTATGGTTTACTTGATCATGAGAAACTATAACTGGTGGAACCTACTCCTTAAGTAGTGTTGAGGAGATCAATAAGGATAATAAGACCACTAAATAAGTACTAGTCATCCTCATAATATTTTTTATTAACAACTAATATACTACCATATTGTTTGGAAGAGGAAATGATGTTAAAGGGTTCAAGCAAGTGGGAGTTGGCTATGTGGTAAGATATTTCCTCATTTCATGATATCGGTAATTGGTAGATGAAAAAAATTTCATATGAAAACAATTCATTAAAGAAAGAATTGATATACCGGGTCAAGGAAGAAGAAAAGTTTTAGAGTATGTAGAATTAAAGGTTGGTGTGTAATGTATTTCAACTGAGTGAAGGTGTGAATTTTATTAAAAAAATAACCTATAGTGAATCTTACTACTATGAAAGTTGTTCTTATCATTATGGAATCCTAGAATTTACATCTTGTGTAGCTTGATATTAATAATACATTTCTTTATGGAGATATAGAGGATGATATTTATATTGAGAAACAAAAAGTATTTGTTCAGTCTAGAAGGGAAGATGTGGTTTAGTAATGTAGGTACCAAAAAAATGGAATAGAAAGTTTGTTTCATTCATTAGTAACAATGCATAGAAATTGTGTTCCATAGATCAATACTTTCTATTTCAATTCCTTTAGTGATGGAAACATTATATTAATTTTGTATATGTCTGACATGCTCATTTCCGGATCATGCATAGAAAGGATTGATGAGATGAAAGGGTAACTGGATAAGGAATTTCAGATAAAAAATCATAGAAAATACGTGGGATTTTGGGGATGAATACTATAAAATATCATGTAATTAAAATACCAATATTATTATATGATGACTATATTGGATTTTTTTTAGTAAATTTAGTAGATAAGAAGAAACTCTAGTCACTATTCTTATCAAAAACCATATTTAAATTTCAAGGAGTAATCAATGAACACAATAGAAGAGTTTGAGTACATAGAAAATGTTCCCTATGAATCCATTATTGGAAGCTTGATATATGGAAGGGTTTTTACCTGACTAGATATTTCT
Organism: Viscum album; assembly: GCA_963277665.1. Taxonomy (NCBI): domain Eukaryota; kingdom Viridiplantae; phylum Streptophyta; class Magnoliopsida; order Santalales; family Viscaceae; genus Viscum; species Viscum album. The sequence continues at coordinate 737,967,865 of OY728137.1, forward strand.
CAATCTATATGAGTTTAGATAAGGTAGATGCATAAAATCAAAAAGAAAAATTTGGAAGCTATGAAGTGGATACTAAGGTATTTTAAGGGAAATATGGAAGTATTTCTATATATTGGGAATGGAACATCACTATAGGGGTATGTGGATACTGACCTTGTACGTGATGTTGATAGCAGTAGGATTACCACATGCTATATGTTTACATATGGATAAACTATATTATGATGGATATCTAAATTTCTATATATTATTGAATTATCTCATATACAGGTGTATTTCATTATTAAAAGGGAATATGGGAAGAATATGGTTTGGATGATGAAATTTTTAGAGGAGTTGAATATAAATAGAGGGAAAAATGTTTTTCCTTGTAATATACAAAGATTAATGAATCCTATAAAGAACGTGATGGTTTATGACCAAATGAGTCATTTTTAGTTAATGTACCATTATATAAGATGACTAATATGGGATGAGATATTGGAATTTCCATATATATGTTTAATAAAAAATTTGACACACATGATAAAAAAGATAACAGTGATTGAGAAGTTGAGTTACTATTATGAATGTGTTTTTCTTCACTGATGAATGTTAGTTTGATGAAATAATATGGAAGAGCAGTATGAGATTATGAAATGGTAAAAATCTATAATCCTTATGTAGAAATTGATTCTTTTAAGGTAAGGATCCCATTAGGGTGTAAATAAGAGGAAAAACTTAGGTTAAATAAATTTCTAATGATCGAATCAAGGAAAGACATCAGTTTGTTGGATCAAACTCCAAGTGGGAGGTTAGAATAGGGTATTCTGATCCATTAGATAATGGTGAATAAATTTTTATTGGACCATTTTATGCATTGATCTGTAACATTTATGGTTCCACCTCTATTTTGAGTTTTTTGGGGGTTTTATTTGGGTGGGACCCCCTTGGTATGTGGATGAAGAGCCTCAACCCAATTATTTTAGTAACTATTAAAATATTTACTAGAGACACAGAAAATGATAATATAAAAACAAGGAAATAAATATATTTATTATTATAGATACTACTAAAGGCCTGGATATAGTACTATAGCTTTGTAGACTCACTGTCACAACTACTATAGATCAATAGGCTTACGGTTCGGATTTGGCATTATAACAACAAAAGTTTAGTAGAATCCTAATCCATTATTAACTCATTTTTAGATAGGGTTTTTACACTATGATATTTTTCCCTTTAGATTTATTTATAATATTGTGAAATCATTCACCCACTTCATGGATGTATATATTTTTATCAAACCTCATAAATGTCTATGTTCATGTTCTTATTCTTATACTTCATCCTTCTCTATCCCTATCTCTCTCTTTTACTATAGTTTCAAGAATTTGGTTTTATTGGATCTCTCAAAATTATCAAAAAAAATTTAACACATAATAGTCTTTTGATTAAATAATTTTTAAATATATAAATGACATCATCACCATCAAACATTAATTTTGAGATCAATCCTTTAAAAATCGAATATTAATTCTTCTAACTTCTTGTAATGGTACATAACATAAGAAAAATTTACATGTAAAACCTATGTGTATGAGGTATTCCTAAGGATCAACATATTTAATTTATTGAATATATGAACCAAGACTCATAAGAGAAGCATAAATTCATTCTATTAAGGTCTCAAAACAATTGAATACAAAATTTCCTAATGAATTTTAATCTCTAATTACATTATAAATAAGAATGAGTATGGTAATGTCTTAGTTAGAATAAAGATATCCTATAAGCATTATTATAATAATTAAATTAATTAAAATTTCATTTACAGATATATTCCAAAATTTTTAACGATATCTTGAAAATTTTGACCAATATTCTCATAATGTTGAGAAAAGATAAACTAGGGCATGAGATGTCAATATTTTAGTACTATGTAGATAATATATCCATCTAAAAGTCCCATTGTGAAAGATAAAAGTTATATAGATATTCTAAAAAAAATTTCATCTAGTATTAAGTCAAGGTCATTGAAACCTAGAGTTATTATGAAGGAGGATTAATGTTTCAATATGATAGAATTGTTCAAAATTCCTAAAGGGATTTTTAAATCTTGTTATAATGTTAATGTTAGGTATAATTGTTATAAATAAAATTATTTTATATTAAATTATGTTCAATACTAAATGTATACTTTACAAAACATTTAATTATAAATTATTTCAAATTCAAGGAATGATATGAGAGGGATTATAATTTTTTTAAATGGTGTAAAGGTTTGTTAAATTAGATAATTGAATGTAATGTAATATATCAATCCTAAAAATATATAATGATGTATATCTAATAAAAAAAATATTTTATCCAAGATAAAAGAGTATATGAATACATTTGTTAAAATTTGATAAATTGAGATTCCACCATCCATCAGTAGAATATTTTAAAGTATAATATTACTTTTAATAAAATGTTTTAATCACATAGAACACCATATAAGAAATAAATACAATAGTTTATTTGATATATATTCCCACTAAATGAAAATGAGTGTTATTTCCCTAACATAAATTAGTGTGTGCATCTTAACATGATATTTAAATAGAATATAATTCATAAAAGTCTAGTCAGAGTATGTTCTGTATTAAAAAGTTAATATTTCACAAATAAAATATTATCCCTATCAAAATGAATTTTAGTTTATATACTAAAATCATTATGGTATGTTGGTAATGTAATAATGTAAAACTTACACTAATTACCAAAATATTTCATTGAAAAATATTATGAAAATGGTTCAAATAATGATGATGATGTACGTATAAAGAGTTATATGTGTATAAAAAATTATTAACAATATAAGATTTTTTGTTATATAACTTTGGAGATTGAATATGGTCAAAGAGTATAAAATTAGGAATATGATTATTAATTCTCACAATTATTTGGGGTATATTAATTAATAAATGTTAATTACTAAATAGTTCAGTATGGGTGTTTTATAATGTGATAACATAGCAATATGGTAGAAATTATATAGAGATGAAATGAGTTTAACAAAACCCATAGAAGTTAAAAAAATGATCTTAGAAATCTATCATATATAAAATGTTGAAAAAAATTCTTATGTATAGTTTTGTAATGTATCTATGAAGGAGTTTAAGAATATAAAACATATAATATTATATAAAGGTAATATCCACTTTATCATTATTTCATGTTTTCTTCGTAAATGTATATATTGATATAAATTTCATGATGTGAATGGTAATTGAACTCACAAATAATGAATTTGAGTTATCTGTTACCCATGTTCTTCATGTAATACTATTGTTTTTAATAAATTTTATGGTTATTAGGAGTAAAGTTTTTATATTAGGACAATGGATATGCTTTTTTGTGCATGGGATGACCCACTAAGTATACCACATAGAGTTGTATACACTTTTTTTTGCATATTAGGGGTTAATGATTAATATTTTGAGTCCCTACATCCATATGTTTGTGAGATTACTAGCATGAGAACCTTTATACAACGATAGATTTATAAATAAATAATTTATTATTAGCTAATCAGATATACTTAGGTGGTGATCATGTTGTCAATCAGAGAAGAACACATATGATATTTTTCTTCTTATATGAAAAGTGTGATATATGGGACCTTGATTGAGATAGAATGAGGAAACTTATGACTATACCAAGATATTACATGTGATAAGATATCTGGGTGAGGGGAGTATGATGTGCATGAAACTCCCCAACATTAGTAACACATGGATAATGGTTACTTACAACATTGGTACACGATAAAACGGATTTCACCACCTGAGATCAATCAGTTAATTATTATTGGGAAACCAGATACATATATGACTGAAATATTACATTTTAAATTAAAAACATAACAAGAAAATAAATATTTTATACTTAAAAAGTATTCATATATTATTTATTCATATCCTAGGAAATAAAAAGGTGATATTATATTCTCTGTAAATGTCACATGTAATGAATTATATCATGAGTAAATAAAGAATAATAAATATGGGGGAGTGGACAATCAAAACACATTCCATTCAAATCAAAAAATATAGTTCAAGGAACATCCATGGCCAACATCAACATCCCAATCACCTAGATAACACATACTAAATTCCCAACACATGGAATATATAAATCAAGAAATTAATAAACCTTCCATAAAGGCCCCATCTAAGTTATCAGGATTCATAGCATCAAGGAATATCAACCAAGACATAATTATTAATAAATGTGCATGCGTATACCAAACACCCATATAATGTGGCCACATATTTTGTTTCATGATACCTATGGATGCATTATGGGGATATCTATAATAGGGCCCCACATATCACTTGAACGTCCTATGAATTCCACATATTTTTATTGATTAATATAATTCATTATAAAAATTCCTTATAAATAAACTTTTTTCCTTATTGAATCAAGAATACAGAATATCAATATTTCCACAGAAAATGAAATAACTTACATAATAAACCTTATTTAACTGATTAAGTATAATGAAATTTTATACTATAAAAGCTTAACTAATATAATATAAATGATTTTGAATTCATCTATGGTGTTATAAATATTTACATGATGGTGGAAAATAGTTTCTAAAGAGTAATGAAGATTGGTAGAGAAGATGATCACAAAGAGGGGAATGATCTCAAGATTTGGAATAATCTATTGTCAATATAGGATGAAAAGAGGCTATTGATTCATAAGAGATAAATGTTTCTTAGTAAAATAAATAATTTATAAAATAATATTAATCAAATTAATTAAACATAACTATATTTTAAATTCATGTAAGAATGATGTTATAAACCTCCTTTCATAATCCATTTCATCAGTTTAATAAAATAATACTCTTTACTTTTAATACCATATTAAATAAAATTATAATAATATTGGGAAAAATATTTTCTTTAAAAATTACCATTAAAATATTTAAAGGATACATCACAGAAAAAATATTTGTTATGATGAAAATATTATTTCATGTTGTATATGTCAAAAGATAAAATTATTCTAACACTTTTGTAAAAAAGGTAAAAAATTAAATATTAGGAATACTTTTAAGAAAGATTAATTTTAAAATATTGTAATTAAATTCAATGGTAGTGAAAACGTCCTTTTTTAAAACATTTCAGGTATAGGTAAAAATTATATAATATAATTTTGAAGACCACAAACATGGAATTAATAGTTCTCTGATGAAAGAGGAAATAAAGTCAGATTTTATAAAAAACATTGTTAAATTATTTTTAAGTGATAAAGAGTGTAAAATGATAATAATATCATAAATTATAGAAATAACTAGATCAGAATAAAATAAAGGGTTTTAATGTATATGGATCATATAATTTTCCTTAATATAAAAGTTATCATAGATAATCAAGAAAATAATTGAGATTGTTATGTAAACCATTATATCTTTAATTACCATTGAATAAAAACACATCAAAATGTTAAACATGAATTAAAACACTATTAACCATTAAAAAATATTAATAAATGTTATAATTTACTAAAGGGGTATATACGCGATATAAATGATATTAGGTTCATATTATAAACTTGTAATGCTGAAGTGAACATGAGAAACAATTACCCTTACCTTGGGTCTTCACTAAGTTATACTTGTTTGATTCTCTTATATATCAATTTTAAATTTATTAAATACTTTATTAAAAACATTTTCCTCAATATTAACTTTTTCAGTTCCTTTTATATATTTTTTTAAACTATTCATTGAATATTTTTTGTTTACATCGACCACTTAAGGTTGTTTAGTCAAATTATACAAAATTCTGGTAGTATATTGACCATTGTTAAAGGTGTCATGAAATGGTAAAATTATGTAAATATATGTTAATAATATCATGAATATAATTTTCATTCATGATATAAAATTTTAGAATCATACATTAATGATGATCGTAGAAAAATTAATAACATCCCTTTGTGGAGGTGGTAGTCAACACGTACCCACGAGGGGCATCAAAATATTCTAATGGATAGAAGGGTAAGAACATATATGATATATTATATTTCTAGAGTTAGAATTTTATCATAAATATCTTATAAATTCATTAATTTCTCCATTATAACCATCCATTAAAAATGGTAATGAAATAAATTACACTACTATGTGGAGACGGTATACCATACGTACGTACGAGAAATATTTTTATTTTCTATAGCATGGAAAACATGTAAAAAGTTATTATCTTCTAATCATAATAACCAATAAGTATATTTTATATACCAGATTAATAATTTTATTATGTATATTATAAATTTATAGAATGTATAATAAGAAAAAACACTGAATGTGTTATGTAAGAAAATTACCTCTTCTTTGGGAGACCATATTTGACATACACATTAATCCTTCATATGATTGTATTAGGTCATGAAAATGAGATCAGGAGGTAAGGAAAGGAATCTTGGAAGGTTTTATTGTATTAATTGGATGAGATAGAAACTGAAAATTTTCTTAATAATAGTAGAGTAGTTGTGTCTATTAAAGAAATATTATTGGTAGGAATTGGATAAGATAGATGCCAAAAGTTTTTTTATAAGAGTGTAAGAGTGGTTACCATTTACAAGTGAGGGGAAAGACACAATTAGTTCCGATTTTGTTAAGGAATAAATGTTTTTTTGAGGATTTTTCTGAGATATATTCTAAAATGTTTTCTAATAATAGTAGAGGAGTGGGGCCCATTTATAAGTGAGGGAAAAGATACAATTTGATTTACTTAAAATATTTAAATTTAATATATATAATAATCATTTCAATTGGAAAAAATTGATGTAATATCAATGTTAATATATTATAATTTATAAATACCTTTAACCAATAAAATTTAGACATGCTTATGTTGCAATTTGAACCAAATATTTTGGTTTGAAACCCTTGTTAACCATTTTTTGACCATAACTATGTAAGACATTTTTATGCATCAATGGTTATAAATTCACTTCTAAGGAGAAAAGTAGCTCAAAAATGGTCAATGGATGAAATTTTAAGACCATTACCATCTACTTTTACTATTTAAATATCATTTTTAAACCATTTAATAAAATATTGTTTATTATAATATATTATTAAAGTCATTGTGGAGACTATTCATATTATTTTAGTTCAAAGAAATCAATACAACATTTTAATTAGAATATAAGAAAAATAAAAATTAATTATACTATATAATTACCTATGGAATTCATGTCATACAACAATTATTAATAAAACATATTAATTTTATTGTTCTTAATTTCTTATCTTTTTTTACTACTTCCACAAGCATTCGATCGAAGTCTATGTAAGTGTTTAAGATAATTATATCATCACTAAAAATTATAAATAAACTATTATCATAAAAATAATGTATTAACATTAAAAATATATATTTATAAATTATACTAACTTATTTTTTTCAAATGAAAATACAGTATATATATTAAAAAAGGTGATGTTTTGTATATATTCTTTAAATAAAACAACATAAATGTTATTATCAAAGGAAAATGGAACAAAAGGACATATATTTGAGAAATTAATTTTCTATTATGATAAAAAAATGATATAATTTACCTATGTGACTTCCTCTTATTTTTTAATAAAAATTTATTCCTTTAATGTGAAACATCATGATCATGATGAATTTTTCATGTCGGAATCACTAGAATCAAATTTTAATCTACCATAATATGAAACTTTATTTCTACAATATAAAACTGAAATGGTTATAAAAATATTAAACCATAATAATAACTATGAATAAACCTTCATCAAAATTAATCCCCAAAAAATCTTTATCACTAATATAGTCACATACTCAAATACATATATTCCCCAATCATATATTCCAAAATTAAATTTCTATCTGGTATGATGTATAAAAATGCAGTGAACTTCAATGAGGATCACTAGGTCATATAACATAATATACATAAAGTTAATATATACATTCTTTAATAAATATATTAAAAAAATATCATATGGTTATAAAAATCACTTTTTAGGGTGATTGATACCATTTAACACATGTTTCTATAATTCAAATTGTCTAAATATTCATTATAACTGAATATTATTAGAAAAATCCTTATATTTTTTTATCTTAATCATCATACCAAACGACCATTGATAAATACCAAAACATAATAATCATATATTCTTCAATTTAACCATAAGTACCCTAAATTCAAATCCTTAAAATTTATATTCATCAACCAGGTATATTCAATGATTTTCTTTTTTCTAAAAAATATCATTAGATATTCCATCGAAAGAGACAATGTTTCTAATAAAATAAACTTCAGGAAATAAATATTCAGTTTTATTAAATTTATAATAGATCTTATTTTTTATAAAATATTAAATATTTATTCTCCAAATAATTTATTGATTATTTTCAAGATATCATGAATAGAAAAAATGATTAAGGTCATCCTTGATGCTTTGGTAATTGGTTTTCATAATTACATACACATTTACAATTAAATCATTATACATTAATAGATTCATTATTTCCTTTCCAATTGTGGGAATTATGGCTTTTTTATCCATTCCTTTAACAAAATATCTTTCCATTTAAGAATTTTCCCATGGGTTTCACCCCACATTCTCAACACGCGTGATGTTGAATCTTTTTTTACATCCATATTATTTATCATCTAAACTTTAATGAAACTCTATATTTATCTTATTTTTAGGAAATATAGTCAGGCTCAAATTTTTTTTCATAACTTCAGATAGTTTTGTAGTCATCATCATAATATCCTTAACTCAATATTATCTTTTATTTTTATTCTCCATATAGAAAATGATATCAAACAGAACCTGAGTCAGTTCCATAATATATCTATGATCTAATGAGATATAAAACCTATAGTATTTATAAGCTCTATAACTTAATAATTATATTGAAAATGTGTTTTGATACACTTACTTCCTCTTAGATATATCCATAAACAATGATACCCACCTAGTTATCCATAATTCATCTTTAATATTGATTCAAGGAATAATTATCCCTAAATACTTCTCAAATACTCTAAGGGATTATCATAATTTAGATTTTTGATTTGATAATCTAAAATCAATTTCTCGAGGGTCCTAATAAAATTGATATATTACGAATTATATCACCTTGACAATAGTGAACAGAGTCAGGGATTACTTATTACATTGGTACAAGATACAAGGGATCACACCTCCCATGTTTATTTTGTATATAAGTATCAAGAAACTAGATACACACATGAATTAAATATTACATTATAAATTTAAAAAAACCCGGTAAAACATTCACATAAACATAATAACATTCAAATATTCCCTCTAAATACCCTAGGGAAATAGAAAAACATAGGGGTTCTTATATGATCAGTAAGGGTTAGATATAGCCCATGTTATCATGAGTAAAGATGGAATAATATATATTAGAGTGTGTATTATTAAAACTCATGTAATTAAATAAAAAACATAGGTTCAAATAATATATATGGATAATAATAACATCACAATCACATGGATAATGGAAAAATAATTCTCAACATAGGAAATTCGTAAATCCAAATATTCATGAACTTTACATCAATGGCTTACTTAATTTACCAGGAATATTACTATCAAATTATTTTATAGAAGACATAATTATTAATAAATTGGTAGGTGTAAACCAAATATGCATATAAAGTGGACACTTTTTTGTCTCATGAAACTTGTCGATGCATTGAGGGACTTTCTATAATGGGCCCCATGTATCACTTTCACATCCAATACATTACTCATATTATGAATAATAAATAAAATAAAATCCCAAAACTACTTATAAGTCAACAATTATCCATATTGAATAAAAATTACAAAACACTAATATTCCCCAAAGTAATTGAAAAAAATTACTTGATAATCTTCCAACTAGCATAGTATATAAAAATGGTATAGAATTAAAAATCCATCCATATAATAGAAATTATTTTTAATTCATATAAGATAATAAAAATATGTAAATAGTGGAGTAAAATATATTTCAATGAGTAATTAAGAGTTTAAAATAGCATAATAACAAGAAAGTGGGTGATGTCAAAATAATACATAATCTATTATCTATAAAGGAAAATTGAAATAAATTTATTCATAAGAAATAAATATTTCTTTTTAAAAAAGGAATTTATAAAATAAAATAGAAGAAATATATTAAGAAAATTTCTTTTAACATTATATGAGAATTATCTTATAAATCAATTTTCAAAAATATTTTCATTCCTTTTAAAAAATTCCCATTCCTTTAGATATCATTTTAAATAAAATTTTAAAAATTATTTAGAGAACTATTTTCATTGATAATAACCATATAAATTTGTAAATAATTAATTTAAAAAATAACGGTAATGATGGTGGGAAAATCCATTCATACCACATATGTTAAAAACAAAACATTCTAATCACAGTTCTGTTAACATTAAGAAAAATATTGGTCAAAAATTTTTTATAATGATTAATTTTAAACCATTATAAATAATGTTATTTTTAATAAAAATTACCCCTCTAAAAAAGTTAACATATTAGTAAATTTATGTCCCCTATATTATATATATAATACTTTTTAATATTTCTATGAATATTTATAGATATAGGAGCTAATATAGATGGTTATTCTAATACCTAGTGATCCGAAAATTAATTTTAGAAATATATTGAATATATAAAATACTATTAATTTTTAGTTTTCATGGAAAAGTGGAATACATATTAAAATAAAGTTCATATCAAAATTATGAGACATCATTTGAGTTCAGGACATGGGTTTTACCTTGGAATGACATAAACTCAATCAGTGTTAAGAATTTTGTTAAAATCCATCTAGGGAATAAATAATAAAAAGAAATAAATTTATTTATTTATTTCATTAGGTTGATGCAATGACATATTTTTTACTTTATAAACAAATGGTTATGATAAGGTCTTAGGTTTGACCACTAAACCTTGGAGAACTATAGTACCATTAGAAGAGATTATTCTAGGTGGCTGAAATGAGATACGATCAAGAATTGTTGCGCAATCATAATTTTAGGATATCTCCAACAATAATGATGAAGATTAATTATCTGTTAGTAATTGATATATATCAAGGTATCATGTTGGTTTTTTGGATTTATTCCCATTTCATTTATATAATTATGAACACGAATCAATTAACCAATATATTGATTAGTGAGTTGACCATATTGTGGGTACGAGTTTAGTTGTGAGGAATTTGGGAGAATTGTTTATTTTATTTATAGATCTTCGTTTTCCATTCAAATAGTAATGAATCGTGGCCAAACGTAACATGTTTGATGTACATTCCTAGTTTCTTCTTGACTTTCTCCAACTGTTCTTCATTCATTCATCACTAGCATTCATTGGGGCTGGTGGTTGGACAAATACCAGATAAATAATCATTCCACACCTACATTTTTTTCTCAATATATTTTTATCACATATGAGGTTTTTATTTGATTATGGGATTGAGTTGTAATAATGATGATGATATATTATTACCATATTCGGATGTGTGAATGTGAATTATTGAGTGTGCAATGATGGAAATGTGGATTTAAAATTCTTGAGACACCAGAACGACCAGAAGTTGGATCTATGAAGACGATTGAGGTTGGTTTACCTAGATATGCAATCCAAGGGTGATATTTTTAGTGGATTTGGCTGTTGAAATAATATATTTTGAATACCTATGAAGGAATGGGGTTCTATGAAATTCCTCTCTGCAAGACCTGTAACAAAAGAACACACACTATGTTTATGGCCCTATATGCTCCTAGAGTTTCTGTGTGAAGAAACATGTCACATGTAATGTAGACCTTACATGGAAGTTTGGAATGTTCCTCATAGATTACATGAACACATCTAGGAGTACACGGGATCAAACACTACTTGTACTCAGACATAGATATGTGTAGTTAGACACAACCATGTACATGGAGACTGTGTATACTGGCATGAGAAGAACGGCACACTGAGTGATTGGGAGACATCTACATTCCATGTAACCCTTGGTTCACACTGTTTATTTTGGAAATGATCATTCATTATAAGAATGAGACACTTGAATTTATATAATTAGTTATACATTCCATGTACCCCTAGGGAAACACAATGTACTCCTTTGAGGATTGGTGAGATTCCTCTTTGTTCCCAGCTCTACTTCAATGTGATCTCATGTAATATTCCCCATACTAGAATTAATTAAGTGTGTTCGATTAGTCCATTACTTTTTGGGTGTATTATATTTTCTCTTTCTCATCATTGAGGTTTACCCATCTACAAATTCTTGATGATCCGTGTAGTGAGGATGAGTTCCCTTATTTCTGAGTGAGTTGTCTCAAACTACATTAACTACTGATCAGTGCCTTGTAGAATGTATTCCTCCGAGAGGCCCATAAAAATATTTATTTACTACATTTTTTATTATATATGATATTTTTAGAATTGGGGTTACCAATATTTATATGAAAATCAATTCGCAGGGTCTAGTATCCCCCTAGTGAGCTCTGGTCATTAACCACCTATATCTATATCAGGATCTAATCATTTTTAATGGATTATTGGTCTACTAGATTGTGTATCTTGAATGAACCCCCTCAATATTCAGTGTGAATTTCTTTTCATTGAGACCTGATGATGATACCTCTATGATGATTTATTTTCGGTGGTAGTATATCTTAGGGAGGTGTTTTCCCCTGGAAGATCATGTTCTCATAGTTTTATACAAACTGGGGTGGCAGGGATGTGGCATAAAATTTGAGATACCCATTTTTTTCTCTTGTTTGATTTCCATTTGGAATAGAAGGGATCATAGAGTGATATCCCTTGGATGATTGTTACCTTTAAACATCATAATTGTCCAATGGTTGTTAACAGTTTTGACCATGGGGGTCATGGTATCATTTTGAGTATATACAGATGTATTATTACATATCTCACTTTATAATTGACATAACTTGTGATAATATGACCACTTCTAATGATTTTTTTTGTTATTTCATTATTTTCTAATGGGTATTGTTGTACTCTCTTCTATATGGGCTCTTCCAAAACATTTCATATATTATCCAAATGATGAAACATTTTTCATCTCGTTGGACTAGGAGTAACTGTAGAATTTTTGGTCTAGGCAAACTATAGTTTTTAATGGTGTTTCATTTTATTGTAGTCACATTCTTCTGAGTAGTTCAGAGATTATTTCAATTTTTTGGTGGGTTTGTATTTGACCACTCTTTATGGTTTATAGTACATTATTACATACTCTTATTGTGGTATTATATATGTACTCATGCATTGTTATCAGTTTACATTTGAGCATTGTATGGGATTGGAATGGGGGGTGTGTGTACAAGTACATTAGGATAATTCCTCCCATGTGTGTGATATGTCTTCATGGAACTAGTCCCAATCCCCTATCCTATTGTGGGTGGGATTGGGGTAGTTTTTTATTAGTCCATGTCGGGATGGGTTGTGAAAATATTATATCATTGGAGAACCCAACCTCAATTGTTATGAAAATTCCTAGTTTTAGGAATGAAGTTTGGAGTTTATTTTGTTTAGCTATGAGGTTTGGTTTGAGAACTAGGGAAATAGTGTTAAAGTGTTTTGAGTATAGCTCTATGGCCAAGGTGACCAATATTGGTGTGGAGGCTAATGTAGATATTCACCAGGACCCTGATAACCAGGTTATTTGTAACAGCCCGAGATTTTATGAAAAATATTCTTTTTATTTCACTAATGTCTTGTGTTGTACGCTACACCAAAAGGAGCTTGCACAACACGCATCCTTGACTTGACTTGCATTACACGCAATCGCGACCTTCCTCGATAGCGTGTGTAGTACGCAATAACGAGTTTCACTAAACAACGATATGCTATTAAAATGTTATTAAAACTAGCCGTTATGAATAGTAATAACCACTTTTTGAAATTTTGTAAATTTTATTTTTCAAAATGGATTTCATTTTTGGATTCGGAGTATCAAATATAGCCTAAGGTGAAATTTTGGTACATTTCGGATAACTTTCATATTCTGATGAATAGTGAAAATTACTAAATTTTAATTAAAAACAACTTTTTTAATTGAAATTATTAATAGTGATAAATTATTAATTTGAGTGGTTTTAAAGTATATTTAGAATATATTTTTACAATTTAATACAATGTTGGTCATTGGTTGTAATTTCACATTTAAACCAGACATAATCAAGTGTCAATCTTTTGATAGATATTGTTTCTTAAAAACACGCTATTTGTTTTAACAGCGGGATTTAATTATAAAATTAATTAATGCAACTTTTGTGTTATGAATTTGGTAAAATAGACTTCATTTTTGAATTCGGAATATGAAATATAGCTTAGGATGAAATTTTGGCATTGTTCTGAAAAACATCAATTTTTGATGAATAGTGAAACTACTAAGTGGTAGGTTAAAAACTGAATTTTGCATAAAAATTAATTTTACCGCTTCTGTGAATGGAATTTCGAAAATCCGAGAGACACGGTTAATATCAAGGACTAAAATGTGGTTCAATGAGATGAAAATAATTTTTTGGTGAATAGTAACTTTTTAATTTTTTTTACCGCGGTTAATAGTTAATAGGGTAACTAAGGGTAAATATGATATCAATATTACCCTAACACATGTCCTAATTCTATTGGACAAGTTTAATTCGACCAAAAACAATCTTAGGAATAAAATATGACCATTTAGGCCCACTTGAATTAGATTAGGACATTTATTATTAATTTATTTAAAGAAGGGTTAAAATAGTTAAAATCAAAGTTTAATAAGTAAATCATTTATAATATGGGGTTATACATAAGATAAATTCGATTGTAAATATTCATTAGAAATCTAAAAAGATTTCCTACATGATGGTATTTTATTTGTAATTTTTAGACATCAAATAATTTAATTTATTTATGACACAAAGATGATGCAGTAAGTAATCTTATTAATGAAATATTGACATAATTGATAATATAAATACCAAAATAAATGTAATTTAAGACTTTTTATGAATTACACTATTTTTCTAGGTTACTATGATATATTAATGTTGATTTAATCAACTTGGTTCGAACATATAATTCTTTTATGACTTTCACAAAAATCATATATCAAATAGTGTCAAAATTGACACAAAATAGTTTTTAAATCAAATATTATATTATTAATTGTTATTTTATTCCTAAAAATCTAAGGTTCGGCCAAATGACTTAGATAAAGATATATTTATTAATAATATACAATTTGGGGTTCTTTTGGCATGTTATAGTAAGTTTATTAACCATATAGTGAAAGAAAACAAAAAGACATGGTAAAAGTTAAATTATTTAACTTAGAGTTAAATCTAATTGATAAGGTTAAAATAATACACTAAACTTGTCTAAATCCTATTGGTTGATTGGATTTCGACCCATCCCCACCTTATCTTCGAAATAAGACCCTTTGGAACCATTATAAACCGATTTTGACTTTAATATAAAATAATATTTTGAGATATTCCTAAGGTGCCCCTCTCCTCCCTTATAAAAGGACACCTCCTCCACCTCCTCCTCACACCAATTTGAGCACTCAAGCTCGGCCAACCCCTGCCAAAATATCTTCTCCACTTCCCTAGCAACATCCTAGAGGTTCTGGTCTTCCTCAAAGACCAATTTTAGTTCTCTAAGAGGAGGTCTCCAAAAGGCGCTTCAATGAAGAGGTAATTACCGTTACCAATTCTTTCATCTTTATTTCTTCTTCCACTTTTTCTTCTTAGGTTGTTTCATTATGAAGTAATAACATCAGTATCACTCATATACTGATATGTTATTATAAGTATGAAACAACCCTATTTCACCATCTATCCATCCTACGGAAAAAGAAATCACCGCGCGTGCGTACGTACGGAATACCGTCTCCACGCCGTGGTGTAATCTATTTTCCACCACCACCTTACATGGATGGGTATAATGGTGTAAAGAATAACTATAAAAAGTTATTAAAACATCATATTGATTCTGATATATTATATAATCCACTCCAATTCAATTCAATATTTATAGAAATGATATCATCGCTCGTGCGTACGTACGGAATACCGTCTCCACGACGTGATGAGATTCATTCTCCATGTTAACCATTTAAGAATGATTATAAAGTATATATAAGAAATAATAATGAAATATATGACATTATAAAGCTACTGGATTTATGTATATATATACATATGTATGTCATCTACTTACTTCCATTTCAAGACAATAAGGAAAGGAAAATAGCGTTCATGCGTACGTACGGACTACCGTCTCCATGAACGTTGTTTTTCATTTTATTTATCTACCTATTATATATATATATATATACTGAATATATATGATATATAAATCATATTTTATATTCTGGAAGTAAGTAAATCATGATATAAGTAATAATGATGTCAAGAACAACAAGTCAAAACATCTACGATAAATGAAACGATTTTACCCAAAACGCTTCTTTAACATGGAATTTACAAAAGAACGGGTAATATAATGTAATAAGTGAACCATATATGACATCATAACAATGAATATGATTCTGTAATAAGATAATAACATGATTTAAATCATTATACAGGAGGTTCGGACACTTACAAAGCAAGTCGGACCTAAGGTAAGGGAAATATCACAATCTCATTTTTATCCGAGATTGTTTATTCGTAAGTATTTACTGGGGTGTATTTTATCATCCACATCCATGTTCCCTCAATATGTAATATTGTTTCCATCCACTTAAAATAGTTTAAATCCAATTTTACCCTTCGGTGAGTTTTTAGTAAAGAATATGAAAGGAATCTTTTGTCGTTTTTTTATACGAGGTACTTTTTGACTTTTCCGACAAAAGTACGAAGAATGTTTTTTTAACTTATACGGCACGAACGGATTTCTACTGTTTTATAAAGCCTTATTTTCATGAAGCTTCCTCTAAAATATTTCATGACTATTTTCAATAAAATCTCTTTCTTTTAAAATTGCATGATGTTTTGTGAAAAAAATTGATTTTGAAGAAGAAAGGATATTTTCCTCAAGAATTCAATTTAAGTGTTTTATCAAAATTATTTTCCATCTAAGATAATAAAGGGTTCTGTTTCTATCCATATTTTTACATTGATTTGACTATGTTGTGATGGAATTATGTTTATGAATTCCTTTATCTTATATGAATTGATTTATGATGTCATGATGTTTCAAGAATCCCATTTTTGTTACATGTGTTATGCGATGATGTATGTTTTATGATTATGTGGCCCACATAAGAAAGGATTCATTATAAGATGGGTGGGACCTATATCTCCCTCCAATGCATTGGGTAAAGATTTTATATCTCATGAGATAGACATGGCTGGAACGGAAGGTTATTTCGGTTCAGTGATACAGGACTGAAACGAGGAGTGAACTCGGTTCAGAAAGGGACTTTGTCCACTAAGATAGTCTTGGCAATGATTCATGACTAACAAGAAATGATTTTCCATGATTATGTGTGCATGCCACAAAGTTTCAAGTTTTATGTTATGATTATGGGGATCTCATTTTAACTTCTATGATTTATTCCATGTTAAGATATTATGATCTCTTTTGCAGGTTTTGATTTTCATAAAGATATGATATGATTTTTATTTCCTTTATTTTCCCTTGCTGAGCATTTTAGCTCACCCTTTTATGTTTTCTTTTCCCCAGGATATAAAGAAAGGTTTTAGGTATAAAAAAAGGAAGATCTTTATGGGAGATATTGAAGATATTTCACCACGATTAGAAGATTACGTTCCGAGTTTCCAAAGACACTAAACTATTACGATCCTTGTGTGTGTGTTTTTGTAATGTACTAAGTATTCCGCAAAAGTAATGTAATGTCAATGTACGTCAGGATACGGGTCTCTACAGTTGGTATCAGAGGAAAGGTTTAGTCAACCTTTGGAAACTAGGATGCGAGAACTTTAGTGAGATCCCTAGAGATATTTCTAAGGTATGTCTAGGGATGTCCCTAAGGTTAAGTATACGTATAGGTTATAGTACTAGAATTACGCTAACGATCATAGAATTAAACCTAAGATGTTGGATATTGAAGGTACTTCCCCTTTATTATGTTGATTTCCCTAGCATGATTTTTTCCTCTCACACTATTCTTTTTGGGTTTTAGACGATGGCTGGAACCCGAAGGAACCGTGTTGATCAATGCAATGGACAATGTTATGATTGCCCTCCTGAACAAAAAAATGTTATGGGAGATGGAGTGAAAAATCTTATTTCTATACTTATACAAGCTATGAATCATTCTGGACTTCCAAATGAGCAGAGAAGGGAACAATATTCTATTGAGTCCTTCATGAGGCAACGTCCACCTTCTTTCAGTGGGTCTTCTGATCCACTTGTGGCTGAAAAGTGGATCAGTACTACTGAAAAGATATTTTCAGTTCTTCAATGTTCTGAACATGATAAAGTCATCTTAGCAGTATATCGTTTGGAAGGTGAAGCTGATCAATGGTGGAATCTTATCAAGAATACGAGGCCAAGAGATGAAATTGAGTCCATGGAATGGGACGAGTTCAAGAACTTTTTTTTCAGTAAGTACTTCCCTCGTATTCTTCGAACAAAGATGGAGAAAGAGTTTCTTGAACTGAAGCAAAGGGACGATGAATCTGTTGGTACCTATGAAGCAAATTTTACAAGACTTGCAAGGTATGCTTCTGGAATTATCATCCAACCTGAAAGTAAAGTTGATCGATTTTTCAGTGGCTTAAAACCAAGTCTTCGAAGGGCATTAGCTATAAGAGACTTCAGTAGCTATGAAGAAATTGTGCGTTGTGCTATCAAGGTAGAAATGGAAGTTGGTGTTACATATCCATCTCATGGTTTTGACAAGAAACGAAAGATGGAGTTCAAGGAGAAATCTCAGAATAATGGTGAAAAGAAGATGAATGTTTCCTTATGCACAAAGTGTGGAAAGAAGCATGGTGGAGATTGTCTTAAAGGGACTAGAAAATGTTTTAAGTGTGGAAAAGAAGGTCATCGAGCAGCTGAGTGTCGAAGTAATGGAAAAAGGGTTTCTAATGATGTGAATAAAGCAAACACTGCAGAGAATGCACCGCCAACACTTCAATGCTTCAAGTGCAAGGAAATGGGGCATTATGCTAATAATTGCCCTAATCCAAGGGTTAATGATGATCAACATGAGCAACCACTGAAGGCAAAGGACAAAGGGAAATCACATGCGATCACTATTGGCAATGTTGAATATGACAACGATGTGGTGGAATGATTAAGTGTTTATGTAATGGGATTCCAAAATAATGTTTTATCATTGAGTATTGCAATATTTATTGATGTGGTATTCAAAGTGATTGAGATATTTTTTGGAAATAAGATGATATGCGCATAATGAAGACGAGAAAATGAAATGTTCATGAGCTCATGATTGATATAAGGACTAAGTGATATCATGGTTTGAGTATATAGAATTTTGAGGATTTTGGTAACTTTTAACTACACTCATGTTTTCACTAAGGTATTCAAGAGAATACACGATTAAGGACTTTGAATGTTTGGAATGTGACCAACAAGACATATCTTATGATATGTGGGGATCAACGACAGTATTAAATCTCTGGTAATCGTTGTCACTATATTATGAGAGTGGACTGCAGTATTATGTATAATCCTAAAGATTAGACTGGATTATGTTGGACATAAGTTAGTATTGTTTAAGGATAGAAGATTTTTGATATTATTGATGGGATGTTATAGTAACGTAGTTCTAGAAAAAGGGACAACCTGCAGGACGGGCGACAGCCCATCGCTTCGGACAAGGCTGTAGGAATCGAACCCACAACCGAAGTGCGACTGGCCTTTATCGCCTACCACTGACCTACAGGAAGTCCCTGTTTAGTAGAAACTAGTTTTATTATATTAAGCAGTATGATATATGAAGTATAAGTCCATTTTAGAAACCATATGTGATTAATCTCACTATAGATCGACTTATGTATATAATTTTTACTAACCTTTTGTTTGAGACAGATGGAATGACTCGTCATTCTATCACATGATCTGCTAACACTTCACGAATAAAAAATTCAACTTCATTTATTTAAGAGATGAAGTGGAAATTGTTCAAGGCATGAACAATAGTGAGATTGTACCAAAATAAAGTAAGTATTTATTCTAAATCAAATTTTCAACTTTAGGGAACTGATCTTGAAAACCAAAAATGTTGTCCTAGTGATCTTATACCTGATGAATCAGATGGTACCTTATATCATCACAAATCTATGGATTTGTGATTATTGGCTTTTCCATAGCCATGTTCTCTACCACTCTCCATCAGAACATGATGGTTAGATTTCTCTTCCATATCTATATTTTCACCTATGTGGAAACCCAATGATTTGTTTATTTGGGTAACCGTTACGTTTCATACTTTTGTTTTTAAAGATTAGTTTTGATATTCCTTTTTACGATGTGGGTTTCAATTAAAGAAACTTTCGAATAGTAAACCATTTATAACCCCGACGAATTTCGAGGGCGAAATTCATTTTAAGGGGGGTTGAATGTAACAGCCCGAGATTTTATGAAAAATATTCTTTTTATTTCACTAATGTCTTGTGTTGTACGCTACACCAAAAGGAGCTTGCACAACACGCATCCTTGACTTGCCTTGCATTACACGCAATCGCGACCTTCCTCGATAGCATGTGTAGTATGCAATAACGAGTTTCACTAAACAGCGATATGCTATTAAAATGTTATTAAAACTAACCGTTATGAATAGTAATAACCACTTTTTGAAATTTTGTAAATTTTATTTTTCAAAATGGATTTCATTTTTGGATTCGGAGTATCGAATATAGCCTAAGGTGAAATTTTGGTACATTTCGGATAACTTTCATATTCTGATGAATAGTGAAAATTACTAAATTTTAATTAAAAACAACTTTTTTAATCGAAATTATTAATAGTGATAAATTATTAATTTGAGTGGTTTTAAAGTATATTTAGAATATATTTTTACAATTTAATACAATGTTGGTCATTGGTTGTAATTTCACATTTAAACCAGACATAATCAAGTGTCAATCTTTTGATAGATATTGTTTCTTAAAAACACGCTATTTGTTTTAACAGCGGGATTTAATTATAAAATTAATTAATGCAACTTTTGTGTTATGAATTTGGTAAAATAGACTTCATTTTTGAATTCGGAATATGAAATACAGCTTAGGATGAAATTTTGGCATTGTTCTGAAAAACATCAATTTTTGATGAATAGTGAAACTACTAAGTGGTAGGTTAAAAACTGAATTTTGCATAAAACTTAATTTTACCGCTTCTGTGAATGGAATTTCGAAAATCCGAGAGACACGGTTAATATCAAGGACTAAAATGTGGTTCAATGAGATGAAAATAATTTTTTGGTGAATAGTAACTTTTTACTTTTTTTTACCGCGGTTAATAGTAAATAGGGTAACTAAGGGTAAATATGATATCAATATTACCCTAACACATGTCCTAATTCTATTGGACAAGTTTAATTCGACCAAAAACAATCTTAGGAATAAAATATGACCGTTTAGGCCCACTTGAATTAGATTAGGACATTTAGTATTAATTTATTTAAAGAAGGGTTAAAATAGTTAAAATCAAAGTTTCATAAGTAAATCATTTATAATATGGGGTTATACATAAGATAAATTCGATTGTAAATATTCATTAGAAATCTAAAAATATTTCCTACATGATGGTATTTTATTTGTAATTTTTAGACATCAAATAATTTAATTTATTTATGACACAAAGATGATGCAGTAAGTAATCTTATTAATGAAATATTGACATAATTGATAATATAAATACCAAAATAAATGTAATTTAAGACTTTTTATGAATTACACTATTTTTCTAGGTTACTATGATATATTAATGTTGATTTAATCAACTTGGTTCGAACATATAATTCTTTTATGACTTTCACAAAAATCATATATCAAATAGTGTCAAAATTGACACAAAATAGTTTTTAAATCAAATATTATATTATTAATTGTTATTTTATTCCTAAAAATCTAAGGTTCGGCCAAATGACTTAGATAAAGATATATTTATTAATAATATACAATTTGGGGTTCTTTTGGCATGTTATAGTAAGTTTATTAACCATATAGTGAAAGAAAACAAAAAGACATGGTAAAAGTTAAATTATTTAACTTAGAGTTAAATCTAATTGATAAGGTTAAAATAATACACTAAACTTGTCTAAATCCTATTGGTTGATTGGATTTCGACCCCTCCCCACCTTATCTTCGAAATAAGACCCTTTGGAACCATTATAAACCGATTTTGACTTTAATATAAAATAATATTTTGAGATATTCCTAAGGTGCCCCTCTCCTCCCTTATAAAAGGACACCTCCTCCACCTCCTCCTCACACCAATTTGAGCACTCAAGCTCGGCCAACCCCTGCCAAAATATCTTCTACACTTCCCTAGAAACATCCTAGAGGTTCTGGTCTTCCTCAAAGACCAATTTTAGTTCCCTAAGAGGAGGTCTCCAAAAGGCGCTTCAAAGAAGAGGTAATTACCGTTACCAATTCTTTCATCTTTATTTCTTCTTCCACTTCTTCTTCTTAGGTTGTTTCATTATGAAGTAATAACATCAGTATCACTCATATACTGATATGTTATTATAAGTATGAAACAACCCTATTTCACCATCTATCCATCCTACGGAAAAAGAAATCACCGCGCATGCGTACGTAGGGAATACCGTCTCCACGCCGTGGTGTAATCTATTTTCCACCACCACCTTACATGGATGGGTATAATGGTGTAAAGAATAACTATACAAAGTTATTACAACATCATATTGATTCTGATATATTGTATAATCCACTCCAATTCAATTCAATATTTATAGAAATGATATCATCGCTCGTGCGTACGTACGGAATACCGTCTCCACGACGTGATGAGATTCATTCTCCATGTTAACCATTTAAGAATGATTATAAAGTATATATAAGAAATAATAATGAAATATATGACATTATAAAGCTACTGGATTTATGTATATATATACATATGTATGTCATCTACTTACTTCCATTTCAAGACAATAAGGAAAGGAAAACAGCGTTCATGCGTACGTACGGACTACCGTCTCCATGAACGTTGTTTTTCATTTTATTTATCTACCTATTATATATATATATATATACTGAATATATATGATATATAAATCATATTTTATATTCTGGAAGTAAGTAAATCATGATATAAGTAATAATGATGTCAAGAACAACAAGTCAAAACATCTACGATAAATGAAACGATTTTACCCAAAACACTTCTTTAACATGGAATTTACAAAAGAACGGGTAATATAATGTCATAAGTGAACCATATATGATATCATAACAATGAATATGATTCTGTAATAAGATAATAACATGATTTAAATCATTATACAGGAGGTTCGACACTTACAAAGCAAGTCGGACCTAAGGTAAGGGAAATATCACAATCTCATTTTTATCCGAGATTGTTTATTCGTAAGTATTTACTGGGGTGTATTTTATCATCCACATCCATGTTCCCTCAATATGTAATATTGTTTCCATCCAATTAAAATAGTTTAAATCCAATTTTACCCTTCGGTGAGTTTTTAGTAAAGAATATGAAAGGAATCTTTTGTCGTTTTTTTATACGAGGTACTTTTTGACTTTTCCAACAAAAGTACGAAGAATGTTTTTTTTAACTTATACGGCACGAACGGATTTCTACTGTTTTATAAAGCCTTATTTTCATGAAGCTTCCTCTAAAAGATTTCATGACTATTTTCAATTAAATCTCTTTCTTTTAAAATTGCATGATGTTTTGTGAAAAGAAATTGATTTTGAAGAAGAAAGGATATTTTCCTCAAGAATTCAATTTAAGTGTTTTATCAAAATTATTTTCCATCTAAGATAATAAAGGGTTCTGTTTCTATCCATATTTTTACATTGATTTGACTATGTTGTGATGGAATTATGTTTATGAATTCCTTTATCTTATATGAATTGATTTATGATGTCATGATGTTTCAAGAATCCCATTTTTGTTACATGTGTTATGCGATGATGTATGTTTTATGATTATGTGGCACACATAAGAAAGGATTCATTATAAGATGGGTGGGACCTATATCTCCCTCCAATGCATTGGGTAAAGATTTTATATCTCATGAGATAGACATGGCTGGAACGGAAGGTTATTTCGGTTCAGTAATACAGGACTGAAACGAGGAGTGAACTCGGTTCAGAAAGGGACTTTGTCCACTAAGATAGTCTTGGCAATGATTCATGACTAACAAGAAATGATTTTCCATGATTATGTGTGCATGCCACAAAGTTTCAAGTTTTATGTTATGATTATGGGGATCTCATTTTCACTTCTATGATTTATTCCATGTTAAGATATTATGATCTCTTTTGCAGGTTTTGATTTTCATAAAGATATGATATGATTTTTATTTCCTTTATTTGCCCTTGCTGAGCATTTGAGCTCACCCTTTTATGTTTTCTTTTCCCCAGGATATAAAGAAAGGTTTTAGGTATAAAAAAAGGAAGATCTTTATGGGAGATATTGAAGATATTTCACCACGATTAGAAGACTACGTTCCGAGTTTCCAAAGACACTAAACTATTACGATCCTTGTGTGTGTGTTTTTGTAATGTACTAAGTATTCCGCAAAAGTAATGTAATGTCAATGTACGTCAGGATACGAGTCTCTACATTATTGAATCAACATATATAGAAACTAGTTATAGGGAAAATGTTTTTACATGGATCATATAAGAATGGGTTTTGGTTTTCATGTCCTTATTGAGTAAAATCACCAAATAAACTCATTGGACATG
This sequence comes from Viscum album, assembly GCA_963277665.1. Lineage (NCBI taxonomy): Eukaryota > Viridiplantae > Streptophyta > Magnoliopsida > Santalales > Viscaceae > Viscum > Viscum album. The sequence goes on from OY728137.1 coordinate 737,992,858, forward strand.
TTACACCTTGTCATCTTTTAGTATGTATTCACAATGGTAGCAAGAAAGGTTTTTGCTGAAAAGTAAAGAGTATGAGACGAAGAGTGATGAGGCCTACATAATGGGGATTAGTCATAGAAAAGTATTTCTTCATCATGGTCAGTAGGGGTTCTTTATCTTATTCATCATTTCATACACCCACATCCAATGGTTCAGGTGGATGTAGCATTCCACACAGAGTTTTGGATGAACATTTTGGTACTGGATGGTGATGTGTATGGTATAAGTGTGTATAATGGGCTTCCATAGTAAGGATCACATTGGATATAGGTCCAGTAAGATCCAATAAGAGTAAATGTGTAACAAAATTAATGAAGCATGAGGTTTCATCCAAGATCTAGAGGATAAATCAATTTTTTGAGGTTGATACAATATTATGCTTATTATGGGAGAAGATATATTATGCGATATCATCCCACTCATGATGTTTCCATAAAAAGGTGGTTGATGAATCACCAAGGCAAAGAAAACGACAAGAGAAAGGAGGTCCCTAGGGCAGTGGACATGATGGAATCTCTAGGGTAAATAGGAGGTATAAAATGCTTTAGTTTGATACTACCAACAACACCACTAGGATGACCACCCAAGGCTTGGGATTCTGGTGGTCATGATCTTGGGAAGATTCAGTCACTAGAGGACTTTTAACCTGAGGTTCTTAGAGTGTTTTTAGGTTTGATATATATTTCATATACTCTAGTTGTATCACTATTAGACACATGTACAATCAATTATTATTCCTCCTTCATTTTAGTTCTGTTCCAAGAGATGTGGGGCACCGATAGAGCCTTGTGGTGGTGATGAGTTTATCTAACTCATCTGGTTGCGGTTCTTGATGTACTAAGGTTTCAGATAAATCCTTTGTTTTGGAAAACATATGGGATAGGTAAATAATGGGTTCCATCTAGTAATATTTCATAGAGTTTTTGAGTGAGGTTTGAGGTATTATGTGTGTCTTCAATTCCCCAATTGAATTTTTCACACAATGTTATGAGATAATTTTCCATGAGTGTATCCTTTATTCGAGACCTACTGATACCAATGGATGAATTTTCTATCAACCCTTATATTATAGGCTACTGTAAATAGGATCTATGACTACTTTCTTCTATAGATATTATGTCCTCACTACTTGAGGAGAAAGAGAGCCTCATGTGGAAAATAATCATATTGGCAGTGAAACCCTATGATGATTTCCTTAGTACGGACTAGTTTCCTACCAACGATGCATAGTTGGTTGCTACCATTGAGTGTAACAGTACTATAGTTTTTAGGATGGAGACTTCCTCCTTTGATAATTAGTGATCATGGGTAGAGTATGTTGAGATCATGTGTAGGTGGCTATGATTTAAATCTCATCAATTATGTAGTGATACATTTTTATTAGTAGATGATAGGATCTTTATTACCTGAAATGGTGGAAAAGTGTGAGGATGTCTTCCCTTGGTACATGAATGGATTACCTATATATTTAGATTTAGGTTTCTATAAGGACCAGCACCAAGGATAGCCCTAATTTTTGTTATAAAACATCTAATGGAATCCATTAAGCTTTGTAAGACGAAGGTGATGTTGGTAGTTTTAAGAGAAATGGGGATTTTTAAGAAAAGGTGTTTTTACCTAGGCTTCATAGATTTTCTCTCCTAAGAGGAGAATGAGTTCTTGAGGTTGAATGTGGATTGGTTAAACATACACTAGATGACACTAGGAGAAGTATCTGCTCTTGAGAATCAATGGGTTCTTCAACCATTTGTTGGGGGAGAATAGAATCTCTGAGGTTCTCCATGAGACAGGTTATCACCAAATCTACTTTTGGAGTACGATATACGATAAGTTTCTTTCCAATTTCACTAAGGTTGTTTTCAATCAGGGTTGATAGAATTTGGTGAGTAATAAACACATAAAAAATTGTGTTACTTATGGACTAAATAATTAACTATTCTTAGATTATTTAATATTATAATTATTTAATTCCAACCCTATATAGTCGTCATCAATTTGGAGACTGTAATACACCAAACTATATTTTGTTTTACCTATAGTCAATAGTTTTTACAATATGCCTTTTCTAATATCAAGGGGATATAACTGAGGGATATCGATTGTGAGGTGTAGAATAACCATATATTCATTGGATAAATTCTTGATGGACTCCTTGAAGTAGGTAACAATGTGATCATATTCTAGTGATAAATGGTGCTTCTGGTCATGATGCAAGAGGGGGTTCTAAGGATGTTGTTTAACCTTAACAGAATGTCTATTAGAGGTGATGATGCAGTAAGATCACTTTGCATCAGTTCTAATGCCAATGTAGTTGAAGTAAGTTTTTGAACTAAACTCTTTTTTAATTTCCTTTTGAGGGTTATGACCAAAAATGATTGTTAAAGAGTTCAAGAAACTATTCCATGCAGGGGGTATTCCAACTTCATGGAACTCCCTCAAAAATCATTTTTGACTATGATTATTACTTCATGGAATGATCAAGGAGAGGTTGTGGGAAGAATTTTGGGACTTAGTTTCAGTTGGGAATAGTGTTTTACCCCAACATGATTTTAGGTAAATTGAACCATTCAGGTTATGGTGAAAATTATTCATGTTTTAATTTTCATTTTTTATCCAAAACTAGCAGGATCATCTACCATCAAAGGGTTTGTGTATTAATATGATTTCCACTCCACCACTAGAGTAGAACCTTTTCAAGGTCATCTTTCAGAGACATTATAGGAAACTAAAATACAAGTTAGAGCTAGTTTCTAGAACTTCTTGGGTCCTATTTTGTGTTCTAGTAATTGTTATAAGGGATTCAGTTTATCCCGAGGAGGATGGGTACTTCTTAATAAATTTGATGAGTCCTTATTAGAAAATAAAGAGGCATTTAGAGTTGGAAAGATATAGAGTCTTAACCATGATGGTAGGCCATATCCGGGGATCATAGACCTTTTCTTTTCCAATTTATGACTCATGTTAGATAGGTGTTGTACCATAAAACCCTGTGAATTTAGTGGTTTTTCTTTCTTGGTGTTCTTACAGGTTGTAGTTAACGAGGTATGTTCAAGGATCATTGTATGATATCAACATATGTACACTTGGTTGTGAGAGTAGAGTTTTTTTTGCAAGGATCTAATGAAATTTATGACTGTTATAAGAATGAACCATATTTTTAATGTTTTTCTTTGGTTTCATGTTTTTTGATAAATTATGAAATCATTGGGATATCTTGATGGAGTGTGAGAGACACTAACAACTCCACATCCCCAAATTTTTCATAGTTTTTTCTTTTTGGGGATGAAAATACTTGAAGTATGGTAGAAATTAATGTTCTAGTTTTTTACATGTATGACTATGTAATATTTAAAAGAATATTTATAGTTTTAAGAACTAAGAAATTGTGAAATTTTGCAGACCATTGTGTTTGAAATTAATTATTGAAATATATTATATTTATTAAAAACCACACATGAAATGTTTAACTAAAAAAATGGATTATCTCATAAATAGATTCTCAAATAAGAAATATTAGGTACATATTGATTTTAGAACATGATTTTTACCCTAAGAACAATATAAACTTTGTCGGTGTCAAATTTTTAGTTAGAACCCATCACGTGAATAAGTAATAAAATAAATAAATAAATTTTTTAATTTCAATATGTAGATATAGTGACCTATCTTTAACATTATAAATATATGGTTATGAGGAGGTCTCAGGGTTGACCACTAAACCATGGAGACCTATAAAACAATTCTAGGATATTATTCTTGGAGGATGACATTAAATCGGATCAAGGTGCATTACACAATTACAATTCAAGGATCTCACCACTAATAATGACACAATTTTATTATTCATCCATGATCGATCCATATCATGGTATGGAAATTTTCTTTTTGTATTTAAACCCATTTTATTTTTTCTATAATGAATGTAAAGTAATCAACTAATATATTTATTAACACGTTGATTATATAAAGGGTATGGGGGTTTTTTATAGGGTATTTTGGAGAATTGTTTTTTTATTTATGGATTTTAATTCATAATTCTAACAAAAATGAATTGAGTCCAACAAAAATATGATTGATCTTCATTCCTATATTTTGTTTCTTGGGTTTCTCACAATATTTTTGTTCATTTATCTTTGAAATTATATTTGGAAGGTGGTTCAAAATATACCAAATAAACAATTGTTTCACACAAGTTTCTTGGAGCAATGGATTGTTATTAGATTTCTAAGTTAATATCAATGAATAGATTGAGCTATGAAAATGGAGACGATATATTATAACTAGATATGAATGTTTCCATGTGGTTTTTTGATCACATTATTATAATGAGGCTATTAGAAAACTTACAAGCCACCAGAATGTCCAAGTATCAGATCTCTGGTGATAATTGAGCTTGGTTGACCTATATCTTCAATCCACTGGAAGAATTTTCTTAGGATTTTAATTGCCGGTGAGAGATTTGGAATCCACATAAGGACTCATAGTTGCTATGAAATTCCACACTACAAGATGTGTAATGCATGAAATCACATCATGTATGTGTTCATATGAATCAATAGGGTTTACATGGGAATAAAAATATCATATTTCAGGTGAAATATGTAACATATTTTTTGAACCTTACTTGGTGTATTGTAATGTAATTCATATGACCATGACTAAATGGGATTGCACATGTTGTGTACTCAGACATGGGAACGAGCTATCAGACATGAACAAGTACATGAACATGGTGTACACAAGCATGAGAATAACGAAATGTCCAGTTTTAGGAAAAAAATTACATGTCATGTACCCCCAAGGATATATCACATATTGTATAAAAGTGCATGTTGTGTGAGTGTGATACATGGCCAGTTCCAGACTAAGTGTGACACATCATATTACCCTAATAAAACTCCATGCGCTTTTTTAAGGATATGTTAGATTCCTCTTTATTCTAAGATTGAATTAATTGTGATCTTGTGTGAGATCCCTACACTAGTATCATTTAAATTTATTAAATTAGTCCATTCATATGAGGGTTCAGTGCAGTATCCCATTCCAATTATATAGGGTGACCCCTCCACATCTTTTGATGATATGTACCTTGATGGGTATTTCCCTGATTCTGGAATGAGTTATCTCCAACTTCTTTGACTACTCACTAGATCTTCTAGAGGATGCTTCCATCTAAGAGGCTTAACGTGATCCTCATTTCCATAGTTTTTCCTTATAAAAGTTTTTTTTGGAATTTTTATGACCAATATTTATATAGGAATCAATCCCCTATCTTGGAGGATGTTTCTAGTAGAGTGGGGTGATCTCCCCTGTGAGTTGTGGGGATTGATCCCCTATTTGCATATTGAGATATTGTCTTTCTAAAGGTGTATCAGTCTGACAAAGTGTTTATATCAGAAAATTCTCCTCAATAACTTGATTGGATTTAATTATATATATACCTAATTAATTTGGCATGTGGGATGAGTATCATCGGTAGTAATATAGATCAGGGAGCAGTTTTCCCCAGAATTATCATGTTCTCTCAGTTTATTCCATATGGGATTGAAGGGATGTTCTATTGGATTAGTATTACCCAATGTGTGTTATCTCTCAGTTTATTTTCACCATGGATGGCATGGATCATGGAGTGAGATATCCCAATTGAGTGTTTCCTTGAAACCTCACAATGGTCATATGGCTAGTAGCAGTTCTGGCCATGTGGGGTGAAGTTTCATTTTGAGTATATTTGGATGTTTTATTGTATTTATTAGTTTATTATTAAAAAATTCCATGATGAGATAACTACTCTTGATTCTTTGTGTTTGGTTATTTCAGGGTTTATTACTGGGAAATTTTATACTCACCGCTACATGGGATCTACCCAAACATGTTAGGTCTTATGTAGATGAATGATCTTTTGGAGCTGTAAATAATGGAATAGAGGCTGGTGGATTTAGTATGGGCTAGACATACTGAGGTGTGTACTGGTGTTTCATTTGACAGCAGTCCCCTACTTCAGACTAGGTCATATTTTATTCTAGTTTTTGGTGGGATTGTATTTTACCCATTTTTTTTATTTCCTATACTTTATATCATACTCTGATTGTGGGATTATAGATGTATCCATTCCTCATTATTTGTTTTTCATTTCTGCATTGTATTACCTAATATTTGAGAGTACGTATAGAGGTATTATAATTAAGTTTAAATTATATGTGTCGTATGCCTTCTTGGCACTAGTTTCCTGCCCTATTTCTATTAGAGGGAGACTTAGGGTAGTTTCATCTTGGCGCCATTAGGTTGGGACATGATAGTAAAAACATTCATGATATAATTTAATTAACACAATCAGGGAATAACCATTTTATTTAACCAAATTGGAAATAAGGTATGCTTTTCACAAAAGAATGTTCTCAATTATTTCAATTTAAAAGGAGAGGAAATTATAAAAATGAATTAAAAATAAATAAATGTATAAAGTACAATAAAAGGTGTTGTATTTAAATGATAAGAATCATATAATATTCTTCAACACAATATTTATCATAGACAATCCCAAAAAGAAATAATATTGTGACATAAACTCTTATGAATTTAATAACAATTAAATCAAAATCACCTAAAAAATTACACATGAATTGAAACCGTAAATCTAGGAATACAGAAGAATTCAAGATATAAAATTTCAAATATGAAATATATACATCATATAAATTTTATTAGGTTCATATTATAATCATGTATCATTGAAGTGAAAACGAGATGAAATTACCCTTACCTTGGGTTTATACATAGACATACATGATTGATCTTCATATATAATGAATATAAATATGATAATTAATTTATTGAAACCCTTTTTAATATATATTACATTTTCTAATATCCTTTTATAACAATTTTTAATCTATTAAATTAATAGTTTTTTCATACATCGACCACTAATAGTTATTTCGTCAAATTCTAAAAAATTACATTGCGATATTAACCATGGTTAAAGGAGTTGTGAAATTTTTCCAAGATATAAAAATGGTAAAAAATGTCTTTAATATATGTTTTATTTATTTTATAATTTTTTTTAATCATCCATCCATCATGGTAATGGAAAAATAAATCACATCACTTTATGGAGGTGGCAGTCCACACGTACGCACGAGCAACAATATCATTTTTAAATAGATGTGAGGGTATGAAGGTAGATGATATAATATATTTAGACAATAATAATTAGGTCATAAATATAATTTATATTCATTAATTCAAAATTTATAACAATCCATGTAAAATAGTGATAAAAACAGATTGCATAACTATGTGGAGATGGTACGTCATGTGTATATGTGGGCGAAGTTTTCTCTTTCTATATGATGAAAATGCTGTAAAAAATGGTTGTTACATATTAATGATAGCATATTAGTATATTTTTTCTTATTGATTAATCATGTTAGGATTTATACCACTTATATATATTAATTTCAAGAAGAAATAATATTTGAATTAGTTGGGTATGATGATCGCCTATTCTATGATAGGCCTCATTTGTCTTACTCCTTAAACCATCCTATGATAATATTAATTAAGAAAATGAGTTCAAGAATTAAGGGAAGTAATATTAGAAGGTTTTTGGGTAGTTAATGTTTGATGTAGATGCACAAGGGTTCATGAAAAATAGAGGTGGAGTGTTTCTCATTTATAAGTGAGGTAAATGACAGACATGGAATCACTTAAAATATTTAAATATAAAATATATAATAATCATGTAAAGTGGAAAAAACGAATATAATTTCAAATTTAAGGCTTGATATGGTCTAAATAAATTTACCTAATAAAATTTAGATATGTTTAGGTTTCATTTTAAATAACATATTTTGGTTTAACCCCCTTGTTAACTCTTATTAACCTTAATTGTGGTAACATATTTTTAGTCTTTAAGGGTCATAAATATAATTATAAGGTGAATAGTGGAAATAAAAAGGTACATATATGTAAATTTACACCATTTACCACCCCAATATTCATCATTAAGTATTTATTTATTTTTAAATCATTTAATAAAATATTGTTTGTCATAGTATATTATTAAACTCACTTTTAGGTCTATTCGCTTAATTTGATTTCAATTATATCATGAAAAATTTTAATTTGAATATAAATAAATTTAAATTAATTATAATTTTTAATTTACTATTAAATTCATGAAATACCATGATTTAGAAAAATTATATCTATTTAATTATTTTTAAAATCATTTACTATGATTTTTCTTCTGATTGTATAAGATCTATATCAGCATTGCGTAAGTGTTTAAGGTAATTATATCATCACTAAAAATATAAAAACATTATCATAAAAATAAATTATTATTATTAAAAATATATATTTTTAAACATTCATAACTTCTTTTTATCATAAGGAAAATATATTAGATATATTCAAAAAAGAAAGTGACATTTTCTATTTATTCAATACATAAAATAATACAAATGTCATTATCAATGGTAAATTAAACCAATATTCCATATACTTTAATTTAGGATATATATTGTAGAATTAATATCTTAAAATTAAATAAATACAAGTTTTGAGTTGTTTTTGAGGCCTTATTCTATAGTTTTAACCTTAATTAAGATATTTTACAAATTACTTTAATGATAAAATTTTACGATGGTTACAATTCATTATGAAACAAATTGAAATGGAAATTTTTACCTAATTTTAATCTCATAATTCCATATAAGGATTCCTTTTTCATGATTTAATTTCATAAACTGTATGAAAATAAATTTAAAATAAATTATTAAAATGTAACAAAACATAGTTTTTTAGAAAATTATGTTTTTTAGCTTAAAATTAAATATATAGAAATATAAATCTTATTATCGATTAATATGAAATCATATATATTGTTTAATAAATTATACCTTATTTTTCTATAAAACCAAATTCATAAAATATTTGTAATTTTTTATTACTTGAAAAGAAATGAACATTTTTCAAAAAATAATCATTTTCACTAAAAACTAAAAAATAAATATTTTAGAAGAATATATAATATAAATCTATAGCCTATTATAACATTATTATTTCAAAAACTAATTTCTATATTTTCAAATAAAATTTATAATTTTTTTTAATTACTTATAATGTTCGTGCATAGAGATTAATAAAAACCATTTTTGAAGAAAATGGCTTTTTGACCAACAAATGGAATTTCATGAAACTTTTGTACTTATTTTATTATGAATCAATAAATAAATTTGAATTATATAAACCCTTTATAAATATTTTCCATAGTTTGGTTTTTCTAATTTAGACATGAGATCCCAATAGATACGTTATATCAACAATATTTAAATAATATTATTTCACAATCAATTCAAGCTCGATGTTGTGTGTGCTACACACTATAAATCATTGTATTATTTTTAAAATAAAATATAAATTAAAAATTTGCGGTATTACAGTTATCATCTATATAGATGAAAATCATTGGGTATATTCATTAACCTATATATTTTATTATTGGATAACTAAAGATGTATAAGTTGAATATATAGGAGTAACATCCTAGATGTCCCATGGTCACTTGATGTCTCCGAAAAAGGGATCAATGAAAATTCAGTATTTCATATGATGAAGTCAGTGAAAATAGAGATACAAGTATTTTGATAGATATAAAATTATATTCCATTGTAGAATTAGTTGCACTAATGTTTTTTAGAGGTCTATCTTGGATTAAATTTATGTAATCATGTATTCATATTTGTTTTCAATGCTAAAAGGCCATTTGGGTTGTACCCTATGGTTAACTGAATGGTGATTGAGCTTGAATCAAAGAGATAGTCTCAAAATGTTTTTTAGTTTCTCAAAATGTTTTTTGAATAGGTATTCACATGGTATTTCACATGATATGATAAAACTTAATGTTGATGATAACTTTTTAACGGTGTTTTAAAAGATATCCAAAATGATTTATTGATATTATTTAGTTGTTATTATATATGATATAATATAAGATAAAATGACACTATTTATATGATTCAATAATGTAATAATTATATCAAAGGAGGTATGTGAAGAGAATTTAATTGAATTATATCAAAAAAACTATTCATAACCATACTATAAGATAGTGCAAAGTGGGGTCAAACCACTAGTAATGAAATATTGTGTGCACCAAACTCATGAAAAAAAGGCGAAAAATGTAATGGTTCCATAAAATGGCGATAGAAGTAATATAAAAAAATATGTGAAGTGAGTGGTAAATTAATGTGAAAAAAATACTAAAAGAAAAATATGAAAATTAATGGATTAATGGAGACTAGATAAAACTAGAATGATAATATATCACTATTTTTATATTAAGATTTAATATATAGGTTCCAAAAGGTGGTGAATGAAGTAATTTAAATCACTCAACTATAATTTGATGATGATATATCCTAAGCATGAATATTTATACCGAACACTCATGAATTTAATGATCCATTATGTAGATTTTCTAATGAGATTCCCCTGACCCTCATTTTTTATCTTCTTCTAAACATACATGTTTTTTAATAGAACACATGAATTACAAAAAAAATCCCAATATCAATAGTTCAGTGTATTTTTAAAATAGTTAAATTTTAAACTAATCAAATGGTACAATACACAATTATTCCAAAAAAATATTTCACATAGGTAGTTCCCTTATATATATCCCTTTTATTGTGATTCAGTGGGAAAATGGGAAACATAGGAAAATGTTTAAATATAATGATAGTAAGGGATAAAAAATTAATGCAAAAAAATAAATGAACATCATGGGTACAATATGAGGCATGATATAAGAATATGAACATGATACTATAATTTATAACATGATCACAGTAATGGGTGTCATAACATGATCATAATTACATTAACCATACCATGATCATAAATACATGTGACGTAACATGGGAATGTGTCTAAAGTATAAAAATGAGACATTCACAAACATATCACTTCATATTACAACTAAGGTATTGTAAACAAATACTATGACTTTTGAACATGGAATAAAAAATTATTAATCATGATTCCAACGTATCATGAACATGTCAAATATAGAGATTAATTATTTACACCATGAATTGGAGAGATATTATCACACCTGAGTTTTTAGTTTCACTTCATTCTAGTTCGGGTTGGGTTCTTGGTCATATTCTCAGGAGTCAGGTGTGACATGTTTGAAATTTTAGGACATTATTTCTCTTTTATTATTAGACTTCCTTTCCCACTATGTCCCCATATCCCCCCCTAAGTCCCCCTTGAATTTTTAAGAAAATATGTAAGTTTTGGGTGGCTAGAACAAGCTGCACAATTTGACCGAACAGTTTACTAAATCATGTGGAAAAAACCATTCACAATGTTATGGTCATAAACTTTTTTATGTTATTTTATGTTTTAACTTCCATGATTAAACAAATCACACCCCATTATTAACCCATTCAACCCTAGAATACAAGGAAAGATCGTAAGCTCCATCAATATCCTTAGGAACCCAATTTTGAAGGGGTTTTGGTGGTGCAACTTCAAGATATTTCTAGTAAGTGGGATTCTCTCTTGTTTCTTCCATTTCCTTAGGGTTTCTTCCCTACTCCTTGAAGTTAAAAATTTCTAAAAACTAAGGCTTCGTACCTAGGGTTTATTTTATATTTTATTTGTTAGATATTTTTGTTAAGGTTTTTTTTAATTCTCTTGTGGTGTGGTAGGGGTGAGGTTGAAGTTTCACACAAAGATTTTTGGTTTTGACATATAAGGTAGGTTATTCCATATGTAAATATCCTTTGATGAGTTTTCTTGTTTTATTTACCTTCATATCAATTTTTTACTAATTTTGTGTGGTGTGAAAATAAATTTTAATATAACTAGTTAAGCGTGTGATTTTAACATTTCATTTTTTCTTGAAATTATTTGTTTTTCATGGTTACCTCATTTGTTATTTTTTTAGTCATTTTATAATATATGAAAACGGTTTATTAAATGTTTATAAGGATTGTAATTTTATTTTGGTACAATATTGGGGTGAATTTGGCCTTGAAAGAGGGTTTTTGAATGGATTTTGTGTGTAAATAGTTGATTTATTTCTTGAAATTGTTTTATGAAAATTTTATATTTTTTATTGAGTTGCACAAAGGGTGAAAAATATTTTTTACAATGGTGGTTGTAGGTTATTGAAATGGGATTTTAAAGGAGAAGATGATGAATTGTGATGTCAAATGTTATTTGAATATTTCATAAATTGCTGAGATGATTTATCAAATTTTTAGAAATGTGTGAGACTTGTTTGCAGACTTTTTTGTTGCGTGTATGATGTTAAAATGAATTTGAATGTGAAAAGGGTATTATGTGACATGTGTGTGAGATTTTTGGATTGTGAATTATTTCTAAATGTAATTTTAATGTGAAAATAGTATTTAATGAAATGTAGAACTTGATTTAGCACAAAAAGATAAAGCTAGGTATCTAGGTGGGCGGACTAGGACCGATATACTAGTGATCCAGTAGTAGTATCATCCCTATATCACTTAGAACATTTAACGATGAAAAAACTAACTAAATTTTGATGATTTTCGGGGCTATTAAGACATTGGGTTTTCCACTCCTAGTGTCTCAGGCATGATAAGAATATGGGTTATGGTTAATTTTACTCATAGATACGATGTAAATAGGGCCCCACAACAAACTAGTTCTTAGGGGTGTTCTTGCGACTGGAGATCAATAGATATATTGTAATCACCATTGGCATATGGTGTGTTTTTCTGGAAAAATTCTGTAGCATATATCTTTTATGTAAAAGTGTAAATTCTTCAACATTTCACTCTTGAAAAGTGTTTTCATTTAAAGTTATTTCTTTTATAAATTGGTACTTGTATTCTTTGTTTATAAAACATGCAATATTTTTGTCTTAAATATTTTATCACATGGAATATTTTTTGGTGGCATTCTATTAAGATTAGGATCTCATACTACTTACACCTTTTGGTGTAAGTATACTTGGTAATGTTTTACATAGGTATGGGAAATGTTTTTGGAGACGACAGTTTGGCTTACTATAGGTCTCTTGGTGTGGTGTTGTGGACATGAATTGAGGGTGATTCCCCCTTTCTGTGTGGTAGTTGTTTCAGGGTAGGATTCTTGATCCCTTAAGAGTTTTTTTTAAAAAACATGTAATTCAATTATGAAGTTTTGTAAAGTATCGGTCGGTTTGAAAAATTCATATTCTTTTCATTAGCCTTCATTTGATGTTTTAGGATTATAAATTCTGGTAAATCATTCCCAACATTTATTAATGATACCCATGAACATGTACCAGCCATTAGAGACTGAGAACTCCCATTGAACATTACCAAAGACAAGGACATGTGCCAGTTTATATGGATACCAGATCGTGTTCGGGACAAAATTTTATTTGAGTAGATCAGCTCTTTTTGGTCATGTTCTTTTGGGAAAGATTCTGGGTAGACCAGAGATAGTGTTATTATAACATGATGTTCTGGTTATAAGTAAGGTTCATGTTCAACACACCTCATGTTGGTACATGAGTTACCAGGTAAATTCAGGTTTCATCTAAGTCATTTTTCCTTGATGTTGTTTATTATTTAGGATATTAAATGGGAGTTAGGAGAATGGTCTCAATAATTTCACAAGGCCTTTCAAGACATGTGGAGCTAGGGATGATGTCCTAGAACACTCTCCATGATGGTGGTGTGATGTGAATATGGCATCCAACCATATTTCAAAGTCACCCATCACAAGTAGTTTCCCCTTGATTTATACGACATCATTATGAATCTTAGAAAATCATTTTGAAAACTCTTGTTTGAAAATTTTGGAAAATGATATATTAAAATGAAAATTATTTTGAAGGGATGGGGTTCAGTTTATCAAGATTTGATTTTTCATAATTTTAACTTGTGGTTTACTAATATTAATTATTGGGAAAGCGTAAGTTATTATGAAGTGGTTTTTGGAAAATTCATTTAAATGGTATTTTAATATTGGAATGGTGTGATTTTCAAAGCGATTGAAAATGGGGTTCTGAAAATGTTTTGAATGAGGTTTTAAAAATGTGTATTTTCATGAAACAGTCTTTGTGTAATATGGTATTTGATTTTCTAATCAGAACTTGTTGATTCACAAACTCAGTGGTTTAGAAAACAATTATAATTTTAAAGTGGGATTTAAAATTCTATTTTTAGTGGAATGAAATGTTTTGAAATTGACGTTTAATGTTTGAGAATGAAAATTTTCATGGATGATTAATTCTTGTTAAAAATGTTTTGAGAGAATTAATGTGGGTTTTATTTGAAGGTTCGATGCTTTTCCAAAGCAGATTTTTGTGAAATTTGTAATGGGTGTAACTTTGTGAGTAGTGGTTTTGAGAAGAGGAGGTGTGGGTTTATTGTTGTTTTGAAAAAATGGAATGAAATTTAGTTTTAAGCTTTTGTGTTTCTGTGAGTGGTCACATGCATATGATATGTGCAGGAAGTGAACGAGTGCCCACTTTGGCAGAAGGATAATTCTTGTAAGAGGTTCAGCGGGACAACATTGGTGAGCCTACATTCCACCCTCCTAGTTTTATTTTTTTAAGTAATTTTAATGAAGGTATGGGGTGTTTGGTGACCAATATTCATGTAGTGAGTCTTCTTAGGTTTTTGGAATGTTGCTGTGGGGTTTTTTGAGTTCAAGAACCCCTCTTGTTTGAACGATGTTTTGGGTTTTTGTTTCATCAATAAGTTTGGTTAATGTGTTGGTTAGTGGTATTTTATGAGAAATGTTTTGGGAATATTTTTTGGTGATTCCCATCATGTTTTTAGTTCTAGTTTGTTGTATGTTTTGACCAATGGATCAGCTTGTTTGGATCCTTGGGTCTTCTTGTTGGGTAAGGTACTCTCCCTTAATGTTTTAATGAATGATTTAATTGTGGCCGCAGGTGATTCACCGTTGGTAGGTCCTCTAGTGGATCAAATATTGAACTCCCTTATCGGGTTTTAGGGTTAAGTTTATCTCAATTCTTTTTCAGTTAATTGGATCCTCTTGTAACAGGAGAGTGGTTGCTGAATTTTGAAAGAGTCCATAGTTTTATAGGTTTCTTGAATCATTAATTGAGAAGTCTAGAATCTTTAAGCCTAAAAGTCATGTCTGGGAGTGGTGAAGGGGAATACTAGATAGAAATGTGAATTAGTTTGGGGTTTTTTGTGCCAGATGACATTTTAATGGGATTCTTGGTCTTTCATTCGTCTCTTCCAAGCATGGGTTCATGTTAGGCCACAAGTGGGGAGAAAACTGGTCATTTCAGGCTGTTATGGTTTCTTGTAGTAATCTCATGATACGTGGAACTCTGTTCAAGGTCCCACTTCAGGTAAGGTCTCTATCAGTTGCAAGGGTCATGCTCACAGTGTCTTACTGCATTCTGTTTGTTTTTAAGGGAAATGAGATATTGTCAAACCTTTCAAGGAATTATGCTTAAATGAATGTATTTTTTCTTCAACGAATTCATAAAATTCTCTATTTTGAATGAAGGTTCCTTACTTGTGATTTCTCATCTACTGTTTCTTGTTCTGGGTGAGAGGTTCAATGTATATTCATCTCTAAGGCCCCTATTTTGGTGGAAGTGTCATGTCAGAGTATTGCGGGTTTCGGAGTGTGTTATGTACTAGTGGTTTTCTCTGAGAGGTGAGGTGGTTTCTTGTTGTACCAGAAGGAGAAGTTTTTATTGGGGGGTTTTCAATACTTGACTGTGAGGAAAGAGATGCTTCAATCATCTGAGCTATAGCTATAGGTCCCAGAGTGAATTTGTAAAGTAGTTAGGAAACCCTCATGTATGTAAGGGATCATTGTTTAACTTATTTTTCTAATGTGAGAGGTGGAAATGGTTTGTGGCCTCGATGTGGTGGTTTCAATCAAGTGGTCCCATGTGTTGGAAAGGGACGTTGGGAAAATTTTTCTCAGGTTTGTGGTTCATGTTAGCGGAAGAGTACCCGTTTGGTTGTAGGGGGACATGGTGATTTTGTTTTCTCAAACACAGTTCTCAAAACCCTGTGGGTGAAACTCTATTTGTTGTTGTTCATGTATGAATAACCTTGTATTCACTTTTCTATCTAGGTTTCAGTTGGATTCATATGAGTATGGTAATGTTCGTGGGAGTGGTGAGGGGCATAATGTCTCTCTTGGTTTGGAGTTTCATTGATAGACCCCCCTTTTAGTGGGAATTGGGTCTATGGGGTCTTTTTTTTGTCGGCCGGTTCTAGTTGGTTAAGACAGTTGGATATTATAGTGGGGAGAACCACTATAGGTCTCATGTATGTTATTTTGAATAATTATAATGATGGTCTACCCCTTATGGTGGGGAGTCTATTAAAACCTCCACTAGCTGGAGTTCGGGTATAGTCATGGGTGTTAGTTTATTTCTATAGTGGGGAGTCTGTTCGGGTACCACTATATTAGAAACTTGGTTTAGCCCTTGGTTTTGGATTGGTGTTAGGTAGTATTGTTCAGATCTATCAAAAATAAAATCTTCATTATTGGGTAAATGTTGGGATTGGAATGTGCCCAAATATTTTTTTAAGTAAGGTTGTGGTGAAAAAATTTGAATTCATTGATTGTTTTAGGTAAATTTCTTGAGCTTCATTTGGTAGTGTTTAAGGTGTTTTTTCTTGAGATGTGGTTTGATTATGTTTTCAAATTTCAAGAAAGTGGTGTAGATTTTGTTTAGGGAGAGCAAATTTTCCTTTGTTTGTTCAACTGGAGTTGTTTTGGCTCTTGGGGGAGGGTGAGCCTTAGTAGGGGAGTCTGTCTTGGCCTCTCGAGTTAGCTCACATCCCTCTTTTCATTCTAGTGGTGATCTTATTGACATTCCATTGGTATCCACCTTTTAACATAGAAATATTTTGGTGTTTTGTTTTTTCATCTGTATTTTTTATGGCAATATGGGGGAAGAAAGTGTTATGGAAAGGAGAGTTGTCACACCCATGTTTTTATGTTTCGCTTCATTCCAGTTCATGTCGGGTTCTTGATCAATTTATTAGGAGTCAAATGTGTCAGGTTAAAAATTTTGGTCAATTATTTCCCTTTTTTTCTTTTCCTATATTTCCCCATAGGTCCCTCCTAATTCCCCCTTGAATATTGAAACAAATGGACAAGTTTTGGGTTTCCAAAATAGGCCCCACAGTTTGGCCATACAGTTTACTAAAACATGTAGGTAAATGTGCATAGTGTATACGTTATAAATTTTTTTAAGTTATTCCATGTTTTTCCCTTCGGTATTAAACCTGTCATTCCACTTTCTTCCCCCATTCAACCCTAAAATCCATCTAAGGATCTCAATATCCCTGAATCTCCTTAGGAAAGCATTTTAAGGGGGTTTAGGGGTGGAACTTCACGATCTTTCAAGTAAGTGAACTTTTCTCAAGTTTCTTCCATTTACTTAGGGTTTCTTACATCCTCCTTGATGTTCCAAATGTCCAGAAACTAGGGCTTCGTACCTGGGGTTTATTTTTGAGTTTCATGGTCATATATTCTTTGTTGGGGTTCATTTTTATTCCATTTTGGTGTGGCGGCGGCGTAGTTGAAGTTTCACACAAGGATTTCGGTTTTTTACATCTAAGGTAGGTGTTTCCATGTGTTTGTATTATTTGAAGAGATAGAATTCTTTCCTGACCATATTTTTCTTGTTTATAACTTATTGTGTGTGGTACAAAAATAATTTTTGATAGAATAGGTTGAGCATTTGACTTTAATGTTTCATTTATGCTTGAAATTGTGTGTTTTTCGTGTGTAAATCATGTGGTTATATTTTAAGTAATTTTATAATATATGCAAGTGGTTTATTAATTTTTGATATGGATGAGAATTATTTTTTGGTATGGTATTGGTGTTCATTTTTTATAAAAGATTTTTTTAATGGATATTGTGTGAAATTCCTTGTTTTACTTCATAAAATTATTTTATAAAAATTTTAGATGATTTATTGAGTTACAGAAAGGGTGAAAAAAATGTTTGGATACTATTTTAGTGGGAGTATGTTCTTAAAATGGGATTTTGAAAGATATGGTGATGATTGGTGATGTCCAACATTTTGAAAATGATTTATAAATTGTTGATATGATTAATTAAATTATGATATAAGTGTGATACAAATTTTGGGATATTCTGGAGTGCGTATTATGTTAAAATGATTTTTATTATGAAAAAGGTATTATGTGACATGTGTGTGGGTTTATGGGTGTGTTCATGATTTGGAAATGTCATTTTCAAGTGAAAATGTTATTTAATGAGATATGGAACTTGATTGAGCACAAAGAGGGAAACTTGGGTATCTATATTGGTGGAATCAGAGTAGTATGCTAGTGATCTAGTAGTGGCATCATACTTGTTTTGCTTAGAAAGTTCTATAATGACAACACTAACTGAACATTTATGATATTGGGTACTACTAGGCTATTGGATTTTCCCCTCCTAGTGGATCATTCATGGGAAGGATATTGGTTATGGTGACTTCTACTCCAAGATACAATGTTCCTAGGGCCCCAAAGCTAACTAGTGCCTAGGGGTGTTCTCATGACTAGTTCTCATTGGCTATATTCTACTCCCAATTGATATACGGTGTTTTTTTGGACAAATTCAGTAACATGCGTGTTTTATTGAAAAGTGTGAATTCTTCAATGTTTTCCCCTTGAAAACTGGTTCCATTTATAGTTTAATCTTTTAGTAATTGTTACTAGTATTTATTGTCTATAAAACATTCATTCTTTTTTGTCTTGAAATGTTTATCACATGGAATCTTTTTGGGTGGCATCCTATTGAGCTTAGGATCACCCCATACTTACACCTTTTAGTGTGTGTAGACTTGGTAATGTTTTACATATGTATGGGTAATGATTTTGGAGATGGTAGTTTGGGTTACTAGCAGTTTCTTAGTACAATGTCATGGAGATGGCTTGAGGGTGATTCCCCATTATTGCATGGCAGTGTTTTTTGGGTAGACATGTTTCTCCCTTTAGAGTTATGGTTATTTTGGGTTTTGATTTTAAATTATGTAATTCAATTATGATTTTTTAATGGATGGTTTAGTTTGAAAAAATAATATTCATTTTATTACGCTTTTTTTTATTTTTTATGATTATAAATTTTGGTAAATAATTCTCAACCATTATATCTGATACCTGTGTACTTGTGCCAGTCTGTGGGGATCAGAAACAACCATTTAGGCTTTTCCCCAGACTGGGTTAGGCACTGGTTTAGATGGAGAACAGATCTAGGTTGTGATAGATAATAGGGTCCATGCTTTATATACCTTAATTAATGTGTGACACATAATAAGAACATTGATAAATCCATCAATAATCTTATATTTAGCCCATGAAAAATAAACAGGCATCCAATGAATGTAAATATCTCTCTACATAATTACACTTCAATGAAGATAATGAATTATAGGGTGTTTCAACCATAGAGAAAAAATGGTATACATTTTATCCAATAATATCCATTATCAATAAATGGATGATTATCTGGGTGATCACCCTTTAATCAAATGAAGTGTACAAGTTTATCCAAAAGGGAAAGGCATTAGAAGAAAAGTTAGGCATATCTAATGATTAGGATAGACAAAGGAAGTTATTAATCATTCAACATATACATAATACTTCCACCATTCCACCTATACATAGGAACATGGAAATAGAGAAGAATAGAAAAATAAAATAAAATGATAGATAGTGAAATAGAACATGAAAATTGGTTACAACATGAGTGGTAAAGTATCCACCACAAATAATCATTGTGTCAATCTAGGTGAGAACAAATTTAGAAACTATAGGGTATTAACATTGAAATGTGTTATACCCCTATAGAAAAGAATATAGAAGATAGTAAATAGGGCTATATTCATAAATTTATGTTGTATCACTATCTATATATTCAAATCCTTCATTATATATCATAATGTTCATGTGTATTATCCAAAGAAAATCCCATGATATTGTCAAATCAATCATGCAATGGGAAACTATTTGTCATTCACTAGGTGTTGATCGAGTTAATACCCAATCCACCCTTTATGGTGTTATCCCCCCTTGGAATATATTTTCCATAGCCACAAACACTTTTAATATAGGGAAAGGGATTCGATTTCATGGAAAACCAAACACAGATTTCTTTAACAAACATATGATTATTTTAGGGATACATGTAAGTTTGATCCATAAAATGACTTATAAATGTAGTTTAATGAGAGTCAGTAATGATATATCATTGATAAAATAGTGATGAACATAAAAAGAGATTCATAATAACATATGATACAGAAATTAAAATAAATTAAAAAAAATCACAAATGTATTGATAAGGGATAGATGGGGTGCCTTATTTCGAAAGAGTAATGACTTTGTAAATGACTATTATTAGAGAGAATAAATAAACTATAATAAAAAATATACCAAACAAAATAAAATAAAATGAATAATAATAATTGATGTATGTGAAAAAGTAATTTAAAAATACATTATAACAAATTATTGTAATTAAAAAGGAAAGATGAAGATTGAAGAAACCCTTACTTATCTTGAGATTCATAACACAGAGATGACCCTTAAAATCAACAAAAGACATCAATATTGTAGTAGGATAAATGGAAGAGACATCATGATAGATATATGATAAGTGAACTTTTAATTTTTGTGTGGGATAATTTGAGGAGGGGTGGGTATTTATACTTGATGATGGGAGTTTTAAAGGGTTTAAAAAATGATTATTTTTTTATTGAGGCCTACCAATTATTGATGGATTTTTTTAATGAATTTATATGATAATTAATGTTTATTTTTAAGGTTTTTAGAACTTTTAAACATCTATTTAATGGTGTGTTTTTTTTGTATTTTATTCCTTTAACCATCAATTTTAACCTCGTATATTATTTTACATTTATTGTTGTAACTTTTTATACAGTGATAAATTTTTTACAGTAAATGAAATACAACTTTATTAATAATTTTATATTTATAATTCTCAAAATGAAATAAAATTTTGAGTATTCAATTTATAGTGGTGATAAAAATTTATTCAAATATGATACACACATAACACATATTTTTTTATAAAACATTAAATTTTAAATCCAAAATGTTAAGCATGTGTCTCTAAATGCAACAAATTATGTATTTTGTTATTCCTAAAATATATTTTATTTACAATATATCATTATGAAATTTTAATTCACTATCATATAATGATTATATCATAAGAGTCAGGGTATTTCTTAAAAAAATGATATTTTCCCTTTTTATCCCAAACGTCATCTTTTTTAGAAAGTTACCATAAATTAATATTAATTTCAATTTTAATGTTTTGATTCCAAAACAAGTGTTTATCTTTGATAATGATTCTCTAAATATGAAAATAATAAAATATAAATAAAATATTTATGTATTGAAAGATTATATTTTTATAACATTGTAAAATTTGTTATTGTTATAAAATTGCTTGGGAAATTATAAATTTATACAATAATTTAATAAATGTTTTTTATAAAATTATTTGATGAAAATAAATTTTATTTAAAACTATTTAATTTATCATAAAATATAATTTTAATGAAATTTAAATATATTTTTTAGTTTCCAAAAAATATAATTTTGTTTACATCACAAAATAATTCCCAACGATCACATTACTATATGTCCCTTATAATAAATAATAATTTCAACTCTCTTATTCATTAGGGGTATTAATTCCAATTTAACATATTGGTTGACATTCATAGTGACAAACAACCCTATTTTCCTATAAATACACCATTATTATCACTTTATCATTCCATATATCACATATAATGGTTCTTACACATTATATTATAATGTTTATCATTTTTATAATGATTCTGTTTCCTTTGAAAATCATTATAAAGTGAAAGATATTTTTTGGTGAAATTTGGATTATAGAGTATTCTTTAGTGAGTGCATTATTATTTTTCATTTATCTCCCCATTCTACTCTTATATGTTGTAGTAAATATTATTTCATTATGTGTAATTTTATTATGATATGTAATAATATTTCTATGGTATTATAATAAATCAATCCTTATTAAAAACAGTTCTTCAATTTATATCCTAAATTATTTCTTTAGGCTGTTACATTTTACCTCCTTAAATAAATTTTATCATTGAAATTTTACTAATTGAATAAAAAATAATAAAACCAAATGTTAATTTTGATGTTATCTATAGAAAGGATAGATTAATAATACCCAAGATATGTTAATCCTACGAGGATAAACTATTTAACATTTGTAATAGTGAATTTTTTATCTATCTGTGAATCATAATCAAATAATCCAAATCCTGATTCCCAAAAATAACAAAACTATACTATAATAACAACCGAGACACCCATGACCCACAATTTTAAATCTATTTCTATACAGATTTACATTTTAGTACATCACATGAATTACAAAAAACTCCCAAGATCAAAATATAATTTTCTTTGAGAACAAGTTACATTTACAACTACACACTTATTAAAATACAAATTTCTTCTGTAAATATTCTATGTACATGTAATTCACATAAACATATTATTTTTATTTAAATTCATGCCGAAATGGGAAAGCATAATAAATGGCTGAGATATATAACCCTTTATGGGATAAATAATGAAAAAGATCATAAATGGTCATCATGTGTAAAAAAGGAGGCACAATATAAGAACATAATCATGAGGAAAATATTTGAAACATGATCATTACAATAAGAGACATTACCTGATTACAATTACATGAGGCATAACATGATCATAAGTACATGTTTCAAAACCTTTAAATGTGAAACACAATAAACATGATACATTCATAAATATATCACAATAGATCAACACTAGGGTGTCAAAAAACATAATACTAAGGATTTTGTCCATGGTTTCATAATATATTACAAAGAAATACTTCCATTATATAATGAATGTGTCATCCCTAGAGATAAACAATTTAACCAATGCATTGGATAACTATCAGGGTTCATCCATCATATTATTTAATTCATGTGTGTAATATAGGAAGAACATACATAAATCCATAAATAATCACATCAGATACCTATAGAAAATGAACTTGTGTCCATTAAAAGTAATTATGTCTCTATATAATAGACTTGAATATATATAATGAATTATGGAAAATTTAAAAAATAAAGAGAAAAATGTCATACTATTTAGCCAAAAATTTCCCAAATCAATAAACATATGTGTATCTAGGTGAACTCCCTTCATTAAGAAGATTTATAGAAGGTTACCCACAAGGGAAAGGAACTCGATGAAAAGTTATGCAAAACTGATAATAAGTAAAGACAAATGTGGTGGTGGATCATTATTCATAGAGATTATATTTCCACAATACCAAATTTACATAAGATCATGGACATAGAGAGGTAATGTAAAATCCATTATAATAAGGGATATTAATAGTGGAAATCATTATCGGTAATAAATGAGTGGGAAATGATCACCCAAGAATAATTACAATTGATTTATAGGAAAGTATAAATTCAGAAATTATAACTTATTCACATTGAAATGGATTGTAGCCCAATATAGTAGTGGTTAATAAATATTAAATAAGGGTGCCTTTTTTAATTGAATGTTCGTCTCAAATAATAAATTTCAATCCTTAATTATGGTTCATAATGAGTGTGTCGATTATCCAATGAGAATCCATCTGAAGTGTCAAACCAAGAGTTAAACAAGGACACTTTATTGTGAAAATGGTTATGATCATGTTAAAACCATGTATTCATTTATCAGGATTATTTTCCATAGGTACATATTTTCTAGACATACATTAACATTCTGAAACGAGATAGGGATATTATTTCTATGAAACCCCATACAACTTTATTTACTAAATTTATGATGTTTTTATGTCTAAGAGGAATATTGAGCATTTAAATGGATTATAATGGCATTTCAATGGGAGGGTATTGTGAAATATTAATAAAAATATATAAATAAATTATTATAATGATTAATTTCCTATTAAAATTAATAGTAATTTTAAAAGATGTGAAAATGTAATGGTAATGGTGGGGTGGGGAACCCTTTTTCCACCAATGTAACAAATTTACAAAAGGCTACAGTTAGAGAGAATAAATAAAATCACATAAAAAATTTATCTATAAGAATATAATAAAATGAATAAAAATTAATTAATAATATGAAAAATATATTAAAAAATTCATTATAACAAATGTATTATACTTGAAAAGGAAAGTGAAAGATTAATAAAACTCTTAAGTTTCTTGAGCTTCTTAAATTATAGTCAATCCTTTAAATCAACAAAATTCTTAAAAATTTAAGAGGGGGAAATGGAAGAGACTCTATTGGAGTGACATGATGAGTTAACATTAAATTTTTTTGTGGGAGAATGAAAAGAGGGGGTGTATTTATACTTGAAAATATGAGGTTTAAAGGGTTTAAATAAAGATTATATTGTTATTAAGTCAAGAAAAATTATGTGGGATTAATTTCAATGAATTTAGATGATAATTAATTTTGAAATAGTTTTTAAGGATGTTAATACACTTAACCACCAATTTATTGTTGTGTTTTTTAGTTATTTTTTTCCTTTACCCATTAATTCAACATTGTACATTATTTTAAATCTATTGCGATATCACTTTTTTTATCGTGGTAATAGTTTTGTGCCTAAAAATGAAATTAACATTTTTTAATAGTTTTAACCGTATAATTAAAAAACTAAATAAAATTTACATAATTCTATTTATAAATGTGATAAAATTAATTCAAATATAAATCGTGTGTAACACGAAAAAAATAGTTTTTTAGAAAAGATAAAATTATATATCCAAAATGATTAGAATAAGGTTCTAAGGATGAAGTATTATGAATTATATTATTCA
The DNA here is from genome assembly GCA_963277665.1 of Viscum album. Lineage (NCBI taxonomy): Eukaryota > Viridiplantae > Streptophyta > Magnoliopsida > Santalales > Viscaceae > Viscum > Viscum album. Next base: position 738,017,819 of record OY728137.1, read on the forward strand.
TTAAATACATTTTTTATCATTAATAAGGATTAATAAATTTAAATTAATGATCATATCATTATTAAATCATATGTGTTAGGGTATTTCATAAGGAACATTATTTTTAGTCTTTACCCCAAAAGTAAACTTTTTTAGAAAATATCAATAAATTCCCCCTAAGGTAATTTCAATGATATGAATCTAAAATTGAAATTTATTTTATCAATATAATTCCATAAATATTATAATTTTAAATTTTAATAAACAATATATATTTATTTAAAGATAATATTTTTATGACAAAATTAACTTTATGACTGTTATAAAATTAGTTATGACATTTTTATTTTATATTATCATTTAAAAAAATTATTTTATAAAATTATTTCATGTAAATAAATTTTAAGTAAAAGTTATACAGTTTCTGTAAAATATATAATTAATTGGAGATAAAAATATTTTTAGTTTCAAAAATTATAATTTTTTTATATTATAAAATAATTCCCAACAATCACATGTTTTTTATCAACCTAACCAATATTAAAAAGAACCAATTGTATTATGGATCAATTGTATTAATTTTTATTGGCTATATTTGTTGACAATAAAAATTTCAAAGGACCATATTTCCTAATAAATACACCATAATTCTAACTTTGTTATTCACAACTTAACTTTTATAGGTTCTTATAAATCATTTGGTAATGTATTTCATTTTCCAAATGGTTATATTTCATGTTACCATCATTTTTACAGTGGTGATATATATAGGGGAATTCTATCCTATAGTGTGATCTTTATTCTGTGCATTGTTATTTTTAATTTATATTATAGTACAATTTTTATCTATTATAGTAAATATTGTTTCATGATGTATGTAATTGTATTTATATATAATCATAAGAAAAAATAATTATAAAATATGAGTTATTCTATTTATGACATAATGGATTTTCATGGCCCATTACATTGACAATGACCTTTTTTAATAAAATAACTGTGGTTGAAGCTTCAAAGAATAGAGAAACTCTAAGATTCAACCACAGATTCATGATATAGAGTTGAAATAATTCTCATGAAGAATGTAAATATGATATTATTAACTAAATAAGCATACCGTTGAACCCCACATTAATTTTTCATTTATAGTTTATATTAAATTGATTTTAAACTATGAAAAGAATCTAAAACCCACAATTTAATTTTATAATTTTACTGAAGAATAAATGTATTTCACATGTATGAAGAATATAAATAATAATTCTTTTTTGAATTCATTATTATAGAGAGGATAAAATGTGGTAGTGAAAATTCTAGGAAGAAAAATACACATATATGAATAAATCTTATAGACAAATAAGAAAGAAATTTGAATTAAATTAATCCAATATTCCTTATGGTTTTAACAATACATGTTCACAATTAAAAAATATATATTTAATTTTAAAAACTCAAAAATAGTTAAAAATATATAAAAATGGGGAAATGAAAAAGAATCTTATCGATTAATGTACCCTCTCTATCCAACTCCAACTACATCTGTCTATCTAAACTAATAATTTTACTTCACTATATTAGTAATATTAATCAATATCTGCCTTTGGAATCTCAAAAAATTTCATACCCCACTTTGAATTAAGTCAAATGCCTCATAAAATAAATCCCAAACAACGTATCATATAGGAAACAAACTCATATCCAGTTAGATCTATTCACATGATGGTCAACACAAATCATTTTCTTCTTCATAGTGATTTGATAAATGATTACCCGTAAATGTGGCTTACCACATAATTCTTGATTCTTCTATTTTCTCCTTTAATAAGATTTGTGATGATTTCCTTAGATTTGAAATTCTTACTCAACTAATCATTGAGCTTATGTTTTTGATTTATGTGATTTAAAAATTATCATATCCACAATAATAAGTTAATTATTTATGTAGGTGGTGATACCAGAGATAAAACATTACATATTTACAAAGATATGTTATCTTAATCCTAAATATACCTATATAATACCTTTACCTAGATTTTATAAAATACAGTTACTCTTAGATACCCCCTCTGAAATGTGGATGAACCTTTACAGAAGTTCCTTATTAACTTTATATAGGTCCCGAACTACAGGGTGCCCATTATGAAAGACACTATAATGTTTTTATGTATCATCAACTATATTTTGGTAGAGATTATTGATAGTAATTTACCTTACATATCTACCTTCACCACATAGAGGAAAACACTAATTGAAAATTTTCAATAAAAAATAAAAAATTATACATCCTAACATAATACCCAATGACTTCAGAACCTTATTGAAAATATTATAATGAGTTCCAAAAATAAATATTCAATTTAAAAATATTATGTAATTTTTAATTATTATCTTTAAAAACCAACAATATTATTCTTAGATATATAAAATTGAAAAGAAATAACATTTAATCATTAAGCACAAAAATTACTAATTTCATTTAAAAGTATAAATAATTATATTTTCCATCATAAATGACCTAGATACATAATATTATCAATTGATGAAAGTATTATCATTTAAAAACATAAATTATAAAAAAATATTTGAAAAATAATATTTAAAATAATCAATATAAAATTACCCTATCCTTAAAACATTTCTTATCATCAAGAAATCAATTAAATAATTTTTTATGGAAGTATATTATTTTTAAATATATAATATTCTTAGTTCCAATGATGAAGTGTTTTTTTGAATGTATTTCAACTTGTATACTCTCTATATTAAAAATGGATGATTGACCTTCTAAAAATAAATATCTCAAAAAATTTATGGGTTGTAATTCTATAAATTGATCAAATTTAGTTATTTTTTAATATATTTAAGCCAACATAACCATTCATTCAATTTTTATTTAAAATTTATCCTTTTATCCATGGTACATAGATAGGTGCATGTAACATCCTGTTATATTGATCAGGTAAGTTTTCTATTTTACTAAGTTCTCTTTTGATACAATGTCCATAGAAGTGGTTTTCTGGTTTTCTGTAGGCTGCTGAGAGGGTACAAGTCATGTGTCTGAGGAACACATCATGAATGGGTCCAAAATTATGTAACTAAATAAATTGAAATTATTAAACTTAGGTGATTGGTTTTTTTTGGTGTACCATATCTTGCATAGACTACACATCATGACGCTTGGGTACACATTGTGACCCGACCCGCACCCAACTTTAATTCATGTGTTTGGAAGATTCACCTGGTACTTTCTTCCCAAAATATTGTCTCTTGAACGAGAACCCTTCCTAGGCAATTTTCAAAGTCTCCCCTCCTAAATCGATCTGATTGACTCTGGATCATTGTTTCATCAATGGTACATCTCTTTAGGTATGTTTTATTTCCGGTTCTTCATTGTGGTTGATCATAGTATCACCCTTGATTTGTGGTGCCGGATCCATTGATCTAAGTTGTATTTTTTCTTCTTGGTTCCTTCAAGATATGTTGTGAGATCTCATTCTGGAGGCCTCTTCTTTTTTTGGTTGTGGTACGGTGGGCCTTCATCCTCGAGGTATGTCAGTTTCCTCTCTCCCACCGACCTCTTGGGTCTAGATTTGGATCAATCCTAATATTTGGATATTTGATTCTATGGACTTAGTTGGCATTGTGGGATTCCATTATTGGTGAACTCCATTGTGGGAGGGTGTGACCCAATCCATGAGGTAGGTGGTTCCGTCCTAATTTGGCCAATTTTATTACCATTATATTACCTGATTTATTTCAATTGTGGATTTAAAATCAATTACATAAACGTTCTATCAATTGATTTTATAAAACCAAATTATAGTGAATTGGGGGATTTGAAATGATTTCGATATTAAAATTCGGTAAAACCCCAATTCCATTGAATTGGGGTGGTTTTTTTAGAAATTCATTTTTTTAAATTGTTGAATTAAATTGGGGATCTGATGGGAATGTTTTCAATTAAATTGATGAATTTAATTGTGAAAACTAATTGTGGAAAGGATGGGATTGGTTTTGAGTGGATCTGAAGCTCATTCAAATGGATGAAAATGATTTAATATAAACCCAATGGTTTTATCTTGTGGAATAGGAATGTTTTTAAATAAAATCAATTTTTGTTTTAAATGGAAGGATATTGGAATTTTTGAAATTAAAGAATGATATTTATTGCATTTTAAGAAGTCTAAAAATAAATATCCCATCACATAAGGGTTCATGAAAGCCATAGGTAGGTGGTGATTTGTTTGGATACACTCTACACTATGACAAAATTCTATAACATACCTGTAGCGGGTCACATCCCTGATGGGAGGGTCAAGAGTCACCTCTGGATAGTGTTAGAGGGATGTGAGTATACTCACTTTTCTGTGTTCCCTAAGAGAGTGCTGAATCCTATAGCTGGTTAATACCATCATACCTTTTAGCTGATGACCATGTTCCCCACTTATTTATTTAAATTTGAGATATAAATGAAAGCAAATGTTTTTTGAACAGCATTACATTCCTACTAAATTTATATAAACATTTTTGTATAGTGTTTTTACATAATAAATTGTTTTAGAAATGTTATATATTTTTTTGAAGTAAATCCTTTACTTGAAAAGTACCCTTCCATCATTTTGAAAATGCATACCATGTTTTTATTAAACATGCTTTTGATTTTACAGAACTATTTACCTTGAAAATTGAAAGTTTTTCTTTGAAAAATATATATTTTTCCCTTGTTATGGAATCCATGGTGGTATCATACTGGTCTTAGGCTCACACCCAAATTTTGGCCATCAGGTTTTTGTAGAATTTCAACTTCTAGGTTTGAGCCAAGGGAATGGATCTCTTGGAGGTGGATCCAGCTCCTGGACTATTGTCTTGGTGAGATATGCCCTTAGGGACCTAAGGGATGTTTTATAATTTTATTACATCAATATTTAGTTATTTGGGCTTTTATGACTTGTTATTTTATGGTAATTTACCCACAGTAGGGGTTTCCTTTTATATGAATACTATCTTGTTATATTTTACATCCACATTCATGTTACAAAAATCCTTCCTACTTGTATGTTGCATGATTCCACATGCTATTCACTAACCCATGGGGATCGGGAATTCCACTCATTATATTTCAGGTATGGATTGGTTATCGTGTTACTATGGCGCCCATTCTAGTTCACGAAAAATTGGCATCAAAGGGAGGTTATTGATATTTTTTCTTGAAGTCAGTATGCATTATTAAAATCTTTTCAGGACATAGGTGGTAGATGAGATTGAGTGTCTAGACATCTCTTACCATAATGAATCTTATGTCACCAGGGGTAGTTAGGTAATGACATCTTTTGTAATAGTTCTATTCTTTTCTATATTTAGGTTTGGATAGAGTGTAATCCAAATACTGTTTATTTCTTTTCTTGAGAATAATTTCTCTTCTTACTCATTTTTAGTGTTAGTTTAATGTATTTGTTTTTATATGAGGTTTTTTTTGTAGAATCATACCTCTGAGAAGATGTGTGTATTTGATATAGGTATAAGCTATTACTATACCTTAGCTAGAAAATCCTTTTTGTGGATCTGAGTCTGGTTGAGATGATTGTGTACACTTTCCACGATCTGGGACAATTACACCATCCAGTCCTCATTCACGATTATGCTATGGTCCCTCTGGGGTATGTTCTTCATAATCATTTTCAATACTTACATCACCAACCACCACTAGTCTTTAAGGGCTCCAATGACCCTCATCATGATGAGGAATGGTTGAGTAAGATAGAACATTTGTTTGAGTTCTTAGAGAAACCTAACATGATCAAGGTAAAGTGTTCCACCTTTGGGTTGGAAGGACCGAGAAGGAGATGGTGTGAAACAATGGTGATGATAGTGAAAATTTACGGCTTAGAGTGGAAGGATTTCAAGGTTCTTTTCACCAACAAGTTCTATCTAGGTTCAATGGTGTTGGTTAAGGAAAATTAGTTCTTCAAGCTTGAGAAGGCCGAAAAAAACAGTGATGGATTATTCAAATCACATTGTTGTGCTCGTGCAGTTTTCTCCTATGATTGTATCTAATGAGGGGATAAAGACTTGATCTTTTGAATTGGGAATTCGATTGGATATCTGTTCTCATGTCTATTTTTTGAAGATACCCACTTTTGTTGATGTGTTGCAAAGGGTGATGTGGTTGAGATAGACCTGGCTAGTATGTCATGGTTGAAAAGAGTTCCTTTTTCTCATAGTGGAAGCATCAATTCATTCAAATAAAAATGTAAGTGTGGTGATTATCATGGTGGTTTGTGATAGAAGAGTTATTTTAGACCTCCTATAGCTCAAGGAGGATGTTCTTTGGGTTTCTATTAGTGTGGAAAGCCATGAAATGATAAGAGGGGTTTCACTGAGGTACCCAAATACTGTAGTTCATATTGTCACCCATGATACTTACATAGGTTCTTCCATCACTTCTATACTCTATGTAGAGGGACAAGATAATCATCTCCTCCTAAAAATATAGAGCAAAAAAATGATTCACATTCAAAAGGGTTTCATCCACATGCATCCAGAGCGAAGCTTCTACTTGTAGTGGAAGAGTCTCTAGAGGAAGAAAACATGGGTCCAATGACTATGAGGGGTACCATTTCTATAGCATCATCATTAGTGACTACTCCTTGTGATACTGGTGGATCTCACTCTTTTATTTCAACCTATGTCATTAATATTATTATTCTTTTATGTAGAAACTATTTTGTTCAATGGATATTACTACACCCCTCGGTACGAATTAGGAGAGGGGTCTCTATAGTCCATCTTGTGTCTTCTCTATATCAGATTCTAAGGTAGCTTATAGTTTCCGGTTCTTGATATAAAATCTCTAGACATCATTCTAAAGACCTCGAAAAAATCCATGTATTTTTTTAATTATATCGAACATTGCGAGTCTGAGAAAATTGGCGGCGCGTGATTCTGAGGCTCGGTGTTCTCGGAATGAATTCTGAAATTTCATTTTGGTATGTATAGTAAACGGTTCAGTGGGTTTTTATAACTTTTGAACCGGTGCTTGAAATTGAAATATTAGGGCAACATTGAACTCGTAGCGCCGATATTCTCTTAAGGAGACTTTCACCTCGACCGCAGTAGGTCAACGGTAGAAGATAATTTTTCAGTTTGACATGGAAGAAGAAAAATAAAATATTTAACATTTTATTTTTATTTTGAAACCCCCATTTTTAGTTATTGTGGTGGGGACCACCCGAAATAGAAAACCCCCATTTTGAATTCTAGTGGTGGGGACCACCCGAACCCCTCTTTAATGTGGGGAAATACCTTGGAATTCTCTAATTTATTTATTCCAATATAATACAATTAATTGTGCTATTTAATTATTCCAAATTTAATTATGCCAACAAGAATTAAATCGATAACCCTATTTTAATATGTGGGCTCCTCATTTCCTTGGGGAAATCATTGCCAAAAGGGAGGCTTGGGGGGAAATTTGGAGAAACTATTTCTCCAATGAAGAATGCCCTCTCCAATGAAGAACACCCTATCCAACGAAGAACACCCTCTCTAATGTAGAACGCCCTCTCCAATGAAGATCATTCTTAAGAATCAAGAATGAGGATGATGCATGAGCCTGACTCTAGAAGAATGTGGCGGAAGCGATGATTGTTGGCACCCTCATCACCTTCACTGAATTTTTCTTGTGACACCTCCAATGAGAAACCAAGGGAGGGGTGGGATTCGATTGATCTTTGTTAATTTATTTTACCTTGAATCTTTCCCCCATGAGTCGCTTTCTAGTGCTCTAACACTAAGGGTGCGGGAAAAACGAACATGGACCTACCACTCCGTAACCATTGTGGTTTTTGAGGTGTTCTTCGTGATGGAGGAGGATGGCGACAGGTACCAACGACTGGCGCTGATAGGGTTCGGGAGCGGTGGCTGGCGCAATGGCCGGCCATGAAGACGACAGTTGGGCAACCGCGCCGTTGGTGGAGGGTCGTGGCCCCTCGGCCTCAGCGGAGTAGAAGCGGTGGCTGGCATATGGGTGGCCATGTGAAGGGGAGGCAGTGACACGTGTCCATGCCACTGGTGTGCAGGAGCCACGACACGGGGCCGTGGCACGAGGCCGCGATGACAAAGGGGGGCAGCCGGCTCGCTGTCGGCCGTCCGACCAGCTGTGGGCTGCCCAGCGGCCCACACAACATGGGATTCCCATCGCAGGCCACACTTGTTTGACAGGCCGAACCCCGCGAGCAGGGTCGTGCCCGATCAGTCCGATCGGGTCATACCAGACCCATACCAACTTCGGCCCTTTTTGCTCTTTCAGCCCTAACATGAGCTTCGAGTGTCCGTTTGATGTACCATCAATGCCACAAGAAACCTTGGATCGAGATGGTCCTTTTTTTATACCCCACATGAGTTTTGGATAAAATTGGTGTATGGCCGAGTTGGATCAAACACGAATCTAGCTGGGCCCTTGGGACTAAAAGGCCAATTACTTATAGACCGGGCGTATGATTGAGGCACCATCTTTCGCATTGAGACCCCTTTTACGTCGAGGTCCTTTGAGATACTTTTTCATGGGATTTCATGAATTTTGGTGTACCGACTTGTGGTTTGAGGAGTAGACCCTCCTGGAATCAAGCGAGCTGAGCCCGGGAACCCTATAACTGGCTGTAACATGAGAAAGGGATCCTATGTGGGTCTGTGCATTGGGATCCTACGAGGGTCTGGGTTTGAGAATCTCACCTGAATCTACTCTGGAAATCCATGTGGGAGTACTATAGGATACTACATGGGTCTATTTTACTAGAATCGTACGTGGGTGTGCTATAGTAGGATCCGATGTGGGTCTTCTCTACTTGGATCATATGTGTGTCTGCCTCTTAACAGACTAAGATGATTCAATAGTTACATATGATCATATTTGATACCATACCTAAGTTATACCTGGTGTGATACGAGTCTTTAACATTGTGGTATTTTTCTATGTGGTGTACCTTTGTGGTACGTACCTTCATGGTGATACCTTTGTGGTATTCTTCTGTGTGGCGTACCTTTGTAGTACATACCTTCATTGTGATACCTTTATGATATTCTTCTGTGTGAATTTACCTCTGTATTACATACCTTTGTGGTGTCAGCTTTGTGATTTTCTTTCCTTCATGGAACAGTTAAGCTTTGGGCTAATGAGTTGGTCCTTGTGTTTCTTCATGAATGAGATGGGTATACTTGAAAACTAAGGTAAATATATGGGAATATTCCTATGTTGGGTTGTCAGATGTTTTAATTATTTGTGGTTTATCCTTTGCAGGTTTTGTGAGACCTTAGAGGGTCTCAGGGTCCCTAATGGGTATCGTTATACTCACCCCTGCATGGGCTACGCCCAAACCATGGTGTGTTTGGTGCAGACGATAGACATCGCTGACTGGGGATGAGAGTACCAGGACTGGGGGTAGTTCTGAGGTGGACATTAGACAATCCATACCACAAATACGAACATTCAAGAGTTGCATGTACCATTCAGGTAGGATCCTTGGTGGGAGTTCATAGGAGCTTTATCACTTTACCCGTACTTTCAGTTTTATTGTACATTCTAGTTGTGCTTGTATTTCGACCCCTCTTTCTTACTCTAAACACACTTTTTTACTATACTATTTACTTGTGTTTGTATCTTTTTGTTTTCATTTTTGCATGTGATTACAGGTTATGAAAGCAATGCCTTTCTGGTTTTTAGGGAATATGCCTTTCATTGCTAGTCACCAGCCCACCACGTATGGAAGGCGGGCTTGGGGTAGTTACGACATGGGGCCCGGGGGACGAGTCATGAAAAATTAGTATCAGAGGAGTTGGTTATACAATAGAACATTGAACTCTGATATTTTAATGACAATAGAGTTTAGTGTTATGAGTGTGTGTAATAGTTCAGGGAATCCAGTGTTGGTGTGGGGGGCCGACGTATCCATACACCAGGACCATGACTTCTGATTTCTCACTCAGTGAATGAAAGCACTATTTTTGTGTGAGTTATGAAAAGTTTTCTTTGTGATTTCTTGAGTCATCTTAGCACGTATAACATATTGACCATGGGTCACATGTTTCTTTTCATGATTCCTCCACATATTCATCCAGCTAGGGTTCTAGGAAGATTACATGACGACAAACCACTGAGCGACGGGGCCTCGATGTTGGGCCCTTTACCAGTAGAGGCACCAGCAGTACCATTACCCATTGGGCCACGTATCCCACCAGCACCAACAGCGAAGGGTGAAAACTACTTGAGAGTATTGTACGAGTTCCAATGCCAGAGGCCACCCAGGTTCAGGGGTGAGATGAACCCACATGCGGTTGAGGATTAGCTGGAGGCCGTGGTGAGAGTCTTCCGACTGGTGGGGACACCAGCTAATCTCATGGTGATCCTTGCCACCAGTCTTCTACAAGCAGCAGCAGGAAGATGGTGGATCTTCATGCTCTAGGATCACACTGTGGTGACACTTCTCTGGGAAGAATTTGAGAGCCTATTTCAGGTAGAGTATATCCCAGCGACCCTTCACAAAATGTCCATATATGAGCTTCTTCATCTGCAGTAGGGCAGCATGACTGTGGATCAGTACTCAGCAAGGTTCACTGACCTGTCACACTACTCCACTGATATGGTGTGAGACCCATTATTTAGGGTCTAGACCTTTGAGAAGGGACTCCGGTGGGAGATCAGGACATTTATGGTTTCTCTCAGTATCCTGACACTGTTGGGGGTACTTGAGAGAGCACTCTTAGTGGAGAATTTTCTTGCTGAACAGTCTCTAGTAGTGAGACCCACCCCCGAGCATCATGTAGTGGGGTCTTCTGTAGCTGTCAGCAGATAGATGTCACAGAGGTCCAAGAGAACCAGACCTACAGGTCGATGACCAAATTATTCAGGATCAGTTGTGTGGGGCACAGATGATAGAGCCTAACATACGAGGAGTAGGCATTGTTATGCATGCGGCAGGTAGGGTAACATGGCTCGTGAATGCTCGACCCTCCATATTAATGATCAGCATATGGTCGAAGAACCGCCCAGGCAGAGATAGAGGTTCGACCAGGGAGGTCCGTAGGGATCAAGAGGATGTAGTGGAGGAGATGGTTGTGTAGCTAGTTGTGGGAAACTATTCAAGTTGTTCCAAACACCACCACAATGTGGTCCACCCCAACCACAAGGAGCAGGTGGGCAGTGGGGAGATCAGATATAGGAAACTACGTCCTATGACCATGGATCTTCAGGGATGATATGATGTATGATCTGGGTCTACTCCACCATAACTACAGTACTTATAGACATAGGTTCCAGTAATTCTTTTATTACCACCTCCCTCGCTCAGAGCTCAGAGATTCCAGTGGAGCCGTTGGATCAGTCTTTATGGATAGAGACTCATATGGGAGAGGATTCAATGATTACACACTGGTACCGGCAGTGTGATCTAACTCTAGGTGGCGAGAGCTTCGAATGGGATCCCATAGTAGCGGCGTCAAGGCCATATGACGTTATCTTGTGTATGGACTGGTTATTAATAGTCCATGCTGAGATAGACTATATTATGTAAAAAGTGCAGTGTATCCCTGAATATGGGACTACGTTTGACTTCACTGACAAGAAGGGAGCATTTTCAGCATAGGATGTTCATACTCATAGGAGAGTGCAGTTGATTACTAATCAGTTGGCTAGCCTTACCCTCAGAGCAGTTGATATCCTGTAGTGGAGGAATAGTACACAGATGTATTCTCTGATGATGTTTTGGGTCTACCTCTATATAGAGAGGTTGAATTTTACACTGTCTTATACCCCATTACAACATTGATATCTACACCTGCATATCTGATGGCTCCCATGGAGATTTGTGAGCTGCGGGTATAGATAGAGAACTTTCAAGGGAAGGGATTTATCCGACCCAGTTTTTCTCCTTGGGTAGCCCCGCTTTTGTTCTCCAAGAAGGTGGATGAGAGCTTGAAACTTTGTGTTGAATATCAGCACCAGAAATAGGTGACGGTGAATAACAAGCACCCAATACTAAGGATTTACGACGTCTATGATCAGTTGAAGAGATCACAGTGGTTCTCAAAGATAGATCTTAGATCAGGCTATCACCAGCTCAGAGTACAAGACGAGGATGTGCAGAAGATGAATTTCAGAGGTTGGTATGACCACTACAAGTTCTTGGTTATCCCATTAAGCATGAACAACACTCCAAAAGTGTTCATGGGACTCATTAACTAGATATTCTATCCATACCTTGATTGATTTGTAGTAGTCTTCATTGATGACATTCTGATCTACTCAGCTACTGAGGTGGAGCATACCTATCATTTGCAGATAGTTCTAGACACACTTTTAGAGCACCATCTTTATGGTAAGATCTTTAAGTTCTCCTTCTAGATCCGAGAGGTTCAATTAATGGGACATGTCATCTCGGAGGCTAGAGTTGTGGTGGATCCCGCAAAAATTGAGGCGTTACTTGCTTGGGAGCCACCAAGGATTGTGACAGAGATACAGAGTTTCCTAGCTCTGGCTGGATACTACTGGAGGTTTGTGCCAGATTTCTTTTAAGTTGTAGTACCTTTATCTAAATTGATTAAGAAGGGGAAACACTTCTTGTGGATGGAGAAATTCCAAAAAAGCATTCAAGAGCTGAGCCAGAGGCTGACTAGTTCCCCCATCAAGAGGCTTCTAGAGGAGGGCGTTGGGTACATAGTCTACTGTGAAACATCTGGGACCGGGATCAGATGTGTCTAGATGTAGGAGCGAGTAGTTATCACAATTGGTTCTCGATATCTGGGACAACATAATCATAACTATTCTACCCCTAACCTAGAGTTAGCAGTAGTGGTCTTCTTCTTGAAGATGTGGCGACTTTACTTGATGGGAGAACATTTTACAGTCTACTCTGATCACAAGAGTCTCAGGTACATCTTCTCTCAGAAGGAACTAAACCAGACACAATGACGTTGGCTATAGTTCCTCCAGGACTATGACTTTGAGATTTTCTATACTCTTGGTAAGGGGAACATTGTTAAAGATGCACTCAACATGAGATCTGGTATACATTTTTTAGGTGAGGCAATGGAGCCGCTGGCCACTGTGCATATCTCCTTTTTGGATCGAGATGGATCAGATTTTCTTTAATATCTTACAATCACTCCCCCACATATTCAGCGAGTCAGGGAGGCACATCATGGGGACACTGACTACGAGGATCATCATTCTTAGATATCCACATGACATGAACCTGATGGATTTTCCGAAGGTGGGGAGCACATCATCCTCTTCAGAGGACGTACCATGGAACTAGTGTCTCTTTGGGAGGAAGTGTCGAGAGAGTTCCACCCATCCTCTCTAGCGTTATATCCTTGAGTGGTGAATATATACTAGGATCTCCGACAATAGAACTGATGGCTAGAAATGAAGAAATTAGTAACAGAGATTCTCTCCTGGTGCCACACTTGTCAGTAGGTGAAGGTAGAGCATCAGGTACCAGTAGGCCTAGTTCAGCCTTTAGAGGTCCCAGAGTGGAAGTGGGATGGAATATCCATAGACATCATGATAAGACATCCACGTACATCCAGGGGTCATTATTTTATCTAGGTAATCATTGAACGACTCGCCAAGTCGGCCCACTTCCTATCGATCAGAGATCAAGGGTTAGTAGAGAGCTTGAGACGCCTCTATGTGGAGGAAATTTTATGGCTACATGGAGTACCCTCAACGATTGTCTCTGATAGTGATGCACATTTCACTTCTCAGCTATGGAAGGGGTTTCAAGAGGCTTTCGGGATGCAACTTTATTTGAGAACCTCCTTCCATCCTTAGACGGATGACCAGACTGAGCGGACCATTCAGACCCTTGGGGACATGCTACGTGCTTTCTTCCTTGACTTCGGTCGCAGCTGAGATGATCACTTGCACTTGGTGGAGTTTTTATGAAGCAATAACTATCACTCCACCATTATGATGTCACCTTTTGAGGCTCTGTATGGACGATCTTACTGATCGCCTTTATACTGGATTGACCCATGGGAGTCAGCACTCATTGGACCAGATATGGCACGTGCTTCCACAAAGGAGGTGCAGATCATCCATGATAGGATGAAGACTGCATAGAGCAGACATAAGTCTTAAGCTGACAGGATACAGAGACCTCTACAGTTCGAGGATGGTGACCACATATTTCTACAGGTCTCACCCTAATGAGGTTTGCGGAGATTTGGCTGGTGCGGCAAGTTATCTTTGAGGTTCATTGGACACTTTCAGGTCCTCAGCAGAATTGGAAAGGTGGCTTACTGCTTAGATCTTCCACCTCAGTTGCACCAGGTGCATAAAATTTTCAATGTATCCCAACTAAGGAGATATGTTCATGACACATCTCACATCCTCGACCATGATGAGCTAGACATCGATGATGGGGCGACGTTTATGGAGGTTCCATAAGAGATTGAGGATCGACAAAAGAGGGTCCTTCGTGGTTAGTCGATACCATTGGTGCATGTACGTTGACAATACGAGAACCTCAAGGAGAGCACAAGGCAGCGAGAGGCTCCAATTCGTTCTCAGTACCCCCACTTATTTTCCTAGTTATTGTGATGTGGCTTTTGAGGACGCAAATCCCCATGGTGGGGAGAATATAAAGACCTGGAAAAATTCCATGTAATTTTTTATAATTATATGGAATATTACGAGTCCACGAAAATTGATGACGCGTGATTCTGAGGCTCGGTGTGCCTGGATTAAATTTATGAACTTTTTTTTGGTACAATTAGTAAATGTGGAAGAGGGTTTTTATAACTTTTTAACTGGTGCTCGGAATTGAATTATGATGGCACCGTTGAACTCGCAACGCTGATATTCAATTAAGGAGACTTTCACCTCGACTGCAGTATGTTGAGGGTATAAAATAGTTTTTTTCGTTTTTCGTTGAAGAAGAAAAATAAAATCTTTAACATTTTTTTATTTTGAAAACCCCTTATTTAGTTATGGGGGTGGGGACCACCTGATCTAGAAAACCCGCAATTTTAATTCTAGTGCTGGGGAACACCCGAACCCCTCTTTAATGTGGGGAATTCCCTTGGAATCCACCCATGTAATTGTGCCAACACAATAAAATTAATTTTGACATTTAATTGTTTCATTTTTAATTGTTCCAATTTAAATTTAATGGATAAAACTACTCATTTCCTTGGGGAATGCATTGATGAAACTAAGGCTTGGGGAGAACATTGGAGAAACAATTTCTCCAACAAACAACACCCTCTCCAATGAAGAATTCCCTCTCTAATGATGAACGCCCTCTCCAAAGAATTTCATACTTCATAATCAAGAATGAGGACGACGCACGAGCCTGAAGTTGGAAGCATGTTACAGAAGCGATGATCATTAGAACCCTCATCGCCTTCACCAACTTTTTCTCACGACACCTCCAATGAGCAATCTAGGTAGGGGTGTGATTTTATTGATCATAATTAATTTCATTTATGTAGAATCTTCCCCCCCATGAGCTGCTTTCTACCACTCAAATGAGGATGGTGTGGGCCAAATGAACATGGCCTGACCACTCCGCAAACTTTGTGGTTTTTGATGTGTTCTTCGCAATAAAGGAGGGGGAGGACTAGTATCAGTGACAAGCGCCGGTAGGACTCGGGTGTGGCGACCGACACACCAGCCAACTGTGAAGATGGCGGTGGTGCAACCACACCACCGGTGGAGGGATGCCACCCATCGACCATAGGGGAGCGGAGGCAGCGGTCGACGCGTGACTCACCACATGAGGGGGAGGAGGCGATATGCATCCGCCCCACCGACATACAGGAGCCATGACACGAGGCCATGACAGAGAAGGAGGGCGGCCAACTCGCTGCTAACCGCTGGTGCTGGCATGGCACATGACCACGCCGTGGAGGAGGGTCGGCCACCCAGCAGGTCGGGCCAGGTCGGACCGAACCCGGACCAACTTCGACCCTTTTAACTATTCCATCCATAACCAGAGCTACGTGCATCCATTTTATGAACCGTCTATAGCACTGAAAAACATGGATCGATATAGTAATTTTGGTATAACCCACTTGATTTTTGGGTAATGTTTCTCTATGGATGGGTTGGATCGAACATGAATCCAACTGGGGCCTCATGACTAAAAGGCCAATAACTTACAGACCGGGTGTCAGATTGACACACCGTCTGTTATGTTGAGACCCATTTTACATGGTGGTACCTTGACATACCTCTTTATGGTACTTCTTGGAAGTTTGATTATCGACCTGTTTCTTGAGGAGAGGACCCTCCCAGAATCAAGTGAGCTTAGTGAGGGAACTCTGTAACTGGATGTAACATGAGAAAGGGATACTATGTGGGTATTTTCTTTGGGAATCAATGTGGGAATATGTTCGAGAGTCTCACCTAGATCCGATATAGACATCCATGTGGGACTACTCTAGGATCCTACATGGGTCTGTTATAATTGGATCCAATATGGGTCTACTATACAAGGATCCTATGGGGGTATGCTTTTCTAGAATCCTATATGGGATGATGATTTAAGATCCTACAAGTGTCTTCCTCTTAACTTAGTATGATGATTCTGTAGATATATATAATCATCTTGTTTTCCATACCTATGTTATACTTGGTGTGAGTTCAGTCTTTACCTTTGTGGAATTCTTTAGTGTGGCGTACCTTTGGGGTACATACCTTCCTGGTGATACCTTTGTGGTATTCTTTTGTGTGGCATAACATTGTTGTACTTACCTTCATGGTGATACCTTTGTGGTATTCTTCTATGTGGTGTTACCTTTGTGGTACTTACCTTTGTGGTGTTACCTTCATGGTATTCTTTCCTTCATGGAACAATTGAGCTTTGGGCTAATGAGATGGGCCTTGTGTTTCCTCATGAATGAGATGCGTATACATGAAAACATAAGCATATTTATGAGAATATACCAAAGTATGGTTGTTAGATGTTTTCATGCTTTTTTAGTTTATCCTTTTTGTGTTTTGTGAGACCTTCGAGGGTCTCGGGATCCCTACTGTGTATCGTTATACTGACCCCAACACAGGCTTTGCCTACACCTTATTGTTTTTGGTGTAGACGACAGACAGCGCTGAATGAGGAAGAGAGTAAAAGGTCTAGAGGTAGCTCAGAGGTGCAAATTAGATGAGGTTTACCATAGAGACGACCATTTGAGTGCTATACCTACACTTCAGGTAGGGTCCTTGGCAGGAGTTCATAGGAGCTGTTTCAGTTTACTTGTACATTTCAATTTTCATGTACTTTCTAGTTGGGCTTGTATTTCGACCCCTTTTTCTTACTGTACACACTCTTTTTACTATATAGTTTACTTGTGTTCGTATCTTGTTGAGTGCTTGGTTGTGTGTGTTTTCAGGTTATAAAGGCAATGCCTTCCAATTTTTTATGGAATACACTTTTCAGTTCTTATCGCCAGCCCCTGGCCTATGGAAGCCAGGTTTAGGGTAGTCACAGTATGGGACCCCGGGGATAGGTCATGACAGTCACATTAAAGATATATTATATCATTTCCAACAAATCCCACTTTGATTTTTATCTTCGACGGGTCTAATTTTCATCACCAAGTGGTGTACCTCTTATTTTTCAAGGATATTGGGACCTAAGGATGAGCAGAGCTATACCTTCTTATTCAGAATTCGGGAATATGATTTTAGGGTTTTATATTGATCTATATTAGGATTCAATGATTGGAGAACTCTCTCTAGTCATCATCGTGTTTTTCTACGTTTTCCCTTTGGATTTCCCTAGTCCACCATTAGCGAGAGAGGTTGAGTTGTCTATTGGCTAAGTTCTTGGAACTCAACTAGTATATATCCTCTCATATTGAATGGAGCAAGATATATTAGAAGAGGTGAATTCCTAGTTGTTTGATCTTTTTTATAAAATATTTATTTTTATGAGTGTGTCACCTTGGTCAGAGCCAGTTCTCTTCGCCAAGAAAGATGATGTTTATCATCGAATATGTGTCAATTATCAAAAGATAAATTGATTTAATATAAAGAAAAAGTATCTTTTTCCAAATAATGATGATATGTTTTGTTAGTTGAGAGGTGTGAAGTGGTTTTTGAATATTGACCTTTAATCTAGTTACCATCTCTTGAGGAGAAAATAATCTAGCATTCAAAAAACTATCTTTCAAAGTTGTTATGGCTATTATGATTACTTTGTTATGCCCTTTTGTTTAACAAATTCTCCTATAGTTTTCATGACCCTAATGAACAAGATTTTACAAGAGTATCTGGATACATTTATTTTTGTCTTTGTGGATGAAATTCTTGGATACTCCATGTTTGAGAAGGATCATGTGCAACATCTGAGAATAGTACTAATTCTACTAAGAAATAATTGCCTTTATGAATTGCTTTAAAATTATTATATTTGGATTCAGGAAGTGAAATTATTTGGACTTGTGGTGTCTAAAAATGATATATCAGTTGATCCCAATAAGTTGAAGACTATCATGACTTGGGAGAAACCAAAAAATGTCTCGAGATATTGATATTTTAGGGCTTAACCAGATATTATCGTAGGTTTATGAAAGGATTCCTAAATATAACTTCTCTAATGACTGCTCTGACTTAGAAGGGGGTGAAGTTATCATGGAGTGATAAATGTTAGAGTTCTCTTTTTGAGATAAAATGTCTCCTGATTACTGCACCGATGTGGACTCTTCCAGAATCTTGATAGGGTTATGTGGTCTTCTGTTATGAATCCTGTTTAATCTTGGGATGCGTTCTTAGGTAGGCTGATCATGTATTAAATTATGGATCTCGTTATCTTAGGCCATAAGAGAAGAATTATCCTACCCATGACCTAGAACATGTAGTTGTGATTCATGTGCTGAAGAGTTGACAACACTACATTTATGGTGAGAGGTTTATAGTGTAGTCAAACCACATAATACTGAGTTACATCTACTCTCAAAAAGATTTGAATCATCATTAGAGTCATTAGGTGGAGTGCCTGTAGTCATTCCACATTAACACCACCTATACCCAAGGGAAAAAGAATGTCATTGAAGATTCATTGAGTAGGAAAATTCCAACCTGAGAATTGAAAGAATCTTCAAAAGAGTGGAATTTGATGGCTCTCATTTCACAATTTCATATTTGAGTTCAGGAGGAAGGGGTTGAGGTTTACATGGCTTGTGTTCAATTTAAATATTCTCTTCTCAAGGTTATTCTTCCTGATCAACAGCTTGATGATGACTTCTATAGAATTAGAGAATCCCTTTGTGGTGGGGAGACAGTTTCCGTATTTTCATTCTCCCAAGAGGGTGTTCTATGTTATCCAAACCGCTTCATTGTGACCTTATCAACAAGGAAGGTTGTGATGAGATATTGGCAAAAATACAAATGGTTTGTGCACCTAGGAACCAAAAAAATGTACTATGATTTAAGGTGGATGTTCTAGTTGTTAATAATGAGATGGGACATTGTCGAGTTTGTCTCTCATTTCTATATGTTCCAGAAGGTTAAGTCTGAGCATCATAAACCTTCGGGTTTAATTCATCCACTTCTAGTTCCAACTTGGTAGGGGGATGAGATCCATATGGACTTTGTGGTTGGGTTTCCCCATAGGATGAGAACGAATAATGAAATATGGGTTGGGATCGAAAGGCTGACCATATCGGCTCAATTTATACCCATTCAAGATACATCCAACGATGAGGAGTTGGGAAGTCTCTCAATTAAAGATATTGATAATTTTCACAAAGTTTCATTTACTATAGTCTTTGATAGGGATCATCTGTTTACTACTATCTTTTGGAGAGGTCTTCAGGAGACACAAGAATCTGAGGTCCATTTGAGCATGGCCTACAATCTGAAAACAGATGGATAGACAAAAAGAACTATACATATTCTTGAGTATATGTTTCATGCCCATTTTATTAAATATAGAAGGTCTTGGGATGATCACCAAGGGACGGTTGAGTTTTCTTACCAAAAAAATTACCAGTCCATGATCAGAATAAAACCTTTCAAGGCGTTTTATTGTCATCCTTAAAAATATTTTTTTTTGGTTGGAGGTGGGTGAATGTTCCTTGGTTGGACCAAGATTGGGGTAATAGATGACATCAATGATTCAACTGATTTGTTAGAGGATGTTGATAGCATGGAGATGATATATGTTTTATTCTAATCAACATTTTATAATATTAGAGTATTCAGTTGGTGATCGGGTTTTCTTGAAGGTTTCACCTCAGTTGGGTAATCGATGGCTTGGAAGACAAGGGAAGATTTATCCTTACTTTTTAGGACCATTCATGGTTTTTGAGAAGGTGGGGAATATTTTATACTATTTGGAACTTCAACCACAACAAACGTAGACACATAATGTGTTACATGTATCATAGCTAAGAATTTATCTATCTAATCCATCTCACGTTTTGAGCGAGATTGATCTTGAGATCGAGCCCGATTTATCTTTGATTGAGTGAGCAATCAGGACAGTTGATTTTGATTCTATGGTACTTCATGTGAGGATGATAACTTTGGTTCGTGTATTATGGAAACAAGGCTTTGATTGTCCCGAGACATGAAAATGAGAGGCACTAATGAGGGAGTAGTGGACTCATCTCTATGGAATAGATGCTTCTTCATATACTTTCTTGTGGTAGAATATTTTTATGTCGGGATGGTTGTATCATCATGCTACCCTAATTGAGTATGTTAACCTTTTTTATGTTTCCTTTTAGTTCAAAGTCCTTATAAATGGTTTTCTGGTTTTTATGTCGGCTGTAGAGCAAGTACATGTCGTGTACTTTAGGTATGCAATGTTCACCTGAGGTACAATTCATGACCGAGGACTACACAATATGACTAGAAAAAATGTTGGTTTTTAACCCTAGCTAATG
Source organism: Viscum album (assembly GCA_963277665.1). NCBI lineage: Eukaryota > Viridiplantae > Streptophyta > Magnoliopsida > Santalales > Viscaceae > Viscum > Viscum album. The sequence continues at coordinate 738,038,687 of OY728137.1, forward strand.
GATCTTTTCAGTGTAACTTATTTAGCATGGACTACGCATCATGACTATTGGGTACACATCCTAACTCAGCTTGTGCCTACCTTTAATTCATGAGTTTTGTATTTCTTTCTCTATCTTTTCATTCCATAACTCTTGTATCTAGAACCATAACCCTTCCATGGTGATTTTTATAGGTGCCCCTCCTTCCAGTTCAATCCGATCAGCGCTGGATCATAATTGTGTTTGTGGCGCGTCTCTCTAGGTAAGTGTTATTTCCAGTTCTTAATTGTGGTTGATCGTAGTATCACCCTATCTTTCTGTTACATGATCCGTTAATAAAATTTGGACATCTGTTCTTGGTTTCTTCTAGATCTATTGTGAGATATCATTTCATAGGCCTCATCCTTCATTAGTCATTATACAAAGGGCATTCATCTTCAAGGTATGTAGGATTCCTCTCTCCCTTCAACCTCTTATGTTTATATTTGGATCAATTATAAGATGTGGGGATTTGATTCTACGACCTTCTTTCACATTATGGTTTTTATTGTTGGTGAACTTCGTTACGGGTGGGTGAGACCCAAGCTTTGAGGTTGGTGGTTTTGTCCCAATTTGGAGAATTTGATTAACATTGTATTGCTTGATTTATTTCAATTGCTGATTTAAATTAAACTTCTTAAAATTTCATTCAATTTATTTGATAAAACCCAATTCCATTGAATTAGGGGATTTAAAATATTTTTTGGCATGATAATTTGGAAAACCAACAATTCCATTGAATTGGGGGTGGGATTGTGGAAATTGGTTATGTTAAATTATTAAATGTAAATTGTAGATTTTATGGAGATGTTTTCAATTAAATTTTTTTATTTATTTATGAAAATTAATTGTGTAAAATGATGGAATTGGGTTTTGAATGGTTCTAAAACTCATGAAAATGGCATAAAATTATTTGGTTGAAACCCTATGGTTTTTTCTTGTTAAAGAGGCATGTTTTTGAATAAAACTTATTTTTGTTTTGAATTGAAAGAAATTAGATGTTTTGAAATGGAATAATGGGATTTATTTTATTTTAATCAATCTTTAAACAAATTTTCCATCATGTAAGATCACATTTATGACTTAGGTATTTGGTGATTTATTTGTATAAACAATATGTTATGACAATGTTCTAAAACATACCTACAGAGGGTCACATCCTCTATGGGTGGAATATGAGTCACCTATAGCCATTGTCAGGAGGATGTGAGTATACCCATTTTCTATGTTCAAAAAAAGAGTGTGAAATCCTATAGTTCGTTAATAATATCATACCTATTAGAATATGACCATGTTTCTCACTTGTTTATTTATATTTGAGATATAAATGTATTTCAATGTTGTTTGATTGCATTAAATGCATGATGAATTTATATAAAAATTTTTATATAAATTTTTTTCTTAATCCATTATTTAAGAATTTTTCCCTTTTTGTAAAGTAAATCCTTTACTTTAGAAGTATTTTTCCATAATTTAAAAAATGTATAACATCTTTGTCTTAAATATTATTTAGATTTTACAAACTTATTTACCTTGGGAATTGAAATGTTTTGTTTAAAAAAAGATATATTTGGAACCTGTTTTGGAATATTTGGTGGTATCCTACTGGGATTAGGATTACACCCAATTTTTTCCTTCTGGTGTTTATAGACATTATTCTTCTTCTTGGTTTGAGAATAGGGAAGTGATCTCGTAGCGGTAGATCTGGATACTAAACCCTGGTCTTGGTGAGTTGTGTCCTTAGGGACCTAGGGTTTTTTTTTAAAATTTTATTAATTTGAGTTGTAGTATTTTGGGATTTTATGCCTTGTTATTTTATAGTACATTACCCCATGTGGGTTTCCCTTTGATATCCACATTGTCTTGTGATCATTTTCTTCCACAGTCTTGTGGAAAAAATCCTTCCCACTTGTATGTTCTATGATTCCAGGTGCTAGTCGTCGACCCGTGGGGATCTAGAATGCCCCTCAGGCTATGTTAGGAACAACATATTTATTGGGTTACCTGGGTACCTAGGCTGGTTCATGATAGTACACATAAAATCTCAGTTTAATTAAACACACTATTAATTGATAGAAATTAAAAAAATTATATAAAAATAATAATTAACATACACAATTATTTTATCTAAATGAATTAAAAAAAACTAGGATTAAGATTCAATTTCTAGATCAATTAAATGATACAATTATTAGTTTAAATCAATCAAAAAATGTAAAATATTATTCAAATCATAAAAATTATTCCAAAATTTCATCAAATGTATATATTTTTTGAGTATGGTGAAATTTTTAATAAGATTGATCCCATGGTTGAATAGAATTGAAAATTCAAAATATAAAGAAAAATAATCCTTATATCCAAGAATAATTTATTTCCACAAAAAACTAAAAATAAGATCTTGAAAATAAAAAAATAATTAAATTTTCATGGGTTTTTTATATTTATTAAATGAAAAATAAAATATAATATTGTCAAGAATCATCCCCTTTATATAAAACCCAACTATGACTCAAATGTTGAATCCTAAACTAGATAATAATTTACATAGGTTGGATTAGAAAAATGATCAATTTAGTAGAAAGAAACCATGTTTATGGGATTATAAGAAATTAAAAAATGCATGCATACCCTTATTTTGTTGATTTATCTAAATAGAAATCAAAATTTAGGTGCATTATTTAAATGAAAACATTGGATGGGTTTTTAGGAAAACTCTGGAAATATAATTTAAAAAAAAAGATTACAATGAGTTTCAAAACATTCAAATAGTTTTATGAACTCTTAAAAAATTAATAGAATTTTTTTGGAGGTTATAAAAATATTTAAAATCAATTTCAAATTGATTTTTAACAACCTATAAAGTATCAAGATGCAGATCTTGAAATACAACAATGATTAAACATTAACTTAGTAATAATAATAATTCTGGAATTCCCCAAAGTAAATTCCATACAATACCATGACATCAATAGTTATTAGATTTAAATTTCAATCTCTAGGGAAGCATATAAAAATTAAAATAGCATTATGTTTGACAAACATAAAATGAAAGTTGAAAAAAACACCCTTAAAAATTCATGTAATTATTTATGTATTGGCCTAAAATCACAATCTTTAATAGTTTATGCTTCATCTTGTTTCTCCTATCCGGTTATAAAAAATTTATATTTGATTTTTCATAATAATAAATCACTACAATCAAAATATAGACCCGTGTAAATGTCATATTATAAGATTGAGAACTCTATTATATAAACTTGTCCAATTTTAACTATATAAATGGGTGACCATGGATAGGAAATAAGAGATTTGTTGGTTAAAGAGAGGGACTTCATTAAATAACTAAAACATGAAAAAATTAGGAAACCAATGGTTTCCTACCATGAAACACTAAGTTTAATGTCTTTGGAAATAATTTTTCTGTAAATTTTTTACAATTTTCATTTCAAGAGAATTATTTATTATTTATCTTTACATAAAAATATTCTGGTGAGACTACATCATTTTATCTTATAATTTATAAAAAAACAGAATTAATGTCCTATTGAAATATACTATGGTCAAGGGACTGATTATCCTAAAGGATGAAATGTTTATTTAGAGTCTAATAAAAATTATCAAAAGCCTAAGAAACGATTTAAAACCCTTTTATGATGATCTTACCTATAATATAATGGAATTTTTTTTAAACATAAATGAATATATACTTATATTACCTTACACCAATGATGCTACTAAAACCCTTGATATTCATTCGATCTATTTTTAAAGATCACAATTTGGAAAAAATCAACCCACCACCATATTTTATAAATAGGTTGCATATTATCATCAAAAATTTATATCGGATACATCCTTTCTCCAGGGCATTCTAGTGTCTCATGTACAATGTGGGATGATTAAATAGAGAAACAAGTCATTTTGTATCACCCAATCATGATAATGTCACACACATACACTTTTATCACATGGAATTGGATATATATAGCTTCTTAAAATGCTATACATTGAATAATACATTAATTAATTAATTTATAATTTATGTAATAATTTCATTGCTAATCCATGCCTCATATTAATGAATACATTTACCTCCCACAATATCCATATAAAATGTATGGATAAATGATATTATCATAGAATATTATACTATCTAAATGATATCTATTATCAACGGCAGTGTAATCAAATTTCTCCTTCCTATATGATAATGATAATTTTTATGAAATTAATTATATATATACATAAGATTTTAGTGAATATCTCTATCAATATCCATCATTCACTAAAACATAAAATACATTGTTCCATTTCATGTTTTATTGTATCATATATAATAACTTGTGAAATCATATCAAAAATTACTTTTGAATATCTTGAAAAATTATTTTATAAATTTATCATCAACTAAACCTTGTATCAAATCATATGAATTACCTTATGAATACCCATAAAAACACATTCTTATTAACCCTCAAAAACATTTAGAGTATCAATGTGAGTCTAAATGAATTCCCATTTAGTCATCTGTAATGTATAACCCCATAATTTTTTATATAATTGATAAAAATAAGAATCTTTGGATCCATATATGTATGTGAATATTTTAGGCTAGAAAAAATTCCATACTACACTAACAATAAAGGGATCTAGTGTGATCTCTATCGTACACATTTCATTCTATACCTATGTCCCTAGACATTTTCATATGAAAACCTGGAGTCTCATATTTTTCATTTTTTTCAGTTATTGATTAACCATGGGACATGGAACATTCCAATCCAATATAGCCAACTCATATATTCTTGATTATTAGAGTATAGACTGATCTGATTGATGAATACAAGACATATAATTCACCCTTATGGATAAGTGTATCACATGTCACTTATCTATATAGATATATAATATCAAGGGTTTTTCACACATGTAATGAACCAAACTATTGAATAATATTTGTTTCATGAGTTTTTGTATTATTTTATTTTATACTCAATGAATATATATCCTTTATTTGTTGATGTCAGTATAATTAAAATAATACCACTGGGTTTCGGCTATTATATGGGCATTGGTTAATATGACCATTGGAAACTAAACTCTTAATGTTATGTTTTTTGTTTATAAATACAATTGATCATGGTAAATTAATATAGAAAGAAGAGTCGATATCCTCATCCAGTAGACTCAGGCCACACGAAACCTATCATTTGGAGCCTGGGAAGGAGGTTGTGTCACTGGGCTTTGTTCTGGACCAAGCCCAAGCTGAGCTTCAACATGTGAAGCTATAACGGAAACGCATAAGGGATATGTTCAAGATGATAGAAATCACCACTCGGTAGGTTAGTAGTATTAAAATTCCAAGAATCTATCATATCATCTGGGAATGATGGCATATTCAATTAAGAAATTAGTGTGAGGAGTAATTAATAATTGAGAAAGAACTAATAACCTACTAAACATATAACAACCCTTCCACCTTTATAGATCTTATGAATTTCCAGTAATTTCAAGATTACATGGGAATTGTACTTATCAATAGTGATCAATAATAAGTCCAAATAGAAGCTTCAAAACATCCACATCGAAGGGGTCATCAATCTAGAAGTTATTCTTCTCTCCCTTGAGGATGAAATATGTATGAAAAACCAAAATCATGTTGATGGGAACCAGGGAGTCCACAGTACCACAATCCTGATATTAAAATACATTCGAACTCCATAAATGAATCTATCTTTTATATGCATTGGTATTTTTTCCTTCAGAACATATTTCTATTCTAAAGTACTACCAATCACCTCCAAAAGTCCTCATTAAAGTAGTTACAAAGGATATTTCAAGGATACATCTGAAAAAAATCTCATCAAAATTAAAAGGGAAACAAGATTAAATATTTATGTAATAAATTATAAAAACAAAAAAAATTAGAAAAATAGTTAAGAATCATATAAAAAAATCAACAGAAAAATATAATGAGGGGTAATTTATTTATAAATACGATTACAATTTTTATTATGTTTTATCAATAACATATATATGATACATATAAAATCATTCATAGTATTCTCATACAACAATTTTCATAATAAATAATAGCTTCTAATGAAATTAAAAAACTATTATTATTTTATGATAGTATAACATGAAAGTTATAGAAAATTGTTTTAATGATATTTTGAATAATATATATATATCTAATAATCAAGACAATCGGGATAAAAGGTAGATAGAAAATTTAATCATATATGAATTGGTAAAATATATAGTGAACATAAATATTTTGGAATTTTAAATGATAATTTTTTGCAACCTTATATTCTAAGAACTGATATCCAAATAATGGGGCAGAGTAGCCAATTATACTATGATATGTATCATATAGAATATAAAAAATGCATAGGACAAAAAATTAGACCAACATATAACTACCCATTTATATTTTTTAATAAATAAAAAATTTTAAAACCTGAAATAGGAAATATAATGATTATATCCTAGGCACTATAAGATGAAATTCTATAGAGGACATTGTATCTCATTGTAAATCCATAGTTTCAATAACTATTTCAAGCTTGTCTTTAAGATTATATTTTTTTTTCAGTTGGAACAGCACCAATAATTGAAACAACCATAATATGGAAATCTATTTTATAACCATTAGATTAGTATTAATATGAAGGGAATTGGTAAATAAAAAGAAATAGTGGAATATAAAGTGAGTGAGTGAAAATAAATAGTGATTTAAGTAGTATATCTATGCTTTTCCAAAGATAAGAAAATGATGAAATAATAAAGGGGATTGTATATAAGGTTATTTATATTAATTACTTGAATGAAATAGTTTAATAATAGCTAATGTGTCTGGGATTTCAAATTCATATAAAAAATTATTCTTTTCATTATCCATAAATACTTCAACTATAATTTTATTTGAACATGAATATTTTTTACCTGAATTATAATATCCCCAACTATGTAATAATAAGAACCTACAAAAAGGCCTCATGAGACAGGAATTTTGTTTTCACTTTTTCCTATACAAAGAGTTACATAATAACAAAGTTTATGTCATGGGCCTTTCTAGTTATTTTCTATAAATATTCTACAATATAGTTTGACACTTTAAAAAAGATATACAAAAAAATTTGCTCAAAAATTCAATTTTAATATTACATTAAAACTATAAAAGAAAATATGAATTTTTTCAACCATCCTTTGATGAGAATAAGTACAAATGAAAGAATTTTTTGGTGTTATCCACTTGAATCTTGTATTTTAAATAAATCCCATAAGTAAGAGATGGATTCTCGACACTCCCCATAAAAATAATAAACATTCATTGAAGGGTGTTACTTCATGTATGTCTTGCCACAATCAAATGAAACAAAAAAATCATGTGAAGAAAATATAAAAAATTATATAATATTAATTTAAAAGAAACATTTACAATAATGAGTCATGATAACACAATTTCAATGAAATTTTAGATGTTGATATTATAAATACATCTATCATTCATGACAATAAAGCAAATTAAATTTTATCCAAAAATGAAAAATGAGACTTTTAACTAATATTTTATATAGATTTATTACTCAATAAGAAAACTGACCATTTAAACAACTAATTCAATCATAAATATAAAATAATTTTTTTAGTAATGCAATAATTTACTAATATTAATGACCTTTTAATATATATAATTGATATTGGATGTTGAAAGAAAATTTAAAAACAATAAGAGTATAGATTAAACAAGATGGGATGTTAACAAAATTAATGAAAATATATTATTTATGTGATGAATAATATTTTATTTATAAATCAAATCATGATAAATTTGAAAATTTACAAGAATATTGATACTATATCGAACAAGTAAGGGTGAAATGTTATATTATAGTGTTATTGATCAATAAAAATAATCATTATTACATTAGAAATTTTTCATAACTTGGTAATTTGGAATTTCATATTTTTGGAAACAATATATGAAAAAGGATATTGAATCCAACATATTTTAACATTTTTTAATGTCTATTATACAGATGAATGCTATTTTTATAAATATTGAATGTGAGTATAAATTAAAAGTGTCAAAAACTGTTCTTATATTGAAACATCATAGTAATATATACATTTTTTCTTACATTCAGTAAATCAGATAATTGAACATTATTTATAGTAAAAGAAATTATATTTTTTTAATCATTTAATATTTATCCTCATTAATTTACATAAACAATGAAACATGAATAATTATAATGTTGAATATGAGATAGATGTATATACATATATATATGTATGAAAAACTAGAAATAATGTAAATAAATATAAAAGTATTATAATAATGCATATTTAAAATTAATTTCTACTTAATTTATGGAGGAACCCCTCTTCTGAATGATAGCTTTAAAAAAAATCAAATCAAATACAACTAGTGCAAAATGGGCATAAATTGAAAAGTCTCATATTCAAAAATTGTCGTTGTCTTATATGAAAACCCAACTATAGGCCCCTTTTACTTGTTGCTTTGCAGAACCATTTCTAAATACCGTTATTAAAATAATCATAAAATGATTCATTTCTTGAATACATATAGACATTATCAGCAACATAATCTTATAATTTGAATCTCTTAATTCATCAATGCATTCAAAAATTAACATTGATGTATATATTTTTTCACCCAACCTAAAGATATTAATTTGATACGATATATATAGTATTATCATGTTGATAGAACTAAAAAAATAGAAATAGAAATATAAAATTTGATGAATGTAATAATTTTTTTTTAAAAATACTTTTACAATTTAAAGGATGTAGTAAATTATTTAAACATAATTGTTGTAAAGTTTTAAATATTATATTGAATATTTAGTTTTTCTTTTGAAATGAATTTAAGATCCTATGATGCTAAAATATATCAGGTGGAATAATTTTTCACTTAATCTAGTTCATAACATTCGATATATATTAGAAAAAAAGGAATGATCATAGACTGAAATTTCTAAATTCAAGAAACCATGATGGTCTTTGATATAATCACCACTACAGACCCCATTTCCCTATTTTATTGTAGAACAATTTCAAATACCTTCATACGGTAATCATAAATATAAACACATGTTAAATAAATGAAGACATTATCAATTTCAAAACTCAAAATTTGAATCTATTAATACATCAATGCATCAAAAAAATTATTTTGAAGTAAATTTTTTGTTCACTCAACCAACAGAGATGTTCATGGATTTGACTTGTAATTTTCAACATACTAATATAAATAGAGTTAAGGGTTATTCTAGAAACACTGAATAATTTTTTAGAAATTAATGAAATATGAGGAGAACAAGAACCTAAAATATTTAATGTAGATTCTTTTAATAAATAATTCTAATAAAATAATTTTAATATAACATTATAGTGTTGATAATTTCAGCAATTGATATAAAGGAAAGATGATACCTATAATAGTTTCCTTCCATTTTTTGCATACATAATTTAGATTATAGAAACACCACCAAAAAGGATAATGTTTGTTTTTTATTGGATGTATTTGTAGGAGTGATATTCTCAAAATGATATTTTAATATTTTTTAATGTTCACATGCAGAATGATTATGAACTTATGCTATTTTACAAAGAGTTTGGAAATTAGTCAATTAATATATTTTTGTGTAATGAAAAAAGAAAAACATTTATATTAGTATGATGATAAGAAAGTAGAAAACTTTTAATCATAACTTCTCAAAATGGTATGCATGGTGTGGTTTGGATGTTGTTATCAATATTCTGTGTTGGGTTTAATATGAAATAATTTTCTATAAGTTTTTACACAATTGTCAATTTGTGGTGGGTAGAGGAACTTGAAATGATTGAATAACAATATAATAATATTTTTATATATTTCAATCGCACCTATATTATCCTAACGTAATATTATATAATTTATTTGAATATATAATGGTCGTAAGGCCAAACACGTGATAATGTGGAATTTTTATATAATTTTTATGATCATTTATTTCCAACATTCCTTGCACAACACATTTTAATTTCATTTCATTTATGACATCATTGTTAAGTTGTGTCATGAATATATGTCAACGGAATATTTTAAAGAAAAAGATTAACTAATTCTCATATGTTTTTTGTTATCATAAAGAAACATTAGTGCATGAATGTAATTCTTTCTATCAAATAACTCATAAAAAAATGAAAAATAATGTAAATATGTTTATTGGATGAAAAGGTTATTAGGAAAATAAGTATTCACCGTATAGAATTAATATTAATGTACATTATAATAAAACAATTTAAACAAATAAAACCATAATGTGTTTAATAGTTATGAATTGTCTACTATAAAATGTACTTTTATTAAATGGTGAAACATGATGTTACAGACCGTGAGTTTGATGGATATAGTAAGTCATCCATTAATGTACAATATTTTTCAAAGACGAATAAAAAAAATATAAAATGTGATTATATATATAAATATATAAATAATAAATAAAATATTCATAATGATTAATATTAGATTATTATAAAATAATTTCTTGAACAAAAATATTTTATTATAGAGGATGATAAATATAACAGAAAATTATATTATTAATAAAATCGAATTTAATTTTAAATTTATATGATAATAGAATTCTAATTAAATTCATAATTTCATTATAAAAATAATAAAATTAAAATTATATTTAGTAATGGGTAAACATAAACTTAAGTAATATGAAATTAATAACTGTTGTCTTAACATTGTTGTGGATCATTATGTAATTCATACTGAAAAAACGTCCTATAAATAAACATATATAAAATTAAAGACTATAAATCTAAAATGAAAATATAGAGAATATGTAAATTAGGGAATCATTTTATTAGATTAATCAAAATTGGGAGAAAAATTTGATCAGTAAAACTTGAAATGAAAAGGGGGAGAGAAATTGAAAAAAATCAAAATGAAAAAGGAAGAAATTTTCAATAGTATACTTGTATTAATTTTCTAATCACTCAAAAATAATGAAATTCCTCAAATTATAGAAAACACCTCTATTTATCATAGAGGTATATGATTCTAGAACAAACCTATTCATGATTCAAATGAAAATGAAAAGGGATAGTGAAATTGAATATAAATTGGTATATATAAGAAATGAAATTTCAATAATATACCTATAAGACTTTTACAGTCTCTCACAAAGTATAAAATTTATAGAATTGAAGAACATACCACTATGTATAGTAGTATATATCATTCCAAAACATTCTTATTTTGGAAAATAATGAAATATTATTAATAGTAGTGGAATAACATCCATTAAGATACATAATTCCTATAGCTTGATAATGAGAGACACATAAAGTCTTTTATACTTCCATAAAAATTAAATGTAAATTTTAATAAAATTGAGATATGTTGGATGGTCATATATAATAACCATACATGAATTGAATAAAAAAATAAGGAAATTTATTAGTTAATTTATATTGAAAACACATCTAATAAATGTTTATATAAAAAATTAAATACAAATAATATAAAATAGAATTATCGACCATATTTGGAAAGCGAAAGAATTTTCATTAAGAAAACTACACATCTCAATTTTTTAATTTTGATTTAAATTATATCATTAAAAAAAACTCACATATATAAGAAATGGTTTTCATGTTGTTTAACAAACCCACTTTGATGATTTATTATTGACTCCGGATTTGTAAAGAAATTCATTAAAAATGATTCCATGTGGGATATAAAAAAATGAAGTAAGAAATATCTACATAATAAAAGAATTAAATGGATTTTGTAGGGTAATATAAGTGAATTATGAAAGAGAATATGAAAAATGAATCAAAACCTACTGGACTAAAAAACTACTCCCTCAAAACAACCTAAACAAATGGATCAAAATAAAATAAATTTCACAAAAAAAATTATAAAAAATAATATTAAACTCTTTTGATGACCCATATACTAGTAAAGTTAGGATAGATTGTATAATACATACAAAATAATATTTATTATTTCAATGGGAGTTCTCAATTACTTTAAAATAAGTTTAGTAGCCATGCCATATTTTCCAAAAAACAATTTATCTATGAATTTCGAAAAACAAACTAAAAATAAAATATTAATTAATATGTAGATAAATTATCCAAATATTTATAATAATATCAAATATGTCTTATCTTTTATATATTTTCCTATACTTTGTGACATTAACTAACATTATTACTAATAATTAATATAGAATTATCTTTATCTAAAAAAAATCTTCAATATAAATGTTATTATATGAGTAGATGTTTGTGGCTACGTATTCCTAAAATAATCATTTTTTTAAAAGATAAAATAAAATTTCATGGTGTTTTGAGGTGATTTTAAATGATGTAGACAAGATCACATAAAAATGTCAGGACCATTATAGGGAAATACTCCATTAAATCCCTCTATTGAAGGACTGACAATAATTATTAGAACACTTGAATACATAAAATAATTTTGAAATTTGTCACACTGACTATCACACTTGTATATATACCATTTTTTATAGAAACTACATCCATTCATCCTAATAAAATTGTACAGGAACAACATCAACGCCATAAAAAGTACACCATAGGTTTTTGTCTTGATATATATGAACTGAACATACTTTATTTATGAAGATTAATCTATTGGAAACCAAATTAAAATTATTCGGTATGATGATTTCTTAGAAGGAATAGTCAAATGAGAAACAATATCAAAAAATACATCTATAATAAGTGTTAGTGTAAAACATATCATAAAAAGGAATATTTCCAATATTATATTAAATATACAATATAACATAGCAATTGTGTCGAATCTAAGGTTGTGGTAAGAAACTATCTCATGAAAGTAACGAAATTAGTACCAATCTCAAATATAGATCTAATATAAAAAAATATAATCAATGAAGAGAATCACATGGATATGGATTTAATATGGTTTTTGGAATGTTAAAAAACGTTGACATTAGATAACTCATACCGTTTTCTAAAAAACAAATTCTGAAAAGTGGACAACATCGATGTCAACTTAGAATATTGAGAAAAAGATTATAAAATCTACTAGTGTGATTAATGAAATAAATGGAACCATGAGAAAATTTCCAGAAACCAATAAAATATTTCATTTTCCTATATAGGGAATGATTCCTCAAGAGCAGGTCATCCACTTCAAGAACTAATGACAAAGGAAGTCAAATAAACCATATAAGACATTGAGGCAGAGGAGGAGGTATAGATGATTGTCGAGGTAGAGGTTTAGACCAATGATTAGGTGGTGGGGTAGACTGAGGATGAGGAAGAGGTGTAGAAATAGGATCAAGAGTAGTTGTAGATTTATCTAGAGGTAGACTTATAGGTGGAGAAGACGAACACATTGGATTTTTAGTAATAGTCAGAGGTGGGGATTGAGGTGAGGGGAGGTGTTGGAGAACTATTTCATGGAATTTTATATGTCGTAATCGAGGTGGATGTGTAGAAAAAGGCCAAGGAATAGGTGTATACCATGTTTGTGGAGGAGTGGCAGATGTAGTAGGTGAAAGAGGAGGTGTAAAAGGAGGCTAGGGTGGAGGCATGAAAAAGGATGGGATAATGGGGAGGCGGTGAGAGGGATGAAGAGGAGGCAAATATGGAGAGAATATTAGGTTGGAGAGGTGATTTTTTGGTGGGGGGAGGAATCAGGTATAGGGTATAATGGGGAGGGGGAGCAGAAATTAAGGGGATTAAGATACTTACGTGACCATTAACATGGAGGATCCACATGTTGAGATAGGTATATTTTATATTATATATAATAGAAATAATTATTTACAATAAAATTTCATTTGATGAAATGTATTAATAAATAAATATTTTATTTTATTATGTTCATAAGATCGTTGGATGAGACCTTAATTAATTTCTGAAAGTGTCATAAAATCCATTATAATATTAAAATCAATATTTGATAATTTTATATAAAAATTAAATTTCTCATATTTAGAAAATTATTTTCATAAGATTAAGTATGTTATTGAATTCTAGATGTTGAAAAAAATTTATTGTGAATTTTTTGGATTTCTCTAAAATAGTTGAATTTGTGGGGAATGGTAAAATACAAAAATATATAGAATCTAAAAAATAAATGAATTATTTTACCATGGATGATATATGGATGATGTAATCCTATAATATCTAAATTTTCTTCATTATTTTAAAATAAATAGAGATAATTTTCATACTATTGATAGTTTAGAGAAAAAAAATTAAACTAATGAATAAAATAATAAAAAAACCCCTCTCTTCTACTATAAATACCACCCCTCACCACATATTCTCATAACACCTCCAAATCATTGAATATTTTCTAAATTTTGAACAATCCCTCTCTCAATCTTCTCACACGCATTTTGTTCATGCTAGTCTCACCCAAAAGGCCATTTCGAAGTTTCCTAAGGAGGTTCTCAAGGAGAGAAATACACGAGGATATTCGTTGCAAGTGTAAAACAATTTCATACATAAGGATGTGAATATTTATACATTAAATGAATTATAGGGACAATCTAGAAGTTTAAGGATTCTTATAAAAAAGTTTCTTTTTTGTTTTCCACTGAAATTTTAATGAAAAACAAATGTTTGAATTTGGATTTCCAAATCTACTAATCTATTTAATCCTATAGGATTTGACTTCCTTATCTATTATAATAATATAATAATGTAAGGCAATGAGTCTAGGCTATTGTTGTCGGGGTCTTTACAGTTGGTATCAGATGAAGTATAGTAGGAACTCTCAAAAACATATTAAGGAAAAATATATATTAAAGTAATGTATCCCTATAACTAACATTGAGAATATTCCAAAAGTAACCAATATTATTATTTAGAGGGTATTTATATAAAAAATTTGAATTTAGGATTAATTGATTCACTAGTTTTAGTATTATAAATTATGATTCATATTTTTGTCATCTATTATAACATATACCATTTTTTTAAAAATAGAACCTAGTAAAAGGAATGGAGACCATATCAACTCACACATTCCATATAGGGATTTATCTCTAATGAAAGATAGTGATTTGGGAAATGAAGATAAAAATGGAGACGAACAACTTATATCTATTTTGGAATGAAAGACTTAGGTTATAAACAATAATATTACTCATATGTATAATCATGATCCACAACATTGTGTAACAAGGTTATAACGCTTCATGTAACAACAACAATAATCATTCGAAGGGAATAAAAACCCATTTTTACATAAGCAATGGATATGTTCCCTAGAGAAGATATTTCTTGCTTTGTGAAGTAACAAAAGCGAGAAATCTATCATTAAAAAATTTTATCTCTCGAGGGATGTAGATTAATGGTGTTCATTAATAAAAAACACAAAGGAGGTGGAAGGAATTTAAAATATTGACTGGAATGATTTCATGGAACATTTCTTGGAAAATATTTCTCTTGAAAATAGTGAGAAGATTTGGAGAGGAAGCTATTAAGTTTGAGATATAAATAAGATGAAAATGTTTCTACATATGAATCCAATGTTACATTGTTTTCAAGGCATGCCTCACACTACATACATAATACGAGGAGTAAGATTGACCATTTCATTGATGGTATCAAGACAATTATATTAAGGGAACTAGTCTCCCAAAAATTCTTATCATATGAGGATATAGTATTGTGTGCCCTCGAAATGGAGATTGATTTTTTCAATGCATTTGTATTTGAAGGGAAGAAAGATAATTTGAGGGGTACTGAGTAATCTTGAAAGGAAATAAATAAAATGGATGAAAGGAAGGATTAAATTTCCATCTTTCATTACATGTGGAAAGAATCATCATTGAACATGCCTAGTGGGAATTACAGATTGTTACAAATATGGAGAAAAATGCCACTATGACTGAGATTGTAGTGGAATGAAAGAATCTAGAAATGTGAAATGATTTAGCTATAAGTATTTGGGACATAGTGAAAATTATTGTCCTATAAATAAAGGAAACTTACCCTAGAAAAGGACAAGGAAACAAGTATATGGTCATGTTATCACAACTATTGAGGTGAAATATTGTAATGATGTAGGGGTGGGTACTTAAATAATCACAAAATATTTAGGTAATGATTTATTTGACTCTATATCATCACATTCGATTATAGATTCCTAGTTTTATGTAAAAATTGAAAATATCCAATTCACTGTAATAAGGACGTTTTTAGTAAAGACTCCTAGGGGAAACCATATGTCAATAAATAAGTGTTGAGTAGTTCCTATTATGACATATTAACATGCACTAATTTCTGATTTTATTATCATATGTATGGTTGATTTTTAAATAATACTTGGTAAGTATTTAATTTAAAATTATAATGAAAAAAGTTATTATAATGATATGAAAATTATGATTCACGATGAAGGTATGAAATTTCTTATCTTTAGAGTGGATTCTTCATCATCTGAGTCAAATCTCTATCCGCCTATAGTATCTTTTATAAATGAAATTCTTAGATAATTAGAGTATATAAAACCTTTTGAGGAAGAAAAAAAGATAATAAAATTAATTATTTTCCTATTATCCATAAATATAATGATGTATATCCAAAGAATTTACATGAAAATACACCAGAGCGATATGTTAGTTTTCTACTGATTTATTCTCTAATGAAATACCTATATCAGTTGGTAAACATTAAAGACTTTTTTTGATTAACTTCAAGGAGCTCAATTTGTTTCAATGATTTATCCTTGATTGGGATATCATCAATTACGTGTGAAGAAGGAAGGTATTCCAAAGACATAAACTTGAATAATGTATGGAAATTAAGAGTTTACACAAATCCCATTTAGACATACCAATGGACCCTTTATTTTTTAGATATAAGGAATAGAGTGTTTTTGTAATATCATTGAAATGTTTCTACAATATTTTTTGATGATATCTTGAAATATTCTAATAAAATTGAGGACCATGATAACTACTTCCAGATTGTTTTGAAGACACTTGTAAGCGAAGAGTAATATGGGATGTTTATAAAGTCTTAATTCTAGCTTCGAAATGTTTCTTTTCTTGTCCATACTGTCCCAAAATATGGAATCTCAGTTGACCCTATGAAAAAAGGGCATATCATGAATTACCTACACTAACAAACATAACTAAGGTACAGAGTTTCATTTGTTTAGTGGATTACTATCAACATTTTATTCATAATTTTTTTACAATTATCTAACTTGTTAACCAATATTAATTATAAATGGGATATGTATGTTTGGATAAACAAATGTGAATAATGAACTGAATAATTTAATAGGAGTATAGTTAATGCTTCAATCATGACTATACTATTAATAAATGGTGGTTTTGTGGTTTATAGTTATGAATCATAAATAGGAAATCGATGTTTCCATATCTATAATGATAGAGTAATTTCATATGATTCAAGGTAGTAAAAAATTCATTAATAAAATTATTCAAATGACAGACTTGAGTTATCAACACCAATCATTGATCTGAATATACAGAGACACTATTTCAATGGTGAAAGATATAATATATATATATAGATCACAAGAGTTTTAAATATATCTTCTCACAAAAAGAACTCAACATGATGTAAAGGTGATTGATTTAGCTACTAAAATCTTATGATTTTTCAATACAATACCACCCAAGGAACAAAAATAAGGTAGCATATGCATTGAGCAGGAAGGATCAAGGAGTTACGAACAAAACAAGGATTGATTGGGATCCTATGTACATGTATCTAAAAATTTGTACGTGGGAATTATAAATGAATGAGAATGATAATTAATTTTACAAATGGTTTCCAATTCCTTATCATTGTAAATGTAATGTTGGATTAGTTTGATGATGAGAAGTTTAAAAAGAAATTTTTTGTTACGAATGATGGTAAGTTTGAAGAATTCGTGGATAAGGATGGAATTCTGATATCTATGAAATTTCATTATGTTAATTATATATATGATCTAAAAAATAATTATTTTATGATGATCATCACTTGAGTTTCCTAATACACTCTTGTATCCCCAGTATGTGTAGATATTTGAATGAAGTTTTTTAGTGGGATAATTTAATGTAAAAAATTGTTGATTATATATCAATATATTTAGTCTGTCAACAGATGAATGCTGAAAAATATATCATAGAAGAGTCCTAAAATTTCTACACATTCTTACATTGAAATGGGATGACAATCCTTTGTATTTATTTCACTACATTGCGAAAGACGTAATGAAATAATGATCAAATATGGGTAATTGTTGACCGATTTACCAAATCCACTCATATCATTGCTATAAGGGAGGACATTCCACATGATATCCATTTATGACTCTATATTAAAGAAAATTTAAGAATTCATGGTGTCCCACTTTCGATCATGTTTGATCATTATCCAAGATTTACATTAATTCTTTAGAAAATTCAGCATAAGGATCTTGATATAAAGATTCCTTTTAACACTACATATCACCATCAATCTGACGGGCAGTCAAAATGGTTGATTTGAACTTTATAATATGTGTCAAGGTCTTTCTCACTTGACTTTCAAGTTATTTGGGATCAGTATCTACCTTTGGAAGAGTTTCCCTCCAAAAATAGATTGCATTAATGTATTAAAATGGAAATGCATATAGCATTTTTTGGAAAGAGATTCCGTTCATCAAATTGTTGGGATTATGTTGTGAAAGATATCTTGTAGAGAAAAATATTGTGGAGGAAACAACTATAATGGTTAAGACCATTCAAACCCATATCAAATAATATGAATGTAGGGAAAAGTGTTGTGTTAACAACCAAAGAATGAATATGGAGTTTGATGTAGAGATCAGGTATTTCTGAATTTATCACCATGGAAGAGTGTCATCGGTTTTTTTAAGAAAGGGAAATTGAGACCCAGGTAGATTGAATATTTTGAAATATAATAGGGAATTGGAGATGTCTATTATTTCTTAGCAATTCCACCAACCCTTTATAATATACACGATGTGTTTAAAATATATTTTCAATTGACGTACCTACTAGAACCAACGCTTGTTCTCACATATAATGGAATTGAATTGAGAACTGATTTATTTTACAATCAATAGCCTATCTTGATTCTAAATACTAGAGAAATAGTCTTGAAGAATAAAATATCTCAACTGGTAATGTTACTCTAGAAAAATCCAAAAATTTAAGAGACTCTGTGGGAAACAAGAGAAATTATGATGAAAAACTAACCAAATATTTTTATGAGTTGACATTCTGTAAATTTCAAGGATGAAATTTATATTGGAGGGAGAATGTAATAAACAAATATTTTATGGTATGACACTTTAGATTTTTCGATATTTTATGTTTCAGACATCAAAAAGTTTAAAACCATGATATACTATAAAATAATGACGTGATCGTCTCAATAGTAATGTTACCATTAAAAATAGTAATATGAATACTGTAATAGTAACATTCCATTTAAAAGAATAAATTAATTTTAGGTACTATATGAATGAAAATATTATATATTCATATGATGTCATAATTAAATAAATTATTTAAAATGATAAATTATGTATTGGTATTTTTATGATTCCTTAATGTTTATTCACTATTTTATAATTTAAATAATGATTTGAAATAAAATTTATTTTCATGAAATAGATTAATAAATTAATATTTTTTTGTCTTATGATTTTAGAAGAACATTATGATACCTCAATTAAATTTGTATGGTTTAATAAAATCTACTATAATATTAAAGTATGTATATTCTGAGTAAATGATTATTTCATTTAAAAAATAAAATTATCATATTTAGAAAAAAATATTCATAAAATGGAGTCCACATTTTAAATCGACACATATAAAAATGGTAAAAGTGATTTCCTTTTGTTTTTCTAAAATAGTTGATTTTTTTATGAATAGTGAAATAGAGTAATTTATAGTATTTAAAAAATACATGAATTAATGAGTAATGGTTGATGTATGCATCATGTAAGCAAAAAATAATGACCATGGATATTATACAGGTATAATAATAACTTGTATTATAAATTAATATTTTCATAATGTAGAAATGTGTAATGTTTTGAATCATAAACAAACCATCAAGGCTTCAATAAAAGACACCATACATAAATGGTTAAAAACTTGGTCTACTTTTTCTCATAAGATATATCAGTGCATCGAGGGATTATAGTGGACACCAATCATCATATTCTATGTCCAATGTTCCATAAATGAATGGGTTGAAATATCATCAAAAAATAAATTCATATTGAAACTAGTTTGGAAAATGTAAATTATTTCCCCAATCATAAAACATAATTATATAGAAGAAAATCCTATCAATATTGTAAACCCCATGTAATAATAATTTTAAAACATTCAAAAAAATAGTAGGTAGTAATATAAGATATCAATCTCAATACTTTATATGAGTCAATAGAGGTTGTTGAAATATATGAATATACTCTATTAATATTATTGGTAAATTCAGGATGAAAATTACCTTCTACTTTGGAAAGATGGTTTATTTTAGAAAATCATATTTATTTTTCAGAAAAATCATATTTTAAAAATTTATATAATTGAAAATAAAAAGAAAATTATATTATATTTTTGTAATATTAATATAAAATCCATTCAGAAATTAGTAAAATGACATGGAATCATGTAAAATGAGTGTTTAAGAAACATTATAAATGTTCCAGTTTGGTTTAGTTTAATAAAAAATATAAAAGACTATTTGAAGTGTAAAAATGAATGATTTTTTCATAAAACCAGAAATTTAATAAGATATGTTTTCATGAAAAAATAGGGATTTTAGAAAAATATTTCGTGCTTAAAATAATTTATGATGTGTACTTGAAAATGGGTTATGAAATTGGGAAGTTCCCATTAATCAAACTCGTTTATCAGGAAGAATTGAAATATAAACCTTATAAAACTTGCAATTCCCCTAAAAAAAGATTAATTGAGATATATACACATGTTTGAAACATACAAAAAATAGTAAGAGTATATAAAAATAATTAATAATTACATTGGGGTAAAGAGAGAAAAAGTGAAACAAAAAAATGGGGGTTCTCGGAGAATCCCTTACTTTATATACTAATGTATTCTTCACTTTCACTTAATATCTTGGGAATGAAATTAGATTAGTTGATAAATTAAATTATAACCTATTAAAATTTCATTTTATGTAATATAATTTTATTACGTTTGTTTATTACCTATTTTATGGGTATTAATGCTCAGCTTCTTAATTTGGGAGTGTTTGTTTCAGAGGTTTTCATCATCGTTTTACCTATATTCATGTATGAAGAATCATGAATATTGGAAATATATATCTAGAATTGAAATTATATGTTATTAAATAATTTTAAAAAAACTAAATGGTCTTATATATAATTTTTTAAATTTATAGGACGATTTATTAGACAAAATGATAGTCATAAATGCTTTTAATATTTTAGTATTTTTTTCGATCATCACACACTAGATTTTTTATTAATTAATATTATGTATAAATAAAAATTAAAGAAAATCAAATAATTTTTAATACATATAATATAGTCTATTTTAACTATAAAAATTATTTTATTACTAGCCTTTAAGGTAGAATAAGAAAACAAAAACTCAACATCCCTGAAAGTAGTAAATGAACACCTCATAGATGATGTTTTAATTTTTAGAATTAAAGTGGAAGAAAAGATAATTAATTTTTTATATACCATTGTCATCATTATTAATTTCATATAAAAGATATTGTATTTATCATGGATCTTTGGTATATGGAGGTGAGTAAATGATAAGAATAGAATGAAATTAAAATATAATTAAAAGAACAAAAATGGATTTTACCTCTTGAGTTACACTCCTTGAGAACCTATTTAAGGAACATTGACATTGCCTTTCGGGTGATATAACCAGGGCCTGAACACTGGGGAGAAGTTTTTGAGAGGTATTGGATAGAAATTTTCCAAGCTTTAAGGCTTTGTGGGAGTGGGGAGAATAGGTGGTGAGGTGTGGTATTTTTACTTGAGGAGATTGATGTTTTTAATTATTTTATTCTCCAGTTTATTATTTTCTCTCAAGATTATCAAAATTTATTGGTCATATCTTGATATATATCACAATAATTGAGGACCAAGATAATGACTTAATGATTGTTACGAAGAATATTATAAGAAATGAGTAATTTGGGATGTTTAGAATCTGTGAAATTTGGATTCAAATAGTTTTTTTACTGGGATATACTGTCTCAATGGTTGGAATATCCATATATCTTATAAAAAATATGTAGTACATGAATTCCCTAAGCTAACAAAAATATACAAGGTACGTAGTATCATTGGTTTATCAGGATAACAACAACATTTCATTCTCAATTTTTCATCATTAGGTAACCTTTCAACCAATATAACGTGTGAAGGGGATAATTTTTTTTAAAAAATGAATGTGAATAATGCTTTGAAGAATTTATTAGGAAATTATTCATGCTCCAATCATGAATCTACCATATGAAAATGGAGTTTTTTATTTATAGTGATACATCACAAAAGGTCTGGGTTGGGTCCTTATTTAGAATGATAGAGTTATTGCATATGCATCAAGGATGTTATAAACCCATGAAAATAACTTTAAAACTCATGGTCTTGAGTTAAAATTTTTAATAATTGATATGAATATGTGGATACACTATCATAATTTTAAAATATGTGAGATATAAATAAATAAAAATAGTTTTAAATATGTATTCTCAAATCATAAACTCTATATGTGGTAAATGTGATGGCTCGAGCTAATCAAGGGTTATGATTTTTTAATGAACTACCACCCAGGGATGGAAAATAAGGTAGATGATGCATTGAGCAGCAATGATGATAGAGTTTTTATGAGAACTAAGATCGACAGGGATCTTGTGTAAATGGTTTTAGTAAATATGGATTTGGGAATTATCAATGAAGGTGGAACATCAATAATTTTCCAAATGGTTTCCAAAAAACCATTATAAGAAAAGGTAAAGAGTTCATAGTATGATGATGAGAATTTTAAAAATAAAATTAAATCTGTGAATGATTGGAAGTTGGTAGAATTATTGTATGAAGATATAATTCTAAAATTTTGGAAATTCTGTTGTGTCCCTCTATACCTGAGCTAGAAAAATAATTATTATATAATTCTCATAGATTGATTTTCTATTCACACCCTAGTATCACTAAAATATATAGATATTTGAAGTAACAATTTTTGTGGGATAATTTGAAGTAGGAAATTTTGATTATATATCAAGATGTTTAGTCTATCAACAGGTGACGTCTAAAAGACAACATCGTAGAGGATTCATGCTGCCTCTTTATATCCCTATATTGAAATTGGATGATATTACTATGTATGTTGTCACTACATTACTGATGAATCTAATAATGAAAAATGAAATATTAGTAATTGTTGATAGATTTTCCAAATCTTCTCATTTCTATACCATGTGGGAGAATTTTGAACTAAAGATATATTCATGACTCTAAATTATTGAAATTGTAAGACTTCATGGTGAACCACATTCTATTCTGTCTGGCCACCATCTAGGATTTACATCACTTTTTTGGAAATTTATGTATAATTATCTTGTTACCAAGCATTATTTGAGCACTATATAACACCTAAAAATGAGGGGAAATCATAAAGGATGATTCAAACGTTAGAAGACATGTTGATTTATTGCTCACTTGACATTCATGTTATAGAGGATCTATATCTATCTTTTGTAGAATTTTCCTAAAATAATAGTTTCCATTTATGTATTCAAATAGAACTATATGTAGTGTTGTATGGAAATATATTCCGTACATCAAAAAGTTAGGATTATATTGATTAAAGGAAACCTATATTCCAAGAGATTGTGGAGGAAACTACAACAATGGTAAAGACTATAGAACCCCATATCAATGTAAATACATCTAAGAAAAAAAATTATACTAAGAACCAGAGAAAGAATTTGGAGTATCATGTGGAAGTCAATGACTCTCTAAAAGTATCTATATGAAAAGGTGACATATGGTTTGGTAGGAAAGGGAAATTGAGCCCTCAGTACATAAAATATTTGGAAATTAAGGAGAATATTTTAGTTTTTTAATATCATTTGGAAATCCTACCCTGCCTTTCTAAATTACACAATGTGTTCCATATCTCTTTTCTTTGGAATTACCTACCAGACCCAACACATGTTCTCACTTCTAATGGAATAGAATCAAAACCCAATTTATCTAAATGTGAGGAGCCAATCAAGATTCTAGAATCTAGATAACATATTTTTTAAATTATATGTATCATCTTGTAAAGGTACTTTGAGAATATCATAAAATTGATGAGGCCATGTGGGAACCAGAGGAAATTATTATGGAGAACTACCCAAATATTTTACGAGGTAGAATTCAAGAAATTTCTAGGATAATTTTTTTGTGGGAGACTGTGACACCCCATGATTTTATGATGTGGCCATTTAACATCTTTGGTAGATTATGTTTCACACAACACCATGTTTAAAACAATGATATACAATAAAATATTAACATGGTCATTGGAATTGTAATGTGACCATTAGGAATAGTTATAGAGGGAATAGAATAATAATAGTCCCTAATAAATTTTAAATATAATTTAAGTATCTTATGAATGAAAATATTATATATTTATATCATGAAATTAGTAAATACATGTTTTAAAATGATAAATTAAGTATTGGTATTTTTGGAAACATAATCAATTATTCAAATTGTTTTTAATTAATATAATGATTAAAATGAAAATTTATTTTCATTAAATAGAATCATAAATTAATATTTTGTTGACTTATGATTATAATTAAATATTATGAGACCATATTAAATTTTTAATCGGTTATAAAATATGTTATAATATTGACATCCTCATTTTTTGAGTTAATAATAATATAATTTAAAATTAAATTTCTAATACATATAAAATTATTTTCATAAAATGGAGTTCATTTTTTAATTCTACAGATCAAAAATATGTAGGGTGCTTTAATTGGATTTTTCTAAAATAGTGTATTTTTTGTGAAGAGTAAAATACATTAAATAATGGTATTTAACTAATACATGAATTAATGAGTCATTGATGATTTATGGATGATGAAAGGCCATAATATTGTACATGGATATCTTAATAGTATAATAATAACATGTATTATCAATTACTAATATAAAAATGAGTGAATGAATTATGATGGACATCATAAACATATAGTCAAGGCTTCGACCAAGACACAATGCATAAATGGGTAAAAACTCAGAGTAGTTTGTCCCAATAGAAATATCGATATATTGAGGGGTTATAGTAAGCCCCACCAATCAAATAATAAGTCTAATGAATTGTCAATATGAAATGGGTGAAAAATAATCATCATATAAATTCATATTGAAAATATCAAATGAAATATAACTAATTTCCCCAATCAGAAAACAAAACAATCTAGAGTAAAATGGTATCAATATAGAACATACCGAGTCAAAATAAGAACAAACCATTCAAAAAGATATTGTAGATGGTAACATAAGATATCAATCTTAATACTGAAAATGATTCAATATAGACTTTTGAAAATAATCCAATGTACTTTGATAAAGTCATTGAGAAATTCTTGAGAGAAATAATCATTTACATTGGAAAGAAGAGTTCTTTTTGAAAATCCTTTATATTTTTCAGAAACAAAAATGTTTTAAATAATGTATATCATAGAAAATAAAAGGGAATGAAGTTATATTTAAGAAATATAAAATGAAAATTCATACTGAAATTTGGAAATCGAAGTGGAAGCATGTAAAAACAATGTATAAGAAACATTACAAATTAGCCAATTTAGTGTCATTTAAGGGAAAATATAATGGCATGTTTAAAACATACATAGGCATTATTGTTTTAATAAATAAATAAACGAGATAAGATATTTTTTCAGGATAAAAATAGCAATTTTTCAAAAATATTTTTTGCTTAAAATAGAATATTGAGTGTACTTGAAAATGGGTATGAATTTGGGAAGTTACCTTTAATCCGGATCTCTTATTAGGAGGAATTGAAAATGAACTTTATGAAACATCTAATTCCATATAAAATAAATTATAATTGTTCTATATATACACATTTCAAACATACAAAAATAATTTAGTGGGATTAAATTAGAATAATTAAAATTTACATTGGGGTAATGAGAGAGATAGCGTAACCCGAATAAAAAATAGAGATTCAGGGAGAATACCATACCTTATGTACTAAAGTGTTATGTACTTTTATATAATATCCAGGATAATTAAATAGTATTAATTAATAATTTAATTAATAACCACATAAACATTATTTGATAATTATAATTTAAATATGTTTATTTATTTCTTATTTGATGAGTTATATGATTCAATTTCATCACGCGAGAGTGTTTATTTCCTTGTTTTTCATGATCAGTTCATTTGTATACATGTTTGAAAGATGATGAAAAATGGGAATAGTTAACTATAATTGAAATTAAATATTATTGAGGAAATTTGAAAATATTTATTTTTCTCATAAGTCATTTTGATTCCAGATATGAAGATGATTCGTTAAATAAAATGTTAACTATAACAATTTAGATTATGTTTGCATTTTTTTCAATCATCACACTTTAGTTTTGTAATTAATTAATAATATGTATATATACTAGTACCATACCAGTATACATGTTTTAATAAATATATTATAGACTCATTTAACCATAAAAGTTTCTTTTTGATCATCCATGGTGGCATAATTATAAAAAAAACTTGACATGCATGAAGGTGGTAAATCAGAACCTAACAGACGATGTTTTAATTTTTCGAATAAATTGGGAAGAGAATATAATTGATGGTTCATATTACATTATCATAATAAATTTCCATTATATAAAATATACTTGAATTATCATGACACATTGGTTATGTTTGTTGAGGAAAGGATAAGAAATTAATGAAATTAAAAAAAATACTAAAAGTGGGAAAGTGGATTTTACCTATTGAAATCCTCTCATTGAGAAGCTCTTTAAGAAATTTTTGAATGATATTTTTGGTGAGAAAAAAAGGGAAAAACATGAGGGGAGGTCTGGGAGAGTAATTAAGAAGAAATTGGACAAGCTTAATGGTTTTGGTGATATTGGGAGAAGATGAGGTGATGGGTGCTATTTAATTGTGGATGAGAGGGATTTTTTTTATTATGTTATTAAATAGTATATTATTTTGGATCAAGAATATTTATATATTAATGATATATTGATATATTCCAAATGCTTTTAAAACCATGATAACCACTTGATAATTGTTATGTAGACTCTTAGAAAAAATGTGTTATATTGGATGTTCAGACGGTGCGATATATAGATTCACATTGTTTATTTTCATGGTCATATTATCTCCAAGGATAGAATCCTGGTGGATCCTATGAAAAAAGGTATAGAAGAAATTTTCAACACTAAACAATATAACTGAAATACATAGTTTCATTGGATTATCTGGTTATAATCAAAATTTCATTAATAACTTAACCCAATTAGCCAACCCATTAACCAAGGATACTTGTAAAGGGGGTACGTTTATTTAAAAAAATGAATGTGAAGAATTATTTGAATAATTGATGAGGATATTTGATAATGTTCCAATATTGAATCTACCATTAGGAAATAGTGTTTTGGTGATTTATAGTGAATCATGGGAAAAATGGCATGGTTGTGTCCTTATATAGAATGATTTTGTTATTTAATATGCCTCAATGAAGTTAAAAACTCATGAATAGAACTATAAAACTCATGATCTTGGGTTAGAAGCTATAACTAATGATCTGAATATATGGAGACATATTATCAATGGTGAAATATGTGATATATATATATATAGATCACATGAGTTTGATATATATCTTATCATAAAAATAACTCTACATGAGGTATAGAAGATTTCTCGAGCTACTCAAGGATTATAATTTTTCAATACGCATCAACCCATTGAAATATAAAAATGTAATAAATGCATTAAGTAGAAATAATCATGGTGTTTTGTAGAAAATGATGTTCAATATGGATTATATGTTCTAGTATCTTATATATATGGATATTGGAATTATCAATTAATGTGAAATGTTACTACTTTCCCAAATTAGTTTCAAACCATTATAATTAGAAATCATAAATATTACTTAGTTTGATGATGAGAATTTTTAAAATGAAATTAACATTCTAAATGACGTGATATTTGAAGAATTCATGTGTGAGGATGTAATTTTTATATTTTGCAATGCCCTTGGTGTTCCCTATATACTATATCTAAAAAAGGACTGTTACATGATACTCATTTCATGAATTTTTCTATATACCCTCATAGAACTAGGATGTATATAGATTTGAAGGAACATTTTTGGTGGGAAAATTTGAAGCATGAAATTGGTGATTATATATCAATTTGTTTAGTTTTTCAATAAGTGATGGCTGAAATAAAACATCCTAGAGGAGTCTGACAACCTATCCCTACGTATACATGGAAATGGGATGCCGTTACAATGGATTTTTTCACTACATTACCAAATAATACATTAAAGAATAATGAAGTATGTGTAATTATTGATTGACTTACCAACTATAATCATTTCCTCACTATATTGGAGTATTTTCCACTAGAGGTCTTTATAATAATCCTTATTAATGAATATGTGATACTTCATAGTGTACCTATTTCTATAATGTCTAGTCATCATCCATTATTTACATCAATGATTTGGAAAACGATACAGAAGGTTGTTTGTACCAAGCTTCATTTGAGCACTGCTTATCACCGTCAAACTAATATGCATTCAGAAAGGATGACTCAATCTTTAGAAGAAATGTTGAAGTCTTTATCACTTGATTTCCATGCTTTTTTGGATCATTATATACCTTTGTAAGATTTTTTATACAAAAATATTTTCCATTCATGTGTTAAAATACAGCCATATGTTGCATTATATGGGAAGAGAAGTGGTATAATAAAATGTTTGGATGCAGTGGTGAAAGGTATCTTGTAGGCTTAGAGCCTTTGGAGGAAATAATAAAAATTTTAAATACCATTAAAATCTATATCAATGTATCTCAATATTGAAAATGGGGTTGTGCTGACAACACGAGAAAAGATCTAGTTTTTATGTGGGAGATCATTTCTTTCTGAAAGTATCTCCAGGGAAGGGTGTTATAAGGTTTTGTAAGAAGGGGAAGCTGATCCCTAGGTATATCGAGTCTTTTGAAATTATAGAGTGAATTGGAGTTGTGGGTTATCATTTGGTAATTCCTCCTAGCCTTTCTAATATACATGGTGTGTTCTATATATCTTTTCAAAAGATGTAACTTCCATACCCAAAAAAAATTCTCACTTCTGAAGGAATAAAATTTAATGGGATTTATCTTATTGTGATGATCCTACTCATATTGTAGACACTATAGAATATTTTTTGAGGAATCATAGGGATCAAGTGGTAATTATACTATGGAAATATCATAAAATTGAAGAGTCCATGTGGGAACTAGAGGAAATTATGATGAAGGAGTACAAAAATATTTTTAAGAGGTGACATTCTAGAAATTTTTAGGACAAAATTTTTGTTTGATGGAGAATCTAACACCCCATGATTTTATGGTATGTCTCTTTGAGTTCATCGATATCTTATGTTGCACAAAAAATCATGTTTAAAACCATGATATACTATAAAATATTAAATGACTGTTGGAATAGTAATGTGACCATTAAAAATAGTATTCCAGGAAATAGATTAGTAAAATTCCTTATGAAATTATAAATAAATTATTTATAATTTATGAATGAAAATATTATATATTTATATCATGTAATAAGTAAATAAATGTTTTAAAATTATAAAATAAGTATTGGTGTTTTTGTGAAAAATAAATGTTTATTCATAATTTTATATTTTGAATAATGACTTAAAAGAAAATTTATTTTATTAAAATAGATTCACAACTTAATATTTTCTTGTATTATTACTATAGGATAATATTATGATAACTTAATTAATTTTTAAAAGTGACATAAAATCTGTAATAATATTAATGTCGATATTTCTTGAGTAAATGATGGTTTTATTTATAAATAAAATTTAAAATATTTAGAAAATAATTTTCCTAAAATATAGTACATTTAGGAATTCTAAACAAATAAAAATGGTCATGGTGAACTTTTGGGATTATTCTAAAATAGTTGAACTTTTCATGAATAGTTAAATACTATAATTTTTTGTATTTAAAAATTATATAAATTATTGAGTCATGGATGATGTATGGATGAGGTATTCCCATAATAATTACCCCATATATTCTAATCATATAATAATAACATTAATTATTAGTTAAAATATCATTATGCGGGAATGCATAATTCTTGATATCATAAACATACCTTAAAGGCTTCGGCTAATACATCATACATAAAATAGAAAGAACTCAGTCTAGATTATCTTACGAGACATATCGAAGAATATAAGGGTTATAGAAGTCCCCAAATATCAAATACTAATTAAAATGAATCCCAAATATTAATGATGTGAAACATAATCAATATATACATTCATATTGAAACTAGCATAGGAAATCATATAATTTTCCCAATCCGTAAACATAACTATCCATAGTAAAATGGAATAAATATATTATATCCCCAATAAAAATAATTACAAACAGTTAAGAAAAGGATGGTAACATAATATATCAATCTTAACAATTTATTGGATAATATTGTGGTTGATTAAATGAATGAAAATAATCTAATAAAATCATTGAGAAATTCGTGATAGAAACAGCCTTTACTTTGGAAAGAATATTTCTTTTGGGAAATAAACTGTATTTTCCATAAAAATATGATTGTAAAAATGTATATCATAGAATTTAAAATGGAATGATATTATATTTTAGTAATATTAAATGGAGACTCATACTGGAATTTTGTAACTGAGTTGAATGAATGTAAAAATATTGTTTAAGAAACATTAGAAATGTTCTAGTTTGGTCTGGTTTATGGGAAAATATAAAAGACTCTTTAAGGAGTAAAAATAAATTATTGTTTTCATAAAACTATAAACTAACTAAGATAGTTTTTCATGTAAAAATAGTGATTCTGTATAAATTTTTTTGCGTAAAATAGAGTATGGAATTAAGTTGAAAATGTGTATGAAAATGGGAAATTCCATTAAATAGGGCTCACTTATTGGGAGGAATTGAAAAATAAACCGTAGAAAACATGAAATTTACATTAAAATAAATAATAATTGATCTATTTAAACATATTTAGAACATAAATGAATAATTTAGGATTAATATATAATAATAATTAATAATTTCATTGGGGTAAAATGAGAGAATTCATAACCCAAATAAAAAATATAGGTTCGTAGAGAATCCCTTTACTTATTTACTAAAGTGTTATTTATTTGTACATAATTTCATGGAAAATGAAATTATATTGTGAAATAATTTCATTAAAATACATATCAACAAGTATTTTATTTTTTAAAGTTTTATTAGGTTTATTTATTCCCTATTTTATGAGTTATAAGATTCAATTTTGTTATTCAGGAGTGTTTTTTCCCTTGGTTTTCATAATTGGATCACTTGTATATATGTATGAATGATAGTCAACATGAGAATAATTATCCTGAATTTAAGTTATAAATTATTAATGAAATTTTAAAAAGTTAAATGGTCTTAGAAATCTTCTTGTTTCAGATTTGAGGATGATTCGTTCGGTAAAACATTAATCAGAACTGTTTATATTATTTCTGAATATTTTTGATCATCATGTACTAGTTTTGATTTATTAATTATTATTATTTATATATAATAGTTATATAAAAACAAATAAGTTTTAATAAATATATTATAGTAAATTTTAAAAATAAAAGTTATTTTATAACTATCCCAGAAGGTAGAATTGATAAAATGGAAACTCGTTGTCTAAGAAGGTGGTAAGTCGTCACCTCATGGACAATGCTTTCATTTTTAGAAAATAATAGAAAGATGGTAGAATTGATTGTTGATATAACATTATCATAATTAAATTAATATATATATAATATACTATAGTCATTATACCAATTCTGTATAGACTAGTGACGAAAGGATAAGAAAATTATGAAATTAAATGAAATTTCAAAGAACAAAAGTGGATTTTACATATTGAATTCCTCTCTTATTAATCCATCCTAAGGAACATTGAAATGGTGATTTGGGTGATATGCATAAGACTAGAAAATGGTTGATATGTTTTTTAGTGGTATTGATCCTAAATTGGGAAATCTTTAATGCTTTGGATTTGTGTGGAGAAGATGTTGTAAGGGCGGTATTTATAGTGGAGGAGAGGGATGTTTTTTTATTATTTTATTCATTAGTTTATTCTTTGTTATCAATAATATAATTAGTTTGATACTTATTAATATATATATATATATATTAAAATTATGTAGTAATGTTAAATATTTATTTATTATACTAGCCATAGTTCATTTAGGACACAATAATTCAAGTATTTGTTAAATATTGTAAAATACTGTATTTTTTTATTCACAATGAAATCAAATGTTTTTGATAAATTATAAAAATTCACCGAAACCATTTTTTGAAACACATAATTCAAAAATGGAATCTATTTTATGAAAATAATTTTTAAATTAAGAAAATTTTAATTTTAGTATGAAATCTATATTTACACAAAAAATACCATATTTAATATTATAACATATTTTTTAGACCTTCAAAATTAATTAAGGTCTCAAAAAATTATCATAAAATCATATGAAAACAAAATATTAATTCAGGAATCAATTTAATGAAAATAAATTTTCCTTTAAATAATGATTATAATTATTTAGTTATAAAAATTCATTTATGTTTTACAAAAATACTAATACTTAATTTATCATTTCTAAAATTGAGAACACCCCGACCCCAATATCTCATCATCAGTGTGTTACTTTATTACATTAGTAAAATAAAAAAATAAGACACATACCAAGGTATGGAATAGTTTATAACATTTATAATACCATATACAAAAAAATAATTCTGACATTACAAGTTAAATGGAAAACAACATATCAACTCCATTGGAAACATCCATAAACTCATTGATTATCCATGCATAAAATTAATAGTAAAAAAATACGCATCCATTGAAATAGTACAACATCAAAAATAGTTGAGATCAACTTATAAAAAAGTGAAAACAATACATTTAATTCTATTAACATAACCAATAAGGAATGGTGACTATATAGCAACACATGTCATTAATGAATAAACTCGAACATAATATGGAATGAATAAAATCTGGTCCCAATATTCCTAATAGATAATCACAAGAGAATAAAAGGAAACCATTTATATAATAATAGTAAATAATAACATGGATTATCAATTTCTAATATCATAATGAGGGAATTAATAATTTCTACCATCATAGACCTACTTTCGGGTTTTCATCCAAGGCACCATATATTAATGAGAAAAAACCACGTCTAGTTTGTCTCATGAGACCTACATATGCATCGATGGATATAGTAGGCGATGACTATAACATACTATGCCTAATTATTTCCTCAAATAAAAGGGGTAAATAATAATCATAATATACATTATTATTGAAACAATCATATGAAATCTAAATAATTTTCATAATCAGTAAACGAAAATATCCATAGTAAATTGGTATCAAGGGAGTACATCTCCAATCAATGTAATGATAAACCATTGAAAAAAAATATTTTATATTATAAAATAAGGGATCAATGCCAATAAATCATAGTATCCCACAATGGGTTTTTAATAGATGAAAATATTCTCATAAAATCATTGAGACATTATTAAGAGAAATACCCATTTATGTTGGAATGGAGAGTTCATTTGGAAAATCCATTTAATTGGTTATAAAAATATTTTTGTGAACATATATATCATAGAAAATAAAATTGAAAGAACTTATTTTTTATTAATATTGAAATAAAATTTATTTAGGAATTTGGAAACAAAATTTAAATCATCTGAAAAGAGTGTTTAGGAAACATTAGAAATGAGCCCCTTCACTGTGGATTATAGGAAAATAAATAAGTACATAAAGCGTACAAAGGGATAATTGTTTACATAAAAAAATAAATGAACTAATATAGTTTTTATATATAAAAAGATAGATTTTATGGAAAAAATTTCTGCTTAAAATTTATTATAGTGTTATACTGAAAATGGGTATGAAATTTGGAAGTCCCCCTCCCCCATAGGGCTCGATTATTGGGAGGAATTGAAAAAGGAGCCATATAAAACTTGAAATTTCCCAAAAAATAAATAATAATTGAGCTAGATATAAATATTTGAAACACATAAATAGATATTTTTATAATTAAATAATAGTAATTAATAATTACTTTGGGGTAAAGAGAGATAGTGCGTAACCCGAATGAAAAATGGAGGTTCGGGTAGAATCTCTTACTTTATATGTGGAAATTTTCTTCATATTCACATAATATCCAAGATAATGAAATTAGATTCAATTATATTTTAATTCGTAACCTCTTAAATATTTATTTTATTTATTATTATTTTGTTATGTTCATTTATGGTCTCATTGAAGAGTAATAAGAATACAATTTTCCAATTAGAAGTGTTCGTTTCCTCGATTTTTATGAGTGCATCACTTGTATAAAAGTACTAAAGATCATGAAAAATGAGATAAATTATCCATAATTGAAATTATATATTATTAATTAACTTAAAAAATATTAAATATTCTTATAGATCATTTTTTCATATATGAGGTTGATTCATTAGGTAAGAAGTTATTGATATCTATTTAGATTATTTTTTTTATGTTTTTTCAATCATTGCACACATGTTTTTTTAATTAATTAATATTATGTATTTCTACTGTTACCATAACATTAAAAATGTATTAATAAATATATAACAATTTTTTTAGTATAAAAATGGTTTTATAACATTCCATTAAGGTAGAATTGAAAAATGAGAACTCATCATTCACAAAGATAGTAAATTGCCACCACCTGAATAATAATTTATTTTATCGAATAAAAGTGTAAGAGAAGAAAATTGAAGGGTTATATATCATTATCATTATAAAATTCCAATATATACATTAAACAAGGGTTATATTACCACTTTGATATAGGTATGTGAGGAAATTATATGAAAAGTGTGTAACTAAAATAAAACTAAAAGAATAAAAGGGGTTTTTTCTCATGAATTTATCTCCTTGATAAACTCCTTAAAGAACATAGAAATTGTAATTTGAGTGATACCAGAAATAAAATAATGTGGGGGGGATGTTATTCGGATTTATTATGCATAAATTGTATAATAATCAAGGTTTTGTATGTGTGGTGGGAGTATGTGGTGAGAGGTGGTATTTATAGTGGAGGAGATGATTGTTTTTTGATTATTTTATTCATTAGTTTATTATTTTGGGTCAATAATATCAATAGTTTTAATCTTGTGAATAAAAATATTGAAATAATGAATTATATTTCAATATTATTAGCTTACATAATCCATACATAATCCATGACTCAATAATTCTTGTATTTTTTAAATAACTTAAATTATCTTATTTCACTATTCAACAAAAAATAAACTACTTTAGAAAATCCCAAAAATTCACAATAACTATTTTTTAAAATGAAGAATTCAATAATGGAATCCTTTTTATGTTAGTAATTTTTCAAATATGAGGTGTTTATTTTTTAAATAAAGTCATAACTAATTGAAAAATGTCGACAATAAATTTATAATGAATTTTAGGACGCTCTCAAAAATTAATTAAGGACTCATAAAATTATCTTATAATAATAGAACAACAAAAATTTAATTTATGAATATATTTAATGAAAAAAAAACATTTAATTCATTATTTTAATTATGTAATTGTGAATATTCATTTTTTTCACAAAATACCAATACATATTTATCATTTTTAAAAAAATTATTTACTTATTCCATGGTATGAATATATTTTATTTTAATTCATATGATACCTAAATTTTATTTGTACTTTCATAGGGAAGGTTAATGTTCTATTATAGAGATTACTATTCCAAATGGTTACATTACTATTCCAATAGCAATGTAAATTTTTTATAATATATCGTGGTTTTAAAATTGATGTTGTGTTTAAAATAAGCAATCAAAGATGTTAAAGAGACATACCATAAAATATTTTGTTAAATTATACCCTAAATAAAAATTTCTTCCCAGAAATTTCTAGATTCTCACCTCATAAAACGTTTTGGGTTGTTCTTCATCACAATTTCCTATAATTCTCACATGTCCTCTTCCAATTTCAGATTTTCCACTGGACCTTTACCATCAAAGTCATTGAATTACTTAACAAATGTTCTCTAGTATCTATAATCATGAAATGATCTATAGATTAAGATAAATTATGTTCCAATTCTATTCCATCATAAGTGAGAACAAGCATTGTCCAGGAATGTACTTCCATAGTAAAGAGATATAGAACACATCTAGTAAATAAGAAACAGTAGGTAGAATTTCAAAATTATAATCCACACATCCAATTATTTCTAAAATTTCAAATTTTCTCATGTATATATGGGTATGTTTCCTTTTCTTACCAAACCTTATTACACACTTTCAAGGAGATACTTTTAGAAACACATGATCTCCCACTTGAAACTCAAGATCCTTTCTCCAGTTGTTTGAATAAATATTTTTTATACATTAAGATGATTTGATATGGGTTTGAATAGTATTGAAATTTCTTTTAGTCTCCTCCAGATGCTCTGGGTCTACAATATTCCTTAGACCAACTTTTCCCCAATAAGTTGGTGTATGAAATCACTTTCCATATAATATATCATATTGTTCCATTTGAATACTATAATGGAAACTATTATTGTATGAAGACTATTTAATTGGTAGATACTGATTCATACAAGATTATTTCAATTAAGAAGGACCTCAACATGTCCTAAAATGTTGGAATCATCCTTTCTAACTTCCCGTTAGTTTAACAGTGATAATAGTTTCTGAAATAAATCTCAGTATCAAGGGATTTCTGCAGACTTTTCCATAACTTCAATGTGAAATATGGATTATGACGAGAAAAAATAGAAAGTGGTTCACCATTCATACTTAAAATATCATTAATATAGTGTTCTTCAAGGTTATCTAGTGCCAAATCCTTCCATATAGTGGGAAAATGAGTATAATTGGTACGTCGATCAACATTTACACATATTTCATCATTCCTTTCTAAGGTAGTTGGTAATATAGGGAAAAATACATTGCAATGTCATCCAACATCCTTGTTGGAATAGGAACTGGTTTACTAACGGAAGCAGGATGTTTTCTTTTATAGTTCACTTGTTGATAGACTAAATATATTAATACATAATCCACAATTTCCAGCTTCATTTTATCTAACAAAAAATGATCCTTTAAATCATTAATCATCTTAGTGCTACCATGGTGTATATAGACAATAGAGCTATTAGAATTAATCAATAATTCCAATATTATCTTGGTTATAGTGGGAACCCAAATATTTTTCCCAAATTTACGTATTTTATCCTCACACATGAAATCATCCTGAATCCCATCATTCAAAACTATAATTTTCATTTGAAAATTGTCCTCATTAGACTGAGAGCACATTATATTTTCCAAAAAAATGGATTTGGAAAAAAATTGGAATAATAGTGATGTTTGAACTTCCATTAAAATTCTTATATCCATCTTTACTAGATCCATGTAAACATGATCCCTATCAATTAACATTTTATTCGTAACTCCATGAAACTTTCTTCTCAATGCATCTACTACATTGTTTTCCTTCCCTGGGTAATAGAGTCTTGTATAAGAATAATCCTTGAGTATCTCAACTCATCGTCTTTACGTTATTTTATGCTCTTTCTATGAGAATAAATTTTTTCAAACTCTTGTGATCATTAAATATCCCACATCATTCACCATGGAGATAAAGACTATTTATTTTCAAATCAATGATTAGATATTCTAACACAAGATCATGAGTAGGAAAATATTTTCCAATAGTTTTTAAATACCTTAAGACATAATAAAAAATTCAATAATTATACATAGGGACATAGCCATGTACATTCTTTGAACCATCATTATAAATCTGAAAACCACCACATCCTGTTGGTAGAGTCAAGATCGTAGAATTCCAAAATCTCATATTCAATTATTTAAAGATTTATACACATTACATTATAAAACAAATCTTAACATTTGGGAACCATAGGGAATTACAATGAAGAACTACCCAGTTCAATTTATTAGGTGAAATTCTAGAAATTTCAACGACAAAAAATTTTTAGGGGATAATGTAACCTGTTAAGATTTTCTGGTATGTCTCCTTAATACCATTGATATCTTATGTTTCACAAAACACCAATTTCAAACCCATGATATACAATAAAATACTAACATTACCATTGGAATAGAAATGTGACCACTAGAAACAATAATCTAGATAATAGAATATTAACCTTCTATATGAAAGTTTAAATAAAATTTATTTATATTGTGAATAATAATAAAATATATTAGTATCATAACGTAAAAAAATAAATGATTTTAAAAAGGATAAATTATGTATTCATATTTTTTGTGAAACATAAATGTTTATTCACAATTTTATTATTAAAATTATTTTTTAATATAAAATTTATTTTCCTTAAATAGATTAACAAATGAAATTTTTATTTTCTTATGATTATAAAATATTTTTATGAGACCTTAATTATATTTTTGAAGAGACATTAAATCTATTATAACATTAAAGTCGTCATTTTTCGAGTAAATATTGATTTTATTTAAAACATAAATATGATATATTTATAAAATTATTTTCATAAAATGGAGCCCTTTTTAAAATTTACACTTAGAAAAATACTTAAATGAATTTTTGATATTTTTCTAAAATATTTTAATTTTTTGTGAAGAGTTCAAAATCGTAATATATGGTATTTATCAAATATAGGAATTATTGAGACATGGAGGATGTATAGATGATGTAGCTGATAATATCAAAGTATCCTTCATTATTTTAATATAATTTTTGATAAGATTCATACTACACATAGTCTTGATCCAAATTAACAAACTAATGAATAAAATAATCAAAAAACCCCTCTCTTCTACAATAAATACCATGTCTCACCACCTCTTTTACCCACAACTCCAATGAGGTGGATATTATCTAATTTTTTCCAATACCTCTCCCAATCCTCACCCCCACATTCTGGTCTTTTTGGTCTCATCCAAAACACTATTTCAATGTTTATCAAAGTGGATATCAAGTAGAAGAACTTAATAATATTATAAAAAAACAAATACATGTTTAAGCGGTTATGAATTAATTAATTAATTAATATAATTTCCTTAAATAGGATATTATTTTTGAGTGAAAAAACCCTTCCGAAATAAGGTATGAGATTCAGCATGAACCTCCACTTTATTTTGGGTTATCAAATCTCCCTCTCACTATATGCTAATGTAATTCTTAATTATTCTTCTGCACACTTCATAAAATCTATCTATATTTTCCCAATATGTGTATCTATGTCAATTATTAATTATACCTATGTACCCCATATCTATTTTTATGTTCCCAATATGTGTACCATTTTCAATTATTATTTCTTTTATGTGGAATTACATGTTTTCTAAGCTTCCTTTTTCAATTCACTAGTGCAGAAATCATTTTTTACGTCACCATTTTTTACGTCGGTTATATAACCGACGTAACAATGCGGCGAGTAGATTTTTCACGTCGGTTAATTTAATAACCGACATTACAAATCGCGCCTGTTGGGTTTTTACGTCGGTTATCTAATAACCGACGTAAAAAACCAATGCGCGGGGGGTTTTTTACGTCGGTTATTTTGTAACCGACGTAAAAAACCCGATATCGATGCGTTTTTTACGTCGGTTATCAAATAACCGACGTAAAAAACCAAAGAGCGTTGTGTTTTACGTCGGTTATTTTATAACCGACGTAAAAAACCCCCAGGGGCTTTGGTTTTTTACGTCGGTTATTTGATAACCGACGTAAAAAACCAAAGAGCGGGAGCCTTTTTACGTCGGTTTTAAGATAACCGACGTAATAACGCTAAAACATAGTTTATAACGTCGGTTATATAATAACTGACGTTGTAAAGCATTTAAAAAAATTAAAGGTCGTGTTCTGTCATTTACGATTTTTTCGATTGACAGTCACCGGCTCGTCTCTCTCTCGCGCGGTAAACCCTAATCGGCTCGTCGACCACCTGCATTACACTCATTTTGGCTTCATTGTTTATCTTCTTCACTGCTCTCGGATCTATCATCTCAACTCACGACATTCAAGTAAGCCTTCCACGAATTTATTTCGTTCGTTTTTGTTTCGATTCTTGATGTGCTTTTCGTTCATTTTTGAATCTCGTGGAATTTTTTTTATTGCAAATGGTTATTATGTTCATTCAACTCGCAACATTCAACTCGCAAATGGTTATTAAAACATTGTGGATTAGCTTCAGCAAAATCTGAAAAATAATGGGTGGTACTGTAACGTTCCATTCTTCCAGCAACATTATTATTTCCTACTTAGCTGGAATGTGTCTTTCTGGATGAAGATTGGTAGTACTGATTTTCTTAAAATCATATTTTCAATATGATTGTCCAGAAAATTATTTTCATGAATGAAATTGGACCAGGTACAATCGGTAATACCTATCCTTAAAATTTCATTCAACATTCTTACATCATAATATTTTTTCAAAAAATTATGATTTTTAGAACTCCTAGATCAGAAAACCATCATCTGTTTTCACATAAAAATATCAATTCATACCTATTACAATCAAATATTTCATTCTGGACTCATGGTGAGTCTGATAATACATTTCTTCTTTCAGTCATCTTCTAAAAATGATGGACCTTTTCATGAAAAGTGTATCTGATTTCTTGAATACGATGGTATGCCCGATTTTCAACAAAACCAAGTGAGGTGATTTCTTTTATTATTAATAATTCATAAAAAAATTATAATACCTAAATATTATTATCATCCTTTTCAGATTTTTCATTATAAAAAAGGTAAATGGTACTTTCTTTTCATTCTCAAGTTAAATTATATTTTTTATAAAGGTCTTTTCTATCTAGGTAGAAACAATTTAATGATAATTAGATTTAATTAGGTATATTATATTATCTTTCCATCCAAAAACATTTTTATGTATTAATAATTATTATGTTTTGTAAAAACAATTATGACCCCCATTTCATTTTTGTTAGTTAATTGATCTACGAAAGTGTTATAAATGATTTGATGATCACAATTCACCCATATATATGGTTAGTCATTATGTGACATTTGGGTCCATAATATCCTTCTAATGTATTCAACAATGCATTATATATCATAGATCAATATGGGATACAGATCGTTATACCATGTCCAATGTGTTATGTGATGTGCCAGGTAAGAAATATTATAATAAATTATAGGAAAGCTGATTAACATATCCCAATATGAGGTTAATGAAACTATGTTTTCCCTTGACATATGTTATGACTTATATGATTATGTTTGTGCCACACTCTTATGTTATTCCACATACCAATGTTGTGATCTTGTGAATAAGGTTTTTTAAATCATGTTCCCACTATCATATAAATCATG
The DNA here is from genome assembly GCA_963277665.1 of Viscum album. NCBI lineage: Eukaryota > Viridiplantae > Streptophyta > Magnoliopsida > Santalales > Viscaceae > Viscum > Viscum album. Next base: position 738,080,517 of record OY728137.1, read on the forward strand.
TCTTATGTTATGCTAAAATTGTTATACTTGGACTCAGGTTTTATGATCTATGATTATATAGAACTGTTTCACTTATCTTTTTGATCATGTGCTTTGTGTATGCTTTTATACCCCCATGGATATATTTTTATGAGATTAGATATTATATTTATATATATCATGTTTACCCATAATGAGTATCATAAATCAAAACTTTTATTATTTTCATTCCCTAAGTTATAAAAATAAGTATTATGTAGGATGATTCAAAAATTTAATCTGTGAGATGAGTTGTTTTATGTGTGAAAACCAGGCCAAACACATATGTATTTTTTTATTGGTATTACATATATATAGTTCTACATATACTTTTTTTAACATTACCATGATATTAACATTACTTTTTCTAATGAAATATTAATGTCCTTAGATTATATATCGGATCAAAAGGATATAGTAATTCTAATATATAATCAGAATGATCAAGTAATATGAAAATATTATTAAACATAAATCAAATAGTCTATATTCATATTTTTAACATGACACTTATGATGTATAGCTATTTGGTGTTGGGTACTTATGAAAACTACTACTACATTCAAGATTTGTTTTATATTTTAAATTGTTTTACATTCAAATTATGATTTTTTTCATATAAACATGTTTTGTCTTATCTTAAAAATATATATTTTTTGTTGATAATTGTTATAGGTAATAATGAGTCGAAGTTGGATTACGGCACATCGAATGAGCAATGAATTTGAGGAAGGTGTTGATGCCTTTTTGGAATTTGCAAAACGAAATGTTCCAAGTAGTGACATTTTTTTCTGTCCATGCCTGAAATGTTTGAATATGAAGAAGTTGAAAAGTAGAGAGATAAAAGATCATCTGATATGTCATGGTTTTAATCCGAGTTACAGCCCTTGGATTTGGCATGATGAAACTGGACGGAATGTCACTGATGATGATGATTCGCAAGATGGTAACTCCGATGGAATTGAAGAAATGATTCGCGATATTGTAGCAGAACAAATTGAGATAGAACCGACAGTTGCACGTCTATATGGTGATGCTAAAAAACCATTATATCCCAGTTGTACAGATTTTACGGTTCTGTCGGCGGTGTTAAGATTGATTAACCTAAAGGCGAATCATGGATGGAGTGACAGAAGTTTTACAGAGCTACTACAATTGATAAAAGACATTCTTCCAAAAGATAACGATCTTCCATATTCACATTACAAAGCCAAGAAAATATTATGCCCGATGGGATTGGGATACAAGAAAATACATTCCTTTCCAAATGACTACAATATATATAGGAAGGAATATGAATTACTGTCAGAGTGTCCAAAATGTGGGACATCACGGTATAAGGTGAAAGAAAAATCACAGGGTGATGTAGAGATTACAAAGCTCCCTTCAAAGTTATTTTGGTATCTTCCTATAATTAAACGTTTCAAACGTTTATTTCCTAATTCACATGATGAAAAAAGGTTAAGATGGCATGATGAAGAGCGAGTATGTGATGGAAAAATACGTCATCCAACTGATTGTCCACAATGGAAGAAAATTGATGCGTAGTATTCTACATTTGGAAATGAAATAAGAAATCTCAGAGTAGGGTTGTGCACAGATGGAATGAATCCATACCGAACACTCAGTAGCACACATAGTTCATGGCCTTTTTTATTGGTAATTTACAACCTCTATCCTGAAGTTTGTATGAAGCTAAAATATGTCATGTTGAGTACAATGATCTCTGGTCCAAAGCAACCCGGTAATGATATTGATGTTTACTTGTCACCATTGATTGATGATTTGAAACTGTTATGGGATGATGGTATTAAGGTGTATGATTCTTATAAAATGGAATATTTTCAACTGCATGCAGTGCTTCTGTTCACTATAAATGACTTCCCAGCGTATGGAAATTTGTCTGGATACAGTGTTAAAGGGAATAAAGCATGTCCAATTTGTGAACAATAGACGTCCTATTGTCAATCGCATCATGGGAGGAAAATAGTGTACATGGGTCATCGAAAGTTTTTGCCTATGGAACACCCTTATAGAAGACTAAAAAAGGCATTTAATGGCTCACAAGAATTTGATACTGCTCCAAAACCTTTATCCCATGATCTGTATTTTGAGAGGGTGAAAAACTTTGACGTGACATTGGGAAAGACACAGAAATCTGGTAATGATAGACATATTTGGAAGAAAAGGTCAATATTTTTTGAGCTACCATATTGGAGGTATCATGAAGTTAAACATAATATTGATGTCATGCACGTGGAGAAGAATATCTGTGATTCTTTGATTGGAACATTGTCAGATATTAAAGAAAAGACTAAAGATGGGTTGAATGCAAGATTAGACTTACTATCAATGGGAATACATTTGGAGTTAGCTCCCACTCCTAAAGGAAGACGAACATTTCTTCCCCCGGCTTGTCATACATTATCGAAGAGGGAGAAAATTAGCTTCTGTCAGTGTCTTCATGATACCAAAGTGCCTCAAGGTTATTCTTCTAATGTAAAAAATTTTGTCTCATTGAAGGACTTGAAGTTGATAGGTATGAAATGACATGATTGTCACGTCATGATGCAACAAATTCTACCAGTTGCATTGCGTGGAATATTGCCCATTCGTGTCAGAAAGACTATAATGAAGTTGTGTTATTTTTTCAATTCAATTTGTAACATGGCGATTGATGTGAATGCTTTGAACATTTTGGAAAAGGATTCAATTTTAATACTTTGTCAATTGGAAATGTATTTTCCTCCAACTTTTTTTGATATAATGGTGCATTTAATGATTCATCTGGTTCGAGAAATAAAGCTTTGTGGACCTGTATATCTTTGTTGGATGTATCCTTTTGAAAGGTATATGAAAATATTAAAGGGGTATATTAAAAATCTATATCTACCTGAAGCCTCCATTATTGAAAATTATATTTCTGAGGAGGTAGCAGAGTTTTGTACGAGCTACTTGGCTGCGGCGCAACACATAGGTTTGCCTCCATCTCTCCATGAACGAGTTAATAATGAGGGAAAGGGGATTTGCGGCTTGAAAGTCAAATCATTGTCAGCTGAACAGATAAAGAAGTTAGAATCATACATCTTGAATAACATAGCTGATGCTCAACCATATATCACATTGCATATTAATGAGTTGAAACAATGTCATCCAAAGAAGAAAGAAATGTGGATTTTGAATGAGCACAACAAAACTTTTTTTTCATGGATTAAAAAGACTTTTCTTGGTAGATCAGATGTATCATAGACATTAAAATGGATAGTGGGTGGTCCATGTTTAAATGTGATAACATGGTCTGGTTATGACATTAATGGTAATACATTTCATACAAAAGCTCAGGACAATAGAAGTGCAGTTCAGAATAGTGGTGTATTGGTGTTTGCAGAAGCAATGCATTTTTTGAGTGCTAAGGACAAAAACCCAATTTCTGCATCAAATGCATATTATGGGGTGATTGAAGACATATGGGAGGTTGGTTACTTTAAAATTAAAGATCCCGTTTTTAACTGTAAATGGTTTAACGGTAACAACAGTGTCAGACACGATGAATTTGGAATGACACTTGTTAATCTGAATAGATTGGAAGACACATCTGATTCTTTTATAATGGAAACACATGCAAAACAAATTTTTTATGTAGTAGATCAATCAGATATGCAGTGGGATGTTGTTTTACAAGGGAAAAAACAATATGTTGGTGAGGATGAACTTGATGAATATGCTGATTTATGTGAGATCCCTACTTCAATGGAAATATTAACAGAACATAATGAAGATCATGTCGAAGACATAGCTTGTTCCATAAGGAACGATCACGAAGAAGGAATATGGGAAAACAATCCATCTGTACATTCCTAAAATTATAGGTAACATATGTTTATTTCTTGTTTACATATATTTTTTCCATAAATGTTAGATATTGTAATTTTTTTATTTATTAAAACATGTTTTAAAATAAAATAAGTATATGTTATTGTTTGTTTTAAGTTTGTTTAGTTTACTTTATCATGTTTATTGTTGTACCCCTCTCTCTTGGATTTTAATGATCACAATCACTCTCATCGTGTTCTAACTTGTTTTCAAGTGTTTTGATGCTAGGAAAAAGGTTGCCCAGGAGTTGGCCCAAGAAGGCTGATAGTGGACTCTCTGAGTCCACCGGCCAACCGGTGGATTCCCACCGGCCAGTCGGTGGATTCCCACCGGCCAGCCGGTGGTCTCTGGTAGAATCATTTCTTTCTGCCAGAGCCACCGGTCAGTCGGTGTTAGCGTACCGGCCAGCCGGTATGGGCACCGTCCAACCGGTTCTTGCCCACCGGCAAGCCGGAGGACCCTGGCAATAGGCTTGCCCACTGCCTGGTGACACCGACCAACTGGTGGATTCCCACCGGCCGGCCGGTGGTCTCTGGCAGAAGCATTGCTTTCTGCCAGAGCCACCGGTCAACCGGTGTTAGCGCACTGGCCAGCCGGTATGGGCACCGGCCAACCGGTTCTTGCCCAACGGCCAGCCGGAGGACCCAGGCAGTAGGCTTGCCCACTGCCTGGTGACACCGGCCAACCGGTGGATTCCCACCAGCCAGCCGGTGGAACCCAGACAGAAAGCCTGCTCGGTCTGGACCACCGGCCAGCCGGGAGCTCAGCACCGGCCGGCCGGTGGACCACCATCCAGCAGGTGAGACACCACCGGCCCACCGGTGTGCCCAGTCAAACTAGCCGTTGGGCTTTGATAATTGTTTTAAATTGTTAATTATTTTTTGAAAAGGCAATTCACCCCCCTCTTGCCATCCTCTACGACCCAACAGTTTATAACCATTACATGAATTTTAAAATGCTTATTTTTGTTCACTGACAATTACATTACCATGTTTACAATGTTTACCAGGTTTACCATTTTTACCATTTTTACCATCTTGACCATCTTGACCATCTTTTCCATCTTTAACATTGTTTAACATGCTTACCATATTACCAATGTTTACTGTTATGTAACTTAGTACACTTTTCAATTTTTTGATTACAGTAGTATTAAAATATTTGAATTTGTATATTTTTTCACTGAAAATTACTTTACCATGTTTTCAATGTTTACCAGGTTTACCATTTTTTCCATTTTTTACCATCTTGACTATCTTGACCATCTTGACCATCTTTTCCATCTTTACCATTGTTTAACATGCTTACCATATTACCAATGTTTACTATTATGTAACCTAGTACACTTTTCTATTTTATGATTACAGTAGTATTAAAATATTTTAATTTGTATATTTGTTCACTGACGTTTGTTTTTTTGATTTGAAGGATAATGACAGATCATTCAGATGATCAACCACATGATTCTGGGGAGGAGCATATTGCTGGTCATACCTCTGGGGAGAACATTCACATGATCCTATTATGACGAAGAGTTCAAAGGTTGGTAAACGTGTTTTCACACGTTTACCAAAATTATCACTTGCCCGTATGCAGGATCAAAGGATAGTAGTTGAGTTTTATGATGATGATATTCCTAGAGGTCTGAATGCCAAAGATTTTAAGAGTTTTGTTGCAACTCATGCTAAGACCAAATTAAGAATTCTGTATATATCCTTTTATAGATGAAGACACATGGAGACAGTTTTTTGAAAGTAGAAAAAAAGAGTCATTTCTGGTAAGGGAAATGTAAACTTTTATATACTTTCCTATATAAATGATTTTATTAATGTTTTGTTAATGATTTCTTATTCTTAAATTACAGCAAACAAGGAAAGCTCATCAGGAGATCCAATCTAAAAATGTATACCCTCATAGTTTATCTCGGGGAGGGTATACATTATTGGAAGAAAAAATGATAGCGGAAAAATTTCAACAACTAAGAGCTGAGTCTTCAAGCTCTGGAGAGGTGGCCCCTCCACCCCCTCCATCTAGACATGAAAAATGGAAGAGAGCTCGGAAGGGAAAAAAGGGCAATATCTTTCGGAAGAATTGAGAATCGTAGCTGAGAGGATTGTAAGATATCTATTTAATTTATTTAAGTTAACTTTTTTCTTCATATAAGTTTCAATAATTACAGAAATGTTCAATTATTTAATACAGGACTCTCTTGAGGAGCAAAGTTCAGAGGGTATATTTATAGCTACTGGGAGGGAAGATATTTTATTTGCAGCATTGGGAAGGCCCGAACATCCTGGTCGTGTAAGAGGATATCCGACAGGTGTTTAGGTAAGAAAAGTGTTTCCACGTTCTTCAACTTCTAACATTGAGGGGGTTTATAAAAAAATAGAATCCTTGGAGGCTGAAGTTCAAAATATTAATGCGACGATGGAAGAAAATATTAGAGATTCGGTGCAGTCTATGTTTGCAGAAATGCAAAGACAATTTCAGACTGCAGCTCCCACTCCTCCACCTCCCCCTGCAGACCCCATTATTTATCCTCCACCTCCGCGAGTAGCTACCACTCCCCCACCTCAGCCTGCAGACCCCATTTTTTATCCTACGCCTCCGCCGTAGCTTCCTACATAGTGAGAGTTGTATGTTGATGATTCTAAACATCATATAGTAGCATACAGGTTGGTATATTGTATAGGAGATACAGTTCATCATCAACAATTAGAGGTAGAGAATCAGAGGGTCACTGTACAAGATATTATAGATAGATCAGCTAGGGTACCAATACCTACAGATGACATGGCGACATTTGGACAGAGTATCGGCCATTTTTTAGTTTGGCCATCCAGACTTCTTCGACTCATTACCACAGAGGTATGAATGTTATATCTTTTATTTTATTTTTTTATTAAAGTTGTTTTAACATTTGAAAACTACTATAATTCTCAATTTTTTTTTTCACAGGAATAATTCAATGGTAAAGAAATACTGTATAGACAACAACAAAGACAACATGGTATGACATCAGATACAGATTCCAGTGGTCTTGACAGATTGTCAAGATATTCACATTTGTTGTTGGGTTTTTATGAGTTTCCAATGGAATCTCATGTTTGTGGACGTGAAATAAGTGTGGGGATTACAAAATCTGATATCATGGAGCTTGTTACTGGAGATAAGTTGGGCATCAACGTGGTGCACATTTTTTCCATGTAAGTCTTAACACCTTTTCCCTGCGTTATATTTATTAAAAATGTATACTTATATATGTTTTGTATTAGGTATCTTTATAAAATTTGTGAGAGGAATGAACTGACAGAAGTATATGGATTCATGGACCCGCAATTGATTTCCCCTGAAGCATGTGCATTGACTGAGGAACAAAGAATGGTTTATATTGCTGAAAGATTTGAAAAGAATATAATCCAACAATGTTGGATGATGCCTTTTTGTGAGAGGTATGAAACACATTTCTCTCAAATAGTCAATTACCTTTTAACATAAAAAACCACTAACATTAAATTTCCTTTTATCAGTGATCATTGGATGTTAGGAATTTTTTGCCCAAGGGAGAAAGCTCTTTATTGGATATGCTCTGTTCATGGTGATGTGCAGGAAAGTTTTATGAATATATTGGAAAAGTGAGTTTAAATTTATCAATAGTTTTATATATTATAATGAATTTTAAATTTACCCCATTCGTATTATTTTCTAACAGTGCATGGGTCTACATTCGAAAAAACACAAAGAAGAGAAATGCAATGATCAAATATGTAAATGCGAAGGTAAATTTCCATTTATAATTTGTAATTTTTGATTTATTACATAAAAATAATATATTGAATTTACACTCATTCAAAACAGAATTGTAATGAACAACAAGGCCTCATCGAATGCGGATATTATATGTTAAGATTTATGTATGAAATAATAACAACTGGGGCAGTTGTGAATTTTTACCTGGTACGATTTCCTCTTAAACTTTGCCATCATATTTCAATTTGATTTATTCATTATACATGTTAACTATCTTCTTTTTCATTTGTAGCTTTTTGATGACCCTCAACCCTATACTGCTGAAGACATCAAACGCGTACAAGTGGAGTGGTCAAATTATTTTACATGTTTGATTGAATTTTAGTTGTTTGTAATGTAAAATGTAATTTTGAATATTGTCGTTTTAATTGTGTATTTGGTAGTTGTTTAGGTTTGATTTTTTTTTGAAGTTGACAATGTAAGTTTTGAATGTCATATAAGTGAATGTTTAATTTTGCTCGACTTCTTGTTTTGGTATACTTTTGATGGTTCTTCTGGTATGGATTTGGGTCTGTGGGGGAGGGGTTCCAAGGGTGTGGGGGTGTGTTCAGTGGGGTTGGGGGTGTCCAGCGGTCCGGGAGGGCTGTCTGATGGGGTGGGGGGACAGTCCTGGGGGGTGGCAGGGACGTCCAGGGGTGTGGGAAGCTGGTCCATGGGTGTGGGAGTGCTGTCCAGGGGTAGGGGGTTGTCCAGGGGTGTTTGGGGCTGTCCAGGGGTGTGGTGGGGGCTGTCAAGTGGGGTGAGGGGGTGAGGAGGTGCTGTTCAAGCGGGTGGGGGGTTGTCGAGTGGTGTTTGTGGGTGTCCGGGGGTCGGGGCAGTTCATGAGTGTGGTGGGGGATCCAATGGGGTCGGGGAGGGTTGTCCAAGGGGTATACATGATGGTGGGAGCTCCAACGGGGTGGGGGGAGGGCTGTCCAGGGGGTATACATGAGGGTGAGGGCTCCAACGGGGTGGGGGAGGGATGTCCATGGGGTATAAATGAGGGTGGATGCTGTCTAGTGGGTAGGTTTTATATGTTATCTATGTACATGCTTAATTTTGATGTACTTCTGTTTATGTGGTACGATTTCTTGATTTGTTTTCTGGTTGATTCTGGTGGAGAGAAGATCACTGCATTCTGTTTAAAAAAAAATTGGGTTTATCACATCGATTATTTAATAACCGACGTGATAAAAGGTCTACAAAATGGTTTATCACTTCGGTTATTTAATAACCGACGTGATAAAAGACCTGGAGAATGGTTTATCACGTCGGTTATTTAATAACCGACGTGATAAAAGGCCTAGAGAATGGTTTATCACGTCGGTTATTTAATAACCGACGTGATAAAAGGCCTGGAGAATGGTTTATCACGTCAGTTATTTAATAACCGACGTGCTAAACGGCCTGGAAAATGGTTTATCACGTCGGTTATTGAATAACCGACGTGATAAACAGCCTCCCTCCGGTTTATCACGGCGGTTTATCATGGCAGTTATATAATAACCGACGTGATAAACCCCCCTCCCCCGGTTTTTCACATCGGTTTTATATGAACCGACGTGATAAACCACACTCAGCCCGGTTTATCACGTCGGTTCTTATAGAACGGACGTGATAAACCCCCTCACCCCCTGTTTATCACATCGGTTGTTTAAGAACGGACATGATAAACCATTGTCCAGGCCATTTATCACGTCGGTTCTTAGATAACCGACATGATAAACCATTCTCCAGGCCTTTTATCACGTCGGTACTAAAATAACCGACGTGATAAACCATTCTCCAGGCCCTTTATCATGTCAGTTCTAAAATAACCGACGTGATAAACATTGTGATTTTATGCTTTTTGACGCCGATTTTTAAATAACTGACGTCAAAAACCTTATTTATAACGTCGCACGTATTAACGTCGGCTAGAAACCGACGTAAAAAATTAAAAATAACCGACATAAAAAACGTTTTCTGCACTAGTGATTCCTCCTAAAAATCATACTTTATCAAAGGGAACATCCCAATTTCTTACCCATTTTAAAGTACAATACATAATCTATATTAATCACCCAATGTTTTTCTAAAATCAAAACTTTGTAAACTAAAAACTATCTTAGTTAATTTTTTGTTTTATAAAAACCATATTTTTTTTGTATTCTTTATTGATCATTATAATTTATCATAAACCACACTCAAGTGGCTCAGTTATAAAGATATTTAATCACTTTTCTTACATGAATTCACTTAAATTTCCAAATTTTAGTTTAAATTTTCATTTTAAATTCCTTTAATATAACTTCCTTCCCTATTCTTATTTTGGGATTTAAATGTTTACAATATGTTTTTATTATAAATAAAAATTATTTTCCGAAAGAACAATTTTTTTTTAAAGTAAAATGGTATTTCTCTCAAGAATATCTCAGTGATTTTATTATAGATTTATATATATTAATAAACACTCTACTAAATTATTTTATTATATTAGATTGTTATATTATGTTATCATGTTAAATATTTTATTGCAAAGTGTATGATTATTTTGAAAAGGTATTTACTAATGTGATGACATTTTACTCGAGATAGTTCTGTTAACAGATTCAGGATATTTTTTGAATTTCAAATGAAAGATTCAATATGAATTTATATGTTGATTATTTGAAACCCTTTTATATAAGAAAAATTAATTTGACTCATTAAGTGATGGGAAATGACCACTATTGAGCCCCGATATATCAATATGTCTCATGAGAAAAACTAGACTAGTTTTTACCAATTATTTTATTATGTCTTGGATAAAGCCTTAGTGGTACGTTTATGATTTCTAGCATTGTGAATTCCATCATTATGATATTATGATTTCATTATCCTGGTGAATATTCAACTAATAGAAAATTTGTGGTAATGATTTATTCTCATGTTATTATTTATATTGAATTATTCTAATCAACTTTGATATCGGTCTTATTATGTTCATGTTTATGCTTCAATAAAATGTGTTGTTAGATATTCTCCATAACTTGTTGTTTATGTTTATAGATTTAGTTTTATTGTTTACCCTTATTGATCATCAAAGCTTTCCCCTTCCATAATTTTTTCTCCTAGGATGAGAAGATGTATAATTTCAATGACTCACATTATAACCATGAAAAACACTATATTAATGTAATTATAAGACTTCATGATGAACCTATTTTCATTATGTGTCATCATGATCCATGATTTACATCAATGTTATAGAAATTCCTACATAAGATTATTTATCTCAAGCTTCTTTTGAGAACTTATTATCACCCGAAAAATGATGGGAAATCAGAAAGGATGATTCACACTTTGGATGACTTGTTGAGGTCATGTTCACTATGATTTAAAGGTTTGTGGGATCAATATATAAAATATTTATATCTTTTCTTCAATAATAGATTCCATTAAAGTATTTAAATGTCACCATATACATCATCATATGGAAGGGAATAGAATACTTCAACTTATTGGGATGAAGTTTGTGAAAGGAAAGTGGTAGGCCCCAACCATGGGAATGAAATAATAGAAAACGTAAGGAGTATTGAAACCCATATCAATGAAGCTAAAATTATGAATACATTTATGATGAAAGTTGGAGAAAGGATTTGGAGTTTTAGGTTGGAGATCTTGTCATTATGAAAATGCCTTTATAAAAGGGTTTCATAAGGTTCGGTATAAAAGGGAAGTTAATCCCCATAGACATCAGACCTTTTTAAATTCTAGAGAGAATTGGAGTTTTTTCTTATCATTTGGAAATAAAACAAAACCTTTTAAATGTGCATGATGTGTTCCATATCCCTTTGCTAAGGAATAACATTCCAGACCTAATGCAAGTTATCACATCTAATGGAGTAGAATTAGAAGCTGATTTATCTAACTGTGAAGTGCCTATCTAGATTTTGGACACTAGACAACAGGTTTTGTGGAATCAAATTACTCTGATGGTAAAAGTGCTATGGAAAAATAATAAAATTGAAAAGGCCACGTGGGTACTGGGAGAAATTATGATGAAGAATTACCCAAATCCATTTATAAGTTGACATTTTAGAAATTCAGGGGGTGAACATTTTAATTGATGGAAGGCATTAACACCCCAATAATTCAAGGTATACATCTTTAACATATTCAAAAACATATGTTTTATAGAACACAATGTTCAAAACCAGATAAACAATAAAATGTTAACATGATTATTGGAATAGTAATGTGACTATTTGAATTAGAATTCCGACCAATAGAATATTAACATTCTCTTGGAAAGAATAAATAAAATTTTGGTATCTTATGAATGAAAATATAATATATTTTTAAATCATGGTATAAGTAATCAAATGTTTTAGAATTGATAAATTTAATATCAAATTTTTTGTGAAAGGTAATTATTAAATAAAAATTTATAATTAAAATAATAATTTAAATGAGAATTCATTTTAATGAAATAGATTCATAAATTAAAAAAATTATTAGTATTATATGATAATTTTACATCACCTTAATTAATTTTTGAGTGTCCTAAAATCCATTATAATATTAATATCAAGCTTTTTTGAGTAAATGGTGATTTTAAGAAAAAGATATAATATTTAAGAAATTATTATAATAAAATGGAGTCCATTTTGGAACTATATATGTTAAAAAAACTTGGCTGCATTTCTGGGATTTTTATAAAATATTCAAATTTTGGTGAATAGTGCAAGAGTGTAATTTACAGTTTTGAACAAATACAATAATTATTGAGTCAGGGATGATTTATGGATGATGTAAGTACATAATCATGATCTATCTTTAGTTATTTTAATATATTCAGTGATAAGGATCAAACTGTTGATTTTATTGTGTCAAAAAAGAAACTAACGAATAAAATATTAAAAAAAGAACACCCCTCTCTTCCACTATATATATCACCCCTCAACACCTCTTCTCCCCAAACCACCAAAGACATGAATCTGAGAAATATTTTCCATAATCACATCCATATCCTCTCCCACATTTTCTATTCATACTAGTATCACCTAAAAGACCTTTGCAAAATTCATTAAAGAGGTTCTCATGGATAGGATTTCAAGAGGTAAAATCGACTTTTTTTCTTTTAAATTCATTCTTTTCTTGGACTTTCCTCACCTCCCAATAAAAAAGTTGGATGAAAAATATAGTATCACTTATATACTGTAATTTTATTATTTTATGTTACATCAACAATCATTTCTCTTCTCTTCCCCTTTTATTTTAAAATTGAAAACAACATATCTGAGGTGTCGTTTTGTACCTTCTTGGAAGATGAGTTTCCTATTTTCAATTATGCCTTCATGTTGGTCATAAATATATTTTTATAGTTAAAATAGACTATAATATATGTATTAAATCATACTAAATAATTTTTAAATAGTATATATACATAATATAAATTAACAAAACAAAACTCGTGAGTGATGATTGAAAAATGCCTAAATAATCTAAATGGTTGTCATTAAAATTATATATAATGAATCATACTCATATCTAGAATATATATATATATATAACCATGTTATCTTATAAAATTTTATTAATGAAATATAATTTCAATTTAGGTTAACTATTCCCAATTTTCATAATCATTTGTACATGTATACAAGTCAACTACTCCGAAAAACCATGGAAACAAACTCTCCCGAATGAAGAAATTGAATTTTATAACTTCTAAGAAAGGCCATAACTAAAATTAATAAGATTATATTATATTAAATATATTTTTTATAGAAATAGAATTAATTTTTTAAGCGAATTTCATTATCAATGATATTAAGTGCAAGTGTAGGGAACTTTTATACATACCTGAACATCAATTTTTCATTCGGATGATGATTTATCTTTATTTAATCAAATGATACATTCCCTTTGAAATTTTTAATAAAATATTTCCATCTTATGAATATATATGTAATATATTTATAACATGGAATAATAAAATAATAATTTTTTGAAATGAAAATTTTTTTATTGGAATTTTGATGAAACATCAAAGTTTATTCACAATTTTATAACTAATATAATGATTTAAAATAAATTATTTATTAAGAAATAGATTCATAAATTAATATTTTATTAATTTTTATTATATTTTAATTTTATGAGACCTTAATTAATTTTAGAATGTGTCATAAAATATGTTATAATATTAACATCAAATTTTTTGGAGAAAATGATGATTTTATTTATAAATGAAATTTATCATATTTAAAAATTTATTTTAAAAAAATATATTTTAATTTTAAATTAAACACATTAAAAAAATGTTATCATCAATGTTTTGGATTTTTCCAAAATAGAAGAATTTCAGTGAATAGTGAAATATGGTAATTTACAGTATTTAACAAATACAGAATTGTTGAGTCATGGAAGATGTACATCTAATGTAATCCCCCCAATATCAATAAATCCTTCACTATTTTAATATATTTAGTTTTATTTTTCAATAAATTGATAGTATTGAGAAAAAATAATAAAAAAAAACAAAAAAAAAACAGACCTATCCTCTACTATAAATACCACACCCCAACACCTCTTCTCCCCACACCTCCAAAACATTGAATTTTGTCTAATTAATTCCTAATACCTCTCCCAAACCACTCCCTATGTTATATTCTTGCTAGTCCCACCCAAAATACCATTTGAATTTTCTTTAAGGAGGTTCTCAAGGAGAGTAATTCAAACTATAAAATATCATTACATTCATTTAATTTTCTTTTAATTTTTTTATTCTAATATCCTACACTCACCTCCATATACCAGAGTGGAACAAAAAATCGAGTAACTTTTATATAATAAAATTTTATTATGATAATGGTATATCAACCATCAATTCTCTTCTCTTCGACTTTTATTCTGAAAATGAAAACATCATTTGTGAGGTGCCGATTTACCACCTTCATGGATGACGAGTTTTTTTCTTCAATAACAAATTCAAGAAATGTCAAAAATACATTTTTATGGTAAAACCAAACTATTATATATGTATTAAAACTTATTTAATTATTTAGAACCTGTAAATATACATAACACAAATTAATTAAACAAAACTGATGCATAATGATAAAAAAATCCAAAAAAAATTAAACAGTAATCATTTACAATTTATCTAATAAAAATTAATCTTTTCATAGAAAAACATAATATGTAAGACCATTTAATCTTTTTTAATTTCATTAAAAAATATAATTTCATATTTATATATCTTTTTCCATTTTTCATGATCATTCGTACAAGAATGAAAGTGAATGAATCATGAAAACCAAGGATATGATCCCTCAAAAATGAAGAAGTTGAATCTTATAACACATAAAAAAGACTATAAATGAAGTTAATAAAAATTACAAGTATTATTGGTACTAAATTAAATTATTCTTGAATGTAATTTCATTTTAATGAAATTAGTTTCAAGGGAAGAACACTTTCATACAAAAGATAAGGGATTCTCCCTAAACCTTTATTTTTCATTCAGGTAACACTTTTTATCTCTTTAACCCAATGTAATTCTTAATTATTTATATGTACTTATAATTTCTGTGTGTTTTTTCCAAAAATTTACACCTATCTCAATTTTTCCTTATTTAATTGGGAATTAAATATTTTGAAGGTTCATTTTTCAATTCCCCTAGATATGTGAGCCTAGTTAAAACAAATATCCCAATTTCTTACCCATTTTCATGTACACTTCATAATTTGTTTCAGGCACCCAATATTTTTCTAAAGAAATTATCAGGAAAAACAGTCATAATTAAGTTTTTTATATTATTTAAATAGGAATTCCTTTGTAATATTTAGTAACTCTTTAATATTTTCCCATTAACTACATTAAAGTTGCTCATTTCTAAAATTTTATTAACGTTATTTTTACATGATTTCGCTTAAATTTTCAAATTAGAGTATCAATTCTCTTTTAATATTAATAAAATAAAATTTTAGTACATTTTTTTTGCTTGGATATATATTTTTACAAGTTCATTTTATTGATAAATACAAAGAATTCCCAAAAGAACTCTTCTTTCTAAAGTAAAAGGGTATTTTTCTGAAGAATTTCTCAATGACAATAGTTAGAATAGTAATGTGGCCATTAAGAATAGTAATCCAAAATAGAGAATAATATCATTCTCGTTAATAGTATAAATAAAATTTTGGCCTCTTCTGAATGAAAATATTATATATTTATACAATTCAATAAGTTAATAAATGTTTTAAAACCGATAAATTAATAATTTATATTTTTGTGAAACATTTATGGCTACTCACAATTTTAAAATTAAAATAATATTTTAAATGAAAATTTATTTTCATTAAATGGTTTAATAAATTAATATTTGGTTTTCTTATGATTAAAAGAAAGTTTTATGAGACCTTAATTATGTTTTGTAAAGTTCATAAAATTCATTATAATATTAAAGTCGACATTTTTCTTGTAAATGATGATTTTATTTAAAAATTAAATATTTTACAATTATAAACTAGTTTTCTTATTTTGGGGAGAATTTTTTGAATGCTACACATCTAAAAATTGTTAAGGTGGTTTTTTTTTTGTATTTTTCTAAAATTGTAGAATTTATCCGGAGTAGTGAAATACTGTAATTTTTGGGATGTATAAAATACAAGACTTATATAGTCATGACTAATGTATTGCTGAAGTAATTACATTATATAAAAATCTCTTTTATTATTTTGAAATATTTAGTGATATAGTTTAACATATTGGCATACTTGAGACAAAATAAAAAACTAATGAATAAAATAAAAAAAACACCCCTTTCTTCCACTATAATTACAACCCTTCACCACCTCTTCTGCTCACACCACAAAAATCCTTGAATCATATTTATTTTTCTCCCAATCACTCCCACAAGTTCTGGTCTTAATAGTCTCACCCAAAAGAAATTTCAATGTTCATTAAGTAGTTTCTCAAGGAGAGGAATTCAAGAGAAAAAATCCTCCTTTATTCATTAAATCTTATTGTAATTTATTGCTTTTCTATTCCTTTCAACACCTCCATATAATATTGTGTCATGATGACACCAATATATTTTATATATTGTAATGTTATTATGATAATGTAATTTCAACCATTAATTCTCTCCTCTACCCATTTTATTCTAAAAATTAAGACATCATCCAAGATGTGATGATTTACCACCTTAACGGACAATGAGTTTTTGTTTTTCCATTCCGCAATCAAGGCTGGTCATAAACAAATTTTTATGCATAAAAAATACAATATAAGTATTAAATATTATATAATTTTCTTGAATCGCTATACATACTTAATATCAAATAATAAATAAAAATATTTGGGCGATGATCGAAAAAACTACAAAATAATAAAAATAGTTATCATTAATGTTTTATCTAATGAATCATGCTCATATTTAAGAATAAAATTATACATAAGAACATTTAAAATTAATTATGTTCATTGATAGTATATAATTTAAAATTTTATAAAATTTTATAATTATTTATGATCTTTATTTCATGTATACAAGAAAGCCAATCCTAAAAACCAAGGAAACCAATATTTCTGAATTATTAAATTTAATATTACAACTAATCAAAAAGGCTATAAATGAATTTAATAAAATTATAAAAGATAAAATATATTTTTAAGAGGTTATTAATTAAATTATTAATGAATATAATATCATTATACATTATATTAATTGAAAGTGTGTAAAAATTTGGGACATATAGTAAGGGATTATCCCCATACTACAATTTTTCATTTGGGTTATTCCTTCTCTCTATTTAACCAAATTTAATTATAAATTATTATTATGTGCAGCCCATAAATTATGTATGTATGTTCCATATATGTGTATCTATCTCAATTCTTATTTATTCTATGGGAATTGAATGTTTTATAAGGTTCATTTTTCAATTTATCCTGATAAGTGAGCTCGATTAAAGTGAGCTTTTGAATTTTGTACCCATATTCATGTACAATCCATGATCATCTTTAAGCACACAATATTTTTATAAAATCCCTAATTTTATCATTAATTTTTTTAATCATTTTTGGTTTTATTCAAACAATCATTCCTTTTTACACATTAAACACTCTTTTATATTTTCCCTTAAACCTCTCTAAAGTGGGTTGTTTCTAATATTTCTTAAACAGTCTTTTTACGTTCTTTCACTTTAGTTTCCAAATTTTAGAATGAATTTTTATTTAATATTCCTAAAATATAATTTCATTCTCTTTTTTTCTGTTATATACATGTTCAAAAACAAATTTTTATGATAAATACAAATGATATTCCGAATGTACTCTTCTTTGCAAATTAAAAGGGTATTTATCTCAAGAATTACTCAATAATATTTTTATATTATTTTCATATTTTTCAAAAACCATTGTTGAAGACTATGATTTACTGATATTGGTAACTAATGATACCATATGACATATTTCATTGAATGTTTTATGATTTTTCTGACTGGGGATATACTATCTTGATATCATGCTACTCTGGATTGTTTTGTTTAGTGATTGGGGAAATTATTTAAGTAGCATATATAGGTTTAAAAATGAATGTATATTTTGATTATGTTTCACCCCATTCATATGAGTAATTCATTTTACTAAGTATGTTATGTTTTGGTACTTCTATATCCCTTCGATCCATCGTTAGGTCTCATGAGAAAAAATTGATAGTGTTTTTACCCATTTATGTATGATGTCTTGTCTGAATCCTTGAGGGTATGTTTTTGAGGTCCAAAATTTTGAATTAACTCATTATGATATTAGTAATTGGAAATATATGTGATTATACAAATAGAATAAGAATTTTGTTTATGTTTTATTCTAATGTAATTATTTATATGGAATTATTTTTTATCAACTTTTATTCTTTCAACATTATGTTTCAATTTATGCTTTAATGACACGTGTTGTTAGTTATTAATCTTTTCATATTGCTTATGATAATATATTTAGTTGTATTTGTTAACCTTATGGATTATGTAATCTCACCACTTTATAATGTTTTATTTCTCCTTAGGATGAAAATAGGTATACTATGACTGACTTTCAGAGAAAATCTAAGAGTTTATGGATGATTCCAATGGAGTGGCTATGTAGTTTTTTCATTCATGTTGTAATCTAAAACATTTTTTTTGTATATGGTTTCCCAAATCTACTAAACTATTCATTCATTCAGTATGGGACTTCACTCTCTGTTATACAAATGTAATAATTGCAAGGACCCTAGAATGAAACACCACAAGATTTTATTTTATGTCTCCTTAACATCTTCAATATCTTATGTTGCACACAACTCCATGTTTAAAACCAAAATATAGTATAAAATGTTAACAAGACTATTAGAATAGAAATTATTACCTTATGAATTGTAATATATCTAGTAGAATAGTAACCCTTCCTCAAAATCTATAAAAAAAATTAGGTATCATATTAATTAAAATATAAAATATTAATATCAAGGGATAGGTAAATAAATTTTTTAAAAATTAGAAATTAAGCATTTTTATTACTATGAAACATAAATTTTTATTCAAAATTTTAAAATATAAAAATTGTTTTAAAAGAAAATTTATTTTCATGAAATATATTAATAAATTATTATTTTTTGGATTATGGTTATAATATAATTATATATACCCTTAATTAATTTTTGAAAATATCACAAAATCGGTTACAATATAAATGACAAAAAATTTTGAGTTATTAATAATTTTTTTAAAATATATAAATTTCTCATATATAGAAAATTATTTTCATACAATTTAGTTTATTTTTATATTATACATGTTGAAAAATGATCAAGGCTAATTTTTGTAATTTTCCTATAAAAAATTATTTTTTTGGTGAATAGTGAAATATATTAATTTATAGTATTTAACAAAGACATTAATTATTGAGTCATTGATGATGTATGGCTTGTATAAGCCCATAACCTTAAAATGCCCTTAATTAATTAAATATTTTTGGTGGTATGGATCAAATTATTTATAGTCATTATCTAAAATAATAAAATAATGACTATAATAATAAAAAAACACTCTTCCCCTCTACTATGAATACCACCCCTCACCACCTCTTCTCCCCACACAAACAAATAATTGATGCATGTACAATCACTTCCCAATGCCTCTCTAAAACCTATCCCTAGTAATAATATCTTTTTAGTATCACCCAACATACCATTTCAAATTTCCATAAGGTGGTTCTCAAGATGAGGATTTCAAGAGGAAATCTCCACTTTTTTTGTTCTAATTTTCTTTTAATTTTTTACATTTATTATCCTATCATACCCTTCCTATAATATAGTGGCATGATAACTGTAGTATCATTTGAATACTATAATTTTAATATGATAACGATATATCAACCATATATTCTCTTCTCCTCTAATTTTATTTGAAAAATGAAAAAAACATATCAAAGGTCTGATTTACCGCCTTCGTGGATGATGAGTTTTCATATTTCAATTCATCCTTCAACGATGATCCTAAAACCATTTTTATGGTCAAATAATACTATAATGTATGTATTAATACTTATTTAATGTTATGGATTTAGTATATATACATAATATTATTTAATAAAAAATCTTGTCCATGATTATCGAAAAAACCACAAAAGTCAGAACAGTTATCACTAAGGTTTTAACTAATTAATTTATTCATATATTAAAAAATGGATATATAAGACAACTAAATCTTATATATCTTCAATAATAAAATATAATTTCAATTCGGTACAAATATTCTCATTTTTCAATATCTTTCTTACATGTATACGAGTAAAACAATCATGAAATCCATTGAAACAGACACTCTCAAATAACAAAATTGTATCTTATAACTCATCAGAAATGTCATAAATGAACATAAAAAATTATACTAAATAAAATAAATTTTTAATAGTTTCTTATTTTAATTAATAATTGATATATATTCATTTTATATTATATTATTTTCAAGTTAAGAACACTTTTTCACAAAAGGTAACAGATTCCCCACGAACCTCCATTTTTTCATTCGAGATGCACTTTCTCTTTCTTTATCCTAATGTAATTCATATTTAATATTTTGTAATCCTCTTATATTATGTTTTATGTTACAAATATTTATATCTATATTAATTATTCTTTCATTGATGGGGAATTACATGTTTTATAATGTTATGTTTTCAATTCCCCCTTATAAGAAAACCCAATTGAAGGGGGCTTCCCAATTTCTTACCCATTTTAATGTGTACACGATAATAAATTTTAAGCACCAAATATGTTTATAAAATAACTCTAATTATGATTCAATATAGTCTTAGTTAATTTCTGGTTTTATGAAAATCATAATGTCATTGTAATCATTATAGACTCTTATATTTTCCCACAAACAACACTGAAGTGGCTCAATTCTAAATTTTCTGAAACACTCTTTTTACATGCATTCACTTCCATTAAAAAATTTATTATTAATTCCAAAAAGATAATTTCATTCCATTTTATTGGATGTACATGCATACAATCAGAATTTTATAACAAATATAAATGATTTTCCAAATAACTAATCCTTCCTATATAAAAGGGTATTTCTCTAAATAATTTCTTAATTCTTTTATTAGATAATTTTCAACTATTTCAAATCCCTATATTGAATCCTATTATTTCTTTGGATTGTTGTCTTATATAACCATCTAACATTTATTATGAATTTTTTATGATTATTTTTATTTGGGTAGTACTATATTGATACCATTTTACTCTAGATAGTTATGTCTACTAATTTGGGAAATTATTTTAATTTCAAATTAAAGTTTCACTATGAATGAATATGTTTAAAGGAATGACCCTCTATAGCCCCTCGATGAATCAATATATCTCATGAAAAAAACTATACTTTTTATCCATTTATAAATGGTGTCTTGGGTGAATCCTTGATAGTATGTTTATGATGTATGGAATTATGAATTCCCCCATTATGATATTAGTAACTGATAATCTATTTTATTATTCTCCTAGTACAATATTGGACATTATGATTTATTCTCATGAGATTATTTATATTGCATTATTTTTATCCATTCTTATTCTTTCCATATTATGTTCATGTTTATGCTTCAATAAATTGTGTTTTTCGGTATTCACATTATCTTATTGTTCTTGTTTATATATTATTCTATAATTTTTTCCCATATAGAGCATCAAGTCCCACCCCTTTATTCTATTTTATTTTCCCCCACAATGTAATGATATATACCATTAACGACTTTAAGTGATAATCTAAGAGTTTAGGTATATTTCAATTGTTTTTTATATGTTGTTTTTCTTTTAAATATTTGATTTAAAATGTATGTTTGTATCTAGTTTTTAAAATATGAAAAACTATTTGGTCCTTCAGGATGTGGCTTTCTATTCTATTATACCATTATAGTAAATTAAGGAATCAACTCTAGGATACTAGGGTCGGGGTTTCTATAGTTGGTATCATTTGAATTTTTGTACGATCTTTGGATACTATATTTTGGAGAATATAGATTTGGGGAATACATCACTATAAATAACTTTGAGAATATTCCCAAAGTATCCCAATATATGATTTAGAGAGTATTTATATCTAAATTTTCAATATCTTATTATGTTATTAACTAATTTTGAAATTATACCTCATGTTTCCTAATGTAATGAACTAATTTAGTGTATTCCATTTTTAGAAATTAAACATACAAGAAGGAATGGAAACCATATAAATTCATGTATTCCAGGCAGGTATTCCAGTCCAATATAAGATAATGATGTGGTAGATGGATTTACAATTGTAGCCAAACAACATTTAACTATAATATGATATTGACTGAGGTTATTAAGAATAAACATATTCCCATGGAGCCACCTAATCCAAAATACAGGGTAAAAATGTTAGATCACATCATTCAATATAAACCTACATTATTCAATGACACTAAAAACCCTTTTGTAGTAGATAAATTGATAAATTACATAGAGAGGATATTTCTCACTTTGGGAAATAATAAATGGTATAAAATTATCATAGTATTTTTTCACCTCTGGGAAGATTCAGATTAATGGTGAATAAAAATTCAAAACAGTAGCGAGGAGAAAGATATTGTATATATGAAGTGGAAGGATTTTAAGAATTTTTTTTGGGAAAAATATTTCCCACGTGAATTTCAAGAAGATATGAAGAGGCAATTCCATAGTTTGATATATAAAGAAGATGAAAATGTTCTAATGTATGATTCCAACTTTACAGGGTTACAGAGGCATGCCTCAGAATACATACTTTATCCAAGATGAATGATTCAACATTTCTATAATGGTATTAATCCATTTCTATTAAGGGAACTAGTGCCCTAAAAATTCTCATAAAATTAGGTTATATTATTGTGTTTCATCAAAATAGAGAATTAATCTTCCAATCCTTATGTATTCGAAGGGTAGAAAGGTAATAAAAGGGGTGTTGAGTAATCTAGAAGAAGAAATAAGATAATTTGGAGAAGGGAAGGATGTATTTTATAACATGAAATAAATATTGAAAAATAGATCATGGAACATGCCTAGTTATAATGGGAGTTTCATACAAATGTGAAGGAAAAGGCCACCATAACCAAGATTCTAGTGGAATGAAAGAGGTTGTTGATGTGGAACGTTTCAGTTGTAAGGAGTTAGGACACTATGCAAATTATTTTCCAATACATCAAGGAAACATCCCCTTGAAAATTCAATGGAAAAGGATAATCTTATACAGTCACAAAAGCCAAGGTTAAAGTTTTTAATGATGTGGTTGTTGGTACCTTAACGTTCTCCTAAAATTTAGCTAAATATTTACTTGATTATGTATTATCACATTCATTTATAACATCCCATTCTCTTTAAAAAAAATTATTTCCAATTCACAAAATCATGGGAGATTTCGGTAAAGACTCATTGTGGAATACTTATTGAAAAAAAAAATGTTTCAAGTAGTTCATATTACGAAAATTAAGTGTGCTATATTTTTCATATTTTATTAGTATACCTATTTTTGATTTTGACATAATCCTTTGAATTTATTGGATTTTAAATTATAATATAAGAATTTATTGAAAAAATACAAAAATTTATTAATCATGAATAAGGTATGTAATTTCCCATCTTTAAAGGGGAGACTTCATCATCTGAGTCATATCTGCATCCACCTTGAGTAGCTCTTCCAAATGAGATTCTTGGAGAATAAGTGCGGATAATACATGCTAGTGAAAAAGGAGAGGTTTAAATTTACGATGTACATATTATACCAGAATACATTGACATATTTCCAATGGATTTACCTAGACATCCACCATAGTATAAAATTATGATTTCTATTGATTTAATTCATTATTCAAGACCTATATCAATGAATCCATATAGAATGTACATGGTAGGGTTAATATAGTAAATTAATCAACTAGATTAAGTTTGTTATAAGGTATTAATAAGCCCTAGTGTTTCACCTTGGAGAGCTCATGTTATTTTCGTTATGAAGAAATATGGATAAATGTGGTTGTGCAATGAATATAGGGAGATCAATGATGTTTTGATAAATAAAAAGTATCTATTGACTCACCTTGATGGATTATTTGATCAAATCCAAGGATCTCATTATTT
The DNA here is from genome assembly GCA_963277665.1 of Viscum album. Taxonomy (NCBI): domain Eukaryota; kingdom Viridiplantae; phylum Streptophyta; class Magnoliopsida; order Santalales; family Viscaceae; genus Viscum; species Viscum album. Next base: position 738,104,846 of record OY728137.1, read on the forward strand.
TTCAAATATTTATCTTTGATTTGGATATAATAAATTGATTGTGAAGAATAAAAATATTCGAAATACATAATTTCAAAAAACATATATAAATTATTATATTATAGTAATTCTACTTGGACTTAATAATTCTTTGTATTCTTTTATGGATCTAATAAACATAGAGTTCAATGAATATCTTGATTATTTTGTAACGTACTAGATTTTCAATGTAAAAATTTTAAACTATATGGTATTATTTCGAGACTAGGGGCTGAGACAAAAAGTGATTTCGAGGCCTAGGGTACCCAGAATTACTATTTGATCTATTATTATTCTTTTTAAAAATAGAATGTGTCTATGGGTTTAATAACATCTAGAAAGTTTCCCAGATTAGAAATCTATGGGCATTGTTGCATTAATGATGTTGTGCTTACCTTAGGCATAAATTAGCTTTAGTCGGTGCGGGTCTCCAGTGAGAAAACCCAAAAATTACATAATCATAAATAAAATTATTAAATAAATTATATTTTATTTTGTAATCCTAATAACAAATTAAAGCAACTAAGATTGAAAATTTGATACCACCGTTGAGTTCGTAATGGGTGTTTTCTTTAGGCAGAGTCCAACCTCGACCAGTGGGAGTTGAGGGAGATAGTTAATTTCTAGACGTGAACATCTTTGAAATATTTAATAAAATTATTTTTTTGAAATAAGTTGGTAACACATAATTGGTTTTATTTTTCAGTGAACTTTTTTATAAAATATAGGGTTATCTTCATAGCCTTGGAGTTATCTTGAGGCAAGGAGGAGGAACCCTCCCTTCAGAGAAAGGTGAAAAAGGACATATCAAGATTGCTCATGGAGGGATTCCCATCAATGAAGAATCCTCTTCTTCGACTGATCCAAAAAACATTTATGGGGTTTATTTTTAGATTGAATTATTTATCTATTATTTATTTCAACAATGAGTGCATACCAACTCACAAAGAGGTTGATCTGCGGTGCAATTTTTCTTGAAGGATGGTTTAAACATCTTGATTAACGGGAATAGATTTTGGTGACCCCTATTTTTTGTTTCTATTTTATATTTTTGCTGACATGAAATTACCAATTCCTAAATTGAAAAGTCCAAGGTCCATTATAATGGTGTTTTTGTGATCTTCATCTCCACCATTCTTGTGCTCTTTTCTGAAGCACCCCTCTTGGTCGCATTAAGATTTGATAGGATGTTCTGAATGTTATTATACCCTCAAAGTGAAGACAAGACACGTTTGAAACCATTGATGTGAAGAAAATGACTTGAGTGTCCCAGGTGTGCTTCTATTTTGAAAAATGGAGCACGATAGTGTGTCCGATGACCCGTAGAAGAGGATCCCCCAGATCTACAACCAATGGCGGAGGACCCCTAAGCACAGTGGTTGAGGGTGGGGGATAGGGTCGCCATCTAAACCACATGCGGTGAGCTCGACCATACATGAAATGATCCTTCAAGATGTAGAAAGGATATGTGGTCAATCTGGACCGCTGTTGGGCAGTTCACAGGGTAGATGATTGCATAGAATGCAATAGTGGGTTGTGTTGACCAGGAAGGGATGCATCACCCGCCACATCTGGGTGGAACAAACCACCCCGCTCGAGCGGGCCGAGTTGAAGCTGATAGGTTGGGGTGGGCTAGACCTAGTGGGCAGTGTCAACCTTGTTGGTCGGGCTATACCTAGAACCCACCGGGCACATTTTCACAAAAAAAATCACATAACTCACAAATCATATGCATGTTTGACTTTCCATATAAAGCATTGGGACCCTTGCGTCGAGATGGTACATTTGAGATACTCTAAGTGAGTTTCCATCAATGTTTGTATATGGAATATTTGTCTGAGGAGGATGTTTTCTGAGAATGAGTGTGTTAGGGATGGAATCCTATGGATGGATAAGACGTAGAAGCTATGTGATTTTCTAGACATCATGGTTTACCTAAACTATGTGTCTTATATAGATGTTGTGTCTTACCAATACTGAGTCAGTAGTCCCATTTCCCACTAGGGTGTGGTTCCCCTATTCTATGATGACACATTAGGAGTTACCTACACTCCTTCTGTTACCAACACTCCATGGGTTATATACACTTCATGTGTTACCTACACTCAATGTGTTACCAACACTCTGTGTATTACCTACACTCCATGTCTTACAAACAATCCATGTGTTGCTACTTTAGGGTACTGTGGATTCCTACTATAATCATGTTTATGTACCATATACCAATACTTATTGTGAGTTGACTCCAGTGACTCTCTTGATTTTAATTCGTAGATGCTACACTTCTTGTACAACTTTATAAGTCTTCCTTATATCTTACTTTAATGTTTACCAATGTGGTTTGGGGTCCCTAATGAGTACTCTTTACTCACCCCTACACAGAATTCACACATACATGTCTTGTCTTGTGTAAATGATCGACATATTTGGTAGAGTACTTGGTTGGTTTGAGATAGGGGTGATTCAGGTTGGCACAACAGACATGTTTAGCTTTAGTGACATTCAGATATCATACATAGCTACCCTTAACGTAGGGTTTTCTGCGGATGATATCTATGGGATTAAACTTTTCTATTTCAGTTGGGCTTGTATTCCGGGTCATTTACATTTCATTTATGTACTTTTACTCAGTGGTTTTCTTAGTGGGATGCTTGTCTATTTACTCTGTGTGTTTAGTTTCATTACTGTAGTTTGTTATTGTGTGCATGTGTATAGAATGTATGGAAAACAACTCCCCTTTTCTATATATGCCTAATCGGTGCTACTCTTGAGCCCTTGGCCTATGGGAGGCAGGAATGGGGTATTCACAGCATGGGCCCTAGTGGAAGGGTTGTGATAGAGTTGTATAAATTGGAGGTTTGGTTTTACTCATGTTTTGGGGAAGCAAGGATAAGTGTTTCATGTTTGGATTTTAGGCCACAGAACCCAGTGTTGGTGGGGGTTGCTGATGTATCCATACACTATGACCATGATTTCAACTTTTAGACTCGGTAAATGAAAACATTAGTAGAATTTTAAATTAATGGTTCATTCATCATATAGGAATTGAGTGTTTTCTCATGTCCTTCTTGAGTTAGAGTCATCTCACTAGGTATACTCTATTGACTGCAGTACATATTTTCCTCTTTCACGAAACTTATACATAGTTAGCCTCCCAAGATTCCGAGGAATTATAATGATCATGGTCCAACAAGCGATGAGGCATCGGTGTAGGGACTCTTACAATAGATAGTATATCTCGATTGTGTAATAGCAATACCACCACCCAGAGATCAACAATTCCTATCGGCGTTACCGGTAGAGGTAGCACGTAGGCTTAGTGAGTTTCATGATTTCTAGATATAGTGACCTCTCAGGTTTCTAGGTGAGACAAATCATCAAGAAGTTGAGGATCGGTTGGAGGTGGGGATGTGAGTTTTCCCCCAAGTGGTGATGCCTCAGGAACAGATCCTGATCCTAGACATGAGTCCTCTACAGGGCCCGATGGGGAGATGGTGGAGCTTGATGATCCAGATACATAAGGAGGAGACCCACTCCTAAATTAAAATTGAGCCTCTCTTGATGGGTAAGTTCTTTCTAAGGATGTTACACTCAGTGCATATACAGGAGCTCCTACACCTGTAGCAGGGTAGCCAAATGGTGGAAGAGTACTCAATGATATTTGTTATTCTTTCTCTCTACTCTACAGACATGGTACAAGACCCATTATTCAAGGATCATACCCTCGATCAGGTACTATTATGGGAGATCACGACATCAATGATATCCCTTATCATCCCTAGGAATGATCGGTGTGTTGGAGCGAGCTCTACTGGTAGAGAGCTTTCTTACAGAATAAGAACTAGTTGTGGGAACTACCACCATGTGTTAGGTAGTGGTGTATTCCAAAGTGGGTATCCAAATGATGTTTCAGGGGCCCAAGCAGGGCAATAACTCTAGGGTATGACCTTAGGATATAGTCTCAATGGTTGGAGCCACCCAGGATAGAGCGAGTCAGCTGAAGGAGAGACTATGCTACTCCTGTTGTGGTTGGGGGATCTTGCAAGATATTTCCCAACCCATTGCAACACCGACCAAGAGACAGTCGAGGGACAACTTAATAAGCAGAAGAGGAAGAATCTAGGTGGTCCACTAGGCGGCAGACGTGGTAGAGGGGTGGGATGAGCAGAATTAGTTGAAAATACGTTCAAGGAAATACCACCACCACCCCTAGGTGGTCCACCCCAAGCTTATGGAGATGGTGGAAATGGATGAGTCCACCTTCAGAAGATGAAGGATTGTGATTCGGAGACTCCCAGGACGATTATACATACAATATATGTTATGTATATCCTAGTTTCAGTTTTAAAATACTAGTGTTCCAGTATATCTTTTCTTTCCAGGACCCTTGTTCGATACATAAAGTATCACGTGGATCCATTGACATGATAACTAATCTAAGAGACTCATTCAAGGGGAGATTAAATGATCCAACATTGGTTCTGATACTGTGATCTCACTTTTTGGGGTAGATAGTTTTTGTTGGGATCTCTTGGTGGCAGCATTGAGACATTACACCATCATTCTGGGTATGGACTTGTTACCCACAGTTCATTATCCGATCGACTGTTTTAGGCAAACATTATGGTGTTTCCATGGATATGTGGTTAGGTTTTCCTTTTCTAGAGAATGGGAGACATAGGAAGCATACTATGGACTCACACATAGGGGGTGAAGCCGATCACACATTAGTTGGCTAGCATAACAATCGGTACAGTGGATGAGATGAGTCCTCATATTCATGCAGTGGTAGAAGAGTTTGGGGACCTCTTTCTGGAATATGTTCTAGGACTACATCCTTGTAGGGAGGTAGAATACTAAATAGATATATACCCTAGGAAAACACCGATATCAACACCATCATATCAGTTAGATTATTTAGAATTTTATGTATTGAGGTTAAAGTTAGGGGACTTATAGAGGAAGGGAATTTTGAGACCCATTGTATCACCATGGTTTCCCCCAGTATTGTTTTCAAAAAAGGAAGATGAGAGTTTGTGCCTATGTGTGGACAAATGATGCCTAAATCAGGTGACCATTAAGAATAAGTATCAACTTCTCGGGATTTATGACCACTTTGACCAGCTGAATGGATTGAGGTGGTTCCCGAAGATAGACCACAAATCAGGATATCATCAGCTTTGTGTGAGAGATGAGGACATCCCAAAGATGGAATAAATATGTCTCTATAGCCACTATGAGTAATTTGTGATTCTGTTTGGGGTGATTAATTCCCCAGTAGTGTTCATGGGACTCATGAACTGGATCTTCCAGCCATACATTGAACAGTTTATAGTGGTCTCCATTGATGACTTGTTGGTGTACTCAGTGTCTGAGGAGAAGCACACAATAAACATAAGGATGGCCCAAAACATTCTCCGATAGCATCAGTATTATGGGAAGATCTATAAGTGTTAGTTATAGATACGAGAGTTCCACTTTCTGGGACACATTGTTTTGGAGCCTGGAGTTGCAATAGATCCATCAAAGAGAGAGAATGTTATTTCTTGGGATCCACCCATGAACATTACTGATGTACAGAGTATCCTTGGCTCTATTGGGTAATTTTTAAGGATTATGTCCTACTTTACCAATTTAGAAGAATCCATGACAACCCCGAAACAATAGGGGAAACATTTTGTATGGATGGAAAACTGCCAGGAGAGATTTTAGCTGTTGAGGTATATTTTTACGAGCGATCTTACCCTGACAATTCCATAGGAGGGTGTCGAGTACATGGTGTTTTCTAACAGATTATGGACAATGTTTGGTTGCGTCCTGGTGTAGTGGAAAGTGTTGATTGCATTCGGTTCATATCTGTTGAGAACACATGAGAATAACTAATCAACCCACGATATGGAGTTGGAAGTGGTAGTCTTCGCATTGAAGGTGTGGTGACACTACCATAAGGGGGATCTTTTTATCATCTAATTAGACAACAAAAGTCTATGTTATATCTTTTCATAGAAGGATCTTAACCAGAGACAATGGTGTCGACTAGAGATCCTCTGGGAATATGACATTAAGTTAGTCTATACTCTTAGAAAAGGGAACATGGTGGATGATTATCTCAGTTGGAGATCAAATTCACAGCTATTGAATGAGACCTCAGAGCAGTTTTCCTCACTTTAGATATCCTTCATGGATAGAAATGAAGTAGCTCATCTCTATCCATTGGTGGTCACTACTACACTCATATCATGCATGTGGGGGGCACAACGTGAAGATGTCAACTATGAGACTAATTATTCTTAGATGTACACAAGTCATTCCCCTAATGCATATTTGAAAGGTGGGGAGGACATAAATATTATTAGAGGATGAACAGTTGTACAGATGATCTTATAGGAGGAGTTGTTGAGGGTGTTTCATAGATCCAACTTGGCAGTACATCCATGTGTGGATTTTTTTAAATGTCCTCCAATGCTAGTTTTTCTGTCTAAGGATGAAGAAGGAAGTGACATAGTTTGCCTCTAGATAACTCACGTTTCTGCAAGTGAAGGTAGATCACCAGGTCCCATTGAGTTTGAATCAACTCCTTGAGTTGCCAGAGTGATAGAGGGATGAAATATCGATTGACTTTATGATGGGGCTACCTTGTAACTCTAGAGGGCATGATACCATCAGGGTGATCATTGACCAACTTACCAACTCAGATAACATCCTAGTGAGTCTGGAATATGGTTAAGTAGAGATCCTGAGACCCCTCTATGTACAAGAGATAATTTGACTCCATGGGTCCCATTGATTATTTTTTGATATTAGGATACTCATTTTACATCCTAGTAGTGGAAGATATTACAAAAAGAATTTGGGATCATGTGCGCTTGAGCATAGCTTTCCACCCACATACAGACAGTTAGACGGAACAGACCATTCATGTACTAGAGGACATGGTATGTGCCTGCATTCTCAATTTTGGCCATAATTTTGAGGGTCACCTACCCCTAGTATAGTTTTCATAAAAAATATTTTACTCCACTATCAGTACAGAATCATTAGAGGTCTTGTACGGGTGACCCTATAAGTCACCACATTACTAGACTAACCCCAGAGAGCCAAGACTCATTGGCCTGGAGTTGGTGTAGGCTAATACAGAGAAGTTGTAGGTTATCTAGTAGAGTATTTAAACTACAAATAGCAATGACAAGTCATATGTTGATAGGTGAAGGAGACCCTTGGAGTTCGAGGATGGAGACAATCTGTTCCTTCGGGTCTCTCATTGACGTGGGATAATGATATTTGGTTGGGGCGATAAGTTATCTATAATGTTCATCAGACCATTTATGATACTTCATAGAGTGGGAGAGGTGGAAAACCAATGGAATCTACCCCCTGTAGTTATATAGGGTGCATTATGTCTTTCATGCATCCCAACTATAGATATAAAAACATGACCATTAACACCTAATTTACTAGAGAGATATGGATGTTAACGACAGGGTGACTTTTGTAGTGATCCCGATGGAGATCAAGAATCAATAAGAGAGGAACCTCTATGGGTTATAGATTCCTTTAGTGCACTTTGTTTCCTCTGGAAATGGGGATGACCTTTTTTTCTTAAGGTTCAAACATTCTAATTGGTTTATAAAGGGTTTTTCATAGGACAGGAAACATCCAATGATTCTATATCCATTTGGACCTACATTCCAAAGGTAGGTGCTCGTTAGTTGCGAAACGATGAGGCTTAAGAATTTTCATTGGTCGAGAGGATGGGAGGTCAGACTCATCAGATCTTTTTAGGGGGAATTATTGTCTATTCTGAGACTCTATTTATATATTTTAGATATGTTTGTGAATCTTTATTACATTACCAAGTATGAGAATAATATTTCCTTTAGATCTAACAATCAATGATTTATATGTATAAGATTTAGAGAATCATTTATATTTATTTGAGGTTATTCATCAATAGATAATCATCTGTATTTGTTAGATATTCTTAGTCAATGGTATCATTCAATACATTGTATAGAGATCTCTTGGTCATTATGATCACCATACTGGTTTTGAAGCCACTCAGCAGGGCAATTGAAGTTTATTGTCATTCAAAAGGACATGAATAATTTCAGAGTTGGGATCGTTCCCACAGATGGGATACCTATGTATCCTTGTTTAGGAAAGGAATCCAGCCCCACATAGTTCTAATAATGATGTATGAGGTTTATGCATGATTGATAGCTCAATGAAAGATTCCATAATTACTTTTACATGCTAATCTCATGTTAGTCGTACTCGGTGTGAGAAACAAGAGGTATTAGTAAAACCTGATGATTATTCCATGAAAGATGAAATCATAAGGAATGATGTGGGGCTTATGTATGTATGACTGCCCTGATAGATGAGGATTGGGATTTACATCAGGGAAGAAACCCGGGAACAAGGTCCATAAAGGTATATGTGCTTTATAGAGATTTGGATACTTAACGTAGGACTTAATCCTAAGAAGGATGCCTAAATAAGAGGGGACTTATGATTGGGTTTTATTCCTGATAAGAAATCCCAAATCAAAAAGAAATTAAGACTGGTTATGAGAAATTATGACCGGGGCTTACTCCTGAAAAGGAGACCCATGTTAATGATCTACTCATCTTAAAGGATGACATTGAATGGAGTAAATATTTAACCTTAGTGACATAAAGATATAAATCACTTGGTTTCGACATATTTTCCACATAATTCCTTTCAGATAAATAATCCAACAGAGGAACCATTCCAAAAATGGTGTTGAAGAGTGTTTTGAAGGCTAAATCTTGAAGAGGAAAGGTGGATTTGAAGAAAAGAATTGAATAAGCAGGAGGGCCACTCAAAAAGTGGTAGGAGCTCAAGCCTTATTGGGGCGCACAAGTACTGGTCATGAAAGTATACTTGCGTGACACATGTGTACTGGAATGACAGTTAACCCATAGGGTAATACTTGGGCGAGACATGGCTCAAGCCTTTAGTATAATCCCTAAAGGCTTCCAAAACTATGGCGCACATGTTTTGTTCAATGGATAAGGTGGTGCACAAGTGTCTTCATTTCCTTCAAGGGTTAGACACTAAGGCGTTCAAGTGTTGATGAATTTCAACACTTAGGCATTGTTCACCCTATTTAGATCTTCCATTATAGGTATGAAATTACCTTAGATGTGTTTGGAAGACTTCAAGAAGATACTAGGGTGCCGAGAGCTCAAATCTGACCTTTGGAATTTTTATGTCCTTCAAATGGGGGGCCCACAAGGGGTATTTATTGGATACTAATGTCCTTGGGATAAAATAAAACATGGAACACAAGTTACCTTTGCGGCCAATATGTGGAGCGCAAGTATACTTACACGACCATGATGAAACTTGTGCGGCCCATTCATAAACAAATCCTTGTTTACGCCTTTGTCAATTTTTTATGTTACTTAAAAGGATGAATATATTTATTATAATGTATTCCCCTTTTTAAGTCATTAGAATCTATGATGGAATGGAGAGTCAACACACATTCATTGGAAATAAAGGAATCTCTAGGAGGGCACATGGGAGAAGGAGGCTCAATTACATGCTCAATATCCCTATTTTTTGTTTAGCCATTGTTATGGATTCCAGAGATGTATATCTCTAAATAATAGAGAATTTAATGTCTTATATTTTGAATCTATGTTTTAGAAAAATTATATGGGATTATTTTGAGACCAAGGGCTGAGACGACACATGATAATGTGGCTTGGGATGACTGAAATAAATGATCAAACTATTTTTAAGTTTATTAAAAATAGATCATGTGTGTAGTTTTAGTAACATCTAAAAGGACGAACATATCTGAAATATTAGGAAACCATTGAATTCGTGATGAAAGGTTTACCCTAGGAATTAATTAACTTTAGATGGTGTGGGTATCTAGTGAGAAACAAGAAAAATATGCAACCGTTAATAAATTAATTAAATTAAATTATTGTATTTTAAAATCCAAATAACTCATAATCGGTAACATTGATTGGAAATCTTAGACCATCATTCTGTTCTTAATGGGTATTTTTTCCTTAGGGGATCCTGACATTGACCAGTTCACATCTAGGGTGAATTTTAATTGCTCGACATGAACGTCTATAAATTTTTTAATAAAAATATTTTCATTGATGTAACGTGGTAATGAAGTGTTGGTTTTAAATTTAAATGATAATTTTTAGGAAATACTTGTTTATCATCATAACCTTGGAGTTTTCCTATGTTAAGGAGTAGGAACCCTTCTATTGGATAATAATGAAAAACAAAAGATCAATATTGCTCGTGGATGAATCAACATCAATAGAAAATCCTCTTCTTCAACTAATCCAAACTCAAATTAGGGGGTTTATTATCTGAGTGAATTATTTCAATTTTTTTAATTTTAATGTTGAACATGAACCAACCCACAAACATGGTGATCCTCAATTCATATTTTATTTTGGGATGGTTAAAACTATGGGATTAAAGGGAATAAATCTTGGTGATTTTTCTCCTACTATTTCTATTTCATATTTATGAAAACATGAATAGATGAAGGCTAACATGATCAAGTCCAAGGTCCAATATAAAGGTTGTATTCTGATCTTTACCCCCCCTATTCTTACATTCTTCACTAACAGACCTTGTGGTCACATCATGTTATGTCTGGATTCTCCGTATGTGACCGGACCCCCTAGAGCGATGACAAGATGAGTTAGAGACCATGGAGATGAAGATTGCGCCCCAAGGGTCAAAGGTGTGCATTGATTTTAAAAAATAGAGAAATAGAGTGTGACCAATGATCCATAAAATAGGTGGTGTCCGTGTTAGTGCTCAGTGGCATAATCTCTACGGCCCACGGTGGACAACCCCATGGCATAGCGGTTGTGGGACATAGATTGGGCTGCCGACTCGGTGGCCGATGGTGGTCTGGAATTGACGTGGCATGAATCTATGTCATGTTGTAAGGATTGGGGGTACAACTACACCACGACTAGTCTAAACGGAAATAGATGTTGGGTAGTCCATGTGGAGGCCGACCAGGTTGAACATGGCAATCAACCTCATTGTCTAGGTAGGGATACAACACCCACCATGTCCGAGTGGATCAAATCGGTAAGCTCAAATGGGCTGGGTTGAAACCAGTTGGCTAGGTTGACCTAGTGGGTTGGTCCAAACCCGACATTTTGGGTCATACTAGACCCGGTTTTGGTCAGCCCAATCTGGTTTGACCGGACCCATACCCCACCGTCCCATTTTCACATAAAAACCCATAACTTGTTAATCGTGTGTCTATTCGACAAGTTGTTTTCAGCATTGAGACCCTTGCTGTGAGAAATTCCTTTTAAGATAATCTATGTGAGTAAACATAGAAGTTAGTGTTTGGCCTATTGTCTTGAGGAGGAGGAGGAGCTCTTGGAAATATCATGTTAAGGAAGGAATCATATGGTTGGATGTGACCTAGAAGCTACATGATTACTTAGATTGCATGTATTACATTGAATATGTGTCATATCAAGACATTGTATCTTGACAATACTAATTCAGTACTCCCCTATCCAACTAGGGTGCATGTCATATAGTCTTTGATGACACTCTATGTGTTACCTACACTTCGTGTGTTACCAACACACTATTTGTTATCTACACTCTGTGTGTTACAGACACTCCACGTGTTAGTGACACTCTGTGTGTTACCAACACTTCGTGTGTTACAAACACTCCATGTGCTACTAATTAAGGGTACTGTTGATTCTACAAAAATCCAATTTCTGTACCATCGTCAAATACTTGGTGTGATACGACTCTATTCACTCTTTTGATTGTACTTACTGGAGGATACACTTCGTGTACCACTTTTTTAGTCTTCCTTGTGTCTTACTTTGTGGTTTACCTTTTGAGATAATGATCCCTGTATATTATTACTTGAATAGACCCCGCACTGACTTCTCCCACACATATCATGTCTTGTGAAAATGATCAATATCTTTAAAAAGTTCATGGTGGGCCGGATACTATAGGTGCTTCAGGGTGAGTCAACGGATGTGGTTCTCTTCAGCGACATTCATACAACTTATTGTACTTACCCTTCATGTAGGGTTTTCTCCAAACGTTATCCAGGAGCTTGTACTTTTCTATTTCAGTGGGTCTTGTATTCTGGACCATTTACAATTTAGTTTTATACTGTTACTCAATGGTTTTATTAGTTTAATTCATGTCCATTTACTCAGTGCTTTTAGATTCAATACTCTTGTTTGGGATTGGGTGTGTGTGTACAGGTTCTTAGGCAAATGCCTCCCCTTTGTGGTATATTCCTAGTTGGTTCTAGTCACTAGCCCCAAGTCTATGGGAGGTAGGGCTTTGGGTAGTCATGGAACGGGCCCTTGGGATGGGTCTTGAATGATTTTTATTTTGTATTTATTGATGATATACTCATATATTCTAAAATATATGAGGACCATGAGAACCACTTGAGGGTTTAGCTAAAGACTCTTTAATGTGATGATTTATATGGGATGTCCAGAAAGTGTTAATTAAGGATTAAACCAGATTATTTTCTTCACTATAAAGTCTCTATGTATTGAATATGATTTGATCCTTTGAAAAGAAGGAATTCCAAGAAAGGCCTACACTAAAAAACATAATTGAGGATCATAAATTAATTATTTTATTAGGTTACTATCAGATTTTTGTACAGAATATTTCCCAATCATATATCTCATTAAGTAATCATTCTTCTAAATGGGTTATGTTTATCTAAAAAATGGAATTTGAAGAATGCATTGAAGAATTGAATAGGTGATAATTGAATTATTTTTTCATGACTCTACCATCAAGAAACGGTGGTTTTGGGATTTATAGTTATGCATAAAATAAAGGACATGGATGTTTTCTTATACAAAATGATGGAGTTATTTCTTATAAATTTAGGTAGTTAAAAACTCTTGAACTAAACTATCCAAATAAAGATACTGAGTTTGATGATTTAATCATTACTCTGATAATATGCAGACACTATCTCTATTCTGAAATATGTGAGATATATTCATATCATAAGAGTTTTAAATATATATTCTCAAGTAATGAACTCAACAATAGGAAACTAAGATGCCTTGAGCTACCCAAGGATTATGATTTTTCAATACACTGACACCCAGGTATGGAAAAAAAGGTAGAAGATTCATTGTGTAGGATGGATCATGGTTTTTTGAAAAAAATGAGGATTGATTGGGATTTTTTGTACATGGGTCTACTAAATATGGATATGGGAATTATCAAAAAAGGTGAAAGATCACAACTTTTCCAGATGGTTTCCAAACCATCCTTATTATAAAATATAAATATTTATTATCCTGATGATGAGCATTTTCAGTAGAAAATTTATTCTATGAATGATGGTAAGTTTGTAGACTTCATGTAGGAGGAAAGAATTCCAAAATGTGGGAAAAATGTTTTGTGTTCCACATATACTCGAGATAAAAAGGGAATTATTGGATGATTCAAATAGTTAAAGTTTCTCTATACACCATGGAAGAAATAATACATATAGATATTTGAAATAAATTTTTTTTTGGATAATATGAAGTGGGAAATTGAAGTTTATCTATCAATATATTTAGTCCATCAAAAGGTGAATGCTGAAATAAAAAATCCTATAAGTGTCCTGTAACAACTTCCTATTCCAACATGAAAATGGGGTGACTTTACTGTTGATTTTTCCACTTGATTACCAAATACTCCAAGAAAGAATGATGCAATATGTGTTAATTTTGATCTAATTTCCAAAATCATCACATTTTAACCCTATAAGGGATGATTTAACACTATATTGACATACATGACTCTATATTATTCAAATTTTAAGAAATATTAGTGAACCTCTTTCCATTTTTTTATCGTGATCGATGATTTACAACAATGTTCTGGAAAAGTATGCAAAGTGATATTGATTCCTAGCATCATATGAGTAGTTTCTATCACCCTTAAACTATGTGGCAGTCATAATGGACAATTCAAACTTTAGAATATATGTTAACATCCGAATCAGTTGACCATCAAGGTATATGGGATCATTGTCTACCTTTGGTAGAGTTTTTCTGTAATAATAGTTTCAATTAAAGTATTCAAATGGCATTGTATGATGCAATATATGGAAAGATATTCCTTACACCAAACCTGATAGGAATAAGTTGTTTAAAGGAATCTTGTAGGCACAGAGATTGTGGCGGAACCCACAGAAATGGTTTAGACTATTCAAACCCACATCTATGAATCTCAATGTTGAAAAAATAGTAGTGATGAAAACCATGGAAAGGATCTTGAGTTTCATGTGGGAGATCATGTCTTTATAAAATTATATCCATGGAATGGTGTCAAAAGGTTCAGTAAGAAATGGAAAAAGAGCACTATTTACATCAGAACATTCGAAATTCTTGAGATAATTGGATATGTGGACTATCACTTGGAATTTCCACCTAGCTAAAATAATGTACATGATGTGTTCCACATATATTTGATAAGAATGTACATGTCATACCCAACACATGTTCTCACATTTGAAGGAGTATAATTGGAACCAGATATGTCTTATTGTGAAGAGACTATCCAGATTCTGAACACTACAAAAAAAGTATTTGAGGAATCAGAGGACTCGGATGTTAAAGGTACTATAGAAAAATCATAAAATCGATGAGGTCAGGTGGGAACTAGAGGAATTTTTTTTAAATAACTACACAAATATTTGTATGTGGTGAAATTATAGAAATTTTGAGGATGGAATTTTTGATGGAGGCCAGAATTTAACAACCCACAATTTTACGGTATGTCTCATTAACATTATAGATTTCTTATGTTACATGAAACATCGAGCCTAAAACAATGCTATACTATAAAATATTAAAAATACAGGTAGAATAGTAATTTGACTATTAAGTAAATAAATTTTCACAATATAATAATAACCTTCCCTATATGAGTATAAATTAAATTTAGGAATCTTTTGAACGAATATATAATATATTTATATCATGAAATAATTAAATAATTTTTTTAAAATTTACAAATTTTGTATTGGTATTTTTGTGTAACAGAAATGCTTATTCACAAATTTATAAATAAATAAATATTAAAAATAACAATTATTTTCCTAAAATAAATTTATTAATAATTTTTTTTCCTTCAAATAATAAGATAATTTTATGAGCCCTTAATTAGTTTTGAAGGATTCATAAAATCTGTTATAATATTAAAGATGGCATTTTTTGAGTAATTGATGATTTTTTTTAAAAATTAAAATTTTCATATTTATAAAATTATTTTCATAAAATAGATTACATTTATTAATTATACATATCAAAAAAAGGATAGGGTGAATTTATTTTATTTTTAAAAAATAGTTCAATTTCTAGTGACTAATGAAAAATTGTAATTTACAACATTTAACAAATACAATAAATATTGAGTCATGGATTATGTAAGCACATAATTACCAAATAATATTTAATATTTTAATATATTTATTGATAAGGTTTATACTATTTATTGTTTTGAGTGGAAATAATAAATTAATTAATAAAAAAACACCACTATCCTGCTCAGAAAATGTAATGCATGACCACCTCCTCTCCCTAATCAACCAAAGCCTTGAATCTCCTTCAATTTAATCTCCAAAACTCTCCATAAATACTCCCCAAATTATGTTCTTGATTGTATCACTCGAAATACAATTTCAAATTTTCTTATGTAGGTTTTGAAGTAGTTGAATCCAAGACATAAAATCACCTTTCATTCTTCTAATTTTATTTTAATTTCTTTCAATTATTATCCTTTCCTCACTTCCTTATACCAATGTGGCATGAAAACTATTGCATAATTTATATACAATAAATTTATTATGATAATTTTATATCAATCATAAATTATATTTAGTTCCCCTTTTATTCAAAAAAGGAAAATGTCGTCCGTGAGATGTGGATTTACTACCTTCAAGGACAATGTGTTTTTATTTTTTAATTCCTCTTTTAAGGATGGTCATAAAACAATTTTTATTGTAAAAATGTCTATAATATAATTATTAAAAAATATATAATGTTTTATAACAAGTATATATATATAATATTAATTAATAAAACAAAAATAGTGTGTGTTGATTGGATAACACAAAAATAATATAAACAGTTATTATTAAAGTATTATATATTGAATAAACCTCATATATGAGAAAATGATATTTAATACCATTTAATATTATGAAATTATATTTATAACATATAATTTCAATTATGGATAACAATTCCCATTTTTAATGGTCTTTTTTACTTGTATAAAAGTGATCCAATAATTGAAACCAACAAAAAAACATTCATGAATGGAAAAATTGAATATTATACCTCATCCAAAGGCCATAAATGAATATAATTAAATTATACTAAATCAAATATATATTGAATAGTGTATGAATGATTAATTATTATATAACCCTACTAAATTCTATGTGTATGTTCCAAATATGTTTATCTATCTAAATTAATCTTTTTTATGTGGAATTACAAGTTTTATAGAGATTATTTTTGAATTTATCATGATTAGAGAGCCTGACTAAAGGGAACATCCCAATTTCAAACCAATTTTCATGTTTATTTCATAATCTATTTTAAGAACCCAATATTTTTATAAAATCGCAGATTTTATCATTAAAATCTATCATAGAGAATTTATGGTTTTATTCAAATAATCAATAATTTGTATTCATTTAAAGATATTTAATATTTTCTCTTAAACCACACTAAATTGGACCATTTCGAATGCTTTTAAATACATTTTTACATGATTTCAGATCAATTTTCCAATTTTAGTATGAATATTCTTTTAATATTCCTAAAATATAATTTCATTTCCTTTTATTTTCTAGGATTTACATTTTTAGAATCTGATTTTTATGATAAATTCAAATTATTTTCCAAAAGAACTATTCTTTCTAAAGAAAAAGGGTATTCCTCTCAAGAATTTATCAATGATTTTATTAGAGTACATTCATATATATCAACACCCTCTATTTAATCCTATGATTTATTAACATTGATATTTTACTTTTCCATCTAACATATTTTATTAAATGGTTTATGATTATATGGATTGGGGATATACTATCTTGATACCATTTTACTATGTATACATATGTTTATTCATTGGTGAAATTATTTACATTTGTTTTGATAGGCTCAATATGAATGTATATATGTATTATGTTTCACTCCTTTCATATGAGTAATGAATTGGACATAGTAAGTTATAGGTGGACCTTACTATAGCCCCTTGATGTATCAGTTGGTCTCATGAGACAAACAAGGCCAGTTTTTTACCCATTTATGTATGGTGTCTTTGACTAAGCCTTGACGACACGTTTATGATGTTTGGTACTATGTATTCTCTCATTATGATATTCGTAATTGATAATCCATGTGCTCATTCAAATGGTAGAATATATATGGTTATGTATTATTCTCACATGATTATTTATATGTCTTTATTTTGAAATTTTTTTTCCTCCCATATTATCTTTATGTTTATGATTCAATGGAATGGGTTATTATATATTCACCTAGCCTTATTTTTTTTTATTGATTTTGTTTTATTTTTTTTAACATTATTGAGCATCTAATATCACCCATTTATTATGTTTTATTTTCCCCCAGGATGTGATGATTTATACTATGAATGACAAGTAAGGATATTATTGGAGTTTATGGATGTTTCCAATGAAGTTGCTATCGAGATTTTCCATTCAAGTTGTAATGTAAAATGTATGATTGTATCTAGTTTTCCAGAACTACTAAACCATTTGGTCCTCCATGATGAAAATTCATTATATATTATACTAATGTAATAAGCTTTGACATCGGCTCTGGGATACTAGGGCCAGGGTCTTTAAAATTGGTATTAGAGGGCGTTTTAGTAGGAACATTCAATTTTTTGGGGAAAACATAGATTAGTGGAAGATATCCATATAATAGAATATTATAATATTTTTAATCAAACCAAGATTATGATTTGGGGAATATTTTTATCTATTTTTTCAATTTACTATTATGTGATTCACCAATTCTGAGATATTACATTATGCTTCACAATGTTATGATATAATCTAGTGTATTTCATTTTTTAGAAATAGTTCCCGGTATAACAAATGAAAATAGAATCAATCCACGTATTCCATGTTGGGATTCCCATCCTATGAATGATACTATTGTGGTAGATACAGATAAAACTGGAGTTGACCAAATTTTAACTTTACCTAGATGACTAACATAGGTTATGAATATTAACCTTACACTCATGGAATAGTCTGATTCCAAATGTGGTTTACCAATGTTATAATGCTTCATATGACAATATGATTCATCATTCTATGGGACTACAAAGAAAAATATATAATATAAATGAATATGTTTCTTATAGAATATATTCATCACTCTAGGATATAACAAAAGGGAGAATGTTATCAAGGAAATTTATAATCTATCAGGAGATTTAGATCAATGTAAGTCATTAATTCATAACACAAGGGGTGTGGGAAGAAATTGTAAATATAGAGTTGAAGGATTTTTAAAAACAATTCTGTGAAAATTGATTCCCTCATGAAGGGAAATTAGATTTGGAGAGGAAATTATTGAGTATACACGAAAATAAAATCACCAATTAGTGGTTGTTTATTAGAGAATTTTCTATTAACTACATGTAAATATATTCTATTGAGAAAATTAATAATATAGTGGTGGTTTCATCAAACCACATATATATATTTTTTATTATAAAAATTTGTTGTGATTTCAATTAAGCTTCCTCAATTTTTTAAAAACCCTATATTTTCACCCTCCCCTAGTCACTTTGTGAAACTCATACCCACCCCCATCCTCCCCCACTCCTCAGGCAACCCTGACCTCATGACCCACGCCATCCAAACTCCCTCTATATGATGAAAATGTGGTTCCCCCTCCCCACACCTAACCTCCCTTATCTATCCTTGGTGGAAACCCCGAACCCCTAACCCCTGCGACCTCCCTCACCCTAATAGTTCCCCTTCCCTATAGAAATGAAACCCACGACCTCAGACATCCCTCTCCATGGTAGTGATGCAAAACCCCCATATTCTGTCCTATCTATTCGATGGCAATGTGACCCCCCACACACACATTTAACCTCCCTCTACCAAGTTGGATGTGACCCCTCCCCCCTCTGACACCCTCTATCCTCCATTTTCTGTCATCAATAGTTACCCCAACCCTCGAAACCCCCTCCAACCTCACTATTTCTGATAGCAATTTAGACACCCCTCTTACCTCCCTACCTCTGAGTATGACCTGACCCCCCCCTGCCGCCCCCAATCCCTTCGAACTCCCTATCCCATGCTCAGTTCCCCTAATACTAGCAACATAAGGATTATTTGGCCTTATTGTGGTGATTTAGTATCTCACATTGTGGAAGTGGCCAATATTAGGTTGTTTTTATCTATCACATAGTTTATTAAATAAAAAAATAGATTTATTTCATATTTAATATATGTTTTAGATTCATAATGAAATTATTTTATGCATATAATTTTTTTAAAGGGATACACTGATTCACTTATTTTCCATTGAATGTGAAGGATTATATATGAAGAAAATGTATTTTAAATGTATTTTTCATCTACCATGCACACCGAACATTTTATAAAATAGTTGAATTTATTTTATTAAATTATTTGATTACATTAAATTCTTTTTTGGTCTTTAAATATTTTTTTGATGCAAGCTCAAAAATTATAAGTTTGTGCATGGATTCTTAATAACCAATGTTGGGTTACCATGAATATAGTGACTTTATAATGACTGAATATTTGATTTTTCAAAGAAAATTTTATAAACAAGTTTCGCAATGTATATTATTTTCTACCTCCATCACTGAATATTATTGTATTTTTTATAATATACAGTATTGTAATATATGTATTTATCATAATTTTTTATAATAGTTGGTGGTACAATGACACATTGTTATACCCATATAATTTAATGAAAATTATACACCATGTGTGTTATTTTCTTTATATTTCCTATTTTTAATACTTATTGTACTCCATGAGGGTCACACCAAAATTCTTCATCAAAGTTTTTTATATTTATTATATTTTTATCCTAGAATTTCCCCCAAAGTCCCCCCATAATCCGCCACTAATTCTGGAAGCTTTTGAAGAAGTTTTTAGGGGATAAAGGAGGGTGAATAATTTAGGTTCATGCTTTACCAAAATGTTCACACAAACCATGAACCACTGTTAAGATCATAAAAAAAATGTTAAATGACTCTTTTTCTCTCCCAAGATTTATACTTATTCTTCCATTTCTTCCCCCATTCAAACCTTACAGCAATGGCAACCCTCCAAGTCTCTCAAACCCACATTGGGACCCCATTTGGATGGCGATTTGGTGGGGGAACCTTAAACAATCTAATGTATGTTTCTTCCACTCTTAGTTCCTCCCATTTACATGATTTTTCTTCAAAATTTTCATGAAATTCCAAATGAACATAGGGTAGGGTTTTGAACCCAAGGATTAACCTTGCGCTTTCTTCATCAAATCATCTATTTTGAGGCTTGATCTATCCACCCACACTCACTTGAAAGTATATATTGTGGATCTCATACAGGGGGACTCCCTTGGGTTACAATATTTCAGACCCCCTTAGTCTTGGGGAAGTTTTTTATTTGTCCTTGGGGGGCTTCTCCCCCTATTTTTTGTCTCTAAATAAATAAATAAATGATGATGATTCAATGGTTTAACCATATTGGTAGGTGATTCCATTGTGTAATTCCCCGACCCCAATTACCTAGAGTCATTGTATTGTTACATAACACTGGCATGATCACAAGAAAGATCAACTCTCGAAAGACCAATTAGTTTAGTAGACTTGGAAAGACTAGATATATTCATAAAGTTTTACATTACATCATAAAAATGAAAACTGCAACAACATAGTGTCCATATTCAACACTCTTATCCCCTCAAACTATCCCTGCAGGTCATTTATAATTTACTTTTTCACATCCTCGAAAAAATAAAACATAAAAAATGGGTGAGCTCAAATGCCCAGTAAGGATTACAATATAGTAGAAACTTTTATAAATAAGAATAAACATTTAAGACAATGTATAACTAAAACAAAAGCCTTTTAAACTTGAACTTCAACATAGTTTGGAGAAAATAAAATGAAATGATTCCATTTACATATTCAAATGGATATTCTACTAATCGAATAATCACATGCAATATCAGTAACCACTGTCATAATGATGGAATGCATTATGCCTGACTATCATAACCACATTGCCAAGGCCTTGTGCCAAGACTAAAAATAATATTTTGTCAACGCCTTGTGGCAAGAAACTAGTTTGTATCATGAGACCTACCAATGCATCTAGGAGCTCTAGCGGGCTCCACCCGTCACATATTAAGTCCAATGCGTTCCTCATATGAACAGGTTTAAACATAACATAAAAATTCGTATTAAAACTAGCATACGAAATGTCAATAATTTCTTCATAAACCATGAATGGTATAAAAATAACACATATATAGTAAAAAAATCACAAAACATTGAATAAAATATGTAAGTTTTGTTTCATAATAAATCAGCTTCAAATAAGCTTAAAAACCATCAAAGGATGTTGACATAGATGCAATGAAAACTCTTTTTAGAGAAATATCTCTTTTTATTTTGAAATCATTTAAGAGTCGTATAAAATAAAAAATTTTCTTTGAAAATATTATTATAATATTGTAAGGGAATATTCGACAATTTTATAATGGTGGAAGATAGCCGCACCCGCCGTATAAGTTAAAAAAACATTCTTACCTTAATTCGGTCGAAAAGGTTAAAAAGCACCTTGTTTGGAAAACGAAGGAAATATTCCTTTATAAACCTCTTATAAAAAGTAAAACAAGGGTATAAATGACTTTAACCCATATTATAGTTAATAGTAAAAATGTTTGAAATACATTTTTTAAGAAACATGGATGTGGATGATATAGAAGTCCCAATAAATTATTACGTATAAACAACCTTGGATAATGAAGAGATTGTGAAATAAACACTTACCTTGTACTTTTCCTCAGTTGGCGGTAGGTTAACCTCCGGTATAATGGTGAAATAATTTGTATTAAATTATACAAGAATTATATACATTAATATGATATCATATATGATCTTTTAACATTGATTTGTTAATAATATCTTAATATTATCGTTGTTTAGGGTGTTAACTTACTCATTTTCTTTTATATGTTTTGTTACGTAAGCCATGTTTTTCATGGATAGGTTGTATCTTATTCATATCTAGAATTATATCAAGTCTTTAAAAATTATATTTAAATCATCAAATGATAATTATACTCGAATGGATACTATGGAGAATGAATCTCACCACGTTTCTGGAGACGGTAGTCCGTACGTACGCTTGAGAGACAATATCATTCATTTGATATTAAAATAATATATAATTGGATGGTATATACAGAATAATTATCATGTTATATTTATTATTTACATAAATTATTAATCATTATTATACCAATCCAAATAATAATATATTTAATAATAACAATTACACCACGACGTGGAGATGGTAAGCCGTATGTACGCACGTATGGTGACATGTCATTCAAAGGATGGATAGAATAATGAATATGGTTGTACCATATTTATAATAATATTACAGTATATAGGATATACTGGATTCATTATTTTATAATGGTAATAACAATGAAATAAGAAGATGAGGAAGAAATGAATTTGAAAAAGGGTGGTGAAAACATTACCTCTTCTTCGTGTTCTTCCTTTTGATTTGATCAAAAGGGCTCCGTAGGATGGATTTATGATCAACTTATGGCCTCTAGGTTGTATTTCGGGAAGTTGAGAGAGTATTTGGGCAGGCGTTGGCTGAACCAAAAGTCTTTGAAGGTGTGAATTAATGAGAAGGGGGAGTTCCCATTTATAAGAGGGGTGAGGGGCACCTTTGCAAAAGCAAGAAATATTATTTTATAATAAATTCATATTCGGTTTCTAATGGCTCCAAAGTGTATTATTTAAAGTGTATGGTGGTGATGGGTCGAAATACACTCAACCAATAGAATTTATAATGGTTTGTGTCGTTATATTAACCTTATATTTTAGTTTTAACTCTTAGTTAATTAGTTTGACATTTACCATGTTACTTTTTATTTTTATACTATATTGTTAATAAACTTACTATATACATCCAACCAACCCCCTAGTGGTAAATTAATGATACACCTATAATTATATAAGTCTCTTGGACTAACCTTATATTTTTATGAATTTAATATCAACTAATAATATAATATTGTTTTTAAAAATGATTTTATGTCAATTTTTTCACTATTCAATAATTGATTTTTGTGAAAATCATAACAGAATGATTACTTAGAACAAAGTTAATTAAGTCA
Organism: Viscum album; assembly: GCA_963277665.1. Taxonomy (NCBI): domain Eukaryota; kingdom Viridiplantae; phylum Streptophyta; class Magnoliopsida; order Santalales; family Viscaceae; genus Viscum; species Viscum album. The sequence continues at coordinate 738,128,359 of OY728137.1, forward strand.
ATCCTAGAAAGTCATATTAACCTATAAAATTAGTTTAATTCATAAGAAGTCTCAAATTATATTAATTTGGGTGTTTATAATAACAATTATTTTAAATTTTCACTATTATGTTAATTACTGCACCATCATTGTCTCATAAATAAATTAAATTATTTAATGTCTAAAAATTATAAATAAAATATAATTATGTAGGAAATATTTTTAGCTTTCAAATTAATATTTAATATCAAATTTATCTTATGTATAACCCTATATTAAAAATGTTTTAGTAAATAAACGTTGATTTTAACTCTTTTAACTTTTCTTTGATTTAAATAATAATAAATGTCCTAATCTAATCCAAGTGGACCTAAATGATAATATTTTATTCCTAAGGTGGTTTTTGGTCGAGATACACTTGTCCAATATAATTATAACATGTGTTAGGATAATATTAATATCATTTTTACCCTTAATTACCCTATTTACTTTTAACCATGGTAAATAAAAGTAAAAAAGTTACTATTCACCAAAAACTATTTTCATCTCAATGAACCACATTTTACTCCTTCATATTAACCGTGTCTCTCAGATTTTCAAAATTGCAATCACAGACGCGGTAAAATTATGTTTTATAAAAAATTCAGTTTTTTAACTACCACTTAGTAATTTCACTATTCATCAAAAAATGAAGTTGTTCAGAAAAATACCAAAAATTCACCCTAGGATAATTTCGATATTCCGAATCAAAAAATGAAGTCCGTTTTGAAAAATGAAATTTATAAAATTTCAAAAAGTTTGTATTACTATTCATAACGGCTAGTTTGATTTGTTGGGGTGTGTTAGAACTCGATGTTGCATACAACACACACTATTGCATTATTCAAAGAGAAGCGTACCATAAAAGCTTGGGGTGTTACATTCTCCCATCCTTCAAATAATTTCGTCCTCAAAATTTCTAGAATAATACTACATGAAAAGACTCGAGTGGTTCTTCATCATAAGTTCCTCGGGTTCCCACGTTGCCTCTTCCATCTTATGATTTCTCCACAAAACATTTACCAGACGCGTCATCCGGTTTCTCAGTACTTGTTCTCTCGTATCAAGAATCATGACGGGCTCTTCGTAATAAGATAGATCGGGTTCGAGTTCTAATTCCTCATAGGTGATTACATGCGTTGGGTCAGGCATGTATTTATTCAACAGAGATACGTGGAACACATCGTGATCTTTGGAGAGAGTTGGCGGCATTGCCAATCGGTAAGCTACAACCCCAATTCGTTCTAGAATTTTGAAAGTTACGATATACCTGGAACTCAATTTACCTTTCTTACCAAAATGTATGACGCCCTTCCATGGAGATACCTTCAGCAAAACATGATCACCGACTTGAAATTCCAAATCCTTCCTTCGATTATCGACATAGCTCTTCTGCCTACTTTGAGCTGCTTTGATGTGATTTTGGATTACCTTCACCTTTTCAATTGTTTCCTCTACCAGTTATGGACCTACAAGTTTTCTTTCACCAACGTCATCCCAAGAGGTTGGTGTGCGACATCTCTTTCCATATAACGTTTTATATGGTTCCATCGGAATAATAGAATGGAAGCTATTGTTATAGGAAAATTCTACAAAAGTTAAATATTGATCCCACATACCCTGAAAGTCAAGTGAGAAAGATCTCAACATGTCTTCTAAGGTTGTAATAGTCCATTCTGATTTTCCGTCTGTCTGATGGTGGTAGGCAGTGCTCAAATGAAGTTCAGTATCCAGGGATTTCTGATTACTCTTCCAGAATCATGAAGTAAAATGGGGATCCCAATCAGAAAAAATCGATAGGGGTACTCCCTAAGGTCTCACAACTTCATTAATATATAGTATTGCTAGACGTTCCAGTGGTATATCTTCTCTTATAGAAAGAAAATGTAATGACTTTGTAAGATGATCAATAATAACCCATATTGTATCGTTCCTTCTAGGAGTATTTGGTAGCCCATAACAAAGTCCATCATAGTATTGTCCCATTTCCACTCCGGTATGGGAAGAAGTTGCATGAATCCTCCTGGCTGTTGCCTTACAGCTTTCACTTGTTGAAAAACCATACATCTTGACACAAAATCATCAATATTCCTCTTCATGTTGTCCCACCAAAAATGTTCCTTCAAGTATCTATACATTTTGGTGCTCCTAGGGTGTATAGAGAAATTGGAACTATGAGCATCATCCAGCAATTCCCTTTTTAGATCAGGTATATCGGGAACACAAAGTCACTTCCCAAATTTCAAAATTCCTTCTTCATACACAAAGTCTCTCAATATCCCATCATTCACAGCTTTAATCTTCTTTTTAAATTCTTTATCATCGGTTTGAGAACTCTTAATCATTTCTAGTAAAGATGGTTTGGCAACCATTTGAAAAAGAATTGATATTTCACCTTCCATGGTAATTCCCATGTCCGTCTTCACTAGATCTATGAAAATTGGGTCCCTTTTAATTACCATATTGTTCAAAACTCCATGGTCTTTTATACTCAAAGCATCTGCCACCGTGTTTTCTTTCCTCGGGTGGTAGTGTATCATACAATCATAATCCTTGAGTAATTCAAGCCATCTCCATTGCCTCATGTTGAGTTCTTTTTGTGAGAAAATATACTTTAAACTCTTGTGATCAGTATAAATCTCACATTTTTCACCATAAAGGCAGTGCCTCCATATCTTCAAAGTAAAGATCATAGATGCTACCTCGAGATCATGAGTTGGATAGTTTTGCTCATGAATTTTTAACTGTTGTGATGCATAGGCAGTAACCCTATCATTCTTCATAAGGACACAAACAAGTCCTTTCTTTGATGCATCGCTATAAATAATGAACCCATTATTCCCCAATGGTAGAGTCAATATAGGAGTATTGACTAATCTTCTCTTTAGTTCTTTGAAATATTCTTCACACTCTTTTTTCCAAAAAAAGTTAACCCCTTTACGTGTGAGCTTTGTTAATGGGTTAGCCAACCGGGCAAAATTCTGGAAGAATCGTCGATAATAACCTGGTAAACCAATAAAACTACGTACCTCAGTTATACTCGTCGGTGCTGGCCATTCTTGGATTGCCTTGGTCTTAGAAGGATCAATAGAGATTCCATCTTTAGAGACAATATGGCCAAGAAAAGAAATCTCCTGAAGCCAGAATTCACACTTGCTGAACTTCCCATATAATTCATGTCTTCTCAGTGTCTTCAGGATAATGCGCCAGTGATTTTCCTAATCTTCGTCGCTTTTAGAGTATACCAAGATATCCTCAATAAATACCACCACAAATTCATCGAGATATTCCTTGAAAACTCTATTCATCAGATCCATGAATAAAGAGGGTGCACTAGTCAATCCAAAAGGAATTACTGTAAACTCATAATGCCCATACCTGGTTCGAAATACTGTCTTCGGAATGTCTTCCTTCATTACACACAACTGAAGGTATCTAGATCGAAGGTCAATCTTTTAAAAGTATTGAGCTCCATGCAGTTGGTCAAATAAATCATCATTGCAAGGTAGGGGATACTTGTTCTTTATTGTTATAGCATTGATCTCCCTGCAGTCGATACATAACCTCATAGATCCATCTTTCTTTTTAACAAACAGAACAGGGGTTCCCCATGGAGAAACACTAGGGAAAATAAATCCCTTATTACTCAATTCCTCTAGTTGTTTCTTTAGTACAACTAATTATATAGTGGCCATTCTATAAAGGGTATTCGATATAGGCCTTGACCCAGGAATTAAATCAATGGAAAACTCAACTTCTCGTTCTAGAGGAAGTCCAGGTAAATTATCCGGAAACACATCTACATATTCCTTTCACAACAGGTACATCCTCTATTTGAACATTCCTTTCCTCACCCATAGTTATTTCATTATCTTCCTCCCCAATAATTGAATTTAGTTGAGCTACTGGGTGTGGATTTAGATAAGAATTAGGTGGTGACGATTCTGCTCTAAAGAGAAGGTGTTTTTCATATCATCATCATCAAGAATCATAACCTCTTTCTTCTTATAATAAATCTTCACATCATAGTCCGAAAGCCAGTCCATACCGAGGATTATATCAAACACAATCATAGTTATGATGATGAGATCAGCAAATAAAGAACATTTAAGTGCTCTAATGGCGACTGATTCACAAAACTTTGTTGCAATGATACTTCCCTTAGGGGTTTTAACTTACAACTCCCTTGTTAAATCAAATTTTAAATATCTAATTTTCTTAGTAGACTGGAAAAATATGAAACAATGGGATGATCCAGAATCAAATATTGTATTTTCTAAACATGAGGAATCCATTAAATTACCTGGCACCATGTCTTTCAGAGCTTCTACCTCAGCAGTAGTGATAGCATAAGCCTGGACATGATCCCTTGGCCTTTTCTGAGTTAAGTTCCCCTGATGATTAGGACATTCATTTTCATAATTTCCTATCTCCCTGCAATTTTAGAATTGGAAATTTGTAGCTTCCTTCTTCCCTTTTCAATCACAAGCTTGGTGGCCTTTTTACCACACTTGTAACAGACACTCATTCCCTTCAAGAAAGTACCGGGGTGTTTCTTCCCACATTTACCAGAAGATGGATATTAAACCATTACCTTCTTCCCCTTATTTCCATTCCCACATTGATCATCAGACCTCTTCTTCTCTTTCTTTCCTTTAAAGTCATAAGACTTAGAGAATTATTTTCCGGTCTTGAGAGCAGATGAGACAATGTCTTCGTAGGATGAGAAGGATTTTGAGACTAATGCTCAACAGAGAAATGGTTTTAACCCATCAAAGAAATGATCAATTTTACTTCTTGGTTTATGTATATAATCTCCATAATACTTTGAAAACCTTGTAAAGTTAGCCTCATACTTTGTGACATTCTCATCCTCCTTTGGTCTCAGACTCAGAAATTTCCTTTCCATATCTGCTCGATGGTCACAAGAAAAGTATTTTTCTAAAAACAGATATTTGAACTCCCTCCATTCCATATTTGATACTTCATCATCTTCCTTTGTGTTTTGAATCAATGACCACCATTGATCAGCATCTCCAATGAGGCGGTAAACTTCCATGATATCTTTTTCCCTTTCACTACTCCCCAAAGCCTGAAATATTTTCTCTAGGGAATTTATCCATTTCTTAGATACTAAGGAATTTGTACTCCCATTGAACGTTGGTGGTTGTTTCCTCATTAATTGATCTAACATTGATCCTCCACACTACGGATCAGGGTGCTCCATACGGGTAAGGACATTATTCATAACCTAAGTGAGTTGTCCTAGTATGGTGATTAGATGATCGCCACCAGTTACATCACCAGCTCCGCTATAATTATCTTGAGCAGGAGGGAAATCCCTACATGGAGTGTGTGCATTTATAGAGTTTCCATTTCTTCCACTAAGCGCCATTTCTAATCAATGGCATAAACTAGATCAGTTTATGAATCAAAATACATAATTTCATACTTATAAAACACTTAACATAAATTGAACTATTTATGGATGTAATCCTTACCCATAAAAATGTTTTTTTGAGGAAGTATATACTCATAAACCTTTCATAATTATTTGTAAACAAAATGAGAGTTATCCTAAGCATATCCCCTGGGAGTTTCGTAACCAAGAGTGCATCAAGTCCCATTGTCGTTCACCAGTTCATGTTCGAGTCTAGCTCAAAGTGGTGTTTTCGGGTTTTACCCCTAGGTACATCTATGCCAGAGCTTCCTCTACCTGCTCGTTTCCAGACAAGGATGTATTGCTCGGAAAACTCACAAAATCTCTATAATACGAAAATTCTAGTAAGTTCTTCTATACTAATCCTCAAAGTCCATCTTAAATCCATGTGCTCTAATCAGAGTTTATCTAAATCTATCTTCCAAGTTTTGTACTAAACTTCCTCTGATACCAACTTTAATGCTCTGAACCAAGTTACCCAGAGTTCGTGCATTATTACATAACATTGGAATGATCACAAGAAAGATCAAGTCTCAAAAGACCGATTAGTTTAGTAGCCTTGGAAACACTAGATATATTCATAAAGATCTACATTACATCATAAAAATGAAAACTCAAACAATATAGTGTCCATATTCCACACTCTTATCCCCTCATACTATACCTGTAGGACATTCATAATTTACTTCATCAAATCTTGGTAAAAATAAAACATAGAAAAGGGGTGAGCTCAAATGCCTAGTAAGGGTAACAATAGAGTTGAAACTTTCATAAATAAGAATAAAAATTTAAGGCAATGTATAACTAAAACAGAAGCCTTTTAAACTTGAACATCAACATAGTATGGAAAAAATAAAATGAAATAATGCCATTTACTTATTCACATGGATATTCTACTAATCGAATAATCACATGCAATATCAGTAACCACTTTCATAATGATAAAATGCATATTTCCAGACTATCATAACCACATAGCAAAGGCCTCATGCCAAGACTACAATTAATATTTTTTCAAGGCCTTGTGCCAAGACACTAGTTTGTCTCATGAGACCTACTGATGTATCGAGGAGCTATAGCAGGCTCCACCCGTCACATATTATGTCCAATGCATTCCTCATATGAACAGGTTTAAATATAACATAAACATTCGTATTAAAACTAGCATACGAAATGTCAATACTTTATCCATAAACCATGAATTGTATAAAAATAACACGTCCACAGTCAAAAAAATCACAAACCTTCAATAAAATATGGAAGTTTTGTTTCATAATAAATCAGCTTCAAATAAGCATAAAATCCATCAAAGGATGTTGACATAGATGAAATCAAAACTTTTTTTAGAGAAATATCTATTTCTATTTTGAAATAATTTAAGAGTCATATAAAATAAAACATTTTATTTGAAAATATTATTATAAGATTTTAAGGGAATCTTCGATGATTTTATAATGGCAGAAGATAGCCGCACCCGCCGTATAAGTTAAAAAAAAACATTCTTAACTTAATTCTGTTGAAAAGGATAAAAAGCACCCTGTTTGGAAAACGAAGGAAAGATTCCTTTATAAAACTCTTATAAAAAGTCAAAAAAGGGTATAAATGACTTTAACCCATATTCTAGTAAATAGTAAAAATGTTTGAAATACATTTTTTAAGAATCATGGATGTGGATGATAAAGATGTCCCAGTAGATTATTACGTATAAACAACCTCGGATAATGAAGGGATTGTGAAATAGACCCTTACCTTGTACTTTTCCTTGGTTGGGGGTAGGTTAACATCTTTTATAATGGTGAAATAATTTTTATTATATTATACAAGAATTATATACATTAATATGATATCATATATGATCTTTTAACATTGATTTGTTAATAATATCTTAGTATTATCATTTTTTCGGGTGTTAGCTTACTCGTTTTATTTTATATGTTTTGTTACGTAAGCCAAGATTGTCATGGATAGGTTGTGTCTTATTCATATCCAGAATGATATAAAGTCCTTAAACATTATTTTTAAATCATCAAATTATAATTATACTTGAATGGATACGATGGAGAATGAATCTCATCGCGTTCGTGGAGAGGGTAGTCCGTACGTACGCACGAGCGACAATATCATTCTTTTGATATTAAAATAATATATAATTGGATGGTATATACATAATAATTATAATTTTATATTTATTATTTACATGAATTATAAATCATTATTATACCCATCCAAATAATAATATATTGAATAATAACAATTACACCACGACATGGAGACGGTAAGCCGTACGCACGCACGTATGGTGACATTTCATTCAAAGGATGGATAGAATACTGAAAATTTTTGTACCATATTTATAAAAAAATTACAGTATATAGGAGATACTGGATTCATTATTTTATAATGTTAATAACAAAGAAATAATAAGTTGAAGAAGAAATGAATTTGGAAAAGGGTGGTGAAAACATTACCTCTTCTTCGAGTTCTTCCTTTTGATTTGATCAAAAGAGCTGCTTAGGTTGGATTTCTGATAAAACTAAGGCCTATAGGTTGTATTTATGGATGTTTACAGAGTATCTAGGTAGGGGTTGGATGAACCAAAAGGCTTATAAGGTGTGAATTAATGAGAAGGGGGAGTTCCCTTTTATAAGTGGGGTGAAGGGCACTTTTGGAAAAGCTAGACATATTATTTTATAATAAATTAATATTCGGTTTCTAATGGATCCAAAGTGTATTATTTAAAGTTTAATGTGGGGATGGGTCGAAAACCACTCAACCAATATAATTTAGATAGGTTTGGGTCATTATATCAACCTTATCTTTTAGTTTTAACTCTTTGTTAATTAGTTTGACATTTACCATGTAACTTTGTATTTTTATATTATATAGTTAATAAACATAATATATACATCCAAGATAACCCAAGTGGTCCATTCATGATACACCTGTCATGATATAAGTCTCTTGGCCAAAAATTAGATTTTTAATAATTTAATATCAATTTATAATATAATATTTGTTTTAAAAACTCTTTTATGTCAATTTTGAGACTAATCAATAATTTATTTTTGTAAAAATCATAACAGAATGATTACATAGAAAAAAGTTAATTAAGTCAATTATAACATGTGATAGTAACCTATAAAATTAGTGTAATTCATAAAAAGTCTCAAATTATATTTATCTAGGTATTTATAATATCAATTATTTTAAATTTTCACTATTATGGTAATTACTGCATCATCATTATGTCATAAATAAATTAAATTATTTAATGTCTAAAAATTATAAATAAAATATAATTATGTAGTAAATCATTTTATATTTCTAATTAATATTTAAAATCAAATATATCTAATGTATATCCTTATATTATTAATGTTTTAGTAAATAAACATTGATTTTAACTCTTCTAAATTTTCTTTGAATTAAATAATAATAAATCTCCAAATCTAATCCAAGTGAACCTAAATGATAATATTTTATTTCTAAGTTTGTGTTTGGTCGAGATACACTTGTCCAATAGAATTAGGACATGTGTTAGGGTAATATTAATATCATTTTTACCCTTAATTACCCTATTTACTTTTAACCGTGGTAAATAAAAGTAAAAAAGTTACTATTAACCAAAAATTATTGTCATCTCAATGAACCACATTTTACACCTTGATATTAACTGTTTCTCTCGTATTTTCGAAATTCCAATCACAGAAGCGGTAAAATTAAGTTTTATGAAAAATTCAGTTTTTTAACTACCACTTAGTAGTTTCACTATTCATCAAAAAATGAAGTTTTTCAGAAAAATACCAAAAATTCACCCTAGGCTAATTTTGATATTCCGAATCCAAAAATGAAGTCCATTTTGAAAAATATAATTTATAAAATTTCAAAAAGTAGGTATTACTATTCATAATTGCTAGTTTGATTTGTTGTGGTGTGTTAGAACTCGATGTTGCGTACAACACACGCTATCGCATTATTCAAAGAGAAGCGTACCGTAGAAGCTTGGGGTGTTTCACATTGTGTATGAATTTTTTGTGACTTATCTCTCTTTATTTTGTTATTTAAATGTTCATTGAATTATAATGTTTCTACAAAAATTTGTTTTAGTGGAATTCATAAAGAAAATGAAATTTAAGAGTCATTTTTATGTGAAGTTGGGAGATTTTCATAGAATCCTCTTTATTTATCCATTTGGGGCTTCCCAATAACTACCTATTTGATTTTATTGGAATGTATTAGGTATGAAAATAATGTTTTGACTATTTATCTATTTTGGTTTTTGATACAAAAATATGTTTTAATGGTGTTTGTGAGGTATAGGACCTTGAAGTGCCATGTTTGAGTGAAAATGAAGGTTTTAAAATGATATCAATTCTTTAATCATATGAGGATACAATAAAATTTATTTTTTGGTTTTATTGGACGGTTTTGGACTTCAATTTTTGTTTTGGTAACTTAAAATTTCTACATGGTGTGAAAAGTGGGGGTTTCAAAGTGTTTTGGGTACAAAGAAAGATATGATTTTGGGATGTTGTTTATTAAAAATAAAAATGCTTTGTGGTGTGCTTTAATTGGTATAAAGTCTGTGTAGCTATTGTATTGTTTTTAGTTGACTACTAGTGTTGTGTTTATATGAAAAGGGATGTGTGTTTCGTTTTGAATTTGTTTGAGCACAAAGGGGGTATCCTCAGTACCTTGGTGGGAGGATATGTACTAGTATGACTACTTATTTGGATGGGTTATGTCCCTATTTCACTGAGAAAATGGATAATGAAAACTATAACTAAAATATATGGATTCTTTTTGTGGACCACTAGGTTATGACAAATGTTCCTACTAGTTTCTCTTTCATGGGAAATGATTTTTGACATGGTTACTTTACACTGAGGTATAAGGTACATAGGGCCCGAGACTATATAGTTCCCCAGGGGCTTTCCCTATTTTGATGCTAAGTTAATTTGTGGTATTTCTACTTGTATTAGTATGTGTTTGGAAATAAATTATAGTATCTGACATTTCTTATTAAAATGTGTCAGCATTCTAAATGTTTTAGTTTGAAAACAGTTTCCAATTGGAAGTTTCATTTCATGGAATTTATCACTGCGTTTCTTTACATATTAATACTTCTAGCCTTTTCACCTTATATTTCAAACAAGTTGGAATATTTGGGTGATATCTTATTGGTATTAGGCTCACACCATACTTACTCACCTTTGTTTTAAGTATATTTTATTAGGATTGACTCAGGTAAAGGAAAAGCCTTGGGTGAAGGCAGTTCGAGTTGTTAGTCCCCTCTTATGGTGCTGTGTTGTGGAGATGGGACGGGGGTGATTTCCCCTTGTAGTGTGGAGTCTTTGTGGATGAGTTGATACAGAATTTATTATTATTTGGACCTCTTTTACTTTATTTAAAACCATGTATTCAATTCTATATTTTTCCTATTTCTTGTTTGGCATTGAAATTTTAGGTTCTTATTATTGACTGTTTTTAAAGCATTATGCTTTCATACTAGGCTAAATCATTCACAAACCTAACATATTGATACTTGGGATCTTTTTCATGCCTATGAGGATAGGTAATGCCCTTTGGGCCTTGTGATGGACTGGATTTGGTGTGGGTATTAGTGGTTACAAGATCCAGTTCCTGAAAAAAAAATTTATTAGAGGATACCAATGTTTTAGGGTTATATTACTATTTTGGGATGAATCAGGATAAACAAGATCTAAGACTCTTGGGGCTTGGGGTTTTGGTCTTGAATAGGGTTCATGGCCAGCACCTTTTGTCACCGACCTTGAGTCACCATGGGACGTTGGAATTGTTTGATTGAATTCACTTCTAGGTGAGACGTATGGGCTGTAGACCACACATGGACATCAGTCAGGGGTGGAGTAGTAGTTTATTTTATTACTGTAATGTGTTTAGATTCATTAAATTTTATTTATTTGATTAAATTTTTCATAATTGTAGTATTTTCTATTGTTTTTTTTGACTCTTTCATTTTTTAGGAACATACATCCCCATAATTCTACCATACTCCCATAGGAGGAAGCCAAAAAGAGTTCACCCACACCAATTGATCATAGGCCTATAGAGGTCATGGTCTGGGTTTTCCATGATCTAGGATAAGCATATACTACTATTTCATCTCTTGTTAGAGAGTTTGATACCGGTCTTAGGAAGAAAAAGACCCATCTGTTCTTGAAAAATAAGCATCCTACCTTCTGAGGCAGCATAGAACCCTAGGAAGTAAAGGAATGGCCCGAGAAAATAGAGCACATGTTCAAGTTCCTTGATACACCCAAGGTGTTGAAGGTGAAATTTTCCTCTTTTCTGTTGGAGGGTCCCAGCCACAGGTGGTGGGAATCAGTACCTAAGACTAGGAAGAATTAGCAGATGCGCTAGGAAAATTTCAAGGCTTTCTTCTATGAGAGATACTTCCCGGAGGTCTTGTCATATTCCAGGTCTTGAGTGTTCATAGATCTTGTTCAATGGAATCTTTATATCATGGAGTATTCCAAGCATTTCTCTGAACTATTTCTTTATGCCATTGAAACCATCTCCAATGAGAAAATAAAGGCCTAAAGGTTTGAGAAAGGCTTGCGACTAGAGATATTCTCACATGTGTTTCTGTTTAAGATGATGACCTATGATGAGGTAATTTACTAGGAGTTCTTGGTTTACATTGTACAAAATGGTAGGAATAGTTTCTCTATATCAGTATCAGTAGTGGGCCACGGTAGCACTTGCAAAAAGAAAAGGAAGCAGGAGGAAAATGTGAACAAAGGAGGCAGTAGTTTAGGCCACTCCTCGAGGCATTTTTCATCTGCGGCTACTGATGTGAGATTATTAATGTGCTACCATTTTGTGAAACCATGGTACATACAAATAGCATGCTTGATTCCTATGAGGCCTTGTTACTTGTGTGGAGGGTTGGGGCATTTGAATTGCTTCTGCGAGGTGGCACGTCCACTTCAGAGTGGTGGAGGGTCAGTGGCTTCCGAAGGTCTTCCTACACAATTTCAGTAATTGAGGACTAGGGGATCTCAATCTAATGGCTCTAGTTGTAGGGATAAGTCATATTTGGGGTAGATTTAGTTTTGGGAACATCTAGAGACAAGCGGTTATCCGCAGTCAGAGACTGGACATCCCCATGTGGTGGATCGGGCACCAGCAGGATCAGAGGTGAGACCGTCGACAGTTCGATGTACCATTTTGATCGCATATTCTGTAGATACTTCTATATTTTTATATTGTTGAATCTATTTCTTTCATTTCATCCTACTTTTGAGACACACTTAATTTACCAACTAAGTTGTCTTTTGCGATGGATTTGGTGACGCCACTGGAAAGAAGAAGAAGTAGGGCCTCAGGTACCCCTCGCGTATTCTATCCATGATAAGAATTGAGATGTAGTGGGACCTCTTGGTCTTAAATATGGAATTGTTTTACCTAATACTCAGCATTGATTGGATAGTACACTTCCAGTAACACATCGATTGCTACGAGCAGCGAGTGAGTTTCATAGAACCTGATGGGAGTTGTCAGGTTTTTTGTAGACAATGAGTTCCTTGGTCGGGTTGCACATTCCCTCTACTCCGAGGGTTGGTATGTCTTATATTCTAGTTTTCATCTCTCATTCTAGATGAAAATGGTATTTCCACTTAAGGAGCACTTCCTCATGAAGTGAATGAGTTTCAGGAGGTATTTCAAGATGATTTTTCATGTTTTCCCCCGAAGTGGGATGGGGAGTTCTCAATTGAACTGGCATCGAGAACACAGTCGATATATCTTCTCTCATACCGTATGTCCCTCACTGAGTTGAGGTAATTAAATATACGTCTATATTACTTGGAAGCCAATAGATTCAATCTCTCATGCATCTTTCTTTGGACTGATCCTGTGTTGTTTGTGAAAAAGGTTTATGGATCCCTCCGGTTGTGCATTGACTACCAGAAGCAGAATAAGGTAACAATTAAGAACAAATACAATTTTCCTAGAATAGACGATTGGTTCAATTAGTCGAATGGGGTAAATTGGTTTTTAAAAATATACATGTGTTTAGGATTCCATCAACTTAGGGTGAAAGAGGCAGATATCCCAAAAAAAATCTTCTGAAGCAGGTACATTCACTTTGAGTATTTGGTCGTTCCCTTCAGATTGACCAACTCTCTAGTGATATTTATGGAAATCATGGAAAGAGTGTTCCATCGGTATCTTGATTCCTATGTTATGGTGTTCTTGGATGATATTCGTGTATACTATGGCTCTGAGGTAGAACACCAACATCACCTTGAGGATCGTTCTAGGAAATTGGCAGGATCACCGCTTCTATGAATGTTTTCGAAGTGAACATTCTAGATTAGGGAAGTGATATTACTAGGGAATGTGATCTCATAGCAGGGGGTTACATTGGACCCCGAGATGATCAGTGTTGTCTTGTCATGGGAGAAACTAAAAAATGTGTTTGATATCAGAATATTCCTTGGCCTGGCTGGTTATTACCTGAGATTCGTTCAGGATTTATCTCATTTTTCTTCACCGGTGACTATGCTCACCCAGAAAGTGGTGTAGTTTTAATGAAGACTTTAATGTTATGAATCAATTGAGGATATGAAATGGTGGTTGACTACCCCTCCCATTCTATTTTTTATATAGGATGGAAAGGTGTAGGTGGTTTATTTCAACGCTTCAGATAAGGGTCTTGGGTTTGTGCTTATGCAGGATGACCACATGGTGGCGTATGGAGGTCCCCAACTCTGACCACCCGAGAAGAATTACCCAACCTTTGACATAGAGATGGATTTGTTCATGCATGCTTTGAAGACCTGTCTTCGCTACCTCTTTGGGGAGAAATTTCTGTTCTACTCTGATCATAAAATCTTGGCCAATATTTTCTCGTAGAAGGACCCCAACTAGAGGAAGTGTCATTGGATCAAGTACATATAGGGTTTCGACATGGAAACTGTCTATACCCCAATAATGTTTAATGTGGTGGTCGAAACGTAGAGTAGAAGAGTTCTAGTGTAGGCATTCAGGATGTCCAGTGATGAGTGGACATTGATAGGACTCTTTTCTTATATGCAGGTGTAGACCACAGAGCACAATTGACGCGTGTTCATGGTGAGCGTTCTGTTGAATCCTTCTCTCTTAGAGTTTATTCAGTGGTAAAAACCTAGTGATGAGAATTATCAGTGGTCAAGGTAGCTCTTTAAAGGCATGGATACGTCCTCTGACTGGTCATCGTCTCCCGTAGGAATCTTGTGCTATATGGTCCGTTTAGTTGTGTCATTATCACTACAGAAGGTGGTAGTAGAGGATAGCCACCAGTATCAGTGGGCTATCCATTTGGGCACCAAAAATATGTATTATGATGTGAGGCGATATTTTTGGTGTCTAGGTATGTGATGAGACATAGAGGACTTTGTGTCGAGATGCTACACATGCTAATAGGTGAAACCATAACATCAAGGTCGTCCAGTTTTCACTATCCATTTCCCATTCCTACCTAGAAGTGAGATGAGGTTTTGATGGACTTCATTATTGTCTTGCATCATACACCATGACGTAATAATTCCATTTGGTGGTGATTGATCCTCTGACCAAATCATCCCACTTCATTTCGATCAGATATATAGAAAAAGTGGATAAGCTTGGCAGTTTGTATCTTTATGAGGTGGTGAGACACCATGTTGTTCCATTAGCATTTGTCTCAGATAGAGACCCCCGATTCACTTCACGGTTTTAGTAAGGACTTCATAATGCCTTGGGGTCTCAAATTAATATGATAACAACATACCACCCTAAGACAGATGGTCAGACAGAGCGGGTAAATCAAATATTGGAGGACAAGCTCCGTGCATGTGTCTTTGACATTGGAGGTTACAGGGATAGACATTTTTGATTGGTTGAGTTTTCATAAAATAACCATTACCAATCCTTGATTATAATGGAACCTTTTAAGGTGCTCTATGGTCAGCCTTGTCGGTCCCCCCTGTGTTGGGTTGAGGTAGGTGTGACCTCACTATTGGGGTCGAGTCTGGTTCAAGAGACTTCTGAGAATGTCAAATTGATCATGCAGTGTATATGTATATCTCAGAGTCTCCATAAATCTTATTCATACAAGAGGTGTTGCTGTAAAGACCCGTAAAATTCAAGGAATTTTTTTTCTTAATTTTCTTTGGGATTTTACAAGAACGCAGTTTCAGACGGCACTTGATTCCGAGGCGCAGTGTGCCTGGAATCTCTATTCGAAGAATAGCTTGGGTATATTCAGTGAACGAACGAGTGGGAATGCCTATCTTTTGAACCGGTGCTCGGAATCGAATTATGAGGGCACCGATGGAACCGCAGCGCCGGTAATTGCTTAGGAACGCTTAATCCGGAGATGCATTTACACGAGAGAATTTGATAAAAATTGTGGAAGTTAAAAATAAAAATTTAACAACAATTTTTATTTTACTCTAAGTGATTAATCCTTTGGATGGAAGTTGGGTAACTACCCAACCTCCCTTGGGAGGTTAAGAGGGTGGTGGGGCCCACACAAACCCCACCCCTTCATATCCTATAACCCCCTCAACTCACCATTAATATTGTTATCTTAAGTTAATAACTTATGAAATTAATGTAGTGAGTTAATGTTTGTTTTTGAAATTCAAACTCTTGAATTTCAAAAGCCACGCTGAGTTAATAAATTAAGTGTGGATTAATTTATTTTTTTGGGTTAGTTCCTTTGATGCTTGAGAGGACTTGGGGGAAAAAGAATCCAAGGATCTTAGAGATCATCTTCTTCATCTTCGACAAAGAACGCGAAGAATGAACGATCTCCGATGTGGAGCACCGAGCCCTCAAAGACTGTCTTCCGCGACACCGACCCGCGACGCGACGTCTTCATCCACGATGTTTTTCTTCCGCGACGTCTCTTTTCATGACGGTTTTCCATGACAAAATCTCTGTCAATGTCTTCGAATCCTCACTTCGCGACGCCGACATTCGCCTCTCTTTTATCAAGGTAGGGTATTATTTAATTATTTTCGTCCGTGATTTCTAGTTTGTCGTTCTGCGTGGATATACGACTAAATGTTATCGAATAACGAGAGGGGGTCGGACCGCACAAACACGACCGACCCTCCTCCAATTTTGAATGTTGTTTCAAATATGGTTGGGATGGAATGGCATGGTGCCGTCGCACCACGCGGGATCATACGACAAGGTAATGCGTGGCGCCGTCACACCGCGCCGTGAAGCTGAACAAGGACGCGAAGCTGTCGCGCCGTGTCGATGAAAACCGAAGACACCGCAGACGATGCAGGGCCGCGGCCGAAGGGCGCGGTGCCGTCGCACTGCGCCGAACGAACCAAGCCGCGGTAGAGCAGGGTGACCGGGGGCCGGTTCCGGGCCGCCCGTGTCGGGGAAGGAGAAGGACCGGTCGTCGCCGGTCCTTGTTAGCAGAACCGGCCGGCAGGTGCAGGCCAGCCGAAAAAAGGAAAATTGCGGGAATTAATTCCCCCGTCCGGCCAGCATAAACGACCCCCAATTAATTTTGGGGGCCACGGTTACACCAGGGTGGCAGGCGCCCCCCCCCCCCTTTGCCAATGGCGCGGCCGTTGGCCGAGCTGGCCAGCGCGCTAGGCGCGCTGGGCCCTGGCCGGGACGCGCCAGGCCGGGCCACGCCCAGTCGGGCCGGGCCGCCCCCAGCCAGGCTGGGCCGCCCTGACCCTGGGCGGGTCGACCCGGTTCGGGCCGACCGGGGGTCTCGGGCCGGGTCGATCTGGGCCTGAAACCCCCGTTTTTGGACCGTCTTCGGTCTTTTTCCCATAAGTTGGGCTACGGACCTCCGATCAATGCACCGTCAGTTGAGATGTGATCCTTGAATCGAGAAGGTCGTATCGGTATATCGCACTCAAGGTTTTGGATTACTTTGAGTTCGTCCGGGTTGGTTCGTACACGAAACCAACCGGACCCTCAGAGCGGAAACACTCATATCTTGAGCATCGGACGTCCGATTGACATGCCGTCGACTTTATTGGTTTCCTCTTAGGGAGAGGGATCTTATGGCTTACTCCGCCCGAGTTTTGGACACAGGTGGAGTACGGATGGGTTGGTTATGCCTTAAAAACCAACTGGGCCCTGGGACGAAAAGGCCAATAACACTCAGACCGGGCGTCCGATTGACGCGCCATCTGCGACGTTGAGTTATTTTTGTCGATACGTAACTTTTGGATACATAAAATATGGTTTATGTGTCAGTTGATGTATCAGCCTCTCGGCTCATGGAGCGGACCCTCCCGAGCGAGCTTGCTGTGTGCGGGAACCCAATTGCTGGTCGTGCCTGCTACTGTGACTACGACGACGACTGTACCGAGATCCTCAGTGGATTCGACGGCGACGACTATAGCACTCAGCGATCCTTTGTGGGTCAGTGCTACAGATCCTGTGTGGGTCCGATCCTGTGTGGGTCAGCACTCAGCGGTCCTGTGTGGGCCAGCACCTACAGATCCTATGTGGGTCTGATCCTGTGTGGGTCTTTGCGGGGGTTAGTTTCCTATCGATCCTTTATGGGTCAGATACTTTGTGGGTCATTGCGGGGGTTAGTACCTATCGATCCTTTGTTGGTCCGACGACTTAGATGGATCAGTGATCATCTCTATCATCTTTCGAAAAAGTATACCTGTGTGAGCTGAATCCTGTTTTAATTTCCTGTGTGGATTTTGTTGTGCTATCCTGTGTGGATTTACATTTTGCTTTCCTGGGTGGATTGTGTTGTGCTATCCTGTGTGGAAATACGTTTTTCTTTCCTGTGTGGATTGAGTTGTACTTGGGCTCGGATGCTGGAGCCGAACGAGAATTGATGACTTAGGTATATGTATGGGCATATACCTAAGTAGTGCCGGATGTTACTTCGTGATTTACCTTTCCTTTGTGGTTTATCCTTTGTGTATACTGGGAGACCTTCGGGGGTCTCGGGTTCCCTAATGAGTAGATTATACTCACCCCTGCACGGGCTATGCCCGCACTACATTGTGTTGGTTGCAGACGACGAACATCATTGATTGTGGTTGAGGCTTGCAGAGCAGGACGGAACCTGGAGGTGGACCACTGGGCAGGACGTACTTGGAGAGGACAGTGGGACCCGAGGAGTAGTGGAGCTATCTGTACACACCCTTCAGGTGGGATTTCCAGTGGACAGCTCGGCGTTGCGGCTTTACTTTTCAGTTGTTGTTTTCCCTTTCCAGTTGTACTTGCATTCAGTTTGGGTTTGTATACTGGCCCACTTACTTTCCGCACTTACTGTTGTACCAGTTTTTACTTAGTGTTTACTTTTTCCACTTGCTTACTCTGTGGTGCTTGTTTACTTTACAAAGGAAATTCCTTCCCTTTACCGGGATTTATGCCTTGGTGCTAGTCGCCAGCCCATGGCCTATGGAAGGCGGGCTTGGGGTAGTCACGGTACGGGCCCCGAGGACGGGTCATGACAAATTGGTATCAGAGGAGTTCGGTTCTACCGCAGAACTTGGGACTCTGATCTTTTCTATGTGAAGCAATAGTGTTTAGTGTATTGGGTGTGGTTATCAGTCCAGGGAGTCTAGTGTTGGTGCTGCGGCCGACGTATCTGTACACCAGGACCCTGACTTCTGATTTCTGACTTAATGCACGAAAACATTGATTGCATGTGTGTTTCAATTTTTCTTTGTGATTACTTTGTATCTGCTCACCGGGTATACTGATTCTGACCATGGTGCACCTGTTTCATTTTAAGTATGGCCCCACGATGGCAGCCAGCAAGGGTTCCGAGAGTTGAGCATGACGACAGCCCACCGAGCGATGAGGCCTTGGTGCAGGGCCCTTTGTCAGCAGTGGTACCGACGGTAGCTCTACCCGCCGAGTCACCGATGCTTCCAGCACCAGCTGCTGAAGATGCACGTCGCCTCTGTGGACTGCATGAGTTCCCACGCCAGCGACCACCCAGGTTCCATGGGGAGACAGACCCCCAGGCAGCCGAGGACTGGCTGGAGGCTGTGGTACGAGTTTTTCAGTTAGGGAGGACACCAGCAGACCTCATGGTGATCCTCTCAGCGAGCCTACTGCACGCAGTAGCAGGCAGATGGTGGATCATGATGCTCCATGTGCACGATGAAGCATCTCTTCTCTGGATGGACTTTGAGATCCTCTTCCGCTCGGAGTTCGTCCCAGCCACCCTACGTGCGGTGCACATCCAGGAGCTTCTTCAGCTGCTGCAGGGCAGCATGACAGTTGCCCAGTACTCGGTGAGATTTACTGATCTATCGCGCTACTCGACAGACATGATACGAGACCCATTCTTCCGGGCCCGAACCTTTGAGCAGGGATTGAGACACGAGATTAGGGCATCGCTGATCTCCCTCATTATTCCAACTCAGACAGGAGTACTGGAGCGAGCCCTTTTGAACGAGAGCTTTCTTGCTGAGTCTACACCAGCGCCGAGACCCACCACAGGGCGGCACGCAGCAGAGTCTTCTGCAGCAGGCAGTTGACGGATGACTCATGGTTCTAAGTAGACCAGACCCTCAGGCAGATGACCTCAAGACACTGGCTCAGCAGTGTGGGGCACACAATGTAGAGCCATCCTTTCGAGAGGCAGGCAGTGCTACTCATGCGGCGGGCAGGGCCACATGGCTCGTGATTGCCCGACCCGCTGTGCCGAGGAGCAGTAGACGGTTGAGGGACCACCGAGGCAGAGGCAGAGGGTCGACCATGGCGGTCCATAGGGAGGAGGCGGACAAGGCAGAGGAGCTGGCCGAGCAACAGGTGGTGGGCGACACTTTGAGGCTCTACCACCACTACCACCAGGAGGTCCACCCCGACCATCGGGAGCTGGCAGATAGAGACAGGAAAAACTCCAGGCAGTTGAGGCCTACGACCACGGTGCGACCGAGATGATTCGAGGGACTATATGTGTCTATTACACCCTTGCTGCAGTTCTTATAGACACATGAGCGAGTCACTCTTTCATAGCCGCTGCCCTTGTTCGGAGCTCAGAGATTCCGACATAGCCGTTGGGTCGATCCTTATGGCTAGAGACTCCTACGGGAGCATACTCGACGATTACGCACTAGTTCCGGTAGTGTGAGCTTACTATACGAGGTGATAGCTTTGGCTGGGATCTTCTTGTTGTGGCGTCGAGGCCTTACGACGTCATCGTGGGCATGGATTGGTTGTCTACGGTCCATGGACAGATTGACTGTATTAGGCGCAAGGTGCGATGTGTACGCACCGACGAGAGAAGGTTCACCTTCACCGACGAGAAGGGAGACTTTACAGCACATGATGGACTTACGCGGAGGATAGGACATCCCATCACTCATCAGTTGGCTAGCCTCATCTTAGGAGCAGTTGATGTGCGGAGTCCTGGTTTTCCTGCAGTGGTGGATCAGTTTGTGGATGTTTTCCCCGATGACGTTCCAGGGCTACCTCCTCGCAGAGAGGTAGACTTTTATATTGACCTGTACCCTAGGACAACCCCGATATCGACTCCAGCATATCGGATGTCCCCCGCTGAGCTTCGAGAGCTACGGGTACAGTTGGTGGACTTGCTGGGCAGGAGATTCATCTGACCCAGTGTTTCACCCTGGACTTCCCCGATATTGTTCGCCAAGAAGGCGAACGGGAGTTTGAGACTTTTTGTCAGCTATCGTCGCCTAAACCAAGTGACAGTGAGGAACAAGTATCTGCTACTGAGGATTGATGACCTCTTTGATCAGCTCAAGGGAGCACGGTGGTTCTCAAAGATAGACCTCATGTCAGGCTATCATTAGCTCAGAGTTCGAGACGAGGAAGTGCAGAAGACGACCTTCGGATGTTGGTATGGCCACTATTAGTTCTTGGTTATGCCTTTCGGTGTAACCAATTCTCCAGCAGTGTTCATGGCCCTCATGAACAGGATCTTTCAGCCATACCTCGATCGATTTTTTATAGTCTTCATCGACGACATTTTGATTTACTCGACGACTGAGGAGGAGTACGCCTACCACATACAGGTTTTACTAGGCACACTCTGAGAGAACCAGCTTTTTGGTAAGCTCTCGAAGTTCCAGTTCTGGATACGTGAGGTCCACTTCTTGGGTCACGTCATCTCTGAGGCGGGAGTTGCAGTGGATCCTGCGAAGATCGAGGTAGTGCTAGCTTGGGAGCCACCCAAGAGCGTGACGGAGGTGCGGAGTTTCTTAGGACTAGTTGGATACAACCAGAGATTTTTTCCAGACTTCTCCAGAGTTGTGGCCCCACTCTCAGATTTGAAGAAGAAGGGGAAACCCTTCGTGTGGTCAGACAGATGTCAGCAGAGCTTCTGAGAGCTGAGAAAGAGATTGACCAGCGCACCTATCATGAGGTTTCCTGAGGAGGGAGTAGGGTACGTAGTCTACTGCGATGCATCAGGGACCGGACTCGGATGTGTCCTGATGCAGGAGCGGGCCATGGTCGCCTATGTATCACTTCAGTTGTGGTCGCATGAGAATAACTACGCTACCAATGACCCGGATTTAGCAGCAGTGGTCTTAGCTCTGAAGACATGGCGACACTATCTGATGGGAGAGAGTTTTACAGTCTTTTCTAACCATCAGAGTCTCAGATACATCTTCGCTCAGAAGGATCTGAATCTGAGACAGCGTCGATGGCTCGAGTTCCTCCAGGACAATGACTTTGAGATAGTCTATACTCCTGGGAAGGAGAACGTGGTAGCCGATGCTCTCAGTAGGAGGATGGGCATTCAGCTACTTGAGGAGGAGACAGAGCAGCTAGCCTCTTTGCAGATATCCGTCATGGATAGAGATGGAGCAGCCTTCCTTCAGTCTCTCATAGTCACCACTCCACTACTACAGCGGGTCAGAGAGGCACAGCATGGGGACGCTGACTGTGAGACGCGGCGTGCACAGATATCCTCAGGATAGGCACCTGATGGATTCTCCTTTGGAGCAGAGCACAACATCCTTTTCATAGGACGTACCTTGGTACCAGTTGCTTTATGGGAGGAATTGATGAGGGATTTTCACACTTCTCCCTTAGAGGTACACCCTGGAGTGGCGAATATGTACCAGGATCTCAGGCGACAGCACTGGTGGCCGGTCATGAAGAAGGTTGTGGCAGAGTTTGTTTCTCAATGCCTCACCTGCCATCAGGTGAAGGCTCAACACCAGGTACCAGCAGGCTTGGTACAAACCTTAGAGGTCCCAGAGTGGAAGTGGGATAGGATATCTATAGACTTCATGACTGGAATTCCACGCACTTCTAGAGGTCATGACTCCATTTGGGTGATTGTCGACGGACTCACCAAGTCGGCTCACTTCTTACCCATCAGAGAGCATGGATCAGTGGAGAGCTTGGGACATCTTTACGTTTATGAGATTGTGCGGCTTCATGGTGTGCCATCATCTATCGTCTCCGATCGAGATGATCGCTTTACTTCCTATCTTTGGAAGGGGATGCAGGAGGTGTTCGGGATGCAGCTACGTTTGAGCACAGCCTTTCACCCTTAGACGGATGGTCAGACGGAGAGGACCATTCAGACTCCCGAGGAAATGCTCCGCGCATGCGTCCTCGACTTTGGTCGCAGCTTGGAGGACCACCTACAATTCGTGGAGTTTGCATTCAACAGCAGCTACCACTCCACCATCAGGATGGCACCCTATGAGGCGTTGTACGCCCGACCTTGAAGATCTCCTTTGTGATGGACAGACCCTGGGGAGTCAGCAATTGTGGGACTGGAGATGGTTCAGGCCATGACAGAGAAGGTCCAGGTCATCCAGGAGTGGATGAGGACATCTCAGAGCTGACAGAAGTCTTATGATGACAGGAGGTAGAGGCCACTAGAGTTCGAGGATGGCGACCACGTCTTCTTGCGTGTCTCACCTCGATGTGGATTATGGAGATTTGGACAAGGCGGCAAGTTTTCCCCACAGTTCATCGGACCGTTCCATGTCCTCGACAGGATGGGCGAGGTGGCTTACCATCTGGCTCTACTACCTCAGTTGCACCGGGTGCACGATGTCTTCCATGTATCTCAGTTGAGGAGATACGTGCATGACCCGACGCATATCATTGACCATGGGGAGCTTGACATTGATGATGGGATGACTTTTGCGGAGGTCCAAGTGGAGATCGAGGATCAACAGGAGTGGGTCCTACGTGGACGGACGATTCCTCTAGTGCGCATCAGATGGCATCACGGGAACCTCCAGGAGAGCACTAGGGAGCGAGAGGCTCAGATGCGTGCTCAGTGCCCACATTTGTTTCCCTAGTTTTCGATGTATCTTTACGGGGAAGTAAACCCTTGAGGTGGGAGAAATGTAAAGACCCGTAAAATTCAAGGAAATTTTTTTCTTAATTTTCATTGGGATTTTCCAAGAATGCAGTTTCAGACGACACTTGATTCCGAGGCCCGGTGTTCCCGGAATCTCTATCCGAAGAATAGCTCGGGTATGTTCAGTGAACGAACGAGCGGGGATTCCTATCTTTTGAATAGGTGCTCGGAATTGAATTCCGAGGGCACTGATGGAACCACAGTGCCGGTAATTGCTTATGGACGCTTAATCTAGAGTTGTGTTTACATGAGAGAAGTTGAAAAAAATTGTGGAAGTTAAAAATAAAAATTTAACAACAATTTCTATTTTATTCTAAGTGATTAATCCTTTGGATGGAATTTGGGTAACTACCTAACCTCCCTTGGGAGGTTATGAGGGTGGTTGGGCCCACACAAACCCCACCCCTTCATATCCTCTAACCCCCTCAACTCACTATTAATATTGTTAACTTATGTTAATAACTTATGACATTAATTTAGTGAGTTAATGTGAGTTTTTGAAATTCAAACTCTTGAATTTCAAAATCCATGTTGAGTTAATAAATTAAGTGTGGCTTAATTTATTTTTTTGGGATAGTTCCTTTGATGCTTGAGAGGACTTGGGGGAAAAATAAGGCAAGGAGCTTAGAGATCATCTTCTTCATCTTCGACGAAGAATGCGAAGAACGAATGATCTCTGACGTGGAGCGCCGAGCCCTCGGAGACCGTCTTTTGGGACACCGACCTGTGACACGACGTCTTCTTCCACGACGTTTTTCTTCCGCGACGTCTCTTTTCGCGACGGTTTTCCGTGACGAAATCTCCATCAACATATTTGAATCCTCGCTTCGCGACGCCGACGTTCATCCTCTCTTTTATCAAGGTAGGGGATTATTTAATTATTTTCGCCCGTGATTTCTAGTTTGTCGTTCTTTGTGGATATACGACTAAATGTTATCGAATATCTAGAGGGGGCTGGACCGCACAAACATGGCCGACACTCCTCCAATTTTGAATGTTGTTCCAAATATGGTTGGGACAGAATGGCGTGGTGCCGTCGCACCATGTGGGATCGTACGACAAGGTAATGCGCGGAGCCGTCGCGCCGCACTGTGAATTTGAACAAGGACACAAAGCTGTCGCGCCGGGTCAAAGAAAACCGAAGACACCGCGGCCGGAGCGGGGCTGTGGCGGAAGGACGCGGTGCCGTCACACCGTGCCGGACGTACCAAGCAGCGGCTGGTTTCGGGCTGCCGGTGTCGGCGAAGGAGAAGGACCGGCCGTCGCCGGTCCATGTTGGCAGAACCGGTCGGCCGGTGCGGGTCGACCGCCAGCATAAATGGCACCCAATTAATTTGGGGGGCGGCAGTTACATCAGGGGGGCAGGCGCCCCCCCACCCTTTGCCAAAGGCGCGACCGTAGGTCGAGCTAGCCAGCGTGCCGGGCGCACTGGGCCCAGGTCGGACCGGCCGGTCCGGGCTGCGCCGGGCCGGGCCGACCCGGAACTGGGGTGGGTCGACCCGGTTCGGGCCGACCGGGGGGTCTCGGGCCTTGTCGGTCAGGGCCCGAAACCCCCTTTTTCAGACCGTCTTCGGTCTTTTGCCCATAACATAGGATACAGACCTCCGATCGACGCACCGTCAGTTGTGATGCGATCCTTGAATCGAGACAGTCGTTTAGGTATATCCCACTAAAGGTTTCAGATTACATTGAGTTCGGCCGGGTTGGTTCATACACGAAACCAACCGGGCCCTCAGAGCGGAAACACTCATATCTTGAGCTTCGGACGTCCGATTGACATGCTGTCGACTTTATTGGTTTCCTATTAGTGAGACAGATCTTTTGGCTTACTCCGCTCGAGGTTTCGACGTAGGTGGAGTACAGATAGGATGGTTTTGCCTTAAAAATCAACCGGGCCCCTGGGACGAAAAAACCAATAACTCTCAGACCAGGCGTCCGATTGACGCGCCGTCTGCAACGTTGAGTTCCTGTTGTCGATACGGAACTTTTGGATACATCAACTCTGGTCTATGTGTCAGTTGATGTATCAGCCTCTCGACTCATGGAGCGGACCCTCCCGAGCGAGCTTGCTGTGTGCGAGAACCCTAGTGCTGGCTGCGACTACTACTGTGACTGCGACGACGACTGTACAAAGATCCTCAGTGGATTCGACGGCGATGACTACATCACTCAGTGATCCTTTGTGGGTCAGTGCTACCGATCCTGTGTGGGTCCGATCCTGTGTGGGTCAGCGCTCAACGGTCCTGTGTGGGCCAGTGCATACAGATCCTGTGTGGGTCCGATCCTGTGTGGGTCATTGCGGGGGTTAGTTATCTATTGATTCTTTGTGGGTCAGATACTTTGTGGGTCATTGCGGTGGTTAGTACCTATAGATCCTTTGTGGGTCCGATGACTTAGATGGATCAGTGATCATATCTATCATATTTCGAATAATTATACCTGTGTGAGATGATTCTTGTTTTACTTTCCTGTGTGGATTGTGTTGTGCTATCCAGTGTGGATTTACGTTTTGCGTTCCTGTGTGGATTGTGTTGTGCTATCCTGTGTGGAATTATGTTTTTCTTTCCTATGTGGATTGAGTTGTACTTGGGCTCGGATGTTGGAGCCGAATGAGAATTGATGACTTAGGTATATGTATGGGCATATACCTAAGCAGTGTCAGATGTTACTTCGTGATTTACATTTCCTTTGTGGTTTATCCTTTGTGGATACTGGGAGACCTTCGGGGTCTCGGGGTCCCTACTGAGTAGCTGATACTCACTCCTGCATGGGCTATGCCCGCACTATGTTGTGTTGGTTTCAGATGACGGACAACATTGATCGTGGTTGAGGCTTGCAGAGCAGGACGGTACCTGGAGGTGGACCACTGGGCGGGACATACTCGGAGCGGACGGCGGGACCTGAGGAGTAGTGGAGCTATCTGTACCCACCCTTCAGGTGGGATTTCCAGTGGACAGCTCGGCATTGCGGCTTTACTTTTTAGTTGCTATTTTCCCTTTTCAGTTGTACTTACTTTCAGTTTTGGTTTGTATACTGGCCCACTTACTTTCCGCACTTACTGTTGTATCGGTTTTTACTTAGTGTTTACTTTTTCTGCTTTCTTACTCTGTGGTTCATGTTTATTTTACAAAGGCAATGCCTTCCCTTTACTGAGATTTATGCCTTGGTGCTAGTCTCCAGCCCCTGGCCTATGGAAGTCGGGCTTGGGGTAGTCATGACATGGGCCCCGAGGACAGTTCGTGACAGTTGTGACCTAGTGTTTTATGTGGGTGATAGGGTATTCTTAAAAGTGGACCCTCGTACAGGACATCATTAATTGGGAAAGAAAGGGAAGCTAACGTTGCAGTATATCAGACCGTTTAAGACCAATAAGTATATTGAGAAGGTGGAATACCCATTGTCTTTACCTTCCCTATAGACATCCATCCATTTTGTCTTCCATGTCTCCCTATTGAAGAAGTGCAACCTGGATTCGTCACATGTGTTGAGTTAGGAAGAACTAGACATAGTGATTAACTTGTCAGTTTTTGAATGGCCTGTGAAAATAGTAGACTCCCAAGATAAGGTACTTTAAGGGAGTTCTATTTCACCTGTTCGGGTTAGTTAGAAGAATTATAGTGATGTAAATGAGACCTGGGAGTGGAAGTCATTGGTTAAGGACGAGTACCCATTCTTGTTTTATGATGAACCCTCTAGTCAATTTTCTCGGATGGAATGTTTTCATGGTTGAGAGAATTGTCACACCCAAATTCTTCCTTAAAGGTATTTATTTTTATTATATTTTTATCCTGTCATTCTCCCCTATGTTACACCTAATCCCACACAATTTTTGGTGGATATTGAATATGTTTTTAGGGGATAAATGAGGGTGCACAGTTTAGGTGCACAGTTTACCAAACCGTGCACACAAACCGTGCACCTATGTACAGGTGATAAAAAATATTAAATGACTTATTTTCCCTATTAGGATTTATCTTAACTCAAAAAATTCTTTTCCCATTTGAACCTTACATCTATGGAATCCCTCAATGTCAGTAAAACGCCCGTTGGAACCCCATTTTAAAGGGGGATTTGGTAGAGGAACTTCAAAAAATCTCAAGTAAGTTTCATCCCCTCTTAGTTCCTCCCCTTTCCATGATGTTTTTTACATTTTTCTTAAAGTTCAAAATTTCTAGAGGGTAGGGTTTTGAACCTAGGGTTTAACATTGGGGTTTCTTGGTCTAATATTCTATTTTTAGGCATGATCTACCCTCCATGAGGTGTGGTGATGGTGAGATTGAGTTTTCTAAAAAATAATACAAGGGTTTAACCATTTTGGTAGGTGATTCCATTGTGTATGAAATTTTTGTGATGTATATTTCATTTTTATGGTATATAATTGATTATTTCATTTTAATGTTTCTTAAAAAAATGGTTTTAGAGGTATTCATAAAGAAAATGATTATTAGTGTCCTTTTTATGTGAAATTAGGGGTTTTTCATAAAAAATGTTTTATTGGTTTGTTTCGGGCTTCCCAATAACTACCTATTAGATTTTATTGCGATGTATTAGGTATGAAAATGATTTTTTTACTATTTATCTATTTTTTTGCTGTGAAAATCTGTTTTAATGGTGTTTGTGAGGCATATGAACATTTAGTGCCATGTTTGGGTGAAAATTGAAGTTTTGCAATGACATCACTTCTTAAATAATATAGGGCTACACTAAAACTGATTTGTAGGTTTCATTGGAAGTTTCTAAACTTACATTTTTGTTTAGGTAACTTAAAGGGTGCACATTGTGTGCAAATTAAGGGTTTCAAGGTGTTTTGTGTACAAAACAAGATAAAATTTTGAGAAGTTGTTTATTAAAAATGAAAATGATTTGTTGTGTGTTTTTAGTGGTATAAATTGTGTGTAGCTACTATATTTTTTGTAGGTGACCCGTAGTGGTGTTTTTATATGATAAGGTATGTGTGTTTCTCTCAAAAGTTTTTTAGCATAAAAGTAGAAGACCAGGTGCCTAGGTGGGAGGATATGTACTAGTATTGCTAGTGATCTGGATGGGTTTTGTCCATGTTTCACTAATAAAATGGAAAATAGTAACTTAAGATAAACTATGAGAAAGATTTTTAGGGACCACTAGGTTATGGGTTTGTTCTCTAATAGTGAATCATTCACAGGAATGTATTAGTGACATGGTTAATTTACACTAATGTACATGGTACATTGGGACCGAGACTATCTAGTTTCCTAGGGGTGTTCCGGATTTGGTGGTCATTGGATTTGTGGTATTTTAATTTGTCCTAGGGTTTGTTTGGATTAAAATTAATGTAGAAATAATGTATTATTAAATTTTATTAACATTCTAAATGTTTTAGTCAGAAAACTATTTTCAATTGAAGTTTCATTTCTTGGAATTTTCACTACTTTTCAGTACATATTAAAACTGCTTGATTTTTCACCTTCTATTGCATACTATTAGGAGTATTCGGTGATATCCTTTTCAACATAGGATAACACCCTATATACATCCCTTTGGTATAAGTATACTTCATTAGGTATGACTTAGGTAAATTAAAATCTTCAGGTGAAGGCGGTTCAGGTTGTTAGTCCCCTCATATGGTGTAGTGTTGTGGAGACGACAAATGGGTGATGTACCCTTGTCATGTGGAGTCATTGTGGATGTAATGATACTATTTTAATGTTTATATTTTAATATTTTAATTTATTTAAAACCATGTATTCAGTTCTGTTTTTTTATAAGTCTTGTCTATCATTGAAATTTTAGATTCTTATTATTGATTTCTTTTAAGGGTTTAGGCTTTAATACTCAGGTAAATTGTTCACAATCCTAATTTATTGATACCCATAAAATTGTTCCATCCCATGGGGATATAAAACAACCTTAAGTACATGTCACATGATATATTTGGTGACCTTATTAGTGGCGACCACATCTGATTCATGATAATGAGACTTATTAACCCCATTAATTTAGTCTTCCTTAATTTTTCTTCAACCAAAAATTCTTAATCTTGGTATTGAATTTTAAAATTTATTCCCTAATTTAATTAATTTATCCTCAATATAATATTCATTGTGAAAAATAGTTTAATATGAAATTACCGTTATGAAAACATCAATCTCAAATATTAAAAATGAAAAAACTAAATGGGGTGAAAAAAGATATGTATTAATCTATCAAACATAATCATCCACTATGTTCACTAGATACCTAGTAAATGTTCCAAAAAAATTACTAAGATTCAATAATCATTAATTATCACATTTGATAAATTTTATAATTTTAAATATTTTTCATTATGATCAATATCTAATAAGGTGTACTATGTCTCAAGTAAATGCTTACCCTCCCTACATTTTTTATAATAAATTTAGGTTCATATATAAAATGAACATAAATTATAGAATGAATTATAAGCATGTATAATAACCTAATTTTTTTATCGACTTTAGCCATACAATAGTTTGTGATTTTAAAATAAAGTATACTTTTCAATTATATCTTTAAAATGGATTCTATATCTCTTAGTTGGACCATGGGAAATAGTGATAAAATTAATTAGTGTAAATAATTTTTCAACTTAATGATCACTACATAGTTTAAAAATTAATTTAGAATACACCATTATATTTTTCACCCATAAAAATAATACCATATACATATAAAATATAATAATTTGATACATATTTGTCATCTTTAATGTAGAGGTTGTTTTTCACACTTCCATCAGTAAATATTAATTGTTTTAAACCTGAATATATTTCAAATATCATACCATTGAGTATAATTCTATCTTGTATATATTATTATTCAATTTTTATTATAACTATTTGATGAAACTTTTATATCATTATATTTTTATGTAAAGGGTGAATAAAATCAACTAACTATGGATAAAATTTATATTAACATACCTCGAAACACACCAAGTATACCATGGGATTGGAAGAATTTATAGATTATGTAATTGCAAACCGTCTAGCTGATGGTATATTAAAATATTTTTTTCTTTATTGTAAATTAAGGTGATGGTTGAATAGAAATAAATTATATGATAATTTGATATTCAAATGTATTCCTCCTCAATATTTATATTGTATTTGGCATGGTCAAAGAAATGTTATGGAATGTCAAAATAATGACAATATAGTCAACAATATACAATGTGACCCATTAGAGGACATTTTAGTTTGCAATTATATAAATTTAAAATTTGTTTTTGATGAATAAAATATCCAAGATTTCAATAGATCAATATAACCTTCAAATTAGTCTTAGTATGTTAATATTTCTTTGATGTTTAGTGACCAAAAAATGATTTTTATGAATAAGTTGAAGATATAATGAAGGAACTGTATGAAGGGTATGCTAAGGATTCAAAGTTTCTTTTTCCACTTAAGTTGTATAATATCATGTATCTCTATGGAATTAATAAAAAAGTAATGTCCCTGATTTTTGTATTTTTTCATGATACATTTAGTGAATCTAGATCCAAGAATCATTCTATAAGATGAAGAAGGTCATAAAAAACTTGGACTAGATTATACAAAGCTACATGCATTCCCAAATTATTTCATGCTTTACTAGGGAGAAGTGTCTAATATTTAAGAATGTGAAATATTTCATAAAAGTAGAGGGAATTCAATGAAAAATAGTGAAAGTATAATTAAATGAAACATTAAAATGAAAAATAAGAAGAAAAATCCTACAATTGTATTGTATTACTTTTTTTAGAAACAACACTTGAAAAGATTATTCATGTCCTCTAATAGATTTAATATCATGGATGATATTTGAATCACTATATCCATATTTTTAGTCAGATCCTTGGAATGTACCATTTGGATTCTCTTTAGATGGTTTTAAACATTTTGATAAATTATGTACTAATTATATCATTTTTCTAGTTATTTTGATCCCCTAAAATCTACCTCCATAGATGGGTGTGAATTAAAATTCATTCATTATTATAATGAATATTCCTAGAAAAAAATATGGAAATGACATTGATGAATTAGTTCGACCTCTAATCAAATAATCATGATAATTATGGGATGATGACATGTAATATTATGATGCTTCAATGAGAAAACAATTCAAAATTTGTTTCTGGTTTAATGTGGAAAATTAGTGACATTCCTAGACTAGTAAATTTATTTGGTTGGAAAACTCATACTATTTTGGAATACCCAGTTTTTAATTTTTATTTAGAACATGAATGATTACCACGTAGAAAAAATGGTCTTTATATTTCTTCATAGATTTTTGATTCAAAGAAAAAAATTTACATTTCAGAAGACATTATTCAATGGATATACTGAAAGGATAAATTCACCTAATGTGTAATATAGTTTCGAAATCGTGGGAAAATTAATGAATATCACAGATGAATATGAAAAAATTCATTATTTTAATGAAGAGGGGAAGGTGTACGATGAGAAATATCAAAAGAAGCTAATAAATGTTTTTTATGAGTTTTATTTGATACATAATAATATTGACATAATTTATATTGAGAAAGACATTAGTGAAAATGTAATTTTTATAGTTATTTTTGATCAGGGTGAATCGAAGGATCACATTAATGCTCATAAGGATTTAAATTCAATGAATATAAATAACTTTTTATGGGAAAATTAGAATGGAAAGTATCATTTGAATATTTATAAAATGATAAATCATGATAAAGATGTATTAATTCAAACATTAAATAATTTAAATGTGCTATATGGATATTCAAGTAATATATCAGGAACATTGACTTACAAGATTGAATGTTACATGGACTTAGAAGTCATGAATCACATATTTTGATGGATTAGCTATTATTGTTGGCTTTGCATAATACATTACATGAAAATGTATCTATAGATATATTTGTGCTTATTTACATTTTTAGAGAGATTTTTGAAAAATCATACAATCTAACTAATCTTGACAAAATTAATGAAACAATTGTTTTGACACTACATCATTTAGAGATGAAATATCCCGCTTCATTATTCACAACCATGATTCATTTGTAGTTCATTTGGTTATAGAAGCTAAAATTGGTGGACCGGTACACTATCGATGGATGTATCCAATTGAGAGGTACATTAATATGTTTTTTATTTTCATTGTTGAATTTTATTTTATCAAATCATGGAATAAATTTATTAATATGTTTCTACTTTTTTTGTCAGGTGCTGAACTAATTTAAAATCATTTATAAGGAATAAAACTAAACCCGAAGGCTCTATTGCTGAAGGATACATAGCTTAAGAATAGAGGCCCAGTCTTTACATACATTAACATTAAATAAAATTTCATAAATACATTAACATTTAAAAAATAGATGCCTAAATAGCATACAAGTCTAGTGCCATTGGAAACATGAAAACATAATCCCTGGTATATAAATGAGCTGTATCATCTCCCACTAGGTTCTTCTTGAATATAACCCTTCTTAGAGACATCAAACATAATACAAATATTCATTAATTTGGTGAAAAGAATACATAAAAAGTGGTGATATTAGTTTCTTAGTAAGGGTAAAAAAGGGAGATACGTTAGAATAATCACATAAGGGTATGATAAAATGATCATGAAAATAAAATATCACATCATGTATATCAAAGATCATATACATGAATCAGGAATTTAATCTTGGAAATTCATAAGTCATGAATTATAAGGATATAAAGAACATAATCCATCAAATATTAATATAGGAATACAAAATATAATTATATTAGATACATAAGCGTATAAAATAATTTCCATATTAGTTCATGCACTGTTTCTAAGACCATCTTAGTGGAAAAAGTCCATTACTAATAAGTGTTCACCCTATATTCCAGCCCTCTATGATTGAATTGTTTTCCTACCCCATTCCAGCCCTATAATACTAAACCGAGTTCATTTCCCATTACATACTTTTAATTTTAAAAAGATTTTAATCCTCATTCTAGAAATGTCTATCTCATGAGATATAAATCATTACCCAATGCATTAGGGAGAGTTATAGGTCCCACCCATCTCATAATGAAATCAAACATAAATGTTCCAAAAAATAAAAAATAATCATATCATAAAACATTAAATGAAATGGTATCATAAACTTGTAATTATATGTTAACGTATTTAAAATTATTATTTTTTAATTATTTCATCAAAAATATTACACATGAAAAATAAATTTCATAAACATATAACCCATGAAAAAATGGGTTTTATAAATAGAATGACTAAAAAAATAAACCATTTACAGAAATAATATTAAGGGATACTTTAGAACATTTCAATAAAATTAATGAGTAACATCAAGAGGTGTCATATTAGATTGAAAATAAAATTATAATATAATTCAAAAACATTTGTGGTGAAAAATATTGTTTCTTCATTAATAAAATATCTTAAAAAACGTAAAACATTATGAAAAAAATTTCATGAGAATCAAACTTATAAAGAAGTATTGAAATAAATTTTACAACCATTTCAATTGAACAAAAATAAATAATCATTAAAAGGTTTTTGAAAATAATTTTCCTATAAAACAAATAAAATTTCATGACATTATTTTTAAAAATTTTTATTTGAAAATAATTTGAAACATTGAATTTCCAAAATATTAGGAAAAAATATTCTTTTTTTAAAATAAAATAACTTTTTAATCTTATAAACACAGCTTCAAGTTAATTTTGTTCTTAAATGAGGATAAACCAGAACATGTCAAACATTCCTTTGACATTGTAAAAAGTTTTGAAATGTGCCACGACCAGAAAATGACAAGAATATTCCCTATTAAAAACTATTTAATTTATAAAGGTAAAACATGAATAAAATGTATATTAAATATCACAGCATAATAATAGAATTTTTTTATAATCCTTTTAGAATAATTGGTTTCTAATGAACATAGATTTTTGACTGAAGTGATTGGTAATGTCACACTTTATTGAAAACATGTTCTTCACTACCCTATATATCAAAGAGTGGAAACAATATTACCTACACTTGAATATTTCATGAATATATATATTATAAAAAAATTAATGAGTTTTATTGAGAGATGAATCATAATATTTCCTCAAATAAATCATAATCATAAACAATCTCAAAAAGTGATGATATTTTTCAATAAACACTTATAACTTTGTAACTTTAAACCATACTCCCAATCTATGAAAATGAAATTACAATAAGAAAAAAATATTGGGAAAGTAAATAGATTCACTATATAACATGTAATATTTGGTATATGAACCTCATATAAAAATATAGGTGCACAACATGTCATGTGTCTCAAAAAAAATAGTGAAAAAAATTACATTTCCGATATGGTATCTTTTGAAATTTAAACCCTGAGATAGAGATATCATAAAATGGTTATTTCAATACACATATATCTAATTATAATATTAATATATTTCCTTAATGGTGAGTATATACCTCTCATGAAAAAAACTGATCAGTGAATAAGGAATGGATCTCATGAAAATACAGAGTGAGTTTAAATTCCCTTACCTTGTGTCTTGAATCATGTTGTACTCGTTCAAAAAAATGTATAATAAATATCAATTTATTATAAATATTTTAAAGAACCAAATTATTAAATTAAATACTATATTTTTTTTGACTATGACCCTATATTGCTTGCTTGTTAACTATCCTATGTTAAGGTTTCACTTTATATAATATTCGCTTTGTTCATCGCAAGTGTCCTTATTGGTTATATCATTGCCCCTTATACATATATCATGATTCAATAATTTAAAACGTGGTAAAAATATTAGGTACATAAAGTACTTGTGTATTATAATAATCTGTAGTATATATATATATATATATATATTTAATGGAATTCATCGTTCATGGAGACAGTATGTCGTACATACATCTAAACACAATTTCCGTTTAATTGTTTTATTGAAAGAAACAAAGTAATATATATATATATATATATAACTATTAAATAATATTTATTTTATCATATATATCATATATTTTGACTAAACCAATCCTTCATACATTCCATGTAGTGTATGAACAAATCACATCACTCTGAGGGGGCATAAGTCTACACTTCCTCAAACGAAATTACCATATTTAAACAAAATGGATAGTATAAAGATATATAAATTAAATACATTAAAAAACTAAATAACTAATAAATAATATATATATATATAATATATAATAATATTCTATATCATAATTTCCACCATGATACGTGGTAAATGAATAAATAAACAATGATCATTTAGTGAGGTTTTAGTCTACCGTACACGTAAACAGTATGTCTGTTACCAATTCGACGGATGTTCGTGTAAGTGTAGGTCAGAACATTAGCATAAAAAATCCTATTATATTGATGATTAAATTTTTTTTATACAAGAGTGTAATAATAATATTTTATGGAGTGACGAAATAAACTAAAAGAAATGAGTTTTAGTGAGGGTGTTACCTATTAATTGGGAAACTCCTTTCAGTTTTCAGAGAAGGCCTTTCGTGGAAGGATCTATTCCCCAATTAAGGATTCAAGGAGGAAGTTAAGGAAGTTGGGGATCTATTTGGTAAGATTTTGGCAGAACCTATTTGGATTTAGAGATGTGAGTATGTGGGATGAGAGGAGGCCATTTATAACTGAAGAGGAGTTGCACTCCTGTAAAATTTTAAAAGAAAGGAACCCCACACATATTTGATTCTTGAATGTGGATCCAATAGTGGTAAAAAGTCATGAAAATGGATAATAGTCTCTAAATATTACAATAAAATAGATATTTTGATCAATTTGTAGGTATTTTTGGTCATTATGTTTTTGGATTAGTTCATTATTATACATAATTTAACCTTAATTGATGTAATTAATTTTAATTGCATTCACTAATCATTTAGGTAAAAAATTAAGTAGAACATATTAAAAATTATAAATTATGACTATTAAAAATATGGAATCCATTTTTACCAAATTCCAAATAAATAATTTTCAAAACTTAATTTAAATTCAATCTCGTAGTTGGGTCAACAATGTGGGGTTTTAAAGTAAAAATGTTCGACCGTTCGTAATATTTTTATATTCAATTTCAAACTGAAATTAATTATAATGAATTAAATTTTATTAATTGGTACAAATATTATCTAATTTAACATTAAAACATCTTTAAAATATAATTTGACCTTATAAATATATTATATGAACAAGAGGTTTTTAATTTAAGAAAATAATTTTTAACAATACAATAAAAAATCAAACAATTCCAAAAAACACAAAACAATTAACCTAAACTAACATTGATGTTTATATTAATAGTATTATGTATATTTTTAGATATTAAATCTAAAAAATTTAAAAAATTGGATTTAAAATGCATTCTCCCTTAAATGTTGGTAAAACTACCATTAAAAAAATATAGGTTTCTAAGCCTGTAATTGGGTTTGTTCTTATCTTAGGCCTTTAAAATCTGTTGGATGAATAATTAAAAATATTTTATTGAATATATAACATATATATTACAGTAATATAAATTAATAATTGTAGTTAATTTAATTTATTATGAAAAAACACCTTTGGGAGAATAAAAATAAAAAAATCCAATAAATTCAATTATTTATTATATTTTAAATTCTAATTAACTGGTAACCTATAAATTATTCATTTTTTTTAAAGGTTGGGGCCGAAGCCTCATTTTTATTAATAAAGCCAAGTAATGACCTCTTTTAACTGGGTAGAGGGAGACCTATTACATAGCCCGAAGGCCCAGGGGGCTTGAAGCCCATTACATAGCCCGTAGGCCCAAATTTTTGGCCAAATTCCTATTCTGTGAATAGTAACCCGGCTACTACAGTACCCGCTACAGTACCACCACCGCTACAGTGCCCTGCCACCGCTACAGTACCCGCTGATCAACAGTACCGCCGCTGCTACAGTACCCACTACAGTACTGCTACAGTAACCTGCGCCCAATGGGTTTTGAACCCCCATTTTTCATAAATGTTGGTAATTTAAAAATAATTTATTAGTTATTTAATAAAATTAATAACCTATTATTTAACATATTGGTTATATATTGTCATATTAATAACCATATTTTAATAATATATTACTCTTTGGTAAACCTCTGCCATTCATGTTATGCAAGCCATCAAATAAATTCTTGGTTGTGTGTAATGAGAGTTAACCTTGGGTCCTCAATTTATAATGAACTAGAGTTTATTTTTTGTTTAGTTTATGTAATCCAAAAATAATGGTTTATTATAAAATGAATTATTTTCATTTTTGCACGAAATAAAATATAAAAAAAAGATTAAATTAATTCGATAAAAATTCAGAAAAACTCAGGGCGTTACATATAGAGTGATTGACATTATCTTCTAGGTATATGGATGTAAATGATACTATCTTCCTTCATTTTGGATGTTCTAATAACAACTCCACTAATTCTGGTTCTGAATATTAGTCATCAGTATTTCCAACTATTGGATGACCAATTAGAAAAGGGGGTCAAATTTTACACTAATTGAATTAGAGTTGGTACAAAAACATAGATATTTTATACTCAATAGTGTCACTATATATCCATTTAATAATGAATTGAAATGTAAAAAAATGTATAGATTAAGGTGTCGAGATAAAAATGTTCTAGAATAAAAAAATTGTTAATAAAGATCCTTTTGAAAGGTTCAACATTCATGTTTGTATATACTCATCTTCAAATTATTGAAAGATAGTTATTTTATATATGATGAAAGTAACAGATTATATATTTTTGTCTACATAATTAATGTTTAATAATTGAGTTGATGTATTGAATGATTTTATGTCTTTGGCTCGAGGTCCTCTAAGTCACGCTAAGAGATTTGATGCCTATAATATTCATGGATTCCTGTTTTGTATTGTTTATCACGAAGAATACATAAAATCTAAAAATAATGGTGTGTTTAAATTTGTAGTGGTGGGATACTATGGGAAGATGATTGATATACTTGATGTAAACTATCATAAAAAAGATTTAGATGTCTTATTCAAATGGATGTGGGTAAAAATTGATAGGGGTATAATGTAAGATTTGACACATTTTACATTTTTCAACATCTCTTCCCTAATAGATAGCGGTCAGCATATAGAGCATTATTAATTTATCTCGACATCATAAGTGAATATTGTTTATTATATAGATGATGGAATAAATAAACTTTATGGTGTTTTGTACACCTAATGTATAGATACTTATATGATATGGGAGATGAAGATAAATCGGTTCTTTTTTGATAGTGAACCCAATCAACAACAAAATATTTAATTGTTATTTCTTGACAAAATCAAAATGGTATAACTTAAAAGAGTGGGTAAAAATTAAGGACTCTTCACAATAATGGTTTATAATAATGAAGATAATGAAGAATGGGATAATTTAATATATAAATTGGAAATGAAATTATATAACATGAACTTATTGGTAAAAGTTTTGTACAAATATACATGTTTCTAGTTTTTTTAAAATAAATTACACTTTTTCATTATTTATATATTTAATACACCTTAACTATATAAAAAGAAACATTGCTAAGAATATATGGGAATATTTTTGGTAACCTTTCTTATGAGGATGTGAGAATTCCCATTAATTTTAATTATTGGATGCATATTCTTATAGCTTGGAAAATGATTTCATTGATACTCAGGTAAAGGTAATATTAATTAGATATTCTATGATAACTAATTTAAAATACATGAGTAGATTTTTTAATATACTTATAAAGTGCTGTGTTTTTTAATTCTAGATGTTTTTCATTTTGATATCCATGACTCTATTTCACGCTCTTGTACTTTTCAACGAACACATACAAAATCTATAAAAATAAAAAAAGACACTTTTATATAAAAAATGAGTAATTCAAGTTACGCTGACCAAATCTTGTGTTATATTATTATGTGGTTGATTACTACACATAAAAAATTAATAATCGATCATTATTTGTTAGTTTGAAAACAATCTGAGTTTTTTTTCTTAGTCCTGACTTAGTGAACAATTTTGAAAGGTACAAAAATCCTTAAAAAAATTTGTCGGGGGGAGTCCACACTATGAGAACCACATTAAACTGTCATGAAATCAGTGGAAAATGAAATTAGATTTTGTTTTGAAATGTTGTAACTTATGACACATCATTCCAATTGATGGTTGGCCCGTCATGTCAACAAATGCATTTTTAGTGTTTTAAAACTCAAGAATCATGCATGGAATGGTCAAAACTAGAAAAATGACATTGGATTGTCCTGAAATCAAGGGACAATGTCCATATACTTATTTTTCAAATAAAGGAACTGGTGGCATGCCATTTTGAATAAAATTTTGTGTATTATGGCTATAAACATTTCTTAGTGTTTTAAAACACTAAAACATTCTTGAAATAGTCAAAATCACGAAAAAGAAATCAATTTTGATGAAATAATAGTAAAACCACAAATTCATTTTTTTTACATGTACATACTAAAAAAACATCTATCAGATGTGTAGTGTAAGTATAATTCTTTGGTAATCACTTATAGAAGGTATAAATGCCTTTAAAACAGGTTTTGGGTGGGGGGGGGGGGGTAAACATGGGTAACCATGTCAGATTGTCCAAAATTCAGTAGGAAATAACAATTTATTTAATTTTGAAATGTAGGAATTGACGACATGTTATTCTGAGTGTTTGTTTTCCCATTATTTCCACAAATATGTTTTTATCTGCTTGTTTCAATATGAATTTATATCTTGATTATGTTTCGTGCCTTTAATTTAAGGAATGTATTAGTCTTAGAATGTGATGGGTGGGGCCCTCTATAACCCCTTGATGCGTCAGTAGGTCTCATGAGACAAACTAGACTAAGAATTTTCCAATTTATATAAGGTGTCTTTGTCCAGGCCTTGTTGATATGTTTAAAATGTCCCACATTTCTCATTCCCTCATTATGATTTTAGTAATTGATAATCCATGGTTATTCTACTAGTAGAATATCTATGGTTATGATTTATTCAGAAGTGATTATTTGTACAGAATTATTTTTGATCATATTTTCAACTTGTAATATTATTTTCATGAGTATGATTCAACAAAATATATTTTTAGATATTCACAATGCATTATTTTATATTTTTATAGATTCTATTGTATTGTTTACCCTTATTTCAAATCAGATATCACCTTTTTTTTATGTTTTATTTTCCCCAAGATGTGAAGATTTATACTATGAATTACATTGATTAATATTCTAGGGGTTTTGTCTCTTTGATATCTCCGTAATCTTATGTTGCACACAACACTAAATTTAATACCACAATACTCTATAAAATATTAACATGATCAATAGAATAGTAATATAATAATTAATTATAGAAATCTGACCATTAGAATAGTAAGATTACCTAAGAAATTATAATTATAATTTAGGTATCATATAAATTAAAATATAATATATTTATATTATAGAATAATTAAAATAATGTTTCAAAAATACTAAATTAAGTATTTGTATTTTTGTAAAACATAATTGTTTATTAAAAATTTAAAAATTAGAATAATTATATAAATGAAACTAAATTTTCATGAAATATATTTATAAAAAAATATTTTTCTTTATTATGATTATAGGATAATATTACAATACCTTAGTTAATTTTTTAATGGTTCATAAAATCCATTATAATATTAAAGTCAACATTTTTTAAGTAAATTTTTATTTTATTAAAAAAATTAAATTTGTAATACTTTGAAAATTATTGTTGTAATATTCAGTCCATTTTTTAATTTTATAGTTTAAATAATTTTACGGTGAATTTTAGGGGTTCTTATAAAATAGTTGAATTTCTAGTGAAGAGTGAAATACGTTAATTTACGGTATTTAACCAATTAATGATTTATTGAGTCATAGTTGAGGTATGGATGATGTAAGCCCATAATCAGGATCTATACATAATTATGTCAATACAATTAGTAACATGTTTAAAACTATTTATATTCATGTGCCAAAATAATAAAATAATGAATAAAATAATCAAACAATATCTCTCCCATCCACTATAAATACCACCCATCACAACCACTTCTTCCCACACCTCCAAAGCTTTGAATCATTTCAAATATCTTCCCAAACCCTCTCCAAAACATGTCTCTCAAGTTATTTTCATACTGGTGTCTCCAAAAAGACCATTTCATGATTCCTTAATGGGTTTCTCATTTAGATGAATTGAAGCGGTAAATTCCCCTTTCGTTCTATTAATTTTTTTTAATTTATTTATTTTCTTATCCTTTCATAACCTCCCTATACCAAAGTTGCTTGATAACTTATTTTCATATTATATAAAATAATTTAAGTTAGATAATGGTATATTAAACATGAAATGATAATGTTGATGATGATGATTTTATTCTCTTCTACTCCCCTTTTATTCAAAAAACTAAAACATCATCCATGATGTGTGGATTTACCACCTCCATGGATGAAGAATTTTTGTTTTTCAATTATGCCTTCATGGCTAGTCATAAAATATATTAACTGTTAAATTAAACTATAATATATGTATTAAAACTAATTTATTATTATGGAAGCAATATATATACAAAAAATCAATTATTAACACAAAATGTGTGCCTGATGGTCATAAAAATGCCACAATAATCTAACCGGTTATCATTAATATTTAATTTAAGGATTTATCCTAATATCTCAAAATAGTATTATACATAAGAATATTTAATCATTTATATGTTCATTAAAAACATATTATTTTAATTCCATATAAGTATTCTCATTTTCAGGATCCTTCGTAAACATATACAAGTGAATCAATCATGAAAACCAAGGAAGTGAACACTCTCAAATGACGAAATTGAATTGTATAACTTGTTAAAAAGGTGATAAATGATCTTAAGAAAATTATAATAAATCAAATACATGTTTAATGGCTTATGAATTATATTATTAATTAAAAAATTACAATAATGAGTATATTAAGTGCAAGTGAAGAAAACATTCAAATTAAATTTTGGGGATTCTTTCTAAATATCCATTATTCATTCAGGTTACATTTTCTCTGTATTTACCCAAATATAATTATTAATTATTATTATTTACCCAACATACATTATATTTTTATGTTCAAATTTTGTGAATTTAGCTCAAGTTTTCTTTATTTTATTGGTAATTGCAAGTATTTATAAGGTTCCTTTTTCAATTCACCATATATGCGAGCCCGATAAAAGGAAACTTCCCAATTTTTTACCCATTTTCATGTAAACTACATAATATGTTTTAAGAATGCAATATTTTTATAAAATTTATATTTTTATAATGAAATTTCTTTTAGTTAATTTCTTGTTTTAGGAATAAAATCTTTCCATTTTGCACATTATAGACTCTTTTATATTTTCTCTTACGCCACATTGAAGTGGATCCTTTCTAAGGATTCTAAAAACTATTT
This sequence comes from Viscum album, assembly GCA_963277665.1. NCBI lineage: Eukaryota > Viridiplantae > Streptophyta > Magnoliopsida > Santalales > Viscaceae > Viscum > Viscum album. Next base: position 738,171,599 of record OY728137.1, read on the forward strand.
TTACTTGATTTCACTTCACTTTACAATTTATTGTATGAATTTTATATTAATGCTAATTAAATATATTTTCATTCCATTTAAATTTCGTGTATATACATGTCTGAAATATAATTTTTATGAATGATACAATTGATTTTCCAAAATATTTCTTTTTTCCAAAGTAAAAGGGTAATTCTATTAAGAAATTATCAAGGAATTTATTAGAATATTTTCATCTATTTAACTACCCTATGTTGAATCCAATCATTTCATGAGATTGATCTCTTATGTTACAATCCTCTATATTATATTTAATGGTGTATGATTATTTTTTGTACGGATATACTATCATGGTACCATTTTACACTAGTTTTAATATGAATATATTTGCTGATTATATTACACCACATTCACATGAGGAATTCATTGGACATATTATGTAATTGGAGGGGCTTCCTATAGAAAATAAATTGTAGCACCCCATCCCCAATTACCCAGAGTCGGTGCATTACTTCGTAACATTGGAATGATCACAAAAGATCAACTCTCGAAAGACGGATTAGTTTAGTAGCCTTGGAAACACTAGATATATTCACAAATGTTACATTACATCATAAAGTGAAAAACTACAATAACAAAGTCTCCATAGACCACACTCATATCCTCTTCCGAAAATCCATGCAGGTCATTCATAAAATACTTCTTCACATCCTGGAAAATATTAAAACATTGAAAGGGGTGAGCTCAGATGCTCAGTAAGGATAACAATATTGCAGAAGCTTTGGTAAATAAACATTAACATTTAAGGCAATGTATAACTAAAACAAAAGCCTTTTTAAACTTGAACATCAGCATAATATGGAAAAAATAAAATTAAATAATTCCATTTATTTACTCACATGGATATTCTACTAGTCGAATAATCACATGCAATATCAATAACCACTTTCATGATGATGGAATGCATAATGCCAGACTATCATAACCACGTAGCCAAGGCCTCGTGCCAAGACCACAAATAAGGCTTTGTCAAGGCCTCATTCCAAGACACTAGTTTGTATCATAAGACCTACCGATGCATCGAGGAGCTGTAGCGGGCTCCACCCGTCACTTATTAAGTCCAATGAATTCCTCATACGAATAGATTTAAACATATCATAAACCATAAAATAATCGTATCACATAAAACATGCATAAAGTAAACATAAAATTTCCACATTTCAATCACACGATATCAATAAAACACATTGATATAACAAAAATACTTTCAAAGCCATTTTCAATACCGAAATAAAAGATAGTTAAAACTTTGTATTTATTTTTCGTTAAAAAAAATTATGGCTTGTAGAGGAAGCGGAAACTCAAATAATGGTCACGACGGTAGAGAAGTCGTTGTCACCGCATATGTATGGAAAGAAAAACATTCCTTTTTTTCGTTTAGTAAAACGCTTCGTATAAAAAAATTCCTTTTGAATAAATGTTAAAAGTCAAAGGGGTTTATACACCGTATAAAAGAAAGTTGTGTATAAAACCAAAAATGCCTCAATGAAAGGAGATTGAGATGAAGTCCTTATAAAGATCATTTTTAAGATAAAATAGACATATTATGAGTATTTACTATAAGTACACATAAATAAAGTACAAATACAAGATAGGACATAATAATATCATGACATAATTTGAAAGTAGGAGATTTACCCAAAGATTGGAAATTGGGTTAAGAAATTCCCTTACCTCATGTCCGAATTCACTCGACCATTCTTTGATATCCTAAATAATAAACTAGAGTTAATCTCTACCTTCTTAAGAACCATTTTCAAGTTCATTTTCCCTTCTATATCACTTATTACCATGTCATGAACATTATGTAATTATTTAAGTTTATAACAGTCGTTTTGTCGATGTTAGGTAATTGAGTCAAAAATAAACATCTTATAATTACAATTTGATCATGTGGTAAAATATCCATTATATACATAACAATATTCATGATTTATATATCATATAAATCATATATATCCAGTATATACATTCATTTATAATATTACATAACATTTAGAGGTAAGAAATGAAATGCACCGTTCATGGAGACGGTAAGCCGTACGTACGCATGAACACTACTTTCATTTCTATTTCGTATTTAATGGAATGAAGTTATAAATATATAAAGGTATAATATAATTCCAGTATAATATAATGTATAATTCCATTTACTCCATCCTTTATAAATCCCACATATGGCATTAACGATTCAAATCACATTGAGGGGGCGGTAGTCTGCACATCCTAAAATGAAATTATCGCGTTTACCTATAATGGAAATCATAAAGTATGCCATAAACAAGAAATAAATAAGCATAAGTTAAACATAAACATTATATATATATCATATATGAAAATAGTGTCATCAAAATGGCCACCATTAGAGGTGTTAAAAGAATATTGAACAATCATCGTTTCGTGAGGCAGTATTTCGCCACCCACAGAAACAGTATGTTCTTTAACCATTAGACAAAGGTGTGTGTAAGTTTAAACAAAATCCTTATCATAAAAACATCCTAGTATATTTTAGATACTGTTGTTGTTACAAAAGAAAGTAATAAAAAGATTTTAAGGGGTTGGAGAAGCAAAATAAAACAAAACAACATTAGAGAAGACATTACCTTAAAATCGGGTAGATCTTTTTGATTTGAGCCAAAGGATTCCTTGGGAAGACTTCTTCCCAATGTGAGGCATCTAGGAGTAAGTGAGGGATGATGGTAGAGTATTTGGGAATAGGGTGGCCGATACAAAAGTCTTTGAGAGTGCGAGTAAGGTGGTAGTGGTGGAGGCCTTTTATAAGTGGAGAGGAGGGGCACTCTTGGAATGTAATAAAATGTTACTTTATTATACAATGCTTTTAGGATTATAAAGGTCCCACACATAAATAATTCGAGGCTAAGGTGATAAGGGTTAGAAATATTCTCATCAAATAGGCTTTGGAAAAGTGTAATGCTTTTAATTTACATTATCCTTCCATTTTATTAAAATTGTTAATTAATGAGGTAATTCCTACATCATCCTGGTGTCATAAATAATTTAATTTATTTAATGTCTAAAAATTATAAAAAAAATATCATTATTTATTAAATATTTTTTTATTTCTAATGAATATTTATAGTAAAAAATATGACTTGTATTACCCCATTTAAAAATTGTTTTAGTAAAACAACTCTTGTTTGTAGAATTTTTATTTTAACATTATATAAAACGTTATTTATGTCATTTTCCTGCCAAAGAAGCTCCATGGGGTCCCCAAGTTGACCCATGGATTTTCTTGGTCGTACATGACACATCCAATAGGGGTAGGACAAGTTTAAAGGTCATTTTATATTTTTATAATACCATTTTTACCTTAAATTTCACTAATTACCTTTAATCGCAATTAATTAAACTTAAAAGTTACTATTCACCAAAAAATTATTTTCATCCTATTGATCCACATTTTAATTCATAATAAAAACCATGTATGTAGTATTTTTGAAAATCAAATCACAGAAGTGGTAATATTTCATTTAAATGAAAAATCAGTTATTTAGCTACCACTTAGTGGTTTCGCTATTCATCAAAAATTGATGTTTTTCAGAACAATGCAAAAATTTCACCCTAAGCTATAATTGATATTCCAAATTCAAAATTGATGTCTATTTTAAAAAATTCCAAACATATAAGTTGCATTAATTAATTTTAAAATTAATTCCCGCTGTCGCAACAAATAGTGTGTTTTTAAGAAAAAATATATATCAAAAGATTGCCAATTGTTTATGTCCAATTTCAATGTGAAATTAATTCTAATGACAACCACTGGATAAAATGGTAAAAATATATTCTAATTACACTTTAAAACCTCTCAACTGTATTATTTATCACTAAAAATTATTTTGATTAAAAATGTGGTTTTTAAGTATTTTTCACTATTCAAAAAAAATTGGAAGTTCTCAGAAAAATAAAAAAATTTCATCATAGGCTAATTTCGATATTACAAATCCAAAAATTAAGTCCATTTTGAAATAGAAAATATATATAATTTCAAAAAGTGGGTATTACTATTCATAATGGCTATTTTTATTAGTCGTAGTGTGTTGGAATCTCGAACTTGCGTACAATGCAAGCTATTGCATTATTGAAAGAGAACCGTACCGTGGAAGCTCGGGGTGTTACATTCTCACCTCCTTCAATAAATTGCATCCTCTCAATTTGAAATTTTTCATTGAAAATAAAAGGTTGAAAATACAAAATACCTTTGTGGAAAACCCACATCGAAAATAAGGTTAATAAAATTTAGCCTTAATAAGAGGGAAAGGGAAATGAAAAAGTCACCACCAAATTATGATCTCGATAAGGAGAACATTGGTGGAAATTAGAGACATATAATTGGAGGGAAAACATAAATATTTGAAGGGAGTGATTGAGGTCATCAATCACAAACAAGCGTAAAATTTATGTCCTCAAAGCCTTCAATCTATGTTGATTTAAAATATTATCAGTTCAACAAGAAATAAGGTATATGGATAACACATTTTTTGTTTTAATATCCCTTTACTAAATTTTAAGAATTAATTTATTAATAGAATAAGAGATAGGTATATATATATTTATTCTTGACAAGTAGAGTTTCCACCTTCAACTAATTTCGACCACAAACTCATCTTTTACTCAAAAAGATAATAGAACTAAAAAATATTATATTTACTATAATCGTACAAGGTTAAAAATATTAACACGTACCATTTAGATTAGGAAAACTATTTTCTAATAACCAGGGACTTCCTGTAGGCTAGTGGGAGGTAATAAAGTCATGTCACACTATGGTTTTGGGTTCGATTCCTACAGCTTTGTCCGACGCGACGGGTTATCCCCCAACCTGCAGGTTGTCCTTTTCCTAAAACTATAGTATTATAATATACCAAAAATCATCTTCATAAATGTTTTAACCTTAAAAAATACTATCCAAAGTTAAATTTAATCCATTCCAACCTTTATAGTTATCCAAAATACTTCTATGCAACTCACAGTCCAAATTTTATAAGGAAGGTAAACAGAATGAAGATCCTTTTTTTCCGTGTAACAACATGTGAACACCTTCATCATGTATTCTTTCAAAACACTAAAACATCCTGAATAACCATAAATCCTTATTGATTACATTCGTGATCCCTTATTCTTTATGGAATACTAGATATACTCCTGCTATCCTAAAATGAATACAAATCATTAATCAGTTTCAAGGAAGTTAAGAATATCCAATATAATGTATCCAAATAAATCATGTCTTTTTCCAAAATCACTATCTCGGTATCAGTACCATATTATGGTTTATCTTTCTCTCAACCATATATTTTCCAAAAATTTAACCTGTTGTGGAGTCACTTTTTGTGGTTCCACACAATATCAAGTCCTTGATGAAATAGTACTGCAATACAATCCTTATATACTCCATAATTATTATAACCAGTAAATCATTGATACAACTCTCAAATGACAAAATTATTTAATAACAACATAAGACCTCTAATCATTACTCCTCATCTGTGGTAGTATCATAACTTGATTATTATCCAATAACATAATTTGGGGAATACTCTGATGATTTGGACATTGGTTTGCGTAGTGTCCCCACTCCTTGTCGATGAAGCATTGTACATTTTAAACCTTTTTCTTACCCTTGCAGTCAGGCACTTTGTGTCCCTTTTCTCCACACTTATAACAAACTCCCATTTCCTTCAGGCAAGTTCCAAGGTGTTTATTCCCATAGTTATCACATATTGGAAAATTCTTCTTTTCCCTCACCCCTTTATCCATAATTCTCTCTTCCATCCTTTTCTTCTCTTTCTTCTCTTCAAATCCATAAGACTCAGAGAATTATTTACTTATCTTGTTAACAAATGATACTATTTCTTCATATTTTGAGAACACATGGGAGACTATTTCCCATCTAAATGTTGTCTTAATACCGTGAAAGATATGATCCTTCTTACTCTATGGATCATACGAATTGATGGATTTCACATTCCTTCTACTGGGCATCATTTCTATACAATGGCATAAAATAGGTTAGTTTATGAATTGCAATGAAATAATTCAAAACTTGTAAAATACTAAATGTAAATTGAACGGTTTATGGATATAATCCATAATCATAAAAAATGTTTTATTTGAGGATGTATATACTAATAAAACCTGCATAATCTTTTGTAATGAAAATGAGAATTATCCTAAGCATATCCCCCGGGAGTGTCCTAACCAAGAGTGCAGAAAGGCCCGTTGTCGTGCACCAGTTCCCATTCGATTCTAGCTCAGAGCAGTGTTTTCGGGTTTTACCCCTAGGTACATTTGTGCCCGAGCCGCCTCTACCTGCTCGTATCCAGACAGGGATGTATTTCTCAAAAAACTCACAACATCTCTATAATACCAAAATTCTAGGAAGTTCTTCTATACTAATCCTCAAAGTATATCTTTGGGCTATGTACTCTATTCAGAGTTTATCAAAATCTAGATTCCAAGGTTAGTACGAAACTACCTCTGATACACACTATAGCACCCTGGCCCCAGTTACCCAGAGTCGGTGCATTACTTCGTAACATTGGCATGATCAAAAAAGATCAAGTCTTGAAAGGCCGATTAGCTTAGTAGCCTTGGAAACACTAGATACATTCATAAATGTTTCATTACATCATAAAGCGAAAAAATACAATAACAAAGTCTTCATAGACCACACTCATATCCTCTTCTGACAATCCCTACAGGTCATTCATAAAATACTTCTTCACATCCTGGAAAATATTAAAACATTGAAAGGGGTGAGCTCAGATGCTCAATAAAGACAACAATATTGTGGAAGAATTCGTAAATAAACATTAACATTTAATGAAATGTATAACTAAAACAAAATCCTTTTTAAACTTGAACTTAAGCATAATATGGCAAAAATAAAATTAAATAATTCCATTTACTTACTCACATGGATATTCTACTAGTCGAATAATCACATGCAATATCAATAACCACTTTCATAATGAGGGAATTCATAATGTCAGACTATCATAACCTCGTAGCCAGGGCCTCGTGCCAAGACCAGAAATAAGATTTTGTCTAGGCCTCTTTCCAAGACACTAGTTTGTCTCATGAGATCTACCGATGCATCGAGGAGCTATAGTGGGCCCCACCCATCACTTATTAAGTCCAATTCATTCTTCATATGAATTGGTTTAAACATAACATAAACCATAACATAATCGTATCACATAAAACATGCATAAAGGAAACATAAAATTTCCACATTTCAATCACAAGATATCAATACAACAAATTGATATAATAAAAACACTTTCAAAACCATTTTCAATACCAAAATAAAAGAAAGTTAACACATTGTATTTATTTTTCATTAAAAAAAATTATGGCTTGTAGAGGAATCCAAAAGTCAAATAATGGTCACCGCGGGGGAGAAGTTGTTTTCGCCGCATATGTACGGAAATAAAAACATTCCTTTTTGTTGTTTAGTAAAAATCTTCATATAAAAAAAATTCCTTTTGAATAAACATAAAAAGTCAAAGGGGTTTATACACCGTATAAATGAAAGTTGTGTATAAAACCAAATATGCCTCAATGAAAGGAGATTGAGACGAAGTCCATACAAAGATCATTTTTAAAATAAAATAGATATATTATGAGTATTTACTATAATTAAACGTAAATAAAGTACAAATACAGGATAGGACATAATAATATCATGACATAATTTGAAAGTAGGAGATTAACCCAATGATTGGAAATTGGGTTAAGAAATTCCCTTACCAGGTGTCCGAATTCACTCGACCATTCTTTGATCTCTTGAATAATAAACTAGAGTTAATATCTAACTTCTTAAGAACCTTTTTCAAGTTCATTATTTCTTTTATATCACTTATTACCATGTCATGAACATTATTTAATTATTTAAGTTTATAACGGTCATTTTGTCGATCTTAGGTACTTGAGTCAAAAATAAACTTCTTATAATTACACTTTGTTCATGTGGTAAAATATACATTATATGCATAATTATATTCATGATGTATATATCATATACATCATATATATCTAGTATATACATTCATTTATAATATTACATAACATTTAGAGGTAAGAAATGAAATGCACCGTTCATAGAGACGGTAAGCCGTACGTACGCATGAACGCTACTTTCATTTATATTTCATATTTAATGGAATGAAGTTATAATTATATAAAGGTATAATATAATTCCAGTATAATATAATGTATAATACCATTTAATCCATCCTTTATACATCCCACATATGGCATTAACGATTCAAATCACTTTGAGGGGGCGGTAGTCCGCCCTTCCTAAAATGAAATTATCGCGTTTACCCATAATAGAAATCATAAATTATGCCATAAATGAGAAATAAATAAGCATAAGGAAATCATAAAAATAATATATATATATATCATATATGAAAATTGTGTCATCAAAATGGCCACCATTAGAGGTGTTAAAAGAATATTGAACAATCATCGTTTCGTGAGGCAGTATTTCACCACCCATAGAAACAATATGTTCTTTAACCATTATACAATGGTGTGTGTAAGTTTAAACCAAATACATATCATAAAAACATCCTATTATATTTTAGATACTGGTTTTGCTACAAAATAAAGGAATAAAAAGAGTTTAAGGGGTTGGAGAAGCAAAATAAAACAAAACAACATTAGAGAAGACATTACCTTAAAATCCGGTAACTCTTTTTGATTTGAGCCAAAGGATTCCTTGGAAAGACTTCTACCAATAGTGAGGCTTCTAGGAGTAAGGGAGGGATGTTGGGAGAGTATATATGTAGAGGTTTTCTGAGCCAAAAGGCTTTGAATGTGTGAGTAAGGTGGTAGTGGTGGGGGCCTTTTATAATTGGAGAGGGGGGACAATCTTGGAAAGTAATAAAATGTTACTTTATTATACAATGATTTTAGGATTCTAAAGGTCCCACACTTATATAATTCGAGTATAAGGTGATAAGGGTTCGAAATAATCTCATACAGTAGGCTTTGGACAAGTCTAATGCTTAGATTTTACATTATCCATCCATTTTATTAAAATTGTTAATTAATAAGGTAATCGCTGCATCATCATGATGTCATAAATAATTTAATTTATTTAATGTCAAAAAATTATATAAAAACTATCATTATGTAAGAAATATTTTTATATTTCTAATGAATATTTATAGTAAAAAATATTACTTGTATAACCCCATTTAAAAATTGTTTTAGTAAAACAACTCTTGTTTGTGACATTTTTATTTTAACATTAAATAAAAAGTTATTTATGTCATTTTCCTACCAAAGTGGCTCCATGGGGTCCCCAAGTTGACCCATGGATTTTCTTGGTCAACCAGGACACATACAATAGGGGTAGGACAAGTGTAAAGGTCATTTCATATTTTTATAATACCATTTTTACCTTAAATTATACTAATTACCTTTAATCGCGATTAATTAAACTTAACAGTTACTATTCACCAAAAAATTATTTTCATCCCATTGAACCACATTTACTTCCTAATGACAACCATGTATGTCAGTTTTTTGAAAATAAAATCACAGATGTGGTAATATTTCATTTAAATGAAAAAGTAGTTATTTAACTACCACTTAGTGGTTTCACTATTCATCAGAAATTGAAGTTTTTCAGAACAATGAAAAAATTTCACCCTAAGCTATAATTGATATTCCAAATTCAAAATTGATTTCTATTTTACAAAATTCCAAAAATATAAGTTGAATTAATAATTTTTATAATTAATCCCCGCTGTCACAACAAATAGCATGTTTTTAAGAAACAATATATATCAAAAGATTGCCAATTGTTTATGTCCAATTTCAAAGTGGAATTAATTCTAATGAAAACCATTGGATAAAATGGTAAAAATATATTCTAAATAAACATTAAATACTCTCAATAGTATAATTTATCACTAAAAATTATTTTGATTAAAAAATTTGTTTTTAAGTATTTTTCACTATTCATAAAAAAATTGGGAGTTCTCAGAAAAATACGAAAAATTCATCATAGGCTAATTTCGATATTCCAAATCCAAAAATGAAGTCCATTTTGAAATATAAAATATATATAATTTCAAAAAGTGGGTATTACTATTCATAATGGTTATTTTGATTGGTCACGGTGTGTTAGAATCTCGAACTTGCGTACAATGCAAGATATTGCATTATACAAAGAGAAGCGTATCGTGGAAGCTCGGGGTGTTACATTCTCCCCTACTTCAATAAATTGCGTCCTCGATATTTGAAAATTATCATTGAAAATAAAAGGTTGAAAATAGAAAATACCTTTGTGGAAAACCCACATCGGAAATAAGGTTAATAAAATTTAGCCTTAATAAGAGGGAATGGGAAATGAAAAAGTCACCACCAAATTATGATCTCGAAAAGGAAAACATTGCTGGAAATTAGAGACATATAATTGGAGAAAAAACTTAAATATTTGTAGGGAGTGATTGAGGTCATCAATCACAAACAAGTGTACAATTTAGGGCCTCAAAGCATTCAATCTATGTTGATTTAAAATATTATCAGTTCAACAAGACATAAGGTATTAGGATAACACATTTTTTGTTTTAATATCCCTTTACTAAAGTTTAAGAATTAATGTATTTAGAGAATAATAGATAGGTATATATATATTTATTCTTGACAAGTAGAGTTTCAACCTTCAACTAATTTCTACCACAAACTCATCTTTTACTAAAAAAGATAATAGAAATCAAAAATATTATAATTATCCTAATCGTACAAGGTTAAAAATATTAACACGTACCATTTATATTAGGACAACTATTTTGTAATAACCAAGGATTTCCTGTAGGCTAGTGGTAGGTAATAAAGGCATATCGCACTATGGTTGTGGGTTCGATTCCTACAGCTTTTTCCGACACGACGGGTTATCCCCCAACCTGCAGGTTGTCTTTTTCCTAAAACTATTGTATTATAACATTCCAAAAATAATCTTCAAAAATGTTTTAACCTTAAAAAAAACTATTCAAAGTTCAACTAAATCCATTCTAACCTTTATAGTTATCCAAAATACTTCTGTCCAACTCACAGTCCAAATTTTATAAGGAAGGTTAACGTAATGAAGGTCCTTTTTTCCGCATAATAACATGTGAACACCTTCATCATGTATTCTTTTAAAACACTAAAACATCCTGAATAACCATAAATCTTTATTTATTACATTCATGATCCCTTATTCTTTATATAATACTAGATATACTCCTTCTATCCGAAAATGAATACAAATCATTAATCAGTTTCAAGGAAGTTAAGAATATCCAATATAATTTATCCAAATAAATCATGTCTTATTCCAAAATCACTACCTCGGTATCAGAACCATATTATGGTCTATATTTCTCTCAAAAATATATTTTCCAAAAATTTAACCTGTTGTGGAGTCACTTTTCTTGGTTCCACACAATATCAAGTCCTTGATGAAATAGTACTACAGTACAATCCTTATATACTCCATAATTATTATAACCAGTACATCATTGATACAACACTCAAATGACAAAATTATTTAATAACATCATAATACCTCTAATCATTCCTCCTCATCTGTGGTAGTATCATAACTTTATTATTATCCAATAACATCATTTGCGGAATACACTGATGATTTGGACAATGGTTTGCGTAGTGTCCCCACTCCTTGCAGATGAAGAATTGGACATTTGAAACCTTTTTCTTACCTTTGTAGTCACGCACATTGTTTCCCTTTTCTCCACACTTATAACAAACTCCCATAACCTTCAGGCAAGTTCCAAGGTGTTTCTTCCCACAGTTATCACATATAGGAAAATTTTTCTTTTCCCTCATCCCTTTATCCATGATTTTCTCTTCCATCCTTTTCTTCTCTTTCTTCTCTTCAAAGCCATAAGACTCAAATAATTCTTTACATATCTTGTTAACACATGATACTATTTCTTCATATGTTGAGAAGACATGGGAGACTATTTCTCTTCTAAATGTTGGCTTAATACCATGAAAGATATGATCCTTCTTACTCTTTGGATCATACGTATTGATGGATTTCACATTCCTTCTACTGGCCGTCATTTCTATACAATGGCATAAACTAGGTTAGTTTATGAATTGAAATGAAAGAATTCAAAACTTGTAACATACATAATGTAAATTGAACGGTTTATGGATATAATCCATAATCATAAAAAAAATTTCTTTGAGGACGTATATACTAATAAACCCTGCATAATGTTTTGTAAAGAAAATGAGAATTATCCTAAGCATATCCATCAGGAGTGTCGTAACCAAGAGTGCATCAAGTCCCATTGTCGTGCACCGGTTCCCATTCGAGTCCAGCTCAAAGTGGTGTTTTCGGGTTTTACCCCTAGGTACATCTGTGCCAGAGCCACCTCTACCTGCTCGTATCCAGACAGGGATGTATTTCTCGGAAAACACACAACATGTCTATAATACCAAAATTCTAGAAAGTTCTTCTATAGTCATCCTCAAAGTCTATCTTTGGGCTATGTGCTATAATCAGAGTTTATCTAAATCTAGCTTCCAAGGTTAGTACTAAACTGCCTCTGATACCAACTGTAGCGCCCCAACCCCAGTTACCCAGAGTCGGTTCATTACTTCGAAACATTGGCATGATCACAAAAGATCAAGTCTCGAAAGACCGATTAGTTTAGTATCCTTGGAAACACTAGATACATTCATAAATGTTTCATTACATCATAAAGTGAAAAACTACAATAACAAAGTCTCCATAGAACACACTTATATACTCTTCTGACAATCCTTGCAGGTCATTCATAAAATACTTCTTCACATCCTGGAAAATATTAAAACATTGAAAGGGGTGAGCTCAGATGCTTAGTAAGGATAACAATATTGCGGAAGCTATCGTAAATAAATATTAACATTTAAGGCAATGTATAGCTAAAACAAAAGCCTTTTTAAAATTTAACTTCATCATAATATGGCAAAAATAAAATTAAATAATGCCATTTACTTACTCACATGGATATTCTATTATTCGAATAATCACATGCAATATCAATAACCACTTTCATAATAATGGAATGCATAATTCCAGACTATCATAACCACGTAGCCAGGGCCTCGTGCCAAGACCACAAATAAGATTTTGTCTAGGCGTCATGCCAAGACACCAGTTTGTCTCATGAGACCTACCGATTCATCGAGGAGCTGTAGCGGGCTCCACCCATCACTTATTAAATCCAATGCATTCCTCTTATGAATATTTTTAAACATATCATAAACCATAAAATAATCGTATCACATAAAACATGCATAAAGGAAACATAACATTTCCACATTTCAATCACAAGATATCAATACAACACATTTATATAATAAAAACACTTTCAAAACCATTTTCAATACCAAAATAAAATAAAGTTAAAACTTTGAATTTATTTTTCATTTAAAAAATTATGGCTTGTAGAGGAAGCCGAAACTCAAATAATGGTCACGGCGACAGAGAATTCATTGTCGCCGCATATGTATGGAAAGAAAAACATTCCTTTTTGTCGTTTAGTAAAATGCTTTGTAAAAAAAATTCCTCTTGAATAAACGTAAAATGTCAAAGAGGTTTATACACCGCAAAAAAGAAAGTTGTGTATAAAACCAAACATGCCTCAATGAAAGGAGATTGAGACGAAGTCCTTACAAAGATCATTTTTAAAATAAAATAGATATATTATGTGTATTTACTATAATTACACATAAAGAAAGTACAAATACAAGATAGGATATAATAATATCATGACATAATTTGAAAGTAGGAGATTAACCCAAAGATTGGAAATTGGGTTATGAAATTACCTTACCTCGTGTCCGAATTCACTCGACCATTCTTTGATCTCCTGAATAATAAACTAGAGTTAATATCTACCTTCTTAAGAACCTTTTTCAATTTCATTATTCCTTTTATATCACTTATTACCATGTCATGAACATTATGTAATTATTTAAGTTTATAACGGTCGTTTTGTCGATCTTAGGTACTTCAGTCAAAAATAAACTTCTTATAATTACTCTTTTTTCATGTGGTAAAATATACATTATATCCATAATTATATTCATGATGTATATATCATATACATCATATATATCTAGTTTATACATTCATTTATAATATTACATAACATTTAGAGGTAAGAAATGAAATGCACCGTTCACGGAGACGGTAAGCCGTACGTACGCATGAAGGATACTTTCATTTCTATTTAATATTTAATGGAATGAAGTTATAATTATATAAAGGTATAATATAATTCCAGTATAATAAATTGTATAATACCATTTACTCCATCCTTTATACATCCCACATATGGCATTAACGATTCAAATCACTTTGAGGGGGTGGTAGTCCGCTCTTCCTAAAATGAAATTATCGCGTTTACCCATAATGGAAATCATAAAGTATTGCATAAATGAGAAATACAGAATCATAAGGAAAACATAAACATAATATATATATATATCATATATGAAAATATTGTCATCAAAATGGCCACCATTAGAGGTGTTAAAAGAATATTGAACAATCATCGTTTCGTAAGGCAGTATTTCGCCACCCACAGAAACAATATGATATTTAACCATTAGATGAAGGTGTGTGTAATTTTAAACCAAATCCTTATAATAACAACATCCTAGTATATTTTAGATACTGTTGTTGTTACAAAAAAAAGTAATAAAAAGAGTTTAAGGGGTTGGAGAAGCAAAATAAAACAAAACAACATTAGAGATGACATTACCTTAAAATCAGGTAACTCTTTTTGATTTGAGCCAAAGGCTTCCTTGGGAAGACTTCTGCCCAAAGTTAGGATTCTAGGAGTAAGTTAGGGAAATTGGGAGAGTATTTGGGCAGAGTTTGGCCGAGCCTAAAGGCTTTGAAAGTGTGAGTAAGGTGGTAGTGGTGGGGGCCTTTTATAAGTGGAGAGGAGGGGCAGTCTTGGAAAGTAATAAAATGTTACTTTATTATACAATTTTTTTCAGATTCTAAAGGTCCCACACTTATATAATTAGAGGATAAGGTGATAAGGGTTTGAAATATTTTCATCCAATAGGATTTTTACAAGTGTAATGCTTAGATTTTACATTATTCGTCCATTTTATTAAAATTGTTAATTAATGAGGTAATCGCTGCACCATCATGGTGTCATAAATAATTTAATTTATTTAATGTCTAAAAATTATTAAAAAACTATCATTATGTAAGAAATATTTTTAAATTTCAAATGAAAGTTTATAGTAAAAAATATGACTTGTATAACCCCATTTAAAAATTGTTTTAGTTAAACAACTCTTGTTTGTGACATTTTTATTTTAACATTAAATAAAAAGTTATTTATGTCATTTTCCAACCAAAGTGGCTCCATGGGGTCCCCAACTTGACCCATGGATTGTATTGGTCGGCCATGACACATCCAATAGTGGTAGGACAAGTGTAAAGGTCATTTCATATTTTTATAATACCATTTTTACATTAAATTTCAGTAATTACCTTTAATCGCGATTAATTAAACTTAAAAGTTACTATTCACCAAAAAATTAATTTCATCCCATTGAACCAAAATTTAATTCCTAATAAAAACCATGTATGTCAGATTTTTGAAAATCAAATCACAGAAGTTGTAATCATTCATTTAAATGAAAAATCAGTTATTTAACTACCACTTAGTGGTTTCACTATTCATCAAAAATTGATGTTTTTCAGAACAATGCCAAAATTTCACCCTAAGATATAATTGATATTCCAAATTCAAAATTGATGTCTATTTTACAAAATTCCAAACATATAAGTTTCATTAATTAATTTTATAATTAATTCCCGTTGTCACAACAAATAGCGTGTTTTAAGAAACAATATATATCAAAAGATTTCCAATTGTTTATGTCTAATTTCAAAGTGAAATTAATTCCAATGAAAAACATTGGATAAAATGGTAAAAATAAATTCTAATTACACTTTAAAACCTCTCAATAATACAATTTATCACTAAAAATTATCTTGATTAAAAGAGTTGTTTTTAAGTATTTTTCACTATTCATAAAAAAATTGGAAGTTCTCAGAAAAATACCAAAAATTCATCATAGGGTAATTTAGATATTCCAAATCCAAAAATGAATTCCATTTTCAAATATAAAATATATATAATTTCGAAAATTGGGTACTACTATACATAATGGCTATTTTGATTGGTCGCGGTGTGTTAGAATCTCGAACTTGCGTACAATGCAAGCTATTGCATTATTGAAAGAGAAGCGTATCATGGAAGTTCTAGGTGTTACATAAATGCATTGGATGGTCTCATGAGACAAACTGGATTGGGTTTTTATCAATTAATGTATGGTGTCTTCACCAAAGCATTCAAGGTTTGATTTTGATGTCCATTATTATGAAATCCATCATTATGATATAATTAAATGATAATCCATATGAATATTCTACCACTTTTTTATCCATGGATAAGTTTTATTCTCATGTGGTCTTTAGGTAGCATTTTTTTTGTAATCATTTATCCTTTTTATTAGATTCATGTTTATGATTTAAAGAAATGTGTTGTTAGATATTCACATTTCAGTATTATTTATTTTTATAGTTTTTGCTGTATTGATTACCCTTAATAAGAATATGAGATAACCACTTTATTATATTTTATTTTTCCCATGATGTTAACATGTATACTATTAATTACATTCCAAGAAAATCTTGGAGTTTATTTATGTTTAAAATTGAGTTTATATGTGTTTTTCTTTTAATTTGTAATATTAAAATTATGTTTTCATTTTGTTTTCCAAAGATAATAAACAATTACATCGATTAGGATGTGGAATCCTTCACTATTATAGCATTGTAAAAAATTTAGGCATCATATCTAATGTACTTGGGTCAGAGTCATTACTGTTGGTAACATAGGATATTTATTATGATAATTTGAACTATTATTTAGGAAAACATTGGGAAGGGGAATATATCCCTAAAACAGTCATTGAGAATATTCCAAAAGTAACCAAGATTTTTTATATAGAGATTATTTATATCAAAATTTTAAATTTTGGATTTTGTGATTCACTAGTTTGGGTATTATACATTATTTTTCACAATGTTATGATCTGTTTTAGTTCATTATATTTTATATAGATGTTTCCATATAGAAAAAATGCAAACAATATCAATGAATGTATTCCATGTAGGGATTTTCCTCATACGAAATATAATTATATGAGATATAGACCTATAACTCGAGTTGAAAAAAATATAACTATACAATGATGACTGACTATGCTATAAATATAAATTACTCACATAGAGTGTCCTAATCCCCACTATGGAGTAAAAATGTTAGGCCACTTCATGCATCAAAACCCCATTAATTTAATGGGATTAAAACCTTATTTTTAAATGATTAATGAATTTTTTCATTAGAGAATATATTTATCTCTTTTGGAAGTAATGAATGGAAAACATTTACCATAAAAATTTATCATCTCTCAAGAGTTTCAGATCAATGGTGGTCATTAATTCACAAATTCAAAGGTGGATAAAGAAATTTAAAATATAGAGTGAAAGGATTTTAAGGAAATTTTATTGAAAAAATATTTCCCTAATAGGTAGTGAGTAGATAAGGAGTGGAAATTCTTGAGTCAAAGACAAAAAGAGGATGAAAATATTTCTATGTATGAATCCAATATTACATGGTTAGCAAGGCCTGTCTCGGATTACATTGGTAATCCATGTAGAAATATCCACCTTTTATCTAATGAAATTTAGTCAATTCTAATAAGGTAACCAGTATCCTAAAAATTATCATTATATTAGGATATAGTATATTATTCCACCAAGATAGAGATATAAATTTCCAATCCATATGGATTCAAAGGGAAGAAATAATACAGTTCTTCAGTACACTGGAAATGGAAATAAAGAAATAGGGATTAATGGAAGGATAGTGTTTCCAAAGTGTAGTAAATATGGAAAGAAACATCATGGATCATGTCTTATCGGAGTGGATATTTGTTTCAATTTTGGATAAAAAAACATCTTGCTCATGATTTCATAGGAATGAAAGAAGAAATATATGTGCAAGTATTCACCTGTAAGGAGTTGGGACACTATGAAAATGATTTCCTTATACTTTAAGGAAACCATACCAAGAAAATTCCAGGGTAATAAGGTAATGATTTTTGAGTCACAAAAGGTGTGGTTGAAGTTCCAAATGTGGTGTTTGTAGGTACATTATTTATCTCCTAAGATTTAGCTAAATCTTCATTGAATTCTAGATAATCGAATTCATTTATATCTTCGTAGTTTTGTTGAAAAATTATAAATTTTAAAATCCCCATAACAAAGGAGTTTTATGTAACTAGTCTTAGTGGAAACCTTATTTCAACAAATATTTGTCATCTTGTTCTTATTATGAGAAATAAACATAGAGTAATTGATACTTTTATTATCATGATGATGATTTATGTTGATAAAAATCTTGGTATGAATTGGATTTCAAATAATAATTAAAAAATAATTACAAAGATAAGGTAATAATGGTTTGTTATGAAGGTATATAATTTATCATCTTTAGAGGGTAAATTTAATCATAAATTTCATATCTAGATCCATCTCTAGTAGTTTCTCTAAATGAGATTCTTGGAGAAGAAGATAAGATAAAACCTACTGGTGAAAACTATGATATAAATATTGAGGATGTACTTATTCTAAAATAATATATTGATTTATTTAAATAGGATATACATATACATCCTCCAGAGTGGGAATTTGATTTTTTTGTTGATTTAATCCCTAATGAAAGACCTATATCAAAGAATATCTATATAATGGCCATAGTGGAGGTAACATGTTTATGTAAACAATTAGATGATATGTCTGATAAGGGATTTATATTTTTTATTGTTTCACCTTGGGGAGCTCCTGTTATTTTAGTTAAGAAGAAGGATGTATCTATGAGGATATACACTGATTATAATGAGATTTATGTTATCATGGTATATAAACAGTATTTTTTTTCTCGCATTGATGACTTATTTGATCATGTTCACAGAGCTCAATATTTTTTAATGATTGATATTTTAACTGGATATCATCAATTATGTGTGAAGAGGTAATATATTCTAATGATGTCATTTAGAACTAGTTTTGGACATTACTATTTAAATACTATTTAGACTAGCTAATACACCCTATATTTTAATAGATCTAATGAATATAGTGTTTAAAGAGTATCTTTATTTTTTTGTTATTGTAATTAATATTTATAAATTGGTATATTACATATTCTATGATGACCATGAGAACCACTTTATTATTCTTCTGGACACTCTTAGAATAAAAGAGTTATATGGGAAGTTTAGTAAGTGTGAATTCTAGATTTAAACAGTTTCATTTATTGGCCATACTTTCTCCAATGATGGAAGCCTAGTTAATCATGTGAATAAAGGCAGTCCATGAATAACTTACAATAATGAATATGTCTAAGGTATGAGGTTTCATTGGTTTAGTGGGTTATTATTAATCTTTTTTTTCAGAATTTTCCCTAATTAGATAGCACATTGAATATGATTACTTTTAAAAGGGTTATGTTTATAAGGAAAAAAGTAATGTGAATATTGAATTTAGGAATAAAAGATGGGATTTGTGACTTCTTTGATCTTTACTCTAACCTCAAGAAAATGTTGTCTTTGTGATTTATAGTGGGGCATCAATGAAAGGACATTGTTGTGTAGTTATAAAAAATGACATAGGTATTTCCTATGAATCAAGGCAGTTAGAACTCATTAACTGGACTATGTAAAGTTAAAAAGATAATATTTTCTCTAAAAATAATTTGAAACTGGCTCTATGGGGAATGATAAGAGATATTTATTAATCACAAGAGTTTGAAATTTATCTTCTCATTGAAAGAAGTCAACATGAGGTAAAGGCAATGCATCAAGCTACTCATGTATTATGATTTTTAAATACACTACCGCCTAAGGAAGAAAATTATTGTTAAATATGAACTAAGTTTTAAGTATCACATATTTCTGAATAAGATGGGGCTCAATAAGGATCCTATGTATACAGATCTAGTAAAAATGTATATTGGAGTTATAATTGAAGGTGAAACATAGATACTTTTCCAAAGGGTTTCAAAACCAAACCTATTGGAAAAGATAAATACTTCTCATTCTAATGTTGAAAATTATCAACATAAAATTATAGTAGTTAATTATTTGATGTTGGAAGACTTTGGGTATGAGGATCGAATTCTAAAATTTGGGAAAAGTCGTTATGTTTCCTCTCTACCCGAGATAAAAAGATAATGTCTGAATGATTCTCGTAGCATGAACATATCTATACACCACGGTTGCACTAAGATGTATATACATTTTTTGGAACATTTTTTTGGGGATAAAATGATGTGTGAAATTGATAATTTTGTAACAAGAGGTATAGTACGCCAATAGGTGAAGGATTAAAGAAATCATCTAAGAGGTGTCATCCATCCTATGTATATTACTATATGGAAATGGGATGAAATTACTATGGATTGATTCACTATATTACCATAGACTCCATGAAATAATGGTTTAATATGTGTAATGGTTGACACACATACTAAATATGTATATTCTATTGCTATAAGGAAGTATTTTCCACTAGATCACCTTCTATGACACTATGTTAATTAAATTTTAAGACTTCATGCTGAAAATATTTCCATTTTTTCTGATCATGATCTATAATTTAAATCAATGTTCTCAAAATTTATATAGAAGGATCTTGATACTAAGATTTAGTTGAGCATGGCTTATTATCCTAAATCTAATGGGTAGTCCGAAAGGAGGATTCAAACTTTATAACACATGTTGAGGTCCTACTCACATTAAATACAAGGAATGTGGAATGAGTCTCAAAATTTTGTAGATTTTTACTATAAAAATATTTTTTATTCATTTATTCAAACAACAACATATGAAGCATTATATGGAATTATATGTCATACACCAACTTGTTTAGATAATGTTCGTAAAGGAAGCTTGATGTCTAAGAGATGGAAACAACAACAATGGTAAATAATATTCAAAAAAACAATCAATGTAGCTATATTTTTTCAAAAGATATATGATGAAAAGTATAGAAAGGATCTAGATTTTGATGTGGGATATCTTGTATTTCTATAAGTATCTCCATGGAAGGGTGTCAAAAGGTTTGGAAAGAAAGGTAACCGAGCCATAAGTAAATCTAACAATTGAAATTCTTGAGAAAATTGGAGTTGTGGATTATCATTTGGAAATGACACCCAACCATTCTAAGGTACATGATGTGTCCACATATCTATTATAGGTAAATACATGTCATACCAAATTCATGTTCTATCATATGACGGAATAGAATTGGATCATGATTTATCTTTTTCTAAAGAGAATATCTAGATTCTATACAAAATAGAATTGGTGTTGATGAATTAGATTACTCGTTTGCAAAATGAATATGTAAAAATGATAAAAATTAAGTGACCAAATAAGAACACTACCAAATTATGATGAAAACATCTCGAATCATTTTATAAGGTGACATTATGGAAATTTCAAGGATATGATTTTCATGGAGGGGAGAACATAACACCCAATGATTTTAATGTTACGAATGATTAAAATCTTTGATATCTTATGTTTCAAAAAATACAATGTCCAAAACCATGATATACTATAAAATATTAACATGACTATTGGAATAGTAACATGTCCATTGAGAATTATTATTAGGCCAATATAATAGTGACATTTCCTATGAAAGTATAAATATAATTTAAGTACCTTTTGAATGAAAATAAAATATTTTTAAAATATATATTATTTTAATTAAATATATTTATAAATTAAAATTATTTTCTTGGGATTATAATATAAATTTATGATACCTTAATTTATTTATAAGAGTTTCATAAAATCTATTATAAAATTAAAGTCGACATATTTCAATTAAATGATTATTTTATTTTAAATATTTTTTACCCGTATATAGAAAACTATTTCATAGAATTGATTCCATTTTTGAATTTTTAATGTCAGAAAAATTCTTAGGATGAATTATTTAATCTTTTTAAAAAATTTTATTTTTTGAGAATAATGAAATATGGTAATTTACGGTATTTAAAAAATACATGAATTATTAAGTAATGGATGATGTATGGATTATATAATCCCATAATCTAGAAAACTAATCATTATATTAATATATATAGTTATATGGATCAATCTATTTATAGTATTGAGGTAAATCAATAATCCAATTAATAAAATAATAAAAAACACCCCTCTCCACCACTAAAAATACCATTGATCATCACTTCTTCTCTCCACACCTAAAAATATTTGAAGCCTACCAAATTTCTACCCAATACCTCTCCCAAGAATCTCCACCATGTTATTGCCTTTTTGGTCTCACCAAAAGGCCATTTTATTGTCCCTTAAGGATGATTTCAGGTAGTGGAATTTTAGAGATAAATCCCCTTTTGTTCTTTTAATTTTATATTAATTTCATTATTTTCTGACCCTTTCCTCAACTACATATACCAATATTACATGAGAAATATAATATATTTTTTATACTATAATATTATTATAATATTGTTATATCATAAATCAAAACTCTTCTACCACAGTTTATTCTATAAATGAAAACATCATCTGTGAGGTTCTGATTTTCCACCTCCATGGACGACATTTTTTTTTGTTTTTCAATTCCACTTTCAATGATGATCATATAAATTTTTTTTCAAAAAATAATATAATATATATATATATATTATAACTTATTTAAATTTATTTACCAGTTATATATATAATATTAATTAATAAAACAAAACTACAGTGTGACGATCCAAAAAATTCGAAAACAATATGAACAGTTATCACTAACATTTTGCTTTATGAATCATCCTTATATTTAGAAAAAATTGATAAATAATGAAATTTAATCTTATATAAGTTAATTAATAAAATTTAATTTCAATTCAGGATAACTATTCTAATTTTTCATGATATTTCATCCTTGTATACAAGTGAACAAATCATGGAAAATCTGGAAATGAACAATACTGAGTGATAAAATTGAATTTTATAACTCATCAAAAAGACCATAAATGAACATTAAAAATTATAATAAATCAAATACAAGTTTAATTGGTATTTAATGAAATTATTAATGAATATAATTTCATTATCAAGAATATTAAGGTAATTTTTATTACACATTTTTACATTAGGTAAGGGATTCTCCCCGAACGTCTATTTTTTTTTCAGATTACACTTTCTATCACATTACCCCAATGTAATTATTCATTATTCTTATGAAATCCTACTAAATTATTTTTTTATTATTCAAATATGTGTATATATCTCAATTATTATTTCCTTTATTATTATTTACCTGATTAATATGGTTCCTTTTTCAATTCCTCTTAATAAGAATGCCCAATTAAAGGGAACTCCCCAATTTTTTACCCATTTTCAAGTACACTCCATAATCTGTTTTACCCACCATATAAATTAGAACATAATCAATTTTTTTTATCAAAAAATATCATAGTTAATTTTTATTTTTATGAAAATATTCATTCCTTTTTTACTCTTTAAATACTCATTTATATTTTCCCTGAAACCACACTGATGATGCTCATTTTATAATGTTTCAAAAACACAATTTTAACATGCATTCCCAGGATTTTCCAAATTCCAGTATGAATTTTAATTCAATATTACTAAAATATAATTTCAATACCTTTTCATTTTTTGGGATATACATGTTTGAAATCAGATATTTATGGCAAAAACAAATGAATTTCTGAAATAACTCTTCTTTCTAAATTAAAAAAGGGAATTTATCTCAAAAATTTATCAATGTTTTTATTATATTTTACCTCTCTATTTCAACAAACCATATTTAATCCTATGAATTATTGATATTGATAATTGTTTTAACACATACTATATTTTGTTTAATTGTTTATTAATATTTAGACTGGTGGTGTACTATCTTGATACCATTTTACACTTGATATTTATTTTTACTGATTGGGGAAATAATTTTTATTTCATATAATAGTTTCAATAAAATATATAATTTGATCATGATTTATCACATTTATATGGGGAATGAATTAGATATAGTATGTAATTAGTGGGCCCTATTATATCCCATTGATGAATCAGTATGTCTCATGAAACAAACTAGACCGTGTTTTTACCCATTTATGTATTTTATCTAGGCCAAATCCTTGAAAGTATGTTAGTGATTCATAACATTTTGAATTACATAATTATATTATTACTAATTGATAATAAATATGATTATTCAAATAGTATATTAGTATTGGTTAATTTTTAATCTTATTTTATTATTTACATTGAATTATTTTGATCACCTTTTATTCCAGCCATATTATGTTCTAGTTTATGCTTCAATGACATGTGTTTTAAGGTATTCACCTTTCCGGGTTCTTGATGATTAGACCATTATATATATATTTTAACCTCACTAATAATATTATATAACACCATTATTATGTTTTATTTTTTCCTAGGACGTGAATATTTATACTGTGAATGAGTTGCTGGGATAATTTAAGAGTTTATAGATGTTTCCAATGGAGTTTGGTATTGTTGTTCCTTTTGATTTGTAATGTAAAAATAATACTTGTATATGTATTTCTAAATATAATAATAAATTAAAATATTTTTTATATTGATTATAATATAATTTTAGGATACCATTATTAATGTTTGAATACGTCGTAAAATTTGTTAAAATATTAAAGTAAAAAATTTTCGAGTTAATGATGATTTTATTTAAAATTTAAATTTCACATATTTAGAACATTATTTTCAAAAAATAGAATCCATTTCTAAATTATAATATTTGAAATGTGGTTATGGTGAATTTTTTATTTTTTCTAAAATAATGGAATTTTTTGTGCATCTTGAAATGTGATAATTTACGGTATTTAAGAAATATATGAATTTTAAAGTTATGGATAATGTTTGTATGATGTAAGAAAATAATCACTAATTATTATTATTTATTTTAAATAATTTAGTGATAAGGTTAAAAATATTCATAGTCTTGTGAAAAAATAATAAAACTAAAGAATAAAATTGTAATAAAACACCCATATCCTCTACTATAAATACCGCCCCCACCACCTCTGCTCCCCACACCTACAAATCCTTGAAGAATGTCCAATTTATAACCAGTACCTTTCCCAATCCTCTCCCCCAAGTTATTGTATTTATAGTCTCAAGTAAATTAAAATTTCAATTTTACTTAAGGAGGTTCTGAAGGAGAGGAATTGTAGACATAAAATCAACTTTCGTTCTTTAAATTTTCTTTTAAATTATTTCATTTTTATACTTTTATCACATAAGTATACCAATTAGGCATTCTAAAACCAGTATATTTTATATACTATAATTTTAATATGATACTTTTATGTCAACTATAAGTCATCTTCACTTCCCAATTTATTTTAAAAACGAAAACATCATCTCTGAGGGGTTGGTTTACCACCTTTAGGGAGGATGAGTTCTCCTTTTTTGATTATGGGTTCCACGATGGTAATAAAAACTTTTATATATTTAAAAAGTATATAATATATTTTTTAAAACTTATTTAATGTTTTTTAACAATTATATATATATAATATTTATTATTAAAACAAATATATTATGTGATGATTGAAAAAAAACATGAATATAATCTAAACGGTTATCATTAATGATTTTATCTAATGAATCATAAACATATTGGAAAAACATGATATATAAGACCATTTAATATTTTATAAGTTCATTTATAATTTATAATTTCAATTCAAGATAACAATTATCAATTTTCATGTTATTTGGTAAATGTATACAAGTTAACCAATCATGAAAACCATTGAATCAAACACTCCAAAATGACAGAATTATATCTTATAACGCATCAAAATGGACATAAATGAACATAATAAAAATATAGTAAATCAAAAGAAAATAAGGGTTATTAATTTCACTCTTTATTAATATAAATTTATTATTCAAGATATTATGTGCAAATTCATAACACTTTCAGACACAATGTAAGGTATTCTCCCAGAAACTCCATTTTCATTCATTTTTTACTATATATCTCTTTACCCAAATGTAATTCCTAATTATTATTATTTATTCCTAATAAAATATATTTTTATAATTCATATATTATTATATTTCTCAATTATTCTTACATTGATGTGGAATTATATGTTTTATTAGGATCCTTTCTTAATTCCTCCCAATAAGCAAAGCCGGTTGAAGGGAACATCCCAATTTCTTACACATTTTCAAGTACAATACAAAATCATTTTTAAGAAAAAAATAATTTAATAAAATCAATAACTCTATCATGAAAATATATCTTAGTTAATTTCTATTTTCATGAAAACAGTCATACATTTTTATTCTTTAAAGACTCTTTTATATTATCCCTTAAACCACACTGATGTGTCTCATTTATAAAGTTTTATAAACAATTATTTTACAATATTTCACATAAGATTCCAAATTTCAGTTTGAATTTTATTTTTATATCACTAAAAATTAATTTAACTTCCTTTTATTTTCTTGGGTTATACATGTATACAATTTGGTTTTTATGAAAGAAATAAATGATTTTACAAAAGAACACCTATTTCTAAAGTAAAAGGGGTTTTCTCTCAAGAGTTTATCAATGATTTTATTAATGTATTTTTGTCTATTTTAAAATAATCTTTTAAATCATATTATATAGTGAGATTTATTCTATCAACAATTGAAGTCTCAAATACAACATCCTAGAGGATTCGTAAAATATCTTCCTTTTCCTACATAGAAATCGGATAAAATTACAATGGATTTTGTCACCAGAATGCCATGGACTCCAGGAAATAATGATTGAATGTGGGTAATTGTTGATAGACTTACCAATTATACACATTTCATCAAGATAATGGTGTATTTTCTATAACATCAACCAACGAGACTCAATAATAATGAGATTATAAGACATCATAGTGATCCTCTTTCCATTGTGTCTAATCATGATCGAAGATTTACATAAAAGATCTTTAAAAGTCTATAAAGGCTCTTAATACCAAGACCCATTTAACAAAATACTTATAACCATCAAATTAATTGGTTGCTAGAAATTATTATTCAAACTTAAGAACGTATTTTTTGTTTTTCACACTTGAATTTCAGGGTATGTTTGATTCGTATCTACATTAGGTGGAGATTTCCAACAAAAATAGTTTCCATTCATGTATTCAAATGTAATTTTATGAATCATTAAAAGGAAAGAGATTTCATACACCAAAATATGGAGATATATTTGGGTAATGTAATCTTGTAGCACTAGATTGTGTAGAGGAAACAAAAACAAAGTTATAGACTATTCCAACACATATCAAAGCATCTAAAAGTAGGTAAAATTTTAATATTGATATATGGATGATGGATTTGGAGTTTTAAATGGGAGACCTTGTATTTTTGAGAGTGTATTCATGTAAGGGTGTTATAAGGTTTGCTAAGAAAGGGAAACTGAGCCACATGTACATGAATTTTTTTGAAAATTTAGAGAGAATTGGATTTGTTTCTTATCATATGGAAATGAAACCTATCCTTACTATGTTACATGATGTTTTCTACATATATTTGCTAAATAATTACATGTAATATCCAACACATGTTCCCACTTATAATTGAATTGAATTGGAAGATAATGTATTATTCAATGAAGAGTCTATAAAAATTATGGAAACTAGATAATAGGTGTTGAGGAATAAAATGACTCAGCTAGTTAATGAAATATAGAATATTAAAAAACCTGAAAAGGAATCATGGGAATCTGTAAAAATTATAATGAAGAACTACCAAAATATTTTTATGAGGATCCATTCTAGAAATTGTGAGAGTGAATTTTTTTTGTAGGGGATAATTTAACACCTAAATATTTTATAGTATGTCTCTTTGATAACATTTATACCTTTGGTTCCCCACACCATCAATATTAAAATCATAATATACTATAAAATATTAAAATAACCATTGGAATAGTAATGTGACCATTATAAATAGTAATATTTTCAATAGATTAGTAACTGTACCTAATGAAGTATAAATAAAATATAATTATCTTATAAATGATAATATAATATATTTATATCATAGAAAAATTAAATAAATATTTTAAAATGAAAAATTAAGTATTATTGTTTTTTGGGAAAATTAACATTTTATTAAAAAATTTATAATTAAATTAATTCTAATAAAGAATAATTATTTTTATGAAATACAATCATAAATTAATATCTTTTTCTTATGATTATAAGTTAATTTTATGAGACCTTAATTAATTTTTCAATGTGTCATGAAATTTGTTATAATATTTATGTTGACATTTTTCAAAAAAATTATGATTTTATTTTATAAATTACATTAATCAAATCTATGAACATATTTTCATAAAATGGATTTCTTTTTTAAATTCTAAACATTGGGAAATGGATGGTGTGAATATTTTGGATTATTTCAAAAAAGTTTTTTTTGAATTGTGAAATATAGTAATTTAGGGTATTTGTGAAATTCTTGAATTATTGAGTCGTGAATCATATATGGATGATGTATGTCTGTAATCTCAATCTATATTCATTATTTTAATATAATTAGTAATAAGGGTCAAACTATTGATATTATTGTTCCAAAATAACAAACTAATGAACAAATCAATCAAATACTCATATATCCTCAATAATAAATACAACCCCTCACCACCTCTTCAACCCACACCTTCAAATCCATGATTGTTGTCCAATTTTGGAAAAATATATTTCCCAAAACACTCCCCCACAAATATTTCTTTCTTGTTTCACCCAAAACACCATTTCAAAGTTCCCATAGGATGTTCCCAAGGAGAGGAATTCAAGAGGTAAAATCCCTATTCATTATTTTAATTTTCTTTTAATTTGTTTCTTTTCTTATCCTTCCCTCACCTACCTATAAAAAAGTGGAATAATAACTCCATTATATTTTATATACTATAATTTTTTTATGATAATGATATATTAACCATCAATTCTCTCCTATTATACTTTTATTCTAAAAATAAATACATCATTAGTGATGTGCCGATTTACCACCTTCATGGACGATAAGTTCTCATTTTTTAATTCCTCCTTCAGGGTGGTCATAAAACATTTTTGGGTAAAGAAAATACTATTATATGTGCATTGAAACTTATTTAATTTTTTTTAACATGTATTTATTCATAATATTAATTACTAAAAAAATAGTGCATGATGATCGAAAAACACAACAAAAATAATATAAACTATTATCATTAACATTTTATCTAATGAATCATCCTCATATATGAAACATTGATATATAAGACCATTTACTCTTATATAATTTCATTATTAACATATAATTATAATTCTAGAAAACATTTCCAATTTTTCATGATCTTTTTTACACATATACGAGTGAACCAATAATGAAAACCAAGGAAATGAATATTCTAGAATAATGAGGTTGAATCTTATAACTCATCAAAAAACCATTAATGAACATAATAAAAAAATAAATAAAAAATAAATATTTAATATATTTTCATTTAAATTAATAATGAATATAATTTAATTTTAAATAATTTTAATTCCAAGTGAAGAAAACTTTGAGGTATAAGGTGTGGGATTTTCCCTGAACCTACATTTTTCATTTGGGTTACAACTTTTCTATCATTACCCCAATATAAATCATAATTATTATTATTTAGTCCCTCTAAATTTATATTTAATGTTTTAATATCTTTACTTATCCCAATTATTCTTTATTTTTTAGAGAACTACTTGTTTTATAAGGTTTATTTTACAATTCCCCACGTTAAGCGATCCTAACAAAAGGGAATTTTTCAATTTCCAACCCATATTCAAGTACAATATATAATTTTTTTAGCAAATATATTTTCATTAAATCACCTTTTTAATCATGATAAAATATCTTAGTTCATTTATGTTTTCCTTCAAGAAATCATTCCTTTATATTATTTAAGGCTCTTATATTTTCTATTAATCTACACTGAAGTGGATCATGTCTACAATTTATTAAACACTCATTTTACATGATTTTAATTCATTTTAAAAAAATGAGTATTAATTTTATTATAATATTAATAATTTATAATTTAATTCCATTATTTTTTAGGGACATCCATTTTTAAAATATTATTTTTATGACAAAATACAAATTATTTTCCAAAATTACTCTTCTTTACAAAGTAAATGGGTATTTCTCTCAAGAATTTATCAATGAAATTATTAGGGTATTTTCATCTATTTTAACAAAATTTGTTGCATCCTATGATACATTGAAATGTATCTCTTATGTAACCATCTACCATATTTTATTCAATGGTTTATGATACCTTTGACTTGGGATATTCTATATTGATACAATTTTAATTGAGAGAGTTATGTTTAACTAATGGGGAAATTATTTTACAATTCATATTTTAGTTTAAATATGAATTTATATATATATATATTATGATTCCCCCATTGGTTATGATAAATGCATTGGACTTATTAAGTGTTGGCAGGGGCCCACTATAGTCCCTCGATACATCAGTATTTCTCATGACACAACCTACACTAGGTTTTTACCCATTTATATATTGTGTCTTGGATGAATCTTTGATGGTATGTTTATGATTTCCGACATTATAAATTCCATAATTATGATATTAGTAATTGATAATAATTGGGATTATTAAACTTGTAGAATATATTTGGTTAGGTTTTATTCCCATGTAATTATTAATATGGAACTATTTTGATCATCTTTTATTCCTTCCATATTAATTTCACGTTTATTCTAAAATGAAATGTGTTCTTATATAATAAAATTTCCTTATTTTTTTGTATAACAAACTCTAATTTTTATCATTACTGAGCATATGAGCTCAACAATTTCTTCTATTTTATTAACCTTAGGATTCAAAGGTGTATACAAGGAATGACATATTGGGAAATTCTTGGAGTTTATATATGTCTCCAATGGAGTTTTTATATTTTTTCTACTTTCATGTTATAATATAAAATATATGTTTATATCTCGTTTTCTAAAACTAATAAACTATTTGGTTTTTTGGGATGTGAGTTACTTATCCATTATAATAATGTAATAATGTATGACTTTAGCTTCATGCTATTAGGGATGGGTTCTTTATAAATTGTATCAGAGGAATTTTTTTTTGAACATTGGTAACTACATTTAGGAAAACATAGATTAGGCAATTATAGAACCCTAACAAGAATTTAGAAACATTCCAATGTAACCAAGATTATTATTTAGAGTGTATTTATATCTAAATTTTCAATTGTGTATTATTTTATTTAATAGTTCTATGATTATACTTAATATTTCATAATGTTATGTTATAATCTAGAGTATTTCATTTTTTAGAAATAGTGCCTAGTGGAGGGAATGGACATCATGACAAAGAACATATTCCTTGTATGTATTTTCCTCATATTAAATATAATGATGTGGCATTTGGAGTTACAACTAGGGCTTAACAAATTATAACATTACTATTAAGAATGTATCAGGTTAGAAACAATAACCTTACTCACATGGAGCACCATGATCCAAAACATGACCTAAGAATGTTACACCGCTTCATGAGAAAATAAAATCCATAATTCAATAGGAATACAATACCATGTTTAGCTTAGTAATGGATAACTTCCATAGGGAAGAACGATATTTCTTTAGAAAGTAAATAATGGTAAAATTTAATCATAGATATTTATCATATTATGGTATACATAGATTAATGGGGGTAATTAATTCAAAACCCAATGGAGGGGAAGGAATTTAAAATATGGTGTGGAATTATTTTACAAAAATTTTATTCAAAAAATACTTCACTCGTTAACTATGAGCCCGATATTACAGAGGAATGAAAGAATCTATAAATGTGTAACACAATAACTAAAAGGAGTTATGATATTATGAAAATGATTTTCCAAGATTCCAAGGAAAATTACATAGAAAAGGATAAGGGAACAAGGCCATGATTATGCAGGCACAACAACTAAGGATAAAGTTCCTAATGTTGGGGTGGTATGTACTTCAATCATGTCCTCAAATTTAAATAGACATTCATTTCATTCAAGATCATCAAATTCCTTTATATCTTCGAGGTTTCTTTAGAAATTTGTTGTTTACAATTCACCTTAACAATGGATTTGTTAATAAAAAATCCTAGTGGAAACCATATTGCAAAAAAATTATGTTGAGATGTTCCAATTATGACACATAAACGTTTTTGAATGACTGATTTTGTTATTTTATTAATGGTTGATTTTGATATAATATATAGTATGAATTGGCTGTAATGTATAATGAAAAAGAAAATTAAAAGTCAAAGAAAATAATATTCTTGATGACGGTATGAAATTAATTATATTTAGAGTGGATGTATCACCATTAAATTCATATATATATCCACTTATAGTAGCTCTTATAAATGAGATTCTTGGAGAAGAAGAGCCGATAAAACCTATTGATGAAAATTATGATCATAAAATAGAAGATGTACCTATTTTATAGGATTGCATTGATGTATTTATAGAGTATTTACCTATAAATACACTAATTTGGGAATTACATATATCAATTGATTTAATCCTTAATGAATGAACTATATTAGAGACTTGTTATAAAATGGCCTCGGGGGAGTTAATATTATTAAAAAACAAATTGATTAATTTAGTGATAATGTATTAATATTCCCTAGTGATTAACCAAAGATAAATCATGTTATATCATCTAATAATTAATATTGATCAATGAGTATGTGAATGTACTATAATGATAATAATGCTATTATAATAATGAAAAAATATACATTTCCTCTTATTGATGACTTATTTGATCAGCTTCATGGATCTCAATATGATGAAATGATTGATCTTTGATCTTGTTATCATAAATTAAATTTGATGAAGGAAGATATCCAAATGACATCATTTCAAACTAGTTATGGTCATTACAAGTTAACTATATTACCATTTGAACTAACTAATACACACTCTGTTTTTATGTGTCTAATGAATCGAGTTTTGAAAGAAATAACTTGATAATTTTATTGGTATTTATAAATGATATATGGACATATTAATGAATCTATTAGGACCATAAGAAACACTTGATGACTTTTTCTATAGACTCTAAGAATAATATGGTTATATGGAATGTTTAGCAAGTGTGATTTATGGATTCAAATAGTTTCTTTTCATGGACATATTTTCTACAAGCATTGAATCTTATTGGATACTCTAAAATAAAAGGTATTCCAAGAATGGCCTACAACAACAAAAAAACCAAGGTATGTAGTTTTATTGGTTTAGCAGGTTGTCCTCAACATTTCATTTAGAATATTTTTTGATTAACAAACTAGTTAAACAATTATACTTTTAATGGGGTAATTTTTATTTGGAAAAAGTAAGGTGAATATTTCAGTGAATAACATAAAAGAAGATTATTGAAGGCACTGATCTTGACTCTACCATCCGTAAATAGAGGTTTTATTATTTATATTAATGTGTGAATGAAAGGAATTGGTGTCGTCCTAATGCTGAAAGATACCATTATTACCTATTCATCAAGGAAGTTAAAAAGTAATGAATAGAGCAAAAAACTCTTGATCTGGATTGATCACCTATAATATTTTCTATGAAAATATATAAACAGTATCTATATGGTGAAAAATGTGAGCTATATATATAGATCATAAGAGTTTAAAATATAACTTCGCATTAAAAGAACTGTACTTGAGGCATAGTTCATGGATTGAGATATATAGTAATTGTGATTAATCAATACAGTACCACCAAAGGATGGAAAAATAAGATAGGATATGCATTGAGAAAGAAGGAATAGTGGGTTTTGAATAAAATGAG
The DNA here is from genome assembly GCA_963277665.1 of Viscum album. NCBI lineage: Eukaryota > Viridiplantae > Streptophyta > Magnoliopsida > Santalales > Viscaceae > Viscum > Viscum album. The sequence goes on from OY728137.1 coordinate 738,205,720, forward strand.
GATAGAAATGGATCATTTTTACATTGATATAGAAAATATTCATGTGAGAATTATTATATATGGTGAAACATAATTACCTTTCTAAATACTTAAGCCATTCTTATCAGAAAATATAATAAGGTCACATTTTGAAGGTGAGAATTTTAAAATAAAATTAAAGATATGAATGATGGGACATTCGATGACTTCATACATAAGGATGGAATTCAAAAATTTTGTAAAAGGATTTGTGTCACCTCTGTACTTGATCTAAATAAGGGTTTACTAGATGGTGCTCATATAATAGAATTTCTCTATACATCATAATAGCTCTAATATATAAAGATATTTTATGGAACATTTTTGGTGGGATAACATGAAGCAAGAAATTTATGATTATAAATCACGATGTTTAGACTTTCAACTGCTGAAGGCTAAAATACAACATCCATAAATAGTCATGAAACCTATTCATATTGCTACGTTAAAATGAGATGACATTACTATAAATTTTTTCACTGGATTTCCAAATATTCCATGAAATAATGATGAATTATGTATTGTTATTGATAAAAATACAAAATCCTCACTTTTCCCATCAATAAGGGAGGATTTTTCACTACAGAACCTTTCAAAACTCTATATTAATTATAATGAAAGACGTCATGGTGCACCTCATTCCATTTTCTCGAATCATCATCCACAATTTAAATTGATGTTATGAAAGAGTCTACCTAAGGATCTTTTTACCAAGATTCATTTGAGATGTTCTTATGTCCACCAAATCGACAAACTGTAAAAAATGATGACTCAAACATTATAAGCACGCTGAGGTCTTTCTCATTTGACATTAATGACATATGGGATAAGAATCTACCTTTGTTAGTGTTTTATTATAGTAATAGTTTCTATTCAAGTATTCAAATGACACCGAATGAAGAGTTATATGGAAATAGATATAGTAAACCAACTCATTGGGATTATGTCATGGAATGGAATCTCATAGGACTCTAGCTCTTGGAGGAAAAATAGTATTGGTAGAGACTATTAAACCCCATTTCAAAGCATCTCAAACTGGGAACAAGGGTTCTGGTAAAAACCAAAGAAATGATCTGGAGTTTCACGTGGGAGATAATTTCGTCTAGAAAGTATCTCCATGAAATAGTGACATAAGGTTCGTTAATAATGAGAAACTGAGCCCTAGGTACATCATACATTTTGAAATTATAGAGATAATTTGATTTGTGGCTTATCCTTTGGAAATTATACACATCCTTTCCAATTTACATGATATGTTTCACATCTATCTTAAAAGGAAGTTCGTGGAATACCAAAATTGTGTTCTCATTTTTGAATAAATGGATTGAAACATGATATATATTATAGTGAAGAGCCTGTACAAATTCTGGACACTAGAGAATGGGTGTTGTGGAATCCAATTACTAGGTTGGTAAAATTACTATAGAGAAATAATAAAATTGAAGACTCCATTTAGGAACCAAAGAAAATTTTGTTCAATAAAAACCAAAATTAACTTATGAGGTGAAATTAATGAAATTTTGTGGTTGAATTTTTTCATTTATGTCAGAATGTGACACACATTGATTTTATAGTATGTCTCTTTAACGACATAAATATCTTAGGATTCACAAAACTCAAAATTTAAAACAGTGATACATTATAAAATCTATCAAAAATAATAGTATCATTCCATTTGAGAGTATAAATAAAATTTACGAGTCTTATGAATGAAAATATAATATGTTTATATCATGGAATAAGTAAATAAATACAATAAAAAAAGATAAATGATGTATTTTTATATTTTTGAAACATAAATACTTATTCACAATATTATAATTATAATATTTATTTAAAATAATATTTATTTTGAAGAAATATATTCAAAAATTAATACGTATTTTCTTAGGATTATAAAAAAAATTAGGAGATAATAAATATTTTTTTGAATGTATCATAAAATCTATTAAAATATTAAGGCTGACATTTTTCGAATAAATATTAATTTTATTTGAAAATTTAATTTCTCAAATTTAGGAAAATTTTTTATAAAATGGGACATTTTTTAAATTAAACACATAAAAATGGTTAGGGTGAATTTTTCGTATTTGTTCTAAAATAGTTTGTTTTTTTGTGAATAGTGAAATATAGCAATTTATCGTATTTTGACAAATATATGAATAATTGAGTCATGACTAATATATAGATGATGTAAGTCAATAATATCAAATTTTCCTTAATTATTAAAATTTAATTAGTGATAAATTTTAAAGTAGTTATATTCTTGATAATAAATAACAATCCAATGAATAAAATAATATAAAATACACCTCTCTCCTAAATTGTAAATACCTCCCTCACCACCTCTTTTCCCCAAACCTCCAATGACATGAAGTTTTTCCGTTTTCTTCCCAATATCTCTCCCAAACCTATCCCCCACGTTATTTTCTTTCATGTATCACCCAAAATACCACTTCAAAGATTTTAATGTAGGTTCTCAAGGAGAGGAATTCAAGAGGTAAATTTTCCTTTTGTTCTTTTAATTTTCTTTTAGTTTGTTTCTTTTCATATCAATTAATCCCCCCTATACTAAAGTGGATTGTACAATCATATATATTTTATATACCAAAATTTTATTATGATATGATTATATAAATCATCATTTGTATTCTCTTCCCCTTTTATTGTAATTCTAGAAACATCTTCTATGAGGTGTCGATTTACCGCCCTCATGGATGATGAGTTTTTATTTTTTTATTCTACCTCCAAGGCTAGTCATAAAAACGTTTTTTATTTAAAAATAATATAAAATATAAATTAGAATTTATTTAATTTCATATAACCATTATATATTCTAAATATTAATGAATTTAAAAAAACTAGTCTGTGATAAAAAAACACCAAAAATAATCTAAACAGATATCATTAACGTTTGATCAAATGAATCATCCTCATATTTAATAATTGACTTATATAATTATTAAATTTTATTTAATGTAATTAATAACAAATAATTTCAATTATAGATAGGTATTTAAATTTTTAATGATCTTTCATACAAGTGTACAAGTGACCCAATCATGAAAACTAATGAAAAAAAACGATCTTGAATGATGAAATTGAATATTATAACTCATCAAAAAGTCCATAAATGAACATTATATAATTATAGTAAATCAAATACATTTTTAATAGGTTGTTAGTTAAATTATTAATGTATAAAAGTTTCTTTATCTATAAAATTAAGTGCATGTTTATAACACTTTAAAGAATAAGGTAAGGGATTCTCCAAGAACATATATTTTTCAATTGTGTTAAGATTTCTCCCTCTTTAACCCAATAAAATTCATAATTAATATTATTGTGTCATACTAAATTCTATGATAATGATAAAAATATATGGATCTGGCTCAATTATTCTTTATTTTATGGGGAATTACATGTCTTATAAGGTTGGTTTTTCAATTCCTCTAAATAATCGAGCCCCATTAAAGAGAACAACCCAATTTCTTATCTATTTTCAAGTACACTCTAAAATATATATTAATCACTTAATATTTTTATCAAATCACTATTTTATTCAGGAAAAAATAACTTATTTAATTTATGTGTTTGTGAAAAAAAATAAATCCATTGTACAATTTAGCGACTCTTATATTTTATTTAAAATCACAATGATTTGGATCATTTAAAATGTTTTTTAAATGCTCTTTTTAAAAGATATCAATTTAGATTCCAAATTTCAATCTACATGTTCGTCTAATATTCCTAAAATATAATTTTATTTCATTTTGTTTTCTAGTATATACAGTTTACATTCTGATTTTTAGAAAAAATACTAATGTTTTTCAAAATGAACTGTACCTTCCAAAGTGAAAGTGTATTTATCTCTAGAACTTCTGAAAGATTTTGGTGAAGTATTGTCATATATTTCAACAAAGTGTGTTGAAAAATTTGGTTAATTAATATTTCCTGCTTATTCTACCATATATCATATTTTATTCAATGGTTTATGATAATTTTTACATTGGATGTACTATCTTGTTACCATTTTACTCTAGATTGGTATGTTTAATGATTGGGGAAATTACTTACCTTTAATATTTTAGTTTCAATATGAATATGTTTTTTGATTATTTTTTACCCCTTTCATATGACGATTGAATTGGACTACTTTAGTGATGGAAATGGGCCACTATAGATCCTAGATACATTAGTACTTCTCATGTGACAAACTTGACGAGATTTTTACCCATTTGTGTATGGTTTTTGGACCTAACCATTGATAGTATGTTAATGATGTTCTACAATTTTAATTCCCTAATTATGATAGTGTTAATTGATAATACATGTGATTATTCTACTAGTAGAAATTATTGGTTATGTTTTATTCTAATGTTATTATTTATATATAATTATTTTGATCGAATCTTATTCCTACCATACTATGTTAAAGTTTATGCTTCGATGACATGTGTTGTCAAATATTCTCCTTACCATATTGTTTATTTTTATAAATTATTCTGTATTATTTAACCTTACTGAGCATCTGAGATAACCCATTTGTTATGTTTCATATATCTCTAGAATGAGATGAATTAAACTATGAAATACTTTAAGGTACAATCCATGAGTTTATTGAAGATTCCAATGGGGTTGCTATGTTTTTTCCTTTCAAGTTATAATGTAAAACTTATGTTTTAATATTTTAATAGATTTCCTGAAAATTTAAATAATTAATTATGGTCTCATTAAATTATCTTATAATCATATGAAAATAAAATATAAATTTATGAATCTATTTCATGGAAATAAATTTTCATTAAAATAATTATTTAAATTATAAAAATGTGAATAAACATTTAAGCTTAAAAAATTAATAACAAATAATTTACTATTTTTTAAAAATTTATTTACTTAATAAATTATGTAAATATATTAAATTTTCATTCATAACATACATAGATTTTATATATAATTTCATAGAGAATGTTACTAGCCTATTGGATAGATTACAATTTCTAATGGTCACGTTACTATTCCAACATTCATGTTTATATTTTTTTAGTATATAATGGTTTTAAACATTCTATTTTGTGAAACATACTATATAAAATATGTTAAATATACATTCCATAAGGGATTATCCCAAAACCTAAATTTTTCATTTAGGTTATGCTTTCTCTCTCTTTACCACAATGTATTGATTGATGATTATTATTTACACTTCATACAATATATTTTTATTTTACAAATATTTGTATCTTTCTCAATTATTGTATCTTTTGTGGGTAAATTCTTATTTTATAAGTTCCCATTTTCAATTCTACTTAATTAGAGATTGATATTACAAAATGTGTTTTTAATAAAATTTTGAAATGAACCACTTCAATGTGGTTTTTGGGAAAATATAAAATTATCTTTAAGGAATACAAAGGCATGATTGTTTTTCTAAAAACATAAATGAACTAAGATTATTTTTCATTATAAATAGTTTTATTTTAGTGAAATATCTGGTTCTTAAAATAGTTTTTCTAGTGTACATGTAATGTGTAAGAAATTGGGATGTTTTCTAAAATCGGGGTCGCTTATCGGGAGGAATTCTAAATGAAACATTGTAAAATATATAATTATTCAATCAAGAAAGAAGAATTGAGAAAAATAAATTTTTTGAAAAATAATAATAGAATTTACGAGGATTAATTAAGAATAATTAAGAACCACATCTGGGAATAAGGTGAGAAATTGAAACTCGAATGAGAAATGGAGGTTCGAGGATAATCTCTTACCTGAAGTACGAATGCGTTATTAAATTTCACATAATATCCTAGATAAGAAAAAAATATTAATTAAATATTTAATTAATAAACTAATTAACTTGATTTTGATTTAGTATAATTTTATTGAATTAATTTTTCACCATTCTGATGAGTTATAAGGTTCAATTCCGTCATTTAGGGGTGTTATTTTTCTTGTTTTTTTGTGATTGGATCACTCGTTTACATGTATGGATGATCATTGAAAATAAGAATATTTATATAGAAATTTAATTATATGTCATTTATGAACCTAAAAAAACTTAAATGGTATTATATATTATTTTTTCACTATATGATGAATATTCATTATATAAAATGTTAATGGCCGTCGTTTATATTATTTTGGAATTTTTTTAATCGTCATACTCTACTTTTTTTATTAAATAATATTATGAATATATAATTGTTCTAGAAAAAAATATGTTATAGTTTCTGTATCTATAATAATTGTTTTATTACCATCCATGAATGCAGAATTAAAAAAACTCATCATCCACGATGGTGGTAAATCATCATCTCATAGATGATGTTTTAATTTTTAAAACAAAATTGAAGGAGAAGAGAATTTATTATTGATATATAATTACCATAATAACAATAAAGTATATAAAAACACTAGACTTATCATAAAACACTATTATAGGTAGGTGAGGAAAGTATAAGAAAAGAAAGAAATTAAAAGAAAATTAAAATAATGAAAGGGGATTATACCTCTTGACTTCATCTCTATTGGAACCCCCATAAGGAAAATTGAAAACATATTTTGGGTGAGGCTCAAAAATAAAGAACATGGGGTACATGTTCCATGGAGGGATTTGGATGAAAATGGACAAGCTTCATGGCATTAGAGGTGTCAGGAGTAAAGTTGGGGGTGGTATTTATAGTGGAGAAGATGAGTGTTTTGGATTATTTTATTAATTAGTTTATTATTTTGTGTAAAGGATATAAATATTTTGAACCATATCACTAAATATATTAATATAATAATTTTTATTTCATAATAATTGACTCACATTCCCCATACATCATTCATGACTCAGAAATTCATCTATTTTTTAAGTACCAAAAATTAAAATATTTCACTATTTACCGCAAATTCCACTATTTTACAAAAATGTAAACAATTCACCATAACCATTTGTATAATTGAGGAATTAAAAAATGGATACCATTTTATGAAATTAATTTTCTAAATATGAGAAATTTCTTATTTAAATTAAATCATCATTAATTCAAAAAATGCCTACTTTAACATTATAACGTATTTTGTGACACATTCAAAAACTAATTAAGGTCTCATAAAATTATAATATAATTAAAATAAAAGAAAATATTATTCTACCAATATGTTTCATGAAAATAATTTTTCATTTAAATCATTATTTTAATTATAAAATTATCAATAATCATTTATGTTTGACAAAAATAAAAACACATAATTTATAAATTTTCTAAAATTTATTTATATATTCAATTATATAAATTGTTTACATTTTAATTCATAAGATTCCTAAATTTTAATTATAAATTCATAGTAATTGTTAAAATTTTATTGCCAAATTACTATTCTAAATTGTCAAATTACACTTCCAACCATCATGTTATTATTTTATTGAATATCGTGGTTTTAAATTTTGTGTTGTGTGGAACTTAACGCATCGATTTTGTTAAAGATACAAACAATAAAATCTTGGGCTGATACATTTTATCATTTTAATTTGGAATATGGGGTTTTAGAAGGATTAAAAACAAAATGAATTAATCTAAAAATCAAAATAATGAATGCAGATTTCACCTTTTGAACTTCTGTCTTTCAAAACCTTCTAATAAAAATTGGAAATAGCCTTTTGGATGACACCATCAAAATGAAAATTTTGGGGAGGTGTTTGGGATAGTTATTAGCAAGAAGTTGTACATTATTCAAGGCATTGAAGTAATGAGGTGAAGAGGTGGTGAGGGTTAATATTAATAATGGAAGAGAGGGATGATTTTTGATTATTTTATTGAATGTTGTGTTATTTTTAAAAAATACTATCAATAAATAAAGGAAAATTATTTTAGTATTCTATATTAAGAATATAAATATCTTGATCCTTATCAAATAATATATTAAAATAAGAAATTATAGTTCAACATTATGGCCTTACATTATCCGTACATTATCCATCAATCAATAATACATGTATTTGTTAAACACTATAAATTACTATATTTCATTATTCACAAAAAATTCAACTATATTCCTCAAATACAAAAATTAATTCCTATTATTTTTTTGACTTGTAGATTTCTGAAATGGAATCCATTTTATGAAAATAATTTTCTAAATATGAGAAATATAATTTTTATATAAAATCATCATTTACCTTAAAAATGTCAACCGTAATATTATAACGCATTTTATGACAATTTAAAAAATTTATAAAGGTCTCATGGAATTATGTGAATTTCATATGAAGACAAAATATTAATTTATTAATCTATTTCAAGGAAATAAATAATCTTTTAAAACATTATTTTAATTATAGAATTTTGATTAAACATTTCTGTTTCACATAAATAAAAATACATTGTTTATTATTTTAAAAACATTTGTTACGTATTCCCTGATATGAATATATTATCATTTCAATTATATGATACTTAAAATTTCTTATACATTCATAGGGAAGGATACTATTCTATTGGTCGAATTACAATTCCTAATGGTAACATTACTATTCCATTGGTCATGTAAATATTTTATAGTCTATCACTATTTTAAACAGAGGGTTTTGTGAAGAATAATCTATTGATGATTTTAAAGCTACATGACATAAAATCATGGGGTTTTACATTATCCCCTACATGAAAAAAAATTTCCTAGAAATTTTAGGAATTTATCCTCATAAAAACACTTGGGTAGCTCTTTTTCACAATTTACTTTTCTTCCCATGGGGCCTCTTTAATATTTTTATTTTTCAATATTACCTTTACAAACCCATTTTTTTAGTTTCTCAGCACATGTTCTCTAGTGTCTAGAATCTGGAAAGGATATTCAAATTAAGATATATTAGGTTCTAATTCTATTCCATCAGAAGTGAGAAAATGTGTTGGGTATGGCATGTACATCTATATCAAGGGGATAGGGAACACATTGTGTTCATTAGAACGGAATGGTGTAATTTCAAAATGATAATCCATATCTCTAATTATATCCATAATTTAAAACTATCTAATATAAGAGGGGCTCAGTTTCCCTTTCATATCAAACCCTATGACACCCTTCCATAAATATATTTTCAGAATGGAATAATCTCCCACTTGAAACACCAGATCGTTTCTATGGTTGTTAGTATGACCCTTTTTCAAATTTAAACTACATTGAAATGGGTTTGAATAGTATTTACAATTTCTATTGTATCCTCTAAAATCTCTTGACAAACAATATTCCATTCAAAAACATCATCCCAACAAGTTGGTGTAGGAAATCGTGTTTAATATAATGCTTCATACAATTCCATTTGGATACATGAATGAAAACTATTATTATAGAAAAAATATAACGAAGGTAGATACTAATCCTATATACCTCGAAATTCAAGGTATAATGAACTTAACATAGATTAAAATGTTTGAATCATCCTTTATGATTGTCCATATATTTGAGGGTGATATTCAGTGCTCAAATGAAGCTTGATATCAAGAGACTTTTGCGACTATTCCTTAAACTTGATGTAAATCATGGATCATGATCAAACATATAAGAAATAGGTTCACCATTATTTCTTAAACTTTCCTTCATATAGAGTTGTTTAGGGTTATCCAGTTGAAAGTCCTCCCATTTAGTGACGAAATAAGCATATTTGGAAATTTTATCAACAATTACTGATATTACAACATTATTTCCTAATGTATTTAGTAGTCCAGTGAAAAAATTAATCGTAATGTCATACCATTTTCATTTAGTAATATGATAAGTTTGCATTACTCTTCTAGGATGTTGGATTTCAGCCTTCATCTTTTAACAGACTATATATATTTATACAAAACTAGTAATTTCCTACATCACATTATACCACAAAAAATGTTCCTCCAAATTTCTATAAATATGTGTGCTACCATGGTGTATAGTGAAATTGGTGTTATGAGAATCATCTAATAATTATATTTTTAGCTCCTTTATAGAGGTAACAAAAATAATTTTCCCAAATTTCATAATTTCTTCCTCTTACACGATGTTTTCAAACTTCCCTGATTTCACAAATTTAATTTTATTTGGAAAATTATTATCATCTGACAGATAACTCATTATACTATTCAAAAGTATGATTTGGAAACTATTTGAAAATGTACTAATTTTTTACCTTTATTTTTAATTCAAATACCCATATTTACTATATCCATATACACATGATCCATATCGATCAAAGTTTTGTTCAGAACTCCATGATCATTCATATTTAATGCACCTACTACCTAATTCTCCTTCCTTAGGGGTACTGTAGTGAATAATCATAATTCTTGAGTAGCTTGAGTCACCACCTTTTCCTTATGTTGAGACCTTTCTATGAGAATATATATTTAAAACTCTTGTGATCTTTATATATCTCACATATTTCATAATAGAGATAGTGTCTCTATATATTCAATGAATATGTTACAACTACTAATTCATGATCATTAGTTGTATAAATCTATTTATGATTTTTCACTAACTTGATTCAAACGTAATAACTCATCCATTATTTATAAGGACATAACCAATTCCTTTCTTTGACGTGTCTTTATTAATAAAAAACAACAATTTCTTAATGGTAGAGTCTAGATCAAAGAAGTCACTAATATCCACTTCAAATGATCAAAGAATTTTCCAAATTCTTTTTTCCAGATAAACTTAACCCTTTTACATGTAGGCATGTTTAAAGGTTTATCTAATCTGGAAAAATTATGAATGAAAAACTGATAGTAACTTAATAAACTAATAAATCTATCTATCTAACTTATGTCAGTTTGTGTATGCCATTCCTAGAATGCCCTTGTTTTCATATTATCATCTATGATTATATCTTTTGTGATACTATTTCCAAGAAAAAAATTGTTTGAGGCCATAATTCACACATTTTAAACCTTTCATATAACAATTTTTTTCTAAAAGTCTCCAGAAAAATCATCAAGCGGTTCTCTTGGTCTTTATAGCTTTTGGATTATATCAATATATAATCAATAAATTAAAATAGAGTTTTCAAAATATTCAGTGAACACTCTATTTATTAGATCCATAAAAATATAGGATACATTCATTAATTAAAATAGAATTACTATAAACTCAAAATATCCATACCTGGTTCAAAATATTCTCATTGAAATATATTCCTTATTCACACTCAATTGATGATATCATGATTGAAGATTTATATTAAAAAAAATATTTAGCTTTTTAGAGTTGATAAAATAAGACATAAATGCAATGAAGTGTATATTTTTTCTTTACCATAATAGTATTTATATTTATATAGTCAATACAAAGCCTCTTAGATCCATATTTCTTCTTAACAAACAAAACGGGAGCTCTTCATGGTAAAAAACTAGGGCGTATAATTCCCTTATAACTCTATACATCTATTATTTATTTAACTCGATTAATGCCACAGTGGCCATTCTATATGGGGTCATTGATATAGGTATTTAATCATGGATTAAATCAATAGAAAAATAAACTTCACACTTTGGAGGATGTTCAGTTAAATCTTATAGAAATTGATCAATCTACTCCTCTAGAATAGGAACATACTGAATTTGAATATCAACTATATTATCAATATACACTATCATCTATTCCTATTTAATAATATCATTTATAATAACAACTAGTGGAAGATCCTGATATGACATAAATGATAAAGTATCCCCTATATATATGAGAAATTCCATACCTTCATCACGAATCATTATTTACATATCAATGAAATATATTTTTAATTATAAATTCAATGAAAATCTATACAAAAAATTACATCCAAATAAACCATCAGTATGATACTTAAATGGGAAATTATGGAATGTTTACATGTCATATTAGGAACTTCTCAACACATTTTAGTTGTAATGTGGTTCCCACAAGGTGTCTTTACTAAAAACTCTCATGTTATGATCAATAAAAAACATCTACTTTTTAAAGAAAACAAGGAAGATATTAAGTAATGAGATGGACCAGAATGAAATAATTTATTAGCTATATTTGGGTAGATGATTAATGTACATTCCACCACATCATTCAGAACATCAAACTCAACTATTTTTATTACATATGTATGGAATTTTTCCCTTATCCTTTTCTAGGGAAATATTCCTTAAAGTCTTGGAAAATCATTTTCATAGTGTCCCAACTACTTATATATGAATCATTGCACATTTACAGATTCTTTCTTTCCTCTGAAATATCAGGATTGGGGAATTTTTTCAAAATTTATATGAAACTCTAATTCCCACTAAGCATGTTCCATGATGTTTATTTTCTCATTTATTTAATGTTTGAAATTTTATAATTAACGTTTTCCCTAGTTCATTATTTAATTTTCTAGATTACCCATCTCCCTTCTTATTATATTATTTCCCTTGAAAACCATGTGGCTTGTAAAATTCCATCTCTTTTATTCGAGGATATGATATTATATCCTCTTATGATAGTAATTTTTGTTAGAGTAGTTACCTTAGTAGTATTTTCTTCTGAAAATAAATGAAACATTAAATATTTATCCTTGAATTTTGTCTATAGTTTGAGGCATGCCTATATAACCATATAATGATTACTTCATACTTAGAAAATATTTAATCATTTTTTTTTCTAAAGACTCAAGAATTAACTCTCAATATATACTAACTATTTGTGAGGGAATGTTTTTTCAATTAAATATTCATTAAAATCCACCCTCCATATTTTCCATTTTTATCCACCTATATATAATCAATTATTCAACTCTATTGTTCTGCATCTCTTGATAAACGATAAATTTCATGAAAATTTCGGCCTTTCATCACTTCCCAAGGTAAGAAATATATTATCAAAGGAACATTTTTATTTCACTTAAACATATAGATTTTTAGTCCCATTGAATGATTGAGGTTATTGTCACATGAAGCAGTCTAACATTGTTACACCACATTATCAATCGAGTCAATCCATGCGAGTAAGGTAATTGTTCATAAACCAAGTCTTTCATACAATAATTGTTATATGTTTTTTAGGTCTAGTTAAATATCCATCTCTCACATAATTATCCTTCATTGGAAAAAAATACCTACATGGGTTAAGTGCATTAATATGGTTCCATTCTTTCTACTAGGTGTAATTTATAAAAAAAGGAAATGATATAGATTATATCATAACATTATGAAACATAGTTTATAATCTCAGAACTATTGAATCAAATAATCATAGATAAAAAATTTTAAAATAAAGACTCTTGAAATCATAATATTTGTTACTTTTGTGATATTACAAAATTCAATTACAGGGTTATATTCCCTTAATCTATGTTTTCCTAAATATAGTTTCCAACGAACCAACTTAACATCCTCTAATACCTATTATAAAGACCCCAAACCCAGTAGACCAGATCCAATGCCTTACATTATTACATTATTATAATTGGAAAGTATGTTATATCTTTAAGGAATGAATATTTTGGTATCTTCTAAATTACAGAATCAAAAATATGTTTTCCATTACAACTTGAAAGAAAAAACAATTTACAAAAACCTTTAGAAAAATACATAAACTCCATAATTATTATTTTAAGTCACTCATAGTATACATCTTCACATCATGGGGGAAAATAAAACATTATAAATGGGTTATCTCTGATACTCATTAATATAAAACAATATATCTAATGATATAAACATAATTAACATGGAAATGTGGATATAAAACCACACATGTCATTTAAGAATAAACACGAACATAGTATAGAATAAATAAAAGTTGGTGAAAGTAATTCCCTATAAATTATTACATGAAAATAAAACATTACAATAAATATTATAATAGTCGAATAATTAATTGGATTGTCAATTACTAATATCAAAATGATTGAATTCATAATGAAAAAAATTGTAAACAAATCATTATGTATTTGGTCATGAATCCCAGTATAAATGTGTAAAAACAATGTCATGATTGTATCATGAGACCTACCAATGGAACTAGGGGATATACTGGGCCTCACCCATCACTTAATATGTCCAATATATTCATCATAAAAATGAGTTAATCATAATAAACATATACATTCATATTTATACTAGAATATGAAATTTAAATAATTTCCCAAGTTAGTAATCATAAATATCTTGAGAAAAATTGTTTCTATATAGTATATCACCAATGAAATAATCATAAATAATTACATTAAAATGGTTGATGGTTACATAGTATAAAAATCTCAATAAAGAATAATAGTTAATAGATGTTTTATAAATAGATGAAAATAATCTATTGAAATCATTGACAAAATCTTGATATAAATAAAATTTCCCATTAGAAAGAGTAGTTCTCTTGGAATATCATTTTTATGTTCCATAAAAATCAGATTATAAGCATGTATATCTGTGAAAAATGGAATTAAATTATATTTCACTAAAATGAAATCAAATTCATAATAAAATTTGGAAACTGAAGTCAATGCATTTAAAAATTATTTAATAAATTTTATAAAGAAGCAACATCAATGTTGTTTAATGAAAAATATAAAAGAATATTTAAATAATACAAAGGTATGATTGTTTGTATAAAACTGAAACTATAATAAAATAGTCTTCAGTGATAAAAATAGTTATTTGATAAAAATATTTGTTTCTTGAAACAGATTATGGATTGTACATGAGAATGAGTAAAAATTTTTGGATGTTCCCATTAATCTGGTTCGCTTATCAGGACGGATTGAAAAAAGAACATTATAAAAATGTAATTTCCAATAAGATAGAAAATAATTGAACTAGAAAATCATATTTAGAAAATAAACGTAGAATTTAGGAGAAGTACATATGAATAATTAATAATTACATTGGGGTAAAGATAAAGTGTAACTCGAACGAAAAATTGAGCTTTAGGGAAGAATACCATATCTTATATAAGAAAGTGTTATTCACATTCACTTAATATACATGATAATGAAATTAATGTCATTTATAACTTAATTAAGTACTTCTTCAACATGAATTTTATATAGTATAATTTTACTAAGTACAATTATGACATTTTAGATAAGTTATATTAGTTAATTTCTTCATTCAAGTGTATTCATTTCCTTGGTTTTCATGATATGTTCACTGGTGTTCATGTTTAAGAGATCATAAATTTTTTTAATGTTTATAAAAAATGAAATTATATGTTAATAATTAACTTCAAGAAGAATATATGGTCTTATATATCATTTCATTATATATGAGGATGGTTAATTTGATAAAACATTAATGATAACTGTATAGACTATTTTTTTCATTTTTAGTTGAATCATTAAAAATTATTTTGTTCATTATTAATTAATATTAGGTATATATATACTAGTTAAAGAACAATAAATAAGTTTTAATCCATATATTATAGTATTTTTTGACAATAAATGTTTTTTATGACTAGCCTTCAAAGCTAAATTTAAAAACAAAAATTTATCATCCATGAAGGTGGTAAGTAGGCACCTCACAGACTTTATAATCATTTATAAACTAAAAGGGGAGGAAAAGAGAATTGATGATTGATATTCTAAGAAAATAATAAAATCACTGTATATAAAAGATATAAGAGTTATCATGCCACATTGGTTTAGTAAGGGGAATAATGGATATGAAAAGAAATATATAAAAAGAAAACTGAAACAACGGAAGGGGGTTTTACCTCTTTAATTCCTCTCCTTGAGAACCTCCTAAAAAAATTTAAAAAATTATTTTCGGTGAGAATAGTAAGAATAGATAGATGGGGATAGATTTGGGAGGTGTGTTGGGTATAAATTCGAAAATATTAATAGCCTTGGAGGTGTTGGTAGGGTTGGTGGTGAGTTATGACATTTATAGTGGAGGAGAGGTGTGTTTATTGATTATTTAATTCATTGGTTTATTATTTTGTATCAAGGTGATTGAATATTTTAATATTATCACTAAATAAATTAAAAAATAATTTTATATGCACAGTTAGGGTGAAAAATATAGTTTAAGAAACCAACATAAACAATAAGTCAAGGTGAAGATCAAACAACGCATATCATTGAAGCATAAACATGAACCAAATATAGAAGGAATAAAATATAATCAAAATAGTTCCATATAAAAAATCATGGGAGAATGAAACATAACAAATAATATTTTACTTGTTTAATAATAACATGTATTATTAATTACTAACATAATAATGAAATAATTTATAATAGTAAATATCATAAACATGTCTCCAATTCATCAGCCAAGACACCATATATAAATATGTAAACACCCAGTCAAGTTTGTCTATTATGACCTTCCATTTCCTTGAGGGGCCATAGAGGGTCTTGAATTTCACTTAAAATGTCTAATTCATCACTCATATAATGGGCATGAAAAATAATCAACATATACATTCATATTGGAACTATCATATGAAATTTAAACTATTACCCCAATCAGTAAACAGAACTTTCCAGATTAAAATATTATCAAGATAGTACATCCCAAATAAGTATAATTATAAACAATTCAATAAAATATGATATATGTTAACAGATGATATAAATTTAAATAAAGAATATGATTCAACATAGGGTTTTGGAATAAACTATAATGCTATAATAAAATCATTGATAAATTCTTGAGAGAAATACCATTTCACTTTGCAAAGAGGAGTT
Source organism: Viscum album (assembly GCA_963277665.1). Lineage (NCBI taxonomy): Eukaryota > Viridiplantae > Streptophyta > Magnoliopsida > Santalales > Viscaceae > Viscum > Viscum album. The sequence continues at coordinate 738,222,395 of OY728137.1, forward strand.
CTTTTGTAAAGTCCTTTGTATTTATCAAAAAAAGATTTATATAAACAAGTAAATAACATGAAATAAAAGTTAATGAAATTAAATATGAGTAATATTATAAGAAAATACATTCTGAAATTTGGAAATTTAAGCAAAATCATTTAAAATGAGTTTTTAAGACAATTTAGAAATAAGCCATATCAGTGTGGTTTAAGGGAAAATATAAAAGATTTGTTAAAGTAGAAAAAGTTGTGCTTATTTGCACAAAACTATTAATTAAATAATAAAGTTTTTCATTATAAAATTTTTTATTTATAAAAATATTTTGTGTATAAAAATGATTCTGGAGTGTATATGAAAATGTGTAAAAAATTCTGAAGTTCCATTTAATTAGGCTCACTTATTAGGAGGAATTAAAAAAGAAAATTTATAAAACATATAATTCCCCATGAATGAAATAATAATTGAAATAAATAAACATATTTTTAACATAAACATATAATTTATGTGATTTACATATGAATAATTAAGAATTATATTATTTTTAAGAGAGAGGAAGTTTAACCTAAATAAAAAATGGACGTTCGAGGAGAATCCCTTAGCTTATGTCCTAATGTGATATTCACATTAACATAATATTATGTATAATGAAAAAAATTCATTAATAATTTAATTCATAACATATTAAACAAGTAGTTGATTTCATATAATTTTATTAAGATCATTTATATTTTTATGGGTTATAAGATTCAATTTCATTATTCAATATTGTTTGTTTCCTTGGATTTCATGATTGGTTCACTAGTATATATGTAAAAATGACCATGAAAAATAGTAATAGTAATATAATTAAAAATATATGTTATTATTGAACATTAAAAATATTAAATGTATTTATAAATAATTTTTCATGATATGAGTATGGTTCACTTGATAAAATTTTAATAGTAATCATTTATATTTTGTTTTCCATTTTTTCGATTATCACACACTTGTTTTGATTTATTAATTAATATGATGTATAAATACTAGTTTTAGAACATTAAATTTGTTTTAACACTTAAATTATACTATTTTATAACCATGAAAATTGTTTTATGAAAAAATTTTAAAGTGAAATTGAGTAACAAAAACTCATCATCCACGAAGGTGTAAAATCTACAACTCACAGATGCTGATTTCATTTTTAGAATTAAAGGGGATGAGAATAGAAATTAGGGCTGATATACCATTATGATAATAAAATTAAATCGTATAAAATATAAATTTTTTATCATTCCACTTTGCCTATTGAGGCATGGAAAGGATAAGAAAAATAATTAAATTAAAAGTATAAAACTTTATTTACCTCTTGAATTCATATCATTCAGAACCACCACAAAAAACATTTAAAGGGTCTTTTGGTTGAGATCAGTAAGATAAAAACATGGGAGAGTGTTTTGGGAGAGATATTGGGATGAAATTGGACATTATTTAAGGCTTTGTAGGTGTGGGGAGAAGTAGTGGTGAGTGTGGTATTTTTAGTGTAGGAGGGACATGTTTTTTGATTATTTTATTCACTAGTTTATTATTATGGCTCAAAACAAAAAATATTTAGAACCTTATTAATAAATGTATTAAAATAATGAAGGATAGTCTTATATTGGTGTCCAATATAATTTGTGCATCATCCATGGCTTAATAATTCATGTATTTGGTAAATACTATAAATTACCACATTTTGTTATTCACCATGAAAGTCAACTACTTTAGAACAAGGACAAAAATAAACTATAACCATTTTTCAACATGTAGAATAAAAAATGGGCTCTAATTTATGGAAAAAATTATCAATATGAGAATTTTAATTTTTAAATAAAACCATCGTTTTCTTGAAAAATTTCAGATTTTATTTTTTAATGGATTTCATGCTACTTAAAAAAATGAATTATGTTCTCATTAACTTTTCTTATAATCATAAGAAAACAAAATATTATTTTATGAATATTTTTTAGGAAAATAAATTTTATTTTATATCATTATTTTAGTTAATATTTTTGAATAGTCATTTCTTTTTCCCAAAAATACCTATACAAATTTAACATTTTAAAAAGTATTATTTACTACTTACTTGATATAGATATATTATAATTTAATTATTAAGATACCAATATTTTATTTATAATTTCATAGGGAAGGTTACAATTTTACGGGTAGGATTACTATTCCTAAGAGAAACATTACTATACAAATGGTCATGTTTATATTTTATAGTATATTGTGGTATTAATCTTGGTGTTGTGTGCAACATAGGCTATAGAAGATGTTAAAGAGGTAGAGTATAAAATCTTAGGGTGTTACATTCTCCCCTCCAAAAAAATTATGTCCTCAAAATTTCCATAATGTCACCTCATGAATTGATTTGGGAAGTTTTTCATCATAATTTCTGGAGGTTCCCACACAGACTCTTCAATTTTATGATTTTCCATAGTACCTTTTCCAGTCATGTCATCTAATTCCTCAACACATGTTCTCTAGTGTCCAGTACCTAAATAGGACTTTCATGGAAAGATGCATATGGATCCAATTTTGTTCCTTCATAATTGAGAATATTTATTGGTCCTAGAATGCAGTTCCTTAGTAAAGATTTTTTGAACACAACATGTACTTTAGAAAGGATATGTGACATTAAAAAATGATAATCCAAACCATCAATCCTATAAAGAATTTCAAAAGGTCAGATATAGTCAGGGCTTAGTTTTATAATCTTATGAAACCATTCCATGGAGATACTATATGAAATACCTGATCTCCCACATGAAACTCCATATCCCTTATCCTATTGTAATCATATCACTTTTTCTTAATATGAGGTGCTTCGATATGGGTTTTAATAATCTCCTTTTTTCTGTTCTTTCCTCGACAAGCTCAGGGCCTATAAGATTCCTTTCACCAACATCATCCCAACATGTTCTCCTTTGACATAACTTTATAAATAATGGGTTATATGGTTCCATTTGAATAATATAATGGAAAATATTATTGTAGGGAAACTATACCAAAGGTAGATACTGATCACACATACCTTGAAATTCAATTGAGAAAGACCTCAACAGGTCTTCAAAGGTTTAAATTATCCTTTATGTTATCTTGTTAGTTTGATGGTGATAGGATGTTCTCAATTGAAGCTAAGTATCAAGATCCTTATAAAGATATTTATATAACATTGATAAAAATTGTACATCATGATAAGGTAACATTGAAATAGGTTCACCAGGAAGTGTTTCACATTCATTAATATAGAGTCGTGCAAGGTCCTCTAGTGGAAAATCCTCTCTTATAAAAAGGAAATGTGAATATTTGGTAAGTTGATAAAAAACCCATATTTAATCATTATTTGTTGATGTATTTAGTAATATAGTTACAAAATCCATAGTAATGTCATCGGATTTCCATTTAATAATATAGAAAGGTTGCATGAATCCTCTTGGATGTTGTTCTTTAACCTTCTCCTATTTGTAGTCTAAATATCATGATACCTAATTAACATTTTCCAATTTAATATTATCCAACCAAAAATGATTCTTCAAATCAAAATTCATCATAGTGCTACCAAGGGATATAGAGAAATTCGAGAAATGATCATCGTACAATAATTCAATTTTTAGATCAATTATAGTTGGAACACCATGTTTTTCCCCAAATTTCAGAATTCCATCATCATACACAAAGTATTCAAACATCTAACCATTAGAAAATTAAATTTTATTTTGAAATTTATCATCATCATATTGATAACTATTTTTCTTCAATAATAAGTATGGTTTGGAATCCATTTCGAAAAAAGTAGTGATGTTTCACCATCCTTGATAATTCAAATATCAATCTTTACTATATCCATTTACACAGGATCCATGTTGGTCAAAATTTGGTTTTGAAATCCATAATCATTCATACTCCATGTATATGCTACCTTATATTCCTTCCATGTGAGTTATTTTAGTGAAAAATCATAATCCTTTAGTAACCTGAGCTATCTCCATTACCTCATGTTGAGTGATTTCAATGAGATGATATGTTTCTAAATCAAGTGATTTTTTATATCTTACATCTTTCAGCATTGATATAGTTTTCCATATTTTCATTGAAATGATTATAGCTTCTAACTCTAGATCCTGATTTTTATAGTTATATTCATGAGTATTTAATTTCGTTGTTTCAAAGGCAATAACTTTATCGTTTTGCATAAGGAACCTTCTAAGTACATTGTTAGATAAATCATTATAAATCTCAAAGCCACCATTTCATGATGTTAGACTCAGGATCATAGAATTAAAAAATCTCCTATTCAATTATTCAAATCATTCTACACATTCCTCATACAAATTAAATTAACCCCTTTATTAGTAAACTTGTATAATGGGTCAGTTAATTGTAAGAAATTCTAATCGAATCACTGATAATAATATACTAAATCAATGAAACTATGTACCTCTATTATGTTTGTTCATGTAGGCTATTATTGAACCACCTTTATTATAAGATCAACTATGATTCAATCCGAGGAGTCATTGTGGAGAAGAAAAGAAACTATTTGAAGCTATAATTTACACTCAATAAGCATACCTTATAATAATTTTTTTATAAGAGTCTCTAGTACAATCCCCAGTTGGTTCCCCTGGCCCACCTACATTTTTGTATATATGAAGATATCAATAATAAAATCCACAAAAATATCGTCATGATATTACTTTAATAATATTTTAATTAGATCCATAAAAAAACAGGGTTCATTTGTAAGTCCATAGGGAATCACTATAAACTAACATGTACATACATAGTTTGTTATTCTACCATTATAATATCTTTCCTCCTCACATGTGATTTAAGATATCCATATCAAAGGTAAATCTTTGAAAAATATTGAACTCTAGTATGTTGATCAAATAAGTAATAAATTTGAGGCAACATAAACTTTTTCTTTATTGTAATAGAATTAGTCTCTTTATAGTAAATTCAAATCCTCATAGATCCATCTTTTTAATTAATGAAAATAACTATATCTACCCAAGGATAAACACTAGGGGGTATAAATACCTAATCACTCAATTCCTCTAGTTCTTTTCATTAACTCTGTTAATTATTTCTTGTTCATTATATAAGGTGTATATCATATATGTCTTGAATCATGGATTGAATAAATAAATTTTTTTTCTTTCCTCTATGGAGAATGTACATGTAAATCCTATGAAAATAAATCAATGTATTCATTTACAAAAGGTATTTCCACAATTTGATTATCACTTTTTTCATTAGTAGTTTTTATATACTCTTATTATAAAATAATTTCATTTTGATGAGATAATAGAGGTGGAACTGGATATGTATCAAATGATGAATAATCCCCTATAAAGATGAGAAATTTCATACCTTCATCACGAATCACAATTTCCTTCTCTTTAAAATAATTTGTTTCATTATCCTTTTAAATCAAACCTATACCAATTATTATTTTAAAATAAACCCTTAGTATGATACCAAAATTAACAATTAGAGAACATTTATATGTCATAATATGAATTTTTGACACATATTTTTTGTAATTTGGTTTACACTATTAGTCTTCACTGAAAACATCCTTGTTAAGGTGAAATGGAAATATCTAATTTTTAAAGAAAACATATAAGATATAATTTAATGTGATTATCTAGAATAAAATAATTTTTATGTTAAATTTCAAGAGATGACTAAAGTACCATCCACCCCCTCATTTGTAACTTCAACCTCATCTATTTTGACTGTATATGCATGGACTTGTTTCCTTTTCCTTTTCTGTATAATGTTTCCTTGACATCTATAATAATAATTTTATAGTGTCCGAACTCTTTACAACTGAATCATTGCACATTTCTGGCATCTTTCATGCCTAATTAATCTCAGGTAAGGTGTACATTCCCCCTCATTTGTAACAAACTACCATTACCACTAGGAATGTTCCATGATGTTTCCTTCCACATTTATTATAAGTTGAAAATTAAATCCTTCAATTCTTACCTTTTTCTTTATTTAAATTTCCAATGTAATTAGCATCCATTTAATTATATTGATTCCTTTTGAATCCATATGGCATGGAAGATTAAGTCTCCTTATTTATGTAACATGATCGTAAATCCTTATATTCTGTTAATCTTTATGAGACTATTTACCTTTATATATTTGTCTTAAAACTATTTAGGAAACACCCAATCATGCTCCATGGATTAATTTTGTTGTCTGAGGCATTCCATGCCATCCTTGTAATGTTGTATTCAAACTGAGAAATGTTTTCATTCTCTTTCTATCACATTTTCATGAATTTACACTCTAGATATGCTCACTATTCACGAGGGAAATATAAATGCTAGATAAAAACCTTAAAATCCTTCCACTTCATATTTTCCATTTCTTCTACCAACCTCTCCTTTTTAATTATTGACCACCACTGATATGTATTTCATTAAAAATTTTAACTTTCTATGATAACATTCTGTTTTTTGTTAATTACCAATGTTATAAATTTCTTCTATGAGGAACTTATCCATTTCTTAGTTAACAAAGGGGGTTTTTTCCCATTTAATGATGAAATTTGTTGTCACATGAATCAATATAGCAATGTTACACCATGTTGTGAGTCAGGCTTCTCCATGCGAGTAATGTTATTGTTGAAAACCTGATTCATTCGTCCTTGTATAGTTATATGTTTTTTAGCTCTAGTTGTATCTCTATACACCAAATATTTATTTTTACTGTGAGGGAAATAGTTACATAAATTATGTGTGTTGATATGATTTTGATTCCTTCAACTAGTCTCTATTTCTAAAAAATGGAATACAATAGATTGGATCCAAACATTATGAAACATATTGTATAATCATAGAAATAGCGAATTACTTAATCAATAATTTTAAATTTAGATATTAATAATCTCTAAATCATATGCTTGGTTACATTATTAATACTATCAAAGTCTATTATACTGTTATACACCAATAATCTATGTTTTCCAAAATATTATTTCCAAAGTCCCAAATAAACTCACTCTAATACCAACATAAAATATCATGATCCAAGTATCCGAGATCTCATGATGTACTTTATTACACTGGTATAATATAAAATAAATCCACATCTAAAAGGAATAAATAGTTTAGTATATTTTGGAATAATAGATACAAACAGGCGTATTACATAACTTCTTGAGAGGAAAGGAAATATAGAAACATCAATGTGAACATCGATAAACTCTTAGATTATCCTTGGATGTCAATTGTAGTATACATCTATGCCTCCGAGGGGGAAATAAATCATAATAATATGGTAATACATATGATTCTAAATGCATAAAAAATATATAGGAATCTATAAAAAACAATAAGTAAAGGTGAATATCTAACAACACTTGTCATTGAATCATAAACTTGAACACAATATGGGGTGAATAAAAGTTGATCAAAATAAAATCCATATTAATAATTACATGTGAATAAAACATAAACAAAAAAAATATACTAGTAGAATAAGAACATAGATTATCAATTATTAATATCATAATTAGTTAATGCATAATTTTGACATCATAATCATACCGTTAAGGCTTATACAAGACACCATAAAAAAATGGGTAAAAACGCAATCTAGTTTATCTAATTAGACCCCCCGATTAATCAAGAGGAAATAGTGGGACCCTACCATCACATACTAAGTCCAATAAATTAATAATATGAATGGGTGAAACATAATCAACATATAAATTCATAATGAAACTTTAATTTTACATGTAAATAATTTCTTAAATCAATAAACAATACTGTTCATGGTAAATAGTGTCAATATAATACATCACCAATCAAAATAATCATAAACCATTCAATAAAATTTGGTATATGGTAACATAAGATATGAAAATTAATAAATTTCCAAATTCAACATAGCATGTCGAAATAGAGTAAATACTCTAATAAAATCATTGATAAGTTCATGAGATAAATACCCTTTACATTAAAAAAAAGTGTTTTGTGGGAAGATCATTTTTATTTTCCATCAAATTTTGATCCTAAAAATGAATATGCAAGTAAATAAATGGAAATTATATTATATTTTAGTAAAGATTGAGAAATCGTAACCCGAATAAAAAATGTTTGTTCCAGGAGAATCCCTCAATTTATGTCAAAATTGTTATGAAATTTCACTTAATATTTGGTATAATGAAATTAAATTGATTAATAATTTTTTTCATAACCTCTCCAACGAGTATTTTATTTAGTACAGTTTTATTAAGTTCATTTATGGTATTTTTCATTATTTATTAGATTCAATTTCTTTATTTGGGACTATTTGTTTCCATTGTTTTCATTATTGGTTCAATTGTATAGATATACGTAATATCATGAAAAATAGTAATAGATATCAAATAATTGAAATTATATGTTATTAATGAACATAAAAATGATTAAATAGTCTTATTTATCATTTCTTTTCCGTATATTATGATGGTTTACTAGATTAATCATTGATGATAATAGTTTATATTATTTTGAAATGTTTTCAATAATCACACAATTTTTGTGTTTTATTAATTATAATAATGAATATATACAGATTACAGAACATTAAATAAGTTATAGTCCCAATATTATAGTCTTTCATAATGATAAAAATGGTTTTGTGACCATCTATAAAGGCATAATTGAAAAACAAAAACCCATCATCCACGAAGGTGGTAAATCAGTACCTCACAGACGATATTTTCATATCTAGAATAAATGGGGAAGTGAATAGAATTGGAGGATGATATATCATTAACATAATAAAATTGTAATATATAAAATATGTTACAGTTATCATTCCAATTTGGTATTGAGAGTCTTTAATAGGATAAAAAAATAAATAAATTAACATAAAACTAAAAAAATGAATGGGGATTTGTGGTCTTGAATTCCATTCTTGGAGAACCACCTTAATGAATATTGAAATATTATTTTTGGTGACAACATAAAGGAAATAATTTGAGATAATAGTTTCCAAGATTGATTTTCCAGAAGTTTGAAAAGCTTTAAGTCTTCAGATCTGTGAGAAGAAGTGGTATTGAGGGGTGGTATTTGTAGTGGAGAAGAGGGGTATTTTTTTGTTATTTTATTCATTAGATCATTAGTTTGGATCAATACCATCTATTTTTTGAAAATTATCACAATTTATTTTAAAATAATGAAATATATTTATATTTTATTTCCATAAAATTTCCTTACAACATCCGTGACTCAAAAATTCATATACTTGTTAAATACTGTAAATTATTTCATTTTACTATTCACTAAAAATTCAACTATTTTAAAAAAATTACAAAAAATAAAATTAACCATTTATCAATGATTAGAATTCAAAAATGGAGTCCATTTTATTAAAACAATTTTTAATATATGAGAAATTTAATTTTTAAATAAAATCATCATTTACTTGCCAAATGTTGACTTTAATATTATGAAAAATTTTATGAAACTTTCCAAAATTAATTATGTCCTAGTAAAATTTTCATGTAAATATAAAAACAAAAACTATTTTATGAATATATTTTTGGGAAATAAATTTTCTTCTAAATAAGTATGTTAATTATAAAATTGTGAATTAATATTTATATTTTAAAAAAATACGAATACATAAACTATAATTTTTGAATCATTGATCTAATTATTACATGATATAATTATATTATATTATCAATCATAAGATACTTAAATGTTATTTATAAATTAATAAGGATGTTTACTATTCTATTGGCTGGATTACAATTTCTAATGGTGACATTAGTATTAAAACATTCATGTTGATATTTTACAGTAAGTTTATTGTGGATTTAATCTTGTTTTTTTTTGAAGCATAATCTATCGTAGATTTTATAGAGATATAACATAAAATTTTGGGGTTTTATATTCTATAAGGACCTCGACCCAGTATCCTGCAACTAGTGCCTTATTTTATTACTTATTATAATAGACAAGGAATTCACATCCTTAATGACCGAATTGTTTAGTGGCATTGGAAACCCATATAAAAACATAAGTTTTACATTAACTCTTGAAATGAAAATCAAAATAGTAACTCCATTGAAAAAATCTATAAACTACTAGATTACCCCTACAAGTTATTCATAGTATAAATCTTGACATCCAACGGAAAAACAAAGCATTATAAATTTTTTAGCTCAGATTCTATGTAAGGGTAAACAATATAGTGAAATATATAAACAAAAAAAAGAATTCAAGGTGAATATCTAAGAAAACATTTAATTAAATCATTATATTGATCATAATAAGGTACGAATAAATTTGATAAAAATAATACGTATAAATAATCATATAATCTTTAAACATAACCATAGATATACTACTAGTCGAATAATCAGTTGGATAATCGATTACAAATATCATAATGAGGGAATGAATAATTACATACATCATAAACATATTTTCAAGGTTTAGGACAAGAAACCATACAAAAATGTGTAAGAACCCGGTCTAGTTTGTCTCCTAAGACATACTAATACTTCGAGGGGCGAGAGAGGCTACTACTCATCATTATTTAAGTCCAATTAATTCTTTATAAGAATTGTATGAACCATTATCAACATATAATTTCTTATTTAAAATAGAATATTAACTCTAAATAATTTCCCCAATTAGTAAACATTACTATCTATAGTAAAATGATTTCAGGATAACACATCTCCATTCAAAATTGTCACAAAATATTCTTAAAATAGATATATAATAATATAATAGATAAATATAAATAAATCATAGGATTCAAAAAATTTCTCTGAAAAAGATGAAAATTCTCTAACAAAATCATTGATATATTATTGATAGAAATACCATTTTTACTTTATAAATAATATTTATGTCCTAATATCATTTGTATTTATCATAAAAATAAGATTGTAAACATGTATTTCCTAGAAAATAATAGGGAATGAAATTATATTTGAGGAATATTAAATAAACATTCACATTAAAATTTTGAAACATGAGTGAAATCATTTAAAAAGAGTTATTAAGAAACTTTATAAATGAGCCACTTTAGTGTGATTTAAGGGAAAATATAAAAGGGTATTTAAATAATACAGGGGATGGATTTTTTTTGTATATCCAGAAATGAAATAATTTAGATTTGCATGATAAAATTTTGTTTTTTATAAAATTATTTGTTTTTTAAAAGATATTATGTAGTCTACTTAAAAATGGGAATGAAATTGGGATGTTCCCTTTAATCGGGCCTGCTTATCGGGAGGAATTGAAAAAAAATATTACAAAACATGTAATTCCACATAAAAGAAATTAGAATTGAGATATATAAACATATATGGAACATACAAAAATAATTTAGGATTAGTATATTTGAATAATTAACAATTACATTTGAGTAAACAATGATAAAGCATAACCTAAATAAAGAATGGTTTTTTGGGGAGAACCCCATACATTATGTTCAGAACTATTCTGCACTTGCACTTAATATCTAGGATAATGAATTTATATTCTTTAATAATTTATCTAATAACATATTAAACGTTTATTTTTTTTATAATTTTATTATGTTCATTTATTTCCTTTTTATGATTTATAAGAATCAAATTCATCATCTAGGAGTGTTCATTTTTTTGGTTTTCCTGATTAGTTCACTAGTATACATGTACCAAAGATCTCGAAAATGGGAATAGCTATCCAGAATTGAAATTACATGTTATTAAAGAAAACATATGAGATTATATGGTCTCATATATCATTTTGTTTTCTATATATGATGATTATTAATTAGATAAAACATAAACAATAACCATTTAAATTATTTTGGTTTGTTTTCAATCATTATGCTCTAGTTTAGTTTTATTAATTAATTGAATTTATATATACAAGTGACAAAAATTATATAATTTTTAATAAAAATATTATAGTCAATTATAACAATAAAATGTCTTTATGACCAGCCTTGAAGGTATAATTAAAAAATGAAAACTCTTTGTCTACGAAGATGGTGAATTAGAACCAGAGGGATGATGTTTTATTTTTTAGAATAAAAGGGGAAGAGAAGAGAATTTATGGTTGATATACCAATATCATAATAGAATTTTATTATTTAAATAATACTAGAGTTTTCATTCCACTTTTTTATAGCAAGGTGAGGAATGGATAAAGAAATAATGAAGTTAAATGAAAATTAAATGAATGAAAATGGATTTTACATCTTGAAAAGCTTTCCATGAAGAATTTTTAAAGGGAAATAAAAATGATATTTTGGGTGAGAAACACAAGACCTGAACATGGGGGAGAGGTTTGGGATAAGTAATGGGTAGAAATTTGACATGATTCAAGGATTTGGAGGAGTAGGGACAACAGTTGATGCGGGTGGTAATTATAGTAGAGGGGAGAGGTGTTTTATGTTTGTTTTACTCATTAGATTATTATTTCAAAAAAAATACTATCATTAGTTAAAAAAAAATCATTAAATATAATAAAATATTTAATTATATTTATAGATTATGGGTTTAAATCATCTATACCTCATCCATGACTCTATAATTCATGTATTTTATAAATATAGTTAATTATTGTATTTCACTATTCAAAAAATATTCAACTCTTTTAGAAAATTATAAATATTTCACTATAATTTTATTTGACGTGTAGAATTCAAAATTAGAATTCATTTTATGAAGATATTTTAATAAATATGAGAAATATAATTTTTAAATGAAATCATCATTTACTCAAAAAATATTAAGTTTAATATTATATCGGATTTTGGGATAGATTCCATAGTTATTTAATCTCTTATGAAATTATCTTTTAATAATAAGTTTAAAAATACTAAATTATGATTCTATTTCATGAAAATATGTTTTCCTTCAAATCATTATATTATTTAAAAAATTTTGAATAAACATTTATCTTTCACAAATATACCAATACTTTATTTATCATTTTTAAAATAATCATTTCCTTATTCCATGATATTAATATAATATATATTAATTCATAAGACACATTAATAATGAAGTTTACTATTCTATTGGAAAGATTACTATTCTAAATGATCACATTACTTTTCAAGTTGTCTTTTTAATATTTTATAGTATATCATGGTTTTACACATGGGTTGGTGTGAAACATAATTTATTGATGATTTTAAAGAGAGATAAAATAAAATAACAAGGTGTTACATTCTACCCCCCCATAAAAAATTATTTCCTCAAAATTTCTAGAATATCACATGTTAAAAATATTTTTGTACTTATTCATTAAAATCTTCTCTATTTCCCATATATCATCTTCAATTTTATGATTTTCTATAGCACATTTACTAGTCCAGTGGTATGATTCTTCAACACATTTCTTCCAGTCTCCTTAATATAGATTGGCTCTTTAATGTAAGACAAATCAAGTTCTAGTTCTATTTCATCAGAAGTGAGAACATGCATTGGGTATGGAATATACTTCCTTAGCAAAGTGATTTGGAAGAAATCATGTGCTTTAGATAGGCTAGATGTTATTTTCAAATGATAATTCACAACTGTAATTATCTCCATATTTTTAAATGTTTTTATGTACCTAGGGGTCAATGTCCATTACTTACCAAAACATATGACAACCTTCCATGGAGATACCTTCAGAAATACATGATCTCCCACTAGAAAGTCAAGATGCTTTCTCCAATTTTCTGCATAAATCTTATTCCTAATTTTACCTTTTTTGATATGGTTTTTATTAGGCATTACATTTTTTGTTGTTTCCTAAAACATCTCTAGGCCTAAAAGCATTCTTTAACCAACTGCATCCTAACAAGTTACTGTACATTATCTCTTTCTCTACAACTCTTCATTCAGATCCTTTTGAATTCCTGAATGGAAACTATTATTAATGTAAATATCAAAAAAAAAGTTGATTCTAATCCCAAATACCTTGAATGTCATGTTTCCAAGGCCTCAACCTATCTTATAAAGTTTGATTCATCCTTTATGACAACCCATTAGACTGTGGGTGATAAGCAGTGTGCAAATAATCCTCATTATCAATATTATTTTGAATACTTTTCCAAAACTAAGATATAAATTGTGGATCATGCTCAGACACAATGGAAACAGGTTAACCCTAGATTCTTACAATTCTATTAATATAGACTCTCAAAAGGTGATGTATTGGAGAATCCCCCATTTTAGAGGGTAAATATGTAGATTTGGTATGTTGATCAATAATTACCCATATTAGATCATTCTTTTTTGGATCCATTGGTAATATAGTGACTAAATCCTTAGAAATGGCATTCTATTTCCCTGTATATATAAGAGTAGGTTTCATGAATCCTCTAGGGTGTTGTCTTTTTTCCTTCACCTATTAAAAAACTAACCATATTGATACATAATCTGAAATTTACTGCTTCATATTATCCCATAAAAAAACTTCCTTAAAATTTCTATACATCTTAGTGCTACCATAGAGTATAGAAAAATTAATGATATGAGAATCATCCAATAACTATATTTTTAGCTCGGTTATTGAGGGAACACAATTCCATTTCCCAAATTCCAAAACTCCATCATCAAATAGAAATTCTCCCAAAATCCCATCGTTTATAACTTCAATTTTCTTTTGAAAATTCTCATCATGTAACATAGAAAACATTATATTTTCTAATAAGGATGGTTTGTCAACCATTTGGAAAAGTAGTGATGGTTAACCTTCCTTGATAATTACCATATCCATCTTTACCAGATAAATGTACATAAGATCCCTATTGATCATCATTTTTCTTACAACTCCATGATCATTCCAAATCAATGCATCTACTACCATATTTAACTTCCCTGGGTATAGATTACTGAGAAATCAAAACTCCTTGCGTAGCTCAAGCCATCACCTTTCTGTTATGCTGACTTTATTCTATGAAAAGATACATTTCAAACTCTTGTGATATATATATATATCACATATTTAACTATAGAGATAGTGTCTCCATATTTTTAGAGAAATGATTACAGTTGTAACTAAAGATAATTAGTTGTATAGTTCATTTCTTGAGTTTTTGAATGCCTTAATGCATAGATAATAACACTATCATTCTAGATAAGGATAAAACTAAGTCCTTTCCTTGATGAATAATTACAATTAAATAAACAAAATTTCATAATAGTAGAGTCAGGATAAACTAATTCACAAATATCCTATTAAAATTTTCAAATTTTTATACCCCTTTCTTTTTCTAAATAAGCTTGACCGCTTTATGAGTAATATTGGTTATGGGGTAATAATGTCATGAAATTTTTTAAATGAAACCCAGATAGTATCTTGGTAATCCAAAGAAACTAAATTATTTTATTATGCTCATTGGTGTAGGTTATTCCTTTAATAAATTTTTTTAAAGGATCAACTAAGATTCCATCCTTGGAGACAATATGGCCATGAAAAGAAATATTTTGAAGTAAGAATTCACGCATTCTAAACATTACATATAAATATATTCTTCTAATATTTTCTAGAACAATCCTCGAGTTATTATGATAGTCTTCATAGAATTTTGAATAAATCAACATATCATCAATAAATAAATAAAAATTCAATATATCCCTTGAACACTCTCTACATTAGATCCATAAAAACATAGGGTGTGTTAGGCAGTCCAAATGACATTATTTTAAATTTTAAATATCTATCCCTGATTTTAAAATTTTATCTCCATCTGGATGGAACCCTATACTATTTCCTCATTTGATGAGATTTTTTTGGAGACTAGTGCCTTTTGTAGAATTTGATTAATATTATTAAATACCCGATTTATATTACTCCATAAATTATGTATGTAGTATAATGAATTCCACTATAACCTTATTAATTTTTATTCATACATAGAAAAGTTTGAATCCCATTTCTACCTCACTCTCAAAAAAATTCCCTCCATTTATACTCACTGTTCTTGAGTAAAGTACATTTCTAGTAAAATTTAGTTTTAATCTTTACAAACAATATTTTTCAATTTGTTCCCCTACCTTTTTGTTCTAAATTAATGACAACCATTGATCCTTATCTCTAGAGAAATGATAAATTCCCATGATAACTTTCTCCCTTTCATTACTTCCCAAAGCATGAAATATATTCTCTAAGGAACTTACCAATTGATCATCTAAAAATGGGTACATATTCCCATTGAATTATATATTTTGTTAGAATGTGATGTGGTCTAACATTGTTAAACTGCATTTTGAACTAGGATACACTATTTGAGTGAGGTTATTATTCAAAACCTATTTCATTCATCCTAGTATAGTCATAACTTGTTCAACAACATTTGTAGCTCCAGGTCCCACATCATTATCTTATATAGGGGAGAAATCACTACATGTAATACATGGATTGATATGGTCTGAATTCCTTCAACATGGCCTAATTTCTAAAATATGTCACCAAATTTACTATATCATAACATTATGAAACATAATGTATAATCCTAGAACTATAGAGTCACATAAACCTAATTTTATAATTGAGATAAAAATAATCTCTAAAAAATTAGCTAGATTACTTTATGAATATTCTCAAAGATATATGTAGGGATTTTCCCCTTATAATATATGTTTCGCTAAATATAGTTTCCTAGGTTCCGACTAAACTTCATCTAATACCAGCTATAAAGACCACGACCATAGTTTCAAAGAGCTGGTGCCTTGTTATTTCATCAGTAAAATAGAAAAATAATTTTCATCCCATAGGATGGAATAGTTTTGTAGATTTGGACAACCAGATACAAAGAAAAGTTTTATAGTATAAATTGAAATGAAAAAAACATATAAAAACATGGGAAACATATTAAACTCCAGATTACCCCTTTAAGTAATACATTTTATACATCTTCCCATTATGGGTGAAAATGAAATCATAATAAAGGGGTAATCTTGGAAGCTCAGAAAGGGTAAAATATAAAACTGAATATATAAACATAAAAAATAAGGTAAGTTGAAAATCCAACAACAAATGTCATTGAAGAATAAACTTGAACAAAATATGGAATGGATAAAAGTTGATCAAAATAATTCTATATAAATAATCACATGAGAATAAAACATATTCATCAAAATTCTAATAGTCAAATAATCACATGGATTATCAATTACAAATAAAATAATGAGGGATTTCATAATATAGTACTTCATAAACAAACCATCAATTGTTTTTCCATGACACCATACATAAATGGGTAAACCCCGAATCATGTATTCATATAAGTCCTTTTGGTGGGTTGAGGGGGGTATAGAAGGCCTTAACTATCACTTTCTAAGTGCAATTACAAAAGGGGATAAACATATTCAATAGATACAGTAATATTAAAACAATAATATTAAATATGAATAATTTCTCCAATATATAAACAAAACTATCAAGAGGAAAATGAAATCAAGAAAGTACATCCCCAATCAAAATAATCATTATAAATTAAATAAAATATTATAGATGGTGAAAAAAGATACCAAACATAATAAAATAAAGTATTCAATAGAGCGTGTTGTAATAAATGAAAATTATTTAATAAAATCATTGAGAAATGATTGAGAAAAGTTCCCTTTTAATTTGAAAGAAGAGTTATTTAGGGAAATTTTGTGTATTTGTCATTAAAATTTGATTGTAAACATGTATATCCCAGAAAAAAAGATTTTGAAATCAGATATGAGGAATATTAAAAAAACATCACTATTAAATTTGTAAATTTTAATGAAATCATGTAAAATTGGGTTTATGAAAAATTAGAAAGAAGCCACTTCAGTGTGGTTTATAGGAAAATATACAAGAGTATTTTCTGCATACAAAGGAATGATCATTTTCATAAAACCAGAAAAGAACTAATAGATTTTTTATGATAAAAATATTGGATCCTTAAAATAGATTATAGAGTATACTTGAAAATGGTTATGAAATTAGGATGTTCCATTTAATTGGGCTCTCTTATGTGGAGGAATTGAAAAATGAACCTTAGAAAACATGTAATTCCAAATAATAGAATGAATAATTTAGCTATATAAACATATATATTATCATTGAAATAGAATTTTGCAGGTTTACGTAAAAATAATTCAGAATTATAGTGGGGTAAAGAGAGAAAGTGTAACCCAAATTAAAAATGGAGGTTCGGGGTGAATCATTCACCTTATGTCCAAAAGTGACATGTACTTGAACATAATATCCTATATAATGATATTATATTCATTAATAATTTAATAAAATACATGATATAAAATTATTAGTTATATTATAATTTTTGTGTGTTCATCTATGGCATATTTGTATGAGTTATTAGATTCAATTTCGTCATTTGGGATTGTTTGTTTCCTTGGTTTTCATGATTTTTTGACTTTTATACATGTAAAAAAGATCAATAAAAATGGGAATAGTTATATTGAATTGAAGTTATATTATATTAGTGAAATTTTGGAAGATTAATTAGCCTTATATATCATTTTTCCTCCAGGTATAGAGAGGATTCATTAGACAAAACATTAATGATAACCATTTAGATTATTTTGGTATTTGTTCACTCATCGTGCACTACGGTTGTTTTTAAAATTATTATTATCTATTTATACTAGATATATGAAAACAAATAATTTGTATGAAATATATTATAGTCTTTCAAAAGATAAATATGGTTTTATGACCATCTTGGAAGGAAAAATTCAAAAATGAAAACTCTTCGTCCATGAATATGGTAAATCGACACCATACGGACAATGTTTTTATTTTTACAATAAAAAAGGGAAGATAAGATAATTAATGGTTTATATACCATTTTCATAATAATATTCCAATATATATAATTTAATTGTGTTTTGATTCCACTTTGGTATAGGTAAGTGATGAAAGGATAATAAATGTAAAAAATTAAAATAATTAGTTTATGATTTTTAACAATACTATCAATTAGTTTATTATTTTTAACAATATTATCAATATTTTGAAATATTTATTTGAATATATAAAAAAATTGAATAAGAGTTTTTTATTAACATCTTGTAACATCCATAAATTAACCATGACTTATTAATTCAATTATCCCTTAAATATTCTAAATTTTCATATTTCACTATTCAAAAAAATTCAACTATTTTAGAGGAACTAAAAAAATCACCATAACCATATAATGTTTCAAATTCAAAAATGGAATCCATTTTATGGAAATAATTTTATAAATATGATAGATTAAATTTTTAAATAAAATCATCATTAACTCAAACAATGTGGACATTAATATTTTAGAGGATTTTATGACAGTTTCAAAAATTAATTATGATCTCATAAAATTATATTATAATAAGAAAAAAAATAATTTTTCAATCAATTCCATGAATCTAAAATTTCTTTTAAATAATTATTTTCATTACTAAATTGTGAATAATCATTTGTGTTTAAAAAAATACTTAATTTATCATTTTTGAAACATATTTTTTAATAAATGATTTAAAAATATTATATTTTCCTTCATAAGATTCTATATTTAATTTATATATTCATAGGTAAGTTTATTATTCTATTGGATAGATTAATATTCAAAATAGTCATATTACTATTTTAGTGGTATTTTTAATATTTTATAGTATATTGAGCTTTTAAACTTGGTTTGATGTACAACACAAGCTATCAAAAATGTCAAGGAGATATAACATAAAATCTTGGGGTGATATATTGACCCCTCCTTATAATATTTCATCTAATAATATTCCAAAAAGCAGCCTCATAAAAAATTCAAGTATCTCTTCATCATAACTTCCTCTGGTTCCCTCATGGCCTCTTCAATTTTATGATTTTTCCACAGTAACATCACCTGTTGGGTTGTCTTATGTCATAACACAGGTTCTCTAGTATTTATAATCTAGATAGTATTTTGATGGAATGATAAATCATTTTCCTATTCTCTTACTTGATAAGTGAGAACATGCCTTGGTTCTGGCATGTACATCCGTAGGAAGGAGATGTGGAACACATTTTTCACTTTAATAATGCTAGGTGGAATTACTGAATGATAATCCATATATCCAATTCTCTCTATAAAATCCAATATTATGATATAAATGGGGCTCAGTTTTTTATTCTTACCAAGCCTTATGAAACTTTTCAATATAAATACTTTTAGAGAGACATGATATACCTCTTTAAAGTACAGATCCTTTCTCCAGTGGTCAGTAAGAAACTTTTTCCTACATTTATTTGCGTTGATATTACTTCATATAGTCATTATATTTTTTGTTCTTCCCTCCACAAGATATAGGGATACATGCTTCCTTTCTCCAAAATCATCTCAAAAACATAGTTTATAAAATATCATTCCATAAAACTCTTTATACGGTTCCATTTGAAAACATCAATGGGAACTATTATTGTAGGAAAACTATACAATTGTTATATAATAATCCCACATAACATGAAAGTCATTTTATTATGACCTCAACATGTCTTATAAATTAGGAATCTCCCTTTATAATTTTCCATGAGTTTGCGGCCGATAAATACTCCTCAAATGAAGCTTCATATCAAAAACCTTCTGTAGAATTTTTGAGAACATCATTGTAAATTTTGGATCATGATCATAAAAAATGGAAATGGTTTCAACATCAATTCCTATCATTTACTTAATATAGAGATTTGTTAGGAACTCTAGGGAAAAATCCAACACTATAACGAAGAAATATTTGTATTTGGTAAGTCGATCAACAATTACCCATATTGTGTCATTATTTATTTGATTATTTGGTGATATAGTGAGAAAATCTATAGAAATTTCACCCCATTTCCATATATATGTAGGAAGATGTTACATGAATCCTCAAGGATGTTTTCTTTCAGCATTCACAAATTGAAAGCCTAAACATATTGATACAAGATCGTTAATTTCAAACATCATATTATACCACAAAAATTATTCCTTCAAATTCGTATAAATAGTTATTCTAATGAGGTGTATAGAGTAATTCAAGCAATGATCACCATCGAATAATTCACTATTTACCATGGATTTAGAGTGAACAAAAAGAATTTCTAAATATTTAGAAATTCTTTCATTATATATGAATTATGTTACCATTCCATAATTCACAACATTAAATTTAATTTTAAAATTCTCTTCATCCGACTCAATACTCTTTATCATTAACTATACATATTTTTTGGAAAAAACTGGCGACGTTTCACCTTGCTTGATAATTATCATATCCATATTTTCCAGATCCATGTATATAAGATCCCTATTGACCCACATTTTTAGATCTTGATGATCTTTCCAACTCGATGCATCTTTTACCTTAGTTTCCATCCCTAGGTGGTAGTCTATTGAACAATAATAATCCTTGAGTAGCTTGAGCCACTATATTTTCCTCATGTTGATTTCTTTATATGAGAATATATCATTATTCTATTTTGAACTATATATATCTCACATAATTCACCTATGAGTGAGTGACTCTATATATTTAGAGAAAATATTACTTCTAAGAAGTTAGAATCATGATTTGGATAATATATTTCATGAGTTTTTGACTTCCTGGATGAATACAAAATACCACTATCAATTTGAAAAAGGACAAATCAAAATCCTTTTTTTGATGCATCATTATAAATAATAAACCTGCATTTACTAATTGTAGAGTCAAGATAACAGAATTCACTAATCTCTTCTTTAATTATTGAAAGTATTCTCCACATTTTTTTTATCTAAATAAACATAACCACTTTATGAGTAGTAATGGTCAATAGGTTAACTAATGAATAAATTTTATAAACAAAATGCTAATAGTAACCCATTAAGCCAATGAAGCTACATACATTGGATTTGTTCATGGGTGTAGGCCATTCATGGATTGCCTTTGTTTTAAAAGGATCAACTGAGATTCTATCATTGGAGACAATATGGCCAAGAAATGAAATAGTTAGTTGATATAATTCTCACATGCTATAATTCTGATTTAACACTGTTCTTTTAAGAATCTAATGAAAAATCCTCACATTGTTCTCACGGTCCTCATAGATTTTGTAATATATGATGATATCATCAATAAATACCTCAAAATAAATATTATGATATATCTTGAAAATTATGTAAATTAGATCCTTAATAATAATGGATCAATAGTCCAAGAAAATGGAATTACAATAAAATTGTAATATCCATACATGGTTAAAAATGCTATCTTTGGAATATATCACTTCTTCATATACAATTTATGATATCCAAATCAATGATCAATCATTGAAAAAAATGGAGCGCTACGATTTTGATAAAATAAGTCAACAATGTGAGGAAATTTATACTTTTTATTTATCATAATAGAATTAATCTCTCTATAGTAAATGCACTACATCATAGATCCATATTTATTCTTAATTAAAATAATATGCGATTCTCAAGGTGAAACTCTATGAAATATAAATCCATTATATTTCAATTTCTATAGTTTTTTCTTTACCTTATATTAAGTCCATCGTGGTCATTCTATAAGGATTATTTGATATTTGTATCACATAAGGGATTAGTTAAATATAAAAATCAACCTACACCTCTTGAAGATATAAAGGTAAATCCTCTATAAAAACATCAATGTGTTTTGATAAAATAGTTAAATATTAAATTTGATGATAACATGTTTTATTAATAGGTTTAATCGTCTCTTATTCTCCAAACATTTCATTTGGAAGAGCTACTAGAGGTGGATTTGAATATGATTTAGATTATTAAGTATCCCCTCTAAATGTGAAAAATTCTATACCTTCATAAAAATTCATATTTTCTTCTATTTGAAATTAATTTTTTCATTATACTTTGAAATCCAATCCATAACAATGATTATATCAAAATAAACTGTCAGTATAATAATAAAATATGAAATTATTCCTTGTTTATGTGTCATAATATGAACTAGCTCAAAAATATATGTTTTAATAAGGTTCCCACTAGTATTTTCTAAATAAAAAATCCCTTGTTAAGGTTAATTGAATATAGAGAATTTTTAAAGTAAACTGGTATGATATTAAATAATGTGATGATCTAGAATTTAATAAATCTATTGATAAATTTGAGGAGATGATTAAATTACCCACCACCACATCATTTTAACCTTTAATATCATTAGTAGTGACTATATAATCACGTACTAGGTCCTTTTTAATTTTTTTTGGAAATTATTCCTTGAAATCTACAAAAATCATTTGAATAGTTACCATCTCTTTACTGCTCAAGTATTGCACATTTTCAAATTCATTCTGGCCTCTACAATGTCAGTCAGGGTGGCTTTTTTCCTTCATATTTATAAGAAAATCCCATTCCCACTAAGCATAATCCATGATGATTCCTTTCATATTTATTTCATGTTGGAAATTTTTTCATTCCCTTCATTCATTTTTCTTTATTTCCTTTTCCAGAGTATTCAACACCAATTTTAATATCTTGAATCCCTTTTAATCCATATGTATTGGATACTTCCTTCTCTATCATGATGAAAAATGATACTATATCTTCATATGATGATAAATTTTGAGATACTAGAGCCCTCAATAAAATTTTCATAAGATAATAAAATATTTGATAAATATTTCTCCATGGATTATGTATGTAGTCCAAGCTATTCCATGCTAACCTTGTAATATTGGATCCAATCATTGAAAAATTATCACAATTTTCGGGTCTCATACTAAAGAGTTTCCTCACTATATATACAATTTTTTATGAGGGAAATTATTTTCTAGGAAAATTTCCATAAAATACTTCAACTTCATATTTTCAATTTCATCCTCCTCCATCGTGTTTTTAATTCATGAACACTATTGATCTTTATGCCCGGATAGATGATAAATTTCCATGATAACATTCTCCCATTCATAATATCTCAAAGCATGAAATATATTTTCTAATGATATTATCCATTTCTCATATATAAATTGGTTTTTAGTCCTATAAAATGTTTGAGGTTGTTGTCATATGAAGTTTTATAACATTGTTACACAACATTGTAGATCAGGCATCTCCATGCAAGTAAAGTAATTGTTCAAAACCAAATTCAGTCACCCTAGCTAGTATAGTAAAATGTTGTTTATATCAAATTGTAGTTCTATAAGAAATATCAATATATTACATTGGTGGGTAATCCCTACCTTGAATTTTGGTGTTGATCTGATTTGCATTTCATCCACTTGGCATCATTACTAAAAAATAGAACACACTAGATTAGATAATACAATTATGAATGATAAGGTATAATCTATGAACTAGTGAATCATATAATACTAAATAAAAAATTTGGTTATTCATATACTCTAAATCACATGAATCTTTACTTAGGGAATATTCTCAAAATCGGTTATATGGTCGCATTTCCCTAATCTATGTTTTTCTAAATATAATTTCCAAAGTTCCTACTAAAAATCATCTAACAACAACTAAAATTCTTTGATTACAGTAGCCTGGTTGTTACTACTTACATTATTACACTGGTATAATAGAAAAATAAGTCAAATCAGGAAGGACTGAATAGTTTAGTATCTTTAGAAAACCAAATATCAAAAGTTGTTTTATATTAATACATTAAGGGGTAACAACATAGAAACTCCACTCGAAACATCCATATGCTCCCAAATTATCCCTATAAGTCAATCATAGTATAAGTGATACATGGAAAAAATTAGGAACATGATCCATATTTGATTTAATTACAAATCAGTAGGACATATCTCCTTTGTGATCAATGATCCCAAAGGGGCCAATGTACTTTGGGTTTAGCTTTCCATTCTTTCAAAACTGCGTGAATCTATTCCATGGAGATATCCAAAGGAAGAATTTATATCCAACATCGAACACCAAGTCCCTTAAATGATTGTTTGCATAGATATTTTTCTAACTCTGATCACCTTTTATATGTTGATGGTTTTCATGAAGCTTTTCTATAATATCTTTTACCAGATCAGGTCCAAGTAACTTTACTTCTCCAACGTCATCCCAATATGTGGGATTTCTACATCACTTTCCTTACAGAACATCATATGGATCCATCTAAATACTCATGTGGAATCGTTTTTTATTATAACTAATCCAATGGGATATGTTGATCCCATCCACCATTGAATTCAATTGAGTTGTCTCTTAGAATATCTTTGAGCATCTGAATAATCCTTTTAGATTAGACATCAATTTTTTGGTGATAAGTTGTTCTAAAATTCAATTTATTATTTAATGAATATTGAAGACTCCTCCTAAATATAGATGTGAACCTAGGATCATGATCATAGACAATCGAGAGTGGAATCGAATGTAATATCACCAATTCCATCACATATATCATAGAAAGTTTTTCAAGTGAGAGATCATCCCAAATAGTGATAAAGTGATCAACCATGGTGAGTCGGTATACCACAACATATATCACAGTATTCCCATTGGATGTCTTTGGGAGACATGTGAGAAATCCCAGGATGACATTCTCCCATTTTAGGATTAGTACGTAAAATGGTTACATCATCCCATTGTTCTTTTTTCAGAGTTATTTAACTTTTTATCATATCAATAACCTTGAGATATATTCTGAAATATCCTTCCTCATGTTACCCCAACAGAAGTGTTCTCTCTATTCATGATACATCTTGGTACTACCATGATGGATAGAGAATGTTGATCTATTTTCACTATCCAGTAGCTGCTTCTTTATCCTAGGTGATGAAGACACACATAGCCTTATTCCCAAAATAATTACACCATCATCAATGATATGAAACTCTTGAAGCTTTCCTTCCTTAACTACATTCACCCTCTTTTGTAACTATGTATCATCCCTTTTTTCCTCTTTAATCGTCTCTTGGATGGACGGTTGGGAAACAATTTTGGAAAGTTAGTATTTATTCCCTTCCATTATGATTTTAAAATACATTCCTTCCATATAAATAAAGATGGGGTCTTTCTTAATCCACAACATAGATAGAGTACTAGGTTACCTTCTGCTAAGAGAATTAGCTACATTTTTTACCTTACATGGATGATAATGAATAGATAAATTGTAGTATTTTGTTAGCTCTAACCATTTCCTTTGAAGCTTGTTGAGCTGCTATTATGTGAATATATAAATTAGGCTCTTTTGATTGGAATATATATCACACTTATCACCAATGTGTTAATACCTCTAGGTTTTTTCGAGGAACAAATCATACCTACTAGATCTTGATCATGGGTATAGTAGTTCTTCTTAAAGATCATCAACAATCTTGAGATATAGGCTACCACATTATCATTTCTGATAATTACTCAACTCAATACTATAATAGAAGAATAACTGTATATCATAAAACATTCTCCACTTTTTTGTAATGTGTGTACATGTGCAATGATAACCCTTATATTTATCTCCTTAAAGCATTCCTACCACTCTTCCATATAGACATAATATACCACTTTCCAATTAAACTTAGTTAGTGGGCTTGACAGTGATGATAAATTTCTCCAAAAAGTTCAATAGTAACCTAATTTGAAAATAGAACTATGGATTTTTGTGACACTAGAGGGTCTGGGCCATTCATCAATTCCTTTTTTAAGGGTCCACAGAAATTCCCCCACCTTTTATCTCATGTCCCAAGAACGTGACTTGCTACATCCAAATTTCACAATTGTTGAACTTGGTGTTAAAATTCTCCTTCCTCAATGTCACCACCACAAGTCTGTTCTCCATGTTACTCCTTACACATAGATTAGATGTGAATATCATCAATAAACACTAAAAAAAGTTTTTTGAGGTAATTTCTAAAGACTCTATTCATAAATTCCATGAAGATTACACATGAATTATAATGTCTGAAAGGAATCCCAAAAAACTAATAGTTCCCATACCAATTTACAGAAGGTATTCATATGAATATATTTCTTCTTCACCTTTAACTGATCATATCTAGAACGGAGATCCCCCTTTGAGAAGTATTGATCTCCTCTCAACTAATAAAAAAAGTCTTCAATCTTCAGAAGAGGATACTTTTTCTATTTAGTGATCTTGTTGAGTTCTCAATAATCTATACACAGTCACATTTTTTTATCCTTATTCGTTAAAAAGTGTGCTAGCACACCCAAAGGTGATGCAGTAGGGTGTGTGACCCCATTTTCTAAATCATGTTGCAGCTTCTTCTTTAACTCCTCCAGTTCGATAGGAGCCATCGTATAGGGACACTTTGAGATAAGAGTAGCTCTGGGTATGAGTTTTACTAATAACTCTACCTCATGATTTGGGGGTAATCTGGGTAAGTCTTCATAAAATACATCATTGTATTCCCTCAGAATGGGAATTTCCCCTAGGTGGATAACTTTCTTCAACTCATCCATTTGAGCGATGTATGCCTCTTCAAAAGAAATCAACACCTACACCATTGAAGGATTTTTCAAAGAAGATTCTTGATCATTATTGAATTTGTAGATGAGCATGGGATGGTTTGGAATATGAAAAGATATTTTCTATTCAAGATAGATTATATGTGCTCTATATAAATAGAGGTAATCTATCCTCGGTATATCATAGACTTCCACCAAGTGAAGTATCATTAATTTTTTAGAAGAATATTCCCAAATACATTAACATGTTAAGAGTCCAGTGCTTGAGTTGCAATGATTTCACCACTAGGTGTTTTTTTAGAAATCAATACATCAAATTTTTATGGATTTTATTCCATATTTCTATCAAACATACAAGATATAATGGAATGTGTAGAACTATAATCAAATAATACTTTTTCCATTCATGAGTGATTAGGAACTATACCTTGTACAACATCATTCTCTTGATCCAATTCTGAATTAGTGATGGAAAAATACTTCCCTTACTCCATTATTTTTGTTGTTTGATTACACTGATTACCCTAAAGGAATTGAGGTTTAGTGTTCCTTTTTACATAGTTCCGGTTCTCCAAACAGTATTTTCATTGGATCATGGGTGGTGCTCTCGTTTACTCCACCATATTTTCCTGTGTTTTTATATCTTTTCAACATTCATGAACATTGTGACCTTATATCCCAATCATAATGCATTTCCCCATCCCCTTTGGGCAGTTCCCATGATGTTTATTCCCGCATTTTTGGAATGTGGGTGGTTGAGTTTTTTTCTTCCTTACACATTAGATCCTCCAGCTTGAAAAACTATATTTCATTTCTTATCATTATAGCCTCAAGATCATTTTCCAAAATCCATCTATACATTGATTGAACATTGAACAAATTCTTCATAAATCCCAAAGTCTCGAATTGAAAGAGCTTTCGAAGGTGTTGTTTTAAACCCCTAAATAATCTATAATTTTTTCTATCATTATGGATAAGAAAACAAAAATTGTGCCTAGAAATCCGTCTGAAATTATCTTCGTACAATGTGATAGAATCTAATTA
This sequence comes from Viscum album, assembly GCA_963277665.1. Taxonomy (NCBI): domain Eukaryota; kingdom Viridiplantae; phylum Streptophyta; class Magnoliopsida; order Santalales; family Viscaceae; genus Viscum; species Viscum album. Next base: position 738,250,811 of record OY728137.1, read on the forward strand.
CTTTTTCATAAAATCTATAAATTATATCTCTATATTTGTTTAAAGAGTTCGAGGGAAATACATATTAAGAAACATTATCATAAACAATTCTCCCTGAATCTATTCAATTTCATCCCTCAGCTTAGGGTTCTTAATCTATTTCCACCAGTGATCAACCTCTCTGTATAGATGATAAACAAAAAGATTAACCTTCTTCATCTTAGAACTGTGAGGAATAAAAAAATATCATTTCCATCGATTTGACTGATTGATCTATCGTTATTAGATCAAATGATCTACGGAACATTGGTAGTCATTGTGGAATAAAACACATGATAGCCAGTTGATCCCTCTTTGGTGATGAGTGAAATTCAACGTTATTTAGGATATAATTCATAACCTGGAACACTTGGTTAAGAATAATCATGATATTTTCAACTCCACCTGCCAAAGCATTGGGGGTGTCATTCAGGAAATCACTACATTGTCCATCGCATAGGTTGTTGGGTTGTTTTCTCCTAGACCCCACCATTTTATAGAATAAAAAATCTTATAACGAAACATAAGTAAACATGTCATGTATATATAATTTATTCATTTGTGAAATTAAGTATACAAGAATATCTTTTGGGATCCCCATGTTTAGAAATGAATCTTCTGTGCTTACATATAAATAGTCTCATAGTAAAGGTTTCCCTATGATTCTCTAATCAAAATTACCAAATTATCTAAACCATCCTATAATACCAATATAGAATGGGGTGGGAATAATTATTATAATTATAAAATTGTAACATGATCATAACCATGAGAGTAATAAAAAAGAAAATACGTTGAAGGTGGAAATACTTAAAAAAGAAACATAATGTCTTAGTGATCAACTACCACACAATGTTTTGAAAAAATACAACATCATGTTCATGCATATTTTACTTTACTCATGAGGTTATTCACATTACACAATTAAATTTTTCTCTATATAATTACAGGCACACCCATCACATCATAACATCTACAGTGCACTATATAATTCTTGGTTCACCCAGCAAATCACAACATTTACATTATCATGCATTTCACATTGTATATAACTATCAATCATGAACAATTAATAACCCATATAAGGAAATGAATTTCATTTCATAATCATATATTCAATAAATTTAGGTTCCCAAATTAAATAAGGAATAACATACTTGAACAGAGAATCATTATCCTTGAGTGAAAGAAAAAATCTAGAGAAGTAAAAGGTGTTCTTAAGAAGACTGCAATTAGAAAACAATGTGAATTTTCATAAACTCTAGTAGAAATTTTTTATATCCCAGAAAAGGTAATATAATGATGAATAAATTATTTTTATGTAATAAACATACTAATAATGGAGTGAAAGAGGGTAACCCTAAGAAAGATATTTGGGTTCAAGAATTGCTCAAACCTTTTGTATGAATGATTAATTAAAATTAATATTCTGTATAATAAAATTAAATTAATAAATTAAAAATAAATGTGCCTTTTAGAGAATAATTTTATTCATTATGGTGGTATTATTTTCTTTTAGAGGACTTTGGACAAGTTTTAGATTTTAATTTCTTCATTTGGAGTATTAATTTTCATGGTTTCCATGATCTTTTATCTTTAATTCATGAATAGAAGTTCATTTATAATGAGTATAAACATCATGAATTTTTATTATATGTTATTAATGATATTAAATAAGTTTTAATGATCTTAAAAACAATTTTTTATATACCATGAGGATGATTCATTAGATAAATGTTAAAAATGATCATTTTAGGTTATTTTATGTGGGTTTTCAAACACTACAAACTCGTTTTTTATCATTTAGTATTATGAGTATAATTTATTTAAAAAAAATAAAAAGTGTTATACAATCAAATTTAAAATATTTTCTTAACAATTTATTGGTCTTATCAATAGCATTGAATTTTTTTAAGTAAAATGAATGTGCATCACCCACGATGTCAGTAAATAAACACATCACATTTAATGATTTCATTTTTAATATGAAAGAGAGAGAGATAAAGAGAGAGATGAGTTTAATGTTGGATCCTAAAATAACATGAAATAATTCATGTGTATATAAGTTAATGGTGTTATAATTCTATTTGGACGAATGGAGGTGAGAAAAGTAAAGGAAATGAAAATGAAAATGAAAAGAAATGAAAAAAATAGAGTATTAACCTCTTGAATTATCATCTTGAGATCCTCCCCAAGGAACATAGTATTGTTTTTTTGATTAGAGAATGAGGTATTGGATGTGGGAGAGGGACATGTGAAGATTATTGTTTGTAAAATATTCAATACTCAAAGAATGAGAGGTGTGAGGAGAAGAGGGACTGAGTGGTGGTATTTATAGTAGAGGGGAGTGCTGTTTTACTATTATTGTAATCATTAGTTTATTACACTACTAGAAATATGTCATATACTAATTCCCCTATCCAAATGGTTTAGATAAAAAATTGGGATAGGGTACCTCTACCAATGGTTAGATGAAGACCGTTCGTGGAAGTCTTTTTAGAGTTTATTTTCCCAACAGTTTTAAAACCATTGGGATACGACATGCCTAACCCACTTGTCGCAATGGTTTTATGAAACCATTGGCTTTAACACCACTTTTACCAATGGTTCTATAATACTATTTGGATAGGTTTCACTTCGATCGAATTTCCAAAATGTTTTGAAATACATTGGGATAGAATACCACAAATACCATGATCTCAATCCAATTTCATTGTGCCATAAACAAGAGATCCCATTTATCACAACGCGAAAACCCTTCTTCCCAAAAACTGATTTTTTTTGTTATTATACATAAAATATATAATTTAAAACTGAGTTTTATATTCATCCTCCATTTTAATCATTATTTAATTCATATTTTATTAAACACAACGTTGTTTTTTGTTTTGAGTTTACCTAAAGTACATATTTCCTCTTCTTTGTGAATCCTTCTTCCCAACCTATGATCCATCCTTTACTCATGTAATTTTTTATTCTTCCACTTCAAATCGGTATTTTTTAACTGATTTTATGTTCTTCCTAAATTTTTATACCTTTTTCATTTGGATTGATTTAATTATAGGGTCGTTATTTGTTTAGTGTTTTGATCAATAATATTGGTTCTTGATGATTTTTTTGAGGTGTTTTTATAATAATTTATTTATGAAAAATGTTATTTTGAAGTATAAGAAAATTTCAGAACCATGTCGTGTGTGCAGTGAAAACTAACATAGGTATTGGGTAACTAGGAACACAATGAGTTGTCTACTGTTGGGATTCTACCAAGTATACCATTAGGTACACAATGGAAGCGTATTATGTATATGGATTCCTGATGATATTTTTTTTAAAAAATTAATTGAAAGAACAAATTTAATTTTAGGAAAATACCCCATCTTTCTACTATCTATTTTGTCATGTCATATATAGGAGTCCCACAAGTATCCCTATAACCTTATTCATTCCTTTAATACCTATCTTGAATCTTGTTTCATTAATATATCAATATCTTGTGTCTCCTAAATATAATTACTACCATGAGTATCCATTTTGTTATAGATTGTCATGTCATATTTTTTTATTCATTTAAAATCCCAACTATTTGTGGGGTTTAATATTCTCTTATTATTCTAGGATATCTAAGGTGATTCAACCCATTATAATGAGAGGGTTCTCTTTAGATATTCTATGGTAGATGGTCCCTTAAATTTTCCCTAAACATATATTCATTTTTATTCTTATTGTGATGGTCATATATGTAATTTGGGTTTGTGTGATAAGTAATTCAGTCAATATAGAATAAGAGTTAAATTTAGAGTATATGATACTCATTAGAAACATAAAAAATAAGTCAGATTTGATAAATCTTTATTCTAGTTGTGTTCCAGAATTATTTTAATCCATGTTGGATGCCTATAATTGGAATTAGAACTTATTAAGGGTTATTTTCCCCAAAATGAGTCCCATTTGAGGGAAAATCATCTCTAAAACTGGTGTGGCATTGCATCTCTTCTAATTTATTTAGGAAGATCTAATTTAACTGGATTCCATATTTTTTTACATATCATTAAACTCCAAATAATTTTATATTAAGAAAATATTTCTCTTCATTAACTGACGTCAATGTCTCTTACAAGTTACTAAAAATATTCCGAACTAGTTCATCATGGACCATGCTAACGTTTTGTTGTGAAATATCAATCTCTTTATTTATTTTTCTATCACATCAAGATATGCATTCTTGAAACTCTAAATAAAATTGTATATCTCTTTAAATACATGGAGTAATTATAAAAAACATAATCTCTTCCTTATCAACAACTATTATTTGAAATGATTATTTATTTATAGAAAAATTATGATTTGAAATTAAATAAGTTTCACCCCTTATTTCACTATATTTTAGAGGGTTAGGTCTTATAACTAGTTTAACTAGAATGATATTCATATAATAAAAAAAGTAACCTTTAAATATACTCATTTTGGACATTCAGTGTCTCAAAATGGTCACAGAAAAAAACTTGATTACCTCTATATAACAACTATTTCTTACTACTCTTACAAATCTCTTTATGATTTCCATTTTGTGTCAAAAAAATATAATCATAATATCATCAGTGAAATAAGAAATAGATGTTTAACTAAAATAGTATTTGTATGGAAGGATTATATATATTTCCATCTATGAAATTTTCAATAACATGAACCTTGTAAATTATTTTATCTTCTCTGGAGATTGGAACAGATATTGGAAGCTTCCCCAACCAAAACCCTCAATGAATTATCTAAATCAGTATTAAATCCACCATTACATTTATATAAGTACTTCTTTGAAATTCAATCAATTATACTACACTTTATCCACCCACTGAACTCATCCTTATTGTTTTAATCTTTCAGATTGAACCTGTCCATCTCATTCCACTGAGCACACCACCTAGTGATAACATAGTGTAGCATAATTTCCATAACATAACATGTGATTCCTCTAATCGAATATTTTCAAATTATGAATCTATATCTATTAAACTATATTAATCTTCTTAAAATCCTTATTCCATGGTGGTACAGTCATATCAAAATCTAGGCTCAACCAAGTATTTCATATGATGAATAAACAAATGAAGATGCGATATTTGTCTATGAAAATAACTCTAAATCAGATCCATAAATTATAACACTTCAAATCTATATGTTCTACCTTAGTTTCAATTTTCTTCATCTATTTTTTATTTGTGTTTTTATTTAGCCTAAACGAGTGCTCTATGTGGCCATTCATTATATTTGTTTCCTCCTTTGGATTATTTATCTTCACCCAGATTAAATTTTTAAATATTGGGTCCAATGTGGATTATTTTATTAATTCATCAATCGGATTAAATATGTTACAACTTATTTACATAATAATAGGTAATAGAATTCTTGGATTTAGGAGTAACTCATAGTAAAATAGTTTCTATTATATAATGTTGACATATATCTTTTCAATGATAGAATCCATTTTTCCCTAAAAATCAGCGAGCATTTTCATCTATCAATATTTATACAAACATCCAGACTGTATGAGATTGGATCTATCCATTCATCTCTTTGTGTACTAAATAAAAATTAGTTAGCTTGTTCCATGTGTGAAACATCCCAAACATCATTGTTACTGGTACTTATTAAATTTGGGATACCGAACCTTTGGGATAAAGAATAGACTCTATAGCATGGATAATCAGAGATCCTTCATCCAAAAAAATGTGATATTGAAAATAGGTTTCCATAATTTTTTATTTATATATCAAATTTCACTTTGTTAATTTCAAAAATAACTACTATTATCTATTGGATGGGATGTATTTTGACCTTCCCAACCAGTTTTGGGAGATACCAATAATATTATTAATATTTTTATATTTACTGAATATATCTCCTTTATTACATAGATTTTATAATCATTTCATGGACCTATTTTATTGGTGTCATTGCATTTTTGTTTTAAAACCTGTATAATTTATCACATATCAACCTAATATTTATGTTTCCAGATTAATAACATCACAACTATAATGTTTAGTATTTCATTTACCCATTCATATATAATCAAATAGTAATTTATATGACTATACTATGTACTTAAATGTTATTGGTTGTTGTGATTCAATGTGGGGTTAGACCATTGAGATTTTTCAAGGGATAAGATTTATCGATAACTAGTTTGTTTTTTTCACTTATTACCTCTTACAATGTAATTAATATTTATAGAAAGAGGAATTATCGATGCGTTTTTCCTGTTTCAACTCATGCATAATCATTCTATCTACCCATAGGATTTTCAGATTATATATTGACTCAAGAAACTCCATTATATAATCCATGAGCCTTTAGGTAAAATGTTATGACTCAACTGCTGCTCTATATTACTTTTTTCTCACACTTATAGGAACCTTCGATTGAGTATGGATTTTATCATGTAAAATCTATTTTATTTTACCCATATGTCAGGTTAATTGTTTTTCTCAGACCTGTAGGATCATAATTATACATAGTATCTATATATATGTTTTTAATATATATTCATATATATTACAGGTATATAAATTTCTACTCCCACTATTGGATAAATTGGATAATTATAAATCTCTATTTTTTGAAAAAATATATAATATTTTACATTTAGGATGGAAATGATATATTTAGAGATAGTGGATTCCACATTAATGTACGTGAAATATTGTTAGGTCTCTAAGGGATATACAAACATATGTCAGATTAAATTTGTCGATGGTGTGATAACCTTTACATCTAGATGTAAAATTGGTAAAATAAACTAATGGAGAAAATTGAGAGAACATCTAGAGAAGAAAAACATTATCCCACCCATAGCAAAAAGGATTTTAATAACCGAAAAGTGTTCACACCGCTTATCATTTCCCCTAGACCACACTTAAAATTAGGTATAATTTTCATATTTCACCTTGTGGGACACATCTATGGCCATTTGTTTCTTCGTTACAATGTGGTGAACCTTTATGATATTTATATATATTATACCATATAATAAAATTAAAATTCAAGCATTTATCCCATCATTTTTCTTATAGGTTAATTATTTTTATTATGCTATAGTTAATTTAGACCTTCAATAATACACTCAAAATATAGTGATACTTGTTTCTCATCTAGGAGAATTTATTTTTGGGCAAAAAATGAGTAGATATTAGACACAACAACACCATGTTTGTTAATTAAACTATAACCTAATGATTTATATTTTTATAAATAAAAATCATGCTTATTTTTTTACTAATGAATTATATTTTCTATAGAAAAGCATATTTTAAAAAAAATTGTCCACATATACTATGTATAGAGTCAATATGATTGATGAATATCTTACCATTTAATTAATATCTTACCATATAGTAAATTCAAAAAATATTATGAATAAGACTAAATAATTATGATTGTTCCACAGTGTATAATTTTTTAGTAGATGGATATAAATTCGATAAAACCTCAAATTAAATGGGTGTATGGATCATATGGGGGTATTATGTTACTTATATCTCCACATACAACATTGTTTTCTAAGATTTATTACCACACCTAAGAGAAAGAATCACTGGATAATTTAATCTTATATGAGGTATATATTTAAGGATAATGAATCAACCAAAGTTGATCTAATACTATGTTGAATCATAAACTCAATCCGTTAGTCACCCTCTATGTTTCATTTTACAATTGCGTTGGTCCTATGTTTAATGTATATGTTCTTATCACTTATCTTATTCTTAAAAATGGTTTATTATGATAATTCTAGTTCTTTTTTTAACATATTTTTCATAGTAATAACTAAAATAGAGGCCGGTTGCATAATGAACTTTTAGAATGTAGTTATTTCAAGTAAAACTTGATCCATGTAATAGTTCATTTTATATTTTTTAAATAAATGTTCTTATTAGTGGGTTACTATCATTTGGAGAAGACTATGCTCTATATTGGAACTAAACCCACTAATTTTTAAATTCCACTATGTCTTATTTTCTTCTCTTATATATTAAAAAAATCAATGTTGATATAATACTATAATTTAAAATTATATATTTAAATATTTATCTATATATTGTGTCAGTAATGGTTTTATATAAAGTGAAAAATTATCATTTACATAAATAAATTTTTGATTGAAATTTAATAATATAGAATTCCTTTCATGAAATTACTGATTACAATTGTTTTACAAAATGGAATGAATTTGGAAGTATGAAAATGATCAAATATCAAGAAATATTTAGAACAATTTAAATAGATTTTCAATTTTCACATTTGACAATGCTTTAGATAGTGTTCACATACACTACCGAAGTTATAATTGTACTGAAAGACCATGATTGAGCCACGAAGAAGTCAACTACCATATAAAAAAATATGGTTTTCAAACAAACTATTATGTGTGGCATCACAATGGGGAGAAAATGGAATCTGAAAAATTTGATGATCTGAATGACAGGACTGGATTGGTGAATTTGATTTATTATCTATTTCTATATATTTTAAATTATTAGAAGGAAAGAATTTTGACCTATGTCGAATTCGATACAGGAACACATGATGTGTCCAATGAAAATGATGATGTTGACAGAGTGAAAAAATTGAATGAAGATGTGAGGACTCCAGTATATCGGTAATCTAGTAAAATGAAAAAGTGGGAATTTTAAATTCAATTATTTCACTGGAAAACAATTTATTGGATTTATAACTATTCCATTGATTATATCCTTACATTAATGAAGGACATACTTTTAGATGATATAGATATTCCCTAAAACTATTATATGTCATTGAAGTTAGCAGAGGAACTTGAATTTTCATAAAACAAAATTCATTCATGCATGAAATATTGTATCCCATTATGGGAGAAATTGTTCAATGAAATGATTGTATTAACTGTGAAACTTCCTTATAGAATCCAAAAGCTGAGTGAACACCATCCGGTGTGCCACAAAATGTAACGTGGCACATTCCATTTATCCACATATTTCGGAATCTTTTAATTTCTGATGAAATATCCATTAAAATTTAATAGCTTGATACCAAGAGAAATAAGAATAATGATGAGTTAGTTCACCCAAAATATGGATTTTCATGGCAGAGATTAGATGCTTGATATCCTGATTTTTTAGTTGATGTGCATAAATTGAGATTGGATCTTACATGTGACCATTGTTATCTATTTGGGATGATGATTATTTCACATAGAACATGGATTTTTTTCTTGCACATTCATATCCTTCCTCCATGGCTGTGTATGAAAAATCCTTTCACATTCATGAGTATACTTATATATGGACCTTCTGATCCTAGAAATGATATATATGTACACATAAAATGTTTAATAAAAAATTTAAAACATTTTTGGGATGTGGGTGTGCACACATACGATGTATGTTTGGAAGACATATTTTAGATGTGTGTTTTAATTATGTGGACGATCATTAATTTTACTACTTATAAAATGATGTGTGGATGGAACATGAAAGTAAAAACTATAATGTCCATATTTTAAGAAGAATACTCTATCTAGAAGAGTGAAATATTGTCATAGTTTTAGTTTTATATTATACCAATTATTTTTCCCAATGGATCACCCATATAGAAACAATCATCGATGATTTGGAAATATCATGGATACAGACGATCCACCTTACAATATTTTTTGAACCGATGTGTTTAATTAGTTGCAAGATTTTAGTGTTTCTTAAATAAAGGGTAAAATGATGTCTAGAAAAAGAAATAATGTTTCCAAAGACACATGTTACAGTTAAAATAATAAGAGTATCTTATTTGAGTTTCTATATTGGTCAACAAAATTTCTAAATCATTTCTAAGACTTAATTCACATTGAAAATTATATATGTGAAATGTTGCTATCGATTCTTTTAAAAGTTAAGGGAACGATCAAAGATGATTTGTGATCTTTGTGTGACTTGGTGGATTTGGGAATCAAACTATAATTGCATCCTCCATTTATTATTTGAAATAAATGGAATGTTCCATGTGCTTCTTATGTGATGACACCTGCAGAAAAAAAATCCATTTTTGGATGTACTAGAGACTAATAATGTCAGGATGGATATTCAAGAAATATATTAAAACAGGTCAATAGTATATAGTTGATACTGAAATCTTTGATGACTCAAGATTATCACGTCCTTCTACAAGAGCTGATTCCAATAGAAATCTACCAACTTTTTTTAATATTATAAGAGTGTCACGTATTCGATTATGCCATTTCTTTAGATAATATTGTTCTAAGATGTTTTCCAAGTATTTATTTCAAAAAAATTCTAGTAGAGACAATATTAATTTTTCTTGAGTTAGAGAAAACATTTTCTCCATCATTTTTCACATTCATGTCGCATCTAACTATGCATCTTCTAACCGAAATAGTTCATGGAGGACTAGTTACTTTCCGTTAGATGTATGCAACTCAAAGAAATATGTACACATTTAACTATTATTTCTAGAACATGAATCATCCAAAATCTTTAATCATGAATGGTTACTGGGCTAAAGAATGTATAGATTTCTCCTCAATATATTTGTCTAATCTTACTTTGAGAATGAACAGACCAATGAGCAATGATGTAGAACAATATGATAAACTTGAACCTAGTTTCCATCACTTCCTCAAATTGTTGGAGTTATTAGATCATATACATTAAGGACATTTTTTCTTGAAGAGAGGTTGATGGAACATCGCATAATGTTTTTCAACTATTATTTTTTTGATGACTACATCAATTATGTAAATTAAACATGAATATATTATCTGCAATATTTTAATTATACATATCTATTAAATTAATTATTTTTTTATCTATAGGGAACATAAATAAATGTTAAATAGAAAGCAGAGTTGTTTAAATTTTAGAAAGAGATAGTTTTTTCATATCAAAGAGTTTTCTAATTTCATGAAATTGAAGGTAGAAATATTTCTGTAATAAATAAATAAAATAAATGTTTAATTTTTTTTAATATTTGTTTATATGTCAAGTAATGATTTCTCTTGCAGACTCTGTTTATGTTGAAATAATATCTTTGTATCTTGGTCCTATTACCATGGTTTGTGAATGTAAATCAATTGTGATTAATGGGTATAGATTTATTATCACTGAACGATCATAGAATATGAGAACTCAACATCTAGGTGTTATGCTAACTACCACAACAGACTGTTATGCCATTGTATTGGATACTAGACCTCATTTTGAAAATATGGCTCATTATGGAGTCATTGGTAAACTAATTATAATGGATTATTAATCTCATGGTCGAGTCAAGATGATGAAATGACAGTAGTTTAATTTGATGATAAGGAAGGGCACCATTATTGATTATTTTGAATTTTGAGTTACTTACATGACTCACACTCTTGATACTGATGAACCATATGTATTGTTATTAATGACCAAACATGGGTTTTTATGTGAAAAATCACATTCAACTACTATTTGGTGTAATTATTGAAGTATTTAAAAGAAATATTTTTGATGATGTTGATGATGAAGTTGACACCATATGTACTACCATTGGAACCAATCCATTTATCACTTATGATGACTCATATATCACAATTTTTAGAGTTAATTATGAACATGATGTTTTGTGGGAAATATATTGATTCATCCATACATGTTATGTATTCCTTTATATTAGTTCAACATGGGTTCTTAAGGTTTTTACTAATCAAATTGATATAATATTGATTACAAATATGTTGTATTCAACATGACCTTAATTTGAATTTTCAATTTTGATTGGTTTGTTGTTTTATTGGAGTTTATTCTTATAATTCTCAATTGAAAAATATTGAAACCTATGAAATCTACCTTTATAACATGGCGAACATTTCAGTGATTTATTGACTATGTATAAAATTTGTATAGCTTTAAGACACCCATTTAACATTTTAAGGCATTATTGACCATGGTTCCTTAACCATAAAACCCATGAAGCCACCTACACCCTCTCAAATATTCTATTTTTTGGGTTACAAATTTGTTATCATTCCCTAATTACATCCCTATTTATTTTCAGATATAAAAAATTAAAACATTTTAAGAGATCAAATGAAAAAGGATGATAGAAAACAATCATCGTATGGCTGAGACTGGTGTTCCTTCACAAGTGCTTGTTTTGAGTATTTATTTTCAAATATATATATTTAAATAACATATAATGTCATGTGATTAATTTTTTTTAAGGTTCTTTTAGGATCCACCATATAGGCTATAGTTATTTGATGAGAAAAATATTAGTGTTCCCAGTACTCAGGTCGGTGGTACATGGGAGGGTGCTATGAGGGTTACGAGATCTAGTCAGCATACCCGATTAAACCCAACCTCTCCCACTAACATAATATTTATCCGTCATTTATGTACTGATGTGTCATTATAGAATCACATGTTATTTAGTACTCCTGTTTATTTACCAAACTTTACATCTGAGTTTCGTCACCTCTATTTACCATATATGATGATGATTACCACTCCTCATTCATATCATGTATTTGGTTATCCATCAAATCCATCTTCTTTTACTTATACATCCTTCCATCCTGCATCTTCCATATTCTTCTACTTCTTCTCAACCATATTTTGTTCCCACAGAGTACACACTGGCACCCACTCTACCTGTATATGTTGTTCCTTTATTTTATTCAGATCCAACGATGCCCATTGATCAGACTGCAGCATATATACTCATAGAACCCTAACTAAATTTTATACCATAATTTATTTTCATTATAACATGTATTTATATAATATTTTTTCATTCATAACAGATACATCTAATAATATGATGTGGTGGCGGGGGAATATGTGCATGTGTGTGTTGTGGAACCTCCACATGCTGTTGATGGTGTAATAATATGAATTCAATAAAATGAATGAAAAAATAGGGCATAAATGTCGGATTTTTTTTAACGCATGCCAAATAATCAGATATCATTCCTATAATCCCACTATCATGGAGACAATTTCCAAACAATGTCAAAAATAATTCTTGGTAACCGATATGGGTAAAAAATATGTTATATATAATGTAATATATTATTTTGGTATTTATATAAATTAATATTATTATGTCAGCTTTGATTTAATTTTCCAGATGGTGAGGGTGCATGGTAAACAAATCTACATGAATTCGATGAGATTTGGAGAGGCTAAAAATATGGTTTACATATTGGATTGAGTGCTAGAGTTAGCACAAGTTAGAGGTAGTACCTATCCTGGATGATTATCTGATTGAACATTATCAAAAAATGATTCATCATTGGATAACTACATAGTTTAATGTATTAATGGAATTTTGGTTTCTTAAATTAAAATTATCATGATTTAAATTAATACTATCATTTGTATTATTGAATCTTTTTTAGGAATCAACAAGTAAAAATAACAAAACATTTATGCTAAATAATACCATCACACATAGGGGAGTTCTATGATGTCAGATCATTAGAGGATGCAGGTACAACGATTATTTATAATTGTTTTTTTAGGTTTTTCACATTCTATTGATTCATCCATAATTTATATAATTTAAAATGTTTTTATATAAATTTAGTTATGAAAATAATTATTGGTAACTTACTTTCAATTATGGTTTACTACATTCATTTTTATTTCAATGGAAAATAATGAATATTAATATAAGGACCCGGCCTTAAACATTAATTATTATTGAATTAAATGAATATTTCACATTGAGTATATTTTCAGGTTTAGATCTTTAGAGAATTAGGACATAACTATTACAACTCGGAGGATAAAAATTAGACACATCTACTCAGCTTCTATTTTTTCACAAAAATAAAAACTCTTGAAAAAAAGAGTCATCTCTAGTTCTTTGTTTTAGATAGCCAAACATTTCCTAGATCCCATCCTTGACCATATTCACCATTGTGTCATGTGAAAAACATTTCAAAAAACATGGGATGAGCATAAAAATCTCAGTAAGGGTTATACCAATAAAGAAAGAAAACATTAGTCTATGTATACATAAGAACCAATGAAATCATACTTTACTCATAAAGTATAAGCAATTTAACATACATCATGAAATCATAAGATTTATGAATAAGTCATAGAAATTGTAAGACATAAAGGTAAATTGATGCATTCATAACATTCTTACGTAGGGAGTAACCCTCATGGTTACGTTTAGAATACCCATCACAGTATATTTCCTAAATCTATTCGGATAAACCTTAGCGTTTAACCCCTTCGCGCTACCCAATGCATTGAAGTGCTATATTGGGCTCACCCGCCCTTAGTTTATCACAGAACCACCCATATTCATAAACATTGCCCAAGAACCATAACATAATCATAGAACATAACTTAAGAACAATGGAAAGATAACATTACCACATTGTAATAACAATATAACATTTTAAGATATTGAAATAATGAATCCATTCTAAACACCATTTTCAAAACCATTTAAAACATTTAATAAAGAGATTTTTAAATACAAGTGTCCCATACCACTTTGAAGCTTTTAAAATTTTAAACCATTAATATCCATATAAATAAATCCTTAAAACCATTTTGAAAACATGGATATTAATGAGAAATATATATAATTACAAATCATTAAAACATTTAAAACAATATTTTAGTTAAAGGGATTTTAACAAAATGAGAGACACTTGAATACAATAATTGAGGAATAAAATTTAATAATAACTTTATAATATCATGAGAATAAATCTATTCATGATATAATATTCCAAAGGACATTATATACACTATATAAGAGTGGATTGGTGCATAACAACAATAAATTCTCAATAGAAATGTAAAATGAGATGAAATCTGTTATAAAGAAGGTATCCTTAAATTAAGGATAAATCAATCTCATAATTATGTGTGAAAAATATAAATACACCCAATATAAGTGGATATTAAGTGTAAAACAATCAAATGTCATTCACACATATTCAAAGGATGAAATATTCAATAACTACAAGTTGAACTCAATGAAAACAAAATTGGGTTAAGAAGTTCCCTTGGTAAAAATTCGATAGCCTAACAGCGTCACTTCCAACTTCAGAAAATGAGTTGATAAGAGATTAAAAGGGTATCTCATCAAATGGACATAAAATTTACATCAATAAGGATAAATAATAACATATCCCAACATTACAATATGTAAATTAAAATACCCAACACAAGAAGTCTTTTTAAAAGGGGAGGGTGAAAGGTTTCCTTACCGACTTGGGATCTTTTGAAACATACACCCCATTAAAGAAAGGCAATACAAAATTTTGGTAAATAATCATAAACAAAAGTATATTACATAAAGATTAGAATAATTGGAAGTACATATACCACTAAAAATAAATGGAGTAAAATGAAGCATAAATCTCACGGGAATAAAAGTGAGATTAAAAATCCCTTACGAAAACTCGGCAGCCTAACATCGCCACATAAAACGTCCAAAAATGGATTGATGAGATCAAATAGGGTATATCATCATATTAAAATAAAAATTACAGAATGAGGAATATAACATAACATCCCCCAACATAACAAATAAGAGCTTAAAATATGTGACATAAAGGAGAGCACTTAAAAAGAAAGAGAGAGGTTAGATATCTTACGAATATTCGGCAGCCTAACGGCGCCACTCAAAACTTTAAAAATGGATTGATGAGAGAAAATAGGGTGTCTCATCATATGAACATAAAAATTAATGTATGAGTAATATAAAAGAACATCCCAATCATTATAACGATGAGCTTAAAAGGAATAACATAAAAGAGTATACTTAAAAAAGAAAGAGAGGGGTAGGATCCCTTACGTCGGGTCCGACTTGACTTGATCATTCTTTAACCTATTGAATAATAAACATGAGTTAATTTATACTTTCTTAATAACCTTTTTCAAGTTCATTATTCCTTTTATATCACTTATTACCATGTTTTTAACACTATGTAATTATTTATGTTAATAATGGTCGTTTTGTCGATCAGTGCTACGTGAGTAAAAAATAAACTCTTTATAACTACATGTTTCTTCATAAGGTAAAATTTCCATTATATACAAAATTATATTCATTATGTAGATATCATATATATCATATATATCCATTATATACATGCATTTATAATATTTCATAACACTTAGAGGTAAGAAATGAAATGCACCTTTCATGGAGACGGTAAGCCGTTCTTACGCAAGAACGATACATCCATTTCTATTTCATATTTAATGGAATTAAAACATAATGATACATAATAGTATTATAATTCCAGTATGGAATCATATATAATATCATTAAATCTATCCTTTATAAGTACCACATATGTTATTAACTAATCAAATCACTTTGAGGTGGCGGTAGTCCGCACTTCCTAAAACGAAGATATCGTGTTTACCCATAATGGAAACCATAAAGGTATTCCATAAATGAAAAATACAGATGCTTAAGGAAAACATAAACATATTATATATCATATATAAATATAGTGTCATCTTAATTGAAACCTTTTAAGGTGTTAAAAGAATATTGAACAATCATCGTTTCGTGAGGCAGAAATTCACTATCCACGGAAACAATATGTTCTTTAACCATTAGATATAGGTGTGTGTTAGTGTAGCTCGAATAATTCTTAAAAGAACATCCTAGTGTATTGAAGATACTGGAGTTGTTATAAATTAAATGAATAAAAAGAGTATAGGGGGTTGGAGAAGAAAAGTAAAATAAAAGAACACAAGTGAAGACATTACCTTAAAATCAGGTAACTCCTATTCGTTTGAACCAAAAGGGTTTCATGAATAGAATTCTGCCAAAGGTGAGGCTTCTAGGATGAGGAGAGGGATTTTTAGACACAAATTTATCAGAGCTTGTCCAATCCAAAGGATTTAGAGGTGTGGGTAAAATATTAGAGTTGGGGGCCTTTTATAAGAGGAGAGGAGGGGCACTTTTGGAAAGGTGTAAAATGTTACTTTATTTTCAAATGTGTTTCGGATTTTAAAGATCACACATTGATGTATTTAAAGTATAAGGTGATAAGAGTTCGAAATCCACCCACTCAATAGGTTTTTTACATGTTTAGGTCTTAGATTTTACATTATCATTTCATTTTATTTAAATCGTTAAATAATGAGGTTATCGCTGCATCATCATGATGTCATAAATAATTTAATTTATTTAATGTCTAAAAAATATAAAAAAATACTATGATGTAGGAAATATTTTTATATTTCCAATGACTATTTATAGTCAAAAATCTGACTTGTATAACCCCATGTAAAAATTGTTTTAGTAAAACAATACATGTTTGTGTCATTTTTATAGTTACTTTAAATAAAAGGCATTAATGTCCTTATCTTACCCAAGTGGCTCCATGGGGTCCCAAAAATCTACCCATGGGTTGTCTTGGTCGTCCATGACTCATCAAGTAGGGTTAGGACATTTTTAAAGGTCATTTCATAATATTAAAACATTATTTTTTCCTTAAATTACACTAATTACCTCTAATCACGATTAAATACTTCAAAGTTACTATTCACCAAAAAATTATTTTAATCCCATTGAACCACATTTTACTTCCTAATGAAAACCATGTATGTTGGATTTTTGAAATTCAAAACACAGAGGTGGTAAAATTTCATTTAAATGAAAAATCAGTTTTTTAAGTACCACTTAGTGGTTTCACTATTCATCAAAAATTCAAGTTTTTCAGAAAAATACCAAAAATTCACCCTAAAATATATTTGATATTCCTAATTCAAAAATGATTTCAATTTTAAAGAATTCAAAAAATATAAGTTACATTAATTAATTTAATAATTAATTCACGCTGTCAGAACAAATAGTGTGTTTTTATGAAACAATATATATCAAAAGATTGACACTAGTTTAAGTTCAATTTCAAAGCTAAATTAATTCCAATGACCACTATTGGATTAAATGGTAAAACTATATTCTAATTTCACATTAAAAGCAATTCAAAATATAATCTAATCATATAAATAAATTAGATTAAAAGTGGTTTTGAATTAAAATACAACATTTTTCACTATTCATTAAAAATGAACTTTATCAGAAAAATAAAAAAATTTACACAAAGTAATTTTTGATGTCCCGATTCTAAAGAAGAATTTTATTTTGACAAATATAACACATAAAATTGTCAAAAAGTGGATTTAAAAGAGGTTCTCCATCAAAAGGTGGTTAATCGACCCTTTAAAGAATATTAGAATGTTTACGATTAAAATTGGATTAATTCGCATTTTTAATCCTCTAACATTTATTGTAAAAAGTAAAAATATTTGACAAACATATATAATAATTTTGTAGTCAGTTCTGTTCATTCCCTCAATTACAATTGCTATTCGTTAACTATTATAATATTATTATATTATTAGTGTGCAACTAAAGATTTCAATGAAACTCGTTGTTGCGTATTGGGTACGCCATCGAGCATAGAATTCCCTTTAAAGTAGTATTAACATTTTATTCACAAATATTGATAAAAATTATAATTTAATATTATTTATTTACCTGGGATGTTACATCCTTCCCCCCATTTGGGAATTGCGTCCTCGCAATTTCAAAATTGGGCTTGGAAACTTCATTTAAAGTCTCACATCGGAACATGAGTCTGTAAAACTATAACTTTAAATGAATGGGAGAGAAGAACAAAGGTCACCCGAGTTAACCCATACTAGGATTCCATGTATGAAAGTATGGATATAGAGGAAAAAACATTGGGTCATTTTCTGATCGAGAGTGATAGTAAACATGTCTAGGAGAATGTTGACCACAAGAAAATCACAAACTTGTAACGGGTTAAACGGTATTCGATTCCCCAGTAGGAAAAGTTAATAGACAACATTTTTGTTTTAAGTTACTCTTAATTGAGGAATTTATTTTTTAGCTTAACTAAATCATAATGAAACATACTTACTTGTCACATAGACTTTCAAATTTTACTAGAATCCTTAACAAAACTCATATTTTCTCCAAAAGATGAGTATTTAGGAAAAACAATTCGCATTAAGAGTACTATATTCAACTTATAGAGAATAACCTATTCCCCAAAAGAGAAAAATATACATCCCATGTCTTTAGACCTTAACCATAAATAAAACAAAAAGGATAGTATGAGATCAGATAATACCGAAAAAGGATAATCCTTTTTAAAAAAAATCTATTCTTAATCTCCAAAATTTGTCAAAAAATATCCAAAGTTCAAAAAATACCATTCAATAAACATCTATCCATAAAATTCTTCAAATTAAACCAAATTAAAATTGAAACAAAAATATCTGAAGGATTTAATCACATTGTCTCCTAAGATAAATCTTACAATTTTTCTCCAAAATAACATCACTTACTCTTACAGTCTCATTCTGAAAATTAATTAACCTAATCACATATCCTTCATGATCGGCTAATCATTTAAATTGACAACCCAAAATCAACTTACTCTTAATTCATAAAATCATCTAACTAAAAAGAATCATTCAAACTAACTAGGGACTTCACATAGTTCAGTGGTAGGTGATAAATACATGTTGCACTTGGGTTGTGGGTTCGATTCCCACAGCCTTGTCCGACGTGACAGGTTGTCACATGGTCTGCATGTTGTCCTTTTCCAAAACTATATGATTCTTAAAACATTCCCCAAAACGAGATAAAATCTTCAAAAATAACCATAACATAATTTATCCTCAATATTATCTCATGTCGTTCATATTCCATCATAACGTATAGTAACCCATACTTACCTCAAAAGTAAGGATCATATAAACCCTAATGGTTACCTTTATAATTATTACCTGAAATTCTATGTCGAGTTGGTTCTCTCTTACATGATCCATTAGAGAACTCACCAAGGTTCAAGTGGTTGATCATAACTTCTGATGGTTGGTTTAGAATAACCACGAGATTTCTCATTGAATCCCCCATTTCATCTAGTCTCTTAATCAGAGAACCACCACAGTTTCCTTCAAACCCATTTTCACTTTGGTGCCTGAAAGATCCATCCATTTACTAAAACCAGAAATGCTAGTGTGAGTATATCAACAAAATCATTATGTACTAAATAGGAAGGTAAACACTAATATATACTTATCCAAGTTATCTCAAACTCATTTTAACCTTCAAAAATAAAAAATGAATCTATCTAATATAATAACCATTGTGGTTATACACAAATTTTCACCTAACACTCTAACCTCTAATGTTATCTAAACAGTCCTCTGATACCAACTATAAGGCCCCTACCTTAAACATTACTTATTATTTAATTAAATGAATAATTCACATTGAGGATATTTTTAGGATTAGAGCTTTAGAGAATTAGGAAATAACTATTACAACTCAAAGGTTACAAAGTAGACACATCTACTCAGCTTCCATTTTTTCACAAAATTAAAAACTCTTGAACAATAGTGTCATGTCTAGTTCCTTTTTTTAGATAGCCTGACATTTCCTGGATGCCATCCTTGACCCTATTCAACTTTATGTCATGTGAACAACATTTTAAAAAAACATGGTATGAGCTTAAAAAGCGCAGTAAGGGTTATACCAATACGGAAATAAAACATTAGTCCATTTATTCATAAGAACCAATAAAAGCATACATTACTCATAAAGCATAATCAATTTAACATACCTCATGAAATCATAAGATTTACAAATAACTCATAGAAATCATAAGACATAAAGGTAACTTGAGGCATTCATAATATTATTACGTAGTGAGTAACCCTCATGGTTACGTTTGTAATGCACATCATAGTATATTCCCTAAATCACTTCTGAGAAACCTTAGCATTTAACCGCTTCGCGTTACCCAATGCATTGGAGAGCTATATCGGGCTCACCCTCCCTTAGTTTATCATGGAACCACCCGTATTCATAAACAATGACCAAGAACCAAAACATAATCATAGAACATAACATAAGAACAATGGAAAGATAGGATTCCCACATTGTAATAACAATATAACATTTTAAGATATTGAAATAATGAATCCATTCTAAAAACCATTTTCAAAACTATTTAAAACATTTAATAAAGAGATTTTTGAATCAAAGTGTCCCATACCACTTTGAAACTTTTAACATTTTAAACTATTAATATCCATACAAATAAATCCTTAAAACCATTTTGAAAACATGGATATTAATGAGAAATATTTATAAGTATAAATCATTAAAACATTTAAATTGATATTTTAGTTAAAGTGTTTTTAAAAAATGAGAGACACTTGAATACAATAATTGAGGAATAACATTTAATAATAACTTTATAATATCATGAGAATAAATGGATTCATGATATAATATTCCAAAGGACATTATATACACCATATAAGAGTTAATTGGTGCATAACAAAAATGAAGTCTCTATAGAAATGTAAAATGAGATGCAATCCCTTATAAAAAGGTATCCTTAAATTAAGGATAAATCAATCTCATAATTTGGTGTGAAAAATATAAATACACCCAATATAAGTGGATATTAAGTTTTAAACAATCAAAGTACATTCACTCATATTCAAAGTATGACATATTAAATAACTACAAGTTGAACCCAAAGAAATCGAAATTGGGTTAAGAAGTTCCCATGGTAATAATTCGACAGCTTAACAACGTCACTTCCAACATTAAAAATGAGTTGATAAGAGATTAAAAGGGTATCTCATCACATGGACATAAAATTTACTTCAATAAGGATATATAAGAACATATCCCAACATTACAATATGTAAATTAAAATACCCAACAAAAGAGGTCATTTTAAAAGAGGAGGGTGAAAGGTTCCCTTACCGACTTGGGTATCTTTCGAAACATACACCCCATGAAATAAGGACAATACAACATTGATGTAAATACTATTAAAGAAATTATATTACACAAAGAGTATAATAATGGTAAGTACATATACCAATAATAGTTAATGGTGTAAAATGTAGCATAAATCTCACGGGAATAAAAGTGAGATGAAAAATCCCTTACGAAAACCTGGCAGCCTAACGGCGCCACATAAAACATCCAAAAATGGATTGATGAGATCAAATAGGGTCTCTCATAATATTAACATAAAATGGTCAGACCGAGTAATATAAAAGAACACCCCCCAACATAAAAATAGTATCTTAAAAGAAGTGACATAAAGGAGAGTACTTAAAAAGAAAGTGAGAGGTTGGATCTCTTACGAAAATTCGGCAGCCTAACATCGCCACTCAAAACTTCCAAAATGGATTGATGAAAGAAAATAGGGTGTCTCCTAATATGAACATAAAAAGTACAGTAAGAGTAATGTAAAAGAACATCCCAATCATTAGAAATATGAGAATAAAATTAATGACATAAAAGAGTATACTTAAAAAGAAAGAGAGGGGTAGGATCCCTTACCTCAGGTCCGACATGACTCGATCGTTCCTTAACCTCCTGAACAATAAACTTGAGTTAATTTATACATTATTAAGAACTTTTTTCAAGTTCATTATTTTTTTTATATCACTTCTTACCATGTTATAAACACTACGAAATTATTTAAGTTAATAATGGTCGTTTTGTCGATCATTGCTACATGAGTCAAAAATAAACACTTTATAATTACAAGTTTGTTCATAAGGTAAAATATCCATTATATCCAGAATTATATTCATTATGTAAATATCATATATATAATATATATCCATTATATACATGAATTTATAATATTACATAACATTTAGATGTAAGAAATGAAATGCACCGTTCATGGAGACGGCAAGCCGTACGTACGAATGAACGCTACCTCCGTTTCTATTTCATATTTAATGGAATTAAAACATAGTGATACATAATAGTATTATAATTCCATTATTGTATAAAATATAATATCATTAAAGCTTTCCTTTATACGTACCACATATGTTATTAACGAATCAAATCACTATGAGCGGGCGGTAGTCCGCACTTCCTAAAATGAAGATATCGCATTTACCCATAATTGAATCCATAAAGGTATGCCATAAATGAAAAATACAGAAGCTTAAAGAAAAAATAAACATATTATATATCATATATAAATATAGTGACATCTTAATGTCCACCTTTTAAGGTGTTAAAAGAATATTGAACAATCATCGTTTCGTGAGGCCGAAATTCACCATCCACAGAAAGAATATGTTCTTTAACCATTATATATATGTGTGTGTAAGTGTAGCTCTAATAATTCTTATAAAAACATCCTAGTATATTTAAGATACTTGATCTGTTACAAAATAAATGAATAAAAATTGTCTATGGGGTTGTAGAATCAAAATAAAACA
The DNA here is from genome assembly GCA_963277665.1 of Viscum album. Classification (NCBI taxonomy): domain Eukaryota; kingdom Viridiplantae; phylum Streptophyta; class Magnoliopsida; order Santalales; family Viscaceae; genus Viscum; species Viscum album. The sequence goes on from OY728137.1 coordinate 738,274,156, forward strand.
AAAGAACACAAGTGAAGACATTACCTTAAAATCAGGTAACTCCTCTTCGTTTGAACCAAAAGGGTTTCATGGAGATACTTCTGCCAAAGGTGAGGATTATAGGATGAGGAGAGGTATGTGGAGAGAAAAAATGATCAGATATTGGCCATGACAAAGGCTTTAGAGGTGTGCGTAAGGAGGTAGAGGTGGGGGGCCATTTATAAGAGGAGAGGAGGGGCACTGTTGGAAAGGTATAAAATGTTACTTTATTTTCAAATGTGTTTCGGAATTTAAAGGTCCCACATTGATTTATTTCGGGGATAAGGTCATAAGAGTTAGAAATACACTCTTAAAATAGTTTTTTGACATGTTTAGGTCTTAGATTTAACATTATCTTTTCATTTTATTTAAATCATTAAATAATGAGGTAATACCTGCATCATCACGATGTCATAAATAATTTATTTTATTTTATGTCTAAAAATTATAAAAAAATACAATGATGTAGGAAATATTTTTAGCTTTACAATTAATATTTATAGTAAAATATAGGACTTGTATAACCCCACGTAAAAATTGTTTTAGTAAAACAATATATGTTTGTGACATTTTTACTTTTACTTTAAATAAAAGGCATTAATGTCATTATCTTACCCAAGTGGCTCCATGGAGTCCCAAAAGTTGACCCATGGGTTGTCTTGGTCGTCCATGACTTATCCAATAGGGTTAGGACAAGTGTCAAGGTCATTTCATAATATTAAAGCATTATTTTTACCTTAAATTACACTAATTACCTCTAATCGTGATTAAAAACATAAAAGATACTATTCACCAAAGAAATATTTTAATCCTATTAAACCAAATTTTACTTCCTAATGAAAACCATGAATGTCATATTTCTGAAATTCAAAACACATAGGTGGTAAAATTTCATTTAAACGAAAAATTGGTTTTTAAGTACCACTTAGTGGTTTCACTATTCATCAAAAATTCAAGTTTTTCAGAAAAATACCAAATATTCACCCTAAGATATATTTGATATTCTGAATTCAAAATTGATGTCTATTTTAAAAAATTCAAAAAATATAAGTTACATTAATTAATTTAATAATTAATTCCCGCTGTCAGAATAAATAGCGTGTTTTTATGAAACAATATATAGCAAAAGATTCACACTAGTTTAAGTCCAATTTCAAAGTGAAATTAATTGCAACGACCACTATTGGATTAAATGGTAATAATATATTCTAATTTCACTTTAAAACAAATTCTAAAGATAATCTAATCATATAAATAAATTAGATTAAAAAGTGGTTTTGAATTAAAATACAACATTTTTCACTGTTCATTAAAAAATGAACTTTATCAGAAAAATACCAAAAATTTACACAAAGTAAATTTTGATGTCCCAATTTTAAAGAAAATTTTTATTTTGTCAAATAGAACATATAAAATTGTCAAAAAGTGGATTTAAAAGAGGTTCACCATCAAAAGGTGGTAAATCAACCCTTTAAAGAATATTAGAATGTTTACTCCTAAAATTGGATTCATTCGCATTTTTAATCCTCTAACATTTATTGTAAAAAGTAAAAATATTTGACAAACATATATAATCATTTTGTAGTCAGTTTTATTCATTCCATCTATTACAACGACTAGGCGTTAACTATTATAATATTATTATATTATTAGTGTGCAACGTAAGATTTCAAAGAAACTCGTTGTTGCGTATTGGATACGCAATCGAGCATAACATTCCCTTTGAAGTAGTATTAACATTTTATTCAAAAATATTGATATACATTAGAATTTAATATTATTTATTTTCCTGGGATGTTACATCCTTCCCCCCTTTTGGGAATTACGTCCTCACAATTTCAAAATTGGTCTTGGAAACATCATTGAAAGTCCCACATCGGAACAAGAGTCATTAAAACTATCACTTTAAAAGAATGGGAGAGAAGTACAAAGGTCACCCGAGTTAACCCATACTAGGATTCCAAGTATGAAAATATGGATATGGAGGAAAAAACAAAGGTTCATGTTTTGATTGAGAGTGATAGTAAACATGTCTAGAAGAAAGTTAACCACATGAAAATCACAAACTTATGATGGGTTAAATGGTATTCGATTCCCCAGTATGAAAAGTTAACAGACAATATTTTTGTTATAAGTTACTCTTAATTGAGGAATTTATTTTTGAGCTTATCTAAATTATAATGAAACGTACATACTTTCCCCGTAGACTTTCAAATTTTTCTAGATTCCTTAACCAAACTCATATTTTCTCCAAAAGACGAGTATTTAGGAAGACTTGTTCACATTAAGAGTACTATAATCAACTTCCAGAGAATCACCTTTTCCCCAAAAGAGAACTATATATTTCCTATTTCTTTATACCTTAACCAAAACTAAAACCAAAATGGTTAGTATGAGATTAGATAATACCCAAAAAGGATAATCCTTTATAAAAAAATCTATTCTTAATCTCCACAATTTGTCAAAAAATATCCAAAGTTCAATAGAGACCATTCAATAAACATCTATCCATAAAATTCTTCAAAGTAAAGAAAACTAAGATTGGAACCCAAATCTCTGAAGGATTTAATCACATAGTATCCTAAGATAAATCTTATCATTTATCTGCAAAATATCATTAGTTACTCTTACAGTCTCATACTAAAAATTTATTAACCTAATCACATATCCTCCATGATAGGCTAATCATTTCCATTGATAACCCAAAATCAACTTAATCTTAATTCATAAAATAATATAAATAAAAAGAATCAATCAAACTAACCAGGGACTTCACGTAGTACAGTGGTAGGCGATAAATACCAGTTGCACTTTGGATGTGGGTTTGATTCCCGCAGCCCTGTCCGACGCGACGGGTTGTCACATGGTCTGTGTGTTGTCCCTTTTCCAAAACAATATAATTCTTAAAACATTCACCAAAATGAGATAAAATATTCAAAAATAACCATAACATAATTTAACCTCATTATTATATCATGTCATTCATATTCCATCATAACGTATAGTAACCCATAATTACCTCAAAAGCAAGGATCATATAAACCCTAATGGTTACATTTATAATTATTACCTGAAATTCCATGTCGAGTTGGTTCTCTCTTACATGATGCATTAGAGAACTCACCAAGGTTCAAGTGGTTGATCATGACTCCTGATGGTTGGTTTAGAATAACCACGCGATTTCTCATTGAATCCCCCATTTCATCCATTCTATTAATCAGAGAACCACCACAGTTTCCTTCAAACCCATTGTCACATTGGTGCCTGCTAGATCCATCCAATTACTAAAACCAGAAATGTCAGTGTGAGTATATCAACAAAAGCATTATGTACTAAATAGGAAGGTAAACACTAATATATACTTATCCAAGATATCTCAAACTCATTTTAACCTTAAAAAATAACAATGACTCTATCTAATATAATAACCATTGTGGTTATACACAACTTGTCACTTAACACTATAACCTCTGAAGTTATCTAAACCATCCTCTGATACCAACTATAAGGGACCGACCTTAAACATTACTTATTATTGAATTAAATGAATAATTTACATTGAGGATATTTTCAGGTTTAGAGATGTAGAGAATTCGGACATAACTATTACAACTGAAAGGTTAAAAAGTAGAAACATCTACTTAGCTTCAATTTTTTCACAAAAATAAAAACTCTTGAACAAAAGATTCAGGTCTAGTTCCGTGTTTTAGACATCCTGACATTTCCTGGATCCCATCCTTGATCATATTCAGCATTATGTCATGTGAAAAACATTTCAAAGAAAAATGGGATGAGCATAAAACACTCAGTAAGGGTTATACCAATACGGAAAGAAAACATTACTCCATGTATACATAAGAACGAAAAAAATCATACTTTACTCATAATGAATAAGCAATTTAACATACCTCATGAAATCATAATATTTACGAATAACTCATAGAAATCATAAGACATAATGGTAACTTGAGGCATTCATAACATTATTACATAGGGAGTAACCCTCATGGTTACATTTGGAATACCCATCACAGTATATTCCCTAAATCTCTTCGGGGAAACCTTAGCGTTTAACCCCTTTTCATTACCCAATGCATTAGAGAGCTATATCGGGCTCACCAGCCCTTAGTTTATCACAGAACAACCCGTATTAATAAACAATGCCCAAGAACCAGAACATAATCATTGAACATAACTTCATCACAATGGAATGATAAAATTCCCACATTGTAATAATAATATAACATTTTAAGATATTGAAATAATGAATCCATTCTAAAAACCATTTTCAAAACCATTTAAAACATTTAATAAAGATATTTTTTTAATAAAAGTGTCCAATACCAATTTGAAGCTTTTAACATTTTAAACTATTAATATTCATATAAATAAATCCTTAAAATCATTTTTTAAACACGGATATTAATGAGAAATATTTATGAGTATAAACCATTAAAACATTTAAAACGATATTTTAGTTAAAGGGTTTTTAACAAAATGAGAGACACTTTAATACAATAATTGAGGAATAACATTTAATCATAACTTTATAATATCATGAGAATAAATGGATTCACGATATAATATTTGAATGTACAGTATATACACCATATAAGAGTGAATTGGTGCATAACTACAATGAAGTCTCAATAGAAATGTAAAATGAGATGAAATCCCTTATAAAAAAGATATCCTTAAATTAAGGATAAATCAATCTCATAATTATGCGTGACAAATATAAATACACCCAATATAAGTGGATATTAAGTGTAAAACAACCAAAGTTCATTCACACATATTCAAAGGATGACATATTAAATAACTACAAGTTGAACCCAAAGAAATCGAAATTAGGAAAAGAAGTTCCCTTGGTAATAATTCGACAGCCTAACGGCGTCACTTACAACATCAGAAAATGAGTTTATAAAAGATTAAAAGGGTATCTCATCACTTGGACCTAAAATTTACATCAATAAGAATATAAAAGAACATATCCCAACATTAAAATATGTAAATTAAAAGACCCAACAAAAGAAGCCTTTTTAAAAGAGGAGGGTGAAAGGTTCCCTTAACGACTTGGGTATCTTTCGAAACATACACCCCAAGAAAGAAGGACAATAAAAAATTGATGTAAATACTCATAAAAGAAATTATATTAAAATAATATTAGAATAATGGTAAAGTACATATACCACTAAAATGAAATGGTGGAAAATGTAGCATAATTCTCACTGGAATAAAAGTGAGATGAAATATCCCTTACGAAAACTTGGCAGCCTAACGGCGCCACATAAAACATAACAAATGGATTGATGAGATCAAATAGGGTCTCTCATCATATTAAAATAAAATTTAAATCACGAAGAATATAAAAGAACATCCCCCATCATAACAAATAAGAGCTTTAAATAAGTGACATAAAGAAGAGTACATAAAAAGTATGTGAGAGGTTGGATCTCTTACGAAAATTTGGCAGCCAAACGGTGCCACTCAAAACATCCAAAATTGATTTATGAGAGTAAATAGGGTTTCTCATCAAATAAAAATAAATAGTATAGTAAGAGTAATATAAAAGAACATCCCAATCATTATAAATATGAGCTTCAAAGGAATGACATAAAAGAGTATACTTAAAAATAAAGAGAGGGGTAGGATCCCTTACCTTGGGTCCAACGTGACTCGATCGTTCTTTAACGTCCTGAATAATAAACTTGAGTTATTTTATACTTTATTAAGAACCATTTTCAAGTTCATTATTCCTTTTATATCACTTATTACCATGTTATAAACTCTATGTAATTATTTATGTTAATAATGGTCATTTTGTCGATCATTGCTACTTGAGTCAAAAATAAACTCTTTATAATTACAAGTTTGTTCATATGGTAAAATATCCATTATATCAAGAATTATATTCATTATTTAGATATCATATATATCATATATATCCATTATATAAATGCATTTATAATATTACATAACATTTAGAGGTAAGAAATGAAATGCACCATTCATGGGGACGGAAACCGTACGTACACAAGAACACTCTTTCCATTTCGATTTCATATTTAATGTAATTAAAACATAATGATACATAATAGTATTATAATTCCAGTTTGGTATAATATATAATATCATTAAATCTATCCTTTATATGTACCACATATGGTATTAATGAATTAAATCACTTTGAGGGGGCGGTAGACCGCACTTCCTAAAATGAAGATACTGTGTTTACCCATAATGGAAACCATTAAGGTATGCCATAAATGAAAAATACAGAAGCTTAAAGAAAAAATAAACATATTATATATCTTATATAAATATACTGACATCTTAATGGCCACCTTTTATGTTGTTAAAAGAATATTGAACAATCATCGTTTCGTGAGGCAGAAATTCACCATCCATAGAAACAATATGTTCTTTAACCATTTTATGTAGGTGTGTGTAAGTGTATCTCAAATAATTATTATAAAAAATTCATAGTATATTTAATATACTATAGTTGTTACTAAATAAATGAATAAAAAGTGTTTATGGGGTTTGACAAGAAAAATAAAACAAAAGAACACAAGTGAAGACATTACCTTAAAATCGGGTAACTCCTCTTGGTTTGAACCAAAAGGGTTTCATGAAGAGAATTCTTCCAAAGGTGAGGTCTCTAGGATGAGGAGAGGTATGTGGAGAGAAAAAATGATCAGATCTTGGCCTAGCCAAAGGCTTTAGAAGTGTGGGTAAGGAGGAAGAGGTGGAGGCCTTTTATAAGAGGAGAGAAGGGGCACTCTTGGAAAGGTATAAAATGTTACTTTATTTTCAAATGTGTTTCGGATTTTAAAGGTCCCACATTGATTTATTTCGAGGCTCAGGTGATAATAGTTCGAACTCCACCCATAAAATAGGTTTTTGACATGTTTAGGTCTTGGATTTTACATTATTTTTCATTTTATTTAAATCATTAAATAATGAGGTAATCACTACATCATCACAATGTCATAAATAATTTAATTTATTTAATTTCTAAAAACTATAAAAAATAATATGATGTAGGAAATATCTTTATATTTCCAATGACTATTTATAGTAAAAAATATGACTTGTATAACCCCATGTAAAAATGATTTAGTAAAACAGTATATGTTTGTGTCATTTTTACTTTTACTTTAAATAAAAGGCATTAATGTCATTATCTTAACCAAGTGGCTCCATGGGGCCCCAAAAATAGACCCATGGGTTTTCTTGGTCGGACATGACTCATCCAATAGGTTGAGGAAAAGTGTCAAGGTCATTTCATAATATCATAACATTATTTTTACCTTAAATTACACTAGTTACCTCTAATCGTGATTAAAAACTTAAAAGTTACTATTCACCAAAAAATTATTTTATACCCATTGAACCAAATTTTACTTCCTAATTAAATCCATGTATGTCGGAATTTTGAAATTCAAAACACAGGGTTGGTAAAATTTCCTTTAAATGAAAAATCTGTTTTTAAGTACCACTTAGTGGTTTCACTATTCATCAAAAATTCATGTTTTTCAGAAAAATATCAAAAGTTCACCCTAAGATATATATTATATTCCAAATTCAAAAATGATGTCTACTTTACAAAATTAATACCATATATGTTACATTAATTAATTTAATAATTAATTCCCACTGTCAGAACAAATAGCGTGTTTTTAAGAAACAATATATATCAAAAGATTGACACTAGTTTAAGTCCAATTTCAAAGTGAAATTAATTCCAATGACCACTATTGGATTAAATGGTAAAAATATATTCTAATTTAACTTTAAAACCAATTAAATAGATAATCTAATCATATTAATAAATTAGATTAAAAAGAGGTTTTGAATTAAAATACAACATTTTTCACTATTCATTAAAAAATGAACATTATCGGAAAAATAGCACAAATTTAAACAAAGTAAATTTTGATGTCAAGATTCTAAAGAAGAATTTTATCTTTTCAAATATAACACATAAAATATTCAAAAAGTGGATTTAAAAGAGGTTCTCCATCAAAAGGCAATTAATCGACCCTTTAAAGAATATTAGAATGTTTACGCTTAAAATTTGATTCATTCGCATTTTAAATCCTTTAAAATTTATTGTAAAAAGTAAAAATATTTGGCAAACATATATAATCATTTTTTAGTCAGTTCTATTCATTCCCTCCATTACAACGGCTATGCGTTAACTGTTATAATATTATTATATTATTAGTGTGCAACGTAAGATTTCAAAGAAACCCATTGTTGCGTATTGGGTACGCCAACGAGCATAGAATTACCTTCAAAGTAGTATTAACATTTTATTCACAAATATTGATAAACATTAGAATTTAATATTATTTATTTACCTGGGATGTTACAATTAAAGGATGTGTACCTCGAGCAAATTTGTTTTCCTCGAGTATATATAAAAAATATAGAAGTGATGTAAGCGAAGAGACAAACCATCATATTGTATGTTTTAATTTGATGATTTATAATTTTTATATCTATTTTTTTAATCAATAATCTGTTTAAATTTGTAAATTGATACTTTGGAGGCCCTTGATGCCTTGGAACCTAACAAATCTCGGCCAAATGATCACTTACATCAGGTGTTGGGAGATGAGCACTCGAGAAGAGTGTACTGCCAACCTAGGAAGATTATAGTCCTGAGGAGGTAATGTCCCTCTTAATGTAATATTTGTACTTCCACCGAGTTGCAAAAGGTTAAGTCACAAGAAGAACAAGCTGAAAAATGGGTCACACAGGTGGAAGAACAATTTGTAATGGAAAATGATGAATTTATGAAATTGATGCGAGTTTTATGTCCATCACTTACACCAGAGACTAGCATGGATTGTCATTCATATATATCATCGATGTGTTCATTGTATAGTTTTATAGTCATTGGTTTTAATGGTGGACTAGAGGATGTGGTTCTTGGTGGTGGTGATGGCGATGGTAATAGTGAAGAAGATGATGATAAAGAGGATGATGCCGATGATGAGGGAGAGGAGGAGGGAGAGGCGTAGGACGAGGTTGAGGAGGAGGCCAAGGTGGAGGAAGAGGATGAGGACGAGGATGAGTATGGGGATGAGTACGGGGTTGAGGATGGAGATGATGTTGGGACATGGATGGGGATGTGGGTGAGGCTAGTGATGATGGTGATGACAGTGATGGTGATGAGGGAAAAATTGTTGTGTTACATTTTTACTGATATTACTGATATTTTATGATTTATTATTTGTTGTGACTTAATATAGTTGAGATTAGTATGTCACATTTTTTTTATTTTTCTATAAATAATAAATATTGACTTGACATGTGGGTATGGATTCTATAAATTATTTTTTACATAGTATCAAATATATTTCACAATTCTCTTTTAAAATACACTCAAACTCTTTTCTAAATAACTTGATTTTTTTTATTATAGAAATTCATAGTAATATTTCTATTATTCACTTCTTTTTGTTGTATTACATTTAAGGATACCATTTTTTATCAAGTCTCATCCTCAGATCATGTTGTACTTGACACTTTCTGTGGTGGTATTTGTTACAAAAATATTTTGATATCTAAAAAATTAAGATTCATCTTGGTTTGTTTTTTATAGATACATCATTGTATAATGTTTCATGATAATAGAAGGTGTTTGTGATTTTGTTAAGAAGCCATATGGATAGGCTATGGGTGAATTTGAGTAAAATTTGCAATTCTCCAGATTCATGTATGAATTTATAGTACATATGAATTTCATGTAGCCAAATATATCATGTAACTAGATCTAGTCATTGCTACCATGATAGTTTTTGTTTAAATAATAACCCCATTGCTCATCACACCACTCAGTGAATCTCTATAAAACCCCGCTAGGGATTTATCAATCATAAATGTTAAATCTGTTAACTATCGCATTTCTCTCAAGGAAAACCATCCAACCTGAGTCTATATTATCCTCCTAAGACAGTATTCATCAATTGCGTTTTTTATATTTCACATTCATGTAGGTCACATCACCAAAATACCTCACCCATGATTGTATGAAGAAAATTAAATATATATTATTTCACCTCACAATAACTATAATACATTTTGGTTAGATTCTATAACACATAGTTTTTCATAAAACAATGTTTTACATTGGAATAAAAGAATCCCATCCACTGAGATAATCCCATATCTAAATTCTTGGTAAAATATTCCCAACGTATTTAAGGTCACAACCAAATCCATACGCACCATTATGCCCTTAGGCCCTAGTCCATTCAATTAAAAATAGATCCCAATGTTTATAAATTACAATACAAAAACCATTTAATATACCCATAGAGTAATGATATCATCACTATCAACCCACTATATGTCACATGAGGTATTTAATCTATCTAAAGAATTAGTAAACCTTGAGTGTTCATCATTATCATACCTTCACTATCAATATCCAAAAAAATCCCCATTATATTTTATTAATTTCACTTTTTTTATGGTTGAATGATGAAATAGTTCCTAAATCCACAACCACTGAATCAAAGGGATATTGGGGGGAGTGAAATTGAGGGAGGTGAGTCAGAATCATACCTAAAAATTCCATATACACACCACTAAAATTCAACTTAATCATGGAGTATTTAATTGGGAATGATGGATATGAGGAGCTAACCAAATATACTTCCATGATTTCCCATAACATCGTAAATTTAATGCTGTGATAAATATGAAATTTTAGTCCATGTTCCCATTTATAAATAAAATTTAAACCAGATTGGGTACCATGTTTACTTCCCTATAGTACGTAAGGTATATCTATGAAAGGAAACCAAATCATCTAAAATATGAATTACATGATACACCCCCACTATATTTTATATATAAGATGAAGGAAATTTAGGACATCTAAGTCTTCACTAGGTACCAGATCAATTAACTCCATGTACATGATGGTGTCTGTTACACTTGGAAGAATCACCACCCTACTCCAAACCCTGGTCAATATTATAAAACTCTTCATCAAACTAGGATAATAATAAAAATCCTCATATTCATGTAAAATAATATTTTATTACATTAAAAAACTGAAATTTAAATGCACTATAGTTATAACTCTAGAAAATACAATGTTTTTTCTATTATACTAACCTATAAGAATGTGAGTAGTTACCAAATATTGACCATACACCATCAATTCCTTGAAAGAATGTATAATAATATCTCAATCTAAATTCCATCTATTAAAATACAATATCATCAATTTCTTGTGATTTAAATGAGGGATAAGTTTTCTATCAGCAAAATCAATCCGATTAAACGAATTTTCAATGAAAATTCCCGATTCAATCCCCATTATGAATCCACCATTTTTTAAAATGCAAATTTGGAATTCATTTATCCATTTACATAACTAATTACATGTTAAAACTATTAGGAAAACAACAATCACACTGAATTCATCTAAAATCACTAAACCCTTTGAATAATAATGTTATATTAAGAACAAGAAAAATGATTTCCTTATATAGGGTTTATTATGATTTAGTTTAACATCTACATTATACCTTTATTTATGAACAAATTTATATATAATTATTTTTTGGAAAATGAATATCTATATCTTGATCCATACCTAATCCATTCATTAAAATCTATTCCTCACTAGTCACTCTAGAACACAGATCATATCCAATTACCACTAATGATTCATATTATTTATTAAATTCAATGAATTAGATTTGACTAATCCTTTGCACATCCACCTTCAACATAAAAACACCAATCTTTCACTAGACCAGATTGCAATACAGGTCAATGTACACATTCATCACCACTAATATAACATTAGGTTCATACTAAAATATCTGATAACCCATAAAGATCTACATTCCATATACATACATAAATTATTCTGTGATAAAAAACCTAGAACCATTCTCTATGGTATAAATACAAAATTGTTCGTTTAACAACACATATCAATCTATGATCATCTTCATCACATTCACCATTGGTATGGTTTACAATATCTATAAAATTTATAGCATTGGCATCTAGTATGATTGTATATTTATTAACCTGAAATGATTCACATATGATGACTCAAGAAGAAAAAAAATAAAACCACAGTAATTACTTAGTTTTATCTATTAACCATGCCTAAATCAATGTCCACAACATATATTCTAAACCATGGGTCACACAATTTAACATTTTATGATTTGATCCCCATAATTTGACTACAATTACAAATTATCCTTGAGAACCAACAAGTATAAATTTCTATAATCACCCATTAATTTTCACCCATTGAATAATCTAATTTTATGCTCATAGATTCATCCCAATCTTTATAATTGGGTCTAAAATATATGATATATCAAGTTTCTTCTACACCATAATATCCAAATTTCATCACCCAGGCCCCATAAAACATCCCACTATAGAACCACATGATAAAATAAGATGTATTATGATTTCCTTGATTTCATATTCCCCACATAAGGGTAAGACCATCCCTAATTAATATTTGTACACGGTTCCCCCCTATACCATTAAGATTGAATAAGGTTTATAAGCTCATCCCAATGAATTTCAATGATACAACTCTAGTATATTAGAAAACTAAGAATAACGAATCCTAGTAAAATACTAATGTTTTATAGTAGTTATCAATACAATAAATTGTTATTGGACAAAACATGACATTGATCATGTCCACACACTCCTCATTGTGGTAATGAGTAACAGTGACATGAACCACTGAATTATGTTCAATGTATTACAATTACACAAGAAATTTTTGGTAATTACCTTTTTTATTATAAATTTTGTATGTGGTATACTAGCAGGTAATTTTAAAGGGGGAGGCAGGATGCTTCATGTGGTTGGGATTGTAGGAATTCTATGGCAATAGTTTAAAAACTATTGATATATATGTGAAAATCGACTCTATACCAACTATTTCATGTAAACCAATGGTAATAGTCTAAAACAATAGTTTTTAAACCATTGGTATAGACTTATGAAATCAAAATTTAACCACCATTTATATAAACACATTAGAAAAAGTCGATTCCAATGGGTTTCAAACGATTGTAGTAGACCTAAAAATTTGACTACTGCAATGGTATCAGACTATTGGTAAAACTATATACCAATGGTTACTATAAACTATTGGTATAGTGTGATTTTTAGTGCCATTTACCAATAGTTATTCAATAATAAGTGGTATATATCTTTCCCCATGCCTCATGATCCAACGGTTTGGAAAATTGTTGGTATAGGTTAAACAATGTTTGTCCAACCTTTAAAAACTGTTTAAAACCCTTGGTATAAAATAAGATCCCAAAAGTGTTATTTCGCTCAAGAAAAGAAATAGTGAGGATTATTGTGACTAAATATAGTAATTAGTGCATGTGAGTTTGAATGAATGGAAATTTACATCAGCTATTACTCAATAATGATGTTGAAATTCATTTATTTAGCTTATTTTTCAAATTATCTAATTTCACTATTCACAAAAATTAATGTATTACAAAAAAATAACAAATATTCACACTAACTAGTTTTTGATGTGAATAATTTAAAAATCGTCTCTATTTTATCAAAACTAATTATTTTAATATGTGGAATTATAATTTCAATGAATCATCATTTACATAGAAAAAACATATTTTAAAATTATAACTGTTTTATAACACTTTGAAGAATTACCTAAGGTCTCATAAAATTATCATAAAGTAATAAGAAATCAAAATAATAATTTATGAAAAATTTTGTGAAAATACATTTTCTTTTAATTTATTCATAAAATATTTTTGACATAAAAAATACAAACACTTAATTAATAATTTAAAAAATATTTATTTACATATACTATGATATAATTATATCATCTTGTAACTTATAAGATGGATACATTTTATTTATAATATAATTTGTATGAGTATTATTCACATGGATTGTTTAATATTCTTAAGGGTCATATTACTATTCATAAGGGCAACCTTACTATTCCTAAGGGTTAGTTAATATTAACAACAAAATATTTTTTCCCTTTCAAACATCAAATATCGTACTAATAGCAACTATGTAAGTAATATTTTTTACATTAAAAATAATGAAGTGGAAAATTTAGGTTTAATAGCTAGGATACAATTGTTTCTTATTATTTAGTTGTTTATTTAATCATGATCTGACATTGTGTTTCCAAATCATATTTTTTGAGAAATAAAAATAAAAAGTGAATTTCTATTCATAAAACTTTGGGTTGTTACATTAACCTCAACATGTGATCTGATGTTGGAGTCATCCTTTCTAACTACTAGTTATTTTGAGGGTGATAACTAGTCCTCAAATAGAGCTTCGTAACAAGATCCCTTTTTAGACTTTTCGAAAACATCAATGTAAATCGTGAATCACGATCAGACATAATTGAAAGAGTTTCACCATATAGTATTAAAATTCTATTAATATAGATTACTGAAACATTATCCTGTGTAAAATCCTCCATTATAACGTGGAAATGTTCATATTTGGTAATTTGATAAACAATTACCCATATTGCATCACCGTTTCTTAGATTTATTGGTAATCCGGTGAGAAAATACATAGTAATGTCATGCCACATCCATGTATGTTTATTCTATGTTTGCATGAATCCTCTGGGATGTTTTTTATCATCCTTCCCCATTTTACAGACAAAACATCTTGATATATTATCAGTAATTTCGAACATCATATTATCCAACAAAAAATGTTTCTACAAATCATTATAGACAATAGTTCAACAAGGGTGTGAAGAGAAATTAGAGCAACAAACATAATCTAGTAATTATATTTTTAGCTTCGGTATAAAGGGATTACAAATCCTATTCTGAAATTTTATAGTTCCATCCTCATACATGATGACTACCAACATCCCACAATCCAGATCCATAATTTTATTTTTAAAATTATCACCATGATACTGATAACTCTTTATAATTTATAATAATAATGATTTGGAAACCATTTAGAAATGTATTACTGTTCCCCCCCATGGTAATTCCCATGTCCATATTTTTTAGATCCATATACACAGAATCCCTTTTTATCCTCATTTTTTTAGAACTCCTTGATACTTCCATCTAAATGCATATACTACCTTATTTTCCTTCCTTAGTTTGTAGTTTAGCGAACTATTATAATCCTTGAGTAGATCATGATATCGTATTTTCCTTATTTTTTTCTCCATCTGTGAAAAAATATGTTTCAATTTCTTTTGATCTGTATATAGTTCACATATTTAACCATAGAGATAGTGTCACTTTTATTTCAGAGCAATTATTATATCTTCTAACTCAATTTCATGAGTTGGATAGTTCTATTAATTAGTTTCTAATAGCCTTGATTCATTTTAAATAAATATATCATTCTATATAAATACAAAACAATGTAATTTCGTTATTGAATAACTATAAATCACAAAACCACCACTCCCTATTGGTAGATTCAAGATCAGAGCATTCACTAATCTCTTATTCAATTCTTGAAATCATACATTACAGTCTTTTGTCCAAATAAACATAACCCCTTTACGAGTATTCTTGGTTAATGGGTTAGGTAATTGGGAAAATATTGGAATGAATCACTGATTGTAACCCACTAAACCAATGAAACTATGTACCTCATTTCTATTCATTGGTTTAGAACATTTATAGACTACAATTAATTTTATAGGATCAACTGGGATTCCATCCTTGGTGACAATATGGACCAAAAAAAGGATCTTTTTGAAGCCCAAATTCACACCTGCAAAAATTTCGTTATAAATATTTTCTTATATAAGTATTAAAAATAATTGTCTAGTGGTATTCATGGCCCTCAATGTTTTTGAAATATTTCAGGATATGATCAATAAATACGACAATAAAATCACAAGGATATTCCTTGACCACTATGTTCGTTAGATCCCTAAAAACAATGGGTCCATTTTTCTATCCAAATGTCATTACCATAATATCATAATGTTCATACCTAGTTTGAAATTTTATCATTGTAATATCTTCCATCATCACATGAAATTTATGATATCTTGATAAAAAAAATTCATTGAAAAACATTTAGCTCTATGAATTTGATCAAACATTTCATCAATGCGAGGAAGCGGATACATTTTATTTATCGAAATATCATTGATCTCTCTATAATAAATGTACTTTCTCATAGATATATATTTCTTCTTAATTAAAATCACAAGAACTACCAATTTGAAACACTAGAAAATAAAAACACCTTATTACCCAATTCTTCTAGTTGTTTCATTCATTATATGAACACCATTGTGGACATTCTATAATAACTCTTATAAATAGGTATTATATCAAGTATTAAGTGAATCGAAAACTAAGATTCATATTCAGTAGGATATCTAGGTAAATAAAATGTAAATACATCAAAATATTCATGTAAAATAGGAATATTCTTAATATGAAGATCACCTTTTTCACCAGTTGGTTTTACCTACTCTTCTTCTCCAATAATCTCCTTTAGAATAGATATTAGAGGGGGAACCAGATATGAGTCAAATGATGATGACTCCCTCATAAAGATGAGAAATTATATACCTCTATCACAATTCATAATTTCCTTCTCATTAGAATAATGTTTTTCATTATACATTTAAATCTAATCCATACCAAAGATTATACAAAATCAGCCATTGATATGATAATAAAATCAGAAATTCCAACTTGTTTATGAGTCATAATAAGAACTTATTTACTCATATTTATTAATAAAACGGTTTTCACTATGGTTCTTTACTATCTACTTCCTGGTTAAGTTGAATTGTAAATATACAATTTTTTAATGAAAATAGGGAATATATAAAGGAATGTGGAAATCTAGAATCAAATAAAGCATTAGATGAATTTTAGGAGATTATCAAAGTACATTCAACCACATCATTTGGAACTTCAACCTTAGTTTTTGTGACTGCATAATCCTAGACATTTTCCCTTGTTATATTTTTCTAGAATGTTTCCTCAACGTTCAGGAAAATGAATTTCATTGTTTCTTAACTATTTACAGCTAAAGCATTTCCCATTGATAGCTTCTTTTTAACCTCTATGATAACGGGCATGGTGGCCTTTTTCTACAAATTTTTAATAAAATCCCATTACTACATGGAATTTTCAATAATGTTTCATCCAATATTTATTTCAAGTCATAAGTTATATCCTTCCCTTCATTCCAGTTTGTATATTTTATTTTATAGATTACTCAACACCCCTCTAAATATCATGCCTCCCTTCAAATCTCAATGGCATGGAGAATTATTTATCCATATTGACAAAACATGATATTATATCCTCATATGATATTTTTTTAGAATAGATACATTTTTTAAAATTGGATTAGTACAATCAAAGAGATGGTCAATCTTTCTCCTCGGATTATGTATGTTATAAGAGGTATCTCATACTAACATTGTAAAGTTGGCTGCACACCGAGTAACATTTTCATTGTGTTTCTATCTCAGACTCATGAATTTACTCTCAATAAATACTCATTGTTCACAAGATATTTATTTATCCTAGAATATTTCCTTAATATCAATCCACTCCATAATTTAAAATTCATCCTCATCCTTTTTGTTTTGAATAAATGACCACCATTGATTTTTTCTCATAAGAGATGATAAAATTCCACAATAAATTTCTCCCTTTCACTTCTTCCCAAGGGTAGAAATATATTCTCTAAGTAACATATATATTGAGAATTTAAAATTGGTATTTATACCCATTGAATGATGTAATATGTTTTTATGTGTATTGGTCTTACATTGTAAAGACCCATATTTTATCATGTAATTTTTATTATTATATGGAATTATTACTAGTTCGCAAAAATTGACGACACGTGATTCTGAGGCCTTGTGTGCCTGGAATGAATTTATGATCATTTTTTCGGGTATGTTCACTAAATGCACAAGTGGCATTTTTTAACTTTTGAACTGCTGCTCCGAATTGAAATCTTAGGACACCGCCAAACTCGCATTGCTGATATTCACTTAAAGAGACCTTCACCTTGACTATAGTAGGCTGAGGGTGAAAGTTATTTTTCAGAATTTTCATGGTAGAAAATAAAATAAACATGATTTATTTTATTTTTCAAATTGAAAACATCCCATTTGAAACATGAAGGTGGGGACCACACAAGGGTGGTCAGACATTTCATGTAAGCTATTAAATTCCTGATTACAAAAAAATTGTAACCACATTCCTCTTTAATTAATAGGATTCATTAATTTTGAATTAATGAATCAAATTTAACCCTTTTAATTACCCAATTAATGTCCCACAAAATTAATTTAGTAAGTAATAAACATAATATTATTAATTTGGAACCTTACCTCTTGTGGGGGAAAAGTTTGGAAATGGGGAGGAGATTTGGGAGAACATTCTTCAGTGAAGAACACCCACTCCAATGAAGATCAGCCTCCGGAATCGAAGAATGAGGATAACGCTTGAGCCCATACCAGAAACATATTGTGGGAGCGACGAACGTTGATGTCACCATCTTCATCAACTTACTCTTCTTCCTTGCGACAAATCCTATGGGAAAACGTGAGGCTAGGGGTTTTATTTTAATTTGAAGTATGATTAAATCAATTTATCGATTCTTCATATTCTGGTTTCACAATGATGATGGGAAAACTAACACGGTCATCATCCCGCACATATACCTTACCACTTACCTATTAATTCTCCATGTATCCTTTAGGCATTCATCAAATCTAAATATTTAATGCTGCTGGAAACATAGAGTTTTGCTGAGCAGGATATATGGAAACAGAGCCCTTAACATAAAGATCGTGAATATGAAATCATTTTATTATTTTGGACCAGAACAGAGATGCAGTGACCCGTGGAAGAGGTGGAGGGCCATGACACTGTCCCACTGTGTGAAGGTAGGGCGGCGCATGTATGCACCCCTAGATGAGTAGGAGACTACAGTGGATTGGCTGCGGTGGAGGCAGAAGAGATGCCGACACCTGGCCGATGGTGGTGGAGAAGTGGCGTGTGACCGCACCACTGGGAGGAGGACCGACCGGAGCACCTGGCCAGCCGTGGAGGATCGGCATGACCCTCTTGGGTCTTTTGGGTGATTTGGAAGTTCCCTAAGGTGCTTCTCTTTGGTGTTCCAAATAGAAGGTGGCAATCCCCCTTCGGCGCCAGCTTGGGCGGACAGCGCCATCGGGCTGCGCCCAGAGGGCCGTGCCACCGGGCCACGCCCAGCAAGCCAAGCTGGGCTACCCCCAATGCGGGCCAGGCCAGACCAGAGCCTAGAGGGCTAGGCCTTCCAAGCCCCAAGACATCCGTGCCGGACCTGGGTTGGGTCGGGTCAGTCCGACTAGGTCAGACAGGACCCGGGCCCATCTTGACCCAGTTTTTCCTTTTGGCTGTAACCTGAGGACCGGGCATCCGTCTGATGAACCATCTATGGCACTAGTATCCTAGGATCGGTATGGTACATTTGGTATACTCCACATGAGTATTGGATAATGTTGGAGTACAGTCGGGATGGATCGAACCTCGAATCCAACCGATCCCTCAGAACAGATATGCTAATAACTTAGAGACCAGGTGTCTGATTGACATGCTATATATTATGTTTCCTACCTTATAATATAAAGAAACATTGGGATACTTCTTCATGGAACATAGAGGATGTTGAGGTTTGACTGATATCTTAGGGAGCGGTTCTCCCAAGCGCACTACGTACGAGACCCTACGTCTGGCCGAGACTCGGCCGCTGTTTTCCGTTTCGACTTAGAGTGACTCGACAGGCCCAGTGGGGATCCCCTCTTTACGATGCGGCGTACCCACAGTGGTGAGAGCCTCTATGTGATGGGGTAGACCCAAGGTACACGACAAGAGTAGCACCTTAGTAGGCCACAAGGGGGAGTGCCTCTATGTGACACGGCATACCCATGGTGGGGGGCGCCTTTGTGTGATGTGACATACCCACAGTGATTGACAGGAGGAGTACCTCACAAGTCAAGGGTTAGTGGGAAGCACCTTCATGTGATGTGGCAAACCCACTGTACTTGTTATAGGAGGAAATCGCCAGTAGCCATGGTGTTTGACAAAGTGACTAGAAATGTTACTTGTTCTTAGGCCTAGATAATTTGTGGCTGGATATCATCAGTCATAGAGATCCTGTGTGGGTTAGCATCATAATCATGTTTTTTAGAGTTGTATATATAGTTTGATTTGAGACACTAAATTATCTATGTTTAATTCCTTTTTCTTTGTGATCGTGATCATGTATTGTGGTTCTCCTTGTGGAATTTTGAGAGACCTTCGGGGGTCTTGGGGTCTCTATAGAGTTTCGTTATACTCACCCATACATGAAATATGCCCACACCTTGTTGTGTATTGTGCAAACGACGAGCAGCTAGGCTGAGGTTTGAGGGAGCCTAGACTAGACGGTTCGCGGAGGAGACAGGAGGATGTGGAGTGTTGAGGAGGTGATCTATACCAACCCTTCAGGAAGGATCCGTAGAGGGCGACCCAATAGTTATCTTCCATTTTTTTCCATTGTATTGTATTTACATTTGAACTTTTACCTTTACAGTTGATCTTGTATTCTGGTTTCTTTTTCTTTCAGCACTGTTTTACTACAATAGTTTACATCCCAATTTATTCTTGATGTGTTCTTGGACCGTTTGTTTGTATAGGATTTAATGGACTGCCTTCCCATTTTATGGAGTATGGATTTTAGTGCTAGTCACCAGCCCCTGGCCTATGGATGGCGGTCATGGAGTAGTCATGAAACAGGACCCTGGGGATGAGTCATGATAAAGTGGTATCTGAGGAGTTCCGTTCAACTGGAGAATTTGGACTCCGATCTTTTCTGTGAACCAATAGTGTTAAGTGTTATGATTGTGGTTTTTCAGTTCGGGGAGACCAGTGTTGGTGAGGCGGTCAAAGTATCCATACAGGAGGACCCTGACTTCAGATATCCGACTCAGTTCATGAAAGCACTGATAGCATATGTGTTTTTGAAAAGTTTTATTTGTGATCTCATTGAGTCATCTCACAAGGTATAAACGTAATGACTGTGGCACACTTGTTTCTTTTCAGTATTCTTCCACTCAGATAACAATCCAGTGATCTAGTTAGATTATGTGATGATAGCCCACCAAGCGACGTGTCTTTAGTGTAGGGACCACTTACTGTAGTTGTACCACCGGGTGGTGTACCTTCAGCACCACTAATCCTTGGGAAACCAATGCCACCAGCCCCATAAGTAGTGGGTGTACGCCGCTTGGGCGCATTTCATGAGGTCCAGTATGAGAGGCCACCAAGGTTCCAGGGTGAGACAGATCCACAGGAAGGTGAAGAATGGATTGAGGCCGTGTTTAGAGTTTTTCAACTGGAAGGGACACCAGCTGACCTCATGGTGATCCTTGTCGTAGTCTTCTTCAAGAAGCAGTAGGTTGATGGTGGAACATGATGCTTCAGTTTCATGATGTGGTGACTCTAATATGGGTGTACATAGAGAACCTTTTTAGCACAGAGTTCGTCCCAGTGAAATTATTATCAGAGTGTATACAGGAGCCTATCAACCTATAGTAGGGTAGCATGACCATGGATCAGTATTCATCAAGGTTCATTGACCTCTCATGCTACTCAACTGATATGGTGCATGACCCCTTCTTCAGGGCCTAGACCTTTGAGCAGGGGCTCGGAGAGTAAATTTGTGCTTTGACGGTTTCTATCAGAATCTCGATGCTGGCGAGGATCATGTAGTATTACTCGTGTGGTGGGCTGTGTCACAAGGCTCGTGACTAGCCGACCCACCGTCCAAACAACCAACAAACAATCGATGGACCATCTGGGCAGGGGCAATGGATCGATTGAGGAGGCTTGTAGGAAGGAGGCAGATGTGGTAGAGGAGTAGGTTGTGCAATAGGAAGTGGGTGGTAATTTGACGTTCTACTTCCACCACCTCCAGGAGGTCCACCCCAACTATAGGGAGCATGTGGAAAGGGACAAGCTCAGCTCCATGATGTTGAGGCCTACGAGCATAGCACTTTGGAGATGATATGAGGTATGTTCTATTTCTAATACACCCTAGCAGTAGTACTTATAGACATAAGTGCCAGTAACTCTATTATTTACACAACCTTTTTTTGGATCTTAGAGATTCCGGTGGAGCCGTTGGCTCAAACCTTATTGATAGAGACTCTTACAGGAGCATATTGGACGATTACACACTGGTGCCAGTAGTGTGAGCTTACACTAAGAGGCGAGAGATTCAACTGGGATCTACTAGTTGTGACGTCGAGGCCTTACGGCGTCATCATGGGTATGGACTGCTTATCCATAGTCCATTCTCAGATTGACTGTATTAGGAGAAAAGTGCGGTGTGTCTACACGGATGGGAACTGTTTTTCCTTCACTAGTGAGAAGGGTACCTTTGCAGTGTAGGATGGAATTACCCAGAGGAGGTTGTAGCCGATCACACATCAGTTGGTTAGACTTACCCTTGGAGTGGTTGATGTTGAGTATCAGAGCAATTCTGTAGTGGTGGAGAAGTACATTGATATTTTTCCTAATGATGTTCCGAGTCAACCTCCTCATAGAGAGGTCTAATTTTACATCGTCTTTTACCCCTAGACAGCACCGATATCTACTCCAACATATCAGATGGCTCCCAGAGAGCTTCAAGGGCTACAGGTACAGCTAGAGGACTTGCAGAGAAAAAGGTTCATTAGGCCTAGTGTTTCCCATTGGGAAACCTTGATTTTGTTCTCCGAGAAGGTAGATGGGAGTTAGAGAATCTTTGTGGACTATTGGCGCCTGAACCAGGTGACTGTGAAGAAAAAGTACCCACTACTGAGGATTGACGATATCTTTTATCAGCTTAAGGGAGCTATATGGTTTCTGATGATAGACCTCAGATCATTCTCTTACCAGCTCAGGGTACGAGATGAGTATGTGTGGAATACGGCCGTTATATGTCGGTATAGCCACTATGAGTTCTTGGTAATTCCATTCAGTGTGACCAATGCCCCAGTAGTGTTCATGGTACTCATGAATAAGATCTTCCAACAATACCTTGATCCTTTTGTGGTAGTATTCATCGACAACATCCTGATATACTCAGTGATGGAGGAGGAGAATGTCTATCAACTACAGATAGTTCTAGACACACTCCGAGAGCACGAGCTTTATGGTATGCTCTCGAAGTTCTAGTTCTGGATCCGAGAGGTTCACTTTCTAGGAAACGTTATCTCGGAGGTTGGATTTGTTATGGATCCAGCAGAGATTGAGGCTATGCTTTCTTGGGAGCCACCCATGAGGATGACGGAGGTGACGAGTTTCCTGGGTTTGGATGGTTACTATTGGAGGTTCATGCCTAACGTTTCTAGAGTTGTGGCACCATATTAGAGTTGACGAAGAAGGGGAATATATTTCTGTGGTTGGAGAAATGCCAGCAGAGTTTCCAGGAGCTGTGCAGGAGACTGAAAAGTGCCCCCAACTTGAGGCTACCAAAGGAGGTTGTTGGGTATTTAGTCTACTGTAACGCATTAGGTACTGGGAAAGGATGTTTCCTGAAGTAGGAGGGAGTAGTAATCACGTATGGTTCTCAACAGGTTAGAAAAAATGAGAAGAACTACGCTACCCATGACCTGGAGTTAGTAATAGTGGTCTTCTCCTTGAATATGTGGAAACATTACAAGATGGGCGAACGTTTTATAGTCTAATATGATCATAAGAGTCTCAGGTATATCACATCATAGGAGGACCTAAACGTGAGACATCAGTGTTCGCAAGAGTTCCTCCAGGACTATGACATAGAGAGAGTCTATAACCATGGAGAGGGGAATGTAGTAGCAGATGAACTTAGTAGGTGATTTGGTATACAGTTTCTGAGTGAGGCGACAGAGTGGCCAACCACTTTGCGAACATCATATGTGGATCTACAAGGAGAATCTTATCTTTAGTCTCTGACAGTCACTCCCCCGCTCCTTCAGCGAGTTAGGGAGGTGCATCTTGGGGACGATGACTGTGAGGCTCAACGTGCTCAGATATCAACAGGAGAGGCACCTGATGGATTTTCTGTTGGTGGGGAGCGCATCATCCCCTTTAGATGGAGAATTATTGTTCATATGGCACTACAAGAGGACGTGTTGATAGAGTTCCATACATCCCCTCTAGTGGTACATCCATAAGTTGCGAAGATTTACCAGGAACTTTAGCGTTATCAATGGTGTCCGTGAATTAATAATGTTGTAGTAGAGATCGTCTCTCGGTGCCTCACTTATTAGGAAGTGAAGGAAAACATCAGGTTCCAGCAGTATTAGTTCATCCACTAGAGGTTCCATAGTTGAAGTTAGATGTAACTTCCATAGACATTGTGACAATACTAGCATGAATATCCCAGAGTCATGATTCTATCTTGGTGATCATTGACCGACTCACCAAGTCGACCCACTTCTGACCTATCAGAGACCAAGGATCAGTAGTGATCCTGGGATTCCTCTACATACATGAGATTGTACAGCATCATGGAGTTCCATCTACGATTGTATCTGACCGTGATGCTTGTTTTACATCCCATCTATAGAAGGGGTTGTAGGAGGCGTTTGGGACACAGCTTCGGTTGAGCACGGACTTCCTTCCCCAGTTGGATGGTGGAACATAGTAGACCATTCAAACCCTCAAGAACATTTTATGTGCTTGCATCATTGATTTTGGATGCAGATGGGAGGATCACGTTCTTTTGGTGGAGTTAACGTACAACAACAGCTATCACTCCACTATCGGTATGGCACCATTCGAGGAATTGTACATGTGACCTCGTAGATCACCACTATAATGGACTGACCCAGGGGAGTTAGCACTCATGGGACCAGAGATGGTATGGGCTACTATGGAGATGGTGTATATCATCTAGGAGAGTATGAAGACTACACAAAGAAGGCATAAGTACTATACTGACAGGAGACAGAGACCTCTTGCGTTCGAGGATGGTGACAATGTCTTTCTACGAGTCTCACCACGACGATGTTTGTGGATGTTTGGTCAGGGTGACAAGATATCTCTATGGTTCATTGGACCATTTCATGTCCTCACCAGAGTTGGTGATGTGGCTTACCTCAATGGTCTTCCACCGCAGTTGCACCGGGTGCACGATGTTTTTGATGTATCCCAGCTGAGGTGATACATACATGATCCTTCACACATCATTGACTGGGGAGAGCTGGACATCGACGATGGGGTGACCTTTTCAGAGGTTCTAGTTGATATCGAGGATTGACAGGAGTGGGTCCTTCATGGACGATCAATACCTCTGGTGTGCATTCATTGGCAGCACGAGAACCTCCAAGAGAGCAGGTGGGAGTGGGAGGCTCAGATTTGTGCTTAGTTCCCCCACGTGTTCCCATTGATTGTGTTGTGTCTTTTGGGGATACAAATCCCTAAGGTGGGTAGAATGCAATGACCTGGATTTTTTCATGTGAATTTTTTATTATATGGAATTTTTCATAGTCTGCAAAAATTGATGGCGTGTGATTTTGTGTCCTGGTGTGCCCGAAATGATTTATTGATCTCTTTTTTCAGATACGTTCAGTAAATGCGCGGGCAGCATTTTGTAACTTTTGAACCAGTGCTCAGAATTGAAATATGAGGACACCATTGAACTTGCAATGTCGATATGCGTTAGAGTGACCATCACCATGAATACAGCTGGTCGAGGGTGAAGGGTTGTTTTCAGATTTTTTGTGGGAGAAAATAAAATAAACATGCTTGGTTTGATTCTTGAAATTTAAAACCTCCCATTTGAAATAAGAATGTGGGGACCACACTATAGTGGTCAGGCATTTAGTACTGGGTATTAAATGTCTGGTTACAGAAAATGTGTAACCACATTCCTCTTTCTTTAATAGGATTCAATAATTCAGAATTAATGAATCAACTTTAACCCTCGGAATTCAGAAATTTTTGTGCCAAAAAATTAATTGATTAATTAATAAAATTAATCTTATTAATTTGGAACCTCATCTCTCATGGGGGAAAGGTTTGGAAAAGGGTAGGATATTCGGGAGAATATTCTTCAATGATAAAAACCCTCTCTAATAAAGATAATCCTTAGGAATCAATGAACAAGGATGACAGTTGAGCCCAGATCGGAAGCATCTGGTGGGAGCGACAAATGCTGACCTTACCATCTTCATCAACTTTATCATCTTCCTCACAAAAACACTTACGGGAGAATGTCAAGGTAGTGGTTTTATTTTAATATGAAGTATGATTAAATCTATCTATTGATTCTTCATATTATGGTTTCACAACAAAGATGTCCAAACTAACATGGTGATCATCCCACACATATACCTTTCCTCTTCCATTTTTATTCTTCGTGTATCCTTTGAGCGTTCTTCAACGCCACATATATAATGACGCTGAAAACATTGAGTATTGCTGAGAACGTCATATGGAGATGGATCCCTCAACATGAGGATCGCGAATATGAGATTGTTTTATTCTTCGAGCAATAAACTTACATGCAATAACCCATAGAAGAGAAGGTGGGAAGGCACGCCAATCATCTGAATGATGGTTGGGAGGTGCTCGTCCACATAGTCATATGAGAAGGAGACTGTGACTTCTTGGCCATAGTGGAGGCCGAAGAGCGGCAAGATCCTGGACAACCAGGGTGGAATAGCGGCACACAGATGCACAGTTGGGGGAGGACTGACAGGAGCACCCAGCCTGCCGTGGTGGATCGGCGGGACTCGCAGGTGATGTCGCAGTTCCCTAAGGTACTACCCATTGGAATTCCAAATAGAAGGGGAGCACTCTCCCTTCAGTGCTAGCTTGGGCAGACTACACCACCAGGATGTGCCACTGGGCCGCATCACTAGGCCGTGCCACTGGGCCATGCCAGTAAGCCACGCCCAGCAGGCCAGGCCACTGGGTTGCGCCATCAGGTCGTGCCAATGTGCCGATCCTGGTGAGCCGGGTCAGGCCGCCTAGTACATGGGCTAGGTCGGACTAGGGCTGGACCTGGGTCGACCCGAACCAGGTCGGTTCATCCGAGGTCGGGTCGGTCGGATGGGGTTGGACCGGACCCGGGCCCATCCGGACCCAGTTTCACCTTTGGGCTGTAACTTGAGAATCAGGCGTCCATTTGACAAAACATCTGTGAAACCAAAATCCTTGGATCATGAAGGTCCTTTTGGTATAATCTACTTGAGTAGTGGATAAAGTTGGAGTATATCCGGGTTGGATCGAACCCCGAATCCAACCGGCCCCTCAGAGAGAAAATGGTAATAACTTACAGACCAAGCATCCGATTGATGAACCATCTATTGTGTTGGGTCCCTTATGACTTGAGAGACAATTATGATACTTCGTAGTGTAAAATTTAGGGTGTTTAATGTTTGGGCTATGGCTTGGGGAGTGGTTCCCCCAAGCACGCGACTTACGAGACCCTACGTCTAGCTGAGACATGATGACTGTTATATTTTTCAACTGAGAGTGACTCGATTGACCCAATGGAGTGCACCTCTGTGTGACGTGGTAGAACTGCAGTGGGGAGCACCTATTTGTGATGCGGAAGACCCACAGTACTGGACAGAAGGAGTAACCCAGCAGGATACGAGGGGGAGCGACTCTGTGTGACACGACAGACCCACACTGTGGAGCACCTCTGTGTGACGTGGCAGATCCACGGTTCATAAGAGGAGGAGTACCTCAACATTCCCAGGTTAGTGGGAAGTGCCTCTGTGTGATGTGGCAGGACCATGATACTCCTTTCAGGTGGAGCTCTCCAGCAGCTGAGGTGTTCAATGTTTTGACAGGAAATGTTACTTATTCCTAGGCCTAGAGAATCTGTGGCAGACTATCATCATTCATAGAGATCCTTTGTGGCTCAACATTATAATGTTGTTTCTAAATTTCGTATACCTGGTTTGAGCTGAGACTCTAACAGAGCTATGTTTATTTCCTTGTGCCTTGTCATCGAGATCATGATTTTTGGTTTTCCTAGTAGAATTCTGAGAGACCTTCGGGGGTCACAGGGTCCCTACTTAGTATTGTTATACTCACCCATGCACATGCTACACCCTCACCTTGTAGTGTCTTCTGCAGACAACGTGCAGTTGGGCTGAGGTTTGAGGGAGCAAGGATTAGGGGGTACACGGAGGAGACGAGCATACGTGGAGTGCTGAGGAGGCGATGTACACCTACCCTCCAGGTAGGATCCTCAAAGGATGACACAGTATCTATTTTCATTTTTCTTTTAGTTGTATTGTGTTTATAATTGTACTTGTACCTTTATTGTTGGTTTGGTATTCTGCCCCCTTTTTTCATTCGACAGTCTTTTATTACAGTAGTTTACTTCACAGTTTCTTCTTGTCGTGTACATGGATAGTGTGTTTGTACTAGATTAAAGGCAATTAATTCCCATTTTAGGGAGTATTCATTTCAGTGATAGTCGCCAGCCCCTGGCCTATGGAAGGTGGGCTTGGGGTAGTCACAACATGGGCCCCAGGGGATGGGTGGTGACATACGTTGTTACACCACATTGTACATTCTGTTTTTCCAGGCGTGTAAGGTTATTGTTCAAAACTAGAGTTAGTCATCCCAGTATAGTTATAAGTTGTTCAAATCCAGTTCAATCTCCATCTCCCACATCATTATCTAACATATGATAGAAATCCCTACATGAAATATGTGCAATGATATAATTCCATTACTTTAACTAGGTTCCATTTCTAATAAACTTGGATATAATATATTAGACCATATCATTATGAAACATAATTTATACTCATAGATTGAGTGAATCACATAATCCTAAATTGAAAAAATTGATATAAATACTCTCAAAATAATAACCAAAGTTACATTTTAAATATTCTAAATGTTAGTTATAGGGCTATATTCCCGAAATATATGTTTTTCTAAATATAGTTTCCAAGGTTACTACTAAAATTCCACTGATACATATTGTATGAACCAAATCACAGTAGGCTAGATTGAGTGACTTGTTTTATTACATTTGTATAATAGACAATAATGAAGCATAAAAAAGGAAAATATAGATTAGTTTATTTTTAAAACTACATACAAACATAATTTTTACATTACAAAATGAAAATAAAAACAACATGGCAACTACATTGGAAATATCCATAAACTCCAAGATTATCTCTCCTAGTTATTCATGTAAAACATCTTTTCATATTGGAAAAAAATAAAAAATATGAAAGTGGTGATCTCAAATTATTTGTATGGTTAAATAATATAGTGGATATTATAAATAGAAACAACAAGGCCAATTGGATATCTAACAGTACATGTCATTGCGACATAAAATTGAACATCATATTGCAAGAATAAATGTTGATCAAAAAAATTCAATATAAATAATCACATGAGAATAAAACATAATCAAAAATATTATTCTACTTAAATAATCACATGTATTATCAATTAATAATATCATAATGGGGTAATTCATAATTTATGACAGCATAAAAACAACATCATTACTTTATCAATGTCACCATACATAGATTGCTAAAAACCCAATTTAGAATTCCATATAAGACCTACTGATGCATCGAGGGGATATATAGAACCCCTATAATAACATAGTATGTCCAATTCATTCATACTATGAATGTAATAAAACATAACAAACATATGAATTCATATTTAAACTATAATATGAAATGTAAAGAATTTCTCCAATAAGTATACATAACTATCCAGACTAAAATGTTAACAAGATAGTACATCCCTAGTCAAAATAATGATAAAACATTAAAAAATATGATATATGTTAACATAAGATATTTATATAAATAAATCATATGATACAAATCTATGTGTTGAAATAGAAAAAAATACTCTAATAAAATTATTGATAAATTCATAAAAGAAATACCTTTTCACTTTTAAAAGAAGAGTTCTTTTAGAAAATCATTTGATTTTTTTAAATAAGATTACAAACATTTGTATCCCAGAAATGAAATGGGAATGAAATTATATTTGAGTAATATTTATAGAAAATTTCTATTTAAATATATAAACTTAATTGAAATCATGCACAAAATAGTGTTTAAGATCCTTTAGAAATGTGCCACATTTGTTTGGTTTAGGGGAAAATATAAAAGAGTATTTAATTCATATAACGGAATGATTGTTTTAATAATAATTGAAATGAAATAAGATATTTTTTCATTTTATAAATAGTTATTTGAGAAAAATATTGGATTATTAAAATAGATTGTGGAGTGTACTTGAAAATGGGTATGAAATTGGGATGTTCCATTTAATCGGGCTCACTTATCTGGAGGAATTGAAAAAGCGACCATATAAAACATGTAATTACCGATAAAATAATGAAAATTGATCTATATTAACATATTTTGAACATAAATATATAATTTAATAGGATTAAATAATAATAATAAAGAATTACATTGGGGTAAAAAGAAATAAAGTGTCACCTGAATATAAAATGGATGTTTAGGTAAAATCTATTACATTATATCCAAAAGTTTTTCGAACAAGCACTAAATGTCATGTATAATTAAATTAGATTCATTAATAATTTAATTTAGAACCTATTCAATATTAGTTTTATTTATAATAATTTTATCAAGTTGATGTATAAATTTTTTGATGAGTTATGACATTGAATTCCGCCTTTAGAGAGTCTTCGTTCCCTATGTTTTTATGATTAGTTCACTTGTATACATTTACAAACGATATTAAAAATTGGGAATAGTTATCCAAAATTGAAATTATATGTTATTAATGAAATTATAGAATACTAAAAGGTCTTATATATGATTTTTTCAGATATGTGGTTGATTAATTAACTGGAACATAAATGATTACTCTTTAGATTATATTGGTTTTTTTATCATCACGCAGTAGTTTTGTTTTGTTAATTAATATTATGTTGATATACTAGTCATAAAATATTAAATATATTTTAATACATAATTTATAGTCTTTATTTAGCATAAAATATTTTTTATGACCGTCTGTTGGAATTGAAAAACAAAAATTCATTGTCCCCATTGGTGGTAAATCACATCCCATAAAAGATGTTTTCATTTATAGATTAAATGATTAAGAGAAGATAAATTACTTTTTATAAATCATTACAATGATAAAATTAAATAAAATTAAATCTACAAGAGTTATCATGAAATTTTTTTATTTGGAGGTGAGGAAAGTATATGAAAATAACCTAATTAAAGGATAATTAAAAGAACGAGATAAGATTTTACCTCTTGAATTTTTATCCCTATGAACCAACATAATGAACATTGATATGGTATTTTGTGTGAGACTAGTATGACCAAAACTCAGGGAAGATGTTTTTGGAGATGGATTGGGTTAAAATTGGACTATATTCAAGGATTTGGAGGTGTGGGGATCATGGTGGTGTGGTGTGGTATTTATAGTGATGGATAGGGGAGTTTTTTTATTATGTTATTCACTAGATTATTATTTTGGATCAAATGTTTTAATATTTTGAAACTTTTCTCTAAATTTATTGAAATAATGAATTATATTGTGATATTATGGTCTGATTTCATCAATACATCTTTCATTAATCAATAATTCATTTATTTTTTGAATACTATAAATTTTTATATATCACTATACCCAAAAAAATTTAACAATTTTGGGAAAAAATGCAAAAAATCACCATAAACATTTTATGATTTATAGAATTAAAAAATAGACTCCATTTTTTGATAAAAATGTTCTCAATATTATAAATTTTATTTTTAATTAAAATCATTATTTACTAGAAAAATATCGACATTAATATTATAAAGGATTTTACGACACTTTCAAAAAGTATTTATTGTCTCGTAAAATTATCCAATAATAATTAGACGAAAAAATAATAATTTTTGAATCTATTTCCAGAAAATAAGTTTTATTTTAAATAATTATTTTAATTATTAAATTATGAAAAATATTTCTATTTTGCAAAATTAAAAATACACAAATTTTAATTTTTGAAAATTTATTTTCTTATTTTGTAATATAAATATATTATGTTTTCATTCATAATATACAACAAATTAATAATAATTAAATATAGAATTTTACTACTATATTAGATGGATTACTATTCCTAATGGTCACATTACTATTCCAAGGGTCATGTAAATAGTTTTTAGTATATAATGGTTTGAAACTTAGTGATGTGTGAAATATAAGATATCAAAGATGTTAAAAAAACATACCAAAAAATAATGGGATGTTACATTCTCCCTTTCATCAAAACTATAATCCCCAAAATATATATAAGAACACATTATAAAATAATTTTGGTGGCTTTTCATTATAATTTACCCTGGTTCCCATGTGTCCTCTTCAATTTTATGATATTTCCATTGTACTTTTACCATCTGAGTTATCCGATTCCTCAACACTAATTCTATTGTGCCCATAATATTCATAGTCTCTTCACGGTAAGATATATGAGGTTCCAATTATATTTATTCAAATGTGAGACCATATGTTGGTTCTATCATATAATACCTTTGAAAAGATATATAGAGAACAATTTGTACTTTATAAATGTTATGTGGTATTTCTAAATGATAATCCATAGCTCTAATTCTAAATAGAATTTAAAAAGGTCTTATAATCCTTGGAAACAATTTCTCTTTGTCACCGAACCTTATGAAACTCTTTCATGGAGATACTTTCAGAAAGATATGATCTCTGACTAAATACTCAAAATCCTTTCTCTAGTTGTAAATATAAGTCGTTTCCATACTTTGAACTGCTTTTATATGGACTATAATTTACTTTACCTTTGATATTGCCTCTTCCCAAAGATCTATGCCTATAAGCTTCCATTACCCAAATTCACCCCAACAAGTTGGTGTATGAATTATATTTCCATAAAACACTTCATCCAATGCCATTTGAATAATTGAATTGGAACTATTATGGTTGATAAACTCAACTGAAGGTTGATACTGATCCCTCATACATATATTGTAATGTCATAATGACCTCAAAAGTTATTCTGACCTTTAACTCATCCTACATGACTTCCCGTCACCTTGATGGTGTTAAGAGTTGCTCAAATGAAGATTGATGACAAGATTCTTCTACATACATTTCCATAAATTCAATGTAAAACCTAGAGCATGATCATAAACAATGGAAATACGTAATCCATTATGTATTTAATTTCATTATTATATACTTGTGGAAGGAAAACCGGTAGAAAATCCTACCTTATTATGTTGAAATATGATGATTTGGAATGTCGATCAATAATTAACCATATTGAATTATTATTTCTTTGATTCTTTGGAATCTAGTGATAGAATCCATAGTAATCCCATGCTATTTCTATGTTAGATTATTCAAAGGTTACAAGACTTCTCTCATATATTTTCTTTATGCATTTAGATATTGAAAGTCTAAAAATCTTGATAAACAATCTGTAATTTTCCACATCATATTATCCCACCAAAAGTGTTACTTCCAATATCTATACATATTATTGATACTATGGTGTATAGATAAATTTGAGAAATGAGCTTCATATAATAATCACCTTTTTATATTTACTATAGAGGGAACACTAATCCTTTTTGAAATTTTTTTAATTTCTTCCTCACACAAAAAGTCATCCAACATCTCATCATTCACACCATTAATTTTCATGTAAAAATTATCCTCATTAGACCAAGAACTCATTATATTTTCAAATAAGGATGGTTTGAAAACCATTTTGATGTTAGTGATGTTTCACTATCATGGATAATTCTAATATCCATATTTACTATATCCTTGTACAGAGGATCTCTATCGATCACATTTTTTATAACTCTATTATCCTTCCTACTCAGTGCATATGCTACCAAATTTCCCTTCTCAGTGTGGTAGTGTACAGAAAAATCATAATCCTTTAGTAGCTCGACCTATCTCTTTTTCATCATCATGAGTAATTTTTGTGAGAATTTATAATTAAAACTTTTGGAGATCTATATATATCTCAAATCATTCAACCTATAGAAAATGGCCCTATATTATTAGGGAAATGATTATATATTGTATCATAATATCATGAGTTGGATAGTTTTATTAATGAATTTTTAACAACCTTTATTCATATATAATAACACTATCATTCTATATAAGGGAACAATAAATTTATTTCATTGAATCATTATTATAAATAACAAAAACCTCTATTTCTAATGGGAGATTCAATATCATAGAATTCAATAATATATTATTGTATTCTTCAAATAATTCTTCACATTACTTTATCCAAATATATATAACCCATTTATTATTATTCTTTATCAATGGGTTAAATAATTGTGTAAAATTATGAATGATAGACCAATAGTAACCCACTAAACCAATGAAACTATGTAACAGAACCGTTTCCATTAGTATAGCCTGTTCATGGACTTCATTTATTTTCAAAAGATCAACTGAGATTCCTTATTTGGAGACAATATGACCAAGAAAAGAAACTATTTGAAGCCAGAATTCAAGCATGATTAACTTCCCATATAACTATTTTCATATAAGAGTCTCTGAAACAAAACTCAAGTAGTTTTCATGGTTCTCATATCATTTGTAATTTATCAAGATATCATTAGTGAATACCAAAAAAAATCATGATATTTCGTGAACATTTTTTTCATTATATCCATCAAAATAGTGGGTGAATTAGTCAATCCAAATGGAATTACAATAAACTCATAATGTTCATACCTGATTTGAAATAATATCTTTGAAATATATTATTTTCCACATGCATTTCATGATATCCATATCAAATATTATTCTTTGAAAAATAACGATCTCCATGATATTGATCAAATAAGTCATAAATGTGTGGTAGTGGATACTTGTGCTTTATCATAATAGAATTAATATCCCTATATTCAATGCACTACCTCGTAAAACCATCTTTCGTGTTAAAAAAAGGATCTCCCCATGGCGAATCAATAGGCAGTATAAATCCCTTATCACTCACTTCCTCATGTTATTTATTTAACTATATTAATTCCAGGATGTCTATTATATAAGAAGTGTTTGATATATATCTTAAATCTTGGATATAACCAATATAAAACAAAACTTCCCACTATGGTCGATATCCAAGTAAATATTGTGGAAATATTTAAATGTATACATGTATAATAGGTATATAATCAATTGGAATATCACCATTTTCATCAGAATGTTTTATCTGATCTTTGTCTCCATGTATATTATTTAGACGAGAAATTAGAGGTGGATCGAAATATGTCTCAAATGATGAACTCTCCCCTATAAAGAAGATGAGTTCCATATATTCATCACAAATCATAATTTCATTCTTTTCTCAATATACTAATCCATTTTACTATGAAATTAAATCCACACAAAGATATAAATCAAAATCAACCATTGGTGTGATAGTAGATTATATAAATTTGGTCATGTCTATGTGTCATAATAGGGACTACTGAATGAATATTTATTTATATAACTTTTCCACTAGGATTATTTACAAGGAACATACATATTAAGGTGAATTGGAAATATCTGATTGTTAAAGATTAATGCGATGATATAAAATAATGTGATGATCCACATTTAAATAAATATTTAGCTAAATTTGAAGATATAATTAAATTACCTACCACCACATCATCATGAAATGGAAAATCAGTCGTTCTAACTACATATTAATGGCCTTGTTTCCTTGGAATTATGTGGTGAAATATTTCGTGCAGTCTAGTAAAATAATTTTCATAGTGTTCTAAATCCTTCACAGGGATACATTAATCATTTTATGCTTCTTTATTTCCTCTTAAATATTACGCATTGCGGAATTTTTTCCCATATTTGTAACAAAATATCATTCCAACTAGGCAAGTTCCATGATTTTTCTTTACACATTTATTATAAGTTTAAAATTTTTATTCTTCCCCTCTACCCTTTTTGTTTAATTCCTATTCCATAATACTCAGTACCCCTCTTATTATATTTCTTCCCTTAGAATCCATATGGGTTGGAAAATTGTTTCTCCATATTGATGGGACATGATACTATATACTCGTATGATTAAATGTTTTGGGAGACTATTGACCTCTGTATAATTTTATTAAGACCATCAATTAAATTTTTAATCTTACTCCAAGGATCATGTATGTATTTTGAGGCATTCCTATCTACCCTTGTAATGTTGGATTCATATATAGAAGTGATTTCATCCTCTTTCTATCTCATAATGAGGATTTGTCTATCCATATCTACTTACAATTTAGGAGGGAAATATTTTTCCATGAAAATTTCATTAAAATCCTTCCACTATATATTTTTAATTTATTCATCCACCTTTTTGTTCGTAATTATTTCCCACCATTGATCTTTAACTCTTAGAGATGATAAATTGTAAGGAAAACATTATACCTTTCCTTAATTTCTAAAGATAGAAATACATTCTATAAATAAATTATCCATTGCTCAACTATTTATGGGTTTGTAGTGCCATTTAAGGATAGAGGTTTTTGTCTCATGAAGAGGAATAAGATTATTACACTACATTGTGGATTGGGATTCTCCATGCGAGTAAGGTTAATATTCCATACCTTATTTAGTCATCCTAGTATAGATATAAGTTGATCAACTCCAGTTTAAGATCCACTCCCACATCATTATCTTTCATATGAAGGAAATCATTAAAATTAATACATGTGATGATAAAGTTTCCATTCCATTCATTTGGATCCATTTCTAATAAAATGACATACACTAGATTAGATCATAACATTGTGAAACATAATGTATCATCTCATAACAAGTGAAACTGATAATCCTAAATTGAAATTTTAGATACAAATAATTTACAAATCATAATCTTGGTTACTTTGGGAATATTATCAATGATTGTTATCGGGATATATTACCCTAATTTATGTTTTCCTATGTATTGTTTCCCCAGTTCTTACTAAACCTCCTTTTGATACCAACTATAAATACCCTAACCCTATTATCTTGGAGATGGTTCTTTACATTAAAAAAATGGTATAATTGAAAATGAATTCAAATCCAAAATAAACAAATAGTTTTTTAGATTTGAAAAATCATATATAATCATAGGTTTATATTAAAACTTGAAATTTGAAAACAATTTAGAAACTTCATTGGAAAAATCCATAAACTCCTAGACTATCACTACAATTCATTCATTGTATATATCTTCACATCTTGGGGAAAAATAAAACATATGAAATTGGTGTTCTCAGATGATCAG
The DNA here is from genome assembly GCA_963277665.1 of Viscum album. Taxonomy (NCBI): domain Eukaryota; kingdom Viridiplantae; phylum Streptophyta; class Magnoliopsida; order Santalales; family Viscaceae; genus Viscum; species Viscum album. The sequence continues at coordinate 738,311,503 of OY728137.1, forward strand.
TAAGTGTAAAAAATAAATATTAACCTACAAGCATAAATAGTAAATCTAGGTAAATATCTATCGATAGATTTCATTGAAGCAAGAACTTGAACATAATATGGGTTGAATAAATGTTTATCAAAATAATTCCATATAAATAATCACATGAGAATAAAACATAATGATGTATATTATACTAGATGAATAATCGTATTGAATATTGATTATTAATATTATATTTAGATATTTCATAATGTCAGACATCATAAAAATATAGTCACGGTTTCATCCAAGATGCCATACAAAAAATGGATAAAAACCTGTTGTAGTTTGTTTTATTAGACCTACAAATGCATCGTGGGGCTATAACATGCTTTTTCCACCACATAATATGTCTATTGAATTAATCATATGAAATTAATTAAACAAAATAAACATATAAATTCATATTTAAACTAGTATATGAAATGTAAATAATTCCCCCAATAAATAAGCCTAACTATCTAGAGTAAAATTGTTTCAAGAACATACATCCCCATAAAAATAATCCTAATCCATCTAATAATATATATTTTATGGTAAAATATTATATCAATTTAAATAAATAAAATGATTTAATATAGGGTTTTGAAATTGGATAAAATACTCTAACAAAATCCTTACAAAATTCTTGAGAGAAATACCCTTTTACATTGGAATGAACAGTTTTTGGTAAGATTGTTTGTAATTTTCTATAAAAATCAGGTTGTGAAACTTATATTTGTATATGGATTTCCAAATCTAATAAACAATTTAGTCTATCAGGAATCTATATTAAAAAAATATTTTTAGATTTCTACTTAAAATGAAAAGTAACATATCAGCTCCATCATAAACATCCATAAACACCTGGATTATCCCAACAAGTCCTTCATAGTATACATCTTCGTATCCTGGGAAAAAATGAAGGATAATAATGGGGTGGTATCAGATTCTTAGTAAGCTTAAACAATTCAAAAAAAATTATAAACATAAACAATAAAGAAATTTTAATATATGACAACACATGTAATTGAAGCATAAAAATTAACATAGTGTGGTAGTAAAAAATTTTGATCAAAATAATGCAATATAAATAATCAGATGTAAATAAGACATAACCATATATGTTATAATATTAGAATAGTCACATGTATTACCAATTACAAATATCATAATTACAGAATGCATAATTTTGGACATTATAAACATACCGTCAAAGCTTCATCCAAGACACCATACATAAATGGGTGAAAACTAAGAATAATATGCCTCATTAGACTAAATAATTCTTCAAGGGGATATAGTGGGCCTCAGCCGAACCTTACAAAGTAAAATTCACTCCTAATATTAGAAGGGGTGAATCATAATCAACATGTACATGAATATTGAAACTATCATATAAAATGTAAATAATTTCCCCAATTAGTATACATAACTATCCAGATAAAAGTTGTATTTGGATAGTACATGACTATTCAAAATAATCATAATCCATTAAATAAAAAATGGTATAATTTATAATAATATATAAATATCAATAAATCTTATTATTTAATAGAGAGTGTTGAAATTGATGAAAATACTCTAATAAAATATTTGACAAATTTATTATAGAAATAACTTTTTACATTGAAAAAAAGAGTTATTTTGGAAATCAGTTGAATTTTTAATTAAAAAATTATTAAAATGTATATCCAATAAAATAAAAGTGAATGAAAATATCTATTTTTAATATTAGAATAAAATTTACAATATAATTAGGAAACTCAAGTGAATTCATGTAAATTTAGTGCTAAATAATCTTTATAAATGAGACACTTTAGTGTGGTTTAAGGGAAAAAATAAAAGTGTCTATAAAGTGTACAAAAGAGTGATTGTTTTTATAAAACCAAAAATGGACTAAGATAATTATTCATGATAAAAAAATTATTTCAGAACAATATTTGGTTCTTAAAATTGATTATGAAGTGTACATGAAAATGTGTAAGATATTTGGAAGATACGTTTAATCGGGCTTGCGTATCGGGAGGAATTGAAAAAGGAATCATATAAAACATGTAGTTCCCCATAAAATAATTAAGAATGGAACTAGGTAAACATATTTAAATCATAGACATATATTTTAGGAGTAGTATATAATAATAATTAATAATTACATAGGGGTAAATAGTGGGAAATCATAACCCAAATGAAAAATGGATAATTGGGTAAAATCCCATAACATATGTTCGAAAGTGTTCAAAAAAATAAATTAATATAATATATAATGAAATAATAGTCATTAATATTTTATTTTAAAACCTAAGTAAAATTTAATTGATTTATTATAATTTTTATAAGTTCATTGACTACCTTTTTATGAGTTATAAGATTTAATTTTGTCATTCGTGAGTGATTGTTTCCTTTGTTTTCATTATTGGTTCACGTGTATACATATAAAAAAGATCATTAGAAAATAGAATAGTTATAAAATATTGAAATTATATGTTGTTATGAACGTAAAGAATATAATATGGTCTTATCTATAATTTTTTCCATGTACAAGGATGTTTCATTTGACAAAATATTAATGATAACTGTTTAGATAATTTTCTTATTTTTTCAATCATTATAGACCAGTTTTGTTTTATTAATTAATATTATGTATATATACCAGTTAAATGAAATTAGAAATGTTTTCTAATATATATTATAGTTTTTTAACAATAAAATTACTTTTATCAACGGCCTTTAATGTGGAATTAAAAAATGAAAACTTGTCGTCCACAAGGTTGGTAAATCGACTCCACATAGACGATGTTTTCATTTTTTGAATAAAAGGTGAAGAGAAGAGAATGTATTATTGATATAATATTATCAAAATAAAATTATAATATATAAAATATACTATATTTATCATTGTACTTTGGTATAGATAGGTGAGTTATGGATAATAACATAAATAAATTAAATAAAATTAAAATAATTAAAGGGAATTATACCTCTTGAATTTTTCTCCTTGACAATCTCTTAAAGAGACTCCAAAATGGTATTCTTCATGAGATCATAATTAACATAACCTAGTTTAGATTTTTTGGAGATGAATTTGGAATGAATTGTTCAATATTCATGGATATTGGGTTTTAGAAAGAAGAGGCAATGATAGTGGTATTTATAGTATAAGGGAGGGGTGTTTTTTTGATTACTTTTATAAGGCCCCAGCCTTAAACCTTACTTAATATTGAATTAAATGAGTAATTCACATTGAGGATATTTTCAGGTTTAGAGTTTTAGAGAATTAGGACATAACTATTACATCTCAAAAGATTACAAAGTAGTCGCTTCTACTAAAATTTCCATTAAATAAAAACACTTAAAAAGAAACATGTCTAGCTCCATGTTTTAGGTAGCATGCCTTTCCCTTGAACCCAACCTTGACCCTATTCCACACTAAGTCCCGTGAAAAACATTTCAAAAACTTGGAATGAGCATAAAAAGCTTAGTAAGGGATACACAAAGAATGAAAACTTTTAGTTTTTCAAAACAAGAATTAAACCATGTATACTTTATCAAAGTAATACTTTTCACCTTCTCGAAGTAGTAAAAACTCTTCACTAAATAAAAGTTCATTACTTACCCTTATGTAACCAATATATTACCATAAAACCCATATAATGATCACATAACATATAAAGGTAACTTGGGACATAAACATACTTAAGTGGAATAACCATAAGGTAGACTTCCACACATATCACTTAATGGAATAGCCATTCGGCCAACTTCCATACATACTTAATGAAATATCCATACGACTGACTTCCATTCCCAATGCATTGGAGGTTATAACTTAACCACACATCCTGGTATTCACAGCACCACCCGTCAAATGGTTTATCACATAACCACCCGTAAAATGTCCAAGTACCATTATAAAATTATAACACATAAAACCAACATAAAGGAATGGTAACATTTCTAAAGACCACAATTGGGTTAGATGGTAAAAATATATTATAATTTAACATTAAAACCAATTAAAAAGATAATCTAATCATATAAATAAATTAGATTAAAAAGAGGGTTTGAATTAAAATACAACATTTTTCACTATTCATTAAAAATTGAACTTTTTTTGGAAAAATACCAAAAATTTACACAAAGTAAATTTTGATTTCCCGATTCTGAAGAAGAATTTTATTTTGTCAAGTATAACACATACCATTGTCAAAATTTCTATTTAAAAGAGGTTCTCCATCAAAAGTCAGTTAATCTTCCTTTTAAAGAATATTAGAATGTTTACGCTTAAAATATGATTCATTCGCATTTTTAATCATCTAACATTTATTGTAAAAAGTAAAAATATTGGACAATCATATATAACAATTTTGTATTTAGTTCTATTCATTCCCGCCATCACAACAGTTAGGCGTTAACTACCATTTAAAATAATATTAATTTATTATTAGAGTGCAACGTAAGATTTCCAAGAAACTTGTTGTTGCGTGTTGGGTACGCCATCGAGCATAGAATCCCCTTTAATGTCATATTAATATTTTATTCAAAAATATGGATAAATATGAAATTGTCATATTCTTTATTTACCTGGGGTGTTACATCCTTCCCCCCTTTTGGGAACTGCGGCCTCACAATTTTAAAATTGAGCTTGGAAACATCCTTGAATGTCCCACATCGGAACAAGAGTCGGTAAAACAATCACTTTAAAATAAAGAAAGATAAGTACAGAGGTCACCCGAGTTAACCCATAATAGGATTCTGTGTAGGAAAACATGGACATGGAAGAAAAAGCAAAGGGTCATGTTCTTGGGGGAGAGTGATAGTAAACATGTCTAGGAGAAAGTAAACCATAAGAAAATCACAAACTTGTGATGGGTAAAATGGTATTTGATTCCCCAATAGTAATAGTTAATAGACAACATTTTGTTTTAAGTTACATTTTATTGAGGAATTTATTCATAAGGAAACATAATCACTTATCATGTTGACTTTAAACTTTTATTAGATTACTTACACAAACTCATATTTTCTCCAAAAGACGAGTATTTAGGAAGACTTGTTCATATTAAGAGTACTATAATCAACTTCTAGAGAATCACCTAATCCACCAAAGAGAACAATATACTTCCCGTGTCTTTTGGATTTAACCAAAACTAAAACCAAAAAGGTTAGTACAAGATCAGATAATCCAGAAAAGGATAACCCTTTAAAAAAAATCTCTTCTTAATCTCTAAAATTTGTCCAACAAAACCCAAAGTTCAATGAGGACCATCCGATAAACAATTTGTCCATAAAATTCTTCAAAGTAAACCAATCTAAGATTGAAACCAAAATATTTGAAGGATTTAGTCACATATTCTTCCAAGTTAAATCGTAACATTTATCTCCAAACAACATCAGTTTCTCCTAAAGTCTCGTATTGAAAAGTAATTAACCTTATCACATATCCTCCATGATAGGTTAATCATTTTAATAAATAACCCAAAATAAACTTACTCTTAATTCATAAAATCATATAACTAAAAAGAATCAGTCAAACTAACCAAGGACTTCACGTAGTCCAGTGGTAGGCGATAAATACCAGTCGCACTTTGGTTTTGGGTTCGATTCCCGCAGCTTTGTCCGACGCGACGGGTAGTCACACGGTCTGCATGTTGTCCTTTTTCCAAAACTATGTAATTATCAAATCATTCCCCCAAAAAAATGATAAAATCATGAAAAATAACCATAACATAATTTAACCTCAATTTTATCACATGCCTTTCACTTGAATCATAACATATAGTAACCCATAATTACCTCAAAAGTAAGGATCATATAAACCCAAATGGTTCTTTATAACTATGTCCATAAAAGAAAAGATAACTATTCCTTGAATAAAATTTTCATATATTAAACATCAGGGTTACACATAATATAAAAAGTCTTATAATGTAAGCCCATCATCAAAAGAGACTTAATACTCTTAAGAATTTCACCATAACTCTTGAAGCCCTTATATGTTGACATCTTACTCATTCAACATTCTTCATGATCCATTAACCATTCATTTTCAACTTATTCTGAAATACCTCTTTCCTAAAAACAAAATCATGAATCATATCCTAAGATTCCAAAATAGGAAAACAATAGTCATGAAATAATACATACCTTTGATTGGTCATTGTCAGTTTCTTCATCCTCAATTAGAATGGCATTAGGTATTGGTAAATGAATATTTGTACGATCTTGGTGATCCCATTACCGAAACTTCTTCATAGGACATGTGTTTTCATAATGAACATGCACACCACATTTACATCATTCAATTGATCCCTTAGAAATAACTTCTTTCCCTTTCCTCGAGTCAACTAGATGCTTCCTTTTTCCATGGCAGGTTCTTGGTTTATGACCTTCATTTCCAAATCAATAGCATATTTCTATCACTTTGAAACATTTTCCTAGGTGTTTCTTTCCACATCATTGACACATAGGTTTTTGTACACACTTACCTTTATGATTATTACCTGTAGTTCCGTAGGGATTTTTTTCTCGCATATATTATTCCTTATAGAAATCACCAAGGTTTAGGTGGTCAATCATGACTCCAGATAGTTGGTTGAGGATAAACACAAGAGTTCTCATTGCAGCTCCCATATTATTCAGTTGCTCTCTTAGAAAACTATCACAGTTTCCTTCACATCTACCGTTACCTTGGTGCCTGCTAGATCCATCCATTTACTAAAACCATGAATCTCAGTGTGAGTATATCAGCAAAACCATCATGTACTAAAAAGGAAGATAAACACTAATATATACATACTCATTCAATTTATCTAAAAACTATTACTCTTTCTGAAATCCTAACCATTATGGTCATGTCACTTATGCTTAAAGAATACCCTAACCTCTAAAGCTATTTAAACCGACCTTTGATACCAACTATAAGGCCCCAGCCGTAAACCTTACTTAATATTTAATTAAATGAGTAATTCACATTGAGGATCTTTTCAGGTTTAGAGTTTTAGAGAATTAGGACATAACTATTACATCTCAAAAGATTACAAAGTAGTCGCTTCTACTAAAATTTCCATAAAATAAAAACTCTTAAAAAGAAACATGTCTAGCTCCATGTTTTAGGTAGCATGTCTTTCCCTTGAACCCATCCTTGACCCTATTCCATGCTAAGTCCTGTGAAAAACATTTCAAAAACTTGGGATGAGCATAAAAAGATCAGTACGGGATACACAAAGAATGAAAACTGTTAGTTTTTCAAAACAACAAGTAAACCATGTATACTTTATCAAAGTAATACTTTTCACCTTCTCGAAGTAGTAAAAACTCTTCACTGAATAAAATTTCATTACTTACCCTTCTGTAACCAAATTATTACCATAAAACCCATATAAAGATCACATAACATATAAAGGTAACTTGGGACATAAACATATTTAAGTGGAATAACCATAAGGTCTACTTCCACACATATCACTTAATGGAATAGCCATTCGGCCAACGTCCATACATACATAATGGAATAGCCATACGGCCGACTTCCATACCCAATGCATTGGAGGTTATAATGTAACCACCCGTCCTGGTATTCACGGCACCAACCGTCATATGGTTTATCACGTAACCACCCGTAAAATGTCCAAGTACCATTTTAAAATTTAAACACATAAAACCAACATAAATGAATGATAAAATTTCCACATTTCAATCACAATATATCGTTTAAATATATTAACATAATATAATTCATTATCAAAACCATTTTTAATACCAAAATACAAAAAAAAGTATATGGTATTTATTTTATTTTAAAAACATTACGGCTTGTTGAGGAAGCCAAAGATCAAATAATACTCGTGGCGACGGAAAAGGTCGTTGTCACCGCGTACGTAAAAGAAACATTCCTTTTTGTCATTTAGTAAAACGCTTTGTAGAAAATAGATTCCTTTTGAATATACGTAAAATTCAAGGGGGTTTATACACCGTATAAAAGAAGGTTGTGTATAAAACAAAATATTCCTCAACGAATGGAGAATGAGACGAAGACCCTTACAAAGACGGTATCCTTGGTTTAAGGACAAACCAATTGAATAATTATGTGTGACAAATGAATAAACCAAATATATGTGGATATTAAGTTTAAAACAATCATAGTTTATTCACACATATTCATAGAACAAAATATTCATTGAGTACAAGTTTATCCCAAAGAATCAAATTTGGGTTATAAAGTTCCCTTGAAAAAATTTGACAGCCTAACGGCGTCACCTCAAAATTCAGAAAAAGAGTTGATGAGAGATGAAAAAAAGTATCTCATCACTTAAAATTTACATAAAAAAGGATATATGAGAACATATACCAACATAACAATATGTGAATTAAAAGACCCAACAAAAGAAGTCTTTTAAAAAGTGGAGGGTGAAAGGTTCCCTTACCGACTTGGGTATCTTTCGAAACATACACCCCATGAAAGAAGGTCAATACATCATTGATGTAAATAATCATAAACTAAAGTATATTACACAATTAGTAGAATAATGGAAAGTACATACACCACTGAAAGGAAATTGTGTGAAATGTAGAATAAATCTCAAGGGAATAAAAGTGAGATGAAAAATCCCTTATGAAAACTCGGCAGCCTACCGACGCCACTTAAAACTTCCAAAATGGATTGATGAGAGAAAATAGGGTCTCTTGTCATACGAACAATAAAAATTATAGTAAGATTAATATAAAATAACATCCCAATAACATGAAAGATGAGCTTTAAAAGGAATGACATAAAGAGCATACTTAAAAAGAAAGAGAGGAGTAGGATCCCTTAACTCGGGTCCGACTTGACTCGATCGTTCTTTAACATCCTGATTAATAAACTTGAGTTAATTTTTACTTGCTTAAGAACCTTTTTCATGTTCATTATTCCTTTTATATCAATTATTGACATGTTATAAACATTATGTAATCATTTAAGTTAGTAATGTTTGTTTTGTCGATATTTGGTTCTTAAGTCAAAAGTGGACTTTTTACAATTACATGTTGTTCATGTGGTCAATGGTTCATTATATCCAGAATGATATTCATGATTTGGATATCATATATATCATATATATCCAGTATATACATGTATGTATAATATTACATAATCATTTAGAGGTAAGAAATGAAATGCAACGTTCATGGAGACGGTAAGCCGTACGTACGCATGAACGATACTTTCATTTCTTTGTCATATTAAAACTAAATGATAGGTATGTATATTTTAATTCCAGAATTATATTAATCATTTATATGTAACATAAATTATATATATTAATTATAAATATGTACTTATAATAGTACATTACATTTGGGGATAAGAAATGAAATGCACCATTCATGGAGACGGTAAGCCGTACGTACGCATGAATGCTACTTTGATTTATATCTCATATATTAATGGAAAGAAATAATAATGATATAGTGGTATATTATAATTCCCGTATAACATCATATATAATAACTTTAAATCCATCCTTTATACGTCCCACATATGGAATTAACGAATCACATCACTTTGAGGGGGCGGTAGTCTGCACTTCCTTAAATAAAGATATTGTGTTTAACGATAATGGAAACCATAAAGGTAAGCCATAAATGAAAAATACAAAAGCTTAAGTAAAACATAAACATATTATATATCATATATTAGTATAGTTACATCTTAATGGCCACCTTTGAAGGTGTTATATGATTGTTGAACAATCATCATTTCGTGAGGCAGAAATTCGCCATCCACGGAAACAGTTTGTTCTTTAACCATTAGATATAGGTGTGTGTGGGGGTAGCTCGAATACTTATTATTAAAACATCCTAGTATATTTAAGATACTTGATTTGTTATAAAAAAATTAATAAAAAGAGTTTAGGGGGTTGGAGAGGCAAAATAAAACAAAAGGACTCAAGTGAAGACATTACCATAAAATCGGGTAACTCGCTTTGGTTTGAGATCCAAGGCTTCCTTGAGAAGACTTCTACCCAAATTGAGGCTTCAAGGACTAATATAGGGAAGTGGGGAGACAAAATGAGTAGATGTTGGCCGGGCCAAAGTCTTTGGGAGTGTGGGTAAGGAGGTAGAGGTGGGGGCCTTTTATAAGAGTAGCGGAGGGGCACTCTTGTAAAGTTACAAAATGTTACTTTATTTTGAAAAGTTTTTAGGATTTTCAAGGTCCCACATTGATGTATTTCGAGTATAAGGTTATAAGGGTTCTAAATCCACTCATCAAATAGGTTTTGGACATGTTTAGAGCTTAGATATTACATTATCTTTCCATTTTATTTAAATCGTTAAATAATGATGTCATCATTGCATCATCATGATGTCATAAATAATTTAATTTATTTAAAGTCTAAAAATTATAAAAAAACTAATATGAGGTAGGAAATCTTTGTATCTTTCCAATTACTATTTATAGTAAAAAATATGACTTGTATAACCCGATGTAAAAATTGTTTTAGTAAAACATCTCATGTTTGTGTCATTTTTTATTTAACATTAAATAAAGAGGTATTTATGTCTTTTTCCAACCAAAGTGGATACATGGGGTCCCCAAGAGGACCCATGGATTTTCCTGGTCGTCCATGACACATTCAATGAGGGTAGGACATGTGTCTAGGTCATTTAATTTTATTAAAACATTATTCTTACCTTAAACTACACTAATTACCTCTAATCGCGATTAAAAACTTAATAAGCTACTATTCACCAAAAAATTATTTTTATCCCATTGAACCACATTTTACTTCTTAATGAAAACCATATATTTCGGATTTTTTAAATTCAAAACACAAAGATGAAAAAATTTCATTTAAATGGAAAACCCAGTTTTTATAAGTTCTACAGAGTGGTTTCACTATTCATCAAAACTTGAGGTTTTTCAGAAAATTACCAAAACTTCACCCTAAGCTATATTTGATATTCCGAATTCAAAAATGATGTCTATTTTAAAAAATTCAAACCACATAAGTTGTATTAATTAATTTAATAATTAATTCCCGCTGTCAAAACAAATAGCGTGTTTTTATGAAACAAAATGTATCAAAAGATTGACACTAATTTAAGTCCGATTTCAAAGTGAAATTAATTTCAAAGACCACAATTGGATTAGATGGTAAAAATATATTCTAATTTAACTTCAAAAACAATTCAAAAGATAATATAATCATATAAATAAATTAGATGAAAAAGAGGTTTTGAATTAAAATACAACATTTTTCACTATTCATTAAAAATTGAACTTTTTTGGAAAAATACAAAAAATTTACACAAAGTAAATTTTGATGTCCCGATTCTAAAGAAGAATTTTATTTTTTCAAATATAACACATTCCATTGTCAAAATGTTGATTTAAAAGAGGTTCGCCATCAAAAGGTGGTTAATCGACCTTTTAAAGAATATTAGAATGTTTACGCTTAAAATTGGATTCATTCGCATTTTTAATCCTCTAACATTTATTGTAAAAAGTAAAAATATTTGACAAACATATATAATAATTTTGTAGTTAGTTCTATTCATTCCCTCCATCACAACAGCTAGGCGTTAACTACCATTTAAAATAATATTAATTTATTATTAGAGTGCTACGTAAGATTCCCATGAAACTCGTTGTTGCGTGTTGGGTACGCCATCGAGCATAGAACCCCCTTTAATGTCATATTAATATTTTATTCACAAATATGGATAAATATGAAATTGTCATATTCTTTATTTACCTGGGGTGTTACAACTTTATTCATTAGTCTCTTATTTTATCTCAAGACTATAAATAAATTAATCCTTATATATAAATATATTAAAAAAATAAAAAATAGTTTGAGATTATGAACTTACATCATCCATTCCTCATCAATGATTGGATAATTCATGTATTTTTTTGAAATACACTAAATTGCATAATTTCACAATTCACAAAAAAGAAACTATTTTAGATAAATAACCAAAATTAACCTTTACAAATTTCCAATGTTAATAATTAGAAAATAGAATAAAATTTATAAAAATAAATTTCTAAATATGATTAATTTAGTTTTTATATAAAATCATCAATTACTCAAAAAGTGGAAGCTTTTATATTTTTAGGTAATTTACGACACATTAAAAAATTAATTAAATCCCCATAAAATTAGCTTATATTTATAAGAAAAATATATATTAATTTATGAATCTACTTCAAGAAAATAAATTTTATTTTATAAAATTATTTTAATTATAAACTTTTGAATAAACTTTTGTGTATCGAAAAAATTATAATGTGTAATTTATTATTTTTAAATCATTTATTATCTTATTCAATGATAAAATTGTATTATATTTAAATAAATAAGATAACTAAATTTTATTATCATTTTCCTAGGGAATGCTTGTATTCTATTAGATTTATTACTATTCCTAATTTTGACATACATTTAAAATGATCAAGTTAATACTTTATAGTATATCATGGTTTAAAACTTGGTGTTGTGTGTAACATTGGAAATTAATGATGTTAAAGATACATACCATAAAATATTGGGATGTAATAAGTAATTACAAATAATTTACTATATTGAAACTTTTCAAAGGGGAAAAGAATATTGGTAATGTTCATAATGTTTTTGGTAAACATGAATAAAAATAATGATGTCATCAGTGTATAATATGTGAGTGGTAGAAACAAAAACTCTATCAGCCCTAATAAAAGTTATTTTCCTAGAATTTATCATATTGGAATGATGAATGCTTAAATAATCCTTATTAATAGATAAAATAATGGATAAAATAGGATCACCTTGTCTGAAACCCCTTGAAAAATTGAACTACCCTCTAGACATCTATTGATAAGTTTCAAAATGTGAGATGAAGTAGGTAATATTTTATCCTATTAAATGAAGACCACATAAAATCCAAATATCATCAAAACCTAACAAAAACCCTAATAAAACGTTTCAATGTAATTTTTAAAATTATTTTTAGGGAAATATTACCTCCTCTAGTGGATTTCAAGAGATGTTTGACTCATTTAGATTCAAAGATAAGAAAATATTAGAAGTTTTTACATTTAATTCAACTGAACAGATTTGAGGACACGATCTTGTTTGAAATACTAGTGATCTAGTTTTCATGAATGTTTCAAACACTTTTATAAATATTTTTGAAAATTTAAATAGGTCTGATGATATGAATTTCATTTTTAGTCTCATATTTAGGAATGATTGAATTGAATTAATCCATGATTCTATGTGTTGGTTTAATGCATTTTAAAATTATTATCCACTCTACAAAAGTAATAGTGTCTAATATCTTAAAAATTATGAAATAAATTATTATTATTTCCATTTTTCCAAGGTTATATCCATTGATTAATACCAAAGATAACTTCCATGATCTCAAAAGAAAACAGAACCACCAGGCGATTTGATTTATCTTAATGAGTGACAATATTGGGAATAAGTCCTTCAATTAAGTCCACATATATTCCAGGATCATCAAAGTGATTCAAGTAATAAGAAACAATATGAGCTTCTTAGTCCTAATTATTATCAATTAAATCTCCATTATCAATATGAAAAAACAAAATAATGTTTATTTTACCTACCGATTGAAAATAATTAAAAATTCAAGTGTCTTTATCACCCTACTTTATCAATTTCACTATGAATGATTTCATCTAAATGATTTCCTTTATATTCAATCTAGTATTCAACTAATGTTTGACCATATTTTCCCACTTCATACAGTCAGTAAAATCAGTTCTGGGGTCAAATTGTTTGATGGAGTGATGTAGGGAATAATGATAGTAAATATTTCTATCAATGTGACTGAGGAATTCATTACTCCAAACATTCAACATTTTCATAAGAATTTTTATCATTAAAACACTATCTAAAGAATTATCTTTAAAATTAAAATAGATCAATCTTCCTCAAACCATTATTCTATAGTCAATGTGAAGGGACTAGAAATTATTAAATCTAAGAGGGTAGGGCCGTTTATCCACTTTAGAAATAGCCTTTTTCCTAATATGATGGTGATATGATTTGAAATTTTTAAGAATATAGAAGGAAGTAGTGGCCAATCAGTAAGGGATATATCATTTACAATTCCTATTCTCAATATGTTGGAAAACAATTTTAGATGCTTTCTATACTAGTTTAATTTTACACTAACTAAATTGAATTCATGAATATTGTTGTTTTCAATTAATTACTTGAAATATTTGGTTGAGAAATCGCGTTCATAGTGAAAGTTTCTGGAGAATCCTGGAGTGGGAATCAGCCACTGGGGAAGAGAAATCGAGTTTGGGTTGCGGTGAAGGCTTCAGGTACTATGACTTTTAATTTTGTGCTCTTTAGTTGTATTCTTTTAATGGTTTGCTGGATCTGTTTTGCGGGGCACCGGACACCCCTAATCCGGCTTTATAAAATAAAAAAAAATATTTCAGTCAGTAATATAACTAAACATATGCATCATATCATTAGGATTCAATATGGAATTGACTTCTAGAATTAGGGACCATGGGTAGTTTACTGAGTTTCTCATGTACAAAATGCTCTACCAAAGACCTCTACTTTCTTGATATGTATTATAATCATAAATGAAAGAGACAAATTGATGCATACCAATATAATTATGTCTAAGAGAAACCATATGATCTATATAAATGAATGAAATTGCATCAAACCTTGAATGATATAATATCTATAGTCTTTTATGTTCATCACTAGACTGATCTTTGTAAATGATATGATATCCCAAATTTCCTAGAGAAGTAATATTCTCATAGAAATTTCTATTTAGTTCAGAGATACCCAAAATATCATGTTTTTTATTCCTGATATAAATCATAAGATCTATAATTTTATTAATATTGGACATCCATAGAAAATATTTAATAATAAATTCATTTAAACATGGGTATAGAGTGTGATCCCCATTTTTTATTCTCCCCATATCTTGTGTTTTTGTTTGTTTTTCTACTAAAAACAGGTTTCTTAACATTATTTCTATGTAATTAAAGTTTTGTTTTGCAGTATGTTTCTTGTATTAAGCATTTAAATACATTCTTATGATCATAGAAATTATCACCATAATTTTATTGATTAACTACTAAAACAATCATGGTACTATTTATAAATTTCAGGAGCTCCATGTCATTATTCGTTAAAAGAGAAGTATCAAATCTGATCATAGAGATTGGTTCTCCAATGATTTTGATATTTTCATTGTTACTAGTTTTCAATTCATATATATTATATTTTCTAGTATATTTGCAATAATATATTAAAATTAAATTTTATTTGATTCTTTCAATGAAGAAAGATCCCTAAAAATCTAAAAAGAAGGACCAAAATACACATCAGTGTTATTTTAATAATGTAAAATAATTGTTTTGTTATAGTTTTCATCCTTATTAAAACCTAACTGGTGAACTAATTAAATAGATAGACCGAATAATTGTGTGTTAACAATTTCTCTTTTTACACCATTAGTAAATTTTATAGAAATTTTGCTTGATGTGAAATACAAACACTTAAGATCCTGAGATGATGCATGTGTTTTATTCACATCTAGTTGAGAGAATACGGTAGCATATTTCATATTAGATGATTCACTAGAATTAATATACTATAGTTATTATAATAAAATCTCAATATCAATAGTAATTTCAAGATACATTATATCAACCCCATTACTTAAATATTTATTTTGATCCATACTACCACCAGAATGACTACAAGAATTCATGACTGTCTGTGTCCTAGAAATGTTAATATTCATTTCCCCTTTATCCATATGGGTTTACCAATTGTTTCACTTTGGTTTTGACATTATAGGATCATGGTTTTTTCCCACTCATTTCCCTATTTCTGGATTTTTTTGAAGTTCAATTTTTTAGGGATATAGCCTTACTCCTTTTATTTATGCTGACATATTTCCATGAATTTTCACCGATTATGTCTTTCACTTTCTTCTAAATCACATTAAAATTGGGGATGTTTTGACCCACATGACTATAAAAATAACAAAAAGGTAAAACATATTAATATGTATCTTTTGCGTCTGTTTTTTTATCACTTTAAATAACGAAAATTGCATTTGAAGGATCTGTATCAAATTCATCCTAAGAAAAACTCTAGTGTAAAGTCCCATTTATCTATTCAGGGTCAGATGATACAACTTTAGTGGAATTCCAATGCATGAAAAAATATAATTCAAAATATTAGGATTTTAGAACACCAAATTTTGGACATCAAATATATCTCAAATTTGAGATTTTGTATTTATTTTATTAAAAGTATTGTTGTTTATATTTCAATTAGAGAGCCTCAAAATTTTAGGATTTTGGATTACATTATCAATCTTCCACACTGAATCAAGAAATTCATTTATTTTAATCAGAATATGGAAGAATCCTCTTCTAATTACTATCATATTCAAGTCTATTTCTCCCCAAAAGTGTGTGATCCTAGATTTGAGTTTATCATTGGACTATGGTTTTCCCATTTAGATTATAAAATATGACCATGTTTGTAAAATTTATATAAATCAAATCATTACTGAAGAGAATACAAATATGAAATGACTAAGAAAACATAAACATAGATTTTCAATGAAAGGAGGTTGGGGGATTCAAACGTGTCAACATCTAATCCATGATGAACTTGAACAAAGAATATTCAATTTATCTTCAACATAAATGAAACCCCTACAAGATTTTGGTTCCAATCAATTGGTTCCTTATTTTTGTTGGTATGGGAATGAAATTCATAAATTAATGTTCCAATTCTAGATGGAATGAAGCCATAAATCAAGTTATAGATAAGATTAAAATGAATATAAATCATTTTTTAGATTGTGTTGGAATTTTGTATTGATTTTAAATAAACTATTATTCCAAAATATAGTGAGAGATAGAGAATTATATTCTATGTTCCCAAACCTATGTCACATGATACACACAATATAAAAAAACTAAACATATTAAAAAGGAAATATTAGTAAAACTCTAACAAACACTACGATTGTAAACCGTTAATATTTATTACATTTTAAAGCTAAATAATTAATATGAGTTAATATAGAAAAGGTAATTTTCAAAATCTTTTTTATATTGTATAATTTATTTTAAAAATATGCATTAAAATTTTTTGAAATATAAATTTTGGAATATAAATTTCATTTCAGAATTATTTACAATAAAACATTCTTTACATGATTATTTTTTTTCATTTTTCTAAAATAAATTATTTTAGGAAAATAGTAAAAATATTGATGTCAGTAATAATAGATCTATTATATGAAATTTATTTTATTGTAAAATTTTAATAAAAAATTATATATTATACATTATAGTATATAATATTAAAAAACAATTATTTGTGATGTACTCATTCTCAACATTTTGATTATTAATGTACCAATTTGATGAAAACTGTTTTTAACTATTTTGTTTATTTAATTATAACTATATGAACTGAAGATTTTTATTTACATAATATATAAATAAATTAACATTCAATTTTAATAAAAAATTCAAACATATTAGAATCAATGGAATTGATAAATTTATACTAAGCGAAAATATTTGTGTAAAATAATTTTTTTTGACAAAAAATAATTATTTCACAATGCATGGTATATTGTTATAGTGATGTACCTTCACATTGGAAGTAAATTTTGTAAAATTATTCTTCTATTATGTATAATTATTATAATACTATTTATTTTGTAAAATTTTATTTTTAGTTATAAAATTTAGAACATTCATATTAATGCTAATTACCAAGATAAAGGAGAAACAATTATTTTAAACATTATCTTGTTATTAATATCTCATTATTTATATTGAGTTAATTAAATAAAAATAAAAAAAATAGTGATTTTAATATTATTTTTATTCATATAAATAAATATATTAAAACTAATTTTTTTAATAAATGCTAAATAAGATTAATAATCCATAAAGGACAAGGTATGATATTTCATTTGGAATTTTTTTTACATATTATCTAGTTTAATTAAAAAGTCAATTTTATAAAATTTATAAGATTAATATGATTAAATATAGGTTAATTTAGTTCTACGGATCCCCAAATTTGTTTACAAATGATATGTTGTATGTTTAATAAAACATAAAATCACATAGTTAAAAACTAGTAACAAAGTTTAAATATAAAATCGTAAAATGTAATAACTTAACTATAAAAACCCTATACCATAATTAAAAATATTAAGAAACACATGTATGATCCCTTCAAGTTATAAAAACACCCACTACTCTATTATTTTAAATATATGAGCTATTAACCATGGAATAGATTCCTAGAATTATTAATAAATAATGGTTGTTTCCAAGAGTACCACTTCCCTCTCTTATAAAAGGGGATCACTTACACCCTTTCAAACACACAAATGTCCTTTAAATATCTACATGCAAAACGTCCCATTTACTAACCATATAACATAATCCACCTATCATAGTACTATTTTTCCACACCATTATTATAATTACATTGATTTAAGGAAAATTACTATGAAAATTCATGTCACCAATGAAGTTAATGTGTCCTCAACTGAGGAAAAAGGATAAGGGATTGATTATATCTAATCTTAATCCCCTAATACATGATGAAAATGAAGATCATATATCATTTTCAATGTATTAAATACTACCTTGTTGTAATTTTTCATAAGGGTCCTATTATATTTCATGAAATTCAATATTCTATTTAATATTATACCACTCATGGTGTTTTGATTCAAAAAATTCAAATGATTTATAGGTTTATCATGGCTTAAATATTTTCATTCTATCATAATAACATTTATTTTACTAAAATCTATCAATATTGATTTTTTCTACCCTATTATGAGGCTTTGTTTTATTTTAACTAAACTTTTTTGTGAAATCTTATTTCACACTAATTTTTTCTTCCTTGGTGATCTATTATTTATATAAAATAATTTTTTCATAAGAATATTTATCATTTAATTTTATATATTTTAAATCCATATCCATTTTTTACTCCCATTAAATATTTTTCTTTTCACTACTAGAATCTCGATTTAATTTTATATAGAATTATAATTTCCAATTCATTCATTTTAAAGGTTAGGTGTCATAGTTTTTTTAAATATTTTTTTCAATAATATTTTTTTAAAATAATTAATTTCTTTTTCAATATTATCAAAATAAATTTTTATTGTCATAAACTACACATATTATTTGTATAACCATTATGCCTCTTTTAACATTTACATTATTAAAGATTTTATTTAAATATAAATTTTCTTAATCTATTATCCCATATTCTTTTTGAAAAAATTATTGTTTTTTGAAGTCTACTTTGTTAAAGATTATTTTAAAAGTAAGGGTTCTCATGTTATTTTTGTTTCCTTTTTCATTACTAACATAATATCACTTTTTAGTATCTATTATTAATTATTGTTTAAAAATAAATAAATTTATTTTCACATCCCCTTATATTAAACTTATATATCTTAAAGAAAATTTTATTTGGATATTTTTTTCAAAAGTCCTATATTTCCCTTCACTAAAATGTTATCATAATTAAAATATAATATAATGTTTTTAAAAGTTATTTAAAAACATTTTAATTTTCAGTTAAATCTACTCAATAATGTTTATCAATCCTGAAGTCTTGTTTTAATCACCATTTATGTATTATTTTTAAATATTTTATATTTGAAAATTAAATTTTTGATCGCCTATAATTTCTTAATAGCATGTTATGTGATTCTCAAATTCCCTTGGTATATTGAGATATATTTATAAATTATTTTATTAAAAATAATTAGGGATAAATGTCGTTCGATTACAATATCTCCCTCAAATTCATTGGTTCAAGATTTATATATCATGAGATAATGATACTAATCATGATTATTTTTCAGGTTCACAACATGATGCTTGTCAATTTTTTGTCATATAATGAAGCTTGGGAGTTTTATATGATGATAATATATAGCATTGGATTTTTATTATAACTATATAATGGTTGAGAATTTTGTTAGTTCATAGTATGAAATGAGTGAATTTTTTATTAAGGATATAAGGTGTGTGAATTTTGATTATTCATAATAAGAAGTATGATAATCATATTTCTTTTTCAACATATATACAGTAATTTCTTACAAAATTCTGTAATTTCTGTATGATTATGTTTATACAATGATTTATTGTCTATATTACATTGAATATTTTAATTTTCCTTTTATTATGGTCTCTGTCTGTGGATTATCATCCCATGATTCTATATACATTTTCCATGATATGGGTTTGTTCATTTGATATTACACATCCTCTAATCATAGCATTTGAACTATTCATATTATTCCATATTATTTTTAGTAAGAAGTTTATTCCCCTCACCAGTTTTCTAAAATTATTATAATCAAATGCACGATGATATGTTGTTATTTTTTCCATTACTGATTGTTTGAGATCAAATTATATTTTTGATTCCAAATCATTGGTTATTATGATGATTATAGAATATGAGATTTCTCGAAAAGTATCTAAAGGATAAAAATTTTGGATTAAGGATTATTGATTCTGATTCAGATATAAAAAATAATTACAGCACTAAAACTTTTGTTCCATGAGTTGTCAGACTATTTATGAGATTTATTAATTAACTTAGGATATTATTTCATAATTTATTTCATGTTTAACTTCGGTGTCCATATTATTTACTATTATATTATTTTATGTGTTATTAATCTCATATCATATCTGTAATGAATTAATTATATTTAGATAATGTTTTATGCTAATTAAAAAAATAAAATAAATTTATCATTTAAAATTTATGAAAAAAAATTATTACGACAAAAACTAAGGAATATTTCTAAAAATACTATTCATTGAATCCAAACATCATTACGGTGGTAATAAATATTTACCTTAGAAAAAAAATTTATGTTAAAATTGAAAAATATTTTATTATCAAATTTCTATATTTTACATAAAAATATGAAAATCATCCAATTATATTATATGTTTATATGAAAAAATTACTCTTAATATAAGAAACATAAATCATTGAAATTTAATGATAAAAAATATAAAAATGATGAATACAATTATTATTTTCTTATCACATGACTAATAATATATGTTAGATGAATATTAATTAATATGACAATATATATTTTCAAAACATTTTATTAAAATAATTCATTAGTAATGATTAATTTTGGTAAGATAAAAAACTATTTTATTTGGAAAAAATACTCTTTGAAATAAATAATTTTTATCAAAATCATATTCGTTGAATAAAACTAAATTTAATTACGAATATTTTAATAATTTAACTTTCTTACTGATTATTTGTTTAAATATTTCATTAATTTATTTAAATACATTATATCATTATTTATTAAAAATATTAATAAAAATCAGAATAATATGGTGTAATAAATTAAATAAATTATTTAAATTATTTAATATATATTTATTTGTGAGTTATATTATTTTATATATTTTGAAAACAATATTTAACATCAATATAAATATTTTATAGATGTATATAAATTCATCTTATTTTTAACAACCATATTTCCAATGATGATATTTATGACAACTATATTTCTCTCATATATATAGTTTTGAGAAATTTAATGTGTATTTTTTGGTCTCTCAGCTCGGAGCTTGTGATGGTGGAACCCTAGCACAGAGTGAATGAATATTCCCCCCACCCTTCCTGGCATCGAGAGGGGGTGATGATTCAGTTTTACTACCTCCGAAGCTCTGGACTCCCTTTGATCTTTTTACTAACCCTATTTATCTTCCAGAGTTTCTAACGATTGTATTAAATCCAAAGGTTCCTGGTCTTCATCTAGGAAATCATCATCTTTCGATCTCGTTGTCGGAGTTCTCTAATGCGACGAGGCACCATGATCTTACCCTAGTGGCTCGCTTCAACTCTCAAAGGATGTCAGTTGATGATTTTGATAGGTTTGTCTTTGGTAAATGGGACCTGTGAGATCACTCAGTTGTTTCCCTTCTTGATAATCACCATTTCATGATTCGAGTTTCTTCCGATGAAGATCTGGTTCGTGCATGGTCCAGTGCTCCCCGATGATGCAGTGGTTGCAAATTTTTTCTCTTTAGGAGGATGATTGACGTCTATATGAACCGAGATCCCACTACAATTCTGATTTGGGTATGTTTCTCCCATGTTCCCTTACCCTTTCAAAATCCAGCGATTTCTCGTATGATTGAGGACATGGTAGGTCATTTTTTATGCTCTGATGTGCGTACGTCTACTTTGATCCACCCAACTAATCCTTGGTGCTGTGTTGAGGTGGACATTTATAGACCTTCAGTTGAATGGGTTTGGATCTTAGTAGGGGAGGAATTCAGATGGAAGGAAGCGGTTTCTTAAGAATCCTGGTTTGATTACTTCTCAAACTACAAGTGATTGGGGAACTCATGATTGATATGTCATACTGTAATTAGGAGCAGCGGGCCACCGAGTTTGAGCATAAGGACAGAAAACAGGTGGCCCACTGTGGTTGATACTGGCATGACAAAAATTTTGGAACCATAGGATACAATGACCGTTGAAAAATATTCAAAAGTTCCCCCAAATCCATTGGTGTCTACTGTGTTCAATCTACATAGTCATGATATGAATAAGGGGAGTGATTTTAAGGAAATTGATCACAACGGTGCAGATGGTGGTGGTGAGAGAAATCCTTCAGATGAATTTATGATTACATACATTCAGCAGAAGACATAGGCCTCTGCCTTGTAGGAGCTCACTTCTATTGGAACCAGTCAGACTGATGCTGGTGTGGTTATTCAGAGGAGGTGGAGCAGAAGTGGTTTTGTGAGTAAAGGCAGACATGGGTTTGACCACATGTGGTCTCCTTCGGTGGTGGTGTTGGTTTCAACTAGATGTAATGATAGTAGAGTTATTAGAGTTCTAGAGGCTTTTCCTGGTAGCTGTAGTGGTCAGGGAAATTCTGATAGCAGTGTGATGATTACAATACCCACAGGGAATCAATTGCAAGGGTTTGGAAATGCAGCTACGGAGGAGACAGCTCCATTACATGGCAGTGAAAACATGCAGAACGAGTCAAAGGAGGATGATGCAGCACACAAAGATGGGATAAATACTGATCAAGAAGTGGTGGAGAACCCGCACTATTTGGCTATGATTGATACGAATAGTTAGTTTTAGTGAGAATGGTTTGTGAAGTATCAATAGATGCAGATCCATGGAAAATTTGGGGATCTTGATGATAGTGATAAAGAGAATGATGGGGACATAGTTTGGCCATAATATAATGATATTGTATAAGGGGGGAACAAGATGCTGCCAGTGGCCCATGAAAATATGACAGTTTCTCCATGAGGAAAGATGAAGAAGGACTATTCCCCTTTTCCAAAGCCAATGTCCACCAGATCTACTGTCAGGAATATGCAATCTCCTACTGAGTTTCATTCACTAGATTGGTTGAATCGGAGAAGGAAGTACACTAATGTTTTAAAGTATAATGAAAGTTCGGGATGAGAATAGACAACTGCGGAAGAGTCCTTTTATCATGGAGGTGGTGATGGATTTCACTTTGAGGATATGTAATGGTTGTTTTGGGTCTGTGATGTCTATTTCATGATCTTTTCTTTTATTCTAATAAATGGTCATGGATCTCCCCTTGGCTACGCTTATCTGGTATATATAGTTTTGACAAAATAAATTAACATATTATTTAATTTATCGATAAAAATTTAATTAAAACTTATTATTCTTATACATATATTAATAGTTTTTTCGGGGTTGTGATATTGTTATTAAATCCTAGGGATAATGAATTTTGTTTCACAGTTTTTTTATTTACATATACATCTATTTCACTAGTACTTTTCTTAATATTTTTTGATGTTGTATTCAAATAACTAATGACTATTTATCTATAAAGCAAAATTATAAATCAATAAAGTCTATAATGATACTACATAGATCATATTTTCATTTTATATATCCTATTCTATATAATATATTTTTAATAGATAATATATACTAAAATCACGGTTGTATTACATGTTTCTGAAAAACAACTGAGGCACCAAAACAGAAAATAATTTGAATTAATTCACTATTGAATATCATTGAATATGTACATAAATCCATTAAAAAATACATATGTTATATATTTATATTGTGCTTCCAAGTATATGAAATAAATAGTAATAATTAAGTAAAAAAATGAAAAAGAGAAATATTTAATAAAAATAACAGAGCATGCTTTTTAATATATATGGTAAAAAATAATATATTATAAAAATATATATAAGTGAAACCTAAAAACAAATAAAAACATTATCTAGAATCACATAGGTAAAATATAAAATAAATCTAGATTAATTTATTGATTCAAAAACAACTAGAAATGAACCAAAAATCGAAGAACCATAAAATAACTTTTATGTAACCCAAAATATCTTCCTCATAAATACATCCATTGTCTTAAAAAATGATAAGTAAACAAACTAATTTCATTACCATGAAACCATATAAAAACACTAATTCTTTATACACATTATGTTGTGCATGTAGGGAATGTGATAAACATACCTTGAAGGATTTTTTTACCGATGTCAATGTAGTTATTTTAGAAAGAAAATTCATAAAACCTGATTTGAACCTTAGTAAAAATGTATGTTTCATATAATAAAGTGTAAAATAATCATGTCACATTTAAATTACATTTGAAATATTTATTTTAAATAATAATTTTATTTTTCTATGTTGGATCCACACCAATATTAAGAAAACATTTTGAAACATTGAAAACATGCACAATCTTGTTTTTCAAAGAAATTGAGAATTTTATAAATTTTTAACACCATTCCTAGAAAACCTTATTAATTAATAAAATTATAATAAAATCCAAAAAATTAATATATAATGGATGAATTGATGAAGAGACCATCATATTAAATAAATATAATTAAAATGAGCATCTATAATTTAAATGGTGTACAAAAAATATGATGAAATATTTATGATAAAAATAATTTAATAAATCAAAATTATTTATGTAATATCTTTAACAACATACTAGTTATCCAAGGTGACTAAATATGAACTAATTTGATATCATCTTAATATACTCATGTGGAATTTTTTATTTGATGATATTACATTCCAAAATCAAATAACCACAACTCTTAATCTTGGAAGACTCATTAGGGGAACACACCTTAGATGTATATTGTATACACGACATGACATTAACAAGTGTAGTAATTTAAGTTAGTGTAACATTAATAATGATCTATCACTTACATTCATAAAATTCACTAGATATAACCAAATTATAGGTGTGAATGAAATTAATATATATGATCATCACATAATATATTTAAAAAATTAAATTGATCTCATACATCACATCTAACTACATCTAATTGAGAAAAAACGTTAAAAATATTAAAATAATCACATGAAAAGTTAGTTTATCCCACATAGAATAACATTTCATATAAAAAATAAAACATATTAGATCATAAATGGTTCCCAAAAAATTTTGAAGTCCTTATTCATAGTGTTCCAACATAGACTTCACATTATTATTGGAAACCATAGTGCTAAATCATATTTTGAAACCTATATCATTTATATAAACATTTCAATCTATTTTAGAAATGTGGCTTCCATTGAAATTTTATAAAACACAAAACAAACTTATGAAATTAACAATATCTATCATAGGAAACCAATTTAAAATCAAAACATGTATGCTATTGAAAACAATCTTATGAAAATATTATTATTCTATATTGAAAATAATGAAATCTAAAAAATGGGAAAAAATTCATCCATATTGTGTAAAACCTTCTGAAAAATTCTCTATCAACTCAATAATTAAATAAAAATATATATGAAAAATAATTTTGCGATAAAAAATACAAAATATAACCATTTCATGACATATTAAATAAATAAAATTAAGTTAAAATATCTACATCAATTAAAAAATATAATTCGACTATAATGTAACGAGAAATTCCACGAATGGAAGAAACCTTAAATTCCATATACATAAATATCCCAATGAATATACTATCAAAAACCATTATTTAAATAACAATTTACTGTAGTGTTCATTACAGAACAAGAAACCAAGATTTATTGGTAGCTAGAAGAAGATAAGAGGATGAATGAAGGGAAAAGAGAGATCTACCATCCAAACCCAATTAGAATACATGTGATAAGGGTTTGATTGAAATTTTGATATTGTAGATAATTCTCCCTTGATCACCCTTTTATATGGATTTGTTAAATGAGAAGGGTAATTAGGTTTTGTTATGTTGAATTGCATAGGGGTTGACAGGTAAATCGAAAAAATAAAATTCATGGGTATAATGTACATTTTCCCAAAAGTGTTTCCACAACTGTGAACCAACAATAATAATTACACTAGAATATATTTATATCCTCTCAAAAATTTATCCTATAAGGATTTCTAGACCTTATTAAAACCACTTGTTAATGATTTGACATATTTAAGGATCTTTTTGTGGTTATTACTCATATTTTTATTGTTTAATATACACTATGTATTTAACCATGTTATATAGGGAATATCGATACTCAAGGGTCAAAAAAATAATTTGACCCCAATATTAAAGTTTATTTTCTTCGATTACTATAAATAATTATCAAATAAAGAATTTAAAATTAAATAAAATCATTACATATGAATACCCATTTATGGTAGCTACTAATCATTTTATAAACATAAAGAAACCATGAAACATAATAGTTCACAATATTTAAATAGTCTAATGTCAATGATTATATTATATATTATATAATAATGATAGCGGGATGTCAAAATAACTCGATGGTGTACATTGAGATGTTATTTATCATTACACTTCATGAAATTTATATCCATATACATGTATTTACATCAAATTCTAAATAATTATAAAGTGGGCATTTACTTTCGTATAACCTGGAAGATGTTATTTTCTAACACTCCATAAATAATAACTAATAAAACCATTCATATTTTCATTCATAACATATCCTACATTATATTTTTCTAACATACATTTCTTTGAGAGGAGAGGGGTGAATTAATGTGTAATTTTTTATTCAAAACGATGGATCTTTATCCCTATTTATATAAACATTTTATATGTGTGCTGCCTAATCACTCATCTAATGAAATTAAAAATATAAAAATAATATCACAGATCACATTTGATTTTTTCATGGATCAATGATAATGTATAATATCTTTTGAAAACCCATTTGTTGTGTTATTCATACATGAATTCACTATGTTTCATGTAATGAAACACATATATTGAGTTCTTTATGGTAATTCTTCCATTTAAGATGGGGTTACATTGAAAATTTACATATTAATTAGATTTCTAAAGGGTTAGAAAATATCAAGGGTGTGTTTTGGAATTTATTTTTGGATAAGATAGTGTTTTGGGTGTAGGTTCAGGTGGCCAACAACTAAAATTTGAGTTGTAAGAAAGTCACAAGGGAGTGTAGGCTATGTTCTATGAAATAGGGACCCATGGATGTAGATTCCAAAACACTACACTAAATAGAAATTCTATATTGGTCTATATAGAGGTTGTCTACAACATAGTATAGAGGGGTTACAATGTGAATGTATGGGGACCTCGGGAATTAGACCCACTAGTAGTTGGACACCATTGCATCACTATGAATGTCCATATCAAAGTGGTGGAGTATAGGTGTGATAATTATTCCATTTTAGACTATGTTGCAACACATCTAGGGGAGACACTCTTGACTGTTTTCCTATACCGAGGAGCGTTATAAAAATAATTATATCCACCCCATTGATTATATCTTGGTACTTTATTTATAGCTTGGAGAAGAACATTAAATTTTATGTTAGACCTAGTCGATATTAGGTAGAATGTGTGCTCAAGAGATGTCCATTTTATCTGAAATTTTCCTCCCCACACACCCATTGATAATCCATATAATGGGTCAGTTGTTTTTGAATTTTAAATTTTTCCATGTTTTTTTAAATCATTCAACATTATTCCATTTTTTACATACAATATTATAATTATACATGATTTTCTCTTGGATTTTTTTTGTTTACCCTTGATAATCAATGAAATCATGTGGGTCAATAGGGGTTTTAAGGGGCATTATTAGAAGATTTAGTGGATGGTTGATCACTGATTTATAGGTGTGTTTTTAGTGTGTTATTGATGTCTAGTTTTTTCATTTGAGCATATTGGAATAACATAAATAAATAAATTCAAATGATTATACTTATTATTTTTACATAGAATGTAATATTTACTTTGGAGAATAGTAGAGCGTGGAAAGAGAATAAATTAGTTTTCAAGGAAATTAACTACATTATAGATGACAGAAGTCTGAATAATAATGTATCATATCCTTGTATATTTATGAGCATTCATGAATACATGATATAATTGGTTTGGTTTAATCATCTAAGGATACATGGGATTATAAAAAAGAATAATTTGTGGTATCAAGATTTTAGAGTGGGTACATGTTCTATTTAGAATATAGGATATCTATTATCTCCTAATGAAATGGTACCTAGGGTGTGATGATATCAGTTTAGTAGAAATGGGGACTCAGTGAGAGTCTTGAGTACCGAAGGAGATGATGGTGACACATAATGTATCTCGAAGGCCTGTCTGGTAGGCATGATTGTCTTTAGGCTGGGTGATAAAGGGTATGATGTGAATATTCCTAGAGAGGGATATTAATTTATATCATATGAATATTGGATATCAATTTCATGATCATAGATGAGGATAAGAAAATTAGGACTTGGAATAAAAAAATGTAGAGGGTTTCTCTTTGGGTGACAGACTTTGAGGTCACCATTATGTGAGATGTGACAGGACCACGGGATATGATATATTGATTAATTAAAGACAAGGCAACTAGATTTTATTTAAAAATTATATTATAAATTAGTCCCCTTTTATTAGGGATAGGTTTGGATTATGAATAAGGGATGTGAGGCCAGTAAGGGTTGATAGATGTTAGTTAGTACTAATGAGAAAAGATATAAATGTTTTTTAAGGACACTAGTGCAATTCTAAACATGAATTATGAAATATTTTAGGAGGGTTGATGTTTTTTGATTGAATGGATCAGGTGGGATAGATGGTATTATCTTTCTAGAAGAAAATATTTGATTTCATTATAATGAGGTGAGAGGATGGTCAAGGGCTAAGAATTTTTTTATGCTAGTGTTATAATGGGATGTAATGGATAACCTCTTATTGAATGATAGGGAATATGGATATTCCATACCATTAGTGAGAAGGTAATTGATGATATATTATCATGGGACACTGCCATTTTTATGATTCTATGCATAATATGATAGGCTACATATTTATTAATGGTAAGTGTGTGTTCTAAATGAACCACATTGTTATTTAGGGTTGGGGAAGATACTATATGATCAGAAATATCCTATGGAGGAAATATCATTATTTTTAATTTTGGTTCACCATATTTATGGTTTTTTGTGGGGTAGTTGATGTGAGATATCCCTCCTGGAAAATGTTTTGGTCTATGATAAAAAAACCATGTGATAGAGATTTGTTTATGGTAAGGTTTACATGAAATAAGGAGAAGTAGTTGTATTTATCTATTGAACTAACACACATATGGTTTGTTGTTATAGTATACTTTTTCATAGTGAATAACCTAATCTTTTGAATAATTAATAGATGATATATTTTTCTATTAGTTATAAGAAAAATATAATGATCACGTTCATTATCATTTATTTTGTTCATTCATACACATTCACGTGAAAATTAATATTAATGGAACATGTTTATACACTACAATGTTATATTATCACACCCTCTATAGGTATCCCATTGTGTGTATGGGTCTTATGTCTACTATCATGTCATTTTATATTACTTATAGTAAATCAAGTAAAATCATCTTGATGGGTACGTGGAAATAGGGTTGTGATGAGGTTTTGGAGAATACTAATCAGTATTTTATATATTTTTATACATTTATATAAATGATTGGTCCTATGGGTGATTAGTACTTTCTGTTATAGAAATACATCATTCAATATTTAATGTATTTTAACTATCAATTTTAGATATGAATATCGATTATTGATTATTTATATTTTTTTCACTCTAATACGAGATTATATAATACCAATGATAGAACCATAGATAATTGTTAACAATTGATACCCTTAAGTATATAGGGATGCACACCTGATGTTATGTATCACTCATGGAAAGAGAACTATTGAGTTCCCATGGGATAAAGTTATTTCAAAGAAGTATTAAGGTGTAGATTTATTTGTTTGTTTTGTGAGATGGTACACATGTGGTCTAGGAATCCTTCAGAGGTTGTTATTGTCCTAAAACCAGGTCATTTTGAACAAATTTTATGATGGAAATTATAAAAACCCAAGAAAACATAATAATAAATTTCATGTATTTAAATTATTCATGAATTAGATTTTAAATAGGTATATTAACTAAAAAATTATAAATAGTTTTCCAATCATAATGGAAATAACTTTATTATTATTAAACATGTTTTATTATATTTTATGTATTTATTTAAAATTAAAATTTCAAAACCTTATAAATTTAATTTGATAAAATTATCCTTATTTTTGAAATCATCGTATAAAACTCTTTTTCAGGTGAAATATTTATATTTTTGGAAAAGAGTGATTTTAATTTGAATTGCAAAAAGTACCAGTTTTGGTAAAACTATAATATTATTCAATAAATAATGTAATTTAAATTTATAATTTGATAATAAATTAATAAAATACTACATTATTTATGTATAATATAATTAAATTTGAAGGAATCATAATTATACTTTTATTTGGTATCTGTTAATCTTTTTGGATAGAAAATGAATTTTCTCATTTTATATTTTTAATATCAGATAATTTTTTTTTCTAGTTTTAGAAATTTAATCTTTAAAAATATATTTAAATTTGGAATCTAGGAATATAAACTTTGAATATAGTTTCCTTTACCATTTTATATATTTTTATAAATAATAACTATTGTAAAATTGTTTCATAGTGGTTAGTTTGAATAAGTTAATTGAGGATAACGACAATGAGATAAGGCCGAGAAACCTCCCTAAAAAATTCTTTAATTTATTTTATTAGTTTGTTTTGAATATGACCATCAAAGGATAAAAAATTTATTAATTTATTTCCATTTTCCTTTTGTAATAACCTTAATATAATTCAAATATACAAAAAAATGTCACCGTTTTTTATTTAATATATCAAAATAATTATTATTTGAATAATGATATCTATTGTTCAGTTATAAATTCATATTTAAAATAGATATTAATTTTTTATCTTGAAAATTTACCTTTAATTTTTTGTGATTTGATAATTTTATAAAATTATTAAGAAACTCTAACATATTCCATGTGGAAGCAGTAGAAAAACCAATTAAATAATTTAAAAAAACTAAAAAATAATATTTATTCAGTGATAAGTTTTTACTTATGAGTCTAATAGATCAACATTACATATTATGAATGTTTTAAATTGTTATAATATTATTCCACTATTATCATGATATCATTAATGTTAAATTAAATTATTACTTCTTAATAATATCACTAATACTATTTTATTTTAAATAATGTTTTCTTAAATGATTTATATTGACTAAAAATAATATCGTCATCCACCATAAATATATATGGTTTATAATTCAATAAAAGGTCTATTTATGGGGTAATTTTCTTTTTATAGTATCATTTTAGACCTCTAAATAAAAAGTTATTGATATAATGGTAATCATCAAAAATGTAAATAGAGGTTATAAATGTGTTATATGTGAGAAAATATCTACTAAACATTTCCAAAATTTTATTTATTAGTTTTTATCATAGATACTTATACTATAATATAATTATATCAATTTTTAACCCTTTAAAAATGAAAATTAATTTATATTTTTCTAATATTTTATTTACTACCAAGAGATCCCCTTCACTCACTTATAAATGATAACCCCCTCTCCTGTTTTACTCACACCATTTTATAAATCTAGTTCAGAAAATAAATACCAATGTCCTTCCCCAATGACACTCATCACATGATATGTTACATGGTTCATTATAATACCATAAAATTAGTGAATTTTGAGAAAACATGAAGAGGGTGTTAAAAGAGAGGTATAATTATTAACGAAGAGTTTTTTTATTTCATCTTATACCAGCCTTAAATATTTTTAAATAATTATTTAATAATATTTTAATTGTATTCAATATACTCAAATTTTATTATTTTAATGGAATATTCTATATCCATATCTACTTCCTTTAAATAGGAAACGAATTCATCATTCCTCTGTATGACAAACTACAACCTCATGAACTATTGTATATTATTTTCCTTTACCACAAAACAAAAATTTATATAACTCTATATTTAATGATATATGGAATATAAATTAAAAACTTATAATTATAGAAACAAAATATATATTCTATTTTTTACCAGTCAATTCATTTAAAAATAAGAACAACATTTAGGTGTACTTCTAAACAACCATCAAAATGTAGTGATGTTATTCATTTTCCATAACCACATCACATAGAATATATATATATGTATAATATTATATAAATTCGTAATATTATATTTATGATATAATAATAATTTTGGAAATGTAATGAAAATCGTATATACTTTCCATTAAGGCTATTGAAAAATTGAAATGTTACTAATGCGTAAGAAAGGCCTAACATTTTCAAGATTGTAATTTAGTACATTTTTCATTAATATATTTCATGGATTGTTTTAATAGATTAATTAACGTATAAAATTTTAATTATTTCACATGTAGTATTCTTAATATGATAAAATAATAATCTCACTGACTATAGTGAACATATCAATGTCATTTTGGACAAATGAGCAAAATACTTTCAAAACGTATGATGTGAACATAATTGATTATATAATTGAAAATAACATTGTTATAAATAAAATTATGATGAATAATAAATATGAAAATATTTATTATATAATTAATTAATTTATCTAATTTTATTATTTAGGAATATAATGATTTTGCGTGATGATTCTAACTCAGTGTATGGGATAAATTAACTCAAAACCCCATTTTAAATGATTTAATGATTTATTTTCTAAATATGTTTAATCCATGTCAATATTCTTACTATGATATTTTGGATATAATTATATAAACATAAAATAATTATAAAATGTATTTATTGTGTCTTTTGACTTTCATAAAATGTTTTTTAGGCAAATCATTATAGAAATATTGTTTTGACATTCATTGAAAAAGAAAAAAAATGATATTCTATTCTAAAGTATTCTCTATAAACAACACTTCCTAGAATAACAGCCATTAGTTCATGATTTTTCCTTATTAAATTATTCAATGATTTCTTCAAATAAAAACAAATATTTACTTTTTTATAGTTTTTTTGTAAAATGGGTTTTAAAAATGAAAGGTTATTTGCATATATGAAAATGTTTTTCATATGGTGTTAAATGTGTTTTATATGGGTTTTATAATGAACTAGTGTAAGAAGATAATATGTTAATAGAGACTTGGTACTTGTGAATTATATGTTTTTATGGGTGAGATATATATGGATTATGAGTTTGGTGAACCGGATATAGATTATATGAATGGTTGAGAGAGATAAAACATATTTGAATGGGTGATACTGATACAGATTATAATACATTTAACCCTTATATACAGGTCTAATGAATTGGGTAATATTTCCGGTCATGTTAGGTAAAATCTAGAAAGTTAACTGGGGATATTTATACTAAGGACTGAAATGGAAACCAGTTATTTCAAAAATGGATTATGAATACAGTGCTCTATGTTGGCTAAAAGGATTTTTATTTTATTTCAATTTGTTTCAGAGGATTATTATGAGAATTTTTTTTTGTTTTTTTCTTGTGGATTTATTTTATTTAATATGATAAAAAAATATATTGATAAAGTAATAATAATATAGGTTTTAATTTTATTCATTAGACTAATAGATGTATTTATTTTATATCCTTGAAAATGATTTTTGAGATTATCCTTCCTTTTTTAAGGTTCTTGTAGTGTTTATGAATATGTAACATCAACGATGAAGTCCACTAAAAATTTGTGATGGTTTTCATGAAAAAACATATTTCACTTTAATGGTTTTATATTGTGAAAAAATCGGAACTTCAATAATTATCCAATATTTAGAAACATAAGTATTAAATCATATTAAAATAATATTCATTATAAAACCCAATGATTCATGCCAAAAACCATTATTAATAGTGTCTTTGGAAACATTGACATATAGAAAACGTGTGCATAAGTGAGATACATCATCTCTAACAAATTTATTCATAATTAGAACCCTTATTAGACATATAATATATAATAGTATTCCTCCTAACTAAGGAAAAAAATAAAAAAGCGGGAGCTCAGATGACCACTATTGTAAAGACCTGTATTTTCCATGTAATGTTTTTAATTATATAGAATTTTATGACTCTAAAAAAATTTACGGCGCGTGATTTCGAGGCCCATTGTGCCCGGAACAAATTTATGAAAATTTTATCAGGTAAGTTCAGAAAATACATGAGCGACATCTTCTAACATTGGAATCGTTGCTTAGATTAAAAATCCAAGGGCACCGTTGAATCTGCAAAGTTGGGATTTTCTTAAGGGATGCTTCACTTAGACCGCAATAGGTCCATAGAAAATGTTAGTTTTTGGAACTTTTTAATAGAATAAATAATATAACTTTATTATTTTATTTTATTCTATTCCACCAATTGATAGGTGGTAAGGTGGAACCAACGACGTGTCAAACCAATATATGACTCGATTCTCCAATCTAAGTAACAACAACATTGCGTGAAATTTGGATGATTCTTATTAATGATCCCCAATAAATCCCCACGTCGTTTTTTACTCACCCCCTCTCCTATAAATATAGAGCTTGGGGGAGGGGGATTAGAAAATCTTTTCCAAGCAGCAATGTTTTGTTGGAGTGCCATAATGCCGATCCTATAGATGATGGAGCCAACCTTAGTAAGAGGTGGCATGTGACACTGAAACCCTGAACTAGAGTTTGACATTCAAGTGGCGGAGAGGGAGACTGGTAGCGAGGATGGCGAACAACGAGACTGTTAACCGCAAGTGTTTTCCAATGTTTCAAGGTAGGGGTTTCGTTGATTTTGGTTTTCCCCACTTATCATTTGTAAAAGATAAGAACAGATCAATTCACAAATAATTTGAACCATTATTTTTATTTTATTTTTTATATGAGGGAGGGTGTGCTTTATTGTTGTGGTCGGGAATTGAAACTGAGGCATGATATTTAGTTGAAATTTTCCCCGAAACTCCCCTGGAATAATCTCTAATGCGGAGGGCGCGGGTTGACACGAACAAGGCCTGAGCCCCTCTGTTCTTGTGTTGATTGTGATCACCCTTCTTCAAGTTAGAAACAACCCCATTCTGGACCTACCAAAACAAAGAGTGCGATCCCAGGAAACCGCCAGCCCCGACGGTGAAAAAATGCGGGCCCCTGATGTGTGATCGGCTGCTCGACGAAAACCCTGTCACCGATACTAGTGCAAAGAAGTGCGGAAGCAGCACGCGGAGGCACTGGCCATATTCCCGGAGGAATACTGGCACATTCCCCTTACAGTGGCCGAGTAGAGGAGGGGTCCACCCACGAGGTAGCAAGGTTGTGCCATGCGATGGCTGCCCCGGGATCAAAGGTCGCTGGTATGACCGTCAGCATGTGGAATAGGCACGTGCCAGCGGCGTGCCCAGCGAAGGACCTACAGCACCACGTGGAACCTCTTTGGATCAAACCCCGAGGGTTGAGACGCTGACGTGGCCCCATGCCACATCATCCCCACCCGGACGCATCATGTTCTGGTGTCCCTGGCAGCCCACGCCACCAGTCGGGTGGCACAGTTGGGTCGGTTCAGTGGGCCGAACCTCCACCCAACATGCTATATTGACCATAGTCATGTTGGACCTGAGTCGTGTTGGGCCAACCCCGGTTGAACCGGATCGGCCCATGCCGAACCAGGTCTATCCGGTCTGACCGAGGCGGACCAGACCTGGACCATGTACCGACTTGTTATAGAAAACATTCCCTAACATCTAAACTGAGCGTCTGTTTGATGAACCGTCTACAGCGTCAGAATCCTTAGGACAAGGAAGTCCTTTTGGTATGTTCCACATGAGTTTTGGAGAATGTTGGGGCATGGATGGGTTGGATCTAATATGAATCCATTCGGGCCCTCGACACCAAAACGCATGTATCTCTCAAACAGTGCATCCGATTATAGAGTTTTTGTGGCTTTGGGACTCTCTTGAGGAGACAGATCTTTTGGAAAACTTTTTGGTGACGTCCATGGAAATCATGATAAAATGAGTGGCTTGGGGAGTTGTTCTCCCAAGATGACTATATATTGAACCCTACGGTTGTCTGATACCTGAAGACTACTTGACAATTGGCCCAATGGTAACCAGCTCTGTGTGACCCAACAGGGCCATAGTGGGGAGTGGATCTGTGTGACCCAGAAGACCCATGGTACTTGACAGGAGGAATGCCTCACTTCGGCCTTGGTAGGAAGCGGCTCTGTGTGACCCGACATTCCCACGGTGGGAAGTGACTCTGTGTAACCCATCATGCCCACGGTACCTTTTAGGTATTGGTACCACATCAATTTAGGGTTAGTGGGAAGTGGCTCTATGTGACCCGACAGGACCACAACACTCAATAGAGGAGGATTTATCCAATAGCCGAGGAGTACGATGATTTGATAACCCTTCTATCATTAACCTAATGTGATACCAGGTGTGATCTAACTTGGGTGGTGTACTTTTGCTTCATGCTTTGTGGTGTATCCTTTGTAGAACTCTAAGTGTCCTATGAGGCTCTCAGGGTCCTTACTGAGTATCGTCATACTCACCCCTACATGGGATTCACCTGCACCATGTTCTGTCTAGTGAAAATTACGTATAACATTGATCGATGCTAAGGGATCTAGGACTGGACCATGCATGGAGATGGTATTTTTGACGTGGCGTGACATAGGGAATACATATCGTGATTTGTGCCTACCCTTTAAGTAGGATCTGTGGTCGATGATCTAGGTGTTACCTTTCACTTTTCATTTATTTAGTACTTTTTCAGTTGTCCTTGTACTTTTTCTATTTGGGCTTGTCTTTCATCCACCTTTTATTTTAATCCCTCTTTACTATAGTAGTTTACTTCACATTGGATTTTCTTTCATTCTAGTCTATGTGGATTCCTCTTGTTGAGTTCTACTTTATGAGTTTCTATTGGTTTAGTAGCAACGTCTTCCCGTTTAGGGATACGACTTTCGGTGCTAATTTCCAAACCTTGGATAATAGAATGCGGGCTTCGGGTAGAAATAAAATAGGCCTGAGGGGATGGGTCATGAAAAAGTTGTATCAGAGGTTGTGGGTTCTACCTCAATGACCGAGAGTGTGTGTTTTTGTTTTAAAGAAAAAGTGTTGAGTTTTGAGAGTCTGACCTTCAAGTTCATGGAGTCTGGGGTTGGTGGGGCGACTGAGATATCCATACACTGGAACATTGATTCCAGCTTTTTGGATCAATTAACAAAAATTCTGGTCGCGTTTTTTTTTTATTTTGAATAAGAGTCAACTCACCAGGTATAATGTTCTAACTATGACACATTTTGATTTATCTCATCATTTCTTGAGAAGGATGACCAGCCATGATCCAGATGCATGAGGACAGCCCTCTCAGTGACGAGGTGTTTTATCAGGGACCCATGTCTGAGATGGCCCCATCGGGAAGTGCCCAAGTGCTAACACCACCTGATGGTCAACCCATGCTACCATCCGTTTCGGTAGATAACATTTGTAGGCTTTTCACCCTACATGTGTTTCAGAGATAGAGACCACCCAGGTTTAGGGGTGATACATACGATCAAGTCGCTAAGTACTGGCTAGAGTAAGTGACATGGGTCTTCTTCTAAGTAAGGACAACACCCGACCAGATGGAGATCTTGGTGGTGAACCTTCTGTAGGGATCAGCTGGGAGATGGTGGGGATTGATCAACTAGGTTCACGATGAGGTGACCATCACATGGGTTGACTTTGAGAGAAATTCTCGAGAGGAGCTTTCTCCTTTATGTTGTGCTCAGTGCACATTCAAGAGATGATTCACCTTTAGTAGGGCAACATGACAGTGGCCGAGTACATGGAGATGTTAACAAAGATTTCCCTCTATTGTATGAATACGTCAGAAGACCATTTCATCAGGGCTTCGGCCTTCGAACAGAGGCTCAAAAGTGATATTTGGCATATAATGGTGACCGTTAGCATCCCCGCCTAGGTGGGAGTACTGAAGCGGGCCCTTATTATAGAGATCTTCCTATCAGAGCAGGCACCGACATCAAGGGCCAACAGCAAACCCCAGGCAATAGAGTCTTGGATAGGTAGTAGGCATTTGGTGCATGGGCCCAAGTGGGCCATGTATTTCAAAGGGAGACCCTAGGACTCCATGTTGGCAATACAAAACTCCCAGTCTAGAGGGAGTTAGTAGGGAGCTAGACAGTGCTTTAAATGAGGTAGATAGGGCCACATGGATCTTGACTACCCGACTCGCCATACGGATGACCAGCAGACAGTCGAGGGACCGCCAAGGCAGAGGCAGAGGTTTGAGTGAGGAGGTCTGCAGAGAAGAGGTAATGGCAGGGGATATGACCAGGAAATAGTTGGTGGACAGCTATTCGATGTGCTACTGCCACCACCTCTAGGAGGTCTACCCTGACCAAAGGGACCAGGTAGACAGGGGTG
Organism: Viscum album; assembly: GCA_963277665.1. NCBI lineage: Eukaryota > Viridiplantae > Streptophyta > Magnoliopsida > Santalales > Viscaceae > Viscum > Viscum album. Next base: position 738,350,429 of record OY728137.1, read on the forward strand.
AGCTCATCTTTAGGTAGTGGAGGCCTATGACCACGGCCCTCTGGAGATGACTAGAGGAATCATCTTTGTCTACTACACCCTAGATATAGTTGTTATAGATAATTGATCCAGTCACTCTTTTATTTCAATGACCCTCGTTCAGAGCTAGAAGATTCCAATAGAGTCTTTGGCTCGATCCTTACGACTAGAGACTCATAAGAGGGGTGGATTTGACAATCAATCACTGGTGCCGAGAGTGTGAGCTTAATCTAGGAGGTGAGAGATTTAGCTGGGATCTCCTAGTAGCAGTGTCGAGGCCTAACGACATCATCCTAGGTATGGACTGGTTATCCACAGTACATGCTCAAATTGACTATTTATGGTGCAAAGTGTGGTGTGTCCGCACAGATGGGACTAGGTTTTCCGTCAGCGTAGATAAGGGAACCTTTTTAGCACAGGAAAGACTTAGCCAAAATAGGGTTCAGCCGAGCTCCCATTAGTTATCTAGCCTAACCCTCAGGGTATTTGATGATGAGAGTTTGAGTTATCCTATAGTAGTGTAGCAGTATGCTGATGTCTTCCCTAATGATGTCTTAGGACTACCTCCACGCAGAGAGGAATACTTTTGCATCGACATGTACCTCGGGATGACACTGATATCTACACCATAATATCATATGCCTCCCACGGAGCATTTTGAGTGACATGTACAGTTGGAGGACTTATAGGGAAATGGGTTCATAAGATCCAACATTTATCCAATGGCAACCTCAGTTTTGTTCACCAAGAAGGTAGATGGGAGTTTGATACTCTATGAGGACTATCGGCACCTGAAACATGTGACTACGAAAAACAAGTATACACTTTAGAGAATTGATGATCTTTTCAGTCAGTTGAAGGGAGCACATTGGTTGTTCAAGATATACCTCAGATCAGGCTATCATCATCTCAGGGTTGGATATGAAGATGTGATGAAGATGACCTTCATATGTTAGTATGCCCACTATGAGTTCATGGTTATACCATTCATAGGGACCAATTCCCCTACAGTGTTCATGGGACTCATGAACGAGATCTTCCAACCATACCTCGATCACTTTGTGTTTGTCTTCATCGATGACATCATGAAATAATTAGTGGTGGGGGAGGATCATGCCTATCATTTGAAGATAGTTCTGGATACACTTAGAGAGAACCAACTTTATGGTAAGCTCTCAAAGTTCCGGTTATGGATATGAGAGGTCCACTTTCTAGGACGTGTTTTCTCAGAGACTGGAGTTGTAGTGGATCTAGTGAAGATAGAGGCTCTACTTGCTTGGGAACTACCCAAGAGTGTGACCGAGGTGCGGATTTTCATGGGGTTTATTGGATATTACTGGAGATTAGTGCCAAAAGATTCTAGAGTTGCAGTACCATTGTCAACATTAATGAAGAATGGGAAGCCATATGTATGTACTGAGAGATGTCAGCTGTGTTTTCAAGAGCTAAGGTAGAGACTGATGAGTTCTCCCATCTTGAGTCTACTCGAAGAGGGAATTGGGTACGTAGTCTACTGCCACGTATCAGGGACCATACTGGGGTGTGTTCTGATGTAGAAGTGAGAAATGATCACCTATGGCTCACGACTGCTGAGACAGCATGAGAAGAACTATGCTACCCAAGACATGGAGTTATTAGGAGTGGTCTTCGCCATTAATATATGGTGGAATTACTTGATGGGATAATTTTTTATAGTCTTATCTGGTCACAAGAGTCTACGGTATATCTTCTCTAGGAATTACTTGACCCCGAGACAGTGGTGTTGGTTAGTGTTCCTCCAGGACCATGACTTTTAGATAGTCAATAATCCTGGGATGCAGAACGTGGTAGCAGAAGCTCTTAGCAGGAGGTCTAGTCTAAATTTACTAAGTGAGGTGATAGAATAGATAGCCACGTTTTAGATATCCTTTGTGGATAGAGATAGAGAAGCCTACCTCTAGTCTTTGATAGTCACTCCCTCACTCCTTCAGAGAGTCAGGGAGGCATATCTTGTAGAAATTGAATGCAAGGCTCGACATGCACAGATGTCCTCAGGTCAGGCGCCCGATGGATTTTTTGAAGGTGGGGAGCATTTCATCCTCTTCAGGGGACGTTCAATGGTACCAATTATGCTACTGAAAGAGGAGTTGAGGGAGTTCCATACATCCCATTAGGAGGTACGTACTGGTGTCGCGCAGATGTACCTGGATCTCCGACGTCCGCACTGGTGGCCAGGGATGAAGAAGACTGTAGTAGAGTTTGTTTCATGATGCCTCACATATCAACAAGTGAAGGTCGAGCATCAGGTAAGAACATGCTTAGCATAGCCACTTGTGGTTCCGGAGTGGAAGTGGGATGGGATCTCCATGGACTTCGTGACAGGGCTTCCATGTACGTCTAGGGGACAGGATTATATCTGGGTGATCGTTGAACAACTTGCCAAGTTGGCCTACTTCATTCCTAATAGAGAGCCCGTGTCAGTAGAGGGCTTGGGATGCCTCTACATATAAGATATTGTGCAAATCCATTGGGTGCCATCAATGATCGTCGCTGACCGTGACACACATTTCATATCTCAGTTATGAAAGTGTTTGCAGGAGGCAATTGGGACTCAGCTACATATGAACAACGCCTTCCTTCCTCAGGAAGATGGTCTGATAGAGTGGACCATATAGTTTTTGGAGGACATGATTCGTGCATGCGTCATATATTTTTTCCATATTTGGGAGGATTATTTTACCTTGGCGGAGTTTTCTTACAACAATAGTTACCACCCCTGCATCGGTATGGTACTATTCGAGGCCTTGTATGGTCAACCTTGCAGATCACCTATATTCTGGGAAGACCCTGGGGATTCAACACTTATGGGTCCAGAGTTGGTATGGACCACCACCGGGAAGGTGTAAATAATCTAGGAGTGGATGAAGATTGCGCGGATTAGACAGAAGGCTTATGATGATAGGATCCAGAGACCCTTGGAGTACCAGTAGGGGGCATGTATTCCTGCGAGTCTCCCCTCGATGGGGAATACAAAGATTTCGACAAGTAAACAAGTTATCACTGAGGTTTATCATACATTTTTTGATACTTCGGAGGATTAGAGAGTTGGCGTACCTCTTGGACCTCCCACCGCAATTGGAAAGGGTGCATGATGTCTTCCACGTATCCCAACATTGGGGATACGTACACAACCCATCTCATGCCATCGACTTTGGAGAGCTGGACTTGGATGATGGAGTGACATTTACAGAGGTTCTAGTTGAGATTGAGGATAGACAGTAATGGGTCCTTCATGGGAAGTTAATAACTCTGGTGCATGTTCGCTGGTAGTAAGAGAACCTGTAGGAGAGCACATGGGAGTGGGAGGCTCAGATCCATGCTTAGTACCTCCATTTTTTCCTTAGTCTATATTGTGGCTTTCAGGTATGTAAAGCCCTAAGGTCGGTAGAATGTAATATCCAGGATTTTCCATCTAATTTTTAATTTATATTAAAATTTATGAGTCTATAAAAATTGATGGAGCATGATTCTGAGGCCTGGTGTGACCAGAATAAATTTTTGAACTTATTTTTTGGTATATTCAGTAAAAATGTGAGCAGAGTTTTCTAAATTTTTAACCGTCTCTCAGATTAAAAATCTGAGGGAACTGTTGAATTTGTATTGCCAAGATTAGCTTCAGAGAGGTTTCACTTTGACCCCACTTGGTCTAGAGAAAAAGTTAGTTTTTGGAACTTTGCAATAGAATAAATAAATTAACATTATTATTTTATTTTATTTTATTCCTCCAACAGACAAGAAGAAAGGAGGGATCGGTGACCTGTTTATCTAATAAATGGCTTCACCCTACAATATAAGTAATAGAAATGTTGGGGGAAATTAGGAATCTTCCAATTTATGATCCCCAATAACTCCCCTAATCGTTACTTACTATGCCCTATCCTATAAATATAGAGTTTAGGGGATGGGTATGAGAAAAGAATCACCAAGCAGTGAAGTTCTGTTGGATTTCCATAACGTCGAGCCCATAGAGGATGGAGCCAACCCCAGAAGGAGTTGTCGTTAGACACCGAAACCCCGAACCGGAGTTTGACATTCAAGTGGCCTAAATGGAAACTTTTTATAGGAACGATGAACAATGGGACTCCGCCAACCATGAGCGCTCTCTAATGTTTCAAGGTAGGGTGTTTCAATGATTTTTTCCCCAATTCCCATTAAAAAAATATAAGAATGGATCAACTCACAAGAAAGTTGAACGTTATTTTTATTTTATTTTTTTTATGCGGGAGGGTGTGCTTTATCATTGGGGTTGGGAATTGAAACAGAGGAATGAAATTTAGTTGAACATTTCCCCGAAACTCCTCCGGAATTATCTTTAACACGGAGGGCTCGGGCTAACACGAACAAGGCCCGAGACCTGCCGTTCCAATGTTGTTTGTGATCACCCTTTGGCAGGTTGGCGACAACCTGAAGCAGGACCTACCCCATCGAAGAGCGCGATCCTAGGAAACTGTAATCACCGATGACGCAAGAAAGAGGGCCACAGGTGTGCAACCAGCATCCCGAAGAACCCCATGCCACCAGCATCAGTGCCACTGGGGGCACACAGTGGCGCGACAACGGCACGCGGCGTCATAAGCCGTGTTCCTAGAAAAAGACTGGCCACTACCTCAGGTAGTGGCAGAGCAGTGGAGGGGAGCGCCCCTGGTGGCGCACCCACATGGCAGTAGGGCCATGACTTGTGATGGACGGTGTGGGAGAAAAGGCCGCTGGGATGACTGACGGCTGGTGGATGGGGCGTGTACCAGCTGCACGACGAACTGAGGACCAATGGTCCGTCAGTCACGGTGCAAAGGACCCGCATCGCCACATGGTACCGCATTGAGGAAACCACCGAGGGTTAACCCACTGATGTGGCCCTGCACCACCTCAGCCCTACCCTGACACATCGCGTCCTGGTGTTTCTAGTGGCCTCACAGCCAGGCGGGTGGCACCGTCGGGCCGAGCAGCCACACATCGTCCTAACCCGTGGCCTAGTTGGGTTAGGCCGAGCCTAGTGGGCCGGCGTGACCTGAGTCCAGTCGGACCTAAGTTAGGCCAGGTTGATCAAGGTTGAACTGGATCGGCACCTACTAAATCGGGGCATGCCGGTTCGACCGTGACAGAAAGGACTGAGACCTAGTATTGAATTATTTCACAAAACATGCCCTAACATCTAAACCCGATGTCCGTTTGATGAACCGTATATGATGTAGGGATATTTAGGAAGAGACGGTCTTTTTGTAATGCTCCACCTATGATTCAGAGAATGTTCAGACATGACCGGGTTGGGTAAAATACGAAAACAACCAGGCCCTCAGAACTAAAACACAAGTATCTCGCAAACCGTTCTTATGATTAACGATCCATTTGCGGCTTTGGGACTCTCTTGAGGAGAAAATCATTAAGAATATTTTTTTTACATCCATGGATATCAAGAAGAAGCGAGTGGATTGAGGAGAAGTTCTCCCAAGAAGACTATGTTTGGAACCTTGTGGTTGGTTGAGACCTGAAGACTACTTGATGATTGGTTATGTGGGAAGTAGATCTGTGTGAACTTGTAGGCCCATGGTGGAGAGCAGCTCTATGTTACTCGGTAGAACCATGGTACTCGATAAGAGTAGTACCTTAGTTTGGCCATGGTGGGAAGCGGCTCTGTGTGAACCGACATGCCTACGGTGTGAAGCGGCTCTATGTGACCCTTCATGCCCACAGAACCCATCAAGGATAGATACCAAAACTATTCAAGGGTACTAGAAAGAGGATCTGTGTGACCCAACTGGCCCTCTATACTCTATAGAGGAGGAGTTATCTAGCAAATTAGGAGTTCAATGATGTGATAACCCTTCTATAATTGACTTAAAGCGATGCCTGGTGTGAGATGACTTGTGTTGTGTACTTTTTCTTGATGCGTTTTGTTTTATCCTATGTAAAAACCTTGGAGACCAATAGGGGTCTTAGTGCCCCCACTGAGTATCACCATACTCACGGCAGCATGGGCTTCGGCCGCACCTTGTTGTGTCCGAGGATGATGATGTACAACATTGATCGAGGCTGAGGGATCTAGGACTAGGCAATGCTTGTAGCGGGACCTTTTGAAGTGATGTGATGCATGAACTACATATCGTGAATTGTGCTTACCCTTCAGGTGTGATCCATGGTGGATGATCCAGAAGGTAACATTCAGTTTTTAGGTATTTTTTTCAATTTTTTAAACGTACTTTTATGTTTTCCAGTTGGGCTTGTATTCCGGCCCCCATTATTTTAAGCACTTTTTACTACAGTAGTTTACTTCAAAATTAATTTTGTTGCATTCTTATATATGTGGTTCCCTCTTGTTTCATTCTACTCTGTGAGTTTGTAAAAGTTTAAAGGAAATGCCTTCTTATTTTAGGGATACGCCTTTCAGTGAATTTGCCAGCCCCTGGCCTATGGAAGGTGAGCATGGGGTATTCATGACACGGGCCCCAGGGGACGGGTCATGACATGTATTGGTAAATAAGGGATATTTAAACATATCATGTGCATAATGGTATGATAATATGATAATAATGATAGAAAACCATGAACTATATGTCATAGAACATTAACATGAGTCATTTGAAAAAAAATTAGATTATTAGACAAAAATTTAAAGTATCCAAATGACATGGTGCATGCGAAAATTAAAATGGTATAAGAAATACATTTTTTGTTATACAAATAAGACATTAAAATTGTGAACATGTATAATTAGAAATAGGTTCACTGATAATGTTAATGAAATTAAATTAGTCACTCTTATAAAATAATGGACAAGACACTAGTTCCAGGAAAATCCGTATGGATATAAAAACATGTTCCATGCATTAAACTGTGAGCGTGTATTCAGGTTTATACATAACCTTACGAAAACGTAATCAGCTTCACCCATTTCATATTTACACATGAGTTATTTGGAAATTCCTAATTCATTTGAGGGAGATAGAGGTCCCACCTATTACATAATCTATATATCTTTGTGCCATAATATCATAATCCATTCATCATAACATAACTCATGAAATGAAATGAAATTGATAAACATTTATCACATCATCATATTATAACCCTTATAAAAATTAACATGTTTAATAAAAAACATATCATACACAATATATACCATTAAAATAAAGATTAATAATTGTTTCCTTGGATCATATACCTGGTAGAAAATGATATATAAAAGTATATCATCTTAGATGAATAAATTATTTTTGAAAGAAAAATCAACTTGAAATTCCTCTGAGGGAAATAACATTTAATTTGAAATAAAAATTATAAAACCAAAAATTCACAAATTATTTGTGAAATCATTTGAATTTTAAAAAACATAAAAAAATATAAATGATTCCTTAAAACAATAATTTTCCATGAAGGATATAAAAGAACAGAATACTACAATAATGATATCTTGTAAATTTTTTGTAATATAAAAGTTGTCATTGTTTTAAAAAAAATAAAAATATTCCATTAAAACATTTTATAAAAATTTAAATAATATTGTTCAAATTTAATTGAATAATATTTTTTAGAATGTTAAAAAATGATTTTTTTGGAAAACATGGATATGGATGGAAATTGGATTTCGATAGAATAGAGAAATACATATATTTTTTCATTAAAAATATTCTTATGGAATAAAGAGTATATAAAAAAGGAAAATGAGTGGAAAATATATATTCTTATTACATAACCTTATTTTAATAAAACTCACGATGTTCTTGAGATGTATATTATAATATCTCGTCTTTAAAATAATTATCATAAATAATGCCGATAAACAACGAGATTGTTACATCAAACATTTTCCACATTGGTGACATTAGAATTGTAAGATCTATTTAAGTATAAGATAATGAATGACTAAATATAATTAATAGTTTTTAATACATGATATAACATTTCAAATGTTTAGTATGTACACCTTGGAATATAAAATTGGTGAATAGTAGAACATAAGTGTCAGAGAAGTAAAATTAAAACAAAATCCTTTGCCACTTTGTCAAATTTTGAATTGTAAACCCCATGAAAGATATATACTAAAATTGATATGTGAATAAGTATAATTTTTTAGGTAATATTAATAAAATAGATTAATGGGTAGTATATGATCTACATTGGATATATAGGTGGTGTGGTTGCAATTTGTATCATATAAATAAATGTGTAATGAAAATCTATTACAATAAGTCATGACTTTCTTTTATCGTATTATAAAATCATATATAATAAATATTTGTATATAATAAACATATTATAGAAACATAATCATTTTTATCATACCATATATGATTTACTTATGACATTTTATCACCAATTTACTAACAATTCACTCTTAAAATTAGGTTTCATATAATAAGTGCATCGATTTTCACATATGTTATGGTTTTCAATTTTTGGACCTATAATATTCATAATAGTTCCATGATCACCATAACTTAATCCATTATATAAACATAATATATATTTATTATATATTTATTTAAATTAATCAATAAAATTAATATATAGAAAATAAAATACTATGTTCTTAGAGATTATATGCCATACCCCCCCTTAATGTTGTATCAATTATATAGATAGATTGAATGAAAAATGATTAAGTAATAAGTTTATGTTAAAAAATAATTTTTATTTCATTCTTTAAAAATATAGATATCTAAAACATTCTTGATTATATTCTAGGTAAATTTTATGTGGATAATGAATCACATTGTCTTATGAGATAATAGTTTATGATCGACACGAACAACATTATCTTATTCGCATGAAGTAGAATGTAAGAGGGAATATGTGATATAATGATAAAAAATAATAATAATATGATTAGAATTATATATAAATAATAAATTTATTATCATATTAATCAATGATAGGTGGTCATTGAAAAATAATAGCATCAATTCATTAGGCGGTCATTGGTCGTACACATAGATGATGATTTCATATCCCATTTTATTGAAGAGGAGATTATTAAAGGAAATTAGCCTAAAATTTAAAAATCATAGTATATAGATCATATAGAGGTTATTATGTCATCATGTTTTGATAATAATTGATTGATTTGGGGGATGAAATAATATAAAACACGTGGTTAGGGGCGTTACCTCTTATTTTGAAAACATCCATAGGTTTACAAAACAAATCTTTTCTAGGATGACTTTACGACCAGTATATGTCTTTAAAGCTGATATCAGGGAATTGGGAAAATTATTTTTAGTGATTGGATAAGGAAAAGGGCTATAGGAGTGTGCATATAATGGGAGTGGAGCGGTCATTTACATGTGGGGTGAGTGGAACACTTGTATATTTTAAAAATAAGTAATTGTGGCCTCAATTTTCACATACCAAATATCAAAAAATTGGAAATTATCAAACCTTATAGGTGATAATGTCAAATTTTCTCTAGAAATAATGTTTTTAAAATGACTATAAAAAACATCATCCATTATCTTTTTATATTGACCACCCAGTAGACCCATTTTCATCTTAACTATGGTAATTAATTTTTCTATTTATAATATTCATTATAGAAAAATAATTTTAAATTAGTAGATAATATGAACTATAATCCTCACAAATATGTAACCCAATTTTCAAAATTTTATTCAGATAAATAAAAGTTTCTACTTTATAATTAAACCTACAGGTGTGATGAGAAAGCGATTTTCCTAAAAGAAAATATTGAATGATTAAATAGTTTTTTATCAAAATTCTATATGATAGTTATTCCAAAGTACTAAATTGAATTAATATATATATAATTTAAATTTTTTTATTTTAAAATTTTAACACCCCAAAATTTTTAGTAAGAACATTGTATTTGATAGCGTGAATGACATGAAAATACAAGTATGTAAGGGAATATAATATCCCAATACTTTACAATATATTTACTATTCTAAGTTAAATAAATATATGATATTGCTTAAAATTTACATGATACTGAGTTTTCATTCATCTCACGCAACAATTAGTTTCTTTGATATCTTACATTACAGGTAATACAATGTTTAACCGCACAACAACATATTTCTAAAATATTATTATTTAATATGATACAATATAGCATTTGCATTAAAATAGAGTTTATTATTAAAATAAAAAACCTATTAATTTTTTTAAATAAAATTATATAAATTCATTAGTTACCAATTCATTAGAAGCTAAAATATAAACCAATTGAATATAAATGATATATTTTTCTTTTTATTCTTCTATGGGCATTTCATCTTACAAAATTAAATTTATTACTATTAGTGAATTATATAGATGAAATATATATCTAATATATTAAATAAATTTTTTTTATTAATCTAATATATTTGATAGGAATAAGATATACAAAAACCTGATTTTATACATAAAAACTTATATTTTTAAAAAGATAGGTTTACCACCTTTTAATGGGGAACCTATTTTAAATCCAATTTTTTGAAATTTTATAAATTTTATATGTTATGTTAAATTTAATTTTTTAAATATAGACATCAAAATTAGGTTCTAATCGATGTTTTCTATTTTTCTATATGATTTTACGTTTTGATTAATAGTGAATAATACTAAATAGTAATTCAAAAATTCTGTTTATTATACAATATTTAGAAGATAAAAATAATTTTTTTATTTATTTTAAGGTTTAATTAGCTAAATTAAACATAAATTATTCCTATTATGGTCATTATAATATATTTTAAACTGAAATTTAATATAAAAACATATAAATTTTTTTCAAATAGTTTACTTTAAAGAAAAACCTGATTTGTTATCCTATATGCGGGGTTGATTTAAATTTAATTTGTACCACTTATGTTTTTGTAATTTAGAATAATTTAATAAATCATATTAATCATAATAATTTATAATTTCTATTATGATCAACTTATTTTTTACCAGAACTATTAGCGAATATGACCAAAATTAAATATAGTGATTGTGAGAAAAATTATCATAACAAAGGACTAAACCATAATCTTTAAATCAAAAATGACATACACACTTTTCCCAAATCAATTGGATGTTAATATTTTGACCATATAACCCCTTTCATTTAAATTATAACCATTATTATATCCTATTTTTATTGAATGAATGGGTGAAATTCCCTTTTTAAAAATTTAATAGAATATAACACCTCCTCCACTATAAAAAGGCACTCAGCACTCACACATATTCATATATATCAAGCCATTTAGTTCGAAAAAACTTGGATAATATAATATTCCAACATCCCTATCATCATCCTATAACTCTCACATTGGTAGTTAGTGAAACTATTGAATTTTATTGTATAATTCAAAATGAGTTAATCAAAAATACAGTTTCATTCTTCGACGATCTCTTTAATTTTATTTACTTATCCACCCCATAAAATATTATTATTAAATGGTAATATAATAAATTCAATGTATATAATATATTGAGATGTTTTTATTATATGGTTTATACCTAAAACTACACACACTTTCACCTAATGGGTAAAAAACAAACCATTTCTGTTTACAATGAATTACCGCCTCACAAAATGATGACATTCATTTTTCCTTTACCAATTATCATGGTTTGAAATTATAATGGAAATTTTTCTATAATATATATTTTATTTATTATATATTTATTATTCTATAATTTCTATGTAACACATACCCTAATAGATTCCATTTTGTGGTAATACAATAACTTCATTTGTGGAAGTGTAGACTACCTCATCCTCAAAGCGATGCGATTCGTTCACCTGATACATGAAATATATTATGGAATTATTTTAACAAACATATTTTACATATAAGAAATAAATATGGTACATTAAATTTAATATATATATATATAATTCAATTTTAATTCTTCTAATCTGACAAAAAATGTATGTAGTGTTCATGTGTACATACGACCTACTGTATCCATGAACAGTGTATTTCATTTCTTATCTCCAAATACTATGGATTATTATACATACATATATAATTGGTAGATATGATAATAAATTCTTTTTTACATTCAATATATAATGAAATTATTAGCTACATAATAATAACAAAAAATAACATGTCAAATCAAACTCAAAAAACTAGGCAATTAACACCCAAAAATGGTGAAAATTATGAACGATTATAAACAAAAGGCTGATAATATATTATAATAAATAAATATATGATATTATAAATATTATTATGGTTATTTTATATGTTTTTTATTTGTTTTGAAACCATTATATATAAGGATAAAGGATGTTCACCTGAAATGAAAGGTGAGGTAAGTGATTCTTGTCTCACATTATCTTTCTGTAATACATACACCATTTTCAACATTAATTTTTTGGTGGTTTATATAATTCCAATATCGTATTTAGTATCATGAATACTTATATTTGTATTGTATTTAAAATTTTAATCGATTTTATTTTTTTCATGACGATTGTGATCTTAATTTTACCAGGTGGTAAGTGACTTCATCTCAATTTCCAATCTTTGAGGAATATTTTGTTATCATCCACCTAATTTCTTATATTTTGTGTACATAATACCACATTGACAGATAATATCTTGATTTATTCATTATAAAATATATTTTGAGTGTTAATTTTATTTATTTTTTTAAAGTGGATTGGAATTAAGTATTACCAAGTGAAAAAGACATTCATAACACAATTTCTTTCTTTGGGTAATATTAATTTTTCATTGACGTTAATATTTTATGATTATGTGTGTCATCAGTTTTTAGTATATATTTTTTTATTTCAAAATTTTATATGTATTTAAATTTTATACTAATTATATAATTATTGATTTACTATCACATCATTGTTATAGCCTTTTCCTAGGTTTACTTCATAATCATATTTTGTTTCGGATTATTTACACATAAATTTCTATTAGAAGAAATTATTTAATCATAGTTAAATTACTACATTTATTTTCTTCTCCTAAGTTTATTTTTGATATTTTTCATATATTAGTACCATTTTCCACACATTCATACTCAAAATTATTTTTAAAATTTATTTAATAAAACATGAATTTATTTTTCCATTTAGTAAAAGATCTTATTTTCATTTAAAAACAATATTTTCTCAAATAATTGTTTTTCAAAAAATCATTTATTAAATTCATTTTACCTTTTTTCCTTACGAATTTTTTTTATGGAATCTTATAGTCTCTTTCCAAATAAGGAATTTTTATATCCTTTTATATGTGAAAAAGTAATATTACTTTTACACTATACTTAATATATGGATTTACCTACCGTTGTTTCATTTAGGATTCATTTGACATTATAAACGGTTAAATTTTAAATAAAATGTTTTTAAAAATTATGTTCAAATGACATTTATATTAAAATAAATATTGAAAATGAAAATGATATTTTCCGCAATAAAATATTCAAAATACCATTTTATAATATTTTAGTTCATCAACAACAAAAAATAATTATTTTAATCAACTTGGGATATGTTTTATTGTTACCATTGTAATTCCACTGTTGGAATGTTTTTGATTTATTATGAAAAAGATAGTATTGTAATCCAATTCCATTATTCCATTATCATTCCACTTAAAATATTCAATGTTTTATGATCATTGACCTTTGAATCTCCCATAATTATTTATATCAATTACCATTGATATGTCTATTACTGACATTTTATATCATTTTTACATATGGTGTTTACTTTGAAAGTTATCTGATTTTCTGAGGAAAGATTGATACATCTGTATCTTTTATTCAATATGGATATTTGATAATGATTATTGTTATTAATTAATTCAATTACTTGTTATGAGAAGTTCATTAGACATGCATTGATGGGTGGGGCCCAAAATTTATATTCCCCTTAATGCATAAAAAGGATATCATGAGGAAAGTAAGATACGTAAAATAAACAGGTTTCAATCTATATTTTTATCCATCTATTCAAAAGCCTTGATGGTATAAGTTTTCATCTGCCTCATATAAGAGGTTTAATAATTAATCATTTCCTTTATTTTTATTCAATATTTATTATCCATGATATTTTCACAATGACAAATTATATAGATATATTTTATTCTATGTTTATTAATTAAATGGAATGTGTTTTTATTTCTATACATTTCCATGTTGATTATACCTTATCTAGTTATGTATATGGAATGTGTCTTTTGTTATTTAACAAGAAATATTATTTACTATCTTCCTTCTCAGTTATTGATTACATGGAATATGTTCTTTGTTATTTACCATTTCATATAGATTATTCTCATTAAATCAATATTTTTTTCCATTATACCTTACCCTTACCGAGAATTTGAGTTCACCATTATTTCGTTCCTTTGCCAAGGATTCATTGAAGTTTACTAAGAATGGTATCTATGGATAGATTATGTGGAATAAATTTATCCATAAAAAATATTATGTTGTAATTATTACAACAATGTATAATATATTACTCTTGTGCATATCATATTTACTATAACTACTAAACCATTTGGTCTTTTGGGACATGATTTACATTTTTCTTCTCCTAATGCAATGGTATCATGACCCCATGTCCTGGTTTTTTGGGGTATGGTCACCACAAAAATTTCTTAAACAATTTCAATGTTATCAAATGCTATAATAGAAATAAAAATTAATAATAGAAACCATTATTTCCCACTATTCATCAAAAATTTTTCATCTCATAAAAATATCAAAACATTACCCGAAGATATTTTCGCATGTTTATTTAAAAATTTAATTTAATTTTTTCAAACAAATTTTTTAAATGTCTAAAATGTTAAATTTAAAAATAAGTGTGCAATATTTTGAAAATTTAATTTCTTTTTAAAATATAGTTTTTTAGAATAAAATTATATTTATTATTACCATATACATAACAAACACATAAAATGAATGCTAAACGTTAGATTAAATTTAAATTATTTTTATTTCATTAAAATAATATACCAAATAGGATTTTTTAAATTTATTAATTCAAAACATATTGGTTTGTAGATATTTTTCTTCAAAAAGTAATGTCCCTTTGTTTCAAATGATTTTTATTTTCCTTATAGATTAATTATTCATAAAATTTTACATTTTATATTCATGTGTATTCCATATAATTCAGAGATTAGTTATTCCTATTCATACCTTCCACTCCAATGGAAAGGTGATATGTATCATATTAAATATTGATATTTTAATAGTATGTTGTTTTTTTGTATAAACTAGGTGCTACGTGTAACACGAGATATAAAACAATTACTTTATTTGGAAGAAGATTATAAAATATCGTGCTGTTACATTTTAATCCCTTAAATATATTTTCGTTATTTAAATTTTTCTTTTTTATCATTAATAAAGGGTTGAAAAATTAAAAATCCATTTATTAGAAACCCACATCATTATAAGGGATTATAAAAAATTTATACTTGAAAACCAAGAAAGGGATGTGAAAAGGTATTTTAGAATAACACAAAAGTCGGTTTATATATAGGATACACATTTACAAAAGTGAAAACATGGACATAAAAGATAAAATAACAACCCCAGACAAATATTGAGTGATAGAGAACATGGTTAGTAAAATTTAAGATCTAAAAATCCATAAATATTTTATATGTAATGATCATTAATTCATCAGAAATAAAGTTAAATGTATAAAATCCCATTTGAATATAGTTTTTTTCTTATTGAGTAATATCCATAAGAATATATACATAATTTATTTCCTTCAATTTAATAAGAACAATGTCATCCATTGGTTTTGATTCAATCAATTTAAACAATATATTTTACTCAATGACATGAATATTCATGAAAAATTTTAATTACTAATTGAATTTATAAAGTTATAATAAGATCCATAAGTATTTAATTCATCCCATAATTATTTACCAAAAAAAATATTCATATCACAATTTTTCGAATAACATCAAAACATAAAAATGATTAATTTTATAAATGGTTAACCTTAAGGATTATCCCAAAATATGTCTTACCAAAATTGAAGTCCAGATATTGGAATGATTTGATATCACATCCTTCCATAATCAAATTAACCCAAAATTAATATCCCATAAATTACCACTATAACTTATATATTTCTTAATCAACTAAAAAAATTCACAGTAAAACCATAAATACTTTCTAATGATAATTTAAAACTCATTCCATAAAAATATATTATCTTGTCCAAACAAAATTTCATTGGAAATAAGGTCACATCGAAACCCTTATATATTACTATATGATTATTCAAAATAGAAAATTTTATATTCTTACTCAAGAATATATGTTGATATAGTTAAAAAATTCATATAATCATATAAAATTTTACTTGAATAATAATAATAATACTTTTATAGTGGTTATGCATACAAACCCCCCCCCCCCCCCCCCCATGAAATTCACAAACTATGGAGTGCCCCGATTATCATGATTCACTTCAATGGTTTGGATTTTATAAGACCTTCCTTTATCAATTTTTTTAGAGGGTTTTTTGTCTTATCATCCTCTATATCCTTTAGATTTGATATTTTATTTCTAGAATTCCAAATAACTTATCATTTGAAACAATAGAGTTTGAGTTGTTCATAATGTTGAGTTCTGATTTCATTCATTTCATAGAATTGTAGATTGACATCACTTATTTATTCCATATATTTATGGATTGTATTCCCACACTTTAAAATCATTATTGTTCATTTAAAGAAACAAATCAGGGTCTCTTTACCTTCGTCATAGTGGGTAGGATTTTGAAACATTTTCTTCCTTCTATGTGACATATCATTTAAAATTATATGGGACCCCATATTTCATTTAAAAACACTAACCCTATGAGGGTTTCCATGATCCATTTCTTCTTTTAGAGAAAATGGAATCATATTTACATAGCTTCCACATTCCCTTACGAATAATTCTAATTAGAGATTTTGTTATAATATAATGAATAATCAGTCAACCATATATTAATGCAGAATGATAATACTAAAATATATCCCACTAGTCGTATAAAATTTCATTCATAGATAAAAATAGATTCATCATTATTCTATTTAAAATCATGGGATTACATAAAAATCTTTTTATAAATTATAAGAGTAATGTAGTTATTAATAATTAAGCACTTACGCACATCGCACATCATTGATTTAATTATTTCTTGTGGGTTATTATTTTTATAATATCACACCATCGATCCTCCTTAAATTCCAAAAGGTAGACAACCAAAATCAATTTTTTATGCTTTGAAAACTGGAGAATAAAAAATTGTTTTTAGTGGTACTGAGCCATTACTAAATAACTAGTGGATCATTTTCCTATGAAAATAAGGGTAATTTTACCTCATGATGGACTACAAAAAAATTTATTCCTATACTTTATCATTTTTATTAATAGCAAGATTCATAGATTTTTAGTTATGCATGAGAATTTGAATAATATATCTCATTCTATCTCCTATATTTTTTTATTTCCCATGAGGAAAATAATTTCAATGTCCATCACACTCACTAACAACAAGGTTCCTTTGGTTTCCATCCATTTACTAAAACCAAAAATAATAATGTAAGAAAAAATAATCATTATGTGGAATTATATAATCTTAAACAAACAATTACTTATATAAACATAAATTATGAAACCAATTTTTAAATATTTTACACATTAATATTAAACATAGTCATTCATGGTCATTATTAAAATCCTTCACAATGGTTCATAATGAGTTTGTTAATTTTAAAAGCTTCAACCTAGAGAGCTACAAACCAGGTGTGAAGTAACACCCATTTCCATGAAATTATAGATTATCGAGCCCTAATCCATGTTCCCTTTGGCAGTTATTACCCCTTGGATCCACATATAAAG
This sequence comes from Viscum album, assembly GCA_963277665.1. Lineage (NCBI taxonomy): Eukaryota > Viridiplantae > Streptophyta > Magnoliopsida > Santalales > Viscaceae > Viscum > Viscum album. The sequence continues at coordinate 738,368,312 of OY728137.1, forward strand.
AGCCACATCCACTTTTAGTGTTATGTGAGGGATGCAATTTCATATAATCCAATCACTATATCCTTTAAAAAAATTCTCGTCCATTTTCCTACAATTTGAATCATCCTTAAGAATATCATTATACATATATCAAGATATATTCTTAGATATATTCCCATGGATATCACTACAAATTTATCAACCCAATTTCAAAAGGATAAATAAAACTTGTTATGATACCAACAATAAGTACCCAAACATCTCATTCGTTGATATTATATCTTAATAGATGAATATGAATTATATTACCAAATCATCCATGCCCAAATCATTTAGGTCTAGTGACTTTCAAAATATGGACACATAAAAAACTTTTCCAAATGTGATCTTTGTCATATCCCACTAAGTACTTCATAACCATCACCTTTATTATAAATATCATACATAATAACATACATCATAATTTGGGGAAAATAAAATAGTAATGTGTTAGCACAAGAGCTTAGTTAGGTTAATCAGGAAATATGTCATCATATCCTGAGGGTGAGAGGATTAGAACATGATATTAACATTTGAAAACCATACCATATTATAATAAATCATAAAATTGAGTCATGTAATAAATATTGATATTTTAGAAGACACAAATCAAAATAGAATCATATAACATGATCTTTAAGAACATAACATTAGAATAAGAGAAATAATTTTTTTTCATACACATAATCTTATATCATTGTGAACATGGATAATTACAAATTAGTACAATAATTATGTTAATTATATAAATTCATTCCACTTAACAAACATATGGACAAGAATCCATGTCTACACATCACCTTATGAATGATAAATATAGGTATATGCATAAAACTATGAACATGTAAACAAGTTTACACAAATCATGGCAAACATGTCATAATGTTCACACAGAACATTGTAAATATACAGTTAAGTCCACCGATATCATACTTAATCTGGATTATTTCATATTGACCCAATTCATCATAGGTTAATATAGGTCCAAGAAATCACATTATCCACATATTTGTATACCAAATTATGATAAATCATTCATCATAACTAAAAATTTTAAATGAAATGTGTTTCATTAACATATCATTATATCATCATAACATTACCATTGGAGAATAGAATAGGTTTCACAATCATAATTTAATCATAAACATAAACCATTAAGAATAATAATAATAATAATGGTATACTTTTATAATATCCCCATAAAATCAAAGATTACATCATATTATTCTCTCTTATAAAGAAAATTATTTTTTATGGAAAAAATGCTTGGAACATATATTGAGGAAAATAAAATTCCATTGAAAATAAAGTTTTTCAAACATGAAATAAATAAAATATTTTAAAAATAATTTTACTTTAAAATAACCATTTAAACATATAAAGGTTCCATTAAAAAATATAGTCATCATAATATTAGGAAATATCGTACATGTTAACCCAAATATTCCTTTCATATTTTTAATAAAATCCAAATGAGACTTCATTTGAAAATGAAATGAATATTAATTTTTGTTTTTTAGGTAAAAAATTGTTAATTATTTCTTCAATAAATCCTTTTTTGAATTAAAAAAAATTATATAAAAAAATTATAAAAAATTTATTTGGATGAGAAAGGGTTTTTGACCTAAAAGATAAATAAAGATTGTTTTCGTTAAAAACATTATTTTGGAATCAAGACTATATAAAGTGATGAAAATTGAGTAAAAACATTTATTTCCAATACATATATATATACTAATAAAATATATGACTTTCATGAGTTTTATATTATATGAATTCATCATTAGAAGTATAATCATAAACAAACCCAATAAACATTGAGATTGTAACAACAAACCCTTATCACTTGAGTAACTTTTTAATCACAATATATAATAAAAAATAACATAAAATTAAACCTTAAATATCATTAATATTAGAATATTACTAATATGGCATTTTAAATTATTTTTATTTACACCTCATAAAATAAGGTAGGCATATTGCACACCTTTTGTGTAAAAGAAGAAAAATCGAGGCAACAATATCATACTAAATTTGAAGCTTTTTCACTCTAAAACCAATTGAAACGAGGCAATTAAATGGATTTTAAACCCTAATAATATTCATTGTATTAATTTTAATATATATTCATGAAAATTTTATACTCTCTATAAATGAAAATGATAGTGAATATGGAATCTCTATCACAGAAGTGAAAGGTGAGATGAAAATCCATTACCATAATTCTTGAATTTATTCATAATCATTTGAACATAATTTGTAATAAATATATTTTTATTATAAATATATTAAAAACATATTAATATTTATAATATCATATAATATTTATTTATAAGTTTTTTAACCTATTATTAACAATTCTTTGTTATAATTACAGGTCTAGTAATAACTGCTATATTTTTCCCATAATTATTAGATTCGTATTTGTTTATATTACTTTGACCATGGTTCCATAAAATTAACAATGTTAAACATTATATAACTATAATATATATTTAGTATATATGTATTTATTGTAAACCATAAAAGATAGATATAGAATATTGAATACACTATTGATGTGGAAGGTATGTCATACGTACGCATGGACACTATTTCCATTTTAATGACTGATTGAATAAATAATTATAAATAATATATTTACAATACATAATATTTTTTATTCAAAATATAACACTTTTTTATTTAACCCTTTCTTTACACATTCATAGTAATGAATATGTGATGAATGAATCACATCACTTCGTGAGCAGGTAATAATTTGTACCCATAAATGACATTAGCATATTCGAAAGTAACAAAGTGTAATATAGAATGTGTGATATCTAGATTCCATAAGGTTAATAATATCATAAATATTATATATAAACAATTAATCCTTCATTATATCTTGTTGGGAGAGGAGGTAATGTAAGAATAATAACATTGGTAACAGAGGGTGTAGTATGTCGTACAGTAGAATGATGATTTTCGTATCCCATTTGATGGAAGGGGAGATGGTTTAGTTTCATTATAAAAGCATAAATAAACTATTTTTTAAATATGCATAATTTTATCACATAAAAAATCTATAAAATAATTGAAGGTGATGGTTGGATAAAATAATTAAAATACTCATTTTGGGGTTTTCCCCTAATATGGTGATCATTATTTGGTTTTCCAAAAAATCCTTCATAGGTTTTTTTTTCACCAAATTATGTTTGAAATAATTACTAGATGGAATAATGAAAATTATTTATTCTATTATTGGCCTATCCAATCCGTTCATGTGTGAATATGATAGGAGAGAGGGTAGAATTTTATAGCTAAAGTGAGTGGAACAATAATAATTATTGAAAAGAAAAATATGTACCATATTTTTTTAAATTAAAAATAAAAGATAAAAATGGTTCATTTTAGAACCATAGATGTGATATGGTCTGAATATGGACAAAAAATGTGTTTGGACATGTTTTTCATCATTTTACCCATTAAAGATTTAGTTTCACACCTCGGTAAACCTATTTCCAACATTACCCTGGTAATTAATTTTTTTAATTGATTTATTAATGAAATAATTTTAAATTATTATCCATATTAAAAATGTTTGAATGTTTTTAAATTCTTTAAAAGAAATAAAAGTTGTTATTGAAAACCCCATATTTTCACTATTCATCAAAAAATTTATCTTGGAATAAAATTATCAAAACATAATACTATGATGATTTTGAAATTATAATTTCAAAAAATAATTTCATTTTTTATATACATTTTCAGTAATTGTAAAAAAATTTAATATAATTGTGCAATATGTGAGAAAATAGGTTTTTTAGAAAAATATAGTTTTATAATCATAAAATTGTATTTATTGTAATCTTATGAATAGAAATACATAAGATTAATGATAAACATTGGATTGAATATATAATATTCCCACTTCATTAAGATCATAGACTGAAAGGTATTTTTTTAATTTAATGAGGAAGATTTTATTTGTGTATATAAAAGATAATTTTTCATTCAAATATATCTTTTTTTCAAATGTTTCTTATTTTCTTTCCAAATTAATTCTACTCCAAAGAATTATGTTAGTATATATATATATATATGAAAAAACACATATATTTTTTTCATACCCATCATTCCAACAACTTGGAGATAACTATCATATTCAATAACAATATATTAATTGTATATCTTTTTTTAGAACTTAGTGTTTCATATAAAACAAGCTATTGATAAAATATTGTTTAATTAAATTTTTTAATAAAATATAAAGAAGTTATGAATTATTAAAAGTGTGTACTTTTATATATATTATTTTTTATAAAAGAGTTGTTATATAATTATCTAATATAACAATAATAAAAGATTATTCCTAATGAAATAAATATAATTATAGTTTAAAGAAAATAGATTTTTGTAATGACTATGGAGGGGACCTTATCTTTGGAATTAGTGTAGTGGTTTAGATAAAATTATAGGTTTTTATATTGTTATTATAATAAATTTGAATGATTATTCATTTTTATGAATTTTAAATGATATAGATTTTGAGGATTTCCTTTTTTCTTCATCAAATATATGTCTTTTCTGAATTGGTTTCCATAAAAAAAATTATGATGTTGAAGTACGAAGGTATTAGGAGGAAAATTTTCTTCTATATCAGTATTTGGGAATGATTTTTAATTTAATAGAATAATATTTTGTAGTGATGGCTTAGTTGAAAAAAGGAAATAAATGGTGGTAGAATCCATGTCGTAGGGAAACTAGAATTACCATATATGGACATGTTAATAATTGATAATTTCATGAAACATCACCTTATGGAAAATATGAAACTTAAAATACATGTGTATATAATAGATGGAATTTTTTTTAGAAAATATATTTGATATCATGTTATGTTCATAATTTTTAAACATAACTCATTCTATCTATTATTTTTAAATTCAAGATGATCGATATTTGTCTTTTGTTAATAATATCATGGAGATTGATGACATTTATGCAATAAAATAAAATATTTTTTAGAATATTTTTCTATATGAATATTTATATATAGTTTTTGAGTGTGAATTGAAATAAAATCTTGGAATTTTAGAAAATAGTTAATAATTTAGTATATTTCTATGAGAAAATACTTATATGATTAGAAAGAAATGCAATGAAATTTATTCCAGGCCATGAAAAAAAGTAATATATTATGCTCTTGAATAAAGCCATATTTTCTTTGAGATTTGGCCTCATGATAATTTAAAATCTATTATGTATTTTTCTAAGAATGTTGTGATGGAGTATTTAGACACTTATTTTTCTCATGTTCATAAAAGTAAAACAACGTAGTAGTGGGAGGCATTATAAAATTAGTCAACTAAGAAATATAGAGTAAATCCACAAACATGTTCTATGTGAGATGATAAACATTTTAGGTAAATTTTTATTGGTGTTATATTTTGGGTCATAGGCCTTGTGATGACAATGAAAATAATCAGGAACAATCCAGTAATGTGGCAGTGTATAGAAATACAATTTTAGATATTTTAATTGAAATGAGTTGGGGTATTATGTTAATATGAGTGTAAATTAAGTTACTTAGGGAGAAAATCATCATGATCAAATGAATGATGGTGTTGAAATATCATTGGAAACTTCAACGGTTGATGTTTGGATATCTAATAATGTGTTGAAATGAAAATTACCTATTGAGTTGAAATATAATGAGACTATTTTTGACTTTGGATCTTCACATTACACTGTTTATATTAAATTGTCAAGTAAAATTTAAATAACACATCATGATGAGAGGATCTAATTTATTTTGAGAACACTTGATAGAAATATAAAATCATCTATGATATGTATGAATTTTCTTACTATTATCAGTGTGATGATTTTTCCTAAAATTTTTATTGAACAATCCATAGTTGTGTTTGATGTTATTATTGTTATGGAAATGATTTTTATTTATAAATAAAATATAGTTTACCTAGGAAATGAATTTTATATTTAGAGACTTCATATATTTTATAACATGTTAATAATGTAATAAATTTATTACAGATATCCTCTAAAGATAATTAGTTCAATTTTTGAAAACAATAAAACTATTAAAAATAATGATGTTACAATACTAAATCAATATATGTTTGTATTTAAAAATTAATTTTATCCCGTTATTCATGATCAAGAGTTTTATTTTACTTATGACTTATTTTCATAGGTTTTGAAATTTTTAAACCACCATTATTGAATGGATCTTGTTAAACTTTCTGAATTGAAAATTAAGTTAAATGAGTTACAAGACAATATTTTCATTCATCTATAAAGTTTTCCATAGGTTACCCCTTTTATTTCATAAAATAATTATTGTTCAATGAGACTTTTCATTGATTATAGATCCTTAAATGACATCATTGTTAAAAAATGATTAATTTTCTTCTTATTGATGATTCTTTTATCATCGCTGGGGATAATAGTAATTTTTTTAAAATGATATTTGGACAAGGTAAAATTAGTTGAAGGTAAGGAATGAATATGTAACAACCTAGACCTTCTTTACACTTACGTTTTTCCATTTTCTAGAGTTTTTGAATAAAAAAGTTGTTTCACCAAATTTTTTAAGTACATGCCATGTATTTCGTTGCCATAGGAGGCCGTGTGCTGGCCGTGTCATGGAAACACACACGGTCGTGTGGGGTGACATGGAGGCTACCTAAGGAGGAGTACGGAAACAAAAAGTACACACTGTGTACTCAAAAATTACACACCGTGTATTTTGTTTTTTTCTTCACTGAATACTTCGGGGTCATGTCTGATGGATGGAACACACCTCCTATAGGATTCATTCATCCGAGAGCACCGAGCAGCCTCAGATCTTCGACGAGCCCCTAAGCCTCCATCCCTCCTCTAATTCAAACACTGTTGATTGAGTTGGAATTGAATTGGCAAGTTCTCTATTATGCTGGAACATCGTTTCATGTTTCCTTTTATTTTCCATGTTATCATGGGTTGGACATTTTAGATGTTTTCATAGATCTACGACATTATAAGGAGATTCATTCTTTTAGGTTAAAGTATATTGATCTCCTAACAACGAGGTAGGTTGTTTGTGCCTTTCTGTATAAATTCATTGAGTTTTATGTGAAAATTATCCCAATACCCATGAATGAGGTATTGCGCGTTTACCATTTTAGCCCTATTGCTTGCCTTCATTGCTTGTATGCCTGATTATAGGTTATTGATTGTTAATATGGTGAAGTGTTGTGCTTCAGATTTATTTCCATTCATGTTTTTTCTTGTTTTGACCTTTGGGTCTTTCTTTCCTGTTAGGTTACAGTTTACCTTCCCATGCAAAATGTTGTAGTACGGTGTGACTGTTGTTATATTTTGGTGTTGTGCTGTAGAGAGGTATCCAATTAGTTCACGAGGTTTACCATGGCCATTACGCGCTGCTACAGATGCTTGACTTACACAGGGTCATGAGAACCTAGTTTATAGACCATTGGGAGAATTGAATTTGAGTGATTTTTTAGAGTGTCTTTATAATTATACGATGCGAGACCATAGGGGGTATTGGCGTTGAGTTCTTCCATAGAGTATTTGTAGTTCGTCGACATGGGCCATATGGGGAATTGACGTTGAGTGCTTCCCCAGAGCACCTTTAGTACGATATGAGACTTTAGGGGGAATTGATGGTGAGTGCTTCCCCATAGAGTCTATACTTTAGCTGATCCAGAGGGGTGATACTGTGTCTTCTTCCCAGAGGGTTGCTTATACTTGTGGGGTTGAACAATAGGGGTTAGTCCGTGAGTACTATCCAGAGGTTTACCTGTTGCGTTAGCTACTAGCTTAGCTACTAGCATAGCTACTTCTTGATATTGAAACTGCGGATTGTATTATTTTTTACTGTGTGCTTCTTGTTCACAACTTTTAGTACATTACCCTACCATATACTCACTGACTGTTAGGCACAGATCGTCTGGTGGTTGCCTACTCGGATTTATTCTCACACCCTATTTGGGTCATGCTTTTTGTACTAAACAGATTATATTGCTGCAGGTATAGACAAGGGAAAGTGCCTTTCGACTATTGGTACTGGATTGCATTGAAACTCGGGATCTTGAGACCAAGATGAGGCTTGCGATGTTGAGGAGTTGCTTATCTATCTTCCTTTTGTAGTTTGGTTTAGTTCTATATTCAGCATTATTACTTGATTGGATTCCTTCCTAGATATATATATATATATCACACATCATTTATATTTATATATATATATATACCTTAGTTGTTTATTTAACATTCTTCATTTGTTTTTGTTGTTTTTTATTATTACTGCTTCTGATATTGTATATCTATTTACTTTTGTTGTTTAATTTGAAAACTGAGGGCATTGTTTTCCCACATTCACACCATAGGCCATCACTGCTAGTCAGCAGCCTCTGGTATTCATGGAAATGCAATTGAGGCCATGTGAACAACCGGGTACAGGGCACCTCAGGGTGGATTCCAGAACCGGGACGTCACAAAGTAGTATCAGAGGAATTATTTTCTCATGACTTGATATTTGGACCCTGTATTCAGGGATAGGATGGAATAGGTACTTGGTATTAATCTATTCCCAGGAGTAGCTAACTCGTGTACTGGGAAAGTCCAATATACCTCATTAATGATATTTTCTAGTTTTTAAAGTTTATTGTTGCCTTGATTTTCACCGTTAGGTGATTCACATATTTTTTGCTGGTTATTATTAATGTTATTGAGGTTCTATTTCTATCTTAACCCAATGAGATGAGGGTTTTTCTATATCTTGAATCATATAATCACTAGCTAGAAATCAGTTGACATGCACTCTTTCCATGCCATCTAGGGTGCATTAGAAATTGCATATTGTTGTGATAGATGTTTTGTAGAACATTCAAAGTGTTGTGATAGATGCCGTGAAAAAAAATATCTGCTTCTTTATAGAGCATTTATTGTGTTAGGTTTTGTTTGAATGAATGCAAAATTTGGTTCATGAGGTGTTATGGTTTCTCATGGACTGGAATTTGGTCAATCATTGACCGGTTTACATTTTTTATAAATTGTCTGAGATTCCAAACATTGATTTGTGGAGAGTATGGGTCCTCACAGATCAGAATCTGGTACTTTTAGTGTTCGTTTTAGTGTTTTATAGGCTCCTGAGTAGTTTCTCAGGCTTAATGTCTGGAAAAACGTAGAATACACATCGTGTAATTTTGACTAAACGCCATGTGTTCTTCTATTTGGGAAGAAACTGTTTTTAATAAGTACATGTCGTGTACCTGATGTACGTGTCCTGTAGTCTATAACCATGTCACAGGCCATGTGGGAAGAGACATGGGATATGGAAAATTTCGTGGGAACACACCGTGTACCAGTTGTGCATATCGTGTAGTGTAATCCAAGGAGTACGGCTGTGTAGATAAAAAAACGGGTAGGTAGAGTCTGTTCTTATACATGCCATGTCAGGTTTGAAAAAACAGTGTAGTATGACCTCGGTACACAACCATGTCACTAACAACACGGGTCAGTGTTATCCTTCTCATGCACGCCATGTCCATTTCGAACACGCCATGTAGTGTAACATGTTTACACAACCGTTGTCACTAACAACGGATGCCAAGTGAAGCTGGTTGAGTACACACCGTGCCTATCATGAACACGTAGTGTAATTTTTTCTTAGGAGAGTCGTGTGGCTTAACATTGTAGAAGGACTCGGGTAGGGGAAGTGGATTCAAGTACACACCACGTGTTAAGACAACACGCCATGTGTTTGAGGTGTTGCATGACCAGTTTTTTCAGGAGTAAACGCCCATGTGAAGGACTTCAGGGAACACACTGTGTTGGAATTGCACACACTATGTAGCCATGTTTTCTAAAATAAGAATGATTTCTTTCTTGTTTTTAACTTCATACACTCCTTGTTTTCAGTCCATGATAATTCTGACCTAAGGTGTGTTTCTGAACATTCCGAGTCATGTCATAGAGACGTCCTCCGGTTGTCTGCCAGTTACAGAGAAGTGATCAGATGCCAGATACTACTGATCAAGGACTTCCAACAGATCCTCCTATTATTCCAGTCCTGGCACCAGCAGTTATACATATGACCAGTGCAGATACACAGTTCAGGGAAGGCTTCATGAGAATGATGCATACCTTTCAAGGAGTGCCACCTCATGACCCGTCAATGGATGATTTGATGCGGGTCTTCCAACAACAGCATACTCCCACCTTCTTAGGGGAATGAGAACCTCATGCTTCAAAGTAATGTCAAGAATCCATGCTGAAAATCTTTGAGCATCTGGTGATTCCTCCATAGAGAAGGGTAATTATCACTACCTATATGCTATGGGATTCTGCCAAGAGATGGTGTGATGTTATCTCACAGGTGGTTCATCAGCAGGATATGACTTGGGAGGTGTTCCATCGCGTCTTCTATGTCTACTTCTATCCGGAGACCCTGAGGGCCGACCGAGCCCATGAGATTATCATCCTTGAGCAGGGTACCCTATTGTTTATGGAGTATTCCTCTTGTTTCACCGAGCATCAGCTTTTCACAACCTTCCTAGGAAGAGATGGGTTATTCTTCTCAAGGAACAAGAGGATGGCCTTATATTGGGCATCCGATCTCAGGTGATATCTTCAGGATGACTTCAATTGCTTCCATCGTCAACTAGGCATTGACCACAGAGTGGAATCTGAGGGAATCCGGACTTGTGAGCTAGGGCGGCTCATCCTCCAGAGTTAGTGCTTTGCCAGTTGATAACCAAAAGTGCTGTAGGGGGACTACATGGGGAGATCTGAGTAGGCGGGATGCATCATCTGGCATCCAGGTGGTGTGATACAAGTGTGGGAGAAGCGGAAAAACAAGGAATCAGTTCCAGAGAGTCCCGGTGGAGTGCCGATCATGCAGAATGTTGGGACACCTTCAGTATTTCTGTCAGGTGTTCTCACCATTAGTCGGTGATCGAGGTTCATCTATGACCCCTCGTACAAAAGCAACTCCACCATTTTCTCACCAGTACAAGAACTGGAGTTCTTCAGGCCATTCAGGCAAGGTGGAGGTCACGACCACAGTGGTATGTCACCCAGCTACCAGCAACAGCAGGGTGGATCAGCTCAGAGTAGTCAGGAAAGGTCATTTAGCTGTGGGGCTGGATAGAATTTTGCAGTGGAGTAGACCCATTTGGAGCTGGATCCTGACCCCTCTACGGTTTAAGGTACGATCCTAATTTCCTCATTTTTGTCTTCATATCTTTTCGATATCGGTGCTCTGCTTAGCATTATATCTATCATTGTTGTGGAGAGCCTCGGGCTCTGTTTCTTTTCTTATGACGATGTTTTGACACTAGACACTCTATTGGGGAAAAGAAAATCTGGTGTAAGGTAGTTCAAGGAGTGCCCACTTAAAGTTGGTGGGTGTCACTTCCAATGAAATCTCTATGTCCTGGAGATGACATGCTATGATGTCATTCGAGGAATGGACTGGCTAGTTCCTTTCCAGGGAGTCGTCAACTGTTATCACCGAAGGGTGAGTTTCATATCATCAGAGGGTGGATCTTTTCTTTATAAGGGTGAGTGGGATATCCAGGGGAGTAGAGTGGGTCTAGAACATCACGGGTTGGTAGCAGTTATATAGCCTAGATTTCTAGTCATTATCTGGATGACCATGGGACTTCATAGTTAGGCTTTCCTCTTATGGGGGATAGCTTCCGAGATGTATTTCTAGAGGACTTTTCATGTTTGCCTCTGAAGCATGAGGTAGACTTTTCTATTTATTTTGTGCCAGGGGTGGCACTAGTGTCCATTAATCATTATAGGATGGCTACACCTGAGATGCATGAGCTCAAGAAGCAGTTGGAGGAGTTGCATGCCAATGGTTTCATTGGACACAGTACTTCTCCTTGGAATTCACATGTCCTGTCTGTGAAGAAGGATGATTTCACCCACAGATTTTGTTTGGACTACCATAAGTTAAACCAGTTGACGGTCAAGAACAAGTATCCCTTACCTAGGATTGATGATCTCATTGATCAGCTTTGAGGATCCCACGTTTTCTCTATGATTTAATTGATGTTCGGTTATCATCAGTTGCATGTTAGACCATCAGATATACCTCTCACAACCTTTTAGAGCTGGAATGGTCTATATGAGTACTTGGTTTTTCCATTCGGTCTCACGAACGCGCCTACAGTTTTCATGGTACTAATGAAACTAGTATTCCTTCCATACTTGGACTCTTTCTTGGGGGTATTCGTGGACGATATCTTTGTGTACTCTCACACACGACAGGACCATGCTACCCATCTTGATATAATTTTGAGTACACTAATAGACCATCAATTATATTCTATTCCCTCAAAATGAAACTTTTGGATGGACCAGATTCACTTCTTGGGTCATGTTATCTCAGAGACAGAAGTATCAATAGATTCAGAGAAAGTGGAAAGTGTTGTTTCCTAGAAGTAGTTGAAGAACGTCTTTGAAGTATAGAGTTTTCTAGGACTGGATGCACACTACTGATGTTTCATTCAAGAAAGTTTGCACTTAGAAGCACCGCTCACATGTTTGACTAAGAAGGGTGTGAAGTTCCTGTGGTTAGATTCTTGTAAGTCAGCCTTTCAGAAGCTGAAAGGGAGGTTAACTTCAACACAGATACATGTATTTCTAGAGACTAGCAAGAGCTATACTATTTACTATGATGCATGAGGTATCGGGCTGGGAGCTGTGCTTTTGGTGGGTGATGGTGTCATTGCCTGCAGGTCTCAGCAGTTGAGGCCACATGAGAGGAATTACCCGACACACGATCTAGAGATAGCTGCTGTTGTCTATTCTTTACGCTGTTGAAGAAATTATCTTTTGGGAGAGCATTTTTTGGTTTTCACCAACCATAAGAGTTTCATGTACATATTCCCTCAGCGTGATCTTAATTTCAGATAGCGTAGGTGGGTTGAGTATCTACAATCCATTGACATTGAGCTTGCATGTACACCAAGGAAGGGCAACACAGTGGACGATGCGTTGAGACGGGGGACTCATATACATGCAGTTCAGGAGGCTAGCAGTGAGTGGAAGCTTATGGCCTTGTTCTATGATATGTATATGGAGGTGCATGAAAGACTTGGGAAAACATTTCTATCTTCTGTAGCTATTACCTTGACCCTTATTGATCGACTTTGAATGAGGCAACTATCATATTTTGAAGTCCTAGTCTTAATGGAGAGTGTATCAAGATAGGACCCTATTATAGGATTGACCATTGGTGAGGACGAGATCTTGCGTTTCTAGGGACACATATGGGTTCTAGCTGATATACGAGTGGAGCTGATGTGGGACTTTCATTCCTCATTTTGGGCAGTTCATCCCAGTGTTACTAAAATGTATCATGATCTACACCATCCATATTGTTGGCCAAGTATGTAGATGGATGTTGCAGGTTTCATCATGAGGTGTTCCACCTTTTAGTAGGTTAAGGCAGAGTATCAGTGACCAGCATGGCATTTTTAGTAGTTTCCCATTCTAGAGTGGAAGTGAAATGACGTCGTGATGGACATCGTGACCGGTTTTCCAAGGTCACCTCGAGGGAGGGACATAGTATTGGTTTTTTTCGACATACTTATGAAGGTCACTGCATTATTACAAATCAAGGAGACCTTCAGTGTTGATGAGCTGGGATGGCTATACATCCGAGAGATTTTGTATCTTCATGGAGTTCCACACTCTATTGATTCATACAGGGATGCCCATTTTAATTCTCGGGTCTGGCAGGGGCTTTAGAATGATTTGGTCATAGTGGTACTTTGGAATACACTTTACCATCCCCATACTGATGGCCAGTATGAGCATACAATTTTGGTGCTTGAGGTCATACTCTGAGCATGCTTCCTGAATTTTAAAGGTTCTTGGGAGAAACATATACCTCTTGTGGAGTTTACCTACAACAATAGTTTTCAAGAAACTATTAAAATGTACCCTTTTGAGGCTTTGTATGGTAAGCCATGCTGATCAACCTTATGTTGGCTGGAGGTAGGGGAGGCTTCTTTATTGGGACACCATCTTGATTAGGACACTATAAAGATGATAGAGTTGATTCTGAAGAGGATGGCTACTACACAGTCTCAACAAAAGTCTTATGCTAATCAACAGAGATGACTCTTCTATTCAAGGTCGGGGATTAGGTGTTCCTACATGTCACATTGAGGTTGTGACACATGGGGATTCAGAGACAAGGTAAGCTTTCACTAAGATACATTGGTCCATTTGAGGTGTTAGAGATGGTTGGGCCAGTTGCCTATCGGTTGCAGTTACCTCAGAGGTACCAAGCTATGCCAGACATCTTCCATGTTTCTCAGCATATATGTTACTTTTCAGACCCGTCTCATGTCCTTCAACCCGAGGATTTTGAGCTTGAAGTGGATGCGTTGTTTGAGGAGAATTCTATCTGGATTTTGGACCACAGTACAAAGGTAGTCTATGGCCTGTATGTTCCCTTGGTACGAGTGTTGTGGCAGTACGGGAGGGTGCAAGAAGAGACTTGGGAGAGGGAGACTGATGTACGAGCACACTGGCCGGAACTATTCGTGGTTTCTTCTTATTCACCACACATGGGAAATTCCAGGACAAATTTATTTAAGGGGGGAATTTTTTAAGAACTCAAACCTTATTTTCAGTTATTTTTTCAATTTTCTGGAGATTTTAAGAAAAGATGAGTTTTTGAAAATTTTTGAAGTACACGACGTGTACTTTATGAGTACACACTGTGTAATTTGTTGTAGTAGGAGGCCGTGTGCTGGCCGTATCATGGCCACATAGATGGTCATGTCGGGTTCTGTGGAGGCCACCTAAATCTAAGTACAAAAACATGAAGTACACGCCATGTACTCCAGAAGTACACTCTGTGTATTTTTATTTTTTCATTAAACGTACAGGGGTCGTGTCTGACGGACAGAGCACACCTCCTCTAGTTTTCATTCATCTGAGAGCACCGAGAAGCCACAGATCTTTTATGAGCCCCCAAGCCTCTGTCTGTCCTTAGATTTGAACACCTTTGATTTCATTGGAATCAAATTAGTGAGTTCTCTATTCTGATGGAACCTCGTTTCATGTTTCCTACTCTTTTCCATGTTATCATGGGTGGAACGTTTTATATGTTTTCTTAGATCTATAATGGTTTAATGATATTCAAGATTTGAGCTTAAAGTATATTGATCTCCTAACCCCAGTGTAGGTGGTTCGTGCCTCTCTGTATAAATTCTTTGAGTTTTATGTGCATGTTTTCCCCATAAACATGAATAGGTTATTCCGCATTTAACGTTTTAGCCCCATTGTTTTACTGATTTTATTGTATACCGATGTATTGTTTATTGATTGTGAATAGGTTGAATTGTTGTGCATTGGATTTATTCCATGCATGTTTTTTCCTATTTGGAGGTTTGGATCTTTTTTCCTATTAGGTTACTATTTACCTTCCTATGCCTAGTACTGTTGGATGGTGTGACTATTGTTCTACATTTTTGTTGTGATGTTGAATTCTATCCAAGTAGTTTATAAGGATTACCTTGGCTGTTACATTCTGCTACACATGCTGAACTTACACATGTCTATGAGAACCTGGTGTATAGACCATGGAGATAATTGACGTTGAGGGCTTCTCTAGTGTGTCTTTATAATTATATGATGCAACACTATAGGGGAATTGACGTTGAGTACTTCCCCATAGAGCCTTTAGTATGATACGAGACTATAGGGGGAATTGACTATGAGTGCTTACCCAGAGAGATTATACTTTAGCTAAACCAGAGGGGTGATACTAAGTGTGCTTCCCAGAGAGTTGGTTGTACTAGTGGTGTTGAACCATATGGGTATGGCTGTGAGTACATCCCATAGGGTTACCTATTGTGTTAGCTACTTGCTTAGATGCTGCTTGATATTGAAACTATGGATTGTATTATTTTCTATTATGTGCTACTTTTTTATTGCATTATGTACCTTACCCTACCATATACTCATTGACTGTTAGGCACAGATCATCGAGTGGTTGCCTATTGGGATTTAGTCTCACACCTGGTTTGGGTCATGCTTTTGGGCCTAAACAGATTATATTGTTGCAGGTATAGACAATGGCAAGTTCCCATTGACTTCTGGTACTAGATTGCATTGGAGCTGGGGAGCATGGGACCAAGCTGAAGCTTGCGATGGTGAGGTGTTGCTTATCTGGTTTTATTTCGTACTTTGGTTTAGTACTGTATTCAGCATTGTTTCTTGTTTGGATGCTTTCCAAGACATATTTTTATAAAACATCATTTATATATATATATATATGCTCTAGTTTTTTCTTTATCAGTCTTCAGTTGTAATTGTTGTTTGGTATTACTACTCCTTCCGTTATTGTGTGTCTGTTTACTTCTGTTGTGTACTCTGCCCATGAGGGCATAGTTTCCCCACATTCAAACCCAAGGCCCTCCCTGCTAGTCGGTAGGATCTGCCTTTCTAGGAAAAGCACTTGAGGAAATGTGATCAACCAGGTATGGGGAACCTCTGGGTGGATTCTGAAACCAGGACGGTAAAGAATATATAATAGAAATTATAATTTCATACTATATATGGGAATTATGTGTTCGGGGTTACTATGTTTGGGTTATCTGAAACACTATTTGTATTCTTGGATTTTATGTATAGATCATTCTATGTTTATATAGACATGTTTTTTGTTGTTTTTATTGATTATATATTATTATATTATAAAATTAAATAGGAAAACAAAAGGAATCAAAATATTTTTTCTGAAAAATAAATTAAAAGAAGCTTTATTGAAAAATAAGAAAGACATAATTTTAGTTAAAATATATTTATTTCCCAGGACATATTTTTTTCATAAATATGGACTGATTATTGATCCTTATAAAACTAAATTAGTCAAATAATGGCCCACTACAACATATTTTTTAGATATTAACATCTTTTTTTATTATTGTGTTTCTACCATCATTTTTAAGAATCAATTCCTGATTTTTCCCACAAACATTGTTTACTCAAAGTGAAGTTAAATTAATCTTGATGAAAGGTTGTAATGATTATATCTACTTACTGAAAAGATGACTGATGTATGATGCTATTTTGGCCCTTACTTTTAGAAATTGTGAAATTCCATCTACATTGATTCTTTGTAAAGTGACAGGTAAGTTTTATGATGGAGAAAGATCAATTAATTACTTTTTTCACCAAAAATAAAGCCTTATAAGGTAATTAAAAAAATCACGATCTCTGATTAGCTACTATTTATTTTCATTAAATGTTTTATGGAATCAATTAGATGGGGTAATATATGAATTATAGACAAATCATAAATTGATTATGTATATACTAAAATAGAATGTATTTAATTTGAGGTAGAGTAGATGGATATAACCAAAACGATTTATGATTGAATGATTAATTACTATCGATAAAATGAAAAAATACTAGTTGATGCTTTGACACTAAAATAAAATTCTACATTATAAATGTTATGTTTAGAACATAACCCTTTGGTTAATTATTTTATCAATTTTAGCCTAGAAATTGAGCTTTTAGGAACCTCATTTGTTTCATTTTAGGAGTTTGTAAAATAATATCTATCAGAAATAATTATGTAAACTCAGAAGTAGGATCATGTTTTACATAAAAAATTAGAATATATTAATATTATTTAGTTACCAAAGGATTATATTGATTAAGAAGGAGTTATGAATATAGTAAAAATATTATTTTCATTTTGAATCTAAATTTAAGAGTGTAGTATTGAGTGAACCTCATAGCTCCGAATTTTCTTCTCATTCAAGATGTACTATGATGTAAAAAGACCACATAATGTATTTATGGTGGGATGTAATGAAAAAATATATTTTTTAATTTAGAAAACAAAAGTTAAGTTTTTTATAGGTTAATGTAGAATATCAGTTACCGAAGTGGGTTCTTTAACCATTTCCAATGCTATAATGAAAATGGTGGAATATTTACCAGGACTTTTTTGGTCATATTTCCAAATAATTACAACGGAAAATAATTTTTTTATTATTGATCGATTTTCTAAATATGAATATTTCCTTCCCGTTTGAGATATACTTTAATTAAATAATAATTTATGATTATAACTCAAAAATATATCCAGGTCCCATAGAGTTCCTCTCACTATTGTACATGTTCATAATCCAAGGATTGCGGCAAATATTTTGGAAGTCTATAAGAATTAATTGGTAACTGAGTTAAATTTTAATAATTTATTTCATCCTCAATCAGTTAGATAGAATAATAGAATGATTCAAACATTAGATGAAATTATTTTTGTGTGTTTAGTGTATTTCCAGGGTAGTAGGGATCAAAATATTTCATCCATTGAATTTTCTAATAACAATAGTTTTCATTCTAGTATATATATGGCACCATTTAATTCATTATATAAAAAGATATATAATTCTATATATTATGTGGTGATGTTGGTGAAAGTAATTTAATGGGACTAGAATTCGTAGATGAAATGGTTATGAAGGGGATGATGATTCAGCAACATAAGATAATGAAATACTATAGGCATGAAATTTATATGGAGAATCTAGGGAAAACAAAACTCTTAAAAGGTAGTTGTTAATGTTTTTGTCATAAATTTTCTACGTGGATAAGTTTTATGAATTTTGGTAATAAGGGGGACTAAGATTATGGATCCTTGTACCATTTGTAATCTTACATAAAATTGTATTGGTTTATTACCACATGTCCTTTCCCTTATTTTATATCAGCTACATGAAGTATTCCATGATTCTGTGCTATGAAAATATTTTCTAGTTATATCTACTGTTTTTCGCTAATATATTTTAATCGTAAGAAATACATTATTATTATAGAAATTGATTATTGATTATTTAATATAGAGATAAAATTTTATATATTAAATTTGTTACTCGAATTATTAGATTTTTTAGGAAAACAATATGTTTCAAGAAGAAATATAATACATAAAAAAATTATTTGATGGAAAAATATATGCACATGTCAATGTAATGAATAAAATTCTTACAAAACAATTTCAAAAAGGGTGAATTAATATAACAATTTTTTTAAATATTATTGTAAATTCACTACCTTAGTCTTTTTCATGAAATTGATTTTAAATAGTTCTATTCATTATAATAGTTTTATTTAATTTTTCAATGATAATGGAAATAGTTTTATTATAATAAAATATATTTTTATTATATTGTAATTTTTTTCATAGCCGAATATATATATTTTATAATTATAATATCTAAATTTAAACTCTATTCCAGAAATTATCCTATACAAATTATAAAATACTGAAATTTTGATTTTTTTTGAAAATATAATATTTTAAATAAATTGTGAAAAAGTATATATTTTATATAATAGTAATTTATTTACATTATATAAATTATTTATAAAGTCCCATTTTATAATAAAGTAACATGAAACTCCATTAATTATAAATAATCTAATTTATTAAATATTAATCACCATTACACCTTATTTTGGTATTTTCATTTTTTTCATAATTGGTTTATTTCTAAAAAACATTTTTCATTGATAATTATTCTTAAATTAATATCATCCACTCATTTATGTTGTATCTTAATAAATGGAAACAATTTTTAGAATCACGTTGTCCAAATATTTTATGTAGTTCTTTCTCTTTTTTATCATTATGAAAAAACCGTAGAAAATATTTGTCACCTTAGTAATTGGAAATTGGGTAATTTAATTAAAAATTAATATTATAAGGCCAAACAAGTCTTTATAAAATATTATTTTGTATATTGGATATCTTTTTCTATACCATGAAAAATGAATTCTTGATATTTTAGAGACATATTTCCATGTTCATTTGATAATAAACATAATATAATTTTAAAGAAATAATAAAAATGAAATTCCACTCTCTTTATTTTAATACCTATATTTTTCTTATTGGGAATATAATATTTTATATTTAGTAATAAATTTTTAGAAGAAAGATAAATTATTTTTCAATTTATTTTATTTAAAACATTTAGTTTTGGAATAATTAACTTAAATTTTATGGCAAAAGTGACAAGGTTCTTGTGCAAGAAATAGAAAAATTAAAATCAAAATTTCAAACAACACTAATTATATTATATTTTGGATAATTTAAATTTTCATAATAATTTTATGGATCAATATAAAATTTAGGGATGTTTTAAAAGTTTATATTGAATTTTTTACCATGATGATTTGATTAATTTTATATTAAATAAATAAATCAAGAAATAGAAGTAATGATATTGTTTAATATACAATATT
Source organism: Viscum album (assembly GCA_963277665.1). Lineage (NCBI taxonomy): Eukaryota > Viridiplantae > Streptophyta > Magnoliopsida > Santalales > Viscaceae > Viscum > Viscum album. The sequence continues at coordinate 738,388,646 of OY728137.1, forward strand.
TAATTAAATAATATAAAATTGATAATAATTTTATATCCATACATGTGAATGGGATATGATTTAAAATATCAACCATGATCCATTTATGGGGAACTATCCCTTTAATTGAAACATTCCTAGAACCTAATGAGTCAAGAACCTTGATAACATGTTTATAATAGAATGGTATAATGGGGGTTAAAAATTGATATAGGTAAAAGCGTTATCTAGATTTATATCAATTTCATTTTATGAGAGTATGTTGACTCATCCTAAAATTATCATTAAATTATATCAATTTTTATCCCTTTATTGCTGAAGAAAATATTAATTTAATACATTCCGTAATTCCAAGATTTCCCCATTACATACATATGAAACAGAAAATCATATCCTATCTTAATCACCCAAATTAAACCTCTATTTTATCCATTCACATCCCATGTGTCTCTAAAACTTCACTCCCTGTGTCCAAGAGGCCCTAGTCAAATTTAAAAAACCATCATAGGAAGTCATTTAGTGAAAACCTAAAGATTTTTCCTGAAGAAGAGTAATAGTTCATAACAAATTGTATTTATTTTATTTATTCTTCTAAACCATTCAAATAATATTTAACCATTCTTAACAAATTTTAACAACCCAAGTATTTTTAATGAATATCATTACATTCGATTCAGAAGAGGACATGTGACATCAATCCTAAATGAACTATTAAATATTATTATTTAAATATGCATGTTATGACCTAGCTGTTAAATTGGTTGGTATGAATAGGATTCAATACATTATGAAACATATATAAATATTTTTCTCAATATTAATATATTTATAAATTCAACTTAATTAAAAATTCAATTTTAATAAAGCTATTTCATTATTCAAATTTATGTTTTCTTCAAAAACAATATTATCTGGTTTTTGTGATCGGATAACATAATAAATTTTTTTCTCAATTTGAGAATATATATTAGATAAAGTTGACATTATTTTAAAAATAATATTATAATAATTTATCAAGTGATAAATACTGATAATTTTTTGAAATGCTATAATTTTTAGAGAATGGTGATAATTACAGATTTTTTATAGTAATATGTATTATTTTCATTATAATATGTAATATAAAAGTCCCTGTGGGAATTTAATTATTTATAATAAACATAAATTTTATTTATTTATATTGAAAAAATTACATTTGAATCATTTTTATATTTAATATTTGGTTAATATTATTTTTTGGGATTAAAAATGAACATCTCTGAAAATATTTTTAATGTGAAAAATGTTACACCATTTTAATTAATTAAAATAACCCCTAATGGGTAATTATATAAATGACATGTAAATATTATATACCAATACATACTTATTGAAACACATATAATGATGATTATTATTCTTAATGGCCATATGAGATCATCTCATCCTTGAAAACTACATTTCCTGAACACCTCATTTTCATCACATCAATTGGTTTTATAATCAATCAAATTACAAAAATTTATATGAATTGAATTTTTAGAAAACATTCAATATTTGGTATTAGAAAAATTCTTAATATATAATAAGTTCAAATTATTATTTTTTCTTATTGTAATTAAAATTCATTTAGTGTGGTTAAGGTAAAAATAGTTTTATCGACATTTAAAATAAAATGAAAAATAGTTAAACTAACTAAAAAATTGTTTAAAATATATTTTCAAGCCATATTTCAACCTTATATCATCTAAGACTCCATAATAGTGTATTTTGGTGCATTGTTTCATGGAAAAAATATAGCATCCCTAGATTTTATGAAATATTTTTTAAAAATAATTTTAAAATTTTAGATAGATTCTGTTCTATGAAACAATAAGTTTGTAATATGTTATATATAATATTAAGTTTAACTTGTGTAACAATTATCACTATGTTTAAAAGAAATATGACATAACATTTTTATTGTTTAATATGATAGTTATTACCAAGCCATTCAAATCAAGGGTATAAATATGATTAAATAAAATGTAAACATATGTGGGTTGAACATGTATATATAATTAATTACTTTATGAATAATTAATTAAAAATAATAATAATAATAATTTTAGAATAAAGAAATAATTTTAAATGAACTATTTTTATGAAATTGTTTTCCTCATTAAATTGATATAACAAATTTTTGTGAATTATTTTAATGATATGTATTTATTATATATTTAATCAACTATTTAACATTCATATTATTTTATTTTACACAGGAGAAAATAATAAATCAAATTCTATGTTTAAAAATGTATAATTTCTGAAAATCATATTTTTGAAATTTCTAGGACAAATATTTTTAAATTAATTTTTGATACTCATAAAAAATTTATTTCACAAAATGATTTTTTTTCAAATCAGCATAAAAAATATATATAAGAAATATTTTTAAATTTTCTGACAAGATTCATTTCTATAGTTGAATAGTGAAAAATTATTTTATTTAATTGAAAATTTTCATTTCGAATGAATTATTAAAAAAGTAAAATTTATATTTGAAATTTTTTGTAGAGTTAAATTATTTAAATATTATATAAATATAAATATATATGTTCATTTTATACCATTGTTTAAAATTTCATGTAGGAATTTAATATAAAAATATTGTAAACTTTTAACATTTTCTATTTGAAAATCATCTTTTTCATCATGTCTGGATAATAAATTTTAATTAACGTTTACCCTATCTATGAATTTAAATTTCCAAAATAGAAAACATATTTCTTAGTTAAAATAAATTATACTATCTAATAATGTTAATATTATTTTTTACCAAAATGAATTGTGAATTTAACAAAATAATTATTGCATATAAGGTAAATATTGGCTTACTGTGGGGTTCAAATAAACATATATGTTTTAAAATGACTATAAAGCATTTAAAATTTCTATTTTATGGATATATAATTATTATAATAATAAATAGAGAATCAATGTTAATTTTTATTCTTTTTAAATGTAAAAAAATATTATTTTAGAATCCTTTGTAAAATTTCCATGGAGTTTCAAAGGTGGTTCCTTTCCCCAAATAATTAATGGCTGTCACCAACCTCCACTTATTAAATCGTTAAAAAATAATCAAATACATGCCGAAATTACTAATAATCTTCCCCTATATCATCTCGTAAGACCACGTTTGGGTTAAAAGACAACCTATGAAGGATTTTGGTGAAAACCTAAGGATCTTATCAGAAGATGATATAACGTTATTTAGTGAGAATTTTTATTATATTTCATCCTCCAAATACTAAAATTATTATTAAACCATGTTGATATAATAACCTTAGTATCTTCCATATACTCATACGTTTTTATGTTATGTGAATTCTCTACAGCCATCTCAGCTTCGGTCAAATGCGATATGAAATCATCATTCTTGGTTATGATGAACTATAACTTCACTAATTAATATAAATCACATTTCTATTACCCTATGAAGGTTCGGTATGATTATATATTTAATGTATATATATTATATTTCTAACATAATTATAACTATGGGTGTATGATCTAATAATATCATTGTTATTTATTCTTAGAATTTTTATCTTTATGATAAAAATATGTTAGTGAAGCTGATTTATCATCTATACATTACACTATGATAAATTGATTATTAATCACATTTAATTCAATGGGTTTTATATGATGAACTATTTAAATGATTATAAATCATCTCCATTTTCCACTTGTAATGATATGATGAAATGTTTATGAATCCCATTTAATTTCATGGGTTATCATATAATGAATGTTTTAAGATCTTGTTTCACCCATTTGAATGATTTTAAAAAGGTTATTTGTGGGACCTATATCTCACTCTAATTCATTAGGTAATTATTAATGTTATATAATAAAAACAGTACTTGATATGTTATACAAACCCCAAATTATGTTACATGTTTATTTTTCCCATGTCAAAAAATATGGTACACTAGAGGTTATCCCAAGCGAAAAGTTCGTACATTGGTTCTTAACCTAAGAATAACATGTTATGAATATCTTGGTGGATCTAATTTTTATAGGATTTTTAATACTAGTCTTTATTCCATAAGTCCATGTCTTAATCCAATGTTATTTTCTCATGGCCATTTTCTATGAATATCTTATGATTAATGTCTTATGAACTGCCAATATTTATAACTTGACTAAAGATTATGATATTTTATATTTAGGGTGGGATTTAAAAATTTCATGATCATATTATAATAACCTTCAGATAACATTTGTTTTATTTATTTTTGTTGTTTACCCTTACTTCTCATCTATTATCACCCTCTCATATGTTTTACTTCACCATGTTATGAAGAAAGGTTATAAGATGGGTATTTTTGTAAATAGTGATAAGGGGGGTGACATTTATTGTATATTTTGAATATATTTTATAAAATAAGAATAATGTACATCTAGTATCCAATGACACTAAACTATTATATTCCACATGCATGAATTTGCGTAATGTAATTAATATTCAACTAAAAGACATAATATCATTGTATGAAAATATTTGGTCAATATAGTTATAATATGAGGAAATTTTTATATAACCATTATATTCATTGAGGATAAAAAAATATTTAGGTCCATAGGGATATTTATAAGGAAATTTCTAGGGATGATTCTATGGATAAGTCTAAGAATGATTCAATGTATCAGAAATTGTCTTGAAATTTTGGTAGAGGATATAGAAATGGATTTCCACAAAATTACATCCATGTCTGGATACTACAATTGGATGGGCTATAGCACAGATGTACCTAATGATAATAATTTCAAATAGGAGCATTGATCTGTTCACAATCATCACTAGGTGCATGGAAATACTGTTTGCAATACACCTGGTTTTACACTACTTGTTGATGTAATTTGGATATTCACTAACTCATTATGAACCATCTTGGGGGATTTAAATAGAGTACGTAAATGAATAATCTAGGATAGATCTAATGTTTCATAGATTAAAAATAACGTTCCATGATTCATACATCATAAAAAGTTATTTTCATAATAATAAGGCTTCCGATTATGAAAATAATTAGTAACAATTCTTATTGGTTTTAGTTAATGGACATAACCAAAAGAAACTAGTTTATCATTTATGTGGAAAAAATATACTAATGAGCATCCAAATTGGATGACGATTGGAGTGAAGGATGTTAATATGATGACAAATTAGTTATCATGATATATGATTAACAACGTTCACCTTAACCGACTCTCAGACAGACTGAATAAGATAATGATATAATTCTCATAGATTTGAGGTAATGTAAACCACAAGGAAATAATGATTTGGTTTTCTATTTTTCAGTAATATTGGAATAATTACTTAAGGGAATTCTCAAATGAATATGAGTATGTTTTATGTTATCAGAATAAGGACACAAAGTAAGTGGTTTATGAGTGGAAATAAAAATATCATGTAACAAAATAGATGTGAATAGTTTTCTCAATAAGATAATATCAATTGTTTGTGTTTTAAATGTGTAATGTACAGTCCTTATGAAAATAAATTTCATTAAGAGAATGATTATGAAGATAATTAGATAAGATGTATGATTGATGTTTTTTCTATGGATGATGAAGCGACTATGAATGATATATGCAAGGAAATATGTATTACGGAATAAGGTGATGGAGCCTAGTTGTTGGTCTAATAAGGAAGTGAGATAATTGAATTATTTATCTATAAGCATTACATAATTGTGTAACACAGATGGATTGTTTATTATATTTTTTCCTTGATCATTTGAATGAATTTGTTTAATGATGTTGTTGACCTATAAAAGTTATTTAATGGAATGGTGATATTAATTAAAAGAAAATGATTAAGGTACATAGAACACTTAAATTATTCATGATAATGATATTGGTATAAATAAATTATTGATATGCATAAATTAAATCTGATAGTGCTGATGAACTTTGAACATATTAATTATTAGTAGAAAAGGTAGTCTACGTAATCTTTAATAGAGTTTACAACATTATTGGATTTATGAAATATATTAAATAATCTGAGATTTAATTAAATTAAGAGGGAGTCACATCTATTTTCATTAAGGTTTTATGGTAATTTAGTTTATTTCCACGATTTAATAAAATATATCACTAAGGTATTAAAATATTTGGTATGTGACAATCAAGAGATACTTTATTATAATTCTAGAATTATTATTAAGTTTATTTTCATAAATTTAAGGACCTTATTTTTAAATTTTGAATTTTAGAAGGGTTATTACGCTAAAAAATTATTGAATGGATAAATTTTAAAATTAGATGGGGTTTTAGATATTATCTTTTTACATAACCATATTAATATTAATGGATATTGGATATACTTTTATATCCATTTTCTTATGATGATAAAAAATGATCGTCAAAATAAATAATATTTCTATTTTTAGATCTTATGATCTATTAGGTATCTAGGAATTACAAATTCAAATTCATTTTTTGGAGAAAATGATAATTTGTAAATTGATCAATGCCTAAAGAAGTGTGAGATTGTGGTTGTGAAATGGAATTAAATGATGTATGTATATATTATCAGGAAATAAAATGATACCATATTAGGATTATTTCTGATGATATGAATGAAATTTTCAAACATAATTGGTTTATGTATTTTTTGTAATTAACCTTATATGGATCACCAACATATGTTTTCCTATGTGTAAATATAGTTATGAGTTAATTTTGGAAACCATTATGTCTCCATTTTATTCTTTTAATTGGAATAATTTTTTATTCAATTTTATGATGAGGTTTTCTATGAAATAATTATTAAATGTTAATACTTTGATAAATGGGAAATATTTCAAGGGATAAATCCATTTTAAGGGTATTAGAATGTGATATTATGATATGTTATGAAATATTTCTTATTTCAAAAATATTTATGTTTTTAGAAATCTTGAGTTATTTGAAACACCATGTTTAACTTCTATTACATGTAAGACAGGGTTTATCTTGTGTTCCTTGCAACATAAATCTTAAATAAAACATGATATAATATAAAAATATTATTATTTAATATGATAATTATCTCATTTCCATTGGAATTTTGGGAATAAATAGGATTAGATATATTATGAATATATATGGATTAATAATGTATATAAAAATAATTTCATAGTGACCAATTATTTAGAAATGGAAGTAAAAAAAATTTATTACTAAACATAATAGTTGTATAAAATACTATTTTTACGCAAGAAAACATGTTTTTCATCAACAAATTTAAAAAAAAATGTTCACGACTTCAATGAAAACAACATATTTTATATTAAATAAATAATTTAACATTCATATTATTTTTTTAGAAAATATATAATAATAAATCAAATTTTACACTACAAAATATATGTTTTCTAAAAATTTATTTTGTAAATTTTTTTTGCACATGGTTTATAAATAATTATGTAAACAATTTGAAAAAAAATTTAATAAAATAACTTCAGTTTTTTTATAATCCGAATATAATTATCTTAATGTATATATATTATAATTTTCAAAAAAATATTAAATTATTTTTGATGAATGTTTTATTTTTTTAAAATTAAATTGAATACTCTTCTTTTATTTAAATAGTTTATAATGTTAAATGATATTTTAAATTAGTTTATAGTAATGTTAGGTCAATTAACAATATTTTTACATTATTTAGGTTATTTGAAACAATTTAATATTATAAATTGATATAATTTTTTTTCTTATTTTAACATTTTCACTTTCAAAACCCGCTTTATCATCGTGTCTGCAAGATTAATTTTAAATTGAAATATTTCAATTATGAGAATTTAATTTGAAAAAAACTTATTACATATATGGAATAATATTAAATTATATAATATAAAAATATCAACAATAATTCTTAGTAAAATGATTAGTGTAACCATTAAAAATTAATTCATGTGGTTAAGATAAAAATTGGTTTACTATGGGATTAAACAATAAAGATAAGGGTTAAAAAGACTATATAACTTGAAAATTAATCATTTTATATCCATATTTACATTTTATACTTACAATGTTCTAATATATTGAAATATGGATTATTTTTCATGTGAATAACATTATTATTATGGATTCTTTTGGAAAATTTCCAAATTGTTTCTGATTCGGATCATTTCCCCCACTTATAAAAAGCCACCACCATGCTTAACTTATTTTAATCCTTAAACCCCATTTGGTTTGGAATATAACTACCCAAATTACTTCACAATTTAATTCTTATAACTATAGAATTATTTTCTTATAGAAAACCAACTTAAGAAGTATTTTGTTACAAACATAAAGAGGTTACCAAAAGAAGAATAAATGTTCATCAATGAAACATTATAGTTTTTTCTTCCCCTACCTAATTAAATTATAATTAAACCATTTAGACATAATAAAATTAGTATAAAATATATAATTTTAATGTTTTATATTAACATAATTACCAATTAATATCTTTAGCTGTATTAAAATGGTAATGAAATCATCATTCTTGTGTTAGGAAGACTACGACCTCATGAACCGATGGCATTGGTTTTTCTGTTACCACCTCTCAATGTTGGGTATTATTATGGATCAAAATAATATATTTATTATATTTATGGAATAAATAAATTTATTTAGTAATTATATCATATATAACATTTCATCTTCAATTCCTTAAGAGGTATAAGAATGTCATTCATGTGTATGACGAACTACCACCTCACTAAGCGATGTGATTCATTTTTCAATAAAACATTGCATGTATGATAATAAGGATAAATATGTGTGAAATAAAAGAAATAATTATTATATTTATAAAGTATTTATCAATATAAAAATATAATATATTATTTTTATATTACCCTTTTCACTCACAGAATGGTGATAACGACCTTCGTGTATGTGTAGATTGATGCCATCATGAAGCGATGTGACTCTACTTTCATCACCACCCCACCTAGATGATATTTATAAGTATATTTAATGTAATTATTTTTTTATATTATTATAATTTATTAATAATAATAAATTACTTATATCTTTTACATAGATATTTCTGAAAAATGGAAATGTTACCCATGGAAACATATGACCTACCGTCTCCGCGATCATAACTTGATTCATTTCTCAAACCCACCTTTCATGAATGGTATTAAAATTAAAATTTATATATAAAAATGTTGATTAAATCTTCATTATTATAATTTATATTATTTAACCATGATTACTGTAATAGGATATAAAATAAAAAATCAAAATAAACACGAAGAACAATGTGGTTAATACCCAAAACATAATTTTTACCCTTAATTATTAATAAACAAGTAATAAAAAGATATAAGTAAATAATAAATTTAATTATATATATATATGTATATATATATATGCATTTATATATCATATATATATAATAAACTTATACTTTTTTGGAAGGTCTGAATGAGTATGGAGGATGTTGAGACTTAAGGTAATGGATTTATGTCTCAATTATATTTTATAAAAGACACATTTCATATTCACAACATCATTAATTTACATGGTTTGTAAAATATAAATTAAATTAAATTATTATTAATATTCTTAATATTAATTTTAATTACATATCCTTTTGATGATTTCTTTTACATAGGGTTTAATGCTTAAATGTTAACAAATTGTTAAGGAGTTTATGCCTCGATTTTACTTATTTCAAATATATATTATGTTTTTTGAATATCTAAATTTATTAAGTGTATATATATCCCTATTTCCATGAAATATCATGAATTTTTTTATTCTCCAAAAATTATAAGTTTAATTTAATTTTAATATTTCATGTTGATTATTATTAAAAATTACAAAAGTGGAAAGGATTTTATGATCTAATCACATTGTTTATTAGGAATTTCTATAACTCAAATACATTACTGAAATCTTAGGACTAAATCTCAATAATCCATATGAATCATAATATAAAATGTTAATTAATTATATTTTATATTAATATAACTATTTAACAACTCTATGGTACTTAAAATAACCTATAATATTTTTTCAAAAAAATCAAATTTTATTTCTCTCTTTAGACAAACACCATTTTTCAGCTAAAAAATTTTCTTATAAAAATATTTTCAAGAATTTTTATAGATTTATTAAATTGACTTATTAAACTCTTTTTATAAATATTTTACTTTTTTGTACAAAATTTTGAATCTAATCATGATGTTATTTTCCAAAATATTCATGCTAGGATTTTTATTGAAAGTGATGATGGAATATTTTCTCTAATGTATTCAAAATTAATGGAAAGTTCCACCATAATTACAAATATTTTAAATTATGTATTATTTATAAGTTATCAATTTTTTTAATTAATATTATTATGTAAATATTTTATGTTTATAATATTGTTTTCCAAATTGGAAAGAATATTTTTCCCTATAAATATTTTAAATTATTATTAAGGATTATTTTATAGGTTTTCATGTTTATTTTCAAAGAAAATAATTTCCAAAAAACTATGTTTTAAAGATTAGATTTCAAAATAAATTATATCTTCCTCCAGATTTTTTTTCCAAGAAATATTTCAAATTCATTCTCTATTTAATATAAATCTAATTGATGTTACATATGTTTTACATAGGACATGATCTAAGGATATATTTCTTATTATATATCTGAATGGACTATGTTTCTAATAACAAGATCATTAGGAAACGTGTTTATTTTACAAGATTTATACTATAATTATATGGTTATAAAAAATGCTTCAATCCATAGGTTATTCTATAATAATACGTTGAAATGATTCCAATACCTATCCATTTTTCAAGGGTTATGAAATGATAAAATGTTTATGATACACCTTTTATTTTTGGTCTGTAATATGATTAATGATGTATGATTATGTGTCAAACATTTCAATTCTTATAATCATGTGATCGGTGGGGCCAATATCTCCATCCAATGAATTGGGTAATGATTAATGATATTTGATATCACAGGGTACACAGTAGGTTTTCCCAAGCCCAAAAGAGGGTACACATGCGGCTATCCTGAGCCTTAAAAGTGGGTACATGGGATGTTACCCCATGCCCAATGAAGGTATTGAGGTGGATATCCCAAGCCTACCGTGTTATTAATATCTTGGTGGATATACTAGACATAATAATTTCTATGACTTTTTGAATGAAACAATTCCATGTCGTAGGCCAATGTCATGTTCTCATGTAATTTTTTTGTTGATTATATTTTGTTTCATATCTTATGAGCAAGTAATATATATGATTGACCAATATTATTATCTTTGGTAACCACGGTATGATTTTAAAATTTTATAATCATATTCCCATACTCATATGCTCACATTATGTCAACGCATTTTCCATTCATACCATTACTGATCATCTAAGATCACCCTTTATTATGTTTTTATTCCCTATTTTATGAATAATGGTTATAAGTATGATATTTTTTTAAAGTGTTCAAAAGGTGTTGATATTTATTAGAGATGTTTAACATCTATCTAGAAATTAGAATATGGTTTATGCAGTCTCCAAATAATCTAAAAATTAATAGTACTCTATAATATGTTTATGTATTGTAAGGAATATTTTTCTAAAAGATTTAATATCATTGTATCTAAGGAATGTTTCTCTACAAATAACATTTGTATCACATTTTATTTTCATAAATATCTATTATTTCCTCTATCACAATTATTAATGGCCACCACATCCCCAATCTAACTTACACATTTGTAGTCATTCAGTGTGGCCAAGACAAACCCAAATCCATTCAACAATTCCCTCAACTTGTACTAAAATCCTTAAATTTTTTTTGAAAATCAATCTACCAAGGATTTATTTATAAATCTAAATTGGTTTTCTGAATAAAATGTATAATTCGTAATCGAGGATCTTTGTTTTATAACATCACCCCCTACATAAAATCTTAGACAATAGGTGTAATATGAAATTTTTAGTATTAGATGTATTATGGTTTCTTATTATATTAATGTAACAACCTATATCAATATACTCTTCCATCAAATGGAAAACAAAATCATTATTCCTATACATGGAGGACTACCACCTCATGATCCAATATTATTCATTTTCTATCATATTCACTCATTGATATTCATGACAATTTATTTAATTATTCAATGGGATATTCATGAAATATTTATATTTATATAAATTTAATATATCATATAATTTATTATCATATCATCCATGAAAATGATAATCGCATTCATGTATATGGAGAACTATTGCATCATGAAGCGATGTGATCCATTTTTTAGTACCGCATCACATGAATAATATATATTAGTGTATTTATATAAAATATATAATATTAAATAGTTAATTATAACTGTGTAAATATAAAATAAAACATACTAAATTTTTATCATGATCATTAAAAATGGAAATGTAACGTATGCATACTTATGACATATCGTGTCCAAAATTTTAACATAGTTTATTTTTTTTAACTATATACCATGTGTGGTTAAAAAATAATAATTAATATATTAAAATTTTTATTATTTATTTATTATTTTTATGGTAATGATGGATCAATTACTCCTTTTACCATGTTCAAAACACCATGGATGTTTAGAATTTATGAACTCAACATCCTCAGAACACTCGACATGGACATAACAGAATAAGTAATTAAAAATGAAATTAAAAGTGATGTAAATGGTTAATTATATATGGTTAAACATGGTAAAGGGTGTTAAAATAAATTTATATTATTAGATTATTCAGTAGATAAAATACATAGACAACAAATTCTAGACTTGAAGTAAGGGTTATGTCTCAAAAGTTACTTATTTATGACACATGTTCAATTATGGAAATAATTTAATGTTCATATTTTATATACTTCCAATTAAGATAAAACGTCATGATTAATTAATAATTTATGATATTTTTAGTAATAATTAAGAAATTAAATCACTAAATTATTGATTCAAAGACGTAAATATTTATGTTTCAATCACATTTTAATTGGGGTGGTTTATAATATAATTTTTATCAGTGGAAATTATTTAAAAATTAACTAATATATGTCATTAATTTTTTTATACAATTGATATTAATGAAATATCAATATATTATTACATTTTTTCCCACATTGGTACTAAAAATTATTAAGTATATTTTTTATGAAAATGAACCATTATTTCTATTTTTGATCTAAAATTCATTTTTATCCACATCCATTTTAACATCAAAATGTTTTAAATAATATTTTTTTAAAAATATAAAAAATATTTATTATAGAAATGATTACCCAAGGTTTACTTTTACCAAATTAATTTAATATAATATTCTTTTCATTTTATGAACAAGGCACCATTTGCCTTTTTTTACAAAAGGGTGAATGAAATATTTTTTTAGCTTACACAACATCTAAAATATTACCCACCGCCATAGACACTATTTTATTTTAATATTGAATTAAATATTTAAACATTTTTATTCAATAAAAATGTTTTAAATATTATTTATGAATTATATTATACATTAAAAAAAGTGAATTTCAATGTGGAAAGTTTATGTTCATCAAGAATTTTTTTCTCATTAATGTATTTTATTTTATCAATGACGACAACCATTGAGGAAATTTATTTTAAAATATTTTTAACTGTATCTCACTTATATACCTTTATTATTTTTACTTCATTTTATAGGTAAATAAACATATTATGTTGATTTATAAAATATCTACATAATAGAATTTCGTTTGATTATAATATGAGGAATGATAATGAAACCCATTTTCTTTTTCATGGTTAATTATTATTTTTATTAGTTAATATTGATTTCCATTATGTCACATATAGCTCATTAAAATATTATTATGGGTGGATCTAGATACCACCCTCATGAATTGGATAAATCATTTTCATCTTGAGTCATCATGTATGGGATTTGGGAGTTAACCCAGCCCACTATGGGACTTTGTTTAGCTTATGATGTTGTTTATAAAGTTAGTTTTGACTCATCATTATGTAATGCTATATTTTTCTACCATATATCCTATAATTGCATGAGCTAATCATACTATGTTCATTATTTAATCCTTTTATGTGACTACCCATGATCATTTTCTTTTGTAATATCACGTTATAACCTTCATAGAGAAGTTATATTTCCTTATCATGTTTATTACCTTATTAGAATAATTAGACAACCACTTTTATCAATTAATTCCCTAGTGTTTCATACATATTTTTACAATATATAAAGGATTTATGTGATTATTATAGATTATAAATTGATTATTTTTCATTTTAGCTTCACATTGGGGTATTATGGTCACAACCGTCTAAAGACATAAGGCCTCAAAATCATTGGGATGTAATTAATGGAAATTTATGTTAAAGAAAAAGTATTAATATGTGTAAAATTTTTGGGTTAGTATAGTTACCATACAATAAAATTTAATTTTACCTTTGTAAGCATGGATGAAAAAAATTGGTGAATAACCCATTGAATTGCTCTAGTTCTAGAGTGACATACAAACATTTTAAAGAAATTATTTTTTGGTTTTTTAAGAAATAAATCCCTATATAGATGTTACATGTGGTAGTAGTTTTAGTCCAAATGTATCTTGGGGATATACCCTTAAAATTAATTAGTCATGTATAACGTTTTTTCATGGTGAGTATTCCCTTACCACACACCTAGTTTGAAACTCCCAATGGATATGATTTGGTAAATTCAAATTTTTCATATTAAAAGTCATGTTGGATTTGAAAATGTGATTACCAAGAATGATCTATGTAAAACCAAAATTTTAATATATTAATAAATGGTTTGTTTGTTTATACATAAAATAATGTTTTTTATGATTATGTCGGTTTCTGGTATGATTGTTGTTTCCCACACAGTCATTTGTGTTTTTAATCATTGGATTGAATAGATAAGAATGATTTTAATAAATAATTTAATGGTGAAATAGATGATTATGAGAAACAAAATTTGATTGTTATATGATATATATATATATATCATTATAATTTTTAATCAGTTATTATGATATATGATTTAAAATGTGAACATTGGTGAGAATATAAACACCTCAAATAAGAGTAAGATGTAATGTTATAAAACACCATATAGTAATAAAAATAGACAGTATAATATTCAGTTTCTAACATTTCAGGAAGATCAGAATAACCACCAAGAATAATATCTCAAAATTATGGGAAGATGATATATACATGGAAATTCAGGTCATATGAAAAATTAATTCTTAAGGATTTCACTGATTTTTATGGGGGGAATGGATTTAACTGACTAAATACACTAATATAATGAATAAATATTAGACCATGTAAGGAACTACAATATAAAATTCATTAATGTAAAAGAGTCAAATTTTTTATATATTGGTATTAATGAATTATGTTAGATAATTATTTTTAACTAATAGTGTTTTTGGTAATCTGAATCACGTAATAGATATGGGTTTCATTAATTTGGTAGAAGTATATATCTTTTTATTTAGGATTAATTTATGATTTACTGGTCCATCATAGATTAATGAGATTAATATTTATCATTGCTTATAAGTATTAGACACCCCATTTATGGTATTAAGAAATGATATTTTCATGTTATTGATGACGTTTTGGGAGACATTTATAGTAATATAGCCCTTAGTATTTGTATCAGTGTTAGGGGAAAAGTTATTAGAGAAAGAATTTCCTTACTTTTTGTGTATATAAATTTAATGGTATTAATAACCTATTGGGTTAATATTATTATTTATTTTTAGGTAATTATATTAAGCTATGATTATCATATTTAGGGGTAAAATAATATGTATATGAAACCATATAGGTATGAAAATAATTTAATGATTGATATTATTTTTTAGGATGTTCATAATAATTTTTCTGAATTTTATTATAATTATACTATTTATGTATTTAGAGAAATGATGAGCTGTATGTTGGTGAAAACTTGTCACATCTAGAAAATCTGTTCGGGTAGAACCCATAACCAAAGTAAGACAACGGTGTAGCACCTACCACTGTCCTATGTGATGTCTATTTTAATATGACATTATTTTTTCACAAAATGTATTGTGGATAATCATTATCTTGATAAATTCTATTTTCAATAATTACTGATATTTTATGAGACATTTTATTATATGGATGTATACAAAACCTTTATGCTGAATGTAAAGGATATTTATTTAATAATATTATTATGTTTTTTGAGAAGCAAGCTGAACTGTTTTATGGATGGACACATGTTGAATAGATAATGATGAAAATATAGAGTTAATATTGAGATATTTGTGATTAATTTATTATATAGTATAAATTGGAAAACAAATTTGGTTTTAGTTAAAATAAGTGGAATACATTTTTATTATTTTATGAAATATGTGACCTATTAAAAGTTTTTTTTGGTGATTGGAGAATAAAAAAATTATTTTGAATACTCATCATTTGGAGAAAAGATGAGATTATTGTGAAAAATGACTATCGGGTTAAATTTTATTATTCATGTATGTATTTTTCTTTATGGTCTCAATATAGATTAAAAAAAGATTCAATCAAATTTCGAAAAAGGATATAAAAGAAAATTATTCATTTCATATAAATTAATGGTTTATTCTCTCTTAAAAAAGTTTTAAAATTACCACATAAATGGATATTCTTTCCAAATATAGGTTTTCACATTCCACCAATATCCTCTAATTTTGTGACCATGTTTGTGTTATTCTATACTCAAATTATAATTTACATTCTCTCCCATAAAAGGTTACTTTATTAACAATTTTACAATGTGGGTTTCAAAAAAAGGTATTTTAAAATTTAAAACCCTTGATTATAGTGATAAATGTGAATTTTAAATGAAAAAATATATTTAAGGGGTTATTATTTAATAGAATTAGTTTTAAAAAAAATAATATTATGTTCGAAAGTGTACAAAACAGTCCACCCAACAATAAATTAACCCCAACATATAAGTATTTAAATTAGACCATTATAACCTAGTCATCAAAATGGAATGTATGAATTACATTAAATACATTATGAGATCAATAAAAATTCCTACGAAATAAAAAAATTATTTAAATTCTTATTAACTGATCAATCAATTTAAAGAAAAAAATATAATTAATCAATAATCAGTTTTCATTAAAATTAATTTTAACTTCATTTTGTGAAAAAATAATATAATTAATTTTTTCAAAAATTTGGAAATTTATATAAAAAAGTAAAATTATTTTTTAAATCAGTTTATAAATATTTAATTTGGGTAAAATGTTTTCATTTTTTAGAAATTTATTATTTTATAGTGAATAGTGAAAATTATCAATATTTTTTGTAATGTATTTTATTTTCATTAAATATGGAAATTTAAAAGGCTCATTGGATTTTTTATTTTATTTTATGTAAAATAAGTATTCTTTAGATATATTTAAAACAATTAAATAAATTTGAATAAAATTTATAATGAATTTTAGTATATGTTTACTTTTAGGTTTAAAAACATTCTTTTCTGAAAACTATTTTAAAATGAATATTGTTTCATGTTTTTAATTAATTAAAATATCCCATAACAAAAAATATCTTACATGAAATTTATATATTATATATCCATAAATTTAAATTTTAATTCATAAGATTATTATTACTAGTTATAAGGTTTATATAACATAATCTTATGATTCAAAATCACTTACATGAAATTTATATTATATATCGATAAATAAAAATGTTAACTCTTGTAATAAAGAATAATGAAAATATTTGAAATCATTTACCATAGTTATGTCTGAAACATTTTTATCAAGATGATAAAATAAAAATATAAGTATTAAAATATCATAAAAATATATATAAACTAGTTTTTATAGAAATTTTTCACCCTTATATCATACAAGGCTCAAGAATTGTACATTTTGGAAACTTTTGGTTTGTGAAAGGAGTTGGTATCACTTTTTATTTTCAAAAATTCCATGTATTTTACCCCCACTTATAAAAGGACTCCCCCTCTCCTCCACTATTAAAAAATTCAATGTATATTAGTTGATCCATTAGCTATAATAATAGCATACTTACATAAATTACCATATTCTATAATCCGTTGTTTTATTGAAAAAATATTGCAGTCTTTAGGTATAATCTTAAAGAGGTCATCTAAAGAAGAGTTATCATTCTTTACAAGGCATCTTTCTTTTATTTCTTCTTCCACATCAATAAAGATTTAATAAATAATTATTATATAATATAATGAATATAATACCTGAAAATATATGTTATTAAGTGAATTTAAAATACTATATTCCTCTCAACATCTATCAAATGGGAAACAAACATCATCGTTTATGTGTTTGATGAACTACCACCTGTAATACTGATGTAATTAATTTTCCATCGCTGACTCTTATGGATGATAATAATAATTTATTTCATGTTAAAATACAATATTACTTACATATTAATAATTCTATATAATTAATATATCATATTTTTTCATACCATACCATCCTTTCAAAATTATAACATCATTTGTGTCTATTGTGAACTACAACTTCGCGAAGCGATGAGAGAATTTTTATATTTCTGCATCACATGGGGGTTATATGTAAATTTATTAAATTAAATTATATGATATATATGATATAATGATAATTGTACAATTTTAAAATATCATGTGCGTTCATTCCATCATGATCATTGAAAATGGAAATCTTACACATATAGATGTATGACCTACCATCCCCATTATTTTAACATAGTTCATTATTCCTAACTATGTTTATTCAATGGTTATTAAAGTAAAAATTATATAATAAATGGAATGTTTATCTTTATTAATATTATAGATAGGACTAATCCATGACATATTTTACATTAATCAATAAACCAAATTTATTTTGAAATTATGAACTAGGCTTCCTCAGAACACCTGACATGGGAACATTTGAATAAGAAATTAAATATTTCAGTAAAATAAATGAAATAAATGGGTAAATTATAATGGATTAAACCTATAATATGTTTGAATAAAAAATTGATATAATTTTATTATATTGGATATAAAATACACACATCACAATGTCTAGATTTATTGTAAGGGTTTTTTCTCAAAACATTCTTCTTGGAGAAACATGTTATTTTATACACCTAAAATATTTTAGATGGTGTATATAATTCGATATTTAATTATTATATAATGAGTTCAAAATTATTCATGATGTTTTAAACCAAAGTAAATTTAATTTAATCATGGTATTTTTTATTCAAAGCAGTAAGGTTTTATGTTTAAACAAAATTTAAATTGAGACTGTTTATGCCTGGATTTCAATTCAAGTTTTTTATTAGGTCATTTAATAATAATCCATTTTAATTATTTTTTCCTTTATTAATTTATGAAATTTTCAAGTAATATATAAATTTTTTAACTCTTTAGTACTAAATATGACTGAGAAACTTTTTTTATAAATAGAAACTTTATTTTCTCTTTTTTGAAAAAAAATGTGATTTAATATATATTAATATTTTCCATAATATATTTTAAATAATATAATTTTTATAATTTAAAAAATATTTAATAATTTTTTTCCCATGTTTTACATTTTACAGAATAATTTGAAAGTAATATCCTTTTTGTTTTTAGAAGAAGATACTTTTTAACGATTTTATGATACGTTGAAATGAATGTTTTTCTATTTATATTACTTGTATGGAATTACCATTTTTATGGACCACAAATTGCATTAAATATTTCATTACAAGATTACAATTTTATTTTCACAATATGTTTTTTTCTTTAATATTTGTTAAATATTTCATAATTTTCAAAACATTATTATCAAAGTGAAAAGGATAAATTCTTCTTGAATGGTTTTAATATTTTTAATGTATTTTTTTCATCAACAAAATAACCATTAAATGAATTGATTTTATGTTTTGTGTATATATATCTGACATATATACCTATATTATTCTCCCTTAATTTTATAGGGTAATTAACACCATATATTCAATCCTAAAATTACACCATTTTGAAATTTTCTTTGTTTTTGATATGAGGAAAAATTAAAAAAACATATTTTACAACAATTGGTAATTATAATGTTTATGATTTATAATTGATTTCAATTGTAGAAAAAATGTATTATTAACATTATAGTATTGGTTCACTCAGATTATTCTCTAATGAATTGGATAAATATTTTTTTCAATAGGTTTCAAGGATTGGATTAAGTATTAAACCTAATCCATTATGGGTTGTTGCCCACCGTATGACATTTTCTAGGATGATATCTTAGAATCCTATTTATGTCATGTTATATATTACTAAAAAAATCCCTATGATTCAATATTTTTTGGATAAACTGTTCATTATGTTATAATTTCATGTGATTACTCATTTGATTTATATTAAATGATATAATGTTATACCTTTTTACTACATATTATGTTTCCTTTTATTGTTTAATCGATTACTGGGCATCTCTGCTCACGCGGATATATATATATATTTCCAAGGTTATCCCCAAAATATTTAGAAAATTTAAGTTATTTATGATATTATTTTGGATAATAAATTAATTATGTTTTATTTTAATATCATGTTGTTTTATTATGAACCTATTCATTTAAACACACTAGACCTCATGATCATGAGGAAGTAATCAACACATTTTTTTTGTTACAAAACATGTATTATGATGGGTAAAATACATGGGTTTCATTTAAAATAACATCATTATAATACATAACATAATTTTTTAGTATGTTAATGTAATAATATATATTTATCTTCTCTTTCTCCAAATGGGAAAGAAAACCGGTATGTTGAACCATCGCCTCTCGAACTGATGAGATTATATTCCCACTAAAGCATTTCCTGAATGTTTATAATAAGAAATTTAATATATATATCTATCTTATATCCAATAATGATTTATCATTATATAAATATATTTTATCATCTATTTTTTTACCTTTTAGTTTGTTGAAAATGATATCATTATTTGTGCATAAGTGTGGACTTCCACATCTATGAGTAAATGTGTTTCTTTTAATCACCACATCACAGGGATGATATATATAAGTTTATTTAAATATATAATTTGATATTAAAAATATAATAATAATTATTAGTGTTAAAATAATACTTACCTTCTTTTCATAATGATCATTGATAAATGGAACTGTTACTCGTGTTTATATATGGCCTGCCATCTCAATGATTTTAATATAGTACATTTTTCACTACTATTTTTCATGGAAGGATATTAAAGTATATTTAATTATATAAATTCTAATTATTTAATGAGTATTATTTTATATAGGATATAACAGTGAACTCACTAGTCATATTCAACCAATCAATTTCATTTTTATCATAGTATCTATATATCCTCAAAACATATATGTTGAACTTAATTGATTAAATAATAGAATACAACATGGTGATAAATAAAATAAAATAAATAATATATTTGAATATGATATAAATAAATTATGTAATTTACATAGTTTTATTATTATAGAAGATAAATAATTTACGTGATGATTGGGAATCATGCTAAGTGACACTTTATCTTAAAACCATGTTTTAAATATTTTAAAATTTTATGTTTTTATTTTTTTTCAATATCATAATTGTTACATTTTTTTGATATATTTAATTTTATATAGTTTAATTATAAAGTATTCTTTATGTTTCTTTTTACTTTCTTTGAGAGGATTTCATAGGAAGTTCACATTGATAATTTTGACTCTCTTTATAAAAGTAAAAAATTAAGGTTCGATTTTAACATATATGATTTCAATGTATTTTAAAAAAACCATAATTATTAATTGATGATTTTAATCCATAAAAAATTATATATTTTCATAAATTAAAAATATTACTTCCCTTTTTATGGGAGTTTTTGTTTTGAAAATTATTTTTTTAAGGATGGGAAAGATTTGTATCCAAAAATGATTTGTATTTGGGTTCAAGATAATTTTTTAATAGTTTTATGATTAAAAGTGTAAATTAATTAATTTTTTTTCTTGATATCATACATATGCATAATATATGATTATCGGAGATCCTGATACTTCTTTTACAATTGTTTAGATAAAATTAAGTTATATGAATAACTAATCCCGATACATATTATATGAATGTGTGAGTTCATTATAGCATTTATGATGGTTGATTATGATATTTCTATCAAATTAATTTTTTAACGTTCCATGTCTTCATAGGAAAGAATGATGTAGTCAATCAGCGATGTTTCTCATATGGACCTAACTAGGCTCCTGTTATTTTATACATGGATTATAAATACAATTTTATATGTTAAATGAAATGTTCTCTATTTACAAGATATTAATTTTAATGGTTTTATATGAGAATATAAATTTCTTTTTGATTTGGATATTATTTATGTCATATATTCAAAAAATATATTTTGATTAAGGTAAAATTTGAAGGGTTTTCATGTTTTTCACTGGACTGAAAAATGTAAAAAATTTACATCCCTTAATAAAATTTTTATTCACATCCTAGGGTTTTAAATGTTATCCACAATAATTAAATAGGATAAGGGTAAAATTAGAAGTAAATTTTATAGTCAATAATATTTCTCATGAATAAAAATTTGATTCATTTTAAAAGTTTTATATCACAGAACAATGGGTATTAATAAAATTTTTATATATTGTAACATATGGGTTTTTTTATTTAAGGTTTATGACATAATTCTATGACACTCTAGATATAAATGATATTTGTGAATAAAAAAATTGAATTCATGTTTAATGAAAATTGATTTATGCATTTCTTAAGGATAGTTTGAATAAGAAATTAAATAAACATCGGTGATGGCTTTTATGTTTTTGTTTTATTCATTATTTTTTATTGATTGACTAGTGTGTGTTGAATTTATAAAGATGGATTTTTTTATTTTTTATTTTTTATTTTCACATTGTTAGTAGGTTAATATAAATGCACCATATATAGGATGTATATTACAATTGAAATATATATAGTTTTATATATTTTTTTCTAATAATATTGGTTATTCATTTTATAGTTTTTGTAACAGATTATATTGAATTTCCCCATATATATTTATGGTATCATTATTTTAGATACATAATTGGTTCTACCAATATAGGAAACATGGATCATACATTCAGAGTTCCCTAGATATTTTGATACCTTTTATTATAAGATGTGTATTTTAACTTAATGGGATTGTATGATATTTTTATTCCCTAATGATGACTTGAGGCGTGAATATGAAAATGGTTAATTAGTATAGATAGTGCATGAGTTCCCATGCAGATTTAAAAACCCTAATCATTATCGTGAAATTAATGAGATATATTCCTTTATCTATGAAATTTCTAACACATCAGGTTCACTTGGTATCAACGTTCAGTGAGAGGGGTAGATTTATTGAAGGCATATCTAATTGAAATCTATTTTTTTGAGACTGATTTGAGGATGTTTATTGAGGAATTATAATTATAGTGTGTGTGTGTGTGGAATAAATTATGTCTTATTCAATAGAAAATACCAATATAGAGAATTATATGGGTGGTTTATGGAGTTCAGATTAAAAAATTGGAATCAAGGTGGATTTGGCATGATTCGACCGAGATTCATATCATTGGTGAACCAATGAACACGGGGGAAATATGAATAATCATGCGTTTTATTGAGAATTACGACTTTGAATTAAATAATGTTTGATGTTCATAATTAAGTTTTGGGTACTAGGATAACATAGTGATGTCTTTCTAAAATAAGTAATCCTAATCGCATGAGATTTTTTGATACATTGGCTATTGATGAAACATGTTTTTTCAAGAAGTTAAAAAAAGTTAAATTAATATATTTTTTTCATGGAATTGGAAATGATTAGGAGGAATATATTATATAGTAATCATTTTTGGGTTTTTAGGTGGTTTGAGGATTATTCCAATGTTTTGGAGGAAATAAATAAAATCTGGGCTTAGTGGTTGGAATTGTATTGGGGAATATATTCTATTTTTCAATGATAGAATATATTTTCTAGATATTCAGTTAACATATATGGTAATTCAAGTTCAACAGCAGATATCTAATATGTGTTTCTTGAAGATGTGAAGCCTTATAAAGGGTATTTTTTAATGACACCAAAAATTTGAGGTTAAATTTTTTAAGAGAATTATGTATTATTTTACGAATGTGGTGTCAAATTTTTTATAATTAGGACTCATATTTGAATCCCACATGATGAAACAATTATGGGAGTTATTTTAGGACATTTTTTTGGTCATTTTATTTCATTTTGAGTACTCTCAAGGATTTTAGTATAAGGACTAAGTATAAAGCAACTAAAATTTCTCCTATGGGAAGGGATCCAAGATGTGGAGGTGAGGCTCCATTGAAATGTGGTTTGTAGCTTAGGACACCATGAGGTTTTCACGAAGAGAAATGTTATCTTAGTGATTACAGAGAAATTTCATGACATAGAATAGTGGTTCCACACCATAATGGGGTGGGGATATGACCTTCAATTGATAGAGAGAAAGGCATGTCCCTAATGGAAAACATAGTGGAAGTGTCCTATAGAGAAAAAATCCATCCATTTTGGATTATTTAATTTGATATCTATGTTTCAATGATATAATGAGTCCTATAATTGTGATTTTAGGTCTTGGTACTTATGTCCACACCATTTTTGTCTTAGAAGGTTTTTTAACATGGGTTAGAACCATAATTTATGGGATATCTCTTTTTAATTTTTCAAATTAGTGGTGCCCGATATGAGGAATTTTATTTAGCCTCACCCTTCCCATCCCCTCTAATTTACACTTTATTGTAGGGAATTTATTGATATTATTTCATGTAAATGATAGGTGGATTCAATATTTTGTTTTTCCAATAATAATTTTTTTCATTACATTTAGATAATATTATAATATTTTAACTAAGGTTGAGTGATGATTTCCATCAGAACATGGAAGGAAATCATATAGATAAATATGGATTTCATGTTTTATTGGTAGAGAATGTCATAAAAGGTTTATCATATTTTCTTGGGTGTAGTTTTTATGTGAGAAGGATACACATTGATTTTTAGGAACCTCAACCTATTGAATTATATTAAATTATTAATTATATTTTTAAAAAAAATTTATTTATGTTTAGGGGAATGATATATTATCCTTGTTGTATGGAATAGATTTATAGAGGATCACTTAACTTAGAGAGAATGGAAATAATATTTAGAGTTTGGTAGACCCAATGATAAAAACAAATATCAATTTAAATTAATTATATATTCAAGCACACATGATTTCATGTGTTCTAGTTAGGGGGATATGAACGAGGATGGCATTTAGTTAAGATTATACGGTGGAATTGATCCTTTATTGTTTAAAGAGGGTTTATTTGGCACTAGGTATATTTTTAATCTCTCTACTAGTTGGTCATTATATGGTGGAAGTATCTAATTAGTTTATAAGGGTTATTGGGATGTTTCCTAAGGTATAGATGAATAAGGGTATCCAGGGATGGATATCCTATATGTAACAAGCTCGAACACACACTCTCATAACCAACATTAAGTGAATAATAATTAAATAAATATAATTGATGTACATAGAAGTGACCTGGTTTTATTCATCCAAAATATACCAAATAAAAAATAATGTATTAGATAACTTACATACCAAGGGATCCTTTAGGGTTACTGATTTAGAAACGTAAGATAAAATCTTAATAACATGGATTTATAAAAATAATAGTACAGAAATATCAATATTATTTCCAACTAAATTAATATCATCTAGTATCCTTCATAAAAATAACATACTTATAAACATTATTCAAACCATCTATAAATGGAAAAAAATAATAAATATTTTATCTAAAGAAATGCAATTGTAAACAAAATCATTCATATGTTAATGTCATTAGTGGGAATTAGATGATAATAAAATAAGGACAACACAATAAAAGAATATGAGAATAATATAATTCTTATACATAAATAAATTTATCATTCATCCTTAAATATAGTATAAATATTTAACAATTAAAATAGTAATATAATTAAAAAATTGAGATCCATGTTTTATCAATCATGTTCAAATTATTCTTTAAAACCATATAGAAATCCCAAATAAAATATGTTTGTATCATGTAACATTATTTTCATAACTTGTTTCACCAATAACTTGAACTGATATAAATTTATAAGAGAAACCAAATTAGTTAAATCTCTCATTTCATATGTAAATATAAAACATTAACCCATGAATTGGAGTATTATCTAGGTACACCCTTATATAAGCTATATTTGGATCGCCCATAATCATGAGGTATAATGGGGCGCAACCAATCATTTATGTTTTATCAGACTCACCCATCAGCATCAGTATTTTACAAGTATCATTCATCAATAAAATAATTGAAACACATAATTTTCAACAGAACACCCATGACAAACAAGCCTCATTTTATTATAAAATGGTTAGCTCAGGGAAAGGAAATAAGCTTTATTTATATCTCATTAAAATAGTACATTTATTACATTTATAGAAATAATAAAAATGGTATCATAATATTATAATATAATAAATATAGGAATAAAAAAATGGTCACATTGATGAAAGGACTTTTAAAACAATTAAAAAAATAAGAGAAAATGCCATTTTAATTTGGTAATATTAAAAATAGAATAACTCTGAATATATATAGAAAATAAATTAGGTAAAAATTTCTTTGAAAAAATATAAATTAAACTTGAAATAAAATAATTTTTATTATTAAATAATAATTTTTTCAAGATGTAAATATTAAAAATGAAATATTATATTAAAAACTTCTGTAAAGATAATAAAAAAATACCATTTAAAAAACCTTATGAAAATTTATTTTAAAACCTTTTAAGAGAGGTTAAATTGTTTTTGAAATTAATTATAAGAACCCATTTATGTCACAAAAATAAAAAAAAATTATATCATTTAAGAAAACAAGAATATAGAATACAGAAATTTATGATCTAATATAAGAAGGAAAATTAGTATCACTTAAAATATTAAGTATTGCTGCTTTATTAATCAATAATCAATGAAATGGAAACTAAACTTGTAAAAAACATTCAAAAATATATTATAATAATATATATTTGGTTTAACAAATAATATCATATTATTTCAACCAAATGAAACTGGAACATAATCAATCTCAGAATGACATGAGATTGTAACATAATGCCTTTTCCAAAATGGTAAATGTTGAATAAAAAGTAATTTCATGAATTTTTATTTTATTAATATATAAATAAGATTAATTAAATGAACTAATATTCCAAACTTCATTCAATAATTATTAATTACACCAAATATAGAAATCATGGTGAATGTTATGAACTATTTATTGGGAAAATAAGATTTAAATGAGAAAATATAGTAAAAAGATCATGACATTGAATTGAGAATTAATTAATATATTTGTTTTTTTAAAAAAAATTAAATCCACATTAAATATTTATATTTATATATAAATTAATTAAATATCAATTCAAAAAGAATAACTACATAAAAAAGTCAATGAAGAGGAGTTACATCCTAATGAAAGGAAATTGAGTTTAGAAAAATATTAAAACATGGTAAAATTAAAGTAAAACCCCATATATGTAATAACTAAAATTGAGACCCCAAATAACATAAGGTGTATAGTAATATTGATATAACATTTAAAAAATATATATATACATATTACTAAATAAACCTGATTCTTAAAAGAAAATCAAGCCTCAGGAAGAGCAAATTGATATAAAATCTCTTAACCAAGGTCCCACTAATCATGTACATTATCTAACTTCCATAAAAAATATTATGTAAATTATTTACCATAATAAGAATCTTTTTAATATTCATTACTATTTTTATTTTATTTATTTTAATTTTATATTTAATTACATAGTCAATTAACTTCGTGTCATATTTTTTTGATGATATTTTGTTCATAGTTGAAAAATAATTTTGTTATCTTTTACCATGGTCATATATAAAATTGTTCCATCATAACCATAATAATAATCAATAAATATATAATATTTGTACAAATCAATTATTCCCACAAAACAATTTTTTATGATTGGTATGAAAAATAAACAATGTTACCATCAAAGAGATGGTAGGCTGTACATACGCTTGAGAAACATTTCTATTTCCCCCCGATATTTATGGAATGAAGGTGAAAATTATTTTATCATCCAATACTGAAAATTATATATTTTATAAAATATTATTATTTATTTTTATAAAATTATATATAAAATCTATTTGATGTGATGATTGAACATGGAACACATTATTTTTTGGATGTGGTATTCTACACGTACACATGAACAATGTAATAATTTTTAAATGAAATAACTGTTATTAAAATAGATTATATGGTACCTATAAAAAATGATAAATATGTAATCAATTAAATATATATATATATATATTAAATCAATCATTATTACCAAACATGAGAGGTTATGGTAGAAATCTAATTCCATTGGTTCACAATGTGGTTGTACACCATATGTAAGAATAATGGTTCTGTATCCCATTTGATCAAAGAAATGATGGATTTAGGTTATTTAATTAACATAATAACATACAAATATTTGTGATATACTAATTCTATTAAATTTTCATGGTTTAATTATAATATTTTTAGGAGGATGGATAAATAAAATAAAAGTATTTTTTAAAAAGTAATACCTCTTCTTCAAACAATCTCTATTACTTTACATATTAATTACTCAATGGTTGGTATTTTTTCAAAATTAATACATATATAATATGGTTTAGGAATCTAGGAATTTATTTGGATTGGGATTTTCCTTTACAACTAGTAATCTAAATGTTAATAAAAGAGAATAGTTGTTCCCTTTTATAAGAGAGGACATGGGAATTCTTGTAATTTCATAAAGTATTGAATTAATTTAAAATATTTATTATTAAAAATCAATCCCAACTAAATTATTAATAATTTTGGATTATTATATTTATAAATAATAATTTTTAAAAAAATTATTTAACATGTTTATACTATTTTACCCATTGAATATTGTTTTAACACATGTGAAACGTTTTCACACTTATTTTGACACCATGAGTTTTTACATTTTGAGGATCATGACAGTTATGATAAATAAAAAAAGGCCATAAATGAAGCATGGTTTATATAATAAACCATGTACAATTAATATTAAAAATTGTAGGATTTTTATGAATTTTAAATCATTAAAAAATTCTTATTTATTACTAATTGTTAATAAGTTCAATTTGGAAACTATTCATTGAATGTGACATTGAATGTATTTGGACTGAAAAAATCAATTATTATCATTTTCTGCATCTATATAATGTTACTTTTATTTATAAATTAATTGTAATGTAAATATTATTTCAAAATATACTAATTTTAATATTTTTAAAATAATGAATTTTTTTTAATTAATTACATAAATATTATGTCAGTGTTATATAAGAATTTAAGCTAATTACATTATAATTAATAATTAGAATATAATTTCCATCATAAATAAAAATAAATTATCTTTAAATTTTTTATTTATAAAAAAAAGTACATTAATTTTACTAATATCAAAAAAAAT
This sequence comes from Viscum album, assembly GCA_963277665.1. Lineage (NCBI taxonomy): Eukaryota > Viridiplantae > Streptophyta > Magnoliopsida > Santalales > Viscaceae > Viscum > Viscum album. The sequence goes on from OY728137.1 coordinate 738,418,292, forward strand.
TAATGATAATGAAACAACGATAATATTATTGTGACATTTCATTACATAAAATATGATAAAGATACAAATCATGCCAAAATATGATAAAAAAATTAATTTTTTAACTTTAGTAATATTATATATGAGATATAATAATCAAATTAAATATAGACAAGTCTTATGGCCTTATTTTTAGTTCTTTTAAAATTATGTTTAACCACAATTAACATAATTTACCTTTACCATGGTGACAATTATTCACTCTAGAACATTTATTATTGAAAGAAAGTGATATATTTGCATGATTTTATAAATCGTTATTCAAGATAGTGAATCCAATTTAAAAATATCAATTCACATATTTATCATAAATTAATTTTAAATTTAACATGAAAAACTTGATTAAAATGAGTTTTCTAGAAAAAAACATTTCTATATATAAAAACAATTTTTTACAAAAAATAAAGTATAAAAATAATTATAAGACCAATAAATGCATTTTCATAATTATAAATATCATATTAAATTTTAAAACCTAATCCATGATTTAAATATTATTTTTAATTTTAAAATAAAATATTGTTTTAAAAAATAAAAAAAATTTACTATTGATTGACAAATCAAACATTTCAGAAAAATATAAAAAATGAGCCAAAAGATTATTTTTATTTGATGATTTCAAAAATGTTATTCATTTAATCAAATAATATCAATATATTTTCTATAAATTAATTAAAATATCCACTAATAGAATAAATAATAACCATTTTCTAAAGGAATAAATTCTTTGAAGAACACAATGACTTTAAGAAAAATTATATAAAATATGACCACCCAATTTATTTAATCCTTTTAATACCCACCAATTCAATATATATATTAAATTGGAAAAAATTAAATAATAATATTTCATGGTTTTTTAATCTTGTTGTATGTATCTTATAAGTTATCAAACATATTGTTTCCTTTTAAAATCATTGGATATTACATCCCCACAATTAATAAATTGAAAACTCATAATTTAAACTCGAAATTGGTAATATATGGAATAAAATTTGAAAATAACTTTTTTGAATACCCTAAATCATTAAATGGTTAATACAAATTCCTCTTTAAAGTGACGAACTCAAATATGATGGTCATCTGAAATAATGAAGAACTAGGTTAAAAAATAAGAGAACATTACTTGGAAGTGAATATATAGTCATGTAAGAAATGAATAATATCTAAAAAATTATGAATATTAATATATATATTTAATCATGAGAACATTAATGATCATGAAAATATTAGTGACCATAAAAATTCAATATAATGATTTGTGAAAAAGACTATAGATTCATCAAAATGTAGTTAATATGATATTTTTATTCTTGGGATTATTCGATTGGAAATGAATTCAACAGAGTAAGGGATTTACAAAAACATTTCTTCCCCTGGAGGAACTAATGATAAGATCATGGGGGGTGCAGTTCAATTTCCAGAAAACAATGTATTCTCACCTTTTGTGAATGGGATATTTTATTTAACCCCTTCACTTAAATGAACTCATATGTCTAGAAAATGATTATAAAAATGGGGAATAACATGATTTCATGGGAACTTAGATTTTTTTATGATATTTTCTTTTGATGTTGGTGTCCCCATTGAAATGAATATAGTTTCAGAGGTAGCTTGATTTTATTATTATTCTTGAATCCTAGTAGATCCAGATCTTAGTTTTTTCTTAATCAACGATGATGTCTAATAAAATATGTAGTATAATATATGTCTTCAGGTTTAGTAAAAGAATATCCCGTCATTTTTATGTTTCTTATAATATAATTAGTAATTTAAAGGATAATTTCTCTATTGATCAAGTGTGTTCACATTTCTAAATAAATAGTCATGATGAAAAAGGATGTCACCAGATTCAAAAATTATTGGCCAACGATTACTACAGAACATCTAAATATATTGTAATAATCTTTAAAAAGAGGGAAAGGGATGAGGTTGGTCATATTGAAACTAGTAGTGATGTATTATTGGAATGTTATGAGGTAAGGAATTATTTAAATTCTCCTATCACACATTTATATAGAAATTTTGAGGCTATTTTTACTAGTAATGATCATAAATGGATCGGAAGTAATGGAGGAAAGATAAATATAGGTTTTCCGAGAATATGAGGGTTGTATTTTAGAATTTTGAATGAACATATAGAAATTATAAATAAATGTATGAAATATAGGGGGAACATGAGATTGATGTTTGGACTCCTGCGACTAATAATGATATTGTCAAACAGTCACATGGGGAAAACATGGAAATGGAGTTATAAGGGTACTCTAATTACGGATATATGGTTCAAGAAAACATTGTATTGGTCAATGGGTTGATATTTCTATCTGAAAATTTCGTTGTTAAAATGGATGTTTCTAGTACCCCTAATAATATAACATTCCTTTAACATGTAAAACTGACTAATCACCTACATGTGATGAATATCCAGTCAGAAACACTATGTTAGGTTGTTTCATCATCTTTTCATGATGAAATTATTAAGATAGAGATGTTACTAGTATTTATGGTATATAGTTTCATATGGACAAGCCTAATCCTCCCAAAAAGCCCTCATATTAAGATATCATGTCCCTAGGGAAGTAGGTCTCGGTTGATAATGAAGGGTTTGAAATAGTTCCTTAAAGGAAATCAAGGAACATGAATGACTATTATTAACTAAAATGGACTATAGTTATAAGATCCCATCAATATCTGATGTAAAACACTGATTTAAATAAATATTTTGTGTACTATCATGATGAATTATTTATGATCAGTATTTTTTCTATTTTATGTTCATTTAATAATGTCCCCAATGAAATCATCCACTGATGTAACATTTTCTTTTTCTTTAATAAATGGGGATAGAAACTTTTTCCCCATCCTTAAATGTTAAAAAATATATTATGTAATAATCATACATCACATGAAGAGTTTCATGTTTAAACAATTTCCACCACAATATCATATTTTTCTCTAAATAATGAGTATCTGAGATGAATTATTAATTCCTAAAGTAATAAAATAAATTTATAACATATATTATAACCCACAATAGAATAATTAGATATTAATCATATCATTATATATTAACAAAAACCAAAATGGTTACTATAAAATAACATAATTCTCAAAAGGGAGAGACCTTCTTATGAATAAATAAAACATCAATTTCATAATCCTAACAAATAACAACTAATGTTAATTTAAATCATTAAAAAAAATAAAGAATAAAAAAATTATTCAAAATATCCTCAACCATGATGAAATCCAAAAAAAAATTAATTGTTAACATTTTTTGGATATTAATTTAATACCTGCTTCTAATAAACAATTGTATTCCAATTAATCATAAACCAAAAAATTTATTCTCCTTAATAATAAAATCTCCAAGATATGATAATCATTTCAATAATTATATAATTCTATATCACAAATGACCATAATATTAATTAAATTTTTATCCAAAAAGGTTATCTCAAACCATTAATCTTATATTACTCATAGTATAATATAATTGCTTTTAAATAATATATTACATTAATCTAGGGGTTACATATACCTGAAAAAAATAAAACATATTTAATGATTTCTTAAATAACCTCAAAAATATTTTACTTAAATCATCAAAAGTGGTGTTCAACACATTGAAATTATGATAAGCCAAATAAATATAAAAAATTATTTTATTTATGACTCTTAGGATAATATTATTTGGAAAGGTTTACTTCTTTTATGATTCCAAAAATCTACAATGATTCCATCAATAACAACACCGACCCTTCACACCCAGATACAATTCTATAAACTAAATATTTATATTTATAAATTTGATACCGTCACACCCCGCCCCAACCTCATTGGCTTGAGGAGGTGGTGAGGGCTACTTGTCCTTAAGCGACGTTCCCATGACTCCAAAGGCTAGCAATAAATGACAAGGGATTCAAGATCAAATTGTGAAAAGATTTTCCATTAAGAAAAAACCAACCAAACCATCCATTAACCACCACTATATGATAAAAGTCAATAAAACATTCCAACATGATTTCCCAAAAGACAACCAAATTGTTCCACCATACAACCCAAATCCAAAACAAACAACATAATATTATAGTACTACGTGGAAGACCAAACAACAAAGCACCACATGCCCTGATACTACCACAGATCTACAACATTCTCCAAGCTCGAAGATCCACCAAGACATCACAATGCACAAATAAAGGAGGGTAATGCCTTTCCATTGCCCACATCGCGGTACACAACATCTACAAAGACACCAACGTGCCAAAGTAGAGGATGAGTACTAAAACACAATAGGTTTTCCCCAAATGACTTCCCTACACACCCAACTAGGATAAAACCATCAGAAAATTTAAACAAAAAAATTTACATAAAATAATCACAAGTTTATCCATTTCCATAGGCCAAACATGCCCTAACAAAGCCATCACACCCTACCCAAGAAACCTATGTAAATTCAACCAAACGTGCCACAATCCATTTAATCATTCACACCTAGCACAATAATTTCCAACATGCAAAGCAATGCACACACAAAAAAACTAAAACAACCAAACTGTGGATCTTCTGTCTAACTCGTTCACCCATTCACTCATAGTGGCAATTCCAATCCACTTATCCTTTGATAGTGGACATTCTATCCAATATCCATCCTCTTATTATAGTGGTACTTCTCACCACTTCTACATAACATTTCACTCAATCCAAAACATGAATAAACCCACCAAGGTCACAACATCATGCAATCAACTCATTCCATTGCATATCAATCTACTTCAATAAATCACCCATTTATTGAAAATAATTTTCCATGCCAAAAAATATTTCATTAAAACAACCTCTCTATAGAAATACCATTTACATAAATCATTTTCACAAATCAACCAAAGCATCCCATTTTAAAATATCCATTTTAAAATCCATATGAATAACATTTCATCATAAAACCCCCTTTTTCCTAAAAATCCCAAAAACATCACCCAAGGGATTTCCAACCAATTTCGAACAAAAAATCACAGTTAAATTTTCATCACAACAAAATTAATTGTAAACTAAGAACAACTTGTTCTAACCAAGTGGAGTCGGGAAGAAGCCACCTATCTTTAGGGTTCCTGAGAAATCGACCCACAAGCAACCACAAGCCATAAATTCAATATCCAAGGAAAACCCAACCCTATATCAACTCACAACAAGTGTAGATCTTGAAAACCAAGAAAGATTGAAGAGTATATTTAGAGGATAACACAATGAACCCAAGAGGGGAGACTTACCCGGGAGTAACCGCCTTCAAACTGCATTGAAATCCCTTTGAATCGCTTCCAAATTGAGTGTGAGAGCCCCTCCAACCCCTGAGAACCGAAAATCCTGAGTGAGCCTCTAGTGTGAAGAAATTTGTAGAGGAATGAGGCAAGTCCAATAGATCTCGGGTTTTAAAACCCTATTTTTATGTGGCCGCACGGTTAGCCCACACAGTTTGGAAAACCGTGCGCTAAACGTGTGCACGCTACAACCTTAGGAGCAAGGGTCCACACTGTTGCCTCTCCTATTTTCGAAGATCATTCACATGCCATGTGAAGCCTATAGTCTCCCCCTGCACGGTTTCCTAGAGAATCTGCACAGTTTCCACTAACCTTGCTCAAACAGTGCACCCTTAGAAATACCTCCAAACTCATCCAAAATCATTCCAAACTCTCCCAACCACTTCACAACTCATCCCATGCACTTTAAACACATAAATAGGCATAAAAAGGCTAGATAACACAAACCAGGGGTGCTACATTCTCCCCTAAATTGGACATTACATCCCCGAAAAGTAGTGAACCCACCCTTTTCCAAAAGAGCTAATTCCCCTACTCAAGAATCTCTTTCTCCCACTCACAAGTCTCCTCTTGAATTTGACCATGCTACCAAAAAACATGAAATAAAATGATGCTTTTATCATGGAAGACTTTCTCTTTCCTATCAAAAACCTACATTGGAACTTGCGACAACCAACCATTTGGTTCTAGTTCAACATGATCCCATTGAATTACACAGTCACAATCCGAATGATACTTTTTCAACTCTGACATAGGAAACACATTGTGCACTGAACTAAACCTAGGTAGAAAACCCAGATGATAATCCACCTCACTAACCCTCTCAAGAATCTCAAAAGGTCCAATATACCTCAGAGATAATGTTCCCTACTTCCCAAACTGATCATGTCTGAACATAGGAGAGATCCTCAAGAAAACATGATCACTCACCTCCAACGACAACGACCGTCGACGATGATCTGCATATGATTTCTGACGACTATGAGCCGTCTCCATTCTATTTTTTATCAGCTGGAACTTCTCCATAGTCTCCTGGACAAGGCTCAGTCCAACCATCAAAGACTCACCTATTTCCACCCAATATAGTGGAGAACGAAACGACCACCCATATAGCGCTTCAAATGAAGCCATATGTACAGATGTATGACAAATATTATTGTACAAAAACTCAACCTATGACATGTGCTCCTCCCACAAGCCACAACAACCCATGAAACAAGCCCACAACATATCCTCAAAAGTTTGTATCGTCCTCTCAGATTGACTATCCATCTAAGGGTGATATACCATGCTCATAATCAACTGTGTCCCAAGGGAATTTTGCAAGGATTTCATGAAATGAGATGTAAAACAGGGATCTCCATGGGATACGATCAAAACTGGAACACCATGCCTCTTTACCACCTCCTGGATATATTCTTTGGACAGATTCTCCACCGAATGAGATTCACGAATCAAGATGAAATGGTCTGACTTCGTTAGCCTATCCACTATCACCCAAATGGCATCGTTCTTTCTGATCGTTCTTGGGAGAACTGTGACAAAATCCATTGTTATTTTCTCCCACTTCCAAACAGGGATTGGTAAAGACAGCAACATTCCATCAGCCCTCTAATGCTCTACCTTGACCTGCTGACAAGGCAAGCATCTTGAATGAAACTCAGCCACACTTATTTTCATACCAGCCCACTTGAATTGCGCTTTCAACGCTTTATACATTTTCTGAATTCCAGGATGAGAAGACCACCTGGAATGAGTATTCAACTTGAGAAGATCCTCCTGAAAAGAAACTAGTACAACCATCTCATTCCAAAAACACAAAACAGAATCTACATTTAGTTGACAACCCACAGTGGTATCCCCACTATTGAGTCCCAACCCCATGGCCACACACTCAGAATCAGATATTTGTGCCTCTTTAACTAGAACAACCAAGTTAGGAATCAACAAAACCAGAAATAAGACTACTCTATCGCCAAATTCCTCACATTCTAACCACATATCGGATATAACCAACATCATCTACCAGTGTTCTGATGCCCGTTTCAGCACCTGAGAATAAGATTTTCTACTTCATGCATCCACCACCAAATTTCCATTACCCGGTGTGTATATCAAGTCAAAATAAAACATCTGGAGATATTCCACCCATCTCTTTGCTTCAAGATCAAATCCCTTTGTGAGAAAATGTGCTTTAAGATCTTGTGATCTCTATATATACCGTGAATTTTTCACTGAAAAGATAAAGGAACCACACTTTCAAAGAATGCACCACTACTGCAAATTCTAAATCACGAGTTGGGTAGTTCTTCTCTTGCACCCTCAATTGAAATAAGATATATGCATCCAAATGATTACCTTGCATGAGAATGCACCCGAACCATGATTATGATGTGTCACAGTACGCCACATAACCTTTTCCTGGTTGTGGAAAAACTATGATTGGTGATGATATAAGGTGACCCTTTAGCTCTTTGAAACTCTGATGAAATTGTTCATTCCACTGGAATGGATTGTTCTTTCTTGTCAATGCTGTCATTAGTGAATCCAAAAGTGAAAAATCATGAACAAAACGCTGATAATACCCAACTAGACCAAGGAAACTCCGTATCTCAAACACAATCCTTGGCAGTTTCCATGAGATAATAACATCCATCTTTTCCAGATCAACTGAAACACCTCTTCTAAAAATCACATGGCCATGAAAACAAACCTCTTGTATCCAAAATTCACACTTTGATAATTTGGAATACAACTGATGATCCTTTAGGATCCCTAGCATTGTCTCCATGTGAAACTCATGATCCACCATTTTCTTTGAATACACCAGAATATCATCTAAAATCACCACCAAAAATGAATCTTGATATATCTGAAATATCTAATTCATCATTGCCATGAACCCCGCTTGTGCATTCGTTAGACCAAAGGTCATAACCACATATTCATAATGGCCTTATCTACTTCTGAAATCTGTTTTAGGAATATTGTCTTTCCTCACCCATATTTGATGATATCCCGACCTCTGGTTGATCATGGAGAACCACTGGGCTCCCCTCAACCGGTTGAACAAATCATCAATTCATGGATATGGATATACGTTCTTTATCGTAACCTGGTTTAGTCTATGAAAATCAATACAGAGCCTCAAATTTCTATCCACCTTTTTCACAAACAACACCGGCACTGACCATGGGGATGTGCTAGGCCGGATAAAACCATTTTTTTTTCAAATTCATCCAACTGGACTATCAATTCTCGCAATTCTGTAGGTTCAATCCTGTAAGATGGAAGTGAGATAGGACTGGTCCCTGTAAGGGGATCAATCGTAAACTCCACTTCTCTTGTGGGAGGTAACCGAAATAATTATTCAGGAAAAACATCCATGAACCGATCCACCGCTACCGGAAGGACACTCTGCTCAACACCCATTAACGATTCCAACGATTATACAGCCAACCGATATGATAACGTGCCTACTTCTAGTGCCAACAAACCCATTACACCCTGATTTTCATGCCTCTCTACTCTAAAGAGATGTATAATGACATCGTGTGTCGAAAAAAGCCACAGTCCTCACATTAAAATCGATGTGGGATTTAAAATTCACCAACCAATCCATTCCCTGGATTACATCATACCCAACCGTCTCATGCATTGAGAAATTCCACATTAGTTCATCCTCGCCCACAATGATACAACATGATCTACACAAGAAATACCCACACTCTCTTTGACCTAGAGGAGTTTGATGTTTTAAAACCGAGGAAATCATTTCTACCCTTAAACCTAGGAAATCAACCACACGTGCAGCAATAAAAGAGTGTGATGAACCAGTATCAAACAACACTTGCATCAAGGTAAAATTTAAATGAATTGTACCTCGCACCGTGGATGGTCCCAACTGATCATCCACCACAACCTGCTCAGCTCCAAACACTTGTTTTCTTGCCACTCCCTACACTTTATTTCCCTATTGAGGTGTCTAGTATTCCAAGAATCACCATGACCTACTTTACTCTGCTGTTGAGGGGTATGCATTTGTCCATGTCCTGTTGAAGTATACGATGTCAGCGATCCCTGAGAGGTTTCATGAACACCCGACCTTGGAGCATTCTGATAATAACGTTGCAGATTCCCCATCTTCTTACAATTTTGACATGATTGAGGTTGTGTTGTACAATCCCTCTTGATGTGGCTCATAGAACCACACTAAAAACATCTAGGATTGCTCTGGGGATTTGGAGGAAGATTTACCGATCCTGCCATTGAATTATATGCCATATTCCTGCCATGGGAATATGTGTCCCTCCTTCTATTGAACCCAGTGTTAGAGTTCCCAATATTCCCTATGGGTACCACCATGCTTCCTCCACTAGGAGCACCCAACAGATCCCGCTCTGCCACTGAGGAACTATTCACTATCTCTGTGTAATCACCAATACATAGCACCGCTCTCTTGGAACAAATGTCCTTCCTAAAACCAGATTCATTGATACGATCTTTCAATGATGTACTACTGACAACCTCTAGTGAAAATCTCACTATGTTCATAAACTTAGCTACATACTCCGACACGGAAATATGCTCTTGCTTCAAAATGAAGAAAACATTCATGCACTGAATTTTGAGCGTAGGTTTGTAGAATTGTTTGTTAAAAAATTCCTGAAAGAATTACCACGTCATTACCTCATCCATTCTAGCTTAAACCGCCAACAACCACCACTTCTAGGAACGATCTTCCAACATATACGTGTCCAAATTCACTTTTAACTCTACCGGTGTTCCCAAGAACTGGAAAAAAAATTTCATTATATTCAAACGTTCTTCTACCAACTATGGATCTGAATCACCCCTAAAGATGGGTAGATTTGGTTTTCGAAACTGACCTGCACGGTCGACATGCCTTGGTTCATCCACTTTGTTTCCACATTCCACATCTTGGAAAGCTTGCACTATACTTTGCACTAACTTTTGGTTCACCTGAGGCTCAGGTGAAACCATGTTCTCATCAGCCACTTCCAGTCAGTCTCTACGACGCCTACTCATAGCCATTTCTATAAACATAAAACAAATAACCATGAGTCTCACTTCCATAGACACCACGAAATCCCATTTAAAATCACATTAAACAATACTATCACAACAAGGCTTTCCACCTTTCCACATTTTCCATGTTTCACAAATTTGAAAACCAAACCATTTCCAAAATACCAAATTTATTCACATTAAAATTTCACCCATTTGAAAAACCATTTCTCAATTCTATCCATAAATCATTATTCCCAATTAAATATGCATCTTAGTGGGAAGTCATTTCTACCATGCATTCCATGCTTATCTCATTGGATACACCCATGACAATGATATATCCAATTCCTATAAGTGTCTCCAAAACACTTATGTACCCAACTCCCTAGTAAATTGATGTTTAGTATAAAAGGGTTAGCTATGTCCTTTTATGCTATACATTCCAGGTTCTGAAATTCCTATGCCATTCTACCCTCTTGACTCATGGAATATACCACAACAAATTTCAAGACCAATACCAATTATCAACACCAATGGTCGAACAACTTATCTCACTTGAAAGCTAAGGACCAACCAAACTGATACCACTTGTAACACCAGGCCCCTAAATTATTGGATTGAGGAGGTGGGGATGGCTACATGGCCTTAAGAGATTTTCCCATGATGCCAAAGGCTAGAAATAAATGTCGAGGGCTTCAAGATAAAATTGGGGAAAGATTTTCCCTTAAGACAAAACCAACCAATCCATCCATTAACCACCACTATATGACGCATGTCAATAAAACATTCCAACATGATTTCCCAAAATCCAACCAAATGGTTCCACAATACTACCCAAATCCAAAACAAACAACACAATATGAGAGTACAATGCCGAAGACCAATCAACAAAGCACCATGTGCCATGTTAACACCACAACTCTACCCCAAGCTCCAAGCTCCAAGCTCCACCAAGACCACACAATGTGCCACTAAACAAGGGTAATGCCTTACCATTTCTCATGTCATGGTACACAATATCTATAAAGACACCAACGTTCCAATGTTGGGGGTGAGTACAAAAGCTCAGGAGGTTTTCCCAAAATGACTTTCAAACACACACCACAAGAATAAAACTGTTCGAACATTTATATAAAATAATCACAAGTACAACCATTTCCTTAGGCCAAACATTCCCTTACAAGCCATCACACCCAACCCAAGAAACCAAGGGAAATCTAACCAAATGTTCCACAATCCATTTCATCATTCACACACTAGCACAAAAATTTCCAACTTGCATAGAACTGCACAAAAAACAACAAAAACAACCAAATGGTAGAGCTTCAGTCCAACCCGTTCACCCATTCACACCTAATGGAACTTCTCGTCCACTTATCCTTTGATGTTGTCCCTTCCATCCAGTATCCATCCCATTTTTATAGAGGTACTTCTCACCAACTCCACACAACATTTCATTCAAGACAAACTGATAATAAACCCACCAAGTTCACAACATCATGAAATCAACTCATTCTATTGCATATTAATCCACTTCAAAAAATCACACATTCATTAAAAATCATTTTCCATGCCAAACTAGATTTTAGTAAAACAACCACTTTATTGAAAAAAAATTTCCATCAATAATATTTACAAATCAACCATAGCATCCCATTTTAAAATCTCCATTTTAAAATCCATAAGAATACCACTTCATCATAAAACACCCTTTTTTTCCCAAAAATACCCAAAACATCACCCAAGGGATTTCTAACCAATTTCGCACAACAAATCACAATTAATTTTTCAGCACAAAAAATTAATTGTAAACAAAGAACCACTAGTTTTAACCATGTGTAGTCGATAGGGAATCCACATAACTTTGGGATTCCCAAGAAATCGACCCACAAACAACTGCACCTCAAATCAGGAAAATGCACCACTGAAACCTCTCTAGATAATTTTCTTTAGAATTCAATAGACTTTAAATCAATATCCAAGGAAACCCTAACCCTATATCTACACACAACAAGTGTAGATCTAGAGAACCAAGAAGTGGGAATAGTAGATCTACAGGAAAACACAAAGAACCTCAGAGGAGAGACTTATTCAGGAGAAACCACTTCCAAACCGCCTTGAAACCCCTTTGAATCACATCCAAAATGGGTCGGAGAGCCCCTCCAACCCTTAAGAACTGAAAATCCCGAGTGAGACTCGAGTGGGAGGAAATTTGGAGAGGAATGAGGCAAGCCCGAGTGAGCCCAGGTTTTAAAACCCAATTTTTAAGTGGTCGCACAGTTATCCCGCATGGTTTGGAAAACCGTGCACTAACCATGCAGACACTGCTGCCTTGGGATAAAGGGTCTTCATGATAGCCTCGCATGGTTTGTAAAACCATGCACAAGCCATTGAAAGACCATTGTCTCTCCCTACACGGTTTTCTGGAGAATCTGTATGGTTTCTAGTAACTGTGCTCAAACCGTGCACCCATAGAAAAGCCTCCAAACTCATCAAAAACCATTACAAACTCTCCAAACCTCTTCTCAACTCATCCCATGCACTTTAAACACATAAAAGGAATAAAAATGGGTACATTCCTCAAATTGGTGGTGCTACAGATATGAATAATAATGAAACAATTTTAACCATTCAAAACATAAAACATAAAATTGAAATATTATATTACGATTATGCCCAAATAACTCTAGCATTAGTGTTTTATAAAATTAATACAATCTATTAATAATTCGGATTTATAAGAAACTGGTTCATAAAGAACAACATAACATCCAACTAAAATTTTAATATCTAGTAACATTCAAAAAAATAACAAAAACATAAAACCATTATTCAAAACCTATGTATTGAGAAAACATAATATGGGTGAGAACAAATTATCAGTAAGGTTAAATATAAGAAATATAAAATGAATGTAATCATTGAGAATTATTTGAGAATAAGGGTATGATGTCACAATCAATGTGTATGAGAATAACAGAATTTATACCAATAAATACATGGAGGATTAATCCTGAAACATAGTATAATACACTAACAAAGACTATAGTCATAATATTCAATAATCATGAGCTATTTAATTGAAATAATTTTAAAATTAAGGATTAATAACCCATAGAAATCATAACTAAAATTTTCTGTAATATTGAAACATTTTCATATAACACACTTCCGAAATAATTGTAAACTAGTAAAATACAAAGTAAAAACTGAAATACTTAACACCCTACTTATTAACTCCAATGGAAATGATAATTATCTAATTCATTAGAGTGATATCTAGGCATACCCATCAAATAATTTATATTAGGATCACTCATCATATAAGTTGTATTGGGATCACTTATAATCATGGACAATATTCTGACTAATCCTATCATATAAAATTTATTGCGATCACCCATTATCATAAATAATGTATGGGTACCATTCAAGAATAGTGAAATTTGATTCATTCACTTTTTAATATAATGACCATCAAAATAAACCATCATTTCTTTATAGATTGGTTTGCAAATTGAAAATAAAATGGTTTCTTAAAAATATTTGTAAGAAAATCACCACAATCCATCTAGTGAAAGGAGATATATGTTATCTTAATAACATTTTTCGATTATTTATAGTAATAATTAATGGATGTAGAAATATATGAAATAAACATGGAAATATTTCTTTCAAAAATATGGAAAATGTCATATTTTGGTAATAATAAAGACATAAGAAACAAAGTATATTGGGAAAAATATTTCCATTAAAAATATCCTTATAAAAATATAACATATAAATGAATGAAAAAAAGGTAATTAACATTGGAAAATTTATTTAAAATTATTTTATGAAAACATTTTTTATTAAAATAACATAGTTTAAAACATTTTAGAAGACATGGATATATTTGTGAAAAATTATTGATCTAAAAAAGAGAAAAAATTGGTATCACATGAAACAAAATTTCATGATGGTTCTCAAATAAATATTGGTGGATATGGATAATAAATATAAAAAAATTAATATCTATAGGACAATAAATTATAATTATTTCAATAAAATAAAAGCATTTAATTTTCCAAAGAGGATGCTAGAAAATATTAAATATTGAAACAAAATGAGATGGTAACATAAATCCTTTACCATATTGGTAAAATTTGAATCAAATTTCATTTTAAGATAGTGTTTCATTTGGATATTTAATTACCAAAAATTTGATGAATGAATATACAAAAATTAATTCCTAAGGATTCAATTTCACCAAAAAGGACAATCTTGGTGGTCGTCTTGAATAATGTATCATGAAAATGAGATTGAGATATGGATTACCCTTAAAAAGATGAGAGCATTGAATTGTGAATTAATAAATTGAGAGTTTACATGTAACTAATTTAAATAAATATAAAAAAAATTTAAACATAGAATTAAATAATTTTTAGATCAATTCAAAGATAATAATGGAATAATAAATCAATGAATAATTGTTATAACCAATTGAAAGGATATTTAGTTAAGATAACATTTACCACATGGTTACAATTAATTCAAATCCTGTTGAATTCTTGAATTAAAATTGAATATTAGATTACCTATAATTATAATTGATTCATGATATAAGATGTAACATTGAAGTATATCACCCATATAAAATAAATTAGGTTCATATCTTTAAAATATGCATCAATGATGGAAGATTATGAAAAAATCCCTCAACTCATGTCTGATAAGTCAAATAAATTATATATCAATGTAAATAGTAAAAATATGTTATTTTATAACATTATTATTAAAAAAAATTATTTTTATTATTCATTTCATTTTTTATTATAATATTATATTTATTTTCTTAGTCAATTATGCTCACATCAAACATTTGGATGATATTCAGTACATAGTGGTAAAATGTCTACGTTATGTTGATATTTCAAAAAGTATAAATCTTTCCATCATATGTAGGATAATAATAATAACTTATTTATTTTTTATAAAAATAATTTATTTTTAAAACCCATATTGAAATATTTTTATGGAATATGAACAATGTTACAATCTGGGATACAATAGGTCAAACATAATAATGAGTAGCATTTCTCTTTTCAATGATCATTATAGAGAAGCTAAAAATTATTTTTCCCTTCCCATTACGATAATAATATCATATACACCATTTTATTTATTTCAATACACTAGTATATATATTTCATGTGATTTTGTGATGAAAAAAATCACTTCAATTCGTGGAGGTGGTAGTCCACACGTATGCTCTAACGATGTTATAATTTTTATTAAATGACCAGTTATAAAAATAGATGAAATTTTATTTATAAAGAAAATAAAAAATATTTCGTTAATATCAGATATATATATATATATATATACATTAAACCCATCATTATAACCATAATTGATAGTGGATGATGGATGAATAATTACATTGGCTCACGAGGTGGTAGTCTGCAGTACACACAAATGATGGCTTCATTTCCCATTTGATGGAAAAGTTGATTCATGTAGGATAGTTCATTAACATAATAAAATATTATAGTAATTAATATATTAATTAAACAATATAATCATTGTATAATAATATTTTAAGGATATTCAATAATATATTAAACAAGAGAATTCTGTAAAAAATTATACCTCTTATTCAGACAAAATCCTATTATTTATAAATTAATTCATCTATAGTTGGAATAATGACCAAAACTTTAAATATATAATGATGAATTTAATTTTATTAATATATTTAATTTTGGTATTTTCCCATCTGAATGTTTCTTTAGGTGTTAATAGAAGTATATATAAGTTCCCTTTTATAAGAGAGGGGAATGTAATTATTTGAATCTTTTAAAGTATTAAATATATGTAAATTATTTCCTGTAGAATAATGTAACCCAAATTAATATATTTCTAATATTAGAATCTTATGGGTTTACATAATATCATATATTAATATTTTGACCAATTTATAGTCAGTTATTCTCTTATCTTTTAGTTTAAACTCTATTTAAACTATTTCATAATTACCATGGTAACATAGTTTTTTACTCCTCAAGGATCAATATATTTATTATAACTTTAAAAAATGGACCATATAAGAAAATTGATTCATATAATCAATCTTATTATCTGAAGATATGATTTTTGTTAATTTAAATCATTTTTAAAGAAATTGTTTCTTATAAAATATCAATATTGATTTTTTTGAACAATTTAATTATTTTGACTTTCGAAATATCATTACATAAAATAAATTGAATTAATATCATTTAAACCATTCCAATACTAATATATTAATAAAAAAATTCATGGAACAAAATACTTATTTAAAATTATATTACTTTTATTAGGTTTAATATAATATAATTTATTTTTTTATTAATTCAATAAACACTACATCAGAGTTTTGTATGTATTTAAGATAATTATTTTATCACGTAAAGATATAAATAAATTTCCAGGATAAATAAAAATTATTTAAATTTGTAATTACTATTTATAACAAAACATACCTTCTTTTTATCCATATGTTGAAATTTTAAATATAATAAAACAAAGAGAATGAAAATGTTGGATTTTCTTTACATAAAATATTATAAAAGAATAAATCATCTCCAAGTGGAAAAAATTCCACATCATCAATGTTTAGATTATTATTTTCTAAATAGACACATTTATTGAAATTTAGGCAAGTTTAGGTTCACTTTATAGTCAGTTTCAAATTGTTTATACTCTAAAATAATGCATTTTACCTTTACCATGGTAAGAATTATTCCATGATTTTTTAAACATTGAAAATTGTTAAAATAAAATACATTTCAAAAAATTCAAATTATTTCACTATTCATTTAAAAATAAAACATTTCAAAACAATATTAATATTTCACCATAATATTATTCTAATATACAAATTTCAAGAATAGCATTTATTTGATGAAATAAAACATCTAAATTTTTCAAAAATTATTTATAATTTTATCTAATAAGAAGAAAGAATAATCATTTTTTTGATGAAAATGATTCATTAATGAGTAAAAGGAATTTAATAAAAAATGAGAGATTAATAATCATTACATTTTTATTGAGTATGAAAATTCATAATATTGTTAATCCCATTTATTTATTCCAATTCAATGGATCGATTATATCATTCAAATTTTAATAATAATAATTCTGTATTTTTTTAATCTCATTATTTCATATCTAGTATGATATCAAACATAGATTTTCATTTTTAAATCATAGTATATTACCCTATCATTTTTTAAAAGGAATAAAGGAAATTTGGTATATTGATTATGGGATATATGGTCGAACATCATTTTATTGATTTCACAATATCTATTGAAGATGAGGGAGTGTGTAGGAATGTGATAGGGGTAAGAGATGTTGTTCATTAATTCATATTGAATAAAAAAGTTGTTTTACATAAATGGTAATGTCAAAAAATTATCCCTTAAGAGATTTGGAATGGGTTCTATGAATATGTTTTTAGAAAGGTCTAAGTACATAGTGGCATGATTCCAAAGGGATCATGCATGAGAAATTATACACCTGATGTGGGGTCTATGATACTATTAAACCAACAGGTTGTAATATCACTACATTTTCCCAGACAAGGGTTGGTATCGATGGGAAAAGACCAATATGTTTCTTATTAACACTAGTGAAGGACTAATTTTTTAGTTGAGGATGTAAAGATGATCAACATGTTGTTAATCTATGATCGATAGGGTATAAAAAGAAGTATCATGTTTGATTAGTGGAACAGGATACATGCTGGTGATGTGAGAGGCTAGATATAGGAGAGGTTGTCATGACCCCTTTCCAATGAGGCTTGTATCATGACTACCCCAATACCACCTCTGATAGTTTACGGGATGGAGACCAACACTGAGTTGTAATATGAAACACTTAGGAGGCCATAACCTAATTTACATATTTACATGCACACATCTCCATGTACACACAATGAAAAACTATAAAAAACTCATAACCATCCATCATATAATGCGGAAAAGTAATAGAATGAAATTTTTCAAAATAAAATCCCACCATATTAAAAAATAATAATTTCTCAACTGGAAAGTATCAATAGGGGAATTCTGTCAAAGTAACCATAAAAAAACCACAATTTTTTGGCTCACAAAACTCGACCTAGTCTTGGTCCCTCTAAGACTCTATCAAAAAGTTACTCATATTTCTATGCCATGACATTTGTGGGGAAATAACATGGTTGGTTGAGTATAATAATACCCATTAAAAACATCAAAAATAACTATACACATAACATGAATAATGACAATCATATCATAATAGGTATATATTAAAAAAGCATATAATAAGAATGTCTTGATATAATAAACATAGAAACATAGTTAAATGGAAAATACAAAAGAATAATTCATTACTAGGATTATTTCCCGAATCATCCACATAGAACTCATCTAGGAGAACACACTCCACATGTGTAATATCATAGAAAAATTCCATCCAAGAAGTCGTGCTCATCGGGTCTCACCATAAGATGTATTGGATGAAAGTCTAAAGAGATCAAAACATAGAACGAGGATCCCTCCTTATTTAATAGGGGATACCAAAAACATAATTTTATTAACATTTTAATTATGGGATTGAATACACATATTTTTTTAACAATATTAAATCAAAGAACCCCATCTATAGCAGTTTTGATGATACATGGTCTCACTCAAGGCCTCATGAAGGGATTCAATGACTCTATATAATATTGAAGTTCCTTAGAGGGGATCACTATCCTAGTATCTTTAGGTGATACCATTACAAAACCTTAAGAAAAGGATCTATGGAATGAATATTTCTATGCTAAATAGGACAAGGACTCTAATCCTTGGGAATAATTACACAGTGTATAAGATGACTACATGTTCCTAATGGTGTAACATGACCCATTCCCATGCTTTTGTTTGAGAACATTATGTACCCAAAACATTGTACACCAAGATATTTCCATACATGAAAAACTGATTTTGTACGCAGGTATATGGGATGTTCGAGCCCGGGTTCTCCCAGCCCTTCTCATGTACCCACCAAGTTACATTCTCAGCCTCTATCTAAGGGTTTTATGTCATGTGAAATTTATCACATGTTGTGTGATATTTATATTCTAATTTAAACCCTATCACTACATAGGGGTGTCCCACATGGATTATGATCTTGGAAGGCATGTAGTGTGACTTGGAATTTTACAAAACTTTCGAGTTCTCATCCATATTACTTTCCACTCTATGACTGACATGATTACAACCAAGAATAACATATCCAAGTTTGTTCATTCATTGTTGCCGCAGGTTGGCTATATTATGGAATCCAATTTACTATAAATAGTTACTCAAAGACACATGATCATCACACTTTAAAACCCCATGTTTTAAAACTTATGATCTGAACATTATTCATCATCACCATCATCGCATATAGATCTACCATCAATACCAAACTCTGACCTATTATGATAATATATTATACCACGAAATAGGTTTGTGAGGATTAATTATATTTTATTTTGTCAAACCAAAAACCAAAAATAATTTCTGTAATGAGATCACAAAGAACGATGGGAGAAAAATAAAAAACAAAAGAGAGGAAGTAACCTCAGTTGTGTTAGGGTTTTCTCAATCTATTTCCATTAGATATAAAAACAAAGATCTAAAACCAATAAAAAAATTACCCCAATAATCCCTACAAAATGAGTCTACACCCGCAATATGATCGAATAATGAATGAACACATTGGTTAACTGAATCACATTTTACAAAGGATAAGAATATGGGGATGAATCCACATAATAATGCTTCCATACCTCAAGGTGGATCGATCATTGAATAATAAAAAATATGTCTTATTGATTTTTAAGAGATCCTCAAAATCCATATGTGTACAATCATAGATCTAAGATGATCTGATGTAATCTTCCAATAATCTTCTAATGTATACTCTCGAATGGTTCCCCCAATCCCTAGGTTATGTGTCTATCCCTACAATTGAGAAAAAACATGTTTAAATTGAGTAAATAAGCCACTGCATCAATGACAAATAAAATAAATTTATTTATTTATTTTTGTATTAAATCGTAGTTGTGAATTTTTTCCTAAATTCTAAATTCTAAAAAGGTATGTCAATCCTATTGTAAAACCCACATAATTAACCCACATGTTCCCTTGAATATGTGTCCTGGCCCCCAATAAAATATTATTCCACATTTTCAGGAAAATTGTGCATGTGTAATATTTAATATAGTTAATAAATTTTTAAAATTAATTTCAGGAACCCTGAATGTCAAAATATAATTTCATCTCAACTCCTGGATCTAGAAATAATACCTATAATATTATAAATTAATCTATAGAAACATTACAATAGTTACATTCTCCCCACCTCATAGATTTCCATCCCAAAAATCTAAAACATAGGCTACACAAAAAGATATGTGTAATTATCACATATATGGATCCCTTGCTCCCATGCAATCTCATAAATAATCACATTCTACCACTAGACATGTAAAAAAGAATCTATCACCCATGAAGGATCCTCTATCTCCACCTAGAACTTTACAAATGTATATTCATCCTTGATATCCAACTCACCTAAATCGATAACATGAGATAGGTCAGGCATATATCTCCTCAGATGTGACATGCAGAAGATTTCATGTACCAGGTATAACTATATCAGTATAGATAAGTAGTAAGACACATCTCCATCAATATATAGTATCATGAATGGGAAAATAAAACATCAAAAAATATTACCACCCCACCAAAATCTCTGCATCCCAGGTCATGGTGTGACCCTCCAAATAACATGGTACCCCTCCATATAATCCAAAGAACTCCATCATTGGTCTACATATAAATTGCTTTGTGAAATACTCTAATATTCCTGGATGATCTGTACCTTCTTTATTTCGGATCTTACGAAATCTTGGTCTGTAATTTTTTACTCTATGGGGTTCAACAAATATCGTGTAGTCCTATAGAGTCACATGTACAATACTCAAATGGTGTCATACCAATAGTGGAAGAATATATTTTGTTGAACACAAACTCTACTAATGGTAGGTGATCCTCCAAACTACTTCCAAAATCTAACATGTTATGCCACAGTGTGTCCTCTAAGACTGGAATGGTCCACTAGGTTTGGCCATCATTCTAGGGGTAAAAATCAATGCACAAACACAACTATATCTCTAAGGACATGTGAAATCCCTTACATAACCGAGATATTAAGTGATCTTAATGGTTATAAAAAATACTTAAGGGAAATCCATGAAGTTTTACTATATTCTTTATGTAAAAGAATCCCAAGCTCTGAATTGAACTCTTCTCTTGAAAAATTAATAAGTGGGATGAATCAGTGTGTTGATCAACAATAATCTAGATGTAATTTTATTCTTTGTATGCATATGGTAACCCCATCATAAATCCCATGTAAATCTTATCCCACTTCCAGTATAGCACCTCAAGGGGTTATAGTAAATCTATTAGAACATGGTGCTAATCCTTCACTTGTCGAAAATCATGGCTATGAGAGATGGGATCAGAAAATCCATTCTTCATACTTAGATTCCATAACTACTACCAAAGGTACTATTACATCTTCACCAAACATGGATGTACCTCTAAGGGTGATATATGAAACCCCATAAGCACATCTTCTCTTATCGAAACTAACACCATTATCCTTCAAATTAAAAAACAATATGCTTATCACCTTTAAAAATTCCTCTGAGAGCATTCTTAGGGGATATCTAAATATGTTGGGTCATATAGTCAGTGTACCCATTTTTTGAATCCATGGATCACTTTAAAAAAATAGGGGTAACAACCATCTATTATAGGTTAGATACTCCATCTATATCAACAGGTGATAACTTGAAAGAGGGTAACTGGTCCAATGCCACAATCATAAATTTTGAACAAGATATCATGTTGAGGTCATATTCTAAAACATTACCCTTCTAAAGAGTATAGACAATCATGAATTCATAATCAAGGAGTAGCTCTATCCATCAATACCTACTCAAAATAATATCATTCTAAGAAAAGATATACTTTTGAAACTTGTGGTCATAATAGATATTAAACTACTAACCCATATGGTAGTGTCTCCACATCTTCCATGTGAATACTAACATAGCTTGCTCATGATCATGTGTCGCAATGTTCTATTCATGTGGTCCTAACTAGCTTGAACCATATCAAATCACATCCTATCTCTACATTGGAACAAAATCAATCTCATCTTCCTATGCTTCATAGAACACTACATATTCAACACCCTCCTATGAAAATCCTATTAAGAGAGTGATCATCAATATTTACAATAGCTCTTGAAAAGACTCCTGGAACCTCTATGTCCACATACAAGGCGTACCCTTTTATGTCAAATCTATCAATGGATATGATATACTAGAGAAATCATATAATAATATATATGACAATTTCTGATCAAACCATGGAAACTTTAGAACTCCATCATGCTCTTGGGTGGATCACAACCAAACCCTTTCTCGACCATTTTCGGGTCCACTACAACATCGTATACTAATATAAATTTTCCTAGAAAGTGGAACACCTAAATCCATAACTGACACATAGTTCTCTATGAGAATGCCTATGACTATACTCTAGTTTATTATGTGATCCTCATTAAACTCCATGTAAACAAAGATGTTGTTGATGATAAAAATAGAAAAATAGTTTAGGAAAGGTTGAATGACCTAGTTTGTGAGTCCCATGAACACTACCAGGGTGTTTATCACTCCAACAGAAATCACCATGTACACCTAGTGATTGTAGATACATCTAATTAATTTCTTTTTAATACCCTTATCACATTCTCACAGTTGGTGATATCCTAATCTAATATCAATATTCAAGAGCCATTATGCCTCTATCAACTAATCAAAGAATTCATTGATCCTCTATAGTGGTTATGTGTTCTATAAATTCAACTATTTTAGGTGATCGTAATCTACATAAAACATCAATATCCAATCTTTATTCTTAGAGAAAGAAATTGGGCTACTATGGGTGAAATATTTTTCCAAACAAGGTATTTAAATTTAAATTTCACCAACTTTACCCACGACATGAAATGATATGTGGGATCCATCTAATATGTTGTTGTATATATTTGGGTAGTCCCAAGGTATGGATAAATGAATAATTCTATCACTTTGTGGGGATTTATTCATGTATGTTCCAATCTAAATAAATCCTCATACTCTTCCACTACTACATCAAACTATAATCTCATAGAATTTGCTAAACCAGGAGTCAAGATTTGCAGAATATGAGTAATCATTTGAACTCTTTTAATCAATATTCCATTATACTATTTCTTGGTTTCATTTTCATCCAAAAGAATAAATACATTCTCTATCACTTTATACACACCACATCCTCCACTGGAAACGGTATATATAAGCATGAACCACAGATAACCAATCCATAGCTAAGATAACATCATAGGGCCTCATCGCCACAACAAAGAGATCAAAAAAACTATCACATCCAATATTTAGGTCCCACCATCTGAAAAAGTGTGTGATCACTGAATCACCGCTAGTAGGAGTCGTAAAATTCAAGGGTTGGTCCAGGGGATCAACCAGATTCTCTATGTCTCGAACCAAAAATGCATAAATAATGGAATTACTCACAACTGTGTCTATGAGTACTACACCCAACATAGAAAGAACATAGATCATATATTGTATCATCATAAGATCCTCTAGGTCATTTGATTCAACCAACTACATCATCCCCCACCCTTACCCCCAATAACCATAAGCCTAGTTGGACAACCTAGGGGTACTAGTGGAAACATGAAAAATCATATACTATCTCTATATACTCTCCCATCTTCTTCTCCATGGGATCATGCTTGTAAAAATTCCTTCTCCTATTACTACCTTTTCATAGGTGGCTCATTTACTATTTCTCCATCTATCATACATTAGGTCATATAATCTCATGAAATGTTTCCCCAACCATCATAAGAGTTACACCTCCTCCCTTAGTGATGACTAGATCTATGTTGTGAACATTTAACCACAAACCCTCATTCCTAGGATCACCTCTTGAAACATATCTCATGTCTACGTCCCAGTGTCTATCATTGACTACCTTCCACTAAAGTATTTTTTTAATTGAAATAAAACTTAATTATGTATGCTAGGAAATGATAATCTTAACAATTAAGGTGAAATACCTCACCTCATGATAGGTATGAATGTATAGAAGTGTCATGTCATTGTAGATATCTTTGTGCAGTCCTCTCTCAAAGGTAAAATCAAATATTTACTGATACCACACCCTATTCATCGATTATTGAGAGAGGTTAGTGTACCTCACTGAATGATCAGCCATAGTTGTAATTCCCTGTTAATGATTTAAAATATCCTTCATTCACACATACCATTACATAGAATGAGAAAAATCATATATGAAACATCACTCATTCTCTAACCATGTAATAGTATCCTCATTTTTTTATTTGACCACTAAGTCCCCCAATCATCTTATCGATACGTGGAGAAGGAACACTGTTAAGACCACCATATGGTATTCTAGTGTCCTCAAAGGATGGAATAATTGCATTAATACATCAATCTATTCCTCATCCACCAGGGTATCGTCTCATATTGTAATCCAAGGGTTTAATGATGTTAAAACTATGGAATCTCATTCAGCATGTTCACCTCATCAGCTAGTACTATGAGTACCATCTAATGCTCTGTAGGTGTTGGTATTACTATTGCACCACCTTGAAGTAACACCTCTTAAAAAAGTACCTATATCAAAGCCTCATTCCTGAGGGGATCATCCTCATGACCCTACAACTAAATCCTATATGGAATATGTCATGTAGGAGTATTGAAATAGACAATATGTTCTATGATCAATGAATATATCTATTGAGCTGACTCCCGAATGTCATGAAAACCACAACCCATTCCTATATGATTCACTGGAGAATGTTTTTCATAAAATGAGTGTCTACATATGTTGGAGTAACAAAATGTTTTTCAAAGACACAATTAATGGAAAAATTGGATTCTACACTAAAACTAGAGTCCCTTTCCTGAGATCCAAACTTGAAAAACATAACATTGATTCCCTAAAATCATCTCACACACTCTTATCTTAAGGTACAATAGATTTCCATGATACTACTCTTTCAATATCCATGTAATTGAGGCTCATGAATGACTACCTAAATACCACCTCTAATATGCCTCGATTTGGTGACCAGTGCTATGTTGGGATATCACACACATGGGAGCCATAGGCAAATGTACCTGTACATGCACACATATCCTAGCCCACAATATTTTGAAATGTAAACACCTGATGAACATGAATTCAAACATCTAATATCCCATCTATCAAATAATTAAAATAAATAAATGGAGTCTTAAAGGAATAAATAAAATCCAAAAAAAGAAACATAAGACAACTCCAACATGAATGTATAGAAGGGGACTGATGTTAAGGTAACCATAATAACATAACTTGGGTTATCTGGATTACGATTCTCCACCTATTATAGGTCCATCTTGGACTCCATAAAAATATCAGTTGTCTACATAAGACATGAAACAAGTTGAAAAATACCATATAATCACGAGTATAATAATAATAATCAAGAAACCCTACAATCAATAATCATATAGCATCAATTTAACATCCAACTCATAATAGGTACATGTCAATAGTATATATAACCAGAACACCCAAATATACTCAACATAGACCCACCGTTTCACAGTAAAGTCACAACTACAATTCTATCATTGGATTCCTTTTCGAATGTTCTATATAACAGTCATCCAGGAGAACACACATCTAGATTCTTATAACAATAATGAAGTATCTCTGAGAGGTCATGATTATCGAGTCTCACCATAATAATTACAAGCTATAAGTATGAAAATACTTATAGACTGAATGAGGATCACTCCCAGTGCTATGGGGAATAAAAACAACAAAATTCACATTAACCGACAAAATAAGGGATTCACTCCTATATAGTGTTTTTTATGATGATACTAAGAACACCATCTAGCTTAATGATTATGATAGAGGATCTAACTTTGGGTCACATGATTGTATTCCACAACTCCATCTAATACAATATATCCTCGCAGGGGATCACCATTCTATGCAGTACATATGATTCCATAACAAACCCTCAGAGAATGTATTAAGGGGACATATCTAAAAGAAAAATATCCAAGATTAATTGGACAAGGGATCTATGCCTTCTATGAAAAAGTATACTTTCTGTAAGATTAGTATATAGGGTTTCCCATGGACATTGTGTCCTATAAGAGTAACACGACATGTTCCTAGGTATGTGTCAAAGTACATGGTTTGTCTAAGACTGTGCTTGAGGGGCCTTGTCTATTTTTGATTAAATGGTGTGTTCATGACCATTTACACCTAGTCATGTCCCTATATGCACTATGGTAGACTGTGAGCATCCAATTTACAATCAAATTATATGTGGTATTTATGATATCCTTGGAAACCTATCACCGCATAAGGATGTCCCACATAACGTGTGATCCCGGATGACATGATATGTAACCCATAATTTTATAGAACCCATGGGTTCTCCTATAAATCAATTTCCATTTCATCACCACCATGATTCCATCAAATAATCATAGATCTATGTACTACCTTCCACATCCATCATAGTTTGGTAAGGTTATTTCTTTCAACAAACCAAAAAAGGTTACCCAAAGCCACAACATCATCTCACACCCAAACCCCATGTAAGATGGCCTATGATATGAACTAGATCCATCATTAGAATCATCCTATCTCAATATATTATCAAAATGGAACTTTTATCTATGATTTGAATCTGTTGTGCTGTGAAACATGTTTTCAGCAATTGATTATCTTCAATTTTTCCAAACCACCATCCAAAACAAATTTCAGTGAATAATGAATGAAGGGCAGTGGGAGAAATACAAGAAACATATGAGAGGAACAATCCTTGTCCATATTCTAGTTGTCATAAATCTATTTTTTTAGAACATAAAACAAATATTAAAATAGATAATTAATTTCAATAATAATCCCCACAAAATAAGTATGCACACTCAATACTATTGAACCATGAAGTAATATTCTATTAAATTGTTTAAATATAATTTGGGATTAAAAACCATAGATAAATCCATATAATAATTATATATGAGCTCAAGGTGGATATATCGACGATGAAGAATTAATTTTAGTCATTGTTTTTGGAGAGATCCTATAAATTTATTATTGCACGATCCTCAATCAGATACAGTATAACGTCATCTTCCAACAATCCGCCAACATGTCAACTTCAATGGTTCCACTACATCCCTATGTTACGAGGCTAATACTACGGTCAATGTATAATCTTGTTTAAATAGAAGGAATAAATTTCCCCATAAATGACAAATGACAGAAATAAATATATTTATTAATTTAATTATTTCATTTCAATGATAATAATGTCACAATCAACTGATGCTAAAAAGTTTTTTGTCATGTATATGGTTAAAATCACATTATGAACCTAAATGTGCCCTCATATTTTGAATATGGGGCCATATTTTGATTTTATTGTATTTTATTATATATATATATATATATATGATATTTTATATATTTTATATATTTAATTAATAATTCAAAAAAATACTCAGACACAAAATTTTTCTCATAACCTGGCTTTGAAAATAATCAATATAACATTCTGAAGTAATACGTGAAAAAATTTGAGTCATTTCCAAGGCATGAAATTGTTGAGTTGATGACATCAATAGATGGAATAACGATCCTCACCTTTAGTGATAATGTGTTCACATGTTCCTTTCCATCAGTGAAAAGGAAATAGATTAAATGTGGTGATTAAACACCTCCCTATTGATTTTTTGTGAGTGATATCATCGTTCACCACCAAATTGAAGGTTTTCATGAGTTCTGGATGGGTCACCTTATAGTTATTTGTTATTTCAAGGTACGGAATGATATAAAATCCACTTAAAAGAGATTGGATCATGTAAAAAATTTGGAACGACATCCTAAGGGGAATTTATTAGGTAATTTATGTATAACCTTCCCATTGGATGATGGAATTGTAATTTAGAGAGTTTTATTAAAAGATACATTTTTTAGGATACTATATATATGGAATTTTACATGATATTTGGATTTTGGAATAACATTAAGGAATGTTTAGTTGGTGGTGAGGTGGCCTCCTTAGAACAAAATGACCTGAAAAACATGTGTAACTCATGTAATACTATGGTCGCTAGGTTATCCCATTACGATCTAGTGGTCAGGTTTATTGTAATAAATTTTTCACATGAATATGAATATATATAATATGGATAAATAGTGAGATACTATTCAATTATATGCTCAGAGCATATAAGGGCTTCTCAGTGTGCATAAGTAAGAAATTTTTGGTTTAATGATAGATAATAGGATTGATGGTGAATCATGAGAGATTATAATTATGGGTATGGGAAGACTAGGTTTGTATAAGGACTAGTGATGGAAGTCGAGCCTTTTTTTTTAAATTTGATCAACTTATTCGGTTATCAGGGTTTTATGTCATTTGAATGTTTGATTCCAGTTGTTGGTTGATTTTTTTTATTTTTTATATGAACATTGATATAATTTTTTAATAGTTATCAATGTTTATTCCTTTTATATGTGGGTATGGTCCCCCAATGTTAAAATGGATGACCTTCATAGCCAGTTCATAGGTATCTTGGGTGAGGAATAATGCTGGAAGTCATGTGTCACCTTTTTTGGGGAACCATCAGGTGGGTATATAGACCATTTCGTCTCAAATAACACGTTTTTATTGGTTATGATTTTCTAGAAATTATTACACTTTTAAGGTATTACAACTTTACAAAAAATGTTAGTGCTAGGACACATCCACCTATAGATCACATCAATCAACTCCTCCATACTCTCTTCTTTGGTTGAAGTTGTAGTTTAATGACTTGAACGATTCCTTTGAAACAATGTAAATATATATTGTGAGTTTGATATTTATTTTTTAAATTTTATTCTCTGTAGTACACCTCAATATAATATATAATCA
The DNA here is from genome assembly GCA_963277665.1 of Viscum album. Taxonomy (NCBI): domain Eukaryota; kingdom Viridiplantae; phylum Streptophyta; class Magnoliopsida; order Santalales; family Viscaceae; genus Viscum; species Viscum album. The sequence goes on from OY728137.1 coordinate 738,447,835, forward strand.
TAGTTAATCACTATTTAGTAATTCTTTTCTAAAAACAACATTTCGCATATTTTATATGTAGAACACTATTCATTTTATACAATCTATATGAACTACCATACAATATTTGTGAAAAGTGAAAAAATATGTTTTTTATTGATTTAGAAAATACTTCACAAAACATCCTTATAGAAATTACATCATGTACTTCCCTTCTCAAACAAAATTCATTGATCACCCTTTCATGAAATATATTTATGGGACCTCTCCTGTGAATTATTTTTTCTTTCTAGATAGTCTTGTTAAGTTCCCTGATCCCATATATATAATTTTATAGATGCTTAGTGAAGGGTTAAATTTTATATTTATTTTGAAACACTACCAAAATAACTCACAAATAATGAAATCATATTTAACATCATATCATATCATCTAACCTTGAAATATTTATTAATTCATAGTCTAGAATGTATTATAACATCATGATCATATATGATTTAATACACTAATATAATATCTACATGATTTTTCAAATTGTAAAAAAGTTTATCCTAAATATTATGTTTCCTCCTTCCATTTGGTTTAAAAATGTTTTTTTACCTTTCCTTTGTAAAAATATCTGCTGATCAGATGATCAGTTCATTATTTTGGTGATCCTTTTAAAAACTACCAAATTTTATCTTCTTTCTTGAACCATTTAAGTCTTACATGTTTCATTAAACTCTCCTTCAAGGATTTTACTTCCTATAAGAAATGTACATTATTATTAAAACTCCATGATCAATATCAAAATTGAGTGACTAAAAAAATAATTCTCATTTCACCTTCATCCCAATCGAAATTTTTTCATACCACCCTTATGTTGTTTTCTATAATTATAAGGGTTTTGGTAACTAATTAAATATTGATATATATATATATTATAACTACCAAATCACTAAGTGACTATATGAGAGAACTATAACAATAAAAAGATTAGTGAGTGAAATATAGAATATAAGAAAAGTTTAAAAAATGGTCTGATTTATGATTCATATTCTTAATGTTTAATTCCTTGAAAAAATTAATACTTCTTAACTCAAAAATAAATAATTTTATGATATAAAATTTTGTTTCTTATAAAAAATTCTATTTTCATCAATTTATTTCTGGAAACTATTTCCCTAAAGCTTTAACATTGAAATTTTTAGTAACTCATGTAACTATTTATATTATCATATACTAACCCATTATAGACAACTACATTATAAAGTGACATTTACATTGTTAATGTAACTATATGTAATTTTTTACAATTATATATAACTATATAAAATAAATTATTTTAGGACACTAATTTAAATTCACATTGAAATTTTACTTGCATGATTTATTATTTTTGAACTTTTCATTTCTCTAACTTCAAGAATAATTCAACTAGCCTTTTAGACACTCTATTATTCTCGGAATATATTGGTAAAGAAAATACCTCATTATTCAGTAGATAACATCTATTTTTTTAATATGAATATATAATATATAATTATCATTTATTCACCATATATGGTACTTTATGCGTTTGAATAAATTTCATGTAAAGATAATTATTGCATAAAATATTCCATCTAGGGCTAGTGGGATCATAAACCTCATATTCAAACTAATTTTTAGTTCAAATCCTATTTCCTTGACAAAATCTTTGATATTATTATTTTAATAAAATTATTTTGTAACATTTTATGAGTCATTAATCATGTGTGTATAATCCATTATATCGAAGATTTCGTAACAGTTCATTTTTATCAAATAACATCAATTAACATATAAAAGAAAAATAATAACCATATTTATCTTTTATTAAAGTCATTCTAAGCTTATGAAAAACATTATAAATCAATTATTTTTAATAAAAACACATCATTTAATCACATGAACATACCTAAATAATTATAATTCATTCAATTTATTTTTAACTATTAAATATTTAAAGCACCGATAAAGTATATTTTTTAATCACATAATCATCAAAATCTGAGAATTAATTTCTGAAACACTACAACTTGATATGAAAATTTCATAAGAGCTTCACAATCCCCTTCCCTAGTTTTGAAAAGTTTCATCCAAATTAATAATTATTCATTTTTATAATATTTACTATAAGTATAATTAACCTTGATCAAACACTTGATAATAAATTAGTAGACTATAAAATAGAATTTTGTTATCTTGGTCGAAACTTTTACCCACTTGCACAACCAATAAAACACCAAAACCTCAACATAATATTCCCATAGGGTTTTTTTCTAATCACATTTAGAATATATGGAAAACTTTTCATTAACTCATTCACATATTTAAAAATGTTTCATTTATTACTATATAATTATTTTTATATCAATATCATGTCTAAGAGGATACCTCTATTTTCATTATGTCATCAGTATGCTGAGGAACATTTACAATATGATTTGAATCAATATTACAACAGTTTAGTCAGTGTATATTATATTTGAAACCACATGTGTAATCATTTGATGATTCATATAAGAATCTAAATTTATTATTTGAACTAAAAATAGTATGTTGTAGAAGAAGTTTTTACTATAATGCATAAAATATTTATGACATGTTATCTTTTTTATGTCACTGGTCTCCAAATATTCACAAAATAACATTATCATTTCAATGAATTTTGTAAATTCTATGTTTTATGTTGATGATACTATTATTATACAATATAATAAGTTTTTAAAATACTATTAAGTGATACAAATTTTTAAAAATGGGCTTTATTATATGGCATCCCTCTAAAACAATGAATCTGTTTAAATTAATCATGTACATTGATGAGACAAAAATTCAGAGATTAGTAATAAGTGACTCCCCACATTTGAATTTCAAACACTACATAGTTATTTAGGTAGTGCATTATCTCAATCAAAATATATATGAATATTAACAGTTGATTGGAATTCTCTTTTTCCAATCCAATATATATATATATATATACACAAATCAATTCCTTTGGTATAAAAACTCTTAGGGTTTTACATCTAAGTGTAAACCAAAATAATTTATATTATATTGATACATAACTCTTAGGGTCCAAAATTTCCATCATGAATTATGCCTGATAATCCATAGGAACCTTTCTTTCGAAAAATCTACCTGGTCGGAAAGTATGTGTCTTTACATGTGCTAATTTAGAAGGAATCTATGACATTGTACTCTAAAGGGGTTATAGTTTCTAAAACTTCACCCATGTGTTTCCCATTATGTATGCATTAATTTAGTGATATATTCTGGAACCCTATTTATTCCACGCAAAAACTATATCCAAAAAATATTAATGTGTAACTCCTTAATAAACTAAAACCATTTTAAAACTCAAAAATAATATAAATCTATATTTAAAAATATTCAAAACCATTATATGTGTAAGGTGTATAAAAATATTTCTTATATGGTGGTATAATTATATGATATCAATAATACCAACATGTGTAATCCCTTAGCTACAAATAGTCATCCTTTACTATTAAAAAATAATGAATGACCATCCATGATAGTGAAAACCCCAAACCAAAGTACATCTACCCCAAGATACATTAATGCATGAATATCTATATTTTATAATAATTATAGAACCTAAAATATTTTGAACATAATTAAATACCTAATTCAAGCTCATAAAGTAATACAAGTCAATTTCTACATATGTCAAAATTAAATCAATTATCATACTGAACATGTAACTCCTCAAATGAATATATGGTAACCTTAACAAGATTTTTAACATTTTAAATTAAACTGATCACAAATTAATTATATAAAAAATATATAATTATGAGTAATGGAGTGGATAAGTTTTAAAAAAGTGAAAAATTTACATACATGAAATTGAGATAATAATTAAGAAAACATTATAAATAAAAACCCTTTATAAACACAGACTTCATAATATAACACTTAGTTATGGACATTCCATTATAAATAATATAATAAAATTATATTCATTTGATAATATTGATTCAATCATATCATTAAAAATATGAAAATTACTATCAATATATTATATTTTTATGAAATTTATTTTTTTATCTAATATTACGTTAAAATCATACATAATTTAGTTATAAAACAGTTATCATTATTTAAAATTGGTTGAAATGAGTCAATAAAACTACTATTGACGTAATTTAAATAATTTATTCAAATACTGAATTTATATATGAATTATTAAAAGTAGATAATTATGAGAAATTTTTAATTACATATAATCAATTATATATATTTCCTTATTTTTTTGGAATATTTTAACTTTTTATAGATCAATAAGATAATTTATAAATAAAACATTATTTTTAAATTGTATAAGGAAATCCATATATTTTATTTAAAAAGGAGAACATAATTTTATTGATTATATATTAATGAATATTTCATAAAAATTTAATTATTTATTTATAATCATTTCATAATTAATTAATTGATAAATGATTTTATAAATTAAAAAATTCCCAAAAAAATATTAATTATTATTCATTAAAAAAATTGTATATTTTTAAAATCAGTTAATATTATAAATGTTGGAATAGAAAATTTCTTCTCAAATAATATTTAAAAAATTAACTAGAATCATATAATTTGATAGATATGATTGTGTTGGATAAACTATTAATGAACTATAAATTATATTTTCTAACATATATTCCCATCACTACATATGATTTGTGGAATACATAATTTTATTATTAGTTTTTCTAAAATGATGAAAAACATAAGTATCAGTGTGTCCATTGTTAATTCACTACATATCACTAGAAAAATCATTATTTATTGGAATTTTTTATGATTTACATTTTTATCGCTAAATTTATATGATATTTATTTTTTCTATAATCTAGTTTTTAGATGAATCTTATTATATTTCTTATAATATGATACAACATAGAACATGAAAATGAATTTTGATTTATCATACTCGATGATACACACTATTCATAACCTCTGACTATGTAATGTGAATTATGATATCCTTTAATGTAATATTAAAAAGGGGAAGTTCTTGTTACAATATCATATATCATAATGTTATAATATCAATAGAGAATAAAACCTAACATAATTAAATATCTACCATTATTCATAATTTTCAAAAATTATTTCAAGAATCAAAATTTTAGGTTTGGATTTGATTAAAAAATTGGGTTTTATATAGTCCAATGACAGTTGTTAAAAATAAATGATGAAATATAGAAACCCATAAAACACGATTGATCATGTATGAATCTAAACTACTCATACTATAACATTCAGATCTTTTAATATGTATTGGATTAAAGTATTTTTGGTCAAGAATTCACAAGTGAGCTTACCTCCATTCATATTAAACTCTACTTCTTTTTATATCCTTCATGGTTAATTTGGTAACTATATGAAATGACTCATTCATGTAACATGACTGAATAATTCCTCATATAATTATGAATTAATAAAATGAATAATACCCCATTGTGTTTCATAATATGAAATGAACTACATATTGATTTCTAAAATTTATTGTTACTCAAATCGTAATTCTTATTGTTTGGATTCCATGTTGATATACGAGAGTGGCGTGGTATTATATACCATGAATTTTGATATTTCTTATCATACAATAAATCATGTTTATGTAGTATCATAAATATATATTTTATGATATTCACATATCATACAATATAATATGGTTAATTGAATCATATACATATTCTCTGCCAATAATATCTCCTTATGTTCTGCTATGTTTGCTGAGATGATGTAATAATAAATTTTTTTTTGATAATCAATGATGAAGACTACCATTTACCATTAATGTAAGGATTCCAAAATTTTGACACAAAATTAGATAGTCATAATCCCCATCTATGAGTGTACAACATCATTATTTCATTACATTTTATTTCTTCTTTTAGATACAAGACTTATTTGGTTTTGTTTTAATAGAATATATGTAGGCTCATATAAGATCAATATATCATTACCTATAAAATATTTTATTATATACTCCTTGTTTCCCAACATTTATCAACTAAAATGACTCTAAATAATATAAAAATAGTATCTTATTAGGATCTAGAGAGCCATGAACTTCAAAATTCTATTCTGAGTAAACTAATCAATGAGATAGTAATTCTGGTTAAAGATATTTCTTTTAATGAGTGGTGGATAATACCATCAATTTATGTCAATAATTGTTTTTAATATTCACTCTGTGATATATGATTCTGTAATTAGTTTCAGTAATACTTTCCAAAATAATTGGAGGATAAGTGAATTAAATTATTTTTTTAGTGTCACGTTTTAAGGGATAATTAATTCAATCAATGTTCTATTAAAGGCTATTAAAATATCAACTTGATTAGGTCATATAATAAAATATACATAATTTATGATTGTTATAAATATAGAGTAGGTTCATGACCCATTTTTTAGTTTATACATAGACCTAGACGCCTCCACACTGATTTAAGAGATATGAAAAATAACATGGAAACATATTTGTAGTTTGATCACCTAAACCATCTTAAGTTAAATATATGGTTATTTTCAACAGTTTCAACACCAATTATCTAACATGATATTTGTATGTCTTGGAAATCTATAAATAATTATCATATGAATAATATAATCAATTGATTGAATTGAAAAAATATACACTCATTAGATCTTATATTTAATTAATTTAAATCAATTTTTACTAAACATAGAGACTTAGTAAATTTTGAGAAGTTTCATAATATATCGATGGTTATTGAACATTAAACATTAACTTAAAAAGGTGTATTCATTATTTATCATATCTATCAAAAGTCACTAATGCACAATGAGAAAATAACATGGAATTTGATACTGATCATGGAAGCTCAAAGTAGAGAATTATATGTCATTGATAGTGTATGATAACTACATAAAAATATGTAATACAAATAGGTAATGTTCGTTTACCTATTAGAAGTAATTAATATCTTTAAAAATAATTTCATTATCATAAAATTATAATTTATTGATTTTTTTATCCTCATGTTATCTTACATGTTTTTTCAATATTTTTTAATCACTAAGGAGTGGATCCATGTTTCAAAAATTTCTCCCATCATAATCAATGATATTATTTTTCATAATATATTATATATCCCATTACTTCCAAAAACATTATCTTATATTTCCTAATTTTATAAAATAGAATGCGATTAATTCTAGAATCCAGTAGATATCATTTAAATAAATTGAATTTTTTTAGTAAATGTATATATCCTCCTAATGACTTGAAGAAATTTATAAAGGGAAACAAAAATTTTAATTTAATCCTCTTAAACAAGAAAGGGTGATTAATTTTAATAAGATGAAGAAAAAATACATGACTCAATGATAATATTATTTGACTGATTATTATCTATAATAATGTTTATAGTTGATTTGGTATGTTTTGTTGTTATATGTTTGAAATTTTTTCATCATAATGACTTTCCATTTCATTATTAGAAAAAAAATAATAGGACCTTATTTCCCCAAGGTCGTATTCTCATGATGGAAAGAATTATTCCCTCATTTTTTCTAGATTCATAGACCAAAAAGGAATTATATTTGATTTTTAATGAAATTTCTTTAGTCCGAATAATCATTGTTCCACCTTTTCATTTACATGGAAAATTATCCCATAGTAATAAATGGGTTGAGATTACAGAGTAATCAAATAAATTTTTATTAAAAAAATAATTTTTTATATTTTATCCGAGCATGCTATAATATATTACATTTTGTAGAATGTAAAAAAATTGCCCAATATTCATTTGTATGATGTTAATGGTAATAGAATAATGAAAAATAGTGTTTGGAGTTCATGTTATATATTTTTAACCAATAGGGTACCTTCTAGTTTAATGGTGCAGATATAAAACAATAATTTTGTCAGCTACCCAGTGTATCAAGACTAGCCCATTATGAATGGAAAATAAAAAATATATGTAATAAATATTGGTTTTTCTAGGGAATATAATTAAATTAATTATAATTTCACACCTCATGAAGCTTACAGGGTGTCAAAAAATATAATTTTGTGTTTATTGGTTAAAAAATGGTGTGTAAAATAAGAGTTCATATAACATTGATGCAAAAACTATGGAATGAAATAAACATAATGTGAAGAATGAACCCAATGTATTCATAATTAATCATTAGTATGGAAATATATTTTTATTTTATATTCATACAACATAGACCATATTTTATGTTTTTCATAAAATAAGTTCAAATCCCAGTGTGAAAAAAAAATTTAATGATTATATTATCCGTTTTAGTATATGAAAGTGATGTATGATGTTTAAAGTCATAAATCTATAGTCAATATTCTATATAGTTTTTTCCCATGCGAATTAAACCTATATGGTATATGGTTACTATTTACATATATAAAATACAATTGAATTAACATGAATAAATAATAATAACTATATTAGAATTCAAGGATGAATAAATTTAATGATAACTATATTCTGATTTTTTTTGATAATTTGTAAAAAAATGGAATTATACATAGAAATAATTACTTTTATATGAATATAAAAACATTATACAATGTAAATGATAACAAGTAGGATTATATGAATACTCATAATACTTAAATTATTGGTCAATATTTTAATATTACATATTTTTATCGTGGATGAATAATTACCATATATGAATAATGAGTTCTACCATTATAGTATAAATGAAAAATAGTAATAAATAATCATTCCATATCGATAAATATATTCCCCAAGATGTGTTAGTCTGGTCATATATATGGTGCACCTGTCGTCAACAAATTACAAAGTGTCCTCTAAATTTTATGCAGTCATTATTAGTATACATGAAGGGTTTATGATAATCTATATATTAAGGATCTAGTTTTTGATATAGGGATGTATATAATTCCAAGAGATATAAAATAGTTTATAGTTATTTTAAACAAATGGTATATATTTCGTGGTGATAATTAATAGAAAATATGACCCATGCGGAGAAAATGTGGTCTATAACATGAAGTTGTTATGTGAAAATATGAAACTATGTGCATATATAAAATAAGGCTAATGTGGATGGGAGGTTATAGATGGGCCCAACAAAGGACCTTCCGGAATCTCTATATATCCCATAACAATAAAATTTAATCCAAAAGTAGTTATGCTCGTATACTCTAATATAAGTGACTCAACATGATTTAACTTGAAATGGGAATGATAGAGTGTGATATAACAAATTAGGAAAGATTAAATAGAACCATGTTTCTAGATTAAGATATCAATCCTATTAGGAATTACTTGTTAAACATGATCTATGGTGGAAGGAGAGAATAAATAGAGAACATATTTTTGTATAGGTTCAGGGATCAATAATTGGTTATCACTATGTATCATATGGTTAAAAAAATTAAAAAAGAGATAGTATTATAAAAGAATTACATTTTTATACACATAAATGTATTGATCATTTATATGAATAACATATCAAAGATATATTGTAATCACAGGGATGTATAATGTTATAATTTGGGTGATAGTAAAAATAAATGATTATATATACATCTATGAAAAAAGAACAAAACTTCACAAAATATATATTAGATAAAGGAATCTGGAGTCACAAAGATATTTTAAAGGATAATTTATTATAGTTTAAGTGAAAATCTTCAAAATGGATGAAAAATATGATCATACAATTAAGAAGTGTAATTACAATAATAGATAGTAAAAATTGACTAAAAAAATAATATTATAATGATAAATACAATGAAGATTTAATATAACACAATTTAAAGAAATTGAGTTTTGTAATTTTATTACACTTAGTAACATTGAACTCAAATCCCATTAAAAGAAAAAATTAAAGTTGAAGGGAAAAATACCTTGAAGATATAATTTATCAATATATTATTTATAATTATATTCAGTATAAACAACATATAAGATAAATTATGTGTATAAGAATTATGTATGCCTTAGAAAAAGAAAATGAGAATAGAGTCCCTTAAAATGTGTTTCTTTATGGTAAAACCTCATTTCAATTATTATATAATAAAATATTAATAATTGTTTTATTTAATTAGTGACTTTTACTTTTTTTCTAATTTATTTTATTTCACTTATTACAATGTTGTATAAAAATCCTTAATCAATTATGTTTACATAACATGTTTTTTTACCAAATTTAGTGTATATGTCAAAAAATATTTGGTAGGTCAAATATGATCATAGGGTTAATTATAAAAAATAAATAGAATAATAATAACCAAAATAAATATCATATTTATACCTAAATTATACTTTTAAAACCATTCAATAAATATGTTTATGAAAAATGAATCAACATTACAATCATGGTGATGGTAGGCCATATTTACCCATGAGTATCATTATCATTTTTCAATGATCGATATGAACAGAAGTTATGTAAACCATAAATTTATATAACTATCATTATATGATAAGTTAACTTAATTATAAATACTAATATATATAATTCTATTGATATAAAAATGAATCACATCATGTCAAGGAGGTGGTAGTCCACACATCCACGAATGACATTATCACTTTTTAGGTGTGTGAAAGGGTGACAAAAAATTGAACTATATTATTTTTACTGAAAGGTATTTATGTCATGAATATCATATAGAGGTTTTTTATATATAATATGTTTAATTAATACCATCCTTCGTATGTTCCATGTATAATATGAAGAAATCACATCGTTAGGAGTGGGTGCTAGTCCACACTTCCTCAAATGATGTTATCATAATAATTAAAACATATAGTATTAAATTTATGTGGTATGGAAGTATTAAAGAGGTATTAATAGATAATAAATATCATATATATCATATAAAAATTTATTTTACACGATAATTTACAACATGAGTGGTGGTGAAATGAAAAATAATCCCTTATCGTTTCGTGAGGCAGTAGTTCACCACACACGTAAACAATATGTTCGTTGCCCATTTGATGGAAGTGTGTGTGATTTTGGGTATATATCATAATATAATGAAATAACATACTATTTAGTATATAATTTTCTTAATAATTATGTAATAATAAGAGTTTATGGGGTGGATAATGGAAATAAAATTAAAGATCTTTGGGAAAGACATTGCCTCTTCATGAGGTAACTCATTTGGTTTATACCATAGGAATTCCATTAAAACACTCCTTCCCAAAGAGAGGATTCAATGTATATGGTAGGTTTTTGGTTAGGGAATTAATATTATAATTCCTAAAGCTAATTGGATTTATAGTTTTGCGTAATGGAAAGATGTTATGGCCATTTATGGTGGAGGAGGAGTGTCACTCTTGTAATATTTTTGACAAAGGAAACCCTACCACGTTTTTCATGGTTCAATGGGACCCAATGATGGAACCAATTCAATAAAATAAAAGGTAGGTTATATATATGGCCACAAAAATATCTCTTGTACAAGTTTATAGGTCGTTTTGGGAATTAAGGTAGAGGTTTAGTCTCATATTATTCATAATTTAACCTTAATCATTATAATAAATTTTATTCCCTTTTAGTAATATTTTTGGTAAAAAACCAAGTTGGTATTATTATACATTATAAATATTTCAGATTTTAAATTTGGAATCCATTTTTACAATTTAAAATCATTTTTGTGGAATAAATTGATTTAAAGTTAATCCCACAGGTGGTACGACAATGTGGGTTTTTAATGTAAAAATGATTCCAAGATTTCTATGTTTGTACAATAAATATAAAAGTTTAATTTATTACAATGAAATAAATGTTCTTAATTGATAAAAATAATATCTAATTAAAATATAAAACCATTTATATTTATAATTTAATATTATAAATATAATTTATGAAAAAGATGTTTTGAAATAAAATTCAATATTTTTGCTATTCATTAAAAATGGTACATTTTTTAAAAATATCAAAAATTCACCATAACCGATTATTTTTGTTTCTATTTTAAATATGATGTGTATTTTTAAATATTAAATCAATTAAAGTGTCAAAATTCATAATTAAAATGGGTTCCCCATTAAAAGGTGATAAAATTTCCATTAATAAAATATTTTGGTTTCTGTGTGAAATTGCGTTTGTTCTTATATTACGCCTATCAAAACTAATGGATGAATATAAACATATTTATTAAATATATAATATATATATTTTACTAAAATCATTCACTAAATGTAATTATGTTTTTTTATTAAGAAAAAACCCCTTTTGAATAGTAAAAATAATAATATTTTTTATGTTAAATTGATACTTATTTTTTGTTCTCATTTATTTATAACCGGTGAATTCATTTTAAGATTATATAAATCATATATTTTCATAATTTAGTCAATAATTCTCCTAAATTATAACATAACAACCTGGTAATATTATATTATATTTAATACTTAAATTTTAATAAAACAATGTTATTTGGTGAAACACTGTATTGTGTGTAACGCAATCTATCAAGGATGGTCACTCTTGCATGTAACAGATTATATCAAGGAAGGTATATATTGTGTTTGATATAATATAACTTAGTGTTGTGTGAAATAGAATATAAATAATAAATTATATTTATTTAATATTGTTATTTATAAGATTAATATATTCACATTTTACACTTGGTGTTGTGTGTCGTAAACAGTATTGAATATAAAGTTGAACTTTAGAATTTCTCGATGTTATATCTAGATAGAAAATTATGCTGGTGTGTTGATTATAGGAAGTAATATAGGATTAATGTCAATTATTATAATCCTCTTCAATGTATTGATGATACTTTTGACTAGCTAAGGTGTTATTCTGAGTTCTCCAATATTGAATTGAAGTTACTATTTCATCAGCTGAGAGTGAGACATTATAATATGCCCCAGAGTACTTATTGAAGTAGGTAAGGCTTATATGAGTTCATTGTGATTCTGATCAGGTTAAAAAAGAAGCCTACTATATTTATGAAATTGATGAACATAATTTTTTAACCACACATGGATCAGTTTCATGTTTTTTCATTGAGGACATTTTTGTGTATTCCAATACTCATGATGATCATGCCAAAAATATTGATATTATTCTATGTACATTGATAGAAAATATTCAGTATGAAAATTATTCTAATTATCACATTTGGATTTAAAAATTTTATTTCATAGGATACATCACATCTAAGAAAGGTGTGTCAGTGGACCCATATAAAGTTCAGGAAGTTGTTTCTTTGAAGTATCCCTAGAGTATTTTGGATATTCTAATATTTATTTGATTTTTAGGGTTATTATCGGAGATTTTTCCCAGACATTTCTCACATTTAAATGAAGATTTTGAGTCTTTGAATGAAGGGTATCAAATTTTAATGTTCTGAAGCATGTGAAAAATCCTTCCAAGAGTTTGAGAAGTGTTTTTATACTATGATAATTATGATCCTACCCGAGTTGGGTGTGCAGTATACATTGTTCTACGATTGATCCAAAATCCAACATGGAGAACTGTTGAAACAAGAATATTTAGTTAGTGTGTATGGGTTATGAAAATTAAGGATATATGAATGGAATTACCCTAGGTACGATATCATTTTGGCTATTTTGGTTTATACCTTATTTGTTTTGTGGCATTACCTTTTGGGTGAAAGTTTTATAGTTTATACAAACTGCAAAATCATAATAAAAAACTTCTCACAATGAATTTTGAATATTTTTAAGTCAATATTGGTTAAGTATATGTGGTTATTCAATTTTTTCATATGCTATATGTTATGGAATGGAAATCTTGATGTTAACGATTTGAGTCAAAAGAAATAGACTCAAGCAGTTCACGAGTGTAGTTTTGGGTGCAAGATGATGACTTTTTCAGATGAGATGCATATAGTGGATTGTGAGGTCTATAAGAAGATGACCCTCATATCCTTATTGATTGATTCTATGATTTTAAGATGTACTATGGAGAGGTTGTTTTATGATTTGTAGTTTTTTCCCTTGAGGGAAATCCGTGAAGGTCAAGAGTAGCATATTGATTTTTTTATAAATGATGATGAGATCATCTATGTTCATGGTTGTGTTGGTGTGCCTTCGTGTTTATGAGAGGAGTTGATTTCTATGTTCCATTCCAGGAATAGGATTGTATATTCTTGTTTGATGTAAATGTATTATGACCATCATAGTAAATGTTGTTAGTTGAGAATGAATAATGTATACTAGGTTTCTTGACATGATGCTACACTTTCCAGTAGGCGAAGGATGAGAATCAATGACTTTGTGTTTTTCTTCAGCCATTTCCCATTTAAGAATTAATGTTTGTTGTTGTTACCATGGAATTTTTGGAAGGTATTATGATCACCCCATAGAAAAATGATGTGGTATGGGTGATTGTGGATACGTTGATGAAATTATCCCATTTTAATAAAATTCGTCAGATTTCATAGTATATCAGTTGGGTGATTTTTTTCAATATATTGACCATTTTCATAGATATATATTGAGTATATTTTGAGGTTGTGACTTAACATTCATTTGATGCTTATGTAAAGGCTTTCAGAAGGTTTTTTATACTCTGGTGTTATTGTGTACATCTTTTCACCCCAGAAAGATGGGCAATCAGAGCATACTATTTTAGTGTTACAAGACATGATATGGGCCTATATCCTAGATTTTGGTGGTCCTTTAGAGAAGAACCTAGCACTAGTTGAGCTTAGTTATAACAACAATTATCAGGTGACTATTCAATTGAAAACATATGATGAACTTAATGTTAAGCCATGCAGATCACCTTTAGGATAGATAGAGGTGGGTGAGTCATAGTTGTTGGGATAATGTCACATATAGGAGGTATTGGAATATATTTAGTTGATTCAGAAAAATATGGTTATAGCACATAGTATAAAGAAGTTTATGATGATAAACATCATCAACTTGTTGAGTTTAAATTGGTGATCATGTGTTCCTTCATGTGTCAATAAGATTGGGTCATTATAGGATATAGAGGTTGGGAATGTTGGATCCCAGGTTTTTTGGACAGTATGAGATTGTGGAAAGGATCATACTGATAGTGAATCTATTACATATTCCACCAAGGTATAGTGAATAGAATGCAGTGTTTCATATGTCATAGCTTTGGTGGTATCCCCTTACCCTTCTCAGGTGATCTATGTTATTGATGTTGAGCTTGAGACTGATGCCTCCTTTATAAAGCATTTGATTCATGTTGTGGATCATAGTGAGAATATGTTATGCGTAAAGCACTACCATAGATCTAGGAAAGTGATGCACCAACATTTATCAGTTCTATGTAGAAAGCGTTGATAATAGAAGGACCTTTATCAACACTATCGAAAAAAGCTAGTAAATCTTCCATTTACTAGTTCTAAAAAGAGAGCTAATAAAGGTGTACCCTTTATTAGTGGGGTTTTAGAGCCGATAAAAAAATGATTTATCGATGATATTCATAGAACTCATAAATGTTTTTAATAAAAAAACATTTTTAACATATATAAAATTATTATATTTATATTCAAAAATAATGTTTATTTGTATAAATTGAATAAAAAACACATATTAATAATTAATATATTTTTTGTAATAATTAATATACATATATAATAAATATAGTTCACTAATAATTAAATTTATTATATTTATTAAATTTATTATATATTTATATATTTGTCTCTAACTATATATTTATAATTTTAAATAAATACATTTTAAATATATATATTTATAATTATATATATAAATAATTTTTAAATATGTATATTTATATTTGTAATTATAAATATATATGTATATATATAATTATATAAATAAATATATGTTTCCAATGAATTTGGTCAAGTGATGCATGAACATAACTAACGTACATATGTTATGTATTCGTCATTAATATTGATTTATACATTACAACCTCATTACTATTCATATTTGTCTATTTATATGATGAATTGTTTTTTATGAGATTTATACTTTAATCTGTGTATATGTCTCATTCAGGCACCCTTGAAGCTATTCTTTTCTCAAAAATACTTAATATCATGATAAATATATTTAAATAATTAATATTATTATTTTATTTATAATTTTAATTATTTAGTTATATATAATAAATTATTATAAAAAATTTATATTTATAATTTTATATAACCATAAATATATATTTAAATAATTTTAATATTAAAATACATTATTTTAAATGATAAATATATTTATTATATTTATAATTATATATAAATATCTTTTCAATATATTTATTAATAATTATAAATTTATATATATATATGTTGTAATTTTTTTATGATAATTATATTAATAATAATTATAATTATATATAGGTTTTTTAAAATTAAAATAGATACATTTATTATAATTATATATAATTAATATATATTAATATATTAATATACATATATATATACATACATATAAAAATATTTATAATTATATACAAATATCTATAAATATATTTATTTATAATTATAATTATAAACTAATATATATATAATTAGAATTTATATTAAATATATTTATAATAATTATAATTTTAAAAATAAATATACTTCTAGAAATATATTTGTAATTATAGAAAAATATATATACTTTAATACTAATATTTATAATTATAATTACCAATAAATATATATTTACTTTTATTCATAAATATAAATATATACATATATTTAAATAGATATCAAATTAAAATAAATATATTAATTATATATAGTCATATATATATATATATGCATATGAAATTAATATAAATATATTAATTATATATATTTTCTTCTAATTTCATAATTATTTAAATAAATATATACACTACCAGAAATGGGGTCTTTCCCAATGGTTCTGAACCGTTGGGAAAGCCTGTAGAAACGTTGGAATATGTTATAAGAATGATTTTTCAAACTGTAGGGAAGTAAGTCATTGGGAACACCTATCCCAACGGTTTACAACGAACCGTTGGTATAGGTTAGTAAAATTAACCTATTCCAACGGTTTGGCTAACTGTTGGCATATGTTTTACCAATAGTTTACACAATACTGTTGGTAAAACTAATGAAATCAACTCTTTCCAAAAGTTTTCGAAACCATTGGTAATGGTTCTTGCAAATGTTTCTAAATGAACCATTGGCATAAAATCCCTACAAACCTTTCCAAATAGTTTGTAAACCATTGGGAAATGGAATTTACCAATGGTTGGAAGCCTATGCCAACGATTTGAAACTGTTGGCATAGGCTATGCTGTGCAAATTGCACAACAGCCTACAATTTTCATAGCAGCCTCTAATGATGTCTATTCTGTTGTACCTCTCATACCCCTCGTGGTTTAATTTTCATGATCACAATCACTCTCTTATTTATCTAATCTTGTTTTAAGTGTTTTTGGATGATAGGCATGATTTCAGGTTGCCAAGGAATTGGGCCAAGAAATCCAGAAGGCAAAAGTGGACTGATTTCAGTCCACCGGCCAACCGGTGGATGACCACCGGCCAGCCGGTGGAATCTTGACAGAAGGCATCCCCTCTGTCCAGACCACCGGCCAACCGGTGTCCCATCACCGGCCAGCCGGTGGAACCCAGATAGAAGGGACACCTACTGTCTCCCCACCGGACAACCAGTGGCCTCCCCACCGGCCAGCCAGTGGTGCCTGGGCAGAAGGCCTCTCCTTTTTCCAAAGCATCGGCCAACCGGTGGCCAAGCACCGGTCTGCCGGTGGAGCCAGTCAAACTAGCCGTTGGGCTATGACCAGCCTGCTCCCAACGGCTCCGAAGACTTTTCCAACGGCTCCGAAGACCCCGAACGGCCATATGATGGTTCCCCCTCTATAAATAAAGGACTAGGAAGCCCCGGAACTTAAGTAAAACTATAACAAAGCCAACGGAAGTCAACGGACACATTTTTCATCATTTGGAAAACCTCCGGCGGATTCCTTCAAAGAACCTAAATTGCTCCAACCCACTTCCACATCCAAGGAGCACCATCAAAGAAGCTTGGGAGCGCTCTTCATCAACTCCATTCAATCCATTGGCACCCAAGACTTCTCTACATTACGGTTTTTCTTGTTTTATCTTTTTGAGAATCAATTTGTGTTTGTGCCTACAAACCCCTCTTTCTCTCATCTTCCTTTTGTTTGGGTTTTCACACCACCTTCAAGGTGTGAAGAGGTTAGTCAAGCCTTCCCTTTAAAAGGCTTGAGTCATAGGTGAGCTAGCCTTCACCTGTAAGAAGGCTAGTGGGTTCTTGATCAACCATTAAAAGCAAGCTGTAATAGGTTCTAGACTACCTTAAAGTCTAGTGTGTTTCTTGCTAAAACCATTAAAAAGCAAGCGGTAGTAAATCTCTCAACGGTTGAGTTGGGAGAGGAGACGTAGGCTTTGGTTAAGCAGAACTCCGTTATCAAGTTTTGTGTCTTTCCTCTTTTATTTCCGCTGCACTTTTTACTTTGATTTTAAATTCTTAATTATTTTTTAAAAAGGCAATTCACCCCCCCCTCTTGCCATCACTCTCCGCCCAACATTTGGTATCAGAGGAAAAATTTGAGTAATACCTTAACCGGTTTCAAATTCAAGATCCATTGTGATGGATTCATCTCCTTTCTCCCCCGAAGGTTATTCATTGGGTCGTGCTCCATTCTTTGATGGAACCGACTATACTTATTGGAAAACCCGCATGACCACTTTTCATAGAAGTATAGGTTATCCTATTTATAGAATTGTCATACATGGTTACTCTCTTTCTTCTCCTGATGAATCCAAATGGACTCAAGCCGATATTAAAAATTTCAAGCTTGATGGCAAAGCCATGAACGCTCTTCATTGCGGCCTTGATCGTAATGAATTCAATCGAGTTTCCACATGCACTTCATCTCATGAAATCTGGAAACTATTGGAGGTTACCCATGAGGGGACCAACAAAGTTAAGGATACTCGATTGGATATGTACCATCAAGATTTTGAGTCTTTTACCATGCACCCACATGAATATATTACGGAAATGTTTACTCGATTTACTGATGTTTGCACTGGGAGAAAGTCCCTTGGTGATGATGTGTCTGCAGAAACGATGGTCAAGAACATCCTTTGGATCTTACCAAGCACATGGGCACCGAAATTCACGGCAATCCAAGAAGCAAAAGACATCAAGAACATGCCGGTCGAAGAGCTCATCGGATCCCTCATGACCTACGAGATCACCATGAGGAGGCAAGCTGAAAAGGAAGGCAAACCGATCAATGTTCCAAAGAACATCACCTTCAAAGTTCAAAAAGAAGAAAGCTCCTCCTCCTCAACATATTCCTCTTCAAGCGGCTATTCGGAAATGGAAAATCTTGCCCGCAAAATGCACAAATTCATGAAGAAGCACAAGAAGAAGAAATCCCGCAAGGCTCAACCCAACGAAAAATCTGAGCCCGAGGTAACATGTTACGGGTGTGGCAAGAAAGGCCATTACAAGCCCGATTGTCCACTCAACAAGAAAAAGGCCAAGCAAAAGGAAAAGAAGAAGGCATTCAAGGACACATGGAGTGATAGCTCCACATCCTCCTCCTCCTCCTCCTCAAGTGACAAAGGTAAAAAATGCCTAATGGCATTTCATGAGGTATCCTCTTCTGACTCTTCATCCTCTAGTTCTTCAAATTCTTTCAATCATTTATTTTATGAGGATCTCCAACATGCTAGAGATCAATTGGAGGAAGGCTTTCACGAACTTTCTTCCAAATTTATTGCTTTAAAAAAGAATTTCAAAAAACTTTCTTCCGAAAAGGAACAACTTCTCAAAGAAAAGGAGGAGTTGTCCCTCAAGATCCAAAACCTTCCCGATGTTGATACTATGGAATCAACAATCAAGGATTTAAGGAAATCCCTAGCTAAGTTCACCGAAGGTGAACACAATCTCTCGAAGATCCTTGGTTCCCAATGAATATCTTGAACCACCCAAGGGCTTGGATATTCCAAACAAGCTTCCTCTTCCCATGCTCCAACTATTTTTGTAAGGGGGAGCTCCCAATATAAATTTTGCAACTATTGTAAAAAACCCGGGCACTTAATTTATGAGTGCGATTGCAAAAATGCCCGGTATGGAAGGCCCAAAACCATTTCCTTTAATGATGAATTTCATAGGAGAAGACCCGCCACTAGACAAGTTTGGATTGAAAAATCCATTTTAGCGAGTCTCACCGGACCAAAATTTGTCTTGGTTCTAAAATCCTCTCCCCGGTGATTTGTTGTTTTTATTTAGGGGGAGTTAGGATCGTTTAAGCCTTTTTGCGTTTTTCTTTCAAAATTTTTCAATTCAAAACCTTTATTTCAAAACTTTCAACTTCAAAACTTTCATTTCAAAACCTTCAATTCAAAACCTTCAATTCAAAACTTTCAATTCAAATCTCAAAAATTTCAATTGGTTTAAAATCTCTATCTTTTTTTTCAACCTTTCCCTCAATCAAGTTTTATGCCCCGTGCTATTTTGATAACCACAAAGGGGGAGAAATTCTTGGTTGATTGGGGGAGAAATATTTCTCTCATGCTTTGCTTTATCCTTTAAAGCATTCCTTTCATTTCAGTCTTTTACATTGCTTGTTTTGGTGATTGTGATCATCAAAATAGGGGGAGATTGTTGTACCTCTCGTACCCATCGTGGTTTAATTTTCATGATCACAATCACTCTCTTATTTATCTAATCTCGTTTTAAGTGTTTTTGGATGATAGGAATGATTTCAGGTTGCCAAGGAATTGGGCCAAGAAAGCCAGAAGGAAAAAGTGGACTGATTTCAGTCCACCGGCCAACCGGTGGATGACCACCGGCCAGCCGGTGGAATCTTGACAGAAGGCATCCCCTCTGTCCAGACCACCGGCCAACCGGTGTCCCATCACCGGCCAGCCGGTGGAACCCGGACAGATGGGACACCTACTGTCTCCCCACCGGCCAACCGGTGGCCTCCTCACCGGCCAGCCGGTGGTGCCTGGGCAGAAGGCCTCTCCTTTTTCCAATGCACCGGCCCACCGGTGGCCAAGCACCGGTCAGCCGGTGGAGCCAGTCAAACTAGCCGTTGGGCTTTGACCAGCCTGCTCCCAACGGCTCCGAAGACTTTTCCAACGGCTCCGAAGACCCCGAACGGCCATATGAGGGTTCCCCCTCTATAAATAAAGGAATAGGAAGCCCCAGAACTTAAGTGGAACTATAACAAAGCCAACAGAAGCCAACGGAACCCAAGAGACACATTTTTCATCATTTGGAAAACCTCCGGCGGATTTCTTCAAGGAACCTCAATTGCTCCAACCCACTTCCACATCCAAGGAGCACCATCAAAGAAGCTTGGGAGCGCTCTTCATCTACTCCATTCAATCCATTGGCGCCCAAGACTTCTCCACATTACGGTTTTTCTTGTTTTATCTTTTTGAGCATCAATTTGGGTTTGTGCCTACAAACCCCTCTTTCTCTCATCTTCCTTTTGTTTGGGTTTTCACACCACCTTCAAGGTGTGAAGAGGTTAGTCAAGCCGTCCCTTTAAAAGGCTTGAGTCATAGGTGAGCTAGCCTTCACCTGTAAGAAGGCTAGTGGGTTCTTGCTCAACCATTAAAAGCAAGCTGTAATAGGTTCTAGACTACCTTAAAGTCTAGTGGGTTTCTTACTAAAACCATTAAAAAGAAAGCGGTAGTAAATCTCTCAACGGTTGAGTTGGGAGTGGAGACGTAGGCTTTGGTTTAAGCGGAACTCCGTTATCATGTTTTGTGTCTTTCCTCTTTTATTTCCGCTGCATTTTTTACTTTGATTTTAAATTCTTAATTATTTTTTAAAAATGCAATTCACCCCCCCCCCCTCTTGCCATCACTCTCCACCCAACATATTCTCCTCCTTTCCAATTACTATACCTGCAATAACAAACTAAGACATACATATAGAGAAAAAATTCATACACATTTAACATATAATTCTTTCTTGAACTATACACACCCAGAATTAAATCATAATTCAAAAAGTAATTATAAACATACATAATTGATATCTAATTCAATTTAAAATTTAGATGACAATTATATGTGGAATCCGGAATTCAATTCATAATTTAATACGTACAAAATTTAATTTTCAATTATCAATAAAATACATAAAAAACTGGATAAGTATCAATAGAATCAAAATACGTTTGTTTCATTTTTCATATACCAGTTGTTTTTACTAAAAATTATGTCCATTTAAAACAAAATACATACACTTGGAGTGATATCGGCCACACCATGCCTCGAATTGAGGTGGGGTTGACTCGTACCCGTTATATATAACCCATGGATCGTTTTCATAAAGTATCAACATATTCTGAAAGCATTTGGTCAGTTTTCCATATGTCAGTTATTTTTTTCACTAAAAATTTTGTTCATTTTTGTAACACTCCAAGCTTCCATGGTATGTTTCTCATTGAATAATACAGTAGCGTCTGTTGTACACAACTTCGAGTTCTAACACACACCACAACCAATCAAAGTAGCCGTTATTAATAGTAATACCCAATTTTTTAAATTTCATAAATTTTATCTTTCAAAATTGACTTCATTTTTGGATTAGGAATATTGAATTTATCCTAGGGTGAAATTTTGGTACTTTTCGGAAAAACTTTATATTTTGATGAATAGTGAAAATTACAAAAAATTAATTAAAAACAAATTTTTTTAATCAAAATAATTAATAGTGATACATTATGAATTTGAATGGTTTTAAAGTATATTTTGAATATATTTTTACCATTTCATACAATTTTGGTCACTGGACATAATTTCACTATTAAACCAGACATAAACAAATGTCAATCTTTTGATAGTTATTATTTCTTATAAACACGCTTTTTGTTTTGACAGTGGGAATTAATTTTAAATTAATTTCTGCCACTTATGTGTTTTGAATTTGCAAAAATGGATTCCGTATTTGGAATTAGGATTTCAAAATTGTGTAAATAGGAAACTTTTATTTTTAGGAATTTTGGATAATTACTTCGGTAATTATTTTATTTATCAGTGTTAAAGGGTAAATCCGGTGAATAATGGTAAACAAATTATATTATTATTATAATAAATTACCCTAAAACTTGTCCTAACCTTATTGGTGGATACATGTTCGACTGTGGGCATCTTTGGGTCGATTGTGGGACCCTATAGAGCCACTTGTAGGTGATAGGGACACTTTATACTAATTAAGTTAAAGTAATTACAAAAATGACATAAGCATATATCTTTTAGAAACACAATTTTTACATAGAGTTATATATGTTAGATTTTAGATTATAAATATTCAATAGAAATATAAAAAGATTTTCTACATAATGGTGTTTTATTTTTAATTTTTAGAAATTTAATAAATAAATTTATTTATGACACAATAATGATGTAGTATTTTCCTTATTAATGAAAGAATCAAATAATTGGTATTATAAATGTAAAAATAAATATAATTTGAATGTTTTGACAACATCCATGAATTCTATTGGTTAATATGACATTATTGGATTGCTTAAATGAATTTTTTTAGAATAAATAATGTTTTTATGACTTTATCAAATTTCAATTATTGAATAGGGTCAAAATTGACATAAATGAGTATTTAAAACAAATATTATATTATTAATTGATATTATATTTGTAAAAATATAAGGATCATCCAAAGGACTTATATCATGATAGTTGTATCATTAATGGACCACTTTGGGGTCTCTTGGATATATATAGTAAGTTTATTAACTATATAATATAACAATACAATGTGACATGGTAAATGTCAATCCAATTATATAAGAGTAAAAACTATACGATAATGTTGATATAAGGACCCAAACCTATCTAAAATCTATTGGTTGAATGGATTTTGACCCATCCCCACATTTTACTATGAATAATCAACTTGTGATCCATTAGAAACCGAATATGAATTTATTATAAAATAATATTTTATGTCTTTTCTAAGGTGCCCCTCACCCCTCTTATAAAATGGCACTCCCCCTTCGAACTAATTCACACCTTATATGCCATTTGGATCGTCCAAAACCTAACCAAATACACTTGAAAATATACTACCTTAATCCTAGAGGCCTTAGTTTGATCATAAATCCAACCATAGGACCCCTTTTGATAAAATCAAAATGAAGAACCCGAAGAAGAGGTAATGATTTCACCACCCCCTTTCAAGTTCCTTTCTTCTTAGACTTCCTTTTTCTTTGTTGTTTCCATTATAAAATAATAACTCCAGTATATTATAAATAATACTATGTTATTATAATTATTGTACAACCAAATTCATTATTCTATCCACCCTTTGAATGACAAGTCATCATACATGCGTACGTACAACTTACCGTCTCCACGTCGTGCTGTAATTGTTATTCAATACATTATTATTTGGATGGAAATAATAATGATGTGAATTTGATGTAAATAATAAATATAACATGATAAATATTCTTTATATATTATATACCATCCAATTATATATTATATTAATAACAAAAGAATGATATTTTCGCTCGTGTGTACGTACGGATTACCGTCTCCACGACGCGATGAGATTCATTTCCATGTTCACCATTAATAGACGATTATAAAAATATATATTACTAATAAGTATGTAATATATCACATAATAATGCTAATTAATATATATATATTTATTTATATAATTATTTATGTACTTACATATATCTTATTCACTTACTTCCGTTCAATACTATATGAAAACGGAAACAAAGTTTATGTGTACGTACGGACTACCGTCTCTATAAACGGTGTTTTCCATTTCATATATACGTGTATTATAAATTTTTTATTCTAATATATATGATAAATATTTCATTTTTTATATTCTGGAAGTATTTTAATCATGATCTAAGTGATACAATCAAGAGTAAAAAGTTAAAACACGCACGATAAAGAAAGCGATTATTACCTGAAATATTAATATAACATGAAAATTTTTATTAAATGGGTAGTATAAAGTCATAAATGAAAAATTTAGGATATAATAAATATTAATATGGTTCTGGTATAATTTAATAACATACTATAGTCTCCATACAGGTGGCTAAACATACCCTCAACCAAAGGAATGTGAAAGCTAAGGGGTCTTCATCTCACTCATTATTCCCATGAGATTCATGCCATATTCCCACTATTACCTTTTGTGTGGTGTATATACTACCCATAACTGTATTATTTGTGTACTAAACATGAATTTATGTGTATTTAAATATTCATTGTATGATTCCTCTTTCATGGGTTGTATGTTTCATAAGATACCAAATTGTTAAGGGTTTATTTCACAATCTCTTCATTATCCAAAGTTGGTTATACGTAATTATCTACTGGGACCTATTTATCATCAACATCCATGTTTCGTAAAAAAATATTTCAAAACATTCTTAATATTTTACAAATTATGGGTTAAAGTTATTTATACCCTAGTTTGACTTTTTATAAGAATTTTATAAAGGAATATTTGTGTCGTTTTCCAAATATGGTCCATTTTAACCTTTTCGATAGAATTCAGGTAAGAATGTCTTTTTTTAACTTATACAGTGGGTACAACTATTTTCCGCCATTATAAAATCTTTGAAGCTTCCCTTAAAATCATATAAGAATATTTTCAAATTATATTATTTCTTTTATAATTATGTGACTTTTAAATGATTTCAAAAAAAAGAGATATTTCTCTCAAATAGATTTGATTTCATATATGTCAACATCCATTGACAAATTTTACATTTGTTTGAAGTTGATTTATTATGATAAAAATCTTCGATATTGTATATAAGGTTTTGTGATATGTTTGACTATGGATGAGTCATTTTTATGCCATTAATGTCTTATGATTAATGTTTTGGCATTTCGTATGATAGTTTTAATACGAATGTTTATGTTATATTTCAGCCTCTTCTTAAGATGAATATGTTTGACTAGTATGTTCCGGGTTGGGGTTCGGTAAAAGTAAGCCCTCCGGGTTGGGGTCTGGTAACATCAGACACTCCGGGATGGTGTCCGGTTATTAGAGCCACTCTGTGTTGGTGTCTAATTATTAGAGTCTCTCATGGTTGGTGTTCGGTAACAGAGGATCTCCAAGTTGGGTTCTGGTTACAGTAATCCCTTAGGTCTTGGCACAAGGCCTTGACATAGAAATTAAAGTTTAGCATTATACATTCCATCATTTTGAAAGTGGTTATTGATATTGCATGTGATTATTCGATTAGTATAATTTCCATGTGAATAATTAAATTGAATTATTTCATTTTATTTCTGTCATATTATGCTGATGTTCAAGTTTAAAAGGCTTTTGTTTTAGTTTTATACATTGCCTTAAATTTTTGTGCTTATTTTTGAATGTTTCTGCTGTATTTCTTACCTTTACTGAGCGTTTGAGCTCACCCATTTCTATGTTTTATTTTCCCCGGATTCTAAGAAGTGTATTGTGATTGATATACAGGGTTAAGCCAAGTGAATAATGGCATTAATAAAGGATTATCTATGTTGTTTTGTATGTAATGTAACATTCATGTATGTAATCTATTTTACAAGACTTCTTAACTGTTCGGTCCTTCAGGACTTGATTCCTTGTAATCATGCCAATATATTAAAATAATGCCCTGACTGTTGGTAACAGGGTCTAGGGCGTTACAGTTGGTATCAGAGGATGCTTAACAATAACCTTGGAAATTAGATTTAGATAAACTCTGGTTAGAGCACATTACCCAAAGATATACTTTGAGGATTAGTTTAGAAGAACTTCCTATAATTTTGGTAATGTAGAGATTTTTTCTGTTTTCCATGGAAATACATCCCTGTCTGCATACGAACAGGTAGATGCGGCTCTGGCATAGATGTACCTAGGGGTAAAACTCGAAAACACTACTTTGAGATAGACTGGAATGGGAACTGGTGCATGACAACATGCCTTTCTACACTCTTGGTTACGACACTCCCAGGGGATATGCATAGGATAATTCAGATTTTCATTACAAACCATTATGAAGGGATTATGAGTATATACTTACTCAGAAAAAAAAATTGATTATGGATTATATCCATAAACTGTTTAATTTATGTGAAGTTCTTTACAAGTTCAGGATTAGGAATATCTATTCATAATCTAATCTTGTGTATGCCATTGTTTAGAAATGGTTCCCAGTAGATGGAATGAGAACTCCAGTAATACACATGACCCAACAAGTAAGAAGGATCATATCTTTCATGGTCCTATGCCATAATTTAGAAGGTAAATAGTCTCCCACGTATTATCATCATATGAAGAAATGGTATCATGTGTTTATTTGATAAGTAAAGTATTCTCAGAGTCCAACGACTTTGAAGGGAAGCCAGGTAAAAAAGGATGTTAGAGAGAAGGACAGATAAAGGGAAGAAGGTAAAGAAGGATTTTTCCATATGCGATAACTATGGAAATAATCACCTTGGAAAATGATTGAAGGGAATGGGAGTATGTTATAAGTGTTGAGAAAAAGGACACCAAGTATGTGACTACATGTGTAAGAAAGAGGTTTCAAATGTAAAATGCTTCATCTACAATGAGTTGGGACACTACACGAACCTATTTCAAACTCATCAGAGTATGCCACAAATGATGATATTGGATAATAATAAAATTATGATACTACCTAAAATTAAGAAGAATGACTAGTGTTATTATGTTGTTATTATAGGATTATTTCATTTGAGTGTTGTATCAACAATGTACTGGTTATAATAATTATTGAGTATATAAGGATTGTACTACAGTACAATTTTATTAAGGACTTGAGATTGTGTAGAACCAAGTAAAGTGACTCAATAGCAGGTTAAATTTTAGGAAAATATATGGCTGAGAGAATGATAAACCCTAATATGGTTTTGATACAAAGGTTGTAATTTTTGGAATAATACAAGATTGATTTGGATAAATTATATTTGGTATTCTTGACTACCTTGAAACTGATTAATGATTTTTCATCGATGGAGTTACAACAAATTTGGATAGAAGGAATATATGCAGTATTATATAAAGAATAAATAAGCATGAATGTAATCAATAAGGTTTTATGTTAATTCAGGATGTTACCATGTTTTAAAATAATACATGGGGAAGGTGTTCACATGTTATTACATGGAAAAAGGATCTTCATTGTATTTAACATCCTTTTTAATTTTTGACAATGAGTTTGGAGAATAGTATTTTGGATAAGTCTAATGGTTGGAATGGATTATGTTTGAATGGGTATTTTTGGTTTTTTTATAAAAGGACAACACACAGACCGTGTGACAACCTGTCGCATCGGACAATGCTGCGGGAATTGAACTGACAACCATAGTGGGATTGGGATTTATCGCCTACCACTAGACTACGTGAGGTTACAAGATGGTATAATGTAGTTTCTTTTTTAAAAGGGTATGATATGTGAATTATAAATTCATTATATTTGGAACCCTATATGATTAGGATAAATAGAGTATTATTGAGTTGTATTATGTTTTGGGGTGAAAGATGAGTTTTCGGTAGAAATTTATTAATGGATAAAAATATAATTATAAAGTAATTATATCTCCTTATGATATTATCCAATATTATAAATAAATTCCACAACATTAATAAAAAGAACTTAGAACAAAAATGTTTCCCTAGATGGTACCTTAGATCATCACAAATTTATGGCTTTGTGATTGTTCGCCTTTTCATATCCATGTTCTCTACCACTCTCCATCAGATATTGATGGTTAAATTTCTCTTCCATATCCATATTTTCCTACATGGAACCCTAGTATGTGTTATTTTCGGTCACCATCATACTTA
Source organism: Viscum album (assembly GCA_963277665.1). Classification (NCBI taxonomy): domain Eukaryota; kingdom Viridiplantae; phylum Streptophyta; class Magnoliopsida; order Santalales; family Viscaceae; genus Viscum; species Viscum album. The sequence goes on from OY728137.1 coordinate 738,476,634, forward strand.
CCACTCTATATTTTAAATAGAGGCCTCATTAATCCATTTTTTGATGTGGGATTTTAACTAAGATATTTTGAAATTTCAACCCCAAGATTCCAATGCCGAGCAAAAATTTCAAGGACACAATTTATTGAAGGATAGTAGAATGTAACACCCCAAGCTTCCATGGTACGCTTCTCATTGAATAATACCGTAGTGTGTGTTGTACGCAAATTCGAGTTCTAACACACACCCCAACCAATCAAAGTAGTCGTTATGAATAGAAATACCCACTTTTTGAAATTTTATAAATTTTATCATTCAAAATGGAATTCATTTTTGGATTCGGAATATCGAATTTAGCCTAGGGTGAAATTTTGGAACTTTTCGTATAACTTTTATATTTTGATGAATAGTGAAAATTACTAAAATTTAATTAAAAACAACTTTTTAAATGAAAATATTTAATAGTGATAAATTATGAATTTGAATGGTTTTAAAGAATATATATAACATATTTTTACCATTTAATACAATTTTGGTCATTGGACATAATTTCATAATTAAACCAGACATAAACAAGTATCAATCTTTTGGTAGTAATTATTTATTAAAAACACACTTTTTGTTTTGACAAAGGGAATTAATTTTAAATTAATTTCTTCCACTTATGTCTTTTGAATTTGGAAAAATGGATTCCATATTTGGAATCAGGATGTACAAATTGTGTAAATATGTAACTTTTATTTTTAGACATTTTGAATAATTACTATGGTAATTATTTTATTTACCATGGTTAAAGGGTAAATCCTGTAAATAAGGGTAAAAAATTATTTTATTATAATAATAAATTACCCTAAAATGTGTCCTAAACTTATTGGTGGATACATGTCAGACCATGGAAATCTTTGGGTAAATTTGGGGACCCCATGGAGCCACTTGTAAGTGATAGGGACACTTTATATTAATTAAGTTTAAGTTAATACAAAACTGACATAAGCATTTATCATTTAGAAAAACAATTTTTACATAATGTTATATATGTTTGATTTTAGACTATAATTATTAATTAGAAAGAGAAAAAGATTTCCTACATAATTATATTTTATTTATAATTTTTATACATTTAATAAATAAATTTATTTATGAAAAAATAATGATGTAGTATTTTCCTTATTAATGAAAGAATCAAATAATTGGTATTATAAATGTTAAAATAAATATAATTTGAATGATTTTATGACATACATGAATTTTATTGGTTAATATAACATGATAATATTTCTTAAATTAATTTTCTTCAAATTAATAATGTTTTTAAGACTTTAACAAATATCAATTATTGAATAGTGTCAAAATTGACATAAATGAGGTTTTAAAAAAATATTATATTATTAAATGATATTATATTCTTAAAAATCTAAGGTTCATCAAAAGGAATTATATCATGATAGGTTTATCATTAATGGACCACTTTGGGGTCTCTTGGATGTATATAGTATGATTATTAGCTATATAATATAAAAATACAAAGTGACAAGGTAAATGTCAATCTAATTTACTAAGAGTTAAAACTAAAAGATAAGGTTAATATAATGAACCAAACATATCTAAAATCTATTAGTTAAAAGTATTTTGACCGATCCCCAAATTATACATTTAATAATAAACTTTATAGCCATTAGAAACTGAATATTAATTTATTAGAAAATAATATTTTATGTTTTTCTTAAGGTTCCCCTCACCCCTCTTATAAAATGAAACTTCCCATTCTCACCAATTCACACATTCTAAGCCATTTGTCTCGGCAAAAACCTGCCAAAATACCCTCTAACATATCATAAATTCATCCTTGAGGCCATATTTTGATTAGAAATCCAACCTTAGGAGGCCTTTTGATCAAATCAAAAGGAAGAACCCGAAGAAGAAGTAATGATTTCACCACCCTCTTTGAAGTTCTTTTCTTCTTCCACTTACTTTTTCTTTGTTGTTTCCATTATAAAATAATATATCCATAATATTATATATACTATGATTTTATTACAGTTATGGTACAACCAAATTCATTATTCTATCCACCCTTTGAATGAAAAGTCACCATACGTGCGTACGTATGGCTTACTGTCTCCACGTCGTGGTGTAATTGTTATTCAATACATTATTATTTGGATGGGTATAATAATGATGTGTATTTGATGTAAATAATAAATAAAACATGATAAGGATTCTGTATCAATTATATATCATCAAATTATATATTATATTAATATCAATAGAATGATATTTTCACTCGTGTGTACGTACGGATTACCGTCTCCGCGACGCGATGATATTCATTTCCAAGTTCACCATTAATCGATGATTATAAAAATATATAATACTAATAAGTATGTAATATATGAAATAATAATGCTACTGGAGATATATATATTTATATATATAAGTATTTATGTACTTACGTATATCTTATTCACTTGCATCCGTTCAATACTATATGAAAACAGAAACAGTGTTTATGCGTACGTAAGGACTACCGTCTCCATAAACAGTGTTTTCCATTTCATATATACGTCTATTATAAATTTTTTTATTCTAATATATATGACAAATAAATCATGTTTTATATTATGGAAGTATTTTAATCATGATCTAAGTGATACAATGAAGAGTAACAAGTTAAAACACGTACGATAGAGAAAGCGATTATTACCCGAAATATTAATATAACATGGAAATTATTATTAAATGGGTAGTATAATGTCATAAATGAATAAATTATGATATCAAAAATATTAGTATGGTTCTGTTATAATTTAATAACATACTATAGCCTTCATACAGAAGTCTAAACGTACCCCTGACTAATGGAACGTGCAAGGTAAGGGGTTTTCATCTCACTCCTTATTCCTGGGAGATTTATGCCTTATTGCCACTATTACATTTTGTGTGGTGTATGTACTGCCCATAATTGTATTCTTTGTGAAATGAACTTTAATTTATGTGTATTTACATATTCATTGTATGATTCCTCTTTCATGGGTTGGATGTTTTGTATGTTACCAAATTGGTAAGGGTTTATTCCACAATCTCTTCATTATCCGAGGTTGTTTATAAATAATTATCTACTGGGACCTCTTTATCATCCACATCCATGTTTCTTAAAAATGTATTTCAAAACATTCTTACTAATTTACAGATTATGGTTTAAATTCATTTTTACCCTTGTTTGACATTTTAAAATAATTTTATAAAGGAATCATTCTATAATTTTCCAAACAATGTCCTTTTTAACCTTTTCGATAGAATTAAAGTAAGAAAGTCTTTTTTTAACTTATACTGCAGGTACAGCTATTTTCCACCGTTATAAAATATTTGAATCTTCCCTTAAAAGATTATAAGAATATTTTCAAACTAAATTTTTTCTTTTGTAATTATGGGACTTTTAAATGATTTCAAAAAAAGATATATTTCTCTTAAATAGTTTTGATTTCATCTATGTCAACATCCTTGGATAAATTTTACAATTGTTTGAAGCTGTTTCATTATGATACAAATATTCTATATGGTATTTAAGGTTTTTTGATATGTTTGACTATGGATGAGTCATTTTTATTCCATTAATTTCTTATGATTAATGTTTTGGCATTTCGTATCCTAGTATTAATATAAATGTTTATGTTATATTTCATCCTCTTCTTCATATGAATGTGTTGGACTAGTATGTTCTGGGTGGGGGACCGGTAAATGTTATCCCTCCAGGTTGGGGTCCGGTTACAGCAGACCCTCCGGGTTGGTGTCCAATTATTAGAGGCACTCTGGGTTGGTGTTCGGTTATTAGAGGCACCCCAGGTTGGTGTCTGGTTATTAGAGGCACTCTGGGTTGGAGTCCAGTTACAGAGGCTCTCCGAGTTGGGTTTCGGTTACAGTTATTCCTTAGGACTTGGCATGAGGTCTTGACACAGAAATTAAATTTTGGCATTATGCATTCCGTTGTTATGAAAGTGGTTATTGATATTGCATTTTATTATTCGATTAGTAGAATATCAATGTGAATAATTAAAGGTAATTATTTCATTTTTTTCGTCCATATTATGCGGAAGTTCAAGTTTAAAAGGCTATTGTTTTAGTTTTATACATTTCCTTAAATTTTTATGCTTATTTTTGAATGTTTCTATTATATTTCTTACCCTTACTGAGCGTTTGAGCTCACCCCTTTCTATGTTTTATTTTACCAGGATTCCAAGAAGTGTATTGTGATTGATATGCATGGTGAAGCCAAGGGAATAATGGTGTTCAGAAAGGATTATTTATGTTGTTTTGTATGTAATGTAATATTCTTGAATGTAATATATTTTCCAAGACTGCTGAATAGATCGGTACTTCGGAACTTGATTCCTTGTAATCATCCCAATGTATTAAAATAATTCACCAACTCTTGGTAACTAGGGTCGAGGGAATACAATTTCAAAAAATAATGAGACACTTTGAGTGGTGTCGGCCACACATTGCCTCAGACTAAGTTGGGGTTAACTCATACATTTCACATATGACTCATTTATAGCTGTGCTAAAGGTTCAAAAATTTCAGAATGCATTTGATCAGTTTTCTGTATGCCAGTAGTTGTTTTCAATTAAAATGGTGCCCATTTCAAATAAACGTGAGACACTTTGAGTGGTTATGGACACACCAGACCATGGATTGGGGTGGGGATGACTCTTACATGTCACATATGACTCATGGATCGTTTTCATAAAGTTTCAGTGGAATAAAAATCAATTTGATCGTTTTTACGTATGTCAGTTGTTGTTTTCACTTAAAATGATATCCTTTTGAAACAAAAGAGAGACACTTTGAGGGATTCCGGACACACCAGTCCTCAAATTGAGGAGAGGTTGACTCATACACATCAAATATGTCCCATGGATCATTTTCCTAAAGTGTCGAAATAATATGAATGTGTTTTGTTCAGTTTTCTGTATGCCAGTTGTACTTTTCACTTAAAATGTTGTTCATTTCAAATAAAACTGAGACACTTCAAGTTGTGCCGGCCACAATGCACCTCGGATTTAGGCGGGGTTTACTCGTAAACATCACATATGACCAATATATTTTTTACTAAAGTTTCCATGGAATCCAAATGCGTTTGGTAGGTTTTCCGTATATCAGTTGTTATTTTCACTTAAAATGATGTCAATTTTAAACAAAAGAGAGAAAATTTGAGTGGTGTCAGCCACACCACAACTTGGATTTAGGTGGGGTTGACTTTTACACCTCACATATGACCCATATATTGTTTTATAAATGAATCAACACATTCAGAATGCATTTGGTCTGTTTTCCATAAGTCAACTGTTGTTTTAACTTAAAATGTTGTTCATTTCAAAACAAATGAGACACTTTGAGAGGATTCGGTCACACCATGCCTCAGATAATGGCAGGGTTGACTCATACACATCACATATGACCCATTTATCATTGTTCTAATCTTTGAAAACATTCGGAATGTGTTTGGTCTGTTTCCATATGCCAGTATTTGTTTTCAATTAAAAAGTTTTCCATTTCAAATAAATGTGAGACACTTTGAGTGGTGCCGGCCACACAAGGCCTCATATTGCGGTGGGGTTGACTCGTACACATCCCATACGACCCATAGATCGTTTTCCTATTGTTTTAATGGAGTCTGAATGCATTTGGTTGGTTTCCCTATGTCATTTATTGTCTTCACTTAAAATGAAGTCCATTTTAAACGAAAGAGAAACACTTTGACTGATTTTGGCCACAACATACCTCAGATTGAGGTGGGGTTGACTCGTACACATCACAAATGACCCATGGATCATTGTACTAAAGGTTCAATAGAATATTAATGTGTTTGGTCAGTTTTCCGTATGTCAGTTGTTGTTTTCACTTAAAATGAAATCCATTTTAAACTATAGAGCGACACTTTGAGTGGTTTCGGCCACACCATGCCTAAGATTGTGGCGGGGTTGACTCGTACATGTCAAAAATGATCAATGGAATAATTTCCTAAAGTTTCAGTAGAATCCAAATGCATTTGGTCAGTTTTTCGTATGTCAGTTGTTTTTTTCACTTAAAATGTTTTCCACTTCAAATAAAAGTGAGACACTTTGAGTGGTGGAGGCCTCACCGAGCCTTTAATTGAGAATCTATTGACTCATACATGGGAAAAATTACCCATGGATCATTTTTATAAAGTATGAATACAATCTGAAGACGTTTGGTTGGTTTTCCATATGCTAATTGTAATTTTCAATTAAAATGTTGTCCATTTCAAATAAAACTGAGAGAGTTCAAGGGGTACCGGCCACAATGGCCCTCAGATTAATGCGGGGTTAACATTGACACATCACATATGACTCATGGATAATTTTTCTAAAGTTTTAATGGAATCCGAATGCATTTGGCCAGTTTTCCGTTTGTATGTTTTCGTTTTCACTTAAAATGATGTCCATTTTAAATAAAAGAGAGACACTTTGAGTGGTGAGGACCACACCACGCCTTAGATTGAGGTGAGGATGACTCATAAACATTACATATGACCCATGTATCATTTTACTAAAGCATAAACACATTCTGAATGTGTTCTTTTGTATATCCGTATGTCCGTTTTTGTTTTCACTTAAAATTGTGTATATTTTGAAAAAAAGAGACGCAGTTAGAGTGATACCAGCCACACCGCTCCTATAATTGAGGTGGGGATGACTTTTATATGTCACACATGACAGATGTATCATTGTGACAAAGTGTCAATAGAATCGGAAAGCATTTGTTAGGTTTTCCTTATGCTAGTTTTTCTTTTCACATAAAATTCTATACATTTTAAACAAAAGAGACACATTTAGAGTGCTATCGGCCACACTGAGCCTCATATTGAGGCATGGATGACTCATACATGTCAAATATGACCCATTTATTATTTTACTAATGTTTCAACAGAATTGGAATGCTTTTGATCAGTTTTCTATTTGTCATTTATTGTTTTCCTTAAAATGAAGTCCATTTTAAACAAAAGAGATACTCTTTGAGTGGTGCCGACCATACCGTGCCACAAATTATGGAGAGGTTGACACGTACATGTCGAAAATGACCCAAAGATCATTTTCCTAATGGATTAATAGAATCAGAATGCGTTGGTCGGTTTTCTGTATCTCAGTTTATGTTTTCACTTAAAATGAAGTTCATTTTAAACTAAAGAAAGACACTTTGAGTGGTGTCGGCCACACTGCACCTCATATTGAATAGGGGTTGACTCCTAAACATAAAAAATGACCCATTAATTGTTTTCCTAATGTTTCAACATAATATGAATGCGTTTGGTCAGTTTTTCATATGTCAGTTTTCATTCTCACTTAAAATGATGTCCATTTTAAACAAAAGAGAGACACTTTGAGTGGTGACGGCCATACCATTCCTCAGATTGAGGTGGGGTTGACTCATAAACATACAATATGACCGATTTATCATTTTACTAAAGCATCAACAGATTCTGAATGTGTTTCATTGGTTTTCTGTATGTTAGATTTTGTTTTCACTTAAAATGTGGTCCATTTTAAAATAAAGAGAGACACTTAGAGTGATACCGGCCACACCACTCCTCAGATTGAGGTGGGTTGACTTTTATACGTCACATATGACAGGTGGATTTTTTTTCTAATGTATCAACAGAATCTAAATGTGTTTTTTTGGTTTTCCATATGCTAGTTTCTCTTTTCACTTAAAATACTATCCATTTTAAACAAAATAGACACAATTATAGTGCTATCGGCCACACCGAGCCTCAGATTGGGGAAGGGTTGACTCATACACATCACATATGACCCATGGATTGTTTTCCTAAAATTTCAATAGAATCCTAATGCTTTTGATTGGTTTTCTCTATGTCATTTATTGTTTTCACTTAAAATGAAGTCCATTTTAAATGAATGAGAGACACTTTGAGTGGTGCCGGCCACAATGTTCCTCAGATTGAGGCGGGTTTGATGCATACACGTCAAAAATGACCCATGGATTGTCTTCCTAAAGGGTTAATTGAACTTGAATGTGTTTGGTCAGTTTTCCGTATGTTAGTTGTTCTATTCACTTAAAATAATGTCCATTGTAAACTAAAGAGAGACACTTTGAGTGGTGTCGTCCACAAAACCCCTCCGATTGAGGTGGGGTTACATCATACACATCAAAAATGACCCATGTATCGTTTTTTAAAGCTTCAATAGAATCTGAATGTGTTTGGTCAGTTTTTCATATGTCAGTTTTTGTTTTCACTTAATATGTTTTTCATTTCAAATAAAAGTGAGACACATTGAGTGGTGGAGGCCACAACGAGCCTCGAAATGTGGCATGGTTGACTCGTACATGGGAAAAATAGCCCATGGATCGTTGGGATAAAGTATCAATACAATCTGAATACATTTGGTTAGTTTTCCATATCTCAGTGGTAATTTTCTATTAAAATGTTGTCCATTTCAAATAAAAATGAGACAGTTCGAGTGGTACCGGCCACAAAAGCCCTCAGATTGCATTTTGGTTGACTTTTACACATCACATATGACCCATGTATCGGTGTCCTAAAGTTTAAATGGAATTTGAATGCATTTGTTTTGTCTTCCATATGTCATTTATTGTTTTCACTTATAATAAAGTCCATTTTAAACGAAAGAGAGACACTTTGAGTGGTGCCAGCCCCACTGCACCTCATATTGAGGTAGGGTTGACTCATACATGTCACATATGATCCGGATATCGTTTTCCTAAAGAATCAATACATTTCGAATGCGTTTGGTCAGTTTTCGGTATGTTTGTTGTTTTTTCGATTAAAATGTTGTCCATTTAAAAAAAACAGATACTTATAGTGATACCGGCCACATAATTCCTCGAATTGAGGTGGGGTTGACTCATATTTGTCACATCTGATAGATGGATTGTTGTGCTAAAGTATCAATAGAATCCAAATGCATTTGGTCAGTTTTTTGTATGCCAGTTGTTCTTTAGACTTAAAATACTGTCCATTTTAAACAAAAGAGACACATTTAGAGTGATATCAGCCACATCTAGCCTCGTTTTGAGGTGGGGTTGACTCATACACATCACATATGACCCATGGATTGTTTTCCTAATGTTTCAATGAATTATTAATGTGTTTGGTCAGTTTTACATATGTCATTAATTTTTTTCACTTAAAATGAAGTCCATTTTAAACGAAAGAGAGACACATAGAGTGATACCGGCCACACCACGCCTTAGATTGAGGCAGGGATGACTCGTATACATCAAATATGATAGATGGATTGTTGTGATATTGTATCAATAGAATCAAAATGAGTTTGGTTAGTTTTCTATATGCCAATTGTTCTTTTCACTTAAAATCATGTGCATTTTAAACAAAAGAAACACAGTTAGAGTGTTATCAGCCACACCGGGCCTCAGAGTGAGGTGGAGTTGACTTTTACATGTCCCAAATGACGCATGGATCATTTTTCTAAATTATAAATACAATATGAATTTTTTTGGTGGGTTTTTTGTATGCCAGTTGTTTTGACATAAATTGATGTCAATTTTAAACAAAAGTGATACAGTTTGAGTGGTACCGGCCACACCATGCCTCAGATTGAGGTGGGGTTGACTTGTACATGTCACATATGACACATGGATCAGTTTTCTAATGTTTCAATAGAATCTGAATGCGTTTTTTGTTTTCCATATGGTAGTTGTTGTTTTCACTTAAAATGATGTTCATTTTAAGCAAAAAAGAGACATTTTGAATTGTGCTGGCCACACTGTGACACAGATTGAGGTGGGGTTGAATCCTACACATCACGTATTACTCATGGATCATTTTAAAAAGTATCAATAGAATAAGAATGATTTTTTTGGTTTTTTATATGCCGGTTGTTGTTCTCACATAAAATGATGTCCATTTTAAACACAAGAGAGACACTTTGAGTGGTGCCGGCCACACTGCACTTGAGATTTAGGCGGCCTTTCTTACCAATTATCTCACATAGGGGACTAGGTATCAGCTAAGGAATGATATTTCCATCTTGAAAAACAGATATGTCATCGGTTTATCTCCAAAGAAACCCATTTCACTCATGAGTAATAGAAACCATCATGGTATCCCTCACCTGGAAACCAAATCATACATCTTGGAATTTCATTTCTAAATTCCCCCAGCATGACTAGTCTGTCCATGAGTCCTTAACATGTAACCCATGTCTTATCCTTACAATTTCAAGTAAGCCAAATCAAGCAAGGCATAATTCACATAACATGGAGAATGTACAACAAGGCTCTGTATTCAAATTAAAGCATGTCATCACCTGCATTGGATGAGCATGAGCTAATAAGCTTACCCAGACATTCATATAGATCAAGATATACAAAAATGGAATAATCTTAAATAACATTTCATGAAAAGAGAAATAAAAAAAGGCATGTGAAATCAACATGCCTACATTTACATATCATCCATGAGGTATTACATTTAATCAACTTGTAATACCTGTCTACATAAGGCATACGAGTCTCATTTACTTTCATACATAGTGGTACAAAAGTAAAATGTTATTCATGTCCGGGGGGCTGTCCGGGGTCCAAGAAGGAGGGTGGGGGGCTGTCTGGGGGGCTTTTTGGGGGGCTGTCTGGGGTCCAAGGAGGAGAGTGGGGGGCTGTCCGAGGGGCTGTCCAGGGTCCATCTGGGGACAAAGGTTTATTTTCATTAGGTATAGACAAAAACATTTATTTTCTAAGAAGGGAACATAAAGTATAGTCAAGAACATTTATTTTTAAATTTGAGATTAATAATAAAGTATGTCAATGATAGCAACACTACTGAAATAAACTTGTGACTTGGCTAAAATTTTAATGGATGTATACACATGACAACATGGCTAGTGAAAAGCACCCCACCTTCATAAAAGTGATTATTGGTGAAGAAGGACACAGAATATACAACCTACAATTAGAACCATAATTAATTGACCCTAAAGATATATTAGTATAGTAATCTTGGGGGAAATGGAATATCTGATCCCGGTTAATTGATGAATTCAAAAGATCGTATTCCATATGTTGGAAACTGCCTAAGGTAAGAAATAATGAGAGGATGGGTATACGTCATTCAATTTCATACATGCTAGTGATAATGAAAGCTTGAATTAATGACCTATTTTCACTGATTAAATGAGTGTAGAGGTTGCATAGGCTGTATAAACAGGGTGATTAAATAAGGGTAGAGGTTTCATACATTGTGCATGGTGGGAGAGTCTCAGCCGATTTAGAAACTAAAATAAATTCCCATCATAGGCATCAATATGAAACATCAGCATCAAAAGAAACTCCAAATAAAAAAGGACAAAAAACATCATACACTTCAATAATTCACTACTATGCATGGTTTATCCACATGTTTAGCACTAATTATATGCCTTAATTATAATCCACCTCAAAAAATATCAATATTTACCAATAAACCTATAATATCCCCTATGATCACTATATGAATTAACACCAATAGGTAAATATCTCACAATATATTTAAAACAACTCATTAATAGGCTCAAAGGGAAAATATAATTTTGAACCAACCATGGAATCTCTTCCACAACACATTCTCACACACCAGTTATCTCATGTGTTACTAAATACCAAACATAGCCACATAACAAGTGTACTATAAAAAAATACAATACACAAGCCTTATTAAAAAATTCCCATTTTAATAAAACACATTCCTCAAGATTAAATCATTTCTGAAATATCTTTCAAAATAAATTTTAAATAATAAAATCCCTTTGGTCATTTTTTTCAAATATTTGGAGTATTATCAAGGGACCCCCATTTGGAAGATTCACATTATATTCCCAATTTGCATGCCAAACCATTAAAAACAACTAACATGGGACAATCATCAACCACAAATAACATAACTGGAAATTAAAAAAACATAAACCAAATGTGATATAGAATATAATGTTATGTATGGTGAAATAAGATTAAATACAGAAAACAACGTCATAAATGTTTCTAACATCATAACATTTGATTAAAAAAATCCATAATAGTAAGGGGAATGCCTCATACACATAATCCCTAATAAAACAAACCAAAACCCCAATTAAAACCCATAAGTTTTTACAACACCGAATTTAGGGTTTTCACCTTCAATGAAAATGGAAAAATATGTAAGAGAAGTGGAAAATGAGCAAGAAGACATGAAGATTTGGAATTATCCCATCTATCCTAGTGTGGGAGTCTCAGTTGATTTGATTGAGGTTCACTCGGGGCACACATGGGGGCTTCTTCAAATTGGGGGAGAAGTAGCGAATGTAGGCACATCTGCATGATTCTGCTGCAATTTCGGGGATCTTTTCCCAACAGTTTTTAAAAACCGTTGGGAAAAGCATACCTTTACCAACAGTTTGTATAAACCATTGGTAAAAGGAGCAGCCTATGACGATTTTCCAATGGTATTATTCAAACCGTTGGGAAATCATCACCTATCTCAACATTAACCAACGGTTTGATGAAACCACTGGTAAAGGTCTCCTATACCAATGGTTTTCATGAACCGTTGGCGTAGGAGCTTTGGGAAAACCCAAATTTCCAGTAGTGATATTAATATTTAAATAATTATGAAATTATTATAAATATATTTATAATTAATAAATTTTTTTATAAAAGATTATAAATAAACATATATCTATTTATAGTCATAAATATAATTTATAAATATATAGATTTTTGAATAATGATAAAACTAAAATTAAAATGTAATTTATATAGATTTTTTATAATTTCATAGATATATATATATTTACATTAATGACTATATATGTGAATATTATAATTATAAATATAATAAATATAATAAATATATTTATTATAAATATATTTATTTTAATTTCATAATATTGAAATATTCATATATATATATATTGAAATGTGACTATCTATAATTAATAAGTTTATTTTATCTTCATAAGTATTTACATATATATATATATAAATCTATATAAATTTAGGACTATAATTAAAAGATATATGGAATAAATATATATTTATAAAAAATATATAATAAATATATATACATTTATAATAAATATATAATAAATATATATACATTTATCATTTTTAAATAATTACAAAATTATAATAGATATATAAATATATAATTCTAAATAAATAGATATATATTTAAATAAATATAAAATTATAATAAATATATTAATTAAATATAATTATAAATGAAATAATTTAATTTATTATAAGTTTATAATTATAAATATATATTAATTTATTATATATTTAAATTTAATTAAATATATATATATTTATGGTTATTATTATAAAGGAATATTTATTTAATTATAGTTATTGATATATATATATATATATATATTTATTGTACATATAATTTTATAAATATATATATTATTATGAATAATTTATTATCATTATTGTTTTATTAGCTCTTTTTAGAAAGCATTGAAAAATGGACTACCTGATTTTGTAAATAAACTCTAATAGTCTTCTCCTCCTGCCGCACAACTCAGGCTCTTGTGGAAGTTTAACCCGGTCGCTTCCTCCCCCTCCTTCTCCTCCTCTACCGTCTCCTCCTCCTCATATATAGTCGTCTTTGGGAAGCCCTCCTCCACAACCATGTAGCCCTCCCCCTCCTCTTACACAGACTCCTATTGATGTGAAGCCCTCCTCCGCCTCTACAAAGCTCTCTGGTGTGGTTTAGTTCTCCTCCATGTACCCCACCTCTGCCTCCGAACCCCACCTTTGTTGTGAAGTCCTCATCCTATGAAAAAACATCTCTATCGTGAACCCAGCTCCTCTGGTGCTACCATTGTTAGTATTCCAATAATTCTCTATAAACACTTTTTTCCATGTATATGGTTACCTATTAGATTCTTGGGGTCCAATTGATGATTACTGGTATAGAAAATGGTTTGTTAGTTAGGTAATTTTGAGAATTGATGCCATTTTTGGCTAGATATCATTCCATAGAATATAACCCATCGATTTTTAATTATTTTTTTTCTAGGTATTTTCACATGTTATTCTCAATCAATTTACATATGAATATGGTTTTTTGTTTGGACTGCATTGATCTAGTTATATTGGTGTTTTTTTATATTTTTATTCAATTATAGTTGAATGTATTGTTTATTTTTCTTGATATTTTATGACGTATATATGTTTCAAGTATGTTCCTAGTATATTTTGCTTATATCATATCAATATACTCAAAGTGGGAAAATAATTCACACATATTAAACCAATACACCATAGAGACCATCCCTATTGAATTGTTGTACACTCTTGAGGTAGTAGTGAACTAATTCATATATTTTGATATTGGGTCATTATAATTTCACCCACATCTTACCATATTTTTACCCATAACCATAAAATTTCATGTCCATTTTGGATGAGTAGATTATAGATATATTTATATTTATGGATAATAAACAAGATTAGTTACCATCAAAAGGAATTACCCCGTCTTGTAATATACATTCATCTATTATTCCACCAATTCCAACCCATGAAAACGACATTCTATAATATTTGGAATAGTATAATAATGAATCCTAAGACACTAAAAAATGTATAAATGGAGGTATTTGGTGAAAAGTCTTAGGAGGAAGAGAAATAATGGATATAGGAATAAAATTTTGAAAAAATTTAATAAAGTAATGATGAAAATATTATTAGAGGATTATCATGTCCACTTCATGCACCAGGTAGAACATGTTCATGTAGTTTATCCACTTGCTGACTATGTTTGTGATGAATTTCTTATAGAATAGAATAAAATAAAATGATACCAAGAACAATTCATATAACTCAAGTACAATGATATCCTATCAAAATATGTATGTTTTTGGAGTACCTTGATTAGAAAACCCCATTCCTTGCTGAAAAAACCTCCATGGTGAAGATACCAACTCAAATGTCAACCTAATCATTTTTCAATAATGTAATTTTTAGTATAGAGTAATAACTATGGTAACTAATAATATGAATAAGTATTCCTTATTCTATGTTTATAAATGCATAAATATGGATTTGAAAATCTATTTGGTTCACCAACCTTTGAAGCATCCTATTACAAAGATCTTTTCTCAGTCTAGTTCATGGTGATTATTAATCTATCTCACCATCTGATTCCCTAGTTATGGTTTTGTTATCAATGCACCACCACATAATCCAAAACCGTATATGGTAATACTCTATGATATAAGGTAGTATTGAAGACCCACCCTAATGATATTTGAGAGTTATAATTTACTAATTCAAACTATGTAGAATTGGATGGAATATACAGTTATTACCAAATAGTCAACCAAGATTCTTCATGATTAGAAGTGGTAAGAAGGAAATAACAAAGAATGTGGTATGGTTCATTTTCATAGTTATTCATGAGAGATCATTCTAATATCATAATTTGAGGTTCATGATAATGTCATTCTTAAACAAAAATGAGTAGGGTAATGAGTATATATTATATTGTGATGTACGAGGAGTCCGGATTGGAACAATTTTATTCCATCATGGTCAGGTGGTTTCTTATGTTTGTAGAGTTTTAAGGATCCGTAAGAGAAACATAGAAAATCATTTCCTAGATTTTGAAATTTTGGAGATTTCCATGTGGTTTTATTGGTATTACATTTTGGGAGAGATATTTTCAGAATACACTAAAAAGTTATTGAAGTTAATTTAATCACAATGTGAAATTAAACATTTATTGAAGAGAAGTTTTGAGTAACTATAGTGAATTATCTATAACCTAATGTATATGCTCAATAAGGGGAATTTTTATAAATGTAATATATTGGAATAATCGGGCTTAGGAAGTACATGATTCAAGCATCAAGTGAGAGATTATTTCCCACATTGAAGAGGTGGGCCTTTATGTTCAAATGTATCATGGAAATTGACATTTATGTATTTATATATCAGTTATTCACTCTTTAGTAGTAATATCGGAGTATTCTATAGGATTCATATTATTTATTCAGGAGATACATCAAAAAACATTTGTAGATTTTTTATTAAAATATATTGGTTATTTTTTATTAATGTGTCCATTATAAAGTGAATATCTTGTGATTTATGTCGTTGTGAAAATTCTTAAGTGGCTATTTTAAAATGATTCAAGTGTTTTGAAATATTACTAAAAAATATATGTTTTTAACATACCCTTTATTTGTTCTAAAAATCATTAAAATGATTTAAACACTAGGAATTGACATAGGTGGCATGGCATGTGTTTTTTAACCCACCCGATTAACTTTCATAAAAGGATGTGAATGTTTTGAACCTGTATTTAATGTTGGTTTCATTTAAAAATGGTGTTTTATTTTAAATATGATTTTTTGTAATTTTTTTTGTATTTTTATAGGATATCAAGTGTGATTTTATAAATAGTGTTCAAATGAATTTTCTGTTATCTCATAAAGGGATGAGTCCTAGGAATCAAAATGAAATAATAACTATCACTCAAATGTTGCGTTCCCATTTTTTAAAAGCCCTATATTGTGTATTCTTTTCTTAAGTATTAATATAAATATATCAAATCGGATGGATATGAAAAAAATAATGGATTGATTATAATAGTTTTACAAAAGAGTATGAAGATGGAGTGAATGGGTTCGTCATGTTTGCAAAATATCATGTATATGACCCATCTCAAAAACATGGTCCATGTTTACGCTATTATAATTCTAAAAAATTTAGTCCAAAGGTGTTGGAAGAATGGAAGATCTATCACAGAATAGATCGAAGTCATAATTGTTGGAATAAACAT
Organism: Viscum album; assembly: GCA_963277665.1. NCBI lineage: Eukaryota > Viridiplantae > Streptophyta > Magnoliopsida > Santalales > Viscaceae > Viscum > Viscum album. The sequence continues at coordinate 738,493,444 of OY728137.1, forward strand.
GGGGAAAAAGATAATACTACTAGTGGTTTGGATAACACTGCATTTTATGGATAATATGATATGATTACATGTGTGGACAATGAAGAAGACCATATGGAGGTTGTGATTACATATGTGAATGGTTGTGAAGATCTTATTGATGAAATGATAATGATAGTTTAATATTAACATCATGATTGCCCAAAATTGTTTCACCAATTAAGGAGTTGTGAAAAGACATCATTATATGTTGGTTGCAATAAATATACAGCATTGCCAGCCATACTGATGATTCATAATTAGAATGAAGGATATGTATAGAGTTACACTAGTTTTTCAGAATTACTTTCTCTCTTGAATAACATCCTCCCCTAAGATAATGATCTCACGAGCAGAATATATGGCACAAAATGAATTCTATTCTTGATGGGTAAGCTCTATGAATAAATAAAAACCTTCCCAAATGACTTTATAATATTTATCTAGAAGCCAAAAACACATATAGAATTCCCTAAAATGTGGTCCTTCTCGATACAAGAATGATAAATCCTATTATACAAAATATTTATGGTACTTTACAATCATTCTAAGGTTTAGGCACCTATATGGAAGTTAGGATACTACAGAAAAATTGACATGGCACGTAGACATAAGAAATAAATATGGAAGACTACATAAACTAGAAGACTCTACTCAGGGGAAGAGAATTGATCATGAGTATCCTGAATTTGGAAATGAGGTCAGAAAACATTACCTTGTGTTATCTATAGATGGAGTGAATCCTTTTGGTTTTCAAAGCATAAATCATACTACATGGTTGTTTATATTGGTAAATTATAACTTGTCACAATGGTTTTACATGAAATGAAAATAAATCGCATTATTTATGCTTGTATCAGCACCAAAAAAACTGGGTAATGTTTATTTGTTTATTTGGACCCATTTATCAAGGAATTGAAATTATTATGGGATTTAGGTGTTATGTTGTATGATTCTTACAAAAATGAAGATTTAATGGTTCGAGACATGTTTTATGGGTATTTAAATAACTTTCCAACTTATTAAAAATTTAAATTATATAGCATTAAAGGAACTCATGGCTATCCCAACTGTGAAAAAGATCCCCAATCATTTATGTTGAAACATTAATTTAAGACAATTTTAAAGAAAATCGTAGATTTCTAACTCAATTACATAAGTACCAATACTTGATGACATCATTCAATGGATGTTCATAAGAATGTACTGCACCATCCTGAGAAAACGTTTATCAACTGTTTGAGAAAGTAAAAGATTTGTAAACTACTTTTGGTAAACCATTTTCAAATTACCTTTTAAAACCTAGTTGGAAAAAGAGATATGTTTTATTTAATTTCCATAATGACATTGTCTATACATGAAACATTTTCAAAATGTTAGGCATGTTGAAAATAAATTATGTGATAGTTTCATCGACCTATTCCTAAATGATCCTGAAAAACAAAGGATGTAACTAAGGTTATGTTGGACATGTATGACATGGGAATATAAGAAGAGTTGGTACTAGTGAAGGGTGAAAAATAATATTTCTTCCCCCATATTATTAGAATCTATCCAGGATATAAAGACATTAGTTTTGAAACATCTTGAATGATTTAATGGTTCCTGACAGATACTAATCAAATATCAAGAATATCATGTCAATGACCTATTTAAACATAATGGGATTTGATCACATGACTACCATGTTTTAATGTAAGAACTTATGTGTATGGGTTTATATACTTTTTTTCATAGAATGTCTTTCATACATCAACCATGCTCTTTTTATTCTTCAATTATATATAATGAAAAGTTATAGACCAACTAAAATTTAATACTATGGAAATATAAATTGATGTCATATTATATGAATTGGAAATTATCTTCCCACTAGCATTTTTTGATATGTTGGATCATTTGATGGTTCACATGGTGATAGATATTCAACTATGTGGTCATGTACATTATAGATGGATGTAATCCATTAAACAATATCTGATGATTTTGAATGGGTATCTCAAAAATCAAATTTGGTAAGAGGGTTGTATTCTAGATTGATATATTGTTGAGAAAGGTGTTGAATTATATACCGAATACTTGTCTTATGTGGAATGTATTTTTCTACCAAAATATCATCACACTGTCTGGGTTGCAGGTGAATGAATTTCAAGAAGATATTTTGACAGAATCAAATTTAAAAATTAATAGCAGTCACATCCTTAAATTTTTATTAAAAACAAGGAGATTTACCCATATTTTGAAATTTACAATTAAATTCATCGTAATTTGAATATATCAAGTAATGAACTATGGATATAAAATACAAATAATCAACAGTTTATAGGATGGTTTGAGGTACATATTTTTAAAGAGTCATATGAAAATCCAGATTTAATTTCATAATGAATTTGATTTCTAGATGGAGGACCACATTTTTATGTATTTACATACAATGGTTATGTAATTAAGGGTAATACATTCATCACAGATGATAATGATGAAGACAGTACCATGAAAAATAGTGGAGTCAAACATGTGGATAAAGTGATGCATTTTTTTGGTACTCATGAATGAAATCATATTTTTGGGAATACATCAAACTTTTTCATCATCAAAAAAATATGGGATTTGGATTATAAAACATTCCAAGTGAAAATATTTCTATGAATGTGTGTTTATAACAAGAGTTTTGTTAATATAGATTAATTCGGGTTCATGAAAGTTGATTTTTGTGATGGTAAAAACACATAACCTCTGTAATGGCATTAGAGGAAGTTCAAGTATTTTATGTTGTAGATCCTACAAACTGTAAGTGGCCAATTATTCTGTTATCGACTAATACCACTGAAGTGTCAGATGAATATTCAACCCAGAATGGCCCTTTCATAAAGATGTCATAATAATTTGTAGTGGTCCCATTGTAAGGGGAATTTTTATGTTATAGGATACCACAATGATGGGATTTCAATTATCAGTAGAGGGTTCAAATCCTTTCACCCCTTAAATAATAAAAAGTGTGTTCAATATTCCAATTACATTTTTAATATACATTATGTTACTACATATTATTGTCTGTTTTTTTTACATTTATGTACTGTAAGTTAAATATTAATCCACTTATACATATAACAACATCTTCATGTGATGGTGCTCACATACCTGAGGAACAATAGGTCTCTAAAGCATCTGTTACTCATAGTACATAGGAATGACATTTTGAATATGATGGTGCTCCCATTCTTATGGAACAATATGTTTCTCAACCTACTGCTCCTCCTTTTGAAGAGGTACAATGACTATCTGCACATACCAATGCTGCCACTCCATATGAATATATTGATGATTTTTATTCAAGGGAAATGGTAAGTGATAATGGACTGATGTATTATAAAAAACTGGAGCGTTGTTGCTTGATTTTCTTAACCAAAATCATTAAGGGAAAATTCAAAGGCATCAACTTCATGGTGGGATGGAATGCATGGGCATAACATGTGAACCCCAATAAGTCCATGTTCATTAGTTATATTGGAATCATCACTTGAAAACAAATTACGATTTATATAGATTTTTAAAACCATGTTGTTGATCAGATGAAGACACTAACATGGGAAGAGATTATGGTAACATTAAGAGATCATTTATTTATTTTACAAAAAAATTAAAATAATAAAACATTGAATTAGTCTTCCTCATCCATTGAAGTGTTCAATTATAGTATATCACTCTAACAAGAAGTATGTATTAATTATTTTTCAAAGGATTCATATATGATTTCTCACAATTATTACAGGACATCGGCTTAAATATGTTGAAGGGAAATTAAACCTCCACCCACGGGTAATCTATGAACACATGATAACCAAAGAAGCATGGGATGGATTTATTGTATTTCCTATGGATGTGTATTTTTAGGTACATTGTGGATAGTAATTCATTGTTTTATGATATGTGAAATCATCACTTGTATTGATAATTTTTTATATATTAAGAAACAATTGAGTGCCATAATTGAGAAACAAACAATAGAACTAGCATACCCTAACCATAAAGTAAGGATTGGGTATACATAACTTTGAATAAAATTAGTACATATTTCAAATTGACCATAATAGTTTTATGTGACATGAAACAACACCGTAATGTTTTTCCACAGTTTATATGAAAATAGTTTACTCGAATTCTAAATCCAATTTCATTCCATGCCATGTAATATGGAAAGAGGCATGTGTAAATAATGATGAAATAATAATAGATCAAGACACCCAAAAAGTGTGGGAAACATCTGTATGTGTTAAATAACAAAAAATGTTTTTATTTAAATTTCTATTACATAATAATGATCACTTATTTTCTTATATTTTATATCCAACATAGTCACTAAATAAGTAATACCTTTATTAGGATGAAAAAAACTAGCAGTGTCCTTTAAGAGGATAAAATAGTATGGTCGTATCAGAGGTGTGGGTTTTGGGGTGACAGAATGAAAAAATCTTGAGAAAAGAATGAGGATGGTCAAAGGTAATTAATAAAAAAGATATGAGAAATAATATCTACCCTTGAATTAAAATTCCAATGGAATAGAGAGATGATTGATACTTTAATGGGGGAGAGTTAAAGAAAACAATAAACTCAAGAACAACCACTTCATTTAGACTCTGCTCTACCCTTATCAGCTATGAGGCTAACCATTCCCATCGAACTGATTTCTTGGAAGAGAAAATTCATGTTCTAATAAATATTTCTGTGAAATATAAATTAGACATATATTAATACTTTTCCTGTACTGATATTATATAGGGTGATAATGATTATGATTTATATCTTCTAAAACTCACCCATCACGATGTGGAGAGTGATAAATTATTCAAAATTAAATACTAAATGCTAAAAAAATGACTTCCAATAGGACATGTTTGATTCTCGATTAGCGTATCCAATCATCTGATCATAGATCAACCCGTTACAATTCATGAGGATGATATTTATATGGTTGAAAATTTTATTGAATAATTCATTGAAAGGGCATCACATTTTGTAAAAAATCATATAAAAAAGGAGGTATTCATTTCTAGTTTAATTTTTAAGCTAATAAATGAAACTTTAATAGAAAAGGTCTATATTTATGAATTCTGTTACAGGATGACAAAAATAAGGGTATGAAATGAAATACCATCTCGAAATCATATAAAGGATCAACCAGTCGATGAAAAAGATCTACTGAAAGTGCCATTACCCCACCCATTCTACATCCTTATTTACAATAATTGATGTTTCATGTGGATAGAAAATTAATATATGGTCTAAATTAAATAGTATATTTCAATAAAATATGCATGTAGAGAAAGATGAGGACATCATTGTTGTTGATAGCGCAATAGAAATCCTCATCTATTAATGATTAGGCATCTCTATTGTAAATTTATAAATGAGGTATGTTATCATGATTTAATAATTGAAAAGATAATATATTGTGTTAATCATAACTAAATACATTTAATATTTTAAGTAGTCAGATATGTGGAAAAATATTGAAGGGATTTTCCCATGAAAAAAAAATCCGAACTCACTAGTAAACACATCACCTCTACAACAAAAAAAAGAAATATATAGAAAAAGGGTGAAATAGTTGCTGATATGATCAAATAATTTCAAAGAATACATTATAATTGTAGAATCTATTTAAAAACAATGATTTAGGGGTAATACTCTACAATTTAATCATATAAAATATATTTTTATTTCTTTCATTTTAGATTCCTTGTTGTGTTTTTTAGGCAGCATTGGATCCTCATTACGGTAAACATGGTTTAACATCACAGGTAATTATAGAATAATAAAATTTTCATATCAATTAATATTTATTAATAAGATATTAATTTTATCTTATAAGGGACTCTTTTTTTGATATCTTAGTCAACACTCATCAATGAGATTATCCAAAGTCTTAAATTTCACACAACACTATGTTTTACGAAAGAATAATAAAATAATATTATTTTTTAAAATGGTAGTTAAAAACTAGTCATTATGTAATGACCCATATATTTCCTTGTAATTTTTTTATTATATGGAATTATTATGTGTCTGTGAATTTTGAAGGCACATGATTCGGAGTCCCTTTGTTCCTAAAATGAATTTCTGAACGTTGTTTTAGGAACGTTCAGTAAACATTCGATGGGGAAATCATAACTATTGAACTGGTGCTTGTAATTAAAATTTGAGGGCACTATTGAACTCTTACCACCACGATTCACTTAAGGGAGCCATATCCATTACCGCAGTGGGTTGAGAGAGAATGTAGGTTTTTGGTGTGTTTTGTGGAAGATTAATAAAATAAATCTAATTTATTTTAAACTTCCTCTACCTCCTTTGAGGTTTTGAGGGAGTGGACTAGAAGGGGTTCTTGGGAATTTAATATAGGACATTAAATTCCAAGTTACACAAAATTTTGTAACCATTGTATATGCAATTAAGGAGGTTCATTAATTACACAAATTAATGAAACTCTCTTAATTATATGTTGTTAATATAACTCCCCTCTCCTCTCTATATTTTGAGTTTTTTGTTTTTTTGGGAAAATGAGAGGAGGATTTTGGAGGATCACCTTGATGAAGAAGGGATCCATCAAGTAAGAACCAAAGAACATCGTTGGAGCGGCATCGTTGGAGGCTTGCTTTAGGATCGGTGAACACTGACCCATCTTTAAACACAGGACACACTCCAACGACTCTCGAGGTAGGGTTTTGGCCCTGATTAAATTTCAAGAGGTGTTGAATCATATATCCCCCATTTATAAGATGATAACGTGGAGGGCGCGGGCCAAACAAACAAGGCATGCTCCCTCTACTTCTTGTTTGTAGTTGTATTCTCTGCAGGTGAATTTTTGAGTTGGAAGGAACCCAAAAATGAGGGTCACGATGCGAAGGAGACGACCTGGGAATCCAATAGGTATGATAGAATGAAAAAATGGGCCACTGGAGATCACCCAGTTACCTGTGAAAGACCACTGGTGTGACACCAGTGCGACGGCACCAGAGGCCAGTGTCGGCTGGGGATGGAGGCAGCAGATATTGGCTGACTACGTTTGATGAAGATTGTTGTTGCACGCTGCAGGAGGAGGCAATGAGAATTGGTTGTGGTGTTCAGTGGACCGGTCGGCACCAGCTGACCGCAAATGTGGTGCAGTGTGCCATCACGCGCCGTAGGAGGAGGATGCCACAAATTTTCAGCCACAGTGGTGGAGAAAGTTGGTCAGTACCGGCCGGTCGTGGGGGAGGAGCGGCATGCCATGGCACGCTGCTAGAGGTGGTTGCCATTCGATGCCACAAAAGAGGAGGGACCCACTCCCTGTGGGTCCCACAGTGACTTGGAGGCGCCACGTGGTGTCTCTGATTCAATTCTGAACAACACATCGATTTAGAAAACTGGGGGAAAGGCCCCCCCTGTGATAGCTAGGGGAGGCCCCGCACCCTCTTGTGGGCACAGCTGCGCCCCCTTCGGGCTAGGAATCCCCTCATGTGGGCTGGGACAGACCACAACCCAGTTGGCCAAGACCATTAGTGCATAGCCCAACCTATCCAGCTCAGGCCAGTTCGGCCCAGGTCGGGTCAACCCGATCCAGGTCAAGTCATCCCAGCCTGGGTCGGGTCGGGTCAGACCGGAAACAGACTCATCTAGGCCCAGTTTCCCTTAAAATTCCAAAACATGAAATTCAAATATACTTTGGATGAACCTTATGAGGCACTAGGATCCTTGGAGAAAGAATCCCCTTTTCATATACTCCACTAAAATTTATGAGAAATTTGGAGTACAGCCGGGATTGATTGGACCCAAATCCAACCGAGCACTTGGTGCTAAAACGCTTATAACTCACAGACCGTGTATCTGATTGACGCACCGTCTATTGCACTGGAACAATTATGACACGGAGGTCTTTTGGGTTACTCTTTTGTGGATATTAGTAGTGGTAAATTTATGACCAATATCTTGAGGAGAAGATTCTACGGAACTCAAGCACACTGGGTGTGAGGAATCATGTTGTTGGTTGTCATTGATGTAGCGATCCTGTGTGGATCAGTATTATAGAGACCTTGTGTAGATGAACATTTTATCTTCCTAGTGAGGACTAGTTTCAGGGGGGGCCTTCTAGGATCAGCATCTTACGACCCTGTGTGGATAAACATCAAGCGACCCTGTGTGGATCAGAATTCCAGCGACCCTAGGTGGATTCAAATTCCAGCCACCCTATGTGGATCAGCATTCTTGTGACCCTATATAGATCAAATGTAGCATGACCTGATGAGGACTAGTGATACAGAGTCCCTTCATGGAATAGCGACTTACGTCAAAGAGTGGATCAATATTAGAATAATTTCAATGTGAAACAATTGAGGAACTTCTAAATTGAATAAGATGATACACATAAACCAAATCATCTATATTCTTGATCTATGAGTTGTATACCTAGTGAGAGATAAAAATTTCATAGCGATTTGGGATTGATGTGTTGCATTGTGTTTTTTCCTTTTTGGAACTCTGGGAAGCCATCAGGGGTCTCGGGGTCCCTACTGAGTATTGTTATACTCACCCCTACAAGGGATTCACCCACACCTTGTAGTGTCTGGTTAATATGACAGACAACTTTGATCGAGGTTTGGGGCCCAGGATAGGATAGTTCGAGGAGTTGGAACATTAGACGTGACATGCCGTAATGACGACCGGCCATGATCTATACCAACCCTTCATGTAGGAATCATGGCATACGATTACATGAGTTGTTTTTCTGCTGAATTTGTACTTTCAGTTGGGCTTGTATTCCATCCCCATTACATAAACTACTCACCTGTTTTTATATTCAATACACATCTTGTTACTAATGCAGTTTCACTATGAGGGTTGTGCTCATTGTATTTTTAGACTGTGTTTTTACCGATTTAAACAAAATTCCTTCCCGTTTTTTAGGGATATGCCTTTCGTTTCTAGTCTCCAACCCCTGACCTATGGAAGGCAGGCTTGGGGTAGTCATAGCACGAGCCTTGTGGGGACGAGTCATGATAAAGTGGTATCAAAGGAGTCTCTTCTACTGAAGAACTATGACATTGATCATTTAATCGAGAAATAGGGTTAAGTGTTTTGAACATGGTTTTTAGTTCAGGGAGTTTACTTTTGATGTGGCAACAGACTTATCCATACACCAGTACCATGAATTCTGATTTTCGACTCAGTGAACGGAAATATTGATTGCATGTGTTCTGGAAATGTATTTACTTTGATCTCTTCAGTCAGCTAACCAGATATAACTTATTGACTGTGGCGCACCTATTTCCATTCCGGATGCTGCTACATAAAAAACTAGCCAAGATTCCAGTTAGAGTTTGAGATGACAGCCCACCAAGCGATGAGGTTTCAGTGCATGGCACTCTTACGGTGACAGTACCATCAGGTGGTGTACCAGCATCACCACTACCCATTGGGAAGTCATTGACACCTGCCCCACTTGAAGATGGTGGATGTCAACTGAGCACGTTGCATGAGTTTCAGTGGTAGAGGCATCTGATATTTTGAGGCGACATGGATCTTCAAGAGGATCGAGACTAGCTGGAGGTTGTGGCCATTTTGTTTTGCCAGGTTGGGACACCAGCCAACCAGATAGCGATCTTAGATGTCTATCTTTTCCCAGGAGAATTAGGGAGATGGTGGATCCTAATTCCCCATATACATGATAAGGAAACCCTCACCTAGGCATATTTTGAGGGACTCTTCAATGAAGGGTTCTTTCCAACAACTCTATTCTCAGTGTGTATACATGAGCCGCTACAGTTACTACAGGGCAGCCTGACCGTGTCCCAGTACTCGGTGAGGTTCACCAACCTCTCGTGGTACTCTACCGACCTGGTGTAGCACCCTTTTTCAGGTCCCAATCCTTCAAACATGGAAACCAACAAGAGATAAAATCATTGATTGTATCTCTTTACATTTTTATTCTTTATGGAGTGTTAGATAGAGAACTATAGGTAGAGAGTTTTCTTGTCAAGCAGACACTGAAAGCGAGACCCACCATCGGGTGACACATAGTAGAGACAACTATGGATGGTTGTAGGAAGATGAAACATAGGTCCAAGAGGACTTGAAATTTAGGTTGATGACCCCGAGATGTAGGTTTGGTGTTGTAAGGATTACGAGGTAGAGCAGGCCTGCAGAGGATTAGCCCATACTCCACATGAAACAGTTAGGGTCACATGGCTCGTGATTGCCCGACCACCCACACTGACTATCGGAAGATGGTCAAGGGGGCACTGTGGACAAGTTAGAGATTCAAGTGAGGAGGTTCATAGGGTGGAAAACATGGAAGAAGAGTAGGTCATACAACAGGTGGTGGATGACGGTTCGAGGTTCTACCACCACCACCTCTAGGTGGTCCACCCCACCACAAGGAGTAGGTGGACAAGGATAGGTTAATCTCTAGGAACCTAAGGCATATGACCACGGTGCTTCATAGATGATTATAGGTATGATCTGTATATACTCCACTTTAGCTACAGTACTTATAGACATAGGTTCCTGTCACTCTTTAATTTCCACAACACTTGTTTGGATCTCAGAGATTTTGGTAGAGTCCTTGGCTCGATCCATATGGCTAGAGACTCATAAAGGAGGGGATTCGATGATTACAAACTACTTTAGATGGTGTGAGCTCACTCTAGGAGGTGAGATATTCAGTTTGGACATCCTGGTAGCATCATTGAGGCCTTATGATGTTATTTTGGGTATAGAATTTCTATCCACAATCAATGCTCAGATTGACAGAATTAGGCACAAAGTGTGGTGTGTCCGTGAGGATGGGACCATGTTTTCCTTCACCAGTGAGAGGGGATCCTTTTCATCACAGAATAGAAATACCCCAGGGTGGGTGCAGCTGATCACACATCAGTTGGATAGCCATACCCTCGGAGTAGTTAATGCTGAGAGTTTGAGATATCTTGTAGTGGTGGACCAGTATGCTGATGTTTTCCCTGATGATGTTCTGGGACTACCTCTTCAAAGAGAGGTGGAACTATACATCAAACTGTACCCTGGGAAAACAATAATATCTACACCAGCATATTGGATGTCTCTCGTGGGGATTCATGAGTTAAGTGTACAGCTTGAGGACTTTCAGAAGAAGGGGTTCAAAAGTCCCAGTGTTCCTCCATGGGCAGCACCGATTTTGTTTTCCAAGAAGGCAGATGGTAGCTTGAGGCTTTGTGTGGATTATTTTTTCCTGAACTGGGTGAACATGAAGAACATGTATCCACTTATGAGGATTGATAATATTTTCAATCATTTGAAGGGAGAACATTGGTTTTCGTAGATAGTCTTCAGATCAGGCTATCATCAGCTCCGGGTAAGAGATGAGGATGTCATGATGACAACCTTTAGATGTCGGTATGGCTACTATGAGTTCTTGGTTATGGAATTCGGTGTGACCAATACCCCCACAGTGTTCATGGGACTCAAAAATAAGATCTTTCAGGAATACCTCGATTACTTTGTGGTGGTCTTCGTTGACGACATCTTGGTGTACTCAATGATGGAGGAGGAGCATCCCTACCATCTAAAGATATTTCTAGATACACACTGAGAGAACTATCTCTATGGTAAGCTCTCAATGTGATAGTTCTTGATACGGGAGGTCCACTTTTTGGGACATGTTATCTCGGAGGCTGGAGTTGCACTCGATCTAGCAAAGATAGAGTTTATGCTTTCTTGGTATCCACCCAGGAGTGTGACTGAGGTGCGGAGTTTCATGGGGTTGGCTGGGTACTACCGTAGATTTGTACCTGACTTATCCAAAGTTGTGTCTCCCTTGTTAGCTTTGATGAAGAATGGGAAACCCTTTATGTGGATGGAGAGATTCCAGAATAGTTTGTTGGATATGAGGCATGGACTGATGAGTGCCCCAATTTTGGGGCTACCATAAGATGGCATTGGATATGTAGTATATTTCAATGCATTGGAGACCAGACTTGGATGTGTCCTGATGCATGAGCGAGAAGTGATCACTTAAGGTTCATGAAAGATGAGACACCATGAGAATAATTATTCTACCCATGACCTGGTGTTAGCAGTACTGGTCTTCGCCTTGAAAAAGTGGAAACACTACTGGATGGGTGACTGTTTTATAGTCTACTTTGATCACAAGAGTCTGAGGTATATATTCTCACAGAAGGACCTGAACCAGATACAATTGTGATGGATAGAGTTCCCCCAGGACTATGACTTTGAGATATTCTATAATCTAGGGAAGGCGAATGTGGTATCAGATTCACTCAACATGAGGTCTAGTGTACAGTTCTTGAGTGAGGCGACAGATCATCTAGCTACGTTGCAAATTTCATTCATTTATAGATATGGAGAAGCATGCCTCCAGTCTGGAACATTCACTCCCCCACTCATTCAGTGAGTCAGGGTGGCATAACGTGGGGACATTGAATATGAGGCTCAACTTGCTCAGTTATCCTCGGGACAAGAATCTGATGGACTTTTTAAAGGTGGTGAGCACATCATCCTCTTCATAGGACATACCATGGTATCAGTGGCACTATGAGAGGTGGTGTTGAGGGAGTTCGATACATCCCCCTAGTGGTAAAACCTAGTGTGGATAAGATGTATCAGAACCTCCGGCGTCAGCACTGGTGGCCAGGGATGAAAAAAGCTTTGGCAGAGTTTGTTTCAAGATGCCTGACTTGTCAGCAAGTGAAGGTCTAGCATCAAGTTCCAGCTGGCTAAGCCCAACAAATAGAGGATCCAGAGTAGAAGTGGATACAATTTCTATATAGGTTGTGGTCGGGTTACCACGTACATCTAGGGGCCTTGATTCTATCTAGGTGATTATTGACCGGCTCACCAAATCGGCCCACATTCTACCTATCCGAGAACAGGGATCAATTGAGATCTTGGGACACCTCTATGTACATGAGATTGTATGGCTTCATGGGGTACCATAATTTATTGCCTCTGGTCATGATGCACATTTTACATCCCAATTGTGGAAGGGATTGCAGGAGGCCTTCTGGACTCAGTTACGTTTGAGCACAACCTTTCATTCGCAGACGGATGGTCAAACAGAGAGGACCATTCAGACACTGGAGGACATGCTTCGTGATTTCATCCTAGATATTGGCTATAGTTTGGAGGACCACTTTCCCTTTTGGAGTTCACGTAAAACAATATCTCTCACTTCACCATCACTATGGAACCCTTTGAGGTTTTATACGGTCGACCATGCTGATCACCTCTATGGTAGACAGACCTAGGGGAGTTAGAACTTATGGGTCTAGAGTTGGTACGAGCTGCCACTGAGAAGGTTCAGATCATTTATGAGCAAATGAAGACTACACAGAGCAGAAAAATTTATTTTGATGATAGGAGATAGAGATATTTGTATTTTTAAAATGGAGACCATGTCTTCTTACGGGTCTCACCTCGAAGGGGTTTTTATAGATTTTTTTAGGGTGGCTAGCTATATTCGAGGTTCATCGAACCCTTTTATGTTCTCAGAAGAGTTGGAGAGGTGGAATATCGCTTATCTCTTCCCCCATCGATGAATCAGGTGCATGATTTTTTCCACGTGTTATAGCGGAGGATGTAATTGCATGATCTATAACTGGTTATTGACTGGGGAGAGCTAGAAATTGATGATAGTGAGACATTTAAGGAGGTTCTAGTAGATATTGAGGATCGACAAGATCATATCCTTTATGGATGGTCGATAAATCAGGTGTGCATTCGCTGGCAACATTGGAACCTCCTAGAGATCACATGGGAGCAGCAGGCTTGGATTCATTCTCAGTGCCCCCATCTATTTACTAAGTCCATTTTCTGGATTTTGGGGATGAAAATCCATGATGTGGGTAAAATTTAAGGACCCAAATTTTTCCATGTATTTTTTTAAATTATATGGATTTATTATGAGTCTATGAAATTTGATGGCATGTGACTCCAAGATCTATTGTGCCCGGAATGAATTTATAAACTTTTTTTAGGTAGGTTCAATAAAGGTAGGAGTGGGAAATCCTAAATTTATACTAGTGCCTGGCATAGAAATCTGAGGGCATCGATGAGCTCATAGCACAAGGATTCACTTAAGGGTGCATTAACCTCGACCGCAGTGCGTTGAGAGAGAAAGTTGGTTTTTGGTGTTTTTGTAGAGGAATAATAAAATAAATATAATTTCTTTTAAATATCCTCTACATAATTTTAGGTTTTGGTGGTGGGGACCACAAGGTGTGGTTGGGAATTTAATATAAGACATTAAATGCCTTGTTAAACAAAAATGTGTATCAATTCGACATGAAATTAAGGAGGTTAATTAATTTCACAAATTAATGAACCTCTCTTAAATATGTTTTGGGAATATAACCCCACTATTCTCTCTCTCTATTGAGTTCTTTTTCAATGGAAAAGTAGAGGTGGATTTTGGAAGAGACCCTTGACAAAGAAGGGATCAATCAAGAAAGAATTTGAGAACATCATAGGAGCGACATCATTGGATTCTTTCTTCGGGATTGACGAACACCAACCCATATTCAAACACGGGACAATATCCTACAACTCTAGAGGTAGGGTTTTTTCATTGTTTAAATTTCTAGTGATGTTGAATTATATATCTTCCCCCTTGATAAGATGCTAACGTGGAGGGTTCGAGTCAAAAGAACCAGGCTCGATCCCTCTACCTCATGTTTATCATTACATTCTTCACTGGTGAATTTTCAGGTTGGTTGGAACCCAAAACTGAGGGTTAAGAATTGAAAAAGACGACCCAAGAAGCTTGTAGGTATGATCAGATGAATAAAAAACCACCAAAGCTCACCCAATGACCCATGGAAGATCGAAGGTGCACCACCAGCATGGTGGTACCGGGGGCCGGTGCTAGCAGGTGATGGTGGAGGCTGGAATAGGTTGGCCATGATGGAGGCGGCTGACACAAGTCGGTCTTCATGTAGGTTCACACCATCGCATGCCACCGGAGGAGTCCACGACACTAGGCTGTAGAGGTCAGTAGAGCGGCCAACACCGGCTGACCACAAAGGCAGAGCGGCATGCTGTTACGCACCGCTGGATGTGGCCGCGACATGAAGCTGCGGCGTAGGAGGGACCCACTCCCAATGGGTCCCACAGTGACCTGGAAGTGCCACATGGCTCCCTTGCTTCAATTCCAAATTGTATATCCATTATGAAAACATGGGGTAAACGAGCCCCCCCCCCATTCCAGCTAAGGCGGACCTCGTGTCCTCTAGCAGGTTGAGCCGCACCCCCTGCGACCTGGGCTATCCCTCCTACGAGTTGGGATATGCTCTCCTGCGGTCTGGCTGTGCCCACCTTCCGGTCCCATGGCGCCTCCTGCGGGGAGTGCCGCACCCCCTGCGGGTTGGGCTGCACCCCCTATGGGCCGGGAAACGCCCCACTGTAGGCCGCGCCACACCCTATGCGTGCGAGGTCGTTCCCCCCTTGGGATGGACCACAGACCGGCAGGCCCAGCCCTATGTGGCCTAGCCCCCCTTGGCCTGGTTGGGGTGACCTGAGCTAGGTCGATATGACCTAGACCAGGGAGGGTCGGGTTGGTCCGACCAGGTCGTACTGAACCTAGAACCATCCATGCATTGTTTCTCTTAAAATTCCATAACATGAAATCTAGAAGTCTGTTTGATGAACCGTTTGCAGTGATGGGATATTTGGAGTGAGATGGTCCTTTTGATATACTCCACATGAATTTTGGAAAATATAGAGTATGGCCGGGTTGGTGCAAACCTGAATCCAACTGGGTCCTCAGTACTAAAATGCTTACAACTCACAGAACAGATATCCAATTAACATGTCGTTTGTCGCATTGGAACCACTAAAACATCACGGTCATTTGGGTTACTCCTTTGGGGAGCTTATTGGTGGTTGAGGAATGAAGGATATATCGAGGAGAAGATTCTATGGAACTCTAACGCACCAGGTATGGGGAATCATGTGGCTCCCTGTCTTTGAAGTAGCGATCCTATGTGGATCAACATCATAGAGAGCCTGGGTGGATCAACATCGTAACTACCCAATGAGGACCTATTTTAGAGTGTCCTGTCGAGGATCAGAATCTAGAGACCTTGTATGGATGATCATCCAGCAAACCAATGTGGATCAGCATTCCAGTGACCCTGTGTGGATAAGTATTCCAACAACATTGTGCGGATCATCATTTTAGTGACTCTATGTGGATAAGAAGTAGCCTATCTCGACCAAGACCAGCCTTATAGTGCCCCGTCATAAAACAACGACTTATGTCCAAAAGTGGATCAATAATAGAACATCTTCTTTTTGGATCACTTTTGAAACTTATAAATGTAATAATATGATATATCTTAAAACTAATCACTTATATTTTTGATCTCTGAATTGTATACCGAGTGTGAGATTACTATTTCTTCATTCTTGGTGATTGAGGTCTTACATTGTGGTTTTTCCTTTTTGTAACTTTGGGAGACCTTTAGGGGGTCTCGAGGTCCCTATTGAGTAATGTTATACTCACCCCTACCCTGGCTACACCCGCACATTGTTGTGTCTAGTGTAGATGACCGAATACATTGATCGATTTATGGGTTCTAGGACCGGATGGTTCTCATAGGTGGACAATTAGACATGACATTCCATAGTGATGACCGACCATGATCTATACCTACCCTTCAGGTAGGAACCTTGTTAGACAATTCTTGAAGTTGTTTTTCTATTTATGTTGATCATTAAGTTGGTATTGCATTCCAGCCCCTTTACTTACAGTACTCACCAATTTATAAGTTCTGTACATATATTTTTACTTCTGTAGTTTTACTATATGGTTTTTTCTCATTTTATTATTAGACTGTGTGTTTTCTGGTTTAAAGGCAATGCATTTATTTTTTTCAGGGATATCCCTTTTGGTGCTAGTCGCCAACCCCTGGCCTATGGAAGGTATGCTTGGCATTGTCATAGCACAGGCCCCAAGGGATGGGTCATGACATGTTGTATTGGTGAGAATGAATATAACTATCTATAGTATAATTAAAAATGTTTTTTAAAATGTTTTTAAATTTAATCAATAAATTTTATAGTCTTAACATGTGAATGATTCCAGTTTTAATCATAAAATACTCGAATATTTTTAAAAGGTCGTTTTACTGGCTTTTGATAGAGAACCCTTTTTTAAATATAGTTTTTTTACTTTTATATTTTCTATTTGAAAAAATAAATATATTATTTGGAATAAAGACATCAAAATATACCGTGATTGAAATTTTTGTATTTTTATGATGAAATTCATATTTTAATGAACAATGAAAATACTACATTTTAATTTAAAATCTCCCTTTTGTTAATTTACTAAAATAATTATGTTATCAATTTAATTGGTTTTAAATTTTAATTGGATTAAATTTTTATTATTTTGTCCAATTTTTTTCATTGGAAGTAATTTAACATTTTAATTGGACATAATCAATTTTTAATGTTTTGATATTTTTTACTTCTTAAAAACACACTTTCTTGTTTTCACAATAGGAATTAATTTTTAAATAATTTATAAAAAGTATATGTTTTTAATTTTTATTAATTTATTCCTTATTTGGAATTATAATTTTTATATTATGTAAATAGGAAGCTTTTATTTTTTGACATTTTGAATATTAGCTTCAGTAATTATTTTTATTTACCATCATTAAAGGGTAAATTAGGCTAATAAGGGAAACAATAATACTCTAGTAATATAAAACTACCCTAACATGTGTCTCAATACTATTTTATGAGATATGGCCTACCATGATCCTCCTTGGGTTGATTTTAGGACCCCATGAAGCCACATGGGTGTTATAATGACAGGTTATAATAATTTATTTAATATAAAGTGAAATATAACATAAACATATCTCATTTACTATTTTTTAATATAGGGTTATATAACTGATATCTTTAAATATAAATATTTATTAGAAATCTAAGAATATTTTCTACATCATTGTTATTTTTTTATAATTTCTAGACAATATAGAAATAACATTAGTTATGAAACAATGATGATGCATCAATTTTTTTATTAATGATAGATTCAAATAAATGATATTATAAATATTAAAATAAATTTAATTTTTTAATTTTCATTCCATACACTAATTTTCTGAATTCTTATGACATTTATTATTTAAAGTAGTTTTTCTGATTGAATAGAGTTTTTATGACTTTAACAAAAATCAATTACTAAATAGTGTCAAATTTGACATAAATGAGTTTTTTTTAAAACTACTAATTTTTAAAATGATATAATAGTCATAAAAAATTAATGATTCTTCCAATTGAGTTAAATAATGTTTAAAATGTCACTAGTGATCAAATTTATGTTTATTTCCCATTTTATAGTAACCATATTAACCATATCGTGTAAAAATACAAGAAGACAAGGTAGAAGTTAATTTATTTATATTTTGGTTAAAGCTAAAAGATAAGGTAAAATTTGAGACATAAACATTCCTAAAACCTATTTGTTGAAATTATTTACACCCATAATCATCTTATAATCGATATATATATCTTTTGATCCATTATTATTATAATATAAATTTATAAAAAATTAATATTTTAAGACTTTCCAAAAGTTCCCCTTCTCTCTCTCTTATAAACAGCTACCACCTCTAACCATTTACCCGCACCTCTAAAGACCCATATCTCTCCCAAATTAGGCTCATATTATCTCTAAATATCCCTCAAATCATCCTATAACCCTTAAATTGTGCGTAAGGTAACTCAACAACGTCTTTGGGCTCAAATTAAAAGGAGTTACCCTATTTAGAGGTGGTGTCTTCACTCATGTTCCTTTCCTTTATTTTCCTTCTTCAACCCTGTAACATCTTTTTATTACATAGTTTTATAAAAACACCAGTATCATAAATATTATTTAATGTTGTTATTATAAGTATTATAACCACACTTACACACACCACCATCAAATGGATATGAACATACTTTTTATTTGTATGACAAACTACTGCCTCACAAAACAATGCCTATTCAATTTTATCTTACCAACACTCATGGTGGCCTTTATAATATAACTATATTTATATATGATACATATCATATTTTTATTGTCTCTCTTATTCTGTAATTATTATTTACAACAAACCTTTTTTACTTTAAATAATGTGTAAATATGATAATTTAAATTGAGGAAGTGCGGACTATCACACCCTTAATGTGATATGACTCGTTCAAAACATACATGGAACATATACTTGATGGATTTAATAAAATTATGTAACATATATTAAATAGTCTTAATACTATAATTATAATATACCTATGTAAATTTTAGTGTTCATTGTTTAAATATGACAATGAAATAAAAGTAGTGTTTATGTGTTAGTATGACATACCATCTCCATGAATACTGCATTTAATTTCTTATTTCCCAATGTTATAGAATATTATAAATAAAAATACTCGGATATATATTTTATTTAAATCATTAATATAATTCTAGATATGATGGACATACGACCTCAAGGAAAATTTGAATCAAAAGAAGTTCATTTTTCACTCAAGTACTTAAAATCAATAAAACATCTGATAGGAACTAAAATAATTTACTATTTGTTATAACATTGGGATAAGTGATATTAAATGAATAATAAAACCAAAAATGGTTTTGAAGAAATTATAAATTAAGATAATTTTATTATTCATGAAATTAAAGAACTAACGATAGTAGTCAGACTCAAGGTAAGGGAAATATTAACTCAATATCCATTCATTGAGTTAAATATCAATGTCATTAGTTTTGTTTTTAAAATAATATTAGTGAATGACCTATAATTTTTTTAAACTAATATAAAATTATATTATGTGTATTTAGTTTTTTCACACATATTTATTTCATTAAATTTTCTTTAATATAATGATATGATATTTTTAAGGGAATTCATCTCAATATTCTTTAATTGAGATATATCTTGATATTATGCACCATTGTTATCCTATAATGTGTATATAAAATCATTTTGAAATTTCATATCATGAATTTCTATATTCTTATGATATTTGATGTTAGTTTCATTACATGATTTAATTGTTCTTATTCATGTTTTTCTCAAGTGGAAAGGGCCTTTTTAACAAAAACCTCTCTTTAATGTTTTGATGATTTATTCCAATAAATCATTAAATTTTATGTCCATGTTTTCAAAAATAGAATTTATAAATTAACTTCAATGAACATAAATGTTTTTAAAATTTCAATTTCCATAAAATGGTTCATTGTGTTATGAAAAACATTGACTCAAAATTAATTTTATTAAATGATAAGATGGTTTAAGTAAGGTATTGAATTTTCCAATATATTGAAATGATATTTCATGATTGAAATGTGGAAATTTTATTTATCCTTTATGAATGGATTATTTGTTATTACGATGTTATTTTTATTTGAAATGTTTTATGTATACTGGTGGTTCCGTGATAAACCGACGGTGGGTGAGCCTATGATTGCTATCAAATGCATTGGGTAATGTGACGGAGGAAAACAATATAGTTTCCCCAAATATATTTAGGGAATATACTGTAATGGGTATCCCAAATGTGACCATTAATGTTACTTCATATGTAGAAATGAAACTTACAATGTAATAATGATATGGATGCCAAAAGTTACCTTTATTTTTCATGATTTCAATGATTTTTTGTAGAAATACTATGATTACAAGATGTAAGCTAAGTAGTTTATGTTTTTTTGGGTGAAAAGTATGATTTTGTGAAAATATTTTAATGGGTCTTAAATATTTTTGGACTAATGTATTTATTCCTTATTTTATATTCCTTAATGTGACTATATTCTAATACCATTTTTTTGAAATGTATTCCACTGGGTATATGGACGTGTATTATAAAGGAAGCAGTCAATGAGAATTTGGTCGAGGAAAATAAATCATGTTTTGTTTAAAGGGATTTCTTTGGAGGAAAATGTGGATACTTAGTGTAACTATCCACATGTATTGTTTGGGTCTATTATATAATTGTTATGGTCAAATTATATAATTATATATACTTGAAAAGATACTCAATTTGAATTCTTGACTTAACTCAAAATTATGTAATGTTTAAGGTTGGGTCTATATAGTTTGTAACAGAGGATGGTCCGATAACTTTGGAGATTACAATGATTTATTAAAGGATAGGGATATCATCATAGGTTTATAATTTTAATGTATATAATACGTTCAATGTAATATAAACCCATTTTTAGGTTTTATGATCTGGAATATTAAGGTGACTAATGGTATTTTTGGATACATTCACCTTTGTGAAAATTATGGGTTATATGTTTTTAGGATAAAAAATGAAATGTATGAGATAACAATTGAGGTTTAAATATGTTATGGTTTTTTGAATATTTCTTCACATTTTTTAATGTTGTCAAATTATATAACTTTTGAAAAAGGACAACCCACTGGATGGGGGATAACCCTCCACATCCTGCAAGGCCACCGGAATCAAACCCACAACCGATGGGTGACAAGGGCGCATCGCCTACCACTGACCTACATGAAGTCCCTTGTTAGTATGTCTTATTCACTTTTGTTAAATAATTTTATAGATTAAGAATATTTTGATTTGTGGAAATTATGTTTTATCAAATGGATATCTTTATTATAGGAATATTATTTTGTGATTATGTAATAAATGTTATTTTTGGAAGACATTCACTGTTTGGGGAATAATATATGCCAAAAGAAAATAGAATACTATGCGATATCATTTGAGGAGTAATGGTTGAATTTTATTTTGGATGAATCTTTTTTTTATAGTGTACATATGGTGATTTGGGTTATTTATGTAAATGATTAACCTATCATGAAGAATATGTGAATAGGTTGTTTACTTTTTAGTATGATACTTTAAAAGTAGTCAATGTTATTTGGAGATAAATGTTATGATTTTTTGTGGAAGACTATGTGATAATATAATTTCATAATTTTGGGTTTCAAAATTATTGTGGATTATTTTGATGAGTTTTAAGGACATTGTATTTTTGAATGGTCCATTGTGAACTTGGGGTATTACTATTGATTTTTGGAGATTAAAATTAGTCCTTCTCAGAAAAAAAGGATTATTCTTATTGGGGATTATTTGATCATGTACTAACCGTTTTGGGTTTGGATAATGTTTCATGATACTAGAAATATATAGTTTATCTTTAGTGTATTAATATTTTGACTCATCCAGAATACTCATCATTTGGTGAAAAAGATGAGTTTGTGGTGGAATTTTATTTAAGGATAAACTCTATATTTCAAATAAGTAAATTTCATTATGTTATTATTCTAAGTAGTAAAATATTCCCTCAACATTTTGAAATGGATATTAAAAAAACTTTTCTCATTTACTCTTCCTATTGGGAAATCAATGACCATTCAACCCATCACATGTTTTTGGTTTTATGATTGTTAACTTTCCCTAAAAAATATTTTCTACCACTCTCCACCAGAACAAGATGGTATGTTTTTCCTCTATATCCATGATTTCATACATGGAATTATAGTATGAGTTATCACGGTTGACCTTTGGAATTCTTTTTATTTCTTTTAAAGTGATAGTTCTATTTACTCTCTTTCTTATGTGGGGTTTTCAATGATGTTACTGGGCCCAGTTTAAAAATTGTGAGGACACAATTTTCAAAAGGTGGAAGGATATAACATCTGAGGTAATAATAGGATAATAATATTTTCATATCTATTAATGTTTATTAATATGATATCAATTTTATATAAAAGTGGATGATTTTTGTGATAGTGTACTCAACATGAAACAATGGGATTCCACGAAATATTATGTTGCACACAACACTAAGTTATAAAAAAATATAACAATAATATTATTATTACTTTTAATTGTAGTTAAAATATATCCATTTTATTGGAGACAATAAATATAAGAAACGACAATATGATTAAATTTTTTTTAAATTGTTTTACATTTATCCAATAAATTTTAGAGACATAAAATGAGAATGAATCCAATTTTAAGAATAAAATATTATAATATTTTTAAAAGGCATGTTTACTATATTTTGATGGAGAACCATTTTAAAATATAGTTTTGTCAATTTTTTATATTATATTTGATAGAATAAACATATAATTTTGAAATGGGACATCAAAATATACCTTAGTTGAAATTTTGTAACTTTTTTGATGAAATTTATATTTTAATGAATTGTGAAACTACTCCATTTTAATTTAAAATTTCAATTTCATGTAATTTATTTATATAGGTATTATATATTTTTTAAAAGTGTAATTGGATTATTATTTTTATCATTTAATCCATTTTTCTTCCCTAGAAGTAATTTTACATTTAAATTGGACATAAACACTTGTCAATATTTTGATAGTTTTTACTTCTTAAAAACATGTTCTTTGGTTTTGATAATAGAAATTAATTTTAAATTAATTAATAAAACTTCAATGTTTTGAATTTGAAAAAATGGATACTATATTTGGAAAGATAAGTTCCAAATTATGAAAATAGGTACCTTTTTTTGACATTATGAATAGTAACTTTAGTTTTTATTTTTATTTTCTAGGGTTAAAGGATAAATTAGGTAAATAAGGGTTAAAAAATATTAATATAATAATATAAAACTATATTTAGACATTTACTAACCCTATCAGATGATATATGGTGGAATATGATCATCGATGGCATGATTTTAGGACCCTATGGTGCCACATTGGTGTGGTAATGACATGTTATCATAATAAATTTAATGTAAAGAGAAATATAACATAAACATGTATCTTTTACTAAATCATTTTTAATATAATGTTATATAATAGATCACATTTACTAAAAATAGTCATTATAAATATAAAAATATCTTATACATCATTGAATATTATTTATAATTTTTAGGCATAATATAAATAAATTTATTTATACCACAATGATGATGCATCGATTACCTTATTAACGATTGATTAAAAAAAATGATATTATAAATATTAAATTAAATGAAATTTGTAAATTTTACTGGAATAAAATAATTTTATGGATTCTTATGACATTTTTTATATTATTTATGGTAGTTATTTCAAATTAATAATTTATTTATGAATTTACCAAAAATAAACTACTAAATAGTGTCAAAATTGACATAAAAGAGTTATTAAAACAAATCTATTTTTTAAAATGATATAATAGTCATAAAAATCATATATTCAGACAAATGAATTATATAATTTTAAAAATTTAATTAATGATCCACTGGAGGTTTTAGTGTCATTTTATTGTAACCATATTAACAACATAATTTAAAAATTCAAGAAGACATTATTTGAGTTAATTTATTAAACTATGGGTTAAATCCAAAAGATAAGGTTATATTTGTTATAAAAACTTTACCAAAAAATATTTTTTGAAAGTGTTTAGACCCATAATAATATTATTCTAGAAATATATCTCTTTTGAGCAACCAAAATTATAAAATTAATTTATAAAAAAACTACATTGTAAGACTTTCCAAAACTGCCCCTCATCCCTCTTTTAAAAAGCCACCACCTACACCGACTTACTCACACCTCTCAATACCCTCAGATCGCACAAATTTTAATTAAATTATCCCCCAAAATCCATCACTTAATCCTAGAAGCCTAAAATTTTTACTAAGGTAACTCAATAAATCCTTTTTTTCTCAAATCTAATGCAGTTACCAGATTTAGAGGTAGCGTCTTTTCTCAAGTTCCTTTCCATTATTTTCCTTCTCCAACCCCTAACCACTTTTTATTACAATATTTTATAACAATATTTTCCAAAATAAACTATTTTGTTCTTATGATAATTATTATAACCACACATACCCCCACCTCCATATATTGGATACGAACATACTGTTTTTGTGTACGGTGAACTACTGCATCACGAAATGATGATTGTTCAATATTCTCGTTACACCTTTCATGGTGGCCATTGTGATGGACTAAATTTATATAGGATATATATTATATTTATATTATCTCAATTATTCTGTAATTTTTATTTAAAACATACCTTAAAAATTTCCATAATGTGTAAATACGATAATTTCATTTTAGGAAATGTAGACAACCGCCCCCACAAAGTGATATGAATTGTTGATGCCATACATCGAACATATAAAGGATAGTGTTAATTAAATGATGTAACATATATAAAATAGATATTATAATGGAATTATAATATAAATATATACCATTTAGTTTACATTTCCTTAATATGATAATGAAATGAATGTTGCGTTCAGGTGTACGTATAGCCTAATGTCTCTATGAACAGTGAATTTCATTTATTATCTCCATATATTAT
This sequence comes from Viscum album, assembly GCA_963277665.1. Taxonomy (NCBI): domain Eukaryota; kingdom Viridiplantae; phylum Streptophyta; class Magnoliopsida; order Santalales; family Viscaceae; genus Viscum; species Viscum album. Next base: position 738,518,821 of record OY728137.1, read on the forward strand.
AGACTATTATAAATACAAATATACATGATATATATGATATTTAAATCAATTATATATATCTGGACATGATGTACATATGAACACATAGACAATTTTAATCAAAACAAGGTCATTTTTTACTCATGTACCAAACATTGACAAAACATCAGATATGAACTAAAATAATTAACTAATTGTGATAACATGGTAATAAGTGGTATAAAATGAAAAATAAAATTCGAAAAGGTTTTTAAGAAAGTATAAATTTTACAATGTTAATTATTTGTAATATTAAAGAATCAACAAGACAAGTCCGACTCAAGGTAAGGGAAATCCTAACTCAATCTTCATATATTGAGATTAATATAGATTCCATTGGTTTTGTTTTTACATTAATACATGTGAATAATATCCGATTGTTTTCAAAAAGTTATAAACTTATATTGGGTGTATTTAGTTTTGTTACACATAATTACATAATTTATTTATACTTAATCTAATGATATGATCATTGTTAGGGAATTCATCGGAATCTTCTTTCCATAAGGAATATCGTTTTATTATGCACCTTTATTATTCGATAAGGTGTATATACTACCCTTTTGACACATTATATCATGATTTACTATATTCTCAGGGTAATTGATGATTTTTTAATGATACTCATTAATTATTATTATTCATGTGTTTCTCAAGTGGTACAGAACTTTTTAACTAAAAACCTCAATTTAATGTTTTGAGGATTTTGTATTATAAAACATTAAATTTTATGTCCATGTTTTCAAAATGGTTATTATAAATGTATTTATATGAACATGAATGATTTAAAATTTAAATTTATTTTAAATGTTTCAAATTAGTATGCGACAATTTGATTCAAAAGTCTCTTTATTAAATGTTTTAAATTTATTTGGAAATGGATTGTATTTTTCAATATATTGAAATGATATATTATTAATTAAATGTGGAAATGTTATTTCTACTTCTTGCATGGTTTATATGTTATTATTATGTAATGGATCTTGGTAATTGATTTTGTATATGGGAGGTTCTATATTAAATTAAGGGTGGGTAAGCCCATGATATCTCTCTAATTCATTTGGTAACGTAACAGAGGTAAATGATAAGGTTTCTCCTAAGAGATTTAGGGAATGTACTGTGATTTGTATTTCAAACATAACTTTCAATGTTACTCTATAAGTAGTAGTGAAATCTAAAATGAATGTATGATATAGATAAAACAATTTAAATTTATTTATTATGATTTATATTGAGTTCTATAGGAATATTATGAGTGCATCATGTAAGAAAAGTAATTTATGTTTTTAGGGTGAAAAGAATAATTTTGTGAAAATGATTTCTTGGAATTTATATATTCATGGACTAATGGTTTAATTCATTATTTTTATTTCTTTACTGATATTTTTGTTCTCATAAAATGTTTTTGAAATTTTTTCTGTAGTGTGTATTGGTGGGTAAAATAAATCAATAAGTAAAAATTATTTTTATCAAGAATAATACTTCATGATTTTTTAAAGGTTTTCCTTTAGTGGAAAAAGTATATACTGAGTGAAACTATCAACATTTAATGGCTGGTTCTATTATGTAATAGTTATGGAATAATTTTTTAAAACCCTAAACTTTAAAATATCCTTAATATGAATTATTTATTAACTAAATATTATTTAATGTTTAAGGATGGGGCCTTATATATGGATACTTCAATGATTTATTTCAATGATTCAATGCATGTAAATATAACAAGACACCCACACATGATGGAGTTTTCCAATTTTTAATAAATTTCATACAATGTTTTATAACAAAACATAAAGTTATATAATTTATATTATATTTTAATGAAGATTATTTAATGATAGAGAGAAACATAACTACCAATTAAACAAGGAATGTGGCAAGGGGATAAGCACAAGGATGAAGACAAGTTCTACAACTGGATATGTATCAGGGTATATAAAACAAAATTTCACTATCCAAACACATATAAAATAAAATTAATTATTATAATAACTTTTTCTATAGTTTCCCAAACATACAAGTTGAAATGATATCAGTTATTGTGTTCGAAAATTTATCAGAGCGACCATATTCCAGGAAGAAATTAACAACCCTGAAGTGTTATTTTCAAAGTTAATTATTATTTCATTTAAAATATTATTAATACTTTTGTATTTATATTTTTTTAGTACTAATTTGACTATAAAAAACACTACTCTTCACAAGATGATATAGATGGGATCATAAATTAATGCGCAACATAATTGATAGAAGAATTTATACAATGAGAAAAAAGATGTGACTTCTATAGAAGTAGTGGATTGATTCATATTCATATTTTTTTATATTACAAAACTATGATTTCTCTTAATATAAAGGTGGATTCCATAAATTTTGTCAGGGATGATTGTTCAATTATGCTCATGCTCGTGAGAGATTGGACTTCAAGGATGTAACAGAGAGAATAAAAATAAGAAAATGGTTTAAGAATAGAAAAATGTTATTTTATATGACTTATTTTATTATTTTATTATTCCATCATCTTATCTACTATTTTTTGTTAATTTTGTTATCATTTTTATCTAATAATTATTTATTTATTTTAGAGATCTTTTGGGATGTCATGTTATCATTTAAATTATCCACAACAATCCTGAAAAGAGAGAAGATGTTGAATGAAATGTATGGATTATGAATAGTTGAATGAATATATGACTTCCCAAAAGGACTTTCATGAATATTTTCCTAAGAAATGTAATAATAATTTTCAACCCAATCACCCACACCTCAATTTGATACACAATGTGCTCAGTATGAGTCAAAGTGTATGTTTTTGGTTTATATATTCTTTTATTTATTAAGATTCATGTCCTCTAAACTACAATGATTTCATCAATGACTCTTTATTATGATATATGATATAATGGGTATGAATTTATAATATTAATATCTCCTTATAAAATCTTTATGCTTATTCCTTCCTTATATGATCATTGATATCTGCCTTTTTTACAGTTATTGTGCCTCTATGATCAACCTAAATTATGTTACATATCCCTAGTTTATTAAGAATATTATTAAAAATGATATGTCTAAGAATTTTTTTAGTAATGAATAACATAATTAGATACTCTTGTGAACTAGTTATTTAGGTTTCCATGTATCCAAAAGCACTAGACCTAAACTTTTTTTTCATGAATCATTACGTTTTGTTAGGAATATTAATCTACTAAGATGTGATATCTATTTCTGAAATTTCTGGGTCAATATAGTTTGTATTTGGAAAATAGACCTACTAAAAATGATAATAAATAACAAGTGATTGGTATCATTCAAAATGTGTCTTTCTAATTAAAATTGACATTACTTTTAGTAACAAGAAAAGATGACATACTAAAAACAGATCAAATGAATTCAGATTGTTTTTATTTGTTAGTAAAATGATCCAGGAGTCATTTGTGACATGTAAATATCATCTATACCACAATATGATGCATGGTGTGTCCGGTATGAAATTAAGTGTGTATTTTTATATTAAATTGACATTAAATTGAGCAATAAAGTACACGTGACATAATACAAATAAAGAAAAAACATTTTATTATTTCAATACTTTAGGAAAATGATCCATGAGTCATTTGTGATGAGTAAGAATAAACTGCACCTCAATACGACTCACAGAGTGAACTGTATGACTAAAAGTGCTTATAATCTGATTAAAATTGGCATTTTTGTTCACAACATATCACTCACTAAAAAAAGTAAATTTTCTCTAATCATCTTAATAATTTACGATAGAGATTCAATATTTATTTTTGACATGTATGAAGTATTCTCGCATCAACCCAACACATGATGTTATTGGTATGACTCATAATGTGTGTTTACCGTTTGAAATAATATTTTAATAAAAAAAACTCATGTGACAAATAGAAAACCAATAAATTACATTCGAATAGTTTTATTATATTAAAAAAATAATATATTAGTCAATTTTGATGTGTAGGAATCAACTTCACCTCATTAAGATGAATTGTGTTCCAGTATAACTCAACGAGTCTTCTTTTATTTAAAATTTCTGTTAATTTATGTTAAACAAACAAGTGACATACTAAAAACAAAAAAAAACACATTTTGGGCATTTTAATATTTTAGGAAAATAATCTATTAATAATTTGTGATATGTGGAAATTAGCTGCACATCAATGCGATACATATTGTGGCCAGTATCACTCAAGGTGCTTCTTTTTATTTAAAATTAACATTTATTTAAGTAAAAACACCAACTATAATACTGAAAACTGGTAAAATGAATTCGAATTGTTTTTATATTTTATGAAAACGTAGTATTAGACATTTATTACTTGTTGTAATCATCCAAAACCCAATATGATATATGTTGTGGCATGTACATCTCAAAGTGTCTCTTTTTTATTTAAAATTGACATTAATTTAAATAAAAACATCAATTGACATATTAAAACCATTAAAATACATTATAAATGTTTTTAATTTTTTTAAATAATATATTATTATTTTTAAATTTTTAGGAATCTGTTACACCTCAATAAGACGCACTGTGTTGTGGGTATGACTCAATGTGTCTCTTTTTATTTAAAATTTACATTAATTTAGGTCATAACAAAAAGTGACATATGGAAATGTTATAAAATGAATTTATATTGTCTTTATATATTAGTAATATTATCTATTAGTCATTTTGGATGTTTAGGTGTCTTCTGCACCAGAATATGACACACTGTGTGGCTATAATCACTCAATGTTCTTCATTTTATTTAAAATTGACATTAATTTAAGTAAAAACAATAATTATTTTACTAAAAACAAAGCATAAAAATTCATATTATTTTGACATTTCATAAAAACTATTTATTAATCCTTTTGTATATGTAGGAATCAGTTGCACCTCAATACAATTCATGATGTTTCTAGTATCTCTCAAAGTGTATCTTTTTATTTAAAAAAAATTAATTTATACAAAAAAAAGTGACATAATAAAAAATTATGAAATAAATTCATATTGTTTTCATATTTTAGGATAATAATTTAATAATAATTTTTCACATGTAGGAATCAAATTCACCTCAATATGACACGCGGTGTGGATGGTATCACCTAAAGTGTATATTTTTATTTAAAATTTACATTAATTTTAGTAAAAACAACCCGGGACATTTTGAAAATTGAGAAAACTAATTTTTATTTTTTTTATATTTTATGAAAATGATCTATTAGTCATTTCTGATTTGTATGAATTGTCTGAACCTCAAATAGATTCACAATGCAATAGATATCACTCAAAATGTGTGTTTCCAATTTGAAGTGACATTTTAATAAAAAAAACACAACATACATACTGAAAACCAAGAAAACACATTCATATGGTTTTGATACTTTCAGAAAATGATCCATCAAATATTTGTGACCTGTAAAAATTAAATGAAACTCAATATGTCGTACGTTGTGGTTGGTATACCTAAAAAATGTCTCATTATTTAAAATTGAAATTAATTTTTATAAAAGAACAATTAACTTACTCGAGACTGAGAAAAAAATATTCGGATTTTTTGGATATTTTTTTAAAATTACCAATAACTCGTCTGTAAATTTTTGGAATGAAACCACCTCAATAGGATGAATAGTGTGATTGGTATAACTTCAAATGTGTCATTTTTATTCAATATAAATTTTTTAATGTGTTCTTTCATATTAATGTTTTATTTATTTCTATATTGTGTTACTAATATTACATTTGTTTTCTTATATAGGTGGAATATTTTTCTAAGTGTGAGTTGTTTTGTTCAACAATTGATACCATGGGTGATGTGGATCACAAGCATGAATGGATGAAATATTAATGTTCTGGAATATTTGTTGGATAATTGTAAATGTAATTATATAAAACATTTTGTTTGAAATCTAAAAACCATTTGTTTTTTGTATATACCCTAGGTAGAGTTTTTTTGTATTCATGATGTCAATTATATATATATATATATATATCATTTTTTTAAATTATATAACTATTTTCAATTATAGGCAAGTTGTAATTTTTTTATGGTTTTTTCTTCTGGATGTGTTGCTGTAGGCGGATAGGTGTTTATTATTTCTATTTTTGTCACTAATAATGGGAACCCACCCCCTTTATCATCACTACAATTAAAAGTTCCTTTTTATCACAGTTAATGGCTATTTTCTGTTCTGTGAAAGGTCATATGTATAATAGTGAAGACTGTTCTGTTCATCGAAGTGATGCAACTGTATATACATGTTTTGAGGGAAACATGTGAGAGGGAAGTAGATATGTGGGATAAGTTGTCCAACCACTTTACCATAGAAGATTTTTCATTCTTGGAAGTGTATCTCGAGGTTTATATCTTATAAGAAGGAGAGATTGTAATATCCCGACCATTATTTGGATGTCTCGTACATTTTTTCATGTAATTTTTACCCTTTTATTGATCAATTTTTTTTGGTATTTTCATTAGGGTTTTCTTGGGTGAATGTAGATAAATATGGAATCCCATGGGGTTATTCATAGTAAGAAAATTGTTTTGGAAAACCATTTGGTTATCCCCATCAAGCTGTGCAAGCCACTTTGAGCCACTAGAAGGGGGATCACTGCTAGACCCAAATTTGTAGACACCCTTTCTAGGCCATACACCCTTAGATAGTGGAGTCTTTCATGGTTATCACATAGTTTATCAAACAGTGTTCCCCCCATGATAAATAATTCACCCCATATTTTTGGGGATCATGGTTTAGTTAACAGTGTCTCCATCATTGGAAACTATGTATGTAGTTATTAGAAGAACAATAAATTTGATTAAAAATCCCTGAACTACCAATTTATATCTCTGATCACCATATTATAACCTAATATTATTTCCTTTGGTCTCATGTGATCTCAAGTATATTCTTGGGGTCCTCTAGCCCCTATCATTATATATCAACAATTTGGTTGGAGGATATTAGCTACAATCAGGTATGTGATCTTTTCTATATTTAGATTCCCCTCTCTATCTCTCTTTCCTTTATCCCCTATATAAAAGAGTTGAACACCAATTTTGTAGATGGTTTAGATATACATTTTAATCGGTCATGTTTCTTTGGATCTTAATCCAAGTTTTTAAGCTAGTTTTTTTGGCCTTTCTGATTTTGATCATTAAATATCAAATTGAATACTAATATTTGGTGAGTCTTCATCAAAAATAGTAAATTAGGTGGTCTAAAGTTTATTTTCAATAGTCTTGGTTATGATATCATTTATATAATAGTGCCATTGAGTTACCACATTTTGATATTTCCTTTGAATTAAAAAATGGGAATTTTACTCCAGGATTTTGTGAGACCCTTCTCAGATACCGTTGGATGCATTAATGATTATGAGATTGAGCTGGATGTTAACCCATGGGGTGTATAAATTTCATTGAAATGGTATTTAAGAAATTATAACAGGGAAAATGGGATTATTTAATTGAAAGAAGTCCTTATTTGTTGGATTAATAATATAATTTAAAGGGGTAATTAGGTTAACATTGTAGTGTTAATGATATGTAAATTATTGATGGTAATTATGAAAGATGTCTATGTTACAATGTGTTTAACCACTATGTGAATTACTGATAAAAAAGATAATGATGTTAAACCATGATATGTGTGTGTGTGTGTGAAAATTTTTAATGATTGATTAATGGGTTGGGTGTGAGGCATTGATGCTCCAAGTACCCATGGGGTACCATACCACCTCTCTAGTCCGCCAACATATGCATATAAATTAATTATATATGAGAATGGTGAGAATGAGTTGTGTGTGAGGGGAAAATTCAGCAAGTATCCATGGGGTTCCATACAACTTCTCTTATCCCAAACATATGTTTGTGATTTAATTTAACATTTCAATCCCATGATATGAGAAAAATGTAAAATCCATAGGGTGTTTGGTTCTGACACCATCACGGTATGAAGTATGTATTATGTGGATGACTAAAGATTAGTAAATGTTAAACCAGTAATCTTTTTTCATTTGATCTTTATTCATTATACAACTTTATACATTGTTATTCATTGGATACTTCATTAGACACCATTGGTGGTTGCCAACTAATTTATACTAACAACCTACTCAGGCCAACTGATTTTTAATTTAATGGAATACATGTATACATGATATTATAAGGGTAAATGACCAATGTTATATGAATGAGTGGTATTTTAATGAATCATGGATGAGTGGACTACTAATGATTTGTTCACCCTCTTTGGAGTTATAAGTGTGTGATTATGTTTGGTTTTCATTAGAAACATGAAACTTGTATGACATGAAATATTTATTACATAATGTTATGGTCATTTTCTATATTTTGAGGATTATTAGGTGATGTTGGTATTTTATATTTTTCGTTTATATTTCTCCATTAATTACTATTTACTCCATTGTGAATTAATTTGATACAATGGGTCTAGTTTTCCCGTGTGATATATAATTTACCCTCACTGCTAATCAGTAGCCTCTGGTGCCTGGGGAGGCATTTCTACAGTCCCATAATAAACCATCTTAGGTTTCCAATATGTGGCACCAAGGTTTGGACATTACAAAAAAAACACCATATAGTTTTTGGTGATGTGGTATGGATCACACATTTTTGTGTATTTTGATAAGGATCTATGAATCTAAGATATATATTTTTCATGTAAATGTTTTCTTGAGAAACCAAAAATCTGTACTAGGGAATCATATTGTTTTCTTCATTTGAATAAAACATATATATAATGTTTGGACTATCCCATTTTGTCATAGATTTTAGATTTTTGTATTCTTATATCATCGATGAAATTATGTCCAACACCAATTTCCCATAAATTAATAGTGATGTAAAACCATATTTCTAAATGGCATGGTAACCTGATTTTGTTTAAACTCAACATGATGAAATGATTTTAAAATATTCTCATTAATATATTCGAGAATCTCAAATTAATCTATCAATGTTCAACCAAGATTATTTCATTATATATTTCTGTATGAATTTTTATACATTTATCCTTAGTATGTAGAAATTATATAATTTTATACACCATGGAATATAATGTTTTATATATTTGAGTAAATATAATTCTTTGATATGCTAATAGAAAAATGTTGAGTTTATCCAAAACAATATTATTCTCTCTATTGATAATATTTAATTATATTGTTAAAATATTATTGAATTGATTTATCATATATTTTTAGATAGATTATAATTGGAAGAGTTATTAGGTGTGATATTTTATTTTGAAATATATTTCATTATCATAAACCCACAATTGTTCACAAAATTATATATGAGGATAGTACGAGGAACCAAAAATATTTTAATTTTATTAGTATTAATAAAAATTAGGAATTTAAATTCATTCTAATGTCAACTTATGGTATATCATTTGTGCATTTATATAAGAATTTAGTGGGGATAATAATGAAGATCAAGTTTTAATAGTTTTTAGACTATGTGGATCCATAAAAACATTCCCCCTTATGAAAAATAACAATGTATTTCAGAAAAATTACTAACTATGGTGATTAGTGAATAAATCCGGAATAATCCTCAAATGAATAATTTATTTATTTTTTCATTGAGTGTCAATATTAACAATATAACATTATTTAGGGAGAGATATTGGATTCTATATTATGAGTACCATATTTTATATAATGAAATTCATTTAAAAAGCTTTGTGCCTTTTTTCTTTCAAGGAAATTTAGAATGACCTAATGAATTTCTTAATTATAATGAATTTTCATAGAGTTTTTTCTAAAGATAAGGATGAAATTTATTTTTCACTAGTGAATATTATGTTTCTTTACTCACTCATAGGCTAGGAATTTGGAATGGTAATAAAAAACAAATAGGGACATCTTAAGTAATTAATTATTGGGTTTTTATCTTTGGACCCCTCTTGATTATGGGATGTATAAATCCCATGTACCATTTCTAAATTATTACTGACAAAGGAATGGACACATTTAAATTGAAATTATGTATGATTATTTGATTTGATCTTGTTAAAAAATTGATGTGATAATTCTTGGCAATTAATATTCTTGGGAATTTTGTTGCCATCATATGCGTGATAGAAACAATAAAGAGGATATCTAGTCTATTAACACTCATGTATGGATGAGTAGAGAATAATATTCCCCTTATAAAATGGAATATTCCACAATGTTTAGTTTGTTAAAAAATAATGAATTTACCTTGATATTTATCCTAAGAACTATTATTTTTAATTCTAACACAAAACCAGTTAATATTTACTTATAATTTGACTCATTATTATTATAAACCTAATGAATGGAAGAATTATTGCAGTAAGAGGTCATTTGATTGAGAATAAAGCAACTAATAAAATTACCTTGTTTTTTTTGGGATCATTCAAACTCTTCGATATTTGGTATTGGGAAGAACTATAGATGTATATTTTCCATGTTTTAGATGATTTATTACCGAAGGAAACATCTTCATTTGTTAGTTTTGTATTAATGGGTAATTCCTAGAGTGTATGTTCTGATACATGAAAATGATTGACCAATTATAAATTGTTTTCCTTCATAGATATAAATAAAATATAACACTATTAAATAATGATATCTAATGAAAAGGTTATCATTTTATTATATTTTTATATGTATAGTTTAACAAATACATTATTTTTTTTGTAGAAATTTTTTACTTTAATATGTCATGTCATTTTATGGTGTTTTATCTTCCAAACTAATGATTATTGTAAATATTGTTTCAATATATAAATATTATTTCTAAATTGTATTAGGTTATATTCCTATATTGAATGTAATAATCCATTATCGAATAAGAAGAAAAATTATGTTAACTGATTTGAATTTTAAAAAAATCATATATAAAAATATCTAACTTGTTTTGTATCAAATGCGATGAGTATATAAATATAGAAATATATATTATATAAAAATAAAAATAAATTTACTTTATATTAATAACCCATAAATAGGTATGTTAAAGGATAAAGGATTAGTTCTTGTGAAAGATGTCTGTTATGTTATAAACATAGATATGAGGAGTTGGTATGTTTGTTTATTGTGAGGTCCCAGACTCGGATCCATCCACAGTAGTCGAACCTGATTGGAGACATGGCCTCAAGTGTGCCACCCTATATACCAAAGTCTACTGACTATAAAATAGGGTTCATGGTGAAATAATGAGTATATTTTAGCCTCATGATCAGAGTGTATCACAATGGTGTAATCATAACAAACAATATTGGAAACATAAAAACAAATGATCAGTTGAATAATAAACATTAATCATATAAATAACCAAGTATCTAATCCAATGGTGTCATACACAAATGATTAACTTGGAATACTATTCAGAAGATAGGTAATATAGGGAAATATATATCTAGTACAATATGTGTTTAAAAAGAACAAAAAGGACATAAGAAACTATCCTAGAAAGAACTGAGATCCATATCTTGGACATGTGATTGTAAGATCCAAGGTAAATAAAGAATAATACATTTTCATACTTATTAATATTTATGAATTAATTATTAATTTTACTTTAAAGGGGTTTCTATGTTTGATAGCGTACCCGATACGCAAAAAAAGGGTTTCCTTGAAATCTTACGTTGCACACTAGTAATAAAATAATATTATTTTAAATGGTAGTTAAAACATAGCCGTTGTATTGGAGGGAATGAATATAAATAACTAAAATATGATTATATATGTTTGTTAAATGTTATTACATTTATCCAATAAAGGATAAAGGCTTAAAATACGAAAAGAATTCAATTTTAGGCATAGATACTCTAATATTCACTAAAAGGTCGAACTATCGCCTTTTGATGGCAAGCATTCATTAAATATAGTTTTAGTCACACTTATAAATTCTATTGGACCAAATAAAATTCTTCTCTAGAATCAGGACATCAAAATATACTTTGTGAAAATTTTGGTATTTTTCCGATAAAGTTCATTTTTTAATGAATAGTGAAAATGTTGTATTTTAATTCAAAACCACTTTTTAATCTAATTTATTAATATGATTATATTATATTATTAATTGGTTTTAAAGTGAAATTAGAATATGTTTTTACCATTTAATCCAATAGTGATCGTTGGAATTAATTTCACTTTTTAAATCGGACTTAAACTAGTGTCAATCTTTTGATACTTATTGTTTCATAAAACCACGCTATTTGATCTCACAACGGGAATTAATTATTAAATTAATTAATGAAACTTATATGTTTTGAATTTTTTAAAATAGACATCATTTTTGAATCTGGAATTTCAAATATAGCTTAGGGTGATGTTTTGGTTTTTTTCTGAAAAACTTCAATTTTTGATGAATGGTGAAACTGGTACTTAAAAAACTGATTATTTATTTAAATGAAATTTTACCACCTATGTGTTTTGAATTTCAAAAATCCTACATACATGGTTGTAATTAGAAATTAAAATGTGGTTCAATGGGATTAAAATAATATTTTGGTGAATAGTAACTTTTATGTTTTTAATCGCGATTAGAGATAATTAGTGTAATTTATGGTAAAAATAATGTTTTAATAATATGAAATGACCTTGACACATGTCCTACCCTTATTGGATGTGTCATGGCCGACCAAGACAATCCATGGGTCAGCTTGGGGACCCCATGGAGCCACTTTGGTAAGAAAATGACATTAATAACTTTTTATTTAAAGTAAAAGTAAAAATGACACAAACATGTATTGTTTTACTAAAACAATTTTTAAATGGGGTTATACAAGTCATATTTTTGAATATAAATAGCCATTGTAAATATAAAAAGATTTACTACATCATAGTATTTTTTTATTTTTAGAAATTAAATAAATTTAATTATTTCTGACATCATGATGATAGATCGATTACCTCATTATTTAACGATTTAAATTAAATGAGTAGATAATGTAAAATCTAAGACCCAAAATTATAAAAAACCTATTGGGTGGGTGGATTTCAAACCCTTATCACCTTATACTCAAATTATATCAATGTGTGACCTTTAAAATCCGAAAATCATTTTATAATAAAGAACAATTTTATAACTTTCCAATAGTGCCCCTCCTCTCCTCTTATAAAAGGCCCCACCTATACCACCTTACCCACACCTCTCAAGCCATTGGCTCGACCCACCCCTGCCCATGTTGTCTCTCCACATCCCTCTATTACTCCTAGAAGGCTCACTTTGGGCAGAAGTATTCCCAAGGAAGCCTTTGAGCTCAAATCAAAAAGAGTTACCCATTTTAAAGGTAGTGTCTTCTCTTGTGTTCTTATGTTTTATTTTGCTTCTCCAACCCCCTAAAATCTTTTTATTCCTTTATTTTGTAACACCACCAGTATCTTAAATATACTATGATATTTTTAAGAGAAGTATTAGAGCTAGACCCACACACACCTTCGTCTAATAGTTAAAGAACATACTCTTTCTGTGGTTGGCGATTTTCTGCCTCACGAAGCGATGATTGTTCAATATTATTATAACACCTTCAAAGGTGGCCATTAAGATTTGACTATATTTATATATGATATATAATATGTTTATGTTTTCCTTAAGCTTCTGTATTTTTCATTTATGGCATACCTTTATGGTTTCCATTATGGGTATACGCGATATCTTCATTTTAGGAAGTGCGGACTACCGCCCCCTCAAAGTGATTTGATTTGTTAATTCCATATGTGGGACATATAAAGGATGGAGATAATTTTATTATATATGATGTTATACTAGAATTATAATATACCCTTATATCATTATGGTTTCACTCCATTAAATATGAAATAGAAATGAAGTAGCGTTCATGCATACGTACGACTTACCGTCTCCAAGAACGATGCATTTCTTTTCGTACCTCTAAATGTTATGTACTATTATAAATACATGTATATGATGGATATATATGATATATATGATATCCAAATCATGCATATCATTCTGTATATAACGAACCTTTGAGCACATAAACAACATGTAATTGTAAAAAGTCCATTTTTGACTTATAAACCAGATATCGACAAAACGAACATTATTAAGTTAAATGATTACATAATGCTTATAACATGGAAATAATTGATATAAAAGGAATAGTAAGCTTTAAAAGGGTTATTAAGAAAGTATAAATTAACACTAGTTTATTATTCAGGAGATTAGAGAGCAATTGAGTCACGTCAGACATGAGGTAAGGGACTTCATCTCAATATCCTTTCATTGAGGAATAATTTGTTCGAATACAAGGCTTTATTTTATACAGTGTATAAACCCCTTTGAATTTTAATTTTATACAAAATATATCTTTTTATATGAAGTTATTTACAAAATGACGAAAAGGAATGTTTCTTTTAACATACGCGGTGACAACGACCTTTTCCGCCGCCGTGAGTATTATTTGGTCTTTGGATTCCAAAACAAGCCGTGATGTTTTTAAAAAGAAATAAATACCATTTACTATTTTATGTATTTTAGTATTGAAATTGGTTTTTATAATGGATTTGTTATGTCAATATATTTACGTGATATATTGTGATCAAAGTGTAGAAAAGTTATCTTTCCATTATATTTGTTTTATTTCTTATGATTTTATAATGGTACTTGGACATTTGATGAGTGGTTACGTGATAAACCATATGACGGGTGGTGCTGTGAATACTAGGATGGGTGGTTACGTTATAACCTCCAATTAATTGGTTATAGAAGTTGTCCATATGGCTATTCCATTAAGTAATATGTGTGGAAGTCGGTCGTATGGTTATTCCACTTAAGTATGTTTATGTCCCAAGTTACCTTTATATGTTATGTGTTCTTTATATGGGTTTTATGTTAATATTTTGGTTACAAAAGGGTAAGTAATGATCCTTTATTCAGTGAAGAGTTTTTACTACATCATAAAGGTGAAAGGTATTACTTTGATAATGTATACATGGTTTACTTGTAGTTTTGAAAAACTAACAGTTTTCATTCTTTGTGTATCCCTTACTGTGCTTTTTTATGCTCACCCCAAGTTTTTGAATTGTTTTTCACTGGACATAATGTGGAATAGGGTCAAGGATGGGATCAAGGAAAATTCATGCTATCTAGAACATGGAACTAGACAAGTTTCTTTTTTAGAGTTTTTATTTTATGGAAACTTAGTACAAGTGTCTACTTTGTAATCTTTTGAGATGTAATAGTTATGAACTAATTCTCTAAAACTCTAAACCTCAAAAGATCCTCAATGTAGAATATTCATTTAATTCAATATTAAGTAAGGTTTATGGTCGGGGCCTTATAGGTGTCAAATGTCGGTTTAGACCACTTTTGGAGTTTGAAAATTGTTAAATTATAATTTAATATATGGTATTATTGAAATGATATAGCATTTAAAGATTAACATGTTGATTCGCCTAAGATATTTCTGTGTTCATAATTGTTTTTCGAAGAGGAAACAAGGAAGTAATGTTGGGAAGACACCAGGAGGAAGACAACCATCCAAATCAAAAACCTTAGATGGTCGGAATTGGAACTGAATAGTTTGTTGCAGTGATGGCATAATTGACTCACGCTATAAATGGTGGTGGTATCCATGCACGAGATCTGCCAGATAAACCATAGAGGGACATGTCAGTGGTAGAAAATTTCATGAGGCAACATCCCCCATCATTCAGAGGATCATCTGACCCTGTTCTAGCTGAAGGGTGGATTAAAGCACTGCATAAGATTTTTGATGTCATGGGGTGTTCAGAACATAAAAAGGTTAGTCTTTCGGTTTACCGTTTTGAAGGTGAAGCAGATCAGTGGTGGTCGATGATGAAAAATATCAGGGATAGAAATGAGATTGATTATCTTCACTGGAGTGAATTCAAAGGTATGTTTCTTGAGAAATATTTTCCAAAGGTGGTTTGTCTTAGGATGGAAAAAAAATTCCTAGAATTGAAGCAGGAGGATGAATCAGTGGCTACTTATGAATCAAATTTCACTTGACTGGCAAGGTATACTCCAAACATCATACGAGATCTTGATAGTAAAATCAGCCATTTTTACTCAAGGTTAAATCCAAAGTATCGAAGGGACATAAATTCTCGTGTGTTCAAAAGTTATGAAAAACATGATCGATGTGCGGAGAAGGTGGAAATAGAGTTTGTCGATGATCATTTGATCTTTGATAAACAACAGAATAAGAGGTCCAGTTGGCAGGAAAAGGGGAATAATTCATCAAATAAGCAAGGAGGTAATAAAACCAAATATCCATCCTGCAAGAAGTGTGGTAAAATGCATCCTAGAGAATGTTTATCCAAGTCTGGAAAGTGGTTTCGGTGTGTTAAGTTTAGTTATATTGCTCGTAACTTTAAGAAAGATGATCAAGTAGGCAATGAAAAGTCAGTGGTATGATGTTTTAGGTGTAATGAAATGGTTCGTTATGAAAATGAGTGTCTAACAAAGAACTCAACTGGGGGAAAGCAGCCAGACTACAAGCAGAAATGAGTGGTGAAATCCTTTGCAACTACTTCAGCAGATGTTGGGCCATCGAATGAAGTAGTATCAGGTACACTATTTGTTTGTTCAGATTATGCCAATGTCTTGTTTGATTCTGGGTCTACACATTATTTCATTTCGAATAATTTTTCTAGTAAATTAGAAATTCCATCTCAAGAGAAGAATCCTGATTATATAGTAAAAACACATGGAGGAAACGTTGAAACAAAAAGAAATTATAGGAACCTTCCTATCCTCGTGTGAGTAATGAATATACCAGGAAACCTTATTGTTTTTCCTCTAGTAGAGTTTGATGTTATTTTTGGCATGGATTGGATTTCTGTTTATCATGCTAAGATTCAATGCAGAGATAAAATTATTTCTTTTCAAAAGGATTTTTAGTTTCTGTACAAGAATGAACCCTTGATTTTGATAACATATCAGGAAGTTGAGAAACTAGTAAAATATGGAATTGAATGTTATCTTCCACATATCATTGAAAACAAGGGAACTATTCAGATTAATTATGTGCTAGTGGTAAATGAGTATATTGATGTTTTTACTGATGAGTTTCCTGGTATTATTCATGATCGGGAATTTGAATTTTCTGTTGACTTAGTTCTTGATTATAAACTAATTTTAAACCCCACTTATCAAATGGCTAAAGTTGAAATTTTAGAGTTAAAGAAACAATTGCAGGAGTTATTAGATAAAGGTTACATTCGACCTAGCACATCACCATGGGGTTCTTCTATCTTGATTGTTAAAAAGAAAGATGGTTCAATGAGACTTGGCATTGATTATAGAGCCTTGAATAATATCACTGTAAAGAAAAAGTATCATTTTACTCACATCGAGGATCTGTTTGATCAGCTCCAGGGAGCTCAGTATTTTTCGAAGATTGACTTGAGGTCGGGGTACCATCAGTTGAAAGTAAAAGAAGCAGACTTTCTGAATACTGCGTTCCGTACTAGATATGGCCATTTTGAATTTGTTGTTATTCCTTTTGGGTTAACCAATGCACATACTGTATTCATGGACCTTATGAATAGAAATTTCCATGAGTTCTTGGATAAGTTTGTGGTTATTTTCATTGATGATATTTTGGTGTTTTCTATAAGTAAATAGGAGCATGAAAGTCATTTAAGGGTTATCTTGAAAACCTTAAAAGAAAAGAATCTGTATGGAAAATTTAGAAAGAGTGAGTTTTGGTTACAAAAAATTTCATTCCTTGGTTACGTTGTTTCAAAAAATGGCATAACTATTGATCCGGCTAAAACAAAAGTTGTTGAAGAATGTCCAAGACCCACAAATGTAACCGATATCCGTAGTTTTCTTAGTTTGGCAGGTTACTACTAAATGTTTGTTAGAAATTTTTCACGGTTACCTAGTCCAATGAATAAGCTAACATGGAAGGGTGTTAATTTTTGAAAAAAAGAATGTGATGATTGTTTTCAATAGTTAAAAAAAAAGATTACTGAATGCTCCAGTTTTGCACTTCCTTCCAGGAATGGTGAGTTTGTTATCTATAGTGATGCTTCTTTGAAAGGGAATGGTTGTGTCCTTATGCATAATGATCAGGTAATTGCATATGTTTCACGTCAGTTGAAAACTCATGAGGTAAATTACCCTACACATCATTTGGAATTATCTTCTGTTGTTTTTGCTATAAAAATTTGGAGGAATCATTTGTATGGAGTAAAGTATGAAATATATACTGATCACAAAACTTTTAAAGTATATATTCACTTAGAATGAATTGAACATGAGACAGAGGTGATGGCTAGAATTAATCAAGGATTATGATTGTACAATTCATTACCATCCGGGAAAAGCAAATAAAGTGGCTGATGCTTTGAGTCGAAAAAGTATAGCTTCATTAACCATGATACATTTGGAATGGGATCCTTTGGTTTTTTATTTGATGAACTTTGGCATAGAAGTTATTGGTGAAGGAATTTATTCTGTTTTGTTTCATGTATCAGTGAGATCATCCCTATCAGACAGAATTAAGCAAGTGCAGAAGAAAGAAAGTAGGTTGCATAAAAAGGTAGAGCTGGTTCTGAAGGGTAAGTTGCCTGAATTTAACATTGATAATGATTTTGTTTTGATGTTTGGGAAGAGATTATGTGTTAATAGTGATTCACAGTTGAAGAATGAGTTGTAATGTGAGGCTCATAGTTCCCCGTTTTCAGTTCATCCTCTCAGTAGTAAGATGTACAAAGATCTGCAGGAGTATCACTGGTGGGATGGAATTAAAAGAGATATTGCTGATTTTACTGTGATGTGTTTGACTTGTCAGCAGGTTAAAGCAGAGCGGCAGTTACCGAAAGGGATGCTTCAGCCTTTACCAGTGCTAGAGTGGAAATGGGAAAATATATCCATGGACTTTTTTGTGGGATTACCAAAGACATCTTGATGTAATAATGAAATCTTGGTTATTGTTGATCGCATGACAAAATCTTCTCATTTCCATCCTTATCGAGATACTTTCTCTCTAGATCAACTTTATCGATTGTATCTTAATGAGATAGTCGGGTTTCATATAGTTTCCCTATCCATTGTATCTGATTGTGATCCCATGTTTATTTCTATATTTTGGAAAGGCCTTCAGAAGTCGTTGGGTACTGAATTAAATTTTAGTACGACTTTTCATCCTCAATCAAATGGGTAGTCAGAATGAACAATTCAGACATTTGAGGATATGCTACATGCTTGTTCGATGGATTATCAGGGAAGTTGGGACTGACATCTTTCTTTGGTTGAATTTTCATATAATAACAGTTTTCATTAAAGTATACAAATGGCTCCGTTTGAACCATTATATGGTAAACAGTGTCGAACTCTATCTTTTTGGAATGAAATAGGTGAAAAAAGCTAATGAGAGCAGAATTGGTAGAAGAGATGGCAGAAAAAGTTTAGTTGATTCAGAAACACATGAGAACAACTCAGAGCAGACAGAAAAGTTATGCAGACAATAGGAGGAAGGATCTCTTTTTTAGGTAGGTGATCATGTTTTTCTCAATGTTTCACTATGGAAAAGTGTGATGTGATTTGGTAAGAAAGGAAAGCTGAGTACAAGGTTCATTGGACCATATGAAATTTTGGATAAAGCTGGATTAGTTTCTTACCGAGTGGCTTTACCTCTGAATTTATCTCAGGTACACAATTTTTTTCATATTTCGATGTTGAGGAAGTATATGCCAAATCCATCTCATGTTTTGAGCCCAAAGGTAGTTCAGTTGGAAGAGGATCTCTCTTATGAAGAACAACCAGTCCAGATTCTTGATAGAAGAGAGCAGGTGTTGCTAAATAAGTTAATTCACTAGGTAAATGTTTTGTGGAAAAGCCATATGGTTGAAGAGGCAACGTGGGAATCTGAAAATGCTATGAGGGATAAATACCCCCACTTATTTTGATAAGTGAATAAAATTTTGCGGACGCAATTCCCAAAAGGGGGGAAGGATTTAACATCCCAGGTAAATAAAGAATAATATATTTTCATACATATTAATATTTACAAAATAAATATTAATTTTACATTAAATGGGTTTCTATGTTCGATAGCGTACCCGATATGCAAAAAATAGTTTCTTTGAAATCTTACGTTGCACACTAGTAATAAAATAATATTATTTTAAATGGTAGTTCTCCCGTAGCCATTGTATTGGAGAGAATGAATATGAATAACTAATATATGATTATATATGTTTGTTAAATGTTATTACATTTATCCAATAATGGATAAAGGCTTAAAATACGAAAATAATTCAATTTCTGGCATATATACTCTTATATTCACTAAAAGGTCGAACTATCACCTTTTGATGGTGAACCCTATTTAAATATAGTTTTGGTCACTCATTTACATTATATTGGACCAAATAAAATTCTTCTCTAGTATAGGGACTTCAATATCTACTTTGTGTAAATTTTTGGTATTTTTCCGATAAAGTTCATTTTTTAATGAATAGTGAAAAATGTTGTATTTTAATTCAAAACCTCTTTTTAATCTCATTTATTAATATGATTATATTATCTTTTGAATTTGTTTTAAAGTGAAATTATAATATATTTTTACCATTGAATCCAATAATGGTCGTTGGAATTAATTTCACATTGAAATCGGACTTAAACTAGTGTCAATCTTTTGATACTTATTATTTCATAAAAACACGCTATTTTCTCTGACAGTGGGAATTAATTATTAAATAAACTAATGAAACTTATATGATATAAATTTTGTAAAATAGACATCATTTTTGAATCTGGAATATCAAATATAGCTTAGGGTGAAGTTTTGGTTTTTTTTTCTGAAAAACTTGAATTTTTGATGAATAGTGAAACCACTAAGTGGTACTTAAAAGACTGATTTTTCGTTTGAATTAAATTTTACCACCTCTGTGTTTTGAATTTAAAAAATATGACATACATTTTTGTCATTAATAAGTATAACGTGGTTCAATGTGATTAAAATAATTTTTTGGTTAATAGTACCTTTATGTTTTTAATTGCGATTAGAGGTAATTAGTGTAATTTAAGGTAAAAATAATGTTTTAATAATATGAAATGACCTTAAAACATGTTTTAAACTTATTTTATGTGTCATGGCCAACCAAGAAAATCCATGGTTCAACTTGGGGACCCCATGGAGCCACTTTGGTATGAAAATGACATTAATAACTTTTTATTTAAAGTAAAAGTAAAAATGACACAAACATGTATTGTTTTACTAAAACAATTTTTAAATGGGGTTATATAAGTCATATTTGTGACTATAAATAGTCATTGGATAGATAAAAATATTTACTACATAATAGTATTTTTTTTATGATTTTTAGACATTAAATAAATTAAATTATTTATGACATCATGATGATGTAGCGATTACCTCATTATTTAACGATTTAAATTAAATGAAAAGATAATGTAAAATCTAAGAACCAAACTTTTCAAAAACCTATTTTATGGGTGTATTTTGAACTCTTATCACCTTATCCTAGAATTATATTAATGTGGGACCTTTAAAATCTGAAAATCATTTTATAACAAAGTAAACTTTTATAACATTCCAAGAGTGCCCCTCCTCTCCTCTTATAAACGGCCCCCACCTCTACCACCTTACCAACACCTATCAAGACTTTGGCTCGACCAAACGTTTCCCATTTTGTCTCTAAACATCCTTCTATTACTTTTATAAGCCTCGAATTGGGCAGAAGTGTTCCCAAGGAAGCCTTTGAGCTCAAATCAAAAAGAGTTACCCATTTTAATGGTAGTGTCTTCTCTTGTGTTCTTATGTTTTATTTTTCTTTTCCAACCCCAATAACTATTTTTATTCATTTATTTTGTAACAACACTAGTATCGTAAATATACTATGATGTTTTTATAAGAAGTTTTAGAGCTACACCCACACACACCTTCGTCTAATGGTTAAAGACCATACTGTTTCTGGGGTTGGCGATTTTCTGTCACACGAAATGGTGATTGTTCAATATTCTTTTAACATCTTAAAAGGTGGCCATTATGATGTCATTATATTTATATATGATATATAATATGTTTATGTTTTACTTATGCTTCTGTATTTTTCATTTATGGCATACCTTTATGGTTTCTATTATGGGTATACGTGATATCTTTATTTTTGGAAGTGCGGATTACCGCCCCCTCAAAGTGATTTGATTCGTTAATGCCATATGTGGGACATATAAAGGATGGATTTAATTTTATTATATATGATTTTATAATGGAATTATAATATAACCTTATATCATTATGGTTTCACTCCATTAAATATGAAATAGAAATGAAAGTAGCGTTCATGCGTACGTACGGCTTACTGTCTCCAGGAACGGTGCATTTCATTTCTTACCTCTAAATGTTATGTACTATTATAAATACATGTATATGCTGGATATATATGATATATATGATATCCAAATCGTGAATATCATTCTGGATATAATGAACCTTTTACCACATAAACAACATGTAATTGTAAGAAGTCCATTTTTGACTTATGAACCAGATATCAACAAAACGAACATTATTAACGTAAATGATTACATAATGCTTATAACATGGAAATAATAGATATAAAAGGAATAGTATGATTGAAAAGGGTTCATAATCAAGTAGAAATTAACACTAGTTTATTATTCAGGAGATTAGAGAGCAATCGAGTCACATCGGAAACGAGGTAAGGGACTTCATCTCAATCTCATTTCATTGAGGAATAATTTGTTCTAATACATGGATTTATTTTATACGGTGTATAAACCCCTTTTACTTTTAATTTTATACAAAAGGAATCTTTTTCTACGAAGAGTTTTACAAAGCAACAAAAAGGAATGTTTCTTTTAACGTACGTGGTGACAATGACCTTTTCCGCCGCCCCGAGTATTATTTGGTCTTTGGATTCCTTAGCGAATCGTGATGTTTTTAAGATGATATAAATAACATATAATATTTTATGTATTTTGGTATTGAAAATTGTTTTTATAATGGATTTTTTATGTCAATATATTTAAGTGATATATTGTGATCAATGTGTGGAAATGTTATCTTTCCATTATATTTGTTTTATGTCTTATAATTTTAGTGATAAACTATATGACGGGTGGTGCTGTGAATACCAGGATGGGTGGTTACGTTATAACCTCCAATGCATTGGGTATGGAAGTCAGCCATATGGATATTTTATTATGTGATATGTGTGGAAGTCGACCGTATGGTTATTCCACTTAAGTATGTTTATGTCCCAAGTTACCTTTATATGTTATGTGTTATTTATATGGGTTTTATGGTAATCTTTTGGTTTCAAAAGGGTATGTAATGATCTCTTATTCGGTGAAGAGTTTTTACTACTTCATAAAGGTGAATGGTATTAATTTGATAAAGTATACATGGTTTACTTATTGTTCTGAAAAACTAACAGTTTTCATTCTCTGTGTATCCCTTACTGGGCTTTTTATGCTCACCCCAAGTTTTTGAAATGTTTTTCACTAGACATAATGTGGAATTGGGTCAAGGATGAGATCAAGGAAAATCATGCTATCTAAAACATGGAACTAGACATGTTTCTTTTAAAGAGTTTTTATTTTATGGAAACTTAGTAGAAGTTTCTACTTTGTAATCTTTTGAGTTGTAATAGTTATGTCCTAATTCTCTAAAACTCTAAACCTGAAAAGATCCTCAATGTGAATTATTCATTTAATTAAATATTAAGTAAGGTTTATGGCCGGGGAAATATAGTGATCCCTAGATCCCATGAAATAATGAATTAACCATTTTAAAGTAGGAGGTTTCCCATTTCCCTACCTAAATATGTGATGTCTCTCTAGGTACCCAACAACAGCCTCAACAAGGGGTGAGATAACACACAGTAGTCCACCACCAATGGGTTCTATAACAAGATTGGTATGTTCATACAAGATGAATAAATGTACATATATAACAGGTGTACATGTAATAATAGTATATGTGATGTTAATTAGTCAATAAATTCATTCTATGTATAATAAACAAGACAAAAATGGTTATCCGTAATGAATACAAATGAGTATAAATGAACGATGTTGTGTAATCACTTATCAAGACTACATGGGCCAAGTTTCAAGGAGTATTAATCTTTAAGGAAACCATATAAGATAATACAACAACTAATCAGGATCCATGAATTATAAATGTACAAGGAATCTAAAAAGGATGGAAATATGGCGTATAAATGTCTATGGAATCCTAGCATATCAATTGATGTAGTTAAACTGAATCCAAGAATTAGAAATGTAAAAGGCATCCATGTAAGCTAGAAAGATTTGATAAAATGTGTATAAATGTCCAATTCATTATAATAATTAATTTTTCCATGATCCAAGTCATTGAAATGTCAATGGAATCTAAACAGGTCCTCGAATCTAAGGTGTAGTAATTTATAAGGCATCATAACTTTTAAAATAAATAAATAAATTGGTTCTAATGATTTGATATTTCCATGGATTCTAAATATATTAATTGAATGGGATCCAAGGGGCATTAATTTCAAGGGAACACTATTGGTTCGTTTGATCCATGGAGTAGTAATATCCAATGAGTCCTAACCAATACAATCAACATTTCATAAACCATTTCATTAATCTTTTCCTGATCATATACATGTAAAAGAATTATCCAAATCAATCCTTTAATATTAAAATAAAAAGGTGTGGTAATGTTCTTACAACTTATTCCAATTATAGATAAATACCATGTTCAATTAAAATAAAAATAAAGTGGGATCAACATACACCAATAGTAGTATAATCAAAATAAAAAAGTAATATCCCACCCCATTGGATGTTTGGGTTGAGGTAAAATACCTCTAAACTAAAACAAGTGTGTCACGACATATCCTAGACATTAATTTATCAATTAACATAGGTCTTAATTAATATATAAACCATTTCCTAGAAATTATGGCTTGTACAAAACAAAAAAATCTATAAATATCTATACTTTTATGGAAAAGGTAAATACAACCTACCTTAATCTTATAGACAAACACTCACCCATTATCATTCTCAGATTTGATCAAGATCAAGAGAAATAAGATGAAAAAAATGAACTCCCTGAAAATAGGGGATATGATTAAGAACCATAATAACTTCATTTAGAGGAATAAAAATGATTAAAGGTGTAATGGGAATAAAGAAATCACTGACACACATCCAGTGAGACTGTTGATGGATAAATCATAGACTATAGCAGAAAGACATAGAAAATACTAGGAGATAATTCCACAGGATATATCAGTGGGATAATAAGTTAGCAACTACTGTATAAATAATGAATGAGGAGGTGGATTTAATATTTAAATCATTTTGTGTGAAAATGGTCATTTTAAATCTAAATACAAGGTCACACTATTTGGATGTACGGTTGGATAAACCATGTGTCAATTGTGATCCATTCACAATACCAAATCCTCCCTCACACAATCACGGAGAAGGGTTATAAAAACAATGAACTAATGTTGAATTTTACCTATGTTAAATACTCTACAACACTTTCACTTCCTTGAGACCCCTATTTCAGAGTTTCATCTATCTCTGTGGCACTGGGTAGCATGTTGGACCACCCTAAATAGTTTACCCAAACCCTATGTACCATTCCACATGGTTTTTACTTACTATGCATCCCAACTCACTCTTTCATAATAATTGAATTTGGTCCCTGAAAACTCCCTAAAAACCCTCATTTCCTACATGACCCCACTAGTAAATCAAATTAGGTAAAAACCAAGGGGTTAAAAAATAAATAAAAAGTATCCATAGCTCATAAAATTGTTTTGATCTTACAATCATCCCCCATAAAGTATTTTTTCCCAACATTGTTCTTCTAAGGTGGTCAAGAATCAACTTAGAATTACTCGAGACACATGGAATGTATGATGGCCTCCCGCTCCCAAGTCTCATGCAGTACGTGGTCGTGCTTCCATAACACCCTTACTAGAGGAACTTAATGACGTCAATGAACCTTCATTCTATAGTAAATAATACATATTGGATTATCCTCAACGGAATCACCTCACTCTTACTCAAGATCATTGGGTTGAAGATTATGCAATGGATCAGAATGATATCAGTGAAGTTATGATATGTAAAAGACATCATAAATGTCATAGTACCTCTATGATAACTAAAACTAAAAGGATACTAGTCCAACACTATCTGAAATTTCAAATTTCTCTACATAATGTAGTAATATCTTCCCTTTTTTCTGAATCTATCTATTATACTATCTATAGGAAAGTTATAATAAAACCTGACTTTCCACCTCATACTCAAGTCGTAAATAATGATGATAGTTTTAAGTCTTTTATCTAGACTGAGATGTTAAAATACTATTATAAATAATATATACCTTTTCAAAAGTATCCCTAATTATATGTGCATGCAGTATCACTAACACTTCTGTCTATAACCAATATAGGGGTGAGTGGAACAACATACCATATACGACCTCATAATGTGTCATCTGTATGGCCTCTTGAAAGATATTATTATAATAAACCTTAGAAATGGGTAATATTTCCTCTGAAGAACCTGTAAAATCATGTAATCTTGATTAAATAAAGTCCAAAAAACATGTATCATACCCTCAGACTAACCGGAAATCTTTGGGTGATAATCCATACACAACAGTACCTATAATCCTAGTGCCCACTATAATACCTTTCTGAACTGTAAGGTTAAAAAAGTTTCCCTATCCAATATGATATATTGTATAACCCTATAGAGGTGTATGATCACACAAATATATTACCTCTTAATCCCATCCACTAAAAGTGTTTCAAAAATATTCATAAAATGTGAGACTTTTTCAACCTGTCTATGAACACCCATACAGTTACATTACCCTATGATGATCTAGACAGCACTGTCAAGAAATAGTTGGTGACTTCATCCCTTTTCCACTCAATAATAGGTAACATATTTAAAAAAACCCTTGTTTGTGTATCTTTAACATCACCTACTGATTTGTGGCACACTGAGTAAAGAACCCAACTATCTACTGATTCATCCCCATCCAATAGTATTGATGGAATATGTCAAGATACATCATGGGGATATCGGGTTACACATACCATATAGAGGCATGTGACAGGTGCAACAACTCCACCTATATATCAGCTAGAATCCAAACACATATGTGGATGGGAAATATCTGATCCACACCAATGGTCAAACTAGGTGGCAGGTCCTCACCTACCACACTCTCTCATAGGACCAAGCTTTTATAATATGATAGTTAACTCATCCAAACCAAATCCATAAGAGTATAAGTCATCCCAAATATGACAGATAATTATTCTACTGACTATCGTGAACCTCTGAGTTAATCTATTAAAACAATCACATAAGATGTCAGTCGCAACTAACCTCCTGAACAACCTATATCCTAGTCCTCTAACTAAGTGCATTGATATATGTATTTCCCTTTACTAGAATATAGGAAATATTAAGGTAAAAATATTTTTGGTACTCAACACACATTGATTACATAAGATTGAAGTCATGCTATGTAAATATTAACATTAGGATTTTATGGTCAATGTACACTAAACAATTTCCTCTTGGTAAATAATTGCTCCAAAAAAATATGGAACAGAAAACAGTGGTTAACTCGATATCATGTGTTGGGTAGTTCCTCTCATGTGTCCTAAAAATGAAATGACTTTATGACATGACTCTCTCCTCCTACAATAGAGCCTCTCCACGCATGATACATGATGCATTACAATATGCTATATAGCTCCAACTTGGATTTAGTATAATCAGTACATGCACTGAAGTATTCTCTCTTTTATCTCCTATAATGTTGTATCATATGTTTCTGAATGTACAAATGTCACACCCTACTTAGTCAAGCCCGTAAAAGAATCTTATAAGTTTTATAAGTCTTATATGAAATCATGTAGTAACTAGCTGGACCTAAGAAAATACTTAATTCAATTATGTTCATTGTATTTTCCTAGATAACTGTGGATCTCTCATTATTTGGGTTAACTAATACTATTCTGTCTAAGATAAATTATCCCAATATAAAATCCTTAAAAATCAAAACGTTTCACTTTTCGATCTTGTAATACAAAAAATTCTCTTCCAATGTATCCATTATGACCTAAAAATGATTGGAATAGTCATGCAGAGAATGTGAATACACCAATATATCATTAATGAATACAACTACAAATGAATCCAGATATGGTTGGAAAACATGGTTCATCAGTTCCATGAAAACAACTAGTGTGTTTGTGAGAATGAATACCATAAACAGATACTATATATAAAATAGCTTTTATAAAATATTTTAGGGGGTATGTCTAAATTCTAAAAGGAACCTAATGAAAACCCAATTTCAGTTTTATCCTTCAGAACATGTTAGCTCCTCAATGCTAGTTGGAGAGATCATCTATATTAGGAAAGATATACTTGATTTTAACCATCAACTAGTTCAATTTCTAGAAATTCAAACATAAATGTGGGATCTCATCCCACTTCATGGTGAATATGACTAATGAACCTCACATAGAAGTACTTGGTTGTATAAACCCCTTTGCTTCCATGTTCTCTAGAATACTATTGATCTCCTTTATCTCAATATTGGAAATCTTATACGGTGGAATGGATATCATTTCATCTCCTATAACTATCTCAATATAAAACACTACCCCTATCATATGAAAAAGTCCTGACATGGTTTATGGAAAACATCCCAGAAATGATCAACCATTTAAGGGAAATTCCCCTGACGAAATCGAGATCATCTATATATATGTTAGCATTCTGGTATGTCATATTTCCCAGACCATGACGCTCAGGTCCAAACCATCCTACCTATATATCCCATTCAACCCTTATGAATAAAAACACCACCCTATAGTGATGTAAAAGTCACCATTCAGAAATATATTTCCATTAAATCCATATAGGGAAAAAACCAGTCCATTATAAGAATGATGTCAAACCCTATCATCTTGTGGAAAATGATGACCCATGTGAATCATTACCAACATACTCAATAGTTAACTACCTATACTAGAATACACTCTCTAATTAACTAACAGACAATGTATTATGTTTCATCATGCCACTAAAAATCTAAACATTGATCTCATGTCTCTCAACAATAATTACAAATATGAAATATTGTGAATCACCTATATCAAAAAGAGTATTAACAATCATAGAAGCTATTATAATATTAACTCTCATGGTTGAAAGTCTTGAACTGTACTCCATAATTTTTGGTTTCACTATACATATGTTGCATTAACTGTAGCCCTTAGATATAGCCTGAATACCCAATGTAGGTCTTCTTAGTTTTCATTGAGAAACATTTGTTTGGCTACCCAAGCTACAGCCAACACCTCATCCTGGTCAGCTAGTAGAACACCATCTCTCAATATGAAGCAAAAATTCTGACGCCAATCCTAATCAAGGAATTGGTGTATAACTTATTTCAGTAGAAATTGGAGGAATATTACTACAAAACCATTGTAGGTGGCCCATACATCCACAACCTGGGTACTTGAATGGGTCTCTATCACACTGGCTTCTCATGTGTGCTTTCCATCCACACTAATGACAGAGATCCGAACTTCTATTACTCATATTCTTGTTCATATTCCACTCATGAAAGACCCCAATGAATATATTTTTTACACCTGACATGGAACCACTAGTTCAAATAGTTGATCTTCCATGCTATGTTCCCCCACATTTCCTCAGGTTATGTTTAGTATCCAGCACCTGATTTACAATTTATGACATTAATGTCTGTTAAAATTCATTGACTAGAAATTGGATGTCATTCCTGAAACTATCTTTGAACCACCAAGATTTTCATAACTAATCACATAATAGTATATGTTTGAAACACTAGATCTTTCTAAAATGGGTATAATATTCTCTAACAATTAAGATTCTTTATTATATATGGAAAAACTATTTTCCACCAACTGTCCTCTGCATATTAAGGTAAAAATAATCATAAAATTTTTATGGAAGTCCCTTAATGATATATCTAAATGAAGATCCATGTCATAAATCAGGTCCCACCATATTTTAGTGGAATCCAAAAGAATATATATATAGACCTTCACTCTCCTATCATGTTGTTTCTCTAGATGCTAGAAAAATTATAGCATGTCTTCTATTTAAGACGCTAAAGCTTGTGGTCAACCATACCCAAAAAATGTGGGTGGATGCTGCTGCTAAAACTCATGAATCAAATATACCATAGTCAAGGATGTCTATGATTATCCCAAAATAGTATTCTTAAAATGTATCAATCTCCCCCCAAAATTGGCCTCGACACCCATATATTGTATACTAGGTTATGTGGAAAGTGGATCTATATGAGGATCCACAAGTGGAACGAGGACAACAACTTTTAGAACATGTTCTTTTCCACCCACCTAGTGCAGGACTTTATCCCATCATGGTGGAAAATCTATAATAATTTGATGTTAATTTCATAAAGAAGGTTTGATTACAAATGGATCACATATATAAAAGTAGGGTAGAGACATACCTTCCTTTTCCAAATTAACACCCCTCTACCACTCCAAAATCTAGGTCTGGGTGACATAAAAGTCATAAAAACACCTGAGATATTCCCTAATTCCCACCACTAAGGTTGGGTCTTGGATATATTCTCTTCCACAAGTACAAATTCATTGTATAAAGAGTGAAAAAAATAAATTTATAGTGTTTACAAGAATTATATTGTGGTTGTAATATCTAATTAATGGTGACCATCACATCAATGAAATCAATTACATTCAATTTCATTCTAATTTATTTAGAGATTCTAATTTAAAGGATCAACTCTATGAATTTCCATTTCAAATTTATATGGGCCCACACACCTTATTGATTTTATGGTGGTTCCTATTTAATCCCACCAATTTATTTATCAACTCCTTGGATGAAATTCCATAATAGTACCATGGATATTTCATTAGTTAACCAAAACATGTTGCAAGCAATGAATGAACTAATATAAATATATCATGTAATAATGAAGGAAATATCAATGCTTAAGTTCATAAGAAGATTCATGATGAAATATATCCTTTCCATATTAGTACAAGTGTAAAAATAAATAATAATAAGGAATATACATCATCTATACCATCACCCATTGGTGATGAAAAAGAAACTATAATAAGAAAAATGTGGATCAATATATCCCATCGTAGAGAATTGAGATTTTTCTTGTATGTGAGTTATCCACTCCAAGGAATAGATCATTACGAAATTTGGAAAAATTTCTAATCTCATTTCTAATATTCCCAAAAAAACTATACAAATGAAATGAAACTACTCTAGTACCACATTGTAACATCCTAAACCCAGTTCACTCAGTAGTAACTCAATGTTATTGTTCACATGGCGTCACAGGTGACTCCATGTACAGTAGAGGATTCCAACCAGCTGGGAGGGTCCATGATGGAATTTTGGGGAGACTCCACCTTCATGATCAGAGTGTACCACAGTGGTATAATCCATACAAACAATATAATAAAAATATAAATAATTGATCAATAGAAGAATAAACATCCATCATATAAATAGAAAATTATCTCATCCAGCAATGTCATATAAAATGGTTTTAATGGAATTATTTAAAAACGATAGGAAATACATGGAAATATGAATACAATACAATATATATTTATAAAAAGGTACAAAAAGATCAAAAAAAACTACCTCATATAGCATCAGGAGCCATAGCCTGGTCTCGTGCTCTACTACTCTTTAAAAAATAAATCAACCATCACTATGTGGATTTTTTCCCATCTCCCTGCCTCCAACCATGATGTCTCTATGTGTAACCAATGTCGTCCTGAGTAGGGTGCGAGATAACACTCAGTAGTCCACCACCAATGAAATTTATAAAAATTATAGTATGTGTATATATGGTGAATTATTTTAGATATATTTTAAGAGTACACATATTAATAGTAGAGTGATTATATCCTATCTATCAAGCCTCACTTTGAACAAACAATTAAATCATGAGGGTTATCTATAAATAATTTCTAGTTACATATATTTCCTACATCAGTTGATCATGTAAAAGAACTATATGGGCCAGGGTCTAAGAAATAGTAATGCCCCTGGAAAATGAATATGAAAATCCAAACAGGTAATCAATATCCATGTATTTGAAATGTCCAAGACATTCAAAAGGTTTTGATTGGACTAGTAAAAAATTACAAGGGATCTTATCATATCAAGTGAACTAGTCAAACATAATCCCTGGAGTATATATGTCCAAGGCATCTAGGAAATCCAGATAGAAAGGATCCCATGGGAAGAAATGTCCATGATATTCAATTAAGTAACGTAACCAATATCTAATTAGAAGAAATGTCCATGGAATCCTAAAGGGTCACCAGATCCAAGGAGCAGTAATTCCCATGGAATCCTTTCATATATTTTAAATGATGTAATTAGATCCAAGTAGAATAAATTTACATGGTATCCATGTTTAAAAATTAATTGGTATACAAGGAGTAAAGTTTTCTAAGGAATAATATTGGTTCATTATATAAAAGGCTTTTTAATGTTTAAGGAATGGTAACGAATACATTCACCATTTCTAAATCATTTCATTAATCTCTTCTAGGTCATACTCAAGATGAGTAATTATAAAACTCATAACTTTCATATAAAAATTTCAGGGTTTTATAAAGTGATTATAACCTATAACAACTAAATTTAAATTCCATATTCAATTAACAACTAAATAAAGTGGACTCGATACACCCCAAGGGAGGAATAATTTCAACACAAAGGTAGAACCCACCCATGGGCAGTTTGGTTTGCAGTTAACTAGATATCACCTTAATCAATCATTTTATGACATGTCCTATACATTAATTAATCTATTCAGTAATGGTTAAATAAATTTAAAAAGAATTGTGCATGAATTTCAAAATGTGCCATTATGGAAACAAGTTATAAGAAACTATACTTTTAGGGAAAAGAAATAGACCACAAACCATCATCCAGCAGACAAACACTCATGAAATCATAACCTATAATTCGATCCATATCAGGATAATAATTAATAACCAATGAACACCATAAAAATATGGCATAAGTGCCTATACCAAAATAAATTCTTGAATAGAAATAAAAATGATGAAAGGAATGAGATGAATAGAGAACTCTCTAGAGTGCATCCAATGAGACTGACAAGAGAAGAATCAGAGTTTGGATCAAGGAGGTATAGAAAAGAAAAGGATAAGATTCCATGGAAAAAAATCAATGGGAGAAGAAGGTATCCATCACATGATTTATAATGAACAGAGTGGTAGTTTTAAAATTTAACTCATTTAGATGAAAAATGGAAACTTTTCCACTAAATATTTATTCGCATAGTTTGGCATCATTATTGGCCAAACCTTGTACCAAATGTGATAACATCACTATCCCAAATCCCCCATCACATGGTCGTAGTGCATGGCTAGAAAAATGGGGTGTTGAATATTCATTTTTCCCTTATTGAAAACCTTACTGCACTTGTATTGGAATGTATCTCCTTCTTCATGGTTTCATCAAACCACACATCCATGTGGAGAGGACTAAACAACCTTGAATAATTTACTCAAACAATGTGTCTTGGGAATCATAGTTACTACAAAACATGTAGTCTACATGCCTCTTTCAAAACCATGTTCACCATTCTTTGAAAAAGAGCCACACACCCATTTTTTCTCCGTGAAACCTATTGGCATTCACATTATGTTTAAACAAGGAATTAAACTTTAAATAAAAAGGTTTCATACTTCGAGACAAAATGGGATCATAAATGTATCTACCTACATATATTCATGGTTTTCAAAGGGAACTATTTCTAGCGATAAAATTTGGTATTTTGTCACTATAATCAGTGAAGTGGTAATATATGTGGTCTTTAAGATAGGTTCAATATTCAAGGAATTTCATTTTATTTCTACACACTATGTTTAGAGATGATCTATGTATAGATTCACAAAACAATAAGTTGAGTTTCTTTATATAATCACTATTCAATAGAATAATATTTTGAACATATAATATTAATATATCAAAAAGTATCCCATATATCTTAAACATTCCCAATATGTCAAAATTCATGTTGTAGACAACTTATCTTGAACAATCATACTACATCCAAGTCTAGAACGAGACGTTTTCCATTCCTCATTAACACAAAATATTCATAGATGGAATGCATATTTTCACACTACATCAGTTCCAATATCTATCAATTTACCAAATAGATTCTAACTTGACATAATCATACAATAATATATATAATATATCCATTAATTTAGTCCACTTTTATATATTAAAATACCTCACTAATGTTCTTTTCAACAGCAATAGAACAATTAGTTCACCCAAAGGTATTGAAACAAACTAGGGATCCATTAATTTGACTAGTAAATAACACAATACCAATATAACCATCTTCTTTAGAATTATAATTATGTGTAAAACCAAGATGATTGATGATACAAAACATATGTTTATCTAAATTACTCAATATTGAATAAACCCAATTCTTAGTAGCTTATTTTTTAATACCCCAAAAAGTTTCTCACCATTCCATTGTCTAGGCCCACAAAATCCCGAAAGAACTTATATTTTAATATAGCTTATATTTTTTATATTTTATTCTAATATGTATACATCACATTATGTCCTCATTAGAAATTCATTCTGATAATAATTTATTATAATAAAAATAAATCTATAAATGTTACGTGGTAAATAGAGATAGATCCCAAAAACATGGATCTATAAAAATTATTGAAGTAACCATCATGTATTTCTTCTCGAATTTATTCTTTAGATTTATTGATACTTATATGGGGAAATTTTAGGAGGATTTCATTACAAAAAATTAGAATGTATAAGAAGGTAATTAAAAAATGGAATAATTATGAAATGGGGTAATAATTATTGAGAGATTATTATAGTTGATATTTGAGTAATAGAGATTTTATAACCTTAACGGTTTTATAATTATAATTTCTGAATGATTTGAAATTAAAATTCCAAAAACAATATTTGTTTTAATCCTTTTTTGCATTAATTATCCTTTATTTTTATATTATTCGATTTTAACTAGTTTTTATGTACTTGATATGTATACTATTTAGAAAATAATTCATTTTGTTGATTTATTTTAGTATTTTACAAATAATTTGTATTCTTGGATGATAAATTTTGGATTGTGTTATAATCATTATCCATGTCAAGTTCCAAATTATCTATATGAGGTTCAATATAATTCATTTTATATTCATAATATTTCATATAATGTTCAACATATATCATATGAAGGCCGGTTTCTTCCATATAAATTTTAATTATCATCAATATCACTATTGTTAAATAAAAAATCATTTATATTAAAATATTTTATAATGCCTAAAACCTTTATTATATTTTGATAATACCTTAGATATCATAGGTATGATGTATTTATAAAATATTGACATAATATATGTATCAAATAAACTCTATTTTTATGAAAAAGTGTTCTCCCTCCATCCTATGAAGTGTCAATATAGAAATTTCCATGTTTTCAATATTTATTATAAGAATTTATTTCAATAATAAAATGTTTTTATTTCAAAAATAATGTTAATTTTTTTCAAACTACCATAAGAAATAAATTCAAGATTATGAATTTGATTCAACATTAGAAATGGAATTGAACATATAAAAAAGAATAATATCTTATGAAATCATATGTTATAATAATGTTTTTTAGTATGTTATAAATATATACTGGTATTATTCATAGGTTGTTATGACTTAGAGTTCCCAAACGATATTTGTTATATATAAAAAGATGATTCATTATTTTTTGAATATTTTTGTTTCATGATATTTTAATTTCCAGGTTTCTCATAGGATATTTGTCATAATGTGTAAAATGATATATAAATAAAATTTTCATGCTATAATTAACTAATAATTTTTTGAAACTACGTTAATCATTATTTAAAATTTATTTTAGAAAGGGAATTAAGTATTGGATCAATATTATTGGTCAACGGAACTGTATAATGATACATGATTTATAATATAAGATTTTCATTAAACGTAATATTTTATGAAACATGAATTTGTCGACATGAATCGTGACTTTTGACTTATTTTGATAACTGTAATTAATTTCATAGTGGTGATATGTTTTTCAAAAGTAACCATGTCATAAAAACTATATATATTTTTCTGGTTTTGTGTGTGTTTTAGTTTTATTGCTTAATCATTTTTATTACACTTCATTTTTATTGTTTTATTATTTTTCTTTACAAAATCATGAAAAAATATTTTATATCTCTAATAATTATTTCTATTTATTGGGATTGACATATAGTAAAAGTAACATTTTTTTCTAGATATGGGTTATTCTGTAAAAAGGGAGTATAGTTTGGTTGTGGCCTGATCTATGAAATATAGGTATGTATTGGTTGTAATTCCCATTAAATGATTATATTTTTCTTTGTTTCTCTGGAGGATTATATAGAAGTGAAGAGTAAATTTATTATAAATTTTATCCAAAACACAAAACAAATATTGAAATAACATTTTCTTATTTTTTCAACTACTCGTAAATAATCACTCATGTTTGTAGGATATGATGAACTCTTTATTTTGTGAATTTTTTAAAATGGCCAAATAAACCCCTCTCTAAAGCCGATAAAATCCCAATATGGGAAATATAAAGATGAATAATCCATTAAGGTGTTTATTTCACTATTTTATCAATATTTAAAATGAAAAGAGAATGTATAAGGGTGTTATTTACTACTGAAATGAAGCTATTAAGTGTCTACTAATGTCATACATGTAGGGATATCCAAGCTATATTTTACATGTAATTACCTTATTCTTCTTTTTTATATTCTGATATTTCTTCTTATCAACATGGTAAACTGTCATCCCTGTGACATTGATATGTTTTAAAACATGTTTTTAGTTGTTTTTGGTTTATTATGTTTATAATGATATGTTTATTATTAGAATATTTTTTGTGATTCAACTAACTATGATGCTATTTTTTATTCGATTTACTATGCTTTTATTAAATTAAATATTGCTAAAAAGTATTGTTGCAAGATGTGTAGGTTGTGTTATGTCTTTTCAACATTTTTAAATACTTTCATCATTTTTTATATATTAATATATTGAATAAAAGTATTTTGGATGTTGAAATCTATTAATTTTATAAGATAATATAATTTACTGTTGTAAATTCTATCACCACATTGGAAGTTATAATTTGATTTCTTTTTTTGAGAAAAAAATGTTCAACTCAATGATAGTTGTGGGATTTCCCATAGCATCACCAATATCATGAATATAGTTTGGTTGAATTATAATGTGAAGAGTATGGATTGAAAAATATTTTTTAATAGCATGATAAAAAATTTCTATATTCCCTTACTAACTCGTTTTTATTTTTATGTCCCCCATATTTAGGAATCTGTCTCTTAGATCTATTGTGTTGATGATTGTGTCCCTTGAAGCCTGCCTCCAATAATCCATAGGTTGGAAACTGGAAAAAGATGGTATAAATAAAACCAATGGTATTTGTTACCTTAAATAACTTATTTAATATATATATAGGATTCCATACATAAACACCATAATATAAACTGAAATCTATATCAATTAGGCTTGTAATTTCATGTAAGTGAATGTTTCCAATGTCAAATACCAAAAGGGAATCATCTAACAATAGTAGAACCAACAAAACTTCACAACCAAAATATTAAAATACATGGAAATAATGGAGAGTGAAACAAGTTCAGAAATATGTGGCCATAATGGGGAGCGAACACAGTTTAGTAAAGGACATTTCCTAATATGATGTAATTGAAAAAAACTCCTTGACTAATATAGAAATCATATAATATGCTTCCTTGTTTTCCACAATTACATGTTTTATTCTTATGTTTTTAATTGATGGATTATTTTCATTATTCCTATACGATTCATGTATTATGAGCTATCATGATTTATGCCATGTTTTATTCTTATGTTCTTTTATGTGTTATAAATTATCTTGAAATTTTTGGATCATGTTCTCATAATCCTATTCTGAAGATTATGCTTAAATGTATCAATTTTATAACCTTATTGATAATCTAAGCTTACATATTTTTCTGTTTCCTTGACTAGGTCATAAAGATATTTATAAAGTATGATGTGTCTAACAATTCATATAGTGATCAAAAACCTAGTGGGAGATAATATAGTTCATTTATGTACTAGTATTCACGTTTCTATGTTTCCAATGGAACTAAACTAATACATTCATTGAGTATTTGTTTGTATTATATAGTAAGTATTCTGAAAATTTGATGAAATGTTAATGTATATCAAGACTTGGTCATTATAGTGGTTTTAGAGAAAATGATATTTTAGCCTTCGGAATAGAAGATGATAAAGCCTTAGTTATAACCCTAAGTACATGTTTAAGTATAAGTCTATGTATAAGAAAAATCCTTGGAAAATGTCCTGGAATTTTCGTAATGGATAGATTGTGTTGTTTCCTTGAAATAAATCAATATTTTGATACATCATGTTAATGTGGTTCTATAATAAATGTACCTAGGGTTAACAACTCTGATAAGATATCTCGGGCCTCACTCGTCATAATCTAGTACTCAACAATGTGCCTTTATTCACAATGTGTTTGACAATATTAGGGGATATGCTTTAGAAATTCACAAAATCATCGCTAACTGTTGTGATGGATTTGAATAGAAGAATACTATAAATAACTATAGATAAACCTAAGGTTTCATAAATTAAGTAAGGTTTTATAACTTGGACATCCTATTAGTAACATTTCATGATTATGTAGTTCCTCACAATGATAATCATTTCTTACTCAAAGGTTTCTAGTTTTATCCAATATGGTGAATCATAAGGACTAAGATTGAAATTGAATGTGTTATAAAATATACTAATGAGATGTAGAATGTTATGACCACTTCATTAGAGGATGTTGAAATCATGCCTACTTAGTTTTCAAGGAACATGATTGTCATCGCCATCCAATGGGGCATTTACCGTGACTACCCCAGACCCTCCTTCCATTGACCAAGGGATGTGGACTAGCATCAGAAATGCATATAACTAAAAAAAGGGAAGGCATTGCCTCAAAAAATTGTTCACACATAGGAAGGTCACACCACGAAAAAGCAAGACAATTGATGAAGAATGGTACAACCACAACAAAAATCCAACAATGAGTGTAAAAGTGAGTACCGATGGTTAAGAGGTCATAATACAAGCCCAAATGAAATGGAAGTAAATCAAAAATGGAAAAATGCTCATGAGGTCGTCTGCCAAGGTTCATACCTGAATGGTAGGTACATATCTTCACCACATCTCTCCACGTCTACTAGTCAGCACTGTACACCGTCTGTCAGTCACCTCCGAGCACCGTCAAGCCCTGACCCCTCAAGACGCTGTCTAGTTTCCCATTATCTTCAAAAAAACAAGGTGTGGGAGAAGCCCATGCGGGGGATATTATAAAAATACTCAGTAGGGACCCTAAGGCCCCTGATATTCTCCCATAATTCCACAAAGGAAATGCCATAAATCATGATCTAAATTACAAAGCAAAAATGAAAAGACCACTCACACCGGGTATAACTTGTGTACAGAAGTACATATGATTAGTTGTAAAGCTATATTATATTATTCTTCTGAAACTCTATGCTATCAATCCACATTGGGTTTCTAGATGATAATCCACACAGGTTATCTACGTAATGATCTACAGAGGATCGCTTAGTGCAGATCCACATAGGATCACTAGGTGTCGATCGACAATTGATTCCTCAGTATTGACTCACATAGCATCCCTCAGTGTTGATCCACACAAGATTTCTCGATGCTGAACCACACAGGATCGGTTGGTGGTGATCCACACGGGATCGCTCGGTGCTGATCTACACAGGATCACTTGGTGTTGATACACTCAAGACCATTTTTCTTTCTTCACATCACAACTAACCATTGGATTCCTATACATAACACATTTAATCTAGGAATATTTGTTCCTCAATCCTTCAGTCATACTTCAACTACAAAAAACCCCACTATGAAGTAACCCGATGATCTTACATGTCATAAGTGATCCAAAGAATAAGACGATGCATCAATTGGACACCCGGTCTGTATGTTATGGGCATTTTAGTACCGAGGGTCTGGTTGGATTCATGTATGATACAACCTTGGTAGACATGAACATTATTAGAATCTCATGTGGAGTATCTCAGAATGAAATTTTCGTACTAAGGGTCCATGTTCCGTATATGGTTTGTTAAATAGATGTTTGGTCTAGGAGATATGCCCATTTAAGTAGAACTAGGAATACAAGGGGTCAAGGTTTGGTCTGTGCTGGTCGCACCAACCCGACCCGGCCTGCTAGGCCCGACCTAAATGGGATGGGCTCGACCTTGTTTGGATGGGCCTATTCCGGACCACTGTGCATGTTACAGCCCACTAGGCTGCGGGCTCGGCCCGTTGGTCGAGGGCATGGGGTCCGCTCCCCAAGGGAATCACTGATACCATTCAGACCATCAAAGTAGTTGCATCAGTTGGCACCAACTCTCTTGTCCCATCCTGCTAAACCGATGATGCGTGGGACCCACATACAATTATACTACTATCCACCACAACTAGAAGGGGCTAGCTTTCTCTGCAGCATGTTGTTGTAGCTCACTGCCCAACTCAACAGCTGCACCGGATGGCGCCGCACTCTCCTAGTTGGTCTGCGTGGACGGGCCTACAATGGACCCGCAGGCATAGGTTCTACCATCAACATGGATTTTCACCATTGAATACTGCCCTGCTTCAATGCGGCTGGTGAATGTCGGCTACCCCCTTGTCTTCCACGATGTCTTCAGGCGGCACTGTTCCTTCGTGGCCTGCTTGTTCCATCATGCCAGAAAATCCTCCGCAGGCCACTGGTGAAGCTATAGTGGACCTATTTTCTTCCCGTATGCACATATATCTCTCCCGAGATGGAACCAAGACTATGCATCCCTTGGTTCCACCATACTACTAAATCAACTTGTTATCCATGAAGAATGCCACCACAATCATGTTTGGAGGAGGGTCCATGACTTATTCATTTGGCCTGTGCCCTTTGCATTAACATAAAAACATGGGAAGGATATTTTAATTATAAAAACTCCCATTATGAAAACCCACCAATATCCTCCCACATTAATGAATAAAACATGGATCAGCCTGTTGGACAGTTGATCTGGGTTCTTTATAATAATCAAAACCCGGGTAAATGGAAGAAATCAATCATAAAACCCCTACCTCGAGTTCCTTGTAAGGCATTCTAGAAGAGAAAGGAATTTCCATATCTGATAGTTTTCGTCAGCATTCACCATCAACCGTCGATTCCCCCAAAGACCATCACTTGATCACATTCTTTATTATAGCGGAATGTCCCTAGTGCTTCATCAGAGCTTCCCCTCAATGCTAACCCATAACCCAAGCCCAAGATCTGATTAAATTGATGGAAGAGGTGGAGATTAACACATTAAACAATTAATGACGTTCATTAATGAGTTTAATTAATTAACCTCTTAACTCTCTCAACAGTGCAGTTGCACAACCCATTTTTTCTCCCAATAGTATAATTACACAATTTATGATTCAATCCATTAAAAGGTTTGATGTTGCACTATGGTCCCACCACCAGTAGTCCAATGAATGAAAAATGAAAAACAAAATAACATTTAGTTATTTTATTAGTTTATATAAAGTCCAAGAAATTATCATTTTCATCTAACCCATTCCTGTTTTAGTTATTATTAACTTAGTTGAATCCAATGACAATAGATTTAACAGTGTCCTTGGATTTTTAATCCATGTAACAGTTTAAAAGAGAGAAAATGTCACCTGAACGTTTAATGAACGTTTCTTAAAAATAGTTCCAAAAGTATTAAGTGTCACCCTCTACCCACACCGGCTGTGGTTAGGATCTGCCTAATGGGAACACACCCTCAAGAGATCAACGGTACTCTATGATTTCCAATCTGAGTTACCGCTTATGAGATAAAGAATTTAACAATAAAATAATTTTTTCTTAATTATTTTATTTACGACCAAAAACTAACATCCACTAAAGGCATGTGCCAACAATTGTTAGTATCTATCTAATGAAATCATACCCTCAAGAGTTGAGGGGTAGTCTACGATTTTTAATCTAAGTCACCATTTGTGAGTTACAAACATGTGGAAAAGAAAATAATTTTATCTAATAATTTTATATATGATTATTCCATTTTCATGTTTTCTCACCAGAGGCCTATGCCGACTAAACATATGTCGCACCTAGGGTAGAACTGCCCTTATGAGTTCAATGGTGCCTTCATGTTTCTAATATAGACACCTGTTTAAGAGTTATTCTACTTTTTTAGGAACACCACTTATGTGATATTTAAAACATATTATTTTTTTAAAATTCATTTAGGGCACTCTGAACCTTAGAATTATGTTCTCTAAAATTTTGTTGTCTCATAATAATTTGATATAGTAAAACAATATATGGAAAGTTATGGATGTTATATTATCCCCGGTATATGTAATTATGTCCATGAAATCCAATATAAAAGAAAATCAAACAAATGAATGTACTGAGCACAAAACAAGAGCCTCCTTCTCCTATGTGATCTCCTGGAGGTTCTCGTGCTACCACAAAACACGAGATATGGAGATCGAACATCCACGAAGGACTCACTCCTTTTGATCCTCTATTTCTACTGAGAAATCTATAAAATCTCCCCACCATCAAATTCCAACACATCCTAGTTGATAACATTTGATGGGTCATGCACACATCTACTCGGATACAACACATGGAAACTATTATTCACCTAGTACATCTGTGGGGGAAGAGTTAGGTTGTACTCTACCTCTCCAACCCCGCTATGAATATGGAAAGCTCTGATAAACCTCAATGATAGTTTGATGCTCCAGCCGAATCTATGCAATCCACATCGGAGTGACACCCATAGGAAGACATGGTCTCCCTCCTCGAACTCTAAGGGTCTCCATCTCCTATCGACATAATACTTATTTCTGTTATGTGTAGTCTTCATCCTCCCCTGGATGATATTCACTTTATCAATGGTAGCTCTTTCCAACTCTGCACCCATAAGTGCTAACTCCCATGGGCTTTTCCTGTATATAGGTGATCTTCATGGTCTCCCATACAGGGCCTCAAATGGTGGCATGTTGATGGTGGAGTGATAACTATTATTGAATGAGAAATACACCAGTGGTAGATGGTCCTACCAACTCTGAACAAATCCAAGACACAATAACTAAGCATGTACTCTATGTTCTATATGGTCTGCTCTATCTCTCCATCAGTCTGGGGCTAAAAATTTGTTCTCAAGCGTGACATAACCTCATGCTCATCTATCACTTAATGAAAATTTATGTATCATGATACATACTCTGCCACCTCTTTCTTCATCTCTGGACACCAATAATAATGCTGATGGGGATGATACTTCTTTTCCACACCCAGATGTACCATGAAAGGGGATGTGTGGGACTACCCCAACACCTCCTATCTTAGTGTCACTGGTACCATGGTGCGTCCTCTTAAAAATGGGGACGTGCTCCCCACCATTATAAAAAACATCAAGATCCCATCGAGAGGATACCTAAGCACGTCGGGCCTCAGAGTCAACATACCCATAGCTGTGTCTCTCATACCCCTAGAAGGAGTGGGGACTGACAGGCAGGGACTAGAGTTATTCTTTTCCATCACTATCCATGAAGGATAACTGCAACACGACAAGCTGATTTGGTGCATCACTCAACAACTATAAACGAGAGCTCCTACTGAGCACGTCTTCCACAACGTCCTTCTTACTAGGAGTATAGAATATCTCAAAGTCGTATTCCTGGTGTAACTCCAAACATTTCCACTAATTCTATGCGAAAAATCCTACAAGAACCTTTTCATCCATGCGAAAGGCTACCCCTTTAATTGATTGATTGGCCCATTGACCCT
Source organism: Viscum album (assembly GCA_963277665.1). NCBI lineage: Eukaryota > Viridiplantae > Streptophyta > Magnoliopsida > Santalales > Viscaceae > Viscum > Viscum album. Next base: position 738,562,966 of record OY728137.1, read on the forward strand.
TTAGTAGTTGGTACTCTCTCTACGAACACTAGGTTAATGTTCTGATTTTACACACATAACCTCAAACACTTGGTCTTTCTAATCCCTTCCACTACAAGTCCTCCAACTATACTCTCACCTCCCAGGGCTCTATGGGAGCCATATGATATTTATTTATATATATCGGTGTCAGCCGTAAGTCCAAGCCAATGCTAAAGTCTCTCTCCCAATGAGGAGACAATACTAAAACCATATTTTGAATGGATGTTATCACACTTCACCACTAATGTTGGGAACTGAAAACTAAAAATACCTATGGCTATGAAAGAAAGGATGGATGACTCTAGAGTAATTGGTTTCACCCTCATATGCATGTGTTTATCCCGTGCTGCATGGGTTTAATTTTTTTTTCTGACCAAGGAAAACCCCATTCCAACACTACGGATATTCCACATCATTTTTCCTAAACCTTTCAATCTATGTATGATCTGGGGATGACCGGTCCATACCTAAACATATGTTGTAAGGCATCGATGCCGCAACAAATATATTTCAACCGAAACTCTTGCCTCAAGGGTAAAATCACATCGTTGTAATATATTTGATTATCGAGTCTCCTCCCATATGTATCTCTAGATGTAAGGGTCAACTGAACAATATAACTGGAAACCTTGGTATTGAACAAAATTCAAAAGAAGTAATGATTATCATCTACGTTTATTAATAGGGAAGCATGTAGTAGACACATACCGTACCTCGATTCATTCCTGGAGTCGTCGGGTCACAATCCTTGACTGCACGAAGCTACTCCCTTCCCCAATCCTTCATCTCCTTGATCCTATTGGGGGCCACATTGTGGTGGTGGTTGTAACATGTAGAAATGTATACCAACTCTTGCTAATATTCTATCTCCTCTTCCATGTTTGATTCCCTACCGATTCACTTGTCCCTGTCACTTCCTCTTCTCGAGAAATTATTCAAATCCCAGTCTCTGAGACTGACGCTCGTTTCCTACCTTCCCACTACTATAATTCATTGGATGTATCTACTCATCCAAATAACAATAAAAGAAAATGGTTTTCTCTAGAACCCTAACTTAAGTTGGAATGAAAAGAGGAATAGTGCTAGCTCTAATGTCCCTAAACAAATCTACCTCAGAGTTCCGAGCCCTGATGCATTAGTCATATCCTATTTATCAGGTACCTAGAATGGTCGTTATGCCTCGATGAATACTCTGTTAATGACATGTTGTCCTATTGGAACTGTAGGAGCTCTTGGAAATACAAACCCCTTAGATTTTTATGGAAAGATAACCCATTCCATGAGGATAGTTCTCAAGCTCCATCCCTGGAGAAGACACCTCATTGTAAGATAGATGTAATCTAAACCATACCATCGCCCTACTGATCCATGTAGAATGCTCACTACTAGGTCCCGCATCTGATCTAATGGTGCCCTAGAAAGATGGAAACACATTCACCACATTAGGATAGTCATTATCCACATGTGAGTCAGGATGACCTTGGAACGTAAGGGGTACCTGTCACTGAAACCCATGTAAGGCACTAAGGCTATATATATCCTATATTAGTAATGATAACAATAACTACTGACCAATGAGTAGTTGTTTCACTAGGACACGACCAGAATTTACCATCTTGGGAAACTGTCCTTGTACTGAAGCCTCATCACTCTAAAGAACACCCTCATGGAAACACACTGGAATCCTAGATGGCTGTCTGCGTTAAGGAATCTTGATAGAGAATTGAGATGAACCACAGTCAAAAGTGCATACCTGGTGAGGTGACTCAAACGAGATAAATAGAAAAGAATTTTCAAAATACCTGAAACTAGTGTTTTCATGTACTGAGTCGCAAAATAGAATTCACAGTCGTGGTGTATGGATATGTCAGCCGCCTCACCAAAACTGGACTCCCCAAACTGAAACCTAGATATAGGACACTTAACACTATTGATCCATCGAAAACATAGACTCTTATTTACTCTGGTATAACCGACCTCCCTCTAATACCAATTTTTCAGGACCCATCCTTCAGGGCCCGTGTCTTGACTATCCCAAGCCCTCCTTCCATAGGCAAGGGGTTGGTGATAAGAACCAGAAAGGAATATCCCTAAAAAGGGAAGGAATTTCCTAAAAAAATGTATATTCACAGTTAGGGAACACCACGCACAAGTAACACAACAGAATAAGAAAGGTACAAGCACAACTAAAAACCACCACTGAGTGTGAAAGTAACTACAGAAAGTAAAGGGACCAGAATACAAGCCCAACTAAAATTAAAGTACAAAAAAAGTTAAAACATCTCCTTAGGTTGTCCACTAAGGTTCCAATTTGAAGGGTACATATAGATCATCACCGTATATCTCTATGTCTATCGGTCACCTCCACACAATGTCTGTCAATCACCTTCAAGAATCGTTCAACCCTGACTCCTCAAGTCTAAGTCAAGTATTCCATCCTCTTCACAAGCCATAACAAGGTGTGGGTGAAGCCCATGCGTGGTTGAGTATAACAATACTCAATAGGGACCCCTAGAACCTTGATAGACTCCTATAATTTATCAAAGGAAAATCCCTAAATCATGATCTCAATTACAAAAGCACAAATAAAAAAGACATCTCACACCAGGAATAACTTAAATATAAAAGTAAAAATGATTAGCTATAAAGCTATATTATCTAATTCTTATGAAAGGATGTATTTTCGATCCACATAGGGGTGTTGTATGTTGTTCCACATTGGGTCTCTAGGTGCTGATCAATAAAGGATTTCTCGGTGCTGATCTATATAGGATCTCTCAGTGCTAATCCACACATGCTCGCTAGGTGTTGATCCATGTAGGATCGCTCAGTGGGGATCCACACAAGATCGCTCGGTGCCGATCCACTGATGATCTCTAGGTGATTATCAACGAAGGATTCCTCGGTGCCGATCCACATATGATTGCTTGGTGCCGATCCACATAGGATTTCTATGGGATGATCCACACAGGATCACTCAGTGTAGATCCACATAGAATTGGTCGGTGCTGATCGACACAGTATCACTATTATTTCTTCACGTCACAACTATCCATTGGATTCCCATATATACCACACATGAATATGAGAATATCCTCTACTCAAGAAATCATTTGTACCTCAACATCCACAAAAACCCATGAAGATGTAACTTGATGATAAACTATGTCATAATGGTTCCAACGAAATAGATGGTGTGTCAATCAGATGCCTCGTCTGTATGTTATGGGATTTTTAGTACTAAGGGCCTAGTTGTATTCATATATGATCCAATAGGGTAAAAACCCAAATTTCTCCAAATGACTCAGGGTTTATCTCAAAAGGACTACCTCGTCATAAGAGTTTCAGTTCCACAAACGATTCATGAAACAGATGTCTCATTTAGAAGATATTCCCATTTATGCGCAAATGGGCTATAAAGTGGTCTCCATTCGGTCTGATCTGGTCGGATCGACCAGACCAGCCCACTGAGCCCAACCAGAAGGGGTGGGGCTTGGCCTGGTTTGGATGGGCTTTTTTGGCCAATTAGGCCATGGGCTTGGCCAGCTGATCGCAGGCTTGGTCAACTTGGCTCTAAGTTCGTCCCGACCCACCCGTCTGGGCGTGGCCCGTCGGGCCGCGGAATCGCTTGGCCAACTGGTCGAGCATGGGGGTTTGCTCCCATCTTGATCATCTGAAGTCGTTCAGACCATCAATTCAACAATTCTGGTTGGCGCCACCTCTCCCGGCAATTCTTACTAGAATGGTCACACGAGGGTCCCACAGACCGTGGGTCCAACTCCACCGTAGCTAGAAGTCGCAACCTTTCTCTGTAATGTGCCACTTCAGCACACTATTCGGATCAACAGCGGCACTGGATGGTGCCCCACTCTCTTAGATGGTCTGTGTGGACCAGGCCGGAATAGAATCATAGGTGTGGGTCCACCCTCTAATGCAGCTCGAAGCCACGAAATTCCACCGTGGTGCGCCACCCAACTTCAATGTGGCTGATGAATGTTGGCCACACCCTTGTCCACCATGACACTTTCGGTAACCACCGTTCCATCATGTACTGTGGGTGCCAGCTGCCACCTCTATGGGTCGTCTGTGATGCCATGCCGATGAAGCCTTCGTGGGCCACCGGTGAAGCTACAATGGTATGTTTTCTTCTCGTCCGCACCTATGGCACATCCGGGACAACGCTTGTGTTGCACGACCCTTGGTTTTACAATTACACTAGAACATCTGGTTGAATACAAAGAACACCACCACAAATGAGTTTGGTAGATGGTCCATGAATTTTTCATTTCGCTCACACACTCTGTGTTATTATAACAATAAGGGTAGCATATTTTAATTATAAAAACTCCCATGAAGAAAACCCTTTAATATCATCCAACATTAATAAATGAAACATAGGTCAACCTGTAGGATGGTGGATCCGTGTTCAACATGATTTTCAAGAACATGGTAATGTGAAGAAATCAAATCAAATAAACCCATAACCTGAGTTTGTTGGATGGCATTTCAGACAACAATAGAGTCTCCCCGTCAAAAGGTGTTCGTCCTCATTTTCCATTGCCCATCGTTTCTCCCAAAGAATGTCATTCAATCACATGCTTTGTCAGAGTAGAAAGTCGTCGGTGCTTTATCAGAGCTTCCTCTCATAGGTCTTCCAAAACCCAAGACCATGATCGGATCAACTAGAGGGGAACGGTGGAGATTAACACATTACCCAATTATTGAAATTCATTAATGAGTTCAATTAATTTTCCTTATAATTATCTCAACGGTTCTGTTACCCAACCCATTATTTCTCCCAATGGTGCGGTTACACAATTTAAGTGTCAAGACATTAAATGGTTTGATGTTTCCCTACAGTCCCTCCACCATTTTTCCAATGGAATCTTAAGGAAAAAGAACAACCTCTAGTTATTTTATTATTATTTTTAGTAAAGTACATGGAATTAACCTTTTAGTATGACCCTTTCTTGTCGATGTTGTGCTTTCATTGAGTGAATCTCGACACTAAATATTAAACGGTTCCCCCAACTCTTTAATCCGAGCACCTTTTCCAAAGAAAGAAAACGTCGCCTACACGTTTACTGGACGTACCATAAAAATGATAAAAAATTATTAAACGTCACCCTCGACCCGCGCTGATCGAGGTTAGGCTCCTCCAAATAGAAACACACCGTTCACGAGCTCAAAAGATCTCTCATATTTCCAATACATGTTACCATTTATGTGTTAAAGAATTTAAAAATAAAATAATTATTACTTAATTGTTTTATTTAAGGCCAAAAACTAAATTCCACTACTGGTCCACGCCGACCAATGTTAGTATCTACATAAAGAAATCATAAACTCATAGGCTTAGTTGTGGTCTCACATTTTTAATCAGAGCCACCATTCATGAGTTATAAGCTGTTTAAAAATGAAATATTTTTTAAATTATTTTATTAACGGTTATGCCATTTTTTGGTTTTCTCATTGGAGGCCTGTACCGACTAAACAAAAGTTGTGACAAGGGAAATCCCACCATTTTGAGTGAAACAGTGCCGTCAGATTTTTTATACAGGTAACCATTTAAGTGTTATTCCACTTTTTTAGGAACTCACTCATGCACTATATTTAAAACATAACATTTTTCAATGGTTCAATCTGGACACTCCGGACCTCAGAATCTCGTACCATCAAAATTTTTAGTCTCCTAATAATTCCATATAGTAAAAAATTACATTGATATTTTTGGAAATTACTGTTATCTACAATGAATATCTTAAAAAACTCTCATACTCCCTAAATAAGAGAAAAAAGGAATTACCTAAGATTTTATGTAATAGGAAGCATTGAGGAACGCAGATTTGGTCAAATAGGGTTCATGAAAGAATAATGAATAACTTGATTAAATGTCTGAGAATAACATAAAGCAATTTTGATTTTGGAAAAGAATGACACAAAGAAAGTATCTTCAAAGAAACAGTAAATGGTTTGGTTAACCAAATGGATGGGAATATTGGCCTCCCTAACACATCGTCAATTGTTAAATTCGTTAGGTGTGAAGGCAATAATAATTTTGAAATTAAATTTCCAAAGTAGAATTATTCTAAAAAGAATCAACATGGTGGTAAAAGTAATGGTTATATTTCTATTAATAGTGAGACTACGGAGGAAATGTGATAGGAAAGAGGTATTAAGTAACAATATGAGGTTTCATCCTTATAACCTATTTATTAATGGAAATAATCATAGATACTATATTTGTTTTTGAAAAAATTACGTAGTATGAAAGGTGAAATATGAAATTATTGTTTAGTTTATGTTTTTCAATAATGATGTAAAAGATTATATGGAAGGATTCTGATTAATTGGAAAAGTAATTTAATGACAAGTTGATATTTTTAATAAGGTAAGATAACCATGAATTTGTTCTTTATGTTACGATAATGTTGTTGGGATAAAGTTATTTTCGATAAGAATATGTAAATTAGACTATACGAGTTATCATAAACTAATTATGGACTTTTTAAAATGTGGGTTATACTATCATGTTTACACATTTTTTGGATTTAAGGATTATATCAAATATATATTTAAATAAATAGACATACATGTTTAAAATAAGTATTTATGGTAATTCAATTTATTATTATGTTTCAAGAGAATATATGATGAAGTTATTCACTTGTTTGAAATGTTAAAAGAATGAGATACTTTTAGATATTCATGGGATTATTGTATGGATGATTTTGTGTCAATATTTCTAATGTTTTTTATTTTCATCTTTTAGAAGGGGTATATGTTTAACCATTTATGGAAATATTATGTTAATCTTTGGATGATGTTTGTGAGTTTTATGTATTGTATCACCACATTGGGTTTATTAATATTGGATAACATATTATAAATACTTTTTTTATGATGACTAATGATAGATGGGATGGTATGTCATTTAGATCATGATCTATTAGTGCTTTAGGAATGATAAATTCACATTTCTTTTTGGACAAAGTGCTGGAGTGGATCAAGAAACAAAAAAAAGGTGAGGTTTTCAAGATATCGTGGTAGTATATCTTTTAATGAAAATTATCCATCTTTATAAATACAATCTATAAAAAATTTATTCCATTAACTTTATTTCTGATAGATCATATTACCTATTAGTACATCACCTATTTATAGCATTACGATTGTTAACTTTCTCCATATATTTTTTTCCATCACTCTCCATAAGAACTTTATGGTTTTATTTATCTTCCATGATATGTTTCTACATCCTATCTATGTTCTCCTATGTGAGAAGATATTTTTGATTTACTTTGTGAATCCATTTCGGTTCTAGCATTCTTTTTCATAAGATGTTTTAGTAATAATTTTTATGATGTGGATGTAATTGAATGTAACTATCAAGTATTAAACCCTTGATAACCAAAAAAATATTTTGAGGTAGAAATTAATTTTAAGGGGGTATAATGTAACACCCTGGGATTTGGTGAAATATGTTTTTTGATTTAATTTAAACATTGGATATTTTTTATTTCATGTAACACTAAAAATAATTATTTTATATATATTAAAGCATTATGCTTTGATTTCTTTATAAGCAATGATAATTTAATTTTGCACTACAAACAATATAATGGAATGATTTATCTATACTGATTATTGAGGTAAGATTAAGTTTCACACAAAGATTGACATTCATGGATGTCTTTCAAAACACACAAGACCGAGTGTTGACAAATAATAAGATAATATTTAATAATATATATCCTATGCAGGGACCCAACCACAGATAGCCGAGATCCAGTGTTAGATACTAAATATATTGTCATGGTTACAAGCAATAAATCTCTAAAAGACCAATTAGTTTAGTAGTCTAGGTAAACCAAATATATAAATGAATATTGAATTAAGAATTAATACATTGATTGTAACTTAATTTTTGACTTGTTTCTAATTAAATAGCTTAGGCGATAACACTAATCCATCTTGTAAATATCAACATATCTTTTATAGTAAACTTATTTGATTCATAAAGAAAAAATCATAATAAGGGTGGACATAAATGCTGAGTAAGAGATAAATAGTGTGGAAGAAATAATAAATCAATTAGAATAGTCAACCTGGAAAGGTAAATAGATTAACACATATTCCATGTAATTAATAAACTTAATTGATGTGAAAAAATATTTAAAATTAATAACTTGAAACAAATTCCAATAAAATTACTAGTTTAGGAAAAAACCGGAAGGTATGAAACTGAAAAACATACCATCTAAATAACTAAAAATGAATTGTATCAATATATATGTTGACGAAAAATCTCATGGATAAATAATAATTAAATTCTAAATAACGAAAATGTTGATTTTTAGAGCATCATATTTGCCAGGAATATGATTTCATTAACATCAAAAGATAGTTTATCCATTCCAATTTGTGAAGCTAATTCATCCCATGAGACTACCGATGCATTTAGGGGACTTCATTCATTGACCCTAACCTGTAGGGATTTAATTGAATGGTTCCAAACACATGTATTGCGTGTCCAAATCATTCCCCGCATATCAAATAAATAATGTGCCTTATCAAATACCCATATTAAATAACGTCTACATATTTATCAATATTTTCCAAATAATCAAATAAATGTCAAAGTAGACAATATTTGTAAAATGGTACATAGTTTAGAAAATAATAATATCTATGTTAAATGAAATTGACAGTTTATTGGAAATTCAATGTCCAATTGTCATAGTAAATTTAATGTTTCATTGGTACTAACAAATAGATCAAGGATGTGAATGTGAATACTACACTTAAAAAACCTGATTAACCATCAAGAGGAAGAATATGGATGGAATCAATACAACATACACCAAAATAATGTAAAATATAAGGTTTTTGTCATTAATGAGATAAAAGATAATATTAAAAAATATTATTGAGGATAATATCATTTTCTTTAGAATGAACTGTTGAAAATATTTTTCAATGAAACCCCATTTTAAATAGATTTTCATTAAATATAATACTTCTGAAATTTAAATGGAGTTTTCAATGAAATGACTATGAATAAAAATATACATGTCGTATGAGGTAAAAAGAATATTCATTTTTTAGGAAAAAATGATATAAACCTCCTCGTTAGGAAAGAGATAAGAATATTCCACTGAAAAAATTAGTAAACGACAAAAAGGGTAAAAATTTCTTTACTAAATAATTTTAAATAAAATTTAATAACTTTTAATAAAACATGGGTTTTAGAAGAAAACATGTTCTCTAATTAAAGTGATAAATAATGTTGGGTTTTGTGAATTTTTTTAAGAAAAAATATTAGAAACAAAGAGTGGAAAAATGGTACTAAAACATAGTAACGGTCATGAATAAATTGATAAGAATTAAAGGGATTTTTGAACTATTTTTATATAATTTCCTTGAAAGGAAATTCCATTGAATGATTATTAAGATTAGTCTATAGGAAATTAGACAATAAATATTCCAAAGTGTCCCATACCAATTTGAATCATTTTTAAATCATAAAAATCATGAATGAATAGTAGTTAATTAATTAATTAATGAGGAAAAAATAATATAAATTCATTATATTATATTTCAATGTGGAAATAAGTGCACCATATATATGAAATTAGGTGGATATAAATTATGTATGAATCAATAAATGAAAATTAGACAATAATCACTTACTTTTTGTTTCCTTTCAGGTAAACTTTATTTTAACTAATATATAATAAAACTATGGCAACTTTATAATTTCTTTATAACCATTTTAATGGTTATAATTACATTTTTTTTAACTTATTACCTAGTTCTGTAAAAAAACTCAAACTATTAAGTTTACATTGGAGGTTTTCGGCCAAATTCATTTTTTATGTCAAAACAACCATCATTGGTAAACTATGACCAAAGGGGTCATTATATAACATATCCTTAATAATAACCCTAAAATATTTATCATATTTTTTAAAATCAACATTATTTTTAAAATAAATCATATAATATTGTTATCAAAATGAAAATATCTTATAATCATGGAGAATATTGGTCGTACGTATGCATGAGTGAAATTACCATTTTTAAATGATTGTTGTGGAATGAAATAAAGTAACTAAAATCATTCAAAAATGAGAATTAGATAATAAATATCATATTATAATATCATATATACTTTAGAAATATAATTATGTGGTCTAAAAGAAATCACATTTAGTCAAGGAGGTGGTAGCCCACACATCCACGAATGACGTTATCTCTTTAAAAGTGTGTGAAGGGGTAAAAATGAAAATGTAATATATATATACCCAGATAGGTAATTATGTCATGAATATATAATTTATGTTGTGTATTTAAATAATGTTTAATTAAACCCATCCTTTATACGTTCCATTTTTAGTGTAAACGGATCATAATACCTTGACGGGAGGTAGTCCACAATTTCTTAAATGATGTTTTCGTATTAACTTAAAATGGATAGTTTTAAATATAGGTTTAAATATTGATTAAATAAGTATTAATTCAGAATAAATATCATATTTAATGTATATAAATATAATTTCCATCACAATTTCCACCATGAGAGGTGGTAGGGAGAAATTGATCAATCTTCATTTCGTGAGGCTGTAGTTCGCCTTACACAGAAACATTATGTTTGTTACCCATTAGATGGTGGTGTGGGTAAGTGTAGGTAAAAATGTCATAATAAAAATCGCCAAATATATCTTGGTTGTCAGTGTTGTTATAAAATAACAAAATAAATATATTTTAAGGATTTTATAATAGAAATAAAACTAGATAGACTAAGAGAATACACTACCTTTTAATCGGGTATCTTTTTTTTGGTTTAAACCAAAAGGAATACATGAAATGTATTTTTTCTATAAGGAAGTATTTTAAATATTGGGGAGGGATTTTGGGTGCCTATTTGTGGATTTATTTTCCTAACTTATGATGTTTGACAGTTATGTGGAATGGGTAGAGGTGGTGGCCTTTTATATGGACAAAAAATGACTAACATGGTATTCTTGAAAAGAAGTTAAGTGTGCACATATTCCTACATAATAAAAGTCATAAAAAACACAAAATAATTAATTGAAGGTTAATAATTGATATGTGTCAGTAAAATGAGTTTTTTTACAGGTTCCTAGGTCATTTATTCCATTAATATTACTTTTAGTATATTTGAATCCAAATTACACATTAATTAGTGTAATTAATTTTAATGACATTCACTAATCAATTTTTTTAAAAAAATTAATTTAAAATTATTAGAACAAAAATATGATCTTTATTACAATGATTTTAGTTGAATTTAAACATTAAAATTATTTAAATTAAAAAATTAAGATTAATTCTAATCTTGCAGACATAAGGATTATCTTTTTTTAGTAGAAAAATGTTAAAAAGATTGTTGTGTTTTTATATTCAATTTTAAAAGTTAATTTGATTATATGGAAATAAATTTTATTAATATATTTATAATTGATCCAATTTCAATTAAAAAGAAATATATTATATAATTTAACAATAATAATTATTTAAATGAAAAGGATTTTTTAACTAAAATGCAGTATTTTTCACTATTCACTAAAAGAAGTTTCTTGGAAAAATACAAATATATCATTGTAAGATAATTTTGAGATTATAAATTAAAAAATAAATTTTATTTTATCAAATTTAATTTGTAGGTTTTTTAAAATTAGTATTTTAAATACGTACTTCATTAAAAGGTGGTAAAAATGGCTTTTTAAAAATAAAGGTTTTTATATGAAATATATGGTTTGATCTTATCATTTGTTTACCAAATACATTGGATGAATATGAAAAATAATATATTTAATATATAATATATTTTTAAATTAATATCAACCATTAATTGTAATTAACTTAATTTTAAAATATCATTGTGATCATAAAAATAGTTTTCTATAAAAATATCCTTTTAATATTCAATTGGTTATTATATCCATTTAAAATTTATTTTTAACAAATGATTTATTTGTATAAACAAAATATTTAATAATTTATTTAATACTATTCATAAATTCTAGTGTATATTTTATTATAATAAATAATTATGTTTTAATTATAGATTTTTTCTATGTAAGACTCAGTATTGTGTATAGCGGAAGCCATTAAAGAAGGTCGATTTTTCTGGTACTATAAACTATAGAGGAAGGACGATGTTTCGTATGATGTGTAATTACTTAGTGACACATTCATTTTAATCAATATCAGTTCAATATTCATTGAAATATATCTAATCAATTTTAAATAGTAAAAATTATACAAATATTATATTACTATATGTGCTTACTATTGGGTTTCATGCACCGTACCAAACAAAATGTTATTACTTTAGTTTTTCAGGGAATCAAATTCTATCAAAATTATTTAAATATCAGCCTCTTAATTAAAAATATATCATCATGATTGATTGTTTGATACTTCCTATGTTTCAAATCCCACATCATGAAAAGGGTTCACAAGAAATCCTCTATAAAGGGAGAATCGAATTTAAAAAAAGTCACATGGAATACTATTTAACAATGTCTCTATGTATGAGAAAATCATTATAAAGTGGTGATACACACTTTTCAGATAAGAAGAAATATTTATAGGGTCTGAATTAGGTCTTAAATTCCAAACAAGTGAATGGTAAAACGGATTTTGAGGGAAAAAAATCCATAAATCTGGGAGGAATTAGAAGTCCATCAGTTCAACAAATATTTTAATATTAAGAAAACATTTTATTCTAAGTAATTTTACCAATGATTGGTAATTAATGATTATAACAATATAATCTTACATGATAGGTCTCTATATCATATGAACAATCATAATATTTGTTTTTTATTTAATCAAATTCTAATTTATCTATTTTATCCCAAATATTAAATCACTAACAATGAAGTTTTTTTATTCTTAAAGGACTAAGAGAAATATTAATAGGATTTTAAGCAATATAAAAGTATGTAAAGTAATTATTTTTGTCATAGACTATCTACCATCTTAATTATGGTTAATAAAATAATTTATAACCACAATAAGTGTTACTAAAAGATTATCATTATTTTTTTAATTGATTAACTAAATGGAATGAAAATTAATAGGGATATTTTGTATGTATGTGGTTCACATGAAAAACTTATTGCATTTTGGTCGTGGGTTCCAGACCCACGAACTTGGTGGATTTGATTGGTTGTCATCTGACTTATATGTTTTTCTTTTCTAAAACCATATTAATGTAATTTTTTAAAAATAATTTGATTGAAATCAATAAAATTAGGTGAATATCTAAATATAATTTTAATAATGATTTTCAATACAACACCTGTAAATAAATATATCATCCATTTAATTTCCATATAGGTCCTTCGTTGATCTATGGAGTATCTATTATATCATTAGTGGGATTTCTAAATCATGACACTTTATCTTCTTTTTAATGATCCTTAGGTTTATCCTTGATTATTCTTTGTAAAAGTACATTAAAATTATTCATAACAATTATAAAATAAAACATGGATTATCCTATGAATATCCCTTAGGAGGGTCAAACTAGGTTCATAGTAAGGCCTTTTGTTGTATACCAAGTTAACCCAAGTCAAGCCTGAAACACCTTGTTGGAGTCGTTAATCCTAGGTACATCTATTCCATATCCACATCCACTTTTTCCATAAAGGTAGATATTTATTTTTTGGAAAACACCCATAATCTACACTTTACCTAAATTATCATGTATTCATCTATACCTATTCAAATTCTACCATACGGTTGTGTTCTATAATCTAGGTTTTCCAAAATCTAGTTCCCAATATTTCAAATAAACTCCATATGACAGCAACTACCGAGAACTTTCCCCATATATCATAGAGTACATGTCTACTACAAAATACATTGGAATGATTACAAGGAATCATGTCCTAAAGGACTGATCAGTTTATTGGTCTTGGTAATCAAGATTTATAAATGAGTATTTTATTACAAATGAATATAGTGATCACAACCTAATTGTTTTCTTATTTCTAATTAAATAACTCTTAGAATAACTCTAATACATCTATTAAATCATTTAATTTCTTTCATAATAAACACCACAGATTCTTGTGGAATGAAACATAATAAGGGTTAGCTAAAATGCTCAGTAAGGGAAAAATAGAGCAGAAGTAATAATGAATCAATGAGAACAGTCAATATGGAAATGTAAATAACCGAACACCCATTCCATGAAATCAAAAAACTCAATTGATGTACATAAACAAATTGGTAATGTAATAAATGGAAACACATACAATAAAAATAACTAGGTTAGGAAAAATAAATATGAAAAGGTGTAAAACTGAAACCCATACAATCTAAATAAATGAAATAAAAAATTATAAATATCTATTTCAATACAAAATATCATGGATAGATAATAAAAAACTTCTCAATAAAGAAAATAATTATTTCTCAGGCGCCATGTTTCATAGGAACATAATACCCTTACCATCAAAATATTGTTTAACTAATCCAATTTTTCAACTAATTCGTCCCCTGATATTACCAATGCACTGACAGGCTTTCATTAATCAGTCCCCATTGCATAGAGATTTCCCAAAATGGTCCCCAAGTTATATATTTCTTGTCCAAATAATTCCCCATATATCAAATACATAATTTGCCATATCAAATTTCCGTATTAAATAATGTATATAGATTTATCATTATTTCACAAATAATTAAATAAATGTCATGGTAGTCAATGTATGTTAAATAATATATAGTTTAGGACATAGTTATATCCATGAAAAGTAAATTTGATAATTTAAGGGAAATTCAATGTTCAATGATCATATAATATTGAATATTTCAGGGGTAATAACAAATAGATCAATGAGGTTAATGAAAACACTATCATTAGACAAATAAATCATAAACCATCCAGTGAATGAATAATTATAGAATCAATACATCATACCTAATATAGATTAAAATAAAGGGTTATTTCTTTTGATGAAGTTAAATATTACCTTTAAAAAATATTCTTGGGAGACATATCATTTTCTTTTGAATATAATTTTGAAAATATTTCTCATTGAAACCCCCATTTAAAATCATTTTAGTTAATAATAAACAATTTTATATTAAGAAGGAGGCTCCACACAAATGATACCAGATAAATCCATACATGTCATATGAGGTAAAAGAATACTGATTTTATTGGGAAAAATATTAGAAAATTCCTTCTTAAGAAAGTGAAAATATGATTACTTTGAAAGAATTAGTAAAAGAAAGAAAATCAGAATTTTAAATATAAAACCATTTCATATTTTTTTAAATCATTTAATAAAACATGGTTTTTAGAATTAAACATCTTCTCCAACAAAATATAAAAATAATGTTGGATTTTATGAATTTTTTTTAAAACCTTATTAGTAACAAAGAGTGATAAAATGGTACTAAAACATGAATAATATCATGAATAAATAGATAAGAATGAATGGTATTATTTAAAAAGGGTTATATAATTTTCTCGATGGGGAATTCCATTGAATGGTTATTAGGATTACTCTTTTCAAAAATAATATTTAAACATTCAAATGTATCCCATGCCACATTGAATGATTTTTAAATCATAAAACTCGAGAAAGTATAATATTAAATTAAATTATTAAATAACTTTAAATAAAATTAATTCATTATACTATATATCAATGTGGAAGTAAGTCCACAATATATAAGAAATAAGGTTCACAAAAACGTAGTATGCCTCATGAAATGAAAATGAGACAAGAATCCCTTTCATTGTGTTTACTTTCCGGTGAATGTACATTAAATTACAGTATAATAAACTTATTCTAAATTTATAATTTCTGTAGAACCATTTTCGTGTTTATAATCACTTATATTTCACTTATTTCTATGTTTTTTAGAACAACTCAATCTAATAAGTTTACATATGGTGTTTTTTTCCAAATATAGTTAATGTATAAAAAAATTGTTGTTAAACAATGGTCAAAGTGTTTATTATGAAAAATATCATGATAAATAACCATTACATAATTATAATATTTTTTACATAAATTAATATTTTAAGATAAATAATTAAATCTGGTTAAGAACCAGTGAATATTTTACAATCATGGATCCGATAAGCCATACGTACGCATGAGTAACATTCCCATTTTTAAATGATCATTATGGAAAGAAGTTGAGTATATAAAATAGTTCCAGAATGATCACTATATAAGAATTATAAGTTAAATTTTTCATATATAATCATATATAGATCTTTTTGGTGTTAAAGGAATCACATCATGTCGAGGAGGCGGTATTCCACACGTCCACGAATGACGTTATCTATTTTAAAGTGTGTAATGTGGTAATAATAAAAATGATATATATTTATATATATACAGAAAGTTAATTATATAATTAATATATTATATTTGTGGTGTATGTCACTTATTTTTCTTCAAATCCATCCTTTATTGGGTCATTTTTTAGTGTGAATGAATCACAACGCCTTAAAGGGTCGTAGTCCACACTTCCTCCAACAATGTTATCATATTGACGTAAAATGAAATTTGTTAAAGGTTAGTGTAATCAAAGGATTAAATAAGTATAAATAAATATTATATATTATATATAATATATATAAATTGTGTTTATTTCTTAATTTCCTCCATGGGAAGAAGTAGGAAAAAATTAAACAATCATCATTTTGTGAGGCAATAGATCGTCCTACACAAAATCATTATGTACATTACCCATTAGATGGTGGTGTGTGTAATTCTAGGTTAATATCTCCACATAAAAATATACTATTATATTTTGGATAAATTTTATTGTTATAAAACAATAGAATAAGAATATTTTAGGGTTTAGAGAAAGGAAATGAAACTACTGAGATTAAGAGAAGACATTACCTTTTAATCAGGCATCTTTTTTTGGTTTAAACAAAAAGGCATCCATGGAAGGTTATATGCCCGAAGGGTGGATTATAGGTATAGGGTAGGTATTTTTGGAGACTATTTGGTGTTTCTTGGAAGAAATTATTAGGTTTTATAGGTGTGGTAATGGGTAGAGGTGGATGCCTTTTATAGGGAAGGAAAATGACTCACATGGTATTCTTGAAAAGAAGTTTGGTGTGATCAAGTTATTACCTAATAAAATCCATAAAAAATCACCAAAACTCATGAATTGAAGGTAAATAGAAGAAATATGTCCAAAAAACATGTTTTGAACAACTTGATAGATCATTTGGGCACTTAAACATTGGTTTTATGTGCATTTTAAGCTTCATTACACCTTAATTACTATAAATAATTTTAATCAATTTCACTAATATATTTGGTCAAAAAATTAAGTTAATATTATTAGACCAAAAATACTAACATTATTAAAATGGTGTAGGTCCTATTTTCCAAATTTAAATCATGGAAGAAAAAAATTAGGATTAATGCTAATCTCATAGACAGATGGATTAACTGGTTTTTGTAGAATAATGTTGAAAAGAATATTACGTTTTAATATTAAATTTAAAAAGGTAAATTGATTATATTGAACTAAATTGTATTTATAGATTTATAATTAAACCAATTTTAATTTAAAAAAAATTTACAATATAATTTAACCTTAATAAATATTTAAAATAAAATGAAGTTTTAAACTAAGATGCCGTATTTTTTACTTTTCACTGAATATGAAGCTTCTTGGAAAAATACTAAACATTAACCCTAAAATAATTTTGAAATTATGAATTCAAAAATATATTTTATTTTATAAAATTAAATTCATAAATTTTATAGAATTAATATTTAAAATCGGTTCGCTATTAAAAGGTTGTAAAAATGCCTTAATAAAAATATAGTTTTTTATATGAAATATTAGGTTCAATATTATCTTATGATTACCAAATCAGTTGGATAAATAAAAAAAATAATTGATTTAATATGTAACATATTTTTTACATTAATATAACTCAGTGATTTTAATTAATTTAATGTTATCATATCTTAGTGAGAGTAAAAAATGTTTTCTAAACAAACATATTTGTAATATTCAATAGGTTCTTATATTCATTTACAATTTATTATTATATAATTATTTACTTGTATTAAAACTATTTTTTATAATTTAGTTAATAATATTAATAATGTTAAATTTGTATCTTATTATATTAAATAAAAATGTTTTAATTATAGATTATTCCTTATTATGACTCAGTATTACAGATAGTAGAATCCATCAAATAAAGGAACTTTTGTGTGTAACACAAGCTATAAAGGAAGGTAATTATTGTGTATGATGTATGCTAACTCAATTTTGAATGCATTGAAATTAAACGTAGTGCTTTTTTTAAGAAATATAAAGAATTAATTTTAAGAAGTATATATATATATATTATAAAGTATACATATATTATGTTACCTTAGACGCTTGCTGTCGGGTGACATGCAAGCCATCGAACACAAGGTTCATAATGTATTTTTTGGAGGAATCACAATCCATAGGATAAATTATATTTTATAAATATTATTAACTATCATATATATATTTCCAGTTTTCAAAAAATAAATAATGAGTTAATCAGTTAAAATTCATCAGAAATGAATATAAGAACCAATTGAATTAAAATAGGTATTGTTTTAGAAAATTATTATTATGTTCATACAGTTGATTTAATCCTAATAATTTAAAATATGTAAAATTATTAAGTATTTTAAATGTATTAGATTTTTTAAATATTCAATTAAATATATTTTATATTATTAAATTAGATTATCAAATCATATGAAAATAATAAAACCAATTTAACTCATAAAACACTATATTTTTATTAAAACAATTTACATCCTTTTGATTAAGAACCTATCTTAAATATTAATTTTTAGAAAACTTAAAAATATTATATGTGAAAAGAATCTTTATATTTTAATTAGACAAAAAAATTATGTTAGGTTGTAAATTTTATATTTTCTATGATATTTTATTTTTTTAATGAATAATGAAAAATGTTGTATTTTAATTCAAAACTACATTTTATATAATATATTTATATCTATAAATTAAATTATAAATTGGTTTAAAAATTTTGTTATATAATATCTTTATCAATTAATACAATATATGTTTTTATAACTAATTCTATGTTGAAATTAGATATAAAAACGTAGCAAACAACTAATCATTTTTTCTTTCAAAACCAAAATTGTTGACCCAACTGCGGGATTAAAATTAAATTAATTTCTACCAACTATATGATTGGAATTTATAGAAATGGACTAAATATTTTTAATAATCATAATTAATAATATCTGAATTGTTTAACTTTTTTTCCTAAAAATATTAGTCAATGCAATAAAAATTAATTACAACGATTAAGGTTGAATTAAACATAATAATGGACTAAACCATAACATTAAGGCCCAACAAACCTATACACTTTTCTATAATCCATTAGATAGAAATATTTAGAACATATACTTCCATTTCTATAATTTTTACCATTATTTATCCACATTTAGTAAAAAAATTTGGTGAATATCCTTTATTTTAAAATATTACAAGTGTGTCACTCCTCCTTTAAAAAGGCATTCTCTCCTTACAATTTTATACACCTCTCTATAAACTTATGGTCAAAAAAAATCATCAAAAATAGCTCCCCAGAAGCCCTAAATTTTTATTGAATCCTAATGTGGTCATAGATCCTTCCATGGAATCCCCTTGGAGAAAACCAAAAACATATACTTGATTTGGAGGTAACACCCTCGCTCAAACTCCTATCTTTTATTTTATTTCTCTACTCCATCAAATCTATTTATTCCATGATTTTATAAAAAAATTATAACAAATATACTATGATGTTTTTATTCTAATTATTTTTCCTACACATATACACACATACGTCTAATGGGTAATGAGCATATTGTTTACATGTATTCCAGACTACTGCCTTACTAGACTATAATTGTAAATTTTTTCATTACCAATTCTCAAGGAGTAAATTATGATAGAAAATGAATTTATATATGTTATAAATAATATATAATATGTATTAAAACTTCTTTAATTCTTTTACAACACATATCTATATATGTTCAATTTGGTGTTGATATGAAAATTTCTATTGAGGAACTGTGGACTACTGCCCCCTCAAAGCGATGTGAATCATTCAAAAACTACATGTAATGTATTAAGGATGAGTTTAGTGAATATATATGTAATATATGATATAATAAATATAGTTGTATAATTATATATTTATAAAAATAATTTATTTTACCTTATTTATTTCAACCCAACAATTAAACGGAGAATAGCTTTCATTTGAACGTATGGATTATCATCTACATCAGCTGTGTATTCCATTTCATACATATATATTTTATGGATTATTATAATAAACATACCCTGAATATAAATTTTATTTAAATCATGGTTTAAATTTTATAAATCATTATATATGTTTAACTAATAATTCTATAAGAAATTAAGATGCATATAAAAAACAAAGTTGATATTACCCGAAGAAAAACATTAACAAAGAATTGTTAACAGCTGGGTAATATAAAGCCATAATCAAACCATATATCATATTAATGCTTCTAATATATGTCCATTATAGATTTATAAAAAATTTAAATTTATTATAAAAGAGGGTTTAAGGTGTTTTAAAGGATCCAAGACACATGGTAAGGGGATTTCATCACACTTTTTTGTTAGATGCTTGCTTTATTCACTACCCATTCCTTTTGTGTGGTGTGTGAGCTGGCCTTGGATGAATTAAATTATTAATATAATTAAATTTATGTTTATGTGCATATATATTTTATTATGTTTATTTCATGGGTTTTATTTCACAAAAGATACAAAATTGGTAAAGAATTTTTTTCCCATTTTTCCTTGTTTGAGATACACTCCATGTTATACACCTATAATTTAATATGGGGTGTATTATGTCTTATGTCATGAATCTCATTATTTTGGTGATATTTTATGCTCCATGTAATTTCATTTTCTAACATGGGGAGTATGAATCATATTTACCAAGTGGTAAGAGTTCATCAAAATAATATCACCATCAGTCGAGATTATTTATTATAAGGTTTTATTTAATCAAAAA
Source organism: Viscum album (assembly GCA_963277665.1). NCBI lineage: Eukaryota > Viridiplantae > Streptophyta > Magnoliopsida > Santalales > Viscaceae > Viscum > Viscum album. Next base: position 738,584,102 of record OY728137.1, read on the forward strand.
TTTTGATCCATTTTTTCAGAAAAATCGTGAATTTTATTTTCCTATAGATAGTCTTAATGTATTCATGTATGAGTAACATTTTTTTCACCCTTGGTTACTTATGGTAATTAAGAAAATGTTTTTATGAAAACATGACCATACATCTCTATTCGATCAGAAATATGTGTTCTTTCAAACCATTGATTTTCAAAAAGGGATTCCAATAATATTATACAAATAAAATACGTTTGTTAAAATATATTTTTACCCTTTTTAGCAATTTTTTCAAATTAATATTCATGTCCATTTTCCAACAAGGAATTTTTCTAACATTCTACTATTCAAAAAGCATATTATTTTAACCTTGTACGAAATGTATGAATTTACCTACTATCATTTCTTTGAAGATTAATTTTCATGTTTAACAGGATAATTTTTAATAATATGTTTTTAAAATAATCATCCAAAGAAATGGGTTTAAAATAATTTCCAATCATTCATTATAATAGTTAAAATTATTTTTTAATAAAAGTAGATTCTAAAGGGTTTTCATGATTTTCTATATGTTTTCAAAATAAAAAGGCCTTCAATATGTTTTAAATGCTTTTTTATAACTTTTAAAGATTATTTTAATAATAATTTTTATTGAAATTATTTATTTTTGATGAATTGTTTTTAATGTAAAAAGTATATTTTTATCTAGAAATGATTATAAAATATCATAAAAAATTATTTCATATCGAAGCTGGCATGTATTGCTGTTAATCATTCCTTAATGGAGAAATTATTAAATTTTATTATTCATATTCATTTTCTAAATAATTTAATTTTTAGGGAATGGTGTTTTTGAAATTGGTTTACCTTTCATAGATTATATTCTTATTAAAGACACTAATTTTCATGGGATATTATTTGATGCAATTATTTTGAATCATATCTCATTTCCATAGGTTAAGATATGATTACATGTTTATGACACACAGATCATTTCAAGGGTAAAGATATGTTTATTTATGATTTTTTAAAAACTGAATATGTGTTTTCATCAAGAAATTGGCTGGACATATATCTCCATCCAATTCATTGGGTGACGATTTATATATAATAAAATAGACATGTATGGAATGAAGAGTGAACTCGGTTCATTATTATAGGGCTGAGACGATTAGTAAACTTGATTTAGTAATACAGGTTTGGAATGAGGAGTGAACCCAGTTTAGTAACGGAATTTTTTCACTAAAATATCATTGATAGCGATTCCTTGACTATTATGGAAATCATATTATATGATTATGTTTTTTCCGTAACTCTATGTTTTATACCTATGTTATGCTTTCATATCATATTGTCTTTATTTACAAATGATTCATTTATTATGAACTATCAGTATTTTTTGCATGTTTCATGCTTATGATATTTGATATAAAACGTTTGATCGTCAAATGGTTTTATCATGATATCATACTCTTATGATCATATTTATACTTAAAATTATCCCTTGTTTACCCTTACTGAACATTTGATTTCACCCTTTTTTATGATTCCTTCCCCATGTAATGAACATGTTTATTACTTTTGATGTGTCTAATAAGGACTCTTGTCATGAAGAACCTACATGGAGATAATTTAGTTCATTGATGCACCGGTGTTCATGTTTCCATGTTTCCAAAGGTACAAAACTAATACAGTCTTTGGGAATCTATTTGTATTATATTTTATGTATTCCACAAATATAATGTAATATTAATTTATTTCATAACTGGGTCATTATAATTATCCAAAATAAAAAATAAAAAAACATGCCCTTTAGGCCATTAAACCATGTTAACATCCATATATTGAAATTTTGATATGTTATAATGATCTACTGTAATATATAGGGGAAATTATTTCATAAAGGGAATATATCAGTTTTACCTTGAGTAATATGTAAGTATCTTCTTAGATATATCCAAAAAACATATTAAAACAATAAATGAATATTAATTCCTTAAAAAATACAATTTTAGGTAAATTGTTTCTAATAATTATATAAACTATTTCATACATCCAAAATTATGAAAAAAAATCCATGGATACCTCCAAAATAATAAAATTTATATAGAAAGGGGTTGGGAAAATCTTGGACATTAAATTATACAATTTACATATTATTCTCATCCACAAGAATAAATAAGAAGTTCTGGAATGATAATTTAAAATAAATATTTAGAAAAAATTCCCCATGAGAATCCTCATAAAAGGGTTATTTTTTATTCTAATATCTCATAAATACAATTCAAAAAAGGATGTTCCTAAATTAACATCGAAATACCAACCATATTACGAAAAAATAAATTTTATACATGTATTCATAAAAAATATCAATTATCAAACTACATGGATATTGATCATTCATCTGCAGCTCAATGAATGAAAATATAAATCATACTAGAATAGAATAAAAAATCCACTTCAACTTTGTCCTGGTGGAAGACCCTCTTTAAAGTTAATTTTTATGACGAATAAACCACCTGATAGGTCTAACACTATTGGGAGAAACAATTCCTCTTACTCAAGGAGGATTAAATATCATAAGGGACCACCTTTTAATCATACAATATAACTAAATATATGGTAAAAAAACTAAAATAAACCTGAAATAATTAACATCAGAACTACATTGCACCCCATTATCTACAAAAACAGGTGTATCCCTATATCCTAAAACCCACAAAAGATACCCCTAAATATAAATTTTTATAGAAAAAAGGATTAAAAGTATACTGAAATTGGAAGGAAAAAATTGATAATTCTACACCCAATAACTTCCTTCTTAGTAATACATAGTCCTCTAATAATTGATTTATATCTATAATAAAACATGGGTTTGATTGAATTTATTCTCATAAACATGTCATTTAGTATCTATAAATGTTCACATATGTATGCATATATAAAAACTGCTTACTTTCATTTTCATGTAATAATATAATTCTAAACTAAAAAAACCATAAACTATTACAAATTAAATTTTGTAAAAAAATTATAAGATAAATATAACAAGAACATTCAAAATAAAAATTATATACAAAAAAATTAAATTTTTTTTAAAAAAATATCATATATAGAATGAATTAGTGTAACGTACTCATGATAAGATCACTCCGAAATTCCCTAATAAAATTACTCCATACCAAAAAAATAAAATTTTAAATATGTAAACTAAATGAAAAAAATGATATAATATATAATATAGGTTACAACATCAATCATGGGAAATTGAAACTATCCTTTCCCCACTATAGAATAAGAAAAATATATTGTATTACCAAACAAAAAGTTCAAATAGTTTTTAAAACATGACCATTGAAATCAGATGTGATCTTAAATAATAGGATCCTCTTCTTGTCTCAATATATATCACTATCCACATAGCTTATGGTCACAAAAATTTCCGAACCAGTTTAATATAAAAATCTCATCTCAATCACATTAATAAGTTCCCTCAGGTCCAGCTTTACTTCAAATGAAATCCATTTACCCAATAAAATCATTAATAAAAAATAAGATAAATAATGTGATATTGGTGCGTCATTATAATCTAGGTTTTCCCAAACCATTACCATAAAAAATTAAATGTGAATCTTAATAACTCACTCATTGTGCTCATCTTGTTAGAGCATTAGAAAATCCTCCCCTTGAAAATCCCCCCACACTTGAGTAATGATCTCCATATTGACCATAAAATGATCATAGCCCAGAAAACCTCTTCTAACTATAAATTATCTATATTTCACTATAATAGATCCTCTCTTTAGAGAAAACCCACCAGCTAGGAAACAAACAATTCAACTAATGAAAATATTAATTTGATGGAAACCCCATCCTTTTTTAACCACCTCCCATCCTAGAGTCCTACCACCCCATAATGACTCTTTAGCAATTATAAATATTGAAATATAGGCTTCTCATCATACGATGAGTCCGTAATTCTCTTCTTGATTGTTTCACTATGATAATGACCCAGAGAACATCTTCATCCCAGAAATCAAAATCCATAAGGATAGATAATTAAATAATATCATAAAAAAAGTTTATAGAATACCCAAGAACATAAAAATATTCAAATAATCTCTTAAACCACCATATCTCTAAATAAACCCATCATTTATGATTGAATCTACCTTTTCATATTGAAAAAACACCATCCTTTCAGATAATTACATAGTTTCCTTAAACTCCCACACCAGTATGAATAAAACTATTGAGAAACCAAACAACACATTCTCCCCACAACAAATAATTCCTACCACATAACAAGAATATAAATCATATTAGGATAAGGGTCCTTAATAATAACATCCAATAAAAATATAAATTCTCATTACATAAATTTAATCTCATAATCCATGATCAAATAGATAATAAATGGGAAAAAATATCAAAATTATTATTACTTGAATCCCATGACTTGTAATCATTTTCATTTATCCATATTTCTTTTTAAAAAACTTTATCTAATAACCCATTAAATGTTAAAATATCATTAATTTTAAAAAAATATCCAATAAAATCTTTTATAAAACACTCGAAACCGTTTTATAAAATTATGTACAAAATTATTTAAACATTTAGTAAAATATAATATTCATTTTTCTTTAAAAAACACAATTAAAAAAAATACACAACATTATTTAAGTAATTTAAGATAATATCACTAAGAACCACTTTAGACAAACTTTCTTTTCAAGGGATGAGTTCCCAAAATAAGTATCTTAAATTATAAAATAAATTGTTCTGATATTATTTTATTACCTGTAATATATTCTCAGTCACTAAATAAATCAAATAACAAAAAATTTCTTGTCTTATAAAGTAGTAATACTTCATCCATTATTTCATTAAAACATTAATATGTTTTTTACCCAACTGGAAAAACATAAATATTTTATGGTGTTATAAACATGATCTAAATAATATTATATTATACATTATCTTAATAATAACTAACATTTCTAGAAATTGTAAGGGGTACATGACTACATCATTATCATTTTTTCAACTTATATAAACCCATCATTTTCTTTTACAAATAAAAATAAAAATAAATAAATTTTTTTGATAAAGAATACATATTAAAACAAATTATTCCTTGAAAACTCTATGGTTGAAACAACTCATTTTATGAATTTAAATGTTACCTCGATATTGTTAAAAAATTATTAATCACCATGAATACACCTTATTAAACACAAAATAATTCAAAAAGAACATAAAGTTTTTATAAATTTTAAATATTTATATTTTTATATTGTTTAGATTAAACTCAATTCATTATAAATTTTTTATGAATGAAATATATTCCTTTTAAAAATAAATGAACATAAAATCTAAAACACATCAATAAAAATAGAGATACCACACTTATATAATCCAATATATTAAAAAAATTTAATAAATAGCATATGGGAGGACTACACAGGAATAAACATCTAAGGGTTGATGAAATGAAAAAATAACTTCAATAACCCCCTTCATATCTATAGAATCATGATTGAGGAAACTAGAAAAAATAAAAATTTTATATCCTATAGAATGGAATTAATTAATTCCAATTTTATTGGATTCATTTTATGTTTTCTTAAATAAACTCATTTCAAATACACTCAAAAACAACATATATTCATGACCACTCCTCGTTCTCTACCACACAATCAACATTATCTAATCTTGTTTGTTTAATTATCTTAATGTCCTTACATAAAAACACAAAGTGATCTATTTTATGTTTTCTAGCGAGTATCTATGGATACATCACCCAGTAGGTTTTACATCTATCATTTCATTACAAAACCCAAGAAATAAAAAAAATAAAACTTGTCTTAATTGTAATAATTAACTAAGCTAAAATACCATATTATCTTGAACATTTACAACTAAGAACCCAACATTTTCTTCTTTTGAATTGAAGTGTGAATAATAAATTTGAACTATAATAAATCAATGGTATAATGACTATAATTAATGTAATAATTGATATGAAAGTGATAAATTAAGATCCAGATTAAAAAATTTGTAAAAAAGGAAACCACTTATAAATTATATTATATTAAGTAAAAAAACATTATTCATGTAATGTAATAAAATAACTATCTATAAAATAAAAATCGAAAAATAAAATCATAGATGGAATCAAATCACATAAAAATCCACAATATGATCTATTTATATACATATTAGTCACAAAAATAATAATTTATTCTCTAACATACTTAGATGTTTGGGGAAGAGGGATACGTTAACAATATATTTGGGTATAGAGTATAGATAATAACAATAAAATATATTATACATATAATAATGTACCATACATAAAAAACATAAAATAATTTATATATTAAAACTATAACATGCATCACCACATCGTCTCTACCATTTACAAGAAATGATGGTCACCAATACAACACAATCTACCCCCAAATTACCCACAAAACAAACACTATATCATTTAAAATTATCCCATAAAACATATAATCTATGAATTTATAGATTTACCATTTTACAAGACTCATTACATTCATTATGAAATTTATTACCATATATTATGATAAACCATTAATTAGACTTAACCCGTGTTCATTATAGGCATCGACCTATAATAATATATTACTCATAGTTACAAAGTATTTCACCAATATTTTATTCCATTTTATTACTCACATTCATATTACTTATTTCTTAACACATTCCAAACTACCAGAAATTTATTAACCCCACCCCAAAACATAGAGTAGTTCTTCACAACAATCATCATATAAACCCATGATATTAGAATCCATGATTTCTACATATTCAATATCTACCCATGCAACTATCCATACAATTACATACACATTAATAATCACTTCATAACATACTAAATTCATTATATTCATACTAAAAATTATTTTAAAACAAAAAAATAAACACATTAACAATATATATATTTAGAGATAACTTCAAAATAAATTAATTGTGGCTAGAATAATTTTCATTACAATTATTAAGATTTTATATTATACCAATTAATTTCCTCTAATAAATTATGATAATTATAGGTATATCAATTCTAGAATTATGAAATCCAATCAACTAGTCTAAAATTAAATTACGTAATGATATCATAAAAAAATATTAGTATCCATAAAATATAGAAAATAACACATAATCATATAAATCTATTTTGATACACTTTTATCATCATAAAAATCATTCAATTTGTTTTCATATTAATTTTAAATCTCTATTTTTAGGTAAATAAATTTAGCAGCATCATATTTTTATTATATAATTTAAATGAAGAAGATATAGTTATAGAATAAAAAACTAAAACATATCTATTATTTTTTCTTTTATGAATAAATATAGAGTGAATGGGAACTCAAAAGTCAAGAATTATTGATCAAAAAAAGATCAAAGGAAAATCTGTCTAATAATTCAGTAATTCCCTATCCATTTAAAATTGAAATAAATTGAAGTATCATAGTGATAAACTTATGAAATTTAAATTAATTTATTCCAAAACCAAATTTCTTTTCTCTTGGGTGATCGAATTTCAAAAATATACTGTCAACTAGTTAAATCTTGTTAAATTCAATGAGGTTCTTATTATAATTTTTTTATCGTTTAAACTATAGATAATATTTTTTCATCTTCTAAGAGAGATAAAAATTCATTAAAAATTCAAAATTTAAAAACCGTAGTTTTGAATTAATATTTAAAATTTTATATGTAAAAAATAAATTTTAGTTAATTCCAATTTTTTTTGGAATTTTGAACAGGGGATTACTATTACAAATTATGTTAGAGTAACTTCATGAAACTTGTTGGATATATATTTTAGGGATGAATAATACAAAATGGTGTTCAATGGGAATGTGAGATTCATTAAGGGATAGAGGGAATACACAAAAGTCTATAAATTTGACATGTAAATGTCACCAAGGTTCATATGAAAGGGTCAATTCTTGACGAATGAAATACAAAAAAATAAATATAGTACATAAGTGTATTTATTATATCAATGTGAATGACCCATATTTATTTCAATATTTATTATCACATATCCAGTTTTCACCACTATACATTGGAGAAATGACTCAGTATATTAATGTAATACTCTTACATATTCTAATTTTTATAATGACATTACTTTTACACAGCAAGTAAAGAATTCTATTTATCAATGGATGATTATTACATTTTGATATTTTAATTTTACCAATGATGTTTTAATTATATGTCTTTAAACATGATTTAAATATAAAAAAATAATTAATATTATGTGGCCCAACAATAATATGTAATGGATATAATTTGTTAGAGGGTATAATATAGAGTTTTCGTGAGTAATATATACTGATCTCCCCTGAAATTACCAAAAATAAAAGTAAAATCTAAATTGAATATTAAAACTACAAATTTAAAAAATTATTTAAAATGTATTAAAATTGATATAAATCCTTCTAAACATCGCAAATATCCTAAGAGAATCTATAGGATCCGTTAAAAAAAATAAATGTAAAACCAAATAGTTCTAAAAATTAATGCCCCAAATATATATAATTTCTTCTCTATTGTTGTTTCTGGTCCACCAACTTCACAAAAATATTCTATCAATGCTTTAAAAAATCTATATATTTTTTGTGGTTTATAATAGCTTTTATTGAATGCCACACATTTTATACACTAGTGACATAACATTTTACTTTAATAATTGACACATAAAAGATATATACCTATTGTTTGAATATATTAAATAGAAACGACTGTATAAAAAATACATCATTCATTTTTTAAACCATTCAATTTATTCAATTTTTAGATAATAATAATATTTTACACTCTTTGAAAATATTTTGTGTCAAAAATTTGGAATTGTTTTTTGGAATAGAAATTGTAATTTTTATAGCTTTATTAATTCATCATTATAATGTTCTAAACACTATATAAAACCCCTATTAAAATAATTTTGGTAAATAATATTTTCAAAAAAATAATTGAACTATTTTCATTCAACTAGAAAAATATTTTGGAAGCACTCCTTTTTTAAAAAACTATTAATATCTTTAGAAGTACATGTTTGTGATGATAATTTTGAGTGTTCAATATACAAAATTTACTATCTACCACTTATTCTAATTTATTTTTTTATTGTACTCATGTGTTTGATGCTGATTTTACAGACACAATGAAGTTGTTTATGTCAATACTATATTATACAATTAATATACTTGAGAGAAACTGTACTAAATATATGAAAAATCAATTAATAGATATGGAATTCATCTAGGACACTGTGGGTAACGATTTCAAACTCTCTGAAAACATGTTATTTTAATTATAATATATGTTAGTGACCTTTGTTGTGATAGTTTTAATTTAACATAATTTATGGAAACCTATCATGAATTTGGTCCTTCCAAATACATATGAACTGTCTTATAAAATGACATGATTTTTAATTGTTTTCATTATTTAATGGAATTATATATAAATATGTATTTTACTTCAATAGGTACTATTATAGTAATTTATAAAAAAATGTTTCATGGAATAACAAATGATTATTTTCTGTGGAGGTCAATTTCATTTTTATTTATAAATTTTTTTTAAAAACATCTTAAATTGTGTGAAAATAATTTTGATACATGGATGAAAATATGAAATGTCATTGTGATGAAATCATACTATAAATGTTTGAATTTAGTGACAATGAAAAATAATTTATTTTATGAAATATTTAGAAGAATTAATTCATGATTCTTGGGATAGATTTATGGACCCAAAAAATCAATGTATTTATTCTAAACTCCCCTTATATCACAAAATAGGCTCTTTTTGTGAGGGCCTCACTCTTTTTTATGAATCCTATTAAGTAAGATATAGTAGAGAATTATGTTAATAAAAATGATGTGGAAATATAAATCCTTTACAATATGATTGCATGAAAATATTTTTCATAAGATAGGTAACAAGAGAATAATATTTTCGAATGAAACATATAAGGAACCAAACTGAGCTGGCCACACACATCACTCGGTCTGACCTGCCACTATGCCCAAAGGAAAATCTGAATCCCCATGGGATTATAAATAATTCATGTATATTAATAATACAAACCTTGAAATGATTTCACATATTATTATTATTAATTTTTATATAGGTTAAAAATATAGTTTTTCATGACTGATCAATATGTTGATCATCTATGCACTTAAATAAATTGATAAGAATAGTTACATATGCAAAAAATGACATTCACAAAAAAAGAAAAAAATAAAATACTAAGACATAATAAATCATAGTGATTACTATCACCATAAAAAATAAACAACACACACCACTAGACATCACATTATTCATAAATATTTAATGAAAATTATATGAACAAAAATATGTAAGGGAAATAATGACCACCATTGCTAGCTGATTTAGCTAATACATAATAATACCAAAATAAAACATAAACATGGATGCAACAATATCAAAATAATGATCTAAAACCATTATCCACATCAAAACAAATCCATTAGTTGGCCAAAAAAACCTCAAATGATTATAGATCGCAAAGAGTGAACCAATGTGAATGCATGAGAGCTTCATATATACAAATAGAGTAATATATATATATATATATTCTTTCAAATAAACTATACCTCTAGGATTCAACAATTATTTATATTAATTGAACTTCATAAAATATTTCAAAAATTCTAGTTTTAATATTATATGTAAAATGGTATTTATAAATGAGAATCCATTAATAAAACATGTATCACACATTATCAATTTTCATTCTAAAATGATAAGGTTGAGTCATCATAAAAATATTATATCCAATTTACAACAAATAATTTAAAATATAAGAAAAAATTCAATAAATTCATCAACAATATTTTTCAAACAATAAATGAAAACCATGAAATTCATAAAACAACATCAAATACTATTTAACACTTTTTCTATTGTCATTTTCTAAACAAAAATCACATTTTCTTTAACTCCTAACATTCTGAACTATTATAAATAACATTTTAAATGCAATCCAAACCCCGAAAAACCTAATAATATATATAAAACATGCACCATGATATTAATTCTATTTCATAAAATTAAACAACATTGAAGAAATAGTTCAGTATTATCAATCAAAGAGATAAGGTACATCAATATGGTGTAGAAATATATATCCTAAACAATTAAAATGAGATCTAAGAACCATGGTAAATTCACAAGGATATAATATGATTGATATTAAACACCATTAATTTGGTCACTCTCTAGCCCCCTCTATAAAATGAAAACACCCCATTCATCTTCAATTTTTATTTTTCGCTGAGTAAATTATAAAAAACAAAGAGGGGAAACTCTCTATGGGAAAAAGATAGTTCACATACATTAAACTATTATAACACAAAAATTGATGTTGAGAAATTTTAAAATCCATATGATCATAACATTTATATAAATTATAATGTAATCATAAAACCACACATCACCTCTAACATCCTCTTATGAAAGATCCATTTTTCTCATCATTCACATACAAATAATATACCACATACCTATCTAGATTCCACAGTCCATATCATGTATAACAATAACCAGTGTTTTTATGGTCCTCTAATCACTATATAATTTCATTTAAATAGATTTAAATATTACATTCAAAACTATTGTGTGTTATCTAGAAGAAATTTACTATTGTTGAATCCTATATTTTAAAAGATACTTTTAAAAAAAATTATTAAATTCTTCCCATAAAAAAAATAATTATAATTCCATACATAATAATTCATTAAAAATTAATGTGGCAAAATAATCTATTTTTATCCAGAAACATGTTAAAAATATAAACAAAATAGTTAATTAGAAATAATTTATTTTATTTCATCTAATCAAAAGAGAAAAAATTTATTCAAATGAAATAGTAATAATTTTTTAGAAAAACATGAAATGGAAAGTATTATATTAAAAATAATCACAAGGGGATTCTATTAAAACTCCTAAAAACCAAATAAAAAAATAAAAACCGTTTAAATCCCCACAACGGGATTCAATTATTAGAATAATTTCATATGAAACATTTGGAAATAGAAAAGAATCACATGAAATATAATATTAAGAAATTTTTAATAAAAACATAACTCAATCAAGAGAATATGAGTCACTTTCACTATAAAAAGTGAAATTGAATAGAAAAATAACCTAAATACACCCTAAACAACAAAATCCTTCGGTGATACCCAACCAAACATTGATTGTTTGACCATTGGATACCAAGTTTCATAGAATAGTAGAAAATTGAGGATAATAAAATATAGGATGAGGGGATAATGAATGTGAGGTATTAAATCAAATAACCACTTCAAATAAAATATAAATGTCCTTTTAATCAATGGTTAAAAATAAGATAATACATTTAGCTCTAATTTAGCAATGTGAGGTGTGTGAATGGTGAGCCTATGAATAATAAACCATAAAATAAAAGAGGTGTAAAATAAGAAATGTGAAAAAAAAACAATCTATGTGGAACACCTTTGTGGAATGATCATGTCAACCATATAACAATACCATTTCAAGACACACACCTCCATCGAAATCTAATTAGTAAATGTCAGGGCGAACATATCCAAGAACCCATTCTGATGTAACCCCTAAGATAATACATGCTAAAGACTAGTCAGGCAGATTAATGACCTCAATCCTTATTCCACCAATTCATTTCCATACCTTTATATAGTTTGGATAAAATACTTCATCGAGCATCATGATAAAACCTCACATCTACTATATCGACCCGACCTTAGACATTATATATACAAGTGATTTTAAAACTAAAAATAAATAAATTTTACAAAATATAATTATTTATAATATTTTTTGAGAATTTGAAAAAACCATTGATTGTAAACCCAAACATTACTACAGTACACATATAAATAGTATAAATTTTCTTCTTAAATCAAATGTCTCTAAAATAAAACATGTGTTCTCTTCTTTAAAAATCATTACAACTTTCCCCATGATCTCATGTTTATAAATACTCTCTTATAAATCTTATTAAAAACATTTTAAAACCTTGGATATAAAATATCTCAGTAAGAAATATAAAATAATGTAAAATGTTATCCCAATGATAATCCATCAAAACATTTTCATAAAAATATTCCTTTTTATTCCGAAAAAGGAATTAACTTTAAAAAAATATCATACTATTTGAAAATAATTAGATTTTTTTAAAAACACATTAGAAATAATATAAAATACAAATATGTAAATTAGTAAATCATTTTCTATAGCAATCTTCTAAATATAGAAACTAATGTGGTTATCCACCAACTTAGGGGTACCCAATGCATTGGAAGTTATAATGTAAACAACCGTCATTGATTTACCATAGAAACACCGATAATTAGTTTTTAATGCAACCACCCATCATTGGATTTTCAAGTAACCACAAGTCATTGGTTTATCATGCAACAACCAATCATCATAAAAAATTCCCATTAATAATGACAGAAACATAAATTATGAACTATTATATCATAAAAACACACTTTGAAGAAAATAAACCATTCATTTTAAAAATACTATGCATGAAAAATGAAAAAAATATATTTGAAAGTAAAGATATAAAATTTTATGGAGTGAATAAAAATATTATAGTGACATGAAAGCAGAAATTTTTTATCATTTCATATATGTCATAGAAACAATTTTTAAGTAACTTTAAAAGGTGATTTTTAATAGAAATTCCCTAACAAATATCATATCATCAAAGTGAACGTTATTCAAATGAATAAATAGATCGTATCTAATGTAAATATACATAAGAAAAGAAGGAATAAAACATTAAATAATAAAAATGAATTTCACGCATAATCATTGTATCATATAATTAATAAGTATAAGTTTAACCCAAATAATATAAATTGGGTTAAGAATTCTCGTACACCATAAAATCAGTCAAACCGTATGATAAATGAAAGTAAAAAATTATAGAATAAAAAATTTAATACTATGACGATAATGATAATAATTATTTTATATATCAATGCTCTCTATATACACCACAACAAATAAAATTTGGGGTGAATAATGCGTATATCTCACTGAAGTAAAAAGTCAAACTAGAAACCCTTATCTATAACATACCTTTAGTTTTGTATACATTAACCAACTATACAATAGTTTAAAGAATATTTTTAACTAATTATAGAACTATATTCATATTTATAATACCTTATGTGAAGATATTATAACAAATTATAAACAATTACATAATAAAATTTCATTATTTTCATGGTTTAGGTTTGTTCGTTTCATTGTGTCAAGATTGGTTCATGTGTGTATAATTATGGATTCAATTGTAAAATGGGAATAAAACTACATAACTGGAATTAAATATTTTTTATGCACGTATAAAAGTATAAATGGTCCCATGTAATAAGTTTATTTCTCATATAGGTATGATTCATCTGAAAAAATGTTAATAATACATGTTTAGTTGATTTTGGCAGTTTTTCTAAACACCACAAACTTGCTTCATATTATATAATATTATTAATACATATGCATTCAATAATAATAAATATTTAATAATATAACAAATAAAATATTAATTTTCAATAATGATTCTTTTTTGAATATCCATAAATTTTGTAATTAAAAAAAAACAAAATCCTTAATCATTTTGATGGTTAACTACCATAAATTGGACTATGGTTTCATTTTTTGAATTAGAGAATATTTAAAAGGAAATGGATGTGATATATTCCATTATAAAGGAAAAAATATAGTATAAAAATTGTACTATATTTATAATTCTATGAGGGATAAAGGTAATGCGGAAAATGTAGAGGAAGAAAACAAAAATAAGAGAGAGATTCTTTGAGAAAATTACCTCTTGAATATCACCTCCTTAAGGGACCCATTGAGGAGATTAGATTTGGTATTTTTTAAGACCATTAGAATATTAACATGGGGATAGTGATTATGAAATGGTTTTTCAAATATTTGAGGTGCTTAAAGGCATATTAGAAAAAATGCGGCGGTGAGGGGTGGTATATATACATGAGGTGGAGTGGTTTTAAGTGATTAAATAATGAATAGTTCATATTTACAGCCAACCACAATGAAGATGTATTAATTTCTAGGAATTTGGATAATATTTAATGTTTTATAGGCTGTTTGTGATATATAACAATATCAAAAAACAATTTCAATTTAAATTTTTATTTATTCCAAGCTATTACATTAGAACATTAACTATTCTCATTATTTTAATTATACCATGATAAATCATTATTTTTTACCGTGGTAAAATGATTATGATAAAAAATAAAATTAATCATTAAACCTAATTTTAACTATATGATAACAAATATATAATACATTTTACCAAAATTAAATTCTTATACATAGAAAATTTTGATTTCAAATTAATCCTAAGGATGGGATAAGAATGAGAGGTTTTAATTTCAAATGGTTTAAAATTTTGAAAGATTTTTTTTATCTAATTTCATGGTGAAAATGATTAAAATTACCTAAATTTTATTTTTTTATTTATAATTGATCTAATTTTACATTCAAACCAATTAAAAATACAATATGACCTTATAAATGATATATATGAAAAATGCAATTTCAGATTATAATATTTCATTTTTCAATATAAAAAAGGAATATTCTATGAAAAATACCGAAACATCGCCCTAAGATAAAATTAATATTAAAAATTATGAAATTTGGTTAATTTTTATAAAATTAAATTTATTAATTTTTCTAAATTTAGCTTTAAAACATGTGCACCAATTAAATGCATCAAAATTTCCTCTAAGAAAAAATATAGTTGTTTATACTGAAATATGTATTTAATCTTATATGAATCCTATAATACTTAATGGATGAAATGAAACAAAAATATTGAATATATATAATATAAATTTAATTTATATATTTTACTAATATTTATTAATTTAATTTATTATGATGAAATTCCATTTGTGGGCATAAAAGTGGTTTTTTTATAAAAAAACATCCTTTATATTCAATCAATTTTTATTTTCATTTATAATTAATTGGTAACTATTGAATTTATTTTATAAAATTGTGTAAAATATATTTTCATAGTTTATTTAATCTCATTAATTAAATCCATTCCAATGTCTTGGTGATAAATATTAAAATAATATTGTTGAAGTCATTTGTTTAAGTTCAATGTGGCATATATTGTATGGACTTGAACAAAGTGTTTTGTTTTAAAATATCAAGGGGATATATTATCTAACCCCATCAATAAATTTATTCCTCATAATTTTAACTCATGATCAAAATAATAGTGGTTATATCAATTGAAATAACTATATTGAAATCCCACTTTTTAAAAATGTTCAACAAAACTTCCTTTTTAAAAGAAAGAATGGAATGAATAAGGTCCCCTGAGATAACACATACTAGGTTTCCTTGTAGAAAAACATAGAAAAGGTAGGGAACAAATATCTCTTATATAAGGATAGAGAGTGATTGAAAACTTGGTCATGATAATTTTACCCCCACAAAACTATAAATCTATGATAGGTTAGAAGGTCATTGACTTCCGTATAAAAAAATAAAGGGATAATGTTTTTGATTGAAACTACTTTTCATGATTTATGAAATATTTTTATAACTGGACTAAGAACAAAAGGAAACATACGACCTTTAAAATTCATATTTCATCAATTAATCAATTTTGACAAAATGTTTATCTGGTCTCCAAATAATGTGTATATAAGATGAATTTTCAAAACTGAAGCATTAAAATTTAGGTCTCAATATCCAAAAAAGATAGGTATATATTTCTATTATATTTGGTAAATATCCACAAATTAAATGATTAGTAAAAGATAAATTAATTTACAATAAAAAATATGAATTTTTATGATGAAAACTAGTTTAGTCTCCAAAATTATACCGTAAAACCCATTGTTCATCATAGATCATTCAACAAATAACTAACCAAAAAATTACCAACATATTATTGTCTAAAATTGAAACCCTAAATTTATATGGATTTAAACAAATAGCCATCAAAAATATATTTTATATTCATCTTCAAATTAAACTAGTCACTTTAAAAGTATCATACCCAAAAATTAATCTCCCAAATTATATAATCTCTAAGATATGGTAATTATTTATATAAATACCATAAATCACCACAAATACATAATATAATATTATATTTCTATAAATTAAATTCAAAAATCATTCCTAAAATAAAATTCCATAATAATATTTTAACTTTAATCATATTGGATTACCAAAATAGTAAATGTCTTTAAAAATATTATTTATATCATAATACCAAAATCAATTTCCAATCCCATGGTTATCAATACAAAAAACATATATTCCATAAATTAAAATATCCTTTATACGTATGATAATGAAAACAATTGCAAACCAATTGTGACATAGCATATGTTACATTTATGTTATTTACCAATATACCACTTTGGTTATGGGTTTAAACAATGGAACATTATAAGACATGATGATTTTTCATTGATCTTTTATGGTGTCCTTTTTCTAAAACTAAATTAATTTAATCCTTCTAAAATTCAATAAATTTTAGAAACAAAATCAAAATAACCCTAATATAATCCAACCTCAAATTTTATCTCATATGGTTAATTTTTTATCCAAAAAAATTAAGAACTCTTAATTACCTCAAAATCAGAAATGGTATGAATAAAAAATAATTCCAATGATTTTAAATTTATGTCCACCAAATGTAATTTCATTTTTCCTCAAATAACATTTTTCATATCATAAAATGAAGTGTTTCCTGATCCTCAAAAAAAAAATAACCATTTTACAAGTTTTCAAATGTATTGATTCCATATAAAAAATATTTCTAAATTATTGAAATAAACTACAACAGAAAAATCCTTAGTCATTCCATTATTCTAAAAATATTTATAAAATACCACTGTATCAGAAATTGGAAAACTCAATACATAAACACATCCTTCATTCAACATTCTTCTTACACCATTAACCATGTTTCACTATAATATTATATAATACATCATTCCTATAATCATTTATGTGAATTATATCACAGTGATTAACAAATATCAATTTAATATTATTTTATCCTTTATGTATAAGAAAATAATTCATTCCTAAAATTTATATTTTAAGAACTTCTTGATATTCCCTTTGCCTTTTAGTATGTCTTCCCATTTTGGAAAAGTATATATTCATGCAACATTGGGTATATCACTTTTTAGGACAGTTATAAGAGTTTATATCTTGAAATAAAATTTAAAAGATTGCAATAACAGTTATATTTTAGTTGAATATAATAGTTGTTTTATAAATAAAATGATTTCTATCATATGATTTGAATACTCAAGAATCTATGAAAATAATTTGATTGAGATTTTGTAATAATATCAATGATCAAAACATCCAGGATATAGAAGAAGGTTCGTAAGATCAATATCCTTATATATTTAAAAACAATCATTAATTTAATGAAATTAACATCTATTAAACATGAAATTAATTACTAAAGAAAAAATAATCTATAAGGTAAATATAATACCATAAAAATTTTAGAAAATGCTAATCCATCAACCCACTTATATGCAAGTTGATTTATGTTTTGATATAATCTACCTAAATTATGATAAAACTGAAGAATTATCTGTAATTTAATAAACCATGTGGTTAGAGAGGATCATTTACTTTGCTCAAATAACCTCCTAAATGAAAAATTTATCTAAACCCTGCTATGATACCATCTATAAGTATCTGGACATAAAAAATACATATTACGTTGAATTTAAAACTAGAAATCACATTATTTTCCAAAATATATTTTCAGTTTAGTGTTTCAATGAATTAGGAAAAACCCATAAATTTTAAACCGATACATTATAAGTTGAAACTTATTTAAAGACTCTATTTTCCCGAAAATAAGTGTATTTCAAATAAAACATGTTTTCACTTCACAAAAAATATTTATCATTACCCCCTGTATCTCATACATTTATCTAATACCAATTGAATATTGTGAAAACCATCTTAAAATTGGTTATGAGTACTAAATATTAGTAATGGACTTAAAATAAGGGGAAACATTAATATAGTGATAATCTATAAAAAAAAATCATAAAAACATATCTTTTTATTCAGAAATAAGAATCAACTTTTACAAAAGATTTACTTCTTACCGTTTGTAAATAAATCAATTTTCATGAAAAATAATTATAGAGAATATAAAATATAATTAAGTAACTGAGGACATAATATTAAACATCACTATAAAAAATTGAGTAACCAATATGTTTAACCTACAACACCACAGTAACCAATGTGTTGGAGGTTGTAACATAACAACTCTTCCTTGGTTGATCATGGAACCACCCATCATTAGTTTATTTTTTAACCACCTGTAATTTTTTTGTCACATTATAACATATAATTGGTTTATTAAATGAACACCCTTAATTATAGATAATTTTAAATCACTATAACATATACATAAATCATGAAATATGGGATCATAAAAACACTCTTTGAAGAAAATAATCCTTTCCTTTTGAAATCAATCACTTTTAAAACCTATGAACATACAATAGAAAAAAATTCAATAAAAAAATAATATAACTTTATAATTTAATATTAAAAATATTATATACATTCTGAAGTGTGAAATCACATTCATTCTTTATTTGTAATAAATACATTATTTTTTGAAAAATGAACTTTAAAATATGATTTTTAAAAATAAGGTCCCTTTCAAATATCATATCATTGAAGTGAACGCTATTAGAATGAATCAATTGTGTGTATCTGACATAAATAACATTTTTTAAATAAAACATAATATATTAATAATTCATTTCATACATAATCGTAGAATGACATGATCTATAAGTATAAGTTTATCTCAAAGAATAAAAATTTGGTTAAGATTTACCTTAAACATTATAATCAATCGAATCATATGAACTATAAAAATAATAAAATTAAAATTAAACACTTAATACCATTAGGATAATTATAATAATGATATTATAATTAAAATTTATCTATATAAACCACACAAATGAAATTAGTTTTGAATAAGGCATACATATCACAGAAGTAAAAAAGTTATATGAGAAACCTTTACCTCTAGCTTCCCTTTAGTTTTTCATACATTAACCACTTGTATAATGAATTGAACAACTTTATTAACTCATTAAATAAATATATTAATATTTAAAAAACATTATATTATGTTTTTATTAATTTTCAACATATTAATTCATCATAATTCATTAAATTCATGGTTTAGGTGAGTTTGTTCCATGGTTTCATGATTGGCTCATTTATGTAAAATTATGGATGTTCGTGTAAAATGGAATAATAACTACAGATGTTGAATGAAATTGTATTAATTAACCTCATTATTTTTAAATATCCTAATTTATAATTATTTTTTCTTTTATGGTGACGATTCATTTGATAAAATGTTAATGACATCTGTTTAGTTTATATTAGCAGCTTTTCTGAACACCATAAAATTGATTCATTTTATTTAATATTATGATTATATATTATTTCCCTAAACATATATGGTCTATAATATATCATTTATAGTCTTATTTATCCATAATGATACTTTTATAAACCTATATGAAGGTGTTAATGGAAAACGAACAAAATCATTATTCATAGTGATGGTCAACCTCTATAATTTAGAAAATATTTTCATTTATTTGAATAATAGGAGATGAGATATGAAATAGATATGATATATTCCAATAGAAACATAAAAATAGAATATATATCTTATTGTTTATTTATTATTACTTTAATGGTAAAGTATATGAGGATAAATTAGAATATGAAAAGATAAATAAGAGATTTCCTTTGAGAAAATTACCTCTTAAATATCACCTCCACGAGGGACCCCTTAATGACCGTGGATTTGGTATTTTAGTGAGAAAAGATTAAATTAAACATGGTAAGAGTGATGAGGAGTGGTATTGTCTAATATTTGAGGAGAAAAAATTATTTCCAGTAAAAATAATGTGGTGATACTGCTATTTATAATTAAGGAGTAGTTTTATTAAGTGATTAAATAATCATTATTTAATATGTAAATTCTACCACCTTGAGATGGAATGAATTTCCATGAATATTAATATAATTTATGTTTTAAAGTATTTTTATGGTATATGAAAACTTCACACACCAATTTAATGTTGTATTTTTTAGCTATTTTAGTCATTTACCTATTAAAAGTTGTTATTTTCATTATTTTACCTATTCCATGAAAAAAATTTCTTTTTTCCATGTTAACTTGTTTTTGCATAAAAATTAAAATGGCCTTAATAACTAATTTGTGACTTATGATTCCAAAAAATGGAATCCATTTTACCAATGTAAAATCAAATAAATAGAAAAATTAGATTTAAAATTAAAGTCCAATACGTGATGAGAATGCAGGGTTTGGACGTGAAAATGTTGAAATGTTTGAAATATTTTTATATCCAAAATCAATGTTAAATTGATTAAAATATCCTAAATATGATTTAATATTATATTATTTATCTAATTATAATGTAAAAACAATTTCAAATAAAATATAATCTTATAAATTATTTCGATGAAAATTTAATTTCCTATTAAAATTCATTAATTTTCACTATTCATCAAAAAATGGACCTTATCATAAAATTACAAAAAATTCACCCAAAAATAATTTGGGTATTACCCTTTCAAATATAAATATTGTTTTTTAATTTAATGTTTATAAAATTTTAAGAATATAGTTTTAAAACTTGTGCGCTATTAAAAGGTGGAAAATTACCTTTTAGAAAAATATAGCTTTTTGAGGCTTAAAACTAAATTTATTCTTATCATAGACCTATAAATACTATTTTATGAATTTAAATACATTTTTTTTAATATATATTTTAAATATTTCATTTATATATTTCAATAATAATGATTAATTTCATATATATGGATAAAATTTTATTGGGGGAATAAAAGTCATTTTTTATAAAAACACTTCCTTTATATTCTATTGGTTTTTTTCATTTATAATCAATTGGTAACTAGTTATTTAAATTTATTAAAATTTTTAAACTATATTTTCATAATTTTGTTAATTTCATTCCTTACCACCATTTAAATGTCCAGGTTATAACTATTTAAATAATGATATTTAGTTAGTTGTTTAATTTGGATGTCTTATATTTTGTAAGACATTAAATACAATGTTTCGTTTTAAAATATCATGGAATTAAATCTATGGTGTGTCCAATATCATTACTAAACATTTATAAATATAATAGAAAACCACTTATTAGAAAGCAAGACCCACCATAGACCATCCCATGCACTATGGTGTGGTCACCCTTCACCTAATGTTTCAAAAAATCAACACGGTAGGATTTGTAATGGAATCTCATGTTCAAGGAAAAGCATGATTTTTTCTAGGATCTGTTCTCCCCAAGACATCCTAGAGCACTCCAATTTATTAAACAATTACCTAGATAAACCAATATAACTTCTAATAAAATAATATAAAATTTAATAATTATATGTGGCTTCCAAAATTCTGTAATCCATTTAACTCTAAACCCCAAAAAAATCATTTGTTATAGAATATGAAATTAATGTTCAAAACTTCTACATGAAAATATAATAGGTAGATTTGTATAACAATCCAATTGATTGGAAAAATACTCAAAAAACAATACATAAATCAATATGATAAATCATGAAAAATAAAATATATCACCTTATATAATACTTAATTCACATTCTTTAAATTATATGACCTATGAATATATTGTTTCGATATTAATTCCCCACAAGATATAATTCATCAAAAATGGTGAAAAAAACTATATTTTCTATATATAGATAATATGAAAATAAATATGTTTACCCAAATCATGATATTAAATGAGAAGGTTCCACAAACAGTAAACTAGAACAAAGAAAATAGTTCCCAATAAAAAATGAAGCACAATCCCAAATAAATATTGAAAACATTACAAAACAATGTCCCAAAATCTATCACAAAACATACCAAAAATTCTTATGGAAAATGATAGAAACAAAAAATAAACATTCATGCCTCAGAATAGAGAAAAATAAATAAAATATTATGTAATGAAAATATTGAAGTGGATAAATTGGAAAAAAACTTATTGAACGTCATCGCATTTTGATACCAATAAAAACCTAAACCCAACAGCACACATAGTCTAACTAACTAAAATTCAGTCATCATGGATACCTATAATGTTACATAAGGATTCCCCATATATAATATATCCAACATGATTTCATTCCTTGGTAACCAAAATGTACTAAAAATAACAAGTAAAACTAATCCATAAGGATTGATCTTTTTAAAATAACAATTTCATAAAATATTTCAACCATGAAGTCACCCAATTTGTACACGAAATGGAGGTGACCTAAAAATCACACATTATCAAAACATATATTCCAAGACTTGTATAATATATAATCAACAAGACCATTACATAAAACCATGACCCCATTACTCACATAGGTCACTCAAACTCTATATTGACCATTCATCACTAATTTGACGTTATAAGTAAGTCACATTATCCTGTTCCAATAAAATTAACCATCACAACAATTAATAATGAAAAAATGATAATTTTACTAAATAATTACTATTTCACATAACCCCATCACTTTGATAAGATTATTACCTCTACCACTCCTTTCAATGTCATTCTATAGTATTGATCCCCAAAGGTCATTAACTAGACAAAACCACCTCTAAGTTTGAACAACCTTTATTTCAAGAAATTATCAAGTGTAATTTGCTAAATAATAAAGAAAAATTAATACAACCAAATAATGTCTCCCAACCACATAAAATAGTCCAAATATAATCCATGAGAAAAATCCAAATTCATATTTCAACAAGTAAAACATCATTAAAATAAAAAATAAGTATTTTTTTTAAAACCCTCAGAATGGTCTAAATATAATTTTAAAAGCAAGGAAACATATAAATTAATACATACATTTAAATAATTTCATCTATTTTAAAACAAAATGAAATATAATTTTATAAAACTATTATGAATTTTAATACCCTAATTTTTAATATGATATTTATAACACTTATCTTGGGTTTTATAGACCATTGTCTTGATTCAAAATGTGAAACACGCTATTTTTTTTAAAAATATTATCAATTATTTAAAAATCACATCACCGTTACAAAAATTCTATAACAGCTACTTATTTTAATTTTAATACTGATTCTTCAAGATAAAAACTCAATGTTGGTTAAATTATTTTTCCAACTAAATCAAAAAACTATCTCAGAATTAAAATTTCTTTTGGAAATCAGTGATAGAAATGACAACTTATAATAACACTTTGTAAATAATGCATTTTTTAAAAATGTCCTAAGGATTAATTTTCAAACCATAATAATTATTCTGATAATTTCATTTTTTATATAATCCCTATTTTATGAAAACCTCATAAGTGTAAGACACAAAAAACACCAGCAAACAATTATTCTAATAAAAATGAAACCACAAAAGGCTATATTTTATAAATTTAAAATCAACAAAACACTTAAAAATTAATACACCTTAATAGATTATCAAATGGGATTCCTAACCACTAACGAAATTATGACATTATTTTATGAAATATGTTTCAAATAAGAAACAACTCATAAAGTGTTCCTATAATAGAGCCTTTGGAATTCATAAGGTATTTAAATTTGTGTTCTCTAACTACAAACCTTTAATTATTCTTCCATTTAAATTATATAACTTAATAAATACTCAATTAAACCTATAATATTCTAGTGAAAATCAAGTCACCATTATATCAACCCATGATACATCAAGAATATTCAAAACTGAATTTATTTCATGACATTACATGGTGAATTAAGGCTTAGGGTGGGTAATAGTGTGCTATACTTTCACCACACCACCCATAGATCTATAGAATTCTTATCGAAAAACTAAAAAACATTTTAAATAAGAAGTGAATAATTTATAAACCTAGGACACTTTGATAACCTAGTATTAGATAGAAATTATCACCAACCACCCCTGATTGTCCTAACACATAATTCGGCCCAGCCCAGTATATGGTCCAAAGGGAATTCTGGATCCCATGAGATAAAGATAATTTCTCGCATTTCCATATAATATAAATCAAAAAGTTTTCATTGTAAAATACTAATTATTACATATAATAAAAAATATTGGGGTTTATTCTTGTCCCATCACTCCCTTAAATGTCCACTACCATTGATTAAAAATAAAAATAATATCATAATCTAAACATGACAAAAAAATAATACACATATTAATAATTTGACATAGTTATCAAAATTACAACCACCATCATGAACCATTATCAATTTAAAAAAATAACCTCAATTTAATCATACATAGTTTTAAAAAATAAATAACTTCCAAAATAAGACATAAAAAAATGTCAACTACCCTATGAAATGATTGTCGAAACATAGTCATACAAAAATAAAACCCAATAATAATATTTCTATAATGTTACCTTTGTCACCCACATCCATTCCATTATCAAAACATATCAATTAGTGGACCAAAATGAACCAAAATAAATTAAAAATCACAAATAAGTCCCCTAGAAATGAGATCTTCACACACATAGCTATGTATATTAAAGGTTTTAGTTAAACATTCCTATTATTATTCTATTAAATACTTTATGAAATTACATTAATAAATAATTTATTAAATATTAATTTCAATGTTATATAAAAAACTCTTTTTTCACATGACTGTGTATGGAAAATGGTATCATTATAAAACATTTTTCACTCTAAAACTAAATGAATAATCCTTTAAAAAATTGATATACAATTCTAAAATAATAATTTAAATCCCATGAATTAATTAAAAAATTACATTAAAATCACATTTAAACAATGAATGATGAGAATTATATTCAAAAAAACAATGTTAGAATCTATTTCCCTCTTTCCCCAAACACTATTATCATAATATTAATTTTCAAACAATCACAATTATTCCATTAAAACTAAATATTCAGGACCATAAAAATAATTTTTATATTTATTTCAAAACTAGAAATGAATTAAAATATAAATACATCTAGAACCATTATATTAATAATGTATAATAAATTTAAAAAACCCTCCATGAAAGGGTCCCATATAATCTATCCAATTGATATGGAAAAAAATATTTGTATTTATAATCTAAATAATCCTTTTAGACCAACCACATTAATATATTACCATCTTGTTGGGTGTAACACCTCTCCAAATTCCCACTTTGGAACTACCCACGAACTATAGTGTCATGAACCTTAAAAATGAATTTCTAATGAACCTATTCATTAGGACAACATGGAATACTTATTCCTTTCAATGGAATATCGAACCCACCCAACTCAATTCAAAGAAAAATCGGAATCCAAATTTTTTTTTGGTATCCTCTACCAATATTCAATAAATTTATCAAAATTCACCTAACTATAAAAATACCACCATAACACAAATCATAACCCATAATATAGTCACCCTTTACCCAATATTTCACAAAGTAAATGAGATGGGATATGAAATTTCCTCCCTTGCCTATGAAGTATCCTGATATAGTCGAAGAATATAAATTTCCATGAATTATGAAAACATGATAGAACAAAATGGAAACACTAGAATACATCAAAATAATTCATAATTAAATTATATAGAATACAATAGTTTTTTTTGTGGAATCATAAATAAAGATCTTTTTCAAAATATATCAACATATAATAGGATGAAAAATAAAAGGGCGTCCAATGATTAATGTCCCATAATTCTAAATAAGATTTAATTAAAAACAAAAAACAGTCACTCAAATAGAAATTTTAGTTTTATAGAAATTATGGATATATTAATCCATTTTTTCGTTACAATTTTATGACCAAAAATAATCTTTTAAATACCAAGTATTTTGTTTTCGAGGTATAGAGATGAAAATCATTGATACTTTTTCAAAAAAGAATCAATCATTATAATATAAATCAGATTATATTTTCAAATAATAACCAAGACATGATTTGATATTCGAAAACCAGGGAAACATTCCTAGAGTTGATATTTTTATTCTAATGATAAATTAAACATGGAATGTTATGTGATATAATTTACAAAAGAAATTAATTTTGATAGCCAACTGTTTATAAGATTGAGTTACAACTAGGGAAAATTTTAAATGAAAGAAAGTGATACAGAGATGATTATTTAGATAACAAAAAATATTTCTATGGATACTTTTTTTGATATAATATCTCTTGAATTCATGGATGAAATAATTAGTAATCTTGGGATGAAAAATTGGAAAACATGCTCAAAATAGAGAATAATTCATTTAGTGCAGTAAAATTCAACAATAAATAATTAATAAATATAAGAGGAAAAACATAGAACATTACCTTTGAAAGATTGTGAAATAGATTTAAAAAAGTTGATGAATTTTTCCCCAACCATCCCGTTCCCCAATGAATAAAACGAAATAAAACTTATTAATAAATTTTCATGTTAATATTAAATTTCTAAAATATTTATGTAATAATTCTATTAACTATTTATTGTGATAAAATTCAATAATAATCCAACTATTTTGAAAATAAAAAAATTAAAATATTTGTTGTAATTTGTGACATTTTCTCTCAAAAAAGATTTTATATCTATTTTGACGAAACAAGAATACCTTCAAAACTAAATTTCTTGAGAATTTATGGAAATATTTGGTAATATAAAAGATATTTATAATTGAATTGAAAAATTATCATAGGTGAAAACATCAATTTTATTTTACATGAATGATTCACATGGTTTGGAATTGGAGAATCAGATCCCATCAATGTGTAACATAAAATCATGGGTGATAAAAATACTCAATATTTTAGGAGGGTTAATTCCCAACTATAGAGAGTTTGAAATATATTTTCCCAATAGAATTATAAGTTTCTTCATAGATAGAGATAAGAGATTAACGATAATCTATTGGGAACTCATTGATGAAATTTATATATTTAATAAACCCATAGATGATATATACTATTTTAAATGTATTAATTTTATGGATAGTGAGTCCCTATATCTCACTAAGGAATAATTTAATAAATATTTTATGATCTCAAGAAGAATTATATCATAAAAAAACCAAAAAATTATTTTCAAGGATTCACATCTTTGGATATTGATGGGGGAAATCTGTTATTGAGGTTCCAATGCTACTAAATTCCTATAATTAAGGACCTTGGGAAACACTATCATAAAATTATGTCTTATTCAGGGAAAAACAATTATTATTTTCTGAGAACCCCTCCTTGGAAAATAAAATACTCATTTTTGGGGGAAGGAGATTGTTTCCTAAGGATAATTTCTATTGAATTGGAAAAATATCAAGATGAAATGAAACTTGAGGGTTTTAGATTATTTATGGATTCTTTCTTATAGACCATATCCATTGCCTAGGGAAATATTTATTGGATTATAATTTCATATGTCTTCCATGGTAATGTGACACAAAAATATTTTGGAAAGTTAAATAAAAAAAATCAAATATAAATGTGTTGGTGGGAGGAGATTTAATGATTTATTAGATGGTGGAATTGTCTACAATATTTTTGATATCCCTTGTATGAGTCTTTTAATAGTTTTTACTAAAACATACATTGTACTAGTTTTTTTGTATAGGAGCACTGAGTTTCATTATACATGAAAGGTAAAATAAAGTATGGTAAACATTATTATTTGACGGTGAACAAAAATACTATAAAGGTAAACATTTTATACTATTTTAGAATAAATTTTAACATGTTTAGAAATATTTAAATAAAATTTATTCAATGTAAAATTTTTGGGTATAAATAAATCAAAATATTCATTAATGACTAATAAAAAATCACATTTATATGACAATATAGTTAGTTTCTATCCAATGGATACATCTTAGACCATATGCATCTCTAAACTGAATTCAAAATATATAATGGTATTTCATTAAAAATACTTCTAATAAGAACATGTATGTGTTTATGGATGAATTTTATACATTTTGTTATACATTTTAGTGATTTATAAAGGAAAATAAGATTTATTTTTACAAATACCATGTAACATAGATTTAAAAAATATGAATATTTGTTAACACATGGTTACTGATTGTATTATTCTTGGGAATAGGGCTTATATGAAGGAGAATGAGGTTGGAATGAACAAAGTATAGGTGATTCCAAAAAACAATTCCACCCAGTTTCACTTCATAATTTTAAATGATGAATTTTATAGTTGTTTAATTAAGGATTATTAACATATCATAAAACCAATATACTCATTACTTATTCAAGTTAACTCACAATTTTTTATGAGATATTCTTTGAAAAATTATACCATATAGGGTAAAAAGACACCTTTTAACATTCATTAACTCCCACAACAAGAATGACCCTTCTTCAATTATTTTTTATTCTAATAAGCCTATTGTATGAAATATTTTTTAGTAATGAATAATGATAAAATAATATGTAGTATACTATAATAGCAGGCTTCTAGTTAAGTCATATTGAAATTATACCACAACATAAAAAGTTATTTTTTCTGTGGTGTTTGTGATAAATGGTTTATGTAGCAATTAAATGTATCCAAAGTCCTTATGTTCACATACCATGTTATATTGATGTATATTAATTACATGAAATCTGCATATATATATATAAGATTATATGGATCCAATCACATTAGTCGTATGAAATTCTAATAAAATAAAAAAATTTTCTTTTTTTGATGACATGTCCTAACTGTCCCACACAAAAAATGGTACCCAGATATATATATATTCTTTATTTTTGGATGAAATAATATATGTTTCATTATATAAAAATCCAATTATATTTATGATGTAGTGAGAATTTTCACTATTAATCTAATTCATTGTACATTCAACCACATGATTGATAGTAAATCTCATTCTAATTACAATTATACGATGAATTTCTCATTAAAATGTTTAGTGATTATATGTTTAATAGGTTTTTACTCTAAGAATAAATTGTACACACTCACAATGGAAGGAAATCATATGGGATTAAATATAACAATAAAATTATTAATAATATTTATATTATTCCACCATGATAAAGTATTCCACGAGCTCTGTAGTGATTTCTAATATGTGGGAATCATCATGAAATATTGGCTTTGTCATGAACCCTCCCCACAAAGTGTACCCCTCTATGACCGGAAATGTGAGAAGGGAGATAATGACCCCTGAGACTCTCCTCTAGTAGGCCCTAGGTTGGTGACTAGCACTGTGGGTATAGTAACACAAAAATAAGAGGGATTACCCTCTAAGAGAACACATGCAGAAGAGAGAGATAAGATATACACCAACAAACTCTAACTCGTAAATGAAGTATAAAATAAAACCCATGTGCACATATTTAATGTCATGCAAAAGTACTACAACTATAATGGAAACTGTAAGTACCCAAAAGAAAGTAAAAACAGCTGCAACCACAAGCCCGAATAGCTCCTACAACCCCAAGCTAGTAGAATCAAGATTGATCTTCAACCTTCTCCAAGTGACCTGAAAAAAAATTTATATATATGTTGGGTGAGTATAACAGTATACTCAGTAGTATCCTCCCTGAAGCCTCTCATGCAAAAGTAACAAAATCTTGCTAAAGCACAGCGAACAACAAGTGAAACTAACTCATCACCTAAATAGGTATACAAAGTTCCCAACCTCACCATGGATACTCTCACCAATTAGCACATACAAGAGTATATCATATAATAAATAATATCAAGGGTACCCTAATATTTCTTCCCCACTTGTTTTCCTCTTTTCCCTAATGACATACATCCTGGGAATCTCTCTCTAATGGCTTGCCCGCAGACACCTCGACTAAGCTCCATAATCTGCACCATGTGAACCTCAAAGTCATGCCTGCAGACACCTGGGCAAAGCGCCACACCATCCTCACAAAAAAAGTAACCAAGTAGTTTCGGGGAGCCACCAAAAATCACATAACGTGTATCATACATCAGGTATTATACCTCAAGACACTACAACCCATACACCGATTTTGGATCCTCAATACTTTACAACATATACACCATACACCTATAGTAGTCTATATGATACTATATCCAGAATATATTTGTGTGAATAACCACAAGTCATTACAGAACTCTACAAACATATACGTGGAAAACCAACCACTGTGCCTAATGGAACAAGTATCTAACAAGAGAAGAGAGCAGGGTCAAAGGGGGTAGTCATCCATTCATCCTCCCACCAGAATGTTGGGGAAAACACCCCCTAGGGATCAGAATCCCCGGGGTGCCAGTTGCACTTACTGACAGGGTGGAGTAGCATATAGAAATACAAAAAGTACAGAATATCCTATAAATCACAACCACACTATGGGAATAACCTAGTCTTAGTCTCAACTACAGCTAACGTCTCTCAGACATCGGGATGCTATTTCTAAGACTAGGTATCATATAAGAACAAACTAATTAAATAACATCATTAGATTAATTCATTCCTTTTTTCATCAATTCCACTTTATATTAATTAATTATTTACACATTAATTAACCATGACTAATTCCACATTAAATTCCATTAAGACCACATCCAAACATATTCCACTATCCCTTCAAATGTTCTTAACCACATCATTAAGTTTCAGCAAACACCAACCCCATGGGTTTACATCATTTATTCAACCATTCATTACAGAATTACTTACCTATATTCCCAGACATTATAGAAAATCATCCTATGCAACTAAACACAAGGGGGGTCAACATGGCGAGTAGATGTATTACCCATCATGTATTTTCCGCCTATAGCACGAGCTTATACCCATTATCCCTTGAGAGACTAAACACGGAAAGCACGTGGCATGCCCCACGTGTCCTCACCTCTTTAGCAAGAAGGGTAAGTAAGACTAGCTTTCCGGAGCAGTGGGGAAAAGTAAAGCAGATAAACAACCAAATAATCAACAAGAATCCAACAATCACATCCATCCCATTCCATCATCCCTGGTGTCCTCTCTAACACCCACCTACAAAAACCGATGCATCTCTCCACTCTCGGCGTCATCCGCTACCACAACCAAAAGGCCTCCATGCCCCCACATATCACAACACCCATACAGGGTCACATCACAACACAAGCAACCAGAAATAAAACATCACATCAATTAGGTTATGACCCTTTCAACAAACAAGAGGGTAACTCAGAACCCTTCAAAGAATTATCCTAAAATCAAATCTATAATCCAACTGAAATTAACTAGTTCATTATTGGTAGGTTCCAACTACGGGAAACCTAACCAGAAAGAGATCATAGATATCACAAATTAATTAAATGACTAATTTGATATGACTTCAAACAAAAATCACCAACATGTTTCAGTTTTACCAACCAACTGAATTAATCATGCACATCGGCATCAATTTGATTAACATGAAATTAGAACAACAACCACAACTGGATTCACTTACATGCCTCATTATCTTTATCCAATTAATTATCAATTAATATTGTCTCTACATTCTTATTCAATTTCATCAACAATTACATGATAACAAGCAAGGCATAGATATAACACTATCTAGCAAAACATGAGGCAATAACTTACAATCGATACAATTTCATTATCTGGTTCAAAGTATTTTATTAGGTCAATTCCATGGTCATCCAGCAGGATTCAACATGATAACAATACAGTAGCACATAGAAGAAAGAGAAGCAACAAATCCCCTACCTCAATGGTTTTCTACGAAAACCACAACGGTCGAAGAATGCCCAAGAAAACCGGGCCGATTCACCAAGGATCCACCTTATATATCTTCTCCTAACACAAAAAAGACCAAATCTCATCATATTTGGAATCCACACACATAGATCTGCCCTTAATGGGAATAGATCTAAAAAACTGAGAGAAGAGGAGTAGTAGATCTAAGTAGATCTATGAAAACAACCAAGAACGAAGAAAAACGATCTCATACCTCAAGAAACCAGCTTCGATTTGCAATGAGAATCCTTAGGATCACCACCAAAATTATTTGGAGAGGCTCTCCTTCCTTCAAGGGAGGGTAATCCTGAATTATGGCTATTTAGGGGCTTAAAATAACCATTTAGAGGCAAAATGAGTTAGATCCACAATTTTAGGATCTACATTTAAGTGCCCGCAAAGTTAGTCCGCAAGGTTTGACAAACCGTGCGCTAACTGTGCGTTAGCTTATGCCTCATCAAACACTCCTCACACGGTTAGGCCACACGGTTAGATATACCATGTGCTAACAGTGCGTTTTACACTGCCTCTAACACCAACCTTGCACGATTTGGCCACACAGTTTAGGTAAACTGTGCGTCAACTATGTGAAAGCTATTTCCCTCTAGATTTCCATAAAATTCCACCCAAACAAACCCCCAATTCATCTTGACCTCCCAGAACACCTCCAACACCACATTTTTACAAAGGAATGGACTGGAGAGGTCCGGGACATTTCTCCAGATACCTCTCAAAACATTCTCATCCTCAAGAATTCAAAACCTAATTAAATAGAAAACAAAACAAGGTCTTAACAACCACCCATCGAGATACCTCTCAAAAGAGAGAAATCCACCAAAGTAAAAAAGGGTGCCATATCATAAAAATGAAAGTTTTTTAACCACAAAATTACAACGATTCATGAAAAGAGTCAACATCCAACAACTTTGGCTACTGAGCACGTATCTATGACTCACGTTCCCATGTACTCTCCTCGAAGACATCATGTTGCCACAAGACGTGAACCAAAGGAATATAAATTCGCCGCAACACCTTATCCCTATGGCCTTGGATCTCTACAGGTCGCTCCTCAATGGATGCGTCATCATCAACATCGATCTCTCCGCAATCGATGATGTGGGAGTCGTCATGAAGAAAATTATAGAGTTGTGATACATGGAAACCATCATGTATCCCACTCATCTGAGGGGGAAGTGCTACTCGATATTCCACGGCTCCAACATGAGTTAACACCTCGAAAGGCCCAAAAAACCGGGGAGATATCTTAATCCCACGACCAAACCTTTGCTACCCATGATGGGGAGTCACCTTCAGAAACACATGATCCCCATCATTAAACTGTAAGGGTCTCCTTATTCGATCAAAATATGATTTGTGATGATATTGTGAAGTCTTCATCCTCTCACGAATCACTTGAACAATCACTGTTGTATTCTGCACTAGTTCCAGTCTGAGAATTGTTGACTATCTGACCCCAGTCCAGCACAACGGAGAATGGCAAGGCCGGCCATACAAGGCATCAAATGGCTCCATACTGATGGTGGAGTGAAAACAATTAGTTTAAGAGAACTCCACCAAGGGTAAATGACTCATCCATGAACCTCCAAAATCAGGAACACAAGAGTGTATCATGTTCTCAAGAGTCTTGATGGTTTGCTCTATCTGATCATCCATTTGGGGATGAAAATCGGTGCTAAGGCACAATTGTGAACCAAAAGAATGTTGGAGACCTCTCCACACACTGGAGGTAAAATGAGGATATTGATCAGAAATGATCATACTAGAGACTCCATGAAGTCTCACCACCTCCTCTAGATACTTCCTCGGCAAAACATCAACTAAGCTCGACTCCTTGATCGCTATAAAGTGGGATGATTTTGTCAAATACTCTACTACCACCCAAATAGCATCATATCCTCCCTGAGCATGAGGTAAATATATAACAAATTCCATTGAGATGTCCTCCCACTTCCAATAAGGGATCTATAATGGATGGAGAAGGCCATCAGGAACTTGGTGTTCAGCCTTCACCTTCTGGCAGACTAAACATCAAGACACAAACTCCGTAACTGCACACTTCATCCCAGGCCACCAAAATTGACTCCTCAAGGATCGGTACATCTCTATTACGCAAGGATGTACCGATAAGGGATAACTGTGGAACTCTCAGATAACCGTCTCGTGCATCGCCAAGGGAACAAAAATCCTTCCACGATACAACACTCGGTGTTGTTCATCCTTAGACCAACCATCAGGGGCCTCACCACAAACAACTCAGTCTCTCTAGACCTCCACCTCAAGATCCCCCAAGTGGGACTCTTCCACATTATGCATTAGGGATGAATGCACCGTCATCTGAAAAAGGAAACCTCTACCTCCTACTTCTTACATATCAAGATGAAAAGCTGACAGTTCTTCCATTACTCTCCACGACTCGCCAGATTCATGCATAGAATCACTATGTGACATTAGGCTCAGCGCATCAGCTACCACATTCCCCAATCCAGGTGTATACGATATTTTGAAGAAGTATTCCCATATGAGCTTCATCCACCGACGCTGTCATAAGTTCAAGTCATGCTGGGAGAAAACATTACTCAAAATCTTATGATTGGTGAAAACCAGAAAGTGCTTTTTAATGAGGTAATGACTCCACAATGTCAGAGCAAACAACACGGCTGCCAAATAAAGATCATGGGTGGCATAGTTACATTCATGGGGATGAAACTCCCAAGACCCATAAGAAACAACTGACCTATACTACATGAGAACACATCCTAACCCCAGATGTGAAGCATCGCAGAAAACATCAATTGAACTCTCTCAGCTTGAAGAAAAAGTACTGGAGCACTTACCAACTTATCTTTTAGATACTCCACTGCTTCTTGACACTTATTAGTCTATATAAATGCCTTATAGTTCCTGGTCAAAGATGTCAGAGGGGTAGAAACCAATGAGAAATTGGATACAAACATCCTATAGTAGCCTGTGAGACCATGGAAACTTCGTACCTCTGACACTGTCATGGGGGATGCCGAAGACACAACTTCTTCTATCTTTAATGGATCCAGAGCTACTCCATGTTGGGACACAACATGCCTCAACAAAAGGACTTATCGAACCCAAAACTCATACCTCGAAAACTTCCCAAACAGCTAATGTTGGCGAAGAACACCCAAAATGGATCGTAGATGTTCTGCATGCTACTCCTCAGACGTGGAGTAGACAAGTATTTCGTCGATGAAAACCACACCAAACATGTCCAAGAACTCCCAAAACACATCATTCATCATTCCCATGAAAATAGCTGGAGAATTTATCATGTCAAATTGCATTACAACGAACTCATAATTCCCATGACGACAATAGAAAGCAGTCTTTAGGATATCCTCATCCTTCACACGAATCTAATGATATCCTGACCGCAAGTCCATCTTTGAGAACCAACATTCACCCTTCATCTGATCAAATAAGTCATCAATTCGTGGAACAGGATAGTGATTATTTATTGTCACTTTGTTTAGGCGATGATAATCGACACAAAACCGCAAGATATCGTTGGCCTTCTTCACATACAAAACTGGTGAACCCCATAGTGACCCACTTGGCCGAACAAAACTGCACTGCAACAGACCATCAAGCTGTATACATAGCTCTTGAAACTCAGAAGGGTATATCCTATATGGAGACATAGAAATAGGAGACTCTCTTGGATGTAGCTCGATCTCGAACTTGATCTCTCATCGAGGGGGTAGGGCTACAAAATCTTTTGGAAATACATCAGGGTACTCATCTAAGACCCTAGGAAATGCCAAATGCTGAACCTATGAAGAACTCAACATCATCTCAGCCACCATGGATGATAAGGATGCAACATGCCTTTGACCCATCTAAGGGTCTCACTCACCAACAAACACCACTTTCTCTCCATCCGCATCAAAGAAAATGGCCTTTTTCCTGAAGGAATCCACGATAGCCTACACCAAATAGAACCAATTCATGCCAAGGATTACATAATATTTTTTTATTCGTAAACGTAGGAAATATCCCCAAGAGCGGTGTTGCCCGAACACTAGCTCACAGTCTCTACATATTTCAAACAAGTCAGCTCAAACTCCAACTGGCAAAGTCAATGCCAATGGCACTGGAAGCCTCTCTACCACAAGTCCCAAAGCAGGGACAATGGTATGTGATATGAAGGAGTGTGTAGCTCTTGTATCAAACAAGGCATACACCGAGGTAGAAAAAAAAAAGAAAAGGGTAACTCGAAAGACATCTGGCTCATCTAGAGCTAGAAACGCTAGAGCATGAAGCTGTACATGACCTCATCAACGTCCTCTCTAACCCTGATGATGAAAACCACCATGGCCTTGATATGCTATTTGAGGATGGTGAGAATCATGGAGCTGTCCTTTTCTTTCCCCATCTACCCACTGGTGATCTAAAACTGGTGCAACTGGTTTCTGCTACCTCGGCTGGAACTGACTCAACGGAGGAACCTGAAGCGTAACACCTAGTGAACGATGACCACTCTGAAAGGTTGGGCACTCCTGCTGCTGATGGCCACGACCACCACAAGAAAAAAAATTGTCTGATCCTTTGGAATATTCCTGAGAGTTTCTGCCTTTTGATAAATGATATGTGAAGGGTTGGGACCTACCCCTGGCTCAACAGAAACTCTTCTGCCCTAAAAACCAGGAACCCCTGACCATATCTATGCATTGTGGGGAATCCTACTGATTCCCCTATTGTGATGATCTAGTCCTAGAAAAAATTCTCTCAACAACCTCTTCCCTCTCCAACACCACAAGATTTGTCATCAACATAAATGGGGTGACCTGGAACTGGATCTATTGATGCAATGCCTACTCAAAATGCCTCGCTCTGGCCTCCTCCTCTGGTAACATGTCCAAAGCATATTATAAAAGGTTCCTTAAATAGATTCCAAACTCTCGAACGCAGTATCTCCCCTATTGAAGGGTAAAAAGCTCCTAGTGACTAGACACCTTCGCAGTCGAAGAAAGGAATGAAAATCTAAACGTGTCTCGGAACTCCTCCCATGAGATCGCTGACTCCTCACGATCTCTAAGGAACAAGATCCACCACTGCCTCGTTGTTCCACATAGCATCGTAAAAAACAAGGACACTCGATTCTCCTTCTGAGCACGAATCAAACTGAAGCCTATCTCCACCTCCTTCGACTAGTATTCAGTGACTGTGTCTGAAAAGGATCCCTCGTACTTCTACAGACTCTGGTTCTGAAACTCTCTGAGTGTATTCCTCCAAGTGTCTTTGTCGTCAACCTCTACCCTATGGTGATCTGCTGGAACAGCTTGCTGGACATTTTCTGTGCAAACCAGATGAGGACATTGACCTGGAGCCATACCTTTAAAAGAAAAAACTGTTAGAGCTCCTAAACCTGGAATATTGAAGACTCAACATTATTTAATTAACTATTTTCTTTTATTCATTTTAGGTTAACCTATATCAATGTCTACCCATTCAAATATAGGCTCAAAGATGAATGATGCTTGATCCTTTCCTTGATCTCTACCCTGCAACCATTATCACCTTGTTTAGTATCCATTGTAAAATTATAGGTCCATGAATTAGATCATCGGGGGACCTAAACGCCTAT
This sequence comes from Viscum album, assembly GCA_963277665.1. Taxonomy (NCBI): domain Eukaryota; kingdom Viridiplantae; phylum Streptophyta; class Magnoliopsida; order Santalales; family Viscaceae; genus Viscum; species Viscum album. The sequence goes on from OY728137.1 coordinate 738,622,640, forward strand.
GTCTCAGCCGGTCTCCAGTGTTTACCTCAATTTCTAAACATGAATGACACTGTTTCCCTACCAACCCATGAAACGTCACCTGTTCCTAACTCCAAACTCCATCATATCCCTCAACCAGAGCTTTGATACCACTCTGTCAGGACCCCTTCCCCACAAAGTGTACCCCTCCTGGTCCAGCAACATGAGAAGAGAGATAATGTACCCCAAGTCCCTCCTCCAGTAGGCCCTGGGTTGGTGACTAGCACCGAGGGTATAATAACTCACATTTGGGAGGAATTTCCCTCTATGAGAAAACATGCAGAAGAGAGAGATAATATAGACACCAAAATACTCCAACTCAGAACTAAAGTATAAATGAAACCCCAAGTGCATATATGTAATGTCATGGAAACGTACTACAACTAAAAGGGAAAACTACATGTACCAAAAAGAAAGTAAAAAACAACAGTAACCACAAGCCCGAATAGCTCCTACAACCCCAATCTCTTAGAAACCAGCTTGATATCCACCCTACTACAAGTGACCTGAACAATAGTTTATATATATGTAGGGCGAGTATAACAGTATATTGAATAGGATCCTTCCTAAATCCTCTCGTGAAAAATTAAAGAAATCATGCTAAATCATAGTGAACAACAAGTGAAACTAACTCGTCACCTAAACAGGTATACTATGTTCCCATCCTCACCATGGATAATCTCACCATGTAACGCATTCAAGGGTATATCATATAATAATGAATATCAAGGGTACCCCGATACTACTTCCCTACTGGTTTTCCGCTTTTCCCCAATGCCATATGTTCTGTGCATCTCTCTACAATGGCTTTCCCACAAACACCTGGGCTAAGCTCTATAACCTACACCACGTGCACTAAAAAAGATTTCTCGTAGACACCTGGGCGAACCACCACACCATCCTCACAACTAAAAGTAACCAGGTAGTTTCCGAGAGCCACCACATCTCACATAACATGTATCATACGTCAGGTATTATACCTCAAGACATTACAGCCCATACACCGAGTAAGGATCCTCAAGCCATCACAGCCTATACACATTACACCTATAATATTCCATATGATACTATATTCAGAATATAAGTTTGTGAATAACCACAAGCCATTACATCCATCTACACACATATATGGGGAAAACTAACTGTTGTTCCTAATGGAACTAGTATCTACCAAGAGAAGAGAGCGGGGTTACAGGGGGTAGTCAACCATTCATCCCCCCATTGGAATGTTGGGGATAACAACCCCTATGACTCTGAATCCCTAGGGTTCCAATTTCCCTTACTGAAAGGGTGGAGTAGAGTATATAAACAAAAAAAGTACAGAATATTCTATAACTCACAACCACATTATGGGAATAACCTAGTCTTAGTCTCAACTTCAGCTAACTTCTCCGAGACTCTGGGCTTCTATTTCTATGACTAGGTATCCTATAAGCACACAACTAATTAAAGAACTTCATTTGATTACTTCATTCCCTTTTTCATCAATTCCACTTTACATTAATTAGTTCTTTAAATATTAATTAACCATGAAAAATTCCACATTAAATTCCATTAACACAACATCTAAAAAAATTCCACATTCCCTTCAAAAGTTCTCAACCTCATCATTAAGTTTCAGCAAACTCCAACCCCATGGGTTAACATCATTTATTCAACCATTCATTACTGAATTAATTTCCCATACTCACAGACATTATAGAATAGAATCCAATGATTCTAAACACAAGGGGGATCTACATGGTGAGTAGATGTACTACCCGTCGAGTTTTTTCCACCTATAGCATGCGCGTAGACCCATTCTACCTTGAGAGGCTAAAAACGGAAAGCACGTGACATACCCAGCGTGTCAGTGCCTCTTTTGGAAGAAGGGTAAGCAAGACCAGCTGCCTTGAGCAGTGTATAAATGTAATATAGATAAACAACCAAAGAATCAATAATCATCCACAATCACATCCATCCCATTCCATCATCCCTGGTGTCCTCCCCGACACCCACATGCATAAACAAATACATTTTTCCACTCTAAGCGTCATCTGCTGCCACAACCAAAAGGCCTCCATTCCCCCACATATCACAACACCCCTATAGGGTCACATCACAACACAAGAAGAGGGAAATCAAACATCACATCAATTAAGCTATGGCCCTTTCAACAAAAAAGAGGGTAACTCATAACCCTTCCTGGAATTATCAAGAAATCAAATCTTTATACCATCTGAAATTAACCAGTTCATTATTTGTAGGTTCCAACTAAGGGAAAACTAAAAAAAGCTATCATAGCTATCACAAATTAATTAAACAATTAATTTGATATGCCTTCAAACAACAAGAACCAACATGTTTCAGGTTTACTAACCAACTGAATTAAACAAGCACATTGACATCAATTTGATTAACAACAAATTAGAACAACAACCACAACCTGATTCATTTACATGCCTCCATATCTTTATCCAATTAAATATAAATTAATTCTGGCTTTACGTTTTTATTTGATTTCATCAAGAATTACATGATAACAAGCAAGGCATAGATATCACACTATCTAGCAAAACATGAAGCAATAACATACAATCGATACAATTTCATTATCATGTTCAAAGTATTTTTTTAGGTCAATTCTATTATCATCCAGTGGGATTCAACATGATAAAAATACAATTGCACATAAAAGATAGAGAACCAACGAATCCCCTACCTTAATGGTTTTCAACGAAAACCACAATGGTCGAAGAACGCCTAAGAAAACCAGACCGATTCACCAAGGATACACCTTAGATCTCTTCTCCTAACACAACCAAGACCAAATCTCATCATATTTGGAATCCACACACTTAGATCTACCCTTAATGGGTGTAGATCTAGGAAACTAGGAGAAGAGGAGGAGTAGATCTAATTATATCTATGAAACCAACCAGGAACGAAGAAGAATGATCACATTCCCCCAGAAACCGGCATTGATTCACAAAAAGAAGCCTTCAGATCTCCTCCAAAATTCTTGGGATAGGTTCTCCTACATTCAAGGAAGGGTAATCTCGATTTATGGCCACTTAGGGGCTTAAACGAACCATTTATAGAAAAAATGAGTTAGATCCACAATTTTAGGATCTAGATTTATGTGTCTGCATGGTTAGTCCGCACAGTTTGAATAACCATGCGTTATCTTATGCCTCATAAAAAACTCCTCACACGATTAGGATGCATGGTTAGAGAAATTGTTCACTAACCGTGCATTAGCCACTACCTCCAACACAAACCTTGCACGGTTTGGCCGCATAGTTTAGGAAAACTGTGCGCCAACTGTGCGAAAGATATTTCCCTATAGATTTCCTTAAAAGTCGACCCAAACACACCCCCAAGTAATCTTGATCTCCCAGAACACCTCTATCACCACATTTTTACAAAGGAATTGACCAAAGAGGTCTGGTCAATTACAGGTTGGGGATAAGAGAGATAAAAAAATATTATTCTAATGGTGGGATTTTTTTATTTTTCAGGCTTAAACCTCATGAAACCATTCCCACCTACACATTATAATTAATACAACCCATCTTATGTGTATTATGAATCATATGATATAATGTTTTGATAGTCAATATTAATCAAGAATCATTGGTTTTTTCATTTTATAAATTAATCAAAACAGAAATTCATCATTGTTTTCATGAAATAATTAAACAAATAAACACGTATTTTAGGTGAACAATACTATATATTTGAACAAAAATTGAAGGATGTCAAGTGAGAATACCCTTGTCACCCTCTACACTACATTAAACAAATAAATTTTCATTCCAATGCCCTATGATAGGAATGTTTCTTTGGAAAAGCCACATAAGGATGGAAGGACACTCCGGGTAGTTTATTGTCATGAAAGATAGACTTGTAATTTATGATGCTTTAGGTCAAATAATGCTGACCAATGGTTTTAGTGTAGATTACCAGAATAGGGATCATATGTCGTGGATGACCCAAAAAAATTTCAATGTAGAGAGGGGTATTGAAAATCATGGTATTTGAGATCCCAAATCTGATATGATGAGAAGGTACATGTACATAATTTATAATCATAGACCATTCTGGAAATGTAATCTCTATAATGATGTTGTTAAGGAATACAAAGTCAAAAGTACTTCCTCTTAAGGGTGAATATTCCAATGGTTTCTAGGACATATTTAGGGGTGTTTAGGAAGATCCATATCAAGGGTTTGGTATACATAATAAAAAAAAATGTTTTCATTAGAGTCAGATTTTATCATCATTGATAATGAATGATTTTTTAAGGATCATAGTTTCATAAGACATGAAGTGTTATTGTAAATAAGAATAGTTCTAGAAGTATGATAGAAACATCGAGACATGATAATTCTATAATTGAATGATTTTGACCCTATAATGATATTGAGACCAAACTTCACATGTATATGAAAAGGGATTTACTTCATGTTTCCAGCTTATATGAAATAAAAGGTGGAATTATTCTTCAATAAAATTATTGAAAATGAGGGAACATGTATTGGGATCTCATATAAGGATCTAGATCATATATAGGATATGGGGTAATTATCTTCTTTGTTTCATGTATGGACCTAGAATAATTAATATAAGATTTAGTATATTTTCTCTAAAAATGTTAATCAATAAAAAATAATTCTATGATATAAATACCTCCATATAATGTATTATTTTTTCAATGGAATGCAGTTTATACAATGAGTAATACTCTCAATAGTTTATGAGTATACATGATGGAAAAATCATTAGTCATGGAATGGTTCAATTATGTGCACTAGAATAAACACCCAAAATATCTATCATTATGTGATTCATACTCATTGTGTGATATAATAGGAAATTATAGGTTTACCTAGATTATATTAAATGACATGGTGAAGTATTATTTTTGAATGAGCACCATCTGATTTTTTATCAAATTGTGGATACATTATCCTTTAGTTGAATGCCATGAGATGGAGATAAATGGTTTTCCTTGAAATTTATCATCATATAGTAAATAATATATACTTATAATTTAATGATATATAGTGAGGATATATGGATAACTATAGTTTAGGGTTTCATAGCATCAATCAATGGGTGTCCATTTTAAGGTCATGCATCCAGGACCATCAGTCTTTCCTTTTAATGTTGTGTAACAAGGAATGATGGTTAGGGTGAGGTAGTTTTTTCCAATAGTAACAATGAATCTTATTTTAATAACTGCAATAGGGAAAAATTCTATATCATATGATATCACCTATAGTGAAGAATCCACCAATGGTCCTCAAATAGTGGTTCTAGGAAGCACTACATATCCTTTATAAACAAGGATCAAGATACACATATCTCTATATCAGGATGTCGTATATTATTGATAATAACACAAAAGGGGCTCTTTGAAGAAACACAAAGCATCACATATTTTAATTTCATGTGATAGGTATGACAATCATGTGGTTTAATCATATTTCGTTGAGGATGTCAGAAACATTATTTAATGTGGAATGGTTAAGAAATTTATTATGCTAATTTCTAGTGCTATATATATCATCGGATTTTTTTGTTCCGTTTATATTATTATATAAATTACTATCATTCATTGTAATTAATTTCAGGATACATTTACTATTGGATAGGGTGAGACAGTTTATACAGATAGTAACAATGAACCTAGAATGACTGAATGTTGTGGGAGTCAAACACTAGTGAATATAGTGTCACCTATTGGGAGGAACATGATGTTTATCCTAATATAAATGTTTTTGGAATCTATTCTTATCATGTATAAGCATGGATCAATCCATAAGTATATCTACAATGTAGTTTGGGAGATGAAATATAATGATGGAGTTAGTCCTACCAAGTGAGGGATAACATATCACATAGTTATACCTCATGAAAAATATGGAAATCAGCTATTTAGTTCTAATGATTTTCTATAAACATGTTAGAAACAAAATTTAATATCACTTGGGGATGATGTTGGATTGGATACAATTTAGGGTCACATAGAATTAATTAGTGGTTGTTCCTTTTAACTTATTGCACATAGGACCATCATTCGGTCTATTGAATGTAATTCAATAAGGATTATTTTCCTTGATGTTATGATATATTTATAGAGAATCTTTGCATTGGTTTGGGATGTGATATAATCCCTATACAAGGTAATCTAAAACATGCACCATTGGGGATTACCATATGGATGAAAAAAAATATCCATCTAATTTTTGTTCACGTATCAAATGATTCACTATAGGAATCATTAAGGTCATGAGAGCCAAATCCAGTTCTATATGGAAGAATAAATAAGAGAAAAAATTATTATAACAAAATATTTTTATTCAGTTTTTGTTAAACAATAAATGATGCAAGGTACTAATTATTTTCTCTTTGTGACTTTCTAATTCATATAATTTATTTTGAGATTTATAATCTACTGATAGATCTTATGAAAAGGTAACATATACTAAATTTTATTAGACCTCAATGGGAAGAACAATGTTTTACACACAAACCAGTGAATGTGGGTTCTCTTGTGTTGTAGTGGGATTTATAGTATAGTAATCCCGAAAATGAATATAAAAGTTTATTTGGTAAATATTTCTCAACTTTGTACACTATTGTTTAGAGAATTTTAGATAATTTTATATTGAATCTATTTATATGTCCATTCACTAGTGCATGATATTATGATAACTAGATGGACACAATGCTATAAACATTGTAAAATATTCCCAATTTTGATGAAAAAAAATTGATTCTATTACCAATCAATACTAATTGAAGGATGCCAAATATGGTGATTATATTCGACTTCCAGAAGTTGAGGATTTTCTTTATCTTGACTACCTTTAATGATATCACCTTAACTCATATGGATAAGAATTCAATTGAAATGATGATGCACATCAACTATTTACCTATAGCTTAAGAATATGGACCTATAAAATCAATTACCCACATAGAAAATTTATAGGGGGGTTCGATTTTCTGTAACATCTCTATGGGTTGAAGGATAATGATGTTATTTATTTGATAGGAATAAAACCATTTGATAAATTATATATATTGGAGAATCAAAGAAGGCTACAAATTCTAAATCATTTGGATTTTTCATGAAATTATAATCAATGACCTGTGGAATCTATATGACCTTGTGTGGAATTATAAATATATAATATTTTCTCCCCTATATAAATGAACTTGAGAAGAAATAAAACAAATATACATTTACAAATGAACATATGGTGATTTGGGCTATCATAATGTTTATGGTTCACTACCTACTATCTCATTTTCTCTTCACCTTTTCAATCTGATGGATGAACCATTTTTTGAAGTATTCCAATATGAAATTATTCTATCAATTTATATAACTATTTTTTTTTGAATGGAATTGAATTCACTAGTCCATTTATGTTTCATACAAATGATTACCGACACTAATCTATGGAGCACAATTCTAATGGTTATTTCATCCCATTCTGGATCTTCCAATGCTATAGTTTCATTTTCAAATGGTTCTTCTTAGGAATTATATGAGAGTCGGAGGTGAGATACTATTGTATTTGAGTGGAATTCTACCATAAACCTCTCTACATAGTCAACAATAAGGAATAATGATTTCCTTTTGCATATAATAATATCCATTTATCTACTTGATTACTAACTCTAAATTTACATTGATATGGATGTGGTCCAATGGTATATGATGTTCTTATTCTACTAATATGCCGAGGAATTTATATTGTACTTCATTTTCTATACATACTTCTAAAAATAGGAAGGAATATACTTTATTGGCAAGATAAGAATGAATATGAAATAGAATTTTTTAAATTTATGATCTTCTTGAACATCAGGAATATCCTATGCAGAGCTTCATGATGCACCATAAAAATACTTGTCCTATGTTTGTGTGAACATTTTTATATAGAAAATATATACATCGATAAATTTGTTAATTAGTGAAATTATTTTAGAATGGAGATTCTCAAAATAAAATTTTACTATTTCAATCCCTTTTATTGTATTTTTTGGTATGAGAACAATGTTAAAAAACATATAATAACCACCAACTTTTCCAAGAATCTGGTCAGTGTAAGATGGTTGAGAATATTTTTGAGCATATCCTTTTGAGAGGCCAGGTGGAAATTGTGTTATTCTAGGTAGTGCCTCAGTTTATTAACTATAATGATTAATGTAAGGAATATGTTATTGATATATAAATATTGTGTTTCATTTCAAAGTTTTACTATTATAATATTTTATATTATCATTCCCCAAATCATTAATTTGTTTGAGGAATTTACTCAGTGTGTTATATAATTTCATTGTATATAAAATAAATGGCTTTATATTTATGGGGGGAATTATCATAAGTGTCTACAATATATATCTCTTGAATATTTTCAATTCATATTGGAATTCATCAATCTATTTATAATTTAATTAGTTTTTATCCTAGTGATGTGTAAATATATTCCTAAAATATTCTCTATAAAGTTTGGAATGTAGGAACACTTTTTCTATAGTGTTCTTAAATCATTATGGTTTTGAGGAGATTTAATATCATGGATAGGCTTTTTCTTATCCGGATGAATATCGATACCATTATGGAAAACAATGGAGATATGAATTTTTTCTAAGGTAACACCAAAGTCACATTTCTAGGTATTAATTTTTAACCAATTATGACGTAACTATTTAAAATGATCTCAAGATCTATAAGATGATTGGAATGATACTAGGATTTTACCAACATATCAATGATATAACATTTAACAAAAATTCACCTGATGGAATATATAATTTGATAAATGGAACATCTTAATATGGTACTAATATTATTAAATACAAAAGGAATCACTATATAAAAGTATACCAATTCTGGCGACATTGAACCATTGGGAAATTAATCATTAGTTTCCACTAATATCTAGATATATCTTGAGTGACCAACCCTAAAAGAGAGGTATTAATAGAAAATGGTTACATAGATATAATTTTGTTTAATTGGGGTGGGGAATGAATATTTTTAAATTGTCAAATGATAATCCTATAATTGATGATAACAATGATCTACCCATTCTTTTTCAATATATGGATAATATTGTTGATACACATTGAATATTATCCATCCTGAATGAGAATTACATTTAGGAGCTTATGAAATTTATCCTAGGAAGTGTTAGTTGGATATGTTCTTATGGATTCCTTCATGTAACCGGAATTATCTTATATAGAACCCATGTGATGGTTGGATACATCGGAATCATGTTCGAAAAAAATTGTGTAATTTGATGAAAAAAATATCATTTCTAATTTTAAAAGTTTTACCTACCACTTTTTCATTGGGGTATATGAGATCTATAACTATCTGTGGTCACAGGTCCTCCTATTTACCCATATTTACCTAAATTAGTCCATAAAAACTGGTAGACACACCTTCCTTGAATTATAGAGGCTATATTTAAGGTCATAGTATTCTTCTTCCACTTCCTCCATTCTATATAATTACTTTCAATACCAGATTTGACATCTCTCTTTTACACCACAATATATCGTCTAACACTGGTATACCTACTTTATTCTATTTAATACATGGTGTTTAGTGCTTCTATGTATCAAAATTAATTTCACTATAAGTTCTGATAGTATAAAACAATGATATTACAACTTAAATCAATATGTTGTTTGCCTTTGCAACATGTTTTACATTAACTTTATTCTTAATTGTTAGTAAAATAGTTTACCTTAACACCTTCACGATTCAATATAAAGAAAACCAATGCCATACTGTAACAGGTAATGATACATTCATAATGTGAAAGATTATGGAAGCCAACAGAATGAACAAAACCACATTGTAATGAAATTTTTCATGCATGATGCAAATGTACATAATAGAAATTTATTTATATTGTTTTTTTATTGGATATTTAATGTTTAGATCTAAATAAAAGTTCAATATTCCCTTCCAAAGTAAAATCCTCATACATGCATCCATTTAACTCCATATTTATGGATTATAATGAACATGGATTTAATCAATTTAAGAGTATCAGTTAGTTAAGATATTAATAACCTTAGGATCTTGGGAGTTGTTGGATTATCTGATGTATCATATTGGTTTCATGATATATTTATTCATGTATAATAATCTATCAACTTATAGTCTAAATTCTGACAATGGTTTTTGATAATTTCAAAATATTACTCCTTGTAGATATTTTATCTTCCTCTTCTTAGAGGCCACAAAGTGTGTTTCATCAAGCTTAAGACTCCTTCCAGTGTCCACTTAATTGTCTTTTTTTACCTGTTTTTTTCTTCTAAAGGTTTCTGAACATTAATTAATCATTAACAAAATATTTTAATTTCTTCTAATAACTATGTTATTCATCATAATGATTACTAATTTCATGAAATCATTCTTTATGTTTTATCTCTGATTTGTGTTCCGATCATTATTTGTGGATGTCCGGGGATAGTACCTACCATGTTGCAAGTGAAGAGGAATTTCGTGCCAACTAAGAACATTAAATAAAACCTTGTGGCTTGAATTTACCCTACCTTTTATGATTATGTGGTACATAAATCCAAAGGTATTGTGTAAAATTCAACTTCTCAAAAGTTCACATTTCATTGAAACATTTTTTCAAATTTTCAGGATCTAGTTTAAGATACCCTATAAAACATGGGATATGAGGGTAATGAATTTAAACTATATGGAAATGACATGTATGGATGAACAAGGTAAAGGTCAATTTGACAAAACATTCAGAAAGATTATTATAATAGATATTCTTGTTTTTATTTATAATTTATGTTTCCTATAAAAAATTTCATGCCCAAAATATATTTGTTCATTCCCTATTTAAATATCTTAAGATTCACATGTTATGATATGTGGTCTCAATAAGTGATTCTTCTTCTATTTGGTATCAGGTATGAGAAACCATCTTCCCTTCTTAAATTTTTTTTCTATTTTTATTTGTTTCTATTATAAACACTACTTTCATTTCATTCCATTTATATTATATGAGATTACATCATATGAAAAAAAATTTGGGTAGTTTTTTTTTGTAATTTTATTTGGAAATTTTCGTTTAATATTTTTATTTGTTTCTTTATAATGAAGTTATCTGAATTCCATATTTTCATGCCAACATTTTATGACAAAAATGGAGGTCATATAAATTCTTCTATTTTTTTGAAATTTTAAATTTCATTATCATTTATTTGTGTAACCTACAACTAAATGAGTGGTGGCTAGCAGTGATTCTTCTTCTATATGGTTTTATATATGAAAAAAATAATTTATTGGATTAAACTACAAATATATTTGTTTGTCTATAATTTTTATAGATATCCAATGCTATATGAATTTTAATTATATGTTTTTGTATTTTATTTCATTTATTTTTTATAAAATATGTTCTCTAAATATGGAAATCTACATGATTCTTCCATTTATGGTTTATACTTTGTATTGATATAAATTTGTTTCTGTTTTAGTTTGTTAGTTGATATACCTATCATGAATTCAGTATTGATTTTGATGTTTGAAAATCAAAATTCATACTTTGGATAATTTTTTTAACAAATTTTTTTGCATCAATGTTTCAATATTTACTGTGGAAGATTCGATTTAAATTTTTATTAATAGTTAAATTGTTATTCTTTTTTGTTAATGAAGTTGTATACTTTTTTATTACATTGATTTTTTATTTCCTATAAAGATTTATATGTCTATCTATGAGAGAATATGTAATCTGTTATAGGTTTCTAAATAATGAATATTCGGTTTTTCATTCTTAAAGGAAGATGGATTTTTTTTTCAAATATCTATAATGTTGAGTTTTTATGGTGTTAGTGCATTTTTTCTTAAAAATATCTATGTTATGTATGTTTTTATTTTGGACGGTATATATAACGTTGTAATCAACAAAACCTGTATTTGAGTTATTGGAACAAAATAATTTAACTTTTTCTATTTAGGGTCAAAGTATATGTTAAGGTAGTATTAAACCAACCAGTTTTCAACATGATAGGCAGTGATTCCAGTAGCTCCAGTTACGAGGAAGTTCCTTAATGCATATGTTTCCACGTTACAACACACATGGTATCCATATTCACCCCTTTTAATTCATCATTTATATATATTGAATAATCCATTTCAATAACCTTTTGTCATTTTTTCCAATATGTTTTTTGGAATAAAATCCTTAGAAGACTGGATTTCCCATTTTATCATTGGGTTTGATGCCTTGATTACACATATTTTTTGACTGACCAAACAATATATGAGTCATCACCCCATTTTTTAGACTCAATTTGTGAATGATTTTCGTAAATATAAATGTTCACATTATCATATGTAGGTTCTATATGGAGTTATAATACATGATTTCCACCTGTCCATTGATTTCTGGTTTCACTAATATCTTTACTTTGTATGTGCAAGCTCATATCTGTCATTTTCAAGAGACAGTTGTGCAGTATTTTGTGTGTGAATAATGTGCACCTTTTATAATTAGATCTATATATTTTTCAAATTATATTCCAATATTAAGTTTAACTATATTGGGAATTTGAAATATTGAATAATCGTGTTCATTAAATCTTCATCATACTGTAATATATGTTATGTGGCCATTTAACTATAATAATTATGTTCATTAACTATTGTTACCATTTAACTGAAATAATCATGACCAATATTAATTATAACTATTTTGGGATTTTAATATATGTTATATCACTACATACCTATGATAATCATATTTTAGTAAAGATGTTCATTAACGATTCATCATACTATAATATATTTTCTCCAGTACTCCAATTTCAATTTCGACTAATATTCATTCTAAATTTGTAAAAATAGATATGAAAATAATTTTTATTTGTCTGTAAAGTGTACATAACCATATAATATGTCTTACATGTGATCCATAAATTGTTTTCGTAATATTTCATTACTAATTATCTGAATTTTTTAACTTTATATATCAAATTTTTTCAATTGTTATATCAAAAAATTCTTCACTATTTTGTGGTTGTGGTGGTGGATCTATTTGTGATAAGGATATGATTGGAATAGAAGCTTTGTTGTATACACCAGGCAGCCATTTCATACAATCCCTTGGTTTGCGCTATTCTGGAATAATATCTCTAGCCCATGTAGAAGGTTTTATTAAAAGGTTCAGATTCAAATGTTCATCGATGAGTGCCTCATGATGGTTGAAGTTGAATTTTTGATTCATTATATAAAATGAAATAGACTTGTTTTCATCCATCATGGTGCACCTCTTATCTTTTACCATTTTCTCTATATGCATCGCCACTTTCTTTGACATTTTTGAAACTCACCCACCATAGGCAAACACTCTTAAAAACTTTTTCCCTGCTTTGCTGAATCATTAAATGTCCAAACATATTAGAAATATCTTTAAATATGAATGTACTGAACTATTTCATGTCATCTAGTGAAGTAGAAAAATTTTCATTCATGATCAGACTCATTTCCTATGCCATTCTTCCTAAGATGATATTATTTATTCTACCCATTTGCCAATTCACTAATTGGAGATAGCTGTAGTAACTCATTTTATGTAGATAAAAGCACAATGATGAAGGTATGTTACTATTTCATTTTTATGTATAAATTATTTCCCCTTATTTATTCTCACCTATATTTTCTACTACAAGGTTATACAATATAGTGATCACATCAAGGATAGGGGATCCACTACAAAAACTATTCACACCTCTAATGAAGGGATTTTACTAACATGGTTTTATGCTGACAGTCTCCTATAAACACATGAGGTATTATGAAAAATGAGAAGCTACAATTATAACACTCAGCTTCTTTTTTTGATCAACAAATTTCATTGAAAACATATTTTTATGTTTTCTCAGTTTGAATCTTTTTCTATTACATTGACATTCATAGTTAGAATTATCATATTTCTATATTAATTATTACTTTTTCTTATTTCAAATGTATGTTAATTAAAGGTTTCAATGATAAATACAATGTTTTATGGATTACTATAACTTCAGTTTGGATAAATACAATAGATCATTTTCTTTACTCTCATTTATTAGTTTCTTGTACCTGTACCATATATCTTATGTGATACATGTTTTTGAAAAAAGCATCACATACTATATTTGAGAAATGGATGTGGTTTTTAATTTGATTGGTGCATATTTTTAAATAATTGAAACATGTATTTTATTTGAGAATTGGATCATATTCTTATAAATATTTTATACTTCAAATGTTTTAAAATTTCATTTACAAAATTGTTTTCAGTGCTTTTCATTCACACATATTTTCTTCAGGGTGTATCTCATAGATTGATATCAAATATAAATAATTTGTATAAATAATGTTATATTTCATATTTTTTTCTCATATTCTTATTTATGAGACCATGGATGATGTTTTAGTATTTATTATGGGGAAAGATAATATTCATGCTCTAGTTTAGTTGTAAACTGAAGAAACTCAAAATAATGGGAGAAAGTCTTCAGGTGCATTTGTCATATATTTTATATAATTCTAGACAAATTTTGATAGTTCAACTCCTTATATATACTATCTTACTTCGAGCTAATTATTCTTTCAACTCTTATTATTGTTTCAACTCCTATTATATACGCTTTTTCTTTAAGGTTAATATTGGTTCTGTAGCATCCCGGTTTCGAAAGCCACCCTAAGGCACCCTATACCCGGTTGGTCTCATGGCCTCAAGTGCATTTCCCCAAATGCCAGAGGCTACTGACTAGGAGAAAGAGAACTGGGTGTGAAAGTGGGTAAACTATTCCCTCATTGGCCGAGTACACTACGGAAGAGAAAACAATAAACAATAGCGGATGTAGTGAAAAATCTATAAATAAGTGAACGGAGAATGACTAAATATGATAAACAACTGGAGCACACACACACACACATACACACACACAGATATATATATATATATATATATATGATGCATGATACGTTTTTCTAGGAAATCATCCAAACAAGTCACAATGATGGAAATACAAGAAGTACTAAAAAAGTACAAAAGAAAGATAAACAGCTCCTCAGAATCACAAGCCTATTCTTGTTCCCACGCTCTCAAACTCCACAGCAATTCAAGTACCTGATGTTGAAGGGAACTTCACCTAGTATATACCTGCAAAAATATAGTATTTTTGGGCCAAAAAGCATGACCCAAAGAGGCTGTGAGATTAAATCCCAATAGGCAACCACCCAAAGATCTAAGCCTAACAGTTAGTGAATATATGGCAGGTAGAAGTATAGAAAATAGGAACATGCTGAATAATAAACAAACCATAGTTCCAAAGATAAGGAATAGCTAACAAAGAAAAAAGAACAACATGTAACCTTATGGAATTACTCATATCCATTCCCTCTGGCCCTATCAGACAAGTACCAATAACCCTCTGGGAAGTTCACTCAGCCTAAAACCTATGGTATGGTCATAAGGAATTATAAAGACTCTCTGAGGAGGCACACACAGTCAACTCCCCTTATAGTCTAGGGTGATTAGGAACTCTCTGAGGAAGCTTGCACAGTCAATTCCCCTTATATCCCCACGGTCAAGGACTCTCTGAGGAAGCACCCTCGGTTAATTACCCTTATAGCCCTCATCATTCACAAACTCTCTGAGGAAGCTGACATATTCAATCCCTCCAATATACTATGGTAGTTAGTTGATTCAAACAAACAAAACTGACACTCTCTGAGGAAGATCACATGGTCTATCCCTGTATAGTCTAAAGCAGTCAACGACTCTCTGAGGAATATCTCACTATTAATCCCTTTTTTCCTATTTTAATACTAGGCTCTCTATGGATTCTCACTCGGTCAATCCCCATATAGCCTAAAGCTCAAAGAATCTCTGAGGAAGCTCACTCGGTCTATCCCCTTATAGTATATTGCACCCGGTTCTCGCAGCCTTGTGTATGATAATAGCATAGCAGTAAAATATGACCAAGGTGGACATACATGATTATTTTCCTAGACAGTTATACAATATACAATCATGTCATAAAACATTTCCCCATCATACTACAATAGGAATGGAAACAGACAAAGAAACCAAGGCAAAACTGGACCAACATTCATAAAGAGAACGTGCATGGGAAGAACCTCCAAAGCATAGCAGTTCAACCATATTCATATTCAAACATCCTCTATAAATGCATACTAGCATGACAGGCATATTACGAGGGTAAAAAGGTAAACACATAATACCCCGTTAAAGGGTATTCGTGGAATTGAACATAATATTCATGGAATTTTAACGGAAAGGCACAAACCACCTACCTTGATGTTAGGATATCGATATACTTGATCCTCAAAGATTGATTCTCCTTGGAACATCGTAGATCTACGAAAACACCAAAAACGATCAACCCAAGATGACATAGAAAAGAGGATGAACTGTACAATGATTATCTAGGAGAAAAAGAGCTTAATGATGCGATGACAACACACCCAACAGTATTAAAATTGAAGAACGAACGGAGGCTCGGTGGCTCGCTGAAGATCTGTGGTCGTACAAACTCTCTCAGACGAATAACACCCAGAAGAAGACGATTCTATCTGTCAGACACGACCTCTGTGCGTTTAATGAAAAAAAAAGTAGACAAAATGTACTTTTAATGTACACAAAGTGTCCTTTCTGTTTCTATACCGCGCATTAGGCATCCTTAACATCACCCATACATGGCCATGTGTGTGCCCATGACAGGGCCAACACATGGCCTCCACCGACATCGAATTATACGACATGAAATTATAAAGTACATGGTGTGTACTCAAGAAATTTCCACATTTTCCCTTATTCCAAAAAAAGAAGATAAAAGGGAAAAAATACTTGAAAAGAAGATCTGGGTTATTACAAACTTCCCCCCTTAATAAAATCCATCCCCGAATTTCCCAAACGCAGCGCAGAAGAAGAATCCCCGAACAGCTCCAGCCACTGTGCTCGTACATCTGCCTCCCTCTCCCAACTCTCATATTGCACTTGCCTATGCTACAATAGCACCTGTAGCAGAGGAACAAAACAACCATGGATAACCTTTGTACTGTGATAGACAATCTGGATAGGATGCTCCTTGAAAGACGAATCCACCTCTAACTCGACTTCCTCTTGTTGGAAAGCGTGAGATAGGTCTGAAAAGTAACATCAGAGCAGAGAAACATGGAAGACGTCGTGCATAGTCCAGTACCTCTAAGATAACTGCAACTGATAGGCAACCGGCCCAACTCTCTCTAACACCTAAAATGGCTTGACACACCTCGGTGAAATCATACCTTGTCTCCTAATCCTCTTGTGGCCCAACCTCAGTGTGACATGTAGAAAAACGTGATTCCTGACCTCAAACTCTAGAGGTCACCTCCAATGATCTGCATAAGACTTCTGTCAAGACTGTGCAGTATCCATCCTCTTCCACATCAACTCTATCTACTCTGTGGTCTCCTAGACCATATGAGGTCCCACCAATGTTGCCTCTCATACCTCCATCCAACATAAGGGTGATCAGAATGGACTACCATATAAATCCTCACAAGGTTCAATCTAAATAGTTGCTTGAAAACTATTATTGTAGGAAAACTCTACAAGAGGTATATGCTTCTCCCTAGGACCTCCAAAGTCTAGAATGAAAACATGGAGAATATCCCCAAGCACTTGAATCATTCGCTCAGACTAGCCATCTCTCGGGGGATGGTATGTTGTAATAAAAAGTACTTGTGAACCGAAAGCCTTCTGAAGCCCCTGATAAACCTGAGAAGTAAAACATGCATCCCTATCAGAAACAATGGAGTGTGGAACTCTAGGTGGATGTACAACAATCCCATCTCATCCACACTGAAGGTCTCCTTGACCAGAAATAAGTGAAATGATTTTGTAAGTATGTCGATGATAACCCAAATAGTATCATTCTCTCGTGGTGATCTCGGAAAACAAGTCATGAAGTCCATCACCACATCGTTCCACCTCCACTTTAGAATGGGTAGCTTCTTTGAAAGACCTGCTGGTCGCTGATGCCCCACTTTCACCTGAGGACAAGTGGAACACCTCATGAAAAAAACAATAATAACTCTCTTCATACCTAGCCACAAATACTGGCGGTGTAGATCATGATACATCTTGGTGACACCAGGATGAACTGCCCAAACTGAGGAATGGAAATCCTGCATCAACTCCTCACATATGTCTGCTAGCACCCATACGCGTCCCTGGAAACACATCATATAATCCTCAACTACGGTCCATCTAGGAAGAGGGTCCTTTCCTGACACACTCTCCCATATAACTAGCCCTTATGAGTTTGATAGATGCCGCATCCATACCTGATCGAGAAGAGAAGAGGTAACCACTACAGAAGATAGAAAAGTCTTCCCCTATCTATCGTGCACCTCCAAATTCATCTCAGAGAATAGATCCATAAGCTTCCACTCACTACCGGCATCCTGAACTACCTATATCTGAGTTATCCTACTCAACGTGTCTTCCACTGCGTTACCTTTCCGAGGTGTATTGGTAAGATCGATGTCAAAAGACTGAAGATACTCAACACGCCTGCGTTGTCTCATATTCTGATCATGTTGAGTGAAAATGTACTTGAGATATTTATGGTCTGTGAAAACCAAAAAATGCTCACCCAAAAGCTAATGTCTCCAACAGCATAAGCCTTGAACAACAGTTGCCAACTCCAGATCGTGTGTTAGGTAATTCGTCTCATGTGGCCTCAACCACCGAGACCCGTACGCAAAGACTCCCTCTCCTAGCATTCGCACAACTCCTAGCCCGATACCTGAAGCATTGCAATAGACAGTGTAGCTCTTACCTGGATCTGGAAAGACTAGTATCATTGCTGAAGTCAACCTCCCTTTCAGCTCTTGAATGGATGACTCATAATAATATGACCATAAGAACTTCACTCCCTTATTTTTCATACCCGCCAGTGGTGCTACCAAGTGAAAAAAGTCATGTATGAAGTGTTTGTAGTATTCAGATATCCCTAGAAGACTCCATACCTCCATGACATTCTTCAGCTACTCCCTGGAAACTACTGCCCTCACCCTCTATGGGTCTACTGATACTTCTGTCTCTGAGATAACATGACCCATGAAGTGAATCTGATCCATACAAAAGTGGAATTTTGAGAGCTTATCATATAACTGATGCTCTATCAGTGTACTCAAAATGATATCAAGATGGGTTTCATAGTCGTGTCGAGTGTGAGAGTACACCACGATGGAATCCAAGTATAGATGGAACACTCAGTTCATCAATTCCATGAAAATTGTAGGTGTGTTCGTAAGACCAAATGACATAACCGTATACTCATATAGACCATACCTTCTCCGAAAGCCTGTGAGATGTATATCATAAGGTCTAACATGCAACTGATGATAACCGGACCTCAAGGCAATCTTTGAGGAAAACTGGGCTCCTCGAAGCTAATAGAAGAGATCACCAATCCTCGGCAAGGGATATCAGTTCTTGACTATCAACTAATGCAGCTTCTGATAATCTACACATAGCCTGAGGGTTCCATCTGCCTTCTTCGCAAACTGGATAGGCGAACCCCAATGAGAAGTATTGGGTCGAATGAAACCCCTTACCTATAAATCCTCCAACAACTTCTTGAGATCCTACAACTCAGTTGTAGCCACCGTATAAGCAGTAATGGTCACCGGTGATGCTCTTGGCAAGAGCTCAATAGAAAGGTTTACCTCAAACTCCAGAAAAAAACCTAATATTTCCTCTATAAATACATACCTGAAACAATCCACCACTGTGGGAATTTCTAACTATGAAGTCCCCTAGGCATCTAGATATAGACAAGCAATCTGGGATATAACTCCTCCTAGCCCATGATGCTTAGGTCCCCCTCGCCTTTCCTAGACATTCCACTCACCCTAATGAAGAAAAGATCCACCCTCTGGTTATATAAAACCCCCCCTTCGACATTAGTAGTCGATGAATGCACGGAAGGGGACTATCCAGTCCATTCTAATAATGACATCATAGCTTGTCATCTCTAGGAAATAGAGGTCCCATATGAAGTGACCCCCCACAACCTCAATAGGGAACTCTCCACACTAACATACGCTAGATTTCCTCTTTCCCAATGGTGTGTCTAGTGTCTACAAGCCAACAGAAGAAACGAAATAGAGCCCAAGCCTCTCCATAATAGAAATAGTGATAATGCGATGGGAATCCCTTGTGTCGAAAAGAGCAGAGATAAAACTGAGGCTACTAAGATCGTACCTCGAACGGTGGAAGGTCCGAGATCCTACTCTTGCTGGGTATACTACATTGAAAAAGTTTAGCCTGCTCCACAGCCCTGTGACCCTGCCTAACTACTTTGAGCTGATCCGCCCAGCTGTCACTGATAGACTGGCGTCTGACCACCCCGGCCATGGCCGACACCTTGGCTTAAATTGTTGTAAGAACTCTAGTTCCCAGATTGGTGAGAAACTGGTGGTGATGCTCCCGAACACAGAGTCATAGAGGAACCCCTATCTCTGGCTGTTGGAGGGAAAAACTAACAAAAACGCTGGAGATGGCCCATCCTTCCGCAAGATCAGCACTCCATTAGGTCTCTCAGGAAAAATGGTCTAGTATTCCTACTCCACCAGCACTAGTAGCACACCATGCGGCTACTAGAAGGTGCAACCTACCTACTCTGATCTCCTCGACCATACTCCCTACGTCTCTCTCTACTATCAATAGGTGGAATAAAAACACTGAATGTTAAACTGACCTTTCTCACTACTCTATAATCCCTCAAATTGCGCTATGTGATCAGCACCTGGTTGACGATAGAGGATATGGAAGTCAACCTGTAGACGTTCACTGGGAATAGATCTTCTGCCTGAGACCATCCTCAAACTTCCCAGCGAGAAAAAACTCATCAACTATTGGGATTGGTGTGAAATACTTCAGCTCCATGAAAAGAGAGGAATAATCCATCACAAAAAGATTACCCTACTCTAAGCTCATGAACACCTAGGTTTGGTCGGCCCTCAACGTCTCCGCATAGAAGTAATCATACAAGATATGTTGAAAATTCTCCTAAACCATATTCTGATGGAGTCCCACCTATGATATGACATCCCACCACTTTTTGGAAGAGTCTGGGAGCTTTTAGGTCATGAGATTCACCCTCCTCTCTGGTGGTACCTCGAGATGCTCAAAGATTGTTAGTGTGGCTTCGAGCCACGAATCTGCAGCCTGAGGTCCTCCTTCCCCTGAGAAGGTGGGAGGATGTGACTGCTGGAAACCCCGCATCAAATACGCCATTGACGGGGTAGAAGGTTGCACTCTCAAGAAGGTCTACATTGTCGTCAGAAAACCCTACCTAAACTATGCATAAACGCCTTCAACTGGTATAACTGCTAGTGCCACAGCTTGCACAACAGAAGGATCCACATGAAGTCCTTGATCAGCCATATCGAGCATCTGATCGCTGCCCTGCAACTAGCGGTCCACCAGAGGACGTCTCGGTGGCATGACTCTACAAGGTTAAATGCACACCTTAGATTCAAGATTATCAAACCTAAAAACTGGATGGAGAAAAATTGAAAATATAAAAGAAATAATTAATATTTTTCAAAACATGACTACACGACTTGTAATTTTCCTACATGGTGTGTTCCCTTATGTAATTCACTTGGGTGTGTAATTTTTCCTAAACTAGTCGTGTAACACCCTAAATACATGGCCTGTTGTCCGAAAAAATGGCGTGTAGATGAATCCTCTTCCCAGCCCATGTCATTGTACATGGTTAAGCCACACAGCTCCTCTAAAGACAATGGTACACGGTGTGTTCAAGGCAGACACGACGTGTACTAGACATGCCTTACCTGGCCTGTGTTGTAAACGACATGGCATGACAAATGACAGACACTACACAACATGTTCAAGACTGACACTACGTGTACGAGAAAGGTAACACCGACCCGTGTTGTTAGTTAAACTACCGACACCACGGTTAACTATACATGGCGTGTTCCACAGGGACATGGTATGCACTTGAAGGAATTCCCCGACCCGTGTTGTTTGTGACACGGCCGAAGTACCTATTTCATACAACATGGCGTGCTAAACAAGTACACGGCATGTTCTTATAAGAATTTTCACAAACCCATGTCCCTACCCACACAATCAGTGACACGACTATAAGCTACACTATGTGTATTCATATGGTACACACCGTGTATTATGAGTTTTTCCAGTCACTAGCCTCAGAACAGCACTGGAGCTCAGAAAATACAGAAAAATAAGTGTTATGGTGACAAATTAAGACCCATGAGGGCCCATACTCCCCGCGAATCAAAGTTTGGCATATCAAACAAGTTATAAATAAGATAATAAAGTAATGATCCACCAAATTTTGGTACCTGGGGGCCCATAACACCTCAAGAACCAATGTTTGGCATCCATCTAAGCATTTCACTATACAAAAAACTTCCCTATCAAACAGCTGGGATTCTATCAAAGCATCTATCACAACATCTTGCATAATCTACACAACGTCTATCACAACAACATACAATTGATAATGCATCCAAAATGGGATGGAAAGAATGCATGTCAAGTGATTTCTAAAAAGTTCCTATATGAAGTATAAGATGGCATACCCTCATCTCATCGGGTTGTGATAGAAATAAAACTACAATAACAACAACGATAACAACACAAAACATGTGAATCACCCAAAGGTGAAATCAAATCAACTGTAAAGTGTGAAAACCAGTAAAATTGAAATAAATGAGGTGGTATGGATTTTCCCTGTACACATGGTAGTTACTCTCAGGAACAACTTATTACCAAGTACCTATTTCATCCTATCCCTAGCTAAGGCTCCAAACAACAGGTAAAGAGAAAAAAATTCCTCTTATACCACTTTGTAACATCCATGTTCCAAAATCCACCCAGAGGTGCCCCATACCCCATTTGTCACATGGCCTCAAGCACATTTCCCCAAATGCCAGAGGTTGCTGACTAGTAGTGAGGGCCTTGGGTGTGATAGTGGGGAAACTATGCCCTCATTGGCAGAGTACACAGCAGAATAGAAAACAATAAACAATAGTGGAAGCAGTAAACAATCAATACACAAGTGAATAGTGAAAGACTAAATATGATAAACAACAGGTGTACACACACACACACACACACATATATATATATATATGATGCATGATACATATGTCTAGGAAAGTAGACAAATAAGTCACAATGCTAGAAATACAAGCAGTACTAAAAACAAGTACAAAATAAAGATAAAGAACTCATCAGCATTACAAGCCTATGCTTGGTAAAATGCTCTCCTACTCCATAGCAAGTCTAGTACCAGAAGTTGAAGGGATCATTACCTTGTTTATACCTGCTACAATATAGTCTGTTTGGGCCCAAAAGCCCGACCAAAAAAGGGCATGAGAATAAATCCCTGTAGGAAACAACCCGATGATCTTTACCTAATAGTCAGTGAATATTTGGTAGGTAAGTTCAAAAAACAGTAATCAAGAATATTCTAAACAATAAATATACCACAGTTCCAAATTCATGAAACAGCTAACAAATAGGAGAGCACAACAGGTAACCTTATGGATGTACTCACAGCCATTCCCTCGGGTCCTATCAAACATATACCAACACCCGTATGGGTAGTGCACTCAGCCTATCCCCTCTAGATTGGTAATACTGAATTATAAAGATTCTCTGAGGAGGAACACGTAGTAAACTCCCCTTATACTCTAGGGTAGTTAGGAACTCTATGAGGAAGCTCACACAGTCAATTCCCCTTATAGCCCCATGGTCATGGAATCTATGAGGAATCACACTCGGTAAACTCCCTTTATAACCCAAGTAGTTCATAGACTCTCTGAGAAAGATCACATAGTCAATCCCTCCTATAGCCTACGGTAGTCAAGTGAATCAAAAAAACAAAATAAAGACTCTCCGAGGAAGCCCACATGGTCTGTCCCCATATAGTCTAAACCAGTCATGGACTCTCTGAGGAAGATATCATAGTCTATCCCATTTTTTATAAAGTAATCCTAGTCTCTTTGAGGATTCTCACTCGGTCAGTCACCATATAGCCTAAATCTCAAGGACTCTCTGAGGAAGCTCACTCGGAATGTCCCCTTATAGTATAATACACCCAATTCTCATGGCCCTATGTAGGATAATGGAATAGAAGTGCAATATGACCAAAGTAGACTTATAGAAATACTTGGATAGACATTTCTACAGCATACAAGCATAGCAGAAAACATTTCTCTATCCTACTTCAACAGGAATGGAAACAGACAAACCAGCCAAGGAAAAAAAGGACCAACGGTCATAAACAGAACATTCGTGGGTAGAACCACCAAAGCATAGCAGATCAACCATATTCATATTCAAACATCCTCTATAAAGGCATACTAACATGGAAGGAATATAATGATGGTAAAACAGTAAACACACAATACCCCATTCAAGTTTATTGCTGTGATTTCACATAATATTCAAGGACATTCAACGGAAAGGCACAAACCACTGACCATGGCGTTAGGATATCAGTATACATGAACCTCGAAGCTTGATTCTCCTTGAAAAGTCATGTATCTATGAAAACTCATAAAACATTCATCCAATGATAACTTGAAAAATATATGGAATTTGAAAACGAATCTCTAGGAGAAGGAAGACCTTACCGCTGTGATTCCAACACACCCAACAGTGTTATAATCGAAGAACGAATGGAGGCTCAGTGGCTCATCAAAGATCTACTACCGTACGGACTATCTCATGTGAAGAACACCTAGAATAAGATGGTTCTGTCTATCAGACGCGACCCCGATTCATTTAATGAAAAAAAACAATGTACTCGACATATAATTTTGAAGTACGCGACATGTAATTGTTGTTTTCGTACCCCACATTAGGCGGCATCCACATCACCCATACATGGTTGTGTGTGTGCCCATGACACAGCCATCACACAGCCTCCAGAAGAATCAATGTACATGGCATGTACATATAATTTAGATGGCGTGTAATTAGAAAATTTCGAGATTTTCCCCTTATTCCCAAAAACGACCTGAAAAGGGAAAACATACTTGAAAAGAAGATCTGGGTTCTTATAGGTTAAACACCTACTATATATTATATATAACCTCCTACTATATATTTTTTTATTCTAGAAAATTAATTATTAGAAAACTCTCATGCTCTTCAGATAGTTTGAAACATTTTCCATGATGGTATGTTATATTTTTGAACACATTCCACTTCTAAGAGTTTTTCACTGCAGTATTTCTTAAAATTAATTGTAACATTGTGATGACATTTTATATTTGTGTTGGTAAAAATTTAAACACGGCATGATATATCTATTTTTCGGTTACCAAATCATATGTTTCACACATTCATAAGGCTCTACATTGATAACGATGAGGGAGTTTCTCTTCTTTGAGTTCATTGAATCATGTACTCTCTTTGGCAGAGGATCATATATTAAATTTGAGTATTGAATTTTTTAAGAGCATTGAAATATTTATTTTATTTGAGCACTGATCATGAATTTTTATTGAGCAGTATATTATTTTTAAGTGAATTGGTATCATATCACCGTGCAAATGCACGGGTGAGTACTAGTTCTCTATAAAGTTGGGAATGTAGGAACATTTTTCCTATAGTATTCATAAATATATAATGTTTTGAGGAGATGGAATATCATGGATAGACATTTTATTATCCATATAAATATCGATACCATTATGGAAAATAATAAAGATAAGAATATTTCTTGAGGTAACACCAATGTCACATTTCTAGGTATTCATTTTTAACTAATTATGATGTTACTTTTGAAAATGATCTCATGATCTACATGATGATTTGAATGCTTTGAGAATTTTACCACAACATCAATGATATAACATTTAACAAAAATTAACTTGAAGGAATATATAATTTGATGAATGGAACATTTTAATGTGGTATTGAAATTATTCAAACCAAAAGGAATAATTGTATAGAAGTATACCACTGAGGGTGTCATGGAAGCATTGGCCTATTAATGATTAGTGGCCATTAATATTTGGTTATATATTTAGTGAACAACCATAAAAGAGAGGTATTGATGGAAAACAATTACAGAGATAAAATTTTTCTTAACTTGGATGGGGAACGAATATTTTTACATTTTCAAATTATAAACCTATAATTGAAGAAAATTATGATCTACCCATTCTTATTCAATTTATGGAAAATATTCTCGATACACAGAGAATATTCTCCATCTGGAATGAGAATTGCATTGATGATCTTATGAAATTCAACGTAGTAAGTTTAGTTGGATGTGTTCTTATGGTTTTCTTCTTGTAACCCGAATTTTCTTACACAGAACCCATGTGATGGTATGATACATCAGAATCATGTCCATAAAAACAGTGTAATTCGAAGAAAAAAAATATCATCTCTAATTTTTAAAGTTTTACATACTACTTTTTCATTGGGGGATACAAGAACACTGACTATCCATGGTCACAGATCCTCCAATGTACCAAGATTTAAATACATTATTTCATCAATAGTGGTAGACACACCTTCTTGGAATTATAGAGGCAATATTTAAGGTCAGATTATTCTTCTTCCACTTCCTCCATTCAATCCTTGGGCGGGATGGGTGATGAAGAGGGATCAGAAAAATTGGGGGAAAAGTCAATATTATAACATCTGAAAGATGGAGAATAGTTATACCTACTGTTGATTGGTGATATCAGATATCGTTCTGATTCAGCTGATGACATATGGGGTCTTCTAAAGATCTCGAGGAAATGTGACGACAATTTAAAGATGGATGTTACTACTATTATCGTAATTAGAGTCCTCTTCGGAACAACTAGGTCCTATTTTCATAAATGAAATCATGAGTGTTTTTTAGTACATTCTCACTTATAAACATGTGTTATTTATAGGATTGATGGGAAGTAAATATTCATCATGAATCTTGACAAATGGTGTGGTTGGGTGAATTTTAATATCATTTGGGGTTGTAAATAGACTAACATCATCAGTATTGGGATCTTTCCCATATCTTTGAAAAATATGACATTAATGTAATAGGATTTACTAGATTAAAATGGAGATTTATCACTATAGATCCTCCCAATCTATCCATTAATATAGTATTTGATAAAATTATGGTGTGATAAAAGGAGAACCCCCTATTGGTGAAACCATGACCTACCTCGCACAAAACTTAAATTCATCTCTTTTTATGTGACATGGAATTATCTAATATCGTTATTTTTATTTTAATGAAAACACTTTGATGGTATGTGGGAATTGCTTATGAGAACATAATTACATGTGGACCTAAATAGGCATACATACCTATTATCCAACCATAAACCATCTAGGTAGAAACCAAAACCACCATTATATAAATTTCAAAATCTAATATTCAAATTCACAAAAGTGACCCACCACCACACCATGATGCATAATCACCATAATATACGAAATATAAAATTAAAAAATAATCCAGAAAAATAATGACATATGGAACCATAGCCTATGATGGAGTGCATCATGCCCTGATCCATGAGATCCTATATGAGCTAAGAAACCTAACCCTCCATCATGATAATCTTGACTTGCAACACTAATGAGTGCAGCCCGATGGATCAACATGTCCACTGGAAACCAAAATCAAAATCATGAACTAAAAACCAATATCAAATATCTCCATCCATCAGAAATTTACATCATCAGGCATCAACCATGAAAATTGGAGTCGACTAAAATGGTTTGGTTGAAAAAAAATATTCACCAATCCAGAACTAAAACTATTACCATCTTCAATGTCACACCTTATGAAACACCAATTACATAACCAACAACACCATCCCAAAACCTCAAAAAGATCCCTCTCACCATACTGAACTGGCTTGGAGACAAAGAACAGCAGGTAAGAGTAGAGTTTGGAGTGGGTATGACTCAACATTGATTGGAAACCTTTAACTGGACTGCAAACCACATTCTTTGGTACCACCAACTAGAATTTTGAAACCATTAGTCTAAGACAATAAGAATAAGAAAAAATGATCATTTTAGATTCCAAAGTCCATCAAAAAATTTCAACCTCGAACAAATGTTCTGAAATGAAAAAAAACTAGAAGAAATGTTAATAATGAGGATAGAGAACCATACCACAACTAGACCATCTAATTAAACTACAAAATAAATCTGATGGATGATAACATCTGAAACAAAACCTCAATAGTGAATTTATCTCTCAAAACATTCCCAGGTGACCAATAACACCTTCATACCATCCGGAGAAGTGTTATAACACAACAACATGGGTATAATGTGTAGAGGAGGGAAAATACAATGAGGAAGTGTCACTAGGATAATATATCATCAAAATCACTAACCAATGAATATCACATGTGAAAAAACAATATTTAGTTTTATCAGAATGATTTAGATGAAAAAAAAGGTGTTAACATTAGCCATGGGATATGAAACGATAAGGGATATCCAATCGAAAGGCAACCAGAAAAACCGAACAACGATAAGAAAAATTGATTGAGACAAATAGAGAGGAAAATTATGAGCGATGTAGATGGATAAAAAGAAAATTTAGATAATGAGAAAATAGAAATTGTCATGAGATAATTCATTGGAGAGGAAGAAATATGCACCAACATGTGTGATCATGAGCTTCTGGGGTGAAAACCCTAGATGAGGAGAGCCCCAAGACTATGAGGATAGAATAGACTCATCACTAAGATGATGATATTTTTATTAAATATGAGGACTAAAAAGTACCAATGAATAAGAATTACACATAAAAGAAAAGTTCCCCTAATAGATATTTGGACATGATTTGGTTTACATGCTTTTTTCTCCCTCTTTTTATAACCATTATGTGTTTGAGAAGAAGGGTACATGTTAGATTTTTTATAACCCAATTGAAGGAATTCTCACACTAGAAAAATATAGAACCCTTCTCCATTTTCAGTAATATCTCATTATTTAAAAAAAAATATTACTATGTTTCATAGTGTAAAAGATACATAACATAAATCATAAATGAGAAACATGTGATTATTATTTAAATTTAACAATTATACACATGAACATAAATTGAATGGAACAAATAGTATCAACTAAATTAGGAAATAGCAAATGTCCTAAATCATTTTTTATGTATTTATTAATTCATTGGAAATAAGCACTCTATTTTTTGTTAAGTCACTTTATTTTTCGTAAATATGTTTTCATTAAAAATTCATTTTATTTGTTTTGCAGAGTTAATATTGTGATTAATTGTTGGATCCATTATAAATTTTATTTGATGAAATAAATATAATTTTATAAATAAACAAATCAAAAATATATTTGGGTTAAATTTTGGGGGTTTTCTAATGAGATTTATTTTTTAGTAAATAGTGATAGATGCTGAATTTTTTTGAAATTTATATTATAATTTATAGTATTTAAAAAGTTAAATTATATTTTGTAATTTTTATAAATTTTATTATTTTTTTAATATATAATCCACTTAAATTTTTTAATTAAATTTCATACAAGAATGAAATGTAAAATCATTTTATACTCAAAAAGGATATTTTTTTGAAAAATTATTTTCTATTTCATTTTTATGATTTATTTTTAAACTAAATAGCACTAAAAATGTTTTAATGGGTTTTTAAAAGGGATTCCATATTTCTAATTATTTTTTCCAAATTTGTTTAATATGTCCCTTTTATTTTGGGTCAAATTGAATCGTAATCTCTGTAAATCTTATTACCACTGAAAAGGTAAATCATGTAATTAAAGCTAAAAATAAAATTAAAAGGACTATAAAATGACCATAAATTTCCATGATTGTAATTGATGATTCAATTTTTTCCATAAACATTCAATTTATGGTTATATGTCATTTTTTCAATTGAATATTATTATAATCATTATAATATTTTATTTAATAAAAACTAAATAGTATCATAGTTTTGTTTATAAAAAATAAATATTAAAAAAAATAGATAAATATAGATTATATGTTTGGTTATAAGTATTAATTTGAAATAAAATTTAGTTATCTTCATCAAGTTAAATTTCATTACTTTCTATTTACAAAATGTTATTTTAGTAAGTATTCACATAATGGAAAAATCGAATATAGGAAATTAAAATTATTAAAATTATTATATATTAAGATAATTAATGTGATTAAATATTTTATAGATGAACTTTATATTTTATAGATTTATTAAAAAAATTAATTTTTTATATATGTTCTTAAATTCAATGGCATGAATAGTAATACAAATTGACAGTATTTATATTTTATAAGAAATAATAGTTAATTAAAAAATATAAAATTCATTGAAAACATATATCATGAAAACGTATACGGATATGGTTCATAATATAATTAATGTTACGTTTATGGTTTTTTGGTTAATTTATGGTAAAAATATTGACCATCAATGAATAAAAGTATTTTTTTTCAATGGTAAATATGAAAGTGGATAACATAGTGATAAAAAAAAATATATGGATAAAAAAATAGAATAACCTAGAATTTTTTTATTTTATGAGATTATTTTCACCCATGATCATCTTATATTATAAATAAATTAGTTTTCATCCTTTTTTAATTGAATAAAAATTTACATTAATGTAATATTTTGAAAAATTAAAATAGTTTTGTTATCCACTTTTAAAATATGTAATCTATTATTCTCTTTAATTAACACTTTATAACCAATATGGGTCATCCATGGTCTACCCAAAAACCTAAATAAAATCTCTCAAAACATTTTAGATGTATTATTTTTGGAATAATGATAACTATAGTGTTCTTAAGGTGTTGTATAATGGTCATTTTCTGTAGAAAAGATTTCATTTTTTATCGAGCATTTATGCTTTATGTGTTCTTCCACATCTTTAAACTCATCATTAACCATGTTATAACAATTGTATATCCCACATACATATAATGCTTCATTAACTTCAAAACCTATATCCATTTCCTATTACATAAAATGTGAAATGAAACCTTTATTCATGTTTGGAAAGGACTTCTGCCTCACGGACCAATGTAATTCATTTTCTGTAACTATATATCATGGATGGATTGTAATTATCTAATTAATTTTTAGATTTAATATTAATGAAATATTTATAATTATGAAAATTTAATATATTATTTTACTTTTTTCCATTCAATTAACAGAATAATGATAATGTTGTTCATGTGTACGTACTGACTAGAACCTCCACAAAGCTATGTGATTCGTTTTTAATTTCTATAGAACATAGAGGATATATATATATATAAATTTAATGAATCATAATGATATGTACAAAATTATAATAATTTTTGCGATATAAAATAATACTCACCTCATGTCCAAAAATGATTATTGATAAATTAGTAGGTTACTCTTGCGTACTCACAACCTAACTTCCCCATGATTATAACATAGTCTATTTTTTCCAAAAAAATATTTATTGGTTTTTTATTTAGTATAATTTATTATTAAAAATGATAATTATGTATTTACTATTATTTTATATATAATTTAATAATTACCTCTTTGACCATATTAATCCTATTGAAGTTAGTTTGGACACATGTATTGAATATCATCCAAACATCCAATGTGAAATTAGAATATTAAAAAATTGTATATAACATGGTAATATGTGATCTAAAAATAATATTAAAAATTAAATAGTTCCTTAAGAAAGTAATTAATTAACATTGGTATATTATTTGTAAAGTCACCAATGTACGTGATGGGTGAATCTCTAGGAAAGGGAATTTATTATAAAATACTATTCTAATGTTTCCCTTAATAATCTCTAATTCCTCTATTTCCATATTTTAAAAATATGGGTGTTTTAATATAGACATGAATGAATTATAAAATAAATTTTCATATTTTTTTAATTCTTTCAACAAATTTCAAAATGATTTTCTATAGAAAATTTTATTTTTATTTGCAAAAAGACAAAAGGAATGTTCTATTTTAACATATATGGTGACAACAATATTTATCACCACTATAACCGTTAATTTATTATCAATTTCCCTTATAATACTTCATTTTTATTCAAATATAAATAGTAATTCCATTTATTCTTTGAATTTTAGTCTTTATAATTGGGTTTTAATTAAATGGGATATTTCAATATCTGAAAAGAAATTCTTATAGTTATAATGAATGATTTTATGATGAAAGATATTATTTATTTAGTTATTGTTCTTGGTGATTTTCTTTTTGGATCAATGGTCTCATTTTAAACCATGGTCATGTGATCCTTTAATAACTCTTCAATGAATTGGGTTAAGGGATAGTGTTAACTAACTAGGTTCCTCATAAGTTATTATGGGAATATATTTAGATTTTTACTCTAGGTATAACTGTAATGGTTTTTTCGAGTGTAAATGTGATGTGTAATCTAAGTATAAATAGGATTTCTTACTTTTCTAATGAAGAATGGTATACATTTTTTTATCTAATACTCATATATGAATAGTGAATTATTTCAATGTCATTTTAATTAAATATTATGAATTGTTAAAGAAATTATTTTCTTCATCATATGGTTGAAATTTTTAACATTATGAATTTTTTTTTGAGGTTTTGATGATTTTATAGAATTTTTAATGAGTTTTATTTTTCATTTTAGATATATTATCTTATTTTTAGGAAACTTATTTCATTAGGGATTTTTATTTCATAGCAAATAAAATTTTTATTTTTATCTTAATAATTATTTTGAAAAATTAAAATTTTCCATAAGTATTCAAGGAATAATAGTTTATTTCATTATTTATATTTCACTTACTAGGATTTTCGTTCTCGTCTGATGTTTTATACTATTTTTTGTATGTTTTAAGAATGGGTAGGGATAAGAATAATTCAATTTGAAATTTATATTTTTTTTTTGATATAAAATAATTTGAAATTTTAAATGTCTAAACTAATTGGAAAATTGATGCTGATTATAGGTGTCCACATTATATAATATGTGTTTTATGTATAGGTTATGATATAATTATCTAAATGTATAAATATTAAAATATCCCCAAATATAAGAGAATAAAATATTCAGTTAATATTCATGATTATGTGTTGTTTTAATACATGTTTTTATAGATGGTATCGGTGGTCGGTCTAGA
Organism: Viscum album; assembly: GCA_963277665.1. Taxonomy (NCBI): domain Eukaryota; kingdom Viridiplantae; phylum Streptophyta; class Magnoliopsida; order Santalales; family Viscaceae; genus Viscum; species Viscum album. The sequence continues at coordinate 738,655,913 of OY728137.1, forward strand.
TAAAATTAGTGGTTAGCATGTTATTTTGGCATATATAAAATTTCTTCTATAAAAAATGGTTTTTATAAATTACTGTTAATTTGGATAAATTTTAAGAGTTGAATATAATGCAGATAAGGATATATTAGTGTTTATCCTTCTCATGATATGGTTTATTATGATTTTATGGATATATTAACCCTTACCACTTTGGTTATAGTAAAAGGAGAGATCCAGTTAGAAAAAAGAAAAAAATTATGTGATGAAAAATGTCGTGTTTCTATGAAAGAGAGACCTACTGCAATGGGAGATGTATTAATACCTCTTGAAGTATTTCTTTATTGGCTATTATGAATAATTATTAACAACATAAACCTATGTGGGTTTATTAATGCATCAAATCTGAGAAATATAAATCCCTGTGTATGTTATGGTGAAAATATTTATAAATGTAATTATATTTAAATATCTATGCATCAAGAATGGGAAATTAAACACCCAGGAAAATGTCCAAAATTATAGTAATCTATTTATATATATAAAATTATATTTTAAAGAAATATTTTTCCAAGGAAAATGGAAGTGTTCAGTTATATACAATAAGGGGAATGAATTTCATCTCGACGTATCAATTGAATGTTTTAAAAGTTGGGATAATTATCATTAGGAAAATCATTTTTTACGGGGAATCTCAGAAATGGGATTAGTAACATCATACAGATAACTATTTTGAAATTCTTAATTCCATTATGGTTGAAAAATGAATAAACATAAAATTACATATGAAATGTATGGATTATTTGTTATCATATTATCTTAGTACATCATTCATAATTTTTTAATAAGAAACCATTATTAAGTAATAATATTGAAAATATATGTTTATGTATTATGAAGAATTATGAATGAATATGATGTATATATACAAGGGAATCAAGATTTATGGTAGATTTAAGTATAATTATATGGTTAAATTAATTATAATTATATTATTGAATGGTGTACCTTTGGATACTTTTATTGAGTTTTTTTGTTGTTTGAGGTATATATAACACTTATGTTTATTAAGAGAAAAATTTAATTAATGAATAATGATATATTTGTTTTTTGGGTACATATTTAATGTTATGGATAACATTTTTGGTTTATATAATCTTTTATGTTGATGTAATTATGGGTTATTACATTTTTATTATGTTTCCTAGATTTTGGGGTATGTTATAATGATCATATTAATATAGTTTCTTAAAAAGGGAAACACATAGGCTGGAAAATATCATGTCACAACTAGAAAAGGACATAAGGATTAAACCCACAAACAAAGGGTGGAAAGGGTGCATCACTTGCCAATATCCTTCATGATTTCAAAGTCAGTATGATAGATATTTTATTTATTTATATGATCTGAAAAAAGAAAAAATAATATCTTTTTTCGAACTCACATTTTACTATATAGATAACTTAATTATTGATAAGTGTGTTGGTGATTATGTGATTAATGTTATTTTGGGAAGCATATATGATTGAGGTCTTGATAATTGTATGGGATTTCATTTGATTATTAATGGTAAAATTAACTTTTGAATAAATATAAGTGTCAAATGTAAAATTATGGTGATTTAGAATAAATATGAAAATGAAGAGCATGCCTTTGAGATTAAATGAGTTCGGCTTATAGTTTTTGTAATGAGACATTAAGAGATAATGATGTTATCTAGAGATAAGTTTTAAATTTTTCATGGAAGAATTAATATTCAAATACATCTGATTTTTGGTTCTGCATCTTATTTTTCTATATTTTGAGGAATTTTTGGGAAATTAATTTATTAAAAGATATATTTTTGACATTAATAATTAATATATTATTTTTTAGAATAAAGTAGTTTTTATTAATTTAATTGTTTATTCTTTTTTTAAAATATAATTTCATGTCCAAAACATTTTGGATTTGGATAGTGTATAAACATATGATGAATATTGTGTTATCTTCTTTAGGATTGTATAATCCATAAATGTTTATTTGAGGTGTTCAACTATTAAAATTCATCTTGAATAATGATTATAGAGAGATACAAATATTAGTTTTTAGTGGAAAGTTATTGAAATATGAAATTAGTCTAGAGAAGTTATTATATTCAATTATTTTCTTATTCTAGGTAATAAGATAAATCCTTGAAATTATAGAAATTTATTTTGAAACAAAAATAATTTCCTATTTACTTTTAATACTAAGAAATCAATGGTATTTTAACCCATCTCATATTTATATTTTTATAATGGTTACCTTTCTCCTGGCTATATTTTTACAATATATATCATTTATTGGGAGTCAGTTTTTTCATTCGTATCTATTTTTTTAATTCCCATGAAGTTTTCATACATGGGGAAGTAGATATGTGTTATTCTAGATGGCCTTCTTACTTCCATTTTATCTCATTTAAAATTGATATTTTATAAACAGTTTTTACAATATGGGATTTAAATAAAATTATTTTGAAAATTCAATCCCCTAATACTATGCCCATGTTCGAATTTTATGGATGAAATTTATTAAAGGGTGTAAAACAATACTTGTCTATAATACACTTCATTTCATTATTTAATATAGAAAACAAATCTTAGTAAAATATAGAATATTGAGAAGCCCATTTTAATTGGTAGATTAGGTACATATCAAATATGCCTGATACATTGATATAAAAACATTATTCGATTCATCCTTTATATGATTTTAATATTTCATTTTGCATTTAAAAATTCAAGATATTACCTAAGGATATACAAATGAAATGTGTCATTTATAAATCTCGATAAGGGAATAAATAAGGAATAACATACTGAAAGTATAAATTTTAAGTATATATGTATTGAAATGGACCATAATAGGGTTGAAAATATAGGTATTTAAAAACTAGGCATGATACAACATGATGGAATAAATGATTAATGGGAATGTGGAAACAACATTAAACATGTCATTTTAAACATAGGTTAAGTCTGTGATCCAATAGTTCATCACATGGTGGAAGAATGTCCCATATTTGATTAGGTTTACTACATAATCCTAGAAATAAAATATTATGATACCTAAACATTATCCAATTCGTTGGAGGGAAATATAATATCAGGTCAACTCGTCACATTCATATTGCATACATTCATATGTGTCCAAAATAGATCAATCAACATAATATCATATTTTTTTGAATTTTAATCCCATGATTATAGATTTTGGGATATATACATGTATGTACAAAATAAATTTAGGATGGGTACATTTAGGAGAATACATTGGAGTTAAAATAGGGATGAAAATACAAAAAACAAAAATTTGGCATTGAAAATCATACAGTAATTTCGATAGCATAATGGGGGTATAAAGAGATTCTTGGGATGCTATAATGAGAGTGAATGGGGTCTCTCATCACTTATAAATAATAATTTTATTATGGGGGTATGTAATAACATTTTCAAATATGAAAATTTTATAATAGAAAGGCATAAGTCAAATAAGACACATAAATAATGAGGAGTTGGAGATGATCCCTTACCTTGATATGGTGATTCTAAAAACATGGGAGGAGCTTATTAAGAGCTTGGGAGAACCTTACAATTGGTATATAAATGAATGGGTAGATTAATTTCAATATCCATGGTTTTTTAGTTGGGTGGTTTGGTGTATATATATATGAAACAATAGGGAAGTTATTTATTATTTCTGAAGCATAGGTTTTGGACACTATATAATAATGTAATAAAATACAAAAACCATTTCATGGGTTTTCCCATGGTTTCATCCAATGGTGATTTTTTTCATTAATTTACATTTCCATGAGCTGATAACATTAAAATATGACACTTGGTTTCATGGGAGAGTGTCCTATTTACCTAAAATTGATTTTAAAACATTAAAATATAATATAGGTTCTTGGAGAATTAATAAAGTGTTTATAAAAATAAAAAAACTCAAAAAAGTATTATTTTAATTTTTTAATGTTTAATTGGTATTGGATTCTTATTTGGAGCATATTAATTCACTATTGAGTCATTACGATGTCATAATACACACCATATATTGATATCCTATTTAATTTTTAATAGAAAATCTGAATTTGTAAGAAATTTATGAAAAATTCATTATTGGATAATATTGATTTGATTAAACCAAATATATTACTTGTTTTATCCAAATAATTCTTTCACTATGATTAAATACACTTACAAATTAAAATTATCATTTATTGAAAAGTATTGGTTCTCTGGCTATAACCGTTTTTTGGACACATAAAAAATTATCAATTCATTAAATTTTATTATAGTAATTATTTAACAAATTATATTTAGTAATAATATATAGTAATAATGTTTAATTAAAATATTATTTTATTCAACATTCCATTAAAATTACTAACTTAATATAAATTTATTATATCCAAAAAATACAATTCGATTTATGTCCTATACGAAGCTATTTTTATCAAACACATTAATTGATGATTTATAATGTAAAAAAAATATGGAATTATTATAATTATTATTCTATTAAAAATAAGAAATACTTATTCATAATATTTGGGATGAGAAACATATCCCTTTATTACACTAGTGAATTCCCTAAGTGAATTGTGTGGGATTGTGAGATTTTTTTGAGGTGGTTCAGTGAACAAGGTTTGGGACAAGATCTCAATGAGCTTGAAAATATCCCACAAATGGTTTCACTCATTCTTTAGTTGTTGAATCTTGTATTTATATTTTTTGTTGTTCTAGCTCTGAGAAGAAATCTCCCTTAAAATTTTTGATTAAAGGGATTCATAGGGTGAGATCTTACTGGTTTATATCATCACTTCTTTGGGTTGTGTCAACATTACCTTATCCTAATACATAACATATTTAGTAATCATATGATTATTTTTCAATTTCTATATTATGAACATTCTTTATTTTAATTGGTCAATTAAATTAGAAAGGATATATCCAATGAAGTGCATGAGTTTTCAAAAACCACAACACATAATAAGGAATTTAATTCAATCACAAAAATAATTTCATTTATAAAAGTTCAGGTTGTAACATGGGATAATATATTATTCTTTGATTTTAAAAGGACTATGTTTGATTATGTATTATATTCACAACACCAGTCATAACGAAAAAAAAATTATTTAAATGTGATCAGTAAAAGTTGTACCCTAAATTGGAGGGAATGAAAAGTACCAACCAAATTATGAAATTAATAAAGATTCTACTCATTTAAAATAATTTAATTATGCATTTTGAAATTAGAATTAATTTTTTAGTAACTTCATTTAATTGTTCAAAATATTAATTTCTTCAACAATAATGTATATATATTTTTTAGAGTAAATTTTATAATTAATTTTTGGATCCTTTAAAAATTTTATTTGATAAAATATATGTCAATTTTCAAATAAACATATAAAAATAATCCTTGTGTGAAATTTTGGTATTTTTCTAAAATGATTGATCTTTCGGTGAATATTGAAAAATACATATTTTTATTGAATGCTTGGTTTTCATATAAAGTATTTAAAATGTGAAATTTTATTTTAGATTTATTTTTAAAATTTAATTAAATCATTTTATTTAATATAATCCAATTATATTTTAGAAATAAATTTTATGCATTAATTTCATATAAAAATGTTTTATATTTAAAAATGATATTTTTCTAAAGAAATGATTTCTGTTGCTTTTTTCAATGATATTTCAAATTAATATAATTAACTTATGTTCATTATAATCTGAAAAATGTATTTGTTATTTGGAATATATGAGTCCAATTTTGGTAAATAGTTCACTTTTATTTTTTGTCATTATGAATTATAACCTTAGTAAATTTTGTTTCTATATTGAAAGGGAAAATTGGGTAATTGATGTGAGATATAAAATGATAAAGACTATAAAATGACTCTAACACATGCCTTAATTTTATTTTATGATTCCATTTTATACATAAAGAACCATTATCCTATTATAGAACAATTTTTTTTATTTTAGGGGATTATAACATTTTAGATTTTTATTTATTTAAAATTCAAAAATATCACACTTTTATTATTAATAGATTTAATATTTTTAACAAAGGGATAACCATGGGATATGTTCAGTTATAAAATATAAGTTTCAATATTAATGATTAATTTACATCATGGTAATTTATTTTTAATTTTTAGTTAATAAAAATTTACCTTATTTATTTAAACAATTCTGAAATGGAATCATATAATAAAAAACCTTATTTTCATGATAAGTGTGAAATGGGTTAAAGAGGGGTTAAATATAAACATAATGTTAAAAAAAAGAATAAATATATATAATTTTCATTTTATATATTTTTTCCAATAAACATCCTAACTATAAAGTAAATCATTTTTGAAAAAATTGAAATTGAAAATTAATTTATATTAGTTAAAAAATTTGAAATTTCAGGAGTAACCCTCCCCTCTATTATAAAATGGAATCTATTCTTCCCTTGACTTCACACTACGAAAATGATTTTACTCTACCATTATCCAGCCAATTAAATTTTTAATTTCCCTCCACAAATTCATTAGGCCCCACATATAGAATAATAGCTACCATAGTGGTCTTTAGTTGTCAAGAAAATAATATTTTCTGATGAAAATGTATCATTTTTAATCGAGAGAATCTGTTTTATTTCTTATTCCACATGCTTCAAATATTAATTATACATTCATATATAATAAAAAAAATTATTTTAAATTTACTGATGTGTTTTTAGGAAAATTTAATAACCTATAATCATTTCGAGTTCCATCAAATGTTAAACAAAATCATCATTCATGTGTACAGTGGCGTTCTCTATCTCAAACTGATAAAATTAGTTATCCTTCACCATCTCTCAAAGATATATTATAAGTATGTAATTGATGTTTTAATATGATATTCATGATATATTTCACATTCATAAAATATAATATATAATTTACATTATTACCATTCTATTCATTGCAAATTACAAACCTCGTTTGTGCGTGCATGTGGACTACCACCTCCACAAAGCACTGTGATTAATGTTTCATCACCAAATCACACAGATGATATATATAAGAATTATTACTGTTGTAATATGATATTTATTAAATTAGGATCATTATTTAGAGATAAAATAATTTAAATTTTTTTTTCTATAATGACCGTTGTAAATAGAAATTTTACTTATTTGTACATACCCGCTATTGTCACCTTGATTGTACCATTGTATAATTTTCCAAACTATATTTAATGAATAAAATTAAAATTAGAATTTGTTTATAAAAATTGTAATTATTTAATTATTTTTATTCTTTATATGATTTAATAATAAACATTTATACCATTTTTATCCCATCCAATTAATATTAATACCAAGTGTTATGTAATAATAAATGTTTCAAAAAAATGTCCTTAAACACAAGAAAATATCATTATATAATACAAAAAATAGAGTGTATAATATGTTTAACCTATGATAAAAAATTAATATCAATACCCATGATGGTATACATTACACCTAAATTAACCCAAAATAAATAAATATATATGCTTCCAAAAATTTGCACAATCCTTAAATGTTTTTTGATTCTTATAACCAAAACCCCATTGATAAAAGTTACTTTTACTACATAATTATTGAATCAAAATAAAAAAAATACTCACACCATATTACTTCAATTATGTTTATAACATAGATACTTTTCTATAATATTTAATACTTGGATTAGGTCATTGGTGAAGATAATGACCATATTCCACACACGTAAGACATTGAAATCCTTGAGAATTCATTACTACATGACTTTAACTCTAACATATATAACGTATTCCCCTTTTTTTGAGATATTCCACTAGGTGCATCTTCCTATTTTCAAAACATTTAAAATATAAATATTCTTTAGTATATGTGAATTACCAAAATAACATTAATAAAATAACATATTCCCATTATTTTACGTATTACACATACCACTAAAGTACAATTTTTTAATTATATAATGTGCTAGAAGATTAGGAATAATCACATTAAATTTACCTTTAGTAATTATCCCATTTTTTTTATAACAATCACATAATTATACAAGAAATTTATTGTTGACATGATTCCTCCTAGTTTCAAACATTTACTAAAACCACAAATCACAGTATGAGAAATAATAATAATTAATCATAACCAAATAATCATGAAAATATTTTATTAAAAGTCTAAAATCCAGAAACCTTGTTTTCAATATATGACACCTTAGCATGAATATTGATCATTCATGGTCATAATCTATTCAAATCCTTCATACTGGTTCATAATGAAAATGTGAATTAACCAAAGAATATTTCCCTTGAGTGTAAAACTTGGTGCATTGTAATGTCATATTCCCTTCCCACCATAATGATGGACGAGATATACATAAAAACTATTTTTGGGGTTGCATCCCCTATATTCATCAACCAAAACCATTTCCACTTTAGTATTGAGAAAAAAATGTATTTCTAAGAAAAAAAATAATCTCATCCTTACAAAACAATAGTTTGTTATCCTATTCATCGACTCATTGTATGGGTTATTCACTAATGTTTTCTCATCCATGTTTCGAATAGTTAACTAAAAAGTTCTCTCATACAAACTGTAGTGACCTAATATTTTTAAAAAAATTACTAAATCATTTATATCATAAAAAATAAATAAATTAAAATCCAAAGATAGTGAGTCCATTTATCTTTTAAATATTAAGTTAAAAATACAACAACGTCAGGTTAAAATGAAACTTCTTTATTGTATTCTCAATAATGTGTTCATAAATACATTTGACCTCCTAGCACTACATGGGATAATCTATGAAATACATAGATAAAGAATGATGAAATTAAAATCCTAGTAATATAATAATCATTATAAGTAAATTTAACATGTGAGTAAAAGTTATAACATGATATCATAAATTTGAAGGCTCATAAGTAATCACATATAATAATAGCTAAAAGAAAATTTTATCTCAAGATCCTAGAATCATATGAAATGGGTAAAAAACATATGACATAACATAAATATTTGTCAGGGATAACTTCTTCGACTATATAGAATAGTTTAAAATGTCCCATATTGTATTAAGTTTTCTCCGTAATCCCATACATGAAACCTCTTGAGGAAAAATCCTAACCAAATGGATTGGAGTGATATTTTGGAACATAAATCATAAGTTCATGATGAACTATGTTTTCCAAAATGGAAATAAATCATAATGTTTAAACATATGAATTACCCATAGAAATTAAATGTTTTTTAAAATCATCCCTCACATTATAACGGTCTGTTTTTTGAACCAAATAAAATCCCAAAAAAAGGTTATCTTTTTTGTTTACTAAATGTGTCGTGTATAAAATGATTTATGGATAGATATTCCGAGAAATGGATCCTTTTAAAGGGGTGTTTTTGGAATTTCATAATGTACTGGGAAGTTTCCCATGTGGCCCACGGAGTTTTGGGAGTGTCAGTCTCAGAAAAGCATAGTTTTTAAAGGATGTTGAGGGTGCATGGTTTGTTTGAAATAGTGTGCCCCAATGAATAAATAATTGTACCCATATAAGGTGGATAGTGGTTGTCAAACTAGTTTGCATGGTTTACCAAATTGTGCACTGATCCCACATAGTTAGTGATATATGTAATACCTCAACACTATTCATCACATGGAATGTGCATTATTAGGAAAAGATGTGGGTCAAACCACGCAGGGTTCTCTAGGTGCCCAGTAAAGGGTTCATAGTTGGCGTAATATTTTCTAAATATGAGGCCCAAACTGTACGAGACATCCAATATTAAAAAATTAATTCTTTCAATTAACTTAAAATAATATAAAACATAAACTAAACTCATCCATCCACCCCCTTATTTTTATGCAATGCAACACCAGTCTGGGGTTCCCTTTGGTCATGTGACATGAACCCCTCCTCTATATCCTCTTTCAACCATCGATTTCATCAGTTTATTTGGGATTCTCCACACGATCTTTCATGGTGAGTCTACTCCTCCCTTATCATTCCTATTTTTGGTTGTTTTCATTCTCTCTATCACATAATAAGGTGCGGTTGAAACCCTCAGGTTAGGCATAACACAAATTTTGGTTTTCTTCTATATTTAGATTGTGTGGTGCCTCTCATGGGTCATGTTCATGTGTGTTCTAAAAACCACCTCCAAAGGTGAGGTGTATGGGTTTTAATTGGCTTCTCACCATCATCCAAGGTGAGTATTTCATATGTTGTCTTGTCATTCCCATTTTAATTTGGGGTCCATTGGTGGTATTGATTATATAGAATTTTCTGTAGTAGGTTTTCATCAACTATTGAAGGAGCACACACATATTCTTAAGAAATTATATATATATATATATATATATATATATGTCTTCCATGTATGTATTCCTTCATTGTGTGAGGAATAATTTAATTGGGTTATGGGATATGTACATGTATATATATATATATACATGATGGTATGTGTGTGTTTAGAGAAGTTTCAAGTGGATGCCAATTAAACTATCACATGCTGAGTGTCAGGATTGTTTACTACATGAGGTAGGGTCTCATTCCATTTCCCTAAAATTTAATAATTCATTATTTAATTGTTTTTCACCTTTCAGTAATGGTTTGAAATGTATAATAGTTTTTCTAAAATGGATTCCTATTGTGAATTTTAAGTGAATATTAATTTTTTTTAAAAATGTGGGGATTAAAAAAGTCTAAAAGACAAAATCATTTTATAATCATTATCCTAAAAGGGAAGAATATCATCCGTAAGGTCAACCAACCTAATTATGTCCGGGTTATATCCCATATTATCCAGGCCATATTCCACCCTATTGGCTTCACAGAAGTTGTCAGTGACAATGTAACAGATCTCTAAGAGAGAATGAAGACAATCCATCCATCGGGTTGTAAAAAACTAGGCAAGATGCACCATCCATCGGGTTGAACCTATGAATTAGGTTGGAAACCATGTCATGCTATAATGATAAAACCCTCCCATCAAAGGTGAACATTCTTAAAGATAGAAATTATAATTTATAAATTTAATCTTTTTTGATTTATTTAATAAATTTTTCCTTAATATTTTACCTTGGGTAGTAACTGACATGTTTAGGTGCTTGGCCCCTATTTGGTTGAAATTTACCAAGTGGGTATATGTATTATTTCAATAACACCTATCCTTTACACTTGATTCCTTGAAATATAATTTCCACAATATAATATATTAAATGGTTTGGATAAATTAAATGGGAAGGGTGGAATGGATTATAAATGATAGTATAAATATGTAAAGAAAATGAAAATGAACCTCTATTTTTTAGCATGTACCTTTAATCAATTTTCAATATTTAGGAAAATTGAGTGATATGACCTTGAGTCGGACGTCTTGAACCAAATGGCATGCCTTATATTAAACAAGTCAAATGAAATGGATCCTAGAAATGAAAATTGATCCATGTTATTAAAATAAATTAAAGGATTTTCTTTATGAATGAAATTATATATATAAATGAATGTTTAATGAATGTTATTAAACCAGTATATGGGTTTAATAAATGAAATTCTTGAGAGGTCTATACCTATTGTACTTAACTGAGTATGAATGTAACCAAGATATTAATAATGTTTTTATTAAAATTCAATGGAGGTGTTTCCTTATATATAAATATGATCATGAAACTAATATATAATTGAAATGTGCTAAAGTGTTTCATGAGAGGTTGATGGATCATGCATTATATATGATAAATATGCTTCTTATATAGTTATGGAATAATAAGAGATTGACCGGTTAATGGATCAATCCTTATAATAGACATGAAATGGGATAAAGAGATATAGGTGAGGTGAAGGCCTCATGCATTATGTATTATTAAGGCTTACGCTGTGTAGTTTTTGGGGCAAGGGACTATGAGATTCTGTGGGGTAAGGATGATGGTGAGATATTCATAATGAGTTCCCAAGGGAATGTGAGATCCCGTGGGATGGATGGCTATGTAGGCATCCCAGCATGAGCCAGGGGATCTATAGTTATAGCTCCCATGGTGATGGATGACTATGGCTTATGTCCCACTCCTTACAGGACATGTATCCCAAGAGACCATGAGAAATCTTGGAGTTGTGCCAAGGGTGTGACCATGAGTGATTCCACTGACATTTGATGTCTTAGAGTTATATCCTGATCCACCCCACATGTATTTATACGATATGTATATATATATATATATGTTATTTTATATATATTGAGACCTGATAAGTCATCCTTTTCAGCTATGAGACGAAGTAGGTACAATTGCCAGGTCTCCCTTGGGAACTTGGATGGGTGGTTATTTACTTATTTGGTTCTCTTATTAATTCTCTATACTTGCACACTATTTAATATATGTTTCATTATTCAGATTGGGATAAACATCGTGGGTGCCAGCCTACTATGATTTATATCTCACACCATCCTCGGGTAAACATGGTACCTTTTTAGACCTTATATTTATAAGGTAAGGTTGATTGTATTTCTTATACCAGGGAGTTAGGAGAAAAGGACCAAGATATAGCTTGGTATTATCATAAATAATGCTTGTGGGGTTACTATATTTTCATTTCCTTTTTATTATATTTTAAATAATGTTATTTTTTTTTATTTCTTTATCTTATCAATCATCCATTATAAATGAATTTTATAAACTGGGGTTGGGAACATCTTTTCAGTTATATAAAATAAATCTTGTGACTCTTTTTCATTATTTTTTTCATTTTCTGTTATAGACTATAATTAATTCTAAAATACCTCTTTGCAACTCTGATATGTGGTAATTGTCTCCCCAATATCAACTCTCTAGACCCTCAATTTTAGTAGGCAACCTCTGGATTTTGGGGAGACATGATGGAGGCCATGTGACCCATTGGTCCGACTACAGGTTTTAATGGAAGTCAGTTTGGGATGTTACAAATTGGTGTTATAGATAAATTTTTACGTTGTCTTACTATTTTGGGTTGGTAGAAAGGATACAGGGAATGTTATAGCACTTGGTTGATAGTCTTTTATGGGGCTGGTCACCCCACTTATAGGAAATGGTCAAGACTCTTGGGATATGAATTGATGTTCATGTTGTTCGATGTAATAGTTGATATGATTAAACCTCAATTGAGTTGTATAATTTCCATTGCTTAATGATTTATAGAATTTCTAGTATTTTACACTTGTACTAGTATGATAAAAAAGTTTCATTTCATGAATCATACTAGGCACATCATAATTAATATTTCACACATGTCCTATTCTAGGTAGTTTTATTTTAGTTTTCATTTGTAAAATTATTATATATTAATATACAATAATGCCTTTTTTAATGCCAAAATTATTGATATTCTATGCATCTATGATTATATCATGTTTTGTCTATGTTTTCTTCTTATATTGACTTATCGTGCTTTGTGGTTGTGAAATTTTATTAGTGGGATAGATTTATGGGTTGAAATTAAATGGGAACCTGTTTTCAGTTAAAAGGGGTATGGGTGCCTTATAGTTGGTAAAAGGTGACCTGTATACTAGAACGATCTTTTTGATTTTCCTAAAATGTTTGGCTACTAATGTTTAAATGTTAAATTATTTTGAGGATGATTAAAGGGATCCAACTTCCAAAAATAAATTTTATCATTTCTTTATAGGTTTTTAGATGGCCACAAATATGATTGGAACATTTTATTTCAACATGTTAAAATGTGAAATGAATTTTTTTTCGATTCGTGGGAGCCAATTCTCAATCGATGGATTGTATGGTCACTTCATGAATTAGGAAATGACAACCCATGTAGTTGATATTTTTAAATTTACTATCTTATATTGCAAAATGGCTATAAATGTAAAAGATGTTTAATTTTGATCTTAAATAAATTTTTTGCCTTCTAAAATTTATTACTAGAATAAATTAGGTCGGTTGAGACATGTAACTTTTGGGATGACCCATTTAGGTGTTTGCAACTATTATAATTGAGCAGTTGTTATGAGTATGCTTCTTAGAGAACCCAAGTTGGCTCATTAGGTCCCTCATAGGGATCCTTTAATATTAAGTTGATATTTTTATGACAAATTTTATGAAAGTAAATTTATTTGAAAAATTATCATGAATTTTTATATGGAATTTTAATACAAATTTAAAAATTTCCCCTTAGGGTGTTAGATAAATCATGATCCTTGTGTTTTGTATTAATATGGGAACTTGATGTCTTAATTAACCATGTAAATTTTTAAATGGTTGAATGTGATTAAATTTGAGGGGATTGGAAATGATACCTATAGTGGTTTACTTTATTTAGACTCTCGTGAGAGGTTAGTTTTTAATCTCCTTGATTTTACTTATAATGTAACTTTATGTGTTTTACATAGGCATTATCATATTGTGAAATGTTTTTTAATTTTAGTCTCTTAAGCCTATGAATTTTGTTAGGCATGACCAACTTATTAGGTCGATGCTTGTTCTTTTTACAGGATTAGTTGTGGTATGTAGTACCAAATTAAATTAAAATTATTGCTTATACTATTAGATTTCTGAAATTTGGCTTCATTTGGGTGTCGTTTCCCCCAGTATGAATTTTGGATTTCAATGACAACCTTGTTTAGACTACTGATCATGTTTTCCTTATCCCTGTTATGGGATTGAGCATCAACTAATTCTAGTTTTCTTTAGGATAAAAATTCCTATGGCATGTCCAGCCACTTATTAGGGAAATTTATCTTTTATTTTCATTGTTAGTTGATTAATTTCTATGTTTTTATCTAGGTTATTTGACGTTTGGGAACATATGATGTTGGGTTGAAAATTTTGTTCTGTTAAGTATGGTCTCGGGTCATCTCCATAGTTGGGTGACCTGAAATAAATGAATAAGTTATTCCCAATGCTCAGGATGAGGTTTTGAGAGACTCGAGTGTATTGACACATTGGTCTTGTTGATTTGGTTTTATTGTATGTGTTGACATAGTGATCATGTCTTATAGGATCGTAACACATTCCATTTTTTTGAATCTATTTTGAGAGTGCTTATGAGAATCAAGATTCATTTCCTTGAGACTAGGTCACTCCTACGGTGTGTATTTTCATTTCAGTCCATTTGTCTGTGTGTCCTTCCATGTAGAGGGAACATGATCAAATAGGACCATTTGAAATGGTTAGTTTTATTTGAAGGATTTTGAGGCCTGTGAGTTTTAAATATGTGCTGGTTCTTTCTTGGCATTAGGTCATCACTATGTTTGGCTATGTATAACACCATTGAGATATAACATTGTTCAAGGAATAATTTAGTGGTATTTCATGAATTATAATGTGATTCCATGGTGGAATAAGCATGTGTTTGGTTAATCGTGTGTTAGAAAGAGAATCCAATTTTCTTTCCAAGGAGGTCATATAGTTGCGATTCTACTGATATCGCTTACAGTTTTGGGTGTGTCAGAATAGAAACCTAATTATTCCTCATAATGTATTTTTCTATGTGACGAGCATTTCCCCAATCTTGATTTTATCCTAGATACACTAATAGAATGTTGATTTTATGTTGTGAAGATTATTTAAATGTTGTTGAGATTATTGTGTGGTTCTATTTTGGTGTTGCATGCAGGATGTTTAGTTTCCTTCATTGTTTGTTTTGGAACGTCATCAAAAGTCATGTACGAACATTGGTGGATGTTTTGGTGGTGAATGGGAGATTCCTTGGGAGAAGGATTCAATGTTGCATCTGTAATATGTCGGAAATCTAAGATGAGAATCCTTTTTATTTGTTAGTTATTGTGGAACAACTCGAATTCTACTTGATCAATGTTCATGGTCAGTGAAATACCATCTTCATGCTCCTCGTTAGGTGGAGACACGTTGGGACAGTGTCATCAAGGTATTTTCATGAAAATACAACTTGATTTTGGCTAAATGAGTTCTATGGTGGATCACCCATTTGGTATGTTCAAAATGAAAATGGGAGCTTCCTAAAAATGATTGGGTTGTGCTTTGAATGGAAATTCTATTCGATGGTGATGTCATGTCCTAGAATTGGGCCTCTTAAATTTTATTGCCAAAGGTGGGAATTACCTCTATCAAAATACTTGAGGAGATGACGATGTGACCAAGTATTGGACGAAATGATATCGAGTAAGAGTTTTCTTAGTGATTCAGCTGGAAAAGAAGCATTGGATCATGTTTTAGGGATTAAGTGTCGTGTTCCTAAAAAATGCTCGGATGTGTATTGGGTTTTTGGAAATGCCCCTGGGCCATTTGAACAAAGCATCAATATCCCTATAATTCGGGTGATGTTTATGCTGATTTTGAAGAATTATCAGGGATAAGAATTTTTAAGGTATAAAGTTTGTAACGATTCATGTTTAGAACCACATGAAAAAAAGGAATTTGAACTTTTTCATTTATTGAATGTGTAGTTTTTAAAATTGTGCTTCAGAATAATGTTTTGAGAGTTCAAGCACTTTTAGTGGAATTTTTTTGGACATTGGTAATGTCAAGAAAAGTTTCCCAATTGTCCTGAGGAGCTTTAAGAGTTCTAGACTGATAAAAACATGGTTTTGAAAGGCTATATATGGTGCATAGTTTGTCTGAAACCATGTTGCCCACTGTATGAAACTGTATAGGCTTACACAGGTGGACAGTGGCTATCGCATGGGCTATACACAGTTGATCATACTATGCACCTAGCCCACATCGTTAGGGACATAGATAGTTCCTTATCACTATTCCCCACATATCTTGCACATGATTAGAAAATAGTGTGTGGTGCCCCAAGTTCCCATTAAAGGGCACATAGTTGGTGCTTAGTTTTCTAAACCATACATCACACCCTATTTTAGGGAAATGAATTATTTTAATTATGTTAAAATAGAATAAAAACCTAATATAAACTCACCCCACCCCTTAGGGTTCCCACTGGAGGTGAGGTGGATGGGTTTGATTTGGTTTTCCATCATTATCCAGGGTAGGTTTCTCTTCCACTTCATTGTATTTACCTATGTAATTTATGGTATTTTCATGGTATTGTATCTCAGAGTTTTTTGTAGTATGTTTTGTTCATCTATTGAATGAGCACACACATATGCTTAGGTGTTTGTGTGTGAATATATATATATATATATCTTCCATGTTCGTATTACATTATGGCATGAGAACTATATGAATTGGGTTATGATATATATATATATATATGATGGTATGTGTGTGTGAGGAGAAATTTTGAGTGATCTCTGATTAAACTGTCATGTGACAAGTGGTTGCTTGGTCTACTGCATGAGATATAGTCCCATTATTTTTCCATTAAATATAATAATACATTAATCAATTGTTTCTTAACATTTATGTAATGGATTTAAATTTACGGTTGTTTTTCTAAAAATTATTCCAATGGTGAATTCTAAGTGAACCTTAATTGAAATAGTGAATTATTTGGAAACAATTCCAAGTTGTAATTATAAAACCCCTCCAACAGAGGTGTGCTACAGTCAAGCTGAAAAGTAGATATTAGAATAGTTCTCATGCTTGGATTATTTCATTAATGTTTCTGTAGGACTTTTCCTTGGAATATAAATGGAATTTTTAGGGTCTTGACCCCTTTTTTGTTTCAATTTACCATGTGGGAATATGTATTGTGTCTATAACACCTCTCCTTTAGACTTGACCCCTTCAAACATATTTTCCATGTATAATGACATAAATGGTTTGTATAAATTAAATGAGTATGGTAGAATAATTTATAAATTAAAGTAGAATTATTTATGGGAAATGAACATAAAATTTTCCTTTGTCATAGGTACCATGAATCAATATTCCATGTTTAGGAAAATTGAGTGAGATAATATTGAGTAGGATGAGTCACAATAAAAATAATTCATAATATTAAATGGATCAAATGAAATTTCTCCATGAAATGGAAATTGAAAATTGATATTGAAATGAATAAGAGAATTGTCCTTAAATATTAAATTATAAATGTAAATAAAATTTTAATGAATGTGATAATACCCATATATGGGTTTGATAAATGATATACATGAGAAGTATATGTCTTACATAGTGAATTGGATATTAATGTGGCCATGACATTAATATTATTTTTATTTAAATGCTTAGGAGGAGTTTCCTTATGTATAAATATGATCATGAGGCTTATATGTAATTGAAATGGGATGACAAGATGCCTGAGTGGTTGGTTCCTCATGAATTATTTATTATGAACATATCTCTTATATAAGTATAGAATAATAAGAGCATGAAAGGTTTATGCCTCATGAATTATGAGATGGAGATTATGGAGATATTAATGCATCATTCGTTATTTATTCTGAATGTTTACTCCATGTAGGTTGTAGAGTAAAGGTATCCTATGAGTCTTTAGGGTAAGTAATATGTAGAGATCCTCATTGTGGGTTTCCAAGGAACCATGAGAGCCCTTGGTATGGATGACAGTGTGAAATTTTTAGTATCTTTCAGGGTATTGACTTCAAGAACACTCTCGATGATTGAGGACAGTGGGGTACATCTGACACATTACAGATCGTGTATCCCAAGAAACCATGGGAGCTCTTAGAGTTGGTCCAGGTGATAGACAATGTGATATTCCCGTGTTATTTAATGTTTGAGAGTTTCTTTCCACTCCATCCCAACATATATTTATACTGTATATACATATATATATATTATTATATATGTATGTTCTTACATGATCATGCAGAAATTCAATCTATGTGCGGAAGTAGGTATAGTCATCAGGTATCCCTTGATAACTAGGATGGGTGGTTGTTTACTTATTCTATTCTATTATTTATTTTATATATATAGACATTATTAAATATATATTCCATTGATCAAATTGGGATATACATTGTTGGTGCCAGCCTACTAATATTTATATTTCACACCATGCTCAAGAACACTTAGTATATGAGTTTACCATCAATTGGAAGAATCTAGTTTGATTGTTGTATTTCTTGTACAGGGGAGTTAGGAGAAAAGGACTGAGCTGGAGATCGATATTTTCATGGAGATATTCCAAGGGGATTGATGTCTTTATTCTGTATGTAAATCATTTTTAATGATTACTTATTTATCATATGTATCATCAATTATCTATTCACTTTATAACCTGATGTTGGCCACTATTTTTTCATTATATAAAATTTTCTTCCTCTCCTTTATCATTATTTATTTTTTCTTCCATTTTTGACAGTTATTTATTCTATTACAAAATTTTACAAATCTGATATAAGGGTATTGTCTCCCCACTATCACATCTCGAGACCTGCCTTGCTAGTCAGCATCCTCTGGTGTTTGGAGAGAAATTCATGAGGTCATGTGACCTACAGGTCCGGATACCAGTTCAATGTTATGTCCGGCAGAAACCTTACACATATCATAATAAAAGGAAATATCATAATAGATTAATTTTAGAAATTAATATATGGAGTGAATTAAGAAATGAAATTAAAATATAATAATAAAAATATATATTTGAGAGATATATAAATACAAAATTTAAAATCAATATCATTAATGGATGGTGTTATTATTGAAATTAAATTATTTAACATGATTAAAAAAATTCTAAAGAAATTAAAGATTAAAATTTTAAAATAACATTTCAAAAAGACTAAAAATATTAAAAAAAATTAAGAATACATATTATAGGAAAATAACACTATAAAAATATATATAAAAATTCAATGAAATGAGTGGTCATGATAAATGGTAATTCCATACATTTCGTAGAAGTTAAAAAAAATTCCTTTCAGACTATTGTAAAAGGGTGAAAAAGTTCCACATTCTAAAAAATAAGAATATTCTATTCAAAACAATTGGTAAAAATACTAAAATGTGTAAATTTTTTTAATAAACCATTTGGGTAATATTTTTAATGAAATATTTTTAATAAATTTAAGTAAAATATGGACATAGAATAAAATTTTTTTTGATTGAAAATAGAGATAATTTTTTCTTCTCTTAAAAACATTTTATCAATAATTTTTCATACTGAAAAGGGGTAAAATGGTAAAAATAAATTAAAATTTCATGAATGACAAAAGAAAAAATAAATGAATGTGGTTTATTTCAAAATTATCAATTATTTTACTTTTATGGAAATTCTTGCATAAACAGTCCCCCATAAAATGTGATCAAAACACAACCCAATATACCATTTATTCCTGACACCTGAGACAAAATTAAATGAATTTTACTATAAAATATCGTGAGTAATTATGGAATAATGATATAATATATAATTATGTTGTATATAAACAATTTAACTTAAATTATGCACAAAAAAGAACATGTCTCTCAAGGAAAGAAACTTTGGGAGGAGTCCCTTACAATGATTCAGACTATCATCTCTGTATTTTATATATTGTGTAGTAAAATTCTATTAATTATATTTTTGAAATATAAACCATTATATATTTAAACACTTTTAGTTTAAACCTTTTCTTTATTTATTTTAATTTCATATTTAATTACTCATTCAAGTCTACAAATATCAAGTGTTTTGAGGACACTCAGTTCATAATTTCAAAATGACAGTGGTGTGTTGACCCTTGTTAGAGTCTAACTGATCCATAATATCTGCCATTAAAATAATTAAATAAATTCTTTTTTAAGGCATCGTTTATAATTTTAAAACAAACCATGGACTATTTTTATGAAAACTGATATGTGTTACGATCATAGAGACAACAGGTTATACGTACGCATTAAAACATTTCTAAATTCAATGATCATGATCTAAAGAATTTCACTGTTATTTCATATTTCAAAAACTACCATCATATCATAAATATCATATAATTTCTTTAAATACACATACATATACCATCAATGTAATTTGGGTACAAAAAATGGACCACATTGCCTCATGGGGTGGTATTGCAGCGTACAAATGAACATCGTTATCATTTTCGTTAGATAGTAAGATAATAAATAAAATTATATATTATATATAAATAATAATTAATATTTTATTAATATCATATATTAACATTAAATAATTCATCATTAATATCTATGTGATCTGATAAAGGAAAATTATTTACATCTATTCGCGAGGTGGTAGTCAACTGTACACATAATGTATGAATTCATTTTCCATTTCATGAACGAGGAGATGGATTTTGGAAATGTAATTTACATAATAATATATTAATATATGTAAGATATTGATTTGATTATATAATCATTATTTATTAATATTTCAATGAATTGGAATAAGAAATAAAATAAATATTCTTAGTTAAGAATGACTCCTCTTCTTCAAACCAAATTTTTAGGATTATACATAATACCTTACTAAATTGGATTTAATACCAAACTAATGGATATGAAGAGTGGATATAAAAGTAAATAAGGTATTTGTTTAATGATTTTATTAATAAATATAATTTTATAGATTTAAGAGGAGTGAATATGGGTGGCCTTTTTTAATTTGGGTAGTCAGTAGAGTTTGTATTTTGAAAATGATAAAGTGATGCCCACATTTTTCCACCTCGTACGAGCATTTGCAAATTTACGAAAAAAATTAATTTTACCACTTCTGTGTGTTGAATTTCATAACTAAAAGTGACACAGTAGATATTAGAAAGTAAAATTTGGTTCAATAAGATTAAAATAATTTTTTTTAAATACTAAATTTTTAATTTTATTTACCACAGTTAAAAGTAAATATGGTAATTAAGGGTAAAAATGATATTATTATTACACAAACACATGTCTTAATTCTATTCGATAAGTTTAATTAGATAAAAAACGACATTAGTAATAAAATATTTATTTTAGGTACACTTGGAATAGATTAGGTCATTTATTATTATTTTATTTAAAGAAGACTTAAAAGAGTTAAAATCAATGGTTAATAACTAAAAAAATTTTAATATAGGGTTTTACATAAGAAAAACTAAACTCTAATTATTATTTTGAAGTATAAAAATGTTTCCCACATAATTTTATTTTATTTATAATTTTTATTCATTAAATAATTAAATTTATTAATTACACAATGATGATGTTGATATTACCATAATAAAGAAAGATTAAAATAATTGAAATTATAAATATCGAAAAAAAAAATTTATTTCGAAACTTTTTATGAATTAAAATAATTTTATAGGTTAATATGACATGTTAGGATTGGTTAGCTGAGTTTTTTTCAAATTAATAGTGCTTTTATGAATTTTGAAAAACAAAATACTAAATAGTGTCAAAAATGACATAAAATCTTTTTAAAAAATATTATTTTATTAATTGATATTCTATATCTAAAAATCTAATAATCGGCCATATGACTTATATAATGATAGTTTTATCATTAATGAACCACATGGGGTTCTCTTGGAAGTTTATTGTATGTTTATTAACCATATAATATAAAAATACAAAGAGACATGGTAAATGTCAAATTATTTAACTAAGAGTTAAATCTAAAAGATAAAGTTAATATGGTGACCCAAACCGCTATAAAAAATATTGGTTGAGTGGTTTTCTACCTATCCCCACATAAAACATTTAATAATTCATTTTTAAGCCATTATAAAACGAAAATTATTTTATTCTAACTTTTCATAAGGTTCCCCTCACCCCTCTTATAAAAGGGCACTACCCCTTCCCTGAAATTCACACCTTCAAAGCCTTTTGGCTCAGCAAACCCCTTCCTAAATACCCTCTCAACTATCCTCCAATTATCATATAGGCCTTCATTTATTCATAAATCCAACCTAAAAATCCCTTTTGATCAAATCGAAATGAAGAACCCGAAGAAGAGTTAAATATTTCATCACATCTTTCAAGTTCTTTTCTTCTTCCCCTTCCTCTTTATTTGTTGTTTCCATTCTAAATAATAACTCCAATAACTTCTATATACTGTGAATTTACTATAAATATGGTACAATCATATTCATTATTTTAACCATACTTTGAATGACATATCACAATACGTGCATACATAAGGCATACCGTCTCCACTTCGTGGTGTAATTATTATTCAATACATTAAAATTTGGATACGTATAATAATGATGTATAATTGATATAAATAATAAATATAACATGATAATGATTCTGTATATATGATATACCATCCAATTATATATTATTTTAATATCAAAATAATGATATTGTCGCTCGTACGTACATACGGATTACCGTCTCCATGAACGCGATGAGATTCATTCCCCAGCATATCCATTCAGGAATAATTTTCATTAGATGATTAAAAATAATGTTTAAAGACTAAATTTCATTATGAATATGAATAAGATACATCCTATCCATAATAAACATTACTTAAATAACAAATCATATAATGGAAAACGAATCAGTTTACACCCAAAATGACAATAATACTAAAATATTATTAACAAAGCAATATTAAAAGATCATATATTATATCATATTAATATATATGATTCTTGTATAATTTAATAACCATTATTTCTGCCTTATATATGAGGTTAACCTACCCTCTACCAAGGAAAAGGACAAGGTAAGGGTTAACTCTACAATCTCTTCATTATCCAATATAGCTTATACGTAATTATCTACGGGGACCTCTTTATCATCCACATCCATGTTTCTCCAAAATGATTTTCAAAACATTATTACTATTTTATAGAATATGGATTAATGTCTTTTATACCCTTATTTTAATTTTATAATATGTTTATAATGTAATCTTTCCGTCATTTTCCAAAAAAGGTCCTTTATAACCTTTTCGACATAATTAGGGTAAAAATGTCTCTTTTTAATTGATACAGTGGGTGCGGCTATTTTCCACCATTATAACATATTTTAAGATTACCTTACAAGATTATAAGAATATTTTAAAAATAAATGTTTTCTTTTATAAATATATGACTTTTAAATGATTTCATCATAGAAATAGATATTTCTCTAAAAAAGTTTTGATTTCATCTATGTCAACAGCCTTTGATGGATTTTAAGCATATTTGAAGTTGATTTATTATGATACAGATCTTCCATTTTGTATTGAAGGTTGTGTGATATTTTTGACTATGTATGTGTTATTTTTACACAATTCCTTGTTTATGGATAAATTATTGACATTTCTTATGCTAGTTTTAATACGAATGTTTATATTATGTTTAAAACATTTAATATGAGTAATAAATTTGACTTAGTATGTGATGGCTAGAGCCCGTTATAGCTCTTTGATGAATCGGTAGGTCTCATTAGACAAACTAGTGTCTTGGCATAAGGCATTGAAGAAATCTTATCTGTAGTATTGGAACAAGGCCTTGAGTATGTGGTTATGATGTTCGGAATCATGCATTCCATCATTTTGAAAATGGTTATTGATATTTCATGTGATTATTCGACTAGTAGAATATTCATTCTAGTAAGTAAATGGAATTATTTTGATTTATATTTTCCATATAATTCTGAAGTTCATTTTTAAAAGGCTTTTGTTTTAGTTGTATACATTACCTTAAATTTTTATGATTATTTATGAATGTTTCTGCTATACTGTTATCCATACAGAGCATCTGAGATAACCCATTTCTATGTTTTATTTTACTAGGATGCAAAGATATATATTATGACTGACCTTTAGCGATATTCTATGGGATCTCAGTGTTGTCTATTGAAACAATATTGTTTTAGTTTTCCATTTTATGATGTAATGAAAACCTTATGAATGTATCTAGTACTTCCAAAGCTACTAAGATAATAAGTCTTTCAAGACTTGATCTATTGTGATCATGCCAATGTTATGAAATAATGCACCAAATCTGGTATAGTTGTTATAATCGGAATTCTAGTACAAACCTTGGAATCTAGATTTAGAAAAACTCTGATTAGAGCACATTATCCTAAGATAGACATTGAGGATTAGTATAGAATAATTTCCAATAATTTTTGTATTGTAGATATTTTGTGAGTTTTCCAAAAAATACATCCCTGTCTAGATACGACCAGGTAGAGGCAGCTCTGGAACAGATGTACCTAGGGTGAAAACCCAAGAACACTACTTTGAGCTAGACTTGAATGGAAACAGGTGCATGAAAACGGGCCTTATTGCACTCTTGGTTACAACACTCCCAGGAGATATGATTTGGATAATTATCATTGTCATTACAAACCATTATGAAGGGTTTATGGGTATATACTTCCACAAAGAAAACAATTTTATGATTATGGATTATATCCATAAACTGTTAAATTTATGTTAAGTGTTTTACAAGTATGGAATTATGTATTATGATTAATAAATTAATCTAGTTTATTCCATTGTTTAGAAATGGTGCCTAGTGGAAGGAATGGAAACCATATCAATGCATGTAATCCATGTAGGGATTTCCCTCCTACAAAAGATAATTATAGAGGATCTGGGGAAGAAATTAGTGCTGATCACCATATCACCATACTGGGAGTACTCACTTAAGTTATGAAGAATAACATTACCCGTATGGAACACCCTCATCAATAGCGTGGAGGATCAATGTTAGATCACTTCATGAGGAAAAAACCACAAGAATTAAACGGGAGTACAAATCCATTGCTAGCTGAGAAAAGGATATGTTCCTTAGAGAAAAAATATCATGCTTTGGGAGTATCAAAAGGGAAACGGTTTTTATGGTAGTTTACCGCCTCACTGGAGATACTGATCAATGGTGGTCGTTGATTAAAAAAACAAAAGAATACGATGAAGTATCAAATATGGAATGAAGGGAGTTTCCAGTGCTTTTCTTAGAAATTTTTATTCCATGATCATTGAGAAGATATGGAAAGTCAATTTCTGAGTCTGAGGTAAAAGGAGGATGAGAATGTCTGAAAGCATGAAACTAACATCACAAGGTTAGGGTGGCATGATAACGATTATATGTGTAACCCATGAAGTAATATTGATCATTTCCTTTATAGGTTAAAACCATTTCTACGTTGAGAATTAGTCTCATGGTTTTTCTCATTGTTTGAAAATATTGTCTCATGTGCTATCAAGATTGAAAAATAATTCTCTAAGTCTTACGACTTTCAAACAAATAATGAGAGTAATAGATCTACATAAAACTATGGAAATGGAAATAAGGTGAAGAATGGAAAATTTGAATATCCATCATGCAGTAAATGTGGGAAGAAACACCCTGATTCTTTCCAGATGGGAACGGGAGTCTATTACAAGTGTGGTGAAAAGGCCACCAATATCGTGATTGCAAGGGTAAGAAAGAGGACATCAATGTAGAATGATACAATTATACAGAAATGGGGTATTATGCGAATTACTTTCTTAAGTGTATGGGTAACTTCCCTTAAAGAAGACCAACGGATCATGGTAAAGGTTATGCTATCAATATTTCAGAGGTTGAAGCTCTAAAAGACGCGGTGGCAGGTAATTTAATGATTCCCTCACGTTTATAAAATTCTTTATTTGATTTTAGATCATCACATTGTTTCATATCATCCCATTTTTCTATAAAAATTATATATTTCGAATTTTATTTAATAAGGGAGATGTCAATCAGAACTCTTAAGGAAAGTATCATTCCAACAATGTTTTGTGAATCAGTTCCCACTAAGGCATATAAATGTTATTTATCTACTGATCTCATAGTAATACTCATGATTGAATTTAACATAATCCTCAGTATAGATTGTCTTTCAGACCATGAAGAGACAATTTATTGTAATAAGAAAGAGGTTACAATTTTTGATGATGACATTGAGTACCGTATCCTTAGAGCAGAAACGTCACTACCTAATTCTTATATAGATCCACCCCAAGTAGCTCAACTAAATTCAACTATTGGGGAGGAATAGAATGAAATATATGTGTGTGAGGAAAGGAATGTTAAAATAGAGGATGTAGCTATTTTAAAAGAATACGTTGATGTGTTTCCAGAATATTTACGTGGACATCATCCAGAATGAGAAATTGAGTTTTCCATTGATTTAATTCTTTGTTCAAGGCCCATATCGAAGACCCCTTATAGAATGGAAACTAGGGAATTAGTGGAACTAAAGAAACAACTAGAGGAATTGAGTAATAAAGGATTTATTTTCCCTAGTGTTTCTCCATGGGGAGCCCCTATCCTTTTTGTTAAGAAGAATTATGGATCAATGAGGTTGTGCCTTGACTACAGGGAGATCAATTATATAATAATAAATTAAAAGTATCCCCTAACTCACATTGATGATTTATTTGATCAACATCATATATCTAAATAATTTTCAAAGATTGACCTTCGATCTGGATATCATCAGTTGTGTGTGAAGAAGGAAGACATACCGAAAATAGCATTTTGAAGCAGGTACATGCATTACAAGTTTATATTAATTCCTTTTGGATTGACTAATTCAACCTCTAGATTAATGGATCTAATGAATAGAGTTTTTAAGGAATATATTGATGAATTTTTAGAGGTATTTATTTATGATATCTTGGTATACTCCAAAAGCTATGAAGACAAGAAAATAACTTGCACATTATCCTCAAGACTCTTAATAGAAATGATTTTTATGGGAAGTTTAGAAAGTGTGAATTCTGGCTTCAAGAGATTTATTTTCATGGGAATATTATCTCTAAGGATGGATTCTCTATTGATTCTTCTAAAACAAAGTCAATCCCCGAATGTCCAGCACCGATGATTATAACTAAGGTACACAGTTTTATTGGTTTAGCAGGTCATTATCGACGTTTCGTCTATAATTTTTCTCGATTGGCGAACCCATTAACAAATCTCACAGGAACAGGGGTTAAATTTGTTTGGAAGAAAGAGTGTGAATTTTTTTTGAAGAACTGAAGTGAATATTAGTCAATACTCGTATATTGACTCTACCATTGAGTAATGATATGTATGTTATTTATAATGATGCTTCAAAGAGAGGACATGTTTGTTTCATTATAAAGAATTATAGCGTTATTGCCTATGCATCACGATAGTTAAAAATTCATGAGTAAAACTATCTTACTCCTGATCTGCAGTTAGCAGCTATAATCATTGATTTGAATATATGGATACACTATATATATGGTGAAAAATGATAGATTTATATTGATCACAAGAGATTGAAGTATATTTTCTCATAAAAATAACTCAACATGAGGCAAAGCTGATGGCTCAAACTACTCAAGGATTATGACTTCACTATAAACTACCACCCACGGACAGAAAATAAGGTCGAAGATGCTTTGAGTAGAAATGATCAAGAATTTTTGAACAATATAAGATTTGAAAAAGATTTTATATATATGGACCTAGTATATATGGACATGGGAATAACCATGGAAGGTGAAACATCAATATTTTTTCAAATAGTTTCTAAACCATCTTTAATAGAAAGAATAAAGAGTTATCAGACCGATGATGAAGAGTTTCAAAAGAAGACTAAAAATTTGAATGATGGGAGATTGAGTGACTTTATGTATGAAGATGGAATTTTGAAATTTGGGAAGAGAATTTGTCTTCCTAATATACCTGATCTAAAAAGGGAATTTTTGGATGATTATTATAGTTCCAATTTCTATATACACCCTGGTAGTACTATGATGTATAGAGATTTAAAGTAACATTTTTGGCAGGACAACATGAAGAGGGGGATTGATGATTTTGTGTCAAGATGTATGGTTTCTCAATAAGTGAATGCTGAAGGAAATATCCTGGTGGATTCATGCATCCTCTTCTAATACCTGAGTGGAAATTAGATAATATTACGATGTACTTTATTATGGGACTACCGAAGACTCCGAGAAGTAACTATGCAATATGGGTCATTGTTGAAAGTCTTACCAAGCTAGTACATTTTCTTACTATAAGAGAAGATTTACCACTTGAACATCTGGAAAGACTATATATTAATGAAGTTGTGAGACTTCATGGAGTACCCCTATCGATTGTTTCTGATTGTGATCCAAATTTTACATCATGATTCTCGAAAAGTCTTCTGAATGCCCAAGATACTGAACTTCGTTTGAGCACTGCCTACCACCCCCAAACTGATGGAAAATCATAATGGACTATTAAAACCTTATAATACATGTTGAGATCATGCTCACATGACTTTCAAGGTATGTGGGATCAATATTTACCTCCAGTAGAATTTTCCTACAACAATAGCTTCCATTCAAGTATTCAGATGACTCCATATGAAGCGTTATACAGAAAGAGATACCACACACCAAACTGTTGGGTTGATGTTGGTGAAAGAAAACTCGTAGGGACAGAACATGTAGAGGAAATGGTGGGAAAGGTGAATGTAATCCAAAACCACATCAAAGAATATCAAATTAGGTAGAAGAGATATGCTTATAACCGAAATAAGGATTTAGAATTTTAGGTAAGAGATCATGTTTTCTTGAAGGTCTCACCATGGAAGGGTGTTCTACATTTCAGTAAGAAGGTAAATTTATGCTCCAGGATCATCAGGCCTTTTGATATTCTAGAGTGAATTGGGGTTATAGCTTACCGTTTCGCAATGCCATCATGTATCCCCAAAGTTCACATTGTATTACACGTATCACTATTGAGAAAATACATGCCTGACCCAATGCTTGTACTCACCTATGAGGATTTAAAACTGGAACCTGATCTGTCTTATTCCAAAGATCATGTCAAGGTTCTTGTTATAAGAGAACAAGTGATGAGAAACCAGAAGACTTGTCTGGTAAAAGTTCTATGGAGAAACCATAAGATGTAAGACACAATATGGGAACCTGAGGAACTTATAATGAAGAACCACCCGAGTCATTTTATGAAGTAAATTTCTAGAAATTTCAAGGATGAAATTATTTGAATGAGGGGTGAATGTAACACCCCAAAATTCAACGGTACGCTTCACTTTGAATAATACAATAGTGTATGTTGTATGCAACTTCTTGTTCTAACACACCCCAACCAATCAAACAGACCGCTATGAATAGTAATACACACTTTTTAAAATTTTATAAATTTTAACTTTAAAAATGGACTCTGTTTTTGGATTAGGAATATCAAAATTATCTTAGGGTGAGTTTTTGGTATTTCTATGAAAACTTTAAATTTTTGATGAATACTGAAAACACTGATTTATAGTTCAAAACTGAATTTTTATTTAAATAATTATTTATTTTATTTAAATTTATTTAATGTCAAAATTGATACATAATACCTATATAGGTTAAATGTAATTCATTGGAGCCAGTTTATAATTAATTTTGAAATATAAAAATTTTATTGAACATTTTACCGTCCATTACCCACCTCCTTGGAGCACTTGCAAATTTACGTAAAACATAATTTTACCACTTCTATGAGTTAAATTTGAAAAATATGAGAGACACTATTTATATTAGTAAGTAAAATGTGGTTCAAAAAGATGAAAATATTTTTTTGGAAAATAGTAACTTTTTACATTAATTTACCACGGTTGAAAGTAAATAGGGTTATTATGGTTTAAAATGATATTATTATTACCCTAACACATGTCCTAATTCTATTAGATAAGTGTAATTCGACTAAAAAACAACATTAGGAATAATATATGTTCCTTTAGTTTCACTTGGATTAGATTAGAAAATTTATTATTATTTTATTTAATGAAGAGTTAAAAGAGGTTAAATCAATGTTTAATAACTAATACATTTTTAATATAGGGTTATAAATATAATTAATTCTACTGTAAATATTCATTAGAAAGATAAAAATTTTTCCTAAATAATGGTATTTTATTTATCATTTTTAGACATTAAATAATAAAATTTATTTATGACACAATGATGATGCAGTAATTACCATATTAATAAATGAATAAAATAATTGATATTATAAATATCCAAATAAATGTAATTCTAGAATTTTTATGAATTATTCTAATTGATAAGTTAATATGAAATTTTAGGGTTGTTTAGATGATTTTTCTTATGTAATAATTTTGTAATTAATTTATAAAAGGAAAAATACCAAAACGTATCAAAATTTACATATAAGTTTTTTTAAAATAAATATTATATTATTAATTTATATTCTATATTTAAAAATAAAATGTTCGGCCAAATGACTTAAATAATGATAGATGTATCAATTATGAACCACTTTGGGTTCACATGAATGTTTATAGTATGTTTATTAACCATATAATATAAAAATAAAAAGAGACATGGTATTTGTAAAACTTTTTAACTAAGAGTTAAATCTAGAAGATAAAGTTAATATGGTGACCCAAACCAATCTAAAACCTAATGGTTGAGTGTTTTTAGACCTATTCCCACCTTATCCTTTAAATAATTAATTTTTGGTCCATTAGAATCGTAAAATAAGTTTGTTATAAAATAATATTTCTAACTTTTCCTAAGGTGCCCCTCACCCCTCTTATAAAAGGGAACTCTGCCTTCCATCAAATTAATATGTTCAATTCCTTTTGGCTCAGCCAGACCCTACCCAAATACCCTCTCAACTTTCCTTCCTTCATCCTTGAGGCCTTCCTTTATTCAGAAAGCCAACCTAAGGAGCCCTTTTGATCAAATCAAAAGGAAGAACTCGAAGAAGAGGTAAATATTTCATCACCTATTTCAATTTATTTTCTTCTTCCACTTCCACTTTCATTGTTGTTTCCATTCTAAAATAATAACTACCATATCTTGTATATAATGTGATGTTATTATAAATATGGTACGACCACATTAAATATTCTATCTATCCTTTGACTGACATGTCACCATACAAGCGTACGTACTGTTACCATCTCCACGTCGAGGTGTAATTGTTATTCAATACATTACTATTTGTGTAGTTATAATAATGAAGTGTAATTGATGTAAATAATAAATATAAAATGGTAAGGATTTTGTATATATGATATAACATCCAATTATATATTATTTTAAAATAAAAAAAATTGATATTTTCGCTCGTGCGTACGTACAGATTACAGTCTCCACAAATGCAATGAGATTCATTTCTCGTCATATCCATTCAAGACTATTTTTCATTAGATGGTTAAAAACAAGGTTTAAAGACTTAATATCAATATGAATATGAATAAGATACATCCTATACATAAAAAAACATATATAACAAATCATCTGAAGGAAAAAGTATCTGTTAACACCCAAAATGACGATAATACTAAAATATTATTACCAAATCAATATTAAAAGATCATATATGATATCATATTAATGTATATGATTCTGATATAAATTGATAACAATTATTTAACCATTATACATGAGGTTAACCTACCCTCGACCAAGGAAAAGTACAAGGTAAGAGTGAATTCTACAATCACTTCAATTTTCGAGGTTGTATATAAGTAATTATATTCTGGGACCACTTTATCAATCACATCCATGTTACTTAAAAATGTATTCAAAACAATTTACTATTTTATGGACTATGGGTTAAGTAATTTATACCCTTATTTGACTTTTATAATATGTTTATAAAGGAATATTTCTGTCATTTTCCAAACAAGGCCCTTTATAACCATTTCGATAAAATTAAGGTAAGAATTTTTTTTAACCTATACGGTGGGTTCGTCTATTTTCCACCGTAATAACATCGTTGAAACTTCCCTTACAAGATTATAATATTATTTTCAAAATAAATGTTTTCTATTATAATTATATGACTTTTAAATGATTTCAAAATAGAATGATATATTTCTCTAAAAATGTTTTGATATCATCTATGTCAACATCCTTTGATGGATTTTAAGCTTATTTGAAGTAGATTTATTATGATACAAAATATCCATTTTGTATTGATGGTTTTGTGATATGTTTGACTCTGGATGTGTTATTTTTACACCTTACAAGGATTATAGATAAATTATTGACATTTTGTATGCTAGTTTTAATATGAATGTTTATGTTATGTTTAAACCTTTTCTTATGAGGAATGCATTGGACTTCATATGTGACGGGTAGAGCCCACTATATCTCCTCGATGCATCGGTAGGTTTCCTGATATGAACTAGTGTCTTGGCACAAGGCCATGAAAAAAATATTATTTATAGTCTTGGCACAAGGCCTTGACTATGTGGTTATGAAGTCTGGAATTATGCATTCAATCATTTTGAAAGTGGCTATTGATATTGCAAGTGATTATTCGACTAGTAGAATATCCATGTGAGTAAGTAAATGGAATTATGTTGATTTATATTTTCCATATTAAGGTGTTGTTCATGTTTAAAAGGGTTTTGTTTTGGTTTTATATTTTTTCTTAAATTCTTATTCTTATTTATGAATGATTATTCGATATTGTTATCTTTACTGAGCATCTAAGCTCACCCCTTTCTATGTTTTATTTTCCCATGATGTGAAGAAGTATATTATGAATGAATTACAGGGATTGTCTATGGGATATCAGTGGTGTATATGGAAAAAATTTTGTTGTAGTTTTCCATTTTATAATTAAATTTAAACCTTCTGAATTTATCCTGTACTTTCAATGCTACTAAACTAACCAGTCTTTCGAGACTTGATCTTTTGTTATCATGCCAATGTTATGTAATAATGCACCGACTCTGGGTAACTGGGGTCAGGGCATTACAAATTGAATTAAATATACGTAAATAATAATTATGTTACATTAATTTAAATTTAAAGAACAATGGTACTTTTATATTAAATAATATAATTTTAAGAAAAGACAATATTTGAAAAATCCATAAATTTCACTATTTACTAAAAAATAAAATATTTCCAAAAAACATAAATTTTCCCCCGAAGTATATTTTGATATACTAATTTACGAAAAAAAATTCTTAGATTAATTTTTTTGATGTTGAAAAGGTTATTTAATATATTTTCTCACAAATCCATTATAAATATATTTTTAATGATGAAAATGTGTTTGAATAAAATTATGTGACAATTTAATAAGTGTTTTTGAATAAATTTATATTTAGTATGGAATTTACATAAATTCCATAATACATATATATAATCATATTAATACCCACAATTTTAGCAGGTTGGTTATAATGAACTTATATAAAAATAATATCTAATAGTTTATTTAGTCTTTATAATGTGTGTTATATACATTATTGAATGTAATTTTCTTATTTTAAAAAATTGGGTTGTTACCTGATAAATGTCTTAACATAATCATCTATGAGATATTGTTCTACCTGGTCTAACCAATGTGGTCATTTCCAAACCGCCTTACTATAAAATGTTATATTAGCATGAATCACCTCTTTTCTGCTTGAAAAGAAGTGATCTAATAGTTTTTTAGAATGTTACCCCAACCTTGGGCTATATTCTGATTGAAAAATTGTCACCTTTAAATGAAATGGAATCAAGAATTTTTGGATTTACCTTTCCAACCACCTCATGATATGATGGAATGCTCATAATTTATTAGACAACGCGATGACCTTTTTATTGAAATGAGATATCACTATAGAGAGGGCCTTCAACGCAAGATCCATCATGGGGAGGAATACCATCATGGTTTAATGTCTAACCATATAGAGGAATAATTCATGTAAGTTTTAGATATTACCTTTTGGGTAGACAAAGGAAGGGGTAGCTCCTTCATATAGTTTGGTCTTCTAATCATGAGGAGGATTTACATGGTGCATGTTATAATAGTGGTTCTCATGATTAATCATATTATGGACATTAAGGAGGTATCAATTATAACTCCCAAACCCTAGATACCCAGAGTCGGTGAATTATTACATAACATTGGCATGATCACAAGAAAGATCAAGTCTCAAAAGGATGATTAGTTTAGTATCCTTGGATTAACTAGATGCAGTAATAAAGTTTACATTACATCATAAAATAAAGACTACAAGAATATAGTTTCCATAGTCCGCACTCTTATCCCCTCATACAATCCCAGTGGGTCATTCATAAATTACTTCTTCACATCCTAGGAAAAATAAAACATAGAAAATGGGTGAGCTCAAATACCTAGTGAGGATAACAATATAGAGGAAACCTTCATAAATAAAAAAAAAATTTGAGACAATGTATATCTAAAACAAAAGCCTTTTAAACATTAACTTCAACATAGTATGGAAAAAATAAAATTAAATAATTCCATTTAATTATTCCCATGGATATTCTACTAATCGAATAATCACATGCAATATCAATAACCACTTTCATAATGATGGAATGAATAACGCCAGATTATCATAACCACATAGCCAATGCCTTGTGCCAAGACTAAAAATAAGATTTTGTCAAGGCCTTTTTCCAAGACACTCGTTTGTCTCATGAGACATACCGATGCATCGAGGAGCTATAGAGGGCTTCACCCGTCAGTTATTATGTCCAATGCATTCCTCGTATTAACAGGTTTAAACATAACATAAATATTTGTATTAAAACTAGCATACGAAATGTCAGTACTTTCTCCATAAACCATGAATGGTATAAAAATAACAAATCCACAGTCAAGCATATCACAAAACCTTCAAAAAAATATGGATGCTTTGTATCACAATAAATCAACTTCAAATAACCATAAAATCCATCTAAGGATGTTGACATAGATGAAATCAAAAATATTTGAGAGAAATATCTCTTTTTTTGAAATCATTTAAAAGTCACATAATTATAAAATAAAACATTTACTTTGAAAATTTTCTTATAATCTTATATGGGATCCTTTGAAGATTTTATAATGGCGGAAAATAGCCGAACCCACCGTATAAGTTAAAATAAGACATTCTTACCTTAATTTTGTCGAAAAGATTAAAAAGAACCTTGTTTGGAAAACGATGGAATGATTCCTTTATAAACCTCTTATAGAAAGTCAAAAAAGGTTATAAATTACTTTAACCCATATTATTGTAAATAGTAAAAATGTTTTGAAATACATTTTTAAGAAACATAGAAGTGGATGATAAAGAAATCCCATTATATTATTACGTATAAACTACCTTGGATAAATAAGAGATTGCGATTAAACCCATACCTTGTACTTTTACTTGGTTGAGGTTAGGTTAACCTCATGTATAATGGTGAAATAATAGTTATTAGGTTATACAGGTATCATATACATTAATATGATATCATATATGATCTTTTATCGTTGCTTTGTTAATAATATCTTAGTATTATCCTCGTTTTGGGTGTTAACTTACTCGTTTTCCTTTATATGTTTTGTTACATAAGACCTGTTTGATATGGATAGGTTGTATATTATTAATATCGATAATTATATCAAGTCATTAAACATTATTTTTATGTAATAAACTGATAATTATACTTGAATGGATATGATGGATAATGAATCTCATCGCATTCGTGGAGACGGTAGTCCGTACGTACGTACTAGCGACAATATCATTCTTTTGATAATAAAATAATTTATAATTGGATGGTATATCATATATAAAGAATATTTATCATGTTATATTTATTATTTATATGAATTACACATCATTATTATACCCATCCAAATAATAATATATTGAATAACAATTACACCACGACGTGGAGATGGTAAGTCGTATGTACACACGTATGGTGACATGTCATTCAAAGGATGGATAGAATATTGAATATGATTGTACCATATTTATAATAATATCAAATTATATAGTAGATACTGGATTTATTATTTTAGAATGGTAATAACAATGAATGAACAAGTTGAAGAAGAAATGAACTTGAAAAAGGATGGTGAAAACATTACCTCTTTTCGGGTTCTTCCTTTTGATTTGATCAAAAAGGGCTCCATAGGTTGTCTTTATGATAAAACTATGGCCTCTAGGTTGAATTGAGGGAATTTTAGAGAGTATTTGGGCAGGGGTTTGCCGAGCCAAAATGCTTTGAATGTGTTCATTAGAGAGAAGTGGGAGTGCTCTTTTATAAGAGGGGTGAGAGGCACCTGTGGAAAAGCTAGAAATATTATTTTATAATAAATTCATTTTCGGTTTCTAATGGTTCCAAAGTGGATAATTTAAATTTTAAGTTGGGTATGGGTCTAAAAAACTCATCCAATATAATTTAGATAGGTTTGGGTCATTATATTAACCTTATCTTTTAGTTTTAACTCTTGGTTAATTATATTGAAACTTACCATGTCACTTCGTATTTTTATATTATATAGTTAATAAACATACTATATACCTCCAAGAGACCCCAAATTGGTCTATTAATGATAAAACAATAATTATATAAGTCTCTTGGCCAAAAATTAGATTTTTATGAATTGAATATCAATTAATAATATAATATTTGTTTTAAAAACCCTTTTTTGTCAATTTTGACACTATTTGGAAAATTGATTTTTGTGAAAATCATAAAAGAATTATTACTTCAAAATAATTTAATTAAATCAATCCTAACATGTAATATTAATCTATAAAATTAGTGTAATTCATAAAGGTTTCAAATTATATTTATTTGGATATTTATAATATCAATGATTTTAATTTTTCACTATTATGGTAATTACTTCATCATCATTGTGTCATAAATAAATTATTTTATATAATGTATAAAAATTATAAATAAAATATAATAATGTAGGAAATGTTTTTATCTTTCTTATGAATATTTATAATCGAATTTATCTTTTGTGTAACCCTGTATTAAAAATGTTTTAGTTGTAAAACATTGATTTTACCTCTTTTAACTCTTCTTTGAATTAAATAATAATAAATGTCCTAATCTAATCCAAGTGGACCAAAGAGGTTCATATTTTATTCCTAAGGTTGTTTTTTTTTCGAATTAAGCTTATCCAATAGAATTAAGACATGTGTGAGGGTAATATTAATATCATTTTTACCCTTAATTGTCCCATTTACTTTTAACCGTGGTAAATAAAAGTAAAAAGTTATTGTTCACCAAAAAAAATCATCTCATTGAACCACATTTTACTCCTTGATATTAACCATGTCTCTCGGATTTTCTAAATTCCACTCACAGAAGCGGAAAAATTACATTTTAATCAAAATTCAGTTTTTTAACCACAACTTAGTGGTTTCACTATTCATAAAAAAAATTATGTTTTTCATAAAAATATCATTAATTCACCATAGTCTAATTTTGATATTCCAAATAAAAATTATGTCCATTTTGAAAAATAAAATTTATAAATTTCAGAAAGTGGTTATTACTATTCATAATGGCTAGTTCGATTGGTTGTGGTGTGTTAGAACTCGATGTTGCGTACAACACACGCTATTGCATTATTTAAAGAGAAGCGTATTGTAGAAGCTTGGGGTGTTACATTCTCCCCTCCTTAAAATAATTTTGTCCAATAAATTTCTAGAATACTACCACATGAAAAGACTCTGGTGGTTCTTCATCATAAGTTTCTCAGGGTCCCACCTTGCCTCTTCCATCTTATGGTTTCTCCACAAGACTTTTACCAGACGAGTTGTCCGATTTATCAGTACATGTTCTCTCGTATCAAGAATCCTGGCGGGCTCTTCGCAATAAGACAGATTGGGATCCAGTTCTAATTTCTTATAGGTGAGTACATGCGTTGGGTCAGGCATGTATTTCCTCAATAGAGATACATGGAACACATCGTGAACTTTGGAGAGACTTGGCGGCATTGCCAATCTGTAAGCTACAACCCCAATTCGTTCTAGAATTTCGAAAGGTCCGACGTACCTAGGACCCAATTTACCTTTCTTACCAAAATGTATGACTCCCTTCCATGGAGAGACCTTCAAGAAATCAGGATCACCGACTTGAAATTCCAAATACTTCATTTGATTATCGGCATAACACTTCTTCCTACTTTGAGCAGCTTTGATATGGCTTTGGATTACCTTCACCTTTTCCATTGTTTCCTCCACCAGTTCTAGGCCTACAAGTTTTCTTTCACCAACGTCATCCCAACAGGTTGGTGTGAAACATCTCTTTCTGTATAACGCTTCATATGGAGACATCTGAATACTTAAATGGAAGTTATTGTTATAGGAAAATTCTACCAGAGGTAAATATTGATCCCACATACTCTGAAAGTCAAGTGAGCAAGATCTCAACCTGTATTCTAAGGTTTGAATAGTTCATTCTGAATGTCCATATGTTTGATGGTGGTAGGCATTGCTCAAATGAAGTTCAGTATTCAGGGCTTTCTGAGGAATTTTCCAGAATCTTGAAGTAAAACGGGGATCATGATCAGAAACAATCGATAGGGGTACTCCATGAAGTCTCACCACTTCATTCATATATAGTCTTGCTAGACATTTCAGTGGCATATCTTCTCTTACAGAAAGAAAATGTGCTGAATTGGTAAGACGATCAACAATAACCCATATTGCATCGTTCCTTCTAGGAGTATTTGGTAGTCCCATGACAATGTTCATCATGATATTATCCCATTTCCACTCAGGTATGGGAAGAGGATGCAATACTCCACCAGGATGTTTCCTTCCAGCTTTCAATTGTTGAAAAACCATAAATCTTGACACAAAATCATAAATCTCCCTCTTCATGTTGTCCCACCAAATATGTTCCTTCAAGTCTCTATACATTTTGGTGATCCCAGGGTGTATAGAGAAATTGGACCTATGAGCATCGTCCAACAATTCACTTTTTAGATTAGGTATATTGGGAACACAATGTCTCTTCCCAAACTTCAAAATTCCTTCTTTATACACAAAGTATCTTAATCTCCCATCATTCACAGCTTTAATCTTCTTTTGAAATTCTTCATCATCGATCTGAGAACTCTTAATCCTTTCTAGTAAAGATGGTTTGGAAACCATTTGAAAAAGCATTGATGTTTCACCTTCCCTGGTTATTCCCATGTCCATCTTCACAAGATCCATGAAAATTGGATCCCTTTCAATTCTCGTATTGTTAAAAACTCCTTGATCTTCTCTGCTCAAAGCATCTTCCACCGTGTTTGCCTTCCCTGGGTGGTAGTGTATCGTGCAATCATAATCCTTGAGTAATTCAAGCCATATCCTTTGAATCATGTTGAGTTATTTTTGTGAGAAAATATACTTCAAACTCTTGTGATCAGTATATGTAACACCCCAAACATCCACGGTATGTTTCCCTTTGAATAATTCAATGCCTTGCATTATACGCAACTTCGAGATTCTAACACACCACAACTAATCAAACTAACCGTTATGAATAGTAATACCTAATTGTTGAAATTTTATAAATTTTATCATTCATAATTGACTTCATTTTTGGATTTTTAATATCTAAATTAGCGTAGGGTGAAATTTTGGTACTTTTCGCACAACTTTCATATTTTGATGAATTGTGAAAATTACTAAATTTTAATTAAAAGAAACTTTTTAATAAAATTAATTAATAGTGATAAATTATTAATTTGAGTGGATTTAAATTATATTTAAAATATATTTTTACCATTTAATACAATTTTTTTCATTGGACGTAATTTCACATTTAAACCAGACATAAACAAGTGTCAATCTTTTGATAGTTATTAATTCTAAAAAACACGCTATTTGATTTGACAACAGGAATTAATATTTAAATTAATTAATTCAACTTATATGTATTGAATTTGATAAAATATACATTATTTTTGAATTCATAATATCAAATATATCTTAGATCGAATTTTTGATATTTTTCTAAAAACATTCAATTTTTGATGAATAGTGAAATATACTGAGTTAAAGTTTAAAACCGAATTTTTATGTAAATAAATATTTATTTTATTTAAATTTAATTAAGGTCAAAATAGATACATAATACATATATAAGTTAAATTTAATTCATTGATGTTAGTTTAGAATAATTTTAGATATATAAATTTTTTTTGAACTTTTCACCGTCTTTAATCCACCTCCTAGGAGAATTTGGAAGTTCACATAAAAAATAATTTTACCGCTTCGGTGAGTGGAATTTCGAAAATCCAAGAGACACGGATAATATGAATGAGTAATATGTTGTTCAATGAGAAGAAAATAAGTTTTGGTGATTAGTAACTTTTTACTTTTATTTACCA
Organism: Viscum album; assembly: GCA_963277665.1. NCBI lineage: Eukaryota > Viridiplantae > Streptophyta > Magnoliopsida > Santalales > Viscaceae > Viscum > Viscum album. The sequence goes on from OY728137.1 coordinate 738,696,807, forward strand.
CGGTTAAAAGTAAATACGGTAATTGAGGGTAAAAATGATATTAATAATACCCTAACACATGTCCTAATTCTATTGTACAAGTGTATCTCGACCAAAAACAACCATAGGAACAAAATATTATCATTTAGGTCCACTTGGATTAGATTAGGACATTTATTATTATTTAATTCAATGAAGAGTTAAAAGAGTTAAAATCAATGTTCATTTACTAAAACATTTTTAATATAGGGTTATAAATAAGATAAATTCTATTTTAAAAATTTATTATAAAGATAAAAATATTTTTTACATAATGGTATTTTATTTATAGTTTTTAGACATTATATAATTTAATTTATTTATGACACAATGGTGATACAGTAATTACCTAATTAATGAAATATTAAAATAATTGATATTATAATTATAAAAAAAACTAATTTGAGACATTGAATAAATTACACTAATTTTATAGGTAAATATGACATATTATTATTTATTATATAAATTTTTTTCGAAGTAATAATGATGTTATGAATTTATCAAAAACAAAATATCCAATAATGTCAAAATTGACATAAAAGAGTTTTTTAAACAAATATTATATTATTAATTGTTATTTAATTTCTAAAAATCTAAGGTTCGACCAAGAGACTTATATCATGATAGGTGTATCATTAATGGACCACTTGGGGGTCGCTTGGCGGTATATAGTAAGTTTATTAACTTTATAATATAAAAATACAAAATGACATGGTAAGTGTCAAACTAATTAAGTAAGAGTTAAAACTAAAAGATAAGGTTAATATAATGACCCAAACCTATCTAAATTCTATTTGTTGAGTGGTATTCTACCCATACCCACATTAACCTTTAAATAATCCACTTTGGAGCCATTAGAAACCGAATATGAATTTATTATAAAATAATATTTTTAGCTTTTCCAAAGGTGCCCCACACCCCTCTTATAAAAGGCCACTTCACCTTCTCATTAATTAACACCTTAAAATCCATTTGTCTCAGGAAACCCCAACCCAAATATCCTCCCATCTTCATTCAATTCAACCTGGAGGCCTTAGATACATCAGAAAGTTTACCTAAGGAGGCCTTTTGATCAAATCAAAAGGAATAACCCAAAGAAGAGGTAATGTTTTCACCACCCTCTTTCAAGTTCTTTCTTCTTCCACTTCTTCTATCTTTGTTATTTCCATTCTAAATAAATAACTCTAGTATCTTATATATAATGTGATGTTATTATAAAAATCTTATAACCATATTTATTATTCTATCTATCCTTTGAATGACATGTCACAATACGTGGGTACGTACGACCTACCGTCTCCATGTCGTGGTGTAATTATTATTCAATATATTATTATTTGGATGGGTTTAATAATGTTTTTTATCTCATGTAAATAATAAATATTACATGATAATGTTTCTATATATATGATATACCATCCAATTATATATTATTTTAATATCAAAAGAATGATGTTGTCGCTCGTGCGTATGTACGAACAACAGTCTCATTGAACGCGATGTGATTCATTCTCAATCGTATCCATTCAAGTCTAATTCTAATTTGATGATTTAAAATAATTTTTAGAGATATGATTTTATTCTGGATATGAACAAGCTACATTCCATCCATAACAAATACGGCTCACATAACAAATAATATAAAGGAAAATGAATCCGTTAAAACTCGAAAAGATGATAATACAAAGATATTATTAAAAAACCAATGTTAAAGGATCATATATGATATCATATTAATGTAAATTTTTCTTGTATAACTAAATAAAATTATTCCACCATTATACATTAGGTCAACCTACCGTCTACCAAGGAAAAACTACAAAGTAAGGGGTTTTGTATCTCACTTTTAATTCTGTGAGATTTCCATTGTTCACCACTTATTTATTGCATGTAGTGTGTGTACTGCCAATGATTGTATTCATTGTGTAATATACTTTAATTTATGGATATTTACATCATCATTGTATGATCCTTCCTTCATGGGTGTATGTTTCGTAAGTTACCTAATCGATAAGGGAATTTAAAATTTCAATTTCCACTCATTCGGCTTTAGGCATACTTCATTGATTATTTTACTCCATGATTATGTGTGGAATCACTATTCATTTGATTATGTCATAATTTCCACTCCCCTTTCTGTGGATATAATTTTTATACACATAATCACTCCATTGATAAATTCTCAAGTCATCGGTATGAACTTGATAAGAGTAAATTTTACTCAATCTACATTTGTTGAGATAAATATTCATTTCATTAGTGTTTTTTTACAAGAATATGTGTGAATGTCATCTGATTGATTTACACTAAATATCCAATCATATTGAGTGTATTTATATTTGTCACACATAATTATGTCGTTGATTTATCCTTAACCTATGAATATGGTCATTATAAGAGATTTCATCTCAATTTACATTCCATTGAGAGTTCTTTGTTGTTATACACAAATCACTTTTATAGGGTGTATATAATGTACATTGACATAGTATATCATGAATCCCTTTATTCTCACGATACAATAATGTTCTTATTACCTCAATTATTTTTATTCATGTGTCTTTATTTTGGTTAGAAACTCTAACTAAAATATCATTTTAAATGTTTTAAATATTTATTATTCTAAATCTTTCTTATTAATGTCCATGTTTTAAAAATGTTTTTAAGGATTTATATATATGGACATTAATGTTTTAAAATTAAAATTCCTTTTAAAATTTTCAAAGTGGTATGGGACACTTTGATTCAAAAAAATCTATTTTAAATGGCTTCTTGAAAAATTGTGTAAATATTAAATGTTTTCAAGAAAAGGGGGATATTTCCCTCAATAGTTTGATGATTATTTTAATATATATCATTATCCTTAATTATTCTCAATTGATTTTAATCTGATACAATACAATCTTCCAAATTGTATCGAATGAGTTATGTTTGAATGTGGGTGTGCTATTTTTATACCATTCATGGTTTGTGGTTAAAAGTATTGACATTATGTGTGATTGTTTTAATACGAATGTTTATGTTATGTTTGATACTTTTCATATGACGAATGCATTTGACTTAGTAAGTGACGGGTGGAGCCCGCTATAGCTCCTCGATGCATCAGTAGGTCTCATGAGGCAAACTAGTATCTTGGCACGAGGCCTTAACAAAATCTTATTTGTAGTCTTGGCACGGGGCCTTGGCTATGTGGTTATGATAGTCTGGCATTATGCATTCCATAATTATGAAAGTGGTTATTGATTTTGCATGGGATTATTAGACTATAATAATATCCATGTGAATAAGTAAATGAAATTATTTCATTTTATCTTTGCCATATTATGCTGAACTTCAAGTTTAAAAGTCTCTCATTTTAGTTATACATTCCCTTAAGTGTTTATGATTATCTATGAATGCTTCTTCTATATTGTTATCCTTACTGAGCATTTGAGCTCACCCCTTTCAATGTTATATTTTTTCCAAAATGTGAAGAAGTTATCTATGAATGACCTGCTGGGATAGTATGAGAGGATATGAAGGCAAGATGTTGTTGTAGTTTTTTTACCTTATGATGTAATGTCAGAATTCATGAATATATCATGTGTTTCCAAGGCTACTAAACTAATCGGTCTTTCGATACTTGATCTTTTGTGATCATGCCAATGATATGTTATAATGCAGGAGCTCTAGGTAAATGGGCTCGGGGCATTACAGTTGGTATCAGAGGAAGTTTAGTACAAACCATGGAAGCTAGATTTAAATAAACTCTGATTAGAGCACATAGACCTAAGATGGAATTTGAGGATTTTTATAGAAGAACATCCTAGAATTTTTGTATCGTAGAAATTTTGTGAGTTTTCCGAGCAATACATCCCTGTCTGGATACGAGCAGGTAGAGGCGGCACTAGAACAGATGTACCTAGGGGTAAACCCCAAAAACACCACTTTGAGATAGACTCGAATGGGAACTGGTGCATGACAATGAGCCTTGCTGCACTCTTTTTTACAACACTCCCAGGGGATATTCTTAGGAAAATTTACATTTTATTTACAAATTGATTTGAAGTATTATATATAAGTTGAGATTACATGACCTTGGTTAATACTAATGTGTTTCAAATTGAGAATATGGTGACTTGATATTCTCTAAATGATATTATGACTACTATTACTCACACAATTCTTAATGGTTTTAGTCAATGGCTGGATTCCAAGGAAGTCATAGTGACTTTGAGAATGATATACAAGGTGGGAACGATGGTGGCAATGAGAAAAAAAATGGAATGTTGATAGGCATAAAAGATATCGTCTTAATGAAAAATAAATTTTCCAAAAATATGATGAACAATATATATATTAACCAATTTAAAGACTCAACAATGAAGAGAAAGGTGATGAATGATAACAGCTCCAGCAGTGGAGACCATGGAGAAAGGAATCCTCAATTTCTATCGTGTAGGAAATGTGGAAGGAGACAACCAGGAAAGTGTCTCAATGGGACAAAGAAATGATTTACGTGCGAGAAGGAAAGACATAAAGTGAATAATTGCCAAAGAAAAATGAAGAGTACTATGGAAGAAGATAAAAATGGACCCAAGAATCCATTTACAGTCATTTTCTGTAAATGTTGGGGACCTGGCCATTACCCGAGTGAATGCCCTATTCTATAGAATATTTTCTTGTTCGAAGCAGAATCTATGTGGAAATAAATTGTTGGAGAAATGTTTAAAAAGTATTAGTGCTCCTTTTTAATGGGTTTACATTGGAAAAATATTCTCTTGTATTTGTAACCCTAAAGTTTTCCATGTTAGAATGATATTTCAGGAAGAATTACCTTTTCTCTTGTGGATATAGTTATAAATAACCATTTTGTTTTATATGATCATTGGGATTGAGGCAATTACAAGTTATTATAATTTGGGATGAAAATGAAAGGTATGATATAAAATTTGTGGTTAAATAATGTTATTGTTATTTTGAGGAATTTATCTCATTTTGGTAATGTTATAAAATATAGCTTTAGAGAAAGGAGAACACGCAGACCGTGTGACAACCCGTCGTGTCAGACAAAGTTGTGGGAATCAAACGCACAACCAATGGGCGATTGGGATTTATCGCCTACCACTGGACTACTTTAAGTCCCTGGTTGGTGTGACTATTATTTTAGTTAAATGATTTTATTGATCAATAATAAGTTTATTTGAGATCTTATGTCTTATCAAATGAATAACTTTAGTATAGGAAAATGATTTGGTGATTAAGTGATAAATGTTATTTTGGAAGATGTTCGCTTTGTTGGGAACACTATATTCCCAATGAAAATAGAATACTACGGGGTTTCATTTGAGGAGAAATGGTGGATTTTTTACCTATGTTTTTATTGTGGATTTATAGTGATTTAGGTTATTTATGGAAATTATTAACCTATAATAAAGAATATGTGATTAGGTTAATTAATTTTAAGTATGTTACTTTAAGAGTAGTTGATGTAATTTAGAGATAAAATTTAACATGGAAGACTACATAACCAAATTCTTATAAGTTTTGGGTTTCAATATTAGTTTGGATTATATTGAAGGATTTGAAGGACAATTGATTATTGAATGGTATTTATTTAACTTTGGGGTATTGTTTCTTTAATTTTAGAAATTAAGATTAGGGTTTTTTTCTTCTCTAATGGAATATCCATTTTGGGGATCATCAGATCTTATACTAACCATTTTGGTTTTGATTAATCTCTAAATACAAGGTAAATATATTGTTTATCCTATGTGGATCATGTTATTCTAGAATGTTTATTCTTGCTCTTCTAGTGTGACCATGTCTTCTAGAATACTCATTGTTCAAAAAAATGAGTTAGTGGTAGAAATTTATTAAAGAATGAAACTCTACTTAAAAAGAAATAATATCTCTTTATTTTCTTAGTCAATGTCATAAATTAATTCTTCATCATTATGTAATGTAACTTAAAAATAATAATAAAAATGTTGTCCGTTTACTTTTCCTTCTGGGAATCTAATGACCATATGTCCCGTCACAAGTTTGTGGTTTTCTTGTTGTTAACTTTTTCGGATCATGTTTTTTATCCCTCTCCATCAGAACATGACAGTTAGTTTATCGTCCATATCCATTTCATTCTACATGGAATCCTAGTATAGGTTATCTTGGGTGACCTTTGTACTTCTCTTTCTTTATTTTAAAGTGATAGTTTTATTGACTCTTTTTTCGATGTGGGACATTCCATTAAATTCACAAGACCAATTTTAAAAATTATGAGGATGAAATTTATTGAAGGAGGGGAGAATGTAACACCCCAAGCTTCCATGGTACGTTTCCCTTTGAATAATACAATGGCTTGCATTGTACGCAACTTCGAGATTCTAACACACCAAAACCAAACAAACTATCCGTTATGAATAGTAATACCTAATTTTTGAAATTTTATAAATTTTATCTTTCAAAATTGACTTCATTTTTGGATTCGTAATATTGAAATTAGCTTAGGGTATAATTTGGAACTTTTCGGATAACTTTAATATTTTGATGAATAGTCAAAATTACTAAATTTTAATTAAAAACAACTTTTTTAATCGAAATAATTAATAGTGATAAATTATGAATTTCAGTGTTTTTAAAGTATATTAGGAATATCTATTTACCATTTAATACAATGTTAGTCATTGGACGTAATTTTACATTTAAACTAGACATAAAAAAGTGTCAATCTTTTGATAGTTATTATTTCTTCAAAACACGCTATTTGTTTTGACAACGAAAATTAATTTTTCAATTAATTAATCCAACTTATATGTTTTGAATTTCGAAAAATAGATATAATTTTTTGAATTCATAATATCAAATATATATTAGGCCTAATTTTTGGTATTTTTTTTGAAAACTATAAATTTTTTATAAATAGGAAAAAATTCTAAGTTATAGTTTAAAACCGAATTTTTATTTAAATAATTATTTATTTTATTTAAATTTAATTAAGGTCAATATTGATACATAATAACTATATATGTTCAATGTAATTCATTGGAGTTAGTTTAGGATAATTTTAGATATATAAAAATTTTATTGAACTTTTCACCGTCTTTTACCCACCTCCTAGGAGAATTTAATAATTCACATAAAACATAATTTTACAGCTTTTGTGAATGGAATTTTGAAAATCCGAGAAACACGATTAATATAAAGGAGTAAAATTTGTTTCAAAAAGATGAAAATAATTTTTGGTGAATAGTAATTTTTTTCTTTTATTACCACGGTTAAAAGTAAATAGGGTAATTAAGGGTAAAAATTATATTAATATTACCCTAACACATGTCCTAATTCTATTGGACAAGCATATATCGAGAAAAAATAACCTTAGGAATAAAATATTATCAATTAGGTCCATTTGGATTATATTAGGACATTTATTATTATTTAATTCAAAGAAGAGTTAAAAAAGATAAAATCAATGTTTATTTACTAAAAAAAATTTAATATAGGAATATAAATAAGATAAATTGGATTGTAAATATTAATTAGAAAGATAAAAATATTTCCTACATAATCGTATTTAATTTATAATTTTTTTACATTAAATAATGTAGTTTATTTATGACACAATGGTGATGTAGTAATTACCTTATTAATGAAATACTAAAATAAGTGATATTATAAATATCAAAATAAATATAATTTGAGACTTTTTATGCATTACACTAATTTTATAGGTTAATATGACATATTAGGATTGATTATATAAATAGTTTTTGAAGTAATAATGTTGTTATGAATTTATCAAAAATAAAATACCCAATAATGTCAAAATTGACATAAAAGATGTCTTAAAACAAATATTATATTATTAATTGATATTAAATTCCAAAAAATCTAATGATCATCCAAGAGACTTATATTATGATAGGTGTATCATTAATAGACAACTTTGGGGTCTCTTGGAGGTATATAGTTCTTTTATTAACTATATAATATAAAAATACAAAGTGACATGGTAAGTGTCAAACTAATTAACTAAGAGTTAAAACTAAACGATAAGGATAATATAATGACCCAAACCTGTCTAAATTATATTGGTTGAGTGATTTTAGACCCATACCCACCTTATAATTTAAATAATACACTTTTGATCCATTAGAAACTGAATATAAATTTATTATAAAATAATATTTCTAGCTTTTCCAAAGGTGCCCCTCACCCCTCTTATAAAAGGGAACTTCCTTTCTCATTAATTTACACCTTCAAAGCCATTCGGCTCGGCCAAAAGCTTCCCAAATATCCTCCTAGATTCTCTCACTCCAACCTATAGGCCTTAACTTTATTTGAAAGCCAACTTATGGAGGCCTTTTGATCAAATCAAAAGAAGGAACCCGAAGAAGAGGTAATGTTTTCACCACCCTCTTTCAAGTTCCTTTCTTTTTCCACTTCTTATTTCTTTGTTATTTCTACTATAAAATAATAACTCCAGTATCTTCTATATACTTTTTTGGTATTATAAATATGGTAAAACCATATTCAGTATTCTATCCATCCTTTGAATGACATGTCACCATACGTGCGTACGTAAGACCTACCGTCTCCACGTCGTGGTGTAATTGTTATTCAATATATTATAATTTGGATTGGTATAATAATGTTGTTTAATTCATGTAAATAATAAATATAACATGATATTTATTCTATCTATATGATATACAATCAAATTATATATTATTTTAATATCAAAAGAATGATATTGTCGCTCGTGCGTACGTACGGACTACCGTCTCCACGAATGCGATGAGATTCATTCCCCATCATATCTATTCAAGTATAATTATAATTTGATGATTAAAAATATTTTTAGAGACATGATGTTATTCTGTATATGAATATGATACATCCCATCAATAACAAATACGGATCTCATAACAAATAATATAAAGGAAAACGAATCCGTTAACACTCGAAAAGATGATAATACTAAGATGTTATTAACTAATCAATGTTAAAAGATCATAAATGATATCATATTAATGTAAATGATTCTTGAATAACTCAGTAACAATTATTTAACCATTATACAGTAGGTTAACCTACCGTCGACAAAGGAAAAAGTACAAAATAAGGGGTTTCTTATCTCACTTTTAATTCCATGAGATTTCCATTTTCACCGCTTATTTATTTCATGTGGTGTGTGTACTGACCATGATTGTATTTATTGTGTAATATACATCAATTTAAAGATATTTACATAATCATTGTATGATCCTTCTATCATGGGTGTATGTTTCGTAAGTTAAATAATCGATAAGGGAATTTGAAATTTCAATTTTCACTCATTTGGCTTTAGGCATACTTCATTGGTTATTTTACTACAAGATTAAATGTGGAATCACTATTCATTTGATTATTTCATAATTTCCACTCCCTTTTCTGTGGATATAATTTGGATACACATAATCACACTATAGATAAATTCTCAAGTCATCGGTATGAACTTGATACGAGTAATTTTTACTCAATCTTCATTTGTTGAGTTAAATATCCAATTCATTAGTGTTGTTTTTTACAAGAATATATGTGAATGTCATCTGATTGATTTACACTAAATATCCAATCATATGAGTGTATTTATATTTGTCACACATAATTAAGTCGTTGATTTATCCTTAACCTAAGAATATGGTCTTTATAAGAGAATTCATATCAATTTAAATTACATTGAGACTTCTTTGTTGTTATACACCAAATCACATTTATATGGTGTATATAATGTACTTTGACATAGTATATCATATATCCATTTATTCGCATGATACTATAATTTTTTTATTACCTCAATTATTTGTATTCAAGTGTCTCTATTTTGGTTAGGAACTCTAACTAAAATATCATTTTAAATGTTATAAAGATTTATTATTCTAAATATTTCTCATTAATGTCCATGTTTTAAAAAAAGTTTTTTAAGGATTTATATATATGGACATTAATGTTTTAAAATTAAAATTACTTTTAAAAGTTTCAAAGTGGTATGGGACACTTTGATTCAAAAAAAATCTATTTTAAATGACCTCTTGACAAATAGTGTATATTATAATTGTTTTCAAGAAAAGGGGTATATTTCTCTCAATAGTTTAATGATTATTTTAATCTATGTCATTATAATTCATTATTCACATTTGAGGTTAATCTGATACAATACAGTCTTCCATATCATATCGAATGAGTTATGTTTGACTGTGGATGTTCTATTTTTATACCATTCATGATTTTTGGTTAAAAGTATTGACATTCCGTATGATAGTTTTAATTCGAACGTTTATGTTATATTTCAAACTATTCATATGAGGAATGAATTGGACTTATTAAGTGATGGGTGGAGCCCACTATAGCTCATGGATGCATTATTAGGTCTCATGAGGCAAACTAGTGTCTTAGCACAAGGCCTTGACAAAATCTTATTTGTAGTCTTGGCACGAGGCCTTTGCAACATGGTTATGATAGTCTAGCATTATGAATTCCATCATTATGAAAGTGGTTATTGATATTTCTTTAGATTATTCGACTAGTAGAATATCCATGTGAATAAGTAAAAGACATTATTTCATTTTATCTTTTTTGTATTATTTTGAAGTTCAATTTTAAAAGGATATTGTTTTAGTTATACATTCCCTTAAGTGTATAGGGTTATCTTTAAATGCTTCTACTATATTTCTATTCATACTGAGAATCTGAGCTCACCACTTTCAATGTTTTATTTTTCATAGGACGTGAAGAAGTTATTTATGAATGACCTGAAGAGATAGTATGATAGGATATGAAGACACGATGTTGTTGTAGTTTTATTTACCTTATGATGTAATGTAAGACTTCATGAATATAACTAGTGTTTCCAAGGCTACTACACTAATAGGTCTTTCGAGACATGATCTTTTGTGATCATGTCAATGATATGTAATAATGCACCGACTCTAGGTAACTGGGGTTGGGTTGTTACTGTATAAATCTCACATTTTCACCATAGAGGTAGTGCCTCCATATCATCAATGAAAAGATCACAGCTGCTAACTCGAGATCATGAGTTGGATGGTTTTGTTCATGATTTTTCAACTGTCGTGATGCATAAGAAATAACCCTATCATTCTGCATAAGAACACAACCAAGCCCTTTCTTCGATGCATCACTATAAATAACGAACCCATTATTCCCTGATAGTAGAGTCAATATAGGATAATTGAATAATCATCTCTTCTGTTTTTCAAAACATTATTCACACACTTTTGTCCAAACAAATTTATCCCCTTTACGTGTGATCTTTGTTAATGGGTTAGCCAATCGGGAAAACTTCTGAACAAAACATCGATAATAACATGCTAAAACAATAAAACTGCATACCTCAGTTATACTCGTAGGTGATGGAAATTCCTGGATTTCCATGGTCTTAGAAGGATCAATATAGATTCCATCGTTAGAGACAATATGGCCATGAAAAGAAATCTCCTAATGCCAGAATTCACGCTTTCTTAACTTCCCATATAATTCATGTCTTCTCAAACTCTTAAAGATAATGCGCAAGTGATTTTCATGATCTTCGTAACTTTTGGAGTATACAAAGATATCATCAATAAATACCACTAGAAATTCATCGAGATATTCCTTGAAAACTCAATTCATTATATCCATGAATACAAAGGGTGAATTAGTCAATCAAAAAGTCATTACTGTAAACTCGTAATGCCTGTACCTGGTTCGAAATGATGTCTTCGGAATGTCTTCCTTCTTCATAAACAACTGATGGTATCCAGATCGAAGGTCAATCTTTGAAAATTATTGTTCTCGATGCTGTTGGTCAAATAAATCATCAATGCAAGGTAAGGGATACTTGTTCTTTATTGTTATAGCATTGATCTCCCTATAGTCAATACATAACCTCATAGATCCATCATTATTTTTAACAAAAAGGACAAGGGCTCCCCATGGAGAAACACTTGGGCGAATAAATCCATTATTACTCAATTCCTCTAGTTTTTTCTTTAGTTCAACAAATTCTGCTGAGGAAATTCTATAAGGGGTCTTCGATGTAGGCCTTGATCCAGGAATTACATCAATGGAAAACTCAACATCTTGTTCTAGAGGATGTCTTGGTAAATCTTCCAGAAACACATCTACATATTCTTTCACAATAGGTACATCCTCTATTTGAACATTCCATTCCTCACCCACTGTAATTTCATTCTCTTACTCCCCAGTAATTGAATTTATTTGAGCTACTGGGGCTGGATCTAGATAAGAATTAGTTGGTGACGATTCTGCTCTAAAGATAAGGTGTTCCCTATCATCATCATAAAAAATCGTAGCCTCATTATTCTTACAATAAATCTTTGTATCATGGTCCGAAACCCAATCCATACCGAGGATTATATCAAACTCAATCATAGGTATGACAATGAGATCTGCATATAAAGAACATTTATGTGCTCTAATGGGGACTGATTGAAAAAACTTTGTTGTAATGATAACTCCTTTAAGAGTTTTAACTGAAAACCCCCTTGTTAAATCAAATTGGAAATATCTAATTTTCTTAGCAAACAGGGAAGATATTAAACAATGTGATGACCCATAATCAAGTAATGCATTTTCTAAACTTTAGGAAACCATTAAATTACCTGCCACGACGTCTTTCGAAGCTTCTACCTCAACAGTAGTGACAGCATAAGCATGGCCTTGATCCCTTGGACTTTTATGAGGTAAGTTCCCTTGATGCTTAGGACATTCATTTGCATAATGTCCCACCTCCCTGTAATTTTATCATTGAACATCATTTGCTTCCTTCTTACCGTTGCAATGAAGAGCTTGGTGGCCTTTTTAACCACTATTGTTATAGACTCCCATTCCTTTTAAGCAAGTACCGGGGTGTTTCTTTCCACATTTACTGCAGTTTGGATATTCAACTTTTCCCTTATTCCCCTTATTTCCATTCCCAATTTGATCAGAAGATCTCTTATTCTCTTGATTTTCTTTAAAGTCATAAGACTAAGAGAATTCCTTTTTAGTCTTGATAGCACATGAGACAATGACTTCGTACAACGAGAAGGATTATGAGACTAATGCTCAATAAATAAATGGTTTTAACCCATCAAAGAAATGATAAATCTTACTTATTGGGTTATTTATATAGTCTCTAACATACCTGGTTATCCTTGTAAAGTTATCCTTATACTTTGCGACATTCACGTCCTCCTTTTCTCTCAGACTCAGAAATTTCCTTCCCATATATGCTCAATGGTCACGAAGAAAGTATTTTTCTAAAAATAGATCTTTTAACTTCCTCTATTTCATATTTTATACTTCATCATCTTCCTTCATGTTTTGAATCAATTACCACCATTGATCAGCATCTCCAGTGGGGCGGTAAACTACCATGATAACTTTTTCCCTTTCACTACTTCTCAAAGACTAAAATATTTTCTCTATGGAACTTATCCATTGATCAGCTACCAATGGATTTATAATCCCATTGAATGTTGGTGGTTGTTAACTCATGAAGCTATCTAACATTGATCCTCCACACTGTGGATCAGGGTGCTCCATATGGGTAAGGTTGTTATTCATAACCTGAGTGAGTTGTCCCAGTATGGTGATTAGTTGATCGGCACCAGTTGCATCACCAGCTCCACTATAATTATCTTGAGCAGGAGAGCAATCCCTTCAAGGAGAGCGTTAATTGATATGGTTTCCATTTCTTTCACTAGGCTCCATTTCTAAACAATGGCATAAACTAGATCCGTTTATGAATCAAAATACATAATTCCATATTTATAAAACTCTTAACATAAATTGAACTATTTATGGATATAATCCATAATCAAAAAATGTTTTCTTTGAGGAAGTATATACTCATAAAACCTTCACAACAATTTGTAAAGAAAATGAGAGTTATCATAAGAATATCCCCTGGGTGTGTCGTAACCAAGAGTGTACCAAGGCCTGTTGTCATGCACCAGTTCCTGTTCGAGTCTAGATTAAAGCTGTGTTTTCAGGTTTTACCCCTAAGTACATCTGTGTCAGAGCTGCCTCTACCTGCTCATATCCAGACAAGGATGTATTTCTTGGGAAACTCACAAAATCTCTACAATACCAAAATTCTAGGAAGTTATTCTATACTAATCCTCAAATTCCATCATAAATCTATGTTCTCTAAGCAGATTTTATCTAAATCTAGCTTACAAGGTTTGTACTAAACTTCCTCTAATACCAACTGTAATGCCTCGAGCCTAGATTCCTAGAGTCGGTCCATTATTACATAACATTGGCATGATCACAAGAAAGATCAGGTCTCGATATACTGATTAGTTTAGTAACCTTGGAATAACTAGATGCATTAATAAAGTTTAGATTACATCATAAAATGAAAAATACAAATATATAGTCTCCATAGTCCACACTCTTATCCCCTAATACTATCCCTACAGGTCATTCATAAATTACTTCTACACATCTTGGAAAAAATAAAACATAGAAAAGGGGTGAGCTCAAATTCCCAATAAGGATAACAATATAGCGGAAACCTTCATAAATAAGAATAAATATTTAAGGCAATGTATAACTAAAAAAGGCCTTTTAAACTTGAACATAAACATAGTATGGACAAAATAAAATGAAATGATGCCATTTACTTATTCACATGGATATTCTACTAATAGAATAATCACATGAAATATCAATAACCACTTCCATAATGATGGAATGCATAATTCCAGACTATCATAACCACATAGCCAAGGCCTCGTGCCAAGACTACAAATAAGATTTTGTCTAGGCATTGTGCCTAGACACTAGTTTTTCTCATGAGACATACCGATGCATCGAGGAGCTATAGAGGGCTCCACCCATCACTTATTAAGTCCAATGCATTCCTCATATGAACAAGTTTAAACATAACATAAATATTTGTATTAAAACTCTCATATAAAATGTCAATACATTCTCCATAAACCATGAATGGTACAAAAATAACAAATACGCAGTAAAAAATATCACAAAGCCTTCAATACAATATGGATGTTTTGTATCACAATAAATCAACTTCAAATAATCTTAAAATCCATCAAAGGATGTTGACATAGATGAAATGAAAACTATTTGATAGAAATATCTCTTTTTTGAAATTATTTAAATTTATCATAATTATAAAATAAAACAATTACATTGAAAATATTCTTATAAGCTTGTAAGGGAAGATTCAAAGATTTTATAACAGCGGAAAATAGCCTCACCCGCCGTATAAGTTAAAATAATACATTCTTACCTTAATTCTTTTGAAAAGGTTAAAAAGCACCTTGTTTGGAAAACGACGGAATGATTACTTTATATACCTATAATAAAAAGTCAAACAAGGGTATAAATGAATTTAACCCATATTCTTGTAAATATTAAAATTGATTTGAAAAACATTTTTAAGAAACATGGATGTGGATGATAAAGAAATCCCAGTATATTATTACATATAAACAACCTAGGATAAAGAAGAGATTGTGAAATAAACCCTTACCTTGTACATTTCCATGGTTGAGGGTAGGTTAACCTCTTGTATAATGGTGAAATAATAGTTATTATTTTATAAATTAATCATATACATTAATATGATATCACATATGATATTTTATCATTGCTTTGTTAATAATATCTTAGTATTATCCTCGTTTCGGGTTTTAACTTACTCATTTTCTTTTATATGTTTTGTTACATAATCCATGTTTGTTATGGATAGGATGTATCTTATTCATATCCATATTGATATCAAGTACTTAAAAATTATTTTTTAATTATCAAATGATAATTATAATTGAATGGATACGATGGAGAATGAATCTCATCACGTTCATGGAGACGGTAGTCCATACGTACGCACGAGTGACAATATCATTATTTTGGTATTAAAATAATATATTATTGGATGGTATAGCATATATACATAATAATAATCATGTTATATTTATAATTTACATGAATTACACATCATTATTATACCCATCCAAATAATAATATATTGAATAACAATTACACCCCGACGTGGAGATGGTAAGTCGTACGTACGCACGTATGGTGACATGTCATTCAAAGGATGGATAGAATACTGAATATGGTTGTACCATATTTATAATAATATCGCATTATATTTGAGATACTACATTTATTATTTTAGAATGGGAATAAAAAAAAAAGAAGAAGTTGAAGAAGAAATGAACTTGAAAAGGGGTGGTGAAAACATTACTTCTTCTTCGGGTTCTTCATTTTTATTTGATCAAAGGGGCTCCATAGGTTGGATTTCTGATCAAAATAATGCCTCTAAGTTGAAGTGAGGTAATTTGAGATAGTATTTGGGCAGGGGTTGGTTGAGAAAAAAGGCTTTGAATGTGTGAATTAGTGAGATGGGGGAGTGCCCATTTATAGGGGGGTGAGGGGAACCTTTGGAAAAGATAGAAATATTAGTTTATAATAAATTCATATTCGGTTTCTAATGGATCCAAAGTAGATTATTTAAAGTTTATGGTGGGGATGGGTTGAAAAAAACTCTACCAATATAATTTAGATAGTTTTTTTTCATTATATTGACCTTATCTTTTAGTTTAAACTCTTAGTTAATTAGTTTGACAGTTACCATGTCACTTTGTATTTTTATATTATATAGTTTATAAACTTACTATATAACTCCAAGAGACATACAATTGGTCATTAATGATACACCTATCATGATATAAGTCTCTTGTCCGAACCTTAGATTTTAAGGAAATTAATATCATTTAATAATATAAAATTTGTTTTAGACACTCTTTTATGTCAATTTTGACACTATTTGGAAAATAGATTTTTGTGAAAATCATAAAAGAATGACTACTTCGACCAAAGTTAATTAAATCGTTCCTAACATGTTATATTAACATATAAAATTAGTGTAATTCATAAAAATTCTCTAATTATATTTATTTGGATATTAATAATATCAATTATTTTAATTTTTTACTATTATGGTCATTACTGCATCGTCATTGTGTCATAAATAAATTAAATCATTTAATGTTTAAAAATTATGAATAAAATATCATTATGTAGGAAATCGTTTTATCTTTCTAATGAATATTTATAATCGAATTTATCTTACGTGTAACCCTATATTAAAAAAATTTTAGTTATAAAACATTGATTTTACCTCTTTTAACTCCTCTTTGTATTAAAAAATAATAAATGTTCTAATCTAATCCATTTAGACCAAATAGGTTCATATTTTATTCCTAATTTTGTTTTTGGTCTAATTAATCTTATCCAACGGAATTTGGACATGTGTCAGGGTAATATTAATATCATTTTTACCCTTAATTATCCTATTTACTTTTAACCGTGATAAATAAAAGAAAAAAAAGTTACTATTCACCAAAAATTATTTTCATCTCATTGAACCACATATTACTCTATTATATTAACTGTTTATCTTGGATTTTTGAAATTCTACTCATACAGTCGGTAAAATTAACTTTTATGAAAAATTCAGTTTTTTAACTACAACTTAGTGGTTTCACTATTCATCAAAAATGATGTTTTTCAGAAAAATACCAAAAATTCAGCTGAGACTAATTTCAATATTCCGAATCCAAAAGTAAGTCCATTTTGAAAAATAAAATTTATAAATTCCAAAAAGTGGCTATTACTATTCATAACAGCTAGTTTGATTGGGTGGGGTGTGTTAGAACTCGATGTTGCGTACAACACACGCTATTGTATTATTCAAAGAGAAGCGTACCGTAGAAGCTCTGGGTGTTACATCAATAGTGAATGATCTGGGGATGACCTCAGGTGCTTCAAGTATAAAGGATTCATGGAGTACCTTCACAAATGATAGTACTATTTCTTTGATTTTGTAATCCACCAACTAGATCTTAGGACACCATTGATAGGTGATTGGGGGACTCAAGAACACCAACATTAAGATGAGTTAGACCATGATCTTGATTATAGATTTTAAACCAACCTTGTTGATATTTCATTTGAAGTGTTCCCCATTGGGATTGTGTCACATGTTGTGAACATCTAATTTTATATATGGGTTCTTCTCAGAAATATTCACAGGTTTCTTACAGGATTTATTGAACAGATTATGTAGTTTCGATAGTGGCATGTGACTTATTTAGAGTTTCCATAAAAATGGGATAAAAATATATTTTTTGAATGATAATGTGTGGATCATCCTATCATCTATGTATCATGTTAGTTTGTAGAAAAATACTTATATAATATTAATGGAATATATTCTTTATATTATGTAGACTTTTCCTAATGCTGGTGATCCACTAAAATAGTGGATACAGTTTTTGTACCATTTATATAACTGCATCCACATTAATCAAGATATGATTCCTGGTTTGAAGATTCTGGTTAGGGATAATGGAAGTCCCTTCAATTGTCACCATGTTACTATAGATAAAATATATATCATGAATGTGTATGTATGACCAATTGTTTGTTCTAGTAGGGATACACTACTTCTTACCTACTCCAATTCTTACAGTGATATATATATATAGTATTCATATGTGGGGGATGAGATGTGGTTCTCCCTCTATATAATGTTGGAATCTGTAGAATAATTCAAATGGGCTATTTTAAATAGTTTTTCCATACATTAATTGAATGGTAATGAGTACAGGACTGGTGGTGGAATTATAATGTAGTATGTTTTTATGATTCATCAATTGGAATGAGGATATCGTCAAGATTCCTATTCTTGGTCCTCTATAGCCCTTAGAAGGAAATCTTGTGTGACCAGGTTGGGTGACTCGATCTTAGTTCTATGGGGTGAAACATCAGTAGGTTTAGGTATTGAACCATCATGGAATGAGATACTAAGGGTTCTTGAAAGGTACATCCATGGTTAATCATGTTCT
Source organism: Viscum album (assembly GCA_963277665.1). Lineage (NCBI taxonomy): Eukaryota > Viridiplantae > Streptophyta > Magnoliopsida > Santalales > Viscaceae > Viscum > Viscum album. The sequence continues at coordinate 738,715,742 of OY728137.1, forward strand.
TTTGATTTAATATCCCCATTGTTATGTTTATCTAACTCCCTAATATAAGGGAGATATATTCTTTTTTATTATGGGGAAAGTTTCTCGTTGTTATTATAAATGGAAATAGTTGTGACATTCTTCTTTTTAACCTTTCATCATTAGTTGGTGGGATGGATTTGAATCTTTTCCAAGATATCTTATAATGTAGCCTCCATTTTTTGGATAGTATAGTCGACATGGTACACCCAAATTAGTATATGTTGATACATAGAATTAATGAAGTTATGAGGGTGATGTTATCATCTATTTTTATGATAACCCATCTTGTTCAATAGTAGAGTTATATGATCATCATTAATGGTAATATTTCATTTTTTTATTTAATGTATTTCTGGATAATTATCCTTGATTTTCTATAAAAACACAGACATAAAAACACATCAGTGTATTTTCATAAATAAACAAACACATGCATGATTTATTGATTTATTGGATCGATGATAGGCCTACATTCACATCATTATACTATATAAGATGAAATTTCCTATAGTTTATGTAATTAAATTATTTCTGTTAATATATATTTCATGACGGTTTCATTACTTTGTTTCTCATCAAATTCATTTGGATTCTAAAAGGGTTTATTTAATGAAATGACAACACTCAATGGTTTGTGAATCTGGGATGTGTCATGGACCTACCTTCTAAAGGAATGTGATCATTATAATTTCAATAATCGATACATACTAACTCACAATAGTTATTATGATGGGTGTTCATATTCATCACACCGTTTTTGGAAGAATTATTGACTACACTGAGACGCTTATAGAATTATAAAATGTTCATAACTCCATCCCAAATCCCAAGTGTGTTACTAGTCACCGTAATACTAAAAATAAATTACTAACATGTATTTACATAAAATGATATTGATGTATAAGAGACTATCTAGAAATGGTACCATATATATGTACCAAAGTTTATCTAATACATTTTTTATTATTATGTGATATTGGTTGTATGGCAGGCATTCATTGAAGTATATAATTTATCATCATACAGAGACATGGTTTTTGTATTGATATTTGGATCAATCACATGACAAGAGATTTATACCTATCCTTGATAAAATATTATTAACTCACATAGTTTGAAACATATTAATGAGAATCATCATAACTTTTATGGACATGATATAGGAACCAAACCATGTCATTTAAAATCATGAATTTAGAATGTCTAGGTGAAAGTCCCCTCAAAAAGTTTTCTGTGTGAATTACACATCATCAGCCTTTTCTGGATGATTATGTAGGTAATATTTCTTGATGAAATAAGATTGATCATACAAGGAATACATCACTATGAATATCGACCACACTAAGAATCTATCCTGATGAGGATGAGATGATAGGACCCATATAGAATGGTTCCCTACTTGTTGGGATATTATATTGTTGGGAATATGTCCTATTGATTATTATATTGGATTGAAAAAATTAGTTTTTAACCCCATTTAGGCTTCATACAAATTTTTTTGAGATAGGAGTCGATTCCCGTGTAGTTCATATTGGTTGGGACATACACCATATTAGAATACAATAAGGTATTTTGACCACCCTAATTTTACAATCACTATTAATCCATAAGACCATGTGATTCATACTAAGTGTTAAAAACACCTAATCGTAGATGATCTCAACATCACACAATCACATTTGGGAAAGTACTTACACATGAATTTGAATCCAACATTCAAATTTTCTTCCTCGTCTATGGGTGGATGTGGTTAGGGATATAGATTTCATGGAAATAAGTTGTCATGGATGAATGTCTAAGTGATTAATCTATGATTAATTCCCAATAGATATATTTTATACTAATCCACTAGTGGATGAGGTAATGTAAACAGTGAGGATGATATGAATATATATATTGATTACCCATTCTCATCCACCTGGATGTTTATAAGTCCAATGATTGGACTTATAAATCCATTTATAGGAATATAAATTTAAGGATATCGATTGATGACCTCAAATTTTATGTCTAATGTTTGAGGTTAGTTCCATATTGAAAAAAATGATACATCATGTCATTCCCTCCATGATTGAGGTCCTAATTACTAAGGGTGTTCATAATTTGAAACACATTGATGTCCCAACCATCACGTTAAGTCATGTGTGGGACATAATTTACGATTTGAATTAAAAATTTAAGAGGGTACATGCAGGTATGTATGACACTAAGATCATAAAATTTTGAATTTTTGGGAGGGGGTTTTATTTTGGCCTTCCTCGGGTCTTGACATTGTTCAATGAAAACCATTTTAATGCTTCGGTTATTAGTAGAGATAAAGCCAAACTCTATATAGAAGAATCTTGGTGAGAGTTGAATGCATGTGTCATTTATAGTATTATCACTACTTTGTGAAATTGTGGTATCATAGAGTGGATATTACATAATGGAGGTTCATTTGTGGGGTTTCCCTTTTATATAAAAATCCTTCTGGTTTGGGTCTTCTTTATTATAAAAATTCAATTCCCTTTATGGTGAGAAAATTAGTTGGGTTTCAAGATCATGATCTTTATTTTCTTTCATATGAGTTTTCACTTCATAATATTACTACCAATTTAGGGAAATCATTAGATATTTATAGAAGATGAAATAATAAAATCTTTCCAATAATGGAAATCTGTATGTCATATCAAACTTTTTTGGGGGTGGTGATAATTGGTTTATCTGTTGCAAACAAATATTGTTTGGGTTAGGAATGGAATGACCCCCTCAAATCATAAATTATTTTTTATAGGGGTTGTGGAGTCACCATGTCAAACAATATATTATTTTTGATTTCGGTGGATATTTTTGGAGTGCAGGTTTCTCCATAGCATATGGATTATGTGGAAAATGATCATTGTTTTATAATTTCATATACTTTTCCATTTTTGTTCTCTATATTTTTTTTTTCAAATTTTGGTTACTAGAGCACAAAATATTCTAGATTGTTTTATAGAATTATTTTAAAAAAACTAGCTAAGAATTATGTTATGAAAAATAAAAAATTAATCCATCACACAAGAAATTGCCAATTCAATGATGGGATCTTGGTTCATATGTTCCATGTTATAAAATAGGGTCATTGTTAGGCATAACTCACCAATGGAAATAAGTCCCAAAATGGATTCCATGGACCCAATGGGATCTTTGGGAGGTCTAGATATAAGTATTCAAGCCATAAAATTTAATTCTATTTAAAATAATTCATGTGAACAAATAATTTGTTATATAACTCATGTTCTATATATTATAAAAATCAATGTAGAATTTTGGGAGAGTTTTCGGACCACCTACCTAAAGAGTAAATAAGAAGAGACCAATGATCGATCATCTATATAAAAATACAACACCAAGACCTATAAAGATTGTAGTAGATACACCATAACTATGTTTTAAGAATATGATCAATATAAGATCAATTAGAAACCACCAAAGTAAAGAAAATCACCTAGTTAAGATGTTTGGACTGAATAATGGATCAAGAGATCACAAGATTTTTTTTATATAAGTCATAGATGCCTTGGAGAATATATATATATAGTATACCACAAATTATGGATGAAAAATGATATTATTATGGTTTAAAATTGGGTTTATGGGGGAAGAAATATAATTTTCCCCCCATTTACTATGACCATATTGATTTCATACCCCAGTTGTTGGATACAACCACCTAGTTGGTGGTGGCATCCAGAACAAATACATGATTGGAAACCAAACTAGCTATCTATAGTGCCTCTAGTAGCGGGTTGGTGGGTCTATTATTGGAGATCCATTATTCCCAGTCTCCAATATCTCTCTAGTGGGTCTCATCAATGAGTGGGTGGGCCTCTAGTTGACCTAGTGAGAACCTATCTAGTGCACCTATTGTCCGATAGACAACACTGACATGCCTTTTGAGCTATATCATCTTCCAATATGCAACCCACTACTATAACCTTCTAGACCACATCCTATGATCCCTTAGGGACCTCAATAACAACATTTAATACTATAAATTTGTTAATTTTATTGAATATAATGACTCTAAAAAACTAAAATAGAAAATTTTCCAGGATAAGGTAAGGATATAATATTTGTGAAGATATTTTTTTAAATCATAACATGACCAACACATCTTAATCCCATCCAACACACATATAAGGATACCCTTAGTTTTTATTTCATACCTCATGCCAACACATCACACATAAATAATTATAAAAAATTATTATTATTTAATTATCTATGAAGGAGGGAGAATAAATAAACATCATCTTATCAGGCATCATCATTCCACCAGAACTATTACCAATACCATATTTAAGGCCTATGGAATAACCCATACATCATCATAAGAAAATTCCATAACATATGACACTGGATTGATCACCATTTTTTCCTAATTTTGGAAAATAATGAATATAAATTCACCAAGAAATGTACTATAATAGAGTCATTGATAATTATCATATGTTCTATAATAAAAAAACTCACATTACCCCTCACAAGAAAAATTCCTTAGTCCATGTTTGATTCCAACATGATCTATAATAATCCACACCAAAAGTAAATATGTGGCAATTAAAATTATATAATATTAGCGGGTAATAAGAAAAGAGAGAAATAGAGGTAGAGCTTACCATATACATGCTAAAAAATATCCACAAAACCTACGTTTTTATAACAGGGGAAGTGTGGATGGATGAGGGGGTGGAGTTAGAAAAATAGACACACTGGAACGCGTGTTGCAGCGCATCCAATTTTCAATTTTTTATAACCAACTGGCTACTATAAAAGTGGGGAGTAGGGTTGAACCATTGAGATCACATAATCTAGTTCTCTAAAAATATTTCGTTGGAAAGTGTTTAGACGGAAAAAAGTTCGGGGAATTCCTATTTTGAGTTTTCTTTTTTTTAATTAAACTAAAAGGTGAGAAGAAAAAAGAAAAAAATAAAATTGTAATTTAGAATGACGATGGACTCTAAATCAACAGAATGTTTCGGGGATGCTGATTTTGCAATTAAATTGTTACCCAGCCATGGAAGGTATTCATTAATGTGATTAAATATTTATCCTACTTAATTATAGCCAGTTCCAAAAATATTAACATTTTTTAAATTCTCAATTTAAATTTCATAATTTATTTAAGGTCCCATTATCTGGTGACATAAATAAATTATAAAACTCGTTCAAGTTCTGAACTATATGGTGAAATGACACAACTCATTTCTCCCAAATTTGTGTCACCAATTTTCACGTATCATCAGTCAACGCAGTTTACCATCTCAGACCACCGCATCAACTTATTATTAAAATGGCCAGTTTTAATTTGAGCAGTTAATTTAGTGAAAAGATAATTTAAACAGATAAAAATTAAATTAAAATATATTTAATTGACAATTAATCATCAAACAATACCTTTGCATGGCATGCGTAATAATTTTAATTACTCAACCAACATCTCGACACTAAGAAAATCACCCTGAAATCACAACTGAAAATGTATGTGTGGTAATAAGATGACAAGTCATGTAAAATAAAATAGTTTAACTAACAAATAATCATGCCGGTTTCTACACTTGTTGCATGCAATTTGTTCTTCAATATCTGACCACACCTCGGCAAGTAATGACGTCGCACACCAAAATTGCGACTACTGGAACGAAGGATGTGAGTGATGAAGCAGATGTTGGTCGGATCCCAGTTTGTAATGATGTAGGGGCATCTTGAGCAAGGTGATGGGGACTTGCGGCAGCTGCTTGGACGTTGGTGATCGGTGCACTAAAAAAATGAATCGGGGTGAGCAAGGGTAGTGGGCCGCATTGAGGTGATGGTGAGGGCGATGGTCATCTGGGCCAGTAGAGAGGGGGTAGCCGGTTAGACATGGAAGAAGCTAGGAGGAGCTGGAGAGGTAGGTTGATGAGCTGGCAGGGTGCTGGTTATGAGAGAGCGAGAGAGAGCAGCGGGATGGTGGAGGGCCGACGGGTGAGGTATAGGGGATGGGGTTGTGGGTTGCGGGTGTTGGAGGAGAGGCGACGGAAGGGGTAGTGGGGGGGGGGGGGGGGGAAGTGGGGCATGACGGCAGGGTGATGGGAAGAGCATTCGGGCCATGGGGGGGAAGCTGGGATGGGGGGTAAGTGGAGAGGGAGGCTTTGTGATGGGCTTCGGGGTAGCGGTAGGGGTCGGTGGGGAGAGTGGGGTGCGACTAGGTAATGGTGAGGGCAGACGGGGTGTGACGGGTTAAGCAGGGGGGCCGGGTGCGATAGAGGAAAGGGCGGCGGGTTGAGCGGGAATGTTATTGGAGAGATAAAGAGGAGGTTAGGGTGGGTGTCATGGGAGAGGGGAAGGGGTCAAAAGGGAAGGGGGTGGTGAGTGGATATGGGAAATAAAAAAATCAAAAAGTTAAATTCAAATTTTTTAATTCAAATTTTAAAATAATCTATTAATCTAAAATTTAAATAATATTAATAATCATAATAATAGTATTATAATATTAATTCACATGTAATTAAATATAAAACTTCTATTTTATATAATAAACAAATAACAAATACTATTTTATTAATTAAACAAAATAATAAAGTAAAATACAAATTAAAATATACATACTAATAAATATTAATAAAATAAAATAAACTAAAATTAGAGATACTAATAATAATAAAATAGTGTTAAATATAATATATAAAATTAATAAAACTAATAGAAATACTAATTTACTAATATAAATATATCAACATATCTAAACTAATACAAAACTAAAAAATTAATTTAAAAATATAAAAATTGGGTAAACTAATTAATTAAAACTAAGTTATCAAATTATAAAAACATTTATGTAAAATCCATTTACATCAAATCCCCCACACTTAAACTTTTACACTCTTGGGAAAAATAATCAGAAAGAAAACACAAGTGGTTGTAGACAAATTAAAACCTCAAAAATACAAATTCAAAATTATTCAATCACTTTTACCCATAAAAATCATGCTTTATTTAAAACTCCAATTTTCAAAAAGAATTTTTTCTTCCACTCACATTCTTTTCAAAACAAGTACATGGACTCGTGTATCATGTGACCTACCTTTCCATCACTCCCATCTCTCAAAATTATACGATCAATGTTTTTCTCAATTCTCATACACATGCATTCTTACCATAGGATTGCCATTAATTTCACATCTCCACTAGTGAAAATAAAAATAATTCACCAATATCAAGGACTTTACATGAGGTTCAAATGTCTCTGAGGCTGTGGGATGGTGGGTAAAATTTTTTGTTGAAATCTTTTTTATAAAAAGGATGTTTGAATCTTGAAATAAATGCAGAATATATGTCAATCCAAATGTCTCCATCAAATTTCTCCCTCAAACACTCTCTCCCCCACTCATAAAACATTTGTTGTCCCCAGGCATATGATAATCTGATATTTCTATCACTTTTTTTCTAAAGACACAACTCACTCCAAAAAAAAAGGTCAGGAAAAACTGGTGAGTATCAACTCAAAAACCCCATGAAATAAATTTCAGACATAAATCCCAAAGAATGGTACAGATGTAGCGTATATGTTGTAACATATCAATGAATGTAGGTCATATAGAAAACTCTCTAGATCCTGGAATAATGGATCATCACTTTTATAGGTATCCCCAAAAGGGAGGGTTACCGTGTAATGTTAACCGAAGTACTCATTGTTGTAACCAAAAGGATTTAATATGCCTATATCAAAATATATGTAATGAATGTGGCTACTGTGAAAAATAAATCATATGATCAGGATGGGATATTGTTAATCCATGTTCATCAAATGACTCACTGCCCCTCGAATAACACTCTCAATGAGTAAATCTCTCCCCCACACTTAGATTGAAAATTATCATGCAAAAATTCCAGAAATTGGTAGGGAAGTTTATCGGCTTGGGATCATCCTAAAAGGAACCTTCATGGATTATAAGGGCTTTACGATGGAGAAAATTTATAGGTGGATCAGTTGGATAATCGGGCTGAATAATCAAACAGAAGCCTCGATCATTTTAGTGAAACTTTCAAAAATTCCTATCGCTTTGATGAAAAAACATGTCAATTTGTAGAAGACAAAACATGGTTGATAATCCCTCAAGAAAAAGAGAAATAATAGATTATTTTAAAATGGATCGAAGTCCTCACGGTTATGGAAATATATTGTTGGACAGCACAGATGAGAATGAGTGAAAATAAGTGTCTCAAAAAAAATACATGTTTTTGAAAAACATTTTCGAAGCATGAAATAATATCAACAATCATCTAAGTCATGAGATCAAAGATAAAGGAATTCCAAAGAAGAATCAGGTTCTCAAACTACCTAGGGACACAAGTCGTATGTTTCCAACTAAGTTACGACAAAAATACAACATGTTTTTTGTGGGTTCATCAATGACAGGAATGTTACTTTTTTTTAGTTTTCAAAATTTTCTTGTTTTTTTTTTGTATTTGTTTTTTTAGTTTACAAGGTGTATTTGGAAGTATAAAATATGACAAATATAAAACAATTCCCTGTGTAAGTGCAGATAGACACGGAGAGGCTGTTTGTATCCTATGATGCTCCAAAAATGATTTGTCTGTAAAATCTACACATGGACAACACATACACGCATCATATCATAAAGATAACACCAAATATCATATAAATGGAAGCAGATATGAAAGAGAATGAAAATTTCACCCAAATATGAGATGTAGCGAAATTTTTTTCAGACATTCCATGATTTAATTCTTAAAACAGACTATAACAGTCAAAAGAAGAAAGGGAAAAATGAAACTGGTACATGGGTAGCCTCCCAGGAAGCGCTATGTTTTATGTCTTCAACCAAAAGGATGGACAATGTTCAATCATCTTGGTACATCAGCTCAGAACTCCTCTGCCTCCTGCAATAACTAGTGGCTATTTCATCAATCTCACGGGGATGCTTAGTGGTATTAACCACATCTAGAGCATAGTGAGCGGGAATCTAGTGAGGAAGGAATGGAATCTGTGCTCTTTGTGGTGGTACCGACTGGTGATCACGAATCTCTAAGGAATTTTCCTCATGAAGGTGCTCTATATCATCCAGATGATGAGTCATCTATCGTACTAAGTCACAGGGAGACTGAACAAGAGCATCGATGACCAGAGAAGAATCATAAGAGATAGACATTTTTTTAGTTTCATCCACAAAAAGAGATACAGAGATAGGGATAGATTAAGAAAACAAAGACCAAAGAATGAAGAAGCAGTCGGGATGCCTCCCAATCATCACTATGTTTAATGTCATTATCTAGACTTATAACTTCTCATTGTAATTGTAGTTCTTCAATGATTCCAATCATATCCGAAGTGTGGTAAAGTATAAGGCGTTGACCATTAACTTTGAATGAAGGCATCTTCCCATCAGAAACATCGACAGAACCATGTGGATAAACAATTGTGATAGTGTAAGGACCTGACCACTTCGACTTGAGTTTTACAGCCATGATTTGAAGTCTTGATTTGAAGAGGAGAACATTGTCTCCTGATGAAAAATTTATTTCTTGGATACGTTTGTCATTCTAGGCTCGATTTTTATCTTTGTAAATCAATGCATTGTCATATGATACTCTCCTCATCTTATATAGTTCATTCATCTATTGAAAACACTTCTCTAGGGTAGTTTTGAAATCAAAATTTACTTTCTTCACAGCCCAATAATCTGTATGTTCCAATTCTATAGGTAAGTGGCATGTTTTTTCAAAGCCCAATAGATATGGGGACATTTTTAGGTAGTTCGGTAGGTCCAATGTGCATCATCATGCTTGGTGACCCAATCTTTCCTTGATGTACTTACATTTTTCTCCAAAATACCTTTAATTTCTTGGTTTGAAACCATAGCTTTTCCATTGGTCTGTTGATGGTATGGGGTGCTCATGTAGTGTTGAAATATATAGGGAGTCATTAGTTTCTGAAACAGTGCATTATTGAAGTGGGTACCATGGTCACTGATGATGAGACTTGGAGTTCTGAACTGGGTAAAAATGTGTTGCTTTAAATTTTTGATGATGACTCGGGCAGTATTTTCAAAAAATGTTTTAGCTTGAACCCTTTTTGACACATAGTCCACATATAAAAGGACATAAGATTTCCCAAAAGATATAGGAAAATGACCCATGAAGTCAATTCCCCATATGTCAAAAATTTCAATACCCATGATTGACTGTTGTAGCATTTTCCGCTTCCAGCTTATACCCCCAGTTCGTTGGAATTTATCAAAATCCATGAAGAATTCACGAATATCATGATTCATGGTCGGCCAGTACAAACCACATTGTAACACTTTGCTAATTGTTTGATGAATCCCATGGTTTCCCCCATCTTCTCTAGTGTGGCACGAGTTCAAAACACTATCAAATTCTTCTTTAGGGATGCATATTCTTATCATTCCATCCACACAGTGTTTGAAAAGTAAAGGATCATCCTACTAGTAATGGCGTGCTTCATTCAAAAATATTTTCCTCTGTTCCTTTGATAAATCTGGATGTATCACACCTGAAGCTAAGTAGTTCACGAAATTAGTATACCAGGGTGTGATTGTCTCAATGGCATAGTGTTGTTCACCAGGAAATGTTTCATTGCTTAGTTCAACATTGAATTCACTTGTATCATGGTCGAGGCGTGATAAATGATTAGCAACAACATTCTATGTTACCTTTTGGTCCTTGACTTCAATGTCAAATTCTAGAAGTAGCAGTATCTATCGAATGAGTTTGTGTTTTGCATCTTTCTTGGCCATCAGATACCGAAGTGCATAGTGATTCGTATAGATAGCGACTTTCGAGAACAACAGATGGGATCAAAATTTTGTTAAATCAAAGACAACTACTAGTATCTCTTTTTTAGTTGTTTTATAATTATGTTGAGCATCATTCAATGTGAGGCTAGCATATAATATTATCCAAAAGATCCTTTCCTTTTTTGTCCCAAGGCTTCTCCTACTTCGCAATCATTGACATCACACATTAACTCGAATGGATTCTCCCAATCAGGTGAAATCAATACCAGGGATTCAACCAAATTCCACCTTAATAATTTAAATTCTTCTTAAGATTCAGGGCCAAAGTGGAACGTGACATATTTTCCCAATAGGTTTGTAAGAGGTTGGGAAATTACGAAAAAATTTATAATGAAGCATTTGTAGAATCCAACATGCCCATGAAAACCTAGAATGGAATGAAATGAAGAAGGAATGGGTAACTCAGAGATTGTACTAATCTTTTCAGCGTCAACTTCAATTCCTTTCTTTGAAATTGGATGACCTAAAACTATTCCACTTTGTACCATGAATTGTGACATTTCCCAATTAATCACCATATACTTTTCTTCGCATACTTCCAAAACCATAACCTATGGTTCTAGAAAGTCATCAAAATAATCTCCATACATAGAGAAGTCATCCATGATTATTTCCAAGAACTCTTCAAACATGTCATGGAACATTGCCATAATGAATTGTTGAAATGTGGCAGGTGCATTACACATTCCAAAATGAATTATCTGATAAGAAAATGTACCATATGGACAAGTGAATGTTCTTTTCTCTTGATCCTCTATTTACACTACTATTTCATTATATCATGAGTATCTATCATGAAAACAATAGTAATCTCATCCTTCCAATTGTTCAAGGATTTGATACACAAAGGGTAATGGGAAGTGATCCTTTTTGGTGGAATCATTCAATTTTTGATAGTCGACACACACTCTCCATCCAGTCACAGTTCTTGTGCTTATCAATTCTACATTATCATTATCAACTACTGTAGTTCCACACTTTTTAGGTACTACTTGCAATGGGCTAACCCACTGACTATCAGAGATTGGAAATATTAAACCAACATAAAGATGTTTAATGACTTCTTTCTTGATTACCTCTTCCATTGGAGGTGTTAAGCGTCGTTGTGGTTTCTTGAAAGGTTTGGAATTATCTTCAATATGTATTCTATGAGTATAGATGGCAGGACTAATACCTTTTAGATCAGCAATCGTCCATCCTATTACTGGCTTCCTTTGTGATAGGACAGTGAGCAATTTTCTTTCTTCTTCACATAAAAGATTAGCATTTATGATTACTAGTACAATGTTTAAATCTCCCAAGTAATTGTATCTCGGGTTTTATAGAAGGGGTTTAAGCTCATGTGTTGGAGGCTTTTCAAGTGATGGAGTGAGTGAAGTGAAGGAATGTCTACTTAAAGGATCGACTATATTTTGGATGAATTCCACTACCTCAATTGATTCTGTGAACTATTAGATTTCTTTGTGTAAATCGATGATATCCAGTGCATTGCTTGCTAACTCGTCCCATTCTTCAATCGTATCCAAGAAATGACAGTCTACTATAGTTAGTTTTTTCATAGCCTTTTGGACATCAAATGTTTTGTCCTCATCTGCAATTCTAAAAATTAACTTTCCCTCTTGGATATCAACCAGTACTTTGCATGTTGCAAAGAAGGGTCTCCTGAGAATGGGTGGGAAGTCCTTGTGTTATTCTTTATCGAGAACAATGAAATCAGAAGGGAAGTAATATTTATCAACCATTAAAAGTATGTCCTCTAGAATACCTCAAGGATGTTTCTCTGATCGGTCAGCCATTTTCAAAGTGACCCTCATTGGCTTCAATTCTGTGATGCCCATTTCTTCAAGGATTCCAGAAGGCATGAGATTTACACTAGCTCCGAGGTCACACAAATCACTTCCGAATTGAAATCCTCCAATATTGAAAGTAATAGTGAAACTCCTATGGTCTTTTAGTTTTGGAGGTATTGATCTTGGTATGACCACTGAACATTCCTCATGCAATATGACTATTCTTACATCATCTAATTTTATTCTTTTTGATAGAAGTTCGTGGATAAATTTAGCATAATGAGGAATTTGTGTGATGGCTTCCTCAAAAGGAATATTTATTTGCAGATTTTTGAATATATCCTTAAATGTTGAAAATTGAACATTCAACTTTCTTTTCTTCAGTCTTTGTGGAAATAAAGGAGGTGATATGTGGGATTTCACTCTTTCATTGAGTGCCTTGTCTTCCTTTACCTTTCTTGCCTTTTAATTTTTAAGAAGTTTTTTTAATCTTCCACCTCTTTATCTTCAAGATGAATGGCTCTGATTGTTGAGTCATCATTCTCAGCGGTAGGTAGAGGTATTTTATTTGTTGGTTGACCATCGGGTATTTGGTGTTCTGGTAACTGTGTTCCACTTTGCAATGTGATGGATTTTTCTTATTCTCTTGGGTTAACTCTTGTTGTAACGCCCCAACCCTAGGTACCCATAGTTGGTGCATTATTACATAACATTGGCATGATCACAAGAAAGATAATGTCTCGAAATATAGATTAGTTTAGTAGCCTTGGAATAAATAGATGCATTAATAAAGTTTACATTACATCATAAAATGAAAACTACAAAAATATAGTCTCCATAGTCCACACTCTTATCCCCTCATACTATCCCTACAGGTCATTCATAAATTACTTCTTCACATCCTGGGAAAAATAAAACATACAAAAGGGGTGAGCTCAAATGCCCAGTAAGGATAACAATATTGCGGAAACCTTCATAAATAAGAATAAACATTTAAGGCAATGTATAACTAAAACAAAACCCTTTTAAACTTGAAAATAAACATAGTATGGAAAAAATAAAATGAAATAATACCATTTACTTATTCACATTAATATTCTACTAATCGAATAATCACATGCAATATCAACAACCACTTTCATAATTATGGAATGCATAATGCCAGACTATCATAACCACATAGACAAGGCCTCGTGCCAAGACTACAAATAAGATTTTGTCAAGGCCTTGTGCCAAGACACTAGTTTGACTCACGAGACCTACCGATGCATCGAGGAGCTATAGCGGGCTCCACCAGTCACTTATTAAGTCCAATGCATTCCTCATATGAATAGGTTTAATCATAACATAATCATTCTTATTAAAACTAGCATACGAAATGTCAATACTTTCTTTATACACCATGAATGGTATAAAAATAACACATCCAAAATAAAACATATCACAAAACCATCAATACAATATGGAAGATTTGTATCATATTAAACTTCAAATAAACTTAAAAACCATCAAAGGATGTTGACATAGATGAAATCAAAACTCTTTCTAGAGAAATATGTCTTTATATTTTGAAATCATTTAAGAGTCATATATTTATAAAATAAAACATTTTCTTTCTAAATATACTAATAATCTTGTAAGGGAAGCTTCGATAATTTTATAACTGCGGAAAATAGCCGCACCTGCCATATAAGTTAAAAAAACATTCTTACCTTAATTCTATCGAAAAGGCTAAAAAGCACCATGTTTGGAAAATGACGGAAAGATTTCTTTATAAACCTCTTATAAAAAGTCAAAAAAGGGTATGAATGACTTTAACCCTTATTCCTGTAAATAGTAAAAATGTTTTGAAATACATTTTTAAGAATCATGGATGTGGATGATAAAGAAATCCCAGTAGATTATTACGTATAAACAACCTCAGATAATGAAAAGATTGCAAAACAAACCCTTACCTTGTACGTTTCCTTGGTTGAGGGTAGGTTAACCTCCTTTATAATGGTGAAATAATTGTTTTTAAATTATACAATAATCATGTACATTAATATGATATCATATATGATCTTTTAACATTTCTTTGTTAATAATATCTTAGAATTATCGTCGTTTCAGGTGTTAACTTATATGTTTTGTTACATAATCCATGTTTGTTATGGATAGGTTGTATCTTATTCATATCCAGAATTATATAAAGTCCTTAAATATTATTTTTAATCATCAAATGATAATTATACTTGAATGGATATGATGGAGAATGAATCTCATCGCGTTCGTGGAGACGGTAGTCTGTACGTACGCACGAGGGACAATATCATGATTTTGATATTAAAATAATATATATTTGGATGGTATATCATATATAAAGAATCATTATCATGTTATATTTATTATTTACATGAATTACACATCATTATTATACCCATCAAAAAAATAATATATTTAATAACAATTACACCATGACGTGGAGACAGTAAGCCGTGTGTTCGCACGTATGGTGACATGTCATTCAAAGGATGGATAGAATAATGAATATGGTAGTACCATATTTATAATAATATCACATTATATAGGAGACACTGGATTTATTATTTTAGAATGGTAATAACAAAGAAATAAGAAGTTGAAGAAGAAATGAACTTGAAAAAAGGTGGTCAAAACATTACCTCTTTTTCAGGTTCTTCCTTTTGATTTGATCAAAAGGGATCCTTAGGATAGATTTCTGATCAAAATAAGCCCTCTATATTTAAGTGAGGGAATTTTAGATAGTATTTGGAAAGGGGTTGGCTGAGACAAAAGGGTTTTAATGTGTGATTTAGTGAGAAGGGGGGGTGACCTTTTATAAGAGGAGTGAGGGGCACCTTTGGAAAAGCTAGAAATATTATTTTATAATAAATTAATATTCGGTTTCTAATGGCTCAAAAGTTTATTATTTAAAGTTTAAGTTAGGGATGAGTCGAAAAACACTCACCCAATATAATTTAGACAGGTTTGGGTCATTATATTAACCTTATCTTTTAGTTTTAACTCTTAGTTAATTAGTTTGACACTTACCATGTCACTTTATATTTTTATATTATATAGTTAATAAATTTATATATACCTCCAAGAGACCACCAATTGGTCCATTAATGATACAAATATCCTAATATATGTCTTTTGGCTGAACCTTATATTTTTAGAAATTTAATATCATTTAATAAAATAATATTTGTTTTAAAAATTATTTTATGTCAATTTTGACACTATTTGGAAAATCGATTTTTGTAAAAATTATAACAGAATGATTACTTCGAAAAAAGTTTATTAAATCATTCCTAACATTTCATGTTAAATTAGAAAATTAGTTTAATTCATAAAAATTCTCAATTTACATTTATTTTGATATTTATAATATCAATTATTTTTATACTTTATTAATTAGGTAATTATTGCATCACCATTGTGTCATCAATAAATTAATATATTTAATGACTAAAAATTATAAAAAAATACCATTATGTAAGAAATATTTTTGGCTTTCTAATGAATTTTTACCATTGAATTTATCTTATGTATAACCCTATATTAAAAATGTTTTAGTAACTAAAAATTCATTTTAACTCTTTTAACTCTTCTTTGAATTACATAATAATAAATGTACTACTCTATTCCAAGTGGACCAAAGAGGTTCAAATTTTATTACTAAGATTGTTTTGGGTCGAATTAAGCTTATCCAATAGAATTGGGACATGGTTTAGGGTAATATTAATATCATTTTTACCCGTAATTATCCTATTTATTTTTAACCGTGGTAAATAAAAGTAAAAAGTTACTATTCACGAAAACTTATTCTCATCTCATTGAACCACATTTTTGTCCTTGATATTAACTGTGTCTCTCGGATTTTCAAAATTTCAATAATAGAAATGGTAAAATTAAGTTTTATGAAAAATTTATTTTTTTAACTACCACTTAGTGGTTTCAGTATTCATCAAAAAATGATGTTTTTCAGAAAAATACCAAAAACTCACCCTTGGATAATTTCGATATTACGAATCCAAAAATGAAGTCCATTTTGAAAAATAAAATTTATAAATTTCAAAAAGTGGGTATTGTTATTCATAACGGCTAGTTTGATTTTTTGTGGTGTGTTAGAAATCAATATTGCGTACAACACACGCTAACACATTATTCAAAGTAAAGAGTACCGTGGAAGCTTGGGTTGTTACATTATCGCCTCCTTCAAATAATTTCATCCACGAAATTTCAAGAATACTACTGCATGAAAAGACTCGGATGGTTCTTCATCATAAGTTCCTTGGGTTCCCACGTTACCTCTTCCATATTATGGTTTCTCCACAAGACTTTTCCCAGACGAGTAGTCCGGTTTCACAGTACTTGTTCTCTCGAATCAAGAATCTTGATGGGCTCTTCGCAATAAGACAGATCGGGTTCCAGTTCTAATTACTCATAGGTGAGTACAAGCATTGGGCAAGCATGTATTGCCTCAACAAAAATACGTGGAACACATCGTGAACTTTGGAGAGACTTGGTGGCATTTCCAATCAGTAATCTACATCCCCAATTCATTGTAGAATTTCGAAAGGCCTGATGTACGTAGGACTCAATTTATCCTTCTTACCGAAATGTATAACTCCCTTCCATGGAGATAACTTTAAGAAAACATGATCTCCTACCTAAAATTCCAAATTCTTCCTTCGGTTATTGGCATAGCTCTTCTGCCTACTTTGAGGTGCTTTAATGTGGTTTTGGATTACCTTTACCTTTTCCATTGTTTCCTCCAAAAGTTCTGGGCCTACAAGTTTTTGTTCACCAATGTCATCCCAACAGGTTGGTGTGTGACATCTCTTTCCGTATAACGCTTCATATGGTGCCATCTGAATACTCGAATGGATGCTATTGTTATAGGAAAATTCTACTAGAGGTAAATATTGATCCCAAATACCCTGAAAGTCATGCGATCATGATCTCAACATGTCTTCTAAGGTTTTAATAGACCATTCTGATTGTCCATCTATTTGAGGGTGGTAGGCAGTGCTCAAATGAAGTTCAGTATCCAAGGAGTTCTAAAGACTTTTCCAGAATCTTGAAGTAAAACGGGGATCACGATTAGAAACAATTGATAGGGGTACTCCATGAAGTCTCACCACTTCATTAATATATATTCTTGCTAGACGTTCCAGTGGTGGACCTTCTCTTATAGTAATAAAATGTTCGGACTTGGTAAGATGATCAATAATAACCCATATTGCATCGTTTCTTCTAGGAGTCTTTGGTAGTCCCATCACAAAGTCCATCGTGATATTATCCCATTTCCACTTAGTTATGGGAAAAGGTTGCAATACTCCAATAGGATGTTTCCTTCTAGCTTTCACTTGTTGAAAAACCGTACAACATGACACAAAATCAGCTATCTCCCTCTTCCTGTTTTCCCACCAAAAATGTTCCTTCAAGTCTCTATACATTTTGGTGCTCCCAGAGTGTATAGAGAAATTGGAACTTTGAGCATCGTCCAACAATTCCCTTTTTACATCAAGTATATTGGGAACACAAAGTCTCTTCCCAAATTTCAAAATTCCTTCTTCATACACAATGTCTCTCAATCTCCCATCATTCAACGCTTTAATATTATATTTAAATTTGTAATAATCAGTTTGATAACTCTTAATCGTTTCTAGTATAGATGGTTTGTCAACCATTTGAAAAAGAATTAATTTTTCACCTTCCCTGGTTATTCCCATGTCCATCTTCACTAGATCCATGAAAATTAGATCCCTTTCAATCCTCATATTGTTCAAAACTCCATAATATTTTCTGCTCAAAGCATCTTCCACCTTATTTTCCTTCCATGGGTGGTAGTGTATCATGAAATCATAATCCTTGAGCAATTCAAGCCATATCCATTGCCTCATGTTGAGTTCTTTTTGTGAGAAAATATACTTCAAACTCTTGTGATCAGTATAAATCTCACATTTTTCACCATAGAGGTAGTTTCTCCATATCTTCAAAGAAAATATCACACCTGCTAAATCGAGATCATGAGTAGGATAGTTTTGTTCATGAATTTTCAACTGCCGTAATGCATAGCCAATAACCCTATCATTCTGAATAAAGACACAACCAAGTCATTTCTTCAATGCATCACTATAAATAATGAACCCATCATTCCCCGATGGTAGAGTAAATATAAGAGCATTGACTAATATTCTCTTCAGTTCTTCGAAACATTCTTCACACTCTTTTTTCCAAACAAATTTAACCCCTTTACGTGTGAGCTCCGTTAATCGGTTAGAGAATTGGGCAAAATTCGGGAGGAAACATCGATAATAACCTGAAAAACCAAAAAAACTACGTACCTCTGTTATACTCGTAGGTTCTGGACATTCTTGGATTTCCTTGGTCTTAGAAGGATCAAAAGAGATTCCATCTTTAGAGACAATATTACCAAGAAAATAAATCTCCTGAAGCTAGAATTCACACTTGCTAAACATTCCATATAATTCATGTCTTCTCAGAGTCTTCATGATAATGCACATGTTAATTTCATGATCTTCGTAGATTTTGGAGTATATCAAGATATCATTAATATATACCACTAAAAATTCATCGAGATATTCCTTGAACACTCTATTCATCAGATCCACGAATATAGAGGTTACATTAGTCAATCCAAAAGGCATTACTGTAAACACGTAATTCTCATTCCTGGTTCAAAATGATGTCTTCGGAATGTCTTTCTTCTTCACACACAACTGATGGTATCCAGATCGAAGTTCAATCTTTGAAAATTATTGAGCTCCATGTAGTTGGTCAGATAAATCATCAATGAGAGGTAGGGGATACTTGTTCTTTATTGTTGTAGCATTGATCTCCCTATAGTCAATACATAACATCATAGATCCATCTTTCTTTTTAACAAAATGGACAGGGGATCCCCACGGAGAAACACTGGGGTGAATAAATCCCGTATTACTCAATTCCTCTAGTTGTTTCTTTAGTTCAACTAATTCTAAAGTGGCCATCCTATAAGGGGTCTTTGATATAGGCCTTGATCCAGGAATTAAATCAATGGAAAACTCAACTTCTCATTCTGGAGTATGTCCAGGTAAATCTTCCAGAAACACATCTACATATTCATTCACAATAGGTACATCCTCTATTTAAACATTCCTTTCCTCACCCACTATAATTTAATTATATTCCTCCCCAATAATTGAATTTAGTTGAGCTACTGGGGGTGGATCTAGATAAGAATTAGGTGGTGACGATTCTGCTCTAAAGATAAGGTGTTCCTTATCATCATCATCAAAAATCATAACCTCATTATTCTTACAATAAATATGCACATCATGGTCCAAAAGCCAATCCATACCATGGATTATATCAAACTCAGTCACAGGTTTGAAGATGAGATCAGAAAATAAAGAATATTTATGTTCTCTAATAGGGAATGATTCAAAAAACATTGTTGCAATGATACTTCCCTTAAGAGTTTTTACTGATAACTCCCTTGTTAAATAAAATTAGTAATATATAATTTTCTTAGCAAACTTGGAAGATATGAAACAATGTGATGAACCAGAATCAAATAATGCATCTGTTAAACTTGAGGAAACCATTAAATTACCTACCACCACATCTTTCAGAGATTCTACCTCAACAGTTGTGATATCATAAACTTGGCCTTGATCCCTTTGCCTTTTTTGAGGTAAGTTCCTCTGATGCTTAGGAAATTCATTTGCATAATGTCCCATCTTCATGTAATTTTATCATTTGACATCAGTATCTTCCTTCTTCCCCTTTCAATCACGATCTTGGTGGGCTTTTTCACCACACTTGTAACAGACTCCCTTTCCTTTTAAGCAAGTACCACGGTGTATCTTCCCACATTTACTGCAGGATGGATATTCAACTTTTCCTTTCTTCCCCTTATTTCCATTCCTAGATTGATTAGCAGATCTCTTCTACTCTTTATTTTCTTTAAAGTCATAAGACTTAGAGAATATCTTTTTTGTCTTGATAGCACGTGAGACAATGACTTCGTATGACGAGAAGGATTGTGAGACAACTGCTGGAAGGATAAATTGTTTTAACCCATTAAAGAAACAATAAATATTACTTCTCTGGTTACGTATATAGTCTCTAGAATACCTTTCTAACCTTGTAAAGTTAGCCTCATAATTTGCGACATTCTTATCCTCCTTTTCTCTAAAACTCAGAAATTTCCCTTCCATATCAGCTCGACGGTCACGAAGAAAGTATTTTTCTAAAAATAGATCTCTTAACTCCCTCCATTCCATATTTGATTCTTCATCATCTTGCTTAATGTTTTGAATCAATTACCACCATTGATCAGCATTTCCAGTGAGGCAGTAAACTACCATGATAAATTTTTCCCTTTCACTACTTACCAAAGCCTGAAATATTTTCTCTAGGGAACTTTTCAATTGCTCAGCTACCAATGGATTTGTACTCCCACTAAATTTTGGTGGTTGTCGCATCATGAAGAGATCTAACATTGATCCTCTATAGTGTGGATCAGGGTTCTCTATATGGGTAATGTTATTATTCATAACCTGAGTGAGTTGTCCCAGTATGGTGATTAGATGATCAGCACCAGTGGCATCACCAGCTCCACTATAATTATCTTAAGCAGGAGGGAAATCCATACATGGAGTGTGTGCATTGATACGGTTTCCATTTCTTCCATTAAGCGCCATTTCTAAATAATGGCATAAACTAGATCACTTTATGAATCAAAATACATAATTCCATACTAATAAAACACTTAACATAAATTGAACTATTTATGGATATAATCCATAATTATAAAAAAAATCTTTGAGGAAGTATATACTCATAAACCCATCATAATGATTTTTAAATAAAATTAGTGTTATCCTAAGCATATCCACCGGGAGTGTCGTAACCAAGAGTGCAGCAAGACCCGTTGTCGTACACCAGTTCCCATTCGAGTCTAGCTCAAAGCAGTTTTTTTGGTTTTTACCCCTAGGTACATCTGTGCTAGAGCCTCCTGTACTTGATCATATCCAGACAGGGATGTATTTCTCGGAAAACTCACAAAATCCCTACAATACCAAAATTATAGGATGTTCTTCTATACTAATCCTCAAAGTCCATCTTAAATCTATGTGCTCTAATCAGAGTATATCTAAATCTAGCTTCCAAAGTTTTTACTAATCTTCCTCTGATACCAACTGTAACACCCCGACCCTAGATACACAAAGTCTGTGCATTATTACATAACATTGGCATGATCACAAGAAAGATCAAGTCTCAAAAGACCGATTAGTTTAGTAGCCTTGGAATAACTAGATGCATTAATAATGCTTAAATTACATCATAAAATGATAACTAAAACAATATAGTATCCATAGTCCACACTGTTATCCCCTCATACTACCCCTGCAGGTCATTCATAAATTACTTCTTCCCATCCTGGGAAATATAAATCATAGAAAACGGGTGAGCTCAAATGCCCAGTAAGGATAATAATATAGCGGAAATTGTCATAAATAAGAATAAAAATTTAAGGAAATGTATACCTAAAAAAAGCCTTTTAAACTTTAAAATCAACATAGTATGGAAAAAATAAAATGAAATAATTACATTTACTTATTCACATGGATATTCTACTAATCTAATAATCACATGAAAAATCAATAACCGCTTTCATAATGATGGAATTCATAATGCCAGACTATTATAACCACATAGCCAAGGCCTCATTCCAAGACTACAAATAAGATTTTGTCAAGGCCTTGTGCCAAGACACTAGTTTGTCTCCTGAGACCTACCGATGCATCAAGGAGCTATCGGGGGCTCCACCCGTCACTTATTAAGTCCAATGCATTCCTCATATGAACAGGTTTAAACATAACCTAAACATTCATATTAAAACTAGCATACGAAATGTCAATACATTAATCATAAACCATGAATGGTATAAAAATAACACATCCACAGTCAAACATATCACAAACCTTCAATACAATATGAATTATTTGTATCATAATAAACATCAAATAAGCTTAAAAATCATCAAAGAATGTTGACATAGATGAAATCAAAACTCTTTTTAGAGAAATATCTCTTTCTATTTTGAAATAATTTAAGAGTCATATATTTATAAAATAAAACATTTTCTTTTAAAATATCCATATAATCTTGTAAGGGAAGCTTGGATGATTTTATAATGGCGGAAAATAGATACACCCTCCATATATGTTATGAAAACATTCTTACCTTAATTCTGTCGAAAAGTATAAAAAACACCTTGATTGGAAAACGACAGAAAGATTCCTTTATAAAACCCTTATAAAAAGTAAAACAAGGGTATAAATGACATTAACCCATTTTCTTTTAAATTGTATATATTTTTTGAAATACATTTTTATGAAACATGGATATGGATGATAAAGAAATCCCAGTAGATTATTACGTATAAACAACCTCGGAAAATGAAGAGATTGCGAAATAAACCATTACCTTTTACTTTACCTTGGTTGAGAGTAGGTTAACCTCCTGTATAATGGTAAAATAATTGTTATTAAATTATAAAATATTCATATACATTATTATGATATCATATATGATGTTTTAACATACCTTTGTTAATAATATCTTAGAATTATCGTTGTTTCAGGTGTTAACTTATTTGTTTTGTTACATGAGTCATATTTGTTATGGATAGGCTGTATATTATTCATATTTGGAATTATATAAAGTCCTTAAAATTTTTTTTAATCATCAAATGAGAATTATACTTTAATGGATACGATAGAGAATGAATTTATCACGTTCGTGGAGATGGTAGTTTGTACGTACACACGAGCGACAATATCATTCTTTTGATATTAAAATAATATATAATTGGATGGTATATCATATATAAAGAATCATTACCATGTTATATTTATTATTTACATGAATTAAACATCATTATTATACCTATCCAAATAATAATATGTTGAATAACTATTACACCACAATGTGGAGACGGTAATCCGTACTTACGCACGTATGGTGACATGTAATTCAAAGGATGGATAGAATACTGTATATGGTTGTACAATATTTATAATAATATCATAGTATATAGGAGATACTGGATTTATTATTTTATAATGGTAATAACAAAGAAAGAAGTAGTTGAAGAAGAAATGAACTTGAAAAAAGGTGGTGAAAACATTACCTCTTCTTCAGGTTCTTCCTTTTGATTTGATCAATAGGGCTCCTTAGGTTGGATTTATGATCAAAATAAGGACTCTAGTTTGAAGTGAGGGAAGTTGAGAGAGTATTGGGGCAGGGGATGCCTGACCCAATAGGATTTGAATGTGTGAATTAGTGAGAAGGGTGAGTTCTCTTTTATAAGAGGGATGAGGGGAACCTTTGGAAACGCTAGAAATATTATTTATAATAAATTCATATTCGGTTTCTAATGGTTCCATAGGGGATTATTTAATGGGTAAGGTGGAGATGGGTCGAAATCCACTCAACCAATAGAATTTAGATAGGTTTGGGTCATTATATTAACATTATATTTTAGTTTTAACTCTTAGTTAATTAGTTTGACACTTACCATGTCACATTGTATTTTTATATTATATAGTTAATAAACATACAATATACCTCCAACCAACCCCCAAGTGGTTCATTAATCATACACCTATCATGATATAAGTCTCTTGAACGAACCTTAGATTTTTAGGAATTGAATTTCAATTTATAATATAATATTTGTTTTAAAAACTCCTTTATATCAATTTTGACACTATTTGGAAAATAGATTTTTGTGAAAATCATAACAGAATGATTACTTCGAACAATGTTAATTAAATCATTCATAACCTGTCATATTAACCTATTAAATTATTTTAATTCATAAAAATTCTCAAATTACTTTTAATTTGATATTTATAATATCAATTATTTTAATATTTTATTAATTATGTAATTACTTCATCACCATTTTGTCACAAATAAATTAAATTATTTAATGTATAAAAATTATAAATAAAATACCATTATGTAGGAAATATTTTTATCTTTATAATTAATATTTAGAATCGATTTTATGTTATGTATAACCCTATATTAAATTTTTTTGGTAAATAAACTTTGACTTTAACTCTTTTAACTCTTCTTTGAATTAAATAATAATAAATGTCATAATCTAATACAACTGGACCAAAGAGGTTCATATTTTATTCCTAAGGTTGTTTTTGGTCGAATTAAGCTTATACAATAGAATTAGGATATGTTTCAGGGTAATATTAATATCATTTTTACCCTTAATTATCCTATTTACTTTTAACCCAGGTAATTAAAAGTAAAAAGTGACTATTCACCAAAAATTATTTTCATCTAATTGAACCACATTATACACAAAGATTTAACCGTGTCTCTCGGATTTTCGAAATTCCAATCACAAAAGCGGTAAAATTATGTTTTATTAAAATTCAGTTTTTTAACTACCGCTTAGTGGTTTCACTATTCATCAAAAAATGATGTTTTTCAGAAAAATACCAAAAATTCACCACAGGCTAATTTCGATATTCCAGATCCAAAAATGAATCCCAAATTGAAAAATAAAATTTAGAAATTTCAAAAAGTGGGTATTACTATTCATAATGGCTAGTTTGATTGGTTGTGCTGTGTTAGAACTCGATGTTGCATAAAACACATGCTAACACATTCTTCAAAGGAAAGCGTACCATGGAAGCTTGGGGTGTTACACTTGTGATTCTTAGTAGAGTTCCTTCTTGTCAGTTCTACATTTTTGAAGCTATCTGACAGAATCAATTTTCAATGTTACGCATAGAAGCCTGTAAGTTTTGGGTTGTTGACTACAAGTTTGGGGTGTTTGTCTGCTAATATAGAGTTGTTGTCTGCAAATTTTGAGTTTCCATCTCCTGTAACTCAAACCCTGATTGATTGGACATCATTAGTTTAGCTATATTTTCTCCCCAATCTTGTTGACCTTGCATTGCAGGAGGTTTCGAGTCTGTTGTTTTCTTTTGTTCCTTATATTGTTTTTGTTGATGAATTAGGGTTCGGTATTTCAGTTGAGATCCTTTCTCTTGCGATGGCTTAGTGGGTCTGAAGGAAGATTGAGCAGGCAATCCAGGTGGACCCATGTTCTGGTTCATTGGTTGAGTATTTGATAGATCCTTTCAACCTTGATTTTGGTTATTTCCTTGCCTATTTGTGTTGTTGTTGTTTCCATAATTACATTTGTTATAACTGGCTACGTTACATTCAGACATCTTAGTCTCAGATGTGTTATATGGACACATGGGATAATCCTGAGGACCACCACATTGTGAATAGTGTTTAGTTTGAACAACATGGACTGGATTAGGCAGATTTACTAACAAGATGTCAATCCTCTTATTGAGAGCTTCAAATTGTGTATCCATGAATGTCTGGGCATCAAATTATTGCACTCTTTCCTTTCTTCTTGAAATATATTTTGGCCTCTGCAAACTGTGATCGGCCATGTTTTGAATTAATATTTACAGATCCTATGGATCAATTTCTATGAACGCATTGCCTGTATCTATATTGATTGCAAACTTAATCTCAGGAGGAAGTCCATGGTAGAAATCTCTCAATTGGTTTTCCAACATCATCCCATGATGAGGACAACGTCTTAACATGGACTTGAATCTTTTCCAAGCTTCTACTAATGATTCGTATTCACTTTGACAAAAGGAGTCAAGGTCTCTATTGTTTTTCAAAGATTGAGTTGTTGTGTAATATCGACCAAGAAACTTTCTTCTCAACACTTCCCAAGTGAAAACTGTTTCAGGGTCGAGACTTTCCAACCAGGCCTTTTCTTTCCCTTTCAATGAGAATGGAAACAGTCACAAGATGAATGCATCATCCATTACTCAATTATATTTAAATGTGTCACAAACTTTAATAAATCTGTTCACATGCATATAAGGGTCTTCGCTGCTCAATCCATGAAATGGTGCATGTTGTTGGAGCAGGTTGATTGCGGATAGCTTCAATTCAATGTGTGTTGCTTGAATTCTCGGTCTTGTTATGCATGAGCTGACTATGACTGTGTTGGGTCGCAACTCCTGTCTCATAGTAGTTTAAGGCCTTTGATTATTGAGACGGTTTTGGAAGTGTGGGTGAAATTGACCACTAGGAAGCATTAGAATGTGAGTTTCAATGCTTTCCTCTGGTGGATGCATTGCATTTGCTGCTGAGGTACCAATTTTTTCTTTTCCCTTTCTTTGATGTTCATGTTGTGGATCAAGGGAAGGGTTGTTCTTTGACGGATTAGAATTACGAGTGTTTACCATTTAGGTGAATAGTTTCTAAAGCAAGGTTTACTTGAAATTTTCTTATTTCTAGAAATGCGCATGCTCCCTGGAAACAGTTCCAAAAAATTGGCACACGCATCATAGCGCGTCCAATTTAAAAATTTTTATAACAAACTGGCTGCTGTAAAAGTGGCGAGTAGGGTCAAACCACAAAGAGCACAGAATCTAGTTCACTACAAATATTCTGTTGGACAATGTTTAGATGGAAAAAAGTTGAGTGAATTCCTATTCTGAGTTTTTTAATAAAAATAAAAGGTGAGAAGAAAAAATATAAAAAGAAAATTTCAATTGAGAATGATTATTTAATCTAAATAAAAAAATGTTTTGAGGATGCTGATGTCGCAATTAAATTGCTACTCAGTCATGCAAGATATTCATTACTGTGACTAAATATTTATTCTTCTTAATTATCTCCAGTTCTGAAAATATAAAAAAAATTTAGTTGCTCAATTTAAATTTCATAATTTATTTAAGGTCATGTTCTCTGGTGTTATAAATAAATTAGAAAACTCATTCATGTACCGAACTATGCAGGGAAATGACACAACCCGTTTCTCACAAAGTTGTGTCCCCAATTTGCACTTACTATCAGTCATTGCGGTTTAACTTCTCGGACCAACACATCAACTTATTAATAAAATGGCCAATTTTAATTTCAGTAATTAATTTAGTGCAAATATAATTTAAACAGATAAACATTCAATTAAAATAAATTTAATTGACAATTAATCATGATACAATGCCATTTCATGGCATTCACAATAATTTTAATTACTCAACCAACATCATGATGCTAAGAAAATCACCCCGACATCACAACTAAAAATGTAAGCACAGTAATAAGATGACAAGTCATGTAAAATAAAACTGTGTTACCAACAAATAATGGTGTCGATCTTCACTCTCGCTGCATGCAATTTGTTCTTCAATATCTGACCACACCTCGGCACGTGATGACGTCTCACACCAACTACATGACCACTGGAATTAAGTATGTGAGTGATGAAGAGGATGATGGTTGGCTGCTGGTGTGGCGTGACGTAGGGGCAGCTTCAGCGAGGTTATTGGGAGTTGCAGTGGCTTCTCTGACAGTGGTGATCGGTGTGCTACAAACACGATGTGGGGTGAGCAATGGTAGTGGGATGCGACGGGGTGATGGTCATCCGGGAGAGTGGAGAGGGGGTATTGAGTTAGGCAGGGAAGAAGGTTGTTGGAGCTGGAGAGGCAGGGCGACGAGCTGGTAGGGTGTGGGTTCTGAGAGACAGAGAGAGACCAGTGGGATGGGGGAGGTTCGGCGGGTGAGGTAGAGGGGATGGGGTTGCAGGTCGCGGGTGGTGGAGGAGAGGCGGGGGAAGGGTAAGTAGGGTGGCGGAGGAAGTGGGGCGGATGGCAGGGTGATGGGGAGAGAGTCCAGGCCACAGGGGGGGGGAGCTGGAATGGGGTGTAAGTGGAGAGGGAGGCTGGGTGATGGGGTGCGAGGTAGCGGTAGGGGGTAGTGGGGAGAGTGGGGCACGACAGGGTAACGGTGAGGGTGCACAGGGTGCGACAGATTAAGTAGGGGGCCGAGTATGACAGGGGAAAGGGCGGCGGCGTTGGGAGGGAGTGTGATTGGAGAGAGAAAGGGGAGGTTTGGGGGTTGATGTGGGAGAGGGGAAGGGGTCAAAAAGGGGAGGGGGTGGTGCGTCGATATGAGGGAAATAAAAAAAATAAAAAAGTTAAATTCAAATTTAAAATTTCAAAATTTAAAATAATCTATTAATCTAAAAGTTAAATAATAATAATAATAATAGTATTTAAATATTAATACAGATGTAATTAAATATAATACTACTATTAAATATAATAAACTAATAAAAAATACTGTTTTATTAATACAACAAAATAATAAAATAACATACAAATTAAAATATACATACTAATAAATATTAATAAAATAAACTAAAAAAAATTAGGGAAACTAATAATAATAAAATATTGTTAAATATAATATATAACATTAATATAACTAATAGACATACTAAATTACTAATTTAAGTATATCAAAATATATTAACTAATACAAAACTACAAAAATAGACTAAAAATATAAAAATTGGTTAAACTAATTTATTAAAACTCTGTTATGAAATTATAAAAAATACGTGTAAAATTCATGTACATAACACACCCTTTACCATCATTTTAGTTAATTCTGAAGGGCACATTATTAGTAAATCATCAATCTTACTTTGTTTAAAAATCCTAGGTGAGGAATATCTATAATGTGGACCATATGGAAACTACGTAGTATAGCTGGTTGTGGCATGGAGCATATCTCTATGATGAAACATTCGTTATAGGACCCCGCCCCTAAGATCTCTTCATCTTATAACCCAAGGAATATAGTGTGGTTCTACTATACATGGTATCATTATGGTGTGTCCTCTAATTAATGACACAACTATCCCTTATTTGGTATTTTTTTAGAACACACCCTTCTTCATATTATCTCTATCATAATCCACAAGTTACGATATGGTATTCATAAAACACAGTGATAATTGATTGTTGTGTCTATGATGAAACAACATATTAAGGGATAAGAAATCCCTATCACTCTAGTGAAACACCATAGAAATTCTTCTGAGATATGGAAAACCACTCTCCCAACATATTGTCACCACAATAAAAATCCCTTGGTTGTGGCATGTAATAATTCATCCTTCCACAATTTTGTTCCGCGATATCCTCGAATCTTCATAAATACCCACCTGAGAACCTATAAAAAAATATTTGACTCATTCCACTTCGAAATCAGAATTTTAGGGATGTTTCAATACACATATTTCTAATCATATCCCAATTCCCTTAATGGGAACTGATATAGTTGAAAAATCCAAATTTCATATAAATTTTTCATCCTTTAAAGACTATCTAATTATATAATTATAAAATAAGTTTTATGTTTTTTATTTTGTATTAGGTTTAAAGAATACTCACATACCCACACACACATGTGTGACATAATATTATACATTCCACACAACAAATCGTAAAGAATATGATATTATTCCTTTTATGGTACTCAGTTAATCATAAGTATAATTGATTTTATTTAATATCCCCAAAATATTATTGATATAGTTTCATGGATCAAATTGTATTTCATCATTTATTAAATTGTGTGATTCCACCGTTCACTTATACAACTCCATTGAGGAATATAAGGAGGATTGGGTTGGCAGACAATCCCTTGATCCTTTAATTGATTGATGAAAACATTGAAATTATATTATCCAATGAGATATGTGAATGGTTTCATATTATTATTATTAATTTTCTTCTATACTTAATTATGATATTCCTTATACACATTTTGTCTCACCAGGGATGTGCTGGACCAATGCTTGGTTGAGAGGACCTATGCATGATTACATAATCTGTACATTCAATCACAACTTCAATCTCGGATGGTTTCAGATGAGGCTAATTCATGGAACTGGAAACACCCAACGAATCCCACATATGTGATAAGATACAAAACCACATTACAAAGAAATATGGTCATTATAGTATTTACCCATTTTTATTTTTAAATCACATTATTCTATAGGATGGGTGGTCAAACGCAGCACAGCCCATTTAAGGAATTATTGCCTACTTTTGGACTCTATTGTATATTTATTTCATGTAATGAATCATTACCAAATCACTGTACAGTACTAGTTATCCTAATTCTATAAATCATTTATCAGTATATAATTTCTATATTGTCTCCACATATAAAATTTATTCCATTAATGTGAAAATATATTAATTTATTAGTTTTTCTATCTATGAAGACATCTATCAATTTCAATAGTTCTCAAATTTTTTCTCATTTGTAATTAGTTATTTTAGTGTACTGGTCAGTATCTTTTGAAAACACACAACTCGGTTTTCTATAGTTTATTTCTATATTTATATTTAGGATGGATGTGGTGTTATGATCAGAATTATGATGGTGATTCATAAAAATCATTCTAAATTAATTATAACCCACATTGTTCATTACTACTTAACAAGGATATTTTTACCTTTTTAGGTTCATGTGACAATGATTGATGCTTCAATTTTTTTTATTGTACGGTAAATATGACTATAAGAAAAGGACTATAATTTTTTTGTAAGTATATTCAAATAAGCATCCCTTTCTTGTTTACCTTTAATGAAATATACCATAATAGGGATGGGGTAGTCTTACAAGGATTATGTCACATTAAATATTCACCGCACATGGAATGTTGACCTGTAAAAATAAGGTGATGATTCTTATATGGAATATAGACCTTCATATGGAAGAAATATTTTATCTGAAATATGGATAGATAGAGTGGAGATCAATAGTAAATATGGCCCAATTTTGAGGTGGGGAGAAGATTGATGGGTTTGAAACTCCAATATTTTTCTACTTATCCTAATGAAATATTAATAAAACCCTTCATAGTTTTAATGAAAAATTATATGGTAACTTGTCCCGATGATACCAGGTAGTTTGATTCCATGAAATAAGTATTATATCATGAAATTTAACTTCATGCAACTAGTATTGTTTCCACGTAGTTTAACATAATGTTTTGGGGATGTTTGTTTCATGAAAGGTATGAAAATATTGAATTAAGTGCGCCTTATGCATATGATGATTTCATGGTAACATTACTCAGAAATATATCTCATGGGGCAGAATAAAATATTTTTGAATGGGATTACACTAATGAAGGAGGATTAGGGAGGAACCTTAAAGATATTATTTTTGTGTTCAATGTATAATATCCTTGAACTCACTCCACCAAATCCTTTTAAAAAATAAAAAAATATATATTTCTGAATTTCATTTAAAATATAACGGTCCAATTTTAGTCATACAAAACATATAACATAATTATAAAATAATAGATCACACAAACAAGTCCCATTTTGGATTAATGTTTTTTAGATTTAGGAAAAAATATTAGATAACATTACCCATGTTTTTATGTGACAATTTTCCCAACAAAACCCATTTTTTGTTACTCCATCACAATCTTTCATCATCTCGTTCATTATTCCATCCTATAAATATATAATATAACATAATTCATTATTACACTGTGAAAATAAATAAATAAAATAAGGGTGCCCTCTAATTTATAGTATGGGTAATTATTTGAATTTATAATTCAATATCTTTAGTAAACATGAGATGATCATGTGGGGTATAAATAAAATGAGCATAACTTAACATAAATCATTCTCATTAAAACCCTTATCATAATCTATATAACATAGAATATCTCTTAACAAAATAAAATAGTTATATGATCCCTTAATAATGATCCATGTGAAATCAAATTGGATAAATTTATTCATTATAAAATTAATCATAGAGACAACTTGTGGGTATATTGGATGATTATATTTATCACCCATTTTCACTCGTGGAAGAAAAAACTACCAAATAGATAAATCTATATAAGGAACCTTCTTAGTCACCACTCTCTTTTTTTCAATTAAATATAAGGAATATTACAAAATACAATGGTGAGATAAATCATAACCCCGATTATATAAACTATATAAATCATAATTATCATCTTAAGCTATATCGAGATCACCCGCCTTCATAACCAACTTTCATATATCATTTTTGAATACAACACAAGGAATAATGTATTTTTATCATCATTATTATATAAATATATTGTATACCTTTATAGGTTGATTTTTATAAAAAAAATTAACTGTTTTCATGATAAAATATAAAAAACACTATCATAAGTTATCAATTGAAATAATATATATGGTATTATATAAAAATATTACAATTTATGAAATGATATCATTGAATTATGTTTAAATATATGAAAAAAAATATAAAATAGCATTTTAAACACTTCATTGAAGACATGTGAATATCAAATTTTTCTTTGGTACCTATAACAAAACGAAATTAAAAAAATATTAATAGATGGATATTAATTTTAAATAAACAAGTAAATGTGTTATGGAATCATTGAAGTATGGAAAATCTATAATTCTGTGAAAATTCAATAATGTTTTATGTGTCAAAAAATGATTTTTTTAACACATTTTTAAAAATGTATTTCATTCAGAAAATGATATTTTTTTGCTTAATTACTTTTTATAGAAATTCAGAACATATGAAAAAGGGAAATAATAAATCATTGGATACTATTAAAAAAATTGAATACATTTAAATTTTAATATATAGAATGAATAATATAGTTTCGATCCCAATAGAATAACAATGTATATTTTCCTTAAAAACATTCTTCCATAATTTTTAGTGTTAATAGTGTAAAAAAACAAAGGAAACCATGTAGATTTCATAAATAACTATAATATAATAAAAGGAGAAATACTTTTTAGACATGGATCATATAATTTCATTACTATAAATTTATTCATAAATAATCCCCATACAATTTGATATTATAATGTAAAACCCATACCACATTGGTATCATTTTTACCATAAAAACCATGAATGAAAAATTATCAACTAAAAAATTAAAACATTAATTATATAGATATTCATGAGATAAAATATCAAAGGGTAAGTATATACAACCCATGAAATAAAAAAAATGATTAAAACATTTTTCTCTCACAAATAAACATAAAATGAAATATAATAAACAATTTAGTGGAATTCAAATAACAAAATACTAGATGATTGAATTTGATTTAAATATATATATCACATTTAGTTCATGAAAAATTATATAAAAATTCATTCATGTGTATGTACAAACACCATACAAATAAATCATGTTTCATGAGATGAAACATATCTCAAAAAATGAGATTTTGATAGGTAAACCACTTACAAAGATCATAACATTTAATGTCATAATTAATCTATCAATTTATTATATGAACATTTATAAATAAAAATTATTTTAGTGTAAATATATCAAAATAGAATTTACAGATTAATTTACACATTATCATGTCATAAAAATGTCAAAAAATAATTGTTATATCCAAATAATAGAAAATTGATTTAAGAAACCCCATATACCTCGACTACTGAAAAACAACATATTTCATTTAAATATGATTTAATAAAAATATATTAATTATTTAAATATTTAATAAATATTTACAAAGTTACTACATTATAATTAATAAATTTATTTCAATGTAATTTCTTATTACTGAATCAGTTTAGTCTGTGTTTGGTGTTATGTGGTTGTTCGGTTCATAATTGAAAAATCACATTGGTAGGATGAATGAGGTTAAATGGCTCCTTATTACCTAAAATATTGAATTTTATTAATGGAATAAATATAAATATTCTAGATAAAATAAAATTTTTATGGAATCTATGAATGTAGATCATGAAAAATGAATTATAATGACTCATGAGGTTGTAGTGTATATGTACATAGGTGAAATGTTATTACATTTTGTTGGAAATAAAATAAAAAATAAAAAATATTAACTTTATAAAATCATTATCATGTTATAGAAGTAACAAAACATTATTGAATACAACCTCATGTCCAACCATTAAAAGTAATATTTCAAAACAAAGTACATTACTACATTATGATGATAGTCTGTACATACACAAGTGTGATTATTCAATTTTTAATTATTTGAAAAGTGTGAATATATATGATATATCATATTTAATGATACTAAATTATGAAACAAATAAAATATATAGACACTAAATTATTCCTAATAAAAACATTTAAAGGAAGCTCTAGGAAAATAAATATATCATTTAATGAGGAAATAGTCCGCACATACTCAAGAAATATCATTTCATTTCCCATTTTTCTACAGTTTGAACATGAATTTTGTAAGAGTTTGATAAAAATTTAATATGATAATTCTATCAAAAACAATTTAAAATAAATTACAATGCTATTAAAAATCATTTATATTTTAAATAAGAATTTAAAATCGTTTATTACCTCTTTTTATTCTAGTGATAAAATTTTATAGATATTAAAAAGATGACATATTGTACATATTATTTACCTAAAATAATAATATTTTTATTATTAAAATAATGTTAAAGAAACATTCCATATATAAAATTTTATCATGATTATGTTTGAAAAATACTCATCTAGAAAAATAAAGGCATGTCATTATGTAATTTTAATGACTTCTTCCATTGGATTAATCTAACTTAACCACTACAATGTTGGCATTATTTTTACCAATGTTTCTATTTAGAAGGAAATAAATTATAGGTACCTAGTTTCTAAATTTGAACATCATGATTACAAAAAATTAAATATATTTTATTAAACTCAATTTCTATAACATATGAAGTAAAATTTATAATAAATTTGTGAAATTTGAAGAAAAAACATTTCAATAACAATTAATTTTATGTAAAAATGTATATATATCAAAATTCTGAATAATTTTAAATTAAATTACATAAATTAGATTTTGTATCCATAAGGAACTAACTGAATTTTATAAACTATTCAAAACAAATGGGACTTGTTAAATACATAGATAAAATTATTATTTCTTAAAATATTAGAAACAATTCTTATTTTCATAAAAAAAACAATTAATTGAAAAATCCTATAAATGAAAATATAATAACTTTTCTATGATCATTTAAAAATGACAACCTTTTAAAAAAATAATATAAATGAGAAACATATTTTTATATAATATCTATGAATTGAGTGTAATAAAATCCAATTTTCAAGAAAATATATATTTGAAGACTAAAATATAATTACTAAAAATTGAGTGTATATTTACTAAGAATTAATCAATAATTTTTTATTGAGTAGGACCATTGTAAATTTATTTCATAATATATATACTTCTATTTATACCATAAAAAACAATGTATTGGTTATAAAGGCTATATTCTATATAATATTATCATATTGTTCATTGATTCTTAGTGTTTCATTTCATATACACCATCATAAATAGATTCATTTCAAAATATCATGGTATTAAATTCTCTGAAACATAAATAAATTATGTCCATGAAATTTGATATCAATCTTGGTAACTTATGGGATTGATATATAAAATCCAATTTTTTAAGGCCAGCATCATAAAATGGGTTAAAAATAATCTTTGACAGGGGAAGTGGATACAAAAAGTTCTTATGAAATAACACATAATCGGGTTCATAGATAAGGATATCATTTGTTGGAAGTAAAAATATGAACATGGAGGATAATGAATAATATCTAATTAATAGTAGGAACTGATAAAGAACATAGTTATGGGAATTTTATTTACTAGAAAACCATAGATAAATAAAAGATTAAGAAGGCCATAAATTCATTATTAATAAATCTAATGTGAAAACACATTAATTTCAATATCTTTTTTCTATATATAAGGAATTACTTTACAAACTATAAAAAGAACATGATGAAAAAATTGCATTTTTTTAATCAATAAGCACAGTTTCATCCTAAGGTAGTGTATTTAAATCTGTTTTCATATTTATCATAATATTTACACCAATTTATGAGTTTGAATATTTAATGAATTGAACACTACAATCATATTTAGATTAATGGTGATGTATATAAATGGATGATGATATATCCTTAATATCTTTACATAAACTAAAATGGTTCTAAAATTATAAGATAATACCCTTATAATACATTATATGGTTATATAAAACATTTATTTATAACAACTCATCAATAATATAAATGGTTTAACTTAGTTCATTCTATAAATAGAAAAATCATAATACTCTTCAAAATATTCTTTCCTAAATTTACATGAATCTCTATAGTTACATAAAATTTAAGGTAATTTACACAAATAACAAGAATAAACATTACATACTCAACAAAATGGTTATCTTTAGATTAATAATCAATATCTCCAAAAAAAACTATTTTAAAATAATTCAAATTTGAACCATCAATGTAAACTCGATATCTAATGGACTATAATTACCATAGTGGCATGTCAATCCTAAAACCCCATAAAATGGTCAAATCACTTTAACGTATAATAACTTTTATCCATAAAAATATAATTTCATCCATTTAAAATATAATAAACCTAAAACATATAAACACATGATAGTATATATAACACTTATTTTATCCTCACCTAGAAACATCCTCATTTCAACGGTAATTTGAACACTCCAATAATTTCAACTATATTAACCCTGGACCTTTACTCCATTACCCGATGCTAAAAACATTTTCATTGTATTTATAGTTCTTATACGAATAATAATGAATAATTTCTAGTCATAAAAAACATAAAAATCCCCAAAAAACATTTCATCACACACAAACCTAGGTGCCATTTCTATTTAGAGTTTTAGAGAAGTATGATAAACTCTTACAAATCATTAACCATTTCTTTAACAATGAATTTTTTCCACTTTACCCATCTTTTCATAATAAAAAATGACCATACATCATATCCTATATAAAAACCTTCTATATATATTATAAATAATTTTTTTCCTTAAAATGGTGAATGGAAACATAAGGAAGTGTTGATATAAAATGTTCAGTGAGGGTATATATAGGAATTTACAATTTAATATATTTAGTGGGCTAGAGATTTTCATATAGGTCGGAAGAGAGTGTGAACAACATAGGATAAATCATACCCATAAAACAATGGATCATAAAACATAATACATTTCATAAATACTTATAAAATATTTGAGTAATAAGAGTCACTAATCACGAGTCATGTAAAATTGGTCTTGATCTGAGGAATATTTCTGGATTAAATCATAGATAAAAAATATTGGAATGTTTACAACGATTTTGTTCAATCTCATAAAAAATATATAGAGTCATGTTAAATATGTATTATAATACTTCCCAATTAACTCCAATTGTTATTCCTTTAATGAAAATAACAATAACCAATAATTTGGAGAGTCATATTGCACTCACCCATCAAATAAAAAAGACATGGAACACCAATCATAATGATATATATTAGTATATTCCATCATTAAAAATATTTTTGACATACCCTAAATCATTATAATATATGTAATATTTTATTTTAATCGTCAAACATTAAAAAGACTTTCATTATTTTATAGCATGATTTACCAATAAAAATTAATAGGTTTCATGATTATATCATTAGAACAATATTTGTATACTATATAGAGAAAAAATATATATATTATCATTAGATAATATTCCTAATTATGTAAGAAAATTATTACTGGATATTAACATTGATTAAAATTCATTAAAAAGACTATTTAAAAAATTTCATTAAAAACCAGGGAAAAATCACTTTTTCTTTTGTTGACATTGAAAAAATATTAAAAATAAATACTCCGATTATTATTTAATTTTAAAATAAAAATATATTCTTATAAAGGTAGTTTAATATAATATTTTTCTTATGAGGATGGTAATGTCCATTTTTGGAGTGTATAATTTAAAAATAATTTTTTTCATAGCTATGTTAACAATTACCACATTCTGAAGAAAACAGAATATTCATTTTAAACATTTATATAAAAATGTATTCATTGGAAAAAATTACTTTATAAAATTATTTTAAACATTAAAATATTTGATGAAAAAAATTATGAAAATGTGAACATATATGAAAATGATACAAGGTCGAATAGGAAAATAATGTTGATTTTTCTTAAAACAATTATTTTGGACTATTTAGTACATTTAGAGTTATAATTGAAACAAAAACATGTAATTTGGAGACATACCCATGTTGGAAGAAAATTCCTAATAATTTTAATAGATATATCAGGCATTTTAATTATTTTAAATTTAAGCATAAATAATCATGGTAAAAAGTATATTATAATATAAAAATTTTAATGCCTTGGTAAATTCTATTTCATGAACCCCCTAAAAGAAATTACATCAAAATTAATTATTAAATATAATTATTATAAATATATTCATGAAATAATATATCAATGTGGAATTATATAAACCACATAAAAAAATTATTTAATTTAGAATATGTATCACAGAAATAAATGTTAGTAGGGAAACCCTCGCCGCTTTAGTAATATTATAATTAAATAATATTATAGGAAATATTGGGATATGGATATGTAATAAAATGATTATGATGGATTAATATGTCCAAATTCATTCACGAGGT
The DNA here is from genome assembly GCA_963277665.1 of Viscum album. Lineage (NCBI taxonomy): Eukaryota > Viridiplantae > Streptophyta > Magnoliopsida > Santalales > Viscaceae > Viscum > Viscum album. The sequence continues at coordinate 738,754,873 of OY728137.1, forward strand.
AATATATACACCACACAATGAAATCCCTGATCATAGTATTATAATATACTTTTTACATTGATTTCAAAAAAAGCATTAAATATAATGAAAATTATCAATAAAATTTATCCATGATGTTATTATATTTACATATGTAAATAAAAATAATTTATTTTCAAAAAATTAATTAAAAATTAAATTATTAGTTTAAACATAATCATGGTATAATAAATTTTATTGATAATTTTCATACCTCAATAAAAGGAAATTGGGCTAAGAAACCACTTACTTCGTGCTTCAACTCGCTACTGGGTTCATTAAATCATATATAATAAATTTATATAATTTATTTAAAGAATAACCTTTAATAGTTCTTTTACCAAATCAATTATATAACTATTTAAATGAAATATGTTATTACTTTATCGATAAAGTCTACGTTAGTTGTTTTGAAGAAGTTTAGTTCATAATTTTCAAATTGAATTTGGTAGGTCGAATTAGATCATAGGGGTCATTGTTCCATTACATATACAATAATTTTAATACCATTATTTTAATTTTTACAAATAAAATAATTTTTTACTATCATCTATGAATATATACCATCAATAAATAAATATATTGACTCTCGTGGATGTAGTTTGCACAAAAACATGGATGATTTTTTTTACATTTCACTGGAAGACAAATAATGAACACAAATAAAATATAATATTCACTAAATAATTATCAGGTTATAAAAATAAAATAACTTTATCAATTCTATAACTATGTCTATACATGATATGAGGAGTTTAAAAAATAAGTATATATCCACATGGAGATGGTAGTCCATACATACATGCTTGTGATGATTCTGCTTTTTTTATTTGAATAATATGAAGATGGATGAAATATCATCTTTATAAACTCAAATTTATGTCATGAATATAAAATATACACATTAAAGACATAATAATAACTATCCATGAAAGGTTGGGATGAGAAATAATGTACATCGTTTCGTGAGTTTATAGTCTAGACATACAAATGAAGGATGGTTTAATTTCCCAATTAATAAAAATAGAGATGGATAAAGGATATTCCATCAACATAATAACATATAATTATATGTGATATTGTAATTTAATTACATTTTAAATATTATGATATAATTATAGGAGGTATTAGAGGAAATAAACTGAAATAAATTTATTTAGTGTTATACTTCCCCTTTCAAGGAAAACCTTAGACAAAACCTTAAGTCTTCTATATTGGAATTTTAGAGAATCCAGACCAAGTAGAATGTTTTATGGATGTTTGGATGTGTATTTTTCTATTATTAGTTTAGACAAATCATTTTAGATGTGTTATAAATAATGATTATGTTTTGTTCTTATAAATGCGGGGAGAGGGTCCCTCTTCGAATTATATAATTTATTAAATTGATATACATTGGTTTTCTTGTTCAAGTGGAAATGAATTGATATATTTTCAATATAATAATGATATAATCTATACCCCCATTTAATAATTTTATTTTTAATATTATGTGATTTTATAACATTTATTTCTTAGTTTTAATATCACATTAACTCTTTCTATGATTTCCTTGATAACAATGATTTTTACTCTTTAGGGGAAAATAATGATACTATAAAATGAAAATTTAACCATAAATGGATAGTAGTTAATATTCATAAGAATATACCATTTTTTTACCAAATACGATTTTTCCCTGAAAGTTATTCTATTTAATAAAATTGTAATTATTATAAAAGATGATCAGAATATTTTTCCAGACTATTTAAATAATTTGGAATTAAAAAATATCATGATAGTAAGATTGTTGAAATGAAAAATTTCATCACTTAACTAATACATTATATTTATATTAAAAATCCATAGAACACCATATCACTTGAAAAATTTATTTCCTTATCTATTTTTTGAATCACTAGATTTTTCTACTACTTGTATAATATGTCTGTCGGCATTGCATAGGAATTTATGAAAATTATTCCATCAATACAAATTTAATATAAATTAACATCAAAAAAATGAAGTCATTATTGTTTCAAATAACTATTTAAAATATATCACAACACATTTATATATCTATGTAAAATAATATATTTATTAAAAAAATAGATTGGCATTTTTATTTATCTTTTACATAAAATAATATAAATTTCATTAATAAAGGAATGGGAAAATAAAGAGATAAATTTTCAAATTTTTTGACTATGGTTGTAAAAAATCATAAAATGAAAACAAATAATGTTGTTGGGTGATTTTAATATATTATCTAATTGTTCAAATTTAGTTTTATCAGTTTTACCCTTGCCACTATGGTAGTTTTTTTCTACGGATACTATTCACAATAGATAAAAATAAAAGGGTCACATTAACAAAAATTAACCACATGTTTAAAAATTTGGTGTCCATCTTATCTAATTTAAATGAAAGAGAGTTTAATATATTTCTTTTAAAATATAATATTGAAATGGAAATAAAAATAGTTTTCTATAATAATAAATTTTTAATATAAATAATTTTTCACATCAAAATAAAAGACAATGTCGATTAAAAGGGAATTAATTGGTTTATATTTACTGGGAAAAAATTAAATAAATTTTTAAATAACATCATAAATATTTTATATTATTTAAATACTTAAAAACAATATAATAATTTCAAAAAAATATGAATTTTTCATTATTCATGGAAAAAATAAATATTTGCATAAAAATTAAAAAATTCAACTCTATGATATTTTCTAAAAAGGATTTCAAAAATGATGTCATTTTTTTTAAATAAAATGTCAAAACATGGAAAATATTAATTTATAATATATGGAAAATTTTAATAAAATACAAATATAAAGAAAATGTATTTCTCAAGACTCAAAGGAATTTACTAAACAATGATAGATTATATATATAATAATTAATCAATAAATTTGTGTAAATTCAGATTAGAAAACATTTATTTCATAATATTATTACCGCTATTGATTAACATAAATTTAATTAGTGGGTTATAATTGTTATATTTTAAAAAAATATTTTTTTCATGGTTTGTTTCTGATCGGTGTCATATTTCTGGTACTCTATCAAACCAATATTATTTACAAATCATTGGGAATTACATTCTCTCAACCATAAAAAATAATCCTTATAAATTTATATCCATATTTGTAATTCAAGAGTTCAATATCTAAAAATCCATTTTTGATCACCCATACATAATAAGTGTTATAAAAACTATTGTTGAAAAGTTGAAGGGTGGTGGAATAAATGATAAAGAAGTAACACATAATCAACATCTAGATAATGGGAAAATTAATTGGAAGTTAAAATTTTGATATAGAGGACAAATTATAACATAAAATGAATAATATATAGTGATAAAGAATAAGATCATGTTAAAGATAATTACTAGAAAACCATATATAAAACAGTGATTTAAGTGACCATAAATTCCACAAAAATTATGGTAACAAGATAAATTTGTTACATCAAGATACTTTCCCTATGTATTATTAATTACTTATCAATATATATAACAATACAAGGAAATATACTTAAATGGTTTTTTATTAGGTCTATTAAAGAGAATTATTCTTTTGGTTTCTTGTTTCAATCAGTTTCAGTCTTTATCACATTATTTATTCCAATTGATGGGTATTAATATTTAATGCCTCAATGAACTATAATAAACATTTGATTTCATATAAGTTAGATAAAAGGATTAAAATATATTCTTCCTATATTTACTAAAACCAAAACGGTTAACACATAATATGATAAAACCCATGTAAATATTTATAAAAATATTTTAAAACATTAATCACCAGTAATTCGATAATATCACCTATGGATTCACATAAATGAATACATAAATAGTTAATCAATATATAAATTCAAAATTTATTTTTCCTCAAATAAAATCAATCATGAGATAAACCTATATTTCTATAAACAACTCCAAAATAATAAGAATAAAATTTAGATACAAACATTATAAGTTATATGTATCTTGATCAAATATATATATATATATATATATATATAATTTTTAACTTGTAACAAAATAAATTTTCAACTATCATGATTAAACAAATATCTTAGTGTCCATAATTACCTCAATTTTGTAGTGTTACTATTACCAGGTAAAGGGTTCAAATATCCATAAGTTATAATCACTTTTTCCATAAGAAGATAATTTTATCCATTGATCATATTATTAAACATACAATTATTAAAGAAATATATTATTCAATACACTTATATTAACCTCATAAAAATATCTAAATCTCTAATCATGTCTAAATAATTCTCTAATACATACTATAATAGTTGTGAACCAACACTCTCGAATGTAGTGATAAAAAAAATTCTTTACATTAATCGATTTTTTGAGAAAAATTTTGACTGGATTTTAATAATCCAAAACTCCCAATATCATCATAATGTATTGTATCACATACATACAGAATATGAATTTAGGTTTACATTTTTATTAAATTATGAAAAAATATAATATAATATTATCGATCTCTTTTTTTGAATGTTCATTCCAATATAATCATATTTTATTATTCCACATTATTTCTTCATCATCAAACACATGAAACCATTCCTCACATGTCTAAATTAATATATTTATTTATACCATATGAAAAGGAATCATAAAGAATGTAGTGAGGACAAATTTATAGTAAGGGTAAGATTAATATTAACAATTCAATTTTCTAGTGATCCTAAAATTATCATATAGATATGAAGACATTAAAAAATTCACAAGATAATTCATTCCCCTAAAACATAGATAAAAAAATTAGAAATGACATAAATATTTAGAAAATATAAGATTCATAAGAGTCATTAATCATGATCCACGAAAAAAAGTATCATTAAAAGATTCAATATAAAAATATCATAGAGAATACAACTTTGTATATTAGAACATTATCATCATAACCAATGTTCAGTCATGAAATAAATAACTTGATCCAAAATAAATCCATATGATAAATCTTCCTGGTTAACTCCCTCTTTATTTGCTTTAATGTTAAGGAATATTACCCAATGCATTGAAGAAATATATTGGGGTCATCATTTATATAAAAATTATCAGTCTCAACCATTATCATGTGATATATTGGGCTTACAAATCATCATTAGATATTTCGATTTACAATATATGAATATAAAACATGTAATATTTCACTTTTATCTTCATAATTTAAAAAAAAACTAAAATTAATTTATATCTTGATTTAACCATTTTTAATAAATGGGTTGTTTGGGCCACTTAGTATGTGATGATTGTATATGTTGTTAGTGAGTGTCAATGGATGTCAATGATGGTCAAAATGAAAGAAGTAACTCTACTAAGTAAAATGGATAATGGAATCAATACGTTCATTGAGCTTGATAATAAGTTTCATATATTTGTAGGAGGAGTGATACATTGTCTAAAACAATTAATGATCGCTGGAGTGTTCTTTGGGAGGAGTAAAAGGGATGGAAAAGAAGAGGTTGTAGAGGATGCTTGGATTGGTGGTTTGTAATTTTATATTTGTAAACACTTAGTTTTACCCTACGTAGTTATTTTATTTTTATTTTTTTTACCAAAAAGAATGTGGCCATCCATGGAGGCTAGTCGAGGTCTTCACCTCAAGAGCATACGAGATCTGAGCGGTAAAATTATCTTGATGGCATCCCATAAGGCAACCCCGCATAAGGCAGGGTGTTCATGAGCTGTGTATAAGCCTGTAAGTGCCACATGGTGATGATCCCATGTAGCGTGGGTGCTAAAAACATGAACAAGGAGAAGAGTTGGTCCTATGATCACCCCCACAGGGTGAAAATAGTACAATGTTGTACCATAGAGGGAGGAGGATTATTCTGATCCACTAATATCGCGGCATGATTTATAAACCATGAGAAAACATCACATAATATTGATGTGGGACAAGATTTTAAAAATGTTGATGAAATCCTGACCATCTATCTAATCTCGTTGACAATCTTGGCTACACATAGAATCCCGCTTCCAGGGATATAATCTGAGCTTCTCATTACCCATGTGTCATGTGTGGTAGAATCGGAGCCATCTGATCTTTGACCGAGGGTCTTTTTCAACCTCTGTCCACTCGACATGAACCAATGCATCAGAGAAGCTACCGAACATTCAAGATCGAGTTTCCAACCATTATAGAACAGAAAACCGACTACATGAGCATCGTATGACCAACAAAATACCATCCATGCAACTATGTTTGCTAGCATTCATGCTAATTAAGTGAAGAATGAGCGAATGGATGATGAAAATGAAGTTTCCAAGGCCACGTGGGGTTGAACATGGATTCCAAAAATCATAAATTACATCTTGAATGCTTGAATGATCAGAGATAAGGCCATGAGTTTTAAAAATAAAACATCAAAGATATGTTCCATATCTCCACGTGTGGTTAAAGGTATTAAATATCGAAGATCTCATTTTTTAAAAGAAGAATATTGAAGAGGGTATCGTGCAGATTTTGGATGTTGAAAGATTTGATCTATACTTATTAAAATATCCCACTGATTCGAGAATTTGTTGCTACTTCCAAGCTTTCAAGAGATCATGTTTCTGATAAACATAGTCTCTTCATTCTTCGAGTTAGAAAGTGGGAAAGAAAAATCTACGTACCGTTCTGAGTTCATGAAGAGAACCATGAACCGTTCTAGGATGGTGAAGGGAACCTCCTACCATTCTGGTTCATGATGAAGAGAATACCTACATACCATTATGGTTCACAATGAAAAGTCTCATGTACTGCTTTGGTTGGTGAAGAAGTGAACCGCATACCACTTTTGAATGTGATGAAGGAGACCAACATACTATCCTAGCATCACAAAGAGGGTTTCCATGAACCATTCTATGATCATGAGGAAATGGTGTCGCATACTATTTTGGTTCTGCAAAAAAAGAGTTCATGTGAACAAATAGAACCGCGTACCCCTTGGTACACGAAGGAGGTATGCACTTCGTGTGTGAGGGAAGCGTATGATTCCTTATCATAAGGAGGGGCCACGAATCATCCTAGTTCACGGATGAGACAAGAACATCGGCGCATAATAAACTCTATAACTATGGTGTGTAAAAGGAAAACAAGAAACACCATGTCATTCCACAATTCACACATTGATGTTTGAATAAAATCACAAACATATAAATATATGAAAATAAATGTGAACAAGTGTGTATTGAGGAAAGGAGAATGAATATTGTGCATGGTGATGGGAAATACAAGTATATATTCTTTTTAATGATTTGAAGAAATACATACATGATTTGTATTTACATCTGATCCTTGTGGTAAGAAAATAAAATAAATATAAGGGGAAAGGAAGTCTTGTGTTTTCTTAATGGAACCATATCCATTTTGGGTCTTCATGCAAGACAACAGAAGACAAATTGAATGTATTAATACACACACATGCATACAAGAATAATTTGAAGAGAAGAATCCTTAATTGAGGGTGCATGTGTCTAGAGATGTGGAAGGAAGATCAAATCTATGTTGTCACATGCATTGTCACATGCATACATGGAATAAGATGGGATGATTCTAATGATTCCTTGGGAGCTGTTTTTCAGTCTTAGAATAACCACAAAAGAATATGTGATTTCGATCAAGAAGAATAAGATAGATTAGTAAATATGGATGTTTTATTGGAGAAGATTATTGAATGTTAAATAATATCAACTCTAGACCTAGATGAAAGAAACTTCTCATGCTGAACATGAGACAAATACTTTCATGCATATGCATTGAAGGGCCCTTCATGTCCATAAATTGAGTGTGACCCCTCTAAGGTAGTGAGCTAGGGGGAGTCAACAGAAGTGATCCGAGGGAAGTAGTGTGCTATCTCTGAAATATTGCAATGATAGTGTGCCTGGGATAGAGTTACTGTACCTGAACACTGTAATCCAATACCTTTGACGATTAGTGGAATTAGGTATGACCGACAACCTATCGGCTTATAAACCTTAGACGAAGCCCTTAGTGGTGAACCAAGTAAATGTGATATGTTTTACTTCTGTATATGAATGATTTTATTACATCACATATCCATCATACAAAGATCCAATAAATGGGAGAAAAAGTTGAAACCCTGATTCACCCCTGTTAGGGTGACCTAGGGTCCATTAATTGGTGTCAGAGCACAATGGTTTATGTATGTTGGGTAAACCTTAGTAATTATAATCTAAAGAGGATTTTAATTTTATTTCCTAATTCAACAATTAAAATAAGTCTTGATGAATGTTTATTTACCTCAAATTAGAAATCTATACCCAACAAGACAATGATGGCAATGGAAAAGAAAGAGAAGAAGCATTTGGAAAATTTCATCTTGTCCACAGAATATATAGTGTCTGGTTCTCCATTCCCATCCAATAAAATTGAAATATTAGGCTAGGGAAGTAAAGATTATGTGGATCGGGATTCTACTAGAGAAAAATACAACACTTCTATCTCATTTTCTAGTGTTCATGAGAAATTAATAACCTATATGTATGATATTCCTAATGAAAGTGTTACTGCAATTTGTAGAATTTTTCAATGTATATAGGCTGATATCACCTGACTAGGTAGAGAAGATGATAATATGGAGGAAGGCTGGGAAAAAAATATTTCAGAATGTTTTAAGCTCTCCAAATAAATTGATTCCTTTTAAACGTAAGAGGGAGTGAATAAGACTATAGAAGAAAATATCCATGCATTTAATGATGAAATGAAAAAGTCACTAAAGTATAGGATATTAATTTGGAAGAAACATCCATGAAATTCATAGAACATTACTCATTGTTACAAACAAAAGTTAATTTCCATGAATATGGGGTTGAAAAATCGAAAACGTTTTGTGATGATAAGATGATCGTGATTGAAGATTATAAGATCATCCTCAATATGGAAAATCTATAATTGGAATCCTAGTTGACCAATCTCGATAAGACACATATTGAGACTTTAAAAAATAATGAAATAGTTGTTGCTGGTACTTACTGTTCACCGGAGTATTCTAAATCCAAAAGACCTCCAACATTTGATTAGAAGATCATAACTTCACTCATTGATCTATCACAAGAAGCTAACAAAGTGAAGGAACCATCCATACCAACTTGTACTATTGTTTCTATTTATGTTTCTTCTAAAAGTGTAGGTTGGAAAACAATTCTAAACAATTATGGATAAATAAAGTCTAGGAGAAGAAACAAATCCCAAAGTCTAGGGTGGATAGGAAGAAGAGGCTACAAAATCATTCCCCCGGTAGAGCACAACACATTAAGTAGAAGTCCCAACAACATTATACCTACAATATCAAGAAGACAATATTTATGGGTCAATGTTGGTGCTACAACAGTTTTGGGCATTGTGCACTGGATTGTTTGTACAATATTTTAAAAAAATCATAGAGAAAGCCTATGTCAAAAGGGGGAAAGCCATATAAGAATAAGAAACATCAACAGATATTGAAGCATCTCTATATTACAAAAAGATTTGGAATTATTGAAAATATCTTTGATGTACGTAATGGGAGTGGTCAAAATAATGGAGCATGCTATCTCAACACATATCCATAACCAATAAGATATGAAGACCATAGAAGTGAGCTAAGAGTGAAGAATCTACCTTGGGAATAAATCAGAAGAATAATGAAAAAGAGAAGTCTCCCAAGAAGACACCATAAAGGAAAGGTGAGATGTCCTTGGATTCAAAATTAAAGAAGATGAAGAGTGGCACATCCACAAGAATTCCTAAAAATAATGACACGATGAAGACTCCATGTGGAAAATCCAAACATACTGCCATTATTCCCAGAGACATAATGGTTATCTAGACTAAAGACTTTGAAAGAATGATAATGAAAAGAGATTAATAGGCTAAGGCTAGTGCAATAGTAAATAAAAATATTCTGAATGATGATAGAAATGTCATATGTGTGAGGTGCAACAAGGATGGTCACACTGTTATGAATTGCTGTGCATTTATTCTAGCCCATGAATAATTACCCAAGAAGAAGAAAGTTGCACCAGGAGATTCTAGTTCTTTGAAATCTATTGAATAAAGAATACTCACACACAAAGAAATAGAAAAAATATTGAGACCCACAAAACCAAAGTCAAAACTAAAAATAAAATGTCCAAGTGTGAGGAGTGGAGAAAACAGAGATTCTTGGTTGAGAAAATAACCTTAGCCTTCTAAATCATATTAAAGAAGCATGGTGGATCCACATTATTCCCTTAACACATTTTTTATTGTACTAGTATTACTGGGAATTGAAGGTGAAGAAATATCTCAGGGGTAGAACATGGGAAGTGTTCCCTTAAGAAGGAGACAATGAAGAAGCAGTCAAAGTTATTATCTCCTTAAGTATCATCTTCAGTTGGTATTAAATTCAAATAATCTGATGATTGTCTGAGCATCATGTCATTGGAAATGGTATTCCATATCTCAACCTTGGTTACTCAAAATAATATTATTTTACCAAGGGGTATTAGAAATGTGAATCAGTGACAAAAGAATAATGGAAGTGCCCTATGGCCACTTATCATATGCATTACAATAAAATGTTTTTGATTTTTTTGTTGAAGTGAGAGCAGGAGTTTTTTGTTCATAATCTCATATTACCTATATTATCCTCATCCAAGAATGAATGTGGAAAGGTCCTTGAAGATAATTTCCAGTGTTCTCATCGCATGATGTATTATGATCCAGGGATAATGGAAAACTTTGTTATCTATATAAAATCCACTTGTTTTCTGCATCATGCATTGCTCATGTATACTTAGAGAGAAATGATTGATTGCACAATTGCATGTGTATTTACTAATACCCTATCTATCGTGATCTCGGTATTTCATGTCTATATGGGGGTGAGAAATTGAAAAAAAAAGATGGAATGTCAAAGGGAGAGAGCAAATATAAGACTCTCATTTTGACATTGATATACACAGTATAGATAACATTGATGTGTTGAAAAAAACACAAAGGGGGAGATTTTTTGGACCACGTAGTATGTAAATATAGTATTGGTGGATAGTGAGTGTCTATAGATATCAATGATGGTTAAAATTAAGGAAGGAACTCTCCTACATAAATGGAGAATGGAAAAAAGACGTTGGTTGGGATTGATCCTAAGATTCATATATGGATATCAGGAGTGACACATTGTCTCAAAAATTTAAGGATGCTTGGATTGTTCTTTGGAAGGAGTGAAAGATAAGGAGATGAATTGGTTGTGGAGGGTGTTTGGAATGGTGGTTTTTCATTTTATATTTTTAAACACTTAGTTTTACACTAAGTAGTTATTTTATTTATTTGTCTTTTCCAGAAATAAAGGGTTATCCATGGAGACCATTTGAGGCCCTAAAATCAAGCACATGTGGAACCTGAGGGGTCAACCGTGCTGAAGGGAATCCCTCAGGTGCATCGCCACATGAGGCAAGGTGTGTTCAGGATGTGTATAAGCCCATAGGTGACAAACAGTGGTGAAACTGTGTATTGTGGGTGCTAGGAGTGTGCCCGAGAATAGAGTGGGTGCTAAGAGAGTTCCCAAAGGGTGAACACAATACATAGTGGTAGCTTGGAGGGAGGAGGAGATATATCATCCGCTGATGCCATGACTTGATTGAAAAAATGTGTGAAAACATCATAGAGTTTCAATGTGGGACAAGGTTTGAAAAATTAATATACAATACTGACCATCCATCTAATCTCTCATAAGATCTTAGTCACGCATCACATCCAGTATCCAGGGAAATAATCCGAGCTACTAATTATCCTTGCTCTATTTGTAGTTGAACCAGAGTCGTTTGATCATCAATTGAGGTTCGTCTTCAACTTCTGGCCACCCAACGCAAACCAGTGCATCAGAGAAGCAACCGAACCTCCATGTTCGAGTCTCCGGCCATTATAGATGAGCAAAACCACTGCATAAGCATAATCTGAGCAACACGATACCGTGATGGAAACCATGTTTTCTTGAAAGAATGAGAATGAAATAAATAATTAGAAAATGCTAGAGGAAAATGCAGTTTCAAAGGCCATGTGGGTTCGACTAGGGATTCAAAAAATGATACATTATGTCTTGAATGAATTAATGATCAGGGATTAGGCCACGAGTTCGAAAAGGAATCATCCAAGATATGTGACATATCTCTTTGAGGGTTTTAAGGTATTAAAGAACTAACAATTTAATTTATTTAAAGAAGAACATTTATGAGTGTATCATGTAGATATTGGTCATGGAAAGATCTGATCTATACTTATAAAAATAGACCAACTAATTTGAGAAGCTAAAACTACTCCCATAATTTCAAGAGCTCTGGTTTTTGAGAAATAGAGTCTCTTCATTATTCCAGCCTGAAAGGAGAAAGCATAATCTTTGGACCATTCTGGGCTCATGAATAGAACCAAGAACTCTTCTAGGATCGTGATGAGAACTGCATACCGTTCTTGTTTGTGGGGAATAGAAAACCAGCCAACCAATCTAGTTCGCAAATAGAAGTCTCACGTTCCACTATGGTTGGCGAAGATGTGAACCACCCACCACTTTTGTATGCAATAGAGGAGACTTGTGAACTGTCCTAGGTTTGAGAAGTGAGTTTCTGCAAACCATTCTTGGTTCATAAGTAAACAGTACCGTGTAATATTTTGGTTCTATGAAGAGAAGGTCCTATAAACCAACAGAACCATGTAGCACTTGGTATGTGAAGGTGGTATGCACATCGTGTGTGAGCGTAGCCCATGCATTCTTAGCGCAAGGAGGGACTGTGAATCATCCTAGTTTGAATATGAGACAATCACACTTGTGAATAAAAGAACTCTATACCTATGGTGTGTAAAAGGAAAAACAGAAACACAATTCTATGACACAATGCACAAATTGATGTTTGAATAAAATCAGATAAATCTAAATAAATGTAATTAAATGGGAACAAGTGTTTGTTGAGGAAGGGAGAAGGAAGATTATGCATGGGGATGGAAAATTCATGTATATATTATTATTCATGATTTTAATAAGTACATACCTAAGTTGTTCATACATCTAAACAATGTGGTATGAAAATAAATTAATGAGAAGGGGAAAGGAAGATGTGTGTGTGCTTAATGGAACCATATCCATTTTGGGGCTTCACGTAAGAGAGTAGTAGAAGAAGTGCATGTATTCATGAATTCACATGCATACATGAATACATGGAAGGGAATCATCCAAGATCGAGGGGGCATGCTTATAATTATTTGAAAAGGGAGATAACATCTATATTTTCACAGGCATGGACGCATGCATACATTGAATAAAAAGGGTTGATTCTGATGATGACTTGGGAGCTATTTTTTAGTGTTTTAATAATAAAAAAAGAATTTGTGATTCTGGCCATGAAGAATAAGTAGTATTAGTAAATTTTGTTGTTGAAATGGAGAATAAGATTTAACGTTAAAGGGAATCAACTCTGGACCTCGATGCAAGAAAATTCTCGTGCTGGAAAAGAGAGAGAAGTTCATGCTTAACCATTGAAGGGACCTTCACACCCATAAACAGAGTGTGATCTCTCTAAGGAAGTGATCCAGGGGAGTCAATGGAAGTGATTCGAGGATAGTATTGATCTATCCCTAAACATTATTAAATAAGTGTCCCTAGGATAAAGTGACTATACCCGAACCTTGTAATCCACAACTAGTGAAGATTAGTTTAATTATGTACGACTAGCAACCTGTTGTCATAGGTTCCTTGGAAGTAGTCCTTAGTGGTGAACCAGGTAAAAGTGATGTGTTTTCTTTCTGCATGTGAATGTTTTTATTAATGCACATATCTGTCATACATGTTTAATTAAGTTCCTACCAATGTGGGAACATGATCAAATAAATGGGTTAAAATATTCACATCTTGATTCACCCCCACCTCTCTGGGTGTCCTAGGGTCCTTCATGGTTTTAATGATAATATATTTAAAACAATCATTGTTGACATGAATTGAAATAATATTAAGGGTATAATAATATAATTCTCCTAGTGAAGCAGTGGAATCATTTAATCATGTTTAAATAGATGAGAATTTATTTACAAGAATATTTAAAACATTTCATGGAATTTAGTGAAAAATACCCTTCCCACATTATGCCTTCAAAGAATCCAAAAATATTTATAAAAAGATATTATTTAAAAATGAAAATGGAAAATTTTAAAGGAATTTTCAATGAAATATAGTGTTCTAGAAGTTGTAATATATATTCATGTGGTATATATTAAAACAAATATTATTCTTACACCTTTTGTATAAAGTACCTAGTTCTGAAAACGAAAAGAACATTCCTTTTTAACAATTATATAGAAATTTTATCATGGGTAAAAAATAATTAAATATTTCATTAGATAATGATAAAAATAATTTTAAAAATAAATTAATTAATATAAAGACATTGATGAATCATATTCTTGACCGATTAGAAAAAAATATTTATTTTCCATTAAAACATTATTTTAGTTTTTTGAGTACATAAAGAGAGGAACATGAAAAGAAAACATGTAATTTATATTTATAAAAATATTATAAGAAAATAACTATTATTTTTGTGATATATATTATATAATTTAATTATCATTAATTTATTCAATTTGAGTAAAAACATTATATTTTTATATAAAAAAACATTGTATTTGTAACATTTCATTTATTGCACCCCTAAAATAAATATCTTCAATAAAAATATTAAATACATTTTTTATAAATATATTCCTGATATCAAATATAAAATCCGTATTATAAACACCAATTGAATGAAAAAAGTGTTGAATATGGAATATGTCTCATAGAAACCAAATTGAGATAAGAAACCCTTAGCAAATTGGTAACATTCAAATAAAAAACTATTGTAAGAAATAATTTTATATGCCTCTATAAATCCCATTAACTTCATTATAAAATATTTATGAAGACATTCATGTGTATTTAAGTATAAAAAATTTTAAATCATGGTGCACAACATGATATATGTATGAATAAAAGAAGATAGGGAAAAAACACAAGAAAAAAATATAACATTTAAATTGATAATTAATCAATTAATATTTTATGAGAATATATGTGTATCCAATTAGAACATAAGAAAAATAGAAAAAATAATTATTAATTAATTTATAAATAATCATGGAATTATTAAGCCAATGAAGAAGTGTTATAACATAATGAAATAATTTTGAGTAAAAAACCCCCTTATATCAAGTATGAAGTCACAATGTACACTCATTAACTATTGTATAATAATCCTATATGAATTATTTATCTATGTTTGATTTTTTTAGGGATTAATACCTTATCATTAAAAAATTTATTTTAATTACATAATTTGTTAACTAACCAGTTCTGTCAAAATCAATTATTTTAATGACATTCAGATCATAATTTAAACATAACATTGGTATGTTGAGAGTGTTCAAATGGGTAATTGTAACATTATATTAAAAATAAGATCTATATACAAATTAAGTTTTTTATAAATCTAATAAATTTCAGTTTTAGACATAAATGGTGACTATGAAAAATGAAATACCTCAACTTGTGACATGGTAGTCGGCACGTACATTCTTGCAATGTAATATGTTTTTTTGATGAAATATTATGAAATTAAATAAAATATTTACTTCCTAAGTAAATTATGATTTTAAGAAATTTAAAAATATATTCATTAAATCTAAAATAAATACCATCTATTAGAGTTGTAATTGAAAAAAATTACATTTTTTTGAGATGGTAGTTTTCACATATGCACATACCAGGATTCAATTATATGATGATTGGAATAGTTGGAACATAAATGATATATCATATTTCCAAATCATAAATTATATGTGAATTATATATATATATATTAAATCAATGATAACAAAAATCAATGTATCTTGGGAATGGGAAACAAAATATATGAATTTGTGAGCATATAGTAAGCACATACAGACAAAATATGGTTTTTTTTCTCATTATAATGATATGTATATCGAAGAATTTTGTCCCATGAACCTAATTTAATCTATTTATATTTTATATAATAATGTTATTTTATTTTACTTTATAGTATATAATTTATGGTGGTTGAATAAGAAATAAAATAAAATAACATGATTTTAATTTATAAATCCTTCTTATAATACTACCTTTGTATTACACCATATGAAATATAGAATAGACTTTAAGTGAGAACTAGACCTCTAAGGTGAATAGAGGGATATAAGGATGTATTTTGGGTATATCCCGATCAATTAAATGGTTTATGAGGTGTGAGGATGATAGATGGTTTTTTCATTATATAAATCAGGGAGGGGAACTCTTGAAATTACTTAAATTATTCTATTTTGATATAATAATTATCATGCTCATGTTAAAAAAGAGATAAATTTCTAATATATTTTATATATATTTACATTTATAAAACATCTAATATAGTTATAGTTATATATGATTTGTTGAGTTTATAACCCTTATCTCAATGTTTTAACGTCATCTTAACCCCTTTAAATATTATTGTGATAAAAATATTTCATACACAATAGTGGTTAAGAAAGTTATTTTAAATGAAAAATGACTAATAAATGTTCAGTGGTAGATATTAAAGAAACATATCATTCCTTAGATCAAATATAATAATTTTATGAATTTTATATACATTAATAAAATATTTTTAAACATAAAATTCCTATAAATAATTTTTTGTACTACTAATATAATTTAAATTTTAAAATGTACATTAATTTATTTAAAATATATAATTCTAAAAAATATAGATTACATTATTTTTTAAAAAATAGAACACAATAACTCAAATAAGAAAATATTTCTTTTCTTATTTTTAAATCAATTTCATGATTTTTCAACTATTTGGACAATCACTTTCTCAGAGTTGTATAATAATTTAAGGTAATTATATAATAACTATAAAAGAAACATAAAGTATCATCATAAAATGATTTTTAATACATTAAATAGCCCTTTAAAATTTAACATAACCACCTTTTATCATGATGAAAAAATATTAGAGATTTTAAAATAAAAAGGGTTGAATTTTTTATATATTCTTTACTTGAAAAAGATTTAGGAAATTATTTATTGAAATTGGCATCAATTTGAATATTTTTATATTTTTGGATGATTATGGTCCATAATTACACATCAAATGAAATAAAATCATGTTTTTTGTGAATTTAAGGTATTATCTCATATTTTTATTTGATTTTTACTCACGATACCTTTACTAGGGTGAAAGCATTTTAATCATGGTAAATATTCAAAAAGACAATAAAAAATATAATCCTACAAAAAACAAATTTATTCAAATTTTTGTATCCATTTTATTAAATTACATCTCAATAATATTCAGAATTTAATTTTAAAACTGATTAATCAGATGTGATGAAAAACATTTTTCAATAAAAATGTTTTACAATTATAACCCTATTTTTATATAAAAAATGATACTAATTTTATTCCAATGAACATAATTGTATTTTTAATAAAAATTACGTAATGAAAATTTCAATTTAATTAATTACAAAATGGGACTTTATAAATACTTAAAAAGATGACATATTTCTATTAATTAGTTTTTTTCACTATATATAGATAAAACATTCATTTTTGAATAATCTCAAAATTTCCCCATAATATGATTTTGATTTATTGATTTTAAAAATTAAATAATATCCATCAAATACAAAATTGAAAATATAATGAATTTAATTTATAATATCTTCACCAAAAATAAAGTAAAATCAATTTTTAAAATAATATTCTTTTATAAGCATAAAATGAATTTTCTAAAAATTTAGTACTTATTTCAAAATAATTAGTAAATATAAATTATTTAGTATTAATGGTATATGTTTATTGGATAATTATGCAACTCTTATTCATAATATCCATTTCAATGTTTGGGTTACAACGATGATTTTTAAAATAATAATTTTTCACGGTTTGTTTTATAATAGTGTTTAATGTACTGTATTCTAATGCACATAGTCCACATTTAAAATTTCCTAATATAACAAAGCACATATATTTAAGGCCA
The DNA here is from genome assembly GCA_963277665.1 of Viscum album. NCBI lineage: Eukaryota > Viridiplantae > Streptophyta > Magnoliopsida > Santalales > Viscaceae > Viscum > Viscum album. The sequence continues at coordinate 738,772,951 of OY728137.1, forward strand.
TATGAGTCATTATTACTATGACAAAAAAGATATTGCTAAATTTTTGTTCATTGCACAAGAGCATGACACTAGGTTTGAAAAGTCCCTTACACAAAAAGGCTTCCAATGTCTTTACTCCCACATTATCTCATTAGTGATTCATGATTGAGGAAATCATTAACAATAACCCCTTAGATATCATTTTTGGAGATAGACCATATCCTAAAATCATCAAATATTTTTATAGTCAAGGTTGGGGTATGTAATATGGAAGTACAATAAGTATGTCTTCTAGTAAGAATGAATATGGGCTTACACTTAGAGGGATTCCCTAACAAGCTCGAATCATGGTACAGAGAAGAAATAAGACATCGATCTAAAAACAACTTCATTGGTGTCTTCCTAATTAGGCCTCCCATTATTAAGGAAATACTTGATTATGTTTCCCCTAAGGGATACACCTATTTGGGAATGTAATATAGAACCTTCTTTTCTAAAGGGAATCCCTAATTGAAGGGGTGTGTGTTGATGTGCATCCCCAACTACATTTTTATTGTAGATTTCACGGATATTTGGAATACAAATCATTAAAATTTAAATCTTATTAATCCAAGATATATTAATTATACAAGAAACAAAAAATAATAGTTTATACTCATTCCATGGGAGTGAGTTCTATACATTTCAACATGAGATGTCTCATTTTCAATCTTAGTTAATGGGATTCACTTCCAATATGAAATTCACCTACTCTAGATAATAATTTTCTAGTCAAAATGAAATTATCCTAATATAATCCTTACTATCCTATTAAAAAGTACTAGTATAAGTACCCTTCAGTGTGTAATAATGAAATTATTTTATTAAAACAAATTCTTTTACTATCCAAAATTCATCCAGAATCATGGAAAATGAAAATAGGAGGAGGAGTTGATAATTTATTCATACAAAAATTCTCTTTCACGAGGAATCATTCACTTTATGATATTCAGATGGTACTAACACGCTAATATATTCCACCTACTAAAATGTTCATAAAATAATTCAATTTTTCACTTAAATTACCTCTGACTATCTCTAGAATAATGACATGACTACTGAAATATTCCCCTTTACCCTTTTATCTCTGTAACACCCCAAGAATTCATAATGTGTTATTTCTTCAAAATAATTCAATAACTTGTACTACACGCAACACCGAGTTCAATCACACCTTGACTTACAAAAAAAGGCCATTAAAAGAGGTGATGAATAGTATTAACTAAATTTTAAACTTTATATAATCCTTATAATTTTAGAATCCACATTATGAGTTTCTTAGTCATAATGCAAGAACAGATTCATTTTCAGTATTGCACTTTTATCAACATTTAATAGTGAAACCTTTTTAAATACAATATTTTAAACTTTTTGACTAAATGGGGACATCAAAAAAAATTTAAATGAAACATCCCAAGCTTCCACGGTACGCTTTCCTTTGAATAAAATAGTAGCGTGTGTTGTACGCAACTTCGTGTTTTAACACGTGCCACAACCGATCAAACTTGCCGTTATGAATAGTAATACCTAATTTTTGAAATTATATATATTTTATTTTTAAAAATGGACTTCATTTTTGGATTCGGAATATCAAATTTAGCCTAAGGTGAAATTTTGGTACTTTTCGGATAACTTTAATATTTTGATGAATAGTGAAAATTACTAAATTTTAATTAAAAACAACTTTTTTAATCAAAATAATTAATAGTGATAAATTATTAATTTTAGTGGTTTTAAAGTATATTTAGAATATATTTTTACCACTTAATATAATGTTGGTCATTGGACATAATTTTACAATTAAACCGAACATAAATAAGTATCAATCTTTTGATAGTTATTATCTCTTAAAAACACGCTTTTTTGTTTTGACAGCGGGAATTAATTTTAAATTAATTTCTGCCACTTCTGTGTTTTGAATTTAGAAAAATGGATTCCATATTTGGAATCAGGATGTTCAAATTGTGTAAATAGGTAACTTTTATTTTTAGACATTTTGAATAATTACTGCGGTAAATATTTTATTTACCATGGTTAAGGGTAAATCCGGTAAATAAGGGTAAAAAAAATAATATTATAATAATACTAAATTACCCTAAAACGTGTCTTAACCCTATTGGTTGATACATGGTCGACCATGGGCATCTTTGGGTCTATTTTGGGACCCCATGGATCCACTTGTGAGTGATAATGAGACTTTATTTTAATTAAGTTAAAATGAATACAAAAATGGCATAAGCTTACATCTTTTAAAAGAACAATTTTTACATAGGGTTATACATGTTGTATTTTAGATTATAAATATTAATTAGAAAGCTAAAAAGATTTCCTACATGATGATATTTTATTTATAATTTTTAGACATCAAATAAGTTAAATTATTAATGACACAATGATGATGCAGTAATTAATATAATAGTGAAAAATTAAAATAAGTGATATTATAAATACCCAAATAAATATAATATGAAACTTTTAATGAATTAAACTAATTTTATAGGATAATATGATATATTAGGATTGATTTAATTGACTTTGTTTGAAGAAATCAATCTGTTATGAGTTTCACAAAAATCAACTAATGAATAGTGTCAAAATTGACATAAAAGAGTTCTTAAAAAAAATATTATATTATTAATTGATATTAAATTCCTAAAAATCTAAGGTTCGGCCAAGAGACTTATATCATGTTAGGTTAGTCATTAATGGACCACTTGGGGGTCGCTTGGATGTATATGGTAAGTTTATTAACCATATAATATAAAAATACAAAGAGACATTGTAAAAGTGAAACTAATTAACTTAGAGTTAATACTTAAAGATAAGGTTAATATAAGTACCCAAACCTGTCTAAATTCTATTGGATGAGTTGTTTTCGACCTATCCCCACCTCATCCTTTGAATAGTCAACTTTGGAGCCTTTGAAATCCGAATATGAATTTATTATAAATTAATATTTCTAGCTTTTCCAAAGGTGCCCCTCACCCCTCTTATAAAAGGGCACTCCTCCTTCTCATTTCTTCACACCTCTCAAGCCACTTGGCTCGTCCAAACTCTGCCAAACTAATCTCCCCACATCCCTCTCCTCCTCCTTGAAGTTTCCCCTTAGGCAGAAAGCATTTCAAGAAGTCCTTTGGTTCCAACCAAAGTGAGTTACCTAGATTAAAGGAGGTTAACCTACCCCAACCAAGGAAAAGTACAAGGTAAGGGTTATTTCACAATCTCTTCATTATCTGAGGTTGTTTATACGTAATAATCTACTGGGATTTCTTTATCATCCACATCCATGTTTCTTCGAAATGTATTTCAAAACATATTTATTATTTACAAGAATATGGGTTAAATTCATTTATACCCTTGTTTAACTTTTTGTAATAGGTTTATAAAGGAATCTTTCCGTCGTTTTCAAAACAAGTTCCTTTTTAACCTTTTCGACAGAATTAAGATAAGAATGTTTCTTTTAACTTATACGGCGGGTGCGGTTATTTTCCACCGTTATAAAGTCATTGAAGCTTTCCATACAAGATTATAAGAATATTTTCAAAGAAAATGTTTTATTTTATATGCATCTTAAATGATTTCAAAATAAAAGGAGATACTTCTTTAAAAAGAATTTTGATTTCATCTATGTCAACATCCTTTGATGGATTTTAAGATTATTTGAAGTTGATTTATTATGATACAAAACTTCTATATTGTATTGAAGGTTTTGTGATATGTTTGACTGTGGATGTGCTATTTTATACCATTCATAGTTTATGGTGAAACTATTGACATTTCGTATGCTAGTTTTAATCCGAATGTTTATGTTATATTTCAAACTTTTCTTCAGATGAATGTGCTAAACAAGTATGTTCCGGGTTGGGGACCGGTAAAAGTAAGCCCTCCAGGTTGGGGACTGGTTAAAGTAAGCCCTCCAGGTTGGGGACTGGTAAAAGTATGCCCTCCGGGTTGGTGTCTGGTTATTAGAGGCACTCCGGGTTGGTGTCCGGTTATTAGAGGCACTCCGGGTTGGTGTCCGGTTATTAGAGGCACTCCGGGTTGGTGTCCGGTTATTAGAGGCACTCCGGGTTGGGTTCCGGTTAGAAGTAACCCCTAGGTCTTGGGATGAGGCCTAGACAAAGAAATTAACGTTTAGCATTATGCATTCCAACATTATGAAAGTGGTTATTGATTTTTGCATGTGATTATTCGATTAGTAGAATATCCATGTGAACAAGTAAATGGCATTATTTAATCTTATTTATGCCATACTATGTTGAAGTTCAATTTTAAAAGGCTTTTGTTTTAGTTATAAATTGCCTTAAATGTTTATGCTTATTTTGAATGTTCCTCTTTATTGTTATCCTTACTGGGCATTTGAGCTCACCCCTTTTCTATGTTTTATTTTTTCCAGGATGTGAAGAAGTAAGTTATGAATGACATGCAGGGATAGTATGTGGGGATATGAGTGTGAATTATGAAGACTTTGTTGTTGTAGTAGTTTTTCACTTTAAAATGTAATGTAAAACTTTATGAATATATCTAGTGTTTCCAAGGCTACTAAACCAATCGGTCTTTCGAGATTTGATCTTCTTGTGATCATGCCAATGTTACGAAGTAATGCACCGACTCTGGGTAGCTGGGGTCGGGGCGTTACAATCTCAATAATTTTTTTTAAAAAGGAATAGGTGTATCAATTAGAATAGGTTAGCTTTTTGTCCCCCATTATTTGTGGAGATGATATAGAACCTTTCCTAATGCAAACCTGACTATATATATATTAGGTAGTTTGCAACATCTTTTTTATCCCAAATCAACTATGTAGTTATCTATTCTAAATCATCGATAATATTAGTAGATAAATTTTGGGAGGAAGGTCAAAGGATTTTCTAGTGAATCCGGATAGAAATCAAAAATCTTCATTAGTGGGTGATCTATATGGTCAGAGTATAATGATCAGATCTTAGGCATGGCCGATTCTATCAATATTATGCATAGTGTATCTTATCACATCGATTCATGGATGGAAGATACTTTTAGTTTCAAGAGGTAATCAATTCAAAAAAAGTGAACAAACAATTTTTTTTGAAAATTCACATTTCGGAAATCGATAACATACTCCTCTTTTTGAATTCATTTTGTAACCATGAAATACACCTAGTAAAACATATTTCTACAGGTAAGCCACGGTGATCAGCTTGGGGTCCTATTGGGTATTTTTATTTATAAAATTTCAGATTTATATCCCAAATTTCTATTATTTTTTCTGATATAAATGTGTCAATAAATTCCCCCACTCTGAATTAGGACTATTTAGAATGATAATGATCAAATTTTGATGAACATATGGGAGACCTAGTAATTTCCAGAAATTCCAAAAATGGTGGTCATATTTTTGGGTCAAATCCTATTATTATGACCGCCCCATATTTCACACCACTTCCACTACTCTGATGATATTTTTGTTGGGTAATGGTCTCCTAGTGGTGTTTCCTTGGTGAATATCAAACTATTATGTTCTCATAGTAAGCCTGACAACTGAAAATTTAACATAGTTGATGGTACATGCATCATCTTATTGTTTTACTTTAACACTTGATTTGTTGTGTTTTTAGATTATATTAGTTGATGGTACAATTAAAGAATATATGAAATCCCCATTATATTGAATAAAAACAATGATTTACTATGAAAATTGAATACCGATTGACAATAATTGGCAATCTTGGTGATCTAACTCAAATGGGAGTGAATTTTGTGTCCATAAAACAAGTAACATGTGGCTTATTTGGAGAAATCCCATCATTTAACCAATTTGAGTGTATATTTGTTTTATTATACGATGGAACCCTCGAAAAAATTAGAATTTATTAATTGGCTTAATAAAGATTCATGGAGATCATTTAGAGTGTGGATCCTTTTCCACACAAGTGTATCAACCTGAAAAATAGCTTCATTCATATTTTATGTCAGTGGGATTTAAAAAATATCCAATCTTAGACAACAAACAGTTTTATAGTTTTAGGTTACTAAATGACCTCACCATTTTGGATCCTTGGGTAGGGAATCAACCATGATTCTATATTAGTAGGAATCCTAGGATGATTCTTGAAAATATTTTTTAATTTGCATGATTCACCATCAAATCCAAGAACATTGTGGTCCATTTTCTATAATATAATCCATTTTCCTATGAATTAGAATTTATTATGATTAATATGAATGATCACATCTACAAATACATCATCATAGAGATTATTGGAATCCACAGACTATGATGTTCCACGATCTGGAATCCAAGGTCCGGGGGTTCATTTTTTTTGGAGTAGGGCTATCCATTCTATTTACAATAAAAATATAGTGAATTTTTAAAATCTAAAAGCATTAGGTTTATATTATGGTGGGTGGGATTCCCAAACACTAATCCATAGAATAATCTATTTTTCCCAACACATCATTAGAGTATAAATAATATATAAAACAATTTACAACTAGTTCAAAGTGAGGTAGGTGTGATTTTGTGGGATGTAAAATTTATAAGTGGATATCTAATTCTAGGATATATGCTTGATTAATTCCTCCACATTGTTTCACCTAGGGACAGTGCTAAGAGAACTCCTATATTCTAAAAATAATTTCTTTGGATAGTGATAAATGATCTGAGTGAGCACCTCTTAAAAAAATTTACATTTCATTCATAATTTGGGATGATCAAATTATCAAGATTTTTACATGATAGCCAAATTCCACGATACCTAAAATGATATTAACTTATGAAAAACATAGGAATGAAAATGCCTAAGGGCCTGTGATAGAGAGAAAATTTTAGGATAGATGAGTATAGGTCTCTACCCATGCTATCAAATGGGGTTAGCTAATGGGTTTCAAGGATATATAACTAAATGTAAATGTTCTACCAATAAGGTAGTGTGGTGTATTATGTGTTAAAACATCAATTTTAGTTTGGAATCATTAAATAAAATGAAAAATTAACAATGTGGTGTCGATACTAGATATGTTATATAATTAGTTGGGAAATATCTCTAAGAGTTTTTCAGCCTTAACAATTGTTGTCCTTATTGTAGATCCTTCGTGGTGGATCATAGAACATGTAAGAAACTATTATTTTAGGAATACAATAGTGATCCAAAAATGGAATGTTAAGACATAAATTTTGATAATTTGTCTAGTTAGTTCATGAACATTGAATAAGAAAAATATCAATAACTTACTGAAATTTAATATGAATTTTATGATATATACAATATAATATTACAACAAAAACTTTTATTAATAATTCCATTGGGGTTCCCATAGCTCACACATACATGATATCTTTTCAATAAATGATTTTGGTAGCCAAAATATATGGTGTAGTCATTTGTGAAGAAATTTTCACATATTAGTTGGTTGTTAGTTCATCAACATTCAGAAGAACATTCTACACCTCCCTTCAGTGTTTGTGCTGAGAGTCACCATAGAGGAGAAATCAAATTCAAGATAATTGTAGTGAGAGAGGATGAAATCATGAATATTAATATTTCTATGGATGATTAAATTATTTTTATGAAATCTTACTATATTTACACAAGTATATGGTCATATCGGTGCATAGACCATGAGGGTCGGGTAATGATTTTTTAGGTTTCCTTAAATCCTTTTGATGGATGACAACCAATTCATCAACTCATGATGAAATCATCATGCTAATTTGTAACACCGTATCCAATGGAGGGTAAGAGTTCCAAGTAGCTATTTTATCCAATGGAGGAATAATCATCTCAAATTAATAGGATTAAATATAAATATATCATTGTCCCAAATACGTGGAATAAACAAAGTCCCCATTCATTAATTACTATTGATTCTAAATATTCAAATGATTAGAGGGTTAATAGTGTTTAGGGAGATTCATTATCCATGAGGGTGATTTGGAAAACCCATTATGTGGAAGAAATATTCTTAACATGGATTATTCAAGTAACATATTACTTGGATATATTTTTCATTAACTTTCCCAAAGAGGAAAAAAACAACAGCAAGGTAATAGATGCAATAATTTACCCAGAAATTGAGGTAAAACTCTTTTTCAATAAATTTGAGTATTTTTTGGGATTCATCCAAGAAGTCAATGTGAAAAATTTGGTACAAATTATCATTTAGAAGTGGTTAAGAAGACACACATTAGTCCCATACTCTACCACTATTTTAAATATTACTAAAATGTCCATATTATTTATATGATTTATTTGTGTCTCATTTTCCTATTGTGTCCCTAAAATACGCTTCTATTCCCAAAAAATTTTATCTCAGTGCCATACCAAACGTATAGGCATAATATGGAGTCTTAATGGACATGTAGAAGAAACAAAAATGTGGGCTTTTTATCTAACTATGGTATTAAAAAAATCCTAAACATATAGTGTATAAAAAATAATTTCATTTTGAGGAAATATAAAAATGGGATTGATGGGAGGATATTTCCATCTAATATTTATCTGAAGCCAGTGGGTATACATTGCATGTATTTCTATGTATGCTCATTGAGAGAATATTACCTTGAATTCTATCTAATTTTTTGATCAGTTCATGAATTGAAAAGTATCATGCTACTTAGCGTGTATCAAAAAATAATTTTAATGAAAATATCATCCTTCCTTAAAACATACATGGAGAAGCAATGCTGAGAAGGACCATCCACGAGCGTGACCTCATCCTCAACCTAAATATGTCGTAACTTCCATATCTAAATCATATTTTTATTTACTAACTAATATATGTTGATAATATGACCCCTCACTATGAAGCTATTGTTACAACTTTCATTTCACCAATTCAAGATTTTATATTTCCAAAACAATTATTGTCTTACTTCTCCTTCAAATTTTTTATGTTACTTTATTTTATTCATATAGGTATTTAGGGTGATGGTAATATAGTAATCAAGCTAGAGGATCCCCCTAAACCTATGATACTACTGAAAGTGGCAGGTTAAGTGATATAGGTCCTTCTAGGGGATTATCAATAGGAAATCCCCATGGTTTCTCTTATGACAGGGAGGCATTATTTATGACCATACCTCTTTCAACTAAAATAATGTTTAAAAATACTTCATATTTAGATTGAATCTAGAATTATTTCCAACTAATTAAGACTTTTAAAATTGAGAATGTCTGAAACTTAACAAAAATATCAATAGATTTGGGGTACTCTTTCAATGTCCCATCTATTCAGTGATGAATTTATCCATACTTTCCTAGTTCCAAGAACACCCGGAGTTGCTGATAGTTGGATCAACCTAATGGATATGGTCCTCAAATATATAACTGCTCAAATATTTGTTATTAATTTTTACATATATTATTAAAAAAAATTCTTATTAAAGTGATACTGAATATGGAGTTTAATATAGAAATTAAATCGTGCCAGCTTTCATGGAGATATTATTTACCGGTTCAAACACCTTCATTATCTATTCAACAAAAAAGGATTAAAGGGGTTTCACTATTTATAGATTTGTCACTGTGGGAGGAAAATTACCTCGCATTGGGAGAAAGGTGAAAAATCATATCATAATGATCTATTAGGGAGAATAACACTTCCATCCCATACCCGTTGACCTATATTACATTATCCAGAGTCTAACTATATTATGGTAGTTAAGGAATAAAAATTAATATCGGAATTGATGGTTTCTTAAGTAAAATGTCTCATATAAGAGTTATATACTCACAATGAGAAACTATCAATACACCAACTACTCTTGGTGGAATTAGAATATGAAAGGATTGATTATTTTGTGCAAGTGGAGATACTTTCTCATGATGAGTGAGCTAAGTCCACAATAATTTATGAACAAAAAGATAATTTTGAAATTCATCGACAAACAATTAATGATCTTCATGATTTTATGATAAAATAACATTATAAATACCACTTTTGTTTAAAATAATAAAATTAGAGTTTTATTCATTAGATTCTCATTTATTCGAATTATAAATAAGAATAATGTTTTTATCATTCATTTAAGTATTATTGATTTTTATTTTTCATCATTATCTTTAAATGATTTAGTATTTAAAGAATCACCAAAACAAATTGAGATCTACAAAATTTTAAATGAGGGAAAATCAATAAACAAACCGTAGTAAACTCTTACTTGGGATGGATAAAAAATTGTTATAGAAAGAACCACTCTTATTACAACACTAGTGTTGGTGAATTCCAAAATTAACAATGAATGGTTCGACATAGTGGGGTGATTTGTGTTAGTTTGATATGAATTGGAAAAACTCTATCTTTTTTCAATGTTTGGGGCCTAGTCCACATATAATGTATATAGCTTCGTTCATGTGTTGGTAACCAGAAGAATTGTTTATTTTATTCTATTTCCCAAACATTTACTTATGTCTTATATTGGGAAGACCTTATGGGTATGGGAGTGAATTTTCTTAGAAAACCGTTGTGTGGGTTTCCAATCTAAAAAGTTTTATAACACTTTATTTCTTATTTTAGTATCACAAAGATTTGAGTAATATGTCTAATTTTTTATCTAATAAAACATTGATGAAAAATGGATGGTATTCCAACTAGAAACAAGGTCATGGTTGACCCAACCGGGATGAGAATAATATTATCTCTAAATTCCACTTCAGTGGGGGTAAACATCGTTTATGCCAACAGTTTTCACAAAATTATTGTAACATCCCAGGAAAATATAGAATATTAATTTTTCATATTTATTAATATTTGTGAATAATATATTAATATTACTTTATTGGGAATGCTATGCTCGATGGTGTACCCAATACGCAACAACGAGTTTCTTTCAAATCATACGTTGCACTCTAATAATAAAATAATATTATTTTAAATGTTAGTTAATGCCTAGCCGTTGTAATGGAGGGATTGAATATAACTAACTACAAAATGATTATATATTTTTGTTAGATATTTTTACTTTTTTATAATAAGTTTTAGAGGATTAAAATGCGAATGAATCCAATTTTAAGCGTAAATATTCTAATATTCTTTAAAAGGTTGATTAACCGCCTTTTGATGGAGAACCCTTTTTGAATCCACTTTTTTAAAATTTTATATGTTATATTGGACCACATAAAATCCTTCTTTATAATCAGGACATAAAAATTCACTTTGTGTATGTTTTTGTTATTTTTTCGATAAAATTCATTTTTAATGAATAAGTGTAAAATGTTGTATTTTAATTCAAAACCACTTTTTAATATAACTTATTTATATGATTAGATCATATTTTGAAATGGTTTTAAAGTGAAATTAGAATATATTTTTACCATTTATTCCAATGGTGGTCATTGTAATTAATTTCACATTGAAATTGGACTTAAACTAGTGTCAATCATTTAATAGATATTGTTTCTTAAAAACACGCTATTTGTTTTGACAGTGGGAATTATTTGTTAAATTAATTAATGAAACTTATATGTTTTTAATTATTTAAAATAGAAATCATTTTTGAATTCGGAATATCAAATATATCTTAGGGTGAAGTTTTGGTATTTTTCTGAAAAACATCAATGTTTGATGAATAGTGAAACCACTAGGGGTAGTTAAAAAACTGTTTTTTAGTTTAAATGAAACTTTACCACTTCTATGAATTGATTTTAAAAAATCCAACTTAAATGGTTGTCATTAGGATGCATAATGTGGTTCAATTGGATTAAAATAATTTTTTTGGTGAATAGTCACTTTTAAATTTTATTAATCGCGATTAAAGGTAATTAGTGTAACTTAAGGTAAAGATAATGTTATAATAATATAAAATGACCTTGAAAAATGTCCTAACATTATTTCATGAGTCAAGACCGACCATGAAAATCCATGGGTCAACTTGGGGACCCCATGGAGTGACTTCGGTAAGAAAATGACATTAATATCTTTTTATTTAAAGTAAAAATAAAAGTGTCACAAACTTCTATTGTTTTACTAAAATAATTATTACATGGGGTTATATAAGTCATATTTTTTTCTATAAATATTTATTAGAAATATAAAGAGATTTACTACATCATGATATTTGTTTTATAATTTTTAGATATTATATAAATTAATTTATTTAGGACACCATGATGATGCAGTGATTACCTCATTAATGAACGATTTAAATAAAATGAAAAGATAATAATACATCTAAGAAATAAACCTCTAAAAAGCCTATTTTATGGGTGGATTTAGAACTATTATCACCTTATACTCAAAATATATATTTTTGGGACCTTTAAAATCGTAAAATCATTTTAAAATAAAGTGACATTTCATGACTTTCCAAAAGTGCCCCTCCTCCCTCTTATAAAAGGCCCCCACCTCTACCTCCTTACCCACACCTCTCAAGCCATTGGCTCTCCCAAAATATGATAATTTAATATCTCGAAATCCCTATATTGATCCAAGAATCCTTCCCTTCGGCTGAAAGATCTTCCAGAAATTCTTTTGGTTCAAACCAAGGGGAGTTACCCGATTTAAAGGTAAAGTATTTCCTATTGTTCTTTTGTTTTAATTTGCTTCTCCAACCCCCTAAACTATTTTTATTTCATTATTTTGTAACAAAAACAGTATCCTAAATATAATAGGATGTTTTAATTAGAATTATTCGAGCTACACTTACACACACCTCCGTCTAATGGTTAATAAATATACAGTTTCCGTGGATGGGAAATCACTGCCTCATGAAACGATGATTGTTCTATCTTCTCCTACCCCATCTCATAGTGGCCATTATTATGGAAATATATTTATTTATTATATTTATTATATTTATTTATTCTCTATGATTCTGTATTTTATATTTAATACATTCCATTATGATTTTCATGTTGTGCAAATGCAATAATTTCATTTGAGAAAGTGTAGACTACCGCCCCCTCAAGTGATGTGGCTCGTTCATGCAATAAATGGAATGTATAAAGAATGAAATTGATGAAATTATGTGACCTATATAACATATATATTATACTTTAATTATAATATATATATCTCTCTCATCTTGTTTTAATTCCATTGATGTTCCAAAGAAATGAAAGTAGCGTTCATGCGTACGTACGGCCTACCGTCTCCATGAATGGTGCATTTCATTTATTTTTATCTCCTAATGTTATAGAGTAGTATAAAAGAAATATATACTGGATATATATGATATTTAAATCATTAATAATATTCCGGAGATGGTGTACTTATAATTACATAGAAAATTATTTTCCAACGAGTTCAATTTTTAGTCATGTACCGAACATTGACAAAAACGTCTGATATGAACTCATATTATTAACCAATTATTATAACATTATAATATGTGATATGAAATGAATAATAATCTTTAAAGGAGGTACTTATGATCTTATAAATTTACCAAAGTTTAGTATTCAGGAATATAATGAAATGAATAAGACAAGTCGGACTTGAGGTAAGGGAGCCTACCTCTCTCTTTCTTTTTAAGTACTCTCTTTTATTTCATTCATTTTAAGATCGTATTTCACATGTTGGGGGATGTTATTTTATATCCCTATTATTGTAATTTTTATGTTCATTTGATTTGAGACCCCTTTTGATCTCATTAATCCATTTTTGGATGTTTTAAGTGGCACTGTTAGGCTACCAAGTTTTCGTAAGGGATTTTTCATCTTACTTTTATTCCCTTGGGATTTAGGTTACATTTTCCACCATTTCCTTTGAGTGGTTTATGTACAACCCATTATTATACTCCTTGTGTAATATAATATTGTTTATGAGTATTTACATCAATATTTTATAGTATTTCTTTCATGGGGTGTACGTTTTGAAAGTTACCCAAGTCGGTAAGGGAACCTTTCACCCTCCTCTTTTTAAAAGACTTCTTTTTGTTAGATCCTTTAATTTACATCTTATTATGTTGGGATACGTTATTCTATATCCTTATTGATGTAAAATTTATTACCAATTAATGAGATACACGTTTTATCTCATCAACTCATTTTCTGAATTTTAAAGTGATGTCGTTAGGCTATCGAATTTTTACAAGGGAACTTCGTAACCCAATTTCGATTTCTTTGGGTTCAACTTGTAGTTATAGAATATTTTATCCTATGAATATGTGTGAATGATCTATGGTTGTTTTACACTTAATATCCACTTATAATGGGTGTATTTATATTTTTTACACATAATTATGAGATTGATTTATCCTTAATTTAAGGATACCTTCTTTATAAGGGCTTTCATCTCATTTTACATTTCTATTGAGACTTCATTGTAGTTATGCACCAGTTAACTCTTATATGGTGTATATATTGTTTTTTGGAATATTCTATCATGAATCCCTTTATTCTCATGATATTATAAAGTTTTGATTAAATGTTATTTCTCGAATATTTGTATTCAAGTGTCTCTTATTTTTTTAAAAACTCTTTAACTAAAATATCATTTTAAATGTTTTAATTATTTATTCTTATAAATATTTCTCATTAACATACACGTTTTCAAAATGGTTTTTATGGATTTATTTATATGGATATTAATGGTTTAAAATGATAAAAGCATCAAAGTGGTATCGGACTTCGTGTCAATCTCCTTTCATTGAGGAATATTTTGTTTTATACATAAATTTCTTTTATACACTGAATAAACCCCATTGACATTTCATTTCATTCAAAGGGAATATTTTTCTACGAAGCGTTTTACTAAAAGACAAAAAGGAATGTTTCTTTTAACGTACACGGTGACAATGTCCATTTTCGCCGCCGCGATTACTTGTTTAAATTTGGATTCTTTAACAAGTCGTAATGTATTTAAAAGAAATTAAATACCATATACTCATTTATGTATTTTGGTATTGAAATGGTTTTGATAATGGATTTGTTATGTCAATATATTTAAGTTATATATTGTGATTGAAATTTCGAAATGTTTTCTTTCCATTATATTTGTTTTATGTATTATGATTTTGTAATGATACTTGGACATTTGACAGGTGGTTACATGATAAACCATATAATGGGTGGTGCTGTGAATACTAGGATGGGTGGTTATGTTAGAACCTACAATGCATTGGGTATGGAAGTCAGCCGTATGGCTGTTCCATGTAGTGATATGTGTGGAAGTCGGCCGTATGGTTATTCTATTTAAGTATGTTTATGTCCCAAGATTCCTTTATATGTTATGTGTTCTTAATATGGTTTTATGGTAATATTTTGGTTAAAAAGATAAGTGGTGATCATTTATTCAGTGGAGATTATTTACTACTTCGTAAAGGTGAAAAGTATTACTTTGATAAAGTATTCCTAGTTTACTTGTTGTTTTAAAAAAAAACTAACAGCTTTCCTTCTTTGTGTATCCTTTACTGGGCTTTTTATGCTCATCCCATGTTTTTGAAATGTTTTACATAGGGCTTAAAGATGAATAGGGTCAATGATGGGATCAAGGAAAGATATGTTATCTAAATCATGGAACTAGACATATTTCTTTTTAAGAGTTTTTATTTTATGGAAACTTAGTAGAAGTGTATACTTTGTAATCATTTGAGATGTAATAGTTATGTCCTAATTCTCTAAATCTCTAACCCTAAAAAGAACCTCTATGTGAATTATTCATTTAATTCATAATTATGTAATGTTTTAATGCTGGGTCCTTATAGTTGGTATCAAAGTTTAGTTTAGATAACTTTAGAGGTTAGGGTATTCTCTAAGCATAAGTGACATTACCATAAAGGTTAGGATTTCAGAAAGAGTCATAGTTTTAGATAAAGTGAATGAGTAAGTATATTTTAGTGTTTATCTTCCTCATTATTACATGATTATTTTGTTGATATACTCACACTGACATTTTTTGTTTTAGTAAATGGATGGATCTAGCAGGCGCCAATGTGGCAATGGATTTGAAGGAAACTGTGGTGGTTCTTTGATTAAGAAACTGGATGAAATGGGGGATTCAATGAGGAATCTCGTGGTTATTCTAAACCAACTACTGAGGAGTCATGATTAACCACTTGAACCTTGGTGAGTTATTTGATGCATCATGTATGAGAGAACCAACTTGATGTGGAAGTTCAGGTAATAATTATAATGGTAACCATTAGGGTTTATATGATCCTTACTTTTAAGGTAATTATGGGTTATTATATGATGGAAGACTAAAGGCATGAGGTAAAATTGCAGTTAAATTATATTATGGTTATTTTTGAATATTATATATCTTTTTGGGGAATGTTTTAAGGATTATATAGTTTGGGAAAAGGGACAACATGCAGACCGTGTGACAACCCATCACGTCAGATAAAGTTTTGGGAATCGAACCCACAACCAAAGTGCGACTGGTATTTATCACCTACCACTAGACTACATGAAGTCCCTGGTTAGTATGAAAAATTATTTTCAGTTATATAATTTTATGAATCAAGAATATGTAGATTTTAGGTTATTTTGGAAAATATTGACCTATCATGGAGGATATATGATTAGGTTAATTACCTTTCAATATGAGACTATAAGAGCAACTCATGTTATTTGGAGATAAATATTAATTTTTACCTTGGAAGACTATCTGATTAAATACTTTTGATATTTGGGTTTCAATCTTAGTTTGGTTTACTTTTAATAATTTCTTGTACAAATTGTTTATCGAATGGTCTTTGTTGAACTTTGGGTTTTGTTGGACAAATTTTGGAGATTAAGAATATATTTTCTTTTTATAAAGGATTATACTTTGGTGGATTATCTGATCTTGTTCTAACAATTTTGGTTTCGGTAAGAGTCTAAAGTAATGGTAAATATATAGTTCCCTTTTTTGGATTAGGTGATTCTCTAAAAGTTGATAATAGCGCTCTTTATATGAACAAGTAATCCTGAATACTCATCTTTTTGAGAAAATACGAGTTTGTGTAAGAAATCTAGTAAGAGATGAAAGTCTACATGACTAGTAACTGTGTTTTCTTAGGATTTAGTAATGGTCATAAATAACTTCTTCAATTATAATTAACTTAAAAAAAATGTTCTCTGTTAACTTTTCCTACTGGGGAATCAAATACCGTTTAAACCATCACAAGTTTGTGATTTTCTTATGGTTAACTTTCTCATAATCATGTTTTCTATAACTCTCCAATAGAACAAGAACCTTCATTTTCTCTTCCATGTCCATTATTTCCAACATGGAATCCTAGAATGGGTTAACTCAAGTGACTTTTGTACTTCCCTTTCTTTATTTTAAAGTGACAGTTTAATTTACTCCTTTTATGATGTGGGGCATTCAATGAAGTTTCCAAGCCCAAATTTAAAATTGCGAGGACAAAATTCCCAAAAGGGGGGAAGGATGTAACATCCCAGGTAAATAAAAAATATTAATTTTTCATATTTATTAATATTTGTGAATAAAATATTAATATTACATTAAAGAGAATTCTATGCTCAATGGCGTACCCAATACACAATAATGAGTTTCTTTGAAATCTTATGTTGCACTCTGAAAATAAAATAATATTATTTTAAATGGTAGTTAACGTCGAGTCGTTGTAATGGCGAGAATGAACAGAACTAACTACAAAATTATTATATATGTTTTTCAAATATTTTAGCTTTTTTACAATAAATTTTAGAGGATTAAAATGCAAATGAATCCAATTTTAAGAGAAAATATTCTAATATTCTTTAAAAGGTCAATTAACCGCCATTTGATTGAGAGCACTTTTTAAATCCATTTTTTGACAATTTTATATGTTATATTGGACCAAATAAAATCCTTCTTTAAAATTGGGACATCAAAATTAACTTTGTGTGTGTTTTTTTAATTTTTTCAATAAAGTTCATTTTTAATGAATAAATGAAAAATGTTGTATTTTAATTCAAAACCTTTTTTTAATATAATTTATTTATATGATTATATCATCTTTTAAATTGGTTTTAAAGTTCAATTATTTTAAATATTTACCATTTATTCCAATGGTGGTCAATGGAATTAATTTCACATTGAAATTGGACTTAAACTAGTGTCAATCTTTTAATAGATATTATTTCTTAAAAACATGCTATTTGTTTTGACAGCGGGATTTAATTATTAAATTAATTAATGAAACTTATATGTTTTGAATTTTTTAAAATACAAATAATTTTTGAATTTGGAATATCAAATATATCTTAGGGTGATTTTTTGGTATTTTTCTGAAAAACTTCAATTTTTGATGAATAGTGAAACAATTAAGTGGTAGTTAAAAACCCGTTTTTTAGTTTAAATGAAACATTACCACTTATGAGATTTGATTTTAAAAAATCCTACATACATGGTTTTAATTAGTATGTAAAATGTGGTTCAATGGGATTAAAATAATTTTTTTGAATAGTAACATTTACGTTTTTTTAATCGCGATTAAAGGTAATTAGTGTAATTTAAGGTAAAGATAATGTTATAATAATATGAAATGACCTTGAAAAATTTCCTACCCTTATTGGATGAGTCATGGACGACCAAAAAAATCCATGGGTAATCTTGGGGACCCCATGGAGCCACTTGGGTAAGAAAATGACATTAAAAACTTTTTTATTTAAAGTAAAAAATAAAAGTTTCACAAACTTGTATTGTTTTCCTAAAAAACATTTTACATGGGGTTATACAGGTGATATTTTTTTCTATAAATATTAATTACAATTATAAAAATATTTCCTACATCAAGATATTTTTTTATAATTTTTAGACATTAAATAAATTATTTTATTTAGGACACCACGATGATGCAGTGATTACCTCATTAATGAACGATTTAAGTAAAAGGAAAAGATAATGTAAAATCTATGACATAAACTTGTCAAAAACGTATTGGTTGGGTGTATTTCGAACTCTTATCACCTTATACTCGAAAAATATTTTTTTGGGATCTTTAAAAGCCGAAAATCATTTTAAAATAAAGTTATATTTCTTGACTTTCCAAGAGTGCCCCTCCTCCCTCTTATAAAAGGCCCATACCTCTACCTCCTTACCCACACCGCTCAAGCCATTGGCTCACCCAAAATATGATCATTTAATCTCTCAACATCTCTCTATTAATCCAAAATTCCTTCCCTTAGGCATAAATCTCTTCAAGAAACTCGTTTGGTTCAAACCATGGAGAGTTACCCGATTTAAAGGTAAAGTCTTCCCTAATGTTCTTTTGTTTTATTTTGCTTCTCGAACCCCCTAAAATCTTTTTATTCCTTTATTTTTTTAACAAAAACAGTATATTAAATATACTAGGATGCCTTTATGAGAAATATTCGAACTACACTTACACACAACTCCTTCAAATGGTTAAAGAACATACTCTTTCCGTGGATGGCGAATTACTGCCTCATGAAACGATGATTGTTATATCTTCTCCTACCACCTATCTTGGTGTCGTTTATGATGGAAATATATTTATTTATGATATATATTATATTTATATCCTCTTTATACTTATTTATTTTATATTTAATACAATCTTTTATGCTTTTCATGTTGTGAAAATGCGATAATTTCATTTGAGAAAGTGTGGACTACCACCCCCTCAAGTGATGTGACTTGTTCATGAAATACATGGAATGAATATAGAATTAAATTGATTAACTTATGTGACCTATATATAATATATATTATACTGGAATTATAATATATATTCCTCCCTCATCTTGATTTAATTCCATTAATGTGCCAAAGAAATGAAAGTAGCGTTAATGCGTACGTACGGCCTACCGTCTCCATGAACGGTGCATTTCTTTTCTTTTTATCTACAAATGTTATGGAATAGTATAAAAGGAATATATACTGGATATATATGATATTTAAATCATTAATACTATTCTATATATGGTTTACATATAACTACAAGGAAAATTATTTTCCAACAAGTTCAATTTTTACTCATGTACCGAACATCGACAAAAACGTCTGATATGAACTCACATTATTAACCAATTATTATAAAATTATAATATGTGATATGAACTGAATACTAATAATTAAATTAGTTACATATGCAATTAAAAATTTACCAAAGTTTATTATTCAATAATACAAAGAAATGAACAAGACAAGTCGGACTTGAGGTAAGGTATCCCACCTCTCCCTTTCTTTTTAAGTACTCTCTTTTATGTCATTCCTTTTAAGATCATATTTATTATGTTGGGGGATGTTATTTTATATCCCTATTACTGTAATTTTTATGGTCATATGACGAGATACCCTTTTTCATCTCATAATTCAATTTTGTATGTTTTAAATGGCACCGTTAGGCTTCCAAGTTTTCGTATGAGATTTTTCATCTCACTTTTATTCCCGTGGGATTTATGCTACATATACCCCCAGTTCCTTTGAGTGGTGTATGTACTGCCCATTATCCTACTCATTTTGTAATATACATTCATTTATGAGTATTTACATCAATGTTGTATAGTCCTTCTTTCATGGGGTGTATGTTTCGAAAGTTACCCAAGTCGGTAAGGGAACCTTTCACCCTCCTCTTTTTAAAAGACTTCTTTTTGTTAGGTATTTTAAATTAAATCTTATTATGTTGGGATATGTTATTATATATCCTTATTGATGTAAAATTTATTACCATGTAATGAGATACCCTTTTTATCTCATCAACTAATTTTCTGAATTTTAAAGTGACCTTGTTAGGCTGTTGAATTTTTACAAGGGATCTTCTTAACCCAATTTCGATTTCTTTGGGTTCAACTTGTAGTTATTGAATATGTCATCCTATGAATACGTGTGAATTACCTATGGTTGTTTTACACTTAATATCCACTTATATTGGGTGTATTTATATTTGTCACACATAATTATGAGATTGATTTATCCTTAATTTAAGGATACCTTCTTTATAAGAGATTTCATCTCATTTTACATTTCTATTGAGACTTCATCGTTGTTATGCACCAGCTCACTATTATATGGTGTATATATTGTCCTTTTGCCTATTATATCATTAATCCCTTTATTCTCATGATATTACAATGTTCTGATTAAATGTTATTCCACAATTATTTGTATTCAAGTGTCTATCATTTTGTTAAAAACGCTTTAACTAAAATATCATTTTAAATGTTTTAATGATTAAATCTTAAAAATATTTCTCATTAATATCCATGGTTTCAAAATGGATTTTAAGGATTTATTTATATGGATATTAATGGATTAAAATTTTAAAATCTTCAATGTGTTATGGGACTTCGTCTCAATCTCCTTTCATTGAGGCATTTTTTTATACAAAACTTTCTTTTATGCGGTGTATAAGCCCCTTTGACTTTTCATTTCATTCAAAGGGTATCTTTTTCTATGAATCATTTTACTAAATGACAAAAAGGAATGATTCTTTTAACATACACGAGGACAATGACTTTTTCCTCCGCCGCGAGTACTATTTAACCATTGGCTTCCTTAACAAACTGTAATGTTTTTAAAAGAAATTAAATACCATATACTCTTTTATGTATTTTGGTTTTGAAAATGGTTTTGATAATGGATTTTTTATGTCAATATATTTATGTGATATATTGTGATTGAAATGTGGAAATTTTTTCTTTCCATTATATTTGTTTCATGTAATATGATTTTCTAATGGTACTTGGAAATTTGATGGGTGGTTACGTGATAAACCATATGACGGGAGGTGCTGTGAATACCAGGACAGGTGGTTTTGCTATAACCTCCAATGCATTGGGTATGGAAGTTAGCCGTATTGCTATTCAATGTAGTAATATGTGTTGAAGTCAACCTCATGGTTATTTAATTTAAGTATGTTTATGTCCCAAGTTACCTTTATATGTTATTTGTTCTTTAAATGGGTTTATGGTAATCTTTTTGTTACAATGTATAAGTGGTGATCTTCTATTTAGTAAAGAGTATTTACTACTTCGTAAAGGTGAAAAGTATTACTTTGATAAAGTATACATGTTTTACTTGTATTTTTAAAAAAAGTAAAAGTTTTCCTTCTCTTTGTATCCTTTACTGGGATTTTTATGCTCATCCCAAGTTTTTGAAATGTTTTCCACAGGGCTTAAAGATGAATAGGGTTAAATATGGGATCAAGGAAAGACACGCTATCTAAAACATGGAACTAGACATGTTTCTTTTTAAGAGTTTTTATTTTATGGAAACATAGTATAAGTGTCTACTTTTTAATTTTTGAGATGTAATAGATATGTCCTAATTTTCTAAAACTCTAAACCTGAAAAGATCCTCTATGTGAATTATTCATTTAATTCATAATTATTTAATGTTTTAAGGCTAGGTCCTTATAATTATGTTGTATGATTTAGGATATCATGAGTAGGTTTAAAATTAAAATACATAGTGCTCTATGAATAGTATCTAAACATATGGATTTGGGTTTTCAAAGAGGTGTTTCTCAACTAAAAGAATTTTTGTTTCTTGGAGAGTTATTCCTAGTTATAAATGATCAAAAGAATAAAAAAGTCATAATCCTATTTTTACAAAGGTTATGATGCATGAATGAGTAACATGGTGGATATCAAATCCACATGAATATGTGGGATGGTAGATGTTGTTAATCAAAACCTAGGGAACCAAAAATAGAGATTTAGAATGGGACAGGTACATAAATGATGATAGATAAACATACCAGAAATGCTCAGCCAGGGGATAACCCCCTGACCATTTATTAAATAAAATGAAAAGTGCCGTAGACAAGCATCAAAATGCAAAAAGAAAAGAACCTACATGTCACACAACCCATACCCATCTCCATAATCCTCCTCCACTATGGCTGTTTCCCATTCTAGGCTTTCGTAATGCCAAAGAACATTAGCATATTTCCTTCGCAGATTCATCTTCTCCAAGGATAAGATCTCCTCGTTGACACCAGAAGACCTAGTGACTAACGGCTTTGGAAAATAGGAGTAATCTTTCTTTAACCTGCGTCGCAGAGGGGCAGTCATGACTTCTTGAGCCCCGCTCACCTTCGCCTTCCCGCCTTGGACCACATCACTAAAAGAAGGCTTGATCATAACTCCATAATTTTCTTGATCACTCTCAAAGAAATCCCCCCACTTTCCATGGATAAGAACCTGCTGAAAATTATCATTCCCTCCAAGACGCTGCTGGAATTGACCATTGGTGTCAATTGTAGCAAGCCACCATGGCTGTTCCGGGGTCTCCGGATGAAATAAAGCCCCCTACAGCACATAATTTGACCCATTTCCTCCCTCCTGTGAAGGTGCCTCACGCTGCATCTCAATCATAGAAGTTCCCTCCTCTACCAGATCCTTTTCTAACTCCTGGAACTAATTGGAAGTAGAAACTGTGAATCTAACCTCCCCATCAATCACATCCCATCCTTCCACCCCATTCCTACCATCTGAAACCTTCATCGTATCATAGCCTCTGCCAACATCATCCTGCACTCCATTTACCACAGTCACTGCTTCCTTGAACCAATTGCTCTCCATTTCAGTAGTTGTAGACACACACACCTCATGATGAAACTCCTTCACAGCAATGTTTACACCTGCAGTGCCTCCCCCTTCACCAGAACCAGAAGCCTCCTTGGTATTCACGTGAACCACCCCATCACCGAACTGCAGATCATGTCGAAGCCTGCTGAACACAACAGATACATCAGGATTCGAAGGGGCCTCTACACAGCTCCTCAAAGGCACTGACGACCGATTCTCCTCCATAGTTCCAAGTGCCACACCCCCAGCAGACACCAATCTCAGCCTGGAGGAATCATCCACCCTCCCCTTCGGTTATATGACCTTCTGTCCAGCACCTCAGAGTGACAGTTCGACGCCATATTCCCCATAAGACAGAAGGTGTTATAGTATCCTACCCAAGATTCGAAAATCATGGGCTTCCTCCATCTGAATTCCTCAACAATAGTGATCCATACCCAACTGACCGCGGGACATGCAATGTCCACCTCCACACAAAGATGAGGATTCACTGGATGACTTATAGTGGACGTACGAACATCAGAACTGAGAATGTGCCCCATCATATTACCAATCACGCGAATAATTGCATTATTTTGAAATGGAAGAGGGAGCTGTGGAAGACTAACCCATGCCGCAGTGGTTGACGGATCACGATTCATGTATAAATCAAACGACCAGCGAAGGAGGAAGAACCGGCATCTGTTGCGTCTACGAGGGGCACTGGACCAGGTGCAGATCAAATCATCCTCCGAGGAAAAACGAATCTTGAATTGGCGACTGTCGAGATGCCCAACAATAGCGCGCTCTTGCAAATCCCACATTCCGAAGATGAAACTGTCGAAGTCATCGACCGAGGGACTTCTCCGATCAAAGAATGCTACCAGCATTAAATCCAAGTGACTCAAAGCTTCCAAGAACTCAGATTAAGAGATCAGTAGTTGAGGATCACCCTGATGAAGATCAAGAACTTTCGGGCATAAAGAAATCGACGGGAAATCCAGAAGGTAGCTAGGGTTTGAGAAAGGAATGAAAGGCTTCTGCGGTGTTGGAGGCTGTGAGACCCGGTCCTTCGCCTCCCTCCCACATACTAGAAGGGGAGGGAAGTCATCCCCGAGCATCATCTAGGGTTTCAAAGAGCTCCATTACCAAGCCGTAGGTCTCCGCAAGTCACTGTCGCCGTCTCAGCGAGACGCCATCCCCCATAGATAAACATATTTTACTAGTATAATACATTATGATTCTATTAAAGAATATAGTAATTAGTTTCCATTTTTATTCAATCTGAATTTTCACTAAGTTGATATTTCATATCATGTGAATATATTTATAGCCATATTTGGGGCACAGTATGCATAGTCATGCCAAATTGTCTTATAGAGTTAAATGTGGTCATTAGTGATAGTCATGGATGATTTTTGTGGACTCAAGAATGTAAGAGGTTGTAGTGGTTAATAAGAGTGGGAAATTAAATGATTATTATGGTGAACTATAGGTTACATAATTATGTTTTTAATTAACTATTTGATCCTGGAAATATAATATTTTCTTTTCTATCATTTTCCTGGCCCAGGATAGTCTAATGAAAAAAATTACTTTTCCAGGGGTTATATATTTCCCCACATGTGTTTTGTGCCTCTTTCATTTTTGATAAGTTTTTTTTCTATGACTTTTAGATGAGATAAAAATAATACGGGGACTCAGAATTTAATTATGCCACCCTTTTAGGGTTTTGGAACAATCAATTTTTATGACCTTTTCACCAATAGTTTAAGGTCTTCATTTTTGGATAATAAAGAGGATATAGATTAAGGATATATAGTTTTCTAGAAAAGTATTGATATTAGGGTCATGAAGAATTACCCACATGTGAAGTGGGAGAACCTATTGGTATATATTGTAGTAAAAAACATAGGTGAATAGAGAACTCAATATCACTATATATTATTCCAAAAATGAGGTGAAAAAATTTTATAGTCATAGTGCTTCGCCAAAAAGGGGGATTGAGATAATCCATTTATTAGAAATGGGAAATCTAACCCGACATGAAATGATAGAAAAATTCAATTAGATATTATTTCAAAAGTTCTCTTTCCATAGGTTGTTGTCCTAATTCATGGACTTAAAGATCCATAATATCAATCCAAATGGATAAAAAGGCATTGATTGTCTATGTGCCTTTTGAACATTGATAGATGATGTTGTAAACTAAAGAATATGATGGTTTTATTTGGACTAGTGGTTCATATAAGGTATGAATGTGATGACCATATAACATATTCAAAATATGTATTATACTTAATTATTGTTAGGGTATAAAAAATTATTTGATTCTCTACTTCCAAATAAATATGTCTTCGATTGATAGTCTATATCACTCAAAATAAATTTTATATTATTATCAAAAGATAACGAATTGACACTCCAATGTAAAGGGTAAAGAAATAGTGAATCCCATGTGTGTCTCTGTAATAATGAGGTATAAGTAATTTGGTAGATTTCTAGTGTAGTGATAAATAACAATACATTCTCCTTGAATTCTTTTTCTATCCAAGACATTAATAGCATAATTATCTTCTCTCCAGGCATGACTATAACTGATACCTAGAATGAAGAGAATTTTTAACCTTCTAACAGATAGATCAGATCCCATGTTAAGCCATAAATTCTCTATAGGATCCCAATTAGCACACTTTAATCTAATTCCACCTCTTATAGATTTATATTATATATCCTTAAAATTGGAAGACCCGTGTTCATGGATCGATCCTCTACTGATAAGGATGTGTCTAGTCTGTAGAAATAAATGAAACCCATGATCACTGAACATATATTACATCACACAATCCCTCCTCCATATTTCCTTAGATAAGAAGGATCCATCCACATTTAACTTTTACCACATGAAGGGAAGAATCCAATTTACTAATATAAATGTGTCCCTTTTATTCCTACTCAACATATTTGATATGTTCCATGGAATATTTTTCCTAATTATCTCTAATGATTCCCCACCCTTGTGGAGAGGCCCTAGCTCCACAATGAAAGACATCACACAAACATTAAATAAGTGATCTAATAACTTTTTTCCTTATCATTCCATAATCCTCATATTCTAAATAACCAAACATTTAACAAATAAAATAATCCATCAATCCTTTTTGTCCACCCCATAATTTTCTTCAATATGAAACCAATTAACTATGAATTTTGAAATTAAATACCTTACTCCTTTTAAAACCACCTTTTTTCTTATGGAATTTCTAATCTGAGTTCCCCATATGCTTCTGAAAAATAATTCAATATATTTTATAGGATCTAAGATGAAAAACATCCACATTGAGAGGCTGTAATGACTACGTGACGTTGAACATTATCATTAGTAGTCTTTTCCTACGACAATATCCCAAAAAAATCTTATTCATTGGGATCCTATAGACCATTTTTTGAATCCTATTCATCATGATCTTGGTTGGTTCATATAATCTCTGTAAAATCACACATGTTGAAATGGCCACTAACCAATCATGAAAAAACATAGATATCCAGTTCTTCATTTTGAGATATATTATCATGAATAATTTTTTGTTATTAAAAGAGAGTGGTACTAATAAAGATTTTGAACTGGAATTCCTCCTAGAATGATATACCTAGAACTATGAATTACTAAATATAGAGAGCCTTTCCATCACAATTTTCATCCGAGATACTGATATCTTTAGTGATCAATTCCCATAGAAACACATCCCTCGCAATCTCCAAATGATTGATCATGAATTTAACAAGGCTTGAGGTTATCCTATTATATTATTCCCATTTTTTATAATTTTCTCCATACCTATTCCTCATAAACATTTCCCTTGAAGTATTCCCATCATTTATTTCTCATGCCATTATATCCAACTCTGCATCCATGGTTTCTAAAATTCTTCAATGATTATCTCTTCTTTCCATAATCATTATGTCCATTCTCATACATGATTCCAAAAATAACATCCCAACATGTTTATCATCCCATATAAATGAAGTATAAAAAATTAAATCCATTCAATAGTTTCTTTTAGGGATTTGATAATAGAAAACACATGCTTTGGTATCGAAGACAAAATGTTCATTATAGATATCATTCTTCCTCTAAAATATAGAAAAACATTTCACCACTTCCATATTCTTCCTTCAATCCAACCGATAATTACATTAATAAAAATGTCTTTACTCTACTATCTTATAAGGGTGGTCTTAGATATACCATTGGAATATATATCTTCTTCATACGTAATTTAAATTGGATTGTTCTCAACACCAATTGTAGAACCAATTAGAGATACAATCATTGTTTCCCTTTGGTAGACCCTTTAACAAATATGT
Organism: Viscum album; assembly: GCA_963277665.1. Lineage (NCBI taxonomy): Eukaryota > Viridiplantae > Streptophyta > Magnoliopsida > Santalales > Viscaceae > Viscum > Viscum album. The sequence goes on from OY728137.1 coordinate 738,800,724, forward strand.
TTAACATAAGCATCCATTTCTATATTGAATACACTATTGTATTTTATCCTACCATTGATGAAACATTTTATATAATCCACAAATGTGAGATGAGAAATTGGAACATTCTTAGAATTACTTCTTGGAATAATCATTCCCTCCTCCAAGATGTGTTTGATGTTCCTTAAAATTGTATCAAGTGAAATGATAAAAATGTTTAGAGACATGGGATCCCCCTGTGTTAATCCTGTAATTATTTTTAAGAAATTGAATCCCCTCCCCTCTAATTGAAATGTGTATCCATAGGGAAATAAATAATATAAATTAATGTTCATAAACCCATTCCATGATGCCAAACACAACTCAAAAAATATTCTCCATTCTAACTAATTATCTTATATATCTACATCCTCTTTGACCATGATGTTGGATCTAAGAGTTTTTTTATTGATTTAATTCACAATTTCAAAGGCTATACCAATCACTAAATAGACTCTCCACCCTTGAAAAAATCCATGTTAATATCCAAAAAATACCCCCTTAATAAAGAGATTGAGTTATCTCCTAATAAGGAAAAATAGTATATTTTAGGGAAAATGATATTCAAATAAGCCTTTACTGATTGATATAATTCTGTTCTATATATTTTTTGTATGGGAACCACCATAAACACAGACACTGCTCTGTTTAGACTACCACCAATAGTTTTTTTTCATCATTGAATCCCACACATGAATTTTAATAATACCTCAATAATAAATATAAAATGATCTAGGAAAACCATCATATTGAGGATCAGTCTTTGGATTCTTATTGAAAAATACCTCCTTGATCCTTCTTTAATCTTGTATTGACACTAGCTATTCATTTACTTCATCTTTAACCATTCTTATTACAAAATTCCAGAAGACCTACTCCACGAATTCACTAGAATATCATCGAAAATTGGGGATATTTTAACCTTATATAATATTGATGAAGTGATCAAGATACATCTTTCCAACAACATCAATCTCCATAATATAATATACGGTTTAGTTTCTTGGTCCCAATTCTTTATTTTACACATTACTGAAAAAATAAATGTTTATATCCCATTTCATGAGAAAATGGTTTCTAGATATTTTCCTCAACACATTTTCCATTTCAAGAATATTTTCCGACATTTGATGTTTTTCACAACCAAGGACAAAAAGTTTTCATCATCCCATCTCATTTGCGGCTGCTTCTATAGTATGTCAATATCTCATTTGTATCCCCTCCAAGATATTTTCTATGCATGTTATTCAAAAAATCCATCGTTGTGTTTCCTTCCAAATAATTTTTCTTCGATGTGTTAACCCTAACCAAGATGAAACTATCTCCAAATTGTCCCAGTATGTTTTAAGAATTTGAGAAAATATTTAAAATTTCAACTATTTCAGGGAGTAACAAAGTTGATTACCTCTTCATTCTCCTTTTTTCAAATTAAATATGGTGATATAATTTTTTAAGAATGATCTAGAAAGATAAAGAGAAAATACCTATATAAAATAAGCGATTACATGATGGTTTGATATGCAATGATCCAATCTGCATCATATTATGCAAATCTCTTTCTTTTTATTGCACCATGTGTACCCTTATCCTCAAGAATCCAAAGTCCACGGGGCCCAATGTAGCCTATAAATATGTGATTTATTGAGATCAACCACTATAGATGGTTTCAACTCCTCAATTTTTAAATTCCTCAATGAGAGTGTTTAATTCCCCCTATACTCCGACAAATTCTAATGTACAACTTCATATTCAAGAGTGTTTATAAAATTAAACACCATGCCTAAAAAGGGAATATATTTACCCAATAAATTAAAATATTAAATTAATATGATATATTTTATAGTTTTGAATGAAAAAAGAACTAAATTTGATTAGATGACACGTAAAAGTGACCTTTCTTGGTATCTTTTGTTATATGCAAGAAAGAATTTCCTCGATAGCTTGTGTTACACAGAAGACCGGGTTTCACTATATAACTACGTATTATTAAAATATTATTGTTCTGTATAATATGTTAATACCTAGCCGTTATGATAGAGGATATTAATAGTATTAACTTGGATTTTAAAAAATTAACGAATTATATTTTTATAAAATGAACTCATCAGTTACCAATTGATAAGAATTTAAAATAAGAACCAATTGGATATAAAAAATATTATTGTTTTTATGCTTCCAAAAGGGTTTTGTCTTAAGATAAAAAATTATTTAAAATTAGTGATTGATTTTAATGAAATAAATATTTTATATATTCAATAATATATTTTTATTTTCATCCATTAGGTTTGATAGGTATAAGATAATAAGAAATCCAATTTCACACATAAAAACTTAAATTTATATAAAGCTAATTTTACTGATTTTTAAAATAGAACCCATTTTAAATATTAATTTTTACACTTTAATTTATTTATTATATCAAAATAAACTTCATATTTTAAAAGAAACATAAAAATTAGTTTAGGGGGAATTTTGTAAAAAAAAATTGGAGATATAACATTTATTAATGAATAGTTAAAAATACTTAATTTCAGGTGACAAATTCTTTATCATCCATTTTATTTATAAGTATACATTATCCATATAAGTTGTTTTAAAGATTAATTAAATCAAAGTTTTATTAATTAGTACAGATTATGTCATTGAAATGAATTTCATGTTGAAATAAATTATAAAAGCATTGTAAGCTTTCAGACGTTTTTACTTTAAAAACCAGCATTATCCTCCAACATATGAGGTTAAATTTAAATCAATTTATGCGACTTCTATTATTGGAATTTGGAAAAATGGATTCCATATTTGTATTAAGAATAATTTAAATTCAAAATTAAAACCAAAATTCTTATTCGTGAAAATAATTAGTGAAATTTATTAACATTAATTACCACTATTAAGGTTAAGTTTAGATTAATAAGGGATAAACCGTAACATTATGTCCCAAAATGACATATAATCTTATTCAAGAGATATTTTATGGTCATATATAAAAACTATGATATCGTTTATCAAATTGATCGCATATTTGGATCCAATTGTGAAATAAAAAATTTGTTATGAATTTCTTTGTCAAAATATTACAAGAGTGTCACTCTTCCTATACAATAAGAGGTCACCACTTCTCCCTATTCCTGAAACCATAAAAAACACTAATTTTCGGCCAATATCATTCCAGGTATCTTTCAAAAATACATCACCAATACAGTTAATCCTACCTTTTGGAAGTAATCCTTCCATGGAAACCCATGGGTATAAACAAAAATGAGTTACTCGATTAAAAGGTATCATCTTTCCTAAATCTCTTTAATTTTATCTCAATTATTCACTCCCTAAACTCTTATTATTCAATGATTATATAGAAAATAAAGTATCATAAATTTAATAGGATGTTTTTATTTTAATTTTTTTACCTAAACTCACACAAACATTCATCTAATGGGTGATGAACCTAATGTTTTTGTTTTTGGAGAACTACTACCACATGAAACTATGATTGTTTATTTTTCGTTTTACCACTTCACATGGTGTCCATTATGATGGTAACATTTTTTATATATGACGTATATGATATTTATTATTTATTTATATTTATTTACTCCTTTAATAACACCTACATTTAATAATTTCAATTTTTTATTAATGTGATAACATCGATTGAGGAAGTTTGGACTACAGCCCCTTAAAGCGATGTGATTTGTTCACACTATGCATGTAATATATAATAGCTGTTATTTATTAAAAATAAGTGACATAAAAACCCACTATATAATATTCCTTGCACTACTATATTTATTTAAATATAATATATATTTATTTCATTGTTATCCTTTTACATACTTAAAAAGTGATAATGTCGTTCTTGGGCGTGTGGACTACAACCTCCTCAACATGTTATGATTCATTTTTAAATAACAATAATTAAATAAATAATTATTTATAATTAATTATCTTGTAATTTTTGTGATAATTATCATTATATAATGTTGTGGTGTTACTAACCTTTTTTTCATAACTGTCATTTGAAAATAGGAACGTCTCTCATGAGTACGTATGACATTCCATCCCCATGACTATAATGTTGATTAATTTTTCACACCGATATTTAATAATTAGTTTTAAAAGAATAATTTATGAATAAATATGATAATTATTCCATTATTATTATTTTAGTGATTTTTAATAATGAACCCTTTTACCATAGTTGACCAACCATGTTTTTTTGACAAATAAACAGATTTTGGTCGAAAACACCCGATGTAAACATAAATTATTATGTTATTGAATAAATAATATTAATAAGTGAAATAAAATAATTGATAAACATAAAAAAATTTCTCAAACAACTAAATAATTAACATATGTTTATTATACTGTAATTTAAAGTACCTTCAATTGAAAGGAAACACAAGTTATGGATTCTTGTCTCAATATCATTCCATGAGTCATACCTAATTTGTATACACCTAATATATTTTATATGGTGTGTATATTTCCAATTTTGACATGTAATATCATGAAAACATAAATTTCTACTGTATTTTTAGTTTCAGTAAGAAATATTTCTTTTTAGGGGATTTGATTTTAATGTTAACAAGTGGAATAAAATTTCAGAACTAAATTTCTTTTTATAGAGTTATATTACTTCTAATTAGTCATTAATATTACAATAGTAAGTGTGTAATCAGTTTTGACTATATATTTTTTATATTTCCACTAAAATTATGTGTATTTAAATTTTATACACATATTCTACTATTTTTTTATTCTCACTTCAACACTATATCATTTTATGGGTTTATTTCAAAATATCATTTAATTTGATATTGTTTTTACATATATTTCTAGTTGAACCAATTATGGGATAATCATTCCACAACCCCTTTAATTTTAATATCATCTGGTAATTCATGACCTTCATCATGTATTGATACAATTTCTTCACTCTTTGGTACTCAAATGTTTTATAAAATGTTTTATGAAAACCTGATGCCATTCCTCTATTTAGTCGAAGAACCTATTTTCTTCAAAAAACCATGTCTTAAAAGAAATGTATTAAATTAATGTTTTCACATTTCAAAAATTATTTTTAATGAAATTTTTACACATTTTTTTGACATTTATGAATTTTTTTAAATGAATTTTGATGTTTTTTTTTCAAACAAACCATTTTTCTATCCCTTTTTACCACGATGAAAGAGTGTCTCTATTACCTCTTATGACATGTACGGATTTATCTAGAAATGTTTCTTTGAATATTCATTTCCATTTTTAAATTATTTATTTTTAGATAAATTTTTTTAACGGGATTTTCAATGAAAAACATATTCAAATGGATTTTCCGAGAAATTGATATTTTCCATAGGAATATTTTTTTATGGTATTATTTTATTTTATGAATTATAATAACCCTCTATTTTTACTCCACATTGGATTTTTGGTATTGATACAATCTATAAAATTTCTTTTGATGGTTTTTGATTAATTTTTCCATGGAATGTACTTATATTTACTTCGTTTAATTGCTTTTTTGGGTCCTCTTAAAGTATTCAATTTCATATGATCATTGAGAATTAAATTTACCATAATTATCCATATCATTTTTCAAGGATATTACAGTTCCCTAAACTGTATACCATTTTATATATGGTTTTTACTTTGAAACTTATTTGATTAACAAGGTAATTATTAGTAAATACGTATTTCTCATTCAATATGATTATTTGATACGAAATATTTTTTATTTTAATTATTCAATATGAGGATTGATTTAGATTGGAAATGAATGGTGGGCCCCACAACATTATATATTCCTTCAATGCATCGACATGCTTTCATGAGACAAATAAATTACATAGATTGATTGGGCTTTGACCCATAATTTAAACCATATTCTAAAAGCTCTTGATGGTATAGGTTTTCATGTACGTGATGCCTGATGTCCAGTAATTTAGAATTTTCCTCACTTAGACTCAGTTATGATTATCCATGACTTTTTTTTGTCAACATAAAAATGGATGCATTTTAATCTTAGTTTATTGATTAATGGACTTTTATTCTATTTCGTAACATTACATATCTAATTATCCTTCTTTAATTAATTTAATTTCATGTGTTTTCATTTATTATATTTCTATATTATTATCATTTTAGTTTATTGAAATCATGGCATGTGTGTTCAGTTATTTACCTTTCCATATTAATTTATTGTCATTGATTCATTATTTTTTCTTCTATGATATACATAGTCTTACTAAGAATTTGAGCTCAGCCTTATCTTATTTCCTCTCCCCAAAAATCAATGAAGTGTACGAATAAAGATTTTTAAGGATACAATAGATGGAATAATGTTTTTTACCTAGATAGGAAAAGGAGAATAAAAAAATTTGTTGTAAAAGGGTATTAATTTGTAATAAAAGGATCATGTTTGTATTTGTTATACCAATACTACAAAACTCTTCGAACAATAATGGATTATTTCCTTGTAATCATGCCAATGTAATTGATAAAAGAAACAAGATCCAGTCTTTTAGGGTTGGGTCACTAAAGCTGGTATCATAGGATGATTTGTAGAAACATTGGGAAATAGAATTTTGAAAACATATATATTAAAGTAAATCCTAAGATAAACATTGAGTATAAGTATTGAATAAAATCCTTGGGTATTGGTAATTTGATTTTATGTGGGTCTTCCGAGAAATAATTCCATGTCTGGATACTATGAGTGTAAAAAGTTCTAAAATATATGTACCTAAGATTAATAACTCTACAATGGTGTTTTGGCCTTGACACATGGTAAACTGGTACATGAATATGGTCGTTATTGTATTCCTAGATTGAAACTCTTGGGGGAATTATTAGGATAATCCACATTTTATTTACAATCCAATAATAATAACATGAGTAGATAATGAAAATTAATGACCTAGGTTATGCATAATGTATTTTTTTATTGAAGATATGGTTTCATGATTTATAAATCCAAAAAACGATAATATGATTAAACATTGGACTAATGAAGGACCTATTTTGATGATGTATTTTTGGGATTCAATAATTAAACTATAGAAGTATTTTACTATTATTAATATAGATATATAAATGATGAAACATCTAATGAATATTCTTGATTTTAAAAGCATATGTTTTACAAGGAAAATAGGTTTAATGGGAAAATTACATTACATATTATAGAGCTAAATTTGAAGGTAAATATAGAATTTAGGGTTCATATGACAAGTAATAACATTATATTAATAGTCAAATAATATTATGATATTTTTTAAAAATATTTTATTGAAAACCGTAGTTAATATTCTATATAATGATTAAATTTCAAGGATATCCATTACATTTATTTTTTAAATTAAACTAATATGGTTTTATAAAATTAAAACATGTTTTTTAGGTGACAAACTATCTTGTAAATAAATTCCATGGGTATTGAATCCCTGACCTATGGACGATAAAGGTTTCATGAAAACCACTAACCTATTCAATGTCTTGGATAATTTTTCTCTGTTTTTACCTAAACAATCTGATGAATAAATGTTAATAATGAACTAGTAGTATTATTTTTGTGGATTAGAGACTAATAGATGAACTATATTGGTTTTGGATGATAGTTGGAGATAAATAGTTATACATTTCACACTTTTATAGGCCTTAAGATCCTCTTAATGTTTTCTTTAGTTCTTCATGAATAAATAATTCATTATTGGTAATTAATTTCCTAGATTAATAGGATAAATCATAATTTAATTCAATCACAAACAAAAGTTAGTATTTTTTCAATGAAATTGAAACCTATCAAGTAATAATAATTCCTTATATTCTTGGTTAGTAAAATAATTACCCAACATTATGTAAATTTCTTTAAAATAAAATGTTTGTCCTAATACCTAAATTTTAATTAAATTAATGGTATATTAAATAATCAACGATTTATTGAATTGAGGCCCTTAACATTCTATTCATCCTTAAATTGTCTTTGATTCAAAACCTCATTCATTACCTATAAATATTTACACTTTTTTTGAGTTACATACTTTCACTTTCCACTAATGTTCCCCTACATAGAGACCCAATTACATGGTAGTCCATGTGACCTTTGTAATTCTCATTCTACCTTATCTAGGGGATGTTTTACAAATCCCTATCATGATATGGGATTTAAATGTTGAAAAAATAAAATAATAAATTAATAATATTGAGATTAAATTGTGAGGACATAGTTTAATTAAATTAGGAAGAATATAACACCCCAAAATTTTAAATAGCAACTTTTTATTCAACTGTCTTTATGACATGAAACACAAAGTGTAAAAAGGGAATATATTAACACGATACATTAAAATATTAAATAAATATAATATAGAATATAGTTTTATATTCGTGCAACACTAAGATATCTTGGATCACATGTGATAAAGAACATCCTTGATTTCTTGTGCTATATGCAACAACGACCTTCCTCGATTGCTTGCATTACACGCAAGAGCGAGTTCAACCAAATAACAATTTATTATTAAAATGTTATTGTTCAATATTATATGTTATAACCTACACATTATGTAAGTGTTCATGATTAATAATAATTAATTTAGATTTTTTTTGGATTTTTTTAATATAAAGTAAATTTATTTGTTACAAATTAATGAGAATTAAAAATAAGAACTAATTTGATATAAAAAAGAAATTTTTTTATTTTTATTCTTTGAAAGGATTTTTCCCTTAATAAAAATAATATATTACAATTATTTATTTATTTTAATTAAATATATATTTTCTATATTATGTGAAATATTTTTCATATTCATCCATTAGGTTTTATTGGCATAATATAAGAATAATCCAAATTTCATATATAAAACATATATTATATACATGAAATTTTACCACATTTTAATGGAAACCCCATTTTGAATCAATATGTTGACACTTTAGATAAATTAATATGTCAAAATAAAACCCATAATTTAAAAGAGATAAAAAAAATTAGTTTATGATGAATTTTTATATTTTTCAAAAATTGATCATTTTTTTTAATGAATAGTTAAAAATACTGAATTTTAGTACAAAACTGCTTTTTCATCTAATTTATTTTTAATGATGAATTATAATTATAATTGGTTTTAAAGTTTAAATAGATAATATTTTTATCAATTAATACAATTTATATATTTCTAATCAATTTCACAAAGTAATTGATCACAAAAACATAGAATTCTTTCAGACTTTTTTAATTTAAAAACTTGTATTATCATCACACCTACGAGATTAACTTTGAATCAAATTACTCAAATTATATGATTTTAAATTATAAAAACGGATTAAATATTTTTATAAACATAATATTTAATTTATGAAAATAATAATATAGTTTTTTACCAAAAATATTAGTGGATGTGATTAACATTAATTACAACGAATAAGTTTAAATTAAGATTAATAAGGGACTTAAACTTAACCTTAAAGCTCAATACCACACATAAACATTTACAAGATATATTTTATGTCCATATATTTACCTTTTATTATATTTTATATAATTTTTTCTATCATGGTATTCATTTGAAATAAGAAAATAGTTGTATGAATTTCTATTTTCAAATATTACAAGAGTGCCACTCATCATCCACTGTAAATGTACACCACTTATCCCCATTCCTTGTACCTCTAAAACCAATTATATTAATCCAATATCAGTAAAATTAACTTAAAAAATTCCCACCCCTCAACCATGATGCCTCCCAGTGTGTTATAATCTTTCCAAGGAAGCCCATTGGTATAAACCAAAAGAAGTTACCCGATTAAGAGGTAATGTCTTTCTTAATGGTCTTTAATTTTATCTCCAGTACCCACCACATTAAATATTATTATTCCATGATTATAAGAAAATATAGTTGAAAATATAAAATTAATTTTTGTATTAATGGTTTTACCTATACTCTCTCACAAATCCATCTAACGAGTAACAAATATATTGTTTATGTGTATGGTGAACTATCACCTCACAAAATTATGATTGTTCATTTTTCCTATTACCACCTCTCATGGTGGCCATTATATTGGAACCTCTATTTATATATGAAATACAAGATATTTATAATGTATTAATACTTATTTAATCTTTTAATAACACATATCATTAATACCTTCCATTTTGTGTTAAAATGATATCATCTTCTCAGGTAGTGTAAACTATAGCCCCCTCAACGTGATGTGACTTGTTCACACTATACATGGAAAACATAAAGGATGGTTTTAATGAAACATATGTGAAAAAAATGATATTTATGACAAAATTAACCTTTTTTAAATATAATATTTATCAATTACTTTGTTACCCTTTCACACACTTAAAAATTGATAACATCGCTCATTGACGCGTGGACTACTACCTCCTCAACAAGATGTGATTCGTTTTTTACATCCAAAGAATTATATATATAAGTATATATGATTAAATAACATGTACTTTTTGATATAATGGTCATTCTGTAAAGATATGGTGTTACATACGTTCTTTCTATATTGGTCTTTGAAAAATGGGAAACGTACTCAATCATACGTACGACCAACCGTCTCCCTAATTGTAAGGTTGATTCATTTTTCATAACCATATACAATAAATGGTTTTAAAATTAAAATTTATCTATAAATATGACACTTATTCCATGATTATTATTCTTCTTTGTGATGTAATAAACCAATTGATCATAGTTGACTTACCAAATTATTTTTGACACATAAACCGAATTTTGTCAAAAACACAATATGTAAACATAATTGATTACGTAAATGTATAAAACACAGTAATGAGCAAAATAAAAATAATTATAAGCAGAGAAATTGGCTCTAAATTAATTAAATAATTAATATAATTTTATTTGTGTTGTAATTTAATGAATTATCACCCGAAAGGAAACATTTGTTAAGGGATTATTGTGTTTTTTTTATTCTATGAGGCATCCTTAATTATTTTACACCTAATTTTCATCATATGGTGTTTATACATCCCATTTTGATATTTATTATCCTGAAAAATTCAATCTTCAGGGTATTTTTAGTTTTATCTTTAATAATTTATTTTAAGGGTATTTGAGTTGAAAGTTACCAAGAGGAATAGAACTGCATTACATAATTTCTTTAAATTGAGTTATTTTACATCTGTGTTAACATTAATGTAACGACCCAATATTTTTCAATGGAAATTAATTTCTTATAAATATTTCATAATCATATGAAATCACAACATAATTAACTACAGGGTGATATGTGACCTTCAAAACATATGTTTGTCACTTCTGTGATATGAATTTCGAAAATCTGATATACACGGTTGCGATCAGTAAGTTATTTTGAGTTAAATAAGAAAAATATAATTTTTGGTGAATAGAAACCTACCATTACGAATAGTAACATACCTTGATGAATATTAATATACCATAATGAATTGTGACCTAACCTATAATATAATATAAATAATATTAATGTGAAAGTACGATTTACCTATGATTTTGAATAAGTAAAAGAATGTTTTAAGAATATTGTTTATAAAATATATTATGATATTAATGAAATATTAAATTAATCCTATTTAGAAAATTTTTCTTGAAAAATGGACTTCATTTTTTGATTATACCCACCATAAAATGGTTGGGCTGAATTTTTTGATTTTTTTTGAAATACTTGATTTTTTTGAATAGTGAAATATGGTAAAATATCATATATTTGTTAAATACACAATTCCTAACATCACAAGTGATGTAAGACAACATGGTTCGAACTCACATTATAAAATTAATACTATTGATCAAGGAAGACTCGCTATTCCTTTTCATTTAGGGAAACAATAAATTAATGAATTTTATATTAATAAATTCTCCCTCGCCTCTACTGTAAAAACAGCTCACACTCCCCCTTCTCTTCACTCCTACAAAGCCATTTACCTTCTTCAGACTCAATCCAAATAACCTCCAAACCACTTCTCTCACAACTAGAAATCTTTGTTCTCATAAAAACACCAAAACCTCTACTTTAAAGCGGATCTCAAGGAAGTTTGGTTCTAGAGGTAAATTCCTCTTTTCAATTCATTGTCTTTCCTTTCACGTTCATTTGTTTTCTTTTTCTTTTACCTATTCTTATCCAAATTTGTTGATACCTACATTACCTTATATATACTATAAATTTTTCATGATAGTGTAATAATTTATCATCATCTCTCCATTTTACCTTCTTTTATACTATTAGTAAGAACACCATCAGAGATGTGTCAATTTTCCACATTCAAAGATGATGGGTTTCCAATTATTATTATCATTCCCAATTATGTTCATGAAACCATTATTATAGTTGAACTAGATTATAATATATGTAATATAACCTGGGTATGATTATGTAATCCCTTTTTAAAAATCTTAATTAGTTATAATGAAAAATGAGTTCGTTGTAATCAAAAACGACAATTTAACTGAAACAGTTATCATTGAATATCAATATAATAATTCATTTTCTTTCCATGTATAAAAATTATATAAATGTCTAATAAAACCTATGTATTATCATAAATAATATTCAAATTCAATTACAGGGATTTACATGAACTCCATTACTTAAGAACAAGTGAACCGATTATGAAAATAAAGAAAACTAACACTATGAAAAAAAACCATATAATAACTTATAAATAAGGGCATAAATGAACTAAATTGAATTATTATAAACTAAATAAAATTATAATAAGTTATAAATTATATTATCAATAATTATAATTTCATATTCCCATAGCATAAGTTCAATAGTGGAACACGTATGGAAATAAGGATAGGGGTTTTCCACCCGAACATCCATTTTCATTTGGGTTACTTTTATTCTCTAAATAACTAAATGAAATTATGTTCTATCATTATTAAATCCTAATAAGATCTGTTTGAGGGTTATATATATGTTTAAAAACTAGAACCCTTCTTTATTTTGTGGATACTTACACATTTTAAAAGGATCTTTCAAAATTGTTTCCGAAATACAAGCCCGATTCAAGGGAATATATCCACTTCTTACCTATTTTAAGGGGAAATATATAATCTATTTTTGGAAAAAATTATATTTATCAAATCAAAAATTTTATTATGAAAATAATACCTTACTTTACTTCTGGTTTTATACAAATATTTTTCTAAAATAACTATTCTTTTCAAAGAAAAAGAGTATTTATTTCAATATTTACTCGAAGATTTTATAAGAGTATCTTCCACTATTTCAACAGTCATGATAATTATTATGTATTATTGGGATTAAAACTTAATGGTATCACATAAAATATTAACTTTAATGGTTTATTATTAGTATTTATATGGATGTTCTATCTTTAAACCGTTAACCAATATTCCACGATTAGTTAGTGTTTATGCTTAATGTTTGGGGAATGTTATTTTCATTTCATATATTAATTTCAATATGAATGTAAATGTTGTTTATGTTTATCCCCATTCATATGAGGAATGCATTGTACATATTAAGAGTCTTGTGGGGCCCTCTATATCCCCTTAGTGCATTAGTAGGTCTCATGAGACAAACTACGGTCTTGGCACAAGGCCTTGACAAAATGATTATTTATGGTCTTGGCATGAGGCCTTTACTATATGGATTTGTTGTCCCACATTATGTATTATCTTATTATGAATATAGTATTGATTTTTGATGTGGTTATTAAACTAGTATAATACCCATGATTATGTTATGTTATGGAAATATTATCTAAGATCATATTTCTGCCATATTATATTCAAGTTTATTTTTAAAGGATTGTGTTCTCAATTATTCACCATGTTTAATGTTTTTTATTTTCTACTGCTATATTTCTTACCCTTACTAAGTGTTTGAGATCACCCCTTTATTATGTTTCATTTCCACAGATCAAGAAGGAATTTATTATGAATGACAAGTTAAAATAACCTTGGAGTTATGGAAGTTGTCTAAAGAGTTTATATATTGTTTTTTCATGTCAAGTTGTAATGATGAACTTATGTATGTATTTAGTTTTCAATAATACTAAACTACTCGGCCTTTTGGCATTCATTTTCCTTGTTTATATTCAAATTTAGCCAAATAAGGCACCAGCTAAGGGCAACTGGGGTTGGGTCATTACAGTTGGTATCAGAGGATGTTTAGTAGAAAACATGGAATCTAGATTTAGAAAACGTAGAGTAGGGAAGAGTACTTTAGTTAGTCATTGAGGGTAAACATATAAAAATGTCTTCGTGTTTTGGTAAGGAATAGATTGTGGGTATCATTCATGAAATAAATCCCTGTCTCGATCCTAGTAGGTAGAGACAGCTCGGAAACATATGTATCTTGGGGTAAAACCTGAAGACACTAATATGATTTAGACTCGAATGGGAATTAGTGCATGACAATAGGCATTGATAAACTCTTTGTAACAACACTCCTAGAAGATATTCTTAGGATAAATCTAATTTTCATTACAATCCATTGTGAAGGATTTAAATGTAATATATTCTGCAGAGAACATGTTTTTGTTATTATGGGATTATCTATGCGTCAAATCTCAATTTTCACTAAGTGTTTTGTTAAATTAAGATTATACATTGTGATTTATAACTTAATCTAGTGTATTTCATTATGTAGAGATGGACCCTAGTGGAAGGAATTGAAACCAACCGAACTTACATGTCCCCTATAAGGATTTCCCTCTGATATAAGATAATTATGTTGGCTCTAGTGCTGTGACTGGTACTGAGTAACTCATAACTATTCTAGGAAAACATACTCTGGTTAGGAATAATAAAATTAATCATATGGAGCATCCTGATCCAACTTGTGGATAAGCTTTGTTAAATAATTTTATGTGACAACAACCTCCATACTTAAATGGGACTACAAACCCATTTGTATTAGAGTAATGGATATGTTCCCTTCAGATAATATTTCTCTCTTTAGGATGTAACAAAAGATAATAGGTTGTTATCGAAATTTTTCATCTAATGGGAGATGCAGATCAGTGGTGGTCATTAATCCAAAAGAGAAAAGAGGATGAAGAATTAGAAGAGATGTAATGGCATGATATTAAGGAAATATTCTTAGAAAAATATTTCCCCCATGACAGTGAGCATATATGGAGAGGTAATTGTTGAATCTGAGGAAGAAGGAGAATGAAAATGTTTCCAAGTATGAAGCCAACTCTAAAAGGATGAAAAAATATGTTGTGGACTACATACGTAATCTAAAGAGTAAAATTGATCGATTATTTGATGGTTTAAAACCATTCTTCCTAAGGGATCTAGTATCAAATTGTTTCACATCATTAGAATATATAGTCTCAAGTGCTATCAAGACATAAAATGAATTCTATAAGTCTTATGAATATTAGGGAAAGCAAGAGAAGAGAGGGATGCTGAAAACTCTGGGAATGTAAATAAGGAAATGGTGATGAAGGGAAGTGTTTATTTTCCATCATACAGGAATTGTGGAATGAAACACCCTATCCCTTTCCTGAAGGGAATGGGAGTCTATTAGAACTGTGGTGAAAAAGGCCATATATCTTGGGATTTTAAGGGGAAGAAAGAAGCTACCAATGTTCTATGCTACAATTTCATGGCGATGGTACGTTACACACATTAATGCCCTAATTTTCAAGGAAATTTTTCCCAATAAAGCCAAAAGATCAAGGCTAATATTATGCGGTCACAATTTTGGAGGTTGATGTTCCTAATGAAGTGGTGGTAGGTACATTGACTGTTTCATCCAACTTAGCCAATAGTTTATTTGATTCTGGATTGTCACATTCATTTATATCTTACAAATTTTCCAAGAAAAATAGATATGTCCAATTAGATTTAATAATGGTGTTGTCTATGAAAACCCATGGTGGACGCATCATTGCAACAAAGGCGTGTCAATTTGTCCCCCTCATAACACATAGACATGCTTTAGTTTCTATCATTATCATCATATCAATGGTTAAATATGATATAATTCTTGGTATGAATTGGCTATCAAATTATGATGTGATGATATATTGCAAGAATAAGGAAGTTACAATTTTTGGCAATGGTGTAGAATCACTTTTTTAGAGCTAATACATCTCCATTTGATTCTCATCTAGATCCACCCCTAGTAGCTCTAGTGAATTCAATTACTGGGGACTAAAGTAATTAAATAAATGGGGGTGAGGAGAATAATTCACTGATAGAGGACATACCTATTGTGCATGAATATGTTGATGTATTTTGAGAGGATTTACCTAGACATCCTCTAGAGGGGGAAATTGAGTTATCCATTGACAAAATTCCTAGTTCATGGCCCATATCAATGACCCCTTATAGAATGACCAATTTGGAGTTAGTGGATCTAAATTAACAACTAGAGTAATTTTGTGATAAACGATTTATTCAACCTAGTGTTTCTCTATGGGTATCCCTTGTTCTTTTCGTTAAGAAGAACGATGGTTCTATGAGGTTGTGCATTTACTATAGGGAGATAAATGAATTTATAACAAAGAACAAGTAACCTTTGCCACGAATTGATGATTTATTTGATTAACGTCATGTAGCCCAATATTTTTCTATGATTGATCATTGGTCTGGATATCATCAGTTTCTTATGAGGATAAAAGAAATCCCAAAAACATCATTTTGAACCAGGTACTGGCATTATGAGGTCCCAGTAATACCTTTTTGACTAACTAATGCACAATATTTTTTTATGGATCTAATGAAAATATTATTCAAGGATTATCTTGATGAAATTTTAGTGGTGTTTATTGATGATATCCTAGTATACAAAAAAATCCATGATGATCATGAAAATCACTTGAACATAATTTTTAAGACACTTAGACGAAATTAATTATATGTGAATATTAGAAAGTGTGATTTTTGGCTCCAATCAATTCCCTTTATGGGCCACAATGTCTCTAAGGATGGAATATTTGTCGATCCTACAAAGATAAAGTCTATTCAAGAATGTCATACTCCAAAGAATGTAACTGAGGTACATAGTTTTATTGGGTTAGTATGTTATTATCAGCATTTCGTTCAGAACTTCATCCATTTATCCAACATAATGACCATGCTCAGATGAACCGGGGCTAATATCGTATGGACAAAAGAATGTGAAAAATGTTTTGAATAATTGAATAGGAGGTTTGTGAATTCTCGGATCGTAACACTGCCATAGAGGAATGATGGGTTTGTAATCTATAGGGATACATCAAAGAAAGGACTATGTTGTGTCCTTATGAAAAATAATCAAGTGATTTCATATACATCTAGGCATAAAAAATTCATGAACAAAACTATCCAACTCATGATTTTGAGTTAGAAATAGTAATATTTTCTTTGATTATTTGGAGAAATTACCTCTTTGGCGAAAAGTGTATGATATATACAAATCACAACAGTTTGAAATATATATTCTCACATAATGAACTCAAAATGAGACATAGAAGATGTACTGGGCTACTCAAATACTATGATTTCACAAC
The DNA here is from genome assembly GCA_963277665.1 of Viscum album. Taxonomy (NCBI): domain Eukaryota; kingdom Viridiplantae; phylum Streptophyta; class Magnoliopsida; order Santalales; family Viscaceae; genus Viscum; species Viscum album. The sequence continues at coordinate 738,818,245 of OY728137.1, forward strand.
ACACTACCACCTAGGGAAAGAAAATAAGGTAGCATATGATTTGAGTAGAAAGGACCATGGAATTCTGAACAAGATGAGAGTTGAAAGGAATACCATGTTCATGGATCTAGTAAATATGGATATAATAATTAACAAGGAAGGTAACACTTCACCAATTTTTGAAATGGTTTTCAAAAATTCTTCACAAGAAAGTATAAATTTTTCTCAGGTTAATGAGGAGGTGTTTTAAAAGAAAATTAATACTATAAATGAAGGGAAGTTGACTGACATCACATATGAAGGTAGAATTTTGAAATTTGGGAAAAGGCGTTGTGTTCCCACTATTACTGAGCTAAGGAGGGAACTATTGGATGATGCTCAAAGCTCTAATTTTTCTACACAACCTGGTAGCACAAATATGTATCGAGATATCTGATAAAACATGTGTAGGGAAAATATGAAAATGAGGATTTTTGAATATACATCAATGTGCCTGGTATGTGAACTAGTGAAGGCTGAGAGGAAAAAGTCTAAGGGGATAAAGCAATTACTACCCTTACCAACATGGATGTGGGAGAACATTACCGTGGACTTGGTCACTGGAATTCCAAGGACATCCAGAGTTAACAATGATATATGGGTCATTGTGGATCATCATACAAAGACAACTCACATTATCACGATTCGAGAGGACTTCTCATTGGATCAAATTGCATGGATTTACATCAAAGAAGTGTTAAGGCTGCATGGAGTACCACAATCTATTATATCCAACCGTGATCCAATATTCCCCTGAATGTTTTGGAAAAGTCACCAACATGCTCTAAGAACTAAACTGAACTTCATTACGGCCTATCATTGTCAAAATAATGGCCAATATGAGTAGACTATTCAGACACTAGAAGTCATGTTCGGAGCATGTTCTGTGGAATTCAATGGAGGATAGGACTGACATCTTCCACTGGTTGAATTCTCCTACAACAAAAGATTCCACTCGAGCATCCAATGGCACAATATGAAGCCCTTTATTTGAAAAGGTGTAGAATACCAGTGTGTTGGGATGAAGTTGGTGAGCGTAAGCTGTTAGGACCTGAAATGGTCTTTGAAATGGTAGAGAAGGTGAAAACCATTAAGCATCATATCAAGGTAGACCAAAGATAACTGAAAAGTTTTGCAGATAACTATCGATGAGACCTTGAATTAAAAATTAGAGAACTGTTATTTCTAAACATATATCCATGGAAGACTGTCATGTGGATTGGGAAGAAAGGAATGGTATGTCCTAGGTATATAAGCCCCTTTGAGATCCTTGATCAAGTCAGAGATATATCCTATCAACTATCACATCCACCTACCATGTCGAAATTACATGATGTCTTTCATGTATACCTCTTAAGGAAGTACATACCGGAATATTCATATGTACACTCTTCAGAGGTGGTATAGTTGGAAGATGATTTTTCCTATGAGCTGCAGCCAGTGAAAATATTGGTCTGTAGAGAAAAAGTTCTGCCCAATAACTGTACTCATATGGTCAAGGTACTATGGAGAAACCATATGTACAAAGATCCACCATGGGAACTGGAGGAAGTAATGAAGGAAAAGTACCCCACCTATTTTTGGCCTAGTTTGTAAAATGAAATTTTGAGGGCAAAATTTCTGATGATGGAAGAATGTAACAACCCAATATTTTTCAATGGAAATTATTTTGTTATAAATATTTCATAATCATATTAAATCACATAATAATTAACCACGTAGTGCTATGTGACCCATAAAACATAATTTTGTCACTTCTGTGATGAGAATTTTAAAAATCTAATATACACAATTGCGATCAGTAAGTTATTTGGCGTCCAATAAGAAAAACATAATCTTTGGGGAATATTAACCTACCCTTATGAATAGTAACATACCCTTATGAATATTAATATACCCTAATTAATAGTAACCTTACCTATTAAAGTATATAAATAATATTCATGTGAAATTATGATATACCTATGCTTTGGAATAAGTAAAAGAAGGTTTTTAAACCGTTGTTTTTAGAATAAATTACGATTTTAATTAAATATTAAATTAATCATATTTAGAAATTTATTTTTGAAAAATGGATATTATTTTGGTAATATAAATGCTGAAAAATGGATGGGGTTAATTTTTGGGATTTTTTTGAAATACTTGATTTTTTATGGATGTTGAAATACATTAAAATACAGTATATTGGTTAAATACTATCCATGACATCACAAGTGATTCAATCCAACTTGGTTAGAACTCACAGTATATAATTACTATTATTGGTTAATTAATTCTCACTATTCCTTGTCTTGTGGGGAAATAATTAATTAATGAATATTATATTAAGAAATCCCCTCTCACTCCACTTTCTCTTCATTCCTCTCAAGCCTTACGACTTCCCCAAATTCTCTCCAAATACCCTCCCAACATTCTCTCCCAAGTCCAACAATCTTTGGTTTCCTCAATAAACCAAAACCTATCCCTTAACGATGCTTTCAAGGAAGTTTGTTTCAAGAGGTAAATTCCTCTTTTCAATTCATTATCTTTCCTTTCAAGTACATTTGTTTTCTTTTTCTATTACCTCTCCCTATTCAAATTTTTTGATTACTCTATTACCTTATATGTACTATAATGTTTTCATGATAGTGGAATATGTTATCATCATCTCTCCCTTTTACCTTCTTTTATACTAGTAGCAAGAACACCATCTAAAATGTATCAATTTTTCATATTCATGGACAATGGGGTTCTGATTTCTATTATCATTATAAATTACGGTCCTGAAACCATTATTTTTACGGTTGAAGCAGATTATTATATATGTAATATAATCTATTTAAGATCCTATAATCCCATTTTACCAATGGTATTAAGTTATAAAGAAAAATGACTTCGCTGTAATCAGAACCCACAATTTAACCGAAACAGTTATCATTAATGATCTATATAATAATTCATTTTCATTCCATGTATCCAAATTATATAAATTACCAATAAAATCTATTTATGATCATAAATAATATTTTAATTCAATTATGGTGATTTACATGAACCCCATTACTTATGAACAAGTGAACCGATTATGAAAATAATGAAAACGAACCCTCCAAAACAAACATTTATATATAATAACTTATCAATAATGGCATAAATGAACTAAATAGAATTATTATAAACTAAATACATGTCTAACATGTTTTTTAGTATATTATTAGTAATTATAATTCCTATTCCAAGATCTTAAGTTCAAGAGCGGAACACGTATGGATTTCACAATTGTTTTAAAAATACTAGCCCGATTCAGGGGAATATAACAACATATTACCTATATTCAAGGGAAATATCTATTTTGTTTTTAGAAACCATTATATTTATAATATCACTCATTTTATTTTGAAAATAATATCTTACTTCACTTTTGGATTTAAACAATTAGTTTTCCAAAATATCTCTTCTTTTCAAAGTAAAAGAGTATTTATTTCAAGAATTACTCAAAAATATTATATGATTATCTTCCTCTATTTCAATACTCTTTGTGATTTATATGTATTATTGGGATTGATACATCATGGTATCATCTACCGTATTAAATTTAATGGTTTAGGATTATTTTGGATGTGGATGTTCTATCTTTAAAACATTCACCACTTTTCCCTAAATGGTTAGTGTCAATACTTAATGTTCAGGGAATGTTATTTGAATTTCATATATTAATTTCTATATGAATGTAAATGTTGTTTATATTTATCCATGTACATATGTTGAATGCATTAGACATAGTAAGTGTCATGTGGAGCCCTTTATATCCCCTCCATTCATCGGTATATATCATGAGAGAAACTACGGTCAAGGCATGAGGCCTTGACAAAATTATTATTTATTGTCTTGACACGAGGCCTTGACGTTATAGATATGTTGTCCTGAATTATGACTTCCATCATTGTGAATATAGTATTAATGGTTCTTGTAGTTATTTTACTAGTATAATACCCGTGATTATGTTAAATTATTTCAATATTTACTAAGCTCATATTTCTTCCATATTATGTTCATGTTTTTTTAAATGCACATGTTTTTAATTAATAATCATGTATAATGTTTAGGTTATCTTAAATTATATTACTTAACATTTATGAGTGTTTTATCACACCAATTTTATATGTTTAATTTCCAAAGGGCAAGAATAATTTTATTATGAATGACATGCTGAAATAACCTACAAATTATGGAAGTTGTATAAGGAGTATCTTTGTTTTTTTTCATGTCAATTTGTAATGATGAACTTATGTATGTTTATAGTTTCCAATAATACTAAACTACTCGGTCCTTCGGGAGTCATATTCCTTGTTTATATTCCAATGTATCCAAATAAGGCAACATCTCAGGGAAACTGGGGTCAGGTCCTTACGATTAATATTATGATATTATGTATGCAATCACATTTTACTATATATTATGTTATTTCCACTTCCCTTATTTTGATTTATTGTTGATACACAAAATCTAATCATTGATTGATTCTCACATCAAAATTATTTCATTTTCAATGGTTTATTTCACTATCTCATTTTCCTTGAGATGGTTTGTACATGAAATTAATGTTCAGGAAATTATTGGATAATTGTTTAATAAATTCTTTCATTATAATCTTCTCTGGTTATTAATGACATATATCCAGTATTAATACCATTTTCAACTCTTTTTTACACATATTTTTTAGAAAATATTTTATGAAAACATGACATCAATCCTCTATTTAGTCAAGGAATCTATTTTCATCTAAAAATATTTTCTTATAAAAAGCATTCAAAAAAATATATGTAATATAGTTTCTTAAATATATTTTTTCCCATTTTTTTGAAAGTTTTGAAAGAAATATTCATGATTAATTTTAAAGATGGAAATTTTTTAATCCTTATTCCATGAAAAGGAAATGTTTCTTTTTATTTCATTCAAAATGTATTGATTTTTGGGTGATCATTTCACTGATGATTAAATTTATATTTTAAAAATATAATTTTTAATCAATTTTTTTAAAAAATTTATTATCAAATAAATATATTTTAAAAATGTTTTTAGAAGTAAATGATATTTTCCACAAGAATATTATTTAAGTTGTTATTGATTTCATCAACATCAAAAACCTTCTATTTTTACTTCACTTGAGATATTTTGTATTGATACAATCCATATCCTTTATTCGGATGGTTTTTTATTGATTTGGAATATGGAAGTATTTATATTAAATTCCATTAATTTCTTATTCACCCCCTTGAAATATTTAATTTCATATGATCATTGGGAATTGAATTCCCCCTAATTTTCCATATCATTTATCATCCATATTAATATTCCCTAAATAATATACTAGCTTAGATAATGTGTTTACTTTAACACATATTTGATTAACATGGAAATTATTGATAAATCCAGATTTATCATTCAATATTTTTATTTGATAAAGAATAATATTTATTTTTATTATTCAATGTGGGGAATGCTTTGGAGTTCAAATGATGGGTGGGGGAAATACATTATTTAGACCCTCGATGAACTGAAATGTTCTCATGAGACAAATAAGATATGAAAATTTATTCGGTTTCTGCCCATAATCATATCCATCTTATGAAAGGTATAGATGATATTGGTTTTCATGTTCCCGAGAAATGACGTGCCTTAAATTTTAATTTCCATCATTTATTCTCAGTTATTATTTTGCCATATAAATTTCATTTACATATCTACAGCTACATTTCATTATTATTATAGTGATTAATGGCATGGGTTTCAGTTACCCACCATACAATATTAAATTTACCTTATCTAGTTATTTGAATGGTATGTGTTTCAATTTATTATATTTCCATATTTTTTATCATTTTTTTATTGATTACATGACATGCATGTTTTTCAATTTTACTTGACATATTAATTTATTCTTATTGATTATTTATTTATTTTTCTTGTTCTCTACTTATCCTTATTGAAAATTTTATCTCACCCTTAATTTGTTTACTCTCCCATAGATTTTAGTAATTGTAATAAGGAATATTTACAATGATACAACATATGGAAATAGTTTTTTAACCTAGAATGGAAAATTCTAAAAAAAAATTTAATTAGCATATTATTTTGTATTAAAAGATTCTTGTATTTATCTATTTTACCAAAACTACTATACTCATCACCCCTTCAAGCCTTGATTCCTTGTAATAATTGCAATGTAATTGATAGTAGACATTAGCTTTAGGCATCAGTGGTTAGGTTAACATAGTTTGTATAAGGGAAAGTTTAGTAAAAACCTTTAGAAGAAGATTTAGGAAAACATATATTAGATAACCAAACCGAATATATAATTTACTAATAAATGTTAAAGAAAATTCTATGATATTTTTAATGTAGTGACTATGTGGTTCATCCTAGAAATACTTCTCATCTATATAGTACAAGTGGATGTATTTAAAGCATATATGTACATAGGAGTAATAATTCTGAAAAGGTGTTTCTATCCTAACATGGGGTAACCTTATACATAACAACATGCCTTAGTTTGGACCTATGTTGACACTACAAGGGGATATTCTTAGGATGATCCATATTTTATTTAGAAACCATTATTTAGAACTTGAGTGTATAATGACAATGAGTGACATAGTTTAGCATTATGGTGTTTTAGATTGAATATATGGTTTCATGATTTAGAAATCAAGGAAATGATATTTTTATGAAACCTTAGACCAAGGAAGGACCTATTTTGGTGACCTGTTTTTGTGATTCAACAATTAAACAATAATGTATTTTACCAGTGGTATTTTGGTAATAACAATTAGGAAATATCCAAAGACAAATCATTATTTTAGAAGAATATTTTTTAAAGGAAAAGTTTATTTGAGGAATAATTCTTTTACATTTTAAAGATGTATTTTTAAAGGTATTTATGACTTTTTAGGGTTCATATGATTAGTAATTACATCATACTAATAATCAAATAAGATAATGACACTTTGTAAAAACAATGTGGTATTAAAATCCTCAGTTAAGAGTATATTTAATTATTAAATTTCAATTATTTCCATTAGATTTTTTTTGGAAATTATATTAATATGGTTTTAGAAAAGGATATACTTTATAATGAGTGAGAACCTATCACGTTGGGAATTGTCAGAAGTCTTGAACCAAAGCCCGAAGGATGATGAGGGTCTCATGCCAACCACTGACCTATGTAATGTTCTGGTTAATTTTTCATTGTTTCTCGTTAAACAATTTTATGAATAAATTTCAATAAAGAACTAGTAAAATATATTTTGAGGATTATATATTAGTCTATTATTCATATTGGTTTTGGAAGATTGTTAGAGACAAAGAGTAATACTTTTCACTCTTTTATTGGCCTTACAATCCTTTAAAAGTTTCTTTTAGTTCATAAAGCATAAAATATCAGTATTTTTAATTAATTTATGGGATTAAAGAGATGAATTGGAATTGGATTTAAGAAAAACCAAAATTTAGGATTTTTTATATGAAATAAAAAACTATCAAATAATAATATTTCATTATATTCATTGTCAGTAAAAGAATTAACCCACATTAGGAAAGTGTCATTAAAATAAAATATTGTCTTAATACTTTAATTTCTATTAAACTTAAGGTCTCTTAAATCATCAATGATTTATAGATCATAATACCTCAACATTATATTGATCATTCACTTATTTGAGATTGATGACCTAAGTCACCTCCTTTAAATATTTATAATTTTTTTCAAAGTGCGTATTTTTAATTTCAGATAGTGTTCTTTTGTATAGAGACCCAGTGACATGGTAGTCCATTTGACCTTTGTACTTCCCATTCGTTCTTTTCTAAAGGATTTTTTACGAACGCTTCTCATGACGTGGGATATAAATAAAAGAAAGATAAAAAAAATTTATCCCCAAGATAGAGTTTAAATTGTAAGATTAAATATAATTATTTTGGGGAGAATGTTACACCCCAAATTTCTATATTAAAAAATTATATTCAATAGTTTTTATAACAAACAACACCAAGAGTAAAAAAGAGAATATATTACCTCGATACATTACAATCTTAAAGAAATATAATATATTCTATAGAATATAATTCACATGACACTAAGTTATCTTGAATTTCATTCAAGTCATTCCTTACTTTATATCTTTTATTAAATGCAAGAAATACCTTCCTTTATAGCTTCAATTACGCTCAACACCATGTTTCACAAAAAAACAATGTGTTATTAATATATAATTATTAAATATAATATGTCATAACCTAGATTATAAATTATAAGTTATGAATAATATTAACTAACTTATGAATTTTTTATCTTTATATATATATAATAATCTCATTATTTACCATTTAATGAGAAATGAAAATATGAACCAATTGCATATGAGATGTATTGTTATTTTCAGGCTTCCAAAGGATTTTTGTCTTTAATAAACATAATATATTAAAATTAGGGAATTATTTTAATGAAATAATTATTTTATATATTCAATAAAATAATTTTTATATTCAAAGCTTAGATTTAATATGCATATGATAAGAACAAACCCAATTTCATACATAAAACCCAATATTTTTTAAAGGAAATTTTATCACCTTTTAATGGAGAACAAATTTTAAATACATATTTTGATGACTTAATTTACTTAATATGTAAAAATAAAATTATTATTTGAAAAAATAATATAAGAATGTGGTTTGGGGGATTTTATGATTTTTTTGGAAACATGCCATTTGATAATGAATAGTTTAAAATAGTGATTTTTTTTAAAAAACTTCTTTTTCAACTGATTTATTTATACGGTTAAACAATATTTTTAATTTGTTTTAAAGTTTAATTATATCATATTTTTATAAATTAATAAAACTTTTGTCAATGTAATCAATTTTACTTTTCATTTTTTGATAAATATATACTAAACATTCAAATGTTTTTACTTCAAAAACCCACATTGTCGTCCAGCCTGCAGGATGAAATTTAAATTAATTTCTGACACTTATATGATTAGAATTAGGAAAAAATTATTTCTTATTTTTAATATTAATAATTAAATAATTTCAATACTAAAAAAATAAAAAATTATTAGTCAAAGGGATTTAAATTAATTTCAACGATTAATGTTAAATTAAGATTAATAAGGGACTAAAACATAACCTTAGGGCCCAAAACGACCTATAAAAAATTCCAAGATCTATTTCCTAGCCATATATAGAAATTATACAATGTTTTTAAAAAAAATTCCATCATTTTATCCTCTTCCAACACGATAAACGTGTTAGGAATTCCTTTGACAAAATATTACAAGAGTGTCACACCTCCTCCACTTTTCAAAGCCTCCACTTCTCCCCATTCCTCACACCACTAAAACTATATATCTTTAGCCTATATCTAACCAATTAACATAAAAAAATACACACCCTTGACCATGATGAATCCATTTTAGAATTAATCCTTCCAAGGTTTCTATTTGGAAAAAACAGAAAGGATTTTCCCGATTAATAGGTAACATCTTTCCAAAAGCTCTTTAATTTTATTTCCATTCTCCACCACCAAAATCATACTATTCCATGATTATATAGATATTAATTTATCCTAAATATACTATTATATTTTTTATATTAATGTTTCTATATACACTCACAAACAATTCCATCCTATTGGTAATAAACGTATTGTTTACCAGCAAAGCAAACTACGACCTCACAATACGATGACTGATCATTTTTCTACTATGACCTCTCATGATGGAAATTAAGATAGACAATATGTTTATATATAAAATATATAATATATAATATATATTTATACATCTATAATCAATTTATAATAGGTTCTTTTATTATATTCCATTTTTCAAAAATTTGATAACATTGTTCAAGGATATGTGGACTACCACCCCCTCAAAGTGATGTGATTCATTCACACATTACATGGAATATATAAAGTATAGTTTATATTAAAATAAATTCACATATATAAAAATTATATTATATTCATGAGTTATTTACCATTATGTAAGTATAAAATATATCAATTTCTTTATTACCCTTTCACACACATAAAAAGTGATTATGTCATTTTTGGACATGTGGGTTACTGTCTCCTCGATAATTTGTGAATCATTTCTACAAATAAATTATTATATATATAATTATATATGAATAATTAACATTATATATATTATATAATTATCATTATTGAAATATATGGTGTTTCTTAAATTCTATCCATAATTGTCATTGGAAAATGGGAACGTTACTCATGCGTACATATAGCCTACCATCTCCTTGATTGTAATGTCAATTAATTTTTTTAACTAAATTTAATTATTTAATTAAAAATTATAACTGATGTATAAATATGATAATTATTTCATTGTTATTATTATGTTGAGGTTATATAATTACCCCAATGATCTTAGTTGACCTACCAATGTTGTTATGACCCATAAACTAAATTTGATCAAAAATACCTGATGTAAACAGAATTGATTAAGTAGTTGTATTCAACATAGAAATATTTGAAATAAAAGTAATGATAAATATGAAAACGGTTCTCAAGAAATTAAATAATTGACATAAGTCTATTGTGCATGAATTTAATGTATGTTCACCGAAATGTAAATGCATGATAAAGGATTATTTTCTCCATTTAATTCCATGACGTATAATTAATGTTTGTACATGTAATTTAATTTATATGGTGTTTATACTAACTATTATGATATATAATTTCATGAAAATTTTTATAATAATTATATTTTTATTTTCAACTTGAATTATTTATTTTAAGGGGATTTTAGTTAAAAGTTTCAAAGTGGAATAGAATTTCATAACTCTATTTCATTCCATTGAGTTATATTACTTCATTATTGTTGTTAATATTCTATGATTATATCTATAATAAACTTTTACTATATACTATTATTTTCCACTTCTCATATCCTTATTTATTGTTGATACACATAATCTACTCTTTTATTTATTATCACTTTGAAGTTATATTATTTGCAAGGGTTTTTTTAACAATCTTATTTTAAACATGATTGTTCGTACTTTAATTTCCATTTGAGAAAATTATTGGATAATTGTTTAATAAAAAATTTAATTGTAATATTCTATGGTTACTCATTACCTGTATCACCTATTTGTGCCATTTTTTGACTCTTTAGTACTAAAAAGTTTTATAATATATTTTATGAAAACCTGACTTCATTCCTCTATTTTTTCAGAGAACCTAATTTCATTTAAAAATAATGTATTATAATATTTTTTTTAAAAAATATTTTAAAATATTATAAAAATATGTTTTAAAGAATTTTTTTCACCTTTTGGTTTATGGATGTTTTCAATTAAATGTTATTGTCCCTTTCCTAATAAGAAGGTTTTCTATCCCTTTTTACCTTTCCAAATTAATGTTTCATTATAACTTTTATGACATGTATAAATTTATCCACTGTCATTTCGTTGAAGCTTCATTTAAATGTTTTAAAGGATATTTTTTAAATAAAAAAATTAAAAGGGATTTGAAATAATAATATTTTTAGAAGGATTTTTAAATTAATGGCTATTTTTCTCTAGTTTATTTTTTCACGTAATTATTTTATTCCATAAATGAAAAAAACCCTCAATTTCCACTTCACATAGGATATTTTCTATTGATTCCATCTATATCATTTATCTAGATGGTTTTTGAATGAATTTTCTAAGGAATATTTTTTATTCACTTACTTGACTTCCTTGTTAGTGCCATTGAAATATTAAATTTCATATGATCATTGAGAATTGAATTTCCCCAAATTTTCAATATCATTAATCATAGATATTACTATTTCCTCAACCTTTTACCATTTTACATATAGTATTTTCTTTGATAGTTATTTTATTAACTAGGGAATTATTGATAAATCTATATTTCTCATTAAATACTATTATTTGATAAGGATTATTATTTATTTTTATTATTAAATATTAGGAAATCATTAGAATAACAATGGTTGGTGGGGCCTAGAAATTATATATCCATTTGATTTATCGAAAGGTTCTCATGTAACAAAACATGCACAAATTGATTGGGTTTATACAATTAAGTTAAGCAGACTTGTGAATTGTATTGATGTTATAGGTTTTCATGTGACTGATACATAAAGTCCTATAATTAAGCACCTAATTAATTTAAACTCATTTGTTATTATCAATGATATTTTTCACCGATATATCTATGGATGCCTTACATTCTCATTTTACTGATTAATGGAATGTGTTTCAGTTTCTCACCTTGACACATTTACTTTTCCTTATCTAGTTATTTTATTGGAATTTGTTTTCATTTATTATCATTCCATATTATTTATCATTTTAGTTTATTGATTTCATGGAATGTGGGTTTAGTTATTTACCTTTCCTTATTAATTTAATATCATTGGATCATTATTTCTTCCACTATGATTTACATAACCATACCGAGCATTTGATCTCAATTTTATTTTTTTCCCTCTCCCTATAAATCCAAGAAGTGTATTAAGTAATACGTTCAAGGATACAATTGATGTAATAAATTATCTAACCATGAAATAAAAGGAGATTAAAAAACTATGCTGGAATTAGTGTATTTTTTATAATAAAAGACTAATATAAGTATGTGTCTTACCAAGACTACTAAAATATTTAGTATTTTGGGGCTAGATTACATGTAATCATCGAAACATGTTTAATATAAATCCCCATGTAGAGTCTTATGGGTTCTGGTCGCTATACCCCCCCCCCCCCCACCAAAAAACCAATGGACACTAACAAGTTGAAACAATTTTTGCTGATTCCATAACTCCACTATCACAAAACACCGTAACAAGAATAGAACAAAAAAAGAGATCTGAGCCTCTTGAAACATATTTCTTTATTATATATTGATGATAAATAAAATTCATTGAGAATCTTTTTTTCCAAGAAAATATTGATGTGGAAATTACATAGACATACATAAATACAGTCAAAGAAAGCCATATATTTTTTCAAATAACAAAAATAACCCAAATTATTATTTTTTTTCTATAAAGAAACAAATATGGAATACTCTAACAAGATCAATTCACTATTAATTAAGGCAGTCTTCATCTAATCCTTTAGACCTCAGACATTCTAGATTAAAATAGAAACCATTTAATAAAAAAATGGAGGCCTTTAGGCATGAAGATAAACCTGTCTTGATATTCTATAATAGGGTTTCATATGCATAGCCATATCTGGATAATAGTATGAATACAAAATTAATGGTTTCATTTGATATATAAATGGATCATGAATATTATCCAATGGAGGTTTGTGGTAATTAATGATTCTAAAATACACAAGTGAGTTTATAAAAATTAATAATTTCGAAATGATGGTGAAGGAATTTTGGGTTTAAATTTCTTATAAATAGGTTAATAGGATTCAATAAAAAGTGGTGTAAATGTATTATAATGTGGGAATATGTCTGATACATATTGTGTTGACATGTATCTTATGATAGTAAAAGTAATTTGACTTGTAGTGCATGTATTAAAGAGGAGGTTCACGGTGTAATGATATAATGCTGAAAAATGGAAATTTTACCTTGATGTTTCTTTGGTGGATACCATATAGGGTTCACATTTAAATTGGTCTTTCTCTCATTTAGGGGTACTCACCCACATATATGAATCCAATAAAAAAATTTCAGATTTAAATTGGTTGGTATAGGTTTTTGGTAGATTAACTTCATGTGATAAGGACTCAATTACATTATATAGATATAGTGGTAACTTATCATAGCATAGGGCTATGGATACATCACCAACTCTCATATGGATTAATTTTTATGTTCTCTCATTTCACAGTAGAGGATTAGAAACTCTTTGTTACTTAAAACACCTAGGTGTAGTAGAGAATGAAATTTTGAATAATTGAACATGAATTTGGGCCAATGATATAGGATATATATTCATCACTACTATCCAATTTGAGTACAAATCAAGCCACATATTGTTCTTATGAACCCTCCTTGCACAAATCTGACTCAAATACAAGATAAAAAGTTATGGAAATTTTATTGCTTGGATTTATGGATGAACATAGGATATGATAATTTTATTCAATACATATTTTATGAGGACATGAATAATTTCATTCATTGTTATTGAAGAAAATTTCCAATAAAAAGTCTTACTTGTATGCATGGGAATGTAATTTTATAAGATTCTGTTTATATGTGAGTGAACATGTGTTGATTACTTTTCAATTGATATGAATCATGAATGGGAGAAATAATTTTCACGTTCCATGTTTTTTTTGATCTGATTCATATGGATCAAATATGAACTTGCCTCTATTTCAGAAAGGGAATGGATCAGCTTGAGTAAATTTTAATCTAGTTAAGCACCATTATAAGGTGGGTGATTTTTGGTCTTTTCATTTATACCTAGTTCAATGATTCTAGTAATAATTAAATATCATATGAAGACATGAATAAATCCATGTTTATTTCATGCATTGAAATTATATATTTTGATCACATAATTTTATAGGGGAAATATAATTTATTGTTAAAAAAATATGTTGATGGAATTAAGATAAGGGAAATTTCTGTGTCACTATGTATCATATGACTTAATAAATATTTAAATACATTTTTCATATAGAGAATGATTCAATCCATATATCTATCGCATATGTAATGAATGTGGGAACTAATAGCATTTTGTCCATGAATGATCATGCACCATGGAATCCTATACAGATCTGTATCTTATATGGGGAAATTAGGTCATGAATAAGAGGTGTCTCTAAGAAGTGTGTAGTCTTTTTGGGTAAACCATTTTAAACATATATTTTTCCATAGATTTCTTAGGTCAGGATAATGTGTTATCATTCATTAACTTTAATATTATATGACTCAAAGTTAGTGTGACAAACAAGATTCAATAAATTAATATCATGAACTATAATATGGAACATGAATGTAGTATTTTTGACACATATCATGAGTTCTGGTGTCCATGAAAAAAAAAATTCAACCAATTTAAAGTCATTTAAAGTTGTAATATACTCTGTGGTTTAATTTTATACAGTTAGGTAGGAAATCATGTTGATTAATATCATGTTGTGAAGACATGGTCATGGAATTTTATGTCATGAATATATGACGAATACTATAATGTTTAACCCCAAATGATAACTTTTATATTCTATTTTTTTAAAATTAATATTTCTAGGAATTTTTAGTGTAGTTTGATTTCATTATGAAATAGAGACTATTCCATATAGTTTAAGGACATACAATAAGAATCAAAGTAGACTGATATAAAAATTATGAAAATTATTTATATAATAAACATGTATTGGTGGTTGGTGTAATTTGTTATCCATCCATTGTGTCTATAATGTATGCACGATTAGAGTAAAATTTTTTTATTATGTAATTTACATCCCAGTTTGGTTTGAGTATTAGAAATATCATTCATATTATCATTAGAATTTTTAGAATGAATACCATATGTCCTTTCAGGAATGCGCAGTATAATAATTTATTATTGAAATATAATTTCACAGTAGTTTTGATTAGTTTCTATGTTTCCCAAAGTGAAAAATATTTTCTCATATATTCTTTCCAAATAAACTAAACACTTGTGAAATTTCTCATCATTATACATCTAGTTGTATATTCAAGTAAAATTTGAGAGAATCTAGACATTGATGGGAAATACTTCCTATGTATCTTATATATGGTAATATAAGGTCACTTGTGGGGTGGTATGGGTCTTGATTTGATAGGACCATAAAGCATGTATATATTTTAATTAAGTACTCATTATGTATGTTCAGTTTTTTCTAGATTATATTAGATTGATTCTTTTTAAAGTCCTCAACAAATTAGTTATCCAATATAAGATAGTGGGAAGGGTTGTTATACTATATTTCATACTATTGATTTAGCCTTCTTAATATATAAGAGAATAAATTGGTGCTATAGTGTATAAAATCTTATGTGGTATGCCCAATATTGTAATGATGTTTTTCTTTACAAATATGATTATTTCTTTTTTTCCAATCACGATGAGGGATATTGCCTTAGCCCACATAGAGAAGAAATCAGTGGTAGTGAGGATGTATATAAATTGAATAATTTTTGTACTTGGATGGTGAACCAAAAAATTGATTCCCCAAATTGAATATGGCTATGAATATTTGGATATATGTAATAATTTTTTTGGTGTAAAGGTAATGTTATCATGTATCTAATAGAAATAACACATTATAGAGAATTCAATTCAATCATGTATCATTGATGTATAAAAATATCTGAACATCCGAATTTGATGACAGATCTTGGTTCCAAACTATTGATAACCATAGGAACCAATATGGACTTCTTGAATAATGGTGAGAGTTTCTCATCCTTCAACACAGGTGAGGAGGAATCCATTAGATCCTCTTTTATAAAAGGTCCTCTGAGAATTTGTTCTGTTATTAAGAGTAAAATTGACTACCCTATTTCAAATCAATTCTTTTATTACATGGTATGTTGTTAGAGATGCAACTTTTTGGTGATAAAATATAAGAGACATCTATCTATTTGCATTATCAGTTGGAATAGATATTTACTCTTTTTATTAAAAAGATATATTGATCTCAATGATCTAGTCCATGTCATTTCCAATGATGTGAGATTCTACCATGTAGTGTGACATGATAATATTTTAACATCTTAACCTGGATCTTGTAATATAGTGATCCAAGATTACCATACATGGAGATTGTGTCATTTTAGATGAATATTTACCACATAAAAAATAAAATTTATGAGGACTACAATAGTTTTGTGTCTTTGGAAACATGGAATATGATATTCTAACTTGGTGAAAGATATTAAATATCTACCTTATAGATATTTCCCTTTATTACTGCTACTAAGAAACGTTTTTTATAACCTAAGGGGAGGAAACATAAGAAAGGGGTTAACGCAAATACTCAATAAGTGTAAAAAAAGAGATATGTAAGTATAAAATGAGAATAAGGGTATAAGAACAATATAATAACATTAGAATATCATACCCTACATATCAAAGATCATAATTGAGATTCGTGGCATAAACGTTAGAAATTCATAAGATATGAACCATATTTATATCCATAGCGTAATCTATTAAATAATAACATGGTAATAATAAATTTAATTATAGCAGAAACCTAAACCTATTAAATGGTTCTTATAATACTTAAGTATTACTTCCAATGTAATATTACTGGAATATTTTAACTCCCTAACCAATCTTCACAGTCAAGTATCACTCCCAATACTATCTTAATGAAAAAATTCTTTTACTGAACCGATTTTTGTAACGACCCAATGTTTTCAATGGAATATTCCATTTTATAATAATATCAGATAATCACATGAAATCACAACACAATTAACTATTTTGTTCTATATGAACTTTAAATATAATTTTGACACTTCTGTGTTTTAAATTTTGAGAATCTAACATACATCGTTGTGATCAGTATGTTATTTGTAGGCTAATGTGACCAAATTAATTTTTGGTGAATAGTTACATACCCATATGAATAGTAATGTTTACCTTATGAATAATTTCATTCCTGAATAAATTTTAACCTAATATATGATAGTATTTAAATATAATTCAAGAGGAAGTCAGATATGACTATATTCGGGAATAAGAAAATAAATTTATCACAATTGTTATTTTTCAAAAAAATTGATATTTTAATTAAAAATTAAATTATTCATAACTAAAATGTTATTTTTGAAAAATGGAATTAATTTTTATATTCTAAAAATCTTAAAATGGTTAGGTCGAATTTTTTGGAATAATCTAAAACACATGATTTTTGGGTGAATAGTAAAATATGATAATTTACAATAAATGCTAAATACATAAATTATCATATCATCAGCTGATATATGGCTGATGTAAGGCCATTATATCGAAATAAAATTCATAAATTACTGATTTTTGTCATGTAATCTTCACTATTTATTTTCATTAGGGAAAATAAGAATGTAAGAAATTAAATATTGTGACAACTCTCCTCCCCTCCACTATAAATAGATCCCCATCTTACCTCATCTCTTCACTCCACTCAAGACTTATTCCATGCCTATATTCTTCTAAAATATTTACTCAAAATCTTATCCCATGTCCAAAATCCCATGGCCTCCCCAAAAGATAATATCCCCTCACCTTAAGAGGCTCTCAAGGAAGATTTAATCAAGAGGTAAATTCCCCTTTTCTTTTCATTCCTTTTCTTTTCACGTTCATTTTTTTTATTTTCAATCCTTCCCACTAATCATCCAAATTTTATTGAAACTCCAAAAAATCAATGTACTATAATGGTTTTATGATAATGGAATATGTTATTATCATATCTCTTTTACACATCTTTTATTTCATTTTTAAAGACAACATCCGAGATGTGTTAATTTACCACATTAGTGGATGATGAGTTTTCAATTTCCGTTTCCATTTTCAATTTTGTTCATGAAACCATTTTCATGGTTTAACAAGACCATAATACATATATTATGACCCATATATGGTTTTGGAATACATTTTTACAAAAAAATTTGGTTTATAAAAAAACATGTTCTTTATGGTCAAAAACTACCAATTAACCCAAAAGGTTGTCACCAAAGTTTAATATAATGTTTATACATCACTCCAAGTAAAAAAATTAAATTTATAACCATTTATTCTCATATATTTTCACCAGTTTCATATAACCTAAATCTTTGACAACCACATTCATCTTACATGTTTATCCATTTATAAAAATAATTAAACCAATCAAAAAACCTAAAAAAACAAATAGACCCGAACAATGAAATTAAACCTCATAACAAATCAAAAGTTATAAATAAATAAAAAACGGTTATAATAAATAATTTAATCACATAATAGGTTATCAAATTACTTATTAATGAACATAAATTGATTATTCATATCATTTAGTTCAATAAAATATCACCACCAGAGTTAAGGTAAGGGATCCTCTCTATTTTACTTTTATTCAAGAATGTCCTCCATGTTATACCATTTTATGTGTAATTATTAATGCTAGGGTTACGATTTATCTCCTCCCACATAGTTCCCTCGTGATTTATAAGTGATGAGAAACCTATTTCTTTCCAAATAATCCCACATATGTACACTCAATACCATGTCGATAATCCATAAGGAATTCTACCAGAATCGCCATTCTTCATTCGGGTTTCTTTACCTTTATTTCTACCAAAATGACGTTTTTTTATCTATTTATGTAAAAATTATTGATGATATGTACCTGTAAAAGATTAATTTATTAGGACCCTTCTATCTTTCACTTTTTGGGATATATATGTTTTTAATTGATTCCCCCCTCAATGCTTCCAGAAAAGTATACCTATTTTGAGGGAGCTTCCTAAATTCTTACCCTATTTCAAGTGAACTCTATCATCTATTTGAAGAATAAATTTTATTTTTAAAATCAGAATTCATATTATAGTAAAATTATTTGTTAACTTCTGGTATTTTATATAAAATTTTTTCATTATCTATTTTAAAGATTCTATTTTATTTACCTTAAAATATAAAAAAAATGTGTTACTACTATAATTAATTAAATACTTTCTTACATGTTGTCACGTATACTTGAAATCAATTACAATGATAAATTCCTATTTTACCTTATGAATTTCCAAGTATATATTGTTCCTTTATTTCATGGACACTTTTATGATACATCCATTTTATATGATGTATGAATTTATTATGGTGACCAATTATTTCCATATGGGTAACCCCTATTATTATGTAAGATTGAATATGTATGATTCTTTATGTTGAAAAAATATTCATGAAAATATAATATTTGTGTTCCCAGATAGCCCTCCAATTCATTGGGTAATGTTAAGTCTCATGATATGTTATATGTGACAATCTTGGTGGTTAGCCTTGGCCTGTCATACTACAAGAAATGATCTTGGTCAATATCCTTGACTTGTACTAAAGGATTTTTTTATGTTTCTACCACATTTCCATGATTCCATGATTATATGATCAAATTGTTATATGTTATGATTCCTTAAGATACATTATTTTTTTATATATCATCATGTTATTCCTTCTTTCCCATGTGCTAATTCTTTTTTCCAGTGGTTATTCCATTATAATTATTTTATCTTATCCCTTTGTTCATGTTATCCCCAGTTTATCGTATGCAGATGTAGGAGCACAATAAAAGATAGGACTTAATTATAGAGTTTATAAAAAAAAATTTATACTGTTTTACTATATACCAAGTCTTTTAAGAAACTAGACTGTACAATCCTTGGCTTGGACTCTGATGTATAATTATGCTTAAAATCTTTTAGTGTTCTATATGAAAGGATAGGGGCACTATAGTTGGAATCAAATGATGGTCTTGTTATATGGGGGATTAGGAATAGAGCACCCTAGTGATAATATTAAGGATAAAACATTGTTAAAGAGAAAATCCCTAAATTTTGGAATGTATAGAGTATGTTTCTTATCAAGAAAATACATCCCTATCGGGATACAAATAGGTAGAGGTTGATCTGGAACATATGTAACGTGGAGTGAAAACTATGACAAGGGGTTTTATGCCTAACCTAGGGTATCATGGTACATGAAAATTAGACTTTCTACACTATTGTTTTGACACTCCCAAGGTATATGATTTGGTAAATTAATGACATTTGTACAAACCATTATTAAGGAAATAAAAAAGTCCATAGGAATATAAGTTAAGATATAGATCAAGGATAACCCAGATTGAAACATAGGGAATCAGAAGTCCAGATATAATTCTCCTTTTCAAGTCTATCTTATTATGTTTAAAGTTTTCTTTTTAGGATTAATTGCTAAGTATTTAATACCTCTAATCATCTGTTAATGGAGGGATATAAATTAATTGGTGAAAAAAAATCAATGTGACTGGGAATGTGATGATTTCCCTAATGATATTCTTGATATGATGGGAATGGTTTCTCAAAACATCATTACAGTAACTTGCTTATCTGACTCAAGTTATGAATAATAAGTTTAATCATGTGGAACAACCTCCTCCTCCAAGGAAATACAATGTAGTCCAATAATAATTCTTGTGGAAAAAACATCCCATTATTTGTGGACCTTCTGGTCCCCTCATCATGGAACAGTTGATTAAATCCATTGAAAATCTATTCTCCATCTTCTAGTGCTCAGAATAAGTGTATGTTGTATGGGCGGTCTATCAATTTGATGGGGAAGTTGATCATTAGTGGACATTGATCAAAAATACAAAGCCCCAAGAGGAAATTGATTCCATGGAATGGGAGGAATTCAAGAGGATTTTTTCAACTAAATATTGTCCTCAAACCCACCATCTAAATATGAAAAGAGAGTTCCTCAGTCTCAAAAAGAAATAATATTAGTTGGTGGGGGAATATGAATCAAAATTCAAAAAGAATGCAAGATATGCGTATGTATTTGTCAAAATCATTGAAAGTAAGGTGGATTTCATCTTCAGTAAACTAAAGGTGAGTCTACAAAAATTGATGGTGATTTGAGACTTAGAGAGTTATAAAAAGATTGTGTGGTTTGCCCAAAAGGATGAAATTGAGATTGGAGACAATCACTGTTCTCATGGGCCTGGGGAAAAGATATAGAAAATGGAGAAAAAAATTGGTGTTTCCGCAAACAAATCCCATGATGGAATGAAGGATGACTATCCCACTTTTAAAATTAGTGGGAAAAAGAATCATGTAAACTATCTAAAGGGAGCCATGAATTGATTCAAATGTGAAATGTTGGGACATCAGTCCATGAACTACCGATGGGTTCTGATGAATCCTTCTAGTGTGGAAGAAGAAAAGAAGGTTCAGATCAACATTCATCTTGTAGGGTAGGGTTACCACTACAAGGCTCATGGGCATTATGAAAACAATTTCTCTAAGCCTATGGTTGTTAGTGAAAATCAACAACAACGTCCCAGGGAACTAGGATGGGATTATTCTATCACTTCAACTATGTTGGAGTAAGATAATGATGTGGTGAATGGTAAGCTAGCTATTCATTCAGGAATAGTGATCATACTATTTGATTCGGGTTCTATGCATTCTTTTATATCTTGTAAATCTTGTAGAACAATTCAAACACCACATCAAAATTTTGAGGATATGTTTTTTAGAATATTGAATTGGGAAATTATTGCATCCACAGTTTAAAACTCATCCCCAGTTTATATTTATTGACTAAACATCCCAACAATTATTTTTATACTTCCTTTAGTGTAGATTAACGCAATCATTGGCATGAATTGTCTATTGTTATTCATAGACAACATCCACTATTGGGAAGGGGAGATCACTCTTCACATCTCGAAGCATCCTCCAATTCATTACAAGGGTATGTAGAAAGATGAATCTCTATTAAAATCATCATCTCAAGTGTGGATTTTGATTCCTTATAAAAAATAAATTTATCCCAAATGATTGAGATAATGTAGAGAATAATGCTTGAAGACATGCCTATCCTCAGAGATTACATATATGTATTTCTTAAAGAGTTCTGTGTTCTTCTTTTTGATCGAGAGGTTGAACTCCCAATTGACCTTATTCTAAGATCATTACCTATTTCAAAGCCACCTTATAGAATGGTCGTTGTTGAGCTAGAAAAGATGAAGAAGCAGTTACAGGAGAATCTGGACAAAGGTTTTATATACCTAAGTGCTTCACCATTGGGTGAACTAGTCCTCTTCATCAAGAAAAAGGATGGATCAATGCGCCACTGCATTGATTATCATGATATCAATTAAATCACAATAATGAAGAAGTATCCCCTTCCATGGATAGATGGATTATTTTATCAGCTTCATGGGTCCAGTTATTTCTCTAAGGTGGACATTCGGTCTGGATATCACCAATTATAGGTGAGGAAGTAAGATATTCCCAAGACTGTCTTTCAAATGAGTATTGGACAATACGATCTCCCATTGATTCCCTTCAGACTCACTAATGATCCACTAATTTTCATGAATTTAATTAATAGACTCTTTAGGGATTACCACATCAAATTTAGGGCGGTATTTATTGATAAAATTATGATATACTACATGAGTATAGATGAATATGAGGAACATTTGAATAGTGAGTTAAAAATATGTGAAGAGGTAATATGTATGCAATGTACGGTAAATTTGAGTTCTAGAAGGAGGATGTATCATAATTGGGGCATGTTATCACCAACAAAGGGATATTTGTGTAGCCATCCAAGACAAAGGAAATGGAAGACTATCCCAGGCTAACAACTATAATATAAATCCGTAGCATTTTGGGTTTACTTAGTTTTAATCAGTGATTTTATAAGAACTTTTCATGATTGTAAACCCAAATATCTATGCTAACACATAACAGAGTAATGTTTTTCTGAACATAGGAATGCGAAGACTGTTTTAAGCGGTTGAAAAATAGGATTGTCATTGTTCCAATACTCACACTCCCAACAAGTAGAGAACTCTTTGTGGTGTTTAGTGATTCTTAAAAGAGAGGAGTTTTCTGTATAATAATGAAAAATTATAATGTTATAGCCTATTCATCAAGGAATCTAAAAATCCTCGAGAAAAAGTATCCCATGCATGATCTCGAGTTGGCAGCAGTGATCTTTGTGTTTAATGTCAGGCGGTATTATCTATTTGGGGAGAAGTGTGATATATATAGTTACCCCAAGTGTCTCAAATATAAATACAAAAAAAAAGATATTAATATTTTCTAGTAAATATGGATAGATCTCATTAAGAATATGACTGATCAATCCACTACCATCCCGATAAGGAAAACAAGGTGGAAGAAGCTTTAAGTAGAATGGATCATGCATCATTACAGTGATGAAAATTGAAATAGATATGATCTTTCAATGATTTTTGAAGGATGGAAATGGGAATCATTATATAAGGAAAATCATCAAACCTTTCTCAAATGTTTGTTCAACCATCCCCCATAGAGAAAATTAAGGATGCTCAAATAGAAGATGTGGAAATTCAGAAAAGGGTGGAAGCTATCAGAAATGGGAAATCTTCTAAATTCAATAATGAAAAGGAAGGAGTTGTAATATTTGGGTCACAATTATGTATACCATCTGATCTAGAGATATAGAATGTGATTTTGAATGAGGCAGATGGCCTTACCTTATCAATTAACACATGGAGCACAAAGATGTATCGAGATCGTCGATAAAACTTTTTGTGGGACAATATTAAAAGGGATATTTCTCAATATAAAACAAAGTGCCTAGTTTTTCAAAAAGTGATGGCTGATAGGAAAAGTCTAAAGGGAATATAAAACCACTACCCAGACCAACAATGAAGAGGGAGAACATTACCATGGACTTTTCCCACATACATTCAAGGACATCCCAATGAAAAATGCTATATGGGTCATTTCAGATCATCTTACAAAGACACCTCAGTGTATCAAAATTCAAGAGGACTTTTTATTGGATTGAATTCCATAGATATACATAAAATAAATGGTAATGCTGCATGGAGTACCATTATCTACTATATTAGATTGTGATCCAAGATTCACCTTGAAGTTGAAGAAAAGTCTCCATGATTCTCTAACTAATGAACTGAACATCAGTACGGCCTATCATCCAAAAACTAATAGATAATATGATTGAACTATTTAGATATTAGAAGATATATTGAGAGCATGTTCCATGGACTTCAAATGAGGATGGGAAAATCATATTCTATTTGTGGAATTCTCCTAAAACAACAGTTTCCACTTCACCATACTAATGGCACCATATGAAGACCTTTATGAGAAAAGATTCAGAATACTGGGATATTGGGATGAAGTAGGTGAGCATAAGAGGGTATGACATGAATTTGTTCATGTAATTGTAGAGAATATGAAAACCATTTAGTAGCACATCAAGGTAGCCCAAAGTTGATAGAAGAGTTATTCAAACAATCATTGACAAAATCATGGGTTCGAAGTGGGAGACATGGTCTTTTTCCTAATATCTCCATGGAAGAAGGTCATGAGCTTTCGAGAGAAGGTAATGCTAAGTCCCTGGTATATCGACAGGTTTAAAATTTTTGATCTTGTTGGGGATATCACCTATTGACTAGAACATTCACATACCATTTCCAAAGTAAAAGATGTCTTCCATGTATCCCTCTTAAGGATGTACATACCAGACCCTTCACATGTACTCTCTTTAGAGGTGGTATAGTTGGAGAATGATATTTCTTTGGAGGAGAAGTCTATGAATATCATGGATCATAGAGATAGAGTTTAATTTAACAAGACTACTCACCTGGTAAAAGTACGGTGGTAGATCCATATGTATGAAGAGGCGAAAAGGGAATTGGAGGAGGAAATGATGGAAAAGTAGTCACACCTATTTTTTCTAAGAGTGTAAAATGAAATTTTGAGGGGGAAATTTCATATGGGGTGGATAATATAATGACACAAAATTTTAAATTGAATTTACTGTTTATAAATATGTCATTTAATCACATGAAATCACAACACAATAAAATAATATGTACTATGAGATATTTGAACATAATTCTGACACTTTTGTTTTTTGAATTTTGAAAATTTGACTTACACAGTTGGGATCAGAAAGTTATTTGGCCTCTAATGGGACCAACTAAATTTTTGGTGAATAGTAACATACCCTTCTGAATAGTAATGTTACCCATATAAATAGTGACATACTATAATGAACAATTACATTACCCATGATAGTATATAAATAACATTAAAGTAGAAATATTATATAACTATATATGAGAATAAGAAAATAAATGTTTTAAAATTGTTAATTTTTGAGTAAATTGTGATTTTAATTAGAAATTATAGTAATAATATTTATAGATTTTTTTAGAAAATTTAATATCATTTTTTGGATTCTACACATCAAAAAACAAGTCAGGTGAATTAAAGGGGGGTGGTCCCCTTTATCAGTGCTCCAAAAAATGCTGATAAAGACCTCTTTTATCAGTGCTAAAAAGAAGCACTGATAAAAGGGCCATTTATCAATGCTTTCTTTTTAGTGTTGATAAATGACCCCATTTATCAGAGCTTATTTTTAGCAGGGATAAAAGTAGAAAAAATTAAAAAAATTAATTTTTTTTTAAAAAATCCTGCCAATTGGGGGGATTTTATAGCACTTGAGCCCCATTTTTTACAGCGCTTTCCAACCCCTCCAGTGCCCGCACAAACCCCCCACACTTTATCAGTGCTATCCACCCCCCCCCCCCCCAAATCTACCCCCATGCACAGGCCCCTACCTCCACCAGGTTATGAACTCGAGACCTCCCCCATGCGCGCCTAAGCCCTTCCAATCCTCTATTTTGATTTGTATTTCATTTCATGATATCTCTATTTATATGTATATATATATTTAGTTATATTTATTTGTATAGTATTATATAATTATATTAATATATATATAGTTATATTAATATATTTATATTTATATTAATATATATATATATTTATATTAATATATATAGTTATATTAATATATATATTTATTGTGATATTAATATATATATTTATAGTTATATGAATATATATATGCAGTTATATTAATATATATATATATATTAAGATTAATATTAATGTATATAAATATTCTTATATTTTTATTTTAAATTAATTTGATATTAGTTATTATTTTGATAAAGCTAATTTATTTTATATGTAAATATATTTTATTATTTATATTTATAATTTTATTTTTATGTGTGAATATATAAAAAATATGAATATATTGTTATATATTTGATTATAAATAGACATTAATTATAAAAAATGATAACATTCCAAAGACATAATATCAATATAAATGTAATACCTTGTAATAAATTCATTCCCCACCAAGAAATCCAATAATACCCCCTTAAACGAGGCTAAAAATCCACAAAATGTTAAAACACTAGGGTATACTGACTAAAAACATAGTTTTGGAGGCCTTTTGAACTTTTTAGCCTTTAAATATGTGACATAGGCTTTTCCTTTGCCACTAGCATGTAGAGCTCGCCGCAGGCTTCGATTTGATATGTTGTAGAGCTCAACCGGACACCAGGATCAAAAGTTATGTCTGTTTGAAGTTCGAGTTGTGTTTTCAAAATATTTTGGATCTTTATTAAATTTTTTTAATTTCTTTAGTCTTCAAATTTTTATAAAATGACTATTAATCCATAATAATTAGCAAATTATTTATTAAAAATATTTTTTTATTTTTTTTATAAGACATTTTAACTAAATTTCTTATATATTAAGTGTATCTGTATATTTATACTTGTTTGAAATATATTTAAAATTATATTTAAAAATATATTTATTATATTAATATCAATATAACTATATCAATATATTTAAATATAAATATATATTTTTAATGAATTTTTTATGGATGTAGACCTTTTATTAGTGATTTTAAAAAAAGAGCTGATAATGACCCCCCTTTATTAGCACTACTAAAAAAACGCTGATAAAAGGCACCATTTAACAATGCTAAAAAAATTTCTATTCAATGAGGTACCTTTATCAGCACTTTTTTAGTGCTAATAAAAGTGACTCCCTTTATTAGTGCTTTTTCGTTATCATTGATAAAGGATGGCGCTGACCTTGCCAGTTTTGTTGTAGTGCCTCCACTATAAATACCATTCATCCTTACCGCTTCTCTTCACTCCTCTCAAGACTTATGGATTGACTATTTTCTACCCAGATCTCTCCTAAAGCTCTTCCCCCATGTCCAAAATCCCTTGGTCTCCACAAAAGTCTAAATTTCATCAACTTAAGATTCTCTCAAGGAAGATTGATTCAAGAGGTAAATTCCTCTTCTTTTATTTCATTTTCTTTTCATGTTCGTATGTTTTATTTTCTATTTTTACCTATCCTGATCCAAATATTATAGAAAATCTAGTCCTTTTCATGTAATAGATTTTTTTTATGAAAATTGAATAAGTTATTAACATCTCTTTTTAACTCTTCTTTTATTTTAGTATTAAAGACACCCTCCGAGATGTGTTAATTTACCACATTCAAGGATGATGGGTTTTTAATTTTATTTAGCATCTACAATTATGGTCATGAAACTATTTTAAATGTTAAACTAGACCATAATATATATAATGTTCAACATCTATTGTTCTAGAATCTTTTTATACACATGGTTATTGTATAAAAAATAAAATGTTTCTTTCTCTTCAAAAATAGTAAATTAACCAAAAAGGTTGTCATTAATGTTTTATTTAATTATTTTACTTAATTCAAATTAAAAAAAAATAAATATACAACCATTTAATCTATTATATGTTAAGAAATTTCCAATAACATCAATTTTGGACAACCACTTTCATATTTCATGTTTACCCGTTCATAGAAATAATTAACCTAATCATAAAAACCAAGAAAACAAACAGACCTGAACAACGAAATTGAACCACATAACCAACCAAATAGGATAAAAATGAAAATAAAAAGGTTATAATAAATCATTAACATATAGAATAGTTTATTTAATTTCTAATTAATGATCCTAATTTGACTATTATGGTAATTATGTTAACGAAATATCACCATCAGACTTAAGTTAAGGGATCCTTTCAATTTCTCATTTATTCAAAAATGTATTATATGCTATAAAATTTTAGGTTTAATACATAATTATGTGGGTATAATTAATCATCTCCCCATACATACCTCATAATTTTTAAGTGACGAGAAACCCCTTTCCCACCCATGAATCCCTCTTATGTACACCTGATACCAAGCCGATAATCCGTAAAAAACTTTACCCAAATCTACTTTATTCCTTCGGGTTTCCTTATCGTTATTTCTACCTAAATGATGTTTTGTTATTTAAACATTATAGATTATTTTTACATGTAAAAAAATAATTTATCAAGAAACTCACATAGTTCTCCTTTTGGAATATACATGTTTTTAATTGATTCCCTCCTCAATACTTCCCGATATGAAAACCTTTTTTTGAGGGAGCTTCCTGAATTCTTAACCGTTTTCAAGGGCACTCTATCATTGGTTTTAAGTATCCATTTTCTTAATAATGTCATTATTTTAATATAAAAACACTTTTTTTCAATTCCGATTTTATATAATGCAATGTTCCCTTTTCTATTTTAAAGGATCTAATATATTTTCCTTAAAATTGAACAAAAATGGTTTAATGCTAAAACTTCTTAAATACATTCATATATTTTTTCCACTTATACATTACACCACATAAAATGAAACATTCTTGTTCTCACTCATTAATTTCATGTAATTTTATATTCCTTTTTTCATTGACACTTTTATGATACAACAATTTGTTATACTTTATGACACGATTGTGGTGCCCAATTCCATCCAAGGGTAACCACTACTATTATGTAATTTTGATTATATATGATTATTGTGTGGAAAAAATATTCATGAAAAGATATGATGGGTTCCCCTGGAATGTTCTCTAATGAATTGGGTAAAGTTAATAACCATGAGATATTATGTGAGATAGTATTGGCAGTATTCCATGGGTTGTAATACTATGTGAAATGATATTGGCCGTTTACCTTGACTCGTACTAGAGTCATGTTTTATTTTTTTGAAGAATTTATATGATTCCTTGTTTATAGGATCCCATTTTTATATTCTCTGATTCTATATGTTACATTCCATTTTTTATATCATCATTTCATTCCTTCTATCCCTTGTGCCAATAATTTGTTCCTATGGTTAATCCCTTTCTCGAATTTTAGTTCATCCCACTGTTCATGTTATCCCTAGGTTATCATATGAAGTTGTATGATAAATATATAAGATATGATCACATTATGAAGTTTAAATAAAACGTTGTTTTTATAATGTTTGACTATGTTCCTTGTCATCCAAGACACTAGACATTATGATCTTTTGGTTGTACTCTGAGGAATAATTATTCATAAAAACATGTAATGTTATATGTAAAATTCTAGGGGTGCTATAGTTTCACTCCCTATTCCATCCATATATTACTTAACTGGGTTCACATGATATTTCATCCCTATTTTATTGAACCAAGTTCACTACTAATTTCTTCCATGTATTTCTAAACTGATTTCACTCCTCGTTCGAGTCATGTATTAATTACTCTAGTTCACTCCCCATTCTATCCATTTCATGCTAAACTGACATCACTCCCCCTTCCACACTTCTCTATCTCATGAGATATAAACCCTTACTGAATAAATTTCGGGTTGATATACATACCAAAATTACAATAATGAAATCAAACATAAGTGTTCCACAAGATTATAAAAAATCATATCTTATCCCAAAAAATGAAATGGGTATCATAAACATGTAATCATATCATAACCTATGGAAAAGAGATAAGTTTCATAATAATTTAATCAAAGGATAAATCATGAAAATACATTTTTTTCATAAGAACATAACCCATGAATGATAAATGAGATTCATAAACATTTAACACATGTAATAGAAATCAGTTTCATAAACATAGAGCCCAGAAATGAGAACCCAGTTTCATAAAAGTCATTCTAAAAAAACATAAACCATTCAGAGAAAGAATATGAATGTAACACTTGGATAATATCCCAAATAAGGAAATAGTAACACCAATTGATGTAATCATATATAGAATATAATTTATAAAGACCTTTTAAAACATTTTGATGGAAAATATTCATTCTTCTTTGAAGAATAAATTATATAATATAAAACCTTTAAAAAAATTATTTTAAAAATAAATTTTAAAACATATATAGTAATATTTAAAAAACTTATAAATAATTTTCCCTTTAAAACCAATAAATTATGTCTGAGAACATTTTGAAATCATTTTTATTTTAAAACATAAAGAGTTAAAATTGAAAAAAAAATTAAACACTTCTTGAATATAAAATAATTTTGAATAATTTTTTCATTGAAAAAAGATTATAAAAAATATAAAATAATAATTTAATTCATTAAAATCCATCTATTTTGAAACATCCTTGAAACATATAAATGAATATTTAAATCAATTTGAAAATATTTTCATTGAAAATATCTTTGAAAACATATAATTATATCATGAAAACATTTTGAAAACCTTTTTGTTGAACATATAAAAATTAAAATCATTTTCCGTGAAAATGATATTAAAATATAATATAAAAACATTTTTAAATCATTTTCAGGAAACATTTTTTTAATAAAACAGATTCCCAACTGAAGATATAATCAATGTCAGATTTTATTAAATAGAATTCTTAATTATAATTAAAACCAAAGAGTGTAAAATGTTATAATTACATTAAGATGTCGTTAATAAAAAATGAGAATAAAATTAATGAAAATGTGCGATATATCCCAATATTTCATCAGTAGAATCATATTCTTAAAAATCCTCTTTTGTGATATTATTATAGCAATAAACTATTACCGGCTCAAAAACATTGAATCATAATTCCCATGAAAGAATAACATTACATAAAGATTAATGCTTCATTAATGAAATTATATTCATTATATGACATGCCAGATGTTATTATATACACCTTTTATAATAGTATATGTTCATAATAAAACATTTGTCTCAAAGAAAGAAAAATGAGACCAAATGACTTTACAAAATTGGTAATTTTCTAAAAATAGAACCCCATGAAATGTAGTTAATCAAAAGGATATGTAAATATCGTTAAATTTATAGAAAATAATCACATAATAATATCATGGTTAGTATATAAACCACACAAATTAAATGAGTGGTGAATATGGCATAAGCTTGACATAAATGAGGGGAGACTAGAAATCCCATTACTACTTGAGTAACTTTTGAATCATTATATCAGTGAAATAATAACATAAATTGAAAATTTTAATATCATGAAATAAATTAAATTAATTATATAACATGTCATAGTTTACTATATAAACTACAAAACAATAATAAGTTGTAAATATAACATATATCTCACAGAAATAAAAGTGAAACGAGAAAACCCTTATCTAATCTCTTAACTTTCAGTATACATGTTAAAACCAAATGTATAATAAATATAATTTTGTCATAAATATACAATAGAAACATATTAAATATATCATAATTCATATTAAGTTATTGAAACTTTATATTACTCGTTTGATAATAATTACATGTTAATGTTATGTTTTTGGTAATAACCGCTTTCTTTTTCCTATATGTTTTACAGGATATTTTTGATTATATTACCCATATCATGCTGTATTTATTTTAAAAAAAATTAAAACATCATATAAGTAACATATATATTAATTATATAAGTATTAATAATAATATATTATATATAAAAATATAAAATGGACTACACCGTTCATGGAGATGGTTGGTCGTACGTACACATGAACATTATTTCTGTTTTCTTATCATATAGAAATAAATAAAGTAAATGTAATGTATATATATATATTTTAATTACATTATAATTATTATTTAAATCATATGTTATATATTTACTAAACCGATCTTTAATACATTCCATGTAAAGTGTGAATAAATCAAATCCCTTTGAGCAGGCTGTAGTCCACAAGTGCACCAACAAAGTTATCATATTCCCAAAAAAATGTAAAGCCTGATTGTGTGTGTAATATAATAATCCAAAAATTATAAAAAAAATCATAAATAGTATATATATCATGTAAAAAAGGTATTTCCATCATTATTACCAATTTTCAAAGGTGTAAATGGGACAACAAACAACATCAGTTCATGTGGAAGTAGTCTACCGTATATAAAAACGATGATTTTATCTAATTTGATAGATGTTTGTAAACGTGTAGGTCAAAAACTTAAAATAAAAAAATAATTATATTTATGATACATATATATTTATTAAATTATTAAATATTAATTATTTAGGGGGTATATAAAGAAATAACAGATGTTCTTGTTGAAGGATGTTACCTCTTCTTTGGGTAACTGCATTTGGTTTACACCTAAGGACAAAAATTGTTTGCTTCCATCCAAATGTGAGGATTATATGATCATAGGAGGAAATTGGAGAGACTATTTTGGAAGTTTTATCCCAAGTCAAGGGTACATAGTATTTGTAATAAGTGATGGGGGTGAGTTCCCTTATATACTAGAGGGTTGTCATTCTTGTAAATATAAAAAGGGGAACACTATTGAGAGGTCTCCCTTACATCATGTGCCTCCAATAATGTAAATTCTAGATCCAAGAAATTATATGGTCTAATTATTTCTATAAAATTTCTTTTATACATGTTTCTAGGTTATGTTTTCGCTTTATATAAATTTTAACCCCTAATTAAACTTGTTTTTACCTTATTCGTTGAAATTAATTTTTATTACGTCCACTAATATTTTTGGTAAAGAAATTATAATTAATTTAAATTATAAATTATAAATATTACAAATATGAAATCCAATTTTTAAATTTATAAACACCTAATTATAAAATTTAATTTAAAATTAATCTCATGGAAGGTATGAGACAACAATTTTTTAAAGATAAAATGTTTAAATGATTGAAAAGATTTTATATCCAATTTCAATATAAAATTGATTTTAATAACTTAAAATGTATTAATATGTTTATATTTGATCTAAATATAAATTAAAATATAATTAAAATATTATTTATCTACATATATAAATTATATGAAAATGTTTTTTCAATTAAAATTGAGACTTTTTCATGATTCATCAAACAACAAATATTCTAAGAAAAATACTAAAAATTTTCTAAAAGTAAGTTTATATATTCAAATTTAGAAAATGAACATTATTTTTTAAATTAAAATTTTAAAAGGATTCAAAAATTATATTTAAAACATATTCAACATTCAAAGGTAGTAAAATCATCTTTTAGAAAAAAAATATATCTTTATGCATAAAATTGGACTTCTTCTTATCCCTTGTCCAGAAAATACAAAAGAATAATATTAAATAATTGAATAAATAATATATATATATATATAATTATAATAAATTATCAAATGTGTTTTAATTAGTTTATTGACATATAACATATGTAATTTCATAAATATAGTTTTCCATCAAAATATTACCTATGTATTCAAAAGGGTTTTTTTCATTTCTAGTAAATTGTTCACCCAATAATTCTTCTTATATACATGTGAAACCCTAATTCTAAAAATTTAATTAATCTCATTCATTACCATCATTCCAACATCTAGGTGAAAACTATAATAATATTTTATTATCAAAATAAATTTTACATTGTAGTTTGGTAAAACTAAGTCTTATGTGTAATGCAAGATACCAAAGTAACTCAACAGTATGTGTGACATAAGATAAAAATAATGTTGAATATACTGATATAAAATCTATGTACTACATATACTGGTAGCATAACTTGGTGTTCTATGAATTGCATACCAAACTAAGTGATTTCACATAACACTAATTGTATTCAGTGTTGCGTGAAATATTGAATGTTTAAAAGATAAAATTAACTAAGAAAATATATTTCTCAAAATTTCATGGTGTTACATTCTAACCCACATATAATTAATTTCATCCTCGAAATTAATCAAGGTTTTCAAATGTTTAATACTTTGATGATTTTTTTATATAAAACCACATCTTAAAAATGAATTATATAAATTACCATAAAAATGAAATGTTCGAAACATAACGGTTACCCAACGTAACTCATAACTAGGTTTCCCCATGGGAGAACATAAAAAGATATTGAAAACATGTACATGTAAGAGAAATATAACTATCATGTTCTAATGGAGAGGGATATATAACATGTTTACGATAAAGATACTTTTCAAAAATCCATAACCCAAATAGGCTTGACCAAAAACATTAATATCATAAAAAATATTATAATGGGACAACATTTCAATACAATACCCATTTCAAAAATTTGATAAATTTTTAAGACAATATATACATATGTGATTTCAACATAATCTCACCATTTGGTTGGGTCTTGATAAATTTCCACATCATCTATGATTCCATAATTTATGGATAATTTGTTATGCCTAAATCACTAAAGGATCATAATTTCCATATCAAGAGTGAAAATTTATTCTATATTCCATAAGTTTTCATCACAGAAAACATATTATCATAGGTTATCTAATTTTCATAAATCCTCATATGGAGAGATAATACATTAATATATAAAACCACATCTGATGTTTAACTTAAACTATTCCTTAAATGCTAAAACTTATAATCTTTCTAAAATATGACAATCCAAAACTTTAGAATGAATGTCACTAAATTTATTAAAACCTGCTTAACATTTATTGACATATATCATGTCGTAGATCATGGTTGTCACATTAAGAAAAGTGAATAACATTATCAAGTATTCTCTTGAAACATGGTAAGGTCCTAAATTTAAAAAAAACATATTAAAAATAAGCATGATTTATTATTCCATATATTATTGAATATATTCCATAATTACGAAAAAAATATAAAGTTCATCAATGATAATATATACCACATTTTCAAAAAATATATAATCCATTCCATGGTAATTTGTAATATCCAATTTAATTTATCCATATCAATCGTCTCTTAATCCAAGACAAACACAATTTTCCCAATATCAGGATTACATTAAGGGTTACCTTCCCTAAATCAAAATATCACATTTATATTAAATCCCTTTTCAATGTCATCATAATCATTCAATATTTTTTTTCAATTAATTAATAGAAAACATATATTTCATGATTTAAATAACATAAATCTTGAATTAAAATACATATGCACTTCAATCATCCCAATTATTTATCTAATCATTACACATGATTAATAATATTATTACCTAGTATACCATTATAATAATATGAAATATTAGTTTTGTCCTATTATTACTCATACTCAATATAATTATTATTATTATGTTTAATGTATACAATATTTTCATAACATCACATACCTTTCCCACGTCATTTTAATTCACATTATTTTCCGTGGTATAACCAATAATCATACCACCTTCTGATTATCTTCTTGAGATTTCCAATTAAGATATCAATTAGTAAAATGAATATACTTTCCACATTAGAAAAATCAATGTTAACTCAGTTCCATCTAGTTAATAATGTTTATTAATACTAGATATCTAAGTGTGAGAAACACTTATCTTATAATAAAACCACCTACTCTTGAAAAATTACTTATTGGATGCCTAAATCATGAAACCATTACTTAAATCTATAACTCCTCAGGATTATTCTTAGATACATCCCTATTCATATACAATGAATTAATCCTAGGGATATCACTAGAGTTTTCTCATCCTCATTTCCAAATTTTGAGAAATCGTTTCCTTTGATACAAAATATAGGGACCTATCCTTAACATACATGAATATTTAATCATTTTAGAAGAATATTTAGCACATTATTAAAGTAAATTCCCCATGAATATAATATTTTAATGTCACTGGTAACTTTGAAACATAATCTTCAATTTTGTGAAATAACTTCGACATCTCCCATAGGGATATTTCCCTTTATTACACCTACTTTTATCATTTATGGATAACATAGTGAAAGGAAACATACGAAAAGGGTGAGATCAGTTGCTCTGTAAGGGTAAAAAATTGAGATATGTAATCATAAAATGATAATAAGGGTATGATAACATGACCATAACCATATAATATAATACCTTAAATTTTAAATATAATAATCAATAGTCATATTAAAAATATTGGCCTTTAAAAACATTAATCATAAGGGAATAAAGAGTATAATCTATGAATGCATGACATAAGATTAAGACATAGAATTGTTGTAGATACAAAATTATAAAAAATTATTTCCATAGTAGTCAAGGATTAATGACAATACCGTATTAGTGGAATGGGTTCACTCCCCAAACTATCTTAGTTTTCAAAGTTCACTAACAAGACCATCTCGGTAGGCTAATTCCATTACTAAACTAGATTTACTCCCTATTCTCACTATGTATTACTGAACAAAGTTCAATTCCTATTTTAGACCTCAATTAATAAAATGGTTTCACTTCCTATTCGATCCATGTATTACTGAACTGAGTTCACTAATTATTCGTGAACATTATTATTTAAATGAGTTCACTCCTCATTCAATTCTTGTCATACTGAACCAACTTCACACCTTGTTCAATCTATATCTATCTCATGAGACATAAATCCTTACCCAATTCATTTTATAGAGATATATGTCCCATCAATCTAATAATTATATCAAACATACAGTGCCACAAGATTATAAAAAATCATATCATAACCCATTAAATGAAATATGTATCCCAAACATATCATCATATCATAACTTGTGGACAACGAAAAAATTTCATAATCACATAATCAAATTATAACTTCTGAAAAGAAGAAGGTTATATAAGAATATAACTTGTGAAATATATAAAGGTTATATAATCATATAACCCATTAAAGAAAAATGGGATTCATAAATGTTCCACTCATGAAATAGAAATGGATTTCATAAAAATCATTCCATCAAAATATAAACCATTCATAGATAGAGTATGAATTGAACCCCTAATTCATTTGTCTAGTAAGGCATGAGTAAAATCAACAGATGTAATCATTGATGGAAAATAATTTTAAAACATATTTTAAAACCATTTCTTGAGAAAACAATCCTTTATTTATTCAAAAATGATATCTAAAACATAAACCCATATGAAAAACATTTTCATATAAAATAAAATCTAATAAATATAAAGGATGATATAAAACTTTTTTGAAACTTTTTTCCTTGAAAATTTATAATGGGTGATTGAAAACATTTGGAAAACCTTTGTAATGGCCCAGAACTGTAACGCCCCGACCCCAGCTACCCAGAGTCGGTGCATTACATCGTAACATTGGCATGATCACAAGAAGATCAAATCTCGAAAGACCGATTGGTTTAGTAGCCTTGGAAACACTAGATATATTCATAAAGTTTTACATTACATTTTAAAGTGAAAAACTACTACAACAACAAAGTCTTCATAATTCACACTCATATCCCCACATACTATCCCTGCATGTCATTCATAACTTACTTCTTCACATCCTGGGAAAAATAAAGCATAGAAAAGGGGTGAGCTCAAATGCCCAGTAAGGATAACAATAAAGAGGAACATTCAAAATAAGCATAAACATTTAAGGCAATTTATAACTAAAACAAAAGCCTTTTAAAATTGAACTTCAACATAGTATGGCATAAATAAGATTAAATAATGCCATTTACTTGTTCACATGGATATTCTACTAATCGAATAATCACATGCAAAAATCAATAACCACTTTCATAATGTTGGAATGCATAATGCTAAACGTTAATTTCTTTGTCTAGGACTCATCCCAAGACCTAGGGGTTACTTCTAACCGGAACCTAACCCGGAGTGCCTCTAATAACCGGACACCAACCCGGAGTGCCTCTAATAACCGGACACCAACCCGGAGTGCCTCTAATAATCGGACACCAACCCGGAGTGCCTCTAATAACCGGACACCAACCCGGAGGGCATACTTTTACCAGTCCCCAACCTGGAGGGCTTACTTTAACCAGTCCCCAACCTGGAGGGCTTACTTTTACCGGTCCCCAACCCGGAACATACTTGTTTAGCACATTCATCTGAAGAAAAGTTTGAAATATAACATAAACATTCGGATTAAAACTAGCATACGAAATGTCAATAGTTTCACCATAAACTATGAATGGTATAAAATAGCACATCCACAGCCAAACATATCACAAAACCTTCAATACAATATAGAAGTTTTGTATCATAATAAATCAACTTCAAATAATCTTAAAATCCATCAAAGGATGTTTACATAGATGAAATCAAAATTCTTTTTAAAGAAGTATCTCCTTTTATTTTGAAATCATTTAAGATGCATATAAAATAAAACATTTTCTTTGAAAATATTCTTATAATCTTGTATGGAAAGCTTCAATGACTTTATAACGGTAGAAAATAACCGCACCCGCCGTATAAGTTAAAAGAAACATTCTTATCTTAATTCTGTCGAAAAGGTTAAAAAGGAACTTGTTTTGAAAACGACGGAAAGATTCCTTTATAAACCTATTACAAAAAGTTAAACAAGGGTATAAATGAATTTAACCCATATTCTTGTAAATAATAAATATGTTTTGAAATACATTTCGAAGAAACATGGATGTGGATGATAAAGAAATCCCAGTAGATTATTACGTATAAACAACCTCGGATAATGAAGAGATTGTGAAATAACCCTTACCTTGTACTTTTCCTTGGTTGGGGTAGGTTAACCTCCTTTAATCTAGGTAACTCACTTTGGTTGGAACCAAAGGACTTCTTGAAATGCTTTCTGCCTAAGGGGAAACTTCAAGGAGGAGGAGAGGGATGTGGGGAGCTTAGTTTGGCAGAGTTTGGACGAGCCAAGTGGCTTGATAGGTGTGAAGAAATGAGAAGGTGGAGTGCCCTTTTATAAGAGGGGTGAGGGGCACCTTTGGAAAAGCTAGAAATATTAATTTATAATAAATTCATATTCGGTTTTCAAAGGCTCCAAAGTTGACTATTCAAAGGATGAGGTGGGGATAGGTCGAAAACAACTCATCCAATAGAATTTAGACAGGTTTGGGTACTTATATTAACCTTATCTTTAAGTATTAACTCTAAGTTAATTAGTTTCACTTTTACAATGTCTCTTTGTATTTTTATATTATATGGTTAATAAACTTACCATATACATCCAAGCGACCCCCAAGTGGTCCATTAATGACTAACCTATCATGATATAAGTCTCTTGGCCGAAACTTAGATTTTTAGGAATTTAATATCAATTAATAATATAATATTTTTTTTAAGAACTCTTTTATGTCAATTTTGACACTATTCATTAGTTGATTTTTGTGAAACTCATAACAGATTGATTTCTTCAAACAAAGTCAATTAAATCAATCCTAATATATCATATTATCCTATAAAATTATTTTAATTCATTAAAAGTTTCATATTATATTTATTTGGGTATTTATAATATCACTTATTTTAATTTTTCACTATTATATTAATTACTGCATCATCATTGTGTCATTAATAATTTAACTTATTTGATGTTTAAAAATTATAAATAAAATATCATCATGTAGGAAATCGTTTTAGCTTTCTAATGAATACTTATAATCGAAAATACAACATGTATAACCCTATGTAAAAATTGTTCTTTTAAAAGATGTAAGCTTATGTCATTTTTGTATTCATTTTAACTTAATTAAAATAAAGTGTCATTATCACTCACAAGTGGATCCATGGGGTCCCAAAATAGACCCAAAGATTCCCATGGTCGACCATGTATCAACCAATAGGGTTAAGACACGTTTTAGGGTAATTTATTATTATTATAATATTATTTTTTTTACCCTTATTTACCGGATTTACCCTTAACCATGGTAAATAAAATATTTACCGCAGTAATTATTCAAAATGTCTAAAAATAAAAGTTACCTATTTACACAATTTGAACATCCTGATTCCAAATATGGAATCCATTTTTCTAAATTCATAACACAGAAGTGGCAGAAATTAATTTAAAATTAATTCCCGCTGTCAAAACAAAAAGCGTGTTTTTAAGAGATAATAACTATCAAAAGATTGATACTTGTTTATGTTCGGTTTAATTGTAAAATTATGTTCAATGACCAACATTATATTAAGTGGTAAAAATATATTCTAAATATACTTTAAAACCACTAAAATTAATAATTTATCACTATTAATTATTTTGATTAAAAAAGTTGTTTTTAATTAAAATTTAGTAATTTTCACTATTCATCAAAATATTAAAGTTATCCGAAAAGTACCAAAATTTCACCTTAGGCTAAATTTGATATTCCGAATCCAAAAATGAAGTCCATTTTTAAAAATAAAAAATATATAATTTCAAAAATTAGGTATTACTATTCATAACGGCAAGTTTGATCGGTTGTGGCACGTGTTAAAACACGAAGTTGCGTACAACACACGCTACTATTTTATTCAAAGGAAAGCGTACCGTGGAAGCTTGGGATGTTTCATTTAAAATTTTTTTGATGTCCCCATTTAGTCAAAAAGTTTAAAATATTGTATTTAAAAAGGTTTCACTATTAAATGTTGATAAAAGTGCAATACTGAAAATGAATCTGTTCTTGCATTATGACTAAGAAACTCATAATGTGGATTCTAAAATTATAAGGATTATATAAAGTTTAAAATTTAGTTAATACTATTCATCACCTCTTTTAATGGCCTTTTTTTGTAAGTCAAGGTGTGATTGAACTCGGTGTTGCGTGTAGTACAAGTTATTGAATTATTTTGAAGAAATAACACATTATGAATTCTTGGGGTGTTACATTCTCCCCTCCTTCAATAAATTGCGTCCTCGCAATTTGAAATTGTTCTTAGAAAATAAAAGGTTGAAAATAGAAAATATATTTGTGGGAAAACCCACATCGGAAATTGGGTTACTAAAATTTAGTCTTAATATGAGGAAAAGAGAAATGAAAGGGTCACCACCAAATTATGCTCTCGATTAGGAGAACATTGGTGGAAATTAGAGACATATAATTGGAGGAAAAACGTAAATATTTATAGGTAGTGATTGAGGTCATCAATCACAAACAAGTATAACATTGAGGTCCTTAAACTCATCAATTTATGATGATTTGAAATACCGTTGGTTCAACAAAACATAGAATATTGGGATGACACATTTTTGACGTTTCAAAATATCTTAGTTGAAATCCCACATCGAAAACTGAATTAATGAGGCCTCTGTTTAAAATAAAGAGTGGAAAGTATGAAGATTACCGAAAATAACACATACTAGGGTTCCATGTAGGTAAATATGGATATGGAGGAGAAAACTAACCATCAATTATCTGATGGAGAGTGGTAGAGAACATGGCTATGAAAGGGCCAACAATCCCAAAGCCATAAATTAGTGATGATTTAAGGTACCATCTAGGACAACATTTTTGTTCTAAGTTCCTTTTCTTAACGTTGTGGAATTTATTTATTAGATTGGCTAAGATCATAAGGAGGTATACATACTTTATAATTAGAGTTTTATCCATTAATAAATTTCTACCACAAACTCATCTTTCACTCTAAAAGATAATAGAATGTAAAAAAAATCTATTAACACTATTCGTATAGGGTTCCAAAATAAACGAATTTATAATTCATCTACAAGATCTTTTAATAAAAACTGCATTATTTAATCTAGGACATCTCGTGGGCCAGTGGTAGGTGATACACCCTTGTCGCCCTTCGGTTGCGGGTTCAAGTCTCGCGGCCTTGCCGGACGCGACGGGTTGCCGCCCGACCTCCGGGTTGTCCTTTTATGGCCATCCAAAATTAATCTCAAACTAGAATTTATCCAAAATATTTCTGACCAAACTCACAGTCCAACATTTATAAGGAAGTTAAAAATAATGTAGATCCTTTTTACCACGTAATAGCATATGAATACCTTCATCATGTATTCTTTTAATACACTGAAACATCCTGAATTACCATATTCCTTATTGATTACATTCATGCTCCCTTATTCCATATAGAATGCTGGATATACCTCATCAATCCAAAAATGTTTTAAACCCCAACAATAATGGAATATACATATCATTAATCAGTTCCAAGGTAGTCAAGAATATCCAATATAATTTATCCAAAACAATCATGTATTATTCCAAAATCACTAACTCGGTATCAGAACTATATTATGGTTTATCATTCTCTCAACCATATATTTTCCAAAAATTTATCCTGCTATTGAGTCACTTTTCTTTGTTCCACACAATCTCAAGTCCTTAATGAAATAGTACTACAGTACAATCCTTATATACTCCATAATTATTATAACAAGTACATTGTTGATACAACACTGAATTGACATAATCAACATAAGAACTCTAATCATTCCTCTTCATCTGTGGTAGTATCATAACATGATTATTATCCAATAGCATCATTTGCGGCATAGTCTGATTACTGGGGCATAGGTTCGCGTAGTGTCCAAACTCCTTGCAAATGAAGCATTGTACATTTGAAACCATTTTATCACCCTTGCAGTCATGTACTTTATGCCCTTTTCCTCCACACTTATAACAAACTCCCATTCCTTTCAGGCAAGTTCCAGGGTGTTTCTTCCCACAGTTACCACATATGGGAAAATTCTTCTTTTCCCTCTTCCCTTTATCCATTTTTCTCTCTTCCATCATTTTCTTCTCTTGCTTCCCTTCAAAGCCATAGGACTCAGTAAACTCTTTACTTATCTTATCAACACATGTTATTATTTCTTCATATGATGATAATACATGGGAGACTATTTCTCTTATAAATTCTAGCTTAAGACCATGAAAGATATGATCTTTCCTTCTCTTTGGATCATGTGCATTGTTAGAGTTCTCATTCCTTCTACTGGGCGCCATTTCTAAACAATGGCATATACTAGATCAGTTTATGAATCAAAATACATAATCCCATACTTATAAAACACTTAACATAAATTGAACTATTTAGGGATATAATCCATAATCATAAAAATGCCTCCTTTGAGGAAGTATATACTCATAAACCCTTCATAATGATTTGTAAAGAA
Organism: Viscum album; assembly: GCA_963277665.1. NCBI lineage: Eukaryota > Viridiplantae > Streptophyta > Magnoliopsida > Santalales > Viscaceae > Viscum > Viscum album. The sequence continues at coordinate 738,861,931 of OY728137.1, forward strand.
AATGAGAGTTATCCTAAGCATATCCCCCGGGAGTGTCGTAACCAAGAGTGCAGCAAGGCCCGTTGTCGTGCACCAGTTCCCGTTCGAGTCTAGCTCAAAGCGGTGTTTTCGGGTTTTACCCCTAGGTACATCTGTGCCAGAGCCGCCTCTACCTGCTCGTATCCAGACAGGGATGTATTGCTTGGAAAACTCACAAAATCTCTACAGTACCAAAATTCTAGGAAGTTCTTCTATACTAATTCTCAAAGTTCATCTTAGGTCTACGTGCTCTAATCAGAGTTTATCTAAATCTAGCTTCCAAGGTTTGTACTAAACTTCCTCTGATACCAACTGTAACGCCCCGACCCCAGCTACCCAGAGTCGGTGCATTACTTCGTAACATTGGCATGATCACAAGAAGATCAAATCTCGAAAGACCGATCGGTTTAGTAGCCTTGGAAACACTAGATATATTCATAAAGTTTTACATTACATTTTAAAGTGAAAAACTACTACAACAACAAAGTCTTCATAATTCACACTCATATCCCCACATACTATCCCTCCATGTCATTCATAACTTACTTCTTCACATCCTGGGAAAAATAAAACATAGAAAAGGGGTGAGCTCAAATGCCCAGTAAGGATAACAATAAAGAGGAACATTCAAAATAAGCATAAACACTTAAGGCAATTTATAACTAAAACAAAAGCCTTTTAAAATTGAACTTCAACATAGTATGGCATAAATAAGATTAAATAATGCCATTTACTTGTTCACATGGATATTCTACTAATCGAATAATCACATGCAAAAATCAATAACCACTTTCATAATGTTGGAATGCATAATGCTAAACGTTAATTTCTTTGTCTAGGCCTCATCCCAAGACCTAGGGGTTACTTCTAACCGGAACCCAACCCGGAGTGCCTCTAATAACCGGACACCAACCCGGAGTGCCTCTAATAACCGGACACCAACCCGGAGTGCCTCTAATAACCGGACACCAACCCGGAGTGCCTCTAATAACCGGACACCAACCCGGAGGGCATACTTTTACCAGTCCCCAACCTGGAGGGCTTACTTTAACCAGTCCCCAACCTGGAGGGCTTAATTTTACCGGTCCCCAACCCGGAACATACTTGTTTAGCACATTCATCTGAAGAAAAGTTTGAAATATAACATAAACATTCGGATTAAAACTAGCATACGAAATGTCAATAGTTTCACCATAAACTATGAATGGTATAAAATAGCACATCCACAGTCAAACATATCACAAAACCTTCAATACAATATAGAAGTTTTGTATCATAATAAATCAACTTCAAATAATCTTAAAATCCATCAAAGGATGTTGACATAGATGAAATCAAAATTCTTTTTAAAGAAGTATCTCCTTTTATTTTGAAATCATTTAAGATGCATATAAAATAAAACATTTTCTTTGAAAATATTCTTATAATCTTGTATGGAAAGCTTCAATGACTTTATAACGGTGGAAAATAACCGCACCCGCCGTATAAGTTAAAAGAAACATTCTTATCTTAATTCTGTCGAAAAGGTTAAAAAGGAACTTGTTTTGAAAACGACGGAAAGATTCCTTTATAAACCTATTACAAAAAGTTAAACAAGGGTATAAATGAATTTAACCCATATTCTTGTAAATAATAAATATGTTTTGAAATACATTTCGAAGAAACATGGATGTGGATGATAAAGAAATCCCAGTAGATTATTACGTATAAACAACCTCGGATAATGAAGAGATTGTGAAATAACCCTTACCTTGTACTTTTCCTTGGTTGGGGTAGGTTAACCTCCTTTAATCTAGGTAACTCACTTTGGTTGGAACCAAAGGACTTCTTGAAATGCTTTCTGCCTAAGGGGAAACTTCAAGGAGGAGGAGAGGGATGTGGGGAGCTTAGTTTGGCAGATTTTGGACGAGCCAAGTGGCTTGAGAGGTGTGAAGAAATGAGAAGGAGGAGTGCCCTTTTATAAGAGGGGTGAGGGGCACCTTTGGAAAAGCTAGAAATATTAATTTATAATAAATTCATATTCGGTTTTCAAAGGCTCCAAAGTTGACTATTCAAATTATGAGGTGGGGATAGGTCGAAAACAACTCATCCAATAGAATTTAGACAGGTTTGGGTACTTATATTAACCTTATCTTTAAGTATTAACTCTAAGTTAATTAGTTTCACTTTTACAATGTCTCTTTGTATTTTTATATTATATGGTTAATAAACTTACCATATACATCCAAGCGACCCCCAAGTGGTCCATTAATGACTAACCTATCATGATATAAGTCTCTTGGCCGAACCTTAGATTTTTAGGAATTTAATATCAATTAATAATATAATATTTTTTTTAAGAACTCTTTTATGTCAATTTTGACACTATTCATTAGTTGATTTTTGTGAAACTCATAACAGATTGATTTCTTCAAAAAAATTCAATTAAATCAATCCTAATATATCATATTATCCTATAAAATTAGTTTAATTCATTAAAAGTTTCATATTATATTTATTTGGGTATTTAAAATATCACTTATTTTAATTTTTCACTATTATATTAATTACTGCATCATCATTGTGTCATTAATAATTTAACTTATTTGATGTCTAAAAATTATAAATAAAATATCATCATGTAGGAAATCTTTTTATCTTTCTAATGAATATTTATAATCGAAAATACAACATGTATAACCCTATGTAAAAATTGTTCTTTTAAAAGATGTAAGCTTATGCCATTTTTGTATTCATTTTAACTTAATTAAAATAAAGTGTCATTATCACTCACAAGTAGATCCATGGGGTCCCAAAATAGACCCAAAGATGCCCATGGTCGACCATGTATCAACCAATAGGGTTAAGACACGTTTTAGGGTAATTTAGTATTATTATAATATTATTTTTTTTACCCTTATTTACCGGATTTACCCTTAACCATGGTAAATAAAATATTTACCGCAGTAATTATTCAAAATGTCTAAAAATAAAAGTTACCTATTTACACAATTTGAACATCCTGATTCCAAATATGGAATCCATTTTTCTAAATTCAAAACACAGAAGTGGCAGAAATTAATTTAAAATTAATTCCCGCTGTCAAAACAAAAAGCTTGTTTTTAAGAGATAATAACTATCAAAAGATTGATACTTGTTTATGTTCGGTTTAATTGTAAAATTATGTCCAATGACCAACATTATATTAAGTGGTAAAAATATATTCTAAATATACTTTAAAACCACTAAAATTAATAATTTATCACTATTAATTATTTTGATTAAAAAAGTTGTTTTTAATTAAAATTTAGTAATTTTCACTATTCATCAAAATATTAAAGTTATCCGAAAAGTACCAAAATTTCACCTTAGGCTAAATTTGATATTCCGAATCCAAAAATGAAGTCCATTTTTAAAAATAAAATATATATAATTTCAAAAATTAGGTATTACTATTCATAACGGCAAGTTTGATCGGTTGTGGCACGTGTTAAAACACGAAGTTGCGTACAACACACGCTACTATTTTATTCAAAGGAAAGCGTACCGTGGAAGCTTGGGATGTTTCATTTAAAATTTTTTTGATGTCCCCATTTAGTCAAAAAGTTTAAAATATTGTATTTAAAAAGGTTTCACTATTAAATGTTGATAAAAGTGTAATACTGAAAATGAATCTGTTCTTGCATTATGACTAAGAAACTCATAATGTGGATTCTAAAATTATAAGGATTATATAAAGTTTAAAATTTAGTTAATACTATTCATCACCTCTTTTAATGGCCTTTTTTTGTAAGTCAAGGTGTGATTGAACTCGGTGTTGCGTGTAGTACAAGTTATTGAATTATTTTGAAGAAATAACACATTATGAATTCTTGGGGTGTTACAAGAACTCTCTGGTCCATTTCTTTGTTAAAATATAGTGTTTATAATGTTCGTAGAAGTCATGTTTTCCTATTTCAAGAGTTTCCAAAAAATCAATTTTTACAATGGTAGCTAATCTGAATTTAGTTCATCGAACTGTGGATTTATGAATAGTGACACACAGAACAGTGACTCATTGAATATTCAGTCGCCGAATGGTGAATCATTGAATATTCAGTCGCCGAATGGTGACTCACCGAATAGTGGCTCACTGAACGGTGACATATAGAATAGTGAATTGTTGAACAGTGACTTTATGAATGATGACTCACCGAACAGTGGATCACCGAATGGTGTCTCACCCAAGGGTGGATTACCAAATGGTTTCTCTTAGAATGGTGTCTCACCGAAAGGTGTATCATGGAACAATGTCTCCCCAAATGACGTCTCACTGAATAGTGGCCCACTGATGGGTGACTCCCCAAATAGTGAATCAATGAACTCTAACTCACTGAAAAATTACTCATCCTACGGTGACTTAGCATCTGTATCTCACACCTCCAATGATTTCTTCTAATTTCTCCCCTCTAATAACATATCAATGATTGACCATTTCACAATCAGTTTCCACCATCTCATTTGAGTATGATTATATCTTAAATATCATTATAAATTTTTAATCCTCCCAGTCAAACCAGAATCCAAAATTTATGTACTTTGATATCATCTCCCATATTTTAGGATATATCCTTCTAGTAATCCAAGATAATCTCTTAAATTTAAATTTCTATTCCATCAAGGTCCACCTAAAACCTTTCTTCCCCAAGTAGATGTGTGCCTGTGTTATAGTAGGCTATTCATTTTTCACATGGAGTCCTTCCTACGTCTCGTGCGACCCCTTGTTTTGGGGCAAGGAAGAATCGTCGGTCACCTATTGTCCCATATAAGGATTTCCTTTATCTCTCATCTCTTTGTGTATCATGCGGGTGGGTCTAATAGATTATACTATTAATCATAGTTGAAACCATTATTTTGGGTGCAAGAATATAATCTTTCAATTACATTATTAAAAAATGGTGGTAGGGAAGATGATGATGTTATTCTCCAGTTTAATGGTTTATCCTTTATTTCTTATTATGGTTTGTTCTAGATATATTCCTTCTAAAATTCATGGTTTTTTGTGGTCCCTTTTTCACCCTTTATATATTTTGAATAATTTATTTAAATACCAGTCTAGCTAATTAGGTATATGTGATCAAATTAAAAGTATTCCCCATAATCAAGCTTGTTTTTTGATCACCCATATTTATCAATATGGAATTAATGAAACATTTTTGGATAAATATAACTACTGATGGAATGCTGGTGTGGGTGTATTCTATGTGGGATTTATTGGTTTTGTTCTCTGTATGGGTTGTATGGTGCTATTGTCGGTTTCATGGTTGTGGGTATAGGAGTGTATGGTGGGGTTGGATCTAGGAGTAGGGTTTGGTATGTTTGTGCAGCAAGATAAAATTTTGTCGATGGTATTTGTGGGCTTTGTGTATGAGGTGCTGGAAAAGGTGTGATGGAATACTATGTTAATATATTGATTGACTGTGGAATGGATGCACTTATAAAGGAGTGAGAGTGCATTTGGGTTGTGTTATGGTTTTTGAAAATTTTTGTGAAGGGGGACTACAATTTGGTTGTGCTACTAAACTTATTTGTGTGGTAGGGGTGGGTAGTTTCAAGGTTATTTTATTAATGAAAATAAGTATAATTCATAAGAAAATAATCGTAAGTGGTTAAATGAAAGTGCTTGTATATGTTTTTCTGTGGCTGGTTGTGTGGTTGTGCATGTAGTGGTAGCATAAAGGGTTGTTTGTATGGGATGGTTGTTTATTTGGAAACCCATAGGATGGGTTTAGTTTTTGTTTACATATATGTATAAAATTATTGTTACTTGTGATTTTTATATGAACCACACTCATCTTGAGAAATATGTGCCTCACACCCCATTTTTATGGGGCAGGGTGTCTTTCCCAATACCCAGTGGGAGGATAGATGGCTGGTTATTATCTACCTTTCTCCCTCTTCTATGAATTTATCACCCAAGACCCTCTAAGAAGGTTGGGATGTCTTGAGGTTTATTAACAAATTTATGGTACTAGTTGTGTGAGAGGTGGTGTGTTTCCCAGGTGTCTTCGGGATGAGTCACATGTGCCTTTGGTCAATATGTGAGGTTGTTGTGGTTTAGGCATTTGCGGGTAGGATATGATTTGGTTGTGGTACATGTGTGTGTGGGAAATCTATTACATTGGGGATCTTGAAAGAGTGGTTGCTCTACGAAGTTATCCATTGGGGATGATTAGTTAACAAATGGGATGTGGTGCGGGTTAACCTATCATCTATGTGCTTGTATTATTACTCTACTTGACTTGCATTATTTCATGAGAGTGACTTTGTGAGACTGGGGGGTTAGTATTCATTGTTTGGTGCTTTTGAGGTTCATTTTTTTCTCACATAAGATTTAGTATGTTTCCCCCACTTATGCATGAGTGACCTTGGATTTACCTACCATGTAAACATGAATGATAACCATTCATATATAAAAACCATTTTATGGTTTCCATGGAGATTTCACAGAATATACTTGACTTTACTAACTCTGACCATAGGGACAGTTGATGTGTCACATCTTTGTTTTCTTTTGGTACATACCGTGGATTATTCTTTGTATTTCTAGAAGTTTTATGTTAAACATCCAAGTGGGATGGATTTTTTCATAGTATATATATATATATATTGGATTTTTTATGATGTTGATACATCTTATCTCCTGATCTCGGTTACTATAAAAAGGTAAATGCATTCAATTATATTGAGACTATATACCCTTGGTTTTGGTATCCACCCTAGGGCCTATTGGATGGAGGACTCAAGGGTCATTATCCTGGAATCATATTAAATAAGGAAGGCCATGACACATAGATCTCCCTTCACTCATCATGAAGAAGGTGGGTCTTCATTGATTGGTATGAGAGGTGAGGGTTTAGAGATAAGAGGGAGTTTAGAGCTATAAACAGTGATGACTGCATAGTATAGTAGGATCGTAGTGTTAGGTGATATTTGTGTGTGACATAGGCATGGGAGGACATGATGGGACATGGGATTTTATGGCCCTTGCTATCCTATCCAAGGGATCTGAACATAACAAAATACCATGTGAGGCTACACTATTTACAAGGTAGTGACCCCAGGAAGGATACATGCATCATGATGACTAGTGTTCTTGATTTTTAATAGTTTTAGTTAAATATAAATAAACAATGTGTTAAAATGAATATTAAATAGATTCTATTCAGCTCGAGATTAGGAGTTCTGTGTTTCTTTATCAACTATAGCCCCTATCAATGTCTATGTGTAGTATGATCAGTGGAGGCTCCACTTGGAGGACTAATCGACTGAAGAAGGGTTAACCCTAGGGGAAGTGTGATCTGTGGTAGAAGATCCTTTGTCCTTTTGTGGGATAGTATATGGGGAAGTATGAAGGATGATTTTCAGACTAGGAGATGGAGAGTGGGATTGAGGAGCCTTTGATCAGTTTTACCTTGATCAGGCCTCCAATAGAGTATTGGGATCCTCTAGAGGTGATCCAAATGATGGGAGTCGCATGTCAGTGGTGGACTCTTTACCTCAGGGAGATGAAGGAGTCCAATGTTCTATGGGTCAAATATGAGAAGGCGTTCTGAGCAGAATTCCTTTCTTCAATGATGAAGGCCAAGAAGAGACAAGATCTACTCTCCCTGTAGTAAGAGATTATGTCTGTAAGGGATTAGGGGATCAAGTTTAAGGATCTCTTTATATTTTCTATCTATCTATTTCCAGATAATATGTCTTCGGTAAGAAACATTGAGAAGGCACTCCACCCTCCATTTATTATGTTGTTGCACCTTCACCATACCGACAAACAAAGTGGTTTAGAAGAAGGAATATCATTATCTCAGGCTATGAATAGACTAACGGAGACTAAATCAGTTAATGGTCATGAACCATTACCCACTCCCAATGATAGATGGTATTTTAGACCAGCTGAGAGGAGAAGGTTGGTTTTATATGATTGAACTGTGGTCTAGGTATCACTTATTATGGTTGAAGGAGGGTGACATCCAGAAGTCATGTTTCTGGTTTATGTATGGGAACTTTGAGTTTTTGGTCATGACGTTCAATGTTACGAATGCGCAAGCCCTGTAACTGGGTCACATGAACTCTTTCTTCTGTGAATTCCTAGATCAATTCATCATTATGTTCATTGAAGACATACTTATCTACTCGATGTCAGAGGAGGAGCACATTGGGCACATAAGGACATTCTGGGAGGTTCTTTGATGGAGCTAGTTCTATAAGAGGTTGTCTAAGTGTAAGATCTAGAAATAAGAAGTTCAATTCCTTCGAATTGTAGTGTCTCAACAAGGTATTGTATTGGATCCATTGAAGTTCTAAGTAGTTTTATTTTGGGTATCACCCAAAATGTGGGGGTGGTTTGTAGCTTTCTTGTTCTAGCTGGCCATTACCAGAGATTCGTACCCGAAAAATCTCAGGTTGTAGCTCTATTGATGACTTTGACTAGGAAAGACCAATCCATTGTATTGAATGAGGTGTTTTTTGGAAGGTTTCAGATATCTGGATTGGAATTTTGTTATTTCTCCAATTATTTAGTTTCTAGAGGTGGGTGTTATGTTCGTGGTGTTTTGTGAAGCTTCCTTCCTAGACTTGGGATGGGTGCTGATATAGAATTGAGGAGTGATCATTATTTTTCTACGTAGATATGTCATCAGGAACATAACTATGCTTCCCAAGATCTGGAGCTAGCAACAATTTTGTTCACATTGAATTTATGGCAACATTACCAAACTGGGGAGTGCTTTGTGCTATTCACGGATCACAATAGTTTGAGGTATATCATTTACAAGTGATATATGAGCATACAATAGTGTTGGTGGAAGAAGATTATTTAGATATATGATTTTTAAATATTCTACATCACATGTAATGGGAACATTGTCGTTGATGCTTTGAGAAGTAAGTTTCATAAGGGGTGGTTTATGAATCGTCAAATGCTTGAAAGGCAAAAGATGAGCTGGTTTCCATGAACCTAGACATAAGATTGAATGGAAGAAGATATTGTATTTTTAGATTATGGTGAATTAATATCTAATGTAGTAGGTGGGGGATTCTCATTTGGGAGAATCAGATGCCAAGGTATTGCGTTATCACATTGTCTAGGGTGATGTTTCAGAGGGATAGTCAGAATCTGATGTTTTTTCTTGCCACATAGGTTGTTACAGTAGATGTGTGGGAGATTTCTTCAAAAGTTTCATATCTCACCCCTAGTGGTACAACCTAATGCTTCAAAAATGTATCATGTCTTGAGGGGATAGTTCTGGTTATTTGGGATGAAGTGAGAAATGGTGGAGTTTGTGGAAATGTTCCTAGTGTGGTAGTATGAGAAAGCTGAGAACCATGTTCTCAGTGGTTTGTTGAATCCCTTAGAGAACCCCTTGTTGAAGTGGGATGAAATCTAAATGGATTTCCTCATAGGATTACCTAGGGCTTAGGGAGGATGCGATGAAATCATGGAAGTAGTGGATTAGCTATTAAAATTCTCATTAGTCTTATTGATCAAGGAGTCAATTAAAGTGGATTCCTTAGCACAGAGGTATATAGATAAGGTAGTGTGGCTACATGGGGTTCCATGACTGTCATCTCATATTGGGATATGAGTTTTATCTCAAATTTCTTGAGGGGATTGCAACATAGTTTTGGAACATCGTTACACCTCAGGACTACTCCCCCCCCCCCCTCAAATACATGGGAAGATAGAGAGGAGAATACAAACATTGAAGTACATTATATGAGCATGAATCATAGAATTTTGTGGTTCTAGGGTGAGACACTTTCCATTGTTAGATTTTTCATACAATAATATCTACTTCTCTTCCATTTGAATGGATCCATTCGATGATTTTTATGGAAAACCATGTTGTTCACCCTTGTGATGAACATAAGTTGTGAAGGTACCTATTGTTTGTCCATACATGATGTATAATATGATAGAGAAGGTGCATCTTTTCCATGATAGGACAAAGGTGACACAAGATAGGAAGAATTCATATACTAATCATAAGAGAAGGCCCTTGGATTTGATGTTTGGGGACTATGTGTTCTTCATGGTTTCCCCTCAACGTGGGAAATGGGGAATTAGTTGGATGATAAATCTCTCTCCCATGTTCATTGTACATTTTGTGGTGTGGGGAAGAGTGGGTGAGGGGGGATGTCATATGTTGTTTTTCCCGCAGTTGGAGATGATCCATGACATATTCCATGTCTCCTAGACTTTTCTATATCTACATGATGACTCCCATATCATTGAATTGCGAGAGTTAGATATCCAGGATGGTGTAATATTTTTGGTGCGACTAGTTGAGATCGAGGATCACCAGGAGATAGTGATATTTGTATGGAACACTAAACTTTTTCATGTGTTGTGGAGGATTGGTGGCCTCAGGGAGAGTACTTGGGAGTGGGAGGCACAGATGTGTGCTCAGTACCCAGAGCTGTTTTGAGTTTTGTTAGAGTGATTTTCATTATGATGAAATACACGAAACTCATTTTCTATGAGTTGAGTTGTTTCCATATGCTATAATATTTGAAAGAATATTGACATGTGGGATGTGGGAACTGGTCCCTAATCAAGATGCATTAATGGTAATAAGAATAAACTTGTGCGGGCGAGTCAGTGTTGCCCAAAAAGCACAATATCCTAACATGGTGGAAGGAATTACATAATCCATTTTTCTACACAGTTTGACCATTAGTCTTTATTCGGTTGGTTGGGGTTGTAGATTTTGGTATATGTGTTCTTGGATGTCGAGGTTTCACTTAATCTTTCGAACAACACAAGTTGGTTTATCGTTGAGCGGTATATTTCAAGGTGGTTGTTTGGAACCGTCATTCTTCTGGATTGGATTTGAATTCTAAAGGATGATATTAGTTTGAGAGGTATTTTATTTAAAGGAGTAGACCACTCAAATTCATTAATTTGTAAAAATAATAGTGACTTTTTTGTTCTTAGAGGTCACGATTACATGTTTCAAGTGTTTTTCGAAAAATCAAGTTTTCCAATGGTAACTCATATTATGGTAGGTCACCAAATGATGGAAAAATGAATGGTGACTCACCAAATGATGACTAAAGGAATGGTGAATCACAAAATAGTTACTCACCAAATGATGAATCAATAAATGGTGTCTCAATGAATGGTGGCTCACCGAATGGTCGCTCGTCGAAGGGTCGATGAACAGTGACCCACCGTATTGTGCCTCAGTAGACAGAGGCTCATTGAATGATGGATCATTGCACATTAACTCTTTGTAAGCTCTCTAAACGAAAGATGGATTTCAAAATAGTGGCTCATAGGATGTCAATCGTCGAACGATGCCTCCCCGTACAGTGCCTCGCCTGACGGTGACTCACCAGATGGTGCCTCACTAGAAGATGACTCAGCGGATGGTGAGTCACCACTGGTAGCTCGCACCTCCAAATTTTTCTTCCATTTTCATCCCTCTCAGAACATATCAATGTTCTAACATTTCTCAATATATTTAAATCATCTCCTAGGATGATTATTATATCTTAAATATCATTAGAAACAACCAATATTCAGGGTCAAACAATGATCCAAAATTTATGTACATTGAAATCATCTCCCCTATTTTATGATATGTTCTTCTCTTAAGATGAGATCCTCTCTTCCTTGAAACCAAATATTCCCTATTTGTGCACCTACATCATTTCCTACATAAGAAGTCATGGTCATATTCTATAACAGCCTATTCAGTTTTCCCTGGGAGTCATTCCAACAACTCATGCGACCCTCTATTTTAGTGCATGAAGGAATCATTGGTCTCCTGTTGTCCCATGTAGGTATTTCCTTCATCTCTATTTTAATTATTTATCATCAAAGGTGGGTATTCTAGTTTCACCTCTTGATCAATGTTGAAACCAATTATTAAGGGTGATATAATACAATCTTTGTGTCACCTGTGTCATAAATAGTGGAAGGGAAAAGGATTGTGTTGATCACTTATTTTAGGGGTTATACTTGATTTCATATTATGGGTTTTTCTAGCTATATTCCTTATAAATATAATCAATTTTGGTGGACCTTGGTTTCACACTGTAGATATCTTGTGGGTGTCTGATGAGTGGGTTTTTTTGGGTTTTGTGCATTTTGTGGGTTGTATGGTGCTGTTGTTGGTAGCATGGTTGTGGGTATAGGAGTGTACATAGGTGTTGGCTCTGTGAGCATGGTCTGGTATACGTGTACATCAAGGTTTTATTTTTGTGGATGTTTGTTTTTGGCTTAGTGTACGAGGTGGTGTAGGAGGTGTGATGGAATATCAGGTTGAGAGATTGCTATATTGTGGAATGTATGAACTTTTAGAAATGTGGGAATGCATTTAGTTTGTGTTATGGTTGTTAAATAGTGTAGTACAGTGGGACTATAATCTAGTTATTCTGCTAAATGTGTTTTTATGGATGTGGTTGTTAGTTTCTTGGTTTGTTCTATAACGAAAATAAGTAGACTTCTTAATAAAATAATGATAAGTGGTTTAATGAAAGGGGTGGTTTATATTTTGGTATTGGATGTTTGAATGGATGTTAATGTAGGGGTATCATAAATGGTAGTTTTTTTGGGCTGGATGTTTGTTTTAAAACCCATTGGTTATGTTGAGTGTGTTTTTAACTATTTGTATAAACATTTTGTTCTTTCTGACTTCTATACACACCCCAACGTTTTTGAGCAGAACATGCCTAATGCCCCCATTTTTATGGGGGAGGGTGTCTTTCCCAATATCATGGTGGGAGAATTAATGGATGGTTATTATAAGGCCCTAGCCTTAAATGTAACAGCCCGAGATTTTATGAAAAATATTTTATTAATGTCTTGTGTTATACGCTACACCAAAAAAAGATTTCACAATACACATCTCTGACCTGGCTTGAATTATACGCAATCACGACCTTCCACGATAGCGTGTGTTGTACGCAACACCGAGTTTCGCTAAACAACGATATGCTATTAAGATATTATTAAAACTAGCCATTATGAATAGTAATAACCACTTTTTGAAATTTTGTAAATTTTATTTTTCAAAATGGAATTCATTTTTGGATTCGTAATATCAAAATTATGTTAGGGTGAAATTTTGGTACTTTTCGGATAACTTTCATATTCTGATGAATAGTGAAAATTACTAAATTTTAATTAAAAAAAACTTTTTTAATCGAAATAATTAATAGTGATAAATTATTAATTTGAGTTGTTTTAAAGTATATTTAAAATATATTTTTACAATTTAATACAATGTTGGTCATTGGATGTAATTTCACATTTAAACCAGACATAAACAAGTGTCAATCTTTTGATAGATATTGTTTCTTAAAAACACGTTTTTTGTTTTAACAGCGGGATTTAATTATAAAATTAATTAATGAAACTTCTATGTTATGAATTTGGTAAAATAGACTTCATTTGTGAATTCTGAATATGAAATATAGCTTAGGATGAAATTTTGGCATTGTTCTAAAAAACATCAATTTTTGATGAATAGTGAAACTACTAAGTGGTAGTTAAAAAACTAATTTTTTTCATAAATCTTAATTTTACCACTTCTGTGATTGGAATTTCAAAAATCCCAGAGACACGGTTGATGTCAGTAAGTAAAATGTGGTTCAATGAGATTAAAATAATTTTTGGTGAATAGTAACTTTTTACTTTTATTTACCACGGTTAAAGTAAATAGGGTAATTAAGGGTAAAAATGATATTAATATTACCCTAAAACATGTCCTAAATCTATTGGACAAGTGTATCTCGACCACAAACAACCTTAAGTGTAAAATATTATCATTTAGGCCCACTTGTATTAGATTAGGACATTTATTATTATTTAATTCAAAGAAGAGTTAAAAGAGTTAAAATCAAAGTTTATATACTAAAACATTTTTAATATAGAGTTATACATAAGATAAATTCGATTGTAAATATTAATTATAAAGATAAAAATATTACCTACATGATGGTATTTTATTTGTAATTTTTAGACATCAAATAATTTAATTTATTTATGACACAAAGATGATGCAGTAATTATCTTATTAATGAAATATTGACATAATTGATATTATAAATACCAAAATAAATGTAATTTAAGACTTTTTATGAATTACACTAATTTTCTAGGTTACTATGATATATTAGTGATGATTTAATCAACTTGGTTAGAACATATAATTCTGTTATGACTTTCACAAAAATCATATACCAAATAGTGTCAAAATTGACACAAAATAGTTTTTAAATCAAATATTATATTATTAATTGTTATTTTATTCCTAAAAATCTAAGGTTCGGCCAAATGACTTAGATAACGATATATATATTAATAATAAACAATTTGGGGTTAGTTTGGCTTGTTATAGTAAGTGTATTAACCATATAGTGTAAGAAAACAAAAAGACGCGGTAAAAGTTAAATTATTTAACTTAGAGTTAAATCTAATTGATAAGATTAAAATAAAAACCTAAACTTGTCTAAATCCTATTGGTTTATAGGATTTCGACCCATCCCCACTTTAGATTCGAAATAAGACCCTTTGGAACCATTATAAACCGATTTTCACTTTAATATAAAATAATATTTTGAGATATTCCTAAGCTGCCCCTCTCCTCCCTTATAAAAGGGCACATCCTCCCCCTCCTCCTCACACCAATTTGAGCAATCAAGCTCGGCCAAACCCTGCCAAAATCCCTTCTCCACTTCCCTAGAGTATTCCTAGAGGTCCTGGTCTTCTTAAAATACCAATCTTAGTTCCCTAAGTGTAGGATTCAAAGAGGCGTTTCAAAGAAGAGGTAATACCCATTACCGATCTTTTCAATTTCTTTCTTCTTCAACTTCTTCTTATTTAGTTGTTTCATGATAAAGTAATAAAATCATTATTACTTACATACTGATATGTTATTATAAAAATGAAACAACCCTAATTCACCTTCTATCCATCCTACGGAAAAATGAAATCACCGCGCGTGCGTACGTACGGAATACCGTCTCCACGCCGTGGTGTACTCTATTTTCCACCATAACCTTACAAGGATGGGTATAATGGTGTAATGAGTAACTATATATGATTATTATAAAGTGATAATGATACTGAAATAGTATATATATACTCCAATACAATTCCACGATCATAGGAACGATATCATCACTCGTGCGTACGTACGGAATACCGTCTCCACGATGTGATGCGACTCGTTCTACATGATCATCATTACATAGTAATTATATAAATGAATTGAATGAATAAACATGACATATGTTACACTAATACCATTCTGGATATAAGGTATCTATAACCTTAAAAGAAGAATAATAATTTATTCGGCAAAACACGCATAAGAACAAAAGGCAATAAAGACCCGAGTAACAAGTAACAATGAAATATTACTAACAAGAAGCTAAGAATATGACCATATATGATATGATATCAATATGTATGATTCTGGAATAAGTCAATAACATTATTTAAACCATTATACAGGAGCTTCGGAAACGTACAATGCAAATCGGACCTAAGGTAAGGGAAATATCACAATCTAATTTTTATCCGAGATTGTTTATACTTTGGTATTTACTGGGGTTTATTTTATCATCCACATCCATGTTTCATCAATATGTAATATTATTTCCATCCACCTACAATTTTTTGAATCCATTTTTACCCTTCGGTGAGTTTTTAGTAATATGTATGAAAGGAATCTTTGGTCGTTTTTCGTACGAGGTACTTTTTGACTTTTCCGACAAAAGTACGAAGAATGTTTTTTTAACTTATACGGCATGAATTGATTTTTAAAACATTATTTCCAATAAGCTTCCTTTACAAGTTTTCAAGTTTATTTTTAATCAAATTTTTTTAGTTTATAATTGTATGAAATGTTAAGAAAAGAAAAGTGTTTTTGAAGAAGAAAGGATATTTTCCTCAAGAATGGAGTTCAAGTGTTTTATCAAAATTATTTTCCATCTAAGATAATAAAGGGTTATGTTTTTATCCCTATTATTACATTGATTTGATCATGTTGTGATGGAATTATTTTTATGAATTCTTTTATCTTATATGAATTTATTTATGATGTCATGATGTTTCAAGAATCCCATTTTTGTTACATGTGTTATGCGATGATGTATGATTTATGATTATGTGGAACACATAAGAAAAGATTCATTATAAGATGGGTGGGACCTATATCTCCCTCCAATGCATTGGGTAAAGATTTTATATCTCATGAGATAGACATGGATGAAATGGTAGGTTATACCGGTTCAGAGAAACAGGACTGAAACGAGGGTTACTCGATTCAGAAAGGGACTTTGTCCACTAAGATAGTCATGGAAATGAGTCTTGACTAATAAGAAATGATTATCTATGATTATGTGTGTATGCCAAAAAGTTCCATGTTTTAAGTTATGATTATTGGGATTTCATTTCACTACTATGATTTATCCCATGTTATGAAATTATGCTCTCTTTTGCAGGTTAAGATTTCCAAAAGTTATGTTCTTATGAATATGATGTGATTGATTTTTCTTTTGTATACCCTTACTGAGCATTTGTGCTCACCCTTTTATGTTTTCTTTTCCCCAGGATATAAAGAAAGGTTTTAGGTAAAAAAAAAGAAGATCTTTATGGGAGATATTGAAGATCTTTCACCACGATTAGAAGATTACGTTCCGAGTTTCCAAAGACACTAAACTATTACGATCCTTGTGTGTGTGTTTTTGTTATGTACTAAGTATTCCGCAAAAGTAATGTAATGTTCATGTACATCAAGCTTCGGGTATCTACAGTTGGTATCAGAGGAAAGGTTTAGTCAACCATTGGAAACTAGGATGCAAGAACTTTAGTGAGATCCCTAGAGATATTTATAAGGTTTGTCTAGGGATGTCCCTAAGGATAAGTATACGTATAAGATACAGTCCTATAACTACGGTAACGATCATAGAATTTAACCTAAGAAGTTAGATATTGAGGATACTCCCCCTTTATAATGTTGTTTTCCCTAGCATGATTTTTGCCTCTCACACTATTCTTTTTGGGTTTTAGACGATGGCTGGAACCTGAAGGAACTGTGTTGATCAATGCAATGGACAATGCAATGATTGTCCTCCTGAACAAACAAATGTTATGGGAGATGGAGTGCAAAATCTTATTGCTATACTTACACAAGCTATGAATCATTCTAGACTTCCAAATGAGCAGAGAAGGGAACAATATTCTATTGAGTCCTTCATGAGGCAACGTCCACCTTCTTTCAGTGGGTCTTCTGATCCACTTGTTGCTAAAAAATGGATCAGTACGACTGAAAAGATATTTTCAGTTCTTCACTGTTCTGAACATGATAAAGTCATCTTAGCAGTATATCGTTTGGAAGGTGAAGCTGATCAATGGTGGAATCTTATCAAGAATACAATGCAAAGAGATAAAATTGAGTCCATGGAATGGGACGAGTTCAAGAACTTATTTTTCAATAAGTACTTCCCTCGTATTCTTCGAACAAAGATGGAGAAGGAGTTTCTTGAACTAAAGCAAAAGTATGATGAATCTGTTAGTATATACGAAGCGAATTTTACAAGACTTGCAAGGTATGCATCTGGCATTATCATCCAACCTGAAAGTAAAGTTGATCGATTTTTCAGTGGCTTAAAACCAAATCTTCGAAGGGCATTAGCTATAAGAGACTTCAGTAGCTATGAAGAAATTGTGCGTTGTGCTATCAAGGTAGAAATGGAAGTTGGTGTTACATATCCATCTCATGGTTTTGACAAGAAACGAAAGATGGAGTTCAAGGAGAAATCTCAGAATAATGGTGAAAAGAAGATGAATGTTTCCTTATGCACAAAGTGTGGAAAGAAGCATGGTGGAGATTGTCTTAAAGGGACTAGAAAATGTTTTTAAGTGTGGAAAAGAAGGTCATCGAGCAGCTGAGTGTCGAAGTAATGGAAAAAGGGTTTCTAATGATGTGAATAAAGCAAACACTGCAGAGAACGCACCACCAACACTTCAATGCTTCAAGTGCAAGGAAATGGGGCATTATGCTAATAAATGCCCTAATCCAAGGGTTAGTGATGATCAACATGAGCAACCACTGAAGGAAAAGGACAAAGGGAAGTCACATGCGATCACTATTTGCAATGTTGAATATGAAAACGATGTGGTGGAATGATTAAGGGTTTATGTAATGGAATTCCAAAATAATGTTGTATCATTGAGTATTGCATTGAGATATTTTTTGGAAATAAGATGATATGCGCATAATGAAGGGAAAATGAGAAAATGAAATGTTTAATAGTATTCATGAGCTCATGACTGATATAAGTAGAAGGTTATATCATGGTTTGAGTATAGAGAATTTTTGGATTTTGGTATGTGGAAAGAGTTAACTTTTAACTGCATTCATGTTTTCACTAAGGTTCAATGGGTATTCCAGAAAATAATTGATTAAAGCCTTTGAATGTTTGGAATGTGATCAAAAAGACATATCTTATGATATATGGGGATCGACGATGGTGTTAAATCTCTGGTAATCATTTTCACTATGTTATGAGAGTGGACGGCAGTATTATGGATAAGCCTAAAGATTGGAATGGATTATGTTGGACATAAGTTAGTATTGTATAAGGATATAAGTTTTCTCGATATTATTGATGGGATGTTATAGTAATATAGTTTTAGAAAAAGGACAACCTGCAGGACGGGCGACAGCCCATCGCTTCGGACAAGGCTGTGGGAATAGAACCCACAACTGAAGTGCGACTGGCCTTTATCGCCTACCACTGGCCTACAAGAAGTCCCTATTTAGTAGAAACTAGTTTTATTTTATTAAGCGGTACGATATATGAAGTATAAGTTCATTTTTGGAACCATATACGATTAATCTCACTATAAGATGGACTTATAACTTTTGCTAACCTTTTGTTTGAAATAGATGGAATGACCCATCATTCTATCACATGATCTTTTAACACTTCACGAATAACAAATTCAACTTCATTTATTTAAGAGATGAAGTGGAAATTGTTCAAGTCACGAACAATAGTGAGATTGTACCAAAATAAAGTAAGTATTTATTCTAATTCAAATTCTTCAACTTTAGGGAAACGATCTTGAAAACAAAAAATGTTGTCTTAGTGATCTTATATCCGATGAATCAGATGGTACCCTAGAACATCACAAATTTATGGCTTTGTGATTGCTAGCTTTTCCATAGCCATGTTCTCTACCACTCTCCATCAGAACATGATGGTTAGATTTCTCTTCCATATCCATATTTTCACCTATGTGGAAACCCAGTGATTAGTTTATTTGGGTAATCGTTACATTTCATACTTTAGTTTTTAAAGCCAAGTTTTGGTATTCCTTTTTACGATGTGGTTTTCTATTAAAGAAACTTTCGAATAGTAAACCATTTATAACCCCGACGAATTTCGAGGGCGAAATTCATTTTAAGGGGGGTAGAATGTAATAGCCCGAGATTTTATGAAAAATATTTTATTAATGTCTTGTGTTATACGCTACACCAACAGAATCTTTCACAATACACATCTCTGACCTGGATTGAATTATACGCAATCGCGACCTTCCACGATAGCGTGTGTTGTACGCAACACCGAGTTTCGCTAAACAACGATATGCTATTAAGATATTATTAAAACTAGCCGTTATGAATAGTAATAACCACCTTTTGAAATTTTGAAAATTTTATTTTTCAAAATGGAATTCATTTTTGGATTCGTAATATCGAAATTAGGTTAGGGTGAAATTTTGGTACTTTTCGGATAACTTTCATATTCTGATGAATAGTGAAAATTACTAAATTTTAATTAAAAACAACTTTTTTAATCGAAATAATTAATAGTGATAAATTATTAATTTGAGTGGTTTTAAAGTATATTTAGAATATATTTTTACAATTTAATACAATGTTGGTCATTGGATGTAATTTTCACATTTAAACCAGACATAAACAAGTGTCAATCTTTTGATAGATATTGTTTCTTAAAAACACGCTTTTTGTTTTAAAAGCGGGATTTAATTATAAAATTAATTAATGCAACATCAATGTTATGAATTTGGTAAAATAGAATTCATTTTTGAATTCGGAATATGAAATATAGCTTAGGATGAAATTTTGGCATTGTTCTGAAAAACATCAATTTTTTATGAATAGTGAAACTACTAAGTGGTAGTTAAAAAACTAATTTTTTTCATAAATCTTAATTTTACCGCTTTTGTGATTGGAATTTCAAAAATCCGAGAGACACGATTGATGTCAGTAAGTAAAATGTGGTTCAATGAGATGAAAATAATTTTTGGTGAATAGTAACTTTTTACTTTTATTTTACCACGGTTAAAAGTAAATAGGGTAATTAAGGGTAAAAATGATATTAATATTATCATAACAGATGTCCTAATTCTATTGGACAAGTGTATCTCGACCAAAAACAGCCTTAAGTGTAAAATATTATCATTTAGGCCCACTTGTATTAGATTAGGACATTTATTATTATTTAATTCAAAGAAGAGTTAAAAGAGTTAAAATCAATGTTTATTTACTAAAACATTTTTAATATAGAGTTATACATAAGATAAATTCGATTGTAAATATTCATTAGAAATATAAAAATATTTCATACATGATGGTATTTTATTTGTAATTTTTAGACATCAAATAATTTAATTTATTTATGACACAAAGATGATGCAGTAATTATCTTATTAATGAAATATTGACATAATTGATATTATAAATACCAAAATAAATGTAATTTAAGACTTTTTATGAATTCCACTAATTTTCTAGGTTACTATGATATATTAGTGATGATTTAATCAACCTGGTCCGAACATATAGTTCTGTTATGACTTTCACAAAAATCATATACCAAATAGTGTCAAAATTGACACAAAATAGTTTTTAAATCAAATATTATATTATTAATTGTTATTTTATTCCTAAAAATCTAAAAGTTCGTCCAAATGACTTAGATAAGGATATATATATTAATAATAAACAATTTGGGGTTCGTTTGGCATGTTATATTAAGTTTATTAACCATATAGTGTAAGAAAACAAAAAGACACGGTAAAAGTTAAATTATTTAACTTAGAGTTAAATCTAATTGATAAGGTTAAAATAATAACCTAAACTTGTATAAATCCTATTGGTTTATAGGATTTCGACCCATCCCCACTTTAGCTTCGAAATAAGACCCTTTGGAACCATTATAAACCGATTTTGACTTTAATATAAAATAATATTTTGAGATATTCCTAAGGTTCCCCTCTCCTCCCTTATAAAAGGGCACCTCCTCCCCCTCCACCTCACACCAATTTGAGCACTCATGCTCGGCCAAAACCCGCCAAAATCCCTTCTACACTTCCCTAGAATAATCCTAGAGGTCCTGGTCTTCTTCAAAGACCAATCTTAGTTCCCTAAGTGGAGGATTCAAAGAGGCGTTTCAAAGAAGAGGTAATACCCATTACCGATCTTTTCAATTTCTTTCTTCTTCAACTTCTTATTATTTAGTTGTTTCATGATAAATTAATAAAAACAGTATTACTTACATACTGATATGTTATTATAAAAATGAAACAACCCTAATTCACCTTCTATCCATCCTACGGAAAAATGAAATCACCGCGCGTGCGTACGTACGGAATACCGTCTCCACGCCGTGGTGTACTCTATTTTCCACCATAACCTTACAAGGATGGGTATAATGGTGTAATGAGTAACTATATATGATTATTATAATTTGATAATGATACTGAAATAGTATATATATACTCCAATACAATTCCACAATCATAGGAACGATATCATCACTCGTGCGTATGTACGGAATACCGTCTCCACGATGTGATGCGACTCGTTCTACATGATCATCATTACATAGTAATTATATAAATGAATTGAATGAATAAACATGATATAGGTTACACTAATACCATTCTGGATATAAGGTATCTATAACCTTAAAATAATAATAAGAATTTATTCGGCAAAACACGCATAAGAACAAAAGGCAATAACGACCCGAGTAACAAGTAACAATGAAATATTACTAACAATAAGCTAAGAATATGACCATATATGATATGATATCAATATGTATGATTCTGGAATAAGTCAATAACATTATTTAAACCATTATACAGGAGCTTCGGAAACATACAAAGCAAATCGGACCTAAGGTAAGGGAAATATCACAATCTCATTTTTATCCGAGATTTTTTATACATTGGTATTTACTGGGGTGTATTTTATCATCCACATCCATGTTTCATCAATATGTAATATTATTTCCATCCGCATAAAATTTTTTAAATCCATTTTTACCCTTCGGTGAGTTTTTAGTAATATGTATGAATGGAATCTTTTGTCGTTTTTCGTGCGAGGTACTTTTTGACTTTTCCGACAAAAGTACGAAGAATGTTTTTTTTAACTTATACGGCATGAATGGATTTTTAAAACATTATTTCCAAGAAGCTTCCTTTACAAGTTTTCAAGTTTATTTTTAATCAACTTCTTTTTGTTTATAATTGTATGACATGTTAAGAAAAGAAAAGTGTTTTTGAAGAAGAAATGATATTTTCCTCAAGAATGGAGTTCAAGTGTTTTATCAAAATTATTTTCCATCTACGATAATAAAGGGTTCTGTTTTTATCCCTATTATTAAATTGATTTGATCATGTTGTGATGGAATTATTTTTATGAATTCCTTTATCTTATATGAATTTATTTATGATGTCATGATGTTTCAAGAATCCCATTTTTGTTACATGTGTTATGCGATGATGTATGATTTATGATTATGTGGCACACATAAGAAAGGATTAATTATAAGATGGGTGGGACCTATATCTCCCTCCAATGCATTGGGTAAAGATTTTATATCTCATGAGATAGACATGGATGAAATGGTATGTTATACCGGTTCAGTGAAACAGGACTGAAACGAGGGTTACTCGAATCAGAAAGGGACTTTGTCCACTAAGATAGTCTTGGCAATGAGTCTTGACTAACAAGAAATGATTCTCTATGATTATGTGTGTATGCCACAAAGTTTCATGTTTTAAGTTATGATTATTGGGATTTCATTTCACTACTATGATTTATCCCATGTTATGAAATTATGCTCTCTTTTTCAGGTTAAGATTTCCAAAAGTTATGTTCTTATGAATATGATGTGATTGATTTTTCTTTTGTATACCCTTACTGAGCATTTGAGCTCACCCTTTTATGTTTTCTTTTCCCCAGGATATAAAGAAAGGTTTTAGGTAAAAAAAAGATCCTTATGGGAGATATTGAAGATCTTTCACCACGATTAGAAGATTACGTTCCGAGTTTCCAAAGACACTAAACTATTACGATCCTTGTGTGTGTGTTTTTGTTATGTACTAAGTATTCCGCAAAAGTAATGTAATGTTCATGTACGTCAAGCTTCGGGTCTCTACATTAAACCTTACTTAATCTTGAGTTACTACAAGATTACACATTGCGGATCATTTCAGGTTTAGAGTTTTAGAAAATTAGATCATAAAACTTGCATTACATTCCACATTTAAACAAATTGGTTACATAAAAGATAGTATTCATTTTTCCCATCAATGGAAACTTATTTAAAATAAAACATGGATTCTTTCTTGACACTTACTTGACACTATCATCATATCATGTACCCTTTCCTTGACCTGTGAAAAACATTTCAAAAACTTGGGATGAGCATAAAAAGCTCAGTAAGGGATAAAAAAACATGGAAAGGAAACATGAGTACATGTATACATAAGAATGAAATCATACTTTACCCATAAAACATAATCACTATAACATACCTCATAAAATTATGAATAAATCATAGAAATCATAAGACATAAAGGTAATTTTAGGCATTCATAACATTCTTACGTAGGGAGTAACCCTCTTGGTTACGTTTGGAATACCCACCACAATATATTCCATAAATCTCTTCGTAGAAACCTTAACGTTTCACACCTTCACGTTACCCAATGCATTGGAGAGCTATATCGGGCTGACCCGCCCTTAGTTTATCACAGAACCACCCATCTTCAAAATAATTCCCAGGAACCTCAATATAATCGTAACACATAAAACATACATAAAGGAAACATAACATTTCCTAATTTCAATCACAAGATATAAATACAACACATTGATATAAAAACATTATGAAAACCATTTTAAATACAAAAATAAAAGGAATGTAAAACATGGTATTTATTTTTCATTTAAAAAGAAGGTATGGCTTGTAGAGGAAGCCGAAACTCAAATAATGGTCACGGCGGCAGAGAAGTCGTTGTCGCCGCATACGTATGACAAAACATTCCCTTTTGTTGTTTAGTAAAATGCTTCGTATAAAAAATATTTCTTTTGGATAAACATAAAAGTCAAAGGGGTTTATACACCATATAAAAGAAGGTTGTGTATAAAACAAAATATGCCTTAATGAAAGGAGATTGAGACGAAGTCCCATACAAAGACGGTATCCTTGGTTTAGGGATAAATCAATTACACAATTATGTGTGACAAAACAATACACTAAATATAAGTGGATACTAGTTTTAAAATAATCAATTGACATTCACACATATTCAAAAGATGACATATTCAATAACTACATGTTGAACCCAAAGAAATCGAAATTGGGTTAAGAAGTTCCCTTGACAGCCTAACGACGTCACATCAAAATGAGTTGATGAGAGATAAAAAAGGGTATCTCATCACTTGGACATAAAATTTACATCAATAAGGATGTATGATAACATATCCCAACATAACAATATGTAAATTAAAAGACCCAACAAAATAAGTCTTTTAAAAAGAGGACGGTGAAAGGTTCCCTTGCCAACATGGGTATCTTTCAAAACATACACCCCGTGAAAGAAGGACAATACAACATTGATGTAAATACTCATAAAAGAAGGAATATTACACAATGAGTAAAATAATGGGCAGTATATACACCACTCAAAGGAAATTGTGGAAAATGTAGCATAAATCTCACGGGAATAAAAGTGAGATGAAAAATCCCTTAAGAAAACTCGACAGCCTAACGACGCCACATAAAACATACAAAAATGGATTGATGAGATCAAATAGGGTATCTCATCATATTAAAATAAAGTTTATAGAAATAGGAATATAAAATAAAATCCCCCAACATAAAAAAGAGGAGCTTAAAAGAAGTGACATAAAAGAGAGTACTTAAAGAGAACGAGAGAGGTTAGACCCCTTACGAAAATTCAGCAGCCTAACGGCGCCACTCAAAACTTCCAAAATGAATTGATGAGAGATAATAGGGTCTCTCATCATATGAAAATAAAAATTACAGTAAGAGTAATATAAAATACCATCCCAATCACAAGAAATAGGAGCTTAGAAGGAATTACACAAAAGAGTGTACTTAAAAAGAAAGAGAGGAGTAGGATCCCTTACCTCGGGTCCGACTTGACTCGATCATTCTTTAACGTCCTGAATAATAAACATGAGTTAATTTCCAATTTTTTAAGAACCTTTTTTTAGTTCATTATTCCTTTTATATCACTTATTTCCATGTTATAAACATTATGTAATCATTTAAGTTAATAATGTTTGTTTTGTCGATATTTGGTTCTTATGTCGAAAGTGGACTTCTTACAATTACATGTTGTTCACCTGGTCAAATGTTCATTATATACATAATTATATTGATTATTTGGATATAATATATATCATATATATCATATATATCCATAATATACATGTATTTATAATATTACATAATCATATATAGGTATGAAATGAAATGCACCGTTCATGGAGACGGTAAGCCGTACGTACGCATGAACGCTACTTTCATTTCTATGTCATATTAATGGAATTAAAACCAAATGAGAGGTATTTATATGTTAATTCCAGAATAATATTAATCATTTATATGTAACATACATCATATATAATAACTTTAAATCCATCCTTTATACATCCCACATATGGCATTAACGAATCAAATCACGTTGAGGGGGCGGTAGTCCGCACTTCCTAAAATGAAATTATCGTGTTTACCCACAATGGAAACCATAAAGGTATGAAACAAAAGAAAAATACAGAAACATAAACATATTATATATCATATATTAATATAGTGACATCTTAATGGCCACCTTTTAAGGTTTTATATGAGTGTTGAACATTCATCGTTTCGTGAGGCAGAAATTCACCATCCACAGAAACAGTAAGTTCTTTAACCATTTGATGTAGGTGTGTGTAAGTGTAGCTAAAATTCTCCTTATAACAATATCCTAGTATATTTAAGATACTATAGTTGTTACAGAATAAATTAATAAAAAGAGTTTAGGGGGTTGTAGAAGAAAAATAAAACAAAATAACACAAGTGAAGACATTACCTTAAAATCGGGTAACACCCTTTGGTTTGAGCTCAAAGGCTTCCTAGGGAAGACTTCTGCCCAAAGTGAGGCTTCAAGGAGTTATAGAGGGATGTGGAGAGACAAAATGGGCAGGGGTTGGCCGAGACAAAGGCATTGGAAGTGTGGGTAAGGAGGTAGAGGTGGGGGCCTTTTATAAGAGGAGAGGAGGGGCACTCTTGGAAAGGTATAAAATTTAACTTTATTTTCAAATGAGTTTCGGATTTTAATGGTCCCACATTGATGTATTTCGAGGATAAACTGATAAGGGTTCTAAATCCACCCATACAATAGGTTTTGGACATGTGTAGGTCTTAGATTTTACATTATCCTTCCATTTTATTTAAATCGGTAAATAATGAGGTCATCACTGCATCATCATTATGTCATAAATAATTTCATTTATTTAATGTCTAAAAATTATAAAAAAATACTATGATTTAGGAAATCTATTTAGCTTTCCAATTAATATTTATAGTTCAAAAGATAATTTATGTAGACAAAATTAAAAATATTTTACTTAGGTGATACATTCTTTGTTACATTTAACATTCTTTAAAAATAAAAAGATAAAAAGACACTTTCTCACAAAAGTGATACCATGGGCCCCCCAAGTTTGGAACAAGGCATCCCATGGTCGGAAATGAGACACCCAGTAGCCTTAGGACACATTTTGTGGTCATTTTTTATTATTATTATAATATCTTATTTTCATTAACTACCTGATTACTCATTAATCAAGATAATTAAAGATAATTACAGTCGTTACTATTCATAATGTCCAAAAACAAGAGTCTTAATTACATAATTTGGACCTTCTGATTAAAAATATGTAATTCATTTTACCAAATTCCAAACACATAAATTTCAATAATTAATTTAAAAAAAACTTCCCATTGTCAAAACAAATAGCGGGTTTTTTTGAAACAATATTTATGAAAAGTTTGGTACTTGTTTTTGCCTAATTCCAAAGTGAAATTAATCCCAATGACCATCATTGAATTACATGGTAAAAATATATTCTAATTATACTTTAAAATAAATTAAAAAGATAATATAACCATAGAATTAAATTATATGAAAAAGCATTTTTGATGTAAAAAGCAATATTTTTCACTCTTCATTGAAAAATGAACATTGTCAGAAAAATACCAAAAATTAACCCAAGGTAAATTTCAATGTCCCAATCATAAATAATATGTTTATTTTGATAAATATAGCTTATAAGATTGTCAAAAAGTGGATTTAAAAGGGGTTCGCCATCAAAAGGCGGTTAATCGACCTTTTAAAGAATATTAGAATGTTTTCGCTTAAAAACAAGATTCATTTGCATTTTTAATCCTCTAACATTTATTGTAAAGAGTAAAAATATTTGACAAAAATATATAATCATTTTGTTGTTAGTTTTGTTCATTACCTCCATTACAACGACTAGGCGCTAACTACCATTTAAAATAATATTATTTTATTATTAGAGTGCAACGTAAGATTCCCAAGAAACTCGTTGTTGCGTATTGGGTACGCCATCGAGCATAGAATCCCATCTAAATTAATATTAATATTTTATTCACAAATATGGATAAATATAAAGATGTCATATTCTTTATTTACCTTGGGTGTAACATCCTTCCCCCTTTTGGGAATTGCGTTCTCGCAATTTTAAAATTGGGCATGGAAACATCCTTGAAAGTCCCACATCGGAACAAGAGTTGATAAAACAGTCACTTTAAAATAAAAAACGATAAGTACAATGGTCACCCGAGTTAACCCATACTAGGATTCCAAGTATGAAAATATGGACATTGAGGAAAAAAAAAGGGTCATGTTCTAATGGAGAGCGATAGAAAACATGTTTAGGAGAAAGTTAACCACAAGAAAATCACAAACTTGTGATGGGTTAAACGGTATTAGATTCCCTAGTAGGAAAAGTTAACAAAAAAAATTTTTGTTTTAAGTTACTTTTTATTGAAAAATTTATTCATAAGGAAACATAATCACTTATCATGTTGACTTTCAACATTTATTAGATTCCTTACACAACTCATATTTTCTCCAAAAGACGAGTATTTAGGAAGACTTGTTCACATTAAGAGCAATATAATCAACTTCTAGAGAATCACCCAATCCACAAAAGAGAACTATATACTTCCCATGTCTTTAGACATTAACCAAAACAAAAACCAAAAAGGTTAGTACAAGATCAGATAATCCAGAAAAGGATAACCCTTTATAAAAAGAAAATCTATTCTTAATCTCCAAAATTTGTCCAAAAAAACCCAAAGTTAAACGAGGACCATTCTATAATCAATTTGTCCATAAAATTCTTCAAAGTAAACCAAACTAAGATTGAAACCCAAATAATCTAAGGATTTAGTCACATAGTCTTCCAAGTTAAATCGCAACATTTATCTCCAAACAACATCAGTTGCTCTTAGTGTCTCGTATTGAAAAGTAATTAACCTAATAACATATCCTCCATGATAGGTTAATAAATATCCATAGATAACCCAAAATCTACTTACTCTTAATTCATAAAATCATCTAAATAAAAAGAATCAGTCAAACTAACCAGGGACTTCACGTAGTCTAGTGGTAGGTGATAAATACTAGTTTCACTTTGGTTGTGGGTTCGATTCCTACAACTTTGTCCGACGCGACGGGTTGTCACACGGTCTGCGCGTTGTCCGTTTTCCAACACTAATGGAAAATTAGGCGATACCAACGGTTTATAACCGTTGGTATAGGCTGGAAAACCGTTGGTATAGGGTATACCAATGGTTTTCCAAACCATTTTCCAGTTATCCGTGAGGAAAGCCCTATACCAACGGTTTCATTTAAACTATTGGTATAGGTGTTTGAGAATTCTGGAAAAAGCTTTACCAACGGTTCAGAACCGTTCGTAAAGTTTTTTCCAGAGCTGCTGCACTGGATCCCCCAGAAGCCCTCCAGAAGCCCTACCATACACCGGCATAAAAACACAGTGCACAACAGCCCTCCAGTATACCCTCCACTATACACCTGCATAAAAAATATCACAAAAGCCATATACATATTTCAAACCGTATAAAAAACACGTAAAATAGACCAAAAAACATATATGACAACAATCATCCAGTGGTAATTCACCTCACCCATCAAATTCTAATAGGAAGAATAGTTTGATAAATATCTATTAGAGTTGAATAAGGCATTCAAATTGATTCAAATCCCATTTTTTTATACTAGGTTTGGGTATGTAATGATTTGTGATGAATTTTCCATTAAACTTGTGTTGTTTATAATATATGGTGAAAAGATATTTTCTTATGAGTCTCGTCACTTTTGACCCCATGATTGAAACTACCCAAGTCATTAAAAAGAGTTTGCGACTATTGTTGATGAGTGTAAATTTCAGTTGTATTCACTTAAATTGATTTCCTTTTGAAATAAAAGAGATACTTTGAGTGGTGTCATCCACACCGCGCCTCAGATTGAGGCGGAGTTGACTTGTACACGTAAAAAATGACCCATGGATACATGTCCTAAAGTATCAACAGTATACGAATGCCTTTGGTCTATTTTTCGTATGTCAGTTGTTGTTTTAACTTAAACTGTTGTCCATTTCAAAGAAAAGTGACACACTTTGAGTGGTTTTGGCCACACCGTGCCTCAGATTGAGGTGGGGTTGACTCGTACACGTCAAAAATGACCCATGGATCATTGTCCTAATGTTTCAATAGAATCCAAAACCGTATGGACGGTTTTCCATATATCGTTTTTTTACTTAAAAGCGCATCCATTTTAAAAAAAAAGAGAGACACTTTGAGTGGTCCCAGCCACACCGGCCCTCGGATTGAGGCAAGATTGACTCGTACACGTCACATATGACCCATGGATTGTTTTCCTGAAGTTTCAACAGAATCTGAATGCGTTGGGTCGGTTTTCCGTATTCCAGTTGTTGTTTTCACTTAAAATCATGTTAATTTCAAATAAAAGTTAGACACTTTGAGTGGTGTCAGCGACACCGCGCCTCGGATTGAGGCGAGGTTGACTCGTACACATCACAAATGACCAATGTATACATGTCCTAATGTATCAACAGTATCCGACTGCGTTTGGTCATTTTTCCGTATGTGATTTTTTTTACATAAAAGCGCATCCATTTTAAAAAAAGAAAGACACTTTGAGTGGTCCCGGCCACACTGGACCTCGGATTGAGGTGGGGTTGACTCGTACACGTCACATATGACCCATGGATACATGTACTAAATTATCAATAGTATCTGAATACCTTTGGTCCATTTTCTGTATCCCAGTTGTTCTAACTTAAACTATTGTCTATTTCAATGAAAAGTGACAAACATTGAGTGGTCCTGGCCACACCGGCCCTCGGATTGAGGTGGGGTTGACTCGTACATGTCACATACAACCCATGGATCGTTGTACTAAAGTTTCAATAGAATCCTAATGCGTTTGGTTGGTTTTCCGTATGCATGTTGTTGTTCTCACTTAAAATCCTGTCCATTTCAAATAAAAGTTAGACACTTTGAGTGGTGTCGGCCACACCGTACCTCATATTGAGGTGGGGTTGACTCGTACACGTCACAAATGACCCATAAATAAGTTTCCTAAAGTTTCAACAGAATCCAAAAGTGATTAGTCGATTTTCTGTATGTCATTTTTTTACATAAAAGTGCATCCATTTTAAACAAAAGAAAGACACTTTGAGATGTACATGCCACACCGGCCCTTAGATTGAGGCGGGGTTGACTCGTACACATCACATATGACCCATGGATCGTTTTCCTACATTTTCAACAGAATCCGAAAGCGTTTGGTTGGTTTTCCGTATGTTAGTTGTTGTTTTAACTTAAACTGTTGCCCATTTCAAAGAAAAGTTAGACACTTTGAGTGGTACCGGCCACACCTCTCCTCGGATTGAGGTGGAGTTGACTCATACACATCAAAAATGACCCATGGATACATGTCCAAAAGTATCAACAGTATCTGAATGCCTTTGGTCTATTTTCCGTATGTCAGTTGTTTTTTTAACTTAAACTGTTGTCCATTTCAAAGAAAAGTGACACACATTGAGTGGTGCCGGCCACACCGCACCTTGGATTGAGGCGGGGTTGAATCGTACACGTCACAAATGATCCATGGATAATTTTCCTAAAATTACAATAGAATATGAAAGCATTTGGTCAGTTTTCCGTATGTCGTTTTTTTTACATTAAAGCGCATCCATTTTAAACAAAAGAAAGACACTTTGAGTGGTCTCGGCCACACCGGCCCTCAGATTGAGGAAAGGCTGACTGGTACACGTCACATATGACCCATGGATTGTTTTCCTAAAGTTTCAACAGAATCCGAATGCGTTGGGTCGGTTTTCCGTATGCCAGTTGTTGTTTTCACTTAAAATAATGTTCATTTCAAATAAAATTAGACACTTTGAGTGGTGTCGGCCACACCGTGCCTCGGATTGAGGCGGGGTTGACTCGTATACGTCAAAAATGACCAATGGACACATGTCCTAAAGTATCAACAGTATCCGACTAAGTTTGGTCAGTTTTCAGTATGTGGTCTTTTTTTACTTAAAAGCGCATCCATTTTAAACAAAAGAAAGACACTTTGAGTGGTGCCGGCCACACCGCGCCTCGGATTGAGGCGGGGTTGACTTCTACACGCCACAAATGACCCATGGATACATGTCCTAAAGTATCAACTGTATCTGAATTCGTTTGGTCCATTTTCTGTATGTGGTTTTTTTACTTAAAAACGCATCCACTTTAAAAAATGAAAGACACTTTGAGTGGTACCGGCCACACCGGCCCTCGGATTGAGCCGGGGTTCACTCTTACACGTCACATATGATCTATGGATCATTTTCCTATAGTTTAAACAGAATCTGAATGCGTTTGGTCTATTTTCAGTATACCGGTTGTTGTTTTCACTTAAAATCCTGTCCATTTCAAATAAAAGTTAGACACTTTGAGTGGTGCCAGCCACACCGCGCCTTGGATTGAGGCGGGGTTGACTCGTACACGCCAAAAATAACCCATGGATACATGTCCTAAAGTATCAATAGTATCTGAATGCGTTTGGTCCATTTTCCGTAAGTGGTTTTTTTTACTTAAAAGCGCATCCATTTCAAAGAAAAGTGACACACTTTGAGTGGTACCGGCCACACCGGCCCACAGATTGAGGCAGGGTTGACTCATACACGTCACGTATGACCCATGGATCGTTTTCCTAAAGTTTCAACAGAATCCGAATGCGTTGGGTCGGTTTTCCGTATCCCAGTTGTTGTTTTCACTTAAAATCGTGTTCATTTCAAATAAAAGTTAGACACTTTGAGTGGTGCCGGCCACACCATGCCTCGGATTGAGGCAGGGTTGACACATACACGTCACAAATGACCAATGGACACATTTCCTAAATTATCAACAGTATCCGACTGCGTTTGGTCAGTTTTCCGTATGTGGTTTTTTTACTTAAAAGCGCATCAAATTTAAACAAAAGAAAGACACTTTGAATGGTGCCAGCCACACCACGCCTCGGATTAAGGCGGGGTTGACTCCTACACGCCACAAATGACCCATGGATACATGTCCTAATGTATCAATAGTATCTGAATGCGTTTGGTCCGTTTTTCGTATGTGGTTTTTTTTACTTAAAAGAGCATCCATTTTAAACAAAAGAAAGACACTTTGAGTGGTATCGGCCACACCGGCCCTCGGATTGGGGCGGGGTTCACTCGTACATGTCATATATGACCTATGGATCATTGTCCTATAGTTTAAACAGAATCCGAATGTGTTTGGTCTATTTTCCGTACGCCAGTTGTTGTTTTCATTTAAAATCATGTCCATTTCAAATAAAAGTTAGACACTTTGAGTTGTTCCGGCCACACCGCGCCTTGGATTGAGGCAGGGTTGACTCGTACACACCACAAATGACCCATGGATACATGTCAAAAAGTATCAACAGTATCTAAATGTGTTTGGTCCATTTTCCATATGTGGTTTTTTTACTTAAAAGTGCATCCATTTCAAAGAAAAGTGACACACTTTGAGTGGTACCGGCCACACCGACCCTCAGAATGAGGCATGGTTGACTCATACACGTCACATATGACCCATGGATCGTTGTCCTAATGGTTCAACAGAATCCGAATGCATTGGGTCGGTTTTCCGTATGCCAGTTATTGTTTTCACTTAAAATCATGTTCATTTCAAATAAAAGTTAGACACTTTGAGTGGTGTCGGCCACACCGCGCCTCAGATTGAGGCAGGGTTGACTTGTACACATCACAAATGACCAATGGATACATGTCCTAAAGTATCAACAGTATCTGAATGCGTTTGGTCCTTTTTCCGTATGTGGTTTTTTTACTTAAAAGCGCATCCATTTCAAAGAAAAGTGACACACTTTGAGTGGTACATGCCACACCGGCCCTCGGATGGAGGCGTGGTTCACTCGTAAACGTCACATATGACCCATGGATCGTTGTCCTATAGTTTTAACAGAATCCGAATGTGTTTGGTCTGTTTTCCGTATGCCAGTTTTTGTTTTCACTTAAAATCCTGTCCATTTCAAATAAAAGTTAGACACTTTGAGTGGTTCCGGCCACACCGTGCCTCAGATTGAGGCGGGGTTGACCCGTACACATCACATATGACCCATGGACACATGTCCTAAAGTATCAATAGTATCCGAATGTGTTTGGTCCTTTTCCGTATGTGGTTTTGTTTACTTAAAAGCACATCCATTTTAAACAAAAGAAAGACACTTTGAGTGGTACCGGCCACACCGGCCCTCAGATTGAGGCGGGGTTCACTCGTACACGTCACATATGACCCATGGATTGTTGTCCTATAGTTTATATAGAATCAGAATGCATTTGGTCTGTTTTCGGTATGCCAGTTGTTATTTTCAATTAAAATCTTGTCCATTTCAAATAAAAGTTCACTTTGAGTGGTGTCGGCCACTACATCAAAGCACATTTTCCATATCATTTTCCACATGCATAAACATGAAATACATGGCTAACTAAGAAAGCTAAGAAAAAAATAGAGAAATTAGTATCACATTACCAAGGAATACTAACGGTCTAAGTAGTAGACTAATCATACAATAAGAATCAAGTGCAAAAAAATAGAATCCGAATGCCACGTCCCTATGAAGCAGATGAAAACCCCAAAGTGGAAAACCATGTTAAAAAATAAAGAGTTATACAGAATTAAAAAATGTAATGGATCAATCTTCCTCTGATCACCATCACCATCACCACTATCATCATCAGCCTCATCCTCGCCGCCATCTCTGTCCTCATCGTCGTCCTTGTCATCGTCCACATGCTGATCGTCGGCCTCATCCTCATCCTCGACATCATCCTCGCCATCGGACCCATCCTCGCCCTCGGCCCCATCCTCGTCCTCGTCCACATCCTCATCCTCGCCCTCTTCCTCTTCAGCATCCTCATCATCACCAGGAACTTCATCATCTCGATCACCACTAGATCTGCTGCCTGGTGCATTGGATGATGCACCCATCGACGACATAAATGTCGGACAAGCCTCTCTAGCCTCTGGTGGAAGTGATGAAGATAATGCTTTCATCAGTTTCATAAATTCTATGTCTCTTGTTTGAACGTGTACTTCCAACTCTGTGACCCTTTTATCAAACTGTCTTGCATGCTCCTTGACCTGTTCCAACTCGGTGGTACTAGAATGGATACCTGGAGATGACAAATACCTCGTCGGGACTATATTCTTACCAGGTCGGCAACGTACTCGACCAGAGTGCTCATCTCCCAAAACCTGATATAAATGATCTTGTGGCCCAAAATTGTTAGGCTTCTGGGCATCAAGAGCCTCTAAAGTAGCCTGTAAAAAATATTAATAGATTATTAAATTTCAAATTAGATATTAAACTTTTAAATAAACAAATTAAAACTTATAATCTTCTCTTGGGTCGGTTCATTTACCGCAGTTCCATCTTTTTTTCATCTACTCGAGCAAAACAATTTTGCTCGAGGGATACGTCCTTCAATATTCATTTTTTGCTTCTGTAATGACATTGAAACAATATAAAGTGAAAGTATAATCATATATTCATTATTCAATAAATCACATAATTTATGTAGGATCCACTAAAAAGGGAAAGTCCTAAAGAAAAATTATAAACAACTATATCGTACCTGCTGCCTCTCATGATCTTCCATAGTTGTGTGCCCCAAAGTGTGGATGTATTGATTTGAATCAATGTTTTTTTCTTTTTTTCAGAAGATTCCTAAATAATGATTAATAATTAATAAGATTATATTAATTCAAAATATAAAAACACTCATTTAAATAACTCAAATGATATTAATACCTTAAATTTACCAGTCGCCCAATGGGTAATCATTTGGCGATATTGCTCTATCAGGAAGTCATCCAAGATAGGTAATGTCTCTAACTTCGTGCCCACTCTATCACACCAGCCAACATACATCTCATGCTTATAAGCTCTCCAAAGCTCTCCTAGCTCTTTTAAACGCGCTGGTCGTGCACCTTCGCCATCAGGGAAGTTAAACCGAAGCTGAAACCAAATTGATTAGTTCATTTAAATACAAAAATATACTGAATTAAATGCAATATATTTTTTACCCATATTTGTGCCCACGCATTATCCTTGACTTCGGGTGGAAGATGTCTCCAAGAGAGAGGGCTGACCGGAATGATATCGGAGTATTTCGCTAGCGTCACCAAAAAACCCCGACATTGCTGCCCAGATTTCTCAATCATTTTTCCATCAACATTGTATTCAACCATCAACTATGTCTGGTGGTTCCATACCGCAGGAGATGGTGTTCCATCATCTTTTGGTTTCCATCGGGAGGTTCTGCATTTTATACAATCATTTCATTCATCAGTTTCCTCCCAAAATAAGCTGCAATCATTCGAGAAAGCATGAATTTTTTTTGAGAATCGAAGTTCATCAACCAACTTCCATGCCATATAGTGGTTTGAGGGAATATCTGCATCATTTGGAAGTAAGTCCTTCAAGAAGGTAAGAATGTAATCAATTTCAATATTTGAAATCCCATACATATTTTTCCCATGAAACAATCGGATTAAAAATTCCAACTTTTTCATTTTATCACATTTCCGATATACTGGAGTTGTCGCAACATCATTAAATTTTTTCACCCTATCAACATCATCATTTTCATTGGACGCATCATGTGTGCTTGTATCGAAATCTTGTTGGTTGGAAATCCTTTCCTTCTCATGATGTCGAATAAATGGTAACCGATCATATATCAAACTCTCTAATTCAATTCTATCATTTGGATCATCAACATTTTGAGATTCCATTTTCTCTCCATTATGATACCACACATAATAGTTTGTTTGTAAACCATATTTGGTTATATGATAGCTAACTGCTTCATGGCCCAACCAAGGTCTTCCAACACAATTAAAACATGGGCAGTGTATGCGACCACTATCTGAAGCCTTGTCAATTGAAAAATCTAGAAATATTTTCAAATTATTTTGAAAATCGGTTGAAATCCGATCAGTTTCGTACATCCAACTTCTATCCATTCTGTAAAAATATCGCAATAAGTCATTTCAAAGCAATTCAATAATATTAAAGTTTAATAAAAAAAATCGCAATAAGTCATTTAAAAGCAATTCTATATGAGAATCATATTATGAAATACAACAAAATATAGTGTATATAAGAAAATAAGATACAAAATTTCTAATGCCTATATTCAAGGATTGACTAGTAAGATATTGGAAGTGGGTCAAGGAATACATAATCCTTAAGGGTCTTGTTGGGAGTATATGAGTTTTATACTTTAAATTCTTCAAGTAGATCAGGATGAGGAGTAGGATGAGGATCATGGGAGTGGTGGGACTGTCCAAGGGGGGTGTGGCATGTCCAGGGGGTGCAGGGTGTCTAGGGGATGGTGGGGCCGTCTGGGGGGTCGGAGGTGTCCAGGGGGTGGGGGCTGTCTAGGGGGGTCGGGGTGTCTAGGTGGGCGGGTTGTCCGTGGCGGTGGTCAGGTTTTCCATGGGGGTTAGGGTGTATAGATATATTTATATGAAAAGAATACCCGCACAATAATCATGCAGCCCTGTCATTAGTCTAAACCCCTAGAACACATAAAAGAAGCTAGTATGGACATTTACTAAAACAGGACTTGGAAATCTTACCTACGTCTTTACTGATGAACACCCAATTGGAACACTCTATTTATGGTTCTTGAACACAAGGAACAAACAATGTTTGGTTTCTACCAACTCAATCACCCCCTTTTAGATCATAATCTCGTTTCCCCTTATACTAAAATGGTCTCACTGGAAGCTACTATTAATACCAGACCTAAACCATTCATTTTCCATAAAACAATGATCAAAGAACCATGAAAAGTATCTCTCATATAACCACAACCATTTTTATCTATGATGTAACGAAATTCACAAGAATAACTTTTATTCAATAACCTTTTGTTATATAATGTGCATCAACAATGGTTCAATTATATGGTTCATCACATTCCAATTTATTAATCACCCATACATGAAAAAAATTGAACATTGACTTTCATTTAATTACAAACATCATATTTCATTTAATTATTAACAAGCATAGAAGCATGGAAATTGGAATCTAATAACATTAATTAGTCCCCAAAACATTTTAATAAATTTAACATGAAAAATAAAACACTTTGAAATCTAAATAATCACTATGAAGTAAAATGAGCTTGGGATTCTATTGCACAAGTAAAAACACTAAATGATGGAATATATGAAAATAATATTAATATAAATTATTAAAACAAGATAATAAAGTAACAATGAATGTTAAAACTAAACATGTGATTGAATTTTATAACATATAATAAAAATTTCGTGGTAATGAAACATGAAAGGCACATCAAAAAATTAGACAACTGTCTAATGAAATCTATATGGGATGGAATATGCATGGAATGTAAATAAAGAACGAAAACATAAATTGGGCTGGAACAAAAATTCTTCTAGAACAGAAATTCGGCTGGAATATGAGAATAGAAATTGGTCTCATCCCACATCAAAATAGAAACTAAAAACTAAGAAAATACCTCATCCTTGGATGGGATGGAGGAAGAGAACCCGAAACACCTCCAAAATCGCCTCCAAAATCGCCCAAGCGCACCCGTTTAGGGCTCTGGATCGCGAATGGGGGAGAGGATCGGCTACTTCCAATTTGGTGGAATGTTTTCCCAATGGTTTTTAAAAACCGTTGGTATATAACTCCATCCCAAACCTATACCAACAGTTCCATTGAAACCATTGGTAAATCTCTACTCCAATGGTTCTAAAACAATTTGAACATACACTTTTAGGGTGTACCAATGGTTTACAACCGTTGGTATAGTGTTTTTTACCAACGGTTCAAGAGAACCGTTGGTATATATTGAAGATGGAATACTATACCAATGGTTTGAAAACATTGGTGTTGTGTATTTCCAGAACCTTTGCACAACACCCCCACAATTGCACCAGCACCCCCACCTGCATAAAAAGCACCAGAACTATTGCACAGTATTAAAACAGCATAAAAACACCTGTAATAACACAAAAAACACATAAAACCATCAAACTTTTCCAACCATGTAGTGTACTAAAATTCCATA
The DNA here is from genome assembly GCA_963277665.1 of Viscum album. Taxonomy (NCBI): domain Eukaryota; kingdom Viridiplantae; phylum Streptophyta; class Magnoliopsida; order Santalales; family Viscaceae; genus Viscum; species Viscum album. The sequence goes on from OY728137.1 coordinate 738,901,038, forward strand.
TTTCAATCTTCATATGAAAAGAATAATCCAGTGGATTTGAATAACAGTTTCAATAACTCAAAATGGGGTATGGAAACTTACCCATGGTTCCATGGTGGTTATGAAACTAAATTTGAAAATGGGGTTGGGAAACTTACCCATGGTTCCTTGGTTCTTACAAAAGGAGTAGAGTATAGAACTCATTATTTGATTTAAAATTCAGGCAGAACTGAAATGATCACAAGTTCAACTTGTGATGGTCTAGAAGAATGGAATTGTATGATTTTTGAACTTAGTTAGAATAATATTAATGTTTTTAAGGCTATGAACACTAAATGGTACAAGTATGGTGTGATCTATTGGTCAAAGTAGGATTCCACCACATCGTACCTCGGATTGAGGTGGGGTTGACTCATACACATAAAAAATGTCCAATGTATCATTGTCCTAAAGTATCATCACAATCCAAATACCTTTGATCATTTGTTCATATGTCAGTTGTTGGTTTCACATAAAATGTTGTTCATTTCAAAAAAAAGTGAGACACTTAGAGTGATACTGATCACACCATGCCTCAGATGGAGGCGGGGTTGACTCATACACATCACAACTTAAACATGTATCGTTGTCCTATAGTATCAATAAAATCTGAATGATTTTTGTCAATTTTCTATATGCAAGTTGTTTTCACTTAAAATATTGTCCATTTAAAATAAAAGAGAGACACATTGAGTGATACCGGTCACACCTTGCCTCAGATGGAGGTGTGGTTGACTCGTACATGTCACAAATGAAACATGTATAATTGTCCTAAAGTGTCAATACAATCTGAAAGAGTTTGGTCCATTTTCTGTATGCAAGTTGTTATTTTAACTTAAAATTATGTCCTTTTCATATAAAAGTGAGAAACTTTGAGTGGTACCGGCCATACCATGTCTTGGATTAAGATGTATTTGACTCTTACATGTCACAAATGGTCCATGTATCGTTTTTCTAAAGTATCAACACAACCCGAATGCGTTTGATCGATTTTCTGTATGCCAATTGTTGTTTTCACTTTAAATCCAGTCCATTTCAAATAAAAGTGAAACACATTGAGTGGTACCAGCCACATTGTGCCTCATATTGAGGCAGAATTGACTATTACACTTCAAAAATGACCCATGGATCGTTTTTCTAAAGTTTCAACAGATTTCAAATGCGTTTGGTTGGTTTTTTGTATGCCAGTTGTTGTTTTCACATAAAATTAAGTCCATTATAAACAAAAGAGGGACACTTTGAGTGGTATCGGCCACACCACACCGCGGATTGAGGCTATATTGAATCATACACATCACATATGACCCATGCATCCTTTTTATAAAGTATAAACACAATCCGAATGCGTTTGATCGGTTTTCCGTATGTCAGTTGTTGTTTTAATTTAAAATTAAGTCCATTTTAAACAAGAGAGGGACACTTTGAGTGGTACCGGCCAGACCATGCCTTAGATTGAGGCGGGGTCAACTTGTACACATCACATATGAGACATGGATCATTGTGATAATTTATCAACACAATTAGAATCTGTTTGGTCAGTTTTCTGTATTTACTTAAGATGTTGTCCATTTTAAACATAAGAGAGACACTTTGGGTGGTTCCAGCCACACCGTGACTCGGATTGAGACGCGGTTGAGTTTTACACACCACATATGACCCATGGATACTTTTCCTAAAGTTTCAACAGAATATGAATGCATTTGGTCAGTTTTCCGTATCTCAGTTATTTTTTTTACATAAAATTAAGTCTATTTTAAACAAAAGAGAGACACTTTGAGTGGTGTCGGCCACACTGTGAATCAGATTGAGGCAGGGTTGACTTGTACACATCATATATGACCCATATATCATTGTTATAAATTTTCAACAGAATCTGAATGCATTTGGTCAGTTTTTTGTATGTGAGTTGTCGTTTTCACTTAAAATTAAGTCAATTTTAAACAAAAGAGATACACTTTGAGTGGTACCAGCCATACTGTGCCTCAGATTGAGGTGGGGTCAAATCTTACACATCACATATTAGCCATGGATCCTTGTGATAAAGTATCAACACAATAAGAATCTGTTTGGTTGGTTTTCCATATGTACTTAAAATGTTGTTCATTTTAAACATTAGAGAGAAACTTTGGGTGGTTCCGGCCACACCATGACTCATATTGAGGCAGGGTCAACTCGTTCACATCACATACGAGCCATGGATCATTTTCATAATGTATCAACACAATCAGAATCCATTTGGTCAGTTTTCCGTAAGTACATAAAATGTTGTCTATTTTAAACATAAGAGAGACAATTTGGGTGGTTTCGTCCACACAGTGACTTGGATTGAGGCGAGGTTGACTTTTAAACATCACATATGACCCATGGATCCTTTTCCTAAAGTTTGAACAAATTAGGAATGCGTTTGGTCAGTTTTCCGTATGTCAGTTGTTGTTTTCACTTAAAATTAAATCTATTTTAAACAAAAGAGAGACACTATGAGTGGTGACGGCCACACCATGACTCTGATTGAGGCGGGGTTGACTCGTACATGTCATATATGACCCATGGATGGTTGTGCTAAATTTTAAATAGAATCTGATGCATTTGGTCAGTTTTCCATAGGTCAGTTGTTGGTTTTACTTAAAATTAATCCATTTTAAATAAAAGAGAAACACTTAGAGTGGTACCAGCCACACAGCGCCTCAGATTGAGGCGGGGTCAAATCGTACATGTCACATATGAGCCATGGATCCTTGTGATAAAGTATCAACACAATAAGAATCTATTTGGTCGGTTTTCCGTATGTACTTAAAATGTTGTCCGTTTTAAACATAAGAGAGACACTTTGGGTGGTTCCCATGAATAATTTTTATAAAGTATCAACACAATCCAAATAAATTTGGTCGGTTTTCCATATGTCAATTATTTTTACTTAAAATAGTTTCCATTTTAAACAAAATAGAGGCTCTTTGAGTGATTTAGGCCACACCGTGCCTCGGATTGAGGTGGGGTTGACTCATACAAGTCAAAAATTTCCCGTGAATCATTATCCTAATGTATCAACACAATTATAATGCGTTTGGTCGGTTTTCCATATTACAGTAGTTGTTTTCACTTAAAATGTTGTGCATTTCAAATAAAAGTTACACGGTTTGAGTGGTTCCAGCCACACCACAACTCGAATTGATGCGGGGTTGACTCTTACATGTCAAAAATGTCTCATGGATCGTTGTGTTAAAGTATCAACACAATATGAATACGTTTGGTCGGTTTTCCGTATGTCAGTTATTTTCACTTAAAACAGTGTTCATTTTAAACAAAAGTGAGACACTTAGAGTGCTATCGGCCACACAGTGCCTCAGAATGAGGCGGGGTTGACTCGTACACATCACAAATGACTCATGGATCATTTTACTAAATTATAAAAACAATCCAAATGCGTTTGGTTTATTTTCCATATGCCAGTAGTTGTTTTCACTCAAAATGTTGAGGTGAGATTAACTTGTACAACCACCTGGACAACCCACCACCCCTCAGATAGCTCCCCACTCACCCCGGATAGCCCCCCATCCCTCGGACAGCCCCCACTCACACCGGACATCCCCCACCCCTCGGACAACCACCTGGACAGCCCCCCCTCCCCACCTGGACACCCCATCCCCCAACACCTGGACATCCCCATGTAGTCATTATTATAACCATTAATAAAAAATTATTAAACAACATCATTTGTCAAAGATAATCATACTGAACATAAATCAAAAATTTTATTGGATATATCAATGAAAATGAAGGCACACTATCTTACATCCTAAATTACCACCCATAGCCATGATTAATTTCCACAGACCTCTCATCTCTACCAAATCAAAAGAGAACAACAATAAACATAGTTGCACATCAATAAAACCAAATCTAAAATTGTTATGGATGACAACACATGCCTGCATGGCTAGTGAAAAGCACCCCACTATCATAAAATTGAGTATTTTCCAAGAAAGAGACATAATATACAATGTACATTGAGAACCATATTGAATTGACCCTAAATGATTTATTAGTACAATCATCTTAGGAAGCCAATTATAACTCATGACTAACCATGCCTCTATAAAAAACCTAGAGTGTATGAGTTTTCTCTCTAATCTCAACAACATCATCACACATTCTTACCATGATGTGAATCATGTGTAATATGAATGACATTAACACAAAATTCGCATAAACACCAAGCCTTCTAAAAACTGAGAATTTATGGATGATAATAACACACAATTCATTTTGAATCAAATTTGATTCACTTTACTAATTATCCCAATAGACCAAACTCATACTATAATCAGTATATGTGTGCCCCTATCAAAGCTCAACACACGCACCAAAATCAAACAGAAAAACAAAATTCATAAACACCCAAATATAAAGAAAAAGCCAAAACAGTAGATGTAGATAATTAATATAAAAGTATCACTTACAGGGAATGTAGAACTAAGAAATTTTGAAAATGGATCGGAATGAAGGATTTTTGCAGTAGGGTAAACAGAATCCCAATTCACCTCTTCACCAAATTGAAAACATAAAATAAAAATAGAAGATACATAACATTAAAATTAAAGTATAACTTACATATTACAAATGATAATCTAGGAAATTTTGAAGATGGAATGATTTGGACAATAGGGTAAAGAGAATCCCACTTCTCTACTTTGGTTTAGGGCTCCAGTCGCTTGGAATGGGGGAGCTCAGGTCCTGTCTATTTCTGGGAAATCTTTCCCAATGGTTATAAACCATTGGGAATGAAAACTTTTACCAACGGTTTTAAAGAACTGTTGGTAAAGCCCTTCAAAAACTCACTTTTTCCAACGATTTTACAAAACCATTGGTATATCTTCATCAAAAAAAACTTTTACCAACGGTTTTTGAAAAACCATTGGTAGATATTCCTCACAAACACACTTTTACCAATGGTTTTGCAAAAACCGTTGGTATAACTTCACCTCTACATACCTTTACCAACAGTTTTTGAAAAACCATTGGTATATGCTTCGTATACTCATATACACCAACAGTTTAAGCAAACCGTTGGTATATATCCGTTGGGAAAACCTATATTTCCAGTAGTGAAAAACAATATAATTCTCAAATCATTCCCCAAAAAGAGATAAAATCATCATAAATAACCATAACAAAATTTAACCTCAATTTTATCTCAAGCCTTTCACTTCCATAATAACATATAGTAACCCATAATTACCTCAAAAGTAAGGATCATATAAACCAAAATGGTTCTTTATAACTATGTCCACAAAAGAACATATAACTATTCCTTGAATAAAATTTTAATATATTAAACATCAGGGTTACACATACTAGAAAAAGTTTTCTAATGTAACCCCATCATCAAAAGAGACTTAATGCTCTTAAGAATTTCACCATAACTCTTGAAGCCCTTATATGTTGACATATTACTCATTCAAAATTCTTCATGACCCATTAACCATTCCTTTCCAAATTATTTATAAATACTTCATTCCTACAATCAAAATCATGAATCATATCCTATGATTCCAAAATAGGAAAACAATAGTTATGAAATAATCCATACCTTTGATTGGTCATTTTCAGTTTCTTCATCCCCAATCGGAATGGGATTAGGTATTGGTAAAAGAACATTTGTACAATCATGGTGATCCCATTCACGAAACTTCTTCATAGGACATGTGTTTGCATAATGACCATGCAAACCACATTTAAAACATTCAATTGATCCCTCAGAAATAAATTCTTTCCCTTTCCTCGAGTCAAATGGATGCTTCGTTTTTCCATGGAAGGTTCTTGCTTTATGACCTTAATTTCCACATCTATAGCATATTTCTGTCCCTTTGAAACATTTTCGTAGGTGTTTCTTTCCACATTTTTGACACATAGGTTTTTGAACACACTAACCTTTATGATTATTACCTATAGTTCTGTATGGATTTGTTTCTCGCATATATGATGCCTTAGAGAAATAACCAAGGTTTAGGTGGTCAATCATGACTCCAAATAGTAGGTTGAGGATAATCACAAGAGTTCTCATTGTATCTCCCATATCATTCAGTTTCTTTCCCAAAAAACAGTCATAGTTTCCTTCACATCCACTGTTACTTTGGTGCCTGCTAGATCCAGCCATTTACTAAAACCAAAAAGGTCAGTGTGAGTATGTCAACAAAACCATCATGTACTAATGAAGAAGATAAACACTAATATATACTTACTCATTCACTTTATCTAAACTAGGACTCTTTCTGATATCTTAACCATTATGGTAATGTCACTTATGAATAAAGAATACCCTAATCTCTAAAGTTATCTAAACCGACCTTTGATTCCAACTATAAGGCCCCAACCATAAACCTTACTTAATATTTAGTTACTACAAGATTACACATTGAGGATCCTTTCAGGTTTAGAGTTTTAGAGAATTAGATTGTAAAACTTGCATTACATTCCACATTTAAACAAAGTGGTTACATAAAATATAGTATTCATTTTTCCCATCAATGGAAACATATTTAAAATAAAACATGGATTCTTTCTTGACACTTCCTTGACACTATCATCATATAATGTACCCTTCCCTTGACCTATGAAAAACATTTCAAAAACTTGGGATGAGCATAAAAAAGATCAGTAAAGGATATAAAAATATGGAAAGGAAACATGAGTACATGTATACATAAGAATGAAATCATACTTTACCCATAAAACATAATCACTTTAACATACCTCATAAAATCATGAATAAATCATAGAAATCATAAGACATAAAGGTAACTTGAGGCATTCATAACATTCTTATGTAGGGAGTAACCCTCTTGGTTACGTTTGGAATACCCACCACAGTATATTCCCTAAATCTCTTCGGAGAAACCTTAACATTTCACTCCTTCGCGTTACCCAATGCATTGGAGAGCTATATCAGGCTCACCCGCCCTTAGTTTATCACGGAACCACCTATCTTTATAATAATTCCCATGAACCTCAACATAATCGTATCACATAAAACATGCAAAAAGGAAACATAACATTTCCACCTTTCAATCACAAGATATCAATACAACACATTGATATAAAAAAATTATGAAAACCATTTTCAATACCAAAATAAAAGGAAAGTAAAACATGGTATTTATTTTTCTTTTAAAAAGAAGGTATGGCTTGTAGAGGAAGCCGAAACTCAAATAATGGTCACAGCGGCGGAGAAGTCGTTGTCGCCGCATACGTACGATAAGACATTCCCTATTGTCATTTAGTAAAACGCTTCATATAAAAAAGATTCCTTTTAGATAAACGTAAAAGTCAAAGGGGTTTATACACCATATAAAAGAATGTTGTGTATAAAACAAAATATTTTTCAATGAAAGGAGATTGAGACGAAGTCCCATACAAAGATGGTATCCCTGGTTTAGGGATAAATCAATTACATAATTATGTGTGACAAACGAATACAACAAATATAAGTGGATATTAAGTATAAAATAATCAAAGGTCATTCACACATATTCAAAGGATGACATATTCAATAAATACATGTTGAACCCAAGGAAATCCAAATTGGGTTAAGAAGTTCCCTTGACAGCCTAACGACGTCACATCAAAATGAGTTGATGAGAGATAAAAAAAGGGTATCTCATCACTTGGACCTAAAATTTACATAAATAAGGATATATGAGAACATATCCCAACATAAAAATATGTAAATTAAAAGACCCAATAAATGAAGTCTTTTAAAAAGAGGAGGGTGAAAGGTTCCCTTTCTGAGATGGGTATCTTTCGAAACATACACCTCATGAAAGAATGACAATACAACATTGATGTAAATACTCATAAAAGAAAGAATATTACACAATGAGTAAAATAATGGGTAGTACATACACCACTCAAATGAAATTATGGCAAATGTAGCATAAATTTCCCGGGAATAAAAGTGAGATGAAAAATCCCTTACGAAAACTCGGAAGCCTAACGACGCCACATAAAACATAAAAAAATGGATTGAAGAGATCAAATAGGGTATCTCATCATATTTACATAATTTTTATAGAATCATGAATATAAAATAACATCCCCCAACATAAAAAAGAGGAGCTTAAAATAAGTGACATAAAGGAGAGTACTTAATGAGAAAGAGAGAGGTTAGATCTCTTACGAAAATTCGGCAGCCTAACGGCGCCACTCAAAACTTCCTAAATGGATTGATGAGAGAGAATAGGGTCTCTAATCATATGAACATACAAAATTACAGTAATATTAATATAAAAGAACATCCCAATTACAAGAAATATGAGCTTATAAGGAATGACATAAAAGAGTGTACTTAAAAAAGAAAGAGAGGAGTAGGATCCCTTACCTCGGGTCCAACTTGACTCAATCGTTCTTTAACGTCCTGAATAATAAACATGAGTTAATTTAGACTTTATAAATCATTTTCCCTTTAAAACCAATAAATTATGTCTGAGAAAATTTTGAAATCATTTTTATTTTAAAACATAAAGAGTTCGAATGGAAAAAAATTTTAAACACTTCTTGAATATAAAATAATTTTGAATAATTATTTCATTGAAAAAAGATTATAAAAAATATAAAATAATCATTTAATTCATTAAAATACATATATTTTAAAACACCCTTAAAACATATAAATGAATATTTAAATCAAATTGAAAATATTTTCGTTGAAAATATCTTTGAAAACATATAATGAAATCATGAAAACATTTTGAAAACCTTTTTGTTGAACATATAAAAATTAAAATCATTTTCCGTGAAAATAATATTAAAATATAATGTAAAATCATTTTTAAATCATTTTCAGGAAACATTTTTTTAATAAAACAGATTCCCAACTGAAGATATAATCAATGTCAGATTTTATTAAACAGAATTCTTAATTATAATTAAAACCAAAGAGTGTAAAATGTTATACTTACATTAAGATGTCCTTAATAAAAAATGAGAATAAAATTAATGATAATTTTTGTTCGATATATCCCAATATTTCATCAGTAGAATCATATTCTTAAAAATCCTCTTTTGTGATATTATTATAGCAATAAACTATTACCTCCTCAAAAACATTGAATCATAATTCCCATGAAAGAATAACATTACATAAAGATTAATGTTTCATTAATGAAATTATATTCATTATATAACATGTCAGATTTTATTATATACACCTTTTATAATAGTATATGTTCATAAGAAAACATTTGTCTCAAAGAAAGAAAAATGAGACCAAATGACTTTACAAAATTGGTAATTTTCTAAAAATAGAACCCCATGAAATGTAGTTAATCAAAAGGATATGTAAATATCATTAAATTTATAGAAAATAATCACATAATAAAATCATGGTTAGTATATACACCACACAAATGAAATGAGTGGTGAATATGGCATAAGCTTGACATAAATGAGGGGAGACTAGAAATCCAATTACTACTTGAGTAACATTTGAATCATTATATCAGTGAAATAATAACATAAATTGAAAATTTTAATATCATGAAATAAATTAAATTAATTATATAACATGTCATAGTTTACTATACACAATACAAAACAATAATAAGTTGTTAATATAACATATATCTCACAGAAATAAAAGTGAAACGAGAAAACCATTATCTAATCTCTTAACTTTCAGTATACATGTTAAAACCACATGTATAATAAATATAATTTTGTTATAAATATACAATAGAAACATATTAAATATATCATACTTCATATTAAGTTATTGACACTTTATATTACTCGTTTGATAATAATGACATGTTAATGTTATGTTTCTGGTAATAACCGCTTTCTTTTTCCTATATGTTTTACATGATATTTTTGATTATATTACCCATATCATGATGTATTTATTTTAAAAAAATTAAAACATCATATAAGTAACATATATATTAATTATATAAGTATTAATAATAATATATTATATATAAAAATATGAAATGGACTACATCGTTCATGGAGATGGTTGCTCGTACGTACACATGAACATTATTTCTGTTTTCTTATCATATAGAAATAAATAAAGTAAATGTAATGTATATATATATATATATTTATATTTTTTAATTACATTATAATTATTATTTAAATCATATGTTATATATTTACTAAACCCATCTTTAATACATTTCATGTAAAGTGTGAATGAATCAAATCCCTTTGAGCAGGCTGTAGTCCACAAGTGCACCAACAATGTTATCATATTCCCAAAAAATGAAAAGCCTGATTGTGTGTGTAATATAATAATCCAAAAATTATAAATAAATCATAAATAGTATATATATCATGTAAAAAAGGTATTTCTATCATTATTACCAATTTTCAAAGGTGTAAATGGGACAAAAAACAACATCAGTTCATGAGGAAGTAGTCTACCATATATAAAAACGATGATTTTATCTAACTTGATAGATGTTTGTATACGTGTAGGTCAAAAACTTAAAATAAAAAAATAATTATATTTATGATACATATATATTTATTAAATGATTAAATATTAATTATTTAGGGGGTATATAAAGAAATAAAAGATGTTCTTGTTGAAGGATGTTACCTCTTCTTTGGGTAACTGCATTTGGTTTACACCTAAGGACTAAAATTGTTTGCTTCCATCCAAATGTGAGGATTATATGATCAAAGAAAGAAATGAGAGAGTCTATTTTGGAAGTTTTATCCCAAATCCAGGGTACATAGTGTTTGTAATAAGTGATGGGGTGAGTTCCCTTATATACCAGAGGGTTGTCATTCTTGTAAATATAAAAAGGGGAACACTATTGAGAGGTCTCCCTTACATCATGTGCCTCCAATAATGTAAATTCTAGATCCAAGAAATTATATGGTATAATTATTTCTATAAAATTTCTTTTATACATGTTTCTAGGTTATTTTTCGCTTTATTTAAATTTTAACCCCTAATTAAACTCGTTTTTACCTTATTCGTTGAAATTAATTTTAATTACGTCCACTAATATTTTTGGTAAAAAAATTAAAATTAATTTAAATTATAAATTATAAATATTACAAATATGAAATCCAAATTTTAAATTTATAAACACATAATTGTAAAATTTAATTTAAAATTAATCTCATGGAAGGTATGAGACAACAATTTTTTAATGATAAAATGTTTAAATGATTGAAAAGCTTTTATATCCAATTTCAAAATAAAATTGATTTTAATAACATAAAATGTATTAATATGTTTATATTTGATCTAAATATAAATTAAAATATAATTAAAATATTATTTATCTACATATATAAATTATATGAAAATGTTTTTTCAATTAAAATTAAGACTTTTTCATGATTCATCAAACAACAAATTTTCTAAGAAAAAAAATAAAAATTTTCTAAAAGTATGTTTATATATTCAAATTTAGAAAATGAACATTATTTTTTAAATTAAAATTTTAAAAGGATTCAAAAATTATATTTAAAACCTATTCAACATTCAAAGGTAGTAAAATCAGCTTTTAGAAAAAATATATATCTTTATGCATAAAATTGGACTTCTTCTTATCCCTTGTCCAGAAAATACAAAATAATAATATTAAATAATTGAATAAAAAATATATATATATATAATTAAAATAAATTATCAAATGTGTTTTAATAAATTTATTGACATATAACATATGTAATTTCATAAATATAGTTTTCCGTCAAAATATTACCTATGTATTCAAAAGGGTTTTTTTCATTTCTAGTAAATTGTTCACCCAATAATTCTTCTTATATATATGTGAAACCCTAATTCTAAAAATTTAATTAATCTCATTCATTACCATCATTCCAACATCTAGGTGAAAACTATAATAATATTTTATTATCAATAAAAATTTTACATTGTCGTTTGGTAAAACTAAGTCTTATGTGTAATGCAAGATACCAAAGTAACTCAACAGTATGTGTGACATAAGATAAAAATAATGTTGAATATACTGATATAAAATCTATGTGCTACATATACTGGTAGCATAACTTGGTGTTCTATGAAATGCATACCAAACTAAGTGATTTCACATAACACTAACTGTATTTAGTGTTGCGTGAAATGTTGAATGTTTAAAAGATAAAATTAACTAAGAAAATATATTTCTCAAAATTTCATGGTGTTACATTCTAACCCACATATAATTAATTTCATCCTCTAAATTAATCAAGGTTTTCAAATGTTTAATACTTGAATGATTTTTTATATAAAACCACATCTTGAAAATGAATTATATAAATTACCATAAAAATGAAATGTTCGAAACATAATTGTTACCCAACGTAACTCATAACTAGGTTTCACCATGGGAGAACATAAAAAGATATTGAAAACATGTACATGTAAGAGAAATATAACTATCATGTTCTAATGGAGAGGGATATATAACATGTTTACGATAAAGATACTTTTCACAAATCCATAACCCAAATAGGTTTGACCAAAAACATTAATATCATAAAAAAGATTATAATGGGACAATATTTCAATACAATACCCATTTCAAAAATATGATAAATTTTTAAGACAATATATACATATGTGATTTCAACATAATCTCACCATTTGGTTGGGTCTTGATAAATTTCCACATCATCTATGATTCCACAATTTATGGATAATTTGTTATGCCTAAATCACTAAAGGATCATAATTCCCATATCAAGAGTGAAAATTTATTCTATATTCCATAAGTTTTCATCACAGAAAACATATTATCATAGGTTATCTAATATTCATAAATCCTCATATGGAGATATAATACATTAATATATAAAACCACATCTGATGTTTAACTTAAACTATTCCTTAAATGCTAAAACTTATAATCTTTCTAAAATATGACAATCCAAAACTTTAGAATGAATGTCACTAAATTTATTAAAACCTGCTTAACATTTATTGACATATATCATGTAGTAGATCATGGTTGTCACAATAAAAAAAGTGAATAACATTATCAAGTATTCTCTTGAAACATGGTAAGGTCCTAAATTTAAAAAAAACCATATTAAAAATAAGCATGCTTTATTATTCCATATATTATTGAATATATTCCATAATTACGAAAAAATATAAAGTTCATCAATGATAATATATACCACATTTTCAAAAAATATATAATCCATTCCATGGTAATTTGTAATATCCAATTTAATTTATCCATATCAATCATCTCTTTATCCAAGACAAACACAATTTTCCCAATATCAGGATTACATTAAGGGTTACCTTCCCTAAATCAAAATATCACATTTCTATTAAATCCCTTTTCAATGTCATCATAATCATTCAATATTTTTTTTTCAAATAATTAATAGAAAACATATATTTCATGATTCAAATAACATAAATCTTGAATTCAAATACATATGCACTTCAATCATCCCAATTATTTATCTAATCATTACACATGATTAATAGTATTATTCCCTAGTATACCATTATAATAATATGAAATATTACTTTTGTCTTATTATTACTCACACTCAATATAATAATTATTATTATGTTTAATGTATACAATATTTTCAAAACATCACATACCTTTCCCACGTCATTTTCATTCACATTATTTTCAGTGGTATAACCGATAATCATACCACCTTCTGATTATCTTCTTGAGATTTCCAATTAAGATATCAATTAGTAAAATGAATATACTTTCCACATTAGAAAAATCAATGTTAACTCAGTTCCATCTAGTTAATAATGTTTATTAATACTAGAAATCCATGTTTGAGAAACACTTATCTTATAATAAAACCACCTACTCTTGAAAAATTACTTATTGGATGCCTAAATCATGAAACCATTACTTAAATCTATAACTCCTCATGATTATCCTTAGATACATCCCTATTCATATACAATGAAATAATCCTAGGGATATAACTAGAGTTTTCTCATCCTCATTTCCAAATTTTGACAAATCGTTTCCTTTGATACAAAATATACTGACCTATCCTTAACGTACATGAATATTTCATCATTTTAGAAGAATATTTAGCACATTATTAAAGTAAATTCCCCATGACTATAATATTTTAATGTCACTGGTAAATTAGAAACATAATATTCAATTTTTTGAAATAACTTCGACATCTCCCATAGGTATATTCCCCTTTATTACTCATACTTTTATCATTTATGGGTAACATAGGGAAAGGAAACATACGAAAAGGGTGAGATCAGTTGCTCTGTAAGGGTAAAAAATTGAGATATGTAATCATAAAATGATAATAAGGGTATGATAACATGACCATAACCTTATAATATAATACCTTAAATTATAAATATAATAATCAATAGTCATATTAAAAATATTGGCCTTTAAAAACATTAATCATAAGGGAATAAAGAGTATAATCCATAAATGCATGACATGAGATTAAGACATAGAATTGTTGTAGATACAAAATTATAAAAAATTATTTCCATAGTAGTCAAGGATTAATGACAATACCATATTAGTGGAATGGGTTCACTCCCCAAACTATCTTAGTTTTCAAAGTTCACTAACAAGACCATCTCGATAGACTAATTCCATTACTAAACTAGATTTACTCCCTATTCTCACTATGTATTACTGAACAATGTTCAATTCCTATTTTAGACCTAAATTAATAAAATGGTTTCACTTCTTATTCGATCCATGTATTACTGAACCGAGTTCACTAATTATTCGTGAACATTATAATTTAAATGAGTTCACTCCTCATTCAAGTCTTGTCATACTGAACCAACTTCACACCTTCTTCAATCTATATCTATCTCATGAGACATAAATCCTTACCCAATTCATTGTAGAGAGATATATGTCCCATCAATCTAATAATTATATCAAACATACAGTGCCACAAGATTATAAAAAATCATATCATAACCCATTAAATGAATTATGTATCCCAAACATATCATTATATCATAACTTGTGGACAACGGAAAAATTTCATAATCACATAATCAAATTATAACTTCTGAAAAGAAGAAGGTTATATAAGAATATAACTTGTGAAATATATAAAGGTTATATAATCATATAACCCATTAAAGATAAATGGGATTCATAAATGTTCAACTCATGAAAGTGAAATGGATTTCATAAAAATCATTCCATAAAAATATAAACCATTCATAGATAGAGTATGAATTGAACCCCTAATTCATTTCTCTAGTATGGCATGAGTAAAATCAACAGATGTAATCATTGATGGAAAATAATTTTAAAACATATTTTAAAACCATTTCTTGAGAAAACAATCATTTATTTATTCAAAAATGATATCTAAAACATAAACCCATATGAAAAACATTTTCATATAAAATAAAATTTAATAAATATAAAGGATGATATAAAACTTTTTTGTAACTTTTTTCCTTGAAAATATATAATGGGTGATTGAAAACATTTGGAAAACCTTTGTAATGGCCCAGAACTCTCTGGTCTATTTCTTTGTTAAAATATAGTGTTTATAATGTTCGTAGAATTCATGTTGTCCTGTTTCAAGAGTTTCCAAAAAATCAATTTTTCCAATGGTAGCTAATCTTAATTTAGTTCATCGAACTGTGGATTTATGAATAGTGACACACAGAACAGTGACTCACTGAATATTCAGTCGCCGAATGGTGAATCACCGAATAGTGGCTCATTGAATGGTGACATATAGAATAGTGAATTGTTGAACAGTGAATTTATGAATGATGACTCACCGAACAGTGGCTCACCGAATGGTGGCTCACCCAAGGGTGGCTTACCAAATAGTGTCTCTTAGAATGGTGTCTCACTGAATGGTGTATCATGGAACAATGTCTCCCCAAATGAAGTCTCACTAAATAGTGACCCACCGATGGGTGACTCCCCAAATAGTGAATCAATGAACTCTAACTCACTGAAACATTACTCATCCTATGGTGACTTAGCATCTGTATCTCACACCTCCAATGATTTCTTCTAATTTCTCCCCTCTAATAACATATCAATGATTGACCATTTCACAATCAGTTTCCACCATCTCATTTGAGTATGATTATATCTTAAATATCATTATAAATGTTTAATCCTGCCCGTCAAACCAGAATCCAAAATTTATGTACTTTGATATCATCTCCCAGATTTTAGGATATATCCTTTTAGTAATCCAAGATAATCTCTTAAATGTAAACTTCTATTCCATCAAGGTCCACCTAAAACCTTTCTTCCCCAAGTAGATGTGTGCCTGTGTTGTAGTAGGCTATTCATTTTTCACATGGAGTCCTTCTTACTGCTTGTGCGACCTCTTGTTTTGGGGCAAGGAAGAATCGTCGGTCACCTATTGTCCCATATAAGGATTTCCTTTATCTCTCATTTCTTTGTGTATCATGCGGGTGGGTCTAATAGAATATACTATTATTCATAGTTGAAACCATTATTTTGGGTGCCAGAATATAATCTTTCTATTACATTATTAAAAAATGGTGGCAGGGAATATGATGATGTTATTCTCCAGTTTAATGGTTTATCCTTCATTTCTTATTATGGTTTGTTCTAGATATATTCCTTCTAAAATTCATGGTTTATTGTGGTCCCTTTTTCACCCTTTATATATTTTGAATAATTTATTTAAATACTAGTCTAGCTAATTAGGTATATGTGATCAAATTAAAAGTATTCCCCATAATCAAGCTTGTTTTTTGATCACCCATATTTATCAATATGGAATTAATGAAACATTTTTGGATTAATCTAACTACCGATGGAATATTGGTGTGGGTGTGTTCTATGTGGGATTTATTGGTTTTGTTCTCTGTATGGGTTGTATGGTGCTATTGTCGGTTTCATGGTTGTGGGTATAGGAGTGGATGGTGGGGTTGGATCTATGAGTAGGGTTTGGTATGTTTTTGCAGCAAGATAAAATTTTGTCGATGGTATCTGTGGGCTTTGTGTATGAGGTGGTGGAAAAGGTGTGACGGAACACTGTGTTAATATATTGATTGATTGTGGAATGGATGCACTTATAAAAGAGTGGCAATGCATTTGGGTTATGTTATGGTTGTTGAATATTGTTGTGAAGGGGGACTACAATTTGGTTGTGCTACTGAACTTATTGGTGTGGTAGGGGTTGGTAGTTTCAAGGTTAGTTTATTAATGAAAATAAGTATAATTCATAAGAAAATAATCGTAAGTGGTTAAATGAAAGTGCTCGTTTATGTTTTTCTGTGGCTGGTTGTGTGGTTGTGCATGTAGTGGTAGCATAAAGGGTTGTTTGTATGGGATGGTTGTTTATTTGGAAACCCATAGGATGGGTTGAGTTTTTGTTTGCCTATATGTATAAAATTGTATTTCCTTGTGATTTTTATATGAACCACACTCATGTTGAGAAATATGTGCCTCACACCACATTTTTATGGGGGCGGGTGTCTTTCCCAATACCCAGTGTGAGGATAGATGGCTGGTTATTATCTACCTTGCTCCCTCTTCTATGAATTTATCACCCAAGACCCACTAAGTAGGTTGGGATGTCTTGAGGTTTATTAAAAATTTTATGGTACGAGTTGTGTGAGTGGTGGTGTGTTTCTCAGGTGTCTTCGGGATGAGTCACATGTGCCTTTGGTCAATATGTGAGGTTGTTGTGGTTTAGGCATTTGCGGGTAGGATATGATTTGGTTGTGGTACATGTGTGTGTGGGAAAGCCATTACATTGGGGATCTTGAAAGAGTGGTAGCTCTACGAAGTTAGCCATTGGGGATGAGTAGTTAACAAATGGGATGTGGTGCGGGTTAACCTATCATCTTTGTTCTTGTATTATTACTCTACTTGACTTTCATTATTTCATGAGAGTGACTTTGTGAGACTGGGGGGGTTAGTATTCATTGTTTGGTGCTTTTGAGGTTCATTTTTTTCTCACATAAGATTTAGAATGTTTCCCCCACTAATGCATGAGTGACCTTGGATTTAAATACCAAGTAAACATGAATGATAACCCTTCATATATAAAAACCATTTTAAGGTTTCCATGGAGATTTCACGGACTATGCTTGACTTTACTAACTCTGACCATAGGGACAGTTGATGTGTCACATCTTTGTTTTCTTTTGGTACATACCCAGGATTTTTTTTGTATTTCTAGAAGTTTTGTGTTAAACATCCAAGTGGGATGGATTTTTTCATAGTATATATATATATATATATTGGAGTTTTTAAGATGTTGATACATCTTATCTCCCGATCTCGGTTACTATAAAAAGGTAAATGCATTCAATTATTTTGAGACTATATACCCTTGGTTTTGGTATCCACCCTAGGGCCTATTGGAGGGAGGACTCAAGGGTCATTATCCTGGATTCATATTGAAAAAGGAAGGCCATGACACATATATCTCCCTTCACTCATCATGAAGAAGTTGGGTCTTGATAGATTGGTATGAGAGGTGAGGGTTTAGAGATAAGAGGGAGTTTAGAGCTATAAACAGTGATGACTGCATGGTATAGTAGGATCTTAGTGTTAGGTGATATTTGTGTGTGACATAGGCATGGGAGGACATGATGGGACATGGGATTTTATGGCCCTTTCTATCCTATCCAAGGACTCTAAACATAACAAAATACCATGTGAGGCTACACCATTTACAAGGTAGTGCCCCAGGAAGGATAGATGCACCAAGATGACTAGTGTTCTTGTTTTTTAATAGTTTTAGTTAAATATAAATAATTTTGTTTTTAAAATGAATATTAAATAGGTTCTATACAACTCGAGATTAGGAGTTCCGTGTTTCTTTATCAACTATAGCCCCTATCAACGTCTATGTGTAGTATGATCAGTGGAGGCTCCACTTGGAGGACTGATCGACTGAAGAAGGGTTAACCCTAGGGGAAGTATGATCTGTGGTAGAAGATCCTTTGTCCTTTCGTGGGATAGTATATGGGGAAGTATGAAGGATGATTTTCAGACTAGGAGATGGAGAGTGGGATTGAGGAGCTTGTGATCAGTTTTACATTGATCAGACCTCGAATAGAGTATTGGGATCCTCTAGAGGTGATCCAAATGATGGGAGTCGCATGTCAGTGGTGGACGCTTTACCTCAGGGAGATGAATGAGTCCAATGTTCTATGGGTCAAATATGAGAAAGAGTTCTGAGAAGAATTCCTTTCTTCAATGATGAAGGCCAAGAAGATACAAGATCTACTCTCCCTCTAGTAAGAGATTATGTCTGTAAGGGAATAGGGGATCATGTTTAAGGATCTCTTTATATTTTCTATCTACCTATTTACAGATAATATGTCTTCGGTAAGAAACATTGAGAAGGCACTCCACCCTCCCATTATTATGTTGTTGCACCTTCACCATACCGACAAACATAGTGGTTTAGAAGAAGGAATATCATTATCTCGGGCTATGAATAGACTAACAGAGACTAAATCAGTTAATGGTCATGAACCATTACCCACTCCCGATGATAGATGGTATTTTGGAATAGCTGAGAGGAGAAGATTGGTTTTATATGATTGAACTGTGGTCTAGGTATCACTTGTTATGGTTGAAGGAGGGTGACATCCTAAAGTCTTGTTTCTGGTTCATGTATGGGAAATTTGAGTTTTTGGTCATGACGTTCAATGTTACGAATGCGCAAGCCATGTAACTGGGTCACATGAACTCTTTCTTCTGTGAATTCCTAGATCAGTTCATCATTGTGTTCATTGAAGACATACTTATCTACTCCATGTCATAGGAGGAGCACATTCGGCACATAAGGACATTCTGGGAGGTTCTTTGATGGAACTAGTTCTATAAGAGGCTGTCAAAGTGTAAGATCTAGAAATAAGAAGTTCAATTCCTTCGAATTGTAGTGTCTCAACAAGGGATTGTATTGGATCCATTGAAGTTCTACGTAGTTGTATTTTGGGTATCACCCAAAATGTGGGAGAGGTTTGTATCTTTCTTGTTCTAGCTGGCCATTACCAGAGATTAGTACCCGAAAAATCTCAGGTTGTAGCTCTATTGATGACTTTGACTAGGAAAGAGCAAGCCATTGAATTGAATGAGGTGTTTTTGGAAGGTTTTAGATATCTGGATTGGAATTTTGTTAGTTCTCCAATTATTTAGTTTCTAGAGGTGGGTGTGATGTTCGTGGTGTTTTTTGAAGCTTCCTTCCTAGACTTGGAATGGGTGCTGATGTAGAATTGAGGAGTGATAATTATTTTTCTACGTAGATATGTCATCAGGAACGTAACTATGCTTCCCAAGATCTGGAGCTAGTAACAATTTTGTTCACATTGAATTTATGGCAGCATTACCACATAGGGGAGTGCATTGTGCTATTCACGGATCACAATAGTTTGAGGAATATCATTTACAAGTGATATATGAGTATACAATAGCGGAGGTGGTTGAAGATTCTTTAGATATATGATTTTTCAATATTCTACATCACATGTAATGGGAACATTGTTGTTGATGCTTTGAGAAGGAAGTTTCATAAGGGGTGGTTTATGAATCGTCAAATGCTTGAAAGGAAAAATATGAGTTGGTTTCCATGAACATAGACATAAGATTGAATGGAAGAAGATATTGTATTTTTAGATTATGGTGAATTAATATCTAATGTAGTAGGTGGAGGAGTCTCATTTGGGAGAATCAGATTCCAAGTTATTGCGTTATCACATTGTCTGGGGTGATGTTTTAGAGGGATAGTCAGAATCTGATGTTTTTTCTTGCGACGTAGGTTGTTACAGTAGATGTGTGGGAGTGTTCTTCAAAAGTTTCATATCTCACCCTTAGTGGTACAACCTAACGCTTCCAAAATGTATCATGTCTTGAGGGGATAGTTCTAGTGATTTGGGATGAAGTGAGAAATGGTGGAGTTTGTGGAAATGTTCCTAGTGTGGCAGTATGAGAAAGCTGAGAACCATGTTCTCAGTGGTTTGTTGAATCCCTTAGATAAACCCATGTTGAAGTGGGATGAACTCTAAATGGATTTCCTCATAGGATTACCTAGGGCTCAGGGAGGATGCGATGAAGTCATGGAAGTAGTGGATTAGCTATTAAAATTCTCATTATTCTTATTTATCAAGGAGTCAATTAAAGTGGATTCCTTAGAACAGAGGTATATAGATAAGGTAGTGTGGCTACATGGGGTTCCATGACTGTCATCTTATATTGGGATATGAGTTTTATCTCAAATTTCTTGAGGGGATTGCAACATATTTTTGGCATATCGTTACACCTCAGGACTACTTCCCCCCCCCCCCTCAAATACATGGGATGATAGAGAGGAGAATACAAAGATTGAAGGACATTCTATGAGCATGAATCATAGAATTTTGTGGTTCTGGGGTGAGACACTTTCCATTGTTAGAGTTTTCATACAATAATAGCTACTGGTCTTCCATTTGAATGGATCCATTTGATGATTTTTATGGAAAACCATGTTGTTCACCCTTGTGATGAACATAAGTTGTGAAGGTACCTATTGTTTGTCCATACATGGTGTATAGTATGATAGAGAAGGTGCATCTTGTCCATAAGAGGAAAAAGGTGACACAAGATAGGAAGAAGTCATATACTAATCATAAGAGAAGGCCCTTCGATTTGATGTTTGGGGACTATGTGTTCTTCATGGTTTCCCCTCAATGTGGGAAATGGGGAATTAGTTGGATGATAAATCTCTCTCCCAAGTTCATTGGACATTTTGAGGTGTGGGAAAGAGTTGGTGAGGGATAATGTCATATGTTTTTTCCCGCGGTTGGAGACGATCCATGAAAAATTCCATGTCTCCTAGACTTTTCTATATCTACATGATGACTCCCATATCATTGAATAGGGAGAGTTAGATATCCAGGATGGTGTAATATTTTTGGTGCGACTAGTTGAGATCGAGGATAACCAGGAGATAGTGATATTTTGATGGAACACTAAAATTTTTCATGTGTTGTGGAGGATTGGTGGCCTCAAGGAGAGTACTTGGGAGTGGGAGGCACAGATGTGTGCTCAGTACCCAGTGCTGTTTTGAGTTCTGTTAGAGTGATTTTCATTATGATGAAATACACGAAAATCATTTTCTATGAGTTGAGTTTTTTCCATATGCTATAATATTTGAAAGAATATTGACATGTGGGATGGGGGAACTGGTCCCTAATCAAGATGCATTTATGGTAATAAGAATAAACTTGTGAGGGCGAGTCAATGCCGCCCAAAAAGCACAATATCTTAACATGGTGGAAGGAATTACATAATCCATTTTTCTACACAGTTTGACCATTAGTGTTTATGCGGTTGGTTGGGGTAGTAGATTTTGGTATATGTGTTCTTGGAAGTCGAGGTTTCACTTCATCTTTCGAACAACACGAGTTGGTTTATCGTCGAGCGGTATATTTCAAGGTGGTTGTTTGGAACCGTCATTCTTCTGGATTGGATTTGAATTCTAAAGGATGATATTAGTTGGAGTGGTATTTTATTTAATGGATTAGACCACTCCAATTCATTAATTTGTAAATATAATAGTGATTTTAGTGTTCTTAGAGGTCACGATTGCATGTTTCAAGTGTTTTTCGAAAAATCAAGTTTTCCAATGGTAACTCATATTACGGTAGGTCACCAAATGATGGAACAATGAATGGTGACTCAACAAATGATGAATAAATGAATGGTGAATCACAAAATAGTTACTCACCAAATGATGAATCAATAAATGGTGTCTTAATGAATGGTGGCTCACCGAATGGTCGCTCGTCGAAGGGTCGATGAACAGTGACCCACCGTATTGTGCCTCACCAAATGGTGCCTCAGTAGACAGAGGCTCATTGAATGATGGATCATTGCACATTAGCTCTTTGTAAGGTCTCTAAACTAACGATGGATTTCCAAATAGTGGCTCATAGGATGTCAATCATCGAACGATGACTCCTCGTATAGTGCCTCGACTGACGGTGACTCACCAGATGGCGCCTCACTAGAAGATGACTCAGCGGATGGTGAGTCACCACTGGTAGCTCGCACCTCCAAATTGTTCTTCCATTTTCATCCCTCTCAGAACATATCATTGTTTTAACATTTCTCAATATATTTCAATCATCTCCTAGAATGATTATTATATCTTAAATATCATTAGAAACAACCAATATTCAGGGTCAAACAATGATCCAAAATTTATGTACATTGAAATCATCTCCCCTATTTTATGATATGTTCTTCTCTTAAGATGAGATCCTCTCTTCCTTGAAACCACATATTCCCTATTTGTGCACCTACATCATTTCCTACCTAAGAAATCATGTTCATATTCTATAACAGCCTATTCAGTTTTCCCTGGGAGTCATTCCAACAACTCATGCAACCCTCTATTTTAGTGCATGAAAGAATCATTGGTCACCAGCTGTCCCATGTAGGTATTTCCTTCATCTCTATTTTAATTATTTATCATCAGAGGTGGGTATTCTATTTTCACCTCTTGATCAATGTTGAAACCAATTATTAAGGGTGATATAATAAAATCTTTGTGTTACCTGTGTCATAAATAGGGGAAGGTAAAAGGATTGTTCTGATAACTTATTTTAGGGGTTATACTTAATTTCATATTATGGGTTTTTCTAGCTATATTCCTTCTAAATATAATCAATTTTGGTGGACCTTGGTTTCACACTGTAGATATCTTGTGGGTGTGTGATGAGTGGGTTTTTTTGGGTTTTGTGCATTTTGTGGGTTGTATGGTGCTGTTGTTGGTAGCATGGTTGTGGGTATAAGAGTGTACATAGGTGTTGGCTCTGTAAGCATGGTGTGGTATGCGTGTACATAAAGGTTTTATTTTTGTGGATGTTTGTTGTAAAGACCCGTAAAATTCAAGGGAATTTTTTTCTTAATTTTCTTTAGAATTTTACAAGAGCGCGGTTTCAGACGGCACCTGATTCCGAGGCCCGGAGTGCCCGGAATTATTTTCCGAAGTTTGGCTCGGGTACGTTCAGTGAACGAACGAGCGGGATTTCCTAACTTTTGATCCGGTGCTCAGAATTGAAATCCGAGGGCACCGATGAACTTGCAGCGCCGATATTCGCTTAAAGAGACCTTTTCGGGAGTTGCGTTTGTTACGGGTTGAAAGTTAATTTTGGGGTTTTTAGTTTGAGTTAAAAAAAATTTGTGTAGAACAAATTTTTTATAACTTGTTAAAAACCTACCAAAGTAGGTTGGAAGTGGGACCCACACCCACTTAACCTCCCTTGGGAGGATTAAGTGTGGTGGGGCCCACACGAACCCCTAATTCTTTTCAAATTCCCTAACCCCTCTAAACCCCCTCTTAATTATGTAACTCTTCCCAACTTTAACTCTTGCCAACCTATCTCTTCACTTAATTTTGTCAACTCTAGATTTAATTAATGAATTGAATTCAACTTTTTAATTTTGAAAGGTTGGCAAAGTGAAAATAAAATAAGGTGTAGATTATTTTATTTTGGGTTATTTGTTTGTCTTCTTGAGAGGTGGAGAGCTCTTCTTCTTCTTCAAACTCAACGAAGAACGCGAAGAACGTCGTTCTTCAACGAAGAACTTCTCCGCCGAAGAACACGGTCCATCCGCGACGCCATATCCGCGACGCGACGTACTTCTTCCGCGTCATCTCTTCCGCGACGGTTTTCCGCGACGAACGCCATCGACAATGACTCTTCCTCCGACGTCAAAGGAATCGACACCGATATTCCACGACTACGTCAACGTGCGACTATCGAGGTAGAGGTTCTTGAGTTCGTTGTTTTCTTTATTTGACTTTCCTCAAGACTTGACGAGGAACGCTCAATTTCCGATGAAGAACGCCGCTCCGCTCTTCTTCGTCTCCCGTGTCAACGAAAGAGAACACTGCTTCCTCCTCGGAGATTCTTCGTCGGCATACGAAGATTCGCCAACGACGTAACTCTTCGGGCATATCTCTTCGTCAACGGATTGACGAACGACGACCGCGACGCCCGACCACCGCGACGTTTTCTTCCGCGGGACGTTGTCAAATCTTCGATCTTATACCCGAGGTAGGGGTTGTTGATTCATTATTTATTTATTCCATTTCTTGAACGTGGATCTCGCATGTCTAACTTGAGGCTTTGGATGTTTAAGTTGAGTTATTTATTAACGTGAGGGGGGCCGGACCGCATGAACACGGCCGACCCCCCCCCCCCCTCCATCGTTTATGTTGATTTATCTTGCGGGTAGAAGCAAAGTGGCGTGGTGCCATCGCACCACGCGTACATTCGTGCAATTATTCTACGCGGCGCCGTCGCGCTACGCCGAGGAAAATCTTCAAGAACGCGACGCCGTCGCGCCGCGTTGAATGGAATCAAGACACGGCGAAGGGGTGCGGTGCCGTCGCACCGCGCCGGACGACGAACACCGCGGCCGGTTCCGGGCCGCGGCGGGACAAGGAGACCGCGGCTGGTTCCGGGCCGCGGCGGAAGAGAAGACCGGCGGCCGGGCCGCCGGCATCGGAAGCCGAAGAGGGGACCGGAATTTTCCGGTCCCGTTGGAGAAAACCGGCCGGCCAGCTGGCCGGCCGGATGTCATTAAAACCGGGGGAATTAATCCCCCGGCCGTCCTAATAAAACCCCTCTCTTTAAGAGGGGGGCGGTTCCATTAAAGGGGGGCAGCAGCCCCCCGGTTTAATTCAACAAAACCGGCCCCCACGTGGGGGCCGTTTTGTTGCTTAGGCGCGGCACAAAGGCCGCGCCACCTTGAAGAAGCGTGGGCTTAGCCCCCCGCGTGCCACCCTCGTGCGGCGCCAGGCGCCCGCCGCCGCGGCCCGCCACCGCGCCGCCCCAGGGGGGGGGGGGGGTCGGGCCGGGTCGGCCCGGACCCGGACCCCCCCGTTTTGAACCAGATTCGGTTTTTGGCCCATAACTTGAGCCTCGGACCTCCGAATGACGAACCGTCTGCGGCAACGCGATCCTTGGATCGAGACGGTCGTTTCGGTATATCGCACTCAAGGTTTCGGTTTACTTTGAGTTCGGCCGGGTTGGTTCGTTCACGAAACCAACCGGGCCTTCGGAGCGAAAACACTCATATCTTGAGCTTCGAACGTCCGATTGACGCGCCGTCAGTCGCGTTGTGTTCCTCTTAATGAGACGGATCTTTTGGCATACTCCGCCCGAGGTTTGGACACAGGAGGAGTATGGTCGGGTTGGTTTTGCCTTAAAAACCAACCGGGCCCCGGAGACGAAAATGCCAATAACTCTCAGACCGGGCGTCCGATCGACGCGCCGTCTGTTGCGTTGAGTACCTGTTGATGATACGGAACTTTTGGATACATCAACTCTGGTCTTTGTGACAGTTGATGTATCAGCCTCTCGGCTCGTGGGGCGGACCCTCCGAACGAGCTTGCTATGTGCGGGAACCCTAGTGCTGGCTGCGACTGCTACTACTGCTACGACTGCTACTATGACTGCGACGACGACAGTACAGAGATCCTGTGTGGATTCGACGATGACAGTACAGAGATCCTGTGTGGATTCGACGATGACGACTACAGCACTCAGCGATCCTACGTGGATCAGTGCTACAGGTCCTGTGTGGCCCCGATCCTGTGTGGGTCCTTGCGCTCAGCGGTTCTGTGTGAGCCAGCGCCTACAGGTCCTGTGTGGGCCCGATCCTGTGTGGGTCTTTGCGGGGGTTAGTTACCTATCGATCCTTCGTGGGTCCGACGACTTAGATGGATCAGTGATCATCTTTATCGTCCTTGAAGAAGTATACCTGTGTGAGCTGAATCCTATTGCATTCCTGTGTGGATTGTGTTGTGCAATCCTGTGGGGATTACGTTTTGCTTTCCTATGTGGAATACGTATACTTTCCTGCGTGGACTGAGTTGTACTTGGGCTCAGAGGTTGGAGCTTATTTGAATTGATGACTTAGGTATATATATGGGCATATACCTAAGCAGTGTCGGTTGTTACTTCGTGATTGTACCCTTCTTCGTGGTTTATCCTTTGTGGATTTTGAGAGACCTTCAGGGGTATCGGGGTCCCTACTGAGTAGCTTATACTCACCCCTGCACGGGCTTTGCCCGCACTACGTTGTGTTGGTTGCAGACGACGGACAGCGTTGACCTTAGCTGAGGCTTGCACAGCGGTACGATACCCGGAGGTGGACCACTGGGCGGAACGTGCACGGAGCAGACGGCGGGACCCGTGGAGCAGAGGAGCTATCTGTACCCACCCTTCAGGTGGGATTTCCAGTGGACAGCTCGGTGTAGCGGCTTTTACTTTTCAGTTGTGTTTTCCCTTTCGAGTTGTACTTTACTTTCAGTTTGGGTTTGTATTCTGGCCCATTTACCTTTCCGCACTTTCAGTAGTACTCTGCTTTTGTTTAGTGTTTACTTTCCGCTTGTTTACTCTGTGGTGTGTGTTTACTTTTCAAAGGCAATGCCTTCCCTTTTTACCGGGATTTACGCCTTGGTGCTAGTCGCCAGCCCCTGGCCTATGGAAGGCGGGCTTGGGGTAGTCACGGCACGGACCCCGAGGGCGGGTCGTGACAAATTGGTATCAGAGGAGTTCGGTTCTACCGCGAACTCTGATCTTTTCTATGTGAAGCAATAATGTTTAGCTTATTGAGTGTGGATATCAGTCCAGGGAGTCCAGTGTTGGTGTGGCGGCCGACGTATCCGTACACCAGGACCCTGACTTCTGATTTCCGACTTAATGCACGAAAACATTGATTGCGTGTGTGTTTCAAAGTTTTCTTTGTGATTACTTATATCAGCTCACCAGGTATACAGTTTGACCGTGGCGCACCTGTCTCCTTTCAGGATGGCCCCACGACGGCAGCCAGCTAGGGTTCCGAGAGTTGAGCGTGACGACAGCCCACCGAGCGACGAGGCCTCGGTGCAGGGCCCTTTTCCAGTAGTGGCACCGGCGGTAGCTTTACCCGCCGAGCCCCCGATACTTCCAGCAGCAGCCGCTGACGATGCACGTCGCCTCAGCGCACTGCATGACTTTCAGCGCCAGCGACCGCCCAGGTTTCGCGGGGAGACGGATCCCCAGGCAGCAGAGGACTGGCTGGAGGCAGTGGATCGAGTGTTTAGGCTAGTGAGGACACCAGCAGACCTCATGGTGATCCTCGCTGCGAGCCTACTACACGCAGCAGCAGGACGATGGTGGAGCTTGATGCTCCAGGTGCACGATGAGGCATCTCAACTTTGGACGGACTTTGAGAGCCTCTTCCGCTCGGAGTTCGTCCCAGCCACCCTTCGTGCAGTGCGTATCCAGGAGCTTTTACAGCTGCGGCAGGGCAGCATGACGGTCGCTCAGTACTCAGCGAGATTTACCTATCTCTCGCGCTACTCGACCGACACGGTACGGGACCCATTCTTCAGGGCCCGGACCTTCGAGCAGGGTTTGAGACACGAGATCAGGGCATCGCTGATCTCCCTCAGCATACCGACTCAGACAGGGGTACTGGAGCGGGCCCTTCTGATCGAGAGCTTCCTTGCTGAGTCTACACCAGCACAGAGACCCACCGCAGGGCGGCACGTGGCAGAGTCATCTGCAGCTGGCAGTCGACGGATGACTCAGGGGTCCAGACAGACCAGACCTTCAGGCAGACAACCTCAGGGCACTGGCTCAGCAGTGCAGGGCACACAACGCGGAGCCAGTCTTTCGAGTGGAAGACAGTGCTATGCATGCGGCGGGCAAGGCCACATGGCTCGTGACTGCCCGACCCGCCATGCAGAGGAGCAGCAGACGGTTGAGGAACCACCTAGGCAGAGGCAGAGGTTTGACCGTGGCGGTCCGCAGGGAGGAGGCGGACGAGGCAGAGGAGCTGGTCGAGCAGCAGGTGGTGGGCAACGCTTTGAGGCTCTACCACCACCACCACCAGGAGGTCCACCCCGACCTCAGGGGAGAGCACAGCTTCAGGCAGCCGAGGCCTTCGATCATGGAGCTCTGGGAGCCGATGGACAGGAGCAGAACTAGTGGATACATCCTTTGTACTTCTGGTTCCTTGTTGCATTTGTGTAGCGTCTTGTATTACGAGCTGCAATAATAAAAGACGCATACCTTTGTGATGTTTTCGTTCCTGTCCTCTATCGTAATGTTACTAAGAGGTTCCAGTTTTGGCTGTTGACTTGACCCTCACTTGTGAGACATCTACTGGAGGAGACCCAGTTACCACACACTGACGCCGACAGTGTGACTCAACCCTTGGAGGCGAGAGTAACGGTTGAATCTTTTAGTAGTAGCGTCGAGGCCTTACGACGTCATCCTTAGTATGGATTAGTATCATCCATGTTAGGATTGACTGTTTTAGGCAAATAATGTGGTTCATCTAGGGGATGGAACCAGATTTCCCTTTTCGGCAAAGGAGAAATCTTTGCAGCTAGCCTCTTTGCAGATAACCTTCGTGGGTAGAGATGGAACAACCTTCCTTCAGTCTCTCACAGTCACTGCTCCACTACTGCAGCGAGTCAGGGAGGCACAGCGTGGTGACGCTGACTGTGAGACACAGCGTGCACAGATATCCTCGGGACAGGCACCTGATGGTTTCTCCCTTGGAGCAGAGCACGACATCCTTTTTAGAGGACGTACCATGGTACCAATCGCTTTGCGAGAAGAAGTGCTGAGAGAGTTTCACACTTCTCCATTGGCGGTACATCCTGGAGTGGTGAAGATGTAACAGGACCTCAGACGACAGCACTGGTGGCCGGGCATGAAGAAGGCAGTAGCAGAGTTCGTTTCTCGATGCCTCACCTGTCAGCAGGTAAAGGCAGAGCATCAGGTACCAGCAGGCTTGGTACAACCCTTGGAGGTTCCGGAGTGGAAGTGGGACGGCATATCTATGGACTTCGTGACTGGACTTCCACGCACTTCCAGAGGTCACGACTCCATCTGGGTGATTGTTGACCGACTCACCAAGTCGGCACACTTCTTACCCATCAGAGAGCAGGGCTCAGTGGAGAGCTTGGGACGTCTCTACGTTCAGGAGATTGTGCGGCTCCACGGCGTGCCATCATCTATCGTTTCCGATCGAGATTCCCGCTTTACTTCCCGGCTTTGGAAGGGGTTACAGGAGGCGTTCGGTACGCAGCTACGTCTTAGCACAGCTTTTCACCCTCAGACGGATGGTCAGGCGGAGAGGACCATTCAGACTCTCGAGGACATGCTCCGCGCATGTGTCCTCGACTTTGGTCGTAGCTGGGAGGACCACCTACCCTTGGTGGAGTTCGCGTACAACAACAGCTACCACTCCACCATCGGGATGGCACCGTACGAGGCGTTGTACGGCGGACCATGTAGATCTCCTTTGTGCTGGACAGACCCTGGGGAGTCAGCACTGGTGGGACCGGAGATGGTCCAGGCCACGACAGAGAAGGTCCAGGTCATCCAGGAGCGGATGAGGACAGCTCAGAGCCGGCAGAAGTCATATGCTGACAGGAGGCGGAGGCCACTGGAGTTCGAGGATGGCGACCACGTCTTCTTGCGGGTCTCACCTCGACGTGGTATTCGGAGATTTGGCCGAGGCGGCAAGTTATCTCCGCGCTTCATCGGACCCTTCCAGATTCTCAGCAGGATTGGCGAGGTGGCTTATCGCCTGGCTCTACCACCTCAGTTGCACCGGGTGCACGACGTCTTCCACGTATCCCAGCTGAGGAGATACGTGCACAACCCGACGCAAATCATTGACCATGGGGAGCTTGATGTTGATGATGGGGAGACCTTTACGGAGGTCCCGGTGGAGATAGAGGATCGACAGGAGCGGGTCCTGCGTGGGCGATCGATTCCTCTTGTGCGCATCAGATGACAGCACGGGAATCTCCAAGAGAGCACATGGGAGCAGGAGGCTCAGATGCGTACTCAGAACCCTCATTTGTTTCCCTAGTTTTTGATGTATCTTTACGGGGACGTAAAGCCCTGAGGTGGGAGTAATGTGAAGACCCGTAAAATTCAAGGGAATTTTTTTCTTAATTTTCTTTATAATTTTACAAGAGCGCGGTTTTAGACGGCACCTGATTCCGAGGCCCGGAGTGCCCGGAATTATTTTCCGAAGTTTGGCTCGGGTACGTTCAGTGAACGAACGAGCGGGATTTCCTAACTTTTGATCTGGTGCTCGAAATTGAAATCCGAGGGCACCGATGAACTCGCAGCGCCGATATTCGCTTAAAGAGACCTTTTCGGGAGTTGCGTTTGTTAAGGGTTGAAAGTTAATTTTGGGGTTTTTAGTTTGAGTTAAATAAAATTTGCGTAGAACAAATTTTTTATAACTTGTTAAAAACCTACCAAAGGAGGTTGGAAGTGGGACCCACACCCACTTAACCTCCCTTGGGAGGATTAAGTGTGGTGGGGCCCACACGAACCCCTAATTCTTTTCAAATTCCCTAACCCCTCTAAACCCCCTCTTAATTATGTAACTCTTCCCTACTTTAACTCTTGCCAACCTATCTCTTCACTTAATTTTGTCAACTCTAGATTTAATTAATGAATTGAATTCAACTTTTGAATTTTGAAAGGTTGGCAAAGTGAAAATAAAATAAGGTGTAGATTATTTTATTTTGGGTTATTTGTTTGTCTTCTTGAGAGGTGGAGAGCTCTTCTTCTTCTTCAAACTCAACGAAGAACGCGAAGAACGTCGTTCTTCAACGAAGAACTTCTCCGCCGAAAAACACGGTCCATCCACGACGCCATATCCGCGACGCGACGTACTTCTTCCGCGTCATCTCTTCCGCGATGGTTTTCCACGACGAACGCCATCGACAACGACTCTTCCTCCGACGTCAAAGGAATCGACACCGATATTCCACGACTATGTCAACGTGCGACTATCGAGGTAGAGGTTCTTGAGTTCGTTGTTTTCTTTATTTGAATTTCTTCAAGACTTGACGAGGAACGCTCAATTTCCGACGAAGAACGCTGCTCCGCTCTTCTTCGTCTCCCGTGTCAACGAAAGAGAACACCGCTTCCTCCTCGGAGATTCTTCGTCGGCATACGAAGATTCGCCAACGACGTAACTCTTCGGGCATATCTCTTCGTCAACGGATTGACGAACGACGACCGCGACGCCCGACCACCGCGACGTTGTCTTCCGCGGGACGTTGTCAAATCTTCGATCTTATACCCGAGGTAGGGGTTGTTGATTCATTATTTATTTATTCCATTTCTTGAACGTGGATCTCGCATGTCTAACTTGAGGCTTTGGATGTTTATGTTGAGTTATTTATTAACGTGAGGGGGGCCGGACAGCATGAACACGGCCGAACCCCCCCTCCATCGTTTATGTTGATTTATCTTGCGGGTAGAAGCAAAGTGGCGTGGTGCCATCGCACCACGCGGACATTCGTGCAATTATTCTACGTGGCGCCGTCGCGCTACGCCGAGGAAAATCTTCAAGAACGCGACGCCGTCGCGCCGCGTTGAATGGAATCAAGACACGGCGAAGGGGCGCGGTGCCGTCGCACCGCACCGGACGACGAACACCGCGGCCGGTTCCGGGCCGCGGCGGGACGAGGAGACCGCGGCCGGTTCCGGGCCGCGGCGGAAGAGAAGACCGGCGGCCGGGCCGCCGGCATCGGAAGCCGAAGAGGGGACCGGAATTTTCCGGTCCCGTTGGAGAAAACCGGCCGGCCAGCTGGCCGGCCGGATGTCATTAAAACCGGGGGAATTAATCCCCCGGCCGTCCTAATAAAACCCCCCTCTTTAAGAGGGGGGCGGTTCCATGAAAGGGGGGCAGCAGCCCCCCGGTTTAATTCAACAAAACCGGCCCCCACGTGGGGGCCGTTTTGTTGCTTAGGCGCGGCACAAAGGCCGCGCCACCTTGAAGAAGTGGGGGCTTAGCCCCCCGCGTGCCACCCTCGTGCGGCGCCAGGCGCCCGCCGCCGCGCCGCCCCAGGGGGGGGGGGGGGTCGGGCCGGGTCGGCCCGGACCCGGACCCCCCCGTTTTGAACCGGATTCGGTTTTTGGACCATAACATGAGCCTCAGACCTCCGAATGACGAACCGTCTACAGCAACACGATCCTTGGATGGAGACGGTCGTTTCGGTATATCGCACTCAAGGTTTCGGTTTACTTTGAGTTCGGCCGGGTTGGTTCGTTCACGAAACCAACCGGGCCTTCGGAGCGAAAACGCTCATATCTTGAACTTCGAACGTCCGATTGACGCGCCGTCAGTCGCGTTGTGTTCCTCTTAATGAGACGGATCTTTTGGAAAACTCCGCCCGATGTTTGGACGCAGGTGGAGTATGGTCGGGTTGGTTTTGCCTTAAAAACCAACCGGGCCCCGGAGACGAAAATGCCAATAACTCTCAGACCGGGCGTCCGATCGACGCGCCGTCTGTTGCGTTGAGTTCCTGTTGACGATACGGAACTTTTGGATACATCAACTCTGGTCTTTGTGACAGTTGATGTATCAGCCTCTCGGCTCGTGGAGCGGACCCTCCGAACGAGCTTGCTATGTGCGGGAACCGTAGTGCTGGCTGCGACTGCTACTACTGCTACGACTGCTACTGTGACTGCGACGACGACAGTACAGAGATCCTGTGTGGATTCGACGATGACAGTACATAGATCCTGTGTGGATTCGACGACGACGACTACAGCACTCAGCGATCCTACGTGGATCAGTGCTACAGGTCCTGTGTGGGCCCGATCATGTGTGGGTCCTTGCGCTCAGCGGTTCTGTGTGAGCCAGCGCCTACAGGTCCTGTGTGGGCCCGATCCTGTGTGGTTCTTTGCGGGGGTTAGTTACCTATCGATCCTTCGTGGGTCCGACGACTTAGATAGATCAGTGATCATCTTTATCGTTCTTGAAGAAGTATACCTGTGTGAGTTGAATCCTATTGCATTCCTGTGTGGATTGTGTTGTGCAATCCTGTGTGGATTACGTTTTGCTTTCCTATGTGGAATACGTATACTTTCCTGCGTGGACTGAGTTGTACTTGGGCTCGGAGGTTGGAGCGTATTTGAATCGATGACTTAGGTATATGTATGGGCATATACCTAAGCAGTGTCGGTTGTTACTTCGTGATTGTACCTTTCTTCGTGGTTTATCCTTTGTGGATTTTGAGAGACCTTCAGGGGTCTCGGGGTCCCTACTGAGTAGCTTATACTCACCCCTGCACGGGCTTTTCCCGCACTACGTTGTGTTGGTTGCAGACGACGGACAGCGTTGACCTTAGCTGAGGCTTGCACAGCGGGACGGTACCCGGAGGTGGACCACTGGGCGGAACGTGCACGGAGCAGACGGCGGGACCCATGGAGCAGAGGAGCTATCTGTACCCACCCTTCAGGTGGGATTTCCAGTGGACAGCTCGGTGTAGCGGCTTTTACTTTTCAGTTGCTGTTTTCCCTTTCGAGTTGTACTTTACTTTCAGTTTGGGTTTGTATTCTGGCCCATTTACCTTTCCGCACTTTCAGTAGTACTCTGATTTTGTTTAGTGTTTACTTTCCGCTTGTTTACTCTGTGGTGTGTGTTTACTTTTCAAAGGCAATGCCTTCCCTTTTTACCGGGATTTACGCCTTGGTGCTAGTCGCCAGCCCCTGGCCTATGGAAGGCGGGCTTGGGGTAGTCACGGCACGGACCCCGAGGGCGGGTCGTGACATTTGTTTTTGTCTTAGTGTACGAGGTGGTGTAGGAGGTGTGATGGAATATCAGGTTGGGAGATTGCTCTATTGTGGAATGTATGAACTTTTAGAAACGTGGGAATGCATTAAGGTTGTGTTATGGTTGTTAAATAGTGTAGTGCAGTGGGACTATAATCTAGTTATTTTGCTAAATGTGTTTTTATGGATGTGGTTGTTAGTTTCTTGGTTTGTTCTATAACGAAAATAAGTAGACTTCTTAATAAAATAATGATAAGTGGTTTAATGAAAGGGGTGGTTTATGTTTTGGTATTGGATGTTTGAATGGATGTTAATGAAGGGGTATCATAAATGGCAGTTTGTGTGGGCTGGATGTTTGTTTTGAAACCCATTGGTTATGTTGAGTGTGTTTTTAACTATTTGTCTAAACATTTTGTTCTTTCTGATTTCTATACACACCCCATCTTTTTTGAGCAGAACATGCCTAATGCCCCCATTTTTATGGGGGAGGGTGTCTTTCCCAATATCATGGTGGGAGAACAAATGGATGGTTATTATAAGGCCCTAGCCTTAAACCTTACTTAATCTTGAGTTACTACAAGATTACACATTGAGGATCTTTTCAGGTTTAGAGTTTTAGAGAATTAGATCATAAAACTTGCATTACATTCCACATTTAAACAAAGTGGTTACATAAAATATAGTATTCATTTTTCCGATCAATGGAAACTTATTTAAAATAAATCATGGATTCTTTCTTGACACTTCCTTGACACTATCATCATATCATGTACCCTTCCCTTGACCTGTGAAAAACATTTCAAAAACTTGGGATGAGCATAAAAAGCTCAGTAAGGGATATAAAAATATGGAAAGGAAACATGAGTACATGTATACATAAGAATGAAATCATACATTACCCATAAAACATAAGCACTTTAACATACCTCATAAAATCATGAATAAATCATATAAATCATAAGACATAAAGGTAACATGAGGCATTCATAACATTCTTACGTAGGGAGTAACCCTCTTGGTTACGATTGGAATACCCACCACAATATATTCCCTAAATCTCTTCGGAGAAACCTTAACGTTTCACTCCTTCACGTTACCCAATGCATTGGAGAGCTATATCGGGCTCACCCGCCCTTAGTTTATCACAAAACCACCCGTCTTCATAATAATGCCCAAGAACCTCAACATAATCGTAACACATAAAACATGCATAAAGGAAACATAACATTTCCTACTTTCAATCACAAGATATAAATACAACACATTGATATAAAAACATTATGAAAACCATTTTCAATACAAAAATAAAAGGAAAGTAAAACATGGTATTTATTTTTCTTTTAAAAAGAAGGTATGGCTTGTAGAGGAAGCCAAAACTCAAATAATGGTCACGACGGAGGAGAAGTCGTATAAAAAAGTTTTATTTTGGATAAACGTAAAAGTCAAAGGGGTTTATACACAATATAAAATAAGGTTGTTTATAAAACAAAATATGCCTTAATGAAAGGAGATTGAGACAAAGTCCAATACAAAGACGGTATCCTTGGTTTAGGGATAAATCAATTACATAATTATGTGTGAAAAAAAATACACTAAATATAAGTGGATACTAGTTTTAAAATAATCAAAGGACATTCACACATATTCAAAGGATGACATATTCAATAACTACATGTTGAACCCAAAGAAATCGAAATTGGGTTAAGAAGTTCCCTTGACAGCCTAACAGCGTCACATCAAAATGAGTTGATGAGAGATAAATTAAATGGTATCTCATCACATGGACATAAAATTTACATCAATAAGGATATATGATAACATATCGCAACATCACAATATGTAAATTAAAAGACCCAAAAAAAGAAGTCTTTTAAAAAGAGGACGGTGAAAGGTTCCCTTACCGACATGGGAATCTTTCGAAACATACACCTCGTGAAAGAAGGACAATACAACATTGATGTAAATACTCATAAAAGAAGGAATATTACACAATGAGTAAAATAATGGGAATTACATACACCACTCAATGGAAATTGTGGAAAATGTAGCATAAATCTCATGGGAATAAAAGTGAGATGAAAAATCCCTTACGAAAACTCAGCAGCCTAACGACGCCACATAAAACATACAAAAATGGATCGATGAGATCAAATAGGGTATCTCATCATATTAAAATAAAGTTTATAGAAATAGGAATATAAAATAAAATCCCCCAACATAAAAAAGAAGAGCTTAAAAGAAGTGACATAAAGGAGAGTACTTAAAGAGAACGAGAGAGGTTAGATCCCTTACGAAAATTCAGCAGCCTAACGGCGCCACTCAAAACATCCAAAATGAATTGATGAGAGATAATAGAGTCTCTCATCATATGAACATAAAAATTACAGTAAGAGTAATATAAAAGACCATCCCAATCACAAGAAAGAGGAGCTTAGAAGGAATGACATAAAAGAGTGTACTTAAAAAGAAAGAGAGGAGTAGGATCCCTTACCTCGGGTCTGACTTGACTCGATCGTTCTTTAACGTCCTGAATAATAAACTTGAGTTAATTTCCAATTAATTAAGAACCTTTTTCTAGTTCATAATTCCTTTTATATCACTTATTTCCATGTTATAAACATTATGTAATCATTTAAGTTAATAATGTTTGTTTTGTCGATATTTGGGTCTTATGTCGAAAGTGGACTTCTTACAATTACATGTTGTTCACGTGGTAAAATGTTCATTATATACAGAATTATATTCATTATTTGAATATCATATATATCATATATATCCATAATATACATGTATTTATAATATTACATAATCATTTATAGTTATGAAATGAAATGCACCGTTCATGGAGACGGTAAGCCGTACGTACGCATGAACGCTACTTTCATTTCTTTGTCATATTAATGGAATTAAAACCAAATGAGAGGTATGTATATGTTAATTCCAGAATAATATTCATAATTTAAATGTAACATACATCATATATAATAACATAAAATCCATCTTTTATACATCCCACATATGGCATTAACGAATCAAATCACGTTGAGGGGGCGGTAGTCCGCACTTCCTAAAATGAAATTATCGTGTTTACCCGCAATGGAAACCATAAAGGTATGACAAAAAAGAAAAATACAGAAACATAAACATATTATATATCATATATAAATATAGTGACATCTTAATGGCCACCTTTTAAGGTTTTATATGAGTGTTGAACATTCATCGTTTCGTGAGGCAGAAATTTACCATCCACAGAAACAGTATGTTCTTTAACAATTTGATGTAGGTGTGTGTAAGTGTAGCTCGAATTCTCCTTATAAAAATATCCTAGTATATTTAAGATACTGTAGTTGTTACAAAATAAATGAATAAAAAGAGTTTAGGGGGTTGGAGAAGAAAAATAAAACAAAATAACACAAGTGAAGACATTACCTTAAAATCGGGTAACACCCTTTGGTTTGAGCTCAATGGCTTCCTAGGGAAGACTTCTGCCCAAAGTGAGGCTTCAAGGAGTTATAGAGGGATGTGGAGAGACAAAATGGGTCGGGGTTGGCCGAGCCAAAGGCTTTGGATGTGTGGGTAAGGAGGTAGAGGTGGGGGCCTTTTATAAGAGGAGAGGAGGGGCACTCTTGGAAAGGTATAAAATTTAACTTTATTTTCAAATGAGTTTCGGATTTTAATGGTCCCACATTGATGTATTTCGAGAATAAGGTGATAAGGGTTCGAAATCCACCCATACAATAGGTTTTGGACATGTGAAGGTCTTATATTTTACATTATCCTTCCATTTTATTTAAATCGTTAAATAATGAGGTCATCGCTGCATCATCATGATGTCATAAATAATTTAATTTATTTAATGTCTAAAAATTATTAAAAAAATACTATGATGTAGGAAATATATTTATCTTTACAATTAATATTTATAGTCCAAAAGATAATTTATGTAGACAAAATTAAAAATATTTTACTTAGGTGATACATTCTTTGTTACATTTAACATTCTTTAAAAATAAAAAGATAAAAAGACACTTTCTCACAAAAGTGATACAATGGGGCCCCCAAGTTTGGAACAAGGCATCCCATGGTCGGCCATGAGACACCCAGTAGCCTTAGGACACATTTTTTGATAATTTTTTATTATTATGATAATATCTTATTTTCTTTAACAACCTGATTACTCATTAATCAAGATAATTAAAGATAATTACAGTCATTACTATTCATAATGTCCAAAAACAAAAGAGTCTTAATTACATAATTAAGACCTTCTGATTCCAAATATGTAATTCATTTTACCAAATTACAAACACATAAATTTCAATAATTAATTTAAAAAAAACTTCCCGTTGTCAAAATAAATAGCGGGTTTTTTTTGAAACAATATTTATGAAAAGTTTTGTACTTGTTTATGCCCAATTTCAAAGTGAAATTACTCCCAATTACCATCATTGAATTACATGGTAAAAATATATTCTAATTATACTTTAAAACAAATTAAAAAGATAATATAACCATATAATTAAATTATATGAAAAAGCAGTTTTGATGTAAAATGCAATATTTTTCACTATTCATTGTAAAATGAACATTGTCAGAAAAATACCAAAAATTAACCCAAGGTAAATTTTAATGTCCCAATCATAAATAATATGATTATTTTAAAAAATAGAGCTTATAAGATTGTCAAAAAGTGGATTTAAAAGGGTTTCTCCATCAAAAGGCGGTTAATCGACCTTTTAAAGAATATTAGAATGTTTTCGCATAAAAACTAGATTCATTTGCATTTTTAATCCTCTAACATTTATTGTAAAGAGTAAAAATATTTGACAAACTTATATAATAATTTTGTTGTTAGTTCTGTTCATTCTCTCCATTACAACGACTAGGCGTTAACTACCATTTAAAATAATGTTATTTTATTATTAGAGTGCAACGTAAGATTCCCAAGAAACTCGTTGTTGCATATTGGGTACACCATCGAGCATAGAATCCCCTTTAAAGTAATATTAATATTTTATGCACAAATATGGATAAATATAAAGATTTCATATTCTTTATTTACCTTGGGTGTTACATCCTTCCCCCTTTTGGGAATTGCATCCTCGCAATTTTAAAATTGGGCATGGAAACATCCTTGAATTCCCACATCGGAACAAGAGTCGGTAAAACAATCACTTTAAAATAAAGAAAGATAAGTACAATGGTCACCCGAGTTAACCCGTACTAGGATTCCAAGTATGAAAATATGGATATTGAGGAAAAAAACAAAGGGTCATGTTCTAATGGAGAGCGATAGAAAACATGTTTAGGAGAAAGTTAATCACAAGAAAATCACAAACTTGTGATGGGTTAAATGGTATTCGATTCCCTAGTAGGAAAAGTTAACAAACAACATTTTTGTTTTAAGTTACTTTTTATTGAAAAATTTAATCATAAGGAAACATAATCACTTATCATTTTGACTTTCAACATTTATTAGATTCCTTACACAAACTCATATTTTCTCCAAAATACGAGTATTTAGGAAGACTTGTTCACATTAAGAGAACTATAATCAACTTCTAGAGAATCACCTAATCAAAAAAAGAGAACTATATACTTCCCATGTCTTTAGACATTAACCAAAACAAAAACCAAAAATGTTAGTACAACATCAGATAATCCAGAAAAGGATAACCCTTTATAAAAAGAAAATCTATTCTTAATCTCCAAAATTTGTCCAACAAAACCCAAAGTTAAACGAGGACCATTCTATAATCAATTTGTCCATAAAATTCTTCAAAGTAAACCAAACTAAGATTGAAACCCAAATAATCGAAGTATTTAGTCACATAGTCTTCAAAGTTAAATCGTAACATTTATCTCCAAACAACATCAGTTGCTCTTAGTGTCTCGTATTGAAAAGTAATTAACCTAATCACATATCCTCCATGATAGGTTAATAAATATCCATAGATAACCCAAAACTCACTTACTCTTAATTCATAAAATCATCTAACTAAAAAGAATCAGTCAAACTAACCAGGGACTTCACGTAGTCTAGTGGTAGGTGATAAATACAAGTTGCACTTTGGTTGTGGGTTCGATTCCCGCAGCTTTGTCCGACACGACAGGTTGTCACACGGTCTATGTGTTGTCCTTTTTCCAACACTACTGGAAAAGTAGGCGATACCAACAGTTTATAACCGTTGGTATAGGCTGGAAAACCATTGGTATAGGGTATACCAATGGTTTTCCAAACCATTGT
This sequence comes from Viscum album, assembly GCA_963277665.1. Lineage (NCBI taxonomy): Eukaryota > Viridiplantae > Streptophyta > Magnoliopsida > Santalales > Viscaceae > Viscum > Viscum album. The sequence continues at coordinate 738,941,873 of OY728137.1, forward strand.
CCTGTTAGCCGCGAGGAAAGCCCTATACCAACGGTTTCATTTAAACCATTGGTATAGGTGTTTGAGAATTCTGGGAACCTCTTTACCAACGGTTTAAAACCGTTCGTATAAGTTTTTCGAGAATTTTGGAAAAGCTTTACCAACGGTTCTGAACCGTTGTTAAAGCTTGTCCAGAATTCTGGAAAAAGATTTACCAACGGTTCAGAACCGTTCGTAAAGCTTTTTCTAGAGCTGCTGCACTGCAGCCCCCAGAAGACCTCCAGAAGCCCTACCATACACCTGCATAAAAAAACAGCGCACAACAGCCCTCCAGTATACCCTCCACTATACACCTGCATAAAAAATATCACAAAAGCCACATACAGATTTCAAACAGTATAAAAAACACCTAAAATAGCCCAAAAAACATATATGACAAAAATCATCTGGTGGTAATTCACCTCACCCATAAAATTCTAAGAGGCAGAATAGTTTGATAGATATCTATTAGAGTTGAATAAGACATTCAAATTGATTCAAATCCCATTTTTTTGATACTAGGTTTGGGTATGTAATGATTTGTGATGAATTTTGCATTGAACTTGTATTGTTTATAATATATGGTGAAAAGATATTTTCTTATGAGTCTCGTCACTTATGACCCCATGAGTGAAACTACCCAACTCATTAAAAAGAGTTTGCGACTATTGTTGATGAGTGTAAATTTCAGCTGTATTCACTTAAAATGATTTCCTTTTGAAATAAAAGAGATACTTTGAGTGGTGTCATCCACACCGCGCCTCGGATTGAGGCGGAGTTGACTTGTACACGTCACAAATGACCCATGGATACATGTCCTAAAGTATCAACAGTATCCGAATGCCTTTGGTCTATTTTTCGTATGTCAGTTGTTGTTTTAACTTAAACTATTGTCCATTTCAAGGAAAAGTGACACACTTTGAGTGGTTCTAGCCACACCGTGCCTCGGATTGAGTCGGGGTTGACTCGTACACGTCAAAAATGACCCATGGATCATTGTCCTAAAGTTTCAATAGAATCCGAAACCGTTTGGATGGTTTTCCGTATGTCGTTTTTTTACTTAAAAGCGCATCCATTTTAAACAAAAGAGAGACACTTTGAGTGGTCCCAGGCACACCGGCCCTCGGATTGAGGCAAGGTTGACTCGTACACGTCAAATATGATCCATGGATCTTTTTCCTAAAGTTTCAACAGAATCCGAATGCGTTGGGTCGGTTTTCCGCATTCCAGTTGTTGTTTTCACTTAAAATCATGTTCATTTCAAATAAAAGTTAGACACTTTGAGTGGTGTCGGCCACACCGCACCTCGGATTGAGGCGAGGTTGACTCTTACATGTCACAAATGACCAATGGATACATGTCCTAAAGTATCAACAGGATCCCACTGTGTTTGGTCAGTTTTCCGTATGTGATTGTTTTTACATAAAAGCGCATCCATTTTAAACAAAAGAAAGACACTTTGAGTGGTCCCGGCCACACCGGCCCTCAGATTGAGGCGGGGTTGACTCGTAAACATCACATATGACCCATGGATACATGTCTTAAAGTATCAATAGTATCCGAATAACTTTGGTCTATTTTCCGTATCCCATTTGTTTTAACTTAAACTATTGTCCATTTCAAAGAAAAGTGACAAACATTGAGTGGTCCTAGCCACACCAGCCTTCGGATTGAGGCAGAGTTGACTCGTACACATCACATATGACACATGGATTGTTTTCCTAAAGTTTCAACAGAATCTGAATGCGTTTGGTCGGTTTTTCGTATGCCAGTTGTTGTTTTCACTTAAAATCATGTCCATTTCAAAGAAAAGTTAGACACTTTGAGTGGTACAGGCCACACCGCACCTCGGATTGAGGCGTATTTGAATCATACACGTCACAAATGACCCATGGATACATGTGCTAAAGTATCAACAGTATCTATATGCCTTTGGTCTATTTTTCGTATGTCAGTTGTTGTTTTAACTTAAACTGGTGTCCATTTCAAAGAAAGGTGACACACTTTGAGTGGTTCCGGCCACACCGCGCCTTGGATTGAGGCGGGGTGGACTCGTACACGTCACAAATGACCCATGGATCATTTCCCTAAACTTTCAATAGAATCTGAAAGCATTTGGTCAGTTTTCCATATGTCGTTTTTTTTACTTTAAAGCACATCCATTTTAAACAAAAGAAAGACACATTGAGTGGTCTCTGCCACACCGACCCTCGTATTGTGGCAAGGTTGACTCGTACACGTCACATATGACCTATGGATCGTTGTCCTAAAGTTTCAACAGAATCTGAATGCGTTGGGTCGGTTTTCCGTATGCCAGTTGTTGTTTTCACTTAAAATCATGTTCATTTCAAATAAAAGTTAGACACTTTGAGTGGTGTTGGCCACACCGCACCTCGGATTGAGGCGGGGTTGACTCTTACACGTCACAAATGACCAATGGACACATGTCCTAAAGCATCAACAGTATCCGACTGCGTTTGGTCAGTTTTCCTTATGTGGTCTTTTTTTTACTTAAAAGCGTAACCATTTAAAAAAAAGACACTTTGAGTGGTGCCGGCCACACCGCCCCTCGGATTGAGGCGGGTTTGACTTCTACATGCCAAAAATGACCCATGGATACATTTTCTAAAGTATCAACTGTATCTGAATGCGTTTGGTCCATTTTTCATATGTGGGTTTTTTTACTTAAAACCGCATCCATTTTAAACAACAGAAAGACACTTTGTGTGGTACCGGCCACACCGGCCCTCGGATTGAGGAGGGGTTCACTCGTAGACGTCACATATGACCTATGGATCATTGTCCTATAGTTTAAACAGAATCTGAATGCGTTTGGTCTATTTTCAGTATACCAGTTGTTGTTTTCACTTAAAATCATGTCCATTTCAAATAAAAGTTAGACACTTTGAGTGGTTCCGGCCATACCGCGCCTTGGATTGAGGCGAGGTTGACTCGTAAATGCCACAAATAACCCATGGATACATGTCCTAAAGTATCAACAGTATCTGGATGTGTTTGGTCCATTTTCCGTAAGTGGTTTTTTTTAATTTAAAGAGCATCCATTTCAAAGAAAAGTGACTCACATTGAGTGGTACCGGCCACACCGGCCCTCAGATTGAGGCAGGGTTGACTCATAAACGTCACATATGACCCATGGATCGTTTCTCTAATGTTTCAACAGAATCCGAATGCGTTGGGTCGGTTTTCCGTATGCCAGTTGTTGTTTTCACTTAAAATCATGTTCATTTCAAATAAAAGTTAGACACATTTAGTGGTGTCGGCCACACCGCGCCTTAGATTGAGGCAGGGCTGACTCGTAAACGTCACAAATGACCAATGGACACATGTACTAAAGTATCAACAGTATCCGACTGCGTTTGGTCATTTTTCCGTATGTGGTTTTTTTTCTTAAAAGCGCATCCATTTTAAACAAAAGAAAGACACTTTGAGTGGTGCCAGCCACACCGTGCCTCGGATTGAGGCGGGGTTGACTCCTACATGCCAAAAATGACCCATGGATACATGTCCTAAAGTATCAACAATATCTGAATGTGTTTGGTCTGTTTTCCATATGTGGTTTTTTTACATAAAAGCGCATCCATTTTAAACAAAATAAAGACACTTTGAGTGGTACCGGCAACACCGGACCTCGGATTGAGGCGGGGTTTACTCGTACACGTCATATATGACCTATGGATCGTTGTACAATAGTTTAAACAGAATCCTAATGTGTTTGGTCTATTTTCCGTATGCCAGTTGTTGTTTTCACTTAAAATCTTGTCCATTTCAAATAAAAGTTAGACACTTTGAGTTGTGTCGGCCACACCACGCCTTGGATTGAGGCAGGGTTGACTCTTACATGCCACAAATGACCCATGGATACATGTCCTAAAGTATCAATTGTATCTAAATGCGTTTGGTCTATTTTCCGTATGTGGTTTTTTTACTTAAAAGCGCATCCATTTCAAAGAAATGTGACACACTTTGAGTGGTACTGGCCACAACGGCCCTCAGATTGAGGTAGGGTTGACTCATACATTTCACATATGACCCATGGATCGTTGTCCTAATGTTTCAACAGAATCCGAATGCGTTGGGTCGGTTTTCCGTATGCCAGTTACTGTTTTCACTTAAAATCATGTTCATTTCAAATAAAAGTTAGACACTTTGAGTGGTGTCGGCCACACCGCGCCTCGGATTAAAGCAGGGTTGACTCGTACACATCACAAATGACCAATGGATACATGTCCTAAAGTATCAACAGTATCTGAATGCGTTTGGTCCTTTTTCCGTATGTGGTTTTTTTACTTAAAAGCGCATCCATTTCAAAGAAAAGTGACACACTTTGAGTGGTACCTGCCACACCGGCCCTCGGATTGAGGCGTGGTTCACTCGTACACGTAACATATGACCCATGGATCGTTTTCCTATAGTTTAAACAGAATCTGAATGTGTTTGGTCTGTTTTCAGTATGCCAGTTGTTGTTTTCACTTAAAATCCTGTCCATTTCAAATAAAAGTTAGAGACTTTGAGTGGTTCCGGCCACACCGTGCCTCAGATTGAGGCGGGGTTGACTCGTACACGTCACATATGACCCATGGATACATGTCCTAATTTATCAACAGTATCCGAATGCGTTTGGTCCTTTTTCGTATGTGGTTTTTTTTACTTAAAAGCACATCCATTTTAAACAAAAGAAAGACACTTTGAGTGGTACCGGCCACACCGGCCCTCGGATTGAGGCGGGGTTCACTCGTACACGTCATATATGACCCATGGATCATTTTCATATAGTTTATATTGAATCAGAATTCATTTGGTCTGTTTTCCATATGCCAGTTGTTGTTTTCATTTGAAATCCTGTCCATTTCAAATAAAAGTTCACTTTGAGTGGTGTCGGCCAGTACTTCAAAGCAAATTTTCCATATCATTTTCCACATGCATATACATGAAATACATGGCTTACTAAGAAATCTAAGTAAAAAAATAGAGAAATGAGTATCACAATACCAAGGAATACTAACGGTCTAATTAGTAGACTAATCATACAATAAGAATCAAGTGCAAAAAATAGAATCCGAATGCAACGTCCCTATGAAGCAGAGGAAAACCCCAAAGTGGAAAACCATGTTCAAAAATAAAGAGTTATAAAGAATTCAAAAATGTAATGGATCAATCTACCTCTGATCACCATCACCATCACCACTATCATCATCAGCCTCATCCTCGCCGCCATCTCTGTCCTCTTCGTCGTCCTCGTCATCTTCCCCATGCTGATCGTCGGCCTCATCCTCATCCTCGACATCATCCTTTCCCTCGGCCGCATCCTCGCCCTCGGCCCCATCCTCGCCCTCGTCCACATCCTCATCCTCGCCCTCTTCTTCTTCAGTATCCTCATCATCACCAAGAACGTCATTATCTCGATCACCACTAGAGTTGTCGCCTGGTGCATTGGATGATGCACCCATCGACAACATAAATGTTTGACAAGCCGCACTAGCCTCTGGTGGAAGTGATGAAGATAATGCTTTCATCAGTTTCATAAATTCTCTGTCTCTTGTTTGAACATGTAATTACAACTCTTTGACCCTTTTATCAGACTGTCTTGCATGCTCCTTGACCTGTTCCAACTCGGTGGTACTAGAATGGATACCTGGAGATGACCAATACCTCGTCGGGACTATATTCTTACCAGGTCGGCAGCGTACTCGACCAGAGTGCTCATCTCCCAAAACCTGATATAAATGATCGTGTGGCCGCAAATTGATAGGCTTCTGGGCATCAAGAGCCTCTAAAGCAGCCTGTAAAAAATATTTATAGATTATTAAATTTCAAATTAGATTTTAAACTTTGAAATAAACAAATTAAAACATACAATCTTCTCTTGGGTCGGTTCATTTACCGCAGTTCCATATTTTTTTCTTCTACTCGAGCAAAACAATTTTGCTCGAGGGATACGTCCTTCAATATTCACTTTGTGCTTCTGTAATGACATTGAAACAATATAAAGTGAAAGTATAATCATATATTCATTATTTAATAAATCACATAATTTATGTAGGATCCACTAAAAATGGAAAGTCCTAAAGAAAAATTATAAACAACTATATCGTACCTGCTGCCTCTCATGATCTGCCATAGTTGTGCGCCCCAAAGTGTGGATGTATTGCTGTAAAGCAATGTTTTTATTTTTTTTTAGAAGATTCCTAAATAATGATTAATAATTAGTAAGATTATATTAATTCAAAATATGAAAACTCTCATTTAAATAACTCAAATGAGATTAATACCTTAAATTTGTCAGTCGCCCAATGGGTAATCATTAGGCGATATTTTTCTATCGGGCAGTCATCCACGATAGGTAATGTCTCTAACTTCGTGCCCACTCTATCACACCTGCCAACATACAGATCATGCTTATAAGCTCTCCAAATCTCTCCTAGCTCTTTTAAACGCGCTGGCCGTGCACCTTCGCCATCAGTGAAGTTAAACCGAAGCTAAAACCAAATTGATTAGTTCATTTAAATACAAAAATATACTGAATTAAATCCAATATATTTTTTACCCATATTTGTGCCCACGCGTTATCCTTGACTTCGGGTGGAAGATGTCTCCAAGAGAGAGGGCTGACCGGAATGATATCGGAGTATTTGGCTAGCGTCACCAAAAAACCCCGACATTGCTGCCCATATTTCTCAATCATTTGTCCATCAACATTGTATTCAACCATAAACTATATCTGGCGGTTCCATACCACACGAGATGGTGTTCCATCATCTTTTGGTTTCCATCGGGAGGTTCCACATTTTATACAATCATTTCTTTCAGCAGTTTCCTCCCAAAATAAGCTGCAATCATTCGGGCAAGCATGATTTTTTTTTGAGAATCCATGTTCATCAACCAACTTCCATGCCATATAGTGGTTTGAGGGAATATCTGCATCATTTGGAAGTAAGTCCTTCAAGAAGGTAATAATGTAATAAATTGCAGTATTTGAAATCCCATGCATAGTTTTCCCATGAAACAATCGGATTAAAAATTCCAACTTTTTCATTTTATCACATTTCCGATATACTGGAGTTGTCGCAGCATCATTCAATTTTTTCACCCTATCAACATCATCATTTTCATTGGATGCATCATGTGTGCTTGTATCGAAATCTTGTTGGCTAGACATCCTTTCCTTCTCATGATGTCGAATAAATGGAAACCGATCATATATCAAAATCTCCAATTCAGTCCTATCATTTGGATCATCAACATTTTGGGATTCCATTTTCTCTCCATTGTGATACCACACATAATAGTTTGTTTGTAAACCATATTTGGTTATATGATAGCTAACTGCTTCACGGCCCAACCAAGGTCTTCCAACACAATTAAAACATGGGAAGTGTATGCGTACACTATCTGAAGCCTTGTCAAATGAAAAATCTAGAAAGCTTTTCAAATTATTTTGAAAATCGGTTGAAATCCGATCAGTTTCATACATCCAACTTCTATCCATTCTGTAAAAAAATCGCAATAAGTCATTTCAATGAAATTCTATATGAGAATCATATTAAGAAATACAACAAAATACAGTGTATATAAGAAAATAAGATACAAAATTTCTAATGCCTATATTCAAGGATTGACCAGTAAAATATTGGAAGTGGATCAAGGAATACATAATCCTTAAGGGTCTTGTTGGGAGTATATGAGTTTTATACTTTAAATTCTTCAAGTAGATCAGGATGACGAGTAGGATAAGGATCATGGGAGTGGCGGGACTGTCCAAGGGGGGTGTGGCATGTCCAAGGGGTGCAGGGTGTCTAGGGGGTGGTGGGGCCGTCCGGGGGGTCGGAGGTGTCCAGGGGGTGGGGGCTGTCTTGGGGGGTCGGGGTGTCCAGGTGGGCGGGTTGTCCGTGGGGGTGGTCAGGTTGTCTATGGGGGTAGGGGTGTATAGATATATTTATATGAAAAGAATACCCACACAATAATCATGCAGCCCTGTCATTAGTCTAAACCCCTAGAACACATAAAAGAAGCTAGTATGGACATTTACTAAAACATGACTTGGAAATATTACCTACGTCTTTACTGATAACCACCTAATTATAACACTCTATTTATGGTTCTTGAACACAAGGAACAAACAATGTTTGGTCTCTACCAACTCAATCACCCCATTGTAGATCGTAATCTCGTTTCCCTTATACTAAAATGGTCTCACTGGAAGCTACTATTAATACCGGACCTAAACCATTCATTTTCCATAAAACAATGATCAAAGAACCATCGTAGATATCTCTCATATAACCACACCCATTTTTATCTATGATGTAATGAAATTCACAAGAATAACTTTTATTCAATAACCTTTTGGTATATAATGTGCATCAACAATGGTTCAATTAAATGGTTCATCACATTCCAATTTATTAATCACCCATACATGATAAAAATTGAACATTGACTTTCATTTAATTACAACCATCATATTTCATATAATTATTAACAAGCATAGAAGCATGGAAATTGGAATCTAATAACTTTAATTAGTCCCCAAAACTTTTTAATAAATTTAACACGAAAATTAAAACACTTTGAAATCTAAATAATCACTATGAAGTAAAATGAGCTTGGAATTCTATTGCCCATGTAAAAACACTCAACGATGGAATATATGAAAAGAATATTAATATAAATTATTAAAACAAGATAATAAAGTAACAATGAATGTTAAAACTAAACATATGATTGAAATTTATAACATATAATAAAAATTTTGTGGTAATGAAACATGAAAGGCACATCAAAAAATTATACCACTGTCTAATGAAATCTATATGGGCTGGAATATGCATGGAATGTAAATAAAGAAAGAAAACATAAGTTGGGCTGGAACAGAAATTCGGCTAGAACAGAAATTCGGATGGAATATGGGAATAGAAATTGGTCTCATCCCACATCAAAATCGAAACTAAAAACTAAGAAAATACCTCAGCCATGGATGGGATGGAGGAAGAGAACCCAAAACACCTCCAAAATCGCCTCCAAAATTGCCCAAGCGCTCCCGTTTAGGGCTTTGGATCGCGAATGGGGGAGAGGATCGGCTACTTCCAATTTGGGGGAACGTTTTCCCAACGGTTTTTAAAAACCGTTGGTATATAACTCCCTCCCAAACCTATACCAACGGTTCCATTGAAACCGTTGGTAAATATCTACTCCAATGGTTCTAAAACAATTTGAACATACACTTTTAGGGTGTACCAACGGTTTACAACCCTTGGTATAGTGTTTTTTACCAATGGTACAGGAGAACCGTTGGTATATATTAAAGATGGAATACTATACCAATGGTTTGAAACCGTTGGTATTGTGTATTTCCATAACCTTTGCACAACACCCCCACCATTGCACCAACACCCCCACCTGCATAAAAAGCACCAGAACTATTGCACAGTATTAAAACAACATAAAAACTGCTGTAATAAAACAAAAAAAACACATAAAACCATCAAACTCTTCCAACCATGTGGTGTACTACAATTCCATATTTCAATCTTCATACGAAAAGAATAATCCTGTGGAGTTGAATAACAGTTTCAATAACTCAAAATGGGGTATGGAAACTTACCCATGGTTCCATGGTGGTTATGAAACTAAATTTGAAAATGGGGTTGGGAAACATACCCCTGGTTCCTTGGTGCATACAAAAAGAGTAAAGTATAGAACTCATTATTTGATTTAAAATTCAGGCAGAACTGAAATGATCACAAGTTGAACTTGTGATGGTCTAGAAGAATGGAATTGTACGTTTTTTGAAGTTAGTTAGAATAATATTAATGTTTTTAAGGCTATGAACACTAAATGGTACATGTATGGTGCGATCTATTGGTCAAAGTAGGATTCCACCACATCATACCTCGGATTGAGGTAGGGTTGACTCATACACATAAAAAATGACCAATGTATCATTTTCCTAAAGTATCATCACAATCCAAATACCTTTGATCATTTTTTCATATGTCAGTTGTTGGTTTCACTTAAAATGTTGTTCATTTCAAAAAAAAGTGAGACACTTAGAGTGATACTGATCACACCATGCCTCAAATGGAGGCGGGGTTGACTCATACACATCACAACTTAAACATGTATCATTTTCCTATAGTATCAATAAAATCCGAAAGAGTTTTGTCAGTTTTCTATATGCAAGTTGTTTTCACATAAAATCTTGTCCATTTCAAATAAAAGAGAGACACATAGAGTGATACTGGTCACACCTTGCCTCAGATGGAGAGGTGGTTGACTCATACATGTAAAAAATGAAACATGTATAATTGTCCTAAAGTATCAATACAATCGGAAAGAGTTTGGTCCATTTTCTGTATGCAAGTTGTTGTTTTAACTTAAAATTATGTCCTTTTCAAATAAAAGTGAGACACTTTGAGTGGTACCGGCCACACCATGTCTCGGATTAAGATGGAGTTGACTCTTACATGTCACAAATGGTCCATGTATTGTTTTTTTAAGTATCAACACAACCCGAATGCGTTTGATCGATTTTCCATATTCCAATTGTTGTTTTCACTTTAAATCAAGTCCATTTCAAATAAAAGTGAGACACATTGAGTGGTACCAGCCACACTGTGCCTCATATTGAGGCATAATTGACTCTTACACTTCAAAAATGACCCATGGATCGTTTTTCTAAAGTTTCAACAAATTTCGAATGCGTTTGGTTGATTTTTTGTATGATAGTTGTTGTTTTCACTTAAAATTAAGTCCATTTTAAACAAAAGAGGGGCACTTTGAGTGGTATCGGCCACACCTCACCTCGGATTGAGGCTAGATTGACTCGTACACATCACATATGACCCATGCATCCTTTTTATAAGGTATAAACACAATCTGAATGCGTTTGATCAGTTTTCTGTATGTCAGTTGTTGTTTTCATTTAAAATTAAGTCCATTTTAAACAAAAGAGGGACACTTTGAGTGGTACCGGACATACCATGACTCGGATTGAGGTGGGGTAAACTTGTACACGTCAAATATGAGACATGTATCGTTGTGATAATTTATCAACACAATCAGAATCTGTTTGGTTGGTTTTCTGTATGTACATAAGATGTTGTCCATTTTAAACATAAGAGAGACACTTTGGGTGGTTCCATCCAAACCGTGACTCGGATTGAGACGCGGTTGAGTTTTACACATCACATATGACCCATGGATCCTTTTCCTAAAGTTTCAACAGAATATGAATGTGTTTGGTCGGTTTTCCGTATCTCAGTTATTTTTTTACATAAAATTAAGTCTATTTTAAACAAAAGAGAGACACTTTGAGTGGTGTCGACCACACTGTGAATCAGATTGAGGTAGGGTTGACTCGTACACATCATATATGACCCATATATCATTGTGATAAATTTTCAATAGAATCCGAATGCATTTGGTCAGTTTTTTGTATGTGAGTTGTTGTTTTCTCTTAAAATTAAGTCCATTTGAAACAAAAGAGATACACTTTGAGTGGTACCAGCCATACTGTGCCTCAGATTGAGGTGGGGTCCAATATTACACATCACATATTAGCCATGGATCCTTGTGATAAAGTATCAACACAATAAGAATATTTTTGGTTGGTTTTCCATATGTACTTAAAATGTTGTTCATTTTAAACATAAGAGAGACACTTTGGGTGGTTTCGGCCACACCATGACTCAAATTGAGGGAGGGTCAACTCGTTCACATCACATACGAGCCATGGATCATTGTGATAAAGTATCAACACAATCAGAATCCATTTGTTTAGTTTTCCATAAGTACTTAAAATGTTGTCCATTTTAAACATAAGAGAGACAATTTGGGTGGTTTCGTCCACACAGTGACTCGTATTGAGGCGAGGTTGACTTTTACATATCACATATGACCCATGGATCCTTTTCCTAATGTTTGAACAAATTAAGAATGTGTTTGGTCAGTTTTCCGTATGTCAGTTGTTGTTTTCACTTAAAATTAAATCTATTTTAATCAAAAGAGAGACACTATGAGTGGTGACGGCCACAACGTGACTCTGATTGAGGCGGGGTTGATTCGTACATGTCATATATGACCCATGGATAGTTTTGCTAAATTTTAAACAAAATCCGAATGCATTTGGTCAGTTTTTCATATGTCAGTTGTTGGTTTTACTTAAAATTAATCCATTTTAAATAAAAGAGAGACACTTAGAGTGGTACCAGCCACACCGCGCCTCAGATTGAGGCGGGGTCAAATCGTACATGTCACATATGATCCATGGATCCTTGTGATAAAGTATCAACACAATAAGAATCTATTTGGTCGGTTTTTCATATGTACTTAAAATTTTATCCGTTTTAAACATAATAGAGACACTTTGGGTGGTTCCCATGAATCGTTTTTATAATGTATCAACACAATCCAAATAAGTTTGTTCGGTTTTCCATATGTCAGTTATTTTTACTTAAAATAGTTTCTATTTTAAACAAAAGAGAGACTCTTTGAGTGATTTAGGCCACACCGTGCCTCGGATTGAGGTGTGGTTGACTCATACAAGTCAAAAATTTCCCATGGATCATTTTCCTAATGTATCAACACAATTATAATGCGTTTGGTCGGTTATCCATATACCAGTAGTTTTTTTAACTTAAAATGTTGTGCATTTCAAATAAAAGTTACACGGTTTGAGTGGTTCCGGCCACACCACAACTCGAATTGATGCGGGGTTGACTCTTACACGTCAAAAATGTCTCATGGATCGTTGTGTTAAAGTATCAATACAATATGTATACGTTTGGTCGGTTTTCCGTATGTCAGTTATTTTCACTTAAAACAGTGTTCATTTTAAAAAAAAAGTGAGACACTTAGAGTGCTATCGGCCACACGGTGCCTCAGAATGAGGCGGGGTTGACTCATACACATCACAAATGACTCATGGATCATTTTACTAAATTATAAACACAATCCAAATGCGTTTGGTTTATTTTCCGTATGCCAGTAGTTGTTTTCACTGAAAATGTTGAGGTGAGATTAACTTGTACAACCACCTGGACAACCCACCACGCCTCGGATAGCTCCCCACTCACCCTGGACAGCCCCCCATCCCTCGGACAGCCCCCACTCACCCTGAACAGCCCCCACCCCTCGGACAACCACCTGGACAGCCCCCCCCCCACCTGGACACCCCATCCCCCAACACCTGGACATCCCCATGTAGTCATTATTACAACCATTAATAAAAAATTATTAAACTACATCATTTGTCAAAGATAATCATACTGAACATAAATCAAAATTATTATTGGATATATCAAGGAAAATGAAGGCATACTATCTTACATCCTAAATTACCACCCACTGCCATGATTAATTACCACAGACCTCTCATTTCTAACAAATCAAAATAGAAAAACAAAAAACATAGTTGCACATCAATAAAACCAAATCTAAAATTGTTATGGATGACTACACATGCCTGCATGGCTAGTGAAAAGCACCCCACTATCATAAAAGTGAGTATTGTCCAAGAAAGAGACATAATATACAATGTACATTGAGAACCATATTGAATTGACCCTAAATGATTTATTAGTACAATCATCTTAGGAAACCAATTATCACTCATGACTAACCATGCCACTATAAACAACCTAGAGTGTATGAGTTTTCTCTCTAATCCCAACAACATCATCACACATTCTTACCATGAAGTGAATCATGTGTAATATGAATGATATTAACACAATATTCCCAGAAATACCAAGCCTTTTAAAAACAGAGAATTTATGGATGATATTAACACACAATTCATTTTGAATCAAATTTGATTCACTTTACTACTTATCCCAATAGACCAAACTCATACTATAATCACTATAGGTGTGCCACTATCAAATCTCAACACACGCACCCAAATCAAACAGAAAACAAAATTCATAAACACCCAAATATAACGAAAAATCCAAAACAGTAGATGTAGATAATTAAAATAAAAGTATCACTTACAGGAAATGTTGAACTAAGAAATTTTGAAGATGGATCAGAATGAAGGATTTTCTCAGTAGGGTAAACAGAATCCCAATTCACCTCTTCACCCAATTGAAAACATAAAATCAAAATAGAAGATACATAACATTTAAATTAAAGTATAACTTACATATTAAAAATGATAATCTAGGAAATTTTGAAGATGGAATGATTTGGACAGTAGGGTAAAGAGATTCCCACTTCTCTACTTTGGTTTAGGGCTCCAGTCGCTTGGAATGGGGGAGCCCAGGTTCTGTCTATTTCTGGGAAATCATTCCCAATGGTTATAAACCGTTGGTAATGAAAACTTTTACCAGCGGTTTTAAAGAACCGTTGGTAAATCCCTTCAAAAACTCACTTTTACCAACGGTTTTACAAAACCATTGGTATATCTTCATCAAAAAAACCTTTTACCAATGGTTTTTGCAAAACTGTTGGTATATCTTCCTCACAAACACACTATTACCAATGGTTTTGTAAAAACCGTTGGTATAACTTCACCTCTACATACCTTTACCAACGGTTTTTGAAAAACCATTGGTATATGCTTCATATACTCATATACACCAACGGTTTAAGCAAACCATTGGTATATATCCTTTGGGAAAACCTATATTTCCAGTAGTGAAAAACTATATAATTCTCAAATCATTCCCCAAAAAGAGATAAAATCATCAAAAATAACCATAACAAAATTTAACCTCAATTTTATCTCAAGCCTTTCACTTCCATAATAACATATAGTAACCCATAGTTACCTCAAAAGTAAGGATCATATAAACCCAAATGGTTCTTTATAACTATGTCCACAAAAGAATAGAAAACTATTCCTTGAATAAAATTTTCATATATTAAACATCAGGGTTACACATACTATAAAAAGTTTTCAAATGTAACCCCATCATCAAAAGAGACTTAATACTCTTAAGAATTTCACCAAAACTCTTGAAGCCCTTATATGTTGACATCTTACTCATTCAAAATTCTTAATGACCCATTAACCATTCCTTTCCAAATTATTCAGAAATACTTCATTCCTACAAACAAAATCATGAATCATATCCTAAGATTCCAAAATAGGAAAACAATAGTTATGAAATAATACATACCTTTGATTAGTCATTTTCAGTTTCTTCATCCTCAATCGGAATGGAATTAGGTATTGGTAAAAGAACATTTGTACAATCTTGGGGATCCCATTCAGGAAACTTCTTCATAGGACATGTGTTTGCATAATGACCATGCACACCACATTTAAAACATTCAATTGATCCCTCAGAAAGAAATTCTTTCTCTTTCCTCGAGTCAACTGCATGCTTCCTTTTTCCATGGAAGGTTCTTGCTTTATTACCTTCATTTCCACATCTATATCATATTTCTGTCCCTTTGAAACATTTTCGTAGGTGTTTCTTTCCACATTTTTGACACATAGGTTTTTGAACACACTTACCTTTAAGATTATTACCTATAGTTCCGTAGGGATTTGTTTCTCGCATATATGATGCCTTAGAGAAATCACCAAGGTTTATGTGGTAAATCATGACTCCAGATAGTAGGTTCAGGATAATCACAAGAGTTCTCATTGTAGCTCCCATATCATTCAGTTGCTTTCCCAAAAAACAGTCATAGTTTCCGTCACATCCACTGTTACTTTGGTGCCTGCTAGATCCAGCCATTTACTAAAACCAAAAAGGTCAGTGTGAGTATATCAACAAAACCATCATGTACTAATGAGGAAGATAAACACTAAGATATACTTACTCATTCACTTTATCTAAAACTAGGACTCTTTCTGAAGTCTTAACCATTATGGTAATGTCACTTATGCTTAAAGAATACCCTAATCTCAAAAGTTATCTAAACCGAACTTTGATACCAACTATAAGGCCCCAACCTTAAACCTTACTTAATCTTTAGTTACTACAAGATTACACATTGAGGATCCTTTCAGGTTTAGATTTTTAGAGAATTAGATCATAAAACTTGCATTACATTCCACATTTAAACAAAGTGGTTACATAAAATATAGTATTTATTTTTCCCATCAATGGAAACATATTTAAAATAAAACATGGATTATTTCTTGACACTTCCTTGACACTATCATCATATCATGTACCCTTCCCTTGACCTGTGAAAAAAATTTCAAAAACTTGGGATGATCATAAAAAGCTCAGTAAGGGATATAAAAATATGGAAAGGAAACATGAGTACATGTATACATAAGAATGAAATCATACTTTACCCATAAAACATAATCAATTTAACATACCTCATAAAATCATGAATAAATCATAGAAATCATAAGACATAAAGGTAACTTGAGGCATTAATAACATTCTTACGTAGGGAGTAACGCTCTTGATTACGTTTGGAATACCCACCATAGTATATTGCCTAAATCTCTTCGGAGAAACCTTAACGTTTCACTCCTTCACGTTACCCAATGCATTGGAGAGCTATATCGGGCTCACCCGCCCTTAGTTTATCACGGAACCACCAATCTTCATAATAATTCCCAAGAACCTCAACATAATCGTATCACATAAATGATGCATAAAGGAAACATAACATTTCCACCTTTCAATCACAAGATATCAATACAACACATTGATATAAAAAAATTATGAAAACAATTTTCAATACCAAAATAAAAGGAAAGTAAAACATGGTATTTATTTTTCTTTTAAAAAGAAGGTATGGATTGTATAGGAAGCCGAAACTCAAATAACGGTCACAGCGGCGGAGAAGTCGTTGTCGCCGCATACGTACGATAAGACATTCCCTATTGTCGTTTAGTAAAATGATTCGTATAAAAAAGATTACTTTTGGATAAACGTAAAATTCAAAGGGGTTTATACACTATATAAATGAATGTTGTGTATAAAAAAAATATGCCTCAATGAAAGGAGATTGAGACGAAGTCCCATTCAAAGACGGTATCCTTGTGTTAGGGATAAAACAATTACATAATTATGCGTGACAAACGAATACAACAAATATAAGTGGATATTAAGTGTAAAATAATCAAAAGTCATTCACACATATTCAAAGGATGACATATTCAATAACAACATGTTGAACCCAATGAAATCGAAATTGGGTTAAGAAGTTCCCTTGACAGCCTAACGACGTCACATCAAAATGAGTTGATGAGAGATAAAAAAAGGGTATCTCATCACTTGGACCTAAAATTTACATCAATAAGGATAGATGAGAACATATCCCAACATAAAAATATGTAAATTAAAATACCCAATAAAAAATGTCTTTTAAAAAGAGGAGGGTGAAAGGTTCCCTTACCGACATGGGTATCTTTCGAAACATACACCTCATGAAAGAATGACAATACAACATTGATGTAAATACTCATAAAAGAAAGTATATTACACAATGACTAAAATAATGGGTAGTACATACACCACTCAAAGGAAATTGTGGAAAATGTAGCATAAATCTCACGGGAATAAAAGTGAGATGAAAAATCCCTTACGAAAACTCGGCAGCCTAACGACGCCACATAAAACATAAAAAAATGGATTGAAGAGATCAAATGGGGTATCTCATCATATTTACATAAATTTTATAGAAATATGAATATAAAATAACATCCCCCAACATAAAAAAGAGGAGCTTAAAATAAGTGACATAAAGGAGAGTACTTAAAGAGAAAGAGAGAGGTTAGATCTCTTACGAAAATTCGGCAGCCTAACGACGCCACTCAAAACTTCCAAAATGGATTGATGAGAGAGAATAGGTTCTATAATCATATGAACATAAAAAATTATAGTAAGAGTAATAAAAAAGAACATCCCAATCAAAAGAAATATGAGCTTATAAGGAATGACATAAAAGAGTGTACTTAAAAAAGAAAGAGAGGAGTAGGATCCCTTACCTCGGGTCCGACTTGACTCGATCATTCTTTAACGTCCTGAATAATAAACATGAGTTAATTTAAACTTTATTATGAACCTTTTTATAGTTCATTATTCCTTTTATATCACTTATTTCTATGTTATAAACATTATGTAATCATTTAAGTTAATAATGTTTGTTTTGTCGATATTTGGTTCTTAAGTCGAAAGTGGACTTCTTACAATTACATGTTGTTCGCGTGGTCAAATGTTCATTATATCCAGAATTATATTAATAATTTGGATATCATATATATCATATATATCCAGAATATACATGTATATATAATATTACATGATCATTTATACGTAAGAAATGAAATGCACTGCTCATGGATAGGGTAAGCCGTACGTACGCATGAACGCTACTTTCATTTCTATGTCATATTAATGGAATTAAAACCAATTGAGAGGTATGTATATTTTAATTCCAGAATTATATTCATCATTTATATGTAACATCAATCATATATAATAACTTTAAATCCATCCTTTATACATCCCACATATGGCATTAACGAATCAAATCACTTTGAGGGGGCGATAGTCCGCATATCCTAAAATGAAATTATTGTGTTTACCCACAATGGAAACCATAAATGTATGCCATAAAAGAAAAATACAGAAACATAAACATATTATATATCATATATAAATGTAGTGACATCTTATTGGCCACCTTTTAAGGTGTTATATGAGTGTTGAACAATCATCATTTCGTGAGGTAGAAATTCGCCATGCACAGAAATAGTATGTTCTTTAACCATTTGATGTAGGTGTGTGTAAGTGTAGCTCGAATGCTTCTTATAAAAACATCCTAGTATATTGAAGATACTGTATTTTTTAGAAAATAAATGAATAAAAATATTTTAGAGGGTTGGAGAAGCAAAATAAAACAAAATAACACAAGTGAAGACATTACCTTAAAATCGGGTAACACCCTTTGGTTTGAGCTCAAAGGCTTCCTAGGGAAGACTTCTGCCCAATGTGAGGCTTCAAGGAGTTAGATAGGGATGTGTAGAGACAAAATGGTCCGGGGCTGGCCGAGCCAATGGATTTGTAATTGTGGGTAAGGAGGTAGAGGTGGGGGCCTTTTATAAGAGGAGAGGAGGGGCACTCTTGGAAAGGTATAAAATGTAACTTTATTTTCAAATGAGTTTCAGATTTTAATGGTCCCATATTGATTTTTTTCGAGTATAAGGTGATAAGGGTTCTAAATCCACCCATCCAATCGGTTATTTACATGTTTAGATCTTAGATTTTACATTATCTTTCCATTTTATTTAAATCGTTAAATAATGAGGTCATTGCTGCATCATCATGATGTCATAAATAATTTAATTCATTTAATGTCTAAAAATTATAAAAAAAATACTATGATGTAGGAAATATTTTTATATTTTCAATGAATATTTATAGTCCAAATGATCATTTATGTAGACAAAATTAAAAATATTTTACTTAGGTGATACACTCTTTGTTACATTTAACATTCATTAAAAATAAAAAGATAAAAAGTCACTTTCTCACAAAAGTGATTCCATGGGGCCCCCATGTTTGGCACAAGGCATCCCATGGTCCTCCATGAGACAACCAGTAGCCTTAGGACACATTTTTTTGTCATTTTTTGTTATTATGATATTATCTTATTTTCTTTAACTACCCGATTACTCATTAATCAAGATAATTAAAGATAATTACCGTCATTACTATTCATAATGTCCAAAAACAAAATAGTCTTAATTAAATAATTTGGACCTTATGATTCCAAATATTTAATTCATTTTACCAAATTACAGACACAAAAATTGCAATATTTAATTTAAAAAAAAACTTCCCGTTGTCAAAACAAATAGCGGGTTTTTTTGAAACAATATTTATGAAAAGGTTGGTACTTGTTTGTGCCTAATTCTAAAGTGAAATTAATCCTGATGACCATAATTGAATTACATGGTAAAAATATATTCTAATTACACTTTAAAACAAATTAAAAAGATAATATAACCATATAATTAAATTATATTAAAAAGCAGTTTTAATGTAAAATGCAGTATTTTTCACTATTCATTGAAAAATGATCATTGTCAGAAAAATACCAAAAATTAACCCAAGGTAAATTTCAATGTCAAAATCATAAATAATATGTTTATTTTGAAAAAATGGAGCTTATAAAATTGTCAAAAAGTGGATTTAAAAGGGGTTCTCCATCAAAAGGCGGTTAACCAACCTTTTAAAGAATATTAGAATGTTTACGCTTAAAAACTGGATTCTTCTGCATTTTTAATCCTCTAAAATTTATTATAAAGAGTAAAAATATTTGAAAAAAATATATAATCATTTTGTTGTTAGTTCTGTTCATTCCCACCATTACAATGTCCAGGCATTAACTACCATTTAAAATAATATTATTTTATTATTAGAGTGCAACGTAAGATTCCCAAGAAACTCGTTGTTGTGTATTGGGTATGCCATCGAGCATAGCATCCCCTTTAAAGTAATATTAATATTTTATTCACAAATATGGATAAATATAAAGATGTCATATTCTTTATTTACCTGGGGTGTTACAGTTATTGTCTCCCATGCTCCCTATTTTATGTAGTTACCTCCCAAGACCCCTCGAGTAGGCTATGATGGCTTGAGATTTATTAACTTATTTATGTTATTGGTTATCTGAGAGGTGGTTTGATTCCCATGTGTCTTCATAATGAATCCTATGTGTTTTTAGGAAATATGTGTGGTGGTTGTGGCTCAGGTGTTTGCGAGCATGTTGTGATGTGGTTGTGGCCCAAGTATGTGTGATCAAGTTATAATAGTGGGGCTTATGGAAGAGTGGTAGAGACCAAATGTTTTCCTTTTGGGATGAGTATTTAACTAATGGGAAGTGGTGTGGGTACCATATCATATATGTGATTATATTATTATTTGACTTGACGTGCATTATTTGGTGAATGTGCCTTGGTGAGACTAGGGTGGTTAGTATTTTTTGTTAGGTGCTTTTAAGGTTCTATTATTTCTTCACATGGGAATTAGTTTTTTTCCATCACTTTTTCATGAGTGAATTTGGATTTATATTCTAAGTATATTTATATATTTATGCTATGTATATAAAAATTGTTTCCATGTTTTCAGAGGGATTATGCGGACCGTGAAATAATTTACTAGCTCATACACTGGGGATGGTTGTTGTGTCACAACTTTGTTTTAGTTTGTAAAATACCTTTTATTTTTGTTTATATTTTCAGAAATTTCACTTTAAACATGAATTTGGAATGAATTTTGGATTATTTTATATATATTCCCTAGAGTTTTTTTTAGTTTGATACATATTATCTACGTATCATCGTTACTATAAAAGTGAAATTCCTTCTATGTTTGTGAGAATATGTACCCTTGGTTCTGGTATCCACCAGATGGCCTATTAAATATGCGACATAGGGGGTTATTATTTCTCGTTCATCTTGAAGATGGAAGGTTATAGAACTTTTCTATACCTTACTTCATCTTCATACAGGATAGTCATAACAACCTTTTTCATTGAAAACATATAAAATAAAC
Organism: Viscum album; assembly: GCA_963277665.1. Taxonomy (NCBI): domain Eukaryota; kingdom Viridiplantae; phylum Streptophyta; class Magnoliopsida; order Santalales; family Viscaceae; genus Viscum; species Viscum album. The sequence goes on from OY728137.1 coordinate 738,963,397, forward strand.
CCGAAAATCATTTAAAACACTTCATGACCATTAATTATTTTTCAAAAATTTTATTTCAAAATAATTTTTTAAAAATATAAATAATATTTTAAATCATTTAAATAGTTTTCTTTGAAAACAACCTCGAAAACTTATAAATTAATCAAGAAAACATTTTGGAAATCTATTCATTGAAAATATCATTGAAAACATATAATGGTTCCTTGAAAACAGTTTGAAACCCTTTTTTAGAACATTTGAAACTTTTAAAATCTTTTCCTTTAAAAATTAATCTTAAATTTTAATTCTTAAACAGTTTTTGAAATTTTATTAATAAAATAGATTTTTGATCGAAGAGCAATTTAAAAGAAAAAATTTCTTAAATTTCTTTTTCTATTTATATTAAGTACCAATGAGTTAAAAAATGGTGTCATTACTTGAATAAATCATAAATAACATTATTAGAATAAAATTAATGAAAATTCATTGGAGATGGATCATAAAATATCATCAATATATGAATAATCATAAACTATATTGATAAATGATGAGACTGTAGTAATTAACTCTTACCACCATGGAAACATTGAATCCAAATACCTATGAAAAAAATTGCATGAAGCCTACAATATCATTAAACGAAGTATATTCATGATATAACATGTCAAATAGGAGTATATAAATATTGTAAAAGATTATAGGTTCATAAAAAACATGTTTCTAAAAGATGGAAAAATGAGACAAAATTACCATACTAATTTGCTAAAGTTTGGACGATTAATCGCCATGAGATACATATTAAAAAATGTATATTTCAATTAACATATATTTAAAATTCATATTTATATAATAAATTCATTTTCATTATATACACCACACCAAATAAATGAGGATTGAATAAGGTATAAGTATTACAAAAATAAAATGAGACTAGAAATACCCCTACTACTTGAGTAACTTTTGAATCATGAGATCTGTGATATAATAAAATAAATTTCATGAAATAAAAAACTTTTATGAAATAACATTTCATAGGGATGTATATACACCACACAATAATAATTTTGGGTGAATATAGCATATATCTCACAGAAATAAAAGTGAGATGAGGAAACCCTTACCTTAAGTATTGAAATTCTTAGTACACATTCAAAACTCATGTATAATAAATAGCATATTATTATAAATATAACACGAAACCATATAATTATAGATCATACGATATATTATTTTATTGTGACTTTATATTGCCTGTTTATTACCATTTCCATGTTAATGTTCAATTTTGGGTAATAACCACATTGTTTTTTATATGTTTTGACTTGTTATTTTTATTCCAATATCTTATATAATCGTTTTATTATTTCAAAAAAGTAAAGAATTTAATAAATAATATATACACTCATTATATAATTATTTATATTATTATATAAAATATTGAAATATGACATGAAATACACTGTTTGTCGAGAAGGTAGGTCGTACGTATGAATGAATGATTTCTTCATTTTCATCTCGTAGTTGAAAAATAATATAAAAAATATATATTTATAAATATAATTATGATTACATTATAATTGCAAATTCATATATATCTTATATTTTTACTAAACCTACCATTAATATATTCCGTGTAATGTGTGAATGAAAAACATCGATTTGATGAGGCGGTAGTCCACATGTCAATAAACTAAGTTATCATACTACCAAAAATTAGAAAAAATTGTGGTATATGTTATATATTAATTAAATAAAAACTGAGATATAATAAATATCATATATATCATATAAAATATTAATTACATAATTATTCTATACATTTAATGATTATAATGGAAAAACGAATGACATAAGTATGTGAGGTGATATTCTGTCATGCACACGAATGATGATCATGCGTCTCAATTAATGAAAGTTTTTTTAGGTGTAGGTAAATTAGTAAAATAACAACATGTGAATATATTAATAATGGTATGGTTATTTTTTAATCATGTAATAATAATACTTTAGTGGGTGGAGAAAAAATAAAACAAAATTTATTTTTGGAGGATGTTACCACTTCTTTGCGTAACTCCTTTTGGTTTTCACGAGAAAACTATCTCGGATTGATTAATTTTCAATGAAAGTATTATAGTATTAGATGAGTTAATTTTGGGGATTATGTGGGCAGTGTTTTTAATCCAAAGGCCTTGACATGTGTGTTTAACACAGGGGGTGAGTGTCCTTTTATAGTAGTGGATGAGTAGCATTCTTGTAAATATAAAAAAGTAAACATTATTATCTGGTATCCCTTAAATCATGTTTCTAAAATAAATTTATATTTTAGGTAAATTATATGTTTTGTTAAAACTATTTCCAAAATATTTTGGAAATGATTCAAGGTTATTTCTCCTTAAATTGTATTGTATCCACTATGTAAACTCATTTTACCCTTATCATTGTAATTATTTTAAAATAATTCCACTATTTTTTGGGTGAAAATCTATGTTGAATATACTAAAAATAAAAAATCAATATTATTAAAAAAAATTAATCCATTTTTTCAAATTTTAAAAACCTAATTGGTTTAAATTAATTGAACATTAATCCTATAGACTGGACGAGACAACATGTTTTTGAAGTGAAAATGCTCAAAAGCTTGAAATATGTTTATTTCCAATTTAAATAATAATTTTATTACAATGACATTACATGTATTAATATATTTATAATTTAACTAAATATACATTAAAACCAATTTAAAATATAATTTAACCATATAAATAAATTAGTTGAAAATGTAGTTTTCAAATATAATTCACTATTTTTTCCGTATTCATCAAAAAATAAAACTGCACAGAATAATTTAAAAAATTTAGCCAAAATAAATTTTTATATTCATATTTCAAAAATGATAATTATTTTTTCAAATTTTTTTACAAGTTCTAAAAATAATATTTTAAATAGTTTCTCTATTAAAATGTCGTAAATTTAGCTTTTACAAATAATACATAACTTTATGTATAATATTTTATTAATTCCTATCTATTGTCTAGAAAACACATAAGATAAACATTAATTTTTTAAATAAATATAATATATATATATATATATATATATATATATAATAATCATTTCTCAAAAAAAAATTAATTAATTTTATTAAGGTAAAATGTGTTTAATTTACGAATTATTGTTTTCATGCAAAATAATCATCATGTTCTCAAAAGGGTTTTATATTTATTTTGTGAATTGGTCACTAAATAATTCTTCTTGTATACATATATAACCCATATTTTTATTACAGAATCAATATTATTCATTATCCCCATTCCTGTAGTTAGGGTAAAGCTATAATAATATCTTAATAATATTAATAATAGTACATTGTGGTTTTGAAAAACTATGTCTCACATGTAACAAAATATATCAAAGGAGATCAGAATTTTGTGTAACATATTCTTTATACAGTGTTTCATGTACCAAAATATAATCTATTAGTTGTGTTTATTGTAAGATTAACTTGGTGTTGTGTGAAATGAAAACCAAACCTAGGGCTTTCAGATAATAATAGTTATATTTAGTGTTGTGTTAAATACCAAATATTAAAAGATTAACTTAATTAAAATATATATATTTCAAAAAATCTAAAGGTGTTACATCGAATATACTTTCTTATTTATAAAAGGCATAATCCCAATAATTTTTTGATCAATGATCATATTACAATGTTTCATCTGATGTAAATTTTTCCATCAACATGCACACATAATAAATTAAAGAAACCAATTCCTATTTTTAATGGAATATTCACCATTAATTTACTTGACCACCAACTCTTAATCACCCTTGAAATTTAGGTGGAATTTTGGAATCAATAATGATAATTATAATTACAATGTAAAATCTTCATATTTTGCTTCATTATTGGAGAAACTTTTTCATAATAGTAATGGATAGGGAAACACTTCCTTGTCTAGGGAGATGATAATGATTCGTAGAACAAACATATTGAGATTATGGGTTTTTAATATATTTTTCTATTTTGATTCTAGAGGTTCCATAAAAAAAATTCCCATGTTTTAGTATTATCAGGAATGTAAATTACCTCATCATTCAGAAATTCAATATTCATTAGTGTGATTATTTCGAAAGGATACTTCCTAAGATTTTTTGTAAAATTCTTTCCATTTAACATTAATTTGTACAATGAAGTGGATAAAAAACTATTTTTAAATCACCACCAGCCATTATATTCATACAATTGAAATTATTTGATCATGTATATATTTGAGAAGGTCATTTCAAGAGACCATATGGACCACTTGATGATATAATTATTACCTCAGTTTCTAAACATCAAAACTTAATCTTATAAAATTATTTCAATAATGGGAAATTGGGTCTCAGTATCTATCATGGTTCTCCTATGATAGAAGATACTATTTTATTTTCTACTTCATTTATTTTCTTATATAATTTCATTGTGAATCAAATTTTATACTACCACTTATAATATGAGAATATTTTTCTTTAATAGAATCATTAACATCATTAAGCTCAAGATTTTTATAATGATATAATTAAAACCCTCATAACAATGATAATCTAGTTGGTAAGTGACTCCCCTCTTCAAAATGTAGGTGATGTGTAAGAATGTTCCAATGAGATTAATTATAAAGTTCCTTCATTTAGAAAAACATTCCTACAACCCTTGTAGCTCCTTGAGACTCTAATGTGGATTCCCGTAACAGATTTCCTTAGTCTTCTCAAGATCGAATTGGATGTAGGGATGGTATACCATGACGTTAAGAAACTTTTATAATGTTACACTAAAATAAAATTTCAAGGGGTACATTTCCAATATATAATGATGTAACTTGGTAAAGACAATGTAAAAATTTACAATATGATCACATTATAATTGGGATTTTACCACCGTATTATCCACATAAGATTTCATGGTCTTTAATAAGAAGGGTTTAAAAATTTATGCCATAAAATATTGATATGTGGTGCCAACATTGTTTAATATAAATGGAATCACTCTGCAACATTACACTCTTTAGGGTTCCTTAAAAATAGTGGCATCCTCAACTTCATCATCCATACGAATTTTTTTTTATCATGAATATTTGTTTTTAAAAGTTATAGTCATACAACCGAAATTCACATCAATCAAGAGATTGATAAATGTGATTTGGAAATAATGGTTTAGTAAATACCAATCGAGAGATATAAAATGAATGTAGACCATGATCTATGCATTATTTTTAATGAGAAAGACATTAATGGAAATCTAGTTGGGGTACAGACCTCATGAATGTTATTGTTATGGATAAGCCTACTGACTTCAAATTCATGGAAGTAATCATCAATTGGATATATTATTTTGTATTATTTATTATAACAATAATTATAATTGGTTATTCCAAAATAATGAGTGACCTCTTCATGATCACATCTTGGGATTTATATATTATTTAAGGTGAAAACCTCATGATGCTTCTTCAGAATGGAGCTATATATAACCTGTTATTCAAGTAACATGGTCGTACTAATTAAATAAAGTTGTATGAGAAACATTGTACCCAAATTGACCTATGTAATCATATAATTAGTGGTATAGAAATATTCCGAATATTATATATGGGAATCTATAATATATTATTCATCTTATTCATCTACTTCAACATTTCTAGGAGACATAGAAGTGGGGATAGATTTAGGAATAAGATACAATAAGGGGGGATCATTTTCCTCTATAAATGATAGGGTATATGATTCAGGTTTGGAGAGAAAAAGCATTTTATCATTACAATATGTGTTACTCTAGACATGTTTTATATAGTCTCTATATTCATTAAATGATTGGGATGTATCGCTTTACTATAAAAAATATAATCTGTGGGAATTATCACAAAGATCAATATAGATAAAAACTCTTTTAATTCAACCATTACATTGGGAAAGTAAATTCAAAGATGTATGGATTTTAGAGACATGTTAAGGGTGTTTATAACTACTACTAGTAAGGTGGAGGAATTTTAGGACCTAAATATTATACAAGGGAATCCATATATTTTTTATATAATATAAGATCACACTCTTCTTGGTAAACATGTTTGTTTCCATCTTTCTTAAATTATGTTTTATGTATAGATTCAATGGGAATGAATGAAGGCGTCACGACAAAATAAATTATCATAGGCCACAAAATTGACTTATACCTCGAGGGTTGAAAATAATTTCATGAAATATAATTGGGTGAGTAGTCTAAATTTTGGTTATAACTACCCTCATATAGTTATGTTTAGAATAAATATTAATTTTCATGTGAAACATGTTAGTCTCTACCATTTTCAGTGGAACCTTCTCTAAAAAAAACCACTTGGCTATCATATATCCAAATGGTGATCAGCTACTATGTCCTTTTGTATGGGATTCTTGTAACCTTATGAGTTATTAAATAATTATTTGTCACCTCAATCTGATATATTATTATTTTATAAGATGGAAATACTTCATTAAAAGGGTCGGCCTTATACATTTATAAAAATTTTTGGATCTGTGATATAAGAAACATTATCAGGTGTAGTCTATATTCCATTTATCTTGTAGAACCCATCATCAGTGTACTGAGACTCAAATGATTCAAAAGTATATTTATAACAATCCAACATTATTGTTTTTTCATTAGTATATTATTTGGGAAAATTATTTTATGAATAAGTAACTTATTATTGTTGGTGTAACCAAGGTCTTCCTAATATGACATTGAAATCATTGCTTTGTTATCAAATAATAAAATCCGAGTTGGGGATGAGATTTTATAATTAGTATATAAGAATGATTTGAAAAAAATTACTTTTTTACTATTTTTATACCAAATTTAAATCAAAGTACATGGACTTACATTGATATAGATGTTTCCTAACCTTTAGAATGTTCATATGAACATGTGATTGATACTATTGACATTTTTTATCAATACTGTATAGATTTCGACATTGTACAACTTTATAGATATATAAATGGGATTAATGTTCACTAATATAATAATAATAATATCATTTTCCTTAAAGAATATGACTATGTGTAATTACAAAGATGTTTCCCCATTAGGGTACACTTCAAAAAAAGCAAACTCAAAAAATATGTTGGGAATAAATGCCATAGACACGTTCTTCCCATAGATATTTTGATAAATGATGTGCGTCCAATATTGAAATATTTTCAAGAATAACAACTTTATATTTTAATATTCCATTCTTATGAGGAATAGGTATTATTTCCACATCATGAAGTTTATTTTGTCATTACAGCATGGGATGAAAAGTTTACTATAGTAGAAATTTATTTGTCAAATCATAATCTGGAGATCCTTTTGTCATATGTGAGATTTATTGATCCATCATTCCCATATTCTGTTGTTGTTTGGGTGACTGTTTGTTTTTCAATCAGCCATCCAATATGAATGGAATGGATTTTGATCTAGGTGATTCAATTATGGATCGGTGTCCTAGATTATCCCCTAAAGGGATTAGTGTTGGGTGTCAACAAAATATATTGTTTCATCCCAGATATGTCCTAAATGCAGAGTTCCATATTGACTATGTCCTCCTTATACTCATAATCCTCGAAGAAATATACCCTAGAGTCATTAATGTTAACGAGGTTATAAATAATTTTATAATTTATATTCTTTATTATTAAATGTAGTTTTCATGTGAATCCCATTTATGGAGATGTAAATAATCTCTTCCTCTATTGGGGGTTCCTATTTTGTGGGACTATTTTGACTAGACTACTTAGAGTGGTGGTTCCTGTCCTCTGAGTGTTGATTGAATAATATCATAATCGGTCAAGACTAGTTTGGTCATCAATTTCAGCTCATTTACCTATACATTATTCTGATCATTCCATTTTAGTCATCTTTTTGAAGGTCTATTCATAGGATATTGCAGGGTTGACGATGTTAGTTGGACCATTTAAGGTTAAATTTGGTACTCAACCAAATTGTATTCTTTATTATAAGTTTCTAATATTATTAATTCAATAAATTTCTATCAACAAATAATTAAATTTATGAGTATCCCTATTTATAAATTATTTACATTCCTATTAATCATTCACTAAGGTTTAAATATGGATTTCTGCAACATAACATTCCCTAAATATATAATTTTCTAAATGATTCCATTGTAGATAAATAATTAATGCATGGTAATTACCAACTCTTAATTATATGGATTCTAATTTTTGTGGTTAGTAAGGACAATAAAATTGTGATACCTATGTTCTAAAATATTTAGAAAATAGATTTCAGTTACAATGATGAAATTTCACACGACATATTATTTTGAATATTGTAAGAATTTTTCATCCATTCTCTGTATAGAACGTTCCTTTTCACTTTCTAAACATCATAATAAAGTAATGTTTTATCATAGTTTCCACTTATGGGTGGGAAACATTTTATATTACATTGGATTATGTGCTATAATTGGTTTCTGAGATGGATTAAATGTAATAGTTTTTCCTTAAAAATTGCATATCCTCTTTCTGAGAGAGTTTGTGGCTTGTTGATTATTAATCTTCATTTTTAAAATGGTATCTTCTAACCTCTGAAAAAATATAGAATGTTCATAGAACCCTCTCTTAAACATTACATGGATGATTGGAATCTTTAAATCTTCCTGATGATTTTTAATTGAAATTAATAAAAACTCATTTTTATAGAGATGTATATTCAATAAATATGTTTGAATATTCCACGTGGATATACTATCTAAATCTATTTAATTTTCATTTTTATAAAATTTGATGGGTTGAGGACTTTATTCTTCCTCAACATCAAGATGAATTGATATAGGTGCTATTGAAAATGGACTTCACTACTTGTAATCAACATGGCTGGTAGTTTGTGATAATAATCAAATTGTAGTCCATGAAGGGTATTCATGCTGATTTCATGAACATTTGCCTCCAAATGTGAGAGGGTTCCCATAACGGGACTATATCAAGATGCATAATTCATCGACTACATATGTGGTACCGGATTCCATTAAATTTATTAATGTTGGTTTTCCCATGATTGACAATGGAGGATTCATGTCCACCCCTTTGAGTTATAGATTTATTTGCAGTTGCACTGGTGCATTCCACCCATCCATGGATTCTATTCAAAATAACAGTGAATCAATTGTATTAATATGTTTTTATAGAAAAACTATTTGAGAATACATTTGAGTAAGGGAAATGATGGATTGATCCTTGCTTTGTGGGATTTCTTGTGATTTTTGTTGATATAAAGTGTGGGTTGACCTCTCGAATCAATATTCACATTGTCCCAACTACTACCCTAGTGTCGTGAATTCCTGATATTATTTCTCCCTTGGATCAATATAAAATGTATTTTTTAGATCCCAAATTATGGAGATGAATTTTCTCTACTCATTCTAGTATAAGATGATCTTATTATCAAGGGAGATCTGTTAAAAGAGGCTTATAAGTAACTGATTGGATTGTATAAGCTACACAGATATTTAAAAATGAGTAAATCAACATTGAGTCATCATTAATAAATTATCTATTTCTTATACTAATCAATGATTTTTTTTAATTATAAGGGGTTTATCTTATTCACGTAGTAGGTTGGATTTATCAATACCATTTCCATTTATATTATTTGAAGCCCACTAAAGAGGTTGTAGCTATGATATTTATAGAGATATTTAGATATTATAACTCCTTTGGATTCTATAATTCACATATTCTACAAATGGTTTCAATGTGGAAGGTATTACAAATAGAAAAAACCACATCCCACTCTCTGAAAATTTCATTATGTTCCACATCATCTGAAGGTGAACTGTGGGGGGTGTTTACTAATGAATAATATGTTTTTGGTATCATATCATCATTATTATTATATGGTGACTCATCTACCATGGTGTATCTACTAAGTAGTATGTCATAATTCCATTGAGTAATGAATCTCTTGAAGGGAGATTTCGATTTAACATCTCTATATGTATTTTTCTATTTCATCAATAACCACACATTGATTTATTAGGGGTGGGGGGTGTTATGTAGAGATATAATATAAAATTACTTGACATAATTTTCCCTACTGAGGAAGACTGGTCCTGAAATGGGATAAATTTTAATGTATTTTCTATTGATGTTTTTCATAGTCTATAAAACTCTATCTTCCTTTGGGGAGGCGAATTTTGTGGGAAAAAAGTCCCCAGTCTTCTGGTATTTTTGTGATTTTCCTCCATCAATGAAATATTTGGTACCCAATAAAAAATTGATGATCATTGCATTGATAATAGTCATATTAATTACCCCATCCCAATAGTTTTTGGTTTCTCCATGATGAAAATGGAAACAACTATAATTATTTCCCTCATGTTCTTGTAATATTTTTTTGAGAATAAGTTGTGTGTGGTACATGATTTAAGAATGAGCTACTCATTATTGGAGGGAACACTATTGATTTTGTTCTTTCTGAAAGTTGATTCATGTTAATCATTTTTAGAAATATAATAACTGATTCATGTAAATGATATTTTTTTAAATGATATCAATTATTAGGTTCTATGTTTCATAGATCTATACATAATAAAAATTCTTGAGTATTCAAGATTTCTTTTTTAGGTCCTTGGAATAAAATAATTACATTACTTGAAATCATTATTTGTATGATCTATTTATTTATGATTAAAGTGAAATGTAGTGATCTATGACCACCCATTGCTCTAATATTTATATCATATGGTCTTCCCGTAATTAGATAACAATGATTTTTAAAAGCATCACAATAATCTTGTTTGAGATTTTCAAACTTCTTTTACAACATTATGAATATTTCTATAAAAATTGTGCCTGAAAACATATTTCTTTTAAATACATCAATCTCCTTTACTCTATTCCCATACATAAAAACAATATAATAATTGAACCATCAAATTATGGAGATACATCCACCAGATATATCCATGATAGTTTATATATTCCTCAATGAATGTTATTGGAATATAATACTAAGAGGTAGATATGGACCAAAAGATAACCAGTATATTTTCATTCACAATATGTTTCCACAAAACCATGGTGATCACCCCATTTTATTTGAGGCTCTCATCTACATGATCATATGAAAATAGATATTTACCTACTACCTTATTTTAAATGTCGATGCTGATTTAAATATTCTCTATTGTGGTGGATGATATGTGATATGGAAGTGGATTAGAGAGTGATAGTTTCCAAAAATATATCTTATGATTGAGATATAAAATCACTTGTTTGATATAGGGAACATTGTGTAGGTTATCAATATATTGAGTTCCATATGATATGTGGGATTTCATAGCATTTATTCTCAAGGGGAGACCTTCTCGGAGATGTAATATGTCCTTATGTTGAGGGCCATCATAGGGAACACCATAATGGGAAATAATACTATTTTAAAGAAAATATATTGTGATTTTTAGGATTAACATTACATTTACTCTATGGTTGACCTTTGTAATCCATAATGGAAAGTGGGGCCATCTTTCCATTGGATATTATAACCATGAGGAGGATTTTCAGGGTTCTAGTCTTCACAAACATACCAATAGTAGATCCTTATTCTTTAATGAGGAACTTAGTAGTATTATTTTCATAGGGAGGACTTTAAAATCTACTAGTATTATTATTGTGGGGGATTTGGTAGCTTCTCAAATGTTGATGCTTCCTCGATTTTTCAATGAGTTCCCAGGATCATGGACCACTATTTAATAATTCCCATGTGACTCAATAATGGAAGAATAATTAATATGAAGGATATGGGATAGCTATGGAGAATTATGTTTCCCTTTGAGAGAAATATTTTATGATACTATCCATTGGGTAGATAAACTCATGTGTTGTGCCCAACAAATTTTATATATTAGAGACTCCTTATCTAAACACCTTATTTTAGTTAGAATGGTATGATAATATTTTTTTAATGATAATCATTGTGTTCCACACTCATTAATTCCATCCATACATGCTAACATCACATAACATGCTAAAGGGGAATTGGTGTATGTTTCTACTTTTATTAAATATCTGAATATGGGGATATATTTTCACTGATTTGGTTGGATTATGTGACTCCCCAGATAATTACATTGAAATGGGTGGCTGATATCATGTTAGAATGGGAATGTATTCATGATTTTTAAGTCATTATTCATAAGGATATACCATATATCCTCTTTTATCAAATATTGAATTTTTGTCCACTCCTTGGTAGCTCTTAATGAATTTTGAAGAGATACTCTAGTAAAGGGGAATGGAGAATACACCTCTACCCAGATTGCTATCTAGTTAAGCCAAACAAAATTATTATTCCTTTCAATTTATATTGACATATTTTAAAAATGTGGGTCTAAATATTTCTCCAATAATCCACTACTTCCAAAATAATTTTGCATGATTCTACTGAATGAACAGAGATATATTATAATTCATTTTTGGGAGTGGGTGATGAGTTTCCTCATCTCTACAAGTATCCATCAGTACAAGATGGAATGATTGATATATATGGGAAATAATGTATAAATTCCCCCTAGTTATTTCTATTATATACTGAAAACATGTCATAATGATTCTATTGTGTGATAAAAGGATTTTTGATTGTGGAATGTGGGGGTATGCCTATCTACATGATACTAACAAGATATGTTTGTAGGTATCTTCATTAGGAGAATGGATATTGCACCACTCTTTATAATTAGTAGCTCATCATCCTTGGAATGATCTCTTAGATTATTGGGTCTGAATGATGGGAGTGGGGGTTTCCCAGATTTAATCCATAGTTGGTTATTGAATTGTTGGTGCTTTATAACGCTGGAAATGTTGTTTTACAGAATCCCTTTTATGAAGATCCTAAGTTGGGTGATGTCGTATTCATCCTTTTGATCAACCTCCATATGAATATGGAGTTTTTAATTTGTTTTTTTATAGACTCTTGATTCAGTCTGTGGTGGTGGAATATTTCACCTTCTCCTTCCCAATCTATCATAGTACAGACTTACATTTAGGATTCGTTTCCCAAACAGTTCTCACAAAACCTCTAATGATTTATTGATATCATTTAGGTTGTATTATTATATTAATTCTTTTGTCACCTGTCACTAAAATAGAAGGATGTTTGACAGAATCCCCAAATTCAATGAGGACCCAACATGTTTTGTTACTAATTCATTATTATATCAATGAAAGGAATCCATTTTTACTGATGGGGTTTTGGTTGATGGAGTTCATATTTGTGAAAAAAAAAGAACAAAAGAAAAAGAAACCATAAATGAAATAATATATGCAATAACACACACATAACTAATTAGATGTGGTATAATGGATTTTTTTAAAAGGAATATTCATGATGAGTTGATTATTTTTGTTTCAACCATGTATAGGGTGGAAAAATTATTATTTTAAATGTATTTTTTGTGTCTACCCAATCATAATTTTAGGTTAGTAGTCTTACTATGAATGGGTTTGGATAAAAATTATATATGGAATCAAAAACACCCAACAAATCCTACATTTCTTTAAATTTAGTGACCTATATTCCGAAGGCAGCTAGTCATTAGGGACATCATACCAATGTCACATGATAACCCATTCTAATTGAGGGGATTGGAAGTCAATATCATCAAACTATATTGAATGAATTTTTTAAACTATATGAAATTTTTATATAATTACGTAATTTTTTTGAATTTATCTCAAATTTCTATATAGGACTGGTTTCCCTTATGGTCATAATAGGTTATTAGCATATGTTATCATGAATATATTCACATATCAAAGGAAATCCATTTGTATGAACATATATATGTACGAGTGATTCTCCCTAGATGACATGTTTTACATATATCAGAGGTTTTCTAAATTAATATTATTATTACATAGTGATGATGGTATATAGGTAACTATGTTATAAAGAATCAAATTTAAGTGATCAATATTTTTTTTTCATAAATGATGGTGGGGGATTTTTTTGGTATCATGATTTGAAGAATTAAGCTTATTCTTATACATCCTTGTGAATGGAATCAGAACCCATGTAGTTTGGTTCTACAGAACCAAGAACATCATACATTTTTATGGTCATGTGATAAGCAATGATCTGTTCATTATATCATCGAACCCTATGTATGTCTAAGTAAAAGATTCCAAAAAAATGGTTGGTGTGGTACATGTGAATGAGAGTCCTTTTCTATTTTTCCTTTAAGATAATATTTACAAACAAAGATATGTTTTCTTAAAAATTAATATGTAACTATATAAGATAGATAAATTTGGAAATATGTCCTTTTGAGAATAGTGTAATGTGGGATGGAGGGAATTTGACTTTCTGGGAGGGGGTATGATTTTATCCGGAATATGGCCTGATAAATGGATGATATAATAAAAATATTTCCCTATTAGATATAGAGAGGAAAATATTAATGTTCGACTTAAACCTCATTGAATCATAGTACACTTCACATAAAATAATGAATCATGTATTATATAGTACAAAGGTCATAGTTTGAGGTTATATAATAGACGATACCATGTAGATTAACTTCAAGTGGTTCATAGGTTATTATACTATATAATATAATGTGAATACGAAGTTTTCCACATAGGTTAATGTCATGATGTGGGAATATATGTATCATGAATCAAATAAAAATAGATAATTTATAGGGGATTATAATTATCCAACATCCATAGTAAGCTTCATTATAAATAACCCCCTTTTTGGTATAAGTGAGTAATGTTTTCGGGGCATTCAACTTGGACAGATACCCAAGGAGTTACACTAGAGGCTTAAATGCTGTGATCAACCAATATATCTAATATCACATGATTCATGAATATTTTAATAAAAAAATTGATAATATATTATTTAGTGCATTTCATATGAATATGAAACTATTTTTTAGTGGGGATTACATATTTATGAATCATATGTCACTTTATCTCTTCCTCGATCATTGATGATCAATGACTACTTAATGCATCAATGGGATCCAATTATATCTCTTTTATATCTTGTGATGTTATCCTATCATCCTCCTATCTATTTCTATGATATGATGGGGTAAAAAATATTTAGGTTGGAGGAGTGTGATATCCATCATGTGAGTCTAGGACTTACTCTAGGAAGCATTCCATAACTGGCAGGTCTCTTGAGATGGAGAAGAAATACAACATTTAGAAAGAATAGAATTATCTAGTGTGCTTCTGATATGGTCCCCCATTTTCATGGAAATCCATGATTTTCCATCTCCATAAGAATCCACCTATCTAGAGTAATTACTCAAAGACTTATTTTATCAAGGTAATACATGATAAATGATGTGTGTGTGGATGCACATTCCCCAACTGCATTTGTCAATCATCTTAAGAGGAAGCATGGAATTAGAATCATTGGGATTTCATATATATTAATCTCAGACTTATATGTTGTAAAAGGATGGAGACATAAGAGACTCAGGATATTTTATGTGAGTATAGTTTAAGAATTGTAACATGAGGGGAATTCCCTTTACACATAGTAAGACAAATTCACTAACCAAATGTAATTTTCTTAGTGTAGAGGGAAATTCATATAGTGGAAAAAAATAACCTTATATAATTTGAATCAATATATTAAATTGGTATTTAACCTAGCACTATAAGACATAAACTATAAATGTGGTAGTCATTATAGAATATAAAACCCACCAAGATATATGAATTATCCTTGTACCATAGAAATATATTGTTGGATGAGTTGTTGAAGATGGAATGAAATCCCTGAAGTTCATGAGTAACACTGTTATTAGTGATATGTTTGTCATACCAATAGCCAAGAGGAGTTCTTATACTACATTTTACATAGTATAATTCACTTAAACCTTGAAATTATGTCTAGGTGTCTCCGAAATAAATAAAAAAACTCATGGCGCATTATTTACATTTCACATGATATCTCACTCGCTTTTTATGATGGGTAAGGAGTATTTTTAATTATATTCTAGGTATACAGCCTACTAAGATAATTTATTTCCCATGTATCCCCTCTTAGTTCATCCTTATTTGGATATAAGCATAGGGATACGTTATAATTTCATGTACCCCAAATGGATTGTGTAGTCGAATTGACAAAATCCATGTATAACATAGCATATGACTTCAGGGAGAATATGGAATGTGATTTCCTTGTCCATTATGTTTTAAATATGGTTTATAAGATAGTAGGTGAACATCATGGAATAAGGTTTTAAATATATGATTTTGAACAGAGTAATTTCTCCACATTGATTGTAGTAGAGTTGAGCTCGTGGTTTCTTGGCTAGATAATACACTTTATCTTCAGGGTCGGTGATTCAAGGGTTTGTGAAAATGAATTAATTGATGGAATGTTTAACCATATCCAATCAAATAATCTTCCGCTCCCATTTTCATGGTAAACAAGTGATCCTATAGTAAAGACATTTTTAGCAGGTAAGACAAGGTGATCCATTTAGTATCTTTAGGTAACTTCTATTGTCAAATATCAAATTGATTTTCATCATTATTCTTCCAGATCCAAATCTATGTGCATAAAAAGAATTAATGGAATATTTCATATACCAAAATGTGTAGATATATCTATATCCTATATATTAATAGATAAATTTAATGATGTAATAAATCCTGACACTTCCCTTTGCTATAAATTAGACACATAAATCAGTATGTATAACTCCATTTGTTATGCAACACATTATTAATTCCATGAGATTTTTTTATCATTCCTTATAAACTATCATGGAATAAATTTTTTTAACCAATGTATTTTTAATTCCTTATTTAACATAGTTTATTTAAATTCTTTTCATTTACATGACTAAGACTAAATTCCAGAGATAGGTGGTATATGAGTCTTTCTCATTTGAGTTTTTTACTGATTTCCATAATATTTTTTTTATTTTGTTATGTGTTAGATCTTTTATTGATTTTTCCTATCATAATATATTCCATAATTAAAAAAGTAAAAATATTTATTTCAGATAAATAAAAAAATTAAATAGTGTATAGAATCCACATTAAGAAAAATTTCTTATTAATCAATGTTAAATGATAAGAACTGTTAAATATAAATCAATGAAACTATTAAATGTAATGTGATAATCCATAACAAAACAATTCTACAATATTTCATTGTATACATCCCAATGATCCACCTCATACCATGTAATATTTTAAAATCTATGTGTTTCCTATATTAAAAGAAAAAATGTGTGAGCCACATGCTTTATCAAAATCTCAACATGAAAAAATAGATAGATCATTATCAATGAAAAATGTATCTAAATAATAATTATCTCATTTCTTATTCATCCTAGATATATAGTTCCTTTTTCATTGGCCTTCCACTCCATATGAAATCAATAAGTCTTTATACTCTATGATTTCCATCTATATCTTTTAATTTTTGGATGCTCGGTGATTTGGAGTTAGTTTCATTGGATTCTTTGATAAAACAATTACCATAACCTTTAATATCATATTTACATTATGGAGTAATGTTTTTTTTAATTTTATATCATAGTAATCTTATTAAACCAAATCCAATAGATCCGAAAGAAATATCTACATGTCCGTCATATTATTGATCTATTTGAATGTTGGATATATAGGTGATAATGATTTCTTTTTTATATTTATTTCTATTTATTTCTTCTATTTAAACCCTAAGGACTCCATTAGCTAAATCTTCCCAATAATTAAGAGAAAATAATGTTTTAATTGGTTTCATTAACCCATTATACACCTATATAGTTCACTAGAGATGTCATGTATTGTTTTCCTTTCTCCTTATAGAAATTATAATTGGTGATTGTTAATCATATTTCAATAATCCAAATCCTCAATCATTTTCTATAATTCATCACTAAAAGATGATTTAATGATACAGATGATATCTAATGAATCGTCAATATGATTCATTAAAGATTCATTTTCTCTTATATTTAACCCTAATGTGTCTATATAAGATATTACAACTACCAAATACAGATATTCATTTCATGGAATTATATTATTCACAAGAACCTACACTACTCCTTGAAGTTACTTTCAATTAAGACATTTTCTTTCCAAAATTGATCATAATGATATTGAGTTGGAGTAGGTGACCCCTATTTAATCTAAATCAACTAAATTAATTAGAAAACAATTATTCTAAATTAGAAATATTTTATAAATTATTTAATTATTAATCATTAAATATTTCCTACAATTTTATAAAATCCTAGATTAAATCAACTACTAGAATCAAACTTTGATTACTCTTTATTATTCATATCATAATACTCCTTTGAATTATATCTCCAGTATCTATGTTGTGTATATACCATCCATTAGATAGTTTTATGTTTTTTTGTAGCCAACTACATTGACTAACGACTTATGTATGTATTATGTAGATTTAAAACACCTATAAATCCTTAATTTTTTTACACAGAACATAGACTCTAATGTTCAAGTAAAAATGTTATATTTATTTAATTGATACACACATTAGTTTAGTCAAATAATAACTCTCATAAGAATGTACCAATATTATAACGTACTCAAATCTTTGGAAGACTAGTACCTAAAACTTATATTCATTGTAATACTCATGTGACAGATGGATTTTGAAATAATATTATGTTGAATATTTTTATATTTTTTAGATAATGAAATATGTTTCAATTTATCATGTGTATTACAATATGATAACACACACAACATAATGATTCATAAATAGAAACAAAAATCATTATGTGCAAATTTTATTACCTATTAATTCTTATTTATCAATCTATGTGATCACATATGAACTACACATGAAGAAAATAATAAATCATGCAAATAAAAAATAAATAACCTAACAATTTACAATTCTTATTCTTTGTTCTATTGATTAGATGATGGATCAAATGATAAAGTAGGATTAACTCTTTGATTGATATCTGAATTATGTAAATTAATTTTCCAAATCTAATTCATTCAACACTCAGCTAGTGGTTTAATAAGTAATGGGGTGAACAATGAATCCATTATACTCCTCATTATAAAATAATAATCACTTAAATTGATGGGGTATTGAGAATATAGGATATTGATAAATAATTACTCTATTAGAAACACAATCACTTATACATATAATGAGGTTGAGGGAGGTTTTATAGGTCATCAATTATTCAGTATTTATTGAACATTTTTCACACTAAAATATTTAACTGATTTAATAATTAACCCCAAAAATACATTAGTTTGTCTAGATCATGATTATTTAATCTGTTTAAATCATCAATAATAAATTAATACTTGAAAAAATCCTATATAACATACTTTATATTGATTCAAAATAAATTTATTTTAATTAAATTTATATTTTATAACTCAAAAAACTCTATAAATAGATTTTTTAAATTCATATTATTTTTTAAAATGTTATCCCATATTCATGTAATTATTTTCCTAATTAGATATCCCCCACCCCGGTTATTGAGGGGTTGGTTTTCTAACACTCATAAGTTTTCTAACATATGTTTTTATATTTTAAATTGCATGGGAATACTATCCTCCCCATTCCTATTATCAAATTGGACAAAGCAAATACTATCAACTACTCACATCTGTGCATAGTACATATACACCCATTAGTTTTTCAAACACAGATATATATTGATTGGGATTATCCATGAATATTAATATATACTTAACAAGGATATCTAACCTAATATCAACATGATATCAATGATATCGATACTATTTGGACTCCCTCGATCTCAATTCATTAATGTAAAATTTTAGTTTTTACTTATGTAGTAAGATTATTTCATTAATAAAACATGTTTGCATTGGGTGTTTTGAAGACACAGTTAAGGTGGTAAAAATAATATTTGTTTATTTAATTGTTGATTAAACAAGAAATCTGATATTTTAGTACCCAATTATATATGAAAGGAGCATATAGAACATAAATAATCATGAAAAAAATTCAATTTTGATAAGTATTGGTTGGTTCATTATTCTCATCACCTATGATTTATTTATAATGGTTCTAATTTAAGAACCCTTTTGACCATTGAAATAAAAATAAAAAGATTTAAATTATTTCTATCAACAAACATTGGGTTATTTAATAGAGAAAACAAAGGGCATTTCAATGTACACATCATTATTAGAGAAAAATTTACATGATCTGTGTAGGGGATCCTTGATTAGAGTGTTTTAAACACTCTATTTACAATAAGGATTGAGGGGGAAATGAGATAAAATCTATCCAATTCATTAAAAAATAATACCCCCATATTTTGTAATATTTTATCATAAATAGGTTGGATAATACATAATGAAATGCACCGTGTATCTTTTATAATATTATATATATATAAACCTCTTTTTATAAAATATAACCTAGAGAAAATATCATAATTTTAATAATGATTTAATTTATTACTCGAAATATTAATAATTTATATACGATAAAATATTTAAGAAAATAAATATAAAATATTCATTCATAATATATTTTCATATATTAACTTAATAACATGGGAATACATCAAATTTAAAAATTGGACACATAATATTATACACCCCAAAAATATTTAAATGTTAATATTTTTAGGTGATTGTTCAAACTCATAAATTAACTAACCCCTTTTATCAGACCGACCATGTCCTAACCTCCAATTAATTAAAATTGTAAAAAAATGTTGATTTTTTTTATTTACTCTATAGGACCTAATAAAGATTGTATTAAGAATCACTCATAAACTATTAATCATTTATACTAAGTCATAAAGGACACTAAAAAGATATAAAAATTCATAACAATGAAAAATCCTTCTAAAAACACTGATCCATTATTGTATTATGAAAAAAAATTGTTTTTAATGTACTAATGCCTAATCATAAATGGATTATATACTTTATTATGAAAAATTTCATAAAAATGGAATTGAATAAGTAGAGAAGCCACATTCAGAATCAATTTTCATTTGATAAATAGTTAGAGAACTGAGGAAATATAGTAAGTTGTCTCACCTTTCTACCCCACAATTAACATGGCCAATACTATTATTGAATTCATATTCAATATTCAAAGACCATGTTATGGTGATATTACATTTAAAAAAAATCATAGAAAGTACAAACTAATCCATCCCACCACACTATAAGTTTGAAAATCCTGTGGGTAGAGTTTTTATGGTTAATCTATTAAAACATGAAAAATAATAAAATTAATTATATATCATTCTAGTGCCTGATGTAAAATTATATAATATTTAATTAATAGATTTATAATAATTCCAAATATGAAAATTCAGTATTAATTATAATGAATAAAATTCTTACCCTATACCAAAAAAAATAAAAAATCACACAAATATAATGAACATTATTAAAATAAATTTGTTTGGGTAGGGTATGAGGACAGCGTACTATAAAATATATTATAAACTGTTAATTATTGTGAAAAATATAACATTAAGTGGATAAGTAGGATTTATAAAATTTATATTTTTATGACACATATATAATTGAATATTATTTCTAAAGGAAGAAAAATTATGAATATGGAACATCATTGAGTGAGTGGATAAAAGAAAACATCACTATTTATAGAATTTACCCCATAATTGGATATAATGGATTCTTATTTACCATAATAAACTATCCTTTGGTTAGTGAGATTACCAATCCCACTAAAAAAATAATTTTTGAAAACATTTTGATAATAAAATTAAAAATTTAATGTTATATTTAAGAATATTAAATTATGTAAACATGTTGGTTTTTATGTTTAAAAAAATATCCAATGTAGTGGATTAATATTTTATCGGGAGATTATAAAAAAAGTACTAATAATCAGAAAGTAAAAAAATCATATAAGTTACTGAACATTAAATAGAGATATAGTATTGAAAAAAAGATGTAAAAACGACACCATGATATATATATTTCATCACTCATAAAATAAACCAAGTGACAATATCCTCCCACCTATGAAAATTAATTTCCATTTTTTGAAAAAAATCCTTACCCTTTAAAAACAATTTTCTAAACATAGGTTGTTGTTGGCACAATTTCATTGACTATTTTCTTCATTTATTCTCTATTGATTCCACTCATATTCTACCAAAAAAATAATGACATGTATCCTCTTCTTGATGTTGATATATAACAACCCTATCCTCAAACCCTTTTATCATTTGTATTTTATTTTTTTCATGGTTCCCATTACTATATTGATATAATTAATAAAAATTTCATAAATAATATAATCCTTGAAGATTACATCCCTTAGTGTAAAATGATAAAAAGGTATGTTTTTAGGATAAAATTTTAATGCCAAAAAATATTATATACATTACAATGATTTACAACATTAAATTGAAATTTAATTATAACTGAATCCACATTCATAGTTTATTTTAATAGGATGTGTGGATATAAAATTCAAGACATATAGTTTCCTTACCTTACTCATGCCACCATTAATACTTTTTTCCGGAGAATTAAATCACAAGATTTATTGTTTATTTGATTGTTCATAAACTTACATAAGAAAAATATCCATCAGGGAATAAATAAACCCTCTATTATGCCCAACTAGTAATTTTTAAGGCTTATGTGTTGTTTTGATGGATGTCTATTGAGCTAAAAAACGAAAAATAATATCATGAAGGATTTATCTTTATATAATCTTTTGTAAAATTATATAATGTGTAATTAGGATATCATTAAAAATTAATTTAATGAAAAATCATTTTTTATGTATAAGATGAAATATTGAACCATAAAAAACATTAAAACTAAAAGATATCACAAATATTTATGAACATAATTGTGAGATAGGTGGTAAGGTTCGGTGGGGGAGGGGTTATACAAAAAATGGTCATGGATTTGTGGGTAATGTGTGGTGAAGTAAAAATATGGAGGTGAAAAGAATTTAGACATTCATCATTTCAATTGATAACTCCTCCCCGTGGAACACCATTCATTTGTTGGTGAGATTCCCAAAATAATTTATAAATTTGATGTGAAAAAATTTATTACAAATCAGATTAAATATTGAATTGATATTTATGAAAATTATATAAAAAACATAAATAGGTTTTCGAAAAGGAAAATTACTCAAATAAGAAAACTATAGTTCAACTATAAAAATTTCATTAATAATCAATGAGTATAATGTTTATATAAATTTATGAACATGATTTACAATAATAGTTTAGAATGAACCTATGTGAAAACCACACCTAGATATGCCTATATTGTGTCTCTAAAAATCATCTCAATGATGCACTCTATCATTTCATGCTAAAAAATCACCCATATTTCGAAAAACATGACAATTTAGAAAGCCTCATCTGAAAATGTATCATAATAAAACCCATTTAAATTTTCCATTAGTTCTTCAATGAATATTTTAAAATCTACACACATACTAATAAAAAGGTATACTACGCCATCCTTCTCGAATTGATGATTCAATGAAATACATGCTCTAAGAACTTTTTAAGTTTTATTTCATTTTTTTCAGCAAAACCAATTTACATATTGTCTATTATTACTCAAACTTTAATATTATCTAACTATTGAAGAAAACACCCTTTAATGCAAGATGTGACAATTGCAGCTATCATGTAAATAATGATGGGTCCTAAATAAATTATATACATTAAAATATTAAATGTTATATAATTTAAATTGACTGAGTTGAAAAGTAACAATCAGATTCTGTTATCATAGGATTGGTGGATTGCAAAGTAACAATGTTTAAAAATAATACTTATATAACATAATATATAATGTTATACTACTCGTTTAAAAATCTTTTCTACAGTACTCATTGAAGAATATTTAACTAAAAAAGAAAAATAATAAAGATATGGATTTATATAGAATGTTTCAAATTCATAACAATATATTGAATAAATATAATGCGATTAAAAAATATTAGTATGACAATTATTTTGGAAGAAGAAGTGAAAAATGAAATCCTAAACTAAATAGAACGACTGTACAACTACACCAACGTATATAAACATTTTTTAGAGGAAGATGGTGGGGGGGGGGGGGGGGGGGGTTGGGTTGGACCTAAAATGGGTGTCGATTGGTGGTTCTTTTGATAATATGTAACACCAATAATATTAAAATGTTTTATAACTTTGGCATTATAGAGATTCATTGAGAAATTAAAAGGTTTTTCCAAAGAGGGATGAATATGATAGTGGGATAATATTGATCATGTGGTTTGAAAATATTAATTTTTTGAAAAATTATTCACCTAAATGAGATTATAAAATGACCTCCCACCCCCAATTATCCAGCCTATCAATATCAACATTCATAATCCAACTAATAAAGTTGATTATGAAATTTTTATTACGAAGCATTAGAATATTGTAATTGATGTTTTTATTGATTATATCTATACATAGGTTTTTAAAAAGTAATGAACCTATTTTGTAATGGATCAGACAACCATTATTCTATAATATAAATTTCACTAATAATTAAAATTTAAAAAATCATTTAAATACCTAAACAAGTCTTTTTAATACTACAATAAAATATCCTATGTGAAAATGATACCAAAATATGCATATATCTCTCTAAAATGATTCATAATGATAAATTTTAATCTCTTATAAAAAACTCTCCCTTATATACATAATACAATTTTTATAATTATTTTTCAAAACCTTTATTATCATCAACACAAATTTAAGGACCATTTTTCATTTTCATAAATTTTTTATGATTTTAACATATTTTCGCAAACAATACATCCCCTTTCTGTATCGAAGTGATGATATGAAAAAACCATTGTACCAAAGACATTAGCTAATGTATCCAATTATTTTCCATGGAACTCACTCCTTTATTGGGAAGTGTCACTCAAAATTATATACATAAGATGATGATAGAATAACTCACCAGTCAACATATGGTACAAAAAAGGTAGGTGATATGGAAATAATTTCTAGGCCAAAATTAATAATACATTTAACTGTGGAAAATAAAATTGAATTATTATTTTTGGATTAATGAGGCCATATTTAAATAAAATATTTAAGAGAATTCATATAGAAAATCCAAGAAAAATAATTTTCACATATGTCACCCAGTTATATAAAATAGGATTATACCAAAATTTCTATTATACTATTTATTCCATGTCTAGGAAACAGTGTCATTACATTCATTCAATAATAAATTTATCAATCATATATCCTTATATCTCATCCCACGTGACATTTGGAATGCAGATGTTTAGTCTTCTAGGAAGCATAATATGCTAATATTAAAAAATTACAAAACTATGAATTTCTCCATATAATCCCTCTGGGACACTTTTTTAATATGTAATTAGTGGATCATTTTGAATTAATAGAATTAGAATTATCTCTTACTATGGAATATAAAAACTATAACCCAAATTTAAATAATAAATTCCAATAGTCACAATAAATTATATTAACATCATTGGTAGTGAGGTGTGTAGAATAGGGACAGGGATGTGTCACACAAAAAATAAATAAATGTAGATTGGATAGTAATATGAAGAGAAATAACTCTGAAGGGTTAAATAGTATTTCATCTATTAACATTATCATGATATATTGTAAAATTATAAGGCTTCCTGAAGTATTTTTTACTAATATTTCATATATATGTCATCAACATCTCCACTAAATTATATCTACACAAAAAAGTCTATCTAAATATATTTTTTTAAAATATTAATGTCGAAAAAGAAATAAAATAACTGGGCGAGATTAAGTACCAAGTGAGGAAAAAATCATATACATTTCATCATTGTAATGAATCATATTTTCCCTATTTTTTATTGAAATTATTTTGGAAAATTACAAGACCAGGAATTTGAGGCAATGTGCGGTTCTGAGGCCCAGTGTTCTGTGAACGTTTTACTAAAAAATATTATATTTTAATAGAACAGAAATGAATTTTCTGAAAAAGAGTAATAACACTCATCAGGGTGCCTCGATCAGAAATATAGTGGCACTGTTGAGCCCATAGTAGTAGATTAACCATAATTGCGACATAAAATTAGCCAATGCGGTTCTTCTGTGAAAAAACTGGAAAAGGGAGTAACTGTAACTTTTTTTATTAAATATAATTATTTTAATATAAAATCCTAATAACTCATAAATATAATCTATGATTGGAAACCTATAAACACTGTTGATTTCGTAAGGTGGTGTTTTCCTTAAGTGAGTCATAACATCGGTCGGTGCAGGCCAGCAATGAAAGATAGTTTTTTGACACGAACGTCGATAAAATATTTTATTCTTGAGGGAACAATGCATTTTATTTTAATATATGTTTGTAAGAGAATTCAGGTTTATCACTATAAACGTGGAATTCCTTTAAGGCATAAATATGAATATATTTCAATGAACAATGCTAGATTTTGGATCGACTACCAAAGACAAACCTCAGATTTGATGGATCTTCACCCATGAAATCAACCAGAATACTATTATTCATTAGAAATCTAACTGAATCGAGGTAGTATGTTGATCTTATTATTATTACATTTCCTCTTCTTAGAGATGAATAATAAAGCTGGACCAAACCATGAACAGGTTGATCCACCATTTGATCGTTCTTGCAGGAGGGATGTTCATTGTGGATCTGAAAAGGGATTAAATATTTTTGATTTCGATATTATTATATATTCAGAATCCCGCTAACATGAATGTATCAAGGATAACATGAACAAGGACAACATCCATTCTTCGTTTGATTATGTGCTTAATCTATGCCCCCCCAATTTATCAAGTTCTTGATGTGTTATTCACCCTTTTAAAACCTATTTGAATGTTCAAATATCGTGCCCAAGATGTATGGTATAAGGATCTGAAACCAAATGCTTTGACCCACAATGAAATTATGATGGTGCGATGGGAGAGTATCCAGAAGAAGGCGAAGGGAATGATTAATGGCAGGTTACTGGTAAGGTCATCAGTGGAAAGGGCAGAACGTGGCCTGGTGGGATGTCTAGTTCTGGAAGGGTTATAGACAGATGGGCCACCAGTGCGGCTACCGGAGGTAAGGATCATAGTCTCAGTCGAGGGGCACCTTGCCAGAGGAAGGGCCAGTAGTGAAGGAGGCCATGGGCAATGAACATTGGTTGTGGTGGCTACGGTGGGATGTGTTTCATATCCACATCGGTGGGATCCCATGGTTGCAGCAATGTTGTTGGGCTTGACAGAGAATGCGGGCCTAGCGTGTGAAATGTGGTATGTCACTACATTGATCGGGTGAACTGGCTGGCCATGTGGTTAAGAAACCCCATGGATCAGAGGTACCCGAAAAGGGCGGGCTGTGTCCCGCAGAGCGAAGGTCGACTGAATGACGCGGTGGACCTGGAGAACATAGCTGGTTTGGCCAGGACCAAACTGACCGGTTTAGATCAGGTTAAATTGGGTCGGTTCGGTTCTACCATATCGAGTCAGGTCGAACTTGGATCATACCTTTTTACTATACTTGATCTATCTTCTAAAAGCAGGGTTCGTTAGATGAAATGTTTTTGGCATTGGGACACTTGCAGTAGGGCAATCCTTTTCATATGGCTTAGTGGGTTTTTAGGTATACCAGCATGGGTTGAGAGCATACCCTTGGTCATTTCCTGTTAGGGTTTGATGTCGGATCTCATTACCATCATAGAGGATAACCCATATTCTAAAGGGTGTTTTTTAGCCTTGATTCAACAATTTACTCAATGGGGTGGAGCATGTATCTCATCGAAAGCCCAGGTCGGTTCTCACTTCTCATCCTGGTACCATGGATTGGGTTTTTGTAAAATGTGTGACAAATATTTACATGGAAACCTATTACCTATCAAGGATGATGTTTCCAGTATGTCAAAGAGTCCCTCCAGTGAGCCATGGGTATAGAGGACACTCTATAGGTCTATCGAGATCATATTTTTTCCCTTCTACATGACTATATCTGAAGAGTTTTCTTCGGACATCTTTCAATGGTCGATGTTTGGTTGTTACATGATGACTACATGACATGTGGGATGCATGAATTTTTTAAAATCTATGTATTATCGTAGCTTTTTCTATTATCGATACTCCTTGGGTTATCGAAACTCAGTGTGTTACCAAAACTCCATGTGTTACTAACACTATGTGTGTTACCGACACTTCGATTCTTAGGAAGACTCGATGTTTGAGGGAAATAATGAAACATGATGAAACCCTAGTGTTCTCTTGGATAAATTTTGTAGACATCATTTACATTATTTTATAAGATAGCTCGAGGAGTGAGACCTCCTGGAAATAACGTTCTATGATTGGGACCATGTAGATAGTAGTGGATGATACTTGAGGCTTTGAATCCCATATCATTATAACTAGATCTTATTTTTTATATGTGATGTGAACATATACCTATGTTTAGATGATAATATGTTCTTCATGGTGTTTCTTCTAGGGTATTCCATTGTGTTTCAGGGTGTCCTAATGAGTATTGTTTTACTCACTCCGACACGAGCTTTTCCAGCACGTCTCAAGTCTTGGGCAAACCATCAACACATTCGTGGAGTCCTAGGCGGATCATGACCAGGTGGTACATAGAGAGAGACCAAAAAGTTGATGTGTGCTGCTAAAAATTTAGATTGTTGTTCATGTACCTACCATTCAGTTTGGGTTATCCACAAAAGAGCATTAGGGATTTTCTCTACAGACACTTTCCGTTTGGTGGGCCGGTATTATGGACCAGCTATACTTTATTGCACATTACTTATATTTCATACTCTGTTTGTTGGTATATAGTGGTATGACCACATTTTTTACCATGTGTTTTTATATTTTAGTATTTTAGGCCAGGAGATGTGTTTGTTATAGGAACTTAGTAAAATGCCTCCCAATTGTGGGACATGCCTACTAAGTGTCAGTCTCTAGACCCGGGCCAATCATAGGTGGGATTGGGGTAGTCATAGCATGGGACCCTCTAGGAAGGGTTTTAATAGAGTGGTATCAGTGACAGTCAGTTATATTTAGGATTGGGAGACTGTGATATTGGTTTGGGGTTATAGTATTATGTGTATCAAGTTCAGATTTCATGAATGGGAATCCAATGTAGGTGCGGAAACCGACGTATGAATACACTAAGAATATGGACAACTTCTTTTCAACTCAGTACAAGAAAAAAATTGATATAGGGGAAAAATCATGTTACATGAATCATATATGAATGGGTGGTTTTTTACATGACCTTCTTCAATAATCTCACTAAGTATACTATTTTAACCGTGATACATGTTTTTTTCTTTCATGATGTATTCATGAAACCTACCATCGAGTTATCCAAAGTAGAATCACGAGTTTGAATTGATATTTGATGAGGCATCTCTATGGGGTGCTAGACACAGAGATTTTTTTTTCTTCAAGATGGTCAACATGTGATACATTCTCCTATTGATCATTTCATAGACCCACCATCAGTGGTTAAGGTGGATAAAACTTTCCATACTTCATTGTAGATAGATATTTTGGCACTAGATGATGATACGTAGTGTCTGAATGTGTATTATAGGCTTCCAATCTAGAGATCGCCCGATACAAAGGGCCAACAGGAGCTAATGATAGCATGTGTGTGATGTAAGCCTCATAATAGGTGATTTCGTTAGAAGTTCCAGTGGAATTATTGTTCCTCAAGGAGGATAAATTTCCACACTATTGGGAAGGAAAATTCCACATGGGATTGGGTCTCTATTCATTCTTTATTTAAAGAGGCCATTTATGAACCTCTAAGGAAGAGGTAATGACAGGTTTCGATAGATATTTCAATTGGATAACATGGAAGTGGAGTTGGGGAAGTAGTAGGAGGTGTAAACATTTTTACATGTTACCACCACCACCCCCAAATGGTCCACACCCAACTCAGGGAGCTAGAGGATAGGGGAGGATATAGCTGTAGGTGGTCGAGGCTTATGACCCTAGGACTCTAGGAATGGTTCAACGTATGATCTATGTCATTCTACATTAGCTACAGTAGATTGAAACTTGTGTTAGTTTTTTTCCTTTCCTTCCACTTTACTTGTTTAATACGTAGAGATTCCAATTAGACTATTTCCTTGACCCTCACATATAGAGACTCGTACAAGAAGAGACCAATTGATCACACACTAGTACATGTAGTGTGACCTAACTCATAAAGGCGATTATTTCTGTTTGGATCTCTAGGTGGTACCATCGAGGCATTATGATGTCATTATCAGTATGGACTAATAGACACAATTCATAATTAGATTTAATATTTTAGGAAAATGGTGATCTTCCTTGGGGATAATAGAACTATATTTCCACTTTTATCAATGAAAGACAATTCTATGCAACTCAGGATGGACTCACACATAGGATGGTGTTGCTGATTACTCTTCATTTGGCAGCCTGACCCTCATTGAAGTTGATTTTTTAAATCCTCAATTTCCTATAATTGTGGTGAAGTATAAGGATGTATTACCTGAAGATGTTCGAGATTTACCACCCCACTGAGAGTTATAATTTTTCATTGATCTACACCCAGGTATAATACCGATATCAACACCAGCGTATCTGATGGTTCCCACAGAGCCTCATATGCTAAGGGTGCAGTTGGAGGACTTGTAGAGGAATGGATTCATGAGACCTATTATTTCACCCAAGGTATCCCTAGGTGGTCTTAATTTATCTCAAACATATCACCTCAAAGACTAGAGTTTCCATGGATATTTTGAAGGCTGAGGTAGAGTTTTCTGAGATCCCACATATTTATATTTCTGGTGGAGTGTATCGAGTACATAGTGTTCAGTGATTAATCAGGAATCAGGCCTGGTTGTTTCCTAATTCAAAGGAAAATAGTTATTTCCTATGGCTCATGCTAGTTCAAATAACATGAGTAGAACTAAAAGACCCTTGATCTTGAGTTATTAGTAGTATTTTTCACATTCAATATGTTGTGACACTATCTGATGGGTGAGTAGTATATCATCTGTATAGACCACAAGAGTATGAAGTATGTCTTCTATCAAAGGGATTGGAACTTATGATAGAGGTGATATCCAGAGTTCCTCCAAGACTATGACTTAGAGATTTTATTTACTCCATCGAAAGGTAACACGGTATAAGACACTCGCAGCATGAGATATAGCTTGTAGTTACTCATGAGGTATCGGAGTAGTTAGTCTCCATTAATATATCCATTGCATATGTACTTGGAGTAGCTAATATCTGTTCAATTATTTTCCCCCATCCACTCATATAGTGAGTCCCAGAGTTACAACATAGTGATACCAACTACAATCCTTTACATACTTTAATGTCCACATTTCATGCCCCTGATATACAATTAGAGGGTGGGGAGCGTGTTATTTTTTTAGAGGATGTGTGGTTATACCAGTGGCATTTCAAGAGGAGGTTCTAAGGGAGTTTTATGTCTCCCCATTGGAGGTATATTCAAGTGAGGAAATTATTTACTAGGACCTCTAATGATTGTTTGGTGTCTGGTGATAATGAACGATGATGGAGAGTTTGTGTCTTGATACCTTACTTATCGAGAAATAAAGGCTGACAATCAGGTTCTAGCGGGTTTAACTCAATCCAAAGAGGTACCAGAATAGTAATGGGGTGGAATAGAAATGTATTTGTAATTCATTTTCAATGTATGTTTTGGGGGAACAATTCCATTTGGGTGATCATTGACCGACTCATAAAGTCGGCCCACTTCTAACCAATCTAGGAGAAAACATCATTAAAGAGCATGAGATACCTATATGTGTTAGACATAGTTCAACACCACTGAGTTCCATCGATGATTTCATCATATTGTGATGCTCACTTCACATACTGGTGGTATAAGGGATTATAGGAAGCATTTTGGTCTCAGTTATTATTGAGCATGAAATTTATTCCCCTGATTGATGTGAAGACTGAGTGTGACATTTGGGATCTGGAGAACATGCTACAAGCATGCATGATATGTTTTTTATGTTGTTTGGAGGATCTCCTACCAATTATATTGTTTGCGTACAGAAACTTATACACCTCCAAAATATATATGGAGCCCTTTGAGGTTTGGTATGGGAGACCCTGTAGGTCACCACATTATGGTAATGACCTAGTAATGTCGGCACTCTGGGGCCTGAAGTTGGAGAAGGTGACTACTTATAAGGATAAGGTAATCCAAGAGTGATTGAAGACTACAAGAAGATGTCATGAATCTTATACTGATAGTTGGAATAGGCATTTGGAGTCATAGGAGAGAGAATATATGTTTCTTCTAGCATCTCCTTGACACTGGATACCGATATTTGGTAGGGATGGAGAGCTATCTATGAGGTTTATTGGACCTTCCCTAATATTGAGTAGAGTTGGAGAGGTGGCTTACTACTTGGGTATACCCCTGTAGTTGGACTGGGTATAGAATGTCTTCTACGTGTCTCAGCTGAGGGGATATGTGGGTGATTAATCACACATCTTTGACTGGGGTGACTTTGGTTGAGAACCGAGTGGAGGTCAAGTAATTTTGAAGGGGATCCTTCATTGGTGGTTGATTCCTCTGGAGTGTTTTTGGTTGTATCATGAGAATCTTTATGATAGCACATAGGAGTGGGAGGCTCTGATTCGAATTTATTATCCTCACTTGGATTGGTAGCCTTTTGTTTTTTTATTCATGGAATTAAATCCCTAGGGTGGGGAGAATGCACTGACTCATATTTTCCTAATATTTTTAGAAATTAATTCGGAAAATTTCTAGGCGAAGTACTAAGATGGCTTGTGATTCCAATGCCTGGTGTTCTTGGAAAAATTCTAGGAAAAGTTTCATGTTTTTAATATCACAAATGTGAATTTTATGAAAAAGTGGAATAACATTATAACGGGTACCAAATTCTGAAATCTGAGTCCACCTTTGAGCTTACAGAAGTGGATTTACCATAATTGTGACATAAAATTGGTTTGTGTTGGTATTTTGTGGAAAAACCAAAAAAGACGTAACGATAAATAAAATAATTAACTATTTTTTATTTTAAAATCCAAATAAATCATAAACAATAACACGGATTAGAAATCCTAGACCCCGATTGTGTTCTGAAGGGGTTGTTTTCTGAGGCGAGGCCTAAAAACATTATGCGCAACCCGATTGTGAATGATATTTTTTGGATGTGCACATCATTCAAATATTTTAATAAAAATATTTTATTCATGACACATTGACTCATTTTATTTTAATACATGTTTGTTAGAGAATTCAAGATTATCACCAGAACCTTGGACCATTGAGGTAAGGAGACAGAGCTATCTTAAAAAACATTAGTGAATCATGGATCGTTGTCCAACGATGAATCTCAAATTCAAAGGATCTTCTCCCAAAGCAACAACACAACAAATTTTCTTCATCGTTGATCGAATCAATTTGAGGATGGATATTGATCTCTATAGGATTCCTTTCCACTTCTTAAATATTATGTTCAATGCTGACCAACCCATAAAAAGGTTGATCCACAGTTCGATCATTCTAGTTGGAGGGATTTTTATTGTGGGTTTAAAAAAAGGGGGACGAAATCATTTTGATTTATCTATTTTTGTTTTTTCATGATCCGATTAACTTGAATAGATCAAGGCTTCCATGAAGAAGGAAAAATCCATTCTTTTTATTGTTTATGTGCTTACTCTTTTATCCCCCCAAATATATCAAATTCTTCATGCATTCTTCCCCATTTGAAACCCTATGTGAATGCTCGATTGTTTCACCCATGATCCTTAGTGTAATGATCCGAGCTATAATGCTTTGACCCACAACGACATTGCAGAGGTGCGATAAGAGAACCACCAGTAGGCAGCAAAGAGAATGAGAAACAAAAAGTCGCTGGTAAGGCTGGCATCGATGAGGGAAGCACATGAGCTAGTGGAAGGTGGTGTTCAAGAGGGTCGATAGATGGATATGCCACCTACAGGGAGGCCGGCGGAATAGTATGCAGTCGCGGTCCAAGTGGGACTACATTGGGGGAAGGGACCACAACGATGGAAACCATGGTCGGTGAAGAGAGGCCACAATGGCTATGGTGGCATGCATCTTAGAGCTGCATCTGTGGGATCCCAAGTTAGTGGGGAGGCCTAGGGACCAGGAAGAGAACTCAGGCTGGCCATGTGAAATGAATTATGGCACCATGTTGACCATGGGAGCTTACATGCCTTGTGATCTGAAGAACGTGTGGATTAGAGGGATGCAGCCAAGGTGGGACACATCCAGAGAAGTGTAGCCGGCCAACATGATGAGGGATAGGCCGTTTCAAGTCATACCAGACTGATCGGGTTTGGTCGGGTCATCCAAACCGGGTCGGTTCAAACACGAACCGAACCATTTTTACTAAATTTGTCATATCATCCAAATGGGAGGTATGTTTCATGAACCATCTATGATGTGGGGACCCTTGAAATTAGGAAATCTTTGTTAAATGGATTCATGGTGTTTTTCATGGATTAATATAATTTGAGAGTTTACTCTTAGACTTTTCTTGTGAGGGTTCGATGCAGGATCCTGGTCCCATCATAGAGGATGACCCGCATTCTAATGTGAGTTCTCTCATCCAAACTTAAAAAGTTTAATCAGTCGGTTGGAGCATGTATTTTAGTGAGAGGCCCAGTTTATCCTCATTTTTCTTCGTGGTACCTTTGATAGAGTTTTTGGTCTAGGTGTATGTAATTTTTACATGGGAACCTATCCCTAAACTTGGATGTGGTTTCCGGAAGGGAGAGGAGTCCTGCTAGTGGGCCCTAGGTGCGGATGACCCCCTATCTATGTATCGATATCATATTCTCTCAGTTCTACCTGACTAGACCTAAGAAGTTTGCTTCGGGAAGTTTTTAGTGGTTGATGTTTTATTGTGTAATGGTGACTAAATGATTTTGTGGACGTATGAATTATCGAAAACCCGTGTGTTATTGAAAATCCGTGTGTTACAGACACTCTGTGGGTTACCTACACTCCTTTTGTTTCATACACTCCTTGTGTTACTAACACTCCTTATGTTACCGACAATCCATGTGTTACTAAAAACCAATGTGTTACCAACACTCCAAGTCTTAGTGAGACTTGATGTCTCATGGAAACTACATAAAATCTCGATACACTAAAGTTCTCTTGGGTACTTTTGGTAGATAATTTCTATGTGATTCAATCATATGGCTCGAGGAGCGAGACTTCTTGGGAAGAGAGTGCTACGATTGGAATAGTGTAGCTGGTAGTGGATGAGAATTGTGTCTTAGAATCCTTTATTAGTATACCTAGAAGTTCTTATTATATCTTTTATAGACAAAGACCCTTTTATGTATGACTATATATTATTATTGGTGTTTCCTCTATGGAATCCATTTCTGTTTCAGGGTTTCCTACTATTTATTGTTTTATTCACCATTGCATGGTATTTTCCAACCCGTTTTGTGTCTTTTTTAGTCCATCAATGATTTTATGGGGTCCCAAGTGGACTAAGACCAAGTGGTTCTTAGATAGAGACCATATAGTTGAGGTGTGATCCTACGACTTCATACAGTTGTTCATGTACCTACCCTTCAGGTGGGATTTTTTGCAGATTAGCTTCAAGACCTTGTTCTACACATTCTGCCTTTTTAGTGGGCTTGTATTTTTGCCCAGTTTTACATTACAACACATTAAATTCCTATCATGCTATATTTGTTGGGATATAGTGTTATAAACACATTTTTTAATATATTGTTTTTAATTTTCAGTATTTTGGTCTTGGTGATGTGTTCATATGTACAGGTATTTAGGGAAATGACACCCATTTTGGAGATATACCTACTCGGTGCTAGTCACCATACCCTAGCCTATCAGAGGAGGGATTGGTGTATTCATTTAAAGGGTCCCTATAGGAATAGTAATGAAAATGATGGGATATGTTATATGAATAGGATAATAGATGATCAGAGGAGAAATTTATTATTTAAATAACCTAAAATTATAATAGTTCTCCACGTGTCATGAAATAATGAAATTTAATCTCTAAAGAAAAACATATTACACGAAATATGAGTGTGGAAACAACACATAATAATAATTTTCCATAAATCATTATATATTCATATATTATAAAATTATGGAATATATATAATCATAGGCTATTTTAAAAAATTTATCAATTATAACTACATCGAGTTTATCCTCATTATTGGGAACATAGGTAACCTACATCATGTTGAATATATATCATCATAATGTATCTAATTTAAATTGTGGTCATGCTCAATATTTTGAATTTATCTAATATTCATCATCTTCACCCTTAATTATTTGATCATAGATAACTTTCAATATGTGAATGCCTAATATTGTTAATGTAGATAATCATCATCATTTTCACTTCAAACATCTCAAGATCATGAGGTATAAAACCTAAACAAATACATTGTTGGGGTGATATATGACCCCACTCTTCAATAATCCTTACATATGTCTTCCACTTGAAATCAATAATTTATAATATCATAAAGAATTCATGGAATAAAAAATTTGTTTCACAACATTTCTAGATTGTATCACAGAAATTTACATCAAGATTAAGAATGATTAATACCGAAAAATTCAATCACTATGACAGATTATTTCCTTAGAAACATTTGAGACAGTTTAATGAAAAATAACTTCGACTCAAATAATGACTTTATATATCAATTTTAAAATAGATGTGGAACCGTAAAATAATTTCTAGAAAAAAAATTACACTTTTATATAAGGTGATGGGATAGTTCATTTTGAAATGTAAATTTATAAAAAGTCACCTTTGAGAAATTGGAATGAATTCATTTAAAAATTATATATTTAGAATAATATTTCATTAAAAAATAATTTTAAATGGATTTTTTTTAAAATTCTATGTTAAAGCATTTTTGAAAAATGATACTTTTGAAAATAATAATCAATAATAGAACATTGGGAAGGCATGATGTTTTCATAAATTTAATTTTATTAAATGGAAAACATTTTATTTTAAATATAATCCTCTCTTGAAGATCCATGAAAAAGGGTTAATTGTTAAAATAAATAAATGTGCAGTAAACAAAAAAGCATTGAACATTAAAAAAAGAAAAAACATTTTAATATTTTTAAACAACATTTTTGAATACCCACATTGTAAAATGGGATTAAAATCATACATTTTAAAAGTGGAGAAGGTGTATATGAATGTTATATGATATATCCAAAAATTATTTTTTTTCAGATATAATGGAATTTTTTTGGGGAATTGGAAATATTGACAGCGAAGGGGAAATTGAAATTAAAGGGGATGATATATATTCAGAAGAAAGATACACATTTCTGAATGAAATTATTTTTGGCTAAAATATTTGAATCAAAAAGGACATTTCGCAATACATGGGATAAGAAAGAACCATTAATTAATGTATTGGGTTGGAAAAAACCTATTCATGATTATGATTATTTATATTTTTATTATAATCAAACATGTCTTAATCTCTTAACTACTATATTATTGAAGCACCCATGGTTTTCTCATAAGAATATTAAATTTAAAGAGTTTACTTCTCTTGAGATTCAATATTTAATACTTTTTAATTTTTATATTCTTTGATGGGATTACAATGGAATAAATAAGTTGTTATATTTTTAAAAACTATGATGATAGAAACAATAATAAATAGACATTCGATTCAACACAATGTGGACAGAGTGACCTTTCCTAGTGATTTTTCTACTTCAGTGATTCTTCATCATTTGAAAAAATATTTCATAACTATAACTCTCTCAATCCATAGATTGAAACCTATAATCATGAAACTCAATCATTTTATTAAATTATAGTCAAATAACACGATATCAACAGAAAAACTCATTTCCATTGGAATCGATCAATGTGCTAGATGATCTCCATGTAGAGTGACATGACCAAATCCCTCTATAGTCATAGTCCTTGATCAATGATAGAGAAATTTAAACCAACAGAATAAAATTCAAAAATCATATAAACATAAAATAACAAGTTGCATTCAAAGACGGTCACACTCCAATCATTAATCATATTTTTATCATAATGGAAGAAAATGAAATGATGAAATAATGAATTATTTAATAAATAATATATGGTCTTATTTTCCATGATCTGATTTCTAGAGAGAATATAAATTTTGAAAATTATAAGAGATGATAAAAAATAAATGAATTATAGTTGGAATCTACTCGATTTATCCACTGTAATTATAGAAAATCCTGATCAGTGATACGGAGAGAACTATGATTCCCTTAAAAATTTGAATAATCGGTAAAATATCATTTTTGAGATCTCTAGAATATGTCATTATTCTACTACCAATTATCTACTCCAATAATCATTAAAATGTCAACCTCTTGATGCTCCTCTCTAAACATCATAAAAATGATTTTCTTCTTACTGTCCAACCCTAGTAAAGATACCCACCGCCTCATTTTTTAATGTCCCACCACTTAGTATTCTTCAAGATCAGTGACTCTAATCCTCCAATTAGTCCCATGGCATCTGATTTATAATAAAAAAATTATTTGTCATTTTTTCACGACTACTATAATTTTAGAATCTCCCTTTAATAAATTAAATATATGGATGAGATGATATGTCCATATTTAATCCCTGAATTATAATAATCTATATGTTAGCCATCAATTCCATGAACCATTAATTAATATGACTTGATCTATTAGAAAAACAATTCATGGAATCTCTCAACCTCACTGATCTCAAACTAATCCTAAAGACATAGTTCATGAAACTCTTCAAATAAGAGGCCATAAACCATCTATGATTTATCCTAGAACAATCCAAGTCATTGAACAAGACAATGTTCAAAATTCTACTTCAAATCCCAACTCAATTTACTTATCTAAAAACATGTCATCAATACTGTTAGATAATTTTAAACATCTGTCATGGCTTGTTCATACTTCCTTTGAATTAATGGCATCATCGCATTAAGAATACACAATTCCATCTTTTTCATCGTAGACATCGACGTCAACTCGGAATCTCTTTCAAAGAGAAAAAGAAAGGAGATTGTATGATTAGGAAAATCTCAAATCTCATGTCGGGTTTCAAGTGGTATTCTTCATGATGAACTGAAATATATCTTTATCTTTGATCATGCTTCATTATTCATCAAGGTTTCATCATCATCTTCAAGAAATCAGAATCATATACTCAAAGAGATATAGAAAAATATAGATATAACTCAAAAAGAAAAACAAATGCTCGAAATAGTGCTCAGCGAAAATAATTTCTAGGACTAATTCGGTATAAAGAGTAAAATGTTGTGCCTTCACTAATTGCATTTTAAAAAAGATCTTATCTTAACAGACGACTTCTTTAAAATAACATTTAAGTAGACATTGGTGAATTCTTCATTACTACTTCTAAAAGAGTGTTATGTATATATCATATAACACATTTTTTATAAATGATAATAATGATAATAATAATGATGATGATATATATAACTAAAAGAATACAAATAATAATAATAATATTATTATTAATAAATATAAAGTATTTAAAAATTAAAATATTATTATAATTATTACTGACAATAACAATATACTTTTATGTTTACTAGAGTAATTTATATTTTTTCTTTTTATAGACAAATACAATTCAATCATAAAATCATTAAATATTATTATTATTAAATAATAATTCTATACATATAATCATTTTGATTAATGGATTATTTATAATAAATACTATTATTTATTATATTATTTAGTATTAGTAAATGCATAAATATTTAGATTATATATAATATTTAAAACTATAATTAATTTATTTGATTATCATTATAATTGCTTTTAGTAAACATAAAAACAAAATATTTTGTATTTTAATAATAAACAAATAACAAAATAATAACTATAATAATAATACATAGATAATGAGATTATATATACTAACTATAATAGTAATATGTTTAATATTTTAATAATAAACAAAATAATAAATAATAACCCCAATATTAATACATAAATTATTATATTATATATAATATATACAGTTCTTATTTATTTATCTATTATTAAAATTATTTAAAATAACCATAATAGTAATTTTTCTGATATTTTAACAACAAAAAAATAACCCTAATAGTAATGCATAAATAAATAGAATATATATAATATTTACAATTATTAATATTTATTTCTTTATTATTAAATCTATATATAATAACCCTAATAGTAATATATTTAATATTTTAATAATTAAAGAATAAATAAATTACAAACCTAACAATAAAACATTAATAATTAGATTATATATAATAATTAAAATTATAATTTATTTGTTTATTTATTATTAAAATTATTTATAATAGCCCATATAGTAATATATTTACTATTTTAATAATAAAAAACATATAAATAATCACCCTATTAATAATAAAAAAATAATTGGATTATATACATTATTTATGTTTTTTATTATTTATTATTGTTAAAATTACTTATAATAACCCTAATAGTTATATATTTACAATTTTAATAAAAAAATAATAACAAAAATAATAATACATAAATAATTAGATTATATATAATATAAAAATTTATTATTTTTTTATTTTTTTTATTTAATAATATTTATATATATTAGGTTCTTGGAGGTATAATAATAATTAAATACACAAACACTTACACACCTCATATAGAGGCAGGAAAGCCGAACCATAGCCACTGAATGGGATAAACCACCCATCAAGTCTTATGTATTCAATACATGGTCTGTAGACCTAGTGGGCATGAAAATCATTACGTGGTTTGTATGCCAAATTTTTTGACTCAAAGGCCCACCAGTGAATAGATGGTTCGTAGACCCATCATGTCTTATGTATTCAATACATGGTCCGTAGACACATTGGGAATGAAAATCATTACGTGGTCTGAATGATGCTTCCCCCCCTTCCTGGCGGCG
The DNA here is from genome assembly GCA_963277665.1 of Viscum album. NCBI lineage: Eukaryota > Viridiplantae > Streptophyta > Magnoliopsida > Santalales > Viscaceae > Viscum > Viscum album. The sequence continues at coordinate 739,004,411 of OY728137.1, forward strand.
AAAGGGGGGAGGATGATCTGGCTCTACTGCCTTTGAGGCCCCTGATTCACTTTGTTCCTTTTACTAACCCTAACTATCTTCTAGATTTTCCATCAATTTCATTTAATCCAAAGGTTCCTGATCTTCATCTTGTAAATCCTCATCTTCTGATCACATTGTCGGAGTTCTCTGAAGCGACGAAACACCTTGATCTGACACTAGTGGCTTGCTTCAAATAGCAAAGGTCGTCGGTTGATGACTTTGATCAGTTTGTCTTTGCCAAATGGGACATGCGGGATTGAAGAGTGGTTGGTATCCTTAATAATCGTCATTTAATGATCCTATTTGTCTTCGATGAAGACCTGGTTCGTGCTTGGTCCAACGCTCCCCGATGTTACAACAGTTGTAAATTTTTTCTATTTCGGTGGAAGATTGACTTCCGTATGAACTGGGATCCTACTTTCATTATGATTTGGGTAAGTCTCCCCAATCTTCATTTTCCTTTCAAAATCCAGCAATTTTTTGTATGCTTGGTAACATGATAGGTCATTTATTATGCTCCGATATGCGTACGTCTACTTTGAGCCACCCGATTAATCCCTGGTTTTGTGTTGAGGTGGAAATATCTAGACCACCAGTGGAATGGGTTTGGATCTCAGTCAGGGAGGAATTTTGATGGAAACAATCTGTTATCTACAAATCCAAGGTTGATTATTGATCAAGCTGCAAGAGAGTGGCCCATTCTTGTTCCAGATGTCATGATGGAATCCAGAGCAGGAGGTCACTGGAACCGAGCTCATTCATAGAGAACAATATACCTGTTGTGGTTGATACTATGACAAGAAATCAGGTACCTCGGGGAACATTGTCTATTGAAACATCCATGGGTGCTCCTCCAAACCTATTGCTGTCTGCTGTGTTCACACGAATCAGGCAGAGTATGAATATGGGGAATGACCTGAAGAAATTTGATCCCAATGGTGCTGGTGGTGGTGGTGTGTCATGCCCTTTAGATGAACCCACGACTACAGACCTTCAGCAGGAGTCTGAGGCCTCTGCTGTTCCATAGAAGGATGTCTGTGTTCAAATCAGTTGGTCTGATGCTGGTGCGGCTAATTAGAGGAAGGGGAGTAGTAGTGGTGTTATGTGTGAGGGAAAGCAGGGGTCTTCTTCGAATTCTGAAATGGATCACATGGAGGGGTTTGATCCTATTGTGAAGAAGATGGAGTCTACTGGATATAAGAAAAATAGAATTGTGGATATTTTTGGTAGCTGTAGTGGTCAGGGTAATGCTGCCAGTGGTGTGATGATAACAGTACCCATGGGGAATCGTTTTCATGAGTTAGGCACGAAAACTGGGGATGATAAGCCTCCTTTATGTGGAAGTGGCAGCATGAATAATGAGCCAAAGGAGTATTCATTAATGTGTAAAGGTGGGATAGATGATGAACATGAAATGGTGGAACGAACTCATTGTTTGGATATGATTGATACGAATAACCAGTTTCAGAAAAACAAGTTAGTGAAGTATCAAGAGATGAAGTACCATGGGAAATGGGGGGATCTTGCTGAGAATGATAAGGAAAATCATAAGGACATGATTAGGCCATCATACATTGAGATTGTCCAAGTGGGGAACAAGGCACTGCCGGTGATCCAGGACAAGGTGGTTGCCTCTCTGCGAGGAAGGATGAGGAAGGACTACTCCCATTTGACAAAGACGATGCCTACTACATCTAATATTAGATGTATACAATCTCCCAATGAGTTTCTTGAGCTGGATTGGTTGAATATGATGAAGAAATATGCTATGGTTCTGAAGCACTATAAGTGTTCAGTGTGGGAAACAACGACTGAGGAAGAGTCTGTTTATCATGGAGTTGGTGAGGGGTGTGATTTTGAGGATTTGCAGTGACTGTGTTGGGTCTGTAATGCTTGTTTCCTATTCTTTTCTTTTATTTTAATAAATGGTCAGGGGTTCTGCCTCTGGCTACGCTTTCCTGGTAATATTATCATTTTATTTATATTGTTTTCGTTATATAGATCATTGTTATTATCATAATTATTATTATTTATTGAAAATGTGTTATAATATATATATATAACAAAAAAAACATGAAACGATAAAATATAAGGGAGGGAGCCCTATGAAATAACACCCTCTTAAAAGCCCTTACAAAGAAGGAATCTATTAAGAAAGGTTCTTCTTTAATGTTTTACCAATAGAAGGTGCTTTATAATCATGCACTCACAATTCTGTAGAATCTATACATAGAATTACCATATATTTGAGATTTGTTTTCCCCAAAACATATTTAGGAAATTTGTTTTTATCAAATGTGGATTTTTTTCAATGTGATATAGTTCAATATGTTAACAATTTTGGAACAAAAAATCGATATCAATCTCCAATGAGTCATCAATTAGTATTTTAAAATCTGTTTTCTAAAACAATCTTAGCATCAAGAATCCATTCGCAGATATGGTCATATTTTTTAACAGATTCAACAATCGGCCTCAATTTTTAAGGTGGTTGTGGCTATCACCTTCATCATTGATTATCGGTTCATGGTGGAGTCTCTCCTTGTAGTCTATATCAATGATAATTCAGGATTCAGATAAGGTTCTCATTAGACTATGTACAAGATTATTCTACACTAACTCTAGATTTATATAAGCTTTATTTGTTATTAGAAGAGTCATATGCTTTGAATTTGGTTCCTCACATTATTATCAAAAAACAACCCCATGTCATCTATATCTGATATGTTTTTTTCAGGCCCACAGTAATGGGTTTACAACATTATCAAGAAGTTGTTGGTTTTGGGTTATCCATTTGTAGAATTCCCATTTATTTGGAATCGTGAATGGTACCCTACCATATATGGATACATTAGTAGCCATTTTGACTTCACCTATATAGTTCCCCCCATATTTGGGAACACAATATATCCTTTTGCAACTCAGCTATGTGGGTGCAGTACCAAAAATTTCTACATTGAGTATTTCAAATTTGGTTACATTGTCAAATTTTGGAAATTCCACAATAGATTATACTACATTGCAATATATTATAAAATTAATAAATAAATATTGCCTAAAAAACATAAAATCAAATTTCATTTTATTAATTATTTATAAAAAAACTAAAAACTAAAATATAATAAAAAACATTATTCCTTATTTTGTTTAAAAAATTAAATGTTGATAATTAAACTCAACCAATATAAAATAATTAATGAAATTAATGGAATTTAATGAAATAAAAATTTATAAATATTATAACAGAATTGAATTATAATTTGACTCTCCATATATTATATTATTTAAGAAATTAAATACAAAGATAAAATTTAATACATTACGTAATAAAAAAAGAACAAGAAATTTGAAATAATAGAATAAAATTATGGATTTAAATGATTCATTACAATTATGTATTAATAAAAACATGAACAATAATTTTTAATTAAAACATTAGAATATAAATTTTGGCATAAAATCTTTAATATATTTTTTCATTAAAAATTTTCCCAAAAAAAGTGACAAAAAATTTCAATCAACTTTAAAATATCTTAAATATTAAAATTATATAATTAAAATGACATTTAAAAATAGAATTAAGTGTTTTATTATTCTAAAATCTAGCTAACAAAAAATGTAAATTAATTAATAAATACATATTTTTATAAATTATAAAATATTAAATTAATGAAATTTTGTGGAAAAATTGTATCAAATTCGTTCCAAATAAACAATAATGGATAAAAGAATTATGAAATAAATACAAAAAAATATAAATTATTGTGTGAAATATCATGCATGAGTAAAAAAAATTATATTTGAGATAAAAAACTCTTACAGCTTTAGAAATATTTTATGTAAAACAATTTGATATATATTATTCCACATAGACAGGTAATATACAAATAATAATGATACCATCAATATTAAAATTAATGCTAAAGGGGTTGAATACACTCCATTCAAAATAATACATGTATGATAGTAAAAAACAATGTCTTAAGGGTTGAAAATTTTAGAAATGAAACCCATTACTAATTTTCCCACATAGTCGAATATAATTTATACTCGTTGAGAATTTGTATTTTCTTTTGAAGTATCCTTCTGAAAAAAAACTGATGAATTTTTTTAATATATATTCCAATAAACATGAATAGAGTCACTAGAAGAATTAAATGGGGTATAGTTTCATGGTAATTTTAAACTAGAGGTGTTGCGAAATTTGGGCGGAAGTGATCTCCTTTTACAAATGAAAAATATGGATAAATCATTTTAAAAGAATGCTAAATATGTGATATGAATGAAATTGTATAATATTTAGGTGAGTTATGTGGGGGGAAATGTTATTTATAAATTTAGTCATAAATTTATAACCTAATAAAGTTATTTTATAAGGTTTTATGGTTCACACTGATTTAGTAAAATATTAGCCACATTAGATTACATAATTCATCACTAAAAAATGTTGATTAAAATTTATGTATGGTAATTATTTTCTCACAATAAATATAATATAACCCTTTATAAATAATTTTAATGTGATAAATCCAAATATTCACTCCATTTAATCTATTATAATTCTAAATATGAGAAAAAAAAACATTGAAATTAAAACATATAATGTGTTAAATTTTGGATGAAAAGGTTGTTTTGATCCTTAAGTGCTCATAATAGTTTTCTAAAATTCATTACTAATTAAAAGAGTATAATTGATTTTCTTGTTTAAAGAACAAAGTAGAGTAATAATTTAAAAAATATCCATTTATATTAAAAATTAAAAAATTAGAAATGAATATTTCATTAAATATCAATAGTTTCCCACAATGCCTTTTATTTTATTTAATATCATAATATTATTACTAAAACATAAAATTAACATGAAAATTAATAATATAATTATAATATAAAAATTGAAAATCATTTGACCAATTAAATTTTCTAATATTTAAAACGTTTAATATTAATAGTAGAACATATAATGCATATGAACCATTTTTTAGAAAAATTTGATTTCCAAAGTAGAAATTTTATTTCATTTACTTTTTTGATTTCATTAAGAACCATGATATAAATTGAACTAATATATAACAAATAAGAGTAATTTTTATTCCAATTTAGGAGGAAACTATATATTACCATTAAATTTCTTAATTAAAAGAAAATAATGAGAAGTATTTTTATATTATATTGAAATTTTTCTTATGTTGAAATAATTTTTCTACATTTAAAATTAAATTTTAAAATAAATATTTTCAATCCATATATAAATATTTAATAATTTTAAAAGATTTATAACCTACTAGTTCATTCTCTTATATCGATGTAGTCATATAAATTACACTTTAGGTAACAACTATATTATTCACTTTTCAATTGAAAATACATTATTTCAAAAAAACCAAAAAAATCTCTGGATAAACATGATATACTAAATTAAAATAAGAAATACATTAAAAATAAAAAAAATAACAAAAATTATCTTTTATGTTAAAAATAGAATATTGAATGAAAAACCTTTTTTATTATAAAAATTCCCTTTTACAACTATAAATGTTCGTAATACAGTTTTGTATGAATTTGTAATTAATAAAAATATTTTAATCTATTATTGGGTTTACTAGTCTGAAATATACATAATATTAATCAATTTATATTTCATGGATCATTTTTTTTTCAGTGTTTCTCATAAATCACGATATCAAACATTGTATTAATTTATAAAAATATATTCTATAATATTGAGGTGTTAAATTCTACTCTATTAAGAAAATCTCATTTTTGAGATTTTATTTATCACATACTTATGAAAGTATATCAAGGTATTTAAAATATTTATGTTATTCGAGATAAAATATCAATATAAAGACCATCAATAAAAACATAGTAACTAAATCAGGTTTCTTTAAAATAGGCATATCAATATCCATGAGTTTTTCTCTATCAATTTGAGCCAAGAGTCTATCATTATTTGGTATCTTGTCCCAATTTATATAATTTTCTTATAAAGAGTATCCATACTCATTCGTTCATTGATAAAATAAAATAGGTTAATATGAATTTTTTTCCTTATTCAATATATGTATATATATTGGAATAATCCTGTTCCAAAATCACATTAAATTCATCTAAAGGAATGATAACAAGATTTCCACAAGTCCTATTCCAATAAAAATAAATTAAGTGTATAATACATTAAAAAGAATTATTTGATAATAAAATCATCAGGTTGGTCATTAAATATTGCTACAAGAAATTATAGGATTACTTGAGTTACATGACTAGATTCTAATTCCCACAAGTCTAGTATTGATGGCCAGTGTATCATTTACCCATTTCTTACATGAACTGTTTTAATAATAGAGTTGTTTCTCTATTCAAGGAGTACATTGATGCTTATTATCATCAATATTTTATGATTAGGAAATTGATTTTCAAAATTAAAAAATTTCATACAATTTAAGAATTACAGTGTGAAAATTATATTACTGGGCGATGATGAGAATCAAGGCACACATATGCATCATATAGTTGATAGAAATCATGGCATACACAGTTGAAGGTGAAAAAATTCCCATGACTCATTGCAGTGTATTGGTGTCCCAATGAGAAGAGGAATAATGAGAAAGAATAATGAGGATTTACTTGGATCACTTTAAATTACATGAAGAGGTCCAACATTAATTCAAGTTAAGAACAAATGGACCTTTAATTATAGGTTCTGAGGACACAGAAAGTGTAAAATGAGTCATTCCCAACTTATCTTTTTTTCTAAAATCATTGATCAATCCATGATTTAAAAAATGTTTAATTTTTTGATCTATGAAATATAATCCAATGATATATATAAGTGATAGAATGCCTTAACCAATAAATATGATAATCACATATTATTTATAATTAATTTAATTAAATAAATAATTTCCTTGATGGAATATTATCTTCACTAATGGATATGACAACAGATCTGCATTGTTTTTTCATTGTGTTGTAGGAATAAAGGTAGATTCCCACTAGTGGTGATCCACAGATGTTCCAAAAATCTCCAAACATCACCATTGGAATCTCCAGGTATTATAATGAAATATCCTAGCACTTGTGTCGTCCACCTTTGATTGCCTCAATAATCAATTCTAAAAAATTATCTTATATCTCTCAAGACATGAGAGTTGAAGGTGGAGTAAGATCTCTCTCCAATCATGGGAGTGTTCTTAGAGAACGTATCCCTCTATGTCTTGAGATGATTATCCAATTCGTTTGTGGATATCCAAAAAAAAGTATTTTTTTGTTGAGAAAATAATATAATTGAGATTATATATCACTATGGTTAAAATAAAATAATTTCACAAGTTCCCTTTATTATTTATTTAATCCTTGTGAAACACCATTTCAAATAATGATAATATTATTAATATTATTTCTCGATATTACCTTAGCATGAAAATTTAAGAAAATATTATTTAATTAAAAAAATATTAAATGTTTATTAGCTCTCACCAGCGCATAAAACTAGGTACTATATTCTTCTATAACATTCACAAGGTCTTGAATAATGAGTATTTATTTTTTAAATAAATATCAATACATTATTCACCAACAATATATTGATATTATTTTCCATAAATAAAAAATAAATATTTATATGCATTCAATCAAACATGAATAATTATTAATGCACATACGAGAATAATATTTATTCAACATGTTAAATAATAAATAATAATATATTGTTTAACTAAGATTCTTGATAAATATACTATGTTACCCTCTAAGCTTCTTTCTTAATGGAATTAGGAAAATAGACATAAATTATATGGTTAGAATAGATAAATAAACCAAGACACACATAAATAAAGAATTTAATGCCACAATGAAATGATACCTCATACAGATGCATACTGTGTAATATAATCCTTTTATCCCTATATCTCTAATAAAGTAGGTTTCATGTTGGTCACATCAACCTATGTGCTCGATGTCTCTTTCTTTGACTTCCCATAAATTGAACATGCCTATAGAGAACCATGTCCTTGTATTTGTTTTGGATATATAATTTCCTTAAATTTTCAAAATATATCAACTTTGGTTAAATAACATAATGGACAAATCCTTTCTCTCATTATTCATTAATGAAATATTACTCGTGATGAACCCAACATATCCTACCCCACCAAAAATATCTTTCATCACTGTTTTCTTCAACACATCAATATATGTGACTCATAATTATCAATAATAGTAATATTAAATTCTAATGACTAATACATATATCCACATATAGTAACATCTAATGATACATATTGATGTGGACTATAGGTGGGTCTCGTTCTAATAAAATCCTGTTCTATATTACCAAGGTCTTATACCATGAGAAGGTGCCTTAAAGTTCCCTGAGTCTCCACACCTGACAACATGGGTCATCTCTGTCCCTAAAATGATATCATCTAGTTATATAACATATATTTAAGAATAGTGTCAACATGTGAGTTCTCATCATAATAAATAACTTTTATGATATTTTAGTGTGACAGCTACTCTTATGACATAATAACATATTATGTTACACAAAAGAACAATAATAATGTGGTAAAGTGTTTATTCATATTCAAAACTATGAATACATGTTATCATAAGGTGAATATATATTGTTTTAAGGGCACCAAATCCAATAGAATCCCACATTCACTAGAATTAACTTCTTTCAACCTTCAGTCTACTAGATCTCACATTATACTCATGCCTCTACTAAGCTAGGTCTTTCTTCATGGGGTTTGACATGTTATATTTCTTATGAACTATTCTTACTGTAACTTCACCCCTTGGATGAAAATCACGTAATAGGTTATTCTTCTAGAGTATTTTCATTATCAATTGGTGTGACCTTGCCTATTTTTCAAGAGCCACCACTATAGTATTATCAGAATTTAATGTGACGGGGTCATTACTACGAGGTACCACATCAAGAGCCTATAAAAAGTTATGAATATAAATAGATTCCTTGGCTGCATCAGAATATTATACATACTTGAGCTTCCTTGTAGAATCAACAAAAACTTGCTACATTTAACTCTTCTAGCTCGTAGCTCCTCCATTGAGATAGAAAACATATCTGGACTTGAACTTTAGATCATTCTAAGATGTCTAAAAACTAGCATCATTGTAACCACTAATGACTAGATTCTAGTCTCCTCTATATACCGGGAACATTTCCTTAGTTCTTCTCTTATACTTATGAATATCCTTAACAGTATATCAATGATTTTCTCCTACATCTTCTTGATATCTACCTTCCATGTTCAATGCAAAGGCAACATCAAGTCAAATAAATTAAACAGAATACATTATAGATCATATTGCTATAGTTTTTGAGATATTTCTCATTATCTATCTCTCTACTATTTCGGTTGAGGAGACATTTTCATAAAAATATATAAACCCTGTTATAGTAGAATATATCTTCTATTGGATTGTTCTATACTAAATCTATTTAGTATCCGGTCAACCTATGAACTTTTACATAGTTCATGCAGCCTCTTGGATCAATCATGAATGATCATGATCTCTATAATATAGAACTCTTTACCTAATAACTTCATAGAGAAACACTTGTTTGACCAGTCCTTAATATAATATAATACTGTTATGTTCTTTCTAATAACTAATATTTCATCAACATATAATACAAGGAGAAAAACTACATTTTTTCTAAACCTCTCGTAAACACATGTTTAAAATCCATTCTTAATGAAACAAAAATAAATTATGTATTAATCAAATCAAACGTTCCATGACATGGATTCTTTCTTCAATCCATAAATTTTTCTTTGAAACAATAAAATATTCTTGGCAACACTTCGAGTCATAAACTCATATAGTTTTTTCATATAGATGTCTTCTTGAAGGAACCCATTAAGGAATGATGTTTGTAAATCCATATTCCCAAGATTATAGTCAGGTTAATATAGTATATCAAGTATAATTTTGATGAATTTAAACAAGGAAACTAGTAACAAGGTTTCATCGCTTCCCATTCCTTAATGTTGTTTAAACCCTTTTTCCACTAGCCTCGCTTTATAGTTATTTACATTACAATCCATGTCCAGTTTCCTCTTGAATTCCCATTTTCATCTAATGATATTTACATCAACATGCACATCAACCAGAACCCAAACTCGGTTCAAATACATAAAACCCAATTAAAAATTAATGGCTTAATTCCATCTGGTATCTTCTAAGATCTATACATCCTCAATATAGGAGGAAGGTTCATCATTGTTATCCAATAATGATTCACCATCTTTGGTGGATAGAGAACCATATCTCCCTGGTTCTATCACCTTTCTTATTCTCATATATAGTATTTATGTTTCATGAACAAATCCTTCCCCAAAGACTTATGAAATATGTTCCTTTACCCACATTTGTGAATCATTAACTTCAAATTCATTGTTTTTAATGCGGATTCCACTATCCTTTTTTATGATGTTCTCCCTCTCAAAAAAATATGGTCTGTTAGGAAAAGTCACATTCTTGTATGAGGGGTTGTATAGGCATTATCCCTTTATTTCCTTGAGATATCTAATAAATATACAATTTTTTCCACAAGGTTCTAGTTTTACTCCTAATAATTCCATAATAAATTTATTGCAACCACAAACATATTCATGTGAAAAATGAGGTTTTTTCCACTCCATAGCTTAGTTGGAATTCCATTTTCCAATTTTGTTGGTACATAGTTTAATTAGTATTCCATAATTTTGAATACATATCCCTAAACGGATAATTAATGATATACATGACTCGTAATTGAAATTACCATGTCAAGAAAGGAATGATTCCTCTTTTAAATAACACCATTCCACTATGGTGTGTATGGTGGAGTGAGTTGAGATAAAATCCCAAAATCTCGCAGAAAGTCGATAAAATCATGTTAAATATATTTACCACCTATTTCTAATTGATTCTTTTTCATCTTAATTTCAATCCAATTACCTACATCATTATTTAATTCCTTGGATTTATCAATGGATTCAGACTTATAAGTCATCATGTAGATATATCCATAATAACTCAAGTCATCAATATTTGTTATAAAGTAGGAATATACAAATATTGATTCTATTCGAAATTGTCCACACACACTATTGTGAACCAATCCTAAAATCATTGTGGCCATTTAATCCTATCCACAAAATGGTGGTTTGGAAAATTTTACTTGTAAATAACTATTAAATCTTTCAAGTTGTTTTATCTCATTTGAGTCCAAATAAACATTTTAACAGAGTGTTTTCAAATGTTTCTTGTTTACAAGAACAAGGAAGTGATACCATAGATGGGTGTTATATGATTCGTGTGAACATGATTCATTATCAATTAAAAAATATGGTTTTCAAAATTTAATACATAAATTTTATTATTTAAATGTGTCATGTTATACTATATGGGTCCTTATAAATGAAAAAACTTTTATTTCCAATATATGAAATAAAACCATCTACATCTATGAATGTTACAAAAATTATGTTATTAGTAACCACAATTACTTAATAAAAAAATTAAAACCAAAATTATTCTTATTGTAAATGAATGGTGGTAGTCACCAATGGCCATAGTATCCAACCTCATATCATTAAAAGAACTTGAATCCATATATCCTCTATAAATCTTTTGAAATCTACTTGGTTCATGAATTTGGATACAGATGTGAGCACAACAAGCTGTATCTAATACCCAATGTGGAGATATGGAAAGATTAATCCTGATAATGAATGAAACATTATCTCCCATATCTTGTGGGGGTTGTTCCTCTTCCATTCGTCTGGCTAACCACATTAAAATCCTTTCGACTCCTTTTCCTTACCTTGACTCTAGAACTCCCTCTTCGTAGTTTGATGGGGCTCAGGAGCTTTATACTATTTATTGGTCTTGGGACCCTTTTTCATTTTTCATTATTTTCTTATTCACCATAAAGACCACGGGTTTGTCATGACCTATTTCCTTATCTACTTGGAGAATCAATGTTATAAGTTTTTAAAGACACATATAATTATTTTTATGGTTTTAATTAATAATAAAAATTGTGAAGGTCTTGGGTGGTGATAAAATGATGAGATCGGCATGAATCACATCTAGATATATAATCCCTAAGATGTCTAATCATTTAATGTATCCAATATTAATGACTACATGAGGCCTTACTAGCACTAACTCTCCATGATTTGTTGTGAAAAAAGAAATGGAGATCTTATTTCTCTCTTTTCCCTCCTTCCCTTAATCGAGATCCTGAAGAAAATACATTATGATATCTGTATCCATGTCACATGCTTATTCAAAAGAACATTGGACATGGATAATTTCATGAAAAATTGAACATCTATAGAATCATTTAAATATTTCTCATAGAATTCTAACTCTTCATCACTATATTCATTCCCGGTGTCTTTTGGAAATGGTTATTCCAAATCCTATTATTTCTTTTCGTAGTGAAGGATGACATGTAGGCACCTTTTCCATTCTTAAAAATGTGTGCTGTTGAGAAGGTCATCCTTCTCTTTTATGGATTACAATGATATGTTTGATTTCATTTTAATTATATTTCTATAAAATAGGATAAGAATAATTTTAGTACTTTATCTAATAACATTATAAAAATATATAAATATTAAATTCATTACTATCCAACCATTTTTCTAAAAGGGAATAACCTTCACCAATAGTTTTGGAATATCCTATTACATGGACATCCTAGTGGTAAGGATATATATACCCCTTCTCATTAATTCAAATTTGGATGGTTAATAAACATTAATGGTGTTAGGTCGGCATATCTAATTCGAAATGCATTAACTCACAGTTCCTTGGTCCACTAAGTGGACTCCCCAATCCTGAAATCCTAAAGCTAGATTTTCATAAACTTTTCCTCTCAGATAAACCAAGTCTTACTTTGGGAGTCCACCATTTATGTAAACTAAGTTAAGTCAACCTAAATCTTCATGTTAGACTTCCTAGATAATTGAAATCATCCCATCATTGGCTAGTCAAGCGTTTTGAACCAGGGTTCGATTTTAATTGAAGTTGCATAAGGCTATACAAACTTAATATAAAAAATTGATGGATTTTATCCTTCAACGGATAAATTTTCAATTTTTATCTTAATGAAAATAATTTTAATAGTAAGTGGATTTATATAAGTGATTAACCAATTCATAGATAATATTTAAGCCTAAGAAATTTTATTTGTTATATCTTGCATGCTCGTTAATTTCATTAAATTATGTTATTGCAACAAAACATCCATAATGTAATTAACAAGAAATTATGAAAAACTAAAATAAAAAAGTTGTCTGATCTTGTGTGTTTACTAGTGATTAGTTTATCTATAGGTCTATAAACTAACCTCTTACCTAGAGCAAAAATAGCTTGATCCAATTAATGTTTGGGTTGCAGCATTCCACCTATCCATTAATGTATCTCTCTTTGATTGGTTTCTCCTTAGATCAAAACAAGAACCACATCTACTATCGTGGGTGTTCCATCAATTAGATATGAATTTACTCATACGTAGGTGATGGAAAAGGATTCATATAAAATAATCATTGGGCATGCAGGCCCTACATAATGAGAGGTTAGAAGGAACATATACTAAAAATTTAATTTAATAATAAATTAAATTAATCCAATCTCATACAAAGGTATTTTCTATTCTCATGATCATCCATATGCATGAAATGAATTATTACTTTACTAAAAAATGTATTAAATTATTAATTATTCTTATTTAAGAAAGATCACACCTAAATCAATTAATTATATTCTTTAATTAATCAATTATTTTATCTTAAGTCTCATCCGAATTTCATTCATTTTCACATCCATCATAAATTTAAAAATATTTTATAAATTTATTTAAAATATATTATTTAAATAAATTTACCTAGGAGGAAACAAAGTTAATAACCATTAAAATCCACCATACATGTATTATAATAATATATAGTTTTACTTTTTCGTCATATAGCATGCATAACATATCATGTACATTCATGATCTGTGCTATCAAATTAATGATTAGATGAATTAAATGATATTTTGGTCATGTGTTAGGCATCAATTCACATAGAGTAACAACTATGATACAACTAATACATGAAATATAGATCTGAACAATATGAAAATATTTATTAAACATTTTTATATATATAAATATATATTAAAAACCCATCACATAGAATGTCTTATAAATTTAACTACCACACAAAAGAACATATCTCATGGTTTAAAATGTATAATAAATATAGTTTAAAAAATATAATTTTGGTATAAGTAAACGATGTTTAAAGAAGAGATACAAAACAGGTACAAATCTCACCATCTATATAAGGTACATGCCAATGTAATTGGCATGTAACTCGTACCATAGAAAAAATGGATCAAACAACATGTAAAAGTGACTACATGGTGTAGGGACTCCGAGTTACATGGTCACGAATCAGGTAGGTTGTTTATGAAACAAAGATCTCATCCATTACTCAAAGGGACTAAATGCTATATATAGGTCAAAATAGTGTGTACTCTTGACGAAAGTGTTCCTAGAAGGCCATGTCAACATGCAGTGTAAGAATTAACTACACTGCATGTCATCAATGCACCCACATTGAATTAACTGCTGAATTAATTCCAAATGAATTTAAAACTAGTACATAGTGTGCAGCTCTAGTTACATGGTGTGCACTATTCAATTTTATAACTAGAATCATTGGAACCTCTTGATGAGTTCTTATATTTTATTTCATTCATAATATTAATATCATTGAATAGATCTGCAATAAATGAATGTAGAAGAATCATATTTTACAATTTGGATTATAAGAACGATTAAAAATGAATTGAAAAACTGAATCTAAAATTAATAAATCATACAAATATTTAAATAATTATAAATAACTATGTAACCTAGCTCTAATACCACTTGTTGGATTTTGGCATAGGGGATTCATGTGATGGGTCATCCCCAAAATTTCTTTTTTCAATCATAGATGATAAATTTGATATTTACATAATGATAAACACCATGCTCTATGAAATTTAATCAATTAATATTGACAGAGGAATGAATTCCAGAACCCAGATAATGGATCACCACATATTATTTATTATTAATCTAATTAAATAATAAATTACCTTGATAAAATTATTTCTTTATTGATGGATCTGATAATATATTTGTGTTATTCGATCCATTAATTTTAGGAATCAAAGTAGATTGCCTCTAGAATCAATCCACATGTTTTCCAAAAATCTAAAAAAATAACTGTAGGAATCAATGGGAACTAGAATGGAAGATTCTTGCACTTGTGTAATCTCCCTTTGATCATCTCAAGAACCGAATCCAAATAGTTCTCCTGGATTTCTCTTGAATCGAGAGTCGGAGGTAGATGAAGATCGCTCTTAATTCTTGGGTCAAATATTTAAGAAGGGGTTACTTTAGGTCTTGAGTGGATTATACAAATATATTATTTATAAAGAAACAAATGAATTATCTAATTGATAAAATAATATAAGTGGGTATATATATTGTTATGGTTTAATAATAAAATTACAAAAGTTCCCTTTATTACTTATTTAATCCCTGCAGAACCCCATGTAAAATAATGTTATATAAGGTTATTATTTCTGAAAAAGTGATTAATATTAGAAATAAAATAAATATTTTTTATTCAAATTATATTCAATATTTATTATTTCTCACCAGACCAAAAAAATCCATACTCCATTCCTCCATAATATTTATCAGGACATGAGTGCTGCCTTTTTATTTATTAAATAAATACAACTTCATTATTCAACAGTATGGATATAAATATTATATTATAAAATATGAAATTAATATTCAAATTTGATAAATAATACATGAATAATTATTAAACCACATCTCATAATAATATCTATTCTACTTGTTAATTAATAAATTATAATATATTACTTAACTGAGGTTCTATATATAATTAGTGTATCCCCCAATAGTACTCTTTATTATTGGAATTAGGCAATGAAACCTAAAGTTCATGTTTATTGTTAATAAAGATGACAAATCACCCATAGAGAAAGAAGTTAATACCACAACAACATGATACCTCATATGAATTTATAGTGTGTAATATAATCCCTTTATCACTATATCTCACACCAAACAGGTTGCATATTGTTGCCAATAACCTATGTGCTCGATGTATCTTTCATTGAATTCCCATAAATTGAACTTTCATATTTTAAATAATGAAAATAGATTTATTTAGGATAAATCATTTCCATCAAAGGTTCTACGAAATAAACTTTTGTAAAAGAACATAATGGAAAAATACTTTCTCGCAATATTCATTTATGTAATATTCTTAATGATGCACACATGGTATCTTACCTCTCCACAAACATATATATTCATATTTTCCTCATTACATTTATGTATGTGACACACAATTCACAATAATAATAATCATAATGTATAATGATAAATACACACATCTGAGGATAAGAACATCCAAGGACAGATATAAATGTGGATTTCCTACTAGAGGGTATCATTATCATAATATCCAATTGGATATTTCCATTGTCGTACACCATTAGAAGGTTACTCAAAGTCCTAATAGTCTTCATCCATTATATTTGGAATTATGTTTTACCCTCAAATGATGTTATTCGGCTATAGAACACATATTTATGAATATTATCATATAGCATATGGTATCTCATCAAAGTGGGAAACTGTTGTGACATTTTAGTGTGACAACTATGAATAACACATTATTAAAAACTATTTTATATAGAATAACAATAATGATACAATATTTAATTTATTAATATTAAAAAATATAGATTATAGATATAATGAAGTACACATAATTTGTATCTAGGGAACCAACTGCAACAGTAATCACTTGTATAAAAGCCTAAATGTGATACTAAATAGACTGCCCAAATGATACTATGAATGTATATCCACATGCATAAAAAAAATCTAAATACTAAAAAGTTGTTCCCCCTATCTTGAAATTCATAGTGATAATCTAAAATGTCAATATTGTCATTCCAAATAGTCTTCTTTATAGATATCATTTTCCCTGAAGCCAATGACACGTGTAAAAAAGTAAAAAATGTTGTATAGGCTTTTCAATTTGGTGGGATATGTATGTTTACATGTTTACCTATCATTTTACTAAAATGGCCACCTCCTTGTACCCCTTGAAGGATAATTAAGAATTTTTGGGATTCCAGTATTATTGTGACTGGGTTTATTGTGTACTTTGGTGAATGAAATTTAGGTTATTTGATAGAGTGATCAACCTTTGTGGATCTTTATAATTAGGATTTCAGTGGAAAAGTCTCTTTGGGTTTCTAATTGATTATCCACCTTCCATTTTAATTTCCTATGGGCTTATTTTAAATTTCCATATCTCTTCCTTTCATCTCTTGTGTTTCTGAATTTTCACCAATGAATATAACATATCCATATGGAGTCATATTATTTGGTATCATATATCATTAATGGAAAATTAATTCTTATATATTTCTATTTCTCCCATCTCTTTGTTCTTATATTTCCATTTTTGGAAACCACTAATTCTGGCCACAACATATTTCCACCACTTCATCCACTTTTTATTTGAGTTTATAGATATATAATTTGTCATTGTTTTTAGTTTATAATCTCATAAATATTATAGATATGGAAACACTAAAATTTTCCACATATACATGTTGATATAGCCAAATCAATCCATGCTAAAATTTCTCTCTTGTAAATATAACTATCACCAAAATAGATTTCAATCGAATTTGAAATTCAAGATATCTCATAGTTTTACATCATTTTAATTAGATTTGTGAATTTTGAAGTTTTTCATCTATTCTACATGGAGCAATGTGAACACACTCTCTGTATTTCATTTATTGATTATTGAACTTGAAATAAGAGTATCAAAATAGAAAAAAAAATAAAAAAACTAAAAAAAACATCTCATTTGAAATGTTGAGTTTTCTAATTTAGTATAAAATTTCATTTATTTTTATAATCCACCATCACCATTCCTTTAACCATATACAACCTTTAACCATATCTATTTCATCCTTTCTCTTTACCTCCCACTTCTCTTGGAAAATAATGCTTCAAAGACTTTTCAAATTTTAGTTTTTTTTAGTTTTTCATGAATTGATTGCTTCTTGCTAGTTGTATTATTGCTTCTATTTAAGAATACTTGTAGGAACCAGGTTATTTTGCTACAAAATTTGAGGCACGTTTTTAGAGATTAAAATGATATAGAGAAAGAGTGCATGCCAAATTAAAAAAATTGGGTGGTAGGGAGAATGAGTAATGATAAACCTCAATTTTTTCATGAATGTTTTTACTAAAAAATTTACCAGAATCATTTCTAGTTTTCATGATATATGAAATTCCACAACTTTAAGGGATTTATAAAGGCAATGAACTGATTAAGGTGATGATGAGTACTTCAATTTCACGGAATCATTTCCTTATTGAGGGACACATGTTTCATGGAGAAAACGTGACTTGAGAAGAATGAAAATAAAACATCCATACTTTTATGGTAAGAGTGACCCAAACCATAATTTATAGTGGGAGAGGAAGGCTGAACATGTGTTTGTTCTTCCCGGCTACTCATAGGATAATATTGCAATGTTATTGAAAGTTGAGTTCAATTACTACACTAGTATTTGGAGGGGCCCATTACAATTATTACAACAATGTAATGGAGAAATAATGATTTAAACATGTGAATAAATGAAGATAATAATGAAAAAAAATATTTCTAATTATTACTATTGATATTTTCATATGAACATACATTAAAATGTGCAAGGTTCTATGTGTGTGGAGGAATACTAAAAGGAAATAGATATAGCGATGATTCTAGAAAATTTGGATGAGTATAGAGAAAATACCATAGAATGATTCATAAATGAATTAATTATATCAATTAGAGATGTGGTGGAACATTTATCATACATTTACATAGAGGATTTTCAACATAAAGTGTTGAATGAAGAAAATAAAATATATTCTCCAAGGATTTATGTATGTTTCTGTAATTTTTTGAAGTATAAACAGAAAAAAATACTAAATAATTATTTAATTGGAATTAAAACAACCAAGGGATGTAAAATTTGATCCAAAATACTTAGAAGTGTCAAAATATCGGTTCTTCAATAATGATTCATGTGACATCCTAGTTTCAGTTGCTACATAGAGGTGCCCCATACCTGGTTGGTCACATGGTCTCAAACGCATTCCCCCAAATTCCAAAGGTAGTCGACTAGTAGTGAGGGCCTTGGGAGTGATAGTAGGCAGCCTCTGGCATTTGGTGAATTGTGCTTGAGGCCATGTGACCAACCAGGTATAGGGCACCTCTATACGGCACCTAGAACATGGAAATTACATGAATCATTAGAGAATAACCTATATTTGGACTATTTTGATTATTTTTTATCAAAATTTAAAGTAGTGAGAGCCTTGGGTGTGATAGGGTGGAATATATTCCCTCATTGGAAGAGTAATACAGTTGAATGAAAAAGATAACAATAGAAAATGTAATAATATTGACATACAACAATAACCAACAGAATATTACAAGTAAATAAACAACTACCACATATATATTTCAATAATGATGCATCTCACAAGTATCTAGGATAGATGCCAAACAAGTCACAATTATGGAATACAATTCTAAACCAAAGTACGAGGAAAACAAGTAAATAACTCTAGCAAAATCGCAAGCCACAGCTTGGTCCAATTCCCTCCAGCCCCATAGAAATAAAGTACATGAAGTAGAAGGGCTCATGGCCTTCTCTATACCTATAACAATATAATCTGTTTGGTCCCAAAATCATGACCCAAACAGCATGTGAGATGAATCCTAATAGGCAACGGACCAAATATATGTGTCTAACCATCAGTGAATATATAGGGCAGGAAATAAGCGAATGATGAAACGAAAAATGAAGTACTAAAAAGTAAATAGTCATATAGTTTAAATTACATTCATTTACATTCGTCAATTAATCAACAAATCAAAAACAAGAAACCCTCTAGGAAGTTCTCACAGCCTATCTCCTATGGTTCAACCAATCAATCTCAAGTGACCCTCTTGGTATGTTCTCATATCCTAACCCCTCTGGTTCAACATATACAAGGATACAACGACCACCTAGGTAAGCTGACATGTTCTAAAACCTTCAGACTCATGTAAACAAAGAATCTATGATGAATCAGTCACTATCATATCCCTATATAATCTTTTAATGACAAACTATAGACACTCTAAGGAAGCACGCAATATCAATCCCCCCTATAGTATCGTAACGGTAACTATAGAAAATCAGAGAGAGCACTCAATGTCAATCCCCCTATGGTCTCACAACATGAGAAAGAATAATAGGAACTCTGGAGGAGCCCTCAACATCAATTCCCCCTATTGTATCACTACACAGGGTTCCTAGATCCCTGTGTAAAGCAATCGTGCACAAACGATGTTCAACAATGAAATTTAACCTAAAAGTGCTTCTTGGAAAAATAGATACAAATCATATCACAACATTAGATAAATCACTTCATCCCAACCACACTATTCATGGAAATAAAACAGTGTAATAGGAAAAACTAGACCAAATGGTCAATATGATACCGAACATGGAAAAACACCTCCATATAATGGAAAAAAAACTCTGTTTACAAAAAGGATCCTTATCCCAAGAAATCAAGCATAGCATACATCAACAGGGGTAAAATACAAAACACACTATCTTCAAATATTGGGTATTGGGCACTTTTGCACATTAAATTAAAATAATAACTATAGAAATGCTCAAACCACCTACCTCGGCATTGCACGATCAATATACTCTATTGTCGGCCCTTGAATTGGCCTAGAATGACATTGATGTACAAAAATGTATAAAAAATTCGTCCATGTATCTCTCATTAATGAGCATAAATCATGGAATGAGGATCTAAAAGAAGTAATAACTCACCGTGGTGATTCCAATGTAATCAATCATGGTTGATTTAGAGCATGTATGGTTAATTAGGGGCATTGTAAAAATCAACGATATTCGTCACTCTTAGAAAATAAAAGGGGAGACGAAGATGTTTATTTTGATTAGTCATGACCCTGGTCCATTTAATCAATTAAAAAGAAATATACACAATGTGTTTGTTAAAAGTACATGACATGCATATGCCTTTACTGACCCTCGTTTTTGGTGTCCCTACCATGTTGTCACATGGTTTTGTACGCAGCTTTGACATGGCCAGACACGGATGGGAATTTTTTCTTGAGTACATTGTGTGTATGTAATGACCCAATCTTTTTGAGTAGTATATTAACTTACTCTTAATTATTTAATAAGATGTTAATGGTCAATGTAGAAAGAGGAGTCGATGGCTTGATCCAGTAGACTCGACCCTTATGAAGCCCACTTATCAGAGCTTGGGAAGGAGGTAGCATCTGTGGGCTTCGGTTTGGACCAAGCCCAAGCCGAACTTCAGCGTGTCAAGCTTGAACGGAAACGCCTATAGGAGAAGTTCAAGTTAGTAGAGATTACTACTAGGGAAATGTTATCTGAGCCTCCCTCAGATTCTCTCACCATAGCACACCTTACACTTAGGTCTTATGCCGGTGTTATAAGGGGCTATGTGACGAGACCCTATCTTCCTTGTGTAATCCTTTCGGGTGAATAAATTGAGA
Source organism: Viscum album (assembly GCA_963277665.1). Lineage (NCBI taxonomy): Eukaryota > Viridiplantae > Streptophyta > Magnoliopsida > Santalales > Viscaceae > Viscum > Viscum album. Next base: position 739,026,175 of record OY728137.1, read on the forward strand.
TATCGTCCTTTAGTGATGTTTGTGGATTTTCTTTTGTCCGGATAATTTTAGGATATATTTTATTGATGAATTTTTGAAAAAAGGATATTTTAAAACATTTATGTAAACCCTAAATAACTAATGATGTGTAATGATTTTCAAAAAATGGTCTTCTACAAAAGTGTTCAGTAAGGAATTTGGAGTCTAATAAGATCAACTTAATTTTTGATGATTAGTAAATTATGAATAGTGATTTTACGCTTAGGATTAGTAATATGACCAAATGGATTAGTAATTTCACTCAAAGAAAGCTTTAATATAATTTAGACACCTAGATTAAGTAATGTGATTCAATAAAATGGGTAAATAACGGTTTCATAAATTATTAGTCAATTATTAGTTTTTTCGGATGAATAGTGTTTTTTAATTAAAAATTTAATTAAAAATAATTAGAAAATTATTTTTATAAAAAGGACTTTATTTTTGAACTCAGAGCATCGATATTATGTTAAGGTAAATTTTGGGGTTTTTTCTGAAAAAAATGAATTTTTGATGAATAGTGTTTTTATTTAAAAATAAAATTAAAATATTTAGAAAATTATTTTTATAAAATAGATTTCATTTTTGAAATCAGAGCATTGATATTTGGTTAAGGTGAAATTTTGGGATTTTTATGAGAAAGTTGAATTTCCAGTGAATAGTAAAAATACAGTTTTAGGGTTTCGGTATGTTTAATGACATCATAACTGTGTCATGATGATTTCATGAGATCTTTTAAGGGTTGTCCGGCCAAGGGTGATGATTTATTGTTTTGGGGGCCCCATGTGGCCTAACTCCTTGATAAATGCCAAGGGAGAGCACATGGGTTTGAGAAAAGCACATGTGAGGTGTCCCTTGGCCATTATTGCCTTGTCCCCTCACTTTCCCTATAAATACCCACCCTTTCCTCCTTTAGTTTTCACTCCCAACTCTCCCCCAACGAAGTTCTGATCTCCTTACCTCCCAAGGAGTCCTCCCAAGGTGCCCCCAAGCCCACAAGGTCCAAAACTTTGAGTTTCAAGAGTCACGTTTTAAGGTAAGGGATCCGACCTCTCTCTTTCTTTTCATGTAATCTCTTTTATGGAATTCCTTTTATGCAACATGTTCTTATGTGAGAGGATGTTCTTTTATATTCCTCTAACTGCCCTTTTCATGTTTATATGATGAGAGATCCACTCTTACTCTCATCATTTCATTTTATGAAAGTTTAAGTGATGCCGTTAGGCTGCCGAATTTTTAAGGGATCCTTTCACCCTTCTCATTTTTCAAATTCGATTTTCATATCAAGTCTTTCAAGTTCCTTTTTTATTATGTTTGGGTATGATCTCTTATGATCATATGATGAGAGACCCTATTTGATCTTGTCAATTCATTTTTATTGAAGTTTAAGTGACGCCGTTAGGCTGCCGAATTTTCATAAGAGAAATCTAATTTTTGTCTTCCTTCCATGTTTTTCATTTCAAATGGTATGCCCTCCAAATTTCATTACCATGTCCATATATCATTCTTATTCCGCCCCCCTACTGTTTTATGGATCATTTATTAGTGGGTGACCCATGTCCCCTCTCTTTTCAATGTTTTCTAAAACCACGAAACACAGTCGTTATGTTGCAGAATTTTTGGCCTCAAAATGCCTCTCTCTTTTCTCAAAATTATTTTATGTTATAAAGTGAATACTCAAAGATCTTATTTATACAAGGATATTCACATATATATCAAAATGTTCTATTTTAAATTCTGGGATTTACATACATGACACCCGCTTTCCCTTTCCGTGGGTTTAAAGTGACGTAAGGATCATGTCTTTAAAGCAGTTTTTTAAACGTTACGATTATGAAATGAAACCCATTTATTTTATGCTATATGGGTTATTTATGAAATGTTTGATGATGATATATGTGGCTCACATGATAATAAAGGAAAATTTAAGGGTGCGCCCTGATAGCGCTCCAATGCATTGGGTAATGATGTAACCACTAGAGATTATAATTTTCACGATACCTTGGTGAATAACCTTGGTAATTTTCAAATAACACCTTGGGGATGGACCTTGGTGATATGTTCATGATTGTCTATGTTAAATGATGTAGCCACATCTTCAAGTTATGAAAAATGTTATTTTTATTATGAAATGCCTCATGATTTCTTCCTCATGCCTTAAAGTTCTTTTCATGTCCTTATTGAAGTATATCAAGTTCACATGTAAAATGTTCCTCTTGTTTCCCTTACTGGGCCTTCTGCTCACCCTTTCTTTTGATGTATATCCCCAGGTTATGAGATGCAGTAATGATCCTAGGATGAACTTAAGGAGAAGCCTTTCAAGTGTTTAAGAAGAATGATTTATGTTGTTTTCATGTATTATGTTCCTGGTTTCGAAGACACTAGACCTTAAAGATCCTCAGTTATGTGTAATGTAATGAAAGTTTATGTTATAAAATGGTGGGATGCTATAGTTGGTATCAAAGGATGGTTTAGTTATTTGTGGAAATTAGGATATAAAAACTTCAGGAAGAACCCTATAGAAAAGTTTAAATATAGGAAAACCTCCTGGTATTTTGGTAAGTATTGAGTAAGTGGTTTATCAAACAAATACATCCCTGTCTGGATACGAGCAGGTAGAGGCGGCTCTGGCACAGATGTACATAGGAGTGACACCCGAAAACACTGCTTTGAGCTAGACTCGAACGGGAACTGGTGCACGATAACAGGCCTTGCTGCACTCTTGGTTAAGACACTCCCGGGGGATATGTTTGGTTAATCACAAGCTTTTTATGAATCATTATGAAGGAATTATAGAAAAGTGTAATTGTATAAGCATGAAGTCTTAGTTAAAAGATCCATAAATGAAATAAGTTTCTCACTAAGGTTTTATTCTTTTAGAAAATGGCGGGCAATAGGAGGAACCGTGCCGATGGTGACTGCAATGCACCATGTGCTGACGGCCCTCTGATGGAAGCCGGAATGGAAACATTCATGCGAATGATGAACCAACTGACTCAAGTTATGAGTAATAACATGAATCAAGCTGAGAGGCCGACCTCACCACGAAGGGAACAACTTTCTGTTGAGTCCTTCATGCGTCAACGACCACCAACATTCAGTGGATCTACTGACCCATTGGTTGCGGAACAATTGATAAGCTCCATTGAAAAGATCTTTTCTGTACTTCATTGTTCGGAACAAGAAAAAGTCACCCTTGCTGTTTACCGCCTATAGGGATAAGCTGATAAGTGGTGGTCATTGATCAAAAACACAAAGCCACAAGGAGAGATGGAAGCTATGGAGTGGGAAGAGTTCCGGGGAATATTCATTAATAAGTATTTCCCTCGTTCGATGAGAACGAGAATGGAGAATGAATTTCTAGAGCTAAAGCAAAAGGAGAATGAATCAGTTGGATCCTATGAGATGAACTTCACAAGGCTTTCCCGTTAAACCTCAAGCTTCATCATGGACCCTAATGGGAAGGTTGATAGATTCTTCGGTGGACTACGACCTCATCTACGGAAGAATCTAGCCAACAGGGACTATGATAGCTATGAAGAAATTGTTCAAAGTGCTATGAAAGTTGAACTAGAGTTTGGGGAGACACAGTGGTCTCACAAATCTAATGAGAATAAGAGAACTCAAGAACCAAGCCTGGGAAGAAGTTTTGATCAGGAAAGAGGTGGAAAGCATCTGCAACATGCCACATGGAATAAATATGGGAAGAAACATTCGGGGAGCTGCTTGATCGGAAGTGGTAAGTGATATAGGTGTGGAAAAGAAGGCCATATTTCTCGAAATTGTCGTAGTGATGTGAAGCCTCAACTTCCCAACACTAACGACAGAGGAAAGATGGTTCTGGCCCTACCCGATGTCACATGCTTCACGTGTGGACAGCTTGGGCACTTTGCTAATCAATGTCCAAATCCGAGGGCGGTGGAGGGGAATCACCATCAACCTCAGCAGAGGCTAAGGGAGCAAGGTCGTACTTTCGCTATCACAACAGCTGAAGTTGAAGTCCCGAACGATGTGGTAGCAGGTACTCTTGTTGTCCTCTCAAAACTAGCAAGTACTTTATTTGATTCTGGTTCTACGCATTCCTTTATTTCCTCCAAGTTTGCAAGGAATATAGAATCAATCCCTGAACTGCTAGAGGTAGAGTTGTCAGTCAAGACTCCAAGTGGGATTATCCTTGCATCAAAAGTATTTAGAGACTCTAGTGTTTACATTGGTGAGAACAATCTTATCGCAAATCTAGTAGTCATTCCCATGATAGAATTCGACATTATACTAGGGATGGACTGGCTCTCAAAGTATAATGCTTAGATCAAATGCAGAAGTAAGGAAATCTCAGTAGTCTTGAATGAATGACCTACAGTTATCTTCCGAGGAGAGATATCCCGAACTGATCCCTATCTAGAAGCACCTCCTATAGCTTTCTTTATGGAGTTAATCGGTGATGAGGAAGAAGGGAAAGGGAGCATACAAATTGAAGATGTTCCAATTGTTCAGGAATACATGGATGTATTTCCTGAGGAGTTACCTGGAACTCCCCTAGAAATAGAGGTAGAGTTCTCCATTGAACTCGTACCTGGGTCTCAACTGATATCAATGACTCCATATAGAATGGCAAATGTGGAGCTAGAAGAGCTAAAGAAACAACTCCAAGAATTGTTTGAGAAGGGGTTTATCCGACCGAGTGTGTCTCCTTGGGGAGCACCAGTTCTCTTTGTGAAGAAGAAGGATGGATCAATGCGGCTATGCATTGATTATAGAGAACTGAACGAGATCACAGTGAAGAAAAGATATCCTCTTCCAAGAATTGATGATTTATTTGACCAACTTCACGGGGCTCAATTCTTCTCTAAGATTGACCTTCGATCTGCTTATCATCAACTGAGGGTGAAGAAGGAAGATATTCCAAAGACTGCCTTCCGATCAAGATATGGGCATTATGAGTTTACTGTTATGCCTTTCAGCTTGACTAATCCTCCTGCTATTTTCATGGATTTGATGAATAGAGTCTTTAAGGACTACCTTGATAACTTTGTGGTAGTTTTTATTGATGATATTTTTATATATTCAAAAAGTCGTGAGGAGCATGAAGATCATCTGAGGGTTATTTTGAAAACTCTACGAAAGGAGAGACTCTTTGGGAAGTTCATCAAGTGTGAGTTTTGGTTACAACAAGTGGCTTTCTTGGGGCACATCATAACCAATAAAGGAATCTCGGTTGACCCTGCAAAGACAATGGTTGTGGAGGAGTGGCCTCAACCCACAACAGTAACTGAGATTCGTAGTTTCCTTGGTTTAGCGGGATATTACAGGAGGTTTGTGAAAAACTATTCACGACTTTCTAATCCACTAACCAAGTTGACTCGAAAAGGGGTTAAGTTCATCTGGACAAAGGAATGTGAGGAAAGTTTCCAAGAGCTGAAGAAGAGATTGGTTACTGCACATGTGTTAACACTACCCTCTATCAGAGAAGGATTCGTTATTTTTAGCGATGCATCTCTAAAAGGGCTTGGGTGAGTCCTCATGAAAAATGACAAAGTAATTGCTTATGCATCTCGACAGTTGAAGATTCATGAGCAGAATTATCCTACGCATGATCTAGAGCTGGCGGCAGTTGTTTTTGCTCTAAAGATATGGAGGCACTATCTTTATGGGGAGAAATGTGATATATACACTGACCACCAAAGTCTAAATTATATTTTCACTCAGAATGAATTGAACATGAGACAAAGGAGATGGATGGAGCTTATTAAAGACTATGATTGTTCAATTCATTATCACCCTGGAAGAGAAAACAAAGTCGTGGATGCGTTGAGCAGGAAAGATCCTGTTGTTCTGGCAACAATGAGGATCCTGGGAGATCCCTTGATTAAAGATCTAGTAAAACTAGACATGGGAATTATAATGAAAGGGACATCATCAAACCTATCCCAAATGATTTCTCGACCTTCATTACTAGAGAAGATCAAGAAGGCTCAAAAAGAAGATCCATTGCTGCAGGAGAAGTTGGAGGCTGTAAAAGATGGGAAGTTACCTGATTTCAATATTGATCAAGAAGGTGTATTGAAATTTCATACAAGACTATGTGTCCCATCTATTCCGGAGATAAAGAAAGAACTGATGGATGAAGCTCATAGCTCTACTTTCTCTATACATCCGGGAATCACTAAGATGTATAGAGACCTTCGTGATCATTATTGGTGGGATAACATGAAGAGGGAGATTGCCTATTACACTACAAGGTGCCTGGTGTGTCAGAAAGTAAAGGCAGAACGACAACTTCCTAAGGGGGTATTACAACCGCTACCCATACCAGTATGGAAGTGGGATAATATCACTATGGACTCTGTAACTGGTCTCCCGAAAACATTCCAAAGGAAACAATGCGATATGGGTTATTGTGGACCGTCTCACCAAGACAGCCCATTTTATCTCTATTCGGGAAGATTTCTCTCTGGGTCATCTTGCCAAGATATATGTGAAGGAAGTGGTAAGGCTTCATGGGGTACCACTATCAATCGTATCTGATCGTGACCCAAGATTCACATCAAAATTCTGGAGAAGTCTTCAACATGCTCTGAATACTGAATTGAATTTTAGTACGGCCTATCATCCTCAAACTGATGGCCAATCTGAATGGACTATTCAGACACTCAAAGACATGCTGAGATTATGCTCAATGGAATTTAATGGTGGATGGGATAAACACCTCCCATTAGTTGAGTTCTCCTATAACAACAGCTACCATTCGAGTATTCAGATGGCACCCTATGAAGCTCTGTATGGAAAGCGATGTAGAACTCCTACTTGTTGGGATGAAACTGGTGAGAGGAAGCTCCTTGGGCCTGATCTCATGCAAGAGATGACGGAACAGGTTCATGCCATCCAACAACACATAAAATCTTCTCAAAGTCGGCAGAAGATCTATGCTGACAATCGTCGAAGGGACTTGGAGTTTGGTGTTGGCGACAAAGTCTTCCTTCGAATTTCTCCATGGAAGAGAGTCATGCGGTTTGGGAAGAAAGGGAAGCTCAGGCCTAAGTACATTGGCCCCTATGAAAATCTTTGATCGCATAGGAGCAGTGGCCTATCGTCTATCACTTCCACCGAACCTAGCTCAAGTTCATGATGTCTTCCATGTATCTCTCTTGAGGAAGTACATACCCGACCCTTCGCATATACTGAACCCAGAGGTGGTACAACTGGAACATGACCTCTCTTATGAGGAGCATCCAGTGGAGATCTTGGACCGTAGAGACAAGGTCCTACAAAACAAGACTACCCACCTTGTGAAAGTGTTGTGGAGGAATCACAAATATGAAGAAGCGACTTGGGAGCCTGAGGAAACAATGAAGCAAAAGTACCCTCACCTTTTCGACTAGGCCTCAAGTGTAAATTTCGGGGACGAAATTTCTTAATGGGGGAAGAATGTAACGACCCAATCTTTTTGAGTAGTATATTAACATACTCTTAATGATTTAATAAGATGTTTATGGTCAATGCAGAAAGAGGAGTCGATGGCTTCATCCAGTAGACTCGACCCTTATGAAGCCCACTTATCAGAGCTTGGGAAGGAGGTAGCATATGTGGGCTTCGCTTTGGACCAAGCCCAAGCCGAACTCCAGCGTGTCAAGCTTGAACGGAAATGCCTACAAGAGAAGTTCAAGTTAGTAGAGATTACTACTAGGGCAATTTTATCTAAGCCTCCCTCAGATTCTCTCACCATAGCACACCTTACACTTAGGTCTTATGCCGGTGTTATAAGGGGCTATGTGACGAGACCCTAGCTTCCTTGTGTAATCCTTTCGGGTGAATATATTGAGATATCTTCCTTTAGTGATGTTTGTGGATTTTCTTTTGTCCGGATAATTTTAGGATATATTTTATTGATGAATTTTTGAAAAAAGGATATTTTAAAACATTTATGTAAACCCTAAATAACTAATTATGTGTAATGATTTTCAAAAAATGGTCTTCTACAAAAGTGTTCAGTAAGGAATTTGGAGTCTAATAAGATCAACATAATTTTTGATGAATAGTAAATTATGAATAGTGATTTTACGCTTAGGATTAGTATTATGACCAAATGGATTAGTAATTTCACTCAAAGAAAGTTTTAATATAATTTAGACACCTAGATTAAGTAATGTGATTCAATAAAATGGGTAAATAACGGTTTCATAAATTATTAGTCAAGTATTAGTTTTTTCGGATGAATAGTCTTTTTTAATTAAAAATTTAATTAAAAATAATTATAAAATTATTTTTATAAAAAGGACTTTATTTTTGAACTCAGAGCATTGATATTATGTTAAGGTAATTTTTGGAGTTTTTTCTGAAAAAAATGAACTTTCGATGAATAGTGTTTTTATTTAAAAATCAAATTAAAAATATTTAGAAAATTATTTTTATAAAATGGATTTCATTTTTGAAATCATAGGATTGATATTTGGTTAAGGTGAAATTTTGGGATTTTTCTGAGAAAGTTGAATTTCCAGTGAATAGTAAAAATACAGTTTTAGGGTTTCGGTATGTTTAATGACATCATAACTGTGTCATGATGATTTCATGAGATCTTTTAAGGGTTGGCCGGCCAAGGGTGATGAATTATTGTTTTGGGGGCCCCATGTGGCCTAACTCTTTGATAAATTCCAAGGGAGAGCACATGGGTTTGAGAAAAGCACATGTGAGGTGTCCCTTGGCCATTATTGCCTTGTCCCCTCACTTTCCCTATAAATACCCACCCTTTCCTCCTTTAGTTTTCACTCCCAACTCTCCCCCCAACGAAGTTCTGGTCTCCTTACCTCCCAAGGAGTCCTCCCAAGGTTCCCCCAAGCCCTCAAGGTCCAAAACATTGAGTTTCAAGAGTCACGTTTTAAGGTAAGGGATCCGACCTCTCTCTTTCTTTTCATGTAATCTCGTTTATGTCATTCCTTTTATGCTACATGTTATTATGTGAGAGGATGTTCTTTTATATTCATCTTACTTCCCTTTTCATGTTTATATGATGAGAGATCCAATCTTACTCTCATCATTTCATTTTATGAAAGTTTAAGTGACGCTGTTAGGCTGCCGAATTTTTAAAGGATCCTTTCACCCTTCTCATTTTTCAAATTCGATTTTCATATCAAGTCTTTCAAGTTCCTTTTTTATTATGTTGGGGTATGATCTCTATATCTATCATACTGATCTCTTATGATCATATGATTAGAGACCCTATTTGATCTTGTCAATTCATTTTTATTGAAGTTTAAGTGACGCCGTTAGGCTGCCGAATTTTCATAAGAGAAATCTAATTTTTGTCTTCCTTCCATGTTTTTCATTTCAAATGTTATGTCCTCCAAATTTCATTACCATGTCCATATATCATTCTTATTCTGTTCCCCTACTGTTTTATAAATCATTTATTAGTGGGTGACCCATTTCCCCTCTCTTTTTAATGTTTTCTAAAACCACGAAACATAGCCGTTATGCTGCAGAATTTTTTGTCTCAAAATGCCTCTATCTTTTCTCAAAATTATTTTATGTTATAAATTGAATACTCAAAGCTCTTATTTTTACAAGGGTATTCACATATATATCAAAATTTTCTATTTTAAATTCTGGGATTTACATACATGAGACCCGCTTTCCCATTCCGTGGGTTTAAAGTGACGTAAGGATCATGTCTTTAAAGCAGTTTTTTAAACGTTATGATTATGAAATGAAACCCATTTATTTTATGCTATATGGGTTATTTATGAAATGTTTGATGATGATATATGTGGCTCACATGATAATAAAGGCAAATTTAAGGGTGCGCCCTGATAGCGCTCCAATGCATTGGGTAATGATGTAACCACTAGAGATTACAATTTTCACGATACCTTGGTGAATAACCTTGGTAATTTTCAAATGACACCTTGGGGATGGACCTTGGTGATATGTTCATGATTTTCTATGTTAAATGATTTAGCCACATATTCAAGTTATGAAAATTTTTATTTTTATTATGAAATGCCTCATGATTTCTTTCTCATTCCTTAAAGTTCTTTTCATGTCCTTATTGAAGTATATCAAGTTCACATGTAAAATGTTCCTCTTGTTTCCCTTACTAGGCCTTCTTCTCACCCTTTATTTTGATATATATCCCCAGGTTATGAGATGCAGTAATGAACCTAGGATGAACTTAAGGAGAAGCCTTTCAAGTGTTTAAGAAGAATGATTTATGTTGTTTTCATGTATTATGTTCCTGGTTTCCAAGACACTAGACCTTAAAGATCCTCAGTTCTGTGTAATGTAATGAAAGTTTATGTTATAAAATGGCGGGATGCTATAGTGTACAAGGAAGTAAACATTGTGTAATAATAAAACATTCCTTCTTCACAATTTACTCAAAATCATCTTAAAAAGAAAACTCCTAACTAAAAAGTAGATTTGGGTTCTTACAAAATTCCACACATAATGAAATTTGTACCATAATTTCCCTAACAAGGTGGAAGTGATGAAGAATTCTTGACCATCTCCAACCACTACGATCAAACATCAGCCTCCCTCTCCCAAGTCTCGTCCTGTACTCGCCCATGCAACCATAGTACTCATACCAAAGGAATAGACCAACCATGATAAACTTTCACACTTCGATCGACAATTTGGATAGGATGCTCTTCGAATGATCCGTCCACCTCCAACTCAGCCTCCTTGGGTGAAAAAACATAAGACAGGTCTAATAAGTATTGTCTTAGCTGAGAAATGTGGAAGATTTCATGCACATCCCAGTTCCTTTGAGGTAACTACAACTGATAGTCCACCATACTTACTATCTCTAGAACCTGAAACGGTCGAACATATCTCGACACATGCTTCCCCTATCTCATAATTCTCTTGTGTCCCAAACTCAACGTGACATGTCGGAAACCATTATCTCCAACCTTGAACATTAGAGGTCATATCTGTTGATCAGTATAAGACTTCATGTCATGACTGTGTAGCAGCAATCCCTTTCCAAATCAACTCTACCTGCTTTGCGGTCTCCTAAACAAGATGAGTTCCTAGCATAGTTGCCTCTCCTGCTTCCATCCAATATAGGGGAGATCGTCATGGCCTACCGTAAAAATCCTTATAAGGATAAATATGAATAGTTACATGGAAAGTATTATTGTAGGAAAACTCCACAAGAGGTATGTTCTTATCCAAAGAACCTCCAAAATATAGGACACGTGCTTGAAGCATGTCATCTACCTCCTAAATAGTACTCTCGTATTAGCCATGTTTCATGGAATGGTATGTTGTACTAAAAGTATATGTGTACTCAATACACTCAGTACCCTCCGAGACCTGAGAAGTAAAATGGGAGTCTCCATTTGAAACAATGGAGTGAGAAACCTCATGTAAACATACGATCTCCCGGATGTACAACCATACCAGCTCATTAACAATAAAGGTCTCTTGATTGGTAAAAAGTGAGAAACCATCATGAGTCTGTCAATGACAACCCAAAATGCATTATTCCCTGTGGTGACCTCGATAAACCTATCATGAAGTTCATCATGATATCATTCAACTTCCAATCAAGAATGGGTAACTATTGTAAAAGCCATGTTGGTTGCTAACGATCCACCATCACATTCTAAAAGGTGGAACACCTTATCAAAAAACATGAAACATATCTCTTCATACCAAGCCACAATTACTAATGGTGTATATCTCAATACATCTTGGTAATTCCCAGATGAACTTCCCAAATTAAGAAATAAAAATTCCACATCAACTCCTCACGTATGTCAGTTGACACCCATACACACCCATGAAAACACAAGATATCATCCTCTTCTACTATCCATCAATGTATAGGGTCCTCCCCTTACACACTCTCCCATAGAACTAGGACTTATGAATATGATAGATTCCTTATTCACACTCGATCAAGAAGAGTAGAGGTAACAACCACAGAAAAATGAAACATCTACCCATATCTCTCGTAAACCTCAAAATGCATCTTAGATAATAGAGCCATAAGCTGCCACTCACTCCTAGCCTCCAAAATTTTCTTTACTTGAGTTCTCCTACTCAACAAATTATCTACTGCCTTGACTTTTCAAAGAATTATGAATGCTCAAAATTCATGGACTAAATTTACTCAACCCACCTTCACTATCTCAAATTCAGATCATGATGAGTGAAGATATACTTGAGAATTTTGTGGTCGATGAAACCCACAAAATGCTATCCCAAAAGATAATATCTCAAATAGCGTAAAGCACAGAAAACTATAGAGAAGTCTAGATCATGCATCTGTTAATTCCTCTCATGTGGCCTAAACTAATAAGACCCATACAGAAATACCCACTCCCACTGCATACGCACTACTCCCAACCCGATAACTGATGCATCATTGTGAATAATATATCTCTTTTCCGGCTCTCGCAATACTAGTATCGGTGCTGAAGTCAACCTTCCTTTCATCTCTTGAAAGGTAGACTCACAAGAATATAACCACATATACTTCCCACCTTTCTTAGAGAGCCCCATTAGTGGCACTAAAAGCAATAAAAGTCCTATATGAAATGACTGTAGTAACTAGCCAACCCTAGGAAACATCAGACCTCAAAGATTTTCTTAGACTGGTCCTAGAAAACTACTGCTCTCACATTCTATGGGACTACTGATACTCCAAAATCATAGATAACATGACCCAAAAAGTGAATATGGTCCATCCCAAAGTTTCGTTTTGAGATCATAGAAAATAAATTATGCACTATCAGTGTACACAAAATGATCTCAAGATGTGTGGCATGGTCGTGTAGAGTGTGAGCGTAAAAAAATAAATCCTCCACAAAGACTACCACAAAAGAATCCATGCATAGATGGAATACTCGGTTCATCAGTGCAATAAAAATTGCAGGCACATTTGTGAGACCGAACGGCATGAGCATATACTCGTATAGAACATACCTACTCCAAAAGGATGTAAATGGTATATATGATGTTGTAACGTGAAAATGAAGGTAACCAGATAGAAATTTAATCTTTGAGAACACCCAAGATCCTCGAAGTTGATCAAATAGATCATCAATCCCGCAAGGTATATTTGTTCTTGACTGTCAATGGGTTCAACTACCGATAATCCACACCTTCTCTAAGGGAACCATCCACCTTCTCCACAAACATGATAGGCGAACCTCAAGGAGAAGTGATGGTTCAGATGAAACCCTTCTCTTGTTACTCCTCTAACTGCTTCATGATCTTATTTACCTCTTGTGTTGCCATTCTATAATGAGGAATGGACACCAGTGCCGCTCCTGGAACAATCTCAACAAAAAAATAAACCTCTCTCTCTAGAGGAAACCCTAAAATGTCTTTTAAAAAGAAATCTCTAAAATGATCCACCAATGGAGGAAATTCCTACTATGACATCCCATGTTCATCAAAATATAGACTAGAAATATAGGCTATAAATCCCCCAAATCCATGATTCTTGCAGCCTTCTCTGCTTTCCTGGACATCCCATTTTCCGAAATATAAGAACAAACCACCCTCGGGTGATGTGAAACTCACCCTTTCATGATAGCTGTCTACAATAGCCTATAAGGGATCTAACTAGTATATTTCGAGAATAAAATCATAGCTTGTCATATATAGGTCATTGAAGCCCCAGAAGAAGTAACACCCACCAACCTAAAGAGGGAACTCCTTGCACTTACATACAATGGTTGTCCTTGCCCCCAACAGAGTGTCATGTAAGAGTTTGTGTCCTAGAACTAACTGGTTTTACATTATTTACATGGATATTTTTTATATTATTACATATTTTTTATTGTTCTGTATGACAATGATGTAATAATGTCCTATAGTATTTTTCTATATTGATATGGTCATAGAAGTACCCCACTATGATGAGAAACTTGAAATGCTATATCAATATTATTAAAAAGAGTTATATGGTTCGATGACATGATATGATGGGACACAGAGCTTGCAGACCGACAGGTGATAGTACTCCTAAGAAGATGAGACTTCCTCTCATGAAGTTCGCACTTGGTAATCTCCAAGATATGAGATTAAGAGAACAGACTCACTAGTAGGAATTTATCATGTTTTGGTGTCATCATATATTTATATCTACATGTGTATGTAATGATCCTTACACTTTAATATTATCATTAATATGTTTCATGACTTACGCACTTTGATTTACTGACGAAAACGGTCATGCAGAGAGTTGGTGGGATGTAGGGAATGTTGGGTGTGTCACAAGTGACATGTAATTAATGGATAAGTTAGGGAACGATTTGTACCTTCCATTTATGGATGTTGACATCTCGTCCCTTTGATTGAAATAGAACTGTTACGTGAAATTCCATGGCCTTAGTGTAATGATGATTTTATTTCAAGTATTCAAAAAATGACGTATCAAGCATAAATGTTGATGACACAATCAGAAAACATGCTTTATGAGATATTGGTACAATGGGATTATATTACATAGTGAGCATTCGTATGTTGATGTCATTGTTGCGACTTTATGTTCGTTCTCTTTTTTGCTCTGACCCATTGATCGATATTACTCTTGGACTTTAGGCAAGACAGCCAAATTCCAACGAGAAAAAAAACCTAGTGGGTCACACACTATGTGTTTTTGGGGTATCAGTTAAATTCTATTTTAATTTAATTAATGAAATAAATATTATTCTCAATACTTTGGAATAATTTTTGTCAGGTTACAATGATCTCATAAATTAAATAAAATATATTTATTTATTTAAATTAACATTTAATAATTTTTTACTTCCTAGTCTGTAAATAAAATATTTATATAAGAGAATAAATTATTTATTTATTTATTCAATTGTTCAATAAATCGAAGTGGTGTTCAATCAGACCAAGGTCTGTCTGGTATTAGAATAAATATTTTCAAGACGATAAATAATTATTTTACTTGTTGGAACAAATTAAAATAACGCAACTACTATTTTATTTTGTGGAATTTTATTTATAATTTTGTTTTTCACAAGTTGGCACACCATAAATAAAGAGGATGTTTTTATTATGAAATTCATTGGTCTTCTCTAGGTTCATGAATGTATTTAATTTTTTCTAGGAAATTAAATATTTTAACTGATGTTCCATGTATATAAATAGGAAAGTAAGATTATTGTGCCAGACACCACACCACACTCCAGTTGAATTGGGAATTGTTAAGCCAAAAAATTTCTCTCTTTAATCCTCTTATATCCCCTATAAATAACAAGAGTCTATCTTCAAGGATGAAGAACAAGGTATCAAGAATAACTGAAACAAGACCCTCTCTTCGTCGCGCTAGAACCTGGAGAATGAGTGGTGTCGATCCGAGGCCATTGGAGCACGTGTGGATCACCGCTAGAGGGATTCTAGTTTGGATCCTTACAAGTGCAATGATATAATCTAGAAGGGTCATTCTGGAATATCAACATCATCAATGAAGAAAAATACCAATGATACTGGTATTAGTTTTTCTTTATGAAATTAATTAAATTAATTTTAAACCTGATGTGAAAGATCCTCTCTATGGTTTCAGGCCTCATTCTTCTTTATCTAAATAATTGATTGTATTTATGGAGACTAGCATTAATTGTTGTTTTGATCCTATAATAATCGTTGATCATGGTAAAAATCAATATTTGGTCTCATCCCAACCACGCTTTCACTGCGCCCGGAACCTTCAAGTGGTATGAGAGTGGTAACATCATAGTGTATAATTATTTAAATATTAATTTGATGAATTACACATTTAATAATTTAGTTGTTTCAATTCATGTTAATCATTATGAAAATCTAAATCTCGATATCTATTCCTCCACTTTTACTTCTCGTTCCCATTTCAGAAATGATCTTCTCTTTTAATTTTAATTAAAATAAAATATAGGATCTAATCCAAAGCTGACAAAGCTTCATGTCCATACTATACAAGAACACATGGTGTGTATTCGGCAGTACAATCCATGTAGTCCAGATTCAATTCATCATAGCGGTCCCCCAAATGAAGTTGTGTTTTGGGGTATTTCTATATAAATGACTCTGTTTTTTGACCAATAATAGGTGGCACAATGTTTCTGGATTACACGCCATGTGGCCCAATGGACACGGCATGTAGTCCCTTCGGGTTAGAGTTGGACCATGTACCTCGTACGCGACTTGCCCAGCTAGAGACCGTGTAACATGGAACTACACAGATTTTGGCCTACTGGACAAGCCGTGTACTCCAAAAATTTATGAAGTATACTCACACGATGTTTCTATAGGTGTGTACTTCAGATAGACGATGAAAAATAATACAAGTTGTGTAGTTGGAACTACATGTCATATACTTATCCAAAATACACAAATTTAATAAAAATTATTATTATATTATACAAAACCATGAGACTTGTACCATCATGTGGTCATAAAGCTTAGGCACAATAGGTGATAGGTGTTTTATGTATAGGTGTTTAATTTAACATTTTTCTAATGTTGAATTCTACTTATTGGCTAGTTATGAATAGGAATTCACCAGGTTGCATCCAAGGTACCTGTTATATATAAAGTTAATTTTAAATGAATTTATTTGTTTAAAATTATGATGGGGGAGAATCTCAAGGAAATTCAGAAAAGGATTTAAGATTAATAGATTGATTAATTAAATATTATAATTAATTTATTCGATAGTGATTTATCTTAAACAAGAATGATTATAGAATTTATTACTAGTTTTATTTATAAATAAATATTGTTGCCTTTATGTATAATCATTAGCTATAACAAGATCATTGTATGTGCACGGTTTCTTTTAATTTATTTATATGAATTAAATTTGATGGCCTGTGAGCCTTCTCCTCATTAATATGTAGGGAATACATTCCTAAGGACTCCTTTATGTAAAATACCTTTTTACCCCTCACCTAAAAGTGAGTTAAAAAAGGAATATGTAATGTATGGAATTCCCATGCTAGTGGATGTTGTTCAAGATGGACCCGAGACAAAACCAATCCCAAGAGATATAGAGGTGGACAGGTGGAAGCTGTAACAGAAACCCAAATGATTTAGGGTGTTTCTTTACTAGGTTAGGTTTAGTTTATCAACTGCTATATAAACTAACCATTAGAAGATATCATGATAATTCCATTTATTTTATTTTATTCCTATTAGTTGCATGGTTTATCATTATATATGTGTTTTCACGATCACCTAATTAGAGAATTAAACAATCATGCTATATGGATCTAAAATAAAATAGACTTATGCATAAATATTATCAATATATGGTTAATCAATTATGAAAGTTCCACTTAATATTAACAAGATTCTGATAATGATAATAAGAAATTCATGAAAATGAGATAAAAAATCCGTCAAATATAATATTAAGTTAGAAAAATCCTTCTGTTACTAGATTAAGGAAAAAACTCAATAAAACTATGTGTTTGACCAACCCTTATTGGGACACATATATTATATATGAAGACCTTATGAAAGGATTCAGGTTGACATAACCATATTACATCAAGATGAGTATCCCTGGATAGACTAGGTGTAATATTGGAGGCATGAGTTTAGGAAATCCAATGTCATGATTTTAGGATTTGAGAGTCCACTAAACATATCAAGGAGCTTCAAGACTGCTATTGGAAAAGACCTTCCTACCTAAATACCTTCTAATATCTTGAACAACCATTGTTGGGGTTATATGATGGGGAATATGGATCCGTTCCATTAGAATGTCCTTGAAAAACTAGATATTTTGAGTTCAATGGTGAGGGCTATTGGGGCATGATAAAATAGTGGGAGCCTTAATAAAACTTTTTATTTCATATAAAATGTAATCACGAAAGTACTAATGATCTGCTCTTTTAATTTTAGAATAAAATAGTCAAACTCATCAACCACACTATCCCTATGATCAATTCTAGAAAAAAGACAACATCCTCACCGACAGTAACATCCAGAAATAGTTTAGACTCCTTCTCATTATCCTACACCATGATCATAAGTCTTACGTCTTGGAGTCATCTTTACCTGATACGCCTACCAAAGAGGCAAGTGATGAGGATTTTCTGATCTATGACAAATATATGAACGACATGGTCGATGTTTGATGTTTGATTCTATCATCAATGTCTAGTGTTCTCATGATGTCTCATGAAAACATGGATGCTAATATCATGATCGAGCACCTATGTGGTCTTTAACATGAGCGAGAAAGACATGAAATGTTTGAGATATCTAAGGCACTCTTTTAGAGTAATCTTGGATAAGGTTCACCAGTTGGGCCTCATGTAGTCATGCTCGTTGGCTACATTGAGCACCTTGAGGTTCTAGGATTTAAACACCCCGAAGAAGTGGTCACCAATCTCATTCTTGCATAACTTCCTCAAATATTCTCTAACTTTGTTGTTAATTTCAATATGAACTACATTGAGAAGTCTCTATCTGATCTTCTTATCCTTATTGGGCATGTGGCCAAAGATATAAAGTGCAAATGGCCTTTTGTCCTTACGGTGAATAAGAAGAAAGGGAAGGAAAAGAGATTTATTTCCAAAGCTTCTTCATGGCCATCCAAGAAATTGAAGATCAAAGCGGATTCAAAGGAGAAGAAGGCTATTTGTTTTTCTTATGTCAAGAAGGGCCATTGGAAGAAGAACTTTACCTAGCCTAAAAAGAAAGTGGAAGCTTTTGGTGCATTTGTTATCTAATGAAATCTATCTATTTCAAAAAATTGGTTATTAGATAAAAATTGTGGTTCTCAAATATGGATCCAATTACTGGAACCAAGTAGATTCATAAAGATTGATCGAGGGGAGGTAGATCTATTAGTATCCAACAGAGCCAAAATTGATGTTGTAGCTATCGGTGAATACCACCTCATGTTTCCAACTGGGATGATCATGGTGTTAAAGGGTTGTTATTATGTTCCTTCTATTACTATAATCATTATTTCTATATCTAAACTAGACATATATAGATTTTTTTCATGTTTCGAAATGAATGTTGCGTCTTTTACAAAGATAGTATTTGTTAGGGTAGGGAACATTTATTCAACGGACTTTACCTCTTGGATTAAACAAACCTAGTAATGGAAATTGAAATCAAAGATACTTCACATGACTCATACCACACCCAACATTGGCCTAATAGGCTAGGTCATGTAATTGATAAAATCATGACAATGTTATATCTAGATGGATATTTAGATTCTTTCAAACTAAAACAACTTGGCATATGTCATGCATGTTTACAAGGAAAAATAAAAAAAAATCCCCATTTAGTGGAGAAGGTGATAGGGCTAAAGAACCTCTTTAATTGGTTCGTACCGATTTTTGTGGACCATTTCTAGTTGAAGCAATGGGAGGGAGATAATTCTTCATAACTTTTACTGATGATTTTATTAGATATGAAAATATCTTCTTAATGAGGTATAAGTTGTATTCTTTTGATATGTTCAAACAATACAATATTGAAGTTGAGAACCATCTTGGTAAGAAGATTAAGAAACTCCACTCAGACTGAGGTTGATAATATCTTAATCAAGACTTCATTGATTATGTATGAGAGTTTGGAATCCTATCCCAAATCACTCCTCCAAACATGCCCTAATTGAATGGTGTGGAGAAAGGAGAAACCGCACCCTTTTGAACATTGTGAAATCAATGATGAGTCATGTGAGTCTTCTATTATCCTTTGGGGGATATGAATTAGAAATAAAGGGAAACATACAAAACCAAATACCAACTAAATCGATATATGGTATTCTATAAATGTTTTGGAGTGAAAGGAAATCCATGTTATTGAATTTACATGTGCGGGGTAGAAAACCATTTGATAAGGCCTATTCTGGTAACAAACTCACACCCCAAGGCACAAAGTGTACCTTTATAGGATACCCCAATGAAAAAAGAAGATATTACATATAAAACCCCATAGACATAATGAATATAGTGGCACGAAATTCCATAATCCTTGAGAGGGAGCACATCTCCAAAATAGATAGTGGGAGTGAGATAGACTTCGATGACGTCGAGGATCAAGGTACACAAGAGTTGGTACAAGAACATATTCCACAAAGCCCCATGGAAGAAGAATTTGTTCCAAAGACCCAAGTACTGTGTAGAAGTACAAGAGAGGTTAGAGAACATGAACAATATAGTTTTCTAGTTACCAAGGATGGTGACTCCTTATTAGTTGATAATAATGATCCTTGATCCTACAAGGAAGCATTAAGTGGAACAGACATTTCCAAGTGGCAAAAATCCATGAATTCTGAAATGGATTCCATGTACTAAAACCAAGCCTGAATTTTGGTAGATCCTCAAGGTGATGTAAATCCTATTGGTTGAAAATGGGTATTCAAGAAGAAACGGGACATGGAAGGACAAGTTAGTACCTCTAAGGTATGACTGGCTGAAAAAGATTTTAAATAGAGTCAAGGAATTGACTATGATGAAACCTTATCACCATTTTCAATGCGAGAATCCATTGGAATTATACATGACATTGCAGCATACCATGACTATGAGATTTGGAAAATTTATGTCAAAAGAGAATTCCTTAATGGGAACCTTCAAGAAGATGTCTACAAGACCCAACCTGAAGGTTTTTTTGACTCCAAACGATGCCAATAAGGTATGAAAGTTGACAAAATAAATTTATGGATTAATGCAAGAATCTAGGTCCTGGAACATTCTTTTTTATGAAGCCATAAAATAATTTGGTTTTATGACGAATGAATGTCATCCTTTTGTGTTCAAATTATTTAGTGGGAGTGCAGTCATTACCTTAATAGTATATGTTGATGACATATTACTTATTTGAATCGAGATAGCAATTTTATAATTTGTTACGACATGGTTGAATAAATTCTTCTCCATGATAGTCTTGGGTGAGGCAGCATATATTCTTTAGGTTAGGATACATCACGATAGATCTAAGAGATTCTTGTGCCTAAGTCAAAGTACATACATTGATAAGATACTGAAGAGATTTAGTGCAGAATAGTCAAAGATGAGATTGTTTCCAGTGTCACATGGCATTCATCTTTCCAAGAAAATGTGTCCTCAAACACATGAGGAATGAAAGATAATGGAAAGGACTCCATAAACATCAGCGATTGAGATAGTCAAGTATGATATGCTTTGTACTAGGTTGGTTGTCAACTATTCATTTAGTGCGGTAGGAAGATATCAAGATGGCCCAAGTGACTGCCATTGGATGGCAGTCAAGACTATCCTAATGTATCTGAGGCATAATAAGGATATGTTCCTAGTTTATGGAGGAGATGAGTAAATAATCCTCAGAGGATATGTAGATGATAGTTATAGACTGATCAAGATGATATTAAGTCTCAAACGGGATATATCATCACTTTTATAGGAGGTGTAGTGAGCTGGAAGAGCTCATTATAGAGTGTGGTCACAGATTCTACAAGAGATTATGATTATATCGCAGGTTTTGAGGTAGCTAAATAACTAGTTTAGATGGAATCTTTGTCCGGGAGCTAGATTTGATACCTAGTAGTAACGATCCCATCACATTGTACTGTGATAATACTACAGCGGTGGCTCTCACAAAAGATCCAACATCACATCAGCAGACAAATCACATACATCAAAAGTGTCATCTCTTGAGGGATTTTTCTCATAGAGGTGAAGTTTCAGTGAGTAGTACTTCCACAAAAGATTACATGGCGGACCCCTTTATTAATTTCTTGACTCAGCAGAAACATGATCATCATGTGATGTCTAGTGAATTTAATATCGCCGGTAGTTGGATCTAGCTCATATGGGAGTTTCTATGAGTTTGTGTCCTAGAAACAATTGGCTTTACATTGATTACTTGAATATTTAATGTATTATTACATATTGTACATTGTTCTGCATGACTATGATGTAATAATGTCCTAGAGTAATTGTTGCATTGATAAGGTCATCGTAGTTCCCCATTATGATAATAACCTAGAAATTATATAATAATATTCTTGAATATAGTTCTGTGGTTGGATGACATGATATGATGGGACAGATAGCACGCAGACCATCAGGTGCAAGTACTCGTATGAAAATGAGACTTCCTCTCATGCAGTTTTCACTTGGTAATCTCCAATATGTGAGATTATGATAACAGACACGCTAGTAGGAATTCTACATGTTTTGGTGTCAATGGATAATTCTATCTTCGAGCATTTTTAATGATCCTTATACTTAAAGATAATCCTTAATATATGTCATGAAATACACACTTTGATTTAATGATGAAAATTGTCATGAAAACAATTGGTGGGAATTTGGATAAATTGGGTGGGTCTCGAGTGGCACAATATTAATGGATATGTTGAGAAGGATTTTCCCCTTCCATTTATGGAAGTTGGTATCTCGGCCCTTTGATTGTAATAGAACTGTTGCACAATATTCCATGGCCATGTTGTAACAAGCAGTTTATTTCAGGTAGTCAAAGAACGACGTATGAAGAATAAAAGTTGATGACAGAATCATGAAATCTGCTTGATGAGATATATGTGACAAATGGATTATATTACACAGTGAGCGTTCATGTGTGGATTTTTTTGTTGCGACTTTACTTTCTTTTTCTTGGGTTCCTTGACCCGTTGCTAGACAGTAATCTTGGACTTTAGGAATGGCCGCCTAATTAAAATGAGAAATAATCCTAGAGGGTTACACTGTAAGTGTATTTGGTGGTCTCTGTAAATTTTTTTTAGAATTTATTTAATGAAATAAATATTTTTCTCAAGACAATGGAATAATTTTATTCAAGTTACAATGATTGCATAAATTAAATTAAATATATTTATTTATTTATTTGAACATTTAATAAAAAATTTATTTACTAGTTTGTTAGTGAAATATATATTTAAGAGAAAAATTTATTTATTTATTTATTCGGGTGTACAATAAATTGAAGTGGTGTTCGAGAATACCATGTTTGGTCTGGTAGTAAAATAATTATTTATAGGATGGTAACTAACTATTTAACAAGTTGACAGAAATTAAATAATGATTCTATTATTTTATGATGCGTAATTTAATTTATAATTCCGTTTTGTGCAAGTTGGCGCACCATAAATAATGACACAATATTATTATTAAATGCATGGTTTTACTCTATATTCATGAATGTATTTCATTGTTCATATGAAATTAGATTTTGTAACTGAAATTCATTGTATATAAATAGGAAAGTATTCTTATTATTCTAGACACCACACCACACGCCTGGTGAATTGAGAATTATTTAGCCAAACAATTTCTCTCTCAAATCATATTCTCTCTCTTATCATGAATAAGAGATGTTCTTCATGGCCAAAGAACAAGCGATCAGGAATGACTGACACAAGGCACTCACTTCACTGTGCTAGCACCTGGAGAACGAGCGGTGTCGATCGGAGGCCATCAGAGTACCTGTGGATCACCTCTAGATGGATTCTAATTTGGATTCTTATAACCACAATGATATAGTTTGGAAGGGTCATCCCAGATGATCAACATCATCGACAATGAAAAATTCCAAAAATACATTTTTTACTTTTTCCATTATGAAATTAACTAGATTAATTATAAACATGATGTGAAAGATAATATCTAGGGTATTGGGCCTCTTTCTTATTTATCTAAATCTTTGATTTTATTCCATGGAGACTAGAATTCATTTTCATATTGGTCCCAGAATAATCATTGATCATAGTAAAAATCAATTTTGGGTATCATCTCAACCATGGTTATATTGCACCAGGAACCTTCATGTCCAACATCAAGACATCAGTAGAAAAAAAGATATAGATCCCAAGGCTCCCTACAATAACAACTGATATGAAACTATGGGAAGAACTTGTATCAAAATGTGTAGAAGCTAAAACTGAGGCAACTAGTATTATAAATCAAACTGTAGAGGTTCGAGATCCTGCTCATGTTGGGTTTGCTCCACTTCAAAAGTCTAGCTCGTAACGTGACCATGTGACCTTACATGACCACCCTGAGCTGATCTAACCTGTTGATGTTAAAATCCTACTGATTGGATTCCACGGCTGCAATATCCACGTCCGCCTGAATGGCCAGAAGAAACCTAGTTCCCAAATTGATGAGAAAATGGTGGTTCTTCTTCGGTTTGAGGAGTCATAGAGGAACCCCTATCACCAGATGTAGTGAGAAAAAACTAAGAGAACTGCAGAACATGGACCATCTTGTTGCATGATCACCATTCAAATAGATCTCTCAAGAAATATGGCCTTGAATGCCCACCCATCCCACACTGGTAGCATACCACCAGGATACCTGATGGTGTATCATGCCTTCTTGGATATCCACGTATAGACTCCCTACGGTTCTTGCTAATATCATCTGGAGAAGCACCAACTCTAGATACTGAACTGCTCTTGCCCACAGCTCCAGAATCCCTCAGGTTGCGCTCTGTGATAAGTGCCTGGTTGACAATGGAATATATATATGTCAACCTAAATATATTTACCTAATATAGGATGTTATGCAAGAGACGATACTCAAACATCATTTCTTGGAAGAGCTCTTCACCCCCTAGAATTGGTGTGAAATGAATCCACTCAATGAAGAGAGAATAATAGTCCATGATCGAGAGAGTACCATGCTCCAAACTCATGAAATCCCAGGCTCGATCAGCCCTCAAATTCTCGAGTTTGATGAAGCCATATATGTTAGGATGTAACTAACCCCATGCCATAAAAAACTGGCATCCTTCCTACGAGATCACATCTGAACACCTCTTGACGGAATCCCGAAGCATATACTTAGTGAGCATCACCCTCCACAATAGAGGCATCTCCAGATACTCAAAGATCGATATAATGGATTCTAACCATGAATTAGAAACCTAAGGTCATCCATCCCTAAAGAAGGTGGTAGGATGCTGCTGCTGAAAGACCCACATAAACTCTTCCATAGACAGGGTAGGATGCGGTGCTCCCTATAAGGTCTGTATAATCCTCATGAAGACTTCTCAGAACTGTGAATCAACACCTATATCCGGAATGATGGCTAGTGCCAAGACATGAATGATAGGAGGATCTTCTAGTTTGGTCACTACCCTAAATCTGGCGTACAACCAGAGGATTTCACGATGGCCTGACTCTACAAGGTCGAGAACACACCGTAGTCCAACATTTTCAAGGACTGAAACATAGATGTGAATGAACGGAACTGGAGTAGTAAAGAATTAAATTGTGTCAAAACATGGATACATTGTGTGTATGACCCTAAAAAGAAGTGTTCCTTTAAGACTTGACATGGGTGTGTATTCCTTCCAACCCTGTTCGTGTAACACCCCATACACACGGAGTGTTCTCCAAAGACACAATGTGTAATTGAATTGTTTTACACTGTCCGGGTTCTTCTACATGACTAACCAACACGGTTCTCCTAGAACGAGACTGCATGACTAGTTCAAGCCATACACAACATGTACTAGAAGAATTTCATCAAACCAAGTTTTTAGTCACAAGGCTAGTTACATGGGTTACACTACACGGTATGTTCAAGCTTGAAACTGCCTTTATAAACTATATTTCATCCATCCGTGTCAATAGTCACATGGGTGGAAACATGGTCCCTACAAAATAGAGTTTATGTCTGATACACAGTGTGTTCATCCAATAATTTCCCAACCCCATGTCTCTTCCCACACAACTAGTGACACGATTAGAGACTATACAGTGTATACATATAGTACATGGTGCGTACTTAATAAAAATAGTTCCTTCCCGAATAGAAGGATACCTGGCTTTTAGTCAGCAATACACACTGTGTATTCTGGGTTTTTCCAGACAATAATGCTCAAAAACTACTCTAGAACCTAGAAAAATACTTAACAAACAATAAAGTGAAAAATTCTAATCTGTGAGGGGCCCATACACCCTACCAACCAACATTTGGAATCTTATACATGTCATATTAAAGCATAATAGTACAATTTCCCACCAAATTCCAATCTAAGAGGGCCCATAAAACATTAATTACAAATTTTTGGCATTTATTCAAACAAAACCATACACAATCCAATGCCCTATAAAATAGAAGGTATTCTATCATGGGATCTATAACAATAACATGCATATCTAGAACAATATTTATCACTACAACATATAATCAGTAATGAACCCTAAATGGAATGGAAATAATGAAAGACATGTGATTTCTATGAATTGACTATATGATGAATGAGATAGCACACCCAAATCTCTTCAGGTCACAATAGAAATATAACCTCAATATTATCAACGTCAACAACACAAAACATGTGAATCACCCAATAGTGAAATCAAATCAACTATAAAATTACAAATAAGAAAAATCCCAATAATCTTAGTAAATTAACTTTTCCCTATACATGGGTTAGGTACTCCTAGTCACATATTATTACCAACTACCTATTACATCATATCCCTGACTATAGGATAAAAACAGTAAGTCAAGACGAAAATAATTCCTTTGATACCACTATATAACGTCCCAGATCTAGGTGCTGCCCAGAGGTGCCCCATTCCCAATTTGTCACATGACCTCAAGCGAATTTTCCCATATTCTAGAGGATACTGACTAGAAATGAGGGACATGGGTGTGATTGTGGGGAAACTATGCCCTCATTGGCAGATTATTATATTGGAAATAAATAGATAACAATAGTTGAAGCAATAATAATTACATACAATAGTAAACAAAAAAGGCTGGACGTAAATAAAAAACTATATCATATATATATATAATGATTTATGTTAAAAGTATATAGGAAAGAAAGAAAAAAAGTAACAATTCAGGAATACATTACTAAACTAAAGTACAAAGAAAAAAAGTAAATAACTCCAGCAGCATCGTAAGCCTCAGCTTGGTCCCAAACATTCTAGCTCCAAATAAATCAAGTACCTAAAGTAGAAGGGTTCTATCCCATATCTATACCTACAGAAATATAATCTGTTTGGGCCCAAAATCATGACCCAAAAAGGGTTTGAGACGAATCCCAGTAGGCAGCCACTCAAAGATCTGTGCCTAACAGTCAGTGAATATATATGACATGTAATAAGCAAAAGAAGAAATGAGTAAGGAATTGCTCAAATGTAAATAGTCAAAATGTTTCAATTACATTCATTTAAATTTTTCATTTAATCATCCAAACAAAAAAATGAATGCCTCTTGGTTGTCCTCATAGTTTATCTCCTCTGGTTTTACCAATCGATCTCATGTGACCCTCTGGGTAAGTTCTCAATTCCTAACCCCTATGGTTCAACTTGTACCAGGATACAAAGACCTCCTGGGTAAGCTCACACTAACTAACCCCTGTGGTCACATGAAAACAAAGACTCTCTGAGGAAGTACTCAATGTCAATTCCCCATATATTCTTTTAAAAACAAAATATAGACACTATGAAGAGGAAATCAATGTCAATTCCCCCTATGGTCTAATAACAGTAACTATAGAGACTCTAAAAGAGAAAACAACATCAATTCACCCATGGTCTGCCAGCAGATAAATAATAATAGACACTTTGGGGAAGCCCTGAACATCAATTCCCTCTATGGTCTCACTAAACCCGGTTCCCACCTACCTGTGTAAGGAAATCATGCACAAATGATGTTTAGTAGCCAAAGTAAACCTAAAAGTACTACTTGGATAATCAAATACAAATTATATCACAACATCTGATAAATCACTCCATCCTAACAACACTAGGAATTGAAAGAAAGCAGCCTAATAGGAAAAACTAGACCAAATGGTCAATATCAAATAAAAATGGGAAAACACCTCCATAGCCTGAAAAAAACCCTATTTATAAGAAATATCCCAAACTCACGAAAAAATCATAGCTTTTATCAACAGAGTGAAAATCCATAAACAAAAAATACCCCAATCAAGGGTATTTGGATGTTTTGCACATAAAATTCTTAGAATAACTACGGAATATAACAAACCACCTGCCTCAGAGTTTTACGATAGATATACTGTCATGTCAGCCCTTGAATTGGTCTACAATGATGTAGATCTACAAAAAAAATCTAAAACATTCAACCAAGGATATCTAATGAAAGAGGAGAAATAAATAAACAATGATCTAGAATAATTAATAACTCACCTTGGATATTCCAATGCAATCGACGATGGTTGATTTGGAACATGGTTAGTCGATCGGGGATCCTAGAAGTATCTGTGATATTCATCACTCTTGGACGAGTTGAGATAAGAATAAAGTGTTTCTATTAATTAGATTCAACCCCAGTCCATTTAATTAATTTAATATAAATATACATGGTGTGTCCTTTAAAATTACATGGTATGTATATGCCTTTACCATGCCCCAATTTAGGCATCCCTACCACATTGTCACATGATCGTGTACATAACCATGAGGCATACAGACACGACTTATAATCGGTACAAGTGACATGGAATGTACATATAAGTACATGGTGTACACTCCTTAAATATTCCATATTCATATTTTCCTCAAAATAAACATGGAAAAAAAATCAGACCCAAAAAGAAAATATGGGTTCTTATAATTCAAGTGTTAAAATTGACGCAAATTCCCTTCAAAATCTCATGATATTTAGTTATTTAAGTGTCAAGGACATGGTAATATTGCATCTCAATTCCAAAAAAAGTATCATGATTGTTTCTAATAATGGATTGATCTTTAGTGAGAGATCTTATGATGATGAAATACCACCTTTGGTGGATTGTAAAGATGTAATAGATGAAGAACCCGTACAAGGATATTCTTTTATTACCCAAAGAAATTAAAAATATCAAAAAAAATTCATCATGATGAGGAGAAGCATGATCATATTTTTCATATGAGATAACATAGGATGAAGAAGTTATTTTGTATGATCATTGATAATGGAAGTCATACTAATGTGTAAAGTACCTTGTTGGTGGAGAAATTTAGTTTTTTTACACTAAATCATACTAGAAATTATAGATTGCAATGGTTGAATGATAGTGGAGTTGTGAGGGTCAAAAAACAAGGCATAGATTATTTTTTCTGTTGTAAAATATCACGATGATATTCATTATGATGTTTCTCCAAGGAAAGACAAACATTTTCTACTTGGAGGACCATAGAAGTTTTATATGAGGGTGATGTATGATGGCTATTCTAACTGATTATATTTTCATTACAGTGTTATAATGATTTTTTGACTCCACTATGTCATATATAATCATATAGAGATTAATTGTGGATATATAACGAATATATAAAGAAAATAATAACTAGAAAAGAATCTGTAAAAATTTAAAATTTGAGTGATAAAAAAGAGCGTGATGAGTTGAGGAAAAAATAAAATAGATAAGTAATAGAGATAATGAAACGATAGTAAAAATTAATAGTGGAAAATGAGAGTTGAGTCACATAAAAAGAAATGATAGAAATCAATGAGTTGAAAAAAATTACAATGAGTGGAAGGTGAGTTTTTTTCTAGAAAAAGAGAGGTAAAAAGGGGTTTATTGAGTGAGAAAGTGTTCTTACTAATTAGTAAGGATTCTTAACAAGAAACTAATGAACATCAACATTTATTTCACTCTTTTGTTGTGTTTTTACTACATGATTTTTCTTATTTAGTTCTTAATGAAACATGGGATGCATTTAATCTTTTAAGAGAAACTGAGCAGAGAATTGAATTCATACCTGGAGTCACAATTCCCAATATGCCATTATATATAAGATAATACAAAGGGGACTATGGATATCCAATAAAATTTTTAATAACTCTTGTAGAAATTATTAGTGAGTGAAATCATGAGTCCATGTGTCATTATAGTGATCTTAGTACCTATGAATCTTGGAACATAGATGACATGTGTGTATTTTTTCACCATAAAAAAATAATGGTTCAATCCCACTAACCTATCACTAGAATTTATCACATGCTTGATGATTTACAAGGGGATTAGTTTATTTAAAAAAATTATATTAAAAGTGGATACCTCCAAATTTTAATGAAGGAAGGAGATGATTTGAAATCTTCTTCAAAAATTATGTTTGGTTTGTATGTGTGAGTAGTTATTCCATTTGGTTTAACAATTTATTAAATTAAATTTAGGGGAATTAAGAACCATGTACTTATGGTGTTAATTTTAAATTCCATGGTTTTCTATTTTTATGATATCTTGGTTTGTAGAAAATCCAAAGATATCCTTTTTGTACACTTGTGTTTGGTGTGTAAAACTCTTAAAGAATACCAAATTTATGAAAATCTAGAAAAATGTTCCTTTTACATAGAATCTATGATTTTTCATGTATTTTTGTAGGGGTTGATGAGATCATATTAAATAAATAAAAACTCAATACAATTCAAGAGTGGCCCATTCTAAGGAGCACAACCGAGGATATGAGTTTTCATGGATTGGAATGATTTTACAAAAAATATTTAATGAATTTCCATCCATCAATTCACCTCTTAATGAACTTATAAAGAAATGTGTTGTCTAAAAATGGGGTTAAAAAAATAAAAAAATTTAACACGTTCAAAGTGAAATTAGTCAATTCCCTCACCCTTAAGGATATAAAATTTCACAAAAGTTATCGAAATTTATTGTGATGCATCATGAGTTTGTATTTGTGATGTTTTGACTAAATAGTCCCGTCCAATTACATAAATTATTTTCAAATTGATTAGTGTATCATTAAATTATATAATTTATGATAAATAATTTTTTTATTTGTAATGAACCCTATAAACAAGGAAACATTACTTATAGCCTCAATTGTTTATTATCCATTCTGACCATGAAAGCCTGATATATTTTAAGTACCAAGGTATGTTTAATTTGAGGCATAAAACTTGAATATAATTCATTGAGACTTCCCCCTATGTTATAAATAACAAAATAGGTAAGGAAATTGTTGTTTTCGATGCTCTTTAATTATGGTATTTACTTCTTACATCTCTTCATGACCAATTAATTAAACCATATATATTAAAATGAATGCATGAAATTGATGGAGATTTTTATAGAATTTGGAAATCATTTAATAATCTTGGCTTCAAATGAAATTACAAAAACGATGGGTTTCTTATCAAAAAGGATAAATTAGGAATTCAAAATTTATTAACTCGGGATTTACTTATAAAGGTAACCCATGGAGGTGGGTGGTTTGAAGAGGAATGATAAAACACTATATACTTTTCAGGAATTTTTTTATTGACCAATAATGAAAAATATCATATTTCAATTTTTACTAATTCTGTCACTTGTAAGAATAGAAATATAAATGTTATACCTAATGGATAATTTTACCCCTTGTCTATTACATCCCATACTTGGACTAACATTTTTGTGTATTTTGTGATGCGGTTTAACTGATCCCAATTGGGAAGAAAAAAAATAATTGTTGTTATAGATAGATATAGAAAAATGGATCATGTCATTGAATTCTTGCTAAAAATGATGTTATTCATATAGAAGATTTATTTTTTATAATAAATTTTGACATTACACGGGCTTCTCAAAACCATTATAACGGATAGGTATTTGAATTAATTTATCCACTTTTATAGGACCTTTTAGAATTAATCAGGAACTAAATTATTGTTTTTTTTCTGATTCACATCCTCAAACTAATGGGAAAATTGAAGTGGTGAATATGACTCTTTCTACCCTCTTTCACGTGATAATACAAAAAAATCTAATGATTTTGGAAAGATATTTCCCATATATATAGTTAGTATATAACCATGTTGTGTATTACACATAGAACTTATTACCTTTTGAGATTTTAAATTTTTTTAACCCAATTACTACATTAGATAATATTTCATTGACTATTAATGTGCTTATTCATATTTATGGTGATAAAAAGGATAATTTTCTTTGGGATTTACATGAAAAATTGAAATACAACATTGAGATAAGAAATAAACAATATGTGAAGAAGGAAAACTATGGTTGAAATATGGTTTTACTACAGATGGGAGACTAGGATTGTGTAAATTCGAGGGAAGATATTTTTTTTGAGAAAATATAATCAATACATAAACCATGGGGACATAGACCTTTCAACATTTTAGAATGAATTGATGATAACTACTACAAGATTTAATAACCTAATAAGTATGGATATGTGAGTTTTACCTTTAATGTTATCAACCTATATCCATTTTAATTTTTATATTTGAGGATTAATAATATTTAATAGGTAGGGGATGATGAGAATAAATGTGAACATATGCGTTTTGGATTTGATAGTATTCATAGAATGTATGCTGGAAGAAGAATAAATTCATATGACCAATTTCATGGAATTGGTGGTCCAATTACAAGAGGAAGAATGAAGATGATATAATATGATTTACATATATTAATTTTAAAATTTCAAGAGGATCCTTGACATGCATGCATTGGAGGATTAAATAGCCTTTTATACACTCTTATTAAATTAAAAATGTGAACCTAAATGTATAACAAAAATTACCCCATGAAATTATATCCACATGAATGAAGTAAATATCTAATTTCATATATTGTGGTTTTCATTTCTCTAAGGTCATGCGGGGAATATTTAAATTCATTAGAGTGATTCCAAAAAGACTTCTTGGTGGATATCTTGTATCATTAATCCATGGACTTGTATAAAAATTCCGAGTCATTGGATAGTGATTATACATTTAGGGCATAGGTATTTCTAACATTTTTCATCTAATTTGGCTATATATAGCCACCTCCTTTTCCCCTTGAAGGTAAGTTATGAATTTGAGAGTTTCTAGCATTATTATGATTCTTTTTCTTTGTTTATTAGTTGAATTAAGGTATGTATTATCAAAGGAGCTATCATACGTCGATGAAATTTATAATTTGGGTTTTAAGGGGAATGCCTCCTTGGGGATCTAATCGATCATCGCCCATCCCCTTTTATTTCCTTTATGTTTCTTTAAATTTTTTATTTCTCCCTCTTTAATATCTTGTGTTTCTTCATTTTCTCCGATGAATACCACATATACATATTTTATCATATCATTTGGCCCCCAATGACATCAATTATATTAGAGGACCTTTTAATATCTCATTATTAATCCTGAGTTTGATTGTGAATCTTTCCATGAATGAAAAACTTTCTTATTCAATGGATACATTCCTTTGAGTTGTTATTCTAACATTTTTGGCATATAGAAAGTTGAACCTTATTTACTAAATAATCTTCATCACTTGATATTTTATGAATATTGGTCCTTATCTTCATTGGTGTGTTTAGATATTAATAAATACTCATGTTATTAATCCAAAAATAGAGATATTTATGAGGGAAAGATGATAATATTATCTTTACTAGCTTCTATCTGATATTTTTACTCATTTGGAAAATTATGGAATTTATTATAATATTAATTTATAAAATTTTTCATCCAAAAACTATGTATTTTTACATATAAATGGAGATACATACGAGTAATGAACAATTATCATGCCAATATGGTTATAGATCGATAAAAAAATATAAATTTACATTTTTTAAATATATTACTCGTTTAAATTATTAAATTACCTTTATGTTCAACCTAAATCACTCTAGGTTTATTCTAGGATTATTTTGGATATGATTCCTTATATTCCATAACCAAATTCATTAATATACTAAATTATTCATAATGTATTATAATGTGAATGTGATTATCTAATTCAAATCACTTAAGAGTCTCTAACTGGGCTTGTAGTATTAGTCCCTCTCATCACATGCTATAATGAATATTTAATTTATAATCCTTGATCATTTTTCATAGTTACTACACATTTGTGTATCTATTCCAACTTCAAATCCATTTTCCAAAATCTAGAAACAGTTTTAATTTCTTGTACAACAAAACAATATCTACATTAACAAAACACCATGATATTATCCTACATTTATAAATATCCATTTGATCTATTAATAATTTTTATACTAAATATCTATTAAAATATTCCCAAAAGTTACTAAAATAATCTTAAAAATTAACAACATCCAACTCAGATACAAAATATAGTGACCTTAGAACAAAAATATTTATTTTACAAAATTACGAATAGGTAAAAATTACATCTCAAAAAATAACATCACAATATTGATAATGGAAGGTTGAATAACTTCAAATATGGGCTCAAATATATTTCTCTTCCAAAAAGTGTGTTTTAACTATTATAATATTTCATTTTTTATTCCTTCAATATCTCCCATTATCATAGTATAAAACATCATTCCAATGATATTCCTGCTAAGAGTTTCCTAATAAAAATCAAATCAAAATAAATGGGTGATGTCAAATTATCTATAAGAAAAAAACTCCTAAATATATCATAAATGGATATATCATATGAATATGAGAAAACATGATTTTGGTGGAGATATCTTTTTAAAAGAGAAAAGAATAATAAGTGTTCTCAACAAATCAGGAAGGAATGTCAAATAATCTCTAAATGAATACATATATATAATATAAAATGTGTGACGAAACATGATATAATATCCATATTACTTATAGAAAAACATAATAAAATATCATATAATTGTAGAATATTCATAATAATATGTATTCATGACATTGTTTATATTGATAACCACAACGATTTAAAGCTCTTTTTTTTTAATTTCTCATTTCCCCAATGTTCATAGTCAAACATGTGATTGTTGATAATTCTCATTGTGTCACACTAAATCATGTGATTATATCTAATCTAGATCATGATCATAATAAATCTTATTAATTTATCTAATCTGAATTATGATCACTGTTATCCCTTTGAATATAGATAATATAAATCATTTTTACTCTTAACATGTTTTCTACAAAAGGTTTAAAACCGTCCCCAATTCAATGGATGGTTATATAAGACCCCACCCATCAATCTTCCTATTTTGTGTTTTCCACTTGAAAAAATTCATTAATTATCTAAAAAATAACCCATGAAATAAAATGGGTTTAAAAAACATTCTAAATCAAATCACCAAAAATTTACTATAACAATGTTAATGGTTTATACTTAATAACTTATTTGACCCAATAGAGAATTTCATAAGAATGTTTAGAAGATTTTTCAAGAACAATAATGTTTATTTAAATCAGTACATTAAATATATAGAGTAAAATTTTATCAAAATCCACAAATTAGGTTTTCAAAAAAGTTTTTTAACAATGGAATAAAATGAGATGTAATGGGAAATTTTTTAAATGACTTTTAGAAAAGTATAATTTTGAAAATTTAAAAGATTTAATTTTTGAAATCAAAATTTATAAAAAATATCAATTATAATTCCTTTGATTATAAGTAATTGCTTGAAAAAATTAGTTGATAAACTATTTTAAAATCAACTACTTTTAAATAGAACCATCAATAATGGATCCATGTGAATATATAGTGTTTTCCAAAAAGATAATTTAAGAACATAGAAAACATTTATTTTTAAAAATATTCATAAATAATACAGGCTTGAAGAAAAAATTATTTCTATCAATAAGAATTTTGGATTGGATGTTAAAACATTTGATTCTAAAAGTACGAAAATAGTTTTTAATAATTTAAAAATACCATTTTATTAAAACTATCATTTAAAAAAAATAAAAATCTGTCTTTTTAAAAAAGGAATAGGGAAATATAAAGGTAACATGAGAAAATAAATAATTATGTCTCCAAATATAACAGATAACATAATAGGGATTGTGAAATTTGGATAAGGTGGGGAAACTTCCAATAAAGGGTATGTTAATTATTCTCAATAGTAAAATAATTTTGAAATTGAAATTTTATAGTGGTAAAAGAATAGAATCGAAATGGAATTATAAACATATTAACTAGATAATTTACCTTAAAATAAATTATAACAGTGGAAGAAAAAAAATAATCTAGTTTATATGTTCATGAAGAATAACCATAACATAATGTTGGGATTTTAGTTAACAAAAACCCTTATGTTAATGGTATTAAAATAATTAAATGAAAATGAATGAAAGTTACCATTAAATGAAAATTAAAATATCACCATATGATTGATATTAATTATAATCAATGTAAATAAGGAAATGAATCCAACATAAAAATAAATTATGGTTAGAACTATCAAAATGTTTTATTAAATTTTAATTTTAGTCAAAGATCCCATACAACCATAGACACATTCGCGTCAAAACCCTTTGAATGATATGATTAAAAATGATACATTAAAAACCATGAAAAATGATAGAATATTGAAAAAAATAAAGTTTTTTTGGTACAAAATTATGGAAAAATGGTTTATAATAATAAATGTGTGTTAAGGGTTAAAATATGAGAAGATAAACCCTTACCATGTTTCACCTCTTAGTCAAACACAGTCAAACATCATTGGGAATTGGGATCATATCTTAAATTATCATTTATAAATGATGAAAATGGGGAACGTTTTTGAATATATATGATTCAAAAAATTTATTTGTACTCATGAATAATTTAATCTAGTATCTATTCATGGGATGTTTTAACTCTTAGTGTTTCATGAAGTGGATGTAAGTGATCTTTTGTTATTGGTGAAAAGTAGGGAAACAATTTGGAAATTAATGTTATGTAAGAGTCAAGAATGGAATTGTATCAAATATAATTGAGTTATGTGGTCAAATATTGGTGATACATATTGGTATAACTGTCCAATATATAAAATGTACTCTATAGGGTTTATGAGTTATATTTATTTAGTTTAATTCATGCAGCATTAGATTTCCCATTTTAATACATATTAATAATGAATAAAAATGAACCATTATAATTATATAATAAATAAAAATTTAATATGACCCTTATTAAAAAATATTAATATGAATGATATAAATTTAGACTCTATTTAATTTAATTTATCAAATAATTATGTGAAAATTATAATTAAATAAAAAATAAATCACATGTCGAAAAATAATATTTGAAAAAATGGCCATTTTAATCATAATGTGTTCATAATAATATTTTAACATTTATTACCAATTAATTTACAAAAATCTATATTAATATACGTTTAAACATTATATTAGAGACTCAAATTAATATATTTCCATTTAATTTAAAAAATGCATCATTTTGAATAGTATAATTCTTGAAATAACAATTGTTTTACTGAGATAACTGACATTTACATTAGAAACATAAATTTATTCTTAATAATTGAAATTGAAAAAAAAAAATGTTTTGAAAATTTTTATCTGAAATCTGAAAAATATTTTTTTAAATAAGTTATTGAAATTATAAAAATGTAAATTTTAATAATAACACACAAATCCTATAAAAAATATACTTAAAGAATCATGTTTTCAAGATTAAATTTTATATTTCTAAATATTATAATTGTAATTTAATATAATGATATAAATAATTTTATTATAAAAATTTTTTCTTTTCCTTAGAATGAAATCCAAAACGTAATATTACCATTACAATGTTTAATTTATTAAAGACTCAGAAGTATTTTTAAATTAGAATGAAATTTTACATGTGTTCTAAAATTTTTAAGATATGTATTGTAATTTAAAAATGATATTTTAAAATTAATATCTTTATTAAATATGTAAATATATAAAAAATTAAAAAATTATAAGCATCTTAGTTTTCGTCAAATATTTAAAAAGTCATAAAATTTAAAATTTTGACCCAAAATATGTATTCACTATTTACTAAATAAATCACTTATATCAGCATTATAAAATAAATAACTTTAGACTAATCATGAAATTATAAATTAAAAAATTTAATTCAATTAAAATTATAAAATTAATAAATTCAACAGTTATATAAATGTACAATATATAAAAAAATATGTTTTTGTTAATCAAAACCTTATGAAATCATCATATTTCCATAATATTATTTTATAAATTTATAAACGATTTTAAGATTGAATGTATTATTATTATTATTATTATTAATTATTATTAATAATTTTCATTTAACATGACAATTATCATTTATTTTGTTTTTATGTGTGTAGAATGTTATCAAAAAATTATTAATCTAGAATTAATATTCCACATTATGATGGTATTATAATCAATAACACGCAATGTCTAAAAATTAATGAAGAAGTGATTGTATGTGTTTTATAGAACCAAATAATTGTGAGAAGAATTAATTATTGGTTTTTTCATAAGAATAATATTTTCATTTCATATATGATAGAGAGAAGATCTTTCATATTGAGTTTTCAAGATTCATATGTATTAATTTAAAAAGTGTATTATGAATTGAGTTTTTTATATAGCATCTAATGGAGAAATGTATCTCTGAATGATAAATATTTTCTAGGAGTTAGCATTATTAACTATTCAAATGAATATATTAATTATAAGGATGATATTGATTAAATTAAATGAAAATATGGATGTTTGAGAAGGATAATTGTTTTTATTTTAACCATATTGAGCTATATAATATTCTTAATAGTGTAATAATTGTAATGGTACTAATTATTTATCACTCAAGACCCCTTTTTTATTTTTAAATGCACCTCATTTAACTATAACTCGATCCAAATGATTCTAGGAGCCCTATTTTGGTGTTGTTGGTTATCCCATACACAATTCTCCATGTATCCAATTATTGTTATTATTTGAAATTTCTAAACTACTAGTGTTTCCAATATTAGTCCCAAATATTTTTTCTCTTCTTTTTTATTTATTTTTATTGATTATGAAAATACATGAGTTTTTTCAATTCCATAAAATTTATTATTTTATGTGATTTCAATTTCTCTTTATTTCCTCCTCTATTCGATATAGTGAATTCCTTTTCTAATTGATGACATGTTTAAAATTGAGGAAGGTGATTTCATATCATTTTCATATTATATTAAACCCTCATTTCATGGTTGTTTGAAATTAGTTTCTAAAATGATTCTGTATTCACAAATCATGATATTGTTGAAATGTTTAATGAATATCATGAGAAATTAAGAAAACCCTTTCTAAAATTAATTTTGAAACATAGGGGAATGATTCAGAAAATAAAAATGGGTTTCAATTGAAATGGTTGTTTTTATGAGCATTCATTGATCTTCATTTTAATATTATAAGGAATGAAATGTTGAGGTATCCTGGAAAATTATTTGTTTTTAATTAAAATAGTTTTGGTAAAACCATTGATGTTTTTTTCTAAAAATTAATTAGATATGAATTTTGAAAGGCTGATTCTACGATAGTTGTGAAATGTGTAATGATGCAATGACTTATAGACCATGATTGAACATTGGAGTGAATCCCTGGGAGCTATGAATATTGGATGGTATTGTATAAAAAGAAAACATTGCATGTTTAGATATAACTAGAAATGGAATTGATGATAAAAATACTAACTAAACATTGATTATTTAGGGGACACTTTCAAGGGTGGAATCTAAACACCTTGTCATATATCATAGGGTAATGTGTGAACTAGGTATCAATGATCACTAAGATTTACAAGGATCCATGATCCTTGACTTAACATACCTATAAAATATATTACCATGGTGTGAGGATTTATTAGATAAAAGATTCATCACTTTTTTCTATAATTTTTTTGTAAATTAATGTTTGATAAATATATTTTCACGGAAAATTATTGAATCCCCTATTTTGATAAATTATTATGAAATATTTTAAATTCATGATTTGATATAAATTATGAAAATTCCTTTCGTTCCTTGTTTCATTTAAAATTATTCATATTTGGTTTAATTAAGAATTATTTTCTTAGGAAACACTGGGTGGGATCCTACTCTGTTTTCTTTATCACACCATATATATATGCCTTTGATAATATACAAACAATGTTTTCCTAGGTTCATGGTAAGGCAAGAAATTCATGGAGGATATTGTTATCCATGATAGAGTGATGAGTGATGTCGGTTGTAATATAATTGGTTCCAAACCCATATGTTTCATAGATATTTATTGGTATTGATATCCTTCTCATGGCCTTTTTTCAATGGTGGTTACATTTTCAATGTTATTCCCTATATACAGTCTATATCATTTTGGTTCATGATTATATTTTATTTTATTGAATTTTTGTTTAAACAATCATTTATGAAGGAATCATTAATAATATTTTTTCTTTAATTCAAGAACTAGTCATTATCTTGTGGGTCATGAGAATTCCATTTAGGGCATGTTATAGACCGACTATGTTGAATAGTTTGATGGGTGATCTTGAATGGTTCATGAACCTGAATTTTGATCATATATTATTTCATTCAAACCATAATTACATTTTTTCATCTTTGTCTTGGTTTAGGGAATATTGTATGGAATCTATATACATCCAATCTGTAACAACCTAAAAATTCATTAATGAAAAATCTTCTTTGTCTATTTAAATTTATTCTTATGGTTATGTAAAATTTATGCACTTATTTGGTTTTATGTTTTTTATTTTAAAATACCATTAATAATTTTGACCATTTATAATATAGTATTTGAAAAGTGATCACATGATTAGTATAAATATTGGGCTTTAACAAATCCAATTCACTCAGAAAAAGGAAGCGATGGCCACATCTAGTACGCTAGCCCCATACGAAGCCCATTTTTCAGATCTCCGAATGGAGTTGGTT
Source organism: Viscum album (assembly GCA_963277665.1). Lineage (NCBI taxonomy): Eukaryota > Viridiplantae > Streptophyta > Magnoliopsida > Santalales > Viscaceae > Viscum > Viscum album. The sequence continues at coordinate 739,066,736 of OY728137.1, forward strand.
TCATTGGGCTTCACTCTTGACCAAGCCCAAGAAGATATTGAATATGTTAAGCTCAAGTGGAACCGCATACGAGAGAAGTGGAAGTTGATAGAGATTACCACTCGACCAATGTTATCTGAGACACCGCAAGAGTCTATCACCATCCCCCACCTTATCATAAGGCCTTATGCATCTATTTTAAAGGTTTTTGTAACAAGACCTTAGTACTATGATTATATGCATTATTCTCGTATGGAGAATATACATTCTTTTTATTATTTTTACTTTGTAAATAGTTTTTGAAGCACAAACAGTATTTTTTCAGTTAATATTCAACTAAGATATCTATTTTGATGAATTAATAGGTTTTTAATTAAATAATATTTTAATAAAATATTTTTAATAAATTAGTTTTTATTAAATATATATTATCTTACAAATTTGTATGAATACAATTGTAATTTTCAATAAGGTTTGAAAGCTATTTTTGTCAAAACCCATGAATTTTTTATAAATGTTGGTTTTTAATTTAAAATAAAAAATTCACATATTAAAAAAATTACTTATATAAAATGAATATTTTTTCTAGAATCGGTGCATTGAAATTATCCAATGGTTCAATTTTCATAATTTTCTAAGACAGTTGGATTTTTGGGTAAAATTTAAATACCATTTAAATATATATTGTGTTTTATTACATCATAATAACCCAATAGTGACGTAATAAAATAATATAAACATTATTTTCGTCCAATATATATTGAACCATTAAAATAATTTTATAATTAATTTTTTAGATTTATTTTACAAAGCTTTAGTGGACCCTCCAAGACTAATAAAACATTTTTCCTTTTTAATTTTTTTTCCCTTCAGAGTGTGACCCACCTCCACATAATCACCCCTATTAGTTTAAAAAGTTTGGACATTGGCGTAATAAAATATTGTTTTCCAATACCGTTTGGAAAAAACCATGGGAAAAAATCAGGGTCTGGTTTTTGGTTTTGATTAGTTTAATGTGTGGTGTCCCACACATAAAAAATAAAGACTTCTCTATCCTTTCCTATATAAACCCTGCCAATCTCCCACTTAATCTTCACTCAAAGCCTTTTTAGTTCGTCCATCCTCTTCCTTCCTCTCTATAGAGTCCTCACAAGGCTCCCCAAGCTCCCAAGAAGTCTCTCCCAAGCACCTCTCTTGCCTATGGGATCACACTTTCAAGTAAGGGATTCCTACCTTTCTCTTTTTATCCAAATATCATAATGTTGTTATACCCTTTTATTTTCAATTATAAATATTGGGGTATGATTTTCACCTCCCACATACATCCTGATTTATTTTTTAATAATGGGATGCCCCTTTCTCTCTCATTAAATTCCTCCCATGTACACCCATTACCATGTCGAAATTACGTAAGGAATTTCACTCTCCTCATTTACATTCAAGTTATTCTTTTATATCCTGAATCTATATTTGATTAAAATAGTTGGTACAAATATCTATATAACTCCCTTACTATCCATTTCATGTAAATATGATGAACCACCCCTATCCCTCTCATCAACAATTTTTATGTGTTCTTATGTTAAGCGGTTATGCTGCTGAAATTGCACCGTGATTTTCCAAGTCAAAGTCATTGTGTATTGAAAAACATGCCCATTTCTATATCATGGTTATTCACATTTATTCACATTTACATAATGTTTGAAGGTTTTCATGTATGAATTCTACACTCCTTTATCATGGAATAAATATTAATATATAATGAATACATTTCTTATGATCCCTGTGGCACACTTATGCATGGAATGAAATGATTAAGAACGGTGCACCCCGATAGTGTTACAATTCATTGGGTGAACTATAGAATAATGATACGTCATGTGAAATTTTTCTTGACTCTAGGTAATTCAAGTTCAATGAGAGTTTACTCATATTTTATTTGTAATTAGGGTTTACTCATGCTCTATGTGTAATGAGACTTGGCTCATGCTAATTCAATGTTACGTGTGGTTTCCACATCTCCATGTTATGATTATCATGATTTATCATGAACTTATGTTCATGTTTGTCTTATTATCCATTGATATTTCTATTGTATGACATGTATTTTATTCCTCATTTAATTATTTTTTTATTCCCTTACTGGTCTTTATAGTTCACCCTTTTTCGTTCATGTCCTCACGTTATCCCATCTAATGCTAAGTACGAGGGAATATAGTGGTCACATAAAGAACTTTTTCCATAAATATTATGTGCATCATGTTTTAAGATTTTATGTAATGTTCCAAGTCCCCAAATATACTAGACCTATCAATATTCCATATTGTATCAAGTGAAGAGTTTATGTAATTAATCTTGTTTCAGTGTGTAATAAAAGCAGGGTTGTCATAGTTGGTATCAGAGGATAACTTTAGTTATATTTGGGATTAGGATTAGAAAACCCTAGGTAAAGCCTTAGGGATAAGATGAAGTATAATAAAAACATCCCAATGTTTTGGTGAGTATTGACTAAGTGGTTTATCCAGAAAATACATCCCTGTCTGGATATGAGTAGGTAGAGGCATCTCAAGCACAAATGTACCAATGGTTGAAAACCCAGAAAAGGAGTTTCATGCTTGACCCAAGGCATCCTGGTACACGAAAATGGTCCTTTCTTAACTCATTGTTATGACACTCCCAAGGTATTTTCATTGGTAAAATCACAAGTTTATTATGAACCATTATTAAGGGAAAAAATTCCCCTAAGAATAAATATTAGAAAGTAGATCAGGGATAACATAGATTAAAGATTATACATTCAAATGTTAAGGAAATAAAATCTATTTATAATTCATCTATTTTTGATTTACCATTTATGTGTTACTGAAAAATTTCCTTTTATTCCAGCCAATGGCTAGTAATAGGAGGACTCGGGCTAACAATCTATGTGAAGACCAATGTGAGGACTATTCTAATGAGATGCCCAATCCTATGGGAGTGAGAATTTTGAACATTGTCATGATGCTCTCTCAGTTAACACAAGCATTTAATAGAAACATGGGGAAAGAAGAAAGTTCAACCCCCCCCCAATAAATAACAAGTCACTATTGGGAGATTCATGAGACAAATGACTCCTACTTCTAATAGATCATTTGATCCTTCAATCATCAAACAATGCATCAACTCCATTGAAAAGATCTTATCTATCCTTCAATGTTCCGAAGTGGAAAAGGTTCTCATGGATTCTTATCATAAGGAAGGTGAAGCTGATAAATGGTGGACATTGATCATATATACAAATCCTATGAAGGTGATCAAGGTTTATGAATGGAAGGATTTCCAGAATATGTTTTTCGATAAATATTTTCCACGCATCCTCCTACTTATGATGGAAAGGGACTTTCTTTCCCTCAAGCCAAAAGACAAAGAATCTGTCACAGTATACGATGAAAACATCCCAAGTCTTTCACGATACACCTTCATCTTGGTCGTTACATATGAAATCAAGGTTTACCTCTTCATTAGTAGGATGAAACCTAGTCTACAGAAATCCCCAGTGATCCGTGACTTCGACAGCTATGAGGAAATTGTCTGATGTGCCCTCTAGGTCAAAATAGAGATCGATGAATCTCATTGGTATCATTGGGATTTAATGCTTAATGTGGACTTCAATTATATCAGTCTGATGGATAAATCCAACAGTGTTAAGATGATCTGGCACCCCACTAGCCAATGTTGCAGAAAGAAGAACCACATAAATTTCTTGAAGGGGATGAGGAAATGATTTTTGTGTGGAAAAGAATAACACCTTGAAGTTAATTTTCGACAATAAAAACAGGCTGCTATGGAAGAAAAAGTTATTCTCTAAATGACTCTCAACACATTTTCCATTGCTTAAATAGTAAAGAACCAGAGCCTCTTGCAAATCAGTGCCCTAAGACAAGGGTTTTTAGATGAAACCCATAACCTTCATGGCTGCAAGGGTGAGCTTTTTCCATCACAACTACCGAAGTGAACCCCAACAATGAAGTGTTTACAGGTACTCTAGTTATTTATTCAAGAATAGAGAACGTATTTTTTGATTCAGTTTCTATGCATTCTTTTATATCGCGAATGTATAGTAGAAAAATCCCAACACTACCACATATCATTGAAGTAAAGATGTCGGTGAGTATGAAAAATGGGGAAATCATTGCGTCCCATGCATATAACTCTTCCACTATCATAATCAGTGGATTGAACTTCTTGAAGAACGTCATCATACTCCCTCAGGTGGAATTTTTTGTAATTCATGGCATGTATTGTCTTTTCCTCTATAGAGACAACATAAATTGCCTTGAGAGGAAAATCAATCTTCGTGTGGGGAATTGACCCCTGATTCAATTCACGTGCAAAGAGGAAGATGAATCTTCTTTAGCACCATCATCTCAATTGTGGATATTACTGCCCTATGAGCATGCATATATGGATCAAATGATTGATTCTAAGGAGGAAACCATACTTGAAGACATGCCTTTTGTGAGGGAATTTTCTAAAGTTTTTCATGAGGAATTTTATGGTCTTCCTTCTAGAAGAGATGTGGAACTCTAAATTGACCTTATATAAGGGGAATTGCCAATATCAAAGACCCCATATAGAATGGTTGTCGTGGAGCTTGAAGAGTAGAAGAAATAACTACAATAGAATCATGATAAAGGGTACATATTCACAAATGCTTCACCATGGGGTGCACCAGTACTCTTTGTCCGAAGAAGGATGGGTTAATGTTCCTTTTCATCAATTATCGTCAACTTAACAAAATCACAATAGAGAAAAAATATCCTCTTCCACAAATTGATGACTTGTTCGATCAGCTACATGGATCCCAATACCTTCCCAAGGTGGATTTATAATTAGGATATTATCAAGTAAGGGTGAAGAAGGAATATATACACAAGATTTCTTTTCATACAAGGTACATGCACTATGAATTCATAGTAATGCCTCTCGAACACACCAAGGATCTAGGAATCTTCATGGAATTGATGAGTTGAGTCATTATAGATTACATTGAAAAATTTGTGGCAGTATTTATGGATGATATTATAATATACTGCAAAACCAAGTAGGATTGTGAGGAGAACCTATGATCTATACTACAGACCTTTACAAAGGGTAATCTCTATGAAAATTATAACAAGTATGAGTTCTAGTTGAATGAGGTCTGATTCTTGGGCCATATAATCATAAAAAATGGGATATTTATGGATCCCTCAAAGACAACTTCTATAGAGGGATGGCCGAGGCCATCATCGGTAACAGATATCAGTAGATTGTTGGGGTTAGCAGGATATTATAACCGATTTGTGAGAAATTTCTCTTGATTTTCCAACCCTTTTACCAATCTAACACAAAAGAGAGTCATGTTTTCTTGGAGTGATTAATGTAAAAAAGAGTCAAGGACTTGAAAATTAGGATTATCATTGTGCCTGTGCTCACATTACCCACTAGTGGAGAACTTTTTGTGGTATTTAGTGATTCTTAGAAGGATGGCATGGTCTCTGTGTTGAAGAAAAATAAAAAATTCATTGTTTATGATTCAAGTAAATTGAAAGTTCATGTGCAGAATTATGCAACACATGATTTGGAGTTAGTTGCAGTGATATTTAATTTAAAAATATGGCAGCATTATCTCTTTGGGGACAAGTGTGAAATATATACAAACCACAAAATCCGCAATTATATATTCACATAGAAAGAGTGTAACATGCAAAAACGAAGATGGTTATTGCTGATCAAAAACTATGAATTCTCAAACCATTACCACACTGGGAAAGTGAACAAGGTGATAAAAGAATTGTGTAGTAAGGACCCAATGATTCTATCATTGATGAGAATTTAGTAGGATCAGATATTATTAGATTTGATGAATATAGACATGGGAATCATAAATAAGTGAACATCATCAATCCATTGACAATTGATTTCTCAACCGTCTCTTTGGAAAAGGTTGAAGGATGCTCAAAATCATGATATGGGAATTCATAAAAAAGAGGAAGCTATTAGAAAAGGGAAATCCTCAGAAATCAATGTCAATGAAGAATGAATTAGGAGATTTGGGGAAATGATTATGTATTCCATCATGTCCGAAGCTAAGGAAAGAACTTTTGGATGATGTACATAGTTTAAATTTCTCTATTCACCTAGGAAACAAAAAGATGTATCAAGATCTCAGAGAGCATTATTGGTGGGATAATATGAAGAAAGAGATTGTTGATTGTACATCAATCTTCCTGGTGTGTCAACAAGTGAAGGAAGAGAGGCAGAAGTCTTAGGGGATGATGCTACCATTATCCATACTAGCATGGAAATGGGAGAACAACACCATGGACATTGCCACCAAACTTCCAAATACATATAAAGGTAACAATACAATATTGGTTTTTGTGGACCTTCATATAATGTTTGCACACTTCATTGCAATTTGGGTGGATTTCTCAATGGATCAACTAGCACATATATATATTTGAGATGTGGTAAGGCATCATGGTGTACCACTAACTATTGTATCCGATAGAGATCCAAGATTCACATCTACGTTTTTGGAAGAGTCTCCAACATGCTCTGGATACTAAACTGAACATCAGTACAACATATCATCCTCCAACTGATGGAAAATCTAAGAAAACTATTCATACACTAGAAGACATGTTAATATTACGCTCAGTTGATATTTAAGGAGGATGGGATCAACATCTTCCTAAAGTTGAATTATCCTATAATAACAGTTTCCACTCAAGCATCTGAGTGGAACCTTATGAATCCCTATATGGGAATAGGTGCAGAACACCATCATGTTGGGATGAAGTTGGTGAGCAAAAGCTGCTGGGACCATAAATGGTTGAAAAAATGATAGAGAAGGTAAAAACCATTCAACAACATATCAAGGTAGCCCAGAGTCAACTAAAACATTATGCAGATAACCGTCGACGAGACGTTGAGATTAAAATTGGAGACAAGATATTTCTATGGATTTCTACATGGAAGAAGGTCACGAGGTTTTGAAAGAAAGGGAAGTTGTGTCCTAGGCACACCAGCCACTTTGAGATTCTTGATTATGTTGGGGTTGTGGCATATCGACTAGCACATCCAACTACCATATCAAAATTACATGATTTATTTCATGTATCACTCTTAAATAATTACATACTAGACCCTTCGCATGTACTCTCTTCAGAGGTAGTACAACTAGTAGATAATCTTTCTTATGAGGAGGAAACGGTGAAGATATTAGATCGTAGGGAAAAAGTTCTATGTAATAAGACAAAGCCCCTATTCAAGGTGTTGTGACAAAACCACATGTTTGAAGAAGCAACATGTGAATTGGAGGAAGTGATGAAGCAATATTACCCACATCTGTTTTAGTGTGGGAAAACGAAATTTCGAGGGCGAAATTTCTTAAGTGGAAATATTGTAACAATTCAAATATTAAATAATTAAAATTCTTCTTGGTCTATTTAAATGTATTCTTATGGTTGTGTAATAATTATTCACTAATTTAGTTCTATGTTTTGGATTTTAAAATACCATTAATAATTGTATCTGTTGCTAATATTGCCATTGAACAGTGATCACGTGATTAGTATAAATATAGGGCATTAACATATCCAATTTACTAAGAAAAAGGAAGTGATGGGCACATCTAGTAGACTTTCCCCATTTGAAGCCCATTTTTCAGAGCACATAAAGGAGGTGGTGTCATTGGGATAATCTCTTGACCAACCCCAATCCAAGACTGAATATGTTAGGCTCGAGCAGAACCACCTATGAGAGAAGTGGATGTTGATAGAGATTACCCCTCGATCAATGTTATCCGAGCCACCCCAAGAGTCTATCACCATAATACAGCTTACCCTAAGGTCTTATGTTGGTGTTTTAAGGGTTTATGTATCAAGAACCTAGTACTTCGATTATGTACATTATTCTTTTATATAGAATATACATTATTTTTATTATTGTTACTTTTTAAATTGTTTTTAAGCACAAATAGTAATCTTGTTGATAATATTCAACTAAAAAATCTATTATGATGAATAAATGTATTTTTTAATTAAATAATATTTTAATAAAATGTTATTAATAAATTAATTTTTATTAAATATAAATGATGGTACAATTTTTTATGAATATAATTGTAATTTTTATTGAGGTCTCAAAGATGTTTTTTTTAAAACCCAAGAATTTTTTATAAATTTTTATTTTTATTTTAAAAGTAAAATTTCACATATTTGGAGAAATACTTACATAAAATGAATATTATTTTTGAAATCAGGATGTCAAAATTATCTAATGGTTAATTTTTCATAATTTTCTAAGACTGTCAAATTTTTGGGTAAAAATTAAATATGTTTATATATATAATGTGTTTTATGAAATCATAATGACCCAATAGTGATGTAATAATACACTATAAACATTATTTTCGGACAATATAAATTTTTTTAAAAAATAATGTGATTTTAGATTTGTTTTATTTATTTTACAAAGCATTATTGGACTCTCCAAGACTTATAAAACATGTTGCCTTTTTAAATTGTTTTCCCTGAGTGTGTGGCTCACCTCCACATTAGCAACACTATTATTTTATGAAGATAGGACACTGGCCTCAAAAAATATTTTTTACACTCCCCTTTGGAAGAAAACATGAACAAAACTGTGGATGGGTTTGGGGTTTTGATTAGTTTAATGTGTGGTGTCCCAAACCTAAATAATAACGAATGCCATGTCTTTTCATATATAAACCCACCCAAGATCCCACATCCTCTTCATTCAAATCCATTATAGTTAATCCAACCTCTTCACCGGTCTTTATAAAATACTACCAAGGCATCCGAAGCTCCCAAAAATCTCTCTCATGCTCCTCCCAAGCCTTTGGGAACACACTTCCAAGGGATTCTTTCGATTCTCTTTTTATCCAACTTTCTTAATATTATTATGCCCTTTTATTTTCAATTATAAATATTAGGGTACGATTTATCACATCACCCATAATTGTCTCTTTGTGTTTTAATGTTGAGAGGCCCCTTTTCTCTCATTAAATGCCTCCTATGTACACCCATTACCCTGCCAAAATTCCATATGGAATTTCTCTCTCCTCATGTAAATTCAAGTAATTATTTTGTATCATGAATCTAAATTCCATTACAATTGTTGAAAAAATTATATATGTAACTCCAATACTGTCCATTTTATGTAAATATGATGAGACACCTGTTCCTCTCTCATCAACCATTTTTATGATTTCATATGTTATGCGGATATGCTGCCAAAATTGCACAACAATTTTCCAAGACATTGTCCTTGTGTAGTGAGTACCATGTCTATTTCACTATCAAGGGTATTCACTTTTATAAAAATTTAAATATTGTTTAAATACTTTAATTTATTAATTATACACTCATTTATCATGGAATATATGATGATGTTTAATAAATCCATGTTTTATGATCCATGTGGCATAATTATGCTTGAAATGAAATGATTAAGAAGGGTGCGCCCTGAGAGAAGTCAAGTTCATTGGGTAATGTATATAATCATGATATGTAATGTGAAATAGGTGTTGAATCATTATAATTAAAGTTCAAGAAGTGTTTTACCATGCTTCATGTGCAATGAGGTTTTACTCATGCTCCTTGTGCAATGAGCGTTGGCTTATGATTATTCCATGTTAAGTGTAATTCCCATATCTCCATGTTATGATTATAATGCTTTATCATGCCTTTATCTACATGTTTATCTTTTTCTCCATTGATATTCCAATTTTCTAACATGTATTGTATCCCTTGTGTTATTCCAAGTTTATTCCCTAACAAGACTTATAAATCACCCTTTTCTTATGCATGTTCCCATGTTATCCCATGCAGTTCTAAGTAAGAGAGATTTTAGTGGACAAGAAAAGGTTGTTTTCAATAAATATGTTGTGTATCATGTTATAAGTTTCTATGTAATGTTCCTAATCCCCAAATACACTAAACCTCTCAATATTCCATATTTTATTAAGGGAAGAGTTCATGTAATATATCATTTTTATGTGTGTAATAAAAGCAGGGTTGTCATACAATCTTTAAAAAATATTCAATATATAGAATACTCATATTACCCAATTCAATTTCATTCCATCGATTATTTTGTATCATGTTTACTTCCTTTCATACCAAAATATTAACATATATAGTATAAGAGTCAATTTTTTTTAATAAATATCACAATTTCATTTTAGTTATGGATTATTTATATAATATTTTATAAATATGATAGTGAATTTTTGAAAATATCAATCTAAATTGGAAGTAATTAAATAATTTTTTGGATTCATGTCATTGTCTTAACATATTATAATTTTGGAAAATAAATTTTTATGGGAGCAAAAAAAATTCGGACAACAAAAATATATCTATTAATATGACAATTTTAGCCATCACAGGAATAGTTAACCATGGTAAATGGTGCAACTAATCATTTGAATCATGTATTTGTGGGATTAGGAGAATATTTTGTGTCTTTAATTTCCCCTGAGTAGGTGAAAGTTGAATGTGAGGAATACTATGTAGAGATGCTTGGTGGACCTGCTATGAAGGATGGGTATTAAGGTCTTTTATTGTGTGGAATATTGTGTCTTTAATATTATAAACTATACCTCATTTACATTGAAATTTCAATGTGCTATCCTAAAAGTGCTACTATTATTTCCCATTTGAAATCCCAAATTATCATAAAAAAGTTACATTGTGTGACATTTTGTCCTCATTAAGATACTAAATGCACAATGACCAAGTTATTATTCATTCTATGTACTTATCTTGATGAATATGGTGATATCTAATTATGATAAAATTATGCATGTGGTAGTTAATTGATTTTAATTTGATTTTCATCAATATATATTGTTCTTATATTGATATTTTTAAAAGGATAAACACATATTTCTTTAAGGATAAAATTAAAATATCAATATTTTTATTTTGGTAAATGAAAAGAATTTAATGTGTTTTTTTAGGATAGAGAATATTTTTAAAAAGGTAAAATAATCCAGAAAAGTTATTGAGAAACAAAATAGTTAAGACTCATAGTCTCAACATGTTAAAATATTGTACTCGAATACTAAGTACTCTGAGAAAGAAATAAAACAAGTGAGTATTCTCAGAAGGTGTCTTGGAAGATAAAAAATTCCTCCCAAAAGGATAAAATTTAGAACATATGGTTAATCAAAATATTGGAATCATAAAATGAACATGTAAGTTTTAACATGAACATTAAAAGATGTATTACTTTTAAACTACTAAATTTCTATCTTAGAAGGTTAAAACTCTTTAAATACATTTGTAAAAGGGAAAAATATTAATAACATAATATATCTAAATATTCCATGTGAAAATTTCTTTGATGATATAAATGTGACATCGCTAATCTAGAACTCTTTCATGTGGGGAAATAAGGATGGTTATTAGACCTCATGAATGCCTCCATGTACATCATAGTCTTCGAAATAGTAACATGGATACAATTAATTATGTTAAGGGACTATACCCTTGGTACAATGTAATAATATAGTGTAAATAAACAATAATAATTAATAAAAATTTAATGGAAAATAGAGAAAACAATACAACATAGAACTGGGAAATAAAAGAATAACTAATAAAATAAATAATAGTGAACCATGTAATGAATGGTTGGAATATATATAATGTCAATTGAATGTAATATAGGGAAAATAACATTCTAAAATAAATAAAATCAATGGACCATGGTCCCGAACACTAGATCAATCCCATCTCCAAGCTATAACTCATCTGGAAAGAACCAATCATCTTCAAGGATCATTTAAATTTTCCAAAACAATATCCATCTATTCATCTTGGGTACCAAATAATTTTCTAAATAGGGAGTCAGTAAAACTCAGTAATTCTTCACCATAGTGTCTAAAAATACCTTTCTGATAATAAGTGCATGAATCAAAGTGGTTAACTGGTGTGTCAATTATGAAATTAATACAATACCACAAATCAACCAACGTCAGCACCATGCTGAAATAACTATGATCATGTAGCACAAACATTCCAACCATAACCACATTTCCATAGCTTAATCAAATAAGTGGGGAAAGCCCTGTGTATTTGAAATTTAGTATTTGAGAAAATTCTTCTATATATGTATTTTATTATCCGGTAAAATCCATCTATGAAACTATTTCAATATCCTGGCCAAGCCCTCTATATAAGAAAATAAAAATTTGGGTCATTCCATATATATAACAATTTCATCATACCTGAAAAGTCCTCTATATAAATAACTCTTTAACAATAAAATCACAAATCTTCTCAAAATGTATACTATAAAATCATAGCATAAGGAATGATGATTAATTTTTCAAATTAGTATTTTTCAATCAATTAAACATTCACTCAGTTATCGTGTAGTCTATTCTCAAAGGTGAATATATCATAGGTAATCACCTGAGGTTTTAGGTCATGATAAACCATATATTTAAGCGATTAGCTAATTCATTATTACTCAAGGGATGGATACCCTAACATGATGCAACAACCATGTCACAACACCATTGGATCTAAAGGGGTCTAATGAGTAATTAAAACAATTTATTTATCATTACAATTCTTCCATTAATTAACATGCATGTCACATTATCACAATCAAATGATATGTCTCATAATAAACATTTAGAAATAGACCGTAGTGTTTGGTTTTAGGACACCTACCATAATATTGATATAAAATACCCTTTATAATAGGAAATGACAACGATGAAGTCGATGCTGATACAAAGTAATATATATCACAAAACACCAAGATTTAAACCCCGATTCCACAACGTTTAATAGATTTAACCATGATAATAGAGAACACACAGAAGAGAGGGGGAATCCAAATTGAAATAACTAATTAGGTATCAGATTATTGGTTGATATGTATGAAAGGGAAGGAAAAGCTCTAAAATCACATAGTGTTTTCCTATTTTTTGAGAGGGAAATAATTTATAAGGTTGATGTATGAATCACATGGACAATATGTAATTAAAACCCTTGAGCCCAAGAAATAGATGGGATGTAGTACTTTCATAAAGTGTATTTCTTAATTTATTAGTTACACTAAAAAACAAATTTTCTCTTGTTAAAATAACACCGCTCCGACATTACATGACAATAATGAGATTCGTAGTGCATAACTATTTTACATCATGCAAAAGTTCATGATGTCTGCATGACCTTATTTACACATCGCGTAACATGTTCATGGGGTGTGAACACTTCCCATCATGAAGTATTTCATGATATATATTGTGATATATTTACATATATTGTAACATGTTCACAGCATGAAAATCATTAGTAGGGAGCACTCATCCTAGTGTTTCTTTAAAAGCCCAAACCAACTCTGAATCCTACTATACTCACAAGGAACCCCTATCAGCCCCTTTTAACATGTTTACCACCATACTGCATTAATTAAAATAGATATACAACCAAAAACAATTAGAAATTTACCCCAATAATTTCTATCAATCACTAATAAGGAACTCGAACACCATGGTTTAAATAAGTAAAGTCCAAAACACAGAAGGATCCACCAAATCTTAAAGAAGGATATGCTTGGAAAAGGAAATTATCTCACAATCTCTCTAATATATAACAACGCATCCTTGAGGTTCTCCTTGTATCATTGGGGGTCTTAGTGAATAAGTTTTTACATGGTGATCTCATCTCATATTCCCTCTCCTTGGTCTCCTCTTGAACATGCACATGCTTCCACTACACTAAAACAAGAGGAATAATCTTCCTTCAGAGATATTGTTCACTTTGATCCACAATCCATAACAGATTCTCCACAAAGGTCACAACAAAACCAAGCTCTATATCCTCTAATTATATTATATAAGTTTTTCTAATATAAAATATTTCAAGCAATAACATATGAAATACATCATGCTTGGAACTATAGTGCTATGGATGAGCTAATTAGTAAACCATTGGACCAACCCTTTCCACTATCTCAAACGTACCAATGAATCTGGGTGCTATCATTTTCTATTTTTTAATACAACATTTCGCCAACCTATGAGACACCCGAAGGAAAAAATGATGCGAAAACTCACACTCTAAAGGTCATATCTTATGGTCATCATATGATTTTTTTTTTCTCCTCTACGTGGTCATTAACAATATCTAGATAAACTGAACCTATACTGATATCTCCCACCCTAGACTAGGTCCAACCAGTGCTTACTAACCTAGCTCCAACCAATAAATATGTGAATAATAAAAAACTTCTATAATAATCTTCTTAATGTTCCTTATAAATATATATAATTGGAATATTTTATCAAAAGTGAACTCTAAAAGGGTAATGTTTTTCACCCATGAACCACTGAAATACAGAACTTGGGCCCATAATAGATCCTACTGAATATGAATCTTCTACTCAGAATCTGCCTTTGTATGAATATGAGAGTCTATACATACCATAGGCTATGATCCCATAGCCTAATAATGTACTTTTTAGAACCATGGTGTGGTAAAATTATCCCAATCAAGAAGGATACATCCTAGAACACTATGCAACTAAAGTCTCTCATTCATGTACAGACTACCAAGATCATAAATAGTAAAGGAATACCAAATAAGAAATAAGTGGGATACCATAATAAATGTATCTATGATTACCAATACTAAATAATTCATTCATAAAGACATGGGTAACTATATCAAATAATATATAGTGACATCATCTAACTTTCACTCCAGAATGGGTAGAGGATGCAACATCCCAATAGGCCTTTGATGCTCATTATTTACCTATTGATAGGTTAAGCATCTCACCACAATTCGTAATACCTACTTAGTCATTCCTATACTCCAATACTTTATATATATATCACGATTCAAATTATCATAACCTATATGTACCACTCATTAATAATAATGGAACTATCTCATTATCTCCTTTATGAAGAATATAAGAACCTATACTCAACCATAGAAAAGAACATAATTGTTGTTACCCAGATCCCATCTTGATGGTGTCTCCCCACTATATAGGTTTCCCTCAGGGTTTGAACCAACATATCAGATAACATATATGTATTGATCTGGTCTAGAAGAATTTGTACAAAATATTTTGGTGTCATAGCTAGTCATCCGTGTGGCTCTTGAACATCTAGATGACTGTCTAAAAAGTGTTCCATTTTCAAACCCTCATCTCAAGACTCTCACACTACATGTATTTTTGTCTTTCATCACATGTTTTTGATAATTAGGTTTCCCTTTCTTTGTATATAATCCATATCAATGTAGAAATAATAAATATACTCAACCAAATCCTTTTATAAAAGTTCATGTCCCACTATGAAAATATGCACCTGATGCTCTTATAGTCTATGTACACCACAAACCTCTCACCAAAAATACAGTGTATCAATATTTTCATGGAGTGTACCACCAAATATAACTCCACATCAAGAGTGGGATAATTCCTATCATGTTCTCTCCAATATCTAGAGCTATAAGAAACCACTCTATCCTCTTATATCAGTACTATTCTGAGTCCAACTCTATAAGTGTCATAATATATAGTATATTCTATAAATTGAATAATTAAATTGTGGATCATTGCTGAGGTAAGTCTTATCTTTTTCTCTTGAAAATATCACTCTCAATAATCTAACAAAACAATATTTCATGCTTTCTTGGTCATCCCTCTCATCAGTGCATCATGTCTGTAGAAGTCTAAGATAAAATACTGCTAATAACCTGATCATCCTTGAAAACTACAAATCTCGAATACCATCTTAGGCCTCTCCCATGATACCATGGATGAATCATTCTCTGGGTCCATTGACACTCCAACCTCTAGGATGTAATTGGAATTGAAGTTCAGTTTATCAATCCAGAAACTACATTAGGTTATCTTGGTGTAAATCTAAATCTCTCTAAATGTACTCAATACGAGTCAAGATGTTTGGAATGATTATATACTTATTAGAAGTACACAAAGATGTATTTGAAAAACAAACTACCACAAATTGATCCTAAAGAGGATGATATATCTGATTCATCAAATACATGAATATCTTTACAGAATTCAAAAACTAAACAACATTACCACAAACTCTTATAAGATATGACATCTCATAAAAGTAGATTGAGGTATGTATGATTGTATCACTCTCAACATGGGATATACTATTATGAAGCCAATCATAAGGAAAATCCAGGAACCTCTCATTTTAACAATGTTATCAACAATGAGTGGAAGTGGATACCTATTCTTGACCAATATTTGGGTCAATTTGTCATAGTCCCAAACAAGTGCAATGTAAAATCTAAGTTCTTGGAGAAAAGAACGGGTGAACCACAAAGAGATTTACTATGATGAATGAATCCATTGGGTTCTATATATTCTAATTAAAAATTTAAATAACCAGTCTATAAATGTGAAATCATATAAGGTGTAATAGGAAATTGATCTTCCCCCAACAACAACATGAGGGTGAAATTGATCAATAGCTCTGGTGGTAAGCTATTGTACTCATCAAGAAATATGTACTGAAAATGGTATATCACTGGAGGAAAAAGAATCATACCATATTACTCCATTATTTAGTGAAAAACCATGTATCTTATTCATGATACAATCCAATATACATTAAATTGGTCCAACATGAACTTTATAAATATCCCACTCATCCTGGTGAAAATAACATCCTCTTTTTAGAGATAGAAAGGTTACTTTTCTATAGTTAAAATTTATATGATACTAGTATATAACTATAAAATCCATTATAAGAATCAATTTGAAACCTTTCATTACTAACATAAATAGTTCCTAAAATTAACATTAACCACATATTTCGAGAGAACATGCCTTGAAATGTTGGATATTCCCGACCCCACTCCCAATGGTGTATTGATAGTCAAGACATAAAAAATGATTTCAATAACCAAGATTAATATATTTACAAAAATAGAAGACATAATGTAATGTGATGGTATTTTAAAAAAAATTGTAATCAAAGAATGATGATATATGAATTATGCCACTGAATGTAGAATGTCTGGTATCAAAAATAAATGGAGTTGACTAACTAACATAAATCAAACATTTCACTCTTACATAGTCTCCAGTGTATCTACCATGTACTATTAACTCTACTTTCCACTACCTATACTACACTTGGGTATGAAATCCCATGAGTCAACCTAAACATCTAGTGGAACTCCAGCTACCATTCTATTACAGGTAAGTTGAGTCCTTCACAGACTCTAGTACCAATCCTACTCCACTACCACTACTATGTTACATCATATCCCTATAAAACCTATTTAGGTGATTGATCCTATCAGAGGAATGGAAATCCAAATTATGGTATAGTCATCGAGGCCACTTATGTCTAAAATTAGAACACTAATATCCATGTAATGAAACTAGATCTTGATATGGAAACCAACTACACTGGCCTCTCTTCCCACTATTTCCTTGGTAAAAATTATCATAGTGAAACATATTTTCTTTAGAAGATGATCTCCCAGTTTGATCTAATTAAATAGTTGGGCCACTGCTAGGGACCTCTCTTGTATTACCTTACCTGACGAGTTCTTGATTCATTACTTCCATAAATTTACTCAAACAAAAATTGTTTACCTATGAACTACCCTCATAGAAAATATCATCCTGAAAACATTTGAAGCTGGAGATCTCATAAACTACTAAAGATGGTGCAAATAACTGTAAGACTATTCCATTACTAACATTAAATCATACATTTGGTTCACAAACTCACGATCCTTCTCATCCATCAATGTATTTGGATAGAAGAATCTCAAAATCATCACCTCGAATTCCTTATAGGATAAATCCTCTTTCTGCCTAGTTTATTCAAGAATTTCACATCAACATATTTTAGATCAATGATGTAGGTATGAAGCATCCTTCACCCACCTATTTGTGAGTGTCTCAAGTTGCTTAAATATTTTTCGGGCCATCTCGATCCAAAACTCAGCTACCGATGGGACACTATCACGAGTGAAAAAAATGAAGATTCGATAGTTTCAAATGTCTTATTAGCTCAAACACCAATGGAATGGTGCAAATAGTATCCATTTCCTTGGATAAATTGACCCTATGGAATCTATCATGAAGATGAAAATACATTTAATCCTAAAAAGATATAGGAAACTATGGTTCCACTATTTTAAGATCATAATTATATCTTATCTCTTAATTCTCAATTTGGAGAAACTGATGAGGAATTCTATCAATAAGAAAAACACACTCTTCAAAATTGTGGATATCAACAAGTTCATCCTAAATATGTGAAAAAATAGAAAACCATTGTCACTTTCTCTATAAAAATGGATTAAAGTGTTTATAATCATGATATAAAAATTAATATCATACATTTTTAATAAGTTATAATAGTTATCTGATTTCAGCATTTTTATAAGAAAATATAGTTCCCAAAATAAACATGTTTATATTATGATCAAATAATTCCAATATATATCCATATGTGCCTATCGTGATGCATGCATACTCATCTCACACCATGATAGGTCATGAGTAAAAATCTCAATATACAATAACATCATGAAACATGTGAGTCACCCATGGAAAAATAATATCAGGAATAATAAGAAAACATCCTGAACAATAATCCAATACATGGGTACTCAGATTTCTCACCAAACATAGGTTTTATACCCCCTTGCACAAGATCATTACCATGTCCTAAAACATCCATGTCTCCATTCTACCATTCCAAAATTGTAAGAAAATATTAAAAAAATTATCATCTGATACCACTTTGTAACATCCTCAATTTGGAACTCTCTCACATGGCTAGATCATGTTAGTTATTGGACATTTAGAATGCCTCCCCATACACCATAATATTCTGACTAGAAGATGTTTTTTAATGAATATTGTGGGGAGACTCTAACACCCGGTAAATAGTTAAAATACCAAAAATTAAACCATAATATTATATTTCATACTCAGAGAAAATAGTATAAACAATACAAAATATAAGTCAGAAATAAAATAAGAACTAATAAACCAAATAGTGGGGAACCATGTAATTATATTATCAACTGTATCTAAATATGATTGAAACTAATACAAGGAAAATTATATGCTAACAAAAATGCACTCATAATACCCCAGTATGAAATCCCATTTTGGACAAGTGTCCATGCTCTGACCCATCTAGGAAACAACAACCAACTACAATGTAATTTTAATTTATGCAAACTAGCATCCATTTAATCTTCTTCAGTACTAAACATCATCCCAAATAAGGTGTGAGTAAGACTCCGTATGTCAACACCACATTTTTTAAACCATAACTGTGTGATAATATGATCACGTAAAAATGTGATAAAAAGGTGTATTAATTAATAAATTAATATAATACAATAAATCTATGTGTTTCCATAGCATTCTAGAATATATATAATCATGTATCATAATCATTATAACCATAACAAATTGTCCATATAATATTCACATAATTAGTAAAAATCACTTTTTATTAGCATTTTACCATCCATGAAAATACCTATATACAATCATTATAGCATCTAGAAAACCCATATATATAAGACTTTCATCATCTAAGCCCAAAACTCTATATAACCATTTTAGCATCCGGGACAAGCCCTCTATATAATAATTTCATCATACTAGATCATTTCCTCTATATAATAATTCCAACATAAATCATGACACAAATCATCATAGAACGAATACCATAAAATCATATCATATGGTATAATGGTCAATTCTACAAATTACCATTTCTATTTCAATTTCACATTCATTCAACAATGAGGTAATCCATTTTCAAAGGTGGATTTATCATAAGTAATCAATTAAGGAATCATGTCATGCTGAATCATATATTTAATCCGTTACTCAATTCATTATTACTCAAGGTTTGGACGACCCTACATGTAGCCACAAGTCAGGACACAACATCGTTAGATCCAATGGTGTCAAATGAGTAATTCTACACATGATTTATCAAGACCATTATTCAATTATTTAATACACACATCACATAAACACAATCACACAATATTTTACATAAATAAATAATTATAAATAAACCATATGGTTTAGTTTTAGTTCACATAACATAATATGGTGATCAAAAAACACTTTTAAGTAGGAAATGATAAAAACTGCCAAAGGTGACAATGATTAAAATGAACCCAGATCACCCAAGAAACCATATTCAACACCTGATTCCAAAATGAATAAGAGATTGCACCATAATAAAAGAGAGGAAGATGAAGAGAGAGGTAATCCAAAGTGAAAAAACTAGCTAGGGATCAAATGTCTGATTGATATGTCTAGGTGGGAAGGAAAGGACCCAGAATCTCCAAGATTTTCCCTATGATTTGAGAGAAAAATAGTGCACATAGATGTATATTAAACCAAACACACATCATAGACTTAAAACTAATGATCCTGATAAATACACTATGTGTAATATTTAAAAAGAATATATTTATAAATTTTTGAGTTACACCAAAAAATTCATCACCTCCAATTAAAATAACCATTCTTGAACATTACATAACATGCATCAGTTTCATGGAGTGTAATTATTTCATGTCATGAACCAGTTCATGATGTCTTCTAGGACCTATTTATATTCCGTGTATCATGTTCATTGAATATAACCAATCCATTTGATGAAATATTTCATGATGTATTCCTATCCATATTTACACATGAAGTAACATGTTTATTTCATGTAAATCTACATTAGAAAATAGTCAACCAAATCTAAATAGAAAACCCAAAACCACCTCTAAATCCTTTCAAACTCAGGGAGAACCACCACAATCCCCCTTTAATAGTTTTATAACCTGAATCCATTAATTTTAAATACATACAAACACAATCATTTGGTCATTTTCCCCCACAATGTTTCTCTATCCCAAACATGGAACTGGACCACCAAGGTTTAAAGTTGGAAACAAAAAAAAAGAGGATCAACCAAAAATCCAAGAGATAAATATCTATAAAATGATGGGATTATAGAATAAATATATAAATTAGAAAAATTATCAAAGCAGTCATTTAAGGATTCAATACTATAAGGATTGATTCACATAATAACATAAGGAGAAATTTTCCCTTTTAAATGATAAAATATCCTTTGAATATGGATCTGAAATTATGATGAAGTTATTTATATAAGGTTTATTACTAGAAAAATAGTTTTACATGGTAGGAGAAGCTTTCACATCAACTAAATTTTGATGGATGAATCTCATACATACATGAACATAATTTATTAAAGAGGATTTGGATGATGTATTGTGAAAAGAAGACAATGATGGTTATTTTTTATCAAATGAAAATATTGGGTGAGTCTTTAAGATGTTTGAATAATAAAAAATCATTATAATTTAACTGTATAGGTTTAAATATTTTGTTAATATAAATATTGTATAATAATACACAAGGAATAAACTTATATATCATCATTTACATATTTATTATTCCATTAAATGAAGAAAGATATGTGATGCTTGTATAATGCCCCACCCTTGGCTACTTGATAGTTCCCATACTAAGAATTACACATTAACATAAGCATGCCTCCATATATTCCCCATGATATGACTATTGGATAGGGATTTAGAATTGAATTAGAGATAATATGACCTTAATATCAGAACAATCAATAAAAAAAATTCAAAAAATATCCACATTAGAGTATGCAGAATAAATAAACTTCCAATCACATATATATGTGGTTTTCATAAAAAACATATAGCTAGTCCTTCATGGTGTGGTGCCAAAAAAATATATCAATTTACAATGAATAAAATACATGTTATCACTACTATCATACACTAGGATCATCTTAATCGCTAAAATCATTGATCTTCTCTAGACAGATCTACCATGTAACCTATTCTCTAACATGAAAATCAGACATATGGTCAGTAGGAACACAATGATACTTGTATAGGGTGTGAGTATATAAATCATGAGTGTTTCTCCAAGAATCACTAATATATATCATGAAATTAATTTTAATTCTTGTGGGAAATAAATATACAAACAAAACAATATATTTTTGTCATGATGTACTTACCAATCCACCACAACACAAAATGAGATACACACACCAGCTAGGTCATTGGGTGATAACCAAGAAATACCTACCCAAACCATACCTACTTCCACACCAAGTTAGAATCTAATAATCACATAATCATACCTTAACTTATTCCTAGAATTTACTTGAGGACTCAAGGAAGTGAGGCATTCAATCCTTGTACAAATACTGACCGAAACTGGGCATGATCATACACCCATATCTCGGCTAACAACATAATAGGGAGGTCATAAGAACATTGTTCCATTATTCTAAAGTCATGTTCCTGAATTATTTATAAAGAACACCATGATGGAATGCATTACATTTCTCATCAAGTGATCTGAGGGATCTAGTCACTTACATAATAAACCCCCATCGAAATGCATCCAAAAGGACAGGCTGGGGATTATTCTAGGTCCATTAGACATATCACGGTCTATGACCACTCAAATCATCTCAAGGTCATCAACCAAGATTGAAATATCTATCAAAAGGTGCCTCCGCCCCTAACCACATGGTTAAGTATAACCTCTCCAAGTTCCTCAATTCTCATTGAAACACTTTGTAGGGACCATCCAAATTCATCACACTCTATGAACCATAAAAATAAAAGTGTAATATCTTAATGAAATAATAGGACTCAATGAACATATCTATATTCTCCACCTACCTAAGGAGGGATTTCCTCATAACTTGTGAGACATAAGTCTATCTTTCCTATTACTGCCTAACCCCAGGCCTCTCATTCCTACACACTATACCAAGTAACATAACCTATTCTTATATACATCTTGTCTCACATCCTAGTATCTCTCTATTATATCTCATTAGGAAAATTAATACCCATTCCCCTTGGAGATATAGGAACGTGTTTATCTGAATTCACCAAAGTTCTATGAGAACTTAGTCTCATATAAAGAATCCCAAATCCACCCCATCATCTCTCATAGGCATCTTAATTGTATCTATAACCAATTACAAAATCCATGCAATTATAATGGCACATATACTGGTAAATATACTTGTATTTGGGTTTGTATTATAGAGGACACCTACATAGAAAATGTAGTAGTCCCCTCACCAAGATCTAATGAGATTCGTCCAATCCCTCTAGGCCTTGTAAATAATCTTTGTAAACTATATCAAGTTATTAAACATCAACATTTAGTCATAAAAATTTATAATTAATTAATCCATTTAATTTATAGAGGAAAAAATTCTTACAAACTCACTATAAATCATATACTTATCAAAACCTCTAGGAACATGGATTGGTCTACTCTGAAAAATCCCTAAGTCAAACACCACATAAAAACCCAACAAATAATCATGATTAAATGAATGATTTATTTTTTGAATTTTCACAAAAAAAAATCCAAACCATAAATTGGAATACTGTCAACAAAAAACTCCTCCAACGGTACGCATATAATATCTCAGTACATCCTCTAACAAATCTTAGGAAAATATCATTACATTTCAATTAATTGAACCATGATCCAATGAAATTTATATAAAAAATATAAATGAAATCATTTGGAAATTATGGTAGAAAACACAGATCAATAGAATAGGACAATGGAGGGATAACACACCATACATTATGGGGAAATCTCACCAAGAATCCCCATAAATATAGGGGATACGTGTGTGTGGGGAGGGGGTCTAATCGATACCCTCTACATGAGAACACTCCTCATCAAATAAGAATGGGGTACATAGTACCACTAAATTTGAAAAAAAGATCTAATTGGTTGTGATGGTGTGAAATGATTGATCTCACCATGATCAAACAATATAGGGGACTTCAATCCATCTGTACTTTTCAATCATGGAATTGACCTTTGGTTCACACATCCGTCCAACGGCCCAAAGGCCTTCAATTTTTCTTATTATTGATAAATCCACCTTTTAAGGGAAGAAGGGGGGAACCTGGAAGACTCCAAAGACTTAGGACAATCACTACTGAAGGAATAAAATAATGAAAACTAGACTGAAAACAAAATCAACACCTCCCCAGAATAGAAACATGTTGAAGCACTCGAAAATTGCAAGGAAAATCGGCAGGCCAATGTCCTGTGACAAGAACATGCCCGATCTAATGGAAAACGCCATACCCTCTCAAACAACTGAGTCTGAAAAGCAATGAAAAGAAGAAATGCCAGCACTGAATCCTCCTCTGATCTTGATACAAGATATTGATTCCATATGCACAAACTTCCCACCTCCAAGGTCAAACCAAACAAACAAAACAACACCATAGAAAGCATAAAAAATACTAAACACATCACCAAATCAAAGAATTAGCCACCATCTCCACAAATCAAACATTCCAACTTGACCAAATCAACTATTCTAACATAACCAAATCAACTGCAAGAGAACCAGAGAGACAAAGAACGAAAGTGGAAGACAAACTCGACACCATAAGGCCTTCACCTATAGAAAATACATAGTAGTAAAACCAATGCCTCCCCCCTCCTAGGAACTGTATCTTAGACCCAGAGCCCATTGGAAGCAACCCAAATCCCTCACCTGAACATGCCCTACAAACCTAAAATAAAAAACCTCTTAGTGGAATCTAAAAATACCACCAGAGGCAACATGTAAGTGACAGATAGCTGAGCGGTGAAACCAACGATGCTAGAAATACAAGACATTGCGCCACCACCATGGAACTGCACTAGGCTGCGCCATCTCGAATCTTTCCTATATAAATCGTTGGAGCTGAGAATCGTCATCGAGACTGGAAACAATGTTGAAATCCATCTGATCTCATCATTCGATACTAGAGAAAGGTTTGATCCATGAGTATAAGGAGCATCCAAGGCCAATCTAGTCTAGAGGGGGAAGGAAAAATGAAATAGGGAAAACCCTAGCCACCTCAGGAGAGATAGTGGACACTGCACAGATGCCTCCCCACCTAACTTCAGAATCTTATAATTGGAAGTCTTATGGTTTACACAGGGAACTCATTGTTCCTACTACATACAACATCCTTAACCACCCATCCTTCCTATGTAACTCAACTAAACCCATGGGACACATACTAGGTCTTAATCCATGCTTAAAAAAAATTATTTTATGAATACTCAAATATTTTGATCTCAATTATATGTCATATTTCTGAAAACATACACTCCACCAAATGAAAAATTCAATTTACACCAAAGCATGTTGAACCAAAATCTTCTTGGAATTAAAAACTCACAACTGTCACTCAAATACATCTTGAAAAGCTATAGTATTACTCGTACCATGTCCCCAATTTCATTATTGTCTTTATTTCACCAATAATTCTATATGTTCTATCATTGAATGTTAAATGTGTTTCCACTGTCCAACTCAAAACACTGATCCGAGATTCATCATCTCTTCTAAAAAACTATTGGTATCATCCCCAAACCACCTCATCCAAATCATAAATGACACTCCTAACAGGGTTATAACATCAACATATCCGTATTTGTGAAAGTTAACTATTCAGATGAGCATTGAATTACTTTCACTAGAAATAATAAACCACACACACCAAAAGGTATTCAAAAGAAACACAAGCCCCTAACTCCAAATTTGAAAAAGTATCTTTCACATTGGCCTTATCTCATTACTCAATCCATAAAACCGACTTCTATTACATTATTAATAATTTATATCCAAATAGACACCAAAATTAAATTTTATCACTTTATCTCTATAAAATATGAAATGAATCAAGTTCATTCCTTAAACCATGTTACTAAATGGGTCCAACCCATTACCATGTCATGAAAATTGATTAAAACCATTAATCATGTAATGGGGAATGATTCAACACACAAATAATTTTATGATCTTACCAAATACACTTTGATCCTAATGATACAATATGACGTCAAATTCCATTATATCCGAATGTCATATTTTTCATTTCATGAGGAACCAAATATCAACAGATCATAGTGAACTCTGGTATTCTGGTGTAACCTATAATTTCCACCAACTAGATCACCCTACCTAAACAATTCAATGATTATGCTATATAATTTTAATTGATTGGATGTTCCAAAATATCGGAGTATCATTATTGTCACTAAACAAACCAAATCACTAGATTTATAAGGCCCAAACACTGTTTATTATCAATAGTAATGACTATATGTGGTTTAATTACTAATACTCGAGAACCAAAATGAACACTAACCAATTCCATTTCATGGATAACATATAATATCCATAATACTACACTCAAAAATATAGTTCTAAAAAAAATGATGCAAATTTTTTCTTTGATTCCATTATTCATGATGAATTTTTTTCTACCAAAAAATACAGCATAATCAGGAAAAAAAATCGACAACATACATAACCAAGGACCTATGTGGTTTAGAGTTTTTTAGAATTTTTATATATACTTAAATAAAATTTATAATTTCTTCATGTGATCATTTTCCACTATTACAATATTTTATTAGTCCACCATAATTCTTCAACTTTTTACACATGAATCCCTTAATGAAATAAATTATGAAAATATTTACTTATAATCTTCTAAAAATGAAATATAATAACGGATTGATCTCTAATGATCAACAAAGTTAAAAATAGTTATTAAAAATTTAATATCTTTAGTGAGCATGAGATGACAACATGGGTTTGATAAAAGTTATATAAACATATGATAATTGTACCAATGAAATCCTTGATCATAAAACATAATACATGGAACATACTATTAGAAAATACTACAGTCATAAGATTCATTATTTATGATCCAAGTGAAATCAATATTTATCAAATGAATCATTAAAAAATAAATCATAGGGAAAATGTGTTGGTATCACGGAACATTATACTTTTCAACTATGATCACACATATAAGAAATAACCACATCCCAGTTAAATAAATTCGAGAACCCTATTTCGTTAACTCCCACCTTCTTATATTAAATTAACATGATTATTACCCAATGCATTGGAGAGTTATATTAAGAACACCCATTGTATAATACATTTAGGGTACCTATATCATGATATCCTATATTTATCTCAACCATTATCATACATAATTTAGAATTACCAATAAATAATATAACACAAGGAATATAAAATTTCAATCATCAAAATTTTAAAAACAACTTGTATTACTTAATATAAAGATTTACATATGGAAATGAAATTAGTATCATGATAATATATTTAGAATAATAATCATATTACATCATAAAAATATGATGGATGGTATGAAAATATCATATTGTTAAAGAATTAAAGGAATCAAAAAATGATATTGAAATAGGCGATAATTCATTTAATTTATCATTTAAAATATTTTGTCAAAAATAGGTTAAAAACACATTTCATTATATACCTTTTAAAAAAATTCCATAAAATATGGTAAAGAAAGTTCATTTAAAATAACCTAAGAAACATATATCTTAGACATCATATAATTTTATAATAATTTTGGTGGGAAATTTCATTTGTTCTGAATATGGTAACAAATGATTTCATTCAAATCTTTTTTAAAATTTTCCATATTCAAAAAAGACAATAATATTCAAATTATTCCTTTTATTTAATGTAAATAATGTGTAAAAATTACTTTAAATAATCATTTTATAATATTATCAACATTTTCAAAAACATTTTATGGAAAATTTGGACATGAATGAAAAAGATACTCCATATAATAGTTAATCAATGTCACTTTTCCTTGAAAACATTATTTAATAATTTTGAGTACATTGATAGTGAAAATTGAATTTTTATTTTAATAAATAACCATTAGATATGAATTTAAATATAATTTTTCACAAAAATATCATATAATTTCATGGTCTTAAATTTTAGATTAAACAATCCTTGTGAAATTGAGATTGTAGCATGAAACCCTTACCACAATGGTAACTTCTTTGTCATAACAACCATGAAATAAATATAATAAAATGATACATTAAATACCATAATTATAAATATATGAATTATAAAACATATTAATTTATTATTATTCAAACCACATTAAATAAATAATTTTTGAATATGGATTATGCTTAAGAAAAAATCATGGGAAATAAAACACTTACATCATTGGTACCATTCAAATAAAGATAAATTAGAGAAAATAATTTAATATGAATATAAAAATACCATAAATTTAGTGAATTAATATTACTAATTAATTCATGGTTTATTAATTAAATCATAAAAATTAATTATAGTGCATTATAAGGAACATGTCTCATGAAATAACATTGAGACAAAGAAAACCCTTACAAAGATCATATTTTTGATATGATAAATAACACAAGAATTTATTATGTTAAGAAATGAAAATAAATATCAAAAATCTTAAATACATCATAAATCAATATATATACTAATTTACACATAACTATTGTATAATAAATTAAATGAATAAGTGATAAAACCCAATAAAATGAAATTGAGTTAATAAATATTGTACGTTAAGTGTTTAATCTCTACGTACATTCATTAGATCATGTATAATAAAAATATATTAATTATTTATTTTTTTAAGAACCTATTAAAGCTTTATTAAATTAAAATTAAACGATTTATTTAAATAAAATGTTCTATTAAATAGTTAGTTAAGTCTATATCATGTGTTTTAAGGATTCTCAATTCATAATTGAAAAATGAATTTGCAAGGTTATCCATGGTAGAGGAGTTCATTGTTACTTAATATCAAAAATATTATTAATGAAATAATTATAAATTGTATACATTAAATAATATTTTAGTTTCATATGTGAGTTTTTATCATGAGAGTTTGTAATGGAAACTAAAGTAAAAAACATTATGGAGACATCAGTTCGTACAGTAACATATGCGATGACTCTATTTTTCATGGATTGAAATGTAATAAATATAAAATATATATCATATTTATTGATAAAAATTATTTCCTGAATATAATATATAACAATAAATCCATCATAATAAGTATTCATGAAATATGGTGATGATAAATTAGATTTATAGATTCACAAGGCGGTAGTCGGAAAATACACACAAACAATGGTTTCATTTGGAAAAGTAGAGAGGTAAATGTTATTAAATCCACATAATTAAATATAAGAAAATGGTATATAATAATATTATTAAATTTTATTTATTAAAATATAGTTTTTATAAGTATAAGAATAAATAATATGAAAAAACGTGATTTAGAGTTACACCTCCTCTTTAGAATATCATCTTCTACTTAGACTTCAGGACTTCCAGGTTTTATTTTTATGAGACCATGACCTTTAGAATATGGGATTCAATATTCGGAAGTTTTTGGGACATATATTTGAAAAGATAAACTGTTCTAGAGGTTTTTCTAATATAGGAGGTTCTATGTCATTATATAAGAGAGGAGAAGGGAACTTTTGTAATTACATAAATTAATAAGTTATTGTATGATAAATTTCATGTTTTTTGGGAAAAAATTAAAATATTTTGATGATAGTATGGAGATTTTTCTAAAGACTATCATACAATAAATCTAATAAATGTTTAATTTATTTTTTAACACTTATCTGTTAGTTTTCTACCACCAGTAAAAACATAAATGATTACCATGATTAAAATTTCTTATACTCCATTAGTGTCTTGAATATTATAATAAAAGTAAAAGTGATCCATAAATTGAAATTAGTTGAAATGTTTGTAAACATTCCATTCATTTTGACATTTGTATTAATTTTATATCATTCAATAGATATTATTGAATAAAAATTAACATTATTGTAATGTTTTGGAAAACTCATATAATTTGACTTTTAAAAATGTCATCATAATAATATTGGCTGAATATAAAATTCTATAAGACATTAAAAAATTATATTTGTCATAAAAATTCATTCAAAAACATAACTGACCCAAATAATATTACATTATATTGTTTTATAATCATTTACTATTTTTTCTACTACTTTAATAACCACTATGCGACATTTCATGGGAATTTATCATTATAATTTCACCATTAAAATTAAAAAATAAATTAATATAATAAAAATTAATATATATTTCAAACTAAAAATTCAAAATGAAAATAACCATGTTTTATCTATCTGATAAAATATTATAAATATTTAATCAAATAAATAGACATATTGTATTAAATTTTTTATTAAACACAATTTTATGGTCATTATCAAATGAATATGGAATAAAATTGACACATTGTTAAATATATGTACATTAAAGTTTATAGAAACTAACATAATTAATTATAGTAATGTAGTTGGATTGTTTAAAAGAGTTATCCCATAGTTTTAATCTTGTTTTACCTGTTTTACCCTTATAATGGTGATATTTTTTATACAAATGTTACTATAATTAATTATTTTTTTGGACAATTTTTCTGAATTTTACCATAATGATTCCAAATATTAAATCTATTTTATTAATTTCAATTCAAAAAACGGTATTTTTTTAAATAAATCATTGGAACATGACGAAAAATTGATTTCTATAAAAACCCATTTTATGTATAAAAATATTTTTTTATCAAAATAAAACATAATGCTAATAAAACTGAAATAAAATTTATTATTGTCATTCATATTTATTGAATGAAATTCTATGAACAATTAAAAAATTGATAAATGTATATAAATGAAAAGATATGATAGTTTTCTATATAATAATTATTTTTCAATATTCACAAAAATGCAATCTTTCTAAAAAAATAACAAAATATCATCATAACATAATTTTAGTACAATGATCTAAAAAATCATATAAAGTTTAAAAAAATTCAAAAATAGGTATAAATTATTTTTTTATATTTGTACACATGATCAAATAAAAACCATATAAAAAGAAAATGTATTTTTAATGCCTAAAGTGACATGAAAAGAAAGGGAGTACTTATTTCAAAGTAGTTAATCAAAAAGAAATTTGTTAAGAATCTTTATTATAAATATATTTCATTTCCTAGTTAACCTTACTCATACCATCCAATTCAATGTCTATGTTATAATTCCTATATTTTAAATAATATTATTTAATGGTTTTTTTATGATCTGTGTTGTGTGTCCATCACACCAACAAACATCGTATTTTGTTAAAATGCAATGTTATTAAATTCTCTCCCATCCCTAAATAATTTACATATTTAATATTTTATATCAGGATTAGTAATCGTAGTGATTAATATTTGATTAACACTTTTTTGAATATAATTTCAATATAAAGAGATAATAAAACATCCTTTGATTTATGGATGTGGTAAGCATACATGTTAGATGAAATAACTCATAATTGGGTTCCCAGTAAAGTAAAAAATTAATATGAAGTTAAATTATGGATATAGTGGGGGAAATAATAATGTATGAGGAATAATATAGGGTGATATAGAACTTGATCATTAGAAAGTTAATGACAACAAAACACAAAACCAATAAGGGATTAAGAAGATCGTGAATTTATAAGAAATGATGTTTATATGATAGTAATTTTATTTCAACATCATTTTCATATATTTTGGAAACTCCTTTACCAAATAGTCTCAAAACATAAATAAATACACATACATTATTTACTTTAAATCCATAACTACAGTTTAATCCTTTGGTTTTGTGTTTCAATCAGTTTCCACCATTACCTCAACATTTTATCCAATTGATGAGTATGAATATTTAATGACTAAATCACTCGAAAGAACATATAGAAAACCATGAGGTATTTAATAATTTGAAAATATAATATTCATGTATTTACAAATTAAAAAATTGGAAGAATTTAATAATATAATACCCAAATAAACCATTATATGAAGATGTAATATATTAATCTCTAACACACCAGTAGAACACCTATGGTTTTACATAGATCATTAGATTAATATCTAAATGACAAACACTTAAAATAATTGTTTTCTAAAAATTACTTGAATCAGTAAATAATCATAGAATTTAGTGAAATTATTCAAAATAATAAGAATAAACATTATATAATAAGATGAATGGTTATCTATATCTTCATTATTAATATCTCTAAAAATATTACCTCATAACAAATTCACATTTTTATCATCAATTTTAACCCAATATCTAATAGACCATAACCAACACAACATATTATCCTTTTTAAAATTTAGTAAAATGTAAAAATCCAATTAAGGTATAATAACTTCTAAATAAGAAAAGTATAATATTATCTTATGATCTTATGATCATCATTAAAGTAATAAACCAATGATAGTATCAATAATTCTTAGATTTCAATCACATGAAAGAATCCTAATCTCTAATTTCATCTAAACCATTCTATGATACAAACAATAATATCCCATATCTTTCACTCAAAAAATGTAATGCTAAAAAAGTAATATTTATATTTCTATATTATATACCAATTATAATAACCCAATTATTTTCAACCTATATCATCATAAAAAATTGGATCACTTACATACCCAAAGAACTTTTAGGATTAGAGTTGTACATAATTATATAAAAATATTACAAAAAATAACCATGCCTTTAATTAAAATTATTACATTTTACCTGGATTTTATTATTACACATAAAGACTTCATCATCTCTTATTTAAAAACCTTCTAGATATATATTAATTTACAACATTATATATATCACAGGGGAAAGGAAACAAATGAAACTGGTGATAAAAAAAGATCTGTATGGGTAAAAAAGGAATTAATAATTGAATATATTTACAAATAATGATATATTAATAAGAATATACATATAGTGAGAAAAATATAAATGAATTCATACACATAAAACCTAGAACATTATACATATTTAGTGGAATAGATTTTTAACAAATACAAGAGTCATAACTTTCATTAATCTTGACATATTTGACGTTATTCTTGATTAATGGAATCATTATATAATTATGCATTCAGAAAATGTGTTTTTACTTTATATAATTTTCTTCATCATCCATGTTAAATCTTGTCAAATATAACTATATCATAGAAAAATATATTAGGGAGGCCTTACAGGTTGACTTCCTCATTCTTAACTTATAGGAAATGAACTTTACCCAATCAATGGAGATTTATATCAGGATAACCCATCATATAAGATAAATTATGATAAACAATCACAAAGAGTTATATCATAATCCACCGCAACCATTAATAATTTCTAATTACGACAAATTCATACTACACAAATAAACATTCATTTTAAATATAAAAAAATTAAATAAAATTCATTCATTATAACCTAATTTACCCATGAAAAATATGTTAGTTTCATAATAATCCAATTAAAAAAATCATCATAACTCATTAATATAAAGAATATTTATTGTATCAATAGATCATATTTCCAATGAAGTTGATGAATAAATAAATGATGTTGAAAAAGATAACAATACGTTTAATAGAACATTTAAAAAAATTCATTGAAAACATGGAAAATAAAATATTTTTTAAGTTCAATTAAAACGTAAAAAAAACACAATATTGAGAAATATATTTTCATTGAAAATAATAACAGAATATTTTATAGAATATTATAATCAATGTTGCATATTTCATGGTGGGGAGATTCATTCATTTGCTATATGTTAAATTAATTATTTTGTAGATAGATTTGGTAAGAAGAACCTCATTCACAAAATAATAAAATAATTCCATTTAAATAATTTTATAGAAATTAAATCAGAGAAATAAATATGTTTTTAAATAATTATAAAAAATAAAAAATAGTATTCCAATTTTTTCCTGAAAAAATTGATATAGAAGGGAAATATTACTCAGAAAATTGAAAAATAAATGTTAGATTTCTATAATATTATTCATTTAGTATTTTGAGAACATGGAGACCGGAAAATTGATAAAAAAATAGGAAATTTATAGAAATAAATAAGGGATAATAAAATAAATATCATTTTTAAGAGATAGATCATATAATATTGTTGTTATAAAAATAGGCATAAACAATCCTCATAAAATCTGAGATTGTGAAATAAAACTCTTACATATTTGGTATCCTTTGTACCATCACAACCATGAAATAAAAAACATAAATTGAAAGACTAAACAACATTTTTATAAATTTATTCAGGATATAACATATAAATGTGGTAGTATATGCACAATAGTAATTAAAAAATTTGTGAATATGTATTCCTTCGCATAGAAACAAAAGTAAGGTAAGAATCCATTTCCATATTGGTAACATTCGAATCAAAATCCAGTGGAAGACAGAATATGACATGACTCTATAAATACTGTGAATTTCATGAATTAATATATCCAAATTAATTTATTGGGTAATATGTAAATGATATCATGATATCATGATTCATGACATGACGCATGGATCCAGAAATTATATTGAGAGATTGAAAACCCTTTCCTGTATCAAAACATTTGAAGTGATAATAAATCTATGAAGTGATTATGTGATCATATATATATATCAATATAAAATAGTTTTAAATATATAATAAAATAATTTTGAGATTAATTTACATAATATTATGTGGTAAAGAAGATTATAATAAATTTTTTTTACCTAATGAAATAAAATTTAGGTAAGAAACCCCAATTATTGAGCCTCATCTCACAATAAACATTATTTAAATCTTAAATAATAAATATATATTAATCATTTATTTTTCTAAGAATTAGGTTCAGGATTATACCCTTAACATAAAACAATTTATTTCAAAGAAATATATTATTATTCAGTTGGTTAAGTAAATGTTGGGTCTTTTGTAGAGCTTCAATTCATAATTACAAAACAAAATTTGTAGGTTTAATATTTTCCAAAGGGTCAATATTACATCCTAAACAAAACATTATTCAGGAAATAACTATCAATTTTATATATAATAAAAATTTTAGATTCATCCCTGAAAGGAAATTGTGCGAAAATAAACACATCGTCTCATGATGATGTTGTCTATATGTACAACAAAGCGATGTTTCCAATTATCATTTGATGGAAAATAATGAAATAAAATTACATTTTTTATTTAAAAAATCATTATCATGATATGAATAAATAAATTTATTAATTATATCTATATGACCATCAATTAGAGGAAATATTGAAAAATTAAGTACAATGTTATATAGAAACAATAGTATGTACATACACACGTGTGATGGTTCCACTTTTTATTAATTTGAATGGTATAAAGATGGATGATATATGATATTCCAATATTCATATTTATTTCATGAATATCATATATATATACATTAAATATTTCATTTTAATAACCCATTGAATACATATATGAGAAATGAAAGACATCAATTTTTAAGTCTTTAGTCTGCCCATACAATAACACAATGGTTTCATTTCCCTTTTAATACAGAAGTATATTGATAAAAAATATTCTATAATAATAATAATAACAAATTGGTAATAAATATTTTTTTATGATATTATAATGGAATGTTTATCATATAATTAATCGAGGTAAATTATGAAATAAAATTAATGAATATGATTTAGTGTAGTACCTACTATTTAAAAGAACACAATAACTTTTCACCTTAAGACTTATAGGTTGGTCTTTCGGTGAGTACAATTCCACTAGGATGTGTGTAAGGCTGTATGGATGTTTTTTGGGTAGATATTTTTTACATAAATTGTTTTAGAGTTGTGACGATGTGTGGAGGAGTGGTGTCCCTATTTATAATAGGAGAGGGGTACTCTTGGAAGTGAATAATGTATTAAATTAGTAAAATTTAATATTAATGTTAATGTAAAAAACATTGGTATATTTTTATGTATGAATTTTTATAAGTTGAAATACTATAAAAAATTATTATATGTATAAATAATGTTTTAATGCTTATATAATAGTTGGGACCACCAGTTAACAGTTTAAAAGATTATCATGATAGTAATTATATTTACACAGTAGGGTTCAATAAATTTACAATAAAATAATAAATGAACCATAAATCATAAATGGTTGATACTATCATCCATATTCATATAAATTTTTCAATGAACATTTTTATGAATTTTAAATCATTTAATAAAATATTATATAACAAAAAGAACCATTAAAGAATTTTTCGAGTCTATTCACATTATTTTATATTAAATAATATCAATATAATAACTCATTTTGAACATATAACATTAAAAAATAACTAATAAATTATGTTAATATAACAAAATTCATGTAACAAAATATATCAACCAAAACATATTACATTTTATATTTGAAATATCATTTCCATTATTTTTCTAGTACTTGAAAAATAATATTTTATAATTGTGTAATCATTTTTTATAATTATTCCATTAATATAAATAAACAATAAATAACCCTGATAAAAAAAATTCATTCAAAGTAAAAATAATCAATAAAACTGAATAACTGATCTTTTTATCCCTATGAAAAAATATTATACTTATTAAAACAATGATAGTGAAATTTTGTTTTAATTTTTTAATTAGAATAATATTAGTGACATTGTCAAAGGAAGCCGGCATGGAATTTCTACATTTTATAATTTTAGATTATTACTGTTGAACTCTAAACATACAATTAAATAAATACATGTTTCTTGGTGATTTTAACATCTTTTCCAATACTTTTAATATTGTTTTACCAATTTTACCCATACTATGGAAATAAATTTTTTAACTGGGTTACCATTCACAGTGATAAAAAATATAAGAGAAATATTTACCAAATTTGAACCATGATGATCCTTTGGATTTATTTTATATTGTCAAATTGTGTAAAAAATTATTCTTTAGAAATTTTTTACCACAATTAAGAAAGTGATGTTGAGGATTTTTATAAAACATTTCTTATGTTTTAATACAAAAAGGATTTTCAGAATTATTTGATACTACATCAAGAATGATTCTAAACAACATTATATGATTCTTTAATATCATAATCTTCCTAAAATATTCTATATAAACATTATTATTTCTAATCTTGAATTAGTCTTTATAAAGGGGGATAAGTAAATGCTTCATAAACAATGGTTGTGTTGTGACTGTAGGAAGTTCAAGATGAAGTTTCTATATAGAAAAGTTGGAAAAAGATGATGTTTCAAGATATATAATATTGAATTTATAAGAAGAACAATAATGATGATTATAATGTTGATGTTTTTTGTAGATTCAATTTTGATGGCATAAAGGCTTTCATGATACATTTATATAGTGGAAATTAGTTCAGGCCATCAAAAATGATCCATTTGATTGAGTTTTGTATGATTGTGTTTTTTTACACTAGTAAAATTATTTTCTGCTAAATCATTAGATACTAATTTCAAAATATAATTTGATGGACAATAATAATCTTGATCTGTTGGAGGGTGACAGTTTTAAACCAAATTTTTTCACACATTCATTTACAGAGTCTATCAAATGATATATTTTCTCAGGTGGTATAGGTGAAGAAATCTACGAAGTTCACCAGATTGAAAATGATAAAGGATATACATGATAGTAAAATAATAAGTACATCATATGGAAAGAGATATGGCCAATGATTTTGTTAGAATTATTTTATCATGACATGATGATCAATCAATGTTTCATCACATAGAAAAGTATGAGATAAATAAATGTTATATAATGACCCAACCTTATCAGATACATAATCTTAAAAATAGTCTTGAAAAAAATTCCTTTTAAATTTAAGATCTTTTCATGTTTAGAGCCTTATAGAATAATGATAATACATTCATAACATTACCCATTATAATAGAGTGGATACCATAAAAAAATTCCCATTTTTTCAAAATATAAAACATTAAAACATAAACAAGACTCCTTGACAAGTATTCAACATTTAACATGGATTCCTTCCTTGTGTTACACCTCTATTAACCTATTAAAATCATTTAAAAGCATGGGATGAGAACAAAAGCTCAGTAAATGGTGGGAACGAAGGAAATATCACATTAGTCCATGAATACTCGTAACGTATGTAAGCATTTTCAAAAGACATTCATATCACCCATATATACTTACTTTGTGTAAAATGAGATTTAAAAAAGATCCACACAAGAAATTAGAATATAAATATAATTATAATGGTATCTTGGGGAATTACTTACATAATCTTTTAACCATTCTTGGATACCTTATAATCTATAACCCTAACGGCTACCTTACTTTTTGTAACCATCGCAGTTACACATAGAGTAACCATACGGCTAACCTTGAACATACTCATACCCAATTCATTGGATGGAGATATAGGTCCCAACTTTCATCATAAATAATTCCCAAGAACCAAAACATAATCATACAACATGAATAATTCCATAACAACATTTATTTGGAATTTTGTAAAACTGAATTTAAAAAAAATTATTTCTATAGAAAATCCCACTATAAATATCATAAAATTAAAGAGATCCTTAATAGAGTGGATGGAGTAGGTATATATACTAAAAATACACATAATAAAACATTATATAAACAGAAACCGTCACACAAACAATTTAAATAAAACATAAATAATGAAGTAGAAAGTTAACCCAAAGAATGGAAATCGGGTTAAAAATTTCTTTACCTCGGGTTTGTCTTACTACCAACTTGTTCAAAACTCCTGTATAAAGGTTAGAAGAGTGTTATTAATATTCTAAAGAAAATTTTAATGTTTATAACATCTTATATGTTCATTTAATAACTTCATTTCTCCCTTTAATTTTTAGTATTTTGTAACTTTGATTGTTTATGGTGTCTTCTTTAAATGATTTTCATGATCTGTTCATGATATATGTTCTTGTCGATTGAAAGTTAAACTATAGAATTGTAATGGAATGGTATTTAAATATATTCAGTACCATAATTTATACAATTTATTATTATTATTTTTAATATGAATATGATTCATAAGTTAAAACATTAGTGATGTTCGTTTAGATCATTTTAGTGGTTCATTGATAATAACGACCTCACTTGATTTTATAAATTAGAATCATGAGTACAAAAGAATTATAGAGCCATGGGTGATTCGTAAATAAGTGGAAGATGAGAAGAACAATGATGTTGAATTTTACATGATCATGAGAACATCTAGAATATACATGATTCTGTATATTTCATTCCTCTTGGATAATAGGGGGTGAGGAAAGTAGAAAAAAGTATCATGAAATAAAAGAAAACTTGAGAAATTTCTTTCGAAAATTTGGCATCCTAACGACGTCTCTAAAAATTTCTTAGAAATAGTTTGATTAGAGAAAGGGAATGTATAATAAATAATAAATAATATGGATACTAAGGGAGGGGGTATGGATTGAAATATCCCATCATAATTAAAATTGAATGGAAGAGAATAACATAAAATGAAAGAAAAGAATGAAAACAAAAGAGGATGTTTAACTCTTGATCTATTCCCCTAGAGATCCTTCTTAAGGGCTTTTGTTTTGGTCTTTTAGTGAGACCAGAAGCTCTAGGACGTGGGGAAGTGACTTTGGAAGAGTATTGGGCATATCTTAGGTATGGATCAAGGCTTGAGATGTGTGGGAAGAGGAGGGGAGTGAGGGTTGAATTTATAGTGGAGGAGAGGTGGTATTTTTCATTATTTTAATCATTATTATAATATTTTTTCCCAGGTTTATGAATATTATTACTTCATGTGACAAAAAATATTAATAATGGCATGTGAGTTCTAAAATAGTGGCCTTTCATCACTTATGATGTAAAAAATAGTGTATTTTACCAATAATTTTATTATACGGTATTTTATTGTATTTCACTATTCACCAAAAAATAATGAATTTTAAAAAAATCCAAAAAATTAATCCTAAACATTTGTTGACGTGTAGAATTAAAAAATTAATTCTATTTTTTGAAAATAATTTTCTAAATATTAATACTTTAATTTTTTTAAAATTCATACTTAATTCAAAAATTAACAATTCTAATTCTATAACTACTTTTATATGACGATGAAAAATTAACCAAGATGTTATTATCTTAAAACATTAAGAAAATAAAATAATAATAAATTCATTAGGGTTATGTTACTATTCATATTACTATTCATAATGGTATGTTACTATTAACCAAAAACACAAGTTGTTTCTAATAGACTCCAAATAAAATACAGAACACAATTGTAGCTAATAATTTCTTTAAATTCAAAACATAGAAGTAGAAAAGTTTTGTTTCAAAGGCTAGTTAAAAATATCTACTTAAACCCAAGTTCAATGCATTTCTATTTATTTTTTAGAAAAACATGGGGTGTACATGTAATGCCATCAAATATATAATTCTATGATAATATAACAGATTGGGTTTGGTTTCCCAAGCCTAGTATGGGTATGCATATGATGTATGGATAGAGAAATATTTTCTCATTGGATATATCAAACTAAATAAACATATATATAGTCTATCGTATAGAGGCGGCCTATGAGGCGCACAATTCATGGAAAGTATAAGAGAATATGAACTCGTCAATCAAATGATTATGAATACACAAAGGAGAGTAATATGAAACTGTAACACACTAAGATATTTTTTTGGGAACAATAAAAAAATTATCCATATGGATTTCTATGATATTTACCTAAACATTGTAATTTCATTAATAATGATAATGCTGAGATAACCCTAAAAAGGTTTTTATTTAAAGAGTTTTAGGATTTTTGATAAAATTGAAAAAATTTATGAATTATAATGTATGTTATATAAGTATTGAGAAGATTTATAGTGTTGATTAATTGAGTGGGAATATTTGAAATCTGTTTTTTGGGTTGAGTGTATAAAACAATAATGATCCTTTGTTTTTTATATAAGTAATTTTATATAAAGGTATTCTAGGATAATACTGAAGGTGAATGGTTTATACTTGAGGGATATCCAAATTTCAATAGACATAGATTTTATTGAAGATATTTAATCGATAAAAAATAGATAATGTTTGAGCTCAGTGTGTTTTGAACCAAGGAATCTATTGGTTAATGAAAAAGAAGATACCAAATGGTGGATTATCGAACAGATGTACCAATCAGAGTTTCTTGTAAAACATTCCAAATGTAGTTCTCGTTAGTATTACTGGAAATACTACATTATATAGGGGCACTTTACTTTGAAGAGAAATGGATAGATTTATATTAGCTGAAGGTAGAGGCACACTCGATGTAGTCACAAAATATGTAAGGCATTGGATGGAGATATCTTAATAATTTTTCTGAAGTCTTATTGTAATGTTAATTTTCCTTATATTGGGATGAATGATAATGAATCATTGTAGCAAGAATGGGCCAGTATACTTACCAATTAATTAATGGAATGATTCTAATAGGATTAGACTCAATTCTATTCAAAACATATTATAGAGAATTTACATGGATCGAACATATTTTTCCAAGGATATAATCACACACACTAAGGATAATTACGTAAATCTTTAGTTATATTCATTATCTTACTATCATTTAATAAATTTTTTTGTTTACATATATATATAGTTGAAAAGGATAAAAAACTCAACAAGTTTCTTGTTAAAATTTCATTTGAAAATAAATTCTAAAAGATCACAAGTGATTCACCCCCTCTCTGTGATTCTCATATTATATGAAACATCATGTGGTATTATATTATCCAATATCTCATTATAATATCCTAATTTATCTTATCATAGAAAATCTCAACCCAGTTAAGTGCATAGTGATTCATACATTCAATGGGAAAAACATTCTTGGATAGAAAAAATTAATGATACCCTATCTTCCACCTCTTAGCGTGGTGGTGATAGATATACCTATTATTGTGTTCCAACTCTTTGAGAAATATGATCTTATAATATATAATAAATAAATATATCTAGTTGGTTGTTGGAATTATTAAAATATATTCTTATTCCCTTGTCATAAAATTTTTAATTAAGACAATGGGTCTCAAGACAACTATGGGAACATGGGGGAAACACCAAAGTTTCTTTGTAGGAAATATAAAATTGAAGGAGGATGTGATAATAATTTGGGTATGTATGTTTGAAGGTATAAAAATAGCAGATTATAAATCTATTAATAATTACATTACTAGTGTTGATTATTTTTTTAGTTACATCATAGGATTCAACTATTTTTTAGAATATTTATGAATTATTAAAAACTAATTAGAAAACATCTAGAAATTTTTGATCCATAAATATTTTCTTGAGAAGATAAAGATGAATTTCAAAATCATTATTTAAATTTCATTATTATTGCATATGATATGATGAAATCTATAAC
This sequence comes from Viscum album, assembly GCA_963277665.1. Taxonomy (NCBI): domain Eukaryota; kingdom Viridiplantae; phylum Streptophyta; class Magnoliopsida; order Santalales; family Viscaceae; genus Viscum; species Viscum album. The sequence continues at coordinate 739,109,038 of OY728137.1, forward strand.
ATTATAAAATAATATTAATAAATATATGTATTTAAATTATATAATGTTGTTGAATATTCAAAAACCTAATAAAAATATAGTGGGACTCATTGAATCCAAATATAAAGCAACTGATACCGAAAAAATATATAAAATTACGCCACTTATCAAAAAAATAATATAAAATGTTAGAGTAATTTTCAATGAGGAATTCCAAATTAAATAATTCAATTATATAAGGATTGGCCATTTTTATATAAAATGTCTATATAATAATGATGAAGAATATGATGATAATAATGATGAAAATCATTAATGGAACAAGTGAAAAATATCAGATTAATATAAGAAATCAAATGGAATAAAATATTCCCTTGAAAATTTAAAATATGTTTTTTGATTAAGTGTGTTGGTTACAACATTAATAATAATCTTTAATAAAAGGATAAAAATATAGATAGGTTCATAACCTTATTTTATAATGTTAAAAGAGAATATGTAAATTTAAACTATGTAAATTTACAAGGTGAAGAGTCATATAGGGAGTATGAGTGGAGATCCAAACATTTAGAATGTATGGAATAAAAAAAATTATAAATATGTCAAAAAATAGATATAATATGAGAGGAAGAATTTTGGAAAATAAGAATTCCTTGAAAACTAAACTAGATACATTTAGTAGATTAAAAACCAAAAGATGATGGTTTCTGATCATGGAAAAATTGATGAAGATCCTGGAAATAACCTCATATCTAAGGAAGATGATATTTTTATAACTAAATAGAGATACCATGTGGTTTTCATTAAATTTTTTTATATAATTTATAATATAAACAATGATTCAAACATATTAGTTTTCAGAAATGTGAGGCATGATATTGTATCACAACCCATATATCGATATAATTTATTAAATAAAATAATATTTATAGAGAATAAATGAGTTTTAATGATCTTACACCATATATAAATTGAATGTGGTTCCAAAAAATACTTAGAAAAGTATGAAAAAATGAGAATCAGTACATCGCCAATATTTTGTATCATTCAACAAAGGGAGATCCAAAAAAATTTATGGATTCAAAAATCCCATAAACCTTAATTGAACCCAAATAATTAATATTCATTGAAATTCAACTCATGAAGGCATTGAAAAATCAACTAAGAAATATTGATCTGGTTCTTTGAGCACATAATTTAAATAAAATCCATGCACCCAGAAATGACTATAGGGAAATTTAATAATATCCTTCATATAATTTCAAATATTGCACCAGCACCTGTGTTATTCAAACAACCAAATCTATACCTTATTAGTTCATTATTCCTATCGTAGACAACAACAAACTCCCTTACTCCACCACTAACATCAAAACCAACACCACCACCTTCCCTTATCCACCTTGGTTTAGTAGTATATACTATAGTATAATGAATCAACCACATGAGAACCCTAGGAAATGATGAAAAAATTATCAAAATAGTTCACTGATAAAATTGATCCCAACTCAAAAAAACTACAAATATAAATTTCATTTAATAAAAACATCCCCAGAGTAAGAGTCACAAACATAGGGAAAATAGTACTGAAAAACATAATCAAAAAACCAAACTTCTACAATCTAGGGAGTTTCTCATCATAATAATCAGGTGACCTCTAAACATACTAAATATAAAATTTCATATGAACATTCAAACAATGTTGGTGTATGAAATAATGTGAATTATTTTGATAAGAAATGATTAAATAATCACATCACAATAATTAATGTTGAAGAAAAACCTAATAAGTATTTTTTCCTATGAAAATGGTATTTTGAAAAAGAAGTATTTATCGAACCACAACAAACACATCATATGGAAAAACTATTTTCTATATAAGAACATGGTTTTATTAAAATAATTTGTGAGGTGGAATATATAGTCATAATGAGTATAATAGTTTTCAAAACAAGTCACTCCCTATGGATGGCCGTGAAATAAAGAGGGGATAAATTGGATGAAAAAATGTAAAATTATGATATATTAGGATAAAGGAAATGAATAGTACTCAATAGTTATAAATTCCATCAGGTCCATATCAATATGACTACCGAGAGAATGTGTGTGGAAGAGTTGAAATAGTCTATCACTATGATGAACATTTCATGACTACACTACCTAAACTATATTTTTAAACATGAGAAGAAATAGAATCAAGGAAGAATAATATTGAAGGTAGCATTTTAATTTTTGATAATGCTCTATAATCTCGAAAAACAACAAAAATATTTATTCTTAATAGTGGTTATTCCTCACATATGATAAATTATTTGACAATCTAATTTTTTTTGAATAACTAAATGGAGGATAAGTTTATCTTAAGAAATTACAATTCCTTAAAAATTAGAGGAATCACATTGACAAAAATTAATGCGCATAAAAAATAGTAAAATGGTGTTATTTATATTTATGGGCTCAAGAATATATTACTAATTATTACCTCACATTATGATGATTGTAAGAAACTTATCCTTATAAATTTTTTGTTAATCGTATTATGCTGGTAGGATGGAAATGTTATTAATATTAGAGAAAGAACCTATGGAAATATATTAAAACATGGAGATCCTTACAATTCAATTATCATAAATTTTTATGATTAAAAAATATATTGAATCAAAGACATAAGTATCTTGGATATAAAATTATGAGAAAAATTTTTATCAATGATTTTTCAGAGGTTTTCCAATACTAAAATAAAAATTTGATGATGTTCACAATACATTCATAAAAAGAAATAAGGTTTTTAGTAAAGATAGGAATGTTTAAATTCAATCAATAATACATCCTGAGATCATTCACTATGACATTTATGATCAAATTATACATTAATCAATATAATGTGATTTTTACATTATTATATTTATTTTTACTTTTACCCAGTTGAATGATATAATGATCCAAATGAATAAATCAAAAGTGGTAGAGATGATAAAAAATTATAAGTGATTTTTAGAATGTCCTTGGTGTTTATATATGAAAGATGAGGAGTAGTAATATAAAGTAATACCCAAATATAAATTTTGAGTCATATATTATGGAATATGTAATAAAAAATCAACATAGTTCCCCACTTTACTCCTCAAAAAATGTTATTAAATGAATATAATTTAGTATTTCTGAAATGGGAAGAATATTGCTCACTAAAATATAAATTCAATGATATTATTAAGAAAATAATTATGAATAGTCTATTCATGTGAAAACAGATTGTTTCTTCAATCGAAATGAAACAATTCTCCATATGAGTTGTGGTATAAGAAAAAATCTACTGTTAAATACATTATGGGGTTTGTGATTCATGGATTAATAAAGATAAAAAATATAAATTTAATATGTTCTTATGAAAATGTATGGGATATAATTTTCATTGTTTATTCAAGAAAATAAATATGTTCCAGATGTTGGAATAAACTTCTTCATAAGTTGGTTGATTATTTTGGTGTTAATGTTGTGGAAAAGTATAATTTTTTAAAACAATAATGTTAGATATGATATGGAATATGTTAAAAAAGATATATTTATGACATCCAAATATGTTAATGATATGGAATATGAAATTGACTCAAATACTATACCAGTTGATTCATATCAGTATTTTGATGAGGAAAGTGTGACCGGTATAATTTTTATAATGTTATGAAATATTAAAAAACAGGAAAAATCATTCACGATTATTGAATGTTAAGATACTTAAATTCATACAAGGTGTAAATTGAGATTATAAAATAAGAAATCATTTAAATCACAGGAAGAATCCCATTTAGTTTAACTGATAGTTGTAAAAAATGAGTGGTCAAATGATATGAATAAAGGTTATGTCAATATTGAAAAAATAAACCAAAGATCATGTCATATGACCAATAGGATAGAATGTTATTAAACTATAATGGGTGTTTAAAAATTAAAAAAAAGATTATATAGAAATATAAATTAATAATGTAAGGGTGTTTTTCAATGGTTAATCACAAATTCAAGGTGTTTCTTTTGATGAATAATTTTTCTTTATAGTGACACTTGAGATTAAAAGAATGTTCTTTGAAATTACAACAAAAATGGTAAAAAGTATAAAAGTTCGATTTTAATAAAACATTCTAAAATTTTGTAATTGAAGAATTTTATATTGATAGAATAATGTATTAATACATGATGATGATATAACAAGGGTATATAAATTAATGAAATATTTCTATAGTTTACAATATCCCCCTCAAACATGGTATTTAAAACATGATATTTTCCTAATGTAATTGGACATTTATAAAAGAAAATTCGATATATTCTTGCATGTGATGGATATAATCAGAGGTAACCAAATATTACTTGTTTGTATTGATGATACATTTTTTCTAGGGAAAATGTATAAAACATTTGAATAATGTTTTGTGGAAATAAAAAATAACAATGAGAATAAGATTATTTGGAGAGTTTGTATTTTTTCTGGGATTATAAGTTGAAAAAAGGAATATAATTATTCGGCTCCTTTTAAATTTATTACAATGTGTTCATGATGATAATATAAACAAAGGATGGTGGATTAGGAGCTCTCAGAGTCTCCCTCATGACACCAAGGGTTTTTCTTTTAATGCTTATAATGAACATATTGAAATTCGATAGATATGCTGTAGTATGTCGACCTTCGATCTGGAATGGGAAAAATCCGTCGAAGGGTGTGGAGTCACTGCGCACAAAGATCAATCATTTATGGTTTGAAGTCCCACATGGATTTCCTTCCTCGAAGCCCTCAAATATTTAGATCATCAAAATGAAAACTCGATGAAGCCTTCATGCTGCAAGAAATTAGAGGATAGATGCTCTGTAGTCAAGGCTAATCCTGAAGCACTGCTTCAATGATAAAAAATGTATAATTACTCAATTATGGGACATATTTCTTATCTCAAGGGAGAAAATCCATGGTCTCCCCTGGATCTTAAATGTAGGATCGTACATTTTGGGGATTCACGGTTTGGAAGCATTTACCTATTGGTATAGGCTATTTACATATCTTATTATGATCGTAGGACGAGCTTGATCAGGTTTGTAAATTGGGGATCATTCATCTCAAATATGTTTTTCTTATATCATCTTAATGAGATTTTCCTTCAATCATCATACTAATAGGAATACTATAGTTCAGGTTTGGGTACGTTTACATGGGATCAAATGGTACGTTTGGCATCCAAAGTTTCTAAACGACACAATATCCTACATCGATACACCTCTAATGATTGATCAAAGGACTCTAAATTCAGAACGTTTTCTTTATGAGTAGGTTATGGTAGTAGTAAATCTGGAATCAAAGCTTCCAGATTCTATTTCCATCAATTTGGATGATTATAAAATAGAGGTTTAGATCGAATATGAGCACAAACCTCCATTTTTGAGCTCAATAAAATCATAGGCAATTCCATATTGAATTCTATTGTGGTGAAATATTAGTTAGAATAGCCCTGGGTTGATGAATTTATGCTAGATCAATGGAAGAATAAAGACAAGATAATTCCCTTGGAGAAACTAGAAGCACCCAAGAAGAAAACAAATCTATGAAAAGATAGATCCTTTCTCGGGTGAGGCCATGGGTACGAACTGGGATTAGCCGGTTGAAGTTGAATAAAATGCAATTATAGAACAATACATCTTACAAGATATTGGAAATCTTGTTCTGGGCACTTATGAAAATTTCTAATATGCTATGGTTCCGGGAGAGACAGACATAACCACCTTTCTGGAAGTTGGCCAGGTTTCAAAGCAAATGTAATTATTCGATAGGAATGTTATAGCATCCCATGATGCATTCAAGATCCCTGAGATATCGCATGGTATGACAAAATAGGATCCTAAGCAGCTAGAATTGGATACTATAGGTATGGAAATTCCAGCTGTTCCTACAAAGGAAAACACACAAGAAACATTAATTATAACCTATGAAAAATTGGAGGTAATGGGTTACCATATTATAGATCCTATTATTTTTTTAATAATTTCTTACCTAATACACAAGATAATCATAAATATGATCTTTTAATGGACACCCCAATGTCTACACCTTTGAACGTCAATGCGTTTAAAATAATTCAAATTGATACCTCTGATAAATTTGAGTTAGTGGGTCCCCAGAATACTACCCCTATTAATATCTCTAATTGGTTTCCTAGCTCATAGGACAAACACCAATCTGATCCTTCAAATGAAAGACCAGTGGAAAGATCCTTGATCGATAATGATTCTGAAAAATATCAATGTACTGATAACATGTGTACATTAAATAAATATGCAGTCTCCTCTAGGAGTAGGCAGGGAAAGAAAACTAGTCCAACCTCTTCTCAAGATGTTATAAGATCAAATAGGGAGAAGGGATTTGGTGGCTCACATAAAGGGGGTTGTAACTCAAAACGCAGGTTCCAATGAATTTATTTTTTAAAATTATTTGGGTATTGCTAACCCTGAAACAGATGCTATTTTGAAAAGATTTCTTATGACACACAAACAAGTTTTCATTTTCTAATTCTAAGCCTAAAAGAAATTTTCCTCAAAATGTTTTCATCTTAATTCTTATGGTTATAATTGCCTAGGTGCTTGCAAAACTGGTACTGTTGTTGAGTCACTCTGGATTTTTTATCACTCCTTTTTACAGTCTGTGAATGATTTCAAAATTATTGAACAAATTTTTACATGTTAACTTACCATTGATGGTTTACACACTTTATGCTCTATGATTTATGCTATGAATTGATACCAAGACTTAAGAACCCTTTAGTATGACCATTATGTTTTATATAACAATGTCCATGAGCCCTAGTTTTATTATTATAGATTTTAATGCAATTCAATCATCCAATGAAAACATTTGTCTCTCCCACTCTTCTATCTCCTCAAGAGAATATAGATCATCTATTGGGTATTGAAATATTAATGAAGTTAATATTACTGGTTCTAAGTACACTTGGTATAGACCACACTACAAAAGGTTAGTTTCTATAAAACAAGATAGATATTTCACTAATATCTCTGCTCATGATAAATGGGACACCTTTTCAAGCATCACCTTAACCCAATATAACTCGAATCATCATCCCATTATTGTCAATCTTATAACCAAAGGACATAAACCAACTCTTCCATTCAAATTTAATAATTCTTGGTCTACATATCCCAATTTTACTAACTTCATAAAAAATACTTTGGATATCATGAGGCATCACAATGTTGCTTTTTCTTGTGTTAATAAATTAAAGTACCTAAAGCAGCATCTTTTAGTTTGGTGTAGCTCAAAATCTAAGAAACTTGAAAAATATATATTCTCTCTTTAGAATGAGCTTATTCAAATTCAAAACTCCAACACTAGCTCTGAATTCATTTTTGATCCTCAACCTAAATTAAATACCACCATTAATCTAAACTCTTTACTTTTCCTTAAGGATAACATGAAAAAGAATGTTTCTAAAGCTCAATGTATTATGGATGGAGATAGAAATGCAATGTTCTATTACTCACTCGAGAGAATCAAAAATGTCTATATACCTCTTTCTATTCATAGATATGAAGACAACCTAATTGACACAGAGGAGGCTATTTATAACCATGTGGTCTCTAACATTCTAAATTTGTTCAATGGTCCGGATTTCAACAAAGATATCATTCCTGATATCATTCCGACATTTGTGACTGGTGGGGACAATAATATTCATTTAAGAACCCCTATAGATCATGAAATCAGAGACACTATTTTTGGTCTTAATCCTGATAGTGCTCTGGTTCCAGATGGGTTCAGTAATTGTTTGTTCTAGCTATGGGGAGATTGTACATATGGATGTTTTAAAACATGTGAAAACATTATTTTCCGTCCTATTGATCTAATTACCACCCTTTATAATATTATTTCCAAACTTCTTGCTAATGGACTTACGAACATATGAAATATAATCTTATCTTAGAATCAATTTGTTTTTATCATGGGTAGGCCTATTCAATACTTTATTTGTCTCACCATTGAATATACCAATATCCTTAAAAAAATCCACAATAGGAGGTAATATTTCCTTCATAATTGACATTAGTAATTCTTTTGAAACAATTGATTGGAGTTTCATATTCAAATATCACAAAAGTGTTTAATTTAATGACTCTTTCATTAGTATGATAAAACCTTTATTCAAATTCGATTTCATCTTTGTCATTGTCAATGTTTCCCGAAAGGGATTCTTTAAATCTACCAAGGGGGTTAGACAAGGAGATCCTCTTTATTCTATTCTTTTTGCGATTGCAGAAGATTAATTATGCAAACTGCTCACTTTCCTTGTGGATCAAAATAATATTAAACCTATTCAGTCATTTAGGAACATAAATATTCCACGACATCTTTTATGTGCTGATGACATAATATTTCTCTTACAAGGGAAAAAATGAACATCGAATGGCTTAAAAATTCCCTATCTCATTATGAAGAAATCTCCGGTCAACCTATAATCTGGGGAAAATCCATCGATTTCTTTGGGAAAAAATTTTATTCTATTTTAAAGGTAATATCATCAATTATTTGGGTATCAAGGAAGGATCCTTCCCTTTCACGAATCTTGGCATGCCAGTCTTTTTTAGAAGACCAAAATCCTGCTATTTCTCCAATGTTGTTGACCAAATTATAAATCAGACTACCTCTTAGAAAGGTAAATCCCTCTCTATGGCTGGATGAATCTATCTTGTCAAGTCTATTATTCTCTCCAAAATGGTCTATTAGATGATTATTTACAAATTTTCTTCTAGTATACATCAAAAAATTAATTTTTACATTAAAAATTTTGTTTGGATAGGATGAACTCTTGAATTGAGGCTTATGACCACCCCTTGGGCCACCTGTTGTAAACCATTTGATAAGGGTGGTGTTGGCATAAAAAATCTGAATCTTTTTAATGAAGCTCTTAAAGTAAGGTTCACTTGTAGGTTGATTAATAAAAATTCGGACTATATTCATTTCTTCAACAAAAGAATTTGTACTAAGATAAAGAATGTCAATTTGAACAATATCACATCTTCCATATGGCCTTCCATAGACAATCATGTTCCAATATTATGAAAAAATCTAGATGGATGATCATCTCTGATTCATCCAAGATTTTTTTTGAAAAATATATTGGTGCTCCTTTTATTTCTATTTGTCTCCCGATTCCTTTCCTAAAATCAAAAATTCCCATATATGGGATATTCTAAATTCCAATAACATAACCCTTCCGGAAAATATCAGAAGTGTCATTGATAACTATCCATATTCCAACATTTATGATTTCCTCATCTAGGAACCCACTTATAATGGCATCCTTAATTACAAGAGTTTTTATAATCACAATTTCATTCGATTCTGATTCAATCTTATATTGGTTGAAATTCTTTAGAAAACGTTGGATAGTTCCCTTAAGAATTAAAATTTTTTGGAATATTTCACATAACAGAGTCCCCACGAAAATATTTCTACAATCTTCTATGATTTAACGCGGCTCTAAATGTCACATACCTAACCAACATAGAGAAGATAATAACCATATGTTTATATCTTATGCTACACAATTAGCTATATAGAACATTATTTTTGACATCTTTGGTTACAAATGGTTACTCCGCAATTCCATCAGCTCCCAGATGATGTGTTGTGTTACTTTTGAGTATTCTCAAATAATTAAATAACTCTTCTTGACCATTGTTGTTGAGAAACTACATGTGATCCGGTATGATAGAAATAATATCCTCCATAATAATTTCTCATTTAATATTAATGTTTCTAGGGTGTGGATTATCATTTCCATTTGTGATGGTGGCTCGATTCAGAAATCCTACAGCGACAACACTGTTAGAGACTATGAAATCATGCATAAACTTCGAATTGAGGCTATTTAATGATATCCTAGTCGATCTTTTGAGGAATTCTGGAAATACCTACTTCTAGGATGGATCAATGTGAATGGAAACAGTTCCTTTAAATGAAATATGAGTCCTACAGGATGTGGTTCTATTTTAAGTGATCATCTTGGCCAATGTCACATATGATTCTTTGGCGGATGTGGTAGGGCCTTGTTTCCAGAAGCGGAAATGATGGGGGTCATACAACCCAATGAAATTTCCTAGAAAGTAGGATGGAATGATATTTGTATAGAATGATATTCAACCACTATTGTCCAAGATAATCAGAAGGGTGTGGTGCATCCTGCCTACCAAATTACCTCTTGTTGGATGAATTGTCTCCCTTTGTATTTATATACCAACTACATAATCATGCATGATTTTTGTGAACTGAATATATTAGTGAACATTCTTTCCAATAAGGGAATTATCTAGGGAATTACATGGTAGGATGATTTGCTTGGTGATTTGATTCCTTTTTATGAGAAATATTTTAATAAGATTCAGTCATTCAGACTCATGTAATCCTCCTTTTTTCTCAATTCCATAAATTATGCCTTGGTCATTGACTGAGGCACCACATTCTCAAATAAATTACAATGTGTTGATAAATAGTTTATAATGTTAAATATAAATTAATATTTTATATCAATCTATTGGAATAAGCTTAATTAATAAAGAAACAAATAGAATTGTGAATCATAAATACTTCGAGAAGTTTATTGGAAGATTATTCAATCATACAATAAATAGAGTATACCTTTTATATGTTGTTAATTTGTGTGAAAGTTATCCAATTTATTTGAGGTAATCACACATGTTAGGTGGTAAAATAATAAAAATTCATGTTAAATGAACATAAACATATGGAGTGATGTATAAAATAATTAATGTGATAATTTTTTTTGCGCACTGATATTTATTTGGTTGTTCTCTGTCATTATTGAGAATAAACATCATTATGAAATTTCTACATGGGAGAAGGTTGTGTGAGATGGAATAGTAAGAAAAATGTTTTATTAATTTGAGAACAACTCTATATGAATATGTTTCTGCCACCCATGATTTTAGAAAACTATATAGATGATTTTTAAGATGGTTATTTTGATTTTGATTATTGGTAAAACATTGATGATTATTTGTGATAATAAATTTTAATTTTATCTTTCTATAAATCAGGTACATTAATATTGATCAAAGAAAATTGATATTAAGTGTCATTTTACTAAATAGAAAGTCATTAGGGGAGAATATATTTTTGAATATATTTTAAAAACATATCAAATTTCGGATATTTTCCACAAATCCATTCTAAGAGAAATAATTGATTAATTTCGGCCATAACTACATATTAATCCTCCACCAATGAAATGATAATTAATGTAAGGAAACCACCTCCCACAATCCTTGAGATTATATTTTAAAAGGGGGATAATAATTGCATCATTATTAGAATAAGTGCATACTTTGATATCAATCATTCATTTATATGATGTTAGTGTCTTTAAAAATTATGGAAATTAAATTATTAATTAAAATATTATCTTAAAATATACATATAATTTCTTATCAACGAGGGATTAAATTCCATAAAAAACAATTCTTAATCCTTCATTGTGGTGTTAAAATTTCTTTATATGAAAAGTTTTTGTTTCAAAAAATTTAATGAAGTAGTTTATTTTTAATAATGTTGTAATTGTTTCTAATAAATTAAATTGGGGATATTGAAGATCCATTGGATTATTATTTTTGTTGAGTCTTGTTTTTTAAGAAAATATTATTTTTTAATGTTTTTATTACATAGGTAGAATAGGGTTACTGAAGATTCTAAAAATCATTAATTATGTCATATTTTTGAAAGGTGTTTAGTGATGTTTTTATATCATTTTATGAATATTTATGAACTAATATAGATGATTCTTTTCTAATATTCATATTTTTATAATCATGAATACCCTCATATTTCGTGCTGAGTATGGATGAGATTTTGTAAATGATGAGAAGTAAATTTCTATGAAAAATGTTTTTGTGGAAGCTATATAGTGTTAAAAATATAGTTTCTATACTGATAGGGTGTAAAAAGTTAACTTTTCATACTATAAAAAACAAATTTTTGAAATTTAAAAATTTATTTTTTATAATTTTGAATATATACTCTAGTTAATCTTAAATGTTTTAAATATTAGGATACTAAAGCTATCCTTCTATTTATTACACACTTAAACATGATTTATTACCTAAAACCTTCACTTGATACAATAGAGAAGATCTAGAGGTTAAGTTTCATTGGGTTTTAGGAACATTACATAACGGAATAAAATATGAAACATAACATCTTTATTGAAAACATCTTTTATATGACCACAACGTTCCCTCATACTTAGCATTGCATGGGATAAATTAGGACATGCATAAAAAAATTGGTGAGCTATAAATCCCTGTAAGGGAGAAAACAAGGAATACCATGAATATTACAATACATGTTATTAAGTGGGAATATCAATGGATCATAAAAGAAACATGAACATAAAGGAACGATATTTCATGATTATCATAACATGGAAATGTGGCAACAATAAATTAACAAGGTATTAGCATGAACCAAGGATCATTGCCCATGGAGCATGAGTAAACCATTATCAATGTTAAATTATCAATAGTTAAACCTCATTTCACTTGACATATCATGATAGTTATATTTACCCAATGCATTGTAGTGCTATCTGGGTGCACCCTTATTCAACATTTCTTTTCATGCATATGTGTGCCACATGGATCAAATAACCTGGAATCATTAATGATCGTAATTTATTCTGTGATAAACAAATGTACAATTCATACATGAAACTCTATAATCAATTTGTAAATGTGCAAAAATTTGAATACCCTTGATAGAGAAAAGGTTATGGTATTCACAATACAATGACTTTGCCTTGGGAAAATAGCAGTGCAATTTCGGCAGCACAACAGCGTAACATAAGAATTCATAAAAATGGTTGATGAGAGAGAAAGTGGTGTGTCATCATATTTACATGAAATAGATAGTAAGGGGGTATCTATATACATTTACCAAAATACGTAACTGAACTTTTGATTCATAATACAAATAACTGCTTGAATGAAATTGAGGAGAGAGAAATTTCTTATGGATTTTCAACAAGGTAATGGATATACATTGGGAGGAATTAATGAGAGAGAAATGGGTCTCCCATAATTGAAACATAAGTAGTGATTTATAGGGTGGTGAAAAATCATACCCTGACATTTATAATTGAATGTAAATGGTTATTAAAACTTAAAAAAATTGAGAAAAGTAAGAAATGAAGGAATCCCTTATTTGGAAGTGTGATCCCAAATGCTTGGGAGGGTCATGAGAGATGCTTCTTAGGAGATTGAGGAACCTTGGGAGGATTACAGAGAAATGAAGGCAGTGGTTGGTCAAGCTCCAAATGCTTTGAGTAAAGAGGATGTGGGAGCTTGGGTGGGTTTATATAAAAAAATGGAAGGAATTATTTTTTATTTGCGTTTTGGACCCTACTCATTAAACCCATCAAAACCACAAACCATCCCAAGTTTTTTTACCATAATATTTTACAATAGAGAGTGGAAAACAATATTTTACATGTCCAATGTCTGAACCTCCTAAAATATTAGGCTTACCTATTTGGAGGTGAGCCACACTCTCAAGGAAATCATTTTAAAAAGATAAAATGTATTATAAGTCTTGGAGGGTCCACTAAGGCTTTGTAAAAGAAATAAAATAAAACTAAAATCACATAATTTCAATGGTAAAATATATAATGGCCGAACCTAATGTTTATAGTGCTTTATTACATCATTAGTGGGTCATTATGATGTCATAAAACACAATATATATTCAAACAATATTTAATTTTTACCAAAAAAATTCTACTGTCTCAAAAAAATATAAAAAATTAACGGTTGGATAATTTCAACTTCCTAATTAGAAAAATAATATTAAATTTATATAAATAATTTTATAAATATGTTAATCTTAATTTCTAAATTAAAAACTGTCATTTTTTAAAAATCCATGGGTTTTGACAAAAAAGGATTTCAAACCTTAAAAAAAATTAAAATAATATTCCAAAAAAATAAATGATCATTTATATTTAATAAAAAATAATTTAGTAATAATATTTTATTAAAATATTATTTAATTAAAAAATTAATTAATTCTTTAAAATATATTTTCAAACTGAATATTATCTAAAAATATTATTTTTGCTTTAAAAATTATTTACAATGTAACAACAATAAAATGAATATATATTATTTATTATATACCAAAATAATTCTCATAATCATAGTGTTATAGTATTGTTACATAACCCCTTATAACACCCACATAGGACCTAATTGTAAAGTGTGTGATGGAGAATGACTCTTGGGGTGGCTCAGATAACATTGGTCAGGTGGTAATCTCTATCAACATCCACTTCTCCTGTAGGTGGTTCTATTTGAGCTTAAAGTGTTGAATCCCAGCTTGGGCTTGGCCAAGAGAAAATCCCAATGATTCCACCTCCTTTCTGAGCTCCAAAAAATGGGCTTCGTATGGGGCAAGTATACTAGGTGAGGCCATCACATTCCTTGTATGAGTAAATTAGATTAGTTAAAGCCCTATTTTTATACTAATCATGTGATCACTTTTCAACAACTATATTAGAAATTATAAACAATATTAACAATATTTTGAAATCCAAAATCATAAAACAAGGAAGTGCATATTTTATATTACTATTTTAAATAATGATACATTTAATTAGATCAAGAGAAGTTTTAATTATCAAATGTTTGGGTCATTACAATCTTCCCCCCTTAAAAACTTTTTCCCTCGAAACGTCCTCTTCCCACACTAAAATAGAAGTGGGTAACTATGCTTCATCACTTTATATGATTCCAATAATTATTCTTCAAACATTTGGTTTCACCACGACACCATAACGAGGGGCATTGCCTTATTTCGTAGAAAGTTTTCTCTATAGTATAAGATCTTCATCAGATTCTCTTCATAGGAGATGTCATTCTATAATGGTACCACCGCTTTATTGAGTACATGAGATGGGTCAGGTATATACTTCCTCAAGTGTGATACATGGAATATATCATGTACTTGATATATGTTTTATGGGAGTGTTCGTCGATAGGTCACTGCTCCAATGCGATCAAGGATCTAAAAAGGGCCAGTGTACAATGGACTATCCTTTCCCTGCTTCCAAAATCACATAACTCTCTTCCATTCTGATATGCAAAGGAATAAAATTTCTCCAAAATAAAACTATAGGTATCATTGATGATTATCAGCATAGCTCTTTTATTGACTCTGAGCAGCTTTAATGAGTTTTTGGATGGTCTTAACCTTCTCCAGCATATCATTGACCATTTCCAGACATAGAAGTTTGCTCACCCCAACAACATCCCAACATGCCAGTGTTCTGCACCTCTTCCCATATAGGGCTTCATAAAGAACCATTTGGATTACTGAGTGGAAACTGTTATTGTATGAGTACTCAACAAGACAAATATGTTGATATCATCCTCTCTTAAAGCCTATTGAGCATGCTCTAAACATGTCCTCAATTGTTTAGATAGTCTTCTCATATTGGACATCAGTTTGAGAATGATAATAAATATTTATGTTCATCACAGTATCTAGAGAATGTTAAAGACTCTTCCAAAATATCGAGGTGATTCTTGGATCTCAATCAGAAACAATTGACAGTGGTACTCCATGAACCCATACCACCAATCTTATGAATATCGGTTCTATTAGTTCTAGTGAGAAATCCACCAAAATTCCAATGAAGTGTGAGGTATTTGTAAGATGATCAACAACAAACCAGGTGGAATTGTTCCCTTTGTATGTCTTTGGAAGTCTATTAAAAAATTCCATGGTGATGTTATCCCATTTCAATGATGGTATGTGTAATAGTATCATCATCAATTTAGAATTCTACTTCTCATCCTTCACATGATGACATACCAGGCACATTAATGTATACTCAGTGATCTCTTTCTTTATGTTATCCCACCAACATTTCTCTTAGATATCTCGATACATCTTTGTGTTTCTTGGGTGAATATAAAATTTTGAACAATGTGCATCATCCAAAAGTTCATTCTCTAACTTTGGATTCAATGGAACACATAGTTTTGACCCAAACTCACAATTCTTTCTTCATTGACATTGAACTCCAAGGATTTCCCTTTTTTAATTATTTCCACCCTCTTCTAAATTCCCACATCATCATTTTGAGCATCCTTTACCCTTTCCAAAAGAGGTGGTTAAGAAATAAATTGTGAAAGGATTGAATATGTTCCCTTATTCACGATTCTTGTGTTCGTCTTAATCAAATCTAAGATGATTTAATCCTTTTTAATTCACATCAATGATATAATCCCTAGGCCCTTTCTGAATAGAAAATATTCTACTATGTTCACTTTCCTAGGGTGGTAATGGATTGATCATTAATTGTCTTTGATCAACTCTAACCATATTCATTAGCGCATATTCAACTCTTTATATGTGAATATATACTTGATGATTTTTTGATCTGTACAAATTTCACACTTCTCCCCAAAGCGATAATTCTGCAAAATGTTTAAAGTGAATATCACATCTTGAAACTCCAGATCATGTGTAAGATAGTTTTTATCCTGAAATTTCAATTTACTTGAAATTTAGGCGATTAATTTTCATTTTTTATCAATAAACAACCTAAGTCCTTCATCGAAGCATCACTAAATACCTCAAAAAGTTCTCCACTTGTGGGTAGTGTGAGAACGTGCGTAGCGATAAGCCTCCTTTTCAATTCTTTGAAGATCTCTTCGCATTCACCAATCCAAAATACATGAGTCCCTTCTGAGTTAGCTTGGTAAAAGGGTTTGACAATCAGGTGAAATTTCTAAAAAATCAACGTTAATATTCAACTAACCCCTGGATGCTTTGGATATCAATTATCAATGTTGTCCTTGGCCATCCCTCAATTTCCATTTTAATAGAGGTATCTAGAGATATCCCATTGTTTGTGATGATGTGTCCCAAAAATTAGACCTCCTTCAACCAAAACCTACAATTGTTGTACTATTCAGAGAGCTTCTCCTTTATTAAGGTCTCTAGTGGGTTTCTTAGATGCTCCTCATGATCCTCTTTAGTTTTGAAGTATATTAGAATATCGTCTATAAATACTACCCAATAGTTTTCATCATATTCTCTAAATACTATATTAATCATTTCCATTAAGAATTCTATAGAATTAGTTAGTCCAAAAGGCATTACTAAGAATTCATAGTTCCCTTACCTTGTACAAAAAGTAGTCTTGGGGATATACACCTTCACCCATACTTGGTAATATCCGCACCGCAAACTATGTTGGAGAAGTATGTGCTCCACGTAGATTATCGAACATTTAATAAATTCATGGAAGTGTATACTTTTTATTTATCATGATTTTTTAGATCTCATGATAATCAATGCAAGGGCGCATTGACCCATTATTCTTTTTGATGAAGGGGACGGGTGTACCCCATGGTGAAGTAGTTGGGCGTGTAATCCCTTTAACCAGATTCCCCTATAGTTGTTTCATCAGCTTCTCAAGCTCCACAACTGCCATTCTATATGGAGTCTTGGGTATTGGAAACACCCCAGGTATAAGGTCAATTGAGAATTCATCATCTCTTATATGAGGAAGATTAGACAACTCTGCAGGAAATACATCAGCAGATTACCTCACAGTAGGCATGTCTTCAATGATGGTTGCTTCCTTAGACACAATCAAATGATCCAGATATGCATTCCGATAGGCCAATAATATCTGCACATGAGATGATGGTGTTAAAAAAGATTCATCTTCCTCCTTTTACATGTATATAATCAGGGGTTGATTCGCCATATGCAGAGTGATTTCCCTCTAATTTCAATTTATGTTGGCTCTATATAAGAAACGTCAATCCATGCTGAGAATTGCATCAAATTCAACTAGAGGGAGTATGATGAGGTTCTCTAGGAAGTTCTATCAACAAATAATGATAGGGTTGGAGTTATATTCATGGGATTAAATGATTTCCCCATTTTCCATACTCACCGTCTTCTTTACTTCCATGATTTGTGGAGAAGTTGGGATTGTTCTAATAAACATTAAGGATATAAATGAATTCATAGAACCATAATAAAAAAGTAAATTTTCTATTATTTAGTAAATAAAAAGCATACCTATCACCACTTCATTATTGGTTATATCTTTGGTGGTGGTGATGTAAAAATCTTGCCCATACTGCCTTGGAGGTTGTTGGTTTCTTCCGAAAACCCTTGGTTAGGGAACTGATTTCCAAGGTGCCATGGTTTATTTCAGTTCACGAAATGAACAACACATTGGGGGTTGAATGGAGAATTCCTCTCTTCTTTCGTAGTCAGAAGTTTTCTTGTCATTAGTTTAAGTCTAGGTGTCCATCTCTTCCATACATAAAGCATTTCCTTGTCCCCTTTAGAAAATTTTTGGGGTACTTCTTTCTGCACCTTTGGCTAGTGGGGTGCTAGATTGTTTAGCACCATTGGATTTATCCATCAGATGGCCAGAATTGATGTACACCTTATGCTTCTTATTCCCATGATACCCATGAGATTATCCTATATCCACTTCATCTTTTTGGGATCATTGACAATTTCCTCATAGCTCTCGTAGTCAAGGATGGCTACTACTTTCTGTAAGCCAGGTTTAATCCCACCAATGAATTGGTCAACCTTTCATGAAGGGATAACGACAAAGGTGGGGGCATATAATGAAAGCCTTGTGAGGTTTTCATCATATTAACTGATGGATTTTCAACTTTTTTTCTTCAGGGAAATTAAATCCCTTCCCATATTATGTTAGATGGTGCGAGGAAAATGTTTGTCGAATTTTTTTAGAAATAAATCCATTCCAACGCCTCAATCTCCTCCTCGGGCTTTGTATTTTTCATCAATGTCCCCCATTGATCAGAATCACCCTCTATACAACAAGAAACTAGAATTACATTCTCTAGTTCGGAACATTGATAGATGGAGATGAAATTTTCAATGGATTTTATCCATTGTTCGGTGAATGTGGGATCAGGTGATTCATTTGATGTATGGGGCCTTTGCCTCATGAAGCACTCGATTGTGACTAGTTCATTCATAGGGGTGGTGGGGGGGGGGGGTTAAACATTCCACTTGACCCTGGTTTCTATAAAAATCATTAGTTTACTGAGGGAGGATTGTGACAATGTTCACGATTCATACCCCCATTTGATTGGTCATCTCATTAGAATAGTCATAACATTGATCTTTGAATAAGTTGTTAGCTTGAGTCCTCCTATTAATGACCATTAGATCGAATCACTACTGGAATATGATGTATTCCCCACGGATATATACCAACAATTTCTTTAAACCGTTGTTATACTGTAAAAGACAACATTTTCCAATGGTTTGTTCAAACCGCTGGAAATGTTTAAATATACATAATATTTCCCAACGGTTTGATAAAACCATTGAGAAGTATTTAGTTTCTCTAAGATATTTAATAAACCATTTGTAAAGAGAGGCTATCCCAATAATTTTTAAAAACTACTGGGAATGTTTTCTCCTAAATACCCAGCAATCTAGCTCCCACTCACCTAATTACAAACCCTAATCCAGAGCTCCTACTATTGTTTTCTCGACCACAAAACCCCTTCTATCCATAGATAAATCTTCAATCAAACAAATTTTTATTTCTCTACTCCAAATTAGTAAGTTTTACCTTGGTTTTAATGTTCTCCATATATATATTTTTGTTTTGTTGTTTAGATTTTAGCTAAATTAGAGTTCCTGTTGTCTATAGAGTACTAAAACCATTGATTTGTTTTCAATTTTTTGTTATACACATAAAACATGGTAAATGCTATGTTTTGTGGGGTGATATGGTAGTTTCGGTGGACTTTTGTTTAGTTTAAAATTGGATTTTGATTTTGTATTTATAGTTTTTGTTCAAGGAATAATTGGAAGGGTGTTGATATTGAGGATGAATTGAAGTTGGTTAGGTGATGGATTGGAATTGTGAACACCCACACCCCATCATCTCCCCCCCTGACACCTCCCCCGCATAGAGAGCGCCCCCTGGGCACCCCCCATTGGATAGACCCCACCCCTAGCACCCCCACCCCTTAAAAATCCCCTCCCCACCCTCCCTGGACACCCTTCACATCCCATGGGAAACCCACCCCTTGGACACCCCCACCCTTTGGAAATCCCCCCCCCCCCAACACCCCTAGACACCCCAACCCACCATCCCTGGACACCCCTCACCCCCATGAACATCCCCCCCCCCACTTCCACCACCCCTGGACACCCTCCAACCCTTGGACACCCCCCCTAGACACCACAACACCTCCTCGACACCACCGCCCCTCCTAAGTGGTTGGAAGAATTTTAAAATTGAAATTAACAATGTAGTTTATTTCCCTTTTCCCCAATGACATTTTCCATGTGATCCATAGTTCCTTATAATTTAATTTTTCATGTTTTGATAAAATGAATTAGTCATGTTTTGATAAATTGAATGGGTTATGTGGAATAAAATGGATAATGCATGATGGATTGCCTTTATTGATGAGTAAAATGATTTTAAATAAAATTACTCTAATAGGGGCTGTTGGAGGGGTAGGGGGATGTCCATGTGTGGGGGAAGTCTAGGTGGGGTTGGGTTGTCCAAGGGGTAGGGACTTATAATGGTGTGGGGGAGGGGGGTATGGGCTTCCCAAGAGGGTTGTGGGCAGTCCAGGGGGGTCAGGGTGGTGTGTCCTGGTGGGGGAGGGGGTGTGGGTGTCCATCGAGGGGGTGGGCTATCTAGATGTGGGGGGTGGGTGTCCAGGTGGGGGTGGGGGATGTCTAAGTGGGGGTGGGGGCGGGGGCTATCCAGGGGGCCTTAGGGGGGTAGTGGCTATAGGGGAGGGGGTATGGGTTGCCTGGGAGGGGGTGGGCTATCCAGGAGTGGTGGTTGGTGGGCTATCTAGGTGGGGGAAGGGGGTGTGTATTGTTAGGGGGGGATCTAAGGGGGGTGCAGTGGGGTGTCCAGGTGGGGGAGGGGCTGGTGTTGGTTGTCAAGGGAGGAGGGGGTGGGCTGTCCAGGTGTGGTGGGGGTGTCCATGTTGGGTGGGAGGCTATCCGAGTGGGGGTGCAGGGGGGTAGGGGCTGCAGGGGTTTGGGGGGTGTGGACTATCCAGGGAGGGGGTTGGGTTGTCCACTTCGTCACTCTACAAAAAATTGGAATCACAGATAACCAATGTATTATTGATTTTACGCATTAAGACTTTTCTTGAAGTTCCATACCAACACTCACTCTTACCCTTCCAAGATGAATTGATCTCTCTAAATAAATCTCACTTAGTTTCTTATCCACTATCCATATTGATCTCATGAAAATTTAATATTTTTACCACTCCATATCTTATAATGATATAATAAGGCTCATAATCCTATCAGTAGTGTCCCATCAAAATATGGATCATAAAATATGATCGACATATTATATTTGGAAGTGTGTTTACATTTGGGTGTGTTGTGATTTATATGTATGATATTCATGGTTTACACCAAAAGTCTTCTTGGTCATCTTCAATAGGCTTCAAATCCTGATACAATTGGATAAAGATTGGATTTTGAGACCCTAGTTTGGGGGTGGACACCCCCACCCCCTTGGATATCCCACACCCCCTTGAAAAGCACCCCCACCCCTGGACACCCCCACCACCTAGACAGCCCTGCCACCTCTTTGGACAGCCCTTCCACCCTATGGGCAACCCACCCAACCCCATGGACAACCTTCCCCCTAGACACCTTGTACCCCTACATAGCCCCACCACCCCCATAGACATCCCACCCACCCACCATGTACCCCCTGGACAGCCCCTCCACCACTAGGATAGATCGCCCACCCCCTGGACACCTCGTACCCACTGGACAAGCCCCTACACTCTAAAAATCCCCCTCCCCCTAGACCCCCAACCCCAAGACAGCATCACCACCCCCGTGGACACCCCTTACTCTTGAATATTCCCCCCTGAGGAAAGCATGCCAACCCACTGGACATCCCGTACCCCCTGGATAGCCCCACCACCCTTGTGGAAAGCACACCCACCAACCTAATACCCCATGGACTGCCCAACCACCCCCTGGATAGCCCGACCACCCCCTAGACACCCCATACCCCCTAGAAAACCCCCTCCCCCACCTCCATGGACACCCCTGACCCCCCGAGACTACCCCACCACCCCCGTGGATAGCCCACCCACACCCCGGGACACCTGCCCACGACCCCCGGACACCCCCATCCCCCCAGACACCCCCACCCCCTAGAAATCCCCCCCACCCACCCTAGACTCCCCCAACCCCACTGGGCAGCCCTGCCGCCCCCGTGGACCCCCTGACCACCCACTGTGGATATCCCACCTACAACCCTAGACACCATGTAACCCCCTTAATAGCCCTCCCACACCCTCCACCCCCTGGACAGCCCACCCACCCCCTGGAAACTCATGTATAGTTCATCAATTATATTCTATTATAAATATAGTATTTTACTGTCTTTTATATTATGTTTCTCATATAAAGTTTTGTGTCAGTTATGATTTCTTATAAAGTGAATATTTTCATTTACATAAATATATTTTTGATGTAACATCAATCTTACTGAATTTATTTTGTTTAAATGACTTATAAATTTTTTATACAGAATGGATAGAAGTTGGATGTATGGAACCGATCAGATCTCAAGCAATTTTCAAAACAATTTAGAGAGCTTTTTAAAATTTTCATTTCACAATGCTTTAGGTAGTGTTAAAATACACTAACCCTATTACAATTGTGTTGGAAGGACTTGGTTGAGCCATGAAGTAGTAAGCTACCACATTACGAAAAATGGAATTCAAGAAAACTACTCTATGTGATATCACAATGGGGAGAAAATGAGATCTCAAATTGCTGATGATCGAAATGATAGGACTAGATTGGAGAATTTGTTATATAGCCAGTTTCCATTTATTCATCATAATGAAAAAGAAAGGATTCCCACCTAAGAAGATTTAGATATGAGCACACAAGATTCTTCTAATAAAAATGATGATGTTGTCACGGTGAAAAATTGAATGATGCTTCCATGACTCCAGTATATCGACAATGTAGTAAAATAAAAATGATAGAATGCTTAATCTGATTATTTCATTGGAAAATATGTATGGGATTTCTAATACTGTCATAAATTATATTATTACCTTATTTAAGCACTTAATTCCAAATGATTCAGATATTCCCTCAAACCACTATATGTCATGGAAGTTAGTTGGGAAACATGGATTTTCAAGGAAAAAAATTCATGCTAGCCTGAAAGATTGATGTTTATTCTGGGAGAAAAATGTTGAATGAAATGATTGTATAAAATTTGGCACATCCCACTGGAATCCAAAGGAAGATTGAACCTCATCCTGTGTGCCACAGAAAGTAATGGGGCACTTTCCACTGATCCCCAAACTCCGGTATCTTTTTATGTCTGGTGAAATATTAATAAAAATGTGATGGCATGATACTGAGAAAAATAAGAATAATTATGAGTTGGATCACCCTACACATGGATTTCTATGGCAGTGATTTTATGCTCAATATCCAGATTTTTTAGCTGACGTGCATAATGTGAGGTTGGGTCTTTCATGTGAAAATTTTAATCTGTTTGGGCTGATGCTTATGTTACACATCACATGGCCAGTTTTTATACACATTTATAATCTTCCCCCATGGTTGTGTATGAAAAAACAATTCACCTTTATGAGTATACTCATATCTGGACCTTCGGATCCTTGTAATGATATAGATATATACATTCAACCTATAATAATAGAGTTTAATCTTCTTTGGGATGAGGGTGTGAGCACAAATGATGCTTATTCGAAAGGCATATTTCAGATGTGTGTAGGGCATAGGTGGACGATCAATGATTCTTCTGCTTATGCAACGATTTATGTATAGAGTACAAAGGGAAAACTATTAGGTCCTATTTTTATGAAGAATACACGATCCAGATGACTGAAACATCATTTTAGTTTCAGTTTTACGGGAAATCGAAGATTCCTGTTAATGGACTACCCTATAGAAATAATAATCGAAGATTTAAAAATACCATGGAGTTTAATGATCCACCTCAGCAAATGTCTTGAAATAATATGCTTAATTAATTGAAATATTTCCATTTTTCATTCAGGCAGGGTCAAATAAAATCTGGAAGGAGAAAGAATATTTCTACTAAAACCTGTTACAATTGGAAGTAGAGAAGTATCTTCAATGATTTTCCTTATTGGTCAACCAATTTGTTACGTCATTTCTTAGACATAATGCACATTAAAAAATATATGTTAACTGTTGCTTTTGATTTTTCTAAATGCTAAGGTAAAAAAATATGATTTATGGTCTCAATGTGACCTGGTGGATTGGGGCATCAGACCAGAATTGCATCATGTGTGTATCAGTAAAAATAAATGGAAAATTCCATGTGCTTCATATGTGATGAAACCTATAGAAAAAAATAAATTTATGGAAGTACTAGAGACTATTAATGTTCCTGATGTCTATTCAACAAACATATCAAAATTGGTCAATAGAAGAGAGTTGAAGATAAAATCTTTGAAGACTCATCATTATCACATCCTTCTACATCAGTTGATTCCAATAGATTTTTTCATCTTTTTTCAAATAATGTAATGGTGGGTTTTATTCAGTCATTCCATTTGTTTAGAGATCTTTGTGTTAAGAAGTGGTCCAAGTCTTTCGTTTAAAAAATGTTGGCAGATACCCCATTAATATTATGTGAGTTGGAGAAAATATTTCCTCCATCATTTTTCACATAAATTCTACATCTGACTGTCCATATTCCAACTGAAATACTTCTCGGAGGACCTATTTCTTTTTTTGGATGTATCCAATAGAAATAAATATGTACACATTAAATTCTTATTTTGGTAATAGGAATCATCGCTAAGGTTCTATCATGAACAGTTACATGGCTCCATAATGAATGGATTTCGGACCATTGTACTTGTCTGATCAAACTATAAGAATAAACAGTCCAATGAGAAATGAAAAAGAAAAATATGAGGAAATTGAAACCAGATTTCTATCACTTCCTCAAATATCAAGAATTCCTAGATCATATACATTGATGACATTAAGACCTGAGGAGTGGGAGATGGCACATTGCATATGTTTTTTCAATTGTGATTTGATCGATGACTACATCGTGTAAATAAATTCAATATTTATTATATATATATATATTCATATTTTTATCTATAGGGAACATAAAGTGATGATAAATAGAAAGAATCATTCTTTATCTTTGAGAAAGAGGGAGACTTTTTATAGAAAAGAGTTTTCTTCTTGGTTAAAATTAAAGGTAATAATATTACGGTTTAAAAAAATTAAAAAATTTTTAATTAAGTTTAATATTGATTTATATTTTAGGTATCTATTTTGTCTGATGACTCTGTATATGAGGAAATAAGAGCATTGGATTTTGGTTCTAATACTGTGGTTTGTGATTGTAAATCAATTTTTATCAATGGGTACATATTTATTATAACTAAACAAGAAAATAACATGAGAACACAACATGATTGTGTTATGGTTACTGCCACAACAGACAATTATGCTAGTGCAACAGATAGTAGACTGTGACTTGAAAATGTATGTTATTATGGAGTTGTTGAAAAATAATAATACTATTGGATTGTATTCTCATGGATGAGTCATGATGAAGAAATACCAGTGGTTTGATTTGATGATGAGGTAGGGAAAATATATTGATTATTGTGGATTTCGAGTAATTGATATGACTCACACTCTTACTACCAATGAACCATATGTATTGGCATCCATAGTGAAACATGTTTTTATGTCAAAGAAAATATTCATCCAAAATTTTGTGCCATTATTGAAGTAATTCCAAGAAATATTTTTGATGATGGGGATAATGTAATTGGAACCATCCCAACTGCCACTGAAAATGATCCATTTATAACTTTTTATGACTCTGATAGCTCAATTTTAAGATTTGACTATGAATTTGATGTTGTGGTGGGAAACATATAAAATCATTCATTCATGTTCTGAATTCTTTTATTTTACCTTGACTTGGGTTGTTAAGGTTGGTAATATTCAAATTCATTTAATATTGATTATAAATATGTTGTATCCGACTAGACCATTATGTGAATTTTCACTATTTATTGGTTGCACTCTTTTTGAATTGCATTTTATAATTTTGAATTGAACTGTATTCAAACATACAAAACCAACATTTCCAACTTGGTGAACATTGAAATGCTTCAACTGTGATTTGTATAAAATTATTAAATCTCTAATCCCACTCTTTAACATTTTACAAGGTAATGAACATGATGGTTTGTATTCTTTTTCAAAACATGTATTGAAACATATATCATCTACACGAGCTAATGAAATTAAAATTTTCCTTCATTTTGATAACTAATTTACCCCTTATGAATCTGGTAGAATCAATGTTCCATGATTTTAATAGAATGTTGACACATAGTAAATAACAATCGAACTGAAAATTAAATTTCATTATTATATATTTTACAATTTATTAACCTCATTATAAATTTGTTCATGCTCACCTAAAACAATGGATTGTTATATTATCCCGGAATACACCTAGTCCTTCTCATTTATTTTTTCTTTGGGTTAAAAATTTGTTACCCTTTTTGATTTACATCAATAATCGTTTTCAAATGAAGGAAATGAAACAAATTAAAGATATGTGACGAAAATAGATTATGGACAACAATCGTCCCAATAATGAGTTGGGTAGTCCACCACTAGTGCATGCGGTGAGTATCTTATTTCAGATATATTTATTTTAATAATATATTATGTCATGTGATTTCTTTTCTAAACTTTTTTTAGGATCCATCAATATTGAGATAGATTTTTGATGAGCATCCTAGTAGTGTTCCCAGTACATAGGGTGTTCATAGGAGGGGGGTACGAGAGCTAGAAGATCTGGTCGGCGTACCCGAGTAGACCACGCCCCTCCCATTGACAAACCATCTATCCTACATTTTGGTCCCGGTGTGCTGTTAGGGACACACTGGATATTTATGCCTCCCATGTTTTAACTAAAATTTACATATGAGCCTCCTCACCCATCTGTACCATATCTGATGATGATTCCCACTCCTCATCCACCATTCAACCATCCATCTGTTTCATATTCTTTTACTTCAACTTCCTTATCTTCAGGATTTTATATTCCATCTTTTTTGACTCATGATCTACTATAGTCTATCCATATAGAGCATAAATATGGATTCACTCTATTGGTACAATGTGTTCGTTCAGTTTCTGTGGATCCATCGGCACCAATTGATGAGACTACTACTGGTATACTTATACGACCCGAACAAATTTTTACACCATAATTTATTTTCATTATAACATGTATTGATAAAATATTTGTTTTTCTTTCATAACAGATACATTTACTGATTGGAGTTTGGGGCAGGGGTGTACATAAATGTGTGCGGTGTGGAACTGCTTGAGGCAGTTGATGGTGGACTATAATGAAGATATTGAAATGATTGATAAATCAGGGCAGCAATGTCATTGTTTTTTGGCGATGCTTACCAAATACTTCGACATCGTTCTGGTCAGTCTGCTCTCATGGAGACATCTTAAAAATGAATTAAAGGATAAATCATGAGAATATATTTTGGTAAAAAATATGTTTTATTTAATGAAATATATTATTTTTTGTATTTATATGAATTAATATTTTCGTGTCAGCTACGGTTTAATTTCCCCAATGGTGAGGGTGCACAGCCAACACATCTAAAGGATTTAGGAGTGATTTGGAGAGCTTATAAGCACGAGCTATACATCGGATGTGATTCTAGAGTCAGAACAGAGTCAGAGGCAGTCCCTGTTGTGGAAAATTGTCCATTAAAGTAGTAATGACACATGATTAATCATTAGAAAACTAGCCAATTTATGTTATTAATCACATTAGAGGTATTTAAATGAAAATTTTCCTATTTTTCGTTAATACTAATTATTGAATTCTATTTTGGATTCATCTGGAAGAAATAAAAAATATTGATTCTAAAAACTACTTCCACACATTGGGATATACAACGATGCCAGATCATGAGATTCAGCATGTATGACAGTTTATAAATTTTCTTTACAAATTTCAATTTTTATTGCTACATCTATAATTTATTTGATTGCTAAAGTTGTTATAAAATTTTAGTTATGAAATTAATTATTGGTATCCTATTTCTAATTATGGTTTCCTACATTCAATTTCATTATAGAGTCATAAATTGAATATATAAGGACGTGTGCCTCGACCAAAACTGTTTTTCTCGTGTTTAAGGAATAAAAGATGGAAGGGTAGTTAATGAACCAAAATAGCAGCATATTGTAATTTTTAAATTATATATTTAAAATTTTAATCTCTATTTTGTAACATAATAATCTATTTATATTTGTAACATGCTACTTTAGAGGCCTTTATTCCTAGGAACCTGACAATTTTTGGGCCAACAGATCACTTACATCAGGTGTTGGGTGATTAGCACCCTGCTAGAGTACATAGCTGACATGGTAAGAGTATAGTTCTGATGAGGTATTGGCTCTCCTGAGGTACGAGTTGTAGTGTCACTGAGTTCCATCATGTTAATGCATAGGAAGAATAGGTTAAAAAGGGCCATAGAGATGGTAGAATAGTTTTCTAGGGAAAACACTGAATTTATGAAACTGATGGAAGTTTTACTTACTACACTTCCACCAGAGGCCAACACAGCTTGTGATGAATATATGTCATCGTTGTGGTCTATATATGGTGCACCAGGTGGCAGTTCTAGATGAGGTCGAGACGATGGTGAGGAGGAGGCTGAGGTGGAGGAAGATGAGGGCGAGGAGGAGGGCTGGGATGATGATGAGGATGTGGGTGAGGCTAATGATGATGGTGATGATAGTGATGGTGATGATGGATAGGTTGATCAGTTACATTTTTTACTGATATTACTGACATTTGATGATTAATGATTTTGTGTTCCTGAATATATGTGTGATTTGGTTGGTCAATTTATCTTTATTTTTTATATAATTAATAAAACGTTTAGTGATGATTTGTTGTGACTGATTTACCCCTCCCCTAGATAGACCCCAACCCCCGTGGACAACCCACCCACCCCTCTGGACACCCCGTACCCCCAGGAGAGCCCCACCACCCTCGTGGATATTCCGTACTCC
Organism: Viscum album; assembly: GCA_963277665.1. Taxonomy (NCBI): domain Eukaryota; kingdom Viridiplantae; phylum Streptophyta; class Magnoliopsida; order Santalales; family Viscaceae; genus Viscum; species Viscum album. Next base: position 739,138,289 of record OY728137.1, read on the forward strand.
CCCTGGATATCCCCTCCCCCTGTGGACCGCCCCCAACCCCGTGGACAGCCCACCCACCCCCGGGATAGCCCCTCCCCCCCCCCCCTCGTGGACAACCCCTCCCCCTGTGTACCTCCCCCCACCCCTGTGGACTGCTCTTCCAACCATGTGGATAGCCCAAACCCCCCATGTACACCCCATATCCATTGAACACATGCACCCACCCCTGGACACCCCATACCCCCCCTGGACAACCCAGCCCACCCCCTGGACAGCCTTGCCCAACCCCTAGACAGCCCCACCCACCCGCCTGCACAGCCTGCCCACCCCCGTGGACAACCCATCCCACCATGGACACCCTGTACCCCTTGGATAGCCCTGCCCACCCCCTGGGCTACCCCCACCACCATGGACATCACACCCACCCCCTCAGACACCTCCTACCCCCAGGACATTCCCGACACCCTCATGGACATCCCACCCACCCCCACCCACCCCCTAGACACCCCGTAACCCCCTGGATAGACCCCACCCCTGTGGATAGCCCTACCCACCCCCTGGACACATTTACCCACCTGGAAGGCCCCGCTACCCTCGTGGACAGCTCGCCCACCCCAATGGACAACCCACCCACCCCCGTGGACACCACATACCCCACTGGATAGCTCCTCAACCCTCATGGACATCCCACCCCCCTCGACAACCTCGCCACCCCCGTGGGTAGCCCACCCACCCCCAAGAGACCCCTCACCCCATGGAAATCCCCCCACCCTCGTGGACATCCCTCCCACCCATGGACACCCCTACCCCACTTGGATACCCCGCCCACACCCCCTGGACACCCCTACCCCCTGGATAGCCCTGCCACCCATGTGGACAACCCACCCACCCCCTGAACAAACCGTACCCCCTACACTGCCCCTCCCAACTGCATGACACCCCCTACGCACCATAAACTGCCCCTCCCAACTGCTTGGACACCCCCCACTCCCATGGAAAACCCCGCCCTCCCACTGGATAGCCCCTCCACGCCCATGGACACCCCCCGTCACCAACCAATTATGGTTTCCACTGAAACCGGCACCAAAACTAGCTTGTTACAAGGACCATAGGAAATTATCGATCCCCACGGGCTGGCACAAGATCCCATGTATCAGAAAATAAAAAATGGGAATGATTTACTGATATAGATAATATTTCCAATATTTTTAATGTCTATTTAAATGATTTAAACCTCACAAATTTAACAATTTGATCTTATTTGTAACAATTTTGGATTAATAGTGTGTTTTGGGATAAAAAGTTTAAATTTCATAATTCTGGATTTTTAACAGATTTTTATCACAGGGGTATTTTGGTCATTTATTATAAAATATATTTCCAAATTTTGTGATTCAAATTTTTTTAAACCCTTATTTTATTTACTTCAACTTTTTCTTCAGGACCAGGATTTGAATCGATATTAATGGTGCCCAAAAAAATCAATGAAGTTGACAATTGTTTCCGGGAGGACTGCATTGACGCCACCATAGTAATGAAAGAAAATTTCGGCCTACAATACTCCAAATGATGCGATTCTACCTGGATATGACAGAGTACTACATGTTTCATCTCCTCAATAAATTTCAAGCCGTTTGGAATCCTTTATGATGGCCGTTTAGGGATAGATTTTTGAATTAAGCTTCCAGGAAGCTTCATCCAGAGAAATCTATTTTCAATAGAAAAACCATATATCCTTCAATACGCTTCCAATTAATCTGAAATTTTGAGGGTGGACGGACAAGAATTTGATTCACAATATTGATGAAGAATTCAACGCGTGAATCGGCCATTTAATAGGTCTAAAACGCGACAACATGGTGAAGATAAAATCTGCCTATAAAAGGAGGGGAGCTCCTACATCTCAAGATATTCCATTCTTCACCACACCATCTGTCACAAAAGGGAGTTGGCTTGAGAAAGTGAAGGGGAAGGTGGAGATTTTGATCCTTAAGAAGATGAAATTTTTTGAATATTCAATAGAAAAGATGAAGTCTTCTCAAGTGATTGAAGGCTAAGCGGCAAGTGGTTGCGGACGGCGACACCCGACGGACACTCTCTTCCGAGTTTGGATTTAATGTGTAATCTCTTTTTTTGAATTTCTCTTGAACCTATATTTTTGAATGAATCTGGTTGTTTTCTTTATTAAATATATTTTCAACAAATTTTATTTGACCACTGTTCCATCTATAAAGTAGAACAATTGACTTCGCTATTTAAATTATTTTGGTGAGGTTTTGTCATTGAGCATAGCGAATTCAATTAGGTTCAATTAATTGGAGGTATTTAAGTAATTGAATCACTTTTATAGGTGGGGAAACAATCATATTGAAGTCTTAAATATGGTGTCTTTTCAAATTTGAGTGTAAACCTGGGGGTCCTTGGGGGTACATTTAGGAATTTAATATAAGAGATATTTTTTTTATATACAAGGAAGAGGGGAGTGTCTGAGAGGGTGAAGCTTGTCTGCGACTGCTATTTTTATTCTTGATTTCAAACCCACATTATCTTTCCTTTAAAATTATTTAAGTTTAGAATTTAATTAAAATTTTATTTTCAAATTGTTAATCAAACCCCCATTTTCATTTCATTAAAAACAAACAAAACAGCAAAAGTGACAGTTTTACAACTCGAACTGCAACCTCCTCGAGAGACAACCCTGTGGTCACCACTGTGCTACATAAAAAGGGAAAATATTTATTGAGGGTTTAATGAAAAAAACGCTCACATCAACTGCCGTCGTTGCCAGGGAGGTTGCTAGAGTTGATTTTATTTTAGTTATATATATACATATGTATATATATATATTTCCTTTCTCTTGCATGACCCGAACTTCTGAACCAAACTTGTTACCTTTAGATTCAGAAATTGATAGAACTTTTCACTCTAGGGTTAGAGGTAATATTCCACAAGTTTCAAGTTGTGAATCTTCCACCAATACACCTAGGAGGGACTTAGTTGAAACTGAAATCCAAATGGATGAAAATAGAACTTTGAAAGAACTGGCTTCCTCCTATGATGAAAATCATGAGAATCCTGTTGAGTACCCTAATGCCCCTTCTGGATTTGAAATCAAGTCTGGTTTCATCCACCATCTTCCCAAATTCAAAGGGTTTCCCGGTGAAGACCCACACAAACACCTCCAAGAATTTAGTTATATGTGTGTCAATATGAAACCTCATGGAGTTGATGCCGATCAAATGAAGCTTAGGTCGTTTTCTTTTTCTCTAGATGGAGTTGCTAAGGAATGGTTTTTCTATTCTCACTCAACCTTGATTAGAAATTGGAATGAATTAAAAAAGATTTTCCTTGAAATTTTTTCCCTGCAACTAGAACTGCCTCCATTCGAAAGGAGATTTGTGCAATTAGGAAAACACAAGGGGAAACGCTTCACGAATACTAGGAAAGGTTCAAACGTCTTTGTTTTAGTTGCCCCCATCATCAAATCAGTGACCAGCTTCTCATTCAATACTTTTATGAAGGATTGTGTCTCACTGATAGAAGTATGATCGATGCTGCTGCAGGAGGAGCTTTAGTTGATAAGACACCAGCTGCTGCTAGGATTTTAATTGCAAACATGGCCTAGAATGCCCAACAATTTGGAACCAGGGGCCTTATTCATGTCAAAGCTACACAATAATTCCCTACTACTAGTCCCGAAAACAACACAATTGCAAGTCAACTATCTGATCTCACCACCATGGTAAGGTCAATAATGTTTTCTAACACCCCACCAACCCAACCCAAACCTGAAGCGGATTTCCAACTACATGTCCACTGTGGGATTTGTTCTTCGAATGAACATTTTAGTGACCAATGCCCGCAAATGAAAGAGCCTCCTGAGAACTGCAATGCAGTTTTTCCTGGAAGACCATTTCAACCAAACCAGCAAAGACCATTTCAAAACAACCAAAATTTCAATCAAGGATGGAACAACAACTCAAATGAAAGATTTCGTCAACCTGAACAACCAAGAGGATTCTTCCAAGGACAATCAAGTAATTATCAACCAATATATTTCAATGAGCAAGCCAATGCTCATTGTGGAATCAATTTTCACCCTACCCCTCCCACTCAAAACTCAGATAGGAACCTTGAAGAAGCAATGAGGAAACAACAAGAGGAAATGAGGGAACTAAAAGAATACACAAAACCGCAAGATAACAAAATGAATACCTTGATGACTCAAATGGGTCAACTTGCCTCTGGTATTAATTTCATAACAAATCAAAGGAGTGGTGGTTTACCCTCACAGCCACAAGTAAATACAAGGAATAATGGGAAGGAAAATGTGAGTACAATTGAACTTAGGAGTGGAACAAAATTGAAAAATCCTCAGATTGAGAACATCAAGCCTTCTTCTGATACTGTTGATGAAAATCCTACCCTTGATAAAAATGATGAAAAATCTGATGTTGATAGAAACTCAAAGTCAAGAGAAGAAATCTTGTTTGAAAGAACAAAGAATGATTGGAAGAGGATGTCTGGCCCTTATGTTCCTCCGAAACATACTCAGAATACCCCAGAAACATTCAAACCTCCACTGCCTTATCCAAGGTGTGAACCACCACCAAAGTCAAGTGCTGAAAAAGAATTGGATAAAGAGGTTTTGGAAACATTCAAGAAAGTCCAAGTCAATATTCCGTTGCTCGATGCTGTGAAACAAATTCCGAGGTACGCTAAGTTTCTGAAAGACATGTGTACCAAAAAGAGGAAGTTCAAAGGGGGAGAAAAAGTAAACTTAGGAAGGAATGTCTCATCATTGATTCAACATGCCCTTCCGGTCAAGTGTAAAGACCCTAGGACATTTACCATTCCCTGTACCATTGGGAAATGTGAATTCAAAGATGTGATGCTTGATCTAGGGGCCTCCATCAATGTCATGCCACATTCTGTCTACTCATCTCTTCAGGTTGGAGACTTAAACCCCTCTGGAATTATCATTCAACTCGCAAACCGAAGAACCACCAAACCTGCTGGAGTTATAGAGGATTTTCTCGTTCAAGTGAGAGACATGATTTTTCATGTTGAATTCTATGTTTTGGATATGGAAGATGATCAGTTCAGCACACATGCTCCCCTCATCCTAGGGAGGCCATTTCTAAAAACGGCAAAAGATATCATCAATGTTCACAAGGGAACACTTTCACTAGAATTTGGAGGAGATGTTGTTCATTTCAACATTTTTCATTCAATGAAACACCCAGTTGAGGATAATTCAACTCCCCATGTAAACATGATTGATTGGATTTCCTCTGGCATGTTACCTATTTTTTTCTGTGATGAAATACCAACTGATGTGGAAGAAGAGGGATATTTGTATGATACCGAATCAGATAAAAATGAGGATGAAATTGCAGACTATGAAGAGTCTTGGGATGTTGAGACTGGATATCTGAGAAATGATGAAGATGAATTTCTAGAAACCATTGAATCTGTTAGTGGTATTCCAGGAGAGGTTTCCAATTTTTCACATGAAACAAGTCATGATATCATAGAAAGAGATAACTATGATGAACATGGAGCTTCACCAAACAATCAAACTTCTGAAGAGTTCCCAGTTATCAATGAAACCAATCCACCTGTGGTAGAATTGAAACCCCTTCCAGATAACCTCATGTATGCCTTCCTAGGTCATAAGGAACAATTCCCTGTAACAATCTCAAAAGAATTGTCAGAAGTCCATGCAAACCAATTGTTGGAAGTTCAAAAGTCCCACAAGGAATCCACAGGATGGACTCTCTCTAATCTAACAGGAATCAGCCCCTCGGTTTGCATGCACAGAATTTTACTAGAGGAGAACACTAGACCGGTAAGACAATTTCAAAGAAGACTAAACCCAACACTTTTGGAGGTTGTGAAGAAATAAGTCACCACCTTGTTGGCTGCTGGAATTATTTTTCCCATATCTGATAGTCAATGGGTAAGTACAGTCCATGTTGTTCCTAAAAAAAGTGGATTTACAATCTCAAGGAATGAATTTGGTGATCTTGTCCCCATAAGGCTTCCAAATAAATGGAGAATGTGCATTGATTACAGGAAACTCAATTTGGTTACAAGGAAAGATCACTTCCCGTTACCATTCCTTGATCAAGTCCTTGAAAGACTAGCTCGAAAAACCCCCTACTGTTTTCTAGATAGATTCTCTGGATATTTTCATATTCACATTTTACCTGAGGATCAAGAGAAAACCACTTTCACATGCCCATTTAGAACTTTTTATTACAAAAGGATGCCCTTCGGTTTATGTAATGCCCCAGGAACTTTTCAAAGGTGTATGATAAGCATCTTCTCTGAATTTTTGGAAACTTGCATGGAAGTTTTTATGGATGACTTCACTGTGTATGGATCATCTTTTGAAAGTTGTTTGAAAAGCATGGAATGTGTCCTGAAAACATGCATTGAAAAGAACCTTGTTCTAAATTACGAAAAATACCATTTTATGGTTGCTAAATGGATCGTTCTTGGACATGTTGTGTCCCGTGATGGAATTCAAGTTGATCAATCCAAAGTTGAGGTCATTTCTTCATTACCATACCCAAAAACTGTCAGAGATGTGAGATCCTTCCTCGGGCATGCTAGATTTTATAGGAGATTCATTAAAGATTTCAGTACGATTGCACTTCCATTATCCAGATTACTCCAAAAAGATGTCCCATTTGTCTTTGATAAGAATTGCATAAATTTGTTTCATGATCTAAAACAAAGATTAATAACCCCTCCCATTGTTCAACCTCCTATATGGGACATTCCCTTTGAAATAATGACAGATGCATCTGATTTTTCTCTTGGGGCAGTATTGAGTCAAAGGATAGAAAAGAAATCTCATGTGATTGCCTATGCCTCCCGAACTCTTGGTCAAGCCCAATCAAACTACACAACAACTGAGAGAGAACTACTGTCTGTTGTCTTTGCTCTAGAAAAATTTAGAAGTTATCTGCTGGGCTCTAAGGTGATTGTTTTTTCTGATCATTCTGCAATCGGATTCTTGATGAGGAAACATGATGAAAAACCAAGACTTCTGAGATGGATTTTACTTTTACAACAGTTTGATGTTGAAATAAAAGATAAGAAAGGATGTGAGAACCTTGTTGCTGATCATTTGAGCAGGATACCATCTATTGGGAATAGGAAATTTCAGTTGTTTTCCCCAATTAAGGAAACCTTTCCAGATGAGGATTTATTTGCTGCTCAAAGTGAAATACCATGGTTCACTAATCTTGTAAACTATTTGGCTTCTGATGAACAACCCCATTGGTTTTCCAAAAATCAAATTGATAAACTTCGGAGCGATTCAAAGAAATACATTTGGGTTGATCCTTATTTATGGCACATTGGTAGTGATCAAATGATACGAAGATGCATTCCGAACTCTGAATTTCAATCCATCCTAAATTTCTGCAACACATTAAATTGTGGAGGACACTTTGGACCACAAAGAACAGCAAGAAAAGTTCTTGATTCTAGAATGTATTGGCCCACCATTTTTAGAGATGCTTTTGAATTCTGCAAAACCTGTAAAAATTGTCAATTCCAAGGAAACATTTCCAAGCGGAATGAGATGCCACAAAACCCACTTTTGTTTTGTGATGTTTTTGATGTATGGGGAATGGATTTCATGGGGCCTTTTCCTAATTCATTTGGATATCTCTACATCTTGTTGGCTGTTGATTATGTTTCCAAGTGGGTAGAGGCTATCCCCACCCGAACTGATGATGCAAAGATTGTGTCTAAATTTTTGAAAGGAAATTTGTTTTCAAGGTTTTGGTTTCCAAAGTTTCTAATTACAGATCAAGGTACCCATTTTTGTAATAGGACATTGGAATCACTTTTGAAGAAATACAGTGTTAATCATAGGGTCTCTACACCCTATCATCCTCAAACAAATGGAATGGATGAGTTGTCTGATAGGGAGATCAAACAAATCCTAGAAAAAACAGTGAACCCAAATAGAAAGGATTGGAGTTTGAGACTTGATGATGCTCTTTGGGCCCATAGAACTGCTTTCAAAACCCCCATTGGAATGTCACCATTTAGATTGGTCTATGGAAAGGCTTGTCATCTACCAGTTGAATTAGAACACAAATCCTTTTGGGCTGTAAAAACATGTAACATGAACCTATATTCTGCTGGGAAAGAAAGAAAATATTGTTTGCAGGAGTTGGAGGAGAACAGAAATAATGCATACGAAAGCTCCAGGTTATACAAAGAGAGAAGCAAAGCCTTTCATGATGGGAGGATTCTCAAAAAAAACTTCAAGGAGGGAGACAAAGTTCTGCTATTTGATGCCAGATTGAAACTCTTCCCAGGTAAATTTTGTTCCAAATGGTCTGGCCCATTCATTGTTACTCATGTTTTTCCTTTTGGTGCAATACAGATTAAAGATCCAGACAATGAGACATCATTCACTGTCAATGGGCATCAGTTGAATCTATTTCGAGAAAATTTTCATGATCCTCCAGGGGAGGAAATTCAACTTCATGACACAGAATATAATTGATTCCAGGTTGTGTCATTCCTTATCATTTATTTTTTCTTTGTCTTTAATTTCCTGAATTTCATGCTAAAAAAACTACACAATGAGGACATTTCATAGAATAAGTGTGGGGGGACACAATGCTGGGTAGAGTAGATTTTTTTTACGAACTTTGTTTTTTGAAATTTTTTGTTGTCAAAATTTCTTTCCATTTTTTTTCTTCTTCTTTATTCATTTTTCTTTTAAAAAAATGGTTTTGGAATTTCTTGAATTTCATTTGAAACTCATGCCATGGAGTGAACCAACTTATCCTTTGAAACTAAAGATAAATGAATGCTGAATACGACATTGTTTTAAGTTCAAAAATTTGGAAAATTCTTAAAATGACCACTGATTTTTAAATATTATGGCACATATCACTGGCATTGTGATTGAAATTCTCATTCCTGTGAGGCCTCTGGACCCATTTTTACATTTTCTTCACATTTACCTCTTTCTTGAGAGAACCAATTCGTGTTTGTTTAAACCAGAACTTGATTTATTTCTATCAAAACTTGAGGGCTGAGATACGTGTGACTAAAATGATTGAGGCATTTGTTTGAATATTGGATCCTCCTTTTCATGATTATCCTTTTTATTTTGGCCTTCCTTGAAAATTTTATCCTTCGTGAGCCCTTAGTAGCCATGTATAGCCTGTTAGGTTAGCCACATTACAAGCCAAATTTCCCTTTCCAACATGCTCTGGAAGTATAAATGCATGATCTAGTTGAACTTAAGTGTGAAGGGGATGATGACTCATGATGTGCTACCTCATTTGGTGTTGCTTTGGGGGAACATTTAAACATTGAAGGCGTATTTGTGATGCTGGAATATATTTTTCTGGGAGTTGTGCCTATCTGGAGCTCTCAAATGAAATGGAGTTGTGCCTATCTGGAGCTCTCAAATGAAATGGAGCTGTGCCTATCTGGAGCTCGCAATGGAAATAAGCTGTTCCTATCTGGAGCTTTTTTTAAAAAAAATTCATACTCTCTGCTAAAATATTGATGGAATGGGGTGGAAAACAGAAGATTAGAGCTGATTATTTTAAGAGAATATGGAGGAGACCATACTTGAGTAAAAATTAGAATCATGCATTTCTAATTCAAAAAGAGCCAAACCCTCCTTATTCATCCACAGAATTTTTCACATTTGAAACCTACCAACCCCAAGCCACAGAAAAACCTTGTAAAGTCCTCATGATAATCACATGTTCTTGGTTCACATCGGGTGAAGATGTAAAAATTTATCAAGCCTATGGTAATTCTTGCATGAGTTGGATGAGAAAAGCCTTGTTGCAAATCTATATTGTGTGCTGAGATAAAAATGAATGTGAGGTAAGTGTGTTGTGTCCATGAGAAGACAAAATAAGTGGAAATGGATTGAATGATTTGAATTTAGAATTTTAAATATTTTTCTTTAATGAGGCATGATATCTTTTTAATTCATTGTGGTGAATTGGCAAACCCCATTGGTATGTGTTTTATTTTTCTTTATACCGTGCTCACTTGTCCAGGAGTCCAAGAGCCAAGTGTGGGGGAATTGATAGAGATAATATTTACAATATTTTTAATGTCTATTTAAATGATTTAAACCTCACAAATTTAACAATTTGATCTTATTTGTAACAATTTTGGATTTATAGTGTGTTTTGGGATAAAAAGTTTAAATTTCATAATTCTGGATTTTTAACAGATTTTTATCACAGGGGTATTTTGGTCATTTCTTATAAAATATATTTCCAAATTTTGTGATTCGAATTTTGTTTGAACCCTTATTTTATTTCCTTCAACTTTTTCTTCAGGACCAGGGGTTGAATGGATATTAATGGTGGCCAAAAAAATCAATGAAGTTGACAATTTTTTCTGGGCGGACTGCATTGACGCCACCATAGTAATGAAAGCCAATTTCGTCCTAAACTACTCCAAATGATGCGATTATACCTGGATATGACAGAGGACTCCAAGGCGCATCTCCTAAATAAATTTAAAGCCGTTTGGAATCCTTTATGATGACCGTTTAATGAAAGATTTTTGAAGGAAGCTTCCAGGAAGCTTCATCCAGAGAAATCTATTTTCAATAGAAAAACCATAAATCATTCAATACGCGTCAAATTAATCTGACATTTTGAGGGTGGACGGCCAAGACATTGATGGACAATATTGATGAAGAGTTCAGCGCGTGAATCTGCCATTTAATAGGTCTAAAACGCGACAACATGGTGAAGATAAAATCTGCCTATAAAAGGAGGGGAGCTCCTACCTCTCAAGATATTCCATTTTTCACCACACCATCCGTCACAAAAGGGATTTGGCTTGAGAAAGTGAAGGGGAAGGTTGAGATTTTGATCCTTAAGAAGATGAAATTATTTTAATATTCAATAGAAAAGATTAAGGCTTCTCAAGTGATGGAAGGCTAAGCGGCAAGTGGTTGCGGACGGCGACACCCGACAGACACTCTCTTCCGAGTTTGGATTTTATTGTGTAATATCTTTTTTTGAATTTCTCTTGAACCTGTATTTTTGAATGAATCTGGTTGTTTTCTTTCTTAAATATATTTTAAACAAATTTGATTTGACCATTGTTCCATCTATAAAGTAGAACAATTGACTTCGCTATTTAAAATTCTTTGGTGAGGTTTTGTCATTGAGCATAGAGAATTCAACTAGGTTCAATTACTTGGAGGTATTTATGTAATTGAATCACTTTTATAGGCGGGACAAAAATCATATTGGAGTCTTAAATATGGTGTCTTTTCAAATTTGAGTGTAAACCTGGGGGTCCTTGGGGGTACATTTAGGAATTTAAAATAAGAGATATTTTTTTATATACAAGGAAGAGGGGAGTGTCCGAGAGGGTGAAGCTTGTCTGCGACTGCTATTTTTATTCTTGATTTCAAACCCACATTATATTTCCTTTAAAATTATTTAAGTTTAGAATTTAATTAAAATTTTATTTTCAAATTGTTAATCAAACCCCCATTTTCATTTCATTAAAAACAAACAAAACACCAAAAGTGACAGTTTTAGAACTCGAACTGCAACCTCCTCGAGAGACAACCCTATGGTCACCACTGTGCTACATAAAAAGGGAAAATATTGATTGAGGGTTTCACAAAAAAAACGCTCACATCATTTACCTTTGTTTATAATCATAAAACACCAAAAGAATCCAATAAAACGAATCTGTATTTTTCATACCAAACAATCATTTACAAAAAAACATAACTGAATTACATATTTTAAAAAAAATCAACAAGACTATAACAAAAGTACAAAACCAAAAATAAACATCCTAATAACCATCATGGAATGGGGTACCACCCTTCAACCATCTGCAAAAGACTTCACCACAGAGGACCTGCTAGAAACCCGAACCACTAGAACTAAAAACAGTACCCAACCTGCAAAAACAAAAATAACCAAGTCTACTTACACCCAAGGGTGTAAGTAGGGTGTGATCTAATTCCCAGTTGGACACCACCACTAAGATATTACATGTGATAAACATTCAATGACGTAACGCATGCATGTTTTCAAAAACATGTAATTTCTTGTTACAGTTTCTAAAAGATGCAACATAAAAAATCTGTTCTCAAGTGGGAAAATTTATAGAATAAACACTTTTAAAATAAATTCCAATGCCACTGAATATTCCAACCAAATATACCATGTGTAAATTGTAAATATAAAGGATATAATGAGAACAAGAAGTAGGAAATAATCCCTACGCCTTAGCTCATAGTGGGTCCCAGGTACCTCGTATCATAGTGAGAGTAACCATCCAAAATTTCTGTTCTCGGGCATGAGCCACTAGTAGGGATCATACCCATAACCTAGTCTTCTCCAATCATCAACATAATAGTTTATTTAATGTTTTAAGCATAAATATTGCTATGTAAAACCAAGGAAAAACCCCATAGTTTCACTAGAATACTAGTACACGTCCACCCACCTAGATACCCGACTTTTCCCATTGTGCTAAAAAAAGTTCAACATTTAAAGAAATATAACTTTCACATGAAAATATCATTTAATCATCATAAATTCACCAAACAGCCAACATGTATACCAAAAAAGTCACAAAAGTTCACTTTTTATTCAAATTGATTTGAAATTCAACTCACACCAAAATAACCGACAACACTTTTTTCATTTCTTTAACACTTACACTAATCGATTAAACAATTTAGTGAAACAATTCCAATAAATTAAAACACGCATAACAGCCCACTAACATGTTACAAAATACCCTATTCATAAGAAAAATCCATTTTTCACACCACACTCACACAAAACAACCCACATAACTTTCACATCCCTTGCACACTTCAGTAAATTTTACAGACATTTTTATTAATTATTTCCAAGATAGAACACATAACAAAACACCCCAATTCAAATTTAAAATTGACCATTTCAAAATATACACACTCTAAAATAATTTTCCAAAATTGTTTCACCTCTTACATAAATCAATCAAATATTTCGTAAAACAATTCTAATGAGTATAGCCAAACTTTTCTCATAAAACCCACTTCAAAATATTATTTCAAAGACCAAACCACACCAAAACACTACCAATGTATAATTGGAATATCTATAGTCATTTATAAAACCAATTTCAAGTGTTAAAAATCACCTTTAATAATACCATGAAAGATACAAATGAAAACACCCATTTTCATAAAATGATCTCAAGAAGTATAACAAAGTCTTACCAAAGAAAAGTAGTCAAAAATCCCCTTCCAAGGCCCACATGACACTAAGGAATTAAAAAAAAGAATTTTCAGCCCATTTAAATAACTAATAAATCAATTTCATATTTTATAAGACTACCACAAAAGATACCACATGTGATACATTCGAAATGCTCACAACTTCAAAAAAAATGCAATTATAAAATAAAATGCTTAATAAAATCCCACAAAAATTGTTTTTGCGCCACATATAGTAGAAGGGGAACATGAAAAACTCATAAAACAATAAAAATAACCCGTAATGGAATGGTAAACCATGTAATCACATACCGAAATTGTCAAATCCCTCAAGACATGGTGCAAAACATCATCCACACCACCACCGCACCAAAAAGAAGAAAAATCAATCCCTAGACCACAATATTTGACCAAAAAGACACCAAATCAAACCCTAGGTTCAAACCCTAACTTCTGGAAATTTTAGAACATAATGAAGGAGGGAGGAAACACTAAGGGAAAAGGAAGAAACCAAAAAAGATTCGCTTACCTTGAAAAATATTGAAGAAATCACCCCTAATACACCGATATATAAATTTTAAAATATCCAACCATTCAAAGGAGATTCTAAAAAAGAGGAATAGATCATTTAAAAACTATAATGGTGGGAAACGAGTGAGAAATGAGAGAGTTATGAAATAATAAATTTACCTCTTCAAATTTTGGATATTTGAGAAATTCAAGGACGATTCATCTAAATTCACAATGATACTGAGCTCCAAAGAGGGGGAGGAGAGCATGGGGGCCCAATTTTTGTATATGGGCTTGTGGGAGAGTTGGAATCACCAAATTAACGTAAATATTGAAGGATGTATTAATGAATTAAAAATAATTTTTAATTCAGGAAATTGGCTTTTGGGGAGGCTCAATACCTTAAATAAAAACCCATATCTAGCATGATTATGGATTTATAAATTGCCCAAATTAATATGGTGTTGTTAATAGGTCAGAAGATGAAAAGTAGGAATTATAATGGATGAAAAATTTTGAAAATTAAGGAGTTAGTAAGGAATCAAAATTTATTTTAAAATCTGGAATTGGGCTCACGGTTTGTCCAAATTAATGAAAACTCACCCATTCCTTCAAAAAAGCTTTTGAAACCCCCAAAATAAATCATGAGTGGAAATTAAATAAAATTTACCTTTAAAATAAGTCATGTATGTGACAATTATCTCCACCATGAAAACCTTCCATCCCTGGAAATCCACAACAAGGTCAAATATAAAAACCAAATCCAACCGATAAACCAAGATGTACTTCTTTTCCAAGCTTCACCCCAAGGTCCAAAACACCTCAAGTGATCAATTAGGGAAGGATTAATATCACAAACCAAACTTAAACCACATTCATGAAATGATCAATAACATTAATACATTATACCAAAATAAAACGCCTCAAACACTATCTGAGCAAGACTAAAGCAATTCACACAAATGAACAACAACTTCGAAAAAGGTTACACTTTCATTACTTTAACAAAACCATTGGGTGCTCTCCAATACCAACGTTTACTCAAGGAAGATGTTGGCAGCTACATAGTTCTGAATAAGACTACCTACCTCCAAACCAAGACCATGGATAAATCTTATCTATTGGTATGAGGGGACACAAATAGTGACCCAATCATAAGAGACAACCAATATTATTCCAAGACTGAATCAAGACACTAACAGGGGGCGGCCTGAACGGACTCCCCAGTACAAAAAGTGGAATTCAATTCAATTTTTATGAAGGATTATACGTGAGAATCATATTGGGTCTCCCAATAATAAGAACCAACCATCTTACCCACCTAGCATAGGCCGGCACAGAAAGACCCCAAAAAAATTAAATATTTGGGGAAGGCACAGGGTTAGTCTGCACGGTTTGAGAAACCTGCACTAACTGTGTAGATCATTATTTCTGAGTGGATTCCTAGAACATGGTCACTAATAATTGTTCACAAACTATGTCTTCAGCACGTCTATCCCAATTTCCAACCATTCTCTAATGCCTCGATGGAAACCAAAGGGGGAGGGAATGACCATAGATGATGACATGGGTACAAGGCCATCCACCTATTTCCACTGAACGGGAACAACAGAAGAAATATGATGACACCAGAGGTTTAAAAACTTCTTATCTTTAATGTTGAGGATATGACATTATACAGGGGTTTAAACAACCCTGGGATTTCCCCAGAATGTGAGCCAGCTTCTCTCCGAGACCTATGGGTGGAGCTCAAATGATTGAAGCATATTCGTCCTCACAGTTAGGCTTTGGAAGCCCCCTAAATGAGAATTCTTCTTTCGGTGCAACCAATGACTACACTGAAATCCTCGATAATATTTCCAGTACAGAACACATTCCAAACTCACTTTACCCTAACTCGATATTTCATTGAAACAAGGGATTAAAAGATTCCCACACATGACACCATGTTTCTTTGAGTGAGAAACAATAGAAGTAAAGAACAACTATACTCACCTTCATCTAAAGTGGAATATTTTGATGTTTTTCCAGGGGAGACATTTTCCCATCATAAAAGAGTCTCTCAGAGGATTGCATGAATTTCCAGTTTATAGTCAATCGAGAGAATTACCTCAGAAGGCATCACTGAACCTAACCATTGTGACTGATATAAACAATTCATGGAGAGTAACATTATAAAAATACATAAACAATACACAATTCTATGAAGTGGACGTGATATCATCTTGTGACCATATTTAAAACACTACTAGTTTAACATGAACTCATTTTTCTAAGAGACTATGAAGGACCAAAAGGACCTCTCAGACACCATCCTGATACTCATCCATGCTAACAACCCCAGACCACTTCCACCTTCATCATATCAAGAAACATAAGAGGATAAGGCCTCTTTAAACCTTCCATGATCACTCTCCCACTATAAGTGGATACACAAAACAATGAATGGAAAGGGTGTAGACTCAATATAAAAAGATCAAGAATTAGATTCCTTACATTGATCAACTGGAGGATCTTCCATCATTGAAACAACCTGGGCTACACTTCTGTTATGCACTAACCTAGAATGGGGTGTACCTAATCCAACGAGAGAACCTAAGGACATGACCAACCCGATCCATTTTTCAAGACAGACCTCAACCAGATCCAAACAGATGAGGGGAAACACCATAAAGGTTTCTCAAAATATTCTCATAGGAGACCCCTAATTAGCCCTTTAACCACGCTTACCGACAAAACACAAAAACAAAACACTATTCAAACAAGTGGTGTTCTTGGACTCAAAACATTCCACAACATCAACATTTCCAAAAAAATATAATACATAATATCCAAAACCAATTATCAAGACATAATGTTTTTTTTGAAAACATTTCATTGAAAACAAATGGTTCAGCGATTAGTGTATCCCCCAATGGTACCCCATGGGCCCCACACAAGCATGTTTCTATGCCCCACCAGGCACCCTCCTCATATCCATCCCAGCACTCATCCAGTCATTCCATTAACCATCCACCATCCCATATAACCCCATGCATGTGGTCACTCAAGAAAATACCAAAGGATAATACAAAAACTCATTCCTCTTTGCAAAACCAAAACAATCAACCAAACATCCTTTTTCTCAAGACCGTTAACCACGATGTCGAACCCAAATTACCGCATAAAAAAACATTTTATAAAGGCACAATCATTCCAATGAAAACTCGCATTTATGTTATTCATGTCAATTTTAAAACATCTCATCTCATTAAATCCTCTTTTAGTAGTTTAGAAAACTCTATTGGAAACACTTTTTCAAAACCAACCTTGACATACTTCATGCTTTCAAAAGAGGTGAAAACACATAATTTTCCATTCCAATACAATTCTGAAAATTCAGTTCTCCATTTTCAAAAAAACAAACCATTCACTCTTTATTATATAATCATTTCACAAAAACATTAAACTTCTTAAAACCAAGTCACATTAAAACCATAGATCCATGATTTCGAAACTAAACAACACAAGACAATGTGAGATGAAACTAGTTTCAGTGGGTGACTTGGAAATATAGTTGGTGTCCATATTCTAAACACTTCACCAAAACAAAGAGTGTTCTAGTGAATTTCTCAGGCATCATATGGCTTTCCAGGCCCAGCGAGCTCACCAAGACCATTAACCCAACTCTCTTTTCATATCCCCTAATCAGCATCAATCCAAGAAATCAAATGAACTCATATAAATCCCAACATCCCCTGGCGACTCAAATCATGTCATGAGGTGTGGTGATCAGGTACACTACCCATAACAAAAATACCGAGTCCCAACAATCCAATCTCCAGACTGTCCAGACTGTTCCCTAAATAACGTGACCCAAAGATTTAATTAGAACCTCCTCTCATAACATTTTATCACAAACCAAATCAAGTTTCCACCGAAACCGATACCAAATCTAGCACATGACATGGATCATAGGGAATTACCAATCCCCATGGGCTGGAACAAGTGCCTGGGTATCATAAAATGATAATTAGGAACGACTTACCTGATTTTATTGTCTTAAACCCACAAAAGAATCAAATAAAAAGAATCTGGATTTTTCAAAACAAACAATCTTTTATAAAAATTCAGAACAAAATTACATATTTTAAAATAACTCAACAAGACTATAACAAAGGTTCATAACCAAGAGGAAACAGACCAAGAACCCTCATGTCAATGGGCATCACCTTCAATCCATCTCCACAAGACTTCACCACCAAGGACCTGCGAGAAACCTGAACCACAGGAACAAAAAATTGTACCCAACCTGCCACAACAAAAATAACCAAGTCTTCTCACACCCAAGGGTTTATGTAGGGTGTGGGCCAATTCCCAATAGGATACAACCACTATGAGATTCCATGTGATAAACATTAAATGATGAAAATCATTCAGGTTTTCAAATACATGCAATTTCTAGTAACATTTTCTAAAAGATGCAACTTAAAAAAATCAGTTTTCAAATGGGACAATTTAAAGAATAAACACTTTCAAAATAAATTCCAAAGCTACTGAATTTTCTAGAAAAATATACCATATGCAGAAGGTAATTATAAATGATTTAATGAGCACATGAAATAGGAAATAACACCTAAGGACTAGCTCGTTGTGGGTCCCACGTACCTCGTATCTTGGTGAGTGTAACTATCATAAATAATTATTCTCATGCATGATCCACTAATACGAAACATACCCATAACCTCATGGTCCCCTATAATCACCATTATAGTTTAGTTAGTGTTGTAAATCCTTAAATCATTTTTATAAAAAATTTCCAGGATAGAAAATATCACAAAATAGCCCATTTCACATTATAAATTTTCCATTTTAAAATACACACACTCTAAAACAATTTTCCGAAATGTTTTCACATATTACATAAATCATTAAATCATTCGAATCATTCGTAAAACAATTCGAAAGGCTATACCCAATATTTTCTCTTAAAACCCATTTCACTCTTGTATTTCAAGGACCAAACCACACAAACCACTACCAATATAGAATTGGAATCCCAATAGTAAATTTTAAAACCACTTTCTAGTGTAATAAAATCACCTTGAATAATACCACAAAAGATACATATGAAAACACCGATTTTCAAAAAATTCTCTCAAGAGGTATAACAAAGTTTTACACACCAAAATTCGTCCAAAAATCCCCTTCCAAGGCCCACATGACTCTATGTAATTAAAAAACAAATAAATTAAGTCCCTTTCGACAACTAATAAATTGTTGTCATATTTTATAAAACTACCACAAAAGATACCACATGTGTTACATTCCAAAATCTCACAACTTCAACAAAAATAAAATTATAAAAATAAATGCATAACTAAACCCCTAAAAATTGGTTTTTTCACTACACATAGCATATGGGGATCATAGAAAACTAGTAAAACAATAAAACTAACTTATAAATGAATGATTAACCCTGGAATCACCTACTGAAAGTGTCAAATCCCTCAATCCTGGGTGCAAAACGTCAATTGCACCACCACCGCACGACAAGGAAGATAATTCCTGACCTAGTACACAATATTTGACCAAAAAGACACCTAATCAAAACCTAGGTTCTAACCCTAACTTCTGGACATTTTATAACATAATTAAAGAGGGAGTAAACTCTACGGGAAAAGGAATAAACCAAGAAAGAATCACTTACCTAGATAAATATTGAATAAAGCACCCAAATACACCAGTATATTAATTTAAAAACATAAAACCATTAAAGGGAGATTCTAACAAGGTTTAAGAGATTATTTAGTAACTAAAATGGGGGAATTAGTGATGAATGAAAGAGTTAAAAAATAATCATTTTACCTCTTCCAATATGGGCGATTTCAGAAATTCAGAGAATATCCATCCAAATTCCTGATGAAATCGAGCTCCAAATAGGGGTAGGAGAGAATTGGGCACGCCTTGGGTATTTGGGACCATGGGAGAGTTAGAATCACCAAAAAACGTAAATATTGATGGAGACATCAATGAATTAAAAAATATTTGTAATGCTGGAAATAAGCTTACGGGAAGGCCCAATACCTTAAATAAAAACCAATATCCACCTTGAATATGTATTTCTAAATTGCCCAAATGAATATGGTGGTCTTAATATGTCAGGGGATGAAAAGTAGGAATTGGAATGGATGAAAATTGTTGAAAAATGACGGAGTTATAATGGAATCAAAATTTATTTTTATATCTAGAATTGGTCTCACGGTTTGGCCCAATTCATGAAAACTCACCCAGTCCTTCATAAGAGCTTAAGAAACCCACAAAACAAAGCATGAATAGAAATTAAATGAAATTTACATTTAAAATAAGTCATGTATGTGACACCCACTCCCCTGGACATCCCCCCACCCTGGTGGATTATAGGGTTTCTAACAACTCGAAGATCCCATTAATAATAGATGCCCACTTCGTTGCCTCTTGGAATCCTTGATCACCAAATAAAAAATAGTTGATGGCATTTTTGAAACTCCCATGCATAATAAATTATCCAAGAAGAACATGGATATTCCACTTCCCCAAGAGTTTGAGTACATACCAAGACTGGGAATATAATAGCTGGATCATAAGAATGACTACCTGAGATATCCCCTTATGGACTTATTGATTCATTTATTGTGGAAAAATTTTAAATAATTATCAAAAACAAAACCTTTTGTATAATAATCATATTCTATAAAACAAGGGAAACAAAATCAAAAATCCCATAAAGAAACATCATAAATAATTCTCCCTAATACCATTTCAAAATTACATAATAGAGACTTTTTTCTATTTAAAACTCACCATTGGTTTATAAAAATATCTTATAAGGTTCCACTTCAAAAATCATATAGAATTTATGTCCCAAAGTAAAAATATAATCCATTTACTAATAACCAAATCCCCCTTCCTACCATACACACCAAAATCACTCATTTTTTCCTAAAGAAACACATAATATTGAAATAAACACTATTCCAAACCCATTTTAAAAATACTATTGATCTTAAAATCTATGAAATAAATTCCATTAAAACCATTAAAGACTCCACCACCCCCTGGAATCCACCCCCTGGACACCCCCATGGACAGCCCCCCCCCCCCCCCCCCCACCCCCTGGACACCCCTCAGCCCTCTTGATGACCCCCACCCATCATAGACACCACCCCACCACTTAGACACCACCACCCCCTGGACACCCCCACCCCCATGGATAGCCACCTCCACCCCTGGACATCACCCCCCATTGGACACCCCCAACCCCCTGGACCACCCCCATCTCCGGGACACCACCCCACCACCTAGACACCCCACACCCCTAGGACACCCCCAACCCTTGGAATGCCCCCCAAACCCCCTAGACACAACCCCACCACCCTGGACACCGCCCCACCCCCCGGACACCCCCAACCCCTAGGACGCCCCCAACCCCTGGATGCCACCCCACCCCCTAGACACCACCACACCACCTAGACACCCCCCTGGACTGCCCCCACCCCCATGGACAGCCACACCCACCACCTAGAATCCACCCACCGCCCTTGGACACCCCCCCCCCCCCCAACCCAACCCCCTGGACCGCCCCACCCCCCTAGACACCAACCCACCCCCTGGACACCCCCACCCCCTAGACACCACCCCACCAACCGGACACCCCCAACCTCTGGACACCCCCACCCCCTGAACACCCCCTTCCCCTAGAAAGCCCCCAACCCCCTGGACACCAAACTACATCCTAGGTATACTTATTGTATGCTTATAATTACTGTAATTACTTTATGAATTATGTGTTAATTCGGTATGTGTATAAAGGGAAATGAAATACAGAATTGGAGGTATTTAGATTTATGTTTGAATTATTTTTTGGATGAATTTTGTATGAATTCATTTAGAATTCGGTATTTATTATGTAGGTATACTTGTTAATGGTGTATTGTGTTACTTATTGTATGAGTATGTATTATGTTGGTATTATTTTGTGTATGAATTTTTTAGGCTTGGTGGAATTGATGCAGCTATACAAGGGGAGGCTTGCAAGACAACTTTCTGTAAGTACAAAAAATATATTCCAATATTTTACAACCATTGGCATATGTGTAAAATCAGAACTTATACAAAAAATTTTATGTAAACCATTGGTATAAGTATATAACAACTTTTTGTAAACCAATGGCATAGATAATTTTATGTCATATTCACCAACGGTTTTTTAAACTGTTGGTATAGAGAGAATTCTTCCTATTACCTATGGTTTAAAACCATTGTTATACATTTATACCAATGGTTTATAGAAACCATTGGTATATACTAAAATTTTTCATACATATCCCAATGGTTCTCATAGAACCGTTGGGATATGTCTCTCTCTATCCTTCAAGAGCCAACGGTTTGGACAACCATTGGTATAGATTATACCAATGGTTGTTCAACCTTTACCAATGCTTTTAAGTTGTTGGTAAATATAAAATTTCTAGTAGTGAATGAAAGGAATGTTGTGGGTAAAACATAAATGGTAATCTAAGGATAAAAATGGATGACGCATTAAAAACATTTTTTCAATAACTTATGAGTATATAGACTTCAATCTATGTTATCCATGATCAACTTCCCAACATATATTCATGGAGGATTTTTTTAATTCTCTTAATAATTGTTCACATTAATTTTGTGAATTTACCGAATCATATACCCCATATGTGTCTTAAACAAGAGTGGAGCATGCCTCATTGTCGTGTACCAGAATACCCAGGGTCATGACTGAAACTCCTTGTAGGAGTTTTCACTCCTTGGTAGATCTGGGCAAGAGCCACCTCTACCTGCTCATATACAAATATGGATATATTCTATTGAATAACACTTACTTAATAATCAATATAACTTTCGTTTGTTTTTATTATACATAGTCTTATACCTAATTATTTTAATATGTTTTTCTAATCCTAATCCCCAAAATAACTAAACCTATCCTTTGATACAAACTATAACTTTCCTTCTTATCACTACACACATAAAAAATTATTAAATAAAAACATCACTTGATACAAAATAGAATATCAAGAGTTCTTGTTTCTTTGGGGCTTAAGAACATTACCTAATAGCTAGAAACATAAAACACAACATCTTTATTTAATTTTTTTTACATGACCACTACTTTCCCTCATACTTAACATTTCATGGGATAACCTAAGGACATTCATAAGAATTGTGTGAGTCATAATTACCAGTAATGGATTAAAAAAATAATTACATGATGAATAAAATACATTTTAGGTAGTAGGAATATCATTAGTGCATAAAAAACATGAACATAAAGGAAATATATAGCATGGTTATCTTAACATTTAAAATGTGGCAACAACACTTTACCTGGTATTAGCATGCGCCAGGCTCATTGCACACATATCTTGAGTAGACACTCATTGAACATAAATTAGCATGATTAAACCCTCATTTCACTTGAAATATCATGATATTAATCTTGACCCAATTCATTGGAGTTCTATTAGGGCACACCTTTCTTAAACATTTCATTTCTTGCATAAATGTGCCACATGGATCATACAACATAGAATCATTAAATATCAGCATTTATTACACGATAATGGATTATGGAATTAAGAAATAAATCTATAAAATCAATAAATATATGTTCATAATGGTTAATACTCTTGATAGAGAAATTTTTAGGTTATCCACAATACAATTACTTTTTATTTGGAAAATCACTGTGCAATTTCAGTAGAATAATGGCCTGACATAAGAATTCATAAAAACCGTTCTTGGGAGAGAAAAGGTTGTATTATCATATGTACTTGAAACATACAATAATGGGATCATACAGATACATGTCCCAACATAAGTAATGGATTTTTATATTTATAATACATATTAATTTATTGAATGAAAATGAGAAGAGAGAAATTCTTTACAGAATTTCAGCATGGTAATAGGTGTAAATTGGGAGCCATTAATGAGAGAAAAAGGGGTATCTCATCATTAAAAAATAAATAGAAAGTATTAGGGAGGTGAAACTACATACCCCAACACATATATTTGAAATTAAATGGGTTTCAAAATTAAAATAATTTGGATAAAAGTAAGAAACAAAAAATCCCTTACTTGAAAGTTTGATCCCAAAGGCTTGAGAGGGGCTTGAGAGAGGCTTGAGAGAGGCTTACTAGGAGCTTGGGGCACCTTGTAAGGATTATAGAGAAATGAGGGAAGAGGTTTTTGAAGCTAAAAATTATTTTAGTGAAGAGTAAGTGGGAGTGGTGATGGGTTTATATAGGAAAATTGAAGGAATTCTTTATTATTTAGGTTTTGGACCCTGCACATTAAACTATTCAACCCCACAAACCATACCCTAGATTTTCCCATGGTTATTGAGAAAGGGAATTGAAAAAAAATATTTTATAAAGCCAAGGTCCTATATAATTAAAATATTATGCTTTCTTATGTGGAGGTGAGTCACACTCCCAAGGATATTATTTTGAAAAGATAAAATGTTTTATAATTCTTGGAGGGTCCACTTAGGCTTTTTAAAATAAATAAAATAATCCTAAAAATCGCATTTTTTAAAGATTAAAACATTTATTTGTTTGAAATAATGTTTATAGTATTTTATTACATCACTACTGTGTCATTGTGATGTCATAAAACACATTATATATTTAAACGGTATTTAATTTTTACCCAAAAATTTGATTGTCTCCGTAAATTATACAAAATTCACCATTTGATAATTTCGACATATTTATTCCAAAAATAATATTTATTTTATCTCAATAATTTTATATATGTGTGAGTTTTTATGTTTAAAATTAAAATATATATTTATAGAAAGTTCAGGGGTTTTGATAAAAACAGATTTTCGACCATAATAAAAATTAAAATGGTTTTCCTATAAAATATATAATAATTTATATTTAATAAAAAGTAATTTAGTAATAATATTTTATTAAAATGTTATTTAAGTTGAAAATCCATTAATTCATCAAAATATATTTCAACATTTAATATTAAATAAATATACTATTTGTGCATTAAAAAATATTTACTACGTAACAATAATAAAATGAATGTATATTCTGTATTATATACTCAAATAATTCTCGTAGACGTACTGCTAAGGTCATATCACATAAACCCTTAGAACACTGACATAGGACTGGAGGGTATAGTGGGTGATGGTGATAGACTGTTGGTGTGGCTTAGATAACATTACTTTTGTGGTAATCTCTATCAACTTCCACTTCTTTAGTAGGCAGTTCTGTTCGATCTTAACGTGTTGAAGCTCGACTTGGGATTGTTCAAAAGAGAAGAAAAATGACACCACCTCCTTTCTAAGATCTGATAAATGGGCTTCGTATGGAGTAATTCTAATGGATGATTCCATCACTTCCTTTTTCTGAGTAAATTGGATTTGTTAAATCCATATATTTATATTAATCATGTGATCACTACTTAAAGACTATATTAGTAACGATAACAATTCATAATTTTATTTTTAAATACAAAAACATAAATTCAAGGAAGTAAAAAATTTTATATAACCATTTTACATATTGAGAAATTCAATAAGATCAAGAGGAATTTTCATTAACAAAAGTTTGGGTCGTCACAGGTACTACTATATGAATTCCTCTAATTCGATTCCATTATAGAATGTTCTCTTAGACAATTTTTTTTTATGAAATAACTTTTACTACTCTACTAGAAGGTATTTTTGAAATATCATAATGTAATATATTCAAAATATCCTAAAACTGATAGGTATAATTCATACTAGATAGAGATGTATGTTCTTTAATGAAGTTCTAAGGGAAAGATTCTATAATTTCAAAAAAATAATCTATTTTTTAGGTGTTATAGGAGGATATTTATTTGAAACCAAATCGATAGAAAATGACTTTTTTTATGATATAAGAAATTTTGATATACATTAGATGGGAAAATAAGAAGATTAATGAAGCTGTGAGGATAATTTTAGAAATTCACGTTGATTAGTAAATGTTTCATCCGATGAATGTGTATATAAAAAAGAAATGTGTGGTTAAAAGATTTATTATTATATAAATATATTCTTGAAAATGTTTTGTGATCTAATCCCTATATGTGAATATTATGGATATCTAATAGAACAATTCACACTCATCATATAGATCTAACAAGTGGAATTTTGGTGAAGTGCATCAGATATAGTTGGAATTTAAATCCCACTAGATAGAGAATGCATGATCATACTATATAGATTCAATGATATGGGTTATATTAGATAGAGGGGATACAAAAGAAATAGTAATTAAATTATATTTTCTTGTAATAGAACATGAAAAAAAATATTCCGATTAGATTTCTATAGAGCATTACAAAAACACTGAAAAGTCATTAATAATTAATATTCAAATATTATACTTCCACATTTGTAAATAATGTGAGTTTATGAAGGCCTAATGAATAAGATATCATTTAAAAAACATAAATATTTTTTCAAAAGGAATGAGTATCATCCCAGCGATGTCAAATTGAATGTTAAGATTAAAATTTCATGTATTCATTGATTTTTAAAAAAATTTGAGATCACATGTTTTGTTTTTGATGTTTTTCTATATATAGGGATGAGAATATAGTATGAAAGGTAATTTAGTAATATGAAATAGCGAGATGAATCCATAGAGAATATTTTTCAAATAGGTTAACCAGATAGAGAGCTGAAGATATAAATTTTAACCAGTTTGAGTTTCCAACAAAGGAATCCCATTATTGAGGAAGATGAACCTACCAAACAGAGTGGTCGAATAAAGAGGAACCAAATGGGGCAAATATTTTGAGTCACAAGATAAATTTTCTATCTAGTATTTCTTAATATATTTAAATATATAAAAGACAGTATTTTGGGGTGAATCAAACATATTTTATACCAAATAGAGGCATAGACATATAGATTGGAGTCACACAAGACACGTATTATCTGGTAGAGAATTTCTAGAAAACATTATTTTGAGATATTTACAAAGATTCATATTCACAATTTGGATTGAAGTATTATAAATAATTGTAAATTATGGTAATAATTCTAATTCTCTATTAGGATAATGAAGGAGTTTAACAGGTGATGGCTCAATTGCATTCACATCATATCATTGTGAATTTCTATGGATTGAAGGGAGTTTCTAGGGTAAGGATAAATTCACCCATGTGATATTTGAACCTTCTAAATATTAGGTTCCATTATTTACATTCCAATAATTTAATACAATCATTTTACGATATACTTATAGATGAAAAGGATATATACTAAAAAAAGTAATATGTGTAAATTTGAAGTTAAAATATATTGTATAATATCACTACTAATTCAACTCACACATGTCTCAGTTGTCCTAACATTAATAAGAACATCAAAACAAATGATATGTAATCCATTTTTTTAATGATAATATCTATTATTGGAGAAATTAAATTTTCAATAGATACATGAAATGAGATGAAAAAAATATTCCATGTAATTGAATTTGATGTATAAAAGTGTTTTTATATAAAAATGAAGAATCATGTTTATTAAAATGACCTTAATTGGGATAAACATACTCTAAAGGAACTATTGAAAATAAAAAACCAATTAATAATTGGCTATTTTAAATATTTAAAAAAGATATCTTACTATAAAATCACAATTTGTAACCCTTCACTAATAAATAAATTCACTTTTTTAAAAAGATACCCAAATTTCACTATAAGATAATTTTAATTTAATGTTATTAAAAATATTACCCTTTTTATAATGGAAAATTTATAAACATGAAATAAATTAATTTATTATGTCTACACATAAAATTCATTGGAAACTTTTTTTGAAGAAAATATATTTTCTTAAAACTAAAATGATTTATTTGAAAATTGAGTTATTATTTACAAGTAATTGATCAACAAATTTTAATTGGGTATGGTCATTATAAATTTATTTCCTAATGTGGTTACTCATACTCATACCCACAAATAAAATGGATATGTTATAATAGTTATGTTTAAAATAATATTATTTTATGGTTTATTTAATTTTGGTGTTATATTTCATATATGCTATTTAACATAGTCTTCTACTAAAATTAAAAGGATATTACGTTATTCCCACTTATATAATATTAATTAAAATAATTTTATCTCAATATTGGTAATATAATGTTATAATTTTTAGATTTTTTTGTTAAACCCAATATAACAAACAAGGTAAATAATAATTAATTTTAAAAGGGGGCCCATATTAAAATAATGGATTCCTGAAATAACACATAGTAAAGTTATAAGATAAGTATAACATTAGCGGGAGGTGAAAATATGGATATAGAGGGGAAATAAAAACTCCTACGGAATAATATACTGTTATTTATAACATGATCGTGAGAAAATTAATTAATAGAAGTCCAAAAATAAATACAGGATCAATTTCAAACATTAATATTTCATGATATATAGCTTTTTAAATAAATTTAATTTCATAAATAGCTTGAGATTTATGCAGCACTATGTTAAAATAAATTGTGATATACTATTGAGATATAATTATTTAATGTGAAACTTTCCACCTAGTTGTTGGAATGGTGGTTATGAATAAAACTAAAAAAATTATGAAAATGTATGTTTTTCAAATTTAAAGAATAAATTATTATTCTTAATTGATTATAAATGAAAATAAAAATCCTTTAATGAAAAAGTGATGTGTTTCTAGAAAAATAAATTGCGTTCACATTGTATTTTCAACATAAAAAATTAAAATAGTCCTTATTAGTGAATAATTTTATTCATATATTTACATATATATATATATATATTATTCAATCAAATGTTTTAACTTTCATGTAATGTTTTTATAGGGATTTGGATAATAATTAATCCTTATTTATTGTTAACAAAATATTTTTCAAAATAATAGTTTTCATCTCATTTTAATACTTATATTAACATTAATTTATTGTACTTATAATAATTTTATCTTAAAAAAAGGATTATATATATCGAATTAAGGTGTTATAATTTTTTTAAATGTGTTACTGTTATTTTTTAATTATGAACAACTATCTTGCTAAATTTTTGTGACTTATATAAGGGTTAAACAAGTAATATTGTGTTAAAACCATTATATATGTCTTTAAATTTTATATAACACACTTCTTTGTCCAATTTGATGAGTTTATTTTGGCCATTTACATCTAATTCGAAAATAAATGACCATTTGGTGAATGTTTTCTTTTATTATGAACTTTATATTAGATTAAGAATAACATTGAATAAGATGTCACTCTCTCATCATCAATATCTCTAATATGGTAATATATGGATTAAAATAGGATATGTTATATTTTAATTTTTTATTTTAAATATATCTTTTTTTATCAATTTATTTTATATATAATTTTTAGCGATAGAAAAATTAGCGTAAAAGCATTCACAATGTAGACTTAATATTTAGTCAATTGACAGAAAAATAAAATAATTGATTTTCAAAATTTATAAAGTACTAAAGTTGGGATGAATTATTTTTTTATAATAATTTCATAGATAAATATAACCTGTTAGATATATTTTAAAAGATTATATTTAAATTTAATTACTTTCATGTAGTTTTCTAAGTTATACTAATGAAATAGTTCTAGAAATGAGATTAACGATATTTTTTATTAAATAATATTTCTGTTACATTATTAAAAGTTCATAATATTAATATATTCTTAGAAGTGAATGGGATATTGTATAATATATAATCCATGGTCTATTTATGATCAAAATTTATGTTTATGGTAATATTCTTGACCCCTAAATACTAATTTTTTTAATATTGTGGTAATTATTAAAAGGGATAATAGTGGGGAAAAGGAATGTGATAAGGGTGAAAAATCATCAAAACTATGTAAAATTTTATTTTATTATAATATATAAAATAATAATTATATTATCTGAGAAATATATATATTTATATTAATTTTTCCTGGAAAAATAATTTATATTAATTTAATACATTAAGTCATTTATAGAGTGACCCTCCACACACTTATAAAAGAGAACCTCCTCTCCTTCATATTATTTATGAGTGAAAATTATATCTTGGAAACTAGATTATATATTATATTTGTAAATTATTTCCAAACTTCATATATATTTTGGTATCTCTGATGGACCATCTATTCATCGTTTAAGGCGTATGGAATAAAAGGTTTCTCAATTAACTGGTATAACTCTTAACCATTAATTTTCAATTTTATTTATTTTAATAACTCCTCTAATATATGGTATACATCATAAAATTACAAATTATGTATATTAAATATAATTAATTATTATTAATATGATTTTATAACTTGAATCCACCTTCTTACCAACCGTTGGAAAATAATAACATCTCTCTTACAAACCTACAGAGCACCACATCCACAAAGTGATGTGACTAATTTCTCATTTTCTGTTTACATATACTGTAATAAGAATGTTTTTAATTAATATATATTATATATAAAATATCATTATTTTCTGAAATATTCTTTAAATATTTTTTTATTTTTTCATCAAAATTTGATAATAATATTCATCTGTATGTACGTCCTACCATTACCATGTACAATGTAATTTATTTCAATAACTCTATAATTTATGGATAAAACAATATTTATATATATAATCAATGTATATGACATTTATAATATTATTAATAATATATAGATGACATAACCATGATAAATGTACTATTATCATAAGTAAAGAATCAAAATTCTCATGAAAAATGAAATAATTAACACATGGAAATGTAGATTTTAATAAGGAATTATTAAAAAATAGGTGATGAATTATTATAATTGTATGATATTTTATATTATAGGTTTTTTAAATAAATTTTTATTTAATTATAATTAATATAAATTTATTATAAAGGAGTGTAATTTTATGTCAATTTAATTCGAACTCAAGGTAGGGGATTTTCATCTCATTTATTTCATGAGACACAGGCAGAATTCCACACTTTTTTATTTTATGAGTTGATTATACTAAAAATGAATGTATCTTAGGATAATTATCAATAAATGTTTTTAATATATCTTATTATTATTCTCTCATTAATGATGTTTTTATTTGAAATATACCTAATTAATAAGGGTTTTATGTTATAATATCATAATTTTCTAGGATTGATTATGATTATGTTTCCAATGAAGAAATTTTATGACATACGTGTCAATAATCTCATGAATTTAAATCCTCTATAGTTATTTATATATAATAATTTTTCCTTAAATTTTACTCTCAGTAATTACTTAAGGTAGATTAATAATTATTTTATGAAAATTTACATTATTTATCTTTCATATAGGAAATCATTTTTCTTCCATGTCCATGTTTTCTAAAAATGTTTTTTCAATTTATTTATTCTCCAGTAATTTTTTAAATAAATTTTTAACAATTATTGAATTTTTAAAAAGTGGATTAAAATTAATCTTCATTTATTGTTCTAATTGATGTACTTATCAATTTTAAATAAAGATGTGATAGAAATCATTATTTTATAAGACACAACATGAATGCAATTTCATGTCATCATGAGAAATTTATGATTTGAAGCATCCTTTATAAGTTTAGAAGGTTTTATATTTTCAATATCTTATATATTTTTATTCCATAATATTTTTTAACTAATTTATTCAAAAATGAAATCAAAATTTTTCTCAAGAAATATTCTAGGTGATTTTTTGAAGGAATATTCATTTATAAAGTCATCCATTGATGTTAATTATGATTTATTAGGGATATCATACAAAGAAAACATACACAATATTTATCTAAATGGTTTATGATTATAATGATGTGATATTTTAGAAGCTTATATACTTTCTATGGGTTTTGATATGATAAAATATTGAAATATTTATGAAACTCATTTCTCTACAATGGGTAATGATATTATTTGAATTATTCTTATTATTTTCAATATATATGAATTTATTATGATTATGTGATGGGTGGGATCGGAGTTATATATACCTCAACCAAATTTGGTAAATATGGTATTACCATGAGATAATAATATATGGAATGATAATGAATCCAGTTTATTAAGTGACATTATCAAAAATGATAGTCTTGGGAGTGAATTGTGACTAAGGATATTATGGAATGGGTGATGATCCCAATCCACTATGATAGTCATGGTAGTGACACTTCAATACAAAAATATTTTTCCAGGATTATGTTTATTCCATAAACTTATGTCTTATAAAAATGTTATTATCACATGGATCATGTTATTTAATTGCATTAGGATTCATGTCTTATGAACTATTAATATCTATTCCATGACTCATTATTGCGATCTATAATTTTTAGAGTATGATTATCATTTTTTTAATGTTCTAAAACACTTATGATCATGTTATGTTTAATTAATCATTTATCTATCCATTATTCACCATTAATTATCATTCTATCTCACCCATTTTTATGTTTCCTTTCCCTATTTTATGAAGAAGGATTTTAATTATGATGCGTTTTAGGAGGGTTCAAGTTATGAAGAACGTAACAGGACTTGATATAGTACACTAATTAATAATTTTTCTTTGTATCCTTGTTTAGAATGATAGTAGACCTCTATGATTCTATCATGTTCTATAATCATATGCATTGAAAATTCATCTAATAAGATGTGATGTTAATATATAAAAATTATTGGAAGCTATAGAGTGAATTAGAGACATGTTTTGTTACCTTGGGAAACTAGGATGATAAATGTTTATTGAGAATCTATATGATAATCTTATGTATATGTGAATGTCCTATGTTTTGGTAATAATGGATTTTTTTCCTAAAAAATATCCCTACTAGGATAATACAAGTGGACATAGTTTACGATCTGATGTATATAGTGGTAATAAACACAAATGGACTTAGTTGAGTATATATTATCCATCATTCTGGTTTATGGTTAGTTTATCATTATTGAAGACTTGGTTTGATACTCTATATTGTTATTACTGGTTTAATTCACATTTTCTTCATA
Organism: Viscum album; assembly: GCA_963277665.1. NCBI lineage: Eukaryota > Viridiplantae > Streptophyta > Magnoliopsida > Santalales > Viscaceae > Viscum > Viscum album. Next base: position 739,171,102 of record OY728137.1, read on the forward strand.
ATCCATCATGATGGATTTGAATTGATGATGATAATAAAATAAACAATTTAAACCTATGGTTTCATTGATTGAAATGAAATGTTCGGATTTAGATATCCCCTACATGATTTTTCATTATTTATGACACTTTTCAAATATTAATGATGGTCATAATAACCATTTTGGTTTTATTTAGGGATTAATGATACAATAATAATGTTGAGGTGGTTAGAGGTATATTCAAATTATGAAGTATCCAATTTGAGTATAGTTATTTAAATTCTTATATATTAGGGAAAATCACATGGAATGTCAATTAATTTTTATAGTAACTACCTATTTGATTAAGATAGTCACATATAAAATCTACAATTCTTCAATAATTGATGTTTTTAGATAATTTATTCCTTAATATCTTGTTTTTGTATATTTATTAGAATTTAATGTGAATAAATGAATGGATTACCATTAATTATATGGAGAAAATATCATTTTTTGGGAAATATAAATCAAATACCAAATTCTAAATGATTAAATGAATTTTTATCAGTGTGAGAAAGAAAATTAACTCCCAATGGGAATTACTTATATCTATTGGGTTTAAATACAATCTATGAAGGGTATCAATCTATTATTGGTGTGGATAAAGTAAACATTGATCATATTCTTTTCTTAAAAGAGTATGTTTATGTCCAACAAAAGAGTTTCCTTGTATTCCCTTGAATCATGAATTTGAGTCTTCAATAGAACACATACATTATTTTAAATCTATTTTAATGAATCTATATAGAGTTGAATTTATTGTGTTGAATTAATTGAAGAATAAAATATTAGATAATCATGTAAAATTATAAATTTGGCCATGTGTATCACCTTGGGGTGAACCTACTATTTTTTATGAAGAAAGATGGATCCCTACGATATATTATTGATTATCAACAATGAAACAAGATCAATATCATGAATAAGTACCCACAACTATGTATTTATGACATGTTTTTATCAATTTCATTTATCTCATTACCTTTACATGAACGATGTTATTTTTGAATATAATCAATTGATTGTAAAGAATGAGGATATTCCTAAGAAAACATTTAATACAAGGTATGGGCTCTAAGAATATACATGGATTCCATTTATTTTAAAAAATTCCCCATATATCTTCATTGAATTAACAGATATATTATTTAGAGAATACCATGATTAATTTGTGAGTGTCACCACATATGATATTCATATATATTTAAATAGAATATAATATAATGAATATCGCTTGACAATTTTTTTAAAAACCCTAAGGATGGATAACTTCAATGAAAAATTTAATATGTGTGAATATAGGTGGTATAAAGTTTCATTTTTGGTCATATAACCTCAAGAGAGTGTATATCAATGGATCCATCAACGATGGAAGTTATTTAATGTTGGCCATGACAAGCCATGGTGACTGAGATCCATAGTTTTCTTGGTTTTCCTAGATAGTACTAACACTCTATAAAGAATGTAACAACACTATATAATCGAGTAACTATGTCGAATCATATCTGATAGAATATACAATGGATAGATGACTGTGATGAAAATTTCAAGAAACTGAATAGAAGGTCAATCAGTGAACCTATGTGACATTACCTTGTAGTGGATTTGGGGTTTTGATCTATAATGATCCATTAAAGAAAAAGACAGGATTCGTACTCTTGATGATTTATCTGGCTTAACCATATGACTCAATAAAATGAATAGTTCATGGACAAAAAACATACTTATTATTTGGAGTTAAGTGTGTTAAATATTCATTGAAGATATGAAGATAAAATTATTACAGAAAATGATGTGAAATATATAAAAATAATTGGAGTAACATTATATATTAAATAATAAATATCTTAATATTTTTTAGATAATATAAATAGAGTTGATTAATTTTTCAACTACTCAATAAATTACTACCATGAGAAATTAAACATGGAGGAAAATGCTCTGTCTAGAAAGGATCATGGTAGATTATATATGATGAGGATCACTAGAGATAAACTATTTCAAGATTTTCTAATGATAGACATAGAAATTTTTACAGAATGGGATAATTATTGTGATTCAAAGATGAATGTTCAACTATATAGTCATATTAATATTAAATAGGTGAAATCGGAATAAGATGATCCTTAATAGAAGGTGAATTTTTTCCAGATTTTTGACTCTATTTTGATGGAATGGTAAGGTTCTAGAACCATATATGTGTTCCATAAATATCTAACATGAATAATGAGTTATTGGATGAATCTCATATTTCAATATTGTCTTTTCATTATAGATGTACAAGGATACAAAGTGATCAAAATGAGTGTTTGTAGTTGGAAAACATGATAAGAGATATTGAAATGTATACATCTTTGTTCTTTTTTTGTCATCATGTTAGGGATGAGAGATGTATGTTTTATGGATTATACAACCATTACCAACACCATAATGGAAATGGTAAAAAATTACTATTGATTTTTTCATTGGATTCACCAAAACATAAAAAGTAAATAATGCTATTTGGGTTTTAAAAAATCAAATTAAGAATACAACACACTTCATTTAAATTAGGGAATATTTATCCCATGATCATCTTCCCACGTTTTAAATTAATAAATTTGTAAGGTTACATGAAGTACCATATTCAATTATATCTTATTGGGATTATAGGTTTACCTCGACATTATGGTGATGTAATCAATAGGATTTTGATAAAGAGTTTAGTTTTAGTACTTATTATCATCCTCAGATAGATAGTTATTTTGAGATAAACATTCAATACATAAAGGGTGAGATAAAATACTATTCTATGGATTTAAAATGTTTCTTAGAACAACCGCATCTGCTATTTTTTTCCTTAAAAAGATATCTTGCACTCAGGAATTTGGATTTCTCTTTATGAGGACATCTTTGGAAATATGTATTGAAATATAACATCCTAGGTTGATGTTGGATAAAAAACTATTAGTACAATAATATTTGAGGAAATGATATCTGATTTCAATGCCATTCAACAATATATTGAGGGATCTCAAACTTGACAAAAAATTAATTCTAGTAATTCTTCGTGAAATCTAGAATTTAGAGTTCATGAAAATGAAAAAATTAATATTTCTCTATCGAATAGGGGGATGAGATACAAATTATAAGGAAATATTATGTCTAGAAATATGGGACCCATTGATATTCTTGATAAATTTGGGTTTGTATCTTATCCATTGGAGCTTCCACTGAACCTCTCTAAAGTTCATAACTTGTTACATCTATCTATCATATGTATGTACATACCTGATCCATCCAAATTACTAAAATAAGAGTTTTTAATATTGATAAATTATCAATTATATGAGGAAAAATAGTTATAAATATGCCATTATAGAGATAATTTAAAACATAACTAGACTGCGGACATAGTTACGGTTTTCTAAAGGAATCCTAAATTCAATGAAACTACTTGGGAATATGAGGATGTTATGAAACCTATACATCATAATTTACAGTAATTATAATAAAATAATATTAAGGGAAAGATTCATTTTTTTGGGGTAGAATGAAACACCCCATGACTTTATAATATATTAATTTCTAAATAAATTTATTCCATTTATAGCTTCTAATACATGAAACAATGTGTTTAAACACACTGAAATATACTATTGATATTTTATTATTTAATTTAAATATTACAACTCTTTAATTAGATAGGATTCTTTGAATAATAATATCTAAATTATGAAAAAAATTTGGTTACACATGTATAGATTAAAATAAATAATTTACAGTTGATTATAATTTAAAAATAAAACTCATTTTAATGTAAAATAATTTTTTTTGAAAATCCATTTCTATGCATCAAATTTATTCTTATCAAAATAAAATAATTTTATGAATATTTAATTTTTTTTAATAATATATATATATGTCACATATTAATTAACATTTTTTAACCATCAGCTATTGTTTTTTCTATGCAAGAGATAAAAATAAATCCAATTTTATACATAAAATGTAGTTTCTAAGAAACAATATCATCCCATTTTGAACATTTATTATTAAATAAATTTCTACAACTTAAATAAATTTAATCATAAATAATAATACAAATATTTGGAATCATGATATTCATATTTTTTAAATTTTTTTATTTATATATGTTTTGAATAGTAACCATGGTTGTTTTTTCACCACGATAAGGGTAAAATGTGTAAAATAGTGATAACAAAAAAGGACAATGATTTAAAATACCTCTAAAACATTTTTTTATACTATTATATAGGTGTATTTCATCAATTTTGATATATTTCTCAAAAATTTATCAACTTGGTTCCATTTTTCAGTAATTATTACCTTTATATTAATTTAAAAAATAATAAATACAAAAAGTCACTCTAATAAATATAATAACTATAATTCTTTTACAAAACGATAGTAAATCATAAGTTAAATTATAAAATTTTATCTTAACTATTAATAAAATTTTTAACATGGTATTTTATTATCAACTATTAGTGTTTGAATAGTTATCTTAAATTATCATGTATAGCTGATAATGTATTTCTACCTTTTATAGAAAATTTAAATTAATATATTTTAAAATATTAATATAAAAAATAGGATAGATAATTTTATTATATTATTTTTAGATAAATATATCATATTAAATATTTTTTAAATGTATATATTCAAATTTCCCTACTTTCAAGGGTTTTTTAAATTTTAATTAAATGAATAGTTTGAAAAATGGAATTAAAAATATTTATGAATAAATAATATTTATTAAATGATTAAGAATTAATAAAAATATTATTCTTAGAAAATGTAATAGTTAATGGTTGGAAATATAATCCATGGTCTATTTATGAGTCAAATACATCTTTATTGTAACATTCTTATCCCATAATGAGTAAAAACATTTATTTTTTTAATTGTCAAAATGAATAATCGGTGGTTAAAATAAGGTGATAAGTTTAAAAATATAATATAATAACAATTAAATTTTATTATATTAGATTATTTAATAAAATATTCATCTTTTAATTCAATTATAACAATTTGAAGACATTTTTCATGAAAATTAATGTATATTTATTTAATATTTTGTGTAATTACATTAGTGCTCATCCCCTCACTTATAAAATAGACCCTCATAACCTTTATTAATCACTATATTTGAGCATTATAGTGTATTAATTCCCTAAAATAATATAATCCTCGATTAATTTACCAAATTCTTCATCTACTTTTTATGACAACTGGAAATCCATTCAATGCTTAAGGTGGAATCTAACCAAGGTTTCTCAACTAATAGGTCTAACTCTTAACTAAGAACTTTTAATTTTATTTCTTGTTATAACTATTATATGTCCATGTTATAAATTATAAAATATCGATTATTGTATATTAAAAATATAGAATTGTAAATATTATGATCGAATAATTTCTATCTATCTTCTTACCATCTATTGAAAAATGATAATGTCGCTTGTACATATGTGTAGACTACCACAGCCACGAAGCATTTTCATTGATTTTTCATTTTTGATTTACATGGATGTTAATTAGGATAGATTTATTGAATATATAATATATATATATCATATAAAAATGATAATATATGTGTGAAATATTATTCACCATCCTTTCATTCCACCCATCATAATGTGAAAAAAATGCTTATATGTGTGTACGACCTACCATCTCTATGAAAATTGTAATTCATTTTTCTATATGTAAACTTTATCAATTAAAAATCAAATATATGTAACATTTATATTATTATTAATATTATTTAGATTATAGAACCATAATTAATGTATGAGGACTATAACTTATGAACCAAAATTCATAGGAAAAATAAAACAGGTAACACTCAGGAATGATAATTTTAATAATGAATTATTAAAAAATATGAGTTCAGATATTATAAGTGCGTTATATATAATATTATAATTATTTAAATTAAATTTTTAAAAATTTATAATAAATTCCTATTTAGTATGTTATAGTTTAATGTAATTTTGATGTAATTGAAACTAATGTTAAGGGATTTTCATCTCACATTTATTTTCATGAGACACATTTTATATTAACCACTTCTTATTTTACGTGTTGTATATACATACAATGGATGAATTTTTAAGTTATTATATTTAATATTATTGTTATTTATATATCAATTTAAAATTATATATTTCATGTGGATTTTATTCAAAAGATACCAATATGGTAAGTGTTTCATGAATTAATAACATTATTTATCAAGATTGTTTATGATTTAATTTACAACGATGAAATTTTATGATCTACCTATCAAAAATATCATAAATCTTCATATCCACTTATAAAATATATATAATAAAATTTAGGTCATTTTTTACACATTATTTACTCCAATTAGTGAATGAATTCATTTACGAAAAAATAAAATTTATTTCTCTTTTAAGTTAAAGATCATAATTCATCTATATAAATGTTTCTATAAATTGTTTCTTATAAATATTTTATTCTACAATAATTATTTAATTTCATGTTTTCCAATTATTGAATTTTTAATGAATAGTATAAATGGAGTCTTCTTATCATTTTCTAAACAAGTTACTATTGAATTTTGACAGAAAATGTGAACAGAATATTTTTTAAAAGTAAATGTCATGAACATAATTTCTCATTGTCATGACTGATAAATGATATGACTATTCATTTAAAATTTTACATGGTCGTTTTAATGAAAACTATTGACATAATATTTAGGAATTTTTTATATTATAGATAATTGATTGAAAAATTAAAATTTTGTTTTCCTCAAGAAATATTCGATGTGATATTTTAGTGAAATTTTCATTTTTAATATAATTTATTTATTATACTTATGATTTAATGGGGATGTAATAATAGTATAAAATCCTTATTATTTATCTTTTTTTTATGATGAGATTTTATTGAAACCCATTTAGTTTTCATGGGTTATTCTACGATGAAATGTTGAAACATGTTTGAAATATTTTTCCTTCCCACATGTTATTATATAAGATGAATGATTAATGATATTATTAATCATATATAAATGGATTATTATTATATTATGGATGGGCATATAAATACATAACCCTATATTTATTTGGGTAAATATGGTTATCTCATGAGATTATAAGGGATGGAATGGGGAGTGGAACCTGTTGAGTAAGAGACTTTTCTACTAGGATAGTACTGGGAGTGTTGCGTGACTGTAGATATGATGGAATAAAGAGTGAATCAAATATGTTATGATACTCTGGGAAGTAATCATTTAATAAGGAGATGATTTTAATTGATTATTTTGTTCCAAATAATTATAAATTAAAAAATAATAATCTCTCATCACTTGTGTACTTTGATTTCTTTATCATATTATGTATTGAAATGACATAATTTATTCCAGGACTCAACCATATGAGTTACGATATGTATGGTATATATTTCAAATTTTATATTCATGTTCCAATACCATTATGATCATGTTATTTTTATGTTTTAATTGATATCTCCTATGTTTACCTGTACCAATCATTATAAATAATCTATTGTTATGGTTCCTTTCCAAAGTATATGGATGAATATTTTAATTAAGATAATTTTTAATAGGGTGATATTAAGGTCTAAATAAGTGAGATATGTTGTAGTTCCCATTTGAACTATTTGTTCTTGTTTCTGAGATTAAAAATATATTAGACCTACATGAATCTTTTTTAGAATGTATGTTTATATAATTAATATTATTTTAATACAATGTGATATTTATGTTTTAAATGTATGGGTATCTATTACTATAAAGATAATCAACTCATTTGAAATAATGGTAATAAGATAATATTTTTATTCCTAGACCCTTTTCCTATAATTGATATGGTCTATTACCTTATATACTATGAATATTAAGAAATTTTATTAATGGTTTTTCCAAAAATCCATCAATAAAATCTCATCTTTTGGCTGTGTGTTTCAATATTTTCCCTCTTATATCTCATTTTTTAATCCAAAAGATTAGTAAGAATATTTTATTCCTGAAACATTATAATCCGCATATATTTGGAACTAAGGTTTATAAAGGGATGAAAATTTATACTTCACATTTTTTTTAAACCTAAAATTTTAAGATTGTGACAAGATATTACCTAAATAATTGTTTTTATGATTATTTAAAACATTAATCTCAAATAAATAAATAATTACACCTAACATTAAACATATACCAATCCAAAAAAAACTAAAACACAAAATTTTTCAAAAGAACTATTTTCCCAAATTATCTATATTCAATATTGAATCATATAATAAAGTGAAATTCACAAAAATCATAATAATCAACAGTTCATCATAATTATAAATTTTATCGTCATATTGATCGTAAATTTCTCCAAAAAAATTTACTTGTAAAGAATCACTTTTAAACCATTATGATCAACCCAACATCCCATAAACAATAATTAAATCATTTGAGTATCCATCATAAAACCCTTCAAAAGATTAAAATAATCATAACCTATAATCACTTATGTCCTTAGAAAGATAATTTTCTCCATTTGACATATAATAAACTATAAACATATAAACCCATTATCATATAGATAAATATCAATTTTAATTCACATGAAAATATCATATCCTCGAATGTTATCAAAATCTCTCTCTAAGACTAGAAATAATTTCCGTGAAAACGCACTCTCAAATCTTGTGCCAAAACCATGGTCATTACTTTTTTGGATCAGATACAAATAATCATAAATTAATGTTTCTTAGAAAAAACATACGCCTTTATTGAAAAACATGGATAACTTATATACCTAAAGTCCATTTAGGTTTAGAGTTTTATTTAATTTTTAAAAACATATTCATCACATTACCTATGTATTTATGTGTGCATTATTTCCATTATGCCCATTTTTATTCTTCCATAATAATTGTATATAATCTTGTACATGAAACCCTACTAGAGATATCATACATTAAATCATTATAAATAACATGTGTAAAATGAAACATATGAATGTGGGGAGTATAATACTTATCAATGGAAATAATTTTCATTAATAATTGAATATATTTTCAGAACATTATTAAATCATTTGGTTCTGATGATAGTGGTAATAACATAGTACAATTCATAACTGAAAAAACCAAGATCATAAAAAATATTACAATAAATAGTTATTTAATAAAAAAAGAGTAATAAAATTCATTATTCATGAGAAATTTGAAATCAATCATTAAAAATAAAATCATTATAAACTATCAAATATAAAAAATCTGATTATTTTGGGGAAAATAAACTTCATCACCAGGGTTTAGTCAGGTTAGAAATAACTATATCCTAGTTAAATTCCTAGGAGAAGCCTTCCCAACTATCTATAAACATTTTTATTTTAAATAAAATAAACATTACACAATTTATTGGAGTGGTATATTCAGATTAATCTTCTTATAATATTTACCATGATCAACCATCGTGAGGATCTACATCAGGATCACCTGACATCATCACCAATGTCTAAGTACCATATTAGAATATAACGAATAAAAAATTTTATTTTCATCATCATACTTTTAAAAAGTAATATCTTTCCTTTTATGTATTTATTTACACACGGAAATGAAATGGGTTTCATAATTATATACATAAAATAGTTATCATAATACATAAAAAGAAATAGGATAGATGGTATGATAATATCAAATTCTTTCTGAATTAGAGAAATAAAAAATGGATATTAAAATTTATAAAAGTTCCTTCAAAATATCATTTTAAACATTTAATTAAAAACATTAGAAAGTAACCTTTTAATTAAATACAATTAGAAAAAAAATTTCAAAAAATCACAAGAAAATCATTTAATTTGAAAATAACCACGTAAAAAAAAAAATTTAAAATTTAGAAATACTTTTTATTTTTTTAAAATTCATTTTTTTGTTATATTTTAATATAAATATTCCATTCAAACCATTGGTAAAAACTACCTCATTTAGAAATTGAAAAAAAAAAGTTTCCTTTTAATTTTTTTTATATAATTAAATCATGTGTAAAAATAAATTTAATCATTCAATTAAATAGAAAAATAATTTTCATAATAACAAAAAATTCATTTTGACATTAGAGTTCATATAGAGGAAATTAAAAAAAAAATACTAAAATAACCATACTAGTGTTAAAAAAATAGATCAATCGTTTTATTTCATTATTAAAAATTTATTCATAGTTAATAATTGTAAAATGAGGGACTATCATATAAAACCCTTACTAATATAGAGAATTTAGTATCATAACACCCTTGAATGAAATAAATTAAAATTAAATAATAAATACCATGATTTTAAATATATAAATGATATTACATGTTAATGGGTAGAATTTTAACCATATAAAGGAAAAAAAGTGGTGAATATAGCATATGTTTCATATAAATTTTTTTATGTGAACCACATATAACCTTAGTGAAATTAAAATAATTGTCTATTGAAAAAAACAATATGAAATAGATCTATAAGTCACCTGAATTATATGAATAAATATATTATTAAGTACACCATAAAAAGAAATAATCATGCAGAACATGAAACATGACTCATGAAAATGATATTGTGAAAAAACAAACTTTTAAAAGATCATCATATTTGATGTGAAAATTAGTATATAAAATTATAAAGTAAACATATTTAAATCTAAATAAAACAATGAGAAATACAACACAAAAATATCTTTATATTATTTTACACATAATCATGGAATAAAAAAGTAAATGGGGAAGTGTAATCACCCAATGAATGGAAATTCAGTTAAGAATCCCCTTACCTTGAGTCTCAAATTATTGCTTACTTTTTATAACTAACATATAATAATCATATATTATTACATTAATTGTTTAATAACATTTTACATTCATATTACCTTATCATCAATACATTTTTTTGTGGATATATTTAATTATATAATCAATTAGGTACTCATTGGGGGGGGTTTGAGGAAGTTCATTTCAATGTTTAAAAATGAATTTGGTAGGTTTACCATTTTCAAATGGATGGTTATTTCGTTATCTATTGAATATTATTCATGAAATAATTTTTTTTAGAAATAAATAATGTTTGTTTTAACCATTAAGTGATGAAATTAAAAACAAAATACGTCCTTTTGTGAAGCAGTTTCTTTCAAATACACACGCACAATTTATATTCTTTTTGATGGATGGGAAATAAATACATTAACTTTATAGAATCTAGAGTAATTAAAAAATATCAAAATAAAAAACATAATCTATCTTGATGAACTTGTATGAGAGGTTGTGTCAAAAACATAAGTACAACACTACATGGAGATAATAGTGTATACATACACACGTGCAATGATTCCATTTTTAAATTATTGCAATGGTATAAAGATAAATGGTATATCATATTTCAAGATCATAATTATTCCATTAATATCATATATATTCATTAAAAAGGTCATAATACCTGGACATGAAATATAGTTAGGGGAAATGAAATGCATTATTTTGTGAGGTAGTAGTACAACATTACACAGAAATAATGATTTGGATTTATATTTTATGGAAATGGTGATGTATGGGTGTTATCCCATCAACATAATAACATCAAATTATATTGGAGATAATGATGTTATTATATTTTAATTGATAATAAATAATTTATTGATGTAGAGGAATAAAAAAAATTAAACAATGTGTTTTAGATTTATAGCAACTCTTTTGAAGATCAAATTATCACTTTTTGGGGATTTTAAGACCTATTGTATGTGAGTAAGGAATTGGAGATATATTTTGGGTAGATATTGGTCTAGAAAATGGTTCATGTTGTGTGTGGAAAAGATGAGGTGTGGCGTTCTTATATAATTGTTGAGAGAGGCACTCATAGAATTATATAAATTAATAAATTAATAAAAATTAATTTTCATCTTCATGTGTCACTAAATTAAGTATTTATAACTTATCATGATGATAAAAAAATCATATAAAACACTAATATTTTGGTAATATTATAATATTTGTTGTTAATAATCTCTTATTTTTATCTTGATGTTAACCCTTTAAACATGTAGTGGGATAAAAGAATTTATTACCAATTAATGGCCATGAAAATTATTATAAGAGTAAAAGTGGCACAAAAATAAAAATAGGTTGATACGTGTAACCATATACCATTAATTAAAGAAAATAAAATATTTTTTTGACTTTCAAAACATTTAATAAAATATTATTTAATCTAAAATACCATAAATTCATTATCTTGATATTAAAAAAAATTAAATTAATTAATATCATAAATGTAATGTACTTTGAATATAATGATTTTTAAAATTCACCAATACAATATATTTATCAAAAAAAATTATTTTTCCATATATCATCCAAAAAATATAATGTTTTATGTTTTTACAATAATTTTTATATTTTTTTATTCCTGAATAAACCCTCTACTAGCATTGTATAAGCATTTACGATAATTATTCCATCACTACAGATAAAAAATAAATTAAACAAATCAAAAAATTAATCATTATTTCAAAAATAAATTAAAATAAAACATAATATCTTGTTATCCCAATGAATAAATTTTAATGATATTAAAATAAGGTGACCTACATACTTTCTTTACTCTTTTCAAAAAATAATATTATGTTAATTGTTAAAGGAAATAAACAATAAATTTTTTATTTTTTAATATTGTGTGTGTATGGTGGAAAGGATTATGAAATGAAATAAATCCTATTGTATATATTTTTACATCTTGTCTCATAGTTTTATTATTGATTCACTCATTTTACCCTTACCACAACGACAATAGTTTTTCCAAAGTTTCTATTCCTTATGAATAAAAATGAATGAAAATTATTTTCAAAATATGAACATCATTATTCCAAATGTTAAATTACTTTTATCAAATTCATTTCTTATAGGTTTTCTATAATTACTATTAAAATAATCCTAATAAATTCAATAAGAAATGTTTTCCATATATATTCATTTTATGTATAAAAATGTTTTTATATCAGATTTAAGAATAATATAAATTAAATTGGAAATAATTTTATTATATTTATTCAAAATAAACCAATGTAATTTTAAATCTAAATTAAAATAAAATGGTGCATTGAAAATTCTTATAAAAACGTAAAATTTTCAATAAAATCCTTATTTTACAATATTCACTAAAAATAAATCAATCATCAAATCCTAAAATTTATTCCAAATATAATTTTGATATTACAATTTCAAAAATGATATCATTTTTATCGAATTAAATATCTAAAAATATCATAATTTAATTTATTACATATGAACACAAAATTCAATAAATACAACATTTAAAGAAAATGCATAACTAAAGGTATAAATTTTATTACTAAATATTTATAGCATATTTCAAGAGAATTAATAAATAAATTTTAATTAAATAAGACCATTATAAATTTATTTCATAGTGATGTTTCTCATATTATTATCCGGTGACTCAATGGCTTTGTTAAAATGTATATATTTAAAACAATGTTTTTTCATGGTCCATTTCAGTTTAGTGTTGCATCCCAATATTTTATTGAACCTGGGTTTCTTTTAACATTTCATAGTATTACATAACCAAGAACATAACACATAATACCCAATGGTGCACTACCCACTGAATTTCATTACCTATAATTCTACTTAATTACTAACCCCAAAATTTATTATCACTACATGTCTACTTCTCTTCTCGAGCCATAGTCATTTCCCATCATCCCCTGACACCATACCTACCTGATATTCAATTTCAAGGAATCCATTTAGGACACCAATACCATGGCACTCGATCCACCAATATTGTCATATCTTATTCACAAGGGAAAAATCCTACATCATATAATTATAGGACACAATTACCACAAGAGTATGATGACTACACTACCACCAAAATACCAAACATGTTCATCCACAAACCGAACTATTCTCAATAGTCCCAGAAAACCCATGTTCAGCAACCCAAATCCCAAAATGGAACCATGTGTGATATGTGAGGTCCATCCCTCTCACACATAGGATTTCCTCTTGAATATCAACTCCCATTCTCACTCTCATGAAGTAAAAAATATCCCACCAAGAACACACTCCCTAAATCTTATCTTCTATGTAACCCAATCACAATAAAACATAACTGTTTCTAAAACTCATGAAACCTACACACACAAATATACTCACAATCACATTAATAATATCACATCTTAAATATGAACATTTTTTTAATCGTATGACCATTACCCAGACACATGACAATCTCACCAATATCACAAGTAATTTCATCCATGAAAAGGAACACATTCATGACCACCCACCACTTGATAATTGTTCAAGAACCATGATCATCTACCCACACTCCCAATATAATAACGAATCACACCCAGAAACATCCTGTCCAGATACCCAACTAGTTCTTCCAATAAAAACATGCTCGATACCAGAGATGCTCCTTGTACTCTACCTCTAAAAACTCTAAAGAATAAACATTCCTTAACTCAATAGATCACATTAGTTAAGTTGAGATCCAAAAACATTATATTTGGAAAAAATATAGATTATTATTGAAAAATTATGTATCCAGACCAGCATTCCAATAAACCATAAGGGTACACTATTATTTGAGAATCCCATGAGTATTCTTGGATCAACATTCAAGCACACCATATCTGTATACTATCATTACCATGGAATTAAACACATGTAACAACCCATGATGGGTCTATACACATCCTTAAATTAAGGTATTTCATTACCAACAATAGGGAACATCCATCACAATATTATTACGACCAATGATTAAAAATAAACATTTTAATTTTTATGAATAAAATTATATGAACTTGTAATATTGGAAATTCATATATTTTTTTCCACACATAATAATCAAAACCAATCGTCAACAAACAAAAACATGAATGCTCCCATATTTTATATGAATTCTTTTTCCTACCATTATTCATTAATATAGACATTAGTTAGATGGGAAATGTTCTAAAACCTTGATTAATCAACAAATCAGATGTCCATGTGCATTACAAAAAGATAAGTCATAATATTGAAAAATTAAAAAGCTTGAAAAAAATATCATACATTGGTAACCATGACTACATTATTGATTTTTTACACACTACATTCTGATATCCAGTACAAGATCTGACACATTCCCAGACCACCTTTCTATGAACTCCAAAAAACATAAAACAAAATTATTATAATACCATTTTATTGTGACCCACCCTAGGCCAATATGTATTTCCCATTCCATGAATTCCATATAACCTAAGGCAGGAATCCCCATATTTTATAGGATACTAACCACAATAAAAGGGATAAACCATGCATGGGGAAACTATGCACATGAAATCAATGTAATCAATAATAATAAATAACCAACCAACATAAAATCACATATTTTTTGTTTTCATACAAAACATAAAATTGTTCACCAACAAGGACAAGATAAAATAAAAGTAACATAAAACCCAACAAAAGAGTAGTATATTTTTTCCATCTCTAGGCTTCATAACAATCTCCAAATATCTTCGTTCTACACCATCTCAATCAACTACAAAACCTGGTTTCTGAACTAAAAAATGACATAAGGTATACACTTGTATCGAGATGCATGTTAAAAAAATTTAACATATAATTTATCAGAGCCTCACCATTATCTCTTAATATAATTCTTGATATTCATGTGTATGCATAAGTAAATTATATTGAAATAAAACATCATTATCGAGTCATCATGCACTGACAAGTCATCCATGACACTCGAAAAGATATGCACACTAGTTGTGTCATTCGGTACTAACCAAGACACTGCAACCCTTATCATACATCCTTTATCACCATATAATAATCCACTTGTTTCCTAATTCCACCATAACTAATTACCATCCCATTCCTAAAAAATCATGGTATGGAATTATATATTCCTTAGCCCAATAACCACATACACATAGAATGGTTATACACCAACATCTTGGACCACTCCCTAATTAATCCAAATTTTTTATATAAGTATGTCTCACATAATAACATGACCCAAAACAAATTTTATTCCTAAACCCATGAACATATAATAAAATATATAAATCATCCATAATAATTCATCACTATAGTCTCTAATGAAGTCACATCCCAGTGAACTACCCTGGTAGGCAATAGGGAGGTCACAAGAATAGTGGCACATCCCCACAAACATTGGTGAGGGAAAAACAAACAGACCCATCCCTAATGACTATATAAATGTTACAAGAACAATATACCAAGACACGGATGAAATGTTTCAATAAAAACATGCAATGCATTCTGGGTCACATCATGTCACATAGCTTACTAGATGATCCCATAGTATTAGTAACTCAAGACCAATTATCTCATTACAACACATCCCAACTCACCATTACAGGTACCCACTTTCTTATCTATAACTATCATGGTATCTTATCACATATATAATCCAATTCTCATTACTGGATGGTGAAATGGCCACCTATGGTCTCCTCTATCCCACACCCAAAGGACCGATCCATCCTTTCCAACCCCTCCTAGCTCCCATTCATGATGCTCAGTGACCATTGTAATCTATCACACTATATGAACCCCTGTAATACTGATTCAATATCTCAAAAAACTCCTCTCTCAAATAACATATCAAGGCTCCTATCAACAATCCAGAAAGAGTTTCCCATCACCATCCTGAAACATTCTTGTCTCACCCATAGAAACAAAGACCTAGTGTAGAGACCCCAAACTTGACGTACATGGACATTAAATTACTTTATCAGAATACTTAATACATAACAAAAACATACACCAAAGGACCGTAATAGTTTAGTGTCTTTGGAAACATGGAACAAAATCTTCTAATCTTGGTGAATGATCATCAACATCTCGCATAAAGATCTTCTGTTTTTTTAAATAAAAACATTCTTTATATGATGGGGAAAAGAAAACATATTAAGGGGGAGCTCAAATTATTATTAAGGGTAAGAATGGAGAAAATAAAAAAAACCCATATATATTTGAAATTAAAAACATGAACATAATATTTAAACATCAAAATCTTGAGCAATGACATAAAACATGGTAGTACGTAAGGCATAGATCATAATAAAACATCAATCATGATAACATAGAAAAGGAATAAAACATTTATTTATTGAAAACCATTAATCACATGATATGATATCCATATAAGCCAAGGCATTGATTCCTAGACCATCTTATTGGACAATGTCCCTTACTGAATCGAGTTCACTCCTCGTTCCAGTCCTGTATCACTGATCCGGAATAACATATCAGTCTATCCATGTCTATGTCATGAGATATAAATCTTTACCCAATGCATTGGATGGAGATATAGGTCCCACAAATAACATAATGAAATCATTTTCTCGTGTTCCACAAAATAAACATACATCATTCATAATAACCCAACGAACAAAATGGGTTTCATAAACATCATCCCATCATAACATAATCCATATAAAAGATATGGATATCATTTTAATCATAAGAAAAATAAAACTATTTAAATAATAGATGCATTATACTTGAAACATAAACATATTTATTAATGTCATATTAGATGGAAAATAGTTTTGATTAAAGACTTGAAATGAATTATTGAGGAAAATATCCTTCCTTCTTAAAAATAATTTTCTTTTCACAAAATGCCATTCAATTTTAAATTTTTTTTTGAAAATGATCAGGAAATCTTGTAGAAGAAGCTTCATGAAAATTAGGTACTATAAAACCATAAAAACGGTTCATGTTGTATCAGTTAAAAAATTATTCTCCCCGCACTTTTAATGGAAAAGTCAAAAAGAACCATGTATGGTAAAAAAACAAAGATTAATTAAATAACAAAAATTATGACTTCAAACATACATGTAAGAACATTAAAAACTTTATGAAAAACATTTTTATGGACATGGATGAAAAATATAACCCCGGTAAATACTTACGTATGAGCAATCACAGAGAAAAATGAGATTGAAAAATTATCCTTTACCTTATGTCCAATATGATTTGTATTTATCCGAACCTCCTGTATAATGATTTAAATAATGTCATTTACTTATTAAAGAATCATATCCATTTTTTATGATATCATATATGGTTCACTTATGACTTTATATTACCCGTTCTTTTTTAAATTCCATGTTAAAGCAACGGTTTGGGTAAAATCATTTCATTTATCATACATGTTTTGATTTGTGGTTCTTGATATTATTAATTATATCATGATATAATTAATTAAATAATGTAAAACATGATTTCTATATAATATATATTTTGAATATAAATATATATTATAGATAGAAATGAAACTTTTATGGAGACGGTAGATCGTATGTACGCATGAATGCTATTTTCATTTCCTTATTGAATTGAATGGAATTAAGTAAATGAAACATATATGTAAATAAATACAGTGTAATTATAATGTAATTTCATTCATTATTATTTATTATATATACACTTTATAATCATACTTTAATGGTTAATCATAGAAAATGAATCTCATCGCGTTCGTGGAGACGGTAGTCCGTACGTACGCATGAGTGATGATATTGTTCCCATAATTATTTAATAGAATTAGAGTGAATGATATAATATATCAGAATTAGTATGATTTTATAATAACCATATATAGTTATTCTTTACACCATTATACCCTTCCAAGTACGGTTGTGGTGGAAAAACTAATTACACCACGGCGTAGAGACGATATTCAGAACGTACGCACGCGCGGTGATTTCATTTTCTGTAGGATGAATAGAAGGTGAAATGAGGCCATTTCATATTTATAATATCATATCTGTATATTAGTGATATTTATTGTTTTAATTTTTTATGAAACAACTAAATAAGAGGATGTTTAAGAAAAAATGAAACCTGAAAGAATCGGTAGAAGAGATTACCTCTTCTTCAACGCACCTCTTGCATGCTTCCACTTAAGGCACTACAGTTGGTCTTTTGAGGAGACCAGAAACTATATAATTTTTCTAGTCAAGTTTAGAAGGGAAATTTTCAGGGTTTGGCCAAGCATGAAGGATCAAAGTTGTGTAAAGTGGAGAGGGAGGAGGTTCCCTTTTTATAAGGGAGGAGAGGGGCACCTTTGGAAAGTGTGAAAATATTATTTTATTGTAAACATATATTCAGTTTAAAAAGCACCCAAAATCATTAAAGATGAAGATAAGATTTGTAATGGTTGAAATAAAATCATCCATTCATAATTGGACATGTTTTGGATAATATTTTAATCATTATAATCTTATTTATTTAAATCATTTATTAATGAGGTAAATACTAAATCATTATTGTGTCATTAATAATTTAATTTATTTGATGTCTAGAAATTATTAAAAAAATGACATCTTGTAGGAAATCTTTTTATCTTCCAAATTAATATTCATATTAGAAAAAATAATTTATATAACCCCTTATAAAAGTTAATTACTAAAATATTTTTGTTAATGTCAATTTTTTCCTTACATTAAACTAATCAATCAAAATTGTCATTATCACTAACAAGTGGCTCAATGGTGTCCCAAAATATACACAAGGATATCCATGGTCGTAAAATACCCATCCAATAAAGTTAGGACAGGTTTTATTGTAATTTTGAATTATTATAATATTATTTTAACATTGAATTACCCTATTTACCTTTAACTGTGGTAAATAAAAGTCAAAAGTTACTACTCACCAAAAATTATTTTCATCTTATTTAACCACATTTTACTTCTTTATAACAATAATCTCTATCATAATTTTGAAATTCAATTAACAGAAGTGGTAAATTATCATTTAAATGAAATATTCAGTTTTTTTACTACTACTAAGTGTTTTCACTATTCATAAAAAATTGAAGTTTTTCAGAAAAATTCCATAAATTCAGCCTAAGCTATATTTGATATTCCGAATTCAAACATGATGTCTATTTTCACAAATTCAAAACATATATGTGGAATTAATTAATTTTAAAATCAATTCTTGTTATCAAAACAAATATCGTGGTTTTAAGAAAAAATAACTATCAAATGATCGACACTTGTTTATGTCTAATTTCAAAGTGAAATTAATTCCAATGACCAAAATTGGATTAAACGGTAAAATTTTATTCTAATTACACATTAAAACAAATTAAAAAAATAATATAACCATATAAATTATTTCGATGAAAATGTTGTTTTTAATTAAAATATATCATGTTTTTAATATTCATTAAAATATAAAAGTTATCAGAATAATATACAAACTTTATCCTAATTAAATTTTTATATCTTGATTCCAAGGAATAATTTTATTTTGTAAAATTGAACTTATAAACTTGTCAAAAAGAAAATTTTTAGTGGGTGCGCAATCAAAATGCGGCAAAACTGCATTTTTTGAAAAATACTTATTTTACCTGAAAATTTATTTTGTTCTCATACCATGTTCTAGAAAATGTTTAAGATGAATAATAATGTTATAAAATTCAAAATTTAGTTGATACTATTCATAATGTCTACTTTATAATAATATTATAACCATATATCAATGTTTAGTGAAACTTGGTACTATGTACAACAAACGCTAGAGAGGAAGGTCGTGATTGTGTGTAATGCAAGCCAAGTCAGGGTTGCGAGTTGTGCAAGACTCCTTCATTGTTTCATATAACAAAATCCAACCATATTTCATTTATGCATTGAATATATATGTATATATATACACTCATTCATTCATAGAATTACTACTATCAAACAAACATTAAATTATGTGTAACACAATCCAAGAATAGTGTTGTGTATACTGAAAGATAATACAGTGTTTCGTATAGCTCATGATAATCTTGGTGTAACGTACAACACAAGACATAAATGGAATTAAAAAGAATAATTCTCATAAAATCTCGGGTTCTTACACCCTAGGCTGTCATGAATGTCCAAAAATCCCATGAACCCAACTGTCGTGACTCCATATCAAATCTCACATCATTGGGTGTAATGCAAGCCAAGTCAGTGTAGCGTGTTGTGCAAGACTACATTGTTTTTCCATATAATAGAATCCAACCATATTTCATTTATAAATTGAATATATATATATATACACTCGATGTTGTGTAGAATGAATACTATCAAATGAACTTGAAATTATGTGTCACACAATCCAAGAATATTGTTGCATATACTACAAGCTAATACAAGGTTGCTTATAGAGCAAGATAAACTTGGTGTAACATAAAAAACAAGACATCAATGAAATTAAAAAGATTAATTCTCATAAAATATCGGGTTGTTACATACTACCCCCTTAAAATTAATTTATCCCTCAAAATTCATTAGGGTTGTAAATGGTTTACTACATGAAAGTTTCTTTCATACAAACCCACATCATAAAAAGGAATACCAAAACTTATCTTTAAAAACTAAAGTATGTAACGTAATGGTTACACAAATTAACTCATCATTTGGTTTCCACATGAGAGAATATAGGTGAAAATATTGATATATAATAGAAATCTAACCATCATGTTTTGATGGAGATTGGTAGAGAACATTGCCATGGAAAATCGAATAATAAGAAAGCCATAAATTTGTGATGATCTAAGGTACAAACTGATTCATTATATCTAAGAGCACTAAGACAACATTTTTGGTCATCATGATCATTTCCCTAAAGTTGATGAATTTGAATTAGAAGAAATACTTACATTATTTTGTTATAATCTCACTATTGTTCATGCATTGAACAACTTCCGTTTCATCTCTTAAAGAAATGAAGTTAAATTCGTCATTCAAGAAATGTTAGCAGATCAGGTGATAGAATGATAAGTGGTCCAATCTGTTTCTATCATAAAAAGGTTAGTATAAGTTATTAAATATACATAAGTCCATCTATGGTAAGATTAATCATATATGATTCCAACAATGGACTTATACTTCATCTGTCATACCAATTAAAATAAAACTAGTTTCTACTAATCAGGGACTTCTTGTAGGTTATAGGTAGGTGATAAAGGCCCGTCGCACTTCGGTGGTGGGTTCAATTCCCACAACCTTGTCCGACGAGATGAGTTATTTCCCGTACTGTAGGTTGTCCCTTTTAAATTATTAAAACATTCCATCAATAATATCATAAAAAGTTCTAGTCTTAAACAATAATATCTTATTTTTAACATAATTCATTCCAACATTTAGGCTTATCCAAAATACTTTGGTCTAAGATCATATTATAAAGAAAACGATTACCTGGAAGGTCACATAACAAGCACATGAATACCATCATTTATCCCTCATATATCATAAGATATGTCTGTTTGGTCACATTCTAAACAAGTGAATACCTTAACAATGTATTCTTTTGAAACATGAATTACCATAGAACCTTAGTACAAACATTAATGCTATCAAAAGTTAACTCCTTCCACATACTAAAATCCTAAAATTTCTTTATACTCAAAAAATGAAATAACTTTGTCCTTATATAAGTCAGGAGCTCATTAATACTATCAAACATCTCCTTTTATCCTTATCCATTCATTATGCACATATCATCTACCTTCCAAAAATATTTGAATTACCTTTCATGGTTACTAGTAATATTCATAATATACATTCAAAAACTTAAGGAAAGACAACAGTGTGACAATCCTTTGATTTTTCATTATTCCATAGTACTATACATTATTCTTGATGAACGTACAATCATTCCACTACCTAGTTAATCCAATGAATGAGCTTCATCATTTCTTTCATCTCATTTATTATTTGTAGTCTCTTCATCATCATCTACCTAAATACCACCCATATGACCATGATGATTCTCTTCATGATATTTTCCCTTAGCGCATTGGTTTTCATAATTCCCATATATTCCAAATTTAAAACATTTAACCATTATTGATGTCTTATTAATACTGTTATCAGTGTCCATGGTGTTAACTGAACCTTTTACTTTGCAATTACTGGCTTTGTGTCCTTCATTTCCACACCCAAAGCATCTTCCAGTTCCTTTGAAACATTCTCATTGATTCCTCTTCACACATGATTTACAAGGGGGGAATTTAACTTTATTTCCTCTATGATCATCATGAAACTCCATTTTTTTCTTATTAGATGAGTCAGGAAACTTACCAAAGTTGAGATTATTGATCATATTATGAGATTGCTGATTAGGCATAATAACGATGATTGGACATCCAAAAATTGTTTCATTAAGTTTCTCATTAATAATATCATTCTATTGTCCATCATATTCTCCATTAACATGAATCCTCATGTTTCCTGAAATTTCATAAAACCCCAAAATAATACTATGAGAGGAAAAACTCATACCAGAAAAACAACATAATCAAGGGGGAGTACTTTCAATATCTAACATATTAGGTTTAATTCTATGATTGTTACCATAATTCTAGGACTATAACCTATATTTATACTTAACCGTAGGGACATCCCTAGACATACCTTAAAAATATTTCTAGGGATCTCACTAAAGTTTTCGCATCATAGTTTCCAAAGGTTGACTAAACCTTTCCTCTGATACCAACTATAGTGAAACCAAACATGACATACATGGACATTAAATTACTTTTGTGGAATACTTAATACATAACAAAAAAGACACCAAAGGACAGAAATAGTTTAGTGTCTTTGGAAACATGGAACATAATCTTTTAATCTTGGTGAAAGATCTTTTACATCTCCCATAAAGGTCTTCCCTTTATTTACCTAAAAACTGTTTTTATATGCTAGGGGAAAGAAAACATATAAAGGGTGATCTCAAATGCTCAGTAAGGGTTTTCATGGAGAAAATAAAACAAACCATATACATTTGAAATTTAACACATGAACATAATATTTAAAAATCAAAATCTTGAGCAATGACGTAAAACATGGCAGTACCTAAGTCATAGATTATAATGGAACATCAATCATGATAAAATATCATGGGAATAAAACATTTTATTGTGTAAAACTATTAAGCACCTGATATTATTTCTATAGTAGATAAGGCATTGCAACCAAGACTATCTTATTGGACAAAGTCCCTTTCTGAATCGAGTTCACTCCTCATTCCAGTCCTGTATCACTGAAGCGGATTAACTTACCATTTCAACCATGTCTATCTCATGAGATATAAATCATTACCCAATGCATTAGAGGGAGATATAGGTCCCACACATCTCATAATGAAATCATTAATTTCTGTGCCACAACATAAACATACATCATCACATCATAACATAATCCATATAAAAGAAATGGATATCATTTAATCATAAGAAAAATGAAACTGTGTAAATAATAGATACATTATACTTGGAACATAAACATACTTAATAATGTCATCTTAGATGGAAAATAGTTTTGATAAAACAATTGAAATGAATTTTTGAGGAAAATATCTTTTCTTCTTCAAAATCATTTTATTTTAATAAAATTCCATTCAATTTTTAAAAAAAGGATTTTGTTGAAAATTATCATAAAATATTTTAGTGGAATATTCATGAAAATTAGGCATTATGAAACCATAAAAATCCATTCATGTCATATTAGTTGAAAAAACATTCACCTCATACTTTTAATGAAAAAGTCAAAAAGTACCATGTATGGTAAAAAAAGAAATATTCCTTCCATAACAAAAACTATGACTTTAAACATACATGAAAGAATATTAAACACTTTATGAAAAAAAAATTTATGGACATGGATGAAAAATATAATCCCAGTAAATACTTACGTATAAGAAATCTAAGAAAAAAATGAGATTGAAAAATTATCCCTTACCTTATGTATGATATGCTTCGTATGTATCTAAACATCCAATATAATGATTTAAATAATGTCATTGTCTTATTAAAGAATCATATTAATTGTTATGATATTATATATGGTTCACTTATGACTTTATATTGCCCTTTCTTTTGTAAATTCCATGTTAAAGCGGCGTTTTGGGTAAATTTGTTTCATTTATCGTACGTGTTTCGATTTTTTGTTCTTGATATTTTTAATTATATCCTGATTTACTTAATTCCAGAATGTAAAACATGATTTATTTATAGTATATATTCATAATATAAATATATATGATAGATTGAAATACACAGTTCATGGAGACAGTAGATCGTACGTATGCATGGACACTGTTTTCGTTTCCTTATTGAATTGAATGAAATTTAGTGAATGAAACATATATGTAACTAAATACAGTATAATAATTATGTAATATAATTCATGATTATTTATTATATATACACTTTATAATCATACTTTAATGGTTAATCATGGAAAATGAATCTCATTGTGTTCGTGGAGAAGATAGTTTGTACGTACGCACGAGTGATGATATCGTTCCCATAATTATTTAACAGAGTTGGAGTGAATGATATAATATATCAGAATCAGTATGATGTTATAATAACCATATATAGTTATTATTTACACCATTATACTGATCCAAGTAATGTGGTAGTGGAAAAACTAATTACACCACGACATAGAGACGATATTTCGTACGTACACACGGGCGGTGATTTCATTTTTCCATAGGATGGATAAAAGGTGAAATGAGGTTGCTTCATATTTATAATATCATATCAGTATATTATTTATACTTATTGTATTACTTTAGAATGAAAAAACTAAATAATAGAATGTTTGTGAAGAATGAAACTTGAATGAATCGGTAGAAGAGATTACCTCTTCTTCGACGTACCACTTGTAAACTTCCTCTTAAGGAACTAGAGATGGTCTTCTGAGGAGACCAGATCCTCTAAAAAGTTTCTAGGGAAGTAGAAAAAAGAAATTGGTAGGGTTTGGCCGAGAATGAAGGCTCAATGTTTTGTAAAGAGGAGAGGTATGAGGTGCTCTTTTATAAGAGAGGAGAGGGGCACCTTTGGAAGGTGTGAAAATATTATTTTATTATAAACTTATCTTCAGTTTCAAAAGTTCCAAAAATCATTAAAGATGAAAATATGTTGACTCATGGTCTAAATAAAATCATCCAATCAGAATTGGACATGTTTTGGATAATAGTTTAATAATTATAATCTTATTTATTTGAATAATTTATTAATGAGGTAAATAATGCATCATTATTGTGTCATAAATAATTTAATTTCTTTGATGTCTAAAAATTATAAAAAAATTACCATCATGTAAGAAATGATTTTATCTTTCCATTTAATATTTATAGTAGAAAATATAATTTATATAACCCCTTATAAAAATTAATTACTAAAATATTATTGTTAATGTCAATTTTGTCTTTACATTAAATTAATTAATCAAAATTTTCATTATCACTACGAAGTGGCTCAATGGGGTCCCAAAATAGACGCAACGATGACTATGGTCGGCCAATACTCATCTAAAACGGTTAGGACATGTGTTATTGTAATTTTGAATTATTATAATATTCTTTTATCCTTGAATTACCCTATTTACCTTTAACCGCAGTAAATAAAAGTCAAATGTTACTATTCAGCAAAAATTATATTCATCTTGTTGAACCAAATGTTACTTATTGAAAACAGTCATATATGTCGGATTTTTCAATTCAATTAATAGAAGTGGTAAATTTTCATTTAAATGAAAGAGTCAATTTTTTAACCACCACTAAGTGGTTTCACTATTCATCAAAAATTGATGTTTTTCAGAAAAATACCGAAAATTCAGCCTAAACTATATTTGATATTCCGAATTCCAAAATGATATCTATTTTTACAAATTTAAAACATATAATTGGCATTAATTAATTTTAAAATTAATTCCTGTTATCAAAACAAATGGCGGGTTTTTAACCATATATCTTTGTTCTGTGAATCTTGGTATTGCGTACAACACACGCTAGCGAGGAAGGTCGCAATTGCGTGTAATGCACGTCAAGTCAAGGTTGCATGTTGTGAAAGACTCCTTCATTGTTTCGTATAACATAATCCCACCGTATATCATTTATACATTGAATATATATATATACACTCAATGTTGCGTAGAATGACTACTATCAAACGATCTTGAAATTTTGTGTAACACAATCCAAGAATAGTATTGCATATACTGCAAGCTAATATGGTGTTGCGTATAGAACAATATAATCTTGGTGTATCTCACAACACAAGACATCAATGAAATTAAAAAAATAATTCTCATAAAATCTCGGGTTGTTACACCCAAGGCTGTAATGAATGTCCAAAAATTCCATGAACCCAACTGTCGTGACTCCATATCAAATCTCACATCATTGTGCCTCCAAGATATATCTCATCAACTCAACCAAAATCCTATCTCCTTGGAGACTTATATATTATATGATCCAAATTCACTTATGATATAAGTGAACATAGTCTTATCATGGGAATCTCAAATGCACCCCATCATATCAATTAAGGATGTTACCAATTATTATACCATGATCCGAAATCCATGAAATTAATCAGTGATTTATTATTGAAACAAAATTCATTTTAGTTTTTATAATGAGGTCCACATACCTATTATATGGATTTTCCCACTCTTCAATATCCACTAAACCTCATCCAGTACGATTGGTCATCGTACAAGCTCTTGGGAACCAATATTAACACACACAATATCCATAATTATTTATAAACGTTTTTAATTAAATAATCCATTTGATTTAAATTGTACCTAATTATTTAAAACATATATGGTAACATTTAATCACAATAAATTGGAGCAATAGGGAGTAGTGCACTCATGAAATGTACCGAAACAAACACCTCACAAAATTTCTCATCAATAAAAATGATTCAATGGATGATTTTCAAAAAAATTCACAGTAATACATATAAAAAACATAAATTGAAATAAATTCACAGACACAACATAAAAATTCATTAATTTACAGTCTTAGACCTCCTCTATTCATTATGAGCAAGATACCCATCCATCTTAGTCAATTATATCTTTCCCCGGTGGAAACTAATATGTGAACCAAATTGAAATCTGGTAGAAATTAGTGATGTCAACCAATAAAAATAGGGAATAAAATATGTAGGATAATGAAACATATAAAAACTTCCAAATCATAGCAATAATTACATTAAATTGTATGGATAATGGGGATGGGGAGGTATAGTTGATTCCCTCCCCTTTCTAACTCTTCTTGTATACAAAGAATGTGGGGTCAAGGTCCCTTTTAATTAATAAAATACTATTAAAAACTATCACAACAAGTAATGATGGTTCACACCATGAACCTACCATCTAAAGAACCCATGAACCTCTTTATAAGCTTTTCCCAAAATATGACTTAGGTTCACATTATGAATACTATGCTGATGATTTTTCAAGTATCCAATGTTTCATTCCATCCTACATTGCTAACTAGAAGCCCCATTTCACCTATGGAGTCTCAAACCACATCTAGAAGAATAATTTATGTATGTTAAAATCATCATATCTCCATTATAATTCCTATATATTAAAATGATCCTTCCACCTGATAAAAATTAAATATTACATCAAAATGATTCAACCTGAAAGTTACATACCATTATAGATTCACACTATAATTTTAGACAAACATAATTATTTTGTTGGGATTGATTGAAATGATTCAGTAAAAAAAAGAAAAATATAAATAATTATTCATGATAATAGATAAATATACTATAGAGACCCTATCCATTTACACATAACATTACATGATTTTAATCATAATTATACTTCAGAGTATAAGATAAGGATCGTCAAGTCTTGTGTTTTGAAGAAATAGGTACATGAAACTTAAAACATGGGAAAAACACTTCATAATTTAATAACCATAAAAATATTCTAACATCCTTTGAGCCCTTACATCTGTATAGGGTACCCTGGGTAACACATGAACAAAGATATGAGCTAAAAATTCTAGTAAGATAATGAACATAAGAATAAACCTTAAGAACATGAGTTAGGTGGAATGACATAAATATATCAAAAGCATAGAGAATATGATCTCATAACATATAAACATGGGATAATATAAAAATGGAATCATATAAATTTGGTAGAATCTTAAAACCTGTCTTTAGTATGAGTCAAGTATAACCACCAATCATTTTCCCATAGTAGAATGGGTCAATGCTATCCATGAATCTTGTTTCCAATAGTAGTACGGGTCATGGCTAACCTCCAATCCCTATTCACATCACATCTCATGAGACTTAACTTTACCCAATGAATTGGAGCACTATTTGGGCGCATTCATCTCAGTATTTTCCTGAATATTCTTTCCACATAAATAATCATGCGTAATCAACCATACCTAATCATAAGGGTTCCCATGGAATTAATTGGGTACCACAATCAGGACATAATGCATAACTAATGGGCGTATCATGAAAGGGTCTATAAGAGAAAGGGATTAGTGAATACATGGATGTTCATAAGGTAAAATTTTCATATAAAATGGTAAATGTTGTAAAACTAAGTTTACAACATATAAGAAATGTATTTGAAAAAAATTAGCATTAAAACATTTTTGTGCGGTTTTAAAGAAATACCTTAGAGATTTTAAAAAAAGAAAAGGGGAAAATATTTTATATAAAACCATAATTGAACCAAGAATGTTTTCATAACAAAAATAATGATTTTAAAAATTCTATGGTGGATTAAAAAGTGGATATACTGGTCTTAAAATTGGGTAAAAATTCGACAAGTTTCCTTAAAATTGGTTTTCTTATCAGAACATTCTAATGTGATAATCTTTTAAAAAAATATATATTCCCAAAATAGGGTGATGAAAGGGTCTTAAAAAATGAATTCTTTAAAACTACAATGTATTTATAATATGTAAATTAATAGATAAGACAAAACTATTTTCATATAAAGGAATATAAGGCAACCCGAATGAACAAAGAAGGTTCAGGTATAATTCATTATGGTTTATCAACATGGTGTTGGGTGTACATTAGAGGGGTGGTGAGAGAGAATAGAGATTTATCATCACATATACATCATGAGGGAAGTATGGGGAGGTGCCTATTTATACCCCATTATTTGGGATTGATCATAAAATAGAACACAATAGAGGACATCATCATTAAGATTGAAATGGATAGTATCCCTTACCTCAAGTCTGGTAGTATTCTCCACTTTCTATTAATGACCTGAATAAACAAATTACATTTATTAATTATTATGTCAAAACACTCATCTAAATTTAATAGATTTAGTATAAACATTTTATGTTCATTCCTGTCCATTTGGATGGGTTAAGATGTTCGATTTTATTAATCGGGTCCATTTGATTCCTTAACATCCCTTGCTGGTTTACTTACGAACAAATACTCTTGTAATATGATAATGATTATCTACAATTGAATTCATTTGTAATTGGTGAAAACCAGAAGATTACATGTTTTTAAAAATCTATTTGGTTATTGGTAGTGGTGTTGAATTATTATATAAAACCTTAGTGATAACCTTTTGAGATAATCGGTGGGTTTGATTTTGATGAACATGTTTTTATTTAAAACTTCTTATGATAACTATATTGGTCAATTGGTGGGTTTGATTATAATGAACATGTTTTGCCTTATAAAATCATAGAATTTGTAAAAAAGTATTAATAGACCATAACAAGGATATATTAAATATCTAATAACATGGTTCAACTATAACACAAATGATTTCTTGACCAGAATTAATGATGATAATTGAAATTGATAAACTGTTGTCCTTGAATGTTCCAAATTAACACATCTCAAATGGTGTTGTCATTTCATTCAAATAAACGGTGGGGAAAAAGATATGATAATGAAATATCCCATTATCATAAAAACATTATAGTAAATGTATTTTAGTATAGTTATCATACAATTTGGGTAAATGGAGGTGAGGAAATAAACAAGAATTAAAAGAACATAAAAAAATAAAAGAATTGGAAAGTTGAATTTACCTCTTAAGTTTATCTCCTTTGAGAACCTTTTAATGGGAGATTTTTTGGAATTTTTAAGAGCCTAGGGGCCCTTAGACATGGGGGAGGATCTTGGGGAGATATTTAGGCATAATATTGGCATGGTACAAGGCTTGAGAGGAGTGAAGAGAAAAAGGGGTGAGGGGGGTTATATTGGAGGAGAGGAGGGTTTTAATAATTTTTTAATCATTAGTTTATTATTTTCTCCCATGACATGAAATAGTGATGAATACAAGACCAATAATTGTCAAAAAGTCATGTGAGATCTAATGTGTTTTACTATTCAAAAAAAAACAGGTATTTCAAAGAAATCCCAAAAATTCAACCTATCCATTTTTCAACATGTAGATTCAAAAACTAAAATTCATATTTTAAAAATAATTTTATAAATATGATTAATTTAATATTAAATTTAAATCATAATTAATAATTAAAAATCCAGTTTTAAAACATTCATTTACTTATTCAAAAATATAAGTACTTCATACATTCACATGAATCATATTTATATACTATCATAGGTATGTTTACTATTCATTAGGGATTATCACTATTCATAAGGTTAGGGTACGATTCATAAGGGTAGTTTACTATTCATCAAAAAATTATATTTTTCTTATCGGACTATAAATAACATAGAAATCGCTACAGTGTATGACAAATTTTCAAAATTTCAGACAAAGAAGTGACAAACATATGTTTAAAAGTCACATAGACCATAATAGTTCATTATGTTGTAATTTCATGTGATTATATGAAATATTTATAAGGAATTCCCATTTATAAAAAATTGGGTTGTTACATTCTCCCCCCATAAGAATTTTCACCATCGAAATAATATTTTACATACTAGGCCATAAACAGGTTCAGGTTCTTTTCCTTCATTTCCTCTTGCAGTTCCCATGTTTCCTCTTCATACTTATGGTTCTCCCATATTATATTGACCAGGTGAGTAGTATTGTCACATAGAAATATATCTCTATGTTTAATGATATTCACGGGCTTCTCCTCATAGGAGAGATCATACTCTATCCATACAACCTCTGAAGTGAGTACATGTGAAGGCTCTGGTATGTACTTCCATAAGATGGATACATGAAAGCCATCATGTACATTTGACAGGGTAGGTGGATGTGCCATTCAGTAGGCAACATATCTGACTCAATCATGGATCATAAAGGGGCCGATATACCTAGGACATAACGTTCCTTTATTACCAAATATCAGGATCTTCTTCCATGGATATATGCATATAAATACCATGTCTCCAACATTGAACTGAAGGTCTTGTCGATGGTTATCTGCATAATTCTTCTGTCGAATTTGGGATTCCATGATATGCTTCGGAAGGGTTTTCACCATCTCCACCACTTCTTCGACCATTTTAGGTCCTAGCAGATTACACTTAACAAATTCATCCCAACACGCTAGTGTTCTGAACCTTTTCCCTTAAATTTATCCATATGGTTCCATTAAAATTCTAGAGTGGAAAATGTTGTTATAGGAGAATTTAACTAGTAGAAGATGTTAATCCCATCCTCCATTGAAGTCCATAGAACATTCTATCACCATATAATCCAGAGTATGTATATTTCACTCATATAGTCCATCAGTTTGAGGATGATAGGCCGTACTAATGTTTTATTCAATTCTTAGAGCATGTTGGAGACTTTACCAGAACATCGAGGTGAATCTCGGGTGACGGTCCGAATCAATAGAGAGGGGAAATTCATGCATCCTTACCACTTATACTCCACAGGTGGATAGAGAAGGTTGAGATATGTTCTAATTTCAGTAGCTCCCTATTTATCTCTTGATTAGAGGGTACACATAATCGTGACCCAAATCTTAAAACTCTTTCCTCATCGATATTGAACTTTAAGGATTTCCCATTTCTGATAGCTTCCTCCTTTTTAAAAATTTCCACATCCTTTATTTGGGTATCCGTTATTTTCTCCATCAGGGAATATTGAGAAACTATTTTGAGAAAGGATTGATGATTTTCTGTTATTAATGATTCCAATGTACATCCTATACAAATCAAAGAAGATGAGATCCTTTTCAATTCTCATAATTCTTAATGATGAATTGAGATGTAGGATATCACTTTATCATTTTTCATTACCAAATAACCTATACCCTTCTTTGAAGAAGAACTGTACAACACAGAGAGTTCACCACTTATTGGGAGTGTGAGTACTGGTGTAGTGATAATACTCTATTTCATCTCCTTAAAACATTATTAACATTCATGTTTCTAGAAAAACAGTACAACCTTCTATGTTAGCTTGGCCGTTTGGTTAGATAACCATTAAAAGTTCATTAAAAATAGTCAATAATACCCAACTACACCTAAAAAGCTATGGATCTATGTTACAGATACTATCATGGGCCACCATTCAATTTCATTTTCCTTGGAAGGGTCCACAGATATCCCTTTTCTTGGGATAACTTTCCCCAAGAATTATACATCCTCCATCCAGAACTCTCATTTACTCTACATAGAATAACATTTCTCCCTTTTCAATGTCATTATCACTGTTTTCAAATTCTCCACATGTTCTTCATTACTCTTGGAGAATATTAGAATATCATCAATACAGACTACCACAAATTTTTCGAGGTAGTCTCTAAGGACTCCATTTATTAAATCAATGAAAATTACTCGAGCATTAGTGAGTCTAAAGGGCGTCACTATGATCTCATAGTGTCTATACATTGTTCTAAAGGTAGTCTTGGAAATATCTTATTTCACGACATATAGTTGGAGGTATCCGGACAAAAGGTCCACCTTATAGAAATAATAGGCCCCACAGAGAAGATCCAACAAGTCATCCATCTGTTGAAGGGGATACTTTTTAATTATCTTGATTTTATTGAGTTCACGAAAATCAATGCAGAGGCACATTGATCCATCCTTCTTCTTGATGAAGTGGACTGGAACACCCCACATTGAAGCACTCTGGCATTTAAAACCCCTCTCCAGACTCTTCTTCAACAACTTCTTCAACTCTTCTATCTCTACGGTTTCCATTCTATAAGGTGACTTTGATATAAGAGGAGATCCAAGGATAAGATCAACTGAGAACTCAACCTCTCAGTCAAGAGGAAGACCATACAACTCTTCAAGGAATACATATGTGTAATCCCTAATGATGGGAAAGTCTCCATGGACGATTCTCTCTATTTTCTCAATCATTTGATCTAGAATCATAGGATTCTTCGGGATGTGAAGAGTGATCTCCCTTTTTTGACAGTTGACGTTGGACTTCTATAGAGATAGACATTCCATTCCCAAGATAGTGTCAAACACCACTAAAGAATATATGAAGAGATTTTTAGGGAGGTTCAGTCAACAAACATTAACTGGGGAGGAGTTATAATCCATGGACACAATAATTTCACCCTTCATTGTTCTCAAAGATAACTTTTACTTCAAATTTTGAGGTGGTTTTTTAATAGTTCTAATAATCATGCTAGATATGAAATAATGAGTAGAACTATAATCAAATAGTAAGCATGTTATTCTTGAATCAATAAATAATGTTCTTTTCACCACATTGTTGTCTGGCTCCACCTCCGTAGTAGTGAAAGCATATTCCCTTTATTCCTGCCTTAGAGGTCCTTGTTGATTTCCTCTAACAACCCTCGGATTAGGGAAATTTTTCACATAATTCCAATGCTCCTTCCTTTTGTAACACTGCACTATAGGCTGAGTGTTGATCTAAACCTTTCTTTCTTCTTCCACCTTAGAATGATTCTTCAATCACATCGGTATATTTTAGCTAGATTACCAAACTGTCCACATTTGAAGCAATTCTTGGTTCCCTTCATACAGTTCCCAGGATACTTCTTCCCATAAAATTTACATGGGAAAAAAGTAGGCTTATCTCTATCATGGTATTTGTTATTTGAACCCCCTGTGTGGTTCTCTATTTTCCTCTTCTTGTCACTGGGCCCACAAGACCACCGAGAGTCTCCAATCCCCATTTCAACCTTGAGGGAACAACAGACAATATTCTCATAACTGTTGAATTCTTAAATCGCCAATGATTTTCATAGAATTGTCTTTATTATGCTAATTATGAGATCCACCTTGCTTTTGATGTTAAATAAATATCCATATATGTACTTAGAAAACCTTATAAAGTTTCCTTCACTTTCCCAATGGACTCATCCTCCTTCTGCTTAAGACTCAGAAACTCTCTTTCCATCTTTAAATGGAAGGTTCAATGATAATATTTATTGAAAAACATCCTCTCAAATTACTTCCAATCTAAGGAATCAATTTCCTCTCATAAATTTGTATTATTGATCAGTGGAAAACACTGATTATCTTCCCCAACAAAATGATATACCTCCAGTACAACTTTCTTTTCATCTAAGCACTAGAGGATGTAGAATATCTTTTCCATGCAGTTAATCCATTGTTCCACGGGGAGGGGATCAAAAGATCCACTAAACATGGGAGTTATTTTCCACATTAAGGATTATACGACAACATTATCTTTACTTAGAGAAAGAAGGAGTTCCACATGATTCAAGTTATTATTCTTAACATGAGCTAGATGAGCATGTACTGTCACAAGGTTTTGAACACCTGTTCCCGTTATATGAGAAATATCATTATATAAATATTCAAATTTATTATCACATTTATTGGTTTAATGTTTTCTTCCATTTCCTTCCATTAACTTTGAAAAATAATGTATAATTAGAGGGATGTAATACTTAACTATTGAGCATAAAAAGGAACCTTTGAACGTAAAATGATAAACTTGTAAAGAAGAATTATATCATAACATGTGATTCCCTATGTTCCAAAATGGGTTGTCCTTGATCTATTTCTTAACATATATTACTATGGGGGTTTTTTATTCCCTTAATAATGGTTTGTACTAAACTCATGAATTTACCAATGCATATCCCCTGGGAGTGTCAATACCAAGATTGCAGCAAGGCCCATTGACGTGCACTAGGATACTCTAGTTCTAGCCTAAAACTCCTTGCCTGATTTGTCACTCCTAGGTACTTCTATGCCAGATCCACCGTAACCTTTTTGTATCTAGACATGGATGTATTTTCATGATAAACACTTTACTCTATAATAACCAAAATTTAGGGAATTTTTCTTATACTTCTTCTCATCTATTTGGTTCTCACTATGGTTCTCTATTCCTATTCTACAAAAATAACTAAACCATCCTTTGATACGAACTTTAGAAACCCTAGACATTTACACATAACATTACATGATTTTAATCGTAATTATATATCAGTGTACAAGGGAAGGATCGTTATGTCTAGTGTCTTGGAAGGCTAGGTACATAAAATATAAAACATAGGGCCAAAAACACCTCTTTATTTAATCTCCATAAAAATCTCTTAACATCATTTGAGCCCTTAAATATGCATAGGGTACCCTAGGGAACACATGAACAATGGGATGAGAAAAAAAGTCTAGTAAGAGAATGAACATAAGAATAAAGTTTATGAACATGAGTTAGGAGGCCTGACAAAATGATATCAAAAGCATGTATCATATGAACTCATAATATATAAATATGGGATCATATAACATGGAGTCATATAAATGTCAAATAATAATGAAAAATATCTTTATTATGAGTTAAGGATAACCACCAATCCAGTTTTTGAGGATAGTATGGGTCAAGGATAAACTCCAATCATGTTTCCTATAGTAGTACGAGTCAAGGCTAACCCCCAATCTTATTTCCCATAGTAGTACTGGTCAAGGATAACCGCCTATCCTGTTTCCAATTGCATGTCATGAGACTTAACATTAACCAATGCACTGGAGATCTATCTGGGTTCACTCATCTCACAATTTTTATGAATATTATTTCAACATAAATAATCATACATAATCAACCATACATAAACATATGGGTACCCATGGAAAGAATTTGGTACCACATTCATGACATAAATCATAACCTATAGATGTATCATGAAAGTGTCTATAAATGAAAGGGATTAGAACATACATGGACGTTCATAAATTAAAATAGGCATATAACATATTAATTTTTGTCAAATGGAGGTGGAAATATATTTGAAATGTATTTGTAAAACATTAGCATTAAAACAATTTCGTGTGGTTCTAAGGGGAATACTATAGAGATTTTTAAATAAAAAATAGGAAAACATTTTTTATAAAACCTGAATTGAGAAAACATGGTATTTATGAAAAAATGAAGATTTTATAAATAAAACAGTGGATTAAAATATTTGATAGAGTGCACTTGGAATAGGAAAAAAATTCAGGATGTTCCCTTAAAACTGGTCTTCCTAATGGAAAATTCTAATGGGGGAATATTTTAAAAAATATATATCCTCAATAAAGAGTGATAAAAGGGTCTTTATAAATGAATTTTTAAAAACTAAACATCAATTATAATATGAACATAAAAAAATAAGGTAACTCTATTTTGATATAATGAAAGATAAGGCAACATGAAAGATCAAAGAATGTTCGGGTAGAATTCGTTATGGTTTACAGGCATGGTGTCAGGTGTACCTATGAAACCTTGATGAGAGATAAAATGGGTTTCTCATCACTTATAAATCACGCATGAAGTATGGGGGAGGTGCCTAATCATTCCCCATCATTATGGATTACATATGAAATGGCATAGTATAGAGGACATCTTGATTAAGAGTGAAATGGGGAGGATTCCTTACCTTATGTCAAGTGGTGTTCTCCACATGTTATTAATGACCAGAGTAAACTAATTAGGATTTTTAATTAATGATTAAAAAACCTCATATATATTTAATCAATTTATTATAAATTTTTTATGTCATTATTGGACTTTTTAACGGGTAACGATGTACAATTTTATTGCTTGGATCTGTTTGATTCCTTAATATTCATCACCTGTTTACTTATGAATGAATACTCTTGTAAGATGATAGTGGTTGTCTAGAATTGAATTCATAGGTTATTATTGAACAACCATAATATTAAATGTTTGTAAAAATTCATTTGGTTATTGGGAGTGGATATGAATTATTATATAAAACCTTAGTGATAACTGTTTTTGTTAATCAGTGGGTTTGATTACAATGAACATGTTTTTAAATATAGATTTATACCATTTGTACAAAAGGATTTTATAACCATAACAATGATATATTACTTATATAATAATATGGTTCAATCATAACACAAATTTTTACATGACCAGAATTAAATATGAAATTATAAATGGATAAATTGTTGTCCTTGAATATCCCAAATTAACACATCTCAAATGATGTTTTGATTTCATTCAAATAAAAGGTGGGGAAAGGAGAGATGATAATGAAATATCCCATTAACATAACAAAATTAAATAACATGTATGTTACTATATTTATCATAAAATTTGGTTTAATGGAGGTGAGAAAAGAAACAAGATTGAAAAGAACATAAAAGAAATAAAATAATTGGAAAGAGGAATATAACTCTTGAGTTTATCTCCTTTGACAACCTCTTCAGGGAAGAGGTTTGGGTATTTTAAATAGACTAGGGGCCTTAAGATGTGTGGTGGATCATGGGGAGATATTTGGGTAGAATATTGGAATGGAATAAGACTTGTGAGGAGTAAAGAGAAGAGGGAGTGGGGGGGTTATACTGGAGGAGATTAGGGTTTTCATAATTTTTTAATCATTTGATTATTATTTTCCCTCAAGACAAGAAATAGTGATGATTCCAAGACCAAGAATAGTCATAAATGAATCTGAGTCCATGATTTGGGTTCTTCCATCACTTTTGATTTCATGAATAGTGTATATAAATTATATTGTGTTTATACGGTAAATTATTGTATTTTACTGTTCACAAAAATTCAGGTATATCAGAAAAATCCAAAATATGCAACCTACCCATTTTTCAATGCATAGATTCTAGAAATGAAATCCATTTTTCAAAAAAGATTTATAAATATTATTAATATAATATTTAATTTAAGTCATAATTTATTCTTAAAATTCCAGTTTTAAAAAATCATTTCGTTATTCTAAAATATAGGTACATCATATATTCATATGAATCATATTTATATAGTATCATAGATAATGTTAAAACATATTAGGACATATCACTATTCATAATTTTAGGATACTATTCTTATTGGTAGGATACTATACAACAAAAATTTGGTTTTTCTTATCGGACTCCAAATAACTTTCTGATTGCAACCGTGTATATCAGGTTATCGAAATTACTAACACAGAATTGAAAAACTGAGATTTAAAGGCCTCATAGCACATAGATGTTAATTATGTTGTGATTTTATGTGATTATATGAAATATTTATAAGAAATTAATTTAAATTTATAAAACATTGGGTTGTTACATAGACTCTTATATTTTATAAATTCAGGAGAGTTAAGGGATGATTATGAAAAAGATCCAGTGTAGTATGATCACAACATATAAATTAAAGGAGAAACACAAGTGGGAGAAAAAAGGTGGAATCTATATATTCCACTTCAAATAAAATTAAAATTATTGTATTTTTAAATTAAAATAATATAAATTAGATTCAATTTAGTTCTATAATTTCAAAAATAAAGAGAGTATTTGTGCATTATTATACATAAGATGTAAAAGAAGAAGTGGTTCTTACATTTTAATGTGCATATAAAAGAATAATATGAAGACCTTGGAATCACATAAATAACATATCGTTTCAATATTATTGAAAGAAACCCATTTTATACTATAATAATTTTTTTACATAGTCTATAGTTATTATTGATACACAACATGATGATATTACTGTCTAGGGTGCATTAAAAACTGTAGATGCAAGTAACATGAGTTTAGTGTGATAAAAACTCATTGTAAATCATAAGTCATTAAGAGTAGGTTGTGTTATCCGGTTTTTATTTTTATACCCGAAGGATTATTCCTTTTTAATAGATAACCTTATAAATATATTATACTCTTGTTTGTGTGTGTTTGGATGGGTTTCACATAACATGAATGTGACAACTGATAATAAGGAATCCACTCATATAACCAGTGAATGACTTAAATTAAAAAGGGATTATAATGTTTTGATAGAACAAAAAACTCATCAATATTGATTCCACCCCCCATATTATTTATCATGTACCAAATCATTCATTTTATGCCATTTGGATCATCACTTATCCCTGTAGATAATTTCCACATGCCACAAAAAATGTGGTAACTCCCCTTATACTCTATGTATTGGTGTATAAAAACTCTATATATAATCTCTTTTGTTGGTCTATTCCTTACTAACAACACCAATTAAACCTACATTTCATTTATCCCCAAATAAAGAAATATATAAACCCTAAAATATGGAATCCACTTTACACTTTTTTTATTACTTTTTTACTAAAATATATACTCTTTTAAATGGACTTTTGATTATTGAAAACAAGTATATTGAAAAAATTAAAAGTAATATTATATTCTATATTAACCAAATAAATGTGATAAACTATAGAAATATCCATCATAAACTGATCAATGAATGAGAAAAAATTAAATAGAGTAATATATAAATAAACTAACTTGGTATCATACCGACCATCATCCTATATAAATGATATTACAGTCCAAATTTTCAATTCTATTAAAAAATTGGGAACTCCCCCTCTAAAATAAATCCAAACACAAATGTATTCATAAAATATGTATTCAAACAATCTTGTCAAGGAATAATAGCACCAATAATAAATGAATACTTTAAAATATTGATCAAATCATTGTTTTTAGTAGTCTTATAAATATTTTTTTTATCTCTTCTCATCATACCATTAGCATATAATAAAAATTTCATAGTTTGAAACCATGGCCTCATCATCAAAATATTTTATTAATAATTATTTATTATATAGTTGAAATAATTAGATAAAGATAATTAGGTTAAATAAATGAAACACCTCATGTAACAAACTAAAACTTATAAGGATTATTTATTTCCTTAAATAATCATTGACTCCTATTCTACGATCATCCGAGCCAAAAATATTATTAATCATTCAGCACGTCAATATTTTTTATTTCATTTTAAACATTTACCATTGTTTGGTGATGTATTTCTACCAATATATATAATGTTTACAACCTCTACCTTCTTGTAAGCTTCCATTATTCACATGAATATTTACATTATTGAACCAATAACATTGAAAAAACTATTTCATTAGATTCCAAATCCTATGAGGGAAATATAATGTGAAAAATATATGAGAATCCCATTGAAAAACTGAATTGATATTTATAATTACTCTATAAAATAAATATATAGGTTTTCAATATAAAATACTCTTTTTTGTTAGTCATTAATAACCCATGCTGGAACTATATGAATTTTTCAATCAATCTGCCTCGAACCAACCCCAGTTGAACTACAACTGGTCGCCCTAGGTGTTCCTTGGAAAGGCCCGAGAGGTGTTCTCCATCCTCCTAGGTAGGCGACAAGAACTAAGTGAATTATAATAGTTGAGGGGAATAATTTCACCCAATAAAATAAATAAAGGAAATAGAATAAATAAACAATCAAACCAAGAAAAATATAATTTTAAAAAAAATACATTACTTACATCATGATTAAAGATAAAAAATCTATACCATAAAAGAAACCCAAACAAAACCTAACTCCCAAACCAATATCATGTAACACTAAGGGTTACTCTCCAATAAATATCCAACTATCGTGTGCGGTGATCAAATCAAGAATGAAACTGCTACAGAAACTAAAAACAAGAAAATACTATAGGAATGAGTATTAAATATCAGTTGTTATGATCGAATAAATATATTCCCAATAAACATCTATTAAATGAAGAAACATCTATCAAAAGGTATGATATTCAATATTTAAATATAATTGTTCACACATTCCATTTTAAAATATCCAAATCACATTCACCTTCCATTTCCAACATGTTTTAAAACAAGGCTCAAAGGGGGGAGTGAATAGGGAACCAAATATTAAAGGATTATTCTTTTCAAAAGAGAATTATTGAAATACTTTTTAACAAAACACACATTCAAAAAATTACAAAAAAACCCCAAAAACTAGGTATAATATAAACGATTCTACATAACAAGGGAAATGGAACTAACCGTACTCATTTCAGAAGAACACGGAAAAACCTATGAAATCATAGGTGATCTAAAACATACTATACATGTTAGTCATTTTGAAAGCATTCCCTCCTCGATGATGTCATAATTCCAAAATTCTCAATCATCTCCCTACATGACATGACTGAGGGGCCCAATCCCATATCATTTGTAGTACCCCTAGTTTCCGATATGTAACCATTTCATGATGATTTTAATAGTTATAAAGTTAAGGGTGAAGAATGGGAGAGTCCGGAGAATGTGGAATGATGTTTTGAGGCAAAGGGGAAGTCACACGGGCAGCACACGAGTTGTCTAAACAGTGCGGCCAAACCATACGTAGTTGGCCTGTGAGACATTATCTTCCACATGGGTAGTGAATGGTTTGTCTAACCATGCGGCTAAACATTGTGTGGAGTGCCTTTCGAGGTAGTGGCTAATGCATGGTTACCACACAGTTTGTCTAACCGTGTGAGAAAAGTGTGTGGCCACTTAAATAAGATCCTATAAAGGTGGATCTCAGGAATTTTTTCCTATAAGTGGTTTTTTTCCTCCCATGAAGCCCTAACTCGGGATTTTGCTTCTCGGAAGGTCAGAGAATGTTCTCACATCGTTATGATGGCAATCCAAAGGCTTCTCTTGGTGAAACTATGATAGATTTTTGAGGTAAGTGATCGTCCTTCTTCGTTCTTGATCAGTTTCTTATATATACATAGATCTACTTCCCCGCTTCCCTCAGTTTCATAGAACGACACCTGTTTTGGGTATATCTATGTGTTTGGATACTAAATAAGATGATATTTGGTCTTTATCTTTCTAAGAGAAGAGATCTAAGGGGAGTTTTGGTGAATTGACCTGGGTTTCTTGAGCATTCTTCGATCGTTGTGGTTTTCGTCAAAACCTTTGAGGTATGAGGCTTCACTTTCAACTCCACTTTTTAGAATTGCTTGTATTAGTGTTAAATTATGTTATTTGAATGAAATTTATGTTGAAAATCATATAAAAAATCTCTGTTAGTGATGATTTATGGTTTTCATGAGATTATGACATCTTGGTGAATTGTTGTGAAAAATGATTTGTCTTGTTGAATTTAAAATGTTGATTTTAAATTATGGATTTGCTAAAATTGTAGATGGTTTGATGAAAATTGGGTTTTCAATAAAAGTGGGGTTTTATTGAAATGGTTTGAGATTGAAATGACTTTGATGGAATTGGTTTTCAATAAAAAGGGTGTTTTATTGAAATGGTTTGGAATTGAAATGGTTTGTCATTGAAATGGTTTTAATGGAAATGGATTTCAATAAAAAGGTGTTTTTATTGATACGGTGTTTTGGCATTATTTATTGGAATATATGGTGTGTGTTCATATTGCATGTACGGGGATGGGTAGAAATATGACCTTGTGCTCGGTGCCAAATGTTTAATGGAACATGGTTTCAATATGTATGCGGAATGGTTGAAATATGAACTTCTGCTCAGTTCCAAAGGTGTAATGGAACATGGGAAACAATTACCTTGTGAAGAATTGGTAGATCGATGAGAAAACTCCATGCGTATGGAACTTTCATAACGTAGCATGCATGGTTGGTTGTATGTGTTTGTGAAATGGTTGGGTATGCTAAAAAGGGAATGTTTGTGAAATGGTTCTTAATCTTGTTTGGTAATTTTTGGGGAAAATTAACATCCTATAAAATTGGTT
Source organism: Viscum album (assembly GCA_963277665.1). Classification (NCBI taxonomy): domain Eukaryota; kingdom Viridiplantae; phylum Streptophyta; class Magnoliopsida; order Santalales; family Viscaceae; genus Viscum; species Viscum album. Next base: position 739,214,885 of record OY728137.1, read on the forward strand.
TCAAATTATCTTGGAATGCCTTTGGTTATGAATGGTTTTGGAAACTTTTTTATATTTAGTTATAAACTGCTTTTGAGAAAATGTTTTATATAAATTGTTTTTATGTAAATATGGATAACTCATCTATCCTAGTGGCGTGAGTATGGAAGTCATTGGGGGAAAACCTACTGAGTTTTATACTCACCCCTATCTTGTCATGTTGGTTCTTTTGCAGATGTCGTATTTCGGGACACAGGTAAAGGCAACGAAACTTGTTGCTAGTGGCTTGTGGTGATTCTTGGGAGATGTTGTGGAGCTTAGAGAACGTGGAGCATGGAGTTGTGGTGTCTTTTGAGAGTCTTGAGATGTTCATATGATGTGTAATTTTATGCTTAGTTTGGTCTTCCGTTGTTTTATACATTGATGTAGTTATGTATAAATGAACTGTTTATTGGTCTTTCATTTCTTCATGCATCATATAGTGAATGTTTGGTTATGCTTGGTTGGTTTATGTGTTATTTTCCTAAAGTGTAAATCGTCCCCCCAGCATGTATTTCAAACACTTCGGCATTTATTTCTAGCCTTTGGCATCTTGGTGATGTCACATAATTCCTATTAATGACTCATTGAGCTCTCAAGCCAATGAGAATTGGTGGGTCATTACAAATGGAATCAGTTTGTTCAGTCTGTGCCTAACAAGTAGTCATTAGTGTTCTTGGTCATGGAGGTGAAATTTATTCTTGTCTATTCCTTGGGTCAAAATCTTAGATAAGAGTAGGATTGTGGGAACATGAAATGTATAACATAAAAGGATGTAGATACCCCATTTATGCTGAACTTCAAGTTACCAGGGTGTTGGGTACATAAGTGTTTTGGAAACACTTTTAGAATTATAGAAATCTCATTGTCATGGGTTTAGCCAATGAGAGGAGCATGACAGACATTGTAGAGGAATGACTTCCCACTAGAATTTCATATCTCATTATGAGGATTGACTAATGATTTTGTGCACGGTGTGAATTTTTGAAAAATAGAGAAATTGTTTTCAAGTGAAAGATTTTGAATACAAGGTATTTGGTGTATTTTGAAAATTGGTTGATTTGAAAAAAATTCATGCTGAATGTTTTCAAAAATGGTTGAACATGGAAAAAGGTTGTTTTGAAAACAATGTTGTGATAAATGATTTTATAGAATTTGAAATGCTATGCCATCCGTTGTAGAGAGTGATATTGACGGAGTTTGTTGTTGGCTTAGAAAATGGCACCTGATAGGCGTCGTCGGAGCCAACCCGAAGAGGCTGCAGAGAATGAGGTTGCACTATAAAAACGTGTGAAACTATAGATGGTTCAGAGTATGGTCTAGGATTTTCATTGTTTGGATATGAGGAACTAGATGAATGATCCATGACATGAAGATCATACCATCTAGTTGATGAAGTAGAATCCACAGGACATTCGGGGTAATGCTGAACACAAAAATGAGGAGGTGTGGAAAAGTAGGATGAATCGTAACTTTTATTCCATCGTCCCACCATCATATCTCAAGGTCAAGTTGGAGACATATATCCTTGAGTATATTGAACGCCAGTGGTGGGATTTAGTGGTGCACAATACGTAGGATGAAGGCCTTACATGGGATGATTTAGAAAAATGGTTCAACAAACAATTCTATCCTCACACGTTCAAGATCCAGAAAATGATAGACTTCTTCAGCATGAAACAAGAGAGAATCTCTGTCACAGAGTACGTGGCTATGTAGAAGAATTTAGTATGTTTTGAACCACAGGTCATAGTTAGTGCGTTGTTGAAGGTGAACATCTTCGAATCAGGGATAATGCAAGAGATTCGATCGAAGATTGTGGGGCTCAGTATTATAAATTATAAAAAGACGGTGAATAGGGAAACTATTGCTGAACATGATATCTCAGGATCAATAGGAGGAGTAAAGATGATACCTTCAAGAAATGGTTGGAAATAAACCTCTGGGAACAAGAGGAAAAGGGACACCTATTTCTATGTTACAAGTGGAAATAAGTATTTGATAGTAGATAAGTGGGCCTTACTCCACAACCCCAGAGTAAAGAAGGTTGTATTCAGTGTGGTTCGCTTCACTAAAAAAGGAAATGTTGTATGACGCAGACTATATCATGTCACAACTGCAAAAAATGGGGAATCTACAGTGCTATTGTAGGAATGCTCTGAGGTCGGGTGTGCATGAAATTTCCCAGACATTGCAAGTATTGAATGCTTCGACAGGATGAGGATAGCGGAGTCAGTTTCATCAGCATGACAGAGCAATCCATAGTGAATCATGAAATTCTATGACTCCTCAACCAGGGTAATCTCAGCAAGGAAACAAGGATAATAGTGCAGCGATGAAGCAATTATAAGGAGCTGAGCAAGTGATTGTTGATGATTAGGCAGGACCATCTACAGTGAGAGGTACGATTATTTTGAATTCTACCCTTGTGTAAGTGTTGTTTGATACTGGAGCATCACATTCCTTCATTTCTTCTCGTGTTTTTGACTTTATATGATTAAAACTAGAAATGATTTCTTCTATTTTGAAACTAAAAACTCCTCTTGGTGAAAGGGAATGCCAAGCCTTTGTGTATAGAGCATGTGAAAAAACTGTTGATGGAGCTGAGTTAAAATGGGACTTCTCGATGTTGGACATGGATGCCTATGACGTAATCCGGGGTATGGATTAGTTGAAAATGTTTAAGGCTCACATATACTGTTATAGGAGAACGGTTAGTTTCATGACTGAGGGTGGCATCAACTATCTCTTCAGGCGAGAGAGGATGGTAAAAAAAGGCACAAAGATCTTTTTGTCACCAATAGTGTGAACGTTCTCATACCAACTGGAAGCGTTGACATTGGCATCAATGGAAGAGATTGAAGAAAATATATTTCTAGCTATTTTGGATAAATTTAATGGTGTCTTTCCCAATAAATTCTCAAGGTTACCACCTCTAAGGGAAGTGGATTTTACAACTAATATCCTTCAATGAAGTAGTCCTATTTCCCTTCCGTCTAATACGATGGACCCAATAGAGTTGAGGGAATTGAAAGTGAAATTAGATGAGCTGGAAAGAAAGGGTTTCATTCGACCAAGTACTTCTCCATGGGAAACACTAGTGTTTTTTGTGAAGAAGGAAGATGTAACTCTTAGTATGTGTGTTGATTATCGTAAGCTTAACCAAGTTATGATAAAGAAAAGATATCCACTTCCATACATTGATGATCGATTCGATCAACTAAGGGGAGCTCAGTGGTTCTCTAAGATTGAATTGCGATCAGGATATCACCAAATATGAGTTCGGAAGTATGATATTCCAAAGATAGATTTTAGAAGCAGATATGGCCACTATGAATATATATTCATGCATCTCAGTCTAACGAATGCACCAATGGTCTTCATGTATTTGATGAATCAGATATTTCAGTGATACATGGATTCTTTTTTTGTGGTGTTTGTGGACATTATTTTGGTCTATTAAAAAAAAGGGCTAATCATGAGTTGGACCTGGAAACAACGTTACAAATGTTGAGAGATCATTGTTTGTATGCCAAATTATCAAAGTGTGATTTTTGGATATGGGATGTATGTTTCCTTGGCCATGTCATTTCAAAAGAAGGTGTTTATGTTGATCCTGAAAAAATAGAAGCCGTTATCTCATTGCAACCACCGAAAAAAAGTGCTATAGATACAATGTTTTCTTGGTCTAGCAGGTTACTACCGATGCTTTGTGCGTGATTTCTCACGACTAGATTCACCAATGACTGCTCTGATTAAGAATAATTCTCTCTTCCAATGGACAAAAGAATGTCAGAAATACTTTTAGGAAATGAATGTTTGGCTTACATCGGCACCTAGATTGATCGTTCCGGAATCGAGACAGGGGTATGTGGTGTATTGTGATGCTTCAGGATCAGGGTTGGGTTGTGTTCTCATGCAAAGAATTCATGTCATTTCTTAAGGCTCAAGGAAGTTGAGGGTGCATTAGAAAAATTACCCAACATATGATTTGTAGTTGGCTGCAGTCGTCCATACTTTGAAAACATGGAGACATTATCTCTTTAGTGAGAACATTACTGTGTTTACAAATCACAAAAGCTTGAAACACATTTTCTCATAGTGATATTTGAATAGGAGTCAAAGGAGATGGATGGAGTATCTCCAAATTTTTTACTTTGACTTGATGTACCCACCAGGAAAAGTGAATTCGGTGGCAGATACATTGAGTAGAAATTTATATGCTCAGTTAGAAAAAGTAGCTTCAGATGAATGGCAGATGATGTCGGTCTTAGCCAACATGCATGTGGAATGTGAAGACCAAGGTGATGTTGCTGTTTTATTTTCAGCTACACTTGTTCCCATTGTAGTAAAGATAATCAAAGAAGCACAAACATCTGATGCAAAATGTATGGTTTTAATTTCAAAACTAAATGGTGGGGAGATCATTGAGGGATGGAAACTTGATGGGGGTTCAATTTTGTGTTTTACATATTAGATGGTTGTACCTATGGTTTGTTAGGAACAAATCCTTCATGATTACCACAATTCAAAATGCTTTGTACACCCAGGTACACAAAATATGTACAAGGCGTTGAAGGCACAATTTTAGGGAAGCAACATGAAAAGTATGGTGGCTGAGTTCATCTCATGGTGCTTAACATGTCAGTAGGTTAATGTAGAGAATCATACACTAGATGCAATTTTACAATTTTGCCCATCCCGGTGTGGAAATGGGATCAAATAGAAATTGATTCTGTTAAAGGACTTCCACGAATGTTCTGGAAACACAATGCCATTTGGGTGATAGGATCATCTAACCAAGTTGGTCCATTTCATCCCTATTCTTGAAACCCAAACAGTGGAAGATCATTCAAAAATATATATTCAAGAAGTGGTAAATATGCATGGTGTACTAGTGTCTGTAGTCACAAATAGAGATCCGAGGTTCACATCTCGTTTCAGAAATCATTATAGCAAGCCCTCAGAACCGAGTTGACTGAGAACGACGTATCATCCTCACACCGATGGGGAATCTGAGCAGATTATAAAAACATTGTAAGATATGTTTCAGGATTGTTTAATGGATTTTGGTGGATCTTGGGAGGATCATGTAACCTTAGAATAGATCTCATACAATAATAGCTATCAATCCTTGATACGCATGGCACCGTTTGAAGCATTATATGGGTGTCCTTATCGTTCTCCACTATGCTGGGTGGAAACTAGTGAAACATCTCTAATTGGACCAATCCTTGTCTAAGAAACAACACAGAAGATCCAATAGATTAGAAAGTTGAAGGAGATGGCACAGATTCCTCAGAAAGCTAATACAGATCATCATCAAAGACCGCTGTCGTTCATTAAGGGTGATCATGTCTTCTTGAGGATCTCTAAAAGTCTTGGTCATCGCCATTTTGGAAAGCAGGGATAGTTATCTCCTAGATACATTGGCCCTTTTGAGACACTGGAACAATTTGAAGATGTGGCATATCGGTTGGCACTACCACCACCATTTAGACTGGTGCATAATGTGTTCCATGTATCTGAGTTGAAAAAGTCTCATCCTAAACTTGAACATGTGATCAGATGGAATCATGTTGACCTAGAGTCGGATGCTTTGTTGATACATATCCCAGTACAGATTATGGATAGGCAAGAGATATTATTTCATGGAAAAAAGCATTGGTGTAGTGTGGGTTTCATGAAAACAAGGTCTGATCTAGGAAGAGACTTGGGAACGTGAAAAAGAAATGAAAGAGCAATGGCCGGAACTCTTTCAGTTGGCTGAAGGTTTTCTACTTTCCAAGGATGGAAAGACCAATGGTGGGTAGAATTTAGTACCCCAGGTTTCCAGTATGTAACCATTTCATTATGATTTTAATGTTTATAATGTTAAGGGTGACAAATGGGAGAGTCGAGAGAAGTTAGAATGACGTTTTGATGCAAAGGGGAAGTCACAAGGGCGATGCACGGGTAGTCTAAATCATGCGGTCAAACCGTGCATAGTTAGCCCTTGAGACAGTAGCTTCTTCATGGGAAGTGCATGGTTTGTCTAATCTTGAGGCCAAACAGTGCGTGGATTGTCTATCAAGGAAGTGGAAAATTCACGGTAAGTGCACGATTTGTCTAATCGTGCGAGAAAACCGTGTGGCCACTTAAATGAGATCCTTTAAAGGTGGATCTCATGCGTTTTCACCTCTAAGTGCATGTTTTTTCTCCTAAGCAGACCTAAATCGGTATTTTTCTTCTCCTAAGGCTAGAGAAGGTTCTCCCATCTTTTCAGAAGTGATCCAAAGGCTTCTCTTGTCGAATCGAAGCTGTATTCTTGAGGTATGTGATCTTTCTTCCTCGTTTGTGATCGGTTTCATATATCTACTTAGATCTACTTCTCCTCTTCTATCAGTTTCTTATATCTATGCCCGTTATGGGTAGATATAACTTTGTGGATGCCAAATGTGTGGAGATTTTGTCTTGATCATTATAGGAGAATAGATCATAGGCTGGTTTTAGGAGAATCGACTCGGGTTTCTTGAGCGTTCTTCGACCGTTGTGGTATTCATCAAACCTTTGAAGTATGAGGCTTCAATCTCGACTCCTACTATTAGAAATGATTGTCTTAGTTTCAAAATGGTTTTTAATAAAATTGATTGTTAAAAGCATAGAATAAATCTTTTTTAGTGATGATTTAAGGTTTTGATGAGATTGTGACATCTTGGTGAATTGTTGTGCAATGTGATTTGGGTTGTTGAATTTAAAATGTTGATTTTAAATTATGGATTTGATGAAATTGTAGATGGTTTGATGAAAAGTGGGTTTTCAATAAAAAGGGTGTTTAATTTAAATGTTTTGAGATTGGAATGACTTTGACAGAATTGGTTTTCATTAAAAAGAGAGTTTTATTGAAATGGTTTGGAATTGAAATGGTTTGGCACTAAAATGGTTTTAATGGAAAAGGATTTCAATAAAAAGATGTTTTTTATTGAAAGGGTGTTTTGGCATGATTGATGGGAATATGTGCCATGTGTTCATATTGCATGTATGGGGCTTGGTTGAAATAGGATCTTGTGATCAGTACCAAACGTTTAATGGCACATGGTAACTATATGTACGAGGCTTGGTTGAAATATGACTTTTTACTCGATGCCAAAGGTGTAATGGCACATGGGAAAAAATTACCTATTGACGACATGGTAGATGAATGAGAAACCACTAATGACTACGGAAGTGTCATAACCTAGCATGAATGGTTGGTTTCATGGGTTTGCGAAATGGTTGGGTAGGCCAAAAAGTGAATGTTTGTGAAATGATTCTTAAGCTTGTTTGGTTATTTTTCTGGAAAAATATCTTGCTGGAAAAATGGTTTCAATTTCTATTGGAAGGCCTTTTGTTATGAATGGTTTTGGAAACTTGTTTATATTTAGTTATAAAAGCCTTTGGAAAAAAAATTATTTAAACTGTTTTTTTAAATGTGGAAAATTATTCTTTCCTAGTGGCATGAGTAGGGAAGTCATTGGGGAAAGCCTACTGTGTTTTATACTCAACCCTGCTTTGGCATGTTGGTTCTTTTGCAGAAGTGCTTTTCTGGGACAGAGGTAAAGGTAAAGCATCCTGTTGCTAGTGGCATGTGGTGATGCTTGGGAGATGTTGTGGAGTTTGGAGCTTGTGGAGTGTGGAGTTGTGGAGTATTTTGAGAGTCTTGAGTTGTTCATCTGTTGTGTACTTTGATTATTAGTTTGGTCTCACTCTATTGTGTGCTTGGATGTATTTTGGTTTAAATTATGTGTTTGTTGGTCTTTCGTTTGTTCATGCATCATATAGTGAATGTCTCGTTATGCTTGATTGGTTTATGGGTTATTTTCCTAAAGGGTTTATTGTCCACCAACTTGTATTTGAAACCCTTCAACATTTATTGACAGCCTTTTGGCTTCTTGGGGATGTCCCTTAAGGCCTAGTAATGACTTGTTGATATTTCAAGACAATGAGAATTGGAGGGTCATTACAGCATTGATTACAAAATAGCACCCTGTTGTGGGCCACTAGATAATGCCATAACCTAGACTACTGCTAAAAACATTATCAGAATTCCACTTTTCAATGCTAGGTTCCCATGATGTATTCAGAAAGAGGTTTTCTAAATAATTCAAGAAAAAATACATACATACATGTCATCATACAATTACATAACTGACACCACCTTGACCGCCTTAATGTTAGTCACTTCCCATAAAATAATTATTACAAAAGAGAGGTCACATACCGAAGACCCTCTCATCTCATGATCAACCAGAAAGGCAAGTGACCTAACCCAAGAGGGGTTTTCCAAAAGGCCATTTCCAAATTCATAACATTCCTTAGACCATTTCCATATAACACTCTTTTTCACAAATTAACCATTCCAAACCATTTTTAAGACCAATACCACCCTTGGGAATCCATTAATCATTATAAACCACCATTTATGCCTCAAACTTATTTATAAGGGCCAAAGATGAATTTGGGTATTACTAATACATATATAATACTAAAAATATGATTTAAAAGATCACTACCCACTCATAAAATCAAATCAAGAATTCTAACCAACACATAGTGTACACAACATAAAAAACACACGACATGTTCTGAATCCATTTTAAAATAATGCGCACCGCAAACCATACTCCAAACATGTTTCAAACCTTTTTTATTATTTAATTAAACCAGTAAAACAATTTACATACATTTTCAATAAACACACCAAGGATTTTACCTAAAAAATTAACCCAAACAACACTGTAAAAATAAACCGCACATCAATGATGTATCAAAACATAATTCACTTCTGATACAAAATATAATAAGCCAAATTCAAGATTTATAAAATAATATTTATTGACAAATCAAGGGTTTAATCATGGAAAACACCCAATTTTACATAAAAATACTACTTTAGAATCAAACGCATGTTTAATTTTATCATAATCCATTTTCTCACCACATACAATAATAAGAGAACATGTTAAATCAATCGAGCAAGAAAATAATTTCAAAAAATGATATTTTCAATAAAAAATTCTTATTTCTCACAAAAAATCATATTCTATGGATGGAATATCAATATTTAGTAACTAAAGAGAGTGTGAAAACAATGAAAAAATTGTAATCTTTAATTTAAAGGAGTGGAGAAAAGTGATCCTACCTTGAATCCATGGTGCAATAACAACTCACCACTGAAATCTCACCACCTAGGTTCTAAAACCCTAGATATACCAATAAAATCCATCAATTAGCCAAACTCCCAACATGAACGAAGGAAACCCAAAGAAGAGATTACCAAAGGGGGGAGTTACCACAGGAGGAGGAGCGTAATGGAAAGGAATTGTGTTGGAGAGGAGAACAGTATCGGCGGGTCATGTTGGTAGGAGTCATTCTAGTAGTGGTAGCCGAAGGGGGCCTCCATAAGAAAGGGGTTCTAGTAGGTGAGAGAAACTGGAGGGAAGGCACGTGTTAGAAGAAGTCCCCTCTATAGAGGGCCATAGGTTGGGGGTGGTACGTAGGGAAAGGGGTAGGCTTGATGGGTTGTGCACTAGTAGGAGGTTGTGCAGGGAAGGAGGTTGCTGAAGAGAGAGAGTGGCTCCAAAGAAGGTGTCTTGCATGCTGGAGAGGGAAGGGAGGGGGTGGGCATTGTAGTAGGGAAGGGGGAGGGAGTGGTTGTGCATAGGGTAGGAGGAATTAGGGTTTTCCATATTTTTTTTATTAAAACTCTAAAAAACTAATAATAATAACAATATATTAATAATAGTCGTAATAGCAATTAAAAAAATTAATAAGCTTCATAATTATAATAAAATAACACTCACAATAATAATAATAATAATTACAATAAGAATAGTATTCTAATAAACACAGTGGTAATAATAATAATATAAAGACAATTATTATAATAATAGTAATTTATCAATTTTAACGATAATAATAATAATAATAAACATATTAAAAAATGACACTAACATGTTTAATGAAAATAATATTTTCATCCAAAATTATATTAATATTATAAATAATGTTAAAACATTTTTTCATTATTTTATTTTATTTATTTCAATACTGCAACCGCTTAGTCAATTCTTGCCTCATGTAACTGTGCACAAACCTTGTGGTAGCTTCTGGGACTTCCAGAAGAAGCTGCATAGGTACCAGGGTGGACAATACAGTTTCTAATAGTCATATCTTGCCTGTGCACCGACCCAAAAGTCACCAAAATGATCCAAAATTAAAAAATTTAAACTGGGATCAAAACCCGATCTTCAACCAAAGATATCTAAAATATTAAATCATGTCACACTAGATTCCTAAGAAATAAAACCGATAATCGGGACCGAACCAGAACTAAGGAAAAATTAAATCCCATTTGTAAAAATTATCCCTCGCATAACACTTTCTACCCCCATAATGTCATAACACGGCTAAAACCCATAACATAATATGATACTTCCTTACAGTTTAAGGATATTACTAAAGAACAACAAATGAAGAGATTATAAAAACTCCACTAATGAGAGAAAGGATAACCAAATGTACTCGGGAAATAGAAATAGACAACCCTCTATGTGCCAACCACCCCAAATACCTTAGGCACCTCCAGTTTATTGATCCAAAAATGCACAAAACTTTTATGATGCTAAATCCAGCCTTAAAGTAAGTACACCTTGAAAATCCTCAAATGAAAGTCAACCATTCACCTAATACTACCAAATGAAATCAAACCACATCAGGAAAATATTTTTATAACCTTACATCATCAATACCGCTAATAGGACCCCCCATCCCATGATTTACTGAATGTATGAACACAGAATTATGTTGTTCTGCACAAGACCACCCACCCCCCAACTGGTAACAGGGGAGAAACTGAGATACTGAAAGAGGGAGTTTCGAATAGACTCCCCAACATAATAAATAGGCTAACACAAAATTCAACAAGACCATTGGTGGGTCCCCCGCCCTAAGAAACAATGAAAGTAAACAATCTCAAAAACCTTCTTGTATGGACCAAAAACATAACACCAAAAGGGGAGGAGGGGTAAGGGCCCAACTAATAAAGTATATAAAGAACACCTTACAAAATACCATCCACATCACACATCGAAAGGTCAAAAACCATGCCACCCTAAAGACTGAAATTAAACCATGTACTTTTTACACCAAAGGGTTCTATTGATTGCACGCTTGCTTCACTATGGGACCTATGGCTAGAGATCTGATGGTTGAAGCCTCTACTACTTCACTATCAAGCATTAGAAACTCCAAAACATAATACAAGAATAAAAAATTCACAAAACATGCATCCATTAAAATAACAGCTATAAGGGGTTCGAAAATAACCATCCATACAATTAAGAAATTGAAACACCCCAAAACCCCTCCATACGCATCTATTAAATCGATAGAACATTACAGAGGGAAATACCCAAAAATTACTCCAAAACATTCCCTTTCTCCAATAAAAAGGATATGATGTTCTTCAAAAGGATGTGTATGGCTTCAAAGGGCTTCTTGGAAACACCTCAACAAAACTCCTTCAAGTACCCAAGCATCTATAGTTGGGGTAGGGTTTGGGACACTTGTGCATGATGGCATCTTAATACCAATCTTACCATACTGATGAAAGAACATGACATAATACTCTGAATAGGTTTCTTGGAGGTTTGAAGGCATGTTAATTTCATTACAAGAATGACCATCATCATGCTGCATTTCATTCTTCTTACCAGTATCGTATTCCCCCATCCAAATATCAGGGGAAGAACCACCATCTCAATCCTTCTCTCTAACTCGGATTCTACACAAAAGTCTTGTCTCACCATATCAAAGAAAGTGGTTAGGTTGACCACTTCCACCTTCGACTACATTTTAGGATGGATCCCAAATTCAAAATGTCAATAATTCATGGGATTGTATTCCACGTACCCTATATCATAATGAACTAGGTCTAAGTAGTGTTGATAGAATTCCAACACCAAAACAATGTCCTGTACAAGTCCACACAACTCCATTCTCTTTCTCACGTTCATCATCTCAGAAATGAAATGTGGGATGAATAAATCATTGTATAACACTTAGGTATGAAATTCTTGAGGCTTGCTTCAAGAGACATGCTACTACCTTTTCTAGGTTAGACCCATGATCATAATGTTATCTAACTTTACCATTAATGTATAAGGAATCAGAGGAAACTGACTTCCTTCTATATCTTCCATACCAACTACTCTGCATCGGGGAGATCTTATTGTCCATAAAATATAGGAGGGATCATCTTCTGGAATTCAAGGTTGTAGTCTATAGCTTGACAAACTACAATGTTTGATAAAGATCTTCCACCTAAAGCTGCACCTTGGGTATCCATAAAATCATCATGGGGGAATACAATAAGAAACAAGGAAACAAGGAACCTAATCAATAATAATCCAACAATAGGGATTCCTCATCTCAAACTCCATGAAATAAAAATTAATCCTAAAAATTCATTTCAAAATACCCAAATATTATAAAAACTGCTTAAAATAATTCAATAAAATCTATTTCCCACTTGCCAAAATGAGTCATTATAATTTCAAATTCGGGTTTTCCCAAATCCAAAATATGTCTTCTCAATTAATCTTTCTGAATTAAGGATGATCCATCTATTCAGAAGGGGAAACTAGTGTTAGATGGTGAGTCAGACACATAGTTAGAGGCCATTTGATAGTCACGCCACCATCATAGAGATAATTCTATGGTAATGTCCCCTACTCCACATGGCTTGGAAGTCCCTAAAGCTCACAAAGGCCATTCCCCAACTCCATTTTTTCCAAATAAAAAAATACCTTAAGAATTAATCGACATCGACAAACCCGGACATCCCAAGGAATCTTGATGTTTAAAATGATAAAGGGTTCATGAATTTATTCTCATTCCTAAACCTAAATCCCTGATGATCCTAATCCTTATTCTTTTACATCCCCAAGTAACAATGGATGATCTAAAATCATGTTACACTAATGTTACAACCTCCTCTCATTCCATTTTCTCATGAACCAACCGGGTCCACCCTAAACTTGTCCCCCGAGATGATCTGTGGATAGGCCCGAGAGGCATTCTCAATCCTCCCAGGATGGTCAAAAGAATGGAGGGAATCATTAGAGACAAAGGTAATTATTTCACCAAATAAAATAAATAATGGAAACATAATAAATAAATAGGAAAACAAAACTAAATATACTTTAAAAAACATTACATTATTCATGTCAAGATTAAAGATACAAAAAATTGTACCAAAAAAGAAACCCACACCAAACCTACCACCCAAAAAAACACCGTGTGATCTTAAGGGTCTCTCTCCAATCAAAGTCCAAATATAATTATATGTGATCAAATCAAGTTGTAACCTACAACAGAAACTAAAAGTAATAAAACAATATAGGTATGATTATTAAAACTCAGAAGGTAGGCTTGAATAAATATATTCTCAATTGAAAACCCTTTAAATAAATAATCATTGATCAATAGGCTCGTAATTCAATTTATAAATCTACATTTTTATACATTCCATTTTAAAATATCCAAATCACCCTCAGCTTTCATTTTCATCGTGTTTTAAAACAAGGCTCAATGGGAGGAGGGGATAGGGAAACCATTCAAGAAATTCATATTCTTTTCAAAACATTTTTCATGAAATACTTTTTAACCAACCTCACATTCACCCAAACATTCACAAAAACAATGTACAAGGAAAACTATTCTACATAACGATGGAAACCGTTCTAGTATCAGAGGAACATGGGAAAACCTATGAACTCAGAGGAGAACCAGAACATGCTATACATGGGACTCATCCCTAAGTCAATCCCCAATCAATAATGACATAAATCCAAAATTCTTGATCATCTCCCTACCTGTCCGGATAGAGGGGCCTAATCTCATTGAAATAAAATCAAGATAACCCCACATATGGGCCACTAGCTGGTGAATTAACCTAGTCTAGTGCATCAAATATTAACAGAATTTCTCTTTTCTATTCTATGTTCCTATTTCATGTTAAAAAATATATGTTCTAAAGAATTCAAGAAATAATACATACATACATGTTATCATACAATTACACAACTAGTACCACCCTGAACACCTAAAGGACAATCACTTGCCTTAAAATATTTAGTACACAATGGAGGTCCCATACCAATGACACTCCAATATCATGATAAAAAAATAATGAAAGCAACCTAACCTAAGATGGGTTTTTTCAAAAGACCATTTCAAACTACCAAATAGGACTAACCATTTCCACATATCAATCCGTTTCACAATGTAAGCATATAAAATGTTTTCAGAACCCAACTGAAACCCATTAATCATTACAAACCACCATTTAAGTATAATATATATTTATAAGGGACAAAGGAAGATTTATATGTGATTACATTTATAGAACCCAAAACATGCTTTAAAAGATCACTATCCACTTGTAAATTCTAATCATGCAATTTAAACAACACATAGTGTGCAATACTCAAAAAAAATTGAACACACATTTAAAAATCTATTTTAAAATCATACACACCCAAAAACATTCTCCAAACATGTTTCACAACTTTTTTATAATTTAATTAAACATTTAAGTAATTGATAATACATTTTTGACAAACAGTACAAAGTTTTCCCATCAAAAATACACCCAAAAACCACTTTAAAAATCAACCACTCATCAACATCATATCAAAATAGAATTCGAATCCCATACATAATTTAATAATACAGTTGTATGATTTATAAACCAATATCATGTGAGACATCAAGGTTTTAAAAATGAAAAACACCCGATATTTCATAAAAATGAATCTTTAGGATCAAGAAAATGTTTAATTTAATCATAAACCATTTTTTCACTACATACAACAATCTAACATTACTCTAAATCAATAAAGAAAAAAATAATTTAAAAAAATAATGTGTATCCTTGGAACCACCTTATAATACAATAAATACTCATCTATGAATGTAATATAACTATTTAATAATTAATGTAAGTGAAAAAATCAAGCCAACAATGTGATCTTTAAATTAAAGGAGATATGTAAAAAGATTCAACCTTGAATCCATGGTGAAAAACGAAATCTACATCAAAATATCTCCATGAAGGATCTAAAACCCTATATATTCCAAGAAAAACCCTCAATGAGTAAAACCCACAACATAAATTATGTGAAAATAAAGAATAGATTACCGGAGGGGGGAAGCTGCCACCGAAGGAGGAGTGTGCTGATTAGGCAGCGTGCTGGAGAGGAGATATGCACAGCATGGTCGTGCCGGTAGGGGAGGCATACCGACAGGGGTGTAGCACTAATAGGGCGGGTCATCAAATGATGTTGTGCTAGTAGTGGAGGTGCACATGCTGGAGTTTTCACCAGTAGGGCTGGATGAAGGTGGCCGCCAGAAGGAAGGGGCGTTGGAGGGGGAGAGCAGCTGGAGGGGGGTACCCACAAGAGGGGGGCTGCCAATTTGGGGTGGCATTCCGAACAAGGGGGTGGTCATATGGGTTTCGATCCAAGAGGAGGCTTTGCAGGGAGAGAATCTATAAGAGAGAGGGACCATTGCTGGAGAAGGTGGCTGACATGCTGGAGAGGTAATGGAGGGAGTTGGGCATCACATGAGGGAAGGGGGAGCGAGAGGTTACATATAATTTAGGGGGAATTAGGTTATTCCATATTATTTTATTTTTTTAAATAAAATATTAAAACAAACTAATTATAATAATAATAATACATTAATAATAATCTTTATAACATTAATAATACCAAAAAAATAAAATATATTATTAATAACCTTAAAAATAATTTTAATAGTAATAAAACTCAAAATAATAATACTAATAACCATAATAATAATAGTATTAATAAACATGGTAATAATAATAAAAATAATAAAATTATTACAAGAAAAATAATAATAATATTGTTTCCCTTTTTAATGACCATAATATTAATAAAAATATTAATAATAAAAACAAAAATAAAAATTTTAATGATAATACTAATATCATACACAAAATTGTACAAATATTATTATGGTTAGAACATTGTTTTTTATTTATTTTATTTTATTTATTTCAATACCCCAACTCCACGGTTCATGCATGGCTCAAGTGATAGTGAATGAACCGTGTGATAGCTTTTTTCTTTTTATAAGCATCTGCACAGGCACTAGGAATGACTGTATAGTTTCCACTAGTCATGTGATGTCTGTGAACTAGCCTAAAACCCACCAAATGTTTATAAAAATAAAAATTCAAACGGGGATCTAATCCCGAACTTTGAACAATGATTTCCCAAAACATCAAACCCATCACACATAGTTCCCATAAAAAACAACTGATAGCTCAGACTGAGCCAGAACTGAGGAAACATTGAAACCCAAGTATGAAAAAATCAAAGATAAAAAAAATATATTAAATGAATAAATGTAAATTACAGTCATAGTGTTAAAAAAATGTCGGAAAAGATCACCCTTATACTCCTCTTTCACCTCTTTAAAACCGATTCCTTTGAATAATTCCACCATTCTTTGATAAAAATTCTCCCTTTTATGAGAAAATACCTCCCTTTAATAATCTTTATCTAAACATTAGTATTCATCAAAACTATTTCCAATATGGTTTGGCACCTCAATAGTCTTTTTTAATTCTTTAAATATGTTATTATAAATGTGGTTTTCCACTTCCTCCTCTAATTAATGATGGAAAAAATCTCAGAATTTAATCACTTTTGTGGATATACCCTCTACTACATTCGTATTCAAACATTATTATCAAGAATACCAATTTTGTAAGTACATACACCACCAAATATGACACTCACTATTCCCATTTTAATGAAAAATTGTTATAAAAGTATCTAATGTTTCCGAAGTTCACTTGATTCTAAAAACTGATTGTTTCAATAAAAATTTATTTTATCATATCATTAATTTTAACTGATCAAAAAGGAAAAACCATATGACCTCTAATCCACCAACATTGCTTAAAAAATATGTATGTGAGGAACATAATTTTAATTCAATAATAAATAAAATTCTGGATCATTGTAATGATAATAATGTTACTAATTTTTCTACGGTTTTGGTAAAGATGTGGTAGGGTTTCATCTTATTATATTTATTTATCATTATTGAACATAAGCTATATGGATAGATAATTTTTTATATAATGTGTATGATATGGTAAATGAAGTTTACTAAAATGGGATTCATTAATATAGTGCATCCAAACTGACATACAATTTATCCATTTTTATGGATTATGTTAATGCATTTTTCATAAATGTTAATCAGTTTGTATGTACCACGTCAAAAATAGCCATCATGGATTCTTAATACATTTATCATATTACTAGTGTTAATTATTTTTGACATGTGTTACATGATGTTATGTTTTTTTGAAACTCATTCACTAAATCGATAATTTTTTCCAAATTATGCAATAAAAATATTCTTGAATCAAAATGAAGGACTATAATATAGTTACTCCCCAATTTTTTAATGATTAAAGATCTAATATTGTATTATATTATTTGTAAAAAAATAAACTATTTTATTATACATATATTTTATTATTAAAATTTTATATTTATATATTTTTATTTTTTTATATTCATCAGTTATATTGGATGATTTATATTATTAATTATATATTTATACATTAATTAATTAATTAATTAATTATGAAATTTCATTATAAATTATTAATAATTAAATTTATAATAATAATAATAATAATAATTTTCCAATAGAAATTAAAAATTATAAAAATAATATTTTATTTTATTTTATTTTATTTTATTTTTTTGTGATGAATGATTATTTGCTAGAACTAGTATTTTGTGGTTGGATTTTTTTAAAATTTAGTATAATTATAATGGTAAAACAAAATAATTTATTTTTTTATGATCTACGTTGCATTAAAATGTCTTATTATAAAAGATTATGTCTATTTGTTATTTATTTTATATATTTGGAATCCTCTAATACCACTAAATTATATTTTATTACAATATCCGAAATGGTGAGATTCGACAAAATTTGAGATAGTTCAATGTAAGAATGGTTGTTGATACAAACATGATGAATCATAAAGAATGTAGGATTTTAAAAAATTATATAACCATGGATTGTGAATTATTAGTTAACATTTATGAACAACTAACATATTTAAGTAAATATCAAGAAGCATAGGACTTTGATAAATTCATTCTATAAACCCAATCTAGAAATGACCATAAAGTTATAGGTTGTCTCATCTATGTTAGTCCTACTTTCTCAATACATCATTATTAAAATACATTTGCTTAGTGATTACCCATCTTCGGCTAAGCAATTACTTTTCATATCAATTATAGAAGATGATATGTTCATTAATGGTAGTCCTATTCACATTCCTTATATCAATGAGTACCTTACCTTGTTGTACAATGATTCTATTGATATAAATTTCATATGACAAAAATATGAATACATTTTATGACTTATTTAAGTCATGTTGTACTTTGATAATTATATAATGTTCATCTATCTTATATTTAATCAAATACTTAAGGACTTAGATTTGATAGGAAGATTCATCCAGGAATCATAATGTTTATAATACAGGTATTGGGGACTATGTATAAATTGTTATTTGATCATATTTATATTTAACATTGTTTATATTGATTTATATTTCGGTATTGGAGGTCGATTTATTAATTTTTACATTTTATAAATTCAAATATTAAAATTTTATTATAGGTGGATTTAAAAACATGTCTTCCGGATGTTTTAATATACACATGTGTTTTGGTTTGATTTGTAGAGGTGTGTGTATCAAAAATTTGAGTATGATTAGTTGAATCATCCTAAAAAATTGTTTATTACGAAATTGAATATGTTTTAAATATTTAATACATGGTCCTAAAATCTATGTTAGTTCCATTTTCAGATACATTTTAAAAATTGTAATCATTGAAATTGATGCAATTATAAATAATACCACACAATGAATTGTGAAATTCCATGTATCAAAAATATTATTGATTACGTTATTTTTTAATGCTTTATTGGAAGAGACTATAGAATTTTACACTTTCAAATAAGGCATATAATAAAATTCAAAGAGATATGAACTAAAATATATGTCTATAAGGCATAAATATTTAAACTAAATGTTATTATTTAAGGGATACCATATTATCCAGTAACTATACTAAAATTATATATCATAAAAATGAATTTACATATACATTGTAACCCCCGTATCAATCATAATGGTAGATTGAGAGTATGAAATATAATATGAATATAAATGGTTAATATTTTTTTAGTTCTCAATGAAATATAAGATATTGTTATTATGGATTCTTTATTAACATAAAGTAAATGAGAAATAAATTTATGTCACTATTCAAGATTGTGCATATTCTACATAGTCTAGGTTATAACACTTGAAAAAATAAATGAAACCAGATGATAGTTTCCCTGATCCATTTAACAATATGTATTTTCCATTGATGTTTTGTAGGATACTCAACAATGAAGATTATCCCTCTATCCTAGCCATATCCATATTCATATTATTTCATTTATATTGATGCAATAACATGTCATGAATTGAAGGTGATACCCACCGATATGAAGGTCAATCCCTCTAGCCAATGGATACACCCAGGATAAGGTGGTATATAGGATTCCATTATTGATCATTATCATGAATATTGAAATAATATCATTTCAACCATACTCGGATGAATGGTATTCTCTGCATCTTAATTTTATATTCATTTTAATGTTTTAAGATACCATGCTTGGTGATCATGGATTATGGTTACCTTAGTTATTTTGTTACATTTTACAATTATAATTAGACAATTTGAAACTTATATTTGGTATCAAATTAGTTCCATGCAATTTGGTCCACAAAATTATATCATCAAATTATGAACATTAACTGTATGTTCACATTTTTTTATGATATACATTATGTCATAATGATTCCATCAGTGCATTTTCTAGAATATGACTCCAAATAATGAATGTTTTGACTTAGTGTAGAGTTATTTGTGCATTAGTATCTTAATTATATATTAAATATATGTGTATGAGTTTCATTAGACTAATCATATAAAACTCATACTTTCAACATAGTTCATATGTAGTTATTCATTTTGTGGGATTTAGTATTAGCGCAATTGATGAGACACCCATTGGTTAATCTTATGCAGTTGGGATTAAATTCCTTGAATAACCTACATTATAAGTAAATTTATCTGGTTTCATGGTTTTACTATTACATATGAAAAGTGTTGTTCTAACACCACATAACACCCTCTCTAATATCACTCAACTATGACTTAATATTCTTATTAATTCATGGTTGAAGCATTTAAAAATATACAATTACCACATCAATTTTTTCAACCCTAGTTATTTATTAGTTTAATGATAAACATATATCCTTACATTTTTAACCTATTACAGATCAATTTTATCATTAAATATGAGTGATAATTTTTAAAGGGGTTTTATGTGTTCATTTTTATCCATTATAGGATTCACATCCTAAAATATCATCCAATACAATATGAAAGTGTAACCATTTTCCAAAAAATATCAATTATAAATTTAATTGGATGGTTTATAATTTTTTTACAATTCATATAAAATCTAATTTTAGATTTTTTAATTATAATTCCATTGATAAATAAATTATTTATAAATTTTAAAAAAAATATTAAAATTTTATAAAAATATTTATTTAAAAATCATACCAATTAATGAATTTTAATAATTATTTATATTTTTAAAAATCATATTTTATGCATTATAATTCAGTAATAAATTGTTCACTGATAAATTTTATAATAAATTTTAAGATCACTATAAATTATAATATAAGGAAAAATATAAACTTTTTAATATTAAAATGATGATTTTTTTATAATATAAATCTGAGTTATTCAAATTGACGTCCTTATTTAATAAAACATATAAATGTTTACAAAAATAATTTTTGACTATTGATAAGATCAACAATTGAAATAAAATAATATGTTATATTTAAATTATGAAAATTATAACATATTATAATTGATGTGTAAAATTTAAATATATCACTTAATATCAAATTAAATTCCATATAAAAACAAATATGAAAGTGGTTATTTTAGAAATTAATATAGTGTGATTATATTCAACCTTATTTGTTTTCTATAATACATAGATAATTATAATTGTTTTGTAATTATCCTAAGGTATGCATTATTAATGAATGTTTATTTCTTATTTTAATATATGAATTAATCATTTATTTAGTTTATTACATAAATTATTATTTATATTTATAAGTTTTATATTATTATTATTTTTTGTATCTATTTGTTTAGTAGTTTTAAAACTAGATCTTGAAATTAACATTCATCCATCTAAATCATTCTAGGCTACGTATGATCATGGGTTTTGGTTTATTTTTTCTTAAATATGGTGTTATCTTAGTTATGATCTTGAATTTATTAGATAACAATGATTTAAAAATATTATGTGTTAAAACTATTGTAGAATTTAAGCCTCTCTTGAGTAATGTATCAAAGGGTGGAGGGAAATGTAATCATAATACTCACTAGCTCGGAGGATTATTTCTTATCAAGATTAGTGGTAATTGACTATCTTTTGATACAGTATTTCCATTATTGATTATTTTTAATTTCATATAATAAAATGAATTTACTTTAAAGGGTTTCATATAAACCATGTATAAGGTTTTCTATGTGTATAGGCATATTTTTCATTTTATTTTATTTAGAAATAAATTTATTTGTTGTGTAAAGAGTTACACATCAATACTGTCTGAGCACATTAATTTTATGAATAAAATTGGATTCAAAAATAAATCCCTAGAATAATCTATACATGAAATAAAATAACATGAGATAAGTTGTTAATAAAAATACCCTAAAAAATGTTAAATGTTTGATTCTTCTCAAAGAGACCACATTCCATGATCTCAAAAATCCAAAAGGGTACGGACATGATAATATAAAGTGGACCAATATTATCTACTATAAGGAATTAATATAATGAGTGACCAAAGTTGGACCAAGATCCAATTCTATGAGGATTATTCAATTAAAAAATAGATTGGAGAAGCTAATACGATTAGGATAATTAAGTAATTGTGTCATTTTTATCTTTATAATAGATTAAATAAATTTTTATGAACATAAATATCAATTTTTTTATATGAAATTATTAGTATATATCCCTACCCAAGAAACTAATTGATGTCTGAAATGACAAATAGTACTAATTTTATTATGGAATTTGGATTGTGTATTAATATATATATATTTATTTATATATAGTGTTTTTAATCTGGGTCCCCATTTATGTTGGAGTGAATTTAATAAATTTCATTAGTAATTGATTTTAGAACAAGATACTCATTCAATAAATGATTATGTTAAATTTGTATAACATCATAATCATCAAATATAACATTTAAATCCAATAATTTAGAATAGAGATGAATAATGAAAGATACGTATTGGACTAATATGTAACTTATTAATGTTTTCCATAACACCAAGAAATTTTATGATTTATTTCTATTTAATTAAATTAAATTTCATCAAAATCTTGTGATCTATTCAACATTGGGTTTAAAAAAAATATCATACTAAAATACTATTCAGTCACACCCATTATAACATAGTCGATATTTTGGTGGATATTAATAGTAATAATTAATGTTGGAAAATCATATTATTTAAACATGTATAAATTAAATTAAAAGGATTTATATTTATTATATATAAATTAAATCTCATATGGATGAAAAATAAATGTTGTCTGAAAAACTATCATTTTTCAATCAAAACGATTACGCCCCTCCTTGGACAGTTGTTATAAAGATTAATTTTCACAGGTTTATTCTTATTATAAAATAATATTAATAAATCCCCATTTAAAAAATTTCTTAATTTAGTTTTTTAATATTTATGAAATGTATCATTTTTAGATAAATAGTGAAAAATACTATTTTGTATTGAAAACCTCATTTTCATTTAAATTTTTTAAAAGGTAAAAAAATATTTAAATTAGATTTAATTGAAAATTAGTTCAATTATATTATAATAAATAAAATTTATATCATTTTAGTATATTTCATATGGAATTTTGATATCATGACCTTCCACATTTATTAGAATTCTCTCATTGAAAACTCATTTTTTCCTCGCATCAACTTTTATAATATTAAAATGGATTCTTGCACTTTTGGTAATTGAGATTGGAAAATTGATTAAAAATTTAGAATCAAAATAATATATATTATATAATATTTTAAACTTAATTTTTTACCATTATTAATAGTAAAAATAGAAATAATTAATTGTCACGGTTAAGGTAAAATGTGATTAACCAGGGTTTAAACTAAAAATAAAAGGGATATAAATTACCTAAAATCTTTTTCAATAGACACTGGGTGGGAAATATCTACCTTTTCACCTATGAATATATAGTATGAATCATTTCTATGACTTTTATCATGATTAAAGTTTCATTTTAATTGATTCTTTTCAAAAATTCCATCTATGTCCACTCCCCCACATATAATAGGGCACCTGATTACATTCCCACTTCACACCTTCAAATCAATTTGACTCAGAAAATTCCAACACAAATCAGTTTCTTAATCCCATAAAAATATACTTTATCTAATAGATTTATCATAAATCTATCATAGGCAATATTTTGGTGAAGAGATGAAGTTCCCCGAATAAGATTTAATGTTTATATGTGAGTGTTTTCCTTTTTTACTTCTTCTTAAACCATTATAAAAGCATATTAAATCATAAATATATAATAACACATGTATGACACATATATTGAGATTTTTTTTATTTTAAATTCATTACATATTTCCATCTTCTCTTTAATCAAATGGGAAATGAAACCACCAATCGTGTCTATGACGGACTACCACCTCGCAAATAGATATGATTTTCTTTCCATCACCACCATTCAATATTGGATATAATGATGAATTTTACACATGTATCATATATCTATTATATTATGATAATTTTTTAAATAACATATCGCATATAACTTCTAACTTTATATTTCATTTAAAATATGACAATGTCAGTCATTTGTACAGCGAACTACCTCCTCATGAAACGATGTAATTTTTTTCACTTACACATTAAATGGAAGGTAATAAGGATATATTTTAAGAATATTTGGGATATATATATGAAATTATATCAATTAAAGATGAATAATATATCACCCAATTACTTAAACATTCACTCATTAAGAAAATGATCTTATCGCTAGTGCATATATACGACCTACCATCTCTATGATGTAATGTGTTTAATTTTCCATTTCCAATATTCATGAACGATTATAGAAAAGTATATAATTATTAAATAATATATTTATAACATTAAAATTATAATTTAGATGATTATATATTATAATATTTGCACTAATCATAACTTTAATGATAAAACATTCAAGAGAAAATAGGTCAATTAACACCCAAAACAACAAAAATAATGAAATATTACTAATAAATGGGTGGTAAAATATTATAAGTGGATAATATATGAAATTATAAATATTAAATTGGGTTTTTTTGTAATTAAGAACATTATGAGAAAATTTATAAAATGTTCAACCAAAAGGAAGCATTGGGTAAGAGACTTCTTCTCATTTTTCCTTCATTGAAGCATATTGTAATTTTATGCACCTAATTTATTTTATATGGATTATATGATACCCATTTCACGTATAATATAATTATTAATTGATAATTCATTATTTTAAAATTTTTTATTTTAATTATTTCATCCAAGGGGATTTGATATTAAAATAAACATGTGGTAAAAGATATTGTGAAATCTCACTTTCTTGTATGATTTTAAACATTATATTTAACAAAATATAATTTTTCTGGTTTTTTTCATTGAAAACTAAATATATGGAACCATGAATTTATTACACAAATATTTGGAGTTTTTGGATGAATATTTCATAAATTAGAAAAGTACATTCCCGATGACCATAATTGTTTAATGTATTTGAATACTAGAAACAAAATATAATTATTTGGTTAAATATCCTTAATATATCATATACTGATCATCTAAAATAGTAATCTTTGTAAAAATAACCTATATAAAACCATTATTAATAAACTAATCAAATAAAATATAATAAAGGGTGAGATCCGATTCCAAGTTAGGGTAAGCATAATAGATATCAATCTACGATCCAAAGAAACCATAAGATAATCATAAGGATTTTTTATCATGAAAATAACATTAAAAGTTCCTACCTAACGTATCATAGATCATAAATAGGATTGAAGGAATAAAAGATTCAAATTTTAGAAAACATGGGCTAATAGAGTTAGAATAATCCTTAATAATTTAGGAACCATAAGATCATGTCATAAAAGTGTGACCCCATCATAAATATTGAAATACACTTTATATGTCAAGGTTAACAATGAATACCATCAACAAAGTGGACCATTAATCATCACCAATTTCCCATAGTTGAGTGGGATGAACATTTTTTCCATAATAGATCACAATTTACCTAATTTCTATGGTTTATCAAGTCCCCTGACTTGTATACCATCATTATATTATTATATATAAAGATTTACCCAATGAATGGGAGTATATATCAGTCTCACCCATTATATAATAAATGAAATAATTAAGTGTGACATAAGCTTAGAAGGCTTACATCAATTTATAACCTATGAAATAAAATGGGTTTCGTAAACATTTTATTATATCATCACCTATGGTAATGATACAGGTTTCATAATCATTTCTGTATTTCATCATAGCATAACCAATGTAAAAAGAAAAAAGTTTCATCAAAATTTTATACTTATATAACCCGTGGAAGAGAAACTATTTTTGTTATCATCATTACACCATAAACAATAAAAATTGAAGGAAATAATAAGAATTGTATCTTTGGATCAAACAACAAATAAATCATAGTTAATATCAATATATTTCAACATAGATGGAAAATTATTTTGAAAGGACAATTGGATCATTTATTATGGAAGATAAATTTTCCTTGAAAATTACTATTTAAAAATAAAAATTCATAAATAATTTTGAAAACTCATTTAATGAAGATAATCATTAAAACCTATAAAATAATCATCAAAGAAAATTCTAGTTAATATGTTCGTAAGTTCCATTCATATCATACATGTTAAAACAAATAATATTTTTACAGTTTCAGTAACATAAAAACGTGTATTTTTCTAGAAATTTACATGAAAACTCATTTTAAAAAATATAAAATAAAAAATGTGTAATTATTTTTTAATAAATAATATTCATATTTATAAAAAAATGAAAACATTTTTATAGAACATGTTTTTGGATGAAAGTGGTTTTTGATTGAAGAGAGAAATAAATTCAATTTTTCCTAAAAAATATATAGATATATTTTAATACACAAAGAGGAAACTAAATGGAAAACATGTATTCTCAGGGCATAAAAAGTGTATAATATTTTTAAAGAGTTTCTTCATATATGGATTATAATATTTTATCCCTGAACACATAAATATATACAATTTTGAAAAACAATGAGGTTATATCATATAAGCATTTCTACATTGATAATATTGAATTGTACTCCCCATGAAAGAATAATATTAAACCAATAATATAATATCATTATTAAAATTTTATTCATGATATAAATTATAAATGGGGTAGTATAACACCTCATATAAGAATATAGTTTAATAACAAAACTATTGTCCTAAAGATTCCAATTTCATAAAAACTTACATTACAAACATGGTAACTTTTAAACTATAAGTCCTATGAACGAGATATCCCAAAATTCATATGTAAGTCCACAAATAATTAAGGATAATAATATTAAAATAAATTTATGTTTACTATATACTCCATATAAAAGAAATGCATGGTGTAAATGACATGTGTCATAAATAAAAATAAAAGTCACACAGAAATTCCTTACCTTATGTCTGTAGATCATTCAAACACATTCGGTAATAAAAATATAATAAATATAAGTTTAGTATACAGAAATTGAATAAAAATAAAAATATATATCATAACAACAAATTTTTAATTATTACCATTTATTACTTGTATATCAATAATATCTTTGTAAAAATTATGTTTCGGGTAATAACCACTTTGTTTTTTTGTATACATTTTTTTTATTTTTGGTCCCAAAACTTTAGTCATGGATCCATATTCTCTAGAATAATTATAATTAATTTATTATAAAATTTATATCTTAAATATCCTTTTAATACCAACAATTAAGGTTTTTTAAAAATTAATTATATTATGATGATGGAGACAGTGTGTCATACATATGCATGAGAAACATTTCGAATATTTAATAATCAATATAGAAAAGAGGAAAGTAATATAATATCTTTATATAAAAAAATAATATCATAAATAACATATTATTTCATTAAAAATACATAAAAATTTCATCCATTTGTTATGGTGATTAAAAGATAGGGTCACATTTCTTCACAAATGTGGTTGTCCATATGTATACAAACGATGCTATTATATATCAGTGAGTAAAAAGATAAAGAAATAAAATGATATATTATATTTTAAGAGTTTAAAATTATAATTAGAAAAATAATAAGGAAATTTATGTAACATATATTCATTATTTGTACCCTTATTATCTTCCATTTAAAGTATTACTAAAAAATGAATCACATCACTTTGTTAGGTAGTTCTCCACCATTCACAAGAGAGATTTTGTCGTATCCCATGTGGAATGGAAGTGAAAAATCTATATGTGATATAATAACTAAATAGGTATAATTATGATATAAATATCATATATAAATATTATATCAATCCTCATACCAAACCATGAGAGGTTTCCATGGAAAAAATGACATCAGTTCATAAGGTAATAGTATACCGTACACGTGAATGAGGATCTCAAAACCCATTTTTTGGAAGAGTATATTGATGTAGGTAAATAAATTATCATAAAAAATATAAATATATTTAAGATTCCAATGTTCTTATATCATCGTGATTTAAAATAATTTATGCTTTTTAGGGAAGAAATAAAATAGAAACACTCATTGAACAAAGTTACCTCTTATTCGGGTAACTCCTTAGGTTTACACCAAAATCCTCTAAAAGGATAGATTTATTGGAAAAAAGGATTCTAGGATGGGAATATTGGATTTGGGAATTTATTTTTCTGGGTCATGGATGAACCAAATTGGTTTTATGGTCATAATATGAGAAGATAATAGATACCCTTTTATAAGTTAGGTTAGTGAAAAAAATAGTAATTTCTTTAAAATGAAATGGTGAACCCACATATTTTTTATTCTAAAAGGATAAAAAAATAAATTATTTTATATTAATAAAAATTATAATGTATAAATATTAGCATCCAGTATATTTTACACAAGTTCATAGGTCACTTTTATCCTAATATATTTAATTTAACCTCTGATAACTCATTTTTATATAAACTGTGATAATTAATTTTTATTATTTTCACTATTCATTTTGGTCAAATAAAATTTTACGTTATTAGATAATATATTCAATTATGATTCAAAATATTTATTATAATTTTCTCAAATTTAATTAACAAACGTGAGAAAATTTATTTTAAAATAAATCCCACACAAGTAATAAGAAAGTATGTTTTTAATGATAAAATGCTCAAATGTTTACAATATATTTATCTAATAATTAAATATTAATGTCATTAAAATTAACTAAATTGATTTAATAAATATATATAATTGAACTAATTTTACTTTTAAACAAATTTTATTTGTAATTTAACATTACAAATAATTTAATTGAAAAAGGAAATTTCAATGAAAATTATATTTTTTCACTATTCATTAAAACAATTAGTCATCTCAGATTTTTTTTGAAAAATAACCCTATGAAAATTTTGGCCAATTATTTAAAAACTGAAATTTATTTTTCAGAATAAATTTTATAAAAGATTAAACAAATTTATTTAATAAGTGGACTAAAAAAGTTAACAAAACTATTATTTTTAAATAAATTTTAATGGTAAAATTGGATTTATTATTATCTTATGTCAACAAAACACATAATATTTATATTAAATAGTTGATTGAATATATATATATATTATATATTTCATTTAAATCATTCACTAAAATTGGTTTTTTAATTTATGTAAGTGAACCTCTTTTTTAATAATAATTGTTTTTTAAGAAATATTTCCATTATTTTAAAATAGTTTTTATTCACATTTTTAATTAATTTTTCAATAAATAATTTATTTCATGTACATGTTTAAATAGAATATTTTCATAATTTAGATAATCCAATTCATACATATCATTGAAATGTCTAAGAGATAAATATCATTTTAAATAAAAATATTTTAATAGTATGTCACATTTGTTTAAAATCAGAGTTGTTTGTATTTCAAGATAAAATTAGTGTTACATGTAAATAAATATAAACTCATTGTTGTGTTTAACCAAAAGCATAAAAAATATTAAATTTATTTGAAAAAAAAATATTTCAATAAATCTCATGGATTTACATTCAACCCCCTTAAAATTAATTTCACTCTAAAAATTCATCACTTTGGTACCAACAACTGAGGATACTTCTACCTCATTACATCCTCTGGTTCTCACATAGTTTCCTAAAGCTGGATATTTAACAAAGAACAATGAACATTTGGGTGGTATTCATTCATAGAACAACATCTATTCTATCTAGAATCTCTACTATTTATTTCTCGTAAGATATATCACTTTCCCTCGGTATGACCTATGAGTTTATTACATGTGAAGAATCAGATATGTATATCCTAAGGAGAGGGGAATAGTACACTTCTTCAAATTGAGAGAGGTTTGGTGGATGAAAATAATTACATTCAACTCTCCTGATATGATCAATTATTTAAATATGATAAATATACCTAGGGATTACGTTTTCCCATAAATATTCCGCAGATAAATTTGTAAAAATACCTTATCACCAAATTCAAATTATAGACCCTGTTATTGATTATCAGCATAACATTTTGATAGCATTTCTGATTTCCTTAGACCTTTTTTAATATATCTAACATTCTCATCCATCACATCATCATTCTCTGGTCCCAAGAGCATTATTTTTGCAACTTCATTTTATTACATTGTAGTTATACACTTATTCCATAATTGGCTTAATAAGGATCTATCTAAATGCCCGAGTGAATGAAATTTCTCTTTAAATGTTCAAATAGAGAAAGTGTTTGATCCCAAAATCCATTGAAATCCATATAACAAGATATTATCATATCTTATGTAGTTTTAGTTTTGCTCTTAGACTTACCATATGTATGATGATAATACTTAGTGTTTAAAATCAACTCTATATAATGATCATTCTGAATATTTTACCAAAACATCAAAGTAATATTTGGATCCTTATTAGGTAAAATTTAATGTGGTACCCCATGAAGCCTTAACATTTTCTTAATGTATATTTCAATAACAAGATCTAGATACAAATATTATTTGATAGTAATAAAGTGTGGTGACCTCATAAGGTGAACGACAATAACCCATAATCACCTCAACATCAAATATATGATAAGACCTAAAGGTTACCAGAACCATTAATCATATGTCCAAAAAGTGTAAGGGAATTCCACCTAAAATAACATTATATCTAAAAACTATACAAAACCAAAGGGTTCTATTTCCAAAAATCCTTCTCACAATTAACACAATATTAATAAAATCCCACCAGAAAACACAAAAAATTTGTTGTCTATGAAATTGAACTTTTGATCAGACATAATCCCAAAATCCCTTGGTGGTATCCCTAACTCTAAATTTAATCTTACATGGAGAAATATACACATTCAAATGTTATTTTTTTCAATTATTCATTATATATGGTCATATATTTTACAAAAAAAATTCTTTTGAATCTTAGGTTGATCTTTATAAGGATAAAATGTCAAATTTTATTTCATTATTATAGAATCTAATAGAGGGATAAAATGGCATAAAATTTCACTAATGTATGAATAATAATAATTTAATAGGTCTCATTAATTAAAAATCAAACATGAATTTCCCATCTAAGGATGGAGGAATAGTGTTCCATAATTTTCTTGATTCATTTCATTCATTTTGATTGCATAATATTTCCCTTCGTCTATTTCCGTCAAAATTTTTCACGGATTTCATCCAAATTATCTCTCAGAATGGGCCCTGGATTCAAATAATGAATAATCATATCTCACTTGAATCACTAGAGCTTGTGTTGGGAATTATTTGGAATCCTCTTCTCCTACACATCATTCACCAGCCGATTAATCAAATTTTAAAATTCATGGGCTTATGAACCGCCTTTCCACATTTAAATAACCTCCCTATTAAATTAAAAAATTTACCTTGATGATGTTTTCTGACCATTATGGAATGTAGAAGGATGGAATTTCTTTCTCCCATGTGATTTAGTCAAATTTTCATGACACTCAATCATTCTTTTCTTATCTAATCTTTTGGAATATCGTGAATCTCTAATTTCTATTTCTTCCTTCAGTGTGCATCATAAAAAAAATTCAAAGATACTAAATTATCATACAGATAATGCCCTTTAGAGACTTTAATTTAAGGTACAAAATAATATATCAACCTTACATTTAGTTTTTATGATAATACCATAATCATACCTTACATGTATTGCAAAATTTTCCTCATTGGCACTAACATATTCATCATCCATTTTCTTTATCTCCAAAGAGCTCCTACTACAACTTTATATGATGAATACATGAAATTTACTTATTGAAAAATAAATTATTAAACTAATCCAAATACATGGTGTCAATTATATCATGCTCTATTGTATTATTGATAATATTAAATAATTTATTTGTTTTACCTTACCAAGGAAAACCATCCAATTATTGCATGTTCTTAACAATGGAAGACATAAAATATCATTTTAGTGGTACAAATACATTCCTTAATAACTAGTGGATCTATAGAACCACTAAAATATACTTGATGATGCCTCATGAAGGACTCAATATATGATTGTTCCCTACTTTCAAATTTGGTAAGTTCAGCATGATCCATAGTTTTAGAATGTTGTGTGAGGATCTAAATAGAATTATTATTCTAGTTCTCATTGAATTTGGTTCATCATGAGGATAATAATTACTTTTTATATCTCATATAGAATTAAAATAGTTCCTTCTGGTTCCACTCATTGAATAAAACCATAAATAATAGTGTGAGAAACACTAATCATATTAAAAAACCACATAATCATTAAAAATCATTTATTTCATTTCAATATCATGACACATTCTTTTTAATATATTACACCATATATTTGACCTAGGTCATCTTTGATTATCATCTACTCAAATCTTTTTTAGTGCTTCAGAATGAAAATTATGACTTACCAAATATAATATCTTAGGATTGGTAAACCATGTGTGTAAAAATGCCCATTTTCCTAGATTGGGTGTTGCTCTATTCCATTTTAGAGTACCAATTTATTAGATATTACCCCTAGGTACCTCTAATAAAGAGTAACATCCACCTATAGTATCCATACAATGATTTATTTTTAGAAAAAAATATTTCATATGAAAACATTAGGATGTTATCCTTTTATTTTTCTTATCCACAAGGTTTTAACTAATGGTTTTTTAATCCTAATATCCAATGATTGGATAAAAATTTCATCTTATATAAACAATGAATACCTATTATTTTTATACATAAATATTTTATCTTTTTAGATGAATATTCAATAAATTGCAATAGTAAATTATCAAGGATAGTAATTGTAGAAACATAATATTTTTATTTAGTGAAAGGTAATAAATATCTACTATAAAGATCTTCTATTTTAGTACACTTCATAAAAATACCCTATTTATAACCATTCTTCATTACCTAGGGAAAGGAAACATAATAACTCGTAAGATCAGATGATCTGTAATGGAAATTATAGGAGATATAAATCTATGATCATATGATACTGTATTATAAACATAAAGGTTTATAAACCAGAACATAATTGAAATATTCCCTATGAAACCTTTTATAGATAAAAAAATGAATCATGACATAAAATTTATCATTTTTAGAAAACATGGGAAAATCAAGTGATATCCATTAAAAATCAGTCATAAACCATATAGTTAGGAAATAAAAGTATATCACCATCATAAAAAAATAATAATAATTCACATTTGGTGGTTAAATAAGAATAACCATTAATATAGTGGATTGATACTCATCACCTATTTCCAATAGTGGATCAGGATGCACCTATTTCCTATAGTGAATTAGGATGAAACTATTTCCTATAATTGATGAAGACCATCAATTTGTTTCCTATAAATGTCTCATGAGATATAATGCTTTACCCAATTAATTGGATGGAGATATTTTTCCCATAGAAAACATAATAAAAAACATATTTATGTGTTCCATATGATCTAAAAACATTCATCACAAAATACCCTATGAAATAAAATGGGTTTATAAATATTTAATCATATTATAAATTCTATGAAAGATACAAGCTTCATAATCATTTCTTGATTTCATCAAAGAATGACCCATGAAAAAATAAGTGTGATTCATAAGATTTTTATTATATTATAACCTGTGGAAGAGAAATAGTTTTCATACACATCATTCCATTATAAATTATAACTATTTTGAGAAGGAATAATAATGGTATCCCTAGATCATACCCTTATAATGTCATATGTAAAATAAATATATGTCATTTTATATTCAGAATTATTTTCAAAATACACATGGAAATATCTTAAAGAAAATAAATTTTCATTGAAAACCATTTTTTCAAACTAATATTTGATAAAACATTTTGAAAATAATTTTATTTTAAAATAACCTTGAAAACATATAAATAAATTTTCATATAAAATAATTTTCACGATGAAGGAAAATTCCATTCTTGTTGTATATATTAAAAATATTATTCCTTTTACATTTTCAGTAAAATCCAAACGACTATTTTTTTAAATAATATAAATATTTATTAAAAAAATATAAATAATAAAACCTTAAAAACAAAACATTAATAAAATAAGATAAAATTAAATCATTTTTTATAAAACAAGGTTTGGGAAGTAAAAGGGTATTCATGCTAAGAGATGAAATAAAGATAATTTTTCTAGAAAAAATAATTTCGAAATCCTGAGTATAAAAAGAGGGAAAATAAAGAGAAAACTTATTATCATGAAATAACATGTTAATAATAAAATTAATTATATTCTTGAGAAATTTATCCTAACATTTCATTATCATATTAATGAAAATAAACAATCCCTTTAAATGATGATATTTTATCATAAAACCCTCACCACTTTGGTAAAAATAAGTCATAGTTCCCATGAAACAATAACATCAAACCAAACATAAAATATCATGAATATTAATATATTCATAATATTACGTTTCAAAAGGATAGTATATACACTTTATAGAATAAGATAAGTACGTAGCGTAATTTATATACCAAAGAATCCAATTTGACACAAAAAATACTTTATCGCTTTGGTAACATTTGAATAGTGAACCTCATGAAAGAGATATAAAATAATGTATATGTAAATTTAAAAATATTTAAATAAAATATTCTAATAATAAATTCATGGGAATTATATGTACCACATAAAAGAAACACATGGTTAATTTGGCATGCATCTCACAGAAAAATAAAACTGTGACAGAAACAACATAACATTTGTCTCGACTTCCTAGAAGATGTTTTAACCTAATTTATAATAAATATAAGTTAATTATAAACATATAATAAATAATAATTATATATATCATACCAAATATGATTAATTTTGTCCATTTATTACCAATTGATAAAAAATTATTTTCTAAAATCACATATCGAGTAGTTATTGCTTTATTTTTTTGTATATGTTTTTTTATTTTCATTTGTTTTACATTGATAATGGTTCCATAATATCAATAATAATAATCATGAAAAAATTATCATATTAATATATCATTTATAATGTTAATACCAATCATGAAAGATGGTTCTAATAAATGAACTTTATTATGATCATGAAGATAGTAGGCTGAATGTATGCTTAAGTAACATTTAGATTTCTCAATGATCAATATGAAAATGTGGTAATTAATATATTCTATACACATAATGATGAAAATTTAATAAATGAAATGTTATTTTTTTATATGTACTAAAATATTCTAACCATGTGGTGTGGAGATTAATAGAGAGAGTTATAATGCTTTATGAAAGAGGTAGTCCACTCATACACAAATGATGTTATCATCATACAATGATTGAAAATATAAGATATAAATTGATATATTATCATTTAATAATGATAAATATTTCATAATTAACAAAATTATGTCATTTATATCACATATATTCATTAAATATATCCTTATTATCTTCCATGTAAATTGATAATGAAAAACAATTCGCATTACTTCGCAAAGCGGTAGTCTGTCATACACACGAGTGAAATATATATTATCACCTATTTAATGGAAAGTAAAAAATTTATATATGTTATATTGACCACATAAGTGTAATTATTTTATAAATTTAATATATTTACTTAATATCAATCATCATACCCAACCGTGAGAGGTGGTAATGGAAAAAACGAATGATTATGGTTTTTGAGATGGTAGTTCACCACACACAGGAATATTGATTTCGTAACCCATTTGATGGAAGAGGATATGTAACAGCCCAAGATTTTATAAAAAATATTATTTTTAATTTTATTAATGTCTTGTGTTGTACGCTACACCAAAAGGAGCTTTCACAACACGCATGCTTGACTTGCCTTGCATTACACGCAATCGCGACCTTCCTCGATAGCGTGTGTAATACGCAATACCGAGTTTCACTAAACAATGATATGCTAATAAAATATTATTAAAACTAGCTGGTATGAATAGTAATAACCACTTTTTAAAATTCTGTAAATATTATTTTTCAAAATGAACTTCATTTTTGGATTCGGAGTATCGAATTTAGCCTAAGGTGAAATTTTGGTACATTTCGGATAACTTTCATATTCTGATGAATAGTGAAAATTACTAAATTATAATTAAAAACAAATTTTTTAATCGAAATAATTAATAGTGATAAATTATTAATTGGAGTAGTTTTAAAGTATATTTAGAATATATTTTTACAATTTAATACAATGTTGGTCATTGGATGTAATTGCACATTTAAACCAGACATAAACAAGTGTCAATCTTTTGATAGATATTGTTTCTTAAAAACACGCTATTTGTTTTAACTGCGGGATTTAATTATAAAATTAATTAATGCAACTTCTATGTTATGAATTTGGTAAAATAGACTTCATTTTTGAATTCGGAATATGAAATATAGCTTAGGATGAAATTTTGGCATTTTTCTGAAAACCTTCATTTTTTGATGAATAGTGAAACTACTAAGTGGTAGTTAAAAAACTGAATTTTTCATAAAACATAATTTTACCGCTTCTGTGAATGGAATTTCAAAAATCCGAGAGACATGGTTGATGTCAGTAAGTAAAATGTGGTTCAATGAGATGAAAATAATTTTTGGTGAATAGTAACTTTTTACTTTTATTTACCACGGTTAAAAGTAAATAGGGTAATTAAGGGTAAGAATGATATTAATGTTACCCTAACACATGTCCAAATTCTATTGGATAAGTGTATCTCGACCAAAAACAACCTTAAGTGTAAAATATTATCATTTAGGCCCACTTGGATTAGATTAGGACATTTATTATTATTTAATTCAAAGAAGAGTTAAAAGAGTTAAAATCAATGTTTATTCACTAAAACATTTTTAATATGGGGTTATACATAAGATAAATTCGACTATAAATATTCATTAGAAATCTACGAAGATTTCCTATATAATGATATTTTATTTATAATTTTTAGACTTTATATAAATTAATTTATTTATGACACAACGATGATGCAGTAATTACCCTTTTAAGGAAATATTAACATAATTGATGTTATAAATACTCAAATGAATGTAATTTGAGACTTTTTATGAATTCCACTAATTTTCTAGGTTACTATGATATATTAGTGTTTATTTAATCAACTTGGTTCGAACATATAATTCTGTTATGACTTTCACAAAAATCATATATCAAATAGTGTCAAAATTGACACAAAATAGTTTTTAAATCAAATATTATATTATTAATTGTTATTTTATTCCTAAAAATCTAAGGTTCGGCCATATGACTCAGATAAGGATATATATATTAATAATAAACAATTTGGGGTTCGTTTGGCATGTTATAGTAAGTGTATTAACCATATAGTGAAAGAAAACAAAAAGACACGGTAAAAGTTAAATTATTTAACTTAGAGTTAAATCTAATTGATAAGGTTAAAATAAGAACCTAAACTTGTCTAAATCATATTGGTTGATAGGATTTCGTCCCATCCCCACTTTAGCTTCGAAATAAGACCCTTTGGAACCATTATAAACCGATATTTACTTTAATATAAAATAATATTTTGAGATATTCCTAAGGTGCCCCTCTCCTCCCTTATAAAAGGACACCTCCTCCCCCTCATCCTCACTCCAATTTGAGCACTCAAGCTCGGCCAAACCCTGCAAAAATCTCTTCTCCACTTCCTTAGAAACATCCTAGAAGATCTGGTCTTCCTCAAAGACCAATTTTAGTGCCCTAAGAGGAGGTCTCAAAGAGGCGCTTCAAAGAAGAGGTAATTACCGTTACCAATTCTTTCATCTTTATTTCTTATTCCACTTCTTCTTCTTAGGTTGTTTAATTATGAAGTAATAACATCAGTATCACTCATATACTGATATGTTATTATAAGTATGAAACAACCCTATTTCACCATCTATCCATCCTACGGAAAAAGAAATCACCGCGCGTGCGTACGTACGGAATACCGTCTCCACGCCGTGGTGTAATCTATTTTCCACCACCACCTTACATGGATGGGTATAATGGTGTAAAGAATAACTATACATAGTTATTAAAACATCATATTGATTCTGATATATTGTATAATCCACTCCAATTCAATTCAATATTTATGGAAATGATATCATCGCTCGTGCGTACGTACGGACTACCGTCTCCACGATGCGATGAGATTCATTCTTAATGATTAACCATTCATGAATGATTATAAAGTATATATAATAAGTACTAATGAAATATATGACATAATAATGATACTGGGTTTATGTATATATATATATATATGTATGTCATCTACTTACTTCCATTCAAGACAATAAGGAAAGAAAAACAGCGTTCATGCGTACGTACGGACTACCGTCTCCATGAACGGTGTTTTTCATTTTATTTATCTATCTATTATATATATATATATACTGAATATATATGATATATAAATCATATTTTATATTCTGGAAGTAAGTAAATCATGATATAAGTAATAATGATGTCAAGAACAACAAGTCAAAACACCTACGATAAATGAAACGATTTTACCCAAAACGCTTCTTTAACATGGAATTTACAAAAGAACGGGTAATATAATGTCATAAGTGAACCATATATAATATCATAACAATGAATATGATTCTGTAATAAGTCAATGACATTATTTAAATCATTATACAGGAGATTCGGACACATACGAAGCAAATCGGACCTAAGGTAAGGGATATATCACAATCTCATTTTTATCCGAGATTGTTTATTCGTAAGTATTTACTGGGGTGTATTTTATCATCCACGTCCATGTTTCATCAATATGTAATATTAATTCCATCCACCAACAATAGTTTAAATCCAATTTTACCCTTCGGTGAGTTTTTAGTAAAGAATATGAAGGGAATATTTTGTCGTTTTTTCGTACGAGGTACTTTTTGACTTTTCCGACAAAAGTACGAAGAATGTTTTTTTTAACTTATACGGGATGAATGGATTTTTAAAACATTATTTACAAGAAGCTTCCTTTAAAAGTTTTCAAGTTTATTTTTAATCAACTTCTTTTAGTTTAAAATTGTATGACATGTTAAGAAAGGAAAAGTGTTTTTGAAGTAGAAAGGATATTTTCCTCAAGAATGAAGTTCAAGTGTTTTATCAAAATTATTTTCCATCTAAGATAATAAAGGGTTCTATTTTTATCCCTATTATTACATTGATTTGATTGTGTTGTGATGGAATATTTTTATGAATTCCTTTATCGTATATGAATTGTTTTATGATGTCATGATGTTTAAGATTCCCATTTTTATTACATGGGTTATGCAATGATGTATGGTTTATGATTTTGTGGCACACATAAGAATGGTATAATTATGAGATGGGTGGGACCTATATCTCCATCCAATGCATTGGGTAAAGATTTTATATCTCATGAGATAGACAGGGCTGGAACGGTAGGTTATACCGGTTCAGTGAAACAGGACTGAAACGAGGGTTACTCGATTCAGAAAGGGACTTTGTCCATTAAGATAGTCTTGGAAATTAGTCTTGACTAACAAGAAATGATTCTCTATGATTATGTGTGTATGCCACAAAGTTTCATGTTTTATGTTATGATTATTGGGATTACTTTTTCACTGCCATGATTTATCCCATGATTATGAAATTATGCTCTCTTTTGCAGGTTATGATTTCCAAAATGTTATATTCTTATGAATATGATGTGATTGATATTTATTTTGATTACTCTTACTGAGCATTTGAGCTCACCCTTTTATGTTTTCTTTCCCCAGGATATAAAGAAAGGTTTTAGGTAAAAAAAAAAGGAAGATCTTTATGGGAGTTTTTGAAGATCTTTCACCACGATTAGAAGATTATAGTCCGAGTTTCCAAAGACACTAAACTATTACTGTCCTTGTGTGTGTGTTTTTGTAATGTACTAAGTATTCCGCAAAAGTAATGTAATGTCAATGTACGTCAAGATACGGGTCTCTACAGTTGGTATCAGAGGAAAGGTTTAGTCAACCTTTGGAAACTAGGACGCGAAAACGTTAGTGAGATCCCTAGAGATATTTCTAAGGTATGTCTAGGGATGTCCCTAAGGATAAGTATACGTATAGGATATAGTCCTAGAACTACGGTAACGATCTTAGAATTTATCCTAATATGTTAGATATTGAGGGTGCTCCCCCTTTACTATGTTGTCTTCCCTAGCATGATTTCGCCTCTCACAAAATTCTTTTTGTGTTTTAGTTAATGGAGGGAACCAGAAGGAATTCGGTTAACATTAAATCCAATGGACAAATTGGTGATTATGAGCAACAAAATTGTGTAATGCCTAGAGATAAAGATATTGTGATTATGCCGATTCAGTCATCGCGATATATGATTAACAAGGTGAAATTTAGTGGTATGACTAATTCATCAAAGAAGACGAAGATAAACTATTATGCATGTTCGCATGTTGAGGAGCATAAAGAAAGGAAGATTGAAATTTCTAAAGAAGGGAAGAAGAACCTTGAGGAATACCTCAAATGGAGGGACCGATGTTATCTGTATGGAGAAACGGGTCATAGAGTGACAGATTGTTATGGAGTTCAATGTCTTATTTGTGGAGAACATGGGCATTACCCAACTCAATGCCCTGACCTAAAAAGATACTTCTAAATCAAGGAAGGACTTATTCCAGGACAGTCATTGAAGTGGATGGACTGAAGTGTTTATGTATTGGTATTCAAGAATACTGTTGTTGAGGTACTTTAATGGTGTATTGGAATATTTATGTATTGGACTAATGTGGTATTCGAAGTGATTGAGGTATTTTTGAAAAAAATATGATATGCACATAATGAAGGGAAATTGAGAAAATGAAATATTTGACAGTATTCATGAGCTCATGATTGATATAAGGACTAAGTGATATCATGGTTTGAGAATATAGAATTTTGAGGATTTTGGTATGTGGAAAGTGATAACTTTTAACTGCATTCATGTTTTCACTAAGGATCAATGGGTATTCAAGAGAATACATGATTAAGGCCTTTGAATGTTTGGAATGTGACCAACAAGACATATCTTATGATATATAGGGATCAAAGATGGTATTAAATCTCTGGTAATCGTTTTCACTATATTATGACAATGGACTGCAGTATTATGGATAAGCCTAAAGATTGGAATAGATTATGTTGGACAAAAGTTAGGATAGAACTTTTTTCGATATTATTAATGGGATGTTATAGCAATATAGTTCTAGAAAAAGGACAACCTGCAGGACGGGCGACAGCCCATCGCTTCGGACAAGGCTGTGGGAATCGAACCCACAACCGAAGTGCGACTGGCCTTTATCGCCTACCACTGGCCTACAGGAAGTCCCTGTTTAGTAGAAACTAGTTTTATTATATTAAGCAGTATGATATATGAAGTATAAGTCCATTTTAGGAACCATATATGATTAATCTCACTATAGATCGACTTATGTATATAATTTTTGGTAACCTTTTGTTTGAGACAGATGGAATGACCCGTCATTCTATCACATGATCTGCTAACACTTCACGAATAACAAATTCAACTGCATTTATTTAAGAGATGAAGTGGAAATTGTTCTAGGCACGAAAAATAGTGAGATTGTACCAAAATAAAGAAAGTATTTATTCCAATTCAAATTTTCAACTTTAGGGAAATGATCTTGAAAACCAAAAATGTTGTCCTAGTGATCTTACACCTGATGAATCGGATGGTACCTTAGATAGTCACAAATTTATGGATTTGTGATTATTGGCTTTTCCATAGCCATGTTCTCTACCACTCTCCATTAGAACATGATGGTTAGATTTCTCTTCCATATCCATATTTTCACCTATGTGGAAACCCAATGATTAGTTTATTTGGGTAACCGTTACGTTTCATACTTTTGTTTTTAAAGATTGGTTTTGATATTCCTTTTTACGATGTGGGTTTCTATTAAAGAAACTTTCAAATAGTAAACAATTTATAACCCCGACGAATTTCGAGGGCGAAATTCATTTTAAGGGGGGTAGAATGTAACAGCCCAAGATTTTATAAAAAATATTCTTTTAAATTTTATTAATGTCTTGTGTTGTACGCTACACCAAAAGGAGCTTGCACAACACGCATCCTTGACTTGCCTTGCATTACACGCAATCGCGACCTTCCTCGATAGCGTGTGTAATACGCAATACCGAGTTTCACTAAACAACGATATGCTATTAAAATATTATTAAAACTAGCCGGTATGAATAGTAATAACCACTTTTTAAAATTCTGTAAATCTTATTTTTCAAAATGAACTTCATTTTTGGATTCGGAGTATCGAATTTAGCCTAAGGTGAAATTTTGGTACATTTCGGATAACTTTCATATTCTGATGAATAGTGAAAATTACTAAATTATAATTAAAAAACAACTTTTTTAATCGAAATAATTAATAGTGATAAATTATTAATTGGAGTAGTTTTAAAGTATATTTAGAATATATTTTTACAATTTAATACAATTTTGGTCATTGGATGTAATTGCACATTTAAACCAGACATAAACAAGTGTCAATCTTTTGATAGATATTGTTTCTTAAAAACACGCTATTTGTTTTAACAGCGGGATTTAATTATAAAATTAATTAATGCAACTTCTATGTTATGAATTTGGTAAAATAAAATTCATTTTTGAATTCGGAATATGAAATATAGCTTAGGATGAAATTTTGGCATTTTTCTGAAAACCTTCATTTTTTGATGAATAGTGAAACTACTAAGTGGTAGTTAAAAAACTGAATTTTTCATAAAACTTAATTTTACCGCTTCTGTGAATGGAATTTCAAAAATCCGAGAGACACGGTTGATGTCATTAAGTAAAATGTGGTTCAATGAGATGAAAATAATTTTTGGTGAATAGTAACTTTTTACTTTTATTTACCACGGTTAAAAGTAAATAGGGTAATTAAGGGTAAGAATGATATTAATATTACCCTAACACATGTCCTAATTATATTGTACAAGTGTATCTCGACCAAAAACAGCCTTAAGTGTAAAATATTATCATTTAGGACCACTTGGATTAGATTAGGACATTTATTATTATTTAATTCAAAGAAGAGTTAAAAGAGTTAAAATCAAAGTTTATTCACTAAAACATTTTTAATATGGGGTTATACATAAGAT
The DNA here is from genome assembly GCA_963277665.1 of Viscum album. Classification (NCBI taxonomy): domain Eukaryota; kingdom Viridiplantae; phylum Streptophyta; class Magnoliopsida; order Santalales; family Viscaceae; genus Viscum; species Viscum album. Next base: position 739,258,150 of record OY728137.1, read on the forward strand.
AAATTAGACTATAAATATTCATTAAGAAGCTAAAGAGATTTCCTATATAATGATAGTTTATTTATAATTTTTAGACTTTAAATAAATTAATTTATTTATGACACAACGATGATGCAGTAATTACCCTTTTAAGGAAATATTAACATAATTGATGTTATAAATACTCAAATGAATGTAATTTGAGACTTTTTATGAATTCCACTAATTTTCTAGGTTACTATGATATATTAGTGTTGATTTAATCAACTTGGTTCGAACATATAATTCTGTTATGACTTTCACAAAAATCATATATCAAATAGTGTTAAAATTGACACAAAATAGTTTTTAAATCAAATATTATATTATTAATTGTTATTTTATTCCTAAAAATCTAAGGTTCGGCCAAATGACTTAGATAAGGATATATATATTAATAATAAACAATTTGGGGTTCGTTTGGCATGTTATAGTAAGTGTATTAACCATATAGTGAAAGAAAACAAAAAGACACGGTAAAAGTTAAATTATTTAACTTAGAGTTAAATCTAATTGATAAGGTTAAAATAAGAACCTAAACTTGTCTAAATCCTATTGGTTGATAGGATTGCGACCCATCCCCACTTTAGCTTCGAAATAAGACCCTTTGGAACCATTATAAACCGATTTTTACTTTAATATAAAATAATATTTTGAGATATTCCTAAGGTGCCCCTCTCCTCCCTTATAAAAGGACACCTCCTCCCCCTCCTCCTCACACCAATTTGAGCACTCAAGCTCGGCCAACCCCTGCCAAAATCTATTCTCCACTTACTTAGCAACATCCTAGAGGTTCTGGTCTTCCTCAAAAACCAATTTTAGTGCCCTAAGAGGAGGTCTCAAAGAGGCGCTTCAAAGAAGAGGTAATTACCGTTACCAATTCTTTCATCTTTATTTCTTCTTCCACTTCTTCTTCATAGGTTGTTTAATTATGAAGTAATAAAATAAGTATCACTCATATACTGATATGTTATTATAATTATGAAACAACCCTATTTCACCATCTATCCATCCTACGGAAAAAGAAATCACCGCGCGTGCGTACGTACGGAATACCGTCTCCACGCCGTGGTGTAATCTATTTTCCACCACCACCTTACATGGATGGGTATAATGGTGTAAAGAATAACTATACATAGTTATTAAAACATCATATTGATTCTGATATATTGTATAATCCACTCCAATTCAATTCAATATTTATGGAAATGATATCATCGCTCGTGCGTACGTACGGACTACCGTCTCCACGACGCGATGAGATTCATTCTTAATGATTAACCATTCATGAATGATTATAAAGTATATATAATAAGTACTAATGAAATATATGACATAATAATGATACTGGGTTTATGTATATATATATATATGTATGTCATCTACTTACTTCCATTCAAGACAATAAGGAAAGAAAAACAGCGTTCATGCGTACGTACGGACTACCGTCTCCATGAACGGTGTTTTTCATTTTATTTATCTATCTATTATATATATATATATATACTGAATATATATGATATATAAATCATATTTTATATTCGGGAAGTAAGTAAATCATGATATAAGTAATAATGATGTCAAGAACAACAAGTCAAAACACCTACGATAAATGAAACGATTTTACCCAAAACGCTTCTTTAACATGGAATTTACAAAAGAACGGGTAATATAATGTCATAAGTGAACCATATATGATATCATAACAATTAATATGATTCTGTAATAAGTCAATGACATTATTTAAATAATTATACAGGAGGTTCGGACACATACGAAGCAAATCGGACCTAAGGTAAGGGAAATATCACAATCTCATTTTTATCCGAGATTGTTTATTCGTAAGTATTTACTGGGGTGTATTTTATCATCCACGTCCATGTTTAATCAATATGTAATATTACTTCCATCCACCAACAATAGTTTAAATCCAATTTTACCCTTCGGTGAGTTTTTAGTAATGAATATGAAGGGAATCTTTTGTCGTTTTTTCGTACGAGGTACTTTTTGACTTTTCCGAAAAAAGTACGAAGACTGTTTTTTTAACTTATACGGGATGAATGGATTTTTAAAACATTATTTACAAGAAGATTCCTTTAAAAGTTTTCAAGTTTATTTTTAATCAACTTCTTTTAGTTTAAAATTGTATGACATGTTAAGAAAGGAAAAGTGTTTTTGAAGTAGAAAGGATATTTTCTTCAAGAATGAAGTTCAAGTGTTTTATCAAAATTATTTTCCATCTAAGATAATAAAGGGTTCTGTTTTTATCCCTATTATTACATTGATTTGATTGTGTTGTGATGGAATATTTTTATGAATTCCTTTATCGTATATGAATTGTTTTATGATGTCATGATGTTTAAGATTCCCATTTTTATTACATGGGTTATGCAATGATGTATGGTTTATGATTTTGTGGCACACATAAGAATGGTATCATTATGAGATGGGTGGGACCTATATCTCCCTCCAATGCATTGGGTAAATATTTAATATCTCATGAGATAGACAGGGATGGAACGGTAGGTTATACCGGTTCAGTGAAACAGGACTGAAACGAGGGTTACTCGATTCAGAAAGGGACTTTGTCCACTAAGATAGTCTTGGCAATTAGTCTTGACTAACAAGAAATGATTCTCTATGATTATGTGTGTATGCCACAAAGTTTCATGTTTTAAGTTATGATTATTGGGATTACCTTTTCCCTGCCATGATTTATCCCATGATTATGAAATTATGCTCTCTTTTGCAGGTTATGATTTCCAAAATGTTATGTTCTTATGAATATGATGTGATTGATATTTATTTTGTTTACCCTTACTGAGCATTTGAGCTCACCCTTTTATGTTTTCTTTTCCCCAGGATATAAAGAAAGGTTTTAGGTAAAAAAAAGGAAGATCTTTATGGGAGATTTTGAAGATCTTTCACCACGATTAGAAGATTATAGTCCGAGTTTCCAAAGACACTAAACTATTACGGTCCTTGTGTGTGTGTTTTTGTAATGTACTAAGTATTCCGCAAAAGTAATGTAATGTCAATGTACGTCAAGATACGGGTCTCTACAGGATATGGTTGTATTTAATGAACATAGTATAATAAAATCAATTAATTTGTAATATAACAATGTTAATATAAATAAAAGGTACAATAATAATTTAGGAAGTTAAAGGAAGAAATAATATAAAGAGTCTTATTGAATTACAATACCTCTTCTTGGAGAAACCTCCTTATGTTTCCACCAAAATCCTATCTATAATGGATTTTTTAAGAAAATAACAATTAATTCATGGGATTCGTTATTTTTATATGTTATTTTGGTAGATATTGGTTAGAAAATGAGTAGTTTTTGTGTGTATAGGAGAGTAGAATTGGTGGCCATTTATAAGTGAGGTGAGTGGCGTGCTTGTAATTTTATGAAAAGGAAAAGGTGTATCCATGTTTCTTTCAATCCAATAAGATAAAAAATAAACCATTATATAAATATAGACTTTTAAATTTATATATATATATACAATTTATTTTATACAAGTTTATATGCCATTTTATCACTTGCCTTTTTATTTTAACACCCAATGAACACATTTTTACCATAACCATGGTAATTAATTTTTACTCTTTAAAATTTTAATTTTAACAAAAAAATGACTTAAAATTAATAGTTAATATAATTATTGAATCCATTTTACTAAAATCAATTCAATTAATTGATATTTTTTATTTTAAAATTAATCACATAGACACGATGAGAAAACAAATTTTTAAGAGAAAAAGAAAACATTTATACAATGTTTTTATTTCAATATTCAATATGAGAAAGATTCCAATAGAAAAAAATTGATTGAAATATATCTCATATATCTAATTATATTTTTAAACCCATTTAAAAATAAATTTAACATTATAAAAAATTTCAATAAAATGGCAGTTTTCAATTAAAATTTTTTATTTTCCACTATTCCTCAAATTTTTTTAACTATTCAGAAAATTACAACAAATTCAACATAAGATTATTTTGACATGATTATTTAAAAAATTAACATTATATGTTCAAATAAATTTTATTATTTAAAAATTATTTGTATAACTTTTTCACTATAAAAAGGAAACAAAAATTCTTTTTTAAAATTATATTTTTAAGAATAAAATTGGATTTATTCATATCTATTTTCATTAAAAAAACATAAGAATAATGTTAAATAGTTGATTGATTTTATAAAATATATAAATTTCCTCAATCTAAATCATCTGATGTGGTTTGATTATTTTTTTTATGTGAAACTCTTTTATTTTCAAAAAATAGTTTTTTATCAAAAGATTTCCTTTAATTTAAAAGAGTATATATTTTCATTTAAAATTAAATCGTCAAAAAATAATTCATTTTATAAAAATGTTTAAAAAATTTATTATCACAATTTATTTTATTCTATTTATACCCTCTACTCAATGAGCTAAGAGATTACTATCATTTTAAATAATAATATTTTAATACTATATCATATTTCGTTTTAACTAAGTGTTGCGTGTTATTAAAGATAAACATAGTGTTTCCTGTAGTGAAAGCTAAAAAAAATTTTGTGTCTAAAAAAATTATAAAAAAAATAATATTTATTAGGAAAAAATATTCATAAAATCGTGGGGTGTTACAATACTTTTTTCATAAATATCGATATTATAGTATGGTGTATATGATTATTTCCGAAACCGTATATTATTTTTTATTTGGTTTTACATGGAATGTTATTTGACAAACTGGGGAAATATTGATAAATCAATATCCTTTACTCAATGTGAATATTTTATGATAAGGCATATAGTTTGTTAATTAAATATATTATTCAATATGTGTGGGATGATTTGGAAAAGTATATATGAGTTGGGGATTATTATAGATAGCCCCTCGATTAATCGAAATGGCTCATGAGAGAAATTAGTTAGCCAAATCTGAAGGGGTTTTACCTAGTAGTTTTAAATTATCTCGAGGAAGGTATTTTCAATATCATTTTTCATTATTTCTTTGGTAATGATATTGAACAATTAATAATTTAATTAATTATAATTCAGTTAATATTATTATCCATAAAATTTTCATTGTGATGTTATTTCTAGATGCATTTCATTATTAGTTTATTGATTAGATGAAATTTTTTTCTAAATAATTTACCATTCCAGATTGAAAATTCTATTGCCAATTATGATAGTAATAATTTTGATAAAATTGAATGTGTGTTCAGTTAATTCAATTTCAATATTTACTATTCATTATCGAATTATGATAGTCATATTATTGATTAAATATAATATTTGTTTAGTATTTTAGCATGCCATATTGATGATGATTTTTTGAGTCATAATATCTTTCAATTAATGTTACCCTTTCTGAGAATTTGAACTCACCCTAATTTTTTTCCTTTTCCATGGGATTTGATGATGTATTCTTAGAATGATTTTATGGATGAATTTTTTCCGTTATAATGAATTGTATTTTACTTCACTTTATAAAATTTTTATCAGGTTTATAAATGGTTCTCCAAAAATAATAAATCGTTCAACCATTATAAATTTGATCCATTATATCTAATTCAATATAATAAAGTAGGTATCGGCTCTGGGATATAGGCTTTTTTGTTCATTTTAATTGGTATAAAATAATTTTTTAATAAAAATTTGAGTACTAGATTAAGGAAAACAATGATTAATGGATATATCTCTATGATATAATTTGGGGATAAGTATTGAAGAACATTATAATGTTATGGTAAGGAATATATTATTTGGGTTTTCTAAGCTAGATATCTCTATATGGATAGTACTTGTTGATGTGTTTATATCATATGTGTACCTAGGTGTAATAACTCTAAAAAGGAAAAACTGGGCTTGGCCCGATCTTCACCCAGTGTATGACAACATGCCTCACCATGCACCTATTTTGTAACTTATGTGAGATATTCTTATGATAATACCCATTTTCTTTACAAAACATTATTATGGACTTGAAAACAAAGATATCCAAAAAAACATGTATATGATTATAATATTAATATTATAAACATTTATTTTCTTATTTACTGTTAGTTGATACCAAATATATAGAATTATACATTATTATTTAAAATTCATAATTTTATATGATAATCCAGTATATTCCATGGTTTAGAAATGGTGCATAAAAAAGAATAAGGGTACAACTTCTCATGGCCAATGTAAATATTTCCCTACATAGAAAGCTAGTATATATGGTATTCTAATGGAGATGATGATAGATAGATTAGGGATGTTTAATTAGGTTAAGAAAAATTCCCTTTCAAGATAGAGATATATATTTCCCATAATGACTCTCATATGTTGTGTTTGTTCATGAGATAGAAGCCCCCATAATTTTGTGTGACTACAATTCAATGGAATCTGAGTAATGGATTATTTGTCCAAAGAAGATATTTATAACCATGGGTTGAAATGAAAACGAAAATGTATCACTTGTAGGGTATTATATCAAAAGGAATGATGATCAATGGTGGTCGTTAAACCAGAATATATGGGAGGAATATTAAATAGAACTCTTCGAATAGAAATATTTTAAGGATACGTTCATCAAAAATTATATACCCCATGATCTAAAAAATTTAATGAATAGAATGTTCCTATTCTTAAATAAAACGGAATAAGAATGTTTTTTCAATTATGTGTCTACCAAGACAAGGATATCCTTGTATATTAATGATTCCATACAATATCATAGTTCATGGTTTACTATTTCATTGAAGGGATTAATAAAAGTCTATGAATGAGTTTTTTGTACCATGAAAATGGTGAATTAATTCTATATATACTACTTGTCCAAGGGATATAAATAATATAATAGGTTCAGTGATAACCAAGAGAAATGGATTTCATCAAAGAGTAAGATATTGAAGCAATATCCACGTTATTAGAAATGTAGAAAGAATCATCCAAGGAAATTCATTAAGGGATTGAGTTTTTTTTATAATTATGCAGATAACAGTCATCAGGATAGGGAATAAGAATGAAATAAAAAATTCTTTATTTAGTGCTTTAAAATTAGATTGTTGGGGAACTATGTAAAATAATTCCAATAGATTTAAGGGAATATACCACATAAGTTCACTAGGGGAAAGGATAAACTTATTAAATCACTATAGATGAGGTAGAAGTACCCAATGATGCTGTGGAAGGTACATTAATCAGAAATTAAAATTTATAAAATTATATATTTCATTCTGTATCCTCACAATCATTTATATCTTCCATACATTCCATGAAAATTAGATAATTTCCAAGCACATTAAAAAGGTATTTGTAAGTAAATATTCATACTTTACATATCACTACTATAACGATATGTAAATATGTTCCCATTATTACATATAAATGTTCTTTATTTATAGACTTTATTATCATATCTATTGATTAGTTCAATATAATTCAGGGTATATACTGGATTTCAAAATATTTTTCAAAAAATTGTTACAAGAAGAAGTAAATTACAATTCATGATGAATATTTAGAATACCTTATCGGTAGAGTAGATCCATCATCATCAGAGACATGTAGAAATTCACCTCTAGTAGTTCTTCTAAATAAGAATCCGGGAAAAGAAGAGAAAAAAATATTTGGTTGGAGAAGATAATCTTCAAATTTATGATATACATATTTTATTGGAATATATTGATGTATTTTATGTGGAATTTACTAGACCCCCCCCCCCCCCCCCACGAAAGTGTGACATTTTTTTAATTTAATCCCCAGTTCAAGTCTAATATAAAATATTTTCTATACAATGACCACTTTGGAGATAGTAATGTAGATTAAACAACATGATATGTTCCATTATAATAGAATTATTCACCCAAATCTTTCATCATGAGGGTCCCATATTCTCTTTATTAAGATTAAATATGGATCCAAGAGTTTTTCCATTGATTATTTGGAAATCAAAGCTAATACGATAAAAAAAAGTACCATCTATATCGCATTAATGACTAATTCAATAACATTCATGGAGCCTTGTATTTTCCAATGATTTACCTTTTTCTGAGTATCATTAATTGTGAGTAAATGGGGAAGATATTTAGAATGATGTTTTACAAATGATGTTAGAAAATTGTGGGTTTATAATAAATCATTTTGGAAAACCTAATGAAATATCTATTTTTATAGATCTAATAAATATAGTTTTCATGGAATATATAGATTATTTTTCTATATTCGTTGATGATATTTTATTCTATTATAAAAGATAAAAGGACCATGAGAATCTCTTATGAATCATTCATGAGACTCATTGAAGGAATTTGTTCTCTGGGAAATTTAGTAAGTGTGGATTATGGATTTAATATATTTATTTTCTGGTCTATAGTATCTAAAATGATATAATGTCAATTATTCCTATGAAGATTACGATATTCTAAGAATATCATATTTTAAAAAACATTACTAAGGTTCACAATTTCTTCGTTTTGGTACAATACTATCAGCAGTTCATTTAGTTTCTTTTTTATTGGATAACCCATTAACCTCGATAAAATGTAAAGGGGTTATGATTTTTTGGAAAAAGAAATACATTCACCATTTTGATAGACTAAATAGGGGAGTGGTTAATTATCTAATTTTCAATCCACCATATGTAAATGATGTGTTTTTTATATATATTATTTCATTGAGGAAGAGAAATTGGAATTTCCTAATTAAAATTTATAATGTCATTTCTTACGCATCTATGAATTTGAAGACACATGAATATATTTATCCAAAAAAATTTCACGAGTTGGTAGATGTAATTGTTTTTTTATTGATATATAGATATTATCTCTATGGTGAAAGATGCAAGATATAAAAAAATAATAAAATCATAAGATACATCATTTAAAAAATCACACAATAAGATAAAAAAGAATTGGATTGAGCTACTCATGGATTAGAATATCTCAATAGACTAACACTTGTGTAAATAAAATATGGTTGTAGGTACATTGAGTTAATAAATCATGGTGTTCTAAACTAATCAAGGATTTAGAGGGATACATTTTTCATATATATATTAGTTGTAGAAGATGGAATTATAGAGAAAGGGTACATATCATTCATTTTTCAAATGATCATGAAACCGTATTTTTTAGTCATGAATAAAATTTCTCAATATAATGATAAAAAATGTAAGAAGAAAATTAAAGCTATGAATAATGATAAATTATCATACTTCATTTGTGATGATGATGTTATAATATTATGAAATACATTGTGTGATTCATCTATACCTGATCTAAAAAATAGAATTATTGGATGGCATTGATAGATCAAATTTATTATGCCACCTTGTATCACAAACTTTTATAGTGATTTGAGTGTACATTTGTAGGATCCCATGTTTTCCAACTGGATTTAAATTCCTAAAAGAGCGTGAATTTTGTTTTTTGGGGGAGTTTATTATTTAAGGTGGGGATCAGAAATATATCATGTGAGACAGAACAAATTAAAGATTTTTTTGGACTTAGATAAAATCCCAAGGGGTGCATTGTGTATTTCTGCACATTAGGGAGTTTCAAGATATGAAACCTTATATCAAGAGGATCTAATAGGGGTGCCCAGTTTTTCTAAAATCATGTGTCCCTCTAGCAGTAACCATTTAGACAGTACAATGGGATTGTTTGTGAAAGACAGTTTGTTCAAATAGTGTGTACTGTCTTGTATGTCTGTGTGACCTTCTATATATTCTTAACCAATCGAAACTGTATTGTTTGTGGATGGTTTCCCAAATCAGGCACATGAATCGTACAACCTCCCATTTTGGGAAATTCCACCTACACGATTGGTGAACTGTTTTTCCAACTATATAGACAAACTATGTTCCTTAATAAAGGTTGTAAAATTAACTTTTTTAAAATATTTTCTTTTTTCATTTCTTTCCTCTATTCTCCCTTCTTTTTGTGCACTAGTGGTCTCCTGCTCGAGATTCTCCTCTCCTCTCCTAGGGATAGGGGGATCTATCTCATATTTTGTTAGAATCGAATGTTTTAAACTGTGTTAGAATCACAGAGGTATGATTTCAACTCCTATTCCATCCTTCCTATGATTCTTACACTTTAATAATTGTTATCATCATGTGAGAATAATCACCCTATTTTTAGGTTGCTATCTTTCATCGATTTACCTCAAATCAGAACAAATAAATGTTTGATATTGGATGTGGTGGTCATCCTAACAATGTGATGTGTGGTCTATGAGTTTTTAATCATGTTCTTATACTTTATAAAATATAACAATTTTTCCTGGCTAAACTATCCCTTTATGTCTTTAAAATAATTAATTGTGGTAAATTCAATTGCTTAACTTTTTTGTGATGAGTTTCGACCCTGATTGGTGTGGTTTGAGGTTATGAACTAAATCGAAACCATCTGTTAGGGTGTCAATATTTATCATACCTTTATAAATTTGTTATTCCCTTATTAGATCCATCTATTTAGGAGTGAATTATTTTTTATATGGTTAATTTTGATGTTCGTCTATTTTATTACCGCCTTGAAGGTGGGTTGGGAGTGATTTGTGATTAGATTTTATAAAGTGAAATAAATGAAATATTTAAATATAAATTTCATTTTTTCTAATAAAACCCCTCAATGAGGACTATTGTTTTCAAAATAGGAAATTGATATATATATTTTTTTCGTTATTTTCATTACGGGATGGATATCTCAATGGCCTTCTTTTTTATCTTGCTTCTTAATGTCTCTTACATCTGTATTTTCCATATTTTTTCAAAATTTAAATTGAAAATTAGAGTGTAACTCTTAAGGAATACTTGTTTTATATTGTCGAATTCTCATCAACATTCAATTTAAAACTGTTTTATTTAATTGACTAAATTAATTTTGAACGCCATGATCAATACCCATGATTCCTTCAATGGAATACTAAGGAAGGGATCACAGTGATTATGATCATATTTTCCAATGTATTAGGTATATGTTAGGGGAGGTACTGGTATGGTAGTATGGGCTCACCATGAATTCATTTTACCTCATTATTTGTGATATTAGATCCCTTGGTGAGACACCTTGGACATGATTACTGTCTATGCAGTTAAAATATGCCATGAGGGATACACGAATCCTATGTGATATACCGGTAATGGGATTAGAGGTCGTATCACATTATTATGAGAATTATTCTAACAAGGACATTCATGAATGTCATTAGACAGGCTCTAATTATAGTGTGCACTTAGGGAACTCTGGATGAGATACAAGGGTTCCTTGTTAAGGTTCTCCGTGGAATGGTACAAGATGTTCCTTATTTAATTTTGATAATTATTTTCATAGTAAAGGATGTTTCTATATAATTGTTATCCAAGGGAAATATTGATCAGTCCAAAACACTTTCTAGGGATAAGTGTATCTTATGACCCCTTTTTATGATATTTTATTATTAGTTCCCCCAAGTCCCATTTATATGGTTTACCAATGGTTCACAATTTTATGAATAAAGTTGATGTAGGTATTTTTGTGTCAGATTTACTTGAGGAAACAGGGCTTGATGTAGTTATTTATTTATTTATCTTGCATTTATTCCATACACTTGATATGCATACACACTACTTTTTTTAAATACATGAACTGGATTGTTCTTTAGAAACTATTGTTGGTGTCTAACTAAGTATCTATCACACTCTAATCAGGATTCCATTTCACTATAGAACTTGGAACATATTAATGTCTGAAGGTCTATTATTTATTTCTTGTATTTTATAATGTACAAGGGTTCTTATGAGAACATGATTTAGATAGTACTCATAATTCTGGTGATGTTATCCTTTCTTCTTTTTTATTTTAGTGGTATTGTTCTGCCAACTATATTTGACCCTACTTATACTAGTAGAATCATCTAGACATGCATACAGTAATGTATATTTTTCTTTGACTTTTTTATTAGTTAGTTTGTTTCCCTTATGCTTCTCTATCTGGATTTGTTTATACTTCTTCTATTTTAGTATTCTTATGGTATAATATTGTTTCACACTGATCTTGTGTGTTTAGTCTCCCCACCACACCACCATCACACCCTCGTTTCTAGTCACCAATCTCTTGTATATGGGGAGGCATTTTTGAGTCCATGTGGTGACCAATTGATCTATCGGTGTAGTGGTGAGTATGTCCCGGACATTACAAAGTGGTATTGTAAGTATCTTCTTTCCATTTTCATACTATTTTGGGTTTTTAGACAGGATACTAAGAATATGTTGAAACATGGTAAATATTCTTTTTTGGGAGTGATAAACCAATATATGGGGGAATGTCTATGTGTCCTATTATTTGGATGTTGTTTTTGATTTTCATAATTACAGTTGATTATGATTTCACCCTGAATAATTGGAATACTTTTCACTACTTACTGATTTATAAGATTTAATGCATTTTTGCTTAGCATGGTATCATAAGAATGTAACATTTTACACTTCATTATTAGAAAATCCTGATTCACATTGCATGTTTATACCATTACATGTATATTTAATTTCTATGTTGTTTGAAATTTAATGTAATGAGCCTTGTGGGTTATTTACCTCCCTGTTATATTCTATTCATGTTGTTTTTAGTAACATTTTTAGATTTTACTTTCATAGATTTTTCTTTACATGCTCATGTCTAACATGCTTAAGGGTTTAATTACTATCAATGCCTTGAGTAAAATTCCATACTTCCATGATTTTAGTGTTATGATTGGCATGATATTTATTTTTACATGGATATGTATTCTATTTCCATGGTTAATGTGGCATCCTTCCTTATTTCGTATCAATATATAAACCATATGTAATTGTTATGTTTATATTTCCTAGTTATATATTATAAAATGTACAGTTAGTTATTATGGTTACTACATCAACCGAAATAGTTTATTCCCAAATTGATTAATGATTATTCCTTACGAACCACTCATAAAATGTTGATCCATGAACCATTGCTTCCATGGGCTGAAATATTTCTAGTCTCAGTTAAATTGTATCCAATTTTCTGATTGTAAAGTGTATGGTCACTTTATGAATAAGAAAATGGTAACTAATATAATTTGACCATTGTATATTCACCTAATATACATTATTTAAATTGAATAAATGTTAAGGATATTGAATATTTTTCTTAATCATATATAAAATTATTGTAATTAGATGGGACAAAACATCAATTTTTAAAGTGTATGACCACTTTATAAATTCATAATTGGTAATCTATATAACCAAACCATCAATTATGATCCTTATATACGTCGAAATATTTTGTAAATGTAAATGTTGTTAATTTTTGACCTTAAAATATTTTGTTCTTTTATTAAGGGCATGAAGTTCTATTTCTTAGGCTTAATTGACCATTTGACTAAATTTATAAATGTACAATAAGACCTAAGTAGGTAATTTGGCGCCTGTTTTTTATGAAATTAACTTTCATGCGTGTTTTAAATATTAATGTTTACAATTTTCTCATAGCTATCAGTTTTACAAAATATGGCTTAAGGAGACCCTAGTAGGTCACATTTTCCAGGATATTCCTAAGTGCTTAACCGTATGGGGGTATAATTATGCTATGTGATGATGGTAATTTTATGTATTTGAAACCATTTATATGGTTTACATAATGGTGTATAGTTTATCTTAATTGAAAGTATCCCTTTATTTATAAGAGACCTTTATTTTCATTTGGGGTTTTATTTATAATAGGTATTATTTAGTTATAATTCCAATTGCATCTGAAAGGTTATTTTTCTCTGTAGATTGAAATTGTTATTTTACCTAAGTATGACAACTATGAAAGATTGTAAATAAATAAATTATGTTTCTAAAATGGGGTATTGAGATAAATTACCAGAGTATGATGGAATTTAAATCAAATAATAATTGATTTAAAAGAAACTTTAATATAACATTATAGTGTTGGTTTGTGGTTTTAGAAAAATAATGAACCAATTAACATTTTCTGTATAACCGATAATTGGTATTTTAATATAATCATTTAATTTTTTTAAAAAGGTTGGGGCCAAAGCCTAATTTATTATTAAATCAAATCAAATACCTCTTTAACTTGGTAGAAGGAGACCCGTTACATAGCCCGAAGGCCTAGTGGCCATTTAGCCCATTACATGACCTGTAGGCCCATTTTTTTGGCCCAAAGCCCATTATGTGAATAGTACTTCTACAGTACCACACAGTACCCACCACTGCTATAGTCCTTTACCGCCGCTATAGTGACCTACCGCCGCTATAGTGCCCGGCGTTACTACAGTGTCGTCGCTGCTACAGTACTGCTACAGTAACCTATGCCCAATGGGATTTGAACCCCCATTTTCCATTTAGAAAATATAATCATTTAATATGTAGTAAGTCAAAATGTAAATAAATGAACATGATTAATGAAATATGAATAGATTTTCTTAGTTTTAACTATCTTATAAGGGTAGTTATTATCATGTATTCACTAGTTTAACTAAAATGGAAATGTTATCATTAACCTTTGGCCCTTTCCTTTTTATTGCTCGAACATAGATGATAAAACCATAGGCCTCTAGAACATTTTTGGCATGATGTTTTGGTAGGATCTGCACATTATGTTTCGATAAGGGGCTAATGAGGTGGTTAGTACCCTAATTACATTAAAATCCTCTCTAAATGTTCTGAACTTCTTGACATGTGGTACTATTTGGGTGTTTTCTATCCATATTGGGGATCTTAGTTCCTAACTGACACTTAGATTTGACAATTTGTCCTTTAATTTTTTCTTACGCTTTTTACAGGCATGAGCATTGATTAATTCTGAATTTTAGTGGGTTAGACCTACGTAGGCCATGGTCATTCAGTTTATCAGTTTTGTGACCCTTATTTTTCATTTTCTTCTATTGTGTTTTGAATAATCATGAGGTCCTAAGCCTGTTTCAATGTCATATGATATAACATGAATCTGAGAAAGTCCTTTTCTATAGGCCATTATATACATGAAAGTATAGGGCCTATAATCCTATGGGTACTATTAAAGATGTGTCATTTTGATCGGGGTAATATGTTTTGATACATGTGGTACCCATCAAGTAGATAAAGCTTGAAAAAAAATATTGTTTCAGTTTTCCATTAATCATTTAATCTTTAGCTTTTATGCTTGAATATTGGGTAACCACAGGAGCATCAGGATCTACATTTTAGCGGAAATCAAACACATCCCAATTAATGTGATGATTTTCTAAGAGGACTATGACTTTTACATGTTGGTTAGTTGTTTTAGATTTTATTCCTAATTCTATGGTGCACATGGATGTAACTATGTAAGATAATCATGCATATGTCTAATGTAAAATCGGGTTGAGTGATGCATGCCTATCTTGTTGGGTGGTAAAACCATTTTTTTTATCTTATATAGGGATAATATAGTGATTAAACCTAGCTATTATCATGGGAAAAGTTCATTAGAAATATTTTTTTCACTTTTAATTATATGAAAAATGAGTAGTTTTTGAAATTGATTAGTTTTCAAAATAAATGAATGAGATATAAAAAATATGAAATGAAAAAAAATATTGAAAAAAACTGAAATTAAAGTGACTAAATAAAATTTCATGAGAAGGGTGATCATTTCGGGGTTGGTTTTTAAATTATAATGATATCATATTTTTATTGTATCCAATCCTATTTTTTTATGTCAAATAAACTGAGATTCCATGGTTACATCCCCTCAATTACATGGTAAAATAATGATGGTGATATATACAAATTCCAAGATATTAGTGGGTTTTAATCACCTTACATATGTTATATATTTACAGTAGATATCCTCGATTGAATTAGGAAATACCTGATTGGGAGTTGTTTATCCAAACAATCAAGAATATCCACTACACCTCCCATATGTAATAATGACCATTGAGTAATTCACCACTAATACCTAGTGTTTTTAATCATATATAATGCAGAACATATAAAAGGGATATAATGATCATTAAACAAATAAAAAAATAAATTATAAAATCAAAAACCAAATATAATCATACTTGGTTATAAAAACCACTATAGGAAATTGATATAAGCTTCTTAGAAGAGTGAAAATGTTTTTATTCAATAGGGTTAATGAAATAAATAATTATAAAATATAAAACCCCATTACCCAATAACTCATACTATACCCCACCATGGCGAGGGTTACAGATAAAAATGGGTAGGAAGAATGTATTACAAAACAAATTAGTAGAAAAAGGATAAAAATAAAAGAAGAAAATTTCCCCTTGAAAATCTATTCTCCAAAAATATAATAATTTTCTGTCAACCATATTGTCAAATCATGCAAAGGTAACAATTTATATTTTGTTTTAAATTATTTTTTCTATTTACCTTCCAAATTTCAAATTATTTGGATTCTTATAATATATATTAATACATAATTATCAATTCACACTTTTTCTAGTGGATGATTTCATTAATATTCCTTCACTGTTAAGCATTTAATTGCCTCCTTAATGACTTAATAACTATATGAAATTGAACATTGAAATAAATATACGAGTCCAATTCAAAATTCATTTATAATAACCCCACTTTTGGTGTTTATACTGAGGTATTTCTCATTTATAATGGTGGGGTCTACTCTATTTGATATAAATACATTTAACAAAGATTGATTTTTTTTGACAATTAGATATTACAATTAGCTCTAGGATTAGAAGAGAAGGTTTAATAATGTAAAAATAAAAATACTAAAAAAAATAATCACATAAATTGAATCTATAATATAACATTTACACATCAAAAACCAATGTGATTCAAGCCTATTAATATTTTATAACTATGTCATTTTCACATTTTATTGCGAGAACACACCATAATTCCAAAATTGATCTAAATAAGATCAAATTGATACATTGGCATGGATTAAATCATTAAAAAACATATTAAAATGATGAAAATATTATCTAAATCAATTTTACAACACATAGAACTTGGATTCTTGTATATGTAAGAATCAAAATCGAATCAAAGATAAATTAGAACACATACCATTGAGATACACCAATATTTCAACTAGAAATAAAATATATAATGCCTCATAAAAACCCATTATTTCATGTTCTCCGTTTAAATCATTAAATTCATTTTCAAATTAGTTCACCTCATATTAACACAAAATATCTACCTCACATTATTCTTTTTCCTAAAATCACAAATTTAAATTTTTGATAAGTGTTTTCTCATTAAAACTCATGAATGAGTCCCCATATGCTTGTAAAATTCCAACATCTCTACCCTATGTGAATCAGGGAAATGTGTCTATCATGACGAATTTTAAGGGCTGTTTTATGGATTATTTTTAATTGGATTTTGATGTAAAACATTACACGGTCCAATTAAGAGGGATTGAATCTTTTTAAAGAAAAATAGTATTATTCCAATTTTCACTCAAGTATAGTCTCCTCCTAAATCATCATAGTTATAGTTCATATCCAAAATATATATTTTTTGGAAATCCCTTACATTATTTAATTCATCATCTCCATCATATAAACTACTTCCAAATTACTATTTTTCATGATCTAGATAAAAATATATTTATTTCTCTCTTAGAAGCTCTATGTAAGCACAAATTCATTTTCTTGAAAGCTATAGAAATGAAAAACATTAAATAGAATGAATTTTTTAGTAGTAAAAATATCTCTTCAAAGTTTTAATTTAAACAAAGTATCACCAAATAAGGTAGCACAACACAGGACAACCCCCCCCACCCCAACTTAAGTACAAATAGATCATGTAATCTCACTTGATCAGCTTGTTGGATAGGGAAAATATGATTTTAATGTGGCTATCCTAATATGATGGTCATAGATTTTAATGGATAAAAGGATTAAATGTAATTGGGAGGCCAGAATAAAAACGTTTCTCATGAAAAGGGGGTTTTGAAACTAATAAATTCCATAATCATTTAATGAACAAAAACCTCAAACGATTGTGTTTTGACATGAATAACTCAAATTATGGTTAAAGTAATAATGATTTGTATTTCTAAAAAAATTATCTTAAGCAATAAATATGATAAAAAGGGTTAAAAAGACTCACATGAATGTGATTTCAATGATAAATACAGAAAACTATAGCATTGGATTTCAAAATCAGAGGACATTTCATGAAAATATGAATGTTTTTAACTTGAAACAAATTCATTTTCATCATTAATTTAATATTAGTTATATCATATTTTTTAGTTAATTTAAATTGGTCTAAAATATATAAAGGATAATATTTTTATCAAATAAGTTTCAAAAAACAAATAAAATGAAAAAGAAACACACTCAAATTTAAAAAAACAAACTTTACAAAAACATAAAATACAAAAGTAAATTTTAAATCCTAAACTATAAATGTTCTATCTCACACAATTAAATTATGATGTATCCTCAATTTATTATTATATATTTTAACATGTAATAGATTTTTAAATCAATAATAGTTACAATGAATGTGTTATAGAGAGGCATTGCATAATAGATTTATTGATTAATTGGTTAGAGGACTGAAATATCCTCCATTGGATCTGATGAGAAGTTCCCCTAGAATTTATTCAGCTTATGTCAATTAAAAGTGATGGGCTCCTACTCTTCATACATTTAAATATATACAACAATTAAAGGATATGCATGATTAACAATAAATAGACCTCCCTATTTTAAAAGATGTTTACGTGACATAAGCGTGAGTCTGGAGTTTAATAGCATCATTGTGTCTATAGGATTCAATTATTTTTGGTTGGATAATATTTTTTTAATATATTCTTGTTATGTATTTGTAAATGCAATATTTTTCAAAATATTTCCTTCTAATTTTTTCTAGCTCATATAACACTAGTCTTCTCCATTATCCAACACATTCAGGATACAAATTCCTCTTTATCACAACCCAATATTCCTTATGCTTTAATTCCATTGAAAGGTGATAGAATTTCCCATAAAACAAACTACAGAGAATCATTACTATTGGGGGTTTATAGGAATTCATTTAAACGCATAATGTGACCTCAAAATTTTGGTTCCAATCATTCCAATTTGGTTTAACAGTCTTTTACAAAACTCCATTGGTTTATCTATTGAACACTTCAGCTTATCCATTTTTTTGTGGATGATATAGAGTTATAGGTTTATGATACACAATATGATTTTTTAGAAAATATTTTATTATTCTATTGATAAATTGATTCCCTCGTCCTCTGATGATGCATCATCACACTATAAACCGATAAAATACTTTAGACCTGAAAAAAATCACAAAATACATTAGAATCATTAGTTTGGTGGATTTTCCTCCATACAATTTGAATAATAATAAATTTCATGCATGATATGAGACTTTAAAATTGAAATTATGTAATTAACCATAATATATATCACAAATACAACAAATATCACACAAATATTTAGTTCTTATTGAGTCATTTATTGTCTCTTTGAAATTTTCTAGAAAACTGACATTTCTTATCCCTTTTTCAAAAATCATGAGGACCTTTAAAAAGGATGGGCCAATAAATTATAGATTATAAAACATCATTACTATCATTTTAGATCTAAATTGGTATCCAAAGGCTAATTTTTGACAAAAATAAAATATATATTCCATTTCACTTCCAAGAAATCATCTTTTTATCCCTTGATCATTGAAAATTCTTCTATGAAATGAATCTTACAAAATATAATATTTGGATTAATAATTTAGTTTTTTAATTTTTTTGAAATTTCAATTATATGGGGCTTGATATCTTACCAAATAATACACAATGTTAGTTTTCAAAGGTACTTCTCCTTCAATCAAGTATAACTTTTCTCTGGTAATGTGATCATTTAATTGGTAATTTTTTGAATTTTAGCTTTAGCAGTGTTGGGTAGTCTATATAAGTGATAGGACATTTGGTTCTCAAATCAGTTATTGTCTTTGATTTTTTTATTGAAATTCTACTATTTTATCATCCTTCTTAGTATCCTTGGTTTATCATCATCCTTGTTCATCATGTATTGAATAGTTGCATGAAAAGAAAACACACTGATTTTTGTTTCAAGAATAAATGATCTAAATATTTCTAATGAAAACAAAACTGCTAAAATATATTTTTCCATGGTTGTATAATTTAATTGATTTAAATCTATAGTTCTCCAAAAATAGTATATTTCTTGTGTCTTTACCTCAATTTACTGAGAAATGACTATTCTAACTATTTGGTAGGAAGAATCACAAAGTAGCTCGAATAGTTCTTCCCAATTTGGTGGTTAAAACACTGGTCATGTAATAAATCTCCTACTCAACCCCTCAAAGGCTTAACTATATGCACCATTTAAATCAAAATCACCATCGTTCAAAAATAATATACAAAGATGGAGATAAATCAAAGTAAAATATTTTATAAACCACTTTTCTAATCATACACATCTTAAAAATCATGTAACCTGTTTTACACAAGGTGGATAAGGTGATGAATTTATTACTTAAATTATTGAAATATCATTTTCAATTCCATTTTATGAAATGACATTCACAGGTACAATTACTATCTAAAAAATGAAAGGAAACTTGTAAATATTTAAAACATTATTCTTTTCAATGCATGTTTTCAAAACAATTTCCTGATTTTTGAAACAATACTCAAAAGACTCTAAAAAATTGTGAAATCATCTAAGAAAACTTCCAAGAAATATATAATTTGATTACAAGTTATACTTACCATGTACCAATAAAATGTACATAAATCATCACATAATATAAATTACTTTCTTTTGTATTAAATGTGTAGATGGGAAAAGTAATGGTAGTATTATCTTTATTCTCGGGAGTAATTGGTACATAGAACTAACCTGAAAATCTATCCAAAAAAGAAAAAATCAATTATCACTACCAATATCTATAAAATCTAGAGAATTAATGGGATGGAAAATGTTTTTTCTGAGTTACCTTATTCAACATTGTAATATTCATTCACACTATCCAGCTATTCTAAATCCTTACATGGATTAATTCATTATTTTCATGACTCAGTTTTCTTCGACCAAATTATTTTTTGGAAGTAAATGAATAGGGAAAACCCACATTGAATCTAATGTGGGATAGATGATCACAAATTCTAAAACATTCCCAATATACATCTTTACAACATTCATTATGGTGGGATTTAGCCACCTTTTTCATTTATGGATTGTTTTATGGGTTGTGTAATTCCCTTTTAAGTATTTAAATTTAGTTTTACTATTCAATTATGATATCTCATGCACACATTACAATTATTTTATTTAGTGGTGTGAAATATTGTATTCGTACAACAATATCAATACCGACTCCTCCTATAATCATGTTTTATTGAACACCTCAATGGAGAGTGTTACATCTCTTAGGATCTGGCTCCATTGTATGCCATTTCTTCTACTAAATTGCTCAAATCCATCATATTAAGAGATAATATAAAATATAAGGGAGGTCAAATATTTAAAAAAATAGTAAAAATTCATTAATAATTTTTGAAATAGTGGATGATCATCACACTTATTCACTTCACTCTTGATAATCCAAAAGTCACGAAAACATAAGATTTGATTTTCATAATGAATGGAATTTCCACTAACCTCCCTCATCTAAGCCTTGGTTTAAACCCTCATTTTTAGGGTAAAAGGTGACTGTAAAAAGAAATAAGAGAATATGAATAAAACAAAAGAATAAACATATTAGAGGAAACTGATAGAGAATGTAAGGAAAAGAATTAAATTGGTTGAGGGAACACTTTAAATAAAAGATACATTTATTATTTAATTAACTAAAATTAAAACCAATTGAGAAATAAAACTAAAAAATAATACAAAAGAATAATTAAAATGGGAAAATGAACAGTTTCCCATGAATTCATCTCTAATATATGGTGAGATCTATATTTGGTAATGGGAGTGGTTTCTTTTTATAAGTAGGGGTCTGTTTTTTCCATAGAATGTTCCCACAAATTTTTGTGCATGTCAGTACCATTTAATAATATAATATGAGAATGATGTATTCTGTAAAGTTATTCCAAAATATCATTCTCATCTGACCACAATATTTTATCTTCATATGTCATGTGTAGAGGATGTTATATCCTATTTACTCGTAATAATTATTTAGGAATGAAAAAACAATTGAATTTCATAAGTTTGATTTTCGAGGAATTTATAACATTTATACTGATAGAATAAATTGAATATGTAGTTATGAAAGTCATTACTCATAATTTTATCATTATCATTGTTAAATTTCATCTTGATTGTAACATCCATTTATGAAATATATACCCATTTTTAAAACTATTTAGATATGTGAAAATATTTTGAGGTCTGACTTGTGAACTCATTTTGGGCCCACAAAATTTTGACTCGTCTCTTATTCTAGATTACTGAAATAAATATAAATATGTTTTTCATATTAAAAAAAATTATAAAATAAATAACTATATAAAATTTTATCTATATAGAACATAAATAAATTAAAATGGTTAAAATAAAAAATTAGGGCATTTTTGCAATTAATCTTAAAATGCTTCTAAAACCATAAAATGTGACTATTGACAGTAAAATATTAATTTGGTGGGATAAATAACATTGAACTGGGTTTGAAAATATTCATGAAAAATGAGTGTGTGATTACCCCTACTATTAAACCATGTTTCTCCTCAAGCCTAAAATATACACATTAAAAATTAGAAAGAACCAAGATCATCATTATTCAAATTTAAAAAAATAAAATTAAAAAATAAACATTTTTTTAAATACACATAAACTATTAATTCAATTTAACATTTTCTAAAGAAATAATATATTATATTATATTACATTCCTCTTTTTAAAATGGTGCAACTTATTAATTAATTCCTTCATGATATATAATTAAATATTTTTAATCTTTCCAAATCATGATCTACCTCTCTCTTTAATATTTTCTATTATCAAACATGATACAAATCAAGTGATGTTATCGTCATATCATAAGAAAATGATTTTTATCTATTGTATTATTAATTAACTGTTTTCTATACTTTGTAAAGGAAAAATACACAAGAAATCATGAGGAATTTCATTAAAGGATCAAATGACTATGAGGATAAAGGTTTATAAGAATTGATGTTTGAAAATTTAAGGGAAAAAGAGGAGTTTTTATATTTTTGAAAATGCATGATATAAAAATTTATTTTTTTATGAAATTATCTCGTTTATTGTTGAAACTCTAATTTGCCTCAAAACATAATGTAATGGTTATAATCAAATAAATAATAATGATTGATTTTTCCACCCTCCTGATTTTTTTCTTCTAATTTTATACAACTTTTTTAAAAAAATTATATTTATTCTTTTTATAAATTTGTGTTTAGAAAAATCATTACATCTAACACATGACCATGTATCATCAAATTCATAGGTCTCTTAATGGGGATTTTTGGTTTTTCGAAATCACCAACCATTTTTTCATTATTTTGGTTCATTTTTTCATTTTATTTTTTTCAAGTGGGGTAATGTAATATATTATAATATATGAATCAAAATCATTTTCAATACCCACAGTATCACCCCCAAAACATTTATTTATAATTAATTTTATCCCTTCTATCATGGTTCTATTCACCAACACACTTCATGTTTAAAATATCACGCAAATACATAGAGGATGGTAGGAATGGATAAAAATGGATTGAAATAGCGCTCATCTCAAAAAATTTAATTCATGGTTTCAATGGGATAAGAAAGAATAATATAAAATTACTTAAAAAATATATGTTAGTCTCAAAATTTCCCTCAATCATTTTAAATTTGTTTTTGTACATTCATAGATTTGGAACGTTCTAGTAGGTGGCATGTCCCAAGATCACTCATGAAATATGATCACAATTATATAGGAATTATTTTCTATAGAAATTATCTCAAGAATGATAAATATGATATTGAACGACCACTAAATTCATTTATAGTAATAAACATCAATTCAGTTGAAATATATTAATTCAAAACATGAAAAATGTTTGTTAAATTTCATTTAAATGAATAAACTAGTTCATTCAAATCATGATTCCTCATTTTAATATCCATGTTTCACTTTATTCATCCAGTTATCTATTTTTTTGTTCAATATAATTAAATTTGAAATATAAAACATGGAATCACACGATTACTAAGAAACTAATGTCTATGAGATAAGTCAAGTAAATCATAAATTTAACTGTGGGAACACAATATCATGTTTAATGCTTTATGCATGTTGTTATAAAAAATGTATAGATATTAAAAGATAAAAATTAAAATTCAACTATCATTACCATGAATTTAATTCCTCCATTTCCTAAAATTTCAGGGCCCCAATTATGCGATCATGGTCTTATAAAATATAATTACTCAATTAAGTACAAGGTTCATCTCATTTATGCTCAAAAAGATTAGAGGGAGTGGGTATCATGTTGGAATAATCCTATGAATTAAATTGAAATATAAATTCCTAGAAAGAAAATATAAGGTATAAGTCATGGTATGATCCCCCTTGTGGGCCCTAGATTTTTAATGCGTCTAGAGGGCAGTACAAACTATTATCCAAAAGATGATGGTGGATGGATATTCTTGCATCTGAAACACCAAATGTGATCATTCCCATCTTATGATTTTTTCTTCTTGGTTATGAATTCTTGGTTAGAGCATACTTGATCAATCCACTTCACAATTAACATTATCTTCCATGGTGAGTGTAGGATAATGTTGGGATTATATTCCTTCTTTGTTTCAAATTGTGCAATATCCTCCAGTTCATCATGTGATGGCTCAACATGGGTTTCATGAATTGAAATCACAAAAGCATTATTATAATTTATTTTGAACTCAATAGAATTTAAACACGGAGAATGTAAATCTTAATTCCCCCTTTTAGTTTGAGTAAACTTTTTCTTGATTTTATTAGGCTCAACTACTTAGATCTCCTTAGGTAATTCCTCAAATGTATGTTCAATAAAATAAAAGTCCTCTATATGTTCATAAACAAATTAATCTTATTCATCATCCTATAAGGAGAATGAATAATTGAACAACTCGGAAAATTTAAAACAATAAAGAGTGATACACAAATTATATTGAATGAATTTAGAAAACACAATGTTCAAAAAAAGAGCATCAGCCTATGTTGGTTTTGGTTCAATCACTTCTTCATTCATAAGTTCTTGAAGTTTGATATTATTGGATGGAGTATGTTTTTCAGGCCCCACCAATTCTTTTATTTACTTAGAAAAATTAGTGAATACTATAGTGAAATATTTTCAAGCCTTTTACAGTTGATAAAATCAAGGAATATAATAAGAGAACTCGGTCAGTTCCAAGTCCAACGCTTAGAAAATTTGTTTTTCATGACCACCCTCAAGATAGATATGATTTCTTTGAATGCCTAATCCATGTTATTTGGTACCCAAAATAACTAATCCTATATAAAACAAATATAGGCACCATACTCTAAGGAAAAGGGTGACTTAATAACAGGTTCTTTGTCCTATGGGTAATTTTTCCAGGAATTAACAAAATAATCATTTGAAAACATCATCTAAATATGTTTTTTTAAATTAAATATAATTAAAATATATCTAAAATGTAATAATATAAAAATATAAGTACACTATTTTTTGAATCCCTGGAAGTGAGGCTAGTTTTGACATATTCCTATTGTAGGTATGGAAAAAGTAATTTTCATTGTTTTCCTAGTGCAACATAGTGGCTGACTAGATTCGTCTCACATGAGGATATTTCACAATTTGTTCACCGAAATAATCTAATTCACATAAGATATAATTATTATCATTTTTTATATTTATTCCAGGAGATAAATTAAATTAGAATAATTAAAATAACAAGAAATTATAGAATGTGATTTGTAAAGAAAGAACATGAACTTTTTTGTTTGGTTTATGAGTTCCATCATTATCCTTATTGGGGCTTAAATTTCGATTGATAATTTAATTTTGGGATACCATGAATGAATTACTATTATATTATTTATTTTTATGAAATACTAAATGCCTATAGAAATATCAATTACATATCCTCTAATAATCATGGTTTATGTAACACCTCAAATGAGAGTATGAAATCTCCAATGAATATGCTCTGTTTTATGCCATTTCATCTTCTGAAATGATCAATTAAATCCAATAAAGACCTATCCATTATAAGGAATATAAAATATTTAATAAAATAATATAAATGAGTATAATATCAGTTTTTATGTGGATGATCACCACACCCATGAACATCACTCTTGCTTTTCAAAAACATAATAAAACCAAAGAATTTAAATACATAATGAATAGAATTTCAAACTTCCTCTATCGAGCCAAGCCCTAGGTTTTCCCATTTTCATGGAGGGTAAGAGTTAATTGGTAAATAAAACAAGAAAATAATAAGAAATAAAAATAATAAAAATAACAGAATTTAGTGAAAGAGAATGAGAGAAAAATAATGAAATTAGGGATAGGAACACTTTAACAAAAGGATGCATGAATTGTTTAATTAAATAAATTCAAAATTACATGAGAAATAATAATAAAAATTAATATAAAAAAATAAAAAGGGGATTATTAATACTGAAATTCCCCTCAGCCTCCTCCCTCATGGTTTCGGAGAGCTCTCTTTTATGGAGGGTGGGGCGACTTCTTTTTTAGGCAAGGTTGAGACTATTTTCTCAAGAATTTTTTTCTAATGGTTTGCATGCATTATAACCATTTAATGACTAGATATTAGAATTTATTAATTTTTTAAGGTTTTTCCAAAATATCATACATATTTTACAAAAACATATTATCTTTACCCCCCTGTGTAGAAGATTTTATATCCCATTTACTAAAAAGATTTATTAAGTCTAGGTAGAATATTTTAATTTTATAAAATTTGATTCCCCTTGCATTTATAGAAAATATATCTGTACAATAATATGGGAACATAGTTTTAAAATTTTTTCCTCTTGATTTTATCTTTATAATTGATGATTTTATGCTCCATTGGCCCATTCATCTAAGAGATATTGGCCCAGCATAAAAAAGTTCATGATATGTGTACATATTTTGAGGCCAAACATATGAGCTTATTTTGGGCCTCAAAATGTTGGATTCATATCTTGGTTGAGAGTAATTAAATTAATCCCAAGATTTTTAATCTTTAAAATTATATTTTATATATTAAATTTATTAATAAAAATTATGTCAAAAAAACATAAATAAATTTAATGAGTTAAAATCCAAAATTAGGTAATTTTTCAATTAGGATCAAAATTCATCTAAAACCATTAAATGTGAAAATTGAAATTGAAATTTTAATTTTTTGGGATTGAAACCATTAAAATGTGTTTACAAATCAGTATGTAAAATGAGTGGGTTGTCTAGAATTCTTGTAAGTGACTCCTCTATCTCACCTTTCATTTTAATGCTTTATAAAAGTGTGTGACCATATCCAAGACCTACAACCTGTGGTAAAGAGCGTATTTCTATTAGATGAGTTCCCTTTTCAGTAATTTTGATGGTAAGGTATCCCATCATATGGGGATAACTTCATTAATCCATGTAATGAGGGTCCTTCAACGAATAATAAACATTACCTATAAGGATTATTTGAAAATGGTCAGTGTTATCTAAAATACCAGTGAGGCTTGAATGTTTTCGTGGATTCTCATGATTTATGGTAACATGATGGTGAAATGGTTTAATGTATATAAAACCATCGATAAAACTGTTAGTTAGGTTAAACTTATGTGGTTTTACTTCAGTATTCATGATATGCCTCAGGTGGTATAGGAATTGTGATATGTTTATGGTGATGCCTCAGCAGGTGCAACCAAGCCCTCCTAAAAGAGGTAAAATGGTAGTGGTTCGAATCCTCTTCTATCCAGTAGTTGGTTATGAATGGTTGGAAACAATTCCCCAAACATCTCTCATGGTGTAATGAGAGTGTCTTAGAATCATTTTATAATCATTAGAACCCTATCAGTGTACTATTTTTTTGAGATAGCCATGTCCCCTATCTTGACATCATGTGGGTACACTGAAAGAGTGTTGTTTAAAATCCATACTAAATTTTAAATGTTTTTAGGATTGGTAAGTGTTATCTATTAGGGGTCCTCATCCAAAATGTTGTTTTTATTGAGACATGGTTAGTAAGGTGTGATACAGGGGTTCCCATGTAAGAACTCCACAGATGGAATCATAGAAACCATCAACGTTCTTTGACTTGATCACCATGAGCATGCCACTTTGGTGGCAGTCATAGAACTTTTTATGAGGATTTCCCAGTCATGTACTTATACCTAACTAGTGAATTCATGAGTATGGAGTACTCTATATGAGATTATTAGTTCCCAATGAATCATTATTAGGTTTCCTCAGGCTTCAGTCGAGCATTGATAATATGTTTAACATTTGACTATAGAATTGTACGTGATTAGTTATACACCCATGTTCATGTTACAGTATGACTAAATAATTGGATGTTTGGTACTGATATTCCATCGATAAATGGTTTCGAGATTTAGTGGGCATGCTCAAAGAAAATGTGAGGTGACCCGGGGGAAGGCGTCAAGTTTCAAGTTGTGTTATAACGGCTATCTAAGCCAGGAATTCTTGATTATAGTCTGTTGGAAGTGGCCTAAACTGATATTCTCTATTTTTGTTTGATATAATTCATAAGTAACAATTTCAAGCATGTATTTAGATTAATATGCGATTTATGTAAGTTTTAGTCGAGGATTTTCATTGAAAGATGGATTAACCTAGCTATTTGAGGTCAATGGTGAGTTGAACATTTTTTTCAAGCTATGAATTGTTCCACAACAATTGTTATAATACAACAGGCCTGACTAAGTAGAAAATTCTGACGATGGATATACTATGAATCATTTTTTCCTTCCAAGTGATTGATACTTGGGTGAGAAATCTCTATAGTTTGGTTTGATAAATAGATGACATTTTTACTATTTCATATGATAGGTATGATTAGGTAAGATCTATCTTGTTGTTTAGTTAAGAAACTAAAATTCGATCGAGTATAACAACTCTTTTCTCATACATTATACTAGTTCTTGGAGGTGCATTGGGTGTTTTAAATTGCAACATAACCATTTTTATGATACTTTATAAACATTTTAGGTTTTAAAACGTTTTACTTATTTCTATAATTCTTCTCGGGAATGAGAAGTTATAAGGTGGGGATTTTATAGCATCCAGTGGTTTTGGACTGAACTAAAATTCTTCAAGGAGTGCTAATTTTTATTTTAGTGGGAGGGTCCATCTTTATTGTAAGGATAGAAATGAAATTATGAGAGTTTGAATAAATTAAAGTGTTTTGTAGACATTATTAAACACCACAGTGTGACTTGTGTTTTTTTATGTTTTTGCAGCATCAATATTTGAAATATCAAGTAGGGAGGAGATGAAAGGGGCACATAGTTTTTATAAAACTATGTGTGCCTGTAGCAGTAACCATGCAGCTAGTCTAGAGGGACTGTGGGTGTCACATGTCTTGATAAAACCATGAGCACAAAGACTCATAGAAGTGCGGCCATATGTTGGTTTTGGATAGAGGCAAACCACATGGTTTTCACATGATTTCCCAAATTGTGCACATGAACCATGGGGGTTACCCTCTTGGGTAATGACACTATTATTATTGGAGAATGTTTTGGAAAACTGTATGGCCAAATAGTGCACCTCATAAAAGGGTGTGAAATCATCATTTACTCATATTTTCATATTTCTTTTCTCCCCTCATTTCTTCCTCCTTGTTGAACACTAGGGGTATCCAGCTCAAGATCATCCTCTCCCCTCCAAGGTATGGAGATCTATCTCTTCTTAATTATAGGAATCCAACACCTTTGAGTGCGTTAGAAGTGTATAGTTAAGAAATTGAAGCATATAACTTACTTCTTATGTTTCATTCACTTGAAAATTGTTATCATGGTGTGAGTTGATTCCTGCTATTTTTAGGGTGTTGGTCCATTTCTTCAATTTCTATTTATTTGGACTAAATCAAGATTAGATATTGGATATATGGGTCATTCTAGGAATGAGGTAGTTAGTCTATAGATTTTACATCAGGATTCACCATTTATAAAATATCGTCACTGTGTATGGCTACAGACATACCTTATGTCACTTAAAAATAATGAATTACCTTGAACTAAATTTCTAGGCATGATTTTTGATGAATATAGACAATTTATGTTGCCGTTGGAGGTTATGACCTCAAACCAAACCACCCATTTGAGTCAGTTCAATTAGTATCACTTTATAAATTTTTTCTTCCCTCGTTAGATCCATTCCATTGAGTTTTCCTTTTTTAAATGGTAAATTGTGACTCTCTACTATTTTATAACAAATTTAAAGGTGGGTTTCATATGATTTGTTCTTTTTAAAAAAATTTGAAAAAAATGATTTTTTGAATAACAATATCATGTTTTCTAGTAAAACCCCTTAATGAGGTGTGTTTTATCCTAAATAGAAAAGTGATATATGTGGTTTTCCTAGTTTTCATTATGTAATTAGTGTCTCCATTTCCTTATTATTTTCTCTTTCCTCTTGAGTTGGAAAACATATATATGTGAACATTTTTTTATAAAATGAAATGGAAAATGGTTGTGTCCCTCTTAAAGAATTTTTATTTAATATTATGGAATGCTGATTAACATCCCCCTTTAAATTGTTTATTTTAATTGATTACATTATTTAGGAACATTATGATCAATACTAATGTTTTTCATCTATAGAACACCAAGGAAGGGCTCATCATGATTGTGACAATCTTTTCTGATGGATTTGTTATATACTTGGGGTGATATTGGTATTGTATAACAAGATCACTGAACTATCATTTTAACTCAATATGAGTGATATCATCTCCCTAGGGGAGGCACCCGAGATAGAATCAATGGATATATGGTCACACAAGTCCATGAGTGAGACTTGGTCCCCTATGTGAGATACCAGGTATGTGATTTGGGGTCATCTCACACCATATTGTGTGTGAAACTTGCAATGCTATTCATGAATCTCATTGGAAGAGCTCTAATAGAAATGATAACATATGGTGATACTGGTAAAATAACTGGGATACATGTTAAGTTTTTCCTTGGATGGGCCTAGGATGATGATTATTTAATATTGGTAATTAATTTTATAGTAAACGCTTTTGATACTTAATTGTCATGTAGGTGACATGTTTTCTAATAAAAAAAATTCATGGGTTTTGGTCCATCTTAGGACCCCCTATTTATGATTTTTTGTTTCCGGTTACCCCATATCACATTTTTAAACATTACATATGTTTAATATTTTTCTGACAAAGGCTGAAGAATGTATGGTATGGCCGAATGTCCTTAAGGAACCCAAGGACAAATTGGTAATTTATTTTTTTATGACTCATTGCTGCCTTAATCTTGATATAGATGCACTGTACTTATTTTATATGTATAGAATGGATTATGATTTATAAACCATTGGTGGTGGCCGAAATAATATGTCTCACACCCAGCTCGGGCCACTATTACATTGGGGTAAATGAGTAAATCATCATCTCTACATGTATCTAATTTATTGATTGTGTTGTGCATTGTACGGGGGTGCTTAGGTGAACAGGACTAATCTAGTAATTATGATTCTCATAAAGTTATCCTTTGCACTTCTGTTATTTTAGTGGCATTGAAAAACTTGATTTATTTGACATTTCTTGTACCTGTATCATCATTTGGACATGCACAAATTAAATTATATTCGAATCCATTTATTTGTATTAGTTATTATGTTTATATTTTTCTGCTCTGATTGGATGTATTTATAGTTATTATGACGTTGTCTTCTTATGATATACATGTGTGCCAATGTGATAAGGATAGTATAGTCTCCCAACTATACCGCCATAAATCCATCGCTGTTAGTTAGCATCCTTTTCCATATTGGGAGGCACCCTAGAGGCCATGTATGGACGGGTTCATCTATTAATGTATCAGTCATTAGGGCTGGGATGTTACATCATTTCTAGTGAGATAACATTATTTTGGGTGTTTTATAATTTTTCCACATGTTAAGTTTGTCAAAAAGTGAAATGTAGGATATAACATCCTAGGGGATTCATCAAACCTCTTTTTATTCCAATTTGGAAATGGTATAAAATTATTATGAACTTCTTTATAGGACTACTAAAGACTCATAGAATGAATGATGTAATATGTCTTATCATTGATAAAATAACAAAACATATATATTTACACTATATAATATAATATTTAACTCTTCATCACCTCAAAAATACATTAATTAAGTAGTAACACTTCACGGAACACCTCTTTCAACTGGGTCTTATCATGATCATTGTTTTACAATGAAATCATAGAAGAGTATTCAAAAGGATCTTGACGCCAAGCTTCATTTGAGTATTATCTATGAAACCCAAACTGGTAGACATTCTATATAGGCCACTAAAATATTGGAAGACATGTGTATATCAATTTCACGAGACATTCAATGTATGTGGGATTTGTATTAACCTTTGGTGGATATTTTCTAAAATAATAATTTTCATTAATGTATTGAATTGGAACCTTATGAAGAAACACATGTAAATAGATGTTTTACCACATATGGTAGTAATTAATTTAGTTAAAA
This sequence comes from Viscum album, assembly GCA_963277665.1. Lineage (NCBI taxonomy): Eukaryota > Viridiplantae > Streptophyta > Magnoliopsida > Santalales > Viscaceae > Viscum > Viscum album. The sequence continues at coordinate 739,290,861 of OY728137.1, forward strand.
GAAACATGTAGTTCTAGATATTTTGAAATAGATTAAAAAAATGTAAATTCTATTCCAGTATATATTAAAGAATCTAGAAGTAAAGAAAAATAAATATTCTTATAATCGAATAACGGATTGGGAATTCCATGTGGGAGATCATGTTTTCTTGAGAGTGTATCAATATAATGGTGTAATAAGTTGCGGTAAAAAATGTATATTAATCCCTAGGTATGTTAGACCCTTTGAAATCTACTAATGGATTGGATCTATATCATATTATATATTAATGAAACTATTTCTCTCAAATGTATGTGATGTGTTCCATATATATTTGTTAATGGAATACATCCCAGAGGCAACACGTGTTCCCACCTATGATGAAATTGAATTGTATGATAATTTATCATTGATTTAAGAATCCCTACATAATCTTAATAATAAAGATAAAATATTTATAAATTAGTTGACTCAACTAGTAAAGCTACTTGGGAAAAATCAAAAAACTGACAAACAAACAAGAAAACCAGATGTTGTTGTGATGAAAAAATACCCTCATATATTTAGAAGGTAATACACATGAGATTATAATGATTATTTTTTTAGCAAGAATGAATGTACCAAAAATTGACTTTATTATTTATTTCTTTTTAATTAAAATCAATATTTTTGATATCTTGTGATGCACACGACACCAGGTTTAAATTGAAATACTCTATTAAAATATTATTTAAACATGAACATTATAAGAATTCCATTAAGTTGGAAGGTATGAATAACAATAACTAAATTATGAAAAATATATGGTTTACATATTTATAAATTAATTTAAAAGGATATATATTTATTACAAATAAAATAAGAATCATTTGAAAGAAAGAAATAATATTTTATGAAAAAATAATATTTTCAACTAAAACGGCTTCATCCTTTATAGAGAAGTTATGATAACATTAATTTTTGACAATTTTATAATTTTTTTGATAAAATGAACTTTTATTTGAAACTAGGATATCAAAATTATCATAGGTTGAATCCTTTGGAATTGTATGAAATGTTTTATTTTTTTTATTAATATCGAAAAGTTTCGACTAGTACAACACCAATTTTATATAGAATGACACTAATATATATTATCTAATATGGTTGGATAATTATTGACAATTAAGAATAGTAAAATTTTTAAAATTAAATGACAAATGATAAGGTAAATACTAATTTACCAAGAGTTAAACTAATAAGATAAGTGTCAAAAAGGAACTATCAACTTGTACAATACAATTTTTATATCCATACTTCAACTTCATAACCTAAAAGTGTCAATTATGACCCCTTTTGGAATATTTTATAATTAAAAACGCATGAGTTTATTTTTTTATTCAAAATTTTCTTGTGTTTCATCTCCCAAACTAATAAAAGGTAAACCAATATCTTCCCATATTCATACATTAAAATGCATTTAAATTAGACAATCCTAGACCAAATCAATTCTATAATCGCATCCAAAAATCCAATATCAATAGGTTTTATCACAAATCCATCCATGTAGAGATTTTGGTGAGAACCGAAAGATGTTCCCTAAAGAAGAGGTAATGTTCTTAAACAAGAATTTTATATTTATATCTCCTTCATCCTCCTTATATTATTATTCAACAATGATAGTATAATAACACCAGTATATACCATATACATAGATGTTATTATGTTAATGGATGAACCGATATCCATTTCCACTTCCCTCAAGCGGGAAATGAAAGTGACGATCGTGTGTAAGGAAAACTACCACCTCACAGACCGATATAATTTATTTTCCATAACCATATTTTATTAATTGATATATTAATGTATTTAAAAAAAATTATAGGATAAATATGATATTTTAATCATTATGGAATTATAATATCACATATACCATCTTAATTTACATTCAGTTTAGAATAGGGTAACATTTCTCATGTGAACGGTGAACAACCACCCCACAAAATGTAATTATACAATTTTTATGTAAACATTAAATTTAAAGTAATAATGATAAATTTGATGAATATATATGATATATATAAAATAATATCAATTCCATATGATTAATATTTTACACAAATAATTTTCCTTTAACTCTTTCAGGAAAGTATATTGCCACTTGTGCGTATGTACAGCTCACCATCTAATAATGAGTTCTATTAAAATATATGAGATGCTACACCAGGAATATACATCATGAGATTATATTAATTATTTTATGAAAAATAAAATGATAAAATTGTTTAATGTAGGATTTTGGATTTTATCCTTTTTTTTATAAATGATATCTAATGGATATTCTTCCACTGATTTGTGTATTGTTTTTATGAAAAATATTATTTTCAAAAAAAACTCCATGCACATTTAATTTAAAATATGTTATAGATAAAAAATCATGTTCGTCAATTACCACTAATAAAATGAAATATGTTTTATTTCCAAACATATTGTATTTTGAGTAACACAGCATGATATTCTGAAGAGAATATTGTTCCTAAGAGGATAGTGGGAGTATGTTAACACATAAGTATTTTAATGTTAAAAAATAAAGTATATTTATATTTAATTTTAATGTTTCCTTATATCATAAAAGTTTTTGGTATGTTAATAATTTAATAATGTATATAGTAACATAATTACAAAAAAATTACAAAAAAATTGATTAATGTGTTCGAAAAAATAATGATGTATAAAAATAATTCTATATATAAAAAGGTTATAAACATTGTAATATTTGATGTTATGCGGTAAAGTTGTTGGAACATGTTTATGTAGTTAAACATTAGTAATATGATCCTCGTGTCTCTCTATTATTCAGACTAGATTAATTTCACACATTAAAATCACCATGTTTTTAGGTTGGGAGTTTTATTAGGTGGTCACATTTTGATGTGGATGTAAATATATAGAGATTTAATGGGATTAAAATAATACCTAAAAGTGTTTCAAGATCAATATTCATATGGAATTCTATCATTAATGATAATTTTTTTAAAATTATTCTATATGTATTTTTAAATTATTTTATAAGGATATTTTCAGTAAATATTTTATCACATTATATAAAATCAAATATCCACTTTATCATACATTCTGAATGGATGTATAAATTTATTTACTAAAATACATTTCTTAAATTAAAATTATAGTTGACCACTAAATGATTTAAATTTATTTATCCCTAATTGATATCGATATAGAGAATTATATTATCTAATTATATATTATGGTTAGCATGTGTGGAATTATTATATTGTGATACAACATATGATTTTGAGATCGAAAATGGGTTTTTATTCTATATTACACCAAATCACAAATAAAAATAACAACTTATTGGTAGTTCTGGTAACCACTGTGAAATAAATTCAGTTAACAAAATAATGTAGAGTCTGTTTAATCAATTTAACACTCTATTATTTTTAGATTTAAAACATTTATTGGTTTCAAATAAACTTCAACTAAATGTTTTAAAAACACATAATTACACCTCCTCCCCACTCCATCTACACAACCCTGACCCCTATCCCACCTACCCAACCTCCTGTTCTCTCCTTCCCTACACGACCCCAACACCACCACCTTATTGGTGACCCTTATTCCCCCACCCCTTTGACCTACCTCCTCCATCCTTGGAATTAACCATAACCCCCCCCCCCCCCCTCGGACCTTCCCATCCCCAACAACGATGAAGATCCCCCTCTGACATCCCTATCTCAAGAGGTTCTTTTCCATGATGGTGATACACCCCCCCCCCTCTCACCTCCCTATTATAGGTTTCAATTCCCTTTATCAGTGGCTTTGAACCCCTCTTTGATGGCACGATAGATCCCCCTTTAAATGTTTAATCATCCTCCCCACCCTAAATTTTTTATTTAGTGGAATTATAGGAAAAATCATGGGTGATAAAAAAGAATATAGAATTTGTTTTTTATTAATGAAACATTAATCTATATATTTAATTTTGGTTTACAATGTGTTATTTGGATTATAATGTTATTTTTTAGAGTTATAATGATAATTAGTTTTGGTTATGTTATATAAAATTTTAAATATAAATTCACATATGATATAAGTCAGTTATGGAATATAGATCGTTCATAATTTCATGTTTTATATTTGATATTTATGGATTACACTTTCTTATATATATATATATGTTAACACCTATAATTTTTTAAATGTACCTAATTGAGATAATTATCCAACTCATGTCCAATTGGTAGTAATATTTGGGCTCAAACATTGTTTCATCACCATCCCTGAGATGTTATTAATGATGGCCACCTAGAAAATGAGAAATTAGACGATTATAAGAATTATTAGAATGCTTCATGTTTTTTCCATATGTCAGGAATCATTAAGTTTAATAAAATATATTGAAAAATAATAGAGTAGTTATGGCTATGTTTTACATGCATGATAGTAAATTCTTGGTTATAGTAATTGGACTATCCAATATAGTTTCATTGATTTTATATTATCTGACATGATTTCTAAGAGATCTAATTATAGTTTATAAATTGTTTTCTGGATCAAATTACTAATTTAATAACATTTTATATAAATAATACAAACCCAATTGTTTTTCAAAATATGTGGTAATTTTTCACCTCATCATAATACCTTTTATTTTTGGATTCTATCAATGCAAAAAATGATTCAACATATTAAATTGTGAACCTTAAATGTTCGTATAATTTATTAGCAAATATACCAACCAAAATCTTCTCTTATAATATTTTTTATCCATACAACTGTGTGTGATATCGAAATAAATTATACTTTTCATTCATGTGTTTAAACAGGTGGTCTTAGTCTTAGTTGTGTAATGGGAAGTGGTTCAGACATTTGTGAATGTAGCTTCTTTTCAAATGAATAAACCCTCCTTAGTTATAACACCATGGTAGAATAAACCCTTATTCTTACATTACATAAAAATTATATCATCAATATATAAAATATAAAAAATTGATAGATCTTAATCATATTTAATATAGAGGTTCTTTTTCACACTTCCATTAGAAAATATTAATTGTTTCATACATGTATTTGACTTCAAATACCTTGCTCTTGGGTCTTATTATAACCTATATAGATCCTTGTTTAACAAATCAAATTAATATTAACATTACAAATAAAGAAATATTAACTTCCAACTATCAATTTAGTATAAAATATTTGATATCATTTATGTTGTTCAAGTGTTTTCTTGGTACAATAATATAGCAGCCATATAATTTATGTGATTATTTATCTATGTTTGTGAGATATAATAATTTATTGGATCCATGATTTTATATTCTATTTTTTTATAAAAAAATTATTATTTTATTCATCCCATTTTACTTTATATATTTTATGTCAAATGTTTTGTTGTGGGCTCTTTCAACAGATGTATGATTTTTTGTTACATAGGTTCAGCAGAGTGGTTGACCAAGGTCATCTATCAAAGAGGCAGTAATTAAAACAACTTATTAAAGGTGTTTTTAATATGAAATAATTTAATATAAAAACACTATTTGAAATGATGGGCCGTTCTTATCATTTATAAAATAATAATAAGTTTGTTGGATTAATAATTAACTTTTTTGTTTTTATTTTTGAAGAGAAATTCGATTAATAAGACAGAATGGGAAGAATTTTTTTTAGAAATTATTTTCAGAAGGCATAATTGATCGATATTTACATCCACATTTACTTATACATAATTTTATTTTAAATTAATATCAAATTAATTATGATCCCATTTTTTAATCCCCTAAACCCTAAGATAATTAACTTAACCACCAAGATGAAATTAATTGACCCTAGGCTAGTTTCAGAACATGCAATCACAGAACCTTACGTTTATTGATGTTCTAAGGATAGATTATGTAAAATTGTTAATTAAGGAATATATACAATTTTTATTTTTGTATTAATTGAGTTTAGGTATTTTATTTTAACTTTATGTATTTTTCTTGTGTGGTCTTGTATTACTGATTAAGATTGCACTCTCAAATTACACACAATTCTCAACTATGCGTGCTTTGGGTTTATTGTTCAATTTCTCTCTTAGTTTCATTAAAATTTAAAACTAAATTAATAGATCAAATTCTATAATTTATATTAGCTCATTATTTTAAAATAATTGGATGAAGACCGTAATAGGTAGACAGATTACTAAAAAGATCATATCTTCCATGGGTTCTTTAGCCATCGTAGAAATTTTTTTCGTTTGAAAGGGTCATCAAAAGCGTATAACCCATTCAAATTTCTACACTTGATTTCCAACCCAAATAATAAGATTAATATAATAATAAAATTTGTAAAAACAAAACAAATGAAAGAGAAACTAAGAGTTTATTGAAATTCTAACAATATTACAACAAAGACGGCAATGATAAGTGAGTTTTGGAGGAGATCATTGATTGATAGCTTCCCTCCTAATATTATTATTTCAAATGCCATGTAACCACTTATCCTCTACTCCCAGTATCTTAATTACTTTATTGACCCCTCTAAATCAGAAAAACTCCAAATTACATAGTTGATGATATGATAGGTTTTAAGAGATTTCAAGTGTAAATAGAGAGATTCGGAAAAACAAATTAGTCCAACATGAATGACCTATTTGACCAACAAAACTTGTGAAACAACTATCCTTAAAGAATGTTTATTTTCTCAAAAATTATTATTTGATTTTTCTTCCATATTGAGGCCCAATCCAAGCATAGATGAACATGTTATTGCCCAAATACTGATGTGATATCGTATCTGTTGTGTCCATATCACCATTGATTTAATGACCCATTTTATCCAATCCAATGCATGATATATCTAATTTTTACTGAGTAAAAGTTGTATCAAATTAATTGATGAACACATTTAAAAAAATTAAAATCAAAATAATTCACATAAAAATATTTATGTCGGAAATAATATAGTGAATTTAAATCAGAAAAACTAGAATTATTATAAAATTTTCAAATGAATGATCTAATAACAAATATTTTATAAATAAAGATATTTAAATAAAATTTAGGAAATTTTTTCATTTATTATAAATAAAAAATTCACTAAATTGTGTTCTATTAACTATGCCACACTTATCCTTTTGTACTCCTTGGAAAAACCTCATATCATGTATTCCAAAAAAGTATGACAGGATATGCATGATCATATTTCTCAATCCACAGTGGAAATATAGGCAATGTAAGAATACCATAAAAATTAAATATCAACAAATTTAACATTCAATGTCTCATAAATCATATCCGAATAAAATCTAGTGAAATTAATGACACTAATCCTAGTGAAACATATTATGGGTCCACTGTTCCATTAATTCTCAACATGTGTGGGTGCCAACTATTTCATACTCATATATCCACCCTTTATTCAGTATATTAAAGTCATGTAAAACAAATCTTCATATCTGGATTAATTCATTGAATCATTCTACATTCCCTTACAATATAATTTCATTTCCCACTCATTTAATAATTCTCGAAAGTCAATAATTAAGCTTGCAACCTAGATATTACCACATATTGTTCATTTAATCACTCTCCTATTTATTAATATTTTATTATACATTATTTTATTTTATTTTTTAATTTTTTTTGGGAATACACCTATCAGATATTATGTACACATGAATAGTTTAATTCGGTATAGTAAAGAAATTTATTAGAAAAGAAACAAATGTATGAACCAACTATTTATATTAGATTATTTTTACCTAAATTGTCTACACCATCAATTGAGTAAAAAACGGTCACAAGTAATGGTTTTGAGAAAAATTTTGAAGAGAAATAAATGAAATAATTTACCTTGAAAAAATATCACAAAATTAAAAGTGTTAAAATATATAAGGTTTTATAATGAAACAACCAATCATGTTATCGACGACATCAATTTTTATAAAAAATAAACCTTTGATAAAGAAATCAATCATGATTATCATGCCACCATTGAAATTTCCAAAGATTCATTTTCCATATTTTCAACATGTAAATGAGCATGTTACATGATATGATTTTTTGGGTTTGTTTTTTTTGTATGAAACTTTTATAAAAAAAACATAATAGAAAACACACACAAGACACACAAATGAAAATCCTAAATAACTACCCCAAAATGTTTTCCCCTCCCCACACTTATAATATTTTATTTCCCTCAATAGGAACCCATGATATGATATGTATACTTGAAATGTAGAATTTAAAATAGGATAAATAATACTGAAGTGAAAGGGTTAGGGACAACCTTATATTCTCTAGTGATTAAGGTATTACGTAGTGTGATGAAATCAACTACATAGGTAGAATGTCCCTCATTACATTTCTTCAAATGTTAACCATTGTCTGTAAAGATCATTCTTTTGTATTATTGTGTGGTATCCATAACACTATAAAAAAAATTAGACAAAACACAGGGAACTCACCATCAACAACACAACATACTAGTCATCATCTTCACCTGTGAGCTCTAAGGACTTTCTATCCCAAATGAAAGTACTGTTTATTATCATTCTATCATGAGACATTTTTGATCATTCTTTGTAGATCCGTGATATCTCAGATGGTGATAATTGAATCCATTCAATCTCTTGAATTCAAACCTTTTTTTTGAGTTCCATCTTGAGCCATCTCTATGTTTCATTTATTTATAGACCATTAAGATTAGGATGGAAATATATATGTAGATTGATCAATTTCAAGAGGGGGTGAATTATCGGTTTTAAAAAAAACCTTAAAAAATCTATGATTATCTATGTTATACAAGGTGAATTCACAAACCCTCTTTGGTACAAAAACAAAGGGAAAATTTTGTCCTCTGTAAGAAAAAACAATATGTCAGAAAAAATTTAATTTTTGAGAAACATAACCACACTAGGATCCGATTTTTTAAAAAAAAAATATCATAAGGGAGGGATTTAACATTAAGAAAAATGAATAATCATATTCTATTTATAATAGAAAATAGAGTCTAAATATGTTTACAAATTGTGTATGGATTAAAGAGAATTTAGTGTCTATAAAAATAAAATAGAGAGGTCTGAATTCTGAGAAAACAAAGTCATAAATTTTAACACCCCAGGTAAATAACGAGTATGACATTTTAACATTTATCCATATTTGTGAATAAAATTTTAATATGACTTTAAAGGGGATTCTATGCTCAATGGCGTACCCAACACGCAACAACGAGTTTCTTGGGAATCTTACGTTGCACTCTAATAATAAAATAATATTATTTTAAATAGTAGTTAATGCCTAGCCATTGTAATGGCGGGAATGAACAGAACTAACTACAAAATGATTATATATGTTTGTCAAACATTTTTACTTAATACAATAAATGTTAGAGGATTAAAAATGCGAATGAATCTGATTTTAAGCGTAAACATTATAATATTCATTAAAAGGTGGATCAACCGCCTTTTGATGGAGAACCTCTTTTAAATCCACTTTTTTAAAATTTTATGTGTTATATTTGACAAAATAAAATTCTTCTTTATAATCGGGTCACCAAAATTTTCGTTGTGTAAATTTTTGGTATTTTTCCGAAAAACTTCATTTTTTAATGAATTGTGAAAAATGTTGTATTTTAATTCAAAACCTATTTTTAATCTAATTTATTTATATGATTATATTATCCTTTGAATTGGTTTTAAAGAAAAATTAGAATATATTTTTACCATTTAATCCAATATTGGTCGTTGAAATTAATTTCACTTTGAAATCGGACTTAAACCAGTGTCAATCTTTTGATACATTTTGTTACATAAAAACATGCTATTTGTTTTAACAGCAGGAATTAATTATTAAATTAATTAATTCAACTTATATGTTTTTAATTTTGGAAAATATACATCATTTTTGAATTCGGAATATCAAATATATCTTTGGGTGAATTTTTGGTAATTTTCTGAAAAACTTCAATTTTTGATGAATAGTGAAACCAGTAAGTGGTACTTATAAAAACTGATTTCCCATTTAAATGAAATTTTTCCATCTTTGTGTTTTGAATTTCAAAAATCTGACATACATTGTTGTCATTATGATGTAAAATGTGGTTTAATGGGATTAAAATAAATTTTTTGGTGAATAGTAACTTATTATGTTTTTAATCGCGATTATCTGTAATTACTGTAGTTTAAGGTAAGAATAAGGTTTTAATAAAATGAAATGACCTAGACACATGTATTACCCTCATTGGATGAGTAATGGCCGACCAAGACAATCCATGGGTCAACTTGGGGACCCCATGGAGCCACTTTGGTTGGAAAATGATATAAATATTTTTTTATTTTATGTTAACGTAAAAATGACACAAACATGAAATGTTTTAATAAACAATTTTTACATGGGGTTATAAAAGTCGGATTTTTATTATAAATAGTATTTGGAAAGATAAAATTATTTCCTACATTATAGTATTTTTTTTATAATTTTTAGACATTAAATAAATTAAATTATTTATGACATCATGATGATGCAGCAATGACCTCATTATTTAACGATTTGAATAAAATGAAACGATAATGTATTATCTAAGACCTAAACATGTCCAAAACCTATTGTATGGGTTGATTTCGAACCCTTATCACCTTATCCTAGAAACACATCAATGTGGGACCATTAATATCTAAAACTCATTCTAAAATAATGTAACATTTCTTCACTTTCCAAGAGTGCCCCTCCTCTCCTCTTATAAAAGGCCACGATCTCTACCTCCTTACCCACACTTACAAAGCCTTTGGCTCGGCCAACCCCTGCCCATTTTGTCTCTCCACATCCCTCTATAACTCCTTGAAACCTCACTTTGGGCAGAAGTCTTCCCAAGGAAGCCTTTGAAGTTTTATAAGAGTGCCCCTACTCTACTCTTATAAAAGTTCCCCACCTCTACCTCCTTACTGAAACATGCAAAGCCTTTGGCTCGGCCAACCCCTACCCATTTTGTCTCTAAACATCTCTCCCTAACTCCTTGAATCCTCACTTTGTGCAGAAGTCTTCCAAAGGAAGCCTTTCAGCTCAAACCATAGGGAGTTACCCGATTTTAAGGTAATGTATTCACTTGTGTCCTTTTGTTTTATTTTTCTTCTCCAACCCCCTAAACTCTTTTTATTCATTTATTTCGTAACAAATCCAGTATCTTAAATATATTAGGATGTTGTTATAATAAGTATTCGATCTACACATACACACACCTACATATAATGGTTAAAGAACTTACTGTTTCTGTGGATGGTGAAGTTCTGCATCACGAAACGATGATTGTTCAACATTCTTATAACACCTTCAATGGTGGCCATTAAGATGTCACTATATTTATATATGATATATAATATTTTTATTTTTTTCTTTAAGCTTATGTATTTTTCATTTATGGCATACCATTATGGTTTCCATTATTGGTAAACGTGATATATTCATTTTAGGAAGTGCAGACTACCGCCCCTCAAAGTGATTTGATTCGTTAATGCCATACGTGGGACGTATAAAAGATGGAATTAATGGTATTACATATGTTATCCTACTGGAATAATAATATACCTTTATATATTTATTATTTCATTCAATTTAATACCAAAAAAAAGAAATGAAAGTAGCGTTCATGCGTACGTACGACTTACCGTCTCCATGAACGGGACATTTAATTTCTTATCTCCAAATGTTATGTACTATTATAAGTACATATATATAATGGATATATATGTAATATATTACATATAAATTATGGGTATCATTCTGGAGTTATAATATATATATCTATCATTTTTTAATTCAATTAGTATGGAAAAAAATGAAAGTAGCGTTCATGCATACGTACGGCCTACCGTCTCCATGAACAGTGCTTTTAATTTTTTATCTCCAAATGCTATGGAATAGTATAAAACGAATATATACTGGATATATATGATATTTAAAACATAAATACTATTCTGTAGATGATGTACCAATAACTACATGGAAAATTATTTTCCAACAAGTTCAATTTTTACTCATGTACTGAACAACGACAAAAACGTCTGATACGAACTCACTTTATTAACCAATTATTATAACATTATAATATGTGATATGAACTGAATAATAATATGTAATTGAGGTCCTTAAGCAATTATAAATTGACCAAGGCTTATTATTCAGGAATCTAAAGAAACGAACAAGACAAGTTGGACTTGAGGTAAGGGATCCAACCTCTCTCTTTTTTTAAAGTACACTCTTTTATGTCATTCCTTTTAAAGATCATATTTCTTGTTATTGGGATGTTCTTTTATATTACTCTTACTTTAATTTTTATCTTAATATTATTAGAGACCCTATTATCTCTCATCAATCCATTTTTGAAGTTTTGAGTGGTGCCTTTAGGCTGCCGAATTTTCGTAAGAGATCTAACCGCTCTCTTTCTTTTTAAGTACTCTCCTTTATGTCACTACTTTTAAGATCCTCTTTGTTATGCTGGGGGGTGTTCTTTTATATTCCTCTTTCTGTAAACATTATGTTAATATGATGAGATACCCTATTATGTCTCATCAATGCATTTTGGAAGTTTTAAGTGGTGCCGTTAGGCTGCCGAGTTTTCATAAGAGATTTTTCATCTCACTTTTATTCCAATGAGATTTATGCTACATTTTCCACAATTTCCCTTGAGTGGTGTATTTACTGCCCATTATTTTACTCATTGTGTAATATAATTTCATTTATGAGTATTTACATCAATGTTGTATTGTCCTTCTTTCATGGGGTGTATGTTTCGAATGATACCCAAGTCGGTAAGGGAACCTTTCACCCTCCTCTTTTTAAAAGACTTCTTTTACTGGGACTTTTAATTTACATATTGTTATGTTGGGATATGTTCTCATATATCCTTATTGATGTAAATTTTATGTCCAAGTGATGAGATACCCTTTTTATCTCTCATAAACTCTTTTTATGAATTTTGAATTGACGACGTCAGGCTGTCAAATTTTTGCAAGGGAACTTCTTAACCAAAATTTTATTCTTTGGGATAAAATTGTACTCCTTGAATATGTAATTCTATGAATATGTGTGAATAACCTCTGATTTTTTTACACATAATATCCACTTATATTTGGTGTATTATTTTATAAGGCTCCAGCCTTAAACCTTACTTAATCTTGAGTTATTATAAGATTACACATTGAGGATCTTTTCGGGTTTAGAGTTTTACAGAATTAAATCATAAAACATGCATTACATTCCGCATATAAACAAAGTGGTTACATAAATATAGTATTCTTAATTTCCATCAATGGAAACACATTTAAAATAAAACATGGATTATTTCTTGACATTTCCTTGACACTATCATCATATCATGTACCTTTCCATTTACCTGTGAAAAACATTTCAAAAAAACTTGGGATGAGCATAAAAAAGCTTAGTATGGGTTATAAAAACATGGAAAGGAAACATGGGTACATATATACATAAGAATGAAATCATACATTACCCATAAAACATAAGCACTTTAACACACCTCATCAAATCATGAATAAATCATAGAAATCATAAGACATAAAGGTAACTTGAGGCATTCATAACATTCTTACGTAGGGAGTAACCCTCTTGGTTACGTTTGGAATACCCATCACAGTATATTCCCTAAATCTCTTTGGAGAAACCTTAACGTTTCACTCCTTTGCGTTACCCAATGCATTCGAGAGCTATATCGGGCTCACCCGCCCTTAGTGTATCACGGAACCACCCGTCTTCATAATAATGCCCAAGAACCTCAACATAATCGTATCACATAAAACATGCATAAAGGAAACATAAAATTCCCACCTTTCAATCAAAAGATATCAATACAACACAAAAACATTGTGAAAACCATTTTCAATACCAAAATAAAAGAAAAGTAAAACATGGTATTTATTTTTCTTTCAAAAAGAAGGTATGGCTTGTAGAGGAAGTTGAAACTCAAATAACGGTCACGACGGCGGAGAAGTCGTTGTCACCGCAGAAGTAAGACAAAAACATTCGTTTTTGTCGTTTAGTAAATGCTTCTTATAAAAAAGATCCCTTTTTAATAAACGTAAAAGTCAAAGGGGTTTATACATCGTATAAAAGAAAGTTGTGTATAAAATAAAATATGCCTCAATGAAAGGAGATTGAGACGAAGTCCCATACAAGGATCTTTTTTTTAAGTAAAATAGATCTATTATGTATATTCACTATAATTAAACATAAAGAATGTACAAATACAAGATTGTACATAATAATATCATGACGTAATTTCAAAGTAGGAGATTAACCCAATGAATGGAAATTGGGCTAAGAAGTTCCCTTACCTCGTATCCGACTTGACCCGACCGTTCTTTAATCTCCTGAATAATAAACATGAGTTAATCTCTACTTGCTTATGAACCCTTTTCAAGTTAATTATTCCTTTTATACCATGTTATGAACATCATGTAATCATTTAAGTTAATAGTGTTCATTTTGTCGGTATTTGGTTCTTAAGTCAAAAATAGACTTCTTACACTTACATGTTGTTAATTTGGTCAAAGGTATGTTATATCCAGAATGATATTAATTAATTGGATAACATATATGTCATATATATTCATAATATATATGTATTTATTATATTACATCACATAGGGGTAAGAAATGAAATGCACCGTTCATGGAGACGGTAAGCCGTACGTACGCATGAACGCTACTTCCAGTTCTATTTCGTATTTTCTGGAATGGAATCATAATGATATAAGAGTATATTATAATTACAGTATAATAACATATATAATATCATTAACTTTATCCTTTAAACATCCCACATATTGTATTAACGAATCAAATCACTTTCAGGGGGCGGTAGTCCGCACTTCCTAAAATGAAGAGATCATGTTTACCCATAATGGAAACCATAAAGGTATGCCCAAAATGAAAAAACAGAAGCTTAAGGAAAACATAAACATATTATATATCATATTTAAAAATAGTGACATCATAATGGCCACCTTTGAAGGTGTTAAATGAGTATTGAACAATCATCGTTTCGGGAGGCAGAATTTCACTATCCACGGAAACCGTATGTTCTTTAACCATTTGATGTAGTTGTGTGAGAGTGTAGCTCAAATAAATCTTATAACAACATCCTAGTATATTTAATATACTGGTGGTGTTACAAAATAAGTAAATAAAAAGAGTTTAGGGGGTTGGAGAAGCAAAATAAAACAATTGAACATGAGAGAATGAATTACCTTTAAAAGTGTAACTCCTTTTGATTTGAGCCTAAAGGCTTCCGTTGAAAGTATTCCTCCCAAAGGGAATCCTCTAGGACGAGGAGAGGGATGTGGACAGATTAAATGGTCAGGGTTTGGCCGAGACAAAGGCTTGAGGAGTGTGTGAAATGAGGTAGAGGTGGGGGCCTTTTATAAGAGGAGAGGAGGGGCACTTTGGGAAAGTAAAGAAATATTACTTTATTTGAAAATTTGTTTCGGTTTTAAAAGGTCCCACATTGATATAATTAGTGGATAAGGTGATAAGGGTTCGAAATACACTCATCCAATTGGTTTTGTAAATGTTTAGTTCAAAGATTTTAGATTATCTTTCCATTTTATTTAAATAGTCAAATAATGATGTCATTGCTGCATCATTATTATGTCATAAATAATTTAATTTATTTAATGTCTAAAAATTATAAAACAAATACTATGATGCAGGAAATCTTTTTAGATTTCCAATGACTATTTATAATAAAAAATATGATCTTTATAACCCCATGTAAAAATTGTTTTCGTAAAACATATTATGTTTGTGTCATTTTTTCTTTTACATTAAATAAAAAGTTATTTATGTCATTTCCCAACCAAAGTGTCTCCATGGGGTCCCCAAGTTGACCCATGGCTTGTATTGGTCGGCCATGACACAACCAATAAGGTTGGGACATGTGTCTAGGTCACTTAATATTATTAAAGCATTATTTATACCTTAAACTACCCTAATTACCACTAATCGTGATTAAGAACTTAATAAGTTACTACTCACCAAAAAATTATTATAATCTCATTGAACCAAATTTTACTTCTTAATGTCAACCATATATGTTGGATTTTTGAAATTCAAAACACAATTATGGCAAAATTTCATTTCAACGGAAAATCAGTCCTTATAAGTACCACTTAGTGGTTTCACTATTCATCAAAAATTGAAGTTTTTCAGAAAAATACCGAAAATTCACCCTAAGATATATTTGATATTACGAATTCAAAAATGAAGTCTATTTTACAAAATTAAAAACATATAAGTCACATTAATTAATTTAATAATTAATTCCCGCTGTCAGAGCAAATAGCGTGTTTTTATGAAACAATAAGTATCAAAAGATTGACACTAGTTTAAGTCCAATTTCAAAGTGAAATTGATTCCAATGACCACCATTGGATTAAATGGTAATAATATATTCATATTACACATTAAGACCAATTAAAAAGATAATCTAATTATACAAATAAATTAGATTAAAAAGCAGTTTTGATGTAAAATGCAGTATTTTTCACTATTCATTAAAAAATGAACATTGTCAGAAAAATACCAAAAATTCACAAAAAGTAAATTTTGATGTCCCAATCATAAAGAATAAGTTTATTTTGACAAACATAGTTTATAAAATTGTCAAAAGATAGATTTAAAAAGGGTTTTCCATCATAAGGCAGTAAAACAATCATTTTAGAATATTAGTGTATTCCATGCTTAAGATTGAATTTATTTTCATTTTAAGACTCTAAAACACTATCTTAATAATTAATAGACATAGATAAAAATATATATTATTCATTACTTACTTGGGATGTTACATCCTTCCCCCCTTTAGAAAATTGCGTCCCCTCAATTTATTTACTTATCAAATAAATGTGGTTACTTATTCCTCATTGCATTTTCAGATTCCCATGTTGCCTCTTCAATCATGTGGTTTTTCCACAAAACCTTTACCTGGTGAATCAACTTATTCCATAACACTTGCTCCCTGTGGTCAAGAATCTGGACCGGTTGTTCCTCATAAGATACGTTCTCTTCCAGCTGAACTACCTCTGGACTCAAAACAAGAGATGGATCTGGCATATACTTTCTCAACATCGAAATGTGAAGAACATTGTGTACCTGAGATAAACTCGGAGGTAAAGCCACTTGGTATACAACTGATCCAACTCTCTCAAGAATTTTGTATGGTCCAACGAACCTTGGACTCAACTTTCCTTTCTTAACAAATCTCATCACACTTTTCCAAGGAGAAACCTTGAGAAAATCATGATCACCTACCTCAAAAGATAGATCCTTCCTCCGGTTATCCGCATAACTCTTCTGCCTGCTTTGAGCTGTTCTCATGTGTTTCTGAATCAACTGAACTTTTTCTGCCATCTCTTCTACCAATTCTGGTCCCATCAACTTCCTTTCACCCACTTCATCCTAGAAAGATGGAGTTCGACACCGCTTCCCATATAATGCCTGAAATGGTTCAATCTGTATACTAGAATGAAAACTGTTATTATATAAAAATTCAACCAAAGAAAGATGTTGGTCCCAAGTTCCCTGATAATCCATAGAACAAGCTCGTAGCGTATCCTCCAATGTCTGAATTGTTCATTCTGACTGCCCATCTGATTGAGGATGAAAAGCTGTACTAAAATTTAATTCAGTACCCAACGACTTCTAATGGCCTTTCCAAAAGTTAGAAGTAAACCTGGGATCACGATCCGATACAATGGAGAGAGGAACTCCATGTAACCTGAATATCTCTTTAATATACAAACGGGAAAGTTGTTCAAGAGAGAAAGTATCTCGTATAGTAAGGAAATGAGCAGATTTGGTCAAGCGATCAACAATAACCCATATTGCATTATTACCTTGAGATGTCTTCGGTAATCCCACAACAAATTCCATGGATATATTCTCCCATTTCCACTCTGGCACTGGTAAAGGCTGAAGCATCCCTTTCGGTAACTGCCGCTCTGCTTTAACCTGTTGACATGTCAAACACTTCACAGTAAAATCAACAACGCCTCTTTTCATTCCATCCCACCAGTAATACTCCCGCAGATCTCTATACATCTTAGTACTGCTCGGATGAACTGAAAACGGATAACTATGAGCTTCACATAACAACTCTCTCATCAACTGTGAATCACAAGGCACACACAATCTCTTCCCAAATCTCAAAACACAATCATTATCAATGTTGAATT
The DNA here is from genome assembly GCA_963277665.1 of Viscum album. Classification (NCBI taxonomy): domain Eukaryota; kingdom Viridiplantae; phylum Streptophyta; class Magnoliopsida; order Santalales; family Viscaceae; genus Viscum; species Viscum album. The sequence goes on from OY728137.1 coordinate 739,309,069, forward strand.
CAGGAAACTTACCTTTCTGAACCAGCTCTACCTTTTTCTACAACTCACTGTCTTGCTTCTGTGCTTGCTTGATTCTATCTAATAGAGAAGATCTCACTGATACCTGAAATATAACAGAAGGACTTCCTGCACCAACAACTTCTATGCCAAAGTTCATCAAATCCTTAACCAAAGGATCACGTTCCAAACACAACATTGTTAATGAAGCATTACTTTTTTGACTCAAAGCATCAGCCACTTTATTTGCTTTTACCGGATGGTAATGAATTGTACAATCATAATCCTTGATTAATTCTAGCCATCTCCTCTGTCTCATGTTTAACTCTTTCTGAGTGAATATACACTTTAAACTTTTGTGATCAGTATATATTTTACACTTTACTCCATACAAATGATGCCTCCAAATTTTTAAAGCAAAAACAACAGCAGCTAATTCCAAATCATGTGTAGGGTAATTTACCTCATGAGTTTTCAACTGCCGTGAAGCATAAGCAATTACCTGATCATTCTGCATTAGGATGCAACCAAGTCCTTTCAATGAATCATCATTGTATATAACAAACTCACCATTCCTGGAAGGTAGTGCCAAAACTGGAGCATTCACCAATCTTCTTTTCAATTACTGAAAACTATCATCACATTCTTTTGTCCAGATAAACTTAATACCCTTCCGAGTTAGCTTAGTCATTGGAATAGATAACCGTGAAAAATTTCTAACAAACCATCGGTAATAGCCTGCCAAACCAAGGAAGCTACGAATCTCGGTTACATTTGTGGGTCTTGGCCATTCTTCCACAACTTTTGTTTTTGCAGGATCAACAGTTATTCCATCATTAGAAACAATGTGACCAAGGAAAGAAATTTGTTGCAACCAAAACTCACACGTGCTGAATTTCCCATACAGTTTATTTTCTTTTAAGGTTTGCAAGATAACCCTTAAATGTCTTTCATGCTCCTCTTTACTTTTAGAAAACACCAAAATATCATCAATGAAAACCACCACAAACTTATCCAAGAACTCATGGAAAATTCTATTCATTAAGTACTTGAATACAACAGGTGCATTGGTTAGCCCAAAAGGCATTACTACAAATTCATAATGGCCATATCTCGTACGGAACGCGGTCTTCGGAATATCTGCCTCCTTTACCTTCAGCTGATGGTACCCCGATCTCAGGTCAATCTTTGAAAAAAACTGAGCTCCCTGGAGATGATCAAACAAATCATCGATATGAGGCAAAGGATATTTGTTCTTAACAGTGATATTATTCAAGGCTCTATAATCAATGCAAAGTCTCATAGAACCATCTTTCTTTTTAACAAATAAAACAGGATCACCCCAAGGTGATGTGCTAGGTCTAATGAAACCTTTCTGTAATAAATCTTGCAATTGCTCCTTCAACTCTAAAAGTTCAATTTCTGCCATTCGATAAGGGGGTTTTGAAATTAGATTAGCATCAGGAACTAAGTCAACAATAAACTCAACTTCCCGATCTAGTATTATTCCAAGAAACCTATCAGGAAAAACATCAGGATACTCATTTACCACCGGCACATCATTAATCTGAATAGTTCCTTTATTTTCAACGACGTGTTCAAGGTAACATTCATTTCCATATTTTACAAGTTTCTCGGCCTCTTGATATGTTATCAAAAGTAAGGGTTCATTCCTGTAAACAAACTGAAAGTCTTTCGGAAAAGAAACTTCTTTAGATCTACAGTCAATATTAGCATGGTAAATAGAGAGACAATCCATACCCAGGATAACATCAAACTCTACTAGAGGTAGAACAATAAGGTTTGCAAGTAGGTTCTTTCCACAGATAAGGATAGGAAGATTCTTATAAATTCTTTATGCCTCAACATTTCCCCCAGGTGTTTTTACCAAAAGTTCAGGAGTCATTTCTAGAGATGGTATTCCCATTTTACTTGAAAAGGTTTCAGAGATGAAAGAATGTGTAGACCCCGAATCAAACAACACACTGGCATAATCTAAAAAAACAACCAATGTACCTGATACAACTTCATTTGATGGGATGACATCTGCTGAAGTAGTTGCAAAGGATTTCACCACCCTTTTCTGCTTGTAGTCTAACTGCTTCCCATCACTCAAGCTCTTTGTCGGACACTCGTTTGCATAGTGACCCATCTCATTGCACTTATAACATTTCACTAACTGTAAATCAAATTTGTTCTTACCTTCACCTTGATCCTTTTCAGTACAATAACGTGCCTTATGTCCCATCTTACGAAATTGGTAGCACTTTCCAGAATTCAGAAGACATTCCCCAGCATGCCTTTTGCCACATTTATGACAAACTGGAAACTTAGTTCTCTTACCATCAGACTTTTTTGAAGAATTCTTACCTTTATCCGGCCACCTCGGTCTCTTCTTCTGCTGGTTGTTATAGAACACTTGGTCATTGGAAAACTCCATTTCCACCTTCTCAGCACATCGAACAAGCTTTTCATAACTTTTAAACTCATGAGAAGCTAATGACCTTCGATATTTTGGCTTTAATCCTGAGTAAAAACGATTGATTTTACTATCAAGGTCTCGGATAAAATTTGGAGCATACCTTGCCAATCGAGTGAACCTTTCTTCATAGGCAGCCACTGAGTCTTCTTCTTGCCTCAATTCCAAGAATTGATTTTCCATCCTAAGTCGAACAGCCTTAGGAAAATACTTCTCAAGAAACATACCTTTGAATTCATCCCAATCAAGAGCATCAATCTCATTGGCGTCCCTGATATTTTTAACCATAGACCACCACTGATCTGCTTCACCCTCCAAACGGTAAATAGAAAGACTAACCTTTTGATTGTCTGAACACCCCATGAAATCAAAAATCTTCTCCAGTGATTTAATCCACCCTTCAGCTAGCACAGGGTCAGATGATCCCCTGAATGATGGTGGATGTTGCCTCATGAAATGTTCCACCACAAACATGTTCCTCTGCGGTTGATCTGGCTGATCACGTCCATGGATACCGCCACCATTTATAGCCTGAGTCAACTGCGCCATTACTGCAACAAACTGTTCAGTTCCAATTCCGACCATCTCAGGATGCTGATTCGGATGGTTAATTCCTTCTGTATGCCTTCCTAGAACTGCTTCCCTATTTCCTCTGCGGAAAACCATTCTGAACAAACATGTCTTAGATGAAGAAACATGGTAATCTTCAAATGCTATATCATTTCAAAGATTTTTTTTGGATAATAATTTAATATAATTCTAACTCCTAAAGTTATCTAAACCGACCTCTGATACCAAATATAAGGCCCCAGCCTTAAACCTTACTTAATCTTGAGTTATTATAAGATTACACATTGAGGATCTTTTCGGGTTTAGAGTTTTAGAGAATTAGATCATAAAACTTGAATTACATTCCGCATATAAACAAAGTGGTTACATAAAGATAGTATTCTTCATTTCCATCAATGGAAACACATTTAAAATAAAACATGGATTATTTCTTGACACTTCCTTGACACTATCATCATATCATGTACCTTTCCCTTGACCTGTGAAAAACATTTCAAAAAAACTTGGGATGAGCAGAAAAAAGCTCAGTATGGGTTATAAAAACATGGAAAGGAAACATGGGTACATATATACATAAGAATGAAATCATACTTTACCCATAAAAAATAAGCACTTTAACATACCTCATCAAATCATGAATAAATAATAGAAATCATAAGACATAAAGGTAACTTCAGGCATTCATAACATTCTTATGTAGGGAGTAACCCTCTTGGTTACGTTTGGAATACCCATCACAGTATATTCCCTAAATCTCTTCGGTTAAACCTTAACGTTTCACTCTTCGCGTTACCCAATGCATTGGAGAGCTATATCGGGCTCACCCGCCCTTAGTTTATCACGGAACCACCCATCTTCATAATAATGCCCAAGAACCTCAACATAATCGTATCACATAAAACATGCATAAAGGAAACATAAAATTTCCACCTTTCAATCAAAAGATATCAATACAACACAAAAAAATTGTGAAAACCATTTTCAATACCAAAATAAAAGAAAAGTAAAACATGGTATTTATTTTTCTTTTAAAAAGAAGGTATGGCTTGCAGAGGAAGCCGAAACTCAAATAACGGTCACGACGGCGGAGAAGTCGTTGTCGCCGCATAAGTAAGACAAAAACATTCCCTTTTGTCGTTTAGTAAACTCTTCGTATAAAAAATATTCATTTTGAATAAACATAAAAGTCAAAGGGGTTTATACACCGTATAAAAGAAAGTTGTGTATAAAATAAAGTATGCCTCAATGAAAGGAGATTGAGACGAAGTCCCATACAAGGATCATTTTTTTAAATAAAATAGATCTATTATGTATATTCACTATAATTACAAATAAAGAAAGTACAAATACAAGATAGGACATAATAATATCATGACGTAATTTGAAAGTAGGAGATTAACCCAATGAATGGAAATTGGGTTAAGAAGTTCCCTTACCTCGTATCCGACTTGACCCGACCGTTCTTTAATATCCTGAATAATAAACATGAGTTATTCTCTACATTCTTATAAACCTTTTTCAAGTTCATTATTCCTTTTATAGCATGTTATGAACATCATGTAATCATTTAAGTTAATAGTGTTCATTTTGTCAGTATTTGGTTCTTAAGTCAAAAATAGACTTCTTACATTTACATGTTGTTAATTTGGTCAAAGGTTCGTTATATCCAGAATGATATTAATTATTTGGATATCATATATATCATATATATTCAGAATATATATGTATTTATAATGTTACATCACATAGGGGTAAGAAATGAAATAGACCGTTCATGGAGACGGTAAGCCGTACGTACGCATGAACGCTACTTCTATTTCTATTTCATATTTTCTGGAATGGAATCATAATGATATAATAGTATATTATAATTCCAGTATAATAAATATATAATATCCTTAACTTTATCCTTTACACATCCCACATATGGTATTAACGAATCAAATCACTTTCAGGGGGCGGTAGTCCGCACTTCCTAAAATGAAGATATCGTGTTTACCCATACTGGAAACCATAAAGGTATGCCCAAAATGAAAAAACAGAAGCTTAAGGAAAACCTAAACATTTTATATATCATATATAAAAATAGTGACATCATACTGGCCACCTTTGAAGGTGTTAAATGAGTATTGAACAATCATCGTTTCGGGAGGCAGAATTTCGACATCCACGGAAACCGTATGTTCTTTAACCATTTGATGTAGTTGTGTGAGAGTGTAGCTCAAATAAATCTTATAAAAACATCCTAGTATATTGAAGATACTGGTTTTGTTACAAAAGAAGTAAATAAAAAGAGTTTAGGGGGTTGGAAAAGCAAAATAAAACAAATGAACATGAGAGAATGAATTACCTTTAAAAGTGTAACTCCTTTTGATTTGAGCCTAAAGGCTTCCTTTGAAAGGATTCTGCCCAAAGGGAATCCTCTAAGATGAGGAGAGGGATGTGGAGATAGAAAATGGTCAGGGGTTGGCCGAGACAAAGGCTTGAGGAGTGTGTGAAATGAGGTAGAGGTGGGGGCCTTTTATAAGAGGAGAGGAGGGGCACTTTGGGAAAGTAAAGAGATATTACTTTATTTGAAAATGTTTTTCGGTTTTAAAAGGTCCCATATTGATATAATTCGTGTATAAGGTGATAAGGGTTCGAAATACACTAATAAAATTGGTTGTGGACATGTGTAGTTCATAGAATTTACATTATCTTTCCATTTTATTTAAATCGTCAAATAATGATGTCATCACTGCATCATTATTATGTCATAAATAATATAAATTATTTAATGCTTAAAAATTATAAAAAAATACTATGATGTAGGAAATCTTTTTATCTTTCCAATTAAAATTTATAATCAAAAATATGATCTTTATAACCCCGTGTAAAAATTGTTTTCGTAAAACATATTATGTTTGTGTCATTTTTACTTTTACATTAAATAAAAAGTTATTTATGTCATTTCCCAACCAAAGTGTCTCCATGAGGTCCCAAAGTTGACCCATGGATTGTATTGGTATGCCATGACACAACCAATAAGGTTGGGACATGTGTCTAGGTCACTTCATATTATTAATGCATTATTAATACCTTAAACTACCCTAATTACCACTAATCGCGATTAAGAACTTAATAAGTTACTATTCACCAAAAAATTATTATAATCTCATTGAACCAAATTTTACTTCTTAATGAAAACCATGTATGTCGTATTTTTGAAATTCAAAACACAATGATGGCAAAATTTCATTTAAACGAAAAATCAGTCCTTATAAGTACCACTTAGTGGTTTCACTATTCATCAAAAATTGAAGTTTTTCAGAAAAATACCAAAAATCCACCCTAATATATATTTGATATTACGAATTCAAGAATGAAGTATATTTTAAAAAATTGAAAACATATAAGTCACATTAATTAATTTAATAATTATTTCCCGCTGTCAGAGCAAATAGCGTGTTTTTATGAAACAATAAGTATCAAAACATTGACACTAGTTTAAGTCCAATTTCAAAGTGAAATTGATTCCAATGACCACCATTGGATTAAATGGTAAAAATATATTCATATTACACATTAATACCAATTCAAAAGATAATCTAATCATATAAATAAATTAGATAAAAAAGCAGTTTTGATGTAAAATGCAGTATTTTTCACTATTCATTAAAAAATGAACATTGTCAGAAAAATACCAAAAATTCACACAAAGTAAATTTTGATGTCCCAATAATAAAGAATAAGTTTATTTTGACAAACATAGTTTATAAAATTGTCAAAAGATATATTTAAAAAGGGTTTTCCATCATAAGGCAGTAAAACAATCTTTTAAGAATATTAGTGTATTCCATGCTTAAGATTGGATTTATTTTCATTTTAAGACTCTAAAACACTATCTGAATCATTAATAGACATAGATAAAAATATATATTATTCATTACTTACTTGGGATGTTACATGTTTTTTTACACATAATTATGTAATTGATTTATCCTTAAACCAATGATATCGTCTTTGTATGGGACTTTGTCTCAATCTCCTTTCATTGATGCATATTTTGTTTTATACACAACCTTCTTTTATACGGTGAATAAACCCCTTTGACTTTTACATTTATCCAAAAAGGAATCTTTTTTTATACGAAGCGTTTTACTAAACGACAAAAGGGAATGTTTTTTTTCGTACGTATGCGGTGACAACGACTACTCCACCGTCGTGACCATTATTCAAGTTTCAGCTTCTTCTAAAAGCCATACCTTCTTTTTAAAAGAAAAATAAATACCATTTTTTACTTTTCTTTTATTTTGGTATTGAAAATGGCTTTCATAATGTTATTATATTAATGTTTTGTATTGATATCTTGTGAATGAAAAGTGGAAATGTTATGTTTCATTTATGCATGTTTTATGTGATACGATTATGTTATGGTTCATGGGAATTATTATGAAGATGGGTGGTTCCGTGATAAACTAAGGGCGGGTGAGCCAGATATAGCTTTCAATGCATTGGGTAACGCGAAGGAGTGAAACGTTAAGGTTTCTCCGAAGAGATTTAGGGAATATACTGTGGTGGGTATTTCCAACATAACCAAGAGGGTTACTCCCTACGTAAGAATGTTATGAATGCCTCAAGTTACCTTTTATGTATTATGATTTCTATGATTTATTCATGATTTGATGAGGTATGTTAAAGTGCCTGTGTTTTATGGGTAAATTATGATTTCATTCTTAAGTATATATGAACTCATGTTTCCTTTCCATATTTTTTATAACCCTTACTAAGCTTTTTATGCTCATCCCAAGTTTTTTTTTGAAATGTTTTTCACAGGTCAAGGGAAAGGTACATGATATGACGATAGTGAAAAGGATGTGTTAAGAAAGAATCCATGTTTTATTTAAAATATGTTTCTGTTGATGGGATAAATAAATACTATCTTTATGTAACCACTTTGTTTAAATGTGGAATGTAATGCAAGTTTTATGATCTAATTCTCTAAAACTCTAAACCTAAAAATATCCTCAATGTGTAATCTTGTAATAACTCGATATTAAGTAAGGTTTAAGGTTGGGGCCTTATAGTTGGTATCAGAGGTCGGTTTAGATAACTTTATAGGTTAGGGTATTCTGTAAGCATAAGTGACATTACCATATTGGTTTGGATTTCAGAAAGAGTCCTAGTTTTATATAAAGTGAATGAGTAAGTATATATTAGTGTTTATCTTCCTCATTAGTACATGATGGTTTTTTTGATATACTCACACTGACATTTCTGTTGTTAGTGATTGGATGGATCTAGCAGGCACCAAATAGACAACAGGTTTGAAGGAAACTGTGGTGGTTCTCGGATTAAGATACTAGATAAAATGGGGGATTCAATGAGGAATCTCGTGGTTGTTCTAAACCAACTATTAAGGAGTCATGATCAACCACTTGAACCTTGTTATGTTCTGTAATGAATCATGTACGAGATGACCAATCGATGTGGAATTTTAGGTAATAATTATAAGGGTAACCATTACAGTTTATATGATCCTTACTTTTGAGGTAATTATGGGTTATTATATGTTATGACGAAAAATGAAAGGCATGAGATAAACTTGAGGTTAAAATATGTTATGATTATTTTTGATGATTTTATCACGTTTTGGGGAATGTTTTAAGAATTATATAGTTTTGGAAAAAGGACAACACGCAGACCGTGTGACAACCCGTCGTATTGGACAAAGCTACGGGACTTGAACCCAAAACCAAAGTGCGACTAGTTTTTATCACCTACCACTGGACTACGTGAAGTCCCTGGTTAGTTTGACTTATTCTTTTAGTTAGATGATTTTTATGAATTAAGAGTAAGTTTATTTTTGGTTATCTATGGAAATTTATTAACCTATCACGGAGGATATGTGATTAGGTTAATTACTTTTCAATGCGAGACATTAAGAGCAACTGATGTTGTTTGGAGATAAATGTTACGATTTAACTTGAAAGTCTATGTGAATAAATCATTCAAATATTTGGGTTTCAATCTTAGTTTGTTTTACTTTGAAGAATTTTATGGACAAATTGTTTATCGAATGGTCCTCGTTGAACTTTGGGTTTTGTTGGACAAATTTTGGAGATTAAGAATAGATTTTCTTTTTATAAAGGGTTATCCTTTTCTAGATTATCTGAGCTTGTACTAACCTTTTTGGTTTGGTTTTGGTTAAAGTCTAAAGACATGGGAATTATATAGCTCTCTTTTTGTGGATTAGTGGATTCTCTAGAAGTTGATTATAGTACTCTTAATGTGAACAAGTCTTCCTAAATACTCATCTTTTGGAGAAAATATGAGTTTTTGTAAGAAATCTAATAAAAGTTGAAAGTCAACATGATAAGTAATTATGTATCCTTATGAATAAATTCCTCAATAAAAAGTAACTTAAAACAAAAATGTTTTCTGTTAACTTTTCCTACCAGGGAATCGAATACCGTTTAACCCATCACAAGTTTGTGATTTTCTTGTGGTTAACTTTCTCCTAAACATGTTTTCTATCACTCTCCATCAGAACATGACCCTATGTTTTCTTCTCCATGTCCATGTTTTCCTACATGGAATCCTAGTATGGGTTAACTCAGGTGAACTCTGTACTTATCATCCTTTATTTTAAAGTGATTGTTTTACCAACTCTTGTTCCGATGTGGGACTTTCAAGGATGTTTCCAAGCTCAATTTTAAAATTGCGAGGATGCAATTCCCAAAAAGGGGGGAAGGATGTAACACCCCAGGTAAATAAAGAGTAGGACATTTTTACATTTATCCATATTTGTGAATAAAATATTAATATGACTTTAAAGGGGACGCTATGCTCGATGGAGTACCCAACACACAACAATGAGTTTCTTGGGAATCTTATGTTGCACTCTAACAATAAAATAATATTATTTTAAATTGTAGTTAACGCCTAGCCGTTGTAATGGAGGGAATGAACAGAATTAACTACAAAATGATTATATATGTTTTTCAAATATTTTTACTTAATACAATAAATGTTAGAGGATTAAAAATGCGAATGAATCCAATTTAAGTGTAAACATTCAAATATTCTTTAAAAGGTCGATCAACCGCCTTTTGATGGAGAACTTCTTTTAAATCCACTTTTTGACTATTTTATGTGTTATATTTGACATAATAAAATTATTCTTTAGAATCGGGACATCAAAATTTACTTTGTGTAAATTTTTTGTATTTTTCCGAAAAAGTTCAATTTTTAATGAATAGTGAAAAATGTTGTATTTTAATTCAAATTCTCTTTTTAATCTAATTTTTTTATATGATTATATTATCTTTTGAATTGGTTTTAAAGTGAAATTAGATTATATTTTTACCATTTAATCCAATAGTGGTCATTGGAATTAATTTCACTTTGAAATCAGACTTAAACTACTTTCAATCTTTTGATACATTTTGTTTCATAAAAACACGCTATTTGTTTTGACAACGGGAATTAATTATTAAATTAATTAATTCAAATTATATGTTTTGAATCTTTTAAAATAAACATAATTTTTGAATTTGGAATATCAAATATATCTTAGGGTGAATTTTTTGTAATTTTTTGAAAAACAGCAATTTTTTATGAATAGTGAAACCACTAAGTGGTACTTATAAAAACTGATTTTCTGTTTAAATGAAATTTTTCCATCTTTGTGTTTCGAATATCAAAAATCCGACATACATGGTTGTCATTAATAAGTAAAATGTTGTTCAATGGAATTAAAATAATTTTTTGGTGAATAGTAACTTATTAAGTTTTTAATCGCGATTAGAGTTAATTAGTGTAGTTTAAGGTGAGAATAATGTTTTAATAAAATGAAATGACCTAGACACATGTCCAACCCTAATTGTATGAGTCATGGACGTACAAGACAATCCAGGGGTCAACATGGGGACCCCATGGAGCGACATTGGTTTGAAAATGACATAAATACCTTTTTATTTAATGTTAAAGTAAAAATGTCATAAAATGAAATGTTTTACTAAAACAATTTTTACATGGGGTTATACAAGGCCGATATTTGACTATAAATAGTCATTGGAGATATAAAAATATTTCCTACATCATTGTATTTTTTTTAATAATTTTTAGACATTAAATAAATTAAATTATTTATGACATCATGATGATGTAGCTATGACCTCATTGTTTAACGATTTAAATAAAATGTAAATCTAACGTAATATCTAAGACCTAAAAATGTAAAAAATCTATTTGATGGATGGATTTAGAACCCTTATAACCTTATCCTCGAAACACATCAATGTGGGACCATCAATATCCGAAACTCATTCTAAAATAATGTAAAATTTCTTCACTTTCCAAGAGTGCCCCTCCTCTCCTCTTATAAAAGGCCCCGATCTCTACCTCCTTACCCACACTTCCAAAGCCTTTGGCTCGGCCAACCCCTGTCCATTTTGTCTCTCCACATCCCTCCATAACTCCTTGAAACCTCACTTTGGGCAGAAGTCTTCCCAAGGAAGCCTTTGAGCTCAAACCATAGGGAGTTACCCGATTTTAAGGTAATGTCTCCACTTGTGTCCTTTTGTTTCTTTTGCTTCTCCAACCCCCTAAAATCTATTTATTCATTTATTTTGTAACAAATATAGTATCTTCAGTATACTATGATGTTGTTATAAGAATGATTCGAGCTACACATACACACACCAACATCTAATGGTTAAAGAACATACTGTTTCTATGGATGGCGAATTTCTGCCTCACGAAACGATGATTTTTCAACATTCTTCTAACACCTTAAAAGGTTTCCATTAAGATGTCAATATCTTTATATATGATATATAATATGTTTATGTTTTCCTTCAGCTTCTGTATTTTTCATTTAGGGCATACCTTTATGGTTTCCACTATGGGTAAACGTGATATCTTCATTTTAGGAAGTGCGGACAACCGCCCCCTCAAAGTGATTTGATTCGTTAATGCCATATGTGGGATGTATAAAGGATGGAATTTATGGTATTACATATTTTATCCTACTGGAATTATAATATATCTATATATATTTATTATTTCATTCAATTGAATACAAAAAAAAAAGAAATGGAAGTAGCGTTCATGCGTACGTACGGCTTACCGTCTCCATGAACGATACATTTAATTTCTTATCTCCAAATGTTATGTACTATTATAGGTACATATATATAGTGGATATATATGTAATATATTACCTATAAATGATGGGTATCATTCTGGAATTATAATATATATATCTATCATTTTTTTTAATTCCATTAATATGGAAAAAAATGAAAGTAGCGTTCATGCATACATATGGCCTACCGTCTCCATGAACGGTGATTTTAATTTTTTATCTCCAAATGCTATGGAATAGTATAAAACGAATATAAACTGGATATATATGATTTTTAAAACATAAATACTATTCTTGAGATGATGTACCTATAAATACATGGAAAATTCTTTTCCAACAAGTTCAATTTTTACTCATTTACTGAACATCGACAAAAACGTCTAATACGAACTCACTTTATTAACCAATTATTATAACAATATAATATGTGATATGAACTGAATAATAAAATGTAAAGGAGGTCCTTAAGCAATTATAAATTGAAAAATGTTTATTATTCAGGAATATAAAGAAACGAACAAGACAAGTTGGACTTGATGTAAGGGATCCAACCTCTCTCTTTCTTTTTAAAGTACACTCTTTTATGTCATCCCTTTTAAAGCTCATCTTTCTTATTATTTGGATGTTATTTTATATTAATATTACTTTAATTTTTATGTTAATATTATGAGAGACCCTATTCTCCCTCATCAATCCATTTTGGATGTTTTGAGTGGCGCCGTTAGGCTGCCGAATTTTCGTAAGAGATCTATCCTCTCTCTTTCTTTTTAAGTACTTTCCATTATGTCACTTCTTTTAAGCTCCTCTTTGTTATGTTGTGGGATATTCTTTTATATTCTTATTTCTTTAATCTTTATGTTAATATTATGAGAGACCATATTTTCTCTCATAAATCCATTTTGGATGTTTTAAGTGGCGTCGTTAGGCTGCCGAGTTTTCGTAAGGGATTTTTCATCTCAGTTTTGTTCCCATGAGATTTATGCTACATTTTCCACAATTTCCTTTGAGTGGTGTATGTACTGCCCATTATTTTACTCATTGTGTAATATACTTTAATTTATGAGTATTTACATCAATGTTGTATTTTCCTTCTTTCATGGGGTGTATGTTTAGAAAGATACCCAAGTCTGTAAGGGAACCTTTCACCCTCCTCTTTTTAAAAGACTTATTTTTTTGGGTCTTTTAATTTACATATTTTTATGTTGGGATATGTTCTCATATATCATTATTGATGTAAATTTTATGTCCAAGTGATGAGATACCATTTTTATCTCTCATCAACTCTTTTTCTGAATTTTGAAGTGACGCCGTTAGGCTGTCAAATTTTTGCAAGGGAACTTCTTAACCCAAATTTGATTCTTTGGGATAAACTTGTACTCCTTGAATATGTCGTTCTATGAATATTTGTGAATAACATATGATTGTTTTACACTTAATATCCACTTATATTTGGTGTATTCATTTGTCACACATAATTATGTAATTGATTTATCCTTAAACAAAGGATACCGTCTTTGTATGGGACTTCATCTCAATCACCTTTCATTGAAGCATATTTTGTTTTATAAACAACCTTCTTTTATACGGCGTATAAACCCCTTTTACATTTTCGTTTATCTGAAAAGGAATCGTTTTTTATACGAAGCGTTTTACTAAATGACAAAAGGGAATGTTTTTGTCGTACGTATGCGGCGACAACGACTTCTCTGCCGCCGTGGACATTATTTGAGTTTCGGCTTTCTTTACAAGCCATGCCTTCTTTTTAAAAGAAAAATAATACCATGTTTTAATTTTATTTTATTTTTTTATTGAAAATTGTTTTTATAATGTTTTTATATCAATGTGTTGTATTGATATCTTGTGATTGAAAAGTGGAAATGTTATGTTTCTTTATGCATGTTTTATGTGATACGATTATGTTATGGTTCTTGGGAATTATTATGAAGACAGGTGGTTTCGTGATAAACTAAGGGAGGGTGAGCCCGATATATCTCTCCAATGCATTGGGTAAAGCGAAGGAGAGAAATATTAAGGTTTCTCCGAAGACATTCAGGGAATATACTGTGGTGGGTATTCCAAACGTAACCAAGAGGGTTACTCCCTACGTAAGAATGTTATGAATGCCTCAAGTTACCTTTTATGTCTTATGATTTCTATGATTTATTCATGATTTTATGAGGTATGTTAAAGTGCCTGTGTTTTATGGGTAAAGTATGATTTCATTCTTAAGTATATATGAACTCATGTTTCCTTTCCATATTTTTTATAACCCTTACTGAGCTTTTTATGCTCATCCCAGTTTTTTTTTGAAATGTTTTTCACAGGTCAAGGTAAAGGTACATGATATGATGATAGTGACAAGGAAGTGTCAAGAAAGAATCCATGTTTTATTTTAAATATGTTTCCGTTGATGGGATAAATGAATACTATCATTATGTAACCACATTGTTTAAATGTGGAATGTAATGCAATTTTTATGATATAATTCTCTAAAAATATAAACCTGAAAATATCCTCAATGTGTAATCTTGTAATAAATCAAGATTAATTAAGGTTTAAGTCTGGGGCATTATATAAATTCTGTGAAAATAGATTCTGATTTCATTGAGAATTTTGAGCTTTATTTCTATAAGAAATTGATCCTTATTTATATGAAAAATAATGTCTGATATCATTGAGAAATAGAGTCATATTTCTATAAGAAATGGAGTATCTTTTTTTGGGTACATAGAGTTAAAATTCAAGATGAAATATAGTCTAAATAAAGATAATATATGAGTCTAAAAATAGTGAGACTCAGATTCTCAAAACAGATGGATTTTTTATTTAATGAAAAGTATGGTTCTTAGATTTTAGATTGGGATCTGATTATTCTTAAAAAAAACTTGGTCTTAATATAAATATGGTTAGTCTTAAATAAGTATCATTAAACATAACCTAGACAAACATGTTAAGGGTTTTGAAAACAAATTTACATAGAGAACGAAAATAATACTTAAGGGAAAAAGTGTTTTTGACTTTCAAAACACAAAGGCATGGAAAATTCATATGATAGTTTATTGACTTATCAATCTCGCCATTTTTTTGAGATAAAAAACAACTTTTAAAAAAAATTATAATTGGAAATCATGAAATAAAAAACGTTTCTCCCTTATATTGGAGGATTAGTGAATACAAATAACTATCTTTTTGGTTTTGTCACCTTAAGTATCATATTCCTTGGCTTAATAAATTGTCATGAAAATAAAATTACTTTTCTTCAGAATTTTTTCTTTAAGATTAATCTCCCCCATTTTTAATAATATTCTTATTTATGGTAAACACCCCCATAATATGAAATTATTTTTAGACTTTTCTACCTCTTTGTTATTTTGAAAATTTAATGGATTGAAAAAATTGGTACCTGAATTGTTAAAAAAAATACATAAAAAACAACTTATAATAAATAGATTTAAATAAAATTAAATGAAATGTTTTAGAACAATAAATGATCATATTTTTAAGTTAATCAGTCATCCTTATTCTTCTATAGACAAATATTATTAAGGATGGCCATTGTCTTTTTTTATCTTATTATGACATTCATGGTACTTCTTGATTAAGTCTTCTTACTTTTGGTTCTTCTTCTAGAGAGTTATAATCCATTCCTCTGGTAAATTTATAACTTCTTCTGGTAATTAGAATTTCTTTGATAATTGTTTTGTGGTATCCCTTACTCTTATTTGGGTAATGGAAATAGAATTAAGCTTACCATAAAGGGCTTTATACTATTGGATTCTAATATATTTCTCTTGGATTACCTTTTCTAATTTTTTTTTGAAATTCTCATCAGACTTGGAAAAAGGCATATTTGAATGAATCCATATAATACGAAACTAGCTTACGTTTAACAACCACTCACTTTAAAAAAAATTTAATATTCTTACAAGACATTCTTTGAGATTAACAGTTGATCAAGAATTTTTTAAAATATATTTATTTCTTGGTTAACCATTCCATTAAAAAAAAGATTTGAATGTGACTTCATGTTGACTGACTTATGAATAAGATGACAGTAGGATTCAATGTTTCTAAAGAACAGTATTAAATCAACACCTTTCATCAAATACTTCAAAAAGAAATCATGTTCCATAGATGATGAAGAGTCAAAATCTAAAGGGTTTTTCTAATGGAGGAGTCAATTCATCATGGTTATCATACCTCTATTTTGATGTTCCATCAAAATCATCTTTACGAGGTTTTTATAATGTACATATTTTCCATTATTATCAACTTTTTTAACAATAACAATTTCATCTTCAACATCTTATTCTTTAACATTAACTTCATAATCATCTTCTTGTCCAATGTTATCACTGTCCTTTATCTCTTCAAAATAATGGATATTGTTAACTTCATATTCTCTAGAATTTCTATCTACATTTATGAATCTATTTTGTTAGATGATTCTTGGGATGTTATTATTGATAGATTCTTAATAAAAACACACTTTCTCTTGATATTATTCGATAATTCAGATCACAACATCACTTTTTTCTTATGATTTTTCTTATTCTTCATGGTGAACTTATTCTTCTGTCACCAATCTTTTCAGAATGTGAAGCATTCCTAATGAAGGATTCTAGTACATGAATTCTGAAGCATTATTAACATGTTTTATCAAAGGATAAACAAACAGAGCTTTTTATTATTTATCTTTTTTTTCCTTTTATCGTTTTCCTATTTATCTAGATTTTTGGAGTCAATGATATTCTTGGACAGAGCCTCTATAGGGTCAATTATGAATAATAAATAATAATCCTTCAATTTCTTCTATTTTTTCCTATACTTTTATACAACTTCATCAGAATGTGATTTCTTTTTCTTAGGATTTGGGGGTTATGACTATGAATCCTGAATGGTTCTGGCTGGCCTAGATTCTAGTTATTTTTCATTTTTTCTTTTATTTGGGTTCACCACCTTCAACTTTCTTACATATATATTGATCATATATATGTGGATTTTCTAAAATATTTTCTAAATTTACACTAAAACTGGTCATCATTCTTCATAATGTATCACCATTGAGCAACGTTATCTTAAAATTATTGTCATTTTATGTGTAATGTATTTTGAAAGAATATAAACATAAGAAAATTATCTTTTATATTATAGATATATACATCATAATATGAGGCTTAATATTACCATTCTTCATGTTGATGACTGCCAATTTAATGTAATTCACTATGTTGATCTTCCATACATTCAAAATTATTTCTAACAATAATATTTCATAATTATTATGGAATTATTGTATCCCTTCATTGGAATAAGGAATCCTTACATCCATAATGAATCTAGCATGTTGTTAAAATAAATATGGCATATCATGTGTTTCTTCATTCTTTTATGTAGATTGAATTCAATGGCCATAACTTTCTAAAAATTACCTTCCATTTCAATCAATTTATGAGAGTAAATAATTTCCTCTCATTCATAAGGAATGTTTTTGATTCATGTAGCCTTATTAAATGATAAGGAATAAGACTTCCCATAACTTCTGAACTTAATCATTTCTATTCCACCATCATCATGGAAATGAACATAATCATAAATTTATAAAATATGATCAGTATAATCAATGTTTTTATTCTTCTCCTTAGCAACGCATAAGATTTACTATATGTTTAACTTTATTATACATTATATTAAACAATCATACGTAGTGCATAAATTTTGATCTACTGAACTTTCACTAAATGTATCCCAATCATTTGGTTCTTTGATTGACAAAGAATACATTGGAGACTGAGTGTAAAAATCATGTGACATTCACATGTTATTGATATAATGAAAATGGAGTTTAGGATAATTAGATAATAGAGTTGTTAATTATGAGAAAATTGGGACTAAATCCTTGCAAGAAAAGGAGTCCGATTTATATAACAAACAGAGTTTGTCTTCTGTGAGAAACATAGTCTAATTAATGTGATAAATAGAATCTGATTTTTTTGGGAAACTGGGTCTAATTTTTTTGATAATTATTATGAAAATTCATGATTTACTTGAGTCTAAAATCAAATAGAATCAGTGTCTGAATATAGTGAGGCTCCAATTCTCAAAATAGATGGAATCAGTATTTCAAGAAAATTATGTTTCCGAGATTTTAGATAAGGACCGTATTTTTCATTTGGAAATGTTTCCTTCAGAAAAATATGGTTAATCATAAATAAATATAATTATGAATAACCGAGAAAATCATGTTAAGGGTTAAGTAAATAAATTTCCTTAAAGAAATTAAATAATCATAAAGTAAAAAGTGTGTGATTTTTAAAACATAAAGAAATAGAAAGCTAATAAGATAGATTGTTGACATAAAAATAAGCTTGATTCTCAACCTTCACATGGAGATGAAATTCTTTCGCAAAGACAATATGAAATGGGGACATATTGATGGGTTTCTGGTATTCCTTCCAATAAGCCCAAATTGCATCATCTTCGATCTGTCCCCAATCCTTCATATTCGGATGCACAGTTTTCTTAAAATTTTTTATCAACTATCAATTTGAAACCACTCTTTTGACATATTTGTTTTGGGGGGGGGGGGGTATGGTGTACATTTATTATTGTGTCACCCCATACAAATAATGTAGGGATTAAAAACTTTTATTATAGATGTGTGTCCCCTGATCAGAGATTATTGAATTTGGCACTCCAACCCTATAAAAAATATGTGCCTTGAAAAATTCCACATCTACATGAGAATCATTAGTCCTTGTGGCCTTAGCCTCCACAAATTTTCTCACATATTCAATGAAAACGAAAATATAAAAAAACCAATTTATTTGAAAAGTTGACCCATAAAATCAATTCCACATCCAATTTGAAAGGAATCGTCGTGGGAGCATTCAAATGATGTAATGTTTTTTTTACTTAGGTGCAGTTGAGTGGCTCGCCAAGGTTGTCTCTCAAAGTGATAGTAATTAAAAAAATTATTATAGATATTTTTAATATAAAATAAAATAATATAATAATTCTACTTTAAAATATGGGGTTTTATCATTTATAAAAGAACAATAAGTCTTCTGGAATTAAATTTCAATTTTTAATTTTTGAAAATAAATTGAATTAATAAGACACAATAGAATATGTTTTTTAGAATCAATTTGTAGAAGGCTTAATAGATATTACTCTACCACTTCATTTAATCATAAATAAATATAATTTAAATTAATATCAACTTAATTATGATCCATTAATTTTTTAACCCCTAAAACCAATGATAATTAATTTAAACACAATATGAAATTATTTGACCCCTAGCTAGGCTAGCTTCAGAACATGAAATCGCAACACCCTACATCGATTGAAGTTATAAGAATATATAATGTTCTATGGTGAATTAGGGAAAATATCAACTCTAAAAATGAGAACAAATTGAATTTTTGTTTTGTATTTTAACTCTACAAATTGATATCTTGTGGTTTTGTATTACCAATTATGATCATGCACCCACAATTCACACAATTCTCAACCAGATGTGTTATGTGTCTATTTTATTTATATTGGTTTGTTTCATTTAAATTATTAAAAATTAAAAGATCATATTAATTTAATTCCATTAGCTCATTGATTCAAAATAAATTAATGAATAATGTAAGAGGTATATCGATTATTAAAAGAACTACTCTACCATGGGCAGTATAGTCGTCATAGAAACGTTTTTCATTTGCGATGGTCATGGAACGGGTATAACCTAATCTCATTAAAACTATTGATTTACATCCCAAATAGGAATTTTAACATAAGAAAATCATAGAAAATAATAAAATATATCTAAGAGAAAATAATAGTTTATTGAAATAACAACATCATTACAACAATGAAGAGAAATATAAGATCATTTTGGAGGAAATCCTAGCCTAACAACTTTTCACCTACAATTTTGATTATAAATTCTATAGAACCACTTATCCAATTATCTATATCTCTTAATTCATATCCCATCCCATTCAGATTAGAATAATCCAATTTATAGAGCTGAGGGGATAGGTTTTAAGAGGTTTTAAGTGTGAATGGGGAAATTTGGCCAAATAAATTAATCCAAATTCAACAGCCTCTTTGAAAACAAAAATACATAAACTATATTTCCCTCCAGAAGTATGATTTTTGAAAAAAATGTGGTCCTAGATATTATCTCAACATTTTGGTCCAATCCATGAAATGATGAAAAAGTGATGGCCCAAATACTGTACTAATGTCCAATCAGGCGTGTTCATACCACCTTTGACATAATGACCCATTTACTCCAATACAATGCCTTATTAAACTCAAATTTCCAGAATAAAAGTTTTACCCCATTAAGTTAAGAACATAGTTACAATGTTTTAAATTAAAATAATTCACATAAAAATATTTTTTTTGAAAAACTGTTGTGAATTTAAAAGGTTGAAATTGAAATTTTCAAAAATAAAATAAAATGAATGATATAATCCCAAATATTTTAAAAATAAATATTTATTACAAAATTTGATAAAATTATTTCATTTATTATAGAAAAAATATTCAGTAAAATTGTGTGTAATCAATATTAAAGAGTCAATGGTGGGGTTGGGTGAAATTTAATTTTGATTGTAACAGTTTCAATAACTATTTATATCTTTATATCAGAATGTATAAGAAGAATAAAATCCAATACCTAGGGATATAAGTTGAATTAATTTAACTCAAAAAACACCATGGTGTTATAATTTTTTGGAATAATTTTTAGATTATTCAATTATAGACTTATTAGTGGATAAAAGAATAAAATTATTGTTTTATAATTGTAAATTCAAGGGGTAGTTGAAAAGAAATGAATTATATAGGAATTTTATATTGAAATATTTTCTTTCTTGATATGTATGCTGAATTTAACATGGTGAATCAATTGTTATGTAGAGTGGAAATAATGAAAATACTTCCCAAAAAATAAAAAGTCAATAAACCAAGGAGAATTCACTTCAAAAATTTTTAAATGATTCATTTGTATTTTCAGATAAAAAATGTCCATGATTTTAATAGGTCAACAGAACAATCAGTTGATCAGAAGTAGGTTAATCTTGCTGAAAACATTAGTGTCAAAAAATTTTAATTTTTATGAATCAGTTGAAGGAGGGAAATAAGAGCTATATGAAAAGTGTGACATGTATTCAATGTTTTATTTTTTACTCAATTAATATCATATCAGGTCTCTCTGTGGAATTACTAAAAAATCATTGTCAATGATTTTAGAGTATCTTCATGATATAATTGGTGAAGATGAGATCCCTGAATCATGATATGAGATGAAGAAATTCATCAATAAACATGGACATCATTATACAAAGATACATCCATGTCGTAATGATTTCATGGTTTAATGTGGAGAAAATTATAATAAAGAAGAATTAATAATATGTAATACAAGTTGATGTATGTCAAGAAACAACAACGAGGCTATAAATCTATGAAATACTTGAAATAATTAGGTGAAGAAAACTCATGAAAAATAATTCTGTTACTTTACAATGAAGCCACACATGAAAAATATTATTCGGGTCATATAAGACTATATACGACATGAAGTGGAATTAAAAATATAGTAATAATGGCTTGATGATACATCTAAAATATTAAATATCATGGAATGTGTTTGATTAGGGCTATCCAAATACATCATCAGATCCTTGGAATATATGTTTGGGATTTTATTTTGATGGTTTTAAAATTTTTGGTACTTTAGGTGAAAATTATAGGTTTTGTCCACTTATTTTGATCCCCTATAATCCACCAATATTGATGTGTATAAAGATGATTTATTTAATTATTTAAATGATTATTCATGGAATGTATATTCCAAGAAATGACATTAATATATGTCCTAAACATCTAGTCAATAAATTTTTATAATTACTGGATAATGTCCTGGAAAAATATGATGCTTCAGTGACACAACTATTAAAAATTAATGATACTTTACTGTAGACAATTAGTGAATTTCTGGGACTAGTGAATTTATTTAGATTGAACACTCATACTATTTTTCCTTGTCCAGTTTGTAATTTATATTTTGAAACTCAATAATTATCTCAGAGTAGAAAATGTTTTATTATGCTTTATTATCAATTTCTGTATGATTTTCCTAAATATTTGTTTATGCTGACATGATTCAATGGAGATATAGAAATGATAAAGTCACTAAAGGTGTTATCTAGTTCATAAATCATTACACAATTAGTGAATATCACTAAATATTTTGGATCCTGTAATTAGTTTGTTGATTGGGATAAGGGTATGAGGTATAATATCTGAAGAATCTATAACCCCACAATAGAAGAAAAAAAGTATATATTTTTTACATCCTTATTGGCAGTTTAGTTTGATACATCAAAATATTTGCATAATGCATATTGAGAAGAATGTATGTGACAATGTAATTTTTACCATTCTTAATGATCACAACAAATGGAAGGATCTCCTTAATGATAATAAGGATTTGCGTTCAATGAAAATATATTGTGATTTCTTGGAAAATGAAAATAGAAAGTATCTGTTGGCTATTTTTACAATGAAAAATCATTTAAAAGGCATATTTATTTGAACATTAAAGAATATAAAGTGCCAGATTGATATTTAAGTAACATATAATGGTTTATTTACTTAAAAAAAATCATGTTACAGGGATTGAAAATTTATAAATCATATATTTTGATGGATTTGTTATTTTTGTTTTCTTTGAGTAATAATTTACTGAAAAAATGACTATAGTTGTAGTTGATTTTTTTACAATTTTTAGAGATCCTTGTCGAAAATATAAAAATCCAACTAAGCTTTGAAAACATCCATAAAGAATTGATTCAACACTGCATAATTTAGAGATTTTACTTTCACCCTTATTCTTCACATTCAGGATTCATTTGACTATTCATTTTGTTGAAGATGCTAAACTTAGTGGACTGGTACATTATCGATGGATTTATCCAACTGAAAGGTTCATTGATATTTATTATATTTTCATTGGAAAATTAGACTTTATCATATTATTTCAATTTTTAAATAAATTTATTAATTTTTTCATAAGGTATATATGACATTTGAAATCATATTTAAGGAATGATGCTAAAATTGAAGGCTCTAATTCTGATGTTTACCTAGTCGAAGAGTTCTTTAATGTCGATTAAAGTTATTTAGATTCATTTGAGACTATATTTAATCATTCTAGATGTGATAAAAATGACTCCTATAATTCTAGTTCTGAGAATTAGTAATCGTTATTTCCAACTATTGGATGACTAATTAAAATGGGGTCAAATGCTACACATAGTTAATTGTAGTTTCTACAAGAACATAGATATGTGCTACTAAATTTTGTTATAACAAATCTTTTAATTGAGAAAATGATACCACAAACAAATAGTATACCAATGGTTAAAGCTATAAATGATCATGAATTAACGAAAGGTCTTAATACTAATCTTTTTAAATGATTCTCCCATCATATAAGCATTTACTCATATTTATACTATTAATATGTATTTATTTTGACTATGTTAAAAGTAACACCTTATATATTTTTTTTAGATAATGAATGTTGTCAATTGATCTGATATATCAAGTGATATGATGTTTTTATCTCAAGGTGATCTAAGGTAGGCTAAAAGATTTGATGGCTACAGTATTCATGTCTTATGGTTTCATACAATTTATATTGGAGAAGGAATGAAAACTCAAAATAGTGGCATATTTACACTTGTAGAGACGTGATAGTATGGGAATATGAATGATATAATTTAATTAAACTGTCATGAATAATTTTTAGTTGGATTATTCTAATGAATGTGGGTTAACATTGATAGGGGTATATAAAAACATTCGTTACATTTTATTAATCATGGCTTCCGAGGCGAAGATGGGTTATTGTATGGATAAAGAGATATGTGGTGTTTTAAATGCTTCTTTACACATAATGCAGAAATAATTATATAATATGGTAGATGAAGATCAATTGGTGCATTGTAATGAACCTCATCAACCACAAAAAATTTAACAGTCTTTTGCTAGCAATATCAAAGCGTTAGAATATTCAAGAGAGGGTGAAAATGAAAGACTCATCAAAATGGAGGTTGATCACAATGAAGATAATAAAACTGATGTAATTGAATGTATAAATTATAAATGAAAATATTTTACAATTTATCATTGATAACTATTTCATACATTTTCACTTTATTCTAGTTTATTTTGGTAAAAATATTTTATTTTTGAATTTTTTAAAAATTTAATATAAGTTGACCATTTGAAATGTAGGAATGCTGAGAAAAAAATTAGGAACCTATTCGATTCGAAACTCAGAGTATGCCACCAATACTATCATATTCTGTGGATCCTTTTTATTCCGTTATACTTGAGACTACTAGGTAGATGGTCATTTCCCCAGATACCTTTTGTAGCCCACTCCCTAATTCACTTCTACCGATAGAGAAGTTGGTCATACTTATGTCTAGAAGATATTGATGAGTTACAATTATTGTTATGTATGTGATTTTAAAAAATATTATTTTATTAATTTATTAATGAATTTTTCAACTTGATAAATAAAACCATTGAAGTTATACAAATATGAACACAATAGAAATATGAGACTTAAAGGACATTAAGATTATCATTCCTTTTTATGAGTTATGGGTGCATACTACTGATATTTCCAAATTCTATAGGATGATTTTTGGGAAACTAGATTGATAGACTGTAATATATCTCACTAATTATAATCATTGGAGGAATATTCCTATAACTTGGAAAGATGAGGTATTTGGTACTAATGTAATGATAATATTATTTTTATAATCATTGATAACTAATTAATAATAAATGAGTAAAATTTTGTAATATAATTATAATGTTTTATGTATTTTATTTCGTGATGTTTTTTCATGTTGATGTCCCTGAATACATTTCAAGCCAATGTAATTTGAAAATTATAGGGAATAAATTGAGACATTTTAAATGCAGACTATGGAATGGGTTTGATAAAACTTCTCGGATCTCATGATAGATGTATTAAAATGTTTGAGCTGTAATTTCTCATGAGAAATTGAAGCTTGTGGTCGATATCATCAAAGATGAAAACCAGGATGTGATTTCATATTTTATAGTATCATAATAACCCAAAAAAATCATATTATAATTTTTTAAATGTTTTATTTTCTTGTTGGAATTATAAAAAATAATACTATAAATCATTAGAAGCATTTCACTCCTCACATAGTTGGGTATCATAGTATTTCTTGGAAAGAAAAATCTTAGTTTATTTTTTATTACTTATTGTTTATATAATTTAATTAAAAGTAATGGTTTTTTATTACTTGTTTATATTTTTATAAAAGAAAATGAATTAGTTCACTCTTTTGGCCAAATTGTGATGTGGTTTAATGTGAATCTTAAACATGTGGGATGTTTTATAAATGACCCTATCAAATATGCTAGAGTAAGTACTTCTCATTGACATTTCATAATATTTCATTACCATAAAAACATAATAATGAAAATATATGTTATAAAAAATAAAAAGACTTAAATAAAATTAAATTGTGTTAGTTATGTGTATCAAATAAATCATATTAAGAATCATTATATACATCTAGACATCAGTAAATAATTAAGATTATGTCTTGTTTATTGTTATAATATAATTTTAATTATATTATTATTATTATTTGGAAATAATAAAAATTATCAATCAAAAATATATTCATTAGATAATATTATAAAGATCACATATTTTAAAAAATAATTGTTAATATTTTTGTATTAACATGTTAAAATTCTAGTTTTCTGGGATGCAAACCCTTCATAATAATCATCAGTTTCCCAGAACGATGTAGTTGGACTAGTTTTATGGAAGGAGCATCCCATAAATGTATGAGGGATGAGTTTTGCGCATACTCCATCAACTGTCTTTGGTTGGGTGTTGTCATCTATTAATTCTACACCCGAAGTTGGTTCAAGTAGTGCCATCGATAATGAATCACCAATAGAAATTTATTGATTGAATGAAAATGTGCATGAACAACAGTCATAATATAAAACACAGTAATAGTGGCTATCGTAAATGGAACATTCTTTAGTTTCTATTTTTCTGAAAAAACAACTTGATCCTTGAAAAAAATTACAACCATATATATTATCCTACTGAGCTAATTTATGAATTCTATAGATCATTTACTCATTTCTAAATAACACATAATGCAACCATATATAAAACTAAAATGAAAATTTTATATAGAAAATTCATATTTGGAGTCATATTCACAACATATTATTCTATATTGATGTTTAGTTGATTGTTACACACTAAAAATGAATTATTGATCACTATCCATAAGTTTGAAAACAATCAGCATTTTATTTCATGGTTTGGACTCAGTAAACACTTCTTAAAGGTACAAAAACCATTAATAACAAGTATCAAGGAGGGCAGTCAAAACCTATAAAATGTTGTGAAATTTCAATGAAAATAAGGGAAACCTACCGTATAATTTATTGTGAATTGTAATAATTGATGGTATTTCATTTCAATTGATGGCTTAACTATTGTGTTTATAAATCCATTTTTATTGTTTTAAGACACTAAAATGTTCATGGAATGGTCAAAATAATATAAAAACCCTCACATTTAGGTAGAAAGATGGGAAACCACTATTGTGTTATTTTTTATCTGTATGGATAGAATACACATCAATCTATCTTGTGGTGTGGTCATTATTACTCATTAAACAATTCATAAAGGTATAAAAGCCTTTAAAAACAAGTTTCAGGGGGTCAAAGCCAAGAAAAATGTCATTTTGTCAGGAAATTTGGGGACATCTAATATATATTTAATTGGGAAATACAAGAATATATGTTGCTTCATTCTTAATGATAGTTGTCTAGTTATGTTCGTAAACATATTTTCAGTGTTTTAAAGCACTAAATCATGCTTGAAATGATCTAGAATATATTTAAAACATTATATTGATGTGAAATCATAGGAAACCCCCACTGAGTTATTTTTGACCTTTACATGTGGACAACATGTCAATACGACTTCTGGTGTTGTCGCAAATACTCAGTAAACAATTCTTAAACGTACAAATACCATTGAAAAAGTGTTTGGGATGAGGTAAAAACCATTATACAATGTCAGATTAACCAAAAATATGTGGACAATAATAGTTGATTATATTGTAATTTTTAGGAACTAACGGCATGTTATTCTGAATTATGGTTTTCCCATTATGTCCATAAACGTATTGTTGGTGTTTTAAAAGACTAAAACATGAAATGGATAGTCAAATTCATAAAAAATAACCTTATATGGATGTAATGTCTTGGAAAACCCACCTATGAGAAATTATTTATGTGTATGTACTGGAATAAAAATCAATCTGACATGTAGTGTGGTCGAAATTACCCAGTAAACACACTTTAAAAGTATAAAAGCATTTATAAACCAGGGCTAGAGGGCCAAAACATGGAAAACGACATCAGATTTCCCTAAAATTAGGGGAAATTACATTATATTTAATTTTGAAATATTGGACCAGACAACACATCATTCTGACCAATGGTTTTTCTATAATGGCTATAAACATATTTTTAGTGTTTAAAACACTACAAAATGTGTAGAATGGTAATAAAGAAAATAAAATAACATTAAATTGATGTGAAATCATGGGAATACCAACAATGAGTTATTTTGGATGTGTATGTGTAGGCAATAAATCAATATGACATGTGGTGTAGTTAGAATTACTCAATAAACACTTATTAAATGTACAAAATCAATTGAAAACATGTTTCGGGGGGGGGAGGGGGGGTCAAAACAATTAAAATTATGTCAGATTTCTATAAAATCATGGGAAAATGACCATATAAAGAATTACAAAATTTAAGAATTGATGAAATTTTATTCGGAAATATGGCTTACCCAAAATAGATATAATCTCTGTTTAATTGATTTAAAATACTAAAACATTCGTGGAATAGTCAAAGTAAAATAAAATTACTTCATAATGATATGAAGTCTTTGTAAAACCACTAATGAGTTATTTTTTATTTTTATGTGTAGAAAAAACATCAATCTGATGTGCAAGGTTGTCAGAATAACATAATAAACACTTATTATATGTAAAGTAGACTTCAAAAAATAAGTTTCAGAAGGTCAAATCCTAAGAAACAATATCAAATTGATAAGGAATCTTTGTAAAATTATAGTTGAAAGAATTGTTAAATGTAGTAACTGACATAACATCAATCAGAAATATGATTTTACCATTATATCTATAAACACATTTTCAGTCTTTTAAAACACTAAAACATGCGTGGAATGGTCAGACCACAAAAAAATACCAATAATTGATGTAAAACAATGGTAAAACACCACTGAGTTATTTTTTACATGTACACAATGAAAACATGTTAATCTGATGTGTGGTGTTGTTATAATTACATGGTGATCCTTTGTTAAAGCAACAAAATCCTTTAAAATGAGTATCAGGGGTCAAAACTAGAAAAATAACTTCCGATTTCCCAAAAATTAATGTAAATGACTTTTTATTGAATTATGAAATATATGAAGCAAAAAAATCATTCTGTATTATGGTTTTCCGATTTTTCCCATAAATAATTTTTTAGTGTTTTAAAATACTAAACATATGTGGTAGTGGAAAACCAAAGAAAATGACAATAGGTAGATGTGAAATCATTTGAAAACCACTATTGAGTTATTTTCGATGTGTTTGTGTACATAGCACAATTATCTCATGTGCGGTGTGGTTGGAATTACTCAATAAACACTTCTTGATGGTACACAAGCATTTAAGAATAGATGTTAGGGTGTCAAAAAAATGAACACAATGTCAGATTTCCTAGAAATCAGTTGAAGATGAAATTATATTGAATTGTGAAATGTAAGAACCAACATCACATTAATCCAGATTATAATTTCCCTATTATGGATGTAAATGAATTTCTTGTCTTTTTAAAAACTAAAACATGTATAAAATAGTCAAAACCAAAAAAAATTACACCGTATTGATATGAAATTATGAGAAAAAATCCAATGAGTTATGTTTGAAATATAGGATATACTGTGATATCAAATTCTTTAAATTTTTTATTATGTAAATTTCAATACACTATATGATGCATTTAAAATAGATTATAATATTTACTAATTCTTTTTTAGTTTCATGTGTTGAATATTATCTTAAATAACTAATTTTAATTGTTAAAAAAGTTTTTAATTATATATTATTTTTTTATTTTGAAATGTATTCTCTTTTATTTAAAAAAATAATAAATTTTCCATCCATAACATTAAATATATTTTATGTCTTTTCTCTTTCACCTTTATTTTCATACATGATCAAGTCTTCATTTTAGGTAGAAGATTTTGGTAGGAGGAAGAAGTTTTATTGTTCTGATCCATTACATTTTTCATAAGGTAGTCGGGATGATTCAAGTTTTCATGGTAAGATAATATTTTATAAATTATTCAACTGTAATTTAGATTTATTACTTTTAGTTTTAATTTTTTTTATTTTCTGTTATAGTTGATGAGATGATGTGGTCAGTTCTAGTTAATTAGAGGATGTAGAGGTAGATAGATGCAGTGGAGGTCATGACGTGGATGTAGACAGATGTAGTGGAGGTAATGATGGGAATCTATATTGGGAATGGTTTGTTTCTAGAAATATTTTATATGTATATATTGATGAGTAATGTATTGGTTGACATATGTATGATTTCAGTGAGACTAAGGTTATGATAACTAATTATGAAAGAAATAAGTATGATGGGTTTATCATATATTTATGTTTTTGTTTATTTCATGTCAATTTTTTATATTAATATTTTTTATTAAATATTTTCAAAAATGATCCTATAGTGGTTCCATGTAACCTCTGCTAAACACATTTAAAAATATTCTTTTTAGTGGTGTAAAGGATGAAAATCTAATAAATCTAAACATGGCTGATATGTCTAGTATATGTTTCTTTTATTTTATTCATACTTTCATAAGTTATTTATCTTATAAAATAAATGATGCTCTATACAAAAATAACAACCTCTAAATGATCCAAAAATGACACATAAAAACTAACAATAAAATTAATGAAACTACCAAAAAAGTACTAGTGACTATGAAATAGGATATTTTTTGATAACAACCTCAATATGTTTAGGCTTTGGATTATGACACTGCTAGTTCACAAAAAAACCCATTAATGATGCCCCTTTTTTGTAGTGAATGTATGCCACATGGAATACCCTACACCGTGTATTTGGTATTAATGGGGTTAATGGTTCATATTAAGAGTCCCAAATACCCAATGATGTTGGGATACATAGTTTGGGAACTATCATAATTTTATATGTTCATATGAAATCATTATGTAATAGCTAATTTTTGGATGGGTCGGTATGTTAATTATCATATCATGTGTTGGAGCACCACCGTGTTGTCATTAGTCCCTTTGTGTTATTATTATGATATATGGGACTATTTTTGAGATAGAATGTAGAGGTTTACATTCCTAACTTGACGTTACATATGAATTTTTTTATCTATTTAGATGAGGGGTATTTTATATGACCATCATTAAAGAAAACAGACAACCTATGTATTCATTGACCGATTCAATATATACTCATAGATTCTAATAGGTATGAGTAAGATATATGAGATGGACATAATACATGTACCATGATCACCTCATGTCTTGATAAAAAATATAATATAAAAATTTATTCTTTTATATGATATATCTGGTGGGAACAAGCACAGTGATACATGTGTTTAACACACAACATTTCAAATACCTTTGTATATTGAGTAGAACTAATGCTTTTCTATAGTCTTATGATGGCTTATAATTACAGATTGTGATATTAAAATTTATTTTTAATACTATAAATCCTTATATGGTCACCCATTATGATTGATGGAGTTTTTATTGATTTTAACTCAATGATCTATTATAAATGTTTTTTTGGAGTCTATCTAAAGGATTTTTTGGGGGGTTTCAAGTGTTATTGTGTGTGATGTGATAAAAATGACATTGATGATATATTTCCCAATTTTTTATATAAGATATATTAAATTATTTATAGATATGATTTCAAATGTTATTGTATATGGTATACTATTAGAAAAAATGACATGAATTTTATGTTTCAATAGATCAAGTGAGTGATAAAAGTTGATATGTCCAAATCCTATTTTTATAGATAATGGAAATTTATATCATATGTGATTATATAAAGCTCACCATATTATAAAATATATATTCTGAGAAAAAAATTTTAAACCAGAAATTTATTAATATCATGCTACTTTCCTGTCAATTAAAATTCATGATTGAGATATATTTTATGCTAGTTGAGTGATAAATGTTAACATTCAATTAGTTTTTAATATAATATAAAGTACAAATAGTACAAATATTTTCATTAATTTGATTAATACTTGAGTGGATGAGTGAAATTCATTCATGTGTTATAATGCATCAGTAATTGTATGAAATCAATCTATATTTTTTCAAATTCCATTATCATGTGAATATAACTTTTCAAATAATTGTTTTACACTCTTTTATTCATAACAAATTATTCACCCTTTGATTTCTCTATTCTGATTTTTCTTCCATGGGACACACCATCTTTTCATGTAGTGAATATAAGTCCCACCCATGTGATGAATTGTTATTCATAGTCCTTGAGTGGAAGTATGGGTATTAAACTAAAAATGAAGAACTAGAGTATAAATCTCTATTTCAACTATCATGATGGAAATTAAGGATCAACGGTGTGCCTTAGGATTCATATACAAATAGATCCTCACTATGAAAGAGATAAATGTTTAAATATTCTTTGAGGTTCCATATTTGAAAGATGAATTCCATGGGGGATATTTGTTTTATGATGTAAAAGTTCCATTATCAAGGTGATACAATGTTATAAAGTCCACCCAAAAGTGGGAAATGGCCCAGTATATGAAGTAAGGTAATATAGGAAAAAGAAATTGGATAATATATCATTATATAGGAAATACCAAGATGAAACGTTATCTTAAAGGAAACATGAGGTACTTGGGTGAAATGGACATTTCTTAGGAAGGTAGGTGACCTAGGTGATTTATTATTAGACTAATGGGCCATTGTTTCTAAATATTTTTTATCACCCTACCTTGGAATCTCCAATATAGGGTATCCTACACTCTGGTATAATATTTTAAACAATCTTCAGGGAAAATTCTATAAAATCCATATATAAGTCAAAAGAAATTAAATAAAATATATCTTAATTCCCATATATCTTATTTTATAATATTGGTTTGATGTAAGTTAGACATAATTATGGAAATGTTATGTATTATCTTTTTAATAGATCAGATTATAAAAAATAATTATATGTATTAAGTCTTCCATAGAAAATCATAAAGATTTTCCTCGATATATTAAAATTTCATGAATCATAAGTGATAATTTATTTAAAAATATTTTAATCCACTTAGGTATGTGAATGTCAAATAATAATTTGTGAATTAACACCCATGTTTTTTATCATTAAATTAAATTGTTCATGTGATCAAATGAGAAGGTGAGTGAATTCGTATTAATAATGTAGGAATGAATGACAAAATATAATCATTCTTTTCAGAATGTACATGTAAATGATTTTGGGGAACATTGACTATCCTATGGCCTATATAGAGGACCAAATTTGAGATTTATGTGTGAAATCATAAGAATGATAGCAGATAAATCATTCTCCCTCCAAAAGATCCTTAAAACCTTCATTTTTTGTATCATGAGATATTACCATATTATATACACGAAGGTTTTCATTTTACAAATAGTTAGGGTGATTCTATAGAGATAGAGGATAAACCATGAATGGAATTGTATGTTGGGTGTTCATCACGATCATCATTGAGCATATATTAATGGAAAATATAGAAATTGATTCCAATTAAAAATACATATTCCTCTCAAAATTTAACATGGTTTTGGTATTAATGTCATTTTTTCATTATATTAATGATTTCTATAGGGTTTCAATGTAATAATTACTTGTTAACGAATACATATAACCCTATCAGTTGTATAATAGCGTTAAGATGAATATAAATTCATGAAATCATTTTTGAATAATTATGAAAATGGTTTTTGTTTCGACATCATATTGAATATTTTTAATAATTAATAATAGTTGTTAAATGAATAACTATATGATTTGTGATATAGAAAACTGTAATATATGTTCTCACTAAGATATGAGATATTATAAGTGACGACTCGATAGAGTACCTATAGTATTTCTAGAATTTGAGTATATGATTGTGGATATAAAATTCTATGAGTGTGTCACTCTATGTATTTTTTATAAAAAAACAATCTTTATTTTATAGGATCCATAATAATATAAGATACATAGATATAATGGAATGAAATTTATGGATAGTATTTTCTATTTGATGAAATCATAGACAACAAAACCGCGAGCATGTTATGATATAATATATCATAAAATACATTAGGATTTAAAGTTAAATTTTCATAACATTTAAATTATGATTGATTTTGTAATTAATTTATTTATAAATTATAGAAATCGTATTTTCTTTATATTTATATTATTTATAAAATTTATAAAAATAACTAAATTAAAAATGTTTGGACATAATTTATTTAATGTTTCGGAAAATAATTATAATCAATATATTAATATTAAATACATATTTATAATATGAATATCCAAACAAGTAATATTGATAAAATATTATTTAATAAAATAACAACCATAAGTTGTTTTAAGTTTAAAAATTATCGAATAAGGGTATATATATAGTTAATGTTATATAAAATTGTCAATTCTTCAAAATAGTTATTCAAAAATCTTCAAATGAATAGACTTATTATGATAAATTATTTAAACCATTTCAAAATTAATTATCATAAACTAATATGACAAATGTTTCCAAAATATAATATGAGTGATATTTAGAATATATAAATTGTTTACATGGTTGAGTTTGAATATAAAAGGTCTTTATTTCAAATCATATCATACATTTCAAATAAATTTGACATAAAATTAGAATGTGTTATGTTTAAGAAAGAAGTAAATATAATGTCATAATATTGATAAATGGTTTACACATCATGAATAGATAAATTATAATGTGAATATAATTCCATAAATTATAAATTGTTAATAAATATTTTCTCCCATATTTAGACATTTGAATTGTTTAATTATTTTGATTTTTTCTATATATTTCTACGTTTTTAAATTTTATTCTTATTATTTATTTTATACTCTAGTTTGTAGAGAAAAACGACCTCAAAAAATCATTATACATATATATAAGGACATACATTCTAGGTATGATAAATTAGATTTTTTTATTCTAAAATAACCTTATCTTATATTGGGTTTTGATAATGAATTAATATATCAATTTTGATTTCTATTTCAAACATATTAGAATTATGTTGGTATCAAATTATATCTTCTTTAGTGTATCAATGGATATAGGTAATTTTTGTTAAACTACTCACTAAAAAACATGATTTTAACATGATAACAAAAATTAAGGCTGCCTATTAATCACTCTGTGAATAATATTGGGTGGATTTTTGGTTTTATATAACTTTAATTATTTACATGAAAGGTTTTAATATACCATATTATTGATATTAATTTTGGTGTGTGTGATATAGTCAAATTTTAATTTCTGGCTGTCAAATAAGGTATGAATTGTCTAATGAGTTATATATAAATTTGATTTATACATTATATTTCTTAGAAGTAGTAATATTATTAACTAAATCATTGTAAATATTCATAATATATGTATGAATATTAGTTTATATGATTCACTTATTACATCCTCTTTAAAACGTCTATGAATCAAATTACATTTAAATAAAACTCTTTTCATGACCATTATCATTCAACTGGTTAGGATATGTTAATAAATGGTTCCCTTAGAATATATTTTATATGAAATAGTTTATATGGATAAAAAATATTAAGGTAACAAATCATGATGTTAAAATTATGTTACACTTAGATGGGAAACTATTTAGAATGATACTAGAGGAATGATGTTGATTTTTACCATATAATGGATTGGGTAAATCATTTTCCACAAAACTATACAAGGAATATATATCATATGATTTGAATTATAGCCTACCAAAATAGATAGTTGGTGATAGGAAATACAATGTGGACTAATTGGACATGGAATTATGCATCTTTACTTCTTAATGCATATATTTTATTTTGGGAATCTTAATCATTTTAGTGGAAGGAACATTAATAATAATCATATCAGATCATTTGAAAATACAATACTATTTTAATGAAAGCTTCAATTATAGATATAAAATACTAAATCACCATTATATTTGATTTTGATATATATTTTAAAATAGTTGAAGCTAAATTATATATGTATCATAGACTTGTCAAAAACATTTCCTGTAGATTCGAATCTAAAAACGTAATTATATTTTCTAGAGAAAAAAATGTATAATGAAACACATATTTAATAATAAAAATACAAAAAGAAAATGTTATATTTTAAACCAATATATATTATATTAGTTAATATTTAATGAATTTTGTCTCTTTGGTGATTAATAAGAAGAAAAAACCAAAAACTTTTGATTAATAATTGTTTTTTGTTATAAAACATTATATATATTAGGGGTAATAATGGCATAAAAGATAAAATGTTAAAAAACAATGTTTTTAGAATAATATGGTTGAATTCAATTTAGCCTCAAGTCATGTAATAATTTTCATTGGGTATGTTAATTGCACCAAGAGATTTGGATAACCTATTTCCCATTAACTATATATATTTCATTTTCCATTATTTACTGTAATGGTTCTAGGAGATTACTATAAAAAATAATATGAATAAACTAAGGAAGGTTTTCAGAATATAATAAATATTTTTACTATGGATTAGTAGGACATGAGAGTTCCTGGATCATGTGTTGTGTTTACAGTGAAAGTGGATAAAATTTTGAACAAGACTAAGAAAAGGTGTGTTGGAATTTATTATTATGATTCTTTTAAAACTAGAATATTTAATTGAAAACAATGAGTGGAGTTAATAATAAAGGTGAATGTTTCCATTGTGGAAATCCAGTACATAAATGTGTAAATCCTATAGAATACCTGATGCGTTCAAAGGAACTATATAGAGATTCCTTCATAGGAATACTGTTATAGAAATCTATTCATATATTTCTAAAGGGTACAATATACCAACTGTACATTATATAAATCTTATAAACATGTAGGAGTTCATAATTGATGAAATTATTAAATATGGAATGTAAACTCATCATTATATTGTAAAATCAAGGGGATTATACATCAATATTGTATTTGAAAAATCTTATATAATTCATATTTGGATAAAATAAATATTGTGTTATTTTTATCTAATTTACTCATGTTGGTTGGAGTGAGTATCTCTATAGGGAGGGTGTGAATTGAGTTCCTAATAAAAACTTCAACTAAAAATAGTTTAAAAACCATACAATTAATTTAAATACCTTCCAGTTAACCAAAACAACTAATAGATATAATAATTTACCTTTTCAAATTGTTTTTAATGATTTATGGGGTCTCAGTTAAAATAGTATATAATATTACGTTAACCATTGAAATAAATTTACTCAATCATATCCTTTTATAAAAACTAATTAATATTACCAATCAAAGTAATTGTTTTATTTAAAGTTTAAATAAAATAGTTTTAAATATTAGAAAAAATAAAACACACCACCTAAATTAATACAAGTGGTTTAGTCTTAGGATGAGACTTATATACCTCCATAGTGAAATCACCTACTACCAAGTAGTTTATATAAAATAAAACATTTGATCCACAACTGTGATTGAGTATAAAATAGTATGAAAACGTTCCAGGCCACACCTGACCTCTTCCATATTAATCATGGGAGTACAAAAAGATAATTAGCCACAAAAGGACCTATTTCATAGTAATCATGGGAAATAGAATTACAAATGTATTTGAGAAGATATCTATATATCCTCCTATTTACATAAACACACAATGTGTTTGTAGAAATATAGATTATACACACACTTATCTTAACATAAAGATAAATAAAAAAGTGAAATCTAAATATAAAAAAATATGGTTTTTCCCAGTATCATAGGTTTTGAAGCTTGTGACTCCTTTAGTGTAGTTCTAATAGATGATTGAGTCGTGTTTTGGATTTTTGTAGTGAAATAGAGTTTTGTAAAATCCTTCTTGTGATACTTTGATAAGTCTTTCGGATGTTTAACATGAATCAATTCATCCACTGTTGATCATTGGTATGAATTAATTGTGTAACATAGACTTTATATAAATTCATCTGTACTCTTATGTACATGTATTTTTTTAATTCAGATATATTCCAAGTTATATAGATGAGGGAGTATGATTTCTATTCTATTGACAATAATCAAAGATAATCAACTAGATCCTCTGATCATCATACTGCACGTCTAACAAAAACCACAATACAAATATTGTTTTGTAATTAAGGATAAATCATTAATATAATATTGTAATTAAATTCCATAAATGATATATTATGAAAATTTAATTCAAAATAAATATAAAAGAGTGGTGGTTCGTATTCAGTATGGTGATACAGTTTGGTGGTGTCTTTGTCTGGAAGTGAGACACACTATTGGTGACCGAGTCCGGTGGTGTGTCAGGATGATGGTGACTCATAATAATGATATGTGATTCCAACACATAGCTGCATTTTTTTCTAGGAGTGACTCATCCCTAAAAGTGATTCATCCCATACTTTAACAAATAAAATACATTAAATAGTTTAATAAATTCACTAGTATAAAAATTTATTTCTTTTAAATAATCCATTTATTGTGGCGACTTCACTAAGATGGTGATTCATCCTCTGGTGGAGAATAATTCAATTAAAAAATTACATTTTTTCGGTGACTCAAGGTGATGGTGATATATTTTCTAGTGGAGAAACAATCCTCAAAATTGATTCATTGTATAATAGTGAATCATACATTGGAAAATTTCATCATTCCATATAATATGATATAAAATAATAAAAAATATAAATCTCATTATTTATCATAAAACATATGATTTTTTTATCATTAAAACAATAGTGTCACCAACATCAATAGAGGTTTCAATGATCTACCCTTTTCATGATCACAAATCATGATATTTTAAATAAGATGATTTAATAAAATAAATGGGATTTGATGTCAAAGGTATAAACCTTGAAAAATAGAGCATTGTATCACATTTATAAACATAGAAATATGTATAATAGATAATCAATAAAAATTGGAAAAGAAAACACTACAGTATCAAGGAAAATAAAATAGATAGTAATAGAAACAATACTAATTTTTATATGTATTAAAGGAATATAAGAATATTTCCTATAATATTTATACCACTTTTTTTATCAAAAAGTTCATCATAAAATCGGAATTTCATATAAAAATATAATCTAAGTAAAATAATGTTCATTAGAAACTAACTAAAGGTTAAAAAATACAGAAAAACGTTTTTCAAAACCTAAAAAGCATCAATATAAAAGAAAATAATATAATATAAATTAATATTTGGCAGGGTAGAAAAATTAAAAGGATATTTTACCATGTAGTTGTCTGAGGTAGTCGATGTAGCAACTAAGGAGGTGGTTTTAGTAGGAACATCAGTCAGATAAAGAGGCTCTCAGATGATGATTTGTCTGAGGTGCTGCATAGATAGTCTGGGAGATAGGGAAAAGGGATAGAATGTGGATTATCATTGGTATCACTTGTTACAAAATTCCATAAGTAATTTGGATCTACAGTAGGAGGAGACAACAGATCTATAATAGGAGGAGACATCAGATATGTAATAGGTATGACTTTCGGAGCCACTACAATAGTTCCATGAATATGTAGAAATGGGTTCATAAGATTTATGAATTTCATGATTATATAACCACCATTATTCATTGCACTAATGAAATATTTCTACACTTACATAAACTAATGTAGCATTGGAGATATCAATTTTAACTAGTTTACTTGTTCGTTGAAATATTTAATGACCATAGGCATCCTAAAATTTACTACTAGAATCATAAAATGAGATTTCCGCTCATAATTGGAGAAAATCATAGAAATATAATAGTTCTTAAGATTTGGTTATTTTTTCTATTACCCTTCATATCTATTTCACATCCTTTATCCAACATGAGTACATGGTCACTATTAAACATGATTTTTCTTAATGACTCTTTAGGTAGATCAGGTACACAACATGATGCTGCATCAACATTAATATATTCTTTGAAAATATATCATATGTGCTCAACATCGACAGGAGGTTCATTTGAAGAACAATACATTGAGGTAGGATTATATATATTTTCTTTTATGGCCTATATAGATGCAGAAAATGATTACTACATACCTTCAATAATAGACTTATATTCTCAATATTTACTTCATGAATGTGGTGTATCATCTTCAGTGGAATTTGATGAATCACCGGTTCAAAAAAAATATCATGCATCTTTTTAAAATAACTGAGTGTCCAAAGCTGGTTTATTTCTAAAATTTAAATCAAAATATGAAAAAAAAATTCACTGAAAGAATTTAGTCCATTGTTAGGGAAAACATTTACCAAAACTATAGGTGATGTAGGAGTAAGCAAAGGTTTAGCAGGATCATCCCTGGTTAACAGATCAGGAAATCTATCAAGCTATCCTTGAGCCTCAATTTGCCCAACTAATGATCCATTATGATCAATTTTTTCTCAATAAAATAGGCTATCCATTCTGTTTTGAATATCCATGATAAAGATCAAACTCCTTGAACATAGGTTTGATCCCACTTTTAGAAGAATTATTAGGTGGTTTATTGTTATAAGATTCAGAAACTATGGACTTATCAATAGAAAGAACAACAAATTAAGATTCAATAGAACTCTATATAGAAACAATATACTCATCACAGGTAGCCTCAACTTCTGTCTTCTCAGCAACTGAATTCTCAATAGGTACACAAATATTCATTTTCTCATCCATGGATTTCTCCAAAACAAATCATTTTGAAACCGTATGATAATCAGCAATAGGTATATTATCATCTCCATCAATAATAGAAACCCCTTAATGAATTTCCTAAACTGGGAATTGGTACCCTTAAAATGATGCTTATTTTTAATCTCTTGCTTATTTTTTCCACAAGACATAGAATTACCTCATATTTAGAACATGACAAATGTGGAGAAACAACTAGATCTCGATGTATATCTACATCCTCATATATAACTCAACCACCATGAGAATCAGAATATATATCCTTATCCATTCCACTACCAATAACTTTTCTAACTTCTTCATCATCTCCATATTCTTCTTCCTCTAAATTATATTCATCAGCATCATCACCATTTTTATCATTATATTTTGAACTAATCGTCATATGATATTATCTATACAATTTTTTTTCATCTTCTCCACTTCCCTAATTTAATTGTTTCCCTCTTTTAGGGCGATACCTATGTGGGCTAGGTGCTATATATGTAAAATGAGGGGATTCTCTTGAAATATCATGGTCACATACTTCAATAACTAGAGATTTATCCTCTTTATTTCTAAAAAATTATCAAATTCATTCTGATCACTATCAGAATATTCAACAACATCATTTGGTTCTAAACCAAGATCAACAATTAATTTTAGTCTTCATGGATGGTCAATAGGATTGAATTAAATATATAAATTTTCCTCATCAACCACCAATTTTTTTTCACGGATTCAAACTAATTCTCATTATTCTATAAATTATTTTATCCATGCAAAAAACACCAAAATACACCTTATAATCTTAATCTTTACTAACTAAATCTTTAGCTTCCAAGAATGCTAAAATTAACATAGGTTATATAAAATAATATGATCTAGTGGTATGCTTACTCATTAAAACTAAATGAATCATCGAATATATACCTATATTGATCTTCACTATTATTTCCATAAGGCATAGGAGGTTAACATCTTTGTATCTCAATAAATAAAAGTATCCTTTTAAGGAAAAAGTATGTGTTGAATGAACATGAAAAGCATCCTACACTCATCATAATTCGTTGAGGAAATAGGTCGTTAAACTATTCCATATCAAGTCATCATAGTAATATAATCATCATGAATTAAATCCACACTATCACATAGAATAATTTCTTGGTATTTATTTTCTAATCCTTCATGTGGTATAAAAATACATGAAACCCACTATCTCAAAGAAAAATAAACCTTTCATTCATGTATATTATTTCTCACCTAATCCTTATTATCCATAAATATATACTCCACAAACTAGTAAAACTCGTATACCAATATAGAATAGAAACGTATCTGGTTAGAAGAGAACCAATCTACCCATCATGGTTCTATATTACTCGAAGCATTAATGATTTACTATATAACAACCATTTGGATATAACTTCCTTTTATGGAATTTCTATCCATTTTGATATCTCAAAATTTTGAGGCATTAAATAAGAAACAGAATGGATCAAATCACCCTTATGTTTCATAGTGGGATGCGACTTATCTATAGAAGACCCTGAGGGTCACTTCACTATGTCCACGGAGATCAGATCGGTTGGTTCAGGAAATAATGGAGGATGGTCAAAAATATGGAGGTAACTTGTTTTAATAAGTTTATCATGAGATAATTGAGCATTGAAATTAGGTTGGTTCAAATTTAAATCATTTAGGGATTTCA
Organism: Viscum album; assembly: GCA_963277665.1. Classification (NCBI taxonomy): domain Eukaryota; kingdom Viridiplantae; phylum Streptophyta; class Magnoliopsida; order Santalales; family Viscaceae; genus Viscum; species Viscum album. The sequence goes on from OY728137.1 coordinate 739,351,116, forward strand.
TGATTTAAAATATGGAAATTGGGGTAAAAATATTAAAATTTATAACAGAACTAAACGTTAATTAGGTAAAAATTTATATAAATAATAAATAAAATTAGAAATGGTGAACTAAAAGGATTTAAGTGAAAAATATAAAATCCATGAAGTTTAAAAGTGAGACATCCAATGGTGATAAATTAAAAATGGAGAGAAGTATCATTGATGAGAAGTATCATATATGATACAATCACAACAGTTAGACATTCACAATGGTGAGATGTTTCTATGGTGAGTTTTATCAATGGTAAAACATTCATAATAATGAGACATTCATAATATGGATAAGTATCAATGCTGAGAAATCTAAAATGGTGACCAATCTAAAATGATGAAAAATCTAAAATGTTTAGAAATCTATAGTGGTGAAAAATTTACAATGGTGATAAATCTACAATGGTGAGTCCCAAAAATTTAAACACAACCAAAATTGAATATACCAAACTCATGAATGATGTATTTAATTCTCTCAAAATCCAAATACATAGTGATAATATCAGAAATATAATTTTTTATACCAAGAATTGAAGAGTTATATCACCTTTTTAAGAAATTTCTATAAATAAGTGATGTCATGAATCCACATGTTTATTTACAAGATGTTTTGCAATACTATAAGAGATATTCAGAACACTTTTTTTATCACAATTTAGAGGGACATATCAAAATTGATGTCCAGAGTCTAGTAATGTGTATTTCATCCCAAACATTTGTGCACAAAATATACCTACAACTATGTATTCAACATTAGAAAGAGACATTGAAATATAATTTTTTTTCTTACTACACCACGACACAAGTAACTTCACTAAATGGTGACATATTCAAGGGGTTCTTTTTCTATCAAATATACATCCAAAAAATCCACATTTGAATAACAAACAAATTAAAATGATTTCCCTCTTCAATAAAACAATACTAAATTTGTATTATATTTGAGGAATTCAAATTCTATTAACAACAACCATGTCTGACTCTGTTGGTTTTAAAAGAAATAAAACCCCACATATACACGATAGACAAAATATCTGGTTGGCTAATAGTTAGGAAAAAAATAATTCCTATAATTACTCCATAACTAGTTTCACCTACATTGTTTCTAAACACCAATTTTGTGCCAATCAACAATATTTCCCTGTGTCTATACACAAGTCCACACAATTTGTTTCATTAAAATTTATCATGTTCTTATTCTATTTCCATTACCCAAAATCTATCATTGATAGTATCATTTTAGTTATTTGATTCATGATTTGATAAGAATGCTTGATGTTCAATGTAATTTCCAAGAGAATATCTAATTTGTGTACCTCTATCAAGATCTCCAACTATGGAATCTATATTATGGTACATACTAGTAAACTTTTTTTTAGAAAATGAGGGGATAGTCACTTTATGATTCTATGCAGGCTAAGGATCAGGTTTTGGAAGCTCATCAAAACTAGATATTTTTTCTAATTTTGTTCTAGCAGAATCAGCATGTTTTTAATTTGTTTTCCAAGAAGAAAAATAATCCTAATAGAATTTTAATAGGTATGAGGCTCATATGGATCTATCTATTCAAATCTACTTGAACATGATCATTCACAATCCTTTTCATTTTATGAAAAACAATATCTGTTTTTTAATGGTTGAATAACCCCGAAAAATTCCTTCAACACTTTTGGAAGAAAATTTTTCAAGATTACAATTATTGTTAAGAACAATGTAATTACAACCAAAAACTATAAAGCAATTAAATTTATCATTTCAACTATTCCAAAGATCATAAGGGGATTTCTCTGAGATAGGTTTAATTAGAACTCTATTTTTATATATCCGACTGGGTTCATAACCTCTTCCCAATAGTATATAGGTAATAAAACATAATTTTTCAATGATTGGGCTATATCTTGATGTTTTCTGATTATAATTTATACAAACCAATTCTACTAAGGCATCCTAGGAACAGATATATTAGGACTATAAAATTTTTTTGAGAAAAAGGATTCAAAATCATGATATTCAAACTCACAGCCATGATCACTTCTTAATGTTTTAGTCTCATGTCCACCTATGTTTTCTATAGTTCTATCATTCTTGGTGATGTAAAAATAAACATCAATTTTGGGATCTATAAATAATACCCATGCATACATTGAAAATTCATTTACTAATACATAAACATAGTTTCTTCCATTTAGAATATATACTATAGATGGTCTAAAAATACATATAAATCAACTAATTTGATTTATATATTGAAGAATATTTCATTAATTTAAAAAGAAACCTTTTGTGGATTCCCTTTTTTAGAGGTATTATTGACGATGTCTTTTGGGAACACAAAATTTGTAAGATCATTGACAAAACCATTCTTATTAATATTCCTACGTTAGTGAATATAATTGTTTTCTAGTCTTATATTCCAAAGATATGATTATTTATGAAAGGTAATAAAAAATTATACATTTTGAAAAAATCAATTATTGATGATCAAAAACATAAAAAATTTCATTTATTTAAGAAAAAAAACTAAAGAATATTTATTAAAAACATTACATGAATTATTTTCAAAATTTACATGAAACCATCATCACATTATTTTGATATTCTATGAAAATTATTTTTCAAACCATCAGAAAATTGTACATTGTAAATTAAAATAGAATTAGTGTTACCAATTTGGCCAAGGCCGATGATTTTCTATATACCATTGTAACCAAAGGATACATCATCACCATCAACATTTATTAGGTAATTGAATCTTGATTATTCTATTGTTATATTCCTTCAAAATATTCTTTACAAAAACCATATTCATTTACTAGAGGTCTTTAAGTATATTTACTACAAAACAAAATTTATACAAGGAATAATTTTGATACTCAAGTTTTCCTGGGTCCAGATGTGTTGGTAATAAGGGATTTTGGAACCCTAATTTTATTAATAGGTCACTTTTAAATAGTCTATATTATTTTTAAAATATACACTTTTTTTGGTTTATTAGAAAAAATATAGTAGAGATTTGATATTAAGACTTAAGTACCAATATGGTGTTACATATTATTCTCTGTCTAGGTTGATATCCTTGACCTGTAACATTATTTGGGGCATTCTATTTATAATGAATATGTTTCCATTTTTATTATCATTTATTAATTATTTTTATGTCATTATTTTTATATTCATTAAAGAAATTTTGGATCAGTATTCTATTTTAAAAACTATGAATTTTTCTATTTATATACAAGGATAAGTATTAATAGATAAAGTATTACATTTTTAGAACATTATATTTAACATTAATATCATTTATAATTTCCTCAAGTATATTAAAATATTCAAAAATATCTACTTTAGACACGTCATCGTCAATTTGTACATTTTTAGAATATTCCTAAATAATCATAGATGATATGGTAGGTACCTCATAGAAATTATCCATGAAGAACATGTTGGATCTATGAAAATTCTCTTTAGATTTATAGTCTGAATCAATAGACTTATCCACATAGACACTCTAAGTTTCATTAATGGATTTCATGAATTTTCTATACTTTTCCTCATATTCTTTTTGTATTTTTGGATATTCTACTTTTACATGTTCATTTCTATTTCATTCATAGTTGGTTATCTCATTTTTTTATCGTCCCTTTTCAAATATTTCTTATGATTTCCTTTTTATCATAATTTTCTTTCTAACTATACATTCTGAAAATTTTCATATTCATATAGAACTATTGGAATATTCTTGCCAGATAGGCCATTTCCTTATCACTATCAGGAAGTGACTCACTATCACAAGAACATTTTTATTTTATCAATTTCTTTTAATTTTTAGTTTGTTTGATTGTAGTACATCTGAAGGCTACTGAATTTATTATTGGCTCATCATTCTATTCTCTAGTGAATTTTAGTCCTTCATTGTACATCATTTACATGAAAATTAATTCCTTATCTGTTAGTTTATGAATATCATAGTAATATAAAATTGAAATTGATTTCCCTCTTTATATCTCATGAAGACATCTGAGTAGTCTCATAATATGATCCTTGATAGAAATAGGAATTCATAGGGATCTCATGGCGTCATTATATTATAGAACTAGAGATACATATCATAAATTCAATCATTGGGATTCATTTTAAAATTATAATACTTAGTATTATATTTTTTCAATATAATTTCATTGACATTGGTTGATCATTCATGAGAAACACCTATTGCATCCCAAACATCCAAAGATTTTTTACTAGTAGAAATTTTAATATATTCATCACCTCCTATGGCATAATATAGGGCATTCATAGATTAGTAGTTTTTATTATAGGCTAGTATTTTAGTATCATCAAAATTACTTCTATATATATAAAGTCACTCATACTTATACTCAAAAATAAACCAAATATCAAACCCTATAATTTCAATATGAAATTCCATTTTGATCTTCAACTAAGAATAATTATTTCTATTGAAAAAACAATGTCTATTAGTTGCAGAACCTTCTTATCTTTTATCCATTTAAATAATTAAATTTTGAACTTATAGAAATTTATTGACATTAAATAAAATCACAGTAGAATAGTTGTTTAAAAAAATTTATACTAATTCATATCCATTGATAGAAAAATTTTGGGTAGAGTGAGTATCTAAACTGGTTGGTGAATTAAGAACACCATAAAAATTTCTCTTCAAAATAGGTTAAAATAATTTTCCATCTTAATAAAATACATGAAAATCTAAAATAATTATCAAAGATTCACTAGGTATCGATTAAATAAAATTATAATATTACATTAACATTTGAAACCTATTAAATCAATGAAAAACATATTTAAATTATAATTAAGGATAACTATCAAATTAGTGGATTTTTTATTGTTTATAATAGTTTTTTTAAATATTAAAAATAAATTAAAAAACAAAACACACAGTGGAAATGAGTTCAAGAGGTTAAGTATAATGTTTAGACAAGGTCCTATACCCATGGAAATCACCTACAACAATGTAGTTTATATAAAATAAACCTTTTGATCGACAACATATAATGGGAATAAAATATCATAACAACTGTATAAGACATATAATACCTCTTTAATAATAATTGTGGGAGTGAAAAAAGATAACAGAACACATAAGAACCTCTTACAGTCAAAATTGTGGGAATATTATGTAAAAATATTTTGAGAATATTTCTATGTATCATTTTGCTTAATGTAGAATAAAATGTTTGTTTATAAGTACAAAGTATACACACGCTACACATAATGTAAAGATAAATATAAAAGTAGATAATTTAAAATATGTTTATAGATTATGTTTCTCTGTATGATATTCTATACACCTTGTGACACCTTAAGTGTATTTTGAACAGTAGCTGAAGCGGGGTTTTTGGGTTTTGTAGTGAAAAATGTGTCATAATATCCATATTGTGAGTCTATATGAAGCTTTATTGATATTAAATTTTCATTTCCTCAACTTTATTATATCACGGGTATTACTTATTTGTGATGGTAACACGTTACTGTAACTCATATCTATTAACCGGTATGTGTATTTTTTTATTCACATATATTCCCATTCATAGTCAAGAGTGAGATTTATTCTTATTTAATAAATTACAAACAATGAGAAATATATTAATCCTATGCTCATCACACTACATGATTGAAATAAACATTAATTCATCTCTGTCATAAAGTTTTATCAAATAAAATTGGTTTGGGAATTATATTTCATAATATATTAATTAATGATATCTAATTAAAAATAAATATAAAATAGTGGCTTTGGGTATTTACAATGGGGACACTTATTTTTAATATTAATGCCTGGAAGTGTGAAACACATGTAGTGACTATATCAGGCAGTGTGCCAGGATGGTGGTGACTCCCTTCAATGGTAGAAAATTCTTACACATAGCCAAAATTTTATTCAAATTCTGACTCATGTCTAATAGTGATTAATCCCATTCTTTTCAAAATATATGTGTTGGCGGTGACACAACTCAAATGTAGGTCATTTTAGTAGTTTACAAAAATTATTTTCTAGTGGTAACATCACCCTGATAGTGATTTATCCTTTTGTGGTGAAACATTACATTAACCAAATTAGGATCTAGAGGTGACTCAGGTAAATAATGAGATATTTTATGGTAGGGACTCAATCTTATTTGGTCAGTCATTATCTGATGGTGGCTCATACTTCGAAATTTTTTGACAATTTGTATCACATGATAAAATTCTATTGAAAAACATAAAACACAATAGTTTTCATAATAAACATTATTCTTTTATCATTAAAATAATGTTGTCTATAACATCAAAATAGGTGCCAATAACATCTTATGTGATAGGAACTATTTTTGTAAATTAATGATTTTTTCCATTTTATATGATGCATTTTTCGATATAAATTATTGTGAAAAATTAAAATTATAAAACTTTTCTTTAAGAGAAAATGATTAAATAGTTTTATCTTGGAATAAAGTGGTTTTCCAATTCATTTTGCACTACATAATTGAATATTACCACCACTATGTAGTTATATATCTATTTTAATTATTTTTCCAATATGAAAATATACAAACAAATGTAACACTATATAAGGTACAAAAAAAATTTTATTTCTAAATTTTCATTAAAAATGTAAAAATATTAATTTTTTATCACAATGAATATTTTGTATATTATCATGATATTCAAAATTAAATTTAGATTAAAATAAACATTAGGGAGTATTTATGGATGTATATACGTTATAAAGTTCCATCATGTAGAATATTTTTATAAATTTATGAATTTAATGTCACATTATATAATAATATAATTTAGGAAAATGTTATAAAATACAAATCTTAATAGTTATATTGAATACCATTAAATTTCAAAAAAACTATTTCCTGGGAGATCATCATGAATGATTACTAAATATTGTGTTCAAAAAAAGGAATAATAGTTTCTTTCATAATAACATTGGATTTTATGTAGTTAAGAAGTTTGAATGCAATGTTTTAAGAGGTGAAAAATAAGAGTATGATACCTCTTTTTCACTATCATTAAAATTTAAAATATTCATATATTTTATTCACTAATATTGTTTATTTTGAATGGTTTATAATATGAACAGTTAGAGATATAGAAATAATTACATATATAAGTAATTATTTTAAGAAAAACATATATATGAAGTTGTTATATGTAATATCTGGATATTTACCGTATGGCATATGAAAATATGGGAATTATATATAGATTTGATAGTGTTCTTAATATATAAGAAATAATATAATACTTATTATTTTAATATAAAATGTATTCTATAATTTTTTTCATTAGAAATATATATTTCATGAAATATCCTCTCAAAATATAAGTTAGAGTTATATCTAAACTATGTTCATAATTGAGTAAAATAGGTTATGAAGAAATTTTATTTTTATAATGAGTAGAATTTAGTATAATGAAAGAACCTCATGAGTTATGTAATTATTTCTATACACATTATAACAAGCCATGTATACAACATGTAGTGTCATACAATGTAACAGCCCGTCCTGAATCACTGATCTGAGCTAGAATACTACATGACCACATGCACACCTCCCCTTATACAAGAGGATGTATAATAATAGGGATGGTATCATGTTGATCATTGGGGAGAAAATACCAATTGTACCAAGTCATAGGATCAATAATCTTAAATAACTATACAGATAATTAGAGTAAAATAAGGAAATCTAATGATGGCATACATACAATGTTACAAATCCCGAAGTAAAAAAAACCCTTGTAAGAAGAAGATAAAACTGAAAGTAAATAAAAAAATTATATTGTTCTTGGGTGCCTGTCCTGGTCAGCTCAAGCTCTGTGCTCCACCGATCAACTGTCCTCCATAGTCCCCTTACACTTTATTGGATCTCTAGTCACGATATCTACAAGCGCACTGAAATTCCTATGTAGGGTATGAGTACATGATTCAATAAGAAACTGCCAATGCATACATAACCTGATGTTCTATAAATAAAATTGTATGAAATAATATATAATTCTTAATAAACAAACAATACAAAATTGAGTGGCTAGGCTCTATTCAAGATGCCATAACCCCCGATCATACCTGCTTCAACTCTGTGCCGGAAGGGATAACCACTATGTAAGAGGAATAAATAATTATCCATTAGGATGAAGAATAATGTTTCTCATCATCATCATGTGATAGTATAATTTCTCTTCAATATGATATGTTTCTCTTTATGTGCAAGGGAAAAGAGAGTTAATCAGCTTCTATTAATCGTCGAATTGACATACTAAAGACCGAGAGCTAATTGGGTCTCTTAATCATTGAAGCACTTCTTTGAGAAGACATACTAGGGACTGAGATCTAATCAGTACCCACTTCATTGAGTGAATCCAAATGAATTAGTGTATGTCTGTGAATCGCATGGAATCATTGTATCCCTTGTTTTACGACACGTGCATCCCAAGTCATCATTGTGTGCCTTCTTCACGTATTGGACCCTTTCTGTATGTCATGTACATCCAACTCCAGAGGATAAAGTAAGTAGAAATGGTCCACTACATAGATTCCCCTAGGCATCGTCACCTGCCTACACCATTCATTGGTCCCCATGTCATCAATCATGTGCATCTGTCCTCCAACAGATAACGCAAGTTGACGGTCCACCGGTCTTGACTCGAGGAATAAAAAACACAGGGTATATAACATTTGGAAAGATATGTAAATATATATATATATACAAAAATAATCACATCATCATGAGTAAATTAGTACATAATGTACAATTAATAAAACAATAGTGTGAATAAATAGTTACAAATACTCATGGTATCAAGTGTAATATAGATTTTCTGGAGTTACACACATACCCACATGAATTCACTATCTAGAATTTTCATTAAACATGTATTTGCATCATATTAAATGGATGTTTTTTTAAACAATATCAAAAGTTAAGGGACATCTTACTGCAACAGTGGGAGAAAACCTCTCTTAGTTTTTCTTAGCATTAGAGCGGCACATCAAAATATCATGTTATTAGAACCACTATGCCTGAGGTCTAGTAGATGTTTTCCTATAATCATAAAATTGATTTTATTTCAAAACAGATAAAACATCACATGTGAAAATATTTGTTTTCCACAATAAATTATGTTATTATCATTAACCTAGTTGGAGCAAAAAAATTACGCCTCTCCAACTTCATGCAAATTGGGTGGTGAGCAACGCGGCCTTTGGTAAAAAGTTTCATAAGTTTTCATCTGGATCAAAGCTTGATAACTAATGTTATATGAAAACTCAATCAAGGCTAAGTGATCATACCATGCTCCACCAAGTTCTAGTACATATTATTATAGAATATCCTCTATTATGTGTATCTTCCCCTTAGATTGTTCGTAGGTCTGAGGGTGATACGCCATGCTCAACCGTAGCTGAGTCCCTAGTGATTTTTACAAGATCAACCAAAAATGAGATGTGAAATGAGATTCTATATCAGAAACAACTCTCAAGTTAACTCCATGATGGCATAGAATATCTCAAACACAATTTTTTGCCAACTCCTCCACTGATTGAGTCTCTCAGATCTGTATAAAGTGGGAAGATTTCTTTAACCAATCGACCGTCTCCCAAACTGCATCACGATGACTTGGGGTCCTGGGTAATCCAGTAAAAAATTCCATAGTAATGTCTTCCAACTAAAACATAGTTATCAAGAGTTACTGCATTGAAGCTCCAGGATGTTGGTGCCCAACCTTCACCCTTTGACATGTGAGGCATCGAGAGGCAAAGCCCTTAATGTCCCTCTTCATTCATTACCACCAGAACTATCTTCTGATGTCACTATACATATTTATTTCATTAGGATGTACTATCCACCAAGAGGTAGAGTAATCACTCATTAGATCCTCTCTAATAGAGGTAGGAACCAGAAATAATTCAAATACCAAGATCATGTTATTTGTTTTCCATTGACCATCTATGTATCGGGTTGCCTCCTTTGAGTCATTCACTCATCCTAGTACACTCTGGTTATGAATCCTGACCAGTCCTCACCATTTCCATAAGGGATGATGTAATCAAATAATGATATAAAATCATGGATTTGGAATCCTACAAGGAATTAACCCTCGATTCATCCAATAAACACATCAACTACTAATTATCCTTTCAGTATTTCTCACCATTTATTGTTTTTCTAGTGTCCTACGACTAAGGGAATCTGCTATGACATTTCCCTTTCTCGGGGAATATGTCATATCGAAGTTGAATGTCTATAGATTCTCAACCCAACATATCCGACTCATTTTAAAGTCCCTCAATGTTAATATATAGTAAAGGATCTTCTGATCTGTGTAAACAATAAATCTTTCACCAAAGAGATAATGCCTCCAACATTTTTGTGCTTGGATCACTACTGCAAGCTACAAGTCACGCGCAAGGTATTTATTCTCATGGTATCATAGATAGTGAGACCCTTAGGCTACTACCTTATCTACTTGGATCAATATTTCTCCCAAACCAACTATTGATGCATCACAGTACACTACACAACCAATCCCAGGATTTAGAAGTGTCAGTACTGGAGTTATAGTCATCCTTTTATTTAGCTCAAGGAAGCCCTCTCCACACGGGTATGAACACTGTAACATTACTCCATTATTCATCAAGGATATCACGAGTGATGATTGTTGGGATAAATCCCAAATAAATATTCAGTAATACCCAGCTAAACAATGAAAACTCCAGATCTCAAACAAATTTCGGGGAATTTTCAATGACATAACTACTTCGAATATCATAGGTTGTATTGATATGCCAGTTTCAGACACCACATGTCTAAGGAACTTCACATAATTAATCTAGAAGTCACTTTTTGAAATCTTAATGTAAAATAGGTTATCATAGAGTGTACTCAGAACTGTCTCCTTATGCCTAGGATGTTTCTCTTCTGTCAGCGAGTGGATGAAGATATCGTCAAAAACACCCTGAAAATGAGTCCAAGAATGGATGAATGATTTTGTTCATGAGGGCCAAGAAAATAGTTGGAGCATTCATCTGTCCAAAGGGAATTATAAAAAACACATAAAATCCATATCTGCACTAAAAGGTTGTCTTCATTATGTCCTCCTCTGTAACTCACAATAGATTGTAGCATGGTTTATGGTCAATCTTTTTGAAACACTATTCTCTTCTTAACTCGTAAAAGAGATCATCGATCAATGGTAAAGGATAACTGGTTTTCACTATCACCTAGTTTAGCTTCTGATAATCAATGAATAGTCGAAGACTGCCATCTGCCTTTTTGGAAAACAAAACTGGTTCACCCCATGGTGAAGTTCTAGGCATGATACTCCCTTTTCCCTCAATGTCTTCCAGTTCAACCCTGAGATACTTTAGTTCAGTTGGAGCCTTATGAGATGGAGGTTTTGAAACAGGATATGCACCAGACAAGAGCTCTATATCAAATTCGACTCCCCTATTAGGAAGGAGTTCTATGAAGTTATCTAAAAAAACGTCCAGATAGAGAACAACGACTTGCGGAAAAGATGAGGAGGTTACCTCTTAAGCATCTCAAAGAGACAAGCTTTCCATTTTTGCTCTGATTGAACCAAGTTGGATTATGTCTAGTCTAACTGTGTCTTCTCCCACCTCCCACTTCCCAGTCATCAAGAACATATCCACATTTGGTGAATAAAAATATACCCACCTTTGAAATAAATTAATGTGATCTTGGAAATAGGTTAGCCAGTCCATGTCAAGAATCTCATTGATGTTCATCATTTCAAGAATCATGAATTCCCATAAATGTCTTTAGATAACCACCACAAGTGGACACTCCAGGCATCGATGCAGATTTTCTACCATCGTACCCAACGGTGTATCAAGGGAGACTAAATAAGATGACAAAATGACTAGTAAGTCAAGTCCAAAAACTACATGTGTGGATATAAAATAATGGGAAACACTAGTTAAGTCCAACACTAATTGTGAGGATATAAATGACTGGAGAGAACTGGTTTCCAATATGGTAGTAAAAAAAGTAGAGGTTATCGGAATGGAACATCTAATAGTGGATGGTCCCTCTCCACCGACTACTAGATTCTAGTCCACAGTATTCATGCGGCCAGCTACAGTTCCCCTCCTCTTCACCTATGTGGAGGTTGGAAGACATTACAATGGAATTTTGGACTATATTACCAAGGACCCCAAGGAGTTGTGATGCAATTTGGGTGATCACTGATTAGTTAACAAAATATTCCCACTTCTTACCAATAAGAGAGACTCAATCAATGCTGGGTTTATGAAAACATTATGTTTGAGCGATTGTGATTCTACAAGAATTTTCCTTGAGCATTGTTTCTGAAAGAGACTCTCGATTCACATCACGCTTCTAGAATAGAATGAAAAAAATACCTAGTGACTTATCTAATTTTCATCATGGTGTATAACCCATAGACTAAAGGATGGCCTGAGAGGACTATACACATAAAGGAGGTTATTCTAGATGCTTGTGTACTAGAACATGAATGAGCATGGGATGATCACTTAGAATTGATCGATTATGCATATAAAAACAGTTATCAATATTGATTCAGAAGGCTCCTTATGAGGAACATTACGAAAGGATTTGTCGACCACCACTTTATTGTCCTGAAGTGGGAGAGGATATATTTGTTGGTTGCAACATGGTTTAGCAGACCTCTGAGAGAGTGCCGCTTATACAGAAGGGATTGATCACTAATAAAATCATGCATAGATCTTATACTGACCATTGGGGGAGACCCATGGGGTTTGATGTGGGAGATTTAGTTTTCTTGATAGTGAGTCAGTTAGGGCATTGACACCTGAGGAAAATAGGAAATCTAGAAACATGTTTTGTTGGACCCTTTGATTTGATTGAATTGATATGGGCAGTGTCTTATCATCTAAACCACCCTTCATGATATCATGTTGTGCAATATGTTTTTAATGATTCATTTTTTCAGAGGTATATACTAGATCTTACGTATGTTCTTGACTGTGAGGACATTGAACTAGAGAATGATGCATCTTGAGAGGAGCATCCGATGTGGATCATGGACCACATAGAGAAGGAGTTATGATGGAATACAATACCACTAGTCTTATTTAAGTTGTAGCATGACCAAATCCTAGAGGAGACATGGGAATGTGAGTATAATGTTTAAGCACACTGGCCTGATATTTTCGAGCAAGACCACTAGAGGTGATTCTTTTAGATGAGTAGTCGATATATGGGGGAATTATAACATCATATTTTTTATCATATCAAAAAATCTATCTCTGTTAAATTTTTAATAATTTAAATGAGGAAAAAATGGTTTGTGAGTGAAATGTTTTTTAATGATTTGAAAAAGGTTAAAATGTTCAGTGAACACTCTAGAATATGTTATTAATTATTTTCAGAGTTAAACACTATGTTAGTGTAAGTTTCTGACGTCTTCAAAGGCTCAGTGAAGACATAATAAATATATTAAATATATTATTTTCAACATGGAAAATTTAATCCAAATAATTTAATAACTCCAAAATGGTGTGATGTATGATAAATCCAATACCATGGTTAGATCTGGAAGGCTATATTTACCCTAGAAGAGGTATAACATTTGTAAGTGTCATATTTTTGGATGTCTTAATCGTGATAAAAAGACATTTATTTTAAATTAATTATTTATTACATTTTCTGATAAAATAATATAATATAATAAAAATAAACCAATGAGTGATAAAACTAAAACCAACATTAGAACCTAAATATGTTTTTTTCCCTAGGAAGGGTATATCATTCAAAATAAGCAGACATTTAGATGCCCCTCTCACAATATAATGTTTTTAGATACAATTTTTAATATATTGAATAATAGGATATAATTTTATATCTTACAAATAACATTCCATATAAGAAATCTCAACACTTCCCTTATATCTGAAACGAAGAGTTTACCATACAAACAGCATGACAATCATACACAATGGGAATACAGTTACATTTCAAAAAAAAATATATTATTTATATAATTGAATTACAAAATTTAATTTATTAATATAATTACACCTTGAAAAAAATTGTTCTTAAACTTCTTCCACTACCCCCAGGTGTTTCACCTTGTTTCCTCCATTTGGAGAAATAATAATATTCTCAAAAGCTTCAAATTATTCATTTTCAACTGCATTAAAAATTAAAAACGCATTGAGTGATGAAAAAAAAGTCAGTGATGATTTTCAAGTTAATTCATTGTTGGAAATGAGTATTTATTTTTCAACACAAAGTAGGGATTTAGTAGTATATCTTCCAACCCCACACATCTGAATACCCCAATTTAAACCCAACACCCTAATAGGTATAATCACTACATCTCATTACTAAATTTCGTGAGAAAAACAACCCAACGTCTAGAATTTATCTCATCATTCTTCTTCATCCTTTTTTGTATTATTTTATTTTAATTATTCTATTAAACTATCCATCTATTCTCTATAAGTAGTATTTAATAACAAATGGGTTAAATAAATGAGAAAAAAATGATAATTTCAATTAAAAAAAATTCATTAATAATATTCAAATAATTATCATTTGATTTTTATTTGTAATAATTACAATTAACTTGTTTTTCTAATTTATTTAACCCATTTTTTAAAAAAACTCATGCATAGAAGAGATAGATAATTTAATCAAACAATTTGAATAAAATAATAAAAAAGGAAGAAGAAACTCACCAGGCTCTTTAAGGGGGAGAAAGGAGGCAACCTGATGAAATTCTATATTCTGGGTTTTTCCTCCCTAAACAAGGCAATGAGTTGCAGTGATTCAACCGGTTGGGGTGTTGGGTGTAAATTGTGGTATTCAAAAATGTGGGGATAGAAAATAATACCCTAAATTCCACCTTCATGTTGAAAAAGTAAATACCCATTTCCCACCACAGATCCACCGGAAAATCATTAAGGGCTCATTTGTTATCACCCGTTAATGCATTTTCAATTTTTAATGCAGTCAAAACAGACTGATTTAATGATTTTGGGAAGATTACTATTGCTCTAATAATGGAAAAAATGTTTAATTCATTGGGATGGGGTAATAAGTGTACTAAAAGTGTCTTATGGGTGTAATTATATTAATAAATTAAATTTTGTAATTCAATTATATAAATAAAAACTTTTTATGGGAAAGATAACTGTATACCTATTGTGTTTGAAAGTCATACCCTTTTTATGGAAAATCCAATATTTCAAACATAATGGAAGTGTATAAATTTCAATATGACATGCCATTTGTGAGATATAAAATTATTTACATTAGTTTAATATATTAATCCTTTTATATAAAAATTTAATCTTGGGATCGGGGAATCCAAATGTATGTTGCCTTTACATGTTATATCATTCCAAGGGTAAACACTATATTTCACATCCAATGGTGTTCTATGTTTTATCCCCCATTTCTAAATTTGGATGATATTATTTATTTAGTCAAAAAATGGAATAAATAAATAATTAAAAATAATAGTGTTTTTATCACAAGCAAGTCATCCTAACGTCTGAGACTTACAAAATTATATCTCTTCTACAGTGAATATCATGTTCCAGACTTAATCGTGGTCTTGGTTTTATCATAAGGTGCACCATTTTGGAATTATTAAATTATTTTTAATAATTTTCCCATGCTTAAAATAATATATTTAATATATTTATTCTATATTCACTGAGCCGTTGCAGACCTCAGAAACATGCACTAACATAGGGTTTAACTGTGAAAATATTTGATACAATATTCCAAAGTGTTAATTTTACTTTTAACCCTTTCACAAAAAATTTAACAAGAAACACAACATTTCATTGATAAACCATTTTTCCTCATTTAAAGTATTAATAATTTAACGAATAATTCATTATTGGTATCATAAAAAAATAGGATGTTACATAAACATTTTCATTAGTATACTAAGTATGTAAGTCTAAAATTTAAGTTCACCAATTCCATTGATCAATGAGATGAAAAGAATTATAACCGTCATAATTAATTCCATACTTTATAATGAATTGAGTCTTATCCTATTAAGTGGTAGTGGGTTGTCTTACAGATCGTGTTTTTTTATTTTAGACTAACCGATATAAAATATTAATTCCTATATAATGAGGATGAAATATGGACCATCGAATAGGTTAGAATAAAAAAATGTATGTTAAAAATTAATTGGTGTATATGATATTATATCAACATGGATGAGTTACATGTGGTGGAATAATCTAGATAGATGAATGAAATGCGATGTATTCATCAATCTGGCCAACCTACGTTCAAAGAATTTGGGACATATGATAAGGATATATAAGATTGAAATAAATAATGTCCCATGTCAAAATTATATCATGGAAAAATTAATCATATGAAAATGAATTTCATCATATGATTTAGATGGTATACAGATTCATAGAGATATAGAAATTCATATTTTTATAGGAGATCATTCCAAACCCATTTATAGATTGATTAGTAGGAATAATTTCTTTAAGGGATCTCTTTGATTATACTTATGAATTATGATTTTTTTCTTCAATGTAAAAATTACACATGGGGTATCCCATAATAGTTAATATGATTGGGGTTAATGTTTTTTTTAAAAAAAACTAAGAGAAACACTAAATGTGATTTATTGTTTACCCATGAGGAATTTTGGATGGGTATCTAAAATATGTTCTATTTAATGACAAACACATGGTTGTTGATAAAAGATTTAAAAAATTATTAGAGAAGATATAGAGAAGTACTTTTTGATTTATTTTCACATATTATTGTATATGACATAACTTAATCGAATACTAGACAAAATTCAATAAGTATTTATTTCAATATTGGGATTTATGTAAATATTCCATAATTCATCAATTGAGGTGACCAAAACTAAATAAACACCCATATTTTAATAATTTTAATGAAGAATAATTCTATTCAAAAATAATCACAATAACTAAAGATTCAAATATTATGTTTCATTCATATTATAAATATAAACATGTAATTTGAAAATAACTGTCAAAATTTATCAACAACCACTCAAATAAAAACCCATTTAAAAACATCTCAAATTTTGTACCCACATCCATATCCTTGAAAAAGAAAAAATAATTTTCTATTGATTTAAATGTTTCATTAAGGGACACTAGTCATTACATTTAGATCATAAAAATGAGAGAACTCATTAATAAGGGAGAAATATATGAAAAAAGGCACAGAATAAAAATTGAAAATTAAAAATTTGATAGTCCATTAAGGATCATGGAAAAGTAACATAATAATAAGAAAGATTCATAAAGTAATGTCTTCGAATATTGAATAAGAAATAATAAAAAATAATATTAAATTATAACATAAGAATGTGGAATATTTGTTGACATGACACATTATAATTATTTGGCATATGATGTAAATAAAGCACATTTTAGAAAAGTGGTAAAAACATAAAAATGGGATACCATCTAACAAAAATAATCCATTGCCAATTATTATTATGTGAATAAATAAATCTATTTCCACATCCTAAATTGTAAACACATAGAATTATTTTCACCCTTTAGATTATCATCAAGTCAATTTATATCAACACTGTAGATTGTGAAAAAAAATCCATGTATGTTTGTGGTTCATTATCTCAAGAGATGTAAAAAATTAAAAAATTCCTTAAATATTGGTATAAATCCCCATATATCATCAACAAAATATATTAGTGCCACTTCATAACAATTCATTATTCATTTTATAAAGAACCAATGGGAATAAAATGGGTCTCATTACCTTTTGAAATTTTATAACATAAAATAATTTTTTCTAAAAACATGACTGATTGATACTGAAACAAGTTCAACCAAAATAAGTATTTCTAAATTTAACATATAGGGAGATTTATCACCCATTACTACATAAAAGGTGAATATTTTTAAATTGGAATATATTTCTCCAAATTATAAACATATTAATATTATATTTTCATATGAGTTTTAGAAACAATTTTTTAATAAAAAGATAAAATTTCATTAAAATTTTACAAAAAATACAATAATGATTCATTTAAAAGAAATAGACAATATTTATAAAATGTGAAGTAAAATGGAATAAAATAAGATCATGTAAAATATAAATATTTTAAATATTTTAAAATTCTAGTATAAAAAAATAAAATTATTAAAAGGATAAAGATATTATAGTTCTTAAAATTTTTCATGTTTTAGATTTGTATCATATGAGATAAAAAAATAATTTTATAAAATTGAATTTTATTAATTGGTGGGATATATAAACATTTATATGGATGAAATACATATAAAAATGATGGGAACAATTCATAAAAAAATTAAAATCACATATAAAAATTGATTCACCAAGGAAAAAAATTTGGTATGAAAAATGAATTACATATAAATTGATGTGTAAATAAAACATAAAATATTAATAGGGTATAATAAATTAATTTTTATTGATTATAGTCAAATAGAAATGATTTTTACTCAAGGAAAATATTTGAGTCTTTATAACCCCTTACCTTTATTCCTTTTTAGTTTAATGTTCTGTATCTTCATATATAAGAAAAATAACTACCATAATCACCTATTTAAGAACCTTATTCAAATATAAATAAATTATTAACTTAAGTTTTAATCATTTATTTCATAAAAATTATTTTTTACACCATATTTTCATCATCATATTATATTAGTTTTGATGGTTTGTTTTATACTTGTTTTGTAATGGCAATGTTAATTATTTTTTTAGAGTCACAATTCATCATTATAAATATAAATATTTGTACTAGAATATATGTTTTATAATTATTTATATTGGTATAAATTAATTTTATATGTATTGTTGTTCTAATTCCTAATTATGATGTTGGCGATGAGCTCGTTTTGATAATTTTAACAAATGTGGGTGTGGTTTCATTATATGAAATTAGATATTACCATAACTATTCATGAAAAAATTTATTTAATTTTTATTGTTAAATATCACCAGTAACTTTTTTTATAGAATATAAAATACAATATTAAAAATTATATATATCATTCTAATTGTAGAAGTAATCAACACATATTCTAGAGTGTTGGGTTCATTTATAATGATAATAAATATGTTAAGAATTATATTATATTTCAGAAACATTAACATTTTATTTTATATCATATTTACTTATTTAAATTTAGTCATTTAACTATCATTGTATGGGTGTTATGAAAATAAAATCACATTACTTTTGGAGGTGGTATACCAAATGTAAATCAAACAACCTTTTGGTTTTTTAGTTCATCGGAATAAGGGTTTAAAATAGTTAGAAAATTAGTATAAAAACATTATGTTATTAAAAATATAAATCTTTTGTCATATTTATCTAGATAGAGGATGTTTTAGGTTGTATAAAGAGAAAATAAATAGGCGATCTTGGTTGAGAACATTACTTCTTCTTTTTGATATTCTCTATAAGGTAACACTATAATCATAATTAGATATCTATTTTTTTGAAAGACTGTGGAATATAGGACAAATATAGGGATTTTGATAGACATTATGGAGGAATTTCGGTATATATATTGATTTCTACGAGGGGGAAAATGTGGTTGATGGGATCCCATTTTATATGTGAAGAATATAGAACTTCAGTAAATACCCATTAATTTTTGAATGATTGAAAGTATCTTTTCATCAGTTAGTGGATCAAAAAGTGATAGATAATTCATTAGTGGATGATTTATGTTTGAGAATCCCCCACCATTTATTGTTTCAATTTTTTAAACTTGTTTTTAGTATTTTATGATTATGTTTTAACAATTTTCATTTCTTTCCTTGGTAACTGGGTTTTAAGTAAGGAATTCAATCGTTTACATAAATATATAATATACCCAATTATTAAATTATTTTGATTAAACTAAATTTATACTCTATTTAATTTAATAAAATTTCTAAATATGGGAATATAATGGTTTAAATTGAAATATATAATATATAAAAACCCTTTGTTTTAAAAAGATATGGTTTAACAATTTAGTGTTCTACATCATATATAACATTACTAACTAGATAAATGGGTTATAATATTTCAATATATTGGTTGAAAAATTCTATTAGAACTTATTTTTATAATATATTATTTTTTCTTCTTAATAAAAAATTACACACTGTTAAAATAAAAAATGATTAAACAAAATATTTTTATAGCTATCACCGATATTAAAATTATTCCCCATAATCATATTTATATGCCATCAAAATAAATGGTCCATTTTAAATAATATGAAAAAATTTATATATGTTTTGAAATCGGTTTCCGATTTAAATTTTATTAATGATTAAAAATGGTTGTTAGAATAATAAATTAAAAAATATTTATTGTAAAGTAGGCATTATGTTTTCCACAAATTAATTTATAGTTATTTAAATAAAAACATGGATATTCAAATGAATTATTTTAATTTGGTAAAATATATTTATATATTAATGCTTTAAAAACAATTAAGTAATTATTGAATTATGATAATGTTATAATGTTAGAGTATTACCAAAATTGGTATTTATAAACTATTTAATTAATATAAATTATTTCAAAATTATCCTAAGAGTATATATTAAGGTAATTTGGATATTTAAAATTTGAAAACGAATTTAATTTTTGTAAATTATAATAATAAATTTTATATATATTGACTTTTTGAAATGAAATAAAAAATATAAATAGAACTACATTTATATAATAATATGTTTTTAAACATTATTTTTATGTTAACATTAATTCACATAATTAAATAATTACATCAACATTTATATATATCAATAATATATTTATTTCATTTAACCAAAACATATTTAGTATCATAAAAAAATAATTTTTCATGATTATGAATTTTTTTAAAAATAAATCATTAATAATTAAATGATATTAACCTAAATATAATTGAACATTTATTTAGTAATATTTCAATATTTTCAATCAAATCAAATGAAAATATATGTTTATTTTAATAATATATCTATTTAATAAAAATAATCTAGAAAAGAATATATCCATAATAAATTGTTTTATTTAATAATTATATTTTCATTTCATTACTATTATTTCAAATATATAAAATTTACACATTTTACATACATTTTATAACTTTAATATACTTATTTTGCGTGTTTATTTCCATCAATAATAGCTTCACCGACCATATTTGCAATGACTATATTTGCAGGTACCATATTTTTATTGATATGCTTTCATTATTATATATAGGGTTACTAAACTCATTCATTCTATACACCCTTCTTATGAAACAATTCTAATTTAAATGTATATAATAATATATTTTACCCTTTAATTACATCCTCTATCATTTTTGGTTTTGGTGTATTAATGGTGATTCTCAATGGTGATGGTGGTTGAGGAGTTTTTTTAGTTTAAAATTTTGTATTCATTATGATATTTCATCCGCTATAAATTGTTCCCTTTTCATTGATTTAATAATATATGATGTCTAATAATCCATTATACATGATCCTTGGTTTCACGTTCCTTCATCATAATAGTTTATTATAATAAGATTAATTTTCATTAATTTGGTAAATACCATGTATGTCTAAATTTATTATCATGTTTAATTTTTTGTCAAATAATAGAAAAGAAAATTACTATCTCTTAAAACGTGGTTCTTTATATATATATATATATCATATAGTATGTTATAGGTGTTTCATAGGTTATTATATACATGGGGAAATAGAATGTTTTATGTAATTGGGTATATTAGTTTATACAATATGGATGCACCAATTTAATACAATCATGTTAAAGTCATATTTTACGATTTAGTTGGATCTTGATTCCATAAATTGAATGGTATGCTACACTTAATAATGTTTTGATATAATTAGTTAACTAAATGTAAACATCTAAATAAACACTAATTTTCAATATCATTAGTTGACACATTACATATGACAAAATTAGTAGTGCAGTATAGTCACATGAATAATACATGACTTATCGAAGGAGTTTATATTTAAATTTAATTATGTACAAGTAAAGGATTAATGATCTCATGGCATATAAAAGATACAAAAATAAAGGAGTCTTGACTATAAGAATTTGGTGGCGCTTTCTCATGTAAGATAATGACTAAATATCTAGCCTTTCTGAATCTCTATTCCACTTTCCTTGTTTATATCTTCTAATATTAGCTTATTTTTGTCAAATAGGATCACAAAAAAATAGTTTTTGTGATTGGATATAACTCATGGATACTTTTTATATAGAAGATTTTATTTTTTTCCGTTATGATCATCATCATGAAACAATTGAATATGAAAATGATTGATATGAAAAACCACATCTTTTATATATATCATCACGATATTAATTACATAATGGTACAGATATTTGAATCCTTCATGTTTGATAGGCCTTGTTTTACATAAAATTAGGTACATTGAAAAATAATATTAAATAGGGAAACAACACTATTTTTTAAACACCATAACATTATTTTAAAATTCTATTGCTCGTTTAAAAATTCACTTGAAAACCTAAAGGCATTGATAAGAAATTGATGAATTATAGAGATATGTAAGGGAATAATTAAATAATAACATGATGAACGTTATTAAATAGAATAAATAGTCATATAAATGATACATAAAATTGGTGAGACTCATAAATATGAGCATCGAATTATGGTATAACATATAAATATCAAATCAATATAAGAATATGGAAAAAACATATTCCTGAAATCATAAGCAAAATTCAAGGATAATCACAGATAAATCATGACATTGTTAATTAAGTTAACCTTCCATTCATCATAAATAGTATCTCATGAGATACACAAATTACCCAATTCATTGGAGGCCTATATAATTCTATACACAACCATCACATTCGTATCATGTAGATGCATTATTGTGGTGCATAGATCAAACAACATGACAATGAATTTCATAAATATAATTCATAATACAAATTATTCATGGTTATATACATAGAATTATATAATAAATTAAGGATATTTATATCTATGTTAATACCCTTGAGTGAAAATGGAGACGTGTTTTCACTACACAAATGCTTGTCATGGAAAATAACATTATAATTTTAGTAACATAATTGGTGTAAATAATGACTAATAGAAGAATTTAATGAGGGTTATATGTTCCGTATGATAACATGGAATTCATTTGGATGGTATAATTCCAGGATAAAACATATTATGACATGAAACATTGGGAATATAATTGCATAATATAAATAATGTTCTTAAATAATGAGGAGGATATAATCCCTTACATAGGCATAGTTTAAATTTATGATGAAGGATATAACAAGGAGGGTTTAATGACATAACATTATTATAACATATATATTATAAAAATAAGATATTTATAAATAAATTAAAACATATCAATTGAAATTAAAGAGGCATTATACAATGAAATTTCTTCAATGGAAAAGAACCGAGAGATCCCTAATCAAGAGATGGTACTTCTATAATTATGGAGTAGCTTCATCTGTTAATTGGAATTCCATTAGTGGTAATTATATTGGGGAAAGGAAATGAATCTAACTGTTGATGAGATATTCTTAATGAGGAATGAGATTTTGGGGGGGGGGGGTATTAATAGAAAAAGTGTGGGGAATTCATTATTAATTTCTAAATATAGTTTTTGAACCCTTTATAATAAAATAATTCAAAACACTGACCTTGCAATTGTTTTTTCACATGGTATCTTCCAAATAAGAGTAGTTTTAAATATTATATAAACCAGTGATCTATATATATTTAACTAGTACAATTTTTTAATGTGGAAGTGATCCATGTTTATAAATAATAGATTTTAAAGGTGAAAAATATAATATATATTTTATAGAATTCATTAAAGGTTTATAAAATGATTAAAATAACTCGAACCACACAATATAATAAAGAGGAAACCTATATTTTCATGGATAACATTTAAATCATCTGTTATATCACTTCTCAACTATTATGATTATATAATAAACACTTTATATTTAAAGTGTATTTTATTTTTACCTAAAAAAGTATTGCATCCAAAAATTATAAAAAAAATCACCATTATATAATTTCAATTTTATATTTTTAAAAATAATATATATTTTAAAAAAATAATATTATAAATATGGTAATTTATAGTTTCTATAAAAAAATTATTTTGTGGGAAATACCAGTTTTTATAACAGTAAAAACTTCCCAACCATTATAAAAATACTATTGGACATCATTAAATTATATGATCATTTAGGTTAATATATAATTTATTTACTATGAAAATTTTAATAATATAATAATTATTTCAAAAAATAATTAAATTTAACAAAAGAGTATACTGTTTTAATGTATATATTTTACAAAAATTAACATTGGATTTCTTCCTATCAAAATCATATTTTTATCAAACTCATTATATAATTATTTATATCGCAAAAAAGTTATCAAAAAAATTTCTTTAAAATAAAATATAAATATTTATTCTCTTAGGGTTTAGATACATAACACCTTATTACACTAGTTTACTTTTTAAGGGAATGGTCTTTGATGGTGGTACATTCTTTCAACGATTTGAAAAACATTGTTGGGGTCATCATATCTATAATATGGAAATTCTATCACGAAATATTCTTATTTTGTTTCAGTTGTTGAATATCATGTTTGTGTTTGTTATGGGAAAGATCCAGTGATTCAATCTCCCTAGGATGATCCGATAAATTAGTTAATAGGGTATAATCTTATTGTTCAAGGTAATCACTTCTTCTCTCTATTGCAATTGAATTTTTATAATATCCGTTCACATATACTGATCATAATGGTAAATATAAAATGTCTATATTATCGACTGTTATAATGGTTAAATTCCTTGTAAATTAGACATATTATATTTTATAATGGTCTAAAATAAATGAAATAAAAGAATGGGTTTTTAATACATACATTACATAATAATTAATTAATTTGAAAGGTCTTCTCATTTATAATATTTTTGTTCCAATTTTATCCCTTCTTTATATTTTTCACCCATTAAATTTCATTCCATACAATAAAACAGATAACAGTTCCTTTATATCATCACCTCTTCAAGTTCCCCAATTTCTTCCTCAAATATATGTTTCCTCCATAGTACATTGGCAAGGCAAGAAATCATTTTTAGCTGAACAATATCTTAATGGCCTAAGATAATCACTGGCTACCCATCATATGAAAGATCATTATCTATTTATTACACCACTAGATTTAGTCCATGTGATGGGAATAGTATCTACATACATAATATAGATATAAATATCGCATCATGTACTTGAGATTGGTTAAGTGGGAGTTTTATCTGATATGCCACTGCTCTAATGTGATAAAGGATATCAAGGGGGTGACGTATCTTAGACAAAGAATTATCTTTATCCTAAACCTCATGACTTTCTTCAATTGACATATATAAAGGAAAAGATTATCTATATCCTCCAACTATTGGTTAGGTCAGTTTTTATTTTTATGGATTTTCAGTAGACTTTCCTATCATCGATAATATTAGGTCTAATAAGGATCTAATCTCCATCGTCACCTTGTCATGTTGGAGTCAGAGACCTCTACCCATAAAGATCCTCTTAGGGTTCAATTTTAATGCTATTTTAGAAACTATTATTACATGGAAACCTATAATGGGAATATATTGGTTGAAAAAAAACATGGAAATAAATTGAACAGGGATTTAGATAAACATTTTGAGTTATTAAGGTTCTCATGGAAAGACCGTCTTTCTTAGGGTGATATAGAGAGCTAAAACTCAATAATATTACTGATTCATACTATTGGATACTCTAGAAATTTTAGATGAACTTATTGTCTCAATCAGATACAATAGATAGTGGTACTACATGAATTATCACGACATCCGTTATGTATATATTTGTTATTTGGTCAAAAGAAAAATCTTCATATATTGAAATGAAATGTGCTGAATTTTCAAGATGATCAATTAAAACCCCAAAATAATTATTTTATTTAGACATCATGTAGCATACAATGATGAAATATATGGTCATGTTTTATCATTTTTATACTATTATGGAAAATTGTTTCATCATACCATTAGAATTATATTTTTTATCCATGATTTTTCATACACAAAGCTTCAAGTTAAACATTATGAAATCTCCATATTCCTTTTAACCCACCATGTATTTTTTTTCCTTATATATATATATATATCTCATTGATTTCAAGATAAATATAGAATTAAGATCTATAATATAATCCATAAGATCCTTCTTTAGTTATGGTTCTAAGGGGGAATATATTTAGATTAAATTCCTTATAAATCTATCTTTATCAAGGTTAACATCTAGAATATTTTTAACTATATTCAATAGAAAATCATTATCTTACAGGGATCCTTGATCCTTCTAAGATTTTATTGATTATATGTCATTTTAGCATGATTATATGATGTTACTTTTGTGATTCCAAGTTTTATCCTTTTCATGTCTAACTAAATGAATCTATTTCAATACCAATCATGGATAAGGTAATATGATATTTTATACTCAGATAATCCTCCATCATGTTTTCCTTCCTATAATGGTAATGTACTAAATAGTCAAAATCATTGATCATCTCCGACCAGCTACATTTTTTAATATTAGTTCATTTTATTGTAAATATATATTTCAATAATTTAGGTACCATTTGTATGTCAAAATTTTCCCCATTTAGATAATTCCTCTAAATATTTAATATTAAGAACAAATTAGTGTGTTCTTTATCATGGTTTGTGTATTTATAACCATTTATCAATAATTATTAAGAGTCTTAGGATATTACATTGACACCGCTCCTTGAGTACACATCTAATGCACTTTTTGAAAGGATCACTGTTGAGCTGAATTATTTTCCCAATAGTGGGTAATGGGAGCACAAGTGTTGTGAATAGACACTTTTTTTACTCTCTAATGATCTCCTTGTAATAATAAGTGCAATAAATATTCAATGCCATCCATGTAATAATTTTTAGTGGGAAATAAAGTCATGATAATTTCTCACAAATTTATGAAAATATCCAGATAATCAAAGAAATATAAATATATCAAACATAGTTGTTGTAAAGGAACAACATTAAATTTGCTATGTTCTCAAAGGATCTACAAATATACTTTTATTAGTAATAGCATGCCCATTGAATTTTACATTCCCTGAAACAACATCAAAATTATATAAAATTCAATCATTTCATAGGGAGTATATAATAATATCAACTATAATGATAAGAATTGAATTTTTCAAGTTAATAACTACATACACTATTCATTATATACATCATGATAGATGGAGAATTAGGGAGTCCAAATGACAACATTATGAACTTGTGTTGACATACATTTTATGAAAGGAATTATTATTGTATATCATCCTTTTTTATTGTAAGTTAATAGTATCTTGAATGAAGATCCACCTTTGAGATGTACTAGGCCCTATGTAACGTCCCACCTCTTCTAAATGGATTGAGTAAAGGTGGAATTTTTACTTGGACATAAGATTCATCCTGAAGGCTCCAAATGTTGGAAATAAATTCCAT
The DNA here is from genome assembly GCA_963277665.1 of Viscum album. Classification (NCBI taxonomy): domain Eukaryota; kingdom Viridiplantae; phylum Streptophyta; class Magnoliopsida; order Santalales; family Viscaceae; genus Viscum; species Viscum album. Next base: position 739,378,781 of record OY728137.1, read on the forward strand.
GGTTTTCATAACAATTAGGGGATGATCTTGAATTTTATAAATAAAATTACCCAAAAAACACCATAATAAAAAATCCACTAAAAGATTCATGATAAAAAAGTATGCAACACAGAGAATAACACGTGAATATAAAACCCTACCGTACTAGTGAACCATAGATTAGGGACACTAACATCAAAGTACAAAGTATAAGACTACACCAACAAAACTCAAAAGACTCCAAGACATAACTCCACATCATTAAACGTGATTTATGATCCAACTCCACCATACATCCCAATAATCACAAATCATAACTAACAAAACTTGATACATTTCCTTAACATATTTCTAGTTATACTATACCTCAAAAATAACCAAATTTACGGGGTAGGTGTAACACTCGAGACTTTTATAAGAAATATTTTCTTTTCATTTTATATAAATCATCAAAGGAATCTTTCACTACAAAACACTAGTTGGATTTCTTTACACGCAATCTCGACCTTCCTTGATAGCTCACGTCGTACGCAATACCGAGTTTCACTAAACAACGATATGCTATTAAAATAATATTAAAAATAGCCGTTATGAATAGTAATACCCACTTTATAATTTTTTTAAAAATTTATTTTTCAAAATGGTCATCTTTTTTGGATTCAGAATATCGAAATTATCCTACGGTGAAATTTTGGTATTTTTCTAGAAACATTCAATTTTTGATGAATAGTGAAAACCCTGGGTTACTATTTAAAAACCGACGTTTTATTTAAATAATTATTTATTTTATTTAAATTTATTTTAGGTAAAAATTGATGCATAATACCTATATAAGTTCAATGTAATTCATTGGAATAATTTTATAATAAATTTAGATATATAAAAATTTCATTGAACTTTTCACCGTCTTTTACCCACCTCCTAGGAAAATTTTCAAATTTACATAACACATAATTTTTCCGCTTATGTGAGTGGAATTTTAAAAATCAGAGAGACATGGTTGATGTTATTAAGTAAAATTTGGTTCAATGAGATGAAGATAACTTTTGGTGAATAGTAACGTTTTACGTTTATTTACCATGGTTAAAAGTAAATTTGGTAATTTAGGGTAAAAATGATATTATTATTACACTAACAAATGTCCTAATTCTATTTTATAAGTTTAATTCGACCTAAAACAACATTAGGAAAAAATTATTACCATTTAGGCCCACATGGATTAGATTAGGACATTTATTATTAATTTATTTAAAGAAGGGTTAAAATAGTTAAAATCAAAGTTTAATAAGTAAATAATTTTTAATATAGGGTTATACATAAGATAAATTCGACTATAAATATTCATTAGAAATATAAATGATTTCTACCTAATGGTATTTTATTTGTAATTTTTAGAAATTAAATATCCTATTTTATTTATGACACAAAGATGATGCAGTAATTATATTATTAATGAAATATTTACATAATTGATGTTATAAATACCCAAATAAATGTAATTTGAGACTTTTTATGAATTAAACTAATTTTATAGGTTAATATGACATGTTAGTATTGATTGAAATAACTTTTTTCGAACTAATCATTCTGTTATGATTTTCACAAATATCAATTACTAAATAGTGTCAAAATTGACATAAAATATGTTTTAAAAAAACTATTATATTATTAATTGTTACATTATTCGTAAAAATCTAAGGATCAGCCAAATGACTTAGATAAGGTTATATATATTAATAATAAACAACTTGTGGTTAGTTTGTCTTGTTATAGTTTGTTTATTAACCTTATAGTGTAAGGACAAAAAAAGACACGGTAAAAGTAAAATTATCAAACTTAAAGTTAAATCTAAATGATAAGGTTGAATTAGTAAACTAAACCTGTCCAAATTCTATTGGATGAGATTATTTTGACCCATCCCCACCTTATCTTCGAAATGAATCAATTTGGAGATATTTAAAACCGAATATCGCTTTATAATAAAATAATATTTTTAGTTTTTCCAAAGGTGCCCCTCTCCTCCCTTATAAAAGGGCACCTCCTCCCTCTCTTCCTCACACCACATTAAGCCTTCAAGCTCGGAAAAACCCTACCAATTTATCCTCTGCACTTCCCTAGAAACATTCTAGAGGACCTAGTCTTCTTTAAATACCAATTTTAGTGCCCTAAAAGGAGGTCTCAAAGAGGCTCTTCAAAGAAGAGGAGGTTCAGACACTTATGAAGAAAATCGGATCTAAGGTAAGGGAAAATATCACAATCTCATTTTTATCTAAGATTGTTTATACTTTGGAATTTAATGGGGTGTATTTTATCATCCACATCCATGTTTCATCAATATGTAATATTATTTCCATCCACCTATAATTGTTTAAATCCAATTTTACCCTTCGGTGAGTTTTTAGTAAAAGATATGAAAGGAATCTTTTTTCGTTTTTTGTACGAGGAACTTTTTAACTATTATGAAAAAAGTACAAGAAGAATGTTTTTTTAACTTTTACGGCATGAATGGATTTTTAAAACATTATTTCCAATAATCCTCCTTTACAAGTTTTCAAGTTTATTTTTAATCAACTTCTTTTAGTTTAGAATTGTATGAGATGTTAAGAAAGGAAAATTGTTTTTGAAGTAGAAATGATCTTTTCCTCAAGAATGGAGTTCAAGTGTTTTATCAAAATTATTTTCCATCTATGATAATAAAGGGTTATGTTTCTATCCATATTATTACATTGATTTGATTATGTTGTGATGGAATTACTTTTATGAATTTTTTTATCTTATATAAATTGTTTTATGATGTCACGATGTTTAAGATTTCCATTTTTATTACATGGGTTATGCTACGATGTATAGTTTATGATTTTGTGGCACACATAATAATGATATCATTATAAGATGGGTGGGATGTACATCTCCCTCTAATGAATTGGGTAAATATTTTATATCTCATGAGATAGACATGGCCGGAACACCAGGTTAAACCGGTTCACTGAAACAGGAATGAAACGAGGAATGAACTCCATTCAGAAATGGACTTTGTCCACTAAGATAGTCTTGGAAATGAGTCTTGACTAATAAGAAATGATTCTCTATGATGATTTTTGTATGACATAAAGATTTATGTTTTAGGTTATGATTATTGTGATTACATTTCACCACAACGATTTATCTCATGTTATGAAATTATGATCTCTTTTGCAGGGTAAGATTTCAAAAATGTTATGTTCTTATGAATATGATGTGATTGATATTTCTTTTGTTTACCCTTACTGAGCATTTGAGCTCACCCTTTTTTATGTTTTCTTTCCCTGGGTCAGGAATAAGGTTATTAAGTAAGATATTCCAAAAGCAACTATAGATATTATGACATAAATGGGAGACAATGTAGACGCCTTATGAACTAGTTGTTTATGTTTCCCAGTTTCTAAGTACACTATACCTATACGGTCCTTCCATGGTTTTGTTATATGTTGTAATAAGTGTGCTTCAATTTTGAAGTATTAAGAATGTATGTAAAGTATGCGTCGTTATAGTTGGTATCACATGAAAGGTATAGTCAACCATTGGAAACTAGGATGTGTAAGCCTTAGTAAGAACCCTAAGGATAAGTCTAAGCATATAACACAATCATATTGTTTTATAAATAGCCATGAATAACCTATGATATGACCTTAAGTGTGAAATTTTATTCTTGATTATGTAGTTTTCCTATTATAATTAGTGTTTCTCACACTATTCTTCTTAGTTTTAGTAAATGGCTGGATCCCGAAGGAACAGTGTTAATGCGGAATGTGACAGGCAATGAAATGATTGTCCCCCTAAGCAACCAAATGTTATGGGAGCTGGAATGGAAAATCTTGTATCCATGCTCACACAAATTTCTCAAGCTATGTATCATGCAGGACTTCCAAACGAGAAAAGGAAGGAGCAAAATTCTATTGAATCCTTCACGAGACAGCGTCCACCATCATTCAGCGGGTCTACTGATCCATTAGTTGCTGAACAATGGATCAGTACTACTGAAAAGTTATTTTTAGTTCTTCAATGTTCTGAACATGATAAAGTCATCTTAGCAGTGTATTGTTTGAAAGGTGATGCTGATCAGTGGTGGAATCTTATCATGAATATGAGGCCAAGAGTTGAAATTGAGTCCATGGAATGGGACAAGTTCATGAACTTATTTTTCAATAAGTATTTCCCTCGTATTCTCTGAACAAAGATGGAGAAGAAATTTCATGAACTAAAACAAAAGGATGATTAATCTGTTGGTACCTATGAAGAAAATTTTATAAGACATGCAAGGTACGCTTTTGGTATTATTATCCAACCTGAGAGTAAGATCAATCGATTCTTTAGTTGCTTAAAAAAAGTATTCAAGTGGCATTATCCATAAGGGACTTCAATAGCTACGAGGAAATCGTTCGATGTGCTCTCAAAGTTGAGATGGAGATTGGAGTAACCCATAAGTCATATGGGTTTGATAAGAAGAGGAAAATGGAATTCAAAGTAATATCTAAAGAGCACACTGAAAAGAAGATGATTTGTACCTTATGCTCAAAGTGTGGAAAGAAACATTGAGGGAGTTTTTTTAAAGGGAAAAGTAAATGTTTCAAATGTTGAAATGAAGGTCATCGGGCATTTGAATGCCGCAATGATGGGAAGAAGATGTCTAGTGATGCGAACAATGAAAAGGCTACACAGAGTGCACCTCCTACACTTCAATGTTACAAGTGCAAGGAAATGGGGGATTATGCCAATCAATTCCTTAATCCAAGTGTTGTTGATGATGATCGACGTCAGCAAACTCTTAAGGCTAAAGACAATGGAAAGTCACAAGCAATTTCTATCAGCGATGTGGAGTATGATAATGAAGTGGTCAAAGGTACACTTACCATCCACTCTAAAGTAGAAAATGTTTTATTTGATTCTAGATCCACCCACTCTTTTATTTATGAAGATATTTCTAAGGGTATCACCGTATTACCTCAACAATTAGATGTTGAGTTAGCTGTGACAACCCCTAATGGCACAACATTCACAACAAAAGTTTATAATTCTTCTCCGATTGATGTTTGTGGGAAACTGCTTCCTGCAAATCTTGTGATCCTCCCTATAGTGGAATTTTATGTGATTCTTGGCATGGATTTACTTTCTTTATATGGATCTCATATAAATTTCCAAATAAGGGAAGTCACATTTCATATTCCAGATCAATCTATGATCGTCTATCGATCAAAGGATGAACATAACCTTCCAGTGGAAATTTCTTCCAACTTATGGGACTTGATTCCACTAAATGAAGGTTATTTATCTTAAATATTTTGTGAGAAACTCATGATTAAGAATATTCTCACTGTACGGGTGTTTGATGTTGTCTTTCCGGAGGAATTTCTGGGTCTTCCACCAAATCGTAAAGTTGAGTTCTCAATAGAACTCATACCGGGTGCTTTACCTATTTCAAAGACACCTTATAGAATGGCCCCAATTGAGTTGTAGGAATTGAAGAAGTAACTCCAAGAGAATATTGATAAGGGGTTCATACGCCCTAGTTCGTCACCTTGGGGAGCAGCTGTTCTGTTTTTTAAGAAGAAAGATGGATCAATGAGACTCTACATTGATTATTGAGAACTTAACAAGATCACTATCAAGAAAAAATATCCTCTCCCGCGCATTGATGCCTTATTTGACCAACTACACGAAGCTCAATACTTTTCCATGATCGATCTTCGTTTAGGGTATCATCAATTAAGGGTAAAAAGGGAGGATACACCAAAGACGGCATTCCGTACAAGGTATGGACACTATGACTTTATAGTGATGCCATTTGGTCTTATTAATTCCCCTGCTATCTACATGGATCTGATGAATAGAGTCTTTAGAGACTATCTGGATCAGTTTGTGGTAGTCTTTATAGACGATATTCATGTATATTCAAAGGGCAAGGAAGAACATGAAGATCACTTGAGAATTATATTGAAGACCCTGATAATGGAGAAGCTTTATGCCAAATTTACCAAGTGTGAATTTTGGCTTCAAAAAGTTCCATTTTTGGGTCACATAATCTCAAAAGTGGGGATATCTGTGGATCCAGCAAAAATAGAGGTTATCGGAAGATGGTCGTGACCAACAACAGTAACTGAGATCTGAAGTTTTCATGTTTTGGATGGACATTATCGACGTTTTGTGAATGATTTTTCATGATTATCTAATCCACTCACCAGGTTGACTCAGAAAAAAGTTAAGTTTGTTTTGATGGAGGAATGTGAAGATAATTTCAAGGAGTTGAAAAGAAGGTTATCAAGTGCACCCATTCTCACACTTCCTTGTAGTGGATAAAGGTTTGTGATCTATAGTGATGCATCCAAGAAGGGATTAGGGTGTGTTCTTATGCAAAATGATATTGTGATAGCTTATGCTTCACGATAGTTGAAAATACCTGAGCAAAAATACCCAACTCATTATTTGGAGTTTGCTGCGGAAATAATTCCATTAATGATTTGGAAGCATTTTCTTTATGGAGAAAGGTGTGGCATTTATACTGATCATAAAAGTTTAATGAATATTTTCACACAAAAGGAGCTGAATATACGACAAAGAAGATGTTTGGAGCTGATTAAGGATTACGACTGCTCAATTCATTACCACCCTGGGAAAGTAAACAAGGTGGCAGATGCATTAAGTCTACAAGACCATGCCAGTTTATCCATGATAAGGATCACAAAAGATCCAATATTTATGGATTTCCAAAGGATGGATCTTTGAATTATAATGGATGGGGAAAAATCGTATGTTTCTCAAATGAATGTTCAACCATATATACATGTTAAGATTAAAGAGGCACAGAAAGAAGATGTAGAGTTTCAAAAGAAGGTAAGAAATGTTCTTGAATTCAACCTTGATTATGATGGGATAATAAAGTTCAGTAATCGGGTTAGTTTTCATCCCATCCCCGAATTAAACATGGAGATGCTGGATAAGGCTCATAGTTCTTCATTCTCTATTCATCCTGAAAGTATGAAGATATATAGGGACCTGAAAGAGTACTTCTGGTGGGATGGCATGAAAAGAGATGTTGCTGAATATGTCTCTCGATGCTTGATTTGTCAGCTAGTTAAAGCTAAGAGACAGAAGTCTAAGGGGATGTTACAACCATTACCCATACCCGAATGAAAATGGGATAACATCACTATGAACTTTGTCACAGGACTTCCTAAAAAATCCAAAGGCAATAACGCTATATGGGTCATAGTTGATCGTCTTACAAAGTCTGCACAATTCATTACTATAATAGAGGATTTCTCTCTGGATCAGCTTGCCATGATAGATGTAAAGGAAGTGGTAAGATTGCATGGAGTACAACTTTCTATTATATTTTATCGGGATCCGAGGTTTACCTCAATGTTCTGGAAAAGTCTTCAGCATACTCTGGATACCGATTTGAGTTTCAGCACTGCTTATCATCCTCAGACAGACAGTCAGTCTAAGAGTACAAATCAAACTCTAGAAGATATGTTGAGAGCTTGCTCTATGGATTTCTAAGGTGGTTGGGATCAACACCTACCTTTGGTGGAATTTTCTTATAATAATAACTTTACTCCAGTATTCAGATGGCTCCTTATGAAGCTATCTATGGAAATAAATGCAGGACTCCAACTTGATGGGATGATGTTGGGGAAAGAAAGCTATTAGGACCTGATCTTGTTGATGAGATGGCAGAAAAGGTCTGATCTATTCAAAAACACATAAGAGAAGATCAGAGTCGACAAAAAAGTTATGCTGACAACCGAAGAAAAGACTTAGAGTTTGATGTGGGTGATAAAGTGTTCTTACGAATATCTCCTTGGAAGAGAATAATGAGATTTGTAAAGAAGGGAAAGCTGAGCCCTAGGAATATCGTTCCTTTCGAAATACTGGATCGTGATGGGAGGGTAGCTTACCTATTGGCACCTCCACCGAATCTCTCTCAATTTCACGATGTGTTCCATGTATCTCTCCTGATAAATTACATACCTGATCCTTCACATGTACTCAGCTCAGAAGTTGTACCGCTGGAACAAGATCTTTCTTATGAATAAAAGCCGATAGAGATTCTCGATCGTAGTGAAAAAGTCCTACGGAACAAGACCACTTGCTTGGTGAATGTTTTATGGAGGAACCACCAATTAGAAGAAGCTACATGGGAGCTTGAGGATATGATGAGGGAGGGGTATCCTAATATGTTTGTTACAAGTTAAGAATTTCGAGGGCGAAATTCATTTTAAGGGGCGTAGAATGTAACACCCGAGACTTTTATAAGAAATATTTTGTTTTTATTTTATATAAATCATCAAAGTAATATTTCACTACACAAAACTAGCTTGTCTTGCTTTACACGCAATCGTGACCTTCCTTGATATCTTGCATCGAACGCAATACCGAGTTTCACTAAAAAACGAAATGCTATTAAAATATTTTTAAAACTAGCTGTTATGAATAGTAATAACTACTTTGTGAAATTTGGTAAATTTTATTTTTAAAAATGGACTTCGTTTTTGGATTCGGAATATCTAAATTAGCCTAGGGTTTCATTTTGGTATTTTTCTAGAATCTTTCAATTTTTGATGAATAGTGAAAACAGTCGGTTACTATTTAAAAACCGACTTTTTATTTAAATAATTATTTATTTTATTTAAATTTTTTTAGGTAAAAATTGATACATAATACCTATATAAGTTCAATGTAAGTCATTGGAGTAATTTTATAATAATTTAAGATATATAAAAATTTTATTGAACTTTTTAACGTCTTTTACCCACGTGCTAGGAGAATTTGCAAATTTACATAAAACTTAATTTTACCGCTTCTGTGAGTGGAATTTCAAAAATCCGAGAGACATGGTTGATTTCAGTATGTAATGTTTTGTTCAATGAGATGAAAATAATTTTTGGTGAATAGTAACCTTTTACTTTTATTTACCACGGTTAAAATTAAATAGGGTAATTAAGGGTAAAAATGATATTATTTTTACCATAACACATATCCTAATTCTATTGGAGAAGTTTAATTAGACCAAAAACAAACTTAGGAATTTAATATGACCATTTAGTCCCACATGGATTAGATTAGGACATTTATTATTAATTTATTTAAAGAAGGGTTAAAATAGGTAAAATCAATGTTTAATAAGTAAATAATTTATAATATAGGGTTATACATAAGATAAATTAGACTATAAATATTCATTAGAAAGATAAAAACATTTCCTACATAAAGGTATTTTATTTGTAATTTTTAGACATTATACTATTTAATTTATTAATGACACAACGATGATGCAGTAATTATCTTATTAATGAAATATTGACATAATTGATGTTATAAATACCCAAATAAATGTAATTTGAGACTTTTTATGAATTCCACTAATTTTATAGATTAACATGACATGGTAGTGTTGATTTAATGCACTTTTTTCAAACTAATTATTCTTTTATGATTTTCACAAAAATCAATTACTAAATAGTGTCAAAATTGACATAAAATAGTTTTTAAAAAACACTATTATATAATTAATTGTTATATTATTCCTAAAAATATACGGTTTGGTCAAATGAAATAGATAAGGTTATATATATTAATAATAAAAAACTTGTGGTTCGTTTGGCTTGTTATAGTATGTTTATTAACCTTATAGTGTAAGAACACAAAAAGACAGGGTAAAAGTAAAATTATCTAACTTAAAGTTAAATCTAAATGATAAGGTTAAAATAGTATACTAAACTTCTTCAAATTATATTGTATGAGAGGATTTCGACCCATACCCACCTTATGTTATAAATAAATCAATTTGGAGCTATTTAAAACCGAATATGGCTTTATAATAAAATAATATTTTTAGTTTTTCCAAAGGTGCCCCTCTCCTCCCTTATAAAAGGGCACCTCCCCCATCTCTTCCTCACACCACTTTGAGCCTTCAAGTTATGCCAAACCCTGCCAATTTCTCCTCTCCACTTCCCTAGAAACATCCTAGAGGTCTTGGTCTTCTTCAAAGACCAATTTTAGTGCCCTAAAAGGAGGTCTCAAAGAGGATCTTCAAAGAAGAGGAGGTTCAGATACTTACGAAGCAAATCAGATCTAAGGTAAGGGAAAATATCACAATCTCATTTTTATCCGATATTGTTTATACTTTGGAATTTACTGGGGTGTATTTTATCATCTGCATCCATGTTTCCTCAATATTTAATATTATTTCCATCCACCTACAATTGTTTAAATCCAATTTTACCCTTCGTTGAGTTTTTAGTAAACGATATGAAAGGAATCTTTTGTCATTTTTCGTACGAGGAACATTTTGACTTTTCCGACAAAAGTACGACAAGAATGTTTTTTTAACTTATACAGAATGCTTGGATTTTTAAGACATTATTTCCAAGAAGATTCCTTTACAAGTTTTCATGTTTATTTTTAATCAACTTCTTTTAGTTTAAAATTGTGTGACATGTTAAGAAAGGAAAAGTCTTTTTGAAATAGAAAGGATATTTTCCTCAAGAATGGAGTTCAAGTGTTATATCAAAATTATTTACCATCTATGATAATGAAGGGTTATATTTATATCCCTATTATTACATTGATTTGATTATGTTGTGATGGAATTATTTTTATGAATTCCTTTATCTTATATGAATTGTTTTATGATGTCACTATGTTTAAGATTCCCATTTTTATTACATGGGTTATGATATGATGTATGGTTTATGATATTGTGGCACACATAATAATGGTATCATTATGAGATGGGTGGGACCTATATCTCCCTCCAATTCATTGGGTAAAGATTTTATATTTCATCAGATAGACATGGCAGAAACGGCAGGTTAAACTGGTTCAGTGAAACTGGACTAAAACGAGGAATGAACTCGGTTCATAAATGGACTTTGTCCACTAAGATAGTCTTGTAAATGAACCTTGACTAATAAGAAATGATTCTCAATGATTGTGTGTGTATTACACAAAGATTAATGTTTTATGTTATGATTATTGTGAGTACATTTCACTACAATGATTTATCCCATGTTATGAAATTATGATCTCGTTTGCAGGGTAAGATTTCCAAAATGTTATGTTCTTATGAATATTATGTGATTGATATTTCTTTTGTTTACCCTTACTGAGCATATGAGCTCACCCTTTTGTATGTTTTCTTTCCCCGGGTCAGGAAGAAGGTTATTAAGTAATATATGCCCAAAGGGAGTATAGATATGATGAAATTAATCGGAGACAGTGTAGACGCCTTATGAACCAGTTTTTTATGTTTCCCAGTTTCTAAAGACACTATACATATACGTTCCTTCCATGGTTTTGTTATATGTTGTAATAAGTGTGCTTCAATTTTGAATTATTAAAAATATATGTAATGTATGGGTCGTTATAGTAGGGGTAGAGTAATGATACTCAATATGATTTACCCATATTAATTTCATACTCATTCCTTGAGGATAGAACATGTTAGATAATTTCTATTATAAAATTTATATAAGACCATTTAAATAGTTCAACAATATATAATAAATACAAAAAAAATCATACATAAATATTTTCCAAGGAAAGAAAACAACCAATTCTTAAAAACATTCCACATTCCATTTTGGAATATCCATTCCCTAATTCAGACACACAAACCCACACATGCATGCCTCTCTAATAGTTCCATACTCATGAGTGGTATCTTATTAATCAACAATTTTTTCACTAAGTGGTCTATCACCTTTTATCACAATGACACATTCCCCTTATCCAAGGTCATGTTCCTTTATACCACAATGGTACATGCCCGATATTCAAGGTCACATCAGAAGCATGAACTCCCAAAAATAATGTCTGCCAAAATCGTTCCAAACACCCATTTCAAATCCATTTCGATAAAAGACAAATTTTTTTAGAAAACCTTTCAAAAAAAACCATTTTCGATTAACCAAAATCCCCCTTATTTTAAAATAAACATTTTAAAATCAATAAAACAATATACGTTTCTCTACAAATTTTTAAAAAATCCAAATTTCCAAAAACCATGACAAAATAAGTATTTTACCATGATTTTTAAATCTATATAAAAATTATTTCTATAAATCAATTTTTTTTGGAAATAATCCTTCATTTTCCAAAAAGTGGCGTCAATTGTGAATCCATCTATTTGTAGAATTATGGAAAAAAGAATAATAGCGTGAATTCTTCAAAAATATCATGTTGAAAGTAAAAAAACCACATTAGATCTACTCCTATAATGAAAACACAAAAAAATATTATCGTGATTTAAAAAACCATAGATCAATCCATAGAGGACTAGATCTAAGAATCTGATAGAGGGGAGATAGTTATATCTACCCAAAAATATAACCAATATTCCCCCTCACCGACCCATTCCAATATCACAAAATGCCCATTGTATTGAGGAGATAACATTATATTCTTCCCAAAATAATGATTTCTAATCCTTGTAGAGATCATCAAGAAAACGTGATCACTCCCCTCAGAAGACAATGATTAATGATGATGATCTATAAATTATTTCTAATGACCCTATTCAATCTACATCCATTTAATAATGAACTAAATCTTCTCCATTATATGATTGACAAGGCTCAGTCCATCCATTGAAGTCTCAACTATTTCCACACAACAAAGCGGAGAGCAACAAGGACATTCATACAATGTTTCAAAATGATCCCTATTTATTTAGGCCTAATTACTATTTTTATATGATAAATTCACTAATGGTATTTTCTCCTCCCATGTATCGCACAAATCCCTTAATCATGCCCAAAATATGAATTCAAAAAGTTGTATTGTCTTTTCCAATTGACCATACATTTGAGGACGATACTCCATACTCATAATCAATATATTCACATGGGATTTCTATATGGATTTATAGAAACATGATATAAACCTCATATCTATATCTGATTCTATCAAAAGTGGCATGAAATTTCTCATTACAAATTATCAAATATTGATTTTTTACAGTTCCTCCACCATATGTGATTCATGAATAGGGATCAAATAAGCCAACATTTTGATCTAATCGATTATCACCCATATGTCATCATTTTTTATGAACCATTCTTGGGATACATCTACATAATCCATAGAAATACATCCTTATTTCCAAATAGGAATAGGTAAGGACTAAAACATACCCACTGGTCACCAATGTTCTGCATTATCCTAATGACAAGTTAATCATTCAGAAACATACTCAATCACTTTCCTTTTTATATCGATCAACAAAAACTGTAATTTTAATGCCATTAAAATCATTTCTTTTTTCAGCTGAAAAAACCATCTCGAATGATAGAAAGCATGAAGAATTTTTTCATGGAAATCCATTGGTATGAAAATCTGGTTTTTAAACCCCCAAACTGAACTAGTATTCAATTTTCATCCCTCAGTTTTCTCCATATCATTGAGTTTTTTCGTCATAGAACAACATTCATAATTAGACATTTGTGACTCTTAATCCATCTTAACTAAATAAGGAACAAATTAAAATGGAAAGAAAACTAAAAATTCACCTTAATCATTACATTCCAACTGCATGCATTCTTTTACTGACAATAATTACCACTAATCCGAATCCAACTTTTCCAACTGACTATATAACTTTATACTTATTTCATCTACCATCTTATTGATGTTATAAAATATATAAATCATGTAAAAATCAATCATTTATTGTTACTCCAACCATATTATTTTTCTTAGGTTCAATTCCCTTTATGACAAAATGTGTTTCAAGCTCTTATAATCCATAAAAACTATAAATATCATACTAAAGAAGTAATGACACCATGTATTTAAAACATGGACTACAACAGGTAACTCCAAATAATATATTGGATAGATACTATCATGAGACCATAAAGTTCATTGAGACATAAGAAACAACATGATCTCCTTGAATTAGAACACATCCCAACCTAGATCCCAAAGAATCACAATACACCACATACCCTTTCCATGATTCAGGAAAAATAAATATATGGTGATTACGTAAGGAGAACATTATGATCTTGAAAATACTTCTAAAATTCCACATTCGATTATGATGGAATATTTATCCACATCAAATTTATTATTGGTGATGCCAGTCTTGGAAATTAATGAAAAAAGTATTGATAATAACCATCCAAGCTAAGGAAATATCATATCTCAAAGGCTATCTTTGGTAGTTTCTGTGATATAATTGCCTATATCTTGTCTAGATCCACATAAATTCCCTTTTAGAGATTAATAGAAAAGGAAACATACCTCTAGTATCCAAAAATTACAATTTGATTATTTGGAATACCAATAATGATATCTTAATATTTCCATCATTTTATCCTAGTATTTCTCATAGTCAACCCTTGTCCCTGAATACTCTAATATGTCATCCAAAAACACCACCATAAAAGAATCTCCATATCATTAAAATATCTGATTTATCAATCCCATAAATACCAGTGGTGCATTTTTAATATTTTAAGGCGTCACTACGTAATTATAATTTCCATATATACTCCTAAATGCTTTCTTTAGAATTTTATCCTTCTAAACCTACAATTGGTGATATCCTAAGCACAAGTAAATCATAGATAATCACTGATGTCCCATAAATTGATCAATAAAACCATCAATCCATATATTTGGTTCTCGACTATTTACCGTAACTTGGTTATACTTATCATAATTTCCACACAATCAAGGAGTTTCGTCCTCTATTTTGTGAAACAATATTGGTGTTTCCAACAGAGACGTGTTAGGCTGAATAAAACCATTTCTTTGCATCTCTTCCAGTTATACTATAAATTAAATTAATTCCCTTGGTTCTATTTTTTAATATAAAAGTGAGATGCGTCTAGTCTATGGAAGGAAATCAATCATAAAATCAACTTCACTTGGGAGTGGTAACCTTAATAGTTTTTCATGAAAACAATTATGAAACCAATCAACCACTACTAGAAAATTGATATTCTCGATCTGTTCCATTAATGACAAATTCAACACTTCCTACTAGTATGATATCATTCCTACAACTATTTCCAACAACTACATAGCACTTGCATTTACATTCTTGTATCCACTAAAGAGAAACTCGACTCCATCATTGGTCATGAAACTAACCATTCTTGAATGACACTCGATGTGATCCATGAACATATTCACAAATTCTATACCTATGATTATTTCATAGACATACATGTATAAAACTATTAAATCCAACATTAAGACTCCTCCATTAGTAGTTATATAACATGCTCAACACATAAATGCTCAACATTCTCTTTGAATGAGAAGGATTCTAGTTTCAATAGATAAGGAATCATCCCAAGATTTAAACCCAAAATATTAACAGCATGAGAAGGATTAAAATATAGGGATGTGACCATATCAATCACATCCTACATAAATGTATAATTCAAAATAATCATACTTCTTATAGTTGATGGTCCAGACTGAACATCGACAATCACTTTCTCAACTCCATATAATTTATTACTCATTGCACACTATTCCTTATTAAGATATTTAGATTTACCTTATTAAGGAGACATGGTATTCCTAAAATCACCATGGATATCTCAGTTCTACTGATGAAGATTGTTTTTATTCCCATGTCCCATCAAAGCATATGACATCTGTGACACACTAGTGTCTGGAACACATGACCAAGGAGTACTGTGATAATAATGCCAAAGATTCCACAACTGGTTGGAATTATGTCATACTCTAGGTGGTGTTGTACAATCTATATTCAGGTGGTTTAAATAACCACAATATAAACATCCAGCTTTACTCTTGGTCTATGGAAAAGATTCAATAATCAAAATGTCTGATTTCGAGTCTTCATCGTAACTTGGAAAAGGTGTACCTCTTCTGCTTCTTCCCAACATGAGTGTTCTCACCATTTTATGTAGGAATCAACATGATTACTCCAACCATATCTTCTGATATATACCTTTATTCCACTATCTCTCAATTAAGAATCTATATTTAAAACTATATACATAGCACAAAAATCGTTGAGAGAATTTCCTATCGCAGTCCAAATATAAAATAAGTGCCTTTAAGGATACCCTGGTATAAAATTCATGTGAAAACTGCACAAAATTCTTGAATTTTTCCACAGAATCTATTATAGAGATCCTCTTCTAATTTAATCTAAAAAATTCAATCCTTATTTCAATTACATACTTATGATGATAGAATTGATTGTTATAAATTTATTCAAAATCCTTAAAATGAAAAACTTGGTCTAATTAAGCCTTAACTACTATATCCCACCATTATAGTGAAATATCATCCAAAATATGTGTTTCCAACTTCACATTAAACTCGACTGGTGTTCCTAGGATATCCAATATCCTATTTATCATATTCATCCACACATCTTCATTTTGTTGTTTGGAATCACCCTAAAATATGGTGGGATTTCACCTCTAGGACTAAAAGGATTGATCCAGTTTCCTTGATTCATCCATCTTGTTCCCTCTATTAATATAATCAACTGATTGGATTATACTATGAAACAACTATTGTTTCACCTATGGCTCATTCGCAACCACATTCTTAGTACCCTCTTCTATTTTGTTTCTTCTACACCAATATGTTTCTTTTTTCTAGAAACAAAACAAACAACATAATTATAACTCTCTAGAAACTAATGTTTTAACAATTTAATATTATACTATCTTTTATAACACATTATTGATTCCTATAAATAAACACTTTTCTTCTTTAAACCATTTTTTGAAATTTATCCATTCTTCTAAAAATCATTCCATTTTCAAAATACCCATATAATGCCCTTTCAAAATCTAACATTTAAAAAAATGAATATGTTTTCCAAAGTCAATAATGTTTAATCCAATCATAAATCTTTAATCAAAAGTAAATATATAATCCTAGTGGAAATTCATTTCTATCGATGCATGTCATGATCTTCTCACTAGATAAACCAATGAAAATGAGTTTAGAACTCTTATAAGTGTCTCCAAGGCATTATTTACACAATTATTTGGTATCTTGAAGTTAAACATAGAATAGCTATGTATGTATTTTCATTATATACATTCATACCTAGATAATCCGACTACTTTCTAAAAAACCAACATATAGATTAAACCTGAATGAATTTTCCACCCCATGACTGACACCCAATACCACTTGTCCCAAAATATATGGATGACTAGGATTGATAAAATTTTATAAAATAACCAACAAAATATTATGACACTTGTAATGTCCCTTGCCTCCACATTTTCTTGAGTCAATGTGGAATAGTTACTTTATCTTAAACCAAATCACCAAGGAACCAAAGGATGGAAATAAATTCCAAGGGTTTCAAAACAATTGTGGGATGATTTTCCCTTTGAAAAATAAAACATCCCAACCAAAAAACCATGACATAAACACCATGAAATGATAAATGATAAAAAAAATTATGTATGTCAAAACATGACACCTAAACACAAATCACAATAAAAATAGAGTATTGTAATTGAAGGATGTGAACATCAAATTATAAAGAGGAAGAAACAGCCAGCAAAAATCAATGACTCCAGGACATAACACCACAATTCATAACAAGCCCCATGCAGCAAATCCACCATACATACTATGTATCACGATGCACCCATCATAAATTTAGATACCTTTCTTTTACTTATATCTCAATATATAATATCTACAAAATTACTAAATCTCCAAGGTAGGGGTGAGTAATGAAACATAGTAGTATTTATCTAAATGATTTCCCTACTCAAAACAATATGAAAGAATATGACATCTCATTTATATAAAAATTTATAAAAAACTATGTTATTTTTGTCAAAAATATATAAAAAATCTAAAAAGTTTCATACCAAAAAATTTTATAAGGAAATAAAACAATCAATTATTTAAAACATTCTACATTAATTTTTGGCATACCCAACCCATGATTCGGACACACAACCATGCATTCATGTTCCTCTGACAATTCCATGCCCATGAGTGGTATCTCATCCATCTATTAAGTCATCACAAAGATTCAAATCACCTTGTGTCCCAATGAAACACACCCCTTATCTAGGTTCATGTCCCTTTGTAATCCAATGGTACACAACCCTTTTTCAGGGTAACATTGAAAGAATAAACTCACACAATCCATGTGTTCCAAAACTGTGGAAAAACAACCATTTCAATACATTTCAATAGAAAATAAATTTTAATTGAAATAATTTCCAGATTAATTTTCCCAGAAACCAAACAAATCCATTATTTAAATTCTTCATTTTCAAGTAAAAAAATAAAATCACTTTTCACATCCAATTTACACAAATCCACAAATCAATAATTCCAGAAACATGCAGTGAATAGGGTTTCTACCAATCTTCATACATAAATTTCACAATAAATTTAAATCAATTCAAAAAATTGAAAATAATGATTTATGTTCAAATAATACAGAGTGAGTCCACCTACTTTATGAATTAATGAGAAAATGGGGAAAACATGAAATATGCAAAAAAAAATCTGGTTCAAACTCCAAAAACCCTCAATAGAGCTCTTTCCATAAAAAAGATTCATATATCATCGTTATTGGAAAAAAAACCATAGATATTTCCACACCATACTAGATTAAATAATATAATAAAGGGGAGATGATTATATATAAGTTAAATTATAAAAAAAAGACATACAAAGGGAATTGGGATTCAACACACCTATAAAAGCCTTTAGATTTCTTCTGGATTGATGAGGAATCAACAACTTTTTTTCAGAAGAATATTCAATTTGTGGATGAAATAGATTAAAAATGAGAGTATTACTTGTAAAAATGAGTGATAACCACTTTTTATGACCACACATTTAAACCATGAATAGTTAGTCGCATAGTAAAGAAAACTATGTGCTAACCATGATCCAACCTCTACCTCAAGGAGATCCTCTCTTGGTTATCCAGAATAGCTAGAAAAACTATATACCAACAATGAAAAATTCTTTCTATACCACCATTCCTGTTGACACATAGGTGGTTGGATATTTTGGCCTAACATGCACCCTAACCATGTGCCTACATAGAATCCCCTTTCTCATTATGTACGGTTTCATGTAGGAGTTACACTATTTTGATAATGTCATGTTCAAACTGTGCACCTTCATAAATTTCTTATAAATATTCCCAATGTATTCCAAACCCTCCCAAACATCACCAGAATAATTTTTATAATGAAAAATCCTAATTAAAGGGTTACTTACTTAAAAATAGGGGTGCCACACCCCATATGACTAATTGAACAAGTCATTAATCCATGGAAGTGGAAACATTTTCTTCATCATGTATTTTTCAAGATCATAATAATAAATTTATCTGTATACTAATCCATCCCTCTTTCTAATGAAGAGCACCTACACACCACATGGTGAAGAACATGGACATATATAACCTTTATCAAGATTCGCCTGCAATTTGTTCTTTATCACATAGATTTAAATAGTGTTTATTCTAAATAGAGTCTTGGATATTAAAAATTATATAGTTATATGTTTGATTGATAACTCAGCCACTCTGTTATATGGTAGAACATCTTGTTATTTAATAAACAAATCAACATTTTCACTTATAACGGATGTGGCATCAAGAATAATATTTTTTCGACCCTGATCCATGTAGACCAGAGAATTTTTCTACATTATTTCATTTTAATAAGATAAATGAATTATCATCCCCAAATTATATCTAGTTCTTTACTCTTGGTAAACAAAATATATATTTGATACATGCATTACGTTAGAAACACAAAGGACAACATAATTTTTTTTCCGAATAACATTATTCCATCTAGCATAACCATCGATATCTATCATTGTACACATCATGGATTTGATGGAAAGGAAAAAAAATAACATTGTGAATGAATACTCTTTAAGGGGAAATACATTGAAAATATAATGAATCAATAATCAAAAACAATATGGTTACGTAAATCACCGAACTCACATTCCATTTAAATGACTTAACTATCAAAATCAGATACAAAATAATGAATATGGAATGGTAAATAACTGAACACACATTCTATACAAACATGATTAGTAAATGAATTGATAATTAATACTCAATTTGGAAATATAAATAACAAAAAACACATTTCATATAATCAATGATCTTATAATGAATTGAATCTAAAGATAATATCATTGTAAAAGTATCCTAGATAACAATAATTACTAAACTAAAGTCAATGATTAATTGTTATATATCAAGTTTCCTAATGACATGATAACATTTCAATAAATATCTTTCAAAAGATGGATTAAAACATATTGGGTAAAAACCCACTTATTGAAGGCTATTTAAATGATTCATCTCATGAGACTAATGATGCATTGAGGGGCTATCTATAAATTTCCAACTCCATTTTTTTAAATGAGAAAAGAATTACTCATATATCAAATAATAGATTTAATTCACCAATAAGGTTTTTCATAAATAAATATCCTATTAATAAAAGTATGCATAATTATATATATTTCCCCTGATAAACAAACATCATTAAATAAAAACACAGTATGTAAAAATTGTATGTGATTTAGGAATTGATCATTTACATAATGAAAGAATTTGGATATTGAAGATAAATTTAATTTTAATGTATTAAATTTTATTGAATTTTTAATTATATGGTATAAATATATCCTTAAAAACATTTTTGTGGAAATGATATTTTTCACGTGAAAATTTACTTTTATAAGAATATGTAAAAATTCACAAGAAATCATTTTCATCGAAAATAATGATGAAAAATTTAAAATTAATCATAAAATAATTAATGATTAATGTTTTCAAGAAAATAATATAAATAAATATATGATAATATTAATCATCTATTTTATATTTTTTTGGTAAAAGTCATAAAGTACATTTTTTAAAGAAAAACAGAAAGATTCATTTTATTTTTTTTTTGTAAAAATAAAACATGGATAAAATTGAATATAAAAAATTCAAGGGGAAAAGTAAAAACATTTTTTATTTTTTTTTTGAAAATATATACATGGAAGATAAACATTCCCCATCAAAAAATTTAACATAAAAAATCCCAACTAAAAAATATGTTGTGAAATAAACTCTTACCATTTGGGTATCTTATGAATCGTAATCCCCATGAAAAAAATAACTTTATATTAATCTTTAAATAACATTAAAATATATTCATGGTATAATATAGAAATTGTTTACAAAAATCACCACATAATAGAGTGTGGGTCCAAAACATCAAAATATGTCTCACTGATAGAAAATTGGTATGAAGTACTTTACTTCACACTTTCTTTTGATTAAATGTGTTTTAACCTCCAATATAATGGTTTTAATAATATTATTTGTTTTATAAAAAATTATTTTAAATATAATTAATTATCACCATAAAACATTTTACTAAATGTTTAATAACAATATTTTATTTATTTCTCTATTTTGGGTGTTAATTTCCTTATTTTCTCATACATGTTATGTCTTGAATTTATGGTACATGGAAGTATTATATAGTAAAATATTCTCTGAAATTATATTCATTTTACAAATATCATATTTACTTATTGAATACATTTTTATAATAATTAATTATATTTGGATATAGAAAATTAATAACATCGCTTTGTGGAGACAGAAAGCTGTATGTTTACACAGGTGATGATATCATTCCCTTAACGAGTGAATGGGTAAGAGATTGAATTATTTATAAAATTGTTAAAAATAATATAATGTCATAAATATCATATATATCTAATATTTTTATCATTATAACCATCCATGTAATGTGGTGATGAAAAAAAATATATGTATGCATGGAGATGATAAGTCATACGTACGTAGACATGGTGCATTCATTTTTCATAGGATGGATAAAAGGTTGAATATGGATATACTATAATCATAATAAAATAATATATCATATATTATACTAGATTTATTATATTATCATTGAAACAACACATTAATAGTAAGTATTAGAAGAAAAAAAAGTGTTGGTAAATGTGATTACCTCTTCTTAGGCATACTTCCTTTAGATTTCTTATTAAGGGAATTATGGTTGGAATTTTGGAAGGAGTATGACATCTAAAATAAGGGTAAAGATTTTTTTAAGATAAATGGGAAGTGTTTGGTGAATATAGATTTCTAACGTTGGTGTATATAAGTGAAGCTGTGGTTTATCTTTCAAAATTGAAGTGTGGGGAACTTTTTTAATTTATCAAAATATAAAAATATAATTAGACTATTATAGAGAAAAATTCATAATAATGGTATATAAATTCACAATGGATTACATTTTAGACCATATATTTTCTCATTCCCTAATATTTAATGTTTTTGTTATTTTAAAATAAATAATAAAATATCATTCTTATAAAATATCATTTTTGTCAATTTTGAGACTGTTTATTTAATCTGAAATTAAATACATCAAGACAGAGATGGAATTTGAATATAATGTATTAAGAAATATATAATATTTTATATAGATCTATACAATTTATTATAAAAATTAATCCATTCTTATTTTATTAATGAGTTATTAAAATAGTTATTTTATTTCTATATTTATTAAATTAATCCTATATTATTGTTGCGTATGCATTTAAGGTAATTATTTTTTCACAAAAAATTTAAAAAATTTAACCAAATGAAGAAATATATAATATATTTTAAAATAAAATTATTTATAAAACATATATTCTTGATGAAACCATATTAAAAATATTATAATTATTAAAACAAGAGTGTATGGTGTTTGAAATATAATAAAATAAAATACTATAAGGGTGATAATCTTAACGAGGAGGACCCAAAATGACATAATATTTACCCTATGGATTATTATGGTCCGGATTCACTCATCTAAAAATATTTTGTTATGTTTTTTGGTTTTTTAATAATTATTATCAATTATAGTGCTTTAAAATCCTTTTATTGATTTTTCTTAGGCTTTCACAAATACTTCATTACTGTTTCTTGAAAATATATGGTAATTATTTCATATATAAAAATTAAATATAAATTAATATAAATAATAAATAAACTACTTTCAATATAATCCTTTATATTACTTCATTTTCAATATATTCTTATATCTGTGTAATGAAAACATATTTAATTTTCCATTTTAACTATTTTAGCCTTATGTAAGAATTGATGAATCATTTAATTAACATTATAGTTATACAACTCCAAAATTTGAATTTATCATTCCAAATAATAATTTATTTATAATATTTAATTAAATTTTCATTAAAATATAACATATCTCAAAATTATTAGTTATATGACCCCAAATTTGACTTTTGTAGTGCTGTGGAATCATTGCTTCAACACTGAAAAGGATTTTCATCATTATCCTAAAAAAAATTATAATTTTTATGTTATGAATTTTTTTAAGTTATTTATTTTATAATATTATACATGAGTCAGTAAAAAAGTTTAATAATTTTTTATATCATAATTATGTTTTGATAATATTACAAAATATGTAGTATTTAAGAAACTATATTTTTTACTACTCACCAAAAATTCATCTTCTTTAAAGAATTCTAAAAATTTAACCATTTACTAATTTTGACATTTTTAATTAAATAATTGTTTTTATTTAAAAAATTATATGTTATAATATTTTCAGAAATTAATTATATTATTTTTCTAATTAAAATAATTTTTTAACAAATCCTAAATTTGATGAATATAATGACTTTAAAAAAATTGTGTGGTTATTTCATTTGAATTAATAAATAATATTTTATTGAATATGAAATCAATATGTATTTCATAACAATGCTGATATTATTAATACTCACAAATTTAAATTCTTTGTGATAATTCCCAGGTTAAATTAATAATAGTTAATAGTATATTACATTTAATTTTATCTTGGTGTAGCGAACACCCTACGACATCAATTAAATTTTATATATTACAGAATATGAGGATGTTCTCTCCTTCCCAACATAAATAAATTCCATCCTCAAAATTTAAATTTTCACTTCAATAATCCAGGATGGAAATTTGAAAATTTATTTCTAAAAATACTGAATCATTAAAAGATCCAATAAAAAATTGAAACTAATAGATGGAATTGGATTTATAAAGATCATCTAGAATTACACATAATAGTATTCCATATAGGAGAACATAAGTTGGAAGTTAAAACATGAATATGGGAGAGAAAACAAATAACATGGTTTGATGGAGTATGATAGATAACATGATCATGAGAATCATAACCATCACAAAACAATAAATTTGTGATTCATTAAAATACAATTTATTTCATAGTAAGAAATGTAAATAGAAAATATTTTTGATCCAAAATCCTTTTCCTAGAGGTGATGGATTCTTTTACAATCTAGATAAATAACTTGGTAAAGTATACTTAATTGATTTTATTCCACATAATTTGAATATTCCCATACATTGGTTGTTATTTTATCAATTTACACTTCATTTCTTAAATAAGGATATGGACATTCAAGATGTATTTTTTAGTACATAAAGAATCATTACTGAATCATAATATCTAAAAGTAATTCCTTTATAATAAAAATATTTATCAAAACCAAAATGGCTTGAATAGGTTATCCGATATGATAAATCGTTCTTTAACCTCATACAATAACATTCATAGTTCAACTCAACCCATTCCATAAGTAGTGAAACTGAATACCCATCCAAAATGCATCATTCAAAATTAAATTTCAAAACATTTAGAAGGAAGGTTACAAAAAATCCAAAATCAACTTAACATTGGATTCCCTAAACAACCTATTGTATCTCTTACAATCACATACCAATTATATGAAGACCTTGGTCTCAGTAAAATTTAATAAAACATTATTTATTTATAAACTTAATGTTATCCTAATTAATTAAATAAAATATTTGATTATCTAATGTATATCATTATCTTAAAAATGTAGTAAATGCCATTATTAATTACATTGTCATCAAATCACTAAATATTTTAATGGTCACCCATACTATCCACATTCATCACTTTATCATTATTATATCAACATCTAGAACATATTTTTGGATATGTTTCCCAAATAATGTGTTTTATAAAAGATCAAATTTCCATAGGTCACTTATTTTGGATATCATTATTTTTAATCACATGCTTAAAATCATTAATGATGACATATTGTAGTATAATATTTATATATATCATTATTATTGTTGATGAATTTTTTTTACAAAATATGTCTTGAATTGACATTTCAATGTACATTAATCATTCCACTAAATTATTAAATCATTAAATACAATTCTTCATCTTATTCTTTAATACCATTTTCATTTCTTATGTAACTTCTGGTCTCTTCATCAAAAAAAATATAACCATTACTCAGACAACCTCATTGACTCTATTCATGATATTTTCGACTGGGAAATTTAAATCCATAATGACCATACTTCTCATGTTTAAAATATTCTAATGTCGATAATACCTTTGGGAGATCGTCATTCTCAATGATTGTATTAGCATAGCTTTTCATTTGTCTTTAGTAATTACATGTTTTGTTTCCATATTTTACACACCAAAAGTTAGCTTCATGTTCCTGTAAGACATTATTTTTGTATTTTCATGTAATATTCTTGGTATATAAGTAACTTAATATTCATTCCTCTATGGTCTCCACCACTCTTTCTCTTAGTGAACTATGTCCTTCTATTCTTTCATGATTTTAATTGTTGGTTAATTTAGATGTTGTTAATCATATTTCTTGACAACTAATTAGGATTCATAAAAACATACATTAATGTAGTAATAATCTCCTCTGGTTACTCATAAACACATTTTCTATCACATTATACACTAGCCCAGTTTATTCTCGTTCCATCTGTTGACAAAAAACATTATGCACAATGTGATCCAAAAAAATTATAGTGATAAATCAAATAGTCATGAAGAGTCATTTATAGGATCTCAAAATCCTGAATGGTTCTTCTAAATATATGATTCCTTAGGTTTAACCATGATTATCCATGATCATTACAAAATATATAAATTGTTATCCCATAATTATACTTTTCCTCAAAGACAGTAACATGGTAATATCTCAAAGTATATTTTTTCATAAATCTAGTTCCCAAGGATTTAAAAAACATTCGCTAATACAAATTATAGTTTCCTCAATTCTAATACACCAAATCTGTTGTCTAATTTATTTTATTTGTATAAGATACGAGGATTCACAGCCAGATAGATTGAATAGTTTAGTTTACTTTATAAACAATATATATACAATAGCATTTCATTACATTTGAAAAAATAATATAATATATTTTTTGTGAAAAAATTATTCCATAATGCAGATTATTGAATATATATAATATTGGACATTATAAATATATTTGGAAAGAAAACAATAAGGCTGAGATAAATACCCAGTAAGGGTTAAGTATAGTGGAAACTACTATGAATCAATAAACATACGTAATATAGAAACGTAAATAAATGAACACACATTCCATTTTAATAACATTCCTATCATGATTAGAAAGGGAATAATCAATGTATTTATTTAAATAACTAAACCCACATTCCACTATAAATAACATCAATAGATGAATAAATAAGGGATAATCAGTATGGAAAGGTAAATAATGGACCACACATGCCATATAATCAATGATCTAAGAATGAAATTCATCAACAGATAATATCATTTTGAAAATATCATAGATAATAATAAAAACGAAAGTAACCTAAATTCATTATTATTGGATAGCATTTTTCCACGGCATAAGATAACATTACCAACATGAGCTTTCAGAAGAGGGTTTAAAACATACTTGGTGAAAACACATGTTACTAAGGCTAAAAAATTGATTCATATCAAGAGACACATGATGCATCGAGGGGATATATATAATCAGGCCCCAACCATGTCTTGTACTTCAAAATAATTCCTCATATAATGAGTAATCAATTTATTTCTTGAACAATGTGACTTATTAAAAAATATCTCTATTGAGTAAAAGATATGGATTTAACGATATTTCCCTAGATAAAAATTATCTTTTCCTATAAACAGTGTTTTTAAAAATGGGATATGTTTTACGAAATTATTATATATATCATTAAATAATATGGATATTGAAGATAAATTCAACATTTAATGATCAAAATTAAGTGAGAACTTAAATATATGGTATTAAAATACTATTAAAAACATTTTTTTAGTAATATTACTTTTTTGACTTGAAAATTATTTTTTAAAAAGAAACTACTACAAAATAAATAAAAAAAGTTTAAATGAAAATAACCTTGTAATGTTGTTAAGGATGATTAAAATAATTATGATTCTATAATAGTAGAAAAAGTCTCTCACATAGTTTAATTTAAAATAAAAAATTCTTTTTATATTTTTATTCTTGGAAAATCATAAAGTACCTTATTTGGAAAATTTTGTGAAGACTCTTTTTTAAAATATTTTTGAAAAATTAAAACATGGTTATAAATGAATCTGAATAAATATAAGGGAATATTAGAAACGTTTTTGATTTTTTTTTTAAAAATGGACATGTATGATAAATTTTCCTAAAAATATACATAAACATAAACAATCTTAAATAATGTAGATATTTTGAAATAAACCCTTACTAATTAGGTATTTTAAAAACAGAAATAACATTGAATGTAATTACATCAAAAGAAACATTAAATAAACTTATGAAAACAAAAATCATGATATAATATATCAAAGTGGAAGTATATACACTGCACAAAATAATATTGAATTGTACCATCAAAATATAACTCAATGAAAGATAATTGAGACTAATTCCCTAACAACATTCTCCCTTTCAGTTGAACGTGTTTTAACCTCTTATATAATTTCTTCAAAAATATTATTTATTTATACAAGAAATTTTTTTATAATATGCTAAATTATAACCTTATAACATTTTTCCACCCATTTAATAATAATGTTTTATTCATTTCACTATTTCAGGTGTTAACAAACTTATTTTTTCACACATGTTCTATTATGAAACTTCTAATGAATGAACATATTATATAGATTAATCAGATTTATAATTATATTAATTTTACAAGTATCTTATTAAATGATTATATACATTTTTTTAATCATATTTTAATGTTAGATGTGGAAAATGAATCTCATCACTTTGTGGAAACAGTCGGTTGTACGTACTCCCAAGCAATGATATAATTCCCTTAATGAGTGATAGGTTAATAGAGTAAAATATATATTAAATGATAATAATTGATATATATTCTTAATTATAATATATATACATTATTTTTATCATTATAACCATCAAATTAATGTGATTATGAATAGTAATTACACAACTTCCAGAAGATGGTAAGTCGTATGTACCAAGCATGATGATTTAATTTTTATAGGTTTGATAAAAGGAGGAATTTTGTTCTGCAATAATAATAATAAAATATTATAATATCTACGTTACATTATTTATTATTTTATGATTTAAAATTAACATTAAGAGGAAGTAGATGACAAAATATACATGAATGAGTCGGTAAAGGCGATTACCATTTCTTCTGTGGACTTCCCATAGATATCTCTTGAAGGTAATTTGGGATGGTCTTCTGGATAGACTAGAACCTACAGAACATTCATAAGAATTTTTATAAGTGAAATGGGAATAATTTTGTTCATCTAGATGGATAAATGTTGTTTAAATAAGTTATAGACGGTTTCCATTTTATAATTTAAGTGAGGATAACTTTTGGAATTTCTCAATATATTAAAATATTATAAGACCATTCAAGATCCAAATGCATTTAAATTTTCATTGAATTCATACATTATGTATTTTTGGATGATATCTTATCCAATTTCTTATAATTTCATAATTTCAATATTTATAAATAAGAAAATAAAATAGTATTTTGGTAAAATATAACTTTTGTCAATTTTTATACTATTCATTTAATTTGACTTCATATAAATCAAGACCAAAGAAGAATTATTATGTAATGAATTAAAACACCTAAAATATGTCCTATATATATATAAATTCATTATACACATTAACCCATTCAAATTTAATCATAGATAATATTTATAATAAAATCATTTATTTCATTTGCCTGTTAATTAAATTAATACAACATTAGTGTTTTGTAAGAATTTAATTTAAATTTTAAATCACAAAAAAACAAATTATATTTAAATAATGAATATTAAAATTTTATATTTCCATCTTAATTTTATAGTGAAACATATTTTATGTATAACAAAATTTTAAAACATATATATTTATTAAAAACATGAGTATAACTTGTTTGACTTTTCATTGAATAAAATTTTATAAAGGTCAAAATACCATCCTTAGGGCCCAAAAAGATAATTATTTATTTGAATTGATGATTATGGTTTATATGAATTAATAAAATAATATTTATATATGTTTTTAGTTTTTTAATAGTTCCGATCATTAAAATATTATAATTTTACAATAATTTTATTGATTTTTCATTTGTTTCCACAAGCACTACATCAGTCTTTCATTAGCATATAAGGTAATTTTTTCATATATAAAAATTAAATATAAATTAATATCATAAAACTAAATTATTTGGACACAATATATTCCTTTATATTCATTGATTATCTATATTTTCATATAAATATGTAAATAAAATTTATTTAATTTGATATTTTTACTTTTCTACCATTATACAAGCATTGGATTATCATTTAGAAGATATTCTTGTAATATAACTCTAAAATTGAAATTTATAAGAAAAATAAAAATTTATATATAAAATTTAATTAAATGGTCATGAAAATACTTTATACTTCTCAATTATTAGTAATATGGCACCGAATTGGAATTTTTTAGTGTTGTGCAAGCACTGTGTCATCACTGAAAATGATTTTCAAATTTATCATGAAATAAATTATAATATGCATGTTATGAATTATTTTTTATTAATTATAGTTACATTATAATATAATTCATGAGTCATTTCATATGTTTAATAATTATTTATATCATAATTATGTTATGATTATATAAAAAAAGATATAATATTTTTTAAAAAAAATGTATTTTTTACTATTCAACAAAAATTCATATTTTTTAAAAAAAAATCCAAAATATCACCATATATTAATTTTTATATATTTATTTTGAAAAATTATCAAATAAATGTAATAATGTTGTCAAAAAATATTATATTCAATTTCTCCAAAAAAAAAATTTCAAACAAAACATATATATTAAGAATATTTAACATTACAAAAAAATATGTGTTTATATCCTATGAATCAAATATTAAATTCTTATTGAATATGAAATTTATAGATATTAAATAATATAGTTTATATTATTCTATCATTCCAATTTAATGTCTATGTTATAACTATTTTGTTAAAATAATAATACTTAATAGTATAACACAATTAGTTTAAGCTTAGTATTTCATTCAACTAATGTTATATAGTATATTTTATATATTATAAAATCTCACGATGTTATAATATATTATTTATTATAAATAATTTTATCTAGATAATATTCCCAATAATTGTGTAATATTCAATCTTTGGAACATGATTCCTATGGAGATTCATCCACCTCCTTACAATCTTATTTAATCAAATGGATATTTTTTAATTCTTACTATGAATTGCTTCTCCAAAGTAACTATGATTTATCTATATAAAGAAATCAATTCTTTATGTTAAATTACACAAAATTTTGCTAAAGGAAGTATTATATGGTTTTCTAGAATGTCCATCTCCCAAATATGGATAGGGGAATAGTTATATACTTGGGATGGAGTATTTAATATGTTTTCTATTTTTATAGAGAGCTCAACTTCCATGTTTTTAGGTTATGGTTGAATATTTCAAGTAAACATGCATGATAAGAATTAATTCATAGAACTATAGTCACATGGGACATTTTATGTTCATAAATGGATGATATACCTAACATTAACTTTTTTATTCGTGTTATAATTATTTACTTTATCAAAAATATTCATTGGGATGATGATTTTAAAATTATTAACCTTATAAATGGGAAACTGCAAACATTGTTGGTGTAATTAATAAATGACATATATTAATAAAAATTTAATTTCTATATTTCATTCTTGTTTATCAATGGTAAATTTTCAACCATTAATATCTATATGCATTTTTTCCCATAATAATATTTCATAATAAGCTAGTGAATTGACCAAAGAATATACCATAAGGGTATAAAACCATATGTGAATTAAGGAATAATTGCACACACCTAGTGATGATAAATTTTATATCATGTTTTCCCTTTTGGGGTTATTACCCAAAGGTAAAACTCTACAGGGACCACATCCACATACTATATCCAGATAAAGAATTTATTTCATAGGAACCACATACTCTATATCTTTCCAAAATTTAGGGAATTACTTATATTAATAATTATACCTAAGGATTTTACTATGTCTTTATAGTAATAATACACCCAAATAACTAAACCTAGCCATATATAGAAACTATGATTACCAATATTTTTATACAAAAAATTTCATGACTAATTACATAAAGGATCACATAATAAAATTTTGAATGATTGAGAGGACCTGAGTCTTTAGGAAATTTAGTACATATAAAAATAAAATTAATTGGAGATAAAATGATTTTATTTTTAACTCTTTATCATTATTTTAAAATTATATTTTATCTTCTAAAATTCCACAGACTAACCTTGGGATTTACATAGGAAAGGGGTGAGATATGATTCTTGATAATGGAATAATTAAATAATAACATGGTGAGATAGATACATGTTATTCATGTGTCATATCAATGTGACATAAAAAGGTGACAATCATAAAAATGAATTTTAAATCATGATATATTAAGATAAAATATTTTAAACATAATATTTTTGTAAAAACATAAAACTTGACGTCAAAAGAATTAGTCAAGGATAATCTATCAGATATCATAGAAAGTGTGCATAGGATAACCTTACATGAACCATACATGGATTATCATGAGATAAAAAACATTACCTAATGAATTTTACGGATAGATAATTGTTGGACCAATCGTCACATTAATATCATTTAGATGCATAATTTTTCTACATAGATCATAAACTAGGGATCATTTCATCACTTTTATTCTTGAGATTACGGAATTTGGGACACATATTTTGAAGTCATTAATAAATTAAGGATAGACATATCTAGGTGAATACCATATAGTTTAAATAGGTATGGGTATTCAATACATAAATACCTTTCATGGAAAAAAGTTGGATAATTTCTACAGAATAATGGGGGTACATAAAGGTTCATGAAAGAGTTTAATGAGAGTGAAATGTGGTTTCCCATTACAATTAAATCGTAATTAAATAAAAGGGATTTTCAAAAACATATTTCAACATTAAATTTTTTAAATAAAATACCAAAAGAAAATGAATGTACCAAAATAAAGATGAGGAGAAAAACTCTTTCTTGGAATTAGTAATGAATTTGGGAAAAGGTTATGACGATAAAGGATAAACTATCTCTAAATATTTTAAAATAAAATTTAAAGTAAATGTTTATTTATAAATACATAGAAACATAGTCAATTGCTATTCAAATGACCAAATAAGAAAATGTTTCATGAATTAGAAATAATATAGATAGATCACTTACATTGAGAGGGTTCTTATAAAAGATATAGAGGAGATTTATAGAAGAATGTAAACAACTTGAGAGGGATTTATAGTGGGATAGAGATAGAAATTAACCCAAACCACAAAACATACCATGATTTTTTATATGGTTTCTATCAAAATAGAGCATGTTTTTATATTTTATAAGTCCTTGATCAAAAAATATTTAAATTATACCATTTCGGATTTAAAGCATAGTGATGTTCATAAATAATTGATCGTAATACCTTAAATTATAATATAGTTTTTGGATGATTATGTAAGATCCTATGTTTTTTGTGAAGATAATTTCTAAAGAAATTTAAATTTTAAATTTTCTAGATGTGTAAAATATTGATTAGAGATTTAGAATGGAATTATGATGGTTGGAATTCCATTAATTAATTTTTTCATATATATAAAAAACCTTGGATTATGTCATAGAGGTATCGAGAGCATATCATGAGTTTGGGATGCAAAACTAGTGTTTTGGGAAAAAATATATTAGAGGGAACGTGGTCGATGCATGGTCAGTGCTAGTCATGTTACTGAACCATGCACACCAACATAAACAGCCACATGGTCTAGGGAAACTATGCAATAGGCTTAGGAAAACTGTGGATGTGTCATTAATTTGTTTCAAAAATTTCACATTGATATTACACTATCTATTAAACCATGTGGCATGACCATGTGTGGAGTTTTGGGCTTTGACAATGCCAACTACACAATTAAACATGGTTTGGAAAATCATACGTCTAAAGCATAGTGCATGTTTAATATTATAAGATTTTTCATTTTCATCCTTCAGAATAATGAGGGAAGACCCTATTTTATCATTTCTCCTCCCCACCCATGTAACTCTCCTCCCCCTTTTCCTTCAGGTGGTTCAACTATGTTTGTGGCTATAATTGGATTCTGTTAGGTGTGTTAGACCCCTTGAGTAATGTCTTCAACAATATTACCCTCATTCATGATCTTTTTTATCATTGTATAACCTTTGTTTCTATAGTTTGTGATTTTGGTCCTGATTCCACTTTGGCATGGTGGAACCAGATACTGATGTTGGGGTTTTCACTCTTAATAGAAATAGAATAACCTAAGATTTTATTTATAGTTCACCACAGGTCATTTCTTTATAATATATCATTTTATGTTTTTAAATCAGGGTATGTCACCATGAAGAATTTATAATGAATAAATAATTTTAATTAAAAATTTTAAATTCTTATATTGATGTAATTGAATAGGTATTTTAACTTATTTAAGGTTTATGTTGTGCTATTTGTTTTTTGAGAGTGTCATGTCTCCATTTTGGTATGATGAGATCAGGGAGTGATATTTTGTTGTTTAAACCCATTTTACATAAGGGTTTTTCCTATTCTATAGATTATTTGGTTTTATTAATTAATTATAATGCTATAATTAATTAAATTTTTGGGTTATTTGAGATATGTCCATTATGACATGGATGATCATTAAAAGGACATGAATCCTATTGTCGATCCTTGGAAATTAAATGGAAGGTTTCATAAAGGTAGGTGGTCTCTTGTACCTACCCATTAATATTTATGCATAGATATGGTATAATGTGATTGTTTAAGATTTCCATTGAGGTTGGAATCACCCTATTTAATTTCAATATGATAAATATATAATAAAATTAAATGGGTAGATATTATTAGATGAATGCTTGGGTTTAGTATCAACCCCAACGTGCTAGCTTCATCCCATAACCAAAGGTTATGAAATTGGGTAAGGGTCCCCTATAGGAAGCATCGACCAATTCATTTATAGGATCCCAAGAGGGATTCCTTTTTTACATATTAACTTAGCAGTCCCAAATAAGGATATATATATTTACCTGTGGATCTTGAGGATCCTTTGTAGGATTACTCAAAAGACTTTAGACTATAGGGACTAATTGGGTTCCCCAGTGTTTGACTGACCATATTTTAGTACATTGGGTTTGGTGGATATGGTAGGAGGAGACACCTTAGAAACTATTCCAAACTTTTAATCCATGATATTGAGGTTTTAGGACAGGGATTGGGATTTCGATGCTCTCATGCTTTTTTTGTGCATTCATTTTCTTATTTCTAATGCAACAACAATATTTTGAGGTGATTTTGGGTTTGTGGATGGTGTGTAAAACATGATGATATTTTTAATTAATGTTCATGTTCTTTAATTATTATTATTATTATTATTATTATTGTTATTATTATTAGTATCGGGGTGCCAAAATGTACCTCATGGAACTCCTCTGGTAAGCCCTTTCTGTATGACTACTATTTTATTAGGATTTATAGATTTACTAAATATAATCTAGGTTATAAGCTTCTTTTATTGGGATTTAATGACGTAATACCTAGGGTGTTGCTTATGATATTAGTTGATTGAATTTTTCTTATGTTATTACAAGAATTCCCATTTTTCAAGTGTATTCCTCCCTGACTATGGATACATAGGTAGTTCATTGAGTGTGTCTAAAACCTCTCTTACACAAAGATTGTAATGGAATTTATAGTCATATATAATTCTAGAAGATTCCAAATGTTAATGGGTGGAAGCATTTCCCCTGAGCAGTGGGATGCTGATGAGATACCTGAGGATTTTTTTGATCTCCCAATATAATTCCAAAGATACTGCCTAGGATTGGTGGAAGCATCATTTTAGATACTCTCCAAATTGTTATTGGAGTGTTCTATTGTTCCAGTTATAGAATGGCCCTATGTTTATATACCAGATGAAGAGATTATTTCTTTAATATCATCAAATGGTCATCCCCTTAGTGATTATTCAATTTCTAAAATCATAGTCACCTTTAGATAGATACCTAGGAATCTAAATTGGAATATATTACATGAGGATTGAGTTGTCGATAATATATATTAATGTCGTAGTTCCTAGATGTCCAGTTGATACATATAATCCTTCATCTTATTGTTTTTGGAAGAAAGTATGGGTGAATGCAATGTTATGATATATATCCACCTATGTTGATGTTGCTTGTTCAAAGAAATTTTCGGCACTTGACAAATACGTATTATCGATTGGGATTGTAGACCCACATACCCACTTAGGTATATAATGATTAGGGGTATGATATACATATCAATTCCCTTTTTATAGTATATTGATATGATTGGGATTACAGACCAAAGGACCAACTGATTTTATTTATGTTATTTATTACCTTACTCATGTATATACATATTTATGTCTATATATATTTATGGGAATATATGTATATATACATACATATATATGTATGATGAAACATGCCCAGATGATCTGGTTTACAAACCCAGAGATTTAATGTGGTTTCAATAGGTTTATATATTCATTCCCTTTGTGTCTCGAATAATTTAAGCCACATTTTTTGGCATACCTGGCATGAATAGTACTCTAGTTTATTTTAAATAATTTATATTTATTATTATTGTTATCCTAATGATTATCTCAATTTTACATAAACATCATTTTACTCACCACACGCAGGACATCCATGGTGGTACCCTAGTAGAATTTGTACTCACAAACTTATCAGGACTTCATTTCACTAAGGTAACCGAGCATAAGTTTACTTGGTTGTAGGTACAGGTAGGGACGAGCCTCAGGATTGATCGAGTAGGGTTTAATGGAGTTTTATATAGAGATCAGGTATGTGTTATATCTTAGAGATAGTATGATATCCCAATAATTTTATTTTTTTTCCTCTCTTATTTACTCATGTATATGTCATCAGCCTAGTGGTTGATCATTGCTGTATATTTGACACATCCAATATGGCCTTTATCACTTTCAATTTATTTTTACAACATGATTCTATTTTTGGTATTTACTTATTCCACATACAATTTATTACAATTATTGATGCAATATGATTAATTACACTATTTTTACTCTTATATGGGGTTATAGTATCCCCACTGTACAACCTTAAGTCCCTCAATGATTGTCGATATTCTCTGGCATAATGGGATGCATTCTTGAGGCCATATAGACAACCACATCCAGTAACTATTTTTATGGATCCTATAACAGAATATTACAAATTAGTATTATATATATACTTTTTATTTTGATTTATAATTTGGGATATTCTAGGAAACTGTATTAGGAACGTGTCTAAACCTATGATAGATATTGGACTGGCACATTCAGAACTCGTATTCCAGTATGAATTCCTAGTTACTTGGATTGTGAGATTATTTTATTGATCTATTATGTTATAGTTTTATATTATTTCATCATTTTTTATGCACATGATAAGTGTATTTTTTATTTATAATGGATCTATGGATATCATCACATTCGAGAGAGTCCATTGATTGATTATTAAATTTCTTCCAATTGTTAGGATTTCTGTTATTGATTTTTCTTCTTGACCATCAAAGGCAATAGAAAAATCATACATCATATTTTTCACATAGGATTAAAGTGTTATAGGTCATATAGTGTTTTATTTTTACTAAAAACAATGTCTAATTTTTTATTGTTTAAGAAAACCCAAAATGGATTTTCCCGTATAAGTTTTTAGTTTAATTATACACAATTGGGATGAATTTTATATATATATATATATCATTCTGATGGAAGGTGATGTGGAACTACATTGAGATATTTGGTAGTGAGGATGAAAAATAATTCCTCAAGGATAATAGGTGCATTGAACCTAGTAGGTCAATATGGAATAAATTGCATATGTTTTAGTCACATTGTGGTAAATTTTTTATCAGGTTATGTTGTTTAATGTGTCAGTAACAACTTATAGACTGTTTTCCAACATATATTGGAATGAAATTATTCATAACCAAGGTGGGTCTGTATCAACAGTTTATACTCCGCTAGTAGAATCTTGAAGGGTGAATCCTTTAATATTATGTTATTTAGTTAGGTCTCACTCTATGATATCAATATCAATATAATTGTTTTTAGAAAAATTCACCTCTTTGGAGATGTTATTTAAGGGGACTCTTAGAGAGGATCAGGTCCCTGTAGGCCATGTCTATTTTTGACCACCGTAGGTCTATGTTATCTTTACCTCCCTTTGAGAGTCTTAACTATTAGGGCCAGGTAGTTAGACCTAGATACCCTATTATGATACTAGACAAATATGGCTATATGGGAGTCCTATATAACCTTATTTTTGACTCAGTACCTTGTGTGTAAATATTATATTATTCAACGGAAACCTTTGTGAGAGTTTTTTAACTAGGTTTTCGGATTTCTTTACAAGCAGTGAGTTAGGATATATTCTCTTTAGAGGCTGATGCATGGTCTCAGACCAGGTTTTGTGATATTGGCATGGTAAGATGCCTTCATATCTTAATTTTTCCGAGATCTGTTTTAGTAGGTAATACCATTCTAGTTAATGTCCCCATTGACATGTGTTTTAAATGATGAAAATGTATTCAGAGCATGGGTAGAAAATTTTATCTAGAAGAACATTGTGTGAAGGGATTTTGTGGGATTAGATCATCAAATAGGTAAGATGAATAAATTTGAAGAGGAGTTACAGTGTATTTTCCATATTAATGAGAATGATGTTCTCAATTTTCCAGCCCGCATATCCTTGGGATGAATGACATGTAGGAGCACCATTCGGGTGATAAAGGTATTTGTTTATTACATGTGGTACTTATTAAATTGTAAATCAGAGAGGGTCCCACTGAGATGAAGACTGATAGATTAAATAACCTTCCATATTTATTGTTTCTTATGAGTTGTGATGAAATAATAAATTTCCAGTCATGGTTGAGGTGACATTGACAATTAATATTTTTCTAAAAGCGGTTTACCCATATTTTGACATAGAAATGAATCTTTAGGAGATATAGTGAATGTAAGTGGTCAAATTATGTATATAATTATTCATTGTGAGCATGGATCAGATAAATATTTATACATATACCTTTAAATTGAATATTAGTGTACTCTTAGTTAGTGAAGATCATTATCTATCATGACATCAGCTTGAGTACACTGAGAGAGCCTCAGTTATAAAAATCAATTCTACTCTTTTAAAATATATTCCATGGTCATTGATGGAACTTATGGAGATTTTACTTGAGGGGTGGTTTAAAATTAATCCATATTGATTGTTGAACACTATTTGATATTTATTGGTTAGTGACCCTCTTTTTGAGTTGAAATTTAGAAGTTTCCTTGGAAACTATTCTCGAGACCCAGGAAGAGGTGATTCAAGTTTTTTTTGAGTTAACATTCAATGTTTTGTGAGTTTTGTTACCATTCAAGTTGTTAGGTACATAAGTGGATTGTTCGTGGTTTTTGGTGATCAATATTTCATTTCATTGATGCAATGACATATATTCTCCTACGGTGGGGAGTGGAATTTCTATTACAGTAGGGGGAACCTCAAATGGGAAGTATCATGGGACCAAAAGATAGATCGTATGACTATGGTTTTGGTACTTGTATATTGCTAGATATGAAGGACCTCGGGACACCCTGAGAGGGGAGGGGTGAATCAGGGTGATCACTTTTTCTTTTAATATGATGGATCTTGTTCCCACATTGGTAGGAACTTATTGAACATGTATGATGATTATTATCAGAATGCAAACATTCACATGCACAGAGAAGACACACCCCTTTTTACTTGGTTCACCACTAAGGGCTACGTCCAAGGAGCATACGCCGACAGGTTGTCGGTCGTACCAAAATCCACTATGCTTCACTAGCGGTAGATTACAAAAGTTAGGGTATAGTTACTCTATCCTAGGCTCACTGCCTTTACAAAGTTTCAGGGATAGCCCACTGCTCCCCTCGGGTCACTCCTGTTGACTCCCCCTGGCTCACTGCCGTTGGTGAAGTCCCACTCCGTTTATAGACGTGAAGGTCTCTTCATCATTTGCATAAGAATGCATCCTTTGTTGTATATAGATTCTCTATTGAAGTCTGATTCTCACCAGAAGAATAATATCACCTTTCTTCGAATGTATCGGGTAGTCTCCCGGCTTTCTTGTAGCTCCAAACCGGCCGGTGGGCTTCAGCAAAACCAGGCGCGCTTCTCCAAGACAGTCGCGCAAGTCCCACTACAGCGTGCAAGTCCAAACTGGCGCGCAAGTGTCATCAACGCACCTGCGCGACTCTTCCTTCCCTGACTACAAACTTGCGCGGTCCACTTCCGTTCTCTTCCAAACCGCCTTGGGCGCACGACCAACAACCGGCGCGCAAGCTCTACTTGCGCGACAAAACTACCACATGTGCGACTAGACCACCTGCACGACTAGAGCTCGAACAATATCGATGTCTTGAGCTTCGTGAGAAATGAGAAGGGGTGGTCTTGTATTTATAGGCAAACTGGACCCCCTGCGTGGCGGTAGGCAAGTCCCTCGACGGCGCGCAAGTCTTGTCTCCAGAACCTCTGTCGCGCAACTCACTTGTGCGACCCAACCAAAACTTGCGCGACCTTCTTTCCTTAGCCAAATTTTGATGTTCTGATCCTCAAAAACATATGACGCGCAAGTATTTTATCCTCCAAGAGCACGGTATGATCGCTTTGTTGGTACACATCCTGAACTTCCACTGAGGATTGAAAACAAACAGAAACCATACACCAAATCATGCTTTGAAGACCCTGGTTCCAACAGGATAAATGAAACATCTACATAAGGATATATTGATAAATTTGTGGTATAATTTCAAATATGGATTTGTGAACTCCATATATGGACCTTAAGCTTCGTGTAGATTTAAGAGATTCACATATGATGGATCAAGTTTCTATTAGTGATGGTGAAAGATATACACTACAATTTTTATTGGGAGATGGTTCTATCATGCATAGTCACCAGAGGATGGGTATTGGTTTTGGTGAGGGTTCTTGGAACAGTCTTGGAATGCCTTTAGATAAGGAAAAAAATATATCATTTTGAAGATATATTACCTGTGGGATATGAGAATTCATGGGATTAGTAGAATGGATGATCTTCACCCTGAAAGTAGTCTATTGGGATGATGTGGTTGGTAGGGGGTAATATTTTGTGATCTATTGAAATTATATGACTGTAGTTTGAGGGGAATCCAAGACTATTCATGGAAAAGCCAGTATGAGTAGATTTATCTTGGTTGATGGGAGTTTGACCATTATAATAAAATAGGGGACCGACAATATTCCCATTTCTTAGAGAATCATAAACATGTTATATGATTCACGAGTACACTTATAATGTGTTTTCGTAAATGAATTAAATGTTGTATGTATTGTGGCTTGAGTTTTTACATTTTATATACCATATGATTGAAATTAATATTAGAGGTTCGTTGGGTGTTTGGAAATGAAATTGAACCATTTAAAAAAACAATATCTATCCCAAATAAGTTTAGAAATGTTTTCTTATTTCCACTAGTGATTTTCTGGGACAGTAAGTTCTCAAGTGGGGATACATTATAATATTATGTTTGCAACCAAATAATTTCAAAAGGAATTTGACATTTAAGTGTATTGGATGGGTTAAATATTTATTTGATATTTGGAATAGAATTTAAAATGTTCTAATTTATATAAATTATGTTTCTACATGTGTAATACGTTTTTTTTTGAATCTTGGAGTTTTTAGGAGCATCTATGTGGTTCGAAACACAAAATCAAGGTTTTGCAAAAAAAAAAATACAACAGAGAACGCACAACTAGTGCACAATTAGTGATAACCATGTGACCGAACCATAAATCCCAATTTTTATAGGTACATAAGCTAGGGAAAATATGCATTAGTACTATAAAAACCATGTGGGTGTCTATAATTTATTATTGACATATTGAAAATGTAGTTCAAGGTCTGGTAAACCATGTGTCATGTCATTATGTTCCAACAGTGAATTTATAAAGCTCTAATATTTAAGGGTAAATCACCACTATTTTCTATCTTCTCCTCCCCACACACGTGCCTATTCTTATCTTATATTATTGGGTGATTATCATTCATTTTTGGATGGTATCTGATGTCATCACATGAATTTGAACCCTTGAGGTAAGTCTTCGACTATATTACCCTCGATAAAGTTATTTTTATTCTTCCTCTAACAAAGGATTCTCTGGTTACATATTTTGATCCAAATTTTAATAGTTCATGGTGGAATCAAATAAATATTTTGTGTTTTTTTCTCTTTCTATCAAGAGAACAACCCCCGAGTCTATATGGACATTTCCACATATTGTTTCATCACAGTATGTTTCCACAAGTCATTTCATCAAGGAACAAAACTACAGTGAATTTATAAATCACTAATAACTTTAATTAAAATTTTAATGGGTTTTTTATCATTTTTAGGCCATTTACCAAATTTGAGGTTGATGGTGTGCCACTTATTTTTGGTGACCATTAGGCCATAGTTCCAATGTGACAATATCTTCCCGGGAGATTTTGATATTTATTTACTTTTTGAATATGGTGAGATTCTTTTTTATAGATTTTTTTTGGGTTTTTAATTAATTATAATGTTTTAATTAATAATTAATGATGTTTAGTTTGTGTGGAAAAACCAATATGCCATGGATGAGCATGAATGTTCCATGGAACATACAGCTGACCCTTGAAAAATATGTGGAATTCTTTTTAAAGGTAGGTGGTCCATCGTACCTTCCATTTAATATTTATTCATGGATATGGTATTATGTGTATTCTCTATATTTAACCTGAGGAAAAAATCCACTAATTTAAAATAAATATGATAATTATTTATTAAAATTAAATGGGTATATATTACCTGATGAATACATGGGGCCACAAAAAAAACCCTAGCGAGCTAGCTTTATCCCATGATTGAGGAAAAGAATTTGAAAAAGGATAATCTATGGGATGACTCAACCTATTACATTCTAGATCTTATGATGGGTTCATTTATTTAAAATTATATTAGAAGACTCTAAGAGGGGTATCTATATTTACCAGTAGACCTTAAGGATTCTGAGTAGGGACCCTTTCTAGTGTTTTTTCCTCACAGACTGAGTGGGTGTCCCATTGTTTGGTAGATCCTATGTTAGTACATCATGATGGATAGAGATGGTATCATGGTTAACATTAGAACATGTCACAACTTGAAATCCATTATATTGAGGTAGTAGAGTTGAGTCAGGCATCCGAACACCCTCACTCTTTTATTTACTCATTTATTCATTTCTATTGATGTAATAATGATAGTCATAGGTGATTTCTTGTTTATGTCTAGTGTTGTAGACATGATGTGGTATATTTTTATTAGTATTATTATCGTTATTATTATTATTATTAATAGAGTGCATAGATGTACATCCTAGGACAAAGCTAGTTTTCCATTTCAATTTGAATATTATTATATTTTTATTTCCATACATGCTACCTATAATCTTTATTTTAAGACGTAATTTATTGAGATTATAATACATACTTATTGGGGTCCTTCTTAAGAGATTACTTGATAGAATGATGTAGTGTTTATTACTAGAAGGCCCATTTTTTACTAGGATTCCTCTCTGATTAGGCATATAGAGTTTAGTCATTGAGATTGTCTCAAGACCCTCTTATATTGTGTAGCTCAATGAATGTCTAGTTCACTAGAACTATAAAGGATTCCAAAAAAATGTAGTGTGTTTGAATTTCTCCCAAGTTATAGGATCGTGATGATCTACCTATGATGGA
Source organism: Viscum album (assembly GCA_963277665.1). NCBI lineage: Eukaryota > Viridiplantae > Streptophyta > Magnoliopsida > Santalales > Viscaceae > Viscum > Viscum album. The sequence continues at coordinate 739,422,104 of OY728137.1, forward strand.
AATGATATCCTTATATAATCCCTTTGAAACTCTACAGGATCATTGGATGCACCATTATAGATAATTTCACATATTTTATTGGAGTGGGTTGTTGGTTTAGTTACTTAATGATTATGTGTTGATGTACCTGATTAGGAGAGTCTTCCTTTCATATCCACTAATGGTCACCCCCTTATGGATTATATAAGTTGAAATGACATGATCAACTATGGATTATGGCCTAGTAATCAAACATCAAACTATATTACACATGGATTGAGTAGAATGGAATCCATTTGAATTCCACATTTCCAGGTTGTCTAGTTAATACATGGAATTTTTCATTATATACTGATTGGAGGTGAGTGCAGGTGAAACTAGGCTTAAAACATTTATCCACATGTGGGGAAGTATATTTCTTAGAGGTATTTTTAGCACTGTACCCAGAAAGAATTATCTTTTTTGATTATAGACCAATAGATTGACATTAATATACAGTGCTTCATTGGTATGGTATCCTAATCAATGCCTTTTTTATGCCCAAATGAATCGAATTACAGACCCAAGGACTAACAAATATTTTTTAATTTATATGTTACCATACTCATATATATATATATTGGAATATATATATACACACTTATAAATATTAATATACATGATGGAATATATTCTAGTTGATCTGGATCAGAGACCTATAGTTTGATTGTGGTATGACATAGTTTATTTATTCATTCCAATTTTTCCTCAACTTTGTTGACCATCTTCCTTGAGAATACCCAGCATATCTTGTCTTATATTTTATTTTATGCATGTTATATTTATTATTATGATTATCCTAATTAGTTTCTCACTTTTATATACACGACATTTCAGTGGCTACAGACAGGACCATATTAGTAGTTCCCTACTGAGTATTCTACTCACACCCTTCTTGGGAATCCATTGCATAGGAATAGGTAAGACTGAGGTCTGTGACTCATCAAACACGTTGGATCCAAATTGTTTATAGATATCAATTATGTGGTCTAGATCATAGTTAGAAGGAGAGACTTTTAATTTTATTGTATTTCCCTTTTATTTACTCAGGTATATGTCATCAACCTAGTGGGTGATCAGTTTTTACTATATGAAATGGATTTTTAGGCCTGTACTATTTTCCATTTTTCATTAAAACATGCTTCTATTACAAATAACTACTACATCCATAATATATATTTTACTTATATTCATGATATCTAGTTATTTATTCTTTATTTATTGTGATACAATGGAATAGTATCCCCATTGTAACACATTCATACCAACTCTACTAATTAGTACTTCCTGGTACACTGGGAAGAATTTGTTAGTCCTTTTAGCCAACTGGTTTGGGGAATTGTTTTAGTGTCTCCCAATACAAGTTGTGATAGATTAATTAAAGGTTCATAAAAATTATAAAATAACTTAAAAACACATTAAATGATAATTTAATGAAATAGTATATACTTTTATTCAAGATTTTATTTTCACCCATAAAGTCGGTTTTCTCTAAAAATTAAGTAAAATTAATGATTGGATAATTACAAAATCATAATTTATGAAATAGTATATACTTTTATAAATTAATTTTATTCAACATAATAATTTACCATTGTAAATAGAAATACCTATTTACTTAAAATTCTAGTTTTTTTTGAAAATGACAACTTTTTTATCATTAAAAAATTAATAAATACTTAATTTATTTATATTATAATTTATATTTAGATAAATATTTTTAAAAAGTAATGTTTTATTAAAATATCATTTATTTAAAAATATTTTAATTATCTAAAATATTTTCTTAATTAATGAAGTATGTTTCTCAAAATCTCAATGGATACTTCATGGTATCAAAATCTATTTTTATCAAGATCATTATATAATTACATATAGATTAATTAAAAAATATAGAGTAATATGACTGTTATTTCATTATAAGTCTCTAGGATATATTATAGAAATTTTTTAAATGCTATATGTTAATATGGTTAAAAATTACAATGCTCGACAAGCCTTGTTGTTAATATAACAAATAAAATTTATATATTTTAGGACATACACACTGTTTTCTAGAAAAAAATAGAGTTACTCCCAAAAGAGTCTCAGATATAATATTTGAGAATGCTGTTTGGTCCATAATGGGGGTTTTATCTAAATAACAATATTATATTTTTTGGAATTATGAGGTTGGACTTAGTGGGGTCATGAGAGAAATATAAAATGATAAATTAACTCAATTTATTTGTTGTTTGATTATTTTTCAGGACCTTGAATTATATTATATAAACACACTAATATTCAAATTCTACGGATATCCACATAATAATATGATTCGATATGAGAGTGTGGGGGATCATTCAAAGATGTTAGGATCACATATCAATGACTGGAGTACTGATAGGATTTCTAACAATAATAGAGTTTGTGGATATCACTAATGATGACGGAATCAAAGTGGTGTTCATCATTTATTGATAAAAATATGGGTAGTTATTTATTTTAACTGGATTATTTCCCTTATTTTTATCCAAATATAATTTGAATCGAATTATCTAAAATATCAATTCCATGTTCCTCAATATTTTGTGTTCAAGTTTATTTTAATAGGATATGAGAATATAATTATTTTTCATTATTAATGATTTTCGATCATAATTATATTGAAAAAAAATTAAGCCAACCCAAACATCGGTCAAGGATATTTTCTATTTTATGTTTCACGGTGCCCCATATTCTATGCACAATCATCACTAATATTCCTTTTGACTGTTGATTCTATCAATAAGAATTGAGGGATTGTTGCAGATTTGATCTAGGAAACAATGGATCATCATCATTGGTTCATGCTCATGATCAAGGGGGTGATCAAGGTGTGAAAAAATTGTGTATGATTTGAGATAAACCAGTTTTGGTTTCGTGCTTCTCCATTTAATATATTTTCATGCAATGATGATGTGGCATAGATAATATGATTATAAATCATGGGAGGTTCATGGAATTTGGAAATCAATGTTAGTATATCTAGGTTAACCTAGTTCTATGATATATGTTTGGTATTGGATACAGATCTAGTGGTGGATGTAGAGTTAGAGGATGACGCATGAATAACCCATAGGTTTGGGAAAATACAATGTTACATGCCATGTACAATAGAATAACACATTCCATGTGGAACTAGATATGGTATCTTGGGTTCCTGTATGAAATAAAATAACACATGTTGTGTTACATGTGGCACACAATGTGTTACCTAGTGCTATTGGATAGACATATACACCTTGGGTACACTACCATAGATAGTTAGAAATAGAAAATCATGGTCGTGTACATAAACAAAACCAACATACTCATACAAAACCAACTACATACGCATGCCTAATTTACATGGGCGCAATAAGTGGAGAACATGAATTGAAATAGGCTGGTATAGGTTTAGAGGTATATGACATGTACCCTATATAAACAATGTGTATATACTTTGAGGTAGTTCTTATCCCTTCACCTCTTTAGTATAAAAAATAATTGGTTGAGTGTGTCCCTAAGTCTATCCCAATGAGGGTATAAGGATAAATTAAATCATAAACATAGGATTGTTATCCTATTTATGGGTTATTTCTTAATTATAAATTTCGAAGTCCCCCATGGCCCCAGGTGGCATCCTTGATCATATCATCTCCCTTGGTGGGTTTACAAAATCATCATGGCCAACTAATGTAGGTATATAATCCCCCACATAGTGGTACATTCTTAATTGGGTTTCCAATGTCTCCCACAGGCCTATGTGGGATCCCCTATCTGCATATCAATAAATTTTGATTTCCAACATGTACAACATCTTTGGGGAGTCCCAAAAAGAACAACATCTTGAATGAGAACCATCAGGGTTATTGTGGATCCTTGATTTTATTTCATCATATGGTCATAACCTTGAATCCCCATGAAAAATCTTTTAGATGTATTTCATGATGACTAAAATATGAGACCAGTTTCTTATTATGAATATATCTAGAATTTTACAAATCTTATTATTAGGTCGCATTTATTTTTTACATACCAATGCATTGTTTATATGACTACACTTGATACTTTATTTTGGTGATCTTATGGGGTCCATATATGTATTATTATACCCATACATGATTGGGATCTACCCACATATATCATGGCTTGTGTAGATGAAATACCATTTTATGGTGTCCTAGGAGTATCAAGAGTAGGTAGTTCATATTCTGGGCTATACATATCAAGGATAATATCAATTTTTTTATTCAAAAACCGCCCCCTCCTTCTAATTAGGTTTTTTTTTATTTTTTTACTGTTCATCTAATTGGACCTTTTTTCTTTCAAGTACCTTATGCCATAATCTAATTATAGGGTATCTTTTTATTTTTATTTTTTGTATAATTTGTTCTTCACATTAATCCTTGTATTTATATGGTATCATGTGTTTCTTTACATTTAATTTATCCTAATTCCTACCATTTTTCTTATATGCCTACTAAGAACTAGTTTCCATCCCCTAGCATAGTAGAGGTTGGAATAGTATGTTGCACTCAGCTTATCTCCAACTAGGAGTTTCGTGGTGGGTTATTTCATGAATAATATATATCATAGAAGGTTCATATTAGGAATGGATTTTAGATATTTTATATGTGTGATTCTTGTTTTCTTAACTAGGTTAAAAGTGTTATTATGTTTTGAGTTCAATTGTCACGCTAGGGTCTCTAGTGTTAGTGTGGCATTTTCCATATCCATACACCATGAATATGATAACATTATTGTTGAATCTATACATATAGACTCCTTTTTTGGAAAACATTGGTACAATCATCATATAGGAATATATTGTGGTTCCATTACCTTCTCGAGTTTTCTACCCTGATACAGGCTTTGATCTTGGTGCGTCTTTTCTTATTTTATTATCTTTCCATGATGATCCCCATAGTGGTTTCAAAATAAATTTTGACTATATGACATAATGAGTGATGGGGAATCATTTAAGGGTCCTAGTTATGATGAGGTTTTATTTCTAAGAGGTGAAAATGTGGCACTTTCACCTATTGAATAGTAAATAGGCCCACCACCATTGTTTTAGGTGGATGCATCATGTCACAATGAGCCATGGATGGATCTAATACTGATGGGATATTATGTTATTGGATCATGAGTGTATCATGATATTCTGTTTAAAATATAATATATGATATAAGGAATAAATACCCATTGATAGTAGGCATGTAATTCATATTTTGACACATGAGGTCTCAAACATGAAGATGACCTTGGGGATAGATCAGTCTACCAAGGTAGAGACATTTTTTTGCTTTCAATATACATGTAAATATCATATATTATTGTCTTACCCATCATTATGAAGATATATAGATGGATTATAGACAACCCAGGATGGTGAAGTAGATGGAAAATGGTGGAATTTAGTGAATCTAAAATGATGGAGGAGTTGGGAGAGATGAATTAGTTGGATGATGAAATGGTATGTTGCCACCACCACCTTTACAAGGTGGTCTATTCCAGACATTGGAAGATGGTGGGTATGGGTGTAGGAAACTGAAGATGTTGGAGGCTTAAGACATAGTGGTTTCTATAGCGATTTATGGTACGATCATAGATTTTTTTTCTTTTGTTGTTGTATTTTTAGACATAGGGTTTAACCACAATTTCATTTTGAATCGTATTCTTCAAAACCAATATCTTTCTTGTGAAGCTATGGAATCAACCATTATGATTGGAAACTGCATTTGTAGAGAATTCAATGGTCAAAAACATCATCCAATAGTGTTAAATGATTCTTGTAGAAATTATATTTTCAAAGTACATTTTTGTAACTATTATGAGACATTTTAACATAATATTAGGCATGGACTAGCTATACTCAATTCTTACCCTAATTGACTATTTTAGTTGGAGGATGTAGTGCCTCCAATTTGATGGGATGATGATTTAATTCAAGAGTTAGTTTGAAATCCATACATATTAGGATTTTATCATACATAGGAGGATATGGTCGATTACTGACAAGTTGTCATGTATGAGCTTTTGAGTAGTGAATGGTTTGAGAAATCAGTTTCCTCTAGTGGTGGAAAAGTATGTGTACGTATTTCTTGAGGAAGTTTTATTTTTAAGTACCCACATAGAGATAATATCTATCATAAAATTTAACCTACTAACTACCATGGTATTAAAGGAATAATTTTTGACTATGCCCCTAGATCTTCATGAGATAAATGTGTGGTTGGAGGACTTATGGGGATTGGGCATTGTTAATGCTAGTGTGTCACCCATGGAAGACCCAATTTTTTTGGCCGTGATATTGGATGATATCTTGATGTTTTTTTTGAATTACAGTCACCTGATCCTGGTGACTCTATGGAATTAGTATCGACTACAAAGGATCGAAGACCTCCATAATAATATTACATGGGCTAGATTGTTCTAGATGATTTCCCTCAGACTTGTATGTCAAAAGTTCCAAGTATATTATATGTTTATTATAAAGATACAATTCCAATGTCACTATGGTCACTAAGATTTCATAGAGATTAATTTTAGTGCGATAACACCCCTTCATAGTTCATGAGAATCTTGATTCATATACATCATCCTTTCATGATCCAGTTTGTGAATTTCTCCATCCATTTTATCTTGGTGTCCTCAACGTATGAGAAGGAGAACCAGAGACACTTGAGGATGATACTAGACATACTATAGTAGAACCAACATTATGGTATTATTTAGAAGTATTAGTTATAGATTCTATAGTTCCACTTTTTAGGATACTCCATGTTAAAAAATTGGGTGTTAGTGGACTAGTGATGTTTAAGGTAGTGTTAGCTTGGGAACCATCCATGAGTATGACAGTGTTGAACAATATAAATGCTTTTCCATGCTATTAAATGAGATTCATTACTTATTTTTTCTGAATATCGACTCAATAGTCTTTTATAATTCAAAATGGGCATCTTTTCATGTATATAGAGACACAAGTGTAGGATTTTCCAAAGTTATAGCAGAGATCAACGAGTGCACCCATATTTATATTTCCATAAGAGAGTGCTTGATACATAGTATTATGTGATTCCTTATGGAAATATCGTGGCTATGTCTTGATGCAGAGTAAGAAAATGATTACCTTTGGGTCATATCATTTGAGTCCACATGATCTAGACTATATAACCAACAATCAAGAGATGGTAGTTATCGTATTCATGAAAATTATATCGCAATACTAACTTATGGGTGAGTGGATTACCATCAATCATGACCACATGAGTATTATTTTTATATTCAAATAGAAAGATATTAACATGATACAAATGCATGACTAGATTTTTACTAGGATTATGAATTTGAAATAGTTCATACTCTAGGGAATGGTAACATTCTTTTAGATGATCTTAACATGACTTATTGGAAATAGTTGTTGTGAGAGGTGTTGAATAGTTAACCTCATTGTAGTTTTCTCTTATCGATGAAGATGGAGAAGCAGACATCCAATTTATTTTTATTACCCCTATACTTATTCAGTGTGTCAGTAATGCTCAATATAGAGATATTGATTTTAAGACCTTACAAACACAGATATTAACTAGACATTCTATTGATGGATATTTTTTAGGATTGGAGGAAATAATACTTTTCATAGGATAAAGAATGGATCAAGTGATGTTATTATATAATGTTTAAAGAGATATTAATACACCCCATAGGTGTTACATCCATGTTTGGTGAATATGTACCTAGATCATTAAATTAGTTTTAATGTCTATGGATGGATAATTCTATTGCAAATCTTGTATCTATATACCTCTTACACCAATATGTGAAGATAGTGAAGTAGGTTAAAGTTTTTTTAGCTTAAACCCTCATGTTATATAGTACATTTTTGATGGTATATGCATGGTCTTCATGATGCAGCTACACCATACATATATGAGATGATATGGAATCATGGAGATCGTATATCGACTCACCATGTTGGGTGAAATATTAGCTATCTATGTGAAGAGTTTATTATAGAACATGGGGAGAATTTATGTTCATGAGTTTGTTAAACATTATATAGTTCCCTCAATTATAATTTTACATCATGATTCTACCTTCAAATCATGTTTATGGGGATTATTGTAGAAGGCCTCTATGAATCAGTTGTGTTTGTGCAAGGTGTTTCACCCCTAGACAGATGGCCTTATTGAATGAACAATTTAGGTTCTATATTCCATGATTCAAGATTGTGTGTTTGAATTTTACCATAGTTTGAAGGATCACATTCCCTAGTTGGAGAGTTCGTAAAAAAAAGATATTGTCCCACCATTTTTTTGGCCCCATTTGTTACCTTGTTTGGGAGTCCATATATGTCACCACTATGTTGGACTAACCCTAGAGAGACAGAAATTATGGGCCAAGAGTTTTTTCAGGAAAAAAACATAAGTTTTATATCATTCATGAATATATGTAGACAACCCATGGACAATTGAAGTCTTATACGTACTGATGAGGGAGACCTTCTAAAGCATGAGGTGGGAGATCATGTGTCTTGATGGTCTCACCTCAACATGGATTGTGCATATTTGGTAAGGGAGGAAAGATATATTATATATTCATTTTACCTTTCCAGATATTTTTTTAGGGTCATAGAGTTGGTGTCCCACTTGTCCCTACCACCAAAATTAGAATAGGTACAAAATTTTATCCACATATCACAACTTAGGAGGTATTTGCAAGGCCCATGATATGTTACAGACAAAGGAAAGCTGGGAATCAAGGAAAATATACCTTTTCATAGTAGCTAGTGGATATTAAGAAGTAGTAGGAATATATCATTCCTAGGAGTGGCTTTCCATTGATGCATCTTTGGTGGATGCATGAGAATCATCGGGAGAGATCCTAATCTAGTTGCGGGCCTAATACCTGCTATTTCTTGAGAAACATTTCTCCAAAATTTCTCTAGTGGGGGAAATGAAACATTTCTATTATTCAATTTAAAGATTCAATGATATATTAATGAATCTTTTTATATCCAGACCTTGAGATGATATGAGATTAAGAGTAACATTTATTCATGATGTTGATATAATAAAAATATTAAATATTTAATAACTTCAACACACAGTTTTTATGAATAATGGAATAACTTCGGAATTGTTTCTTGAATCAGAATTCTGAGATCATCTATTTATTTGGAATTTGAGTTTTACCATATGTATCACATAATTGTTTTCATCATCGGATATTTGGATTTATTGTGGACATGGGAATATTATTAAATGATACATTAAAAGGATTAATTTATTAGGTTATTATTTTATATGAACTATCCTTCTCTTATATGAACACTCTTATATCCAAAATACAGGGTCCACTACATATCCTATATATTAAATCAAAGTGACAGAAAGGGCATTGGCACACATCAAGATCATGGATCAATGATCAGATTAACTAAGGAATTTAAAATGATAATACAGTTTGTGTATCTCCCCAATGATGGGTTGATTCTTTCATTGGTTTATATTTATTTACATGTTATTTTGGGAAATTATTATCATTTTTTATTATTTATCTTAATTCATAATTCTAATGGTTACAAATATAGAATATCTTGATTAATGTATGAAATTTTTTCCTCTTTTTTATTTCATTGTTTCTCTCCCGAATCAATGCACACTCATCACCAATGTTTCTATTTAAATTCTAAAAGACCAATATACCATGGATGATCAATAAATGTTTAATATTTTGAGAAACATATCATCAATATGGATTTAGGATTATAATTTAATGAGTGATTTAAGTGAAATTAATCTGGTGGATGGTCATATATGGATCATGTTCTATTAGAAAGTTTCTCATTTTTTGGTTTGGCATGTAGTGATGGTATGTTACGGCGGTAGAGATTTCCATGAAGAGGAGGTGTCCATAAAATAGCCACTACTAATGGTTTATCACTATTTTCCTAGATATATGAACCATGGGTGGTATAAAAAGTTGATATAGTAGTGATAGTGGTGTGGGAGGACGAAAACTAAAGAACACAAAGGTAATGGAAAATCTCATGTTATATAACATGTATTTTAGAAGAGCACACTCTTAGTGGACCCATTGGTAGTGGCTAGGGTTTACACATGAAATAAAATATCACATGTCACATTGAACATGATGAACAACATGTGATCTGGTGCAATATTCTCAACATATATCTTGAGGATACATAGGCACAAACACAACCAAGCAGACATGCACTTCCATAGTAAATGAGAACAATCGTGTCCTCAGACATTGACATTGTTCTCTAACATAAATATATAAACATTCATTAATATTTTACATGATCATTGTTAAAGGAACATGATAATTGTCATAGGAATTTATAGGTTTATGGGTATATGTTGTGTACACTTTATTTACATCGTGTATTTACTCTAAGTTTGTTTGTCTCCCTTTATCTCCTCAGTGTAGACCAGTATTCGTCAAGTGTGTTTCCATAATAGATCACAATGAGGGTATCATTCAAAATTTCATCCTTTTTATATGTTTTTGATCCCATATATAGGTTTTTATTATAGATATTTCATGGTATCTCTGTGGATCTGTGTGGGATCCTTTATCATATCATCTTCCTAATTTTTTATTTTTAGAATCTTCATGAACAACATACATAGGCATATAATCCCCTTCACATATAGTTATTATATATTGAGTTTTTTATATCCACCATAGTCTTATATTTTATCACATACTTGTGTATCTATCTCTTTCTGGTTTTGAGGAGCAATTCATCTCTGGAAAGGCATCATGAGAATGACCTCTTAGACAAGCTCCATCAAAGTTAGTGTGGCTTGTTTAGTAGATTTTCCCAAGATATCATTACTTTAAATCCACATGATGAATAATTTTGATATAATTTAGGTTGAGACCAATTTATGAATGGTTTCTTATTATGAGTATATCTAGGTTATTATTTATCTTATTATATTTTCTCATATCTTGATTGACATGGATTTATATTAATTAGATGAATAATCCTGATTCTTTCTATTTTGTGAATTCTGGGTGTTCTTATTAGTATTTTTATTCTCATCCCTAAGTGGGATCATACCATATGTATAGTTTATTATATATATAAAGAACCATTTCACGAGGTCCTATGAGGAATTAGAGATGGAGGAGAATAGTTAAGTCTACAAAGACCAAGGTTCATATCACATGTTTCATTTGATAATAGTCACCTCATTCTAAGTAGGTAATATGCGTTTTCTATTTTTGGTAGGCCTGTATTTTTCCATTGTTCATTTCAGTATTATATGTTGTAGTATGATTGTGTGATAGATATTCTAAATGCATTTAGTATTATTTATTCATTACATTTTATTGTTGTATGGTCTTGGAGATATATTCTTTTTTATAGTTACTTTAGGCTAATAAATCCCATGTGTTTGATTAACCTAATCAATATTGTTCAGAATCCCCTGGCCTATTGGAAGTGGGATTGAGGTATCACATATGAATTATCACTAGCCATATAGGACACAGTGGGTTGGGTCGTGATACATTGATAAATATTATCATTTATTTATTTAAAAAAATATTCAAATTAATATTTCCATGTTCAAAATAATGAACCCAAAATTACACCATTGTATTCCCTGTGTTTAAGGCATGCAACATTAATAAATTTATCGGGTGTCTTGGAGATCATGGTTTGGGTCATGATCACTAAAGGTGAACATATCTCATAAAAAATTTCTAGAGTATAAGTTGTTGAATCATGGATTACTCATGGTGAATAGTAGTGATAGGTTATTCCATCTCTCTATGAAGCTCTCATAAATGGGCTTCTTAGGGTACAATCCAACTAGTCTAGGACATCACATATTTCATCTATGACAACTAGATTTCTATCATAACACCTCATATATAATAACCAAACTTTTCACTGTATAATGGATATGTTATCCATTTTTTTGTGATTCATAATGGAATTTTAAAATATATTGGGTATATTTTATAAAAGTCCAATATTACCTTTGTAGTGTGTGGGTTTTTTGTAACTACATTACTTAGTAATGAAGTTATTCATTCAAAATATAATTAAATTTATAAATGATCATTTTAGTATAATTGTTAACTCAAATGTGAGTTACACTTTCTTCATTAATAGTTTGTAAAATTATAATTCTAGTTTCTTGGATTTCATGGGATTTACAGTTTCTAATTATGTATTCTAAATTTAGAAACACATAATCGATATAAAGAAAACATTCATGGATAACCCTTTATATCAATATTATATATCTTTCCCGAATGTTTTGATTTATACATCACTTTTTGGAGTTCAAGGAGTTTATACACACTCAAACATGAGGTTTTATATCACTTTGTATGTTTAATGGTCCTCTATCTCCTCAATATCAAAATTAGAATTCAATGTATATAATATTTGTCAAAACAACCACAATCACCAAAAATTTGTCAAAACACATGTTCTTCACCTTTATTTTTACATTAGTGATTAGTTTTAATCATTATGTTTTATTTAGTATGGGTTGACTATGTGATTATCCTTTATTAGGTAACATTATATATTGGAAATTTAAAAACTATTCAAACATTTTATTTTTTTTATTTTTTAATTTTTTGAAAAACATTAAATTCAACCTATAATATTGGAACTATTTAGGATTAAAAACGAATAATTACAAGAAAATAAAATAATTATGATTGAATTTATGTCTAACACATGGGTGGTAAGAGAACATCAATATTTTTTCCTTAAAAATATAATCCAACTCATGTAGGGAATTGTTCTTCTAAAAAAAATCATGTAGATTTTAATATATATTTTTAATTTGATATCACAATTATTAAATCATTGTTTCATATATGATAAAAAAATCATAGTCTTGTAAATACCATAATAAAATAAACTATGAAAAAATGAATAAAAATGAGGAGTTTGTGAATAAAATTGTTTTAAATTTCATATAATAACACATTTTCACAAATATTCATAATTCCAAACATTCATAAAAATATTTTACCAACATTTAAAAACATAAAATATTAATTTATTATTTTAATTATAGAAAAATAAATAATGATATTCAGACTATGTTCCTATTATTATATGAATCACATTAATTTAGATAATGGTTAATGATATTGTGATTGACAATATTCTACACTGCGGGCCTCAGAAATTTTCATTAGTTTCTTTAGAACCTCCAAAAAATTCCATTTTCATACTACACGTCATTTTGCTTCTTGGGATTCAAACTGGTTCATAAAATCTAAATAAAATGTCATAAATTTCTCATAGAATAATTTTCATTTGTATGAGTGGGGGAGATGTAATATACATTAATGTGTGGGTTATTTTTGGGAGAAACTATAATATAATTGAAATTTCATTTATATCATATGAATAAAACCTATAAATATTTCAAAAAATAATTTAAAATCTTTCCATTTAGTTATTACATGATTGATTATTTATGATATAATTGATATAATTAATGATATAATACATATTGATATTTATGTCTAAATGGTATATTCAATACTCGTAGGATATGGGGTTATTTTTTAAAGAAAACTTATGTTTAATAAAATGGAAAATTTAAATAAATGGTGACATATAAAGTTTTTTGGATTTCAAATAAGTATTTATGGAAGGTTTATAGTAACATAAATTACCTCCCATATTCAAAATGATTATAAGAAAACACATTTCAATTATTTCACAAGGAAGTCTAAAACGGAATATGAGATTTGTAAAATATATGTGGGGTAATCATTTTTCCAGGAATATATGATGAATTTATCCCACTAATGATTGATTAAGGTATAGTGAATGACCATTACCATTCATAAAATAATTTTTGATAGAATCCCAAGATGAAATAGGGAAGGGACAATGTCTATGAACCAAAATAAACTCAATGTCCTAGTTGATCATGTTAACAAAAAATTATTGAGAATAGACAAATTTTAAATGGATCGTTGGATATCTGACTGTCTGTTGAAGGGGAGAAGGTAATTATTTGAATGTTTTGGAAATGGGATAATATAATAACTTGGTTTTATGTATAAACTCAAAAATTAATCCTCACATATATATACCTAACATAACTTCCATGTAGATAAGTGTAATGTTTATATATATTCTTGATTCACATACTATATGGGGTTTAGAATAGTTATAATGGAGACATGACTAGTCGAATGAAGTTAGTTATTCTTATTAGTGTCATAGTTAATAAAATTTAATCAGTATCTACTAGAGATATAATAATGGTAATCCCCATTTCATATTTCAAAGTTATTTTTTAATTATAGATCATTAAATGTATTTTTGGGGATGGATTGGAGAGCATTTCAGGATATATGAATTTCATAATGCACTAAAAATTCACAGGTGTAGATTATGGAAATGTATTCAACGTGTATAGGAAGTAAAATCACCATAATTGGATATCCAGTAAAATATTAAGGCCATTATAATGGATTTCATGATTAATTCCCTAAATTTAGTTATATAAATAGGAAATGTTGAAATTAATGATTCATTAAGGTATGACATGCGATCATTTAAATGTGTGATAAAATCTTAAATACATGTTGTAATAATTTACTATAATTTAATTTTTGATGAATATACACCAGATCCATTCACATATTAAACATAATTAATGTTGAAACAATGTATATCCCCATATGTCTAAACAATAATGTGGGAACATAAAAACAAGGTAGAAAATTAATGCTCATGATGATATGGGAGGAAACTCATGTTTTAGTTTTATTATGATTGATGGAAAAAATCAGGTTTCTTCTATGTTATGTTAAAGAATGATTGTATTATTATCTCGTGAAATTATAAACAAAATCAATGGTTCTTGTTGATGTACCATCATCTATTAAAAATGACAACATGCAAACTACATGAAATGAATAGAATGCATTTAAATGAAGTGTCCACTATATTTGATAAATTGGAGTACAAAAAACTTCTTAAGAGTCATTATTAAATAATTAAAACAAGATTAGGGAAAAATAATGTTATCAAATAGGAATGGGAAACATTATTACATAACTTAGAGGAAAGGGCTCAAAAATATCTTAAATTACAATGAGTAGGTTATGCATATTAGTCTAGAATAATAATACTCATATGTTCCACCAAAAACTATATACCAATAAATTCAATAGATTGGGGGAAATCAAGTAGTATTTATTATACATGAGGGTGTGTGGGATATCCTTCAAAGTTGAATTTATGTCCTACAATTTGTAAACTAAAGGATCTAACTAAAATGATATTTAACAAAACAATTAGTAATATCCAAGTTTTTATCTGAGTCCACAAAATGATAATATATACATATGATGAGAAATATCATTATACCAAGTGAGAAATTCAAATCGTGGATTTGAGTAATGAGGTGACATCCAAATACTAGTTAGTAAGACCAAAATGTAACAACAACATTGGTCGTTTAGATTTGTGATGATAAATTTTGTTGTGTTCTTTTCTATATACATTGTTTATCTATGGTTAATATTAAATAATTTTTTATTTCTATATTTAGTATATTTTATGAAGACGTAAAAAGAATCTCAATAGTAAACTATGTTAGAAAATCTTATTTGGGACGTGTCTTTGTTTGAGATTCCAAAGGTGTATAATTTATCTCTTAAGCACATGACACAAGTATAAGTAAAATGGTGGAAAGATTTTGGTATTTTTCAATTAGATCCCAATATTATATGAATAGATGGGTTGAAACTCATCCTAATTTACTTTTTCCTTGAAATCAAACTATAAAACTAACCTCACAATTTTTAATTGGAAATAGGAGTTGGATCCAAAATATAATCCTTTGGTTTCTTCAAATGATGTATACTAACACTATATATATCTATGAATAATATGTTAATGTATAAAATAATATCACCATTAAAAAAATATTAAAAATGTTGATAAGTATAATCTATAAAATATTTTAAATACACCAATAATGTTGAAAAAAATTAAATGTTATAAGATACTCCCCAGTAGAACTAGAAATCCCCATTTTCCTCAACACAGTTTCTCTACTCCCTCATACAATTCCGTGAATATAAAAAATAATATATAATTATAAAAAACCCTAATTCCAGTAACCTAGGTCTAGTATTTCTTGTCTTAGAATGTAATGACCAGTGTTGTAGTTATTTATACTAAATACATACATGATTCCCATATCACCATAAAAAAATAAAAAATATCTTTAAAAACATTATTTCATCCCTAAATATTACTCTAGGATTCATTCGTATTATACTTGGAAAACTAAAATTTAATGGATGATATTAGATTCTTAGTAATAGAAATAATATAATAACATCTACCATGACATGATTATTTGAAAAAAATTATTGAATTATTGAAAATAAATATATATTATCTTTAATTAATAACATGGTATTTAAAATATATTGATGGTAAGTATCAACATAAAAATAAAAAGGGTTACAATAACTATAAACATAATGAATGAAATTCATAATTTAGGATATTATGGTCTTACAATCGTCATGAAATGTCAACATTTACCTTAAAATCTATTCCTTGTCCCCTAAAATTTAATTATTGGGTTACTACGATGAAAAAAATAAACTAATTTAGAAAACTATATTTATAATGAGGCATGCTGATGCATTAAAGGACTAACTGTAATCGGGACCCACCCATCACTTATATATATCCTATTAATTCCTCATATATTGAATCTAAAATATAATATAAAATCATAATACCTTCAAAATAAATAATTTTTTTTATTGAATCGTGAATACTAATCATTAATATTTCCTCAATAAAGTAAATACATTTCTAAAAAATATCCTTCAAATGAATCATAACATTGAAATGGTATATACATAAGGCAATAATAAGGTAGTAGAAATGATAATGAATATATAAATGATATGAAAAATATGTACATGGGATAAAAAATATCCATTGAAAAATGTAGAGTGATAGAAAACTAGTTTACAATATTATGAATAATTTCATAATATTGTGTAATTTGTACATTAGTAAAGGATAATAGAAGTCCATCAATTCCTCATAGTTTAATTTTTTTTAAATAATTTATTTTCACTATTATAAATTGAAATGGATGATAAAATTTAAAATAAAATTCATTAATATCTTTGAAGTTTTTTTGTAAAAAAATATTAAAATTCTTTTTGAAAAACCTTTTCAACATCTTTGAAATTAATACCTCTATGTTTTCATTTAAAAAAATCGCATAACAATATAATAATTTTTTTATTGAAAGACAATGAAATCATATAGAGGATGTTAAATATCACTGAATGGCCTTGTATGTGTCAAAATAAATTCACACATAATTTTTTAAAAATAAAATACATTTCACAATTCTGTACAAAGAAATAAATAGCCAGTTTAAAAACATTTAAAAAATCATTTAAATAATTTGAATGAAATTTATAAAAAACTTTAAAAATATATTCACCAATCATTTAAAAAATAAAAAAAATTCATGAAACAATATGAAAATTATTGATATGGACGAATAATAATACCAACCTATAAGAGGAAATATATTTGGTTTTTCTTAAATACCTTCATTCAGCCTTTCAATATGAATGAGATGAGAAACTAGAAGAGAAAAATAAAACATTACAAATATCCACAAAAAATAAAATATTTGGTCTTTTTGAATATAATTTGTGTAAAATTAATCAAACATAAATTTAAACAAGAACATTTAGAATACGTGTTACATTATAAAATAACACATTACAGCTATAACTAATTTTTAATCAAAACCCCTACAAAATAAAAATATAATTTTTTAAAAAATAATTGAAATTAATAAGGAAAAATAATTATATAATATTAAATTTTTATTATATACACAATATAAATTAAATTACATTCAGAATATAATATCAGAATCATAATGGTTGAAGGGAGAGAAAATCCATAATCTTGGATTTCTAGTTGGTCGGATATATTATATCCTCCAAAATAATGAATTTAAATGTATTAATGACATTATTGTGAAGATTTTCAACATATTCTCAAATTTTTAGATTATTTTAAAATCATATGAAATCCATTTATGAATATATATTTCCTAATTCGACCACTTATGGTTGTTCAGTTAATTAATATAAATTTTATTCAATATATTGATTATTGTTAAGTTGTTATGAAATAACCCCTTAATTGTAGAAACATAAATATGTTATGAATATAATATTATTTTCATTATAAATAATTTTAGAATCTTCAATTCATGTATTTTCTTTAAAAATGAATCACATCACTTCGTGGTGGCATATTGAACATGTTAGCATGAGGAACATTATCATTTTCCATCAGATGGTGAGTAAAAATATTTATGTATCTTATATTCCATGAATCATAATTCTTCAATGAATATAATATATATTCAATAATTCTATATTTATAACTAATAATGTGAGGCATTTATGAGAAAAAATAGACCACTATATGTAGATTGTATTCTACACATGCGCAGAAGTGTTGTTTTCAATTTCAATAGGATGGAATAAAGATTAAAAATCAATATATAAATAGCATTAAAATATATCAACAATGTTAATATAATGGTTCAATTATTCTAATATTATTATAGATATATTTTGATTAGGATTAATATATAATGAAATTGAAATTTTTTTATAAGAACATATACCACTTCTTTTGATAATCTCTTTTGGATTACACCTTATAGATTCTTCGTGTGATATTTAGGGAAGAACATAAAATCCTTAAAGTATATAAGTATTTTTAGTAGAAATTTTGGTGGTTCTTATTCATGATAAATTAATCAACAATTTTGGTTTTGTGAGGTGTGGTGGTTCCCTATTATAAGTGAATTGGGTGTCCAACTTTTCAATACATGAAACTCTTTTATATAATATTTTTATAACTCAAGTAAAGTTGCTTAAAATTTTAATAATTTTAAATATATGAAAATGATTTGGAAAAAATATATACAATTAATGATATTTAAAAATTATATTTATCCTTAAAATTTATCCCTTTATTATAACCCTTTTCACTCATTTTACCCTTAACATATGAGATAAATATTTACCATGGTTATTATTTATTATGACCCAAAATTAAGTAAAATTTATTACCTAATTTAATTATTATGATTCTAAACATGAAACCCACTTTTCAAGATTAAATATCTAGAAGTGGCAAAAACTACATTTAATATATGGCCAAAATAATTATGAAAACTAGTTTTTGAAAAATATAAATTTTATGAAAAATATTATATTTTAAATATAAATAATTATAAGGCTATATCCCATATAATTAAATTTTTTAATAAAATGATAATTATTTTATTTTCAAAACATAAAAAACCAAAATTATCCTTATGAATAATAAATTAATAGATAATAATGAAAATTAGTTTTTATTTGACGAAACAATTCAAATATTACGAAAATATTAAAAATATATTCCAATGTTCAAAATTTTATTTTTTACCAAATTATATTACTTATTAATTATATATTTGAAATATAAAAAATTTTCACAAAATTTATTTTAATTTTGATAACATTAATATTTTAAAAAATTAATTGTATTTTTAAAATTATTATTTTCTACTATTCACTAAAAAAACAACTATTTGTAAAAAATATTTTATATTTTTCATATGTTAATTATGACATGAAGTATTCAAAATAAAAATAAATTAATCCAATTGAAATTATAAAATTTGTTAATTTTATTTTTAATGAGATTCATGAATAATGCTAGGTCTATTATGTTACATTTTATTTATAATGATTAATCTTACTATAATAGATATCGGGTGTTATATTCTTCACCCCTTAATAATTTCATCCATGATATTTCAATAATTACACCTTATAAAAAAATGTGGGTAGTTCTTCATCATTATTTCATCTGGTTCCAATAATGCAACTTATATCCTCTAATTTCACTAATACCTTTACCACTAGAGTCATCTAATTCATAAGTAGTTGTTATCCGGTGTCATTTATCTAGATATTCTCTTATAAAAAATATAGACCTGTCTCCAATTCATTTTCATCGTATTAGAGTACATTTTTTGGGTTTAAAATATATCTTATCTATAAGTATATATATATCACATCATAGACACTATATAGGATGAGTTCTATTTCAAAATGGTAAATAACATATCTAATTCTTCCCAAAATAAAAATACACCAAATATAAATGGGGCTATGTATCCTTTTTTTGTAAACCATATAACTACCTTACATAGATATACCTTCATGAAAACATGATCCCCAACTTAAAATTATAGTTTATTCTATTATTTATCACCATAGTTCTCTTTTTTACTTTATAAAGCATTAAAATGACTCAAAATAGCTCTTGCTTTCAACATTGTGTCCTCAATATCTTATAGGACTTAAATATTCCATTCACCAACTTCATGCCAACATGTTGGTGTAAAATATATTTTCATATATGATGCTTCACATTATCCCACTTGAATTAATGAATTAAAGCTATTATAATAAGAAACTTCGGGGAAATGTAAATTGTGTTCCCACATATATTGAAATTCATGTTATCATGACCAAGTAATGTTTATTAAAGTATAATAATTCCATTTATACTATCAATATATCTACTATTGGTATGATTTTCTCAAATATTTCTTGTTATAAAGAGTCATCTGAATACTTATCCCGAATTTCAATGTGAGTCATGGATTATCATTATTTACTATTGAATGAGGTTCACTATAATTTCCCAAAAAATCATTCATATTGATATGTGTGAGGCTGTCATGCGGTAAATCCACCCATATAGAGAGGAAATGAGTAGATATCGGTAGACAGATCAATAATAATCCATATAAGATCATTTCATTTTTGAGTCATTTTAAATATAGTTTAAAGGTACATGTTATTACATTCCCTCTTACACATAAAAATAGTCAAATAATTCTTGACTCCTTTAGGATTTTTTTCTTGATATTTTACTATTGAAAATAAAAGAATATTGATACATATTAGTAATTTCCTAATTCAAATTACACCCCTAGAAATATTCTATTAAATGCAAATACATTAGGGTTCTACTATAGTGTATATAGAAATTTGAGCTATGAGATTCATTTAATAATTCCATCATTATATTAGGTATTGATATAAATGATGAATTCTTTGTTGATTTTAGTATATCATCTTAAAAAAATTATTCCAAATTCTCATCATTAATGGAATTAATTTTCAATTTTAAACACTTAACATCAGTATATGATATCGTATCTTCTCCAGTAAATATGGTTTGGAAATAATTTTCAAAATGAGTGATGATTCCCCTTCACTATTGTTTCCCTAAACCAACATTACTATATCTGTGAATATAGTATCATTTTCAATAATTATTTTATTAAAAACTCCATGTTTTTTCATAATTAATTAATCAAATGCCTTATTTTTCATCCCATGATGGTAGTGTATTGGGAAATCATAATCCATGGGTAGTTCCTATCATGTCTTTTATCGCATGTTGATAAAATTTTATAAAATGATATAATTCAAATTTTTTGGGATCCATTTATATATATATATCACATCATTCACCGTAGAGAT
Source organism: Viscum album (assembly GCA_963277665.1). Lineage (NCBI taxonomy): Eukaryota > Viridiplantae > Streptophyta > Magnoliopsida > Santalales > Viscaceae > Viscum > Viscum album. The sequence goes on from OY728137.1 coordinate 739,443,791, forward strand.
AATTTATCCTAATATTTAAAGAAAATATTGGAGATTCTTACTAAATATCATGGTTCTGAAAATTTTATGCACGGATCATTAGCATTTTTGATTCATTATATGCCACTATACAAACATTCATACAAACACCTGATAATCAATTCTTTAATGGATAAATATATATCGAAAAACCATCCCTTCCCATTGGTAATGTTAATAACACTATATTGAATAATGTACTCTATAATAAGTGAATTTTTTTTATATTCTCATGACCATATAAATAAAGCCCATTTTTATTTCACAATTGTTAATGGGTAAGTTATGAGGAATCAATTTCAACAAAAACTGACAGTATCATACCTATACAAGGATACTATACACCTTGTTCATGTTCATCATTGTAATATTTTCTATTATTACCTTTTCATTTTAAGGGTCAACTGATATACCATCATTATGTCTAATATAGAAAAAAATAAATTTCCTAACTCCATAATTAAGACTTATTAAATTTATTATATAACTCTTTTCAAAAGAGAGTCACACAAATAACTCTCAAAGTAATTTAAGACAATTCATAACATTTATAGTATACCATGATATTATCAATGAATACCACAATTAGATTATCAAGATAATTTTTAAACAATGTAATCATAATATGTATAAAATATAGAGGGTTCACAATTCCTTTTAGAGGCCATTAATATAAACTCAGGAGTTTAATAAATTGTAAAAAAATGTCATATTTTGAATATATTCCATTATTACTCATAATTGATGACATATAATGTTGAAATCGATATTTAAAAAATACTGTAATCCTCGAACATGAACAAACTAGTCATCCGTGGATGTAGAAGAAACATGATCATCATAGAAATGACGTTTATTTCCCTATAATATAAGCTCAAACTCATAGATACTTCCTTTTTCTTAACAAATGAACTGGGGCTCCCCATATAAAAACACAATGAAAAATGAATAAATTGTTATAAAACACTTATATTTGGTAATTTATTTCTAATAACTACCTTATGGTTACTCTTTGGAATGTTTTAAATATTATTTTTCATATATGATTACTTTAATTAAAAAATAAAATTCACTCTCTAATTGTTTTATAGGAAATGCTTCAAGAAAAACATCAATTAATTCTTTTAAAATAGTTTTATAATTAATTATAAGGTTATATTTCTCATTATTTGGTTTTATTTTGAATACATCTCCAAAAAATTATATATTTTGAGCTACTAGAGGTGCATACAAACATGGTTTAAATTATTTAGTCTCCATTATAAAGAAAAGGAATTCAATATCACCATCCTAAATCCTTATCCCATTATATTGGAATTAAATACCCACATTTTACGTTGAAACCCCAACCAAAACTAGGATTATATAAATTCATCCCTTGGGATAATAATAATGTTTACCAATTGAGTATGGATATCCATGATAATGGGGACTGAATGACTTATCCTTCCAATATTAATATTTCCATTTTGGGTCTTAATAGAAAACTCCCTTCTTAAGGTGCTCAGTTTTGATTTAATGTTAATTGTAAACATGGAAGATATAAAAGATTTAGAAGATCTCAAATCAATTAATGTATTTTTTAGAATTTAAAATATGATAAAATTACCTTCCACTACATCTTTTGGAACATCAACCTGAATTGTAGTTGTCATATATGCTTTTGTACCCCCCACAACTTTTCCTCTTCTATTCATGGTTCCCTTGATAGCTTGCATATTGGTTATTTTAATTCCCATTGTTGATATATTATATACACTTGAATGTAGTGGTTTATTTAAGTACCATTAATTAAATATCTCGATGGACCTTATCTATAAACTTTTAATAAAATAATTTTAATTGTAATCATTTAGAGGGATGTTTCATTCCATTATTAACACAATATGTATTTACTTCATTCCTTTCTTCTTTATTGTTGAATTTTTTAATAGTTTTTCAATCACCCCTTTTATTTTTAGATGCCTCCCATAAAGCTTCATTTGATAAAGGTGAAGTTAGTAGACATATAGAGGATGGGCTTTATTAGAACTAGTGTGTCACCCTTGGAAGACACAATAGTTTTGGCAATGACAGTGGAAGGGATATTGAAATTTTGTGTGTATTACTATCACCTGAACAAGGTGAAAATAATGAATTTGTATCCACTACCAAGGATCGAAGACCTCTGAATTACTTTTAGAGGGGCTAAATGGTTCTAGAATATTTCCTTTTGATTGGTCTATCACCAGCTCCAAGTATAGGATATGGATATTCTAAAGATAGAAATCCAATGTCACTATGGTCACTATGTTTTCTTATAGATCGATTTTAGTGTGAAATCACCCCATCACTGTTCATGAGAATCATGATTTAGATCCTTCACCCTTTCAAGAACTGATTTTTCAATTTCCACATCGATGTTATCTTATTGTCATTAACAATTTAGGATGAGAAAATGAGACACTTAAGGAAGTTACTAGACATAATCTAGTAGAAACAACATTATGATATGCTCCTGATGTGTCGGATCTAGATTCAAATATTCCACTTTTAGAGACACATCATCTCAAAAAAGAGGTTGTTAGTGGACTGGTGAAGGTTAATGAAGTGATATCTTAGGAACCATCCTTGAGTGTGATAGTGTGGCACAATATACATGGGTTTCGAGGATATTAAAAGTGATTCATTACTAATTTTTATATCATATCAACACACTAGACACCTTTAGTTCAAAAGGGGTTTCTTCTTGTGTGGATAGAGTGGTGAGTATAGGGTTTTTCAGAGTTTTATTAGATATCAATGAGGGATACCATATTAATATTTAAATAAAAGCGTGAAGAGTACATAATGGTATGTGACGGCTTAGGAACATGGATTGGTTGTGTCCAATTGTAGAGTCAAGCAATGGTTACCATTGGATCCTATCATTTGAGTCCACATGATCAAGACTATGTGACCAAAAATCTAGAGATTGTATTAGTGGTATTCTCCCAAAATATTTGGCAACACAAACTTATGGGTGAGTGGTTTACCATCTATTATGACCACAAGAGTCTTAAATGTATATTCTTATATAAATAAATTAGCTAGATACAGATGAATCAGCTATATTTCCACTAGAATTACAACTCTAAAATTGTTTATACTCTATGTAATGTGACAAAGGTTTTTTATAATCATAACATGACTTATTGTTCCATTTAGATGGGATAGGTGTTTGATAGTTATCCTCATTGTGGTTTTCCCTTATGTATGAGTATGGAGAAGCATACATCCAATTTATTTTTGGTACCCCTTTACTTATTCAGCATATCAGGTTGTCTCAATAGATAGATACTGACTCTGGGACCTTAAAAACTTAGATATCGACAAGAAATTTTATAGATTGATATTTTTTAGGATTTGAGGAAATCATTCTTTTCATAGGATGAATGATTACTCTAGTGATGTTATTATTGGATGTTTGGAAAGATTTGTATACCCTCTCTAGGTGGTACATCAATGTGTGGTGATTCTGTACCTAGACCATTGAATTATTTTTATTTTCCATGGATTAAGAAGTCTATTTCAGAACTTGTATCTCAATACCTCTTATGTCAATATGTGAAGATAGTGAATAAGGTTCTACTTTTTCCAGCTTAACGCATCAGGTTCTAGGGTACATTTTTGATGGTATATCCATGGTCTTAATGATGTAGTTACCACAAAAATCTAATGGATGATATAGAATCCTGAAGATCATATATTTACCCACCATGTTAGACCACATGTTTGCAATCCAAGTGTAGAGTTTAGTGGAGAAAACAGAGATCAACTTTGTTTATGAGGTAGTTAAATGTTATGTAGTTCCCTAAATTATAATTTTATACCATTATTCTCACTTAAAAACATGATTATGGAGAGTAATTTTGAAGGAATATGTGACTCAATTGTGTTTGTGAAAGGTGTTTCACCCCTGGATTGATAGAAATATTTATTAGGAAATATTTCATCTATAGGAGATGATTCAAGATTGTGTGTTCATATTTCATCATAGTTTGAAAGATCACCTACCCACGGATGAGTTTTCATAAAAAAATTATATTATTACACAATTGGTTTTCCCCACTTTTTTACATTGATTGAGAGGCATTTTAGGTCACCAATAGGTTCATATGACCCTAGATAGACATCAATTATGATATATGAGTTTGTTTGAGCAACAAAAAATCTGGTGTATATTGTCCAAGAATATATTCGAACTACATAGGGACAACTGAAGCCCTTTTCAGACAGACGATGTAGACCTTTTTAAGTTTGAAAAGGTATATCATGTGTTCTATATGGTCCCATATTGACATGGATAAGAGAGATTTGGTTAGGCTGTCAAGATATATTACAGAATCATTGGAGCTTTCTAGATATTTTTTAGGGTTTTTGATGTGGTGTCCTTCTTGACCTACCACCACAGTAATAATAGGTTCACAATGTAATCCACATATTGAAACTTAGGTGGTATGTTTATGGTCCATGGAATGTTATAGACATAGTAAAGATGAGAATCAAGAAAAAATATACCTTTGATGAGTATCTGGTGGAAATCAAGATTTTTCATGAATTTATCATTCACGAGAGTGGGTTTCCATTAATGCATATTCAGTGGATGCATGAGAATCAATAAGAGAAAACCATAGAGTGTGAGACATATATGTGAGCCTACTATCCACACTTTCTTGATAAAAATGTATTCTCACATTCTCTAGTGGAGGGAATGCGACATATGTGTTTTTGAATATTAAGAATCTATGATATATTAGGTAGTATTTTTCTATCCATGCATTGAGATGATATTAGATTTAGTGGAACGTTGATTCATGATGTTGATATTATAAAAATATTAAATATATTACAAAATCCACACATAGTTATTTATGAATAATAGATTAACTCCCAAATAGTTAATAGAATTATAATTCTGAGACCATTGTGGTGTTTGGAATTTTAGTTATGCCCCAAGTATGAAATAATTGTTTTCATTATCATATGTTTGGATTTATTGTGGATATATAGAAAATATTAAAGGATACATTAATTTAATTAATTTTCTAGTTTGTTATTTTATGTGTCCTATCCTTATATAATATGAACACTCTTATATCCAATTTCCAAGGTAAACTACATAACCCTAATATTAAATAGGAGGTTATAGAATAGCATTGGAAAACATCAGGATTATGTATTAGTGATTGGAGTAACATAGGAATTTACAACAATAATAGAGTTTGTGGATCTCACAGATGATAATGGTAAGAATATTTTATTAAGAAAAAAAATATTATAACATGAGGTATGGATTGATTCGTTGTTATTTTCCCCACTTTGTTGTCCCATTATGAACACAAATCGGGTCAACTAACAGATCAATTCATGGGTTTATTTTCCCATGGGTGTAGATTTATTTACTTTGTATTGGGGGAAATATCTATCTTTGTTTATTATTTTTCTTAATAAATCATTCTAATGTAAAAAATCAAGACCATACTAATAAATGTATGACATTCATTCCCCTTTTTTATTTCATGGTTTCTCCCCTCGATCTATTCACACACATCACTAGTGTTACTTTTGACCTTTGATTTGACTAATATATGGTGGATGATCATTGAATGTATGATATTAGGATAAATAGAGCATAATTTTTCTTGGAATTATAATTTAGTAAGTGATTGAGGTGTAATTAAAATGGTGGTTGTTCAATGTTATATCTGGTTCTATTACGAAGTTTCACATTTGTTGGTTTGGAATGTAGTGATGATATGTTATGGAAGTAGAGATAACTCTGAGGAGGAGGTTGCGACAAAATATCCACTGGTAATGGATTATTTCTATTGACCCAGATTTATGAACCATTGGTTATATTAGTAGTTAATATCACAACAATATTGGTGTGGGAGGATGACAGGTGATAAACATACTAGTTCTGGAAAATCCCAGGTTACATGACGTGCATTTTAGGAAAGCGCACTCTGAGTGGACCCATTGGTAGAGGCTAGAGTTTACACATGAACTAAAATACCACATGTCACATGAAAAATGTTGAAAACTATGTCATCTAGTGCTATATTTCTGAGACATATCATGAGGATACATAGGTACAAACACAACTAGGCACACAGGTACTTGCATAGTACATGGGCATAATTGTGTCCTCAGACATGGCCCATGTACTATGACACATGTAGGAAAATATTCATGAATATTATACATTATCATCATTAAAGGAACATGATACTAATCATAGGAATGTATAGGTTTATATTTATATGTCATTACTTTGTATTTACACTGTTTACTTACTCTAAGTCTATTTGTAGTTCATTATCTCTTGAGGGTAAACCAATATTCGAGGAGTGTATTCCCATGGTCGATCACTACGATGGTATTGTTCATAATTAAATCCTTAGAATATTATTTTTATCCCATATATTATTTTTTAATTATAGTAATTTCATGGTGTCCCCCATGGATCAGAGTGGGATCATATATCATATCGTCTTCCCACATTGGAATCATTAGAATCATAATGAAAAAATATACAGGCGTATTACCCCTACACATATAGTTATTATATATTGGGATTTATATATCCCACATTATACCAGGTTTCATCACCTCTCTATGTATTTTTCTCTTTCATGTTTCGGCAAGTACTTCGTCTTTGAATAAACTCAGTGAGCATGATCTCATGGACAAGCTCCATCACTTGTAGTCTAGCTTGTGGAGTAGATTTTCCAAATAGATCATTACTATAAATCCTCATGATGAATATTTTGATAAGAATATTAGTTGAGACAAATTTATTAATGGTTGTTTGGTATGTGTATATATATGATACTATTGATTTTATTATTGTTTCTCATATCTAGAATGAAATACCTTTATATTAATTAGATGAATAATCATGATGCTTTATGTTTTGTGATTTCTAGGTGTCCTTATAGGTATTTTTATACTCACCCCTACATTAGATCATTCTATATGTATATTGTCATAAATAGATGAAGAACCATTTTATGGGGTCCCATGAAAACCAAGAGTTGGAGGAGAATAGTTATGTCTTGAAAGACTAAGGTTCATATCGAGTGTTTCATTTGATAACAGTCCCCTCCTTCAATGTTTGTTGGAAACTTTTTCAGTTTTTGGTGGGCTTGTATTTGTCCACTATTATTTTCAGTGCATGATGTTTTAGTATGATTTTACAACATATGTTATAAATGCATTTTATTATTATTTGGTCATTACCTTTTAGTTTGGTATAGTCTTTGTGATATATTCTTCATTATAGGTACTTTAGGAAAATGCATCCCATGTGTTTGATAAACCTACTAAATATTGGTTAGTGTCCCCTTTCCAATTAGAAGTGGGATTGGGGTGTCACACTTGACTTATCACTAGCCAGATAGGACCTAGTTGGTTGGGTCTTAATATTTGGATAAATATAATCATTATTTTGTTTAAAAAATAATCAAATTCATACTTATATGTTCCAAATAAGGAAACTCGAATTACACCAGCTTATTCCCTAAGTGTAAGTCTTTTGATATTGGTACTTTCACTGGGTGTCTTGGTGAGCATGGTTTGGTCATTATCTCACAAAATTGGAACATAAAACATAAAAAATATCTTTAGTATCAGTTGTTTAATCTTTGATTACATTTGGTGAATGGTAGTGACATGTTATTTCATCTCACATTGAAGCTCTGCTAAATGGGCTTCTTAGGGTATGATCCAACTAGTCATGGCCATCACATATTCCCGCTAATTCAACTAGTTTTTTATTATATCCCCTCATATATAATAATAATAAATATCACTATATAATGGATATATTATCCATTTTCATGATTCTTAGTGATATTTTTAAATATAATGGATATATTTTATAATGGTCCAATATAACAAATGTAGTGTGTGTGTTTTCTATAACTACATTACTTCATGAATAATTTATTCATTCAAAGTAGTATTTAATTTGCAAATATATTTTCACTATAGTTATTAAATAAAATGTTAGTTTTACTTTCATTATTGATATTATGTAAAATTTTCATTTCAATTTCATGTATTTTATAAGATTTACTATTTCTATTTATGAATACTACATTGATTGACGCATAATAGATACATAGAATACTAACACGGATAACCCAAGATATCCATATTATGTAACTTTCACACATGTTTTAATTTATAGATCACTTTTGGGAGATCACAGATTTTATACTCACTCAAACCTGAGTTTCTATATCACATTTTTAGTTTAATGGTAATATGTCTCCTCAATATTAGAATTATAATTCATGGGATCTATTAATAGTCCAAAATAACACAATCGCCAAAAATATGTCACAAAACATGTGCTTCATAGTGAGTTGTACATGAGTTCTGGGTTTTGATCATTGTGTGTTATTTAGAATGGGCTTCCTATTTTCTTATCATTTATTAAAGAACATTATATCTTGGATGTATAAAAACTATTCAAACTTGATCTTTTTATTTTTATAGTTTTATTTCATGAACACCAACAAATTCTACCTCTCATAATTGAATCTATTTAAGATGAAAAAAGATTAAATTATAAAGAAAAAAAATACCTATAGGGAATTATTCTCAATATAAAAATCATAAATATTTCACTATCTATTTCGAATTATAAATCACAATTTTTAATTTATTATTTATTAAATGATAAATAAATTTCTATTTCTGAAAATACCATAATGAAATAGAGTAGGAAAATTGATTTATAATAAGTTTTGGGCAATTGAAATTGTTTTAAATTTCAAAAAATATCACAATTTTTCACATTTAATCATTATTCGAAGCATTCATAAAAATATTTTACTTATATTTAAAATCATAAAATATTTATTTATTATTTTCATTTAAAAAAACTGAATATAAATATTAAAATTGTGTTTTTATTAATAAGGGATGAACATTAGTTTAGATAATGTTTAATGATGTTGTTACTGAGAATGTTCTACACCACATGCTTCAAAATATGTCATTCTTTTACATATTATTGTGGGGTTGGGAACTATAATAATGGCGACATGACTAGTAGAATGAAGATCATTACTCCTAATGGTATTATAGTTGAACCAATCTCACCAGTATCTACTAAAAATATAAAAAATATAATCATTATTTCATAATTATATATTATTTTGTAATTCTAGATCATTAAATTTTTATGGGGGGTGGATTAGAGAACAATTCAATATATTTTATTTTCATAATACACTAAAAACTCTATGGTTTTGAATCAGGAAATGAATTCAAAGTGTATATGTTCTAAAACCACCATAATTGGATATTCAATAAAATTTTAAGGCCTTTATAAATGATTTCATGTTCAATAACTTATATTTTTTATTATGAAGAGGAACTATTACAAAAAAGTTCATTAAGGTATGAAGTTTTATCATTTAAATGTCTATTAAAAGATTATATAAATGTTTTAATAATTTAATATAATTTAATTTTTTAGGAAAATACATGAGATCCATTCACATGTTAAACTTTATGATTGTTGAGACAAGGTCTAACCCCATTGGTATAGGCAATAATGTGGGAACATTTATACAAGATAGAAAATTAATGGACATGATGATATGGGTGGAAACTCATTATATAGTTTCATTACGATTGATGGAAAAAATGTAACAACCTGAACCTAGTTACCCAGAGTTGGTGCATTATTACATAACATTGGCGTGACCACAGAAGATCATGTCCTAAATGACTGATCAGTTTAGTAGCCTTGGAGGTACTACATACATACCTAAGATTTACATTATATAATTAAATAATAAAAAACAACATTATGTATCCATTGGAAGAACTCATATCTCGTAGCCAATCCCTATATGTCCATCATAATATACTTCTTCGCATCCTGGGAAAAATAAAACATAAGAAAAGGGTGAGCTCATATGCTCATTAAAGATAAGAATAGAGCGGAAACTATCATAAATAATAATAAACATTTAAGAAAATGTATAAGACTAAAACAAAATACTATTAAACATAAAAATTAGGATAATGTGTCCACGATAAATCAAATAATCCCATTTAATTATTCACATGGATATTCTACTAGTCAAATAATCACATATAATATAATTAGCTAATTTTATAATGATATAATGCATAATACCAGAATTATTAACCACAAAGTCAAGGCCCCATGCCATGACCCTAAAAATAAATTTTGCAATGGCCATGTTCCAAGACATTAGTATGTTTCACGAGACGTACCCATGCATTAAGGAGCTATAGCGGGGCCAGCCTATCACTTACTACGTCAAATGCATTCCTCGTATGAAAAGGTTGAAACATAAAATAAACATTCTTATTAAATCTAACATAAGAAATATTAATAAATTAACCATAAAACATGAAGGGTATAAAAATATCACATCTGTAGTCAAACAAATCCAAAAACCTTCAATAAAATATGGAATATTGTATCATAATAAATCAACTTCAAACAAGCGTAATATCCAACAAAGGATGTTGACATAGATGAAATCAATATAAAAAATTGATTGAAATATATCTTTCTACTTTGAAATCATATAAAATTCAAGAAAAAAATTATTTTGAAAATATTCTTATATACTATTAATAGAAGCTTAAAAGGTGTTATAATAGAGGAAAATAGCTATACCCGCCATATAAGTAAAATAATTCCTTAACTTATCGAAAAGTTATAAAGTACCTTGTTTAGAAAATGACTCAAAGAATCATTTCAAATAATTTTATAAAATTTAAAATAAGGGTATAAAATAATTTAGTCCCTAGTCTAGGAAATAGTAAAAATGTCTTGAAATTCATTTTTAAGAAACACAAATGTGTATAATAAAGAGGTCTGAGTAGATAGTTATGTATAAACAACCTTGGATAATATAGAAATTGTAAAATTAACCCTTACCTTGTAATTTTTATTAGTTTAGGGTAAGCTAACCTCCTATTTTATGATTAAATCTTTGTTATTAAATTATACAAGAACCGCATACATAAATATGAAATGAAAAACGATCCTCTAATATTTCTTTGTAATTATTATATCAGTAGTATCATTATTTTAGGTGTTAACTAATTCATTTTATATCATATTGTTTGATACATAAGTCATGTTTTTTATAGATAGAATTTATTTTATTCATATACATAATGATATTAAGTTCTTAAACGTTTTTTTAATCATCAATTGAAAATTACTCTTGAATGGTTAGGATGGAGAACGAAAGCTCCTCATGTCGCGGAGATGGTATTCCGTACATATGCACGAGAGAAAATATCATTCAATTGATAGTTAAATCCTCTATAATTGGATGTAATATTATAAATACAGAATCATTAACATGCTATATTTATTATTTTCATCAATTATACTCATTATTATACTCATCCAAATAATGGAATGTGGAATAACAAACTACACCAAGACGTGGAGATGGAAAGTCGTATATACGCATGTATGGTGACTTTGACAATCATAAGATTGATAAAATAATAAATATGGTTTTAAAATATTTATAATAACATATAAGTATGTATAAGGTACTTGATTTATTATTTTAGTATGGAAAAAACAATGAAATAGTAAGTGGAAGAAGAAATGATTATTGAATGAGGTGATCAAATAATTATCCCTTCTTTGGGTGCTTCCTTTTGATTTAAACAAAAGGGCACATTAGCATGGATTTATGATCAATGTAATTCATATACATTTAAGAAAGGGTATTTGGGAGGATATTTGAGTAGGGTTTGGAGAAGCCAAATTTCATTGGAGGTGTGAATTTTAGAGAAGGGCAAGTACCCTTTTATAAGATAGGTGAGAGGAACTGTCGAAAATCTTGAAATATTAATTTATTATAAAATCATTTTCGGTTTCTAATTGCTTAAAATGGATTTATTTGGAGTATATGGTTGGGATGGGTCGAACTAATTTCAATAAATAGGTTTTAAAAATGTTTTGGTCACCATATTAACCATATCATTTAGATTTAACTATTAGTAAAATAGTTTAAATTTTACCATGTCTTCTTGTATTATTATATTACATGGTTAATATAGTAACTATAAAATTCAGAGAGAACCTCATGTTTTCCATTAAGGACATATCTTACATTATCTATTTCCTTGGCTGAATATTAGATTTTTAGGAATAATATATCATTCAATAAAATAATATTTGTTTTAAAAAACTCATTTATGTCAATTTTAACACTATTCAGTATTTGGTTTTTGTGATAGTCATCACAACTTTATTACATAGAACAAAGTACATTTAATCAGCCCTAAAATTTAATATTCAACTAGAATGTTCGTGGATGGCATAAAAAGTTTCAATTTATATATATTTAATTATCTATAACATCAATTATTTTAATCTTTCATTAATAAGATTATTATTACATCAACATTGTGTCATAAAAAATTTAACAATTTAATATCTAAATATTATGAATAAAATACCATGACATAGTAAATATTTTTAACATTCTGATGAATATTTATATTAGATTTTATCATATTCATAATCGTATATTAAAAATGGTTTAGTTATTAAAAGTTGAATTTAATACTTCGAACTATTCTTTAAATAAAATATAATAAATATCCTAATATAACCAAAATGGATAAAAAGAGATCTTATTTTTGTCCAAAGGATTATTTAGGTCGAAAAACACATATCCAATAGATTTTGGTCATGTGTTGGGGTAATTATAACCTTAATTTTACTTTTAATTACCTTATTTACTTTTAACTGTGGAAAATAAAATTCAAAAGGTACTTTTCACCAAAACTTATATTCATACTATTAAACCACATTTTACATATAGATGTGAACCGTGTCTCTCATATTTTGGAAATTTAATTCAAAAAAGTGGTAAATTACGTTTTATGTAGATTTTCAAATGTGCCTAGATGTTGGGTGAAAGACGTTTAAAAGTTCAATAAACTTTTGTATATATAATCTTATTACAAAATGACTCCAATGAAATATATTTGATCAATAAAGGTATCATGTATCTATTTTTACTTTTAATAAAATTTAAATATTAAAATATTATTTAAATAAAAAGTCATTTTTAAACAATAACTCTGTGTTTTTTCACTATTCATCAAAAATTGAATGTTTTTAGAAAAATATAAAAAATTCACTGTTAGATAATATTGATATTCCAATTCAAAAAATGAAATCCATTTTGAAAGTAAATATTTACAAAATATAAAATAGTAGGTATTGCTTCCCATGACTAATTTTTGAATGGCTAGTTTGATAGGTTGTGGTGTGATAGAACTCGATGTTGCGTACAACGCACACTATTGTATTATTCAAACTGAAACCTACCATGGAAGAATGGGGTGTTACATTCTTACCACCTTCAAATAATTTTGTCCTCGAAATTTATAGAATATTACTACATAAAAATATTTGGTGGCTCAGCATCATAAGTTCCTCAGGTTCCAACATATCCTCTTCCATTTTATGATTTCTCAAAAGAAATTTCATGAGAATATTTGTTTGGTTTCTCAAAACTTGTTGTATGGTATCAATAATCCTCTTGTACTCTTCACAATGAGAAAGAACTAGTTCTAGTTCTATTTCATTATAGGTCAGTACATGCATTGGGTCAGACATGAATTTTCTCAATGGTAATATGTTGAACACAACATGAACATTGGAGAGACTTGGAAGCATTGTCAAACGGTAAGCTACAAATCCAATTCTTTCTATAAATTTGAAATGTACAATGTACCTAGGACTTCATTTACCCTTCTAACTGAAACATAAAACACCCTTCCATGGATATACATTCAAGAAAACAAGATCTCCTACTTGATATTAGAAATCCTTCCTTCAGTTATCGGAATAGCTCGTTTTCCAACTTTGAGCTGCTTTGATGTGGGTTTGGATAATATTCTCCTTTTCCATTGTTTCCATAACAATTTCTAGGCCTATGAGTTTTCTTCCACGGACATCATCCCAACAAGATAGTGTGCGACAACTCTTTCAACGTAATGCTTCATATGGTGCCATATGAATACTTTAATGGAAGCTATTATTATATAAAAATTCTACCCGAGGTAAATATTGATCCCACATTCCTAGAAAGTCATGTGAGAAAGATCTCAACATGTATTCTCAGGTTTTAATAGTTCATTCTGATTGTCCATCAGTTTGAGGGTGGTAGACATTGCATAAACCGGTCTCAGTATCCAGGGATTTCTGGATACTTTTCTTGAATCTTATTATTAAACGGGGATCATGATCAGAAAAAATTGATAGGAGTACATCATGAAGTCTTACAATATAATTAATATATAATATTGTTAAAATTTCAAGTGGAAAATCTTGTCATTTAGAAAGAAAATGTGCTAACATGCTATGATGATCAACAATGACCCATATTGCATCATTCCTTATAGGATTATTTGGTATCCCCATTGCAAAGTATATCATAATATTATCCCATTTACACTCAAGTATGGGAGATTTTTAATGACTCATCTAGGATGTTGTCTTCCATCCATCACCTATTAAAAAATGGTACATCTAGATACATAATCGGCTATGAGAATCATTGAACAAATATCTTTTTAGATTAGGTATATCAAGAACACAAATCCTCTTCCCAAATTTCAAAATTCCATCTTCATATATGAAGTCGATCAATCTCCCATAATTCAAATCTTAAATTTTCATTTCAAACTCCTCATCATTAGGTTGAAAACTTTTTATTATTTCTAGTAAAGATGTTTTGGAAATTATTTGAAAAATTATAGATGTTTCAACTTCCATGACTATTCCCATATCCATCCTTACTAGATCCATGATCATAGGATCCCTTTCAACTCTCATCTTGTTTATAACTCCAAGATCCTTTCTGATCAAAGCATCTGACACGTTATTTTCCATCCTCAGGTGGTAGTGTATAGTGAAATAATAATCCTTGAGTACTTCAATCCATCTCCTTTTCCTCATGTTGAGTTCTTTATTTGAGAAAATACACTTAAACATATGTTGATAAGAATATATCTCACATTTTCACCATAAAGATAGTGTCTTTATATCTTAATAGCAGAGATTATATCTACTAATTCAATAACAAGAGTTGGATAGTGTTGGTCATTGATTGTTAAATATTATGATGGGTAAGAAATAAATCTATCATTCTGAATGAGGACATAACCAAGACCTTTCATTAAAGATCACTATTAGAAAAACATCCATCATTCTGCGATGGTAGAGTCAAGATAAGAGCATTGAATAATATTTACTTCCATTCTTCAAAACATTGATCACACTATTTTTTCCATAAAAAATTTAACCTCTTTACGTGTGAGCTTGGTTAATGGGTTAGCCAATCAGGAAATTTTTTTATGAAACTATAATAGTAACATAATAAACCAATAAAACTCAATCCTAAGTTATACTCTTTGGTGTTGGCCATTCTTGGATTTCCCTTGTCTTAGAATGATTAACATAGATTCCATCCATAGAGATAAGATGACCGAGAAAAGATATCTTCTGAAGCCAAAAATATCACTTTCTAAACATACCATATAATTCATTTCTTCTAAGATTCTTTAGAACAATGCGCAATTTATTTTCATGATATTCATAGATTTTAGAGTATAAAAAGATAACATAAATAAATACCACTAAAAATTCATCAATATATTCATTGAAACACTGTTCATTAGATCCATTAAAACAGAGGGTGAATTAGTTAGTACAAAAGGCATTACCGTAAACTCATAATGCCCATACATGGTTCGAAATACTGTCTTTGGAATGTATTCATTCTTCTCGCACAATCGATGATATCCAGATCTAAGGTCAATCTTTGAAAAAAATTGATCACCATGATGTTGATCAAATTAATCATCAATGTGATTTAGGGGATATTTGTTCCTCATTGTTATATAATTGATCTCCCTGTAGTCAATGCACAACCTCATAGATCCATCTTTCTTCTTAACAAAAATAATAGGGGCTCCGCACAAAGAAATATTTGGGAATATAAATATTTTATTACCAAATTCCTCTAGTTTTTTCATTACCTCCACTAATTCCACTCTGTCCATTCTATTAGGGGTCTTTGATATGGGCCTTGAACTGTGAATTAAGTCAATAGAAAACTCAATTTCCCATTTTGGGGGATATCAAAGTAAATCCTCTTTAAACACATCAACATATTATTCATAATAGGTAAATCCTCTATTTCTACATTCATTTCCTCATATGTAGTTATTTCAATCCCTTCCTCTCCAACAATTGACTTTAGTAGAGATATTGGGGGAGGATCTAGATGATATTCAGATGGAAATGTTTCTCCTCTAATGATAAGGGATTCATTATCATTATCAAAAATTGTAACCTTCTTCTTCTTATAATAATGTTTCACATCATGGTCTGAAATACAATCCATACCGAGGATTATATCAAACTAAATCATGGGTATGAAAATAATATCAGCAGATAAACACATCAGTATTTTTTTTAAAGGTTGGGGTCGAACCCTTAATTTATTATTTTGAAAGCAAAGACCTCTTTAGACTGGGTAGAGGGAGACCCATTACATAGCCCAAAGGCCCAAGGCCAAGTGGCCTGAATACAAGGCTTGAAATACTATTTATTTTTAGCCCAAAGGACCCAGATAAACACATCTATATTCCATAATAGAAACTAATTTAAAACATTTGTTGCTATGATACTTCCCTTATAAGTTTTGACTAATAACTCCCTCGTTATGTCAAATGGGAAATATCGAATTTTCTTGGAAAACTAGGAAGATATGAAAGAATGAAATGATCTAGAATTAAATAAAGAATTGGTTAGCTTTGAGGATACAATTAAAGTACATACCAATACATCATTAGGAACATCAAACTTAGCAATAGAGATCACATAAGATTGGACATTCTCCCTTGGCCTATTTTGAGGTATGTTTCATTGAGTCTTAAGAAATTTATTTCAATAATTCCCCATTTCATTAAAATTGTATCATTATAAATCAACAACATCTTTCTTCCCCTTGAAATCATGAACCTAGTGGCCTTTTCCTCAACACATATAATAAACTCCCATCCCGTATAGGAATACACCATGGTGTTTCTTCCCACAATTACTATTGGATGGAAATTAATCTTTTCCCTTCTTTACCTTATTTCTTTTTTAGAGATTTCAGCAGATCTCTTCTTCCCCTTCTTCTATTTAAAGTTATAATTCTTAGATAATTCCTTTGTAATCTTGATATCACTTGAGACTACATCTTCGTACAATGAGAAATATTGATAGACTAATTCAAAGTGGAGAAATGGTTTTAACCCATAAAATAATCAATCAATATTACTTCTTGGGATATGTATATAACCTACACCATACTTGGATAACCTTTTAATGATAGCCTTATGATTAGAAACATTATCATCCTCATTTTTACTTTGAGTTAGAATTTCTTTCCATATCTTCTCGATGTTCACGAGGAAAGTATTTCTATAAGAAAATATATTTAAACTCCCTCCATTACATATTTGATACTTGTGTATCCTTTTTTGTGATTTTAATTAACGAAACACCCGGATCTGAATCTCATGTGAGGTGATAAATTCCCTAGAAAATTTTTCCCCTTTCACTACTCCACAAAGCATAAAATATTTTCTCTATGGAACTTATCCATTGTTCATCTACATATAGATTTTTAGTCCCATTTAATGTTGGTGGATTCTTCCTCATGAAGCAGTCTAACATTGATCCTCCATGTTGTGGATTTGGGTGCTCCATACGGGTAATGTTTTTATTTATAACTAGAGTATGTTGTCATTGTTTGGTTATTAGTTGTTCAGTACCTGTTGCATCACAAACTCCTCTATAATATTCTGGAACACATGGTAAATCCCTTCATGGATTCTGTGCATTGAAACAGTTTCAATTTCTTCTACTAGGCATTGTTTCTAGACAATGGATTACACTAGATTATTTTATGAATCATAATGCATAATTCAGTACAATTAATGTAGTTAACATAAATTGAACAGTTTATGCATATAATCTATAAAAATGTTTTCTTTGAGGAATTATTTACTCAAAAATCCTTCATAATGGTTTCTAGATAAAATGTGAACTATCCTAAGTCTATCCCCCATGAGTGTCAAAATTGGTGTGGAGTAAGGACCACTGTCTTGTACCACGATACCTCGGGTCAATCCTAAAACACCTTGTTATAGTTTTAACTCCTATGTACATCTATTCCAGAACCAAATCAACTTGTAGTATATATACAGTGATTTATTACTTGGAAATCTCAAAAAAAAATTGCATTACCAATATTTTAGAATGTTCTTTTATATTAATCTTGAAAGTCTATCTTAGGGTAATGTTTTCTAATCCAAGTTTTTCTGAATCTATTTTACATGGTTTTTACTAAACTTCCTCAGATACCAAATGTAACTCACCAACCCTAGTTACCCGTATTTTGTGCATTATTACATAACATTGACATGATCACAAGAGATCATGTCCAGAAAGATCGATCGGTTTAGTAGCCTTCGAAGTACTAGATGCATATATATGTTTTACATTACATTATGAAATGAAAAAAACAACATTGTGTCTCCTTTGGACACAATCATATCCCTTAGCCTACCCCTGATTTTCAAACCTAATATACTTCTTCACATATTGGAAAAAATAAAACATAATAAATGGGTAAGCTCAGATGCTCATTAAGGATAACAACATAGAAGAAACTATCATAAATAAGAATAAACATTTGAGGCAATGTATAAGACTAAAACACAAGCCTTTTAAAGTTATAATTCAGCATAATATGGAAATTATATATCAAATAATTCCATTTACTTATTCACATGGATATTTTACAAGTCAAATAATCACATGTAATATCAATATCTAATTTCATAATGATGGAATGCATAATGTCGGAAATCTTAACCACAAACGCAGGGCCTCGTGCCAAGAACCTAAAAAAATTAGGCCTTGTGCGAAGACACTAGTTTGTATCATGATAACTACCAATGCATCGAGGGGATATAGCTATCCTTCCCTATCACTTACTACAACCAATGCAATCCAAATATGATAATGTTGAAACATAGTATAACTAATCATTTGAAAAAAACATACAAAATGTTAATAAAATTACCATAAACCATGAATGGTATAAAAATAGGACATCAACATTCAAATATATCACAAAACCTTCAACACAATAAAGATGATTATATCATAATAATTAAACTTCAAACAAGCATAAAATCAAATAAAGGATGTTGACATAGATGAAATAAATTCAAAAACTCTTTGAGTGAAATATTATTTCTACTTTAAAATCATTTAAAAGTAAAGAACAAATTTTTTTTGATAAAATTATTATAATTTTGTAAGGGATTCTATGAAGGTATTATAATGGTGGAAAATAGCTTCACTTGTTGTATAAGGAAAAAAAAATTTGTTCTTTAACTTGTCAAAAAGGTTAAAAAGTACCATGTTTGGAAAATGATAGAAAAATTGATTTCAATTTTTTATATAAAGTCAAGAAAGGGTATAAATGACATAAACCTGTAGTCTATGAAATATTAAAAATGTTTTGAAATACAATTTTAAGAATCATGGATGTGGATGATAAATAGATACTTGTAGATACTTTCTTATAAACTACCTCAGATAATAAAGATATTTTAAAATTAATCATTACCTTGTACTTTTCCTTAGTAGAGGTTATATTGACCTCATATAAAATTGTTAAATAATTTTAATTAAATTATACTAGAACCACATACATAAATATGATATCAAATGTGATCCTCTAAAATTTCTTTGTTAATAATATTTGAGTAGTATCAATATTTCAGTTGTTAACTGATTCATTTTCCTTCAAATGTTTTATTATAGAAGTCGTGATTTTTATAGATAATATGTATTTGATTCATATCCAGAATGATATTATGTTCTTAATCCTTATTTTTAATCATCAAATGATAATTATTATTTAATTGTTATGATGGGGATCAAAATATCATCATGTTTTTGAGATGATAAGTCGTACGTACACATGAGCCACAATATCATTCTATTGATGGTGAAATCATATGTAACTGGATGGTATATTATATATACCAAATAATTAAATTGTTATATTTATTATTTACAGAAATTAAACTCATTTTTATACTCATCACAAAAATTAATTGTGGAATTACAAACTACACCACGACGTGGAGACAGTAAGCCGTACGTACACACGTATGGTGACATTTTCATTCAAAGAATGGATTGAATTTTTAATATGGTTGTTCCATATTTATAATAAAATCTCAGTATTTAAAAGGTATTGGAGTTATTATTTCATTATGGAAACAACAAAGAAAGAGGAATTGGAAGAATGAAAGATCTTTGAATGAGGGGATTGAATATTTACCTCTTCTTCGGGTGATTCCATTTGATTTCAAAAAAATGGCTCTTTGTGAAGGATTTCTAAGTAAATTAAGGACTATAATTTGATTTAGGGTAGTTAGTAAAATATTTCAGTGGGGTTTGGCTGATATAATTGTATTTTGAGGTGTGAATTTGAGTGAAGGGTAAGTACTCATTTATAAGAGAGGCGAGGGGAAATTTAGGAAAAGATTGAAATATTAATTTATTATAAAATCATTTACACTTTCTAATAGCTCCAAATTAAATTTTTTATAGGATAATGCGGGTATGGGTCGAAATAATCTCAACCAAATGGTTTTAGACTAGTTTACGTCACCAAATTAACCTTTTAATTTATATTTAACACAAAGTTAAATAATTTAACTTTTAAAAATGTCTTCTTGTATTATTATATAACATGGTTAATATAGTTACTATAAATTTTCCAAAAACATATAAAGGGTAAATAATGTCATATATAATATTATTTTCGTCCTTTTGCAGATTCTTTGAGTTTTATGAATTTTATATCATTTAATAAAATAGTATTTGTTTTAAAAACCCATTGACGTCAATTTTGACACTATTTAGTATATTGTTTTTGTCAAAGTCATAAAAACGTCAAAACATGAAAAAAAAATATATTTTATCAACCCTAACATGTAATATTAAACTATAAATTTATTCGATGATATGAAAAGTTTATATTTATATTTATTTTAATATTTATAACATCATTTATTTTTTTCTTTCATTAATAAGTTAATTATTGCATCATCATTGTGTCATAAATAAATATAATTATTTAATGACTAAAAATTATAAATAAAAAACCATGTGGTATAAAATCTTTTTATATTTATAGTTAATATTTAAAGTTCAATTTATCTTAAGTGTAACTTTGTTTTAAAAACTCTTTAGTTATTAAAATTTGAATTTAACACTTTTAACTCTTCTTAAAATAAAATAAAATAAATGTCCTAATCTATCCTAAATGGATAAAAAAGGATATTAGCTTTGTCCTAAGGTGTATTATGGTTGAAAACCACTTATATAATAGATTTAATACATTTATTATTATAATTATAACATTAATATTTCCTTTAATTTCCATATTTATTGTTAACCGTGGTAAATAAAATTTAAAAGATAATATTCAAGAAAATTATTTTCATCCTATTGAACCGCATTTTACCAACTGATTTCAACTATTTCTCTCAACTTTTATAAATTCAATTCACAGAACCATAAAAATTATGTTTTATGTATATTTTCAAATGTGCCTAGAAATTATGTAAAAGACCATTAAAAGTTTGATAAAATTTTATATATCTAATCATATTATAAAATGACTCCAATTAATTTTATTGAATTAATATATGTATTATGTATCTATGTTTTATTTAAAATAGATTTAAATTTAAAAATAAATATTTAAATAAAATTTCAGGTTTAAAAAATAATGCATTGTATTTAACTATTAATAAAAAATATAAAGTTTTAGAAAAATACCAAAAATTATCCTTAAGTTTGTTTTGATATTCCTAATACAAAAATGAAGACCATTTTGAAAAATAAAATTTTCAAATTTTCAAATGTTGGGTATTACTATTCATAACTTCTTTTTAAATGGCAAGTTTGATTAGATGTGGTATGTTAGAACTTGAAGTTGCGTACATAGAAACCTATTGTATTATTCGTAGGGAAACCTAACATGGATGCTTGGGGAATTAAAAATATTTGTAGGTTTATTCTATATTATATTAAATAATGGATTTCATATTATCTAAAGAAATTTTTGAAAACAATCAATGGTTCAGGTTGATGTACCATCATCTATAGAAAATGAAAGCAAGTAAACTCTGTGAAATGAATAGAATGAATTTTAATGAAATTTACACACTATTTGGTTCATTGGAGTACACTGACTTCCTTAATAATCCTAATTAAATAAATAAAAATGAATTGGAGAATAATAATGTGTTCCAATAAGAATTGGAAATTTTATAAATTTACTTAGAGGAAAGGGATCAACAGTTGATTTAATTATGATGAGTAGGTTATGCCTATTAGTATATTATAATCATACTCACGAAATTTGTAAGTAAAATGGCTCTAGATAAAATTATTTATAAAGAAAAAATTAGAAAAATAAATGGTTTTCTCTAAGTCCAAAAAATGAAAATCAATACAAATCATAAAAAAAATATCATTATATCAAGTTACATTGTCAAATCACAGATCGTAGAAATGAGATGGCTTCCATATTATATTTAGTAGGGAATGAATTGGACAACATCATTTATCATTTAAATGTGAGATGAGAAATTTTCATGTACTTGTTTCTATAAAATTTTTTTTCTATTGTTAATATTAATGAATTTTTTAGTTTTATATTAAGTAGATTATATGGAGGTGTTAAAATAATCTCACTAGTATATTGTGTCTGAAAATTCCATTAGGGGTGAGGTTTAGTTTGGGATTCTAAAAGAGTACAATTCATCTCGTAAGCACATGACACAAGTAGAAGTAGCAATGGTGGACTAATTTTGGTATTTTTTTAATTCCAACTCAATATTATAATAATATATGGTTTGAAACTCACCTTAATGTAATTTTTCCTTCAAATAACACTAGATAAATAACCACACAATTTGTCATTGGAAGGAGGGGTTGGATCCAAATTTTAATTTTTAGGTTTCCTCTAACGGTGTATACTAACACTATATATCTCGTTGAATAATGTGTTAATGTTTTAAATGATATCCCAATTAATATATAGTATATTAGTTGATAAGTATAATCCCTAAAATATTATAAATACACCAATGTTGGTGAAAAAATTAATTTTTATATGATATTCCCCTTTATATATTGAAATCCCCATTTTCATGAACACAGTGTCTCCACATCCTCAGATAATACCATGAATATCATCAAGAAATATCTAATTATAAAACCTTTGA
Organism: Viscum album; assembly: GCA_963277665.1. NCBI lineage: Eukaryota > Viridiplantae > Streptophyta > Magnoliopsida > Santalales > Viscaceae > Viscum > Viscum album. Next base: position 739,467,257 of record OY728137.1, read on the forward strand.
CTACAATAACCAAGGGTCAGTATTTATTATTTTTCTACATGATATAAAAAATTTTAGAAAAAAGTAAGGACCCTTTTTTAGTTATGTATATTAAATACACACATAATTCCCATATTAGCATGAAAATTTAAAACATATCTAAAAAACATTATTTCATCCCTGACGATCACTCAATGATTCCTTCTTAACATCCTTGGGAAAAAAATTAATGGATGATATTATATTCTTAATAATGGAAGTAATAATGTAACATCAATTATGACTAGATTATGTGAAACAAATATAGATGTATTGATAATAAATATCTATTCCCATTAATGAATAACTTGATATACATAATATATAGATGGGAAGTATCAATATAAAAATCAAAAGGGTAATAATAACTTGAAACATAATAATAGAAATTCATAATTCAATATATTATGGTTAGATAATCATCATGACATGATAAATTATACCTTAAAATCTAGTCCATATGCCCTAAAATTTAACGAATGGGTTAGTATGAACTAAATATGAAACTAACTTGGAAAAAGATTTTTCAAATGAGACATGTTGATGCATTGAAGGAGAATATATAATCGGTACCCACCCATCGCTTATATTTGTCTAGTTCATTCCATATATAATGAATGTAAAATATAATATAAAATTATAATAAATTCATAATAAATAATTTACCTTATTTAGTCATGAATACTAATCATTAATATTTGCACTGTATAGAAAATATATTTCCAAATAACACACTTCAAATGACACATAATATCGAAATGTATATACTTAAGTCAATAATGATGTAGTAGAATTGATATTTAATATATAAATGATATAAAAAATATGTATATGGTAGAAAAAGTATCTATTTAATAATGTAGAGTGATAGAAAACATGTCCACAAGATAAAAAATAATGTCATAATATGGTCTAATAAAAAAATTATTGAAGGATAATAGAAAGCCATAAATTCCACATAATTTAATTTAAAAAATATATATCTTTTGAGTGTAGTAGATAAAAATGCAAGATAAAATTTAATAAAAAAGTTCATTAACACCAGTATAATATTTTTAAAATATAATACAAATCATTTTGAACATTCTATTCAACCTCTTAGAAATTATTACCTTTATGTTATTATTTAAAAAAATTACATAATATTGGAATAATTGTTTTCATTCAAAAACAATGAAATAATTTATAGGATTTTTAATATCACATATTGACCTTGTATGGTGGAAAATACATCCAAACCTAATATATTAAAAAGAACATTACTTTGAAAATTCTATAAAAAGAAAAAAGGGCCTCTTTGGTAACATTAAAAAAATCATTTACATAATTTTAATGAAACTAAAAAAACATTAAAAATCAATTCATCAATATTTTAAAAGTAGAAAAAATCTTCCATGAAATTTTTTGAACATTTTGGATTTGGAAGAATAATAATACCATCCTCTAGGGGGAAATATATCTATTTTTTCACAAAAACCTTCATTCAGTCTTTCAGTAACAAAGAGAATAAATTTTTGATGAAAAAATGGGAACATAAGAAATGTACTTAGGAAAATAAAATATATGGTCTTTAAGTATATAATTTTTATAAATTTCATCCCAAATAAATATAAAAAAGAACAATTAGAATAAACTTGACATTGTAAATTGACACATTACAACATTTATTAATTTTGAATCAAAACCCCTACAAATTAAAACCATAAATTATAAAAATAATTGAAATCACTATAGTGTAATTAATGATATAATATAAAAAATTGGTATTACATACACCATATAAATTTAATTTGGTTCATAATATAATATATGAATCAGTAGGGTTGAAGAGAAAGAAATCCCTGAAGTATGGATTCCTACTTGGTCAGATACATTATATCAACCCAAAAAAATCAATTTAAATATATTAAATACATTATTGTGCTAATTTTCCACATATAACCAACTATTAATAAATTTTATAATCATTTTACAACTATTTATAAATATATCATGCTTACATCGACCGCTTATGGCCATTCGGTCAATTAACACAAAATTAATTTATAATATTTATAGTGGGTAAGTTGTTATGAAATAGTCCCATAATTACAGAAACCTAAAAAGGCAATTAATATTATATATTTTCATTATATGTAAATTTATAATCAATATTAATGAGAGTAATTGAAAATTGAATCACATCTCTTTGTGGAGGAATATTTAACACATACACATGAGCAACATCAATATTTTCCATCTAATGGTAGAGTAACAATATCGATTTATCTTATGTTTTTCGAATCATAATTCATTCAAGAATATAATTTATATTCAATAGTTACATATCTATAACTAGTAATGTGAGGCAGTTATGAGATAAAAAATTAAACCAAAATGTAGAGATTGTATTCTATATATGATCCTGAGCATTGTTTTCATTTTCAATAAGATGGAATAAAGATTAAAAATCAATATATAATTAACATAAAAAGTATCAGCAAGGTAAATAAAATGATTCAATTATTCTATTATTATTATTGATCTATTTTTAGAAGGATTTAGAGGAAATGATCTTGAAAAATTTCGATAAGAATATATATCTTCTTTTGATAATCTCTTTTGGATTAAAACTTAAGGATTCTTCAAGATATATTAATGGAACACCATAAAATCAATATTTTTTTAAGGATTTTGATAAGAAATTTTTGGTTTTATTTCTCAAGATAAAATGATCACGAATTTTGGGTGAGTGAGGTTTGGTGGTTTGATTTTATAATAGAAGTGGGTGGCCAACTTGTCAATAGATGAATCTATTTCATATATTATTTTTATAACACAAGTAAAGTGGCTTAAAATTGTAATAATTTTAAATATATTTAATGGATTTGGTTAAAATATTATTAATAAATGATATTTAAATTTTTTTTATCATGGAGAGTTATCCCTTTTTTAACAATTTTATCTCATTTTACACTTAGCATCTGTGATAAATATTTAACATGGTCGGTATTTATTATGCTCTCAAATTAATTTCAAATATTTTCCAAATTATAATTATTATGATTGCAAATATGATTCCCAGTTTTCATGATTAAATTTCTAAAAGTGGTAAAAACTAAAATTAATATAATGTCAGAAAACCTAATGAATGCCAGTTTTTGAAAAATATATATTTTAAGAATATATATTATTTTAAATATATCTAAATTATAATGTTAAATCCATATAATTAATTTTTTTACTAAAATGATAATTACTTGACATTCAAACACAACCTAAATCAAAATTATCCTTGTGAATAATTATATTATAGATAAGAATGAAAACAAGTTTTTATTTGAAGAAACACTATAAATATTTTTAAAATATTGAACATAAATTTCAAAGTTAATTTTTTCACTAAATTATATTTCTTATTAATTATATATTAGGTTTCTAAAAAAAATTTAATACAATTTCATGTAATTTTTATTTCATTATAATTTTCTAAAATTTAATTTATTTTTAAAATTAATATTTTTGACTATTCACTAAAAAAACTATTTATAAAAAATAATTAAAATTTTCCTGATGTTACTTTTTACAAGATGTATTTAAATTTAAATTGATTTCATCACATTGAAATTATAAAATTTGGTAATATTAGTTTTTATAAAATTTATGAATAATGCTATATTTATTATGTAATAGTTTATTTTGAATGAATTGGATACTATATTTCATATCAGGTGTTACGTTCTTCCCCCTTTATAAATTTAATCAATAAAATTTCTAGAATTCCACATTATAAAAAAAAATTGATAGTTCATCATAATTATTTCTTCAAGTTCCTATAATATAACTTATATCCTCTCATTTCACCAATAAAATTTATGACCAGAGTAATCTAATTCAATAATAGTTGATCTCTGGTGTCGTAAATATGGATAGGCTCTTATAGAAAATATAGATCACTCCTTGGTTCAATTTCATCATATGGGGGTACATGTGTTTGGGTTTAAAATATACTTCCTTGGTAAATAGATATAGATACATCCTGGACTATAGAGAGGATGAATTCTATTACCAAATGGTAAATTATATATCTAATTCCTCTCAAAATCAAAAAACACCCACTATACATGAGGCTATTTTTCCCTTTATTCCATAAAATATAACTACCTCCAATAGAGATGCTTTCAAGAAACCATTATCCCCAACTTTAAATTTGAGATGCTTAAATTATTTATCGACATAGTTATTTTTTACATTAAAATGCATTTAAATGACACATAATAACACTCAATTTCATCATTGAGTCCTCAATATATTGAAGGCCATAAATATTCCATTCACCTACTTCATCCCAACATTTTTGTGGAAAATATATTTTTGGATATGATGATTCACATGGTCCCACTAGAATTATTAAATTTAATATATTATTATAATAAAAGTCTCCGAAAAGTAAAATTTGATCCCATATACATATGAATTCATGTAATAATGATATAATAATGTTTATTAACGTTTAAATATTCCTTTTATACTATCCATATATCTAATTTTGATATGATTATCTCAAACGATTCTTTATATTGAGTGTCTTCTCAATATTTCTCAAAAATTTCAATATGAATCATGGGTAATCATTATATACTATTGAATGAGGTTCACTATAATGTCTCAAAAAATCAATCATATAGAGATGTCTTAGGTGTGCATGTGGTAATTCCACCCTTATAGGGAAGAAATGTGTAGACTTGGTTTGGGAGATTAATAATAACCCTTATTGAATCATTTCATTTACATTTCATTTTAAATATAGTTTAAAAGAACATGTTATAGTAATCCATATTACACATAAAAAATATGTAATGATTTCTTGCCTCCTTCACAATTTTTTCTATCATTCTTTACCTATATAAAATAAAGGAATATAGATACATAGTCAGTAATGTACAAATTTGTATTATATGGAAAAAAAATTATGTTATATTCATATACATATTGGTGATACTAGAGTGTATATAAAAATGTGAGCTATGAAATTTGTTAAATAATTATTTCTTAATAATAGTTATTTAATGAAATGTTGAATAGCTTTTGGATTTTATTACATCATCAAAACAAAAAAAATTCATCCAAATTATCATTATTCATTGAATTAATTTCCATTTGTAAACACTTATCATCAATATACGATTTTTTAAATTCATCAGTAAATATGGTTTGGTAATTATTTTGAAAATGACTGTTGCTTCACCTCCCCTAATGTTTCCCATGACCAACATTACTATATTGATATATATTGTGTCATTTTCAACATTTATTTTATTGAATAATCCATGATGTTTCAATATTAATGAATCAAATACCTTATTTTTCTTCCCATGGTGGTAGTTTATTAATAAATCTTAATCCCTAAGTTGTTTTTATCATCTTAATTATCTTATGATGATAAATTTTTGTAATATTATATAATTCATTTTTTGGGGATCTATATATATATATATATAATATATCACAATAGAGATAATGGCTCCTTGTAATTAAATAAAATATTGTGGATTATAACTAAAGAACATGATTTAGATAATTCTATTCATGGATCTTTATCATTCTTGTTTTAAAATAAACTAATATTTAATCATTCATATAAACTCATAAGATTTTATTATTTATTGGATTATTATATATCACAAAACCATCTCATCCCATTGGTAATGTCAAAATATCTTTATTGACTAATATACTGTATAATTAGTCAAGTTTTTTTATATTCTCATGACCATATGAATATATACAATTTATCTTTCATTATTATTAATGGGTCAGATAATCTGGAATCATTTTAAAAAAATTGGTAGTAACATACTAATGCAAGGATACTATATACCATGATCATTTTCATCACTCTAATATTTTCTATAAATACCTTTGTATTTGATGAATCAACTGATATACCATCATTATATATAATATGGAAAATAAATGAAATTTCCCAATGCCAAAATTAAGACTTATTAAATTGATTATATAAATCCATTCCAATGAGAGTGTCATGAATAAATTTCAAAGGGATTTTAGACTCTTCATAACATTTATATTATACCGTGATACCATCGATAAAAACCAAAATTAAATTTTCTTGATTATTTTTATATAATTTATTCATTAGAAATATAAAATATATAGAGTTCACTATTCATTTCAATGGCCATTACTATAAACTCATAATTTTTATACCATGTAAAAAATGTCATATTTTGAATATATTACATTATTACACATAATTTATGACATCTAGTATAGTTATCAATCTTCTAAAAATATTGATCTCATTGAAAATGATAAAAAATTCATCTATGGATTCGTCTTTCTTCTTAAAGAAGTATTGGGCCTCTCTAGGGGGAAACACAAATAAAAATGAATAAATTTTCAGAAAACTCGTATTTTTGGAAATTTATTTCCACTAATTCCTCTATAATTATTCATTAAAAGGTTTTAAAAATAGTTTTCCGTAGTTAAACGGACCACAATTCCCTACCATTCCCATAGTAATGTTTGAACATAAATGAAATCATGAAAAATAGACTGAAATTTTACGTAGTTCAACCACCCAGGGAGATATCCTTGAAGAATATAAAGTAAATATACCTCTATACCACATCCACTAAAGCGCACTACGGTTTCGAAGTTCATAACCGACTGACTGCCCATCCTGGTTTACAGCCAGTCCAAAATTTAAAATATTACTGCTCTATCAACTAAGGTGTGATCACTTATCCTTTATATGATTCTTTTATTTTTCACATTAATCATTGTTTTTTACAATTTTTGTGGTACATCATTATGTTACACTTTCATCAACAGTGTGAATTCCTATTTACAAAAGATTTACTAAGAAATTTCTTTTTGTTCCTTTGAGATTTACTTTTTTGAAATCCCACTTTTAAAACATCACAAAACATCTCAATTATTCCCATGAATATTATCCATATGAAATTCTCCCAACATTAGTAAATATCACTACTTTCATGAAGCTCACATATTTTTCCCGAACCTCACTAATATCACAAATCTCAATTTTACTTTGAGATTCTCACAACTTTAGTGAAACTCACAAAGCCTTCGTGAACACCTTTATTTACAAAATTGAAAATCTTATGAAAACATTTCTGCAAGAATAATACTTTTTTAACCAACTTTATGAAATACATATCCTTTGTGAACCACCCTTGTGAATTCAAAGCCTTTTGATTTTTTAAGTATTTCCTATCAAACTAAGGAGGGTAGACACATATTTATAGACGATGCCTCAATTTCAGTAATATTTCAACATCACCACCACCTTTCTGTGAAGTTATCCATTCATATTTCTTAACATAACTATCATGGAAAATATTTAATGAAAATTGACTATTCAAAAATATTCTCATATTCTCAATGATTTCTGTCGATCCTTCACATTGTGCCATCTTTCAGGAAGCTCCACACCTTTACAAAACTCCCAACCTTTACGAAGCCTTAGTCCTTCATTAATTGTTAAAAATTCAAAAACCAAGATATTTCTGTATTTTTTATGAGTCATTCATGAAAATTGAATTTTTTTAAATATTAATCCATTATCATATTTTAGACCCCAATAATTTTACAAACACTAGGAAATGACTCCAACTTTATAAGGACCAACCCTTAAAATAACATATTTTAGTGATTTTAAACTAGAATTAACATTAATACATAATGAGGATATTTGAGGTATATATTTTTATAGAATTATGATAAAATATTACAATTTAGACTCATACAATACAAGGGGACACTTATACTCAGTATCTATTTATTCTACCAAATAAAACTTTTTAAAATGAAACATGGTTTCTTTCCATGATATAACAATAATTTTTTATCTAGTACTCATCATTGTCTATACTCATAATTTAATCAATTGATAAAAATTAAAACTCAGTATGAGCAAAAAAATATTTGTAAGGGACATAAAATTATAGAAAACCGTAACCCCTTTGAAAATCATGAAAAAACAGTTAATGTTAGTTGAGAAAATGAAGCATAACATTTTCACCTAAAATACACACAAAAATCTTCTTCACAATGAAAGTCATTAAAACCTATAGAATGAAATGTTAAACTTGTTTAGGAAAATTATAGAATAATTCATAAATCCTATTTAAAATCATTCAATTGAAATAAACATATGACTAGATTAAAAAATTATTATTACCTAATGGATATGAGTTCTATAATGGGGATCACCCTTCATATAAGCTATATCAAGCTCACTAATGAGATACAATGGCGGTCAACCATTCATATTATCTCTATTAGGATCACCAATTTATAATTATCCATAATAGGGATCAACCAATCATTTAAGTAATATCAGGCTCACTTGTGATCTATAAAAGGGTTCAAATATTCATATAAGTTTTATCAGGCTCACCTGAGATCTATAATGGGGCTCAATGGTTCAAATAATCTACATCAGTCCCACTTGTTTCATATATTCTCATGTATGATTTCATGAATAAAACTCCTTCATCATAATTTTTCATGTAAAATTATTTTAATCCCATATAGAAAACACTTTTGTTTAAAAATACCATTCTCCTTTAAAAACTCATTTTTAATAGCAAAACACCATTTTCAGTTAAAACCCATCATTAATTCCTAAATACTCAAAAAAAGGAAAATAATATTTTTATTTTAAAAAACATGTAAGCTTGATGTTAAATAAAAAATTAAAATAAAACTCATATGGGTGAAAATTTCTTTGTCAATGTGTATGTCAACAATGGGACATTCATTTTGTACCTTTTAAAATTTTTTATAAAAAAGGTAAAAATATTATTTTCAAAAAAATTGAATTAAATTAAAAATAAGCATAATATTAAATTTTTAACTCTTTTATATTAATACCTAAAATAATTTAATGAATATTTACATGGAAGAAAATATTTTGAGAATTTTTATTTAAACATATAAAAATATATTTTAAAATCAAAGTGTCTCATACCACATTGAGTTTTTAAATCTTAAAACCTATGAAAGAATATCATTTAACAAAACACTAAATACAATTAGAATAAATAATTCATTATATTATATTTCAATGTGGATGTATATACACCTCATAAAATATGTTTGGTGTATAATATTAAAATACCTATCCATTAAAATATATTGAGGTGAAGTCCCATATAAATAGCATATCATACTAGTGAAACTTAATCAAAAGAATCAAATATTTGTATCTTCTAAACACCCATATGAATTTTTAAAATAAAAAAATATATATTCAAAATTAATTTCACATAATATCATAGCACTACATAATCATGAATTATAAGATTAACCCAAAGAATAGAAATTGGGCTTGAAAAATATGATACCTCATGTTCCACATCATTTAAATTTTTTTTAAAAATTTGTATTATAGTTCAATGAATATTATTAACTCATTAAAAATTATATTGATATTTTTAATACCTTATTTGATTATTTTATGACATATTATAACCCATTTATTTATAATATTTCATTTTTTTATGTTTTTAGGTTCGTTCCTTTCATAATTTCATGATGAGTTCATTTTTGTATAATTATGGATGTTCTTGTAAAATGGGATTAAAACTACATAAGTATAATTCAATGTTATTAATGAAATTATATAATTATTTATAGTCCCGTATATCATTTTTATTTCTTAAATTACTATGATTCATTAGTTGAAATGTTATTAGTATATCATTAGTTTATCTTAGCAGTTTTTCTGAACACTACAAACCAGATTCATTTTATTTACTATTCTGAGTATATATTACGTAGAAAACATGAAATATTTTATAATATAACTTTTAAAATATGATTTTAATACAGTAAAACTTTTATATCTTCCCTTGAATGTAGTAATTGAAAAATATAAATCATTATTCATGGATATGAAAATGTGACATAATTTGGTAAATAGTTTTTATTATTTGAAAAATATGAGATAATAAATGACTTGGATATAAGATATTAAATTATAAATATAAAAATTACGAATATAAATAATTTTGGAGTTATAATTCATTGATTTATGAACTATTTTAGGATAAATTAGAATATTAAATAAATTGGAGAAGTACATTGAGAAAATTATCTCTTGAATATCAACTCCTTCGGAGACCCTTGAGAACCTTGGATTTGTGCTTGTGATGATACTAGTAAGTATATGATATAGGGAGAGTGAGGAGGATAAATTTGGGAAGATATTTATGGATCTAGATGTCTTTTTTGTTGAAATGGGGTGGTTAGGTGTCATATTTATACTTAAGGATAGGTGGGTAGAAGTGATTAAAATAGTAATTATTTTATATTTAAAGATAACAACATTGAGGTGGAATTATTTTCTAAAAATTATTTTTTAAGTAATTATTTTGATTTTTTTTAAGTTCGAGAAATACCACATGAAAACAAAAATTATTTTAATGTGTTTGTATGTTATCATTTTACCTTTTATCTTTAACCCTTTTCACTATTTTAGTTACACTACTATAAATAATTTTTTACTATGGTAAATTGTCTACTCCTGAAAAATAAATTAAACTTAAAAACTAATTTGAAACTTTTTATTCAAAATATGGAATCCATTTAACCTAATTAAATTAATATAATTTCAAAAATTATATTAAAAATTAATCTCATACACAAAACGATAAAGCAGGTTTTTAAAGCGAAAAGTTCAAAATATTTAAATATTTTTTATCCAATTTCTATTTTAAATAGATTAAAATGACATAAAATGTACTTATTTATGTATTATTAATCTAATTATACCTTAAAATAAAATTTAAATTCAATTTACATATATAAATAAATTAGAAAAATATATAGTTTTAAAATATAATACAGTGTTATTCATTATTAATCACAAAATTAAAATTATCTAGAAATACCATAAAATTGTTTCATATTTTTACTTCAAAATGGAATTAATTTTTTAAAACTAAATTTATGCAATTGTGGGAATTTAATTTTGAAATAAGTGATCCATCAAAAGCCTGAATTGATTCCTTAATAAATATATCTTTTATGTTTAAATTGGGATTTTTTTTCTTGATCCTATCAAACATAGTTGATGTATTAAAAATATTTATTGTATATATAAAATATAAATTGTATTAATATATTTTAATAGTAGTTTATAATTTATTTTGTTAAGATAAAATCTTTTTATAGGCATAATTTTTTTTTATAATAACACGTTCATTATATTCAATTGGTTTTATTTTAGTTTCTAAATAATTGGTTACTAGTGAATTAATATTATAGACATGTGTAAACAATATTTACTTAATTTTTTATCTGACTCAGTCCCTCTATTCCAATAGCTAGGTGATAACCACGACATTTAAAGAAAATATATTATTTTTTTTAAGATGGATGGGGCATATCTTGTATGATATTGAGAATATTTTGTACTTTTAAAATATCAAGGTATCACATACTCACCCTTTAATAAAATTCATCCTCAAAAATTGAACTTGCGATTGCGAAATACTGGGATTATATATAGAAAAAATTTTATATGGAAGAAAAATCTAATAATCTCATTCATAGGGTGAGTTATAAAGAACATTGTCTTGTAAAATTTATCAATCCCAAAACCAAAAATATGTGATGGGTTAAAAGAAAATGGATTTATTAGTATGAAAATTAAATGGATGTTGTTTTTCATTCATAATAATTTTATTAGAGTTGATGAATTATGTTACTTCCTTATCTAAGAACATAAGTAAATATACATACTTGAAAAGTAGAGTCTCATCATTAAAAAAATGTCCACGACAAACTCATATTTTCTCCTAATGATGTGTATGATTTTTTTAATTCTAGAAGCACTAGAATCAACTTATATGGATCATTAAAAGAACAATGGATAAAAATATAATCCTCCCATATTTAGTAATTTAAAAAAGGAAATATGGTAAATAAAGGATATAATATTTCAAAAAAATAATTATCTTTTATTTGAATAAAAACAGCTTTAATCATCAAAATTAAACATTATTACCCAAAGTTCAACATTGAAAGTCAAACAATTAACTATCATTAAAATTACTTGAAATATCCCAGTCTAAAATTTAATCCCAATAATAAAAAGGATTCAATCACATATTATTCCATGATATATTTAATATTTATCTTAAAATAATACCAATATCACTTAAATTATTATACTAAAAAGTAATTTTCCTAATCACATAATATTTAAGAAATAATAATCATAACAATAAATAACCTAAATCACATTAAAGAATATATATTTAAAAAAGATAAATCTTAATTTATTTCTAGAATAAAATACCTTATTATTTTTTTTACCTTAATCGAATAACTTTCAGAAAATATTGAAAATCTCTTAAAACAACAGTAATCATAGAATCACCAAATCATTTTATCATCCCATGGTTATAAATATGATAAAAATCGGTTACCAAAATAAACATAACTTTTATACATCTAATAGTTAGAATGAAAATAATTTCATAATTACCCATACATCATACAGTCTTGTGGTAGGTAAGGCACCCTTGTTACCCTTCGGTTATGTGTTTGATACCCACGGCCCTTCCAGACGTGATATATTGTCACCCTCCCTACAGGTTGTCCATTTTCTAAAACTATATTAAAATAAACCTCATACAATTATTGAAATTAAAAAAAACATTTTAAATACCCATATTATATTCTAACCACAATGGTTATCTCTTACCATCCATTTTCATCCCAAAATGTAATAGTCCATAATTACCTCAAAATTTAATGTCTCTATAAATACCATTACTCACATTAATATTTTATAACTTAGAGACTCAAAATGATTTTATAAGACACTAAACTTTTTATCAAACTAAAAATTATAAACCAATGATGATATCCATTACTCATAATAATAGAACAAAATAAAACATCCTAATCTCCAATGTTATCTAAACCATCATTCGATACCAAATGTAAGGACCCAACAATAAATATCCAAAATTCTAGTGATTTTAAACATAAATTAGCATTAATACAATCATAGGATATTTTAGGTTTAGAGTATTATTAAATTTATAAAAATATATTATATTGTAAATCAATTCATTATAATTGGATACTTTTACTCAGTACCCATTTTTCCCACCAAACAAAATATTCAAAAAAACATGGTTTCTTCCATGATATAACACCACAATTTTCATCATGTACTCATCCTTGTACCAAGTAAAAATTTATCCCAATGAAAAAAATTTGAAACATGGGATTAGAACAAAAATATTAGTAAGGTACATAAAAATAAAAAATCTATTTTTCCATTAAAAGTCATGAAAAACACATTTCATTTTATTTGAAAAAATGAAACAGAACATTTTCACATGAAACACACACACATGCTTATCACGAAACAAATTCCTTTAAAACACATAACAATAAATTTAAAACATCATTAGGTTTTTTATATAATCAATATTAAATCCCTTTGTAGAACCTTCTATTAGAATAACGTTGTAACCAACATCCAATATTAATATTACCCAATTTACTTAACATCTATATTTGGGATCAACCATCGTATAAGTTATATTGGGATCAACCCAGATATAAAATGGGGTAGAAATCTCCATATAAGAAATATTAGGCTCACACATTTTTCAAGAGCTATAATTGGGCTCAAACCATTATATAATCTATGTTAGGATCACCCGTGATCCATAATGGGGCTTAACCCATCGTATAAGATATATTGGCCTAACCTATGAGCTAAAATGGGGCTCCAACCATCATATAAGTGGTATCATGGTCACCTATTTTGTATAATTGTCATATTTAATTTTATGACTAAAACGCTTTTATAATAAAACCCTTTTAAAAACTTTTTCAATCCTATATGAAAAACACTTTTGTATAAAAAAGTACCATTTTCATTTAAACAATCATTTTTAAAAAAAATAATTTTATTTGAAAAATAATATATAGTAAATAAATAACAAATTATTTAAGTAAGGATATTTATGTTATAAAATTTGTATTAATGAAAAGGATACTATATATTAAATTATATTCATGTCGGTGTAAAATTAACGGTTGTTATATTTCATAATAATAGAACATTCTTTTTGTCTCTTGTAAACAATTTCCATATAAAACAAATTAAAACTTTATTTTTGAAACCCATTGATTGAAATTAAATATATAAGTAAATTTAATTTTATAATCATTTTATATTCATATATTAAATAATTCATAGAATATTTACACGGAGTAAACAATAATGAAATTAAAAATTTAACCATTAAATAAAGATATTTTTAAATCAGAGTGTTCCATACCACTTTGAATTATCTGAATAATAAACCCTATGATAAAAAAAATTTTAAAAAATTAAATAAAATTAGAATAAATAAATTCATGATATGATATGTCAAATCATAGAATGAGACAAACTACATTATAAATATTGTATCATGGAAGTGGGATTTAATTAAATGAATCAAATATATGTATATTAGATTAATACACATTTTTTTAAATACCACATAAGAAATTAAAAATTCATTTCACACAATATCTCAGTATGACATAATGAATAAGTATAACTTTAACCCAGGGAATGAAAATTGGGCTAAGAAAATCCCTTACCTCACATTCAACATCCTTCAAATGAGTTAAAAAATCATGTATAATTGTTTAAAGAACATTAATAACTAATTAAATATCTATAATAATATTTATTATACCTTTTTTATGGTTTTATAACAACTTATTAACAATTTATTAATAATATTTTATTATTTCCATGGTTCAAGTGTGTTTATTTCATGGTTTCATGATCTGTTCATTTGTGTATAATTATAGATGTTTTTAAACTCAGATTAAAACTCTATTAGTAGAATTTAATAGTATTTATTATCTTATAGAATCATTTTTTGGCCCCATATATCATTTTTATTTCTTACAGGAGGATGATTAATTATATAAAAGGTTACTGATAAATGTCTAGTTTATTTTAGCATTTTTTATGAACATCATAGTCTAGATTCATTTTATTAACTACTATGAGTATATATGAGTTCAAAAATATTAAGTATATTATAATATACCAATTAAAATATTTTATAACAATATTTACACTTTTATTCCTATCTATGGGAGGATTAATGGAAAAATAAAATTCATTCTTCATGAGGACAGTATACCCACATAATTAGGACAATATTTTTGTTTCATTGAGAAAGAGTAAATGAGCAATGAATTTGGTATGAGATATTCCATTAGAAACATAAAAATTATTTATATAAACAATTATTTATTTATCATGAATTTATGGATAAAGGATGTGAGGAGAAATTGGAAGAATAAATGAAATTGAGAAAGGTACTTTGATAAAATTTCCTCTTGAATATCACCGTTTTTTAGAGACCCTTAAGGAACATGGATTTGGTATTCTGTTGAGAAAATTAGAAATAATAAGTTTTTAGAATGATTAGGATCGGTTATGGTGTATATTTTAAGAGCTAAAACGATTTTTAGTTGAAGTGGGGTGGTGAGTGGTTGTATTTATAAATGAGGAGATGTAGGTTTAAGTGATTAAAATAACATTGATTTTATATTTGAAGATAACTAAATTGATGTGGAAATTTTTTCAACAAATTATATTTTTAATTAATGTTTTTATGATGTTTATTGTTTATAAATTTCATCAAAAAATGATAAATATTTTAAATTTTTAGGTATTTTAATCATTTAACTTTTAACATTAACCCTTGTCACTATTTCTCCTATACAATAGTAAATAATTCTTTTACCACAATAAATTTTTTATACCTAAAAATAAAAATGATATTACAACCTAATTCGTGACATTATATTACAAATATAGTATCCATTTTATGTACAAAAAATTCACATTATTGGAAAATTTGTATTTAAAATTAATCTAGGAGACGAAATAGTGAACAAGGTTTTTAAAGTGAAAAGATTAAAACGTTGAATTGTTTTTATACCGAATTTCATCGAAAATTTATTCAATTATCTAAATGTATTTATTTTTTTATAACTGAACTAATTAATCTCTAATACCAGTTTGTAATATAATTTACCCATATAGACAAATTATAAGAAAAACAGTTTTCAAATTAAATGAAGTATTTTTTTAATTTAAAAAAAATGAAACTTATCATAAAAACACCAAAAATTCACCCTGAGTTAATTTCGATATTTTAATTTCAATAAATAATTTTATTGTTTAAAAAAATTATAAATTAACAATAATTTGTTCTAAAACAAGTGCTGTATAAAAAGGCTGCAAAATTTTCTTTTAGAAAAATATTGCTTTTTTTGCTTAAACTATTATTTATTCTTATCTTAATCATAAATAAATTATTTACTGAATAAAAAAACTTTCTTATTGAATATATAAAATATAAAACTCAATATACTATTTTTATAATAGTGATTAATTTATTTTCCTAACGCAATTTTTTTTAATTAGGGTTTTTATAAAAACAAATCCTTTAAATTCAATTGGATTTTTATTAATTTATGATTAGTTGTTAACAAATGAGGTCATTTTAAAAATATATATATAATATATTTTAATAATATCATAAGTCTAATTCATTTACTCCATTCCATTGGCTAGGTGATAACAATTGCATTTAAATAATAATGATTTGTTGAATGTTTAAGCTTGATGTGGAAAATCTATTATGGTTTCAATGATAGTGTCTCATTTTAAAATATTTTAGGTATACATCCTTGTTTATGTATCATTATATATCATCTTTAGATCATCCCTTACTTTTTATTGTATCTTTATCAACGAACGTAGTCAACAACCATGATATAATATCACAACTAACCTTATCCACCTACTTTTTCAACAAACACATTCTACCCAAAAACAATGTAATGTTGCCTTGAAGAATTTTACCCACATTTAGGACAAATCTATTTTTTCTAATTATTTCATTTACCTGTAGGAAAATATTTTTCAAAGAATATCATATTAAAATTTCCCCATTCTTTAATATCTATTTGGTGAAATTATTTTTTATTCTTGATCAAGGGTCGATGTTAATCTTCATCCCTCATTAATCCATATATTTAATGATAAAAATATTCTATAACATGCTAGATAATATTAAAAATATTAATTTTCATTTCACATCAATATTATTTAATTATATTGTATTGATTTATATTCATTATAAATAATATTTAATTTAATATCAAAAAATTAAAATAGTTTTTTTCTCAATAAATCTGATAAAAATATGGTTTTATTTAAAAAATTTATATATAAATTATATATTTTTAATTTAAAAAAAATTCGTGTTTCAAATGATAATTTCAAGAATATATTTGCATGAAAATTATGACTTTTTTCTAACAATATTGATTTTAAATTAAATAGTGAAAAATAATAGTTTTATTAATGAAATTATTTCTGTTAAATAATTCCCATTAATTTTTAAACATGATATCAAATTTAAAAAAGTCTTTTATAATTATATATAATCAATTTTGGACAAATGTTATATCTCATTTTTATATTTTTCAGTTTTTTTGAAAAAATCTATTTTAAAGAAACAATTTTTTATTTTGTTTTTCCTTTTAACATTAAAATAAATTTTTAATCATATAGAAATTGTATATTTATAAATGTCTTTTATATTTGAAACAAGTATATTAATTTTTAAATATAGGTCCATTTTATTTTTTTTCAATATGAATAATAACCATATTTAATGATTTTTAGAATGATAAGGGTAAATAAATTAATTAATGTTAAAAATAATATTATTGTGGCCAAAGAAATACCTTCATAGCTAACTTTTTCTATTGCATGAGTATAGTAATTCCATTTTTTGAATCTTCAAAAATATAGCAACTCAATTCCATATTAGATTATTTTTACCAAAATAGTATTTATGAAAAATATAATGTTTCAAATATCATCTTTGTGGTATTAATATCTATAATATTTTTTGGTACGGATAAAACTACTTATGTTCAGTTATAAATAGTTATTTGAAATAATAACTATTTTTTAATGGAAATTTTTATTTTAATTTTCACCCATAAATTACTTACTATTATTTCATAGAAAACATCGATATCGTTCCTATGAATATAGTAAAAACATGTTTATAATTATGAAAACTCTAAATGTGATATTGTTTGATTGAGTTTTATTGTCCCATAAATTTTATATATAATAAGTAATAATTAGGTATATTTTAGTTTATTATATTACAATATCATTATTTTCGTGTTATTGGCAAATTCAGATTATATAAAGTGTTCCAAAACTGACTTCGATGATATTTTTTAATATATTATATTTTATTAAATGAATTAAAAAACATAAAAATACAATATTTATCCATGTGAATGGGATATTGTTGAAATGTCAAAAAAATTCCATTTATGGGAAAAAAAATTTTTATATAATATTTTATTACCCTAAAGGGTAAAAACCTTAATACCATGATAATTGTTAGAAATGGTTAATACATGTTAAATTTTCATATTTATCTTCACATCGATTGATGTTTATACGTTTTTTTAGAAGATAAAAGTTGTCTTCCATTCCTTGACCATTGAAGTGATATTTATGTAACGAAAGAGATTCCATGATTATGATTACATTAAATTCAAATAAATGATAATGATGATATTTTTGTAAGAATCCCAATTTAAAAAACATCAATTAGAGAAGAATCATGGAATATGAATATTATCATTATACCATAGGGGATTTTCACTAATAATTGAACATAAAATTGATGAGGTTATATTGATAAACCCTTAGAATATACTTCAAATTAAAATGTGTTATTAGATCCATAATAATATATGATATTGCAAGCTAAAGTGTAGAGGGTAATTGTACCTTTCAATACGTCATTATAATACACCACAACATAAATAAAAATCTCAAGATATTTTTATTTATCTCTATGGTTTAGAGGTTATTAACTACAATTATCATAATTAAGTTTGACAATTTTTTTACTAGTTAACCTAATATGTGTACTCTTTACAATTAGAATACTATAGTGTGTGTTATGTATTATCTAGTAATTTCCCTTTATTTTTAGATAAATTCTTCTTCCCATCATGTAAGAATTAAATTTATCAATGGAGATCCTTTCCACACGTAAAATAATTTCTTCTCCTCTTAAGATAATCTCCTCCATGTAACCCTACACAAATTAAGCATAATATGAAATATTATCTTCTAATCTCTATTATTTTTTAAGAACCTCAATTTAATTATGTATTTATTTTCTAATCAAAACTTTGGGATTGATTGGTTAATCAAATATCCATTTCCACCATGATATCACATTGAATAAGATCATCGTAGATACTAATGTACCTAATAGATAATCACCATATGGGACATGGTATTAAGCCAGTGAAGAATCAATAATTCTTATATTTAGGTCGGATGATAATACATGAAGCATTCCACTCAATAATTTTATAATTTTCCTCACAAATACTAATGAATTTACCGTACATATAAATTATGTCAAGGAATTTCTTCTCTATTTTCTTACTTATAATAAGGGGAATTTAATTATTGAAAATTATTTTTCTTAACTCATCCCACTCAATGGCATAAATTTTACACTATTTCTTTGTTTTCTTGATAAGATACCACAATTGTCATGCATTTACTTCCATATAATGCACAACTAGAATAACGCTTTCATGTTCCAAAAAAATAGATAATGAAAAATATCTTTACAATTGTACTTATACATTTCTATGTAACTACTAGAATAACATATATAATAATAGAAGGTGGGTTTTTTCACATGAAGGACTCAACATAACATTTTTTCCTTATTTTATCATTTAGAAGCTCAATATGACTCATATATTTTTAAGGATGTATAAACATGAAGGAAATATTTTTCATTAAATCTCCAATAATATTTGGTTTCTCATATAGAAATCCATTTCTTTTTCCATCACATTTAGCATTAACATTGTTACATTGGGATCAAACTATTGAATGGAACCAAAAAGCACAGTGTGAGAAACAATAATTAGTGTGGTAAACAATATAATCATGAAAAATTATTTATTATGTTTCTAACACATTGCACCTTCTTTTTAATATATAACACCTTTGGATTAAACAATGTATTCCTTGGTCATCATCTTTTAGAATCCCTCATAATGGTTCATAAATAAATTGTGATTTAACTACAGAATATCCCCTCTAGAATGTGAATCTAGTTATGTAGTATTGAAAAACTCAATATGAACCAGAATGATTGTCAAGATACACTAGACAAAATATTTTTAATGGCATTAACCATAAATGAATATTTTTCAAAATCTCTTCCACTTACATTATCAAGAAAATGATTTAATTCTATACATCCATATATTCCCTTCCTTTGAGAGACATTAGGACGTTATCCTATACATCAAAGTATCTTTATGGTTTTCATTGATGTTATCTAATCCTAATATCTGAATATTTAATAAAAATTCCAACAATACCAATTATAGCGACCTGGATTATTCATACATAGTTATTATATCTTAATAAATAAAAATTCAATATATTTTAAAAATACAAAATAAAGGACCATAATGGTTTAGTTTCATTGGACACTATATACAAAATATTCTTTTTTCTTAAAGGATCATCAAAATCTACAATAATCATATTACTACATAGTATTATTTATATGGATACCCTATATAAAACCATTCTTCATTACCAATGGAAAGAAAACATTACAGTTGATGAGATTATATTTTTTATTGGGTAAATAATTGATATTTTAGTGATCACATAATTATAAGATGAGCATAAATTTATAATAACATGAGAGTAACAATTTAAAACCATAAAAAATATTATAGATCATAATTTTGATTCGTGGAATAAATCATGGTAGTTAATAAAACATGATTCATAAATGTTTCAAATAAAATAATCAGTGAGAGGATAACATTCAAATAATCTCTATATTTTTGGCATAAATAGAAGCATAGAAAATCATTTCCTTTAAAAGTATTAATAATTATACTATCCGAGTATATTGGGTTCTCTCCCCATTCCATCACATCCTTAGTCAAGGATCATTCATGAGATAATAATAGTGTAAAATTCAATTACTAAACTAAGTTCACTCCCAATTACATTTTTAATTATCTCATGAGATATTAGTCATTACCCAATTCATTCGATGGTATATAAATAGGATCCCACCCACTATATAATCAGTATAAATACATATTTTTTCCACATGATAATTAAATATTCAGTATATATTATAACCTGTAGAAGGAAAATTGGTTTCATGATCATTTCATTATAGAATAACCCATCGAAAATAAATAGGTTTTATATACATATTTTCCTCATTATCACAATCCATACATATAATGAATAATTATGGTATCATTGAATCGTATCCCTTATAAAGAATAAGAAAAATAATAAAAGTAATTATTTCTTAATGGTTCTATTAAAATATTACTTCAAATATTTGATTAGGAAAATAAAATTTTCATTCTCAAATCAAATATTTAAAATATAAATATTAACAAAATATTATGGATGATTTTTTTATTGAAAAAATTCATTGAATACTTTTAATGATGCGTTAAATAATTTAAAAGTCATGTTAGGAAATTTAATTCATTCTTTTAATGTTAAAAATATATTCGACTTAAATAGTTAGTAAAAAGTCAAAAGTACATAATTTGGAAAATGACATGAAGATTATATTTTAAAAAAATTTACATAAATTAAACCATGTGTAAAAATGATATTAAAATATTAGGAGACTAAAAAGAAAAATATTGTTAAAAAAATTTTAAAAACTTGGATGGGGAAGAAAAAATACTTTTGACATAAGAGAGAATTCATGTATGATTTTCCTAAAAGTATTCATTAATTATCATGATGACATAAAGATAGAAAAAAATGGAATAAATGTAACCAAGAGGATAAAATAGAGACTAATAAGATTCATGATATTTTTGAGAGGTAGATTATGAAATTTTATCATTAATAACATAATGATAAATAATCTTAATAAACAATTAGATTGTAACATAAAACCCTTACCTCATGGTTGAATGTCATCAAATAAAATCTTACTATATATAAAGGAAAATTAATTTTTTTTTGACTCAATCAAATATTCATTTACATTCTTATACTCTCATATATTATCCAATTAATAAACTTCATCATCCCTATATTAATGATTTATTATTATAAACAATATTTCTTTTTAGTAATTGTAAAACAAATCATGAGAGGTTTAGTTTAGAAGTTTTTGTCCATGTACTAAGATCATGATTTAATTACAAGAATAATTTTATACATGACATAAATATTTTATATATTAATTAAATACAAATTCATAATCATCCATAAAAGTTAGAGATAGAAAAATTCTAAACACTACTCATAGAGATACTGGGTCATTTGAATGAATAAATGTTGTTTTTATCTTCTAATAAAAATGGAAAGAAATTTATATAATATTTTATCATAAAAAATAGATAATTATATTATTAATAATGTATATATAAATTAAATATATCCTTCATAAAATATGAGTAAACATGAAATGAAAAATGAGTCACATCACTTCAGAGTGGTGGTATTCCTCAGGTACGCACGAGTGACAATATCATTTTCCAATGAATTAAAAAATAATAAGTTAGATATGATATTATAATTATAGAAGAATAATTTTTTCATAAATATAATATATAAACATTAATCCCATTATAATAACCATCCAAAAAATATGTTGATGGAAAAATAATTTTATCACTACATTGCGGCAGCAGTCCACAAGTACACACTAGCAATGCATTCACTTTCCATTTGATGGAAAAGATAGTTTATTATTGTAGTTAATAATCATAAAAAATAAAATATTTTGTATAATTATTTAGTTTTTTATCATGAATACAATATATATAGTGGTGTCATAGGAAGAAAGAAAATTAAAGTGTTCAGGTAATACAATTACAACTTCTTCAGGTGGCCTCCTTTTGATCACTTGTTGATGAAACATTAAATGGCTTTTAGGACATAATAAACATATAATTAATTTATATAAAATTGTATAATTTATTTGGGTAATTTTTTGTAAATCTATAGGGATTAAATTAGTGTATAGAGAAAATAAGGGTTTCCTATTATAAGTGGGAGAGAAGACACACTAATGATTACATAAAATACTAAAATATTATAAATTTATTCTCAATAAAAATTAATCCAAGTTTAAAGATATTAAAATTTTTCCTAGGTTCAGGTAAAATATGGATAGGAACTATTATTATTTGAACATAAGAGATTATCATACCCTATCTATTATTAAGGGCTTTAAAAATCACAAATCTTGTCAAATCATATCCAATTATTTCAATCATGTCTATTTAAGTTTAAATATGTTTAAAAATGATTATCTATTATGAAATAATTATTTAACACATTATATGTATATTCATGTTGTAATATGTTTAAAATAATTGTTATGTTTGAGTCACAGACACTGACAGTTTAACCGAGACACTGATTGTAACAGCCCAAGATTTTATAAAAAATATTCTTTTTAATTTTATTAATGTCTTCTGTTGTACGCTACACCAAAAGGAGCTTGCACAACACGCGTCCTTGACTTGCCTTGCATTACACGCAATCGCGACCTTCCTCGATAGCGTGTGTAATACGCAATACCGAGTTTTACTAAACAACGATATGCTATTAAAATATTATTAAAACTAGCCGGTATGAATAGTAATAACCACTTTTTAAAATTCTGTAAATCTTATTTTTCAAAATGAACTTCATTTTTGGATTCGGAGTATCGAATTTAGCCTAAGGTGAAATTTTGGTACATTTCGGATAACTTTCATATTCTGATGAATAGTGAAAATTACTAAATTATAATTAAAAAAAAATTTTAATCGAAATAATTAATAGTGATAAATTATTAATTGGAGTAGTTTTAAAGTATATTTAGAATATATTTTTACAATTTAATACAATGTTGGTCATTGGATGTAATTGTACATTTAAACCAGACATAAACAAGTGTCAATCTTTTGATAGATATTGTTTCTTAAAAACACGCTATTTGTTTTAACAGTGGGATTTAATTATAAAATTAATTAATGCAACTTCGATGTTATGAATTTGGTAAAATAGACTTCATTTTTGAATTCGGAATATGAAATATAGCTTAGGATGAAATTTTGGCATTTTTCTGAAAACCTTCATTTTTTGATGAATAGTGAAACTACTAAGTGGTAGTTAAAAAACTGAATTTTTCATAAAACTTAATTTTACCGCTTCTGTGAATGGAATTTCAAAAATCCGAGAGACACGGTTGATGTCAGTATGTAAAATGAGGTTCAATGAGATGAAAATAATTTTTGGTGAATAGTAACTTTTTACTTTTATTTACCACGGTTAAAAGTAAATAGGGTAATTGAGGGTAAGAATGATATTAATATTACCCTAACACATGTCCTAATTCTATTGGACAAGTGTATCTCGACCAAAAACAACCTTAAGTGTAAAATATTATCATTTAGGCCCACTTGGATTAGATTAGGACATTTATTATTATTTAATTCAAAGAAGAGTTAAAAGAGTTAAAATCAAAGTATATTCACTAAAACATTTTTAATATGGGGTTATACATAAGATAAATTCGACTATAAATATTCATTAGAAATATAAAAAGATTTCCTATATAATGATATTTTATTTATAATTTTTAGACTTTAAATAAATTAATTTATTTATGACACAACGATGATGCAGTAATTACCCTTTTAAGGAAATATTAACATAATTGATGTTATAAATACTCAAATTAATGTAATTTGAGACTTTTTATGAATTACACTAATTTTATAGGTTACTATGATATATTAGTGTTGATTTAATCAACTTGGTTCGAACATATAATTCTGTTATGACTTTCACAAAAATCATATATCAAATAGTGTCAAAATTGACACAAAATAGTTTTTAAATAAAATATTATATTATTAATTGTTATTTTATTCCTAAAAATATAAGGTTCGGCCAAATGACTTAGATAAGGATATATATATTAATAATAAACAATTTGGGGTTCGTTTGGCTTGTTATAGTAAGTGTATTAACCATATAGTTAAAGAAAACAAAAAGACACGGTAAAAGTTAAATTATTTAACTTAGAGATAAATCTAATTGATAAGGTTAAAATAAGAACCTAAACTTGTCTAAATCCTATTGGTTGATAGGATTTCGACCCATCCCCACTTTAGCTTCGAAATAAGACCCTTTGGAACCATTATAAACCGATTTTTACTTTAATATAAAATAATATTTTGAGATATTCCTAAAGTGCCCCTCTCCTCCCTTATAAAAGGACACCTCCTCCCCCTCCTCCTCACACCAATTTGAGCACTCAAGCTCGGCCAACCCCTGACAAAATCTCTTATCCACTTCCTTAGCAACATCCTAGAGGTTCTGGGCTTCCTCAAAGACCAATTTTAGTGCCCTAAGAGGAGGTCTCAAAGAGGAGCTTCAAAGAAGAGGTAATTACCGTTACCAATTCTTTCATCTTTATTTCTTCTACCACTTCTTCTTAGGTTGTTTAATTATGAAGTAATAACATCAGTATCACTCATATACTGATATGTTATTATAAGTATGAAACAACCCTATTTCACCATCTATCCATCCTACGGAAAAAGAAATCACCGCGCGTGCGTACGTACGGAATACCGTCTCCACGCCGTGGTGTAATCTATTTTCCACCACCACCTTACATGGATGGGTATAATGGTGTAAAGAATAACTATACATAGTTATTAAAACATCATATTGATTCTGATATATTGTATAATCCACTCCAATTCAATTCAATATTTATGGAAATGATATCATCGCTCGTGCGTACGTACGGACTACCGTCTCCACGACGCGATGAGATTCATTCTTAATGATTAACCATTCATGAATGATTATAAAGTATATATAATAAGTACTAATGAAATATATGACATAATAATGATACTGGGTTTATGTATATATATATATATGTATGTCATCTACTTACTTCCATTCAAGACAATAAGGAAAGAAAAACAGCGTTCATGCGTACGTACGGACTACCGTCTCCATGAACGGTGTTTTTCATTTTATTTATCTATCTATTATAAATATATATCTACTGAATATATATGATATATAAATCATATTTTATATTCTGGAAGTAAGTAAATCATGATATAAGTAATAATGATGTCAAGAACAACAAGTCAAAACACCTACGATAAATGAAACGATTTTACCCAAAACGCTTCTTTAACATGGAATTTACAAAAGAACGGGTAATATAATGTCATATGTGAACCATATATGATATCATAACAATGAATATGATTCTGTAATAAGTCAATGACATTATTTAAATCATTATACAGGAGGTTCGGACACATACGAAGCAAATCAGACCTAAGGTAAGGGAAATATCACAATCTCATTTTTATCCGAGATTGTTTATTCGTAAGTATTTACTGGGGTGTATTTTATCATCCACGTCCATGTTTCATCAATATTTATTATTACTTCCATCCACCTACAATAGTTTAAATCCAATTTTACCCTTCGGTGAGTTTTTAGTAAAGAATATGAAGGGAATCTTTTGTCGTTTTTTCGTACGAGGTACTTTTTGACTTTTCCGACAAAAGTACGAAGAATGTTTTTTTTAACTTATACGGGATGAATGGATTTTTAAAACATTATTTACAAGAAGCTTCCTTTAAAAGTTGTAAAGTTTATTTTTAATCAACTTCTTTTAGTTTAAAATTGTATGACATGTTAAGAAAGGAAAAGTGTTTTTGAAGTAGAAAGGATATTTTCCTCAAGAATGAAGTTCAAGTGTTTTATCAAAATTATTTTCCATCTAAGATAATAAAGGGTTCTGTTTTTATCCCTATTATTACATTGATTTGATTGTGTTGTGATGGAATATTTTTATGAATTCCTTTATCGTATATGAATTGTTTTATGATGTCATGATGTTTAAGATTCCCATTTTTATTACATGGGTTATGCAATGATGTATGGTTTATGATTTTGTGGCACACATAAGAATGGTATCATTATGAGATGGGTGGGACCTATATCTCCCTCCAATGCATTGGGTAATGATTTTATATCTCATGAGATAGACAGGGCTGGAACGGTAGGTTATACCGGTTCAGTGAAACAGGACTGAAACGAGGGTTACTCGATTCAGAAAGGGACTTTGTCCACTAAGATAGTCTTGGCAATTCGTCTTGACTAACAAGAAATGATTCTCTATGATTATGTGTGTATTCCACAAAGTTTCATGTTTTAAGTTATGATTATTGGGATTACTTTTTCACTGCCATGATTTATCCCATGATTATGAAATTATGCTCTCTTTTGCAGGTTATGATTTCCAAAATGTTATGTTCTTATGAATATGATGTGATTGATATTTATTTTGTTTACCCTTACAGAGCATTTGAGCTCACCCTTTTATGTTTTATTTTCCCCAGGATATAAAGAAAGGTTTTAGGTAAAAAAAAGGAAGATCTTTATGGGAGATTTTGAAGATCTTTCACCACGATTAGAAGATTATAGTCCGAGTTTCCAAAGACACTAAACTATTACGGTCCTTGTGTGTGTGTTTTTGTAATGTACTAAGTATTCCGCAAAAGTAATGTAATGTCAATGTAAGTCAAGATACGGGTCTCTACAGTTGGTATCAGAGGAAAGGTTTAGTCAACCTTTGGAAACTAGGACGCGAAAACGTTAGTGAGATCCCTAGAGATATTTCTAAGGTATGTCTAGGGATGTCCCTAAGGATAAGTATACGTATAGGATATAGTCCCAGAACTACGGTAACGATCTTAGAATTTATCCTAAGATGTTAGATATTGAGGGTGCTCCCCCTTTACTATGTTGTCTTCCCTAGCATGATTTCGCCTCTCACAAAATTCTTTTTGTGTTTTAGTTAATGGAGGGAACCAGAAGGAATTCGGTTAACATTAAATCCAATGGACAAATTGGTGACTATGAGCAACAAAATTGTGTAATGCCTAGAGATAAATATATTGTGAATATGTCGAATCAGTCATCGCGATATATGATTAACAAGGTGAAATTTAGTGGTATGACTAATTCATCAAAGAAGAGGAAGATAAACTATTATGCATGTTCGCATGTTGAAGAGCATAAAGAAAAGAAGATTGAGATTTCTAAAGAAGGGAAGAAGAACCTTGAGGAATACCTCAAATGGAGGGACCGATGCTATCTGTGTGGAGAAAAGGGTCATAGGGTGACAGATTGTTATGGAGTTCAATGTCTTATTTGTGGAGAACATGGGCATTACCCAACTCAATGCCCTGACCTAAAAAGATACTTCTAAATCAAGGAAGGACTTATTCCAGGACAGTCATTGAAGTGGATGGACTGAAGTGTTTATGTATTGGTATTCAAGAATAATGTTGTTGAGGTACTTTTATGGTGTATTGGAATATTTATGTATTGGTCTAATGTGGTATTCGAAGTGATTGAGGTATTTTGGAAAAAAATATGATATGCGGATAATGAAGGGAAAATGAGAAAATGAAATATTTGACAGTATTCATGAGCTCATGATTGATATAAGGATTAAGTGATATCATGGTTTGAGAATATAGAATTTTGAGGAATTTGGGATGTGGAAAGTGTTAACATTTAACTGCATTCATGTTTTCACTATGGATCAATGGGTATTCAAGAGAATACATGATTAAGGCCTTTGAATGTTTGGAATGTGACCAACAAGACATATCTTATGATATATAGGGATCAAAGATGGTATTAAATCTCTGGTAATCGTTTTCACTATATTATGACAATGGACTGCAGTATTATGGATAAGCCTAAAGATTGGAATAGATTATGTTGGACAAAAGTTAGGATCGAACTTTTTTCGATATTATTGATGGGATGTTATAGTAATATAGTTCTAGAAAAAGGACAACCTGCAGGACGGGCGACAGCCCATCGCTTCGGACAAGGCTGTGGGAATCGAACCCACAACCGGAGTGCGACTGGCCTTTATCGCCTACCACTAGCCGACAGGAAGTCCCTGTTTAGTAGAAACTAGTTTTATTATATTAAGCAGTATGATATATGAAGTATAAGTCCATTTTAGGAACCATATATGATTAATCTCACTATAGATCGACTTATGTATATAATTTTTGGTAACCTTTTGTTTGAGACAGATGGAATGACCCGTCATTCTATCACATGATCTGCTAACACTTCACGAATAACAAATTCAACTTCATTTATTTAAGAGATGAAGTGGAAATTGTTCTAGGCACGAACAATAGAGAGATTGTACCAAAATAAAGAAAGTATTTTTTCCAATTCAAATTTTCAACTTTAGGGAAATGATCTTGAAAACCAAAAATGTTGTCCTAGTGATCTTATACTTGATGAATCGGATGGTACCTTAGATCGTCACAAATTTATGGATTTGTGATTATTGGATTTTCCATAGCCATGTTCTCTACCACTCTCCATTAGAACATGATGGTTAGATTTCTCTTCCATATCCATATTTTCACCTATGTGGAAACCCAATGATTAGTTTATTTGGGTAACCGTTACGTTTCATACTTTTGTTTTTAAAGATTGGTTTTGATATTCCTTTTTACGATGTGGGTTTCTATTAAAGAAACTTTCAAATAGTAAACCATTTATAACCCCGACGAATTTCGAGGGCGAAATTCATTTTAAGGGGGGTAGAATGTAACAGCCCAAGATTTTATAAAAAATATTCTTTTTAATTTTATTAATGTCTTGTGTTGTACGCTACACCAAAAGGAGCTTGCACAACACGCATCCTTGACTTGCCTTTCATTACACACAATCGCGACCTTCCTCGATAGCGTGTGTAAGACGCAATACCGAGTTTCACTAAACAACTATATGCTATTAAAATATTATTAAAACTAGCCGGTATGAATTGTAATAACCACTTTTTAAAATTCTGTAAATCTTATTTTTCAAAATGAACTTCATTTTTGGATTCGGAGTATCGAATTTAGCCTAAGGTGAAATTTTGGTACATTTCGGATAACTTTCATATTCTGATGAATAGTGAAAAGTACTAAATTATAATTAAAAAACAACTTTTTTAATCGAAATAATTAATAGTGATAAATTATTAATTGGAGTAGTTTTAAATTATATTTAGAATATATTTTTACAATTTAATACAATGTTGGTCATTGGATGTAATTGCACATTTAAACCAGACATAAACAAGTGTCAATCTTTTGATAGATATTGTTTCTTAAAAACACGCTATTTGTTTTAACAGCGGGATTTAATTATAAAATTAATTAATGAAACTTATATGTTATGAATTTGGTAAAATAGACTTCATTTTTGAATTCGGAATATGAAATATATCTTAGGATGAAATTTTGGCATTTTTCTAAAAACCTTCATTTTTTGATGAATAGTGAAACTACTAAGTGGTAGTTAAAAAACTGAATTTTTCATAAAACTTAATTTTACCGCTTCTGTGAATGGAATTTCAAAAATCCGAGAGACAAAGTTGATGTCAGTAAGTAAAATGTGGTTCAATGAGATGAAAATAATTTTTGGTGAATAGTAACGTTTTACTTTTATTTACCACGGTTAAAAGTAAATAGGGTAATTAAAGGTAAGAATGATATTAATATTACCCTAACACATGTCCTAATTCTATTGGACAAGTGTATCTCGACCAAAAACAACCTTAAGTGTAAAATATTATCATTTAGGCCCACTTGGATTAGATTAGGACATTTATTATTATTTAATTCAAAGAAGAGTTAAAAGAGTTAATATCAAAGTTTATTCACTAAAACATTTTTAATATGGGGTTATACATAAGATAAATTCGACTATAAATATTCATTAGAAAGATAAAAAGATTTCCTATATAATGATATTTTATTTATAATTTTTAGACTTTAAATAAATTAATTTATTTATGACACAACGATGATGCAGTAATTACCCTTTTAAGGAAATATTAACATAATTGATGTTATAAATACTCAAATGAATGTAATTTGAGACTTTTTATGAATTCCACTAATTTTCTAGGTTACTATGATATATTAGTGTTGATGTAATCAACTTGGTTCGAACATATAATTCTGTTATGACTTTCACAAAAATCATATATCAAATAGTGTCAAAATTGACACAAAATAGTTTTTAAATCAAATATTATATTATTAATTGTTATTTTATTCCTAAAAATCTAAGGTTCGGCCAAATGACTTAGATAAGGATATATATATTAATAATAAACAATTTGGGGTTCGTTTGGCATGTTATAGTAAGTGTATTAACCATATAGAGAAAGAAAACAAAAAGACATGGTAAAAGTTAAATTATTTAACTTAGAGTTAATCTAATTGATAAGGTTAAAATAAGAACCTAAACTTGTCTAAATCCTATTGGTTGATAGGATTTCGACCCATCCCCACTTTAGCTTCGAAATAAGACCCTTTGGAACCATTATAAACCTATTTTTACTTTAATATAAAATAATATTTTGAGATATTCCTAAGGTGCCCCTCTCCTCACTTATAAAAGGACACCTCCTCCCCCTCCTCCTCACACCAATTTGAGGACTCAAGCTCGGCCAACACCTGCCAAAATCTCTTCTCCACTTCATTAGAAACATCCTAGAGGTTCTGGTCTTCCTCAAAGACCAATTTTAGTGCCCTAAGAGGAGGTCTCAAAGAGGCGCTTCAAAGAAGAGGTAATTGCCGTTACCAATTCTTTCATCTTTATTTCTTCTTCCACTTCGTCTTCTTAGGTTGTTTAATTATGAAGTAATAACATCAGTATCACTCATATACTGATATGTTATTATAAGTATGAAACAACCCTATTTCACCATCTATCCATCCTACGGAAAAAGAAATCACCGCGCGTGCGTACGTACGGAATACCGTCTCCATACCGTGGTGTAATCTATTTTCCACCACCACCTTACATGGATGGGTATAATGGTGTAAAGAATAACTATACATAGTTATTAAAACATCATATTGATTCTGATATATTGTATAATCCACTCCAATTCAATTCAATATTTATGGAAATGATATCATCGCTCGTGCGTACGTACGGACTACCGTCTCCACGACGCGATGAGATTCATTCTTAATGATTAACCATTCATGAATGATTATAAAGTATATATAATAAGTACTAATGAAATATATGACATAATAATGATACTGGGTTTATGTATATATATATATATATGTATGTCATCTACTTACTTCCATTCAAGACAATAAGGAAAGAAAAACAGCGTTCATGCGTACGTACGTACTACCGTCTCCATGAACGGTGTTTTTCATTTTATTTATCTATCTATTATATATATATATATACTGAATATATATGATATATAAATCATATTTTATATTCTGGAAGTAAGTAAATCATGATATAAGTAATAATGATGTCAAGAACAACAAGTCAAAACACCTACGATAAATGAAACGATTTTACCCAAAACGCTTCTTTAACATGGAATTAACAAAAGAACGGGTAATATAATGTCATAAGTGAACCATATATGATATCATAACAATGAATATGATTCTGTAATAAGTCAATGACATTATTTAAATCATTATACAGGTGGTTCGGACACATACGAAGCAAATCGGACCTAAGGTAAGGGAAATATCACAATCTCATTTTTATCCGAGATTGTTTATTCGTAAGTATTTACTGGGGTGTATTTTATCATCCACGTCCATGTTTCATCAATATGTAATATTACTTCCATCCACCTACAATAGTTTAAATCCAATTTTACCCTTCGGTGAGTTTTTAGTAAAGAATATGAAGGGAATCTTTTGTCGTTTTTTCGTACGAGGTATTTTTTGACTTTTCCGACAAAAGTACGAAGAATGTTTTTTTTTAACTTATACGAGATGAATGGATTTTTAAAACATTATTTACAAGAAGCTTCCTTTAAAAGTTTTCAAGTTTATTTTTAATCAACTTCTTTTAGTTTAAAATTGTATGACATGTTAAGAAAGGAAAAGTGTTTTTGAAGTAGAAAGGATATTTTCCTCAAGAATGAAGTTCAAGTGTTTTATCAAAATTATTTTCCATATAAGATAATAAAGGGTTCTGTTTTTATCCCTATTATTACATTGATTTGATTGTGTTTTGATGGAATATTTTTATGAATTCCTTTATCGTATATGAATTGTTTTATGATGTCATGATGTTTAAGATTCCCATTTTTATTACATGGGTTATGGAATGATGTATGGTTTATGATTTTGTGGCACACATAAGAATGGTATCATTATGAGATGGGTGGGACCTATATCTCCCTCCAATGCATTGGGTAAAGATTTTATATCTCATGAGATAGACAGGGCTGGAACTGTAGGTTATACCGGTTCAGTGAAACAGGACTGAAATGAGGGTTACTCGATTCAGAAAGGGACTTTGTCCACTAAGATAGTCTTGGAAATTAGTCTTGACTAACAAGAAATGATTCTCTATGATTATGTGTGTATGCCACAAAGTTTCATGTTTTAAGTTATGATTATTGGGATTACTTTTTCACTGCCATGATTTATCCCATGATTATGAAATTATGCTCTCTTTTGCAGGTTATGATTTCCAAAATGTTATGTTCTTATGAATATGATGTGATTGATATTTATTTTGTTTACCCTTACTGAGCATTTGAGCTCACCCTTTTATGTTTTCTTTTCCCCAGGATATAAAGAAAGGTTTTAGGTAAAAAAAGGAAGATCTTTATGGGAGATTTTGAAGATCTTTCACCACGATTAGAAGATTATAGTCCGAGTTTCCAAAGACACTAAACTATTACGGTCCTTGTGTGTGTGTTTTTTTAATGTACTATGTATTCCGCAAAAGTAATGTAATGTCAATGTACGTCAAGATACGGGTCTCTACACTGATAGAGTAAATGTCTCACCGATAGTTCAACTGTGACACCGACAAAAGGAATGTCTCACTGACAGAAGGAAAGTCTCACCAATAAAAGAAAGGTATCACTAATAGAAGAAATGTCTCACTGATAGTAGAAATGTCTCATCAAAAGATATATTGTCTCATTGAGAGAAGAGATGTCTCACTGTAATTACATATTGAATCAATGATAGATGAATCACCAATAGAACAAAATGAGTCACTTAAACATTGAGTCACCAACACATTGAGTCATAGACAAATTGAGATACTAATAAAATGAATCTTCAATAGAATGAGTCACTAATACCAATAGAAGAACTCACCAATAGACAGAGTCACTGATAGAATGACTCAGCGTCATAGGAGTCACTGATAGTTTGTTTAATTTTTTTTTATTAAAAATTTTATATAACGGTTCTATTTGAGTTTTTTAATTCTACTAATAAAATTAATTCTTTTTTAGACAATATTAATGACTATGTTAGTGGAATGTAAGAGGTACGAGGAACATCCATATGTTCTTTCTCAAGATGCTCAAGATACTAGAAATAAAATAAAACCTTGGTTCAAGAGCTGTATAAGATGAGAGAGAACCAAAAAATAATATAATAACATAGATACTATTCCAAGCCAAATAACACATGAAAAACTACCATTCCTCTTAACTATAATCTAGAATATGATTTATTTTCATCAAATATTAAATAATCCTTTCATCAAACAAATTCTAAGAATGAGAATATCTTCTAACAGGAAAATAGAACACAATGCTCCAACGATAATCTATTTTAGTGTCTGTTTCTAGAAGAGTACTCAATCATTCACATCTCCTATATTCAAAGAGTGTGATTCTACATTTTATAACAGACAGGTCCTTCTAAAATCTATCACTTTTTTTCTTCTCAATTGGGGTAATTTATAATATATTTCTTGTGGTGTGTGAATCTATCCATTAAAAAAACAATATTTCATTTACTAAACTAAAGTATAAAAGATATACTAACACAAAAATCATTTTACACCTGTTATTTCCCATTTTGAACTGTGGTAGAGGTCCTTTGTGACCTGACTATTTGAATTCCCACAAATAACTATCTAAGAGGTCTTATAAACTAGACAATTTTATATTGTTTTATATTCCTTGATCTAGGTTTTGGATCAAATATTTATATATATTTCTTGGTGGAAGGTGATCACCAAGTGTAGAGGACTAAGTCTCAGATTGGGACTGAACATATTGTTTTAATCTACTATGTTCTCAAATTTAGTTTACTGTGTTTTAATTCATATTTTAGAAAACAATGTTTCACTTTGATTTTTGTAATTGGATAGTATTTATAAATTTTTGGGATTAGTAAATTTTTTTCAAAAGTTTTACCAATACATAATATTGTTATAACTAAGGATTAATAAATCTTAAGAAAATAAATTGAATATAAAAACTATTATAAATTTACTACTTTTATTAATTGGCCGATATTGTTTTTAATTTGAGGGATTCATTCAAATAAAATGTTAACATATATTTTTATATAAACCAGATTCAACCCCCCCCCCCCACCTCTTGTGTGTTTTACTCAGACCAACATTTGGAATCAATGTTTCTCAAAATCCTTGTAAAATATTTTGAACTATGATTTTAGATGTCTTTTAATGATCTCAAAATTTCTATTAGTTATAAATGTTTCGCTCTTAAAGAAACATGTTTCTTTATTATTTTACTTTGGATAATAGACAATAAGGTTCTACTACCAATAGACCTCCCCCTTTTTAATGGAAACTTTTATGAGATTTGGAAAATTTAGATGAAAATTTATTTAAAATGTATGGGTTTTTGAGATTTGGTCTTCTATTGTAGATGAATATAAAATTTATACTATTTCAAAAATAAATGGGATAACCCAACAATAATGATTTATAAAAATAACTACAAAGGTAGGAATTATTTATATTTTTCATTAGGTGATGAATAATTTAAGAGAATTTCTACATGTAAAACAACATATGAGTTTCGGGATAACATAGCTATTTTCCAGGAAAGAACACTATTGTCAATGAAATGAGGCATAATACCTAGACTATCAAATATGATAACATTAAGATGAATCTTGATGAACCCATTTATGATATGTATCTCAGGTTCAATGAGACAGTACATACAATGATATATCATGGGATACTAGTGGACAAAAAATGGCAAATCATGTGGCTACTTAGATGTGTACCCTAAAGGTGGAGGGGAACATCAGGGTTAATTAAAGAATCCAATGATATCAGTAATATTCCATTTTTGGAACTAATTGAAAAATAGAGATTTATGATAAATAATTAATAGTCAATAGGGAGGAGGAGGTTCAACCAAATATAATGATTGTATCCTTCGAAACCACTACTTCCAAACATAAATAAAAAGAATGGATTTGAACTCATTATGAAAGTACAAGTGGTGAAAATTCACCATCTGATAGTGATAAAAAAATGGGTCAGTTATCCACAAGGTTAAAGAAGTTTTATATAAGGAATATATTTTGCAGGAATCCCTACTACAAAGGTAAATATGATAATAAGGGAAACTAGAAAAAGTATTGGAAAAGGAATGATAACTCAAATGAAATAGTTTTTTTTTAATGTATGAGAATGGTACATGTGAAGGATCACTGTCCTATGTTAATATATATGAATAAAAAAGATGAAAAATATAAAAGACACAAGATGGAAATGAAGGTCACTTGGAGTGCCTTCCAGGATAGCTCAAGTGAGCCAGAATCATCACATGATGAGAAAAGTGACAAGTAAAACACGTGTTTTATGATAAACACATATGTGGTAACTCTTGAGTCTCCTATACAAAATTCATATTATTCTATAGATGGAAGTGACTATGAAAATTTGAATAATAAGGATATTATTTAATATTCCCAAATTCATTAAGAAATATTTCATAAATTGAAATATGAATATAAATATTTAAAGAAACATATTTCTCTACCCTTTTCTGTTAAATCTGATCTTACCATATAAAGGTAGACGAATGCTCAATTTTGTAAATAAAATAATGGTCATTAATTTTCCAATGATCAATTAAAAATGGACATAGAAAATTTTACCAATGGGGATAATATTCTTACCAAAATTCTTGGTAAACAAATTTCTTTATGCAATACTATGGGTATAAGATACCAACTTGGATATAGGAACATAAAAAAAAAATCATTTTGTATATAAATTTGAAAAATCAAGTTTTATTGCTAGGTCTAGAAAATTTTCTTTATATTCCTACTATGAAAAATATTTTACTATTTCAAGTACTTATGACTGAAAAAAAAATCTATTTTTCCAATACATTAAAAACTATTTATGAGAAACCCATGAAACAAATGTGGGTCCCCAAAGAACTTATTACTAATGTTACTGGAGATAATAAAATCAGGGTACCAAAATATTTTCATGTCTAATCTGTATTTTTAGGAATAATATTTGAAGAGATCTAGTAGAAGTATATGGTACTTGGACAGTGGATGTTTAAGACACATGATAACAGAATACTAATTCTTCAAAAATCTGGTAAATATTAATGGCGGGTATGTAACTTTTAATAACAATGATAAAGGAAAAAATGAGTGGCCTTTTCCAAATTGGTACCTTTAATTAAACT
The DNA here is from genome assembly GCA_963277665.1 of Viscum album. Lineage (NCBI taxonomy): Eukaryota > Viridiplantae > Streptophyta > Magnoliopsida > Santalales > Viscaceae > Viscum > Viscum album. The sequence goes on from OY728137.1 coordinate 739,505,026, forward strand.
TTAATTTCCAAAGTTAATTTTTTATGGATTAATGTACAATATTCTTAGTATCTAACAATTTTTTGATGGTGGTTTTAACGTTAAATTTGAAAATTATGCATGCATGGTCTTTACTTCTAAAAATGAGTTAGTATCTACTGCCTTCAAAAATTAAAAATTTTATGTTATAAACATAGATTCCTCAGTTTCTCAAAATGATTCATGCTTATGTTCCTTCCATAAAGAGTCATATCTCTTGAATAAGAGGTTATGACATTGTAACATTCCTTCATTTATAAATCTTAAATGGAAATGAATAGTTAAGGATATACCCAAACCTATGTTTCCAAATAAAAACGGCTATAATAATTATCAAAAGGGAAAATAACATAAAATATCATTCAAACGAATGAAATAAGTTTCAACTTCTCAAACTTTTGATTTGGTTCACATGGATCTGTTTGGACCATCTAAAGTTTCAAGTCTAAATGGGAAGCACTATGTCTACATTCTAGTATATGACTTTTTTAGATATGCTTGGACAATTTTCATATCTCAACAAAGTAAAGATTTTCGCATTTAATCAATTATACTAAAATATTAGAAAACCTTAGTGGTTACAAAATTAAATCATTAATAAGTGATCTTGGTCATGAGATTGAAAACTAAGAGTTTGAATATTTTTTTCACACAAAATGGATATATTCATAACTTGTCAACTCCTAGGACATCCTAATATAATGGTGTTGTAGAACAAATAAATAGAACCTTATAAGTGATAGCCCATAATTTTCATAATTATCAGGACTTCCCATATAATTTTGGGCAGAAGCTGTCAATACAACTTTTTATATAATTAACAGAGTCTTAATCAGAACAATTCTTAAGAAAACCTTCTATGATCTATGGAACAACAGAAAAACCAAGTATAATTACATAAAAGTCATTGGTTTCATGGTCTATTTACTTAATAAAAAGTACAATATCAAAAAATAGGCCTTCAAAAGTGATGAAGGAATCATTATAGGTTATTCAATCTCTTTTAAAGACTATAGAGAGTTAAATAATATAACCAAATGGTTTGAAAAATCTGTACATGTAAACATTGATGAAAAGAACACAAAAGAACCCATGACCTCTCTATAAAATATTGATGATGATCTGTCCAATCTGGAAAAAATTCAAAAATCATTTATTCCTACTATTAAGAAAAACTATTAAATCATTCAGTTCTTGAAATTTTCCAGAATCTAGTCATGATGAACCCAAACATGCTAATGAACCTAAAATAACTACCCCTTATTTATCTATATCTTTTATAACCCTTAATAACCATAATTTATATGTCATTGATAGATACCTAGATAAAGGGTCACATAGTAGAGCTTCTATGAGAAACTTAGTTGAATATGGAGACTTTTTGTCATAGATTGAACAAAAAATCATTGATGATGAAATCAATGATGAATTTTGGGTAATGGTTATGCAAGAAAAATAGAATGAGTTTGGGTAAATAAATTCTTCAAACATATAGATAGACCCATAGACACTTTGGCCATAGTCACTAAATGGGTGTTTGGAAATAATGTAGCTGAATTTGGTAATATTTTAAAAAATAAAGCTTGGTTGCTTGCATCATTTTATATTTAATAAGAAGGTATTGACTATGAAAATCTTTTTCAATAGTTTCTAGACTTGAGGCCATTAGAATATTTCTTACATGTGCATCACATCTAAATTTCAATCTATATAAAATGGATATTAAGAGTGAATTTCTAAATTGTAATATAGTTTATGATGCTTTTATTGACCAACCACATAGTATTACAAATCCCTAATTTCAAAATATATTCTTCAAATTAACAAAATATTTAGATGGTTAAAACTGGCTATAAGATCTTGGTATGGTAGAATAAGTAGTTTTATTGATTCCAATTGTTTTAAAAAAATGTATAGATAATCCAACTTTATTTATATAAATAATTTCTAAAGATGTTTTAGTTTTTCAAATTTATGTAGATGATTTTGGTTTTGGATCATCTAAAAATTCTGTATGTGTTTATTTTTGAAAAATGATGCAGAGTGAATTTGAAATGAGTTTAATGGGAAAACTAAAATTATTTATTGTATTTAAAATCTTTCAAAACAAAGATGGTATTATTTTAAATCAAAGTAAATATACTAAATATCATTTAAAATGTTTCAACACTGATTGTGCAAAAAGTTGTGATACTCCAATGAGTATTACATGTAAGTTGTATCTTGATGAAAATGGTAAAATTGTTAATCAAACAACTTATAGAGGAATGATTGGGAGCTTACTATATATAATCGATAGTAGGTCAGGCATTTTGTTTACTGTTTGTATGTGTTCTCATTTTTAAAATAACCTTAAATAGTCCCATATAAATGAGGGTAAATAAATTTTCAAATATCTCAAATATACTACCAACTTAAGATGGATCTATCCTAGAAGACCATATCGATTTGTACAAATGGAGGATTTTTTTTAATCAAATATTCAATCATCCTTGCGGCAAACAAACACTAATAAATAGAATCCCATATTCAGGGAAACCAGGACACAAAGCTCCAGTGACTATCCATTTCAGTGTTTGTTTCTACAAGTGGAATCATTCTTCAAATATGCAATATCCAAAGAGTTCAAATCATCATTTTCCAACTCACAGGTCCTTCTAAACTCTATTCCTTTATTTCCTTCTCTATTGTGTGCATTTCTATTGCATTTAAAGAAGTGTGTGTATAAGTCGGTTAATAATAAAGTACCTCCATCACTGAACAAAAGGATACAAGCTATCCTCCGAAAAACATCATTTTAGACCTGCTATATCCCATATAGAACTATAGTAGAGGTCCAATGTTACCTGACAATTTTAGTTCCCCCAAAGAACGATGGAAGAGTTCTTGTGACCTAGAGTGTTTGTATACTGTTGTGTAAACCCCAATCTAGTGTTTGGATCAAATATTTATATATATTGCATCACGGTAGATGATCACCAAGTGAAGTGGGATATGTCTCAACCTGAGATTGAACCACTTATTTGAATCCACTGTATTTTCAAATTTAGTATACTCTATTTTAAATCTTATTTCAGAAAAATAATATTCCCTTTGATAGGTCTTGAATAGTATTTATAAATATTTTTGCCTAGTAAATTAGTTTTAAAAGTTAAATCAATGTCTCATATTATTATAATTTGGAATTAATCAATATTCTGAGAAATTAATTGATTTTTGAAACTATTATAAATTTACTACTTCATTAACTAGTGTGTCTTGTTTTTTATTTAGTGGATTCCTTCCAATAATGTTTTTGATATAAATTTTTAAAGGAACTAAAGTCACTAACTATTTAGTTTCTAAATCTCACCAAATTATTTTTATAATATTTTATTTGGAAAAAAATTCTATTATATCCTGGTTTAACCACCATGGTAAATGAGTATTTTCCATTACAATGATGAAAAATATTTACTATTTTAGATATTCATTAAAACCAAAAATTAAAGTGTCCATATTAAGAAAACTTAAATTTTGATTACAAATATTTAATCTAGTTTATCAAATGCATTTTATTGTAGTCTAAAAATATAATTTCAAATTAATGCCAGAAATCTAAATGAAAATCATTTTTTATAAAAAATAGTTTATTATGTTTAAAAAGTTTTAATATAAAAATAAAACATAAAATTAATTCCAATGACCGTAATTAGAATATAAACAATATGAATGAAATAACTTTACATTAAAAATATTTTAAAAATATAATGAAAATTTAGAAATTCATTTAATTAAAAAAATAGTCATTAAAACAAAAAATTATTTTTCACTCATCATCAAAAAATTAATCTTTTTATAAAGTTATATAAAATTCAAATTAAGATAACTTTTACCTGAATATTCCAATAATTAAGTTCATAATTTCAAAATATTTTTCCAAAATTGAAATTATTTAATTATACTATTATCTCAAAAAAATAAAAAAAAGTTAAATGAAAAATGTATTTTTCAATTGGATTAATACATTAAAAAAATTTATTACTTATTTTTAAATAAATATATTTTATCTAAAACCATTATAAATAATATTTTAGAAAATATATTCTTATTCACTAATCTAATATAATGAATTTTTTTAATGGTATTCTATATTATAGTTTATTTAGTCAAGGGATTTCATGTACCACAAGTTATAAATTAAATTAAATTTATTTCAATATATATATATATATATATATATTAGGGTGTTGTGGTATTTGTGTAAATGGTTTTAATGTGGCACAGAAGTCTTATCAATACCGATTGTTTTTTCCTGAGGTACTACTTGTCAAGTTATATACATTTAATGTCACTCAGGTATGTGAAAAAATATATCTCCCTATATTATTACTTTTCTCTCAGTAACACTCTTAGGTGTATGATTTTCAATTAATTTGTGTCATGATGTTTTCTAGGGGTTATTTTTAATTTTGTTTATTGGTTAGATTAATTAATTTGTATTCTTCGATGGACGTGTATTTGGATTAGTTGTTTACTCCACTCTATTTTATTTGATTATGGGAAATCATGTAGCAAGATACATCCAAAAATGTATCAGCATTAGTGTGGATTGTGGGATGACTTATTTTAAGTAGTCAAATAGATGAAAATAGTTATCATTTTGGTTCATATGACTATTGTATCTTTATTATTTTTTGAAGGTTTATTTGGGCATAGATAATATTATGGGGATACTCTGGTAGAAATTTTATAAGGACATAGCATTATACATTACATAATCTGGAGTTTTAGTAATGAAATTACTCTCCTTTACATTGACTTTCTTTTTAGAATTATAGTTTTATAGAATTAATTCATAACTCATACATAACAAAACCATAAAATATAAAGTGGATACTTATAAATAGTATCCATTTTTACATAATCTAAAAAATTTATAATAAATAATGATATATTTCAGGAGGACTCTTCATGACATTAAACATGAATTCTTTCAATACATTACTAATCCTTAAACCCTGGGAAAAATTTATAAAAACATGGGATGAAAAAAAATCCACAGTAGGGGATATAAAATGAATGAAAAACCATATTTTGGTAAAAACATTAAAACTCTTATATTGATTAAAATTATCATCAATGTTCATTTATAATATAAAATAAAACTTTTTCAAATGAATAAACCCAATGCATTGGAGATCTATAATGGTGAAAACACTTTTTATAAGCAATATCAGGCTCATCCATTAGTTATGATTGGTATTAACTATTCATATAATCTATATAGAGCACACCATTTATTTATAAGCTATAATGGGGATCAACCCTTCATATAAGATATATCAGGATCACCTATGAGCTATAATGGGGCTGAAACCCTCGTATAAGAAGTTTCAGGCTCACTAATTTCATATAATTCTCATGTTCCATATCAAGAGTCCAACACATTAATTATAAAACAATTTGAGAAAATATTTTTCAACACATATGAAAAATACATTTGGAAAAAATACCCTTTTCAAAATGATTCCATTTTCTATACCAAAACACCCTTTTAATTGGAAAACCATTTTCAATACAAAAATAAAAAAAATAGAAAATGTTTTTCATTTAAGGAATCATGAAATCTTGCAATGTAATTTTAAAATATAGTGGCCACTATGGTATAAAATTCATTATTGTTATGTATGTTAAGAATGGAACATTCCATTTTAAATTTTTCAATATGGTCTATATAAATCATAGAAAAATTTCTCTTTATAAACATTTGAATGAAATTGAAAATAGATATAAAATTTCATTTATAACCCTTTTATTTCAACATACATATATATTTAATATAATATCATAAAAGTTGACATGGAGAAATGATTTTAAAATTATATCTTTAAAAATTCAAACAGTACCACACCAATTTGAAAATTTAAATAATATTCTCCATAAAATAAAAAATAAAAAAATTAAATAACATGGGAGTAGATAAAAAATTGATATATGATGTAAACTTTTATTTATATACACCTTATAAAATAATAATGGTTCATATCATCATCAAATGCCACAATAAAAGGAGGTTGAGACGAAATCATGTACCTTGAGTCTGAATTTTCATGTGTGTATTTATCATACTGAATAATAAACATGTGATTGTTAATTACATTCATCAACACGTTTTATTATTTTTTCATTACTTTAGTTTCACTAATTTTAATACTGAATGAAACAACATAAAAAATTATGTTTACATCTACTGTTTTAATCATATTTGGTTTATGTGTTAAAAACAACTTCGGTAGGTAAACTATTATCAAATGGGTCACAATATAAACATATAAATAATAATAATAATAATTACATATTTATCATATTTATTCATCAGTTATGTTTTTAAAACTTATCCGGAATGATGGTTATGAAAAATGAACCAAAGATACAATCATGGAGATGGTAAGTCATATGTATACATGGGTAACATTCCCATTTTTTTAAAAAAAATTATGAAAATTAGGTAGGTGAAATTTATTCCTTAATAATGATATTTATATCAAAAATTATCATGTTATTTAATCTGATATTCTTATATATATAATTCTTCTAGCATTAAAGTAATCGTATCAGGTCGATGTGGTAGTAGTCTACACGTCAAAGAATTACGTTGTCACTTTTTTGTCTGTGTGGAAGGGTTTTAAATAAATATATATATTATATTTAAAAAAATTAATTATGTACAATATATAATATATATTTCATTCATGTAACAAATGTTTAATTAATTCCACCATTAATACATTCTATTTTATGTGTAAATATATCACAACTAATTGAGGAAGTAGTGGTCCACACCTCCACAAAGGATGTAATCGTATTCCAACAAAATGGAAATCATTAAGGTAAGTGTTATATAAAACTTAAAGAGGTATTAATACCTCATAAATATCATATAAAAATATTTTTTCGATTATAATACCTAACTATGCTATATGCTAAAGTAAAAACAAATGACAACATTTCATAAGGTGGTTGATGTCGTACACACGAAAAGTTTGTTTCCCATTTATTGGAAGTGTGTGTAGGTGATGGTCAACCACATAAAATAAAAACATATTGTTATATTTAATATACTTAGTTCATTATATAATAATTATATAAATTAAAAAAAATAGTAGTTTACATGGTGGAATATTAAAAAATACATGTTGATGAAAGTTATATATCCTTTAGGCGAATCCTATTGGTTTGCACACAATGAATTATTGGTAAACATTGTATGCACAATTATCCATCTGATGTTAGGGGATGGCTGTTGGTAGATTATTTTTTTGGTTTTGGTTAATTAAAAGAGGATGGAGATGCTTGATGAAGTGAGTGATTTAATGCCTTTTTATAGTGGAGGGGGAGTAGCATTCTTATAAATATAGAAAGGTAAATACTATTGTTAGATCTTCCTTATATCATGTGACTCAAATAATTATCCAAATTATATAAAAGTAGTATATATTCAATTAATGGTCTTAAAATTGGTTTTTTATATGTTTATAGGTTAATTGGACTCTTATGTTTAATGTTTAACCAATAAGTAAACACATTTTACCTTAATCACTATAATTAATTTTAAATAAATTGAGAATTTTTTTTTGAAATTATAAGTTGAAATAATTATACATTAAAACATATTATTATACCAAAAATTTAATCCATTTTTTTATTTCAATCATATAATAGGAAGAAATTAAATTCAAATTAATCCCACAGACGTGACGACAATACAGGTTTTTTATGAAAAAATATTTAAAAGTTTCTTCTGTTTTATATCTAAATTCATTGTGAAATTGTTTCTAATAATAGAAAATAGTTTAACTGATAAATAATTGATGTAAACATACTTTAGAAAACTGAAAAACATAATTTAACTATATAAATTACTTATATGAAATATATTGTTTTCAATTAAAATTCAACATTATTTATTATTAATAAAAAATGAACATTTATATAAAAATGAAACAAATAAAACCAATGTATATTTTTATATAACTATTTTAAAACTGAGGTTTATTTTTTCATATTAAAACTATAAATGTGTCAAAATTTCATTCTAAAATAGTTTTTCCACTAAAAGGCTGTAAAGATTTTTTTAAAAAAACTATCATTTTTAGGCATATAACTGGATTTATTCTTATATTATTCATATAAAATCTATTGGATAAATGTAAAAAATAATAAAATTTTGAATAAATATTATAGTTATTCTTATTAAAACCCACCAAAATAATATATACTTGATAACATCAATATTACATAACAATATCAAGAGTATATTATTTTCCATTTAGACACAGCCTTACGTGTAACACAAGTTCTTGAAGAAACATAATATTACATGAAATGAAAAATAAATTTATTATTTCATATAAAATAATATAAATAATTTATTTAATGTAAATAAATATATAAAATATGATACATTAATATGAAATAAGATATTTCTTAAATTCATAGGATGTTACAATTTAACCGCTTAAAAAAATGCAGCCTCAAAATTTGAACATTATCTTGGTAAATAATGTTTTTAACTTTGAAAATACCAATTTTGAAAATATCGTATTCCTATATTTTAGGAATTATTTTATTTTAGAAGAATATTAGGAAATATAAATACTTGAAATTTTTCAATAAGCACAATTTCAACATCAAAACATTCCAAAAAAGATGAACATTCTTAAAAATGACCTACATTATCATTGATTATAGAAAACCTAGAGTTTATCAATATCATAAACCTCATTATAAAAATTATTGGTATTATTATCATTAAACCAAAGACATAAATATAAACAGTCCTAACTATACATCTCCCAAATATTACATATTCACTTTATGATCACATCACTTAAAATCCAAAAAGGAGGGTCTAAACCTGTGAACCCAAGCTAAAAATTAAAAAATATTGAGATACATGGATATTAAATCACTTCACAAGATGTCAAAACATTAAATCACATTTTAGAAAGATATTTTTACATAAATTTTTTTCTGAACATTATGATATTTATAGTTTGTACATAGCTTTGTATAGACGTTATCATAATGTCCCAACTCATTGCAGCTAAATAATCTTACTGTTTAGTGAATATCAATTATCTCATTCTTCGATTGTTCAAAATTATTTTATTTGTAGTCACAAACCATGTGACCAAACTAACCACTCTAGTAACACTTTCTATATACTAATATTTATTCTGAAAAAAGTATTTTACCACCCATAGAAGAAGTTTTATGATCACTTCTATAATTCATTGTTGGTTGATTCTCCATTTCTGGGCCCCTTGATAGTTTCATGCTCTTGTCATCTTAGGGAACATTAGTGTTGGAAAAATACTTTTATACTTTCTTAGAAAAAAGAACCCCTATATCATTACATCTATATTGTTAGCAGACAAAGCTCTTCTAGAAGTTATTTCAATCAAGATTTAAATTTATTAATTTTATTATCATTGTATTAGTTAAATTCATTCACATACCAAAAAAAATGTGTGAATTTTTCTTCATAATAAAAACCTGAATCATCATCCTTTTACTTAAACACCATGAATTGTTTCCCCAACCTAATCCAGCCAATCTTTGGGAAATATTTATCATGTAAAATATCCTTGAATTATTCCCATTCCTTGGTATCAAGATCATATGTCTTTGTAATATTCTTAACAAAATACCATATCGATCATATTCACCTTAAAAATGATAAATTGAAAAGGTTTTCTTTTGATTTTCTATACATTGAATCACTTAAAATATCATCTCTTGGGAATTGATCCATCATTAGGCTATCAAAGGGAATATTATCCATAGAATTATTAGGGATGTTTCTTTATGAAATTCCCCAATATCATCATGTTCCTTCATGGTAGGTCAGATTCCACTTTAGCCTGGATTATAAAATTATTTTATCTTGTAGAAATTATTCCTTCACTTGAAATAACTACATTGTTTCAACTCCAAACATATTGTAGGGTTATTTGTAAGGGGGTTTCCCCGTTATTACTTCCCACTGCAACTATAATGCCCCCACCCAATAATGAATGGAGTTGGTGTCTACCATTACATTGATATGATTACAAGGAATCAAATCTTGATGGACAAAGAGTTTAGTAGTAATGGTAAACCAAAAAAATACTTGATTCTTCTATTAAAAATTAATATAATAACTATAGTATAATTATTTTTCTAAATAACATTAAGGATAACATTTTTCCATCTATTATATCCCAACAAATCTTTCACAGTACACTTTCTGGATTCCTAGGGAAAGGAAAAATAATAAGGGTGACCTCAAAGGCTTAGTAAAGGGAAAATACATCAGAATAAATAATTAATCATTGAGAATAATAATTATGGAATTATGAATAAATGAAGAAACATACCGTATTATCAAAAAACAGAGAAGGATATTCATAGAAAATATTGAACTGTAATAAATTGAAATATATTCCATCTAAATAACTAGATAAGGAAAAATAAATATGGAAAAATAATAGGCTTAAACAGATTGAATTTAATCATTGAAATGAAAATGAAATGAATCCACATTTATGTAGACCCAAAATCTCATGGATAAATAATAAATTTATCTTAATGATGCAAATGTGTAATTATTGGATTTCACATCAAAGGAACATGAAAACCCATACTGTCAAGAAATTTTACAAGACTTTTAAGAACTATAAATAGAAACCTATTTAATTTTCCCAAATTATTTTCCGTTTGAGAAATTGTAAATGAATTGAGGGTAAATATAATATATAGGTACCAACCATCATTACCTATCCAAATCATACCATATATCAAATATAAGAAATAAATAATATTATTTATCTAATACTTATATTGAATAAATAATACAAAATTATAAATATTTCCCGAAATATTTACATAACTATAAATGTAGTAACCACTTGTAAAATGTTATACAGTTTAGGAAATGATATGATCCTTGATAAATGAAATGGATAATCAAGGGGAATTTCCATGTTCAATGATCATAAGAGATTGAATATTTCAACGGTACAAACAAATTGATCAATGAAGTCAATGAAAAATATATCCTTGGATAAATAAATGGTAAACTATCTAGTGGAATAGTAAGTAATTGTATCAATATATCATATCCCATGTGGTGTAAAATAAAGGGGTGTTTTGATTAATGAATAAAAATACAATATAATTACAATTTAAAAACCATATGGGAAAAATATTCGTTTTCACCCTTTTTTATAAATTATTTGAAAGTAACATTTAAAAAAAATCATTCATAAAAGAAACATTATTACATGAAAATGAATATCCAAATAAATATAGGTGTGCAATTTCATATATGTCATATGAAGTAAAAATAACATTCCTCTAACATGGTAATATGTAGGAAAAATGTATTCTTTGGAAATAGATAGAATATTCCTTTTAAAACAATGATAAAAGTCAGAAAGATTTAAAACTATCTTTAGCAATTCATTATAATGATTTTTTTTAAAAAAATAATAATCAATCATTGTTTTTAGAATAAAATAGGTTCTCTGACTAAAGAGTTAACAGAAATTGAGTTTTCCTAATAATATTTTCTAAAACATTTTGTGTACCAAAAAATGGAAAAATGGTACCAACACTTTAAAGGAGTCATTAATAAATAATGAATAAGAAAAAGAAATTTTATATTAAAAATTTTCCATATATTTTCATCGAATGGAAACACCATTGAAATATCATTAAAATTAATATTGAGGAAGATAATCTTTAAACCTTCCAGAGTGTGACATGCAACCTAGAAATATTTAAATCATAATCCCCATGGAGGTATAATATTAAATTAAAATTTTAAATACCAATATTGTAAAATTCTTAATTATAAAATATATTAAATGGGGATGTTGGTAGAGAAAAAAATATGTATGTTGTGAATATGACATTTACCTCATAGATTTCAAAAGATATATGAAAATACATTACCTTGCGCCTCTCTATATTAATGAACTTCAAGATTATGTTAATTATTTAATTTCTTGAGAACAATATTCAAGTTTATAATAAATTTTATTTCACTTATTAACATGTTTTATAAAACTACATTATTAACTTTGCTAACCTTAGGTGTTTTGACCAAATTTGGTTTATGTGTCATAAATAACTTTTGTATGTCATCTATAGTCAAAAGGGTAATAATATACCATCTAAAGAATAATAAAAATGATTTAATTATAATATTTAAACATAAATTATACTTTAATTACAATAATTAAATATGGTTAAAAAAATTAATGAATGTTACAATCATGGAGACTGTAGGTTGTACGTACGCATGAGTAACGTTGCCCATTTTTTGAAGATCATTACATAAAGAAGGTAAGTTACACTATATATTTAAAAAAGGATAATATTTTCCTAAAAACATGTTATTTAATCATATGTACTTATATATATACTTTATGTGATGTAAAATTAATCACATTGTGTCAAGGATATGGTTGTCCTCATGTCCATGAACAATGTTATAACTTATTAATTGTGGGAAAGGGTGATAAATAAAATGATACATATGCATATACATATTCATATATACACACACACACACATATATATATATATATTATTTAAATAAATTTAATTATGTAATGAATATAATATATCCTGTTTATATCTAATATATTTAATTATAATCATTTTTTATACATTCCATGTACTATGTGCATGATGCACATCGTGTTTAGGAGGCAGCAGTCTATACTTCGAAAAATGACATTATCATATTTCCGAAAAATGGAAAGAATAAAATAATTTTTCATAATTGAATTAAAAAAGAATACATAACTTATATATATCATATATATCATATATACATATTTTATTCATCATAAATCCCTTCCATTAAATTCAATAATTGAAAAATGAACAACTTCATTTCTTGAGGCGGTAGTTTGTCTTACACATAAATTTTAAGTTTGTTACTCATTAGATGGAGGTGTGTGTAAGTGTAGGTCGAAAAATTACAATAAAAAAATATCAGTTCATAATTTTTTGTAGTTTTTTACATAATAATATAATAACTATAACTTAATGGGTGGTGAAAGGAAATTAAACTGAAGATATTAAGGAAAGATGATACCTCGTATTCAGGTAACTCCTTTTATTTTTCACCAAAGGGATTCCTTGGATGGATTTATTCACAAGGTAAGGATTATAAAATAAATTTATTTACGTTGAAGACATATCTGGGTAGATATTGGTTGTGCCAATGTGGCATGATAGGTGTGAGGAAGTTGTAAGAGTGGAAGAATTTTTATAGTGGAGGAAGAGTGAAACTCTCATAAATTTTGGGAAACCGAAATTCACTCAGAATTTAACCACTTAATGTTGAAAAAAAAGGTCCAAATTAGATCCAATGGAGTATAGGGCCTCAATATTTTCATGCATTGTATCTTTAAAAAGGTTTATATGTCATTTTGGTCTTTACGATTAAGGATCAGTCTGATGTTAAGCTAACTTTCACCTTAAATATTGTAAATAATTTAAATTACTTTCTCAAATATATTTTTTAAAAAATATGTTAAATTTATTAGAAATTATCAATTATTTTAAATCAAAATATGGAATAAACTTGAAAAATATCCATTAAAAGAGTGGGTTGAAATTAATTTATATTTAATCGCACATTCAAGATGAATATTTGGGTTTTAAAAGTAAAAGCATTTGAAGGATTGCTATTTTTCTTAGCCAATTTAAAATTAAAATTGATAACATTGACCTAAATTAACCTAGTTAACAAAATATTTATATAAATAAACTTTAAAATGAATATGACATTTTATTTATCCAAATAAATTAATTTGATGGAAATTTGTTTTGATCTAAAATTAAATATTTTTCATTATTCATTAAAAGAATAAACATCACAGAAAAATACCAAAAACTTTCACGATAATATTTTATATGATTATATTTAAAATATTCATTTTATTTTTAAATATATGATTTATAAAAGACCAAAAAATAAATTTAAAATAGTTTCTCCATTAAAATTACATAAAACTCATTTTTTTCTGTAACCCAAGACATTGAAGAAACTCGTTGTTGCGTGCGATATATGCTAAATGAGTGTCACTTTCATTAAAAGATATAAAGTAGATTTAATTTATTTAAAATATTAAAAATATTATAAATTATCAATATATTATATTCCATTACAAGCTTGGTGTTACGTGTCACAAAATATATCGAATATAATGTTATTAATTTGGATTTTTGAGGCGTTACACTATCCCCACCTTAATTAAATTACATCCTCATAATTTAAACATGGTATCGGTGACATATTTTTTTGATATTTATTATGTTCGAAATACCACATTTAGATAAGGCTTTTTAATAAATCTTCTATAAAAGTGAGAAAGGTAATTACAAATTTCACAGGGACTAACATGTAATTAGGCACAAGAGTAGGATATCATTAGTGGAAAATAAAGACTTGTACTTGGAGTAAAAGTGTAAATATTTATAGGTAGTGAATATGTTCATCAATCACAAACAAATAAATGATAAATAAAATATTGTGGTTCTCATATCGATAAATAAGTGATGATTTATAATACCATTATTTCAACAATAATTAATGTCTTGGGGAAACAATTTTTGATTTATGTTAATTTCCACATGTTAAAATAAATTACTACCTAATAGTATAAGAAAATTTAAATATATGATATGTTTTATTTAATATAGATACTCCCATATTTTGGTTGTGGTTTGATCACATTATAATTTATGCATTACTAAAATAAATGCATATCCAATTATTAAATTTGATTCCTGAAGAACTAAAATAATTTTTTAATGGATCTTAAGGACCATAAAAGAGTGACAGGTATAAATATTTGACTCTAAATATTTTTCGAAATTGATAACATTAATATATTAATTTAAAAACATAAAATTTACACTACTATTACATCATTAATATTCATTTGTCTAATTTTTTAGCAAAAATTGTGACATATTAATCAGGACATTGTGTACGTCAATGGTTGGCGTGAAACCCTTATAATCCTTCGATCACGACTTCAAGAGTCACAACCTTTTCAGAATTTATTGGTTGTCACTTGACCCAGATGTTTTCAATTTATAAACCCAAATGAATATAATTTCATAAATAAATATAATGGGAATCCCTAAAATGAGGTTAATCATTAAATATAATTTTAACTAAGGTTCTATATAAATCATCAATGTATAACTACTTTTTCTATATAAATCCATAAAGTATCTTATTAGCCTAGGGTTTACCCAAAATATCATTTATAGGTTTTCAAAATCAAGACACATTATCTTCAATCTAAAACACCCAATGTTTAAACTAGGTAAATAATTTTCAAAATCATTCAAAGTAGTTTTTATATATATTGTGATTATTCCTAAGCATATCCCCCAAAAGTTTTAATCCAGGTGCATAGTAAAGCCCATTATCGTGTACTAGGTTACTTCATATCAGAGAAAAAACACCTAATCAGAGTTTTTACTCTTCTTTATATCTGTGCCAGAGCCATTTCTAATTTTAGTATCTAGAGTGGGATGTGTAACTAGGAATAACCATATAATATCTTCCGTAACCAAACTTTTGGATTTTCTTATATAACTATCCTAAAATAAGACTTTATAGTTATGCCCTCTAATCGTTGTTTTCTAAATCTAGCTTCCAAGGTTTTTATTAAACATCCTTTGATTCGTATTATAGTGAACTGGCCCCAGAAGGCCCGAATCAAGTTCCTACTACCTTAATTTGGAATTATTTCAAGGAATCAAATCATGAAATACCAAGATATAATTGTCTTGGTAAACCAAATACATATATGTGTCTTATATTACAAATCATTGCACTAGTTACAATATAATTTTTTCTAAGTAACATTGAGGATAACTTTATTTAATATTGTACATCCCTACATATCTTTTATATTACACTTATTTGATTCTTGCGAAAGGAAACCTAATAAGATTGAGCTAAAATGCTCAGTAACAGAAAAATACAGTGGAAGTATTAATGAATCAATGAGAATAATAATTATAAAATGGTAAATAACATTACACACATAACATATAATCAAAAAACTGTGAATGAAGTGGATAGACAATATGAAAAGTTAATTAATGGAAACACATTCCATCCAAATAACTAAATGATGAAAAAATAAACATGGAAAGGTAAGACACTGAAGAATAATAAATTTAATCAATGAACTGAATATTAAATTCATCCATAAATATTTCAATGAAAAATATTATTCATAAATAATAAATGATTCTTCATTAGAGAAATGGTTAATTATTGGATGTCATGTCTAAGTCACTTGAAAACCTAAACAATAAATACCTCTCATTAATTTTTTTAAAAATTATAGATAAAAACCTATTTACGTTGCAGAACATATTTGCCTCATGAGAACCTTTCGATGCATCGAGGGGCTATATAATTTATATTCCCCACCTATTATGGAATGCCCAATGAATTATACATATTGAATAGACCAAAAAGTAATGTCCCTTATTCAATATCTGTATTGAATTAAGAATACTTAAATATCAAAATTTCAACAAATAATAAAATAAATGTCAAAGTATAAATCATATATTAAATGTTATATGGCTTAGGCAATATTAAAATCCATGATAAATGAAATGGATAATTTATAATAAATTCAATGTCCAATGATCCAAGTAGTTTAAATATTTCTAGGGGACTATCAAACGAATCAGGGAACTGACTATGGATAATATTCATGGACAATCAATCATAAACCATTTATAGGAGGAATATGTATGGTATAAATATAAAATATCCCAAATGGAGTAAAATAAAGGGATTTTTAATTTGATGAATATAAATACTATCAAAATATATTTTAATTTTGTTTTACGAAAATAAACATTTTTTTATAAAAATATATTAAAATTATTTATTTCAAAATCACATATGAAAAAAATTTCTTTTAAAAAAATTGAAATTTAATAATGAATAGGAAGCTTCAAATAATTGATGGAAGGTAATTTTTTACATTCGGTATAAGGTAAAAATAACATTTCATTTGCACAGTAAAAAGTTTAGAAAAATAAATTGTTTAGAAAGAGACAAGAAGTTCCCTTTGAAAACATAGGTAAAAGATAAAAATGGGTAAACATGTTGTTACCAAATCACTTTAAGGTCATTTTTAAAAGTATATTAATCAAACATTGTTTTTATAAGAAAATAAGATCTTCAAATAAAGAGAGAAATGAATTTTGGTTTCCCTAAATACTTTTTGAGTGCCCAAGAGTGAAAAAATGTAACTAATAGTTGAAAGAGGTCATGAAAACCCAAGGGATAGTAAAATTAAATGTTTTATTTAACAATGCTCATATAATTTACATGTATTTGAATACCATGAAAATATCATAAAAATTACTTTTAAAGAAAATAATCCTTAAACATTCCAATGTGTCCCATACTACCCTTACACATTTGAATCAAAAGCCACATGAATGAATAACATTAAATGAGTGTTTTAAATAACATGAAGATAAATTTATTAATGATATAATATATCTATGTGGTTATTAGGTACACCATATAAAATAAGTTTGTAGTGGATATGAAATTTATCTCATAGATCTAAAAAGTGAGATGAAAACCCCATACCTTACGTCCAACATGTCTCATGTGGGTTTATATCCTTGAATATCATACTTATGTTAATTATTTACATTCTTGAGAAAATTTTTTATTTTTATCTTATATTTTATTTCATATATTTTCAGGTTTTATACAACAAATTTGTCAATTAATTTTATTCCGCGTGTTTTAACAAAATCTAGTTTATGTGTGAAAACTAATTGTGTAGGTCATATATGGTTAAAGGGGTAATTATATTACATCTATATAATAATAAACATGATTTAATTATCATATTTGTACATAAATTATACTTTTAAAACAAATTATTAAATATGGTAATGATAAATGAACCCACATTACAATCATCGAGAATGTAGGCCATAGGTATGCATGAGTATCATTTATATTTTTCAATGATCATTATAGGAAAATGGTAAGTAACACTATATCAAAAAAAATGACCAATATATCATAAATAAAATTTTATTTAATCATATATATATAATTATTGTGATTTAAAATGAATCACATCATGTCGAAGAGGTTGTAGACCACATGTCCACAAATGATGTTATCACTTTATGTGTGTGAAAGGGTAATATAAAAAATGATATATCTATTTTATTTTCTCAAAAAGATAATTATGTAATTAATATCATATTTTGGTTTTTTATGTTTCATATTTTTAATTATTATCTTTCATTATACATTCTAGTTATACTATGAATGAATCACATCACCTTTAGGAGGCGAGAGTCCACACTTCCACAAATGATGTTATCATGTTTATACCATATGGTTTGATTAATGTAGTATGTTATAATAGGATTATATAAGCATGGTGAAATTAAATATATCATATATATCATATATATATAGTTTTCCTATATTAATTCCCAACCATGAAAATTGTTAAATGAAGAATGAACACCTTTGTTTCATGAGGTTATAATTTTCCATACACATAAATTGTAAGTTTGTAACCAATTAGATGGAGGTGTGAGTTAGTTTAGGTCGAACAATTTTAATTACAAAGCCTAAGATTATTTTGGATAATAGTGTTGTTACATAATCATCAGATGAGTATAATTTAATGAATGGATAATGGAAACAAAACTAAAGAGATTAAAAAATCATGTCACCTCTTATTCGAGTAACTCCTTTAGGTTTGCACCAAAGGGATTCCTTAGATTGATTTCATCCCAAGAGGACTTTTCTAAGATTATTTGAGGTATTATTTTGTGACTAATTGGTCAGATATTTTTAAACAAATTATTTTTTATGGGTATAAGTAATTGTGATGAGAGGATGCCTTTTATAGAGGAGGAGGAGTGTAACTCATGTAAATTTTGGGAAAGGGAATTACATCCATGTTTTCCCATTGAATGTGGATCCAATTATGGTCCTAATTAAATCATAGTTAGTATAGGGTCAAAATATGGCCACAAAAATACTTTTAGAAATTTTTATAGTTCATTTTAGCCCTTAATATGCTGGTTTAGTCTAGTATTATGATTAATTTCACTACAAACATTGTAAATTATTTTTATTACTTTCACTAATATTTTTTGTAAAAAACTAATTTGAACATATTATAAATTATATATTATTATTATTAAAATTTATTTAATCCATTTTGTAAATTACTAAAGATAATTTATATAAGTTAATTAAAATTTAATCCCATAAAGAGGATGACAACGCATGTTTATAAAGTAAACATGTTTGAAATTTTAATATGTTGTTATAGTCAATTTCAAAGTAAAATTTCTTCCAATTACCTAAATTGGATTTATTGATTAAAATTTGATATAATAAAATATTATAATTAATTTAAAAAATATTTAACCTTATAAATAAATTAGATGAAACATCAGTTTTGAACAATGATTTAATATTTATCAATATTCATTAAAAATTGAAACATTACAGGAAAATTAAAAAAATTAATGTAACAAAACTTTTAAATTTAAAATTAAAATATTAATATTATCATGACATAAAATATTCATAAAATTTCTAAAATTTGTATTTAAAATAGGTTCTCAATTCAAAGGATGTAAATTTATGGTAATAAATATATAGTATTTCATACGTAAAATTATGGTTGTTATTATCATTTGTATATAAAATATATTGGATCAATATAAAAAAATATATGATTGAATATGTAATATATATATATATATATATTAAATTAGTATAACTCATTAATTATAGTTAATTTAATTGTTATTAAAAAATAACTTTTTAAGAATAAAAATAGTTTTAATAAACATATTATAATTATATTCAATTAGTCCTAATATTCATTTCTAAATAATTAGTGACTAATGAATTCATTTTATATTATTGTAAAACATGTATTTTTATAATTTAGTTAATACTATTCATAATTCATATTTTATATATTTTTATATAAAATAATAATTTTTAAAAATATATTATTATTTGGTAAAACAAAGTCGTGCGTGTAACGTAATCCATTGAAGAAACTTATTTTTATGTGCAATGTAAGATAACTCTATGTCATGTTCATTTAAAGCTATACAATATGATGAACATATTTAAATAGTAAATATATAATTGAATCTTGAGATAATATTTTCTCTAATTATCTTGGTGCTTCGTTCCATAGACGTTATTGAATACAATGTTCATTGATTAGATTTTAAGGGAAATACGACTGATTTATTATTTCTTATACAAAGGAACATTAAATAAAGGTACTTTAGATAAAGAAAAATTGGAATATTGAATGATATATTATTTTTACTTAACTATAAATTAAAATCATCTAACCTCTAATTATATCTAAAACATTCTCATGATATAAACTATATGGCCCTAGCCCTATACATTACATAGTATTGAGTTTTATTCAAGAAATTACATTGTTTTCATATTAAAAATAATTTTTTGTTTATAGTTTTAGATAAATAGGTTGTAACCTATACATAAAAAAATTATAAAATACAAATTGGAAACTTCCAAAAAGGTATCGATTTTTTCCATAATCTAAAACATTTAAAATAAAGCATGATCTATTTTATAAACACTCTTCAATAATTTTAACATGAATTAATAAAATAAATTACCCATCCATAAAAACTATGATAACATTTCAAAACCATGGTATTAGCACAAGATCATAGTAAGCGATATGAAAAGAAAGGAAACCATTAGTTCAGTAAAAACATGAAAATAATATAATAATTACAATTTTCATCTCATTTATTTCATAATATGAAATAAAAAATTTTAAACTAAATAAAAATACAAATTTTTCATAAATAAAATCATTAAAACCCATTTAAATCAATTAAAAAACATTTCAGGACCCATAGAATCATATATAGAAACCATTTCAAAACCTTTTTAATTTGATTAACCAGAAGACCGATGTGAAAACATTATCATTACCAATTTAATTGGTGATCTATAATGTGGAACACCCTTTTTATACTCCATATCAAGATCTCTCATGATCTATTATGATGATCAACCCTTTTTATAAGCTATATCATCAAAACCCATGTCTCATGAGCTATAATGGATCTAAACCCTTAATAAAAGCTATATCCGGCTCACTTGAGAGCAAGAATGGAGCTCACCCCATCATTTGATTCGTATCGGTGTCACCAATTTCATAGAATTCTCATGAACCATATCAATAGTAGTATACTCTAATCATAAATCACTTTGAGAAACTCTTATTAAACGCATATGTAAAACACTTTCGGATTAAAATACCATTTTCTTTTAAGAACTTGTTTTTAATAACAATACACAGTTTTATTAGAAATCCCTATTTTAATAAAAAAATAGCCAAAATATAATGACGTATTTTTTTCAATTTTGTTAAAAATAAATATTTAAAATTTATACAAAAATAAAATAATTCCCCTTGTGGTGAAAAATTCAACATAATAGTGTGGGTAAATAATGGAAAATTCAATTTGATATTTAGCAAAATGTTTCATAAAAAACACATAAAAATATTCATTTTGAAAAAATGTTGAATGAAATTAAAAATTGAAATATATTTTCAATTATAAACCTTTTATATACATATAAATAAATATGTAAAATAATATCAAGAATATTATGATAGAGAAGATAATTTGTAATTAAATCTATAAACATTCAATGTGTATCATAAAAAATTAAACATTTCAACAATAATACACATGAAAGAATAAACTTTTAAAAGCAATAAATAACATGATAACGTATAAAATATGTATATATAATTTCAAATGGTATGTATATGTAACATATAAAAAAATAATGGTTCAAATCATCAATAAATACCACGATGAAACAGGATTGATATAAAATTCTATACCGTGAGTCCGACTTGTCACATGTGTCTTTATATTCTTGAATAATAAACATATGTTAATTATTAAATTTCTTAAAAACATTTTAAAAATTTTATCATTTATTTTACTTCACTTATTTCAATCCTATCTAAAATTACGTAAATAATTTACTTTATATTGGGTGTTTTGAGCATATTTAGTTTATGTAACAGAAATGACTTTGGTAGGTAAACTATGGTAAAAGTGGTAATTATATAAACATATCAAGAATAATAATCAGGAAATTATTATAATATTTATACAATAATTTTCTTTTTAAAACCAATTATGAGATATAGTCATTAAAAATGAACCAATGTTACAATAACAAAAAAAGTAGGCTATACGTATGCATGAGTAACGTTCCCAAATTAACGATCATTATATAATGTATTAAAGTAACATTTATTTTTTCATAATGATAATTATATCATAAATAACATGTTATTTTTTCATATATACATATATATAATATTATTTTTATGTAAAGGGAATAAAATTTCAACGAGGAGGTTGTAGTCCACACATCCATGAACGACGTTATCATTCTTTTAGTGTGTGAATTATTGGGAATGAAAATCATTTATTATATTTACATAAAAGTATTTATGTCTTGAATATCATATATTTTTTTTATGTAACATATTTTTAATTAAATCTATTCTTAATACAGTTTATGTAAATAGTAAATGTATCACATAATTTTGAGGACGCAGTGGTCCACACGTCCACAAAAGTTATTATTGTGTTCCCAAAAAATAAAATTAATGATTGTATGTGTAACATAAATATTATAGAGGAATGAAGAAATAATAAATACCATATATATGATATAAAATCATTGTTTCCATCTTAATTTTTTAACCATGATAGGTGATTATGAAAAAATAACGACATCATTTCTCACAACAGTAATTTTCCATAGACACCAAAGATAAATTCTTTATGAATTTGATAAAAGTATGTGTTGGTGTTGGTAAAAAGCCTAAAATAAAAAAATTAATTACATTAAAGATATATATTTCATTATATAATCATTATCTAAAGTAAAATTAATGGATTGGTGAAGGAATCAATGTAAAAAATGAATTTTTATGAAGTTACATATTCTTTAGGTAACTCCATTTGATTTGAAAAAAAGAGAATGTTGGTTGTTATTCTTCTAAAAGTGAGGCCCCTTGGGGGAGGGGTGGATCATTTTATATTATTTTTTCTTAGTTTCTATGATTCAATGGAGCATGATAGTTTTGAATAAGTTATAGGGGTGATTGGCTTTCCATAATGGAGGGGTAGGGGTTGAAATTCTTATAAATATAAAATTATAAACACTATTACGAGGTATCCATTACCTAACGTGTCTCAAAAAATGATCCAAACTAGATAAAATTGGGCATATTATATAATAATTTCTAGAAAATTGGTTTTTCACTTTTTTCTAGGTCATTTGGGATTATAATTTTTAATATTAACAACTAAGTTAAACATTTTAACCTTAATCACTAGAATAAATTTAATGTAATTTCACTAACCATTTTGGTAAAAAAATGAGATTTTTATAAAATATAATGTTTTATTATTAAAAATATGGAATTATATTTTTGAAAATACCAATCACATAAGTGAAAAAATTAATATCAAATTAATCCCACAGATGAAATGACAATCGGGTTTTTAGTGTAAAATATTTCAAAAAAATTCCATGTTTTTATAAAGAAATTATATTAATTTTTTTTTCTTATGAACTAAATTGGTTTAAATGGTATAAAATTTATATAATTACACATTAAAAATTTAACAACATCATTTAACTTTATTTTTTTTAGACGAAAAAAAATTCTATTAACATTCATTATTATTTACTATACATGAATAATATAAAAGTTCTCAGAAAAATACCAAAATTAACACAAAGTAGATTTTGACATCCTAATTTATAAATGAAGATTATTTTATTATATAAAAATTATAAAATTGTAAAAATTTAGTTCTAAAATAGGTGCACCCCTAAAAGTCAGTAAAATTGTTTTAAAGGAAAATACATTTTTAAAGGGTTAAAGTAGATTTATTTGTATCTTATAACTATCAAATAATTTGGATTAATTTCTAAAACAAATTATTGATTTTTTTATAAAAAATATAGTTTTTGTCATAAACAACAAATAATATAAATTATAGTATATATCTTCCATATTTAATAATAATATCAAGAGTATATTAATGTTTGGTAAGACTTCACCCTGTGTATTACACAAGTTATCGAATGAACACAATGTTATGTGAAATAAAATTTAAACATGCTATTGTGTATAACACAATATAAACTATTCATTTCGTGTAAATCAGGCTATCAAATAAATTCAATTAATTTGAATGAAGATTTGTCTTTAAACATCGGGATGCTACACAAATTCATATTTCAATCCTATTTAATCATGTTTTTGGGACAAACAATATTAAACTAGGACCTAGATTTGTGCCCATCACAACTTGTTCTTGGTCATTGGTTTATATAGGGAATGTGTATTGTATTATTGACTATTATCCCAAATAATTTTATTTTTCAATGATCATTTTCTTGTTTACATCTAATATCTACATTTGAAATGTGGTTCTTAATATATTTTATGATTTATTTCATGTTCCTGGATATTTTTCATAATGTGGTTTTCAAAAATATTTGAAATTCATATATTTTAACATATATTTTAAAATTAATTTCAAATGGAATAATTTAAAATTGGTATTTTTCAATATTAAATTTTTTTCCCTTCAACTAAATTGAATAAAATAAATCCTAACAAAATTGATGTGTTGTTATTTTATTTTAGAAAAATCCTTAGAAAAACCATATTTTAAAATTTTATTTTTATAATTTCATCAAATAAGATCTCAAAGTTAAGATTGTTAATGTGGAAACATGTGTGGTGGACTAATATATTCTTATATTCTCACACTAATATTATATATTAGTTTTTGGTTCAGTATTAGCATATGACTACTCTTTGTGTTTTAATATATTGCGTTCTTTAGGATTGTTTTATTTTATCACATTCCTCCAACTATCCATATTACATGTTTTATATAAATTTACTTTTTAATAAAATTTCCTAGTGTGTATCAATTTAAATTATTTACATGGCCTATTTATTCCTTCAATAAATTACTATAGTTGGAGGTTTCCTAATATTTTTTTGCCTGAGGATTATCATTATTTTATGATTTTCTATAGGGGAGGGTGTTTGGATTTTTAATTGAGAGTTTTTTATTTCTTTTTTTCTGACATTATTTTTATCTTTTACATATAATTTTATTCAATCATACAATAATATATAAGTAATTATTAATTATTAGGAGAAATTTTTTGTTCATAAACATTAATTTAAGTGATAAATTATTCACAATGAAAGTTACATAAGCCTGTGCACTTGTCTATAACCAATAGGGATCAAGAACTCCTCTATGACCAGTTGAAGAATATTTTTGGTGTTCATTTAGATTGAAAACTAGTACACATCATTAAAATATTCATTATTTACCTATTTATCACCTTACATGTGAGATGATGATGAAAAAAATTGCACTGCTATGTGGAGACAATAGTTCAAATGTGCAATCAAGTGATGTGTTAATTTTCCATAGGATGTAATTGATAATAAAAATTTATCTACAAATAAAAAAAAATATCTTAGTATAGTATATATAATAATATAATAATTTTGGGAGGGTTATTGAATACATAAATATGGTTTAGGGGGAAAGAAGTTCAAAAATATAAGGAAAAACATATATGGATTATTTTGATAATATCATTAGTCTCACACCTTAATAATAATCAAAGTACTATTATAGAAAGAAAAATAAACCTATGATTTGTCTCAAGATGTTTTGAAGATAATTAATTAGGTATTGGGTAATCTAAGTGGATCATTATGTGTGGATTCTTGTCGAGATGAGGTTCCCATCTATAGGTGAGGATGAGGGAAAACATGTAAATACTTGAAACATTATTATATAATCGATGACTTCCTCAAGTGAAATGGATAAAAAGCATCAAAGAATATAAAATTAGAAGTTTAAGGTTGAAATCCAATAAAACATTGAGATTTGGCTATAGTTTTGAGTAATCTTGAAGCCTAATCCTTCTGTTTCAACCCTTTAACCATATTAGGATTAACTAAGGTGATTAAGTTTTTCCATTGATACTATATATATTATATATAAATAAATTTGATATTATTAAATAATATTATATATGTTTTTAATAATTATAGAATAAATTTTACATCATTAATTATCTAGATTTTGTAAAAATTACTTGTAATATAACGTCAAATGACATAACTAAAACAAATTTTATAACATCTCCTGTTTTAAGTGTAAAAGTTATATTACAAATAAATCAAGTAAAATTATTATTTTCATGAAATTTATTGGATTATGTTAAATTAAATAATACTTATTTTACTTTCAAACAACAAAATTGAAACCCTTCATTGTGAATAGTTTAATTAAATGGAAGAATCAAAATAGTATTTATTTGAAATAGAAAACATTACATAGTTTACCAAAATTATAAAATAAGATTTATTGTCTCATTATTACATTTCTAAATGGATAATATTAATTTTCAAATATATATTTGTCTATAAAAATTATTTTTTAAACATAAAAATAATTCAACATTCATTAAAATATCATGAAACTGAAAGTATTTGTAAAATTTGTATTTTTGAATATTCACAAAAAAAAATCAACCATTTCTAAAAAATCTGAAAACTTCACCCTAAAATGATTTTTACATTATGAATTAAATAATGAAAATAATTCTATAAAGTTAAAATTATAAATTTTTTAATGCAGGTTTTTGTAAAATTCTTGAATAATAAATATTAATATTCCAAACGACAAGGATGAAACTATCTTAGGTGTACCATTAAATTCAACAATGATGATATTGTATTATTATAATCATTTTTTATGGAAAGTTAATTTTGGTAATAATAGGATCAAATAAAACTCCTTAAACCTTTTGGAAAAAATTTAAACGTCCATAAACTATTAGTTATTATTAATTAATCCTATATCGTACTACTGTAAAATCAACTAACAGTGATATGTGCCTTATTTTGATGAGCAACTAAAGTGTACCTCTTTATCACCCTTGATTGATTAATATCAAATAAAATGAAACCAAATTATATCTAACTATGGATATATCCATGATAAATACTAAATTTCTATATTATTTTGACGGATCCTCTCAACATTCACATGGTGATAATTTCTCGTGAAAGTAGGGGTAATGACGAATAGGGAAATTATATTTAGAGAGTTTCTACCATGAATTCATGAACGAGAATACCTCATATCATATAGATATAACATCCTTTATTTCGAGACCACGAATGAAATGTATATTCATATTAGGAGTGTTTATGACCTTCTAGAGGTTTTTGGTAAAAAAAAAATTTTTTGAGGTTTGATATAGATGATAATGACTTAATAAGAGATGAAGTGGATATGTTTCTTTTGTTTTATTATGTTATCAACACATAAATTAGGTTTAAAAAACTATGTTTTATTTTTTCCATTTTACTTATGTTTTATTCCAATGATTTGGAGTTATTTAACAGATCATTTATCATATTGGGTTATTGAATTAGTTATGTTAGATATTGAATTGTTGTTTTTAGAAAATATTATATGAAATAAGTGAGTTAATAAATCCAAAATATAGATTTCATGATTAGTTTGGATGTCAAAAATGATTTAAAAAGGTGAACATCATAGAGGTATTAAGATAAAAAAAATTGAAATTTATCTTATATTCCAAATTGTGATACATTGTATTTTTGTGTGGGATATACATAAGAAGTTCCCTAAGATCAAGTTTGTGGATTATGAATACATTCTATATGTTTTCTTCTAATTAAATTTATCTACATATTAATAAGTGATTAAAGATGATAAATTAAAACAAATATCCTTTATACATATGTTAAAATCCTTGTTACTTTATGTATTAATAATTATAATAGATGAAATTCCACAAAAGAAAAAAATCTCCAAAATATCTATAAGGGTAAAGCGTAGTAGTCCTGAAAAAATGACAATTTACATAAAGAAAAATATTATACTTCTTGGTGAAACATAGGTGAAAATTTCCCAAACTTATAATATAATTTTTATGAGTACACATTTGGTAAAATACTTATACATGATTGATATAATTTTTTTTTCTAAATTTAGTAAATAAAAATTTTCTTTGATTAGGATTGAAATTTATTTTTTCCAAATGTAATAAATTCCATATGCAAGATTTCATATATAATACGTAAGTAATTTATATGATACATGATATATTTTAATCATATAATTTATAAACTTTAACATGTATATTAAGGGTTAAAACAAGGTGATTATCTTCTTTTCATTTTGCATGCTATGGATGGATAGAGGATTATGGACACGTCATTGATTCGAGAGATAATTATTTCTTTCTAAGATGGCCATAATGTTTAAAATATTGAATATTGGTGTTTAAGATATTGTTATTCCATGATGAGAAAATGTGATAATTATTATCCAAAGTATTTTTATGTTGTTAAATGTAGTATTCCATAATTTATGGTAATCTCAACATGATCAAACCATTCCTGAGAAATGAATATAATATTTTCAATATGAAGAATTTTGATGCACACCAAAAGAAATATATTGTCTGAGAAGTAGTTTTTTGTTCCACTACATATACATTAATTTCATAATTTATTCATGATTTTACCTAAACAGATATAAAACTAAAAGAAGATATAGTGAGGAAAAATAGAAGCTGATGGAAGTTTGTAGTTTGAAATTTATATTTAAATTTAAATTTAAACACAATGTAATGAATATTTTTATATATGATATATAAAACCATTGTATTAAATAAATATTAAACACATAGATATTGGAAGAAGGGGGTATAATAATGAAATTTCTCTCTATATATGTGTATATAGAAATAATTAAAGAATAAAGAGTTGAATATAAGTAGTACCTATGAGCGTGAATGTAGATAAAGAAGAAGAGAAATAGTACACACATGGTTTTTGTGTAATAATTATACTTATTTAATATGATAAGTAAAGAGAAATAATTCATTCATGTTTTAAAATTTTGATGATCCAAATGATTATTATACCATTATCATGAGAAATATCAAAAAAATTACATAGATAGTCCTTACTTAACCAAGGTATATGGTAATAGGGAAAAAATCAATTGAAATTTTTAGAGAATGAATTATTGATATTATTCTATTATGAGTAATCGATATATCCTTTTTTATATATTAATTAAGGTTATTTTAGTTTATAATACGGTCTCTAGTGATTTTTGATCATGTTAATGATTATATACTAAATTTTGTTATTGGAAATTGTACCCTGGGTGGCTTTGTTTATTTGAATTATATGGTTTGTATGATTTTACCACCTAATTAACTCACCTTTACAAGATAAGTACATTGATTTAAAAATAAAAAAAAATATAATTGATGACATGTTATATTATTCACTAACTCACCCCTATCTCTCCTCTATGTGAACCTACAACAATATTGGGACCATCATAAGTTGTGTAAGAGTATTCTAGTGATCTAATGAAGATATATAATATTAAAATATTTTACTATAATTATGGTTTCACTAATTTTGGTTTTTATTTTTTCATTTCATTCAAAATATTTTAATTTTTTGTATTTTATTTATGATTTAGTCTCTAAATTTCAATTGAAATCAGGGAAAACATTAATTTATATAAGAAAAATGTTATTCCCTAATTTATGTGAATAATTATTATATTTTTAATGATTATATTATTTTTTATCTTATTTCATTCTGGTTTGATATTTTGTATTATTTAATATTGGCATTATTCCACTTGTAGAATGTCAATTAATGATACGATATGAGATTATGAATTTCTAAATTAGGGGTGTGTTCATAATTCCTCTAGTAATCTCATTCTAAAAAATAGTTTCTCAAGGGTAAATGAAATAAGGCAAAAAAATTATTTTGGATAAGATGGATATTTGGAATGAGGAAAATGAGTATGTGAAATAGGACATATTTTAGGTTTTAATATTAGAGTGTGAATACATCAAAATTAATGATGATAAAATTAGATAAATCAAATTTACTATATTTAATTATGTATTAATACTATAATATGTTTTAATGAGAATATGGAAGATTCAATGGTTATTGAGGACAAACTACTAATTCTGATCAATTGGCCTGTTGTACAGGTTTTAGTTCTTCTGGATATGGATCAAACTACACATCCATTTGATGATGTTCATGGAATTATTTTTCTCAATAAATGTGTAAGATATGTTTCTTCAAGAATATGATCGATGTTTTTAGAGAAATATCATTAATATATTTGGATAAATAGATGGTAAAAAATAAATGATGTAGATAAATTTGATTCCATTGAAAAAATAATGTTGAAATGGATTAAGATAATCATATTACATTAATTTAAATTGTATTATGAAGATTTCGTAGAATTGTTTAGTGAAATATTTCCCCGATATTTTTTTAATACACAGAAAATAAATTTTCGTTAAGAATTCTTATAATTTTATATAATAATATTTTTTTATCATAAGAATTAGAATCCATGATTTTTCTTAAAGTTGAATGTATCAAAATATTTATTAATGTGAAATGGTGATAAATTCACTAAACTCAAGAATTAAAACATTCTATCTAAACATGATGTTAATCATATTACTAAGAATAATGAAGATTTAGTTACATCTAGTGATGTTGGTGAAAGGATTATAATTATAACGATAAATGAAAAAGAATGAAAAATAAATGAAAAAATGAATGATGGAATAATGGAGGAAACAAAATTTTA
The DNA here is from genome assembly GCA_963277665.1 of Viscum album. NCBI lineage: Eukaryota > Viridiplantae > Streptophyta > Magnoliopsida > Santalales > Viscaceae > Viscum > Viscum album. The sequence continues at coordinate 739,535,992 of OY728137.1, forward strand.
TTTCACAATAAATAGGGGACTCAAAGTGTTCCTCTTAGAAATTTGTAAATTAGAAAGGGAGGAGAAAAGTTCAGTAAAGGGATCTTAACAGTCTACCAATAATGAAAAACATTATGAAAAAATAAATTCATCGTTGAAAATTGATATTATAAAATAGATGAATTCCCTTGATGATTATTAGAATACCTTTAATGTTGATATAAAATGGAAGGTTGTATAAATATTGAAGGAATATAAAATTATCTAATAGAAATTGATTATTATACAAAATAAATTTGACAAGTAAAAAATCAATCTTTTAGAATTTTATTCATGATGTTAGAGAAATCATAAAAAAATTTATCACATAAAGAATTAATGTCTTAATGATTGTTTTAATTTAAATATAGATGAAATTATTAGATTCAAATTTTGAATAAAATTTGATATTTGTAGGTGAAAAGTGTGATTCAAAGCCATATGTGATTAACTATATATATTTTTTTTTAAAATATAATTCTCAAAAGTAATAAAATAATATGAATACTAGTTTGAAATTGGAAAAAAATAATTTTATTTATTAGAAAAGTTTTAAAAATAATTTTGTATTCAATCAAAAAATTATTTCAATCAATCAATTAAAATTTCAGAAAATGGATCTATAATTAATTATCAATAATTATAATAAAAATATGTTTCAACATCTATAATATAATATTTATTCATATGAAAAGATACATTTTGTAGAGAATACAATAATTGATACATATATTTATACTTGACTAGGGTTTATTTTTTTAATTACTAATTACACAATGAGTACAATGGTTATGCCAGATATTTTCTTTGTGAGATTGAACTTACTAAATGAACGAAATTTCTGATGAAATCTATAAAATCTGGATTTAAAGATGAGAACACATTCAAACCATTTTATTATGGATGTGAATGATGGGACTATCTAGGTAACTCTATTAAATATTTTATTACTATTCTACCCACCCATTATTGTGTTAATTATGACACCAAAATTTATCAAAAGAAGAAGTAAAATTGAAGGGATAAATCATTGATTATTGAAGTGGAACATGAAACATCATAATAGTAATATCATTGGTTCTTGTACAATATATGATCCCCTAAAATATTATGATATTTTAAGCTATTTAATAATTGAAATCTCATGACCTGACCCAGGCCAAGGCTTCAGCCAAAACTACCCCAATCCCTCCTTCATATCCTAGGGGGTACTGACCCACACCGAAAGCACAATAATCAAGGGGATTCCTTTTCCAATAAACTAGTATACACACACTACTATATAGTTGTATGTGTGTTGATAAATAATAGTTAAAGATGAAAAATACCAAGGGGATAACTGTGCATGTAAAATCTCTAGACAGTACAAGAGTACAATAGTGTAAAATAAATAGTAAAGGGAAAAAATACATGTGAAACCAGAAATATGTCTCAAACTAGAAAACACATGAGAATAATATGGTGAGAGAGCCCATTTCCTAGTATCCAAGATACAACCACCATAGGCGGTCCAAAGTACCATGTGTCACGAACCGAATCCGATCGCCATCGAAACCAGCACCAATCATGGCCCGCAAGAAGGCCAAATACAAAAACTAAACCCAACAGAAAAACCAAAAAGTAATTCTTTGCTAATATTCACCCTGAACGTCCAAAACACCCGCAGTGTCCTTTAAAACCTTATAAAAAGACATATCCTCAATATGAAAGATAAGAGGATTTTAAATCTCTGGTGTCATCATCTTTCTTCTATTTTTCTCCTTCGGTGGAAATAGGTGGAGGGACTTGTACCCTTGTCATCACCCAATATCTCCCCCCTTTGGTTTCCATTGATTCTTTAGAGAGTTGATTGAAATTTGGCTAGACAGCCTTAGCATGCGGGTTATGAATGATTAGTAGTGACCATGTACCAGGAAGCCATGCGAAAAGAATGATCTGCATAGTTTGTGCACGGTTTCCCAGACCATGTGGACTAATTGTGAAGCCTTCCCAAATCATTAAATTTTTTGGGACTTTTCGTGTCGGCCCATGCCAGTCGGTTAAGATGGTTGGTTCCTATGGTGGGGAGACCCACCATGGGTATCACACATTTTCTTTTGGAAATTTCTAAGGGATGTATACCCCTTGTACTAGGGATTCTGTTTCAGCCTCCCATAATTAGTGCCCAAATTCTATCTCATGGAAAATTATACGTTGTCTTTTATGGTGGGGATTCCATTTGTGTCTCTTCATACGATTAACTCAGATTTATTTCCTTGGTCTTGTCTTGGAAGTGGGTATTATCATTTGGAGATATATAACTACGTACATCTTTCTTGGGTTAACATTGAGATTGGAGAGTGCCCAATGGTTTATTTATAGTAGGGTAAGTGTAAATTTGTTCAATGTTGTTTATTTAGGTAAATTGATTGAGTTTTGTTCAGATTGTGTCTGAGGAATTTTCATTTGGGATAAATCCTGAATGTGCTTGATTGTTTCAGGAAACTGGTTCCCTTATACATGAAGTCCCAAATTTCTATAGGGAATGGTTTCAAACCTAAGGTTTAACCTTGGTTTTTCTTGGTCCAATGTTCTATTTTCAGGTTTGATCTACCCTCCTTGAAGTGCGACAGTGGTGCATTTGTGTTTTCGCACAAAGGATTCAAGGGTTTCCATTGTTTTGGTAGGTGATTCCATGTTTACGAAATCCTTTTGTCTTATCATGCTATATTTATCATATTTTCAGGTTTATCTCATTGTATTATTTACGAAAAAATATTTTTATAGCTGTTTGTATTGAAAATGAATTTTAAATGCCAATTTTATGTGAAATTGAGGGTTTTTTATAGAAATGTTTTCTGAGTTTTTTTGGGGATTCCCTATAACTACATGGTCAATTTAATTGAAATTTATTAGGAATTACAATTATTTTTTTTCAATTTTTATATCCCTTTTTTGATTCTACATAATCTTATTTTGGTGACGTTTGATAAGTGAAGGAATTTTTTGCACCATTTTGGTGCTAAATTGGTTGTTTTACATGACTATTTTATGTTTTTCCTAATGGGGTCGTTATATACCACATGAAATATGATTATATAAATGTTTTAGGAACTTTGAATTCTATTTTGGTAAATGTGAGTTTTCACATAGTGTGAAATGTGGGGTTTTCTAGGAATTTTGGGTGCAAAATAATGCGGGTTTTTGAGAAATTGTATTATGGAAAGTCAAATTGTTTGGTTGTGTGTTTTCAGTGGTATAAAGAGTGTGTAGCTACTGTACTATTTTAATGTCACCATTAGTGGTGTTTTATATTATAATAGATTTATTTATCATTCTGAAATTGTTTGAGCACAAAGGTGGAAGCATGGGTATCTAGGTGGGGCGGATGTATACTAGTACGACTGGTGGACCGGATAGATTTTGTCCATGTTTCACTTAGAATTTGGATAAAGACAACTCTAACTAAACTATATGGATTATTATTGGGGACTACTAGGTTATGGGTATGTTCCCTACTAGTGGCTTGTGCACGAGAACAGATTTTACTATGGTTGCATTACACCGAGGTATGAGGTACATGGGGCCCGAGACTATCTAGTGCCTAGGGGTGTTACTGATTTTGTTGCTCATTGGATTTGTGGTATTTTACCTTATATTTGGGTGTCTTTGGAATTATATTGAATTAGATAAAATTATTATTTAAATGGGTTAACATTCGTAGTGTTTTTTCTTGAAAAATGTTTTCAATTTAATGTTTCATTTCTTGGAATTTGTCAGCACTTTTCATTGCATATTAAAACTGCTTGCTTTTTCACCTTGTATTGCATACACCTCGGAATCATTGGGTGGTATCCTATTGGGCTTAGGCTCACACCCTACTTACACCCCTTGGGTGTAAGTAGAGTTTATTATTTTTGACCCAGGTAATGTAAAGGCATTGGGTGATGGTGGTTCGGGATGTTAGTTCCCATCCTTGGGGTGGAGTTGTGGAGACGGCTGCTGGGTGATTACCCCTTGTCATGTGGAGTCTGTTGGGTTTTTTTGAAGCTATATATTTGCGTCCTTGGAACTTTCTAACTATATTTAAATCCATGTATTCAATTATGGGTTTCAAATAAGACTTTTTTTTCTATAAATTTCATAATTTATTTTATGGATTGTTTTTAAGGTTTTATGATTTCATACTCGAGTAAATCATTCCCAAACATAATTGCTTGATACCCAGGCACTTGTGCCAGCCCATGGGGATAGGTAATTCTCTTCAGGCCTAGTCAAAGGATGGGTTTGGTGCTGGTTTTGGCAGTGACCAGATTCGGTTTGTGACACCATGTATCCCTAAGATTATCTTAAGTCATGACCAACAAAAACATTTTTAGAATAAGACATGACATGTGGAGGAAATTCCCATACAGGGGTGAGTATATACATACCTAGTAGGACACCACCAAATTTATTAGGTGAGATGTAATAGAAAAAATATGAATAGAGATAATGAGGATAGTAAATAGGAAGCAGATCAACCCAAACAAGAGAAAGAAAAACTTCATCTAAGCATAGGGGGCACAAAAAAGTGAATTGATGAACTATATATTGTGATTCTTCCACCCATAGTTGGATAGTGAACTCGTCTATCCACAGGAAGATAAGCATGTATGTCTGAAGGGATACAATGGGTGTCTTATCATCTCATGTAAATTTAGTAACCAAATACATGTGTATGGATATAGAATTATATATATATATATATATATATATATGTTATGTCAAAATAATCCTAGACAAGAGAGTAATGGGATCTTCATCTCACAGATCCACCCATGAAGAAGGGACTCCAACAGTTCTAAAAGTTAATCAATAATTCTAAACATCTCACACATATTCCTATATGTAACATTCTATGGCAATCCATGCATCATCATTGTGATGCAATGTTGAGCGGCCAAAAACTCTAAGTATAGGACTCACACACTAGTGTGTATGGGGGTTAGACTTTGTAAGTATCTATAGGGGACCTGAAAAAAAGATGATGGGGGTTCCACTATAATTTCTTGAGGGCCGACTCCCTATCTGATAGGGGGTTCCACACAATAAGGTAGAGGACCACTGCTTTGACAGGGGGTTCTACTTTGGTCATCAAGGAATTGTGCCTATCCGATAGTGGGGTTCCACTTGGTAAGGTAGAGAACCCATGCCAAAAGAGATGGTGTTCCTCTATAAAGGTCAATTACTTGTTCCCTAGTGTGACATGGGGTTCTACATTGTTCATTGAGGACCCAAGGACAATCTTATTGGTGGGTTCCACTCAGTAATGTAGAACACCCACACCCCAAAAAATAAGGGGTACGACTCTATATGTCATGGACAGGCGCCCTGGTGTAGTTGGTGTCCCCTCTAGTTTTAGAGGACCCACAACATATCTGATAGGTGTTTCACACAGTAAAGTAGATAACCCCCGGCCAAGTTGATTGGGGAGTCCACTCTAGTGTCTCTAGTGATCCTCTTGTTAATCACTAAAATTGGTGTGCATCGCCTCAAATAATATTTATTTCTATTCTAATTGTAGCCCAAAATCCACCAAAGGAAAAACCATCATGTTTTATATGGAAAAAAACTCAGGATAGGCTACGCACATGCCAAAATATGTGTTATAACGATGGAGATATGGAGGATTGATGTTTCATTAAAATAACCAAGGGGTATACGGCGTGTGAGGGGACACACACTATGTGTGGCCCCACACATAAACTTTTCCATGTATCTAGAGGTACACTGCTCACCATCTATTTAGGAGTATCAAAAGTGAGAGAGATATACATAGTGTTCCCATGCCACTTGTTGTCCCAACTACTTTTTTAGAAATATCTGGGTATCCATGTAATGTTTGTGTACTTTACCTCGTGTCTGTGTATGTTAGTAGACGATGTTCCTCATCAAAGTGGTGTCACCCATATGGTCTTGACATTACCATGTACTCAGGCCCATGGAATGTTACTAGCCCTGTGTTTCACCACATAAATAATCCACATGTAGAAAGAGGTACATGAATTGTTGTTAAACTACTTATCGTGTCATCTGTAAGAATTCCTAAAAAACAAGCTGCCATAGCCTAGGGATACATGTTGTGGGTTCATTACTATATAGGAAGTGTTTTTGGGGTTTTCATAGATATCCCGATCTGTGATCAATGATTAAAATCTGTCCTCTACACTTCGATTTTATCCTTGTCTCTACCCGAGAATAGTGGATATGTCTCCGGCTAGAAGAGTTCGCCCCTCTGGTGGTCAGAGACCCAATTCCTAAAGCCTCATATGTATCATCTCCCAATGTCAATTCTTATAGTTCATTGGACAATGATGATTCGATAAATGAGCACCCATTTCCCTCAATGGTCCTTAATATATCTCGAATTTTTTTAATTTATCCCTATTACATGATTTCATCATAGTTTCAGGGGTCCGATCATGCTCAGTACTGGCCACCAACATCAAACCGGGACTGTGGGTCCTACTGGTGAAGAACGCCAGACAAATGAGGAGGAGAAGCATAATAAAAAATGTATATATGGTCACATATATGATTTCATGCGAAAAATTAAAGAACATAGATATCTGGTGTTAGAAATAAAATATTAATCAATTTAATCAGTACTCGAGCACATGCCCAGGTTATAATTGGCTCACCCCAATAGAAGGGCATTGAATCAGTCAATTTATTTAATTAAAAAGGGTATAAACTAAAAATTGTTTACTCTTACTAGGATATTAGATCATTATACATAGAATAACACACCCTCTAATAATATATGTAATACATTATGCTCACTGCATTCCGATCTTCTCTGATCCAGCTATTCATCATCGAACGAGGTGAGTTTCCAATGGAAGGGTGGTAAAAAGCACAAGAATACTCCTTGTCATTATGTGACTAACCTTGGAGGACATTACATGAAATTATACCTATATATATTTTAATTTTTTTAAATAAATCAATTAATTAAAATAATCAATAAAATTATTCACTAAATCTATCGCTAATGAGAGTGATGATGAAATTACCCACAAAGTCCTATTTTAGGTTGAATCTATGGTAGAAAATGCATTCTAGACTCAACCGTGGTTGCATATTTCTGGTATGATATTCTATTATGGAGGTATCCATTTTATTTAATAAAATTCACGCACATTATATAAAATAAATTCAATCTTTTAATAAAATTAATTATAGGAAAATCAGACTTCAGAATTGCAAAAAATATCCAAGCCTATATAATGAAAAATATATCAAAATATTATGTTTTAAAAGAAAAAATTGGTCTCTATAGTTTAAAGGGTCATAATGTATTTGTGACCTTTATAAATGATGTGTAATATGTAATTAGTATAGAAAGTTAAATAATAATTGGAGAAGATATGCTTGAATTAATGAAAAACATGTTTATTTATAGGATGGAACATGATTTACTGAGAATATACCAAATATATGATGATGTAAATAATATTCTATTTCAAAATAGTGAAGGTTTTGAGAATAAATTTAACTATCAATATAGGTTTATCAGATCATAGTGAAAATGGTAGCATTATTCCAGTTGGTGTGGTACTGAAGAATAAGATGACTTATAATAATAATAGGGAACATATTGTGAAGGATTTGGAGATTATTGAATTAAAATAAGGAAGAATTTTTTTTATAAAAATGTTGATGGTGTGATCTGAAGTAGAAGATATCATAAAACAAAGGTTCATGAAGTTATTATTATTTTAGGAAGATAATTTTTTAGTTTTAAAATTAATTTAAATATAATTGACAAAAATGAAAAGAATATTTAGAATTTCATATTGTATAAGAGAAGAGAAATTGAGTTATTCCTATCAAAAATGGTAGTTGAAGAAGAATACTTAATATTAATTTGGTTTTTTAAAAGATGAATTTTAATACCAATCCATTGACTTCAAAGATCATATATCATCCTTAAATCATTGGAGGCAAATGTATAATGAATATATACACTCTCAAACATTTTCAAAAGATATTTTTTGGATAGGTTTACAAAAAATATACATCCCATTATTTTCATTATCTTAATTTATTTAAAATGTTGGATAAAAAATATAATAGATGTTGAATCCAAAGATACATATGTAAAATAAATGAGGGGGGATATATTATATAGGGGTATATATTTAGTGAATATTTTAAATGGGTATGATATAAAATCAGCATAATTGTGTGTGTTGTGAACTATTCTAAAATGTTATGTGAGAATATAAACTATAACATTTTATACACATGGTCAAATTAATAGTTTTTAAAATTTGAATAAAATAAATTTTCATGATGTGTCTTCATGTATATAGACCAACTACGGACAACATGACATTATATTTCAATCTCCATGTATTTTACACCATCTTTACTTGGATCGATAGTCTAGGAAGTATTTTAAGGTGATTCATTATAAAATATATTTACTTTTAATAACGATTTATATTTAATGGTTGTCAATGATATCTATAAGAGAATATTGTGGAGACCTTGATTCATGAAGATATTGGGACTAACAGTTTTTATCCCCATAGGGCAGTCATTCAAACCTAGTGGGTGTTTTTTTATGTGTAAATTAAATAAATAATACTTGAAAAGTTAATAAATTTATGTCATTTAAATATTTTATTTTTATTGAACAAATAAATCATATTCCAAATCATGTGTTATGTTGAATAAATCATTAAATTAACAACCTATAAAAATAGTTTTTACATAATGGATTTCCTATTTTTACAATCACATGATATTTTAGGATTATGTTTTTAAAGAACTATTAAATAAATTGAAAAAATTAGACACATCGACATATTTTAGTTTTTTCCATAAAAAAATGTTTTATGTTTACATTAATGTTTTATTCAAGGCATTTTAGCTTCGTTTGAGATGAGTTTACATAGTGGAAATCATGAAAATGATAAAATTTTCACTCATCCTCAGATCCCATGAAAAATAATTGAAAACATGGAATGAGAAATAAAATTCTTGGAACAAGATATAAAAATAATATCATATCAGTATACTAGTTAAAAATAAGAAATCCCAAGAAAATGATTACCTTTTTCATTATAAACTATTAATAATGTTATCAAAACATTTTAACATTTTTAAAATAGTATTTTATAAATTAATACATTAGAATCCATTTTAATTCATTTTCGTTATCTATAGGCATTTGTTAGGTCATTAAACCATTTCTTTCATTACAAATCCTTCATCATTAAAACATTATACACATTACTTACCTCATAAAAAAATGTATTTTCATCAGAATCACATTTTTCATCAAAATATAGGTACCTTATAGAATAATATTCCAAAACCATGTCCAATTATATTTTAATTTTATCAGAATCAGTGAATCGCAGTTAGTTCTATATGAGAAAATAACTTAGTTATCTTAGGTATTTTCTCCTATGAATGATAAATCATTACTCAATTCTTTAGAGATCTATATTTTTATCACCAATTATCATGAGATATATCATTCTAACCCATCGTCATCTATAATAACAAATTACTATCTAATAGAAAAAAAATTATAATTTCACTTTTCATTGTAAATCCCATGAAAATTGATTTGAACCGATTAATAAGGCACTTTGCATTATTACATATTCAGAAGGATATATTTTTCTTTTTATTCAAAACTATAAGAAATGAAACATCTATAAAAAATTGGGAGAGATATATACATTGAAAAACCCAATTACCATATAGAGGGATCTTGATAATGAATAATGGATATGAAATTTTTATAAGGTGGTCAATCAATATACATTAAAAAACATTCTTTTTATCTTTTGAAAAGTATAAAAATAATTTGAAAACATAAAATAACAAATAAACTCATTATAACATTGGTAAATAAATTTAAATATAGTAAAAAATGACCACCATCTACCTTTTATTTATATGTAAGAAAATTCTCTAACACTTATATGGAGAATAATGAGATAAAAACCTCTAAAAATAATAAATGAAAATTCCTTAACTTCATTGTGGTCAATCTTTGTACACTATCTAACTCTTAAAAAGTTTATTAGTTTTATACACATTTATTACCATTTTTTTTTAATTTCCTAATTATTATTCAATTAATTTAATTTATTACCAAGTCTTATTTCATTGATAAAATATAAATGTTCATGTTTATTGTATTTGGGTTGTTAAATTTATTTTCTCAATAAAAAATTAGTTAATTAACTGTGGTAAAAGGGGTAATGGTTCCATTCCATCCATAATAATGATAAAAGTTATAATTAAAATATTATTACATTAAATAAATCTCTTTAAAATGATAATGTATGGTGTCCATATAAAATGAATCACATCATTTAATAAAGACAATAGTCTCTGTGTATACATGAATAATGTTTACAATTTTTAACTAAGTGGAAAATAAATTAATTATATTTTAAATAAAATCTCAAAATAAGAAATATTTTTAAGATTTCATTTAATTAATATTTTCTATCATTAATACACACTTTTTATGGTGGAAATAAAAAATTAATCACATGTTTATATAGATTTGTTAGTCCACATATACACATGAGAGATTCTATCATTTTACAACTGATGCAAGTGTACACATTATATTGTCTTTTATATTTAAAGAATAAAAATAATTTTATAAATATCATATATATATATATATATATATATAAATATATTAATTTTTACCAACAATTTTAACTATCCATGTTATCTTTTGATGAAAAAAATAAACATTAATTCATATAGGAGGCAGTCTACAAGTATGCAGATTTGGTGCTTTCATTTCCCATAGGATAAAAATGTTGAAGAAACAGTGTTGTACTATAATCATAATAAAATTATATTATATTTATGATTTTGAATTTTTTATTTCAATATGTTTATATAATATTTTAGTGAGTTATAATAATAAATATTGATGAATCAATAGTTTTAAATGTATACCTCTTCTTTGGAAAACCATTATTGTCATAAATCATATGACTTCTTAGGATGGTATTTTGGTGAGACTAAGAAATCTAAGACGTGTTGATTGATTCTAGAAAGTTATTTGGTTACAAAATGGTCATTGTAAATAGTTCAATGTCTATGAACATGTAATGACAGAAAGTAAATTTTTAAAAGAGAGGGGAGTGGAACACTTGTAATTATAAATTGTTTTGAAATAATATTAAGTATTAATAAATTAAAGTGGTTATAAAATTAAATAATTGATGGTATATGGTATTAAGGTTCTAAATACCATAATCAAATAATTATTAAGATTCTATTATTTTTCCATTCCACAATGTTTTTCCCATAAATAACTTATTTTAACCTTTAGAAACGTAACTACTTTTTTATAAAGGTTATTATTTAAAATGAAAATTTTAAAAATTTAAAAAATTAAAAAATATAAAATACTGTATTCAAAATATGAAATAAAATTTTCTAAATTCAATTTCTATTGATTATGAAATTAATTTTTATTTATTAACACAAAATAAAATTAGAACTATTTATTTAAACATTTTTTTTAAAATTAAAAATTATTTTATAATACAGTCAATTATAATGATAAAACAAATTTATGTAAATATATTTTTAAAAAAATGGGATTAATTTTACTTTAAACTAGTTAGAGATGTAATTGGACTTTTCAAACACTTGAAATGAGAAAAAAAGTATCAATAAAATAATTAATTTTTTTTTTCATCCAAAAGACAATATTTCCAAAACAATCCAAAAATTTCAACCTAATATTATTTTTATATATTGAAATAAAAAATGTATTCCATTTCGTCATATTCAATAAAAAAAATATTAAAATTTATCTTTCATATAAAATCGTATAATATGTAAAAATATAATTTCATTAAACAAAAATATTACTTTTTCAATTAAAAAGTCATATAAAATTATTTATTTAAAATTGTTGAATTTAAATCTGCATAATTAATACATATATATATATAATATTTTTTTATTGTAAACATTACCTAGGATGTCAAATTCTTCCTACAATTAATAAATCATGTCCTTAATACTTTTTTTCATTACTAAAACATGCAAGGGTGAACATATATATTTATAATTCATATGTTTCTTACTAGTCATGTTCTTAAACTATAAAATCATTATCCGGTGAGTCACTCAATTTCATAGTACCTACTCTCTTCGATCAAAAATACGAATTGCAATATCATCATATGAGATATTGTACACTAATTTTGCCACATTAGGGATAAAATCATGTGATTCTATAGGTAAATATTTTCTACAAAATTAATCATTAAACACATCATATACCAGAGAAAATATTGGAGGTAAGGATAATTGGTAATAAAATGATCCCATATATTACATAATTTCACATCGTCTAAGAATCCATGGAATTAACTTTACTAATTACCCAAATTAGAAATAATTTTCAAAGGAAATTCTATAAAAAACAATATCCCATATCTCAACTGAATTCAATTTCCCCGCCTAAACATCATATTTTTTTGTGCCTCCTCTGAGTAGCTGTTGACGCTCCTTTTTCGTCACAGAGTCCAAAGGAATGTAAAGGGAAATGACTTAGCACAAATTCATTCATCCTTTAATGAAAACATCAAAAATCGACAAAGGCATGAACAAGGGATCAAAAGCACATGGGCCGCGCAAGTTCTATCACTGTCGCGCAAGTCTACTTGCGCGGCGCATGCTGGTCACGCAAGTGACTTGCGCGACCTAAGTGATAACCACCCGGGGTCTTCTCCTGCCTATAAATAGACCTTGTGGGCCCCCCATTCGTGGAGGAATTTTTCCATAAACTCAGATTTGATCTCCCAGCACCCTAGTCTCTTCTTAAAGCTTCCAGAACACTTCTAAGGTAATTTCATACCCAGAACGGAAGATCTATAGAGGGGGAGGAAGGCCTAAGTGTTGAAACTCATCAACACTTGCGCGCCTAGGTGGACAGACCTTAAGGGAAATGGCCACACTTGCACGCCACCTTACTCCTTCAATAGAACCTGCGTGCCCCTCTCCTAGAAGAACCTCAAGATGATTCTAAAGGCCTTAACCAAAAGTCGCTCAAGTATTACACTGTTAGGTGAACATCGCGCAAGTACGCAATGTATTGCGTAGGTATACCTGTGCGACCAAGACTTGTGCGCCCACGCAGTACCTGCGCGCCTTCCAGGACTTGCGCGCCCCAGCCTTTTTGGGTGCCCTTCTTGCCCATTTTTTCCCTCTTAAGCCATTCCACCTCTCCTATTCAATATTTAGTCTTCAAGACACTCTTCAAAGCTAATTATGGCGTGTTTTCTTGATTTGACTTCTTAATCTGAAAGGAATTCTGTGGAATATCCCTCAAAACATAGTGATTTACACATCTTTATGTCACTAAAGATTGAGATTTCATTCATTCAACCTCATCTTTAAGATTAGAGAATCCAACCCAGGGCTTCCTTTTCAGGAATAAGTCTCAGTCATAATTCCTTTAACCTGGGCTTCCTTTTCAGGAATGAGTCCCAGTCATAATTACTTTAACCTGGTATTCCTTTTCAGGAATATGTATTAGTCTCAAATTTGGGAATCCTCCTTAAGAGCAAGCCCAAAGTCCCTTAATTTTTCAGATCTCTTAAACTGGGCCTCCTTTTCAGGAGTAATCCCCAGTCTTAATTTCACTTAACCAGTCCTAATTTACCTTTGATATCAGATTCCTTTTCAAGAGTAAAACCCAATCATAAGTCCTCTCCTAATTTATGCCTCTTTTTTAGGAGTAAGCTTCATGTTAGAGTATTCAAAATCTCCACAAAGCACATATACCTTTATGGACCCTGCTCCTGGATTTCTTCCCTGAAGAAAATCCTAATCATTATTTATCTGGGCATTCATACATACATAAACCCGGCATTATTTCTTATGATTGCATCTTTCATGGCACAATTGTCTAATTTTTACCAATACCTCTTCTTTCTCACATCGAGCATGACTCACATGAGCTTAGAGTGTAAAAGTAATTATGACATCCTTCTTTGAGCCATCAATCATAAACATCATACTCCCATACTCGAACTACGTGGGTTATGATTCCTTTTCCAAAAACAAAGGATACGTAGGTAGCCCATCTGAGGGTTCGATCCCAACTCTGAAATAATCCATGTCCTTATGAATGAAAATAAACATCAAGTGCCCCACTGAGTGGATTTAAAACCAGCATGGTCATCATAATGATCAAGAGACTTCTATATAAATGTGTTGAAGGGTACCATTGACCAGGAATCTCTAATAAATACAGATGATACTCTATCAATGAAGAACCTCGAATACATATAAAAGATTCTCTAAATTTCCTACATATTTGATCATTGATTGTCGAATCTAAAGGAAAAGCTCATTTTATAATTGTTAATGTAATAAGGATTCATACACATAACTTAAATCTATAAAGAGAGTCCCGGAGAAGACAATAATTCCCCTAAAAAGGTGTGATGAGTACCACCTCCCATCCTCTCGACCAATGAAAATTCCTAAGCCTTATCAGTCCATAAACTAATGAGTGCCTACCTTTGGAAAGAAGGTCCAAATGTATGTGGAATCATTGGATGTTTCTGGTTCTATGAACAAACCGGTTAGAAACCGATCAGAACCTTTGAACCTCCCATCAAGGAGGTCATCCCTGAATTATGAGAGAAACAAAAATGGTGAACCCGACCTGAATCCTTAACCAAATTAAAATGATGTTTTACCTATTTGTTAGGAACCTATTTAAACTCAATGAGAGGGCCAACAAGACAGCCAATAACATATGTGCTCATCCAAAAGATGTAGTAGCTGAATTTATCTCGAATACATATGTTATATCAAATAGGCACTCTTTTCCAAGATCCTCTGCATTTCCATAATGTATGCTCTCAAATTCACACCTCTGAATTCTGCTGCTGTAAATGCCACTACTGTTATTCCTACTGGATCGTCATCCGCTCTGAAGATGACATCACCTACTCAGCTTCTTCAATGGTGGGTATCAAATACGCTGGTTATGTAATACCTTAAACACGGTACCATCCCAACTCTGGAGGCTTCCCTCCAAGCCCTCCAAGTGAACAAATCACACCGGTAGTTCGGACAACGATGACCAGTGATCAAGAAATAGGCGGTACTGACTATAGTCTCCAACCGTTTCGGGTCATTTTCCCCAGAACGGAATCACCATTCACTCCCTTATTCTGAGGAAGTGAATGAGCAGGTCCCTCAGAGCCTTAATTCAAGAAGACAAGAGTCCTTCCTGAAGGCTCCCACCAACAATCGTCGTCAGACTCATGCGGCAGTGCACCCTCAACATGATGAGGGTACCAACTCCAGGCATTCAGCTCAGGTTCCTCAAACCCAAGCAGGCAAGACGAACCACCAGAGGGGGAATCCGGTCAACAGTGAGCAGGTTCTCATCTCTGCCATCTCCGGAGAAGTCCACCAACCTAACTTGGTGGCCATCAATGAGCGGGAACATACACCTTCCCATTTTAATTCCGCTGTCCAGCAGACTCGTCTGGCAACATCATGACAATCCCACCAGGCAATTCCAGCGGAGTACTATATGCAGGAACATACACCTGTCTATACATCATCAGCTAGTCAACATGCTCGTCTAACTACATATGATGGATCTCGTCAACCATGTTTGGAGAAGTGCAATCAGCAGGCACATACACCTGCTAGTATTAATCAAGCCTACCAACAGTCTCGCTTGGTAGAATTCGGAGAAGTTAGTCAGAAATCCCCGACAACAAATAGGACGCAGACTCAACTCTCTGCCCCCACACTTGAGTACAGTTAGGATTCACTGACAGGAAAAGGAGGACTGGAGCAGGAATATACACCTGCTCCATGCCCGAAATGGACGTATATTCCCATTCTGGCAGCTGAAGACACCAAGTATATTCTATCAATGGTGAAAGAGTAGCAGAAAATCCCTGCTCATATTCTGGATGCCTTCCAGGATATTGTAACAACTTCAGCGGCATCTAAGGGAAAGACACCTAAATCTATCCCTGCCAGTGGAGTGACACGTCAACAATTCACTCCGAAACAGACACCCACATCTGTCCCAGTCCAAGAAGGTTGTGGGGAATACTCCCCCATATCATACGGACAGCCAAGTCAGGCCCATACTCATGATTTGAGTAGAGATCGTCAGTCTAACCTATCGATCTTTCTTGATCAAGAATATAAACCAGCTCAGAGCAGCCACTTTCATCAACAGGTGGTTTCCAAGGCGAGTAAGAAGTCATCTAAGAAAAAGACCCACCCATCACAGTCAGGAGATCAAGTGCCAATATGTAACAAGGCCTTGCTTGATGCTGGAGTTCTTGAAGCCCTTAGACAATTATCTGTTGAAATTCAAGATTGTACTCCCTCATTTACCAATAGTGGGAACATTAAATCCGAACGTCTTCAATAGACACTTAATCATGAAGGCTTTCTTCATGACCATTCGGCCAATCTTGAAGTTTTATCTTCAAATGAGAGACACATAAAGCCTCTATGTGGTCAGAAGACCAAGGATAAAGAGATCTCATCTTTTGTTGTAACCCATTATGGTGATCCTCCCCATGATGATGATTTTCTCTGCGAAAGTCCTCTCCACAGTAGTGATGCACATTTCCTGGAAAATTCTCTAGTGGACAATGTATTGCTGAGAAATCCCTCTTATCTTGAGGCACTTGAAAATGTGAAACTAGTCATTTCTGAAGCTTCATCCTTAGCAGGTGAAATACATTCTCAATCAGAAGATAGCCCAGGGTGTAGGTCATTCTCTAAACCACCCCTAAGTCATGAATCTTCTAGTTTGATCAATGATTTCTCTACCAATCCCGTTGAATCCAATGAAGCAACAAGGAAACACCAACTCTAGTCAAATAAGGTAGAATAATCTTCATCAAATGATAGAGGAAATGTTGAAGATGAGAAAACAACTGGTGAAAGGTGAAGTGCCAGTCATGTTTGGCCTTTGGCTGACTCTTAGTATAATAGTCCAGAAATGTTGACGGAAGATAAAATTCATGATATTTGTCTCAACATATGGAAAACTCTTTGTCAATTGAAAAATAAATTATTATCTAATGATGAATATGAAAATCATCTTAATATAATAGAATGGTTAAAACATCAGATTGATTTGGTGTATCTATCAGTCTCTCCATATCTGAAGGTTGAAAAGCAGCAGAGAGCCATTCAATGTTCATGACTTGGCGTAATAAAGAGATTGTGTCAGTTAATTTCCAATGCCACATCTGGTATTCATGTCAGAGGATGGGGTGTTCATGGAGCACTGCATTTCATGGTGCTCTCCAGTCAACAAAGCCCGCCGAAAATGGTCTCATGCAATGTTATTTCCCATAATCGGCCACAGCCAATGGGATTTGTTTGTAATCAAAATCTTTCTCAAGAACAGGCTTGAACTAGTTCCTCTCAAAATCAAGAATACAGAGATCAAGTTATTGAATTACTCTTGCATCAAGCAAAAGAGAATATTAAATAGGCCTCTCGTTTGGAGCAAGCACGTCACCAAGTAACAGAAGTGTCAGAAATCATCCAATGGTCTTTTGAACCGGGTGATAAAAGTGGATACAGGTTAATGTATCCAGCTAATTTCCAGACTAAGGTTCGTAATATCATGAGGACTTTCAAGAAAGACTCATACATAGCATGTCAAGAACCACCCCATCTTGCCAGACTGGGGACTCTTTTAAACCAACCCTCAGAATCAACAAATAGGATCCGACGAGTTGAGTGGGAACAGTCGGAACAGCCCCAGTCTGCCGAACTGGGGACTTTTTCAAATCATCAATCCCCTCCGAAGAGAATGTCGGTCTTTTCTCAATTGGGGAAGAAGCCTCAAGAGGAACGAAGAGCCAAATTATCATGAGATTCCCTCCAAATTATGGTTCATCAAGAAATTCCTGAGGGATTGAATAAACAAAAGGCAATGTTTCATCAAAGACATGGAGGAAGACAATATCACAGAAATGCTGATAGATGGGGACGCGATGTGTTATGCATAAATCAATGTCATCAATGCCGTTGTTGCTGATCCACAAGATGAGGCTCACTCGGGGGGTCTCAGATGAATAATTTCCTGCTCAAGAAGATGTACGCACCGATACAAATGAAGAAGGTGTGTGTACATGAAATCAAAGGATTACTCATAACCTAGGTAATCCTTCGAGTAACCCACTTCCCCCTCACTGAAAAGGGTCCAACAAAGGGAGGGGAAATAATCAGGTAACATATCCTTCCTCTAGAGAAGGCCAATCGCTCTCCATAGAGCAAAGGTATGCACAACAAGAGGAATAAATGAAGGAATTAGGAAGGTTGAATGTAGAACTACTTCAGAGTAGTCTTCTTCTTAAGCATGCTGGAGTCAGTCAGCCAAAGTAATTTGTTGCAGCTACTGAGATGGAACAAGAATATCCTCCTCTTTCAGTACACCCTCACAGGTCTAATCCTACGGGTCAATTACAACAACAGTTGGCAGTGCTACCATCAGTTGCAGCACCAATCGCCACATCTGTCCAATCTCCAGTCATTTCACCTACCCAAGTCAAAGTTCAACCGGATGTCTCTCAAAAGATAATAACTACTATTGAGTCATTAACAGCTCGGTTGGAAACTATGGAAGGGAAACATGTACAAGTTCAACCAGAAAAGAAATTTTACCGTGAATGGGTAGATTCAATTTCTACTCCATCTAGTTTTGGGAATCCTGTATTCCCTATTTTCAATGGATCAAGAGATCCTGAGCAATATTTGATGCATTACGTGTCTTTTTGCGATCCTATGATGGGAACTCCGGAGCTGCAAGAAGCAGTGAAACTCAGATGCTTCGTGCGAACCTTGCAAGGACCAGCTTTTGTTTGGTATACAAGCTTGCAATCCCGGTCAATTACCGGATGGGAGGATCTTCGCAAAAAAATTCATCCTTCAGTTTAGCTAAACATTTCCAAAGACATCAGTTTTCGATCTGACAAACTGTATGAAAAGGTAGAATGAAAGAGTCTCTGATTTCATTGGTCGCTGGAAGGGATTAACATATTCATTGAGTTTAGCACTCCCTCAAGAAGAATTGTTTCCAATCTGTGTGGAAAATCTGCGTGACGAATTACACACGCCATTAATCCCTGTGAAATACACAGGAGGGTTTTGAGAACTTACTTCAATCACTCAACAGATTGAAGATTCCCTTATACAGGCTAAGTCTATATCTCATTTAATTCCATCAGCTCCAGGAAGGAGAATGGTTAAATCAGAAACTGCTACATTTATGCTTAAACAAGCGCCTGTACCTATTTCTAATTCAAAACCTTCATCTTCTCAAAGGGCTCCACCTCCTGAGTGCAAACAACAAAGGTCGTTTCATCCAGATGATCAAAGAGATCAAAGATGAATAAAATTTGAGGATTTTAAGAGCAAAACATACTCTTTCTGAAATTAACAAGTTCCTGGTTACTTCATTTCAGCTCTGTAAAATAATCTGGTTCAATTTATAAGGCCTAAAAGGCCCAACAAGGAAGGATATGAAGACCGTACCAATTATTTCCCCATTCATAAAATGTTGGGGCATCCCATCTAGTAGTGTTTTTCTTCAAAGACCTCCTTCAAAAGATGGTCGACTCGAGAGAAGTCAAATTGAAAGGTTCTTCAACTCAGGTAGCATGTGTTACTACTATAGTTCCAGAGGAGGAATGTGAATGTCAAGAAGTCAAAAGCAACAATTCACAGAAGTATGATGATTAAATGGTCAGAAAAACAATCAATCGAACTCATGCTATTTTGTGAACACAATTAAAGAAACCAATTGTGTCTTCTACTATGAATGTTGCGTAAAAACCCTCTTTGTCAGAGGGAAAGTCCTCAAAGAAACGGCAGAATTCAAAGAAAAAAAAGAATCAGAAGAAGATGAGCATATGTCAAAGCCTATGATGTCTTTGACTATGGAAGACTTCATGACATCTACTTCAAATCCACAGGCACCCCCTTACCAAATGGCACAGCCTAAACAGGCTAATCAGGTAGAGTCTTCATCAGACGAAGAGTTAATCTTCGGTTCTGTTAATATGATTCAATTAATAGATCCATATGCCAGTCGTTGTTTCAATTTGATGTGCCTAAATTCCCTGTATCAAACAAGGGAATCAGGGGAAGTTCTAGAGGTTCAGAATACAGGGGAAGACGTTGATCTTTCAAAATCCACTACCCCAATTCTACCCCTGCTAGAACTGTGTATGCAGCATAAAATCGTGGTAGATCCCTTTAGCGAGCTCAGCAAGAACAAGCAAGTTTTTCTACCAATAGCAAATTCAGTCCTGGAACAGTAATTTTGGATGACCGATTGAAGGTACCATCTTCTTCCTCTCAGAAAGTAAATGGATCTAATTGGTCCAATCTTCCAAAACCAAGGTTATGGCCAACTCCTATCCCAATACAAGATGCACCGACATCCAAAGCATCTACTTCCAAGGTACCTGCTAAACCACATATTCCTATTGGGAAACACACCCCTCTGGATCAAAAGTATGATATATTGAAACACTTGGCCCATGTACCAGCCATGTAATCAATTCTGGATGCTATGAATCTGTCAAAAGATCTTCGGGAAGCACTCATCGAGGCTTTGTCAAGTCCTCAAGAGTTTGTAACTGAAATTGCTGCAGCTGAAGTCTATCACGTAGAGAATAATCCTTGAGAATTCCATGCAATAATATCTTTTACTGATAAATAGGAAGATGTTGTTGTGAATGGGCATATCATACCTTTGTATTTATCTGGAAAAGTCAATGGTGTAGACATCCAAAGAGATTTTATTGACAATGGTTCAGGAGTCAACCTGATGCCCATTCGTACACTTTGTCGATTGGGCCTCACGGAATCTGATTTATCTCCTTCTACCAAGATTTTACAAGGATATGATAAAAATGAACAAGAACCACTGGGCGAAGTTACACTCAGAACTCAGTTTGGAGATATTGATTCCAATTCAGATTTCATGATTATTGATCAAGAATCAGCTTTCAACGTCTTTCTTGGAAGACCCTGGCTACATCAGCATGCAGATATACCTTCATCATACCATCAATGTCTCTAATACTGTTTCGATGGTCAAGTTGGAACATTATATGGTGATAAGGACCAATTCAAGACATGTGAGTCTCAATACATTGAGGCAGAATTCTATCACATGAAGGGAAATGAGAAAACCACAACAAATGAATTTACCAAAGTTAATGCTCTATATGGTTTGGAGAAGATTCCAGTAAATCCATTTACACATGTGAGTACAGATTATGTGTTGCCTATCAGTCAAATTTACAAGTTATACTCAAATCAAAATACTCTTATGGAATGATCTGTAATGTCAATTACGACAATCGATCCAGAAAACATGGGAGAAATTGGTAACCCACCAAGCAGTAATGAAAGCACAAATGGTGAAGTCTTCATTTCATCTGATGAAATCCAACAAGTCTATGCTTCTCCAACTACGCCAGAAGAAGTTATATCAACATCGGAGGTGAACAATGATGTCGATTCTCAATCCATCATTTCCTCTTTATTACCCAAAGAAAACTCTTCATAATCAATAGGGTCAAAAATGTAAGCTTCCTCTTCAAAATGTGAAAATTTTGACATCTCTTATGATCATGAAAATTCTGCTTTTTCATCTATTATGGATGTTGAAATGGAAGAAATAACACATGATGAAGAAGAAGAGGAAGATCTCAGAGATGCTCCTCCAGCATTTGAAGAGGGTATCTCTACTACTATGGATGAACTAAGAGAAATAAGTCTAGGTACAAAGGAGGATCCACGCCCCACTTTAATTAGTGCGGCCATGACCCTTAAAGAGCAAGAGATGTATATTTCTTCTCTAAAGAAAAATAGAGATATTTTTTCTTGGAACTATACAGAAATTCCCAGGCTTGATCCTGATGTTGCTACTCATCATTTGGGTTTACCAGAAGAACATCAAGGATTTAAACAAGTCACGAGAAGAACACACACAACTTATGCATCTAAAATAGAATCTGAAGTGGATAATCTTATCAAAGATAACTTCTTCATAGATGTTTAGTATCCCAAGTGGATGGCTAATATTTTCCCTATAAAGAAGAATAATAGACAAATTAGAGTTTGCATCGATTTCAGAGATCTTAATCGGCATTGTCCTAAAGATGATTTCCCAGTTCCGATTACAGAACTTTTAATTGATACAACAGCTGGCTATGAAGCACTTACCTTCATGGATGGATATTTTGGATATAATCATATCCAAATGGCCCTAGAAGATGAGGAATACACGTCCTTCAGAGCCCCTCAGGGTTTGTTTTGTTACCGGGTAATGCCCTTTGGCTTAAAGAATGTAGGTGCAACATATCAGCATGCCATGCATCATATCTTCAAACCCTTCTTAGGTAAGTTTTTTAAATTCTATGTAGAAGGTTTGGTGGTTACATCCAAAAAACTTTCTAATAACTTGGCTGATTTGGAAGTCATATTCTGCAAGCTGTGACAACATAATTTGAAGATGAACCCCTTAAAATGTGCTTTTGGGGTAACCTCATCAAAATTTCTCGGCTTTGTTATATGCCATCGTGGTATTGAAGCCGATCTTGAGAAGACCAAGTCTATCCTTGGTATGTCACCTCCTAAAAATTTGAAAGAATTAAGAGGAATTCAAGTACACTTAGCCTATATTCGTTGTTTCATCGCCAATTTGGCAGGCAAAGGTTTACCCTTTACCCAATTGATGAAGAAGGGAGTTACTTACCAGTGGACTGAAGAATGTCAAGAAGAATTCTATATTCTCATGAAATACCTCTTGAGTCCACTAGTACTCATGCCACCTGTTAAAGGAAGACCACTAATCCTCAACGTGACAGCTCTAGAGCGATCATTGGGTGCCTTTCTTGCTCAAAAGAAACATGCTAGGAATGAAAACAGCCTCTACTATCTCAGTCGAACTATACTTGAAGCAGAAATGCGGTATTCAAGTATTGAGAAGTGTTGCCTGGCATTAATCATTATAGTTCAGAAGATGCGACACTACCTGCAACATCACGAGATCCAATTGGTATCTCGCAATAACCCGCTCAAATTCATCTTTAGTCGTCCAATGCTTACAGGACGTCTAGCAAGGTGGGCAGTTATTTTTCAGTAATTCGACATTCAGTATATGTCTCAAAAGGCAATAAAGGGCCAAGCTCTGGCTGATTTTTTGGCTGAACTCCCTTTAGTGGAAGACACATTTTCAGATATTGAACTCCCTAATGAGGATGTCTTCTCTATTCAGGAAAGTCCTCAAGCATGGGAAATTTATTTTGATGGTGCTTCTAGAAGTCCAAGAGGGGATAAAATTGAAAATCCTAAATTCAACAAAGTTGTCTTAGGAATTGTGCTCATTTCTCCAAAAAAGGTAGTGTTACCTTATTCCTTCTTATTATGGGATGGTGGTACCAATAATGAAGCCTAATACCAAGCTCTTATCACAGGCTTGGAATTAGCACTTCAAGAACATGTGAATCACTTAAAGGTGAAGGGTGATTCAGACCTAGTAATCAAACAAGTCAATGGGGATTATGCCATCAGAAAAAAATAACTAATCCCTTTGTATGATTATGTCAGAGAGTTAATGTTGGAATTCCCTTCAGAACCAACATTTTCTTATATCCTAAGATCATAAAATGCTCAAGCTGATGCACTGGCTAATATAGCCACAACTCTGGAAGATCCAAATCGGGATGAGACAACCATCGATATTTCCCACCATCGTGAAATTTCACCTTATGTTCAAATCAGAACAGAGGAAATTAATGAAATTAGTCCCATTATTGAACCGTATGGTCATACTATAGGATGGATGTCACCTATCAGGGAATACCTTCAAAATGGAACACTTCCACCTGATAGAGCTGAGAAAGAAAAAATTGGGCGACATGTGGTTAATTTTACTCTTTATGATAGCCCAGATCACCTAGAGAAAATTCTCTACAAACGTGGTTTTTATGGAGTTATCTTCTGATGCATTGATGGTGAAGAAACAATGGCTGTCATGAAAGATGTGCATGCAAGAGTCTGTGGTGCCCACCAGTATGGACATAGATTGTCTGCTCTAATTCGAAGGCTTTGATACTTTTGGCCTTCAATGATATGATATTGTGTTGATTTCACAAAGAAGTGTCATTCATGAAAAGTAAATTCCAACTTCATTCATCAACCTCCAGAGTTTCTTCATATAGCTAAATACTGGTGGCCATTTTCCACATGGGGAATGGATGTGGTGGTACCTTACCCTTCAGCTACGACCAAGCAGTTTAACTACATTCTTACTCCTACTGACTTCTTTTCCAAATGGGCAGAGGCAATACCTCTCAAGGAAGTCAGTTCTAAATGTGTTGTTAGCTTCATCAAATCTAACATCATAACCATATTTGGTGTCCCTCATACCATATTGACAAAAAATGGCACCAATTTCTATTCATCCGAGGTGAAGAAGTTATATCAAGAATACAACATCAAATCCAACCATTCATCTCGGTATCATGCAGCGGCCAACGACTAGATAGAAACCTTCAACAAGACTCTTTCAAGTATACTGAAAAAGATAGTGGATAAAGAAAAGAATTCATGGCCTTATAAACTCTTTCATGATTTATGGGCTTATCGGATTACCACCCGCACTGCAACGCGATAAACTCCATATTCATTGGTATATAGAACGGAAGAAGTCTTGCCAATTGAAGTTATATTACCCTCGCTTAGAGAAGCCATTTGCGATCAGTCATCTATAGATGAGCAATCTCAAAAGCGATTGAATGAATTGGAATGGTTAGATGAGAGAATATTGTGCACTTTGCACCACTTGGAAATCTATCAGAATCGAATAGCACGAGCTTTTAACAAAAATGTTCGTCTTCGTTCATTCACTCAGGGAGAATTGGTATTATTTATCAGAACTCCAATGATACCAGGAAAAAACCTCCCATGCTTGAGCCAAAATGGGAAGGACCTTATTCAATACATAGGGTCTACTCCAATGGAGCTTATTCATTAATCTCGATGGATGGAGAACTCCTCACTACTCCAACCAATGCCAGATTTTTGAAGAAGTATTTTGTATAAACTGCAATGTACCTTTCATGTCCCTGCAACATGACACTAAACGGTGCGACACCAATTTGTCCTTGATATATGATGTTAAAATATACAGAAATGGTCCAGTATGACCTTATACTGCAACTTGGTCCAACATGACGTTAAATTGTGTCATCCACGGTCCATGCATATGACCTTAAACTGTATTTTGTCCTTGTTATATGACGTTAAACTATACAAAAATGGTCTAGTATGACCTTAAACTGCAACTTGGTCCAACATGACGTTAAACTGTGTCATCCATGGTCCAAGCATATAACCTTAAACTGTATTTTGTCCTTTCTATATGACATTAAACTATACAGAAATGGTCCAGTATGACCTTAAACTGTAACTTGGTCCTATATGACCTTAAACTGCATCATCAACGGTCCATGCGTATGACTCTACACTATTTGTGAGTCCCTTACGTCCAGCAAGACATTAAACTGTGATGTCTTAATTACATGATGCTAAACTATATAAATGTCCCTTACGTCCGGAAAGACGTTAAACTACATAATCATCAAAGGTCCTATATGACCTTAAACAACACTTTTGTCTAGCATGACATTAAACAGCACCATCCACGGTCCATGCATATGAACCTAAACCATTTTCACTTTTGTACAACATGACGCTAAACTATGGGAAAAATCCCCAATGCGTCCAACGTGACGATAAATGGTGTACTCTTTTGTCCTCACTGCATGACATTAAACTGCACAGTCCCCCTTTCGTCTAACATGACGTTATACTCTATTGTCCCCATCGTCTTAACTACATGATGCTAAACTGTACAAAAAGTCCTTGATATGTCCTACATGACATTAAACGGTACTTTTTCCCTGCTACATGACATTAAAATATGCAGCACCAATAGTCCTAACTGCAAGACTATAAACTGCATAGTCCCTTCATACGTCCTACATGACGTTAAACTATGTATTGTTAAGGTTGTTACTACCTCTTGTTTCCCACACCGAGTATGACTCATGTGAGCTTAGAGAAAACCTCAACCATAACACTCTCTTTGGGCCGCTAACCATTTGTAAGTCCCAACAACATTTTTTTAGGTCATTGTCCCCAAGAACAACTTGATCATTAATTCATTCTTTAATTGAACTACATGTACTTTTATCCTTGCCTTCTAGGCTGGGTATGTAGGAAACCTCCCAAGGTTCAAGCCCAAAACCAATCTCTTCACATCGGTTCACCTCCATCTCATACGATGTTGATTCGTGAAACCGCTCCTAGAATCAATATCTTTACATTGGATCACATTCGTCCTTGTTATACGACGGTAAACTATACAACACTTTTGTCCAGTATGACAATAAACTACAATATTCTTTGATACCCTCACTTGAGAAGGAATCATTATTTACATTGATTTTTCAATAATGTTTCATTTCAAAGACTACGTGCATACATGGAAATGCCCAAACCTTTTATCTTGGATTAAACCATCATTGTACTAAAGTCCCCTTTCACCCTTCACATGTACGAACCAAATTTGTACAAAGGGTAATTCTAGAAATACGTGGGCTTGATTCCCATCCTTATGGGATACGTAGGAACATTCGAGTGTCCCTCGAATCTATCCACAAGTCTTTGGGAATAACCCCAAATTTCACTTTCTATCCCTTGGCTGAAAAGTCCCCATGAAAACAGACACTTTGTATTTCTTTCAACGGTCCAAGATCTATGAACCTAAACTAAGATCTATAATCCTTTTGTCCCACACGACGTTAAACTGTTGTTTAAGAACTACGTATGGCTTGATTCTCATCTTTATGGGATACGTAGTGAAGTCCAACATTTCAGTTCCGGACCCAGCCACAACATGATTATGCTTAGCATTGATATGTGTATCTCTGTATACATTTAACAATATCCATGTTTATGTGTCATAATACTAACCTTAAATATTTTCAGATCCTCATAACCCTTTCATGACTTCTAGTCACAAAAATGTCAAACTTCTGAGAGTTCTTTTGCCTGACTATGAAGCATGTGCCCATAGGAGGACTTGCATAAACAGTCTACAAAACAGACTTGTTAGCAAAAAGATACTATTATTTGACTATGCATCCAATGCCCTTAGGTAGACCTGCATAATTCAACCCCCTAACAGGTTTATCAGATAGTGGTAACTTCATTCTTGGGAAGAATTCCTCTTTTGTTCTTATTTGTCTTAAATGAAAGTATGTAGGTATCCGAAAAAAATAGTCATCCTTAACATATTTGTCCCATATCCTTTTTCATGATCTGAAATTATTCAAGTCTATGGTTTATATTCTCCTTCCCTGTGTTTGGGTCAGACCTTTGTAGGAGTGATATTCATCCAGTTCTTCGATAATCTTGTTTGGAAATATCTTCTCCATATTCAAGTTCCTCTTTCCATACAACAAACTCTATAATTTGGAAGGTTTGAATCTCCATAAACATTCACTAGCTTTTTGCACTAGGAATGTAAATTTCTGAGAGTTCTTTTTCCTGACTATATAGCACGTGCCCATAGGAGGCCTTGCATAAACAGTATATATAACAGACTTGTTAGCCAAAAGATACTATTTTATTTAACTATGTAGCCAATACCCTTAGGTGGCCCTGCATAATTCAACCCCCTAACGGGTTTGTTAAATAATTGTAACATCATTCTTGGAAACTACTTATTCTAATGCCTTTTATCTCTTTTTCGTGTCATTTCTCAGATTCAAATATTCTTAAGTCATAGCTTACATATTTTCCCTCATACTTGAGTATGGTACTATGTTTTCATATGAACTGTCAAGAAATTGAGTCAATTTTTATCCATTTCGGTCAAAGCTATTTCGACCTTAAACATTAGCCTTTTTACGTCAGACGTGCATGACATTAAACTCCTCACAAAAGACAACGGAACTCTGAATAAAAGTCAAGTTCTAGCTCACTAAACATACATATTTTATGATTTAGGTTTTATCAAGCAATTAAAATATTCAAAGTTTGTAGGGTTATTTAAATTAATCCTAGTAAAAATCAATCTATGCTTACTAGGCTCATTAGTTTAAGTAAATTTGAAGCAGGTTGCAAATGAATGAAAGTACAAATGATTGAAGATAAAAGAACTCTTCATTGATGCATATGAATTAGAGGGACATTCACAAATTGGAGCCCCTTCTCTTTTTCAGGAGTTTACAAAAGACTGTCAACATAAGTCTTCATTTGATGTACAACATCCCGAGCTTCATCAGCAATTACATGAAGATCTTGAACTCGATCAACTTCATTATTCTCATCTTGATGGAGTGCCTCCTTGGCATCTGCAATGGATTTCATACCACTCATATGAGCTCCCTCCAATAAATTATTAAGCTGATCAAGTTCCCCAGTAACAACATCTAACTATTGCTGGAGCTGCACCAGCTGGACGACTTTTTCTTTGATTTTATGCTTCAGCTCCTTCATCGTGGCAGCATAATCAGATTCATCTTGGGATACCGCAGCCTCAAATTCACCGATTTTAACTGACAGTTTCACTCTGATCAAATCTTCGTGGCACTTTCTCTCCTACTCCCTCCTGAAAATGATCTGTTTCACCGAGGTATATATCTTTTCATATCCAAAACCACCATGTCCTAGTATGAAAAATTTGGATGAAAATCAATGAATTTTCAATGATATCTCTTCTAAAGGAACCTCATATATGATTTCCATGCATTACGTTGTGAAAAGCTGAACGCTTTAAGAATCTATGGTTCTGATTCAACATCATCATCAAAGGGGGGCAGGTAATCTGGGATTAATGCACTTAAGGAAGTGCCCTGTTATGCTCTTTCCCCCCTGACTTGTGCTTCTTCACTTTCAATTCCCGTGGGGGCAGAGGCTGAGGCCTCACCTCCAAACTTAGCCACTGTAGTTGATAGCCCTGCATGATTAATTGAAAGCTTTGGTTAGCTTTAAAGTATAATAAAAGATCGATTGTCTTGAAAATTAAGTACAATCACAAATATTGTTATCCCTTACCCGACGGTGGGTCAGCAACCTGAGAATACTCCTTCCCATCTTTCCTAGTTTCAATAGGATCTTCAAGATGGGTATCAGGAGGGTTTACTGGGTTTAGCTCTACTTGAGCTAATTTTTCTGCAATGGTAGTGTCACGACCCGTCCTCGGGGCCCGTGCCGTGACTACCCCAAGCCCGCCTTCCATAGGCCAGGGGCTGGCGACTAGCACCAAGGCGTAAATCCCAACAAAAAGGGAAGGCATTGCCTTTGAAAAGTAAACAAGCACCACAGAGTCAGCAAGCGGAAAGTAACTACAGAGTGCAGAAAAGTAAAGGGGGCCGGAAATACAAGCCCAACTGTAAAGTACAACTGAAAAGTAAAGTACAGCAACTAAAGAAAAGACGGCGGCCTCGTGTCGTCCACTGGCAATCCCACCTGAAGGGTGGGTACAGATAGCCTCCAGGCTCCTCGGGTCCCACGTCCGCTCCGAGCACGTCCTGCCCAGTGGTCCACCTCCAGGTACCGTCCTGCTCCACGCCCCAACCGCGATCAGCGCTGTCCGTCGTCTGCAACCAACACCACGAAGTGCTGGCATAGCCCGTGCAGGGGTGAGTATAAGCTACTCAGTAAGGACCCCGAGACCCCCGAAGGTCTCCCGAAATCCACAAAGGATATAGCACAAAAGAAAGATGCAATCACGAAGTAACATCTGACTTGACTTAGGTATATGCCCATACATATACCTAAGTCCCCAATTCTAGCTCTGCTCACGAGCTCAAGAACAACTCAATCCACAAAGGAAAGCAAGACTCAAATCCACAAGGAGAGTAAACAGTAAATCCACAAAGGATAGTTCAACACAATCCACAAAGGAGAGTAACATAAGATTCAGCTCAACCAGGATTTTCATTATCGAAACCGTAAATGTTGAAGAGCCCCATCTCTGAAGTGTACAGTGGTCCTGTCACGACTCCGAGGTACTGCTCACTAACCTAAGACTGCTGAAGTACTCCTCCTGTCGAGTACCGCGGGTCTGCTGCCAACTACCGGGCGCTCCGTCCGCTGAGGGTCTGCTGCCAAATACCGGGCGCTCACCCAGATAGCCTACTGAGGTACTCCTCCTGTCGAGTACCGCGGGTTTGCCGCCAACTACCAGGCGCTCCGTCCGCCGTGGGTCTGCTGCCAACTACTGGGCGCTCCGTCCACTGGGCTAGTCGACTCACTCCAAGTCGAGTCGGTCAAGCAGTCGTCAGGTCTCAGTCATCTACACGGTCTCCGTACTCCGCACGCGCGTCTCCACCGTCGTGGGTCTGTCGCTACAACCAAGCGCACACACTCCGTAGAGTATCGCGGGTCCGCCGCTACAACCAAGCGCTCCACCGCCAAGGGTCTGCTGCTACATCCAAGCGCACCACCACTGTCAAGAACCACGGGTCCGCCGCTACACCCAAGCGCTCCACCGCTCAAGGTGAAAAGAAGATTCAGCTCACACAGGTTCGGTTGCACTGTTCCACGTAGGATCGCTGAGTGCAGTAGTCGACGCAGTCCACTGAGGATCTCTGCACAGTCGTCGCCGCAGTCCACGAAGGATCTCTGCTCTGCCGTCGTCGCAGTCCACGGAGGATTCTCTGCTCTGTCGTCGTCGCAGTCCACGGAGGATCTCTGCTCTGTCGTCGAAGCCACAGCCAGCACTAGGGTTCCCGCACATAGCGAGCTCGTTAGGAGGGTCCGCTCCACGAGTCGAGAGGCTGATACATCAACTGACACGTAGTCCGAAGTTGATGTATCCAAAAGTTCCGTATCGACAACAGGATCTCAACGCAACAGACGGCGCGTCAATCGGACGCCCGGTCTGAGAGTTATTGGCATTTTCGTCCCAGGGGCCCGGTTGGTTTTTAGGGCAAAACCAACCCGACCGTACTCCGCCTGTGTCCGATCCCCGGGCGGAGTATGCCAAAAGTTCCGTCTCACTTAGAGGAAACTACCACAGCTGACGGTACGTCGATCGGACGTCCGTAGCTCAAGTTATGAGCGTTTCCGCTCCGAGGGCCCGGTTGGTTTCGTGTACGAACCAACCCGGCCGAACCCAAAGTCTTCCGAAACCTTGAGTATAATAAACCGAAACGACCGTCTCGATCCAAGGATCGTGTTGCCGCTGACGGCGGGTCGTTTGGAGGCCCGAAGCTCAAGATACGGCCATTTGAACGAAGTCCGTCCGAAGACGGGGGGTCCGGGCCCCGGCCGACCCGGCCCGACCCCCCCTGGTTGGCCCGAACCGGGTCGGGTCCGACTCGGTTGGCCCGGCCCGGCCCGGCCAGGGCCGGTCCGGCTCGGCTCGGCCGAGCGGCCGACGCGGGGGAAAGCCGCCGCCCCGCGGGACACCCCCGCGGCACCCGCGGGGTGTCGGCCAGACACCCGCGGGGTGCCGCGTGACAACCCCGCAGCACCCGCGGGGTGTCGCCCTGGACACCCGCGAGGTGCCGCGTGACCACCCCGCGGCACCCGCGGGGTGTCGCGCTGGACACCCGCGGGGTGCCGCGTGACAACCCCGCGGCACCCGCGGGGTGTCGCCCTGGACACCCGCGGGGTGCCGCGTGACCACCCCGCGGCACCCGCGGGGTGTCGCGCTGGACACCCGCGGGGTGTCGCGCTGGACACCCGCGGGGTGCCGCTGGACACCCGCGGGGTGTCGCGCTGGACACCCGCGGGGTGCCGCCGCCTCCGGCCGCCGGCGCCGCCGCGCCAGCGACCCGCGCCACCTCCGGCTTCCGCAGGCCGCCGGAGTCGCTTCGGTGACCCGTTTTCCTTCTCGTCTGCGCCGTTGTTCCTCCCGGGTTCCGTTCTTTACTGCGGGATCAACCAAAGGCCCTTGCGTCGTGCTTTTGCCGTCGCCCGCCAAATCCGCACAAAAAGGAAGATCGGCGGAGGGTTGCCGGGTCTTGTTTGTTAGACCCGCACCCTCCGCGTTAGTCATAAACCACGGGAGAAACAAGAAACGACCAAATCAACAATTTTAAATAAATTTAAAATTGTTCCGTGATCGGTTCCTCATTTTAAAAGAAATAAAATCACGGGAAAGGAAAATATTTCAAATCAACCCTTACCTTGTCGTCGTCGTTGCCGATCGAGGGATCGTCGCGGGATTGCTCGTCGCGGAAGAAGGGGGATCGTCGCGTCGTCGCGGTATCCGGCGTCGCGTCGCCAATCTCCGGATCAAGATCAAACGGTTTAATTAATTAAATCCGTTGTTATGAAATTTAAAAAGGGAGAATTAACGATCCGATTCTCACCTTAGTTGCCGAACGAGGATCGGCCGCGGAAGAAGAGGCGTCGCCGAAGAACGTCGCGGGTAAAGCTCGTCGACGTCGCAGATCTCGGTGTGCGTCGTCGAATTCCGGTCGCCAGCGTTCTTCGCGTTCTTCGCGTTCTTCGCGTTCTTCGCGTTCTTCGCGTTCTTCGCGGGGAGCCGAAGAAACAAGATTCTCTCAAATCCTTTCAAAGGATTTTTAGGTTGGTCTTATTTTATAAACATGCCAACAAACGCAAAAGCGTAAGTAACGACCCATCAGTTCGTTGAATTAATTCAACGAGCGAAACAGCCCATTTAATTCACGAAATAAACCGCCCAATTAAATGGTCTGTTAAGAATTAAAGAAAACGCGTCGGTTGACTTTTCAGTTACTTTGACGGGTTTTCGCGGGTGCGTTACTTAGCGAAAGAAACGGCGGGGCTCGTGCGGGCCCTGCCTCACAAATATCCTACCAAGGGGGTAGGATATTTCTGGATAGCATCCTATCCAGTTCAACTCAGTTCAAGCCGCCTTTAAGTGGCTTCAAGTGGCTTCCAAGCAGCTTAAGTGAATAAAATAAAGTTGTCGCACAAACTTTATTTTATTTCTGACTTAAAGCCGCAAAATTTAAAAACCACGTCTAAGCAAACGCAACTCCGGAAGAGGCGTTTCTAAGCAAATACCGGCGCTGCGATTTCATCGGTGCCCTCAGAATTCGATTCCGGGCACCGGTTCAAATGTTAGAAAAACCCGCTCGTCCGTTCACTGAACGTACCCGAGCCAAACTTCAGAAAATGATTCCGGGCACACCCGGCCTCGGAATCAGGCACCGTCAGAAACTGCGTTCTTGTAAAATTCCAAAGAAAATTAAGAAAAAAAATTCCTTGAAATTTACGGGTCTTTACATTACTCCCACCACAGGGCTTTACGTCCTCGTAAAGCTTCAACACAAACTAGGGATACAAAAGGCGGTACTGAGCATGCATCTGAGCCTTCTGCTCCATGTGCTCACCTGGACCTTCTCTATCGTGGCCCGGAACACCTCTGGTCCCACTAGAGCTGCTAGATTTCTTCTTTGCCGATAAGAGAAACCTGGTCTCATCCCCTGGATGAACCACATTCTTCGCCTAATACGGTCAACCCCGAGATGGATGATACTAATCCATACCAAGGATGACGTCGTAAGGCCTCGACGCTACTACCAAGAGATCCGACCGTTACTCTCGCCTCCAAGGGTTGATTCACACTGTCGGCATCAGTGTGTGGTAACTGGGTCTCCTCCAGTAGATGTCTCACAAGTGAGGGTCAAGTCAACAGTCAAAACTGGAACCTCTTAGTAACAACACAAGAGAGGACAGGGAAGTAAATGCCACAAGAAAGGGTGTCTTTTATTACTGCAGCTCAAGTACAAAGACACAAAGCATCTACAAACATACATCAACAAAACTAGAAGCAACATGAACAAAAGTCTCCAGGTCTGGAGCTAGTTCCTCTCCTGTCCATCTGCTCCCAGAGCTCCATTATCGAAGGCCTCGGCTGCCTGAAGCTGAGCTCTCGCATGTTCACCTACTCCCTGTGGTCGGGGCGGACCTCCTGGTGGTGGTGGTGGCAGAGCCTCAAAGCGTCTCCCACCTCCTGCTGCGCGGCCAGCTCCTCTGCCTCGTCCGCCTCCTCCCTGCGAACCGCCACGGTCGAACCTCTGCCTCTGCCTGGGAGGTTCTTCACTTAACTGCTGATCATCAGCATGGCGGGTCGGACAATCACGAGCCATGTGACCAATCCCGCCCCAGGAGTAACACTGCCCACTCTCGGCACGCCTGGCTCTGACTCCACCCCGGTTCCCTCGCACAACTGAGCCTGAGTCGTGCAGTCGTCCACCGGTAGGTCTGGTCTGCCTGGAACCCTGAGTCATCTGTCGGCTACCTGCTACCGAAGACTCCGCTACGTGCCGCCCTGCGGTGGGTCTCTGTGCTGGTGTAGACTCAGCAAGGAAGCTCTCGATCAGAAGGGCCCGCTCTAGTACTCCTGTCTGAGTCGGTATGTTAAGAGAGATCAGCGATGCCCTGATCTCATGTCTCAATCCCTGCTCGAAGGTCCGGCCCCGAAAGAAGGGGTCCCGTACCATGTCTGTCGAGTACCGAGAAAGGTCGGTGAACCTCGCCGCGTACTGAGCGACCGTCAGGCTGCCCTGCCGCAGCTGAAGAAGCTCCTGGATTGGCACCGCACAGAGGGTGGCCGGGACGAACTCTGAGCGGAAGAGGCTCTCGAAGTCCGTCCAGATGAGGGTGGCCTCATCGTGTACCTGGAGCATCAGGCTCCACCAGCGTCCAGCTGCTGCGTGCAGTAGGCTCGCCGCGAGGATCACCATGAGGTCTGCTGGTGTCCTCACTAGCCTGAAAACTCGGACGACCGCCTCCAGCCAGTCCTCGGCTGCCTGGGGGTCCGACTCCCCACGGAACCTGGGTGGTCGCTGGCTCTGAAACTCATGCAGAGCTCCGAGGCGTCGTGCGTCGTCAGCTGCCAGTGCTGGAAGCATCGGGGGCTCGGCGGGTAAAAGTATCGCCGGTGCCTCTGCTGTCAACGGGCCCTGTACCGAGGCCTCGTCGCTCGGCGGGCTGTCGTCGCGCCCTGCTCTAGGAACCCTAGCTGGCTGCTGTCGTCGTGCCATCCTTGAAAAAAAACAAGTATGCCACGGTCAGAACAGTATACCTGGTGAGCTGACACAAGTAATCACAAAGAAAACTTGAAACACACATGCAATCAATGTTTTCGGGCATTAAGTCGGAAATCAGAAGTCAGGGTCCTGGTGTATGGATACGTCGGCCGCCGCACCAACACTGGACTCCCTGGACTGATAACCACACTCAATACGCTAAACACTATTGCTTCACATAGAAGGAAGATCAGAGTCTGCAGTAGAACCGACCACCTCTGATACCAATTTGTCACGACCCGTCCTCGGGGCCCGTGCCGTGACTACCCCAAGCCCGCCTTCCATAGGCCAGGGGCTGGCGACTAGCACCAAGGCGTAAATCCCAACAAAAAGGGAAGGCATTGCCTTTGAAAAGTAAACAAGCACCACAGAGTCAGCAAGCGGAAAGTAACTACAGAGTGCAGAAAAGTAAAGGGGGCCGGAAATACAAGCCCAACTGTAAAGTACAACTGAAAAGTAAAGTACAGCAACTGAAGAAAAGACGGCGGCCTCGTGTCGTCCACTGGCAATCCCACCTGAAGGGTGGGTACAGATAGCCTCCAGGCTCCTCGGGTCCCACGTCCGCTCCAAGCACGTCCTGCCCAGTGGTCCACCTCCAGGTACCGTCCTGCTCCACGCCCCAACCGCGATCAGCGCTGTCCGTCGTCTGCAACCAACACCACGAAGTGCGGGCATAGCCCGTGCAGGGGTGAGTATAAGCTACTCAGTAAGGACCCCGAGACCCCCGAAGGTCTCCCGAAATCCACAAAGGATATAGCACAAAAGAAAGATGCAATCACGAAGTAACATCTGACTTGACTTAGGTATATGCCCATACATATACCTAAGTCCCCAATTCTAGCTCTGCTCACGAGCTCAAGAACAACTCAATCCACAAAGGAAAGCAAGACTCAAATCCACAAGGAGAGTAAACAGTAAATCCACAAAGGATAGTTCAACACAATCCACAAAGGAGAGTAACATAAGATTCAGCTCAACCAGGATTTTCATTATCGAAACCGTAAATGTTGAAGAGCCCCATCTCTGAAGTGTACAGTGGTCCTGTCACGACTCCGAGGTACTGCTCACTAACCTAAGACTGCTGAAGTACTCCTCCTGTCGAGTACCGCGGGTCTGCTGCCAACTACCGGGCGCTCCGTCCGCTGAGGGTCTGCTGCCAAATACCGGGCGCTCACCCAGATAGCCTACTGAGGTACTCCTCCTGTCGAGTACCGCGGGTTTGCCGCCAACTACCAGGCGCTCCGTCCGCCGTGGGTCTGCTGCCAACTACTGGGCGCTCCGTCCACTGGGCTAGTCGACTCACTCCAAGTCGAGTCGGTCAAGCAGTCGTCAGGTCTCAGTCATCTACACGGTCTCCGTACTCCGCACGCGCGTCTCCACCGTCGTGGGTCTGTCGCTACAACCAAGCGCACACACTCCGTAGAGTATCGCGGGTCCGCCGCTACAACCAAGCGCTCCACCGCCAAGGGTCTGCTGCTGCATCCAAGCGCACCACCACTGTCAAGAACCACGGGTCCGCCGCTACACCCAAGCGCTCCACCGCTCAAGGTGAAAAGAAGATTCAGCTCACACAGGTTCGGTTGCACTGTTCCACGTAGGATCGCTGAGTGCAGTAGTCGACGCAGTCCACTGAGGATCTCTGCACAGTCGTCGCCGCAGTCCACGAAGGATCTCTGCTCTGCCGTCGTCGCAGTCCACGGAGGATTCTCTGCTCTGTCGTCGTCGCAGTCCACAGAGGATCTCTGCTCTGTCGTCGAAGCCACAGCCAGCACTAGGGTTCCCGCACATAGCGAGCTCGTTAGGAGGGTCCGCTCCACGAGTCGAGAGGCTGATACATCAACTGACACGTAGTCCGAAGTTGATGTATCCAAAAGTTCCGTATCGACAACAGGATCTCAACGCAACAGACGGCGCGTCAATCGGACGCCCGGTCTGAGAGTTATTGGCATTTTCGTCCCAGGGGCCCGGTTGGTTTTTAGGGCAAAACCAACCCGACCGTACTCCGCCTGTGTCCGATCCCCGGGCGGAGTATGCCAAAAGTTCCGTCTCACTTAGAGGAAACTACCACAGCTGACGGTACGTCGATCGGACGTCCGTAGCTCAAGTTATGAGCGTTTCCGCTCCGAGGGCCCGGTTGGTTTCGTGTACGAACCAACCCGGCCGAACCCAAAGTCTTCCGAAACCTTGAGTATAATAAACCGAAACGACCGTCTCGATCCAAGGATCGTGTTGCCGCTGACGGCGGGTCGTTTGGAGGCCCGAAGCTCAAGATACGGCCATTTGAACGAAGTCCGTCCGAAGACGGGGGGTCCGGGCCCCGGCCGACCCGGCCCGACCCCCCCTGGTTGGCCCGAACCGGGTCGGGTCCGACTCGGTTGGCCCGGCCCGGCCCGGCCAGGGCCGGTCCGGCTCGGCTCGGCCGAGCGGCCGACGCGGGGGAAAGCCGCCGCCCCGCGGGACACCCCCGCGGCACCCGCGGGGTGTCGGCCAGACACCCGCGGGGTGCCGCGTGACAACCCCGCGGCACCCGCGGGGTGTCGCCCTGGACACCCGCGGGGTGCCGCGTGACCACCCCGCGGCACCCGCGGGGTGTCGCGCTGGACACCCGCGGGGTGCCGCGTGACAACCCCGCGGCACCCGCGGGGTGTCGCCCTGGACACCCGCGGGGTGCCGCGTGACCACCCCGCGGCACCTGCGGGGTGTCGCGCTGGACACCCGCGGGGTGCCGCGTGACAACCCCGCGGCACCCGCGGGGTGTCGCGCTGGACACCCGCGGGGTGCCGCTGGACACCCGCGGGGTGTCGCGCTGGACACCCGCGGGGTGCCGCCGCCTCCGGCCGCCGGCGCCGCCGCGCCAGCGACCCGCGCCACCTCCGGCTTCCGCAGGCCGCCGGAGTCGCTCCGGTGACCCGTTTTCCTTCTCGTCTGTGCCGTTGTTCCTCCCGGGTTCCGTTCTTTACTGCGGGATCAACCAAAGGCCCTTGCGTCGTGCTTTTGCCGTCGCCCGCCAAATCCGCACAAAAAGGAAGATCGGCGGAGGGTTGCCGGGTCTTGTTTGTTAGACCCGCACCCTCCGCGTTAGTCATAAACCACGGGAGAAACAAGAAACGACCAAATCAACAATTTTAAATAAATTTAAAATTGTTCCGTGATCGGTTCCTCATTTTAAAAGAAATAAAATCACGGGAAAGGAAAATATTTCAAATCAACCCTTACCTTGTCGTCGTCGTTGCCGATCGAGGGATCGTCGCGGGATTGCTCGTCGCAGAAGAAGGGGGATCGTCGCGTCGTCGCGGTATCCGGCGTCGCGTCGCCAATCTCCGGATCAAGATCAAACGGTTTAATTAATTAAATCCGTTGTTATGAAATTTAAAAAGGGAGAATTAACGATCCGATTCTCACCTTAGTTGCCGAACGAGGATCGGCCGCGGAAGAAGAGGCGTCGCCGAAGAACGTCGCGGGTAAAGCTCGTCGACGTCGCAGATCTCGGTGTGCGTCGTCGAATTCCGGTCGCCAGCGTTCTTCGCGTTCTTCGCGTTCTTCGCGTTCTTCGCGTTCTTCGCGGGGAGCCAAAGAAACAAGATTCTCTCAAATCCTTTCAAAGGATTTTTAGGTTGGTCTTATTTTATAAACATGCCAACAAACGCAAAAGCGTAAGTAACGACCCATCAGTTCGTTGAATTAATTCAACGAGCGAAACAGCCCATTTAATTCACGAAATAAACCGCCCAATTAAATGGTCTGTTAAGAATTAAAGAAAACGCGTCGGTTGACTTTTCAGTTACTTTGACGGGTTTTCGCGGGTGCGTTACTTAGCGAAAGAAACGGCGGGGCTCGTGCGGGCCCTGCCTCACAAATATCCTACCAAGGGGGTAGGATATTTCTGGATAGCATCCTATCCAGTTCAACTTAGTTCAAGCCGCCTTTAAGTGGCTTCAAGTGGCTTCCAAGCAGCTTAAGTGAATAAAATAAAGTTGTCGCACAAACTTTATTTTATTTCTGACTTAAAGCCGCAAAATTTAAAAACCACGTCTAAGCAAACGCAACTCCGGAAGAGGCGTTTCTAAGCAAATACCGGCGCTGCGATTTCATCGGTGCCCTCAGAATTCGATTCCGGGCACCGGTTCAAAAGTTAGAAAAACCCGCTCGTCCGTTCACTGAACGTACCCGAGCCAAACTTCAGAAAATGATTCCGGGCACACCCGGCCTCGGAATCAGGCACCGTCAGAAACTGCGTTCTTGTAAAATTCCAAAGAAAATTAAGAAAAAAAATTCCTTGAAATTTACGGGTCTTTACAGGTAGGGTTGAGATCAATATCCACACCCTCTTCAGGCATTGGCAGTTCAGCAGCTTCTACGGATGAAACTACATATTATTTTCAATCATGATTAGAATTGTAAATTAAAAAAAATTGGGCGAAGGATAAAACTCATGCCTAAGGTCTTATAAATCCCATGACAACATAGCATGATCATAAAATTCCTCGAAATTCATGCCATGATTCATCATTTCATCCAATGATATTTCAGAATCCTGGTTAGTCTCACCAGTGGGAGCATTTTTTGCATCTTCTTGATTACTTACATCTTGCAATCCCTGACCCTGGACAACATCTTCAGATATAATCACAACATTAGTTGCAACAGTCTCCAGAAGCTCTAATGTAGTAGTTGAACCTGAAGTATCATAGAATGAAAGTCAGTCATTGTTTTGTTCAACATTTTTATGAATCATTGTTGACATACTAGAAACAGGTTCTTCTCTTCTTGCAATAGTAGCAGGAGGGAAACTGGGAATAGATTCTAGCTCTTCTCCAAGAGCAGACAAGTCATCTTGGATCTGTGATTATTCCAGAGCACCCTCCGTGGACTTTGAAGGAGGATCAGTCCTTTCCCTCAGGGGGTAAATTGAAGAAGCCCATGCAATCCCCAGAAATATGAGTAACCATGTGGTCATGAGTATAAACTCATGATTACTTGAAGGGCTAACTCCTACTAATGAAACGTTTAGCTGTGGACTTCCTCTTTCATTGCCTTTACTTATTTTGGTTTTTGGGAGTATCGGTAGTCTCCCTTATTGGCACTTGGACTGGCGAATGGAGGGCTATGTCCAGCCCCCATTCATGGCCTGCTGGACTAGAGATATCTCGCCTGGCTCTCAAGGAGAATCAGCAGCATCCCCGATGGTAGTACCACTAGGGCTATACTATGGTGAAGGAACCCCAGTTCCTTTCTTTGGAAGATGAAAGATGAAGAAAATAGCTTCCTTATGTAATAAATCTTAGACTGAAATCAAGTTGAAAAGCAAATAAGGAATGAAAACTTACATATTCAGGAGCCACATAATGATGCCACTCTTCATCTCCAGAACCACCAGCCCCCTCAACGGCACCCCAATCGATCATTTCCTTCACCCGCCTTGTGATAGGAACAGAATCATCAGTGGAATATATGAGCATTTCTAGCTCTCTGATGTAAGCCCGCACTTCATTGGGGTTCTCCTAGAATTGAATATTTATAGAAGCCATAATATTCCCTATTCCAAGGAGTTGTAGGCCCTCACAAAAATCCAGCCAGGCAGTCTCAGTACCACAATATAAACTCTGCCATAGCTGGACAGCCTCCGGTCTTAGATATGAAGGCTGTGAGGAAGGTCCTACAATTTTTGACTTCAATTTCTTCCCAACTCCTGCAACTACAGATAGAGAATAAGAAAGTAAGACTTATTGCTTTATAAAGTAGCAGTGATTAAATTACTAAAATTAAGTAACTCCTCAGGAGTTGATGGAGTGGGTATTTTAATTATTGCTGGAGTATTATATCGGGCACGAAACTTCTTTGCCGCTGGTTGTGACTCATCATCCCCATCATGGAAATCCGGTGAATCAGTTCTAGAAGAGGAGTCTGTCGAATCTGGTGACTTATATGTTTTGAATTTTGTAAAATGGACTTCATTTTTGAATTCAGAATATCAAATATAGCTTAGGGTGTATTTTTGGTAATTTTCTGAAAAACATCAATTTTTGATGAATAGTGAAACCACTAAGTGGTACTTATAAAAACTGATTTTTCCGTTTAAATGAAATTTTGCCATCATTGTGTTTTAAATTTCAAAAATCTGACATACATGGTTGTCATTAAGAAGTAAAATGTGGTTCAATGAGATTAAAATAATTTTTTGGTGAATAGTAACTTATTAAGTTTTAATCGCGATTAGTGGTAATTAGTGTAGTTTAAGGTAAAAATAATGCTTTAATAAAATAAGATGAGATTGAAACATGTCCTACCCTCATTGGTTGTGTCATGGCCGACCAAGAAAATCCATGGTTCAACTTGGGGACCCCATGGATCCACTTTGGTTGGGAAATGACATAAATTACTTTTTATTTAATGTAAAAGTAAAAATGACACAAACATAACATGTTTTACGAAAACAATTTTTACATGGGGTTATAAAGATAAGATTTTTGATTATAAATAGTCATTAGAAATATAAAAATATTTCCTACATCATAATATTTTTTTTATAATTTTTAGAAATTATATAAATTAAATTATTTATGACATAATAATGATGCAGCGATGACATCATTATTTGACGATTTAAATAAAATGGAAAGATAATGTAAAATATATGAACTACACATGTCCAAAACTTATTGGATGGGTGGATTTCGAACCCTTATCACCTTATCCACGAATTATATCAATGTGGGGCCTTTTAAAACCGAAACACATTTTCAAATAAAGTAATATTTCCTTACTTTCCAAAAGTGCCCCTCCTCTCCTCTTATAAAAGGCCCCCACCTCTACCTCATTTCACGCACTCCTCAAGCCTTTGGCTTGGCCAACCCCTGCCCATTTACTCTCTCCACATCCCTATCCTCATCCTAGAGGATTCCCTTTTGGCAGAATCCTTTCAAAGGAAGTCTTAGGCTCAAATCAAAAGGAGTTACACTTTTAAAGGTAATTCATTCTCTCATATTAATTTGTTTTATCTTGCTTCTCCAACCCCCTAAACTCTTTTTATTTACTTATTTTGTAACAACACCAGTATCTTAAATATACTAGGATGTTGTTATAATATTTATTTGAGCTACACTCTCACACAACTACATCAAATGGTTAAATAACATACGGTTTCCGTGGATGGCGAAATTCTGCCTCCCGAAACGATGATTGTTCAATACTCATTTAACACCTTCAAAGGTGGCCATTATAATGTCACTATTTTATATATGATATATAATATGTTTATGTTTTCATGAAGCTTATGTTTTTTTTTCATTTTGGGAATACCTTTATGGTTTCCATTATGGGTAAACACGATATCTTCATTTTAGGAAGTGCGGACTACCACCCCCTGAAAGTGATTTGATTCGTTAATACCATATGTGGGATGTGTAAAGGATAAAGTTAATGATATTATATATGTTATTATACTGGAATTATAATATACTCTTATATCATTATGATTCCATTCTAGAAAATACGAAATAGAAATGGAAGTAGCGTTCATGCGTACGTACGGCTTACCGTCTCCATGAACGGTGCATTTCATTTCTTACCTCTAAATGTGATGTAATATTATAAATACATGTATATGATGAATATATATGATATATATGTTATCAAAATCATTAATATCATTATGGATATATGAAACTTTGACCAAATTAACAACATGTAAGTGTAAGAAGTCTATTTTTGACTTAATAACCAAATACTGACAAAATGAACATTATTAAATTAAATGATTACATGATGTTCATAACATGGTATAAAAGGAATAATGAACTTGAAAAAGGTTCTTAAGCAAGTACAGATTAACTCAAGTTTATTATTCAGGAGATTAAAGAATGGTCGGGTCAAGTCGGATACAAGGTATGGGACTTCGTCTCAATCTCCTTTCATTGAGGCATATTTTATTTTATACACAACTTTATTTTATATGATGTATAAACCCTTTTGACTTTGAAGTTTATCCAAAAGGAATATTTTTTATACGAAGCGTTTTACTAAATGAAAAAAGGGAATGTTTTTGTCGTATGTATGCGGCGACAACAACTTCTCCACCGTCGTGACCGTTATTTGAGTTTCGGCTTCCTCTACAAGCCATACCTTCTTTTTAAAAGAAAAATAAATACCACGTTTCACTTTTCTTTTATTTTGGTATTGAAAATGGTTTTCACAATGTTTTTGTGTTGTATTGATATCTTGTGATTGAAATGTTGAAATTTTATGTTTCCTTTATGCATGTTTTATGTGATACGATTATGTTATGGTTCTTGGGCATTATTATGAAGACGGGTGGTTCCGTGATAAACTAAGGGCGGGTGAGCCCGATATAGCTCTCCAATGCATTGGGTAACGCGAAGGAGTGTAACGTTAAGGTTTCTCCGAAGAGATTTAGGGAATATACTGTGATGGGTATTCCAAACGTAACCAAGAGGGTTACTCCCTACGTAAGAATGTTATGAATGCCTCAAGTTACCGTTATGTCTTATGATTTCTATGATTTATTCATGTTTTGATGAGGTATGTTAAAGTGCTTATGTTTTATGGGTAAAGTATGATCTCATCCTTATGTATATATGTACCTATGTTTCCTTTCCATATTTTTATATCCCTTACTGAGCTTTTTATGCTCATCCCAAGTTTTTTTGAAATGTTTTTCACAGGTCAAGGGAAAGGTACATGATATGATGATAGTGTCAAGGAGGTGTTAAGAAAGAATCCATGTTTTATTTTCAATATGTTTCCATTGATGGGAATGAAGAATATTATCTTTATGTAACCACTTTGTTTATATGTGGAATGTAATGCAAGTTTTAAGATCTAATTCTATAAAACTCTAAACCTAAAAAGATCTTCAAGGTGTAATCTTGTAATAACTCAAGATTAAGTAAGGTTTAAGGCTGGGGCCTTATAAAGGGTACCATTGACCAAGAATCTCTAATAAATACATATGATTCTCTATCAATGAAGAACCTCGAATTCATATAGAAGATTCTCTAAATTTCCTACATATTTGATCATTGAATGTCAAATCTAAATA
The DNA here is from genome assembly GCA_963277665.1 of Viscum album. Taxonomy (NCBI): domain Eukaryota; kingdom Viridiplantae; phylum Streptophyta; class Magnoliopsida; order Santalales; family Viscaceae; genus Viscum; species Viscum album. The sequence goes on from OY728137.1 coordinate 739,580,245, forward strand.
AAAAGCTCATTTTATACTTGGTAATGTAACAAGGATTCACGAACATAACTTAAATCTATAAAGAGAGTCCCGGAGTAGACAATAATTCCCCTCAAAAAGGTGTGATGAGTCTGACCTCCCATCCTCTCAACCAATGCATATTCCTAAGCCTTAGAAGTCCGTAAACTAATGAGTGCCTACCTTTAGAAAGCAAGTCCAAATGGATGTGGAATTATTGGATGTTTTTTGGTTCTACGAACAAACCCGTTAGAAACCGATCAGAACGTTTGAACCTCCAATCAAGGATGTCATCCCCGAATTCCAAGAGAAACAGTAGCACTCATATTTTGTTGAATAATCGTTAACATCTCAAAAATACCTTCTCAAAAATATATTCCTAATATGTTAATTTTTATTTAATTCATCCCAACATGATGGAGTTTGATACCACTATCAATACAATTCCACATATATTTCCAATTGTATGTTAGAATTAAAACATCTATTATAAAAAAAATTAAATAATCATAGGAGTTTAAAAAAATATCTAATAATATAATGATCAGGATAGAAACATATATTATAAATTATAATTTTCCCTCAAAATATCCCTTAAATGGGAATGAAAATATGTGTAAAATTTATTTCTTTACACTATAACATTAAAATACATTTGAAAAAATTACTGTAAATCAATGTTTATGATTAGATTCCATAGTGGGAGGGAAACCATGTAATCATTAAACAACATTAATTTTAAGACAATAAATTTTATCTAAAATCACAACCTCTCAAATAAGGTGAAAATAGAAACAACTTAATTAAACAATCTATAATAACCCAAATCAAATTTTTACCTGGATATTTCTTTGGTAATATTAGAATGAAATACATATATATATTCTCCCATTTCCATTCTAGAACTTGATTTGGGTTAATAATCCCATTAGGTATATGTATTTTTGATTTCAACATTGGGAATGTCATAAATTTCATATTAAAATCAATAATTTATTTTTCATTAAACCCTGTATGTAACATTCCCCAATGTCTATATATATATAAATTTTTTAAAGATAAATAAATAGTGTGAAATGGAATTAATTGATCAATTTCTTATTCAACTGTGAAAAAATTAGAAAAATATAATTAAAAAACTTATCAGACATACTTTTTCAAAGTGAAATTCATAAAACATACCAAGGTTGATAAGATACACCATTTTCTAGAAATAATTATATTTTTTCTAAGAAAGTGTAATTATTTAGAAAGAATATGATTATACAGGAACCTAAACCAAAATAGGGGAGTTCTTAGATGCACTATTTCTAGGAAAAAATTCTAGAGGCAATGACCCTTATGGACAATAGATGGTGCCTTCTTTATTACATTGTAATAAGATGCACATAATCTGATATTGAAGGAACAAATGGTTTCGTAGTCTATGAAATTGTGATACATACTTGATTCAATCTTACATTTTAATACCCAAATTACAAAATATTTTTCATTCAAGAATATTATTATTACCTCCATATTATTCTTTCATCGCATTTATAATGCACTTCATTTATTCTTGGGAAAGGATAAAAAATTTAGGGTGAGATCAAATGATTAGTAACATTACATTAAAATAGAATTTGTCATCAATAAATGAGAATAATCAACATGTCATGGTGAATAACTAAATAAAAATTCCATTTAAACAATTTTATAATAAATATGGAATCGTAAATTACTACAAACAGTTGTGATTTAATAAATAATATGACTATCATAACTATATAAGGAATAACAATTATTTAAATTTAAATAACTAATAACACATTCCATTTAATAAATAAACTGAGAATAAAATTAATCAAGAGATTATATCATAGAAAAAATATCATGTATAATAATATTTTAATTATGAAATAAGGAAATTTATAATTGTTATATGTCATGATATCTAGTCATATGATACATTTATCATCATGATCGTTCCTCAACAATCTTTAAAACTAATGGGTAGAAACCAATTTAACTAAGTTTAGCCAACTTATTCACACCATGAGACTATTTATCCATGGATAGGGAATCTATAAATGGAACTCACCCATATATTTTACATACAATGCATTACTCATATATCTTATAATTTAATTTATTACTAAACAATGTACCTTAATATCAAATATCCATATTGAGTACGGAATATTTATTCATCAATATTTCCAAATATAAATAAATAATTTTCCATATAGAAAAACATATAATGGCCTGATATAAAGTGTAAGAAATAATCATGTAAATGATAAATGACATGGATAATTATGGAAAAATTGAAGTCTAATTATCACAGTAAAGTGAATAATTCAAGGTGAAGTTAATCACTACAAAGATGAATCAAGGAAGTAAATGTCAATATTATCCTTGGACAAAATAATCATTAGAAATCCATAGCAAAATAGTAAATGGATTAAACACAACAAATAAAAACATAAGAATAGTAAAATTAAAGAGGGTGTTAAATGATGAATTGAAATATAATAAAAATATTTTTTGAAAAATTGTTGAAGAAACTACCATTTTAATTTTGAAAACTCTATTTTAAAACCTATATAATTTTTAAAATCTCTTTATCTGAAAATAAATTTTGAAGACTATGAATATATAGAATATTAGGGGGATATTATTTAAAAATTCTCTTTTAAAACTTCTTGGAATATTCACTGAAATGACAGTCATGGTGGAGGGTAACCTATGAATGTCATAAAAGATAAAAAAATTCATTTTGAACTGTAATAAGGTTAAGACAGAACCTTGTTTGGATGATTAAAATAAGATTAATTTCAAAATATTTTATAATAAAATGGGTAGAAATTAATTTAATAAATGATATTATAACTGTTTAAAACATTTTATAATACATTTTCAGAAAACATTGTTCTTAGAGATAATGGATTTCTAATCCAAGAGTAAACTGAAGTTGGATTTTATTAAAAATAATTTCTTAATTAATTTAAGTACCAAATAGTGAAACAATGATACTTTTACATGAAAAATTTATTTACGAGAAGTCTTTAAGAGAATGAATGTTTTTATTAAACAAATTTAAAATAATTTCCAATAATTAAAATTCACCTATAAAAAATTGCTATTAAAATGAAATTGTGAAATAAACACTTATAATAATTTTAATGTTAAAGTGAGAATTAATAAATGAATAGTTTATGTGTAAAATATTTAAATCAACATAATAAAATTTAAAATAAAACATAATAAAATAAAGTCATTACACAGATAATATTACAATATCAAACATGATGAAGATGTAATATAACCCAATGAAAAGAATTTTGAGTTATGAAATTCTTTTCCACTTGGTAAACTTTAAGTCACATTCCATTTGATGAAATAATTAAATTTTAATGATGAAATATCTTAAAAAACTAATTATTCATGATATTAAATTTAAAATGGCTTGTAAATACACATTAAAAATGAAAATAGTTACACCACCATGCAATATGCGTGAATTTAATAAAATTGAGACAAAATATCTTACTTCGTGATAATTTTTGGTTGAACATGATTTAAACATCAATATAGTGGTTATAAACATTTTATTAACATATAAATGAACCATATTAATTTTTATAATATCATATATGTTGTTTTTATGTCATTTTATAACCTGTGAGTTAATAATCATTCGTTATTTTCTTCGTTTTGGGTGTTAATTACTTTGTATTCTAATTAATGTTCTATCCTGACTGATATGGTTGTTGATTATGTAATATGTTTTCATAATATAAATAATAATAGTCATGAAATAATTATATTATATATACATATGTTATAATTTTAATACCAATCATGAAAGGTGGTATTGATAAATGAATTACAATATGATCATAAAGACAATACGTTGTACATACGCACGAGTAATGTACCCATTTTTAATGGTAATTATGGAAATGATGTAAGTAATGTTTTATATTTATATAATGATAATAATATTATTAATACAATATAATTTATTTTATTATTAATATATATGTCATCCATGTGGTTTAGTGATGATAAGAGATTCACATCATTTTGTGAAGGCAGTTGTCCACACGTATGCAAAAAAACATTATCATCATTCATTGAGTGAAAATGTGAGAATAAAAATGACATATATTATTTTTTAAGAATAATAAATATTTAATAATAATAATAATTTAATTTATATAACATATAATCATTAAATTTTTCCTCATTATCATCCATATAAAATGTTAGTTAAAGATGTATCATATCGCTTCACGAGGTGGTTGTACACCATACATATGGATGACATTATCGTATTTCCAACAGAATGGAAATTAAAAATATAATATTTTATATGTTTACTCCATTTTTATAATAATTTTAAAAATATAATACATATATATACATTATTTACATCATCTTACCCATTCTTGGGAGGTGGTAACAGAAAAACGAATGGCATGGGTTCATGAGGCAGTAGTCCATCATACACACAAATGATTTCATAACCAATTTTATGAAAGTAGAAATGGTTAATTATCAATATGTATCCATAAAAACATCACATTATATTAATGAAACTAATGTTATTATATCATCGTGGTTTAATAAGAATTTATGGAGGTGGAAGAATATAGAAAATAAAAGTATTTTTTGAAGAATGTTACATCTTCTTCAGATATTTTCTAGAGGTTTTCACCAAAATCCTTCTTTGGATAGATTTATGACTTAAATATGGTTTCTAATATGATAGTAGTAAATATTGGAAGTTATTTCTATAATTTAATGGCTGAAAAAATACAGTTAAAGGTGGTATGGTGGGAGGAGAGTGAGTGTCCTTTTATAAGTGAAGCGAGTGGGAGAACATTAATTTTTTTGAAAATATTCAATGTAATGACGTTTTTGTAAAAATAACAAGGAAAAAAATGGTCAATTATAAAACATATAATATATGGGGTATATATATGGGCATAAAATAGGTTTTGTACATGTTTTTTGGTCATTTATACCCTTATATTTTTAGTTTAACGCTTTGTAATTCATTTTTTACCTTAACCACTGTAAACAAGTTTTACTATTTTCACTATAAATTTCATAAAAACATAGTTTAAAATTTTTAAAAATTATAAATTATTATTATTAAAAATATTTAATCCATTTTTCAAAATTCTGTTCTCATGATTGGAAAATTTTAATTTATAATTATTCTCATAGACATGATGAGAAAATAGGGTTTTAAAGAGAAAATGTCCAAATGTTTACAATGTTTTTATATAAAAAGTGAATATGAAAATTAATCAAAAGATGAAAATTGGATATATATATATATATATATATTTACTAATTTTAATTTTAAAAATTCTAAATATAATTTTAAATTATGTGTGATATAAATGAAAAGGCAGTTTTCAATTACAATTCAGTATTTTACACAATTCTTTAAAAAATGAAAATTATGGAAAAATCACAAAAATTGACCCTATGACTGTTTTTTTATTATTATTGCTAAAATAAATTTTATGTTTTAAAAAAAATTAATAAAATTGTTGAAAAAAAAATAAATTATCAGTGGAAACCACGAATAGACCATCTTTAAGAAAAATATAGTTGTCCATGATATATATCCTTTTCTTTTAAATGAATATTGTTTTATTACAAATCAATCGATAATAACTAAACTATATATATTCATAACATATTCAATAATATTCATACCAACCATTCCAATTGATATGTTATAACTAGCATATTAAATAATAATATTAATAGTATTTAGTAGTTAGGTAAAACATGGCCTTGTGTTTAACGAAAGATATCTATGATCTTATTATTGCATGTAATGTAAGATAAACTCCATGTTGAGTGTAATGAAAACTATTTAATAGATTTAATTTATTTAAATACAATTATATTATGAAGTCTTATGGGGTAATATTTTCTTTTAAACTTAGTGTTGTGTGTCCTACATGCTATCAAATACAATGATCTTCTTTTATAATTTTAGGGTTTTACATTCTCCCCACCTTGAATAAATTGTGTACACACAATTAAAACATGATCACTTTAATAAAAGGTTTTATATTTGAGATTTATTCAGTTAATAACACATATAATAAAAATAGTTAATAAAATATCCTCTCAATAATAGAGAAAGGGAATAAAAATGATCTTTTAGAATAACAAATAATTGGGTCTCTACGTTTGAGAACATTATTTGAAATTGAAGATATGGACATGGATGAAAATAATAAATAATTATAGATTGTTATTTAGGTCATTTATTATAGAAAAAATTAATGATAAATAGAATGTTATGTGCCACAAAATGATAAATCTATGATGATTTAGAAGACCACCTGATTTATCAGATGTGAATGTAATAGGATAATTTCTTTTTTCAAGATCAATTTCATAAAGTTGAGGAATAATTTTAATATACATGAATATATAAAATTATAATTAAATGATATATTTCTATTTCATTAGCTGAATTTCATCATTTTCTTCTTTGATTGATTTATAATTCATCCCTTAAACCAAGAAATGATATTCAAAAAAATGAATTTATTATGCATGAAGCAGTAAAATTAAAATTTATAATATCATAAGATCTACAAAATAGTGATAATTATTTCATTATATATCTTACTATTTTCCAAATCTAATATGGTAAGAACATGTTATCTAATATAATATTTTACTCACTAAACCTAAACAGTAACACCACAGCTTCATCATTATTGTTTACTCATAGAATAATTTAATTAAAAATAATGAAATATTAACTTGGGCTTCATATAGGCTAGTGGTAAGTAATAAACCTGTATTGTCCTTCAAATGTGGATTCAATACTTATTTCATTATAGTATGTGACATGTTATTGCTAACAAACGAGTTTCCATTTTTTCAAATTATATTATTAGTATTTAAAAAACATTATTAAAAAATATGATTTACAACCATAAAATAATATTAATAATTAAATAAACTTCTTACTATGGTTTTAAAATATTTTTTCACAAAGTCCAATTATATTATTTGAAAATTATTTAAATTTCAACAATGATCATTATACCCAAAATGATATCAATTAATCCAAAATTATGTCTATAAAATATAAATGTATTATTCATTAAATAAATTTTCTAATAACACATATACATTCCATAAATTACATCAAACTTTCCTTAATCTTGTTACATTATTACCAAAAATATTTTATAAGTTAGTGTTTAAGAATTTGAACTTCTGACGATTCTGAAAAAATAAATTCATTATAATATTCATAATTCGTAAGCTAATGAATACATATATTATACTAAAATATAATGAACTCTGTAGATGTTTCGAAATTTTTATAACTAAATACCATTGGTGAAATAATTTTACACAAATACTTCATGCATTCTATGTCTACATATGTTCTTCCTTGGTCTGTGGTTTAATATTTATAAGAGGGAATTGACATGTATATTTCACAGGTTACCCACATTTAAGGAAAAACACTACAAATGGATTCCTATGATTAGATTTTTTTTATTTACATCGTACTCTCCTATTTTCCATAGAAATCGATTACTTTATTCCCTTATATTTTACACGTAGATAATTATCCCATTCATTTGAGTGTATTTATTTTCATTCTAATATAACTTAGGTTTACTATTGTTCATTCATTTTCATTATCTATTCAGATAATTTATAGTGGTTTTTTAAATAAAATATGAATTATTCTAAATATATCCCCTAGTAGTGTCGAACCAGGTGTGTAATAAGAGTCTATTTTATGCATCATGTGACAATTATATCTAATCCAATGTTCCCTTTTGGGGTCTATTACCACTAGGAACCTCTGTTTTAGAACCACATCCACTTTTTTCATAGTATGGATACATTTCAAGGAAAACCACATAATATCTACCCTAATAAAACATTAGGATGTTTTTACATATCCTAAAAGTTTGTCATTCAGTTATAATCCCTAATCTATGTTTTCTGAAATATATTTCCAAAATTTTATACTAAACTTCCTATGATACAAACTATAATTACCACAACCCCAATATCCTAGATATGATTCCAACATTATTAAATTAGTATTAGATAGGAGGAATCACGTCTCAAATGACCATAATAATTTAGTAGTCTGGATAAACTTGATACATATTTGACTAAATATTACATTTGAATATGAAAAATTATATAATGTGTTTCTTTAAAAGATAATTATTCCCTCTATAATATTATTTCATATCCTATATAATACAGTTCATGGATAATGATGAGATTGAATTCTTAGTAAGAGTTATGTACATTGGAAGATATCTAAAATCAATAGCCATAATCAACATGGAAATGTATATAACTGAACACACATTTATTTTAAATATGTTGATAAGAAATTTGAAAGGTAAATAATTTAAAATACATGTAATTTAATGAGTAAAATTAATATCATAACTGGAGATGTTTTAATCACTATTTAAATATAAATAACTGATAACACCTTACATTTAATAAATAGATGGAGATTTAAATAAATACAGATACAATATCATTTTAAAAATATCATGGATAATAATAACATAATTATGAATGACGAAACATATTATTTATTGTAATTCATGTATCCCAATAATATGGTACCTTTTTCATTAATATCAATCCTCAATATAGTTTAAATCTGAGGGTTATAATCCAATTTAACTTAGGTTAGCCAACTAATTCATCCCCTAATACTACCAATGCATCAAGGGGATATCTAAAATTGGAGCCCACACTCATCTTTAATGTCCAAATCATTCCACATATATCTAATAACGAATTTAATTCATAAAAACCTAATCATAAATTATTCATATTGATTGAAGAATTCATATTTATCAATATTTCCCCATATAAATAAATGAAATTATATGTATAACATTGTATGTTGATATGATATATGTATTAAGAAATAATCATATCCATGATAAATTATTTTCATAATTAGTGGAAAATTAGTGTCCAATATTTATAGGAAATTAAATATTTCAATTGGATGTTAATGACTAAAAAAACGAGTCAAGAAATTCATTCTCAATACTATCCTTGGTCAAAATAATCCAAAACCATCAAGATGGAAAAATGGTATCAATAAAAAATATCTCAAGATTTTTATAAGTAAAATAATGGGTTTTTTCTTTTATGAATAAAATCACTAGAATAACTATCATTAAAAATATTATTGAAAAATATATCCATTTCATTTTCAAAATCAATTTATATGAGATTAAACATTATGAAAATAATTTTTACAAACTAATAATATCCATAATAATGTTAAAAACATTTTCTAGAAAAATATCATTGTAAACATTCAATGGAATATTCAATTAATTAACTATCATCATTCCATGTAATCTATTCTTGTCATAAAAGTCAAAAAGAGTACTCTATTTTCATTGCAAAAAGGGTAGACAATTTATTTTTGGAAAAAGATAAGAAGATTACTATAATAGAATTAAAAAATACATATCGTTAAGAAATTTTTTATTAAATCATTTTTAAATGTTTAACAAAAATTAAAATATTTTTATAAATCATGATTTTGGAAGAAAACAGATTTCCAACAAAAGAGGAAAATGATGTCATACTTTCTTAAAAAATTAAAATAATTTTATCTAATAATTAGGGTAACAATAGTACTATAAATTGAAAAATATCATGAATAAATCTAGGAGACTAAAATTAAATGTTTTTCAAAATGATCAAATATTAATGTTTAATGGAAATTCATGTATAATCAATCCAAATTGAACAGATACTGTGAAAAAAATCCTGGCAATGATCATAATGTTAAACTGAAAATTAATCAACAGAACATTTTTTTATATCAACTATAAATCCACAGGAAACATGTGAAATAAAATTTAATCTAATTAATATCAATTACATATATAATCCATTAATATCAAATATGTCTAAGAGGTAATATAACCCAAAAAAATAAATTTTGTTAAGAAATTATTTACTACTTGATAATCCATACGTTAAATCCCCTTAAAATATATAATTTAAATTGATATTTAAAATACCATGAATAATTAATTATTCATGATAGTACATTTCAAGGGATCAATATATTGACCATATAAAAGAAACTTTTTGTATAACATTACAATATTATTCAATGAACTGAAATTGAGATGAAATCCACTACCTCAAGATTCATTTTGGATGAACATGACTTTAACTCATTAATAGTGGTTTTAAACCTGTTTTTAAATTATTTGAAAACAAAATTAATACTTATAATATCATATACTATCATTTAACAATATCTCATCAGTAGTTTATTAGTAATATTTCATTATTTTCATTGTTCGGGTGTTAATTGTCCACTTTTCTAATGCATGTTTTCTCATGAAGGATATGGTTCATGTTCATATCATGTGGTTTCATCATATATAAAATAATAATCATGAGATAATTATCAAATTTATATATCTATTTTACATTTTTGACAAATCATGAAATAAGGATCTAATAAATGATTTTTTTATGATCATAGAGATCATACGTATGCATGAGTTACATTTCCATTTTTCAATGATCATTATGGAGGGGATGAAAGTAATATTTTACCTTTATATAATTATTATTATATCACCAATACCATATTATTTATTTAAATATTCTTAAATACATATTCAATTTTCTTTCGTGATTAAAAGAGAGTAATATCATTTCCTGATGTCGGTATACCAGATATTCATGAACGATGATACAACATTTCATTGAGTAAAAAGGTAAGAAAGAAAATGATATATACTATATTTTAGGATTTATAATTATTTCATTAATATCGTAATCACATCATTTATATCACATATAATCATTAACATTATCCACATTACCTTCCATGTAAATTGTTTGTGAAAGATGAATCACATCACTTCGTGAGACGGTAGTTCGCCATAGACTTGAGAGACATTGTCAGATCTCCAATCGAATGGAGAGTAATTGGGTATATTTTATATAATGACTAAATTGTTAAAATTATTTTATTTATATCATATATATACTTTATATAAATCATATTTCCACACTGTGAGAGGTAGTAGTTGACAAAAAAGATATGAGTTCATGAGGAGGTAGTCAGTTGTACAGATGGACTATAATTTTGTAACCCATTTGATTAAACTGTAAATGGTTTTAGTTAATTTAATTATGATAAAAATCATCACAATATATATAATATACTATTTATATTATATCATAATGTTTCAATAACAATTCTAAGATGTGGATGAAGAAATAGAGTAAAAATGCTCGTTGAAAAACGTTACCTCTTCTTTGGTTATCCTCTTTTGTGTTGCTCCAATATTTTTCTTAAGTTATCTTTCTGACTAAAATATTGATTCTAGGATTAGAGGAGGGATGTTGGGAAGTTATTTTCAAATTTCATAACTATACCAGATAGGTTTTGAGGTGTGAATAATGGAGGAAATTGGGTGGTGTTTTTTATCTGAGGTGGGTGATGCACTTGTAATTGTTTGAAAAGATTCCACCATACCCATGTTCTTATCCTATTATAATCCCATAAATTGAACCATTATCAAACCTATGATATATAAGGTCAATATATATCCATTATAATGGTTTTGAACAAGTCGGTAGGTCATTTCCACACTTATCTTCCTAGTTTAACCCTTAGTAATTAAGTTTTTAACTTAACCACAATAGTTATTTTTTACTATTTACACAACAAATTTTGTTAAAAAAATGTGTTGAAATAATTTAATATTATGAATTATAATGATTCAAAATGTAGAATTATATTTTTAAAAATCAATTTATATAATTTGAAAATTTTAATTTGTAATTAGTCATGTGAACGTGATGACAAATGGGGGTTTGAAGTGAAAATGCCCGAAAAGTTACATATTTTTTATATCAAATTTCAATGTGAAAATTATTAAGATTACCATAATTGGATTAGTTTATATAAAATTTTACTAAATTTACATTAAAAATAATTTTAAATTTATTTTAACTTCATAAATAATTTATTCTAAATTGGAGTTTTCAATTAAAATTCAAAATTTTAAAGTATTCTTCAAAAATGAAACATTCCATTAAAATCAAAAAAAATCACCATAAGTTAATTTTAATATTAAAAATAAAAAAATAAGCTTATTTTTTCAATTAAAAATTCTATAATTGGTTAAAATTATTTTTAAATTATGCATGCAAAGCGTGAATAAATCATTAGTTAGAAAAATATAGGTTTTTTAGAAAAAATTAATTTTCTTTTATTGAATTTTATTTTATTAACTACAAATAGATAAACAATAAAATATAAAATTTCACAATATCTTTAATATTATTCATATACTCCAACCCAATAGATAGGTGATAACTATAATATTAAATAAAAAAATTAATCATATATCGGTGTTGAAAAAACTCAACCTTGTGTGTACCAAATACTATTAAAGAAACATGTTGATGAGTGTTACACTAGATAAAATAATTTTTTCATGAAATTCATGATGTTGAAGAGATTAAATTTATTTTAAAATAGAAATATCATAATGTCTCAGGGTTATATATTTTCTTCTAGGCTTGGTTTTTTGTTCCACACACTATATGAAATACAAAGTTCTTTGTTTAGAATTTTTGGGTGCTTCCAATATTAATCAAATAATTAATAAAAGGATCATGTTTCATATTTAAAATGGTTAATTATACATTATATTCTTTAAAAATGTATTATAAATATTTTTTCCTTACTCGGATGATAGTGATTCATGAAATAAAAATAAATTACTAGTTCTTACAATCTTCACTACACCATGTTTATGTCCGTCTTTAGTGAATATATACTTTAAAAAATTATGGATAGTATATATTTCATATTTAACACTGTATCAAATAATCCTCAAAATATAAAAATCTAACACCACCATTTGAATATCCATATTGTTTTTGGGTAATTCTATTCTTGGAGTTTCAATTTACATGAATTGCATACAATTATCTGATCATGTTTTATCAACATGCATCAAATTCTTCTTAAAAAAAATCATTAAAAATTATAATTCATCATTTATTATTGGAATGGATAACATGGTTGAAATAATAAATCATATTTTAATTCCATGAAACATTCATCACATTCCATTTCTAAAATAAATTTATATATTATTTTTATAATCTTATAGGTCTCAACCACTCTTCCACCACATTATTTTTTCCATGATCAACAACTATACTATCTTTTGAACTAATATTCCAGAGAAAATAATATGGTTTTACCAAAAATTAATGGTTAATGAATATTTTATAAAAAGTAAATTGTTTTAATTATTTTTGAATAATATTTAAATGTATTTATTTTTCCTAAAAACATTTAATGATAAACTAATTATTAAAAATGAAAACTACAAAAATGAATTATCTAAATTCTTATTAAAAACTCAATTAATAAGACCCATAAACAGAGAGGTTTCATTCAAAAACATGATAATCAAAAATAAAAACTAATATTCAATATAAATAGTATGTTATTACATCCCTAGAATGTCATTAACCCCACCATCATTTGGTGATACCCTATTCAGAGATTAATCATTTTAAAATAATGATCACACTGTAGTTGATCAAAAACCCCGTCAACATGAGAGAAAAAATACTTTTTCTTAATATTAGGGTTATTGAGTGCTCTATAACCAATATAATGTTTCATGGAAGAATTATTTTTTTGGAAAAAAATTAATGACCAACGGAATGTGATATTATAGTTTGGATGAAAACCTAATTAATAATCTTTTATAACTACATTTTCAATTCTAAAAAAATATAATTGATCCATTCAATATGGTTATTTCCAATTGGTTTGGCATCAAGAACAAAGGTAGTTATAAATTTGACATCCCAATATAGAATAACACAATTAAAATTATTAGGAAAGTAATCTATATATATTGACTAATGTAAAATCAATAATTTGAATGGTTCCTTCATTTCATAAATAGGTTCAAGATAACATTCACTTCCATTTTTTATCAATTTATCATATTTATGCTATATTATTAAATGTATGGATTCATTTTTATATAAAAACATAATATCTTCATAAAAAATAACTACATTACCTCTTTAATGACTCAAATATTGATAAATTGAACATTAATACATAATTTGTAAAAAATTACTATAAAATGGGAATGAAAATAATATTTTTACTAAAAATTCATTTCAGATTAGATAATAATAATATTTTTATATATTGTTTTACCCTTTATACCACCCCTTGAGTTTCTATAATGATTTATGACTTCATTTCATGAAATATTATTTTAATTTTACATGTAAAATTCCATCATATAAAAGGATTGGTGGATCCATAATAAAAAAATGAATTCAAATAGTCCGAATATAAAATTAATATTCCTTTCACATTCTCATTTGATGGTCTCTTGTCTACTACAGTAAAAGAAAGTTATTTTACATCACCTTTAATATTTTGATCTTGATGATACCCAACTTTTGTAGAAATCTATAAATGTGTATTATCCTAATATCCTAATACATTTAAATTAAATCACCTTACTACTAGCTACTAATTTGGTTCCCCATTACATTTCTTACTAGAACTCCTTTGTCACAGTCATAAACTAAATAACTATTGTTTCTACATTAATAAAACATCCATGATCACATCTAACATTATTTAAAATTACATTTACCAAATTTGGAACATTTGGGTGGCATCTCTCATAATTTGATTATTCTATACTTCTATATTTCATAAAATATTTATAGCTACATACCCTTGATGTCACAAATTGCATAAGTTTTGGAATGATTCATATCAACTTTATAAGCATAATAATAAACGTCCTCATTATTATAAATTCATTAGGGGAAAATTACCTTTTTAATAATTGTTTTAATGCTATGTAAAATATATATCATTTAATTTCAGAGACCAAAATTAAATTTATTGTATATGTGTCCAATCTTCTAAAATCTCCATCGTAAGAATCCTATAATTCTTTTGCATTATTCGATATTTTTAGAAATTGCATCTTCATTGTATGTCGATGAACATTAGGAAAATAATTATAATGAAAATGATCATTAAATAGCATCCATTATATAGATTCGTTATAATCATTTTTTAATATTGGTAACGAGAGAAAACTATAGATAAGATTCATTATAAAAATGATAAATATAAAGAGTTGCCTTTTGATAATTCATATGTTCTATTTTGTTTAATATATTCTATAATTAGTTTATTCATCCCTCATCTTACACCAGTTATAAAGAATGTAAAATATTTGGAGGGTGGCATTAAATAAAATTATCCAATAAAGATATGTTCCTATACGAATAATTTGGTTCTTCTCTTTTTTAGATTCTACTATTAATATCCTATTTCAATTGGGATAAAACTACTAAACATTATTCTATTTCAATCATTATATGGTATTTATTTGGAAGGTTATTATAATCCAAATTCATTCAAACTTCACCTACAATAATTCAACAATGGAAAACCATTCTAAATAGATATAGATTAGATGAATCCATATAAAAATTTTCAAGATTAAATCTCATTATAATATGGCCATAAATTATTGTCTCTTTAATATTTATTTTTTACAATATCCTAACCTATAATGTTATCTAAACATTACTTTGAAACCAAATATTACCACATTTTACTCTAACAACCCATAATTAATATAAAATTAAAAAATAATTCACATCATAAAATATCTATTTTCATTTAGGTTTAGAGTTTTAGATAACATGGAGAAATATTGCATTATAAATTTTATACTTCCAAATAGTGTACTCATTTCTATAGAACATGAATTTACATTTACACTGCTATTTTATTCAATGAAATTTATCTTTGTTTAATATTCATCACCATAGAAGAAATATTAACAAAGATAAAATTTATATTCATCATTAGTATATAGTAAAAATCATTTGGAAATGTGTGATGATAAAAAAATATCATTAAGGGATATAAAAATATTACAAAACCATTAGCCCAGTGAAAGAAATTAAAACCCCAGAATACATTCACATTTTTTTAAAGCATTGAGATCGTAAAAGAAATCATTTCAACATGTGAAAAGTAATATTTTTCTCTATGAAAACCTTATAAACAAATTATAAATAATATTACAACCCATGAATTCATCCAATGGATTTTGTGAACCCATAATATTATTTAATTGAAAAAAACATTAAACAGTAAATTTTTATTAAGATTCATTACCACATCAAATCAAAATATTTCAATAAAAACTCTGTTTAAATTCAAAATATAGGTATATTATAGAATGATCTTAATATCATGTTTTCACTCATGATTAACCCATGTCATAATAAATTAGTCTCTTATAATTTATTAAGATTGACCAACATGACTTTCTTTTACATTTTTATCTTTGAAGACAAAAGAATTAACCATTGAATTTATGAGCTACATCATGCTCACCCATTATTTTGTTATATATCTATCTTACCCTATACTATTTACAATTATCAAGAACCATATTATTAATAAAAAAATCTATGATAGAACTTTTCATCATAAAACCATTGAATAACTCAGTTAAACCCATAAGAAAAACACTTTCCATTTTCACCTATCATATAGAAAAATATTATTTTCAGTGAGAACTCATAAGAAAGAAAAATATTTAGAATAACAGGAATAATATATAAATTTAAAACCATGTTAAATTTTATTTAATTATTCATAATGAATAATGGATATGATAGTGGGAATAGGTATTCATGCCATATATATTAAAAAATAATATTTTTTTAATTTTTTTAAAAAGTTAAAATTAAACCATAATAAAACAAATGAACATGTTCTTTTCTGTCAAAAAATTCTAACAATGTAATATTTTGTTTAAATTTAAATTTATAAATATATATATAATTATTAATTAAATTCCTAAAAAAATTAAATGAATACGTATATGGTGTAAAAAGATATCAAAACATTTAAAACAATGTTATAAAATAAACCCCCTTATATTAAGTCCCATCTAGCTTCATACATTCTCTAAAACTTGAATAATACAAATTTGGTAGTTTTTAAATTTCATAATAACCACGTATATGTTAATTTCATTATTATTATCCCATTTTTTCAAATGTTATTATCAATTATTGAGTTATTGAAATGGTTAAGTTCACATTGGTCATCTAGGGGTGTTTGTATTTCTAACATCAAAACAACATCAGTGAATTCATATTTGTAAAAGGGGTTATAGTTACAATAACAAAATATTATAAAAAATCATTAATTATAATATTTATAAATTATATATTTTTTTAAAACCTTCTATGTAAGTTATTATAAAAAAAAGAATTATCACATTTTATTGAGACTATAGTCTGTACATACTCATGAACAAGGTTTTAATTTTTAAATTATGTAAAAAAGAAATAAAGTTATTAAAATATTAAATTTATAAGATCATAAATATGTCATAAATTTCATAATTATTCGTCATCTTTATTGTCACAACCCATCTCTCGGGGCCCGTGACGTGACTACCCAAAGGCCACCTTCCATAGGCTAGGGGCTAGCGACCAGCACCAAAGGCGTAAATCCCAAAAATGGGAAGTCATTGCCATTATAACCTAAAAACACACACAACTGAGTACGATCTGGAAAAAAAACTCTAAATAAAACTATATACAAATGGAGTGATGAAAAGTCAATGGGGTGACGAAAATACAAGCCCGACTGTAAAGTACAAGGAAACTGAAAGTACAGGTACTGGAAAAATGGAAAACGGCTCATGGATCCTCCACTAGGAAATCCTACCCGAAGGGTAGGTACATATAGCCTCCACAACATTCCACGTCCGTCTGTTTCCTCTGTGTACCATCACGCCGTGTGGTCTACCTCCGGGTACCATCGAGTCCTGATACACTCAGCCTCAATCAGCACTGTCCATCATCTGAATCCAACACAACGAGGTGTGGGCATAACCCATGCAGGGGAGTATAAAGATACTCAGTAGGGACCCTGAGACCCTCAAGGTCTCACGAAATTCAATAAAGATAAACCACCAAGTATGAAAATCAACATATAACCCCACAAAGGTATATTCTCATATATATACCAATGTTATCAAGAAATCCATCTTAATAATGAGGAAAACACAAAAGTTACTGACTCATCTCAAACCAATATTTTATACTAGGGTAGTATCAAGTAACGACCCTAGTCACACTATCGAAAGCTCAGCTGCTCAAAAACTCCTCATCTATCGAGCATAGTGGGCATACCGTGTCACCAAGGTGCTTCCCACTACCTTGGACTACTGAGGAACTCCTCTTATCGAGTACCGTGGGTCTGCTGTGTCACCAAGGCGCTCCCCACCGTGGGTCTACCAAGTCACCATGGCGCTCCCCCTCATAGCCTTCTGAGGTGATCCTCTTTTCAATTACTGTATTTCTGTGGTGACACCAATGTGATCCCCACTGTGGGTCTGCCGAGACACCAAGGCACTCCCCACTGGGCTAGTCGAAACACTTCGAGTCGAATCAGTCAGTAGTCGTCAGGTCTCAACCAGCAACTAGGTCTCCGCACTATGCTGGCTCATCACTAGGAGGATCTGCTCCACAAGCTATAGGTCGATACCTCAAATGTCCTGAAGTCCCACGTTGAAATATCTCAAAGGTATTCCATGTCCTAGAGGTCTCAACGCAATAGACGACACGTTAATCGGATGCCCGGTCTGTGAGTTATTAGACTTTTAGTCTCAGGGGCCCGGTTGGATTCATGCCCGATCCAACCTGACCATATCTCATCTAAACCCCAAACTCTAGTGGGGTATCCTCAAAGTGACCATCGCGCTCAAAGAATACTAGCACCACTGAAGGTTTGTCCGATGGTCCTCCGGTGCAAAATGATAGGGTCAAAGAATGTAAAGGGGTCGATAGTGGCCACGGGTCCAGCCCGACCTGGTCGAACCAACCCGGTCTGACCCCGTCTTGGCTGACCCAGTCTGGATCAACCCGGTCAGACCAGTTTGATCTGGCCCGACCCATTGGGCGGTTCGTCCCGGGCTCAGGGCCAATTGGGCCTGGAGCGCCGTGAGGGTGCGGCCCGACACGGCTCATCCCGGAGGGAACTATTGGGCTGGTTTGGCTTGGGCGTCATGAGGGGGGTTGCGTGCTGGCTCGAGAGGCCGACACGGCTAGGGAGATACTTTGGTTGGGGGCGGTTTGAAAGGCTGAGCCGCTGGGCAGGCTGGTAGGCAGGCCTGCGGGCGGCCGGGTTTCGGCCGGGCAGGCCGGGAGGGGGGCCGACAGGCAGCCGAGCAGGCCAGTAGGCAGGTCTACAGGCGGGACGGGAGGTGGTCGAGTGGTCGGGCGGGTCATCCAGCAGGCGGGTCGGCATGCCGGGAGGCTGGGCCGACGTGGTTCGGAATAGCGCGAGCCGGTGCAGGCCGGTGGGGTTTGACAGGGGCACGTGGGAAGCCGACGGCGACCGGGAGCCGGGGGTACGGGCAGGCCGGCAGGCGGCCGGGGAAGCCAGTTTCAGGAAGGGTCGGGGTGGCTCGGCCGGTTCAGTCAGCAGACGACACGTCCAGGATGTCTCAGCTTGAGGGCTGTTGTTCAGCCCGGAGCGCATCATATTCGGGGTGTGCCGCGGTTCACGGAGGCCACAGAAAGTGCAGTCTTTTCCTTGTTCCTTCGTCGCCTTCAACGCTGCTTCGTTATAATGTCTCCATGTCGAAGGTCAACACAAACAAGAACGACAGAGGGGTCAGGCCTTGTTGGATTTCCCCGCGCCCTCCTGATTTATGGTGGTAACACTTGGCTCATCAAAAAGTAATAAATATGAACATCAATTGTTCTACAACCTCCACAATGTTTCCTTTCAAACCAAAGAATAGAATAAGGAAAGGAAAGTTGCAATACACAAATTACCCCTACCTTTGTTCGTTGTTCATCGATTGAGTTGCGGGGAAGAAGATGGTGTTGTCGCCATTCATCACATCCGCTACACACTTCCAATCCTGAGCTCGCACATTGTTTGTGGAAGACACTCCATGTCGGTAGGATCTGAGGAAGGAAGTCGAAGTCGCTCCTTGCCTTCATTCTACGTTCTTCGTTCTTCATTCTTCGTTGGTAGATTTTTTCTCTTCTCCGATGTTTCATCAAAAGAGAAATGCCAACCAATATAATAAGAGATTGTGATATCTTATTAATTCATTGGCATAATATTTAAATTGGTTTAATTAATTTAATTGGCTCCACCTAATTAATATGAAGGATTTTGAAAAATAAATTATGTATTGGCTCAAATAATTAAAAGGTAGGTGGTGGAACCATAAAAGGTAGAGGATATCAAGGAGATCCCCCTATTTAATGAGGGGAGTTTAGTGATTTTTCTCTCCTCCCATTAATAGGGGGGTTTAGTCACGTGTGGTCCCACGTCGTAACCTTTCATTGTAGGTTAGGTTAGGGTGGGCCCCACCACCATAACCCGTCATGGGAGGTTAAGGTGTGGTGGTCCCACCTCCAACATCCAACCTCCACAATGAGGTTATAGATCCAGTGGGACCCACCTCCAAACACCCACATGGCGTGTAAAATAAAAATAAAGTGAAGGTCACTTTATTTTATTACATTCCACGAAAACCCAAAAACAAACTTTTATTCTCGACTCACTGTTGTCGAAGTGAAAGTCTTTTTAAGAGAATATGAGTACTGCGAGTTTAATGGTTCTCTCTAATTTCAATTTCAAGCATCGGTTCTGACATTATAAAAAACCTGCTCATACGTTTACTGAATGTACCCGAAGAAAACATCAGAAAATATTTCTTCGGAACCAGTCCTAAAAATCATACGCCATCAGTTTTCATGGACTCATAAAATTCCCATGTATTTATGAAAAAAATTTGTCAGAAATTATGGGTCTTTATATTTATCCTAAGTCATTATTAATGAGAAATTGAAATATGAATCAAATTACTTCCTAGGTGTGGTAGTCAATATGTACTCATGGGAAAATAATTCATTTTTTCCATTAATGTATGGGTTTGAAGGTAAGTAATAAATTATGTTTATAGAATCATCATTATATTATTAATATCATATAAATTAATTTTTTCCATCATTTTAAAAATTCATGTGATTTTGTGATGAAAAATGTAAAATATTTCTTCGTGGTTGTGGTACTCCAAACACATGCAAGAGCGGTGTTTACATTTCCCATAAGATAGAAAAGGAGAGGAAAAATTGTGAGGCTAAAATAATAATAAAAATAATATAATTAATATAAGGTTTTTATTTTTTTAGGGGGGTTAAATAATAATTTATAGTGATCGATAAGAAATAAACAAGGTACACGCTGTTAAAAAAGTTACACTTATTCATTGTAAAAAATTCACTATCACACACATTAGAAATTATTATGTTTTTTTGGTTATTTGAGGATATTTCAAACATTTTGGGGGATTATAGGAAGGTATTTTTATAGGTATTGGTAAAAATAAGAGGCTCAATTTATTTGATGAAATGATGATAGAAGGTTCTCATTTATAATAAAGGGGAGAAACACACTCGTAATTATTCAATTTTTTTAAAATATTTTAAATACTTAATCATTGGAATGTGGCTCTATGATAGTAAAATATATAGGATATGTTGATAAGTGTAAAAATAAAATCATAAAATAATAATTAATATGATATTTTTTTTCCTTATCACATTATGTTTAGCTTAATTAACTTGTTTTAACATTTATCAAAATAACTAATTATTAAAAAGTTCATTATTAATAATTACCAAAATTGAAATTGTATATGATAGAAAAAATTAATCATTATAATTAAAAATATTAAGTCAAGTTTTTATTATTCACAATTTACAATTTTTACAAATTATTTTTAATATCAATACACAAACAACCACATTTTTTTTTGAAAAATTCTCTCTTTAAGCATATAAATTAGTTCACACCCAAATGAAGTATAATTCATATAACTATGGACTTAATTATATTTTTATCCATAGGTGAATAACTTCCCTTTAAAATAAATACAATATATAATGATAATTTTTAAATACTTGAATTAAAAAAATTATTAAAAATTCATATTTTCACTAATAAAAAATGATATTATTTTAATAGAAATCATAAAAAATAACACTAAAAATTTATTGTTCCGACATAAAAAATTATTCAATTTTATAAAATTTTATTTCATAAATTAGTTAATTTAAATTATAAATAATACCATGTAATAAATCAAAAAATAATTTAATTAATTTACATTATTCCTTGTTCATTTTTAAAATATTATAAAATTATATATACACATATAATGAATAAGAATACCTAAATTAAATTGTTGTAATATATCACCTCTCCTCATTGTCTTGAGAAGGGTTGTTTGTGTAATTAGGCCTTAAGTGACATCCTCAATACACCCAACACTAGAAATAAATTCCAAGTACCTCATGAATATGTTTGGAAATATTTTCTCTTTAAATATAAAATAACGAAACCATAATAACAATAAAAATACGAACATATATTTTATGTATGATTAATATATGACTATAAAAACGTAAAAAATTATTATAACATTATAGAGTACAAGTAGAAAATAAATTATTATATCTAAAAGGGAAAAAATAATAAAATCCAAAAAGACAACCAAATGACATTACCAAAAGAAACACCCAATACTTAGTCTAAGTTCCAAACCTCCCCCCCCCCTCCGATATGACCAAGGTATCAAGATGTACCACTGGAGAAATAAGATTCCATCCCTTTACAAATGAACCAATAGATTACATCTTCAAATTCACCAATGTTCCCAAGAAATGGGTGTGTATAAAACTCAATAAGATTTCCCCAATGATATCCCAAATCATTCCCTATTGAAAATTTATATTAAATAGTATTAAGTAGTAAAATAATTTTATAAAAAAATACATAAACAATTTCCATGAAAATAATGAAAAATATTTCTATCCATTTTTCATTTATCTGGCATATTCAATTGCATTTACATAGACACATCCATCCACATACACTCAAGCTAGGTGTTACTTTTGACATTGGATCGTCATAAAGATATATTGTCGATCTATAATGAAGGTAATTTATGACCATTATCTATATCTCTTAACACATTACCAACTAATTAATAAAAAATATTTCCATGTGATTAAAACTAAAACATTTTCTTATTTATATCATTTAAAAAACCTTCAATGCTTCATAACCAGACCATAGTTTCAAAATCCTTAATTTAAAAATATAAAAAGTGGTTTTCCAAAAATTTATCAACTTTAAACAAATTCAATGCTAATACTAGAAGGATATTTACATCATGAATCATATTATGGTTTACAAAATCATTTTAAATAAATTAACTCAAATTAGTTCTTCACGATATAAACCAAGTGAATATAAGAGAGAAGACACATACCACCAAATAGTTTAAAAAATAAAAACAAAAAAATAAAACATTATGATATAATCACAACCCACACTCCCCTCAATATACCCAATAATATTTCATCATGAAACAATTCATAAAAAATAGATATATCGATAACAGACAACATCAAAGGTTCTAATATAAAGATAAAACATTTATCTAATAATAATATGGAATTATGGGCACTAATTGATGAAACTAAGACTCCATGCATATTGATTCAATTAAAAATCACTCCCAAATAAAAGGTAATAATCTATCAATCCTTGGGAGAAAAATTAATTCAGAATCACATGTATTAAGAGAAAAACAAGGGTCAAAGTGGTTAATTAAGATGAGATCAAAATTTTTGTAAGTATTAATGTATGCCTCATTGGAAGGATATTCATTTAAGAATGTTTTGTAGAAATTAGGTGAATCTATTATCTCACGGTCACACCTCACATGGATGGATCGCACACTGAGAAATTATGGGTGTAAACCAGTATTTTCCATTTTTATGAAATTTCATAGATTCTACTATGAATTCACACGGTTCTTGCAAACATTATGGCATCTGTGAAACATCTTGGTGCCCATTTTATTCCCATACATGGTTTCAAATAGATTCTATTGGGATTCAACTAACTACTACTATACAATTCACTAATAGAGAGGCCTCTAAAACATTCCAAACCCTATAAAAACCTCACTAAACCAAACCTGAAAATTATATTAGCTAAAAGTACATGAATAAAGGGTTATATACCAAATACCTTTGGTGATAAATTCTTTCCAACATTGGCCTTTACATCCTCTGAAAGTATAATATCAAGGATTTCTTAGAATATTATGGATCATTTGTCCACCATTTCATTTTCATGCTCAAACATTCCTTCTCATATATGACCATGTTTCCATAAAACTATAGTAGACAAATGGTTTTCCTTTTTCATATCATCTCATTCCAATCCAAAATATATACTGGTATATGAATCAATGTATCATCCAAATCTAGGTCAACTTGATCCCATAGAATATCATGTCCTGGATCTTGTTGATACTTATTTAGCTAAGATTCATGAGACACATTGTGCCTTGAATTGAACATTTGTAGTTATTCCAACTGATATGTCACCTCACCAACTCATTCAAATATCTCAAAAGGACATATGTTCAAAATATAAAAATTTACCTTTTTACAAAAATAATAACACCCAATCCTTGGAGAAATTCTCAACAACACCTGGTCACTCAACTCAAATGGATGTGGGCTCCAACGATGATCCAAATATGATTTAGGATGAATCTTGGAAATATTCTACATCACTATGATAAAATAAATCTTCTTTTTCTTTATATTTTAAATGTCTATCTAAAATTAGTTAGGACTAACCTATTTTCACATAATATAGTAGAGAATGAGAATGAAACAAGTAAATTTCCTCAAAAGGAGCCATATGTATCAAGCCTTAGTAACAGATATTGTGTGAGAAATCTACTAATAGAATATCATCCACCCAAGTACCACCATAAAACCTCAATGAATCCTTAATTATATCCTTCATAATTTTAATTATCCTTTCAAATTTTACATCCATTTGAGGATGATAATTCATTCCCATTGTTAACTAAGTCTAAATGGTTAGTTATAAGTATTTACTAAAATTTGACATAAACAGATAGTCTCATTCAAATTCAGTCAATAGTCAAACATTGTGCATATATACAATTTTAAGAATTTATATTTTTGGAAATTCATCCACCATATTAGTTTTAAAAAATGAATAATTCTTGATGAATTTTTGATTTGATCCACGATCAACCATTTGGAATCGTGTTTTAAAATAATCTATTATTACCCTATTAAAAAATCCCAAGAAATCTACCTCTATTTTCATATGGGAATATCTAATAAATGTAGCATGAATTCTAGTTTTTTATTATTTTCATTGACCAACTAATATTTCAATAATCTCACGATATACTCCTCTATATTTATTTTCATGTAAACTGTCCAAAATTGTTCAGTCAAATCATTATAAATTTTTGTAATCTCGCGATCATTTTCCCATCTTGAATGGTGGTCGACACTAAAAATTTGTTCATGATATGCCAATGTTATAATCATCCAATATCTATACAAAAGTAAACTCTGATATAGTTGTAAATCCTCTATGTCTCCTCATCATTGATCATTTCTTTATAATAACTAAATCAGGATTGTATGTTTGAGAAACTCTAACCTATTGAATAAATATAAGAAAAAATGAAACTATAATGAAAAATTAAAAAATACCTTTCTCTAAGTATTCTAGCTATATAATAGTTGTTACTGACATTAGTTGTCACTTGTCCAAACCACTATAGAAAATAAAGAATACAACTTCTTTCCCAATGAATCTTCCATATAGATCCATTTACCTTTTATATACATCATGTATAAGTCAAACAATAAAAGATACTCAATACACTTATGTTTCCTTAAATACAATTCTCTTTGTGATAATATATGTTTCAAAATATTATAAACCATAAACACTACTAATTTCTCACCAAAGAGATAATGAAACCTATTTCTCAAATCATGGAACACAACCACTAATTATAAATCATTTTATACGAATATCTTCCCAAGAATCCATAACTATCTTCTACCATAAGAAACAACATGAAATCTTAACATAAGAACATAACCCAACCAAAATCCCAATGCATCCCAATAGACTTCATATCCTTGTCAATCCTCTAAAAAATGAGGATAACTAATTTTTAGGTCTATCCTTAACCTATTGAATGTTTTTTTAAATTTATCATTTTATTGGTAGGGAACTTGTTTCCTCGTTAATTATTTCACTGGTGGGGAAAATTTTGAATAATAAAATAAAATGGTTAGTAGTTTCCTTCTAATACAGTGAAAATAAATATATCAAAAACATTCTTTGGTGGCTGAAAAGAGAAAATAGACTCTATATTTTTAGGATCCAAAGAAGCACCTTTTTATAAATTACATGGAGAATGAATCATAACACTTATATCAATTAATCACACATTGATAACATGAAAAAAATTTATGAAACTGAAATACACCAAAAACGTTATCTATGTATTTATCATGATCAAATTTTTTCCTAGAATAAAAATATATATCAATGAAAAACACCACCACAAACGAATATTGATTCCTCTCAAAAAAATCAGTTGTTTCAAAAAAAAACTTAGTGAATTCATAAGACCAAAAGGGATAACAACATATTTGTCAGAAATATATCTTCTTATGAAAATATTTTTGGAATATCCTAACTCAGAACATGTAATTTGTGATACTATGAAAAGAAATCAAGTTGGAGAACAACTAGTCTCCCCTTAATTGATCTACTAGATCAACAATTCATGGAAGAGTATAAAGATTATTCATTGTAATATGCATATACATATAAAAATCCAAAAACATTATAAGAGTTAAATCATATTTCTTCACAAATAAAACTCTTAGTACCCCAAGATGTGTCCTTGGTTATGTGGAAACGTTTCTTTCAAACCCTTCGTACTCAATTTTCAACACGGTCATTTATTTTCAAAAAATTGTATAAAAAGTAATTGAAATCAGACTACTCCTCATTAGGAGACTAATAATATTCTCCACTTCCCATTTGTGGTAACCGAAAGAAGTTTTTATGAATAATAATTTGAAGCTGATAAAAATTAGTTAGACAATGAATATATTGACTTTCTAATCCACAAAATCCAAGCTATTAACTTCCAATTGATAGAAGATAGATCCAACTACTAGTTCCAATAGTTCTTCCTTACATGCCTTTATATTCCAATATACTCTAATGAGATGCTTGTCTCCAACTAGAGATGTGAAATAAACCATATGAGCATAAAAATGATATGGGCCTTGAAATGTGTCAATAGATTCATACCCTTAATAAATATATATAAATATATCTCAACCATATAGATACCCAAAATTTAACTCATCCACAATGCTATTTATAGAACAATATTTATATATAAAGGATCAGTACTCTCTTTCGTG
Source organism: Viscum album (assembly GCA_963277665.1). NCBI lineage: Eukaryota > Viridiplantae > Streptophyta > Magnoliopsida > Santalales > Viscaceae > Viscum > Viscum album. The sequence goes on from OY728137.1 coordinate 739,607,776, forward strand.
AAGAGGAGTCTAAAATTTCAAAACAGAATTCATCATCTCAACATGAAGACCCATATTATCAAAATAAATGAGTACTACATAACCAAATGACTCAAATCATGCATTAGGAGTGAATTTAAAATAATTGAACATATCACTATTGAATTAATAGATTGATCACCCACCATTGCTTTAACAGTTCCATACAATTGGTTACTTGATGAAAATTTTTCTTTGTAATCTTGTTTATATTCTTATGGTTTAGAGGTATTGTTGTTCCAAAAATAACATGGGCTCACACTGTTATTATGAAAATTATTATTATACTATAAATTTCTCATCAAGGAATAAAATGCCTGATAAATATGATATGTTTCCCTCACACCAAACCATGGAGTACTGTGACAACAGTACTAAAGATGTCTATCCTTATTAATATTTTCATATGCACTAGGTGGTGTCCTACAATATTTCTTAATGTGATAAACTAAACCATAAATTTTTTTTTTCCTATTTTAAGGATAAGGATGAAGATTTAATTATCCCAATTTCTTATTCTAAGGTATTCTACGACTATTGGTGTCTGGGTTTCTTTTTCACTGGTTCTCAACATTATATTTTCCACTTATTCCAAATGTAATTAACATTAAACCTGAAACCAAATTTCCTAGTACATCCATTTCTACCACTATCTCTCCTTTGAGAATCTTGGTATAATCCATTATACCAATTCTGAAAATCTTTGAGTTAATATCTAGTCATAATTTGGACTAAAAAATGTGATCTATCAAGGATCCAAATTCAAAAACATCAATGGAAAAGTTAAATAAAATCGCAAATTTAGATTCATACTCTATTACTAAGGTATTGTATTACATTAAATCAAAGATATTTATATTTCATACAATACGAAATGTGTAAAGATTAAATTTTTTATTAACCAATTATTCAGAATCATCTCATGCCATGTCTTAGTCAAATTTATCCTGATATAATAATTCCCAACCTTGTCATTCCAAATACATCAGTATATATGTTTCCAACATTACATTATGCCTTTTTGGTGTCCCAAGGAGTTAAATGATTTTATACATCCTAATAAATGATAAATTTTCTTTAAATACATTAGAATCCCCTCTAAATATGGCTGGTTTCAACTTTTTTAATTTAGTTCAATGGTCTAATTTCTATGGTTCATAATACATATTCCCCTTATACATGGCCATAAAATCCTAAAAAATGATTAGATTAAGATATTATTCCATCTATTTCCCCGGTGAAACCACATTATATGTATCCTATTCTAGTTTATTCATAAAACACCTACCCGCTTCCATTCACTATAACCATAAAAAAACTATGTTTAGTTAAACTCACAAGAAACTAAATTCTTATAAATTTCAATTTCAAACATCATCATATTTTAGAAAATATAATTCCTTAATTCAACCATCATCAACATTTCAATAGTTTTTGAAATTATTAAAGCAATTAATTTCAAAACCATCCATTTACACTATTTTCATAAATCAACATTTTTTTAAAATATCATAAACTAAAAAACTCAAGATGAACATGAAAGTCTTACTAGGAAGTCTTATAATCATTTTATTTCATAAAACCCTCATCATCTATACTCATAATGAAGAGGCCACAACTCACCGAGATGTGTCTTGAAATACTCATGTACTCATACACCCAAATAAATTGAAGTTAAAAATAAAAAGGTTAGCTACATATTCTCATTAACTATATTTCATGTTTTAACAATCATATCTTTTTACTATCATCACAACATATATAATGATACTATTTCCAAATCCATAACCAAAATAAACTGATATTAGTTTTTTAAAATGAACGACGGACTGGAAAACTACCATTTCCTTTTTCAAGGACTAAATATACTAATACATTTTCTATTATCATACCCCTCATCATTGGCTTAAGAAGTGGTAGGTGTGCTATATGAAATTTGGTGACATCCTCACGAAAATAAAGGAAAATAAATGAAAAGGGATTAAAGAAAAAGTGGGTGATCATATTACCACTATTGTTAGAAAAACCAATCCCTCGAAACAATAAATATTCAAAACATTATAAGATGCATTATTAATATAGAATAACATTAACATAACCAAAATTGTTAACAATTTAAAAGTACAGGATGATAAAATACAACATCCAATAGAGGATCAAATTATGAAATCACAAAATACAACCAACATATATGTTCCCAAGAAACCCTAAATCTATTCTCTAAGCTCCATCTCCACATTTTATGCTCAAGGTATCAATATGAAATTCTAGAGATGTATGATACCTTCACTTAATCTATGTATCTATAGATGAAAAATGAAAATTCACCAAAATTCCCATGAAGGGGTGGGTATAATTATTAGTAATATTTCAATGGATTCATAAATCATTCCATTAGTACAAAAACTGTTATAAAAATGTATAGAAAAATATTTTAAGAAATAAAAGTAGTTTATTTAAATGTTATCACTGTTTTCCATGAAAATTACAAAAAAAGATCATATACTATTTCTCATTTATTTTTTCATATTAACATCCATTTCCACATAAAAACCCATCCACACACACTCAAGATTCATGTTACAATTAGTTATGGAACTTCACATCCATACTGGTCCCCTCTTTGATAGAGGTACGTCATGGGAATTATTCATCCAACTCATACTATGCCCAACCGAATTTGACCAAAACATGCCATGTTATTAAAAGAAAAAAATTTCATGGAATAAACAATTCCATAAAATAAATTATATAAAAAAACTATCCCATAATTAGAAAATCATTATTTGGCAAATATAATAAAAGGTGTTTTATAAAAACCAATTAACATTACAAAACATAAAAGTCAATACCAAAATGAGGTTTTAATCAAGAATCCCAAAATTATTTTCAAAATAATTTCAAGAAAAATTATTTAATTAAAACTAATATGTAAATATTCAAATAATGTGAAGATAAGAGATAAGTCACTTACCTCATAGTGGTTTGAGGAAATAAATAACGACATTATAAACTTCATGATCTGATGACAACCCACATTCCCTTCACTAGATAAAACATTATTTCATTACAAACCATTCATAAGAAAAAAAACATATCCTTAAAAAACTATATCTATGGTTATTAGAGAGATTAGATTCATGGATATAATATGAATGAGGAAGAAATGGTATATACCATTGAATCTAGGCCTCCATGCAAATTGCATTATCTAAGGATTGCTCCCTAATTAAAGGGAATCATATCTTAATTATATAGATCAAAATTAATTTAGGGTAATAGGTCCTTAGGGGGAAAATAAGGGTTAAAGGTATTAATTCGTATTACATCCACAATTTAATAAGGTCCAACTATATGTCACACTGATAAGCCACACAGTTTAAAAACCCATGCACCAATCATGTGTTGTTTCTGCCTCTGGTTCAAACCTCATATGGTTACCTCATTCAGTTATAAAAACCATATACCAACTATGATTCCCCCCCCCCCATTTCAGGTTTCGTGGTTTCTCTTGGGCATTCGCACGATTTTTCTAAATCTGGTGTCAAACATTCACCTTCCCAGTACCCATTGTCTCCTATTATATTGTTTCCTAGAGTTACTACATAGTTTCTACTAGCTATTCACAACTTGTTAACCTCCATAAAGGCCTCCAAATTGTTCAAAAAAAATCTTGGAATCACCCAAAAAATAACCATAACTTTATATTAATTTAAATTACTGAATGAACGATCATTTAACTAAATATGTTGGTGATGAAATAACTATAATTACTAATATTAATTTTCTATTCCCATTACATTATTTTTGACATTATATATTGTTTCATATATGGGGTTTTTATTCCAAGCATTTAGAGGATGGAACATGGAATAAATTTTCATATTATAGAAATTATATAGGAGATCGATTTATTTATTTATTCAAAAGTTATTCATTAGATGATATTATTTTAGATACCTAGAAATTAATTTTTTCTTGTTGAGTGTAGAACATAAAAAATTAAGATTAATGTGAAGTTTCTTTATGTTTAATGTGTTATAAAATTTCTAATTTCACTAAAAATTCACACTATGGTACATAAGTTAGTTATTATGTTGATACGTATTATTTGAGGTGATGTAATTGAAATATTAATAAAATCCATATGTTGTTCTAAGAGACGAATTATTCCAAATATGTGAAAATATTAATATTGAGAATGTTAAAAAACCCTCATTTTGTATTAAATATGAACTATGCTAGAACATTATGTTATTATATTAAAAAAATGTAAAAATAAATAAAGGAAAAATATATTCTTTTATACATAATATAACTTCAAATAAGAAGGACTATTAAAATTCTATGGCACTCAAAACATAATATTTTATATGAGGTGATATGTATGATTAAACATTAAAAATATGTAAAAAATAATTTATTATATAATTCGAAAATAATCCATTTTTTATTTCTATATAAGATAATCGATACGAGAAATTTTTCTGAAAATTCATCAAAGAAGGTTTCAATGTAATATTTTCAAAATTATAAAATTTAACACCCCAATGACTTATAAAAATATTTAATATTGATTACATGAAACATTTAATATCTACAAAACACCACTTTGTGATAACCGAGCTAGAAAACATAATTTCTCAACCTCAATGTTTTGAATTTTAAAATATTTAAATACATGGTTGCGTTCAGGAAGATATTTAGTGTCTGATAAGATAAAATTAATTTTTGGTGAATTGTAACACACCCTTATGAATAGTAATATGAATAGTAATATTACCAATATGAATAGTAAATCATATTATTATTTTATTGTCTTAAGTATATAAGATAATGAGATCTTGAATAATTTTTGAAGGTGATATAAAATGATTTATAGTTTTAAAATTTTTATTTCTCAAATAAATTATGATCTTATTTAAAAATTAAATTATTCACATTTAGAAAATTATTTTCAAAAAATGGAGTATATTTTTTAATTATACATTTTAAAAAAATTCTTGAATTTTTTGGAATTTCTAAAATACTCAAATTTTTTACAAATATTAAAATACATTAATTTACAGTATAAATACATTATCCATTAAATTAACTATTACTTGCATCATGTATGATGTAAAAAAATTGGTTAAAACTAACATGAACGTATTACTATTACGGTTCACAATAATCAACACTATTGAATGTATTGAGGAAAATAATAAAATAATGAATAAGATATTCAAAAATCACCCATCTCCTCTACTTTAACCCCCCCCCCAACACCCTCTTCTCTTCACTCCTCTAAAGCCTTATGGCTTACCTAAATTCTTCTCAAATCTCATCCCAATATCCTCCCACATGTCTATCAGACCATGGTTCCATAAAACGACCAAAACCTCTCACTTAAAGAGGTTATCAAAGAAGATAACTTCAAGATCTCAATTACTCCTTCCATATATTTTATTTAGAGTTCCTTTATTTTGTTTTTCTTTTATTGCCTACATTCATCCAAATGTTATTATAACTATAATTCCTTACATGTAGTTTATTTTCATTATAATAATGTAATAATTAATCATCATCTCTCATTTCCCTTCTTTTTTACTAGAAATTAATACGTCATTTGAGATTTGTGAATTTATCACATTCTAGTTCAACGGGTCTTCAATTTCTATTACCATCTTAAATTAGGGACATGAAACCACTTTTATGGTTGAAATAAACAATAATATATGTATTATAACTTATTTAAAGTTATAGAATCTTTTTTTACACATGACATTAATTTATATGAGTTCGTTTGGATCAAACCTCTCCCGAACCGAATCTGGTTTCAATCTAAACCGGCGCAAAACCAAGTCCTCGACAAGTCCCAAAGGGTGTTCCCAATCCCCATTGGTAGGAATTAATTATAGGCCATCATAAACTTAATATTGGAAACTATTTACCCAAATTTATCAACATAAAACAACAAATTAATCCAATAAAACGAATCTGCTTTTATAAATAAATTCATCTTTTATAAAATTTTGGAATTAAATTACACTATTAAGAACAATTTTCATGTAGCATTACAAAGGTTCAAAAGAAAAAATGGAATCCCAAGAACCTTCACATAGAAATAGGCACCGCCCTCAATCCATCTCCACAACACTACATCACTTTGGACTGTTAAAACCCGAATCATTGGCACAAAGGTTTTACCCAAACATGCGATAACAAAATAAGCAAGTATACTTACACCAAAAGGTGTAACATGGGTGTAGGACAAATCTCAGTAGGATAACACCACTAGGAGATTCCTTCTGAAAAATATTAATATCCTAAAAGCATGCAAGTTTTCCTAAAAAGAAGTTCCAGTGAAAATTTCCTAAAAAGAAGCAACGTTGATTTGAATAGTTTTCGAGTGGTCTATTTTAAAGAATCAAAACATTTAAAAATAATTCCAACGTAATTTAATTTTCCAGCCAACCATACTATATGCATATGGTAATCACAATGTTACTAATGATCACAAGCAACGAGAAAATAACCACTAGGCACAAGCTCGATGTGTGTCCCAGGTACCTCGTATCTCAGTGAGATTAACCATCACAATATTTGTTCTCATGCATGAGCCACTAGTTGGGAACATACCCATAACCTAGTGGCCCCCCATCATCAACATCATAGTTTATTTAGTGTTTTAAGCATCAATATTTCTATTTGATACTAAGGCCAAACCTCACGGGATCACTAGCAAACTAGTACACATCCACCCACCAAGATACGTGAGTTTCCGTCTTCTGCTCAAAAGAGGTCAAAAATCCATGAAATATAATTTTTTAATTCAAATACCATTTCCAAATCACAAATTAAACAAAAATACCACATGCATATCACGGAAGTCACATAATCCACTTTTCATTCAAATGCATTTTAAAATCATGCTACACCAAAATAGCCCACAACACTTTTCACGTCTCTTTAACACTTCCAAAAATTGTTTAAACAATTTTATAAAACCATTACAAGAAAATCCATCTCACATGAAAGCCCAGAAACAAATCACATAATACCCTTCTCTCCTTCAAAATCCATTTTATCATAAAACTCACATGAAATAGTCCACAAACATGTTTTGCACCCACATCATAATTTAGTAAAACATTTCAACATTTTATAAATAATTATAAAAATTTTGACATCTTAAATCACCAATTTACCATTAGAAAACCAATATTAGGTTAACACACTCACCCAAACAGTACATATACACCCTTTTCCAACTTTGTTTAACTAAATAAAACATTTACAATTTTCACTAATCCAACCCAAAGGGTGTAACTATGTGTTTCCCACAAAACCCATTTCGAAACCCTTATTCAAGGAAAAAATCATTCCAATACCAATCCAAAACAAAATTGGCATCCCTAGAAACATTAATTAAATCACCCTCATTTGTTATGAATTTACCTCAAATAATACAACAAAAGATACACATGAAAGAACACATTTCCATAAAACACTTTCAAGGAGTTTAATAATGTTTTACACATAACACATATTAAAAAACCCCTTAGGAAGCCCAAATGACACCAAAGAATAAACAAACAATAATTTTCATCCCCTTTCAACACTAATAAATCACTTTCACATGTTATAAAATACACCCAAATATTACCCAATGAGTCACACATGAAAAGCACCCAATTTCATACTAAAATGAAACTACAAATCTAAATGATTAAGAAAATCCATCAAAAAAAAATTTCACCACACAAAACATATTAGGAATAAAAAAATTTGTAAATCAAGCATTCTAACTCGTCATGGAATGTCTACTCACAGAGTCACCTACCTTTTGAGTTGAAACCCTGAAATCATGGAGTGAAACATCAAGCGCACCACAACCGCACCACAAGTAAGTGAAGAGAAACCTAAAATATCACGATTACACCAATAAGACACCTAGTCAAACCCTAGGTTCGAACCCTAACATCAGGAAATTTTGGAAAATTTTGAAATTGGGACCAACCGCTAAGGAAATAGAATAAATAATAGAAAAAACACTTATTCAATAATTCTTGGAGTTTCCCCACCAAAAACTCCATCAAAGAGGTGTTCCAAATGAGCTTGTGGGAGATTGGAGGCCTCCCACCGATTTTGGGGTGGAATGGGGGAATATTGGAGTAGATTAGATTTATTTTTGGGAGGAAAATGGGAACTAAAAAAGAATTTAATGACTTGGACACCCCTGCGCGGTTTTCCTGCATGGTTTAGTAAACTGTGCGGACAAACCATACAACATGTTCTGGCCACCTAAAACCAAGCCATTCTCCTCTAATTTTAGGTGGTTTAAGGGGGGAAATTATGGGGTAAAGATAATCCAAATATAGGGGATAAAAGTAATAAAGGAAACCATCCATTTCACCCCATAACTGATCCAACTCATGGGTATAAACCACCTCTACATCTTACCCCACAAGTGGTGCCAATATGATTGTCAAAAAACCAACTCCAAAATCACCACATCCTAATACAAAAAATTTGACCAAAAAGGAGTACGTGTACAAAAAAATACCCCAAAGATTAAGGTCATATCTCAAGAACATCAGTGACACCAAAAATTCAATCCCAGAACACAAAGAAACCAAGAGAAAGCTAAGAACTGAAAGAAACATTGAACCAAAACATGGAATTGAAAATCAGGGTGCTGCAATTCACCCCACCATAAACCATTACTCCCCTATAAAGCCACAAAAAGGACAAGTAAAAACCAAGACCAACTGATAAACCAAGATGTACTCCTTATCCAATCATCATCTTTCCCCCAAAAGGCTGAAACACCTCATGTGATCAATTATGGAAGGAATACAATCATAAACCAAAACATACACCACTCACCTAAAATGATTAAGCACATTCAGACACTATCCAAAAAGAAAACTCTTCAATCCCTATCCAAACAAGTATCTAGTTGTTTATATAAATGAACAACAACAAGGAACAAGGATTCACTTACCTTGGTTTAGCTAAACCATTTGGTGACCTCAAATTCGAACGTTTACCCAAGGAAGATGTTGGTTGTCAGATAGCTCCAAATGAGTATACCTACCACCAATCCAAGACCAAGGACAAATTTGAGTTGCTGATATGGGGAGACACGAATGGGCTCCCCACCATAAGAGAAAGCTTAAAGTTTCCCTAGTCGGAAATGGGACACAAATAGGGGGAGGCCCAAACAGACTCTCAGTACAAGGGGTATACTCCAATTAGATATCTCCAAAATAAGATACATGATAATAAGAGTGGGTCTCCCCACCATATGAACCATAAATGACCATCATGGGCCGACATAGGAAGAACCCAAATTTAATGAGTTAGGATGATCGCACAGTCAATCCACACAATTTGGGAAATCATGCACTAACCGTGTGGATCATTCAACTTACATGGTTTTCTGGGGCATGGTTAATACTAACTATGCACAAACCATCACTACCAAAAACCTGGGCAAGGCTAGTTCTAGCCTTTATCAGCAATAATGAAAAAGCACTGATAAACAGGGGGTACTTTTATCAGTGCTGAAAATGTGCTGATAAAGGGTACCTTTATCAGCGCTAAAACAAGTGAGGATAAAATTACCCCTTTAGCTGTTCTTTTTTTAGCACTTATAAAGGTACCCCCTTTAAGAGAGATTTTTTTAGTGTTTCTAAAGGGTACACCTTTATGAGTTCTTTTTTTTGTAGCACTGATAAAGGGGGTATTTATCAGTGGTTTTTGTAAAAGCGCTGATAAAGGGTCTTCTTCCAAAAAACTCATTAAAAAATATATATTAAAATTTAAATATATATATATAGTTATATTGATATAAATATAATATATATTTTTTAAATAAAATTTTAAATATATTTTAGATAAGTGTAAATATACAGTTACACATAATATATAAGATATTTAGTGGAAATGGCTTATAAAAAAATTAAAACAAAATATTTTTAATTAATAATTTGCTAATTATTATGGTGTAATAGTCATTTAATAATAATTTAAATACTAAAAAAATTAAAAAAAATAAAAAAGATCCAAAATATGTTGAAAAAGCAACTCAATATTCAAACGGTTATAACTTTTGATCGGGGTGTCCGTTTCAGCTCTACAGCATATGAAATTGAAGCCTGTGACGAGCTCTACACAGTTGTGATTGAGGAGAATTCTCTGTCATAATTTCTGTGGCCAAAGAAGGCCCAGAAGGCCTCTAAAACTGAGTTTTTAGTTTGGATAGTCCTATTTTTTAACATTTTGGGGATTTTCAGCCTCTTTTAAGGGGGTATTATAGGCTTTTTTGGTGGGGACTAAATTTATTCCATGTTATTACATTCATATTGATATTTGGTATTTGAAATTTTATCGTTTTTTATAATGAACCGCTATTTATAATCAAATATATAACAATATATAAATATTTGTTATATATTAACACATAAAAATTAAATTTTTAAATAAATAATTAAACATATTAACATATAAAATATATTATCTTGATCTATATAATAACTAATATACATTTTATTTAAAATAATAATATATCAATATTTATATTCCTATATATTAATCTAACTATATATGTACCTATATAATGTGTGTGTGTCTATTTGTGTGTGTCTATATATTAACAAACTGATATTATATATATATATATGTATATATATATATATATATTCTAACATATGTATATGCATATATATTTATATATATCTATATAAATATGTATAATTATACTTATAGAGACACCCACATATATATGTGTGTGTGTGTGTGTTGTATATATGTATTTATTTACACAAACACAGAACAAAACATATTTTATAATTTTATTGAAAAATAATATTATAAATATATATTAATATACGAATAAATATATGGATAAAAAATTATAGGTAGATATTTATAAATTATTAGACATAACTTATTAATAATATACAAATAGATATATAAATATATACATATATAAATATAGCTAAATATATATATTTTTTAAAATAAAAATAAATATATAAATATATAAATATAACTATATATGTATATATATATATATTAATACAACTATATAAATTTATATTAATACATGAATAAATATAAATATATATATATATATATATATATATCACTAGTTGGAGAACAAGTCAAATTAGAGGAGTGCTAAAGGCATAGTGAGCATGGGGGTGGTCTTGAGTTCAAAACCTTGTAGCGGCATGAAGGGGCCACGAATGGGTGAATATGGGGGGGATATAGTGCTGTTAAAGTGGTCTAGAAAGAGCTGATAAAACATGGGGCATCATGGATGGGGCTTGCAGGGGAATGGGTGGGGCGGGGCGCTGATAAATGGGGGGGCATGCGATATTAAAATCCCCCTCCGATTTACAGATGTTTTTTATTTTTTTTATTTGTTCATCTTTTTTTAATTTTTTTGAATTTTATCAATGCTAAAAAAATCACTGATAAAAGGGGGATTTTATCAGCACTAAAAAAAGTGCTGATAAAGGAACCTTTTATCAGCACCTTTTTTCATTTTTGATTAAAAGGCCCCTTTTATCAGTGCTTTTTTTAGTGCTGATAAAAGGAATCATTATCAGTTCATTTTGGATCGCTGATAATGGGGACCCCCCTTTATCTTCGCCAGCATTAACAGCACTTTTTTAGCATTACTAATGGCCTTTATAGAGATGATAAAATCTGTATTTGTAGTAGTGCATGTGATCAACCTATCTAACCAAATTCCCATCCATTCTCTAGAAAATCAATAGAAACCAAAGTGTAAAAGAATGAAATTGGAAGATAATATGGCCATTAGGCCCTCCACTTCATTCCACTGAAAAGGAAAAACAGAGGAAAGACGATGACACCAGAGGATTAAAATATCGCCATGTCTCATACTGAGGTTATAACATTACATAATAGTATGAATGACCATAGGATTTCCCCTAACTACTCACTAGCTTCTCTACAGGACCTATGGATTGAGCACAAAGGATTGAAGAATCTCTAGCCTCACAGTTAGGCTTTAGGAACCCATGAACTGAACTTTTTCTTCCGGTGATACAAACAACTGCAACACAATCCCCAATATGTTTTCCACGAAAAGAAACATTCCATACTCACTTTACCATAACATGAATTTTCACTGATATAAGGGCTTGGAAGATGCACACCAAAAACTCCTTGTTTTTTCGGGTAAGAAACAATAGAAGGAAATGACAGATATAAACTCCTTCCTATAAAACATTGGATTTTAATGTTTTTCCATGGGATACATACTCCCAAAAAAACAAATACTCTCATAGGATTTCATGACCTTATTTTTTTGTAAAATGATTCCATGACATCACAAGGCATCAACGAACATGACAATTGAGACTGATAGAAACAATAAATGGAGGGGGACTTGAACAACGTCCCCAAACATCACAAAATTATAGAAAGTTTCCAAAACAGTCTCTCATGACCAGATTTCCAACATTGGTGGTTTAATGTGAACATGTTATTTGAAGAGACTAAAAAAGACCCAAGGGCCCTTCTAGACACCATCCTGATATGCATCCACACTAATAACCATAGACCACTTCCACCTTCGACAAATCCGGTAACCTAAGAGACTAAGGTCTCTTTCAACCATCCACGAGAACTCACCTACTACAAGAGGGTCCACAAAACAATGAATGGAAAAAACGTGTAAATTCAATCTCCAAATCCTGAGAAGATGATTACATATATTGATCAAATGAAGGATTTTAATACAATCAATCAATCTAGGTTGCACTTGAGTCGTGCACTGACCCTTAATGAGGGTGTACCTTATCCAACAAGAGTACCCCAAGGACTCTACCAAGTTCTTTCGTTGGTCAAAACAAGCTACAAAAAAGAATCGAACATCAAAGGGAAACCACCATAAAGGTTTCTTGAACATTTATAAAAGGAGACCACTAACCATCCCTTTAACCCAACTTACCGTCAAAACACAACCCCAAAACACGGTTCAAATCGGAAGGGTACTTGGACTCAAAACATCCCACAATATAAACATTTTCAAAAACACATAATACATGCCATCCCAAACTAGTCATCAAGACATCATATTTTCCTTTCAAATCATATTTTTTTTAAAAAAATGGTTCATTAGATAGAATATCCACCATTGGTACACCATAGGCCTCACACATTCATGTTTCCGTGCCACAACGAGCACCCTCTTCATATTCATCCTGCCACACATCCAGCCATGACATAAACAATCCATTATCCAATATAACCCCATGCATGTTGTCACTTTTGGAAATACCAAAGGATAAAAGAAAAAATCATTCCACTTTTAAAAACCAAAACATTCAACTAATATATCCTTTTCCTCAAGACTGTTGACCATGAAATTAAACCTATTTTACAGGTTAAAAAACTTTCAGAAAGTCACAATCATTCACATTATAACTCTAACTAAATTCATTCACATCAAGCTAAAAACCTCTAATCCCATTAAAAAAACATTAAATAGATTATAAATCTTTATTGGATACTCTTTTTCAAATCCAACATTGACATTGTTCATGCTTTCAAAAGAGGTGTAAACACACCATTTTTCATTTCTAAACAATTCTAAAATATCGGTTCCACTATTTCACAAATAAAACCATTCCCTATTTATTAGAAAACCACTTCACAATAACTTCACTCTTCTTAAAACATGTCATTTTTTTCTTTAAATCTGAACATCCAAGATTTCGAAACTAAAGAACAGAATACAATGAGAGGGGAAACTAGTTTCGGTGGGTGACTTGGACATATGGTTGGCGGCCATATTCCAACAACTTCACTATCACACAGAGTGTTATAGGGAAATATCCCCTGATCCACATGGATTTCTAGGCCCTAAAAACTCACTGAGACCATTAACCCAACTCTCTTTTCATTTCCCCTTTTTATTATCAATCCACGAAAACCAAAGGACTCATATAAATCATTATTTCCCCCAGTGACTCAAATCCTGTCATAAGGTTTGGTGATTAGGAAGACATCCCATAACTTTAAAATCATGTTCGGACAATCCTAACATCAGAATATCCCAACAGTTACCCAAATAATGTGACCCAAAGAGTTAACCATAACCGCCTCTGATACCATTTTGTCGCAAACTGAATTTAGTCTCCATCAAAACTAGCACCAAACCTGGCCCGCGACAAGTCCCAGAAAGTGTTCTTGATACCCATGGGCTAGCCCAAGTTCCCATGAATCAAAAACTAAAAATATTGAATGATTTACACATGTTTATAAACTTCAAAAAACAAAATAATCCAACAAAATGAATATGGATTTTTATAACAAAATTATCTTTTACAAAATTTCAGAATTGAATTACACAATTTAAAACAGTGTTCAAAGAACATTAAAAAGGTTCAAAACCAAAAATGATAGTACAAGAACCTTCACATGGAAATAGGCACCACCCTCAAGCCATCTCTACAACAACGTATCATGTTGGACCTCAAAAACCCAAATCACTAGCACAAAAGATGTACCAAAACCTGCGACAACAAAATAAGCAAGTATACTTACACACAAAGGCATAAGTAGGGTTTGAGAAAAAGCTCAGTAGGATAACACCACTAAGAAATTCCATGTGATAAAACATAAAAGATGAATAGCATGCTAGTTTTCATTACACGAAGTGTTAGTAAAAAATTTCTAAGAAGATGAAACCATAAATAAAACAGTTATCGAGTGGGCTATTTTAAAGAATACACACTTTTAAAAATAATTCCAATGCTACTTAATTTCTCAGCCAACCATACCATATGCTGATGGTAAGAACAATGTAACTAATGAGCATAAAAATTAGAAAATAACCCTTATGAACTAGCTCACTATGGGTCCCCGGTACATGATATCACGGTGAGAGTAACCATGACAATATTTGTTCTCGTCCACGAGCCACTAGAAGGGAACATACCCATAACCTAGTGGCCCCCCATAATCATCATCATAGTTTATTTAGTATTGTATGTATCAAACATGAAAAGTGAAATACAGGCCAAACCCCATGGGATCACTAGTATACTAGTACACATCCACCCACCTAGATACTTATATTTCCCTCTTGTTCTCGAACAAGTTAAACAATCCATGAAATATAATTTTCACATAAAAAAAAACACTTCCACTTCAACATTCAACAAAAATCCCACATGCATATTACACAAGTCACATAATCCTTTTTTTCATTTAAATGCATTTTAAAATCATACTCAAGCCAAAATTTCCCAAAACATTTTTCATATCTCTTTAATACTTCCACAAATCCTTTAAAAAAAATTTATAAAATCATTCTATGAAATTTAAACTCAAATAAAATATAACACACATACCACATAACACCATTCTCACCATAAAATTTCATTTTATCCACTAACTCACATGAAATTGACCAAAAACATGTTTTTCCCCCACTCACAGTGTAGTAAAAAATTTCAGGAATTTTTAAATCATTCTAAATATGTCTGACCTCTTAAATCATGAATTTAAGTTTCAAAATCCAATATTAGGTGAACACACTCACCCAAACAGTACATATACACCCTTTTTTACTTTTTCTACCCAAATAAAACATTTAAAACTTTCAAAAAACAAACCCAAAGGGTGTAACTTTGTCTTGCCCACAAACGCCATTTTAAAACCATCAGTCAAGGCCAAAATCATACCAATACCAATCCAATAATGAATTGGCTTCCCAATAAAAATTTATTAAATTAACCCAAGTGTTATAAATTTACCTCAAATAATACCACAAAATATACACATGAAAGCACACATGTCTATAATACACATTCAAAAAGTATAACAATGTTTTACACATAACACCAGTTCATAAAACCCCTTTTTTAGGCCCACATGAAAACAAAGAATTAACAAACCAGAATTATAATCCCCTTTCAAACCTAATATATCACTTTCACATGTTATAAAATAAACCAAAATATTACCCCAAGAGTGACACATGAAAAGAACCCAATTTCAAGCAAAAATGGGACTATAAAATTAAATGAATAACCAAATCCATCAAAAAGAGTTTTCGCACCAAAAAAACATTTGTGGAACATGAAAAATAATTAAATCAAACATTCTAACTAATCATAGAATTTCTACATATTAAATCACCATCCTTTTGAGTTTAAACCCTCAAATCATGGTGCCAAACCTGAAGCCCACCATCGCCGCACCACAGGGAAGTGAAGAGAAACCTAAAATCTCAAGATTATGCTAAAAATACACCAAATAAAAACCTAGGATAGTACCCTAACTTCTGTAAATTTTGGAACATCGTGAAAGATGGATGAAACACTACTAAAATTGAAGAAGTCAATGAATGAAACACTCACTTGAAGAAATATTGGATTTTCCCCACCAAAAACCCCATCAGAGATGGGTTCCAAAGGAGATTGAGGGAGTTTGGTGGCCTTCCATAGCTGTTGGGGTAGAATGGGGGAAGATTGGAGTGGATTAGATTTATTTTTGGGAGGGAAAATGGTAATTTTAAAAATATTTTAATGACATGGACCCCCTTGCATGGTTTTCCTGGGCGGTTTAGTAAACTGTGCAGCCTAACCGTGCTGCATTTTCTGGCCACCCAAAACAAAGTCATTATACTCCAATTTCGGAGGGTCCAAGGGGGAAACCAAGGGGGAATGATATGGCCAAGGATAGGGGAGAAAATCTTCAAAAATATACCATCATGTTCACCCAAAAACTCAACTATATCATGGGTACAAACCACCTTAACAACTTACCCCATAATTGGTGCAACTAGAAGTGTCATAAAAACCACAACAAATCTATAAGGCCCCAACCTTAAACCTTACTTAATCTTGAGTTATTACAAGATTTCACCTTGAGGATCTTTTCGGGTTTAATGTTTTAGAGAATTAGGTCATAAAACTTGCATTACATTCCACATATAAACAAAGTGGTTACATAAATATAGTATTCTTCATTCCCATCAATGGAAACATATTTAAAATAAAACATGGATTCTTTATTAACACTTCCTTGACACTATCATCATATCATGTACCTTTCCCTTGACCTGTGAAAAACATTTCAAAAAAACTTGTGATGACCATAAAAAGCTCAGTATGGGTTATAAAAACATGGAAAGGAAATTTAGGTACATATATACATAAGATTGAAATCATACTTTACCCATAAAACATAAGCACATTAACATACCTCATCAAATCATGAGTAAATCATTGAAATCATAAGACATAAAGGTAACTTGAGGCATTCATAACATTCTTACATAGGGAGTAACCCTCTTGGTTACGTTTGGAATACCCATCACAGTATATTCCCTAAAATCTCTTTGGAGAAACCTTAACTTTTTACTCCTTCGCGTTACCCAATGCATTGGAGAGCTATATCGGGCTCACCCGCCCTTAGTTTATCACGGAACCACCCATCTTCATAATAATTCCCAAGGACCTCAACATAATCATATCACATAAAACATGCATAAAGGAAACATAACATTCCCACCTTTCAATCACAAGATATAAATACAACACATTGATATAAAAACATTTTGAAAACCATTTTCGATACCAAAATAAAAGAAAAAGTAAAACATGGTATTTATTTTTCTTTATTAAAAAAGGTATGGCTTGTAGAGGAAGCCGAAACTCAAATAACGGTCACGACGGCGGAGAAGTCGTTGTCGCCGCATAAGTACGACAAAAACATTCCCTTTTGTCGTTTAGTAAATGCTTCGTATAAAAAAGATTCCTTTTGAATAAACGTAACAGTCAAAGGGGTTTATACACCGCATAAAAGAAGGTTGTGTATAAAACAAAATATGCATCAATGAAAGGAGATTGAGACGAAGTCCCATACCTCGTATCCGACTTGATCCGACCATTATTTAATCTCCTGAATAATAAACTTGAGTTAATATCTACTTTCTTATGAACCTTTTTCAAGTTCATTATTCCTTTTGTACCATGTTATGAACATCATGTAATCATTTAAGTTAATAATGTTCATTTTGTCGGTATTTGGTTCTTAAGTCAAAAATAGACTTCTTACACTTACATGTTGTTAATTTGGTCAAAGGTTCGTTATATCCAGAATTATATTAATGATTTGGATAAAATATATATCACATATATTCATCATCTACATGTATTTATAATATTACATCACAGTTAGGGTAAGAAATGAAATGCACCGTTCATGGAGACGGTAAGCCGTACGTACGCATGAACGCTACTTCCATTTCTATTTTGTATTTTCTCGAATTGAATCATAATGATATAAGAGTATATTATAATTCCAGTATAATAACATATATAATATCATTAACTTTATCCTTTACACATCCCACATATGGTATTAACGAATCAAATCACTTTCAGGGGGCGGTAGTCCGCACTTCCTAAAATGAAGATATCGTGTTTACCCATAATGGAAACCATAAAGGTATGCCCAAAATGAAAAAAAAAACAGAAGCTTAAGGAAAACATGCACATATTATATATCATATATAAAAATAGTGACATCATAATGGCCACCTTTGAAGGTGTTAAATGAGTATTGAACAATCATCATTTCGGGAGGCAGAATTTCGCCATCCACGGAAACCGTATGTTCTTTAACCATTTGATGTAGTTGTGTGAGAGTGTAGCTCAAATACATCTTATAAAAACATCCTAGTATATTGAAGATACTGGTGTTGTTACAAAACAAGTAAATAAAAATATTTTATGGGGTTGGAGAAGCAAAATAAAACAAATGGACATGAGAGAATGAATTATCTTTAAAAGTGTAACTCCTTTTGATTTGATCCTAAAGGCTTCCTTTGAAAGGATTATGCCCAAATGGAATCCTCTAGGATGAGGATAGTTATGTGGAGAGAGTAAATGGGAAGGGGTTGGCCAAGACAAAGGCTTGAGGAGTGTGTGAAAAGAGGTAGAGGTGGGGGCCGTTTATAAGAGGAGAGGAGGGGCACTTTTGGAAAGTAAATATAAGTTACTTTGTTTTAAAAAGAGTTTCGGATTCAAAAGGTCCCACATTGCTATAATTCTAGGATAAGGTGATAAGGCTTCGAAATACACTCATCCAATTGGTTTTTTCCGTGTTTAGGTTTTAGATTTTTCATTATCTTTCCATTTTAATTAAATCGTTAAATAATGAGGTCATCGCTTCATCATCATGATGTTATAAATAATTTAATTTATTTAAAGTATAAAAATTATAAAAAAAATACTATGATGTAGGAAATATTTTTATCTTTCCAATGACTATTTATAATCAAAAATCTGATCTTTATAACCCCATGTAAGAACTGTTTTCGTAAAACATATTATGTTTGTGTCATTTTTACTTTTACATTAAATAAAAAGTAATTTATGTCATTTCCCAACCAAATTGAATCCATGGGGTCCACAAGTTTACCCATGGCTTGTCTTGGTCGGACATGACAGAAAAAATGAGGGTAGGACATGTGTCAAGCTCATCTTATTTTATTAAAGCATTATTTTTACCTTAAACTACACTAATTACCACTAATCGCGATTAATAACTTAATAAGTTACTATTCACCAAATAATTATTTTAATCTTATTGAACCAAATTTTACTTCTTAATGACAACCCTGTATGTCGTATTTTTGAAATTCAAAACACAATTATGGCAAAATTTCATTTAAACGTAAAATCAGTTTTTATAAGTACCACTTAGTGGTTTCACTATTCATCAAAAATTGAAGTTTTTCAGAAAATTACAAAAAATTCACCCTAAGCTATTTTCAATATTCCGAAATCAAAATTGAAGTCTATTTTACAAAATTAAAAACATATAAGTCACATTAATTAATTTAATAATTAATTCCCACTGTCAGAGCAAATAGCGTGTTTTTATGAAACAATAAGTATCAAAAGATTGACACCAGTTTAAGTCCAATTTCAAAGTGAAATTGATTCCAATGACCACAATTGGATTAAATTTTAAAAATATATTATAATTTCACTTCAAAACCAATTCAAAAGATAATATAATCATATAAATAAATTAGATTAAAAAGCATTTTTGATGTAAAATGCAGTATTTTTCACTATTCATAAAAAAATTAACATTGTTAGAAAAATACCAAAAATTCACACAAAGTAAATTTTGTTGTGCCAATCATAAAGAAAATTTATTTTGACAAAAATAGTTTATAAATTTGTCAAAAGATAGATTTAAAAAGGGTTTTCCATCATAAGGCAGTAAAACAATCTTTTAAGAATATTAGTGTATTCCATGCTTAAGATTGGATTTATTTTCATTTTAAGCCTCTAAAACACTATCTTAATCATTGATAGACATAGATAAAAATATCTATTATTCATTACTTACATGGGATGTTACATCCTTCCCCCCTTTAGAAAATTGTGTCCCCGTAATTTATTTACTTATCGAAAAAATGGGGTTACTTATCACTCATTGCATTTTCAGATTCCCATGTTGCCTCTTCAATCATGTGGTTTTTCCACAAAACATTTACCTGATGAATCACCTTATTCCGTAACACTTGCTCCATGTAGTCAAGAATCTGTACTGGTTGTTCCTCATAAGATAGGTTCTCTTCCAGCTGAACTACCTCTGGACTCAAAACATGAGATGGATCTGGCATATACTTTCTCAACATCGAAACGTGAAAAACATTGTGTACCTGAGATAAACTCGGAGGTAAAGCCACTCGGTATGCAACTGATCCAACTCTCTCTAAATTTTCGAATGGTCCAATGAACCTTGGACTCAACTTTCCTTTCTTACCAAATCACATCATACTTTTCCAAGGAGAAACCTTGAGAAAAACATGATCACCTACCTCGAAAGATAGATCCTTCCTCCGGTTATCCTCATAACTCTTCTGTCGGCTCTGAGCTGTTCTCATGTGCTTCTGAATCAGCTGAACCTTTTCTACGATCTATTCTACCAATTCTGGTCCCATCAGCTTCCTTTCACCCACTTCATCCCAGAAAGCTGGAGTTCGACACCGCTTCCCATATAATGCCTGAAATGGTGCCATCTGTATACTGGAATGAAAACTGTTATTATATACCAATTCAACCAAAGAAAGATGTTGGTCCCAACATCCTTGATAATCCATAGAACAAGCTCATAGCATATCCTCCAATGTCTTAATTGTTCGTTCTGACTTCCCATCTGATTGATGATGAAAAGCTGTACAAAAATTTAATTCAGTACCCAACGACTTCTGAAGGCCTTTCCAAAAGTTAGAAGTAAACCAGGGATCACGATCCGATACAATGGAGAGAGGAACTCCATGTAACCTGACTATCTCTTTAAGATTCAAACAGGAAAGTTGATCAAGAGAGAAAGTATCTCGTATATCAAGTAAATGAGCAGATTTGGTCAAACGATCAACAATAACCCAGATTGCATTATTACCTCGACAGGACTTTGGTAATCCAACAACAAAGTCCATGGATATATTCTCCCATTTCCACTCTAGCACTTGTAAAGGCTGAAGCATCCCTTTCGGTAACTGCCGCTCTGCTTTAACCTACTGACAAGTCAAACACTTCACAGTAAAATCAGCAATATCTCTTTTCATTCCATCCCACCAGTAATACACCCGCTGATCTCTAAACAACTTAGAACTTCCCAGATGAACTGAAAACGGAGAACTATGAGCTTCACATAACAACTCTCTCTTCAACTGTGAATCACAAGGCACACACAATCTCTTCCCAAATCTCAAAACACAATCATTATCAATGTTGAATTCAGGAAACTTACCTTTCTGAACCAGCTCTACCTTTTTCTGTAACTCACTGTATTGCTTTTGTGCTTGCTTGATTCTATCTGATAGAGAAGATCTCACCGATACCGGAAACAAAACAGAAGGACTTCCTGCACCAACAACTTCTATGCCAAAGTTCATCAAATCCTTTACCAAAGGATCACGTTCCAAACACAACATTGCTAATGAAGCATTACTTTTTTGACTCAAAGCATCAGCCACGTTATTTGGTTTTCACGGATGGTAATGAATTGTACAATAATAATCCTTGATTAATTCTAGTCATCTCCTCTGTCTCATGTTTAACTCTTTCTGAGTGAATATATACTTTAAACTTTTGTGATCGGTATATATTTTACAATTTACTCCATACAAATGATTCCTCCAAATTTTTAAAGCATAAACAACAGCAGCTACTTCCAAATCATGTGTAGGGTAATTTACCTCATGAGTTTTCAAATGCCGTGAAGCATAAGAAATTACCTGATCATTATGCATTTGGATGCAACCATGTCCTTTCAATGAAGCATCACTGTATATAACAAACTCACCATTCCTGGAAGGTAGTGCCAAAACCGGAGCAATCACCAATCTTCTTTTCAATTCCTGAAAAAAATCATCACATTCTTTTGTCCAGATAAACTTAACACCCTTCCGAGTTAGCTTAGTCATTGGACTAGATAACCGTGAAAAATTTCTAACAAACCTTCAGTAATAGCCCGCCAAACCAAGGAAGCTACGAATCTAGGATACATTTGTGGGTCTTGTCCATTCTTCCACAAATTTTGTTTTTGCAGGATCAACAGTTATTCCATCTTTAGAAACAATGTGACCAAGGAAAGAAATTTGTTGCAACCAAAACTCACACTTGCTGAATTTCCCATACAGTTTCTTTTCTTTTAAGGTTTGAAAGATAACCCTTAAATGTCTTTTATGCTCCTCTTTACTTTTATAAAACACCAAAATATCATCAATGAAAACCACCACAAACTTATCCAAGAACTCATGGAAAATTCTATTCATTAAGTCCATGAATACAGCAGGTGCATTGGTTACCCCAAAAGGCATTACTACAAATTCATAATGGCCATATCTCGTACGGAACGCGGTCTTTGGAATATCTGCCTCCTTTTCCTTCAGCTGATGGTACCCTGATCTAAGGTCAATCTTTAAAAAAAACTGAGCTCCCTGGAGCTGATCAAACAAATCATCGATATGAGGCAAAGGATATTTGTTCTTAACAGTGATGTTATTCAAGGCTCTATAATCAATGAAAAGTATCATAGAACCATCTTTCTTTTTAACAAATAAAACAGGATCACCCCATGGTGATGTTCTAGGTCTAATGAAACCTTTCTCTAATAAATCTTGCAATTGCGCCTTCAACTCTAAAAGTTAAATTTGTTCCATTCGATAAGGGAGTTTTGAAATTGTCTTAGCATCAGGAACTAATTCAACAGTAAACTCAACTTCCTGATCTGGTATTATTCCAGGCAACTCATCAGGAAAAACATCAGGATACTAATTTACCACTGGCACATCATTAACTTGAATAGTTCCTTTATTTTCAATGACGTGTGCAAGGTAACATTCATTTCCATCATTTACAAGTTTCTCGGCCTCTTGATATGTTATCAAAAGTAATGGTTCATTCTTGTAAACAAACTGAAAGTCTTTCTGAAAAGAAACTTCTTTAGCTCTACAGTCAATATTAGCATGGTAAATAGAGAGCCAATCCATACCCAGGATAACATCAAACTCTACTAGAGGTAGAACAATAAAGTTTTCAAGTAGGTTCTTTCCACAGATAAGGATAGGAAGATTCTAATAAAAAAATTTGCCTCAACATTTCCCACAGGTGTTTTTACCAAAAGTTCACGAGTCATTTCTTGAGATGGTATTCCCATTTTACTAGAAAAGGTTTCAGAGATGAAATAATGTGTAGACCCCGAATCAAAAAACACACTGGCATAATCTGAAAAAACAAACAAAGTACCTGATACAACTTCATTTGATGGCCCAACATCTGCTGAAGTAGTTGCAAAGGATTTCACCACCCCTTTCTTCTTGTAGTCTAACTGCTTCCCATCACTCAAGCTCTTTGTCGGACACTCGTTTGCATAGTGACCAATCTCATTGTACTTATAACATTTCAGTAACTGTAAATCCAATTTGATCTTACCTTCACCTTGATCCTTTTCAGTGAAATCACGAGCCTTATGTCCCATATTACCACATCGGTAGAACTTTCCAGAATTCAGAAGACATTCCCCAGCATGCCTTTTGCCACATTTATCACAAACTGGAAACTTAGTTCTCTTACCATCAGAATTTTTTTAAGAATTATTACCTTTCTTCTGCCACCTCGGTCTCTTCTTCTGCTGGTTGTTATAGAACACTTGGTCATCGAAAAACTCCATTTCCACCTTCTCAGCACATTGAACAAGCTTTTCATAACTTTTAAACTCATGAGAAGCTAATGCCCTTCGATATTTTGGCTTTAATCCTGAGTAAAAAAGATTGATTTTACTATCAAGGTATCGGATAAAATTTGGAGCATACCTTGCAAATCGATTGAACCTTTCTTTATAGGTAGCCAATGAGTCTTCCTCTTGCCTCAATTCCAAGAATTTTTTTTTCCATCCTAAGTCGAACAGCCTTAGGAAAATACTTCTCAAGAAACAAACCTTGGAATTCATCCCAGTCAAGAGAATCAATCTCATCGGCGTCCCTGATATTTTTAACCATAGACCACCACTGATCTGCTTCACCCTCCAAACAGTAAATAGAATGACTAACATTTTGATTGTCTGAACACCTCATGACATAAAATATCTTCTCCAGTGCTTTAATCCACAAGGTCAGATGATCCTATGAATGATGGTGGATGTTTCCTCATGAAATGTTCCACCACTGACAAGTTCCTCTGCAGTTGGTCGGGCTGATCTCGTGCATGGATACCACCACCATTTATAGCCTGAGTCAACTACGCCATTACTGCAACAAACTGTTCAGTTCCAATTCCGAAAATTTCTAGATGCTGATTCGGAAGGTTATTTCCTTCTGTATGCCTTCCTAGCACTGCTTCCCTGTTTCCTCTGCGGAAAACCACTCTGAACAAACATGTCTTAGATGAAGCAACATGGTAATCTTCAAATTCTATATCATTTCAAAAAAAATATTTTGGATAATCATTTAATAAAATTCTAACTCCTAAAGTTATCTAAACCGACCTCTGATACCAACTATAAGGCCCCAGCCTTAAACCTTACTTAATCTTGAGTTATTACAAGATTTCACCTTGAGGATATTTTCGGGTTTAGAGTTTTAGAGAATTAGATCATAAAACTTGCATTACATTCCACATATAAACAAAGTGGTTACATAAAGATAATATTTTTCATTCCTGTCGCTGGAAAAATATTTAAAATAAAACATGGATTCTTTCTTAACACTTCCTTGACACTATAATCATATCATGTACCTTTCCCTTGACCTGTGAAAAACATTTCAAAAAAACTTGGGATGAGCATAAAAAGCTCAGTATGGGTTATAAAAACATGGAAAGGAAATATGAGTACATATATACATAAGAGTGAAATCATACTTTACCCATAAATCATAAACACATTAGCATACCTCATCAAATCATGAGTAAATAATTGAAGTCATAAGACATAAAGGTAACTTGAGGCATTCATAACATTGTTACGTAGGGAGTAACCCTCTTGGTTACGTTTGAAATACCCATCACAGTATATTCCCTAAAATCTCTTCGGAGAAACCTTAATGTTTCACTCCTTCGCGTTACCCAATGCATTGGAGAGCTATATCGGGCTCACCCCCCCCCCTTAGTTTATCATGGAACCACCCGTCTTCATAATAATTCCCAAGGACATCAACATAATCATATCACATAAAACATGCATAAAGGAAAAATAACATTCCCACCTTTCAATCACAAGATATAAATACAACACATTGATATAAAAACATTATGAAAACCATTTTCGATACCAAAATAAAAGAAAAAGTAAAAAATGGTATTTATTTTTCTTTTTTAAAAAAAAAGGTATGGCTTGTAGAGGAAGCCGAAACTCAAATAATGGTCACGACGGCGGAGAAGTCATTGTCGCCGCATACGTACGACAAAAACATTGCATTTTGTCATTTAGTAAACGCTTTGTATAAAAAAGATTCCTTTTGAATAAATGTAACAGTCAAAGGGGTTTATACACCGTATAAAAGATGGTTGTGTATAAAACAAAATATGCCTCAATGAAAGGAGATTGAGACAAAGTCCCATACCTCGTATCCGACTTGACCCGACCATTCTTTAATCTCCTTAATAATAAACTTGAGTTAATCTCTACTTGATTATGAACCTTTTTCAAGTTCATTATTCCTTTTATACCATGTTATGAACATCATGTAATCATTTAAGTTAATAATGTTCATTTTTTCGGTATTTGGTTTTTAAGTCAAAAATAGACTACTTACACTTACATGTTGTTAATTTGGTCAAAGGTTCGTTATATCCAGAATGATATTAATGATTTTTATAACATATATATCATATATATTCATCATATACATGTATTTATAATATTACATCACATTTAGAGGTATGAAATGAAATGCACCGCTCATGGAGTCGGTAAGTCGTACGTACGCATGAACGCTACATCCATTTCTATTTCATATTTTCTGGAATGGAATCATAATGATATAAGAGTATATTATAATTCCAGTATAATAACATATATAATATCATTAACTTTATCCTTTACACATCCCACATATGGTATTAACGAATCAAATCACTTTCAGGGGCGGTAGTCCGCACTTCCTAAAATGAAGATATCGTGTTTACCCATAATGGAAACCATAAAAATATTCCCAAAATGAAAAAAAAACAGAATATTAAGGAAAACATAAACATATTATATATCATATATAAAAATAGTGACATCATAATGTCCACCTTTGAAGGTGTTAAATGAGTATTGAACAATCATCGTTTCGGGAGGCAGAATTTCGCCATCCACGGAAACCGTATGTTCTTTAACCATTTCATGTGGTTGTGTGAGAGTGTAGCTCAAATAAATCTTATAACAACATCCAAGTATATTTAAGATACTGGTTTTGTTACAAAATAAGTAAATAAAAAGAGTTTAGGGGGTTGGAGAAGAAAAATAAAACAAATGAACATGAGAGAATGAATTACCTTTAAAAGTGTAACTCCTTTTGATTTGAGCCTAAAGGCTTCCTTTGAAAGGATTCTGTCCAAATGGAATCCTCTAGGATGAGGAGAGGGATGTGGATATAGTAAATGGGCAGGGTTTGGCCGAGCCAAAGGCTTGAGGAGTGTGTGAAATGAGGTAGAGGTGGAGGCCTTTTATAAGAGGAGAGGAGGGGCACTTTTGGAATGTAAAGGTAAGTTACATTATTTTAAAAAGAGTTTAGGATTCAAAAGGTCCCACATTGCTATAATTCTAGGATAAGGTGATAAGGCTTCTAAATCCACTCATCCAATTTGTTTTGGCCATGTTTAGGTTTTAGAGTTTTCATTATCTTTCCATTTTATCTAAATCGTTAAATAATGAGGTCATCGCTTCATCATCATGATTTCATAAATAATTTAATTTATTTAAAGTCTAAAAATTATAAAGAAAATAATATAATGTAAGAAATATTTTTATCTTTCCAATGACTATTTATAATCAAAAATCTGATCTTTATAACCCCATGTAAAATTTTTTTCGTAAAACATATTATGTTTCTGTCATTTTTACTTTTACATTAAATACAAAGTAATTTATGTCATTTCCCAACCAAAGTGGATCCATGGGGTCCCCAAGTTGACCCATGGCTTTTATTGGTCGGCCATGACACAACCAATGAGGGTATGACATGTGTCAATCTCATCTTATTTTATTAACGCATTATTTTTACCTTAAACTACACTAATTACCACTAATCGCGATTGAAAACATAATAAGTTACTATTCACCAAAAAATTATTTTAATCTCATTGAACCACATTTCACTTCTTAATGACAACCATGTATGTCAGATTTTTGAAATTCAAAACACAATGATGGCAAAATTTCATTTAAACGGAAAATCAGTTTTTATAAGTACCACTTAGTGGTTTAACTATTCATCAAAAATTGATGGTTTTCAGAAAATTACCAAAAATTCACCCTAAGCTATTTTCGATATTCCGAACTCAAAAATGAACTCTATTTTAAAAAAATCAAAACATATAAGTCACATTAATTAATTTAATAATTAATTCCCGCTATCAGAGAAAATAACGTGTTTTTATGAAACAATAAGTATCAAAAGATTGACACCAGTTTAAGTCCAATTTCAAAGTGAAATTGATTCCAATGACCACCTTTGGATTAAATGGTAAAAATATATTCTAATTTCACTTCAAAACCAATTCAAAAGATAATCTAATCATATAAATAAATTAGATTAAAAAGCATTTTGATGTAAAATGCAGTATTTTTCACTATTCATAAAAAAATGAACATTGTCAGAAAAATACCAAAAATTCACACAAAGTAAATTTTGATGTCCCAATCATAAAGAATTAGTTTATTTTGACAAAAATAGTTTATAAAATTGTCAAAAGATAGATTTAAAAAGGGTTTTCCATCATAAGGAAGTAAAACAATCATTTAAGAATATTAGTGTATTCCATGCTTAAGATTTGATTTATTTTCATTTTAAGCCTCTAAAACACTATCTCAATCATTAATAGACATAGATAAAAATATCTATTATTCATTAATTACATGGGATTTTACAGAATCACCACATACTAATACCAACTTTTGACAAAACAAGAGTCCATGTAAAACACATTACCCCATGAATAAGTTAATATCCCCAGAACATAAGAGACACCTAAAATTCAATCCTTGAACACCCAAAAACCAAGAGAAAGCTGATAAACAAAAGAATATTTGAACCGAAGCATGGAATTGAAAATCTGAGTGTGACAAAAACCATCCAATTAACCCAAAAAGGTATCATTAATGTTTTATATAATGATTCCTAAAGACAAATAATGACCAAATGTATTTTTTAACCATGTAATCTTCTGGATGTTAAAAAATAAAATAAAACACCTATTTTGAACAACCATTCTAATATTATATGGTTATCATTACATGTATATAAGTAAAAAAGTCATGAATACTAAGGAATAAAATGCTCCCAAACAATAAAATTGAACCATTTAAACGCATAAACAAGGCCAGGAATGAAATTATTAAGTATATAATAAAGAAATTAAATAAATAATAGGTTTCTGGACATATTAATTAATGAATTTTATTTGGTTCACCAGGATAATAAGAACAAGTGAAAAACATAATCAATCTTAGTGTAACAGTTTTCTACCCGAACAACCATTCTTACTTGGGTTAATCTTAATCTCTAATTAACTCAATTAAATGATTTTCTATTAATATGTACTTCTCATAAATTCTTTGTGGTTCTTTTATATATGTGTTCCAACCCAAATCCTTCTTTTATGTATGGGGAGATATAAGTTTAAAAAATCTTTCAAAATTTATTTTTGAAATGTAGACCATATTTAAGGAAATTTCTCAAATTCTTACATATTTTTAAGTAAAATATATAATCTATTTTAAGAAACATTTATCTTTATAAGAAAAAATTTTTTATTATGAAAATATTATCTCACTTCACTTCTATTTTTATACAAATATATTTCCAAACCAACTCTTCTTTTCATAGTAAACAAGTATTTATCTCAAGAATTACTCGTTGATTTTATAATATTATCTTCATTTATTTCAACATTCATATTTATTATTATGTATTATTGATAAAAATAATTTATGATATCATATACTATATTTAATTGAATTTTTTATGATTAGTTTGAATATGGATGTTAAATCTTAAAACTATTCACCAATTTACTCTGAATGGTTAGTCTCTATACATAATGTTCAGGAAACGTTATTTACATTTCATATATTAATTTCAATATGAATGTATACGTTGTTTACTTTTATCCCCATTCATATTTGGAATCCATTTTAATTAGTATGTGATGGTTGTGGCCCTCTAAATCCCCTATATGCATCGGTTGGTCTCATGAGACAAACTACTGTCTTGGCCCAAGGCCTTGACAAAATGGTTATTTATGGTCTTGGTTTGAGGCCTTGATGGTATGGTTATGATGTCTAACATAATTTATTCCCTAATTATGAAAATATAAATTGAAATTCCATGTGTTTATTCATCTATTAGAATACCCATTTTTATTATTTATTATTGAATTACTTATTCAGCTCTTATTCCTACCATAATGTGTTTAAGTTTATTTTTAAAGTCATGGGTTTTATTTATTCACCATATCTATTTTTTAAGTTTATGATATATTAAACTATATTTCATACCCTTATTGAACATTTTTGCTCACCCCTTTCTTGTTTTTCAATTTTCCATGTCATGAAGAGGTATATTATCAATGACCTACTGGGATAATGTAGGAGTTATTTTTGTTTCAATGAAATTTCAATATTATTTTTCCTTTAAATTTGAAATGTTAAACTTATGTATGTATATGGTTTTTCAAATATACTAAACTATTCATTCCTTCATGATATAACATTCTTGTAATCATGACAATGTAATGAAATAAGTCACCAGCTCTGGGAAACTAGGATCATATCTTTACATGAAATTTCTTATATAATGTTTTATTTATGACATATAAAAAATTTCATTGATACAAAAGATATTATAATTTCCAAAAAATTAATCATAAGATAGAGAATAAGTGTTGTGATGTGAAAATGAGATTCATACCTTGAATAAAGGTATAGATGAATATAGGATTATAATAAAATCATGGCTTTGATTGATTTTCATGACATGATATGAAGCCTATGATATAGAATATAATGAATAATGATTTACAAGATTCAGTCACTACATGGAAAAAAAGAAATTATTATTATTATCTTCATTTGAAATGGTTCTTTAAAGTATCAAGGAATAATAAATTTTATCGCTTTGGGATTATCAAATCCTTACGAATAAAATAAAAAGGTTTCACCGTGAAGAATATTATCAAATTTTAAAAATAAGAGTTTGTTAAAGAATAATTCATATGAAAAAATTATTCATTAAATGACTTATATATTTAAACCATGGTTTATAACATTATTTACCATAATATATATGAAAACTAAATAAGTTAATGACATGATGACAGAAGTTAATGGTTGGTATATGAATTTTGAAATTCAAATTCAGACCTGAAATTCTTTTTCATGTTTTGTGTGATATATATACATAAAGTCTCGATTGATTAACCCTCGTAGAGAGAAAGATATTGAAAGAATAAATATAGTAAATGAGATTCTATATAGAGAATTATGTGAAAAATGTTGTTTGAAGAAGAAAGAAGAATAAGAATAGTAATTATAAGTGATAAAGTAAAAGATGTAAAATATAAATATTACACACTTGGATTGTGTTTAATCATCACAACAACGTCAATATTTAAAAATTAATGATGTAATAATTCCTATTATACCTACATGATGTTGTGAAAGTAGACTATAAAATTATCGTGAAACATTTACATTAGTGTATAATGATAATCCATTGACCATAACTGTACAAAATAGTAGTTTAATTAAACAAATTACTTGTTAAGAGACAAGATTATCGATATTAAAATATTTCTAGAAGGGGAAAATATTTTATCATTTTATCCTCTATGGTACGTCTAGTGGATTCTGTAAACTGTAGTGATTCTGGATCTTTCTATGAACTAGCTTCTTAATTTGAGTAATAAACATTATACAGTGGGTGTATATTTTTTTCTTTCATTAGTGTGTGATATTTTAGCAATAAGATCTCACCCTCCAACTAGTTATGGTGTTTCTTTGAATGAAATCATAAAGTGGAGAAATAGATAATTTTACCGAATTCCCAACCTCTTATTAAAACTACATTGTGACTTTTCCATCACACATTGCGTAGCCTTTAAAACTCATCTTATACTAAATGCATTTACTTATGTGTTGAAATATGCATAAATAATATCTCATCTAGTTGTTCAATCATTGTAAAAATTCAATTACATGTATTCCATCTTATATAATGACTTAGTAAATTATATAAAACATAAAATATTTCTTAAAAATTAACACATAACATTATACTTCTATAATAATATATTATAGTGACCTGGAATATTATATCAAGCCATATGATATAGCTTGTAATATGACCCAAATTTTATAGCTAGTTTCATAATACTATTCATTATTATACCACAATATCATAATATTTCATATATCCAAATGTAATTTTTTTATAATTTATTTACAGAATATCTCTATTAATATCCTTGTTAGACTAATTTACTTTAAAACTTTGGATAATCCACATTATATTAAATTAGATATGATAACTTATGAGATGTTATCCATAACTCTTTTTGGATATCTTTCAAAACACTACAGTAAAGATATAAATCATCAATATGGGTCAAACTCAACACACATTCAATTAACAATAATCCATTCCCCAGTATTCCTTCATTACTATGATACAAAATGTGAGTCACTAGATGTAAAAATATAATTGAATTTAATACTCTAGATAATTATTAGTATAAATCTTGGTGTATATAGATATACTATGAACTCTATAAAACACATTTGTCTTTATATATGCGTCCACCAGCCACATCAAATGAAATCATTTATTTCCATAAAATACTTTTTATAATACATTGACTGACCATGGTTCACTAGTAATATAAATACCATATATCAATCTTATATATTATCAATTATTTGAAAATATACTGACTGGACTATAAAAAAAAATACATGTCACTCACCATTATATATAAACACATTTTAGGTCCCCTTCATGAATAGATAATCAAAAAAAAATGTACTATATAAGAGTTTTTTTACACTACCCATGTCTAACTGATTCAAGAACTTAGATATCATAAATTCTATATGTGAGGTAAAACTCCATCCTAATTATGTTCTGATAGCTAATATGATTATAAAGATACCTTACAACACCATGATTATCTACGATTCAAGGATAGGGAAAAAATAGAATTAAAATATTATGGTTCTCATAGTAGGTATATTTCTAACCTCAGATAGTTCAGAAAAAAAATAATATCCATTCTCTCTGGGTATACCTAATAAATCATGTATGAATCTCTATGATATATATATAGTGGTTAATATGATGCAAAAAATCTATTATGTTCCTTGTGTGAATATCATATATTCCAATTCAACAATAATACTCATGATAAAATTGAAAATTAAACAAAACCAATAATAATCCATGAAAAACATTTTTTAGTGTTAAATATAATAAATTATCATGGTTTAACTGAGAAAAAACTAGAATGGATCATATACTAGGCCAGGTGCTCCTCCACGATGGACATAGGCTAGTGATAAGCACTAGAGAATCAATATATAATAGTGTATGAATGGTTTCAAATTTGAACATCAATGAATAAAAAGCATAATACAACTAATATTTATATATGGTGATTCATTACAGTAGACTACCATGAATATTAAATAATCTTTTGTAATTAAATAAAATCAAATCAAAGTGCGGAATATTAATGATAAATAATAATTACTGCATTTTAATATCTATAATCACAGAGAATATGGAAGAAGAATAAAAACAATAGAAACCAAAATAAAAATAAACCACATGGACCAAAAAAAGGGAGTATTTTGATAAAGTATAACTAGCTGAATTTCCTAATAAATTTACATCCCAAAATAAACCAAAAACTAAATGGCTTTAAAATCACCTTCATTTGCATCATGATTACATGCCCATCCAAAATATCAATTAGTGAACTAGATAAACACCAAAACATATGATTTCATAACCTAGTAACCCATATTAAGACAAATGATCTATATATTCATGAATGTGTTTAAAGTATGTTTGTTCTAAACAAACCATGTAGGATATTTCCAAATAGTCAATTCAATTTGTTCTAAAATATATTGTAAAAGTGATTTTTTCCAAATTAGTAAAAAAAATTGTTTTCTTGTGATAATGCGTAATAAAAATATGTAACATTAATCATGAATTAAAATTATCTATATCAATACACATTTTTATAAACCCATATCATGAATTGAAAATCCAATAATACCGGGAAATGTTCCGCCTCTATTTTTATGAAATAAAATATATATATATTATATTATATTAAAAACTATCCCAAATCACATTATTATAAATAAAGTAAAATAAAAAACTAAACCATATTTAAAGATGGTATGAAATCCATTAGATCATATCATATTAATGAAACAGAATGTAAATGAAAAACCATAATATAATTGGTTCCATAAAACCAGAAAAACATGGGGATTCAATGAAATGAGTTACAATACAAAAGGTAAAATATATAAAAATTAATAAAGGATCATGGTATACTCACTATTTTATAAACATTGATAATTCTAAAATATTCAAATAGAATCAACTATCATCCACAGTTGTATTCAAAAATTAAGTAACCTATTGATTTACTCTCACTGGACACATCATGGATTATACCCTAGCCAAGGCATGTCATTGACTTTGGAAAAATAACCATTTTAGTAATATGATCTAATTTAGTATAAATCTATAACCATACCTTCTTTTAAAATAGTTACTATAATCTAACAAAATTAAATCTGGGAAAACACTCAACTCATATTACCATCACATGAATAAACATTCAAAACATAACAAATGATTTACTATACTGCCTCCAACACAAAATTATGAAATATACCCTTTCAAAAAATATAAGATTTAGATTATAACTTTTTTCTCTACTATATAGTTAAATAGATTATATAAAATATATAAATATTTGGCTCAATAAGCTTTATATAATTATTAATAATATCCTTTTTACATAAGGTTCTAATCGGTCCCCTAGGTAATGAATTATACACCATATGAAAAAAATATTAAAATATAAATCATGAGTGAATCCACTAAGATATATTTGGAAAATTATTCATCCATTGAATGTCTATAAAGAATAATACATGATTTGAAATTCATGAACTTCACTCTTTAACTGATAATGAAAAAACATCTTCAGTTGAAAATAATCATTTTAATCTGTGATTATCCTCTTTTAAAATCAAAATGAAATTTAAACAGTTATATTATATTCAAATGAATTTGTAAATATCCTATAAAATTTTTTATTAAACCATATGGCATGTACAAGAAATAGTTTTAGAAAACAAGAACTAGAAATCCACGAAAATAAATTTATACAAAGTGTGGAAAACCAGGATTGAAATTCAAAAACCCCAAATTTTTACTATGTATATTAATAACATCATAGGGAATTAATTTAGAAAACACATGAAAATTATAACATCAAATATAAATAGAATCTAATAAAAACAACGAACTGAAATCTACATATAAAAATATCTTATAATAGAGGTGTTGACACTTATAAACAAATCACACGGTGATCCAAACAAGAATTTTGTTACATAATGCTACACTATAGTATAACT
This sequence comes from Viscum album, assembly GCA_963277665.1. Classification (NCBI taxonomy): domain Eukaryota; kingdom Viridiplantae; phylum Streptophyta; class Magnoliopsida; order Santalales; family Viscaceae; genus Viscum; species Viscum album. The sequence continues at coordinate 739,643,230 of OY728137.1, forward strand.
GAGTAAATAGTATTTCCCAAAGTGGGGTGTAAATTTAGATATATCATTTACTAAAATGGGGTTGTAAATTTGGAATGAGTGCTCTGGAATGAAAATAAAGAAATAATATTTTTTCTATCCAAGTGTTGGATTTCCTTTTATAATGTTATCCTAGTATATGACATGATTGTCTCCTCGTCTTATTTTCTAGTATAAGAAACATAAAAAAACCACCATATCCAATTCCCTTGGTTGATTGAAATAATGTGGTTTAATTAATATAAATCACTATGGATTTACCTTATTTCTTATAATTATGGGTTGCTGTCATGCTACAACAAAATAATACACTACCACTAAACTAATCCGGAAAATCCTAATCTTCATCTGTTACAACCACAAAATATAGAGATAATTTACTACATACTCTACATATACCATCAATAAATAGACTCACAAGTAAGTACTTCTTATTACATCATTTATATGGAAAAATTGAAGGTATAATAATGATTATTAGAATATCGAGAAAACAATACAGAGGAATAAGAAACTAAACCCAATTGTATTCACAACAATAACCTCCCACTTCACATATAAATAAATCAATATAAGAATAATTTTAATTTATAAAATCATAATATAATGTATTATAAAATATTATACTTCCCCCAATCTAAATTCAAAAATTTTCTTAAATCCTTGAATAATGAGGTATTTGTCATCGGGGAAAGATAGATTGTAAATAATTTTTTAGACAAATTATCTCCAAAATAAAAGCAACAATCCATTCCCTTATTAGTATCCCAACAAAATTTATAAATTCATTCCTTCAAAAAACATATTACTCAAACATAATTAGATTCTCAACTCTTTGAAAGTATATAATGAATTTCATGATTCAATGAAATTGAAATCATCAATTTCATTCCACCATGTATCAATTTAAATTCATTATAAATTCACTCTTTTTTATGGATATCCATATTTGTTTAAATTTATTAGTATTTTAGGTGAAAATTTAAAAAAATTAATTTTAATTTTTGCAATTTTGTAGGATATATTCTATATATTAAGGTGAATACAGTGTTCACTTGCGTAGGATAGTTTTATAATCTATGTAACGATAAGTATGATTGTTGGATATCATTAACCGGTATGTTAATGTTTTCAAGGGTCACATAAGAGTAACGCAGACACTATATAGATTAGTAGGAGTTTTTAATGGTTTCCTAAGGGTAATTTATATTTTTCAAAAATGTATGATGTGTTTTGTAATGGTAACACATAGTCCTGTAAGAATACATAATCGAAAATGAGCCTTTACATAAGTCTAAGTCTAAATTGTTTACCATTGTGATTATAAAATCCAAAAGCATTCTGGAATTTATATGAGTTATATATGGGTAAAACCATGGCCCCATTACATAGTTCCCTTTTTTATTTAAAGGTATTTTTACCCTTGTTTTGGTATTTCTATTCCTACTTCAATCTGTTAATCACATTTAATAATTTTAAAAAACCAAATTCTTGAAAAATCAATTATGTGGAGTATTTAGGTTTGTAATAATTAGTTCAGATGTTTTTAAACACTATGTTTTAAATATTTATTTTAAATAATATATAATTAGTTTTTTTTTATTTTTTAACATTCAATGATACATACTCGGATGTATTGGTTCTCTTTTTAAAATACCCAAAAGCTTTCAGACCATTCGATTTTGATATCATGTTGAGTCCAAGATGACCAAAAATCCATTATCAAAGATCTATGAAATATTTTTTCATAAGTCCATGTGCATCATTAGGATTATAGGAATCGAAAAACTATCTCTCTCTCTCTGTCTCAAAATTTCGTAGGTGTAGAGTCCTTCAAGAGATAATTTCCTATTTAGAGTATGTTTTTATCTTTTCTTGATATTTCAAGATAAATGGTTGGATTCAACTATAAATAAAAATAAATTAGGGTTATTGACGAATGTTAATGTATTTTAATGTGATTAATATATGATTATTCTATGAGAAAATATATCATTTCATATTGGATTTTCAAAATTTTCTTATGGAAAAATTGTTAGCACATAAAATGAATTAAATTAATAATAGCGGAATGATCTATGAGAAATAAATTATTATCAAATTTGGATTTTATGGATATAATATGTTCGGAATAAGTTCTAGAAATCCAAGGATAATATTTTGAACCAATTAGTACTTTTATGTTATTAGTTTGATTATTTCATGATGAACTTTTCCATTAAACATCAATGGGATTCAGGTAAGAAGTATATACAATAAAGGGAATTAATATTCAGTTTTCCTTTATTATATAGTATCTGTGTGTACTTTTATTTGTTCCTTATGTAATAAGTACTTTTTTCCCATGTTTATACATAACATAATGAATCATTATGTGACATTTTATGATTGAGTGTGCATTTATAGCCCATGATAACCAATATTCGTGTGATAAAAACATTAATATAAGTGAATTGTATGGTGACACTATTTCCATGTTATGAAATATGTATATGAGTTTTTATCTATATACGTTACAAAAGTTATAGGTGGAACCATCATGGATTAGTGGCTCCAAAGGAGGATCATGTTTAGTTGTTTCTTGTGTCATGATGTCAGTACCATGTTAGAAGATGGGGCATGATGGCATTATGCTACCTAACATAGGGAAATGATGGTCTGATGTGATCTGACTAGAGAGACGATAGTGGTTTACAATGGCCTAATGTTATATGACCCTAGATTTTATAAATCTTCATGAATCTATTATATACTCTCACCTAAAGGACTGGGGATTATAATACTACTATGAATCCTTATCGAAAATTCTAATACTAAGAAGCCTCCTGACTGGCCACAAAAAAATGTGAATCCTTATATATGGATCCACTATTTATAATATTAAAATGACTATTGAGATATTTATCTATGGTAGTGTTGAAGTGGGTATAAATATGGTATGAAGAAGCATAGTTTGGATATAAATACTCGATATGGTATTTATTTTCTTATATGATCCTTTATTTTATTATCATTTAATACACCACTATATTAATGGTAATTTATGTTAACTAACTATCAGTAGTATCCTATTAGTTTATACTAACACCCTGTATATATAATTTTTATGTGTATATATTTCATGAACAGTGATCCAATCAAGGTAAAGTTCCATATGATGGGGACATTAGGAGATATAGGTGTAGATTTGGAGGTGATGATATAATTTACTCTTGACTATTGATTCTACAATGTTTAATTTTATTATTCTTTATACCTAATTCCTTCCATATTTGGTATCCATTAATTACTTTTTAATGACATGGCAAGGCATATGTTATCAAATTTAATGGTTTTATTGTTCTACAAGGTTTTTTGGGGAATATTGTTGTGTTTTTATATCCCATGTGCTTTATGATTACTAAGGGTGTAGTCTCCCCACAATAATTTATACCCTCACCACTAGTCAGTATCCTCTTGCATACAGGGTGTTGTGCATGATGTTGTTTGGCTCTATAGCTTAAACTAGACAATTCATGTTTGAGAGTAACAAATATAGTATCAATATACAATTGTTTACTATGTTTTCCTTTAGAGATGTGGTAGAAATCATATTAGATATATAGAACTCTAGTAAGGGATTTTCCATGGGCCTTTCAAGTTAATGTTGAATTAACCTCTAATTTACAGATGATGAGATTTACATTATAGTTTTATTGGAGTTATGTGCGTCAAATAATCATGAATAGGAATTTAGGATCACATAACATATAAATACATATTGAGTGATGAATAATATTTAATTAATTTAACGTTTTGATCTCTGTTAATTATATATTGATATATTTTTATTCTCGATTATCATGATATATCTATTTTCATTAATTGTATGAACATGATATTATTCTTGGGTTTTTATATACATGATTATGAAAAACTTATACGTATTAAAGATGAGGATTGATCCTTGTGTAGAACTAGGAGGGTTATACCTTCTATGGATGTATATCATATGATATTTTATCAAATATAAATCCATTATACTTTTCTTAAATCTACTTATGATGTTTTCTTAAGAAAGAAAATATAGTTGTTCAAAATGTTTTGCTAAAATTTTAAAATTTCTAACCTCAGATACATTTGTTGGGACCAATACAGTAGATGAACATGATGATTCCTAAATGGAGGAAACCCATGTGACACTTCTAAATTTAAAGGATAGTGTAACAAAGGATTCTATTAGAAATTCTCCCACAATTTATGTTGTAGAAGAGATAAAACCAGATGGTTTTTGAGATTGTTAACATTCGAGGTAGGGTCACACTGGAGGAGTGTCTTAATACACATGTGACTTCTAAATATAGAAACCACCATCCTTCTAGGGACCTATATTTTACAAGGATGATGATAAATATAGTGAAAACATTGAATTAATATTTCCCCGGTTAGGGTTCTAGATAACCACTTTGATAATTTAGATGTTGTTGTGTTTTTAGATCCCACCCAAAGATAGTACAGTATCCTTAACCATAGTAGAAAATATGAGTGTCTAGTTTAGAATTCTATTAATGGATTATTCATTAGACCGTTCTATCCAAACATAATGAAGGTGGTTCGAGTGTTATATTTCATGAAGCATCTTCAATAAATAATATTGTTATCTATTTACTCATCAAATTTCATATAGTTCCCCTATTTCAATCATCTATAATCTAGTAATTAAATGTTTAAGGTGTGTAAGTTTGAGATATCTATACATTCATAGATAAAATTTTATGTTTGATCATTGACATATTGACTTAATATTTCAGGTTGTGTAAGGATACCACTAATATGAACTTCTATTGGAGGACAATTCAATTGGAAATCTTATAGTTCCAAGTGTATTGATCGGTGGACTACCTAGTGTAGTTATGAGTACTAAATAAAGGGATAATAAAAAAAGGGATGTTGATATGTAGTATACTAGTTAAATGAAGATGTAATATGGTAATTATACTTATATTCCCCATTCTAGAGGTAGCTCTTTACAATGTTACAATCATGGGAAGATTTAAAATTACAATAGGGATTTCCCAGAGCCACAAAGAACATGTTACTAATGATGATGAAAATTGAATCTACAAATTTTATTCTCAAATTCTTCATAGATAAGGTCCCACATCGGATCAATTTAGATATATGAACCTATGAATGGGACCAATAAATGTCCTTGACTGTAGGTTAAGGCCCCACAAATGATGTTGACTCACGAGAATCATCCATATCCAATATATGGTTTTGGAGATGATTCGAGCTAGTTTTATTCCATATACCATGTTTCGGATGACTGGGGAGAGGGTATATAAACACTCTATTTTATGTAAATTGATAACCTCTACTCTTTATAACACTCTATTATATACATTTTCTTCTCATTCATTAACATCTTTTCATGTTGTTTTTGGGCTATATTTACAAGTTACGTTGTCCTCTATGTTTCTAACTCTACACATGCCTCTAGAAAAAAATAGTCTGTACCCATAAATTTAATGCGGTTATTATGTTTTTTTATAACAATGAACATATCTTGGATTTTATGATCCATGAAATTAAGTTTTTTGATGTAATATTTGAGATAGATTTGTTTGTTATATTTTGATTTAACATAAACTATTATCAGATAAGGGTATCCTCATTTCACATAAGAAATAGTTGTTCAGGATGATTGGTGAGTGGGATGTGTAAGATAGCAGAGTGGTTACATATTTGTGTAAGGTTTGATCTATTATGGTGATGGATGTGGGTATTGTTCTTGTAACAGCCCAGAATCTCATACCTAGTATAAATATTATATTTAATAGAGTAATTTATAGTTAAAAGAAATAAAAAGGTATTTTTTATGACTTTCATTAAATATAGTAACCAAAATTTAGTATTTTAGTTAATTTAATTAAAAAATTTATATCTATTTGAATTTGAAAAAAATATATCCAAAGGATATTTAATAAAATCTGTTAAGGAAATTGACTATTATAATTATAATGTTTTATATATATATTCAATATTAATGTTCACATTTAAATATATGATAGTAATTATTTAATATTCCATATGAATAAATATGCTATTACAAAATTCAATGGGTTTTATTTTCAAAAATATTATTAATCTATATATATGAACTTATATATTATTAGTTTTCAATTATAAACATTAATTATAAAAATGTCACATTTTAGAATACATGATGGAATAATAGTAAACCAATTTTACTTTTATGAAAAATAGTATCATGAAATAATGTTTTCTAATATTTTATATTAATAAATAATAATAATTAAAAGAAAATAATTCTATTTAAATGATATATAATATTTTTTTCAATATATTATATATTTATAATTTTGTTTTATAATGATAAATTATGTTTAATCATTTATTTAACTGAATTATTTTTTATAAATTGATTTAAATTAGAATGATAATTATGTAAATGTTAATAAATTGTTAAAAAGTAAATATATACATTATAATTGATTTAAAGAAAATAGATATATAAAATCATTATTTTAAAATTATATAATAAAATTATTTAAAAAATAATTTTCATTTTTTATTTTTTATATTTAATATATTCATATATATATATATATTACAATTTATTATGAAATGAATATATATGTTATATTATGATTAAATTATAAAATAGAATAAAATATTTAACAAAAAAGGGAAAATAGAATTAGGGTATTTTTAGGGTATGGGGTTTTTCGATTATGGAAGGCTAGTATTAGGGTTTGAGTTCATTGGAGTTCTTGAGGTGCCACAAGGGTAGAAAAATGTGTCTTCTTAAAATGTGTCTTCTTGAGGATAGTACATCTTCAGATATGAGGTTGGATGCGAAGTCAAGGTCGAGTGCATGGTTTTTCTTTGACCGTTAGGGAATTTTTAGATCTCCGTCGTGTTGGAATTTGAAGAGAAAATCATGTTGTGATCTTGGGGCAGAGTGACATCATGGATTGAGATTTATTTTTATCTTCATATGACCTGTAAGTATGTTTTATTTAATTTGTGTGTATTTTAATATCTTAAAAATAAATTTTCCATTTATTCTATTGGTATATTTTTCTTCCACTATTCATCAGTTGTAGTGGTTTTCCTATGTTTTTTTTGATATTAATCAATGCATCGGGGGTGAATATTTAACTGGTTCAAATCTGTATGAATCATATATGATGAAAAAATTTAATTATATTAATTTATTCATTTTTCCTCTCCTTTGATATCATAGATTTTAGTCATTACCATTTATTTTTTGTTGAGTTTTGTTAACTGTATCTATTGAGTTTCTATATGAATTCATCTTAGAGTCATTTTCTAGAAACAGTTTCAAGAATGGGATTAGATTCGTTCATTTAATCTGTTTTTGTTCTTGACTTAATTTTTCAACTTCCCGAATACACTGTAGATATGGAACAATATAATAAAATATCTACATAGTGCATCTTGAGTGTACATATATATGAGAGGATGGATTAGAACTCTAGTAGGATTCTTCCTTGGTTCTCTCTAGCAAGACAGTAGCCTTTCCTTCTCTTTTATGTGAAAGTATGATATTTTTAAAAGTTTTTAAAATAATAATAGAATAAATATTCCTATAATTAACTAATAAGGGATTATTTATTTTCATATACTATCATTGGAGTTATATTTTTTTAGGAATGTTTAATTGTTTTAAATTTTAATTTGTTTAAGTATTTATTTATTTTATGTTTTTATTGGGATTTAATTTTTAGATTTTGTAAGGGATTTATTTTCAAACTTATTTTATAATGATTTAATTCATTCTATTAGTATGAGTTAGAATTTCAAATCATATGTTTATCTAACATTAATTATTTTCATAACCTATAATGAATATATTTGGTAATCACATTCAACTTGAAATGAATTATTTTAAAATATTGACTCATGATTTATTTCATGGTTGTAATTATAATTATTAAATTTTGTTTTTAATAAATATATTTTAATAGATATTTCCATTTATTGAAGTTTTATTGAAACAAGAATATAATCTGTTATTATGTGGAATGTGTATATATATAAGTATATATACAGGTATATTTATATAATTTTTATGTATATAACTATTTTTAATAAATTATAATCAACAAAGTTTTATTCTATATATTAATTTATAAATTAATAATTTCATAACTTTATCATGTTTATATAATACACTAACTGAATGGCCTGAAGGCCTTCTTTTATTATTGATTTTTTGAAAACCCCCCTTTCATGGGATGAGGGGGAACCCTTACAAGGCCTGTAGGCTTGGAAATTACATTTCTCGTAGGCTTGGATACATTACATGACCCATAGGTCTTAAAAAATCATACATACTATGACTACTTGAAAATGCTCCTCCCCAGCATCGGCATCATGATCAGCTCTCCACCTTTGCATGACTGTTCGGCTTGCATGTCAATATGCTGGGGCACTAGGCATGGGACCGGTGAAAAATTCCATACCCTCTTATTCTTCCAAAGTCTGTTTAGCCCTGCTCTGGTGGATGTCCTTTCCTCTTTCCTCCTCTGGAGTGGTTCCTTATAGAATCTATCTGTGAAACTACAAATCAGGTGGGCCTAAGGGCCATGAGGTGACACGAAGGCCATGAGGTGGCCCAAAATCCTTACTGACCAAAAGGCCATGGGTGGCATGAAGATCATATGGACTCAATGCCCAAACTAGTGGCCCAATGTGAATTGTTCCAGCTGCTATAGTACCGAACAGTACCTGTTATAGTACTTCTACAGTAACTACTTCAGTGCTTGAAATTATGCCTCTGCCTTGTTTTGAACCTGGGTCTCGTGAATTCACTTAGAGAGACCTCACCAACTGGGTTGAGGCTCATGTGATTATATTATACACAACTCAAGATTATGGCCATAAAATTATGGTTGTGTTATCATGGAATTTATACATAATTATATATGTATATAATTGTATTCTTGAGTATTGAATAAAAACTACATAAATGGATTTTATGGGATTAAGGAAGAAATTTTTTAATTACATGAATAATAATTAATCATCCTTGTGGTTATTCAATGTTTAGGTATCATGATATTTGGTCATAGTATGTCTGACAATTATCTTCTAATGAAGATTAGTATTTCTATAATTATATATAAATGAATGTAAACTTGTATATTTCATGTATGATTATATATATATTTTTGTGTGTGTGTGTATACAATTATGTATATATATATATGTATAAATGGATTCATGCTTCTAAGAAATTAATTAGTATTAAATGGAGGTTAAATGTTGTTTTATAAGCACTCTACGTATTAAATAATTCATATATATAATGCCCTGAGTTTCAAAGCATAAAACCCAGTGACAATTGTATATAAAAGTAAAGTAAGGATAACAATGTTTTAATAAAATGAAACACTTGAACGTTGTAAATATAGTAGGTATATAGGAAGTGACCCTAGTGGCTCAGCATGTGGGTAGGAAAAAAGATAGCTTTCAATGTTTCATGTTTCCACAATCCATAATGTCTTGTTTTCAAAATCAAGCCTTAATATGTTTAAAAATCACATGATTATATTTAAATCACTTTTTAAATGTATGTAATCTCAAAATTTATATATTATTTTTAAGGGTTAATGATTTCAATTATGTTTTCAAAAGTCATTTTGAAAAATATTTAGGTTATTTATAAAATAATTTCTAAAAGTTATTTTTAAATAAGGACTATTCTAAAAAGTTTTTCAATGATTTTGTAACCTCTTACAAGTCAATTGAATTCTCACCCATTATTTTAAAATTATTTTTTGCAGGTATCATAGACGTTCAAATTCAGATGTCATCACTTTTTGGGGTTAGAAAATATTAAAGCGTAAAAAGAATATAATTCTTTTTCTTCCTTCAACTCTGAAAAATATAAGGTGTGGTATGATCCTCTAGATCCTAGACTGGTAAAAGGTCCTCTTTTGTGTAATATGTTGGGTAAATATTTAGTTTATTTTCCTAAATAAATTACACTACATTTTTAAGCACTATGTTTAGAAGTCGGAGCATAGGGTGTATTAATTAGTATTAGAGGAATGGTCCAGAAAAATTTAGATATTAGATGATGTCAAGTAAATAATTTTAACAGTCCTAGTATTTTTTAAATTCTCTAGCCATAAATTTAGAATTCTTTTTAGTTTTAAATAAGGAATTGTAAGGATGCAATTCTTTTAAGGGGGGAATAGTGTAACAGCCCAGAATCTCATACCTAGTATAAATATTATATTAAATGGATTAATTTATAGTGAAAAAAACTAAAAATGTATTTATTATAATTTTCATTCAAAATAGTAACCGAACATACGTATTTTTGTTAATTTAATTAAAATTGTTATATCTATTAGAATATTAAAAAAAAGAATATTTTCTATAAAAATGATATTTAATAAAATCTTTTAAATCAATTGACCATTATAATTATTATGTTATGAATATATATTCATTATTAATGTTAACATTTTAATATATGCTAATAATTATTTAACATGACATAAGAATATTTATGTTATTATAAATTTGAGAGGGTATTATTTTTTTAAAAAAATGATAAATCTGTTTATATGAAATTATATATTTTTTGTTTTAAATTATAAAATTTAATTATAAAAATTTCACAATTTAAATTACATTATTAAAAAAATAGTAAATTAATTGTTCTTTTATGAAATATAGTATAATGAAATAATGTTATTGAATATGTTGCCATAATAAATTATAATAGTTAAAAGAAAATAATTCTATTTAACTGATATATAATATTATTGTCAGTATAATATATATTTATAAATCTGCTTTATAGTTATAAATTATGTTTAGTGTTTTATTTAACTAAATACCTTTTTAATAAATTAAATTTTATTAGAATGATAATTCGTAAAATGTTAATAAATTTATAAAAATAAAATAAATATTTTTTAATTGAATTACATAAAATAAATATATACTCATTATTTTAAAATTATATAATGAATTTATTTTAAAAACATTATTAAATTTTATTTTGAATTTTGTATACATAAATAAATATATTCCAATTTATTATGATATTAATTTTTTTGTTATATTCTAATTAAATTAAAATAAAGACATATATTAACAAAAAAAAGGAAACATGGAATAAGTGTGTTTTTAGCATGAGGTTTCGTGAGTAGGGAGGGATAACATTAGTGTTCGAGTTCATGGGAGAGCTTGAAGCGCCATAAGGGTAGGAAATAGTGTCTTCGATGAAGCATTGGCGTTGACCACCAGTGTTGAATATAACCGAGCTGAGTGAGATCGAGGATGGTTTTTCTTTGGATACGAGGCTGGATGTGAGGCCAGGATGATCACATAGTATCTCTTTAATAGCCGATGAGTTTTCAGATCAGTGTTTAGTTGTTGTTTGGAAGTGAAAATCGGGTTGGGATCTTGGATGAGAACGACTTCGTGGCAAGAGAATTAGTTGAATCTTCCTCAGACCTACATGTAGGTGGTATTTATTTTTTGTGTATCAAAATCTCTTCGAAATAATGTCTTTGGTTGTTTTATTGGTATATTTTCTTCGTATCTTCATCGGATGTAGTCTATATCCAATGTTTGTGTAAATATTAATCAAATTCCTCGAAGGAAGATTGAACGGCATGGAATCCTTACAAATCCTATATGATAAACCGATTTCTTTGTATAATTTATTTATTTGTTTTATTATTTGATATTTTTTTATAACAATTTTCATTATTTTTATTATGGTTGGATTACTGTATCTATTGAATTTTTATGAAAACTCTATTTGGAGTCATTTTTTGGAAACTGATTCTAGATTGGGATTACATTTGTTCATTGAATCTATTTTTTTCTGGACCAAATTTTTTAGCATCATGAATATGCTGTAGATATGGAACCATATAATAAAATATCTACACAATGCATCTTGATTTTACATATATATGAGAATGGGGTTTGGAACTACATAAGTATTCTTCCTTGTTTTTCTCAATCTAGACAGTAGCCTTTACTTCTCCTTTGTGTGAGATTATGATTTTTTTAATGTTTTTTCATAAAGAATAGAAGAAAGTTTCTACAACTTTAATGGTAAGGGATTATTTGTCTTTATATACAATATTTGTGGTTCCATTTTATTTTATTTTTATGAGGAATATTAAGTTTCATTAAAATTTAATTTTTTTAAGTATTTATTTATTTTATGTTTTTATTGGGATATAATTATAAGATTTTGTAAGGGGTTTATATTCAAGCTTATTTTAGAAGGGTTTAATTCATTCTGTGAGTTTGAGTTAGAATTAGAAATAATATATATATATCTAACATTAATTATTGTCATAAGTCTTAATGAATATATTTGGTAATAAGGTTATAAATGAAAATAATTATTTTTAAATATTAATTTATGATTTAATTCATGGTTGTAATAATATGTATTGATTTATGTTTTTAATAAATCTGTTGTAACGAATATTTCCTTTTTCCCATGTTTTATTTAAACATGAATTTATTATGTTATTATGTGGTAGGAGTATATATATAGGTATAATTTTATAATATTCAAGTATATAAGAATTTTAAATAAATTATTATTAACCAAGTATTAATCAATTTATGAATTTATAAATTAACAATTTTATAATTATATCGTGTGTTTGTTATACACAAATAAAAATTATTTCCATACGTCGATGATTATGTTATCTTTGATTTTATACTTTCTTATATACGTATATTGATACATGCATGAGTATTGAATAAACATTATGTAAATTTATTTTTATGGGATTATGGAAGAAATTTTAGGTACGTATGTGAATAGTAATTTTCCATCCCTATGGTTAGGAAAAGTTTATGTAACATGATATTTGGTATTACCATATAAAACATTGAATTTTAATGAATATTAATATTTATATAATTATATATAAATAAAATTGAACATTTCTATTTCATGCATGACTGTATATGTTTGTCTGTGTGTGTGAAATATATATAACAAAAATGGATTCATGAAATAATGAATGAATTAATATTTAATGAGTTAGAAATGTTAGTTTATTAGAAGTCTATGTATTATATAATGCTTATATATAATGCCATGAGTTTGAAAGCATAAAACCCAGTGAGAATTGTATATACAATTACAGTAAGCTTTAAATTGTTTTTAGAAAATCTGGCATTTGATAAATATAAATATTGTTGGGGATTGATAAGTGAACCCAAAACCTCAACAAGTGGCTAGGTCCAAGATATCCATCAATGTTTTAAGATTCCATAATCCACAATGTTTTTTTTTCAAAATCTCATGTAATGTTTTCTTAAAATCAATGCATTATATTTAACGAACTGTTTTCACGTAAGTAGTTTCATAAGCGATATAGTATTTTAAAGAGTAAAGGATTTCAATTATGTTTTAAATAGGAATTTAGAAAACTATATTTATGTTATTTTCAAAAGAATTTATGAAACTTATTCCTAAATAATGAATTTTCAAAAAATTATTTCAACAAATTCCAAACCTCTTATAGGGAAATTGAATGATCAGACATTGTTTTAAAAAAATATTTCACCAGTATCATAGATATTAAAATTCAGTTTTCATCATTTTTGGAGTTATCGTGCTCAAAATCATAACATTAATTTGATTCTTTATTCCTTAAAATATACTAAATATAAGGTTGTGTCTAATCATATATAACTTATACTATAAAATGTCCTCATTTGTGTAATAATTTGTGTAATTAATCAGTTTCTTTTTATAAAAAAATTACACCAAATTTTCCAGCATAGAGTCTTGATGTGCTGGATCTAGGCGTTTTAATTAGTATCAAACGAACAGTCTAGACAACATTGGAGATTAGATGTTATCAATTCTAAAAGTTTAAAGGTTCTACAGTTTTCATAATTTTGAAGACGGAAATTCAAAATTATTATTAGTCTGACCAAATTAATTGGGAGGACGCAATTATTTTGAGTGGGAATTGTGTAACAGCCCATAATCCCATACCTGTTATAGATATTATATTAAATGGATTAATTTATAGTTAAATGAAACTAAAAATTCATTTACTATAACTTTCATTTAAAATAGAATCGAAAATTACGTATTTTATTTAAATTAATTAAAACTATTATATCTATTTGAATTTGAAATAAAATAATATTTTTTATCAAACTGATATTTAATAGAATTATTTAAATACATTTACTTTTATAATTATTATGTTACAAATATATTTTTACAAATAACGTTCACATTTTAATATATCCCAATAATTATTTACTCTAACATATGAATAATTATATTATTATAAAATTGGTAGGGTTTTATTTTCAAAAATATTATATATCTATATATATGAAATTATATATTATTAGTTTTAAATTCAAAATTTTGATAATAATAAATTTAGGTTTTAAAATTCATGATGACAAAATTGTAACTTAATTTTACATTTGTTAAATATAGTATCATAAAATAATTTTCTCTAATATGTTGTTTTAGTAAATAATATTAATTAAAAGAAAATAATTTTGTTTCAATGATCTATAATAGTATTTTCAATATAGTATATAATTATAAATTTTTTTATAATAATAAATGATGTGTAGAATATGTAAATTTATTTTTTATAAATTAAATTAAATTAGAATGATAATTATGAAAAATTAAATATATTTTTTAAAATAGGAAAATACTTTATAATTGATTTAAATAAATTAATTGAATAAAATTACTATATTATATTTATATAATAAAATTATTTAACAAAACATTATTAAATTTTATTTTTAATTTATTATATATAAATACATATATTACAATTTATTATGATATAAATATATATTTTACATTCTGATAAAATTAAAAAATAATCGATTAAAAAATTTAACAAAAAAAGGGAAAATGAAATAATTGTGTTTTTTGGGTATGAGGTTTCATGAGCATGGAGGGAAAGATTTAGGGTTCAGGTTCATGGGATAGCATAGGGAAACATAATTTTAGGAAATAACATCTTCTTAGAAGCCATGGAGTTGCTCGTTGGTGTTGAATAGGACTGAGCCAAGCGAGATTGGGGATGGTCCATCTGTGGATACAAGGACAGATGTGAGGTCGAGGCCAAGTGTGTGGTATTTCATCGACAACAAAAGAGTTTTTAGATATGTGTGACATTGGAGTTTCTAAGTGTAAAAGGATTATAATCATGGATAAGAGAGACATCATGGCTATGGATTTTGTGGTATCTTTATTATACTTACAAGTACGTATTATTTAATTTCTATGTATCCAACTCTCTTCGAAATAATCTTTTTTGTTTTTCTGTCGGTCTTTTTTTCTTCGGATCATAATCTGTTGTAGTTATTTTCCTATGTTTTGTAGATATTGGTCAATGACTCATGATGGATATTAAACCAGTTCGAATCATTACAAATCATATACTATGAACCAATTTCATGGTATTAATTTATTTTTATATCCTCATTTTTGATATTGTAGATTATAGTCATTTTCATTAATTTTTTATTCTGGTTTGTTTAATTTATCTATTGATTATCTATGAAAATCCCTCTTGGAGTCATTTACTATAAACTATTAAAATATTGGGTTTAGATTCATTCATTTAATCTATTTTTGTTCTGGACTGAATTTTTCCACATCATGAATACGCTATAAATGTGGAAAGATATAATTAAATATCCACCGAGGGTGTCTTGAGTGTATATATATATGAGAGGAGGGTTTGGTACTATAGTAGGTCTCTTCTTTGGTTTTCTTAAGCAATAAAGTAGCCTTTCCTTCTCCTTTATGTGACATAATGATATTTTTGAATGTTTTTTCAAGAAAAATAGAATAAATATTCTATAAATTAACTAGTAAGGGGTTATTTATTTTCATATAATATATTTTTAGTTCCATTTTATTTAGTTATGTATGAGGAACGTTTAATATGATTAATGTTTAATTTTTTATGTATTTATTTATTTTATGTTATTATTGGGATTTATTTTTATTACTTTTTATGTTTTTTATTTTCAATCTAATATTTTAATGGATTAGTTCATTATATCATTTTGAGAAAGAATTACAAATAAAATGTATATCTAATTGTAATTATTTAAATAATCTATAATGAATATATTTTGTAATCAGATTATAATTGAAATTATTTTTTTTAAATTTTAACTGAAGATCTAATTCATGGTTTTAATTATATGTATTTAATTATGTTTTTAATAAATTCTTTGAAATAGATATTTTCATTTATCGATTTCTTATTTAAACATGAATTTATTCAGGCATTATGGGGCATGTGTGTGTGTGTCTATATATAACTATATATACAGTTATACTTGTATAATTTTCGAGTATATAACTATATTAAATAAATTTGTATTAGAAAATTATTAATCTAAGCATGAATTTATAAATTATAAATTCCATAATTTTATCATGTCTATGTTATTTTGAAATCAAGAATATGGCCATACATCGATGGTTGTGTTATCATGGAATTTGTACTTTCATATATATGTATATAGTTATATGAATGAGTATTCAACAATGTATAGAAAAATTTTGTTTTATGGGATTAATGAAAAAAATTTACATACGTTAATAATAATCAATCATCCACGTGGTCATGCATAGATTAGGTAGCATGAGAATTCAACGTACCAAGTCAATCAATGAATTTCTAATGAATATTAGAATTTATTTAATTATATAAATAAAATTCAACATGTCTATTTCATTTATGATTTTATATATATGTGTGTGTGAGTTCAATATATATAAAAAATCATATCAGGAGTTTAAAAACTTTATTAATATTCCCTGATTGTTAAATGTTGGTTTAATAGAATTCTACTTATTAATTAATTCTTATATATAATGCCATATGTTTTCTAGTTTAAAACCTAGTGAGAATTGAATATAAAAGTAAAGAATGTTTACAAATGTTTTCAAAAAATACATAACTTGAACATTATAAATATAGCAGGGACTTGGGATGTGAACTCAATCCCTCAATAAATGGGTAGGCCCAAGATAGTCGTCAATGTTTCATGTTGACACAAGACATTATGTTTTGTTTTCAAAACTGTCGGCAAAGTATTCTAAAAATTACTAGATTATATATAATGCACTTTTTAAACATAAGTAATTTCAAAAAACTTATTTTACTTCAAATCCTAAAGGATTTCAAATATGATTTCAAAAGGCATTCCGAAATATAATTTTTTGTTATTTACAAAAGCATTTCTGAAAGATATTTTTAAATATTATTTTTTTTAAAAAGTATTTCAATGATTTTAAAACCCCTTTCTGGGAAATTGAATGCTCACCCACTATTTTAAAATTATTTTTCAGAGGTATCATATAAGATAAAATTTATATTTTATTGCTTTTGGAGTTAGAGGGCATGAAACAGTAATAAGAATACGTTTCTTATTTCTTCAACTATGATAAATGCAAGGTTATTTCTAATGCTCCAAAACCTAGACCAATTAGAGGATCACATTTTTTGTAATATATTGTGAAATTATTCAATTTTTTCTTATAAAAAAAATTAAACATCATTTTCATTCACTATGTCTGGAAGCATGGGCTCATGGCGTTTTAGTTCTTATAGCGGATCCAGTAGGGGAATCTTTGTTTCCTCATGTAGTGGAAATCTACCTTTTTGTATTACCTAAATAATTATCTATACATACTCTTGATAGAGGTGTCATATTTTATATAAAACTTAATCTAGGGTAGAATCATATATCGATTACTCTATTTCTTAAAGAATCTACAGAGTTGAAGGAACTGAAAGTACAATAAAATCATTTAGAGGATAAGGACATTGTCATAATGATCACATCGAGGTCAGGTGATTCAATTTTGTTTTACAAGAAGGTAAGTTGTACTATATGCCTCTAGGTGGAAATCAAGAAGAAGAATCTTGTAATGGTGAAGAATATGTATCCATTAACTAATATTTTTTATCCATATGATCAGTTCCTAGGACCTTATGGTTTTTCAATAATGATTTTATTTCAAGATTTCATTATATATGATTGAGAGAATGGGATATTCCCATGATAGTGTTTAAGAGGAGATAAGCCTAATTTGGGTTTCTTATCCTGAATTTTGTGTTGAACAATTAAATAATAGTTTTCAGGGATATCATGAACATGATTTCCTATCAATATCTTAACTCATTAATCATTTTATTCATGAAGTGTATCCTTATATATTTCAACACCTTCGATATTGATGATAGTACCCCTACTATTTTATTGATTACACTTCATGATCATAATATTTATGACATCTTTTTGAGATACACTACTAGTTCCATGAGTTCAATCTCCTTTTCGATGTAATTTATGACGTAATTGTTTTAGTGGACCTAGTTACGGTTTAGGTAGTGATATATTGGGATACCCCCTTTATTTTTTGAGATAATGTGATTCGTAGGGCTTATGGGGTAATGTTAATGTTTCTTCCTTGACATATCCCATTTGGTATCACCAAGGAAAGACCTATCAAAAAATGGAAAAGGTTATGTGTCCTGAAAAGTGTGACGATTCTTTGTGAGAGATAAATAGTAGATTGCAGCCAACACTTATTTTGATCTGTCTAGAGGATGGGAAAGGATTTGAAGTATACAATGATGCCTCATGTGTTGGTTTAGAAGCATTGTAAATAGATATAGACAAAGTGGATAGTTATAGGTCATTATTGGTTTTATCAATAGATATAAAATACATGATATATGACCTAAATTTATTGGTTTTCGTCATCAACATGATGTTTTTTAGACACTATCTATTTAGTTAGAGGATTATTGTCTACACAGACTAGAAGATCATATGATACATATTTTCTCAGCGAGCCCTCAAAATGTGGAAGAGTAATTCATTGGAGAAACTATAGAAATTTAACATTTAAATGAATTATTCTATGGTATATGGTAATTTCATTATAGATTCTCTTGGTAGGAAAATTCCAAAGACATTGTAACTTGTTGAGGTGTTTCATGAGATTAATGGAATCTAATGAGTTTAATGGTGAATTGGACAACATATTCATCAAAGTGTGATGTAGTGTGGTAATGATAACCTTTAGTGATCATGTATTCATTTGTCGGACCAATAAAAGTATTCCAACAGTCATACCCCGATTGCAAGGTAATGTAGGAAATAGTTTATGAGTGATAACTTTGTTCCTAGTTAGTACGTGGATGATAATTATTTCATCATCATCCATAAGATGGTAATTTTTCATCCTTCATTTATATAGGACATGAATAGAGTCAATCATGCATCAATGTGGGAAGTGTATCTAGAATTAATGAATATATAAAATAAAATCTTACATTATGTTTTTCTTCCATGTATGAATAAGGACATCACCCATTTTGTTTTGCAATTCATTCCCTAATAGAGGATTAAGGTTGGGAAATTGGGTCTTGAAATTTTTATTCATCCACTTTTGGTTCCCCTATTTATGTGGAACTACATGAGGATGAACATTATTATGGGATACCCAAGGACCCATGGATTCTGGATACTATTTGGTTAGTGGTTGAGCAGCTAATCAATGTGTCACATATCCTGATGATTAAAGATACCCTTTTAGTGGGTGATTTAGGAATTTTTTATTTATATTATATTATAAATCACCATCGATCTACTTTTAGGATCATATAAGAATGTAGTGAAGGTTTCATATTGAGTTTTTAGCAGGGAATTTATAAGGTGTTTGGTACCCTAATGAAACTAAGTACAAAAATATCATATGAAGACTAATGGACCATCCAGGAGAATCATCATAATATTATAGGATATGTTTTTATATGTTTTTTATAATTTAATGGAGCTTCAAATAATAACATGTCCAAAATTGAGTTTTTTTACAATGTAAACTACTATTTTTCGATTCAAATGGGACCCTATGAGGCTCTCTATAGTCATTCATGTCACTCGCCATTGTGTCGGAGTGACGTGGGTGATCTAGAAGTTGTGGGTCTATGTATTGTATAATAGACCTGAAAAAGATTACAACTGATATAAATGTAGTTAATTACCACTCAAAGTAGATAGATATTGAATTATAAAACTATGGGTGACCCTTAGTGTTTTCTTTTGGTGAATGAGTTTTCTTACAAGTGAATAGTTGATTAAGGGACTAATTTTTACAAAAATAAGGGAATCTTTCACTGAGGATAATTAGGAAATTTGATATCACCAAAATCATTAGGATAATGTTCTAAAATTTGGATCTTCCCTAATGAAATATATGTGTTTATTATATGTTCCACGTATCTCAAATTCAAAGATACATGGCTGATCTAATGAAAGTGATTGCATGTGCATACATTGAGTTAGAGGTTAAAACATTATAAAGTCCTTGGCCATGGAAACCAAGAGTCAGTGGCTACATTATATCCTTAGTATTAGATATAATATATCACATAACTGAGGATTGAATAGTTTTCAAGTCTTAGTAAATTTGATACATACTTCAATTTCATAATAAATTGGAAACATAAATTCAACAAAGTTTCTTCATTTATTAAATATTTATTTCTAGCTACATGTCCTGACATATCAATAATAAAAAATTTCCTAACATCTAGGGAAATGAAACATAAAAAATTGGTGAGATCAAATTCCCGGTATGATTAAGAATACATTGGGATATAATTATTCATGATTATTATAGTAGGAAAATTATAATCAAAATATTCTTTAAAAAATTCACATTTGGTTGAAGCTCAATGGTGGATTTCATAAAAAATAAAATAATTAATTAGAAATTAATAACTAAATTTATAACGATGGAATTTAAAAAAAAATGTATTTTTTAAAAATTACAACAATGCCTTGGTCTAGGACATCTAAAATATCATCGAGGAATTTTTCCAACATATATATATATATATGGGAAAACACTCAACCAAAACCCTTACATATTGCCTCATGAGACCTAATGAAGCACAAAGGGAATATAATGAGCCATGTATATATCTTAGTAACTCCAATGTATTGATCATAGAAAACATGTGAAACATAATCAGTATAAATATTTTTATTGACGAACAAGCATAGTAAATATTAATAATTACCCTAACAAATAAAGATAATCTTAAACCATTCACAATAATGTGGTGAATGGAATTAAAATCAAACATCCTCAGACAAAATGATTGTGAACCATTTAAGTGATAAATAATATTGTATCATTTAAAAAATACTAGTGTATAACAAGTACCATCGAGTATTTTTTTGTCTAAAAATAGAAAAAATATTAAAATTTTGTTAATATCATTCTTGAGGAAAATAAAAATTTCAACATAAAAACATGTTTTTACCTAAAATTTTCAAAATTATTATTAAAATCATTTAACTTGAAAATAAAATTGGGAAATTATTATGTATTCTTTAAAAAAATTTGTGTTCATGAAGGGGGAAAATTATTCTCATTCCAAGTATGCTAAAAAAATTCATATTTATTTTTTGATAAAAGTCATAAAGTATCTTATTCAGAAAATTATTGAAATATTCTTTAAAAAAATTAGATTAAGTCATGGTTAAAATATTATTTAATAATTAATTTTAGATTATTAAAATTAAATAGGAATTTTTTTATGAAAACAAGGATTTTTTAGAAAAATTTATTTCGGCCGAAGAGATAAATGAAGTCAGTTTTATTTAAATACCTTCTTTGTCATATGATTTATTTTAAAAGAGGGAAATTTGAGGGGGAAAATTTATTATTTTTAAATAAATATATTATAATAAAATAAATGATATTCTTGATAAATATATTATAACATTTCATCATCACGAATATAATCATGAAGAATCCTGATAAACAATGAGATTGTAACATAAACCTTTACCACTTTGGTAACTTCTGAATCAAAATATCAAAGAAAGAAATAAATTATTATGAAAAATTAAATACCATGAAGATAAATTGATTCATGATATAAAATATCATAGGTTCAATATATACAGTATACAAAATAACAAATTGGTGAATATGTCACACATCTTATGGAGGTAAAAGTGAGATGAAAACCCTTATCTTATGTCTGACATCAATTATAAATGTATGAACATCTTATATAATAAATATAGTTTTATTATAAATATATTAAATAACCATAAAAATATTATCATACCACATATGATTCGAAAATAGTCTTTCACGACTGTTTTATTAATAATTATTTGTTAAATGCAATTTTTCAAGTGATAATTGCATCATCTTTCATGTATGTTTTTCTTTAGTAATTTCAATCCTTTTACATTCATCTTGGTTCTATAATATCAGGAGTGTTAAAAATGATATGAATATAATATATATTCAATATAAATTTATTTATAATAGTCTATATAATATTTAGATGGAAAAATGAATTACACCATTCAATGATATGGACCGCCAAATGAATGCATGAATATTTTACATATTTTACCAATAGATGTATCAAAATATATATAAATACTAATTATGCTTTAAAAAATAAATATCAAAATATATTTTATAATCGTTAAAAAATATTATTATCATACAATTAAAAATAAAATGGAAAACATCTGACATCGCTATATGGAGTCAGTATTGAACAAGTACAAATAAGCAACATTAATTTTTTCCAATAGATTGGAAGGTAAGAATATAAATGTTATATTATAGTTATATATGTATTTTAATTTTATATATATCATATACATAGGCCAAATCCATCATTATATATATTCCAAATAGGTGGTAATGGAAAAAGAGTTACATCGGTTCGTGAGGTGGTAGTCCACCATACACACAAACAATAGTTTCATTTCTCATTTAATGGAAGTGGAGATGGATATTAGTTCTTCCATTAACATAATAAAATATCATTATATTTTATATAATTTTTTTATGTTTTCCATTTATGAAGATGATTTGATTCTAATGCCCCAACCCCATAATCCCAAAGCCGGTGCATTACTTTATTACATTGGCATGATTACAAGGAAATTAAACCCCAAAGGGATGTATGTTTATATGTTTTGGAAGACTATGTTACATATATGATACCCATTTTAAATTTGTAAATATAAAATAAAACATGATATATAATAAAATTAAATGTTCACTTTCCTTGAAAACGTATTAAAAAATTGATTATTCATAATATAGGGAATTGAAAAAAATAATAATGGTGTGCTCTAATGCTTATTAAGGGAATCCAAAAAATAAATGAATAACTAATAAATTAACATAATAGTCACAGTATTTTATATAATTGAGCACGAATTCCATAAAAATATCCTCATAAAGCATAATCAATATGGAATGGCCGATAAATAAAACACATTCTATTTAATTAATAAAATAGGAATGAAATACATCCATATGTATGTCAGGAAAAAAATCACATATAATAATAATAACTGAATTATAAATAAAGTAAATTCTAAATTATTATAAATAATTTTTCCTAGGAATATGATACCTTTACCATCATGTTTTATTCTAAATACTGTCTAAACTACTCGGATTTGGCTGATTTATTTGTCTCATGAGACTACTGATTCATCGAGGGGCATGTATTAACTGACACCCAAACTATATAGTTCATTTAAAAAATAATCTTTAATATCTAATTATATATTAAATTAATTAACCACACGTTTTATCTTCAAATATCTGTGTTGAGTAAAACATTAATATTTATAAACATTTCAAATAATTGTCTAAGCGAACAACATATATAAACATCTAATATGGTTTACGAAATAATGATATCAATTAAATTGTAATAGGGATATTAAAATTTCAATTCACAAAACAAATTACTGTAAGGAAGTTATTGTTTCAATATAATGTTATCAATCAAAAAAAATGTCACATTGTAAATATAACTTTTACCACATGTTAATTTTTATGTTAAAGCCCCTTTGATGAGATAGCCCTATGTGAAACATAATATACCATGAATAATGATTGAATCATGATATTAAATGAAAAATTTATAGTATATACCACATATTTAAGTGAATTTGTTTGTAATAATAAATAATTCTAAATAGAATGTAATTTGTGATGAAATGCCTTAACTTGCATTTTGATTAGAATGAACATACATTAACATCTGGCATAATGTTGTTAATGATGTTACTAACTTATAAAAACCCATAAAAATATTCATAATATCATATATTTACTTCTTATAATATCTAATTACCATTTTGATAATGATTTTTACTTATTTTTACTATTTTTTGTGTTAATTGCCCAGTTTTTTAGTACGTTTTGACATGTTACTTGTTGTTCTTCTTATGATGATCATGATCTCATCATATAAAAAATGTAAAACACAGTGTAATTATAATATATATATATATTATTTATTTATAATAATTCATTATATTTGGTGATAAGAAATGAAATGCATCATTCATGGGGATGGAATGTCGTACGTACGCATGAATAATACTTTCATCTATTTTTTCATATTTAAAACAATAAAAATTAAATGATATATATGTATATTATACAACTAGTATCATATTTATTTCATATATATCACATATTTCAATTAAAACCATCCTTTATAAATTTCATGTAATGTGTTAACTTGTCACATTGTTTTGATGTGGCAGTAGTCCACCCATCCTCAAAAGATGCCGTCTTGTTTATACAAAATAGAAAGTAGTAAGGTATGTGTTATATAAAAATTAAATAAGTATGATGAAGAAATAGATATCACATATATCATATATGAATATTTTTCAATCATAATTCACAAGTTTGAGATGTGTTAAAGGGAAAAACAAATGACATCATTTTGGGTGGCAGTAGTTCTTCATACACAGAAACAATAAGTTCATTACCAATTTTATAGAATTGTGTGTATCAGTAGGTAAAACTCTTAATATAAAAAATATATATGTATATTGAATATACATAGTTATTTCTATAATCATTATATACAGTGAAATTAAGGGAGTGCAATAGGATACAATTTAAATATTCATATTGATTAAAGTTGCCTCTTATTCAAATAAAACCATTTGGTTTACAAAAAAATGATTCATGGTTGAATTAATAACCAAAGTAGAGCCTCATGTTTGAGATATGTATTTTGAGAGATTATTTGGATTCTTGAAAATTTTTTAAAATATAATTCCACCCACATGTTTTCCATTTCAAGTGTCTCAAAAAATGAACCATTTTAGAGAAGGTTAATTATAGTTAAATTTATTTTGTGAAATTATATAGGTTATTTTGCCTCTTAAGGTTAAGGTTTATTCCATTATTAAGATTAATATTAATTAAATCATTACAATAAATTTTAACAGCATTCAATAAAATTTTTGTTCAAAAAATAAGTTAAACTTATTAAAAATTAAAAACTATGATGATAAAAAATATTTAATCCATTTCTAAAAATCCTAATAACATAATTTTTAGAAATTATTTTTAAATTAATCATGTGTACGGGAAAAAAAGCAGGTTTTTAAAGTATAAATGATCAAATGTTTGAAATGTTTTTATATAAAATTTCAATGTGAAATTGATTCCAATGACCTAAATTGGATTATTTGATAAATAATGTATTAAATTCTTCATTAAAACCAATTAAAAAGATAATTTAACAATATAATTTAATTAGATGAAAAAGTAGTTTTCAATTAATAATAATAATTATTCACTATTTATCAAAAAAATGAATCCCCATAGAAAATAACCAAAAATTCACTCAAATATAATTTTTATATTATTATTTCTAAAATAAATATTATTTTAACATAATAAATATTTAAAATTTCCAAAATTTAGATTTAAAATAGGTTCTCCATTAAAACTGAACAAAACCGCCTTTATAAAAATATAGGTTTTAAGTGTATAAATTGCCTTTAATATTATATTATTCATATCATCTATATTATATAAATGTAAAAAATATTATATTGAATTTATATAATATATATATTAAATTAATATCACTCTCTAATTGTAATTAATTTAATTTATTATGACAAAACACCTTTAGCACATAATAATAGTTTTTATAAAAACGTACTCTTTATATTCAATTGTTTCTTAAGAACATTTATAATTAATTTTTAACCAATTATTTAAATAATTTATATCCAAAAGTTTATTAATACAATTCATAACTTCTAATTTAATGTCTAGGTTATAACTTATTATTTTGAATAATAATATTCTAATAATATATTTTTGTTCAGAAAATGTATCCCTTATGTGTAACACAGTATATAGAAGAAAGAATTTATTTCATATGATGAAAGAAATATCATTATTGAGTCAATTGAAAGATATAAAATTTATTTAATTTATTTATGATCTGAAATATACAATAGATTCTTGATAGGTTATATTAATTTGTACATTTGGTGTTGCTCGTCATACACGGTATCAAATTAAAGTTACACTTTTAGAATTTTCATGGTGTTACCTTCTCCAAACCAAAAATAAATCCTATCATCACAATTTAAAATCGATCATTATAGTCAAAATTTTTATATATTGAAATTATTTTTTTGAAAAAAACCAACATCATAAAATTGTTTTTAAAATATAATCTTAAAAAGAGAGAATGAGAAGTAAAAAAGGTCACATAGAATAATATATAACTATGTCTATAAGTAGGAGGACATTACTGCCAAGTGGAGAAATATATATGGAGCAAAGGCATAAATATTTATAGGTTTGATTGGGGTCATTGATCATAAACAGTTTAAGGATCAATGAAATATTGAGGCCTTCAAATCCATAAATCTATGATGATTATAAAGATCATAGGTTCGTTAAATATGAATGTATTAAGATCTTATTGTTGTTTTAAGATCATTCTCCTAAGGTCAATACTAGAAACTGGTCCTATAAAATCATTTTTGGACAAATCATTAGTATAGTTACCATAAAATTTCCATATAAAAATATGTTTCCAGATGGGTGATGGTTTTTTAATTTTTAATGTTGTGGATTTTTAGAAGGCCGTAATAGTAATAATGGGATCTATAGTGTGTTTGATTTTCAAATTTTATTTTTTATGCAGTAATTTTTTTATGGGTCATTTCTGGTGACTTTTTCTAGCGTTCACACATAACCCTTAATAGGCTCAGTAAAAAATACAAAAAATTTGGATCGATGTTGCTTTAACATAAATAAAATGACATTACACTAACGGAATTTCCAAAAATGATGGTATCGTTGATGACTATACAAAGAGTTTGGATAAAACCATTGGAATAGAATCTATTTAATTAAACTATAAAAATGGGTTTTCCATAACCATTGGTATAGTTTCCAAAATTCATAATACCAATATTAATGGATTTCAAAACCATTTGTATAGTTATTTTTTATTTTTAATGAATTTTTTATCCAATAACATTGAATACATAACGAATTAATGTACTTGTAATTATAAATATACATATATATATAGTATTATGTTTCTAGAAAACATTATATCATAGTGGTAAGGTATTTGAGATATAAATCATAGGCATGGGTTTCTAAACAATCAATTGTTTTTTTAATGACCTATACAAACTGTATTTAAAACTATTGGTATATGTATTTCATATTGCATCTACCAATTGTTTGGAAACCATTGGTATAGAAAACCTATACCAATGCTTTCCCAATACAATTGGTATAGGTCTATATCAATTCCATTAAATCCAACTACAACCCAACCCATTGGTATCTCCTAAACCAACAGTTTTGGGACCAATTCCAACCGTTATTCATTGTTCTCATTTTCAATCTAAATCACCATAAGTTTCACCATGGTTATTCATTTTCATCTCCTATTCAGATCTCTGATTGTGTTTTTTAATAAAAATGTGAATTATCCTAAGCATATCCACTAGGTGTACAGTAAGTCATATTATCATGCACCGGGTTACAATCATGTCAGGCCAAACATACCTATTCAAAGTTGTTACCCCATGGTACATTGGTGGCAGCACCACGTCCGCTCGTATTATCTAGACGGGGATTTATTTCTAAGAAAACCATGTAATCTCTATCTGGAAAAATCATTAGGATGTTATTATATACTCATCCTTAAATTCTACCTCAAGGTTATGTTCTCTAATCTATGTTTTCAAAAAAACTATTTCTAATGTTTCTACCAAAACACCTCTAATACGAACTATTGTGCCACTACCCCAGAAACCCAGAGGTGGTCATTTACTTTATTAAATTAGCATGATTATATGGAAATAAAATCACAAAGGATGAAAAGTTTAGTAGTTTTTGAAAATCATATTACATACTTCATACCCATTTTACATTGTTAACTATAAATGAAACACAATAAAAAATAAAAAATAGCAACAACATCCTTCAAATATTAATCAAATATTTATTCTTTATAAACCGGGGAATGAAAAAAAATAAGGTTAATGGTGTCTGATGGTGAGATTCCTAGTTTTCATACTGATTGGAAAATTGTGTGGAAACCATTCATTTCTGTTTTCAAACCAAAAAGAGCCATTCAATACATTTGGTGCACAGTTTGGTAACTATGGACCCATCTTTTATGGGATGCCCCTCATTCCCATAGAGGGTTCATGGTTGGCACATGGTTTTCCAATTCGTTTTTCCCAACCATGCGAGATGCCCTAGTTTTTAGATATTTTAATCCCAAATATACCCTCCCATATTTTTACACCAAATCAAGTCACCTCCCCTTGGGTCATTTTTGGCGCACAATGGGTCTCAAAATCCCTCTCCCTTTGATTCTCCTCCCTCATTTGCTACTTCTCCAAGCTTCCAAGGTATGATTATTTGATTATTTTGGTTGATTTTCTATTCCCTCTATATTATCTCTTAGTTATTGGTTTTTTCATGGTGTGGTTCTCTCATGGATGAACCCTTAGGTTAGGGTTGGATGATTTTGGTCAATTTCTATGATGTTGGGCTATAAGGATCGTCTATTGGGGCATATTCTTCATTCATTGAGAGTTTCATTGCATCAGTGCTTCATTGAGGTTGGTGTTTCCATTATTTTTTATTCCGACTCATTCCATTGAACATTGTCTATTTTTAAATAATAATCCAATGTGTTTTGAATTCTTGTGGTATGATTTCTTTTCATTCTAAGATGTTTTCTTGTCAGAAAAAAATCGGTGGAAGTGGTTTAAGATGAGTTTCTTAAAATATGCAATATCTCTAGGAACATTAGGTGTTTTATAAAATTCCCACAAATTTTTGAAGAGTATTTGATATCTTTAGTGTTATTTTTCCTTTCTTATGTTTTGATATCTAGGGTGAAGTCTTTTGGAAAGAATCTACAGATTTTAGAATGGTTATAGTTCATGTTTAAATGGTCTGATTTATTATGTTGTTTCAAAGGGAATTTATATTTCGTAAAAATGGTTTTTGATGTTTTCATGGACATTATAAGTGTGTCGGAAGATGTTGGAACATCCACGGGTGCATGGGGTGCACCCCTGGATGGGCATACAAATTATGATGACACTTAATTACGATCTCATTTCTCCCTAAAGTGTTTTGTTGATTTCTAAATGTTGTGTTGGTTCCTATTATGAATTTAAAAGTGATTTCAAATGTGTTATTTAAATTTTGACCCATTTGGAAATTGAGATATGTTTTGGTGAATGATTTTAATAATGACCCATTTGGAACATTTTATAATGATGGATGTTTTACTCTTGTTTGGAAACAGTTTAGTAAATTTATTTGAATAGGAAATGTTAAAGGCCCATTTGGGATTATAAACATGAAAGTGGTGAATTTTTTTTTAAATGGTTTGGATAATTTTGGAAATATATTGGGATTTATAGTGTTGATGTCTCGGTTGGATCTTAATAATGTTCTAGAAAAGAATTGATTTATTGGAAATGTAAATGTATGGTCGCAATTTTAAAATATTTTGAGAAATGGTTTAAAAGATTTTGTGACATGACAACCCGATTGTCACTTATGTATGCCTTAATATAGAATTGGAAAACCTATGAAGGATCTAACAATGTGGGATATCTTGTGGGTGGTTCCTATGTTTTGGGTAGTGCGGTGGGGACATGTAATGTAAGTTATGCATGCAAGGGCCCATGATTTACATAGTATACTACTACCATGGGTTGCTTAGGCATCTTTTTTAGGGTAAAGTGATGGTTTCTTATTAACCTTGATTAGAGGATTTGGTAAACCTTGGTTTTTTTAGATTCAATGTGTGTTTTTCCATTGTATTGGAAGTTAGAATGAACTATTGGTTTTTGACTATAGAATTGTATTATATGTTGTTATGTGACTCTAACCCAAGTACATCCACGGATTTCTCTAGATATTTTTCAGAAATTCCCATGGTTTTCTATTAGTATGCATTTGTTTTTATTCTATTGCACTAGTTTTCATGTATGAACTGTTTGTTTATTTCCAACATATCCTGGTATTGCATTGGATGGATTTTTGGTTTATTTATATTCAGTTACACTTTTTTCATGGTTAAACAATATGTTTCACTTGTTTTCTTATATACAAAATTTGGGTTTTGGTTTTAAAACGCTAGACTGGTGTGCATTTTATCGAATAGGGAACAATCGTGTTTGTCTATAAAAATGAGAAAAATATATTTTTATAACTTTATTTAAAACTATTTTTTACTGACTATTTTGATAAAGGAAATGAATGGATTCTGTTGTGGTTTCTTACTAAAAAATTATTATGAATCCCTACTTATAACATTCAGTGTTATTAGACCAGATCTGTTTTGTAGTATTAGGATTCTAGCTTGAGTTACTTTTGATGGAGCTGTTTAGTATAGTTTTTATAGGTGACCATGTGTTCACATGGAGATCGAGCTGTCATAGTTTGGTCATAGATTTGAACTCAGTTTTGATTTTTTTGTCTAGTTGTTGTATATGGATGAGTTGCGCATTTATTGATATTTTTTTTGTACTTCCATTGGGTTTTTATTAATTTGATCCAGTATTATGGGGATAAATCATTCTCTTAGTGATTACATTGATGTCAGGCACTAGTTTCCAACACATGGAGATTAGGAACATCATTCGGTCAATGTTTTGGACCTGATTGAATGATGAGTAGAATGGAATCCCAGATCGGTTCAAGGCATGGAGAGGGATTTAGGAGAGATATTTTTTTAGTTATTTTCCAATACAAAAGGTTTTTTATTATGAATAGTGGAGGATTGTTGTTGGCCGTTAATAATTGGATGAGAGGACACAAATGGAATTTTGGAAAACTAAAAACTGATAACAATATTTTTCACATGGAAAAGGCTTTAATGGGAGTCATTATAAAAAATAAAATCACATAATTTACATATTTTTCAAGAAAAATTGAATTGTAAAATATTATAGGACATTTTAACCCTTATATTTCTAGTTTAACCTCTCATAGTCTTTTTTTCACCTTGAACATGGTAAACATTTTTTACTACTTTTACTATTCTTTTTCAAAAACATAATTTCACCAAATTATATAATATTTATTTTTCAAATTCTAAATATGTAATTGATTTTTACAATTTTCATTTCCAAAAGTGAAAAATAACTAATTCGAAATTAAATCAACAAAAATGACAAAAACGGTTTTCCCAAGAAAATACTCTCATAAATATAAATAGTTTTAATATGAAAATTCATTATAAACTTGACTAAAATGATGCAAATTTATTTATTTTAATATTATTTAAATAATTGTACTTTTAAAAAATTTAAAACCAGATGGGGTTTTTTAAATGATTTAATAAAAATTTCAATTTAAAAAACCCAAATTTTTCAGTCCTAATCAAAAAATTAAACTATTGAGCAATTTCCAAATAATTAACTATAATATAATTTTGATATTCTAATTCTTAAAAAAATTAATTTTTTAAAATTAATTTTCTATAATTTTTAAAAATTAATTTTGATGTGTGCCCTCAAAGCACAACGAAACAACCTTTTAAAAAATATTATTTTTTAGAAATCATTGTTTTAAATTGAAATACCTATAATTTTTTTTTTTTAATAGAAATTATTTTATTTATTTTTTACATGTTAAAATATATAAATTTTATAATTATGTTAGTCCAATTTATTTCTTCCAACTTAATGTCATGTTCATAATGGTATAATAAATTACGGTTCATTTAGACTCAGGGTCCAATATTCCACTATCTATTGAATAGATTGAATTTAATTCCGAATAAATATACCATAATATATTTGTGTGTCAATATCTATTCAAGGATCCATGTAACATTTCATATATACTATTAAAAAAATTACTCTTTTATAATATCATAGTGTTATAATTCACCAACATTAATAAATGGTGTAATCAAAATTTGAACTTGTGCTTTAAGATCTTGGGTTTAACATTTCAAAATTCCATTATTGAAAACATTCTTCATAAATAGAATTAGAAAATAATTACTATCAAAAGATATAAAATGATATACAAAAGTCATCCATAATTAAAACTGACTAGGATTCCATATAGGGTAACATTTTTGGGAAGAGAAAATATAATCATAGAAAAAAAGTGTAAATAATTATGGAAAGTGATTGAGATCATTTATCATGAGAAATTGAATGATCAAATCAAATTCAATAACCAAAAAACATAAATATTTTACTATTTAAAATACCATTTTTTTCATTTGATAAAAATTTAATAGGATAACATATATTTTTTAAACATTCTTTTCCCCTATAGTTAAGGTATTATTTGTATATCAGGATAGAGAACACCATAATATAAACTCACTCGATATCTTTTAAGTGAAATTTAATCTTTCTGTATGTGTAAATCAATTAACACATAATTCATTATTCTAGGAAATGAATATCCAACATTAAATTTTTTCATACATGAATCATGAAAATTAAATTTTAAATTATTGTATGATCTATAAAAGAATGACATGTAATTCATTCTGTCTCATCATATGTTCCATTGAAAATTTGGTTAGCATGAGTAATCCAATGATACAATATTTTATAAAACCTAAAAAATAACTCCAAATTTTTTTCATATTTCATTTAATAAATAGATAACCTTAAAAGAAATACAAAATATGTCATACCAAATTCATAGTCATAAAAATTAAAACGAAGGTAACCAAATTTCCAAAATCAACATAGAATTCTATTCCCATAACCAAATAATGTTTCACTTAATTTCATATTCCGAATGTATAAATACTTTTATCACTAAAAAATATTGAAAACAGTCATACTTCCAAAAAAAATCTGAGATTATTGAATATATTCCATGAATTCAAAAATATATTAAACCCTATAAAAGATAAAATAATCCATT
Source organism: Viscum album (assembly GCA_963277665.1). NCBI lineage: Eukaryota > Viridiplantae > Streptophyta > Magnoliopsida > Santalales > Viscaceae > Viscum > Viscum album. Next base: position 739,676,609 of record OY728137.1, read on the forward strand.
AAATCTCTCATTAATTTCAAGGTAAAAGTAACTATCCAATTAATATCCCTTTATCATTATTTTCTAAGCATAAAATTAATATTATGATTTATCTTCCCTCATTCATTTAATTTTCCAAAAGATAAAATTTCCACTAAATTGATTTTCCTTGTATTATTGATTAACTGATTTTAAATATAAAATGAAATAATGCTATTTTAAAATCCATACAGGTTTTATGATTCATATAACATAAATAAAATTTATAAAATAATTCTATAAAATAATTATTAAAATAACAATAAATAAGCACATCAATCATTCCACAAACTTTATACACTATTAACTATAATTCATCATCATCTTATATAACACTTCTATCCTTTCATTTGGAACTCATAGTCTCTTCATTGTTAATTGAAAAATCATTATTCATAAAACCTTTTTGATCAAATATTTTATATTTACCCCTCGGAAATAATTATTGGTAATTCGCATTCCTCCAATATTTGGAACATTGTACGGATTGAAATACCATATAGAGACCAATTTTTTGGATCATAATGAATATAGAGATGAGAAAATACAAGAGGGGTGAATTGTAAGTTTAAAAACCTTAATTTTTTTACTTAATAGAAATTTAGATTCAAATAATTAAAGATATCATATTCACAAACCTTTTTTGTATCTAAATAATAATAAAACAGGGATTTAGGTATAATGGGAAATGTATCGTAATTAGTAGTTAATGATAAGTATTCCACATTTCATATTTTAAATACTAGTATTCACAATAAGAAGAGGGTTCAACCACAGTAAGCATAATATGGAATGTAATCACAAAGGTAATGATAAACGAAGTGAAATTTATTTTGATTCTATCCTAAAGCCTATAAAATCATATTTGGGAAAATTAATTGATAATAATCACTAAAATCGTAATTACAAAGATAATATTCACAAAATAGATAATAGAGAATCTAATATATAAAATGATTCACATTCTGTTATAATGGATCTAAAAGTAATACAAGTTAAAGAATACAATTATTTTAACCCAAATAGATGGGTATCCAATAACTTTGGATTGAGGTCCCTTGAGTTATACTTTCATGAAATACTATCTTACCCACACAAGGTCAATCCCTCAATATTAGGACCATCTTCTATCTTTCTATCCTCAGAAGCCCTTGAATCCAGAAGGTGATCGACACTTCTATCTTCCTAGCCACAAAAGACCTCAATCCTCAAAAGATTGGAACCACAATCACTCTATCCATGAAATACCTTGAGTATAATAACTATGATTAGTGTTGGAAAAAGAAAAAAACTCTCAAGGATTAAAAGTATATGGAACATGTAATTAATGACTGGGGATCCTCAATGTTTTTTCACACAGCTGCAATTTGTCAGATCTCATACACAATGTCTTATGTTTATCATGAAGTAACCTAAGATAGTTCAAATCATTTAGTATTTGTAGTCATTTTTTCCAACGGACTTCTTGGTATCTAATGGTTGGTTATTCTCCTGAAATATCATAGGGAATTGGAAACCAAAAACCCTAATGGTTATATTATAGTTTAAACAATGAAATTGTTTTAAATAAATATTCAAACATAATACATGAAATCATTTTGGTTTAATGGTTTTCCATTCATTACTATACAGTTTTATGGATATAAAAAACTAAAAAAAGAGTATGATGATTTTCATTGTGGGAGTAAATATGATTTATATTGATACAAAAATATTGTTAGTACGAAAAATGGAAAGTGTGTATGATAAAAATCATATTCATTGTGTGTGATAAAAATCGTATCCAGGATTCTTACGATAATCATGGAATTAAGTATTTCATCAAAACTCATGTGTTTGATTATAATTGATTCTATATGAACGTATGGTAAAATGATATATGACTTTTTTCATATATTAAATTGAATATAAAGGAGTTAGTAAATAGGTATTTATGAAATAAGTTGTGATTTTCAAAATAACAAGAATAAGCAAGTCAAAAGAAGAATCTTTACTCAATAATATCTCTATTTTGGAAATCACAACACACAAGTATAAAAAAATAATTACTATGTTGTATTTGAGTTCAAAATAGTTTTAAAAAATTATTGTATTAATAACTAAATACTTATACTTATCTCCCTTGGAGTTATAAACCTCCTCTTAATATGATGTTGAGTACAACTAACTCCCCTATAGGATAACAAAATACTTATGTATTGTATTCTATTTTTTTTAAATACCCCTTTCAAAATTCATTATCTCTTTTTTTATCATTTTCCCATTCCCCACATGTAAAATATGTTCTCAAATAGAATACATTCTCTCCCTTTATAAATCATTTTCCCCATTTTAATTTATAAAAAAGATATATGGAATGTATTTTAATACATGTAAAAGGGTTTGAGAGATAAAAGAACACTATGTAGTAAATCATTTTTTAATCAAGAATAATTTCAAGAACATTTATGTAAAGACATGGAAATTCTGTGGAAGTTTTTTTCTTAAATTCATGAGAATTTTACAAGTCTGCAGTTTCTGAAGGCGCGCGATTCTGAGGCCCGGAGGGCTCGGAATGATCCATTGATGTTTTGTTAAGATTAAATTGATGAACGTATGCAGTTTTCCGGAAAAAGTGGTATAACTCTTAAAGGGATACTCAGATCAGAAATTTGAGGCCACCATTGCGCTCAGAATGGTGGGTTTACCCTAGGTGTGACTTATGTTTTGTCGGTGCATGCCTCCTGTGAGAAAACCCAAAATGACATAATTGTAAATAAAGTTATTTTATTTTTCAAATGATTATAACTCAAAAACAGTAACTCAGATTAAAATTCTGAGACCACCTTTGAACTCGTGAGGGTAGGATTTCTTTTGGAAGATAATAACATGGGTCAACGATAGCCACCAGAGAAATTTGCTTTTTGGCAGAAAATATAATAATTAAATGATAATTATTTTATTGTAAAATTCATAACTTTTAAACGGTAACTCGGATTGAAAATCTAAGGGTATCGTTGGGGTTTTTGGGGCATTATTAACCGAGGTAGAGCCTAACCTCAACTGACTTGTGTAGAGGGAGGTTGATATTAATTTTTTGAACTTTGTTTCGGGTATGTTTAGTAAAGGTGAGAGCGGTGTTTCATATCTTTTGAACCGATGCTCAGAACTAAAATCTGAGGGCACCATTGAACTCACAACATCGGTGATTGCTTAGTGATACCTTTACTGAAGTTGCTTTCTAACGAGAATAGAAGTTCTTTTTTGGGGTTTTTATTTAAATTGAATAAAAATAATGGGTTATCTTTATTTTAATTTTGGCGGTTGAAACCTACAAGAGGAGGTTGGAGGTGGGGGCCACCACACCCTAACCTCCCATGGGATGTTACGGTGATGGGGCCCACTCAGGAAAAACCTCCCTTGGGAGGGTATTATTAATGTGGGTCCCACACGGTCTTTAAACTCCATTAACTCCTTTGGAACCCCCAATTAAGTGGGGAGCCACTTCACCTTCCTTCCCAAATTTAATGAGCCAACTCCACCCATTTACTTAAGTTGTATAACATAATTAATTTGAAACCTTTGAATTCTTTCCAACCATTTAAAATAATAGATAGTCTATTATTTTTGGGGTTCGAAACATTATTTTGGTGGAACTTTGAGAGAGGAACCTTGGAATAACATGGGGAACTTTTTTCTCCCAATGAAGAATGCCCCTCTCAAATGAAGAATTATGAACATCACTCCCTCCCTCTTCTTACGGGGCAAGAAGAGGAGACACCACTATCCTTGAAGAATGCCAACGAGGTTAACTTCTTCGTCTTCTTCCGATGTCAACGGAACAACGTATGCCTTACTGCGAATTCATCAATGAATATCGATATATGAGGAAGGGTATTTGAGTTATTTTTTATGAGTTTAAACCTCTGTTCTTCGTCGTTCAAATTTCGGGAGTATAGTATGCCAATTTTTATCGCCATGATAAGGAGGGCTCGGACTACACGAACACGGCCTTACACTCCCCCTTAGGTTGTTCTTATTTGGTGATGAAGGAGGCGGACCGCAAAGAAGTCGGCGGTGCAAGGCTGCTGAGTCGCAAGAAAGGAATCGGCACCGCCATGCCACATAGAGAACTGAGCTGAGGCCAGGTGGGCTTTGGCGGTGCCAGAGGGGCACAGTGCAGTCCCACTGCGCTAGAAAGAAGAGCCGCGACCAGAAGGGCTGTAGTTGTTGGAAGATGAGCGAGGCGTCGTCGCACCGCGAGGAGGATCCGGAGGCTGTATCCAGTACAATCCATGGTGAAGGTGGCACGGCGTCGTCGCGCCGCACAGAGGCCAGCAGAATCGTGGCGTCGTTGGGCTGCGGTGGAGGAGCCATGGGCGACCGGCTGAGCTGGTCGCCGGTGCGAGCTACAGGCGGAACCCCTCGGGTCCCGCGATTCACCGAACCGGTTCCTAGCTCCAGTTCCTTCAGAAGCCAGGGGCACCGTACCCCCCCCCCCCCAATGTGTAGCTAGCCAGGCCACGGAACCATCCGGCTAGTCGGCCACGGGAAGGGTCGTCCCGGGCCGGGCTACCATCCGGCCGGGCTGCCCCACCGGGTCGGGCCGGCTTCTGGCAGGGCCGCCCACTTGGGTCAGGCCATCCCCTCGGGCCGGGTCGGACCCTCGGGCCGGGATGGACCCTAGCGCTGGGTTGGACATGCAGATTGGGTCTGGCCCTGGTCCAATCCTAGGATGGGTCGGGTCGGCTCGACTGAGTTGGACCGGACCCAGAACCATTTGACCCAAATACATCATTTTGCCCATATAATGGGCTAGGATTTTCGATCGACAAACCGTTTTCGGTGACAGAAATATCAGAGTGAGATAGTTATATCGACAAACTGTTTGTATGAATCTCGAGCGCACCGGGTGTGAGGAATCCAGTGGCTGATAGTGAGGCAGAGGTTGGAGACAGATCATAAGGAGGTCAACACTCATCAATCCTATGTTGTCCAGTGCATAACCATCTTGTGTGGGTCTAATCCTATGTGGATCAGCACTCAGCGATCCAGTTTGGGTTAGTGCATACTGATCATGTGTGGGTTAGATCCTGTGTGGGTTAGCACTTAGTGATCCTGTGTGGGTCAGGTCATACCGATCCTATGTGGGTCAGATCCTATGTGGGTCAGCCCTCAGAGATCCTGTATGGGTCGACACATAACGATCATGTGTGGGTTAGATCCTATGTGGGTCATTACGGGGGTTGATACCTATTGATCATGTGTGGTTCAGACTCCGTATGGTCAGAAGAAGTGCCTCTTAATAGAATAAGATGATCTAGCTTCACGGATAATCATTTGTACTTCTATACTTCATTGAAATCATAGTTTGGGATGAGTCAAAGACTTTTTTGTTTTCCGCATGATTGAGATTGGTTACTAAATAACTTAGGTATATGTATGGGAATATATCTAATTAAGTGTTATCGGTTGATTATTTATTTTTTGGTTATCCTTGTTGGAATTTTTGATACCTTGGTGGTCTCGGGTTCCCTGTTGAGTATCATTATACTCACCCCTACACGGGCTATGCCCGCACCTCATTGTGTTGGTTGCAGACGACAGACAGCGCTGATCGGAACAGAGAGTAGCATAACTGAATGGTACTCAAAGATGGATCGTTTGGCATGATGTACACGGAGCGGATGTATGGACTTGGGGTGGTGAAGAGGCCATCTATACCCACCCTTAAGGTGGAAATTGCGGAGGATGACCCAGTAGTTTCTTACTTTATTTCTTCAGTTGTACTAGATTTTCAGTTGTATTGAACTTTACTATTTGGCTTTAATTCCCAGCCCCTTTACTTTTAGAACACTCTTTTGTATACAGTTTTACAGTGTTTTACTTCCAATTGCATACATTGTTGTCTTTTTTAATATTATAAATGAAATTTATTCCTAGTTTATGGATTTATGCCTTTGGGGCTAGTCGTCAGCCCTTGGCCTATGGATGGAGGGCTTGGGGTATTCACGATAGGGGCCCCGGGGTACGGGTCGTGACAAATTGGTATCAGAGGAGTCAGTTCTACCATAGGACATAGAACTCTGATATTTCTTTTCTTTTCAGTAGTAGTGTTAAGGGTACTGAGTGTGGTTTTCAGTTCAAGGAGTCCAGTGTTGGTGCAGCGGCTGACGTATCCATACACCAGGACCCTGACTACTAATTTCTGACATTGTGCACGAAAACACTGATTGCGTGTGTGTTTCAAAATCTTTTCTTATGTCCGATCAACCAGGTTAACTCACCAGGTATAGTATTTTAATCATGTCACGTCTTTTTCTTTCAGTATGCCTCCCTACAATCAACCAGGAAGATGCCTGAGAGTCATACGCTCTAACAGACCACCGAGCGATGAGGCCTCAGTGCAAGACCCTTTACCCGCAGAGGCACAGTCGGTACCACTACCTGTTGGGCCACCGACTCCATGAGCCCCAGAAGAAGACAATGAATTATTCTTCAGTGCGTTTTATAGGTTTCTGTGATAGAGTCCTATGACGTTTTGAGACGAGACATATTTTTGGATGACTGGGTGCTGGTTGGAGTTTGTAGCATGAGTTTCCACACAGTTGGAACGCCACTGACATTATGGTGCACCAAGCTGTTAGTTTATTTCTGAGAATACCTGAAAGGTGGTGGTGCCTAATGCTCTAGTTTTACAACGAGGCGACCCTCACATGGGGGGAACTTCGTGGGTCTTTTCAGGGCGGAGTTTGTAGCAACGACTCTATGCTCTATGCGTGCTCAGGAGCAGCTACACTTGCTGTAGGGCATTCTGACAGTAGCCAAGTCATCTGTAGCTGGAAGTAGGTAGATGACACAGGGGGAACAAGCGGGTTAGATATACTGCTAGACGACCACAAGATGTGGGATCGGGGGTGCCGGGCACTCGAGGCCGAGGGAGCTTTGAACAGAGAATGGTCTGTTTTTCCTGAAGGGGATAAGGTCGCAGATCATGTGACTATCGAACTCCCCGCATAGTTGATCATCAGGAATTAGAGAAGACACCAAAATAGAGGCAGTGGTAGGAGCATAATCATCAGCCAAGTTTTGGACAAGGCAGTGGAGTAGGTCCTTCAGTGGATGGTGGGTAGAGTCATGGAGCACTACTACCACCACCCCCAGAACGGTTCACCTCGAGCTCCGATAGATTGAGAACATGAGTAGGTTTAGCTCCAGGCATAGAGGCCTTTATTTATGATGCTTCTAGCTTCGTTGATTTTGTTGTTTGTGGTTTCTTTGTGTCTTTTTACATTGAGCTGTAGTAATAAAAGACACTTGTCCTTGTGACGTTTGTTTTCATGCATTTTTTTGTGGTTGATAGTAAAAGGTTCCAGTTAAAACTGTTAACTTGACCCTCATATTCGAGATTCCTACTATAGGGGACACGGTGACCACACACTGATGCCGACAATGTGACTTAACCCTTAGATAAGAGAGTAATGGTTGGATATCTTGGTAGTAGCATTGGGGCCTTACGACGTGATCCATGACATGAATTAGTACTGTACATGTTAGGATTGACTGTATTAAGCAATGGACGTGGTTCATCCAGGGGATGAGACCAGATTTCTCTTTTCAGTAAAGGAGAAATCTAATCTTCTCTTGACGGGCGTAGGTGAAGAAGGGTGTAGTTGAGTTCTTTAAAATTGTCTAGTCTCACCCATAGTTCATTGAGCGAACGGTTTACAGTTTCCTCTAATCTCAATAGTCTCAGGTGTGTCTTCTCACAGAAGGAACTGAAACTGAGATAGTATCATTAGCCTGAGTTCCTTTAGGACTGTGACATTGAGATATTGTATACTCCTAATAAGGGTAACATTTAAGTAGATGCACTCAGTAAGATAACATGCATTCAGCTGCTAGGAGGGGTGACCGAGTAGTTGGCTTCCATACAAATATCTTTCATGTATAGGGATGGAGTAGTCTATCTACAGTCTCTTACAGTCACTCCTCCACTTCTTCAGCGAGTTAGGGAGGCGTATCATGGGGATGCTAACTGCGAGAAGCGACGTGCTAAGATATCCAGAGGTCAGGCACCTGATAAATTTTCTAAAGGTGGGTTGCATGTCATCCTCTTCAGAAGACATACCATGGTACCGGTAGCACTTTAAGAGGAAGTTATGAGGGAGTTCCACACACATCCTCTAGTAGTATATCTAGTGGTAGAGAAGATGCATCAGGACCTCAGACGATAGCACTGTTGGCTAGGTATGAAGAAGGTAGTAGTAGAGTTTGTCTCATGAGGCCTCACTTGTCAGCAAGTGAAGGCGGAGCACCTGGTACCAGCAGGCTTGGTTCAGCCCATAGAGGTCCCCAAATAGAATTGGGAGGGGATATATATAGACTTCATGATGGGTCTTCCACTTACATCTAGGACTCATGATTCGATATGAGTGATCGTTGACTGACTCACCAAGTTGGCCCACTTCTTACCGATCAGAGAGCGGGGCTCAGTAGAGAGAATGGAATGCCTTTATGTACATAAGATTTTGCGGTTTCATGGAGTACATTCTTATATTATCTTTGATCATGACGCAGGATTTACTTCACGGCTATGGAATGGGTTGCAGGACGATTTTGGGACGCATATTTGTTTGAGCACTTCCTTCCATCCTCAAACAGATGGTCAGACAGAGTGGACCATTTAGACCCTCAAGGACATGCTGTGAGCTTATATCCTTGACTTCTGTCGGAGCTGAGAGCACCACCTACCGTTGGTGGAGTTTTCCTACAATAACAGCTATCACTCCACCAAAGGGATTTCAACATTTAAGAAATTGTATGGTCGACCTTGCAGATTTCCACTCTGATGGATAGACCAAGGGGAGTCAGCACTAGTGGGACCAGAGATGGTACGTGCTACCATGGAGAAGGTACAGATCATCCAGGAGTAGATGAAGACTGCACAGTGTAGGCAGAAGTCATAATCTATCAGGATAGAGGGACCTCTGGAGTTTGAGGATGGTGACTACGTCTTTATTCGTGTCTCACCTCGATGAGGTCTACGAATATTTCGATGAAGGATAAAGTTATCTCTATGATTAATCAGACCTTTCCATGTCCTCAGCAGAGTAGGAAAGGTGGATTACTGCCTGGATCTACCACCTCAGTTGAATCGGGTGCACGACATCATCCACATATCTCAGCTAAGGAGATACGTTCATGACCTTTCTTCCGTCATCGACTATGGGGATCTAGACATCAATGACAGGGAGACTTTCACGAAGGTTCTAGTGTATATTGAGGATCGGCGGAAGCGGGTCCTGCGTGGATCGTCGATAGCTCTATTTCGCGTTCACTGGCAGTATGGGAACCTCCTAGAGAGCATAAGGGATCAGGAGGCTCAGATACATTCTTAATACCCCCATTTGTTCTCTTGTTGTGAGTTGTATCTTACAGGGATGTAAATCCCTTAGGTGGGGAGAATGTAAATGCCAGGAAATTCCTTGGAATTTTCTTCTCTTAAATTTATGGGAATTATACGAGTCCGTAGTTTTTGACGGCGTGCGATTCTGAGGCCTGGGGTGCCCGGAATGATTCGTCGAAGTTTTGTTAAGATTAAATTAATGCGCGTATGTAGTTTTCCTGAAAAAGTGGACTAACTATTAAATGGTTACTTGGATAAGAAATCAGAGGCAACCATTGCGCACAGGATGGAAGGTTTACCCTATACGTGACTTAAGTTTATTTGGCACGGTCCTCCTTTGAGAAACCCCGAAAATGGCATAATCGTTAATAAGCTTATTTTATATTTCGAATGATTATAACTCACAAACTGTAACTAAGATTAAAAATCTGAGACCACCACTGAACTCATGAGGATAGGCTTTCTTTAATAAGATAATAACTTTGATTATCGGGGGCCCCCAGAGAAAGTTATTTTTTTCCCGCAAATAAAATAATTAACTGACAATTATTTTATTGTAAAATTCATTAATTCTAGATGGTAACATGGATTGAAAATATGAGGGTACCATAGGGTTTTTTGGGGTGTGATTCACCTAGTAAGAGCCTAACCTTGACCGTAATGGGTTGAGGGTGGCTGATATTAATTTTCCAAACTTTTTTTCGGCTACATTCAGTGAACATAAGAGTGGGGTTTTATATCCTTTGAACCAGTGCTCGGAACTGAAATCTGAGGCACCGTTGAACTCACAACGTTAGTAATTACTTAGTGATACCTTCACTGCAGTTTAGTTCTAATGAAAATGGATGTTACTTTTTGGGTTTTTTATTTAAATTGAATAAAAATAAAGAGTTAACATGATTTTTATTTTAGTGGTTGAAACCTCCAAGGGGAGGTTGGAGGTGGGGGCCCGCACACCCTAACTTCCTATGGGTGGTAATGGTTGTGGGGACCACCTGAGAAAAACCTACCTTGGGAGGATATTATTATGGTAGGGCCCACACTGGCTTTAAACTCCCTTAACCCCGTAGGAACCCCTAATTACGTGGGGAGCCTCTTCACTTTCCTTCCCCAATTTAATGTGCCAACTCCACCCATTTAATTAAGAGAAGTAACTCAATTAATTTGAATCCCTTGAATTCATTCCAAACATTTAAAATAATATATAGTCTATTATTTTTGGGGTTGGAAACATTCTTTTGGTGGAACATTGAGAGAGGATCCTTGGAAGAACTTGGAGAACATTATTCTCCCGATGAAGAACACCCCTCTCCAATGAAGAACGACAGACATCTCTCTCTCCCTCTTCATCCGGGGAAAGAAGAGGAGACACCACTATCCTTGAATAATTCAAACGATTTCAACTTCTTCATCTTCTTCCAACATCAACGGAATGATTTCTACCTAACCACGAATTAATCAACGAATATCAATATATGAGGAATGGGACTTTAATTTTTTTTGTGAGTTTAGAACTCCGTTCTTCATTGTTCAAATTTTGGGATTATGGTATGACAAATTTTATCACCATGACGAGGAGGTCTCGGAACAAATGAACGTATCCCAACCCACTCCCTTTGGTTGTTCTTATTTGTTGACGAGGGATGCAGACCATGAAGAAGTCAGCGGTGCAAGGCCGCCGAGTCGCCAGAAAGGGAGCAACACCGCCGGGCCGCGTAGAGAACTGAGTCGTGGCCAGGCGGGCTATGGTGGTGCTGGAGGGGTGTGGTGCAGTTGCACTGCACCAGAAGGAAGAGTCGCGGAGTCGCGACCTGGAGGGTCGCGGCGATTTAACGATGAGCGCAGCACCGTCGTGCCGCCGAAGGAGCTCGAGGCCATGGCCAGGCTGAGCCGGGGCAGAGGTGGCGTGTCACCATTGTGCCTCGCAGAGGCTAGTAGAATCACAGCACCGTCGCACCACGGTGGAGGAGATAGGGGTAGATGTCTAATCCAGCAACTAGGGCACGCTACAGGTGGGACCCCTCGGGTCCTGTGGTTCACCGAACCGGTGCCTAGCACCGGTTCTTTTGGAAGCTAGGGGCTTCACACCCCCCCCACCCAATGCACGACCAGCTGGGCCACCGAACCAGCATGACGGCCAGCCACAGGCTGGGCCACCAACGACCGAGCCACCTTATTCCATCCCACCTCGGGTCAGGCCACCCTCGGGTCGGGCTGCCTCCGGCCAGGCCGGCATCGGGTCGCGCCGCCCCAATGGGTCGGGCCGCCTTCCGGCCGAGCCGCCCACTTGAGTTGGGTCGTCTCCTTGGGCTGGATGACACCCTCAGGCCAGGTCAGACCTGCGGATCGGATCGGACCCCGGTCCAGTCTCGGGACGGGTAGGGTTGGTCAGATTGGGTCGGACCGGACCTGGACCCATTTGACCCGAATACACCTTTTCGCCCGTATCATCGGCTACAGGGGTCTGATCGACGAACCAATTACGGAGATAGAATGCTCAGAGTGAGACAGTTCTATTGGCATACCCCACATGAGTTTTGGACACTGTTGGTGTATGGTCGGGTTTGTTTGAACCTAAAAACCAACTTGGCCCTTGGAACGGAAATGCCAATAACTCACAAACCGGACGTCCGATTGACGCACCGTCTATCGCGTTGGAACCCTTATGACATGGCAGTCCTTTGGGTTACTCCTTTGTTGAGTTTAGTTTTGTATAAAGTATGAGTGATATCTCGTGGGCGGATTCAATAGAACTCGACCGCACTAGGTGCGATGAATCCAGTGGCTTATAGTGAGGTGGAGGTTGGAGATAGATCATACGGAGGTCAGCACTCAACGATCATATGTGTGTAACTTCATACCGATCATGTGTGGGTCAGATCCTATGTGGATCAGCACTCAGTGATCATATGTGGTTCAGTGAATATTGATCCTTTGTGGGTCATATCATGTGTGGGTCAGTACTCAGCAATCATGGGTGGGTTAGTGCATACCGATCCTGTGTGGGTTAGATCTTGTGTGGTTTAGCACTCAGCAATCATGTATGGGTCAGAAAATACCAATCATGTGTGGGACATTGGAGGGGTTAGTACCTACCGATCATGTGTGGGTCAGACTACGTATGGTCACAAATAGTGACTCTTGACAGAATAAGATGTTCTAGATTTTCAACTAATTATATGTACTTATATACATCACTGAAATCCTAGTTTGAGATGAGTCAATGATGTTCATGTATTTCTCATGATTGAGATGGATTACGAAATAACATAGGTATATGTATGGTCATATAATTAAGTAAGGGTTATCCGTTGAATCCGTACTTTGTGGTTATCCATGTTAGATTTTGTGAGACCTTGAGGGTCTCGGGGTCCCTACTGAGTATCATTATACTCACCCCTGCATGGTCTATGCCAGCACATCATTGTGTTGGTTATAGATGATGGAAAACACTGATCGGGACAGAGAGTAGCAGAACTGGATGGTACATGGAGGTGGACCACTCGGCGAGATGTATAAAGAGAAGACGGACAGACTTGGGTTGCTGAGGAGTCCATCTGTACCCACCAATCAGGTGGAAATTCTGGAGGACGACCTTGTAGCTGCTTACTTATTTTCTTCAGTATTACTAGCTTTTCAATTTTATTTTACTTTACTGTTGGACTTGTATTTCCGGTCCCTTTACTTTCATCACACTCTTTTGTATACAGTTTTACTTAGTGTTTTACTTCCTGTCGCATACTCTATTGTGTTTTTTTACTATTATTAAGGCGATCCCTTCCCAGTTTAGGGATTTAAACCTTTGGTGCTAGTCGCCATCCCCAGGCCTATGGAAGGCGGGCTTGGGGTAGTCACGATACGACCCCGGGGGACAGGTCGTGAAAATTTATCCTAAAAAATGGAAAACATTCAATCAAAATGTTTGTATATGTCAAAGTCTTTCATTGATGTTTAAAAAAACTACTAGAGGAGTTCAAAAAAATTATTTATTCTTTTTTTCCTTCTCAATATTAACTAGATCTACACAACTATTATAATTTTCATGAATTCCTTCCAATCATTGGTTATATTATCAAGTGATTCTTTCGGAGACTATAAAAAAACATTCTATACTTCAAAAAACTAGTGATAGGTATAAATCATTTCTTCTTGTGATTTCAATATTTCTTCCAATGTACGAATATTTTTTTCCTATGATATGATTTTGTGATTATGAAATTCAATTCTATTGACTATCAAGACAATTTTTTTCTCAAATCAGTTTATCTCATATTTATAAATCATCATCTTTGAAAATTTTTATTTAATAACATTAAACATATTTTCAATCTCTTGGAATTCTATTGATTGAGAATCATCTGAGATTTTTAAGTCTTTCATATTTCATGTTGTATCATCAAGAAATTTTTGGAATGAAATTTAATCATCTTTTATAAGACTTATAATATCTTCTATAGAATATTCATGATATTTGATACTTAAATCAGATTTATGAGACCACTTCCCAACATTATTTCATGCCTTTATGTGTTCCTTTGAATTTTATTCAAATACTTTGATGTGAGCCTCAATATAGTTCAATTTTTGTCATTAAATCTTGATTGTATTCGATCTTTTATTTTTTCTATCTATAAAAAATCAATTTTCCATTAATCCATTGGACATAGTGAATTTCCTTTTCAATTCTCTTTAGGGAATGAACAATGTACTTATCTCTTTTCAACTAATGTGTATTATCTGAATCAGTTTCTTCCTCATAATTGGAAAGTTCTACTGAATGTCATCTGGAATCATATATTTCCAATTCTTGGTTACGAACTTCATTGGTCCTAGTCTCTTAATATTTGGGTGAAATTTGAATGAATATGTATGGATGGATTGATTTATTATCTTTTTTCGAAGACAATACTCTTGAGGATGGTAATTTTCAAGAATTAGATTCTGAAGATCTAACTGGTATTCTATCATATTGGGATTTTTGTTAATGTCCATCATCCTTATCAATATAATCATCTTGATTTTCTTCTTCTTTTTTTTCTTATTCTTGTTTTTCTTCTTATTATTCTTCTTCTTCTTCATTTTCATCTTCATCCTCGTCTTTAATTATTTCATGAAATTCCCTGACATACTAATCTATTTCATTAATTTTAGTAGATTCTTGTTATTATGACAATTATTTTGTGTATCCTTTGGTGTTGTTGATTCATCACCCACTTTTTTTCTTCATTCCCTTATCTTGGATAGAGGGAGTGATTATTTCTTCTTGAATTTATTCTTTAATAACCATTCCAACACTCACTTGTTTAAATCCTTTTAACAACTTACGAACATAAAAAATCATGATTTCTCTATTAAAAATACTTCTTGTTATAATCTTTTTTATGTGTTTCTTGAGTCTATATTTTTTTTATCTAGAGCTTCTGGTTGATCAAGACCAAACTATGGTCATACATCTTTTATTACAGATTTTTTTTTTCTCCATTTAGAAAACAATTCATCACTATAAACATTTTTCTTCTTTGGTTTAAATACAGAATTATGCAAAGAGTTCATTTCTTTTTTATAAATAATCATTACTGGTTGCTTTGTAATATGATGACTTCCTCTACCTATTCCATTTAGAGCTTCTACATCAGTAGTCTTAACAAACTTTTTTGATTTCAAATTAAAAAAGATATTTCAACCTGTTAATCATATAATCACTAACCGGAGGAACATTCAAATTTATCTCCAATGACTTGAGTGAGAGATTACACGATTTCTATCTTTCAAAATACAACATAAATAACATCACTATAAAAATAATAAGTTGAGAATTAATGGATCCTATATTAATATTGTGGACGGTTATGAAAGTATGACTCAATAAATTTATCTTTCTCATATTCATCAAATAATCAAGGATGAAGACATCCAAAAATCTTCAATACTTTTCTGTCATCATTTCTATGAATTATAAATCCTTGCATCATATGTTTTGTAAGGTGATTGTCTGCTAAGAGATGAGTAATTTTTTTGTCTTTATGAATCATAAAAAGAGATTTCTTATTACATTATTTATTAAAGGTTCCTTTTAATTTTGGAAGATTTTGAGAAGGAAAAAAGAATCACCTTCTGATGATACACCAAGAAATTGTGCAGGGTGATTTTTTAATATTTTAAACTCTCTATCCACTAGTGAAAAACAAGATTTAATATCAGTTTTTTTATTTTTGATGTCTATTTTTAACTGATGTTTATAAAGGTGATGTAGAAATATCATTTTCATCATATTTTTTCCCAAAACGAATGCCTTAAGTGATTTTGGATATGGGTTTCAGAATTGGTTATTTTAAAAGAAGATGCCAAAAAATTGAGAAAATGAGTTTTTTCAGCATCAGTATGAAGAAAATGGAAGTTGAAAACCATCAAGGAGTCTATTATGGCATTAGTTTCTTTACAAAACTGAATCCAAAACCGATTTTTTGCATCATATTTTGTTTTAAACCGATGTCGAATGTTAAAAGAATTGAATATTCAGAATATTATACTTAAATATAAATTGAATGGAATATAATAAAAACACATTATAGAACAATGAAATAATATTTATCATTGACTTAAAATATATAACTTATTTTTTTTCTAGTTAATAAAAAAATTATCTATGCATTTGTATTATAATGAAGAAATAAAATATATGTACCTGAAATTTAAAACATGTTCATTTTTGGTTATTATTGATGCATTCATTTGATTCTTAGAATGTTCAAACCCATATTATATCAAAAGAGTTACTTTTTAAACCCAAATGTAATATTATTCCTAAAAATTAGAATATACATTCATCAAATCCTAATCAGACAAAACAAATAGTTTGTAAAAATAGATTGAATATAGGTAAGTTTAGTTTGGGAATAATGCAGGTAATCATTGAATTCCTATAGAAAAATTTAATGATATCTTTTTGAAAAATAGAATAATATGTAAAAAAATATAAAAAAATTTATATAACTAACCTTATAAAATTCAGTAGTTTTCCTAGTTGTGATTATTTTATACATGAATCATAGAATATAATATCCACATTCAAATTTTTTTAATGATGAAACTACATTTACAAAGCATTAAATTGATAGTAAAAACCAATATATATCAAAAAAATCATAATAAAATCTAATATAAAAACTAATTAGCTTTACTTCCACATATTGGATTGCATTTGGTTTCTTAATCGACATGTGTTCACTGTTATATTTCTTCCATGAACTGAATTTTTGTATATTTAAACTAATAATAAATGTCTAAACAATTATAATAAAACATAATGATCTTATAAAAAACAAAAAAAACACCTGTCAAACAAGGTGGAAAATATTTTATGAACATTCCCTGATAAAGAGATAAACCAATATAAGGTGCATTCACTTTGTCAAAATATGCCTAACATCCAATTCTCCCCTACAATAAGAAAAGTTCACAATTAATGAAATTATAATGATCATTTGTTCAAAATTATATTTTTGTTCATAAATATCCAGAAATGGAAAAAACTAACACTCAATCTTCATCTGTGATAATCTATCACATATATATGAAACACTATCAGGATTCTGAACATATTTCACTGCTATGGAAATTAATTCTGGATCTATAAAACCTTAAATGCATATTCTTTCTTTTCGTAAAAGTAACGTGTTTAGATACCTAATTTAAAAACAAAATATACTTATAAATTTAATACCAACTTTTATTAATTAAATACAAATTCAAAAGTAAATTTACTTACACGGAAAACAATTTCCCCACATTCAGTCTGAGCCCTTCAAAATATAATTGATTCTTCATGTCTTCTTTGAGTAATCTCAATGGGTATTATCCTTTTCATATATCATTCCTCATCCAAAATTTGTAGATATTATTAAATGAAGAAGAAGACTGATATAATCTTTGTATCCCACAAGAAATATCAGAAGTATCTACAGTCAATTGTTCCGGAACATTTTTTTTCATTTCTACAGTTTCATTTTCATTGGGATAATCATATATGAGTTAAATGTCAGAAAACATTATAAGTAATTTTGAATAATTTGTATATAATATTTAAAAACTCATACCTCATATGAAATATAGTGAAGAAGACTATTTGGAAAAAGTTAAAAATGACGGATACAATCCTCAACATTGGTGATCTCCTTTGGAGGGAATAAAAGTAGAGCATTAGAATCTATAATATCATGTATTGATACACTGTCCTAAACCATCTGTATAGGCCAGTGATGTAAAAAATACCCAAAAAAATTCATAATTCCTAATGAAACAATATATATATATATAAGGATCTCTAGAAAATAACTAACAATATACGGTTTGGTCCGAGCACAGAGGTGTAGAATTAATATAGGCAGATCGGGTAGGGTAGTCTAGGTGAGCAGGATAAAAAGCCAAAAAAATTAAAAAATTTATATTAGTTTTTATAATTTATAAAATAGAAATATTGAATACAAATAAATAATATACAGTTTTGTCCGAGAAAGGATGTGGAGGATCATAGTTGGAAAGTGGGGCAAGGTAGTCCGGTTGAGCCAGATGGGAAGTCTGAAAACTAAAAAGTTATATTAGTGTTTATAATTTATAAATTAGAAAACATGATGAGAAATAAATAATATACAGTTTGGTATGAGCGAGGAGGTGGGGGATCATAGTAGGAATATGGGGCAGGGTAGTGAGGCTGAGCAGGTTGGGAAAGCTAAAAAATAAAAATGTTATATTAGTGTTTTTAATTTATAAAATAGAAAAATTGATGACAAAAAAATATTATACAAGGGAAGGCTACGCAGACTTTGCCTTCCATTCCAAGTGATCCAACGAATCCTTCTACACTATTGGTTGAATTTGATCAACTATAGATGATTTCATATCATTCTTCTTGTCTTTGAAGGATTCTTTCTCTAGGACTCTTGATTTCTTACTCTAACCAAGAAAATTATGAATATTAACACCAGTCTGATATCCTCAAACATAACCAAGGTGTTTTTCCTTTCCTAAAGTAGTGGCTAGGATTTCCATCCTAACCTAGGGGATAAAAGATCCTTTTGTCTCTTACTTCCGAAGTTCATCCTCATATGAAAGATGAAATAGTAATATTATTATTTCTAATTTATAAAATAAAAAAAAATTGATGAAAAATAAATAATATTTACATAAAATTTTGTCAAATAAATATTTAGCTTCCCTTGTAAGTTATTTTTTATTTTTCCCTCTTCATACATCTCTCTTTTTTTCATGGTAAGTAAGAGGAGATAGGAGACCAAACTGGACCTTTTTTGAACTCCTACTATATCAAGCTGTTAATGCATCGAATTTTCCTTCAATTATTTTCTTCTCTAGATACGGATACCCTCCATGTGATACTGTATGAGGGTATACATTTCTCAACCGGATCTCTTGATGAGATCTCTTAGAGGCTTATTATATAAATACAAAATACTCATTAATTAGATAAGTATATAATAAATTTTACAGTATAAAAAAAATACCATAACTAAAATTTTTCTTCATAATGACTATCAAAAAATCACTTCCATGTATCTTTATATATAAAATAATACATAAAGCATGGGTTTTCATAACTTCTCTTCCAAAAACATGATTTTTAATTAGTTTCTTTTAAAATATATCCATTTTACCACCAGTAAAGAGAGATGTATTTTCTTAATTTCTTTTATTTCACCAACATTGAATGTCATATGTAATTGAATAAATTAAATATGTCATTTAAAATATTTAATGATAAAAAATGACATCAAAGAAAAATAATAATTTATTTTACAATCATGGCCACCCACAACTACTGTTTCTCTATCATGTCCATGGACTTTCAATCAAGTTATAAAATATTAATCCTCCAATAGGTCGCAATTGATATATAACTGATAAATGGAACTACCTTTGGTCTTGTTCTATTATTACTATCATCAAAATGGATAATTAATCTCTCATCATCATGATCATGTTTCAGTTTTGGTAAACATGTAATACCACGTTTACTAACTTTAGAACTTGATTTCTCTATAGTAATATGAGACATATCCTTTACTGGGGAAGCATCAATTTTCCTACAAAAAAAATTGTAAATTTACTTTTTTTCATTCATTAAATAAGTATATTACCGAATATCTATAATATAAAAAATATATATACCTTGGTAACTGCTCCACTCTATCTTTATTTGACTTTCTACAAGAAAGTGTAATGAAATTTTTTATGCCTACATATGATTAGAAAACTTGGTATTTAGAAATAAGGATGACAAAATTAAGTAAGTTAAAAAAGTGTAATGAATTTGAATGTTTTAAAAAAAGAATAAATAGATAAATATTTAAAAATAAAATTAGAAGACCAATTTAGTGTTTTCCCACATGCATTCATCATCATCAGTATGTACTACATGCACTATTTTTGTCTTATACTCATTGTAATCATTTGTAAATTTTGTAACAGATGATTAAGGCTCATGTAAGTCATTAACATCATCAAAATCATCCTCATCACCAAAATGGTATCTTTTTCCTTGAAAAACGATGTAATATTGATCATTAGATGGACCAATGACATAAAATACCAACATTTCATGTATTTCCATGATAAATGGTTACTCATTGTAATTAAATATTTTCAAATCAACCAGTTTAAAACCATATTCATCATGATTCCCACAACTATTACTATTAACTCAATTATACTTAAATATGGTGACTTGAAATTTAATATAATCAATTTCCCATATGACTTCTATAAATCCAAAATATGGTGTTGCTGCAAAAGTTTGGTTTCTATATTTGTCACTAGAAAAATGAACTACTTTAGCAAAGAATATCACACCACTATTCTAAACAGTACTTTTTTCATCCATATTTTTATGTAAAATGTGTATCCATTAATATCAAAACCATACCATGTGATCACATTTGGGGATAGTCCCCTTGCTAACCACTTCATTGTCTCTAATGCATATATATCTATGTTGAATTTCTATTTAATCCATGAAACACATGTCTTATTATCCTCAATAATCAACTAATTCTCATTTCTTTTCAAATATCATAACTTGGATTCTGTAATATGTGATGATATATATGATTGAATCTCATCAGTGCTATCCAAAATGTATAAATTTTTCAACACCACTTCATTAAGTGGAATGAACTTTACCTATAAGGCTTGAATCTCCCTACATTCACTATCAACTATCATATGTCAAGATATAGGGAGACTGATATGCTCCACTCCATACAAATAACCAATAAAAAACATGATAACAACCTCTAATACATATTTTTTATCAACAGAGGCCTTTGGTTGATAAGGATTTTTAACATATCCCTTCAAAATTTTCATATATGTTTCAAAAGGATACATCTATCATAAATAAATAGTCCCACATATTCTTATCCGAAACACCAAATGAATCAGTAGATGAACGATTATATCAAAAAATGTAGGTGGAAAATACATTTCTAGATGACCAAGAATTATATTTTCTTCATTCTCCACCACATTTAACAAATTTTTATTGACAACATTTCTACATATGGATTTGAAAAAATTACATAACCTAATTATTGTCTTTCTGATAGATGTTATCAATATACCACAGAATGGTATTAGTAGAAGCTGTTACATCAACAAATGGAAATCCTGAGATTCCATACCTATTAATTTTCAATCCTTTAATGATAAAACATTATTCAAATTTGAAGAAAAAACTTTGGGTTAATTAATACCATTAAGACACCGAAAAAATTCTACTTTTCAATATTTCTTAATGTGTGACATGATGGAGGTAAATATGTTATGTTTCCTTTCATGGTGGGAGATATCTCCAAATGTATTCTCATTAATATCAAGTCTAATATAGCATGAAATATATCTTTTTTCATTACTTTTATGTCTAACAAAGTTCCAATCAAACAATTACATATGTTTTTCTCAACATGAATAACATCGATGTTATTTTCTATCTCTAAAAATCTCCAATAAGGTTGTTCAAAAAAATAGACTTCTTCTCCAAGATATTTCTTTCAAGACCAAAACAACTTCTCTTTCCAAACGTCGAATCAATATTTTTCACCCTATCATAAAATTTTTCAGCTAATAATGGCTGAGGTAGGAAGGATGTATTTTTTATAACCATTAAATTCTTTTTTCAAGCTATGAAAAGGTTGATCAATTCGAAAAAAAATATTTGATGTCCCAGGTACACTGTCTTTCTTCCATTCTAAAATTTATAATATAATTTCTATTCTTCACAAATTGGACATGATTTATATCCCTTAACACTATATCTAAATAAGTTTTCATATACAAGAAATTCATTTATAGTGAATATTATCAAAGCATGCAAAAGAAAATACCCTTTCTTATATAAATCGAAAACTTTAACACATGCCTCCCTTAGCAGTTTAAAATCAATAGCCAATGGTAAAATATAAACATCAATACCCTTTCATAGTTGTTTTGGTCCAAAAATAATTATGATCATCAAATCATTTTTTTCATACATAGAGGTGGGGACAAGTTAAAAACTATCAGAAAAATAGGCCATGAACTATGTTGGCTACTAAGGATCTAATATAGATTCATTCCATCTGTACAAAATCCCATTCTGTGATAGCTAACATCACTTCCCAAATCATGAATTTTATTATCAACACTCTTCCACTATGGTGAATAAATAGGGTGGCTTAATTTAAGATTAGATATGTTCTCATCCTATTTCTATCTTAACATCTTTTACATCAACTAATTCTGCAATTAGATGCTTCAAATGAGGAATTATTGCAAGGTACCAAATTGATTTAGTAGGAGTATTGATTCTGGTACCTAATAATGAATCACAGTTGAATAATTATAATTGTATGCATAAAATATTGGAATATATCTTTAGAAAGTAAAATAATGATTTTTCATTATGTTAGATGACAAAACCTGATAATGTATATGATTTGACCTTCCCAACTATCTTATAGCATGATGTCCCACGTGTAGGAAAACATGATATATATTCATTTTGTTTCCTATATATTACACAATCGTTAGGGAAAGCATATATCATTTCATACAACAATCACATTGGGAATAAAATTTTATTCACCTCATAATTGGAATCTAGAAGCTCATTTCCTTCAACAAGTAGCTCTTTTAACATCTTATGTAAGCTGGATAAAATTTTATCACTCCACCCATTTTTTATTTATGTTGACTAATCTCAAAAATTACGATAACACTATATATTTATTGCAAACTATAAATAAGGGTTTTGAAGAATCTACATACAATTGTTCAACAGATTATTTTTTTTGATGGTTTCAACACCTAAATCATGAATTAATTTTTCAATATGATCCTCATCATCATTATGAATATTTTCATCCACATTGGATATTGAATTTTTAGTTATTTTATTGAACCAGATCCAACGTGTATAATTCATGATAAAACCATAACAATTGTGACGATCCTTCATTTCAAATGAGTTTATCGTTCTCATATTCAAATAATTCACACATAAATAGAAAATCCAATCATTGTTTTGAATTTTTTGTTTTGAAAATTCCAATAATTCATCAGCTTATTTTTCATATTCGGTAGGGGTTCTTTGTATATATATCTAATTACGATCCATTCAATACCTAATATGACAATATAATTAGTTAATATGTAAAAACATGTAAAGATTTAATTATATTAAAACATATTATTTTGTCTTCTTTTCATGGATCAAGGAAAAACACTTTCCAAAAAATTCATACTATTGTTTTAAAAATCATCACATTCCATAGAAGACAATACTCATTTTCTAAAACTAAATGCTCCTTTGAAAACACCAACCAATTTTAAATCATTTTTAATTATTTTTATTTCTCAAATTCACAAGTTAATTTTGAAACATTCTAATTTGTTTAAAAAACAATTAACATAATTTTCTAAAAATGAAACTAAATCAATATTCAAAAGGATCTTATATATTCAAAACATTCATATAATAAAATACAAGTTCTATTTCAAAACACACCCCCATGCTGAACCATCATATGCTCCATTATCCCATCCAAACCCAAAAAGTGTATACTCCCATTATACCAAATCGCAAAACCTCACTTACACTCTCATGAGTCACATTTCATCAAATCATGCATCATACATAGAACCCACTAACCATTCCCCACTGCATAGTGATCACAACTAACTAAGAGAAACTTTTTTTTAAATTTTCAACAATCCCAACATCTCACCTATTCAAAGGCCCACTTCATGATCATATACTACATGTTAACTATACTAAAATGATATTTTTTTAAAACTATCATCATACCATTGAAACTGTATCCCAAATAAAAAGGATGAAGTATCCTCCTAATAATTCCATCTAAAACCAATTTCATTACCAAATCACCGCAATTTCTATACATCACAGAATTTGAAGGCATCTTCTTTCCTATACAACATACTCAATGGTACCTTCAATTAACTAATATCGTAAATTAAATAATATATTCTAGATTCTAGTCTATAAATGAACTGGGTAGTCTTAGATAAACCCCTATTGGGTATCCCTCATCCACTACATATCATCCCAAGGGTACTAAGCTCTTAATCCTTACTTATAACCATATCTCATATATTAAACACATTATGGATAAAGTTCAATTCTCCCATACCTTATGTCATATGAAATGTCACATGTCATGACATCATCTAAATAGTTCACAAGTTAATGTATGCATGTAAGGAATCATATTTCATTTCATCATCACACTCTATAGAAATGATCCTTTTTGAAAATCTATATGTAAAACTATCCCTACAAGGATCATTATCCCCATGATATATATATAATAGATTCCAAATAAAAAACAAATCACTACTCACTATAGTAAATCATAGTTTAATCAGTTAAAAAATTTAAGTTATAAATAATTTATCTTCAAAATTAAAAAAAACATAACAAATTCAGAGTTGAACATCAAAAATGGAACCTTAATGAGAAATTTTTACTTTTGAATGCGTTGAAGAGTAAAAACTGCATTCTCTAAACCAAAATTATTGTAAAAATGAAATACAATGACAAAAAACATAAAACCAGACCCAGTTGATTGTCACTGATAATAGGTATCTGAATAAAAAAAATCTCATTGATGATGTAATAAGAGTAGATTAACAAGAATGGTGTCTGGAAATCATAAAAATCTGAGAAAACCTACACCAATGGTCATTAGATATCAAAAAATGGGCAAAGGAGTCATCGTGGGTCAAGAGGATGAAGTAGCGAGTTACGTATCATAGATATAAAAAATGAGGTTTTTCTTATCCCGATTATTTTAAAAGATTTTTTTCATAGGTTCTTAGAAATCACAATGCCGAAGATTTCAAAAAATATTTTCAGCTTTAGTTTTTATAAAAAATAATGTGAATTGTTTATATATATATTGTTTCAGTTTTCACAAAAAATGACGATGAAATCTTTAAAAAATATATGGGGTAATTTTATTACAAAAACCAACAACCAAATTTTCTTTCATTTATGGTGTTGGTTTTTATGAAAACAGACACCATAAATCATATGTGAGATTTATTTGGAAACATTGTTTATTAAAACTGTATCCAAAACACATATTTAAAAAAAATTTGTCAGTTTTACGAAAACCAATGCAAAAAACATCTCATATAAACTATTAGAGTCAGTTTAAAAAACCGACATCATTACTTAGATATTAAAGTTGTTATTTCTACTAGTTATCATGCATTAAAATGATTACATATAAATAACTATCAATATTCATAGTACGATAGAATGGTCTAAATTAATCCATGATTATATGATCATGATAATCTGAGGGTTTCATTGCACAAACAAATCCCCATCCTTGTAATTGAATAATTCTTTTCAACAAAGAAACATACTTATTATAAATATATCTTGTTACTATCTTTTCAAATAAAAACTTCCCAAAAAACAGTTTATGGAAACTGAAGCCTTTAATTTATGGGACATGGTGTGAGAGGTTTCAATAGTATCTGAAATGAGTATAAATAAAACATTGGGCACAAAAAACATTGGAATCCTCTACTTGTTTGTTATAATAGGTTTAGTGAAAAGAAGTGAAAAACGATGTGGGACAGGGTAGGGTGGTTCCTTTATATTAGTTAATAAAATATGACTATTCAGATTCTATGGTTTATATTAGAAAAAAAAAAGATCCAACGTTTGAAAATATTTTAACTCTTGATGTTTTTTTAAAAATATTGTATTCATCATGAATCTGATAAAGTATTAAAAGAAAAACAATTATCATATTCAAAATCAATTAGATAAAGGGTTTTAATAGAAAATCAAATACCAAAAAATTGATTTTAAAGTGTGTAGCGTAAGAAATAGTACCCTTTAGTGTCTTATAATAGATCTATTGGTTTCGATATATTATTCTTTGAAAAGAAAAAAATTAGTGGGAAAATAAATTGATTTTAAAATTTTTTTATTACAAAGAACTTTTTTGTACAAAACTTTTTTAGAAACAAAATTTATGAGTATGCCTATTTTTTAGTTTGAAAATTTTATGACTACAAAAAGTTATGTGTATGAAAATTTTTTAGTACACAAATTTCTGAGTATAAATTTTTTTTAGTATGAATATTTTTTGAATACTAAATTTCCAAAGTATGATAATTTAGGAGTATAAAAAATTTTTAGAACAAATATTTATGAGTGTGAAAAAATTATGAGTATGAAAATTTTGGAGTATGAATTTTTTAGTCTAATAATTTTTAACTATGAAAAATTCAAAGTATGAAAATCTCTGAGTACGAAAATTCATGAGTATGAAAATTTATATGAATAGAATTTATGGAGTATAGAGGTTAATGACAATGAAAATTTATGATAAAAGATAATTAAAAAAGAAAAAATTAAATAATACATACCCCCCCCCCCCAAGAAAAAGAGTAACTTAATGTAAAGAGATGATTTAAACAAGAAGTATATATCAATGATTAATTCACATTGATCATTCCTAGAATCTATTTAATGTATTCAGATCTATGATAAGGTGATAGCCTTGTAAAAATATATTTATGTTTATAATACATTCTGATAAATTTTAAAATGATATCTCCTTTAAGAATATGATCCCTAAGAATGTGAAGTCGATGATTTCCCATCTATTGAGATAACTGAACATTTCATTTTATGTTATAAATTTATTCTTATATTCCCTACTACCCCACACATAAATTATCTTATTAATCCATTGAGAAATTACATTGAACTCTTCTTCCAACATTCATGAAAAATAGTAAAATAAATAATGATTCATATACGGTATCCACCACCTTATATCTCAAAGAACTCAATCATTCCCATCTTTTTTTGCCTGATAGTTGTTTATGGTGCTAGTTTTTAATCATATGTTATAAAAACTTATTAGGAATAATCAAAATATCATTCCATCTAAATCATCATCTAATTTTTTCTCATCAAAAAATTGTCTACCACATTAAAAGAAAATCTAATTCATTTTGGTTCCATCATTGGTATACAAAAAGCATACTATGAGCAAAAATAATCACAATGGAAAATTATACAGTCATGAAGAATCATTTATAGGATATCTAAATCATAACACTTTATTTTTAATATTTTAATCCTTATTTTTAAACAAGGTAATTCATTGATATTATCAATTAAAATAATTCATGATGGTTAGTAAAGACTTTATGAATTAAAAAATTATATCCCCTAGGAGTGTTAAACTAGGTGAACAGTAAGGCCAGATCATGTATACTAGGTAATAGTTGAGTCTAGCCCAATTCACTCTTTTTGTACTCATTTCGCCTACGTAAAAATGTTCCCTAATCATATCCTCTTATAGTATTCAGACATGGAATTATTTTTAAGAAAAAAAAGTCACTTTCTCACCAAATCATTAAGATATCTTCCTATACCTATCCATAATGATTATCATAGGTTTATGTTCCCTAATTTGTATTTTCCAAAATAAAATTACCAACGTTTATAGAAAACACACTCGCATACCAATTGTAAATAACCTGACCATATTACCCTAGATCTGATGGTTACATTTTTTACATTGGTTAAAAATACATGTGATTTTGTTCCAAATGTTTTAATAGTATATTATTCTTGGTAAACTTGATACATTATTTAATTTCAAAATAAAATTAGAAACATAACATACAGCATAGTAACACCTTCATGTACATCATTATTTCATCTATAATTTCCCTATATATCAATCATAAAAAAATTTCATGCATCCTTGAATGAAGAAACATAATAAAGGGGTGATATATAATTCTTAGTAAGGGTAATAACACAACAATAAAAAAAATCAGTAATGTGGTAGGAATAACTGATAATCCAAAAATTCCTTATATATTATCTCATGAGTTGGAAACTCATCCATGGATCTCATAAAAATGTAATAATTAATGTACATCATCAACTAAATTAAAAATTATGAATTTCATAATACCATACTTATGAAACATACTATTGTGTCCTTCATCTATGATATATGATATATTTTTGATTCCTTATTCAAAGATATCTAAGAAATCGGTAAGGCCTCAACCAAAACCCAAACTAGTTTGTCACATAGTAACTTTTGATACATCATGGAGTAATATTGGGAACCTCCCATCACTTATTATGTCTAATGAGTTAATCATATGATATGGTTGGAACATCAATTGTGTAATCATTAAAATTGAAAATCTTGCATATTAAATGTTAATAATTTCCCCAACCAGTAATCATAATCCTAAAAAAACCAGAGTAATATAGATAATGGTATCAAAATAACACATCCCAAGTAAAACTAGTCATAAACCATCCTAAGGAATAATTATTATTGTATAGATAAAAAATTTTCCAGTGAATCATAAGAAAAATAAATGGTTATTTACATTGATGAATACAAAAACCATTAAATGATAATTAAAAATATATTTCAAAAAATAAACTTTTCAATTTGAAGGTAAATTTTTTTAAAACTAAGACATCAAAAAAATTAAAAATATTTATCTAAAAATAAATTTGAAAACATATGAATGAACATTTAAAACATTTATTTTTCATGATGGAAAAAATCCTTTTATGTCGAGTATTTAAGAAAAATTATTCCTTTCAAATTTCCGACAAATATTTAAAAAATGTTGTGTTCAATAAAATGATTAGAGGATTCTTTCAAACCATTTTTTTAAAGTAAAACAATGGTGAAAATTAATTTAATTAAACATTTGAGTGTATTAAAATCATTTTTGAAAAAATTTCTATAAAACATGGTTTTGGAATAAAAAGGGATTTCGAGTAAAAAGATAAATGTAGTTTGTTTTCTTAAAAACAAGCTTTTCAAATCTTTTGTTCATAAACAGATGAAAATTTGAAAAGAAAATTTATTGACCTGAAATAATAATCCTAAAATAAAAATTATGAGTTTCTTGAAATGTATATATCATAATTTTCCTTCATTGAAAACATAATCATGAACAATCCTGAGAGACAATGAGATTGTTACAAAAATATTTACCACATTGTTAACTCTAAAATTACTATCAAAATAAAAGAAATAACATCAAAAGTAAATTTAATTCAATAATGATAATAGTATGAATGATATAAACTATAAAAGGATAATTATATACACTACATAAATGAACTATGTGGTGAATATGGTATACATATCACTGAAGTAATAGTCAGATGAGAAACTGTTACATAATGCATCAGTTCCTTCATATCTAATAATACCTTCTTTTATAATTAATATATTTTTATTATATTGTATTATTCATAATTAAAATTATATATATCATACCATATATTATCTACAATAATTCTTTTATGAATCGTTTAATAAGAACTCATTGTCAAAATTTCTTTTCTAGGTGATAATTATTTCATATTTCATATATGTTTTAGGAAAATAATATAGGACATTTTACATTTATATTATTCCACTATCTCTATAATTTTAACCATGATAAAAATATGATATTTAATCATTATATAAGTATTTATAATATTTTATGAAAGTCTTATAGTGGAAAAAATGGCAATGTTCAAGGAGACGGTAGTTCATACGAATACATGGATGTTATTAATAATTTTCAAATTAATGGAATGATAAAGGAAAATAATATTTCAGGTTTATAGGACCATTATGTTATAATATATTTTATTTATATTCATTAAATTTTTTCTTATAAAAATACAAGTAAAAATAAAATGGAAACTATTTTACATATCTACGTGGTGGCGGTCATCCATTTATGCCCAAGAGAGACATTATTATTTTCCAATTGATTAGAATGTATGAAGGAATATATAATATTATAATTTATGAATTATATTTAATTAGTAAATATAAAATACATATTTTATTTCAATAATTATATACATATGTGAAAGGTGGTGATGGAAAACGTGTTACATCGTTTCATAAGGGGGGATTCTTTTGTACACAAAATAAATGGGATCATTTCCCATTTAATAGAAGTAAATATTTATATAATTTATGATATTAACTTAATAAAATCTTAGTATATATTATATACTAGTGTTATTAATTTATCATATCAATATAAAATTTTATTGTAGTTCAAGAAGAAAGAAAACAAAAACGTGTGTTATGAATTTTACTTATTATTCACAGAGCCTCATTAGGTTTATACAAACATCATTCATTGGATGGTTTAATACAAAAATTTATTACAATAAAAATGTACGGATAAAATTAATGAATATATTATTTTAGTTATTGTCTAATTGAAATGTCTTTGGAAGTGTGGATAGGAGAAGAGATGGGGTGACCTTTTATAAGTCATAGAGAAGACACAAATGAAATGTTTTAATAGAAAAGGATATAACCAAGATTTTCACATGTCAAAAGGATAAAAAAATAATTATTATAGAATAAATTATTATATAATTTCTATATATAGACATAAAATGGTAATTATACATGATTTTTGGTCATGTTAACCTTTATTATTTTAGTTATCCCTTGTTAAACCTATTTTCCCTTAATGGTGGTATATAATTTTTAATATTTTTACTATTAAATATGATAAAAATTAATTTTAAAAATTTATATTACCTTAATTAGTTGTATTAAAAATCATTAATACAATATTCCAAATTATATTTATGTAATTGGATAAATTTAATTTAAAATCAACCTTGAAAATTTGATGAAATGTGGTGTTTCCAAAAAAACAATTATCTTAAGTAGGGAATGTTTTATTATAAAATTTAGAATTGAAATTGATTGAAATGAACTAAATTTTATTTACTATACTATAATATAACATATTTTACATTCTATACAATTTAAATCAAAATTGGTAATTTTAATTCTATAAATGAAAATAATTTCTTTAATAAAAACCATCATTTATTAGTATTCATCAAAAAATTAATATTTTCCCAAAAGTATAAAAAAATTCCTATGATCATTTTGAAATTATTATCTAAAAAATTATGTTATCCTTTTAATATGAATTTTCTAAATCTGGTTTTAATTTGTTGTAGTGTATGTTTATAAAGCGTGATAATTCGAAATTTTAGAAAATAATATCATTATAAAACAATTTATTTCATTAAAATGATTATTATTTTTTTTATAATAAATATATTACAATTTCATTTATTTTATACATGTTTAAACTTTATATTTTTTCAAAATTTAGTTATTCTAATTAATTTCTTCCAATATAATATCTAGGTCATAATGGTATACTATATTATAGTTTATCTAGACTTATGGTTGCATGTTCTATAACCTATCAAAAAGAATGAATTTTTTTATAAAGGAATATATCATAATATATTGGGTATTTAAATTATCATCTAGGATCTGGGATAGGTTTTATATGTGCTATCATACCTAATTTTCATATTTTTAAATCTTATTTTGTCACCTTCTTCCCACATTTAATAAATTTCCTCCTTAAAATTTTATGTTTTTCACGGAAAATAAGTGGTTTACATTTGAATTTTTTTTAAACCCCCCCCCCCATCATAAAATTTTTTAGTACAAAATCTTATTAATTAAGGGAAAGTTAATTATTAATATCATTTATATTAAAACATAATTAGTTTTAAATGTTGAAGAAATTGGTGGGAATTTAATATATAGGCATTGAAGAAAAGAACAAGTAATTATGGAGAGTGAAAAACATCATTGATCATGTAAAAGTTAATGATAAAGAGAAAGTCAAAAAAATGATATATTTTTCTGAATTAATATACAATTTAATTCATCATATATTATATAAATAAGATAAATTTTATTTTCAAGTTCATTTTTCTCTCAATTCGAGAGATTATTTTACTATCACGATAGAGAACACTAGAAAATTTACTTACATGATATATTTTAATTATAATTTCAAAATTTTTGTTTTATTAGATTAATTTGAACATCATTTCTTACTATAATAAAAAAATATCCAATATGAACTTCTTTATACCTAAAGAACTAAAAATATCTTTTAATAGATCATATGATCCCAAAAATAATGTAAAGTTACTCCACCTATCTCTATATATCTTCCAAGACCAAATGTCTAGAAACATTTATCAATTAATTATTTAACATATAAAACCACAAAAATATACCCACTTTCATACTTTATCTATTTAATAATTACTAAATCTTTAAACTCATCCAAAAAATTCTCACCAAATTCAATTTTTAAAAGATTTAGAAGAAACATCAGTAAATTTCTAAAATCAATATAACATTAGATTCACCAAACAAAAAAAATGAATCTATTAATTTCACATAACAAATATATGAATTCCTTTATCACAATAACACCATAATGAAAACATGAATTATTTCAGCAATATAATCATTAATTGTTGAATGTATAACATTAATCCAAATACGATGAAAATCCTTGTAAATATATCTTAAACTATTAAATCGCTTACTAATTTTAATGTCATCAATGTTGTACATTAAATATATCCATATAATTTTGTGTCAATATAGTACATATTAAGGGTTATGTTCCTTTAATCGTGTGTTTTCAAAAAGAATAAATTTTCTCAAGAATCACTTTTCTAGGTAGCATTCAATATATTCTCTAAAATACATAAATAAATACTATTTTAGTATTGTCCTTATACATTTCATGATTCTTATTACATAAATAATATTGATAAAATAATTCTAAAACATAATTATTTGAATCCAAATACATAAAAAAAACAATCATTCAACTTAATTAATTAAATATTAACTAGGCTTCATCGATCTATTCCATAAAAATTCTTTCCAATCATATGTCACTTTATAACTCTTTATCATCAATAGAAATACCATCACATATACATCCTTGTTGATCTTATACTTTAGGTTTTCCTTTTGGATATCAATTTTCATAATGTATATACTATCCATAATTAAAATAGGTATCCATTGAAAAACCCATATGGATTCCTATATTCACATCCGTTGTGTTAAATATAATTTTTATTTTCCATTAAAATTTAATCATTATGTTCTGTAATTCTCCAGAAATAATATATTTTCCCAATTATTTGAGTAATCCCCTTGAGTTCTTGTTCCCAGATTCTTCACATTTATGTTACTGAATCTTATTTCCTCCATGGTCTCAACCACATCATGTCTTAGTGAACTCTATCATTCTATTCATTGGTGTGTTTGAGAGTGGGATATGGTTAATGTAGTTAATCATATATTATGATAACTATTTAGGAATATTCCAAATATCCTACATTCTTTTCAACTTTATATTTGGTTTCTCATCAACATGTTTTATATAAAATTAAACATTATCCTAGTTCCATATAGTTTCAGCCATTACCTAAAATAATAAATAATAGGGTGGGAAACACAAATGATATTTGGAATTCATATAGTCATGAAGAATCAATTATCGGATATCTAAATCATGAAAACATATTTTCAATCAATGACACCATAATATTAATATAGGGAATACGTTTTCATAATCTATTCAAATCCATCATGATTGTTTGTAAATAAAATGTAAATAAATTAAAGAATATCCATATGGAGTGTCAAAAAAGTTGAACATTAAGGCCCGATTTTATGTACTAGGTAAACCATTATTCATTACCCCTACACCTTTTTAAAATTTATTAACCTTAGGTACATCCATTCTAGAAGCACTTACACTTGTAATTTCCAAAAAGGGATGTATTGTTAGGGAATAAATTTAATATATTTCTCAAAAAAACTATAGGATGTTATTATATACTTACCATCAACTTTTTTATAGGTTTATTTCCCGTAATCTATATTTTCAGAAATCTTATTTTAAAGGATTATACTAGATATTTTATAATACCAATCATAAAGATCCCAACCTTAGTATCCAAGAGGTGGTGATCACATTATTAAATTAGTGATCAATACAAATTATGACATCCAAAAGAACCAAATAAATTAGTTATCTTGGTATAATAAAAATGTAATTGCATTTAAAATAACAAATAAAGACAAACAATTCAACATTTTATATTCTTTGAGTACATCGTTATTTCATCTATAATATCCCAACATATAAATCAAAAAACATTTCCTAGAACCCAAGGGAATGGAAAAAACAAGAAATGGGTGGGAAAAATTCTCATTAAGTGTAAGAATACATTGGAAGCTAATAAGAATTCAAAAATATGTATGTAATATCTGATAAACATATATTTACATATAAATAATATCATGACCTAAAAAAATTCATGGATATAGTTGAAATAAAAATTACATTGAACTAAATAAATAAATTCATAATTATGGGAATATATAATGATGGAAGACATAATGATGAAATATATAATTATATCTAGTTGACACATAAAATTGATTCCATTTACCAAGACATCAAAAATAGTTTTTAGGCCACAAACCAATACATCTACATTAATGGCTAAGCACTCAGCCAAATCCCACTCTAGATTGTCTTCTGAAAACTATCAATACATCAATGGGATACAAAGGGCCCCACCCATCATGTACTAACTCCAATGAATTCATTATATGAAATGGGGGAAACATAATCAATATAAATAATTGCATTGAAAAACTGGCATATGAAATATTAATAATTTCTCAAATTGGTATACATAATCATGAACCATGCAATTTAATATTGAGAACTGATTCAAAATAGACATCCCCAAAAAACTGATTTTTAACAATTAAAAGTATTATTTAAGATGGTATCAATATAATAAAACCCACTGTATAATATGTAACATCTTGGTTTTTTTATTTTGAGGAATATAAATTCCAATAAATATCATTAAAAATTTTTAATGGAAAATAAAGTTTCATCGTTTAAAATCAATATTTCATAGAATTAAAAGATTAAATAATTTTTTGAAAATAACTTTCATTTAAAATAATCTTGAAACAACATGAAGGAATATTTCGATGATTTGGTGGTCATGGTAGTGGGAACTACTAGTCAAGTCATGAATGATAAAATAATAATTCATTTCAAATTTTTAGTAAAACAAAAAAAATTATTATTCAAAAAATGATAGAAATGTTTCTTATAAAAAAATTGAAAAAGTAAAACATGGGTAAAAATATCCTTAATAAATAATTTGTGGGTATTAATTGAATTTTTAAAAACATTTTTAGAAACATATATTCAGATGAAAATGTTTTTTTGACCGAAGAGATAAATGATGTCATATTTCGTTAAAAACTACTTTTTCTCTCATTTTTTCATAAAGAGGGAAAAATGGGGGTGAAAAATATATTCTAAAAATATATCTAGATTATATAAAAATTAATTGGTTACATGAAATATAGATCATAAAATTTCATTTTTGAAAACAAAATCCTGAACAATCTGGATAAACAATGGGATTCTAACATAAACCATTACAACATTGTTAACATATGAATCATAAGCCCCATGAATGAACTCAAATCAAATTAAACATTGAATAGAATAAAAATTAAGTTATTAATGATATCAAATATCATATTGGAATTACATATACACACAAGAGAACAATGTGGTGAATATGGAGTATATCTTATAGATGTGAAAGTGCGATGGGAAATCATTACATAAGGGTTGATTTCCTTCATATTTGTTTTTAACTCCTGTATAATAAATATATTTTATTATAAATATATTAAATAACCATAATCAAATATTTAATATAATATATTATTTAATTTCATACTTTTATGTCCATTTTATTTGTAATTCTTTGTTAAAATAAATCTTTCAGGTGGAAATTACTTCATATTTCATACGTGTTTTGGTTCTGTAATTTAAGTCCTTTTATGTTTTTCATGGTTACATAGTGTATATAATTTTATCCATCATATTACATTCCTAAATAATAATTTTATAGGTTTGCATAGGTGTACATAAAATGTAAATATAAGAAAACGAGTTACACTGCACATGGATATAGTGGGTCATACACACACATGAATTTTGTTTCTATTTGGCAACAGACGGAAGTAGATAAAAGTACATAATATTTAAAAATTACAAAACCATTAATTTATCAAATATATTAAATAAAATTTTAAAATATATCCTTATTAACATTTATGTCAATATATAGCATTTCGCATATCTCTGTAGAGGAGGTAGTCCACACACACACATGAGTGACATTATTATTTCCAAAAAAATGGAATGTAAGAGCGTATATTTGATATTGTAATTCCATAAGTATACTAATGTAATAAAAATCAAATATCAATTTTAAATACATCATTATATCAATTCTTGAGAGGTGGTGATGGAAAACGGATTATATTAGTTCATGTGGTGACAGTCCGCTGTACAAATGAACGATAACTTAATTTCCTATTTAATGAAATTATATATTAAAATAGGTTATGAAATAAAAATAATAAGTTATAATTACTTATTAAGTAATTTTTTTGTATAATGTTTAAATAATATTTTTTGATGGCGAAATAATAAATAAACCAAAAAGTAAAGTCTTTGATTTTTACCTCTTCTTCAGAAAACCTCTTTTGGTCTATACCAGAAGCCATCATAGGAGAGTTTACTAATACAAATAAGGCCTATGGGATTGGGGGAGGGAAATATTTAATAAATTCTCATAAATTATTTTAAAAACCAAATTTCCGAGGAAATTTAAGAATTTGGGGGATATGGGTGGACTTTTATAAGTGGGGGTGGAGGACACAGTTAGAATTTTTTAAAAGAAAAAATGGTTCCCAAATTTTCATATTCAAAAAGTAAAGAAATAGTTCATTATTAATATGTTTCTTATATAATTTCAAAATAGTTCAATAAAATAGTAATTGGATAATTTTATTGTCCATTTTAACCGTTGTCTTTTTAGTTTAACCCCAGGTAAAACTAATTTCACCTTAACAAAAATAAATTTTTTTTACCATATTTATTATTCATTATGAAAAAAATAATTTGAGATAATTACTCAATATTAATTTATATTATACATAATATGTAATCTGTTCACAAATGTAGAAAATTTAAATTTAAAATTAATGTTGCATAAGTGATGAAAAAGTGGTATTTAAAAGTGAAAATTATCATTAGTATCTAAAGTATTAGTATCAAAAACCAATATGAAATTTAATATAATTACCTAAATTCTATTTTATATAATATAATTGGAGTAATTTTACTTTTAAAATAATTAAAAACAAAATGGTTTGTGAAAATTGCTAAATGAAAATGCAATTTTCCATAAAAACATGTATTTTTTCATTATTCGTCAAAAAACAAATATTCTCATAAAATTCTCAGAAATTAATTCTACGAAAATTTTAAATTTATGTTTTAAAAAATTAAGTTCATTTTTTAAATTAGATATTATAAAAATGGTAAAAATTAATTTTAATGTATGTGAAAAAAGTGTAAATAAACCCCCATCTAGAAAAATAATGTTTTTCATAATACATTTATTTTTCATTAAAACGATTTTTTTATTTATAATAAATTGATTACAATTAAACTTATATTAAAAATTTTTATGCAAGTTATTTTCATAATATAGTTTATTCTATTAATATCATACAATATAACAGATAGATTATAATATTATACTATATTACATTTCATTTAGACTCAGGTTTCTGTTCCATAATGTGTCAAATAGATAGAACTTATTTAAAATAAATATATCAAAATTTATTGGGGTGTTTCATTCTCTTATAGGATTAATGTTTTAGAAGAATTAATTATAGATCAATATTTTATTGTTTTAAAATATTAGGGTGTTATATTTTAGTCATCTTTAAAATATTTTGTTCTCTTAATTTTTACATGGGCTCAGAAAAATGGGGTTGGAAATTGGAAAATTCATATGTTAAAAACCTAAAATGTAAAAGGGGTTATTAAAAATCCTACCAAAATAGGTAAAGTAAAATATGAACATAATCTATAATAACACATAAATAGGATTCCATATAGAATAAAATTGGTGAGAATTGAAATTTTTAACATCAAAGTAACATGTATAAAATTATTAAGAGTGATATATAACATTAATCACAAGAAAGTAAATTATATGGAAGAAATAAATTACCACAAAACTATAAATTTTTTATGAGTTCAAATACAATTTGGTTCATTATATATAAAGGTAATTTGGAAAAATTTATGTTTCAAATTTCATTTTTTCTAATGTTGAAGAATTATTTTACTATAAAGATAGAGAACACAAAACAAATATGCTATCATGACATAATATAAGTAAACATTCATCATTTTTAGCCTCGATCAAATTGAAAATAATTTCTTACAGCATGAAATGAAAATATTATATGAAATTATTTATTCCTAATATTTTAAATTTACTCTCAAAAAATTAATGAGATCAGTAATATATGGGTAAGTCATTGCTAATGTCTCAAAATATTTTACCATACCAAAGTAGTAAGAACATGTAATCCGATAATAAATTAATTTTTAAAACCCCAATAAGAACCAAAAAGATTAATATAATCCATTTAATAAATATTTAACCTTAATAATTTTCATAAATGTGTTTGACCAAATTGAAATCCCTAAAAATGATGGAATATCCCTAAATTACAAAATCAAATTATCATTAGATTATCTAAAGGAAATGACTTAATTATTAATGTTACATACCAAGTATTTGAATTCCTTTATAAATATAAATTCATAATAAAAACATGTATTCTTCTAAAAATTATGTCTCAAATTGTTGAATATATTATGTAAATCAAAAAAAATATTTAAACCACATAAAGATAACATAAATAATTATATCACTCTCTAATATTAATTTCAAAAATATTATCCCATAAATATATATTTATAATTATTATATAAATATTGAGTATATATTAATGTTTATCGAACCGCAATAATGTGTTTTCCAAAAAGTTCAACGTTCCACTATATCACATTTCTTAGTACCATATAAAATATGCATTCAAATCCTAAATGAAATACTATAGAATTAAAATAGTTATTTTTGTCATGATTCTAATAATGATAATATCATTGACAAAATACATTTACCACATAATTATATTCTTCCCAAAACATAAAAATTAAATAATTCATCTTCCTTCAGAAAATATTAACTAGGCTTCATTTTCTAATTCTAAAACAATTATTTTCATTCATTTTTCATTCTTAGTATCATAATCATCAACATCAAAAAATTTACTCATAAAACCTTATTGATACTTATCTTGAGATTTTCACTTAAGAAATATATATTTTTTAATTCCTACAATTTCAACATTTAAAATATTATTTTTTTGATAATACCATATAAAGAAAAATATTTCCATCAATTTCATAAAATAATAAATCAATTTTCCTTCATAAATTACTTATTTTATTCCCATAATTTCCATAGATAAGACATATGTTTATTCAATTGATACATTACCTAGAGCGATTATTTCTCTTTTATTTACATATAGAAAGCTGAATTTTATTTCCACTATGGTATCCACAACATGAGCTCTCAGTGAACACTAACTTTATATTCTTTGGTATGTCTTAGAGTTGCTCAAGGTGAAATTTCATAACCATATACTATGATAACAGTTTATAAATAATAAAAATATATGTCACTACTATCATCATACCATTTGGTTTCTCATAAACAAAATTTCTGTCACATTAAATGTCATATTGTTTCCTTCTTATTCTAACTATTGACTAAAACCAAGAAGCATTGTGTGGGAAATAATAATCATAGTGTAAAATCATACATTTCTAATTAATCATTTATATGATTTCAAAATAATTTAACAATATTTTAAATATATGGATCCTTAGATTTAACATGGTAATTCATGGTCATTATCTATTTGTATCATACATGATAATTCATAATGAATATGTGAATTCACCGAAGCATATAGTTTGAGAGTTTTATACAAGTTTCATAGTAATGTTTCTTTTCATGTACCAAGTAATGCTCAAGTAAAGAGTGATGCACTTAATTTGGGTTCGTTTCCCCTATATAGATCTATTTCGGATCCAATTCCACATATAGTTTCTCAAATTGTCAATTTTTTCAAGTAAAATACATAATATCTATCTCACCAAAACATTTGGATATCCTCCAATACTTATCCTCAATGTCTATCATTCGGTTATTCTCTTCAATCTATGTTTTCCTAAATTTCATTTCAAAGGCTTCTACTAAATTTTCTCTCATACCAACTATAAGTTCCATAATCCTAACAACCCGTATTAAGTGGTTATGTTGTTACATTTTTTCTAGATACATGTAATCAAATCCCAAAAGAACTAATAGATTTTTAGTCTTTGTAAACATGATATATACTCGAATTTTACTTTACAAATTGGAAACATAAAATATAATATAATATATTGTTCAAGTGCGTCATTATTTCCTCTTTTATATACATGTATATTAATCCTAAAACATTTATTATAATCCCTAGAAAAGTTAACATAATAATGGGTTAAGAATGGATTCTTCATTAGGGTATGAATATAAATTAGGCTAATAAGGCACGAATAATATGGAAGTTATAACTAATAAGTAAATTATTTTTAAAAAATATTATAATGTTCTAGAAGCTCATTCCTAGATATCATAAAAAATAAAACAATTATACGGACATCAATAAAAAATTCCCAATTATGAAATTTATAATACAAGAAATATGAAAAATATCATAGGGTCATTGTTCCAATATATATAAAATACCACAAAGGCCATGTGCGAAGAAACCTGTATAAATGGGTAATGCTTTATCCAAAACCTAGTATTGTTTGTATAAGGAGACCTACTGATGAATCTAGGGGAAATAGTTAGCCCCACCCATCACATTCTAAGTCTAATGAATTCATCATATCAAAGGAGTGAATGATAATAAAAACAAAAAATATTATTCAAAAACTATTATATGTAATGATAATAATTACTCCATTAATTAAACATAATCATGAACCATCTAGAATATTATTGAAAATTGTATCAAAATAGTAAATCCCTGTCCAAACTAATCATAAACCGTACAAAGGAATAGTTACAATGAAATCATGACCAAAAAATACCAGTAGAGAATAAGTAACCTCAATGGTTGTTGACATTGATGAATATATATATAAAATTAAAAGATCACTAAAATCATTTTGGAGAAAAATTAACTTTGAAAGTGGAAAATAATATTTTAATAAAACTAAAAGTACAAAAAATATTGAAAAAAACAAATTTATTTTAAAATTGCCATAGATATATATAGTGGATGTTTTTAAACATTTAATGATCATTTGGGAGGAAAATTTGATTAATTCCAAGTATGATAAAAGAAATATTCCTTTATCATTTTCATAAAATGTCAAAAAAACCCATTTCACATAAAATGATAAATAGATTCCTTTTAAACCATTGTTAAAAATTAAAACATTTCTAAAAATATCCTTAATAAATATTTTTCAGTACAAAAATAATTCTTTACTTTTTGTTGTAAAACATGGATTTGAAAGAAAAATCTTTTCCGATGAAAGAGAGAATTAATGTCATGTTTATATTTAAAAAATATTTTGGTCACATTTTTACATAAAGAGATGAAAATTAGAGGAAAATGTATTTTATAAAAATAATCATAGAAGAATAAAATTAATTATTTTTGTGAAATATAACTCATAATATCTCTGTCAAAATCATAGTTATGAATAATTCATATCAAGAATGAGATTTTAATATAAATATTTACCACTTTGGTAACATCCAAATCATAATCCAAATCAATGAAATAACATCAAATGAAAAATTAAATTCCCTTAAGTTAAATGTATTCATTATATAACATATGAAGTAGGAATTATATATACCATACACAAAAACTAATTGTTGAATATGTAATATGTCTCATGAATGTAAAAGTGAGATGAAAAATGTAACACCCTGAGATTTTATGAGATATATTATTTTTAATTTCATTGATGTATTCTATTATACACTACACCAAAACTATATTGTAC
Source organism: Viscum album (assembly GCA_963277665.1). Taxonomy (NCBI): domain Eukaryota; kingdom Viridiplantae; phylum Streptophyta; class Magnoliopsida; order Santalales; family Viscaceae; genus Viscum; species Viscum album. The sequence continues at coordinate 739,718,556 of OY728137.1, forward strand.
TATACGCAACACCGTATTATCTTGCAATATACGCAACACAATTCTTGGCTCGTGTTACACACAATTTCAAGTTCATTTTGTTGAAATTATTCTACGCAACATTAAGTATAGATTTTATTTAATGTATAAATGAAATAAGTTTTGATTATGTTATATGAAACACCAAAGGGAGCTTTCACTAAAAGTATCCCTGACTTGGATTGCATTACACGCAATCGTGACCTTCCTTGATAGCGTGTGTTGTACGCAATATCGAGTTTCACTAAACAGCGATATGTTATTAAAATATTATATAAACTATCCCTTATGAATTGTAATACCCACTTTTAGAAATTTTATATATTTTATTCTTCAAAATGGACTTCATTTTTGGATTTGGAATATCGAAATTATCCTAGGGTGATTTTTTTGTATTTTTCTGAAAACTTTCAATTTTTGATGAATAGGGAAAACACTAAGTTATTAGTTAAAACCAGCTTTTTATTTAAATAATAATTTATTTTATTTAAATTTATTTTAGGTATAAATATATACATAGTACCTATATATTTTCAATGTAATTCATTGGAGTCATTTTATAATTATTTTAGATATATAAAATTTTTATTGAACTTTTTACCGTCTTTTACCCACCTCCTAGAAGAATTTGCAAATGCACATAAAATATAATTTTATCGCTCTGTGAGTGGAATTTCAAAACATTGATTGACACGGTTAATATAAAGGTGTAAAATTTGGTTAAATAAGATAAAAATAATTTTTGGTGAATAGTAACTTTTTACATTTATTTACCACGGTTAAAAGTATATAGGGTAATTAAGGGTAAAAATGATATTATTGTTACCCTAATACATGTCCTAAATCTATTGGATAAGAGTAATTGGACCAAAAAGAACCTTAGGAATAAAATATGACCCTTTAGGTCCACTTGTATTAGATTAGGACATTTATTATTATTTTATTTATAGAATAGTTAAAAAATCTAAAATTAATGATTACTAACTAAAACATTTTCAATATAGAGATATACATAATATGAATTTGACTATAAAAATTCATTAGAAATATAAAAATATTTACTACATAATGGTATTTTATTTATATTTATTAGACAATAAATAATTTAATTTATTTATGACACAATGATGAAGTAGTAATTGCCTTATTAATGAAATATTAACATAATTGATATTATAAATACCCAAATAAATGTAATATGAGACTTTTTATGAATTTAACATATTTTAAATGTTAATATAACATATTAAGGTTGGTTAGATGAATTTTGTTCGAAGTAATAATGCTGTTATGAATTTAGAGGAAACCAAATACCAAATAGTGTCAAAATTGAAATAAAAATGTTTTTTAAAACAAATATTATATTATTAATTGATATAACGTTCCTAAAAATATAAGGAAATTCCAAAAGACTTATATAATAATAAATATTAAGTTATTGAACAAATTGGGGTTCTATTGGAAGTTTATAGTAATTTTATTAACCATATAGTGTAAGAATACAAGAAGACATAGTAAAAGTTAAATTATTTAACTTCGAGTTAAATCTAAATGACAAGATTAAATTGGTAACATAAACTTTTATAATACCTATTGGTTGAGAGGATTTAAACCCATACCCACCCTGGCCTCCAAATAAGTCAATTTGGAGCTATTATAAATCAAATATGAATTTATTATAAAATAATATTTTAAGTTTCTCCTAAGGTGCCCCCCACCCCTCTTATAAAAGGGCACTCCCCCTTGTCTCTAATTCACACATCCAAATCCATTTTTCATGGCCAAACCCAGCTCAAATACCCTATAAAATATCCTCCCTTCATTCTATATTCCTTCATTTAGTCAGAAATCCAACCTAAGGATCCCTTTTGATCAAATCAAAAGGAAGAACCTGAAGAAGAGGTAAATATCTCACCACCTATTTCATGTTTCTTTCTTCATCCACTTCCTCCGTCTTTGTTGTTTTCATTATAAAATAATTAATCCAGTAGTTTCTATATATTGTGATGTTATTATAGAAATTTTATAACCATAGAAATTATTTTATCCATCCTATGAATGAAAAAGTCACCACACGTGCGTACGTACGGCTTACCATCTCCACGTCATGGTGTAGTTTGTTATTCAACCATTTCATCATTTGGATGGGTATAATAATGAGTATAAATGATATAAATAATCAATGTAACATTATTATTATTCTTCATATATGATATTACATCCAATTATATAATATTTTAATTTCTAAAGAATGATATCATCACTCGTGCGTACATACGGACTACCATCTCCACGAACGTGATGAGATTAATTTTCCATAATTATTGATTCAAGTATGATTTTAAAGTATATATAATAAATAATCATGAAATATATTACATAATAATTTTACTAGATTTATTTACATATATGTTAAATTTTCTTAATTCCATTCAATTCAATAAGGAAACAAAAAAAAGCGTTCATGTGTACGTAAGGCCTACCGTCTCCATGAACAGTGTATTTCATTCCGGTTATCGATCTATCATATATATTTATATGCTGAATATATATTATATATAAATTATTTTTTACATTATTTAATTATGTAAATAAGGATATAAGTAATAATATTATGAAAAACAATTCGAAACAGGTACGATAAATGAAATGATTTTACCCAAAATACTGCTTTAACATGGAAATTGCAAAAGAACGGGTAATATAAAGTCATAAGTGAACCATATATGATATCATAACAATGGATATGATTATATAATAAGTAAATGACATTATTTAAATCATTATACAGGATGTTCAGATATTTGCAAATCATATCGGACCTAAGGTAAGGGATAATTATTCCAATCTCATTCTTAATCGAGATTGTTTATTTGTGATTATTTACTGGGGTTATATTTTTCATCCATGTCCATAAAATTGTTTTCATAAAATGTTTAATATTATTCCATGTATTTTTAAATTTATTTTTACACTTTTTTGCTTTTATTTTTTATTATGGAAGGAATATTTCTTTTGTTTACCATATGAGGAACTTTTTGACTTTTTTGGCAAAAGTACAAGGAAAATGTATTTTTAACTTATACAGAATGGATATATTTTTACGGTATTATAAAACCTTATTAACATGAATAATCCTCTACAATAATTAATGATTATTTTCACAAAAATTCATTTTATTTTAAAATTTCATGGTATTTTGTGAAAATAAAATGATTTTGAAGAAGAAAGGATATTTTCTTCAAGAATTCAATTCAAGTGTTTTATCAAAACTATTTTCCATCTATGATGACATTATTTAATATTGTTATGTTTCAAGTATAATGTCTCTATTATTTATATGGTTTTATTTTTATTATGATGAAATGATATCCATTTGTATATATGGATTATGTTATGATGGGATGATGTTTATGAATCCAATTTTATTTTTTGGGTTATGTGAATGGTTTATGATTGTTTTGTGGAACACATAAGAATGATTTTAATATGGGATGGGTGGGACCTATATCTCCATCCAATGCATTGGGTAAAAATTTATATCTCATGAGATAGACATGGCTCGAACGACAAGTTAATCTGGATCATTGATATAGGATGAGAATGAGGAGTGAACTCGATTCAGTAAGGGACTTTGTCCACTAGGATGGTCTTGGCAGCAATGCCTTGACTAATATGGAAATCATATCATTTGATTAATGGTTTTCCACAGATCCATGTTTTTTCCCATGTTATTTATTGTGTCTAATGTTCCTTTATGATTTATGCCTTATTCATTGTCAAGATTTATGTCATTACTCATGATTGATATATTTTATGTTCATGTTCTTACGTTCAAATGTTTAGGGATTGTTTTATGATTCCATGTTTACACTTACTAATCATTTGAGCTTACACTTTTTATGTTTTATTTTCCCCATGATATAAAGAAATGTTTTAGGTATGAAAACCAATGGGGATGATTTTTATGGGAGATGTTGAATATCTTTCACCATGATTAGAAGATTCTGTTCGGAGAATCCAAAGACGCTAAACTAATATAGTCTTTGGGTGTCTGTTTTTCCATGTATTAAGTATTCTGCTAAAGTAATGTAATGCCTATGTACGTCATGATGGGGTGTCTACAAGAAATCTTTACCTTATGTCAGATTTCCTTTATACACGTTGGTAAATCTTGGATAATAAATATTTTTTATTATAAATATATTTTTGATCCATAATCATATATATCAATCCATTCATAACATACTTATACGCATTTATTATCGATTTATTAATAGTTCTTTGTAAAATTCACTTTTCTTCTGATATTTGCATTGCATTTCATGTATATTTTGGTTCAGTAATTTCAAGGATTTTAATTTTATCTTGGTTTAATAATAAATATAATTTTTAAAATGATTTAATTGTTATATATATTATATTTATTATTATATATATTAAATAATAAATGTTAGATATTGGAAAATGAGTTACACTGTTTGTAGAGACGGTAGGATTCATAGACAAATGTATGTTGTATATATTTTTACACCACATGAAGTAAATGAAAGAAAAATAATATTTATACTTTATAGAATAATTAAATTATCCAATAAATCATGTATATTTTTTAAATATGTCTTTATTACTAACCCTGTCAATATGAAATGGAAAACATTTCACATCGCAACGTGAAGGTGGTAGCCCACACGTACGCACAAGAGACATTATTATTTTACAACAAATTATAATGTCAGAATTTATCTATGAAAATATAATTCAATAATTATATCACTATGTTAAATATCATATAGAATTGTTAAATCCGCCGTTATATATAGTTGTGATATGTGTTGATGGAATACATGTTACATCAGTTCATTAAGCGGTAGTATGTCTTATAAACAATCGACAGTTTTGTTTCCCATTTAATTGATGTGGGGAGAGATGTAGTTTATGAAGTTAAAATAATAAAATCATAGTATGTAGAATATAAAAGAGTTATTATTTTACTATTTTTTAATATTATTTTAATGTGTTGGGGGTAGGAATGAAAAACATAATTTAAAGTATTTTACTACTTCTTCGGATACCCTCTTTAGGTTTATACCTAAAGTATTCCATTGAGGGTTTCTAAATCCATATAATTTTTATTGTATTTAAGGGAATAAGTAAAGAATATATTTTTTAGTTAATTTTCAATAAAAATGATCATGGATGTTTTATGAGGAGATAATAGGGGGTCTCCTTTAATATATGTGGGATAGACAACATATTGAATTATTGAAAAGAAAAAGTTATACCCTCGATTTTCACAATCCAAAATCCTATGAAATGGGTAATTATAAGACCATAGATGATATAAAAGATAAAATATTTCCATATAATTATATTTTTTAAGGGTTAAAGGTCATTTTAACCCTCATTGTTTTAGTTTTACCCCTGATAAACCTGTTTTCAAGTAAACTATACTAAATAATTTTATCTATTTTTTCTATTCATTGTGACAAAAAATTTCATTGAAATTTATGTATAATATTAATTATTATTAATCTCAAAATGGAATATATTTTTATAATATAATATTATATATATTGAAAAATAAATTTAAACATAAAACCACATATGCAGTGAAAAAACAGTTTTTGAAAGTGAAAATTCCCAAAAGTATAAAATGTTTTAATATCAAAATTCATTATAAATTGATTAAAATTACATACATTGTATTTATAATAATATATTCGAACTAATTTTATTTTTAAATTAATCTAAAACAACTTTTTTATTTTTATATTCTTTAAAAGAAAGGGAAATTTTTAGTAAAAACAAGAATTAGTCACTAATCATAAAAAAATTCATTCCAAAATATTTTAAAAAAAATTATTCAAAGATAATATTATTAAGATAATTTGAGAAAATGAAGCTTATTATGTAAAATAAATTTTATAAAATTTATAAAAAAACTTTCTATAATGTGCACAATGTGTAAAAAAATATCATTTTTTTAAAACACCGTTTATTCAGAAAAAAATTATTTTATTAATTGATTATTTTTTTTATTTATGATAAATAGATATTTATTTAATTTAATTTATACATATGTAAACCATATAATTTTTATAATTTATTTATTCATTTTTATATCCATCAATTTAAGTGTAATGTTAAATTGGTACAATATATTACAGTTCATATCGACTTGTGGTTGTGTGGTCCACAAGTTATTGAAGAGATTGACTTTTATAAAAAAATATTATTTAAATTTACTGAGTTTAAATTCTAATAAAGGAATTGTTATTGGTATCATATACATTATCAAGCCGAATTTTCTTCTTTTAAAATCTAAGGGAGTTTCACACATTATATGTTGAGTCTTCAGTGTGGATTATTGATTGGAGAAAGGAAGTATTGTGAGAAAGGATGGAGAAACTTGTAAGTGTCTTAATGTAGCATAAATTTATTCAAGAGTAGAATTGGGATTATGAATATCAGATATGAGCAAAATTTCTTGAGCTATTATAGAAATACTATATATGTAACCTCTAAATGATGAGAATTTGTTAATGGGAGAGAATTGTATCATATTTATTTTCAAGGATATTTGAATGCTTTGAGTAATAATTAATAACTCAATAATGTGAAAATTAAATAATTTAAAATATAATTTTTCCCTCATCAAAGATTTATTCTCTATGTAAATGTAAATACATTGTACACTTGTGTAGGTTGGTTTTTGAGAAACATGAAGGTAAGTCAAATTTTTGGGTATTGCATAATGGTTAGTTTATGTTTTCATTGGTCATTTAAGGGTAACCCTATAATTTTGTTCATCTAAGTATTACTTTTCACGGTTTAGGTAATGGTAACCCTACTACTTCATTAAGGTAAGATCTGTTTCATAAAAGATGTTTATTATTTTTAAATATTACATACAAGTAGCTCAACCATTATTTAAGGGTAACTATAAATTCATGACCTGAGTAAGGGTAAACCACCTTAACATAATTTTAAAACCATTAATATCATAAAAGTAAAACCATGTTTCCCTTACACAACACCCTTTTGGAATAATGGTTGTTTGATGCCCATATTCTAGATTTTATCTTCCCAGATTGAACATTAAGCATGTTTCAATATTTTTATAAATTATTTACTTTGACTCATTTAAGTTTTTAAATAACATGTTGGATGTTTTAAAACACTTTTTATTCTATATTTTCATAAATGGTGAGTTAAATTGTGGTTTTAATTTGGAGGTTGTCAAAGATTCCAACTAGTACTACTTGATTCTCATTTTTAAATAATTAAACCCATTCTCACACATTTATTTCAATATCTTATTGAGTCCAGAGAACCAAAAACACCTTTATCAAGTATCCAATTTTTTAACATTATTATTTCATCTTGTTGTTTCTGAGAATGGTAAAACTCTTTCCATATCATCTATTATTTGGTGCAGTATTATTCAAGAGATAGTTTCCAAATGAAAATAATTTTTAGTTTTTTCATATATTTTTGGACTAATTGATATATTTTAAATTTTAAGATTATTAAAAATGATTATAAAAGATTAATAAATAATTATTGTGTTTTATTTTGAGATTATTTTGAGAGATAAGATATCATCACATAAAAGATTTTTAAATATTCCATAATGACGAAATTGTTTTCACATGATATAAATTAAATAAATAATTTGATAATGATCTTCATGATTCAAATAATTATCACATTAAGAGTTTTGGGATATAATATAACAATAATAATTTAGAGGAAACCTAGTTTAGTGTATTGAACCAATTATCAGGAATATGTAATTTAGGTGAGTATTTATTAGTGACCCTTCCCTTTTTATGCCGGTATGCTATATAGATGATTTAATTACTATATAATTCCTTAATAATTTATATATTTTCTTATTTGATTAAATTTTGTACATGTACATAGGATCTATGTGTGAAATGACATGTTTTTTCATGTGTATATATAGAATAGACGACCATTTTGTGATATGGTATACATGTATGTGTGTCAATATCACATTAGAATCATGTTTGTTGTTATATAACTATGAATATATTTCACTTATATGATAAAACCATTTCCTTGTGATGTATTTGGAATATTATATATTTTTTTGTTCATTGTTCCAAACTGACTAGTGGAACTGTCTTAGCTCGAAAATACTATATGGTGAGCATGTTTAGACACTACATGTGACATGATACATGACCAAGTAAAATAAAAAAGGCTTGATGACATTTTTTAGACTAACATGTTCCATGATGTCATTATATAATATTTTCTAATATTCAATAATGGGGAATGATGATCTTATGTTATATTCCCTGAGAATTGTCAACAAGGCAATGTGGCATTTTGTGGTCTGACTAGGAATCCTAGGGCCAGTACTTCTACTAAGAAGACATGTTGTTGGATCATGATACTGGTAATCCATGTGGAAGGCCCCAATACATATAAAATTCATGAAACTATTCATATATTCTTCTAGAATGTAGTCATAGTGGGTATGAATGGGTTTCATGGCGTCTTGGTTAGTAAACATTTACTTCTTAGGGTATTGTTTTTTTATGTGCCCATTTATTTGATTATCTGGGCATACACCTCTATATAAAAGTAAATATATAAAAAGGATACATTGGTAGTTTAATATTTTTTTTAAACCCCACCCATCATGGGAATATTTATTCTCATTATGATTTCATGACTACAGATCAAATTAAGGGAAAGCACCATTTGAATGGGAGATGAGGATATAGAGGCTTGTAATCAGCAGTGATGTTAGGAAATATACTAGACTATTCTTACGTTATTATTTAATTCTCTATTTCTTTCTTCATTTTGTCCTGTCAAATTAGGGGTTTTTGGATTACTTAATTTTTCCTGAGCATGAAAAACTATACATAATTTATTTTTGTTTTGTTTTTCTAAGTTACTTTTTTTAATTTGGTTATGTTGTCATAAACTTTGATTTCTATGATTTATTATTGTATATTCTCACCCATGTTACATTATACCATCTCTAAAATTAAATAGTCTTTTAGTTATGGGTTGGTTTTCATCATGTTTTGTAGATCCCAAACCAGAATTAGTTAATTTGGTTCGAAGCATTACGATTAGACTCATCAACTTCATTCTTCCCTGGTTTAAAATATATTCTCAGATCCCAACATATGTAATTTCCCCACATATATTCTTGATGATAATTACCACTATAATTCTTTTTTATTATTTTAAAAATAATTTCCTATGTGACATTCCATTCTCTATACTTTATTAAGTAAAATACCCATATATATCATATGTTGTGTCAACATGTCTCTAACACATTTAGTGAAGCCATTATTAATGCATATAAAACTATTATATATTAATTATTTCATACAATTGTAAATGTAATTTACCACACATATCATGTGGGCCACATGGTTACTCTTTCTTTTCATCTTTTATGATTTTTATATACCAGCCTAGATTCCTCTATATGTGATGTCTTGTCCTTTATACATAAAGGTGTTAGAAAACTAACCCTAACTCATCAGAAATGATATAATGAGTATATTGTTATCTATTTTATGGGATCTCAAATATATGCTTATATGGAGATTTAATATTAAATATTACATTTGTTAATGAGTCCTTTATATTCTTACGTGAATCTTTCATATGGACATAGAAATTTTTCATCCTAACTAATGAAACTTGATTCATCTTGATTAATAACTAAATCAACCAACATAATTTACCTCAAAATAAAATAATTTTTTTATCAATATCTACCAATTAATTTTATTCATGGAATTTGAAATTTTATTAAATTTACAATTTCATCTATTTAAAATAATAATCAAAAAAACAATAATGTGTTCCTTTGTTTCAAAAAAACGAAAAAAATCACAAAAAATATATGAATAAAATAAATAAAATATTATAAAAATGTAAATAATTTATTTCATCTAATACTTATCAACACATAATTCTTGGACTCCATGATAGGTGACCAAAAGAATAATACTCATAAAAAATTCACAACTTTATCTAATTTGAGTTCCCTTTTAAAGATATATGTCACTCAAGATCATCATGATTCCAAAATGTTATTACTTCTATGTTATTGATGAAGTATAACCAAATCAATTAAACTTTTTCCTTACGTCCAATCTAATTTAAATCCACTAACCTATAATTATTCCTCTAAACACGTCATCCAAAACGTACAAAATGATCACTATAGGATTACTGAGTTTCTAAATCTCCACCCAATGGTTTATGAACCTGTATTTATCATAATTTCTATCCATGAAAATTCTATTTCAGATTATTATGTTAATTTTAATGAGGTAGAATAATGGTATTTATCCCCAGTTGAAGACAGATTCATGATTAACAGTTTACACTAAATAATGGTGCACTCATTAACTTTTAATTGAGATGAATTATCACCCAAATCCAAATAGATTGTCAGGAAATGATTTGACATGATGAACATTAGAAAACTAAATTTTTATTCTACCAAAATCGTTAAGTAATTTTTGTTCTCGTTATTTTTTATTTTATATTAATTCTAAAAGAATTATAAATTTAATTGAATATAGGAATATATTATCTTAAAATTGTTTTTTGAACTTCCCTATGAAATTTTTCAGGACATTTCCCCTATTTTCATTCCAAGGTTGAAAATTAAAATTTTATTTTCAAACACAATTTTGAGGAGAAAGAGGGAAACTAGAATGAAAAAAAAGACATAAAACACAACCATGCCACCACACCCATGATCATCAAGACCAAATAAAATCCAATTCAAAAGTAAGGAAAATCCCCACCCGAGTAACAAAAACAATATGATCATAGGTCACCTTCTCATATCTACTTGGATCGATGTCACGTGCAAGGATGAACTAGTCTAGAATTGATGGAAAATTACAAACCCACTCAAAACCTCTAATTCCAGATAGCCATGATAAGGTTAACGCTCCCTACAATTAACATCTTCTAGAACAACCCCTTGAAAATAAATGGGATGCAAGGTCTCAAAGACCAAGGCCAATGTGTGACATGTGAACACATAAAATTCAAATACAAAACCCTCGTGAATTCATAGAATCATAAACCAAATTAACCTTCTTCAAGTCAAAAAAAAAAAATCAAATGTTTCATCCTCTTCCAACACCTTGAACCATAGACTGTAGGATAGTGTCATGAAAATCAAACATAAAAAATGGAAGATTAATCCAAAATAAATTTACCCCAAACTGTAATCCTCCTAAACCAAAAATAGATTTCACTAGAATCATGTGCTTCACTGAAGACAAGAGAGAGAATACACACATCCCTTCCACCTCTGTAGCACCACCACTAAACCAAATCACTCTGAAGAAAATCACAAAATGCCATCCCAAATTCCATCCCAAACAAAAAATAGATAAAAAATTGAAGAACAAAAAAACCTTAAATAGAAGTCTTAAAGAAAACCCAACCATAATCCAGACCAGGATTCCATCACTACCATCCAAAAATTTCCATGGAGGCCACGTCTAACCACCAAAAACGTGCATCTGAGGAAAAAGAGGATCCCTTATACCACAGAAACTGGATCTCACCCTCTATTCTAACGTTGTGCTATAATGGAACCCTATCCAATGAAGGTGGACTCGAGCCGAAAAGTTACCAAACGTTGAACAACACTAAGATGGATAATCCACAAAGACACCACCATAATAGAGGAGCTACCACCACAAATAGGCGAACATGGGAAAGGGAGCCGAGCCAGTCTAGGATGAAGGAAATAGGTGGTGGTAGGAGGGAACCCTAGTGATGCATCACCCCTTATGGGCATATCCAATAAACATACATATTTTGTGATCTACTTACTTTCCAAGGCATGGTATCTGTCTATATAATATCTTACATTATTTCTTCTTTCCCTGTCTATTCATAAAACAACCTCCAACACACATTATTTTAACTACTAAAATGCATTTTTTTCCAGAGCTATTTTGTTTAGGATTTTATACTTGTAATATGGTTTTAAAATCAGTTCATTCAATAAATCTATGGTCTAACAAGGGTCGGGTATAAACATATGACAAAATTGAAGATTATTTTAAAAATATATTTCTAATAAAAAAAATTCATCATTACTTTTCCAATCATGTCGCTAAATTATACTAGGTTTGGATAAATATTCAATGAAAACTATCCTTATTCAAGAATAGACTCTTTACCTCATGAAATCAGTGTATTGTAATGAATATTTCAAAATTGGTTTATAATCCTCTCATGTAAGTTATTTTAATTTTAGATATTAGATCAGGATATTATAATAAAAAATCAATAGTGTTATCAATAATTCCCCAAAAATTATATCTAAATTTAAATTCATTTTAATATTAATATATGTTGAAATTCTTATGTTATGTTTATTTTTTACATTTTTTATTGTTATAAACCATGAAAAATATTCATTTTTATACTAGTAGGTTTCAAAAAGACATTAAATGAAATAAAAAATTAAAAAATTAAAAAGATAACAATAATATTTGAAATTTCAAATAACTAAACTATAGAGTTTTCCCTCTCCAACAATAGATTTAGGTTTTCCCCATTTAATTATAGATAAAATTATACTTCCCATAGACTGGAACTAAGTACGAAATTACACATGGTTATGGATAATAATAGCCTATTAGTTTTATTAGTAGAAGAGTTAGAGGAGTGTATTTTCATCCACTAGTCCTATGAAAATATTAACGAAAAAATTCTCTTACTAGTGTCCATAAAGAGTGAATGACTTATTTATTAATTATTCTATTATTTAAAATTACCAAAATAAAAATACATTAATCAAAATAAGTTGTACTTCCTATCGAGAACAATGATTACCTAACTTTAATTTCAATCATGAGTTCTAATGTATACAATGTTCCTATATATGGAAATTTATTTATTGAATTGTCTTCTCATGTGACTCTCTTGATCTCTCCATTTAAATTATGGAATTTAAAAATTATTCTCTTTTATATTCTTCTAGTTCTTGAATATGTTTTTTCAATTATCTACCATTATTTCTCCTATTAATATCATCACTTTAACTACACAATGGGTCTTATCTTCCACATATACATAGAGAAGACATCATTTTTCAATAACTAAATTAGCATTTGATCACTCTAATTGGGGGTTATGGGGATATTATGTAATTAAACAAGTATTCTTCCAGCCCTTGGCCCCAATCCTTCCAATTTAGATTTTGAATATTTTATAGGATTTCCATAATATTTTCGATTGAAAAATTTTATTGTCCATTAGTTTTTTAGATTTCAAGGTTTTGAGGTTTTATGGTGCACCTTATAAATCATTATTAAATATTTCATCACATAATTAAATATATGGTTCCATGGTCATTATTAATTAATCTTAAGAACATAAATCTAAAAAATATATCAGTCAGATCAAAATGGAAAAATAGTATAATCATATCTCTTGGTTCCACTAAATCCAAATAATTTTGAAAATATCACACAACCGACATGATGTGGGAATATCAAAATAAAATAGGATAGTGTCTTAGATAATCCCTTCCCCATATCTAAAATATTTTTATAAACGAGATTTTATATTTATGGAATTTGTTGCTCTTGGATATGTTTCATGTGAATTAGCATTTATAACATTTTTTTCAAAATTTGTTAGCATCATGAATCATTTTTGGATAGTATATGTGCATTGAATTAATTTTATATGATTTTATTTGAGATCTAAGATTACATTTATATACTAATGTATAGAAGAATTATAGGATATATTGTATATTATATAAATTCATCCATCTACTAATAATTATATTATTATAAATCATAAAATTTTATATGTTTATTGACCCTTTCCTTGGTAGCCTGAAGATGATTCCTGATTTATTATAATAACTTAGGATAAAAAACGCCTTTTTTGGAATTTCCTCTGAGCTGTGGGTTCTCTCCCCTTCAGCACATCTAGTTTTTCCTATTGGGAGTTGTCTCCTCCCCTCCTCTAGCGTGTCTTGGTGGCTCAGTGCTAGTGTATTCTGGATCTGTGGCATGCTCTATGATGGTCATCAAGATCTGGTCTCAGATCATTGGTGCTCGAGTCCTATCTTGGTGAAAACATGTTTTAGTAGGCTGTGTATCCTTTGTCGCTGCATCGTGTCCTTCTCTACCTTAGCTTTGTCCTCATTCTGGTGTCTCATCAAATCTAGCGATTTCTAGTTTCGGCATTGGTCTAGTGTTATTGGCCTAGCACTGAAGTTGGCTGGCATGGCTGGGATTTGGGGTGCTTCTGGTTTCAGGCTTCAGCTCTGGTAAGGGGTTTGTTAGTGGTGTGGTCCAGTGATGGATCTAGTGCATCTCGGTTCTTCTGTGGCTTTAGAATGGTGGTTGAGCGTCACCTTCGGCATGAATTGTAGGGGTGATGAATTAGTCCATGTTTGGATTTGTGGTTTGGATATTTGTGGGGGTTGTGAATCATCTTCAGGTTGTGATTGTAAGCTATGGGTATGGTTTTATTGTGGTGTCTTTGTTACTAGATCATCACCTCCATGTTAGTGATTTTGCTTCCTATGGTTCATCATTTTTGGAAGCGGATGAGGGTTCCTCTACAGTTTTGAGATGACCGACTTCATGCCCAGGGAGGCACTGCTGTTTCTAATCGGCTTGGTCACCCTCAATAGAGACACTTCATTAATATGCGTTTGGGTCTTTTAGTACTCGGTGATAGAGACTCAGCTTCACGTTCCTAGTTTTTTATTCTATTCAGGATGCTGCATGTGGTGTCAGAGGTGCCTCGTGGATCGGCAGATTTTTGTGGCTGCGATTCCTACATTTTGTTTCTCATATTTTCTTTTTATATTGTTTTTTCTATTTCATTCTGTGTGTGGTCTATTGGAGTGGAGATTCATCCATCCCTGATCTCATGTGGTGGATCCCATATGAGATTCTAGAGCTTGTCTTTCATATTTTTGGCGCTTTATTGATTAGGAAGTTGAGAGGGAGTGGCATCAGCCATCAGATCGGTAATGTGATTTGACACATGACATTGGCTTTCTATACAACATAAAAATAGTGTAGATATTTTCATGATCCAAATCTGGGGAGGGTTAAATCCATTTGATTTGGTAGGGTTGTATCAATATACCAATGGGTCCTCATTTTTCTATGTGCTTGGTGTCTTTTTGGGTTCCCCCCATTATCCTATAAAATAGGGTTTTGTTTAAAATAAAAAATTTGATGATTTTTGGTCCGTTGGAAGGATGATGGGATATAACAAATCGATTCCTGAAGGGACGAATTATTTTATTGTCTTGGTAAACAAGATACATACATGAGTCCCATGTCAAATTTGAATACACAAATTATAACATTTTTTGGAATAAATTTACCTTATCCTATATATCCCAGCAAATAAATCATAGAAAGCTTCATGAAATCATGGGAAAAGAAAACAAAAAAAACTGTGAGCTCAAATTCTTAGTAAGGGTTCATTACAAAATAAGCTACAATGAATCTACAATCATAAAAAAATAGAAAGGTGAATTACTATACATACATGTCATTTAAATAACTTGGATATCATAGTTATATTGGGAGTAATCAATATGGAAAGGTAGATATGATGAATAAAAATTCCATTTAAATAACATGACAATATCAATTATATAAGAAATAATCATAATTTAAAGGTAAATAATTCAACACATATTAAATCTAATCAATAATATAATAATTAATCGCATTAATTGATAATATTATTGTGAAAATATCATGATATTAATAAAAAATGAATTGATTGAAATTATTAACTATTGGACGTCATGATACCTAGTAACATGATAAATTTACCATAAAGATATATCTTCAAAACCATTTAAAACATATTGGGTAAAACCACTTTTAACTAAAGTTATCCAACTACTTCATCTTATGAGACTACTGATGAATCAACGGGCTTTCTATAAATGTTATAGAATGCATTTCATGCATTTCCAAATCATACCTCATATGTAGAATAAATAATTTAATTAATAAAAAATATAACATACCATAAAGTATCTATATTGAGTAAAGGATATGGATTCATAAAAATTCCAATAGGTATCAAATAAATTTCAATGTAGTATTCCATACGTAGAAATGATATATAGTTTAACCAATAAACATATACATGATAAATAATATGGATATTTAGGTGAAAATTAATTTCCAATGATTATATTAAATTGATCATTACAAGGGATATTTTTTGACTAAAAATGAATCAGGTAAGTGAAGGTCAATAATTTGATTAGTCAAAATGATTATAATCCATCCAATGGAATACTAATGATGGTACCAACACAATATATCCCCTAGTGGATAATATGTAAAATAAAGGGTTGTTGTCACTAGTGAATATAAATACCATGAAACTATATCAAAATGCATTCTTGAGTACAATAACATTTTTTTTTAAAAAATATCATTTTATAAAATAAAACATTTTTAAAATCCTTTTCATTCAAATCATTTTTTTAAAAAGGATAAATTTTCAGAATATTAAGAATGTAGTTTCATTAAAAATTACACTATAAACATGAAAGGGAATATTCAAATAAATTATGGTGAGTAATTAGATACATGTCTTACAAGGTAATAATTTCATTCCATTTACATTATAAAAAGGTTATAAAAGCAACTTTCAACTTATTCAGAAAAGGATAAAAAGATTAATTACAAATTTTTGATAAAAGAAAGTGAAATTATTTTGAAAATTAAATGAAGAACTATTTGAAAATATTTATTAAATACTATAAATGGGTAAAAATTTATTTAATAAATTATTTCTTAGAGGATAAAAACAATTTTTAAAATATTATTAAAAAACATATTTTTGGAATGAAACATATTTATGATCGAAGAGAGAAATGAAGTAAGATTTTATCAAAACCATTCTTCAACACATTTATGTTCCAAAGAGTGGGAAAATAGTACTATAACTTGTAAAAAATAATTACTAACCTTATAATAAAAAAATATATGGGTTTATTAAAAAATTATCAAATAATTTACTTTTTTGGTAATTCCTTAATAAACATTATAAATTATAATGAGATTGTGAAATAAAACAATAAAATGATCATAATGATGAAGTTATAATTAATCAATGAATAAATTATATGTAACAATTTAAAATGCCCATAAAAGTGTAATTAGAAAAAAATAGATACCCAAATTTCATTATACCCAAAATCATAGAATAACAATGACAAAGAATAAGTAATATAACCTAATTAATGGAAATTGAGTTATCAAATTTGGCACATCTTGGTAACATTTAATTCAAACACCATTAGTTCAAATAGTTTAAATTAAATAATAAAATAACATGTTTAATGAATTATTAATGATATTACAATTAAAATAGGAAATATATATGCCATAAAAAATAAACTTGGTGCATAACATTACAACATGCATAAATAAAACAAAATTGGGACAAAATATATTACCTTACACATACTTTTTGTTGAATATTATTTAACCTATTATATAGCGATTTTAAACAAGTTATTAAATAAATAAAATATTAATATTTATGATATCATATATGATCCTTCTATAACATCTTATCTCTCGTTAGTAACTAAAGTTTTATTATTTATAATTTGTGGGTGTCAATTTCCTTGATTTCTCATGCGTGTTTCATCATGAATGATACATTTATTTCACATATTATAGATTTATATCATATTAAGAATAATAATCATGAAACAATTATTCTATTTTTAAATAAATTATACTTTTATAACAAATCATAAAATAGGGTCAAGAAAAATGAATAATGTTACTATCATGGAAACGATAGGCCATAAGTATGCTTTAGTAATGCTTCCATTTTACAATTATCATTATAGAAATAAGGTAAGAAATATATAATAATTAAAAATTGAAAAAAAAATATTATATACCATGTTATAATATTATATGTATATATCATCCATATGGTGTGGTGATGAAAAGAGACTCGCATTGCTTCGTGAATGCGGTAGTCCACATGTACAACAACGATTCTATCATCTTAAATAGATTTAAAAGTAAGAAAGAAAATAATATATATATTATTTTCCAAGAGTGATAAATAATTAAGGAATATAATAATTATTCGATATATAAAAAATATAATTTTTAACTTTATCCTTATCACCTTTCATGTGATTCATTAGTGAAAGATGATTGGCATCGCTTAATCAGGTGGTTGTTCATAGTACACACGAGTAATGTTATCATATATGCTAATGAATTATATATATATATATATATATATATTATTGAATAGATTAGTATAAACATTTTATAAATATCTTATATATACTTTATATCCATCATCATACCCAACCGTGAGAGGTGAAAATTGGAAAATGAGTGACATCAGTTTGTGAGGCGGTAGTCTTCCATACACACAAACATTTCTTTTTAACCCATTTGATGGAAGTAATAATGGTTTTGGGAAAATAATTATAATAAAAACATCTTTTTATATGTAATATGATAATTTTAGTATAAAAATTGATTTATTATTAATTTAAGGAGGCATATAACTAAATAAAATAAGAAAGTATTGTTGTAGAATGATACCTCT
Organism: Viscum album; assembly: GCA_963277665.1. Lineage (NCBI taxonomy): Eukaryota > Viridiplantae > Streptophyta > Magnoliopsida > Santalales > Viscaceae > Viscum > Viscum album. The sequence continues at coordinate 739,737,225 of OY728137.1, forward strand.
TCTTCGGGTATCTTCCTTAGTTTTACACAAAATCATTCCTAGCCTGTATTTACTTCAAAAATAAGGCTTATAGAATGAGATAATGGGATTAGGGAATCTATTTGGGTAGTTATTTTTATATTCAAATTTCATTTAATGTGTTAAGTGGAGATGATATGGGTGGACTTTTATATGTGAAGTGAGTGGGATACTTGTAAATTTTTTGGACAGATTCATTCAAACCCATGTTTTTATCATGAAAAAATCCTCCATGATGATCTATTATAGATCCTATAAGTGTTAAGTTATAAAGAAGTCCATAAATGTGATTTTGAAAAGTTATTAGGTCATTTTTAACCCTAATATGCTTTGTTTAACCATCGGTAAATCAATTTCTACCTTAACTGTATTAAATAATTTTTACTAATTTCACAATTTATTTTTTCCAAATAATTAGTTGAACATGTTTTAAATTATAAATTATTATTATTACATATGTGGAACCCATTTTTATAATTTAATTTCATATAATTTTTAAATTTTAATTTAAAGATAATCCTGGAGGCAAGATGGGAAAACGAGTTTTTAAAAAGAAAATATACAAATTTTTATAAAGGTTTTATATCCAAATCCATTTTAAAAATATATGAAATAACCTAAATTATATTAATTGATATAAAATTGTACTAAATTAGCTTTAAACCCAATCCAAAATATATTTTATCTTTATAAATTATTTAAACAAATTGAAATATTCAATTATAATTCATTATTTTTCACTGTTCATAAAAATGAAATATTTTAGAAAATTTTAAAGCATTAAGCATAAAAAAATTAAATTAAAATATATAAAAATAAATTTATTATTTAATATATATTTGCTAAAAGTGGAAAAAATTAATTTTAAATTTTGTGTAAAATTGAGATCAACCCATCTTTTATAAAGAATAATTTTATAAGAAATCAATTTTTTCATCCAAATGATTCCAATGTTATTTATTTTCAATAGATAACTAATAAACATGTGTGACCTATATATTTTAAAAATATAGTTATTCATATTCGTACCCTTCATTCCAAATTTCATGGAATTTACTGTTATACAATAGTGTATTGTCATTCGGTAAAACATTATCATTTGAGAAATGTTAATTATCAAACAAACTCATTATGGTGTGTAAAAAAACATAAACTCAATTCTTCTTATAATGAATGATAAACGCATTTATTTATGTAATGTAATATGAAATCATTGTTTCATTTAATCAAATCTATTTGGATATATTAAATTTAAAAAACAATAACTATATCATAAAGTCCAAGGTTTCTATATTATCATCCAAGATTATTGTTTCTTTTCATATATGAAATCGAAAATAATGACCTTATTTTATAATTTTGAGGGGATTAAATATTCCCACATTAATCAAATTACCTACTAAAAATTTAAACTTGATCTCATTTACATATTGTTTGATATTTAAAAAATTTATATGTGGAAAAAATCACATCATAAAAGGTTTAATAAAACATTATCCTAATAATAGATAAATATACATTAAAGTTTGTATAGAATAGTATTTAACTAGGATTTTACATTGGATAAATGTTTTGTAACATAAATATATGAACATGAAATAAATGAATAAATAATTATAGTCAGTGATTGAGGTCATTGATCATCAGAAAGTGATTTTTCAAAGGAAATTTAAGGGCACAAAAACCATAAATCAGTTCTATTTTAAAATTATATCTCATTTATCAGATATTAATGTAATAGGAAAAAAGTTTTGTTTTAAGATAATTTTTCGTAATGTTTACTGATTGATTTATTATCTAATAATATAAGAAAACATAATTGATGAATTTAGATTTCATAACAAAAACATCATCCTTTGGTTGTGCATTGATCTGTTTCTAATTCATCGCTTACTCCAAAAAATGAATATCTAAAAATATTTTTTTTTATGATCTAAAATTTACTAATAATGGATAGTATTATTCTTAAAAGTGTGAAAATTATTTTTATATATCTCTAAAAATTTTCTAAATCATATATGGTTAGAAAAATTTATCAAATATAATACATTAATTTGTATACCTCAATATAAACACAAATGGTTCATTGTTAATATTTATTCATTAAATTATCACTACTTGATATTTTGGATTTAGCCATAGTTTTTACCCATGTATCTAAGCCCATAAACCATTGATATAGGTTATATTCATGGTTTAATTAACTATTTCCTGTATTTTCATGCTTATAGAGCACGGTATATAGCCATGGTTGCATACCATGGCTAAATCACAATATCCAGGGTTCAACCCATGGATAAATACCTATATCTGTGGTTTAAACAATGGACAAATCCATATAACCACAATGTGAAACCATGGAAGAAGTTTAAAACACAGTAGGTTTATAGCCACAGTTTCAAACTATGGATATAGGGATATAGCCACTAGTTATATTATGGTTATAGGTCTATATCCATTATTTGAAACCATTGCTATAAGGCCTTAAATTCCATTAAGAAAACACTCAAACCCACCCCCTGCACATCCCCCCCCCACACTCCCCTTGCAGTAGCCTAGCCCTAAAACACCCCCCCCACACACACCACCTCCACCACCACTCCCCCTACGTCCCCCTTCCAACATACAAATTCCCCCCTCCACTCCCCCTGGATAGCACCCCCCCCCCCACCACCACATCATTCTTGTATAGACCCACCCTGGTTAGATCCCCTCCCCTAGATAAACCCCACCATCCTAGACATACCATCATAACCCCCCCCCCCCCCCCCGAACCCACCTACACACCCCCTCCTTCTTGGACAAACCCCCTCCATCCTAGACAGACCAACCCCCCTCCTTTATGGACTACCCACCCCCCCCCCCACCCCCAACTCAGATATACCTAACCCCCTCTCTAGACAGACCCCACTGCACACCCCTCCCCTTGCAGACAACCTTGCACCCCCCCCCCCCCCCCCTTCATGGATAAACAACCCCCCCCCCCACAAACACACACCCTCATGTACACCCCTCCCCCTCCTGGACACCCCCTCCCTCATAGACATCCCTTGGACAACCCCCCTCCCTTCTGGACACCCCTCCCCTCTTGCACTGCATCTGCACCCGCCCCAATTGAACCCCACCAACCCCCTCTGACCCATTCCCCCCTTCCACATACTTTCATGAAGGTAGGTAAATTTAATGCGCCATGTAACCAAACTAAAACCATAGATAATCATGCCCTGCTACTTAACATTCCTCTAAATCATGTTTCCATGGTTACTTATGTGACACTGCATTGAAGAATTTATATGAATTTTTATTGTATAATTCTTGTGACTATATGTAGGATCCGTAGTCAGTATAGTGACCATGTGAGATTATTTTAACCAACATTGAGGAATGAATTTGAAAATATTGTGCATGGGAAAGAATGTTTCCATAAGAAGTTGAGATCCAATTAATATTAATCATTCATAGTAGATGCACCATAGATTCAAAAGATACCGTGGGTAAAAATATACTGACTACTAGATTTAAATAGAACCTACCAAGCATTAAAATCCTAATGGGATAGTGTACGAGAAACAAAATTCTTATTTTTCCCCTAAAGACTTGAAAATGAAGTTCCACCAAAACTACATCACAAATAAACACCAAATCGCACAAGGGGAGAATACATCACCGAATGACCACTAAAAACCCATAAAACCATAATTATTGAAAAAAATTAATATAATGAATAAATCCAAACAATAACCATGTTCCAATTTGATGAAACCTCTCCCTATTAAGAGAAGATACTTTTCGAAGCCTTGATATCTGATAGGATTTACGGCCGAATTGAACCAACATCCAGTTAAAACGTGAATAAAATTCATACTGACACACATAATTGAAGCCAATATAATCTAGAGATTGAGGATGGGGCTTGAAGAATCCAAATCTATTATTAATTTGTTCATAGATGTGGACACCGACCGAACATGTTGATGATGACATCATGGTTTCAAATAATATAACAAAAAAATCAAGATTTGAACATGTCAAATATCATGAATAAAGACATATAATTGATGAGTGATTGTTATTAGTTGGTGAATATTCATATATCATATCTAATTTACAATTAAATTACACTCAAATTGTCGGGATCCTTTTTAATATGCTGACACCAAAACCACTGACTAAACACAGATCCATGTTACACTGGGTGAATCTAAATCTAGGGGTAATAGTTGAATTCCATGAATTTAACGACGAATCATCATAAACTAAGAATAATATAAGACTAAGTTTTGTCATACCACTATACTGTTCTAAAATTAAATCAAACTAGGGTGATTCAAACATGTTTAATATGACTTGGTTTTTGTAAAGGAGTTTACAACAATTAGATGTTCAGGTGTCATTCAATAATCATGCATGAGTTGGAAATATAGTCTTGATTTATTGATTTGCAATGTTTTAGTTTTTTTTCCAATCTGTAGAAGTGAATTTAGTGGAGTCCTTAAACCATCCCAATATAGTGGTTTCAATAATGCGTTTGAATTCATTACATGTGTTCAACAATTTGCATATACAAAGGTGGAATCGTGGAATCCACACCCTTTGAATTCCATGATATTTTTGTGAATTGGATGGGCTTATATGAATGATGTGATGTGATTTTATTGTTTAAGGGAAATATATTTCATAATTGGGATTCATGTATATTAACCTATTTATATTTCTAGTTTATAAGTTTGAGATAATATTTTGAGTTACCCTAATGTTGTTTTGGTAGATTGGGAATTAATTATATGTGAAAGATAACACGTTATTCTCTATAAATTGACTAGAGAGTAATTGAGTTCAATTTAAAGATGAACTTATGATTTATATTTATGAAGTTGTTTGGGGATAAGTATTCTTATGATTAATTTAGAGATGTATATTTCATGTGAATGGTAAATTTATGTGAAAACAATTTATGGAAACATTTTCAAGGTATGTGCATTTTGTGTAAGTTACAATATCACAATTCAAAACTAAAATGAAGGGGATTTCAAGTTAGATAAATTTGAGATTCTAGGATAAGTCTGTAGACTATTGGAAATTTTAAACAGTAGTGAAACAAATTAGAAGCATATCCAAGTTCATTAAATATTGATTTTGCAATGAATGATGTGGTTTTGTAACATTTTGTTTATGGTTTATCTATATCATGTCAAAGTGATGATAAAAATTCAAGTGTTTCCACAAGTTAACTTGGTAAATGACTTCTGGAATGATTATTATGATCAGAAATAATAATATTTGTTAACTAAATTAAGTGAATGATTTTAATATGGTATTTTTTGGAGAAAATAATTAATACTGAAAAACATCATGATATGATCATCAATTGAACAATTGAACTGTATTTTTATGGATAACTTGATGTGGTGATTCTTGCTTCTACATCAATAAATCTAGAGTATGATGACTCCAACTATATTATGATGATTTTGATCTAAGATTCATTTGTTTATAATCAAGTGGATTCTCATATTTAATTATTTTTAAGTGTTATTTCATCAATTATAATGTAATTTTTTCCAAATCAGTCAACATTAAAATGCATTTGAGTTTGATGTTCATTTAGTATGTCATAAAATTATTCATCATTGTACTATTATATGACCAATATAGATTCAATATGATTGTTTTGATCACAATATGACTCATTTTAATTTAGTAAAGTTATGAGTTTGATAATTAATATCAAGGTTTAAATGTCTCAGTCAGCAATTAAGGATTGTGAGTACAACAATCCCCCCCACCCCCCTGCACACCCCCTTACACCCCCACAATCCCTCCCCTATGCACCCAAACTCCCTCCCTCTTATACACCCCTCTTTCACCCCTACCCCCTCACCTAGACCTCATCCCCCCAACATACTAAGAAGTAAGTTGAGAATGGTTTAACTATCTAAGTTGAGTGTGATCATAGAAAGGTTACCAAAAAACCGTAAGTCTAGAATGTTCAGAAGAAATAACAGTGGTTGGAACTTCATTAGTCAGATTACTTGAGTGTTTCTTATCAAACAGTTCATTAGAAGATAGAACATTTTAAGGAATACAAGTACCAAAAACAATGTTATTGATTAAACACCCATGCACTGGGATGGGAAAAAATCATAAAAAAATTGATCATTTTGAACTAAGAATATAAAAAAATAACCATAGTCAGGATGACTAGGACAACCTCTTTAGAAGTATGGTCAAGAATTGTTTTTGGAAGCAAATCACATCCCTGCAATAACAAAAATTATTCACAGATACTGACCATATATACTACAATGACACAAAACAAAATCAGGATGAAAGAGAACAATAATTATATACCTCTAGTATGAAATCATTAGGATCATAAATATATTCACTATCATCCCAATCAATTGGCTATAAATGATAGTTGTGGAATTAATTAAAATAAACAAAAATAATAATAATAAATCAATACTAAAATACAAAATATATCAAATGAATCCCAATTTGTAAAACAACCTCCCTATCCAGAATGAGAGAGATCTTATCCATCCTATCCCATAACATTAGAAAGGCACGAACGACATTCAATGTGAATCCTTTGGTGTTCAGATGGTGTAGATTTTTTCAGCTACAGATGTTGTTGTGAAAAAATCTAGTGTAGTTTATATAGTGTTCCAATTTTGGATTCCATAGGTGCCCTAATTTATCCAATGTCCATCAAAGCATTATAGTTTTTTAGGTGAATTCTTTCATTTATCAAGAATTAGAAGTGCATATTTAGAAGATAAAAGGAATTTATATTCAATTAAATCACATCAGCATGACCCACTATATGAGAAACGAACATACCTTCCACCATGCATAGAAGGACCTAGCTTTAACTAATCACGCTCTACTGTTTTGTGAACCTTTCTGGCATAAAATAACATAACATTAAGAACATCATCATGGAAACCATGGTATATAATTTACCAAACAATAAGTGGAAAAATTTTAATATGTGTCACTAAAACCATCTTAGGGAATGCAAAATATGACACATGATAAGAAGAGATGATGGAAAGATCTTGAGGGACTTATCTTGAAGAACCATCCTTAATGATGGATGATAAAAATTGATAATACAATATATAATGGAAAAAAATGAGAAGAATCATGGATTCTCTAGGAAAATATAATGGGGAATATCCTTTCCAATGTAAGACTAAATTGACAATGTTCACTATTTTAATTTCAATATAATTTCAATAAAATTTGCCAACTCTCTTGGTTTACTATCATGGTTTAGAAAACCATATAAATTCTTATAGAAAACTCTAGATCATAACCCCTATGAATCCTTTATTTCTTCTTTCTACATATGATTAATCTCAATATTTACCTCTAAACATGCATAAACCATGTTATTATGCCAAATCAAAATGTACATATATAAGATTAATTAATTTTATCGCTTATAAAAATAATGAAATCAAACTGACTATAAAATTTTAAAATATTTGCGAATTATAAACAATGAATTCATTAAATAAAATAATATAATTAATTAAATAAAATAAAGACAACATGATTCACTGGTGTGTGAGAATTCCCACCATCATATCACTTTCTTCAAAGATAATGTCATTTTGGTAATTGTTGATCAAATGATGGATGTGGACAAACTCTCTAATTAAAGATAAAAAATTAAATATAGAGGGAATCCATGAATCCCATCAAGGTAAGTTATATGAAAAATAATAATATGAAATACTCAAAGACCATATCAGTTTGTGACCCAAAAATATATTATTCAAAAGAGTTATGATAGTCAGGTCTATAATATTCACTTGAATATTTTATATATAAATTAATATAAAACACTCAATATTAGTTTGTCTAAAATGAATTAGATAAAAAAATCCTTCAGATATTCACTATGAAATGATAGGTTAGAGAATTAAATGACTTTATTCAATTGTATTACATCATCCCCTCATTAATAAAATATAGATATAAAACATGATACAACCACCCATTTGATAAGTCTCATTTTTATTACTTCTTATACTACTATAATTATTCTCACAAAATCCATGTATTTTTTAAATATGAACTCTTCCCCCAAAAACTCCAACAAAGACTACTTTATCCATGATATCCTACTTTATCCCTATTGTCTAAGTTGCACCAGCACCCCCCTGCCCCTACACCAGCACCCCTACCCCACCCCCACCCCCTTTCACCCCACCTATCCCAAACACACCCCCTCCCCACCTTGCACCCCTCCCCACAACCTTTTCAACCCCATTGGTCACCCTCCAAGATACCTCTCCCCTCTTGGACACCCTCCCCCCTTCTGGACACCCTCCCCCTCTGGGCACCCCCCCCCCCTCTATACACCCCTCCCCCACTGAAAATCATCCCTGCACCCCTCCCCTACCCCTCCACCCCTGGAGACCCCCTCCACCATCTTGAAAACCCTCCCTCTTGAGCGAATCTCTTATATTTATTATTATTATGTTAATTAAAATTAAGATCAATTTCTCAAAAAATTACTTGACAAGAATCCCATGTTGTAGTAAACAAAATCAACTAGATAATATGAAACCCATGTTTTTATTTTTTTTAACAAAAACGAAAATAATTCATAAAACTATTTTTGGAATTCAATAGACCTAAATATGAACTTCATTATCTAACATTGTATGCTTACAATTTCAAACAAATCCCAACGATAAAAATGAAGAAGTTTTGAGTAAAGTATAGTAAGGCACAAAATTCAATTTAAATAATGAAAAATATAGACTAGCCCATATCAATATTACGGACTTCTTTTGGAGCATTTTCCACAATATAGAATGCATGAAAATCGGTCTTAAGTTTATGTATTCTTGTATAATATAAATCTCTAATCCTACAAGTAAGAGACTACAAGGTGATCTAGGGAATGATATAGTTATGAAGGAAAGAATTTAAAAATTAAAAAACATAAGAAGGATTTAATGAAGGATACGTGTGATGATATCACCACAATCATGATCAATATAAATAGGAGTATTTCAAGGTAATGATCTTCTCATACTCAAATACTACATTTATAGTGAGGTATCATACAATAAAATTTTACATTTAGATAAAATTAATAATTCATGTGAGTTTTGTAATATATAAAAGGGATCATTTTAGAAGATTTGATAATAATTTCCCATCTCTCTATCCCTGAAGAGCCCACAATGCCAAAAAAATTGAATGTACATAGATAATTAAAAATAAACTCATAAATCCAATGAGTCAAAAAATGATTGCAGGCTCTATATATGAATACATCAACAACAAACCCCATTGGTTGGTGATTATATACGTATGCACAACAGTTTCATCCCCAAAAAAATATCTTTCAAATGCCAAAATTCATACTACATACTTAGTAAATAATTAACACAAATGACTCGTATCCAAAACTACATTGATTATAAATATATCTCAGTAAGTATTTCTCACCAAATTTCAATACATGATTCATAGGTAGTAAATCATTAAATTGAATCAAATAATCTACCCCACACATTTTTCTCTATTAATCTATTCACACTAATTTCCCAATGATATATTTTGTCCAGAATAAATTCAATTACATTATTCATACAATGATAATTTACCGCATTAGTTGTATATAATTTCAAACCACAACCATATGGTATAAAATAACCCCAAAACTATATACCATATTCTAAAAATACACTACCACAACTATATACTAAATCATAGAGACAGAACATTACAATATAACCACACTGTAAAGAAAAGGAAGACTGTTAGAAGGTTTTTAGTTAGCTGTTAGTATATCCCAGTTCTTTCCGAGTTACTAAAACATGATATGGGGATCAATCAACTTACCCAACTCATGTGGAAAATTTATGAAATTCAAAAACAAAAAATGGTAGATAATATAACACAATCACAATATAAGTCCCACATTTAATCAAAACCACGACATCAAAACTCGTGATCAAAAAACCACCTCAATTTAATGATACTAGCAACATAAACATCTTAAAATGGAATTAATAAACACGATAACCACATAAACACATCCCATATCATATTTCTTTGTCAACTACACATCAATTTTTTTTAAATATACTAACATATTTCTCCACATCAATTACATCACTACACATATCACATGAACATCATATCAACATCCACACCCCTCGTATTCATATACATTTTGCATAGAACATATCTCTACCAACTAAATTCAATGGTATTTAAAACTAAATCAATTTATCACAACCTAATTCAATCCTTTGTCTATAAATTATTTCATTAATATTTAAAAACATCATATTCTCATTTAATTAAAATACCATAACCACACCAACATCTAAATCCACTATTAAAATGAGAAAAACCAAAATATAATTCTTCATTAAATCAAATAAAACATGATAAATCCTTTACACAACCAAAATAATTCAAAAAAATATACCATAACAATAATAAATAAATTTTATTTATTCATTACATAGTTATGAAATTTTTATTTCCTTTTTATTATAACATAATTTAGTCAACCATTTTTAGTTTTTTATTAGCTCCACCATGTCATGTTTTGTAAACATGACCCAGAGATGAGTAGGAATGCTACTCAACCCTTGATATTTTCACATTACCACTAATGGAATACCAAATAAATAAAAAAACCAATATAAAAAATGGAAAATTTTTTATAAACCAATCTAACAGCACATCTATAATGTTTTAAAATGGAACACAATAGAACAGATGAATTTTAATTCATTAAAAAATAGCATTAAAAATCAAATATATATATATATACAACATATCGTAGCACAAACCCCAAACTACGACAAATAAAATTACCCAATACTTTTATCCACTAGATATTATTTGTTACTGAATCCAAAATAATAAAGAGATATATTTGTGTAGCATGTAGAAAAAATGATATCATATATATGTATTCACCAAAATTTAAATAAAGGGTGTGTGTATAGGGCCCAATATAATTTACAAAAAAACTCCCCACGAACTCCATTAATGTGGAAACCAACCAAGTAAAGAATTCATTTTGTAAAAGTGTTCTTTTCCCAGGATAAGTTTTTAGACCTCTTTATATAATTAAATCATTATTAAGAATACAAAAACATTACATAAAATATGACTATTATAAATATTTCAATCACAATTTCATTGTTTCAAAACTCCACACATGTTTACTTAATTGAAAAATCATGGGATACATCATGCATTGAGAAACAACCAACAATGGGTATAACCAACTCAGTAGTGGACCGAATACCCCCCAACAACTTGCCTTATAATTATCAAAAGAACTACCCACACTAAACTTATATATTTTTAACCAATTGTCGTATCACTAATAATAAGATCCCCAAACCAAACTGGATGTTTTTCAATCTGATGAATAATTTATCATCTAAATCAAGTCAAAGACATTACTTAATAACCATAAAGCATAACATAGAAAAGCAAAATGAAAGGAATGGTTTGCCTAGTTTTAGCGAATACATTAGTGAGAAATTAAATGAGTATATTGCGAGGGTTGGGATGGGTTCAGGTGAGAAATAAAGGAGGTGGGGTGGCCATGTCGATGGAGAAGGGTCTCATGGTGGTGGGGAAGCCGCATCAGAGGAGGAAAATAGAAGGTGGTGTGGTCATGTTAGATTAGTTGTGAGTAGTGGTGAGTGACAACGGACAAGGGTCGTGGCGAGGAGTGGGGGGAATTGGAGTTGCATTAGTAAGAAGATGGGGTTGTCGTGTCAACAAGGAGGGGGAAGTTAATGCTAGGGTAGTGTGTGCAAGGAGGCGTCAGAGCCACGTCGGAGCTGAGCCTACAGGGAGGTGTGATGGATGCATCCGAGTCAATGTGGTAAGATGAATCAAAAGTGGAGGAAGTTTGGTTAGAGGAATGGGTAGGGACGAGTAGTATTCTCCATGGGAGAGGGTAGATATAGGGAGAGGGTTTGTGGGTATAGGCCAAACGATTTTTATTTTGATTAACCTACTGTCACACCCAGCTCATTGGGTGTGGCTATATCTCACCTTATATCCATTGGTCATTTTAATCACAGTTATAGATTTATGGATAAAGTTTATTTTTCTAAAAGTGAATTCTAATAAGAAAAATACATATTAACCTTGACTTTGAATTAGCCAGTGGAATGGGCTTAAGGATAATCATTCTTCGGTTGTCGAAACAAGCACCATGGCCTTTCCAGATGGGATAGGTCATCACCATACATATGGATTTTTCATATTATAAAATATATTAATATAATTCCTATAAAATTTAAAAAAATATGATGGAAATAATTAAAATAAACCTAATATGTAAATAAACTTTTACTAAGGTTTCTAATAACCCCTTTTTTACAAATTCTAATAATCTTGTTTGAATATTATAAAATGTCATTAGTGATCAAATTAAACTTAAAAGTTATAAATACATTAATACTTATGTCTATAAAAGTTAATGTCTTAATTTATCAAATTATTTTTCTAAAAAAACATACGGTACCCATAAATTTCTCCCAAAATATCGTTAATCTTGGTAGACTCCCGTCATATAAAAACTAACATGAAGTTTTTCAGACATCAAACATATGATCAACATTAATCTTATAAAACACTAATAGTTATTGTAACCCCCAATATAATTTAGAAACATTTTCTTACAAAATTTAACATATTACTAAGATTTTCAATGATCTTAAAACCAAAATAGCATTACTATAAATACATCTACAATTAGTTCTTGAATCCCAATGCATAAATAGTTCATATATTTTTCATCAACATAGGCCCCTCTTTTTGTCTAGATTTAACCCTAGGACATTCATCGTGATTATATATTTCATTATTTTACAAAAGTTTTTAAATAAAATGTGAATTATCCTAAACATATCCCTCTAGATTGTCAAACCAAGTGTCAAATAAGTCCCATTATCATGTACCGGTTAGTTCTCGAGTCAAGCTCGACATGCCTTTTTCAGATTAATTACACCTAGGTACCTCTGTACCAGATCCACATGCACATGTATCATCCATATGGGGTTGTATTTCTAAGAAAATAAGAATAATATATACCTTAAAAAATTAACTTGATCTCATATACTTATTATCAAATCCTATCATAGGGTTATGATCATTAATCTATGTTTTCCTAAATCATGTTCTTATTTTCTACTAATTTTCATGTGATAAAAATTATAGTGACCCCGACCCCAATAGGATTGAGAAGATCCCTTATCTATTAAATGAGCATCAGATACAAGGAATAATATTCTAAAGGACTGGATAGTTTAGTAGTCTTGGTAATCTAGATATATACACGAATCTCTAATTGAATTTCAATAATCAAATTTATAATATTTTTTTAGATAAAAAGATTATTCCATCAATAATATCCCATAATATCAGTTACATTAACATTGATGAAATCCATGGTAATTAAAAAAAGGGTGAGGTCAAATTCTTAGTAAATAATAGGTATAGTGGAAGCTACAATGAATCAACAATCATAAAAAATATAGAAAGGTAAATAACTGAAAATAAATTCTATTTAAATTACATGAATAAAATAACTAAATAAGTAATAATCAATTTTTATAGATATATTTATGAACACACATTACATTTAAAAAATGACTACGATAATTTTATAGGGAATAATTAATATAAGTAGGTAAATAACATAAAAAACATGTCATTTGATCAATAATATTAGAATTAAATGCATAAAGGGATAATATAATTGTAAAAACATCATGAAAAATAATAATAACTAAAATGAAGGAAATGGTTACTTATTGGACTTCATCTTTCCTAGTAACATGATACCTTTTTCGTCAAGATCGGTCCTTCAATTGATTTAAAAGATACATAGAGAAAACCTATTTAACTACTAATATCTAACTGAATCATCCCATGAGACAATCGATGCATCAAGGGGACTTCAATAAACTGTCACCAACTGATGTAATGAATATAAAAAAATCCTCATATAATGAATAATTGATGTAATTCATAAACAATGTTTCATATCACAGTGTATCTGTATTGAGTAAAGGATATATATTTAACAATACTTCCCCAAATATCAAATTACATTTAATATAGTACACCATATGAAGAAATAACAAATGGTTTTAGAAATAAACATTTCCAATTTAAATAATATGGATATTTTGGGAAAATTTAACTATCCATATATCACATGAAAGTGAACATTTCAAGGGAATGTTATTGACAAAAAACATGATTCATGGAAGTGAATTTTAATAATTTCCTAATTCAAAATGATAATAAACTATCTAGAGGAAGAATAAGTATGGTACCAATACATTAAATCCCCCAATAGAGTATTTTTAAAATAAAAGTTTTTCATTTATAAATAAAAATACCATAAAAATTAATTTTAAAAAATTATTGTGGAAAATATCTTCATTATTTTAAAATCACTTAATAAAACACACAACATTTTGAAAATAATTTTCTTTAAAAATAATTTATAGAAAACCCCTGAAATTATAGAAACTAAGAGAACATTTCCCGTAAAAATTACCTTATAAACATGAATATTAAGATTAAAAAATGAAGGTGGGTAATTATGTACATAACCTATGAGGTAAAAATCTAATTCACCATTCATTATAAAAATGAAAAAAATTACCTTTTTCAGAAAACAATAATAAGATTCCTTTCACGTTTTCGATAAAATCAAAATAGACATTATTTTGGAAAGGATATGCATATCCATTTAACAATAATTTTTATAAAGAAAAATTGGTTTAACATTACTTAACATATCATTTTGAAAAGTTAAAAATATTTTTGAACACATTTTTAGAAGACATGGTTTTGGAAGAACACGAATTTCCAACTAAAAAGAAAAGTGAAGTCAGATTTTATCAAAACATTTCCACCATAATTTCATGTTAAAAGGAGTAGAAATGGTACTATCACTTTAAATATATCTTTTATAACCAAATTGGAAGAAAATTAAAGGGTTTATAATAATATAAAATAAAATCCTTTAATATAAAATCCAAAATAAATAATCTCAATTGAAATTATATTGTGAAATGAACCCTTAAAGTGATCATAAAATCTAAGTGAAGATTAATAAATGAATTTATTATGTGTATAAACTATAAATACACCTAAAAAAGAAAAATAAACAATATATTGTCAAAAAAGGATATAAATATAATCATATAACATCAATGATAATGAATAAGTAATATAACCAAATGAATGAAACTTGAGTTATGAAATTCATTACCACTTGATAAATATTAATTAAAATAAAATAATACTAAATAATTAAAATAAAAACATAAAATAAGATTAATAATGAACTATTAATGATATTACAAGTAAAATGGAATTTCTTTACTCAATAAAAAAACTAGGTGAATAACATTACATTATTCCTCAATGATATGAAATTGAAACTAAATCCATTACCTTATGCTTCCTTTTGGTTAAAAATTATTCAACCCTGTTTATAATGGTTTACAAATTTTAATTGAAATATAAAGAAACCAAATTAATGTTTAATGTCATAAATTAAACTTTTATAACATCTTATCACCCATTTGTTAATAATCTTTCATTATTTTCATTGTTTCGGGTGTTAATTGCCTTGTTTAGTCATGTCTATTACATCATGAATGATTTGTTTCAAGTTAATATTTTAATGTTGTAACATATTCATAATAATAATTATTATTATATAACTATACAATTTTTAAATATATTTTTCTTTTAAAAACAATCATGAAAGATTCCTATGAAAAATAAACAATGATATGATCATGGATACGTTAGACCATACATACGTGTGAGTAAATATTAACTTTTCAATAATCATTATGAAATGAATGTCTGTAATATATAATCACTCATGAATTATCGTAATATAATATTTACCTAATTATATACTTATATATATATCATTCATTTGGTGTTGTCATGAAAGGGGAGTCACATCTCTTCGTGAAGGTGGTAATCCACATGTACATGAATGATGTAATCATCTTTAAGTGAGTAAAATGGTAAGAAAGAAAATTATATATATATATATATATTATATTTCAGGAATTATAAATATGAAATTTATCTCATAATTATTTAATATATATCACATATAATTGATTACTTTATCCTTATTACCTTCTATGTGAAGCGTTAGTGAAAGACAAATCACATCACTTTGCGAGGGGGTAGTCCACCATATGGACAAGCGATGTTATCACATAACCTACAGAATTGAATATGGATATATATATATATATATATATATATAATATGAATCAAAAAGTATAAATATGTTATAAATATCACATATATAATTTATATACATCATCAAACCAAACTATGACAGGTAGAAATGGAATAACAAATGACATCGGTTCATGAGGTGGTAGTCTTCCGTACACATGAATGATGATTTTGTACCCATTTTTATGGAATTTGAGACTGTTTTATTTCTTAATATTATTTTAAAAATATCTTATTATATGTAATATAGAATTTTTATTATAAAATAACTGTTTAATAATAATTTAATTAGGTGGAGAAATAAGTTAAATAAAAACGCACGTTGGAAAAAGTTATGTCATTTTAAGGTATTTTCATAATGTTTACCCTAAAGACTTTATAGATTGGATTTTTATACAAAATAAGGTTTATAGTATTATAGGAGGTAATTTTGAAAATTATTTTATCAGGTACCCATTGAACCTAAATGGTTTAATGTGTGGATTGGAGGGTATAGTTGTTGGCCTTTGATAAGTGGGTGAGTGACACACTTGTATTATTTTTAAAATATTCAATCATACCCATGTTTTTATCATAAAAAAGACTCCCAAATGGACCATTAAAGATAATATAATATTTAAGATATTAATATGGCTAGATAATGGATTTTGGACAAGTAGTTAGGTCATTTATAACCCAAATATTCTTTTTTCAGCCCCCAGTAAATTAGTTTTTAGGATAATCCTAGAAGATAATATTTATTTATTACAATAATTGTTTTGGTAAATCATAATATGAAATTATTAAAAACTATAAATTATTATTATTAGAAATATTGAATAAATTTTTCTAAATTCAATTCACATAAGTAGAATAATTATATTTAAAATTAATCTCGTAAGTAGGATGAGAAATCATATCTTTATGGAGAATATATTTAAATTTTTACAATGTTTTTATATATAAATTAAATATAGAAAGATTTCAAATGAAATAAATTGTATTAATTGATATATAATTGAACAGATTTAATTTTTCAAAAAAAATTAAATATATTTTAAAATTGGAATTTATCTAAATGAAAAGTTTGTTACAATTAAAATTCATTTTATTCACTACTCATAAAAAAATATAATATTTCAAAAAAATCCCAAAAAATCACCCTATGATATTTTTTATATAATAATTTCTAAAATGAAGTTTATTTTTAATATTATATTTCCAAATTTGTTAAGAAATGTATTTAAATTACATTCACAAAGTGAAATTAAGTCGTCTTTTAGAAAAGATACTATTCTAAAAGAGAACATTTATTTTAATTTTAAATTAGTATTATCTTACTTATAATAAATAGATGAGTAATAAATGTCAATACACGATATATTTTAATAAATTAGTTGATATTATTCATACCCCCCCCCCCCTTTCAATGGCTAGGTGACATCTTTCATGTAATAGTACATTGTTGTTCAGTAAAACTCATCCCACATGTAACATTTGTTATCAAAGAAAATCATTTTTTTCATGTAATGCAAGATAAACTCCTTTATATGTGCAATAAAAGATGAACCTATTTTTTCTTATAATTTAATATAAACACTTTGTTTCATATAATTCAATCTATTTAAGATAATATATTGATTTAAAAATAAATATATCTTAACGTATCAGGTTTGCTAAATTCTCTTCCAAGATTGGTGTTCCATGTTATACACACATTCGAATACAATGTTATACTTTTAATATTTTTGGGTGTTAAAATATTTCATTCATTATAAAACATTAATTCAATATAGATTCAAAAAAATTATTTTTCGTTTATATGAGATATATATGAGAAGTTACCAGACAATTTTCCATATCAATATAACATGTTTTGTATCCTTCAATAAAAGATAAAAAATTAATTAGAATAAGGTAATTGAATGAAACATAATTTCGAATTTCAAAATATTTTGTGTGGTGATGGAGACTTATGTGACCTATAATATTATATTCATCACATTCTTGTCTTTTATCACCAAATTAATCCCCAAAAATATGAAACCTCTACCTCACCATATGTGTATTGTCCCTTTCCTTTATAATTTGGAAACTGATGGAAAAATAATCAAAGAAAAAATGATTTTTTATCCAAGCATCTATGATACAAATTTAACTAAGTAGAAACTAATAAAAAACTTTTTTTGTTATAGTATAATGGTTTTGGGTTTTATATCTATTGTTTGGAAAGAATATGCAATTATATTATGTATTATTTCAATTCATTAAGATAACATTGTTAAAATATCACGTCTGCAAGCATAAAATTAATGATAAAATGGGTTCTCTAGTGGACCCTTTTGAATGGCGGGTTATGCTTTCAATTTATATTTAAACTCAAAAAAAATTATGAAATATTCAGTAAAACAAAACTCCTAATATTTTAAAACAAATTATTCCATAGTTTTGTCCCATCATAGGAATTTGTTTATTTTTTTCATTATTCCCAAATGAAAATAAAAAATTTATAAGAACAAAATAAATTGAACTATTATATTATGAATTATAGTATCATTAAAATATTTATTATTCAATGAAAATTCCAGTTACAATATTAACTACTTCAGTGATTATTGGATTAAGCCTCCTTAGAGGTTGCCTAAAAGGGGTTTTTAAAACTATGTAGTTGAATATTGTATATTTTAATCATGGAACTGATTCCATATGTGTCTATAATTTTAATCTAATTCTGCCACATATCCTCTAATAGTATATAGAAGTTATTCATCATATAAATGGATTACTGATATAATTACTAAAAACGTATACTATTAAATTATTAATTCATATGTTAAATATTTTAGAAAATTTTTTGATTCATAATTATATGGTATAATTAATAGAAAAATTAGATTAATCGTAGTAATTGCCTAAATTCTCAATGAAAAAATAAAGTTTCGGTTCCTTAATTATTTAATAAAAAATAAAATCTCTAAATGAAGTCACATGGTATGTCATCTACATATTTTTTGTTATATTTTTATGTTTGATTTAATCATATTTCAAAATAATTTTTGAATCAGAATTTTATTTTACCAAAACTCAATATGTATTATAACATACTAAATAACTCGCACGGATTAGGCCCTCCTTAGTGTGAATTTTTTAAGGTGAGTTCTTGTAACAGCCAAGGGTTTAAATAGAATATCATTTCTATAATATATAAAATTTGTAATTTATTTGTTTGTCTTTATTTATTCTAGGAATTGAAATATCTTAGGAAATAACACATACAAGATAAGAATTAAAATGAAAACATTTTATTCATTTATAATAAAAAGTGACATCAAAATAACATTATTTTAAGTATCACATGACCTAGATTATTAATTATTATGGGATAATAGATCTATTAAAAGTACATAAATTCAATTTGGACAACAAATAAAAAGAATAAAATATTAAATACTATGAGATCTCTGGGATCGTATTTACCTTTGACGATCAGTCGTAGCCAATGTTAACCAATAATGAATATTATCATCTTTAAAGGAGAAGTCATATTTTAAAATATAAAATTAAATTGACTGGAATGTAATTTTTGATGGGAATAAAATTAGTAATACTATATATAAGAATAAAATATAGTCATTGAAAATATAGTCACTGTGAGTGTGTTCATTAAATATATTGTCATTGTAGATATGATCATGGGATATACAACCAATAGGTTTTTTAAAGTCATGTACTGTTAAAACATATACCTCATAATAAAATAAAATTATGATATTAAAATATATATATAGATGTCACATATACATTTTATTATTATAAATAAAATATGTTATGAAGTATATATAAATTCCAAATAAATATTTCAATATCAAAATAGTATTAAAAATTATATATTTTTAATATAAATAAAAAATTAATATTAGTTTTTTTTACATGATAATTACAAAACTAATATTTTTTTCAAATAACTATTTCATTAAGTAGTATATATTTTCTCTAAATATATTAAATTTATAATTTTATAATATTATTATTTTTTAACTAACATATTATCATAACATAAATTATAAATCTATATTAAATAATAGTAAGATCACTTAATCATTAAAAACCCAGTATTTCTATAAATTTTATTTAATTAATAATTTATATTTTTCCTGTAAAAAATATATAAATTTTAATATTTTAAATTTAAGAAATAAAATTAATTATTGAATTCATCGTACAAATATTAACATAGTTGTATTTTTTTATATTTTTCTAAAATAATCGATTTTTAGGTATATGGAAAAAATATCTATTTGTCAAACAATTATTTCCCTACAAATGTGGATATTTTTACCCAACACTTAGTTATGGATGATTACACAATATTCTACATATATTTTAACATTTTTTCCACTAACCAAAACTCCTAACGGTTCCCACATCCATAACAGGTCCCAAATATGTTTTTCAAATGCATGTGGTCAATTAGGGTTTCAAATCCAATGACACTTGGAAACCCACATTGGTCAAGAGGATGAGCGGTTGGGCTCATTTCCCCAATTACAGGAAAATTGTTTCTTATTATAGTACTCTCTTATATATTAATTATATATAATCATTAAATCCTTCCAAAACACTAATACGGGAATACTTACCCATCTTCCAAGGACTTGATCATTCTCATGTGTTAACGAGAAAAAAATTGTGTATCACAAGATCATAGCTATTTTCTTCTTAATCTATGATTCTTTATTTTATATACTTGTTCTGGTATTATGTATTATATTGAAATCTAAGGAGGTGATTGGAGTCTTGGATATGGTATTGATTCTCTATAAGGTTTCCTACTTATCATGTGAGAAAAGTAATAAAATCCCACGTAGTTTTTTTGGAATAATTTAAGGTATTATGACAGGAATTTACAATATAGGTTTACTTCATGTGGAAATAATATTTATATAGTGCTCATTCCTTGAATAAGACTCTTTTATCCTTTTAATAGATGAATTGGAGTCCACATTGTTTGTGTTTTTGGTGTTTGCATAATAAAAGTTTCATAACAGAGTACTTTGGGATGGACTTATTCATGTAAGGATGTCCTAAATTACCTCATTGAGAGTATGAAACTTTGAGTGAATATGTTTTATAATTAGGATACATCCTAATGAAGGACCCATACTGGGGGAATCATCATCATACTATTAGTAAAATCATCTCCATTAAATAATACCATGTGAGTAAAGCTCTGTGTGAGAAATAAGAGATAGTGTAATACATGACACATCACATTAGTGAAAATTTATAATACACTTACACATTAATGTTTCAATTTCACAGATATTATTACTAGTATAGTATAGAATATATAATGGTGCTTGAGACTTAGGAAGGAATCCTATATATCCTTTTTGAAATAGAAATTAGAGTCATTATAGCTCATTTTGTCTGCAACCCACTGATAGGTCTAATGTACTTTAGATCATGTTCAAGGATTATAATCAAGAGGATTCCCATGTATAAACCCACATCATGTCTGATAATGGATAGTGGAGGATTATATAATAGTATTAGTATTTGGGTTCAATGATCCCTGGTAATTTTAATATGGGGGACATACACTAGGATAGATTCCCTTTATATCTCGGACCTTAGAAGTCTTCAAACATATCATGATTGGAAAATATTCATATTTCTCATAGTTAATTACCTTACCAACAAGATAATGGGATAGACTTAGTGATTAAACTCATAGAAATTATTGTTATCCTCTATAATTAGGAATTTTAGGGTCCTATACCGGGATGGGTACCCATGTTATATATTCATTCTTTATCCTTTGATGGATAATGTGATATTATAACCATGAAAGGTTTATTGAATATGTTTGGTATGACATAGAGGGTGAATTCAAGATTATTAAATAAATATGATCACATTAGTTCATAACCTTAACCCATTAAGTAAACTCCCTTTATAAAAGGGGTAGTTTTTGAAGCTTCCTGGCTAGGTGTTTACATGTTTTATGTTGAAGAGTGTCTTCCAAACAAAGTTCACATGTACAACATCCCTACTTAAAATGTATATGTTATATTCTTTTCTTATCTTTATTGTTTGACCAACATTTCCAAGGTATTTACCAAAAATATTTAGGGTTTTAGACAGATATTTCGTCGGTGTCTATCTAAAATGTCTAGGGTGTATTCCTTACGTATCTTATGTGTCTGTCTGATATGTCTTGTTTTTTTGTCTGACATGTCTTGGGTGTCTTCCTGAAATGTACAAGTTGATTTATATAATTGATATTTACTTGTTCATGGTGATTCATATGATCTAGGATAACATGTATATGGCCTTTTCTGTTATCCACACTAACATGTCCATGGTGTCTCTCATGATCAAAATGGAGATGAACGATATTTCAACGCATGATCAAACTGACTTGGTTTGGATGTCTTCACATTATCCCGCTGATTTTTCTAGGATTCCTTTCTGTGATCAACCTAAAATGACGTGGATACCTTCATGTGATCAATGTAGACATGTCCATAGCATTCCACATGATGGTTTCATGATAGCATGATTTAAAAGTGATAATGTGATGGGGTCTTATTGTGGTATCCCACGATAGGTCTGATAAGGATTTTAATTGTATTTTTTTCAAATCCATTATATATGTTTTTAAATATTTATCATGTTTTTGTTAAATAATTAAAATACTGAAACTTTATAATAAAATTTATTTATTAATCACTTCTAAAATTAATTTTGTATTTTTATCTTTTAAAATTATTAATTGTTTAACATCATTTTAGGGGTCAATATTTTAAAAATTACTTTTCAAGTGTTAATTATGATTGAATTATTTGTTTTATTTTTCATATGTTTTATTAATTATGAATTTATTCTTTATATATTAGTTTAATTATCTATTTTTTATTTTGTGTTTTTAAAATAAATTTTCATTAATTTACAATACAAGTATTTAATTTACTTTCATTTATTAATTTAACAATTTTAAATTTAATGTTTTATTTCAATCTAATTTTGGACTGTCAAAATATTTTGTTCCTTTCAATTTTAATTCCAACGAATTTTAAATTTAATCTTAGTTTTAAAATTCTTGTATTCTACTTTATTTTTCCTTTAATTATATTCTTAATTAAAATAATATATGAATAATTTACTATTTATGTTTTAATTATAATATTTTTTTATTGAAATTAATTCTTATTAACTTTTTGTTTAAATTTTTAGTTTACCAACTACTAGTAACTCACCATTGGAAGTTTCCAATGGTGACTCATTTTACACACCATTAGAAAAATAGAAAACAATATGACCCACCATGTAACTATTTACATTGAAAAAAAATAGTCACCAATAGAAAAATTTCCAATTATGACTCCCACATTCCATTTCCAAAGTTCATGACTCACTGATGGAACTATTTCTAATGGTGATTCTCTAACTCACCACTAGAGTTTCCACTAGTGACACCTTAAGTCACTATTGTTCCCACTGACTCACCCCTCAGTGTTCTGTCTTCCATTTCTTTTATCATCACCAACAATACTACTCGCTACCAGGAGTTCCCAAATCCATAGATACGACCTTCCACTACAATCGAGTTTCCACTATAGAGAAGTTACATCTTCTTCAATTCATCATTACCTCCTCTATGACCCACCGTCATAATTTTCTTCCCCCATAGACCAAATAATAACTAACACTCACTGCCACACCTGAAAACCACTTGAAGATAATCCAGTTTATCTACCATTAGATCCCTAATCATCCACTGTTGCAACCACCACTCCCCAATTCCACCAACACTAGATCCGGAAAATCTAATCCTATATTCAAAGTTCAACTTGTAAGCCCCTGAGTATATCACTACTTCGGGATCTACCATCGTTGAAGTTGGACCATCTGTTAAATGAGTTTCTAACATAACCACCACTAAATTTATGTAAACCTTATACCAGACTCACCATGGTGAGGTAAATCCACCACCTAAATCTAAAAACATGGATGGCTAATTGTCCTCACCTATTTCCATAGTTCGAAGGTAGCCACCTTGATGTCAGATATGAAGCTATCGTTGTAGCCTAAAGGAGGTGTGGTGGAGCGCCTCTGCCATAGAATAAAAAGATCTACTCATGCCCCCCTTCAGTGTAGAGGAAGACCCCCCCCCTCGCAGCATTTTTTAACACATAGGAAAAATAAAAATAAACAATAATAATAATAATGATAAACTAATAATTAAATGAAATAGTTTAAATAATAATAAAATAAAAAAATATAAATTAATACACTCAATAATTTAATATTGATTAAAATATAATAATAATAATAATAATAAATTCAATAAATATGTTCATAAAAATTAAATTAAAAAAATTATTAATTAATTAATAAATAAATTTAATAATAATCTTTGATAGTCTGAAAAATAATAAAATAAATTACCTACTTTAAGGATATTACATATTTATCATAATAATGTTAAATAATTAATTAAATATTAATAACTAATAAACATTTTTAATATAAAAATATATTTATTAATTTAATGAATATAAAATAATTAATATATTTTTTTATATCTCATTTAATAATTAAGATTTATATAATTGTAAATTTTTATATTCTATTTAACTTGATATTTAAATTTTAATTTATTTTACTTTTCTATTTAGGAAGATGGAGTATCAAACAGAGATCACATCCATGTTTATGTTCACCATCCAATGTTGAGTTGATAGAAGGGTTCTTCATAAGTGTCGAGGATAAAAAAGGATGAATCCAAATGTTGGGCGACTTAGAAAAAATTGGAAAAGTCTGTGTATTTTGTTGGTGATGAAGTGAGAGACTGTGATATATTATAATTTGAGAAAAAAGAAAACAAATGAGGTAGTTGGGACATTTGAATATTAATAATTCTTGGATGGGGAGAGAGAAATAAAGACCTAACTTTCTCAACACACCATTTTTAGCCTAAGAGATTTGGACTCGAGTATGTGTGAAACACATACCATAGGGGTTTGACATTCAATTAAAATGGGAGCTCTTTTCCTTAATATCTTCTCCCAACTCTCTCTATTTTTTTACATCAAATATGTGCTATGAAATTTTATTCTTTATAAATTTAAATATGGATATTGTATAAAATTCACTTAGGGATATCTCTATTAATGGAATAATATTTCATATTCTATGCATTATTTATTTCTTTAAATTGGAATTGATTAGTGAGATAAATTCAAATTTATGTTTAAATTTTTTTCCACTTATGGTTTATTAATTCAAAACTCAATGATTTTTTGAGGAGATTGATCATGGGTAAGCTTCTTCAATATTAATTTTTAAACTATTGAAACATTCATAGAGATAGCTTCTTTTGTCAATCACTTCATTTCTATTATTTTTTGAGTGTTTCTTGAAATGGAGAAATTTAAGAATCATTCTTATGTCTGATTAATTTCATAGAGAGAGAGGCGAATAGAACGATTTTTTTGAGAGGAAGAATTAAATAATATTTTCTAAAATAAGAAACTCATTTAAACTAGTAGGTAAATCTCATCTTGCCAGCAACGTCATCTATTTTCCAACTCCATAACACTATTGTTTGACCGCATTAAGACCTTACTCTCACATTTAAAAATCAATACCTAATACATCCAAAAAATTGATTTCTTATATGTTTAATTAGTTAGAGAAAATATGATGCCCAAGAATATTCACCCTCCTTAACTTATGTTCGAACCTTCACTGGTATTGAATTTTATGTTTATAAATTATATTTTGAAGGTCGTGATCACCTCAGCCCCTATCAAAATTTTCTATCTTTTCCGAAGAAGGAATGTCAGCGAGTTACGTCGGATTTTTAAAAGAAATTATAAAAAACATCTAAAATCCAGTTCATGAAAATACGATTGCTTTAATTGTTGCATCATTTCACTTTTCCTTGACACATGATTTTCTCTATTAATTTGTGTTGAAATGTTTTATAAAACTGCTAGTGAAATTGTACCATTTCTATGGTTTAAATGAAATAAAATATTTCTTTTGTTCGCATTCATGTTAAGATGTTTTTTAGTAATCTTATACTATAATTGAATCTCTTCTTTTCTAATGAAAATTAAGAGAATAGCCGGTCAAAGACATAGACACTATTAGATTTTGATAACCGAATTTTTCTAGAGTGATGGAGAAACATTTTGTGAAGCATAGAAAAGGTTTGATGAATTTTTATTCATATTCCATGACCATGTATTTCATATAAGAACACTATTATAGTATTTATTTAATGGATTTATGATGAAGGGAAGTTAATTTTCACTACCTCACCTAGGGGTTTCTATAGTGTAACGATGATGAAAATTTGTGGAATATTTGTGATGATCTAGCACATAAAGATAGTAATTACTCCCAAACCTTGAATGAGAAACCATAGTCTTTGGAGATATTTAATGAATAAGTGTTATAAATAATGTCCAATAAAAGAAACAAGTTTTCTAAATTTTTCAAAACTAAAGGTCGGAAATTTAAACAAAGAGCATTCAATATAAATTTAATTTGTGAGAAAAGTGATAAATTGAAGAACTAATTTAGAATATCATATAATATAAGTATTTTAAAATTAAAATCTAAATTTCATTGTTTGAAAAATGAAGAAGGAGATTTTTTTCATAGAATGAATCTAAAGAAAATTAATTTAGAATTAATGATTTCAAAGAGAAATCCTTACCTTTAAACCATGGAAATCAAGACAAAATCCAACTGGTTATGGAGTTTATTATAATAGATATTAAAATGTGCATCTTTGATTTATTTCTCAATAATAAAACTCTATTGACTATTGAACTGGAAACATGGGTTTTTTAACATAATGTTGAGGATAAGAAAATGGAGTAAGGGTTATTGAATTGGATTCAAATGAACTAACACATTTTCATGATAGAGTTGTAGAACATTTAACTGAAATTACATCTCAAAACTCAGCAATCTTCATAGTTTATTTTATATAATTTGATAGAGTTTTTGGTGAGGTGGGTATGGATAACAATGATTTATCCTTGAAATCCTTATATACCATGCAAGAACATGAAAAAGGGATTTCATAGGTTTATTATCACTTGATACTCAAATTTTATAGTGAGTAGGAATAGTATTTTAAACACAAAAACATGATTTTTATTATAGTTGAGGTGGTCTTTCAGGGTTTTGTTCTATATTTTTGGGAACATTATTACTTCCCTAGAATAGATAGATTACATTTAACTGATTTTTTCACTAAAAAGAACAATAAAAAAACAAATGTGGTGGTCAATTGAAAAGAAACCACACCCACCTATTAACATTGACTACTTTATAGGGGAGTGTAGCTAGGGAAATTAAAACTAGTATGTTATGTGAAGAAACCCATGTTTTTGTTGCTTTAAATAAAAAAAATTTGTTATTATTTCAATAAAAATTTCTTATTAAAATTTTTTTAAGAATCATAAAAACTATAACTCAAAACTTATAATTCATTGCTTCATTGGAGTCAAACTGTAATGCCCCAACACTAGTTACACAGAGTCGGTGCATTATTACTTAACATTGGAAAGATCACAATAGATGAAGTCTCAAAAGACCAATTATTTTAGTATCTATAGAAATAAAAGAAACATAGATAAGTTTTACATTACATCATGAAATAAAAAAGCATTGTCTCCCCTTTGAACACACTAATATACTTTGTCCTATCCGAACATGTTAATCATAATATACTCCTTCACATCCTGGGAAAATGAAAACATAAGAAATGGGTGAGCCCAGATGCTCAGTAAGGATAACAATATAGAAAAAACTATCATAAATAATCATAAACATTTAAGTAAATGAATAATACAAAAACATAAACCTTCTAAACATAAACGTTAGCATAATATGGAAAATATAAATTAAATAATTCCATTTACTTGTTCACATGGATATTCTAATAGTCGAATAATCACAAGTAATATTAATATCTAACTTCACAATAATGTAATGCATAATGTCGGACATCATAACCTCGTAGTCAAGGACTTGTGCTAAAAAATACAAATAAGATTTTGTTGTGGCCTTGTTCCAAGACACTATTTTGTCTCATGGGACCTACCGATGCATCGAAGAGATATAGTGGGCTCCACAAGTCACTTTCTATGTCCAATGTATTCATCATATGAAAAGGTTGAAAAATATCATAAACATTCGTAATAAAACTAGCATAAGAAATGTTAATACATTAACCATAATCCATGAATGATATCAAAATAACACACCCACAGTCAAACAAATCACAAAACCATCAATACAATATGGAAGATTTAATCATAATAAATCGACTTCAAATTCGTGTAAAATCAATCAATGGATGTTAACATAAACAAAATCATAACCATTTGAGAGAATTATCTCTTTCTATTTTTAAATAATTTAAAAGTCAAATAATTATAAAAGAAAACATTTATTTTGAAAATATTCTTATAATAGTGGAAGGGTAGCTTCCAATGTGTTATAATGGTGGAAAATAGTTGTACCCTTAATATAAGTTAAAAAAATACTTATATTAATTTGTTGAAAAGGTCATAAAGTACCTTGTTTGGAAAATGATAGAATGATTCCTTTAAAAAATTATAAAAAGTCAATAAAGGGTATAAATATCTTTAATGAATATTCTAGGGAATAGTAAAAAAATAAAAACCTTTTTAAGAAACATAGATGTGGATGATAAAGAAGTCTCAGTTGATACATACATACAAACAACCTTGGATGACCAAGAGATTGTAAAATCGACCCTTAACATGTAATTTTCCTTGGTTGGGGGTACGTTAACCTCAATTATAATAGTTAAATTATTTTTATTAAATTATAAAATAACCACATATATAAATATGATATCATATATAATCTTCTAATATTGATTTGTTAATTATATGATAGTAGTATCATTGTTTTGGATGTTAACTTATTTATTTTTCTTTATATGTTTTGTTGAGTAAGTCATGTTTGTTATGGATAATATGTATTTGATTTATATCCATAATGATATTAATTTCTTAAAAATTACTCTTAATCATAAAATGAAAATTATTCCTGAATGGTTATGATAGGGAATGAATCTCATCGTGTTTTTGGAGATGGTAATCTGTACATATGCACAAGCGACAATATCATTTTATTAATGGTAAAATCAAATATATTTGGATGTTATTTCATATATAAATAATCATTAACATTTTATATTTACTATTTACATGAATTATAATAATTATTATACCAATCCAAATAATAATGTTTTGAATAACAAACTACACCACAACGTGTAATGGTACACTATATATACACATGTATGGTGACTTTTTCATGCATAGGATTGATAGAATAATTAATATGGTTGTACCAAATTTATAATAAAATCATGGTATTTAGAAGGAACTGTATTTATTATTTTGTTATGGAAACAACAATTAAATATGAAGTGGAAGAAGAAAATAACTTTGAAACAGGTGATTAAATTATTACCCCTTCTTTAGGTGCTTCCTTTTTGAAATGATCAAAAGGGCTCCAAAGGATGGAATTATGATCAAATTAAGTACTCTAGGTTGAACTTAGGGTATTTGGGATGATATTATAGTAGGGTTTGTCTGATCCAAATTTCATTAGAGGGGTGATTTTGGGAGAAGGGGAATTACCCTTTTATAAGAGAGGTTAGGGTCCTCTTATGAAAATCTTGAAATATTAATTTATTATAAAATCTTTCATTTTATTATGGAACCAAATGGATTTATTTCGATATGAAGGTTGGGATCAGTAAAAAAATATCTCATCCAATAGGTTTTAGAAAAGTTTATGTCACCATATTAATGTTATCTTTTAGATTTAACTCTTTGTTAAATAGTTTAACTTTTACAATGTCTTCTGGTATTTTTATATTACATGGTTAATAAACTTACTATAATTTGAAAAGATAACCTCAATTGGTTCATTAATGAAATATATATATCTATATAAGTCCATTTTCCTATTATTTTATTTTTTTATAATATTAAATCATTTAATAATATAGTATTGGTTTTAAATACTCATTTATGTCAATTTTGACACTATTTATTTTTTTGTTTTTTTGAAATTCAAAAAGAAATTGATTACTTCAAAAAAAATTAATCAAAACTAACATGTCATATTAACATATAAAATTCGTATAATTCATTAAAAGTCTCAATTTACATTTATTTTAATATTTATAAAATCAATTATTTTTATTTTTCATTTATAATGTAATTACTGCATTATCATTGTGTCATAAATAAATTTCATTATTTAATGTGTAAAAATTATAAATAAAATACAATGAAATAGAAAATCTTTTTATCTTTCTAATGAATATATATAGTCTAATTTATCTTATTTATAACCATTTATTAAACAAATTAGTTATTAAAATTTGAATTTAACACTTTTAACTCTCCTTTATATAAAATATAATAAATGTCCAAATCTAATCCAAGTGGATCAAATAGTATCATATTTTATTCCTAAAGTTCATTTTTGTCGAAATACACTTATCCAATTGAATTAGGACATATGTTAGGGTAACTATAATATCATTTTTACCTTTAATTACTTTATTTACTTTTAATCGTGGTAGATAAAATAAAAACGTTAATATAATCCAAAAATTATTTTCATCCCATTGAACCACATTTTACTTACTAATGACAATTGTGTCTCTTAGATTTTTGTTATTCAATTCATATAAGCGTTTAAATTACATTTTATGCAAATTTTCAAATGTGGCTAGAAGGTGGGTAAAATAGGTTAAAATGTTCAATTAAATTTTATACATCTAATTCTATTTTAAATTTTCTCTAATTAATTACATTGAAATTATATTGGTATTATGTTTTTATTTTGACTTAAAATAAATTTATATAAAATAATTAATTAATTAAATAAAAAGTTGGTTTTAATCCTTAACGCAGTGTTTTTCACTATACATCAAAAATTGAATGTTTTTAGAAAAATACCAAAAATTCAACCTAAGATAATTTTGATATTCATAATCAAATAATGAATTCCATTTTGACAAATAAAATTTAAAAAAAATCTAAGACTGCGTATTACTATTTATAACGGCTAATTTGATTGATCGTGGTGTGCCCTAAATCGATTTGCGTACAGCACAAGCTATTGTATTATTCAAAGAGAAGCGTACTGTGGAAGCTTAGGGTATTACATTATTTCCTCTTTAAAATAAATTCATCCTCGAAATTTCTAGAATATTACTACATAAAAATATTTGAGTGGTTCTTCATCGTAAGCTCCTCGGGTTCTCACGTTGCCCCTTCCATCTTGTAGTTTCTCCATAGAACTTTTACCATGGGACTCGTCCATTTTCTCAACACTTGTTCTGTAGTGTCATGAATCCTGATAGGCTCTTCACAATATGACAGACCAGGTTCCAATTATATTTCATTTTAGGTGATCACATGTGTTTGGTCAAGAATGTATTTTCTAAACAGGGATACATGGAACACATCATGAACATTGGAGATACTTGGAGGAACTGTAAAATGGTAAGCTCCAACTCCAATTCATTCTTGTATTTAGAAAGGTCCAATGTATGTGAGGATTAATTTACCCTTTTTACCAAATCTCATAACACCCTTCTATGATGATACCTTCAAGAAAACATGATCGCCTACTTGAAATTTAAAATCCTTCCATCGGATATCGGCATAGATCGTTTTATTACAATGAGCTACTATGATGTGGGATTGGATAATCTTCACTTTTTCGATTGTTTCCTCGACAAATTCTAGGCCGAAAAGTTTTCCTACACCAACATCATCCCAAAAATTTTGTGTGCGACATCTCTTTCTATATAATGCTTCATATGGTTCCATCTAAATACTTGAATGGAATATATTGTTATATGATAATTCTACCATAGGTAAATATTGATCCCACATACATTGAAAGTCAACTGAGAAAGATTTCAACATGTCTTTTAATGTTCGAATGGTTCATTCCGATTGTCCATCAGTTTGAGGGTGGTAGGCAGTGCTTAAACAAAGTTCAGTATCTGGGGATTTCTGAGGACTTTTCTAGAATCTTGATGTAAAATGTGGATCATGATCAGAAACAGTAGATTGTGGTACACCAAGAAGTCTTACAACATCATTAATATGTAAACTTGCAAAACATTCACCTGGTAAATCTTCTCTTATAGAAAGAAATTGTGATGAATTGGTAAGATGATCAACAATGACCCATATTGCATCAATCCTTCTAGGATTCATTGTATCCCCACGACAAAGTCAATATTTATATCATCCCATTTAAACTCAGGTTTAGGAAGAGGTTTCATGCCTCCCCTAGGATGTTGTCTTCCAACCTTCACCTATTGATAAACCATACAACTTGACACATAATCAGAAATCTCCCTCTTCATGTTGTCCCCAAAAAATGTTCCTTAAAATCTATATACATCTTAGTGCTACCAGTGTGTACAAAGAAATTAGAGCTATGAGTATCATCCAACAATTCCCTTTTGAGATCAGTTATGTTAGGAACACAAAGCTTCTTCCCAAATTTCAGAATTCCATCTTTATATATGAAGTTTATCAATCTCCCACAATTCAAAGCATTAATTTTCTTTTGAGACTCTTCATCATTGGTCTGAGAACTTTTTTTATCCTTTCTATTAATAATGGATTAGCATCCATTTGAAAAATTATTGATATTTCACCTTCCATGATTATTCTCGTATACATATTTACTATATCCATGAACATAGGATCCCATTCAACTCTCATCTTGTTCAAAACTCCACGATCCTTTCTACTTAAAGCATCTTCCACCTTATTTTCCTTCCTAAGGTGGAAGTGTATAGTGAAATTATAATCCTTGAGTAGTTCGATCAATCTACTTTTCCTCATGTTGGGTTCTATTTGTGATAAAATATACTTCAAACTCTTTTGATCGGTACAAATCCCACACTTTTCACCATAAAGATAGTGTCTCCATATCTTCAAAGAAAATATTATAGTTTTGAACACAAGATCACAAGTTTGATAGTTTCTTTTCATAAATTTTTAGTTGTCGTGATGTATAGGAAATAACTCTATCATTCTGTATAAGAACACAACCAAGCCTTTTCTTTGAAGCATCATTACAAATAACAAACCCATTATTCCCTAATAGTAGAGTCAAGTTAGAAGCATTGATGGATATTCTCATAAATTCTATAGAAAATTCATCACACTCTATTATACAAACAAATTTAATCCCATTATGTGTGATCTTGGTTAATGGGTTAGCTAATCGATAAAAATTCTGGGTGAAATGTTGATAATAACCTGCTAAACCAACAATAATATGTTCCTCAGTTATATTCTTCAGTGCTGCAAATCCATGGATTGCCTTTGTCATTGAAGGATGAACCGAGATACCATCTTTAGAGACAATATGACCATGAAAATAAATCTCTTAAACCCATAATTCACACTTTCTAAACATCTTATATAATTCAATTCTTCTAAGAGTTTTTAGAATAGTACGCAAGTGATTTTCATGATCTTCGTAGATTTTGGAGTATACCAAGATATAAATAATAAATGTCACTAAAAATATATAATGATATTACTTTAAAACTATATTCATTACATTCATGAAGATAGTGGGTTCATTAATCGGTCCAAAAGGCATTGCTGTAAACTCATAATGTGTATACCTGGTACGAAATGTTGTCTTCAGAATGGATTCATTTTCCACACACAACTGATGATATCCAGATATAAAGTCAATCTTTGAAAAAATTTGATCTCTATGGATATTATCATATAAATCATCAATGTAATTTAAGGGATACTTTTTCTTTATTATTATAGCATTGATCTCCCTATAGTCAATGAACTACCTCGTATATCAATCTGTTTTCTTAAAAAAAGAATAGGGTCACCCCATTGAGAAAAACTGGGGATAATAAATCCTTATTACTAAACTCCTATAGTTTTTTCTTTAGTTCCACTAATTTCACAATGTCCATTCTATAGGCATTTTATATAGGCCTTGAACCAGTAGTTAAATCACTGAAAACTCATTTTCTCATTCTGGGGGATGTCTACGTAATTCATCCAGAAACGCCTCAATGTATTATTGAACAATAGGTATGTCCCTTATTTGAACATTACTCTATTCACCCGTAGTTATTTCACTATATTCATCCCTAATAATTGAATTTAGTAGAGATACTATGGGTGGATCTAGATGAGAATAATATGGTTACGTTTTTTATCTAATGATAAGGTATTCATTACCATTATCAAAAACTGTAACCTCTTTCTTCTTACAATAAATTTTTGAATCATTGTCTGAAATCCAATCCATACTGAGGATTATATAAAATTCAATCATGGGTGTGATGATGAGATTATTAGACAAAGAATATTTATATTCCCTAATGGGAAATGATTCACAAAACATTGTTGCAATGATACTTCCCTTAGGGGTTTTGACGGACAACTCCATTGTTAAATAAAATTTGAAATATCTAATTTTCTTAGCAAAATAGGAAGATATTAAACAATGTGAGGATCAATAAACAAATAAAGAATTAGATAAATTTGGGGAAACCATTAAATTAAATTCCACCAGGTCATTATTGAGCTTCAATCTCAGAAGTAGTGATTGAATAATATTTTCCCTGCTCCCTTGGACTTTTCTAAGATAAGTTTCCATGGATCTTAGGACATTCGTTTTCATAATTCCCCATTTCTCTATAATGGTAGAATTCAACAATGAAAACCTCTTTCCCTCCCATGCAATCACAGACTTGGTGGCCTTTTCACCTCAGTTGTAACAAACTCACATTCCCTTCAGAAAAGTACTGAGGTGTTTCTTCAAAAATTTAATGCATGATGGATATTAATATTTTCCCTTCTTCCCCTAATTTCCATTTCCAGAGTGTTCAGCAGATCTCTTCTTCTCCAGCTTTACTTTAAAGTTATAAGACTTAGTGAAATCTTTTTCTATATTGATTGCACTTGAGACTATATGTTTGTACAATAAGAAGGATTGTGAGAATAATGCTCTATGGAGAAATGTTTTTAACCTGTCAAATAATCAATCAATATTACACATTGGGTTATGTATATAATCTGCAGCATCCCATGAAATACTTTTAACGGTATCATCAAACTTTGTGACATTCTCATCCTCCTTTTAACTTAGACTCAAAAATTGTCTTTCCATGTCCTTTTGATGGTCACAAGGAAAGTATTTTTCAAAGAAAATATCTTTAAACTCCCTCCATTAAATATTTTATACTTCTTCATCTTCCATTGTTCATTGAATTAGTGACCATCATTGATATAGATCTCCCATGAGGTAATAAACTGCAATGACAACTTTTTCCCATTCACTACATCCCAATGCATAAAGTATTATATCTAAAGAACTTATCTGTTTCTAATCTACAAAATGATTTTTTGTCCCATTGATTGTAGGTGGTTGTTGTATCATGAATTATTCTAACAATGATCCTCTGCATTGTAGATCAGGATTCCCCATACAGGTAATGTTATTATCCATAACCTAAGTGAGTTGTCCCAGTATGGTTATAAGTTGTTCAGCACCAGTTGCATCACTAAATCCACTATAATTATCTTGTGTAGAAGGTAAATCCCTATATGGATTACGTATGTTGATATGGTTTCTATTCCTTCCACTAGGATCCATTTATAAACAATAGCATACACTAGATTAGTTTATGAATCAAAATACATAATTCCAAACTCGTAAAATACCTAACATAAATTAAACAGTTTATGCATATAATCTATAATAATAAAAAAAGTTTTCTTTGAGGAAACATTTATGCATATATCCTTCATAATGGTTTATAAAAAATTGTGAATTATCCTAAGGATATCCCCTAGGAGTATCATAAACAATAGTGTATCATGGCCCATTGTCATGTACCAGGATACCACAAGTCAATCCTGAAATTCCTTTTTGGAGTTTTCACTCCTAGGTACATCTTCCTCAGATCTTCCACTACCTTATCATATCCAGAAAGTGATGTATTTATTGGAAAACTAATAAAATCACAACGTTACCAAAATTCTAGGAAGTTCCTCAATACTAATTCTCTGGGTTTATCTTAGGGTAACGTTCTCTAATCAGAGTCTTTCTAAATCTAGTTTCCAATGTTTTTACTAAACTTCCTCTGATAGCAAATGTAACACCCCGACCCTAGTTACCTAGAGTCATTGCGTTATTACATAACAATGGCATGATCACAATAAATCAAGTCTCGATAGACTGATTAGTTTAATAGCCTTAGAAGTACTAGATACATACATATGTTTTACATTACATCATGAAATAAGAAAACAACATTTTCCCCCTTTGAACACACTCATATCCTTTGGCCAATCCCTGCAGGTTAATCATAACATACATCATCACATCCTACTAAAAAAGAAAACATTAGAAATGGGTGAGCTCAGATTCTCATTAAGGATATCAATATAGTAATAACTATCATAAATAAGAATAAACATATAAGGAAATGTATAAGACCCGAAAAAGCCTTTTAAACAAAAACATCACCATAATATGGAAATGATAAATCAAATAATTCCAACTACATATTAAAATGGATATTTTAATAGTCAAATAATCAAATGTAAAATTAATAGCTAATTTCATAATGATGGAATGTATAATGACAGACATCATAACAACATAGTCAAGACCTCGTGCCAAAACAACAAATAATATTTTGTCAGGGCCTCATGCCAATACAATTGTTTTTCTAATGAGGCCAATAAATTCATTAAGAAGCTATAGTAGGCACCACCTATCACTTACTAAGTCTAATGCATTCCTCATATGAAAAGGTTGACAGATATCATAAACATTCGTATTAAAACTAGCATAAGAAATGTTAATATGTTAACCATAAACCATGAATTGTATAAAAATAACACATCCCCAGTCAAAAAAATCACAACACCTTAAATACAATATGGAATATAGTATCATAATAAATCAACTTCAAACAAGTGTAAAATTCATCAAAGTATGTTGACAAAGATGAAATCAAAACTATTTGAAAGAAATATCTCTTTATATTTCGAAATCATTTAAAAGTTATATAATTATAAAAGAAAACATTTATTTTTAAAATACTCTTATAATCTTGTAAGGTATGATTTGATGGTGTTATAATAACAGAAAATAGCCACACCCACTATATATGTTAAAAAAACATTCTTAACATAATTTTTTTGAAATGGTCATAAAGTACGTTGTTTGGAAAACGACCGAATGATTCCATCCAAAACATTTAAAAAAAATTCAAACAAGGGTATACATGACTTTAAACCATATTCTGTGAAAAAGAAAAAATGTTTTGAAATATATTTTTACGAAAACAAAGATGTGAATAATAATGAAGTCCCAGTATATACTTACGTACAAACAATGGAAAACTCAATTCCTCTAGTTGTTTCTGTAGTTTCACTAATTCCACAGTATCCATTCTATAAGGGTTCTTCAATATGGGCATTGATCCATGAATTAAATCAATAGAAAACTCAATTTCTCATTATGGAGGATGTCCAGGTAGATCCCCTAGAAACAAATCACCATATTTTTGCACAATAGAAATGTCCTCTATTTTAAGACTCCTTTCCTAACCCACAATTATTTCATTCTCTTCCTCCCTGATAATTGAATTTAACAGAGCTACTGGGGGGATCTAGATAAGAATTAGATGGTGATTATTCCACTATAAAAATAAGGTACTTCTTATCATCATCAAAAATTGTAACCTCCTTCGTCTTATAATAAATTTTTGCATCATGGTATGTATGCCAATCCATACCAAAGATTATATCAAATTCAATCATGTGTATGATGATGAGATCATTAGATAAAGAACATTTATATGCCATAAGGGGAACTGATTAAAACATTATTTTAATGATACGTCCCTTAGTGGTTTTGACTAAAAACTCATTTGTTAAACAAAATTGGAAATATATAATTTTCATAGAAAACTGGGAAGATAAGAAATAATGTGATGTTCCAGAATCAAATAAAGCTTTGGATAAGCATGAGGTAACCGTTAAATTACCTGCCACCACTTCTTTTGAAGATTTAACCTCAGTAATAGTGATCACATAAGCTTGGCCTTGATCCCTTAGCCTTTTCTGATGTATGGTTCCCTTACACTTAGGAAATTCATTTACATAATTCCCCACATTTTTAAAACTGTAGAATTCAATATTGATAACCTCTTATTTTTTCTTGAAATCACATGCTTGGTGGCCTTTTTTACCACATTTCTAACAGACTCTCATTCCATTCAGTAAATTACCAGGGTGTTTATCTCACATTTACAATAGGATGGATATTCGAATTTTCTCATCTTCCCCTTATTTCCATTTCTAGAGTATTTGAGAGATCTCTTATTCTTTTTCTTTTCTTTAAATTCGTAAGACTTAGAGAATTACTTTTCTGTCTTGATAACACAGAATAGAATATCTTCCTATGATGAGAAGGATTGTGAGAATAATGATCGATATAGAAATGGTGTTAACCCATCAAATAATTGATCAATATTACACCTTGGGTTATGTATGTAATATGTTGCATTCCTTTCAAACCTTGTAAAATTATCCTCATACTGTGAGAAATTATCATCCTCCTTTTCCCTCAGACTCAGAAATTGTCTTTCCATAACTGCTCGATAGTCACTATGAAAGTATTTTTATAAGAAAATCCCTTTAATCTTCCTCTATCCCATGTTTGGTAGTTCTTCATCTTCTTTTGGGTTTTGGATTAATGACCACCATTGATCTCCATCTACCGTGAGGCTATAAACTCGCATGACATCTTTTTCCCTTACGCTACTCCCCAAAGAATAAAATATTTTCTCTAAGGAACTTATCCATTTATCAACTACCAAAGGATTTTTACTCCTATTTAATGTTGGTATTTTTTCCTCATGAAGTGGTCTAACATTGATCCATGGCATTGTGGATCAAGGTGCTCCATACGGGAAAGGTTATTATTCATAACCCGAGTGAGTTTTCCCAGTATTGTGATAAATTGATCAGTACCAATTGCATCACCAGCTCCACTATAATAATCTTAAGTAGCAGAGAAATCCCTACATGGATTATGTGCATTCATATGGTTTACATTCCTTCCACTAAGCGCCATTTTTAAAAAAATGGCTTACACTAGATTAGTTTATGAATCGTAATACATAATTCAAAACTTATAAAAAACCTAACATAAATTGAACAGTTTATGGATATAATCCATAATCATAAAAAAAATTCTTTGGGGAGTTATATACACATAAATCCTTCATAATGGTTTGTAATGAAAATGTGAATTGTCCTATGAATATCCCCTGGGAGTGTCGTAACCAAGAGTAATGTAAGGCCCATTTTTCTGTACAAGGATACCCCAGGTCAGCACCGAAACTCCTTGTTATATTTTTCTCTCCACGGTACATCAATTCCAGAGCCACCTCTACCTGCTCGTATCCAGATAGGGATGTATTTCTTGGATAACTCAAAAAATATCTACATTACCAAAACTCGAGAAAGTTCTTCTATACTAGTCCTCAAAGTCTATCTTAGGGCAATGTTTTTTAATTAGAGTTTTTCTAAATCTAGATTCCAAGGATTGTACTAAACTTCCTATAATACCAACTATAATGCACCAACCCCAATTACCCAGAGTCAGTGCATTATTACATAACATTTGAATGATCACAGGGGATCAAATCCCGAAAGACCGATCAGTTTAGAATCCTAGGAAGTAATAGATACATTAATAAGTTTTACATTGCATTATAAAATCTAAAACAACCTAATCATTGTCTATATTGACCAAATTAATATCCCTTAGACTATCCCAACGTGTCACTCATAATATACTTCTTCACATCCTGGGTAAAATAAAACATAGAAAGGGGTGAGCTCATATGCTTAGTAAGGATAACAATATAGCAGAAACTTTCATAAATAAGCATAAAAATTTAAGGCAATGTATAAGACTAAAACACAAGCCTTTTAAATGTAAACTTCATCATAATACATAAAAGATAAATCAAATAATTCCATTTACTAATTCACATGGATATTATACTTGTCAAATATTCACATGTAATATCTATAGCCATTTTCATTACGATGGATTGCGTAATGATAGACTTCATAACCACATAGTCAAGGCCTCCTTCCATGACTAAAAATAAGATTTTGTCAAGGCCTTATGCCAATACACTAGTTTGTCTAATGAGACCTACTGATGCATCGAGGAGTTATAGCTGGCTCCACCCATCACTTAATAACTCTAATGCATTCCTCATATGAAAAGGATTAAACATAACATAAACATTCGTATCAAAAATAGCATAAGAAATGTCAATACGTTTTCCATAAACCATGAATTGTAGAAAAATAACACATCCCAAGTAAACATATCAGAAATAATTTAATATAATATAGAATATTTGTATTATAATAAATCAACATCAAACAAGTTTAAAATCCATCAAAGGATGTTGACATAGATGAAATAAAAACTATTTAATTGAAATACCTATTTATATTTTGAAACCATTTAAAAGTCACATAATTGTAAAAGAAAAAATTTATTTTAAAAATATTCATATAATCTTGTATGGGAAGCCTTGACAATTTTATAATAGTGGAAAATAGTTTCACCCACTGTATAAGTTAAAAAAACAATCTTACCATAATTTTTTCGAAAAGTTCATAAAGTACATTATTTGGAAAATGATGGAAAGATTCATTTCAAAAAATATATGGTCAAATAAAGGTATAAATGACTTTAACCCATAGTCTAGTAAATAGTAAGAAAATTTCAATTATATTTTTAAGAAAACACGGATGTGGATGATAAAGAGGTC
Organism: Viscum album; assembly: GCA_963277665.1. Taxonomy (NCBI): domain Eukaryota; kingdom Viridiplantae; phylum Streptophyta; class Magnoliopsida; order Santalales; family Viscaceae; genus Viscum; species Viscum album. Next base: position 739,778,515 of record OY728137.1, read on the forward strand.
CCATTAGATACTTACGTATTAACAACTTCGGATAAGTAAATAGATTATAGAATTAACCCTTAACATGTAATTTTCTTTTGTAGAGGGTACATTAACCTCATGTATAATATTTAAATAATTGTTATTAAATTATAAAATAATCATATAAATAAATATGATATCATATATGATCTTCTAATATTTCTTTGTTAATAATATTTTAGTAGTATCATCGTTTTAGGTGTTAACTGATTTGTTTTACTTCATATTCTTGGTTACGTAAGCCATGTTTTGTTATTAATAGGATGTATTTGATTCATATAAAAAATTATATTATGTTTATATACATTATATTAAATCATAAAATGAAAATTATTATTGAATGTTTACAATGGGGAATGAATCTCATCGTGTTCGTGGCGACGGTAATCTGTACGTACACACGAGCGACGATATCATTGTATTGATGGTAAAATAATATGTAATTGGATTTCATATAATATATACAGAATCATTAACATGTTATATTTTTTATTTACATAAAATATACTAATTATTATACCCATCCAAATTCTGATGTGTTGAATAACAAACTACACCACAACGTGGAGATGGTTAGTCGTACCTACGCACGTATGGTGACTTTGTCATTCATAGGATGGATAGAATAACAAATATGGTTTTACAATATTTATAATAACATCATATTATATAGAAGGTACTAGAGTTATTATTTGGGTATGTAAACAAAAATGAAAGAGGAAGTGGAAGAAGAAAAGGACTTTGAAAGAGGAGATGAAATTAGTACCTCTTCTTCGGTTTCTTACTTTTTTATTTGATCAAAAAGGATCCATAGGTTTTCTTTATGATCATGTTAAGGATTATAGGTTTCATTTAGGGTAGTTGGGAATATATTTGAGCCCGTTTTGGTTGTGGAAAATTGATATGGAGGTGTGATTTTGAGATAAGGGGAATACTCTTTTATAAGAGAGGTGAGGGTCATTTTAGGAAATGCTTGAAATAATAATTTATTATAAAGACATTTTCAATTTATAATGTCTGAAAATGGATTTATTTCGAGGCTATGGTTGGTAAGGGTATAAATCCTCTCAACCAATATGTTTTAGACATGTTTAGGTCACCATATTAACCTTATCTTTTAGATTTAACTCTTAGTTAAATAGTTTAACTTTTACAATGTCTTCTTGTATTTTTATATTACATGGTTAATAAACTAACTATAAAATACCAAGAGAATATCAAGTGGTTAATTAATGAAATATCTATAATTATATAATTCCTTTGTCCGAATGTTATATTTTTAATTACTAAAAATTGAATTTAACACTTTTAACTCTTCTTCAATTAAAAAAATAATAAATTTCCTAATCTAATACAAGTGGGTCATATAGGATCATATTTTATTCCTATGGTTTATTTTTGTCAAAATAAACTTATCCAATATAATTAAGACATGTTTTATGGTAATTATAATATAATTTTTAACTTTAATTACCCTATTTACTTTTAATCTTGGTAAATAAAATTCAAATGTTTCTATTCACCAAAATTTATTTTTATCATGTTGAACCACATTTTTCATACTGATGTCAATTGTGTCTCTTAGATTTTTTGAAATTTAATTTACAGAATATGGTAAATTTACATTTTATGAAAATTTTTAAATGTGCCTAGAAGGTGGGTAAAAGATGTTTAAAAGTTCAATAAAATTTTATACATCTAATTTTATTATTAAATGACTCCAATTAATTACATTGAACATATATAGGTATTATATATCTATTTTGACATAAAATAAATTTAAATAAAATAAATAATTTATTTAAATAAAAAAGTTAGTTTTAATCAATAACATAGTGGTTTTAACTATTCATCAAAAATTGAATGTTTTTAGAAAAATACCAAAAATTCCCCCTAAGCAAATTTTGATATTCATAATGCAAAAATGATGGTCATTTTGAAAAATAAAATTTATAAAATTTCAAAAAGTGTTATTAATATTCATAATGGCTAGTTTTATTGGTCGTGGTGAGCTAGAACTCAAAGTAGCGTAAAACACATGATATTGTATTATTCAAAGAGAAGTGTACCACAAAAGCTTGGGGTGTTACAAAAACCATGGTATTTCTATATTCTTTATTTCGTTTTTTTGTTAAGAATAAAATGCTTCTTATTTTTATATATTTTTCTCAATTCCAACTACCAATATTTTCTTGGTTTTCTTGGTATGTTTATTTGTAGAAGGTTGTTGTTGGTGTAAATAGTGGAGTAAAACTCCATTTTTTTCTCAAATCACAAAGAGTTTCTGTATCGATCCTTACTAGAAAAAAATTATCTCAGAAGTTCCTTAATTTTTATTTCTATATTATTTTTCCTTTTCTATTTATTACTATTTTTAAGTCTTACGACTGCTAGAAACTGAATTTTATGATGTTTAATTCTAAACATTTTTCAGATGTATTGATTTTAAATTCATTCATAGATTGAACTAAGTGTGGGGGAGTACTATCCATGGGTGTTTTCTTTTAATATAATGTATTTTTATTTGATGGGTGTTAGAATACACTTTTACTTTTATGTTGAATGTTTAAATTGGATCTTATATATTAACATGCTACACCCACTTCACTGTATTCGATTTTCACGTTCTAATTTTATACTAAAATGAGAAATTATATTCACTAGACTTATTGATAATTCATGCAACTATGTTGTAAAAAAAATTGGGGAAATATTTTTTATAAACTTCATTATGACCCTTATATAAGTTCTTAATCTATATAATTGAAAATTTGTTTTGAGCGGTAAAAGTAAAATTGTTTTCTCCACTATGTAATTAAACATTAGGAAAAAAGGTGGGTTTTATGTTTGGGGGATAGGATCTTCATATTGTATTATAATATTTGATTTAATGAAATCTCATCAAATTCCTATAAATTCTAGAAAATGGCCTCTTCAAAAAAAATTATTCACAATCCCAGTTTAATTAGGATTCATTCTGCATTTAAATTCAATCATCCCTAATAGATAATAACTTTCTGGTTGTTGAGGGATGCATTGATTCCAACTTTTTTGAGGATGAGTGATTATTGAGTTAATTTTCTTACTGATTTTTTGAATATTCAATTATGGAACCAAGAATGAGAGTAATGTGGGATAAATATATGTGGAATTATGATCTTAATGTTAGGAAACTTTAAATTTTAACTTCAGCCCTTAGGACTCATTTTTTTAATAATAATCACCTTAGGGGTCCCATTTAAATGGTTTCTTTATAAGTATTCTAAATCTAGAATAAAATGGTCAAATGGGAACCCATGGTTAGCAACAAAGACTCTAGTAATTGTATGTGTGTAATCCCTATGTACTTTTCAAATAATTTCACATGTATAGAGCTTTTCAAAAGTTACGTGGATGTAAAAATAAAAAAAATAAAGTGTCTAGTAGTAAAAAATGAGTTCATTTATGTGATGGGGATTTTTAATGTCTAACAAATAAGGGGGTGATTGAATTATATGTAAATCATTAATGTTGTTCAAAAAAATTATTTTTCGCCTTTTTTAGAACTAGGGGAAAATCAAAGTAGAAGGTACTTATTGCTATTATTTTATTCCCATATTTTTGTAACTTATTATAACTCTTAGATTTAGGACTTAGACATAAATGGAAGTAAGTCAGTATGTAAATTTATATAAGATGTATGAATTTTTTAGTAATGAAACATTCATTTCTCGTTTTATCTTCATTTGGTTCTTGAACATAGTCATGACCTCATTTGTACAATTATTTTGAAAATCCATAATTACAGTTTTTTATCCTATTTATTTTAAAATTCTTTAAATGGTTCATCTTGAGTTGCATGTAAAAAAACATGTTTATGTTTCAAAGAGACAAAAACATTGAATTGATCATGAACAATCAATGCATGAGTATATGGTAATTTTATGTGGCTATTAATTGCAGTGTTTTTTTACTTCTTTTGTTTATGTTTTTAACCATTTATTTAGTTATGTGTGATGTTTATTATAAATAATTGGGATGTTTTAATTTTATAGTTAAATGTATTAATTACTCTTTTTATAATTAATTTTATGTTTTTATCATTTAAAATTATTACTTTTTTTAATTAATTTTTCTGGTCAATATTTTTATAATTAATTTACAAGTGTCAATTATTTTTGAATTATTGTTTTTATTTTTTTGTATTTTTTATTATATAAGTAATTATTATTTATATATTCATTTACTTAATTATTTTTTATGTTTTGTATTTTAAAAATAATTTTACATTAATTTACAGTTTAACTATTTAATTTTTTTCATTTCTTAATTTAACACTTAAATTTTATGTTTTATTTCAATTTGAATTTTGAGTATCGAAATATTTTGATTCTCTTTTATTCAATTCCAAATAGTTTTTAATTTTTGTTTACTTTTAAAATTATTATAATCTATTTTTGATTTATTTTAATTCCATTCATAATTAAAATAGAAATTAAATAATTTATTTTTTCTGTTTTAGTATCAATATTTTGTTTTTTTAATAAAATTAATTTATTTTAACTTTTAGTTTCAATTTTTAGTATACCCACCACTAGATAATCACTGTTGGAAGTTGCCAATGGTGACACATTTTACCCACCTTCAGCAAAATGGAAAAAATTATGACCCACCATGTAACTATTTACTATTCCTAGAAAATAAGTCACCATTGAAATCATTTCCAATGGTGACTCCCACATTCCATTTCCAAATTTTATGACTCATTGTCAGAAATATTTGAATGATCAGTCCATAAATCACTACAAATGTTTCCACCAATGTCACCTTTAGTGACTATTATGCCCACTAACTCACCATCAAACCTTCTCAGTGCCATTTATTTTCACACCACTAGAAACACAACCCTTCATAAATATTTCCCAACACCATATATGTGGCCTTATGCAAGACTCAAGTATCCATAATAGAGAAGTTGCATATTATATAAGTCAATGTTCCCTCCACTATCTCCCACCATATGAATTTTTATCTGCAATAGACCAATAGAAAACCAACACTCAATGCCACTCCTAAGACCCACCCAAAGAGAATCTATTAGACCACCCCATGGATCCATTATCTTCCACCACTGCAACCCCCAACCCCCACTATCATCGACACCATATCCAAATAATACAGTCCCATATTCAATGTTCACACTGTTGGCCACCAATCACACCGCTAATTTTGGATATTTAGTCGTTGACGCTGAATCAGCCACTACAAGAGCTTGAACCATAGTCACTACTAGATTTGAGGAAAGCACGAACCAGAATCACATCATTGTTGCTATGTCACACCACAAATCTAGAAACTCTTAAGGTTGATCAACCAGACCTTGTTTCGCTATCTGAAGGCAGCTACCTCACTGTTGGAGATGAATCCATTGTCATCTCTTAAAGGAGGAGCGACATAGTGCCTCTACTACTAACAGAAATGAACTCCTCAAGCCCCCTTTCGGTAGAAGAGAATAGAAGCATCCCCCCGTCGATGGTTAATGCCTAATAAAAGATAAAAATAAATAAAACTAGATAATAAAATTATAATAATCAAATATTAATAATAATGGACAATGACTACAAATTAAATAATATAATTTAATAATAATATAATTAAATAAAATATATATATATTAATAACCTCATTAATTTAATATTTATTTAAATATAATAATAATAATAAATAAATAAATAAGATAACTAAATCAATAATGATTACATTAATAATAATAATAATTAATCCATTAATTAATATAAAAATAGTTTTTTATAATCAAAAAAATATTAATAATTAATTATCTTTGATAAAGATGTTAAAATATTAATGATAATAATGCTAATTAAATAATTTAATAATAATAATTAATAAACTGTTTTTAATATAAAAAATATTTATTAATTTAATTAACTAAAAAAAATTAATATATTAATTTATAACTATTTTTACACTTAATATTAATATAATTATAAATTTTTATATTCTCTCTAACTTGATGTTTAAATTTTTATTTATTTTTCTCTATTTTATTAGTGCATATGTAGTATCAAATAGAGATCACACCCTTGTTCATTTTATCTAGCTTCTATTAAAAATTTATTATGGTTTTTCTTAAGTGATGAGGATGATAGAGGATGAAGCCATGTGTTAGGTGACTTTGGGAAGATTCACTTAGCCCATTTATTTTTTTTGATGATGAAGCGAGAAAAAATATATGATTAAAATTTGAGTAACAAATATTAGAAGAGTTAGTTGAGACATTCGAATAATAAAAATTCTTGGCTGAGGAGAGAAAGACATAGACCCAACTTCTGAAACATAAAATTGCTAACCTTGGAGCTCTGGAATCGAGTAGGAGTGCAACACATACCAAAGGTGTTCAAGCTTCTCTTCAAAGGGGAGTATATTTCATTGACTTATTCTACTTACTACCTCTATTTCAGTACATAGAATATGTGTCGAGAGCATCTATTTTATATGGACATGAATATAATGTTTGAGTAATATTCACTTGGGATATTTCTATATATCTGGTTTAATATTTCTTCTTCTTCCAACTATATTTTTCCCGATATCAGAAATGATTTTCAAGATCAATTATGATTTCAATTTAAATTGATTTTCACTTCATTATCTTTAATTCAAAACTCCAAGATAATTCTACAAGATTGATCATGGGTACATTGCTTCAATTATAATTTCAAAAAAACATAAACCTTCAATGATATTGTTTCTATCATCAGTCACATAATTTTCATTGTTGTTTGTGTGTTTCTTGAAGTGGGGAACTTCAAGAATCGCTCTTGTACATGATAAGTCTCTTAGAGATGGAGGATAATTAAACCAACTATAGAAGAGTGAAAATTAAATAATTTTTTGGGAAATAAGAAATATATTTAATCAAGTATGTCGAATTCCCCCTTTATAGTAACATCATATATTTTCGAACTCCTTAACGTCATTGCTTGACTCCATTAACACATTACTCTCATCCATAAAGATCAATAACTCATTCATTCAAACAATTAATTTCTTGTAGTTTTTATTATTTAGAGACAAAATGAATCCATATAACATTAACCCCTCTTCCCTTGGCTTTGAACCTTCATATTTATGCTTGTGTATGTCTATAAATGATATATTGAATGTTAGGAAAACAAATATCTCTATTAGGGTTCTTAGACATGGGTCTTGTTGTTACCATGAGATATCTTATAAAGAGCGAAACCCAAACCTATTTTGTTCTTCTTAGTTGTTCTCCCTATCCTCTTTCTTATCTTTATATCCCTCTCCAAATCCTCTCATCTGGGATTTTTAAAGGAAGAAGGTGTTTATATTTGTGATGTTTGGAAGAAAGTGGGGGCCATTATTTATACTGAAAATATCAAATGCAATGACTTAAGGTAATTAGAAGCTTCCAACTACCAACACCTCATGATCACAAGAAGGATTTTCATGATGTAATTCTTGAAAGCCATTGAGGTTTCACATGATAGTTCTAACAACATCACATCATTATTTTTTATTTATTATCAAGATTTTCTGAAAAAGACTAAGGGATTCACAATATTTCTTCAACGGCATCATGTGATCGTATTTCATGCCAATGGGAAACCTATTGAAAGAATCATGCATGAAAATAAATAAAATTAAAAAGTGATAATCTTGAGATGATGTGGAGTTATATTCATTTTGATGTGAATCCTCTGTAACATACACATTTAATTTTATGTTCATTCCCAATTTTTCATGTGATTCATAGTGATTCTCATGATGATTTCATGTAATCACATTATCAGGGTTCTCTTCAAGCAGTGATTCTACGTGTCTATTTTATTCCATGAACCACAAATGGTTTCATGCATGGTGTTGATGAAGTTGATATTTCCAAAAAAAATTATGATTGGATTCATGGGATCATGTTGGTGGATACACGATTCATATGATCTATAGTTCAGGACATGATGGCTTCATGTGATAGCACATGGTGTTCATGCAATGTCACTGGTGATTGTCATTACATCTTTTTAAAACATCACATGTTTGATTAAGGACATCATGATTGACACCTTATGATCATGTGATACATTTTTTATCTTGTAATGGATTCACATGATGTCTTTATTAACATCATGCATTGACCTTTATTCTTTGCGATGACGACAGGCATGCATGGATTTGTGACATCAAGGAAAATTCAGATGTATTAGGGTAGATAATAACACCACTTTATTTTAAGCTAGGTATCTTATTAAATAAATTCAATTTATTTATGAGATTATGTTTCTTGAAACACTAATCTTGAATGAATGGTGATATACATTTAAATATTAATGTTAGCATTGGAATAGTTATGTGACTGTAAGGAAATGCAATGTGACTGTTGGAATAATAAGGTGGATATTAGAATAGTAACCCCACAAATGAAATTATAAATACAATTTAGGTATCTTATAAATTAAAATATGATAACTTAATATCAAATAATAATGAAATAAATGTTTTAAAAATGATAAATTAAGTGTTGGTATTGTTGTTAAATTTATTTTTTATTTAAAATTTGATAATTAATATAATAATTTTCTAGAAAATTTATTTTCATTAAATGTATTTATATACTAATATATTCTATTTATCAGATTATAAGATAATTTTATGAGACCTTAATTAATTTTTCAATGTGTCTTAAAATCAGTTATAATATAAATATCATTAATTTTTTATAAATAAATATTCTAATTTAAAATTAAATTTCTCATATTTAGAAAATTATTTTCCTAAAATGCGGTCCAATTTTTAAATTTTCATGTTGAAAATGGTTTGGGTGAATGTTTTGAATTTTTCTAAAATAGTTGAATTTTTACTAAGTAGGAGAATACATTAAATTCTGGTATTAGCTAAATACATTAATTATTATGTCATGGATCATGTATGGATGATGTAAATCCCATTAGTTAGAAATAAAATGCATCAGTTACTATAAATGGTCACAATAATCATCTCTATTGATATTCTAGAGCCAATGTTTTAAACTAACACATAAAATAATTAAAAAAACACCCCACTCTTCCACTATAAATATCACCGCTCACCCCCCTTCTACACACACCTTATAATATATGTAGATTTCTAATATTCTTCCCAATTCCTCAAAACAAATCTCCCCAATGAATTTTATTTCTGATCTCACCAAAAGGATAATCGCAAGTGCCTCTAAGATGTTCTCAAGGATATGATATACAAGAGGTAAGACCCTCTTTCATTCTCTTTTAATATCTTTTATTTTCTTATCCAGGCATTACCTACTCTAAAAAAACATGATTGATAATGGAAATATTTTACATATATTTTAATATTATTATGTAAATGGAAAATCTATCACCAAACCCTTTCTCCTCTCCCTTTAATTCTAAAATTTAAATCCTTTCACTTGATTTGGAGATATACTTCCATTATGGACAATGTGTTTCCATTCTCCATCACCAAGTTCAAGGATGATCATAAAACCATTATTGTGGTAAATCATATTTTATTGTATATATTATAAGTTATATAGTTATCTATATGTAATATATAAACGTGATATTAAATAAAATGTTATAAGTTTATGATGGTCATAAAAACCTCCAAAATAAATTAAATATTTTTCATTAATGTTTTATCTAATGAATCATTAAAATACCATATAATAAAATGATATATATTATCATATAAATTTATGGATAATCATTAATAAGATATAATTTCTATTCTAGAAAACAATTCTCATTTTACATAAACTTCTATACTTGTATACAAGAAAATAATTCATGAAAAAACTAGAACATAAACACTCCCTGAATGATGAAATTTAATCTTATCACTCATCAAAAAGGACAATTATGAACTAAATAGAATTATAATAAATAAAATATATGGTTAATTGGTTATTAATTATTTAATTGATCAATATAATATGATTATCCATGACATTAATTACCAGCAGAAAATGATTTTGTATATTAGCTAAGGGACTTCGTCTCAATGTTCACTTCATTTAGACTTACTTGGTAGTGTAAACCAAGTCATTGTTATGTGGTGTATCTACAAACCATTTTATTTATTTGTTTTACCTTAAAATTCTCTTAAATATCCATATTTTTTTATCATGGATATGATAATTTCTTATTCCATAAATTTCATTACATACATTGTTTACATCGAATGTTATTTTAACTTGGAAATACTGATAAATTTGTATCCTCTACACAATAAAAATATTTTGACAAAGCGAATGGTTCCTAAATTAAATATATGTATAAATAGTTATTTTTACTTTCTGTGTTTGGTGGTGCATAGTGTTAAATATCCCCTCGATGAATCGACAAGTTTTATGAGCCAAATTCGTTAACGAAAAAACCTTAATGTTTTTTCCAAGATGAATCTGACAAGTTTCTACCCACAGACATAAACCATATTGTCAAAGGGCAATATAAGAGTAGTTCATGTTCTAGATACATGAAATCTAATAATTATCCATTTTATTCATTCAGTATTATGTTATTACTTTATATTATATTTTCTCTATGAAAAAATATATGGATTCATTTTCATTATTAGTTTATTGATTTATTTTTTTCAGTTATTTACCATGCCATAATGATTATGCCTTACTAAATTTGATTCAATTATTAAATAATCATTTAAACCATACTAAGAATTTTATTTGACACATTTCTTTTTTTTCCTTCCCAAGGTTACGAATATGAATCTTTGTATAATTTCAAGGAACCAGTATATTTTCTTTTTTTATGTTCTATGATTAATTACCAATGTAATAATTAAACCATATATGTATCAATTTCTTCAATACTAGTAAACTTATCAAACCTTCTTAGTGGGATCTCTTATATCTATTCCATTGTAATAAAATAACCACTGACACTGGAGTTAAAATGATTATGACCATATTAGGATAGCTAACTTAGGTTATTATTAGAAACCTTACTACACCTAGTTTGGATCATTTCATGTGGTAGATTCCCCCATATTTTAGTTGGACTACTAATAAAATGGTATCTATGTAGTGGATCAAGTCTCATGAAAATATATTTTTATCATTGGGATGAAATGAAAATGTAACAGTAGTACTGGTAGAATATTTTCTCAAAGGAGATGCTAATAAATGATGTCCATTGATCAAAAATACTTTGGGGGAAGCTGAAATAGAACACATGTTTGTAAAGACATTAAAGAAACATTCTTTGAGAAAAATTTACCTCATGATAAGTGAGCATAATTGAAGAGAACATTTATTAGCTTAAATAAAAAGGATGATGAGGGTGTTTTAGAGTATGAAGCTACATTCACAGGACATTTTAGTTATCCTATACATTACATACATGATTCGGATAACAATATGGAACATTTCAATGAAGTTATTAACCCAGGTCTCCAAAGGGCACTTTCTTCTCATATTTTTTCATCATATACTGAAATAATATTAAGTTTAATCAAAATTGAGAAGGAATTTTCTAGATCTTATATGTTCAATGGAAATAAAATGAATAATAGGTCTTCTAATAACCATGAAAAAGTATGGTGTCAAAGAAAAATATAAGAATGAAGAAATTACCATTATTAGAAAATGGTGGAAGTAATCATCGTAGGAAATACTTGAAAGGCTTGTGAGTTTTTTTATAAGTGTGGATGAAAGGGGCATGAAGATAATGAATGAAAGGGGAAGAATCAAATAATTGATTTTCAATGCTTCAACGATAATTAAACAGGGAACTATTCAGTTCAATGACCCATCCATCATGGGAATCTACTACATAAGATTCCATGAGGAGATGGCCTAGCATATGCGATCACCGCAACTGAAGTAGATATACCCAATGATGTGGTGGTAAGTCATCAATCCTATATTCAAATTTATCCCATGAATTATTTGATTCAATATAATCACTCTCTTTTATATCTACTTATTTATTCAAGAAAATTAGATTTTCTCCATCTTATTTAATAAGGGAGTTGATAGTAAAAACTTTTTTGGAAAGTCCTATTATTAAAAAAATATGTTCCATCCAATCCCCATTATGATATATAAACATTATTTAGTAACTAAAATTATCATCATAGTTATGGTTTAATTTGATATAATCATAAGTATGAACTGGATTTCAAAATATGATTTGAAAATTTATTTCATGAATAAGTAAATTATGATTTATGAGGAATATGGGGAATCCCTTATCATTAAAGTAGAAAATTCATCATCTAATTCCTATCCAGATCTATCTAGTGGCTATAATGGATGAAATTTTTAGGGAGTAAGACAAAACAACATATTAGAATGAGTAATTTATTCTTAAAATACAGTATATACTAATTTTAAGGGAATAAATTTATTTATCTCATAAAAAATTACCTGGATACCCCTTGGAGAATGAATTTGAGTTTACCATTGATTTTATCCCATATTTAGGAATAGTATCAAATATTCCTTATATAATGGGTTCTATGTAACTAATGGATCTGATGAAACCACTAGAGGAGTTGAGTAATAATGGATCTATTCACCCTAGTGTTTCTCCATGGAGATCCCCTATTCTATTTGTTATGAATAAAGATGTATCCTTGAGGTAGTGTATTGAATATAGATAAATAAATGTTATTCCACTAAAGAACATGTTTCCACTGCCTCACATAGATGATTTATTTGATTAGCTTCATAGAGATAAATATTTTATGAAGATTGGCCATTTTTCTGGGTATCATCAATATTGAGTAAAGAAGGAAGAAATTCCAAAGACAACTTTTTTTACAAGGTATGGACATTATGAGTTTACAGTAAGGAATATTTAATTTACTATTTAACCCTTTATTTTCTTGGATCTAATGAACAATGTATTCAATAAATATCTTGAAGATTTTTTTGTAGAATTAATTGATGATATTATGATGTATTCCAAAATATTTTGAGGACCATGAGAATTCCTTGTGGATCATTTATGAGACTCACATAAGGAAAGAGTTATATGGTGAATTTAGTATGTGTAAATTCAAGCTTCATGAAATCTCTTATCTTGGCTATATTTTCTATAAGGAGGGAATCATAGTTAAACCTTTAATGACAAAGGAAATCCAAAAATTTCATATTACAATGTACATAACTATGCTATATAGTTTTATTGGTTTAGGAGGTTACAATATATGATTTGTTCATAATTTTCCTTAATTGGAACACTTATTAACCAATATCACGTGTAAAAGAGTTAAGTTTGGATGAAAAAAAAATGTGCATAGTTTTTTGAAGAATTTAATAGAATATCAGTCAATGCTTCAGTTTTGAATCTACCATCATGAAATGGAAGTCTGTCATATAAATTTGTGAATTGAAGAAAGGATCGGGTTGTTCCTTATGAAAAATGATAATGTTATTATATATGCATCATTGTATTTAAAAATTCTTTAACAAAATTATCTAACTCATGATCTTACGTTGGAAGATTTAATCTTTTATCCATAGATATGGATATATTATCTCTATGGTAAAAGATTTGAGATATATACAGATCAAAAGATTTTGAAATACTAATTTACATAGAAATAACTCAACATGAGAAAAAGACGATGGCTTGAAGTACACAAATACTATTATTTCTCAAAACACTACCACCCTAGAAAAACAAATAAGGTAGTAGATGCATTAAGAAAGAATGATAATATACTTTAGACCCAAATAATAATTTATAATGAATATACATTCGCAGATTTAACAAATATAGATATGGGAACTATTAAGGAAGGCTAAAAATCACTCATTTTTCAAATGATCGCTAAATCATAATTACTAGAGAAGATAAAAAGCTCTCAATATGATTATTAGAATTTTCAAAATAAAATTAATGATGTAAAGGATGTAATATTGGAAAACATCATGTATGAGGATTCAATTATGAAATTTGGAAATAGGTTGTTTGGCCAATCAACAGCTGAACTAGAAATAGATCTATTATATAGTGATCAATGATCAAATTTCTCTATAAATCTTGGTAGTACCAAGATGTATCGAGATCTAAATAAACATTGTTTGATGGATAACATGAATTGGGAAATTTTAGATTATGTGCCATGATATCTAGTTTTTTAAAAAGTGAAGGATATGATAAAACATCCTATAGGATTAATGCAACCTCTTCCTATTCTAATGGGGAGACATGTTGAGATAATTCCCACTTTACTATGAAGGTTTGTGGGACCAATATTGACATTTTTTTAATGTTTTACAACAATTAAAATTTCCATTTTAGTATTAAAATGGAACCATATAAATTATTATATTGAAAGATATGTCAAAATTCACCTTGTTGGGATGACGTTTGTTATAGGATACATGTAGACCCATCACTTATTTAAGAAAAAATGAAAAAGTTAAAGACTTTTTAGTATCATATTAATGTATCTCAAATTCGGAAAAAGATTTTTCTTAACAACCAAATAAAGGATTTGTAATTTCAAGTGGGAGATCATGTATTTATGAAAGTATCTCCAATAAAGGGTGTCATAAGGTTTGGTAAGAAAGGCAATATGAGCCCTAGGTATATTGGACCCTTTGAAATTAGGAAAGAAATTTATTTATAGATTACAGATTATAAGTGTTTCCAATTCTCTCCAAAGTTCATTACGTGTTTCACATATTATTGTTAAATAAAGACATGCAAGACATAATTCGTGTAATCGCCTACAAAGAAATAGAACTGGAGGTTTATTTTCCTCAGTGAGAAGATCTTATCAAGATTCTTGACACAATAGATCATGTATTGAGAAATCAGATGACTGAAATAGTAAATGATCTTATTACAAACCATAAAATGGAAGAATCAATTTCGGAACCTATGGATGTTATGAAGAGGATCCCCTCACATCTATTTAGAAGGTAATATTCTTGAAAATTTTTGAGGATGAAATTTCTGAAGGGAAGAAGAATATAAAACCCCAATATTTTATGATATGTATTTTTTTAAATGAATTCAATTTATTCAATAGATTATGTTTAATGAAACACCAATCTATAATGAACCATGATATGTGATTAAATATTAACATGACTACTCGAATAATAATGTGACTGTTTGAAATAGTAATTTGAATGTTAGGAATGGTAATGTAGTGATTAGAATAATAACATTCCCTATAAAATTTTAAACAATATTTTGGTACATCATAAATGAAAATATGATATATTGGAATGAAGGAATAAGTAATTAAATGTTTTAAAAATGATAAATTAAGTGTCGGTATTTTTGGGAAGGGTAAATGTTTATTTAAAATTTTAAAATTAATATTATTTTAAATGAAATATATATTTTCTTAAAATATATTCATAATCTAATAATTTGTTTCTTTATTA
Source organism: Viscum album (assembly GCA_963277665.1). Lineage (NCBI taxonomy): Eukaryota > Viridiplantae > Streptophyta > Magnoliopsida > Santalales > Viscaceae > Viscum > Viscum album. The sequence goes on from OY728137.1 coordinate 739,793,948, forward strand.
TTATAATATAATTTTATGATACCTTAATTAATTTTTGAAGGTGTTGTGAAAGACGTTATAATATTAAAATTGTTATATTTTTCAAATAAATGATGATTTTAATTAAAAATTAAAATTCTCATATTTATAATATTTCTTTCATAAAATGTGGTCAATGTTTTGAATCTACACATCTACAAATTTTCAGGTTTAATTTTTTGTATTTTTTTGAAGTATGGAATTTTTTATGAATAGTGAGATATGGTAATTTACAGTATCATCTAAATACATGTATTATTGATTCATGGAACATTTATAGATGATTTAAGAACCATTATTTCTGTCTGACATGAACTATTTACTATACATGGTTACATAAATCATCACTATTTATAATCTTGATCCCAAATAATAAACTAATTAATAAAATAATCAAAAAACACCACACACCTCCACTATATACCACACCCCTTCTCCATAAACCATCTAACCCATGGATCAAGATTATATTTTGACCAATTAAACTACCAAATCTCTTCCACACATTCTGGTCTTTCTGGTCTCGCTAAAACACCAATTCCAAGCAGCTTAAGTAGGTTCTCAAGGAGATGTTATACAACAGATAAAATTCCCTTTTGTTATCTTTTAATTTTATTAATTTTGTTTTCCTATCCATACCTCCTATATCCAAACATAAATTATAACTAAAATATCTTCAATATATTTTAATTTTATTATTTTAATGTAATATCCATCACCAAACCCCTTCTCCTCTCCATTTTATTCTAAAAATGAAAACATCATCTTTGATGTGTTGATTTACCTCAATCGTGGATGACGCATTTTCATTTTCCATTTCTGCCATCAAGGATGGTCATAAAACCATATTTATGGATAAATAATTTTTTAATATACATATTATAAGTTATTTAATATTTTATAAACAAAATATAAAATGATATAAAATAAAATAATATTAGTTTCGGACGGTCGTAAAACCGTCAAAATAAACTAAATCATTTTAATTATTATTTTATTTAATGAATCGTTTTCATACAATATAAAAAATAATATATAGGATCATTTTAACATTTATAGGTTCATTAATAACATATAATTTCAATTATTGAAAGCTATTCACATTTTACGTAAACTTCCATAAATATATACAAGTGAACAGATAATGAAAAACTAAGAAAACAAACCCTCGGTGAATGATGAAATTGAATATTATAAATAATGCAAAAAGAAATAAATGAACTTATTGAAATTATAATAAATAAATAAAATGTTTAATATGTTATTAATAATTTAATTAATGAAAATAATGTAATTATATTGAACATTATGTATATGTGAAGACTTCTTTCAGACATAAGGTAAGGGACTTCATTTCAATTTTCACCTCTTTGAGAGATACTTGGTACTGTGAAATGAGTAATTATTATATGGTTTATCTGCTACCCCATTGAGATATTTTTTAATTTTTAAATATAATTCTCTTATATTTCCATATTTCTTTTATCATGGACATGATTATTTTATAAGTCATTTACCATTTTTATATACGGTTTTTACGTTGAATTATATTTTAGCTCTGGAAATATTGATAAATTTGTATCTTCTCTTCAAAATAGATATTTTGATAAGGAAAATTGTTCTTGAATTAAATATATTTATAAATATCATATATTTTTATTAAATAAATCCTTAATAATTTCAATGTAAAGAATGAAAGAATCGCATCGCTTCGCGCGGTGGTAGTCCATCGTACACACGAGTAACGTTTTTGTCTTTACAAAAAAATAGTATGAATTAATGTTTGATATAATTTATAAATAAGTATTATAATATCATAAATATAATATTTACATAATTAATAAATCAATATTTTCATCCTTGGTATGTTTTTATGGAAAAAACAAACGATATTGGCTTGCGAGGCAGTAGTTCGACGTATACATAGTTGATAATTTCCAAACCCATTTAATGGAAGTGGAGATGGTTGTAGGTAGTGAACTTCACATTAAAATATCTTAGTGTGTTTAATATATTGTGTTTTTATATCATCAAGGTATAATAATAATTAAATGATGATGAGGATGAAATAAAAGAAAAATACATATTGATTAACATTACCTATTCTTCGAATATACTCCTTAGGTTTGCACCAAAACACTTCCTAGGATTGAAATATATCCAAATTATTATTATAAAATGAGAGGGAGGAATTTGGGAAGTTATTTGTGAAGATATTTTCAAAACCAAAATGGTTTTAATGTATTATGAAGGGAGAATAAGGGGTGGCCTTTTATAAGTGAGGTGGGCGGCACACTTATAATTGTTTTAAAATAAAAAGGTGTTCGCACATTTTTATCACCTAAAATGGTTCATAAATATAAATGTATGGATATTAGAAGATATAGGTTCGAAATATTTCAAAAAAATGATATTTTTAAATTTTATTTTATTATATTAACCCTTAACATTATATTGTATTCCCCCCATAAAACCCATTAGAGCTTAAATATGGGAAATATTTTTTATGATTTTTACAATTAAATTTTGTCAAAAATAAAATTTACCTTATTAAATAATATAAATTATCATTATTAAAAATATTTACATAATTTTTCAAAATTCCATTTACAGAAGTGGAAAATGAAAATTTAAAATTAATCATGTTCGACGCGATTAGAAAGCGGGTATTCAAAGAGAAAATGCTCAAAAGCTTACAATATTTTTATATCAAAATTAAATATATATTTATTGTCGTTAAAAAAATTGGATAAAAATATGTATAAATAAATTTATTTCACTTCATAAAGAATTTAAATTTAAATTTTACTTTTTAAATAAATTACATGAAAATGGAATTTTTTAATTATATTTTAGTACTTTTCACTATACATAAAAAATAAAATTCTTAGAAAAATACCAAAAATTCATCCTAAGATAATTTTGACATGTTTATTTCAAAAAAAAGCTATTATTCTCAAATTAATTTTATAAATGAGTGAAAAAATATTTTTTATTAATGTTAACAAAACTAATGAAAAATATTTTTTGAGAAAAAAGTATCTTCAATACATATACAGAATTAATCATAAATTAATGTTTCATTAATATAAAACCATTATAATTAATATTTTAAAAGTATCTATTATAATTCATATACTTATGAATTATTTATATTTTATAATAGTCTCATTTAAATTAATATATTAATAATATATCATGGTTTTGTTAAAACTCTATGTCATGTATAATGGTAGATAACCCAGTGTTTCTTATAGAGAAATATTAACATGGTGTTGTATATAATGTATGTTATTAAATAAATTTAATTTATTTGAAGAAAAAACACTTTTTCAGTTACATGCCACCCAATAGAAAATTAATATCTCCCTAAAAATTCGTCACTACAAAATAGAAAATAAGGATATCTTTTCCTTATTATATCCCTTATTTCCCATGCAGCTTTCTCAAAGTGGTGGGTTTTCCTTAAAACTTTGACCAGGTGAGTGATATTATTTCATATAACATTCTTTGTATGATACATAATCTCCACCAGTTTTCCTTCATGTGAAAGATCTTTCTCTAGTGGTATAACAGCTGTGTTCTGTATATGTGAAGGGTTAGGTATGTACTTTATTATGAAATATAAATGCAACACATTAGAGACTTAAGAGAGGATTGGTGGAAGCACCAACAAATAAGATATGGTAATAATATGATCAATAATTTTCAAATAGACCGATATATGTTTGGATTAGTTTCCATTTCTTTTTAAATTTCATAACTTTATTCTATGGATAAATTTCAAGAAACATCTTGTCACTAACATAAAATTATATATAATGCTGATGATTATCCGCATAACATTACTACTAACTCCTAGATTCCATGATGTATTATTTAATGGATTTAACCTTCCCTTCCACTAATTCATCTATCTTATTTCCAAAAATATTTCATTCTCCTACTTCATTACACCACTTTGTATCTCTAAATAGTATTCCATAGAGGCCCTCGTAAGGATCTAAAATAATTCTTGAGTGAAATCATATTTTTGTAAGAAAACTCAACATGAAGATGGTGTTGATCCCAACCACCTTCAAAATTCAATGAAAAATATCTAATCCTACCCACTAGGGTTTTAATTGTTCTTCTAAACTAACAATATATTCTTTGATGATACACATTACTAAAACTAAACTCTGTATCAAGAGCTTCTTGATGAATTCAAAAAAATGTTGAGGTAAACTCGGATCCTGATCAGACATAGTAGAATGTGGTGCTTCATGAAACCTTATAACTTCCATAATTTATAAACTTGAAATATTATCCAAAGAGAAGTATTCTCTAACAGTGATGGTGTGTGCTTTCTTTTTATGGTGGTCGACTATAACCCATATCCCAATATTCCCTTTAGACATTTTGGGGGGTCTAATGAAAAAATCCAAGGTGATGTATGTCCATTATAATTCTAGTAATAGTAATGGATGTAAAATCACCTCAAAAAAATTATTCCTAACATTTTAACATACCAAGAACCAAGATAAAAACATTGAAATATCTTTCTTTATTCAATCCCACTAGAAATACTCTTTCAAATAACTTTACATATCCATACTCCTTCAATGAATATAGATTGAAGAACTATGAGATTACTTTAAAAGCTCCATCTTCAAATATGATATGGAAAAAAACATACACCTTCCCTAAACATTATCATTCCATCAACATCATGTTTAATCTTAGAAACATTTATAACATAATTTTTTTACTTCTACAAATTCATTCTATTCCTATTTAGTTTTCACATGGATAAATTTTTGAACATTAAATTGAGAAAGATAAAAATTTTACCCTTAAATATATATTTATAGATCCATCCCTTGAAAATTCAGGAATATAGGACCTTTTGTAATCCGCGTCCTGGATAATCTAGAATGATTTTTCTAATTGAAAGCATCATACACCTTATTATCTTTACCAAGGTGGAAATATATTGAGTATACATAATTTTTATCATTTCAAACCACAGTATTTAGAATATAATCAAATAATTTTATGTGAATATATACAATCAAATTTTATGATTGACATATATATATATATCAAAAAAATTATTTATTGATAGTGCCTCTATATATTGGAAAACAATTACCACAGATAACTCTAAATCATGGTTTGGGTAAAGTTTCTCATGAATATTAAATTTTTGTGAGGAATAATCTCTTACCATGAAAATTTTCATTATAATACATTTGAATACCTTATTAGATTCATCACCATAGATTAAAAATCCTTCTACAATACAAGGAAATTTTAGAACTAGTGTACCAACTAATATTTTATTCAGTTCCTTGAAAAAAAACTACATTCATTTATCTATAGAATCTTGGATTCCTTATTTTTTAACTTGTTAAAAGGATTATATAGTCCTGAGAAATTATCTTCAAAACATCAATAACATTCATCTCAATTAAGAAAAATATGGATCTTAGAAAATGTGATTGGTCTGGGCCAACCTTAAATAGCCTCCATCATTATAGGGTTTACCAATAGACCCTCCCATGAGATTATATAAGACAAAAATGAACATTTTATAGCCAAAATTGAATTTGTTTTTTAATTTTTCAGGTAGTTTCTCATTTTTCAGGGTCCTCAATACAATTCAAAATTTGCATTGGTTCTCTTTCATTCCCATTTAATAGATAATAATATATTCTATAAAGACTTCCAATAACTGATAATTTTAATCGCTATAGAATCTATTCATTAAATCCATGAAGAAAGTGGGGAATTGGTAATACTGAATGAAATCAATATATATTTATAGTTGTCTTGTCTTATATGGAATATTTTCTTGGATAAATCCTCCTTATTGACTCTAAGTTTATAATACCATCAACAAATTTCAATCATCTAAAAGTGTTGAGAACCAAATATATGATCAAACAAGTCATAAATATGGGGAAGAAGATACTTTTTATTAATTTGGATCTTGTTCAGATACTAATAATCTATGTAGAGTCACATTGAACCATTCTTATTTGTAATAAAATGAATAAGTTTACTCAAAGGTGACACTGGTTCAAATGAATCACTTGTAAATGTTTTCTTTGAGTTTCTTCTTCAATTATTGTAACTCAATCAGGGATATTATATAGGAAAACATTTAAATTTTTTAGTAAATAGGAATGAGTTCTATTGAGAACAAAATATTACATTTTAGTGTAAGTCTTGGAAACTCTTTTATAATTACATCAAAAAAATTACTATACGATATTCATATCATTGATGTACTATTTTTGTAACCAACCATTTAAGATAAACACCCCTTATAAATTTTAATTAATATCCATAAAATTGAAGTTATCTCCATCACAAGTTCATATATATCATCACATTGATATGTAATAATATTTTGGTTTATAATATCAAATGTAACTTCACTTCTTCAAAAATTATTTTGGGATTTATGTTGACAAATATAATCCATCCTTATGATAACATAAAATTAAACCAGTGGTAGAATGAAATGATTTGTAGGGAGAACATACCAAAAAACTTCATCCACAAAAGAATCATATATTTCATATGTTATCAGGATACCATTAGTGGGTTTCACTACTAATTCTATATCTAATCATTTGGTTGAAATCATGATAACATTGGTAAAATATTCAAATACAAAAGAATTTATAGATATAGATTCAAATAATACATTAGTAGTTCTAGAGTGGATGGTTTTTGTACCTTTCAAAACTTCATTATAGCACCCCCCATCAGAAACTGGGATCTCATGAGACTTCCCCTCATCCCTTGGGTTAATTGGTTGTTGGCATTGATCACTGTCCTTAACCCTCATATTTGGGATCTTGTTGGAATAATATGAAAACTACATGAATTTTAAACACTGATGTGTGGGAGGTGAATTCTAAGGTTATTTCTCATTTTTTATTTCATTATCTAACTTTTTCCCATTAATTTAGTATTCATCATATTTATGATCTTCACTTTCACACTAAAAACTTTTAGTAGTTCCCTTAAGGCAATTTCCTCTATGTTTCTTCCCAATAATTGAGAATTTTAAATATCATATTCTACTCTCCAAGGTTTTAAATTTTCTACTGAATTTCATTTTTCCCTTCTTATCAAAACCATTATATTGATACATAAATCCAACATCCATTTCGATCTTGATAGATCATCGAAAAATCTTATCATAGCTTCTAAATTCTTTTTTGGATAATTCCCTTCATAAACTTGGTTTTAAGACATTGATGAAATGATCAAACTTACAATTTGGTCTAATGATAATAAAAAAAACATAACTCCCACATCTTGTAAAATTTTCTTTATTGTTACCAATAGATTAATCATTATTTATTTTTCTCCCGAAACTCCTTCTCTATATTCATATATAGAATATGAGGAAATTACATATTTAAAAATATTTTCTTGACCACATCCTAATACTTGTATTCAATGTCACCCTATTTACTCATATTCTTGATAATATTCCACTATTAATCCACTATACCTTCCAAATGGTAGATATTAAAAATAAAATATTCATGTTTTGATGACTGGATAACCAAAAATATCATTTTAGTGGTACTGGTCCATTATTCAAAAACTATTATCTCATAAAACACACTAAAAGAAGGCTTAAATTTTGTAGTGAGTCATGTTTGACCTCTAATATTTTGTAATATTCAAAAGAATTTTTCAAAATTTAGTTGTTGAGTGGATGTGAGGATATGGGGTTGGAGAGCCTCAGTGTAGTTATAAAAAAATATTAAATATATTTTATCAACCATGCATATTTTCTCATGAAATATAGAATCACGCACAATCTTAGTCTCATATTGGAATTCTAAGACAACATTTTAGATCATAATTTAGTGTTTACCCTAGGCATGACATAATCTTTTTTATTGCTGGGAGTCCAGTTGGATGCAAGTTAGAAGAACTTGTGATAGTTCAGAGTTAATTAAGAGTATTTTTTAATAAAAAATAAAACAACACCCCTCTCCACCACGTCTTTTTCATGTGTAGTAGGAGAAAAAACCACTCTCCCACTTTTTTAATAGACATCAAGAAGACCAAATAAAATAAACAAGGCACCATTGAACTTATATCACGATGGAAATCACTCCCGAACCATGCAGTAGTAGATTTAGAGTGTTGTTTCAATACTAAAGTTTTTTTGTTTCACCAAGGGGAAGGAGTTTTCAATTTTAAGACCTTATCACCTTGTTCATTCATCATTTTAAGGTTTTATAGGCCCTAAATTATTAATAGGGACACCTTGAGTGTCGATCATTGGGTTTTTGGGTGGACGGGGTTGATTCGGGCTGCTCATAAAGAATTTATAATAGATTTTCCCATCTTCGCATCATGTATACCAGAGGAACATGCCATTTTTTCTTCCCATTCATGTAAGATGTGTTTTGGGGACTAAAAATCATGTAACTTTGGTCACACACTATTTGGTGACCCTAAGTAATGTGTCTTGGGGATATGTCTCGGGAATCTGTTTGAATGTACAAGGTTATTTCACAAGAGGGTACATATTGTGTGGTTAAAACGGTTGGTTGAATGGTATTAAGGGATTACACAACTAGTTGTTTAAGAGGGGTGACATGTCAGGTGACCCCCTTAAATTCCATGTAACCTCCTCTTAGAAGAGTTGTTACCTTTCATACCTCATACTTCATATCATGGATTCATTTTTGAGAGGATCCTATCTAGATTAGTTTCCCATGTAGAATGTGATTGTGGGCTTGGTTAGGGCCTAGGATATGCGCGGTGATGCAATGTTGTGGATCACTTTGGATAGTAATATTTATATTAGTAGTGGTTGAGTGATCTCCCTTATTTCTTCTGTATAAGGAATTGGGTTACATTACATCCTAAGTATAGGATTTTGATCCCCTTGATATGATGATATTATTTAGAGTTGTATGATCCCTTTAGAGATGCTGGGGAGGGATCCTATAGCATATTATTTCTTTATATTGGGTTCTCAGAATCATTGTGACCAAAACTATGGTGGTATAAATCCCCAATCTAGTATTATAGAATTGTAAGGTATTTTGTATCACTAGTAGAACGATCACCAATGCAGAAGGAATTTTTATTAGGGTTGTTTCATTGTCACGACTACTATTTCCTACGACACATATTATACCATATTGGGTGTGTGGAATCTTCATGACCAACACTACACAAGAAACGATCCACTACGTGAGATATATGATCTCCTGGATGTCAAATTAGGTTTTGTTGTTGCCTAGAAGATCTTGGGTGTGTTCCCCTCTTTCAGTGATATCATTGTGATAACATATTGGGTTTATGATAACCTCATAAAGTCCTAGGAGTGATCTCCCATTAGAGGGGATTTGGTTTTCTATTTTCCTAACCTGGTTCATAGTGTCCCCCAGTGGATCCTCAACGGGATCCCCATTTTAAGGTTTGAGACCTTGCACGGTTCTATTAGGATTTATATAATCGCACTTCTATTATGGGAGAGATTCCCTATCTAAGTATCTAGATCTACTGAGTTATAGTGTGACATTCTTTGTGGTGATATCAGATGAGCATGCTTTCTTAGATGTGTCCCATTTTGGGTTTCAGTTTTGTGCCACTGTCTCTGTGATACCATATTTAGTGGAATCACATAGATTTGAAATCTGGGATGGTTGGGTCGTACCCAATTGATTTTATCTCTTCAATGAGTGTCATATGGGATGACTAGGCTCATGGAGTGTGTGCTCCTAGTTGAGTGTTTCTCTATAGCCACAAGTAGAAACCTATTATTGTCTGTGTGGACATAAACTCATGATAATTGAAGTCTGAGATGTGTATATTTGGGTGTAATTATTGGTTTACTTATGTTAGTTTCATGTCTTAGATTACTCATCATGTGTCATGAGATGACTAGTCATGTTTTTTTGGGGATGGTCTGAAGAAGTAGTTTCTCACTTGTTTGGGATCCCTCAGGCAGGGTCAAGTGGACTTTTTTCTTTCATTTATCCCTTTTCTTTTGAGTTTTTTGGGGAACCTAATGATTATATTTATAATAACCCCTAAATTGTATTTTCCAAAAAAAATTCCCTTGTGGAGACCAGAAGTCTTTTGATGGAGTCCAAGGAGGACCTAGAGCAGGCGGCGCTTAGTGAGATACACCGACCATGGTGTTTACCATAGCTTGGATGAGGAGATTTTGGTTTGTTCAGTTGATAGTGATCCCCTCCATGTAATAAGGATGTAATCTTTTAATTTTTTTGGGGATGTGTATTTTTACCTTTCGTACTTCTATGGTACTCTGGTTTCAAATAGATATATGCGTGTATTTTCTACTCATTTTATATGTCTTTATACTATTGTATGGAGGTGTATATTAGTGAGTGTGTATAGGTACCATAAGATAGGGCCTCAAATGTGTGTGATATCCAACTCATTGCTATAGGCCATCTATTTCCTATGTAGGTGGGATTCGGGAGTTGTGGCTCGTGCCCCGTTGCGGTGGGTTATGAAAGAGTGGTATGAAATAGGGTTCCACTTCAGAATCATAGTGTCATAAGTGTAATTTGGGTTTCATAGTGATAGTTTTAGGGGTTTAGATTATATAATTTGAGCCATTGACTTTTACATTGGTGTCTCGACCATCGTATCCACTCACCAAACCACTGATAACTATATTTTCTACTCAGTACATTAAAACGTTGAAGGTAAAGAAATAAATTTACATGCATCATATAAGACTTCTTTTTAGTTTTTTCTTATACTTAATCAGTCAAATATCTAGATATACTCTTTGAATTTGGTGTATCTTGAATGTATTTCTAGATTCCTCTACGTTGATAGCCATACAAGAATATGTGGTGGGATTATGGTTACAATTCACCCTGAGTTTAGGCTTCAAAGTAGGGAACCAGTTCCGAGGTTGGAACTTATGGTGGTATATCGGTTGATCCACCAACCATCAAGTAGTAGGCCGTGTGAGTAGTGTAGGCCGACGATGTACATAGGCTGAGTCTTCTATACAGGTTCTAGAGGTAGCTACCTCTGAGGATCCCGTGTGATCCAGAACCCCATGCAACTTATTACTTGATCATGGTAGTCACGTGGGTTTTCCGCATTGTGGACACACCTCCCGATCAGATCGTGGTCCTAGTGGTAAGCCTTTTTCAGGGTTCATCCAAGTGATAGTGGAGTATTTTTATAAAGACCCATGACAAGTAAACACTCTCTTGGGATGAGTTTGAGCGGCTCTTCGGGGAGGAGTTCTATCAAGCCATGTTGTAGTCAACGTGTATCTAAGAGCTTCCACAACTATGATATGATAACATGACCATGGAGGAGTACAAGGTGAGGTTAACAGAACTATTATGATTCTCTCTAGATATGTTTTAGGATCCTTTCCTTAGAGCACAGACCTTTGAGTTGGGTTGGCATCTGAAGATCAGTGCATTAGTTGCTTCGGTGTGCATTCCAACATTTGTTGGAGTGCTCGAGGAAGACTTGGTGGTCTAGAGATTTCTAGGTCAGAATACTCAAATGTTTAATGCTAGGTATGTGGGATATGAGGCCTAGATAATAGATTTATAAGCTGGTAGCTGATGACTGGCTTACGGATCTTGGTGTTCGTGATGCTTCAGGAGGCGATCCCATGATGTCTGCGTGATGGTAGAAGCTTCCTGACCAGTTTTGGTCAGTCACAGGAGAGGCAGTGTTATGATTGTGAAATTCAAGTACATATTCTTTGATATTACTGAACTATCATTCTACTAATACAATCTACAAAAATTATTTTTAGAGGAAAAATTATTATCATTGAGGTCTATAGGGTGGTTGATGGGGCAAAGGAGTGGGTGGAGGAGTAGTATGTAGAATAACGTACGAGTTACCACCACCACGCCCAAGTGGTCCGCACAAAGATAAAATTTCTAGAGTATGTAGTGATGGAATATACATGATTTCTCTGCATTTTTCAATGATTCATCATGGGGAATAGTTACTCCTTATGTCATTTCTACTTTCTACAGTGGTGTTGGTAGAAACTATTGTGAGGTCCTATTTATTTCTTCTTTTACTTGAGGTTTTATCATGGTGATTCAAGGTGTCAATAGGACCCATTGTTGTTATTTCGTGAAATATATTCTAATTTTTAAAGAATATGGATCCCTCCCCCCACAGATACACATTTTTTTGATGTGATTTGAATCATGTGGGTGATTTAGTGCTTCCTAAAGAGGATAGTGTCCTACTATGGTGGACGATTACCTAAAACTTGATCGTTTGAGGTCCGCTTTCCAATTGGAGTTTTTCTATGAGGTCCAGGTAATACCCAGTGTGTGTTCTTTGTCAGACCTATTTATTTATTAGTACTCTCGCATGTTCAAATATATCTTTTGAAGTGAGATGCTTGCGGAGGGTGTGGTTTGGATTGACCAAGATTTAGACTCATGAGGATGATGGATGCTTTTCCACACTAAGATTTGTTCTTGATATGTGAACCAAAATTATGTTCTTGAGTCTGTTCCTCCAAAAGACAATAGTATCAAGGTGTGTTGGATTATATCCTTTGACTTGTGTGTTTGGATTAGTGTTTTGTTGATCCCTCTGTCAGGTTTGTAAGGGGGTGTTCTACTAGACCATACAACTGTATATGAACTAGTTGTTTCGTTTTTTCCACCTGTCATATTTAAGAAGAAATATTCCTGCTTGTTTTAAAATGTAAACCAAGATGATAAGGAAATTTTTGAGGAGTCCATTATAGTTCCCATGACTGTGTGCTTGTAGGAAGCACGAGAATCTTTGGTGGTTTTCTTGGTGGTCTTGGTGAGATTGCTGTCGTGGGAGTTTAAGACGAGAGCTCAGTTTCTTTCTCTCTATGTTGGATTTATCTTTTTTGGGATGAAAATTCTTTATGTGTGGAGGATTTTGTGACTTAGGATTAGCTTATAAGACTATTCAATATTCTTATAAATATTTATAAATCCAAGCCTTGAGTCGACCAGAAAAACCTGGTCCTAGAGAGCCTGGACAAGTTGATAATAAAAATATTAAATATATTTTATCATGTGTGCATTGTATCTATTGATACATGGAATAAATACAAATTTGACTCTCAGATCATATATCTAAAACCGTTTCTGATTTCAAAACATCATGTTTACCAATGGCATGACAGGGAATGTTTTGGTGTCGGGAGTTTTATTGGAGGAGAGGTGGCAGAGCGTGTGATGGGGGGAGTTAAATGGAAGAATTTTTTTAATGAAAATTTAAATAACACCACTCTCCCCACCCATTTAGTGTACATAAATGAAGAATCGAGGGACCACTACCCATTTATAGATAGATGAATCATGCACCAAATCGAAAAAATGAGGCATCATCGGCCTATGATCATGACGGAGATCACTCCCAGATCGTGCAGTAGTAGTTTTCGAGATCCATTTCTTCCTCAAAGATTCAAAGTCTCTAAATTATGAATGATGTTTGAGTTTTGAGTCCCAATATCATTTTTTATGCATCATTTTAAGGATATAGATCAATTAGATGCTTGTTAGAGACACCTTGAGGGCTGATCTATGTGTTTAGGGGTGAATGAGGGTGATCTGGGATGCTTTCAAAGAAATTCCAATGTATTTTTCATCTATAAGGTGTGTAGACTAGAGGAACATGTCATGTGTTCTTAAATTTTAGGGAAGATGAGTTTTTGGGACTATACACCATGTATCATGGGTTACACGCTATGTTGTGACCCAAAGTTATGTTTCTTGAGGACATGGCTAGGGAAGTTGTTTGAATGTACACTAAAATGTAACGGTACATGACCAAAGTACATGAACATGGGTTGTCAAACATAGGAATGGAAAAAGACATGACCAAGTTGTTGTATAGCTATTACACACAATTTACCACAGGGTACATGTCGTGTGTCATACACAACTATTTGAGCTATGTGAATGGATTACATAGTCAGTTGTTCAGGTGGGATCACACACCATGTCACCCCTTACACACAATGTAGTTTCCTCTTGAAAAGTCTCTTACTTTCATATATCCTTCTTCAGGTTTTGGATTTAGTCATGTTAGTAGCCTGTCCTGAATAGTTTTTCCTATAGAACGTGATGATGGCCATGGTTTGGTCCTAAGATATATGAGGTGAGGCGAAATTGTGGATCACTTGGGTTATCGACGTTTGGATCAATAGTGGTTGAGTGAGATCCCTTGGTTCTTCCCGATGAGTTTTTCTATGAAATTACATCAATGGAACAAGAGAGTGACCTCCTTGATAGGAAAAGATTTGGTAGGGTTGTATTATCCTTCCATAGAGGCTGGGGTGGGGTCCTCTAGAAAATTGTTTCCTGTATTAGGTTTTTAGAAATGATGTGACCAAAAATACATGAGTAGTGACCCATTATCTGGAAGTATAGATATCTAGGGTTTGTTGTATCGTTAGGCATACGAATCCATATGCAGTGGGTAGTTTTACTAGGGTGTGGCATTTTTGGTAGTATGATCACCTACTGCACTAGGTAAAACGATCTATCGGATGTTAGATTAGGTTTTAGTGTACCCCAATGGATCTTGGTTGTGATCCACTCATAGAGAGACAATTTTAGGACACCATATTGGGTTTTGGGTATCCCCTATCAGATCCTTTTAGTGATCCACCATTTGAGGAGATATTTTTTTCAGTTTTCCATATTGGGTTCTTAGTTTTCCCCAATGGATCCTCCGAGTGATACCATTTATAAGGTTTGAGGCCTTTCTTGGGTCCAATAGGGTTTGTAGAATCCCCCATATAGGACGGGAGAGATCCCCTATCTGAGTATTGGGATCCCTAGAGTTCCATCATGACGTTCTCTATTATTATATCCAACGAGTGTTCTCTCTCATATGTGCACCCTTTGTGGTGGAAGTGTTGTTCCATCATCTTTGTGATACCATATAGATTGGTATCTCTCAAATATACCATCATTAATATATGAGTTTTATAAAATTGATTGAATCTCTTAGACAATTGTCATCTAGGATTATAAGGCTTTTGGAGTGCGTACTCTCGGTAAAGTGATGCTTTAGAGCCTCAAGTAAGAACATGTCACAGACTATGGGGACAGAACCTGAAGGGACATAAAGTCTGAGATGATTATATCTCATTGTAATTATTGTTTTCTTACAGTGTTTTCATGCCTTGATTGACTCTACATGTGTTATGAGCAGACCATTATTGTTTATCCAAGGATGGTATCAAGTTGTAGTTTCTCTCTCATTTGGGTTCCCTCTGTCTTGGTTGAGAAAATTTGTTCCTTTCAGTTTCTCCCCATTCTATTGGTGTTTCTGAGGTACCTACTCATTCTCTTTATAATCACTCCTGGAGTGTTTCTTCCAACATGTTTTGTTCCTTGTGTAGACTATAGGATTTTAGATGGAGTCACGGGATCACCAAGGGCTGATGGAGCTCAGAAGGCTAGACCGATAGGGATGTTTACCAAAGCATGGCCAACGAACTTTATTGAAAGTTATTTTGATAGAGATCCCATCCATATGAGTAGGTTGGACACTTTTATAGACTACTTTTTCAGGGAATGTATTTTCCCTTTTTACGTCTGTTGTACTCTAGTTTGGAAAAGATGTATGCATGCATTTTTTTAGTTTAGATATCTCTCCACTATTTCATGGAGGTTTATGTGGGTGTGTGTGTGTGTGTATAGGTATATTAGGATAAGGGATCCTATGTGTGTAATAGCCTAATCAATACTGGGAACTATCCGTTATCCTGTGGAAGTGGGATTGGGGAGTCATGGATCGATCCCAGTTGGGTCAGTTCATGACACATTGAATCATGTATAACTCAACAGAATATTGTTCCCTCTTTTACACATTTGTAAGTCTATCATGATTCATGGAATGAGATTGTTTCATTAGCATAATAGTAATGTTTTTTTTCCATATCCCATAATCTTTGTATTATTAGGATTAAAATCATTGGATTTTCTATCACACTCAAAATTAACATCATTCTTTTTGTTTCCCTCCATTGATTAAAACCAAAACACATAGTTTAAGAAATTATAATCATGATAGGAACCACATAATCATGAAAAAAATTACATAATATATAAATAATAGCATCATATTTAATATATGATTCCTCAGTTTTAGTATAGTTCATTCATATTTATCATCTATTTAAATCATTTATGATAGTTCATAAATAGTAGGTGAATTTCTAATGTATATCCCCCAGGAGTGGCAAACCAGGTGTGGAACAAGGCTTGCCGTCATGCACTAGCTAATGATCGATTATATCGCAATGATCTCCTTTGGAGTTATTACATATAGGAACCTCTATTCCACATCCATATCCACATGGAGTATCTATATGAGGATGTAATTACTTGTAAAATACTCACTCTATACTCTACCAAATTTCTAGAAACATTTTGTTATACATAGACACATCCTTCGACTTATCCATATACATGTCCATAGGTATCTCACTAAGGTTTTTACATCATAGTTTTTTAAGGCTTACTAAATAGATCCTCTAGTAAAAACTATTGATAATTGTACTTATTGTACGTGGATATTACATTATGTTTTATGAATATTCATTTTATTACACAAACACATGCCCAAAGGACATAAAAGATTAGTGTTTTTTTGAAACATTGAATCACAAACATCTAGTCCATAGGTAGACTACAAGATCTCCCACTATAATCTTCATAACCATCTCCCTTATTATATATATCATACGTAATATATTTCATTATAATATGGGGAAAGGAAACATAGGAAAGGGGAGGTTGGATACTCATTAAGGGTAAAGTGGGGAGATACATAATCAGAACATGAACATAAATTTATAATAACATGATAAGAATGTTTGAAACCCATACCCTTTATAACAAATATTATAATATTGATTCATGGAATATATATTTCATGTTAATTAGACATGAATCATATGTGAATAAAAGAAGATGAACCATGAGGTAATAACATTGCAATAAGAGATAGATTTGTGGCATACGTGTAATAAAATAAAATATTATTTTAAGGATACCCAACAAGACATTTATAACATGATAGGTATGGGATAACCACCCATGTACATACTTCGGGCTTGGGATGACTTCCTATGTACCATTTTTCGGACTTGGGATGACCTCTTGTGCACCCTTTGAGCTGATATAACATTAATAAATACACAATACATTAGAGATAGATATAGGTCCCACCAATCACGTAAAGAAAATCGTACTTATGTGTGCCACAAAATCATACAAAATTCATCATATCATAACCCATAAAATGAAATGGGTTTCATAAAAATTTTATCATAGCATAACATGTGAAAATGATACAGTTTTTGTAGTCATTTCATACTTTCATCATAACATAACACATTAAAAAGAACTGGGATTCATAATAATTCTATCATGGTATAATCCATGGAAGAGAAACTAATTTCATAAATATATTGTCACAAAAAACATTAATAGAAAGAGTAAGAATGGTTTCCTTGGTTCATATCCACAATAACTCATAGGTAACATCAACAGATATCATATTAGATGCAAAAAAATTTTGAAACATCATTTAAACATTTCTTATGGAAAATAAATTCTCCTATGGAATATTTTTATAAAATATAAAATATTTTTGAAAATCCATTTCAAAAAAAAATAAACATGAAATCTTATAAATGAATCATTAAAAACCAATTACAACATTTCATATGGGAAAATATACTTTCTACATTGAAAAAAAAAATTCAAAATTAAACATGATAAAAATACATTTATTTTAAGATAATCATGAAAAATATATAAAGGAATATTGAGAGAAGATAATGTTCAGGGTGATAGAATATTCTGTTCATATAATATATGCCAAAATAAAGATTCCTATTATGTTTTTTCTAAAAGAGAAATGGGAAATATCTGGAAAATGAAATGAAAAATAAATTCAAAAAATTTGTAAAAAGTTAAACATGGGTAAAATATTCTTTAATAAACCTACTAAATAATTTTAAAATATTTTTTGAAAATATTTTCATAAAACATGGTTTGGGAAGAAAATAAATTTCTAAATGAAGAGAGAAATAAAGTAAAATTTTCATAAAGAAAGTCTAAATTATTTTAATTATTAAATAGTGTAAAAATTACTATTAAATTAAAATATCATTAATAAACATATTATAAGAAATTTCATCAGTTTCTTGAGTGATCAATCATAATATTTTACCTTTGAAGCATAATCATAAACAACCCCCATACATGATGAGATTAAAACATAAAACTCTTAAAACATTGGCAACATTGAATAGTAATACTAATGAAATATTAAGATTAAATGAAATATAAAAAATAATTAAATGTTAGATATTAGTGATAAAACATTTCAAATGGGATAAATATACACCTCATGTAAGAACATAGGCGCATAACATAACAATGGTCTACAAGAAGGGAATTTGAGAGAAAAATCCTTTACTTTTATCGTATCTTTAGAAACATAAAAATCATTAAGGTGATATCCTAAAATTAATTTATAAATTCAAATAATTTTAAAGATAATAATCATAAAATAAGTTCATGGAATGTATATAGACCACATAAATTAAATAGGTGGTGAATATGGAATGTGTCTCACAGAAGTACAAAGTGAGACAGAAATCCCTTACCTTAAGTCTTGATTTATTTTATACACATTTAAAATAATATATAATAAATATATTTCTATTATAAATCTATTAAATAATCATAATTATATATCGTACCATGTAAAATTTTTTAATGACCCTTTATTACTCATTTATTAACAATTCCATCATAATGTCATGTTTTGGAAATTAACTTCTTTGTTTTTCATGTATGTTAGGATATATTATTTTTTGTCCACTAACAGTGGTCATGGTTTCAAAATATACATAATGTTAAAATGATATAAATATCATACATGTTCAGTATATACATATTTTGAGTTGTCTAAATAATTTAGTGGTAGAAAATGAAATACATTTCTCAAAGAGATTGTAGGTTCTACGTACGCATGAGTATTGTTTCCATATAATTTTCGAGTTGAAATATATAAAGGTAAATGATATATTATCATTAATAAAGAATTTTTTTGTCCTATAAATAACACATTTTAATTTTACCTATTATTATTATCTTCCATGTAATGTGTGAATGAATCACATCACTTCGTGAGGTTGTAGTCTGTCGTACCAATGAATGATGATTTGATAACCTATTTTATGGAAGTTATTATGTTTGTAGGTAATGAAATTTTAAAAAATATTTATATGTAATATAATTGTATTATTATATAATAATTTTTTATAATAACTGATTTGTGTGGCAATATAAATGAAACAAAAATGTTCATTGATAATAGTTAAACATTCTTCTAATATCCGCCTTTGATTTCCACCAAACGCCTTCCTAGGTTTGATTAATTTATAAAATATGTATTATAGGAGGATAGTGGGGATTTTTGAATGTTATTTAGGTAATTATTATATAAAAAATTGTTTTAATGGGTTATCAATGGAGGATAAGGCGTCTCCTTTTAAAAGTTACGTTAGTGGCACAACTGTAACTTTTTTGAAAATAAAAACGTGTACCCTGTTTGTATCATTCCATAAGGTTTAAAAATGGACACATATTGTCATTAGAATATAGGAGATCAATTTATTTATATAAAATTTGTGTCAAACATGTTTTGGGTTATTATGAATTGTTATCTTTTTAGTTTGACCCCTTTAGTAAACCCATTTTTACCTTAACTATGGTAAATAAATTGTACAACTTTAACTATTATTTTAGTTTAAAATTATTTTCAACATATTTAATAATATAATTTATTATTATTTTAAATATTAAATCCATTATTTTTAATTTCATTCCCACATGTTGAAAATTTTCATATAAAATGAATCCTATGGGTGCGACGAGAAAGCGGGTTTTCAAAGAGGAATGTTTCAAGTGATTACATAATTTTTATGTCTAAATTCATTAAGAAATTCTTTCCAAAAAACAAAACTATATTTATTGATTAAGAATTGAACTAATTAATCTATAAATATAATTTAAAATATAATTTTCTTTAAAAATAAATTACACGAAAATGTAGTTTTAAATTAAAATTCAGTATTTTTACTATTTATCTAAAAATGAATCATTTTGGAAATATCCAATAAATTCACCCAAATATTATTTTTACATGATGTGTTAAAAAATTATTTTTATTTTATCAAATTAATTTTCTAAAAGTTTGATATAATAATTTTGTTAATGTTCACAAAAACAAATAAAAAACATTTCTTGAGGGAATAATATTTTTGTAATAACCAAATAAATTACCAAAAATTGAGTAATTTTTATTAATAAGTTTCATTAATATAAACCACTACAATTACTATATATGAATTGGTTGTTATTATTAATATTTCTATATTTATAAGCTATGAAATGATTTTCACAATTAAATAATTATATTTAAAACATATATTGGTTTTGTTAAAACTCAATGTCGTGCATAATTCAAGTTAACATAGTGTTTCTTGTCGCTCAAACATAACTTTTTGTTGTGTGTGACACATTATATCGAATAAATTTATTTTATTTTTTAAAAAAAACTTTCAGTGTTACAATGTATTTGTTGAATTAGATTTAAGGTATGTGTTTCTCATATTAGTTTAATTTTGTGAGATGTGCGCCATATTCCACACTTATTTATTTTGTGTGTTATATATAATTCCATTTTATTTGTAATATAATGATTTCATTTTGCATAATGGTATTTAAAGTCTCATTTAATTTTAATAATTTTATGGGGCTTACGATAAAAAAGGTACCAAACGGGTAAGTGTTTGCATCACAATCTCATCATTATTCAAGAATTTTTATTAAGTCTCCACTACAATAATTATTTTACTTTTATATATTAAATTCAATATATATTTTTAATACCGTATTTTGTTATAATATTCAACTAATATTACCATTTTTTCTCTTTTTTCTACTTAAATGGATTAATAATTTCTTAATGAAAATCTGATTTTATTTCTATCTTCAGTCCAAAATACTTTTTTACCGAAACCCATGTCCTCTAAAAAAAATTTAACAAAATTAATCGTTTAAAAATAATTTATAAAATAAATTTATCCCATTTTTACTTTTTCTGATTTTTTTTAATGGAATCCTCATTTTATTTTCAAAACAATTTTCATTTGGATTTAACCCAAAATGTGAAAGGAATCATTATATTATATTATACTCCATGAAGGTAATTTTACATTATCATGACCAATAAATGTTTTAAAACATATTTTATAATATTTAATGGTTATTTTTAAAGAAAATTATTTAAAAAAATTAACTTTTTGTTTTAAAAGTTTATATTCAATATAAAAAGGCTATTCTTATCAAAAAAACGTTATTAAAGATATTTTATGGTATTTCTATTCAACAATGAAATCAGTTATTCATTGTAATTATGATCAACTTGGAATATTTTATAATGATATCAATATTAATATTTATTTAGATGATTTATGATCAGTTTTTAGGGAATATAATTGTTTGATAGCATTTATATTTCTATGGATCAATTATGATTATGTTGATTGATTGGTATAATTTTTAACATTTCATTTTCTATTTTATCAATATGAATGGTGTGTTGATTATATTTCACCTATAGATATTAGTGGTGGTACGGGATCTCTATATCCCGTCTGTACATTGGTAGGTCTCATGTGACAAACTAGATTGGGTTTTGGTCGAGACCTTGTCCATTTATGAAAATATGTTACCACAAGGCCTCAATGGTATTAGATGTCCTGTAAAAAGACTAAATGTAATTTCCTAGGTGTATATAATTATAAAATACATCATTATGAATTTATTTATTGACATTTCATGAGAATACTTGATTATTTGTAATATCCATGGTTATTTTTCAAGCTCATGTGATTATTTATTTGAATTTTATTTATCACCATTTGTTCCTATAATATTATGATAAATTTATTTATTAAATGGATTTTTTTTCAATTATTTACCTTTATATATTTATTATTCCTTACAAATTCATAGATTACACTATACTCTTACCCTACTAAGTATTTAATCTCACCAATTTTTTATTTTTTATTATCCCCGTGATATGAGGAAGTATGTTTTGATTGATATGTTGGGACGTGATAAAGAAAATAATTGAATTATCCAAGAAACTAATTTGTGTAATTTACTTTTTAAATTATAATAATAATTTTTAGAATCTATTTTACCAAGTCTATTGAAATATTTGGTCCATCGGGATGTGATTTCTTGAATCCTATTCCAATATAATAATGTAGAAACCATATTTAGGAATCTTGGGCCATGGATGAATAATATTAGATTATCTGGTCTCTATTATAAGTTTTATATAGGGGACCACATGTAGAAGGGGATCCCAAGGTCCATCAGGTTATAAGGTATGAATAAAAACTTTATAAATTTGTTATTATTAAGTCAGCTATTAAAAATATGAAGTTGGTTTAGGGATAAATTATGATTCATGAAGTGTTAGTGTGCCCTAAAGGATACATATGTGTGTATTGAACACAGTTCCGGATGAATTAATAAAATATGTGATTCTTGACAACCAAAACATCAAATGGGATGATATGTTCAAGGTAAAGACCACATGTCCTATAGTTTAACATCATGTGACTAGGCCATTATCGGGAAGTTTAATGTTATGATACTAGGACATTTCTCTTGGGGGCCTAAAATAGTGGATCCATACATCACTAAAAATCCCATGTTATGGAAATTATGATATATTTACTTCTGATCCATTACGCATATCTGACCCATTCACAAGGGAAATATGAATTTTTATCCTTTGCATTGTGGCTAGACTAAGGATTTGGGATCTGGGTGTCACCAGGTATTATATATTAACCAGAATAAAGACACACATAGTTATGAAAGAAATATCATGTGGTAAAGAGTCTTGTCTCTAGGATTTGGAATATAAAGACATAAACTATTGAGCCTCTATTGATCCCTCATGGACATTTGGAAAATGGATGATATGTATCTAGGTTATGAATTTTGAAAAGGGGGAAGCACAAGGGATTTTGAATATTAAGGAAGTTAGGGATTTAGGAGGGATACATACCTTTAAATAAAATGTTATAAGAATGAAATATAATAATCATTATTTGACACTATGTACGATACATATATGAGTAACTTTAAGGGATTCTGAATTAACATTAATATTTAGTTTATTGGGATTGTAAATAATAACCCATGAATATATGAGATAACTGGAGGTGGAATCCAGTGGGAATAGGTCAACTATTGATAATGGAAGAAGCCCATATTTCACGCAGCCAGGAAAATAACTCTTGGATTTAAATGGGCCACTCATCTGGAACAAAACATCCCCTAGGCATTATATTCTATCCATTATTCCATTAACCAATGAATCCTACTATTATCCCTTTATATTATAATTTCCTAATTACCAACTTTCTATAGTGGAGAAGGATTAAGGGACCCCAAGGTCCATAGGGTTCCAAGAAAAGAATACAAACTCTTGGAATTGGTTGTTATTTACTCATACATCAATGATATGAATTTGTTTAATAAATAAAATAAGATTCATGATGGGTTTGATCACCTTAAAGACTATTCTAGTCTGTATTGAACACATTTTCAGAGAAAAGGGATAAGACATGCAATTTTTTAACACACAATTCTTAGGGATGATTTATTGGGCATAAAGACCTCTTATTGTATTGTTTAATATCATATAATGAGGACATGGTCACATATTTTTGTGTCATGTGACTAGGATGTGGTCATACATTTTAATGTCATGTAACTAGGATGTGGACCTCTATTCAATATATATCAGAATCTCAATGGCTAGTGAGGACTTCTTGGTTCCCTACGTTCAAAAGATCCAAGATTTGGATAATTGGGTAATTGAGTGAATCATACGAGAGTAAATCATAGGGAATATGATGGGGTGTTCATAATTTATTATGGACTATTACCTTTATACATATCAAAATCTCATGGAGACAAAACATTTGAAGTGATGATAACTCATTATTGGGCTAGAAATTCAAGATACATGGGTCACTATATATCTCATGATGCTAGGATTCAAAAAACATGAAGTCATAAGATGGTTCCTTACATATGTATGACCCATACATAGGATGGGTGGATTTTTTTCTATTTTCATTTTGTATGAACAAAGGATTCGGGTTCTAGGAATCACTCGGTATCATGTGATTGACGGAATCAATCCACACATAGTTTTTGAACTAGAAATTCTCCCTATATGACTGAATAATATATATAGGGGAGTTATGTTATATTCATTGTAGTTTGATCAATGATTTTTGGATCTGGGCCTCACACTACTCCTATGATAGCAGGAATCAGGACATAATTAGTTAATAAATGGAAACCTTTCAATTTACGTATAACCCAAACCAATATGTGGGGATATTCTATTTGTATTATATATGGGAACAAAATATGGTGTATGGGAATCAGTAAATATCATGGGATATAACGGATTAATCCGCATATAGATCATGAAAGAAAAAAATCTACACGCACTTCTAAACCATATGCAAAGGGATCATTTTTTCAATTTTTATTACACCTTGACCTAGGATTTAGTTTCTTGGAGTCACTATGTTTTATGTAATTTCAAGAATCAATCCACGCATACTAAATAGAAAACCCTCTACTTTGTTCTAACTCATTCATAGAGGGGGGATTTTTTTTTCTATTTTGTATGGTACATGGATTTTGGACTTGGGTGTTACTCTATATCATGTGATAAAAGTAATCAATGCACATGTATTCTTGAACCTAAAACATTCCATGAAAGTACAACTAATACATATAGGGGGAATTTTTTTCATCTTTATTTTTTATATAACACAGATTCGGGATCTAGGAATGACTATGTATCTAGTGATAGCAAGACATAAGCCCTGTATAGTTCTTGAACAATAGACACTTGAGTATATTTTATCTCATATGTAGAGGGTGGAATTTTGTTTTGTTTGTATTGTAGTTGGACCCAGGATTTAGGTTATGGATATCACTACATTTCTGGTGATTACATAAATCAATCCAAACCTATTCATTTAATTAAAATCTCACAATTAAGTTCTAACCCATATGACGAAGGTGTATTTTTTTATTTTCATTCCAACTAGACTAAAGAACAGTGATTTTAGAATCACTACATACCCTATTATAACACTAATCAGGCTACATATATTTCATGAAGAGAAAAATGTATACATAGTTTTGAACCATATGTAGAAGAGGTGTTACTTTATTTTTCCATCACATGGATCTAGATCATGTGATTTGAATCATCTGTGATGTGGAATTATTCATTCAATTTTACATCATGTGGTGATGACATAATCCATGCTATTTAAATTCATATGATAAGGATATCTCCAATATAATTTAATTGCATATTGAAAGGATTTATTATGTATTATTTAATTCAATGTGAAAAGGATGTCTTCCAGGATGTTTAGCATCTTGCGGTAGGTTTGAAAGATGATATGGAGTTTAGGGTATTACAATCAGGGCATAGGATGTAATCGAGTTTAAATTCATACTTATAGAACTTCAGGTGTTCTGTAGTTTATATTCTTGCCACCATGACTTGGATTCCATTCAAATTAAATTATTACATCTATTACATGGTATTATTTACATTTTAGAGTATTTCATTCTAGAAATGGGATGTAGTTCTTTTTAGATTCTTTCTACCTTGACTTGGGATGCTATGAAATTTAGAGTCATTCTTCTAGGACATGGGATGCTTGAAAGAATCTATGAAAAGTACTTATTGAGAAACCCTTCATTAGTGTAAGGTAAATTTGATGACCATCCATTTCTTTAAATGAGTAAAATCTATTGGAATAGACCTTATGTATTTTTTAAGGCCCTTTCTTCATGGCTTCCCCGGTTGGAGGATTCATTCTTGGTATCATTGGGATTCTGGGAGCCAATACTAGTTATATTTGTATGGATTAGAAAGGATAACCTTTTTATTAAAGGATCACATGGTTTGATCTCATGATTTATCCTACACTTAGAAAATTGAAGGATTTTATATATGGGAAGATTCACTACCATGGCGGTATCTTAAATTAAATTTCTCTGTAATTACCCCCATCATCGGATATGAATGTATGAAAGAGAATTTACAATCAATCACCGGAGATTTTTCACGATACAGAGACAAACATTACATATGAGATTGTTATTCTCTTACAATACTAGGTCTTGATCCATGGAAAAATATTTCATGTCCAGTTGATAATTGAGTTTATTTATTATCTGAAAGTGACCCTCTTATCATTGATAAGGGAGGTTTCTATCATTCAATCTCTAATGAGTTGACCACATGTTCTAGACTAGGTAAATCTCTCACTTTTTCTCTAGCTCATCTAGGATATCATTCCCTAAAGTAGATATGGGATAAAATTTGTTTTTGTGGGTCTTTATGGATAAATATCTCCATATATTCATTTAATGAATTCTTTATTAAGTATTTATACCTTCACCTGGTGATACCATTACAGTTTAATATCTAAGTCTCCTATTGACAATGGTGAAGTGTTTTTTATAGTTTTTGGGGGTGCTATATATAGTTATCCCCGGTGTTTCAAGAATCTCTCTAGGAGAAGGTGTTTGGGTTTTGATAACATCTCTACACTAAGGTTTCTAGGAATAGGGGTATTTCCTTGTCTGGATGAGATATCACTTTGGGGAGGTTGAACATGGAGGGTATCAATATTAGAGTCTATGTGATATATCTCCATACCACTGGGAGGTGGAATATCCAATTAGTGATCGGATAATACTTTATTTGTTGTGTCATTGGACCTTTGAAGTGTTTTTGATATGCATCACTCAACCTTAATGAAACTAAAATTAAGAATATCATAAATATGATCCTAAATGTTCATCATGGTTATAATATATCATTATTCCATTTGGGTTGATCAGGGATGTGATACTGTTGTATGATGGTTTCCAGAATATATTTTTAACTCTCTAATGTTGTGGGGATATCGTCCCACTGTTGAGAATCTTCTGGAGTAAACCAGCGAGATTTTGTGTCATCGACTAGAATATGATCCTTCTTATAAGTGTTTTTCATAATATACTTGTCAATCATTCCAAAAAAAAGGTATGAGACCAATTCATATATTAATTCCATATTGTAATATACGTATGGACCTCTATAATGGGAGAAGGGATATGAGGCTCATCATGTATAAACTATAATAGATGCTAGTGCAGTCTTTCATTGAAGGTAGTAGAGATGTGAGCCTAGTCCTATAAGCTATTGGAATATTTTCAATATTTTTATTACTATGTATATGATATTTCTATGAGGTCATGTCCATATTTTAAAAAAGAACATCGTTTGGATCAGGGTTATAATACAGGTCATGTGAATTTGGAGCATGTTTATAGCTTTCTTTGAAAAAAAATTCAACCTCTACTGAGGATTAAGAAAAACCAACTTGGTGATCCCTAGTTGGAATGGGGATATTAGCATGATATTTTTCACCCCCTTTACTAGTATATAGAGGCAATCCTCATAAATCGGGGAAGGAATTTTTCCTTTATCTAGAGTAGAATATTATTCATGTTGATCATATTGGTGTTATGATTCACTAGCTTCTAAGATAGCAATATGTTCTTGTCCTTATATCATCCTAGAAATATAATGGTGGGTCTCCTTTGTCATTAAAAAATGATATTAGAACTTCATCGGGGTATTTATATTAAAGTATGACTATACACTCTTAATTTTGATGATATGCATGTTGATGCCTTTGATTGAAGTGGGGATATATGCTCACTCGTGTCCTCTTCATTCCATCATAATATACCTATGGGATTTATGCCTAGGGTGTGGGTTTATGTCTTCCCCCTGAATACTACCAAGATATGATAGTATAATTTGTTTTAAATATGAAAGATTTTATCCCACTAACTCTTGTGTCACACCTTGACTTTTTATTTATGTTTTGTTTTATTATTTCATGGTTTCGGCCAACCTCAACGAGGTGTGGGTTGAGCACAGGTCTAAAATTTTTTACTTTTAATATTTTTAGTGGGTTTCGGACATGTATGCAGTAACCGCACGGTGGGCGGTAGTCATGTGATCAGCCCAGGTGTCATGCAGATGTCTATCACTCGAAAAAAATAATTTTTTACTCAAACGAAATAAGTAAAATGTTTAAAATGTAATAATAAAAAAAATTATGTTGTAGATAATAATGTTATTATTAATAATGGTTAATAATATTTTTTTTATTTAATACTTTCAACTAATATAATTATATATAAATTGTAATTTATTATTAATTATAATTATCAATATTAAAATTGTTATTTGATTATTATTATTATTATTGTTGTTGTTGTTGTTGTTATAAAACGGGGTTAACCTAGCTCTACCCCCAACACCATCCCAATGCGCACAGTGACACCCACCCATCCCCACTTTTGGATTGTGACCCCCACCCTCCTTCCTCCTTCCCGATTCAGCCAGCAACCCCCCTCCCTCATAAGAGCTCTCATGGCCTCCTCCTCCTCTCTGGAATCACCTCATCTGACGGCGCCCTCCCTATTTGCATGGAAGTGCCCACTGCAGCCAAACTTCGGCCAGACCAACTCTTCCCTTATTGTTCCAACTTTTTCAACCAGCTGGCTCTCTTACTTTAGCGAACCCGACCCGGCTCCCAGCGGCCTACCTCCTCTCTGGTGGTCTCCACTATGGCCTCCGCCTTCTCCTTTCAGCCGATGACCTCCCTCTCACAGGCACTAGAACCCTCTTATTCGAGCTGAAGCTTCCTGGCCACACCACCCCTTCCGACCGCAGCCTTCTCCGGCTAGCCCATCATGTCCGACCCCCCCCCCCCCCCGGTATTTTCTCCCTTAGTTTTAGGGTTCTAAATTCAATTTCAAAAAACCCAAACATTTTGGGGTTTTATTATGAATTTTTATTGTTGTTTAAAGGTTTGGGAAGGGACCGTGGGGATGAGTTCTACATTTCTTGAAGGCGGAATCACGTTTTCATTCCTTTGAGGTTGGGATTTTACAAATTTTTCCTTTGTTACCCAACTCATGACACTTATGTGTTTTAAATAATTTTTGTAGTATCTTTTTCATCTCCATAAGTATAGTACCAAATGTTTTGCAATGTTTTTGTGTAAGTTAAAATTGTTTAATATAGTTTTTGAATAATTCGTTGATTTTGTGTAGGTGATTCTATATATAAATATTTTTGATGAACCTTTGTTCATATTTAATAGGTTTAACATGTTATATAATTAAATTTTTGGGTGATAACTCCCCATTTATGTAGGTTTAATATCTATTGAATTATTGTTTTTAGAAATTCATGTGGTATGAAGCGCGTTCTTTGATGAAAACCTATAGTTTTTCACTTTTAGTGTTTTATGAACTGTTTAATTAATGTATTTAATTATTCAAAGACTGCAAACTATATATTGGTGGGGAGTCGATGTGTATTTAGTCACAAAATAATATTTCAGTATGATTTTGTGTTTTAGGCCATGGGTTGATTCTTAAAGTTATTTAATGATTCTTTTTCATTTTAATTTATTTAAGGATGAAAGTGATTACTTTAATTGTGAAAATGGTTTTTTTGGTTTTTCAAGTGGTGCAAGTTAGTTTTTGAAAAGTGTGAAAGTATTTTTTCTTAAGATTTTGGGTATAAATTTTACTTTAAAATTGAATTCGCATGTGAACATGGGGAGATCATGATGTAATCCTTTATTTGGTCCTTTTCAAATTTTTTACTAAATGATTGAATGATTTATTAAATGATTTTTGACATGTGAATCAAGAGTGTAAAGTGTTTCGGTGTGCGTTTGGGTTTTTTTGAAAAAGGAGTGGTAATTTTTTGAATGTGATTATTTATTTTAAAATGTATTTGGGTTCATTGTGTGGTTTCTGAAATGGTTGGAAATGAAATCTTTGAGTATCTTCTTGTGTGGCTTTGTAAATTCAAAAGTGGTGTTTGTGTGATGTTTTGGGTAATAATTTTAGACATGTTGAGTTAGTTTCATATTGGTCACTTTAAACCAATGTGTAATATTTGTACTAACATTAAAAGGAGATTGGGTTCTGGAGAATGTGTACGTCCATTTGGAAACATTGAACATTTTATGAAATAGTTCAAATGTTTAATGGTATGGAAGCCAACTTGGAACCATTAATGATATTTTGTGTATATATTTTTGGGCTCCTCATTAGGGGGTATATCCCTTAGGGGTTATTGTATGGAGTGTCTGTGTTTGTGGTAGGCATGTGCGGTGAGATGTGTCATGCTTTCAAGGGCCTCATAGTTACAAAGTATTATTATAATCAACATGGGTTCGTGGGGCATCTTGTAGATGATCGAGTGATGGTTTCTGATCAACCCCAATTAGATGGGTTGGTACCCCCTAGATTGGTTGTTAGGCCAGGTGGTCTTTGCTGCTGGATTGGTCAATATTAGGGTGCCCAATTGGTTATAGACTTAGATGTTTCAACATATGCTGGCAGGTTATTCTGAAACTGTATACTTATAGGGTTCTTCTAGGGATGTTTTGGATCACCAATGATTTTTTATCATATTTCTTACTTACTTTCTATTGTACTAGATTATTTTCCTGCTAGTTTATCTGATTCTTTTTAGCACTACCCTGGTTTTCATTATATTGGAATTTTGTTATAAAATGTCTTCAGGGATATGGAAATGATTGGTATTGGGTGTTGGATTTTAAAATGGGAGAAAAATTTGCTTATTTTAAAATGTGAAAATCCAACTTCAATATTTTTATTTCAAATTTGTGTTAATGGATCGTTTCAGAAAAGGAGACGTTGGATTCTATGGTTTATTTTGGAAACCCTAATAAGAATTTTTATCCTCCCACCTATTTTATCATTTCAGTTGTAGGTTTCCTTTTCTCAGGTTATCTTGGATAAGTTTCTCATTATTGGAGCAAGGTTGGATTTTGGTGGGGAGGTGACCTGGAATGTCACATGGAGGTATGTTGAGTTGTTCGGTATATTTTCTTTTTCTGCATCTCATGTTTAGTTTTATTATTTTGTTTATTATTAATTATTTATCTATCTATTTCTGAAAAATCATTCCCAAATATTAGGTTTTGATTCCCGACACTAGTTTCCAACCCATGGGGATTTGTAATACCCTTCGGGCATTACCACGGACTGGCTTGGGTGACTATTTCAGGGTCAATCCAGGTTGGTTCATGAAAAAAGGGTATCATAGGGGAGTTTCTTATTGTGACTAGAAGATAGATATTATGTCTTTTGGGACTCGAGAGGTAGGTACAAGACATACTTAATGAAACCTCTCTCATTTCAAACCTTGAGTCACCAGTGTTAGTCTAGGAATTGATTCCATGTTTCATTCTGGTGTTTTTAGATTGAGGGATGAAAATGGAAGAAAGTTGATGTTACATATGGATTTCAGATGAATTAGTGACCCATATGGAGCTTGAGTACACAGTTTAAGTTCCTCCTAGTTGTTGATGCTTAATTGGGGCACGGCCCACTACAATGTCGTCGGGTTAAGAGAGACTACTAGTCCCACAATCCAATCATTTGTTTCAAGTTAAGTATCATTTTGGTTTTGGTTGGTGTAAGAGAACTGTTGAAAATGAAAGAAAGGGGTTTTTTAAAGAATAATGATATCATTTAAATGGATTTAAATTTGCGAAATGAGTTTTAAAACTGAAATCCCTTGGTCTCAAAATCTTCTGTTCACTTGGAATTAGTAGATAAATGGATTGGGTGCAACCTTGGGTACTCATTATGAACATTTTCACACTTCAGGGGAAGCTTGGGAAGTACAGGTTGGTATGTATGGATGAAAGAGGATGAAGACATGTGCAACGGTTCATGGGATTATTGGGGTGTGTACTTGGAATTAATGTCTTGACATTGTTTTTCTAAAGTGATTCTAAAAGGGGGAAATGATTTTGGAAATTGAATTTGGTTTGAAAAGTGGGATTGGTATTTGGAAAGTGGCCTTTATAGAAGGTGGTTTTGAAATCTAAAATGAAAATGGGATTTTAAAAATGGAATTTTGGGTTTTTTTGTATTTGTTTGGTTTTTTATAGCTGGTTTTTTTCTGGATGATGGAGCATTCAATGATGTTGCTTCAGCATGATATTGGTTTTTCCTTTGTGTTTTATATGTTGTTCAAAAACAGCCGCCTAGAAAGGTCCTCAGGGTTTCTAATAATTCATTACCAGTTTTTGTTCCTTCTTGGACATTGCTTATCCTTCCCAGTGAAAGGAGTCTGTTAGATGTTGCATAGTGGCTTGAAGAGGACAAACCCATCATTAGGGTATTTGGAACACTCGAATCTGTTATAGTGTGTGTTTTTTTGGGTATTTTTGAGGGTCTCGCTTTGGATGAATGGGAGTTTTTTTCCCCATCGTTAATGAAAGTTGGGATGATGTAGGATTTCTTTAAATTCCTCTTCGTCTGATGTTTTATTCCTAAAGAAGTAAATATAATGAAAAGAGAACTCCAAATGCACATTCAACATGGCCAACAGTTGGTGAAATCATATGTTGACGATTTCAAGTAACGTGTGTCCTTCTCTCTAGAGGTAATATTGTAGGATTTGATGAAGACATCTCTCTTCATTGGGGGTATTCGTCCACAGATCAAGGAGCGGGTCCCCCCTTCTAAGGACCATCGTTTTGATATTCTAGTGGATGAGGAATTCTTACTGAGTTAGACTCCAAATCATAGTTGGTTGGAAATCCAGCATATCCTGTTTCTCATAAAGGATCCCTAAATTGCGAGCAGAGAGTGCTGGATAGAACTATTCTTAAAGAGTCCTTTTTGGTTTCTCTGTCTTTCTGTTTGTTGGACCGATTAGTGGTGTGCCACCAGTATGGCCGGTTTGGGAACATGAATCTATAATGTAATATACATCTGAAGATGTGTAATCATTGTGGTTTTTGGGTCACTTGGAGATGTTTTGCAGCAAGCGTCACCTGAATAATTCATTATGAAGGGAGAAATTTTAGTGCCTAACAGTGAGGCAGGAGTTTCTTGCCCTTAAAAATGTTCATGAGGTGAATCTCACTCATAGTTAGGAGTTTCTAAGGGTGTGAAGCCTTAGTTCAAGTTTTTTGTCTTGTGTTGATAGTAGAACATTTAAATTCCCTATGTTCTTATTTTTCTACTATTACATTTATGACATTGATGTAATTCCATTTTTTTGTTGTGAAGTTATAAATAACATATTCTGTTGTAATCCAAATATTTTTTTTGTCTGATTATATTTTCCTGAATCTTGAGTTTTTCTTAAAGGTGTGGTTGGCCCTTTTATGTGTTGATCTTTGTTTAGTTGTGTTCGTTTGGTGTTGTATGTTTTTTGGTAGAATCGGTGTTTGTGGTTATGATCAAATTCACTGTTTGGGTTAAGTTGTTCGTGGATTTTTTTCTCTATTGTCTGAGGTTTTTGGACTGGGTCAAGAGTTTCAAGTTTCAGAAGTGGTGTTTTTTTCTTATGCAGTTGAAGTTAGTGGGGATCGATTGGGTGTTCCTGCATCACCCCCCCCCTCCCAGGGTGACAGGTTTGGGTGTTAAATTTCCACACTATTTTAGTTCTTAGGGTTGGGATAACCTTCTCGTGTTCTATCGTTCTCTTGTATTGTGTTTTATTTCAATTTTAATATGGAATGTATTTTTTTTGTCTAATGTTCAGCTGGGTGACATTCAGGGGACATAAAGTTTTTGGGGTGGAGAGATTTGTCACATCTTGACTTTGTAATTTATTTTTTATTTTATTATTTCATGGATTCGGTCAACCTTTTTGAGGTTCGGGTTGAGCACGCATCTACAATTTTTTCTTTTTAATATTTTTAGCGTGTTTTAGACTCGTGCGCAATCACCACATGATGGGAAGTAGCCATGTGACTGGCCCAGGATCCATGCATATGTCTATCATTTGAAAGAAATAATGTTTTATGAAAATGAAATAATTAAAAAAAATTAAATGTAATAATAATAATAAATTATGGTGTAGATAGTAATGTTATAATTAAGAATGATTAATAATATTTTTATTATTTAAAATTTCCTATTAATATAGTTATTAATAAATTTTAATTTAATTGTAATTATAATTATCAATATTCAGATTGTTATTTGATTATTATTGTTATTATTATTATTATTATTATAAAAAATAGTTTAACCTAGCTCTAGCCCCCCCCCCCCGCCCTTCTAGATTGTGACCCCCACCTCCTAGCTCTTCCCTGACGCAGTCAGTAACCCACCCACCCACCCCCCTCGTAGGAGCTCTGACAGCCTCCTCCTTCTCTTCGGCATGTCCCCGTCTGGCAGTGACCTCCTTGTTTGCAAGTTGGTCCCTGCTCCAGCCATCCTCCATCTAGCCCAACTCCTCCCTTGCTATTCTGCCTTGCTCTGGCTAGCCAGCTCCCTTTCTCCAACGAACCTGACCCGGCTCCCGACAGCCTCCCTCCTATCCGTTGGTCTCCACTCTGGCAACAACCTTCTCCTTCCAACTGATGACCTCCCTCTCACTGACGATGGAACCCTCCTATTTTGGCCACACCTCCTCTTCTAGTCATGGCCTTCTCCATTAATCCCACCTTGTCAGAGCCCCCCCCCCATATTTTCTCCCTTATTTTTAGGGGTCTTCATTCGATTTAGAAAAACCCTAAAATAGTGGGGTTTGACTGTGCATTTTTCATGTTGTTTTAAGGTGTGTGAAGGGACTATGAGGATTAGTTCTACCTTTCGCAGAAGAGGCATCGCGTTTTCATGTCTTTAAGGTAGTATTTTTCCGAATTTTTCCTATCCCACATAACTCATGACACGTGTGTGTTTTAAATAATTTTTGAAATATCTTTTTCATCTCCATAAGTATAGTACCTACTTTGTTGCAATGTTTTTATGTTAGTTAAAATTGATTAAAATAATATTGGAATAAGACTTTAATTTTGTGTAGATGATTCTATATATAAATATTATTTGATGAACCTTTTACATGTTTTACTAGTATAGAATGTTCTATAATTAAATTGTTGGGTGAGAACTCACCTTTAAATTAGGTTTAATATGTATTGACTTATTTTTTTAGCACGTCAAGTTGTATAAACTGCGTTCTTTGATGAAAACCTATAGTGTGTCACTTTTTAGTGTTTTATGAACTATGTATTTAATGTACTTAACTATATAATGACTAAAAATTGTTTTTTGGTGTGGTGTCATTGGGTATTTCATCACAAAAGATTATTTGACAATGTTTTAGTGTTTTAGGACAAGGGATGCTTCTTAAAACTGTTTAATTATTTCTTTAATAGTATTTTATTTAATTGTGAAAACGGTTCTTTAGGTTGTTCAAGTGGTGCCAGTTAGATTTTTAAATAGTGTGAAAGTGTTTTTTCTTAAGTATTTGGGTATGAGTTTTATTTTAAAATGGAATTCTCAAGTGAACATGGTGAGATTATGATGTATGCCTTTGTTTGGTCCTTTTCAAATGTTATACTAAATAAGTGAATGGTTTATAAAATTATTTTTGACATGTGAATCACGAGTACAATGCTTTTCAGTGTGTGTTTGGTTTTATTTGAATAGGGAGTGGTAATTTTGGGAAAATAATTCTTTATTTTAAAATGACTTTGGGTTATGTGTGTGGTTTCTAAAATGGTTTGAAATGAAATCTTTGAGTATATGCCCATTTGGCTCTGTAAAGGAAAAAGTGGTGTTCGTTTGATGTTTTGGGTAATACTTTTAAACATGTTGAGTTAAAGGCATGTTTAGAACTATTAACCCAAGGGTAATATTTGTACTAACATTTAAAGGACATTGGGTTTTGTTGAATGCATATGCCCAGTTCAAAACATTGAAAATTTTATGAAATGGTTTAAATGATAAATGGTATGGTAACCTGATTGGAACCTTTGATGCTATTATTTATATATATTTTTGGGCACATTTATTTGGATGGGTATCCCTTTTGGTTTATTGTATTGAGTTTCAATGTTTGGGGTAGGCAAGTGCACTGAGATGTTTCACGCATGTGAGCACGTCCTACTTACACAATATTATTATAATAACCATGGGTTCTTGGGTTTCTTGTAGTTTATTGAGTGATGGTTTCTGATCATCCCCGATTATACGGGTTGGTACCTTCTGGATTGGTTGATAATCCATGTGGGATTTTCCACAAGATTGGTTAGTTTTAGGGCAGCCAGTTGGTTATTGACTTAGGATCTTAACCAAATGCTGATAGGTTGTTTCGATACAGAGTACTTTTAGGGGTCCTATAGGGATGTTTAGGATCACCCATTGGTTTTTATCATATTTCTTTTTTACCTTCTATTGTACTAGATTCTTTTCCGGCATGTTTATCTAATTCTTTTTAGCACTAACATAGTTTTCATTTTTCTAGAATTTGGTTATAAAATGACCTCTAGGATTTAGAAATGATTGGTATTGTGTGTTGGATTTTAAAATGGGAAAATAATGTTGCTTATTTTAAAATGTGAAAAAACCACTATTATATTTTTTTTTAAACATGTGTTAGTGGATTGATTCATGAAATGTTACTTTGGAATCTTCTGTTTATCATGGAAACCCTACTGAGAGTTTAATGTTGACGCCTATTTTATCATTTCAGTTGCAGGTTTTCATATCTCAAGCTTTCTTGGATGATTTTCTCATTATTGGAGCGGGGTCATCTTTTGGTTGGGAGGGGACACGGAAGGTCACATTGAGGTATATTGATTTGTTCTATCTATTTCCTTTTTCTAGTGATCAAGTTCAGTTTTATTATTCTGTTTATTTATGGTTATTTTAACATCCCCAAATGATAATGGGTTAAATGACTAAATGATATGAATCATGTCGACAAGGTGCATGTTCCTTTTCGAGAGCCTACATGATTAGAACTCCACAGTTAAGCGTGCTTAAACTGGAGTAGTCATCAGGATGGGTGACCTTCTGGGAAGTTTCTCAGGGTGTGTGTGAGTGAGGACAAAGCACATAAGAAATGACATATGTTGGCTTGTGGGGACAGTCATTAGTCAGATGACTTTTTCAGGCATGTGGGTGGACCCTGGGGTGGGCCCCACGTGTCTGCGGGTCAACTGGTGGCACCTGGTGGACTAGGACCCGACGAACATGTTAAGGCGGGGTGGTTGTGTTGTCACTGGGACTCGGTTGTTACATTTGGTATCAGAGGTGGTACTCATCCTTAAGTGCGGTGCACTGCCTGGGTTGAGATATAGGGCCCACAACGAGGGTGTTGTGATCTAGGGGGGGGTGATTGTAACATCCCCAAATAAAAAAGGGTGGGCCCCACGTGTCTGTGGGTCAACTAGTGGCACCTGGTGGGCTAGGACCCGACGAGCATGTTAAGGCGGGGTGGTTGTGCTGTCACCGGGACTCAGTTGTTACATTTGGTATCAGAGGTGGTACTCATCCTTAAGTGTGGTGCACTGCCTGGGTTGAGATATAGGGCCCACAACGAGGGCGTTGTGATCTAGGGGGGGGGGGGGTGATTGTAACATCCCCAAATATAAAAGGGATAAATGACTAAATGATAGGACTCAGGTCAACAAGGTGCACCTTCTTTTTGAGGATCCTGACTGATTAGAACTCCACAGTTAAGCGTGTTTGGATTGGAGTAGTGATCAGGATGGGTGACCTCCTAGGAAGATTCACAGGGTGTGTGTGTGTGTGAGGACAAATAACACTAGAAAGGAAATATTTTGGCATGTGGGGACTATCATTAGTCAGATGACCCGTTCAAGCACGTGGGTGAACCCTAGGGTGGGACCCACATGTCTACGGGGAAACTGGTGGTACATGGTGGCTAGGACCCGACGACCATGTTAAGGCAGGGTGGTTGTGCTATCACCGGGACCCAGTTGTCACATTTGGTATCAAAGGATGAACTCAGCCTTATGTGAGGTGCACTACCAGGGTTGAGATGTAGGGCCCACAATAGGGACGTTGTGCTCTAAAGGGTGGTGATTGTAACATCCCCAAATGATAAAAGGATAAATAACTAAATAATATGACTCATGTCAACAAGGTGCACCTTCCTTTTCAAGAGCCTACCTGACTAGAACTCCACAGTTAAGCGTGCATGTCCTGGAGTAGTGATGAGGATGGGTGACTTTCTGGGAAGTTTCCCAGGGTGTGTGTGAGTGAGGACAAAGCACACTGGAAAGGACAATTTTTGGCTTGTGGGGACATTCATTAGCCAGATGACCTGTTCAGGCATGTGGGTGGACCCTGGGGTGGGCCTCACGTGTCTGCGGGGCAACTGGTTGTACCTGGTGGGCCAGGGTCGTGACCCCACGTGTCTGCGGGGCAACTGGTGGTACCTAATGGGCCAGGGCCATGACAAAGCACACTAGAAAGGACATGTTTTGTCTTATGGGGACAGTCATTAGTCAGATGACCTGTTCAGGCATGTGGGTAGACCTTGGGGTAGGACCCACGTGTCTACGGGGAAACTGGTGGTACATGGTGGGTCAGGACACGACAGCCATGTTAAGGCGGGGTGGTTGTGCTGTCATCGGGACCCAATTGTCACATTTGGTATCAAAGGAGGAACCCAGCCTTAAGTGTGGTGCACTGCCTATGGGGACTATCATTAGTCAGATGACCCGTTCAGGGACGTGGATGGACCACAATGAGGGCATTGTGTTCTAAAGGGGGGGTGATTGTAACATCCCCAAATGATAAAGGGTTAAACGACTAAATGATATGACTCGTGTCAACAAGGTGCACCTTCCTTTTCATGAGCCTGTCTGATTAGAACTCCACAGTTAAGCGTGTTTGGCTTGGAGTAGTGATCAGGATGGGTGACCTCCTGAAAGGACATGTGTTGGCTTGTGGGGACAGTCATTAGTCAGATGACCTGTTCAGGCATGTGGGTGGACCCTGGGGTGGGACCCACGTGTCTACTGGGCAACTCGTGGTACATGGTGGGCCAGGACACGACAACCATGTTAAGGCGGGGTGGTTGTGCTGTCATCGGGACCCAATTGTCACATTTGGAATCAAAGGAGGAACCCAGCCTTAAGTGCGGTGCACTGCCTGTGGGGACTATCATTAGTCAGATGACCCGTTCAGGCACGTGGATGGACCAGAACGAGGGCGTTGTTCTCTAAAGGGGGGGGGG
Organism: Viscum album; assembly: GCA_963277665.1. Taxonomy (NCBI): domain Eukaryota; kingdom Viridiplantae; phylum Streptophyta; class Magnoliopsida; order Santalales; family Viscaceae; genus Viscum; species Viscum album. Next base: position 739,833,275 of record OY728137.1, read on the forward strand.
GGATTGTAACATCCCCAAATGATAAAGGGTTAAACGACTAAATGATATGACTCTTGTCAACAAGGTGCACCTTCCTTTTCATGAGCCTGTCTGATTAGAACTCTACAGTTAAGTGTGTTTGGCTTGGAGTAGTGATCAGGATGGGTTACCTTCTGAAAGGACATGTGTTGGCTTGTGGGGACAGTCATTAGTCAGATGACCTGTTCAGGCATGTGGGTGGACCCTGGGGTGGGACCCACGTGTCTACGGGGAAACTGGTGGTACATGGTGGGCCAGGACATGACGGCCATGTTAAGGCGGGGAGGTTGTGCTGTCATCAGGACCCAATTGTCACATTTGGTATCAAAGGAGGAACCCAGCCTTCAGTTCAGTGCACTGTCTGTGGGGACTATCATTAGTCAGATGACCCGTTCAGGAACGTGGATGGACCACAATGAGGGCGTTGTACTCTAAAGGGGTGGGGGGGGGGGTGATTGTAACATCCCCAAATGATAAAGGGTTCAACAACTAGATGATATGACTCATGTCAACAAGGTGCACATTCCTTTTCATGAGCCTGTCTGATTAGAACTCCACAATTAAGCGTGTTTGGCTTGGAGTAGTGATCGGGATGGGTGACCTCCTGAAATTTTCCCAGGGTGTGTGTGTGAGAGGAAAAAACACACTGGAAAGGACATGTGTTGGCCTGTGGGGACTATCATTAGATAGATGACCCGTTCAGGCACATGGGTGGACCTCGGGGTGGGCCCCACATGTCTTCGGGGCAACTGGTGGTACATGGTGGGCCAGGACCCGACAGACATGTTAAGGCGGGGTGGTTGTGCTGTTACCGGGACCCAGTTGTCACATTTGGTATCAAAGGAGGAACTCAGCCTTAAGTGTGGTGCACTGCCTGGGTTGAGATGTAGGGCCCACAACTGGGATGTTGTGCTCTAAAGGGGGGTGATTGTAACATCCCCAAATGATAAAGGTTTAAATGACTAAATGATATGACTCATGTCAACAAAGTGCACCTTCTTTTTTGAAAGCCTACCTGATTAGAACTCCACAGTTAAGCGTGCTTGGCCTGGAGTAGTGATCCGGATGGGTGACCTTCTTGGAAGTTTTCCAGCGTGTGTGTGAGTGAGGACAAAGTACACTAGAAATGACAAGTGTTGTCTTTTGGGGACAGTCATTAGTCAGATGACCTGTTCAGGCATGTGGGTGGACCCTAGGGTGGGCCCCACATGTCTGCGGGGCAACTGGTGGTACCTGGTGGGCCAGGGCCGTGACCCCACGTGTCTGCGCGGCAACTAGTGGTACCTGGTGGGCCAAGGCCGTGACCCCACGTGTCTGCTGGGAAACTGGTGGTACCTTGTGGGCCAGGGCCCTGACAAAGCACACTGGAAAGGACATGTGTTGGCTTGTGGGGACAGTCATTAGTTATATGACATGTTCCGGCATGTGGGTGACCCTTGGGTGGGCCCCACATATCTGCGAGGCAACTGGTGGTACGTGGTGGGCCAGGACCCGACGACCATGTTAAGGCAGGGTGGTTGTGTTGTCATTTGGACCCATTTGTCACATTTGGTATCAAAGGAGGAACCCAGCCTTAAGTGCGGTGCACTGCCTGTGGGGACTATCATTAGTCAGATGACCCGTTCAGGCATGTGGGTGGGCCCCACGTGTTTGCGGCGCAACTGGTGGTACATGGTGGGCCAGGACCCGACGACCATGTTAAGGCGGGGTGGTTGTGCTGTCACCGGTACCCAGTTTTCACATTTGATATCAAAGGAGGAAGCCAGCCTTAAGTGCGGTGCACTGCCTGGGTTGTGATGTAGGGCCCAAAACGGGGACGTTGAGCTCTAAAGGGGGGGTGATTGTAACATCCCCAAATGATAAATGGTTAAATGACTAAATGATATGACTCATGTCAATAAGGTGCACCTTCTTTTTCAGAAGCCTACTTAATTAGAACTCCACAGTTAAGTGTGCTTGCCCTGGGGTGGTTGTGCTGTCAACGGGACCTAGTTGTCACATTTGGTATCAAAGGAGGAATCCAGCCTTACGTGCGGTGCACTGCCTGTGGGGACTATCATTAGTCAGATGACCAGTTCAGACTCGTGGGTGGACCCTGGGGTGGGCCCCACGTGTCTGCGGGGCAACTAGTGGTACATGGTGGGCCAGGACCCGACAACGATGTTAAGGTGGGGTGGTTGTGCTGTCACGGGGACCCAGTTGTCACATTTGATATCAAAGGAGGAAGCCAGCCTTAAGTGTGGTGCACTGCCTGGGTTGAGATGTAGGGCCCACAATGGGGAGGTTGTCCTCTAAAGGGGGGGGGGGGTGATTGTAACATCCCCAAATGATAAAGGGTTAAATGACTAAATGATATGACTCATGTCAACAAGGTGCACCTTCTTTTTCGGGAGCCTACCTAATTAGAACTCCATAGTTAAGCGTGCTTGCCCCGGGGTGGTGGTGCTGTCACCGGGACCCAGTTGTCACATTTGGTATCAATGGAGGAACCAAGCCTTAAGTGCGGTGCACTGCCTGGGTTGAGATGTAGGGAACACAACAGGGACGTTGTGCTCTAAAGGGGGGTGATTGTAACATCCCAAAATGATAAATGTTTAAATGACTAAATGATATGACTCCTGTCAACAAGGTGAACCTTCCTTTTCGGGAGCCTACCTAATTAGAACTCCAGAGTTAAGCGTGTTTGGCCTGGAGTAGTGACCAGGATGGGTGACCTTCTTGAAGTTTCCCAGGGTATGTGTGAGTGAGGAAAAAGCACACTGGAAAGGACAAGTGTTGGCTTTTGGGGACATTCATTAGTCAGATGACATGATCAGGCATGTGGGTGGACCCTTGGGTGGGCCCCATGTATCTTTGTGGCAAATGGTGGTACCTGGTGGGCCAGGGCCGTGACAAAGCACACTGGAAAGGACATGTGTTGGCTTATGGGGACAATCATTAGTCAGATGACCTATTCAGGCATGTGGGTGGACCCTGGGTGGGCCCCACGGGTCTGCTGGTCAACTGGTGGTAAATGGTGGGCCAGGACCTGACGGCCATGTTAAGGCAGGGTGGTTGTGCCATCACAGGGACCCAGTTGTCACATTTGATATCAAAGGAGGAACCCATCCTTAAGTGTGATGCACTGCCTGGGTTGAGATGTAGGGCCCACAATGGGGAAGTTGTGCTCTAAAGGGGGGGAGTGATTGTAACATCCCCAAATGACAAAGGGTTAAATGACTAAATGATTTGACTCATGTCAACAAGGTGCACCTTCCTTTTCAGGAGCCTACCTGATTAGAACTCCACTGTTAAGCGTGCTTGGCCTGGAGTAGTGATCAGGATGGGTGACCTTCTGTGATGTTTCCCAGGGTGTGTGTGAGTGAGGACAAAGCACACTGGAAAGGACAATTGTTGGCTTGTGGGGACAGTCATTAGTCAGATGACTTATTTAGGCTTGTGGGTGGACCCTGGGGTGGACCCTGGGGTGGACCCCACGTGTCTGCGGGGAAACTGGTGGTACCTGGTGGGCCAGGGTCGTGACCCCACATGTCTGCGGGGCAACTGGTGGTACCTGGTGAGCCAGGGCCATGACAAAGCACAGTGGAAAGGACATGTATTGCCTTGTGGGAATAGTCATTAGTCAGATGACCTGTTCAGGCATGTGGGTGGACCCATGTGGTGGGCCCCACGTGTCTGCGGGGAAATTGGTGATACATTGTGGGCCAAGACCCGACGGCCATGTTAAGGCGGGGTGGTTGTGCTGTCACCGGGATCCAGTTGTAAGATTTGGTATCAAAGGAGGAACTCAGCCTTTAGTGTGGTGCACTGCCTGGGTTGAGATGTTGGGCCCACAACGGGGATGTTGTGCTCTAAAGGGGGAGGGTGATTGTAACATCCCCAAATGATAAAGGGTTAAATGAATAAATGATATGACTCATGTCAACAAGATGCACCTTCTTTTTCGGGAGTCTACCTGATTAGAACTCCACAGTTAAGCGTGCTTGACCTGGAGTAGTGATCAGGATGGGTGACCTTCGGGGAAGTTTCTCAGGGTGTGTGTGAGTGAGGACAATGCACACTAGAAAGGACGTGTGTTGGCTTGTGGGGACTGTCATTAATCAGATGACCTGTTCAACCCGTGGGGATTGGAAACGCCATTCTGGCCTTGCTGCGGACCAGCTCAGGTGACTGGCTCATGGTCGACCCAAGTTGGTTCATGACATCATGTCCACATCATTCTATATTCAATAAAGACTCCTTGATTCCCAGAATTGATAGTCCAAGGAGGTGACCAGTTGGGTAACACCCTTAGTATGAAACCGATGGGTATTAACAACATTTTGATTCTGTTGCGATTCAGATTGTACTGTATTGATGGTATATAATAAACTATAATTTCCACTAGATGTTGATGGTATCTCCTTGAGGTTTATAAGTCTCGTAGTTTTCCATCTTGTGACTAAGAAATGTTAGATGCCATTTAACATCACATGGAAAAGATGTTCTCATATAATTTTCCCTCGTGTAACATGTATGTTTTTGTTTGTTTTAACATCGTGTAATTATGAAAAAAGATTCATCTTAATATCATGATACTATGAAATATTTTATAGTTTAATTTCATATAACTAGTACATATCATGCCACAAATCATCATATGACTTTTCCATTTCATGCATCTTAATGTCATTAAAATAAGATTTATTGTGTAGTTTAATAAAATGTGACTATGAAAAATGTGGAGTTTAATGTCTTGTGACTATAATATTTCAGATAACTTAGAATCATGTGACAATGATATATCATGCATTTTAACATCTTTTGATTTGGACGTATCCAGTACTTTAATTTCATGCAACTAGAACGCATCGTGAAGTTTAACTCTATGTGACTAGGATATATCATGTAGTTTAACATCATGCCACTAGGATGTATCATGCAGTTTAACATCAAGAGACTAGGGAATATCATATACTTTAACATCAGGGGACAAGGATGTTTCATGCCACAACCTGTTATGGGGGAACATTGTTGATTGATATTGGATTACTTATGCATATTGTATGAGTTTCAAGAGCCTCTAACTTTATCATGCCTTTATTTACCATCTTATCTAGACAATCGATAAAGATAAAGAAACTCCATACTATGTTCCCAAGACCTAGGTGGTAGAGATAGTGATTATCATGGCCTATAAATGCAACCTCACTTGACTTCCACATTATCAGGGTTTTTATAAATTCATTCTAAATGTAATATTTATTGTACTAAGGAATATGTTTTGGTTTCAAGAAATATACACTTCAATTTATTTCTTCCAAATATGGAAAAATATGTTGACTCTCTTTATGATACCTATAACTATATTTTTATTGGCACGAGGATGAGTTTGGAGTCTAAGGTGTAAAGCCCTAATATTTATTGGTTCTTTCATAGGTGTTGAAGCATTGGGGGCCATGGATGATGAAACAGCTTTACACCTACCAATGTAACCAAAATCTTCGAGAGGTTATGTGGAAATGACTACGGTCATATGGTTTTAAGAGTACGCCTAATGAAGGGGTGGAAGTTATTAATATACTCCCAACCCTTTGATCTATGAATATTGAGAATATGATAATTCCCCTAACTCTATGTGCTAGGATGGGGTGGAATAATTTCTGGATTTCACCTTATGATGGGATTACAAATATAAAAATTCCCCCAAATATCTATGCTAGGGAACATCATTGTAAGGCTGGCCTATGTAGGAAGGTCTTGTTATACCATCATGGGGAAGAGATCCTAGGATTATTTCCATAATTATTTCCCAAATATCCATGGTCTCTCATTGCTGTGGAGTGATCTTCTCCTCCGCATAAATTTCATTATCTTCTTAAGGGTTCTAATAGGAAGATGTCCGAAAGACACCCTCTCCTCAGTAAATGTTATGGGGATTGGTTAATAACGGGAACCTCAACATGGATCCTAGAGACTGAATCAGTCATTTCCACTTTCCATATGCTCCATTAATATTGGAATCTAAAACATAAAAATGGTTCATAAAACCTTATGTTGATTCACGAATGATACCACTAATCCCTTATTTTTCTATGTCAAGGGTAGATGTTGGGAAAACCTATTGTGACTCATATGAACAAAAAAGTGTATGATTATAATCTTTATAAGTTTACTTGTTTGCATTCTCTAGTAATTCCTAATATTGTTTTGATATTATATTGATAGAATCATAAGTGAGATGGTTCTCCTCTTTAATGAAATATCTTTTTTAACGTGGTGGTGCCTGATATTCCATTTGCTCTGAGGTATCCAGTTGTACTATTTGTGGGGTTGGTACTCACTGTAACATTTATTGGGTCAGTTCCCATTTTAATATTTGGTGGTTCAATGCTTGTGGTACCATTTTTTTGGTCTATTCCGCTATTAAAGATGATCCCATGGCTTAAAATGATAAAACATCCCATATCCCTATGTATTGGGGCTCACCCTAGTATTCCAAAATCACCAAGGCTAGCTATGATGGATCTATAAGCTCCTAGATAATGATGATATATGGTTGATTTTGGTCTAGTGTTCAGATACATAGATGCTCCTCAGAAATATTATAAGTAATAGTGATAGTATCATGATCTAGATTTGCATTGTTTGGATATCCAAGATGGGATCCCACACTGGATTCCCCAATTTGGACAGTTAAGGTAGGAACAACTTCCTCTATATCACTCAACAGAATTGTGGTCATAGGTTAATGATGGTGACTAGAAAGGATATGATCCCTGATTAGAAGATCTTAATTGGTGTATTCTACCTGGTGATTGTATTCATCTACCACCGTGAAGTAGGGATGGTATGTGTTGTTCTTCCCTAGGGATAGGCTCCCAAAGTAATTGAATGTGGAAATAAGGGAAACCTACACTCCCACATTGTGTCATGGGAAATATAGCTTGTGGGTATTCATCCACATGTAGATTTCATGACATGCTTCCAATATTGGGATAGTGCCACTAATGTGGTAATCCTAGACCAAGACATTCACCAACTATAACTAGACTTGTTGTGTTGGTGATAACAGACATCGGTTACTTTGGGAAAATTCTTACATGGTGTAAAATTCACATAATCATCAGTTCATCTAATTTTTCGTAGCATATATATGTGTTCTATATCCTTTACTAGATTGTATAGTTGTCTCAGAATTATCTAGCACATTCTATGATTCCATTTGGATTCTATTAATTATGATATGTCCTAGAGAAGAAAAAAGATAGGTTATAAGTAAAACATCATATTTATATATGTGTACATATTCAATCAATTACATTCAATGATACAGAGAGAATAAGTGGTCCTTTATTTTGTGTATAGTTCAGTATAGTTAATAGATTCACATAAGGTTCACCATTTTCTTTTCCCAAAAATTTGGAACAAAATTCTTGAATGGGAAACTGGTACTCTATGCTTCTTTAATCATAAAATTTATGACATAGTTAAATTATTTCACATAAACTTCACTGTTTTTTCCAAACAATGTTGATGGTTTCTATCCACATTTTGTTCTTAATGATTGCCCAAGAATTTTAATATATTTTACCATTTGTTCCTCTAATTGAAAAACCCAATGGTCCATACATCTTTGAAAATGAATGAAACAACTTTCCACGTCCAAGTAGTTAATTGGGTTTTCAAAACATGTGATTCATTGCAACTCAGACTAGTCGAGAGTATGGGAGTTCACGATCATCGCCCCATTTTTTGGGGGAATCAATGACTATTCTCATAGACTCTTATATGTTTGTGATATATCTGTGAAATCCATACCAATACAGAATATGGTATTTGTTAACCATATTCCAACAACATAATCAATACTATGTGTTTAAAGGAAAAAATATTTGTGTCCTAGGTTCTCTATTATTATATTTTTCATTAATGATGATTTATTTTATATCCTTGTTCGAGCACTCTAGATTTTATTACCATCTTGGGAGAGATTTGGGTTCTTGGATATGGGATTAAACCTATATGATTCATCCATTATATCCTATGAAAATAGGAATCAAAACCCATATATTACAATTGAAAGTGTTTAATGTCATATGATTGGATTATACCATGCAATTTATCGACATCTAGAAAGGAAATTGTTTTATGGATCAAGACTTTAAGATGAAACCCTATTATCCTATTAAGATATTAATTAGATACCATGTTGTTTGTTTTATGGGAATCTGAATTATAAAATATTTGAAGATAGAGGTCTTGAGTGGGAATTTTTCATGTAAGGAAACCCTGAATTTCTTCATCATAATAAGACGCTATGAGTGAGGATGATAAGTAATTTTGATTACATCACAATTAAGTTCCCAAATTATAGGATTCCCCATAAATATATTGGTATAATAATCATCTATATCTAATCCCTTGTGATTCATAATCAGTGTGATAAATAAGGGATAGTGAAAAATTAGGCACATCACGTGAAGGAAAAAAAATTGGGGCTTACACATTGAAGTTTTCCTTAGAGAGATATGATTACCAGTATCATAGAGAGTATGGTATGAAGCTTGGTCCTTATGAAGGAATCCTATATATCAAACTTATAATAAGAATAAATTTTTTCATAGTTCTATTCATCTCTAACCTTCTAATGGGTTTAAAGTACTTGAGGTCATGGTTGGGGCATACACTCAAGAGGATTCCCACGTATAAACCCACCTCTCATCCGATGATAGATGTGGAAGGATGATATAATAATCACATGATTTTGGTTATATGAACCAAGGTAACTAGATCATGGAGGTACTTACACTAGGGTTAATCTCGGGCCTTAGGAAGGCATCCTATGTATCTCGTTTCTATAGGAATCAAACTTCTCCAAGTTCAATTCATTTTAACAATTTGATGGGTTGGAATGGGTGATTCCACTAAAATAAATTATATTTATCCTCATGAATTAGTAATTTTATAGACCTATACATTTATGTATTCCTAGGTTTCATATTCATTCCATAACATCCATTCTTTTTATTCCACTACAACCGTTGTCTTATTACGTAAAATTAATCATAATACAACCTAGAAGATTGAGAAGTATAGTGCCTCTAAAAATTATAAAAAAATAACCATTATATAATCTCAATATTCTAATATTAATCTCTATTTATCGATAAATGATGGGTTTTTTTAAAAATAATAGCCTTCGAACACTTATGAATAATATATTTGACTTAATAAAAAATATATGATCATTTATATTTAATAAAAATAATTTAATAATAATATATAATTTCAATATTATTTATTTCTAAAATCAAATAATTCACTAAAATTAATTCCTTTATTGAACTTGAATATCACCCAAAAATACTATTTTTGATTTATTATATTAAAATAAAAACCATTTATAAATTAACTATATTTGGATGAAAATATATTCATTATTCTATAAAAAATAATGTTCATACTCATGTTTTTGGGGTCTTGATACATATCCCTTTAATAAACCAGTAAAATCTCTAAGTAGTATGGGGCGCAATGATGAGTCATTCTTGGGGTGGTTCGACAAACATGGTCTGGTCATGATCTCGATGAGCATGAACTTCTCCTATAAAAAATCTATCTCATTCTTAATTTGTTGGATATCATCTTGGTATTAATCAAGTCAAAATTCCAAATATTCTATATACATCAGTATATCCAACAAATGATATTCATAGGGTTTGATACTAATGATTTAGGTCATCACTTTCTTTTTCTATGTCAATTGTATTTATTAAAAACCTATATTTATACTAATCATGGGATAATTTTTCAATAGATATATTATAAATGGTAATGGTTATTAATGATTATTTTAATGTGATATGATAAAATAAAAAACAAAAGAAGTTCAAGTTCATTATATAACTATATTATATAATAAGAAAATTAATTTAAATCAAATTGATTACTTTATTTATAATAGTTAGAGTTGTTAAAATCATACCCCCTTAAGAAATTTATCCCTTGAAATTTTATTTTTCCAAATTAAAATAGATGGGGTTAACTCTGTTTCATCACCTCATTTGGATCCCACGTTGCTTGTTCAGGATTTTGGTCTCTCCACAAAACTTTCACAAGGTTCATTGTCCTATTCCATAGAACTTTGACTCTATAATCTATTATCTTTACAGAATGCTATTCATACTAAATGTAATTATCTAGTGGTGAAATATCTATATTATGTAAAATTGACGGTTCTATTATTTACTTTCTCAAGAGAGATACATGGAATACATCATGTACTTGGGATAGGTTAGGTGGAGTTCAAATATATAGGTCATTGCTCTAATATAATCAATGATCTCAAAGGGGATGATGTATCTTGGACTAACCATTCCATTCTTCCCAAATCTATTAACTTTATTCCATTGAGATATGTTTATGAATACAATATCCCCAATATCAAATTCTGGGTCTCATTGAAAATTGTCAACATAACTCTTCTTTCGACTCATAGCTTCCTTGATGTGTTGTGGAATGTCCTTAATCTTTTCCACCATTCCTTCCCCCATTTTAGGACCTCTCAATTTTTTCATGAATTCATACCAGAATTTTGGTGTTATACAACTATTTTAATAAAGATATTCATATAGATCCATTTCTATTCTCAATATGAAACGGTTGTTGTGGAAGAACTCGACCCAAAAAAGATGTTAGTCCCATCCACCATTGATGTCTATAGAACCTTCTCTATACATGTCTTCAAATTATGAATAGACTAATCTGAGTGGACATTATTTTGAGGATTATATGTTGTACTAATGTCCATCTTAGTGTTTAGAGAATGTTGGATACATTTCTAGAACATGGAGGAAAATCATGGATCTCCATCAGGTACAATCGATAGTGGTACTCCATGCAGCCTCACCACTTCTATGATGTATATCTGTGTAAGTTATTAAAGTGATAAGTCCTCATGAATCTTAATGAATTGTGATTTATTTGTAAGAATATCCACCATAACCTAGATATAATTATTTCTTCTGGCTGTCTTTAAAATACTGGTGATAAATTATGTGGTGATGTTTTCTCATTTCTATGTAGCTATGGGTAATGATTTCATCATCCCCTTAGATGTTTTCCTTCACCCATAACAAGATAAAATACAAGACATCTTGATGTATATTTTTCGATCTCTTTATTCACATTCTCCCACTAATAGTTTTCACAATTATCTTGAAACATAATTGTGATTTTAGTATGGATAGAGAATTTTGAGAAATTTTCATCATCCAACATATCCTTATTTAACTCTATATTTAATTGTACATGTAGTATAGAACCAAATATTACATCACTTTTTTCATTGAAATTGAACTACAAGGATTTAACTTTTCTTATAGCTTCCACTTTCATTGGTATTACCACATTAATTCTTTGAACACATATTATATTTTCCAAAATAGATATTTGAGAAGTCATTTTTGAACAGAATGATGATATACTATCCATTATGATTCCCTTGTCCATCCTCTTCAAGTCTAAGAATATTTGATCCCTCTCAATTCTGATTAATGATAGAATTGTTGGATTCTTTCAACTTAAAGCATATTCCACTTTATTTTATTTCTTAAGATCATAGTGAATTGAGTAGTCAAATTCCTTGATCTTCTCTAAACATCTTCATTAGTGCATATTCAACTCTTTATATGTGAATATATACTTGATAATTTTTTGATCCATATATATTTCACAATTCTCATCAAAGAGAAAATGCTACCATATTTTCAAAGTGAACAACACTACAACAAACTCGAGATCATTAATTATGTAGTTATATTCTTGAATATTCAATATCCATAATCATATTTTATCAATTTTTTTCATTTTTCAAAAAAAAATCCCAACTCCTTATTTAAAGAAACACTAAATACTACAAAAAATTCTCCACTTATCGGTAGTGTTAGAACAAGGGTGGTGATAGGCCTCATTTTAAACTCCTTAATGATAATTTAAAATTCATCATTCTATTAAATAATTACTCCCTTTCAAGCTATCTTGGTTAGATGGTTTTACAAGTGCGATAAATTTCTCACAAATCCATGATAGTACCCACCTAATCCATGTAAGTTACTGATATTTTTCATAGATATTGGCCTCATCCATCCTTTAATATATTATGTCATTGAAAGGTCCAAAAATATTCCATTTATTGTAATGATGTTGTCATAGAATGGGACTTCCTTCATCCAAAATTCACATTTTTTGTACTAGGAATAAAAATTATCCTTTCATAGGGTTTTTAGAATAGTAATAAAATTATCTTCAAGATACTTCTTGGTTATGGATAATATTATAATATCATATATAATGACTCTAAAAAATGTTTTGATGTAATACCTATATAATCTATTCATCAAGTCCATGAATATTATTGGATCATTTGTGAGTCTAAATGGCATTACAAGGAACCCATAGTGCTTATACCTTATACGAAAAGTAGTCTTGGAAATATCCTCCATCATAACCCTAACATGGAAATAACAAAACCAAATATCCACCTTGTAGAAGCATTATGCTCCACATAGCTTATCAAATAAGTTATCAATCCATGGTAGAGGATACTTGTTATTTATTCCAGTTTTTTTATCTCATGATAATCAATGCAAAGGCGCACAGACCAATCCTCCTACAAGACGAAGAGGATTGGTGCACCCCATTGTTAAGAACATGTGTATATTAACCATTCATCATTATTTTCCTATAGTTTTTTTTCATCTCCTAAAGTTCTAAAACACTCATTATGTATGGACTCTTGGATAATAGTAATTTAGTAGGTGTAATATTCATTGAAAATTTAACCTCTCGGGTTGGAGGAAGAACAAAAAATTCCTTTCAAATGTTATTAGTGTATTCCCTCACAAAGGTAATGTCTTCAAGGATTATTCTTTCCTTAGACTAAATCATTTGACGTTGATATTCTTACTCATAGGGAAATAATATCCATTCTTGATATGTTTGTGCTAATGAATATTCATCCACCTCTTTTCCCTTGTATACAATCATACGATGATTCTTGAAACATAGACAAATTTCCTTCTCATGGAAATTTATTTTGGCTCTATATTAGGGAGAAAAATTCATGCCCATAATTGAATGAAATTGCAGCAAAGAATGTATGATAATGTTCTATGGGAAGTTTATCCCATAAATTTTGTTAGGGGAGGAGTTATGCACTTGGGATTGAATAATTTCCCCATTTTTTGTTTTCACCAAAAACTCTAATTTCATTATTTTTGGTTGGGTTTAAATAGTTCTACAAAACATTTGGGATATGGATGATTGTGTTTAACAATAATAAAAATTTAAATTCATTATCCATTAATGAGTAATTAGAGTACCTGTCACAACTTCATTGCTAGGATCCACCATAGTAGTTGTGATAAAAAAATATCACCCTTGTTGTATCAGAGGTTATTGGTTATTTCTAAAACCCTAGTCTTAGTAAATTGATTTGATAATTTTCATGGTTCCTTGAAGTTGAAGAAATTAAAAATGTGATGAGGGTTGAATAGATAATTCCTTTACTCCATCACGTTAGTGGGTTTCTCCTATAGGAAATCACTAGAAAGGTTCCCTTACTTCCTTCACCTAAAGAATTTCCTCTCCTCCCTAAGGTGAATTCTATGATTCTTCTTTCCACAAGGCTGATGAGAAGGATGTCAAAATTTCTTGGTATATTTATATTTATCCATAAGACCACTTGAATTAAACTCCACTATCTAATTTTTATCCCCATGATTCCCTTGAAATTTGAAGATCCACATTTCTTATTTGGGGGAACATTAAATAATTTCCACATAACTATCACAGTCATGGAACTCTTGTTATTTTTGTAGAATAGGTTTTAGCTCAAAAAAGATGCATTCAACCTTGAATTCGGGGATAACTAAAAATCCAAATGCATATTAGGTAATTATTGTGATGTTTTCCCTATAAAACCATATCGATTCTTCATAATTTTTCTTGAGGGAAAGGAAATCCCTTCCCATTTTAATTTAGAGAGTGGGAGGAATATATTTATCATAAAAATATTTTCCAGAATTCCTTCCACCCCATCACTTTGATATCTTCCTCACGATTAATTTTCTTAATCAATATCCACCAATGATGAACTTCTCCCTCCATTTGAAAAATACCCAGTAGAACCTACTATTGTTAATAACATTGATAGATGAATAATATATTTGTAGTGTATTTTATCTATTTTTCCATGATTAAAGTATCAGATGATGCATTGAAATTTAGGGGGACTTTGTCGCATAAAGGATTCATTTTAAACTAGTTATTTATTTGGAAGATTAGTGTGATTCTATTGATCCATGTTTATATTCATATCCTAAGTCAAACAAGAAAGTATTTTCAGAAATATTTTGATTCCTGCTCCCATTAGGTTGGTAATCTCATTGGTTCAGTGATTACATTGCACGTCCCATTGAGTTTTTACCCAATTCCTTCTATTTCTAGTCATTAGATAGAATAAATGGAAATTGGGGATCCCTATTTTAAAACATTTAAATACATAAAATATAATTAAATGTAATTAAATGTATAACATATAAATTACATTTATTTTTGTAACTTCTGACTTTATAGGCTTTAATATATGTTATCCATGATCTATTTTCTAAAATATATTCTTATGGGAATTATTTTTGTTCCATTAATAATGGTTCCTAATGAGATTTGGATTTTACAAAAGCATATCCTATAGGAGTGTCAAAAAAGGTGCATAGTACGGCATGTTTTTGTTTACCAGATTACACTGAGTCCGGTCCAAATCACCTCATCAATGTTTTTACCCCTAGGTATAACTTTTCTAGACCCACGTCCAATGATAGTATCCAGAAGGGGATATATGTTCTTGATAAACCAATTACTCTACACATAAAAAAATTAGGGATTTTTTATTATACATGGTCTTATGCCTAAGTATTTCACTTTAGTTTTATAATCATAATACCAAAAATTAAAAAAAACATTTCCTTTTATATGAACTATAATAATACATCTCTTTATTCCCCATTAATACTTTATTTATTACATAAAATTAGACGTAATAAAACCCTATAAGATCAATAATTATAGTTTATTTTTTTATTAGGAGAATATGAAAACATATTGAAAATAAGATACAAAATAATTATTGAAAAATTCCTTACCATTCGTCTAAAATTCCATGGCTTTTAAAACTGTAAGAGATAACCTGGGAAAATTCACAAGGAATGGGTGAAATATAAAGCCGAGTAAACGAATAAAAATGGAATAATGTGATAAATGTTAGACAATGGGAATATGAATGGGTAATAAAAAATGTGAGAATCATAAATATAAATAATAAGGCATGATATATCTTGCTAATCATAACATGGGAAATGTGGAAACAACATTAAAACAGTATCATAAACATAGACCAAGTAAAAATTCAAATAAATCATGATGGAAAAAGTCCTATAAGGAAATTATGTTCACTACCAATCCCAATAAGACATATCAGGATATTAAATATTACCCAATTCATTTAAGAGCACTATAATTCTAGTTGCACTCTTAATTTTCATTTCATTCTCATTCTTAAGTGTGCCACATAGATCATACAACTTGGATTCATTAATCATAATATTTATTCCATGATCAAGGAGTATGGAATAAATACATGTAAATATCAATTAAAATAATTTCATGTTTTAATATTTGAACATAGATGATAGGAAATCGGTATAGTATTCACTACAAAAAATGCATGGAAAAATTGTGGTCAAATTTTGGCAGCATAACAATGCCACATAAAAATTTATAAAATGAGTAGATGAGTGGGAAAGTGGTCTATCATCATTTGGACATGAAATGAGAAGTAATAGGGACCTTTAAATACATATCATATCATTATTAATTATAAATATAATGTATAAGATAATAAAGAAACATGAAAAAAGAAGAGAAAGTGGGGATCCCTTACTTGAGTGTGTTACTCTAAATGATTGGGAGGTTCTTCATGAGAGCACCTTGGGATGACTCCTAGAGAGCGTAGGAATTATTAATGAAGTTATGTATGTATTTTTTTTATGATTAATGATATATTGGGTGGGTTTATATTGGAAATGAGTGGGTATTTGTTTATAATTTCTCAAACATAGGTTTTGGGATCTATATAATAAAACAACCAAAATAACAAACCTAACAATATTTTTTTCACATTATTACATACAAATTGGAGTGGTTTTCTTTATTTTATATTGATAAATTATTAAATTAATTAAACAATACCATTTCTTATGTGAAATTGATTCATACTCTTAAATAAATTATTTTAAGACCATAAAATTTATTAATGGTTTTGGAGGATTCAAAATGGTTTTATAAAATTAAAAAAATAAACATAAAATGATATTATGTTTAAGGGAGAAAATATATTTGGTTGTGGATTCCTTTTATATTATTTATTATATTAATTTTGGGTCATTATGATATCATAATCAACACCATATATTTATAAGGTATTTCATTTTTATGCAAAAATTCGACTCTCTTGGAAAATTATGAAAAACAAACCATTAGATAATTTAGATATTATGATTCCAAAAATAATATTTATTTTATATAAATAATTTTCTAAAAATTTTAATATTTAATTTTAAAATAATAAACATAATTTATTGATAAATGTTGGGTTATTTTACAATAAGAATTTTTGAACCCATATAACAAATACTTTTGAATTCATAAACATCATATAATAATTTATATTTAATAAAAAAATCATAAAAAAATTATTTACAAATTATTTATTTCAAAACTCCATTAATTCATAAAAATAAATTCCTTGATTGAAATTTAATATTACCCAAAAATTCAATTTGGGTTTTATTTTATTAAAATAAACATTAATTATTAAGTAACAATAACTGGATGAAAATATATTAATTATTATATAAAGAATAATATATATACTCATATTGATAGGGTCTTGATACATATCACATTAATATGCAATCAAACTCTCTAAGAGTATGGTGTGTGATAGTGAGACTTTCATGGGGTGGTTCAATGAACATTGTTTGGGCTATCATCTTGATGAGGTTAAATTTATCCCTTAAATAGTTTCACTCATGCTTGAGTTATTGAATCTCATCATGGGATTGGTTGAGGGAAAATACAAAAATATGTTATCTTTCTCATAGGATCTGACAAATATGATTCATAGGGTACAATACTACTAATTGAGTTCATCACTTCATTTTTCTGTGTCAATTGGATTTTTCAAAACCCTATATGTATATTAATCAAGTGAACATTGTTCAATGGATATATTATAAATGGGAATGGTTCATAACGTTATTTTAAATCCAATAGTATAAAATAAAAATAAATAAGTACATTTTCTTTTTAAAACTATATTACATTATAAGAAATTTAAATTAAATCAAATGTGGTGTTTTTTTATAATAGAAAAATTTGTTAGACATTATTTATACTCAAATAGATTTAGAGAGATGATAAACATGAATTGTTTATGGAATATGTTTGGTTTGATATGTAGGGCATGTCTAAGAGAGTGACACTAATAGGGTCACATTAGTGTGTAACCCTAACCCATTATGGACACTCCCTTATAAAGTGGGTACTCATCTAAAGATTCGTGGATCATAATTTTCTCACGTTAATTCTTTATGTGTCTTCTTGATAAAGTTTACATTTCTTAAGGGTGTCTTCCTGTAATGTCCGAGTCGTATGCCCCTCATGTTCATATTATCTTCCTTGTAGGTTCTTTGTGCCTACCTAAAATTTTTAGGGTGTTAGTATGATATGTCATCAGAGTATGTATAACATGACTAGGGAATCTACCTTAAATGTATTGGGTGTCTATTTGACAGGTCTAGGGGTTCAACCTAAAATGTTTTTGGTGGATACCTGACATATACAAGGTGCATAGTGTGATCGAATCTGACATTACCATGTCTTTTCACATGATGGTTGATATCATTTTCATGGGAAATTTTATGATCACAACTGAAATTTACCAGATTATTCGTATGATCAATGTAGACAAGTTTGAAATGAATTCTCATGATAAAACTGAATTTTCTAGGATATCTTCTGATGAAAAGATAACTTGTTTGGCATGTATTCCCATGAATGAACTAGCTTTTCCTAGGTGCCTTCATAAGATTAATAGAGACACGTTTATAGGATACCACATGATGATTTCACTAGAATAGTGAGGATTCACATAAGAATGTGATTCATTCTCATTAATTCTTCTACATGAGCAATGTTTTTCATGTATGGATAGTGAATTCCCAAGGGTTCATTTCAAGGATGAACCTCCAAGGGTTTTCATTGAAATATGAGTGAATTTCAGTGAAATTTAACATTTCATGGTCAAGATACCATAAGGAAATTGTCTTTCAATGATGGGATGTTAAGGAGCACATGAATATTTCATCAGATCAAGGATATTTCATGCTAATATCACATGATAAGTAGGCACACGTCCAGTCTTAATGCATGAATCTCCAGATATAGGGATGTTAGGAACTTAATTTTTTCAAATGGTCACATGATATTTAGGGGATCATGTGAAGGATTTTTTAGTCACATCCTATATTGGGTTCTCATAACAGGAGTCTCAAAATTACACAGAGGTATCCTATGAATGTAGCAGCCCATGCCTCCTCTATTTTTCTCTATCATTCTCCCTCCCATCTGGCATATTTTTTCACTTTCCACCTCCTCTAATGTGTGTATTATTATGGGGATTATTTTTTTATATATGAATAGTTCAGTAGAGGAAGGTACAACTTTTTCTGTGGAATATTTCACATGTATCGACTTAAGGTAGTGGAGACCTTTTCATGATAACATCACACAATCTGAAGAATGTATCGTGTGGTGGAACCCACAAAAGCTAATAAGCATTTACATTAATGTTGGAATGGAATAAAATGATCTATTTTTTCAGGATAATCCCTTATATACAACCACCATGTGCTTTTGACGATTTATTTAGAGGCTTTTCATGATCATAAAAAAAGTCAATGGACAGCCATTTGAATGCTACACACATTAAGATAAAAAAATTAAAAATTTATAATCCTCACAGGAAGGGGTGTTATGTTATTTTTTGTAAAGCTTCAGTGGTGTATACATTTAAACTCTAGATAATTAACATTTTATCAAGTGATTCATTGTTCTTATCACAATGGATTCCTGTGATTTCATAATCAGACATCACTTCAAGAAGTTCTTTGTTGTGGAAATTTTCTTTAATGTATAGATAATGGTTTCATGCATGGTTTTGATGTGGTTTATATTTTTCATATTTTCCCAATTGGTTTCATGTGGTCATGATAGTGGATAAATGATTCACGTTATCCATATTGTGTCACTCTAGGGCGCCATGCTATAGTTCATGATGTTCAGGTAATGTGACCAGTTATTATTATCATTTATTTATAAAACATTGAATGTTACCGTAATGACTTGTTGATTATCCCCATTCCATCACATGACCAATTTTGAATCTTATGATGGATTCACATGATGGATTGATAAAATTTTTGTCATAATCTATATTCTTCAAGGTGACAACATTCATGAAAAATGAATCCACAAGAATGGATCTGAGATATCAAGGACGATTAGGTTGTCTCACGCTCAATTGTTGGAGATGGAAGGTCATGGAAATCAGTGAGTACTATAGTTGACTTAGGGAGTCTAATGACCTTGAAATACAGGTTTTATTGTGTGTATTGCATGTTTGGAGGATGGAGATAATTTTATAGGGAAATTGGAAGGCTGAGATTAGCTTCATCTGGTGGTTGAGGTTTTGTCTGTATATTTTGAATTTATGAATAGTGTCACACCCAGTTCCCATCCTATATCAAATTTCCAATGGGGAGACATGTTCGTAAAAATAATTCTCATCCCCTCAACTTCATCTAGTTGAAAGTTGGGTTGAAACCCTAAACACACTCACCCATTCCCCTAGAATTTTTGCCATCCCAATATGCAGCCCACTTACACACCACCTCCATGGGCCTTGCATGCTCATGTTGAGTGAAATACTTGACTAACATCACTTGATAGGATGGATAGTTGTGCTAGTCTTCATGAACTGTTGAGGAAACTCTTGAATTTTCCCCTAGTTGACTTGGATATATAGTCATCTTTGGCGGAATATTTTTTTGTCTAAGGGCATGTCCAATATACATAAAATAATAAATATAAGTAAAATGATGAAAATAAGGGCCAAGACCTATCTCTTTATAAAATAAATCCCAAACCCAATATTTTTTTCGTATATTCATCTTTCATGTACTCCAATAAAATTATATAATTATTCTTTTGCATGGGCTTCAAACTCTCCCAATCCCTGAAGGAAAACATCTTGGTACTCAATTATGGGTTCCAAAAAATATCAAATTTTAAAATAAGAATGAATTAAAAGAATAATATTTTATTTGTATATTCAAAATTTATATTTAATATTTAATATAAGTATTTTATAAATAATATTTTAAATTTACAAAACACATGTTTAATTCTTTTGAATTCAATGTAATATTTTAAAATCAAATAGTTTTTAGGCACTTATATTGAAAATTAGACTTTATCAATTTTATAAATTAAATATAAAAAACATTATTTCTTATTTGAGTTCAACATTTAAATTTTATTTAACAATGTAAATTTCATTTTTATATATTCTGGTTGGAGTGAGTTTCTAAAGAGGTGGGGTGAATTGAGTACCCAACAAAAACTTCTTTTAACACATGTTTAAAAAAATACCAAAAATAAATAAAATAGACCAATCAAAAAAATATAGGTCGATAGAAGTTCAAATATTTTAAAATATTTCTCAAAGGGTTATTATGCCTCAATTAAAATAATTATGAATATTAAATTAACTTTAGAAATTATTTTACTTAGTCAAAACCTTATATAACCACTAATTGTGATTAACTATCACCGTAGTAGTCTTGATTACCATTTAAAATAGATTTAGATAAAATATTAGAAAAGAAACAAAACACAACACATAAATGAATAAATACAAAAGGTTTAGTCTCAAGATAGAAACTAATCCTCATTACGTTTCAATAACCTAATTCCAAGTAAATTATATAAAATAATATTGATACATGACCTGGATCGAGTATACACAATATCTTGAAACCACCTTCATGCATCTTTCATGCTAATTGTGTGCGCTATACTCACCCACCATCAACTGCTAAGTTGGTTGGTTGTGCTAGTCTTTGGGTTCAGTTGAGGAAACTCTCAAATTTTCCCTTGGTTGTGCTAATTTTCTAGTCAGCTTGCCTAGCTTTTTTTCATTAAGGGAATGTTGAACATACATAGAATAATATATCAAAGTAAAATGAAGAAAATAAGGGCCCATATGTATATCCTTGTAAAATGACTCCCAAAACCAATAATTTTTCTTATTGAATTTCTATTTCTTGTCCCCTATAAATATTATATAAGTATTCTTTTTTATTATATTCACATAATTCAAATACTATAAAAAAATTTATGGTAAATAATTATGGGTTCCAACAAAAATATCACTTTTTCAATATAAGATTGACTTAAAAGTATAAAAAAAGATTTCAATATTCAAAATATATATTTTAATTTTAATATAATGATTTTAAAAATAGAACTTTGAATTTACAAAACACATGTTTAACATTTTTGAATCTTAAGTATTATTTAAAATAAAAAACATTTTTTAGGAACATATATTGAAAATTGAACTTTATAGCTTTTAGAAATTAAATATAATAAAATTGATTTTGTATTTCAGTTTAAAATTATATATTTTTTAACAATGTATATTTCTTTTTTATAAATGTTGCTCAGATTGAGTATTTCAATAGGGGGTTGAATTGCAAACCCAATAATTTGATTTGATAAAACTTGATTAAATAAAATCCCAAAAATAATTAAAAGTTCTTAGTTTATCATAACAGTAGAATGATGCAAGTTTTAATCTTTTATAATATTTCACAAAGAGTGTCTTTGTATCAATTAATATTGTTTTGAACATTACTTTAACATTATAATTAAATTAACTTAAAAAATCTAATATCAAAACTAATTAAGATTAACTCTAAAATTAGTGGTTTGTTTGAAGTTTAAAACAGACTCACTTTAAAGCTTATAAAAGAAACAAATCAAAACACATTGTGGAATAAATTCAATAGGTTTAGTTTTAAGATAACACAAAATCCTCTACACTTGAAAATCAATAATTTAGAAGCATATTATAAAACATAATTTTGATTGAAAACCTAGATTGGGTATAAAAAAGATAACCCGCTTTCCAGATCACACAAGGACCTCTTATACATTACCCATAGAAAATAAAATAACCACAATCCAAGTAGGGACCTATTCCACAAATACATGGGTAGAAAATCTACATATAAACCTATAAAGATATCATGTAGCATCTAGTTAAAGTACTTGTGATTGTGTTTTTGTAATAAAAAGAGTAAATAGCCAACTAATCAAAATGTAAAGGAAATAAGTAGAAAGAGAGAGTGTAAAGATAAAGAAAAAAATGATATTGATCGTTCTATTGCGCATTTATTCTTGATACACCTCGTATGTAGCTCAGATACGAGCAAGAGTCAAGTATTTGAAAATTGTAGTGAAACAGAGCATCATAAGCTCTTTTGTTATGTCTGTATGAAAGGATATGTATGTTCATTATGCACCGCTATTTATTATTAGGGTGTAGTAAATAATTTAATGTGTAATATCTCCACTAAATGGAACACTTGATCATCTATTTTTTAATCAACCAACTTGCATGTCATTCCATCAACACATTTTTAAATTTCACACATCCTAACACTCCTTATTTAATTAAAATTTCTTATCTCTAATTTATGTTTACTATTATCTCTCTAGGGATTATAAATCATAATATATTATAAATTTTTTCGATAAATCATACAAATACTTTGCTCCATGTACAAATTGACTAACACAAATTTCTATGTATTCCCACAATAGTTTAAGAATAATCAATAATATAATTCTCATCATTAAAATCAATAACATATCCATTATAAATTTTTAATTAAAAATAAATAGAAACAGTAATGGTGACTCCTCTAAATTTTTAAACAACTTCAGTGGTGACTTAGGCAAGTGGTGAGTCTTATTGGTGGTGGGTCACGCTCAATAGTGACTCATTGTCTCAATGAAGAGTCATCTTAGTGGAAAACAATTTCAACACATTTGAAAATTTCTTAGTGGTTGGAAAAGTTTTATAGTATTTTATCTTCAATGATGACTCCATTATAGCATTAGTTATTTTCAACACTTTCTCAAATTTTCATCCAAATAGTTACTCGTTTCTTATAGTAAGCCTTTAACATACTTAGCCTAAATTTTGTTCTGACGGGGAATTCTCTTTCCTGGCAGTGACTCAACTTCAATAGTGATTTTTTCTGTACTTAGGTTAGTTATCATTCTAATGGTCAGTTACTACATTCTGTGAGTAGAGTTTAGCGATGGGTATTTCCTATAATTATCCAAGATTTCACCAATATTCATTATACCATAATACACTATCATAAACATAGAACTCATTATTATCACAACAAATATGATTTGGTGATCCTTAAAATAAGGGTTCCAATAATATCATCATTTTATATGATAAAAATCATACTATTTTATAAATATGGTGTGAAAAAAATAAAAGTGAGAAGGTTGGAATCAAAGGAAGAAAATTAACTACAAAAGGTTAAATTGTATTATGTAGAAAATTGTATTAGATAATGTTAATAAAGAAGGAATGAGAGATATGTAATATAATTGATATATGGAATCAAAGAAATATCCTGGTAAAATAAATGGAATATAAATTCTATATAAATTACATATAATCATTCTCCCCCTTTTGGTGTTATAAATTTTTTAAAATAAAATAGGAAATGAAAATTAACATATTTCATAAAAAATCCTATCAAAGACTGAAAGTAAAATATAAATTCTTTTTTAGGCTAGGTAGTAGGAAAATGTAGCACATATCCCATCCCTTTTCCATATGTAAAATACATAACAGTAGAAGGTGAAGAAACTGTAGAAATTTTTGTAGGTATAGCAGGAAAATAAGGATTCTCTCATATAATGATAGGCCTAAGATGCTGGAATATACACTTGGAGTTAGACTAGATGGGAGAAAATGAGCTGGTAATGGGGGATTTGGATCTCAGGTAACACCTTTTCTCAAAAACATTGGATAAGATGTTGGAGGAGTGAGGTGAGCAGTTCCTGGGATGGCATATTGAACCACCACTGTTGTTCCATAAAGAATAAGAAATGTATTCCTTGTATTTATGAATTACAAGATGATATTTCCTCTTATTTCCATGATACTAAAAAATTCCTTTTTCTCATCCATAATCAAATTTTTCACTAAGGTCATCACAATCAACTGACTAACTATTCCATTGAAGGCTTGGGTCACTAGAGGCATACTAATGTTCTCCACAAGGAACTTGAAATGAGATTTATGGTAATTATTAGTAAAAAACCTTGAAATGTAATACGTTTTATCCTTTGTGATAGTCTCTCTATTATCCTTCATATCCTTTATATATTATCAAACCATAATATATACATGATCACTATTATGATGGATTTGTCACAAAGTCTCATATAGAATGTCATAAATAACTCTTGAAATAACTCAATCCTCTCCCATGGCCACTGATATGATCAGCTAAACATCTATGTAAGGATATAGAGTTCTCTAGGTAGATGGTGATAAAATAATACACTCCAATTTCTCTAGGAAAGCACCCATACTATCAAAAAAGGTAGTATATATCCCCTCTACCACTGATATCATAATCACTAACCCATTTTAAGTTCTTATATTTTCATTTTTGACTTCTTGAATGTGATACATGATTTTGTGTTGGATGTGATGTATCACCAACTCAAACTAATATCTATCATATCATTCACCAAACCTAGTGAAAATAGGTGCCTAATTTCTCATGGTCATACCAAAATTATAGAGAACCCTCTCTTTGAAGCATTGTAGGTTATCAATGGTAACCACATAAATAGTCATTGATGCAATGGTAAGTGTAGGAAAATGTGAAGAGGTTGTATAAGGTGAAACAATAGCCACTACAGGATCAGATATGGAAGTAATGCCTATAAGAAAAATATTTAACTCCCCAACAAGATCTATTTATTCTACCAATGATCCCTGAGGATCCATATCTTCTTGAATAGCGGGTCCACCATGATTTGGTGGAATTCTATCATCGTCTGAGTCAGTATTGTCTAGACCAAGCCAAACATATCCTCGATAAAAATCCGATTCTAAAAATATTGGGGACTCAACATGGATGATGACACACCATGCATATGAACAATTGCATGCCCATCCATAATAGACTCAATCTTAGTATTCTTGTGAACTAATTTTTCATCAATTGACTACTAAAAAACCATCAACACAACAACTGCAGCCACCCCATGTTCTCCATAAATGGGATCCATAGGGAGGTTATCTAGACATAGGGATTTATCCCCTTCAACAGATGCTTTAATCTTATCTCTAACTATTCTAACAGTATCTTCAACTGGGCTAGGTCTCACCTTGGACCTAGAAGTAACAGAAAACATGGTTAAGAATGGAGTATTTTCTGCATCACAACATCTCCAACACTAATCTGGCCATCAAGAACATCACAATTAGAAACATCACCATCTTCATCTTCACCATCTCCCTTATCTTTTTTATCCCAATTTTTTTCTTCATCTTCTTATTCACCAAATTCTTCACCATTATCACATTTCTATTCATCACTTCTATTTTACCCATTTGTATCTACTGATTTAGAAATTATATTATATGGAACTTCATCCAAAACATCAGTTTCTTCCCCACCACATCCTTATTTTAACAGTGTATCTCAGAATGGAAGATATCTATGAGGGCTAAGAGTATAAAAAAATATATTACATGACCTCTCTTGGTAATATCTAGGTCACTACCCTCATCAAATGAAAACACATTTACCTAATCACTTGATACAGTAGCCTCATTTTGTTCATCATCTGAATACTCATCCAATTCTTTCAGTTCCAAGCAAGGATCCGAAATATTTTTCGACCTAGTTGGGTTATCAAACATATTGAAATCATTAAACATTATTTCGTCATTATCAATCCATTTCCATGACCATCGATTCTGTTTTATATTCATTCTCTTGAAAATTGATATTTTAATCCAGAAACCTCCAATTTCAACCATTGTTTCTTCTTCCCCATCAACTAGTCCCTTGGACTCCATCATGACTGAAAAGAACCGGGGTTAAATTTTGAATTTTGATCAAGAAGATTTCTTGCACATTTATATCATATGGGACATTACGTATCTTCATAGATTGATATTTTATCCTCTCTTTATAATAAACATCAGGTATACATCTTGATACCTGATTGTACTAAAATTACCTTTCTTAGGGAATAACATATGTTAGATAGACATGAAAAGAAGATGACAATCACCACCAAGATCAGATGAATCTAGTCTTCTTATTATTCAATCCCAGGTAAATTCTGCCAATCCATCCTCATATATACAAAAGAATCACTATTACATGGAATAGATCCTTGAAATTCATTTAAAACACCTTTTCGATGGAATTTTAGAAATATTTCTGATTTTCATGAAGAGAAAACAACTTTTTATCCATGTACTATACTTCTGAACAATTCATCATCTTCCTCGAAACTAAACTCAATATACAGAGAGAACTGTTGCACTATCCTTGGATAGAAGGGCTCTCGTTATTAGAGAACCACTATACCAATCCCTAATAATGAAAAAGCATTAAGTACCAATTAATTTCTGGATAGTAACCACTCCCCCTTAACTTGATTCTCAAGTTCCATTATATGCTTAGCAAGCTGTGGGTTTACTGGCTTGAAAGTTTGATGGCTTGACTCTCCATTCAGTTTCATTGACGGATGAAAATCATCTAGAGAATATTTAGCATCCCTATTCACAGTAATCATTGATAAGAACTTGTAGGGTTTTGATGATATCGAGTGACAGCCTATGAGAGGGGGAGAAAGGTTGCCGTGAGGAATGAGAGTAAGGCTTGAGGGGTTGAGAATTGAAATTAGACAAGTGTCTAATTTATATCATATATATAATTATGGATTTTTAATTTAAAAATAGAAATAAAATTTTAATATAATGCAAATTAAATAAATAATCCATCAAAAGATATTAATACAGTGGCTTAAAACCCAACATAGATTCATTGACAATGGAAGGTTGTTTCCAATGGTGGGTTAAAACCCAATGTGGGTAAAACACCAATGGTGGTTAAACTCCAATGGTTGGTAAAGAAATAATAGCCGGCAAAACAGTAATGGTGGATAAACAAAAATGGTGGGTAAACTCCAATGGAAGATCTCAAAAATTATTTTTAATGAAAACTAATCATTCCGAATTCATGTTTTATGTCATGCATTCTCTCAAAATTCAATGGCTTAGTAAAAATATCAACAAGCTAATGTTCAGTATAAATTTATTCAAGTGTTATATCACCCTTTTGAAATTAATATATTGATAATTGATCTATTATATTAATTTGTTTTTGTTATATAGTGACATAAATGGTTCTAATAAATATTTATTCCACTTTTTTTGTCATAATTTATCATTATATGTCATAATTAATATCCATTGTCCATCAAAGTGTGTTTCAACCAAACAATTAGAGCACATTAGCTACTTATAGATATGTATATAGATTTATTATTAGAGAGTGAAACACAATTTTGGTTCTTACTAATGTTATGGGTTTTTCTCTCATTACACCAGCCAATAATTTTCCATTTAAAATGCAGTACATTGGTGACCATGGGGTAGTCTTTTGAGAAGGTTGCGAGCTATGTTTTCAAATTTTCACTTTGTTAATTTTTTTGTTAATGATAAAAATATAACTGGGGATTAAAATTGATTCAAAAAGATAAATTATAGAAAGTAAAAATGATATAATAAATCAATGTTAGTTATTGGAAATTAGAAGCAAATTCGGCTGGATAAAGACAAACTAAAAAATGTAGTGGTTGAAAAACTTTGATCTCAAACACTCCCTTTATCATTTATAAAATATTCAATCCTCTTAAATTATCTAGTTTATACCTAGATACATCATGTTAAACAACTATATTGACCAAAAACCAAATTAATACCCCAAATATGATTTTTTATCATCTTAAAAATGTTATCATATTTCCCAAAGATCGTAGAAACTAGAAAAACATGTTGTGCTCATTGGGGTGACATCTCCCAAAGAAGTTCAAACAACAAGAAAAATATTTTTGTTTCAAAATTTGATAAAAGAAATACCTAACAAAATAGAATAAATTTAAAACCATACTGAAATATACCCCTTCATTCAGGAAAATTATTTCCATGATAAACCAAAACAAAAGAGTATACAATGAAAAACAGAATATCCAAAGGGATTTATTCTCAGATCTCTATTTCCCACCACGACACGGATTTCAGACCACCATGAATTGAATATAATTAATGAAAATCCTATTATCCAATATATATTCTCTATCACTTCCCCATAATTCTATCAAACCCATCCTTTAAAATGAAATAGAGATAAAAATATAAAGGTAAAGGCATGGAGATCTATTGTCCAATTTATGTCCATCTGAAGTTTGCTCGTTTTTATCCATATTCCCAGATAAACCTCCGATTGGTTTCTTTTAAAGAGTTGTTAGATAGGAAATTCTTTGTAAACCCTTTAAATTTATGATTTTCAGACTCTTGGTTCAAAATATATGAATTAATAAACTAATACAATGTTTTCTTCTTGGAAGAAACCTCTATTTTATTTCTCTTTGACTCACTTAGATACTACATTAATGATCAAATTCTACTATTATATTTATCATTCATTTTTTCATTTTAGTTATCTTTCATATCCAAGTTGAATAATTTAAATTGAGTCCTTTATTATTTGTTATAGAACATTGAATGAGGTGGGGTCCAACCTATCATCTAGAAAATGTTTCAACAATGAATAATTTATTTGGGTTTCTATAGTTTCAAATAAACACTTGGGCCAGATTGAATTTATTTATCCCACTAATATAAGAATCATAAAAAAATGAATCAATCAATTTGTATTAATATGTAAAACATTAACCTCAAAATATAGAAGTTATCAAAAATACTTAAAATTCCCTGATGTGTGCAATTTTCAATTTTAAGATCAAAGAATAACTGAAATCAAAAAACAATGATATTCAGATATAATTTTTAAATATGTGGGGTAAAAATCATAGAAATAGAAAAAATAATAGATAAAATATTTTATAAATAAATTCCCCCAAACATTTCACTTGGACTCCTAAACAACTGTTCATCAAAATCAAATCATTGAATATTCAAAACACATACAAATAAGGTTAAAAAATTAATCACCAAGAAACAAATGATATCATTCCTCCTAAAACACTAATATTTAAAGTTATCAATTGATGTTATATAATCCATTTCCAATAATTTATATGATCATGCACACAACACACTTACCTCAAAAAACTTTTCTATCAACATGCCAATGTGGATTTTCAATAAATCTTTTCTCATCCCAAGTCATATATGAATCACCAAAGGATTGAAAATTTTCTACATATCAACATGAAGTGATCCATGAAAATTTTATTATCGTGATGAATTTTTAGTTTAGTTTTGTGGATTACAGTTTTTGTGTTTAAAATGTAAAAAATCCATAGTTCGGATAAGGAGGGTTTGACTCTTTTGAATTAAAAATTCATGATTCTAATTTTCACTCATGTATGGTCGACTCAAAACATTCCCTGGAATAAAATAATAAAAAAATCTTTAAAAATATCATTTTTATCCCATTCCATCAATATTCATTCAATAAAAAAATGAAATGCTTCTTCTCTTTTTTTGAAAGCTCTAGATAGGCACAACTTTCTTCTTCTAAGAGCTCCAGGTAGACACAACTCCATTTTCATTGAAATCTCGAGAATGAAGCAACTTTTAGAAAAATATTATCATGGGGAAAAATATCTTTAAACATTTAATTTCCACCAAAATAAACACCAAATTATCTTGAACACCACAATTAATCTCCACCCATACACAATTAAGTTTAACTAGATTATGCATGTCTACTTATAAGGAAGGCTTGAAATGGAAAATTATCTTTTAATGTGTCTAAACTAACATGTTATACATTGATACTAATGGAATCACAAAGATAAATTTTATAGGTTTGGAAGAACTAAAAAGGATTCAACTGAAAAGGATGCTTCAAAATCCAAAGAATTTCCTCAATCATTTAAGGCACATGAACCTCAAACCTCAAATTTTGATAGAAATAAATCATGTTTTTTATAAAAATCATGGATTGTTTTTCAAAATAAATGATGTGAAAGTGATTAGGATATAAAAAAGGTTGAAAATCCTCACGGATGGGAATTCAAAGACACATATAGTGTGACGTTGCATGAGGTTCAAAAATCATAGGTATTTTTATGAAATTTCCAATGATTTTAAGATCAAATAAAGTAACCATCAACATTAAATTATATATAGTTTCAAGAGATCAATTTATTCAATCATTGAAATTGTTTTTTAAAATAGAAAAGATAATCATTTGAACTCAAAAGTTTTTAAAAAAAATTGAAATAAGAACACCCTAAATTTGAAAACAAAAAACAAATAATCCTAATATACCAAGCATGCTCCTCCCTCTTAAACTTATGTCTTGTGATGTCCTAATTGTAAATATTTTTTATGAGAAATGAATATAAATAGTATATGACATGAAAGAAACATGTGGGAAAGAAAGAAAAAACATGGTTTTTATTGAGAATCATCACCCTTGAGATAGCCTCGTAAAATATAAAACCTATAATACTACATAAAAATAATATTAAAAGAATAAAAATTATATTTAAAAAAATAAAAAAATAAACAAAATTGAATTTAAAGTGACATTTGGTTTGAAGCCCCCCCCCCAATTGGATGCTAGTATTTCACTTCCCCAATGTAGTTCTAACCGATTATCCTCAACCTCAATGAGGGAGTAGTTTCTATATCATGAACCAAAAAAATAAAATTCTTTAGTCATCATCATCTCCTAAAACTCATAGAACATCCCAAAAACATATTTCCTCATGTTACCTTCCATGACGTTGTTTTTCCAATTATCTTATGGAAGAGGTAACAATTTTTAATAGAAATTTCCATAGACTCTATCCTCAAAAAACTTTAATTGATTGTTGAATTTTAAAATCAGGATATTGTTTATATAAATTATATCTCCAAAAATTATTTCTTTTAGGAAAATCAGTTTGTTACAACCATCCTCATGTGTACCTTTGTTTCCATACAGGCACACCATTCTCTCTTTAATTTCAACCTTGACCTCTTATTCATCTAAAAAATAATTCCACCGAAAAAATGAGAACAAATTTTTTTAAAGGAGAATAAGTTATTAGTTTATTATGAAAATAATAAAGAAAAGGTGGATCAATATTTGATCCATATACTTATAGAATTTCATGTTCCATCACTTTTTGGGATTAGATAATAGTTTTATTAATAGTGGGCAGCTGCTCTGGTTCCACCAAATGATCTTTAAAAGTGAATGTTTCATGCTTCTCTTCTTAATTTTGAAAAGATTAATAGTAGGGTATTTAAATTTAAATATTAAACTCTGTTATTTCACGTGGATTTTTATTTTAAAAAAATTCAAGGCAATAATTTTCCAAGAGAATTTGATTTCCAAAAGATACATCAATTAGAGAATTGGTGATGATTTCTTCCTTTATGATTGAAAAAAGAGATTTAAAATTAGTTTTAAATGAATCCAAAAAAAGGATTACCACTATCGAAAGTGGGTTATTAAATATTTTAAATTTCTTGAGAATATTTCTGACCTCTCATTTCTTCCAATTATTTTAATGAATTGGAAAAAATCCATTAGTTTCCTTACTTGTTGAATCATAATAGTTTTCAGAACCCGGATCTTCGTTTCAAGTACTCTTTTCCTTTTTCTGGAGTTTTTAAGAAAAATGGAGTTTTTGGAAAATTTCGAAGTACACGTCATGTAATTTCTGAGTACACACCGTGTACTCTTCTCCGGTTTGAAGTCGTGTGCGGGCCGTGCTCGAGCCACACACACGATGTGTAGGGTTGACGTGGAGGCTGATTTTGGAAGAGTATGGAAAAACCTAGTGCATTCCATGTACTCTAAAAGTACACATCATGTACATTTCTTTTCTTTTCACAAAATGCACTGGGGTCGCCCCTGATGGACAGAACACACCCCTTCTCCAGGTTCTTCGACTGAGGGTGACTCGTACGTCCAGGTTCTTCTTGAGCCTTGTTTTCAAATTATTCATCCTTCTCATGTAATCTAAGGTTGAATGTTTTGTGCTTTTTCACAGATCTACGATGTTCTAGGGGGAATTAGCCGTCGTGGTTTAAGTATATTGATCTCCTAGGATCGAGCTAGGTGTTTTGGGCCTTACCGTTCATAGTATCTGATTTTTATGTGCGAAATTCCACTGATACCCGTGAACGGGGTATTTCGTGATTACCTTTTTTCCCTTTTTGATTTTCATTCCTTTCCTATATGATTGTGTAGAGGTAATTTGACCATGTTAGAGGATAAATTGTTGTGATTGGATATATTTTCCTTGACTCGTTCTGTTACGACCTTTGGGTCTTTGTGGCCTTTGGCTGTTACACCTATTTCATGAATTGCGGTTATAGGTTGAATTGAAACTCAAGACATGCTTGATGCCTTGTACACAGTTTAGTAAAGTAGATCAATAGGTGTACTTTGGATATCCAAGTAGCTCTGTAGGTGTACTTTGGCCTTATAGCATTATTATGCACTGACTGGCACAGGGCTGAGAGAACCTGGTGCTATAGACTATAAGGGATAGACCGAGTGAGCTTCCCATAGAGTCTTAGATATTGGAGACTACAGAGGGGATGCACCGAGTGAGCTCACATAGAGTCTTGGATATTATAGACTACAGGAGGGTAGATCGAGTGAGCTTCCTCAGAGAGTCTTACCTTGTTTGAATCTCATTAAGAAACTTTCCTGGCTAGAGGAGTAATTGACCGAGTGATCTTCCTCAGAGAGTCTATGGTATACCTGAGTCTATAGGAGGAATTGACCAAGATAGCTTCCTCAGAGAGTCTCTAGACCCTGGGGCTAAGAGGGTTAGACCGCATGATCTTCCTAAAGAGAGTACCTCACTACCCTAGAATATAGGGGGAATTGGTCGAGTGAGCGTCCCCATAGAGTCTCATAAATGCGTATGACCAAGCCAGAGGGGTTAGGCTGAGTGCACTGCCTAGAGGGTTGTGGAACTTCTTGGATAAGACCAGGGGGATGGCTGCGATTACTTCCCATATGGTTTCCGGCTTATTAGTTGTTTGTTTCACTATTTTTGATTGGTTGTGGATTGTTTTTTTCATGTATCATCCTATTTTACTACTTACTGGTAATTCATATTGCTTGCTGTTGTTGTTTACTGCTTATTGTACTTTTATCTACCATATACTCACTGACTATTAAGCACAGGTCTTCGGGTGAATGGCTACTGGGATTTTATCTCACACCCCATTTGGTCCATGCTTTTGGGCCCAAGCAGACTATGTTGTTTCAGGTGTAGACAAGGTCAAGCGCCCTTCGACTTTTGGATCTTGATTGCTTGGAGAAGGGTTGCATGGGACCGAGCTTTGTCTTGCGATGCTGAGGAGTCGTTTACTTTTCTTTTTTACTTGTTTTGTTACTATAGTGTTTTCAAGAATTGTGACTTATTTGGATGCTTTCTTAGTTATGTATCATGCATCATTTCATATATATACATATGTTCTCGTGTTTGTTGATTTAGTCTTCCGTTGTTTATATTGTTGGTTATTACTACTTCGGATATTTCATGTTCATTTTTCATCTGTTGTGTACTCAGCCAAAGAGGGAATAGTTTCCCTACTATCACACCCAAGGCCCTCACTGGTAGTCGACAACCTCTGGCATTTGGGGAAATGTGCTTGAGGCCATGTGACCAACCGGGTACGGGGTGCCTCTGGGTGGCTTCTAGAACCGGGACATTACAAAGTGGTATCAGAGGAATTATATTCTCTTGATTTACTATTTGGAGACTTTAGCCAGGGATAGGATAGATTCGGTACTTGTTAATAAGTTATGCCCGAGTGTAGTTAACCCGTGTATAGGGAAAATCCATACTACCTCGTTTATTGGAGTTTTCTAGTTTTGAGATTTTACGGTTGATACGATTTCACCTTGAGTGATTCACATTCATTGTACTGTTATTGTTTTGATATTATGGTTCTATTTCGATCGCAACCCGATGAGATGAGGGTATGCCATCTCATGCATCATATACGCACATGTAGAAAATTACATTCCATGCATTCTTGTCATGCCATTTAGGTTGCATTAGAAATTTCATGTTGTTGTGATAGACGTTGTGTAGATTATGCATGTTGTTGTGATAGATGCTTGATAGAATATCTACTGCTTGTTAGAGAATTTTTTGCATTGTACCTTGTCAAATAAACACCAAATTTTGATTCTTAAGGTGTTATGGGCCCTCTTGAATCGAAAATTGGTGGATCATGATCCTGTTTTCTCTTGTACATGACTGTATGGGATTCCATGCTTTGATTCATAGCGAGTATGGGCCCTCAAGGATCGGAATTTGGCACCTCTTTTCCTTGTTTTCTGTGTTTCTGGGCTTCTGTGCAGTTTCTAAGTTACTGCCCAGAAAAACCCAGAATACATGGCCTGTACATTTTGGTTACACGCTGTGTAGTTTTCTGGTCGTGTCCTTGACTGTGTGATCAGAAACATGGTGTTGTGAAAATAACGTCAGGAGCACACCGTGTATGGTATGTACACACCATGCATTATAGAGCCTTGTACCCAGCCATGTCACTAACAACACGGGTCAGTGAATCTTGAGTAGAACACGCCGTTTTGTAAGCGAACATGCCGTGTTGTTCTGTCCAGGTACCTGGCCATGTCATGAACAACACGGGCCAACGTGACCTTCTCTAAGACGCGCTGTGTTTCTCTTGGAACATGCCATGTAGTCTTGCCTAGCTACCTGATCGTGTCATGAACAACACGGTACGGTGTCACCTTCTCCTATACACGCCTTGTTTGTTCGAATCACATTGTGTAAGGGGCAGCCGTGTAGACGGCCGTGTGACCAACAACACAGGTCGTCGAGTCAGTGTCTGGTACACACCATGTCCCTAGGGAACAGGCGATGTAGTCTGAGGTTAGTTTGAACCGTGTGACTTAGCCATATGAAGGTACTCTGGTAGGGGAATAGTCTTCATGTACACGTCATGTGTTGGGTCAACATGCCATGTAGTTTGAGGTGTTACATGACCTGTAGGGAAGGGGTACACGCCCATGTCAGTGGCTTAAGAAGACACGTCGTGTAGTTTTTATACACGCCGTGTAGTCGTGTTTTGTAAACTTATGTGTTTTTCTTTCTCTGTTCCTGTTTTGTACTCTTGTGTCCTCTGTCCTTGTTTTTCTGATCTAAGGTGTACTTTGATCTTTCATATTTATGCCTCTGAGACATCCTCCGGTTGTACGTCTGTCATCAGGCAGTGATCAGATGCTAGATATGGCTGATCGGGGACTTCCTGCTGATCCTCCAGTCAAGCCAGACTTGGCACCGGTTGTCATAACAGTTGCAGGCACTGATGTACAGTTCAGGGAGGACTTCATGAGGATGATTCATACCTTCCAAGGAGCTCTACCTCCTGCCCTGACGATGGCTGAGTTGACGTGCGCTTTCCAGCAACAGCATTCTCCTACATTTTCAATGGATGGAGGACCTCAGGCTGTAGATTCATGGATAGAGTCCACACTGACCTTCTTTGAGAACCTAGAGATCCCTCCGGAGAAAAGGGTAAAGTTGGCTACTTATAAACTCCGGGACATCACCAAGAGGTGGTGGCAGGTGATCTCACAGTCAGGGAATTAGCAGGATATGTCTTGGGATGAGTTTCGACGCACCTTCTATGACTACTACTATCCGAATACCCTAAGGGACAATCGAGCCCATGAGTTTATGAGTTTGTAGTAGGGTACTCTCTTTGTTATGGAGTACTTATCTCGCTTCACTGAGCTGTAGAGTTTCACACCGATTCCAGTAGGTGATGATTTTTTCCTTTCTAGGAAGTTCATGGACGGTCTCAGGCAGGAGATCCATTCCCAGATGAATATCTTCCAGTTGACTTCGATATCCTCCATCGTCAACCAGGCGCTGATCACTGTGCGCAATCTGATAGATTCTCGAGCAGTGAGCCAGGGTGGTTCATCATCCAGAGTTGGTGTTCCTCCTACAGATAGTTGGAAGCGTCGCAGAGTGTCTTCTCGAGGAGATCGAGGCTCACGGGATGCATATTCTGGAAGCCCGGTTGTATGCTACCAGTGCTGTAGGAGTGGGAATAGTAGGCCTCAGTGCCAGAGGGATCTGATGGAGTGCCGGTCTTTTAGCAATATGGGTCATCTTCAGCATTTCTGTCAAATATTCTCACCTTCACTTGGTGGTAGGGGTTCCTCTATAACCCCGCGTTCTGGAGATGCTTCACCAGTTTCCCACCAGTCAGGGAACTGGAGTTCTTCTGGTTGTTCAGTCCGAGGTGGTGGTCGTGGTCGTGGTGGTCAGTAACCCGGTCATCAGCGACAGTAGAGTGGATCAGCTCAGAGCGGTCAGCCTGGGGAGCAGGGCCGCGGTGCAGGTCAGTATTTCTCTGTGGAGGAGACGTATCAAGAGAAGGATCTCAACCCTTCTATAGTGAGAGGTACGATCTTAGTAGCCTCAGTTTTATCTTCAGCTCTTTTCAATACTGGTGCTTCCCATAGCTTTATCTCTATTGCGATTGTGGGGATCCTTGGGCTCTGTATCCTTTCGTCTGTCGACTTTTTTGACTCTTGACACACCGTTGGGAAAGAGGACATCTAGCTTAAGTCAGTGCAGAGAGTGCCCTCTTGAGGTTTTAGGGTTTCATTTCTTATGGGACCTCTATGTCCTAGAGATGACGGGCTATGACGTAATTCTTGGGATGTATTGGTTAGTTCCTTTCCAGGAAGTCTTCGATTTCTATTATCACACATTGAGTTTCATATCACCAGAGGGTGGATCTTTCCTTCATGGAGGTGAGTGGGATGTCCAGGCGGGTAGAGCAGGACCAGAGCATCATGGGCTAGGGTAAGTTACAGTCGATATTTCTAGTCCTTATCTAGATGACTAGGGGACTTCACAGTTAGACTTTCCTCCAGTGGTGGATCATTTCAGGGATGTCTTTCCGGAAGACTTTTCATGTTTACCTATGGAGCGTGAGGTAGACTTCTCGATTACGCTCATTCCAGAAGCGAAACTGGTGTCCATTCCTCCTTATAGGATGGCTACACATGAGTTGCAAGAGCTCAATAAGCAGTTGGAGGAGTTGCAGTCAAAGGGTTTCATCCGACCCAGTACTTCTGCATGGGGTTCTCCTGCCCTGTTTGCGAAGAAGGCAGACGGTACCCTTCGGCTCTATGTGGATTATCGGAAGCTGAACCAGTTGACGGTCAAGAACCGATATAACTTTCTGAGGATCGATGATATCTTTGATCAGCTTCGAGGAGCAAGGGTGTTCTCGAAGATCTAATTGAGGTCCAGTTATCATAAGCTGCCCGTTAGACCATCAGATATATCTCTGACAGTTTTCAGGAGCAGGTATGGTCTTTATGAGTATACAGTCATGTCGTTCGGTCCTACAAATGTGCCTGCAGTCTTCATGGAACTGATGAACTGAGTGTTCCATATGTACTTGGACTCCTTTTTTGTGTTCTTCTTGGATGATATCTTGGTGTACTCTCACACTCGACACGACCATGCCACACATTTTGAGATCGTTCTGAGTACACTGAGAGAGAATCAGTTGTATGATAAACTCTCAAAGTTCCACTTTTGGATGGATCAGATTCACTTTCTTGGTCATGTTATCTCAGAGACAGGAGTGTCAGTGGACCCAGATAAAGTGAGAGTTTTAGTTTCTTGGGAGCAGCCGAAGAACTTATTTGAGGTGCGGAGTTTCCTAGGGCTGGCTATATGCTACAGATGCTTCATTCAGGACTTCTCGTGCCTAGAAGCATCATTGATAGGTCTGACCAAGATGGGGGTGTAGTTTTTATGGTAAGATTCTTGTGAGTTATCCTTTCAGGATCTGAAGGGTATATTGACATCAGCATCGATACTAGTCTTGCCAGAGCCAGGCAAGGGATACACTATTTACTGTGATGCTTTAGGTATCGGGCTCGGAGTTGTGCTCATGTAGGGAGATGGAGTTGTTGCGTACGGGTCTCGGCAGTTGAGGACACATGAGAAGAAATACCCTACGCACGATCTGGAGTTAGCAGCTGTTGTTCATGCCTTGCACTATTGGGGACACTATCTTCTGGGAGAGCACTTTGTGGTTTTCACTGACCACAAGAGTCTCAAGTATATCTTTACTCAGCATGATCTGAATCTAAGATAGAACAGGTTGGTCGAGTATCTTCATTCCTTTGACTTTGAGCTCACCTATACACCGGGAAAAGGCAATGTAGTGGAATATGCATTGAGAAAATGAACTCGGATTCAGGTAGTTCAGGAGTCCAGTAGTGAGTGGCAGCATATGGCACTGTTCTCTGAGATGCATCTAGAGGTGCACGACTGGCAGGGACAGACTGTCTTATCTTCTATAGCTGTTACCTCTACACTTCTTGATTGGGTACGAATGAGGCAGCTATCAGACTCAGAGGCCTTGGTCCTGTGGGAGAGTGTGTCAGGAGGTGACCCTCTTCCTGGATGGACAGTGGGCGAGGATGAGATCTTGTGTTTCCAAGGACCCATATGGGTGCCAGCAGACATACGCGAGGTGCTGATGTTGGATTTCCATTCCTCAGTTTGGGCAGTTCATCCTGGCATCACCAAAATGTATCAAAATCTACATCGCCAGCACTGGTGGCCAGGTATGAAGAGGGATTTTGTTGGTTTTGTTATGAGATTTTATACTTGTCAGCAGGTGAAAGAAGAGCATCATCGACCAGCATGGCTTTTACAGTAGTTACCCATTCAGGAGTGGAATTGAAATGATGTCACAATGGACATCATGACCGGGTTACCGAGGTCACCTCGGGGAAGTGATGCTATTTGGGTTGTCGTTGACAGGCTTACGAAGGTTGCACACTTCTTATCGATCAAGGAGAACGTCAGAGTTGATGATCTGGGGTGACTTTACATCAGAGATATCGTTCGTCTGCATGGAGTTCCACACTCTATTATTGCAGACAGGGATGCACTCTTTACCTCTTTGTTCTGGCAGGGACTTCAGAAGGATTTGGGTACACAGGTACTTTTGAGTACATCATACCATCCCTAGACTGATGGCTAGTCTGAGCGCATGATCCAGGTGATTGAGGATATGCTTCGAGATTGCATCCTAGACTTTGGATGCTCCTAGGAGAAGCATATTCCTCTGGTGGAGATCACCTATAACAAAAGTTTTCAGTCAACCATTCAGATGTCACCATATGAGTCTTTGTATGGTAGTCCATGTCGATCACCCTTATGCTAGCTGGAGGCAGGGGAGGTAGCTTTGCTAGGACCTCATCTTGTTTAGGAGACTTCGGAGCAGATAGAGTCGATTCAGAAGAGGATGGCTACAGAACAGTCTCGACAGAAGTGTTATGTTGATCAGTGGAGATGACCTCTGGAGTTCGAGGTTGGAGATTAGGTTTTCCTGCGTGTCGCACCAAGGTTGGGACCCAAGAGGATAAGGAGACAGGGTAAGCTTTCACCACGGTACATCAGTCCCTTTGAGGTTTTGGAGAGAGTTGGGTCGGTTGACTATCGGTTGTAGCTACCTCATAGGAACTAGGTCATGCACGATGTCTTCCACGTCTCTTAGCTCCGACGTTACTTTTCATGGCCATCTCATGTCTTTCAGCCCAAGGAGGTTGAGCTCGAAGCTGATGCGTCATTTTAAGAGCATCCCATCTGGATTGTCGATCGGAGTACGAGGGTTCTCCGAGTCTGGTTTGTTCCTCTGGTCCGAGTGTTACGGCAGCATAGGCGAGTATAGGACGAGACTTGGGAGAGGGAGGCTGAGGTTCGATCGCAGTGGCTGGAACTATTTGAGGATCCTTCTTCTATGCCCATCTAAGGAAATTCAGGGACGAATTTCTTTAAGGGGGGAAGTTTTTAAGAACCTCGATCTTCATTTCAGGTATGCTTTTCCTTTTTCTGGAGTTTTTAAGAAAAATGGAGTTTCTGGAAAATTTCTAAGTACACGCCGTGTACTTTCTGAGTACACGTCGTGTACTCTTCTCCAGCTCAAAGCCGTGTGCTGGCCATGCCCGGGCCACACACATGTTGTGTAGGGGTGATGTGGAGGCCGATTGTGGCGAAGTACAGAAAAACATAGTACACGTCATGTACTCTAAAAGTACACGTCGTGTACTTTTCTTTTTTTTTCACAAAACACACCGGGGTCGTGCCTGACAGATAGAACACACCCCTTCTCCAGGTTCTTCATCTGAGGGTGACACATACGGCTAGATCATCGATGAGCCCCTGTCTCTCCATCTGTTATCTGATTCGGGCATGGTCGATTGCATTGGAAGAGAAGCGGTGAGTTCTTCCTTCTACATGAGCCTTGTTTTCAAATTCTTCCTCCTTCTCAAGTTATCTAAGGTTGAATGTTTTGTGTGTTTTCTCAGGTCTACGATGTTCTAGGGGGAATTATCCGTTGTGGTTCAAGTATATCGATCTCCTAGGATCGAGGTCAGTGGTTTGTGTCGTACCATTTAATGTCTCTGAGTTTTATATGCGAATTTCCACCGATACCCGTGAATGGGGTATTGCGTGATTACCTTTTTCCCTTGTTGTTTTCATGCCCTTCCAGTATGCTTGTGTAGAGGTAATTTTACCATGTTAGAGGATAAATTGTTGTTCTTGGATTTATTTTCCTTGCTTCATTCTGTTACAACCTTTGGGTCTTGGTTACCTTTGGCAGTTACACCTGTTTCATGCCTTGCGATTATAGGATGAAGTGAAACTCATGACATGCTTGATGCCTTGTAGACTGTTTAGCCAAGTTGCTCTATAGGTGTACTTTGGTTAGACAAGTAGCTCTATAGGTGTACTTGGGACTTATAGAATTGTTATGCACTGACTGGCATGGGGCTGACAGAACCTGGTGCTATAGGCTATAAGGGATAGACCGAGTGAGCTTCCCAGAGAGTCTTAGATATTTTAGACTACATAGGGGATGGACCGAGTGAGCTCCCAGAGAGTCTTGCATATTATAGACTACAGGAGGGTAGACCGAGTGAGCTTCCTCATAGAGTCTTACCTTGTTTGAATCTCACGGTCAGGGAATTAGCAGGATATGTCTTGGGATGAGTTTCAATGCACCTTCTATGACTACTACTATCTGAATACCCTGAGGGACAATCAAGCCCATGAGTTTATGAGTTTGTAGTAGGGTACTCTCTTTGTTATGGAGTACTTATCTCGCTTCACTGAGCTGCAGAGTTTCACACCGATTCCAGTAGGTGATGAGTTTTTCCTTTCTAGGAAGTTCATGGACGGTCTGAGGCCGGAGATCCGTTCCCAGATGAATATCTTCCAGTTGACTTCGATATCCTCCATCGTCAACCAGGCGCTGATCACTGTGCGCAATCTGAGAGATTCTGGAGCAGTGATCCAGGGTGGTTCATCATCCAGAGTTGGTGTTCCTCCTACAGATAGTAGGAAGCGTCGCAGAGTGTCTTCTCGAGGAGATCAAGGTTCACGGGATGCATATTCTGGAAGCCCGGTTGTATTCTACCAGTGCGGTAGGAGTAGGAATACTAGGCCTCAGTGCCAGAGGGATCTGATGGAGTGCCGGTCTTGTAGCAATATGGGTCGTCTTCAGCATTTCGGTCACATCTTCTCACCATCACCTGGTGGTAGGGGTTCCTCTATAACCCAGCGTTCTGGAGATGCTTCACCAGTTTCCCACCAGTCAGGGAACTGGAGTTCTTCTGGTTGTTCAGTCTGAGGTGGTGGTCGTGGTCATGGTGGTCAGTAACCAGGTCATCAGCGACAGTAGAGTGGATCATCTCAGAGCGGTCAGCCTGGGGCGCAGGGCCACGATGCAGGTCAGTCTTTCGCTGTGGAGGAGACGTATCAAGAGAAGGATCCCGACCCTTCTACAGTGAGAGGTACGATCATAGTAGCCTCAGTTTTATCTTCAGCTCTTTTCAATACTGGTGCTTCACATAGCTTTATCTCTATTGCGATTGTGGGGATCCTTGGGCTCTGTATCCTTTCTTCTGTCGACTTTTTGACTCTTGACACACCGTTGGGAAAGAGGACATCTAGCTTAAGTCAGTGCAGAGAGTTTCCTCTTGAGGTTTTAGGGTGTCATTTCTTATGGGACCTCTATGTCCTAGAGATGACGGGCTATGACGTAATTCTTGGGATGTACTGGTTAGTTCCTTTCCAGGAAGTCGTCGATTGCTATCGCCAGACATTGAGTTTCATATCACCAGAGGGTGGATCTTTCCTTCATGGAGGTGAGTGGGATGTCCAGGCGAGTAGAGCAGGACCAGAGCATCATGGGCTAGGGTAAGTTACAGTCGATATTTCTAGTCCTTATCTGGATGACTAGGGGACTTCACAGTTAGACTTTCCTCCAGTGGTGGATCATTTCAGGGATGTCTTTCCAGAAGACTTTTCAGGTTTACCTCTGGAGTGTGAGGTAGACTTCTCGATTACACTCATTCCAAGAGCGGAACTGGTGTCCATTCATCCTTATAGGATGGCTACACATGAGTTGCAGGAGATCAATAAGAAGTTGGAGGAGTTGCAGTCAAAGGGTTTCATCCGACCCAGTACTTCTGCATGGGGTTCTCTTGCCCTGTTTGCGAAGAAGGCAGACGGTACCCTTTGGCTCTATGTGGATTATCGGAAGCTGAACCAGTTGACGGTCAAGAACCGATATCACTTTCTGAGGATCGATGACCTCTTTGATCAGCTTCGAGGAGCAAGGGTGTTCTCGAAGATCTAATTGAGGACCAGTTATCATAAGCTGCCCGTTAGACCATCAGATATACCACTGACAGCTTTCAGGAGCAGGTATGGTCTTTACAAGTATACAGTCATGTCATTCGGTCCTACAAATGTGCCTACAGTCTTCATGGAACTGATGAACTGAGTGTTCCATCTGTACTTGGACTCCTTTTTTTGTGGTCTTCTTGGATGATATCTTGGTGTACTCTCACACTTGACACGACCATGCCACACATTTTGAGATCGTTCTGAGTACACTGAGAGAGCATCGGTTGTATGCTAAACTCTCAAAGTGCCACTTTTGGATGGATCAGATTCACTTCCTTGGTCATGTTATCTCAGAGACAGGAGTGTCAGTGGACACAGATAAAGTGAGAGTTGTAGTTTCTTGGGAGCAGCCGAAGAACGTATTTGAGGTGCGGAGTTTCCTAGGGCTGGCTATATGCTACATATGCTTCATTCAGGACTTCTCATGCCTAGAAGCATCATTGATAGGTCTGACCAAGAAGGGGGTGTAGTTTTTATGGTCATATTCTTGTGAGTTAGCCTTTCAGGATATAAATGGGATGTTGACATCAGCACCGATACTAGTCTTGCCAGAGCCAGGAAAAGGATACACTATTTACTGTGATGCTTCAGGTATCGGGCTCGGAGTTGTGCTCATGCAGGGAGATGGAGTTGTTGCGTACGGGTCTCGGCAGTTGAGGACACATGAGAATAAATACCCTACGCATGATCTGGAGTTAGCAG
Source organism: Viscum album (assembly GCA_963277665.1). NCBI lineage: Eukaryota > Viridiplantae > Streptophyta > Magnoliopsida > Santalales > Viscaceae > Viscum > Viscum album. The sequence continues at coordinate 739,877,282 of OY728137.1, forward strand.
CTGTTGTTCATGCCTTGCACTGTTGGGGACACTATCTTCTGGGAGAGCACATTGTGGTTTTCACTGACCACAAGAGTCTCAAGTATATCTTCACTCAGTATGATCTGAATCTAAGATAGCACAGGTTGGTTGAGTATCTTCATTCCTTTGACATTGAGCTCACCTATACACTGGGAAAAGGCAATGTAGTGGAAGATGCATTGAGAAAACGAACTCGGATTCAGGTAGTTCAGGAGTCCAGTAGTGAGTGGCAGCATATGGCACTATTCTCTGAGATGCATCTAGAGGTGCACGATTGGTAGGGACAGACTGTCTTATATTCTATAGCTGTTACCTCTACACTTCTTGATTGGGTACGAATGAGGCAGCTATCAGACTCAGAGGCCTTGGTCCTGTGGAAGAGTGTGTCAGGATGTGACCCTCTTCCTGGATAGACAGTGGTCGAGGATGAGATCTTGTGTTTCCAAGGACTCATATGGGTTCCAGTAGACATACGCGAGGTGCTGATGTTGGATTTCCATTCCTCGGTTTGGGCAGTTCATCCTGGCATCACCCAAATGTATCAGAATCTACATCGCCAGTACTGGTGTCCATGTATGAAGAGGGATGTTGTTGGTTTTGTTATGAGATTTTCTACTTGTCAGCAGGTGAATGCAGAGTATCATCGACCAGCAGGGCTTTTACTGCAGTTACCCATTCTGGAGTGGAATTGGAATGATGTCACAATGGACATCATGACTGGGTTACTGAGGTCACCTTGGGGAATTGATGCTATTTGGGTTGTCTTCGACAGTCTTACGAAGGTTGCACACTTCTTGTCGATCAAGGAGAACGTCAGAGTTGATGATCTGGGGTGACTTTACATCAGAGATATCGTTCGTCTGCATGGAGTTCCACACTCTATTATTGCAGACAGGGATGCACTCTTTACCTCTTGGTTCTGGCAGGGACTTCATAAAGCTTTGGGTACACAGGTACTTTTGAGTACATCATACCATCCCTAGAATGATGGCCAGTCTGAGCGCATGATCCAGGTGATTAAGGATATGCTTCGAGATTACATCCTAGACTTTGGTTGTTCCTAGGAGAAGCATATTCCTCTAGTGGAGATCACATATAACAAAAGTTTTCAGTCAACCATTCATATGTCACCATATGAGGATTTGGATGGTAGTCCATGTCGATCACCCTTATGCTAGCTGGAGGCAGGGGAGGTAGCTTTGCTGGGACCTCATCTTGTTGAGGAGACTTCGGAGCAGATAGAGTTGATTCGAAAGAGGATGGCTACAGCACAGTCTCGACAGAAGTGTTATGTTGATCAGTGGAGATGACCTCTGGAGTTCGAGGTTAGATATTAGGTTTTCCTGCATGTCGCACCAAGGTTGGTACCCAAGAGGATAAGGAGACAGGGTAAGCTTTCACCACAGTACGTCAGTCCGTTTGAGGTTTTGGAGAGAGTTGGGTCGGTTGACTATCGGTTGTAGCTGCCTCATAGGAACCAGGTCATTCACGACGTCTTCCACGTCTCTTAGCTCCGACGTTACTTTTCATGTCCATCTCATGTCTTTCAGCCCAAGGAGGTTGAGCTCGAAGCGGATGCGTCATTTGAAGAGCATCCCATCTGGATTGTCGATCGGAGTACGAGGGTCCTCCGAGTCTGGTTTGTTCCTCTAGTCTGAGTGTTAAGGCAGCATAGGAGAGTATAGGACGAGACTTGGGAGAGGGAGGCTGAGGTTCGATCGCAGTGGCCAGAACTATTTGAGGATCCTTCTTCTACGCCCATCTAAGGAAATTTAGGGATGAATTTCTTTAAGGGGGGATGTTTTTAAGAACCTGGATCTTTGTTTTAGGTATGCTTTTCCTTTTTATGGAGTTTTTAAGAAAAATGGAGTTTCTGGAAAATTTCTAAGTACACGCCTTGTACTTTATGAGTACACGCCGTGTACTCTTCTCCGGCTCAAAGCCATGTGCTGGCCATGCCCGGGCCACACACATGGTGTGTAGGGGTGATGTGGAGGCCGATTGTGGCGAAGTACAGAAAAACATAGTACACGTCGTGTACTTTTCTTTTTTTTTCACAAAACACACCGGGGTCGTGCCTGACAGATAGAACACACCCCTTCTCCAGGTTCTTCATCTGAGGGTGACACATACGGCTGGATCATCGACGAGCCCCTGTCTCTCCATCTGTTATCCGATTCGAGCATGGTCGATTGCATTGGAAGAGAAGCGGTGAGTTCTTCCTTCTACTTGAGCCTTGTTTTCAAATTCTTCCTCCTTCTCAAGTTATCTAAGGTTGAACGTTTTGTGTGTTTTCTCAGGTCTACGACATTCTAGGGGGAATTAGCCATTGTGGTTCAAGTATATCGATCTCCTAGGATTGAGGTCAGTGGTTTGTGTCGTACCATTTAATGTCTCTGAGTTTTATATGTGAATTTCCACCGATACCCGTGAATGGGGTATTGCGTGATTACCTTTTTCCCTTATTGTTTTCATGCCTTTCCAGTATGCTTGTGTAGAGGTAATTTTACCATGTTAGAGGATAAATTGTTGTTCTTGGATTTATTTTCCTTGCTTCATTCTGTTACAACCTTTGGGTCTTGGTTACCTTTGGCAGTTACACCTGTTTCATGCCTTGCGATTATAGGATGAAGTGAAACTCATGACATGCTTGATGCCTTGTAGACTGTTTATCCAAGTTTCTCTATAGGTGTACTTTGGTTAGACAAGTAGATCTATAGGTGTACTTGGGCCTTATAGCATTATTATGCACTGGCTAGCATGGGGCTGACAGAACCTGGTGCTATAGGCTATAAGGGATAGACCGAGTGAGCTTCCCAGAGAGTCTTAGATATTACAGACTACATAGGGGATGGACCGAGTGAGCTCCCAGAGAGTCTTGCATATTATAGACTACAGAAGGGTAGACCGAGTGAGCTTCCTCATAGAGTCTTACCTTGTTTTAATCTCTTGAAGAACCTTCCATGGATAGAGGAGGAATTGACCGAGTGAGCTTCCTCAGAGAGTCTGTGGTATACCTGAGGCTATAGAAGGAATTGACAGATATAGATTCCTCAGAGAGTCTCTCAACCTTGGGGCTAAGAGGGTTAGACCACGTGATCTTCCTCAGGAGATTCCTTGCTTACCCTAGACTATAAGGTGAATTGACCGAGTGAGATTCCCCAGAGAGTCTCATAAATGTGTATGACCAAGGAAGAGGGGTTAGGCTGAGCGCACTGCCCAGAGGGTTGTGGTACTTCTTGGATAGGACCAGGGGGATGGCTGCGAGTACTTCCCAGAGGGTTTCTGGCTTATTATCTGTATGTTTCACTGATCTTGATTGGTTGTTGATTGTTTTTCTTCCATGTATCATCCTATTTTACTGCTTATTGATTACTACCTATTTCTTGTTGTTTTTGTTTACTGCATATTGTACTTTCATCTGCCATGTACTCACTGACTATTAGGCACAGATCATCGAGTGAATACCTACTGGGATTTTATCTCACACACTTTTTGGGCCATGCTTTTAGGCCTAAGTAGACTATGTTGTTGCAGGTGTAGACAAGGGAAAGCGCCCTTCGACTTCTGGAACTTGTTTTCTTGGAGTAGGGGAGCATGGGACCAGGATTTGGCTTGCGATGCTGAGGAGCCGTTTACTTTTCTTTTGTAATTTTTTGGGTACTATAGTTTTTTCAATCATTGTGACTTGTTTGGATGCTTTCCTAGTTATATATCATGCATCATTTCAGATATATTGATATGTGCTCCAGTTTGATGATTTAGTCTTCCCCTGTTTATATTGTTGGTTATTACTGCTTCCGTTATTGCATGATTATTTTTCTTCTATTGTGTACTATGCCAATGAGGGCATAGTTTACTCGCTATCACACCCAAGGCCTTCGCTGCTAGTCGGCAGCCTCTGGCCTTTTGGGAAATGCACTTGAGGCCATGTGACCAATTGGGTACGGGGCGCCTCTGGGTGGCTTCCTGAACTGGGATATTGCAATAATATTTTCTAATCCAAATTAACATGTTGGATCATGAAATTATTTTCATGGATAATTAATGAAATTTCATTGAATTGAGTTTCTAAAAAATTTTAATTACTTGAATCCCCAAATTTTTCGTAATCTGGCCAAACATATGAGTAATCACAATAATAATCCATTTTTTGTTTTTATTTTGTTTTATTAATGACTCTAAATGAATTAATAGAATCATAAAATGTAAAAAATAGTAAAAATTCCCATAAATGGAAAAAATTTGATTCTAGGCCTTTTGTAACATTATCCAAGTGAATACATTTCCCCATTAAATGCAGTTTGTGGTGACCATGATGTTGTCTCATAAGAATGTTGTAGTCTGAGTTTGAAAACTATCACATTGTTAATTTTTTTAACATTCAAAATAAAATTCAGGATTCAAATTGAGTAAAAAAAAGTTAAATTATATAAAATAAGAAATAAATAATAAATTTAAGTTAGTAATTATAAATTATAAGCAAAATAGAATGTATAAAAACAAACTAAAGAAGGTAGTGGTGAAAAAACATCAATCTCAGACACTCCATTTATCAATATAAAAATATTTCTTCCAATTAAATTATCCAATGTAAAACTCCATTACTCATGGTATACACCTTTATTTACTATAATACATATTGAGACATCAAATATTGGTTTTTATCAACTTATTAATTTGATCTAATTGCGCAAAAAACCTCTGAGAAATCAAAACTAATTTAACTTGTTGTGCTCAATGTAAAGAAATTTTCCAATAAAGTTTAAATAACAAGAAAAAAATATTACATTAATAAGATGATAAAAAATCCAAAAATAAATTAAATAAATTGAAAACCAAAAAAATAGACCTCCCTTATTGAAGAATAAAATTTTCAGGATAAATCAAAAGAAAAGAGTTTATAATGAATAACCCAAACTCAAAATGGATGAATCATTGAATATCTACTTCCCAAAAACACATTAATATTATACCTTAATTCCATGATTATAATAAATTTAAATCCTATTCCCCTTCATATCATATCCATTATATCCCCCTTCTTCCATCAAAACCAAACTTTGAAATGAAATAGAGATGAAAATATAAAGATAGAGGGGGACAAGAAATCTGTAGTCTGATTTCTATCAATCCAACATTAGTTCATTTTTCTCCCCATTTTGAGCTATCCCCCCTATAGTTTCTTAATATAGAGTTATAAAAAAATTTCATTCAACCCTCCAAAATTCATAAGATTTGGATACATTGTTTAAAATATAGAAATTATTTTTTTAAGACCACTTTTTTTACTCAAAGAGAACCTTCATCTTTTTTCTCTTTGAATTGCTAATATACTTTATTAAGAACCAAATTATCCTTTTATAGTTATCGTGAATTAATTAAAATGAGTTATATTTCATATCTACATAAAATCATCTCATTCAGAGTCATTTAGATTGACGTATATCCCATTAAATTCGGTGGAATCCCTCCTGTCGGCCTGAAAAGTTTTCCACAATGAATGATTTAATATTCCATATAGAAGGTATAATAAACACTTGTCCTAGTTGAATGATATGTATCCAGAGAAAATAGAAATCGTATAAAATCATTCAATTTTGATAAGTATGGAAAACATTATTCTCAAAATAAAGAAGTGAATGAAAATAGTTAAAATTAATGAAATGTGCAATTTTCAATATTAAGATCAAAATATCCCTAAAATTAAAAACAATTTTATTCATCTCAAATTGTTAAATTTATATGGTTTAAATTATTGAAAAAGACATTAAAAATAGTTTAAATAATAGCTCTATGAATGCCCCCATACTTATCACATGGACTCTTTGAAAAAGGATCATCCAAATAAATTCAAGGAAAATAATAAACACATACCATTTAGGATCACCAAATTATCACCAAGAAACAAAAGATATCATGCATCATCAAAAAAAATTAATGTTCTCAATTAATATCATCCAATCCATTTCTACATATTTTCCCTTATCATGCACACAACACACTTAGCTTACATAAATTTTCTCTCAACACACAAATATGGATTTTAAACAATTATTTTCACATCAAAACTCATGAAAGAATCTCCATAGGCTTGATAAAATTTTATATCTCAACCTAAAGTGAGACAAGAACATGGGATTATCATGAGGAATTTTTTAGGGTTTTTATGTGGATGAAGGTTGGTCAATTTTATGTCTGAATCAATCTCAGTCAAATTAAGGCAGGTTTTACACCTTTGGAAGAAAAAATTCTTGATTCTAATTTTAACTCCTGTAAGGTCTCCTCATTACTCTCCTTCGTATAAAATCTGCTATATTATTCTTCAAAAATATTATTTTCATCCCAAACCATCAATATTTTATCAACAGAAAAATAAATTTTTCCTTCTCCATTTTAAAAAAGGTCTATGTAGTGAAAGCTTTATTTCCTTGAGTTCTTCAGATAAGAACAACTCCTTTATTACATGAATTCTTCATAAGGCTACAACTTTCATTAAAATATTTTATGGTTGAGAAAACACCTTTTTAATGTTTGAATCTCCACCTAAAGAAACAAAAATTTAGGTATCTCACCACAATTCATCTACCCCCACACTTATGTTTGGAAAGGAAAAATTGGATTGTGATATGGCTAACCTAACAAAAAATTCATGAATACTATGGGATAAACATAGATGAATTACATATGGTTTGGAAAATTAAAAACAACTCACATGAAAATAAGGATTCAAAATCAAAATATTTTCCTAAATAATTTACATCACAAGTGCCTCAACTGTCATGTTTTGACATAAATAAATCATGTTTTCCTTAAAAAAATCCTAGATTGGTTATCTCAAGAAATGAGTTGAAAGTCAATAAGATATCGATAAGGGTTCAGATGCCTAATATTAAGGAATATCATAGATAATAATAGTGATATGTTGCATGAGATTAAAAAAAAGTATTTTCAAGAAATTTCAAAATATTGGAAAATGAAAAAAAAAAGTATTTTTAGCATTACTTTTTATAAGAATCAAGGGATAAAATTCTTCACTCAATTAAATTGTTTCAAAAATAAAAAATTTAATAAATTCCTCTCACAAGTTTTTTAGAAAAAGTTTAAAATAGAACATCCAATATTTGAAGAAAAAACACACAAGATCTTAATCTACCACGCGTGTCCCTCCCACCGCACTTACATTGTAAAATTTCCTCATTGATCATAGTTTATATGATAAATGAAAATAAATAATACAAGACATGAAAAAATGGAAGGAAAGAAACAACCTAGTTTTTATTAAGAATTATCATCTTTGAAAAAGCCTCCTAAATTTTGCAAAATGGAAAACCCACATAAAAAAAAATCAAAGAATAAAAATTTATTGAAATAAATGAAAGAAATATATAGGAAATGATACTTTATTTAAACCGCCAAGGGGTACTAGGATTTCACAACCCCAAGTCCGGTAGTTCTATCTGAACATCCCCATTCGGAAGGAGGGTTTAATTTCTTCATCATGAACTACCAATAAATATTTATCCCTCGTTAATATGCTCTAAAAAGTTGAAGAATCTACCAAAAATATATTTCTTCAAGTTACCTTTCAATGAAGTATACATTTTATTAATCCATCATAATAAGTAACAATGTGTAAAAGCAATTTACTAAGATTTTACCCTCACAAAAAAACATTTAGTGGTTTCTTAATTGTAATCTCATGATGCATTTCATTATCAATTTCATCATACAAAATTATTATTCTTTGAAAATAATATTGGTTACACCATCCTCATGTGTACCAATATACTCAAATGGGCACACCAGTATCTCTAAAATTGTAACCATGACATCTTTTTCATCTAAATAATCACTGAACTCAAAATAAATGGTGTAACGTCCTGAATCCGGTGTCACTCATGGTGCCCCATACCCGGTTCACCACATGACCTCAAGTGCATTCTCCCAAACTCCAGAGGCTGCCGACTAGCAGTGAGGGCCTTGGGTAATGTAGTTCACGGAACTATTCCCCTATAGGTTATGAAAATAAAAGGACGGAAACAATATACAACTGCCTAAGTAGTAAACAACATTCTCATAAAAATTTAACAACGGAAGACTTTATAAAATAATAAATAACTAGAACTGAAGATATGATTCATGGAATGTTATAAGTCTAATAAAACACTCAAACCAAAAAATAGGCTGGAAGAAATACAGTAACAATGAAAAGGTAAAAAAGAATCCAAAAGTCTCCTCAGCATCACAAGCCATAGCTTGGTCCCATGCTCTCTAGCTCCATAGAAAGTCAGGTACCTGAAGTAAAAGGGTTATTGCCCTTATCTATACCTGCAACAATATAATCTGTTTGGGCCCAAAATCATGGCCCAAATAGGGTGTGAGACAAGGTCCTAGTAGACAACCACCCAAAGATTTGTGCCTAATAATCAGTGAATACGTGGTAGTAAAATACAGGAAGCTGTAAATAGGAAAGCACACAGAAGCTACAATCTAGTGTCTAGCATGAAAAGCACACCAGTAACATCAAAAATTATCAAGTAGAACAAAAGGTAACCCCCTGGGTAGTTCTCACATCCTAACCCTTATGGGTCAACCTATAAGCCCTATCAACCGTATGGGAAGCACACACAGTCTCACCCCTCTGGTTCAGATAAGGAATAGAATCTCTGGGGAAGCACTCGCCGTCAATTACCCGGATATTCTCGTATCATACTAAAGGGTCTCTGAGAAAGAACTCAACGTCAATTCCCCATGTGGACCGCGTCGAGTAACTATAGACTCTCTGAGGAAGCACTCAATGTCAATTCCCTCTGTGGTCTCGCATCGTAAATTAAATACAATTTGTAGAAGCCCTTCCTTCCATTTTCCTTATGGTCCACTACACTGGGTTCTCGCAGCCCTGTGTAAAACAAACATGCATAGCGCATGTATCGTCCCATGTAAACCTCAAGAACTACTTGGCTATCATTCTAAGGCACAACAGCATAATAGTAAAACAGTTCCACTATCCTACAACTAGGTATGGAAATTGGAAAAACACCTATTAAGCAAAACATGCAAGGCAAAGCACATGAACACAGTATAAATTATCCAAATTTAAAATCCTTTACCTCTACTCAATAAATCAAGCAAAGCAGGCAATAACAGGTGAAAACAGGAAACACGCAATACCCCGTACAAGGGTATTGGTGGAATTTGGACAAAATACTCAAATACTTTCTATAGAAAGGCGCAAACCACCTACCTCGAGGTGAGAAGGAAGATATACTCGAATGTTGGCTTTCAGTTTTTCCTCGAAGTGGACCCATGTTAACACGCCTTGCTTTATCAATCACGCAGTTTCATGTGCGCGACATTGATGCGCGTATATATATATATACCTATACACATAAAAGTGATGTGTATATATGACATACAATGTAAACTGCAGTATATTTCTAAAATTAACAACTCAGGTAAACTGACTCTGGACCAGATGAAGGCTGCAAGGGTTCAAAGACTCTATTTCATAAATAAAAAATGCGTAAAATAAACAATAATTATGTATATGCATTTTCTTACCCAACATCGGTGATAAAACGTAATCTCACCCAACTGCGGTTGTCGGAGCATGGTCCAGCGTGTCCTGGGATGTTGTTGCACAACCGTGAAAACAGGAGAACGCAACAATTTATCAAACCCTAATCGAGTGTTTCGGTCAATGCCAAAATGGAATTGAATCTTCTTTGAATCATGATATCGATGAAGAAGACTATGAAGGAAGGTCATACCTCCTCGGATTGGACCCAAACAAAGAACGACGTCAGAGAAAATGATGCGCAAAAAAGAGCAGCAATATTTGGGGTCGTGCCACATAGCCACTATCCAGGAGGGTTGCGTGATGCACCAGGAGGATGAGCAGGGGTGTTGCGCAAGGGGAGAAGCACAAAGGAGGACAACCACTGTATTGCACGCCTGGTCGCTGGCTGTACTGTACACATGCATGGGGTTCTCCGGGTCATTCTACACAGTCGTTACATGGGATACTCCGGTCGTGCCTGGTTGTGCGATGCACCATCTAGGGGAGAAACCAAAGGGGAAAAGATTCCATGGGAGGAGGAAGAAGGCACCGTGTGAGGAGGTCTGGCCAGGTGCTGCTGCAGGGGGAAGCCGGAGAGCATGGCCATGCGCTATTAAGGAGAGGAGACTGGGGCGTCGCGCTACATGACTTATCGGAGGAGGCTGCACCATCCAGGGGAGGAGGGGAGTTAGCCGCGTGGGAGAGCAGGTTGTCGGTCGGATCTACTATGTCACGCAGAGGATGAGGTAGGAGACCTGGCTGATCCGTGCGCTGTGGAAGAAGAGAACCTAAGGGGGGTCCGGTCGGGGCTGGTCGCACAGCAGATAGAGCCTGCAAGGCTTGCGCATTGTTTGCCTGCTCAGAGGAGGTCGCGCCATCCAGAGAGAAGAGGCAGGAGCTGCGGAAGGGAGATCCAAGAACCTTAGGGTTTCTTCATGGAGGGAGAGCCACATTTTTGGGAGAAATCCCCAAGGGTGAGGTGTGATTTTTTTCCAGCGTGGGAGGAATTCCATCCCTCCTTTTAAATCCTTTTCTATTTTTACTTTATAATACATATTACAACTTTAATATATAATTATATATATGTATATATATTATACTCAACATGTTTAAAAACAAATCAACCATTTATTCCATTAAAGCTAACCAAACAAATCTATTATTATTTCTTAAAAATTAATAATAATAAATAATGGCAATTAAATTTCCCCATTTAATTGTTCAATCCATTTAAGGTGATATTAAAACTCATTATTATTACCCCACTATTATTTAATTATTCAAGTCAACCCCATATCTTAGTCCATTGTTATTTCTTAAAATAATAATAATAACTAATAATAGTTATACCATCTATTTTAATTAAACGCTCTTTAATTAATTACATGCTTCATTACGAGGATGCCACAATTAAGATATCACATTAAAATAATGCTCCTTAAAATAAAATTCAATGACAATTAAAATCCACTAACACTTGATTTTAAATTTATGTTCTTTGTCAAATGGAAACGTCACATTTAATGGAATTTGACCGCCACTTAAATAAACACGTCTACATAATATTTATTAATAATAATCTTCCAAAATTATTATTATTAAAACATCCACATTTAAGCTCATTTGACCATCTTTTTATTAAATATGTTTTCACAAAATTTAATAATAATATTCTCTCACTATTATTATTATTAAAACATACATTAAATCAAATTAATTAGATAGCACATTTTGACAGTCGGTCAACTATGCGACTTGACCCGCATGGTCTAACCACCCATGCGCAACCCGATGTCACTGCTTGAACTGGTTCACACACTCAGAACCTTGTTCCAAAGAGCGGTTTTAAAAATTAACAACGGATAAACGAAAATTTTAAAAAAAACTCTTATTTTATCTGGTCTAAGAACGCGGGTTTTTACAAACTACCCACCTTAAAAACTTCTCATCCCTGAAAAGCCTTCAGGAACCAACAAAAACATCACCCGACCTACAAGGGTTGTGAAGTTCTGTTCAGCAAGATCTCATTGTGTTCCCATTTCCCAATGCATCTTTAAGCGTTTCCTAAGAAAATCGCACTTGAGCTTTTAAAACCCGAGCCAACACACACTTTAAAACTCAAACACCAAAACAAAGCTTTACATTCTAGGCCATTTCAGGGACCTCATCAATGAAAATGGTCAATCTCAATCAACCAACAGAAAGAGGTTACACATGCTTCCTCAGAAGATATCACTAACCCAAAACCCACACTCGTCCTTTAACTGACGACGTGTCAATAAAACCATTAGATTACCAACTGTGCATACACCGAAGTCCTGACCCGTTCTTCGTTGACGTTCCGAAGTCGAAAATTCACAAGGTTATTGAAAACAAATGTTCCTTAGAATGAATAAGGTCAAATAATAAGGAAATCACACATCCCGTGAACAACTACAAAGGAGATCGCAAGACAACCCTACATCTTTAAAACTTTAGGGTGGCATATAACTGACGCTATCCTAGTGCCTCTAGCATGAGTTCAATATGGGGGACATGATCGTCACATTCGAGAGAGCTCACTAAGAGGAAACCAAGATCATCAAGAAGATTAGTCGTGCTACCAAGTAAGCATCCACTTATTTATGGAAACAAAAGCGACACTACCCACTTAAGATCTTCCATGTCCTAGCAAAAAGAGATCAGCCGCTAAATAGCATGAAATATGAGAATATCTTAACCCATGTGAGATGTTCCAAGAACCTTGATCGCCATGTTAACATCTTACACAGAATATTATAATTAAACTGGTCAACATGTCAAAATACCTGAGTCAAAAGTTCTCCCGAGCAGTGGGATGCAACTTATTCCTTAACACACAGGTCACACTACCACAGAGGAAACCCTAAATCTTACTCAACCGCATAAGAAGGTTTACATTAGGTTCGTGTCACTTCACACGACAATTGTCCAAGATGACTTCATAACAAGTCATCCCATTAATAAGAAGAAAAGGGGTCAATGACCACCCATCCGAACGAGGATGTATTTCTAAACTAAAAAATTCCTACTAGGAACAACGTCATGAAAGGAAGAAACCTTAAAAGTTAACAACCGAAACAAGGCATATCAGTCTCTAAGGGTGCTATCTACCATGGGTTGGCCCCTTATGAAGCCCATGTGTTGACTCTATCTCACAGTCATGCAAAGAAATTTAAATACTAGGCTCAAGAGCCATTTTCATTTTAACCATTTAATTTTAATTCATTTCAACCCTTAAACATTTGAAAGAATTCTAAAAATACACAAGTATTGTTCACAACAAGTTCACTTGGTTTTCAATCAAAACCCATGGAAAAACAAAGAAGGTACAACAAACTTTTTCTTAATATTTAATCCGTCAATCTTATTCAAACATTAGCGGGAAATTTAGCATCTAAATTCCTTTTACTAAAAAGGCGGCCTCCGAGGGTCCCATTCATGTAATCGAGATTCTTCAAAAAAATCAACCCTAATATAGTTCATTTCAATAAAAAAAAGTTTTATACTTATAACCATTTTAAAACACACATAGTTATAAAAGCCTTAGTCACATGGGTGGCCACATACCAATCGATAAGGAACTCATACACCTTACCACTGACATTTGGCTCCCATTCAAGATCAATTCACTTTATGATTTACTTTAGCAACCGTTTTCATAAGTTCTAATACATGGGTTACCCTTTTTACCAGTTATAAGGCACTCATACACCTTACAACTAAAAAAACAGGTTTCGTCATATTCGCAACCAATTACATTTATCTACAAAAACCAATCATTTATCAGCATGCTGCAATGCCACTACAATTAACTACCACAACACAACATGTTTAAATCACCAAAACATGTTATAACATAAAATCATGGAATATAACAAGATAGGAAGCATTGCATTTTATCACACAAGCTTGTTAATTGTATCACCGAATCGTGCTATCTAATCAAGACATACTAAATAAATCCAAGAAATGTAACATATTCAAGGCACACAATCAATATTAGCAGGCAATATACTAATGAAACTACATGGCATGGCACATATGCATGTATATCAATTTCTTAGTGCCTAATATGATGCATGCAATGTAATTTTTTTTTCTTGCCATAACAGGCCAAGGAAAATTTTCTTAAAACATTTCATAATCAATAAGAAGTGGAAAGTACAACATTCACCCAAGTTGAAATCATATCAACTGTAATAGCAACCAGTATGAATATCAATCCCAACCCTGGTCACTTGGTCATTTCCTGTACATGGGGTGATCAGTCCCAAGCATGGCTATTAACCCAAGTGACAACACATTCCTAGTCTCCTATCTACCAACCCTGAAACAGTAAGACAAAAGGAAAATAAAGAACAACCTCCTCTAATACCACTTTGTAACAACCCAAATCCGGAGTCATTCATGGTGCACCGTACCCGATTTGTCACATGACCTCAAGCGCATTAACCCAAACACCAGAGCCTGCCGAATCGCAGCGAGGGGCTTGGTTAAGGTAGTTGGGGTAACTATGCCCTCATAGGTTATGAAAATAAAAGGAAGGAAACAATATATAATAGCGGAAGTAGTAAACAACATTCTCATCAGAATTTAACTGCAGAAGACTTTATTAAATAATAAATAACTAGAACTGATGATATGATGCATGGAATTTTATAAGTCTAATAAAAAAGCCAAACCAAACAACAGGCTGGAAGAAATACAGTAACAATGAAATGGAAAAACAAAGCAACCAAAAGTATCCTCAGCATCGCAAGCCATATCTTGGTCCCATGCTCTCCAGCTCCATAGCAAGTCAGGTACCTTAAGTAAAAGGGTGTTTTCCCTTATCTATAACTGCATGAATATAATCTGTTTCGGCCCAAAAGCATGGCCCAAGAAGGGTGTGAGACAAGGTCCCAGTTTAAAACCACCCAAGGATCTGTGCCTAACAGTTAGTGAATACATGGAAGTTAAATACAGGAAGCAGTAAACAGGAAAGCACACAAAAGCTGCAATCTAGTGTCTAAATTGCAAAGCACACCAGTAACAGCCAAATTATCAAGTAGAACAATAGGTAACCCCCTAGGTAGTTCTCACAGCCTAACCCTTATAGTTCAACCTACAAGCACTAGCAACCCTCTGGGAAGCACACAAAGTCTCACCCCTCTAGTTCACCTAAGGAATAGACTCTCTGGGGAAGCACTCACTGTCAATTCTCCCTATAGTCTCATATCATACTAAAGGCTCTCTGGGGAAGCACATGACGTCAATTACCCCTATGACCCACATCGAGGAACTACATACTCTATGAGGAAGCACTCAACGTCAATTCCCCCTACGATCTCGCATCGTAAATTAAAAACACTCTGGAGAAGCCCTTCCGTCCATTCTCCCTATGGTCCACTACACTAGGTTCTCGTAGTCCTCTGTAAAAAAAATGCATAGCACACGTATCCGCCCATGTAAACCCCAATAACTACTTGG
The DNA here is from genome assembly GCA_963277665.1 of Viscum album. Lineage (NCBI taxonomy): Eukaryota > Viridiplantae > Streptophyta > Magnoliopsida > Santalales > Viscaceae > Viscum > Viscum album. Next base: position 739,892,355 of record OY728137.1, read on the forward strand.
AAATCATTCTAAGGCACAGTAGCATAACAGTACAACAGTTCCACTATCCTACAACTAGGCATGGCAACTGGAAAAACACATAATAAGCAAAACATGCAAGGCAAAGCATATGAACACAGTATAAATTATCTAAATTTACAAGAATTTACCTCCACTCAAGCAATCAAGCAAAGTAGGCAATAACAGGGGAAAAACAGGGGTGGAGGGGAGCTGGCTGCATGGGAGAGCAGGCCGCCGGTCGGATCTGCTACGTCACATAGAGGATGAGGGAGGAGACATGTCTGATCCATGTGCTGCGGAGGAAGAGAAGCAGAGGGGGATCTGGTCGCGGGGCTGGTCGCGCAGCAGATAGAGCTTGTCGGGGTTCTGCATTGCTTGCCTTCTCAGAGGAGGTCGCGCCGTCCAGATAGAAGAGGGAGAAGCTGGTGAGGGGAGATCCAACCACCTTAGGGTTTCTTCAGGGAGGGAGAGCCGCATTTTTTGGAGAAATCCCCAAGGGTGAGGTGTGCTTTTTTTGTCCAGCGTGGGAATAATTCCCTCCCTCCTTTTACATCATTTCCCCTTTTTACTTTATAATACATATTACAACTTCAATACACACATATATATATATGAATATATATTATACTCAACATATTTAAAAACAAATCAACCATTTATTCCATTAAAGCTAACCAAAAAAATCTATTATTATTTCTTAAAAAAAATAAACAATGGAAATAACATTTCCCCATTTAATTGTTCAAACCATTTAAGGTGATATTAAAACTCATTATTATAACCCCACTATTATTTAATTATTCAAGTCAACCACATAACATAGTCCATTATTATTTCTTAAAATAATAATAATAAATAATAATAGTGATAACATCAGTTTTAATTATACGCTCTTTAATTAACTACATGCTGCATTATTAAGATGATGCAATTAAGATATCACTTTAAAATAATGCTCCTTAAAATAAAATTCAACGTTAATTAAAATCCACGAACACTTGATACTAAGTTGACATTCTTTTTCAAAATGCAACGTCATATTTAATGGTGTTTGACTTCCACTTAAATAAACATGTCTGTGTAATATTTAATAATAACAATCTTCCAAAATTATTATTATTAAAGCATCCACATTTAATCTAGTTTGACCATCTTTTTATTAAACATGTTTTCACAACATTTAATAATAATAATCTCTCACTATTATTACTATTAAAACATCAATTAAATAAAATTAATTAGATAACACATTTTGACAATCGATCAACTATGAGACGTGACCCGCATGGTCTAACCGCCCATTGGCAGCCCGATGTCACATCTTGAACCGGTTCGCGCACTCGGAACCTCGTTCCGAAGCGCGGTTTTTAAATTGACCCACCGATAAACAAAAATTTTAAAAAAAATCTCATATTTCAGCCAGTCTAAGAACGAGGGTTCTTAAAAATGGGAACTAGATCTTCATATTGAAAAGTATTTAGCAATTTATTATAAAAATATTCAGGAAAGGTTGATATAGATTTGAGACATCTCCATATAGAATCTCCAGTTACAACTCTGTTTTTTAATGGATAAAAATTGTATTAAAATTGGGAAGCATCTCAGGTTCCATCCAATGATCTCAAAAAGTGAGTAGATCATGCTTCTATTCCTATTTGGCCAAAAATTCTTTCAAGGGTAATGAATTTAAAATTTCAAAAAAAAATCACAAGGAAATTCATTTTGAACTGAGTCGGTGCAATAATTTTTCAAATACATTTGATTTCCAGAAGACACATAAATTATTAATTCGATGATGATTTCTTCCATTATGTTTGAAAAATGATATTTTATATGAGTGTTAAACTCATCCAAAAAAATTCCTCAATATAAAAAGTTTGTGGGATAAGATTTTATATTTTATGAGCACCCTTTTATGATTTTAGTTCTTTATAATCTTTTAATTCATTGGAATGAATCTTCATTTGTTTTCTTACTACTTGAATCATAAAAAAATTGTTGAAGGAGAAAATTCTATTATTTGATCAATATACTTTTTTCTTGGATAATTAAAGAATTTTCATGTAATTGAGATTCTCAAAATTATTTATTACTCAACTCCTCAAATGTTTGATAACAAGGCCAAGCATATGAGTAAAACTGTGAAAATATATTTTTTTGTTTGTATTTTAAAAGACTCTAAATTAGTTGTTAGAATAACATTATGTCAAAAAAATATCAAATATAAAAAGAAACATACTCAAAAATAGTTCCAATATGACACGGATATTTCTTTCACATTACCACAGTCATTAATTTTCCCTATATTATGATCTATAGTGGTGACAACAGAGTTGTCTCATGATGAGGTTATAGGATAAGTTATCAAACATTCACTTTGTTAATTTGTTTTTGTTAATGTTAAAACTAAAATTATTGAAATTGATTGAATAAAGAAAGTTAAATTAAATAAGAATAAAATGAAATAAGTAATTTATGTTAGTTATGATAGATTAAAAGAATACTAAACTTGATAAAAACAGACAAGATAATGTAGCTGTGGACAGACATAGATCCCAGACACTCCATTTTTCATTATCAAAATATTTTTTCCAATTAATTTATCTAATTTATACATAATAAAATAAATGTATACACTTATATAGAATTGAAACCATATTGATACCTCAAATATTTTTTTGGGGCTTCATAATGTGATCTGATTTCCCAAATACCTCCAAACAATCGAAACTAGTTGAACTTGTTGTGTTCAACTGGGAGACCCCTCCCTAAAAAGTTTAAAAAACAACAATTTTACCTTAATAAGTGTAGAGACCCGTATCTTGACGTACATGGACATTACATTACTTTTTCGGAATACTTAGTACATAACAAAAACACACACACAAGGACCGTAATAGTTTAGTGTCTTTGGAAACTCGGAACGTAATCTTCTAATCGTGGGGAAAGATCTTCAATATCTCCCATAAAGGTCATCCCTTTTTTTTTACCTAAAACCATTCTTTATATCCTGGGGAAAAGAAAACATAAAAGGGTGAGCTCAAATGCTCAGTAAGGGTAAACAAAAGAAATATCAATCACATCATATACATAAGAACATAGCTTTTGGAAATCTTAACCTGCAAAAGAGATCATAATTTCATAACATGGGATAAATCATAGAAGTGAAATGTAATCCCAATAATCATAACTTAAAACATGAAACTTTGTGGAATACACACATAATCATAGGGAATCATTTATTGTTAGTCAAGACTCATTGCCAAGACTATCTTAGTGGACAAAGTCCCTTTCTGAATCGAGTAATCCTCGTTTCAGTCCTGTTTCACTGAACCGGTATAACCTACCATTCCAGCCATGTCTATCTCATGAGATATAAAATCTTTACCCAATGCATTGGAGGGAGATATAGGTCCCACCCATCTCTTAATGAATCCTTTCTTATGTGTGCCACAAAATCATAAATCATACATCATTGCATAACCCATGTAATAAAAATGGGATTCTTAAACAACATGACATCATAAAACCATTCATATAAGATAAAGGAATTCATAAATATAATTCCATCACAACATAGTCAAATCAATGTAAAAATATGGATAGAAACAGAACCCTTTATTATCTTAGATGAAAAATAATTTTGATAAAACACTTGAATTGAATTCTTGAGGAAAATATCCTTTTTCTTCAAAATCAATTTCTTTTCACAAAACATCATGAAATTTTAAAAGAAAAAGATTTTATTGAAAATAGTCATGAAATATTTTGGAGGAAGGTTCATGAAAATAAGGCTTTATAAAACCGTAAAAATCCGTTCGTGCCGTATAAGTTAAAAAAAACATTCTTCGTACTTTTGTCGGAAAAGTCAAAAAGTACCTCGTATAAAAAAAACGACAAAAGATTCCTTTCATATTCTTTACTAAAAACTCACCGATGGGTAAAATTGGATTTAAACTATTTTAAGTGGATGGAAACAATATTACATATTGAGGGAACATGGATGTGGATGATAAAATACACCCCAGTAAATACTTACGAATAAACAATCTCGGATAAAAATGAGATTGTGATATTTCCCTTACCTTAGGCCCGACTTGCTTTGTAAGTGTCCGAACCTCCTGTATAATGATTTAAATAATGTCATTGACTTATTACAGAATCATATTCATTGTTATGATATCATATATGGTTCACTTATGACATTATATTACCCGTTCTTTTGTAAATTCCATGTTAAAGAAGCGTTTTGGGTAAAATCGTTTCATTTATCGTAGGTGTTTTGACTTGTTGTTCTTGACATCATTATTACTTATATCATGATTTACTTACTTCCAGAATATAAAATATGATTTATATATCATATATATTCAGTATATATATATATATAATAGATAGATAAATAAAATGAAAAACACCATTCATGGAGACGGTAGTCCGTACGTACGCATGAACGCTGTTTTTCTTTCCTTATTGTCTTGAAATGGAAGTAAGTAGATGACATACATATGTATATATATACATAAATCCAGTAGATTTATAATGTCATATATTTCATTATTATTTCTTATATATACATTATAATCATTCTTAAATGGTTAACATGGAGAATGAATCTCATCGCGTCGTGGAGACGGTAGTCCGTACGTACGCACGAGCGATGATATCATTTTTATAAATATTGAATTGAATTGGAGTGGATTATACAATATATCAGAATCAATATGATGTTGTAATAACTATGTATTGTTATTCTTTACACCATTATACCCATCCATGTAAGGTGGTGGTGGAAAATAGATTACACCACGGCGTGGAGACGGTATTCCGTACGTACGCACGCGCGGTGATTTTTTCCGTAGGATGGATAGATGGTGAAATAGGGTTGTTTCATACTTATAATAACATATCAGTATATGAGTGATACTGATGTTATTACTTCATAATGAAACAACCTATGAAGAAGAAGTGGAAGAAGAAATAAAGATGAAAGAATTGGTAACGGTAATTACCTATTCTTTGAAGTGCCTCTTTGAGACCTCCTCTTAGGGCACTAAAATTGGTCTTTGAGGAAGACCAGAACCTCTAGGATGTTTCTAGGGAAGTGGAGAAGAGATTTTGGCAGGGGTTGGCCGAGCTTGAGTGCTCCAATTGGTGTGAGGAGGAGGGGGAGGAGGTGTCCTTTTATAAGGGAGGAGAGGGCACCTTAGGAATACCTCAAAATATTATTTTATATTAAAGTCAAAATCGGTTTATAATGGTTCCAAAGGGTCTTATTTAGAAGCTAAAGTGGGGATGGGTCGAAATCCTATCAACCAATAGGATTTAGACAAGTATGGGGTATTATTTTAACCTTATCAATTAGATTTAACTCTAAGTTAATTAATTTAACTTTTACCGTGTCTTTTTGTTTTTCTTTCACTATATGGTTAATACACTTACTATAACATGCCAAACGAACCCCAAATTGTTTATTATTAATATATATATCCTTATCTAAGTCATTTGGCCGAACCTTAGATTTTTAGGAATAAAATAACAATTAATAATATAATATTTGATTTAAAAACTATTTTGTGTCAATTTTGACACTATTTGATATATGATTTTTGTGAAAGTTATAACAGAATTATATGTTCGAACCAAGTTGATTAAATCAATACTAATATATCATATTAACCTAGAAAATTAGTGGAATTCATAAAAAATCTCAAATTACATTTATTTTGGTGTTTATAACATCAATTATGTCAATATTTCATTAATAAGATAATTACTGCATCATCTTTGTGTCATAAATAAATTAAATTATTTGATTTCTAAAAATTACAAATAAAATACCATCATGTAGTAAATCTTTTTATCTTTCTAATGAATATTTACAATCGAATTTATCTTATGTATAACCCCATATTAAAAATGATTTACTTATTAAACATTGATTTTAACTATTTTAACCTTTCTTTAAATAAATTAATAATAAATGTCCTAATCTAATCCAAGTGGGCCTAAATGGTCATATTTTATTCCTAAGTTTGTTTTTGGTCGAATTACACTTGTCCAATAGAATTAGGACATGTGTTAGGGTAATATTAATATCATATTTACCCTTAGTTACCCTATTTACTATTAACCGTGGTAAAAAAAGTAAAAAGTTACTATTCACCAAAAATTTATTTTCATCTCATTGAACCACATTTTAGTCCTTGATATTACCCGTGTCTCTCGGATTTTCGAAATTCCATTCACAGAAGCGGTAAAATTAAGTTTTATGCAAAAATTCAGTTTTTAACCTACCACTTAGTAGTTTCACTATTCATCAAAAATTGATGTTTTTCAGAACAATGCCAAAATTTCATCCCAAGATATATTTCATATTCCAAATTCAAAAATGAAGTCTATTTTACCAAATTCATAACATAAAAGTTGCATTAATTAATTTTATAATTAAATCCTCCTGTTAAAACAAATAGCGTGTTTTTTTTAAGAAACAATATTTATCAAAAGATTGACACTTATTTATGTCTAGTTTAAATGTGAAATTACATCCAATGACCAAAATTGTATTAAATTGTAAAAATATATTCTAAATATACTTTAAAACCACTCAAATTAATGATTTATCACTATTAATTATTTCGATTAAAAAAGTTTTTTTTAATTATAATTTAGTAATTATCACTATTCATCAGAATATGAAAGTTATCCGAAAAGTACCAAAATTTCACCTTAGGCTAAATTCGATACTCCGAATCCAAAAATGAAGTTCATTTTGAAAAATAAGATTTACAGAGTTTTAAAAAGTGGTTATTACTATTCATAACGGCTAGTTTTAATAATATTTTAATAGCATATCGTTGTTTAGTGAAACTCGGTATTGCGTATTACACATGCTATCGAGGAAGGTCGTGATTGCGTGTAATGCAAGGCAAGTCAAGGATGCGTGTTGTGCAAGCTCCTTTTGGTGTAGCGTACAACACAAGACATTAATAAAATTAAAAAGAATATTTTTTTCATAAAATCTCGGGCTGTTACATTCTACCCCCCTTAAAATGAATTTCGCCCTCGAAATTCGTCGGGGTTATAAATGGTTTACTATTCTAAAGTTTCTTTAATAGAATCCCACATCGTAAAAAGGAGTACCAAAACTTGGCTTTAAAAACTAAAGTATGAAATGTAACGATTACCCAAATAAACTAATCGTTGGGTTTCCACATAGGTAAAAATATGGATATGGAAGAGAAATCTAACCATCATGTTATGATGGAGAGTGGTAGAGAACATGGCTATGGAAAAGCCAGTAATCACAAATCCATAAATTTGTGACGATCTAAGGTACCATCTGATTCATCAGGTATAAGAGAACTAGGACAACATTTTTGGTTTTCAAGATCATTTCCCTAAAGTTAAAGAATTTGAATTAGAATAAATACTTACTTTATTTTGGTACAATCTCGCTGTTGTTTGTGCCTTTAACAATTTCCACTTCATCTCTTAAATAAATGAAGTTGAATTTGTTATTCGTGAAGTGTTAGCAGATCATGTGATAGAATGACGGGTCATTCCATCTGTCTCAAACAAAAGGTTAGCAAAAATTATATACATAAGTCGATCTATAGTGAGATTAATCACATATGGTTCCTAAAATGGACTTATACTTCATATATCATACTGCTTAATATAATAAAACTAGTTTCTACTAAATAGGGACTTCCTGTAGGTCAGTGGTAGGCGATAAAGGCCAGTTGCACTTCGGTTGTGGGTTCGATTCCTACAGCCTTGTCCGAAGCGATGGGCTGTCTCCCGTCCTGCAGGTTGACCTTTTTATAAAACTATATTACTATAACATCCCATCAATAATATCGAAAAAAAAACTTCTATCCTTAAACAATACTAACTTATGTCCAACATAATTCATTCCAATCATTAGGCTCATAATACTACAGTCCATTCTCATAACATAGTGAAAACGATTACCAGAGATTTAATACCATCGTTGATCCCCATATATCATAAGATATATCTTGTTGGTCACATTCCAAACATTCAAAGGCCTTAATCTTGTACTCTCTTGAATACCCATTGAACCTTAGTGAAAACTTGAATGTAGTTAAAAGTTAACACTTTTCACATACCGAAATCCTCAAAATTCTATATACTCAAACCATGATATCACTTAGTCCTTATATCAATCATGAGCTCATGAATACAATCAAACATTTCATTATCTTCTTATCCTTTCATTATGCACTTATCATCTACTTTCCAAAATATTTGAATCACTTTTCATAGTTATTGGTACCTTAAAATTATTGAAAACCACAATAGACCAATACTTAAATATTTCGATACACCAGAAAAGTACCTCAACAACATTATTCTTGAATACCAAAACACTTCAGTCCATCCACATCAATGATTATCCTGGAATAAGTCCTTCCTTGATTTAGAAGTAACTTTTTAGGTCAGGGCATTGAGTTGGGTAATGCCCATGTTCTCCACAAATAAGACATTGAACTCCATAACAGTCTGTCACTCTATGACCCTTTTCTCCACACAGATAACATCGGTCCCTCCATTTGAGGTATTCCTCAAGGTTCTTCTTCCCTTCTTTAGAAATCTCAATCTTCCTTTCTTTATGCTCCTCAACATGCGAACATGCAAAATAGTCTATCTTCCTCTTCTTTGAAGAATTAGGCATACCACTAAATTTCACCTTGTTAATCATATATCGCGATGATTGATTCGGCATAATCACAACATCTTTCTCTCTAGGCATTACACAATTTTGTTGCTCATAGTCACCAATTTGTCCATTGGATTCAATGTTAACTGAATTCCTTTTGGTTCCCTCCCTTAACTAAAACACAAAAATAATTTTGTGAGAATCAAAAATCATGCTAGAGAAAACAACATAGTAAAGGGAAAGTATCCTCAATACCTAACTTCTTAGGTTTAATCTAATATCATTACCATAGTTCTAGGAATATATCCTATACGTATACTTATCCTTAGGGACATCTCTAGACATACCTTAGAAATATCTCTAGGAATCTCACTAACGTTTTCGCATCCTAGTTTCCAAAGGATGACTAAACCTTTCCTCTGATACCAACTGTAGAGACCCGTATCCTGACGTACATGGACATTACATTACTTTTTCGGAATACTTAGTACATAACAAAAACACACACACAAGGACCGTAATAGTTTAGTGTCTTTGGAAACTCGGAACGTAATCTTCTAATCGTGGGGAAAGATATTCAATATCTCCCATAAAGGTCATCCCTTTTTTTTACCTAAAACCTTTCTTTATATCCTGGGGAAAAGAAAACATAAAAGGGTGAGCTCAAATCCTCAGTAAGGGTAAACAAAAGAAATATCAATCACATCATATACATAAGAACATAGCTTTTGGAAATCTTAACATGCAAAAGAGATCATAATTTCATAACATGGGATAAATCATAGAAGTGAAATGTAATCCCAATAATCATAACTTAAAACATGAAACTTTGTGGCATACACACATAATCATAGAGAATCATTTCTTGTTAGTCAAGACTCATTGCCAAGACTATCTTAGTAGACAAAGTCCCTTTCTGAATCGAGTAATCCTCGTTTCAGTCCTGTTTCACTGAACCGGTATAACCTACCATTCCAGCCATGTCTATCTCATGAGATATAAAATCTTTACCCAATGCATTGGAGGGAGATATAGGTCCCACCCATCTCTTAATGAATCCTTTCTTATGAGTGCCACAAAATCATAAATCATACATCATTGCATAACCCATGTAATAAAAATGGGATTCTTAAACAACATGACATCATAAAACCATTCATATAAGATAAAGGAATTCATAAATATAATTCCATCACAACATAGTCAAATAAATGTAAAAATATGGATAGAAACAGAACCCTTTATTATCTTAGATGAAAAATAATTTTGATAAAACACTTGAATTGAATTCTTGAGGAAAATATCCTTTTTCTTCAAAATCAATTTCTTTTCACAAAACATCATGCAATTTTAAAAGAAAAAGATTTTATTGAAAATAGTCATGAAATATTTTGGAGGAAGGTTCATGAAAATAAGGCTTTATAAAACCGTAAAAATCCGTTCGTGCCGTATAAGTTAAAAAAAACATTCTTCGTACTTTTGTCGGAAAAGTCAAAAAGTACCTCGTATAAAAAAACGACAAAAGATTCCTTTCATATTCTTTACTAAAAACTCACCGATGGGTAAAATTGGATTTAAACTATTTTAAGTGGATGGAAACAATATTACATATTGAGGGAACATGGATGTGGATGATAAAATACACCCCAGTAAATACTTACGAATAAACAATCTCAGATAAAAATGAGATTGTGATATTTCCCTTACCTTAGGTCCGACTTGCTTTGTAAGTGTCTGAACCTCCTGTATAATGATTTAAATAATGTCATTGACTTATTACAGAATCATATTCATTGTTATGATATCATATATGGTTCACTTATGACATTATATTACCCGTTCTTTTGTAAATTCCATGTTAAAGAAGCGTTTTGGGTAAAATCGTTTCATTTATCGTAGGTGTTTTGACTTGTTGTTCTTGACATCATTATTACTTATATCATGATTTACTTACTTCCAGAATATAAAATATGATTTATATATCATATATATTCAGTATATATATATATAATAGATAGATAAATAAAATGAAAAACACCGTTCATGGAGACGGTAGTCCGTACGTACGCATGAACGCTGTTTTTCTTTCCTTATTGTCTTGAAATGGAAGTAAGTAGATGACATACATATGTATATATATACATAAATCCAGTAGATTTATAATGTCATATATTTCATTATTATTTCTTATATATACATTATAATCATTCTTAAATGGTTAACATGGAGAATGAATCTCATCGCGTCGTGGAGACGGTAGTCCGTACGTACGCACGAGCGATGATATCATTTTTATAAATATTGAATTGAATTGGAGTGGATTATACAATATATCAGAATCAATATGATGTTGTAATAACTATGTATTGTTATTCTTTACACCATTATACCCATCCATGTAAGGTGGTGGTGGAAAATAGATTACACCACGGCGTGGAGACGGTATTCCGTACGTACGCACGCACGGTGATTTTTTCCGTAGGATGGATAGATGGTGAAATAGGGTTGTTTCATACTTATAATAACATATCAGTATATGAGTGATACTGATGTTATTACTTCATAATGAAACAACCTATGAAGAAGAAGTGGAAGAAGAAATAAAGATGAAAGAATTGGTAACGGTAATTACCTCTTCTTTGAAGTGCCTCTTTGAGACCTCCTCTTAGGGCACTAAAATTGGTCTTTGAGGAAGACCAGAACCTCTAGGATGTTGCTAGGGAAGTGGAGAAGAGATTTTGGCAGGGGTTGGCCGAGCTTGAGTGCTCCAATTGGTGTGAGGAGGAGGGGGAGGAGGTGTCCTTTTATAAGGGAGGAGAGGGGCACCTTAGGAATACCTCAAAATATTATTTTATATTAAAGTCAAAATCGGTTTATAATGGTTCCAAAGGGTCTTATTTCGAAGCTAAAGTGGGGATGGGTCGCAATCCTATCAACCAATAGGATTTAGACAAGTTTGGGGTATTATTTTAACCTTATCAATTAGATTTAACTCTAAGTTAATTAATTTAACTTTTACCGTGTCTTTTTGTTTTTCTTTCACTATATGGTTAATACACTTACTATAACATGCCAAACGAACCCCAAATTGTTTATTATTAATATATATATCCTTATCTAAGTCATTTGGCCGAACCTTAGATTTTTAGGAATAAAATAACAATTAATAATATAATATTTGATTTAAAAACTATTTTGTGTCAATTTTGACACTATTTGATCTATGATTTTTGTGAAAGTCCTAACAGAATTATATGTTCGAACCAAGTTGATTAAATCAATACTAATATATCATAGTAACCTAGAAAATTAGTGGAATTCATAAAAAATCTCAAATTACATTTATTTTGGTGTTTATAACATCAATTATGTCAATATTTCATTAATAAGATAATTACTGCATCATCTTTGTGTCATAAATAAATTAAATTATTTGATTTCTAAAAATTACAAATAAAAGACCATCATGTAGTAAATCTTTTTAGCTTTCTAATGAATATTTACAATCGAATTTATCTTATGTATAACCCCATATTAAAAATGATTTACTTATTAAACATTGATTTTAACTATTTTAACCTTTCTTTAAATAAATTAATAATAAATGTCCTAATCTAATCCAAGTGGGCCTAAATGGTCATATTTTATTCCTAAGTTTGTTTTTGGTCGAATTACACTTGTCCAATAGAATTAGGACATGTGTTAGGGTAATATTAATATCATATTTACCCTTAGTTACCCTATTTACTATTAACCGTGGTAAAAAAAGTAAAAAGTTACTATTCACCAAAAATTTATTTTCATCTCATTGAACCACATTTTAGTCCTTGATATTACCCGTGTCTCTCGGATTTTCGAAATTCCATTCACAGAAGCGGTAAAATTAAGTTTTATGCAAAAATTCAGTTTTTAACCTACCACTTAGTAGTTTCACTATTCATCAAAAATTGATGTTTTTCAGAACAATGCCAAAATTTCATCCCAAGCTACATTTCATATTCCAAATTCAAAAATGAAGTCTATTTTACCAAATTCATAACATAAAAGTTGCATTAATTAATTTTATAATTAAATCCCGCTGTTAAAACAAATAGCGTGTTTTTTTAAGAAACAATATTTATCAAAAGATTGACACTTATTTATGTCTAGTTTAAATGTGAAATTACATCCAATGACCAAAATTGTATTAAATTGTAAAAATATATTCTAAATATACTTTAAAACCACTCAAATTAATGATTTATCACTATTAATTATTTCGATTAAAAAAGTTGTTTTTAATTATAATTTAGTAATTATCACTATTCATCAGAATATGAAAGTTATCTGAAAAGTACCAAAATTTCACCTTCGGCTAAATTCGATACTCCGAATCCAAAAATGAAGTTCATTTTGAAAAATAAGATTTACAGAGTTTTAAAAAGTGGTTATTACTATTCATAACGGCTAGTTTTAATAATATTTTAATAGCATATCGTTGTTTAGTGAAACTCGGTATTGCGTATTACACACGCTATCGAGGAAGGTCGTGATTGCGTGTAATGCAAGGCAAGTCAAGGATGCGTGTTGTGCAAGCTCCTTTTGGTGTAGCGTACAACACAAGACATTAATAAAATTAAAAAGAATATTTTTTTTCATAAAATCTCGGGCTGTTACAATAAGTTGATAAAAACATCCAAAAAATACAATAAATATAAAACCATAAATAAAGATACCTCATTTATTCAAGAAAAAAATTTCTAGGATAAATCAAAAGAAAATAGTTTACAATGAAGAACACAATCATAAAAAAGATGAATCCTCAAATCTCCACTACCCACCAACCCATAGGGTTTACACCTTCATGACATGATTATAGTCAATTTAACTCTGCTTATCCATAATATATACTCTATTATATCCCCCACTATCAATTAAAACCATCCTTTAATATAAAATAGACATAAAAATACAAAGGCAAAGGGGGGAAGGAAATAGTATATCTAGTTTATGTCCATGTTAATTTGGCACTTTTATAACCACACTCCCAACCGAACACCCATCTCATTTCTTCTACATAATTTTAAATTAAATTATATGTATCTCCCCTATATTAAAGATTATTTGGACCCATGGTTCAATAGGTATAATTTAAATACTTAAGACCACATTTTCTGCTCAGAGAGACCCTCTATCTTTATTATCTTTGACTCTCTCATATACTTCATTAATGATCCAATTTTCCCTTAATATTTATCATTAATTGTTTAATAAGAGTTATATTTTATCTAAAGGTGAAATAATCTCATTGGGAGGCATGTATCACGAGTTATTTCTCATTGAGTGAGGTGGGTTCCATCCTAACAGCCAAAATGTTTTTTTAAATGAATGATTTATTTTGGCCTTTAGAATATAGAATAAACACATGGAAAAGTTTATTAATATTTATCCCATAAACATATAAATCTCAAAAAAACTCGATTTGGATCAATATGGAAAACTTTATGCTCAAAATAAAGAGGTGATTGAAAACATTTAAAATTACAAAAATTTTCAATTTCTAATTGTAAGCTCAAAACATCCATGAAATCCAAAATATTTATTTTCAAATACAATTTTAAATATTATAGGGTATAAATAAATGAATTTTGTATGAAAATTTTTAGATATATTATCTCTTTAACTTAAAACATTGGGAAAATATAGATTTTCTAAAAAGGTGTCGGGTCCTGTAGGTTCTCTTTATATCTAACTTACAACCACCAAAATCAGCATCTAAATAACTAACTAGGTAAAATTACTCTTCATCTAGGGTAAAAAAATCCTAAACTAATTTTATACTTTAGGTGTTTTAAAGTCCTTTTTATATAATGTTAATTTGACTTTTTGAGTTTTTTGAAACATGAACACACACACACACTAAAAATAATGTATGGTCAACTAGCTATTAAGTAGAGAAGACTTCTAATAATACCTATGTAACTAGTTTGATCCACTAATATACCATATTTATCAGGATTCAATTTACAATCGGTACACATATGAGTGTCACAACTCTAAGTGTTATACAAATTAAAATGTATTAAAATGGTATTTATTTCATTTAATTTCATTTAAAATAATTTTTTCATTATTTTGAAAAATATGATAAGGAATAAAGAATATCAGTTCACCTATTAAACTCGTTTCAAATTAATTTTTCACTATATTTTAAAATTTAATAAATAAATTATAACTATAGGATCCAAACATTATATCATCTACATAGATTTCAAATAATAATAAATATTTTTAATTTCCTTTTACATAAAGGGTTGAATCACCTATACCATTTTTAAATCCTTTTGAATTAAGAAAGTATTAGAGACTATCATACCAAGATCTAGGAGCCTATTTTAACCCATATAATTCTTTTGTTAACTTGAAATCATTATTTGGAAAATGAGGATTTTGACATATTGGGGGTTGTTCAAAAAAAACATTCTCAATTATATACCCATTCAAAAATTCACATTTGACATCCTTTTGATATTGTTTCAATTATATATGTTCTTAATTAGAAATAATTATTATTGTGTCTTCATGTTTGGATACTAGTTATAATTATTCCTCATAGTCAGTACCCACTTATTGATTATACCCTTGTCTACCTTATCCGGCTTTATTTCTCACTATTGTGTCATATTAATATATCTTATTACTAAACACCCATTTTTTTATAATATTCATGATGTATTTGGGTATATAAACAAGTTCCCAAAAATTATTTCTTTCAAATTTATCATTTTAACATGCATATCCATTACTTAGAAATCAGGATTAATTGCATCGTTGATGTTATTAGGATCAAGTTGTGACAAGAAATCTTGATATTCAAACTAGTTTCTTAGAGAATATTTATATTGTGTATTTATATCTAAATATACAACTAAAACATATAAAGTATTATATTTAAGAGTCGTAACTTCTCGTGAAAAAGATGGTATGGTCACATAACGTTCTTTTAAAATTTTGGGTTTAGATTCTAAAAGTCCCTCAAAACTGTATGATTTTTTTACCTATTTTACATCAGAACCAAATTGTTTTTCATTTATGATCAATGTATTTAAATCATCCTCATGGTCTTCTAAATTGGTTTTATGGTCATGTTGATAAGTCTCATAAAAGTTTACAAGGAAAATCTCTTCCATAGAGTAAGCTGTTTTTTAAAAAACTCTATAGGATTTACTAGAAGTTAAAAAACCATAGAAAATTCCTCCCTCACTTTTGAAGGAACACTTTTCAATATTATCCAGATAATTAAGTATAAATACTTTGAAACCAAAAACACTAAATAAATTATACATCGTATTCCAATTATTTAAATGTTCATAAAGATTTTTCTTCAATATAGGATTGTTTAAAACTATATTATTTAAATATAAGTCTATATTTATAGATTCTTCCCAAAAGTAAACAGGTTGGTCATATTAAACAGTCACCGTCTAAGATATCTCTTGAAGTGTCTTATATCTTATATCTAAAACTGCAATCCACTAAGAGGTCCTAGTTGTCGAGAAGTTTTGATTTTATCCATTTTTTAAGAAAACGTATTCAATGTTTTGATTTCCAAACTCACAACCATGATCACTTCATAAGGTCTTAATTGTATGTCCACTTAGATTTTCTATGGATTTAGCATAATTGGTAAAATAATAGCATGATTAACTCTTTTTAGCTAAAAATAATACACATTTAAACTTAAAAATTCAATTACAAATACATAGACATATTTCTTCCCATTTAAACTAGAAATTCTAGATGGTCCAAATAAGTTCATGTGAACCATCTCAATAGGTTGAGAAAATTAGATATTTTTTCTTAATTTAACAGATATTTTATGTTTTTTACCTTTTTGACAAGGGTTGTAGAAATTTTAATTTGAGAATTCATGTTTGGTTTGATCCCTGAATAACCCTTTCCAAGTAATCATTCTAATTGAGTGAATATTATAGTGATTATTCTCTTATACCAAAGCCAATATTCTCTTTGAAAGGAACTCAAGTGGTAAACATTTTTCATTTTAATTAATTGATATTTTTCGCATTCATATTGTCATTTCTTGAAGTAGTATGTAGTAAAGAATTTTTATAATCAAATACATTAGGATAATTGTTTTCAAACCTTACATGAAAACCATAATGAAATAATTGTGAGACTCTAATGATATTATGATTTAAACCATCAACTTAAAGTACTTTAGATATTAAAACAGAATTATAGTTTCCTATTTCTCAGTGTACAATTGTTTTCTTTTATAATTCTAACCAATGGTGGAATTACAACCATCAAATTTTATCATTTTCATTAAGATCAAGTATTTTCCTCAGAAAACAAAGTTTACACCATGAATGATTTTGGTACCCAAATTTTATTGGGCCCAGATATGTTTGTGATTAGGGATTTTGGAACCCAAATTTTCTTATTGGATTTACTATAGTAATATTTTACACTCTTTGAAATAAAAACATTACTGGGTTTACATTAATAAAAAAATTCATAAGAATATATATAATTGGAATTAAAAGAAAAATTGATCTTAATAATTTTTCTCTGTCCGGGTTAATAACTTAGACTGGTCTTATATTAGAATGATTTTTTTACAAGTATTTTGGTAATATATTATCTCCCATTTGTAAACCCATATATTAATTTCATTAATTAATCATTTAAAAAGTTTAGTTCATTGATTTCATTTAATAATTGAGAATTAATCTCTTTCTCTACTGCAAAATAAGATATAATATTTACAGATATAGTATTTTGTTTCTTCAAAATTTTGTATTAATATTTAATATAATTAAAATTATTTTGATTAATATTTCAATATTAAAAAACTTCCTCTTTTGAAATGTTATAATAAAGTTTTACATCTCTATAATAAGTTGAACTATGCATAAATGATATAGTGGATACGTCATATATATTTATCATGAACCACATATTTTCTCTTTGAGGTTTGCATTCATGAGTTGAGTCTAAGTCACTTGAGCTATCCTCAGAGGCACTCTAGGTGGATTTCATTACTTTCTTATATATTATAACATTATCATCATTATTCGTTTTATACTTTAAATTACGCAGTCAACCTTAACAAGTCCTTTTCTATTTCACTCATAATAGGTAATACCAATTGTATTGTCATCTCTTTTCTAGTACTTCTTATAATTTAATCTATTATCATAATTACCATTTTAGATCAATTTTTTGTTGAATTTATTCTTATTTTTTACCTTTTTAACGCTTCTGTACAGATAGAATATATCCTCTCTATTATTGGATTGTGATTCCTCGTCACTGGAAATTTCATGTTGAAGTTTATCTTTTTCTTTATATTTTGATATATTATTCTTAATGAAAATGGATTTACACTAAGGTTCATCATCCTATATTCGATTTACCTTATGATATTTTTAATACATCATCAAATTCCCAATAAATTCATTGACATGTAGTTTATTGATGTCTCAATATTTTCTTACTCAAACAGATATCCCTCTGCATCTATCTTGAAGATATCTCAGTAGATGAATAATCTGATATTTGTATGAAAATAGATTCCCAAAGGATATTATTATGTTCTCTATCTAATTTATTCTAAGATATATATTATAAATCATCTCATCAGGTTCCATCTTAAATGTATCATATTTAATTTTATAAGTATTCACTCTCATTACTTTAACATTAGTAGTTACATCATGAGAAATAGCTAATGTATCCAAAACATCAAAAGAAGTTTTAGTAACATATATCCTTTTAAATTCTTCATCTCCAAAAGAACAATAAATAGAATGGATGGATTTGTACTTTTTAGTATGACAATGTTTAGTAGAATCATCCCATGTATTCTATTATGTCTTGGGTAATCCATATTTATCCTCTATAGCATACCATATTTCAAAACCCATTTCTTAAATACACATTTTCATTTATATTTACCATTTATCATAGTTACTTACATTAAAAAAAGAAGGGTTTTTGGTAGAAAAACCATAATTTAAATTATCAATTTAAAAAACTCAATTTAGAATTGACTTAAATATATGATCTTTAAAACACAACTAAAATCATAATGGAAAATATTTTTGAAACTCCATTCATACCAAATGTTGGTAAGAGTATATTAAGAGGGGGTGAATTGAGTACCGAATAAATATTTCTAGTAAAACAGATTTAATTAAAATCCCCCAAATAATTAAAACATACCAATTAATCAAAATATCATATTAATATATTTTCTAATATTAGAAAATATTTATCAAAGATTAACCAAGTATCAGTTAAAATAATTATAAAAATTAATTTAGATTTAGAAATAAAACTACTTTATCATAACATTTTATAAACAAAAATTAAGAATAACAATCAATGTAGTGGTTTTTTATAGTTTAAAACAGATTCAGTTTAAATAGTAGAAAAGAAACAACACAAAACACAAAATTGAATAAATACAAGACGTTCAGTCTAAAGTCGAGACCTAATTCTCTCCCATTTTAAATCACCTATGGCCAAACAAATTATAAAAAATAATCTGGATCAACAGCATGGATTGGGTATACACAACATACAACCATCTATGTAGGCTGTATAGGGAACTCTTCCAAAATAAAACAGGGAAATAAAATAAACAAAGGACGCGTATGGACCTCTTACAAAACACCATGGGTAGACAATGGTAAATATATTATTAATATTATATAATGTATCTTCCAGTTAATGTACATGAGACATTGTGTGTGTTTAATAAATAGAGTGAATTAAATACTTCTCAAAATTTAATGGAAATAAGAAGAAATAAAAGGTGTTAATATAAATAAATGATGATGTTTCTTGGTTTTTTGTGAACTAAATCTTGAGGCTCCCCAGATGTTGCTCAAATAGAATCTTGAGACAAGTGTACAAAAATTTTAGTGAAACAGAGCATCATAATATCTCTTATACTATCTATATGAAAGGATTTTCATAATTGTTAAGATTCAC
The DNA here is from genome assembly GCA_963277665.1 of Viscum album. Taxonomy (NCBI): domain Eukaryota; kingdom Viridiplantae; phylum Streptophyta; class Magnoliopsida; order Santalales; family Viscaceae; genus Viscum; species Viscum album. The sequence goes on from OY728137.1 coordinate 739,912,042, forward strand.
TCTTTCTCAGTCATGATTAGGAAATAATGTAGTGTGTAATCTCTTTAATAAATGAAAGACATGGTCGTCTGTTTTTACTCATCCATTTTGTATGTCATTACATCATCACATTATCAAATCACACACCTCACAACACTCTTTTTTGTTATTGAAAATTTTCAACTCTATTATTTCTTAGTATTATCATAGGATGGATTATTCTTCATAACATATCAGCAACATACAAGAACAATAATTTGGATCCTATACTCTGTGTACAAATTGACTAATAGAAAAATTAATGCATCCCTTTAATAGTTTAATAATAATAATTAAAATAAGTATAAACATTAAATTTGATAATATATTCACGAGAAATATTTTATTTAAAATAATTAGAAATAGTGATGGTGACAATTAGAAATAGTGACAAAATGCTGGCAGTGACTTAGTATAGTGATGATTCTGGTTGATGGTTGGCCATGATGAAGAGTGAAACATTCTCTCGATTAAGATTCATCTCACCAAAAGTAAAGTTCAACATATTTAAAAATTTCTTCGTTTTATGGAAAATTCTAACAGTAGTTCAACTTCAATAGTGACTCATTTCTAGAGGTAGGCCTTTTCGACACTTAGACAAATTTCCAACTTGACAGTGACTCATCTCTGAGAGTAGGTCTTACCCAAAACTTATCTGAAATTATATTTTGACGGTGAATTATATTTATTATTGGTCACTTGTCTTAAATTGTGCGTCATTTCTAGAATTATCCAAATTATCATCCTGATGGTGAGTTACTATAGGCAATGATTATATTCTTCCGATGGGTCTTTCAAAAACATAGCCAAAATTTCACCAAACTGTATTATACAATAAAATGATTTTATAAAACATAAAAACATTACTATCATAATAAAAAAGAATTTATGATTATTAAAAAAAGGGTTCCAATGAGAAAAAAAATATTATTAGTATGGTTGAATTTAATTACTATGATAATTGTAAAATTTATTTTTTTAATGAATATTTTAATGGATATCATATAATTTTTCTCTAATTAATAAAATATTTATAATCTAACTGATGAATATAATATGATTTTTAATACTAGATATACATAAATTATAACTCATTCAATTTTTAATAAACACTTAATATGATTAAAACCCCAAAATTTATAAGTCTTTTATCCACAATAATAGTTTTGTTTATATTATATATATTAATTTAAATGTTTCTTTTATTATATATTGAAATTTAATTAGAATAAATTTATATTAAATTTAATATCAAAAACAATTATGGGGGATACCACATATTTTTATATAAAATATAAATTACATTGTTTAAAACTAGTTACCAAGGGAAAAAATACAAATTTAAAAATGTAAAAACCTATGGACAAATATTTGAAATATGATTAGTTTTTTTAGAAAGTTGTGTTAGAAGATTTCTTAACCCAATCTCACCCCAAAATTAATTATTATAAAATATTGGAGTCATTAAACAAGGAATAGTTTAATAATATCATGGAATGGTAAATGGTATTCCTAAAATCTCTATTTCCTTCACTTTTAAAAGGGGATCACTTCCACCCATCTATAGTTTCACTTCCCATTCGAATTTCTCTTGAAATGAAAACCAAAAGAACTTTCATAGTACTCCATTTATTATCCACAATCCCCTTGTCTATAGAAGATATCTTAAGACTTTTTTTTCTTTTAATAACTATAACATAAGATTAAGTCCCCAATGATGTTAATAATAAGTACATTGTAAATTCAAACAGAGGTAGTGGATCTTCCATTCCATAATTATTAATAATTATTTTCTCATCATATTTTATTTTATCACCTTTTATTCAATATTATTATCATAATAATCTTTTTTTATTATATTATCCATAAATATATATCTACAAAAAATAATTTTCATTGATGATGTTATATATATTTTTATTTATCTTCAAAAATTACATTTTAAAGTAATCTTGATTTAAGGGAACATTTCTATTTCTTTCCCATGCAAATAATTAACCCCATAAATTTAATTAAAACTTTAATATCTTATAAAATTATAATTATATTGTAGATAGACTTATTTATTCAATTAAGGTTTTATAAAAAACAATATGCACATTACTTCTTCAAAAAGAAACCTTATATATTTCATAGGGAATCAATCAAGTAAATCATTTTTATAATTTCTTATCTTGATCCTTATCATGAATTATATATTGTAAATACATGTAAAATACTTGATTCACTTTATTATTTATGAATTTAAGAAATAATTTATTTACATGTTATCTAGGGAATCCATATAACTCACCCTTTGGTTATGCCCTGAATTATATTTATGAAACCCCCTTCCTACTAATTGGTTTGGTAGTTCTTATGGTTTATGTATGGTGTATTTTATTCATGGGTAATGCATAAGTATAGTTTTTATTGTGTTTTGTTTAGTTCTAATACATTGGTTAATGATTTATTTCTCCTAATATGTTATGCATGGGATTTGGGAGTGAACTTAATCCAATGAGGTACATTTTCCAATATATACGGTGAATGGTTAGATAGACTAAGAACAATATATTAGATGATAGGTGGGATTAAAATAATATATTCCTATAATTCTTTTAGTAATTATTTATGTCTCATGATATGTTGTGTAAGTGATTCAGGTGTTAACCTAAACAAACATGGTAGTTTTTCCACATTATGATGATGGCCTTGGGGGTGACCCTCAATTGCATTTATATTGTCAAAAATATTTTAATTACATTTTTTCTTGGGAATCCTTATGACATATCTTTTAGTTATTTATTGATTTATAATTATGAAACATCCATCTTACTCATTGGTTTGATCCTGAGTATCGTTTATATATGGGTTTTTCCCTCATGGGTAATTCATAAGTATGATTTTTATTATGTTATGTTTGGGATATGAAATATATATCCCTCAAATACATTGCTTAAAGATTTATATCCCCTAATTTGTTATTTATGGGATTTTGAAGTGATCCTAATCCATAGTGGGACATTATCCAATGTATATTGTAAATGGTCTTCTCTACTAAGAACACAATGTTATATGATAGGTGGTATTGGGATTATATATACCTATAATGAATTCAGTAATTATTTATATCTCCTTATATGTTAGGTAAAGTATTCATGAGTTAATCTAATCAACCACGGTACTTTTCCCCTTTATGAGGATGGTCATGGGGTGACCCCTAACTTATGTTTATAATATCAAGTATTATATTATTTAAACATATTAAATTATTCCATGATCTTATTATTTCATTTCCTTATTCCCTGATTCCATTCTTATGATCACTATTTTTATGATATAATTTTGTGTCTTGATATTGTCATTTAATGATTTGTTACTATATTTATCCCCTTACTAGTATTTCTAGCTTACTATTTTCTTTATTTATTTTCTAAAAGGTACCCCGTGTAGTTTTATATGATCTTTGGGAGATTGGAGAAAAATGTTAATTTTTAATTAAATATGTTATTCTGGCATTTTATATGATTATTTATGTGCTTAATCATCCAAAAACACTAGACATATCAATAAATAACATTAATTTCAAAGAAATGTATGTTATGATGTTGGAAATAAATTGTGTCTAATTATTTCATCACTATAGTTCCCTATCTATGTATACATCATACAATCCAGAATGTTAATGTGTTTATTTTTCTCAAATGACTCCTTTGATTGTGTTCCTTCATGGAAGTTTATGTAAATTACTCTATTTAAATGATTTATGTTATGGTTTGTATATTTTTACATTTTTGACCATTCATAGAATTTCCATCAGATTTCAACCCTCTGTATCTTTTCTCATTAGATCATTATCAAGGGAAATGGAAGTGTAAGATCTTTAGATTACCTAGGAAGTTATTATTTAGGTATTTCAAATTTCATCCAAATCTTATTAGCCATATATTCATATTCCCCATTGGCATTTCATGGATATTTTTAATATAGTTTAGGATTATATTCAAGAAGTGGGGGAATGTCATTTACATTCCTTATTTTCTCACCACTCACATTACCTTTAGGATTTAGAAAGGTTCGATCTACTAGATTTCTTATATTTTTAAACATTATTTCCACATGACTTCTTATATGTATTTTAAATTCATATATGTAATTATTTATCATTTATAACCTAGTATATAATTTTTTTCCTACATTTTTTTAAGAACATTTTGAGAGTAGTTCAGAGGTTTTATTTTGTTGAAATGATACTGGTTAAAAGTATTATTAGTTATATGAATGATATTACATTCATTATAATGGTGAAATTTATTGTTATTTTTTAAAGGGTTTTTTATCTTGACATTATAGGTTCCCAAACCCATAGTAATCTTGAGAACTATCACTCAATATGTAATTTTTTTATTGAAATTTCATATATTAAATTGATGTTTTAGTGACTCTTAGTCCCTCTTTCTCAATTAATTAATCATTATAATGATTTAGAGTGGAACATAAACCAAAGAACCTTATTGTTTCTTATTTTTTCCAAAATAATATAAGATCTATATATCTAACCATATAATTTAGATACACTTGTTTAGATTCTCATAAGGGTAATTAAAAATATCATACCCTAAAATTAATATTATACAAGTTACTCTTTTTCCAAACTATTGGAAATTTATATCTATTATTTCAATTAATCATTTGGATTATTTTAGTTAATTATAAATCAATTCTACTATTTATTATTGATCTGGATGTTTTCAATCACTATCAAGAATTCATTCAAGATAAAACACTAAAAAATGATTCCAATTAATTTCTTAGTGTGGAAACATACATAGAACATCATGAATCATTAACATTATTCATATAAAATATTTCATGATTCCTATGTTATAACATAGATATCTTTAATTTTATATATTCTCCTCAATATTATAAATAACCACTTTTGGAAGTTACATTTAAGATCATGTCATTAATTTACCTCTACATGATTTAGGTTTCATAAAATTATCTTAGTTACATCTTATGAAGAGAAATGAAAGGTTCTAAAATATTATTGTTCTTCAACTACTCACTGTGGTTTATGTGTTTCATATAACAGGGTCAACTCCATAATATATTTTTTGGGAATCTTGACTTGAATGACTATGATGAATTTGTAACAATTGAATTATACCATTTTTTAATAAAATTTAATCTTTTAATACATGCATATCTATTTTTTATTATGATATAAAAATAGGGAGCACAAAAATCTCTCATGATTTGGATAGGGGGTTTACCCAGGTTATAGAATCAATGTGGAAACTTAAAGAATAACTAGAGTATGACAATGCATTGTTTTCCAAAAAATTGGTATTTTTCATAGATTATCAAATTAATTGGTTACAATGTTTCCCTAAATACACATATTAAGAGGTTATAAATGGTATGTTTCACATCAACTCATTCAAATTAGTATATAATAATTTTACACCACCTTCTTGTAAAAAACATCATTTTTTCACGTACCAGTTGCAGGGCGGTGTATATTGATTTTAATTTCCAATGTTTATATGATAGTATAATTTTAAAGATAGTATTATTTATTTTTTGGACATTAAAATATATTAATAAATATTTTTAGATCTTGGAAATGAGCGGATTCATGATTACAAGGCCCGATGAGACCGAAATTTATATTATAATACTATTAAATATGTTTATATCACATGTGAGTAGTATTTAATAAATAATGAAATAAATCTATAAGGGAGGATCATATAAAAAACATGTTACCATAGATGAATCTGTGATATGGGGTTTACCTTAGGTGTCATATATGTTTTGTCACCGCCAGACGATTGGAGGACTCATCCATTAGTAGGTATTTTAACTGCATTAATTAAAAAACTATTTTAATTAATTCATTTAATACCCCAATCACAATTATCTACAATATTATCTCTTCTATATCAATTATATATGGTTATCCATAAAACCCTGGGATCGTTGAGGGGAGGCTCAAAGTATTAATTATTAGTGAATCAGAATTAGATTATTAACATTGATTAGATCGTGGTATATTGAGAGGTATAGAATGTAGTGAGTCTTCTCCTTCATTTGAGAAGGAATGTTTCACCATCGATCTATCCAAATCAAGCTAAGGTTCACCAATTATGATTTAATCCTTCAATTAAAAGTTTTAGTATGCATTTTATCTATTTTTAATTGATATGTGATAATTTTATCATTGCATGATTCTGTCTCATAAACATAATTTATTTAGATCAATTAATATTTTATATCTCATGTTATATCCCTTCTATGTCCCCTTTAAATATTTATTGTACATGCATGCTTGGAAAATGATGTATTGACTTCATTCTTTTGAATTTACCCCACATTTCTTCACATTCTTCATTATTGGCCCATGGGGTTACGACTTAATAGTGATGGGGAGGGTTTGAGCACAATTGAACCCCCAAATTCTTGATAGTTTGGAAAATGAAAAGCAGGGTAGAGATTTTTGGAAATATTAGGATAGTTTGTGAGATGTAGGAAAATCCTTCGTTGATCTAGGATATGGAGTGTTGATGGAAGGTGATGGGAGACACATAGGAAAATGTTATGGTCATCATTAAGGTGGACTAATTATGATTTCATAGATCAAGAGGAAAAAAAAGAAATAGAAAGAATTATTATATTTGATTATTATGAGTTTAGAGTGTTCAATGGCCAGAAATCATGACAGAAGTGGTGGATCTTGGATCTACATGATAATCTATAATTTCTAGAGAAAATGTGACTACATGAAGTTTCATCAATGAATACATGCCATGTTGCCCCATCCAGCTATGACAGAGAGTTTTTTAGAAAATATAGTGATTAGACATTTTTTGTTGGTCCCATTTGGCCTATGAGCCTCCCCGGGTGTCAGAACCATTTTCTAGATACACATGGATGGGACCCCAACCGATGGGACATGTTGTGTGGTCTAGGAGTACATAGGAATCAGTTTATACTCAACCACAACTAGATACGTGTCTAGATACATGGGAATAACTTTCTGAACAAAATAATGAACAGGGGAACATGGGAAGGCCCCGAGTGGATGACACATGATATGTGGGCCCCTTACACAACATGAATGGTAATGTAGCCTCCAAGTCGGGGCTTGAGGAGAACAATTCCTTGTAGCAGAGCATGGTCACATACATTGTGGACCCCATACATGTCATATAACCCTATGTGAATATCCACCACACATATCTCTTTTGTTCGAACTTGGATTTTGGCATGCGAGTATCCTTTCTTTAGTAGTTTTCCGTGTAAAAAAATATGTTGTCCATCATAGTGGATTTTGAGATACGACATGGAAATTTTTGTGACTATCACTTCTTTATGTTGTGATTCATGTTGGTGGTAGGGATTAGGTGGGATCCTTGGAGAGAGGAAGGGGTTGGAAAGCCATTATTTTTTTATTTTACGGGTCCCCCATACTATTCAAACTACAATTAGTGGAATCCCCTAATGATTTAGTTCGTGGTATCTCTACCGACTGAGTGCCACCCCCTATACTATGGTATTATTCCCCAATCTATCGAGTGGAACCCCATATCATGCTTGGTCGTGGTTCCTCTAGTATAGAGTATCATCCCCCTAAAATACTAGGTTACAACTCCTCTAAAAACATATTCTTAGTATAACCCCCTAACATGATAGGGTGTAGGTCCGTTATGCTTTCAGCAGTATCCCCCTATCATACCAAGGAAAGATTCTATACTTTGAGCGGCATCCAACTATCTAAAAAGGGAGAAGTTCCTATATCTATTTTCTAAGATGAATCCATATATTGTAATAGAGAATGGGTCTGCTTTTTGTTGGATAAACTCGTACATTGGAGTAGTGGTGAGGTGTGGGTCCTCATCAAGACTACTTTGGACAATCACACAAGCATTTGGGAATCAATAATGGACCTTTGGAGCTATACGCATACTCATAATCCTAGGCTATTCTATGATATAAAGATCCAATTTCTCTCTCATTTGGGTTTCTATATGTTAACATATATATATATATATATTGTTAGGTTTTCATTTCCCTCTTTCTTTGGGTTAAGCATACTACTTTTATCATATCTCCTATAAACCCACATTAGGTTTTTGGGGCATTATTCTGGGTATGTATATACTCACCCATGCATGGGATTTTATCAAACATGACATGTCTTAGAGGGATTAATGAAAGATTAGTGGTTATTTCGGTGTGGCATAGTGACACTCGAGTGCATAGAATGTGTACAGTTTTCAGTAATGGATATAAAGATTCAAGCTCTTTTAGCCCTCTTATATTTCAGTTCTTAAAATATTATGACTAAATTTTTGGTTGGGAATATATTTTTATTTTCTAAAATTTAGTTTTATTCTTTCATTATGTGATGTTTCCCAGAGGTACTTACACGCATTATTTTTCTTTAGATGTCACATAACTTTTAGTTATTCTTCTCTAATTTCGTATTGATATGGTTGTTTCCTGAATATATATATACTTTGAAAAGTCCCCACATTTATATTATAACATTTTTTTTCTTGAAACTAGAACCTAGCCAATTATATATGGGATTGGAGTCACAGTGGAACATCCTTCTGTCTTCCAAGTGGGAACCAATGGATATGGTCATTGTAGAATTGCATCAAAGGTTATTCATCATTGGTTCAGAGTTAGAGTTAAACCCATAGTGAATATTTGTCGGAATAAAGGAAATATGGTCAAATTTTCTCATCTATGGATTCCCGACTAGGGAACCATGTATTAGTGTGGTGCAAGATTTATCCATTCACTTTGAGTCTAACTAACATCTTATCAACTCATCATACAACAACATTGTTTGTAGGGATCAATGTTGCATGAATCATATTAGGTCGAATCCTTTTATTTTCCTTCATGAGTCAACTACCCATATACATACATGGATTCACATTTTACCGTTGTATATATTAATCACTTTTAAGATTACTCTATGACGATATCAATCCAACTTAACAATTTAGGTTTGTGACAAGGATCCAATGGGTGATAAGGCCTCTTTTTAGGGGACATATCAAGATGTATTTCCAATAGTCATGTAGATCATGTCACTCCTTCCTCATCTAAAGAGGATAACACCAATAGGGTGGGTGGGGATGTTTTTATACATAGTGTTCTCCATGATAATAGTTCCAGATGCTATTGAGGTTATCTAGTGATCTAGATCCCTAGGAAGTAGAGGATAGGCATGATTTAATTATTTGAGTCTTCCAGTTCATAGAGATCCTGACTAGTTAGATTATCCAACTATCATAAATTATTTTCCATGAAGCATCTAGTCACATGTAGATTCCTTTCATGTAGACAAATGATGAGATGAAATCCTCATGGACTGAATTAAAAAAGATATTTGGTTAAAATAATTTCCCCTCATTCTTTATCTAAATTTATATTTAAGAACTTTTGGAGTTGTAGTAGGATAGTATAAAAGTTGATGAGTATTCTGTGGTGTTATCTAACCTTATACTATACTCCCACAACATGGTTTGGGATGGTTACCTCTTACTATGGATGTTTGAGATGGCTCTCCATAAAGACATACAAGCCAGTTTAGTTCCCCTTTTCATTCCCACCAATAATTGAGTCTTAGAGATAGAGTTGTAGATAGAGGGATTCCTATCAAAGGGGCACAAGCCAGCTGGACAATTTAGTATATGTCATGGGAATTAGCTGTATGAAGAAAACAGTATGTTCCAATAAATAATATATTTGAGTATGATACCTTTTAAAAGTGAATCTCATTCATGTGGATATGAATCAAAGGGTTCACATAGGAGAAAAAGTCAGCTTGGAGAGGGGAATATTATGAAGATGATGGGAATGGTAGTGTGGAATAGGATTTCTAAACCTAACATGTTGAGGAGGTAAGGAAGGTTGTGGAAGGACCACCACTACAGAGGCAACATCATGATTAGGGATCCCCCAAGCATGGCTAGGGTGGCCCCTATGGGGGGAAGATTCAGTATAGTAGTAGGACGGGCTCTAGGAGAAGGATATAATTTCAAAAGGGTGAGGCTATGATCTACTCTCATCACCACCACCAGGCATGCCACAATAGGCTTATGGATTTGGAAGATATAGTTACAAGCCGCTAAAGGCTATGGAGCCTTATGACCTCGTAGGTCATGAGATTATATAAGTTATGATATGTGTTTATTATACACATAATCCTTTACATTTTAGCATAGTTGTAAGTTACTCCATAATTTTCATATTCCATATGTGAGAGCTTGATCTCTCAGTTGAGAACTTATCACAACATTTTTTCTATAGGTTCCAATGGAGTCTAATTCTTTGATATCATTATTCAATAAGTGGTGATAGATTTCTCTTGGTTGAGAGTTTTTCACATCGTACCTCTTAGAAAAAATGATGATACCTTATGATGTTATATTGGGTATAAAAATATCATCCATGTTTTGAGCATTTCTTGACTATCATCAAAGGTATGTCAAATACCTTTAGACTAATTGGATAATATTCTCCATTATGGGTATGAGAGATCTCATTGTTGATCTATTGGGTCTTACGAGCAAGAGGATACATACCATCACCAATCACTTTTTCGGTTTTCCCTTGGTGAAATGGGCATATCAGATATCTCGATTCCATTGATAGTAGAGGACTCTATCGATGTCTACCCTAAGGATGTTCTAGGACTACCTGCAGTGAAGGATATGAACATCTAAATTTACTTTCACTGTGGGACCATAACAATATCTTTCTTTTAATATTTGATATCCCCTGTTGAGATTCGGGAGCTAAGGGTGTAGTTAGAGGACTGTTGAGAGAAGGATTTCATCAGACACAGTATGACTTCTTGGAAAAAACTGGATTTGTTCGTGAAAAAGGAGGATGGCTTCTTGGGTATTTGTGTTGATTATCATCACCAAAACTAGTCCACCGTATATAAAAAGTACCCTTCGACCTAGATTGACGACCTCTTGGAACATTTTTTATGTGTGAGTTGGTTACTAATGATTGATCTTAGGTTTAAATGATACCAGTTTACTATCCATGAGGATGATATTCCAAATCTAGAATTCTGATGTTTCTATAGTCACTATGATTTCATTTTGATTCTATTCGGTGTGACATAAGCCCCAAATTTTTTCTAGAATTAATGAATTGGATCTCTAATACATACTGAGACATATTTTTGGCTATCTTCATAGATTTTATATTCGTCTCATATATTTTTGGGGAAGAGAATGACGAGTGCTTGGGGATGGTCCAAGAAGTAATTTAGGAGCACCATCATTATGATAGGGTCTTTAACTTCTTGTCATGGATCCATGAGGTTTAATTTTTTGGAAATGTCAATTCTAATAATATCTTAGTTGTGGACTAGAATAATATTGATGCATTTCTTGCTTGGGAGCTACCCAAGAAAATGTTAGATGTAAAAAAATTTCTTCGATTAGTGGGGCACTACTAGATGTTTATGATGGAATCTTTCAAGAATATAGACCTTTTTACCGACATAATGTCAAAAGGGGTATTGTTACCTAGAAAGAGATGTTCTTGAGAATTTTTAAGTAGTTGCAGATGATTTTGACCAGATCTCCTATGTTGAAACTACCAGAGAAGGGTGTATACTATATAGTATATTGTAATTCAACTAGAGATAGGATTGGATGCATGTTGACATAGAGGTAGAAAGTGATCACATATGGTTTGAGCTAGTTGATACCTTACGAGTAGTATGGCATGAATCATAACATGGAGTTGAAATTTGTATTCTGGTCCCTAGAGATGTGTAGGAACAATATTTAAGAGAGTGACTTGTTATTTTCATAGACCATCAGCGTCTTTTGTAAATCTTCACACAAAGTGATTTGAACCTGAGGTAGACGATCTGGTAAGTTTTCCTTACAATACTATGGATTCTAAAGTGTTAATAGTCTTTTGAAGGGGAAATGGTGGCATATTTGTTTAACAGGAATCCATGTCCTCATTGTGAGGTTGAGGTGTCTGGGTAGTTTGATTCTTTTAAATTGACCCCGGTGGAGTAGATTTGTGGAGTGTATCATCATTTGATGATGTTGACTCCTCAATTTCACTATTCTATGAAGTAGGATTAGTTGGGATACATCGACTATGAATTTATTCAGGATCATATTTCTTCAATTGATTAACTAGATTAATGTTTTGAAATATACGAACACGACATCCTTTTCTGGGGATATATGGCTGTTCTTGTCCTGATGCGAGATGAGGTGATATAGGATTTTTACACTTCTCCATTGGTATTATATACAGATGCTAAAAATATTTAAATGGACTATTACTGGAATTCTTTGGGGACTAAAATGAGTTGAGGTGTGACTTAGTTCATCTATCACTGTCACAAATGGCATTAGATGAAGGTTGAGCACCAGGTTTTGAATGATTTGACACAACCACTAGAGATCTTGAAGTGGAAATGGGATGGAATATCCATTGATTTTATGATAGGGCTTCTGTAGATAGTGAGAGGATATAATAATATCTGGGTGATTATTGACTATCTAACAAAGTCATAAAACATCCTTACCAATAGAGAAAGGAGTTTTTTGGAGATTCTAGGATAGTTGTACATGTGAGATATCACACATCTTCATGGGGTACAATTTAATATTTTCTTTGACCATGATATGTGAAATATATCACAGCTGTGGAGAGGATTTTAGGAAACATTAGGGACCTATTTGGGGATTAGTATGGAATTTAACCACCTAACGAATGGAAATACCAAGTTCACTATCCGGGTGTTAGAGTACATGCTAAAAATTGGTGTTTTAATCTTTGAATGGAAATGTGAAATCACATTTCACTGGTATTTTTCCTATAAAAATATCCATCCCTATAAAACCATTAGGGAATATTTCATGGCCTCATATAGAACACCATACATATTTCCATAGAGAGAGACTGATATTGGTGACACATCTCTTGTTGGGCCAGAGATGGTGAAGGAGGTAATGGAGAATGTTTAGGTGATCTACAATTGAATGAGGATATCCTATAGAAAATATAAATATTACTTATGTCATCATCATATGTCCTTTGAGATTGAGTAGGGTGATAATTTTTTCCTAAGATTCCCCCCACAGTGTGGATCGTGGAGATTTGTTCGGGGAAGAAATATATACCCATGTTTTATCGGTCCATTCAATATTCTAAAAAGGGTTTTTTAGGTTTCATACCACCTAGCTGTTGGCCCATAGTTACAGTGGATTCATGACATATTCCATGTGTCATAGATGATGAGTTACAAGAATGATCCTACATATGTTATTGACCTGAGTGAGCAGGACATCAAGGACGAATCCAAATTTTCAGTATACCTAGAGGTGATTAAGGATTGGATGGAGAGGATCCTATGATTATGGACCATTCCAATGGTTTTTGTGTTTTGGAAGCATGGAGAATGAGGGATAGCTCCTATGAATGTGTGATCTAGATTCGGGCCCAACATCCCCGCATTTTTTTGATTTTTCTATTTAGGATGAAAATTATTGAATAAAGGAATAATGTATTAACAATATTTTTATTATAATACTTCTAAATATATTAAGAAAAAATTTTAGAGACTAGAACAAAGATGGAATGATATTCTAGGGTCTGATGAGCCTCGAATTAATATTATAAAAATATTAAATATATCAACATCAAGCATGTGCGGTTTTTAAGAAATAATGAAATCAATCCTGAAAAGAGTCTAAAAATGAAAATATAATAACAAGTTTGAATATGAGATTTGGTTTTATCTTTAAGTTTTCCCTAATTTGGGTTCTACTAGGCATTCAGATGAGACATCAATTTTCTGGATACATTTAGTGGATTAATTAATTATTATTTTTTTATTAATTTGTTAATACCCCCATGGTAATTATCCTATATATAATTTCTTCTATATAAATTCTCCATGGTTATGTACATACCTTTGGGATCTTTTATAGGAGGTTCAAAGTGTTCATGATTGGAAAATCATAATCTGATAAAGTATGAAAATTAGATTGATGTGGATTGAGGGGCAGAAAATGTAGTTTGTATTCTTCATCACTAGAAAATGAGATCATTTACAATTATCAATTCAAATAGATTTAGGGCACTTCAATTGTTGTTTCAATAACTAATTAAATGATTGAGAATGGATTTTATATACTTTTATTTTATCTTTTATCTTTTTATCTCCACATGATCGTGTTCTATAAAAATAAATTATTTGTATCAACATATATTTCATATTCCATACTATCTTTCCAAGAAAAACCCATTATGTAATAATAGGCTAGGAATTCTAGGCCAATGAAGGAATATTTTTTTCTATTCATTTTTCCCCATCTTTCTGTTTATTCTTCGCCATTAGACCATGGGGTCATATTTTGATAATTTCAGGGATGGTTTAAGCATGTTCAACCCCAGGGTTCATGATGGTTTGGATAATAATGACTGGGAAGGTGATTTATAATGGATTGGGATATGTTAAAGTATTTGATCGAGGCCGATATGGATGCAGGATCGGGGGTGGTGATGAAAATTGATTTGAGATTCATTGGGTGGATCAACGGGCATTTTTCCAGTGGACAAATTCCGATTTCTAGACATTGAAGGCTTGGAAATCAGTTATTAGAGTTGTTACTTTTGATACTGTGGATTTTCAGTCTTTAATGGCTAGAATTTGTGATGAAATTGGAATATCTAGGATCTACAAGAATATTTAAGCTTTTGTGGGAAATTCATCTACACAATGTGCATTAAAATAACACACACTACATAGAACCATAAAACTATAATATCTAGGGTTATCGAGAATATTAAGATCACATGCCGCATGGTGGGCCAACATGCTATGTGACACTACCTAGGTGGTTGAGTTGTGTGCCAAATGCGCATGTCCAAGACCGTATGAGGGAGGACATATTATGTACTATAAGAGTTTATAAGCATGGCCTAGTACCCAGTCATGGCCAAGTACATCATCATGGCTGATGAACACAACAAAACCACGATCACATGGAATGGCCCATGGTTGTTGAGACATTCCATGTGTACCTCCTTATATGCCTTGTAGGAAACAATGACCTCCAAGTTATGTACACACAGGATCATATCTAGGATGTGAAGTGGGTCCACACAATGTGGGGACCCCATACATGCCACATACCCCTATGAGAAATTGATACATTGTGTATCACCTTAATTTGGACTCAAATTTTAGATAGTGAGTATCATATCCTGATCTTTTTTTTATGTAAAAAGAAATGGTTTCCTTAATAAAGGATTTCAAGATATAACACGGAATTTTCTGAGCATGATTACACTTTAGAAAATGATTGATGGCAGAAATGATCTTGCCAGATCATAAAAGAGAGGCCTTGGTTGGAAAATCCCTATTGCACCACGGCATAAGTCCCCCTATAATCATTGCATTGGTTTTATTGGAACCCACCTGAATTATTAGGGAATTGTTTCTTTGCCTACTGATTTACACATCCCCCCTAAACTATAAGGGTGTGAGTCCCCTATCTATTAATTAGAACCCCCCCCCATCATGTTAGGGAATGTTTCATCAATTTATAGAGTGACACACCATTGACAAGCTAGGGTATGGGTCCTCTACTGATATATAATGATTGGAACCCTATATCATGCTAAAGACTAGGTCCTCTATGCTTTAATTAGAATCCCTCTATTTTACTAGGGTTCGGGCCCATTATTTTAGAGGCATCCCCCATCGAACTAGGTTGTGGGTCTTTTATCTATCAACTAAGTGGAATATCTCTACCATAATAGGTCATCGGTCCACTTCCAACTATATATTGTTCCCCTATATTATGTAGACAAGTGTGTAGGTGTGGATCCTTCATAGGAATTTCTCAAATAGACATGTGAGATATAGGACAACAATGATGGAGCATTGGAGTTATAGGGAGATTCGTCATCCTAGGTAGGGTTATGAGATAGAGATATCTTTTCTCTATTGTTTGGGTTTCATTATGAGAATATATAAATGTTTTTGGGTTTTCATTTCGTTATTTCTTTGGGTTTATCTTACTACTTATATTATGTCTTTTATTTTACCACTTCAATTTTTAGGGCATCATGTTGGGTATTTATATACTCACCTATGTAGGGGTTTTTCCCATAGGTGTCATGTTTTATACAAACGATGGAAAGATCAGTAGTGATTTCAATGGGGCATAGGGGCACTCTGGTTTATAGACCATGGATAGTGGTTGGGATTAGAGATCATGATCTGGTATTGACATACTCTTTTTCATTATGAATTTACATTATAGTATAATGCTTTAAGAGTGGTTTTTTTCATTAATTGTCATGATTTTCATGATCTACAAATACCTGGAATGTAATTCTAGACATTAAAAGAAGGAATTAAAGACTTTGTGTTACTGGGGAATTCAGATAAAAACTAGAGCCATGTGGACCCTTTTTCCATGGTGCAAACTTTGGCTAAGTCACCCAAGAAAAAAACATCAACCACGAGGGCCAAACCAAATCTGATTTGGAAAAACATAACATCATGCATGGTCTGCGCATGGTTTCCCTAACTGTACACCCTCAAACCGTGCAGTCAGACGGATCTCACACGGCCTCTACACGATTGAACCAAACCATGCGTCCTTATCTCCAAGTTGTTTCGAGTGTGGGAGTTGAGGAAAAACCTCCCGCATAGTTTGTGAACTACTTTCCTTAACCATGTGCCATAACCATGTTGGAGTCAACAGATCACCACCTACCATTATCTACTCCTCCTAACCACTCTCTAACCTTGGATTTGGACCCCTAACCACCCCAAGACAAAGGGGGTAGCCAATTATGAAGAGGGGTGAGGTTTTTGGAAAAGGGGGATCAATAGTAGATAAGAGGGAGTAGAGGAGAAGCCTGAAAATCATACTTTTCAATTTTTGGAGTTTTCACTTTTGGTAATTTTCGGATGCTTGTCTTTCTATTTCTGCTATGGTGAACACATATACTAATACAAGTTTGGATTTCAATATTTATTTCATCAGTGGGTAAATACTCAATTTGTTGGTGTTGTGAATGAATATGGAATTGATGAGTGATTAAACTCTTATTATTTGTGTTTTTCATTCTTTCTCTTATTATTCCCTTGAAATTATCTCATTGAATATTGCTTGAAATATAGTATTAGAACAAGAATGATATTTCCAGGGATCCATAGGGGAATTATGTCTACGTTTACACATGATCATTGGTTACTCTTGTAATCTAGAAAGGGGCAGCTCTTTAATGAAATTAATATAAATTAAATTCTAAAACAAGGAATTATAATTTGTTAATTTAGTCAGAATTCACTGGACCAAGGGTAAATATGACTCACTTTAAAGCCTAATATGTGAGTTATCATAAAAAACACAACAAAATAGGAATATATATTCTTGAAGATCTTCAGAAACATACATAGTCCTCACACATCTTCTCATTATCCCTTTTTAGAAATTAGTTTGAGTGTTTTTTTATATTCTTGAGGATTAACTGTTTTTGATATTTGAAGTGTGTAATTATCTGGTCTTCTTGAAACTATATTCCCCACAAGAAAAATTGAGTCTAAAATTCTTCACATTCACTTAGGTTATGAAAAATTGTAAAGCAAGAACACTCTAAACTCTCCCTGTGGATCAACCATGTACTCACTCTATACTAATAGTAATAAAGGGAATATCAATTTAGGTTGTCGAGTATAACACTTCGACTAGAACGACACCAAATTATGGTGACATTCCCAGGGAGATAAATTAATAGAGTTTTCTTAAATTGAGTTGTATATAATAAGTGAAAACAAAAATAAAAACAACTTATTGTTCTATTCTTAATCTCATTTATGTTTTTCCATTGTCTTCCTCATTTATGCTTGGTGTGTTATTTAATGTTGTGCAGGACTAAAACTATATTAGTAGTTGGGTCACATGTCCCAAGAGTGTCGAATCATTGAACATACTTATGCTTGATACATAAATTGAGAGAACTGTTTCCAGGCGATGTCGTTCACTTATGGATGATCCCAACCCAAATGCCCCCATTGTGAATATGGAGGAAGAAAAACATGTTGTTATCCAAAGAGTTGGGCAGACGTTTTCAATTGACAGAAACCCACAATTGTCTACTAAGGATGAGAAAAACCAGAATCCACTAGAAAATTTTATGGACTATGTGAAACAGCACCAAGAAAGACTCCCAACTCAGTTTATATCAGGGTTAAGATACCCACAGCCACAGTAATATCTTCCAGAAAATAGGAAACCATATTTACCTCTAAATCAGTCAAGATATTTTCCTTAAGTACGGGAACAGTATATACCACAAATGCATCTAAAACAAATACCTTCACGCAATACTCTTAAGAAGTATGGGCTAAATTCCATACATGGTGCCGATACTAGCATAGTGAGACCACCAGTGCAAGACCAACACTTTGAGATCAAGTCGGCTATCACACAGCTTATTCAAAACATGGTTCAGTTTGGAGTCTTACTAAGTGAAGACCACAATGCTCATATATTGAATTTTCTAGAAATTTGTGACACATTCTCGTACCATGGAATGTATGAGGATGCAATTCGTCTTTGGTTATTTCCCTTCCCATTATGGGACAAGGCTAAAGAATGGATTAAGGGACTACCTCAATAGTTCATTCTCACATGGAAGGCATTGGACCAAGAATTTATGTCAAAGTATTTTCCTCCCACCGGGATGGTCACTTTACGGAATGAGATTCACAATTATCCGCAACACAATTAAGAATCATGATTTGAGTCTTGGGATCATTTCATGGATATGTTGAGAAAATGCCCTCATCCTGGACTCCCATTGTGGATGAAAGTCCAACATTTTTATGGAGGTATCACTACGAACACCAAATCAGTGGTTGATTTAGCGTCTAGAGGTAAAGTTATGTGGAAATATCTAGAAGAACTCTTTGATTTGTTCATGAACAACTTTCAATGGAATTCCAAGAGAGGTACTCAAAATAGATTCTTGAATAACATTGATTCCACTATGATGTTTACACCCCAACTTGATGTTGTATCCAATAAGATAGATGCGTTGAATCTGAAACACACATCTCAAGTTCAATTACTTAATCACCTGGTATGTAGTGATTGTGGTGATAATCACGCCTAGGTGAGTGGTTTGGGGCAGGTTTCGGTCCTTCAACAAGCAGGGTGAACTATGTTTCTCAGTACCAAGGGTCAAATATCAATCCTCAATACCAGAAACTGGCCTGGATGTTTAATCAAAATTTAGGAATGTGGCTGCAAATCCAAAATACTCATCCCCAACCACAAAGACTGCCTAGTTATGGTGAGAAGCAATATTCGAATCCTTATCCAAGGTAGCAATGAGGAATTTAGTTTCATCCAAGAGCCTACCCCAAACAAGGGTATCAAAATCCACGTCCTACATAGACACCAAGGCATCCACCACCTCAACTAGTTTCACAACAACCCCAGCGGGAACCCCCATCAGGGCTGGAGGAAATGATGTCCAAATTTATAACAACTACTGAGACCATATTACAGAATTAGGAGGTATCCATTTGAATCCTAGAAAATCAGATTGGGATACTTCCCAATCAACATTCATTAAGAAAACCCGATACACTATCGAGTAATACTAAAAAAAGTCCAAGGGTGGAGAATATTGCGGTAATTTTATAAAGTGGGATAGAGATTCCACAGAAAGAAAAAACAAGTCAAGGTGAATCCAAAAATACAACTCCACCTACATCCTCTTCCGATAAGGAAGATGAAGCTGAGGAATCTCCCTCAACACATGAACTAGTCAAGTATAATTAATCCTTATAGGGAAAGGGAAACGATATGGTTAACCCATATGAACCCACCTTACTGTTTTCTTCACGAATGATGCAAAGGAATCTGGATCAATAGTTTGTGAGTTTTATGGATGTCTTACTAAAATTGCATATCACCATTCCATTTGTAGATGAATTAATTGAAATGAAATCATACACAAAGTTTATGAAGGAAATCCTCTCGAATAAGAGGAAAATGGAGGACTTGGGATATATTACCCACACCAAGTAATGCTCACTGGTGGTGAAACACTCTCTTCCTACTAAGTTCCAACATCTGAGAAGTTTCAAAACCCATTTCACAATCTTATCTTGTGAGTTTGGGAAGGCCCTCTATGATATGGGGACAAGTGTTAATCTTAGGTCCTTTGGAGTCTTCAAGAAACTGGGGTTGAATTATCTCAAACCAACTCAAGTGAAATTACACCTGGAAAATTGCTCCATTAAATATCTTATAGGGCTACTAGAAGATATGCTAGTGAAAGTGGGGTGATTTATTGTGCCTTTATATTTTATTATACTAGACATAGAAAAAGACCTAGCAGAACCACTCATTTTAGGACGACCCTTCTGGGCTACTGGGAGAGTTTTAATCGATGTTCATCAAGCCGCGTGGATACTTTGAGTGGGGAATGATAAAATATATTAAAAAATCCTCAAGGATGTTAAAAAAGTCTAACTTATGGAAAAATAGGAATGTTAGTCATTGACTACAGTGGCTGATCACTTTGGCCAAATGAGAGATGACATGGGATGTTACTCTATCACCAATGAACCTATCGTAGAAGACATCCAGCATGAAGAAGAAGTAGAGAAGCGTAAATTTATCATGGGCTAGGGTGGTCATTATTTGTAGTGAGTAGTGTTCCCATATATGCTATATCGGGCTGAGTTCGATCCAATTGTGCCTTTAGTTCTCAAAGCTCGACAGCTTGAGTTGAAACCTCCCCTGTCTTCATTAAAATATGAGTACTTTAGGGATTGAAATACCCTACTGGTGATCCCTGATGAATCACTTGTAAAATATCAATATGAGGAATTCATAAAAGTTATGAGGATGATAAAACATGGAATTGGTTGGATGGTCGCTGATCTTATGGGTATTATTCCAACTATTTTCACTCATAAGGTTCTACTTGGGGAAGGAGAAAAGCCCTCTCAGCAAGTGTAGTGACGGATAAATACTTCAATGAAGGATGTAGAAAAGAGGGAATTGATTAATTTATTAGATTCCAAAATCATCTACCCAATTTTCAACAGTCCATGGGTGAGTCTTTTTCAAGTGGTTCTCAAGAAGGGGGTATCACTGTTATTGAAAATGAGAAGAATGAACTAGTCACAATAAAAAAATAACAGGATGGAGGGTTTGTGTAGACTTCTGAAATCTCAATGACTCCACCTGAAAGGATCACTTCCCACTTCATTTTGTGGTTCAGATGTTGGAGAGAGTGTCAGGACACAAGTTCTACAGCTTCTTAGATGGTTATTCTAGATATCACCAAATTACTATTTCCCCGGATGACCAAGAAAAAATCACCTTAACATGCCCTTATGGAACTTTTTCTTATCAATAGATGTCTTTCAGCATATACAATTCTCTATCCACATTCTAATAGTTTAAGATGGAAATATTCCATGATATGGTAGAGAATATTTTATAAGCCTTAATAGACGAATTATCAATATATGGGAAGTCATTCAATACCTGCTTGAGAAATTTGGGAATTGGTTCTTGAATGTTGTGATCGCAATAATCTGGTTTTAAACTGAAATAAGTGCCATTTTATGGGAAAAAATGGCATCATCTTAGGCCATCAAATTTCCATGAAATGGATTAAGGTTGATCTAGACAAGATTGAAGTAATCTCACAGCTTCCCATTCCAACTTTTGTTCAATCCATTCAGAGTTTTCGGGTGCATGCAGATTTCTATAGATGATTTTTCTATGACTAGTCCAAAACACCTCACCCATTGACCAGTCTTCTTTTGACAGATACAATCATAGAATTTGATGAAACATATACTACAGCCATCCAACTTTTGAAAAAAAATATTGGTTGAGGCTCCTACTATGATTTCCCCTAATTGTGAGGAGCAATTTGAGATTATGTGTGACGCAAGTGACTATGTGGTGGGGGAAGTGCTCAGACAGTGGTTGAGTCATATCTTCAGACCAATTTATTATGCAATCTGAGTATTGAATAAATCACAAATAAATTACACTATCATAGAAAAAGTAATTTTAGCATTGGATTTCATGTTTGATAGATTTCTCTCTTACATGGTTATATCCAAAGTTGTTTTCTACACAGACCATGTGACACTCAAGTATTTTATGAATAAAAAGTATCTCAAACCATTACTCGTTTTTGGGTAATCCTCTTCCAAGAGTTCGATTTGTAGATTTGGGATAAGAAAGGAAGTGAAAATGTTGTTGTCAAACATCTCTCTCTGTAATAATTACCCCATTTAGAAAGAGAATATGACAAGGAAATTCAGGAGGATTTCCTAGAAGAGAAACTATTCTCAGTTGAAGTAACACCTCGGCCATGGTATGCTGACATTGCTAATTACTTGGTCACATGATTCATTCATCTAGATTTTATATTTCAAAAAAATAAACGTTTTATATCTGAGGTGAAATGATATTTTTGGGATGACCCACTTCTTTTCTGCTCATGTGTTGATGGGGTGATCTCATGATGTGTCCTAGATGATGAAATTCTAATAATTATGGAATTTTTTCATTCTTCTCTAGTTGAAGGGATTCGCGGGCCAGACCAAACAATAACAACTATTTTACAATATAGATTTTTCTAGCCTTCCATGCACAAGGACACTCGTTATTTGGTATCTCGTTATGATAGGTTCTAACGAACTGCTAACATGGGTCGCCAAGATAAAATTCCCCAACATCCCATCCTTGAAGTCGAGGTCTCTGACGTGTGGGGAGTTGATTTAATGGAACCCTTGCCACCATAATTTGTAAATTTATATATTCTAGTATGTTTTGATTATGTTTCCAAATGGGTGGAATCTATGGCCACAACCCACAACACGGTGAAGGTCAATGTTTCCTTCCTAAATAAAAATATTTTCAGTTGGTTCAGAGTCCCACAAGTTTTGATTACTGATCAAGGGACACATTTAGACAATGCGTTGATGATGAATGTGCTTTTAAATTAAGGATTATTGTACGACCAGGGGACACCTTATCATTCCCAATCATGTGATCAAGTGGATGTATCAAACCATGAATTGAAGAAAATTTTAGACAAGAATGTGGGAGATTCAAGGAAGGACTGGTCCAAATGCTTGATGATGACTTGTAGCCACCCTAGACTAACTTCAATACACCTTTGTGTCAGTCTATCTTCTGATTAATCTATTAGAAACTGTGTCACTTTCCATTCGAACTGGATTAAAAAGCCGATTGGGCTATGAAAGCCTTAAATTGTGATCTAAAGGCCCTAGAAGTGAAATAGAAATCTCAATTAACAGAGCTCGATTATATATGATAAGAGGCCTATGAGAATTCTAGACTGTACAAGGAAAAGAAAAAGGTGGTTCATGACCACTTTATATCCCAAAAATCCTTCCAAACTGAAAATTTTGTATTGTTGTTCTACTCGTGCTTAATATGGTTCCTAGAAAATTTGAAGTCCCAATTGTCGAGAACCTTTATAGTTATCAAGCTCTTCCATTATGGTGCGGTGAATATTTCTAGAGAAGATGGTCAACTATTTAAGGTGAATAGAAAAAATCTCAAATCTTATCTTCTCATGGAAGAAATGATATGCACGATCTATACCATGCAGTTCTGGTAGCAAGTGGCTCAAGTATTTCGAGATCGAGACAATAAACGTAGCACAGACCAAGAGGTAACCCGAAATTTTGAAAACATTTATTAAAAATATTTTTTTTCATGTGTTCTGAGGACAACATGTTAGTGTGATTATTTTAATGTTTTCATGTTTTAATTATAGGATCTATGTGGAAAAATAGATATATTATTGAACTTTTATTATGCAGAGCTTGAAATATAATTGAAAATCACACATTAACTTTAAAATTATTAGGAGAATAAATAGATCCATTCAAAAAGGGGCATATTTCATTCAAACTAATGAAATTTCAAGAACCAAGGAACTGCACAGTTTTCACATAGTTTCCCTAACTATACACCCTCAAACCATGCAGTCAGAGGGATACTGCATGGTTTTCGCACGGTCTGATAAACTTTGTGCTCAAGCTATGTGGGTTTTTCTGGGATGCCCAATTTTTTTAAATAACACCCCCTTTCTTATTTCCTCTTCTTGAAGTCGTGAGACACCTACACCCTCTCATGTGTTCCCCTACTCCCCTTCCTCCTTCCTTATTCTTCTTCTTCTACAAAGATCTTGCTCCTCCTTCTTCCAGATCATTCATTACCACGGTAATCTCCCTCAATCCTTTTCCTTCTTTCTTCTTCTTTTTCCATTTCTCTCTCAGAATAGGGCTAGGGTAATACGATTTTTTCTCACCCTCCCCTTGTCTATTCTTCTTTTTTTTCTTTTCTTTTACTTCATCCTCACACACATCCCTTTCAAGATACCCTCACCCACTAACCATTTTTATTTTTTAAAATCTAAAACCCTAATTTCAACTAATTTAACCCTAATTCTCTAGATTGAGATTTTATATTTGTTATTTAAGTTCTTATATAATAATTAGTCAATTATATATCTATTCTTGTATTTTTTTGTGGAATTTTAGTGTATGTGATCCATTGATTACAGGTTCCACCCCATTCCCCAATATGTCAACCTCTAAAAGAGCTTATGTTTCCTGTTCTTTCGGCCCACTTGACCCCCATCTAAAATTCATACGCAAGAAAGAGGCTTCCATATACTATATTAGAAGCACCCATACTATTAAACCGCATCATAGTTTTGAACTATAAAATCTTGAGGCCTTGGGAATTTCTGAGGATCTTGAGCGATTAATTTCCCAATGTCACCTTACCCTGGCCCTCTCAGTGAACCACCCTTCTTATCAAGAGGTTATTTTTGAATTCTGGGCCTCCTTCCCATGTTGCGATCAGTATACAGAGGATGAACAAGGATTTCTCGGTGAGTAGGATGGTGATGTCACATTCCGACAAATGAAAAAATTCTTCAGCTTACACCTAAGTGAGTTCGGTACTTTCACCAATATTTATGACCGTAACCATATTGAAATTGTGCCATATGTTGAGGCCCCTTTTGAATGGGACACCACTTAAGCCCGTGCTTTTTGGGCCATAGTTGCTCAGTTCCAGGAATCATATGTTCCCCAAACTACTAAGGCTTCCTGGTTACTTAACACGCTGCATCAGATAATGTACAAAATAATTACCACTTACTTCACCACTCTATCTCATAGTGAAGTTAATGTCAACCTGCAGTACCTTTTCCTCTTACACTCCATGATCATGGGTTACAAGCTTAACCTTACTTTTCAATTCACCCAGTACCTGCAGCACATGTTCTCCAAGCCAAAATGGGACATTTTTTGTGGCCACTTTGTTACTCTATATATGGGCTACCTCAATATTGAATATGATCCCACCTCCTTTACTGAGCATCCTCCATCTCCACGTTTGATCTTAACCTCATCCGTCATATGAGAATGATGGAGTACGATGGCCAATGTTTTCGATTTCATGGCCAACATATGGTTGAGCCAACCACTAAACCACATAAATCCATTGAGAACCTCATCCCCCACCACCCCTCTCCCCATACACCAACATCCCACTCGCCTCCCCCTCTAGCCCCTATGGGCCCACACATTTTTTTGTTCTACCCCTACCTCCCTAGTCCCACTATGGTTATCGGGACCTTCATTGGAAATGGAAGCTGGACTCATATGCTATATTTGACTATCATGTGGAAGCCCTGATATGCCAGGTGGCCGGCCTTAGTCTCCACAACCTGCCTGAGCCCGATCGGTACCGCATTATGCCCAACCACCATCCATCTGACTATATTCTTGAAGATTCCCCCTTTCACCCAGATCTAGCACAGGGAACTTCTCCAAGAGGTGGTTCATAGGCATCCCCTCATACTAAAGGCATGCCCACTTATTCCCCGATCGTAGATCCAGCATGGAATGTAGATGCTCGTACCCAATTTCGTGACCCATATGAGCCCTACACTAGCTAGTGGAAGATTTAATCTATTTTATGCACTCTTTCTCCTCCCTTAATGTAGTTGTTTAGTTAATTGAAAAACATTTTTCCTTTCTCATGATACATTTGAATGTTTTTCTTGTGTCTTTTACATGCCTTCTCCCCTATTCTATTTGGATACCACTGCTTCAATTTTGTTGGTTTCCCCATTGAAGTACTCAAGTGGATCAGTCCCTACGATTCAAGGCTACTCTATATGATCTTTCCCACAATTTTATACCGCCCATTACTTGTTTTCTAGGGGAGGCACTTCGTTCTCATTTCTTTCTTTCCCTTTCTACTTCTCTCCGTCCCCATGCCCCTAATTTCCTTTCCCACCATTCTTCACCTTACCACCTTCAGAGGGGATCGTAACTACTTTTAAGTGTGGGGTGAGAGTGCCCACTTATGGAACCCCATTTGATTGGCTACTTGAACAATTACCTAAGATGACATGTTTTTTTGAAGGATTTCTAAAGTGTTGTTATAGGTATGAAAGGCTTATATCAATTGGTTTAAATTAATTTTGGGGAATTCTTTCTAAAAGTTACTTATATGTTCAGAATAAAAACCATCTTTCTGATAAGAATAAACATTATAATTCTTGAAAAGGAACCTTTAGTCATTTATTTTAAAATAATTCTAATAATGACTTTTATATTTGTTATAATATAAATTAAAGAACCCATTAAAATTGAACTTAATTTATGCATAAATAAAGGTGAGGCTTGGGAATTGTGGTTGTTGCACTAGTGGTTATCACGAGATCTTAATTTCATAAACTATTGACATGATCTAAATTGCCATCATGCGTTGACATTAACAATTGGTCTGAATTGAATTCTAGTATCTCTTACCACTCAAAAAATTATATATTTTTTATGAGATATGAAAATGCATCCCCAAAATTTTTTACAACCCTTCAACCTTTTCCAAAAGATGGAAGTCAATGAGGGTGTGTGACCTATAAAAGTTGTAGCCAGCCAAATGGTGATGAAGAACCCTGAGAATAACCATTAAATTTGTATGATGAGATAGAAATGGAGGTTGGGAGTATTTTTGAATGAAGAAGGACAAATTCAGTTGTACGCAATATTAATTTATGAGTGAATGCTTGAATTTTTGGGATTAAGTCTACCCTGTTTGAAAATTTTATAAATTTGGGGAGACATGAATAATGAATGTGGTATTTTTTTTATAATTCATTCAAAGTCTATATTCATTAGATTGATATAATCTGTGACTTTTCTACTTGTTCATTTGGTAATTCCTCTGAAATAATTTTATAGGCACTGCTTTGAGGAAAAACAATCAATGAAGTGTAGGGGAGTTTGATGCGCTCTTCTGCATAGGGAATTTCAATTCATCTTTAATTATTTAAGAGTTGTTGTATGAATGAATTGCCATGATTTTCAAAATCTACATATATATGGATAATGATTATATACATTGAAGGAATAAATTGAAGAATTTTCATTAACAGAGAATTCAAATTGAAACTGGAGGCATGTAAACCATTTTTCCATGGTCCACACTTTGGCTAATTTTCCTAAGCCGAACGCCTCATCATTGAGGTCTGAACCAAATCTGATTTGGCAAAACAAAACATCTCACTTGTTCTATGCACAGTTTACTTAACATTGAACACTCAAACTGTAAGGGAAGAGAGATCCTGCATGGCCTCTATACGGTCGACCCAAACCAGGCAACCTGCTCTCCAAGCCATGTGGGGTGTGAGAGTTGTGCCAGAACCTCTCGCATGTTCTATGCACTATTTTCCCTAATCGTGTTCTATAACCATATGGTAGTCAGCAAAGCACAACCAACCTCTATATGCTCTTCCTAACAACTCTCTGACCTGGGATTTAGACCCTTAACCTAACCAAGACAAAGGGGGATATCAGATTATGAAGAGGGGGATATTTTTTTTGTAAAGAGTGGATCAACAAAAGAAAAGAGGGAGTATAGTAGATGCTTGAAGCTCATTATAATCAATTTTTTGAGTTTTATGTTTGGTAATAATCAGTTTCTTGTCTTTCTAATACTGTTATGGTGAAAAAATTAGGTAATTCAAGTTTGGTTTTCATTTTTTATATCATGTGTGGCTAAATCCTCTATATGTTGGGGTTGTGGAAGAATATAGAATATTTGTGTGATTAAACCCCTATTTTTTATGTTGTTTGTGGTTTCTCTTATAATTCCCTCAAAATACAAGCATTTAATATTGCTGGAAATCCTGTATCAGAACAATAATGTGATTTCCAGAGATCCTCAGGGGAATTACGGGTAAGTTTACCCATGATCATTGGTAACACATTCAATATTGAAGGGGTATAGTCTTTAATGAAATTAATAAAAATTAAATTCCATACCAAAGAATTGTGATCTATTGAATTAGTCATAATTCACATGACTATGGGGAAATCTGACACACCAGAAACCCAGAGATGTGAGTTATCATGAACAACACAACACAACAGGAAAAAATATTATGGATAATCTTCAAAAACATCCACAATCCATCCACATCTTCCCATTATCACGTTTTAGAAATTATTTTGAGTGTTTTTACCTATTCTTCAGGATTAAACATTTTAGAAATTGGAAGTGTGTAATTATATGGTCTTCTTATAACAGTTTTCGAAAAAATATATATCAGGTCTACAATTAAGCATATTCACTTAGGTTATGAAAAATAGTGAAGCAATAAAATTGTAAACTCTATATGTGGATCGACCATGTATTTACACTGTACTAGTAGTACGAAATGGAATATAAATTTGGGTTTCAGAGCATAACACTTTGGCTAGAACAACACCAATGATCTCTAAAACACCATATGTTTTTATATATTATTTTTTTGAATTAATAAAAATTATTTGATATCTTTTGTTACATGAAAAAACATTTTACCTTGTGTTATATGCAACACTGAGTTTTTAAAAACTGTGGAATATTAATAATATTATTATTTAAATATGAAAATTACAAGCTAACTATTAAAATTTACAATATGAATACTAATAAGTAGTTTTAAAATATTATGTATAATAGTTTTATAGAAAAAAGATATTGATACAAAAGTACTTAATTTCTATATGCCTTTATATGTTTTGAAAATATTATTTTCTAAAAAAAATTATTACATTTTCAGAAAAAATAAAAAAAAAGTAATCTATAAAACTATAAGAAAACTCATTTTAAAAAATATACAACATTTTTAAAATCTACATGTCAAAAGTATCTTAGAGATTATTTTTCAAAATTTTCTTGTGAAGATTAAATTAATGATGAACAGTGAAAAATACTTGTTTTTTTAAGAATTATCATTTCTTTATAAAAATTTACAAACTTTTCATTTTTTTTAATATAATTTTCAAAAAAAAAATTAGTTCGGTTATATATCTATTAATCTAGTTTTGATTTTTGGAATAAATTTCTTATTGTATTTTGATATAATTATTTTAAAACATTTTTATATTTTCCATTTGGAAAACTACTTTCTCGCTATGTCTAATAGTTTAATTTTTAATTTAATTTTTTTAAATCAATTAATAGAATATGGAAAAAACATTCCATATTTTTAATGAGAATAATTAATATTTTATAATATGGGAAAATTATTTTTTTACCTTATTGAATAATAAAAATTATTTTGCACGGTTAAGTTAAAAATGGATTTACTGGGTGTTAAACTAAGAAGATAATTGTTAAAAATTACATAAAACATTCCCAAAACATATTCGATGGATAGACATATACCATATCATCTATAAATTTTTATAATGGACTATTTTTTACCCTTTTGAATGTGAAAAATGTGGTTATATATTTTTCTTTCCAAAAATTAAAAGTGTGTAGCTCCCCAACCCCTCTCCTCTCCTCTATACAGATTCAACCCCCATATTTTCAGAAAATACCCACTCAAATAAATTAGTAAATATAATCCTATATTCCTAGATTCCTTATTTGTTTTATTAATCTCTTCAGATAAGGCTTCACTTATAAGCCAAAAGAAGATTTCTAAAAAATATGTGAATTCTCAAACTATCATTTTTATAATAAATATTCTTCCACCTCCTTGAAATATAATTATATTATGATTATATAAAAACAAAATTATCTCCCATATATTGAGTTATTATTATCTTAATGGAATAACCTATATCTATCTTCTATTATATCAAATTTTTTATGAAATCACCATTCGCGTGTAAGATGGAAATTGCCTCATGAGCCGACGTTATTTGTTTTCCATAACCACTAATAAAAGTTGAATATAATAATAGATTAATAACTTATATATAATATTTAAGATATTATTATTATTATTTAATAAATATATCACATATTACTTCTTTCAATACATTCTGTTATAATGTAATAACAAAGTGTTTGTGTGTTTACAATGGACTACTGCCTCATGAAGTGATGTCATTCCTTCTTGAAAAACACATCAAGTGGAAGGTAATAAGGATGGATTTACACAAAAATATTTGATAAATAATAAATAATAAATTATTCTAAAAATGAAATATATTATTTACCTTACCTTCAATCAATCCATCAAGAAAATGGAAACAGTGTTCATCCGTATGTACGACCTACCGTCACTGTGAAATGTGTATTTCAATTTCTATCTCTAACATTTATGGACTAATATAAATACATATATAATTAATATATTTTATAATTATATCATGGTTATAATTCTATATTTTATGGAACAATGAAAATTTTAATAGGACTGAAAATAAAAAATCAAAATATAAATGAAAAAATAAAGAAGATATTACCCAAAACATTACTTTACCCTGAAACTGTTAACAAAAAAGGTAATAAATCATAATTATTAAATCATATATGGTATGATATATATAATTAGTCATCTATAATATATGTATAATAAACATATATTTATCATAAAGTAGGTTTAAATGTGTAAAATTAAGTCAACATCTAAGGTAATGTATTTTTGTCTCACCTTATACTTCAGTGACACATATTCCATATTCACCCACTATTTTTGTGTATTATATACTAAAAATTAATTAATATTATAATACTTCATCAAAAAAAATTTGTTTAAATACAAATTTTTGCATTACTATTTCATGGGTTTTATGGTCCAATAGTTACCAAAGCAGTAAAGCAATTATATCTTAATTTGTCTTCATCAAGGTATAAGATAGGTTATGTGCATGTCTTCTTTTATGTGATGTATATATATATACATTGGAATGTAAATTAACTAATTTATCTATTATCATGATATTATAAATTTCATTTAATTTTATTCTTTTGCAGGCTTATGATTAAAAGTTACCAATGTTTTATGAGTTTTATGTTACAATCTCATCACATATGGGATTATCTACAATTATAATTCCAATGTTGAAATATTAAGATTTATCACTCATGAAACTCATGAATTTTATTATCCTATGGTTTTCTAATAATAATAAAAAATCCCTCAACATTCCTCTCTTTATTTATGAAAGAGTCACAATATGTTTTTTAAAAAAAATAATTATTTCTCTCTTCAGTCCAAACCAATTTTTCTTCCAAAACCAAGTTTTTAAAAAAATTATAAAAATGTTTCCAAAATTCCATAAAGGATTTATTAAATAAAATTTTATCAAATTTTTTGTTTAAAAAAAGTAAATTTAATCTTTATGTTGTTTTCTAAATAAATATTGTTTGGTTTTTACTAAAAAATTGAACAGAATATTTGTTTTTTCGGGTATGAAAATTACCACCACCATGACCACTCAATATTTTAAATATTCCATTAATAATTTTCAAGTATATTTTCAATGAAAATGATTTCCACAATTTTTTTTTTTGAATTTAACTTTTATAATAAAATTATTTTCAAATAAATATTATTTTTCTCGTGAAATTTTCAAAGTGATCATTCAAAATTATTATCCATTATAATATTAAATACTTTAATATAACTAACTATTTTCGAAGTATATTATTTATGGATACCATTACAATAATTTATTTAAGTGTTTTATGTTTATTCTAATAATATGTTTATAAAATCCATTTCTTTTTCCACTAATTATGTTATGAAATGTTTTTGAATTCCATTTCATTTTCTTGGGTATGATATGATGAATGTTTTATGATCTTATAGCACACATATTTATGATATCTCTTATGTGATTGGTGGGACCTATATCTTCCTATAATTTATTTGATAATTTTTTATATTATATAAGTTCAAAGGGTATATGAGAGGTTATCCAAAGCTGGAAATAAGGTTCATGGGTTGTTGGTCCCAGCCCAAAAAGAGGGAACACAAGAGGTTATTCCAATCCCAAAGTAGGTAAATGGGTGGTTAGACCAATACTAACATGTTACGATTATTTTAGATGATATCAGTTATATAATATTTTTAATTCTTATATTTATTCCAAAAAATTTGTTTTATGATATTATATCATCTCGTAGATAAGGAACTTTTATTTCATTATGATTCATGTCTTATGAACTAAAAATATTTTTTCCATGACTCATTTCTTTGAGTTATTATATGAATTTTATGGTTTTCAAATGTTTATATTAATTTAACATACTTGTACTCTCGTTATATGTTTATATGACCCCTGTTTACCCTTACTGAACATCTGAACTCACCCTTTTTGGTGTTTCCTTTCCCCATGTTATGACGAACGGTATTATGTATGATAAGTATAAGAAGGGTCATAGTTATGAAGATCAAAGTGGGATATGTCCTAGCTCATTTATAGACTAGAATTTTATTTGTCAAAGTTTCCAAAGAAACTAGAATTAAATGATTATCACAGGGATCATTATGTAATGTAAGGAATATTCATCAAATAAGATGTAATATTTTTCTATGAGATGTTTCATTCTTTACATTTGGGAACATATAAAGGTTTAATTATCCCTTGGAAACTAGGGTGAGACAAATTTAGTTATATCACAATGAAAATTTATAAGCATATATATTGGGATATGTATAAGGATAAGTATAATAAGGATTCAAAGTATAGGAAAATATCCTAGAATTTTGGTAAAGGATAGACCATGTGGTTTCCCATAATTTACATCCCATTATGGATGTTATAAGTGGTGTTTTCTATGAAAAAGTGATACTTAGTGGTAATAAAACCAAAAGGATGCATTGAGGTGGACTCAATTATCACTTGGTGAATGAAAGTGGGAACATTTGTACAACTGGATTGATAATATTGGGGGATATGTTTTGTATGTTCACAAACTTTTTACAACCCATAATGAAGGAATTGAATAATGACAATGAATATCCTTGGTTAAATCAATGTCTTCATTGATTAAAAATCTTGTTTCATGATTCAGACATCCAATAAGTGAATTTTCATGATTATGTGGTTCCCCACTATGATTATTGTTTCATATACTCCAAATTTTAGTTTTATTCAATGGTTATAACCCAAAAGAACAATTCAAATTCTATTTTAAATGAAAAATGAAATTATTTTCCTCCCGAGAATCCAAAAAAATATAGAATATAGAATAAAATATCTTATTACAATGCTCACCAAAATTTCTAAATCCGTAAATCATTATGATGATGAAAAAGAGAACAAGTTTAAATGCTATTCTCTTTAGTATTTTAGGAAGAAACTATCTCCTACTTTTAGTGGATCATTTTATCTTCTAGCTATTGAGCAACGGATTAAAACCAATAAAAAGGTATTTTTCATTCTCTAGAGTTAGGATCATGGAAAATACATTTTGGTTTTCTATAACTTGGATGGTGAAGATTATAAATGATGGAATTTCATCAAAAATAAAATAGAGTTTGATGAAATTATCTCCAGGGAGTGGGATTATATTAAGATGTTATTTTTCAATATGTACTTACGGCGTACTCTTTATACAAAAATGGATAATGAATTACTTGATAAAAAATAGTTGGATGTTGAATTTGTTGCAACCTATGAGGAGAATTTTACAATAATTATGAGGTATACTTATATAATTATAGTT
Source organism: Viscum album (assembly GCA_963277665.1). Taxonomy (NCBI): domain Eukaryota; kingdom Viridiplantae; phylum Streptophyta; class Magnoliopsida; order Santalales; family Viscaceae; genus Viscum; species Viscum album. The sequence continues at coordinate 739,946,148 of OY728137.1, forward strand.
CAACATAAATATAAGGTTGATCGATACTACAGTTCCTTAAAAACAAGCCTCTAAAGGGAGTTATCCATAATGGACTTTAGTAAATATAATGAAATCATTTGATTTGCTTTCAAGTTGAAAATGGATATTAGAGTTACACATCAATATCAATGTTTTTACATGAAAATAATATGGAGTTTAAGGGAAAATATTAGAACCATGGTGTGAAGATGATGATATTCCCTTCATGCACAAAGAGTGGACGGAAATGTAGAGGAAATCAGCATAAGTATAATACTATTTTTTTAATTTTCGAAGGGGAGTTTATCTGGAAATCAAATTCCTATGTGATGGGAAAAAGTTAAATAATTATGGGAATAGAGAGAATGATCTATAAAATAATCCACACACACTTCAATGTCTCAAATAAAATGAGTATGGGAAAATTCTAACAAGTTCCTGAATCAGAAGGTTAATTATATTGATTGATATCAACAACCTCTTAAGCTAAGTGACAAAGGTACATATCATATTATTACTATTTCCAATGAGAGGTGCGATAATGACATGGTGAAACGTACACATACCAAACAATCTTAAAATTATATTGTATTTTTTTACTCCATATCTACACATTGTTTTATATCTAAATAATTTTCTAAGGGTTTAAATATTCTACCTAAATGAGTTGATATTGAACCAGTTGTGAAAACCCCTAATAGTATGATTATCAAATCTCAAATATATTATTTCTATCTAATTTAAGACTACGAAAATGTGATTCTTGAAAATATTTTCATACTTTCACACCATTAATTATATGTTATCTTATTAATGGATTATATTTACCTATATAAATTTCTCATTAATTGTAGAGAAATGGAAGTCACATTTGATATTACAAAACAACCTATGATCAAAAATAATTGTGATAATAAATATGAACTTATGATCAAAATAACACCCCTTTCATGGGTTTTGATTCTTATTAAACATCTCTGTTTGTTTTTGATGGTTGGGGAGAAACTGAGAATTAATGATATGCCTTTTTTGTGGGTGTTTTCTTTTGATATATTTCAAAATAGATTCTGATCCTTACCCAAAAAAATGAAGTTGATTTCATAATATAACCCATACCTCTTCCATGCATATTTAAGGGACTCCATGTATAGTTTCCTTTATTGAGTTACATGAATTGAATAATCAACTCAAATAGAACCCTGAAAAGGGATTCATTTGGCCATGTGTTTCACCATGGGGTGCACCTATCCTTTTTTATAAAATAATGATAGATTGACACGACTCTATATTGATTATCAAGACATGAAGGAGATCATGATAAATAAAAAGTATAATCTACCATGTATTAATGAACAATAAGGCCCCCGACCCCATTATCCAATAGTTGTTGGTTAATTTATTACATTGGTGTTGGATACAAGCATTCACATCCCAATAATTACAATAGTTTAGCAGTCTTGGAAAACTAGATACATATATGAATCTCTTTTACATTTGATAACATAAAATAAAATATGGAATTTTCTTTGAGATCTCTATTATTACCTTTATCATATCACTACAAATCAATCATAGGACTCTTATTAGAATCCAAGGTAAAGTGAATATAATAAAGGGTGATATCTAATGTTCAGTAAGGGTATTCATATAGTGGAATCTAAAAATGATAACATAATCATGAAATGATTATAAGGGTATAATAACATGATTATAACATTTGAAAACTACACCCTACATAACATAGAACATAACCATTAGTTGTGACATAAATCATTTTAGTTCATATGATATGAATCATAATAAAATAATAAACGCGATCTATGAGATCATATCATTTATAAAATATATATATTTTTGGAATACATATAAGCATAGAAAATCATTTAATTAGTAGTCAAGGATTATAAAGACTCTTTCATATAGGAATAGATTCACTCCCTAAACCATCATAATAGTCATGGTTCACTACGAATACCATGATTGTAGAAAAAATCAATTATTTAAGTAGGTTCACTCCCCATTCCACTCCTGAGAACCACATGAGATATCAACATTTTCCCAATTAATTTGAAATAATTATATGTCACACCAATGAAATAATGAAACCCTAACATGTGGGTGCCAAAATAACAGAAAAAATTCATCATATAAGAACTGATGAAAAGAAATGAGATTCCTAAGACATTTAATATATAATAACCCACAAAAAATGGTTTCATAAAAAAAATATATTAGAAACAATGAAATGAAATTGGTTTCATTAAACATTCATCATATCACATCCTATGGAAAAGAAATATGTTTCATAAAAATAATGTCATCATAAAAATAAACCATTTATAGAAATAATAAATATGGAATCATAAGATCATATCCCTAGTAAATCATAAGTAACATCAAAGGATGTCATCTTAGAAGGAAAATTATTTTAAAGGAATCCCACTAGGAAATTTTTTTGAAGAAAACAAACTTTCTTTGAAAATCAATTTTCAAAAATAATTATTTATAAAAAAATTCAAAATTATTCAAATTTAAATTAACTTTTTTATATTGAAATTCAACTTTTTAAAACTAGAATTCCTAAAATAATTTAAAAATTATTTTAATTGAAAAAACCTTTTTTAGTTTGACTATTTTCTTTTCAAAATTAATATGTCACAAAAAAAATTAAAAATAACTTTTTAAAATAACATTTTAAACATTAAATTAAGTATAAAAACATTTAGTGGTTATGATTTTATGAATTTCTCTATGTGTCATAAACTTTAAAAGAGGATTACCTCCACATTTTCGATAAAAACCAAATGGTCCTAATTTCAAAAATGGTATGAAGTTTCCATTTTAAAAAGTTTTGTATAAAAATACAATCATGTGTAAAAAATTATTTAATAACAGAATTTGAGGAATATTAAAATATTAACTGAATTTTTTTTGGAAAACATATTTTTGGATTAAAGGATTATAACATAATAAGATAAATAAATTTGATTTTTATTTAAACCGTTATTTTAAAATATGGAGTACATAAAGAGAGTCAAATTAATGTAAAAAGTGCATTATAAATAAATAAATATATTAATAGAAAATTCATCATTTTCTTGAGATATAGATCACCTGATTTTATCATTAGAAACCTAATCCTAAACTATCCCAATAAACAATTATATCAGAAAATAAAGCCTTTAACATATTGGAATAATTTGAATAATGACCCCCATGAAAGAGTGAACATAAAATTAAATATTAAATATAATGAAAGGATGTACATTAATGATAAAATATTTCAAATGGGAATTATATACACCATATAAAATAAGATTGGTTAAAAACATAGCATGCCTCCCAAAGAACGAAAATTGATACAAAAATATCTTACTACTTTAGTAATCTCCTGATCAAAACCGAATGAAAGGGAAAAATTGTATGGATTTATAAATTCCAAAAAAATTAATGAAATTAATCATTAAATAGATGGTTTAAATATGAAATTTTATTACATGTTTATTTACAATTCCACACTAAAGACACATTTTGATCAATAACCACATTTTTCATGTATGTTTTCATCTATTAATTTCAGTCCTCTTAATTTGAATATGGTTCCATCATCAACATAATGTTAACCATAATATAAATATAATATATATTCATTATATATTTATTTTTTGTAGTATCGAAATGTTAGAGATAGGAAATTAAATAAATAGTTCATGGAGATGGTAGGTCGTACATATGCAAAAACGTTCTTCCCATTTCATCATCAAGTGAAATGAAAGAAAGGAAAATAATATATTACAGGTATAGAATAATTTTAAATTATTATATATAATGTATATTAATAAAAATTATCCTTATTAATATCTATCAAAAATAAAAATAAAATCATTTCACATCGCTCTATGAAGGCGACAGTCCACACGTACGCGTGAGTGACATTACTATTTTCAAACAAGTTTCAAAGTTGAAAGTATGACATGATATTGAATATATAGAAGTAATTTTAGTTTATAAATATAAAATATATTTATTAAATTTATCTTTACTACCTTTCATGAAAAGCTATGTGAAAACAAAATCACCTCATTGTGTGAGGCAGTAGTCCATCGTACACATGAGAGATGTTATCATATCCCACACATAATGTAAATAAATAGGGTATATGTGATATAATAACTCTATATGTTTTAATATGTTATAAATATCATATATATATATATATACTTTAAATCCATCATTATATTAATCTATTAGCGATAATGATGGGAAAACAAATGATTTCTGTTTTTGAGGTGGTAGTCTGTTGTACACACAAATAATGATTTTGTAACCCACTTTATGAAATTGGAGATGTATTTAGGTTATTAAATTAACATAATGACATCTTATTATATGGTATATACTATTTTTATTATATTTTAATTTTTTAATATGATTTTATTGAGGTGTATGAATAAGTAATATAAAAACCCAAGGTTAAGAATTTAAATATTCTTCATAGATCCTCATTATATTTATACCTAAATACATACAAGAATTTATTTACAATAAATAAGAATATTCATGGATGAGGGTATGGAATTAATTAAATGATTTTGGAAGGTAATTTCTGGGTTTTTTATTTATTTATGGGTTTTATTATTTTTTTATATAAGAGGGACAGGGTTGAAAATATTTATTAAAATGTGTCTCAAGATGTGGGAACGGTGTTCACGCATCCGTCATAGATTCGATGAAGGATGTGTGAACCCCGTTCACACATCTACCATCAGTAAGATGCGTAAATGGGGTTCATGCATCCTTTAGAAACTTCATAAATGATGTGTGAACCCCATTCATGCATCCTATAGAAAGGTTAACAAAATCATCAATTTTTTAGAGGCCAAAATTTCTTACGTATTTGATTAATTCAATTACAACCCCTTCTTATTCAATATTTTTTTATTAACAAAGGAAGAGAGACTTAGAACAACATTAATATTTCAATAACATGATCTTCCTGAGTGTTCTACAGTATTTAGATTTGATTCTAACTGATATACTAATTATGTAAGTAATTTAATATTTCTTCATTTACCTCCCCCTAAATAGAAATACTCATAAACATCAGTTTTAAAATCATATATAACTTCAACAAGGATGATCTTATTCAATACATATTCATGGATATTATAACACATTCCCAACCCTCTAAAAGATTATTTCTTATTTTAGAGGAATATGAAATCAATATTTTTCATAATATCCATGATTTTATCACATGGTGGAGGTATTTTACAAGTAAAATCCTCCATAAAAGATTGTGTACTAGTATAACATGTGTCATTTTATAAAGATTAAATATTCAATTTCTCAAAATTTCCCAAATGAACTTATAGTTCTATACATATCATATTTTGGTTTTTCTAATATTCAATCAAAATCATCCACATGTTTTAATTATTCATTATTCATTGAAATTATTCTTCATGAAATTTAATTTTTTTTAAACAAAGAATAATGTTCCATGATTTTTGGTTTCAAATCATTGAGATCAATAATATTATTCAATATTTCTTGATGTTCTCGGATCCTTTCATCTAGATTATTAATATTTATTAATTAATACCAAATATAAAATATAAAATTTGAAAGATAAATTGATGAGAGTAAGAAAATTATTAAAAAAAATATAACTCTGTAAATGATAATAGTAATGCACATGCATAATGTATCATAAATCAAGAATCAAACTAATCTATGCCTTTGGTGTGGATGATCCTCTGTCCCAGAGCCAAGTGTATAATGGATGTGTCCACATCGTGTATGTCTCTGTCTACACTTCGTCATACGCTGCACATCATCCTTAGTAGCCACTTCCACATCCTCCTGTGTGATAGGTTTTGGATGTAGAGCCTCACCATCTGTACCCTGTCCTACATCTAAGGATAGTTGAGGCTGGATGGAACTATCACAAGCATAGAAGGAAGATGGTTGTTGTGTTGTGGATCTCTATAATAAAGAATCCAAATCAACCCAATCAATATCTGTATCTACCTGTGGCTGAGCCTAAGAAGCTGGAGGAGCATATGACTGATCATGTTGAACACCCTCCTCCTGTAGAATACTAGTATATGACTAATCAAGATAAAAATCCTCTTCCTATGGACCAAAAATATCCATAACAGGGTCGTCTCTCCCTGGTACATCAATATGAGCCTCAACAGGCTCTGCAATCTCCCCAACATGTGGTGGATCAATGAAAATGCCATGATAAATCTTGTCCATTAAAAGAAGAAACTGTTATACAAGGGTGTGAAAATATGTTGGGTCAAATACGGTGTGCTCTACTAGATCAGACATGTGATAGATACAACAGATACAAGCATCCTATGAAAAGAAATTATGTTGTTCAGTAATATGAATACAAATTCTACTGAATTTTGGATGGAACTATATATACCAGCTCATGAAATCCATTTCTATGTTGTTTCAGAAATCTAACTGCTGACTTGTAGTACCAAGATGTGTAATCCATATGATCCACCAAATGAAAACACGTTGTCCCCACCCCTTACAACTAGAACCCATGTCATATATCCCATTAATCAATATATTTGGTGTGGTATCTCCTCCAATCAAAATATCTCTTCCCTAACATCTTTAGGGAATGCAGTGAATCTAACAGACTGGGTGAGTCAGGAACAGGCTGAAAGAATCTGAACTACCTTGTAAATCTATCGATCTGATGCCACTCGACTATAGGAAAATGAATCAATGGGACCATAGAGGAGCTAATACTAAGCATCATCGTACAATACGGTGGAAGACTCTGGATAATAGCATATGTATATAGAATATATAAAATAATAAATAATAAATAAGTAATAAATGAATAAATAAATACATGTACAATAAAGAATAAATATTTAACAATATAAATAATAATCACTTACATCGTATGGTCTAATTTTGTCCAACATAAGTCTGTAGGCGTGGACGGTGTGCTTTTGAGAAACTAAATGCCAATGTGCTTGAATCCACCTATATATAATATTTTTATATTTACACTTCATAATTTAAAGTTATACAATTAATTTAGAAAGTATAAGGAAGGAATAACATACCAACATCCATGTGGATCCTCTGCTACAATATCTGCGGGCAATGGCACGTGATCATGTGCAGCTAAATGAGGTATGTGCTCCCATACCCACATCTGTATAAGAACCCTGCATCCCATGATCTTCATCTTATTGATGTGACATGAACATCATAGAGCCCTGTATGTATATTTTAGACAAGGACACCCCCATAAATATCACTTGCCTCATCCAAATCCTCAAAAAATGGATAAATACATCAAATGTACAAAAGTAGTGGAGGGCTCAACAAAAAGTGTCCCACTGATCAGCCTCAAAATATATTCACATGAAAATCATAGCACAGTGATCTCATCAGCATCATATGCTAACTGTGTGAAGTGTTGGTCTAACCAAGGCATGCAAAATCTACCACCAACAATGTTACTACCATTATCAAGGACATCAATGCTCAGTAGTCTAGAAACAAGCTCTGGAAAATCTTCTCCAACTCGGCCTTTCAGAGCCACACCATCAATGCGGAGGCCCAACATAATGGCCACATCCTGGAGGGTAATAGTCATATCCCCCTCTATAAAATGGAATGTATGTGAATTTGGCCTCCATCTCTCTACAAGGGGAGAAATGAGCTGATGATCGAGAAAGGTGATGTTGCACAACACTAAGCCATAGAATCCAACACGACGAAGATGAGGGACGATATCAGGATGTGGTGCAGTATGATAAAAATCCTGAGATCTACGTACACTCAACGGAGGCACTGTACATCCCTCTAAAATAATCCATGACACATGAGTAGCCTAATATGTGAGCAATGTAAAACCTTCCATCTACACAAATGATATCATTGTTACCTTATTATAGTGAATTCAATAAAAAAATCAACTATTATTTAATAAAATCTAGAACGATCAAATGAAAAATATTATGATAATATTTTCAATTTATACTTGATTTTTTGTGTGTGGATTACTATTTTTTTACTTGAACAATCCCCTCAATAAATAAATAACCCTATTACCTAATTTTTAGATTCATTATTTATGATTTATTCATTAATTAAAATGTCAATTACTACCAAAATAGTGTTTTCTCAATAGATTGAAATTGTAAATTTCTTTAACTATGTTAATTGTTAAATATTATAAATAAATAAACAATATCTAAAAAGAATTTAATTAGATGAACTTCTAAACTATGGTAGGATTTCATTAAAATAATTAATATTTAAAAATTAATTTTAATATAACTTCCCAATGATGACTTATGGCTTTGGATAAATAAAGTACCAAGGAATTTTACCCTATAACTGACAGTTGATGTTTTGGGTTGAATTGTTTAAATGGCAAAGATTTAATATGAAGTAATGAATCTAGAAAAATAAAACCCATAGAGTTTTTCATAGCATTCCATGTGAGCTTCCATGAGCTAGTTATTTTGTGTGTATCATAAGATAATTTAATGCATAGAAATGATAATTCTATGGACAGTATCTCCGATATGTTGTTTTTATCATGTAATCTCATGGTAGTATGCGTTGGTGCATGTGGTATGAGAGGTTCATTAGAAAATTGAATATTTTATTTCAATAAATCTAAAACAATCAAATGAAAAATGAATGTGTTAATATTTTCGATTTATACTTGATGTGTTGTGTGTGGATTAGTGTATTTATTACATTTGGAAGTTTGATATGTTCATTTTCGTTCTATATTGTTATTTTTTGAATATTTTTAGTATCACAAAATTATTTATTAAAGAATCAAAAAACGAGACAAGCCAAAATTGAAACATGTCAGAAATGGAGAAAGATAGAAATAAAAGGATTCAATACTGAAACATCCACATACAAAACAATATATATATATTCATGATAAAATACACAAATGTGATCATGGATGATGAGATGTGGAGCTCTGTGTTTCCACTTGGGGACATCTCTTATGAGTATGTCCTTATGCGTGAAAAATATTGAATCATATTCTCCCTCCTCATAATTGAGGCCAATCAATTTAATTTCTAATTCGACTTTATTTTCGTCTTCATTAGGGACTTAACCTATTAGTATGAAGCCAATAATTTAAAAATAAAAGATATTGAAAAAATCATAAATGAAAACAAAACCAAATTATGAAACCTATAAATATCATGGATGATGGTCAGATGATCAGCAAGTAATGAGATAGAATGAAAGTCACTAATAAGCATCCAAGCTGCACTATAACAGTTAACCAAAGTTCCCTTTTGATACACCAGACCAACATATGGCTCCCATGATATATATATTGAATCCCAAATTGCGATAACATCTACAAATGGATATCTAAATGCCTGAAGGTTTCCCTAATCACAGTATCTGTTATCTGACATCACTACAAACACTTGACCACTAGTGCTTATAGCCCGATCATAGCACAGTCTTACCTAAAAGATTGTCTTTTCCCAGTCAATGGCTAGAACAATCCATCTTGAAGCCTCATTTAGTATCTGATCAATATCACCTTAGAAATGCTATGTAAAACGCATTTTGTTTTCCATCCTCTGATAGGCCTTTTGGGATCAGTCAACAAAGTAGTGAACACATATATAAAATTTCTCTTACACTAACCCTATGATTCGGAATTTTCACACACCCGTGAGGACCCATTTTTTTCACTCCACTATATTTGTGGACATATGGCCTTATCTTCAACCACCGTCATATGATAATGACCAGTTTTTCTTCGAAATCTGTATCGTATATTCATACACTTCTTCATTAGCTGTTGGGATCTCTTCAAGGCATCGATCAAACCATTCTTGTTGGGGCTCATATATTGAAACCATAAGAGAATAATGTATTAAAATAGAGAATAAATTTTGTTTCAAAATGTATGTTTAGAAAAACATTCCCAAAATGGGGATCTCTTTTATTATGGAATCATCTTTGAAATGCTTATGCACATTACTTGTAATATGTCTAAATCAATAGCGATGATAATCATTAGGCTCATTCCATGAAACACCATCACTAGCCATGACCTCTATAATCGCTCGATGGTCATCAGATATCAGACACACACCCTGGTTTTGCGTGAAATGAACACATACACATTCCAAAACCCATCTCCAACATTCAAAATTCTCCTTTTGAATAATAGAAAATGAAAGTGGCAGAGGAAAAATGATTACCGTCCTGAATGCCCAAAAATCCTATTCAACTTCACCTTTTTTTTATCAATGTAGTGATTGGGGGATATATACTCAATAGTGTCCTACTGATAAACTATATAATTATTTTGAGGCAAGAATTCCATAAATTGTGTCAACAAAGAAAAAGATTCATCCCAATAACCATACACATTTACAATTGCCTTTTTTTGCATTCCATGCTTTGATAAATGACATCTTATAGTTATAAAACTATTGAATTCTTTCTAAAACAAGGGAAACAGAAATATCCTGACATGTTCATTTCATCTCACAAATAAAATTGGATATAAACTCTGAATCAAGGGAATAGTGATCATGTGACAAGATTAGATGCACAAAAGTGTGTGACCCTTCTAATTTGGTTATCCTCCATGATGCAAAAAAATTATCAAATATTTCCCTTAATAAAAATTTACATTCTAGCCCATATATTTCACAAAAAATGATATATTTTGTCTTCTTTGACTCATCAACCAAAAATGTGAAATGTCACACAGTGTGGTATTTCTGTATCACATTTTTCAAGGCCAGTTTACCTTCAAACTCCTACCCGACATAGATGGAATTATCATTTGATACTGGAATATTACCTATAATGCTAGGGAATTCAAAAGCCCATGTAATGACATCCCGATAAAAACATTGTTCACGGTACATTCCTTTAACTAAGGAACCCAATATTGATGGATGATTACCACTAAATGATGGATGTCATGGATTCTTGTCTCTCAAATTATCCTTTAAAGGTTTATTTCCCACATCACCCTCACCCACATCTCTCAAAGGTACCTCAGAAAGTTCATTCCCCACATCACCCTCACCCACGTCATCTATGAATGGATCCCCAGATTCTTCTTCCTCAGATAAATGTTCATTCACTATATCAACACACAAAGGTATGTTATCTACATTTCCTTCCCAATTTTGATAATCTTATTCATAATTTTATTCAATTACCAGAGTCATATGAGGAGAATTAAATGAAAAATACTGATGTGAAGGACCAATTACAACAATGCTCACAAAACACAGTTCTTTAGTAGTCACATGCATAACATCTATATTAGAAATCACCACTTACAAATCCATCAAACCATTAGTGAACTATTGTCTAAATATGGAAGATGCATTTATTAAGTCATCATCATCAACCAAAGGGTACTCGGTGTGCTAGAAACATTTTGTATTTTGTAGATTTCGATATGAGATTAAAGAAATGGATTTACTGACCCTCAATTTTTACCGATTATGAATCTTATTGCGAACTCCATCCAATGTTATAAAACCATGAAGATTTACCACTCTAACAGGTGGGACAATATAGCTAAATCCATGCTCCGTATAAATGGTATCCCCATTGTAATATATTTTCACAGAAATTATTACCAATAAAAAAATAATTAGTAAAATATTATATACTAAAATAATATTTTACATTATTTAAATTGGTTTTGAATAATTGACTGTATCTGGATACCATTTGGGTATTGATTTTTCACTATTGAGGTATAGTGAAGATGGTATTATTACCAATGAAAATATCATATATCGTTATATATTTTAATTACTTGTGAATAAAAAATCAGGACAAGATCTTGAGACTTATGATTAGTTTATAATAATTTTATAAACTATCCAAAACATATGGGTAGACTCATGGAGTCTTTATTATCAAATTTTTCATAAACCTTCAGTCTCCTTTCAAACAACAATGGCTCCTGTAAAATTCTTGTTCTCAAATGCCACTTCAATAACACCTCTTTGGGGATGCCTCTTCAGGGATGCCTCTTGTTGATTTCCTTTTAATTACAAATTCACTCACATGCATGTGAGAGGGCCAAGGGGTATAAAATACATAAATTTTTTTAAGAGGACATGGAGGTACTTATATACATAGTCATAGATCACTCACATTTCATCAATACCAAAAAATAAAGGAAATTATTACAAATTAAATAACCACATTCACAAAACAATACATGCAATTTAAATTATATGTAAGTCGGTCATCATTAGATCAGTCATCACACAACTTTACATGTTTTGGGGTAAATTTTTATATATATTACTAGATTAAATACATATTAAATATCTAAATCTCTTTTATATTTAATAAATTTAATTATAACTAATATAATTTTAAATTATTATATATACAAAACTATTTTTATACCATTAACAAATAATGTTTTCTATATATTTTGTAATAAATTTAAATATGATACATATAACTAATATATTATTCATAAATTATATTACAAGTGTATAAAATATTTTAATTAAAATTAATATTACTTTGAAAATAACATTTTTTATAACATATTTAATTTCCCTAAATATTCAATATGAATTCATACAACATTTTAGACATGACATAATTAATTTTCCTAATCATTCAATATGAATTTATACAACAAACACATCATTCAAAAATTAAGTCACAAAAAATACACTAATTTACAAATCAATACATATGAAATAAATAAACCATAAAAACACTAATTTCTACATATCACAAGTCAAATAAATAAATCATACAAATAAAATAAATAAGCACAATTATACAATTAGAAATTTAAATATAAATTTTACCTTCTTAAGAGTAGCAAAAATTTGTTTAGAAAGAAATTCTACAGGGCTTAGAAGGAAAATAAAAAGGAGAAGAATGAATTTGTGGGGGGGAATCTCTATTTTATAGATTTTCTCGGCCAGATGTGTGAACCTCGTCTACACATCTCTCCATCCCAAAGATGCGTGAACGGGCTTCAGGCATCTTCAGACCCATTTTAAATAAAAATTAAAACCCTACCCTTTTATATATATAAAAATAAAACCCATAAACAAAAATATCTTTAATTTCTAAACCAATGGGTTTTTAAAGTGTTAATAGGATAGGATAAGGGTGGCATTTATATGTGTGGTGACAGGCACACTGGAAATTTTTGAAATGAAAAAGTTATACCCACATTTATCACATGCCAAAAGGATCCAAAATAGGAAATTATTGAAATTTAGATGTTATTAGTTATATATATTTTCATAAATTGGGTTTTTTATATGTTTATTTTTTTACCCAAATATTTTTAGATTTATCCTTTAGTAAACCCATATTCACTTTAACTACAGTAAAATATTTTTAATATTTTCACTATTCATTTCAATAAAAAGTTAAGATGGAATAATTTGATAATATAAAATATGATTATTGAAAATATGGAAAAAAATTATTAATTAAATCCTCATATATGGTAGAATTTAATATAAAATAAAACTCATAGATGTGATAAAACAGTATTTTTTTCAAGATATGTATGTTTCAAAAAAATGACAATTTTAAATTAACTCAATCACTAGTAGTATTAATTATATGTATTTAAATTAATATTTATTTATATAAAATATATATATTTCATTTAAATTATTCTTTATTCAGTTTTGTTTTAATTAATAATATGGATAATTATTGTGCACTTTAAAACTGTTTTTTAAAAAATCCCATTTTTAAACTAAAATATAAACTTATAATAAAATCTATTATATAGTGGATTAAAATTTAATTAACAGCATTAAAATAACTTAAGAATACTTATTTTACACTAAATCATATTCAACTAATAATTTGAACATTAAATTAAATTATTAATCTAAATTTAATGATAATTCTACAAAAATCACAATTTTTCACTATTCACTCAAATATCAATGTTTTCTGAAAAATACTAAAACATCACCCCCAAAGTTAAATTAAATATTATTATATAAAAAATTTAGTTCATTTCATCAAATAAATTTTCTTAAAGATTAAAAAAATTAAATTTTTTATTTTAAAAAAATAAAAGTCATTTTTTAGCATAATTATTTTCCAACCATATAAAGACTTTTTCAAAAATTATGTGCTTTTTATCAATATTATTTCTTAATATAAAAACAATATACATAATTTAAAAAGTTGTGTTATTATTATTCATACTTTCATGTTTAACATCTAGGTTATATTGGTCTTATTGAAACAATTATATTAGTAGTATTTCACGATTAAATAAAACTTGGGGTTGCGTGTAAAGTAATATATCAAAGGAATTAAATATATTTTAAATTATATTTCATAAATTCAAGAGGAATAGAATATCATGGTGTTAAATGACATATTTAATCAAATGTATAAAGCTCAATACTTTTCCATGATTGACCTTCATTTTGGATATCATAAATTGTGGTTCAATAAGGAGGATATACCCAAGAAAACATTTCATTTAAGGTTTACACAATATGAGTATATATTAATGAAATTTTGTTTTACTAAATCCCCCACTATCATAAGTATTTAATGAATATAGTCTTTAAAGACCACCTTGATCAGTTTTTGGTATTATTTATAGAAATATTATAATATATTCAAATAGAATGGAAGAGTATGAAGATATCTTGGGAATTGTACCAAACACCCTATTAAAGGATAAAATATATGTACAATTCACAAAGTGTCGCTTTTTCAGCAAAAGGTTTCATTTTTTGGTTCATATAATATTAGAATAAGTAATATCATTAGATCAATCCAAGATTGAGGCTATTTATTGTTGTCCTAGACCAACCATGATGACTAAGATCTATGGATTTATTGGTTTATATGGATATTTTTTACGGTTAGTGGTGAATTAATCATGAAAATATAATCCACTCACAATGTTAACTCAAAATAGATTCATGTTTCTCAATAAAGTTGAATGTGAGTAAAATTCCAAGGAACTGGAGTAAAGATTAGTTGTCTCATCTATTCGTAAATTAGTTTATAGTGGTGAATGGTTTTTAGACAACAATGATTCATCCATGAAATTATTGGGAACAATTATTATAAAAAATTACATGGTTATAACTTCTGCCTCAAAATAACTGAATGTTTATGAGAAACATTATTCGACTCGTGATGTGGAGTTAAATGTGGTATTTTTAATATTAAATATAAGGAGGAATTTTCTATAAGGAGAAATGTGTCATATATATATATAGATATAAATAGTTTAAATTATATATTAACATAGAGCAAGTTGAATATGCTCTATATAAAATATCAAAAGCTGACTAAAGATTATGAATTCACAATAAAATACCACGCTACGAAAGAAAACTATGTGGTTTGTTCTTTTAGTAGAAAGTTTTATGTTATTCTATTCATGGTGAGGATCAATAAAGATCTAATATATTGAAATTTAAAATAGATAGTTCCATAAATCTTGAAGGAAGGGTATAAATGTTATTTTCCTAAAATGAATTTTCAACTATCTATCGAATTGAAGAATAAAGAGTCATAGAAGGAAGATGTAAAAATAAAAAACGAAGGTAAAAATCATCCCAAGTTTATACTTGATCATGATGGAATGATATTTTTTAGGATACATGTATGTGTTCTTTAGAACCAATATTTTAAGGAGTTGTTAGAGGAAGCCTGTAGTTCTTCATTCTATATTTATCCTAGCAGAATGAATATATATAGATATTATAAAGAGTAATTATGGTGGGATGACAAGAAGTGGAAAAATTAATTTTTTTTATCTCAATAAATGGTGTGTTAGTAGGTTATGGCTAAGGGATAAAGGATCAAAGGTATAATACATATGTTTCCCATACAATAATGGAAATTGAAAAATATCAACATGATTATATTCATCGAAATCCCCAAAACATCGCAAGGAAATAATGTTATCAATTTTGTAGTATATCACCTTAAAAACCAACACACATCATCACTATTAGATAATATTATCGCAGGATATACATTAAGGATGTGTTAATATTAAATAGATTCAAACATTATACTGTATCTGATAGGGATCTGAGGTTTACCCTAAAGTTCGGGAAAGTATTAAATAGGATAGTGATACTATGTTATGATTCAACACTCCATATTAACCTAATATTGATGGTCAGTATAATGGAAACGTTAAAACCCTATAGGATATGATGATATCTTAGTATTATTATTTTAATGGTGGTTGGTATCAACACCTTTCTCATGTTGAGTTTTCTTATAATAATATCTTTCACAAAAGAATTCAAATAGCTCCTTATAATTCCTTATATGGAATTAAGTATTAAACTCCAATGTAATTGAATGAATTTGTAGAAATAAATATATTGGGGCCTAAGATACCTAAAAAATTACATATAGGTTTATATCCATTCAGTAACACATATGATAATCTAAATGTTTGAAAGAAAAGTAATGTTTAGAATCACTAGTGTGATCTAGAATTTTATGTAGGTGAAAAGTTATTTTAAATAGATTTCTCCATGGAATCAGATTATGAGGTTTCCAATGAAGGGAAATTTAATCCCTTTACACATTTTTCCTTTGGTATTCTTGATCTTATTAGGACAGTATCTTTTCATTTGGCGCAACCAAAAAATATCTAGCAAGATCATAATATGTTTCATCTATCTCTCATAAGGATGTAAATACTAGATGCCTCACAAATACTAAACCCATAGGTCACGCCCCTAGAAAGGTATATTTCTTAGGTGGAACATTCAATGGATATTATGTATCGAAGAGAGAAATTTTTTTAAACAATACTACTCACATGGAAAATATTTTGTGGAAAAACCAACAGTTTAAAGAAGCTATGTGGAGATGTGAGGAAATAATGAGAGAGAAGTATCCTCATTTGTTTATAGTAGACTGAAAAATTTCAATTTATAAAATCACATTAAAGGGGAAGAATGTGACACCCCATGTATTTATGAATTATTATTTTTTAATAATTTTAGTTCCTTTGATTTATTTTATTACACACCATGCTATGTTTAGTACGTGTTACGCACGTCACTAAGTTTTAACAAACTATGATATATTATAAACAATATTATTAGAAAACAGTCATTATAACCTAGTCATTAAACCTGGAAAAATGAATATTAATATATACATTTTAATTATTATGTATCATAGTAGTATATAAATAACAAATATTGATAAAGATAGAATTTTTTTTAGAAACGTATTGATATGTTTCGAAAATAATATTTTTTCATAAAATATTTCATTTTTTCAAAAAAATATAAGTGATATTCACCACTTCAAAAAAAATTATTTAATAAAATGAATTTTTTTTAAACTTCATGTAAAATTTATCTTGGGGTGAATTATTCATAATTTTATGAGAGGATAAATTTTTCTATAAATAGTGAAACATATTGGTTCTTATTAAGAATTTTGATTTCTTTTACAGCATTTAAAAACATATAATTTTTTTAATATGTTCCTAAAAGAATAATTAGTTTGATTATATATCAATAAATTCAATTTATGTAATTTAATTAATTATATACTTAATTTTATATAAATTATTTTTACTCTTTTTGAACATTTCCCTTTGGAAAACAGCCTTCTCTTCACGTCAATGGGGATAATTTTGAATTAAATTATGACACTTATAGGAATGGAATTTGAAATTTTGATTTCATATTTTAAATCTTCATAAATTATATTATATGATAATTTCAACTAAATTTTTAACCACATCGAACTATAAAAAATTATTACTTCATTTAGGGAAAAATGGTTTTATTAGGGGTTAAACTAAAATGATAAGTATTTAAAATGAAGTAATTTTTTAATCCAATTTTATGGACATATTTATCCCCAGTAATCTCTAAATGTAAATTATTTATTTTTTATGATCCTTTTTTAATTTGGAAAATTTGGTTACTCTATTTTCTTTTTCAATAATTACATGTGTGACACTAACCTCGCTTATAAAAGGCCACCACCTCTCATATCTTATTAGAACATCAAAAACCAATATTTTAATCCAATACCTACCCAAATAACATAATTTATTAAATAATATATTCATCAATTCCTTATTTTTATTATTAATATCTCCTATTAATACCATATGTATAAACATAAAGAGTCTTATTAAAGAAGAGGTAAATCCTTAAACTTGTGTTTTGATTTTATTTCTTCTTCAACCTATTTAATAAAAATTATATTATTATGACATAGTAGCAACATTTTATCCCATATAATTATATTTTATTATATTATTTTAATAATATATATGTCTCCACTTTCATCAAAATGGTTACAAATGAGTATTCATGTGTACGGTGGACTAATGCATCACGAATCGATGTTATTTGTTTTCCATCACTACCTCTCATGGATGGATACAATGATTGATTTATTGTTTATATAGTATAATTATGATTTTATAATTATTTTATAACCATAATATCACGTATTCATTCTAACCTTCTATTATGTTAGAATATGATAATGTCATTCATGTGAACGGTGCACTACTGCCTTCCAAAGCGATGTGATTCGTTATTCACATACACTTTACACTGAAGGTAATAAGGGAATGTTTAAATTAACATATGTGATCTATATTAAATATAAATTATTCTAGAATTATAATTTTTTTCTTTTATTCCTTTCAATTCGGAAATAAAATTTAAACAATGTTTATGCGTACGTATGCCATACCATCTCAATAAATGGTGTATTTAATTTTCTATACCTAATGAGTTCTGGATTACATTAAATAAACATATAATAAATATATATATGATTTTTATATAATATTTAAAATTATTTATATTATGAACTATTATAAAAGTAAGAGTATCGAAAATAAAAAATCAAAACATACATGAAAAAACAATTCAAATATTAACTGAAACATGACTTTAACAAGGAATTTTTAATACATAGTTAATAACAGATCATAAGTAATTAATATATGGTATTATATATATATATATATGGATCTATGATCTATTTATAATAAACATATATATTTTATAAAATAGGATCAAACCTATATGAAGGAATTCGAGATCTAATGTAAGGGAAATTTATCTCACTTTTTACTTCAGTGAAACACATGCCATATTCACCACCAAATTAATTTATATGGATTATATAATTCCCATGAATTTATTTTATTATTATTATCCAAAAAAATTTGTGTGATTTTCATATCCATTATATTTTATATCTTTCTTCGGGTTTATGACACAAAAATACCAAAGCATTAATGCATGTTTGTCTCAACTTGACACCATTGAGACATATGTTTTGTTATGAATGTATATTATTTTATGATGTATATATATATACCCATATATATTCAATATCATGAATTTAGAAATTATTATGATATTATAGGTTTCATTTAATGTTATTTTCTCATGGTACATAGGATTCAATGTTACCTAAGTGGTTAGAGTTTTAGGTTACAATCGCATTATCTATTGAAATTGATTATGATTATTATTCCAATAATGAAATATTATGATATATCTCTAAAAACTCTTTATTTTCTTCTCTTATGATTATTTAATGTCAATACATGTTTTACCTTATTTTTTCTTACTTTATGAACTTATGATTTTAAATTAATGTTTTTAATAAAAATCATCTTCATTTCTCTTTTCAATTTAAAAACTTTTTCATGAAAAACCATGTTTTCTAAAAATGATTTCGTTTTTAACATTTTTCAAATTATTTATTAAAAATAATTTCTACATTTAAAGGTTTAAAAAAATATTTTAAAATGAATATTCTTGTCTTTTTCTAATCAAGTCTACTTTGGATTTTTCTAA
The DNA here is from genome assembly GCA_963277665.1 of Viscum album. Taxonomy (NCBI): domain Eukaryota; kingdom Viridiplantae; phylum Streptophyta; class Magnoliopsida; order Santalales; family Viscaceae; genus Viscum; species Viscum album. The sequence continues at coordinate 739,966,031 of OY728137.1, forward strand.
AAATGTGAAAGGAAATTTTTTTAAAAAGGTATGGCATGTAATTTAATCATGACCACTCAATGTTTAAAATCTTATTTTATAATATTTCAAGGTTATTTTCAATGAAATTTTTTTCGGAAATTTTTTCTGAATTTCTTATTAAAAAAATAAATTTTCAATTAAATATTATTTCCCTAAAGAAATTTTCCAAGCCATCATTAAATATCATTTTCCATATAAAATGAAATCCTTTGATGTAACATGTTATTTATTGGGGATATGATACAAGTATACCATTATTATTCATTCTATTAATGGTTTATATTTATAATGATAATATATTTATGAAACCCATTCTTTTTTTATGGGTTACATTATGAAATATTTATGAAACCCATTTCTTTTTATGGGTTATGATATGGTGAATTCTTTTGTTCTTATTGCACACATATGTATGATTTTAATTATGTAATGTGTGATAGCATTATATCCTTCCAATTACTTGGGTAATTACTAATGTTATTAGAGCTCATAGGGTATATGAGAAGTTATTACAAGCCCAAAATAAGGTGCATTGGTGGTTATCCCATGACCTAAATGAGGGTGCATGGGTGGTTATCTCAATCCAAAAGTAGGTACACTGGTGGTTAGCCCAAAATAAACATGTTATAAATTTATTAGTGGATAAACTTTACATAATATTTTCTATTATTATGTGTATACCACAAATATATGTATTATTCCAATTTTATTTTCTCATGAATTATGTAAATTGATTTTGTTGTGATTAAAATCTTATGAACTACCATGATTTATAACATGACTCGTGTTTATGATCTATGTGGTGTAGGGTATGGTTTCTATATGTTATTATTTTTCTCTAAAAAACTTGTGTTGATGATATATACATAACAACCTTGTTTACCTTCACTAGGAATCTAAGATCACCCTTTTTTATGTTTCCTTTTACCATTTTATGATGAAAGTTATTATATATAATATTTCTAATAAGGTTTATTGTTATGAAGAACATAGTGGGAGATTAAATAGCTTACATATGGACCATTTTTTATATTCCCATGTTTCTAAAGGGACTATAACTAAATGATTATAGAATACAATATTATGTTATGTAATGAATTTTCTCTATTAAAATGTAATATTTATTTATGAAATGTTTTCATATTTACCCTTTCTATATTATCCATTATTCTGATTTTTTTAGGTTGGGACCACATTTCTGGTTGTGTATGTATTTTTTCCCTTTACACTTTTGTCTTATTTTATAATAATATAATTTATTAGCTAGAGGTAATTACAAGCATGGTTTTTTCGAGTTGTTATACCCCTTTTAAATTATGATGCTCTGTTTTATGTAGATAGTTGGGTGTGTACATACTTGTACACTATTAATGGTCATTCTATTTATATTATTCCATATCATCACTTGTCAACAGTCCCACGCCAATTAGAGGTGGGCTTGGAGTTGTGTATGATCAACCTCCTATTAGCTAGGCATTAGTTAGTGGGTGGGGTTATTAAAATATTGGGGTCTAAAATTAGTCTCCATGGAGGGGAGTAAATTTATATTTCATTGTTATGAAATTGGAGGATTTTTAATCAATTATTATTGTGATAAATTGAAATAAATTTAAGCAATATAAATATTTTTAATGGATAGTTTGTAATCGGTATAAGGGATGGAATTCCTATTATAATGTTATCCTTGAAAAATGATTATTGATTCTTCTTATTTACTAATAGGAAATGGATTCAATAATTAAATTATCTATCACACAATTATGAGATATATGGTATTATTTAATCAAAAATCATTAACATTTTTAAACCCTTATTCCTATGTGTGCGGGAAGGAATCAAATTATACCACAATAATAAACTACGCCGAAATTAAATTGGGGAATCAAATTATATTTATATTACCCAAAATACATTAGGTGAAAATTTTCTACATAGAGAAAACATATATTTAATAACTTGATACTATATACTATATCCTTCCTTATAAATCATATAAAAGAAAACATAATTTGATATAAAATAATGTTGATCATCCATGGTAGTGTACAATGAACAAGAATAGTTAACCAAACACAATTACATTAAAAATTATTCCCTATTACTAAATAATGTAATCAATCATTAGAAGGATAATTTTTATTCATTTAATTGTAGACTCAGTCATTAAAAAATGACTTCATCCAACTTATATTGGTAATTAAATGTTTTTTAACCAAAATACTTATGGGGTAAAAATCATTGATTGAATGAATAATGTAAAATAAAGACAATAATAATAATAGTAAAACTCAATACATTAATCTTTTCTCTTCTCATCCTCCCATATATTTTAGTTTTTCCTTAATTTTAGTTACATCTAGGTGTACCTCCATGATATTCTCTCCTCTTAGAATATCCCTAACAAGATTTCTGTGTTCTTAAAAATATTTATCTTGAAAATAATTCCTTTATGAATAGATCAATAGTTGGACATGTGAGATTAATTAATCCATGATTTTAATATCTTCTCCATGATCCCCACTCATGTACAAGATCCATATAACATCTAAATGATCCTTTTAGTAGTAATTTATTTCAAGTAATTTATAATATTTTTACCAATGTAAAATGATTTTATTTTTGTTTTGTAATGGAAAATATTTTTACAATATATAGGCTGTGTTTAAAAGATCCATATATATATATGCACGAATCTTCTATTCACATTAGTTGAAATTTATCCTTGATTAAATGGATATGACCATTACGTATGCAATGATGAATGTTATGCATGAGAATATAACTCTTAATTATTGATTATTTTGTCTCCATAATAAATGAATCTACCTTTTTCTTTGATGTGGTATATTTGGTTACTCTTATATGTTATCTATGTAAAATTTTAAATATAATGATTATAATATTTACATATGTGGTGGTAATCATTACATATTATGGCCTCAAAAAATATACACCTACTAAGTATAATGGAGCTCAAGGGAACATGTCTGAAATTTCCATGAGAACTTATAAGTAGTCATATGTACATAGGGTAGATTCAAAATGGCTCTAAGTTGTAAGTCTATTATATTCTATAGTGACTCTTATTATGGGTATATGATAATTTCATCTTCATATTTGCAATAATATTATTCTTATCCTTTAACCACATTTTCCAGATACATAACATCATAGTTGATGTATTCTCTATTTTAATGTATATTAAGTTTTCCCTTGGGTTATAAGGGAATTCGAGTCAAACTGGGATTTTTTATAATGGTTATATTCTAGGTTATAGCTACAAAACAAGTTCATGTTGTGAAATATATTTAGGTTGTGAGTTTTTTATTGGTAGATTTTTCTAGTCGGGTTTAGGAAATGAAAATGATACATGATAAGAATTTTATTCACAACATGAATTGGTCGATAGAGATTTATTAACCCACGTGATGACTTTTTCAGCATACAAGAATTTTGGGATATTTATGTAGAAAATCATGGATTCATAAAGTGAATCACTACTACACAGTTGGTTTTTATGCTTTATATTTATGAATCCATTCTTATTCAATAGGTTATATCCCCCTCAACCCCTATGGATTCTATAAGAATTTTGGGTGATTTCATCCCTTTTGTAATTCTTTATTTGATGTTTTATCTATAAATTCATTTTTTTCTTAATAGTTGCAATATTTGATTCGGCCTCTATTAGATCATTTCCTAAATCTTGTGATTATTTGAATGAATCTATTATATATACACTTGGTTATAAAATTCCAGAGGAAAGATAATTTTATGGTTGTGTTGTGTTGTGTGTGTCTTGTGTATTGTGTGGATGTACCTTACCAATTGACTCTTTTTCTTTGATGTAGGATCCAGGTGAAACGAAAGCATGAGATGTGTGGTGCCCAAAATTTATTTTTTCCATGATTGATGATCCAGCCAATATCTATATGATGTTTAATCATCATGATCAATGGAATTGAATCAATGATATACAACATTAATAATGCCAGAACCGAGAGAGAGTAGATCAACACATATTGTTTATAATTAATTTAATTATATAAAGAATTACCTCTAAGGAATTATTTCTTCATTAAAGAATCTGGCTACAAATATGAGTCACACCATCATTTCATTGTAGAAACAAAGTGTATATTTACTCTATTTGTGATCCAAATATGTTTCAGGAATCACTATCCATTAATGAAGGATTTTTAGGGTGCTAGTACAGAAGCTTCTTACACTTGTGTCATTTTCCTTTATCGCTCTAGAAATTCTTTCAAAGCATTCTCCTTGATCTAGTGGAGGAGGATTAATCTCCATTGTTGGTTTCAATATTCAAGAATGGAGCTCTCTATGCTTGATTGGATCCTCCAAGATTCATTGAGAATAACTAACTTACTTTTACATAGTAAAACACTTAATTGGGTATTTATATTACTACGATTAAAATAAAATAATTGCACAATTGACCTTGTTATTTATTTAATCCTAGAAAAACACTATGTCATATAATAACATTAATATTATTATTTCTCTCCATGCATTGAACTTGTAAATTATAATTAAAAATTATTTATTTAAATAATATTCAATATTATCATTCCTCGCTGAACCATTAAACTTGGTTTTCGATTCCTCCACAATTTTTATCGGGCCCTAAATAATTTCTATTTATTCATTAAATAAAAATAACTGCATTATTCACCAATAAATAAATAAATATTAAATTCACTAAATAGAAAATAAATATATATTAAATATTTGGCTCACAATATCTTCACTTTAACAACTAGTGAAAAAATAAATGTGATTAATCATATATAAATTATTATTAAACCACATACGAGAATAATATTTATTAAATCTATTAAATAATATATAATGTTATATTATTTTACTGAGATGCTGGATAAACTTAGTGTGTGACCTTCAAGGCCATATTCTTAGTGGCATATGGTGAAGCAGCCTATTGTCCAAGGTTAGCATCGAACAATGCACCAAGGAACCCATAGAGAAAAAAATTTATTTCACAACAACATATCACCTCATATGAACTCATACTATGTAGTATACTCCCTTTATCACAATATCTCATGTTGAGTAGGTTTCATGCTAGTGTCATCAACCTATATGCTCGATATCTCATTTTTTTACTTCCCAAAAATAGAGATTGCATATAGATCACCATGTCCATGGATTTATTTAGGCTATATCATTTCCATAAAAGGTAATGAGCTATCAACTTCCGTTAAAGAACAAAAGGTATAAATCCTTTCTCAAATTATTTTTTCATGCAATATTACTCGTGACATCCCCAATATTTCCTACCTCACTGTGAACATCATTCATCATGATTTTCATCAATACATCGATGTGTTTGACTCATAGTAATCATTAATAATAATATTAAAGTCTAAGGACCAATACACACATCCACATATTAGAAAATCTAATGACACATAGAAATGTGGATTTCCTACTAGCGGGTCTCGTTCTCATAATATCTATACTGGATATTACCAATGGAGTACACAACTGGAACATGCCTCAAAGTCCTATGAGTATTCACCACTAATATCATGCATCATTTCTATCCCTCAAATGATATCTTATGGCTATAAAATATATATTCAGGAATTTTTTCATAGCACTTCTAGGTTTTCATCATAGCAGTGAACTGTAATGACCTCTTAGTGCGACAACCACTCTTAGGAAATTATCACATACTATGTTATATATAAGAACAATCATGATGTGATAAGATTTCTATTAATATTAAAAATAATGAATAAAATTTTATCATAATGAACAATGAATTTGGTTTTAGGGAACCAACTCCAACAGACTCCAACTTTCACTAGATCCCACTGCTAATAACCATCAGTCTACTAGCTATCGCATGATACCCATGCTTATACTGAGATAATCCTTTAGTAAAGGGGTCTATAACATTCTCTTACTTGGGTACTCTTCTTAATAAAAAATCACCCCTCTAGTAGAATACCTCAAGAGGTGATACTTATAGAGTACATGCTTTGTCTATTGGTGTGAAATTTCCCCTTTTACAAGAGACACCATTGTAGTATTATCGCAATACCATATTATAGGTTCTTTTCTGTTAGGTACAACATTAAGATCCAGAAAAAGTTCTAAATTAAAATGTATTCTTTGGTAACATATGAATCCACTATATACTTAGACTCCACTATAGAATTAGTGAATACTAGCTAGTTTCAACTCTTCTAGATCACAGCTCCTCCATTGAGATAGACAACATATCCCGATTGTGATTTCAGATCATTATGGTCTATTTGAATTCCATCATCTGTATAACCCCGGATGACCATATCTTCATCTCCTCGATACACCAGAAACATTTCATTAGTTCTTCTTAGGTACTTATGGATAACCTTAAAATCATTACAATTTTGTTCTCCTAGAACTTCTTGATATCTTCCTACCATGATCAATTCACAGAAACATCAAGTCTAGTATATAAAATGATATATATGATTGATCCTATCACCAAATAATATGAGATATTACCTGTTATATAATTCTATTATTGTGTTTGGGAGACATTTTCTTAGAAATATGTAAACCATGTGACACCGGAACCAATAACATCTTAGATTTTTTCATACTAAATATCTGCAGTATCTAGTCAATGTAAGTACTTTGACTTAGTCTAAATAGCATCCCCGATCTATCATGAATAATATTGATCATTAGAATATAGGTTGCTTTGCCTCAATCATTCAAGGTGAAACACTAGTTTTACTAGTACTTAAAAGATTGTATGACTGGAATTTCATTTCCAATAAGTAATATGTCATCAACATATACTAGTAGGATGATGACCACATTCCCATTAAACCTCTTGTAAACGCACTGCCCACATTCATTCTTAATGAAAAACAATTCTTTTATGGATTCATTGAATTGAATGCTCTATGACCTAGATTCTTGATTCAATTGATAAATAAATCTTTGAAACTTGGAATTTTTTTTGGCATCCCCTGGAGTCACAAACCCTTCTGGTTGTGTCATATAGATATCTTCCTAAACGTTCATGTTAAGAAATTAAGTTCTAACATCCATCATCTGAATCTCAAATTCATGGTAAGATTCTATAAAAAGTATGAATTTGATGGATTTAAACATGGGAACCGGTGAAAAAATTTCATTGTATTCAATTACTTGATTACTTTTAATCCCTTTAGCCAATATCCCTTTATTATAGGTACATACATTTCCTTCCATATCTAATTTCTTCATGAATACCCATTTTCCTCCATCTGACATTACATAAATTGGAAGATCAACTAGAACCTAAAATTATTTCTGATACCTGGAATCTATCTTTGAATTCATATATTCTAAACATCTTGTAGCTTCTGAGCTCTCTACAGACTCCTTGTAGGTAATAGGTTCTTCATTTTCCTAAGATAATGATCCACCATCCTTTGTGACCAGAAAACCATATATCTATGGTTATTTTACCTTTATTACACTCGTACATAGTAATTGTGTTTGAGAAACATCATCTTCCATAGATACTTATAGAATCTATTCCAATACCAACTCTTTGAAGTCAATATTTCTCCTACTATCCATTTATAGGATGTGATCCCTCTCTAGAAAGATGACTTGTCTTGCAACAATCACTTTCTTGTCTAAGGGGTTGTATGTGTAAAATTAATTTTTTTACTTAGTATACCCTATAAAGATACACCTAATGACATGGGTTATAATTTGTTGAATGATAAGGCCTTAACAAACACCTCTCAACCGCATTCATGTGTGTTTTCTAAAATGGGTTTCTTTGCACCCCATAACTTTGACGGAATTCAATTTTCCTCTTTAATTGGTACTCTGTTTAATGTGTTTATTGTATTTTACAGTACATATCCCTAAATGTATAGTGGAATATATTTATGAATCATCATTGATCTTACCATGTATAAAAACATTTTTTCCTCCTATTATTAAATCCATTCCAATGTGGTGTATAAGGTGGAGTGAGTTGAGATAGAATCCCAAACTCCTATGGAAAGACGACGAAATCTTGGTTAAGATATTCACCCCCACAATCTGATCGAAGCTTTTTTATCTTCTTTCCATGTTGGTTCTCTACATCATTCTTGATTTAATCGAATTTCTCAAAGGACTCAGATTTATACCTCATGAAGTAGATATACTTATATCTACACATGTAATTAGTAAAAGTTATGAACTAAGAATATTCACTTCTAGCTTCTACTAGAAATGGTACACACACATCAGTGTGTACCAATCCTATAAGTTCTTTTCCCCATTCACCTTTTCTAATGAATGGTGGTTTGGTCATTTTCACTTGTAAAAAATCAGGATATCTATCAAGTGGTTTTAGCTCAAAAGAGTTTACATAGTCGTCTTGATGTAGCTTTTTCAAAAGCTCCCCGTTTACATGACCAAGATGGTGATGTCACATTTGGTGTAAAATGATTCATCTGAAAATGTTTCATTATTGTTTTAAAATAATTTATTTTCTTAATTTAATACATATTGATAGTTATTTAAAAGTGTCATACCATACAATATGTTGTCCTTATAAATAAAAAAAATTATTTCAAAATTTGATAATAAAACCATATGAATCTAAACATGTCATAGAAATTATTTTCTTGGTAATTGTATGTACATAATAACAATCTACTATAACAAAAATCATTCTCACTGTAAATGAAAGTTAATAGTCGCCAATGGATAGTGCATCCAGCCTTTCTCCATTGGAAGCTATGAATCCCAATCTCCACTAAAAATCATTCAAAATTTTCCTACATTTGGATACATATCTGAGCACCACAAGATGTATCTAATATTTAATGTGTAGAAATGGAAATAATTCACTCGATAATGAACCCACATTTTGCTTCCCATTTCCCCTTGCGTTAGTTCCTCTTCTACTGGCCTGACTAGCAACATGAAAAACATACTACCACCTTTTCCATTTCATGACTTTGGATCTTCTTCTTCTTCTTTATAGAATGGTACTCAAGATAATTATATTTCTTATATGTCTCTGGCCCCATTTCCTTGTCCTTCCTTTTCTTGTTCACCATAAGGATATAGGGTTTATCACAGTCCATGTCCATATCCACTCGGTGAATCAAAGAATGATGTTGCAAAAGACTCTTATCATTATTTCTCATATTGTAATTCAAAATAAAGTTACAGAAGCTCTTGGGATGTGATCAAATTATGAGAGATGTATGAAAATCATCTTGTAAATTAATACCTTATATGTTTGAGCATTCATTATAGGAGATAAGGTTGACAATATGAGGCCAAAATGATGCAAACTCGCCAAGCTTAGTATTGAAAAATGCATTGGGGATCTCATACATCTCTTGTCTTGTCTTTCCTTGATAGAGATTCTGAAGGTGTGATATCATGTAATATGCATACATATCCTCATGTCTCTTAAAAAGATCATTTGATATGGATGATATCATTAAGTATTGAACATCTATATCATCATTTTTATGTTTCTCATAGAGATATAGTTCTCTATCACTTTCCTAATTTCTATGGGTAACTAGTAAAGGTTCTTCCATCACCTACAATTTAATTTCAGGGAGAAGGATGACATTTGGTCACCTTTTTCACTCTTGGAAATTTGTTCCAGTGATAAGGTTTTTCTTATCAAGTATGGATTTGAATGATATGTTTGATTTCATTTTATTGATTCTTCTAAAGAAAAGATTAACATAATTTTACTACTTTATCAGATAAATTTATACAAATAAATAATATTATATTTATTAGTCCCACTATTTTATCAAATCCTAATATCCATTACTGTTGGATTTAAAATATCATATTTATTGGACATTAAATTGGTAAGGATACATATTCCCCATCTCTTTAGACAAACATTGGTTAGTCAAGTCACTCGAATAGTTTTAGGAGGGAATTAAAAATTCTAACTTCATTAGATCCCAATTCCTTGATCTGTTGAGTGGACTCCATAGTCCTGAAATCAATAATTTATATTTCCTCAACTTTTGTCTATCTATTACACCAAGTCCTACTATGGTTGTAAAAACGTGATGGGAACCAAGATAATTCAATCCAAAAACTCATGTTAGGATTCCCCAATAATTGAAATCAACCCAACTTTGTATAGTCAATCATATTGAACTATGATTTGATTCTAACTAAAGTAATGAAAGGCTATACTGACTTAATGTTTTATGGAGGTATTTTATACATTATGCGTAAATTACCAATTATTTTTTCTATTACTTTATTTTTAATATTAAGTTGTATTACTTAAGTGATTAACCATATCTTAGATAATATTTATGCAAAAAAAGTTTATATTAGTTCAATCTTGGTTGATTTTTAATTCATTAATTATGTGAACGTGACAAGATATCCATAATGAAATATCTATGCAACTGAAAAGAATAAAATAAAGGGTATGATCATGAACTTATACTATTGGTTTTTTTTTCTAGCTGTGGAAAAAATTACCACTGACCTAGGGGAGACACACATTGAACCAGTTGAGGTTTGTTTTTATAGTTATCCACCAATCCACATTTCTATCTCCTTGGATTTTTTTCCTAAACTCCTAACATTAACCACCTCCACTATCTTGGGAGCTCCATCCATTACATATGCCTTTTACTCATATTCATTTGAGGGGGGAAATGGGTTTACATAAAAGAAATCATGCGCATAAACGCCCTATATAATGAAAGTAGATAAAGAACCCTAGCCAAAATTTTGATTTAATAAAAAATTAAATCAAACAAATCTCATAAAAAATGGTCTGGTCTAGCTAATAATCATCCACTTGCATGCAATAAATTATAAATTTAATAAAAACTAGCATTAAATTAATACTAATTCTTATTTAAATAAATCATGCTCAAATCAATTAATTATTATCTCTAATTAATAAATATTTTTATATTAATTCCTATCAAAATTTTCTTGATATTATCATCTATTATAATTTAAAACAAATAAAATAAATTCATCTAAAACTAAATTCTTACATAAATGTACCATGGAGGCAACACGATGAATACCTGTCTGAATTTATGAAACATTTATTATATTCATATACTATTTTACTGTTGTGACAAATGACATACATGACTAATCATGTAATTTCAAAATTTGTACTTCACATATGGTTATATGAATTACATGATTTTTTGGTCACATGTTATACTTCAATGCATGTAGAGTAAAAACCTATAATACAACTCATACATGATATGTAGATTTAAACATTAATGAGTTATTAATTATACATTTAAATATTTATGTGTTTTAAAACCTTTCACATGGTATGTCCTATCTTTAGGACCACACAAAAGTACATGTATCATGGTTTACATAGTAAAATAAATAAAATTTCAAATCTACATAATTTGGTAAAATTACACACCATGTAGATCTAATATAGATGGTTTGTACACCCTTCACTATTTATATGAGGTACACACCATGGGAATCAATGTTTAAAACATACCTAAATAATTTAGAGTACGTGGCATGTCAAATAGTCCATATGCCTTGTTGAATTCGTATTACACAGTCACTAGAAAGTGAGGTCGTGTATTGAATACATAGCCCATCATTGACTCAAAGTGACTACATGACATGTAAGTAGGATAAACGGTGTATACATTAGCTAACTATGTGCCAGTATCTCCCAGTCAACCCATTGTGCAAGAATTAACTACATCGTGTGTCATCAATCCACGTGATTTGAGAAATTTACAAATTATCTTCCAGTGCATTGACCATGAGTACATGGAATGTAATTCAGGTTACATAGTGTGTACTCATTTTTTATCCTACTAGAATCCTTAGCACCTCTGGATAAGTTCCATAATTTTATTTTAATCATAAAATTAAACATCTCGATTAGATCTCTCTCAAATGAAGGAGTAAGAATAGATATTGAAATTCAGATTAAAATAATGAAAAAACCTAAGTTAAAAATACTAAATTACAAATGCGTAAATCAAAAATGATATTTACATAATTATAAAAAATTATCTACCCACTCATATTCCACTTGTAGGTTATGGGAATAGTGGAATCATGTAATTGGAGGTGCCCAACATGGCTTGTTATCTTGATCGATAATCAATTCAAGATCTATATGTTGTTTAATCATCATCGAGAAAGAAACTGGATCAAATATAGAAAATATTGATATCTATGAAATCGAGAGATATGATATTAGCACATATTGATTATAATTGATTTAATTAGATAAATAATTAACTCTAAGGAATTATTTCTTAATTATTGACTATGATAATAGATATGTGGTGCACCATAATTTCATTGTATAAAACAAGTGTATATTCTCTCTAGCGGTGATACACATGTGTTCCATGAATCTCCAGACGTCACTGAAGAAGTTTTTGGGTTCTAACATGTATGATTTGTTCACTTGGGTCGTCCATCTTGAAAACCTCAAGAATCGCTTCCAAATAGGTATCCTTGATCTGGTGGAGGGGGATTGTTCACCGTTCTTCGGAGCGTTCTTGGAGAATGGATATCTCTAGGCTTGAGAGGATCCTCCAAGATTCGTTGTGCACAACTAAAGATGGGGTGTCAGAGAAAATACAAGAATTGGGTATTTATATTTCTAGGGCTAAACTAAACTAATTTAAAGAGTGACCTTACTATTTATTTAATCCTAGAATTACCCCATGTCAAATAATAATAGTAATATTATTATTTATAGACATGTTCTAGACTTGAGAATTATAGTTAATAATTATTTAATTAAATAATATTCAATGTTATCATTTCTCAACAGAGTATTAAACTAAGTCTATCATTCCCCCAAAAAAAATTATCAGGCCCTGAATAATGTTTATTAATTTATAATATAAATATCACTACATTATTTCCCAAAAAAATTAAGAATTATTATATTCACTAAATAGAATCTATTATCTATTATATATTAGGTTAAAAATATATTCAATCAAATAACTGGTGATGGAATAAATGAGATCAACCATACATGAATAATTATTAAACCACATACGGGGATAATTTTTATTCAACTTGTTAAATAATAAATAATAATATATTATTTCACTAGGATTACAGATACACTTGGTGTGTGACCATCTATGCATCTTTCTCAGTAGTGTTAGCTGATGTAGCCTAAATTCTAAGTTTATCATATAGAAACATGCCAAGGCACCCATACAAAAATAATTTAATGTCGTAATGAAATATCACCTCATATGAATTCTTAATGTGTAGTATAATCTCTTTATCAAAATATCTCAAATTGAGAAAGTTACATGCCAGTACCATTAACCTATATTCTTGATATCTCTTTCTTTGACTTTCCAGAAATAGAACATGCATATAGATCACCATGGACGTGGACATATTTAGGCTATATCATTTCTATCAAAGGGGATGATATATCATCATATATTAAATAACATAAGGGACTAATCCTTTCTCAAGTCATTCATTAATTCAATATTACTCGTAACACACCTGACATGTTCTACCTCACCACAAACATGTATCATCACAGTGTTAATCAATACATCTAAGTTCACTACTCATAATACTAATTATTAATAATTTTAAACATAAAGGACCAATATTCATGTCCATATATTTGAAATCCAAGGACACATAGAAATTTTTATTTTCTATTAGTTGGTCTCGTTATCATAATACCGGTAATGGATATTACTAAGGGTTTACACCATGAGAAGGAACCTCAAAGTCCTATGTGTCTCCACCCCTGATATTACATATCATTTGTGTCTCACAAATTATTCATTCCAATATAGAACATATATTAAATAATTTTGTGGTAGCACTTTTGGGTTCTCATCATAGTGGGTAACTCTTGTGACCTTCTTGTGCGACGACCACTCTTAGGACATTATCACGTGATATGTTATATAGAAGAGCAATCATGATGTGATTGAATGTTTATTAATAATAAATATCATGAATATTAGTTTATCATAAAGTATAAAGATGTTGTTTCTAGGGAACCAACTCCTGCATATGAAACTTGATTCTCTAGTGTGAAAATAATTATTAAGGCCTCATTTTATTGATATTGTGATCCCATTATTCTCTTGGTGTGTTGATTCCATTTAATTTTGTCTTATACAAGAGTTTGAGATATGTTTTTTCATCTTCAGACTATGTTGGGTTAATGTTTTGTACTCTTGATTTTCTAAATGGTTTTCTAAATGAAATGTCATTATTGAATGATTTTTGTTGGAAAATGATTTTTTTGAAAAGAAGGGTTTCCACATTGTTTTATTAATTGAGAAGGTATTTTCAATTAATTCTAGAATAGAATGTAATATGGATTTTCAAAAAATTATTTTGAAGAAATAATGTGTTTTTACAATTTTTTTAAATTAAAAAACCCATTTCAATTAACCATAATTTATTCCCGCAAGGGAGCCTTGGATATAAGGGTGGAAGGTGTACCACGGGGCCACTCCCATTAGTATTATAAAGGGGTTCACTTGCTGGGGAGTTCCTTTATTCTTGGGTTATATATTCATAGGATATAACACTTATTAACCATCGGAGTTTTACCTATTGGGAATTCCTCTATTCCCTTGGCTCTATGTCATAAGGATTTGAGTGTGTGTTAATCATTGATTAAGTTATGACTAATCAAGGTATCCTAAATTATGTGATCCTGGTAATTTTTATCCTATATTTATGGATTTAAACATCTTAGTTTGATATAAAAATGATACATTCTTTTACTAATGAAACTATTTATTAAAAATATTCTTTGAAATTATTTTATCTGGATTTTTTTTGAATTATAGAATAAGGGGAATATCTTTAAAATAGTTTTATATAAAAATTTCTTAACTACTATCATGACTTATTCTTATTTAAATTTTTGAATATTGGGATAATTTTTCAGATACTTAATAGGAAAAACCATAGTGGGATCCTACTTATCATGATTAGCTAACACCATATATACTCCCTTAGGGGTGTGTAGATCTTGCATTTCATTTTGATGTAAGAAAGGGAATGTTTCCACACTAAAGCAGTGAGGTTTATGTCATCTATATATGGGTAGCTTATAGTCTGATGGTGGTACATTTCTAATATATCACATTGAGTAGCTGTTTCTAGTTTTAGTTTTACTTTTGGGTTTTTGGATATCTACTTTGATTTTCATGAGTTACTCTGGGGTTTTACCTCTATCACTATATCACTTATTTATAAGATATATCTTTTATTTTTGGTCATATACTTATATATATATATACACACACATATATATATATTCCATGTATCTGATTTCAGGTTTTAGGAAATCATTCGCAATGGTTTATGTTCATTTCCTAGGATATTTTTAATAACTAATGGGGTTCAGGTGTTCCCTTTTGGTCTTTCCATGTTATGGTTCAAAGCCTAGTCAGATGGGTTATCCTGGATGGGATATAATAATTTCATATCAAATTAATTATTATAAATAGTCTGAGGAATTTAATAAATATGATATAGGATTGTTGATACATGGGAGGTAGGTTTCAGTGTGTTCTTAGCCTTCTCTTTCCATGTCGAGCCTCATTTTCCACTGGATGTTGGGATGAGTGCCTCATGTGTTAGGTATTCACCTTAATTGTAGTTGTATCTATTTCTACTCTAGTTTATAATAATTTTTTCTTATTTTATTATCCTTTTATTTTGTTTATGGTTTACAGAAATAGGCCTCTAAAATATCTTCCATGGGTCCCATAAGAGGACAAAGCGAGATATTATTTAAAACACGCCGAGATTTTGTGAATTTTTTACAATTAATTTAATATTTTCAATACTTTTATTTATACTCAACATCGTATTTAGAATTTTTCACATGAAATGTCATGTTTAGAATGTGTTTCATGAAAAAATATTTGTATATTCATTATATGAGACAGTAGGTTTAAGAAAAACAAGTGATACAATTAAAATATTACTATTATTTAATATGATACTTATCACCTAGCCATCGGAATGAAGGTTATGAATATGACTAAATATGTTATGATAATATATTTTCTACACATTTATATAAAAATATATCTTTTGTGACTAATTTGAAAACTAATTATTCACAAATTCATATAATTTATTTGAAATAAATACATTTCATTTTTTGAAATTTTCTTGTCAAAATTATTTTAGGTGCAATTTTTTACAATTTTTTGATAAGATAAATTTTTTTATGAATAGTGAAAAATAATTGTCTTTATTAAGAATTAACATTTCATGTTAATAATTTAAAAACTTCCAAACCATTATTTTTTTCTTTTAATGGAAAATTTAGTGGAAAATATTTCTATTAATCCAATTTTTTAATTGGATCCATTATTATATATAATTTTTAAATAAAAATACTTTAATCTTTTGACCATTTTCTCTTCTAAAATCTGTTTTCTCGTCACGTATACATGATTAATTTTAAATTAAATTCAAAAACATATGAATTGGAATTCATAAAAAAGGATTCCATATATGGAATCAAAATAATTTATATTATTTAGTAAGGTAAAATACATTTTTAACCATAATTAACATTAAAAACAGTAAAAATTATTTATAGAAGTTGGGTAAAAATGGGTTTACTAGGAGATAAACTAAAAAAATAAAGGTTAAAAATGAAAAAAAATCCAACATTTACTATATGGACATATTTAAACCTTATATCTTCTATTTTCCACAATTTTAGATTTTTTATCCCTTTTCATGTGAAAAATGTGGGTATACATTTTTCATTACAAAAAATTTGTGTGGCACTCACCTCACTTATAAAAGTCCACCCTTTCTTCCCTCCACTTCACACTTATAATAAATTTTATTCATAAAATATCTTCACAAATAACTTCATTATTTCTATCAAATATTCCTATCAGCCTTATTTTTGCATAAAGATAACATAATATTACTTTTGGTTCAAACCAAAAAAAGTTTTTCAAAGAAGAGATAACATCCCTAACTAAGAATTTTAATTTATTTCTTCTTCCACCTCCTTAAATTATTATTTAAAAATGATAAAATAATATCATTACCATATTAAATATTATTTTTTGTTATTATATTAATTTTATAACCTAGATCCTTCTTCTCTTCTATCAAATGGGTTAAGAAATCATCATTCATGTGTACGTCATACTACTTTCTCTCTAAATGATGTTATTATTTTTCCATCATTACCTATCCCATTTTGTTATAATAATGGATTTATTGTTTAAATATTACATTTTTTAATTTATTTTAATTTTATAATCCTTATAACACATGAAACTTATTACCTTCCCTTATGTGGGAATATGATCGCATTGTACGGGTGTTCAGCAAACTACTACCCCGCTAAGCGATGTTATTCATTCACTCTTTAGAAGAAATGTAATGAGGATTTTATAGTAAAAATATGTGATATATGTGTAATAATTATGATTACATAATTTTAATATATTATTTTCTGTTCATTATTTTTCTATTTTAGGAAATTTTAAGAAACGTTCAAGTGTACTTATGGAAAACCATCTCCATAAACTGTGTATTTAATTTTCTATCTCTAACTTTTATGGATAAAAAAATACATTAATAATGAATATATATGATCTTTATGTAATTTTTAGAATTTTAGAAATTATGGAACCATTATAAAAGTAACATGTTCAAATATAAAAATTCAAGACATACATGAAGTACAAAGTTGTTGTTACCCGAAACGTAACTCTAACATGGAGATGATAATAAACATGTAATAAAAAGTTATAAGTGAATCATAATGCTATGATATATATATATATATAATTTTATGGTAATTTAATATATTTATAGAAAAATTAATTTTTTTATATTGCAGGTTTGAACATGTACGAAGTAATTTGAGATGTAAGGTAATTGATTTCTAGTATCTCTTTTATTTCTGGAAGACATATGTAAATTCATTACTTATTTATTTTTTGTGGTGTATATACAAACCCTTAGACATTTTATATCATAAATATACTTATTTCCATTACATTTAATGTTTCATTTTATGTCATAATTTAATGTGTCTTAGGATTCAAAATACTTCTAAAGCTGTAATGGATTTTTGTTACCCTTTTTACTTACAGGACACACATTCCATACTCACCACATATTTCCTTAATGTGGTGTAAATAATAAACATGAATATATGTAATAATGCTTATCATGAAAATTATTTGTGTTTATATATCCATGTTAAAAAATATTGTGATGACCCAGATCCTCATGGTCCATCCCTTTGCCAATTTCTGGATCCTTAGGGTTGCGTCTTGGTGGTAGGATATCATTTCGGTGTGCGACCAATCGGTGTGCGATCGATCGGCATGACCGATCAGTGCGACGGATCGGCGTGACCAATCGGTGTGACCGATCTGGGCGATCGTTCGGCATGACCGATCAGCGCAACCGATCTGTTTTACCCAGCCTTGTCGGGTTTCTATTCTACAGTTTTTCCCGTAACGCCAATTTTAGGCCTTTTCTCCTTTTGGAAGTTATTCAAGCATATTTTGAAGCCCTTAATCAATGTTTAAATTCCTAAGGGTGGGGCGACCCTCAATGGACCCAGTTGGGTGTCTGCGTATCATGCCACTCCGTTTATATATAAAATCATTCAAAATCACAGTTGTTACCACCTTTTTTCGAGGGGAATATTTAAATAACAATTAATACCATCATGTGTAACCACCCAACCATGTCGGGAGCAGGATCCGAATTTAAAGCCGTTCAAATCCCCATTTCCCGTAACAACGGGATCTTGTCTATATATCGCACGGGAATTTCTTCTTCATTCTTATTCCTCTTGGATGGATTCATTTTATTCTTAGTGCATTTGAAGTTCCCCTTTCCCGAAGAAAGTGGTGCGCTTGTGCTGGAACCATTTTGCTCACCCTTGGAGTCCTCGACGTTCTTTCCCTATAAGTCTCACATCCCTAGTTCTTGGAACGTGGATAAATCCTATCATTGATCAACCAGGTAGGGTTTTTCCTTCGTCTCTCTTTACTTTGTATCATGTAGGGAGGGTATGATTTTGTTTTTGTTGGGATTGATGAAACCAAACTTAACAAAGATAATGAAAATACCTTTAAATAATGAAGGTGGTGTGATCGAGGTTCTTATATACTCTTTTATATTGATATGTGTTGAACTGTATGGGCTTGTGCTCACTGAAAATCATGGTCATTGGTGGTATTTACTTGCATCCTAAGGAACCTGTTTCTTTAGATGACTAAATAACTGTAACATGGTAATTGGTTAATCACTTAAACTTAGTTGGTTCAAATGGATGTTCAGTAAAACAAGAATCCTTGTGTGACCACCCTGGTTAACAAACAGAAAGATAAACCTAATGAATTATGTGCTTGAACATGGATGTTTCCCACTCTGTTTGGTAGTAGGTGTGTTCTTCTTCTTGGTGCTTATGGGAACATGTGGATGTGGATGGGATCCTCTGTTGTGGCACTGTTGTTGGTTTTGAATCTAAAGTTTTGTGGTTTCTCTACTGTGACACGAACTCAGGTGGGATCCTCTATTGTTGAGAAATCATTGGTTCCTAGTTTTGGGGACATGGGGTTGTGTCTCGGGGTTTTATTGTTTCCAGTACTTTGAAGGATATCACTTATCCCTTTTGTGAGGTTTTCTTTTCTTCCAATACTTTAAGGGATCTCACTAATCCCCCTTTTGTTGTTGTAAATTTAAAAGAGAACCAGTGTAAATGCTTAAGTTGATGTTGGTTGTTTCTCTTTTATTTAGGCTTGTGGTTACACCTGCTAGTTGCCCAGTAGTGTAGAATTCACCTAAATTGGTTTTTTTGAACATGAAATAAGAATTATTTAAATGAGGACATTGTTTTGGGAATGAGTTGTGACTTGGTCGTGAGTATCGTTCCTTTTTTTATGAATGAATAGTAACGAGAATGTTTGTGCTTGGGTTGGATTTGGGAACCCTAAGTTGGTATGAGTGCTTGTTACCTATACATATATCTGTATATTTTATGTTTCTTATTCCTGCCCAACCCATGTTGATCACTTTAGTGACGAACACCCCCATTTCATGGGGGGTGTTTTTTCCAACACCCATATGAGTGGCTGGTTATTACCTCTTTCCTTCTCCCTTTACTGAATAGCCCAAGACTCTTCGGGCAGGCTATGATGTCCTGAAGTCCATTATTAGCCTAAGAATCTTTGGGCAGGGTAGTTATTGTGATTGACCCAGGTGTTTGGGGGAAGGTTGTTTCTCAAGTGTCTTCGGGATGAGGCCTAGGTGTCTTTGGGCATGGCAATAGTTATTCTGACCGAGGTGTTTGCGAGTGTGGTTACGCCTGGTGGTTAAGGCCCAGGTTTCTGCAGGTGGGATGGTGGTTATGGCCTGGGTGTGTGCAGGCGGGGTTTGGTAGTGGGACTGCGATGACGTTATGGCCCAGGTGTGTGTAGGCGGGGTTTGGCAGTGGGACTGCAGTGAGAATGGCGGGATAGGTTCGATGCATAGGATGTCTTCAATAACTAGTGGGAAAGTGGAGTGGGGTACCCAAACATCAATGTTCTATTAGTCTATTTCAGTTGCCTTGCGTTATTTGTGGAGTAAGGCTTGGGTGGATAGTTTTCCTTACTAGGTTCCTTTGTTTCTCTTTTCTCATTGGGCATTAGAATTCCTCCCCACTTGTGCATGAGAGTCTTTGGTTGTCCCTACTGTGTATACTTTTATGCTCACCCTACGTTTATAAAACCACTTTCAGGTTTTTAGGAGGACTTCAGGGATCATGCGGGGTCGTACTAGCTCAGACATTGGGATAGTTGATGTTACTTTTTTTCTTTTCTTTGGTATTTTTTTACCCTTTTAGTCTCCATGTACATTTCTATCATTTACTTTTGGAACATGCATCTGGAATGGTTTGTTTGGGCTTTACTCGTACTTTTAGTTTTGGTGTTGTGGGATTTACTATCTTATCTCTCAGTCCTATTAAAGAAAAAGGGGAATGCCTTGAATTTTGTGTGTGATTACATACCCTTAGTGCTAATTGCCGCTCTGGGACATATTGAAGGCAGGTCTCGATGGTCGTTATCTCTCCTTCGACTTGAAGAAGGAAGTGTTTGTCAATCTGTTGTCCCTTCTCTCATCTTGGTGATGGCAGGTCGTGACAGAATGGTATCAGAGGCAGGTTGAGAGATAGGATGGAGTCTGGATTTTGGCACAGTGAGGATTGCATGGGGTGGTAGGGAAACAGTTTTGGGTGACCTTGGTGCATGAATTAGGCCAGGGAAGACCGGCTAGGACACAGGATTTTAGGGCCCCCCGTGATTCGATGCAAGGACTCTGGACCTACCGAACGACCAAGTGAGGCTAAATTGATTGCAAGTTAGAGACCCTATGAAAAGGTGCATCCATCATAATGACTTGTGTTATTATGTTTCATGGGTGTCTTGGGGATTCAAAATAAATAAATAAGTCTAAGAAAATTTAAGAACAATATTCTACACTACTCGGGATTAGGCATTCCTTGTTTACCTTGCAGCTATGTCACCTGGTAGGCGACCACGAGTAGTGGGGGTGATCGAGGCCCAAGAGGTTGACTTGGCCGACCAGCAGAGGATCGACCGAGAGGAGGAAGATGATTAGTGGCAGAAGACACTTCGAGCCTTTCAGCAACAGACCCTCGGGAAGTACGAGGGCAGCATCTCAGATGTAGTGACGGAGAGCTAGCTAGAAGAGATGGAGATAGCCATCATCTTTATTTGGGCTCCGAAGGAGTACTGGGTTCCTCTGGCTGTAAGCCAGATGCATGGAGCAGTGTGTTAGTGGTGGACGCTTTATCTTGAGGAGAAGAGGGAGACCGAGGTGACGTGGGAAGACTTTGAGAATGAGTTCTGTGTGGAATTCCTATCTTTCATGATGAAAGCTGAGATGAGGAAGGAGATACTCTCGTTCTAGAAAGGGAGTATGTCAGTGAGAGATTTGGGGATCAAGTTCAAGGATCTCCTTCGCTTCGCTCTGGACCTCCTTCCAGATGAGGAGTCTCAGGCGAGACGTTTATAGGAGGCACTCTGACCTTCTCTTCAGTACACTGTTACTCCCTTCACCCTACCGGCATACTTAGAGGTGAAGAATAAGGTTAAAGTGGTGGAGAGGATGCACATGCTGGGAGGTGTTTCATGAGAGGGGATCCAGTTGGGCTCATCAAAGGGGAAGGTCGTTAGCAGTAGGCCTCCAGCATCAGGACCCTCTAGGTTTCGACCAGTAGGAGGTAGGCCTCAACAGTTCCAGTTCTGACCTTCCGGCCCTCGCCCTTTTCTTTCAGGCCGAGGGCTGAGATGATTCATTTTTGGAATCCATGGGAACCTTTGGAATCAGTGCCCAGACAGAGTACAGTACTGTGGGGGTGGGCAGGCCCATCACCCACCTTAGCAACAGCAGTCCCAGCTAGGACCTTTCAGCACCAGTAGCAGGGGCAGCAGGCTCCCACTCTTCCGAGGGTAGACGTTGTAAGAGGTGGCTGACCACAATGAGCTCCTCATGGACCTCGACCCGCAAATGGTTGTGGAGGTGGGCGACAGCTGAGAGGCAGAGGAGCTGGCCGTGGGAAATTTCACACCATAGAGGCAGCAGTTCCAACAGGGCCAGAGGTTGTTCGATGTACGATCAGCATGTTTAGTACCCTTGCATATTCCTTGTTCCATATAGGGGCTTTGCACTCCTTTTTACACCTAGTCTGGCCCATGATATGGGTTTAGACGCTGAGAGACTTCTCGTGCCCCCGGTGCTGAGCACACCAGTCAAGGGTCGGACCGACTTGTTGTATGTTTGTCGAGGATACAGACTGATGATAGGGACACATTAGTTAGTCAGGGATCTTCTACTATTGCAGATACAGCCATACGATGTAATCCTAGTCATTGACGGGATATTCTCTACATGTGCTGTCATTTACTGCTTCTGAAGAAGTGTTGGGTTTTCAGACCTGGGCGGCTGACGGGTGACTTTCATCGGCGAGCAATGTTTTCATGGAAGCCGCAAGCGAGGGGAACCCCTCCTCTTCTTGTTAGCTGAGCAATCAGTGGAGTTGGTGGATGCAGAGATGGTGGATGTTCTAGGGGTCGTCAGTGAGTTTATGGACTTCTTCCCTGATGAGGTGGCGACTCTACCCCCTCGACGTGACATCGAGTTTGGGAAAGACTTGCAACCTGGTGCTCATATGATTTTTTTGGCTCCCTACCGAATGGAATCTTCGGAGCAACAGGAGTTGCGGATTCAGATTGATGATCTGATGAAGAAGGGTTTTGTTTGACCATGTGGGTCACCATGGGGTTCTCCAGTGTTGTTTGCGAGGAAGGCAGATGGTGGTCTGAGGCTGTGCATAGACTACAGGAGACTGAATCAGGTAATGGTCAAAAATCTCTACCCTCTACCAAGGATAGACGATATCTTTGACCAATTGAAGGGGGAAAGATGGTTCTCTAAGATCGATTTGCAATCTGGATATCACCAGTTGAGGGTGAAGGAGGGTGACATCTCGAAGAAGGCCTTCAGGCATAGATATGGGAACTTTGAGTTTTAGGTCATGCCGTTTGGCATCACGAACGCTCCAAATGTGTTCATGGGGCTCATGAACTCCATCTTCTAGGAGTACCTAGATCGGTTCGTAGTCGTATTTATTGACAACATCTTGATTTACTCAAGATTAGAGGAGGATAACACTGAGCACTTGAGAATGGTTTTAGAGGTCCTCTGACAGCATCAACTCTATGGGAAGTTGTCCAAGTGCATGTTCTAGATGTGAGAAGTGATCTTCCTTGGGCACGTGGTGTCCGAGTAGGGGATAGCAGTGGACCCATCGAAGGTCGAGGCGGTTGTTTCTCAGGTAGCACCTAAGAATTTGGCAGTGGTTCGTAGTTTCCTTAGGCTGGCAGGTAACTACCGGAGGTTTGTACCCAACTTCTCTCGACTTGCAGCACCTTTGACGGCTTTGACCAAGAAGGACCAGGCTTTTGTGTGGAATGTGCATTGTGAAGAAGCCTTCAGCTATCTGGAGGAGAATTTGGTTAGTGCCCCAGTGATGAGTTTTACAGATGATGGGGTGGTGTATGAGGTGTTCTGTGATGCTTTAGGACAAGGCCTCGGGTGTGTACTGATGTAATGACAAGGGGTGATCTTTTATGGGTCTAGGAAGTAACACCCTCATGGTCATAATTACGCCACCCATGACCTAGAGCATGCAGCGGTCATTTTCATTCTAAAGTTGTGGAATCATTACATAATTGGGGAGCGCTTTGTGGTCTTCACAGATCACCAAATCTTGAAGTATATCTTCTCCCAGTGGGACCTGAACTTACGGCAGTGAAGGTGGATTTAGTTCCTTTAGGACTACGACTTTGAAATTTCCTACACCTCAGGGAAAGGGAATGTGGTGGCCAATGCCTTGAGCAGGAAGTCGTAGAAGGATGTGGTTCGAGAGTCGGCAGATGCTTGGAAGGCGATGGAGGAGTTGGATGCCCTACACTAGGATACGAGGATGGATAGTGGTAGAGGCTGCCTGTATCAGATGGCAGTGCAATCCTCTCTTTTGCGGCAGGTGGAGGAGTCCCAGTGAGGAGATTAAAAAGTGAAGTGATGCATGATCGGGTTACCCAAGTTGATTCCTCAGAAGGGTGGATGGAGGATGGTCAAAACCAGGTGCTTTTCTGAGAAATGATGTTTGTTCCAGAGTTTATGTGTGAGGGAGTTCTTAGTGAGTTCCACAACTCACCCCTGGCAGTGCACCCGAGAGTTTCCAAGATGTACTGGGGTTTGAATGGTCAGCTCTGGTGGCTCGAGGTAAACCAAGCGGTGGCATAGTTCGTGGCCAGATGCCTAGTGTGTCAGTAGGTGAAGGCTAAACACCGTGTTCTAGGCATTTCTTTGCATCCTTTGGATTTCCCTGAGTGGAAGTTGGATGAAATCTCGATGGATTTCATCATGGGACTACCCAAGGTTCAAGGAGGTTCTGACGTAATCTGGGTATTGGTGGACCATTTAAAAAAATCATCTCACTTTCTTGTGATCAATGATTCGAGTGAATTTGAAGCCTTAGCACGAAGGTAAGTGGATGAGGTGGTGCGATTTCACGGAGTTCCAAGGTCCATAGTCTTGGATAGAGATGTACGGTTCACCTCACGAGTCTGGAGAGGATTGCAGCATGCTTTTGGTAACCAGCTACGTCTTAGCACTGCTTTCCACCCCCATACATATGGACAAAAAGAGCGCACCATCCAGATGATGGAGGATATGCTGCGGGCATGTGTACTGGATTTTGGGGGATCATGGGTGTGACACTTGCCTCTGTTGGAGTTTTACTACAATAACAGGTACCACTCTACCATTGGTATGGCTTCGTTAGAAGCCTTGTGTGGGAGGCCATGTCGCTCACCCGTGTGTTGGATAGAAGTTCGAGTGGAAGGAGTCCTTGTCCTAGAGGTAGTGCAGAGAACAACGGAGAAGGTGCAACTTATTTGATAGAGGATGAAGGCAGCTCAGGACCGGCAGAAGTCGTATGCCGATGATAAGAGGAGACCATTGGAGTTCGAGGTCGGGGACCATGTGTTCTTGAAGGTCTCCCCTTAGAATGGGAAGCAGAGGTTCGGCAGGGGAAGTAAGCTTTCTCCCAAGTTCGTCAAACCCTTCAAGGTTTTGCAGCGCGTCAGCGAGGTGGCTTACCGGCTTGAGTTTCCACCACAGCTACAAAGGGTGCACAATGTCTTCCATGTGTCCCAGCTTCAGCGGTATCTGCACGAAGACTCACACATCCTTGACTGGGGAGAGCTAGATATTGAAGATGATGCAACGTTCGTGGAGTGAACATTGATGATTGAGGATTGTGAGGAGAAGGTGCTCTGTGGATTAACCATTCCTCGGGTTCGTGTGTTGTGGAGGCATGGTAGGTTTGAGGAAAGTACCTGGGAAAGAGAGACGCAGATGCGCTCCCAGTACCCAGAGCTGTTTTGAGTAGTTCTGTTTGTTTTACATGGTTGTGATGGAACACTTTACCTTGTTAACTATGTAATTTATGTTTTTTCTTACCCTCTATATGCGTGTGAAAAAACCATAATGTGGGGAGGGGAGAACCCGATCCCCAATCAAGACTCATTATGGTGGATGTGATTAAACCCGTGCGGGTGAGTCAGTGTAGCCCAAAGCCGATAGTATCTTAACATGGAGGAAAAAACTCCCTAAACCGTAGGACTGTACAGCTTGAACCTTAAATTTTTCATGGTTGCTTAAGGAGGTAAGGTGTTCCCATGTGTCGGAGAGGTTCACTCCTAAGAGGTATCTTCCAGGGTGATTGTTCGGACCCCAATCTTTTCTTCAAGTTTGGTTTTAAATTCTCGAGGGAGAGAATGCTTTGATAAGTATCTAATGTCATGGCCCAGACCCTCACGGTCCATCCCTTTTCCAATTTCCAGATCCTAAGGGTGGCATCTTGGTGGTAGGATTTCAGTTCGGTGTGTGATCGATCATTGTGAGACCTATCGGCGTGACCGATCGGTGAAACTGATCGGTGCAACTAATCAGTTTCACCTAGCCTTGTTGAGTTTATTTTCTACATTTTTTTTCCATAACGCCTCTTTTAGGCCTTTTTAACCTTTTTTAAGTGGTTCAAGGCCTTTTTTAATCCCTTAATCAATGTTTAAATTCATAAGGGTGGGGAAACCCTTAACAGACCAAGCTGTGTGTCCGCGTATCGTGCCCCTCTGTTTATATATAAAATCCTTTGAAATCACAACTGTTACCACCTTTTTCTAATGGGAATCATTAAATAACAATTTATATCATCGTGTGTAACCACCCAATGGCGTGGGGGACCACAATCTGAATTTAAAGCCATTCAAATCCCCAAATCCCATAAAAATGGGATATTATCGATATATCACATGGGAATTTCTTCTTCCTTATTCTTCTTCTTGGCTGGAATCCTTTTCTTCTTAGGGAGTTTGGAGTTCCCCTTCCCGAGGTAAGTGGTGAACCTGTTCTGGAACCTTTCCACTCACCCTAGGAGTCCCCGATGTTCTTTCCCTACAAGACGCACATCCCCAGTTCTTGGAGTGTGGAGAACTCTGATCCTTGATCAACTAGGTAGGGTTTTTCATTCATCTCTCCTTATTGTGTATAATGCGGGGAGGGTATGATTTTGTTTCTATGGGGATTGATGAAACCAAATATAAAGAAGATAATTATCGGACCTTTAAAGAATGAAGGGGGTGTGATCGATGTTCTGTTGTACTCTTTTATGTTGATTTGTGTTAAACTGTATGGGATTATGCTCAATGAAAATCCTGGCCATTGGTGGTATTTAATTTCATCCAAATGAACACTTGCCTTTTTGATGACTAAATAACTGTAACATGGAAATTTGTTAGTCACCTAAACTCATTTGGTTCAAATGTATGTTCAGTAAAACAAGAATCCATGTGTGACCACCCCACTTAAAAAACAGAAAGAAGAACCGAATGAATGATGTGCTTGAACATAGAAGTTTCCCAATTTTTTGGGTAGTAGGTGTGTTGTTCTGCTTGGTTCTTATGGGAATATGTGGATGGGGATGGGATCCTCTGTTGTGGCACGGTTGCTGGTTGTGAATCTGAAGCTGTGTGGTTGCTCTGTTGTGACACGAACTCGGTTGGGATCCTCTATTGTTGAGAAATCGTTGGTTCTTTGTTTTGGGGACTTGGGGATGTGTCTCAGGGTTTTATTTGTTTCTAGTACTTTGAGGGATCTCACTTATCCCTTTTGTGAGGTTTTCTTTGGTTCCATTACTTTAAGAGATCTCATTAATCCCCCTTTTTTGTTGAAACTTTACAAGATAACCAGGTGTCAATGCTTAAGTTGATGTTGGTTGTTTCTCTTTTCCTCTGGCTTGTGGTTACACCTGCTAGTTTCCCAGTAGTTTATAATTTACATAAATGGTGTTTTTTGAACATGAAACATGAATGATTTAGATGAGGATTTGGTTTTGGGAACGAGTTGTGACTTGGCCGTGAGTATTGTGCCTTCTTTTATGAATGAATAGTAACAAGAATGTTTGTTCTTGGGTTGCCTTTTGAAAACCTAGGTTGGGATGAGTGCTTGTTACCTATACATATATCTATAGATTTTATGTTTCTTATTCGCAACCCACCCAAGTTAAGCACTTTAGGGCCGAACACCCCCATTTCATGGTGGAGGGTGGTTTCCCCAACACTCCTATGAGTGGATGGTTGTTAGCTCCTTTCTACTCCCTTTCCTGAATAGCCCAAGACTCTTTGGGCAGGCAGTGATGGCCTGAAGACAATTATTAGCCTAGGAATCTTCGGGCAGGGTAGTCTTGGTGGTTGGACCAGGTGTTTGCGGGAAAGTTGTTTCCCAAGTGTCTTCGGGATGAGGCCCAGGTGTCTTCGGGCATGGCAGTAGTTGTAATGACTTAGGTGTTTGCGGGTGTGGTTACGCATGGTGGTTGAGGCCCAGGTGTCTGTGGGCAGGATGACGGTTATGTCCTAGGTGTGTGCGGGTGGGGTTTGGCAGTGGGACTGCGATGAGGTTATGGCCCAGGTGTGTGGGGGTGGGGTTTGGAAGTGGGACTGCGGTGAGAATGGTGGGATTGGTTCGATGCATAGGATGTCTTCAATAACCAGTGGGAAAGTGGCACGAGGTTCCCAAACATCGATGTGGTATTGTTATACTTTACTTGGATTTTTTTATTTGTGTAGTGTGCCTTGGTGAGGCTTGGGTGGATAGTTTTCCTTACTAGGTGCTTTGGTTTCCCTTTTCTCACAAGGAATTAGAAGGCCTCCCCACTTGTGCATGAGACTCTTTGGTTTTCCCTACTGAGTATACTTGTATACTCACCCTATGTATATAAAACTACTTTCAGGTTTCCATGAGAACTTTAGGGATCGTGTAGGGCCATACTAGCTCAGAAGTTCGGATAGTTGTAGTTGATGGTTTTCTTTTCTTTGGTATTTTTTACCCTTGTAGTCTCCTTCTACTTTTGTATCATTTACTTTTGGAACATGCATCTGGAATGGTTCGTTTGGGATTTACTTGTACTTTCAGTTTTGGTGTTGTGGGATTTGCTATCTTATCTCCTGATCCTATTAAATAAAAAGGGTACTTCCTTCCATCTTGTGTGTGATTATATACCCTTGGTGCTAGTCGCCGCTCCAGGACCTATTGAAGGCGGGTCTCAGGGGTCATTATCTCTCCTTCAACTTGAAGAAGGAAGGGTCTGGCAATCTATTGTCCCTTCTCTCATCTTAGTGAAGGAGGGTCATGAAATTTTTCTTTCATGGTGATTATGATACAATGTTATCAAAGTGGTAATTGTTTTATGATACAATCTCCTTGTTTATAAAGATTGTTTGTGGTTATATTTTCAATGATAACATATTAATATCCATCACTAAAGAAGCATATAAATTTTATTATCATCTATTTATGTCACAATAATAAATTTTCTCCCTTAATTTTCAATTATTTATATACTCAAAAGTTCAAAGTAATATTTTAATGATAATTGTCTTAATTTATCTCTCCAATCAAAATACATTTTTCATCAAAAACTATGTTTTATAAAAAAAAGTTTTCACAGAATTTTTAAATTTAGTTAAATATTTTATTAAAGTTATTTTTACTGTTGATATATTTTTTACTAAATTTTTTAAAATGATTCCTCGTGTAATTTTCCAACCAATTCCTTGTTGTATTTTACCAAAAATTTGAAAGGAATATTGGTTTTAAAATGTACGACATGAATGAAATTTCCTGGCATTATAACCATTATTTTCATTAAATAATCTGTTATAATTTTGTAATTTTATTTTCAATGAAAATGAATTTCAAAATTATTTATGTTTAAATTTTTTTTAAAAAAATTTGAAATAATATTTTCCTTAGTTAATTTTCCAACTCATATTTCAAAACCGTTTTCTATACAAGATGACATTATTTGATGTTACTTATTATAATCTAGGTATAATATTGAATGATACCATACTTATAATTTCTCTTGATGGTAAATTTTTCTATTGGTCAAATTTTTATAAAACCCACATATTTTATAAAGGGTATACTATTGTGAATTGATGAAATGTTTACGAAACCTATTTTCATTACCCGTGTTATGATATGATGATATTATTAATGATTTATGATTTTGTGGAACACATAAATATGGTTTTCTATATAAGGTAGGTGGTACCTATATCTCCATCCAATTCATTGGTTAAATATTTATATCTCATGAGATAATAATGGGAACCAATTTTATGGGCTTGATACAATATGGGAAATAGGTGCATCCTAGTCCAACATGGGAAACAGGTGTGTACTAATCCAATAGGTTGATGGTATTGGTATTAAATGTTTACATATGAAATTGTTATCTATATTTATAATGATGCAAAACTTTTATTATCTGATCTTATGGATCATGGTTAATTTATGATGATATCTCACCCATGTGGATAATGAATCTTTAAATAATAATGTTTTTTTCCATGAATCATATTTATGATCCATGATAGGATTTATTTCACACCTTGTTTGAAACTCCCAAGGTATAAGATTTTTAAATTCTAATACTACTTATGAACCATCATGAAGTATATAAATAATGACCTATCATAAACCTATGGATTCATATATTACAAATAATGTGTCATGATTTAGTCATCAAATAAGATATTTTCCAAGATTATGTTGTTTCCCACTAGAAATAATGTCACTCACAGTATGTTTTTTGGTTTTAATGAATTGATGGAACCAGAAGGAACTAGATCAAGGTTGAATGTGATAAAAAACATATTGATGAAAAAATAGATGGGGTCTTGAGTTTGGAACAGATGATTCAGTTTCAAATATGATGATAATGTGAGATGGATCACCCAAGTGAATGTATTTGAGGAATTGGATGACATCTTGAGTTTGGAAAAGAAAAATACAATGCATGTAATTGTAGAGGAAAAATGAAAATGTTGATTAACGCAATGGATGAAAATAATTTTAACCCTAAGATATCATTTCTAGATTAATTTTTCAAATGTCTAAAGTATTAGAATTAATAAAATTGATTTACTAAGGGGAAATACCATGAAGAGAATCAATAGGGTGGTATGAGTAATTTTTATAAAACCGATAATGAGGAGACTAAAATTGACATATAAAAGGTATGGGTTCTAATAGTTTTGTCTATGTTAAATGTGATAAGCATGATCAAATTGAGGATGATTAATTTCATGAACTGATCTGAATTTTATATTGTAGTATAAAGGTAATATGTAATAAGATGTTGAGGCCTAGTTAATGGTATGATAAGGAAGTTGGGTGATTATAGTGTTTAAATATTGGAATTCAAAAATCATGAAGTATATAAGTATTTTTCAATATACATTTTTTTCAAAAATTTTATTAACGGTGTTGATGAAATATAAAACTGATTTAATGGAAAGGTTATAATTCGATAAATGGTTGATAACCATTAATATATTCTTGATTTTGAGAATATAGTGTTTATTTTGGATAAATATACAATTTTTATGAATAAAGTAATTTGGATAATATTGATAACCATTGAATGAAATCATGATTTGTGGAAAATGTGATTTATGTTATCATTGATGGAGTTTATAACAATTTTTTACTTATATTATTTATTCAATAATTTATGGTTTTATGAAGGAACAAGTAATAGTGCATGTTTTAATTGAGGTTTTATTGTGATTATAGTTATTACCATACTTTAGGATAACATATGACCATTGTATTCATATATTTGTCATGCGACCATTAAGAGATACATTATGATAATTGAGGGATTCATATTATGTTTATTTTTATAAATTTAGTGAACATCATTTTAAATTATGTATTTTGAAATGGTTATAAGGTTAACTATTAATGTAATGGTTTAAGTTAAATATTGGATTCGGTTTTAATGATTAATGTAATATTTCACCACATAAATATTAAATCATAATTTCTTCAAACAATTTTGTTTATTATAATAAATATATATAGACTGAATTTCTTACAATTCATTTATAGATCTTATTTAGTTCATATGACATGAAAAATACATCTCTTAGAGTAATTGATGAAGTGTAAATTGATCAAGGAACAACCAAATGATGAGATTTTTATTTTAAAATTGAATAAAATAAAGTAATTATAACTTCTCTTGAAAATTATGAAAATTTTTTAAAAGCACCTTGAAATAATGTTTTGTCCAATTATCATCATTTTTCATGATATTAATGATGTTTTTCACACTTATCTAGTATATGGATTTGTGGTTGTTAACTTTCTCATGAAGATTTTCCCTGTCACTCTACATCAGTATTTGAGTGTTAATATTTTCCTATATATGCATGTTTTCACTTACCACCAATGTTCTTATATTCGGAATCCAAGGTATGTGTTATTTTGTATAACCTTCTCACATCCATTCCTCACTTTTGAAGATGATTTTTTATTAACCCTTTTTACGATATGGGTTTCCAAAAAAAGTAGTTTCATATGTTAAAACCTTTTTCACTGAGAATAAGTTCATATTACAAGGACACAATTTGTTAAATGGGTAAATATAACGCAGTAATATTTCTTGAATTTTTTTTAAAAAAATTAAAATTCATATTTTTTCATATTTTTTGTGACAAAAACAACAAAACATGGAAAACTATTAAAATGTTTTTATTATTTAATATCATAGTTATCACCTAGACATTATAATGGATATTATGAATATTATGATATAAATTATAAAAATATATTCTTTACACATTTATATAAAATGATTTTTTTTGTGATCAATTAATTAGAAATGAAGAGATAAACTATTTGAAAATAAAAAAAATCATATTCTTAAAAACAATATTTAGGAAAAAAATGGTTTCTTAAATAATAAATTACAAAAAAAATTATTTAAATTAAATTTATAAATTTTTCTTTAAATAAATATTTTAACATTCCTCTTATTTTCTTATAGTCAAGAGATAACAATAATTCCAATTTTATCCTTAAAAACAATATTTTTCTGAAAAAAGTGTTTTCTCACGTTTTGAGAACTTATTTTAAAACTAATTTTTGACAAGTTAATAAAATTTATTTAAAAAATAAATTTCATTTTTGAAATAATCATTTCAAAATTATCTCAGGGTGAATGTTGGTGAATTATTTTAGAAGTTAAACATTTTAGTGAATGGTGAAAAATACAGGTTTTATTAAGTATTTGTCATTTATTTATTAAATTTAAAAACATAAAATTTTTGAAAATAGATTTAAAATAAAAATATTAGTAAAATTATATATCTATTAGTTCAATTTAGTTTATTTTAATTATTTTCAAAATTAATTTTGATATAAAAACTTTTTTATCTTTTTTACATTTTCTCTTTGATAACCCTCTTTCTTGTTGCGTCTGCAGGGTTAATTATAAAATACTTTTTTCCTATTATATGAACATAACTTGTAAAAAACGATTTCATACTTGTCATAATCATAATATATATTATTTTATAATTTTAAATTAATTTTTATCCACGATTAATAGTAAAAATAGTAAAATTTATTTACCATTTTTAAGGTAAAAATGGGTTTACTAGGGGTAAAACTAGAAAGATAAGGGTTAAAAATGAAAAAAAAACTTTTAAAAAAATTTTTATCTTGACATATTTCAATTTAATTTCTTATATATTCAATAATAAACAATTTTTGGGACCATTTTCCCTGTGAACATTGTGGGTATACCATTTTGTTTTCAAAATTTACAATTTTGCCACTCACCTTGATTATAAAAGGGTACCCACTCTCTTCTCTTATTTAGACATAGAAATACACTTGGATCATTCAATACATAACCAACATACTTTATTAGTTCCATAATATAATCCTAGTAGACATATTTCGGTTATAAATCCATCTTAAGAAAACTTTTGGGTTAATAAAAAAGAAGTTGTCTAAAATGAAGGTAACATCCCTAATCAAACATTTTATATTATTTATTCCTAAAACACATTAAATTATCATTATAACTTGATTATATAATAAAATATAATTATTAAATATAATTATTTTTTATTATATTAATTTAATAACCTTAATCTATCTCATCTTCTAACAAAGGGGTTTCAAAATCATCATTCGTGTGTGTGGCGGACTACGGCCTCATGAACCGATGATATTCATTTTCCATCACCACATATGATGAATGGATATAATGATGTAGTTATTATTAATATATGATATTTATGATATTATAATTTTGTTTTAATAATGATATCACATGAACTTTCTTACTTTCAATTCGGTGGGTATACAATAATGTCATTCATGAGTATGGTGGATTATCGCCTCTCGAATCGATGTGATTTATTCACGCTTTATATATAATGTAATAAATATGGTTTTAATTAAAAAGTTTTATATATAAGTCATAAAATTATTCCTAAATTTTAATATATTTTTTACATTTCATTATTTCCTCGTGTCAGTAAAATGGAAACAGCGTTCTTGCGTACGTACAGTCTACCATCTCCATGAATGGTGTATTTCATTTTCCATCTCTAAATATTATGGATAACAATAAATATATGTAGAAAGAATTTATAATACATTTATATCTTGGTAAAATTATATATATTATTTAACAATGATAAAAATAATATGACCAAAAATAGAAAAAAATCAAAACTTAAACAAAAAATAAAGCAGTTTTTACACAAAACGTGATTTTAACATTTAATTATTAATAAAAAGGTAATAAAATCTCATAAGTAAATCATATATGGTATGAAATATATATTTATGGTTATATAATTGATATATAGTAAAAAAAATATGTATTATAAAGGAGTTAGGAATGTTTATGATAGAATTCAAGGTATATGGTAACGGATTTGTATTCACTCTTTTCCTTCTAGGAGACAATTGAAAGTTCACCACTTGATTTTTTCTTGTGGTGTATACAATACCCATTTAAAATTTTATATAATGAATAATTATTTTCATAATATTTAGATTTTTATTTTATGTTATCCTTTATTGGGTCTTATGATTCAAAAGATTATTAAAGCGGTAAGGGATATATGTCACACTTTTTATTTCTAAGATACACATGTTATATTCAACATTGGCTTATTTATGTGGTGTATATACTTCCAATGAATGTATTTTCGGATTATTGTACTGAAATTTATTGTGATATAAAGATCTATTTGATGATATTTATTTCATAGGGCTTACAATTCATTATTACTGAAGTGTAATGGTTTTATTATGTAGTCTCATTATCTATTGAGATTGTTTATGATTATGTATCTAATAATGAAATATTATGATACATATCTCAAGAAACTCGTGAATTTTCATATACTCTAGTTGGGTTATGAGTTTAAATTTGTTCCCTTAATTTTCATCTCCTTATGTAATCAAGAGTTCAAAATAATTCTTTAAATAAAAATCATATTTAATTATCTCCTCAGTCAAAACCATTTTTCATTAAAAATCATGTTTTCTAAAAAAATAAATAATATTTTTATGATTAATAAAATGATTTATTATAGGAATTTTTAACCAGATTTTAATTTTAAAAAATATTTAATTAAATCTTCATATGATTTTCCAAAACAATTATAATTTTCCTTTTACCAAAAATATGAATGGAATCTTTTTTTAGTGTGTATGGAAAGAATAAAATTTCCCAAAATCATGAAATTGTTTTTCATTTAATCTTCCTCTAGATTTTGTCAAGGTTATTTTCAAAGAAAAGGATTTTGAAATTGTTTTACATTTAAGAAAATCCCTATATGAAAGGATATTTTCCTCATGAAATTTTTATAATGATTTTTAAAGCTTCCTTTATAACGTTTATAGTGTTATTTTCAATGAGAATCCCTTCCAATATTTTTTTTATGTTGCAATAATTGTTTTTCAATATGGAAAAGATATTTTCATCAACAAATTATCCATGTGATCTTTCAAAAGATATAAATCTAAGGTGATATGCTTTTATGTCACATATGCTTTAATGGGGATCAATTTATATAATACCATCCCTATTATTTTTATTAATGGATAATGTTTTGGTTAATGCAATTTTTTTGAAACATGTTTATTTTTCATGGTTTATGCTATGGTTAATTGATTAAATGGCTATCAGACTCATTTTCTTTACATGGGTTAGGATGTGATGATATTATGAATGTTTTATGATATTTTGGAGCACATAAATATGGTTTTAAATGTTATATTGGGGCCTATATATCCCACAAATAACTATGTAAATATTTATATCACATGAGATAATAATGGGAAACAAATAGAGGGGACTGATCCACAATGGGGAACATGAGTGTCAGGATCAATTATAAGAAAGAGGTGTGTCCTGATCCATAATAAGAAACATGTGCTAAGTCCTGATTCACCATGTTTATGGTCTTACTAGTTAACCTTGACTTATAAAATGATTTTCTGTATTTATGAAGGTTCCAAACTTTTATCACATTATCTAATTGTTCATGATTAATTTATGATGATTTATCACTCTTATGTTCCATGTTTTATGAAATAATAATGTTTTATTTTGAGACTAATTTTTATGATCTATGATAGGTTAGGAATGAAATTCATAAGTTATGTTCACTAATGCATACCCTTATACTTATCATATCCTTTCATATGATCATATATTGATACCTCCTTCGATTACACTTATTGAGCTTCTGAGCCCAACATTTCTTATGTTACCTTCCCTAGGTAATGAATAAAGGTTTAAATATTGTATTCATAAAGGGAATAATATGTGAGTGGATCTTTGTGGGAGATGTTTAAGTTATTTCATTAAAATATGAAAATTATATTTCTAGTCTCTAATAGATATATACCATTAAATTCCTAAGGTGTGTGTTTCATTAATTTATTGAATATTCATCTAAAAATATTTGATATTTATGTATGAAATGTACGAGATTCTATTTTCATCTCAATGGGATATTTTATTAGATCAGAAAATTTTATAGGAAATTATATGGGAAGTTCATGTCACCAAATAGAATATACTTTGAGTTTAGAACCAATATGTTGACTCTTATCTAGGAGTCTATGAAGAAAGGGATCTCGATCGAGAGTTACAATAAATGAAACCCCCATTCATTAAGTTTACTAATGAACCCCAAGTGGTGAGGGGCTAGTTAGAAAAGATCGATTAGGTATTAAATTTCTTTGGACACACTTGAGACTCTTGTGGTTAAATGTGCAACACTCATTCTAGGGGGACCAACAATACACGAGGGTACTCTATGGAAAATGAATGTCAACACATGGGAAATATTTGAATGGGTTTAAATACCCTATTATTTCATAAATTCTCCCTAGAGTATCTGTCGATAGAAAATTCTTTGGAGTTCCCATATTTATCGTATGGAGAGAGATATGTGTCAAAGTACACTAACCAGTTCATAGAGTTTGTTCATTTTTATCAGGATGTGGTAAAGAAATACTTTCTAAAATATCATAAATATTTTTTGGGTTTTGAAAAGGAATCTTAACACAGGTATATATTCTAAACAATTTTTCTTATTTGTAGAAAGTTGATAGGTATATGATGGTGAAAATGGATATGGAAAAACATATTGGATACTCATCCCCTTTTCTTCCACCTAGTACTATTTTTTATGGAATTTATGGGAACAGAATTATGTTTCTTGATAATCATAAGAGTGGTGGATGTTATCCTCAATAGTAGGCCTCCTGAGAACTATCAGTAGTGTCCATTAAATTTCCGTAGAATTCCTACCAGTGTGTTTTAGTAGATAACACCCAGCATGCTTTTCCCTCCCCCAAAATACTTGTAAAACATCTAGGCATAAATTTCATTTACGGAAGTTCATCAAAGATATTCATATTCCTATTATAGTACAGATCATCAGTTCTAAAGGCCAATATAGTGTAGTCATATGCATCTAAAACTACAATCCTCTAACTATAGGCCTCAAGAATATAACACCTTAACATAATTGGTGAGTTTATTGTAGAGGTTGATGTGAGATTGACTACAGTGATAAGTCTCATCATTGTTCAATATTCTATAAAAACTACTACATTTCATATATATTCTTCATAATTTTTATATTTTCCCATTATTTTTATGTGATGGAAATTAAAATAGAGTTCATGTCTATAGTTATTGAGGAGGAGACACCTCATAGAAAGAGGAAGGAGCATGGGTTTTGATAATCATCA
This sequence comes from Viscum album, assembly GCA_963277665.1. Classification (NCBI taxonomy): domain Eukaryota; kingdom Viridiplantae; phylum Streptophyta; class Magnoliopsida; order Santalales; family Viscaceae; genus Viscum; species Viscum album. The sequence continues at coordinate 740,004,353 of OY728137.1, forward strand.
TGTTATCTATCGATATAAGATTAGAAGTTGTTCAGGGATTTCATGGTTCTTGGACTTGATTTATTCAAAATCATCATTATGATGTTTTGGAAAAATTCCCATCATGATGAGATTGATTGTCATCATCAGAATGTTACTTCCTTTATCATATATGGAAGATATCATGTGTTTTATAGAGAGTGGTATCTGAGGGTAGGACATGTCGAACCTTCTGACCCAGAGCATAGGAGTTTGTTTTTTGTAGTTGCAATTTATCCTGAGGAAATTTCTTATCTTGGTGATATTTCATTAGTTATTTTGTACTTATCTTATGTCTTTATTGAAAACCTTTTTGGTCTTCTTCTAGATATAGATATAAATTTCTCAATACATCTGGTGTCAGGTATGCGGTTGATTTCTATATTTTCTATCATATGGAACATTCATAGCTGAATTTTCTCAAATTCTTATTGGATGATCTAATAGAGAAAGGTATATTTTTCTCAATATTATTTCTTTATAGGAATCCCATGTTATATTTTGTAATATGGTTTGTGGTTAACTTTTTTGTCAGTCAACTACCAGATATTTAACTAGGTGATTTTTAAGAATAAGTTTCATTTACCCCTTGTGGATTACTTGTTCGATTATGATTCATGATTTGGGTATTCCAAATACCACTTTCAATAATAGGTATGGAAAATATGAATATCTTGTAATGAGTTCTGGTCTGACTAATGCACCGAAAATATTTATGGATGTGATGAACTAGGTATTCCATCAGTATCTCAACGCATTTTTAATGGTTTTTGGGATGGTATCACAGTTTATTTGATATCTGATCATAATCACCAACATTATATGAAATAATTATTGGAGATATTCATGAGAAACATACTTTAGGGGAATCCTTCAAAATGTAATGTATTGATCCAATAAGTGATTTTATTAGGGAATATTAATTCAAAACTTGGAATTTTAGTTGATCATGATATGTTGAATAATGTATTTTCATGGGAAGAACCATGGAATTTATTCAAGATATAGATCTTCCTAGGTTGGGATAGATATTATCTAGGGTTATTCAAGTATTTCTTGATGACTGAACATAATAAAAAAGGATTCAAATTCTTATGGGATCTAAATTTTAGACTTCCTTTGAAGAGTTGAAATTTCTTCTAACACCACATCTTATTTTTGTATTTACTGAGCTTGTTAATGGGTATGTTGTGTAATATAATGTATCTAATTATAGAATTAGTTGATTATTATGTAGGATATTCATGTTGGGGCCTACAGCTCTCATTATATTCAGTCACATGAGCATTGTTACACCACTAGGTATTTGGATTATTCTACTGTTATATATTCACTTAACTATTGGAGGTGATATCATTTTAGTTAGATTTTCATGGTCACTATTTACTAAAAGAGTCTTTATTATGTACATATTAAGTATTAATTTAATCTCAAGTAGAAACGATGGTCGTATTGCCTCTAGATGTTCAAATTCAACAATTACTTCACCCTGGGGATGTTGATTGTAATTTGTAACACTCACATATAGATAGTTCCACCACAATATATATAGAAATTGAGGGAAGATTCAATCCATAAAAATATTTTTACTCGATTTCATAAGGACACACATGAGGATAATATAGGTATGGTTATGGATGGCGTTTAGTTATCCTCATCTCTCCTTGATTTGATTCTGTGTGGCCAATAGTATGTAGATGAATTCCTAGAAATCACATAAAACCCTTTAATATTTGGAAATTATTTCAAGTTTATATCTCCCTTCCAATGATATTTTCATATTTGGGGATTTTTTTTCATCCCATCAACTATGGGGAATTCAATCCATCGTGATTATTATATTTCCAAATTGTCCATTTACCCGGGCACTATGAAGATATATTATGACATGAGACAAAATTTCTTATATCTGAGTGTGAATAGTGTTTTTTATTTGGTATCCAAGTGTTACACGTACCAAAAGATAAAGGAAGTTAAACTAAATCATTTTTTCATGCTACGGCCTCATTAGGTTCCAGTTTATAAATGGGATGAGGTGTCCAGGGACTTCGTTGTTAGATTACCATGGTCTCCCATTAGGATATATAATATCATTTTGGTAATTGAACAGTTGATTAAATGTGCTGATTCTATTTCTATCAAGGACACAACCAAGGTTGATAATATGGGTGAGATTTACTTACTAATTATTATATGTTTTTATCGTGTTTCCAGAACCATTTTCTTTGACATGGACACCAATTTTACTTCTAATTTCTAAAATATTCTTCAAGAAGTAATAGAGACTATGTTCATATTTATAATAGCTTACAATACACATATGGATGGAAAGACACGGTTTGATATTTAGATATAAGAGGATATTCTTTATGCCTACAACACGGATTTTATTAGAACATGGGAAACCCTTTATGACCCATTTATTTTTCTTATAATATTTGTTACCAGTATTTGATCAGAATGGAAACCCTAGAGGATTTGTATGGTCAACCATATAGGTCTCCACTTTATTGGGGGAGGTGGGAGATTCATCTCTTAAAGTCTTATTCAAGTAAAATCTTTGAGGATAAATCATATATTTCCACCCTTGGTAATAGCTCAAACTCTGTAAAATTTTTATGCAGAGAATCAACATAATGATTTTCTGTTATATTTTGGTGATTGGGTTTTCTTCAAATATTTATCCTTAGTTGTGTCACCGTAATCTTGGGAAATAGTGGAATCTTTCTCTGAGATATGTTAGACCATAATAGGTTACTATGTTTATTTTTTAGTTTTCCTATTGCTTGCAAATATCATATTCATAGATAGATAAAAATAATTTTTTCCATATATCTTAAACCATAAAGTATCATACTGATCCTTAACATGTTCTAATTTAGGAGGATATTCAGTTAGAACAAAATGTTTCTTTTGAGAAGAAACTAGTAGAGATCATCAATTCCTAGATTAAAGTCTCATGTGTGAATTTTATTTTACTATAAAAAGTTTTGTGGCTACATTTCATGGATTCGTATAATACATAAGAGTATGAATTTTTGGTGAAGGAGAAATAGACTCACTAATTTCTAAAGTAACCTTAATCCTAGGGAATTTCTAGGTAATAAAAGTCTTTTGGTGGGAATAATTGAAAACTCATGGTTAAAATATTCTCTATTTTAATGTTTGTGAGGTTTATCATCAGGTTCAGGGTGTTTTGAAGAAAAACAAGGAGTTATAATACAAGGGCTATGTTAGGAACTAGATTTAGAACCATTTCATAATGTTAGTATATTTCTTAGAAGAATCTATGAGTTTTGGTAAATACATAAAAATGATACATTATGTGAATTTCAATCATACAATTAATTTCTAGGAACTGAAAATTAACTAAGTTATTTTTTTCTATTAACAAGAATCCTAGTGGATTCAGGATGAAAATATTATATTTATGAAGTTAATCATTCCAATCGATCTAGTTTTTATGCATTGGAAACCTCACATTAATATCATTAGAAATGATCTATTCCCCTCAAACTGTAGGTATTCCATATTAATTTTGGCTGATTCCAACCCTTTAAAAATTTCCAATTTAGTTTTTGATCTATGTTTCAGTCTGTTTCTCTTCCTTTGGTAATTTTTATTACTCTCATATCCATTATATACATTTATCATGGTTTTGGAAGTATTTTTTAGCTTCATTTTTTGTATTTTTTATTATGTGATTAAACTTCTTCTATCCCTTATTGATCAATTGTTTGATATTCTTTCGGAAGCTAGATCTAGAACTAGTTGTGGTGCGGTGTGTGTTTCTTGAGTTATGAGTTTATATTACTTCTCCACTGACCCTTTTTCATAAGAAACAAAATTCAATGATGTGATAATCATCATGTGGGCCTCCATTAGTTCATCTCATATTCCATATATAATCTTGGTGTGTGGATTCTATCATAATTGTTGTATGACCAGAGATTGTGGTAGGTGAATCCATCTCTATCCTATGTTGTGTGAACCTTAAATTCTCTTTATTTGATATATAGTTTTCTAAATGATATGGAATGATTGATTTATTTTTTTCATGTGAAAAGGGTTATCGAGAAGTGATGATTTCCACCCTCATTTTGGTAACAGAGGTTGTTTTTTCAACTCATTGTAAAATGGATTGCGAAATAGTTTTTCGAAGAATTTTTGTGAAGAGATAAAGGGTGTTTTGGAATTAATTTTAATTTCCATTCCCTTTGGAATTGATTTTAAATACACCACACATTAGGGACCTGGGTATATAGGTGGAAGGTGTAGTATTATGCCTAATCCATTAGTACTATCAAGGGTTAAATTTTTAGTGTGTTCTTATCTTCTTTTTTCATAGACTAATAGGCTCCTAGATTTTTTATCCATTAGTGTTTTTCACCAATGGGGTGTCCCTTTATTCCCTAATCCCAGTGTCCAAGGGACTTCCTTAGAAATGGTCATTGATTATAGTGCATGTGATCTATCAAGATTGATGTATAGGATCCTTGGAATGTTTCTCCATTTTCTATCATCTTAAAAGTAATTTATTTGATATGTAATGATACATGATTTGACTGAAAAACTAGTTATTAGAAATATTATTTTAAAAATTGGATTGTTTTGTAATTTGGGAAAAGGGGAATCTATTTATGATTCATTTACATAAAAAGTTTTTAACTTCTAAAATGTCTTAAATTTCATCAAATTTTTCCATATTATGATTTTGTATAGATTCTTGATATGGAACACCTAGTTGGGATCCTACTAATCTTTTTTATATCACAAAAATACACTCTCTCGGAGTGTGTAGAACTTGTATTGTCTTATTATATAGGAATCTGAAATGAATCATAATGATTCATAGAGGTTTATAAAATTATGGTATCCATAGATAGTGGTGATATGGTGGATAATTTATCCCACATCACATGGAGAGGTTTCAATTTTTTTTTGGGTTAGTTGGACATGGGATTTGGGTTTTATCAGTTACTCTTTAGTTATACGACTATGATTATTTCTCTTGTATATCGAATATAACTTTTATAGTTGTTATTTCACAAGAATATTGAATGTATATTATTTTAAGTAGGTTTAAATCATTCCCCTAGTTTTTGTTTAATGTTTGGGTTGTTTTCACCAACCCATGTGGTTTAGGAACACCCTTTGTGTCTTTTCATGGTTGGGTTCAGAGCCTAGCCTGATGAGTTATCAAGGTTAGGATGTGACAAAATTTATTTTCTTAAAAATACAAAACAAAGTGTTGTAAATATACATCCATTCATTTTTTTTACTATAATTAAATAAATCAATTACATTCATAATTTCTTCCATTTAATAAAATATTCACAAAAAAATAAAATAAAAGTTATCATTGAATCAAGAAAAATCCAAAATATTAAATTAATTAAAAAATAAAAAGGTATAAAATTAATGGAATATCATGGAGATATTATATATAAATTTCATTACTAAATAACTATTAAGTTCACTAGAAAGATACCCTGAGAGGGGGTTGAATCAGGGTATGCCAGATTAAAGCAACTACCCCTTTGATCTTATTTCGTCGTTAGAAAAAACTATCTTCTCTATCCTTCCCAGTGTAGAGTATGAACAAAAATTAAAGCATTAATAAGACACAAAAATTTAACTTGGTTCACCCTCACTAGGATACATCCAAGGACCATACACCAGTGATGTGCTGATGTACCAAATCCACTATAAGTGCATTTTTGTTTACATGTTCGGATTGGACTCATTGTCCCTCCTGGTTTACAACCAATCTCAATATGAAAGATCACTACTCTCTCAACTAAGGTGTGATCATGTATTATTTAGAAGATATAATCACAGTTTATAGACTTGTAGTCTCTTCATTATCTCTAATGGAATTGTCATTCCAAACTATTGATAGATGCTCTGTTGATGTTCCATATTCATCCACTAATGAGTGAAACTATACTGTAGTATTACTGGAAAACATCAAATCTTTCATGCAATGTGTCTTTCATGCAACATTATTACCTTGTTCCCCAGATAACACTTGTGCTACAAAACACCCCTTCTACACAACTTCAATCTTTCATGCAACTCAAATCTTACGTGCAACATTCTTAGCTTGCGAACAACACAAAATCTTTCAAGCAACTCCCTTTCCTTGAAATTCATATGCGACCAGGAGCTCTAATTTTCTCTAAGAGTTGATCAACATAAAATAAGGGGATCAATTATTATTTATAAGCATCATTGAACCATTCAAAAAAGATTCAACTTTTGTCACACAAGTTTCTCTTCGAGCGCACAAACCTCAAATTGACGTCGCATTGAGCAGACAAGTTTCTTTTGCGCAACCTCATCTTTTGTGCACATATTCAAATCATTCGCACACAACATGCCTTTTACATTTTTCAACATTATAAACCCAAAACATGCCTTGTGAACAATTTTCAAAACCACCCTAGATCTTTCACACAACTTCCTTTCCAAAAAACTTGTTTACCCATTCTTTTTTGTACTTCCTCTAGATCGTCCATTCCTTTTTCATCATTATTTGTAAACATAGGTTGTCAAAAATATCTATAAAACTTGACAAATCACATCGTAAATGACCTTTGTTTACAAATTGGACATCGTGATCTTCTCTATCAATAAATACAATATGGAGGTCCTCTTTTTCAAAAAACACAATCACCTAACAAATTCATGAATAGTACATTGACGGATTTTTGCACAATAATCTCCCCATATGGGTTTGTTTACAACTATTCCCATAGTGATTTTCTACACTGTGATACCTCACTAAAGCTCCTTCCATCATTAACCATCATTCTCCTCTTGTGATGTAGATAGTGATCAAGGATTCAACAAACATATACTCTAAACCCACATGAGAAATGCATGGTGTGATAAATAAGAGTAAATGAAAATTTCATCAATAAATGACTTAATTTATGACAAGAATTGTTGCTACCATATGGATACAAATTGTTGATTGCAAGAAACCTTCTGAAACTCTTCCAACGTCACTCTTTTACTTTTATCACGATCCTCAGCTATCGTGATATCTAGTCTTTGATCGATCACTTCTTGCATAAATATATTTTAGACTCTACCACTATTTCATTTCTCTCCCCCTATCTTGTTGCTCCACCTGTCAGCTTATCCTTATGTCCTTAACTATGATATTTTCCCCTTTCCTTAGCCACAGTTTCTCTCCCTTGAGGAGTCATTATTTCTCACCCTTTGTCAATGAACCCATAGGTCACTCCACTATGGTCTGAGTGTAACGCCCCGGTTCCAGAAGCCACCCAGAGGCTCCCCATAACTGGTTGGTCACATGAACTCAAGCGCATTTCCCCAGACACCAGAGGCTATAGACTAGCAACGAGGTCCTTGGATGTGATAGTGGGAAAACTATTCCCTCATTGGTATAGTACACAGTGGAAGTAAACATCACATACAATAGCAGAAGCAATAAATATCCAACAACAAGAAACAGCGGAAAACTAAACAATAAACAACAGGAGCACACATATATATATGAAATGTTTCATGATACATATGTCTAGGAAAATATCCAAATAAGTCAAAATGATGAATACAATACTAAGACAAAGTAGAAAAGAAAAAAAAATAAGCCACTCCTCAGCATTGCAAGCCTCATCATTGTCCCATTATCTCCTGCTCCAATGCACGTCAAGTACCTGAAATCGAAGGGTGCTTTCCCTTGTCTATACCTATAGAAATATAATCTGTTTGGGCCCACAAGCATGACCCAAATAGGGTGTGAAACATAATCCCAGTAGGCAGCCACCCAAAGATCTGTGCCTAATAGTCAGTGAGCATATAGTAGGTAAAGTACAATAAACAGTAAGTAGTGAACAGGATAATACACATCAATAAACAAACCACATATCAATAAGAAATATTTAAGAAAAAGCTAACTATGACAGGAATCCCTCTGGGAAGTACTCATAGCCATCCCCTCTGTTCTTATCCAAGAAGTACCAACAACCCTCTGGGAAGTACACTCATCCTAACCCCTCTATTTTTAGTCATATGAAATTATAAGACTCTATGAAGAAGAAAATTTATTCAATTACCCTTATAGACTAGGGTAGTCAGGGAATCTCTGAGGATGATCACATGGTCAACTCCTCTTATAGCCCCAAGGTCTAGAGACTCTATGAGGAAGCTCACTCGGTCAATTCCTCCTATATCCTGGAGTGGTTAAAGGAAATTCAAACAAAACAAATACTCATTGAGGAAGCTAACTCGGTCTATCCTCCTGTAGTCTATAATGCTCAAGACTCTCTGAGGAAGATCACTCGGTCTAACCTTCTGAAGTCTATAATATCCAAGACTCTTTGGGAAGCTCACTCGGTTCATCTTCTATAGTCTATAATGTCCAAGACTCTACAAGGAAGCTCACACGGTCTATCCCCTTGTAGTTTATAGCACTAGGTTCTCACTGTCTCGTGCCAGTCAGTGCATAATAATGCTATAAGGCCAATGTAAACCTACAGAGCTACTTGGATAACCCTTCTACAGCATAACAAGCATGTCAGAGAATATCACTCCATCCTACAGTCACAAGGAATGGAAAACTGGTATAATAGACAATAGGATGAACAAGACCAAAAGGTTGTAAATAGAACAAGGCATGGGAAAAACATCCAAGCATAGAAATTATCCTTATACATAGCCAAAATACCTCTAAACAAGCATACAAGCAATTTAGGAAAACAACAGGGGAAAAATGGTAAACACGTAATACCCCATTCAATGGTATTGGTGGAAATTTCACATAAAACTCAATGAATTTGAACGGAAAGTCATAAACCACATACCTTGATGCTAGGAGATATATATACTTGAACCACGAGGATTCCATATCCTTAGGACATCGTAGATATATGAAAACACACAAAACACTCAACCCACGATAACTTGAGAAAGATGAGGAATTAGAAAACGGTGTTCTAGAAGAAGGAAGACCTTACTCATGCAGTTACAATGCAATTGACAGTGGTCAATTTGGAGAATGAACAGAGGATCTGGGTCTTGGAGAATATTCGCGATTGTACCCTCACTCTCGGTTGAAGAAGCTTGAGAAGAATACGGTTCTGGGGTTAAGACACGACCCTGGTTCATTTAATGAAAAAAAATTACACAGCGTATACTTTTGGGGTACACGGTGTGTACTATTCTTTTCCATACTCTGCTTTAAGTGGCCTCCACATCACCCCTACATGGCCGTGTGTGTGTCCATGACACGACCAACACACGGCCTTGAGCGGCATCAAAGTACATGGTGTGTATTTATAATGTACATGGCATGTACTTCAAAAATTTCCAAAAACTCCTCTTTTCTCAAAAACTAAAGAAAAATAGAAGACATACCTGAAACGAAGGTCCGGGTTCTTAAAAACTTCCCCTCTTAAAAAAATTTGTCCCCAAATTTCCCTAGCGAGGTGTGGAAGAAAAAAACCTCGAATAGCTCCGGCCATTGCGATCGTACATCGGCTTCCCTCTCCCAAGTCACGTAATATACTCACCCATGATTTCATAGCACCCATACTAGAGGAACAGACCGGCCACGGAGAACCTTCGTACTGTGATCGACAATCTGGATAGGATGCTCCTCAAATGATGCATATGCTTCGAGCTCAACCTCTTCAGGTTGAAAGACATTATATGGGTCTGAAATGTATCGTCGGAGCTGATAAACGTGGAAGAAGTCGTTCATAGCCAGGTACCTCTGAAGTAATTGCAACCGATAGGCAACTGGCCCAACTCTCTCCAACACCTCAAACGGCCCGACATACCGTGGTGAAAACTTACCTTGTCTCTGAATTCTCTTGTGTCCCAACCTCAGTGCGACATGTAGGAAAACCTGATACCCGACCTCGAACTCCAAAGGTCATCTCCGCAGATCAGCCTAAGACTTATATCGAGACTGTGTCATAGCCATCCTCTTCTGAATCAACTCTATCTGCTCTGAGGTCTCCTGAAAAAGATGAGGTCCCAGGAAAGCTGCCTCTCCTACCTCCATCCAGCATAAAGGTGATCGATGTGGCCTACCATACAAAGCCTCTTAAGGTTCCATCTGAATAGTCACCTGAAAACTATTATTGTAGGTGAACTCCACAAGAGGTATATGCTTCTCCCAAGAACCTCCAATGTCCAGTATGCAAGCTCGAAGCATATCCTCAAGCACCTGAATTGTACGCTCGGACTGGACATCTGTCTGGGGATGGTATGATGTACTCAAAAGTACCTGTGTACCCAAAGACTTCTGAAGCACCTGCCAGAATCTAGAAGTAAAATGTGCATCTCAGTCTGAAACAATGGATTGTGGAACTCCATGCAGATTTACAATCTCTCGGATGTACAATTGTCCCAGCTCATCAACACTGAAGGTCTCCTTGATCGAGAAGAAGTGAGAAACCTTCGTGAGTCTGTCAATGACAACCCAAATATCATCATTCCCTAAAGGTGACCTCGGAAAACTGGTCACGAAGTCCATCACGACAACGTTCCACTTCCACTCTGAAATGGGTAATTGCTGTAAAAGACATGCTCATCATTGATGCTCCGCTTTCACCTACTGAAAAGTGAAACACCTCATGACAAAACCAGAAACATCTCTCTTCATACCTAGCCACCAATACTGGCGGTGTAGATCATGATACTTCTTGGTGACTCTAGGATTAACTTCCCAAACTGAGGAATAAAAATCCCGCATTATCTCCTCGCATATGTCTGTTGGCACCCATAAGCGTCCCTAGAAACACAAGATCTAATCCCCACACAATGTCCATCCACGAAGAGGGTCCTCTCCTGACACACTCTCTCGCAGGACTAGGCCTTCTGAGTCTAATAGATGCCTCATTTGTACTGATCAAGAAGTGTAGAGGTAACATCTACAGAAGATAGAAAGGTTTGCGCGTGTCTGTCATGCACCTCCAGATGGATCTCAGATAACATAGCCCTAAGCTGCCACTCACTATTGGCCTACTATGCTTTATGTATCTGAGTTCTCCCGCTCAACATATCAGCCACTACATTGACCTTTCCCTGCATATAGGTAAGCTCAAAGTCCAAGGACTGAAGATACATTACCCACCTACGCCGTCTCAAATTCAGATCATGCTGAGTGAAGATGTACTTGAGAATCTTGTTGTTAGGATGGTATGAATCTGAGTAAGATATACTCTATAATACAAAACGTAGGATCAAAATAAGATTGAGATTCTTAGATACAAGAGTGGGGGTGAATTGTACCTTTTAAAAATTCCTTTAGGGAATTTTTAGGATGGTTATGTTTGACATGGTTAAACAAGATAATTCAAAAGACCTCTATGAGTACTAAAAAAAATTTATATTCCAGAAAAGTGATTCCAAAAATGGAACTTAACAAAAGTTACAAAGATTAAGATTCTACCTTTAAGCGTATATAATCTAACTATATCAGAGTACAAGTAAGGAAGTATAAGAAAGTTATACTTTCCTTAATAATATAAAATTCAGAAGAAACACAAGTAGTAACACTACAACTAACAAACAATGACTCTTTTAACCCAAAGATAATGGTATCCAACAACCTTGGATAAAGGTCTCTTTATTTACACTTTCAATAAATTATGTCTTACCCACACCAGGGTAATCCCTCGATACGAAGATCGGAGTCTGTCTTTATATCCCCGCAATCCCTCAACTATCGGATAATCGACACCTCTGTCTTCCTCAGCAAAGAATCCCTCAACTTAAAGGTGTTGGAACCTCTGTATTCCTATCCTCGGAATCCCTCGATTGTAATCAGCAATAATCGGAGTCGCACGAAGCAAGTCTTCACGAACCAAAGTTTGAACAAGTTGTTCAAACTTTCTACACGAAGCTTTGAGAGTTGATAAGATCCCCTCTCTCTAGAAATCACTTCAATAGCATGCAAGCACAGATTTCAAGGTTTTCAAAGTTGTTGCATCTTTTCAAATGAGATCCTATTTATAGGTGAAGCTCCATCGGTCAACTCCCTCCTCCAACAATCATATTTTTCCTTGAATTTTGGAGGGACCTGTACATGTGTCACTCGACCAACGGTTAGTCAATAACTGAAAGCATGACATCATTTTGTAATGAAACAAGTGTAAGAATAAGTAAAACTGAAGTTTGTAATGTATGAAAATAAAAGTTTTTAGTCTAACCAAAATTGAATTAACAGTTTATAATAAAGAGATATTCGGATTCTATTTTGTAGGAATTCAGAACCTGAATTCTGTAGAAATCTGGAGTCTGAAGTTCTAAGGAAATTCGGAGTCCAGTTTCACTAGAATTCAGAATCTGAACTTACAGAGTTTGGAGTCGAACTAGTAGGAATTCAGAGTCGAACTCATAGAAGTTAAAAGTAGAACTAGTAAAAGTTCGGAGTTGGAATCATTAAAGTTTGTATCCATAATTCGAAGTTGAACTTTGTGAGAGTTTGTATCCAGATTTCGGAGTGGAACTTTATGGAGTTCGTATCCAGAATTTGGAGTGGAACTTTATTAGATTTCATATCTGGAATTCGGAGTGTAACTTCATTAGAGTTCGTATCCAGAATTCAGAGTGGAACTTCATTTGAGTTTGTATCCAGAATTCGGAATGGAACTTCATTAGAGTTCATATCTAGAATTCGTAATAGAACTTCATTAGAGTTCGTATCCAGAATTCGAATCCTAAAACAGAATGCTTCATATCTAAGTATTATATGATTACGAAGTTTTAGGTATGAATCCTATTTTTATACTTAAGAAAAATATTGATATGAGAAAAGAAAATATGGTAGGGTTAAATTTATTTGGTAAGGAAATTTTCCTTATAGAAGTAAAATATATATTTTCTTAAGTATAATGTGTTTGTGAATTTCAAAACAAGAAGGAATGGAAAATTCATAAGGAAAGACTTACTGACTCAACAATATCCCCCTTTATGGAAAGCACAAACAACCTTTCTAAGAAGAATATGAGGACTTAGAAAAAAAATTAGACTTTGAAATTTTAACTTATCTCCCTTTGTTCATAGATGATGGTGAATACAACTAACTCCCCCTTAGGCTTATGAACTCTAAGGATTGTATTTTGGATTTCTGGAATAGATTTTTTATTATCATAGGAATGAAAAACGTCGTATTGAGAAACTCCCCCTTACTTAAGGATAATTATTATCTTAGAAATTTTTCTTCTCCCTTTTAGATTTTTCCTTCTCCCCCTTTGATTAGTTCTTTTTCCTTCTCCCCAATTGTGATTTTCAAAAATAATTTAAGGGAATGGAAAAGAAATAAAGTACCTGAAACATTAGTACATAATAACACAAGTTACAACCAACCATATATTTCATTACAGTTGAATGAATTTTTACACGGAAAGACATTACAACAAAAAATCGGATTGGTCTATTTGTCTTCCTTTTCCTTGGGGATTAACTTCTTCAATAAGGTTTTCAGATTCTTCAAGTCTTTCTTGTCCTGCTAATCATGTTTTTATAAGGCATTAATCCTTTCATCTTGAGCCTTGAGAGCCTCAGACTATGCCTTAAGAATTTCATCTTGTTTCACAAGCTTCTCCTCGATATCAATCTATATATCTCTTTCCCCTTTCCAGTTTTGAGCAACCAAGTTTAGCTTCCCATTGTGATCCCTCACTTGTTGATTCTGAGTATTTTGCTCAAGGGTCAGCATATCCTGAAGATTCATCATCTTAGCATCCTCAATGTCAAAATCTTCTTTAACATAATTCTGAAATTGATCAATCTCTACCATGTCATCATCAATTTTTTTTGACCATAGAGTGGTTTTGCTGCATGACTTTCTATAAACATCATAATTGATGAGAAAATTTCTATGCTTAGCCTCAATCTTCACACACTTATCCATCACCATGTATATAGATTTTGATTTCTGATTTAGGTTGTGTTGAAGCATCTAGCATCTGGAGTCTATGGTTGGAAAGATCAGAATTTTATCCACCAACTTCTTCAAAGACTAAACAACAAAATCGTGACCCAGTGTTGATGACTCTGAATCAGACACCTTGCTTGGGGATTTTTCTTCTTCAATTTTCACCAACTCTCTTCTTGAAGAGCCACCAACATCCTTCTTCCTTATAATATCTATTTTGGGGTTTCTATAAGCACTTGATAACCCTTATCATCTTTCAAAATGGGTTCTCCATCAGGAGATTCTTCCTCAATTTCAGATAGTTGAACTATCTTGTCTTCATTGGGTTTCTCCTTCTCTACTACTTCTTCAAGAAAGTGCTTCTCAAAGATTTATTCCTCAGACAATTCATTTTCATTCTCTTCTTCCTTTTCATCATCTTTCTTACCATCTTTGTCATCTCCCTTTCCTGGAGTGACATACTTTGAGGACTCTTCCTCACAAGTTCGGAGTGGTAGTTTTTTTGGTAGGGTTGCCTTCTCTTGATAATCCTCAACTTGTTTAATCAAGTCATATAGATCACCACCGTCTTCTTCTACATTTTCTTCTTCTTCTACTTCCTCCTCTTCTTCTACTCTTTCAACAACTTCTTTTTCACTGGGTTTTTCCAAAGTGAAGTAGTTATTTCTAGGTGTCTCTATTAATGGTAGAACAACAAAAGTTTCTGGAATGGGAATCTTCTCAGAAGATATTTCTGTGTCTCTCAAAAGAGATTGTACAACTTCAGCCTCAGACATATTCTTATTCAACTTCTTCTATTTTTCTACCTTCTCAAGGTATTCAATAGTCTTCTCCGTTAAGGATTTTGCTTCAGTAGGGTCCAATCTGAACTGAGGTTCCCCTTATTTAATTTTCTCTTTATCTTCCCTCCATTTAGCAGCTACCCTCTGTTTCTTCAGCTTGGGAGGTGCGGATTGGGTTTCCTTTGCTTTTGGGGTCTTACCTTCAGAAACCACTTACTTCATCTTCATATTCTTCCCTGTTTTCTTATATGGTTCTGATTTCTCTACATTTTCTATAGTGGCTTCTGCCTCCTCCTCTGGAAGATCGTAAAACTCACCTTACTCTTTTCAAAAACTCGATTTCATCCACTTTAAGGTGTCATCACTTATCAGCATCATCTTAAAAATTCTCTTCTTGGAGGTGCATGCAACTTTGAAAGAATCAAGACACTGAATAATAAACATGGAGATAAGAGCATGATACATAATAATTTGAGCTTTAAAATACCCATTCTCGATTTTCTGAACTGTAATAAGAATGTGCCTCATCAAATTGATCTTTCTTATATTTACCAAGAAATCCTATATGTAAATATCACTTTTTGTAAGGTTATCCTTATCACCTCTTCTCGGAATGAAAAACCCTTGATACCACAACTGCAGAATCTGGTTGTTGGTGGAAAGATGAGCAATCTTTGATGTTTTGTCATCTTTGAGTCCAAGGAATTCAATTGACTTAATTTTTCTGAAACTTCCTTGCACATCTGGTAACTTATGTAAACAAAATTCTGCTTCACCATCGTATGAGAGCCCCACCAAGCTTGAATCCTTGGTGTAAGAAATCTTGTAAGTCTTACCATATCTCTTAGAGGAGAATTTTTCTCTACCATCTTCTTCATAGAAGGAAACAAACTCATAAAATTATACAAGAAAATATGTATAAACAACATCTTGATCCCCTAGTTTTGATGCACAGAAATCTTCGCATCCATTGAGTCTGATATTATTAGAAATTAGAGAATCATACTCAGTGAAAAATTTTGGATGGACCAACCTTTCCCTGTAGACTTTCCATTTTGAGATTGGATACGTAGAAGACATATCTTGGGAAGTGGCATCTACAAACATTAGGAATAGAGGAGCACTGAAATATTCGTAACGAGCTTTAAGAATTGAGGCAGAGCTTCGAATCACAAGATCTTTGAAATCGATGTGGGACAACCATCAGGGTCCCCTTTATATAGTCAATGGAGGTGACCTTTCAACTTCCAAAACAATATAATGATTGAAAAGATCTTTTCTCTGATCTGACAGTTGAAAACATATCCACAAGGAAATCTTGAATCCGATCTTTTGAGGTTTTAAAAACTTTTGGATTTAAGAAGAAACAAATCCGAGAAATTTTATAAGAAAAATAAACTACTAGTAACTAAAAATGACTACGAAAACATAAGTAATGAATTCATACCTTTCGGATTGGCTAGGAAGTTTATTCGTAAAAGGTGATATTTTTCTCGAAGAAAATTTTACTACGAAAAAGTCACTATGAAAGACTCACTATGAAAAGCTTAAAGTTTAATAGTTTATTGCGAAAACATTGAGTACCAAAACTCTATTACGAAAAGTATGAGTACAAAAATTCCCATTACGAAAATTCTTATTACGGAAATCCTCATTACGAAAATTCTCAGTACGAAGACTTCTTTAAGAAAATTTCAATTATGAAAACTTCATTACGAAAATTTCCACTACGAAAATTTCTAGTATGAGAAATTCCTTACGAAAATTTCCAGTACGAATACTTCATTACGAAAATTTTCAGTACGAAAACTTCATTGCGAAAATTTTGAATGGCTCATTTACAAAAAATTTTGAAAGGCTAATTACAAAAAATTTTGAATGAATCATTAGGAATTTTTTTGAATGGCTAACAAAAAAATTTACTCCCCCTATGAAAATGAGTTTATTACTATAAAGAGAATGGTTCAACAAAAAGTAAATAACGGAAAATTACATCATGGTTATCATTCCTAACATCTACTTAATGTATTCAAATCTATCTGAGGGTAATGATTTTGTGAAAATGTCAGCAATTTGATCTTGTGTTCTGATAAACTGAGGAATTATATCTCCTTTTAGTGTGTGATCCTTAAGGAAGTGATGCCTAATATCTATTTGTTTTTCATGAGAGTGATGTGCAGAGTTTTTACTAAGGGTAACGACACTTGTGTTATCACACAAAATTTGAGTTTTAGTAAAACTCAAGCTGTAATCTGTGAGTGTGTGTTGCATCTACAACACTTGAGCACAAAAACTTCTAGATGCTACATATTCAGCTTCAGTAGTGGAGAGTGCTACAGAATGTTGCTTCTTGCATGACCAAGACACTAATGAATCTCCTAAGAAATGACAAGTTCTGGATGTACTCCTTATATCCATTCTAAATCCAACAAAGTCATCATATGAAAAGCTCTTTAAAACAAAATCATTTCCAGAAGTATAAAATAGTCTAAGCTCCATGGTTCCCTTTGAGTAGCGAAAAATTATTTTCACTGCCTTTAAATGAGATTCATTAGGATTGGATTGATATCTTGAACATAATCATACTGAAAACATTAAGTCCGGTTGACTAGATGTTACTTAAAGTAGAATTCCTATCATACCTATAAAATATGTTTAATCTACTGGTTTCGAAGCTTCAACAAGATCAAGTGTGTTTGAGGTACCAATAGGAGTACTTATACTCTTAGTGTTGTCATATCCATACTTTTTAAGAAGATATTTAATATACTTATATTGGGATATTTAGATTCCTTCTGGTTTTTTAGAAATTTGAATTCCATGGAAAAATGTTAACTCACCCATAATATTCATTTCAAACTCATATTTAATTAGATACACAAATGAATCAGTTAAAGATTTCTGAGTTGAACCAAATATAATCTCATCAACATAAATTTGAACAATCAAAATATTTTTCTTATCATTCTTTATAAAAAGGTTTGGATCTGCATTTCCCTTAACATGGTTATTTTGAAACAAAAATCATGTAAGTCTATCATACCAAGCTCTTTGGGGCTTGTTTAAGGCCTTACAAAGCTTTGGTAAGTCTAAAAACATGATCATGATGTTTTGTATCTTTGAAGCCAGGAGGTTGTTCAACAAAAACATCCTATTGAACATAACCATTAAGGAAATCACATTTCACATCCATTTGATAAAGTTTAAAATTGAAGAATGCTGCAAAGGAAAGTAAAATACTAATAGATTCAAGTATAGATACTGGAGCATAGGTTTATTCATAGTCTATTCCTTCTTGTTGATTACAGCCTTTAGCAACTAATCTAGATTTTTTTCTTATGATGATTCCATTTTCAACACACTTATTTCTGAAGACCCATTTTACTTCAATAACAAAAGTTTCCTTAGGTCTTTCAACCAAGGTCCAGACTTTATTCCTTTCAAATTCATTTAGTTCATCTTTCATGGCTTTAATCCAATATTCATCACCTAAAGCTTCATTAGTGAATTTTGGTTCTTATTGGGAAAGGAATGCTAGATGTTCTATTTCATTTCTTAAGGAACTTCTAGTCCTTATAGGTTGACTCACATCACCAATGATACTATCACTGGGATGATTCTTTAGAAAGGATTGGTTTGGGTTTCGTTAAACTCATTCAAAAACATAAGGTAGGAAATATTCTAGGGTAAATGTTTCATAAGTATCTTCTTAAAAACATTCCTTATCAGAAGGATTATCTACCAATGGTTGATAATCAATTTTTGAAAACACATCCGAAGATGTAGGTTGGGGTTGTTTGAAAACAAAAGGATTAGTTTCATCAAATTTGACATGTACTGTCTCTTCAACAGTACATGTGTTTTTGTTAAAAACTCTATAAGCCGTAGAAGATGTGGAGTAGCCTAAAAAAATTCCTTCGTCAGATTTTGGTGCGAATTTCTGTAAGTTATCTTTGGTATTCAGAATGAATAATTTGCAACCAAAAACCTTAAAGTAAGAAAGTATAGGTTTTCTACCATTCCATAACTCATAATGAGTTTTATTAAGAAAAGTTCTAATTAAAACTCGATTTATTGTATAACAAGCAGTACTTACAGCTTCAGCCCAAAAATGTTTGGAAACAGAATACTCACTTAACATGGTTATAGTTATCTCTTGAATAATTCTATTTCTTCTTTCAACAACACCATTTTGTTGAGGTGTTCGGGGTGCTGAGAAGTTGTGAGTAATACCTTTTCTACTACAAAAAGTTTCAAAATCAGAATTTCAAAATTCTCCTTCATGATCACTATGAATAGTTTTCAATGGAAGTTTTTTCTCATTTTTAACTTGGGCTCTAAAACTTTTGAAATAAGAAAAATCTTTAGACTTATTTGCTAGAAAATAGACCCATGTAAATCTATTGTAACCATCAACTAAAACAAATACATAATATTTTCCCACAATGCTTCCAGTTTGTGTAGGACCAGAAAGATCCATGTGCAGCAACTGTAGTGCATTAGTTGTTGAGACTTCACCGATTAATTTAAAACTTGATTTATGTTTCTTGACATATTGACAAGGTTCACAGACTATTGAAGAATCCAATCTAAGATCTGGTAGATCCTTAACTAAACCTTTCTTAGAAACTTTACAAAAGTTTATATGGTTACAGTGTCCTAACCTTCTATGCCATAACCAAGAATGATCTTCCATTTCACTAAGGAAAGGTATGTCTTGGATCCTATGTTCTTCTAAGTTTAGTGTGTAACATTCTCTTGACTATTCGGAGAAAGCATAAATTCTTCCTTGGAATTGTGTATTAAGCACTTATGATTCCTAAAATTCACTAGGTAGCCTTCATCACATAATTGACTTATGCTGATGAGGTTTTTCTTAAGACCTTTGACAAAAAAAACATTTGAAATCAAATTTTTTCCAAGAAGGATGATGTTACCTATACCAATAATTTCTCCCTGAGCATTATCTTCGAAAGTTACTCTTCCTCCTTTCATTTTGATAATCTTTTAGAAATATGTTTTGTTACCAGTCATATGTAGGGAACATCCACTATTCATGTACTATGTATTTTTTGGGTACATTCACTATTTTCCTAAAAATAAGAAAAAGTTACGTTCTCAGAATCCGGACTTGCTTGGATCCAGAAATTTCAAAAAGTAAAATTTTGGGTACCCACATCTTCCTAGAAAAATAAACCTTATGAAATCCTAAAGATTGGGTTTTATTTAATGAATAGTTATTTGCCCAGTGACCACCACATTGACACTTTGTGCAAAATGGGGCACTTTGAGGAACAAAGTAGTTGTTACTAAAAATCGTTTTAGAACTAGTGTAACCAAAACTAGAAGTATTCCTTCGAGGTAGAATTTGTGAATACATTTTATCGAAATTTTCCTTACCAAGGGTAAAGTTTGACAAACCCTTACTCAAGGAAAATATTTCAGATTTGAGTTTGATGGCTATATTATTATCTTTAAAAACATTTGAACTAGAGCTAGGCTCGAAAATATTTTTTTTCGAAATTACATTTTCTAGATCTTTTGAAAGATTATTTTTCTTAGAACATACTTCCTCAGGATTTTTTAAAATACATTCAAAATCAGCATTTTTCTTATCAAGATCTTTAGAAAGATATGATATTTCCCTAGTAAGAATAGTATTCCTAGAGTTTTCCTTATCAAGATTTTCCATGATATTTGAGTTCTCAATCTCAAGTAGTTCAGAAAACCTAGAAACTTCTTCATAGGTAGGTAAAGTATTTTCTTCATCAGAAGAAGATTATTCATCAAAAGAGTTATAATATTTACTATCATTAGAATTTAAAGAAACATTGGTCAAAGATTCAACATTGTTTACCTTAGCCATAAATCAATGATTATCAATTGGAAGCCTGGCTATAAGACCAAGATTCTTCTGTCCATAAGATTCATAATCATAAGATTCATATGAAGAGTCAACACCACTGGCACTCCAGGTGTTATTAGCTTTGAGAACTTTATTATCTTTGGAATTGTAATATTTATTTCTGTTCCTTTCAGAATGCCTCTCTTTTCTTTCATTCCTTTTGAACATGGGTAAATCGAGTCTTATGTGTCCAGCTCTCTTTTATTCATAGCATGTGTCCTTTGAATCTTTCTTATCTTTCCGTTCTTTCTTCTTATACTTGGATTGGAAATTTCTCTGTCCAGCTATCTTGTTCATCCTTCGAGAAAGATTAGATGACTCATTTTCTAAGACTTCACTCTCACTAGTTTCGGATTGGATAATAAGCTTCTTAGATTTGGATCGTGTAACTCTCTCAGGAGTCTTAGATTTCATGTGATTTGAAGTTGTAGTAAAAGCAACACTACCATTTCTATTCTTCTTCTTTATTTTGTCAGCATCTCTCTTCATTTTAGTCTCATGTTGAAGAAGAGTTCCAAAAAGTTCATCAAGAGAAATTTGATTAACCTTTTTGTTTTCATCGATAGTAGTTATCTTTGATTCCCACTCATTGGTCATAATATCTATGATCTTGTCAACAAGAGCTTCATCATCTAGAACTTTCTCTCCCATAGATTGTAAGTTATTCACAATAGTCATGAATCTCTGTTGCACTTTTCAAATTGGTTCTCCATAAGGAAAATTAAAACCATGATTCTCAGCTCTATGCATTGAACTTCTAGTCTAAATCACTTTAGATGTTCCAAAATGTGTAACTTCAAGTTTCTTCCATATACAGTTAGTTGTTTCACAAAAAGAAATTTGGCTATATATGTTCCTAGTCATTGAACAAAGTAAAGTATTTCGTACCTAATAGTTTAGTTGGTATTCAGGATTTTCTTGATTAGTAAAAGCACTTATTTCCTTGTCAGGAATTTTATATCCTCTAGTAAGAATGAAAAAGTTATATACCCCAGCATTGATAATGAAAGTCTTCATACAATCTCTCCAATATTCGTAATCATTACCATTAAAGATAAGTGGTCTGGTAGGATTTAGGTTGTCGATAGAACCAATATTTAATCCTTCCATCCTTAAGAAAATATTTTTCACCCAAACTTATTAGTAGTATAAGTTTGTAAACAAAAAAAATATTCTACGCAAGAAAAAAAAATTCGATAAGCAAAAACTAAATAAAAACTATGAGTCCAAAAAACAGATTCTGAAAAAATAGGAATCCGGAAGTATGAATCCAAAAATGTGGATATGAAAAAGAAATTCCAAGAATTCTCTTGCGAATCTAATCGTGAGATTAATTCATATTGAACCAAATCCTCTGTAACCAATTGTTAGGATGGTATGACTCTAAGTATGATATACTCTGTAATACCAAATGTAAGATCGAAATACAAATGAGATTCTCAGATACAAGAGGGGGTGAATTGTTCCTTTTAAAAATTACTTTAGGAAATTTTTAGGATGGTTATGTTTAACAAGGTTAAACAAGATAATTCATAAGACCTATATGAGTACTAAAGACATTCTAGATTCCAAAAAAGTGATTCAAAAAATGGAACTTAACAAAAGACACAAAGATTAAGATTCTACACTAAAGCATATAGAATCTAACTATATTAGAGTACATGTAAAGAAGTATAAGAATGTTATACTTTCCTTAATAATAAAAAATTTAGCAGAAACACATGTAGTAAAAATACAAGTAACTAACAATGACTCTTTTAACCCAAAGAGAAGGGTATCCAACAACCTTGGATAAAGGTACATAAATTTATACTTTCAAGAAATTCTGTCTTACCCACACTAGGGTAATCCCTTGATATGAAGATCAGAGTTTGTCTTGCAATCACCGCAAGCCCTTAACTATCAGGTAGTTGGAACCTATTTCTTCCTCAGAAATGAATCCCTCAACTTCTATGTGTTGGAACCTCTGTCTTCATATCCCTGAAATCCCTCGATTGTAATCAGAAACAATCGGAGTCGCACGAAGCAAGTTTGCATGAAGCAAAGTTTGAAGAAGCTGTTTAAACTTTCTGCAAAAAGATTTGAGAGTTTACAAGAGCATCTCTCTCTAGAAATCACTTCAACAACAAGTAAGCCTAGATATCAAGGTTGTCAAAGTTGTTGCTTCTTTTCAAATGAACTCCTATTTATAGGAGATTCTCTAACAGTCGGCTCCCTCCTCCAACGGTCATATTTTTCCTTGAATTTCGGAGGGACCTGTACACGTGTCACTCAACCAATGGTTAGTCAATAACTGAAAGCATGACACCGTTTTGTAATGAAACAAGTGTAAGCATAAGTAAAACTGAAGTTCAGAATGTAAGAAAATAAAAGTTTGGAGTCTATCCAAATTGTAATTTAGAGTTTATAATAAAGATATATTTGGATTTTGTTTTGTAGGAATTCGGAACCTGAATTCTGTAGAAATTAGGTGTTTAAATTTCTAATGAAATTTGGAGTCTGCTTTCACTAGAATTTGGAATCTGAACTTACAGAGTTCAGAGTCGAACTAGTAGGAATTCGGAGTCGAACTCAAAGAAGTTCGGAGTTCAACTAGTAAAAGTTCGGAGTCGAACTCATTAAAGTTTGTATCCATAATTCGGAGTTGAACTTTGTGAGATTTTGTATCTAGAATTCAGAGTGGAACTTTGTGGAGTTTGTATCCAGAATTCGGAGTGGAACTTCATTAGAGTTTGTATCTAGAATTCGGAGTGTAACTTCATTAGAGTTCGTATCCAGAATTCAGAGTAGAATTTCATTAGAGTTCATATCCAGAATTCGGACTGGAACTTCATTAGAATTCAAATCTAGAATTCGGAATGGAACTCCATTAGAGTTCATATCCAGAATTCGGATCCTAAAACAGAATGCTTCATATCTAAGTATTATATGATTCTAAGGTTTTTGGTATGAATTCAATTTTTATAATTAAGAAAAATATTGATATGAGAAAATAAAATATAGTAGGGGTAAATTCCACTGGGAAGGATAATTTCCTTATAGAAGTAAAATATAGATTTTCTTAATTATAAGGTTTTTGTAATTTTCAAAAAAAATTAAGGAATGGGAAAGTCAAAAGGAAAACATTATTAACTCAACACCTGTGGTCAGTAAACACCACAAAGTTCTCCCCCAGAAGATAATGTCTCCAATAGTGTAAGGCATGAACAACAGCCACCAGCTCTAGATCGTGCGTCTGGTAATTCCTCTCGTGTGGCCTCAACTGTCGAGACTCGTACACAACGACTCCATCTCCCAGCATAAGCACAACTCCCATCCCGATACCATAAGCATCAAAGTAGACCGTATAGCTCTTTCCTGGATCTGGAAAGACTAGTATCGATACTGATTTCAACCTCCCTTTCAGCTCTTGAAAGGCTGACTCATAGGAATCTGACCACAAGAACTTTACCCCTTTCTTGGTCAGACCTGTCAGTGGTGCTGCTAAGCATGAAATATCCTGTATGAAATTTCTATAGTATCCAGCTAGCCCTATAAAACTCTGCACCTCAAAGACATTCTTCGGCTCCTCCTGAGAAACTACAGCTCTCACTTTCTCTGGTTCTACTGAGACTCCTATCTATAAGATAACATGACACAAAAAGTGAATCTGATCCATCCAAAAGATTAATTTTGAGATCTTAGCATATAACTGATGCACTATCAGGGTACTCAGAATGATCTCAAGATAGGTAGCATGATCGTGTCGAGTGTGAGAGTACACCAAGATGTCATCCATGAAAACCACCATGAAAGAATCCAAGTATGGATGGAACACTCGGTTCATCAATTCCATGAAAACAGCAGGCGCGTTCATAAGACCGAATAGTATAACCATATACTCGTATAGACCATACCTTCTCTTAAATGCTGTAAGAGGTATATCATATGGTCTAATGCGCAAATGATGATAACATAATCTCAAGTCAATCGTCAAGAACACTCAGGCTCCTCGAAGCTAATCAAAGAGATCATCGATTCTCGGCAAGGGATATCGGTTTTTGGCCATCAACTGGTTCAACTTTCGATAGTCCACACAAAACCTAAGGGTACCATCTGCCTTCTTCAAAAACAGGACAAGAAAACAGCAAGGAGAAGTACTGGGTCGAATGAAACCCTTTGCCTTCAACTCCTCCAACTACTTCTTGAGCTCCTGAAAATCAGTTGTATCCATCCTATAATGAGGAATGGACACCGGTGAAGCTCCTCACACGAGCTCAACAGAAAATTCTACTTCATGATCTGAAGGCAATTCTGAAAATTCCTCTAGAAAGAAGTCCCTAAAACGAACCACTAATGAAGTAAAGTCTAACTGTGAAGTCCTCTGGTCATCCAGATATAGACTAGTAATCTGGGCTGTAACTCCTCGTAGACCATGATTCTCAGGTACTGCTCGACTCTCTTGGACATCCCACTCACCTCTATGAAGAAAGGATCCACCCTCTAGTGATACAAAACTCACCCTGCGGTAATTGCAATCGTCGACTGCCTGGAAGGGGACAAACCAGTCCATTCTGAGAATCACATCATAGCTCATCATCTCCAATACATAGAGGTCCCATAAGAAGTGACACCCTGAAACTTCACGAGGGCACTCTCTGCACTGATGTACGCTAACTATTCTAGTCCCCAACGGTGTGTCTAGATTCAATGTATCAGTAGAGGAAAATATGTAGAGCCCAAGGCTCTCCAAAACATCAACAGAGATAAAACTATGCATAGCACCAGTATTGAAAAGTGTTGAAGATAAAACTAAGGCTACTAAGATCATACCTCGAACTGTGAATGGTTCAGGATCCTGCTTTTAATGGGTCTACTCCAAATCAAAAGTTTGGCCAGTACCGCAGCCCTATGACCCTAGATAACCACTCTGAGCTAATCCACTCTGCTGTTTCGGGTAACCTGGTGACTGATCATAATGGTCGCGACCTACACCTCAGCCCGAATGGCCAGAAGAACTCCAGTTCCCAGACTAGTGAGAAACTGGGATGCATCTCCTGTACATTGGGTCATAGAAGAACCCCTACCACCAGCTATAGGTGAGAAGATCTAACAAAAATGTTGAATATGGCTCATCTTACCACAAGATCAGCACTCCATTGGGTCTCTCTGGCACTGAGGCCTAGTATTCCCACTCCTCCCGCATTGGTAGCATAAAACCTGGCTGCCCGAAGATAAATTCCCCCTACTTGGATATCCTCGACAAGACTCCCTGTGGCGCTTCCTGCTATCAGTAGGAGGAACACTGACTCTGGATGCCTAACCGTCCACCGCTCTAGAATCCATTAGATTGCGCTCAGTGATCAGCTCTTGGTTGGCGATAGATGATATCTAGGTCAACCTGAACATGTTCACCTACGTGCGGATGTCGTGCCTCAGACCGTCCTTGAACTTCCGCACAAGGAACAACTCATCACCTGCTGAAATCAGCGTGAAACTTTGAAAATGGTCAAAGCGAGACGAGTACTCCATAACAGAAAGAGTAACCTTCTCCAGACTCATAAACTCTCGGTCTCGATCAGCACTCAAGGTCTTCGGGTAGAAGTAATCGTAGAAGATGCACCAAAACTCATCCCAGGTCATACTCTACCAGTGTCCTGACTGCGAGATCACCTCCCACCAACTCTTGAAGGAGTCTCAAAGAATATAGGTAGCAATCTTCACACTCTTCTTTGGAGGTATCTCCAGATTCTTGAAAATTGTTAGTGTGGACTCTAGCCATGACTCTGCAGCTTGAGGTCCTCCATCCCCTGAGAAAGTAGAAGGATTCTGCTGTTGGAAAACCCACCTCAACTCTGCCATCGACATGGCAGGGGTCGACGCTCCCTGTAAGGTCTCCATCATCCTCAAAAAGTCTTCCCTAAACTGTGCATCGGTGCCTACAACGGGTATAACTGCTGGTTCCAAGGCTGGCACAATAGGAGGCCCTGTGGGAGGTCCCTGATCGGCCATGTCCAGTGTCTAATCACCATCTGGAAGCTGACGTACAACTGGAGGACGTCTCAGTGGAATAACATTGAAAGGTAAAATCACACCTTAGATCAAGATTATCAATTACTGAGAACACAAGAGTACAAGATGGAAAACCTGAGAAAGAAGCATTCATGTTTTACAAAGCACGACTACACGGTGTGTATAAAAACTACACAGTGTTTTGTTTTAAGCCATTCACATGGGCGTATACTTCTGGCACAAATGGTTATGTAACACCACAACCACAAGGCGTGTTGTCCCCACACACAGCATGTGATTGAACTCTATTCCCCTGTCCAAGTCTCCATACATGGCTAACCCACATGGACCTCTTAATCCTAGACTACACGGCGTGTTCTGAAAGGACATGGTGTATACTAGACAAGGTTTCAACAACCCGTGTTTTTAGTTACACGGTCGGCTACACGGTTCACTCTACACGGCGTGCTCCATGGAAACACAACATGTACTTGAAGGATTTCCCTGACTGTTGTTGTTCGTGACACGGTCAGGTACTTAGGTTACATGGCACCATGTGTGTTTACCGGACACAGCATGTAAATTCAAAGTTTCATCTATCAGTTTCATTAGCAACACGGGTAGACACACGGTCACTACAACACGGCGTGCATCTACTGTACATGGCGTGTTTCTAATGATTTCTCACAACCCCATGTTTCTTCCCACACATTCAGTGACACGGTTTAAAAACTACACGACATGTGTTAATAAAGTACACATTGTGTATTCTGGGTTTTTCTGGGAAGTAGCTAAGAAACTGCTCCGAATCCCAGAAAACACAGAAAACAAGAGTTAAGGTGCCAAATTCCAATCCGTGAGGGCCCATACTCCCTAAGAATCAAAGATTAGTATCTTATACAAGTTATAACAAATCAAACATGCAATGATCTACCAAATTCCTGTCCATGAAGTCCCATAACACCTCAAGAACAAATGTTTGGCATCCATTTAATCAAAGTACTATACAAAAAAATTCTTTATCAAATAGCAGAGATTCTATCAAGGAACCTATCACAACAGCATGGATAATCTACAAAACGTCTATCACAACAACATGAAATCGCTAATGCATCCTAGATGGCATGGAAAGAATGTCTAACATGGGATTTATAACAAGTGCCTATATGATGCATGAGATGGCATACCCTCATCTCATTAGGTTGCGACAGAAATAGAACCGCAATAATAACAACGGTAACTACACAAAGCATGCGAATCACCCAATGGGGAAATCAAATCAACTGTAAAAGTGAAAACCAGTAAAACTGCAATAGCAGCGAGGAACCTGTGTGTGATATTGGGAAAACTATGCCCTCATTGGCAGAGTACATAGTGGAAGTAAACAAAACATACAATATCGGAAGCAATAAATATTCAACAATAGGAAACAGAGGAAAACTAAACAATAAACAACCTGGACCACACACATATATATAAAATGGTGCATGATACATATGTTCATGAAAGAGTCCAAAAAAGTCACAATGCTGAATACAATACTAATCCAAAGTAAAAAAGAAAACAGATAAGAGACTCCTCAGCATCATAAGCCTCGGCTTGGTCCCATGCTCTCCTGATCCAATGCATGTCAAGTACCTGAAGTCGAAGGGTGCTTTCCCTTGTCTATACCTGCAGCAATATAATATGTTTGGGCCCAAAAGCATGACCCAAATAGGGTGTGAGATTAAATCCTAGTAGGAAAACACCCGAATATCTGTGCCTAACAGTCAGTGAGCATATAGAAGGTAAAGTACAGTAAATAGTAAATAGTAAGCAGTGAACAGGATAATACACAGCAGTAAACAAACCACAGATCAACAGGAAATAGTGAAGCAATAGCTAACTACAAAATGAATCCCTCTTGGAAGTACTCATAGCCATCCCCTCTGGTACAATCCAAGAAGTATGAACAACCCTCTGGGCAGTACACTCATCCTAACTCCTCTGGTTTGTTCATGCGAAATTATAAGACTCTCTGAGGAAGCACCCTCAGTCAATTCCCCTTATAGTCTAGGGTAGTTAGAGACTCTCTAAGGATAATCATGCAGTCAATTCGTTTTATAGACCCATGGTCTAGAGACTCTCTGAGGAAGCTCACTCGGTCAATTCCTCCTATAGCCTCAGGTCTATCACAGACTCTCTGAGGAAGCTCACTCGGTCAATTCCTCCAATATCTTGGAGTGGTTTAAGGAAATTCAAACAAAACAAAGACTCTCTGAGGAAGATAACTCGGTCTATACTCATTTAGTCTATAAAGCTCAAGACTCTCTAAGGAAGCTCACTCAGTCTATCCTCATGTAGTATAAAATATCCAAGACTCTCTGGGAAGATCACTCGGTCTATCCCCTATAGTCTATAACATCCAAGACTCTCTGAGGAAGCTCACTCGGTCTATCCCCTTATAGTCTATAGCACCAGGTTCACATTGTCTCGTGCTAGTCAGTGTATAATAATTCTATAAGGCCAAAGTAAACCTATATAGATACTTGGCTAACCAGTCTACAACATAACAAGCATGTCATAGAAAATCACCCCATCCTACGGTCACAAGGCATGGAAAACAGGTATAACGGCCAATAGGCTGAACAATACCAAAAGGTCATAAAAAGAAAAAGGCATGGAAAAAACATTCAAGCATAGATATTATCCTTATACACAGACAAAATACCTCTACATAATCATACAATCAAGGTAGGAAAAAACATGGGCAAAACAGTAAACACGCAATACCCCATTCAAGGGTATTGGTGGAAATTGCACATAAAACTCAAAAACTTCGAACGGAAAGGCACAAACCACCTACCTTGATGGTAGGAGATTGATATACTTGAATAATGAGGTTTGAATCTCCTTAGGTCTTTTTAGATCTATGAAAATGCACAAAATGCTCAACCCATGATTACTTGAGAAAGAAGAGGAATTGGAAAACGATTCTCTAGAAGAAGG
Organism: Viscum album; assembly: GCA_963277665.1. Taxonomy (NCBI): domain Eukaryota; kingdom Viridiplantae; phylum Streptophyta; class Magnoliopsida; order Santalales; family Viscaceae; genus Viscum; species Viscum album. The sequence goes on from OY728137.1 coordinate 740,033,961, forward strand.
GAGAGCTTACCACTGCGGTTCCAACACAATCGACGATAGTGGATTCAGAGAACGAATGGAGGCTCGAGGGCTTAGAGAAGATCCGCAGTTGTACCCTCACTCTCGGTCGAAGAAGATGGAGAAAAAGACGGTTCTAGGGTTAAGGGGCGACCCTGGTCCGTTTAATGAAAAAAAAATAGTACACGGAGTGTACTTTTAGGGTACACAGCGTATACTAAGATTTTCCGTACTCCACTTTAAGCGGGCTCTACATCACCCCTACATGGACATGTGTGTGGCCATGACACGCCAGCACACGGCTTCAACCAGCATCAAAGTACATGGAATTTACTTATAAAGTACACGATGTGAACTTCAACAATTTCTAAAAAACCCTCTCTTCTCAAAAACTCTAGAAAAAAGAAAAAAAAATACTTGAAACAAAGGTTTGGGTTCTTACAATGACACATTAGAAAGAATATATATTAGTACAATAGAGAAAAACACACCATACCTTGGTGAGAGGGGAGTTCCACAACCACTCTTTTTCAAGTTTAGGGAGTTGATTGAACTCCCAGATCCAGTTGATGCATCTCAAAAGCTTCCTTGGTTAATGCATTTTTTAGAATGTCTGCAACCTGTAGTTATATAGGCACATACTCCAACTTCATGATTCCTTGCTCAACCTTATCCTTGATAAAATGATACTTTATCTCAATGTTATTTTTCCTTGACTGATGGAATAGATTTTTTTCTTGGATTTATAACACTTGTGTTATCACACTAGATTCCAATTGGAGACTTCACTTCAACGCCCATATCATGAAGTTTCTACTTCATCCATAATAACAGTGCACATACTTGAGTGGCCACAATATACTTAGATTCTATGGTGATCAATGAAATGAAATCTTGATTCTTACATAGACAAGAAATACAAAATCCACCAAGATAGAAAGCACCTCCCGATGTTGATTTCTTATCATCTACTGAACCGACACAATCTACATCAGTATATCCCAACATCTCTTGAGGATATTTTTCATTATACATCAAACCAAAATCCAAAGTTCATATGATATTCTGAAGTATTATTTTTACTGAAAGGATATATATTTCCTTGTGATTTCTTTGATATCACGCTTCTTGTCATGTGGAGAAAACAATATCAGGTATCGTTGTTGTCATGTACAGTAAACTACCAATAATATTCCTGTATTCTGTGATATAAACTACCATTCCATTATCATCTTTAGATAATTTCATCTAGTTAGAAACCAGAGTCATCATTTCCTTGGAACTTCCCATTACAAATCTTCTTAGAACCTCATTGGCATATTTGGATTCAGAAATGAATGTAAAATTCCATCATTGTGATACTTGTAAACCAAGGAAAATATCAACCCTCTAATTATTGACATTTTGAATTCGCTTTTTAGGAAATCATAAAATTGTCTACACTATGCTTCATCTATTCTACCAAATATTATGCCATCGACATAAACCATCACCATCATCCTTTGATTACTATAATTATCAAAATAGAGATTGTAATCAACTCCACCATGTTGGAAGCCAAGCTTCTTCAAATACTGATCAAACCTTGAGTACCATGCTCTTGGTGCTTGTTTCGGCTCATATAATGCCTCCTTTAGACAACAAACCATGTTCTCACCTCAAGAATGAGAAAACCATCTGGCTGCACGATATACACTTCTTCCTCTATAACCCCATTCAAGAATGTAGATTTGACATCCATTTGGAAATCTTTAAACTTTTGTTGCACCGCAATGGCCAAAAATAATCTGATTTTTCCTATCCTTGCAATACGTGAAAATGTCTCATCGACATCAATACCCTCAGTTTGGGAGTATCCTTTTCCCACCTGTTATGCTCTGTTTCAAATACTGGTTCCATCTTCATTCATCTTGTTGCGATAGAACCATTTAGTCCCGATGCAATTTTTATCTGCCGACCTCGAAACAATCTACCACGTCTGATTCTTCTCAATCAGATCCAGCTCTTTATTCATAGCGGAATCCAGTTTTCATCTTTATATCCATTAGAAAAGCATTTCAAATCTCCCTGAGATAGGAAATATGTCTTCTTTAGGGATTTCATTCTTTTTTTCTAAACTAGAGCTGATTGATCACCAATGATATTCTTCCTATCAATTTCAGCTTGACTTCTTAGCTTCTATGTAGATACAGATTTTAATTCCTCATGCTCATCATCAGTATCTTCTTCTACATAAGCATTGACCACTTCAAATCCCCCTGAATTTATTTCCTAATCGTCACTTTTATCAGGAAATTGTTCACAATGTTGTTGAACATTTTCATCAATTTCCAAAATAGTGGAATCATTGCTCTCAACTACTTTTCTGAACCTTTTATTAAAGCATATGCTTTACTTTTTCCTGAGTAGCCAAGGAATACCCCTTCATATCCACATGACTCAAATTTTTTATGTTTTTATTTATTTATTATGAAGAACTTTCTTAAGATGATTCGAATATATTTCACTATTGGATCCTTTCTATACCACATCTCATACGAAGTATATCTTTCCTTCTGACACAACAAAGCCCTATCAGAAATTTAGACTGATGCCAATACTACTTCCATAGAAAATTTTACTAGAATAAATTTTTCTATAAGAAGGATTCTATCCATGTTGTTGATGATCCGATTTCTCCTTCTAACCACTCCATTCTATTGGGGATTTCTCATTGAATAAACTTAATGCCTTATCTCGTGTTTCTTGAGATAGTATTCCACCTAAATGTTTGTAAATTATATACCATTTTTAGTACGAAAATTCATAATTTTCTGTCCAAGCATCCTTTCGCACTCCCTTCGGTATTATTTTAAGAAGCTAAATGCATTGGACTTATGGGATATAGAAAATACCCATGCCATTATATTATAATCATCAATAAATATAATGTAGTACCTTTTTACATCAATTTCTATTGGTGTGATAGGCCCACAAACATTATCATGCACCAATTCAAGCACTCTTGTTGACATCATTTTTTTCATATATGTAATCCTAATGATATTTCTTTATTAGCATGAATCACACATATGAGTATGATCTTGTGATAGCTTAGGTAGGTCTCTAGCTAAATCACACTTTACCAAATCTTTTTTGGACGGCTGGCATAAATTACCAAGTCGTTAATCCCACAACTTTTTTTATTCCTCTCTAGATAAAAACACATGTCTTCTTCTCCACTTACCAATTAAAGATTCTCCATTTTAATTTCTCCTTGTAATGTAATTGTACCATCTCTTCCCTTGGAAAATATGTCTTCTTGGTAAACTGTATAGAATTCCATGAGTCACATAGTTCATTGCCGCTAAGAAAATTGTGACTGAGACCTTCTGAAACCAAAACATCAGCACATCTTATTTCTTCTCCCCCAAACCTAGAATATCCTGATCTAATTATCTTCAGGACTCTATCATTTCTGAACATGAAAATTCTTTCATTGTAATATTTTGTACCTGTAACTAGATCCTTGTTTCCTTTCATGGGAGATTTACATCCACTATCAAGTATCCACACACCAGAATAGTCTGATGCTTTAAGAGAAATTTCAACAACCACTTTCTTCTCTGCTCTCTTCTTCTGGGTCTATATTTTTGTATTCACACTCAATATAGATTGAGACTCTTGATCTTTCTTATATTATGATTGACCATATTAATCTTACAAAGCTTTAAATCTATTTTTTATTTTCAACTCACTTGTTGGTTCATTGATTTACTGCTTGTGAAAATTCTGATTATGCTATGGCACAATCCTCTGTATGGTCAATGTACAGTATCTAGCCATGTTCCAAAATCCTCTACACAAAAAATAGTGTCCTTCAAAATATGTTCTATAGAACCGTTCTCTATTAGGCTACCACCTCTATTCTTGTGCCCTTCGGTGTCTTCTGTCTATAGAACACACATTTTGTGAGTGTCCCATCTTTCTACAGTAATAACTGGTGATGAAAGGCATATTCCTTTGTGGCACTTCTATACTGCCAGTATTTCCTTGGGTTCCATGAATTTTCTGATTCTTCTGTGTACACACATCAATTTTCATTCTTGGAGTGGGTGCTTGTGGTATGATTTCAACCCTGACTGCTTTTTGTTTCTGATTGAGCCCCAAATCAACCTTAACATCTGAGCTCGATTGCTGCTTCTTTCCTACTAAAATAATAGGCTCTTATTTCATCTTTTCAGACTTCTGAATGATCTTCATTCCCAATAACATGTTGGGAATCATAAGTTTTTCTTGTTCCTTAACTTTTGGCCGTGTACCAAAAAATTCTCCTTCAAGTTCATCGATACTCTTGATCTTATCTTCCATTGTGTTATTCAAGACATCTATCTCTCTTTTCTGTTCTTCAATATTGATTTTATACTCAATAACTGACTCTTAGTCTTCTAGTGTAGATGACTTGACATTTTCAATTTCTTCTATCAACTCAGACTTCTCTTCTTCTTACTGCAACATATAGAATTTGGCATCACGAAAAACATTGTTAGATTTATTTGTTTTAGCTCTCCAAACATATATCTATTCAAGAGCATCCTCTAACGTAGCTTTCATATCAACTCTTCCTTCAAATTCTTCTTCTTCGTCAATGTCATTTTCTTCCTTTTTCTGAGTACTACCGACAACTTCCACTATATAATTTTCTCCATGATCTATGCATTTCTCTATATCTTCGACCTCCTCAACCTCAAACTCATCTAAACTATCACATTCTTGTCAAAATAGATTCTTCTTCTTAATAAATTACCCTTCAACTACTTATTTCCTTTCCCATATGCTGAAGACTTCTTCTTGGGAATTTCGACTTCATCGACATCATCATCGTCTTGGAAATTTTTAGGACACCTTGCCTCAAGATGACTAACCTTTCCACATTGAAAATAAGCCAGTGGAAGTTTCCTATTTTCCATAGCCTCAATATCATCATTACTCATTTCATATGAAACCAAGGTACTATACAAATTGTCCAATGTTATCTCCTTCAAATCATTATCTTCCAGTACTAAAACTTTTTGATTGAACAGAGGTGGAAGTTTCATCAAGACGTGCTTTACGATCTTATTGTCTTCAATGACTTCTCCAAGACCTTGCATATCTTCCACAATGATATTTACCCTATCAAGGAATTCATCAACAGACTCATTCGGGTTCATTTTTAAATCTTCATACCTATTCCATAGAACTTGCAGTATTGCCTCTCTGACATCTATATCTTATTCATATATATTCAATAACTTTTCCCACATGGCATGTGATGTTTTCCATGACATCACCTTCATATAGATAGCATTGGATAGGGTTCCCCCTAAAACATTAATTCCCTTGGAATCAGCATCCAATTTTCTATGCACAGCTTCTGAAAATGTGCCACAATTAATATTGGATGTTATACCATGCATTGTTGTTGTAAACACATCCATTCCCAATGATCCGAAGTAGTGTCGTATCCGATTCTTCCATAGATAAAAATTATTCCCATCAAATTTCATAATACATTTTTGAATAGTAACCTCCATTTGAAAGGGAAACACTTATATCAAACTTTCCCTCCGATTCCAAATGATAGATTCACAAGGAAAGATACCCTGAGAGGGGGGGGGAATCAGGGTATGATGGATTAAAACAACTGCCCCTTTGATCTTGTTTCATCGTTGGACAAAACTTTATTCTCTCTCCTTACCGATGCAGGGTATGAACAAGAATCAAATCATGCACATGACACAAACATTTAACTTGGTTCACCCTCACTAGGCTACGTTGAAGGAGCATACACCAGCGATATGATAATGTACTAAATCCACTATAAGCGCACTGTTGTTTACAAGTTTTGAGTGGACTCACTGTCCCAACTGGTTTACAACCAATCTCGATGTGAAAGCTCACTACTCTCTCAACTGATGTGTGATCAGTACTTTTTCAAAAGATCCACTAAATTTTTATAGACCTTTAGGTCTCTTTGTTATCTCTAATAAAATCTGTATCTTTAATTATTGATAGATTCTCTGTTGACATTCCACTTTCATCTGCTGATGAATGAAACATTACTGCAGTATTGATGGGAAACCTCAAATGTTTTGTGTATTCACTTTTGTATCTTGCATGAAACATTATTTCCTTGCATGCAAGATTCCACTTATGGACTGAAACACCCCTTTAACACAATTTCAATCTTTTTTAAAACTCAAATCATATGCCCAACATTCTTAGCTAGCGCGCAACTCAGAATATTTCGCTCCACTCCCTTTGCTTGAAATTCTTACATGATCAAGAGATCGTATTTTCTCTAAGTGTTGAGCTACATCGAATGAGGGGTGACACTTCTAATTTATAAGTTTTCCTGACCCATACACAAAATATTCTACTTTTGTCGTGCAGTTTCTCTTCGAGCGCGCAAACCTCAAATTTATGTCACATTGATCGCGCAAGTTTCTTTCACGCAACCTCATCTTTCGACCAAATCAAATATTTCACGCGTAATATGCCTGTTCCATTTTTCAAAATTCTGACCCCGAAACATGCCTTGCACGCAAGTTTCCAAAACACTATAGATCTTGGGTGCAACTTCCTTTTCCAAATACTTGTTTCCCCATTTTCTGATTTTGAGGCCCAAAAATTTGGCAAACACTGGAAAACGGTTCAACCTTAGATCTTTTTTTGTACCACCTTTAGATCATCCACTAATTTTTCATCGTTCATTGTCAACATATATTGTAAAAAATTTCTATGTAACTCAAAAAATCACCATGTAGACCCCCTTTATCAATAAATTGGACATCGTCGTCTGCTCTGTCAACAAACACAACATGGAGGTCTGCTTTGTCTACAAACACAATCACCTCAAAAATGATTCAATGATACCTTGAGGGATTTTTTTCCCATTAATAAATAACCCAGAAGATATCATCAATAAGAACTAGACTACCAAATACCCATGTTTATTTCATCTGAATCCTAGTTTGATCTTCATAAAAATAAGGGTTTTATAGGGATTCTAAATCCAAAATGGCATGGATTGAACATGTATAAAAGATATATAATGAAGAGAAGAGATATTTCTACCTTATATTTCTACTTATAACACAACTAAAAAAGGAATATAAATATTAATAGTGAAGGAGATAAGCCCTCATGAACTCCCTCTCATATTGCAACATGAAACTTGGAGGAAAGTAAGTCCAAAATATGTTAAATCACATAGTGGTAGATTAGAACATTCACAATATATAATTCATTGGTAGATACTATTATTTGGACACATGGATTACCAAATAATGCACCAAATATAAAATTTATACTCTAACTCACTAAAACCCTCCCACCCCGGACAGTTATCCTGAGGTTTTTACAAACAATGTAAAATCCATTAATAAAAACTTATGAAAACTCACACCCACATATATATATATATATGGGTTATAATATTGTTACTATTAAACACACACAATTTACTATATATCATGAACTTACCACATTTCATAGGGAAAACCTATACAAAAAGGTCACCCTCATGGTTTACCCACATATGTAAAGGTTATTTACAAAGTTTAAAATAAAATATGGTGTAAGTGTTAATTTCTTACTAATGAATATCCCTATATATTTATAGTCTAGAATGATTTACTTCAAATTTTCAGTAACCAGGCATCAACCGTGGACCATATCAAAATATAAAAAATTACAACGTCCTAAATCTAGGACCCCTAAATTTATTTTAAAAAACTCATAATTATATAATATATTAAACAAAAGTGAAATGTATATGTCAAAATCTTTCTCATAATTAAATTTTCAACCTCAATAAACTCATTGATAAATGTAAAGGGAATGATGATAAAAATTTATTCACACAACCATGAGGATTGTGACACACAAAGGGAATTAACTGAGAAACTATATATAAATAATCTATCTCATAAAAGAATATTATATCTATTTGGGACATTAATATTGATCTAAAAACGATTCTAAACCACAATATATTAATATTGTTATGTGTTTTAAGTTTTCATGAAAAAAAAAACACAAATAACACTAAAGAAAAATGAGTATTGATCTAACACAAAACCAAAATAATTCATCAATAAAATAGAAAACCAGGTTAATAAATCATCAAAATCGGTAAAATTAATCTTATAATATCATTAAATAAAACCAAGAATATTATGAATCCCCCTAAAAATATACAAATTTCAAATAAAATGAGGCTTTTTATTGGTCTCCCAATTATTTAGAATTTATAAATAATTCTGAGACGACGTAACAACACACTTTCAAGAAGAAATACCCAAGAAATCACATCTATATTAAATATCCATAGAAATAATAATTATCCATGAGCTATAAAAACAACTAAAAATGATAATTTCTTTTAAAAAAAATATATATAATTAAAGGGTTTACAAAAATGATTACAAGTTATTTTGAAACAATCTATATGAACCACATAAAATAAGATGGAAAATGATGCATAAATTCAAAATATTCCATATTATGGAGATACTCTACTTTAATATTATGTTACGAAGATGAAAATGAGGGTATCCTAGGATAAAGATCTTGTAAAAATAATAAAAATAAAACTAGAGAGAATCTAAAATTGGTGATAGCTTCTTCATAATCTCAAATGGAGTGGAAGTTTTCTGAGTTACCCAAAAATACACCAAGGAATCCTAGGTGAAACTATTAACCCCAAAATCTCCTCACATTTATTAAATAATATTTAACCTCAATGGGATTATAAATTTTAATAACTAGTAATTTTCAACATCTCATGGGATAAGAATAAGAAAATTTCCATAGATTGAATCAAGGAATAATTACACAAAATAATCAAGGGTATACTTAATAATTATTATATAATTAAAAATTCATCTTACAAAATATTTTAAGAGTATTTAGACAACCATATTAAATACATGTCATATAATATATAGGTCAAGAGGGATTAGTATTCTTAGGTGTCCCACACTAGAAACACATAAATGTCATCTTGTTCTTATTTGAAGCATCTATATACTTATAATTTGATAACTCACCAATCTTACCTATATACAAGGGATATTATTTCCTCTGAATCATTCATAATGTTATATCCTTACTCATAATGGATGTAATTGATGCATAACTCGTCTTTTCTTCCTTTCCAAATTATCTTCAAGAACTAATATCCTCTGGGAAACTTCTTATAATATTCAAAACCAAATACTAATATAACTGGCCCAATGTTCAGACGAATACCAAGTTCAATGAGTCATTCGTTCCAAATATAATTGGTAAAAATATTATAGGAGAATAAAACATACTTAAATAAATGATCAGTACATTCCATCACTATTTTCTATCCAAGAATAAGACTTTGGAATTAAATTACTTTTTCCACCTTTATTTTCACATAATAACTGTTCTGATAAAAATTCAATTAAATATTTCCCAATGCATTTCCTCATGTAGTTGAGATGGGAAAATGGTATCACAACACACTCAACTCAATATTTTAGAAAATCCTAAAATATCTTTTAGTTTATTGTTTTTAGGAGTTTCTATAGAATTGATGATCCCATAAATCTTCTTTAACCACTCCATTGCCCCAATAGAATTTTGATCACCATGAAAAGTATGCATAAAATTATTTAGAAATCCATGGTTAGGGCCTAAAGGAAGAGAATAGCCTAACCCCACTACTTGGTCTTGAGTATGGGTAGATCTATCACCTAAATTATTCACTTATAAGTCACGAGACTAATCAACAAAAGGATTGAAAATTGAAATAGACTATCTATATTCTATCGAGGTCACTATGGGTGAAAAACTCTAAATAACATGAAATATAGATCCAATAAACACATACTCTTCATTTAAATTCAAAAAAAACTAAATATAAATCATTATATGCAATAAAACTATGAAAATATACAAAAAACAATACAAACAAACACTATGTGATAAAAACATTCTTTTATTTAAATTAAAATTATTTCGGTAATAATAAAAAATTTCATTTAAAAAAAATAAACACACATTGAATTTATTTATATATATTTAGGAAAATTAATGAATATCAAAATAGTGAATCTACCATTATTTTAAATCTTAACTAAATTATTACTGAATTTAAAAAAAATTATATATAATCTGCATTCATTTAAAGAAACTTGAAGAAATCCAATATAAAAAAACCATTTTTGAAAAAAACACACATTATGATAATAAATATCTATTTATAAATAAATCATTAGATATTATTCTAATCAAAAAACATTTCATGAAATATCATTTCACAAAAAACTATAATTAATGACATGATACAAAACAATATAACTCGTGAAACATTAAAGATAACTCAATCCAGAAATAATATCTTAATATTAATATACTTTTAATTTAATTAAAATAAATTAAAAATTAAATTAAAAACAATTTACGAATGAATCAAGTTTAAAATTAAAATTTATGAGGGGTGTAGAATATTACACAGTTTACCAACAAGGTTTTTTAGACTGTGACCCAACCTTAAAATTGCTTATACTATTTTCCTTGAACCATATGCATGGTCTATGTATGGGTTTTGAAACCATGTGTATTAAAAATGATACTTTTTTCCAATTCCATTTCCACACAAAATATTTAAAACCCCCATTACAACTGAAAAACTCCATAGTGAATTATATCACCCTAAATTTATATAAAAATATAACTAATTAATCAAAAAAATTAAATTCATGTCTCAAATCTCAAAATTCAAAAGAAACCCAAGATTCATCATGAAAGGTACTGATCGGACCCCTATTCATGATCTACCTATTGGGTTGTTATAGTCATATATCTATAATATAAGGCTCACCAAATAACAAGAAATAGTTTCTATCATTTTTTGATAAACCATCACTGGTAAACCTTGAATATCACCCAAACTTATCTACTACATGGATCAAAGTGCATTCTCGATCCATATAAACTGGTAAAAATCACCTTAGAGTTAAAGTATAACCATAATTTAATGGATTCACCATTGAATGTTAATGAATTTATACTTAAATCCAACCAATAATATGACATGGTGTTCCACTATATTAAAATACCATGCACATGGAATAAATATTAAAATTAATTGAAAAAAATAAAATGTCACAAAATCAATATTGACAACAGATTCCACATTTTAATATATATATATCAAAAAATTAATATATAATAACCAATACAATAAAAACAAAAATAAAAACAAATAAAATGAACAAAATCATTAATGGTAAAATATAAATTTAAACTATATGAAATGTCCAGTACATAAATATATATAAGTTAAAAATAAACTAAACTACCTCAAAATCACCAGCATGTATCCAATTGTAAACTCCATATAAAAACATTCATTATCATATAATAATAACATAAACAAACCATAGATCATAACCACGAAAAATATGTGAAAAAAAATAAAAAATCACACATTCATGTGTGTGTACAGGTTGTGAGGTAAACATTCAAAATAATATTTTACCAAATTGTCTATTTAATTCCTAAAAAATATAATTCATAATTACTAGTTTAAAAATTAGTCAAAAAGTAGGTTTTTATAGGGATATGTATAAAGAAAACATGTAACATAATTCTTACCTTTGAAATGTCACTTTTAAATCCACTAATATTATTTCCATGGTGGAACTGTCACCTTGAAATGAAAACCATTTCAAACCTTAAAAATCAGTACTTACATTTTTCTGAAACAAAACAATATCTTTCTTCTTTTTTAAATCCTTTGCAAAATATCTTTTTATAAATAATTTTCATATGAAAAAAAACCATGATGAAAGAATTTGTGTAATAATGTGGGTAGAATCATATCAATGAAACATAATGTGGAAGAACAACATAATGTAAACAGTTCAAAAAAACTAATATTAGAATCAACAGATATAAACAAGGTATAGAGTGAGAATCCCCAAGAGCACTTCTTTAACAATTATCCAAGGATCATGGGAATCTCACTAGGTCTAGACATGTGATTATCCAATTATATTAATGTGGAATCAACTTGTAGCCTATATTGCATACCAAAAATAAAAAGCCACATAACTTACTCATGCTAGCCACATCAGATGAACTCACTTATAAATGATATATTATAAGTAAGTATACATTTTTAAAGATGTTTCTTCTTTACATAAACAATAAATTAATAATTATTAACATTTTATTATATTTATTCATTTGAATTGAAATAGATATGAAAATAAGTCACACGATATTGGAATTAATCTAACAACACATTATTCATTCATTGTAAAACATTACAATAAAATAAAATAAAAGTATGTATGACATGTCATGGATAATTATAAATCATGGATTATTACAACCTTTATAGGTGCCTAGATTAAAAGGGGGAAGTAATTATAAAAATATATTCAAAACCAGAAAATATCCAAGGTCAATTTTACACATGATAGTCACCAATATAAAAATAAAACCTATTATGAGGAAGAAGTGATGAAATCATAAATCATATTGGGATTTCCAAAAATAAAAATATATAAATGAGATGTGATTTCAACTCAGTGAATTTAACAAATGAGTTTAGTAAGGATATATAGAGAAATGGAATTTGGAATTTATAAATATGGTCATTGTAAATATAGTGTTTTGATATAGATGAATAATTGGTTATAAAATTTTTATGTATTGTTATAAGTGAATTTAAAATAATATAATTCATGAATAATAAATAATGAAAAAATTACCATATTAAAATATTATAAATATATAAATATTTCACTATTATATATTAAAAATATTATTATTATAGTATGATATAATATTTTTATAAAATTTAATTATTTTTTTTAAATTTTAATGGATTAGTAAAATTTTATTTCTTTAAAATAATTAATTATTTTTAATAGTGTTTGGTAAGGATTATGTAATATAAAATTAATTTTTCAAACAATAGTTTTTGAAAAATTTAAATGTTTTATCTTAATAAATTATATTTAACACATCAATAATATAATTATACATGACCAAATATATTAAGATGCTTTATATTATAAATTAATATGAAATAACATGAAGAACACTTAATTTTTAAAATTACCTTTTCCCATTAAAAATAAGTTCCTATAATAATATTTATTTTCATTTAAAAGATAAATTTATAAGATTTAGAGTTTGAATTTTTAAAAAATAACTTTATTTTTGAATTCATCCTATCAAAATTAGATTGTCATATTTTTTGTAATTTTTCTAAAATAATTTATTTTTATTAATAGTTAAAACAGAGTTTTTAATATAACCATAGTGTTTATCAATCTATTAAAAAGAAAGTATATTTTAAAAATATGTAAACTATTTATCGTGATCAATTATGTTAATACATAGTATATTTATACATTTATAAATATCATTATTGAATTATAAAATCTATATTTAACATTTTATGATATTAAGTAAATGTATAAATTAAAAGAAGTTATTTTTCATTGTTATTCAAATTAAATATAATCTTGAGAAACAAGATTTATTATAAATCCATATAAATTTTATATGATTTATAATGAATATATTTCCTCCATGAAATTGAGTGCATTGATAATTATATCCTACACATAAATTTTAAGAAAAAAATATAATTTCATCTATAATTTTGTTTACAGGTTATACACACTAATATTAAAATTAATTTTTCTTAAACATTGAAATTTAATATTATACTATGATTTTATAATAATTAGTTCTTAATTATTCAATAAGGTAAATTTTATATTTAGTCATAAAAATTAATGACTTAGATGAAAACTAGTTATCATGTAAAATCGAAAAGGGTAAATGGGTTAACTAATGGGGTAAAAGGCCTAAATTGTAAAAAAAAGTTTATAATTTTGTATTTTAGGTATGTATAGAAACAAAGTTTCCCCAATCCATTATTTTTCTTTCTCGAGTATTAGTGACATTTTAATCATGTGCACTCTCTATAATGAGTATGTTTTTTAAAAAAATTAATTATCCCCACTTATAAAAGGGGAATCTCACCTAGAATTGAAGAACACTCAAAATTGAATATTACCCTTTAAAATATCCCAGTTTACATTCCCCTATAATACAATTTTACTTCATTTATCCTCTAGAAATTATAATTTATCCTAATCCATTAATTTCTAAAGATTCTTTAAATCGATAGCCCATGCCCACAATTTGAGTACTAATTTTTGGAATGGTGGTGATGGAGACCGCCACTCAATGGGTTTTTTTTAGACGGTGATGGTTTTTTCTAGATGATTTATCTTTGAGTGGTTATTGGGAGTATAAGAGTGAATTTCACATCCTCCTCAATGGGTTATTCTTTGGGATTATTTTCATAAAGGCTGGATCTGGTGTGGACTAGCTCTGGAAAGCTTTGGTGTAATCCAGTGTGGATTCCATCACTGATTATGTGACGGTATTGAGGGACATAGAGCTGGTACGTGATTTTTGGGCTTTAACTCAATCGGAGGAGTTGAAATTTAAATGCGGAGGGTGTGTCGTCAATTCTAAATACTGGTTGGGAGGGTGATGTTGGAAGACCGGGTGGGTGTTGTTGGGAGACAGTTGTTTATGTTCCTCAATTTTTTTGAAGGTGACGACTTTCAGTATTGCGTGTTTTTTTGGGATGTAGGACTGCCAGAATGGGCCTATTGTGGGACTTCATCCCAAGTACTACGTTGGTATTTGGTTGAGTTACATTAGAATTAATAGGTCATACAATTTAGTGGTCCTAGGGTCTTCTTGTTTTCGGGTCTTTATTTGGACACTTATGTGTTTGGGGGTATTTAGTTTAACCCATTTTTGTTTCATTGTACTTTATATTTTTCTATTTTTATGAGAATTTCGCTTCCATGGGATAAAACTCATGCTCTATACTGTTTTGAGTATATTACTTTTAAAAATATAATTTCCATGTTCCAATATAATTACATAGTTATTTATTTCTTATAGATATTTCTTATTCTAAGGGAATAACTATTAACTGCCTTTCCCATTTTCCATTAAGAGAAACAAAAATTTCACTTGTGTTTGTATGTACTATTGCCTACACAAAGGATTGTATATTTTTTAAATATATTCGTAATTATTTAGTAAAATATTCTAATATTTCATTCATCGCCTTATATATATCTATATAATATCATTATTCTACTTTAATAATGATATTATTCCAAAATAACACACATTCATAACTATACTCGTCCATTAATTATAGTATTTTCAAGATTAGTTATGTCCAACCACCCACATCAATAACACAATAAAATATTACTATAGAAGAATATTATAACATCACTACTAGAAATATATTATATATATGAATAAATAATTGTTAAAGTTTTTTCATTGTAGTGGTATGATTAATATTAACCACATTTATTCAGATTCCACCTTTTGTTTGGAAGGATTCATTGAAACATGCATGTACACAATTTCATCTAAAAGGATCATAACCAAAACACACATTATATTAAGATATAAAATTATATATAACAATAAATAAAACATCCATTTACCATTTTTTATATTTTAATGATAAACATAGAGGATAATTAATAACAACAATGCTATTATGAAACTGGTTCAAAACATTCAAGATTGTTAATACTCAATATTGAAAATAAATTATAACTATATAATATAATTCTTTATAACAATAAAAAATAATTTTTATAAAGGGTTATATTAATGAATAATATTTTTAAATAGTTTATAAATATATTTTTTTATATGTGTGATTTAATAACTTAAGTGGAAGTTGGTAATTAAGGTAAGGGTTTGCGTTAAATCAATGTTCTTCCATAGAGTTAAAAATGTAATTATTGAAATATATTATTCCATGTTTCATTTAGACTACCTAATAAATATATTGAATTATGTTTCAAACATATTTTGTAGGGTTATATACTTCTCCATTGTAAATGCATTATCAGATTATTCTTACCTCCAATACGGTGTTACTTGTAAGGGGTTCTTTTTATCAAATTTACATCATTCAAACATTTTTAAATTTATTCAATATGATATATTTAATGTATTGTGACTAATACCTAATGAATTTATTTTACCATATTTGCTTAATTAATTGGGTATGAAGATCCATATAATGTTACAGATTTAAATGGATTTTGTTTCAAAAGATACAAATGTTGTTTGGGTTTTTTGTCTATATTTTCAATTCCAGAAGACATGCATAATATTGTTCAATATTATTTAATTTATATATAGTATAAAATCCCCTATAAACTATTTGTATGAAAATATCTTCCATTATAGTATATTTTAATTCTATTTTTTTGATCTCCATCACATAATTATTGAACTACTATGTAACAAAATCATGAGGGTTTCTTAGTCAACCTCATTTTCAAATAGATATTGCTTTTGAAAAATAATCCATAAATAGAATTCGTTTACATTTCTATATAAAATCCCAATATGTTTATTATCCTCTCTCTTTTCTTTCATTTTTACTTATATTCTCCCAATTTAATTTCCCCCCTTGTCACATGTTTTCATATTGTAAGAAAATTGATCATACATGTTCTTTTTTATCATAAATCCTTCACTTCCATTACCCTATTCATTGGAATATTTAATAAACTTCCATATCATTTCCTAAATAATTGATTAATGTTATTTTTTACTACTTGACCATATTTAAATGATTGAAATAAATTTTTAACATTTCTCATATTTTTTATTTTCATCCATGTGTGAAAAGTGTCTATATTTGACGTTTTCTATGTGAATGCACCTTTCTTCCATTTTTCCATTTTTCTAGGAAATTTACTATATATGAATTCAGGTTTTTAAAAATAAATTTTTATTTGCTTGGTTTCATAAAATATTTACTTGAAAATAATTTCCATAAAAATAAATATAATGTTTATTATTTCAATAGGAATTTTCCTAATGCTTTTAAAAAATGTTTTGGATCTAAGTCAGCTTCATTTGACTTATTTTTTATATGATCAAAGGTAGGAATCCAAATTTATCATCCACATTATTTATTTGGATGCTTTATGAAATTTTATTTTCTATCATAAAAATGAACAATCACATTCTTTCTATTTCCTAACCATAAAGTATTAATATGAATTATTTTTCATTCAATATTATTCCTCTGTGACCACTCTATATTTAATTCATTTGATTTTAAAAGGTTCACTAACATTTCATTACAAAAATGATTGGGTATATAATTTATCAAATCATACACCATGTATCTATACAGTTTAAATATTATATACATCAATAAATGGTATATACCTATAATGTTATTGTGAATCATGGGATTCCAATATATATTCAACTAGTTTATCAGGTTTAATGATAAAATTGTCAATATATTCATTATAATATTTAATTTGAAAGTGATATATTACCAATTTTCTTTATATGGAGTTTCTATGATATTATTGGTTTCTAATGGAACACATATGTACGAATAATGATGGGTGGGGATATATATCACCCTCTAGAAAATTAGTTTCTTTTGATATCTCAAAAGATATTCAAGAATATTCATAATGACTTTTTTGAAAAAGGTATGGGTATAAAAATTATTCTATCATTTTAAGATGTGGATATAATTATTTGGTTCACATATGTATGGGCATAAGGATATTTCTCATATGGTTTTAATATAAATTTTTTTTGACATATTTTCATATTTTTTTATGATATTCCATTATTCAATGATTTTTTCTATTTCATGCTATGTTAAATTTTGTTTTTATAATTTATTCATATTATTTAAAATATTTTTATATATCATGGATCATGACTATTGGAACATGTTTTCAGACTCCTTTGATTCACATCTTATATATTTTTAATCTTTATTCCATGACTGGTGGCTTTTGATCCATGATTTTTGGGGTATGACATTAAAATATAATTTATTATATATTATTTTCTGATCATATGGTCACTTATGACCATTGAATTTTGTCACATTCATTTTCCATTATTAATAATTTGATTTGACCCCATTCTTATGCATCTATTTACTCATGATATTTAAATCACCATAATTTATGAAATTTATAGAAGAATATGTTATGTGGAGAATTTAGGGGATATATTGATGAATTTTGATGGCTTAAAAAGATTATTATATAGTGGGAATAAATTCCCATTAGTTTAAAATGATATAAGTTTCTATCGTTATTGTATTTTCCGAATTCTCTAAAACTATAAACCTAAAAATCATGGGAATGCACTGTAATATAATATGTTTATTTAGTCATGTAGTTAGAATGATCATGTCTATGGGGAGTTATAATTTCTCTTAGAGTAGGGTTTAGATTAAATTAGAGGATATGATATTAGTTTTGGATAATTTAAGAGTTGATAAGTTAAGGTTAAATAAAATATCAAAGGTATTGAAATCCATTTATATTATTTGGGGAAATACAAATAATGTTTAGAGTCATGATAAGTGTCATTTTTTGAAAAACCTAGTGATAAGTATAAGGTATTATTCTATGGGAAAATTCTAAGTATGATATAAAATCCCATTATTTTGGTAAAGTATAAACTATATAGTTCTCCTAGAAATTTTATCTCTATCTTTATACTGGAAAGTGGATGTGGTTATTCTATAGTTGAACCTAGGGGTAAACAAACTAAAAATATGTGGGTTGGTATCAATTAAATTTAAATCTAGTGGAAGATGAGTGATACTATGACTATACACATGGGTAGACACTGCATGGGGACACAATTTTTGTATCATTATATAATTACAAACCATTATGAAGGTTATATTTCATACTATTTTAAGGGATTATGTTAATAAGTATGATAGAACCTCACTAAATGTAACCTAGTACAAACCAATATAGATATAGGGGGAACTGAGTATCTCATAGTATAATAGGTTAAAATTAATGTGTCATGAGATAGGACTTCTTTGGATTGAGCTTTCAAATTCACAATAGTATTTACTCAAAAAAAATTAGATATTACTATAATGAATTTGATTTTAATATGTTTTTGGAAATAGGATTATAAAAATATAATTGTGTATGGTATTTATCTAGAAACATATAATACAAAGATATGGGGGGAATTTTGAATAAATGGTTGAGACTCTTTATATATTCCTACTAAGAGAGAGAAAATATATTACCTAATCATCCATATGATAGAGAGGATTGTGTATATTGAGAAAATCCATCAAAGTATAAATGTAGTGTTTTAGGGTATATTATATTTTTGACAAGGTATTCATTATTTATAATTAAGGGACCAACATGTATAGAAACAATGTATGAATCCTTTTATGAGTAGTGAGAAAAGGAAGAGAAAGAAGGTGATCCTTTCCACTAGCGTTGAGCCATCAAAGGGAAGATTGAGGGAGTGTCCCCTTAGGAAGCAATGAGTTGTCCCTAAATATTTTAAGGTAGTGAGAATGGGTATAAAAGAGATATATCCAAAACATTGAATTGGAAGTTATCCTTAGTGAATTTGATATGTCAACACATTTATATTGTATGCTCCTTGAATGATTCCCAGATATGGTGAAACAAGAAAAACTTTGTGTGTCCTAATGATTGATTTCTTTTTTTACATCTTCTGAATCATTGTCTGATAAATTTCATAAGGATAAGACCAGCATAAAAACTAAAAATAAAACAAAGTGAACCTTATAAGAGACAGTTCAAGATCTAGTGGGTAAAAATGAATTTTGAACAGAATATCCATACCCTGATTTAACCCCCTCTCAGGGTATCTAATCACCTTTTGTTCCAAACAAGTAGTATCTAGGTAAGGTTTTTTCACATATTTTTTCTCTAAATTGGGTTGGTCAGTTGTTAAAATTATATATTCATTCTTCTCTTATCTCATTATTCTGTGGTAAAATGAGTAACTTCAAAGAAGAAGCATAAGTATGGTGGAATTCCTTAGTTTTCAAGTGTCTATGGAAATATTATGATTCAGTTGATGTAAACCAACAACCAATAATATTGTGATACTATTTCTTCTTTCAATGATACTGAAAGAATGAATGAATAACACAACATTGGAAGTGATGTTGGAACTACTGATGATGAATAAATTCTAAGAAGACCAGTAGTAGATGTTGTTGTAATGGAAAAAAGGAATTGGATCATAAAATAAAAGAGGAAAATTATTATTTGGATATTAGGATCAAGGAACTAGAAATTGATGTTAATAAACTATAAGGTTTAAATAAATGTCTCATTGACATGAACACTGAATTTAGGGTTAATAATGATTCCCAATTGGAAGAACTGAAAAACACATCTATAAAGACAAAAAACACAAAGATAATGATAAGGGAAAGAATATAAAATCAGAAGAAATTGATAATCTAAAATACAAAAATAATGATATGGATACACATCTATATGAACCAGTTCAAGAGAACCAACAGCTATAGTGGTTCAATTCATGTTATATGGATTTATTTTCTCAAAAGATTTCTAAAATAAATGAACTATATGACATGATAGATAAGATCTCCAGAGAATTATAAGATGAAATAACTTGTGGGAATACTCTCATAATAGAACCTAATTCCCAAACTGAATTTAAAGACAAGAATATTCAAATATTATAAGAAGATCTTGAATTAGTTAGAATATAAGTGTGTAAATATAATGCTAATGGAAAGCCCAATTTAAAGGATGGTTTGAATTTATTATTTGACTATCCTTAATAAGGTAATAATTAAATTAAAATAAAAGTTTATATTTCATATTAGAAACATGAAATGATTGTATCTTCCAAAATCCCATGTAGTTTCGGAAAATTTGGAGTTTGATATGATAAACCCTCTCCCATACTTGAGAGGAAAAGTGGAATGAATTGTTTCAAACACAAGAAAAATCATGTAGGTGAAGGAAACATACCTAAAAAAACTTATACAAATATTTATGACAACATGTGTGATTTCTATGGGATGGTTAGTCATATTTATAGATTATTTTTTACAATTTGTAACATATTTCATATTGTAAAGACAAAAAAAATTCTAAATCTGAGAATAATAATAAGATTCTTGAAAATTATGAAAGTAACAACTCTTAGAAGAAAGTATTCATGAGATGTAATTATTATGGAATACAGGGATACACTATGAGTCTATTTCAAGAAGGAAAAATATAAATTTCATATGAATTGGAACACTAGATTCATGAACATATCAGCTAAGACATAATAATGTGAGGAATTTTTTTAAGGGAATATGTTTTGTGTGTTCTAATCGCATGAATTTTGAAAGATAATGTAGCTATAAAAAATTACTGAAGGAAAAGATAACTCTAAAACATATCTGAAAATCCAAATGTTCATAATGAGAAATCATATATTGGAATATAAAATTATAAGTTTCAAATAGGTTTAATGTGATGGAGTAAACATAAGGATCTCAAAAAAATTATTGAGAACCTCCCTTTATAAAGTCACATTATATCTCTTAGATAGAATGTGAACTCCCTGGAAGAAAAAAGTAAGAACTACTCTATATGTGAGTAATAAGAATGTACATTTAGTGAAGTACCCACCAACAAAAAAAATTTATTACTTGGATAACTAATAATATAAAAATGAATAAAGAATTTATCGACAAAATTTCATGTCCCTCCATAAGGAATGAAGTGAATATATGAGAATGAGGCCTCTAATGGAATAATAATCAATATTATATGTCTAGTGGAGAGATTCCTTCCCATACAAAGAATCATGGAAAATGTAATTTTGGGGGAGGATCAAAGAATAAAATTTGTACAAGGGGGTTTAAACCCCGAATTTTTAAAATTAACAAGCCTAAATAAACTATATATCAGATGAAGACAGGAAATGTGGGTAAATAATGTCTAGTTATGTGTCTATAGTAGTGGAATTTGGTTCTATAATTGGAACAAGAAGAAAAGGTTTATAGTTATTTGTAAGAAATTATCAAAGGGTTTATCCATCGGGATCGAACACAATCCTCTTCTTGAAGATTCTAGAGGCCCCCATATCCCTATGAATTTAAATTCTATTAACATATGTTCATCGTTTTATTGTCTTATGGGAGATACAATCCCAGGGGGTGTTATATCAAAATATTCAAAGTGGTAATGTGATGTGCTCAATAATGGAAACTGATTCAAATCAGTATAGTAAAACAATTTACTATATAAAATATATCAATAGTTGAGAATTGTAGTAGAATTAAATTGGTAATGAGGATTCTCAATGATTTGAATCAATAAATGAGAGTCGATATGTCAATTGATGTCAAGTGTTATCGAGATCCATGAAATTTATTTCAAGAGCATCTGATCTATATGACATCAGATCTTGAGGATATAAAAATGGGACATCAGAGGCTGCTATTGATTGATAATTATTATACAAAAATTCTTTTCTATATTTAGTGAAAAATATAAGAAAACTATAGTAGTATTGAGATGAAAATAAAAAATATGGTATCCTAGGAAAACAAGGAAATATACCTTATAAAATAGAGTGTAAATCAGTTACCATATCATAAAAAAATTGGAATGATTACTTGAAAGGGGTTGATTGTCTATGAATTCCTGAGATATATGGAATTAATTGGGTAAATTGGATAGTGATGGTGTTATTTACATTATCTATTATTTCCCACACCGAGTTATGAATCTATTGGATTAGCAGTTCTGTGAATGGATTATTAATAAGTGGTAAGTTCCCCCACTAAAAAACATATTGTAGGCAACTACAACCTGAAACTTTTATTGAGCTATAGAATTTCCTCAAACCTAATGTCACATGTGAATAAATGATCTAATAGAAAAATAATTTTGGTGTCTATAATTAGTGGTCCTAACAGTATGAGGTGTTTCGTATCATAGGTGAATCATTTTATCTCTTAATCATAGGCATGGACTCAATGGTATAAAGAATATGAAATTTTATATTGTCCAACATCAAGAAGAATAGTTATGGGAGAAGAAGACGCATTCCTGTGATTCATGTGATTATTTATTTATTTTTTAAATATTGTATCGGAAGACTATTTTTTGGATGATAAGAAGTAATGATAAAATATTAATAGTGTATACATCAAGTTTTCTCCCCACTTATAAGAGTAATTAAACATCAGAAATCAGAAAAAAAAATTGGTATTAAGGATTTATATTAGTAAACTGTTACAGGTTTTCTGGGAGATTGTTTCGATGAAAGAAAATAAGAATATCACTGGGAGAAAATGGGTCAGTCTCCATAAGATGAATGAAGATAAACAATAATTTGAAACATATAATAACTAGTTTAAAAAGATTACTACTAGATAGAGGGTATTTATTATGATGAAACATTTTTACTTATTACAAGGCTAGAGAAAATCAGATTATTCTTTCCATAGTAGTGAAAATAAGGCTCAATATTTTTTAGATGGATGCAAATTCAGAATTTATAAAGGGGTTCTAGAATAAGAAGTTTATATTGAGAATTGATATGGTATTATCATTAATAGAGACGATAACATATTTGTTTCTGAATAAGGTGATATATGGGTTGATTTAACCACCAAAAGAGTGGTATTCAGGAATTGATATTGTTTTTTCTATAAGAAAAGTTACCATATATCAAATAAGTCCTAAATAAATACACTTAATTGAAATAAAAATAATAATTTTTTATATATATGGGATGTTATATTTTAATATATTATGCAATGAAAAAAATTTGATATAGTTCTTGGGGTATACCGATGTGGATTGGGTCAGATCCTAAGATGATAGAAAATAACCATAAAGTGTTGCATTTTATCATAATAGATTATTTATTTCTTGTATAATAATGATAAAATATTACATTTCATAGAGCACCAAATAATCTGAATTTGTTATGGCTACTCAAGCTTACATCCAGTTATTGTGGATGAAGCAACATCTTGATGATATGTGAGTTAAAGTGAGGTCTCTGATGAAAATCAATTGAGATAATTCATGTCCAATAAATATTAGAAAACATATAGTCCATCACTCAAGGAAAAATAATAATAAAATAAAGTATCATTTTGTCAAGTAGAAGTTGGAGCAAGAGATTTTAAAGTTGGAGTACATTCCTATAATTCTACAAGTTGTGAACATTCTGGAAAATAACTTATACAAAGAAGTATTTGAACATCATTAACTGGAT
The DNA here is from genome assembly GCA_963277665.1 of Viscum album. Classification (NCBI taxonomy): domain Eukaryota; kingdom Viridiplantae; phylum Streptophyta; class Magnoliopsida; order Santalales; family Viscaceae; genus Viscum; species Viscum album. The sequence continues at coordinate 740,058,165 of OY728137.1, forward strand.
ATTAGAGATCAGGCAACTCCATGTTCATGAAAAAATGTGGATGTTGGACCCCATATCCTTGAGGTATGAGGTTTTTCCCTAATGTTCTAATATATCTTATTTACAATATTTTATACCACAAAAAAGTGATATTTAGTTTTGTTGACAAAGGGGTAGAAATTATGGCTATTAAAGGGGACAAAATATATTAATCAATATATATGGAGAATTTGATAGGGGGAGAAGTGAATAATGGGGAGTTGTAAATCTAATTATGTTAAATAGGATTGGTCAAAGGATATATTTCATAATAGATGGAATTCATGATGAAATCCTTTTAGTGGTTTTGGAATGAATTTTTTTCATTGATGAACTTTCATGATACTCTTGTTTCTCATGACAAGATTAGATCATGTTAATATTAGAGTGTGTGTTGAGTAAAATCATTGATCTTTTTCTATTGTATAAGAATATAATTTTGGAAGGAGATGAAATAATCTTCAATTAGGAATTAAAATGTGAATAATTTTCAACAAACACAAAGGGGGGATTTTTTGGAAAATCCCTCAAGGTATCGTTGTAGTATTTTGGGTTGATTATGTTTGTTTAAAAATAATGTGGTCATAGAAAGTTGTAGAGTTACAGAATGGTTGTTTACTAGGTATCTTAAAAATTATCCCAGACAAATTAATGGATTCCTTAGAGGTGGTATTGGAATTTTTTGTACAATATGGTGTCGTTTCCTAATGTTTTTCAAATTTGTTGGGTCAAAAATTTTGATCTTGTCTCAAACATCTCAAAATATTTATTTCCATGAATGTATTGTGAAAAATAAAGAAAAGGGATGAGATTCATGAATATTAGAGTTTCCCAATGGTAATAATATTTTCAAAGGCATATGTTATCAGGAAGGTTGGGTTTCATTATGGTGGGAAGGATCATGAATTCACAAAGTGTTGATGGTGAGTATTTCTGACTAAGAGGATTAGAGGATCATGAATTCCTGAAGGATTGATGGTATTCTTTGTGACTATGAGAAGATTCAAAAATGGGAGAAATTACATAGAGATTCAAAAACAATGGAGCTTCACAAATGATATTGGAGATATTTAAAAAAAATTGATGATGGGGATAGAAGCTTCTATAATGAGAGGCAAGTTCTGTAAATACTCTTGTATCGCCTTGGAAAGGCAAAAATATACTTGATGAAAATCAAAAGGATATTATTTTTTGTGATTATTTAGGAAGTTTTATTTTGAAAACAAGTTCAAAAATAAAGGATGTTTTGGAATGATATGAAATATTTCCAAAATTTAAAATCATCTCAAATATATTACAGTTCATGAAGTTTATAAAAATATGACCAATATTAATGATCTTAGTGAAGACCAAGTGAGTATTGTGAAAGTGTTTCACCTTTGCAAAATAATTTATCTTCATGAATACTTATTGTTCTTTGAAAAAGATGGGATCTCTATAAAATTTTTATGGTTTGAAAAGAAAAAGTATACTTTTCAATAATTGAAAAAATTGAAGTTTGTGTGAGCTGTGTGGAGGTAGTGATCATTAATAAAGTGTTAACAAGGGATTTCTTAGTAAACCTTTCCTAAATTGGTATTCATAATTTGGATTAAAGTATAACTTCAATAGAGAATTTATCTACAAATGAGGATTTATTCTTTATTTATAATCGAGGGACACAAATATCCATAAATTGTGTTTGAATCCTTTCTAGAGTAGTGGGAAAATAAAGAGGAAGAAGGTGATCCTTTCTACTGGTAGTGAATCGTCAAGAAAAATAATGAGGGAGTGACTCTTACAAAGTTATGATATATCCCAAAATCTTACAAGGAAATGAGCTAGGGTATGGAAGTGATCTATACTGAACATTGAATTGAAAGTTTTCTTTAGTGAATTTGGTACATTAGAACATTATCATTGTATGATCCTCGAATGTATCCTTGTGAGGTTGAACTAAGAAAAATTTGTGTTTTTTATTTCATTGTTGCTTTACATTTTTTGCATCATTATCTAATAAAGTTGGTGAGGATAAGATCAATAAAACACTAAATATAAAATGAAGTTATCCTTAAAATAAAAAGGTCGAGATCTAGTGGGGTAGGAAGAATTTGGAATAGATTATCTTTAACCTAATTCACCCCTTCTTATGGTATATAATCCCATTTTTTGTCCTAGGAGTACCACATGGAATTTACATCACGACTAATTATTATCATTAGATACTCTACAATACTGTTATTTGTATGTGATGGTAAAAATTATGAGGTTACACAATTTTTTATGGGTGGGATGTAGTACTAAAAGCTTTTAGAATGAATATTATATTGATAAACTATATGTTTATAATTCTAAATATTTTTTTGTTCCAATATTTTATAGGAAATGAAATTGATTACCTAATAAGTCAAAAAAGATAAAAATTGAATTATCAAATCATTATTCATTAATATTAAATAATTACAATTAATGTAGTTCAAGATAAGTATTACAAGACATGTATTATTTACTAAGAATAAATAATTACATCCATTAAAATTTATTTAGTTAATAGTGCACAGTGAATAGAAAAAATACCAATCATGAGGTGATATCCTAGACCATATTCATCCTTGAGAATCACCAATAGTCATAGAAAACCTATAATGAGGAAGAAAAAATTTATTGAAGAAAGTATATTAAGGAATCTAAATTGAAAACCATGGAAATGAGAAGTGTGAATTAAGAAGTTTGAATGGATTGAATGATATAACTAAGGCTATATATAGGAAAGAAATCTCGCCATTATAAGTATGTTCATTGGAAAAATGACCATTGGATATACATGTATCAAATATTTATAATAATGTTGTGTTTTACAATTCATAAATTTAAAATAATATAAATCCTGAATAATAGATAACGAGATAAAAATATAATTTATATATATATATATATATATATATTTGAGCTACAGAAATAAATTATTATTATTATATCATTTTTATTATTTAAAAAAATACATATAATGATACTAGCATCAATTAATTAATAAAATTAAATTTTTATAATATATATCAATAATATTATTGATATATTGAAATGATTATTTAATATAAAGTTAATATTTAAAAAACTGTTTTAAACATTGAGTATTGTATCAAATTAAAATCTATTTAAAAAATTTAAATAATTAATATAAACAAACTAGAATAATAATATTTTTAAATAATAATATTATATGAAATTATTGTAATATTTAATTATTGAAAATTTAGTTTTACAATAAAATCATTTTTACCATGTATCTTCAATATTCATTTATAAAATTAATTTATAATGATAAGAATTTGAATTTAATAAAATGATATCCATTTTTTAATCCATAATGTCAAAATTGGATTAGCGTATTTTTTAATGATTCTAATATAATTGGTATTCACTGAATAATGAAAATTATAGTTTTTTATAAAACCATAGAGTTAATAAATATATCAATAAGTAGGTAAAAAATAAAAACATATAAAAAAATTTCCATGTTAGAATATGTATATATGGGTTTAGACTATAAATTTTCAAATACCATAATGTATTTATAAAACCAATTCTCATAATTTTATGAACTTATATACTATTTTACAATAAAATAAAATGTTTTCAGACTTTTAATTTACTTAATTATAATTTTTCTAAAATCAGGTTTTATCATGATTCAAATGAATGAAAATTTATATTTTTTTAAAAAAAACAAATTATATCATTACAATCAAGGACTTTGGTAATTTTATCCTACTTATAAATTTAATTCACAAAATTACACTTTTTTCTATCAACATGTTTTTACGTGTTCTGAGAACTAATATTAAAATTAATTTTTCTTACGTGGATAAATTTTATCAGATAAAATTCACTTAATATTTCCAATAATTAGTTATAAATTATGAAAATATGAAAATTTTAGTTTTAGGCATAAAAATGAATTACATAAATGAAGACTAGTTGTTGATGAAAAATCTAAAATCATAAATGGGTTATTGGAAGGTTTTAAAATTGATATTTTGTAAATAATATTTTAATGTTTTGGTCTTAGGATTTAATTAACCAAAACATATCTCCAATCCATTATTTTTAATTTTATAGTCGTTTTTCATGTAAAACATGTTCTCTCATTATATTAAGTAGAAATATTTAAAAAAAATAAAATCTCTCCAATTATAAATCAGGCATATCACCACCCCTTAAAGGAAAATATAATTTTTTATTAATTATTAAAACTATTTCAATTTTCCTTCCTTGAGAATCCATTATCACTTTAATTAGCATCTGCTCACATGAATTTAGTATAGTTCCTCATTTCCATGGATTCCTCTAAAAGAAATCTCAAGCCCTCAATGTGAGTAATAATTTCCCTAACTTCTTTTATTTTCTATCGTACTTTTATAAATATAATTTTCTAATTAAAATTATTTACATCAGTATTTTTTAATTAATTTGATAATACTAATGGAATAACTCATAACCTCCTTTCCAATTTTCATCAGGAGAAAAAAAACATCATTCGTGCATGTGCAGACTACCTCCTCCATAAAGAAACATATCTAATTTCATATTTATTTTATTTATTATTTCTTAAAAAAAATTAAAATATAATGAACCACATAAAAATATCATAAAAATATCATTATCCTTCTATAATAACAATATTATTCTAAATGGTAGTACTTCAATAACCATACCCATTAATTAATTATGGTATGTTCAGGATCAGATCATCCTTAAAACCCACCTGAGAAATGAAATAAAATATTATCATGGATGACTATGTGGACATAATTACTGATAATAAATGGTATAAATTTTTAAATAATGACATTATATTGGTTTCTTAATAGTGACTAAATAATTAAACTCATTAATTAAGATTGAACTGTTCATTTGATAAAATCCAGAAGAACATGTTTTTCATCAACCTTTACATCAAGAATCATAAAACAATCCCTCATAGAATGAAAATATAACATTATAAATTAATTTAAATGACTAATTATTGTTCCTTTTATGATCTCATAATGATTAATTTTAGGATAATAACAAATACCAACACTATAATTAGGAAACCAGCTCAAATTAATCAGGATTACACAAAACCAGTATTAAAAATATATAATAACTAAATAATTCATATTAATATAATTATTATAAATGATATTAATGAAATTTCTGATGTATGAATAGGGTTTTTAAAAATAATATTAAAATAGTTATTTATATTTTATAGAAGATTGAATCCCTTCAAGGGATGTCAGAAATTTAGGTAAGGGTTTCTGATAACTCAAACTAATTTCCATTGGGTTAAAAATATTCTTATTGACCTCTATTGTTACAATTTTGATTTATTCAATTTAATAAATGATTTATATTTCATTTACTCATTATTTTAATTTTTTCTAAAATTCTTCCTTATAACCGAAATATTTAATGATTCTTACCTCAATTATTATGTAACATGAAATGGATTTTTTTCCTCAAATTTAAAACCCTAAGACATATTTCATATTACAAACTATGATATATTTAATTAGGTGTGAATCCTACCTAAAGAGTTTATTATACCATATTAACTTAATTCATGGGGCGTTAAGAGACATATAATTTTTTAAGTATGAATGGATTTTGATTCAATAAATGTTATAAGGTTTATTTTTATTTATTTCCAATTCCATGTGAAATGTTTCATATTGTGCACAGTAATTTATTTTTAATGGTGCATTTTAGACCTTATTACTTTTATGTATAAAAATATTTTCCACTTCATGAGATTTTATTTCCCATTTCGTCATCTTCTTATAAAACTCATTTTATTATTATATTAGCAATGTCTTGAGGGTTTCAGAATAGATCTCATTTTCAAAAAGGGATACCTTTGAAAAATAATCAATCTAGGGAATTTTATAATTTTTTCTCTAAATCATGTATCTTTTTATTATGCTCTGTAAATTCTTTATCTTTTACTTTTATTCACACTATTTAAGTTTCACCCTTTCCTCATATTTATCCATTGTAAGGAAACTAACCATACCTATTTATATTAGTCAGAAATCTTTCTCTTTCATGACCAAATTCAATGAATGATTTTATGAATGTTCATATGTATTTATTAATAATTAGTCAAGGTAATTTTCTACTATACTACCTTCTCTAATAGTTTTAAAGAAATTTCTAAACTTTTCTATATTGTTCATTTTCTTCATAGTGAAAAGACATTCTCTTTTTAAGGTTTTCCATGTAAACACATCATTCAATCATTTTTCACTCTTCTATGAAACTATTTATATATGTTTCAATGTCTCCTAAAATAAATTTTGGATCTCCTAATTATGCAAAATATTTACAAAAAAATGATTTTTTTTAAAATAACAATAATTTTAATAATTATAAATAAATATTCTTAATGATCCAAAAAATATAATTCATCTTACTCAACGTTATTGGACATATTTTATCCTTGTAAAATATATTATTACATAGATACCATCCACATTGTTTATTAGGATGGATTATGAAATGTCATTTTATATCATAAAATTAACAATTTATACATTTTTTACCTAACCATCCACTATGAAAAGGAATTATTTTTTGTTTCAATTATTTGTATATGATAACACTCGATATTTTCATATTTTGATTGAAGTATGTTCACCTAGATTCCATTAATCAATTGAGTTTTCAAATAATTTACTAAATTATATATTATTTATCAATATTTTGTAAATAATATATTAATCATTGAATGGTATCTACATAGAATATTATTTTTTATTATTGAATACACATTAATATTACATTATATTATCTTTTTTATTAGTGGAATTATGAAATAATTCTTATATGATAACATTTTAAAAGGTTATGAAACCCATATTCAATCCAATGGTTATTTATGATAGGATTTATTTATCATGGAATGCATGTGTAAGGGAAATTACATGTGGGGTAATATATAACCCTCAACTAAATTAGTTTAAGATGATGTCTCATGAAATTTCTAAAAATGAAAAAAATGAATTTGTTCACATAGTCATGTGAAATATTTTTTTACTCACATTTTTAGGCACATAATTAAGGAGTTGGTTCAAATATTCAGGAGTGTAATGAGTTTTATCATAATATATTCATATGATTTTTGTTGTTCCATGTTTCCATTATTATTTTAATTTCATAAAATAATTATATGATACTTTTAATTTTAATTCTATGATGTATTTATATTTTACACTTTTTTTTATTTTTACTATGTTACTCTCTTATGGATGATAATTATTAGGACATGTTTTCACAAAATTTTGATTGATTTATTATATTATTCCATAATTTATTCCATAACTCAGGATTTTTTGGTCAATTTTGTTTTGGGGATGATATTCTTATTTAAATTTATTATACCTATTTTATAATCTTATTCTCACTTATGATCAATGATTGTTACTACTTATGTTTACCTTTAACGTAGGGTTTATTATATACACTTTCTTATGTTTTAATTTTCCCACATTATTATGATAAGAATAAAGTATAAAATGTATATGAGTATATTATGTGGATAATTTGTGGGATATTTTGATAAATTATTATTAATTGAAAATTTTCTTATATAGTGGTAAAATATATACATTTTCTTTCAAACACATTAATTTTATTTATAGATGTTTTTCTAAATTCTCAAAAACTCTAAACCGAAAATATAATGGGGATCTATTATAATTCAATATTTTCATTAATTCGTGTAATTGAAATTTTACGGTATTTAGGGAATAATAGTTGATATTAGATTAATCTTTAGATAAATCTTTATATAAATATATATTTTAGGATATTATTTTAAGATAATTATTGGTTCGATAAGTCATGGTGGATCATTGTTTCAAAGATATAGATAAACATTTAGGTTAGTTAAGGTAATGTTTTATATTTTATGGATTATGATAATTGATTTGTAGTAAAAATCATATGGATAAATATAAGGTATAATTAAATGGGATAATTATAAGTATATGATAACTTCCTAAAGTTTTAGAAAAGTGGAGATTGTGTGGTTCTATTAGAAATCACATCTATTTAAAGATACTATAAGTGGATATAGATATTTAATAGATACACCTTGGGGTTATCACCCTGAAAAATTATAGTTGAGTATCAAGTCAATATATACTCTAGTAAATGATGAGTGGGACTAAGACTGTACACATGGTAAGAAACTCCTAGTGGATTTATTGAGTTTTCTCATAAGATATTTACAAATCATTATAAATGATCAATTTCCTAATTACTTCAAGAGATTAGGTTAGGTAGTATGATAGAACCCAACAAAAAGTAACTTAGGTTTAACCTGAAGTGTTAAAAGATGAACCAAGTATAACATAGTATAATAGGTTGTAATTAAGGTTTGGTTTGAGAAGACACATAATAGATTGTTACTAAAGATTTATTATTACAACCATTAAAGAATCATAAACTAGAATGAGAAAATAAATAGAAAAATAAAATAAAATGATCAACACTAGGTGATTTCCTATATCATCCTCACAATTGAAGATCAACAATAGCCAAATAAAACCAATAATAAAGAAGAACATCTTGAAATGATAAAAAATATTGTACGATCTAAAATGAGATTCATAGAAATGATAAATATTACTTTTGATGTGTCAATAGATTGAATGAGTCTCACAAGGATATTTATAGGAATGAAATCTATTCATTATAAATATGTCTGTTAGAAATACGATGGGTAAACATATATCCATCAAGTATACAGATATTTTTTATTTATAGTGGTAAATTAAAAATATATATAATTTGAGAATAATAAATATTGAAAAAATATATAACGTTAAAATAATATATATATATATATATATATATTTATGAATTAAATATTAATATTCTTATTAATTATGATATGATACATTTATAAAATAAAAACAATGAAATCAATATCAATTTATTATTGAATTATAATTTTTATAACATAAATAATTTATATTAATTGTATTTGGTAAGGATTATTAACTATCAGAGAATAATTTTTCAAAAAAACTTATTTTATTTAAAGAGTTATATATTTTATATGGATAAATAAAATTGAATGGGTTTTAAATATTGTTATATATAAACCACAATATTAACTTTCTTTAAATTATAAATTAATATGAAATAATATTTTGAAAATTAATGAACTGAAAATGTAATTTTTAAACAAAATCTATTTTCCTTTATATATTCAATTATTCTTTAAAAAATAAATTCATAAATTTTAGTATTAGAAAATTAAAATATAAATATTTTTCATCATGTTAATATTATCTTACAAAAATTGTTTTGTAATTTATCTTAAATAATTGATTCTTCGTGATTACTTTCATATACTATTTTTTAGAATACCATCGCATTTATGACTATAGAAAAGTGGATATAACATAAAAATGAATAAAATAATTCTTTATGGTCAAAGATGTTTATTATAAAAAACTATACATTTTTAAATACCATTTTTGAATTTATAAAACCTTTTTTTAATAGGGTTCAACTTAAAAAAATATATGTTTTATTAAAATAAACCATTTTTGTTCTTTTCCTTAAATTATATATAATTTTAGTATATTTTAGTTTTGGATTTCAAGAAAATATACTTAATTTTTTATATAAATTAATTTATTTCACATAAATTATTAACATTGATAATTTTATCCTAAATATAATTTTCATCTTACAAATACACTTTTTTATTGAAACATTTCTTCATGATTTACATGATCTCATATTAAACTATATATTTCTTAATAGAGAAATATAATCTAATAAAATGGTTTCAATATTTTTTAGTCTATAGGTATAAATTAATTAATATGGTTCATTATATTTCTAGGTATAAATAATGTTTCACATTGGTAAAAACTATTTATTTCGACAGAACACAAAAATGGTAAAATGGGTTAACTAACTGGTTGAAAGGCTAAACATGTTAAATAACTATTCCTGGCTATGTTTTTTAGGATTTTATTGACCAAACCTTAGTCTAACCCCATTATTGTTCATTGTTTTAGTCTTCTTTACATCATAAACATGTGATCTCTTTATTTTTTGTTGAATATTTACAAAAAAATATCATCCACACCACTTATAAATGGGGCATCCCACCACCCCTTCATGAAAACCCAAAATATTTGTTCAGTCGTGAAACACTACCATTATTCAATTCCCTATAATCCTCTTTCACATTAATTACTATCAGTTTAAAAGAATGAATCGTAATTTCACCATTTCCAAGGAGCCCTCCAAGGCAAATCTCAGCCCCCTAACATGCGTATTAATTTCACCTTAGTTCTTTTATTTTATATCATACTTTTACAAAAATAATTTTCACATCACTATATAATCAAATCAGTTTTTTTCTTAATGTTATTATTAAATTAAAAAACTATTAACAACATTTCCCATTTTCAATTAAAAAAATGAAAAAATTTGTCATGAATGTGTGAATAAACACATTTACAATGTAATGTATCTCATTTTTCATTAAGTTTTTTTCCATAATTTTTAAAATATTTTCAAATAAGATTCAAAAACATAAACATATTAAAATAATATCATTATTATTTTATTATATTAATATTATTCTAGTATGAACCACTTTCATAATCATGTTCATCCATTAATTATGGCATGTTCATGATTAGGTCAGTATGACTACCACTTGGAAAATGCTGTAAAATAATGTCGTGGATTGATATGAGAACCTAATTACTAATAATATATTATATATAAGTAAATAATGACTTTATATTGGTTTTTTAAGGTGATATTAATATTAAACTCATTGAATAATATACTACAATTTGATTGTTAAAAATCATCAAAACATGTTTATCACCAATTTCATCATGAGGGATTCGAACCAAAAAAATAATAGAATAGAATTGTAAAATTAAAACTAGAAAATTAAAAATTAAAATAATTAGTATGATAACAGAATGATTATTTTTTAGTGGTTAATAAATAACATAACTTTTATTATGAAACTAGTTCAAAAATACCAAGATTACTCACAACTGATATTAAAAATATATAATAACAAACTCATATATAAAAATAGATAATAAATGTAAATGAATTTTATAAAAGTTTTTAGTTATGAATAAGTTTCTCAAATGGGACATTAATATTTTTATTTTTTTATAATTGATATTCAAGTTCTATAATGGATGTCAAGAATTATGGTAAGGGAATGTGTTGACTCAATTTTCTTCCCCCAAGTTAGAAATAATCTTACTTATTGAAATTGTTCCATGTTTTATTTTTTATAACTAAGAATAAATTTTATTCTATAACCTTTTTATTTTTTATATTTCTATAATTTCTACTTATTACATTATTGTATTGTCTTAATGATTATATTACTTGTAAGGGGTTATTCGTCTAAAATTTAACTTTTTTAGATTTTTTCTTATTTTGAACCATGTTATCATTAATATGGTTTATCTACTACCTAATAACATTTTTTACCACATTAAATTAATTATAGGGTTTTAATATGAACATTATGTTTTCTCTTTAAATGGATTTCAGTTCAATGGTACCAATGTTGAAAGGGTTATTTTTTTCTAATTTTCTATTCCATGAGACGTGTTCAGTATTGTGCATCACTAATTAATTTCTATGGTTTATTCAATAAAAAATTTAATTCATGTATTAAAATATTATCCATTTAATTATATTTTAATGCATTTTCATGATCTTAATACCAAGATAAATTAATTATTATGTTTCCAATATCGTGAGTGAATGATCTCCAATCTCATTCTAAAAAATAGATTTAATTTCCAAGATAATTAATATAGGTATTTTGAATAATTTCATCTCTGAGAACCCTATAATTTAATTCTTCGATTATTATAAAACAACCCAGGTACCACGGTAACCCAATAACCGAGTTAGTCCTAACATTTCCCAAAGGGTATTCCTAATCCCCACGAATCGGAGACTATCACCTTGAATCATAAAAGATGAAAGTGGGAAGCATTTTTCCACCAAAAATGAGAAAAGAAAGGAAAAAAAGACAGTATTCATATCAATGGAAAACTCCACTATGAGTAAAGTACCAGAAGTAAAACATGAACAACCACCAAAGTACTACAAATGAAGTACAAGAAGGGAAAAACAACACAAGGTCTATAAGGGCACAACTTATGAAGGACAATGTTTAATATCAGGATCCACCTCTAAGATATCCTTTTCCTTTGACAGAACCTGGAAGTAGATAAAAAATAAACACATGAAGGTAGAAATAGTTTTTTGAGACAAAACCCAGTATTATTTCAACCAAGGATTCGAGAACAGATGTCAATATCATAATAAAAAAAATGTGCATTCGATTTTAAAACAAATAGGTTTGGCATTAACAAATAATATTTACATATAACAATTATCTACTATTTAGAGGATATAAATACCTTTATAAAATCATTCTATTCATTTCAATTATGGAAAACATTTCAAAAGATTGAATTTTCCTTTTATCAAAGGATTCATTTAATAAACAATAATTCTCACAATTTCTTAAATAAACACCTTATAAAAATAGTTTATATAAATTATCAAGGCCTGAAAAATAATTTATAACAATGGAATATATATATGCATTCAAAAATGAAAACAAGAGATAAACATGGTCATGTTCCAAATGGATACGATAGTTCCAGGATATGGGGATCCAACTCTCTGAATATGGATAAGTATGTCTATATGCTCTTTTTGGTTTAAAGTAAAGGGGTATCATCACCATCACCTAAGGAATAGGATGTGATCATATGATGTTTAGAACATTGTAGAATTATAAAGTGCCACCCAAAATAACTCACTAACTATCTATGTCGTGCATGTTCTCAAGTATAAATCAATAATGGGAAATTCATTTTATAGCAGAAAATACAATTCACCCTATTCACCATTATAATTATGCCAATTTTCTCTTTAAAATTCATAATCGGTTTTTAATCAAAATCAAGCCTTTTCACCAAGATGAGACCTTAAGGTTTACATCAAAAAAAATTGATCCATTTTTCATAAAACCATAATTTTAAACAAAATCATGCAATTCCATTATTTTCATAAAAACACCCAATTCACTTGAATCCGAGTTTTTCAAAATCGTTCCATCAAATAAATTTTTCTTAAATTAAAATCAACATTTCAATTGATACAATTCCCAAAAACCAAAAATTTAAATTAAACATTATAAATCTCACCAAATTCTAATTCCAATCCAAAACCCATTTTTTCTTCAAAACTGTAATTCATCAGAATTGGGTTTTTTCAAGAAAAGGATTGAAATCCATTTTATTCAAATCTAAACAATTTAGTGTAAATACAAAAAATTGAAATTTAAAACAAATCAATTAGGTTCAATAAAATTAGGCATCATAATGAAAACACCTATGGAAACCAATGGATCTCACAATGCCAAATCCAAATTTGGATTTTTTCAAGAAAAAGAAGGATCATTAAAATGAGAATCAAACCTAGGTTTTAGATCCCAAAAAAAGGGGTATAAGAACCAAAAATAAAAACCATGATCTAAGAAACAATAAGGAGAAAGAGGGAGAATGTGGGAGGTAGAGAACTAAAGGAGGAAAATAACTAAATTAAGATTGAAGGTCATTCCACAGGCTTTCGATTGCATCTGGGAGGGGTTCGAGCCATTAAAAATGCCCTTGGGAGATCTAAGGAATGGAGAAATTTATTAGGGTTGAATGAGGTCTATTTGGGACACAAAAGTGGGATTGTAATATTTTATTAAAAAATTAGGATCGAGATAATGTCATCTGCATGGTTTCCTAGGAATCTGCACATGGTTAGGAAAAATTGTCCACTAACAGTGTAGATCCCACTCTCCAAAAGGTGTAATTGGCACATGGTTTTCCCTAACTAAGAATAGTCCATGTGGAAACCATTACCATACCTAGAAACCAACATAATTATCAGCAAATCACCAAAAACCACTCCAAACAAAACCCAACCAAAGCTCCACCGAAATAGTTATTTTGGAATACCTAAAAATAGTAACGGGATGTTACACCTATGGTCATTCCTAGAATTTTACTTATCATCTCCCAAATTCATTTTCTCCAAAAAAACATTTTCAACCATTGTATGGAAACTAACCATACCTCTTCTTGTTGGTTTGTAATCTTTCTGTTCCATGACCTCATTCATTGTATTCCTTAATGAATGTCCTCATCTATTCCTCAATAATTTATTTAGGTCATTTTATAATATATAATATTATTTAAATGTTTTAAAAAAAATTAAATACTTTACATATGGGTAATTTTTATCAATGTTTGAAAATATTATATTTTTAATGGTTTCCATTTGAACATAGCATTCTAAAAATTTTATCATTTTATATAAAATATCAAATATATGAGTTATCGTTTTCTAAAAGAGGTTGATATTCTCTCAATTCTATGAAAATATCTACTTAAATATATTTTTTAAAGGATCATGAATGATTCTTTTTTAAAATTATATTTTTCTAATGCTCCTAAAAAATTCTACTTTAACTCAACATGCATTGATATATTTTATGCTTTATTAAAGATATTCTTCCAAAGATACCGTTTAGATTATTTCTCGATATGCCTTACAAAATGTTATTTTCTACCCAAAAAATTATCAACCACTTCCTTGGCCTTCACTAACCATCCACTATGAATAATATTGATTATTTATTCAATTTTATTCCATTATGAATAGTTTTTATTTATATATTTCTACTGAAGGATGTTTAACTTAACTCCTTTCATTGATTAAGTGTGTAAATATTTAAATAAACTATATACCCTATAAGTTTTGTGTAATTACCTTATAATTCATTCAATTATATCTAACAAGTAATATAGTGTTATTGGATAACCATTCAAATAATTTGGTTTTTTCATGATTAATTATATAATTATTAATGTATTAATTTTATAATTTCGTCATAAATAGAAATGAAACACATTATCTTTCCTTTGGTAATTTATTATATGATTGATTTCATTTCGCATATATATGTTAGGATAAGGTAAGTAGGGGTCCTATATCACCATCCAATTCATTAATTGAAGCTGATATATCATGATACAGTTAGGCATAGACTTAATGAATTTATTTATGTAGGTGTTGGAATAATTATTTTTCTCATGCTTTCAAGTATGAAATTTTTTTTGTTTGTTCACAGGGTTAAGCGCATAATGATTTTTCTCGATATTTTTTCCCAATAATAAAAATTTATCATTATCACTTATTTTTACCCTTATTGATCATTTGAGCTCACCCCTTTCTAATTTTTACATTTCCTTAGGAAATGAAGATAAAAATAAAATATGAAATATATTTAAGATTATCATATGTGTTTAATTTATAGGATATTTTGAAGAATTTTTATAGATCGTGATGTTTTTAAATAATAGTAAAATGTATATTTATTGAAAAAGACATGAATTATATTTGTTATTATTTTTATAATATTACATTGAAATACTAAACCTAAAATATTAAAGGAATATAATGTGATTGATACATTAATTTTCATGTGGAATCATATTTGGTATTAGGGAACGGTTTAGAGAACTTTAGAAGTTAGGATTTTGATTTAGTATAATTCTGTGGGAGATAGGTCAAGGTTGATCTTATTTTCAAAGGTATAGATAGTATTTTTTGTTAGTGGAAATAAAATTAGATATATTATATATTATGATAATATATCATTAGTAAAAATACTTGGGATAAGTATAATGGATAATCATAATGGACAATTCTAAGTATAAGATAACTTCTCAAAGATTGGGTGGAGTAGACATGGGTTAGTCCTCTTAGAAATGACACCCCTTTCTAGATACTAAAAAGTGGATGTATTTGTGGAATAGTTAAACCTGTTGGGGAATCACCCTAAAAGGGGTAGGTTGAGTATAAACTTGGTATTTACTCTGGTGCACAATGAGTGGGCCTAAGACTGCTCACCTTTCTACACATTCAATATAGATATGATTTGGTAAATAATATGATCGTTATGAACAATTTTAAAGGATATATTATTTTTATTACATTAAGGGATTAGGTTAATAATTATGAGTGAATACAACTTACAGTGTCATTTGTTGGCCCAAGAGAGTTAAAGGATTTATCAAGTATTCCATAGTATCATAGGTTGAAATGAACATCTATCAGGGGAAGACATATTAGGATTAAGATTTAATATTTGTATGTTCATATACTCTTATTATATTGGATATTATCATAATAATTTTGGTTTGAATATTCCATTGGAAATATGCTCATGAATTGTTTTTGTAAGGGATGTCTCTTGAATCTCCTAAGACATAGCTATATAGGAATATTGTGAATAAATGGTGAGGAATCTTAATATATCCCAAATATTAGGGAAGAAACCTAGAACCTAGTTTTTGTTCACTACTAAAAAAAGGACTTTAACATCGATTTCGTTTTTCAGTGCTTGAAAAAACTGCTTATAATAGTTCCCTTTATCAATGCTGAAACAAGCACCGATAAATGGTAGCTTTTATCAGATCTTTTTTTAGAGCAGATAAATGGTACTTTTTATCATTGTTTATTTTTTCAGAACTGATAAAGGGTAACCTTTATCAGTATTTTTCTTCAATATATATAAAAGGTACCCTTTAATAGTGCATTTTGTTTAGCACTCATAAAGGGTACCATTTTTCAGCCCTTTATTTTTAACACTGATAAAGTGATCCTTTATCACTGTTTTTTTAGCACTGACAAAGTTCCCAAATAAAATGAAATAATTAAACAACAAAAATATTTTATTAAAAAAGTATTAAATATTTTATTAATTAAATAATTATTTATAAAGATTAATACATTGATTTTACTATATATAAATAAAAAATACTAATAAATTTTATATATTAAATATATAGATATATGTAAAATAAAAATTCAACGATTAAAAATTATAAAAAATTAAATTAAGAAAAATATTAAACATTTTATTAATTAAATAATTATTGGTAATATTAAAAAATAGTTTATATTAAATATACATATACATATATATATGAATGTATATAAATATGTTTTTTAAAATACAACATATTTATTCTTTACATTAAATAGCAATATATTTAGTAAACAATGGTTTATAATTATAAATTATATATGAATTAAAAATACTGACTAATTACATTGAGTGATAGACATAATTGAAATTTGTTGTATTTTTTAAATTAATATATATTAAACATGTATATATTTATTTCACATACATATATGTAACTAATTCTTTTTTATAAAAAACACACATAGGGAAATATTTTTGTAATTAATGAAATGTAATATAGAAACAAGTACACCTAATATTTAGGTAATTTATTCAAATTTTAGCATTAATTTTAGATTTTCATTATAATAAGATACATTTAATACATCATGTCTTATATCAGTAAAATTTACTTATTTATTTTTAATTTTATTACATTTTTTTTTCATTTTTTATTTTTTTTATTTTATTAGAATTTAATCAATTTATATTATTTATTTATATATATTTGTTTATTATATTTTAAAATTTCCAATATGTATTCATATTTATTTCAATATATATCGTAATTTTTTAAATATATTATATTTAATTAATAAAACAGATCTATTCTTTCAACATTGTTAGAGTGTGCTCATTTTTAATTACACAATTTCACCTATTTTTAGCATGGATGAACTTAAGACTAAATATTCATTAATAATGTTAAAAATATATTTATAAATAAATATATTAATAAATTTATATGAACAATATTTATAATTATAAATAAATAAATATTTTTTTTAAAGTATTTATATAATTATATATAAATAATTATATATATTTAAATAATTAAAAATTATAATATATTTATTTAAATAATTAATATATTTACTATAATTATATTTATATATATTTATTAAATATATATATACAATGATATAAATATATAAAATGATATAAATATACAAATATTTTTTTTTTAATTATTTATATAATTATAAAATTATAAAAAAATTATTTAAATAAGGAATATATTTAATATATGTATATATATATATATATTAAATATATATATCATTATATCAATATGTGTAATTTTTTTATAATTATAATTATAAATCATTTTTCAACATTTTTTTGGAACCGCTGATAATAATAATCGTACCTATTTAAATAACGCTAACCAATCGCAAACCACTTGCGATATCCAAAGATTTCTGTGGAAGCCACATTCCACTAATACACCTCCTCATCGAATTCAAGCTCGAACCGATACTCAAATCTTTGATCGAATAATTCCAAGGCTTGAACCCAAGGGTTGAGCAATTCAAGGGTCAAACAAATCCAATGTTGGAATGAATTCCAGGTTTGGGGATATCTCTACTTTCTCTCAGATGACTCAAATATTCAATCCAAGGTATGTTATTTTCTCCCCCTCCTCACTCATTTATTTCCTATTTGGAGATATCTATTTGTGTTTTTATAATCATTATTTATTTTATTCATTAGACAACTATTTATTCTCACACTATATTTGGATAAATGCTTACCCTTACAATTTTATCTTCAATATGATAGATATTTGTGAAAATATAGGGAATGACTTAGTGACCACTGGACATGTAAAATGAGTTTCTTTTCATTCATTTACCCTAATCGATAGGTAATCCAAGGGATATTCAACTCAATTGAGCGATTTATCATACGATTGTACTTAGTAAATACTAGTTCTAATACACATGTGATAGTAATGTACAAGGTACTTATGTAGGATTAAAATTCATAGGCATTTAAGTGAATCATATTTATTATTTCTATGAAGTTAAAATTAATTTTTAACAACATATTAAGAAAACAATTAAACACAGATATGAGAAGTCTCCTAAGGATTTAATATTGTTAATGATAATATTGTATTCATAACATTATTGTTTTCATTATTTTTATTATTTTGTTTGTATCAATTTTCAAAATCCCTAATATTTTTAATTTTTTACAAATATATATAAAATACCATAAAAATCTTAATGTTGTAGGAATAGTTAGTGATCCAAAATAAAATATTTATGGGAATGACCATGTCCATAAAATATATTATACTAATTAGGATTAAAAAATATTTTTTTACCACCCCATAATAGGTGTGTTGTATACTAAACTACATAATCAATTATATACTTCTCTACCACATAATCAAATTCATTCTTAATACTTTTTCATAAAATTTTAATCCCCTTTAGAGCATTATATATATATATATAAATGACTAAAACATAATACATATGATATAAGTATAATTATAAATTATTGAAATGAAATACATATCAGAGTGCATTGATTTATACATTTTGTGTCAATATATATCATAGTGAATAAACTCCAAGGGTTTTTTCATTTAAATCTCTAATTTATTATTTTAATTATTAATAATATTCCCGTTATAATTATTAAAAACACAATCAATTGTATCTTATGATCCTAAAAATATCTCAATATGCACTTTTTAACTCAATATT
This sequence comes from Viscum album, assembly GCA_963277665.1. Taxonomy (NCBI): domain Eukaryota; kingdom Viridiplantae; phylum Streptophyta; class Magnoliopsida; order Santalales; family Viscaceae; genus Viscum; species Viscum album. The sequence goes on from OY728137.1 coordinate 740,077,770, forward strand.
TAAATCACTCATTTTCTAATGTAATTAATTTTTATCTACCACAAATCAATTTCCTCTCTCAAAAACAACCACCATAAATTTTTTTCAACCCTATATTATAATATGATTAAACCATATTTCTATACCTTTGTAAAAATATGTCCATCTTTGAAATGATAACCCACTCATTAATAATTCTTAAAATCTATACAATTCCTTCATCACACATCAAATAAACACTATGTATGTTTTAATTTAATCTATCTGGAACATGTCATTGTTTAACATTAACTTTTATTTCCAACATATTTTAAATGGAAACAGTTTATCTTAAGAAATCCACCTTTTCTAAAATAATAAGTACCTTTGGAACTTGTCAAAAATATTCAATTACATATATTTAACTATAATATTAGATGAATAAATAAAATATAATATGAAAATATGTTTGTATTGAAAATCCTTTAGAGTGACATCAATAATAAATTCCTCTTATGTTCCATTATTTTTCACATGATACATTTTTAATTCTTTCTCCACATTCAAATCTGTTTTTAGTAAGTCTTTACTATCCTTCATAAAACTGTTTAATTTTTCACATGTTCGATATAGGTAGTTCAATGGTCTAAATTCATCATCCAGTTTTAATTATGATGATCCATCTCACTTTAAAATTACTTCTATAAAAGTGGGGTACCTCCCCTTTAACATGAATCCTATATATCTTCCATAATTATTAAAATTTATCACATTATGACTAAACTTTTATAAAATGTTACCAAAATCATCCTAGAAACTATAATGTCCACAAAAATGAAATTTTATTAACCATACTACTCTTTGTATGATTGAAAATAATTTAGTTTTTCAACCTATCTATAAAAAATTCTTAAATTTGTTTATCAAGAATATTGATATGTTTAAAACTTTTATCATTATTTGGAATATTATTTTCCTAAAATTATTTTTTCTATTACATATTGATTTTTAATTGAAATTGAATTTATAATTTTTCAATTTTTTAAAATATTTTATATACCATTGATATTTAATGTATTAGTTCGTTAGGTTGTTACATCACCTTTTAAAAAAAATAGAATAGACGATATAAAATTCTATATATTTTGGAATAATTATTACAAATTATTTTTTTATATTCATCATTTTAGGTCTACACATCTTGGTTCCACCCCTAGGAATCCTTACTTACCATCCATGTATATAAAATAACTCTTTATTTATGAAATTTTTTTATAAATACATTTTTATATGTTCTAGTGGATGGAATGGGAGTTTATTATTCATATTTATCATATTTGGGTTTCCTATTATACCTTAATTGTCTATATTATATTTTCCTTTTTTAGGGTATTATAGAAATAATTGATGGAAAATTTTAATATTGGTAGGACTAGTCTTAGTTAGATAATTGAAAGTATTAAAAGTTGGATTTCTCCTATTAATATAGATTTTATATAGGCCCCCAGAATTCATATATCTTAAAATGTCCCCACTGAAACCCCTTGAATCACAGAAAAGAACATGTATCCCCCCCCCCAATCTCACCTTAAATCGAAAATGACTTAATAACTACTTTCAATGGTTTAATTATATCAAATTCGAGGTGTTTCCCAATTTAGAGAACACACTAGAGTTAAACTACCCTCCTCGTCTCCAGAATAGTAATTATTGAAATTTTTTGCGTGAGACACATCCCCCATATCTTTTATGTCTCTTATAATACTACGTGTAGTATTTTCCCATTAATAACTAATTATTATAGTATCATTAGAAGAATAAGTTTATGTACACAATATATAATATGAGTGTCAAACAACAAAATACAATGATTACTATTCAGGAGATGAATTGATGGGGATTACAGTTGTCTATAACTTTCACCTTTTAATGAATTTCGATGATGATGCCTACCATAGTGGAGTAACCCTTTTCTTAAATTTAATTACTCTTTTTCTTCAAATCATACTGTAAATATTTGAAACAATCAAATGTGGGTTTCCCCGATTAGAATTATATATAGCTTTCACCTTTGATGATGAATATATTATGTGTATTTTTTAATTTATTTTAGAAAATTAATATTTTATGAACCCAATAAGATGTAATTGAATAAAAAATGAATGCATGTTATTATTTTTATAGGACAGTATAAATGTGGAGTTAAATATTTCACCATTATTTTAATTGAGCATGCATACAACCCCTCTTAAATCCTATATAAATATCTATGTCTCTATTATTCAAAAAAATATTATTGAGGAGTTGGAAGAACATTTGATTTGTTTTATAATATATCATACATATATGCTTTTTACTAAACATGGGTAAGAACTGAATGTCCACACCGATTGGGATGATATTCTGGTTTATGGATCAGTTGATAGGAATACCTGTGTCAATAATGATGGAAATCGCATTGAAAATATGATAATGAAAATTAGATATGAACTTCTTTATTATCTAGTGTTGTTTGAGAAGTTAAATTTCTATTCCATGAGACCATTATATACCTATTATATAAACACAAAACATTTTCAGCTGTATTAAAGTTATATTATTTAAAATATTATAGTAGATAGAGCGACACTAGATTTATAAAACTAATTGGTCTCTTGAAAGAAATGAATCAAGAATTAAATGAACTATCATGTCCAATATATGATTCAAAATGAATTCTACATTCAATGGAAATGATCTATAAAAAATACATTTTTGTACAAACGATTGCATATTATTTCACAAGGACTATGAATCACTCATAAAATTACCTAAGTGTGGCTTGTATTGATACAAGAAAAATGAATCAAGTACTTAAGAATTTGTATGGTACTTTCTTATCATTTCATGGTTCAGAATACTATATGGATGTTTGGAAACCACAAGAAAATTTGCATGACTTGTAGATAAAATTATTAGAATATTTCATCCAACAGATTCTCCTTAGTGGAAACAAATTGATTATGAGTATCTTAAATTTGGAAATGATTCGAGAAACATTCATATTACATTATATAAGGAAGGAAAGAATTTTTTTTTGTACATCGTACTACTCACAGTACATGGCCCATCATGTTTGTAATTTATACCTTACCTATTTAGTTGTGCATGAAGTGCATATACATTATGTTGCCTCAGCATATATCAAGACCAAAGTATCTTTGTAACAATATTGATATCTAATTGGATTCATTGATCAAATATCTGTAATTGATATGGGATATAGGTGATAAAAGGCATGATTCTCAAAGAACTGAATAATTCACATTGATGTCCATATTTTACATGATGATAAATGAATTCCACACTTACAGAAATTTATCAAGATATATAATTAATGGAATATTGGAGTGTACAATTTTCTAATAATGAACACACTCAGTTTGGTTGAAACATTCTTTAAAGACAATGTTTTTGGGAAATCAGAAATTTTTCCTCGATGACTTCAATACTGATCATGGATGATAGTATTTTATATGAATATTGAACAAGTTACAATACCATATCCACCAATGAGTGATCAAATGCTGGATAAAGTAAATGATATTGATACTATTTTTAGTAAACAATTTTCTAAAAAGCTTATGAAATTAAGTTGGAAGAATATATCAATTTTCTTTGAATTATTGTATTTAATTATTTTTGTACGACATACATTTTCAAGATGCCATGCATGAAGAAGAAAATGTATTTGATAGTCTTATTGGAACGTTACTAAATTTCTATAGAAAAAAAATTCATCAAGTCTCAGTTGGATATTATTAACATGGGGATAACGAAAGAGTTGGAACCAGTGAAGGATAAAGGATATACATTTCCTCTAATGGAATCTTACACTCTATCTAGCTGGGAAAATTTTAAATTTTAAATTTTCATTAATATTGTAAAAGTTCCATAGGGTTATTCATAAAATATAAATAAGTTTGGGTCAATAAAAAAATTGAAGTTATAGGGACTAAAATCACATTACTGTCATGTTTTGAAGAAAGATTTGATGTAGGTTTCTTCATATAGCATTCTACCTAAAATGTACAGCATACATTAAATATTCACTAATTCTTTTTCAAATCCATATTTATTAAATTTAATGATCGATGATGTTTTCAACCATGAATTTGTTAGTTTTAGTCATATTTTTGGAATTAGGGATGTTCTTCCAAACACTATTCTTTGATATAATGATCCACCTAATGGTTCAATTAGTTTAATAGGTTCATCTATGTGTTTTTTCCATTATAGAAGGATGTACCCCATTGAATGGTTTATGAATATTTTGAAAGGGTATGTCAAGAATAGAATTTATTTATAAGTTTGTATTTTATGAATATATATTATAGAAGAATATTTTGAATTATGTACCAATTAAAAATCAGATATTGGTAGCATCAATCTTCCAAATTCTCATCACAGAAGACACCTTATGGGTGATGGGATTTCTGGAAGATTTTCTCTTACAATTACCTTGATTGGGTGATAGAAAGTGCACCCTTACATTTTACATAATATTTAATATGTTTATATATACATTGAATCCCTAAAAGAAACTATTATATATTTAAATCCCTAAATATATTAAGGATGGATATCAAATACACACAATAAAAAGTTTACAAGATGGATCTAAGATAAACTTTATATGGTGTTATCTGAAAATATGAATCCAATTGTCAAATGACTTCGATGGATAGCTAGGAGACCAAATGAATATGTTATATCATACATTTGTTTGTAATAAATGGATTTTTGTTCTAAAAACACATGATGACTAAAATATGATGCAAAACAGTGGCCTGACGCTTGTGGTGGAAGTTATTCACATATCTATTTCGAAGGATAGAAATCCTATTTATGAAAATATGACAAATTTTTGCATTGTAAAATAGATATATGAGTTGTATTATACAAAATATAAATGTCAATTTTCTGTTACAAGTGGGTTGACAATAGGATTACAATGAAAGTTGAAGAAATGGGATTCGAGAAAGTGAATTTCAGTGTGGAAGGGGAGAAAGAAAAGTTGTTCATAATGGAATCACAAGAATAGAAAGTATTTTATGTCTTAGATCCAGAAAAAAATAATTGGTATATTTTCCTATTAGTGACTAAAAAAAGTTGGATCTGATGAAAATTCAATTGAAGATGGCCCTTTCATTTGGAGATCGCAATCAATTAATGTTAGTCCTAATATGGATAATGTAATTTATGTTAAATGGGACCAGAAAGATGGGATTTGTATTCTTGATAGAGTATCAAAATCCCTAAAAAATTATAAAATAAAGATATTTTAATGATAAGGTAAAATTGTTTTTTAATAAACTATTTTATCCTCATAATATTTTCTATTCACTACTGTGTTAATAAAATCACAATTAAATGTTTCACTACTAATGTAGAAAATGTCTTCTGTACATTATGATTTAAGAATATTATGAAAGAAAAGACTATAATGAAGCAAACCCTTTGGGATGATGTAAAATTAATGTTATGATATAATTTCTCTATTTTATTGAAAAATTATACAATAGAACAGTGATTTTATTTTCATTATTCCTTGCATAGTTCAATTATTTTATAATATTTATGTACATATTTCATAACTTTTTACATCAAAACATCTATAGACTTATTCTCCCTTAAAAATAATTTCTCCCCTTTAGTGTTGGAATTTATAAATTTCATTTATATTTCATCAACTTCCCTTTTTAGGAAGCGTAATGATGTTTCCACTGCACAATCAATGAGGCAATATTTATATTTTCCTATTAAAAACATTTTCAATATTATTAATTTATTATTTCATACTTATGTTTAATTTATTTATTTTTATTATTAATCACATAATAATTTTTTTCTTATACAATAGGATTCTTTTTTACGAGTTGGGGTGGTTTGTTCGAAGCTTCTCAGGCTCATTAGAGATTGGAATTTGAGGCTATAATTGAGATAATAATGAAACAGAAATGTGTTAAGAATGTATACAACCATCATGAAAAGGTGAATTCCTAATAATTATTTAATTAATTTTTCCTTCATTTTATTTATTATTTATAACATAATTTCCTTATCATTTTTATCCATTGCTAATTTAATTATTTTTCAAAAAACTTTTGGTTAGTAATAATTTCATAGTTTGCTTATTTTTGAAGATTCATGTCTAATTTTTTTACATTTCTACACTAAAGCATCCATATACTTATCCAACCTAATTACCTTTTCACCCCCGTGGTGTTGAAAATCATCAATTTCCTTCAAGTTCCCTCCACTAACTTTGTAGTCAGATCAACAATGCTGCCTCTTCTCAATCATAGAAGTAATATTGATATTTTCACAGTAAAATCATTATCCATAAAATTAATTTATTATTTAATATTTATATATAATTTATTTCATTTTTTTATTACCCACATAATAATTGTTTTCTTATAAATTTTCATTCTTTTATTCGAGTTAGGTTGGTTTTTTCGATGATTTGCATGCTCATGAGTGATTAAACGTTGAGACTGCAACTAAGATTATGAGAATAAAGAAATTGGCCAAGAATGTATACAACAATTGTGAAAAGGTGAATTAAAACTACTTAATTAGTTAATTTTTAAATCATTTAATATATTACTTATATTTTAATTTCCTTGTCATTTTAATCTGATACTTATTTATTTCTATTCAGAGATCTTTTGGGAAGTCGTATTTTTCTTTCAACTATCTACAATAAGCCCAAAAAGATATAGTGTGTTACTTTATACCAATGTTACCACTTTTTTAATTATATATTTTTTTAAAATCCAAAAAAAATGCATATTAAGTTAATATTCTTAGATGGAAACCCGTTTTTGGATAATAACATAGACTCAATATGCAGTTTTGGTAGTTTGAAAAAATCAACTAGTGGAATGCATGAAATCATTAATAGTTGGGATTTTTTTTAGACTTTGGGATTTCTTAGAATCATATCCAACTCAATCTGACACATGGTGTGACCTGTATGCCTCCAAGGGATTAGTTTTATTTAAAATTGATATTAATTTTAGTAAAAAATACAATTGACACACTCAAAACTAAGAATACACATTCAGATTATTTTTTTACTTTAGCGAAATGATCCATAAGTCACTTGTGATGTGTGGGATCTATCCTCACCTGAATCAAGTACAAGATGTTCCCGGTATGACTCAAAGAGTCTATTATCAGTTTAAAATGAATATTTTAATTCCAAAAGATTCACTTCTAGAAAAAGTTTAAAGCTCGCTCAAATGGTATTGATAAATTAGGATAATAATTCCTAAGTAATTATTGATGTGTAGGAAATGGTCTCATGTCAAACCATTCCACGATGTGATTGGTATGACTCAAAGTGAGTCTTTTTATTTAAAATTATCATTAATTTTGGTAATAAAGACAACTAACATACTCAAAACTGAGAAAATTAATTCGAATTGTTTTGATACTTTAGTAGAATAATACATAAGGAATTTTTTATATTTAGGAATAATCCTCACCTCAATATGATACATTATGTTCTTGGTATGACTCAAAGCGTCTGTTATCAGTTTAAAATTTATATTTTAGTTCAAAAAGTGTCACTCATTGGAAACCAAGAAAAACACATAGATAGTATTGATAATTTAGGAAAACAATTCATAAGTTGTTTATTAATGTTTGAGAATCAATATCACATCAAACCGACACATGATGTGACCATTATGACTCAAAGTTCATGTTTCTAGTTTCGAATGGCATTTTAGTAAAAATGAAAATTATTGTATTGAAAACTATGAAAACACATTCATATTATTTTTATAAATTAGTAACATGATACATAATAAATTTGAGACATGAAATAATCATCTAAACCTCAATCAGAAACACAGAGTGATCGGTGTGACTTTAAGTTTGTCTTTTTATTTAAAATTCACATTTATTTTAGTAAAAATGATAACAAACATACATAAAAAGAAAGAAAATTCATTCATATTTTTTTTATACATTAGAAAAATTATACATAATTCATTTTTATGTGTTTTAATCAGACTCACCTCAATCCCATACACAATGTTCCTAATATGACTGAATGTTTCTATTAACTGTTTAAAATTCACTTTTTAGTTGAAAAAGTTTCACTCACTAAAAACTCAGAAAACACACTCAAATTTTATTGATAATTTATTAAATTGATTTATAAGACATTTTTGAAATATAGGACTCAATATCATGTACAACTAATACATGATGTGATCGGTTTGACTTAAAGTGCATGTTTGCAGTTTAAAATGACATTTTAGTAAAAAAGACAAGTGACATACTCAAAACTGAGAAAAAAAATTAATATTTATTTTGATAAATGAGTAAAATAATACATAATTAATATGGGATATGTAGGAATCATCTAAACCACAATCTGATACGCAGTTTGATTGATACGAATCCTAATGTTTCTGCTCAATGTGTAAGTGTCATTTTAGTTTAAAATGCACATCATACTTCCAACACTGAGAAAATGATCATATATTGTTTTATCATAATTTTATCTGAAATTAATTAATTAATTTTATTATCATTTTTATCTTATACTTATTTATATAATTTTCACAGAGATAATTCTTGCAGATGAACATGAAATGGTCTGATGTGAAAAAATCAATCATGAGTCAATCTGATACACAGTTTTCCTCGTATGACTCTAATTTTAGTTTAAAATTAACATTTTTTGTTAATTTATTTATTTATATTAATAATAACATAAAAACAATTTTCTGATACAAGTGTGTTATTTTTCCTGAGCATAGGTGGTTGGTTTGGTAATAGCATGAGTCAGGGATAGTATCAGAAGATAAAGGAACATCGATGTTTTTGAATGAATGTAATTAATTGTACTTATGTAATTATGTGAAAAAAAATTAAATTTTTATAATAAAGTGTTTTTTATTTTTAATTTTTTTAAAATTCTATTTCATTTAAAATCTATATTGGGGCTTTATCTTTCTGATTTATGGTGGTGTTTCTAGTGCTTCAGTGTGCTGTTACAACATATTTCACTAGTGATAAAATGTGTTGTTATAAAACAATATAGAATTTCCTTTTTATCAATGTTTTTTTGCACTCATAAAATCCTAGGTCTTTTAAACTCACTCTAGTAGATAGTGCTTCTTTAGCACTAATAAAGGTCATTTTTTGCACTGTTAAAAGGCTATTTTGTAGTAGTTCTTAAGATGGAATGGTCTGTATCTCTTCGAATTTATATCATGATTCTTGACTACATTAAGATACCCATCATTATTGTTACTTTTAATTCATAATTTAATTTAAAAGGATGAAATTTTCATAAGGGGGATAATGTGACACCTTATATTTTTAAGAAGAATAATTCTTTTCTAAAACTAAATGATTATAATTAAAAATATATTTTCTCTTTTTGTTAAAATGAATTGAAATAGAGTAGGTAATATGCCATACATAATGATAATTACACTAATAACACATTATTATTTTATAGTAAAAGATTATAATCAAATAAAATGAAACTAAGTATTACATACCTTGGGTTCTTACTAAATATTTTTTATTACATCTCTTAAAAGTACATAATTTAAATGGGAATAAAGAATACAAAAAAAATATTTGACCCTAGAAGATCTCCTATATCATATTCACCCTTAAGGTACACCTATGGCCAATGGAAACAAAAAAATAGGAGGAAAATTATGATAGGAGAAATCATATAGTGAGATGTAAATTGAAAACTATTGAAATGAGGAGTGTAACTTAAGAAGTGTGAGTGTAATAGATAAGTTTAGTAAGGATATATTTTGGAAAAAAAATTGTCCATTACAGATATAATTGTTATGAATATCGTCATTAAATATATAAATAAATAATGTTTTGGAATTTGGTAAGGTTATTTAATATGACAAAAAAATAAATCAAAAACATTTTTAATGTGTTATATCTATTATAATAAGAATTTAATTGAAAAAATTTAAAATATTTATATACATGAACAAATATATTAACATCATTTAAATTAAAATTTCATATGAAACAACATTAATAACACTTACTATTTTGAAAATATCATTTTTCTATAAATGGATTTTTCATTTATATTGAAAATTTTCATTTCAAATAAATAATTATAATTATTACAATTTTAATTTTACAACATGAAATGTATTTCAAATCCATGCTTTCAAAATTATATTGGTATGAAATTCTATATTTTTTTAATATAATTGATTTTTAGTGAATAGTGAAAAATATAGTTTTCATTAAAACATGGAATTTACGAATTTTATCGAGAAGTAGGTCTAGAATAAAATTTTATATAATAATTTTTTATGACTAAATTTTTTTCTATAGGGTAAAATAATACATTTTACAGAACCATTTTTATTTTAAATAAACAATTCCTATAATTTTATTAACATAAGTAATATATTCAAATTAAAGAAACTATTTTGGGTCTTTTCTAGTAGTTAAATATTTTTTTTAATTTTTATAAGGATTGATTTGAAAGATAAATAAATTTTATTTTCTTATAATAAACCAATTTATATCATATAAATTCTAGGGATTGGGAATTTTATCCGACATGTAAATTTTATGCTTATAAATACACATTTTTCTAAAAATTGGTGTTTGTGAGTTAGATGAGAAAATATTAAAATTAAATTTTCATAAAACTATAAATTTTATATAATAAAATTTATTTCAAATTTTTATTCAATTGGTAAAAAATATTTAATAAGTTCCATTTTATTTTTAAGCATAAAAAATGATTTACTTCTATACAAATTGGCTACCACGTTAAAAGCATAATGCATAAATGGGTTAAGCCTGGCGGGAAAAGGTGAAACATATTAAAAATATTAAAAATGAAAATTTTATTTTTTTTCATAAAAAACTATTTCCCTATCTATATATTTTAAATTTTGGAGTCTTATTGACTAGTTAAAAAGTTTCTCTCTTTATATTAATTTGAAATATTTAAAAAATGTCCTTATCACCACTTATAAAAAGTGTATATCACTACCCATTTATGTCCAAAAAAAAGTTTTTTATCCACATGAATCTCTTTCCCTAATAATATTTTGTCTATTAATTTATATTATATTAAGAATAATTTAACCTAAGCCCAATATTTCTAATGATTCCTCTAAGCGTAATCCCAATCCCTAAATGTGAGTACAAATATTCCCCAACATCTTTTATCTTCCATCATAATTATAAATATATAGTTTTATAACTATAAACATAATTAAATTATTATTATTTTATACATAATTTTACAATGATAATGGATTAACTATTAACCCCTTGCTTCTATTCCATTATGAAAAATGAAATTTAAACTCATTCATGTATAGGGTAACGCATCCATAGAGTAACATATATTGTTTGTCATATACATTATATATTATTTATTATACACTTTTAAAATCAAATTAAATAAATTATAAATATATAAATAATATCTTTATTCTTATTAATAATTATATTATTCCATAGTAACCACTTTCAAATCCATACTCATCAATTAATTGTGGTGTGTTCATGAATGGGTCGATCTGACCAACAACTTTAAAAATGGTATAAAATATTATCATGGATAACTATGAGAACATATTTACTAATAATATATGATATAAATAACTATATTATTATATAATTTTTTTCTAGGATGGTAACATTAATAATAAAATAATCAATTAGCAAACCACGATCTGTTGGTTAAAAAACCCTGAATCATAATTTTCTCCACTTTCAACTGCAAAGATCATAACCAAATCCATCAAAGAATTAAAATATAAAATTATAATTGAATATAATAAAAAATTATTTGGATATTATGATTTGGAAATGATGAAATTTTTTATATGAATGAATAACAACACAGCCATTACGAATCTAGTTTAAAATGATTATGATTACTCAAACCAGATATTGAACAATGATTATAACTATCCAATATAAATGTGGATAATAACAATAAATTAATATTATAAAAGTATATAAGTGTGAATAAGGTTCTCTAACAGGTTAATAAAACAGTTATTTTTTATACTCTATGTTCAGGAACATTAGTGAATATCTTGGATTAAGGTAAATGTTTGTGTTATCTCAGTTTTATTACATTGAGTTAAAAATATTCGTTTTGAAATATGTAGTTCCAAGTTTGATTTATTCTAACTAATTAATACATTATATTTATTTTATATTTTTTTGGGTTTTAAAATTATTCATTATAACATTATTATTAAATCGTTATTACCTCAAAGATTATATTACTTGTAAAAGGTTCATTGTCTAAAATTTATCATTATGAGAAATATTTTTTATTTATAACATAAAATATTTAAAATGATGTGAATAATAGATTCTGAATTTATTTGATTATATTAATTTAAATCGTGGGTTTTAGATATTTATATCAGGTTCTTTAATTAAATGTCTTTTGATTCAATAAATACCAATTTTTTAATGGTTATTTGTCCATATCTTCAATTCTATTATACATGTTTGATATTTCACATGATTTTTTCTTTTATATGTTTTATTTACTAACATATATATTTCACATATAAAAATATCTTCCATTTCATGATTTTTAAATTCCCATTTAACTATCTTCCTTTCAAGATCATTTTATTATTACCTAACTAATGTCTTAATGGTTTTATCACCAATATCATTTTAAAAAGATATTGTTTTGATATGAAAAACATTTAGGGAATCAGTAAATTTTCCCTCTAAAAAACTAGCCATTGTTTTATATTTTTTAGTATTGGGGTTTATCTTTTATTCTCTGTATATTATTTTCCAACTTCTCTCATTCTTACCATATATATGGAAATTGGCCCTACATTTTCATTTTATTTGGGAATCATTCACTTATATTATCATATTCATTGGATTATTTCACAAATATTATTGTCAATTAAACAATAATTTATTAAGGTCATTTTCATTTAATTTATCTTATTTAAATTTTAAAATTAAAATATTTTTTTTTCAATAGATTATTTACAAAAATTTGTGACCAGTATCCCTTTTTTAAATTTTCCAGGAAAAAACAACTTTTCAACATTTTTTCATAATCTATAAAATATTTTATCTATGTTTTCATGTTTCAGAAAAAAAAATCATATTCACCTTGTTTTATAAAGTATTTACACTTAAATAAATATTTTTTAAAATATCAAGAATGTTTCTAATATGCAATGTAATTTTCCTAACACTCCAAAATAATATTTTCAACTAAGACCACAACATTTACATTTTTTATGACTGATTAAGGATATTCTTCCAAAGACACCATCTATATTTTATTCTCTCGATGGATTATGAAATTTTATTTCCTATCAAAATGTTGATTTATAAATACATATTTCTTTCCTAACAATCCACTAATAATTTTAAAACACATTATTTTCATACGTATATATCTCATATTAATAGGCGAATATTCATTACATAACATAAATATCCATTCCAGAATCATATTGGTCTAGTGCCTTTCAAAACATGGATACATAAACAACTGGTTTATAATTGAACTATATTATCTCCCATTATGTTCTTCATAACTAGAATCCTTAGTACACATATCATACATAACACCATTCTTCTTAACCTATGAATAGTTAATAACAAAGGGGTGATTTGTGATTCTTAGTAATGGTAAATAAGGGAGATATCAAAGAAACATTCAAAACACGGTTATAAGGGTATAGGAACATGAGAATAAAATTTTAATATTTATCCCTTAATATCATAGATCAGAATCATGATTCATGGAAAAATGATTTATAGTTTATAATACATAAATCATAAATGAATCAAATAAAATGATCCATGAGGTTATAATTTAGGTATAATACATTAGTTTGTTACATACACATAATAAAATAATACCATTCACTTTGTACTCAAGCCATACTTAAGAGACTGACATAGTCAATTGGGATCACTCCCAAAACCATAAAAGTAGTCAAGGTTCACTCCCAAGATTATCATAGCACATTTTTTCCCTTACTAAACAAGGTTTTCACACCCATTACATTACTTTTTATCATACAAGATATGAATCTCTACCACAAGAATTGAAGGGATATATAATTCCTCGCCCACCCCTTACATAACTAAAATAACACAGATGTGTTCCAAAAGATCATAAAGGATTCATAATATCATTTCTTGTGAAAGTGAATGGATTTTATGAAAATTTTATCATCGTATAATAGTGTAAAATCCATATATTTAATAAATAATTCATTAGGTCATTGGGTCATAACCATTTGAAAAGGATTTATTTTTATACAGTTCTTTTAATCATAATCATAAACCAGCCAGAGAAAAAATAAGGATCATATCATTGGATTTTATGAGTAGTAAAAACTAATGTAACATAAAAGGATGTCATCATAGAAGTAAAATTCATTAAAAGATCACTATGAACAGTTCTTCAGGAAAATTACCTTTTAACACTGAAATAATTTATTTAAAAATTAAAAAATTTAAAAATATTAAGGAAAAATATTTACTTGAAAAGAAAAATAGAAAACTTTAATTTAAGATTCAAATAATTGAATGATCATGGTCATGGAAAATTTAATTCATGTACTATAACATAAAATAAAACATTCCTTTAATAGAAAACTAGTACATCAGATAAAAATTATTTTTGACCGAAGAGAGAAATAATGTTGATTTTTGTTACAAATATTCTTTCCGACTCTAGAATTTTAAAAGAGATAAATATGGAAGGAAAACATGTAATATCTTGAAGTAACCCAGATATAAAAATATTATTTAGTTTTTTGATAATAATATCATGAAATTTCTTCATTGGATGCAAAAACATAAGCAATCCTGGTAAACAACGATATTGTAACCTAAAAATCTTACCTCAAGTCAGATATCCTTTAGAAATGTTTAATCCTATTGTATAATAAATATATGTTTATTATAAATATATTCTAGAATTATAATATATATATATGTATATTTATTACCATATATTATTTACTTATAACCTTCTATCAACCATTAATAAATAATTCTTTATTAAAGTCACTATTCATAGTAATAACTTTTTTCTTTTCGGGTGTGTTTTGCTACTGTAGTTCTGGACCATTATGTTAGATCATGATTCCATCATCTTAAAATATTCAATAATGAATTTAATATAATATATATTCATTATATTAATATATATTTTAATCTATAAAAGTTATATATAGAAAAATGAATTGTAGTGATTATGGAGACGGTAGGTCATACGTATGCATGAAGGCTATTTTCTTTTTTAGTTAGATGAAATGAAAGAAAGTTAAATAATAATTGAACCTTGTAAAATAATTATTATAACATATAAATCATATATATTAAAAAACCATCTTTATTACCATCCATGTTAAACAAAAATTAAAAATGAATCACATCAGTTCATTGTGGTGTTAGTCCACACATATGTATGATCGATATTATTATTTTCCAATAGTTTTAAGGTAAGAATAAATATAATATTTTATAATTTTAGAAGTGTAAATATGTAATAAATATAATATATATATATAAATATAATTTAAATCTATCAATATATCCATACATGAGCAGCGGTGATGGAAAATGAATTACATTGTTTTGAAAGGTGGTAGTCCATGGCACATACAATAGATGGTTTTGTATGTCATTTTATGGAAGAGGATGTGGATAGATATTATTCCAAAAACATAATAAAATCTATATATAAGTGATATAAAATTTTAATTTTTATAAAATAATTGATTGTGGAAAAAAGAAAATGTAAATTCATCAAATCTTTTATTATTACCCTAGGGTCAGTATTTTAGAAATAAAAACCCTATAAAACATGTATAAGGATTTATTTGCGATATTTTGAAAGTTTTTTTAGATAAATTAATCAATATGTGTTGATATGTGTGGGTTCATGGTTCCCTTTTATAATCGAGGTTAGTGGCAAGCTTATAATTTTTTAATGTTTCAAAATAATGTCTAGTAACATTATTGAAAAAAATGAATCAAAAATGTATTATATTAGATGAAGATAAAGAAAAGGTATAAATATAAAAATAAAATATGGTTTTAAAGAATATTTAGTTCATTTTGAGATTAAATGTTTTAAATTAAACCCTGATAAACCTGTTTTGACCTTAACTATAATAATTAATTTTTATTATTTTTACTATTCATTAAGAAAAAAATTATGTTAACCATTTATGTAATATTATTTATGATTATTTAAAATATTTAATCATTTTAATAAAATTAAATTAAAATAAATGGGTTTCTTTAATTTAATATTAAATATGAAAATATGATAAAAAATGGGTTTCCAAAGAAATGTTTTCTTAAGAATAAAACGTTTTTATACCAAAATTCAATATAAAATTGTTTATAATTACATAAAATGAATTAATAATAATCTAATTTAACTAATATTACATTTATATCCATTTTAAAACATATTTTAAATTTTAAATTATTAAAGGAACATATAATGTTTTAAAAAATGATATTTTTCACTATCCATAGAAAAACATTTCTTTTTAAAAAAATCATAAAATTTCACAATATGATATTTTTTAAAAGTTAATTTGAAAAATTATATTAATTTTTTAAAATAAATATTCTAAAAGGGAAAAAATAATTTTAAAATAAGCATGGGAAACCTGATGAAACCAAATTTTAGAAAAATACTATTTTTAAGAATAAAACTGGGAGTACTTTTATCCCATTACAAGATAAAAATATTTTAAAATTGATAAAATGTTTTATTGAATATGAAATATATATAATTAATTTATATAATTCCATAATAGATGTTTACAAAGAGAATAATACAATTTATACATAACAAAATATTTTAATAAAAACATTTATTTTACGTTCAAATGATTTTTATCTTCATTTATAATCAAATGATGACAAATGATTTTTTTTTATACATCTTTAAACCATATTGTATTCATAATTAATTAGTCCTTTTAATACCTTAAAATTTAATATATTGGTTATAATGGTAAGATATATTATGGATCAGTTAGACTTGGGGTTCTGTGTATCACAATCTATCGAATAGATTAAATTAATTTAAAAAGTAATATATCATAAAATATTAGGGTGTCACATTATACCACAAATAAAATGAATTTCACCATAAAAGTTTTGTTACCCTAATACAAAAAATACGATATATCTACATCCTCATATCTCAATGTTCCCACGTAGATTCTTTAAATTATTTATTCCAACAGAGAATATTAACTTTCTTAGTAGTCATGTTCCATAGAACTTTATCCATATGATCAGAGATTTAAACTAGTCATTCATTATAGGAATTATTATGATACAATGTTATGACCTATTATTTCACTAAATTTAAGGGATAATTAATTTACATCCTTGGGAGATATATATGGGTCACATCATGAACTTGATAAAGTTTTAGTAGAAGCACCAAATGGTAAGATACAATCCCTGCACAATTAAGAATCTGATAAGGGAAAATATACCATGGAATAATATTTTAATTAATTATGAACCTAATAACCATATTCCATGGATAAATTCATAAAAAATTCTTATCACTAAATAAAAACATTATACCATGGTGACTATTGTCACCATAAGTTTTCTGTCATCATTGAGATTCCTTGATGTTTTGTAAAATTGCTCTGAATTTCATTTGCATTCCCTCATCTATCATATGACCCAATATTACTCTTTCAATAACTTTATCACCTCACATTATAGCACTACAATTTTTCCATATAAGTATTCATAAGGAATTATCTCAATGCCCGAGTTAAATTTATTGTTGTATGAAAATATGATAAGAGGAAGGTGTTGATCCCAACAACCTTCAGAATACATAAAAAAATATCTAAATAATTAATCAAGGTTTTAAATGGTTCTCTCAGACTACAATATTTCTATGGACGATAAGGAGTACTAAAACTTAATATTTTCACCAGATGATATTGAGGAGTTCTCCAGAACGTCAAGTTTAATCTTAGATCCTGATAAAATAAAATAGAATATGGAACTCTATTCAACCTTACCACTTCCTTAATATAAATTATATCAATATAATAATGAGATAAGTTTTTTCTGATACAAATAATGTGTGATGAACTTATAGGGACTTCAAAGACAAGGAAAATGAAATTATCACCCTTATACGTATTCAAGAGTCTGATGACATAGTCAATAGGGATGATTTCCCATTTCCATTATAGTATGGGTAAAGTTTGTGATAACCCCTAATGATTATGACTCTTTGTATTAACTTACAGATATACCAATCACTGATATAAATACTTAGAAATATCTCTCTAGAGACTATCCCAACTGAAATAATCATTCAAATCTCTATACATCTTTGTGCTTTTGAAAATGGATATAGAATGATGTACTATATGATTTATCAAATATCACTTTTTTCAATTATGTTATGTATAAAACAAATATTTAGTTTATGAACCTTTTAATTTAATCTCAATTATTCTGAAAATTTGGGACATTTCGCACCTTCCTCTAAAAATCTACATATTCCTCTTATGCCTCTTTAATATTTAGCTTGATAGATAGTTGAATAATTATTTGAGAAAGATATTATTTATCCCCTTATATAATGAATTCAAGGTCCATAATTTTTAAATATAGTAAAATTAGTTCTTTTTTATCCTCATCATAGATAACCTACAATGGTCCTTAAATATTAAAGCATCTTCAACATTGTTTGATTTCTCATGGTGGTAATGTATTTAAAGGTTACAATCTTTGATCATCTTTAACCATCTCATATAGTTCATTTTCAACTCATGTTTTGTTAAAATATAAACTAATATTTTATGATCATTATATATATCACATATTTCTCAAAAAAATATATTTACTTCATATCTTTAATGAAAAATTTATAGTAGCTAACTCTGAATCATGAGTTGGTTAATTTTTTCCAAAAACCTTTAATTCTCATTAAGAATATGTTATCACTAGATAATTATTCCTAATAATGAATCTGATTCTCTTATTTGATGCATCGCTAATAATAACAACACATACTTAGCTACTAGTTAATGTAAGAATAGGTGTGATAACTAAACTTATCTCTAGTACCAATAAGTTTTCCTAAAATTCGCCTTTTTAAAAAACTTTCATCACTTATAAGATAACATTCTTCTTGGATTATATAGCCTTGAAAAATTATACATAAAGAACCAATAATATCAAGCTAAACTAGGAAAAATTATATTCTCAATCACACAAAATGGGAGACGAAAATTTTCAATAACATCTGTCTTAGATGGATCTATTGATATACCATCACATGATATTATATGACCCAAAAATGAATCTTTTTCTAGATAAAATTCAAAAAATTTAAATTTTTCAAAAATATTATCCTTCCTTAGGGACTTTAGTACAATAATTGAGTCATATTAATTCAATTATATTATCTTTTAATATATAATAATATCATCCATATAAAACAAAAACACTTATCAAGGTAATCTCTAAAGACACTATTCATTTAATCTAAGAATATAGAGGGGGAATTAGTAAGACCATATCGGATCTATATAAATTAATAGTTTTCATGACATTTATGGAATTTTTTCTTCAATATATTCTCCTTTTTTACCCTCAATTGATGACATATCGAATGAGGATCAATCATGAAAAATTATTGAGCTATGTGAATTTAATCAAAAATGTCATCAATATGGGGTAAAAGATACTTGTTCTTGACAGTGATCTTATTAAGTTCTCGATAATAGATGTATAGTCACATTAATATATATTTATTCTCAAATAAATTAAATGGTTTACCCTTAGGGGATGCACATGGCCAAATAAATACCATTTTATGATTCTCTTAGATTTTCTTCTACAATTCCTACAACTCAAAGGGGGCCCTTTAAATAGTCTTTGAAATTGGTGTAGAAAAATGTATGAGTTTTATTGAGAACTCAACTTGACGATTTAGTGGAATACTAGGGAACTCATCCATGAAAACAAAAAAAATATCCCATATAATAGGAATATCAATGTTGTCTATTTTCTCCCCAACCAAATTATATTAACACCATTTTTTAATTAAAATCAAGGCCCATAGAGAGGATCTGAGTTCCATTAGATAATGATATTTATCCTCCCCCTAATAGAAGATCGTAGGTTGTTTTGGAATAAAAAATGTGACTTCCCTTCCACGAAACATTTAGTGGAATATATGTAGAGAAATACAATATATGACTAAGGTAATATAAAATTAAAAAAGGGGGACTAAACAATTTTTCAAGAAGCACATTCACACAAACATCCACTGAATAAGAATCACAGGGTTGAGATACCATTATATTTCTATTTTGGGTTATCACTACAAATTTAGCATTTAATTATTTGAATGGAATTTTTATACTCTTATTAAATTCATTATATATAAATTAATGGGTAGATACACAGTAATAAAATACATTATTAGTTCTATAGTGGATGATAAATGTATATTTTACAGTTTTATTATCATACCCCTCCTTAGAAATAGTGATTTCATAAAAATTATCTATCAAATTAAGATGTTAGAAACATAGTCCATCATCATTAACCTTTATATTTGAGAACTATTTGTAATAATTTCCATACTCATTGTAGTTAAAACAATTGTATGTGGCTACAAAATTCTTTGGTGATTTTTCTCACCCATTGGATAAATTATTCCCATCACTTTAGTATTCAATTTCCCAATGGACTTCCTTTACAATCATAAAAAATTTATCAATCTCATTATAAAAATATCTCTCATGTATCCTCCCACAATTTGAGCATAAGGTATGTCTTGTATTATTATCTCCATAGTTTTTAGATTTTCCATTTAATTTAATCATTATTTTTTTATAAAAACTATGGGATTGTTGGGTAACTCCAATATCTATTTCCACCATGATAGCTCACAGAATGATTTCTCATAATTATTGAATTCCCATAAATATACTAACCTTAAGAGGATTGGTTTTATGAGACTAAAGAATCGATAGAAAATTATTCTAGGTTAGATGATAATACCATAATCATACCATATAAGCCCTATAAAATTTTCCTCAATGGTACCAATAGATTCATCATACTTCTTCTTTAACGTAATAAATTTATCCAGTTTTCATATGACGAATAAGAGAAAAGTTCAAATTGAAAAGTAAGATCTTAAACTCTTCCCACTCCATAGAGTCAATTTCTTCATGTTACCTAATTTTATTAATAAAATTGAACCATTTATCTTTATCCCCTTACAAATGATAAACAACAAAAATAACTTTTCCATGTAACGAACACTAGAGAATAGAAAATATATTTTCATTTTTAACTAACCATTTCTCAGTGACTAGTGTATTAGTAAAAAGAATAAAATAATTTTGTTTTTTTCCCGTAAAGATTCAATGTATCACCCTAATACTTTATCATATTTTATATTTTGAATAAATTTAATTTTTTTGATAGCTTTTTAATACACGCAACATTGGACTTTAAAGAAACACTTTTTAGTCATGTTTTTCAAAGTTGATTAAATTCTAGCACTCTTTTGGAATTTATATAGAAGAATTTTATATTATATATTCAAAATAAAAAATTACATTTTGTACTATATTTTATAAATATAACATGTGAATAATACCAATAATAAGCTTAAAAATGTATATTTTTATAAAAGCAGTTTTACAGTATTTTAATGGATAACCTATTTTAAATATAAATTTTGGAACATTTATAAGTTTTATATATCAAAATATACTTATTATTTGATATGAATATGTTAGAATTATGTTAGGGATAATTTTTTGTATTTTTTTGTGAAGATTTATTTTTTTGATGAATTGTGAAAAATACTGAATTTTAATTCAAAATTGATTTTTCATATAATTTATCTATAAGATAAAATAATATTATTTTTTATTTTGAATATTAATTAGATAAATTTCATATCTTTTAAAACAATTTAGGTAATTTTAATCAATTTCACTTAGATATTAGTTATAAAAACTTCTCAAACTTTGG
This sequence comes from Viscum album, assembly GCA_963277665.1. NCBI lineage: Eukaryota > Viridiplantae > Streptophyta > Magnoliopsida > Santalales > Viscaceae > Viscum > Viscum album. The sequence goes on from OY728137.1 coordinate 740,099,841, forward strand.
AACATTTTTACTTAAAAACTCGGCTTTCTGTTCCCATCTACAGAATTAAATTTTAACTAATTTCTACCACTTATGTGACTATAATTTGGAAAAAATGATTATATATTCATAATCAACATAATTTATTATTTATAATTTTTTTAAATAAGTTTTTGTCCAAAAATATTAGTGAGAGTAATAAAAATAAATTTTAATGATTAAGAGAAAAAATATCTTAACAAGGGACTTGACCTTAAACTAAAGAGCCAAAATGACCTAGAATCATTTCCAAAATACATTTTATGGACACATTTCTAACCTATAATCCATTTTTATACTATTGACCGTTATTGAAGAAACTTTTCAAAGTAAAAAATGTGGGTCAAATTCACTTTCCAAAAATTTACAAGAATGTCACTCCTCCACTACAAAAACAAACTGACCCATTCAACTAACTCAAGACTCTAAAAAAATTTATCAACAATTATCTTCCCAAATATATCCTCAATATCCATACCTACAACCTAGAATCCTCATCTTTGGAAGAAATACATTTAAGATAGCCCTTTCAGGTAAACTAAAAGGTGTTACCTGAAAAAGAGGTAACATCCTTCATTGAGTTCTTTAGTTTTTTTATTTCTCCACTACTTAAAAGCACCTTTTTGAATTATTATAAAAAATAACAGTATCCAAAAAATACTAACATGTTTTTATGTTAAGGGATCGACCAAAACTAACTCACACCTCGATTTAATGGGTCATAAACTTGTCATTCTTTTTCATGGCAAACTACCGCCTCACGAAATGTAGTTGTTCTTATTTTCTTTACCACCACTCATAGGGAGAAATTATGATGGAAAAAAATTTAAAATATTATATATATTTTATTTCTAATGTATTTATTATTCTTAAAATTTTATATAGATCATACCTTTATTCTTTACAATTTTCTGGAATACGATAACATCATTTATAGAAGTGTGGACTATCACCTACCCAAAGAGATGTGATTCGTTCATGTGATACATGGAATTTATAAAAGATGGTATTAATAAAAACATATGTGAAATAAATGAAATATAAATGATATTTATTACATAATTACATTTCTTAAAATATAATATTTCATTTTCTTTGTTACACATTTCACACACTAAAAAGTGATAACGTCGGTCATGAATGTGTGGAATACAACCTCCTCGACAAATTGTGATACCTTTTACATACCAAGAATTATGTATATAAACATATATGATTAAATAACATGTTATTTATGATATAATTAACATTCTTGAAAGATATAATCTAACTTTCCTTATTTTCATTATGATCGTTGAAAAATTGGAACATTACTTATGTGTACATATGACCTACTTTATCCCTGATTGTAATGATCGTTCATCATTCATAACCATATTTCATGCTTTTTTTATAAGTATAATTTATATATAAATATGAAAATTATTTAATGATTATTTTTCTGTATATTTTTATATAATGAAACTTTTTACCATAGTCAACCAACAAAAATCGTTTAAACATAAGAAACGAATTTATTAAAAACACTCGACGTAAACTTAATTGTTTAACTATTGTTTACAACATTGTAATAAGGGAAATAGAACTAATTATAAATATGAAAAAAAATTGATGAAAATAAATAATTAACATATGTATATTTATCAGGAATATAAATACAAATATGACATATCATACTTAAGGTAAGGAATTTCATCTCACTTTATAATCCATTGAAACTACTTTATTGTTATGCACCAGTTCACTTCTATATATTGTATATACTAACATTTAGAATTTTTATATTATGAATTTCCTTATTATAATGATATTATTAGTTTCATTTAATGTTATTCCTCTATAGAGAATATGATTCAGGTGTTTCAAATTCATATGGAACAGTATATGGGTTCATTGGCCTCATATATGACTTCCAATAACTAAGGATTTCCTTCATTTTCAGTTATCATTCTATCCATGAGATTTTCATATGATAAGATATATGGATGAATTTCATCATCATCTTATTTATTTAACTTCATGTTATTTCATCTATTTACATTTCCATATTGATTATGCCTTATCCATTTATTTGAACGGAATATATTTACAGTTTCTCGCCTTTCCATATTAGTTTATTCTTATTGGTTCATTATTTATTCTTCTTTACTTAACCATACTGAGTAAATTAGATTAAATAAATTCTTATCTTATATCCTATTTTTATGAATAATATTCATTAGAATTGGTTTCAATGGTTAGTTTTATTTAATTTTATTATAAATCATGTTTTTATTTTATTTTCCCAATGTATTATGGGTATCATGTATGTAATTTGGTTTTCCAAAATAGATAAAGGTTTTTACCATGGGATTTTAATCCAGTATCTATTCCAATGTAATAAATGAATTCCATCTCTTCAGGCTTCTAGGTTTAGGGAATTATAGTTGGAATCATATCAAGTTTAGTTCAAACCTTGGAATCCAAATCCAGAAAACTTCGATTACAGAACATAACCATAATATAGTCTTTGATGATAATTATGAAATAAAATCCTAGAATATTGGTAAGGTAGATATTATGTAGGTATACATATAAATAAATCAATATATGGATACTAAAATTGGATGTGGTTCTGAAACAGATGTACATAGGGGTAAGAATTCCAAAAAGGTGTGTCGGGCCTAACTCAAGGTAACATGGTATATGAAAACAAGTCTTACTAAGAACCTAGTTTGACAATCTTATGGGATATCTTAGTATAATACCCATTTTCATTACAAACAATTATTAAGGATATAAAATTTAATATGTACGCAAATAAACTATATTTTCCTTATTCTATTTAATATACTATATTTGAAATTATATATTATTGGTTTATGAGATAATCCAGTGTATTATATTATTTTGAAATGGCAGATGGAAGTAAAATGGTATTAATAATCATAGAAAATGTAGATATTTCCCAGATAAAGAAACCAATACAGTTGGTATTGGAATGGATAAAATTATGGTTAATCTAGGGAAGCATAATATGGTTATTAAAAATAACCATTCTCAAATAGAGAAAACAATTCCAGAAAGAAAATATCATATGTTAGATCTCTTTATGTGACATAATCCCCCATTTTTTAGTGGGAATACTAATAAAAAATTTTCTTAGCAATGGAGTAAGTCTCTGGAGAAGATATTAACAGTCTTATAATGTAATGAAATGGAAATGGTTACAAATTAGGTGTATTATCTCTAAGTTAATTTTGATTAATTTTTTTCCTTGATCTATAATATTGGGAAAGAATAAGTATAATTCATGGAATAAAAAAAATTAGGGATACATTGTCCCATAAATACTTCCCCCATGATAAATAAATCAAGATAAATAAAAAGTTCAATAACATAATGAAAAAGGAAGAAGAAATTGTTGTATACTATAATGATACCTTTACATGGTTATCCATGTTTTCAATGGATAACATACACAACCCAAAGTGCAAGATCGACTAATTATTTTAAGTTATTTAGACAAATCTCTAAAGGGAACTCGTTTCTTAGACTTTTTCATTGTATAAAAAAATATGTGTTATAAAAATGGAAAAGGACTTTTATAGAATTAATATATTCCAGGGAAAACAAGATAAGAAGTGTTTATATGAGCATCATGAAAAAGGGAATTTATCTAAAAAGAATAATAAAAATCCACATTTTATGCCTTGTGAAAACTATGGTAAAAGGCCCCCAAAAAATCTTTAAGGGATGGGGAGTTTGTTATGAGTGTGGAGTGAGGGGGCAATAGGATCGTTAGTGTAAATAGAACAAATAAAACACTATTGTCCAATTTTTCAACTGTATGTAGATGGGAAACTATGCATATTAATTCCAAAAGTTTTAAAGGAATCTAACAGAGAAAAGTCTAAGGGGAGATAGCCATGTTTAAGTGATCAAAACAGTAGAGGTAGAAGTACCAAAACATGTGGTGGTATGTACATTAATCATATCTTCAAATTTATCCAATGAATTATATGATTCTAGCTCATTAAACTCTTTTATATCCACCTAGTTTTCCCATAAAATTATACATTTTCCATTTGATTTAATAAGAGAGTAATCCTTCAAAACACCTACGGGAATTATCATTTCAATGAAGATGTGTCAGGTAGTCATCATTATAACACATAAATGGGATTTATTTTCTAAAATTATAATAATACCAAAGTTTTAATTTCATATAATCATTGGTATAGAATATATCTCAAAATATTATGTAAACAATCATTATAAGAGGAATGAAATAATGATTTGTGGGGAAAATGTAGAATCCCTAATATTTGGGGTAGAAGCTTCTTCAACATGTTCTTATCTAGATTCACCCCCAATAGCTCTACTAAATTAAATTCATGAAGATGAATTGAAAACAATATAAATTTATGAATCATTTAGTCCTCAAATTTAGGATGTACTTATTGTGTAGGAATAAATTGATGTATTTCCTAATAAATTACCAAGACATCCCCCAGATCATGAAGTTGAATTTTCCATTGATTTAATCTTTCGTACAAGGTCAATGTCAAATACAATCTATTAAATGGCCATTATAGAATTAGAAAAGTTAAAGAAACAACTATAATATTCGGGTATTAAGGGATTTGGTCAGTCTAGTGTTACACCATTGGGAACCCTTGTCCTCTTTGTCAAGAATAAATATGGATCTATGGGGCTGTTCATTGGTTATAGAGAAGTAAATGCTATTAAAATAAATAAAAAGTACCATATGACTTTCATTGATAACTTTTTTGATCAAATTCATGGATCCCAATAATTTTTAAATATTTTTATTTGATTTTGATATCATCAACTGTGAGTAAATGAAGAATAAATTCTGAAGAAAGATTTTTAGATGATGTATGGATAATATAAGTTTATAGTAATCCTATTTGGATTGACTAATGCACCCTCCTTTCTTTGTACCAAATGAATAGAGTACTAATAAAATATCCTAATGATTTTCTTGGGTATCCATTGATGATAATTTGGTGTATTAGAAAACTTATGAGAACCATAACAATCACTTTCAGATCATTCATAAATATCTTTTAAGGGAAGAGTTATATTATAAATTTAGTAAGTGAGATTTCTAGCTTTAAAAAGTTACTTTTCTAGTCTATATTATCTATAATGATGAAATATTAGTTAATCTTACAAATGAAAATGTTTTCATATAATGGCCTACATCAAAGAAACAAAAATGAGTTACATAGTTGCATTGGATTGGCTAGTTACTATCTACGATTCCGTCAGAATTTTTTCCCAATTAGCTAACCCATTAACCAAGACAACATGTAAATGGGTTATGTTTATTTGGAAAAAGGAATGTGAATAATTATTTAATAAACTAAAGATAAGATTATAAAATTCTCCTATTATAACTATATCATTTGAAACTGATGGATTTTTCATATATAGTGATGCATAAAAGAGGGGACTTGGTTGTGTCCTAATTCGAAATGATAATTTTATTCTCTATACATCAAAGCAATTGAAGACTCATGAATAGAACTATACAACCATTGATATTGAGTTATTTTCTATTATCCCCTCTTTCAAAATATGGATGAATTATCTCAAAGGAAAATATGTGAGATATACATGGATCACAAAATCCCAAAATACATCTTCTCATAGAAAGAGATCTACATAAGACAAAGGAAATGGCTTGAGATACTCAAGGATTATGATTTCTCAATACACTACCACCGAGGAAAATCAAATAAGGTAGATAATGAATTGAGTATATAGGATCAGGGAGTTATAACTCAAATGAGTATTAATAAGGATCATATGTTCAGGGATCTAGTAAATATGGATATGGGAATTTCTAACGAAGGGGAAACATCCATCATTTTTTAAATTATTTCAAATCTATCTTTATTATAGAATATATATAATGCTCAATCTGATGATGAAATCTATTAGAAGAAAATTAAAGGTGCGAATGATAAAAAATTAGAAAAATTTATTTGTGAAGGTGGTGTCCAAAAATATAGAATGATACTATGTGTTAGATCTATACCTAATAAAAAAATTATTTTTGGAGGATTCCCATAGCTCAAATTTTCAAATATACCCTAGTAAAAATAATATGTATAGGGGATTGAAGGAAAAAAATTATGGGATAACATGAAGTGGTAAATTACTAATTATGTGTCCAGATGTTTGGTTTTTCAATAAGTGAAAGTTGTGAGGTACCGACCTAAAAGATTCCTACAACCTATTCCAATTCCTATTTATAATTGCAATGAAATTACTATAGACTTTTTTCAGGAGAATACCAAAATATACTATGAATAATGATACAATATGGGTTTTTATTGATCATCAAAACAAATATATATATTTCCTTGCTATAACAGAAACCTTCCTCTTTATCACCTCATAAGGATATATATTAATTAAGTTTTAAGACTTCATGGTGAACCGCTATCAATTTTTTTAATTGATATCTCCACTTTTCATCAAAATTATATTAAGGTATTATAAAGGATCTAGACACTGAGCTCTATTTAAGAACTTCTTACTATCCCCAAAAATATAGATCGAATGAAAGAACTATTTAAATTATTGAATACATGTTGAGGTTATGATCAATTTACTTTCAAGCTGTGGGGGAACATTACTTACCTCTAGTAGAGTTTTACGATAATAATAGTCCCCATTAAAGTATTCAAATGGCCACATATGAACTATTATATAGAAAGAGATGTCGTACTATAACTTTTTGGGATGAAGTTGGTTAAAGGAAACTCATAGGCCCAGAATGTGTTAAAGAAATGAAAAAAAAAGTAAAGTCCGTTTAGAATCATATTTAAGTATCTCAATCTAGGAAGAAGAGTTATGCTGATATCTGGTTGAAATATTTAGAGTTCCAAGTGGAATATCATGATTTCATAAAGGTATCTCTAGGGAAGGGTGTTATAAGGATTTATAAGAAAGGGAAAATGAGTCCCAAGAAGATCAAACCATTGGATATTCTTTAGAGGGTGATATTTGTTTCATATTTTTTGGAAATCCACCAGATCTCTCAAAGGTACATGATTTATTCCATATATCTCTACTAAGGAAGTACATGATTGACCTAGTGCATATACTCATCTCTGTTGAAATAGAGTTGGAACCTAACCATCAATATTGTAAAGAACTCATCCAATTTATTGATATTATAGAGTAATTATTGTGGGATTGGATGAATCATTTGGTAAAGGTACTTTGGAGAAATCACAAAATAGAAGAAGAAATAAGGGAATGAGAGAATTATCTGAAGGTGAAATACCCACATATTTTAAAAGGTAATACCCCTAACATTTTAGGGAAGAAACTTATTTTTGTGGAGAGTATAGAACCCCAATAATTTACAATATTTCTCTAATTAGAATAAATTTAATTCTTTTGATTTCATTGTAATACACGCAACACCTGATTTAAAAAAAACTATTTAGTCATGTTCTAGACAATCGATTAAATTATAACACACTTAGTGAGTTTATATAGTAAATTTATAGATTATATACAAAAAATATATATATTTTTACATTCATTTAATATATTTTATAATCATAATATAAGAAGAAACCCAATATTACAAATAAAAATTAATAATTTTATAAAATCATTTTTATAACCATTTAATGTAAAACCTATTTTAAAACAAAATTTTGGAACATTTATAAATTTTAAATATCAAAATAAACTTAATATGGGAAATATAAATTTTTAAATTAGGTTTGTGTGAATTTTGGGTATTTTCTAGGAAGTTTCATTTTTTAATAAATAGTGGAAAAATTAAATTTAATTCAAACCAAATTTTTTAGCTGATTTATTAATATGGTTATATTATATTATTTATTGGTTTTAAATATTTTTTAGATCAATTTTTTACCATTTAAGCCAATTTATATGATTTTAATCCATTTTATATCACAAACTTTTGAACATTTTTACATTAAAAACAGACATTGTCATCCCGTCTGTGGGATTTAATTTAAATTAATTTATTCCAATTATGTGATTGAAATTTGGAAAAATATATTAAATATTTTTAATAATATTAATTTATAATTTATAATAATTTACGCTTTGTTTTTTTACCAAAAATATTAGTTAAAGTAATTAAAATTGATTACAAGGATTAAGAGAAAAAATAGCTTAACAAAAGACTAAAACTTAAGCTTAAGAACAAAAATGACCTAGAAATTTATCAAAAATACATTTTATGGTCATTGTTAGACAATATACTCACTTATATAAACTTTTAACAATTATTTTATCCACTTTTAATTGGAAAAAATGGGTGGAATTTCCTTTCAAAAAAATTACTAGAATACCACTCCTCCTCCACTATATAAAGGAACTCACCCATCCCACTTCCTCACACTAATAAAGTAACTTTGGATCAAAAAATATCTTCCCAAATATCTATTATTAATCCCTCCCTGATACTAATAAAATTTATCTTGGGAATAAATCCATCAATATATACCCTTTGGTGCAAACCAAAAAGAGTTACCTGAATTAGAGGTAACATCCTTCCTCAAGATCTTTAGTTTTATTTCATTATCAAATACATAAATTATCAATATTAAATGATTATATAACAACATAATTCTCCTAAATATACTGATAATTTTTTATTTAAGGTTTTTTCCCACACTTACACACACTTCCATCTAATGGGTAACAAACATACTGTTCTTGTGTACGATGAACTACTGCCTTAAGAAACGAAGATGTTCGTTTTTTCTTTACCATCTCTAATAGGATAAAATTGTGATAAAAAAATGTTTATATATGATATATATATTATTTATAATTTATTCTTTCTTATGAAATTTTAATATAGAATATACCTTATTGCTTTCCATTTTGTGGGAATACGATTACATCGTTTGTTCAAGTGTAGACTACAGCCTCTCCAAAGTGATGAGATTTTTTCATGTGATACAAGGAATTTATAAAGGATGGTTTTAATTAAACATATGTGACCTAACTTAAATATATATTATATTAATGAAATAATTAACATTCTATAAATATAAAATATCATTTTATTTGTTACGCTTTTCACACATTCAAAAGTGATAACGTCGGTCATGGATGTATGGACTACCGCCTCCTTGACACGATGTGATTCCTTTTACATAAAAAGAATTATATATAAAATTATATATCATTAAATATCATGGAATTTATGATATAATTACAATTATTGAAATTTATAATGTTACTTACCATCTTTCCATTGTGATCAATGAAAAATGGGAATGTTACTCATGCATACGCACGACCTACCCTCTTCGTGATTATAATGTTTGTTCATTTTCCATTACCATCTTTCATAATTGGTTTGAAAATTATAATTAATATATATATATATATATGATAATTATTTAAAGGTTATTATTCTGGTTTTATTTATATAATAACCTCTTTTACCATATTCGATCTACCAAATTTGTTTTAACACCTGAACCAAATTTGCTCAAAACACCCAATGAAAACTTAATTGTTTTATTATTTGTTTTAAACAATATAATAAGTGAAATAAAATTAATTATAAATAGGAAATTGTTATTAAGAAACTAAAAAAATTACATAAGTTTATTATTTAGTAATATGAAAACACATGTGACAAGTCAGACTCAAGGTACATAATTTTATCTCAATTATAATTCCATTAGTGCTTATTTGTTATTATACACAAATTCACTATTATATGGTTTATATATATCCCTTTGACATGTTATGTCATGAATATCATTATACTAATGATATTTTAAGTATCACTTAATATTATTCCTTCATAGGGATTATTTTTCAAATTTTTAAAGTGGTATGTGATACTTTAGAATCTTTAAAGATTATTTTCCATCAATAATGTATTAATTATAATTAAATAGTACATACATTCAATGATTCCAACAAAACTTGTTGTTACTTATCCTATTTTGAGTAATTATTGACAAATCTATATTATTTATTTAATAAGGATATTTGATAAAACAAATTGTTTAAATCGATTACTCGATATGAGTAAACCTTTGGACATGCAATGACTGGTGGGCCTAGACATTATATAGCCTCATGATGCATCTACAAGTTCCCGTGATAAAAATAAGTTGGAAAAATAAGAATAATTTAAACTATTTGGAGGATATATCTTAAGAGTATGGGTTTTTCTGTTTCTGAAACATGAAGTCTAATAACTAAGTATTGCCTTCATTGTAAGTTATCATTTTATCCATGATATTTTCAAAATTATAATATTTATGGATGCATTTAATCCTCAAAATATTTATTAAATTTTAAATGTTTTCAATTATTTACCTTCCCATATCGATTCTTCCTTATCTATTTTTTTTAACTGCATGTATTTTAAGTTTATTACCATGCCATTTTAAGTTATTCTTATTCATTTATTATTTTTTCCACTTTAATTACACTTAATAAGAATTTGAGTACACCCTTATTCTTATTTCCTTTACACAGGTTATGAAGAAAATTCATTTGAATGAGTTTCAAGGATGTGTCTATTTAATTTTATTATGTATCATGTTTTTATTTTATTTTTCCAATGTATTAGGGGAACCAAGCATGAAATTTAGTTTTCCAAAACATATAAATTGTTTGAGAAATTTGGAATTTGAATCTTGTATCTATGCCAATGTATTAAAATAATGCACCGGTTCAGAGCTTCTAGGTTCGGGGAATTACACTCAATAGGAATTTATTCCCTGATTTGGTATTTTGGAAGCTAGTATTGATACATAGCTTCAAAATTTTATATAAGCATAGAAATGATATTTTTTATTTCATCTCCCGTAATAATTTTTTTCTCGCATCGAAAATCATTTACTTTTCAATTGAATTCATCATTAACAAAATTCCTACAGGTTGCATCAATTGAATAAAAAATAAAAAATGATTTGGGAAACAATAATCATAGTGGGAAACCTCATAATGGTGACAAAATATTTATAAGATGTTTAATTCATAATAGATTTATTTTAATCTATGACACCTTAGGTTTAACCTAGTTAATTCTTGGTTATCATTTATCTATATCCTTTATGATGGTTTATAATAAAAATTATATTTACCCTAATTATATCCCTCAATAATGTCAAGAAAAGTCATTAGTAAGGGAACACTCCCCATGAACCAGAATGATGGATGAGATAGGCTAGATAAACACTTTTTGGGGTCACTACCCATAGATTCATCTATCACAAAACCACATCAACTTGTAGTATTTAGATATGGATGATTTTATTGAAAAAAATAAAACTATTTCATTAATATAATAATGAAAATTTTCATATACTTATTATTATCCTAAGGGTTCTCAAAACAAATATCATCTAAGTTTACAAGGTTTAACTAAACCGTCCTCATTACCAACAATAACATCGCATACATTTCATACATAGATATCCCATCTTAATAGATGCGTATTCATTATATAAAATAATGAACATATAATAATTTTAGAGTTCTTATAATTTTAGAAGCATAGATAAATAATATTCTGGTTCATAAGTGTGCTACATCATCTTCAACTATGTTCTTCATAACTAAAACACTTCCTTGAAATATCATACATAATGCCTTTCTCCATAACCTTGGTAAGGGAAACATAAAATGGGTGATCTATGATTCTCATTAAGGGAATATAGGGGAGATATCAATGATCTCTTAAATATAACATAAGCATAATGATATTATTGAAGGATTATAACATTAAAAACACATACCCTTCATACACTACAAAAAACTGGGTGATTAAATGGGGTTATTTTTTAATTTAGATGGGGTTATAAACCCCTTGAAAAATATTAGTGGTGGTTACCTATAACCTCTAATAAAGTGGCCACCTACCCAGAATAGAGGTGGTTGTGGGTAAGTGCTGGTAAAATAGGTTTTAATTTAATTGAGGTTAAATTAGAGGGGGTTTAACCCCCCCCCCCCCAATTTCTCCCTAAAATTAGTATAAATAGATAGGTTAACAATAGTTTTAACCACATCTAATTCATACAACAATTTAGGGGTGGTTGTAACTTCCCTTAATTGACTTTAGGGATCCATATTTATGGGTGGTTAATATTTTACCTATCCCTAAACTACCCCCCCCCCAATTTTGCAACCCCTAGGTGCTAATGAATACGCCCTAACACCCTAGAACCCCCCCCCCCAAGACACCACATGAAATCTACACAAGACATAGGAATCCATGAAAGACCCCACAAAACCTCATAAAATTCCCATAAGACCCCCATAAACCCCCACAAGACCCCTAGACACCCCACAGGGACAACCCTAAAACACCCCCATACACCATATCAGGATAACCCCATACACCCAGATAACCCACTAGGACAACAACACCAAGACCCCCAGACACTCCCACTAAGACCTGAGATAGCACCCCCCCCCCCCAGACACACTAACAACACCCCATAGACACCTGAGGCACACCAATACTCCCCATTTTGACTGCAATACCAGACTCCCCCTTCAAGTGCACAACTCAGCACATCCCTTTTTCATGTGGGCCCTGACATGATAAATAACTCTCATGCATGGATCTCATCCTTCCCATCTCTCCATCCCTCACACACACTGGCCGTAAAAATTCCACTGTTGACGATTGAACCCAGGTAAGCTAAAAACTTCCCCCACGCCCTTACAACTATATTGAAATATCTTACAATTATTATTTATAATAATTTATATTTATTTAGGTGAAAAAGTATTAGATTATATATATATATATATAATATTTGTGTTTGGAAATTTGAATAATATAATATATTTGTTTATATATAATAAATTTGTGTATAATATATAATATATTTGTGTATATTAATATATATATATATATATTTGTGTGTGTGTGTGTGTTTGTATATTATATATATAATATATTATATGCTTAAATATATGATAATATATAATATATTTCTGTATAATATATATATAGTATATATATGTATATAACATATATATATAATTATATTTAAACATATAAATATACATTTACGCATATACTTGTAAATACTACTATATTGGTGTCCGTATTTTATATATTTAAAAAATATTTATAAATATAATATAATTATAACATATATATATATTTATATACTCATTTTTATACATTTTTATATATGTATGTGTGTGTAACAATAATATTATTAATTATTATTATAATAATTATTACACCAGTTTTTTAAAACTATATAAATTATATGTTGGTTGTATAAATAGTATAAATTTATATATTTTTGGATTTATATTATTCATATATTATATAAGTACATTTATATGATATATATTTATTTATGTTATCATATAAATTTATATTATATCATATATATATAAACACACACACAAAACTAAATACACTAATATAATTAGAAAAATATAATATAATTAAATGATATATATATATATATATGTTTACTAAATTAATTTATATTTAACATGTAATACTAAAATATATATAAAATATTTATATAATAAATATATATATATAATTAAATATTTATAATATAATATATATAATATATTTACATAATATATTTGTTTATAACTATTTTTAATTTTGTATATATTATATATACTTTTGTACATAATATAATATAAATGTATTTATAGATAAATATATAATAAAAATATATTTAATACAGTATATGTATAATATAAATCATAATATAAATGTATAGTACTTATAAACCTGTATATAAATTTTATATATTTGAATAATATATTTATAAATATATTTATATTATGTATACAAATATTTATATCTCTATACATTTTTGTTTATATGTATAAGTATTTATTTAAAGAATTCATATAATGTTCTTATATATGTGTGTTTGTGTGTGTTTATAATGTATTTCAATGCATTTATATAGTGTATTTTATTAATATATATATACACATACATGTGCACACACACACATATATTAAAAATTTTAAATTTATATAATATTTATTTTAAAAATAAAAACATTAATCAGGGGGTAAAACCCCCCTCTTACCATAGGGATGGGCGGAGGTTCATAAACCCCATAAAATTTCTTGGTTTAGAGGTGGTTACCACCCCCTCCCCCCCCAACGGCATAAATTATAGGGGGTACACAACCCCCTCTAATTTATTAAATTATATTGGGTGTAAACCCCTTTCTATTGTCATGAATTAGAGGGTGTTCACAACCCCCTCTAATTTAAGGGATTATAAGTGATTCATAAACCCCAACTAATATCTTAAATCAATGGTGGTTCAAAAAACCCCTCTAATTTAAGAGAATAAATGGGGTTGTAAACCCCCATTATTTCCTTTAAAAAATAAATTATATATATCCTTTAATATCCAAAAAAAATATTATATATATAGATACTATAAAATCCAACCGAATATATAGTTCCACTAATTATTAAATTATTATTGGTTTTTATATCACTGTCTATAAAATCCAACCAAATATTAAAAAACTAATACTAAAAAATTTAGAGGTTGTTGTGAACCCCCACTAAATCTGATGACTAGTGGGGGTTGTCGATAACCCCCTCTAAAAACCCACTGCTAATCTTCTGTTTTTTTAGAAATATCATAGATCATAACCTTGAGTCATGGACTAAATCATGGTTTTTCATAAGACATTAATCATAATGGAATAAATTAACATGGGAACAATAACATAACATAGGCATAGGATAGGATTTTTTCGCACTCACGTATGTATAGAAACTAAAATTCAAAGTTTTCAAGGCTTACTATAGAAACTATAATGAAGGATTGGGTTCCCTTCCTAAACTAGTGTACCAGTCAAGGGTTACTCTCTAGAATATTATATTGGGAATAGTCTCTTATAATAAGTAATTCACTCCAAATTGAAATGATATTTAAATAATGGGATATCCATATTTACTCAATGAATTGTAAGACTGTAAAATTTTCAGTACACCGGTAATGTAATGAAAATCAGACAGATGTGTGTCATGAGATCATAAAACATTCATCATAAAATAAAAAATAAAAATAAAAAAGCTTCATAATAATTTTATCAATTTATAACTAGAATAAAACAAATAGTCTTCATATACAATTCTTTAATTCATCATGTCATAACCCGTAGAAAAGTAACTGGTTTCATAAACATCTTTTCAACATAATAATAATCCATCTGGAAAAATAATTAGGTTGGTATCATTACATAATATCCTCATTAATAATATAATTAACATCCCATGATTTTATAAAATATGTGGATATTCATTCTAAGATCACGTGGAATAATTCTTTAAGAAAATAACCTTTCCATTTTTTGGAATCACTTATGTAAAATATAAAAATCTCCAAAGAAATATGGACAAAATTATTCGAAATGAACAATGGAAACATATAAATTATGCTTCAAATCATTTAATGGTTAGGAAAGTATTAAATTTCATTCTTGTCATTTAACTTAAATGAAAACAATACATTCACACTTTTGTAAAAAAAATCAATAAGTACCTCATTCAAAAAATGACGATATGATTCATTTTCAACCATTTTATAAAAAGTTAAACATGGGTAAAATGATATTTAAAAATCATAATAAATATCACGACCAACCTTCTTCAAGGTGAGTTAAAGGATATAAATATTTTTAGATATTCCTTCCACAAGATGAAGGAGATATAATAACTCCTGATTCCCACCTCTAATAGGCCCCAGGGTGGAGACCAGCGCCAATGGTATAGAAATATCACAAAAATGGAAGGCATTACTCATTTGTAGAAAACAAGATATGGAGATAGGATATATCAACCTCAAACAACTCCAAGATAGATATATATAAAGAAACCAAAATCCGTCCACTAGAAAGATTAAAGTAAAACTTCTAGAAATACAACGAAAACACCAAAGAAACTACAAAAATAAAACTAAGTAGCGACAGATAAATCATCCCCAATGTCCAAGCTAGTAAGGTCTAGAAAGGTCCATGTAATCTCCCTATAAACCATTAAATAGTTTTTTATACGTAGGGTGAGAATACAAGTATACTTAGTAGGGAAAAACCAAAGTCACCCATTCACACGTGGGAAAAGCATATTAATTCCCATGTAAGAAAACAACATAAACTCAAAAGAACCAAACAAGGTATATTATCCACCCCAAACTCACCATGGAATGCTCAAAAAATAACACAGGTTAAGTAATGTAAATTAAAAAGCACGTCTATATTTGGGCACCCCACACCACTTCCCACTGGTTCACTGCTCATCCCTAATGGTGAACGTCCGGACACTCCCACGCTCTTCCACAAGACTCATTGTCACAACATACCTACATAAACCTGAGTCACACACCACATCACATCTTTCCCATAGGAACTTGGGCCACAACCACCATAGATCTCAACCAATAAAACCTGGTCCTGATCCCAAAGACAACTGGTAAATAAACCACCTCCCATACAACCAATACCACAAGTCTAGTATTAAACCTCAAGCCACTATAGCATTCTCAAAGAGTCATAGGCGATCAATTCCTAGAAGAGGGATCTGGGTAAAGCCAGTAACCATCCATCCATTCTCCCTTTGGGAAGTTGGGAAAGACACCCTCCCCCATAACAATGAGGGTGTTTAGTACATAGTGCTCAACATGAGTGGGGTGCGTATAGAAAACATATTCAATTAAAAGATCATATATATAGGTAAAAAACATGCATCCCATCATATGGGATTCTAAACACACAATTACCCCACTCAAAACCACCTTTACTGGTACCCTTGCATGCACGTACCACCACGAACGATGGTAACTTGAACATTGCTTCACTATAATCCCCAACTCGAAACATACCACCATAAAATTAATTTAACATGTTATCATTCATCATTATCAAATAATTCATTTATTTATTTTCATCCCAACCTGGGAAACTACCAAGTGCTACAAACATTATAAGGTGAAGAAACCATAACAACCACTGCCAAGTAAAACAAGAAAGAAACTGACAACAGCCTTATTCAAATTTATCCTTCCAAATTAATCCTCTCACAACCAAACATGGCATCCCTAATGCACAACAACACCACACCCAGCACACCCATAAACATGAAATCATGACACAACCCAGTTTTGTCGCCCAAATTCCCAACCACTACCTAGATGTATTCCCACTACATAAAAATTCCATCCATTCCACAATCAATCAATATCTCAACCTAAGATTCAATCACACTTCCCATACCACCCCATACACACTATCAAAAAAATACTACCTCTAAAACCCACAAAAGGAACAAAACCCAATAGAACACGGTACAAAACCACACCTATCAAACAGGGTGTATTCATATTTTTCCAATATTATTCATTAAATTCTACTTTGATAAGTAGTGGTGACCACACATGGGTTTTCATCCTGGAGAATCCATTTATTTAACCAATTGTACGTGATTAATCATATTGATATGTACAGAAATTATTCACAAGGAAATAACAACCATTACAAAACATCATCCATGTGTTAGGCTAAGACCAACAATGGCTATGATTTGTAGATTCCACACAACCACAACATATCACATCATAAACAAGATAACAAATAAAACAAGTGATCAATACTAATCCAATCCCATCCCATTATCAAGTCTATATTTCATCATTATCATTTATCATTGTTAAAACTTGGATTAGATAGTTTTTTACAGAAAAATGAATTACTACACCCACCCAGCATGATAAATTATTAAATAGATATTAATTAATTTTCTACATGGAATAATAGGCGATGAAAACTCCTCCTTACCCCAAAACAGAGGTGTCAAGAAAGTAGGAGGCTCTAAGGAAAACCGAATATGGGACTACAGCACAGGCGCACAACTAGTTTGGGAAGAAATTTTCATTTCCCACCAAGAGAAAAGAGAAGAGGGACCTAAGCTTTAGAAAAATTAAAATACAATATAAATAAAAGGAATTGGTACCAAAGGCCATTAAAGTCAAATCATGATCAACACCATGCAATTTGAATATTTAATAGTCCCCCAAGTGTAAGGATATTTAATATATAATTAATATGTTTTGAAATTATAAAACAATTATTTAAACTTGATTTACATCAAATACAATGTACGATGGGAGAAACATGAAAAACAGAGAAAAAATTGAAATGTGTCATGGAAGGGTGACTCACCAACAGCAACCCACCGACAGCGATTCACCGACGCTCAGCTACAAATGTTGAGCCATCGATGTTGATCCACGGATGATGATCCACTAACACCCTAACTCATTGATTCCATGACCTATGGTGACCTACCAAAGCCCTGATTCACTGACACCCTAACTCACCAACACCTGGACTCACAGACGCCCTGACTCACCAACACCCTAACTCACTGATGAGATGAATGACCGATGCCCTAACTCACCAATTCCCTTAATAACCAACACCCTAACTCACTGGATCCCTCACTCACCAATTTCCTGACCCACCGAAGCTTAGACTCACCAGCGCCCTGACCTGTTGATGCACTGACCCAATGACACCATGACTCACTAACTCCCTGAATCACAAATTCCTTGACTCACTGACGCCCTGACCCACCGATGCCCTGACCTACCAACTTCGTGACTCAAAGACTCCCTGATGCATTAATACCCTGACCCACTGATTCCTGGACCCACTGATTCCCTTACCCACTACCTTCATGACTCACCGACACCTAGACCTACCAATTCCCTAACTGACCAACGCCCTGACTCACCAATTCCCTGGCCCACTAAAACCATGAACTACTATTTCCTTGACAGAATGACCCCCTAAAATAAAAATTCCCTAACTCACAAACACCCTGACCTACCAATGAAAAAACTAGACATTTGAAAAACTTTGGAAATTATCTATTTTTTCTTCCAAGAACACCCCATAAATTGCATTTGAAAAATTAATGGTTCACAGTGGTTTGGGAAATTACATCAGATACCTAACAAACTATTCTTTCCCATTAGAATTCAAAACCAAATACCAAAGAATAATGGTTCGGAACAACCACCCTGTAAGAAACCTCCCAATTATAAACCACCTCATTGGGGTGAAACCTCAATATCCAAGAACACCTCCTCATAGATTTTCCAAACCAAAAAAACCACAAGACATACCACACAAGAACCAAAATTCACATTAACCATACATATAAATTTGGTTACTCCTTCCCCCATGTTAAGATACAATCCACTTTGGGCTGCACTAACTCATTCGCGCAGGTTTAATCACATTTGCATTAATGCATCTTGATTAAGGATCATGTCCTTCCCTCCTCATATGTCAAGACATTGTCACACATCAAATAAAAAGGAAACAACTCATCTCATAGAAAACAAGGTGTAAGCATTACATAACAAAGAAAAACACATGAGAAAAACACAAAACAACTATAGGTACTGGTAATGCATCTCCATGTCTCACTCCCAAGTACTCTCTTCTAGGAAATAATGCCTCCACAAGAGGAGAACCAAGGGAATGGTTTGCCCATAAAACACCTTCTCCTGATGATACTAGATCTCCATTAGTCTCCCCATGAACGTTGTGTCATCCTCAATATCCAACTTTCCCCAATCAATGTCATGGAATTTATCATGAAGATACCAAAGAAGATGGGAGACATTAAAGACATCATGAACCCTCCACAAATGCAGTGGAAACACTATCAGATATTCCACCTCACCCACTCTTCTCAAATCCTTAGAAGTTCAGATGAACCTAGTAGAAATTTTAATCACTCTATCGAACCTTCACTTCCCACGTCGTTAGGAATCCTTTAAGAATACATTTTCCCTAACCTCGAACTCCATAGGCCTTCTCCTACGAACGGTTTATGACTTTTTTGGGCATGTGATGCCTTCATCATCTCATAGACAAGATGCGCCTTCTCTGTCGTACTCTGCATCACAAATGGACCAAGAAAAGATTCCTCCCCAATTTTCATCCAGCATAAGGGTGAATGAAATGGTCTTCCATACAAGGCCTAGAATGGAACTATGCTAACAGAATATTGATAGCTACTATTGTAAGAAAACTTTACCAAGGGAAAGTGTGGTACCAATGATCCTCAAAAGTTCAGAACACATTCCCACAACATTTCCTCCAATGTCTAGATAGTCCCCTCTATTTTTATATCCATCTGAGGGTAGAAAGCAGTGTTGATGCATAAATGGATGCCAAAGGCATGCTGCAATACTCTCCAGAATCATGATGTTAAACATTTATCCTAATATAATACAATTGATCTTGGAACTCCATGAATCCGCACCACCTTATCCACATACCTCGATGTTAAGTCATCCACTTCGCTCGACTATTGATCACTAAGAAGTGAGCTAATTTCATCAGTTGATCCACTACTATCCATATATAATCACATCCTCCCTGATCCATATGTTATACTATGACAAAATACATCAATATTTCATCCCACTTCCACTCAGGGACATCTAGGGGATGTATCAAGTAATCGGGAACATGGTGATCAGCTGTCACTTACTAGCACACTATGAACTTTTCCATAAACTCTGCCACTGCCTACATCATCTCAGGCCCCCAGAACTATTCCCTTAATCCCTGTTACATCTTGTAAACTCATGTATTTACCACTAGGGATGAGATAAAAAACACATAGATAACTTAATTATGCATTTCTACTAGAAAAAATAGCTTCCCACAGACCAACATCTGATTCTTACCAACCTTTTACTATCCCTCTAGAACATCACCCTAGTCAAAGAGATAATGCATCACCTCCACCTCTAAGTCTCCCCACTGAGGTTCCTCCTCCTTCTACCTCAGATATGACTATACCTTCATCTGAAATAGACATCCTCTACTTCTTCCATTCATCAATCTAAGTTAAAAGTCACATACTCCTCTATCAACCTCCAAGTGTCTCTAGATTCTCAAACCACTTCCTTATGAGACTTCCTGCTCAAATAATTAGCCATAAAATTCCCTTTCCTCAAGGTGAAGGAGATCTAAAAATCGTAATCCTATAGAAACTACATTCACCTCCACTGTCAAAAGTTCAGGTCGCACTGGGAAAATATGTACCTCAAACTATTGTGATCTCTGAATACCACAAAGCACTCCTCAATGAGTTAATTTCGCCATAGATTTAGTTTGAAAACAACTGTGCTAGATCTAGATCATGGGTTGAATAGTTACTTCCATGGGGACGTAACTTCCAAGTCCCATAGAAGATCACTCCCAGTTTCTCCATCAACACAAACCTCATTCCTAAATAGGAATCATTTCAAAACACCTAAAATATCTCCCCTTCCTCTTGCATCCTAATCACTATAGAACTGACCAGCATCCCCTTCAGATAGCTAAATGTTAGTAGGCACTGCTCACCCCACACAAAATCCTTTCCTATTCTTGTCATAGCCATCAATGAAGGAGCTAACTGAGAGAAATCATGTATGAATCTATGATAGTATCCCTCCAAACTGAGAAAACAAAAAACTTCTACCATATTCTTGGGTGCTTCCCATGAAAAAAAACTGCCTCAACCTTCGATGGGTCCACTAATAAACCCTACTGAGATGCTACATGTAAAAGGAATTATACCACTCATGTCCAAAAAATTCAATTTAATAGCATTCCATAGAGATAGTGGTTCCTAATGACCTCTAAGATGGTCCAGATATGCTCAATAAGCTCCTCCTCTGACTTCAAGTAGATAAGGATGTCATTGAGGAATACAATGAAGAACCGGTCTAGGAAAACATGAAAAATGGAGTTCATAATCCCATTAAACATTTTTGTTGCATTTGTAACACCAAAAAAAATAACTACGAATTCAAAGTGCCCATAGTTTCACCTCAAATATGACTTTGGGGTTTAACCCTCCTTCACCCTTAACTAGTGATACCCAGATCACAAATCGGTATTATAGAACCAACCTGCTCCCCCCATATAGTCAAAAAGATCATCTATTATTTAAAGAGGGTAATTTTTCTTGATTGTTACACGATTCAGTCTCTGGTAGTCTATACAGAGCCTCATAGCACAGTCTTCCTTCTTTACAAACAAGACTGGAGAACCCCATGGTGGCACACTAAGTCATGTGAAACCCTTCTTCATTATATAATCAGTCTTAATCTTAAATTCCCAAAACTTAGAAGTCACTATCTGATAATGATCCATCGAGATCGGATGAGCTTCGGGCTGTAAGTATATCCCGAACTCAACGTCACGTCGAGGGGGTGGGGTCACAACCTCCTTGAGGAAAACATCTATAAACTCTTCAATAAAATCCTAAAACCTCCACCATATTATCATCCATTGATCCCACTACAAGCTTGGATAACAAGAAATAATGTGGCTTTATTCATCGGTTACCCATCCGATGCCTATTCTCACTAATGAAAGCTATACGCTGGCCTTTCACACCTGAAAACATGACTCTTCTCCAGAATCAGTTGATAATATCACACATGGAATACAACCAGTTGATGCTAATGATAACACTATATGGATGCATCTATAGGAGATAGAGATCCCCACTAGACTGATGTGGCCCAATCATGAGTCTACATCCCTAGAAAACATAAAATAAGCTAATATAACCTCCTACTAGTGTAATCAACACTAGGGGAATGGAAAGTATATCTATGTAAAATCCCTGAGCAACGGATAGACCGGGCGTAATAAATGAGTGTGAAGATCCTAAATCAAACATGGCATAAGAAAGCATAATGAACAAACTGATCGTACCTCGAATGATCTCCATCCTTGTTGTAACTGCTACCTATGTTGTGTGAAACTACTCACACCCATATCCTCTTCCCCTTGGCTGTTGGACACATCCCCAACCATGCCTCGATCGAGGTCCCTAAGGAGAACCCAGAGGTTGACCTCATCCTACATCGTCCACCATTGGTGGAGAAAGGGTCTGTTGTCCCTACTGCAGGAAAGGTTTGGATGGAAACTATTGCTGAGGTGAGTGTTGAACCTTCCCACCTCTACCTTACTGAGCTCAAGTCAGGAACTTTCCCTAGAGGTTCCCATGGCCTCTATAAAAAAAACTTGTCAACCCAAGGCCTATGGAAAAAAGGTGAGGACCAGAGGGTCAAAATTTAAATGGATGGGGTCATCTCTCCAATGGTCTAAACCTAGAAGGCCCTAACACTGAAGAATTTCTACTGACAACATTCTCTTTTAAAAAGCACAAGTGACTTCCCTCCCATTGAAGACCTCTTCGCGAGTGTATCTTTTCCACTGAATCATCCTTCTTCTGAGATTATAAGTATGTCGGTAGGGTGAAGAGTGTAACTGCATACAGAAGAGAGGGAAGGAGTGTCTCCTCTAAGAACCTCGCCCGAGAAACCTCATCCAGAAGGAGATACGGAGAAAAACATATGATATCCTTGAACTTTATCCCAAATTCTCTCACCGAAAAACTCCTTGATAGTGGGAGAGTAGCTTTGGCCTCTTCTCAACATTCATCGTGGAAGAAAGGAATTCCACCCAGAATTCCTTCTCAATGTTATCCCACAAAACATCGGTCTCCTTCCTCTACCTGAGGTGAAGTGCCCACCACAGACGTGTTGCTCCCCTTATCTGTATCCCCGCCAGAAGAACCTAGTACTCTGTCGGAGGATGGATCAAGCTAAAAGTGATCACCACATCCTTGTTCCAAATCTTTGTCTCCATGTTTGAGACACTACCCTCATACTTTCCCAGATTCTTCCATTAGAAATCATGAATCGTCTTCTTCCACTGATCATCATCCTCTATAGGTTGACCATCCTTCGATCAACCGGGTCAGCCTGCTGACCCTCCACCACCCTTACCACAGTAGGGAGATGTTTGGGAGCCATAACTTAAGTGAAAACAAGGAACTCCTTAGCTCAGGTTTTATAGAATTTTCTCTTAAGATTCGTTTTAACACTTTATTTATTTTAATTTCCAGAAAATGCCCAAAAAATAAGAACAAAAGTCATCATGATGCATGTACAAGTCCTATAGTCACTACCCACCTAATGGTGTAGCCTCTATTTGTCATTTAGTAAGCTTATATTCCTTGCATCGGATCATGGGGGCCCTAAAATCATTTGTCATGTCTGGTCTTCCCTAGCCTATGTCACACTCCAACATCACCTAACATTGTCTCCCTACCAACCCATGAAATCATTAATGTTCCCAACACCAAACTCCATCCTACCTCTCAACCATCACATCTGATACCATTCTATCATGACCCACCTTCTTTAAGATGAGGGAAGGGATGACAAGATTCCAAGACATTCCTTCCTCAAAATGAAGGAGAGATAATGACCCCCGAGTCCCACCTCCAATAGGCCCTTAGGTGGTGACTAGCACCAAGGGTGTAGAAATCTCAAAAAAATGGGAGTCATTACCCTTTTTATAATAAACAATATCAGGAGATAATATGTATCATCCTCAAACAACTCCAAGATATATATATATATATAGACCAAAATTGATCCCATGTGCATGTTTAAAGTAAAACTTCTAGAAATACAAGGAAAAATCCAATGTAAGAACCAAAATATAACTAAGTAGTGACATAGAAACCATCCCAAATGTATGATCTAGTAAGGTCCAACACAGTCAACATAATATCCTTAGAAACTTGAAAACATTTTCATATACATGGGTTGAGAATACAAGTATACTCAGTATGGAAATATCAAAGTCACCCTTGCACAGGCGATAGAAGCATATTAATGCCCCTATGAGAACACAATAGAGACTCAGAAGCACCAAACAAGGTATACTATCCACCACAACATCACCAAGGCACACTCACCAAATAACACAAGTCAAGTAATGTAAATTAGAAATCAAATCATTATTTGGGTACCTCGAACCACTTCCCACTGGTTAAATGCTCAACCTTAACGGCGAACGTCTTGACACTACCATGCTCTTCCTCAAGCCTCACTGTCACAACCTACCCACATACACCAGATATATACACCACATCACATATTTATCATAGAAATCTGTTCCCCAACCACCACACATATCGCTTAAAAACTCTTGGGCCTCATCCAGAAGACACCTTGGAAATAAACCAACTCTCACATAGCCAATACCATAAGGCTGGTTTTAAACCTCAAGCCATTAAAGCATTCCCAAAGAGTCTTGGGTGATCAATAACCAAAAGAGGGAGCGGGGTGAATTCAACAACCATCCATCCATTCCCCCATGGGATACTGGGATAGACACCCTCTCCCATAACAATGGGGGAGTTCATCACATAGTGCTCAACATGGGTGGGGTGAGAATAGAAAACATAAGGAACTACAAGTTTGTATATATAGGTAAAAAACACTCAACCCAAACTATGGGATTCCAAACATAAATCAAACCCAATCAAATTATCCTCTGAAGTTACCCCTATATGCATTTACCACCACAGATGATGGTCACCTAAATGCCACTTCACTACAAGCCCCAACTCGAAACAGACCTCATCCAATTCATTTAACCAATTATCATTCTACATTATCAAATCATTCATTTATATTTTTCCATCCCAACCCAGGTAAATAAAAAACACTGCAAACATTAAAAGGTGAACCAACCATACTAATCATTACCAAGTCTAACAAAAAATAAACTTTCTACAACCTTCTTCAATGTTACCCTGCCAAATTCATCCTCTCACAACCAAGACCAAAATCCCTATTCCACAACAACACCACCCCCAGCACACCCACAAACATGAAATCCTAACAAAACCTAGTCCTGGAGCTCCAATTACCAACCACTTCTTAGATATAGTCCCAATACATAACAAGTCCATCCATTCCATAATCAATCAATCTCTCAACATGATATACCATCACACTTCCCATACCTCCTCATACACACAATCACATAGATACCACCTCCAAAACAGAAAAAAGTCACAAAACCAAATAGAACACATCACACATACACACATATCAAACATAGTGTATTCATATTTTCCAACATTTTTCTCTAAATTACACTTTGATAAGTAGGGGTGATCGCACAAGGGTTTTCATCCTAGGTCATCCATCTATTTAACCAAGTGTATGTGATTAATCATATTTATATTTAAAACAATTATTAACATAGATAAAACAATAGCTATAAAGCATAACCCATATGTTGGAAAAGACCACCAACAGCTGTGATTTCTAGATGTGACACATCCATAATAGATCAATTCATAAAAAAATACAATAAATAAAATAAGCAATTGACACCAATCCACTCCCATCCCATTATCAAGTATATATTTCATCATTATGAGTTATCTTTGATCAAATTTGTATTTGAAACATTTTTCCAAAAAAGAACCTTGCTAATTCTATAACGCATGACACACGATTAAAGAGAATGAAATAATTCCGTACATGGAATAAAAGGTGACCAAAACTCCTCCTTGCGCCAAAATAGAGGGTTCGCACGAGCATAATACTCTAAGGAAAACTGAGAATGAACCTATAGAATAGGCACATGGATGGTTTAGGAATAAAATATCTCTACATACCTAGAGAAAAGAGAAGACAGAACCTCATCCTTATAAAAATCCAGATCCTATATCAACAGAAGGAAATGGTTCCAAAGGACATTAAAGTCAGATTGTGGCCAAGACCAAGCAGTTTGACTATTTCAAAGTCCCCGGAGAGTTAGGATATTAAATATATAGTTAATATCCATTTAAATGGCATTAGAAATTCATAAACAAGGATTTAGACTCAATTTGGATCAAATTAAATGTAATGGGGGTTAAATTAGAAAAGCTATGAAAAAATAATGAGTCGCTAATGGGTGACTCAACGATAGCAAGCCACCGACAGTGATTCATCGATGTTGAGCTCTTAATGTTGAGCCACCGACGTTGAGCCACTGATTTTGGTCCACCGACATGACCTAAAAATTCCATGACTCACCAACGCCTTCACTCTCTAACACCCAGACTCATTGACTCCCCAATGTACTGACGCCATGACTGACTGACGCCCTAAAAAATGATGCCCTAAACCACCAATTCCCTAACCCACCAACGCCCTAACCCTCCAATGCCCTGACCCACTGATGCCCTAACCTAATGATTCCCTAATACACAAACTCCCTTTTGCACCAATGCCCTAATGCACCAATTCTTTATCCCACCCACGCCCCGACCCACCGATGTCCTCACTCACGGATTCCCTAACCTACCAATGCCCTAACTCACTAATGCCCTAACACACTAACACCCTAAACCACTAACATCCTGACCCACAGATACCCTAACCCACTGATTTCCTCACGCACCGACACCCTAATGCACTAATGCCCCGACTCGCCGATGTCCTGACCCACCGACACCTTGACCCACCAAATCCATGACTCGGTGACGTCCTGACTCACAAACTCCCCAGAACTATGGACACTATGACTCACTGATGCCCTGACTCACTAACACCCTGGCCTACTTATGTAATGACCCAATGATTCTCTGACTCATCGAAACCCTGACTCACTGATGCTCTGATGCACCGATGCCCTTACTCACTAACACCCCAACCTGCTGAAACCCTGACTCACCAATGACCTAACCTACTGATTGAAAAACTGTAAATTTGGAAAACTCTGGATATGACCTAGTATTGCCTCCTAGAACACCCCAAACACTATATTTTATAATGTAATGGACCACAGAGGTTTAGAATATTACAATAAAATATTTAAAAAACTCTATAAATTATCTTTTGAAAACATGGATATTAATAAAAAAGGATTTTTGACTGAAGAGATAAATCATTCTGTTTTCCTATATAAACATTATTTCAGTATTCTAAATTTATAGAGGGAATGATGAAACGAGAAAATATATATAATCTCCCTAAATAAAAAAAGGAGAATAAAATAAATGAATTTCTTGAAATGTATTTCCTGATATTTCATCATCATAAAATTAATCATAAAAAATCCTAGTAAAAATGATATTGTAATACAATAACCTTACCTCAGGTCCAACATCATTCGTATGTGTTTGAAACTACTGTATAATAAATTAGTGTTATTATATAGTTATTCCACAACCATACTCATTTATATCATAGAATATATTATTTACTTATAAATTCTTATCACATGTTTGTTAAAAATTCTTCATTAAAGTCAATATTTTTAGTGACAACTTCTTCATTTTTCAAGAATGTTTTTGTTTTTTATTTTTGTTCATTTTACACTGATCATGGTTCCATCACCTTCAAAATTTTATTCAATATATAAATATAATATATATTCTATAACACCCATTATTTCTATGAACTTTTATTAAAAATATTAATTTTCTTGGATGTCTTTCATTGAATGCTACACTAATTTAAGATTTTGTTATATGCTTGACCAATATATGATAACTCTATATATAACACTGACATGGCTTAGGTTATACGCAACATTAAGTTTATATGAAATAGTATTTTATTATTATAATTATTTAAATGATATATTTATAACAAAGTTGTAAAACATAGAAATACGAATAGTAAAAACTAATTTTAAATATTATTTATAAGGGTTTTATATAAATGAAACATATTGATAATAAAACATATAATTTTTTGTAATGAATCAATATGTTTGAAAAATAATACTTTCTAAAATGAATTTTTTTTTAATGTATTGTGAAAAATAATAAAATTAATTTTAGACCCTTTTAGGAATTAAATTTGAAAAAATTAAAAAAATGAATTCATATTTTTAAAATTATCTTACGGGTATTTTTGTGATTTTTCTAAAAAACATCATTTTTTCATGAATAGTGAAAATTTTGGATTTTAATTCAAAACTGCTTTTTTTCTAATTTGTTATTATTTTTAAATTAGATTTTAATTTGTTTTAAAGTGTAACTATATAAATTTTATGTAAATTAATACAATTTAGTTAATTATAAAAAAAATTCACATTGAAATCAGATATAAAAACATTCCAAACTTTTAAAAAAATCTTAAAAGCCCAATGTCACGACATGTCTATGAGATTATGTTTAAATTATTTTCTACCACTTCTGTTATTAGAATTTATAAAAATGATTGAAATTTGGAATCATAATAATTTATAATTTGTAATAAGGTCAAATTATTTTTAGAACAAAAATATTAGTGAAATTAATTAAAATTAATTACATTGATTAAGGTAAAAACTAGATTACTTAGTGGTTAAATTTTAATTTTAGTCTCCAAATCACCTATAAAATGTTCAAAATCCATTGTAAAGAAATATTTATACCAATCCCACTTTTGGATAAAAAATGGAAATTTATTGGAGGCATACGATGTAAGGGATACCTCTCAATAGTTTTCCCTTGTTATATTTACAAGAAAGCCACTCCTCCACTATAAAAGGGCACTCACCCCCCGCACCCGTCGCGTTGCACCAGCGCGAGGCCAGCCTGCTGCCCAGGCTGGGCCGCCTAGGCTGGGTCGGGCCGCGCAGCCAGGCCGGGCCGCACCTAGCTGGTCCAGACCCGGACCCGGTTCGGTCATCCCAGGGGGGGTTGGGCCGGGCCGGGCCGGGCCCAGACCACCGTTTTCAGATCTCTTCGGTCATTCTCCCATAACGTGGGCTACGGACCTCCGATCGACGCACTGTCTGTTGCGATGCGATCCTTGGATCGAGACGGTCGTTTCGGTATGTTACACGCAAGGTTTCAGAGAACTTTGTGTTCGGATGGGTTGGTTTGGATACGAAAGCAACCGGGCCCTCGGAGCGGAAACGCTTATATCTTGAGTTCCGGATGTCCGATTGACGTGTCGTCAACTTTGTTGGTTTCCTTTTGATGAGATGGAACTTTTTTCTTACTCCGCTCGAGGTTTAGACACCGTCAAAGTGCATTCAGGTTGGTTCGCTCATGAAACCAACCGGGCCCCTGGAACGAAAACGCCAATAACTCACAGACCGGGCATCTGATTGACGCGTCGTCTGTCTCGTTGAATTCCTCTTGATGAGACGGAACTCTTGGCATACTTCTCCTAAGTTTTGTATTCAATTGGAGTAAGGCGGGTTGGATTGTACCCAAAATCCAACCGGTCCCCTAGAACGGAAAAGCTGATATCTTTCAGACCAGACGTCTATTTGACGAACCATCAGTGGCGTTGGTGATCACTTTGAGAAATGGTCCCTATGGGTATACCCTATGAGAGTTCGGGGTACAGTTGAGATACGGCTGGGTCAGTTCGCACACAAAACCAACTGGGCACCTGGGATGAAAAGACTAATAACTCACAGACCGGGCGTCCAATTGACGCGCCGTCTGTTGCATTTTGACCCCTATGACGAGGCGGTCCTTTGAGATACTTCTTCGTGGAGAAGAACCTCCCAGAAACGAGCATATGGAGTACGAAGACCGTGTAGCTGGCAGTGACCGATGACTGCTTGTCTAATTCGATTCGGAGTGACTAGCATAGCCCAGTGGGGAGAACTACATTGTGAGGTGGCAGACCCATGGCAGAGGAGCACTACTGTGTGAGGTGGTAGACCCGTGGTACTCGACATGAGGAGTACCTTTGTAGGCTATGAGGGGGAGCACTACTGTGTGAGGTGGTAGACCAATGGTGGAGGATCACTACTGTGTGAGATGGAAGACCCGCAGTACTCGACAGGAGGAGTACCTCAGCAGTCTTAGGTTAGTAAGAAGTACCTCGGAGTCATGACAGGACCACTGTACACTCCAGAGACAGGGCTCTTCAGCAGTTACGATTTCGATAATAAAATATCCTGGTTTGAGATGAGTCTATGACCTTTTTGTTTAACTCTTGATTGAGATGGGTCACCTGATAACTTAGGTATATGTATGGGAATATACCTGGGTATTGGTTATCCGTTGATTTCATAATCTTTGTGTTTCCTCATGATTGAGATGGGTTACTTGATAACTTAGGTATTTGTATGGGAATATACCTAAGTTGAGGTTATCTATTGAGATCTTCTTTGTGGTTATCCTTGATGGTTTTAGTGAGACCTTGAGGGTCTCGGGGTCCCTACTGAGTATCGTTATACTCACCCCTACACGGGCTATGCCCGCACCTCATTGTTTTGGTTGCAGACGACGGGAAGTGCTGACGGAGGCATAGCGTTCGAGGACTGGACGGTACCCGGAGGTGGACTACAGGACGAGACAGTATCCGGAGGTGGACTGCACGACGAGACGACACTCGCAGGAGGTTGACAAGCGAGAGCGATGTGGAGGCTATCTGTACCTACCCTTCATTTAGGATCCGTGGTGGACGATCCAGGAGCTGCATCATCTGTACCTACCCTCCATGTAGGATCTGAGGAGGATGTCCCAGGAGCCTCTTCCATTCTTCCAGCTGTTGTCTTTTTTTGTTGTACTTTTGTTCAGTTGTAGTTGTACTTTCAGTTGGGTTTGTATTCTGGCCCATTTACTTTTCAGCACTTCTCCTTGTACATAGTGTTTTACTTCCGCTTGTACTCTGTGGTGTTTAGTTTACTTTTATAAAGGCAATGCCTTCCCAGTTATCAGGATTTATACCTTTGGTGCTAGTCGCCAGCCCCTGGCCTATGGAAGTCGGGCTTGGGGTTGTCATGGCACGGGCCCCGAGGACGGGTCGTGACAAATTGGTATCAGTGGAGTCAGTTCTACCGCAGAGCTTATAACTCTGATATTTTCTTTCTGTGAAGCAATAGTTTTAAGAGTACTGAGTGTGGTTTTCAGTTTAGGGAGTCCAGTGTTGGTGCGGGAAGCCGACGTATCCATACACCAGGACCCTGAAAAATGATTTCCGACTTTGTGCACGAAAACACTGATTGCGTGTGTGTTTCCAGAAGTTTTATTTAAATATCAGCTCAAACCAGGTCATCTCACTAGGTATAAATCGTTTGATCGTGTCACGTTGTTTCTTTCAGGATGCCGCCCCACGGACGACTATCTAGAGCCCCAAGAGTTGTTCGTACTGACCGCCCGCCGACCAACGTGGTCTCAGTATAGGGATCTATTCCAGTTGAGGAACCAGCGGAAGCACCAGCGGTACTACTACCCGTTGGGCCACCGATGCCACTAGCCCCAGTAGCAGAGGGTGTACGTCGCTTGAGCGCACTGCATGAGTTCCAGCGCCAGATGCCACCCAGGTTCAGGGGAGAGATAGACTTGTAGGTGGCTGAGGATTGGATGGAGGCTGTGGTGAAAGTCTTCAGGCTAGTGGGGACTCTAGCAGACTTCATGGTGATCCTTGTTGCCAGCCTTCTTCAGGCAGCACCAGGCAGATTGTGGAGCCTGATGCTCCAGATGCATGACGAGGCAACACTTCTATGGGCAGACTTCGAGAGCCTATTCTGGGCAGAGTTTGTACTAGACACCCTACGAGCTGTGCGTATACAGGAGCTACTTCAGCTGCGGCAGGGAAGCATGACAGTGGCACAGTATTCAGCGAGGTTCACAGACCTCTCGCGCTACTCCACAGATATGGTACGGGACCCATTCTTTAGGGCCAGAACCTTCGAGCAGGGACTCATGTGAGAGATTAGAGCTTTTGTTGTTTCTCACAGCATTCCGACGAAGACAGGGGTGATGGAGTGATCCCTCTTAATGGAGAGTTTCCTTGCTGAGCGGTATCCAGCACTTGGACCCACCACTAGCCGGCATCCGGCAGAGTATTCTGTAGTAGGCAGTAGACAGATGACACAGAGGTCCAACAGGACCAGACCTACAGGAGGTCGACCGCGTGACTCAGGGTCGGTAGTGCGAGGCACCAAGGGGAATGACAGAGCCAGACCAGCCATGCAGTGTTACTCCTGTGGTAGGATTGGTCACATGGCACGTGACTATCTGACCCGACATGAAAATGACCAGTAGTTAAATGAAGAACCTCCTAGGGAGAGGCAGAGGTTCGATCAAGGCAGACCCCTAGGAGTTGTAGGATGAGGGAGGGGATCTGGCCATGTAGCTAGAGGTGGATGATGCTTCAAGGTGTTTCCACCACCACCACCACCAGGAGGTCCACCCCGACCGCGGGGAATAGGTGGACAAGGAAGAGCTCAGCTTCACGCAGCAGAAGCTTATGACTACGGAGCTCTATAAGTGAGTGGACAGGAGCGGAACTAGTGTTGTATATATAGTTCCATGTTGTTGCTGTTACATTTGTGTCTTTGTACTATGAGCTTTAATAATATAAAGACACTTACCTTTGTGAAATTTTCTTCCTTCCTTTTTGTGTACTAAGAGGTTCCGGTTTAAACTATTGACTTGACCCTCACTTTCGAGATTCCTACTGGAGGAGACTCAGTTACCTCACGCTAATGCCGACAGTGTGACTAGACCCTTAGAGGCGAGAGTGACAGTTGTATATCTTGGTAGTAACGTCGAGGCCTCATGACGTCGTCCATGGCATGAATACATCATTCATTTCCAGATTGACTATATTAGGCAAAGAACGTGGTTCATCCAGGGGATTAGACCGGATTTCTCTTATCGGCAAAGAAGAAATCATAGCAGCTCTTGTGGGACCAAATATTTTCCAGGCCACGACAGAGTAGGTCCAGGTCATCCAAGAGCGGATGAGGATAGCTCAGAGCTGACAGAAGCCTTATGCTAACAAGAGGCAGAGACCACTGGAGTTCGAGGATGGTGACCACGTTTTCTTACGATTCTCACCTCGATGTGGAATTACTGAGACGTGGCCGAGGAAACAAGTTATCTCTGAGGTTCAACGGACCTTTCTAGGTCCTCAGCAGGGCAGGCAAGGTGGTTTACCGCTTGACCCATCCACCTTAGTTGCACTGGGTGCATGAAATCATCCACGTACCTCGGTTGAGGAGATACGTGCATGATCATTCACACATCATCAACCTCAGGGAGTTGGATGTCGATGACAGGGTGACTTGCGCGAAGATTCCAGTGGAGATCGAGGACTGATAGGAGCGGGTCCCATGTGAATGATCGATTCCTCAGGTGCGTTTTCACTGGCAGCACAGGAACCTCCAGGGGAGCACCTCGGACTGGAATGCTCAGATGCATGCTCAGTACCGATTTTGTAACCCTAGTTTGTGTTAAAGCTTTATGGGGACATAAAGCCCTGAGGTGGGAGTAATGTAAAGACCCGGAAATTCCAAGGAAATTTTTTTCTTAATTTTTTCTGGAATTTTACAAGAACGCAGTTTCTGACGACGCCTGATTCCGAGGCCCGGTGTGCCCGAAATCATTTTCTGAAGTTTAGCTCAGCTACGTTCAGTGAACGAACGGGCGGGTTTTTTTCTAACTTTTGATCCGGTGCTCGAAATAAAATTATGAGGGAACCGATGGATTCGCAGCGCCGGTAATTTCTTAAGATGATCTTTTTCGGTGTTGCGTTTTCACAGGAGGAGTTGTTAAAAATTTGTGGAAGATAAAATAAAAATTGGGTTTCAATTTTTATTTCTTTAAAGTAGGTATATCCTTTGAGTGGAAGTTAGGGAACTACCCATGAGAGGATATGAGGGTGGTGGGGCCCACACGAGACCCTAACCCCCCTTGATCTTTCCATGACCCCCCTGACCTCCCATAACTCACCTCCCACTTTAATATTGTAACTCCACTTTATCTTAAGTGACTCCTCTCCTCCTCACCTCCCACATTAATCCATGCCACCTAAACATTAATTAATTTCACAACTCAAGATCAATTAATTAAGTTTGTTGGTTTTGAATTTTGTAATTTTTAATTCATGGCATGGGTAAATAAAATAATTTGGAGCCTTATATTATTTTGGTTAGAGATGATGTGTTAAGATAAAGGGAAGAGAGAATTTTAGTTTTGAAGAACTTCCTCCTCCGAAGAAGAACGCTTCATTGACTTTGTTGAATAAATTGAAGAACACTGAAGCTTCGACGAAGAATGTCGTCTCATCTTGCACCTTCTCTCCACGTCAAAGGAAGCGAGAAGCCGCATTCTTCATCGGGCGATCACCGACGATGTGCCTTCTCCTCTTCTTCCTCCGCGTCAAGGGAGGAGACACCGCGGCAGGGAACGTCTCCATTGATGACGACTCACCCTCCGACGTCAACGGAATCGGCACCGATCCTCCACGATGTCCGATCACCACGACACTTGCCTCTTCCGCGGCTCAATGACGTGTGACGTATTTGCAACGTAGGGGTTTGGTTTTCATGTCGTGAATAATTTTAGACGTTCTTCGATATCAATAGCCAACTGTTATCAAAATAACGGAGGAGGTCGGACCGCACAAACACGGCCGAACCTCCTCCCCTTTTATTTTGTTGGTTATCTACGTGGCTTGAAGTGGAAGCGACGCAGTTTCATCGCACCGTGCGGGAATTTAGAGAATCACGACGAAGAAGTGTGGCGCCGTCGTGCCACGTCTTTGAGGTCGAACGAATCCGCTTTTGAAGTCGGCCCGCGGCGATGGGGCGCGGCGCCATCGTGTCGCACCGGAAAACCACGAAGATGGTGCGTTTTGAACGTTGAGTGCAGATCGACAGGTGACGACGAATTGGGCCAAAATGGAATTTGAATTCATTGGCAGCAAAGATCGGGTCTCGGGAGGACTGTTGGCGAAGGCGGTAGGCGAAACGAACCACCGGAGCGCGTCCGGTGGTCCGCAGAAGGCGGCGACCAGCGGCGGCGGTGTGCTGCCGGAGAAAACCGCCACGGCTGAGCCGCGGTGGTGGGATGTGAACCAGAATGGATGGTCTGTTCCAGGTTTGATGGGGCGCGGCTTTAAGTCGCGCCATGTTGACAACCGGGGGGGTTTGTAACCCCCCGCACCCATCGCGTCGCGCCAGCGCGAGGCCAGCCGGCTGCCCAGGCCGAGCCGGGCTGGGCCACGCCCATCTGGGCCAGACTCGGACCTGGTTCGGGTCGACCCGGTTCGGTCGTCCCAGGGGGGTTGGGCTGGGCCGGGCCGGGCCCAGACCCCCGTTTTCGGATCTCTTCGGTCTTTCGCCCATAAAATACTAGGACATTGTAATATTTATTATTTGACAAATTTATTAAAATTAATTTAGTTTAATATTTTCAAAAAAATTAAATAAAAAAGAAACTATGTGATTCATACCAAATGATAAGTGATTCATACCAAATGATAAAGTGACACATGTAGTATTTTGAACTAATTAAACAGGTTACTAAATATATACCCTAAGAACATAATCATATGGTTCGGTCCTGGACATCTAGAATTGAAAGACTAAGATGAAAATCCTTTTTTGTTTTTTATGGTTATTTTTAAACATTTACTTGGGTTTTATTTTTAAGTGTAAAAATGTGAATCGTGTTCTATTCTTTAATATTTTTAAAAATGGATAAAAAATATAGATTTGAACAAAAAAAAATCCTTGAGAAGTGACCATGTTATGAATGAGTACAATTCCTATTTTTGAAAACAATGTATCAAAAATAGTTTTTCTACCCCCTAGAAACCTCTAAAAATGGTGTTTTTGAAAGCCATAATAAGGCTTTACAAGAAATTACAAGAACAATGTTATGTGAACAAAGCATCCCCATTCATTTTTGGGATAAAGCTGTGAATAGATTATGTTGTGTCATAAAAAGCAATATAATTAGACATACTATATAAAAACACCCCATGACAAATGCAATAATAAAAATCATAATGTTGGATACATTAAGGTTTTTGGGTCAAAAATTTATATATAAACGCCAAGGATAATCTTGTAAAATTCAATCCAAATCCTGAGTTAGGAATATTTCTAGGGAATTCTTCTACTTCCATGAAATATAGAGTTTTGAACAAAAATTCAAATATTTTTTAAGAATAAACTCATGTGAAATTTGATGAAATTTATAAATTTGATCAAAAAATTACTCTATTTGATGACATAGTGATTCTTTTAATGGCATCATACATGAACCTCTCATTGAAAATAAAAAGGATGATGAAGTACAAATTAGATTTCCAGAACCAAACCTTGAAATGTTAAATACCAATGATCGAGATAGTATGTTACCTAGAAAAACTATAACCCTAAATATCCATCTCTTAGAAACTATTATCAGGTTTTTAATTGAATAGATTTGGACTCAAAGAATTGTATGAAAACTTATATATTTTTATTTATTTCAATCTCATCTGAAACCTTATAGAGAAATTTTTTGTAGAATAAAGTTGGGTTTTAAAAATAAAATAGTAATTAAACCAATTTAAGAGGATAAATGTATGGGAATTAGTTGATATATCATTTTTAATATCTTATTATAGTAACAAAATGGGTTTCTAGGAATATAAATGATGACCGTGCAATGTTTATTTGGAATAAGGTTATACTAGTTACAAAAGGTTATAATCAAGAGAAATGTATTGATTATAAAGAGACCATTTATCTTATAGAAAGATAATACACCATTATGATTATCCTTTACTACCCATCATACATGGATTTTATGTTATATATAATGGATTTATAATCTTATTTCTTAAATTTTTTCCTTATGGAGGATTTTTATGTTGAACTGCCTCCGGGTTTTTAAAATCCCCATTTTCCAAAAAAAATTTAAAACATCACAAAGCTCTCTATGTACATAATAAAACACATAGATATTGGAATGATCATTAATGTTATTTTCATTTATAAAATGGTTTTAAGATGGAGTGGTAGATCCTACTCCATTCAAGGAAACATTGTCTTTAGATATTTTTTATTTCATATATATAATGAAGATTATATTTTTGGTTAAGTACATAAAGAAATTATTAAATATTCAAAACTCATGAAAAAATAATTCATAAGGGGAATGAAAGTTGAGTTAAATTATTTTATAAATTTTCATATTTATTAAAAAGACATTGAAAATGTGTTAAATCAAATAAAATAAATACTTGACTTACTTAAAAGGTTTGGAATTTATAATGGTAATTTAAATTCAACTTTGATGAGTTCTTATAAATTCATTGATTTAGATGATATTGGGAAACTATTTGACCAAAATATATACAGTGTAATGATTGGGAGACTATTATAGTTCACTACTAGTAGACTACACTTTTTTTCTACTGTATTTTCTTGTGATAAATTTCAAAAAAAATCTAAAAGATTATCATTTAAAAAATCCGGTATAGTTTTAATATATTTAAAAGGAATAATGCCTATTTCCTTACTTTTTCCAAAAAAATATAATATTAATATAACATCATATTTTAATGTCGGCTTAGACGGTTGTATACAATATAGAAATAGAACATGAGGAACCTATTATTTCTTATGTAAATTGTTCCTATCCTAGTCTAGTGTGAAACATCACTCTATTAAATTATCTATATATGAAGAAGAATATATTTCTAATGTCATTTATTTAGCGCAATTTTTTTGGATTAAACACACTTTAATAGATTTTAGAATCCATTATAATAATGTATCAATTAAATGTGATAACACTAATGAAATAAACATTTCAAAAAATTCAATAAATCCTTCAATAATGTAACATACAGGTTTAAGGAATCATTTAATGAGAGATCACACTCAAAAATGTTATATTACTATTTTGTTTATCTCTATTCAGAATTAGTTAGTACATATTTTTACTAATCCTCTTTTTTGTGATTGTCTTCTTTTTATTAAAAGTGAGTTGGCTTATTTGAATTTAAATGAATTTAATTCTTCTTCTTTTTTAAATTTTTTAATTTATCCATTATGTAATTGAGGCTTCATTTTAATGATTTATGGAACTAAATTTAGTATATTATTTTTCATTTTTTAAATATTTTATTTTTATAGAAAATAAAATTATTTCTTTTAATTTTTATTTTATTCTATTAATATGTTTATTTATAATTGACCTAAATCTATAATGGGTGTGTAAGTATTTTAAGATTCAGGATAGTGACCAAAAACATAATTGGATCTCAAACCATTCTACTTTTTTATAGGTGTCATCTTATAAAAGAAGAACTATATCCCTAAACATCTTAATAATATTTTTACATCCATCAAATATGTATTCCATTATAAAATCAAAGCGAGTAGATGATGGAAGATCCATTTATTACATGAAAGAAAAAATAAGTACTATGACACAAATAGTTCTCACTATAAAGATAATTAATAAGATTTGGATGAAGTTGAACAAGATACTACTAAATAAGGTACTTCAGTTTCATATTTTGGAATTTTTTTTATGAAAATAAATTTGGTGTTATTTTTTAGGAAGATATTAATGAATTTATTAAGAACACAGAGTTCCAGTTCACTAGATTCAAGGGTATTCTATCAACTAGTGTTATAGTAAAAGAATATTGTAGTTTTGTTTATATAGA
Source organism: Viscum album (assembly GCA_963277665.1). NCBI lineage: Eukaryota > Viridiplantae > Streptophyta > Magnoliopsida > Santalales > Viscaceae > Viscum > Viscum album. The sequence continues at coordinate 740,139,169 of OY728137.1, forward strand.
TGGTATACATCCTTTGTTTTATCCATGAGGGGAGTATAAATTTATCCAAAACCTTTTTTAAAATTTAATTTGTTCTGAAATATGTGTTCAAATTCCTTTTTCGAACCTTATACTTTAATAAGAATCTTGCAAAGGATTAATTGGTTGAATTCAAGGTTTTGTGCGTGTCTATCCAAACTGAGGTTTTCTAGAGAAACGGAGAGGTAGAGAAAATATTTTTTTGGAATATGTATGTTTTAGATATCCTAATCAATACTTTGAATCTCAATATTCAATGTTACATAATTCATTTTATGAATCCCTTCCACTAATGAAAAGAAATTCTAAATTATTACCCCTATGGTAGGCTGATCAACCTATTTTTATAAAAAATGATGTGGATATAAATAGATAGGCTATGATATGAAATAAATGTAATACCTTTTCTGTCATGTTATTAAAAAAATTGGTTAAAATTGGGTATCTATTATAAATTCATTAAGATATGTTATTTAGGAGAGTGTGGCTCAGGGGGAGTATAAGGACCCAGCCTTAAACCTTACTTAATATTGAATTAAATGAGTAATTCACATTGAGGATCTTTTCAGGTTTAGAGTTTTAGAGAATTATGACATAACTATTACATCTCAAAAGATTACAAAGTAGTCGCTTCTACTAAATTTCCATAAAATAAAAACTCTTTAAAAGAAACATGTATAGTTCCATGTTTTAGGTAGCATGACTTTCCCTTGATCCCATCCTTGACCCTATTCCACGCTATGTCCTGTGAAAAACATTTCAAAAACGTGGGATGAGCATAAGAAGCTCAGTAAGGGATACACAAAGAATGAAAACTATTATATTTTCAAAACAACAAGTAAACCATGAATACTTTATCAATGTAATACTTTTCACCTTCATGAAGTAGTAAAAACTTTTCACTGAAAAAAAAGTATCATTACTTACCTTTTTGTAACCAAAGGATTACCATAAAACCCATATAAAGAACACATAACATATATAAAGGTAACTTGGGACATAAACATACTTAAGTGGAATAACCATACGGTCGACTTCCACACATATCACTTAATGGAATAGCCATACGGTCAATTTCCATACATACTTAATGGAATAGCCATACGGCCGACTTCCATACCCAATGCATTGGAGGTTATAACGTAACCACCTGTCCTGGTATTCACGGAACCACCTGTCATATGGTTTATAACGTAACCACCCGTTAAAATGTCCAAGTACCAATATAAAATCATAAAACATAAAACCAATATAAAGGAAAGATAACATTTCCACATTTCAATCACAATATATCATAAATATATTGACATAATAGAATCCTTTATCAAAACCATTTTCAATACCAAAATACATAAAAGAGTATATGGTATTTATTTTATTTTAAAAACATTACGACTTGTTGAGGAAGCCAAAGACCAAATAATACTCGCGGCGGCGGAAAAAGTCATTGTCACCGCGTACGTTAAAAAAAACATTCCTTTTTTTCGTTCTGTAAAACGCTTCGTATAAAAAGGTTCCTTTTGTATAAAAGTAAAAGTCAAAGGGGGATTATACACCGTATAAAAGAAAGTTGTGTATAAAACGAAATATGCCTCAATGAAAGGAGATTGAGACAAAGTCCCTCACAAAGACGGTATCCTTGGTTTAAGGATAAATCAATTACATAATTATGTGTGACAAATGAATACACCAAATATAATTGGATATTAAGTGTAAAATAATCAAAGGTCATTCACACATATTCAAAGGATGACATATTCAATAACTACATGTAGAACCCAAAGAAATCGAAATTGGGTTAAGAAGTTCCCTTGACAGCCAAACGGCGTCACCTCAAAATGAGTTGATGAGAGATAAAAACTGTATCTCATCACTTGGACATAAAAGTTACATCACTGAGGATATATGAGAACATATCCCAACATAACAATATGTAAATTAAAAGTCCCAACAAAATAATTCTTTTAAAAAAGAGGAGGGTGAAAGGTTCCCTTACCGACTTGGGTATCTTTCAAAACATACACCCCATGAAAGAAGGACAATAGATCATTGATGTAAATACTCATAAACGAAAGTATATTACACAAAGATTAGAATAATGGGAAGTACATACACCACTCAATGGAATTTGTTGCAAATGTAGCATAAATCTCACGGGAATAAAAGTGAGATGAAAAATCCCTCACGAAAACTCGGCAGCCTAACGGCGCCACATAAAACTTACGAATATGGATTGATGAGATCAAATAGGGTATATCATCACATTAAAATATAATTTACAGTAAGAAGAATATAAAAGAACATCCCCCAACATTACAAATAGGAGCTTAAAAGAAGTTACATAAAGGAGAGTACTTAAAAAGAAAGAGAGAAGTTAGATCTCTTACGAAAGTTCGGCAGCCTAACGGCGCCAATCAAAACATCCAAAATGGATTGATGAGAGAGAATAGGGTCTCTCATCACATGAACATAAAAATTACAGTATGATTAATATAAAAGATCATCCCAATAACAATAAAGATGATCTTTAAAAGTAATGACATAAAAGAGTGTACTTAAAAAGAAAGAGAGGAGTAAGATCCCTTACCTCGGGTCTGACTTGACTCGATCGTTCTTTAATCTCCTGAATAATAAACTTGAGTTAATTTATACTTCCTTAAGAACCTTTTTAAAGTTCATTATTCCTTTTATATCACTTATTACCATGTTATAAACATTATTTAATCATTTAAGTTAATCATGTTTGTTTTGTCGATATTTGGTTCTTAAGTCGAAAGTGGACTTCTTATAATTACATGTTGTTCGTGTGGTCAAAGGTTCTTCATATCCAAAAATGAAATTCATGATTTTTATATCATATATATCATATATATCTAGAATATACATGTATTTATAAAATCACATAATCATTTAGAGGAAAGAAATGAAATGCACCATTCATGGAGACGGTAAGCCGTACGTACGCATGAACGCTACTTTCATTTCTATGTCGTATTAATGGAATTAAAACTATATGATAGGTATGTATATTTTAATTCCAGAATTATATTAATCATTTAGATGTATCATACATCATATATATCCATTATATATATGTACTTATAATAGTACATTACATTTGGGGATAAGAAATGAAATGCACCGTTCATGGAGACGGTAAGCCGTACGTACGCATGAACGCTGCTTTCATTTCTATCTCATACTTTAATGGAAAGAAATAATAATTATATATAGGTAAATAATAATTCCAGTATAAAATAATATATAATAACATTAAATCCATCCTTTATACGTCCCACGTATGGCATTAACGAATCACATCACTTTGAGGGGGCGGTAGTCCGCACTTCTTAAAATGAAGATATCGCGTATACCCATAATAGAAGCCATAAAGGTAAGACACAAATGAAAAATAAAGAAGCATAAGTAAAACATAAACATATTATATATCATATATAAAAATAGTGACATCATAATGGCCACCTTTGAAGCTGTTAAATGAGTATTGAACAATCATCGTTTCGGGAGGCACAATTTCGCCATCCACAGAAACCGTATGTTCTTTAACCATTTGATGTAGTTGTGTGAGAGTGTAGCTCGAATAAATCTTATAAAAACATCCTAGTATATTTAAGATACTGTTTTTGTTACAAAATAAATAAATAAAAAGAGTTTAGGGGGTTGGAGAAGCAAAATAAAACAAATGAACATGAGAGAATGAATTACCTATAAAAGTGTAACTCTTTTTGATTTGAGCCTAAAGGCTTCCATTGAAAGGATTATGCCCAAAGTGAATCCTCTAGGATGAGTAGAGGGATGTGGAGAGAGTAAATGGGCAGGGTTTGGCCGGGCCAAAGGCTTGAGGAGTGTGTTAAATGAGGTAGAGGTGGGGGCCTTTTATAAGAGGAGAGGAGGGGCACTTTTGGAAAGTAAGAAATATTACTTTATTTGAAAATGTGTTTCGGTATTGAAAGGTCCCACATTGATATAATTCGTGGATAAGGTGATAAGGGTTCGAAATCCACCCATCCAATAAGTTTTGGACATGTGTAGTTCATAGATTTTACAATATCTTTCCATTTTATTTAAATCGTCAAATAATGACGTCATCGCTGCATCATTATTATGTCATAAATAATTTATTTTATTTAATGTCTAAAAATTATTAAAAAATTACTATGATGTATGAAATCTTTTTATCTTTCCAATGACTATTTATAATCAAAATTTGGACTTGTGTAACCCCACTTAAAAACTGATTTAGTAAAACAACTCATGTTTGTGTCAATTTAATTTTAACATTAAATAAAAATATATTATTGTCATTTTCCAACTAAAGTGGCTCCATGGGGTCCCCAAGTTGGCCCATGGCTTGTATTGGTCGGCCATGACTCACCCAATAGGTGTAGGACAAGTGTCATAGTGTTTTCACATTCTTATAATATCATTTTTACCTTAAACTACACTAATTACCTCTAATCGCGATTAATGAAAAAAAGTTACTATTCACCAAAAAAATATTTTCATCCCATTGAACCACATTTTACATACTAATGACAACCATGTATGTCGGATTTTCAAAATTCAATACACATTAGTGGTAAACTTTCATTTAACTGAAAAATTAGTTTGCTTGATTACCACTTAGTGGTTTCACTATTCATCAAAAATTGGAGTTTTTCAGAAAAGTACCAAAACTTCACCCTAAGCTATATTTGATATTCCGAATTCAAAAATGAAGTCTATTTTACAAAATTCAAAACATATAAGTCACATTAATTAATTTAATAATTAATTCCCGCTGTCAGAGCAAATAGCGTGTTTTTATAAAACAATAAGTATCAAAAGATTGACACTAGTTTAAGTCTGATTTCAAAGTGAAATTAATTCCAACGACCACTATTGGATTTAATGGTAAAAATATTTTATAATTTCACTTTAAAACCAATTCAAAATATAATCTAATCATATAAATAAATTAGATTAAAAAGTGGTTTTGAATTAAAATACAACATTTTACACTATTCATTAAAAAAATGAACATTATCGGAAAGATACCAAAAATTTACACAAAGTAAATTTTGAAGTCCCGATTCTTAAGAAGAGTTTTATTTGGTCCAATAGAATGTATAATAGTGAACAAAACTATATTTAATGACGGTTCGCCATCAAAAGGCGATAAGTGAACCTTTAGTGAAAACTAGGGAATATATGCCTAAAATTGAATTCTTTCCGTATTTTAAGCCTCTATCCTTTATTGGATAAATGTAAAAACATTTAAAAACATATATAATCATATTTTAGTTATTTCTATCCATTCCCGTCATTACAATGGCGACATGTTAACTACCATTTAAAATAATATTATTTTATTATTAGAGTGCAACGTAAGATTCCCAAGAGACTCGTTGTTGCGTGTTGGGTACGTCATCGAGCCTTGCATCCCCTTTAAAGTCATATTAATATTTTATTCACAAATATGGATAAATATGAAAATGTCATATTATTTATTTACCTGGGGTGTTACATCCTTCCCCCCTTTTGGGAATTGCGTCCTCGCAATTTTTAAAAATTGAGCTTGGAAACATCCTTGAACATCCCACATCGAAACAAGAGTCGGTAAAACAATCACTTTAAAACAAAGAAAGATAAGTACAGAGGTCACCCGAGTTAACCCATACTAGGACTCCATGTAGGAAAACATGGACATGGAGGAGAAAACATAGGGTCATGTTCTGATGGAGAGTGATAGAAAACATGTTTAGGAGAAAGTTAACAATAAGAACATCACAAACTTGTGATGGGTTAAACGGTGTTGGGTTCCCCAGTAGGAAAAGTGAATAGACAAAATTTTTGTTTTAAGATACTTTTTATTTAGTAATTTATTCACAGGGAAACATAATCACTTATCATGTTGACTTTCTACTTTTACACAAACTCATATTTTCTCCAAAAGGCGAGTATTTAGGAAGGCTTGTTCACATTAAGAGTACTATAATCAACTTCTAGAGAATCACCTAATCCACAAAAGAGAACTATATACTTCCCATGTATTTAGGCTTTAACCAAAACCAAAACCAAAAAGGTTAGTGTGAGTATAAAAAAAACCATCATGTACTAATGAGGAAGATAAACACTAAGATATTCTTACTCATTCACTTTATCTAAAACTAGGACTCTGTCTGAAATCCTAACCATTATGGTAATGTCACTTATGCTTAAAGAATACCCTAACCTCTAAAGTTATCTAAACCGACCTCTGATACCAACTATAAGGCCCCAGCCTTAAACCTTACTTAATATTGAATTAAATGATTAATTCACATTGAAGATATTTTCAGGTTTAGAGTTTTAGAGAATTAGGACATAACTATTACATCTCAAAATATTACAAATTAGTCGCTTCTACTAAATTTCCATAAAATAAAAACTCTTTAAAAGAAACATGTATAGTTCCATGTTTTAGGTAGTATGACTTTCCCTTGATCCCATCCTTGACCCTATTCCACGCTATGTCCTGTGAAAAACATTTCAAAAACTTGGGATGAGCATAAGAAGCTCAGTAAGGGATACACAAAGAATGAAAACTGTTATATTTTCAGAACAACAAGTAAACCAGGAATACTTTATCAATGTAATACTTTTCACCTTCATGAAGTAGTAAAAACTTTTCACGGAAAAAAAAGTATCATTACTTACCTTTTTGTAACCAAAGTACTACCATAAAACCCATATAAAGAACACATAACATATATAAAGGTAACTTGGGACATAAACATACTTAAGTGGAATAACCATACAGTCGACTTCCACACATATCACTTAATGGAATAGCCATACGGCCAATTTCCAGACATACTTAATGGAATAGCCATACGGCCGACATCCATACCCAATGCATTGGAGGTTATAACGTAACCACCCGTCCTGGTATTCACAGCACCACCCGTCATATGTTTTATAACGTAACCACCCGTTAAAATGTCCAAGTATCAATATAAAATCATAAAACATAAAACCAATATAAAGGAAAGATAACATTTCCACATTTCAATCACAATATATCATAAATATATTGACATAATAGAATCCTTTATCAAAACCATTTTCAATACCAAAATACATAAAAGATTATATGGTATTTATTTTATTTTAAAAACATTACGGCTTGTTGAGGAAGCCAAAGACCAAATAATAGTCGCAGTGGCGGAAAAAGTCATTGTCACCGCGTACGTTAAAAAAACATTCTTTTTTGTCGTTTTGTAAAACGCTTCGTATAAAAAGGTTCCATTTGTATAAAAGTAAAAGTCAAAGGGGGATTATACACCGTATAAAAGAAAGTTGTGTATAAAACGAAATATGCCTCAATGAAAGGAGATTGAGACGAAGTCCCTCACAAAGACGGTATCCTTGGTTTAAGGATAAATCAATTACATAATTATGTGTGACAAATGAATACACCAAATATAATTGGATATTAAGTGTAAAATAATCAAAGGTCATTCACACATATTCAAAGTATGACATATTCAATAACTACATGTTGAACCCAAAGAAATCGAAATTGGGTTAAGAAGTTCCCTTGACAGCCTAACGGCGTCACCTCAAAATGAGTTGATGAGAGATAAAAAGTGTATCTCATCACTTGGACATAAAAGTTACATCACTAAGGATATATGAGAACATATCCCAACATAACAATATGTAAATTAAAAGACCCAACAAAAGAAGTCTTTTAAAAAAGAAGAGGGTGAAAGGTTCCCTTACCGACTTGGGTATCTTTCAAAACATACACCCCATGAAAGAAGGACAATAGATCATTGATGTAAATACTCATAAACGAAAGTATATTACACAAAGAGTAGAATAATGGGCAGTACATACACCACTCAATGGAATTTGTGGCAAATGTAGCATAAATCTCACGGGAATAAAAGTGAGATGAAAAATCCCTCACGAAAACTCGGCAGCCTAACGGCGCCACATAAAACTTCCGAATATGGATTGATGAGATCAAATAGGGTATATCATCACATTAAAATATAATGTACAGTAAGAGGAATATAAAATAACATCCCCCAACATTACAAATAGGATCTTAAAATAAGTGACATAAAGGAGAGTACTTAAAAAGAAAGAGAGAAGTTAGATCTCTTACGAAAGTTCGGCAGCCTAACGGCGCCAACAAAACTTCCAAAATGGATTGATGAGAGAGAATAGGGTATCTCATCACATGAACATAAAAATTACAGTAGTATTAATATAAAAGATCATCCCAATAACAAGAAATATGAGCTTTAAAAGGAATGACATAAAAGAGTGTACTTAAAAAGAAAGAGAGGAGTAAGATCCCTTACCTCGGGTCCGACTTGACTCGATCGTTCTTTAATCTCCTGAATAATAAACTTGAGTTAATTTATACTTCCTTAAGAACATTTTTAAAGTTCATTATTCCTTTTATATCACTTATTACCATGTTATAAACATTATTTAATCATTTAAGTTAATCATGTTTGTTTTGTCGATATTTGGTTCTTAAGTCGAAAGTGGACTTCTTACAATTACATGTTGTTCGTGTGGTCAAAGGTTCTTCATATCCAAAAATGAAATTCCTGATTTTTATATCATATATATCATATATATCTAGCATATACATGTATTTATAAAATCACATAATCATTTAGAGGAAAGAAATTAAATGCATCGTTCATGGAGACGGCAATCCGTACGTACGCATGAATGCTACTTTCATTTCTATATCGTATTAATGGAATTAAAACTCTATGAGATGTATGTATATTTTAATTCCAGAATTATATTAATCATTTAGATGTATCATACATCATATATATCCATTATATATATGTACTTATAATAGTACATTACATTTGGGGATAAGAAATGAAATGCACCGTTCATGGAGACGGTAAGCCGTACGTACGCATGAACGCTACTTTCATTTCTATCTCATACTTTAATGGAAAGAAATAATAATTATATATAGGTAAATAATAATTCCAGTATAACATCATATATAATAACATTAAATCCATCCTTTATACGTCCCACGTATGGCATTAACGAATCACATCACTTTGAGGGGGCGGTAGTCCACACTTCCTAAAATGAAGATATCGTGTATACCCATAATAGAAGCCATAAAGGTAAGACACAAATGAAAAATAAAGAAGCATAAGTAAAACATAAACATATTATATATGATATATAAAAATAGTTACATCATAATGGCCACCTTTGAAGGTGTTAAATGAGTATTGAACAATCATCGTTTCGGGAGGCACAATTTCACCATCCACGGAAACCGTATGTTCTTTAACCATTTGATGTATTTGTGTGAGAGTGTAGCTAGAATAAATATTATAACAACATACTAGTATATTGAAGATACTGGTGTTGTTACAAAAGAAATAAATAAAAAGAGTTTAGGGGGTTGGAGAAGCAAAATAAAACAAATGAACATGAGAGAATGAATTACCTATAAAAGTGTAACTCCTTTTGATTTGAGCCTAAATGATTCCTCTGAAAGGATTCTGCCCAAAGGTAATCCTCTAGGATGAGGATAGGGATGTGGAGAGAGTAAATTGGCAGGGTTTGGCCGAGACAAAGGCTTGAGGAGTGTGTGAAATGAGGTAGAGGTGGGGGCCTTTTATAAGAGGAGAGGAGGGGCACTTTTGGAAAGTAAGAAATATTACTTTATTTGAAAATGTGTTTCGGTATTAAAAGGTCCCACATTGATATAATTCGTGTCTAATGTGATAAGGGTTCGAAATACACCCATCAAATAAGTTTTGGACATGTGTAGTTCATAGATTTTACAATATCTTTCCATTTTATTTAAATCCTCAAATAATGATGTCATCGCTGCATCATTATTATGTCATAAATAATTTATTTTATTTAATGTCTAAAAATTATAAAAAAATTACTATGATGTAGGAAATATTTTTATCTTTCCAATTACTATTTATAATAAAAATTTGGACTTGTGTAACCCCACTTAAAAACTGTTTTAGTAAAACAACTCATGTTTGTGTCAATTTAATTTTAACATTAAATAAAAATATATTATTGTCATTTTCCAACTAAAGTGGCTCCATGGGGTCCCCAAGTTGGCCCATGGATTTTTTGGGTCGGCCATGACTCACCCAATAGGTGTAGGATAAGTGTCATGGTGTTTTCACATTCTTATAATATCATTTTTACCTTAAACTACACTAATTACCTCTAATCGCGATTAATGAAAAAAAGTTACTATTCACCAAAAAATTATTTTCATCACATTGAACCACATTTTACATACTAATGACAACCATGTATGTCGGATTTTCAAAATTCAATACACATTAGTGGTAAACTTTCATTTAACTGAAAAATCAGTTTGCTTGATTACCACTTAGTGGTTTCACTATTCATCAAAAATTGGAGTTTTTCAGAAAAGTACCAAAACTTCACCCTAAGCTATATTTGATATTCCAAATTCAAAAATGAAGTCTATTTTACAAAATTCAAAACATATAAGTCACATTAATTAATTTAATAATTAATTCCCGCTGTCAGAGCAAATAGCGTGTTTTTATAAAACAATAAGTATCAAAAGATTGACACTAGTTTAAGTCTGATTTCAAAGTGAAATTAATTCCAACGACCACTATTGGATTTAATGGTAAAAATATTTTCTAATTTCAATTTAAAACCAATTCAAAATATAATCTAATCATATAAATAAATTAGATTAAAAAGAGGTTTTGAATTAAAATACAACATTTTACACTATTCATTAAAAAAATGAACATTATCGGAAAGATACCAAAAATTTACACAAAGTAAATTTTGATGTCCCGATTCTTAAGAAGAGTTTTATTTGGTCCAATAGAATGTATAAGAGTGAACAAAACTATATTTAATGACGGTTCGCCATCAAAAGGCGATAAGTGAACCTTTGGTGAAAACTAGGGCATATATGCCAAAAATTGAATTCTTTTTGTATTTTAAGCCTCTATCCTTTATTGGATAAATGTAAAAACATTTAAAAACATATATAATCATATTTTAGTTATTTCTATCCATTCCCGCCATTACAACGGCTACATGTTAACTACCATTTAAAATAATATTATTTTATTATTAGAGTGCAACGTAAGATTCCCAAGAGACTCGTTGTTGCGTGTTGGGTACGCCATCGAGCATTGCATCCCCTTTAAATCTATATTAATATTTTATTCACAAATATGGATAAATATGAAAATGTCATATTCTTTATTTACCTGGGGTGTTACAGGGAGTCATCCCAAACCACACTAACTAGGTATACAACGCTTACAATGATGGTTCCTGATAGGTGGGTGCATGAGTTAGAAGTGGTCAAATAAGACCATTAGTTTCTATAGGTTAATACTATAGTGGAAGAGTAAATTTAGAGCCAATGTTTTGAAGTTTATGAATTTTTTTATCATGTGGATCCACTTGTTGATTCAATGCTTATAGTATCTGAGTAAAGGAAAGTAATGTTTGTGGATAGTGTTTTTTTTAATGTATTAAGGTTAGAGGATTAATTTGAGCATCAAATAGTGGATTCAATTCTTCCAGGATCATCTACTGATGGATATAGAGTCAATGATGTGCTTGTGGAGACTACTAAACACTCTCCTACAAAACATGTATTATAACCACCTCAAGTTCTTGAGGAATCACCCAAAGTTAGTAAGATTAAAGATAGTTCTGAAATGAAATCCTTTTCATATGATATGTAAGTTAATTTTGATAATATAAAAGGATATTTTATTTAATTTTAAAATGAGATAATTTAATCTAAGTATTATATCATATATTTTCATGTGTTCTCACTTTCAAAAGCTAGTGTCAAAAAAATTGCAATCTTGGATATCAAAATATAGATGATCAACAATATTCATAAATCCACACATATTCATATAATTTTTTCTCATATTAGTTCAAAATACCTAGAGGAGATGAAAGATCATTAAGTATCATGAAGGATGTGTGTGCTACCATGTCTGAGTTTAAAGAACATGGTGTTATATTTTCATCACAAAGAGACATGATCCAAAATAATCCAATAGTTCTAACTGACATGTCTTAGGATTATTTTAGTGAAATTAAAAGGTTTAAGTCAAATATAAAAGAGACCTTTCATACATTAAATACTTTTTTGGCTAGTAATTTTAATTCCTGAAGAGTTTTCTACCAAATTCCACAGCTTCTTCCTCTAAACCTCTTGTAGTTCCGTATTTTCAAAAAAGAATTTGATTATATTATTTCATTGTTGAATTATGTGTATTCTCATATAAATCTTTATTGTGTGACATGAACACGCTAGTGTTGATGAATGGTTTTAATAAGGACTTACTAGGTGACTTCCATGACACCTGATAAGTACTTAGAAAGCTTGGTGTTCAAGCAGATGTGTTATTGAATGAAATTTTGGGATATCATGAAGAATATATTTGTTTAAAGTTAAATTAGATATTTAATATTTCAATAAATATTAAAAATTATGTTATATAAGTCACTTATTATTATGTCTAGGTATAAAAATATTATTTTAAATGTACGAATGAAATTTCTGATCAAGTTGAAGAACTATATTTCTCTAAAAAGGATTCCATTTTCTCATAATATGAGCAATTTCTATAATCACAAGTGGCTATTATAGGATAGAGATATACTTCTATAGGACTCCAAGGCCATTTCCCTTAGGGAACCATGTTTCTCTTATACTTGTTGTATTAGTTTCAATTGAATTAGGTTTGTTATCTCTATCTATTTTACTCCATTTTGATAATATCCTGTTAATTCTATATTTGTGATAGTTCGATGTTTTGTAGAGAAAGTGGACAATTTTGAATGAAAAGTGAAATTATTGATTGGTATGATGATCCATGTGAAAGGCTATGATGACAAAGTTCTATTAAATCTATATTTATATATTCCCTCATGTTCAACTATTTCTTACCCTTCTCATTTTGTAAGTTATGTTCAAATATTTTTCTCTTGTTAGGTTGAGTCATTTAATTGGATTTTAGTAACTAGTCCCTCCTCTATTTCTCAGATATATAAAAAATATTCTCACATTATTCTTGAGTTATAAAAGTATGATATCATCAAAATAATTGATATGTGTGTTGATGGTTTTTATTATCTTACAAGAAGAAAGAATCTTATACCTACTAATCAGTATTCTTTTAGAATTTCTAGATAGAAAGTTGATATTTTTATGATCCATAACCACTCTATTAGAAAGATCAAACCAATTTGGACTCATCCCTAGCTATTAATCATTATAAATACAGAACCTAATCCTTTTCCCTATAAATAAAGTAAATTTTCATGCTCTAGGATCCCATTATTTCATTATTGCTAAAGGAAATATTGAAGGTGTTCTTTTCCAACCATTTCAAATCCTATAAAGGAATTTAGTGGTTGGTATAAAATCATTTGTCGATGTAGAACATGGAAGATTCGTGCCACCATCTATAATGGACCCTTTTAAAACCTCTCAAACTACTCATATATTAATGTTACCACCATCCAAACCACTATCTCAATTTGACCCTATCTATAATCCTGAGTATTATGGATATTATTGTGTATTTCTATATTATGGGTGTTGAGTGGTTGTATTATTTATTCTTATTTATATTCAATGGAATAAACAATTTTTTAATTTATTGTATTTAAATTAGAATTTATTTTCATATAATCTTGTGCATATCATTATTTTGATTAATGAATTTTATTCTTTTATTAATTTTATATTCACCTCTATAATTACCCTTTACATTGGATTACTATAAGTTCTAAATTAAAAGGTTTTTTTCTCTTTCATTCCCTTCCATTTTATTGAAAAAAGGGGGAAAGTTTACCTAAAGATTCATAGAAATTCTATTCAATAAATACTAATGGGAGAAGTTTCTAATTAAGGGGAAGAAGTAAATAATGAAAAAAAACATTTTAACAATTATATATCTTATATAGGTTTCTTTATAATCCTATAAAAGTATTTTGAAATATTGTGGTTAATTTATTAATGGTATTTTTATCAATAAAAAGTGGGATATTTTTTGATTACTTATGTTGTTCAAACACATCCCATGTACTTCAGTTTTTTATGATCTAAATGACCTTCCATATGTTTCTAAAGTTTTTTATTTTAGTGTTTTTATTAGTTTTTAAAGATATATAAGTCATTTGGATATTAAATCTACATGTTCTGCACATATTCTGAAATTTTCCAAAATAAGGGTAATCTCCTTAGTGAAATTTTTTTCTATATAGATAAACTGCTATATGAGAATTAGACTATGTAAATCACCTACATTAAATGGTCAAATCATGTAAATATCTATATAGAAATCACCTAAATCAATAAATCAACTATATGAGGAATTATCTACATATATTAATTAGCTACATGAATCAGTTACATTTATAATTCAGCTATGTAATTTGGTTATGTAGTGAGATCATCTACTTAATTCGTATTGGATATGTGATTCAATTTTTCTATGTCAAATTCTGCTACATGAGAAATAAGGCTACATGGTGTAAATCACTTTCATTAAGAAGTCCTACAAAAACTGGTTGTATAGTTAAATAATCTATGTAAATAATGGATACGTGGATTAGTTTTTCTATATTAATTAATATCTTAGAATTTTTATATATGGTGACCTACAATCAGCTATGTTGATCTAAAACATAGTATATATTACTATTGGTGTACTTTTTGTGAGTTTTAATGTTGTCGCGCATGCCATAAATGATGTATTTTATAATTTTGGTAAAAACACTTATAATAAGGGGAATGTATCGGGAAATGAAACAATTGAAAAGGATAATTTAATGATTAGTACTATTGTTGAAGTACTTCCAGTAAAACTATGTGTGTTTTCAAATTATGATCCAAAGATTTTATAAATAGTGTGATATGAAAATATAGATAATCTTTCGATGATTTTTATGGGTGTGGTGAATTTAAGAATAAGAGAATATAAAAAATCAGATGTTATTCCACAAGCTTTTGATCATCAAATTCCCTAAAATCTCTCTTTTATGTTGTTCTATTTTACTTGATAAGAAGAATAAGCTTACTGATCAATAGTTTTTCTTTCTCAAATATCATTTTTATATTCATAATACTCTCCTCAATCTAGATTTTACTCATATAATCTCTTATAGAGATTCCTTATATTAGTTGTATATTAAAACTATGATATGAGTTTGTAAACATTGTACTTATTATATCATTCATTCTAAGGTCCCTCATAAAAAGACTTGAAGGATGTTATTTTTAAATACATGGTAGATCATGGATGAAAAATCATTTGATGATATAACACATGACGACTGCTTTAACTCAATTGTCAAATCCTTGGAAAAAGTAATATTAGTCTCGGGAAAAAGTACCCATCTAGTTAATGTAACCAAACTCATGGAGAATAATGTTTTTGAAGTGGACTAAGGGATTTTTATTCCATGAACCACTATAAATCTATGTGTTAAATATCTTTCTTTATGATTTTACTTCTGTGGGACCTTGTGTAAAATCAAAGATCAATGGTTACCCATAACATAAAAAATGGTGGTTTTCTAAGTGAATGAAATTTAAAGAACTAAATCCACCCCCAATCGTGAGTCCTATTATAGTTTAAATCTAACAACAATCATTACTAATCATGTGGTAACCATGAAAAAACAATTTACCATAAAATATTCTAAAAAATAAAAAATTCCTAAATCTAAAACTCCTAAAAATTCAAAATAAAAAATGATCATATAATCTAATCAAGAAAAGTGAAATGAGGGTGTCATAATAACATAATGTTTTTAGTGGTTAATTATAATTACACATCATAAAATTTATATCAATTTGTAACACATTGATATTTTATGAGAAATTTTAAATATGTATCATTACTTCGATAGCTTGCATTACTCAAAACACGAAGTTTAATAAAACTTGGATATACTATTAAAATAATATGAATTAATTTTATAGTTATTATAGATCCATTGGGATGGAAGGTATGAATATAAAGACAAAAATTACTTAAAATAAGTGGTTTAAATATGTATAAAATAAAATAATTGGAAATAAATAATTTTTAAATTAAAATAAAACCAGTTGGAAATAAAGGATACATTTTTCTTAGAAACTATTTTTATGCGTTAAAGGGGTGTTTATCTTAATAAATCAAATTGACCACCATTGGTGAACAATTTTCATGAAATTAATATATTATATATTCATTAAAATGATTTAATATTTATTTAATAATTTTTTCTTTGTGTGGGAGAGGAATAAATCCATTGTTTTTTTTAAATTTATTTTTTCTAAAAAGATTTTTTCATAGGGTTTTGAAAAAAAAAATTGAAAATAGTAATTTAAAATTATAAAAATTGATTCATTAAAAATGGATTCCATATTAGGAATTAAGATGATTAAATTTGATAAATAGTTCTATTTTATTATTTCTTAATATGAATATTAATAATATTAAATTTTTTCACCTGGATTGGGGTAAAACATGTAAAATAGGGATAAAAAGTTTGTATAAGGCTTTAAAATTTATCTAAAACTTCCATTTATCGCATTAGCTGAGTTGCGTTTTGCTGGAAATATCGAATTCTCAAATATATGGCCACTTTTTACCATATTTCTATTAATTTAACTATTATATTAATTCAATAAAAATAAATATATAAATTCTCACTTTCTTATTAGTTCACATTGGAAGAAAAAAAATTGAATGAATATTAATGTTTATTTTGATTAAAATTAAATTATCTTCATGATTGTAATTTATTTATTATTTTTATTTACTATATAATTACATTAAATAGTTTCACAACAATGAGAGAGTATCTATTCATTTAATAAAAAAGTAAAATAAATTATTTTGAAAATATTAGTGTAATATAATTTTTTTGAGTTAATATTTTACATGAATTTGTTAGATAAATATTATTTATCTTTTATTTTTTTTTAAATTACATAAATTTTATCAGTGTATTGGTTTCATTAAAGTAAAATTAAATGAAAATATCCAAAATTGATATTAATAATATTTTATAAAAAAAAAATTTAAAATTATTTAAAATTCATAAAAATGATATAATTCTTTTTAAAATGGAATTTTGTTTAAAATATCTACTATGGTCAATCTATGAGTCTTTTTTTTAATTTCTGCTAAATTCTAAACACTTTAAAATTAAAATAGTTGTTACCATAGTTAAAGTCAAAAATTATTAATAAAGGGGTTAATAAAAAATATATGGTTCAAAATTATTTCAAAACTTGTATAAATTTCATTTTATTATTTTTCAAGATACCCTAAACTCTTTTTATTCAAATTAATTTACTTTTGGAATCATGTTGGATAAGAATGACTTTATTTTTTATTAGTCTTCTATGAAATTACATGTGTTTTCTCTCCCCCCTTATAAAAGGGAACCTCTATTATATTATTTATTGAACATTAATCCTTATAACTTAACAAAGGTATCCAATTCACTTTTAAACATATGTATACACATTTTAGAGATTATGATCTCCCCAAAAGTCCAACCCTAGAGTCTTTATGAGGATATCCATATGAGTTCTTTCAAAGATGATTCAATCACCTTAACTGATCACTTTCTTTCTAATTTTTTTATATCCTTCAAATCTATGTTATTTTTTATAAAAATTTAATTCAGTGTCCTAAATAAACTAAAATGTTATTATGTTTATGAAAAAATCATTATACACCATGTTTCCAATCAAATAGTAAGTAAAAGTAGCACTCATGTATAAATATGTCTTACCATCTCCGCGTAGTAAAACAATTTATTTTTTATCTCCATATTTTATGGATGTCTATTATCATGGTTTTAATGTTTATATATGATATTTATGACATGATTAAAAATTTAAATTATAATATCACCACTACTATTCTTACCTTATAGACTATTAAAAAATGATAATGTTGCATGTGTGTACATGTGAAATACCACCTCAATTAAGTGATGTGGTTTGTGTTTCATCTATATTTTACAATGTTGGTAATATAGATAAATTAAATATTATATAAAAGATATAATAATTATTTTGTAATGATAAATTATTACTTAATTTTCTTTTATTCTCTCCACTAAAAAATGAAAATAGTGTTCATGTGTATGTGTGACATACCATCTCCATGAATGGTGTAACTAATTATTCTATCTCTATCATTCACGATTAATAGTGAAACTACCACATACCATAGAAGTTTCCTCATCATCACCTTTACATACTAATAACTACTTTTATCACTAACCCATAATACAAACGGACCATTATGTCTCCAAAAATCATCCACTAAAAAATGTCAACATCCCATTTAATTACATCATTATAAATCTCTATATTTACATTTACTACCCACAATAAATTCATTATTCCATGATTTATTTTAGTCAACAATATTTATTACAAATAATTCTATTACATCATTAAAAACCCAATTTTCCACATATAATTTATCCATTCCATTATTAATTAATTGTATCAGACATTAATATATCAACCCATTCCACTTTTAATTTATCATTCATTATTTCATTTAATATCAATATAATACAAAGTTACTAGATCACTATGATATAACCTCACAAAAATAATGCCAAAACCACATAGGCTTCCATGCTATCTTTTCCAAACAACCTCCACACCATCCAAGAAAAATGACCACATCAAAACACTATTATTTTTTATAATACTTATCAAACAATCCACAAAACAATACATTATATTCTCTAACTCGTCCCATGGATTCCACCACAAAACATTACCCAAAATTATCCATGAAAAATCACCACCAAAGAAAAAATTGGATAAAAATAACTATCCAACATCATAAAACAACTAACATAGTAGTAAGACACCTCTAACAATATTATTTTCAAATTTATTTTATATTAAATCATCACATCACGAATAATTAAAAATAATAATTTCAATGATTTCATCCTATAATTTAATTACCCTCGTTATTTGAATATCCAATTATGAGTATTAAAGGGATTAAAAACAAAACTAAGTATAAAGGAATTATATATCTCATGTCGACCAATATTGATATCATAATATATAAATGACATTTAATCATGTAAAGTATAAAAGAATCACCCCAATATTATTCAATTACTTTCAACATGTCTATAATCTTTTTAATTTAATATAAACACTCCACCTACTGAAAGTAAAATCCTAATAAATATATAATCACAAGTAGATAATGATATAGAAGTTTTTAATCCCCTTCCTCAATCTTTGGATCATTGAACATAGCATAAAGGAGAGAAATAAATATTATCCCACTACTAAGAAACCCCAATGAAACCATCAAAATCCTAAATCACATCATCCAACATCAATAACATGACCCAAAATCACCATATAAATGAAACTAGATAAATTTTAATTCCATTCTATCCTAAAAATAATAATAGAATTAAAACATATAGAATGAGTGTAAATATGGAATAGAGGAAAACATTGGATCAAATAAATCCAATCATTTCAAGAAAAAAGGTAAAATATCCACAAAAGAATGACCAAAGAGGATTTAGGGTGAGAAATAAGATACATAAAGAATAAAAGTATATCAAATATATAAAAGATAATTATATAAGATACCTAAATTAATAATGAAACTATAATCCATATGCTTCATAGTCTAGTCAAATTATCCATGCTACAAAAAGGGCCTAACAAAAATTTCATGGAATGCTACCACTGAAAGTCATAGAGTAAAACTACTTTGTTTCGTCATCTCAATACATTTTTTTATTATTTTAAAAAAACAAATTTTTATTGTGGGAAATATATAGAACCATTCTCTTCAATGAATACACCACAAAAATTAGATTCAAAATGAAAAATTCAACTTTTAAAAATCAAATTTCAAATAACAATATCATCCACATACCCTGAAATGTTTTTCCTTCCAACAAAAAAAATATTTTTAAAATATGAGATCACAAAACCCAAATCATTTTCCACCATGTTGTTTTTGAAAGAATCTATCAATAGGAAACACATTCAAAATCATAAAACAAGTGAAACTCTTCCAATAAACTACATCATAAAAATATCGGGTGATGAAAACCGTATAATGACTAGCCTAGATTCGCTCTTCAATATGTAAGGAATGTTACATATTAATGTGTCGCTTTATAAAAGAATTAATTGAATCCCGCGTATCATGGAATATTCTTCAATCTTTTATCTATAACATGATAACACCTAGACACTCTCCACGACACAGAATAATACAACATGGTAAAATGCATCTCCAACTTTAAAATATAAAAATCCACCATCCAAGACCTTCACACTAAAATTATATCATCATGATGAAATAGATCATATTTAATATAATCCTAGATAATACTCAAGACTCTTCATTATACAATGTGACTCATCACATTCCAACATATCTTCCCCTAATAGAAAAAGTTAAACAAATAAAACATGGATAAAATACCACATCATAAAACATAGACACGCATATAAAATACACCCCTTAGAGTGAAGTAAACTAGATGATAAAAAACCTTATATAGATGACCATTAATAGTTAAATCTACATGGTTCACAAAATAACTAGATATCCCATATGGAAATTCAACAAATAACTCCATCATTTATCCCCAACCAACAAAAGATTCCTTCTCAGCACCCCCATTGTCTTGAAGATGAAAAGTGAATGTATGGGAAATTTTAGTCTACTACATGTTCTTTATGTCATAAATCATTCTGAATTTACTCAAACACAAAACAATCAGATGTTATATTATCATATATGAACTTTCATTATATAATTAATTAGATGTTATTTAATAATAGACACACATATCTTATATCTTATGTATTACTTAATGAGAAAATTTTATAAAAATTGATTAATTATAATATTACATAATCCTTTTATTATAACACCCATTTATTTTAAAAAACACTATGAATGGTAGTCTATTCAACACACAATATTGAGTTTAAAGAAAGTGTGATATAATATTAAAATATTTTTATTTAAACTTGACTGATATAACATATATGTTAAATTGGTGGGTGTAAATAGTATTAATTAATTTAATAAATATATATAAATTAATTACTCAATATAAATTGATTTATTAATTATTCATAATTTTTTTTATATAACATAATTCATTACATTAAAATAACATTTATTCTAGATTTTATCATAAGTTTATTTTTAAGATTTATTACACATTTTTCAGAGAAATGAATGAATGTGCATAATGTTTTTCTATTTTAAAAAAATAAAATAAACTCTAATGAGTAATTATTTAAATTAAATTTATATATTATATATCTGTAAATATTAATTAAAATCCATTTAATTGTTATTACTTTTCATATAGTTATTATAATATCATCTTACGCTATAAATTCATTTCTCTAAAACACATTTTTGAGACACCTCTGTGCGTTTAATATTAAATTACATTCATACACATATATGAATTAAAATTGATAAAATTTATTCCATATTTTTTAAAAGAATAAATGATATTTTATTATAAAGTAGACTTCATTTTTGGACATAATTAATAGTAAAAATAGTAAAAAACTATTACCGTAGTTAATGTTAAAACTGATTAAATAAGGGGGTAAACTGAAGAGGTAAATGGAATAACATGTTTAAAACATATTTATTTTAAAATTTATATGTTATTATCAGAATTATATCTACTCCACACCTTTATTTTTTAATTTTTGTATGCACTTGTCTTGATAGTGACTTCCCATTATTGAATAGTTTTGGGTATCTATAAGAATGTCACTCCTCATCCCTTATAAAAGGGATCTTAATATCCAATATTTTACACACTTCCAAAACCAATTTCATTGGACAATACCTTCCCAAATAAATTACTTACTTCCATAAAAACATTCTTTGATACTATTTTTTATCTCAAATCCAATATATGGTGGCTTTATATATAATCCAAAGAGGTGGTTCAAAGAAGAGGTATTGTTCTTGACCTTGAACCATTGTTTTATTTCTTCTTAAATAGCCTAAAAATACTACACAATCATTATAATATAATAAAATTATTATCCATCATATATTAAAAAGTTATTATGTCATAAAATGGGAAATAAATCCATCATTCGTGTCTACGGTGGACTACCACATTGCCTACTGGTGTAATTCATTTTAAATCATCATATTTAATGGATATTTGTGATGATGGATTCAAAATTTATATATTATATTCATGAAATATTAATCATTATGTAAATTTAATATATAATATACTTTCTTACATTATCATCCATTGAAAAATGGTAGAGTCGTTCATGTGTATGTCGGACTACAATCTCAAAAAACGATGTGATTCATTTTTTTATTAATGCATCACATGGATGGTATATGTAATTGTATTTAAAAAAATTGATATATATGATATAATGATAATTATATTAATTTAAAATAGCACTTACCTTTCTTCCATCATGATCATTGAAAAATGGAAATATTACATATGCGAATGTATGGCATACCATCTCCATGATTGTAACTTAATTTAATTTTCATAACCACAATTCAAATTTATATTTAAAATTAACATTTAAAAAAATTATAATTATTTCATTATTACTATTCTATATATCATGGTATAATGACCCCTTTTACCATGGCCAACACACCAATGTTGCTTTGAAATTATGAACTGAGCATCCTCAAAACACCTGACATGGACATAATTGAATAAGTTGTTAAATATTTTATTAAAATAAATGAAGTAAATAATTTAATAATAAAGGAATAAACCTAATAATTTTATTAAGAAAATAATAATTTATATAGGTTTATTATAAATTAAATAAAATACATACATGAGAAAATTCTACGCTCGAGGTAAGGGTCTCATCTGAAAACTACTTCCTTTGAGACACATGTTCTTTTATGCATCTAATTTCTTTTAAATGGTGCATATACTGCCCCTTTACATATTATATTATTATTCCATATGAATTAAAAATATTTTATGTTAAAATTAATTTACATCCTTCATGGGACTTATGGTTCAAAATTTACGAAAATGGTAAGGGTTTATATTTCAATCTCATTTTAATTAAGGTTTTTTATGGTGGAATTTATGTTTTAGGAAATTATTTGATCATTTTATAAAAAAACAATTAATTTTCTTATCCTCTAGTTATTAATTAATTTTCAAGTAATAATACCATTTTCTTCTCCTTGGTACTTATAATTATTGATAAAAAATGATAAGAAAATATGAATTTATTTGTCTCTATGGTTGAAAATCCTTTTTCTTCTTTATCTATGTTTTCTAAAAATATTTTCAAGAATGTTTTTAAAATTATCCAAATTATTTATTAATGAAATTTTCTTCCTTATTTCATTTTTTTATAATGTTTTGAAAGTGATCTCCCTTTAATTTACAAAAAGGGTTACTTTTTAACCTTTTAACAAAAGTGTGAAAGGAATGTTTTTTTATATGGAATGTATGGAATTACCCACCATCATGACCAATAAACTCATTAAATATTACTTCATTAAGTTCACATTGTTCATTTAATATCATGTTACTATTTTTGGGTATTCATAAACCCCTATTTTGGAAATTATTTCACTGGGTTTTGTTTGGGGTTGTTTCGGGTGAAAAATTTGAAAATATTGAAGGTTTCTCAGTTATGAATAGTTGGTGCACAGTTTTCTAAAACTGTGTTCTTTCTCAATGGAAAATGTTAAAAACGGATAAAGTGGTGGTTTAATTAGATATTTAATGGTTTAAAAATACATTCTCCCACCAATGAAAAACTTTGAAACCCCATCACTAAGGGCACACAAATAAAGTGCACAGTTTGTCTAACTGTGTGACCATTCCCATCTAACCATTTGTATGGGAAATTTTTAAACCAAAATTTATTTCTAAAATCCCAAAACATCACTTTTAGGAGCCCAAAAAACTATAAGAACCCCAATATGGTTTATTATTTCTTATATACACCCAATAGGTGATTTTGTCTCCTCTACATCCTTTCGAATGTAGATCAAATCTTGATGAACAACATTCAATCTATACCCAGTAGGTTTCCTCTTACAATTCTATTTCTCCCACCCTCTATTCTAATCTCCATAGAGTTCTATATAATTATATGTGTTTTTATAGGATATAATATTCTTTTTTTAAGATCTTGAATATAGGTTTGATTCATGGATCTTTGTTTTTGTTGTTCTTCATTGAAGTTTCCCGAATCGGGATTTGTGATTTGAGATCTAGTGATCCCACTATAGGAAGTTCTTTTATGACGACCAATTTTTTTTAAAAATAATTTCTTGATTTAAATTATTTTCTATTTAACTATTATTTATCTATATAAATGAAATTTATTTCAATTGGTTGATTAAAAAACTAATTCCATTGAATTGGGGTTTTGAAATTTGATTTTGGAATGAATTTTGGAGAAAAAAACCCTAATTAAATTAATTTGGAGTATATTTGTGATATTGATGGAGTTTCTAAAATTTAAATTTTGAAATTGATTTGATGGAATTGATTTCAAATTATTATTTATGAAAAATCCTTAATATTATTTTGATAGAAACTGATTTTTTATCTTATAAAAGTTATCAAAGGATAATAAATTGAATTTTTTTAAATGAAATTTGGCATATTAAAATCAGAGAATGGGATGAATTGTATTTTAAAAAATTTTAAATTAAATTTCCCATGATTTATTTTACTAGAGCATATAGAATCCTATGTACTTAGTGAGAGATTCAAAACAACACTCTATGATTTATGATACTAACAATACTTAAATATAGGAAATCACAACCCCAATGGAATGGTGACATATCCTCCATGGTCAGTATTGAGGACAAAATGTTTATAAAAATATTATCAGGAAAACTATTTTAGTGTTAGGGAGTAAAATATCCTAGAAAAATCTTACCCTTTATAACATAACAATATTACTCGTTGTTTGTACTTAAAATATATTTCATTGCTATTGTAAACTGTTTTACATGACTTTTTGGATTTATATAAACTATTTTATATAAAAAATTTATTAGTCCATTTGTTCAAATTATTTTTATAAGTTGAAATGTGAAGAAATATTTGTTTTAAATATGAATTGAAATTCTATACTTGTTTTTTTTAAAATTTAAATCTTTATTTGGTTAATTAAATGTTGTCATATTATTATAGAATTCTTGATGAGACCCTACTGTGATTTTATCTCACACTCTAACACATCCTTCATGTGTTTGAAGATTATTTTAATCTAGGATCGATAAAGGGTATGTTTCAACTTAGACATGGTATTAGATGTTGACCCTTTGGTTTGGAGAGTTCTATCTACTGGGACCTGGTTTTTTTTTGGGTTTTCTGGTACTTGTGGTTGGACTTTGGGGGGGTTATTTCCAATTTTACTTCTCGTACACTTATCCCTAGAGAGTTTTTTTTTTATGCATACTAACTTGTTTATCTTACATCCTTTTATTTTTTGAAAAAATCATTCCTAATTTCATATCGTATAATTCTAGGTTCTTGTCACCAACTCATGGGGATCAAGAATACCCTTAGAGCCAAGTCAAATTCATCTCGGTTATCAAGTTACTAGGGTACCTCGGTTATTTGAGAAAGTTCATTTAAATGAAAAAAAATATAAAATATCTTGGAAACTTTTATATTTTGAAGAAGTTATGTCAAAGTTAAAATTGAATTTTTCCCAAGAAATATTCCATTTAATGTTTTAAAAACATTTTCATCAATGATGAAAAACTTTGTTGTTATGGATTGCTATTAAATTAGGTATATATTTATCTAAAATATGTACTTAGACTATTCTCCCTTAATTTAAAGGGGTAAGTCATGCCTTATGTAAATTTCCCAAATGCCTCCATTATGGAATTTCATTTAATTATTATATGATACAATATTATGAAACCCATTTTTATTCCTTGGGTAATTATTATGTTATTGATTATGCTCGATTTCCTTTATGTGGCACACATAAATAATGAACAAGTTATGATGTGTGTGACCATGTATCTCTCTAATTCACTGGATAAATCTTTAGGCTCATGAGGTATCATTTATGGGATTATAGAGTAAACCTTATCGGTTATGGAAATTTTTGCACCATGTGATATTATATCAGAATTTATCCTTGACTCGTGTTTATTCCATTTTATATGTTGCTACTAATATTACAATTATTACCTGATCTTATGACACCATTTCCTTTATTTTATGATCCTTTGCGATTAATCTTGATCCTTCTATTTTTTGATATCATGTTACACTATTGACTCATAAGTTTTGCTTCTTTATCATTTTTATTCTCTTATTGAGGTTTTTACCTCACTATTTTTGTTTATGTATTCCCTAGGTTATCCTATGTAGTTTTAGGAGATATAAAGTATTTTGAATCACAATATGGATATGAAAATAAAGAATTTTTATTTTAGTATGACTTTGAATATTATTAACATAATGTTCTAAATAAAATATACCTAACAATCTTTGGCTGGTAAAAAATATATTGTTATGTTAAAAAATTAAATAATATGAGTAAAAGGATTGGGTTACTATAGTTGATATCAAAGAAAAGTTTAGTTAACATGTGTAAACGAAGATGATAAAACTTTACAGATAACCCTATAGATAAGTATAAGGATAAAACTATGTATATGAAAAAGTTAAATAATTTTTTTGGATGATAAAGAGAGTGGATTTCAAGAAATTACATCTCAGATTTTATACTAATAGTGGATGTGTCTTGGGAAAATTGTACATAGGGGTAATAACTCCCAAAATTGAGTGTTGATCTTTTACCCCGTCATCACCTGGTGAATAAAAATGGTCCTTACTTTACACCTGGTTTGAAACATTCCAAGGATATGCTTAAGAAATTTGAAAAATATTTATGAGCCAACATGAAGGATTTGAATTGATGAAGACCATGAATAACATGTTATAAACCTAAGGTTTCATAGATTGAAAATAGGTTGTTATGATTTAGAAATCCTATAATTGAATTTTCATGATTATGTGGTTTCCTACAATTATTATTATTACTCATGCTCTATTTTGTCATTTTAGTCAATGGAAGGAACCTGGAGTAGTAATTTTAACATTGAATGTGATGGAAGGTTTGGTGAGTGTGATCAACCAAATTAAATGATAAAAAAATATAAAGATATTTTGATTATTACTAATCAAATATCATGATATATGGTTAACAACATGAACTTTGGTGATATTCATAACGCATTATATAAGTGAAATGTGGATTTTTATGAAACTTTATATAAAAATGAACATATAGAAAACAATATTTAGCTTCCCAAGTGTGTTGAATATAGAAAGAAGCACCTGGAAGAATAGCTTAAATGGATGTTAAGATGTTTTCTATATGTAAATAATGGTCATAGAGCAATGAATTGATAATAATGTTGAGGTATTATATGTGGAAAACATGGGTATTATCCAAGATAATTCACTAAACTAAGGGCTAGCCCCTAGACCAAGGAAGGACCTTTGTTATACAAAATCATTGAAGTAAAATGGATAGAGTATTTATGCATAGGGATTCAAAAATTATGTTATAGAAATATTTTTAAGAATGGTATTTTAGTTATATGAATCTTGAAACATCTAAGGATTGTATTAATTTTGGAAGCGTATATGTATTCACATATGACTAACTTAATAGTTATGTATACCAACAAGTATTTAGGTGTTTAAGGATAAGAATATGTTAAAATTCATTGAAACCCAAATTAAGGATCCAATTGATGGGATTTTAATATTATTAATAATATTTTGGGGTAAAATTATTGGGTTAATATATATATATATATATATATATAATTTTTTTGAATAAATGATTATTGGAGAAGAATGCTACTTTGGTTTTGCAGATGTGAGTTGATGGATATGACATAACATTTATGGTTAAATCCTTATTTTATGTTGAGATTGTTGATGTTATTTTGGATATTTGGTTATTTATTTAAGGAATGATCAATGTTAATCCTTTGGTTTTATTGATGAATTTTTGAGATTAATATATTCATATTAGTTTTGCTAATTATCTTAAATTATGATAACCATTTCTTGTTTTGGATAATGTCTAAATACAATAGGAATATCGTTATTTCATAATATGAAGTCATGTGATTCATTAAATATTAATTTTAGTGCTTCAGGAAAAAAAATCATCTTGGATATCCATTCCTTAGAGAAAGAGGTGAAGTGTAAAGTGATTGAATCACAACTAAAAGATGAAATTGTGTTTATGAAATAAAAATATGTCAAGTAAGTATATTTTTTGGTGTTCACTATCATAATAGTAAAATAATCCCTCGGATATTTGAAAAGGATCTTGTAACAAAAAATTTATCATATTACCTTTATATCATATGAATAAATGGTCTTCTAACTCATCACAGATTTATGGTTTTGTGGTTGTTAACATTCTCTTGACCATTCACTTTCTTGTGATCAATGGTCTCTATCACTCTCTATAATTATTCACACTTTTTTCTATGTCTATATTTTCACTTCCCACTAATGTTCTTGAAATTTTAATCATTTTTATGTATTATTCTATATGACCTTTAAATTTTCTTTAACCTATTTTTAATAGAAAGTTTTATTAACCCTTTTTACGATGTCAGTTTTCCACAAAGGGAATTTTAAAATTTCCAACACTTGATTACCGAAAAAAGTTAAAATTTTGAGAAAAAAATTTATTTAATTATTGTAAAATGTAAAACCCTTACATTTTATAACAATACTATTCTAGAACATGTATTCAACATGAAACAATGATTTTAAATGATGCACGATATAATATTAAAATATTATTATTTAAATGTGATTAATATAACCTAACTATTAAATTTATAGGCATAAATAGTATTAACTGATTTATGAAATATATATAGATTTCTAAAAAAGTGTAAATTTATTTACAGATTCTTTATAAATAAAAACTCAACTGTAACAAAGATAGTTTATTCTATAAAAATATACATTATTGTAATGGACCGGACCCCTCCGGTCCATTCCTTTGTTGAAATCGATGTGGTCAACACGACGCACGTTATAATGATAATTTTAATACTGATGATAACGTAAAAATATGTTAATAATAATGATGATGACATAAATTGTGTGATTAATTAAACTAAAAAGAATAATCATGATAAAATGATTTAATTGGTGTTATTATTATTAATGATGTGAAGTGGGAAGGTGTCTGATCCATTAGACGTTGATAAATGAAACATGCAGTTTTTTTTATTAATTGAGTAATTGTTGAAATTAAATTTGAATAATAATTATGGCTGTTGTGTTATTAATATTATTCATAATATTAATAATAATGAGAAATTGATGAAATGAGTCATGGTATTTATTGAAAAAAATTAAATGAAGATGCAAGTGGAAGCATGGTGGTGCGTTCATAAAATTAAAGGTGAGTTTGTTATTTTGGGTTTATGAAATTGAATGGTTTTAATTTAATAAAATTGGTTTCAATTTAATCAGTGTGAAATAAAAATAAATAGAATTAAAATAATTAAATTTATGGATGTTACATGACATTGACGTGGCATGGTCGGATTCAGATATCCAACAGGGTGGTTTAACGTGGTCAATGCGACGAGCGTAAATCTTTTTGTTATTAAAAACAATAACGTCGGTGAGTTAATAAAATAAGTTGATGAAATTGTTATTGAAGAACAATAAATAACAATGATGGCGTAAAACTATATGTGAGAGGTTAATAAAATTAAATTTATTAAAATGGGGTTGAATATGTATGTTATATTAATTTTGTTTTGTCATTTAATTCAATTAAATGAAATGGTTTTGAGTCGCATGGAATGGTTGTGCATAGGTTCTCCCAAAATTGAATTATGAAATTAATAACATTGATCGTATAATAAATATAATAATACAATTAAAAGTAGAATGGTTTTATTTAATAAATTATAATAAATTTATGGGGAGGCGCATGAGATGGGGAGGGGAGGCGTGAATTCCCCCTTTCCCTTGTATAAATCATTTTTTTATATAATTCAATTTAATATATCATATATTTTATATTATGTTGATTTAATATATTAAAATAGTAATACAATAATAAAATAAGGGAGTGCGCATGGTGTAAGGGGAGAGATTCACGCCACAAGCCCTTTTGATCAAAATATTAAATTATTATAATAATAATAAAATAATATTATTATTATTTTGGGTGATCAAAACTTAAAAAGTCTATAACTTCTTCATATGGTGTCGGAATGACGAACCGTCAGCGGCAGTGTAATCCTGTAATCAAGACGGTCATTTTAAGTACAGTGATGGATACCTTTTTATGAATTATGTCTCGGGTCAACGAAACACACATATTAATAAAATTGAAGTTATTATTAAAACGCGTGGAAACCGCGTGACGTGTCGTGTGTTGACCAGTAAAAACGCGTAACGGGTGTACGGTCACACCGTGTATTCATCAATACACACTACATACTGTTTTACCTATTTGTTTCCTATATAAGAAAGGGTCGCGAATTATTTTTCCAGACCAATCGCTTCTTCCTCGCACGACGACACTCTTGGATGATCAAGAAGTCTTCCTCCTCTAACTTCTTTGTCCGAGCTCCGAATTACGATCCGTCAGTGGCCACAGGATCGTAGCGATGAGATGAAGATTCTAAGCCCGGACTTTTCACCTTTCCTTCCGGCCTTCCTTATCCAGCTTCCATCCTAGGAGGCGTTTGTCGGGTTTGGCGAAGGCGGAGGACACCTAAGGACGTCGTCGGAAACGACGTGATCGGGACCTTTTGAGGTAGGGGTTTACCTTCGTCTCTCTTTTTGGTGCAACAAGCGGGGTGGGATATTTTTCTTTTGTTCCATGGGATGCAGTTGAACTTTAAATAAAGATAATAACCAGATAAAGAAGGGTTTGGGGTTTTGTGCTGTTTCTATTGCCTTCCAGTTTCTTTATCTTCTGATCGTGATTTTAGATTGAAAGGCCTTTGCCTACTGAAAAACAAGGTCATTGGTGGCCTTTGCGTGCGCAATTGATATCTGAATTGTTTGTGGTTGGTTTTGTTAAAACATGGAAAATGGATAAGCACGTAAAGACTGGCTGATTAAATGAGAATGAAAACCTTTTGTGATCACCCCGGTTGAACAAAGTTGGAATAATGAACATGTTGGTGGTTTGGTTGTTTTGTGGAAAATGCCTTTATTTATGAAAAGTGTTTTGATTATGAAATGTGTTTGGAAGTAAAAGGTGTTTTCAAATGCGGAAATTTTTTGTGTGTGGTAAGGGTTTTATGTGTGGAACTTTGAAATAAATGAATGATGGAATGTTGTATGGTTGTGATAATCTTTTGTAAATGAAATGGCATGTGGTTGCTTGCATTTTACCTAACCTTGGTTGTGAATGGCAGGAATATGTTTGTGAAAGGTTTTGTCTGGATGATAGTTACCCAGTAGTAATAATTTGTTAAACCATTGCATAAAACATGAAAGCCTAAATGGGGTTGGGGGATGATTGTTTGGTTGTTGATGCATGCTTCGTGGTAGCAGTGTCGAGGCACATGCTCAGTTTCTCTTTTTAAGAAGCCATAGGTTGGGCTGTGTGTTTGGTATATGTAGATATATAATTGTATCTTTGTGTTTTGTCGCACCACACCCATGTCAAGCACCTAGTGCCGAACACTCCCATTTTATGGGAGAGGGTGTTCCCCCTTAGTTACTAGCTCCTTCCTGCTCCTTCTTCCACAGGCTATGATGGCTTGAGGTGACATTACACCCAAGACTCTTTGGGTAGGTCTCGGAGGCTGTGATGGCTTGAGGCGACCTTTAGCCCAAGACTCTTCGGGCAGGCTTACCATTCCAAAGAACCTTCGGGATGAGGCCCAGGTGTCTGCGGGCGGGTTAGTGGTGGTGGCCCAGGTGTGTGCGGGCGAGATTCGTGGTTGTGAGGCCCAGGTGTGTGCGGGCGAGATGCGTGGTTGTGAGGCCCAGGTGTGTGCGGGAGGGATGCGTGGTTTGGCCCAGGTGTGTGTGGGCGAGAAGAGTGTGGTAGCGTCAGGACGTTTGCCGTTAGGAAGAGCATCATCTAATTAAGTGGGAAATGGTGCGGGGTACCCAATACTTTTGTTCTATATATATACTAAACTTGTTTGTGTTACTTGGTGAGTGTGACCAGTGAGGCTGGGTGGATAGTTTTTCCTTGTTAGTTTCTGGTTCTTCTGTTTTCTCACAGGACCTTAGGGTGTCTCCCCACTTGTGCACGAGAGCTTTAGGTTTCCCTACTGTGTATACTTTTATTCTCACCCTACGTTTACTTTTAGGTTTCCAGGAGGACTACCAGGGTCGTGCGGGACCCTACTAGTCGGGCAGTTGGAGTTGTTGCAGTTGTTGTTCTCTTGTTTTCTTTGGCATTGTACTTTTGAGCTTCCTTGTACTTGTACCTTGTTATAAAAAATTGTATAAACATGCATGTGGGCTTGGTTTGGGTTTATTTATATACACTTGTTCTTTTCCCTTTTTGGTGGTTGACTTGTCCTATTTCCCAATCCAAAATAATAAAAAGGGTAATGCCTCCCATATTTATGAAAACTCATACCCTTGGTGCTAGTCGCCAACCCGGGGCCTACTGGAGGCGGGACTCGGGGGTCATTATCTTCCTTTCACCATTTCCAGATCAGGAGGGGCATCCTTGGTGGGAGGGGGTCGTGACAATTACCCATAAAAATAATTTTTTATGATACAATATTATAATTAATTTTTATAAATTTTAAAATATTTATTTTATAAAAAAACATATTTTAAATCATCATCTCAATATTAAATTTCAGTGATATTTTTAAATTTTTTAAAAAATATTGATTTTTTATTGATTAATGAACAATACCAATTTTTGGAAAATTGAAATTTCCTTTAATAAATTTAATAATTTAAAATTACCATTTTTATATTAATTTTAATTAAAATTAAAATATGTATTATTTAGTATGATATAATCTAATTAATTTCATTTAAACCACCTTTCTACTAGATTTTAACATAATTATATTTTTATTCTTCAAATCACATTTTTCTAAAAACTATTTTAAAGTGCATAATGTACTTCTAATTTAATAAATTAAAATAACCTCTAATTATGAATGATTTAAATTAAATATATTATATATATATATATATATAAATTTATGTTCATTTAATTACTATTTCTTATCATATAGTTGTTATACTAGATATTTTATACTTGAAAAATGTATTTCCTAAAAAATTATTTTTTCGACAAATCTTTGGGTTTATTTTAAAATTAAATTTTTTCACTATTATGAATTGAATTTTTTAAAATATATTAAATATTTGGAATTAAAAAAATTAATATTAACTAATAAGATAAAATTAATTTTTTTCATATGGTATAGTAAAAATAGAAAATATTTGTTACTACGGTTAATATTTAAACTGGTTTACCGGGAGGTTAAACTGAAGAGGTAAATGAAATAAAAATTTAAAAATATTTATTTTATTTATAGATGTCTTTATAAAAATTATATCTCCTCCAAAGATTTATTTATTAATTTTATAGTCACTTTTCATGTGAGTTACCTCCCATTATTAAATAGTACTGGGTATTTACAAGAGTGTCACTCTTCCTCACTTATACAAGGGAACCCCTACCCTTTCACTTGTACACTTCAAAAACCCATTTTCTTATAAAATTTATACCCATATACCTTAACTTATTCCCTATACACTTCTAAGAGGTTTTGGTTTGATCAAAAATTTAATATAGGGATTCTTTAGGTTTATTCATAAAGAGGTGGTCCAAAGAAGAGGTAATGTTCTTAAGTGAGGATCTTTGTTTTATTTATTCTTCCACCTCCATCAATAATTACCATATTAATATAATATAAAAACATAAATATATACCATTCAATAATATTTTATTGTGTTAATGTAATAACATAAATCTATCTCCACTTCCATCAAATGAAAAACAAAACCATCGTCCATCCTTATAGAGGACCATCGCCTCGTGAACTGATGTAATTTTTTTTCCATAATTTCCTATTATTTATATTTTTTATGATGGATTTAATATATATATATATATATATATTATATTAATTAAATATTACTAATTCTGTAAAACTAATCTATTATATAATTTTTTACCTTACAATCCACTAAAAAATGATAGTGTCATTCCTGTGTATAATGGAAAACTATCTCACAAAGTGATGTGATTCATTTTCTCTTAAGGAACCACATTTATTGTATATTTAAGGGTATTAAAAGAAATAATATGATATTTATGAAATAATTATCATTATTTAGTGATAAAATAACACTTCCATTTATTCCATTATGACCATTGAATAATGGAAATGTTACACATGCGAATGTACGGCCTACTCTCTGCATGATTGTAACATAATTCATTTCTCAAAATCATAAATCATGGTTATTATTTAAGGTATAATTTAAATATAAAAATTATAATTATTTCTGGATTATATTTATAGATATTATGGAATACTTACCCCTTTGACCATAGTCAACACACAGATGCCATTTTAAAATTATAAACTGATCATCCTCAAAACATCAGACATGGACATAACTGATTAAGTAGTTAAATACATCCTTAAAATAAATGATGTAAATACTTTAAGTAAAATATATTAATACTAGAAATGGTCATAAACAAAATAATTTAGATAATTTTATTATACAGTAGATAAAATACATACATAGAAAATTAGTGACTCATGCTCGGAGTTTTATCTCAAAACATCCTTTTTTGAGACATGTGTTCTATTATGGATAAAATTTATTTTAAATATTTTATATAATAAACCTTAACATATTATATAACAATTTATTCATACTTTATGATATTTTAATTTACAATTCACTTAATTTAGTCGTGGGATTTTTGATTAAAAGTTACCAAAGTGGTAAGACTTTATGTTTTAATCTCATTTTAATATAGATTGATTATATTTGAGTTTTCATTAAAGGACATTATATAATCATTAATAAATAAAAACTATTAATTTCATATTCATCTATTTATTCATGAAATTTTCAAGAAATAGTACCATTTTTCTCTCTTTGGTATTAAAAATGATTCAGAAAACGTTTTTAAAAAAAGATGACTTTATTTCTCACTTTCATCGAAATTCCTTTTTTTCTATATTTTTGTTTTATAAAAATATTTTTAAGAAAATTTTTAACACTAAAAAAATGATTTATTAAATACATTTATCCATTTTTTATTTTTACAAAATGTTTTTAAAGGAATTTTATTTTTTTTATGAGTTACTTTTAAACATTTTTACAATAGTTTGAAAGGAGTGTTTTTTATACATTATTTACAAAATTAGCAACCGTTATGACCACTCAATGCTTAGAAGGATACTTTATATGTTTAAATTTTTATTTTTTAATAAATGACTTCTATAATTTTTTCCTATTTTTATATTATTAATAAGTGATTTCAAAGTGTTAAGGGTGTGTTTCTCAAGAAATATTCCATTTGATCTTTTAAAACCATTTTTAGGAATGATGATGAGCTTTTATGTTATGTTTTACTTATAAATTGAATATATATATATATATCTCACATATATACCCATATTTTTATACTTTAATTTTAAGGTTTAATACATTCCTTATGTCCATTTCTCAAATTCCTTCAATATGAAATTTCCTTTGATTATGATATGAGATGAGATTATGCAACCCATTTTCTTTACTTGGGTAATTATTATGATAAGAATTACGATTGGTTTACTTTATGTGAAACACATAAATCATGATCATTTTATAATGGGTCCAACTTGATATCAGTCAAATTCATTAGGTAAATCTTTAGTCTCATGAGGCATCATGTATGGACAATCAAATATATAAGTATTATTTTAGTCTCGCATTTATTTTTTTGAACCTAGTATCTAAGATAGACTAGGATACTCTATATTTAGGTTGTAATTAATATATATTTATGTTAAGAATCATGTAATAATTTATGTAAAATTCTAGGGTCAGTATATTTATATCCACTGATCAATTATCCATAATAACCCACTATTAAAGAAAAATAGTTTCACATTATTATAATCCGTTTAAAATAAATATTATTATACTAAGAATATTTCCATTAAATAAATTATTTGACCTATAATGATTTATATTTTTTGGAATTAAATAAATTTAATGAGTACTGATTTAATGGTTAATCTCATTTTTTTACAAAGGATGTGGTGTTAAATTACTTCATTATTTCAACATATATATCTTGTATATCTTAAATTAACCTAAAACGTGTTATAATATTTATGAATGATATAAAATAGATTGTATTTATATTTTTAATCTTCACTGATTAAAATATAATAATAAAAATCATATTTGATTAAATGTTATTTAAATAATATTTATATAAATTTTAAAGTAGTGATATTACATCCCTTCCCATTTTGAAAATTATAATTACCTAGGATTAATAGAAATCCCTCTATTGAGACCAATCATGGGATAATTTCCTTCTATAATGATTATATCATGCATCACATTATTTAGTTAACAAAAAATATTTAATGATATATGCATTTTTTATTATTTAATTATCTTAGTATATGAAGATAGTATTTCTATAGAAAAAAGGAACTCTATATTTAATTTATCACAAGTAATCACTATAAAAGTAAATATTTTGATTCTATGATAGGATAAAGAGTTTTTTGTAATAAAATTTCTATGTCGATTCCTCGCATAGTTTACATATAGAAATCAATTAATCATTTTTAATATAAAATTATAAATATCAAATAGGATTTCTTGTTAATTCTATATTTTATATTTTATGGAATATAACCTTTATTTAATTTAAATATTGTTTGAAAAAATTACTTTGATAAAATTTATACTAAAGCTCACATTCTATATCAATATATAGTTCGAGAATAGAAAAATATTATAGGTTATATTACTAGTCTTGGTTGGGATTTCACATTAAAAATAACAAAGGCATGTCTATATATTGGATAGGAGTTTTGATTATTTTACTAATGGGATCTTTTCCACTATTATTTATATGTGTTGATAATTACATATTCCCTATAACGTTAATTTATATTATTCTATGATTTGGTAATTAAATTTTCATTTTT
The DNA here is from genome assembly GCA_963277665.1 of Viscum album. Taxonomy (NCBI): domain Eukaryota; kingdom Viridiplantae; phylum Streptophyta; class Magnoliopsida; order Santalales; family Viscaceae; genus Viscum; species Viscum album. Next base: position 740,176,494 of record OY728137.1, read on the forward strand.
TATTTATTATTATTATTTTATCACTATTTATTATTCTATTATAATTTATATTCTATGTTTCTCATATTTTATGCTAAATAAATATTTTGAAGTATAGGATCTTAAGGATGAAGAATAATATCAGAATTTTTTAAAGTACAAAACATAACATATATATTAAAAGTTGGAAAAACATTCATGTTGGAAATTTCTTCAAAAAAAGAATTATATATTAAAAAATATATATCTTAGTTATTGGATATTTCATAAAAGAAAATATATTACATATGAAAAATAACATACATATGAAAAAAATAATAGTACACATAAGGATGTATATATTAAGGGAGATTTCAAATAAGATTAAAATATAATGACTTTCATGGAAATTGATTGGAGTATTGAATGAGATTTCATATTTGGAAACTTCAATTTCCCTGAATATATTTAAATATGATTTTCCAATTCTATATTACCTCTTTTTCAAAAGGTATTATTTTAAGGATACTGACTAGATATTTATGTGATATTTTTTTGAATAATAATAAAAAATAATGAATTATGAAAAGATATTTAAGATGATTTTTTTACATGATTATTCATAATTTATTCTTAAATAATAATTTCTATAAAATATATATGAAAATTATTTTCCAAGTGAAAATAAAAGATGGGTTTAGTTATGGGAGTTCCTTCATCAAGGAAAAATACATCGATCACTATTACTTTATTATTAATTTTTTATCAAAGAATGGAGTCTAAAATGATTAAAAATATATTTTTATTATATACAAATATTTTCGGGTTATTTGAGGGAAGTTATAACATGTTACAAGAAGAAGAAAAATAGTTGAAATATTCTATATATTATGATGGTTTCCAAACTGCTACATTTCAAAATTACTTAATGACTGAAAGAAAGGGATAATGAAATTTAAGAAAGATAAGGAAAAAAACTAGAATGATGTGTGAGCACTAATTAAGGATGTATTAAATACTGAGATAAAGAAAATAATTTTTAGTGACTTTTAATTCAAACTTATACATTTTACTCCTTTTTCTTATTTAACTATTTCATTTTTAAAGGAGAATGGTTCTCTTATTATCTCTACCTTAACTTCTTTTGAATATCTAGAAATGCATAAAAATTGGGAAATGGTTTAAAAGGTTCTTCTTTAAATAAGAAATACTTGACCCCGGTGTGAACTAATGAAATAAAATATCACACTACCCACTATTAATAAATGTGTGAGTTACAATTGAGTAGGGTTTATCTTTTAAATTTGAGTTTTCTCATATCTCACTATTTCTTTATTTCATTCTGTGCATCAAAATGATTATTTTTTGCTTCATATTTCTTCTCTACTTATTTACATACATGCATAGTATTATGCAAGAAACACCTTTGTAGTACCCCTAGTTTTTGAGATGTAACCCTTCCTTTGTGTTTTTAAGGATATATAGTATAAGAGATAATGTTCGGAGAGTTTGGTGAACTTTTAATCTGTTTTTGGGGCTAAATGAGAGGAACATGGGTTTCCCACGATTTATCCAAACCATGTATCCATCCTAGTAGAAACCATGAAAAATAGTAGGTTTAAGGCAGATAGCTTCGACACAATGTGTGCATGGTTATGTTGACTCTATGAGGAGGTCGGGCGAGTATCTTCCTAGGCAGTAGCTAATGTCATGTTAGCACACGGTTTTTCTAACTGTGTGAACTAACCATATGGATGGTTTATGTGAGATCCTAAAAAAGTGGATCACACATTATTTTTTCCTCTAAGTGGATCATTTTTTCTCTTCAGTGACCATAACTCTTTCTCCCTTTAAGGTAGAAGAAACTCCCCCATGCAATTTGGAGTCAATATGAAGTCTTACCGTGGTGTTTTGAACCCGGATTCTTGAGTTATGTGATCGTTCTTCATCATTCTTGATCGGTTTCTTAGATCTACATAGATCTAAATCTCCTCTCTTCTTGGATTTTCATATCTACACCCATTATGGGTAAATCTATGAGTGTGGAGGCCAAATTAGTTTAGATTTGGTCTTGATATTTCTAGGAGAAGATATCTAAGGAAGTTCCGTGAATAATTGACCCTGTTTTCTAAAGTGTTCTTCGTCCGTGTCAAGTTTCGCCAAAAACCTTTGAGGTCGGTGTCTTCTTTCTCGACTTCACTTAGTATAAAAAATGGTCATGCTATAAAATTTATTTATTTGTGATGAATTGAACATTACATGGATGGTTATGATTTCTTAGAGACCATCTTTTGTAATGGTTTGGTAAATTTTAGAAATCTAGAAAATTTGGTGTTTCGAATAAAGTGATTTTGTTCTTTGTTTTAAAATGGGGATTTTAAAATGGGGATTTTCTAGAATTATGGAACATGGATTTGATTAGATATTTTCAATAAAAATATGATGTTTTATTGAAATTAAATGGTTGTTTGGAAAAAAATTATTCTTTAGTTTTAAATAAAATTACAGTTTTACTGAAATGATTTGAAATGGTTATTTGGAATGGTTTTGAAATACATGGGGTTTTGTGTTATTTCATAATAAATGTTCCCCTGAATAAGGGATGTGTACCATTGGATAAAAGGAGTGTGACCCTAGATTGAGGGTGTGTGTCATTGGGACATATGGTAATTAGATGAGATACTGCTCATGAGTATGGAACCGTCGAACGAATCATACATCTGTGGGTGTGTTTTGAAATATAGAATGGGTATGAAAAAATGATAATAATAATAATTGGTTTTTAAGCCTTGATTAGTTATTTTATAGAAAAATAAATATCGAGAAATTGGTTTCATTTATTTTTGTCTTCACTTGGTTGTAAATGTTTTTTTGAACTTGTTAATATTTCATTATTAACCATTTTCAGAATTATTTTATATAAACAGTTTTATATAAATGTTGATAACCATTATAACATAGTGGCGTGAGAATGGAAGTCATTTGGAAACCAAATATGTTATATAATCACCCATGCATTGTCACTTTGGTTCTTTTGCAGATGATACCTTCCAGGACTTGGGAAAAGGTAAATTATCACACTTCTTTAGCACCATGTCGTGATAATTTGGACTACTTGGTGATGTTGGAGCTTAGAGATTGTAGATAATGGAGTCTTGTTATTGTCTTAGAGTTTATTAGTTCTTTTTTCTCTACTGACTTTGATATTAGTTTTTATTCTATTCTAGTATACTTTTTTTTGTTTTCATAAAGTGAATTATTTGAAATTTCTTAGTTTATTTTATGCATCATATAGTGATTTGTTTGTGCATGGTTTTTCAGGTTGTAGTTTTTATAAATTTAATAGTAAGTCATTCCCCACTTTCTTTGAAACCCTTTGGCATTTATTTCCAACCTTTTCTATCTAGGGGATTTCTCTTAAGGCCAAGTAATGAATCGTTGTATTCTCAAGCCAATGGGAATTAGGAGGTTATTACAACCTTCCTCTTCTCCTGTATGAATTTCATTGCACACACACAAACCTTATTCCTTACATTGGAATGTCTTGTATTCTAAAACTTCTTCATTTATATACAGTATTGAAAAATGGAATGAAAAATACTAACTTCATCTTCCTCTAATTTTCTAGATATAATTATACCCATCCTTCTATATTTTTATCTACTTATAATATGTAAAACGGATAATCATCTCTTATATTCCCTATTACTATCATTATTTCTTAAATTCCCAAGGGTTCCACAAGTTAGATTCACTTCTATATTTTTTTAATACGTTAAGATTCAAAATATTGGAAACAAATATCAATTCTTATAACCTAATATTATTTTTCTTCTTTTAAGTATAATTGATTCATTATTTTTCTTCTTTAATACTATTTAATATATATATTTCTATATAATATAATTTTACAGCATAAGTTACTTCCTTTTTTTATCTCTCCTTAATTTCAATATTCCCTATATAAAATTTAAATAAATAAATTAAAATCTATATATTTTTTAATATTTCATAACTCCCGTATTCTTATCCTTTGAATATTTGAAACACCAAAAGTATTGGATCTAGAATACTCATCGTTACAAATTATAAACTTCCTATAGTAGCATGTGGAAACCACATACATTAAAATAAGAAAAATTATCACATCTCTCTTTCTTCACAAATAGTGGAATTATTCCCCTTTTTACCCAAAATAATTTACAAACATTAAAGATGAATATGAATATATATAAGCATGGAATAACTACAGTCATGTATTCATACTCATTGGAAATAGATCATGGTTATTATTCTACCTTCAGATATATACATGATATTTTATATAATAGCTTACATATTTCCTCTTCTTTTTTCCGAAATTAAGATAGAAATAATCAAGAAATTTGTTTGAATTTAATATTATCATTCCTTTGTATGGTTTGTTTTAAATTAAATAACGACATTTATAGACTAAATATTGTGTCTATATGACCTTTACACATCCTCCTATAATTTTGAGATAATTATACTTTCATGGTGTAATTTATAGGTTACCTTTGCAAAACATATAAATGACATTTACATAGGTACTTCTTTTTCCAATTTAATCAAACCAAGGTATTTTATTTATCTCAAACTTCACAAACTCTCTTGTCATTTATTATCATCATGAGTCGTGATAATAGTATTTTGATATATAAATCATTGATATCCATATCACTATGTAATATATTATTAATCATTCTTAAAAAAAATTATAAAAAATATAAAAATATGTGTCTCATGTCATATTAATTTCCACAAAAGTCACCATGATCAAATTCACAACATAGAAAAGATATTATTTTTCAAAAGGGGAATCTCTTAAATCAAAATACCTTATGAAATGGATGTATTGATTATTATCCCCCTGTTTTAATGCAATGTCAAGCACTCCGGGTAACCATTGCTGCTCTTTAAGGCATAAATGATCTTCATTGTTTTAAACATGAGGAACACTCTAACAAAAATGACCTAAAAATTCATGTTTTTATAGTATCTATCCATTGTTCAATCCAAGAGAATCACTAAAAATATTTTTCATGAACCATAACATCACGGTGATCTCACCACAAATTTCAAAAATCACTTTAATGGAAGGCAGAAGATGACTTTAAAGATCATAATTTGAATCCCTGTTTGTTTATATTTTAATATTATGAACATTTAAACATATTTTGGAGTAACACAATGATTATTTTATTGGTATTTCACTTATTAATAATCCATATTGTCTCTACACTAGATCAATAAAATAAATATGAATTTAGTTCTCTCTAGTGTTGTGTCATGCTAACTCTCACTATGCCAAAAAGGGCCAAACACCATTCTTGACCCTTTGATCTTACCCTTAACCATGTAAGGGTTATGATTACTCTTCGTTACCCTCACTAGATAAGATTTCTTCTTGGTCATATATCTCTGATTTTTAGGCTTCTTGGTCTGTTCTATCTTAAGGACTGGCCTTCTTTCGTGATAACTCTTCCCATGTTCCTTTTTCAAATATGATTTATATGAATAATAGTAGTGAGAAAGCATAGAAAGAAGTGATAGCCATCTGAACTTCTTTTCTTCCTCTCCTTTAATCAATACATCATAATAACTATCATTATAGAGGTAGAAGGATTTTTCAATAAAAATTCTCTATATAATAGAGATCTCTAATATAATTTTTCCTCTATTAAAAAATAGATTTCTAATGCTTCCAAGAAAAGGAATTAAATTCAAAATTCCCAGATATTTTATCCATATATAAATCACATAATAGAAAGTAACACAATACATAAAATTATTTTCTTCAATAATAACCATGGTTTATACTTTAACTATCATGTAAGATTCTTCTACTTCACTCTCATTCATCATTAACATATTAACATCAAGCTCTATTTAAAAATTCATTGAATGGAAATACAATTCATAAAAAGTGGGACAAAAAAATTCTAAATTTTTATTTATTCTCAGTAAATTCAAATGGTATTTCAATATTTCCTCTATTCATCAATTCCATCACTCCCTATCTTATTAATATTTAATTTAAATTTCTCCCACCCTTATTGAAAAGAAATACGATGTACTTGGGAAATTTCTATCAATTCATAATCATTTAATATTCCATCAACCACTCCACTCAAATTATACAATATCTATGCTCAATGTAGAAAACAATCTCACTTATACATCAAACTTATCAATTATCAATTAATTATGATAACAAATAAAATGAAAAACCATTTAAATTTACTAGAGAATATCCAATAATTTTGGTTTAAATCAATTGATTATGCCACTTGAAATACCATTTAGAATCTAAATTTCTTAAGAAATATTTGAACCCAAATTTACCACACACACTTTAACATGTCGGAAAAAATATTCAATTTGAATGGTAGGTTTTATATTCTTGGAAACATATTTAGTTCTTCATTATCTAAAATTATGTATTTCATTGATTAAATAATTTATACCCCTCTATATTCTAATTTTATTTTAATTACCAAGGATGTAAGACAAAGAATACATACCTTTTCAATGGCATATTCTTCAATTACCACCCCCTCAAATAGATATTATAAACCAACATCATATGGGAAGATTTATTTAAAAGATAAATTATTCAATGGTTCATGTTAAGAATACACTAAAATGGGTCTTCTTCATGTTTTTTTCCATATTTGACAACTTCCTAATCTTCATTAGTGAGGATCCATTTATCACATTTAATTTTGGAAAACAATTTAGAAATAAATTTGGGATGGTTTCATCTTTATAATTTTTTTCTAGTTTTATATATCCACCCTCCTTCCCAGCCCCCCCCCCCCCCCCACACACCAAGACCATGTATCACCTTCAATTACCTACATTGTAAACATAAAAATACAATATAAAATATAAGGGAATTATGTGGAACTAATTTAATATCAATGTGAATAGAAATTTTGAGGTGATTTTCTCAACCATGTTACTTAATTATTCCTGCATCCATAATTTTATTTAAAAATTAAGCTTGTTTGAGAGAATATGTGAGGCTATCTAGACCTAAACTCTATATATAGAGCTAAAAACTTTCATTAAAAACTTTATTTGATAAAAAGTGATATGTACCAAGATAAACACTTATATAGAACACATTATTTTCATAGTTTCAAAATTATATTTAATAAATATTCACACAATCCTAAGAATTGAATGTTTAGTTTCATTGAGGATTGGATGTCTAAGAATTTTTTTTTACAGTTTTTGTGAACAATTATCTATAACTGAAACATAGTACACTCCCTTATAGAGTTCTCACAATTTATAATAATATATATAACTTGGGGAATGGAAACATAAACAACAAGTGAGCTCAAATTCTCATCAAGGGAAGAACACAGCAACATTTCATCATGGTTTAGAACATAATTATATGAGAAAACATGAGTATGTGAGAAATATCCTATTAAAATGAACATGGAATAATAATTGTTTTAAATAATTCATGATAAAAGGAGATTTAATCCCAAATGATCAAACATATTCCATGGAATAATGTTGTAGAATAATGATATAATAAACAATATACAGGGATCATAAAAAGAAATAATAGAAAGAAAATTTTAACATAAACAATAAAAGAAATTATAACATGGTTGATCAAGAATCACTTCCTAATTACCTCAATGGATCAGTCATTACTTATTATTTCCCTCAGTGCATCAAAAAATACATCATGTTTACCATAGTATATTAGGTATTAATTCAAGTTACAATTAGTGTATTAGGAATTAATACATGTTTCTCATAGTGTATCATGAATTAAATCTGGTTTACCATAGTGGATTAGGCATTACTTCTTATTTCCCCTAGTTGATTATGAATTACTTCCTATTTCTCATTGTGGATAGAGCATCATTACTTTTTTCAGTTATTATCTCACAATATTTATAGCATTACCTAATCCATTGTGTGGTTATATAGGACCCACTAATCACATAATAATCTTTCATATATACGTATTCTGTATGAATTCATCCATTTATCATATCATAAATAACCCATGGAAATAATATTGTTTTCATAACATTTTTAAATTTAATCAAATAAAATTACATCAAGATTATATCGATTCGTACATAAAATTAAATAACCCAAAATTATTAATTAATAACATAATTTAGAAGGTGGTTTATAAAATTTTTCTTCAAATGAGGTAGATATTTTGAAGTTAAATGGTATAATAGAAGTGAATTTATAAAAAAGAATTTTTATAAACAATTCAAACATTATCGAAAAAATAAAGACATATGTCGCTCTCAAAAGAATTTTCCAAAAAATTGAAGGTAAACTTTTGAAAAATTTAAATTAAAAAAAATATTCCATAATGGATCCATAAAAAATAAATATTGTTTTTTCAAAGTAAATCTTTAGTAGAAGATAAGACATTTGATTGAGAGAGGGTAAAAACTTTTTTATAATTTTAAAAAAACCATTTATTGAAACCCACATCACAAAAAGACAGTTGAATCATTATTCAAAAAATATTTAAATATAAATTTAAATATAAATTGAAATAAAATAATTTTTTTATTTCAATATAATAAAGGTTAACATTTGTGGGAATAATGAACATGGATATGGAAGAAAAAGAGCTCATTTGGAGAGGATAAGAATTATTATTTACATTGCCAAATTTAATGAAGATAGAACTCAATCAATATAAATCCATAGAAAATATAATATAAGGTAATTATAATATAATAATGAAATAAAATAAAACTATCTTGTAAAACCATAGTCAAATAGAAATCATTATTAGTGAAGAAAAGAAGTTGTGTCAAGAAAAACCCCTATAACTTTGTCATCTCTTGAAACAAACCCCATGTAAAGGTATTCCATGAGATTTATTTTTAAATAACATTTATTAATTGAAAAAATATATAATAACATATTCATGGGTATTTCACACACCATTAATAAGTGGTGAAATTGACATAAGTCTCAAAGAATGAAAATTGATATGATAATCCCTTAACGTATATTCCCGATTAGTCAAACACACTCTCACTTCCTGTATAAAAAAACTCTATTAATAACTTATTTCCTAATATTATTGATATATATTACCTTATAAATTCTTATATTATGATTAACTATTATAATTTTACTAGTTATTTTTAATTTATTTTCATCACCTGATGTGTGTAATTGTAATCGTTTTCCACATGACTAGTAATTACAATGTCAATACCCATTCATTGATACCAATTTTAAAATCAATATATTATTAAATTTAACAAAGTATTTATTTTATCAAAATTTAAAAAGTTCCAATTTCATTACATGTGAGTTTTAGTTGTGGTTCTTGTAGATGAACCTGGTGGAGAGCTTGTTTCGATAATGTTTAATGGACATTGGGTAGTATATTAATAATTAGTTGAATTTAAATATATTATTTAAAAACCCTTAAACCATACATTATTTTCAACTTAATTTATCATATAACCATTATATATTTTTTCACATTCATCCATGATTCTAATTTATATCATTTTTTATGTACGTTTTTAAACTGACAACAACAAAAACATACTGAAATAGATAGGTGAGTATGGTTTCGAAAGTCATTTTAGTTGAATAATATCATTAATATATATTAATTATGATATTATTTATATTTTTTAAGGTTTTTATTAATATTTTAATATATTTAGATAAAAATAATAATATACTATATATATGGAAAATTAAATACATCATGTTATGGAGGTGGTACCCCACATGCACACACGCATGATGTTTCCATTTTAAATAGAATGGGAGATAGGCGGAAAATTTTTTATATTTTCAATAATCTTATTCATCATGTAAAAATAATATTTATCCTTAAAATAATCTATATGAACCATCCATGTAAGGTGATTTTGGAAAACAAAACAGGTCATCTCAGGGAGGTGGTAGTTTGCACAAACACACGAGTGCATTCTCATTTTCCACAGAATCTAAAAATGTTAGTAATTGGTCTATATTTTAAGAATATTAAAAAGAATTAAATATGAAATTTATTCATTAAATAACACATTTATATCATCCATTTAATTTGGTTATAAAAAATGGATCACATATCTTATGGAGGTGGTATTACCCACATTACACATGTGGTATTTTTATGTTTCAAATGGTTGGGGGAAAGATATAAAATGATTATTACACTAAAAAATTAACATTTTATTATACATATTATATTTATTTAATTATTTAAAAACTTATATATTATATTTATAGGAGTTATAATAGGTAAAAAATTAAAACAATTGAAAATAAAGTAATTTATAGTTTTACATTACTCCTTAGAAGAGCTTCATTGAAAATTTTATTAAGGATTTGAGACCTAGTATTTTGAGAATCCAATAACATATAGGATTTTTCTAGTACTGTTAAATAATTATTTTGGTAGATTTATTTCCAATATAACAGACTTTTTTTAGGAGAAGTAGGATGGAAAAGTCTCCATTTAGAAGTGAGTAGAGAGGCATTTTTTATTAATATAAAAGGATAAGTAACCATTCAAAGTTAAAGTGTATTAAATAATGTAAAATAATTGAGAGCAGTGATTTAAGGTCATTAAATCCTCAACCATAAACCATAAAACATTTATTTAACATTTTTTAAGTCATTTACTCTTAGATTGTTCACTTTTATTATATTTCATTTTTACCATTGTAACTAATTTTAACCTAAGACGTTTAGTTTTAATGAGAAAAAATAAAATGGCCCTTATTAAAAAAATTTGATTTAATGATTCCAAATATTAAATCTATTTTTTAAATTAAATTTATATGGGTGAAAACAATTAATTTTAATATTATCACACATAACGCAAAAAAACATTATTAGAAAAAAGTGTATTTTATATCATAAATATAATGTTTAAGATAATATTATTAGTGTTTATTATTTTAAAAAAAATATTTATTTTTTAATTAACCAAGATAATATTTAGGTTCCTTTAAAATTAATCTAAAATAAAAAATAACCTTGTAAAAAAATTAATAAAATCTGAAAATCTGTATTTTATTAATATAAAAGATTACTTGCATTTCAAAATGTTAAATAAGTATTTTATATATTCAACATAGCATTTTTAATTGATTAATTTTACTATTTAAAGAAATTTTTTATACATGAAAATTGTTTTATACAGATTATATTCACACTTATTTTATGATAACTTCATAAAAGCTACAGTATAAGTTTAAGATGTATTTTCACTATTTGATTAAATATAAAATATTTTATAAAATTAAAAAAATAAACCTAAGATAATATTTTTATTATGAATACAAAAATTAAGTTCATTTTTTAAAATTAAACTTCTAAAATATGACACCTTGGTTTTTAAATATAATCATAAAATATATTAAAAACTATCATTATATAAAAAAAATAAACATAAAATGTTGTCAATATTATTTCATATTAATTTATAATTAAATGATTATTGATATATTAATTTAAAATATTATATATTATCTAAATAATATTTTAAAAGTTCCGCATTTTATTTATTAAGTAAAATATACATCACATTAAAAATATTTATTTTCAAAATATCCCTTTTAACATTTAATAGTTTTAATCACATTTCATTAATTATTTTTCCTCTAAAATTTAAATTTATTTAATTAATAGGTATTAAAATAAAGTAATAAACCATTAAAAATAATAATATAGATTAATTTAAATATTTTTTTAATAATAAATCATATTATTGTCTTTTTATTTACTTGACAATTTATTGTTATTTTAATTATATAATTGATGTTTTGTATCAAATAGAATTATTTTAATAAATTATGACATGGATTGTTTTTGTTTTGGTGTTTTTTTGTCATTATAAATTCAAATTATAATTTAATTCAACTGAAATTGATAATAAAATCTCAGGGCAATATATGATCCCCCTAAAAAAATTCATTCTCATAATTTTAATTATCACACACTAGTGAAAACATATAAGGGTTTCAAAAATATATATTCAAAATGATATATAATTTATAAACATATATAAATCTTTCAAACATAGGAAACATGTATTTTTCTTTAGAATAGTCTCATACCTAATATTTAGTTTTTCTCTAACTATTTGAACAATGAGTCTATTATCTTTGTGTATAAAGAACCACAATATATAATTTACATATAAATGGTATTCATAAATATCATTTCACTGATAGACAATCATTGGCTGATATGAAATGTGATTTCCTCATTAGAACAAATAATTTTTATTCTTTTTAAAGAGATCCAATATTTGATTCCTTATACCATCAATCTCAAGACCTATAAGAATTACACATAATTTACATAAAAAAATTAATACCAATTGATGATTTGATGACATAATTGTCCATATATACAATACATAATGAAAAAATTGAATTATATACATTCTCAATACATTTTAGTTTTTTAGTTTTAGAAAATTTAGACAAATCATAAACTACTAAATCCTAGTCTTTCTTAATTAATGAATATTTTATCCACTCAATAAGAACTACTTTACTAATAATTATTTAATATCTTCGACAAATTTCTCTACACTATTTATCTTGTTAGACATGTCATATTTAATATTTTACTTCCTAAACTAGGTAAATGGAAACATAAGAATGGATGTAATCAAACATCTAGTAAGAGAAAACATACAACTAAGGAAAAGAAGGCATAAGCATTAATTAAATATTATGGAATTAGTAAGTAATCATCTTTATTCATTACTTTTTTATATCCAATGCATCCACTATATGATAAAATGTATAAAAAAATCACAATCAATATTTACATTAATCATTTGTATAAGAATAATAATATACTAAATGAAAATACATTTCCCCATATTAATATAAGTTATAACATGATCATAACTCTTTTATAAAAATAAGTTGGGTGGTCAAAAAAATACATAGCCCACTTTCTAACAATCATTTATCTTAGAATAACAATATATTGAATGAAAATATTTCTTCACATGTCAACAAAATAAATAAAATTATTATTACCCTTCTCGATAAATAATGTGGATGGAAAAGCAATACAGTGTAAACTTTCTAATAATCTCATGTATTAGAATAACAACATATGGAACACCAAAACTTTTACACATATCAATAAAATAAATAACAATATCTCAACTCATATAGAGGAAGAAAGTGTATAGTTAAAAACCAAAAAATTAAAATTACTAAATAATCAATAAACATCCATATTGTAATAACAAATATATGGTTTTTTAATAGTTCCCCAACAAATAAATGGAATAGATTTTGATATAAGCATAACTAAAGACACCGTATGGAGTAATTTTATACAATTAAGTCATTGATAGAATAATAAAATCTCAATACATCCAAACTAATAACATGTAAGGTTGTAAAATAAAATAAACCTAGTCTAACAAATAAAAATATATGGAAGTTAACATAAAGGAAAAAACCATGATAAAAAGAATTATTAAATAGTATCAAAAAAGAAGGTAGCGAGAACAATATTTTTGGATACCATGAACTTAATCCCCCAAATTATAAATATATATTATACTATAAGTAGTGAAACATAAACCATATGCCATGAATCGGGTCATGATGCCATCCGACCTGACACCCAACTCGATCTACAGCATGTCCTGAAGGACATTCTTGATCCCCATGGTTTGGAAACTAGTTTGAGGCATCAAGGACAATGCAACTGGGAGTGATTTCATCCTAATAACCAGGATAAAATAAAAAACTAAACAATTGAGCACGTATAAATAACCACAACCGAATCTCAAATGAAGATAATAAAATGATTTAGTTACAAGATACAACTGAAAAAACAAGAAACCATAACAAAGCCCAAACCACTACCAAGAAAATATCCTTGTGATCTCAATGTAACTATCACCCATATGACCGTACCTCTCCAAGATCGATCTCAACTAAGAAACTAGGAAAAGAAACAAAACCAACATATTAGGTCAACTAACACAGACTGGTCCAAGTAGGGTGTGATCTAAACAACTCAGTAGGCAACCACCAAATAATCAATGTTTTTCCTTTCCCAAAAGAAATACACTAACACTAGTTTGAAATACTTGTATAAAAATAGGGTTTTCACCTTTCAACAAGAAAAACATTTTTTCCCTTTTTCAAAATAGAATACCACACCCTTTACTCTGTTTTCGAAACAAGGTCACCATTTCTAAAACAAAAACCCAAACCAAAGTTCCATGAAAACAATACCATACTCTGTTGAAAATAAATAAGAAGTTTGGGATAAAAATTAATTGTAATAGAAAGTAAACAAGAACATATAAATGTAACCTAGAGAATTTCTTAAACATCCCTATAAAAACCCCTAAATGTACTCTGTTCGGAACCACCTGTCAGTGTATGGTGAAACATTAGAGTTTATAACAAACAAGCTTCTTTAAACTAGCATCACTAGTGAAAAAATACACCTAGACTATTAGAAAATCTAGGGGTACCAACCAGTCTAATCGGGGCTGGTAATTAACCATCACCTGGTCCTCTATAAGACACCCAAAAACCCCATGGTAAAAGTATATTGTGTAATTATGAGGACTTCACACGTGTGACTCACCTTACCTGTCGTCACCACACTTATCTAACCAAAACTAGGACAGAACCTATACGATAACCCATGTAGGTAAATCCCCAATAAGTGTGACATTTATAAAATAAGTCATTCATAAGTTCCAATAGATCCATCACATCATATAGGCTTATCAAACATCTCTAGATGCCAATCGAGAATTCACATTTCCAAAACCACATTTATTTCTCAATACTACAAAGATCCAACTGGGATTTATATCATTTCCATCACAAATACACTTTCAAAAAACTTCTCAATTATTCTCAAATTTAATACAAACAACAAATTTCTGGAACGCAATGAAAAAAGGGCATTTATTCCAAATCCAACTTTATTTTAAAACCAAAATTAAAAAACATAATGCACTTAAATATTTCAAATAGGCTTCCTTATTATTTAGAAACAAATCATCATTTATAAAACACAAAATGGGCCATAAATTTTAGTATAATCTTGACACCACTTTATGTCATTCGAGGAGTCATGGAACCATTTTATAAAATATAGGAAGAGAAAATACGAAACCTTTTTTGAAAAACCAAAGTTCAATGAGGGAATAACATTGAATTATTTTATCATTTGAAATCCCATATGTGTGAACTTTTTTCTCCCATTTATGTTCCAACATCCAATGGTAAACTCCATGTGTCCATGAAACCATTTGGAAATCATGACAATCCTACCAAAACATTTCACTATGACCATCAATCCATAAAATTACCAAATCGAACACACAATGTAAAATTCACAATCCAACAATGCTTCCATAACATAGATATGGATAAACATTTCTCAAAACACCCAATTTCATTATAAAATAACAAATAACATTTCAACAAACACCTTAGGTGAACATTTACTTTGGCATAATTCAAGAATCTCTTTGAAAACTTTTTTTTTAAAAAAATTACTAAAAAGAAAAAACCACAACAAACTAACCTTGTGAATTAAAGAGGTGTGAATAAAGTTTAAAAATTAATTGAATTAACACAAGAATAAATAGAATCCTTTGGAAAGGAAGAACATAAATACACCTACCTAAAGGGTATGAAAATGTGATGTAACTCTTATAGGGTAAGGATACACCTCTAAGATAAAACTGCACACCCTATCATCAAAAAACTCAAGCTACATGTTAACCCTAACATCTAGGGTTTGGGAAAGAGAGGGTTTACAAAAGGAAAACCAAGAAATACAGATAGGATAGGAGGAAGAGATGAAAACAAGGCCAAAACCCTAAAAATCAAATTGGAACATAAAGGTTGGATCTAGGGAGTAAAAGGAGATAATGATATGTATCTAGAGATCTCCCTTCATGTTCCATAAATGACCAAAGAGGAGGGGGCCAAATTTTGTGTTAAAAAGGAGAGAGAGTTAAAAGGGTGGTTCTATGATTTTAATGACTTAGGCCAATCTCATGGTTTGGTCACACTGTTTACCAAATAGGGCACCAACCATGTAGTTTCCACTACCCAAGAGAGGACCGACTACACAAACATCCTTCATAGTTTGGCCAACTGTGCACCATCCAAATGGTATCTACTGCTTAGGTGGGTACCAACAGCATGACTACACCGCATGGTTTGACCGACCATGCTAAAACTGTGTGGTAGATTCTATTAAACACTAATACCTATTGCACGAGTACCTAGGCTAAACTCTATAGTTTCCACTATCCATCTAGTGCCCATGAATAGGCCAAAAATCCACCCATACTTCATAAATTTGAAAATTCTAACCGAGACTCAACCTAAACCACAACCACAAAGATCTGAGACCATGTATAGAATCAAATAATGAATTATACGAGGTTGGTGTATAATAGGTCTCCCCACCACATACGCTTTTTTTCCCTAGAAAGTTACCAAGTAGAAAGTAAAAAAAACTTGAGCCCATGCCCGTTCAAAACTAAGAGAAAACCATAAAGCCTGATGTGACTATTCACTCCACTAGTCATACCCAACCAATCAAGAATAAACCAAAACATAAGAGTGGGAGGAGAACATGAGGGGGTTCTCCCCACAAAAATAACTCAACAATCATGGAAAATTCAAAACTCATACATTACCAGAAATACTTAAACTAGAAACCCACTAAAGAGGGACAGAGTAAACCGGGATCCTTGGAACAAACTCAGCCTCTCTATACTATCCAAACAACACCCTCACCAAAACCAAGTGGTAGGGAAATCCCAATATAATCAAATCCAATTTTCCTTAGCATGAGAAAAAAAACACCACCACCGGAACTAAAAATTTCCATCATCAACCAATACTCCCAACATGAGGGGATAAACCAATGAAAACAAAAACAATGTACCCAAAACACTATTAAACAATTTTAAAAAACTCAAGAATCTCCAAATTAGAACCGACAAAAACCAAAACCAAAACACAAAAGGGTTGATCAAACATTAAGAAAAATTAATGATTCTAAAAGCCACATTCAGATGAATGCAACCATTTAGATAAAATAATACCGTCATTATTTTAAAAAGAAATTATGAAATTACAACAACAAAATGAGAAAAAATAAAGAAATTTCAAACTTTTCCACCACAATATGGTAGGAAACAACTGGGCCATGGTTTCACACACCCTTGACAACTCTAGACTATGTGAGAGCTTCACTCTAAGGCCTATAGATGAAGCCATGATTACTGAAGCACTGACTACCTCATAGTTAGGTAATAGGATCCTTTGATCACAACTCCTTTGATAAGTATATCCTAAAAAACTCTTCCAAATGACAAAAATTGCCACAATGATGGAAGGTATTTGGAGGGATGCAAAAATATGGATTTGAATTCCTGAATGGGCCACACTGGTGGCACCAAAGTAATATGTTTGATGAAGTATATTTAAAAACCAATGTAAGAGACTCTTTAGAGACAGTATCCTCTGATATACATTCCTCTCTGTATGGGGAACCTTTATAAAAAATGAGAGACACTCTATTTACAACTACCAACACTCTGGAGACAAACTCAGCAAGAAACACTTCATCTACAAGCTTCTCAAAATGAAGGTTCTTAAGAAGAAAGGATTTGTTCCTTGTTCTCTGAATGAAGACTCCTAAGGAAAAAATAATCCTTCATACAATACTATGATTCCACCTTCGAAAAAAAAGAGACCATCTCCTTAAAATGCTCTGCAAAGGCCTTCACCATCTGTTGGCCTTGCTGAATACTCACGAGTAATTCCCTTTTTCTTCATCATTACCACCTAAGGTATGATCCATCAGATAAATATGAACACAAAAACATCCCATGCCATCCTAACATGCATAAATGGTAGGGAAAACTATTCTTATTTTCCCAAAGCTGGACCATCAAACAACCCTAGAACAGCATGAAATCGAACAACCTCAACAGTTCCAACTGATCTAAAGACATAATCTACCTCTTCAAGCCACTTAACTACCTATAAAGGACACAAATCACCATGAATGATAAAAAAACTGAGAAGAACCAAAAATTGTGCATGAATCATTAGAATTTTGAGGGGCATTTATGGGTAGCATGTTCCGAATAACATAAAAATAGAAAACCAAAACCAACATCAAACCGAAGCACAATAAAAAAAAACACCTCAAGCCAAAATAACAGGATCACAAACCAAATGTATTCAAACACAACCAACATCCTCCTTTCAAAACCCTCATTAAGAATTCAAATTTCAAAACCACCTTCTTACAATGCCATTTCCAAAATCAAAATCCACTTTTCACAAAACAAAACCAGCATTAAAAAACAAAAACGAACTTTCATAATCATTTTCCTCTTTCAAAATCACTTTGGAAAAAATGTCCAAGCCTTCGATCTAAAATACACACCCATGGAATCATATGAATATTCAAAATTTTGTTTATCCATTTTCATCCATACATGTCAAAACACACATTCCACACATACCCACACACATGCATACTTTCTTAAGGAGCACCAAGGGACATAATTACCATTTCTTCTTCAAAACCCAAGAATTCACCAAATTTTTCACCCAAAACACCTTTTTCGTAAAACTCATTTTACCAATATCAAAGCTATTTAAATGAAATCATTTTTTATTTTCATAAAATGGTTTCCTTTTAAAATCTTACTCACACCAACTAGAACCAAAACAAAATATGACTCGATTAAAATCAATGGAAGGAGGAACTAGTATTCATGCATAACCTGGATACATGGTAGTGATCCATGCCCCATGTTGGAAATAACAACTAAGAGGAAATTGAACCATGCACTTGGACTTCACATGGGTCAGTAATCCATGTGAGGTCACAACACGAAACTGGATCCCATCTATTGTCATCCCTTAATCCAAAAAATAGATGAAAGACTCAAATCCGAGACTACCAATAGTAACTCAAGGATCAGAATGAGAAAGAGTTCATGACACTCTTCTCGAGCCTACCTCCCAAGTATTAACAGTCATAATATTCGACTACCTGACACCCTAAATAATCAGAGCATCCTGTGATACAATTTTTTCCTGAACCAAGTTGTGGGACCATCCAACCCAACACCAAACCTGGTTTGTGGCATAGTACGAAGGGAATTCCTGATCTCCATGGGCTGTAAAATAGTGTCAGGCATCAAAGAAAATACAAGTGGGAATATTTTCAGCCCAATAATCTAGATCAATTTAATAAACTAGACAACTGAGAACACTGCAATAACGACAACTGAATATAACAAAAATATTATAAAATGGTTTCATTACAAGATACAACATAACAAACAAGAAACCAAAACAAAGTCCAAACCGCTACAAACCCGATCTCCCTATGACCTCAATGTCACCACCTCCCACAAGACTGAACCGCTCCAAGATCCTGCTAAACCAGAAAACCTAAATAAGAATCTGAACCTATAAAACAGATTATGTCTATTACAATAAGTGGTACAAGTAGGATGTGAGCTAAATAACTCAGTAGGAAACCACCAAAGAACCCAGGTGTTTCCTTTACCAAAAACAATACACTAACACTAGTTTTAAATAAATTTATAAATATAGGTTTTTCACCTTTCAACAAATAAACACATTTTTTCATTCTTCAAAATAGAACACTACACTATTTACTTAGTTTTTGAAACAAGTTCCCCATTTTTAAAACCAGAACCCAAACCAAATTTCAATGAAAATAATACCAGACTGTGTTGAAAATAAATAAGTAGTGAAGGATAAAAACTAAGTATAATAGAATGTAAACAATAACATGTAAAAGTAACCATGAGAATTTCCTAAACATCCCTAGAGTGACCCCAAGATATACTCAATTCGGAACAACCTACTAGAGTTTGGTGAAACATCATAGTTTATAACCAACTAGATTCTCTAATCTAGCCTCACCAATAGAACAACCCACCTAGCCTCTCAGCAAATCCAGGGGATACCAACCCATCTAATAGGGTCTGGTAATAAATCATCACTCGATCCTCTAAAGGATGCCCAGAAACCCATAGTAAAAGTATACATTGTAAGTAGGAGGCCCTCCCATGCATGGCTCTCCTTACCTGCCATCACCGCACTTGCCTACCCATGTCACGGACACCACCAATATGATAACCCATTTAGTTAAAAACCCATTAATTATTCCCTTCAAACAATAATTCATCTATAACTGCCAATGAGGTAGTTACATCACATTGTCTTATTAAACATTTCTCAAACATTTCAAGATGCCAACCAAAAATTAACATTTTCAAAACTACATTTATTTCCCAATATTACAAAGTTCAAACCATGCCTTATATCATGTCCATCTCAAATACACTTTCAAAACATTTCTCAACCATTCTCTAATTCAATACAAATAACCACTTTCTGGAATGAAATGTTAAATGGTCCTTTATTCCAAATCCAACTTTATTTTAAAACCATGATGAAAAAACAAAATGCACTTAAATATTCCAAATGGGTTTTTTATAATTTATAAACCAATCATCCTTTATAAAACACCAAACAATCCATAACTTTCAATACAATCTTGAAACCACTTTATCTCATTTGGGATGTCATGGAACCAATTTATAAAATGGAGGAAGAGAAGATGAGGAACCTTTTTAGAAAAACTGAACTTCAAGGATAGAATCACTTTCAATGTCATAATAATTTGAAATCCCATATATGTGTACACTTCCTGCACTCATGAATGTGCCAACATCCAATGGAAGAATCATGTGTCCATGAAACCCTTTAGAAATCAAGAGAATCCTACCAAAACGTTTCACCATAACCATAAACCCATAAAATTTCCAAATTATACACAAAATTCCAAATTCACAATCAAACAATTATACCATAACATATATCGCGATAAACATTTCTCAAAAAATAAAATTTCATTTTTAAAAGAACACATGACATTTCAACAAACACATTAGGTGAAATTCACTTAGGAATATTTCATAAATATCTTTGAAAACATATTTTTACCAAATTCTAAAAATAAGAAAATACCACAATATACTAAACATGTGTATTATAGAGGTGTGAATCAGGTATAAAAATTAATTAAAAAAACCTGGCATCAATAGAATGCATCAAAAAATAAAAACACATAGACATCTACCTCAAAGGTGTGTGAATGTGATGCTAAAATTTGAGGAGGAATAATACACTCCAAATATCAAACCTACCATCATAAAAATCAATAAAATTGAGCTACACGTTAACCTTAACATCTAGTGTTTGCCTAAGAGAGGGTTTACCAAAGGAAAACCAAGAAATGGGGAGATGGGAGTAAGAAGTGGGGGAAAAGGCAAAAACCCTTAAAACTCACCTAAGAACTTCAAGGTTGGATCCACGGAGGAGGAGGACCCAAGGAGAAGGGGCTAGAGAGATCCCTTAATGCACAAAAAATTACCCTAGAGGAGGAGGATGATTTGGGGTTAAAAAGAAGCGAGAGAGAGAGAGAGAGAGTAAAAAATAAGGGTTTTTATGATTTTAATGACACGGGTGGATCACACGGTATGGTCGCACGATTAACTAAAATGTGCACCAACTGTGCGGTAGCCACTACCCAAGAGAGGATCGACCACATGACCAACCCATAGGGTTCATCCGACCATGTACCAACCATCTGGTAGATACTACCTAAGAGGGGACCGACCGCAAGACCATACCGCAAAGTTTGACCAACCATTCTCAAATTGTGTGGTAGCTTCTGTCCAACAACATGACCTACCACATAGGTACCTAGTCTGAACTACACGGTTTCCACTAATCATGTGATGCCCATTCACCTTCAAAAAAGTCCATATATACTTCGAAAATTTGAAAATTTTAACCTGGACTCAACCCAAACCTCAGCTAGAAATATTTGAGACCAGGAATCTTATAAATTAAAGGAGTATATGAGGTTGTGGTGTGACACCCTGTTAGTTTATATCCTTTTTAAAATGATAATGGAAATTGAAATGAGAACATAAAAGGGATTTTAGAAAACATTTTTAACATTCATATAAAATACAAATTTACATTTCACTTTCAAAGGAAATATTTGAAAATTTAAAGTGAATTATTTTGAATATATTTACTTTTAAATATAATCTCTAGGGATAGAGCCTTTGAATTGACATAGTGGTTTCTCAAAAGAAATGTCATGTGGATGATACAACACATTTTTTTGAAATTGAAACCCATTTTAAACATCTTAATATACATTTGTTTAAAACAAAAATTTTAAATATATTGGTAAAAAATTATGTATTAAAACATAATTTTCTGAAATTTTATTATATAATACCATATAATAAAATATTATGGTCAAATAACCCAAACAAGGAAGAGAAAATTCCAAGAAAAAACTTTTAAACTCTATGAATGAGATTTTAGTTATGAATAATCCTTATAGGAAACATATCCCAATATGTGAGAAATGTTTTTCAAGAACCAATGAACAAAAGTTGAGTTTCCAAAAAGATTTATTATTGGGGGGAAACTAAATCAACATACTCTTGAAAAGAGGAACATAATTTGGATATGAAACTACAAGAAATAAAAAATTATGATAAAAATACATGGATTTATAGTAAATAAACCATAAAAATAAAACATGGTGCACAAAATTTATTTTGTCTCAAAGAATCGAAATTGAGACCAAGAATACCCTTATGTAATTAGAAACATTTGAATCAAAACACATCGAAGGATTTGATTTTAAATAAATCATAAAATATAAAAAATAATTATGTTATCATGATACAGAATATTAATGGTGAAACATATACACCATTTCAAAGAAAACATGGTGTAAAATAAGAAATGTATCTCAAGGGGTGAATATTTGAGACAAGGACCCCTTATGGATTTAATAGCATTAAAACCTCTAAAAACAAATTTATATTTGAATTGAGCTTAAAATACCATGAATAAATTTTATTTATTTATATAATATCATAAATAAGTATTATATATGCCCCAAAATTAAATTAGATGCATAATACCAAACAAGTCACAAAGAAAGGAATTTAAGATAAAAACTCTTACCTTATTCCAGATTCTTCTGTGCATGCATCTCACATCCTGAATAGTCAAATTTAGTTTATTATATACATTATTAAGAACCTTATTCTTCTATATTTAATTTAATATGTACCATTTATTACCATATTAAATTTATTTATAATATATTTCTCTCTTATATTTCCATGAAAATGGAATTGTTGATGGCTTATTTTGGTGATTTAATGATCGAAGAAGACATTTTAATAACAATTTAAACCATAATATAACCAATCACCAATACTTAATTTCTTAATAACTTACAATTACTTATTATTTAAGTTCTTATATCCATTCATGATATATTTTTATATCATTATTCAAGTATTTGGTTAAACCCACCGAAACACATATATGCTATATTGATGGGTGAGTATGGTTAAGGAAGTGTATAATATCATCATGATAGAAGAATAATGATATTATTTAGATTCCTAAGTTGTTTAATAATATTTTTAGCTTTTTTATATATAAATAAAATCAATATGAAAATTAAAAATTGACACTTTGTGGAGGAAGTAGTTCACACAATGCCTAATTAACATACTTTTGTTTTTATAAGTGCAAATAAATGAATAGATAAAGGTTGTTACAATAATATAGTAATAATTAAATATAAAAATTAAAATGTGGTTATCATATTACTATGGTAAGTATTGGTTTGGAAGAGAAATATTAACAATAAAATGCTACAGATTACTTAACACTCACTTTGGGACATTGAACTTTCTCTTAAATGTTACCTTAGAAAATAAGGGATTAGGCCTTTTAATTGAGACTAGAGTCTTATGTAAATGAGATATAATTATAGGAAGATAAAATTTTTATAGTTTTAGGAAGTAATTTGAAGTAATTGTGTTTTCATGAAGGGTTGGAAGTGTCACATATATAAGTGAAGGATAGGTAACTATTAAGAACGCTCTTTAATTTTCAATGATTTAATTACACTATTCAAGGGTAAAAGACTCCAAAAGTTATAAATAATGAATTTTAGGGTTTTATTGGTTCTCTAAATTCAAAAAAAAATTATTTACACACATTTATTAATCAATTTTTAGGTCATCTTTTTTTAAGATTTAACTTTAACTTATTTTACCTTGGTAACTGGTAATTAATTAAGTCATTAATGTTTTACTAAAAAACTGAAAACACCACTCTTACCAAATTAGTTTATTATGAACCTAAGTTTTATCTACATATATTATAATACATTTTATAAATATTTGATAATTAAATTTTAAATTAAAACATTTTATATATTGAAAAATAGTTTTTTCAATAAAATTGGTGCATTAAACATTATGTGTTCTTATTCTTATTTTCAATTGTTTAAAAGTTAAATATGTGTTAATAAAATTATATATGGGTTTAATAATAAGTTTAAACTGTTAATATAATATTTTTTAATCTTATTTATAAGATAAAAATTACATAATTTTAATAAATCATTTCTTTTAATATAATAGTTTTACCATTCTCATGGTGATTAACTATAATTTTATTAATCATAATTTTATGAAAAAAACATAAATAGAAATAAATACATAATATGTCAATATTATATAACATATTAAACACATTTTTATATATTTAATTCTTGTTAGTAACTAAAAAGTATTTTTTAATATAAGTGAATAAAAACATTTTTTTAATAAAATATTACTAAGGTTTCAAAAATGATATACATGGGTTTTATAAAACCCCCACAGTAATTTTAAATTATTTTTTTTACCTAAAAATATATCACTAATATAAAAAAATAAAAAAATATATTTGATACTTTTGTAATGATAATGTTAGAAAAGTGATAGTTTTGAAAAAAATTCCGTATTTTTTCACTATTCACCTAAAACCCAACTGTTTCAGAAAAATATAAAAATTAAATATTAAGATAATTTTTTTATAATGAAAAAAAAAATTTATTTTTTTAAAATTAAAATTCTAAAGTTTATAAATTAAATTTTTTAATAAATCATAAAATATAATGAAAAACATTCTTACTGGAAAATGAAATTTTCAAATATCAACTATTATTATTTCTATTTTATATCATTTACCAAATAAATTAATGTTAAATACTTATTAATATAAATTATAATTAATTTTCATTAATCATTCAGTTATTCAAATATAAATACATATCACCAAAAAACATAGTTTTTTGAAAAAATAAATTTTAAAATAATAAATGGTCTTATTAGTCATTTTAGTTAAGATAATTAGATTTCAGCCATAAAAATATTACAATTTATGTCATTTATACCTATATTTCATAAAGTATGTACCCTAACTTATTCCCTACTAACAAATGAGTGGGTTTTAATGTTCATACAAAATATTTATATTTTTATCTAAATATATTGTGTTTTAATTTTAATTTGATGTTTCATGTGAGAAAGAAATCAAAAAACATATTTATCATTTAAAGGAGGTAATATATTAAAATTTCAAGTCATTACATACCTTCCCCTAAATATATTGCATCAGTGTAATTATAATTATTACTCATTTAATAGTGTAAGTGAGGGTATTCTTAACATATTAATCATTCAGGGTATAACCTCCAACATGACATCTACCTTACTCTCTTGGGATATATCAACTTATTAATCATTTTCCATTCATACAATCATCTCCAAAGTATATAAATGGCCAAGTAAAATATTCTCCATAAAATAATTTTTACAAAACCATTTGAATCCCCAACACATTAAATGAAAGTGAAATAATTTATCCTTATGAAAATTAATGTTATCTTTAACCCTCAAGTGGTATTATCCACTAGTTCATAATATTGTCAGACACTAGTCGTTATAAAAAAATACAAAAATAGTGATGAAATTCCCCAAAATACCATAAATAAATTATCAATCCTAAAGTTTCCAATATTGTATAACTTAGTTTTTAAGAATCATTTAACCCTTTTTTATCTCAGCATCAAGTGTATTGAAAACCTAAGAGTCTTCCAACCCTAAATCATGTTTACTCAATATTTATACCCATAAATATATCATTATAATAAAATAACAATTTAAGTTTACTTACACAATTTAATATATGTTTCTAAACCTTTAAAGTATAAATACGGGAGAAACATTCTTATATGTATCACATAATCCCCATAACTTGTTGAATATTCAAGAATATCATTGATAAATATCAACCACTAATGAAAATAGATAAGGTTATAAGGATTTAATTTAAATTTAGATATAAACCTCGCTAACATAGGTATGAAAAATTAAGTCAAATTTTTCATCATAGTAAGAATATAATAAAATTATATAAAATTTAAGAATGTTCCCATCTTTAGTTATAAGGCATGGTGGTTTTTTAACACATAATTTTCTCAGCTCCATTTTTTATCCTATTTAAACCAAATACTAAAACTAAAATGATTATGATAGAATAAGAATATGAATATTAAAACATTAATCTGAATATGTTTTCTTTTAAGATGACTTCATTTTTTGTATATGATACTTTTGGTTTAAACTACAGCTCAATTTTTATAATCCTTAGTTATCCTTATCCATTTTACAATTAGGGTCTCTAAAATAATTAGTTAACATCATAATTAAATCCTTTATCATGGTTCATAAATAGAATGTGATTACGAAAATCATGTCGCATGGGTGTGTCAAACTAGGTGTGAAATTATTCTTCTCTTTCATACACCTGGTGATGATTGAATTAATATCCAATCAACTATTTTCAAGGTTATTGTCCCAATATAAATATATTCCAGAGTCTACCTCCACTTATTGTATTCAAAAAAGGATTCAGTTTTTAGGAAAACCACATACTCAAGACATTACAAAATATTCAAGATTTTATCCTATACTATGAATTATTTATAGGATTTCAACTGAATTTATCCTATCCTAGTCCCAAAAATATTCAAAATTTACTCAAATAAAATAAAGGGTTATCTACACCCTTAATAAAACATAACTTATAGACCCTTAAATTATCCACAACAAACATCCTAATACTAAAAGTTATCTAAACTCTTCTCTTATACCAACTGTAATTATTATAACCCATACTCTCATTCCTAGTGTAAATATCACATACTTTACATATTTTCTTTGATAGAAACTATAGATTCTAAAACATATGTATCCAAATTTACATGACATAATGAAAATATTTCATTACATAGATTCCAAAAACCAATTAGGTTTATAGATTTTTAGAATTATGAAAAAACATTAACTAGTAAATCACATGCCTTTTCCACTAATGGTCATTTTTCCTCTATATAAAAACTACTTAAACCATAATGAATCTTTAATATCACGTCGCAAATTTCCCCACATAAGCTATAAAATTAGATATACCATGTGTAATAAATTTATTAATAACCTGTGGAAATGGAAACCTAAGAAGGGATGAGCTCAAAGGATCCATATAGATAGAAAAAAACTAATGAAATAGTTGAATTAACCTAGAATAAATATTATGGAATGAATATATAATCATCATAATTCCATAATCAACTTAAACTAATAGGACTATATATCCATGAAAATAAACTAAAACATGTAAAATAATAATTACTAATCACATACAATTCTAATGCATACTTTTTTACATCCAAACAAGTTTTCAAGGACTTATTCCAAGATAATTTACTTTTATGGGGATATATATAAAAAAACCCATATTTTTTTCCTCATTAGACATATTAATATATTGATGGGCTACGTAATTTCAAGCCCCACCCATCACTTTTTTATGTTTAATGCCTTTTTCATATGAAAAAATTAATAAAAAAATTATAATCAACATTGATAATAATATTTTTTATTATAATTATAAAATATTGAACACCAATACTTCTCCCCATGACAATAAATGAGATAACATGATCATAACCCATCCATGTAAAGAAAGTGGATACTCAAGAAATGCATAGTCAAATTGCTAATAATCATTTATTTAAGAAAAACAGCATGATGGATTCCAATTCTTTTCCCTATTTAAATAAATGTGACAGTATGATCAAAAACCCATCTAGAGATGGAAATTGGATGGAAAAAAATATATATAGTCAATTTTACAATAATCATCTGTATTGGAATAACAATATATATAATGTCAATACTTTTCTCTACGTCAATAAAATAGTTATCATTGTCAAAACTCATCTATAGGGATAAGGTGGATGGTTAAAAATTACACATTCAACTTGCTAGAATAATCGATAAACATCTATATCTAAATAACAACTATATTTATTTTCAATAGTTCACCCATAAATAAATGAAATATATTTTTATGTAAGCATACCTCAAGTAAAAATTCCATGGATTATTGGTATATAGTGAATTTAATACTGATATAACATGATCATAATCCATCTAGAGGATAAATGTGGATGTTTGAAAAATAATATAACCATTTTTTAATAAATTAATCTTTGAAGGATGTTGACCTAAATGAAAAATTCCCTTGTAAAAATAATGGTTTCGAATGGTACCAAAAAAGAAGGGATCAATAATATACTTTTTTGATACAATAACCTCAGTCATAAAAATGATAAATATATACTATAGTATAAATAGTGAAACATAAACCCTGATAGGGTGTGTCCTATTTAAAATGGAAATGTAAATGGAAGAAAAATCCAAAAATATCATTTAGAAAACACTATTAACATTAGCTTAAAATAGAAATTAACATGTCACAATTAAAGGTAACATTTGAAAATGTGATGTAGAATATTATGAAAATATTTTC
Source organism: Viscum album (assembly GCA_963277665.1). Lineage (NCBI taxonomy): Eukaryota > Viridiplantae > Streptophyta > Magnoliopsida > Santalales > Viscaceae > Viscum > Viscum album. The sequence goes on from OY728137.1 coordinate 740,205,365, forward strand.
TATTAAAAATAATATTCTTTAATTGACCCTTAAAAATGATATACTGGATTCCCAAAATAAATGTGGTATATAAGATAGAACATGTGTTTTTGAAATGGAAATCATTTTAAAACGTATATATATACCTTTTTTTATAAACCATACTGAAAAAAATTGTAGTAATAAATCATTTCTATTAAAAAAATTCCCCAAATATGATTATATAATACAATAAAATAAAATATCATTGTGGAATAACCCAAGAGTGTAAGAATAAATTATAGGATAAAACTTTATTACTCAAAGAATGAAATTTAATTTTTCAATAAACCTTATGGGAAACATATCTCAAGAAGTGAGAAATACTTATCAAATGTTTTATGTGGTAAGAATGTATATCTCGTGAAATCAACGAGATAATAATAAATAAAACAATTAAAGGGAATAATTTACCTAACTTGTGTGAAATAAGTTTTAGAGAACGATCATATGTCAATGAACAAAAGTTGAGTTACCCAAAATAATTACTATTGGGGAACAAAAAAACCAATATCTACATGAATAAGGGAACATGATTTGGATATTAAATACCATTAAATAAAAAATTTATGATATAATAAAATCCATCTGTAGAAAATATTCCATACAAAGAAAACATGTTGCATAAAATGTATTATGTCTCAAAGAATCCAAATTGAGACTTTGACAATCCTTTCGATATTAGAGACATTAAATTCAAAACCCCTTGAAGGATATGATTTAAAATGGAACATAAAATGACATAATAATGATAGATCATGACTCAAAATATTGAATGGGTATTATATACACTATTTCAAAAAACATGGTGCAAAATAAGAAATATGTTTTCAGTTGTAAAAAATCAAGACTATAAAACCTTACAGATTCAGTACGGTCAAACCTATAGAAATAGAGATGTATATTTAAAATTAACTTAAAATACCATGAATAAAAGTTATTTTAAGATACAATATCTAAAATATGTAGTATATATACTATATAAATAAAATATTGTGTGTAATTTCAAACATGTTTCAACAGATAAATTTGAGATGAAGACCTTTACCTTGTTCTAGATTCATTTTATGCATGTGCCTAACTTATTGAATAATAAAATTAAGTTTATTATATACCTTATTAATAACCTTATTCTTCTATATTTAATTTAATATTTACCATTTATTATCATATTCTATTTATTTATTATATAGTTTTTTCTTATGTTTGTGTGAAAAACGATTTGGTGTCGGATTATTTTGATAATTTTAACGATTGAATATGATATTTTAATAATAAGTTATATACAAAATATAACCATTAAAAGACCAAAAACCAATATTTAATTGATTATTAACATTTAATAACATTTTTATTTTAGTTCTTATAGTCATAAATGATAGATTTTTATAATATTATTCAAGTAGGTGGTTATACCAACCCAAACATGAACACGATACATATCTATGGGTGATTATGGTTAAATAAGTGTATAATATCATCAAAATAAAATAATACTATTATTATTCAAATTTTAAAAAAAAATTATTTTATTTTATGTTTTTTGTATAAAGAAATAAAATCAATATGAAAAATGAAAAACATTACTTTGTGGAGGTGGTTAGATGCAAAATCCATAATTAACATTCTTTTGTTTTCTATTTTGATGTAAATGACTAAATAATTGTTATTAAATTAATATAATAACATTTTAGTATAATAATGATACTGAGGTTATCATATTACTATGGTAAGTATAGGTTTATATGATAAATATTAATAATAAAATGATAAATATTACATAGTACTCACTTGGGGACTTTGAACATTAACTCGAAAGAATACTTATAAATAAATGGAATAAGACAACACATTGAGACTAGAGGAAAATGAAAATTATATATTTTTCTATAAGTAGAAATATTTCATATTTTTGCGATGGAATTTTAAGGAAAGGATATGGGGTGAAGGGATGGAATTTTTCCCTTTAAAAAGTGAAGAAAATTGATATTTTTATAATGCCCTTTAATTTTAAATGATTTCATTACACTATTCATAGATCAAAGACTCAGAAAATGGAAAACAATGAATTATGGGGTGATATTGCGTCAATAAATCCTTAAAAAATATTTATTTACATGTTTCAATCATGTTGGATGTCATTTGTTTTTAATTTTTTTTCCTTGGTAATTAGTTTATAACTAAGAATTTATGTTTTCCAAAAACAATAACCCATATTAAAAAAATTGTGATGAACCAAAATTTTATCTCAATTAATCTAATTCAATTTTTAAATAATAGAAAATTAACTTTTCATTTAAAACAATTCATATAAATAGAAAGATAGTTTTTTATAAAAAAAAGTGATTTATCCATTATATGTTGTAGATATTGTTTAGTATTGGTTAGGATTATTTTTCTTTGACTAAGTTGTAATTTATTTGATACCCAATCATCCCCATTCATGGTTACTAACCATAGTTTCATATGTGTTATAGCCTACATCAACATGTTTGTATCTAGATTGGGATGTCATTGCTAATAATTCAGACAATATCTACTTCACCAAATATTAAAGATGTTATCTTATATTTAGACTTATCATTAGGGTTTTCAATAAATTTATCTTATTTTAATACCCAAAAATAACTAAATTAATCACAAAAAGTAATTAACATTTCTCTAATACCAACTGAAGTTAAACAGGCTCACACTCTCGGATCAGGTACTAAAATAGTTGTTTTTTAATGTATTTCACTCAATGTTAGATGTATCAAGCTAAAAAATCATATATTGGACATTATTTTCGAATTTTAAAATATAAATACCAAAAATATTCACCCAATTCAAAGATGGTAAGGTTTTTTGTCTTTGATGGTCAGTAACATAAGTAAATTATTTTACAATACTTATGAATATTTCCCCATAATTGAACTACATTAGACTCCATTCTAGATTTATCATAACTTATGCTAATATTAATAACCTATATATTTGAAACATAAGGGGTGATCTCAAATAATTAGTAAAGGAAAAACTCAAAAAAACATTCTTCATAGGTTTGATAATAAGTATATGAGAAAACATGAGGAGTGTATAATTTTCTTATTAAAAAGAAAATGGAACAATAAGAGTTATCCATAAGTCATCATAAAAGGACATGTAATCTCAAATGATCAAACATATACCATGAAATTTTTTTCTAATCTTGGGATAATACACTTGATCCATGTACTATAACATAGGTATATGACATATAAAAGTGTCAAAAAATAAGTATTTAAATCGTAACATGTTGGATCAGACATCATTATATGTTTCCCCAAGTGGATCATGCTTTCATTTTGGATTATCATAGTCGATAATGAATTTAATTTCATTTTATATAGTGTTTATATAATTAATTATTATTTCCCATAGTGGATCAAATGTTCCTTCTTGTCTACCATAGGGTGTCGAGCATCAATATAGGATTTCACTTATTATCTCATGAGATATAATTATTTAACTAATTAATTATAGGGTTAAATTGGACCCACCACTCACATAGTAATAATTTATACATATGTGTGACATAATAAATCAATAATTTATCATATCATAACTAACTCTTGGAAATAAAATGGTATTTACAAAATTTTCAGTTGGTTTCACATAAAAGAACATCATGAGTTTGATCGATTGACACAAAAACTTAAATCACCCCAAATTAACATTTAATCAATTCATTTATAAGGTGATTAAAAAATTAATCTAAAAAAGATATATAATTTATAGTTAAATAATAAAATTATAGTGAAATCATAAAAATAATTTTCATAAAAAAAATTTAAGCATTATCCAAAAAACAAAGTTACAGGTCACTTTCAAAATTCATTTTCTAAAAATTGAAGTAAAGTCTATAAAAAACAATTAATTTTGAAAATAATATTCAATAATGTGTCCTTGAAAAAGATATAATGGGTTTCTAAATTAAATGTGAAGTGATAGAAAAAGCATATGATCAAGAAAGATAAAAAACATTTTTTAACATTATTTCAAAACACATTTATTAAAGCTTACATCACAAAAATAGTAATAAATCTTTTCATTTATAATATTTAAATTGAAATTTTTATATAAAATAGAATATAATACAATTTTATATCAAAATAATAAATGAGAATATTGGAATGAAGAGTGAATATAGATATGGAAGAGAGAGATACCTCATTAATATAGGATGAGAATTATTCTTAACATCATCAAATTTTATGAAGAAATAAATAAAATAATGTGATTATCTAGGAAACAAGGTTGAATGAAATTATATTATCATCACAAAATAGAAAAGAAATCCCGTAACACCATAGTCAAAGAGAAATAATTATGACTCAAGAAAATAAGTTGAGATAAGAAAATCCTCTTACAACTTCATTTTCTTTCGAATTGGAAACCCATGAATGGTATAAAATGAGAGGAATTTTAAAATAACTTTAATTTCATTTATAAAATGATAATAATACATCCATAGGTAGTGTATAAACCAATTAAAATTAAACAAGTGTGGAGTTTTATTTTTGTAACAATTTTGTTGGCACCTCCATGTGGTAATGCTCAGAAATCATATTAATTATTTTTTTATTATTTTTATGGTTTTTATGGTTTATGATCACATTTTAGAATATAATGAAGTTTGGGAAAAAAATTGGATAAGTGCTGAAAAGGAATAGCACTTAGAAAGAACCAACAGAAAGGTTGATTGACCATTAGGATATAGTTTTGGATAATTATTGAAAATACCTACTGCTAGAAAGGAGTCATCATTATCGATGAATCATGGCTAGACATAACTCATTGTTCTACTTAATTTGTCATTGTGGATGTCTCATCACCATACATAACTCACCATTGTACTTGATTCGTCATTGAGGATGACTCATTGACAGAAATAACTCATATTTAAACTTCATTCACCATTGATGATGACTCACCACCAGACATAACACACTGTTAAACTTGAGTCACTATTTAAGATTAACTACCATAATACGTTACCAACCATTGAGAAATTTGGAAATGTTATGAAAATATCTACTCTTAGAAAGGATTCCCCATTAAAATGAGTTTTTATTGATCATGACCTACTTCTAGATGACCTACCATCATCCTAACTCACTTTTGGCATGACTCACTACCATCTTAAGTTGTCGCTAGGATGAGTCACCGCTAGAGTCGTCTCACCTTCATAAGATTCACCATCATTATTTATGAGATATTTTAATTAAATAATAATAATTTATATATTATCAAAATTAATTTTGGGGATTTTTTTAATGATTTTTCTTAAACTATTTCAGAAAAAATTAACGATTGTGTCATACCTGAGTATGAGGATGCAAAATACCTAGATGATTTTTCCTTCAATGGTATCTTGATTCTGCATCACTATATATTAAAAGAAGTCACCCACGTTCTCATATAGAATGCATGTTGTCTAAGTGAAAACACGTGATCAAGTGTTCCACTTACTAAGAACCTTACATAAATCATTATTATCTACAACTGACTTTGGAAGAGTGAAGTATATATAACTTTCATAACCTTTCCTACAGTCATAAAAAATAGAGCTTATAATTCTCTATTTTACTACAGATTTCTAATAAATGAATCGATCTTATCTCCATGATACATCTTGGGAGACTCAAGATACAGATCACATTTGACCAAGAAACTCAATCTTTTATAGATATTTATACTTTCTATTTATGTTTGTTGCATGTAATTTCGGTCAATGTGTGGTTTACCCCAATTATTAAACACAAAATGGATCTTTTACTTTAACCATAATATATAATATATCTTCTACACTCTCTTTATATTTTTCTACCCATAGTGATGTTCAATAGGACCTTATGTGGCATGTGTTTGTTTTAATCTCACCGTTATTGGGGAAGAGGTCCCTATGTGGCCTATAAATTTTCATAGTTATTGTGTATACCTAATCCAAGTTTGGGATCAATATTATTTTTTATAATCTATTTGGAAGTATGTGAGTACGAAGTATAGGGGATTAGGTCTCAGCTTGATACTAAACACCTTGTTTTAATTCTACTATGTGTTTGGTTTTGTTTTGTTTTGTTTTGTCTATAAACATTAAACTAAATTTGTATTAAATTGTAAGAAAACCAAAACATTGATAATTAATCTTAATTAGTGTTTATATGTCATGACCCATCCCCCGGGGCCCGTGTCGTGACTACACCAAGCCCACCTTCCATAGTCCATGGGTAGGAGACTAGCACCTGAAAGGAATATCCCAAAAAGGGAATACATTAACATTAAACCTATACTCACAGAGACTGGTCATACTACACAAATAAACCCACAAAGAAAAAAAATATTACAACCCCCACAAAGTACCACCACTAGGAGTAAAGTGTGTAAATTGAAAGTAAAGGGGCCATAATACAAGCCCCACTGAAAGGAAAGCACATAAAAGGAAGTACAATCTTAAGAGGTCATCCACCAAGGATCCTACCTGAAGGGTAGATATAGATCTTTTTCAGATTTCACTGTAACATACGACGCCTATCGATCCGCCTCCAAGAACAGTCTATCCATGGCTCTCCAAAGTCCCAGTAAAAGATGTCTGTCATCTGCACAAGACACAACAGGTGCAGGTGAAGCCCATATAGGGTGAGTATAACAATACTCAGTAGGGACCCCAATACCAATTCGGGTCTTATAGTAAACCACATAAGAGAACACCACTAAACAATATCTCAAAGTAAATCACAAGAAAAAGACACAGCTCACACCAGGTAAAATTTAAGTACATAAGTAGAGATGATTAGTCGTAAAGAAAGATCATCTCATTCTGTTGAGAGTCTCCACTATTGATCTACATATGGTATCATGGTGTAGATTCACATAGGTTCACTAGGTGTTGATCCACATAGGGTCTCTAGGTGTTGATCCACCCCAGATCGCTAGCTGCGGATTCATACAGGGTTACTAGGTGTTGATCCACATAGGCTCACGAGATGCTAGGTCACTAGCTATTTATCCAGATAAGATATCTATATATGGATCCACATAGGGTCTCTAGGTGATAATCCACATAGGATCACTAGATGTTGATCCACATTGGGATGCACACCCTGTAAGATATGGGCATATTTGTAAAAGTGGGACGGTTGGATTCGAGTCTGATCCAGCCTAGTTGTACTCCAGCATTCTCCAAAACTCACATATAGTATCTCAGAAGGCCCTCCACACCTTAGGGGTCCCAAATCCATTGATGGAGCATCCATTGGATGCCCATTTTAAGTGATACGGGTGTTTTAGTGAAATGGGGGCTGGTCTAGGTCGAACAGACCAGGTCTCGGTCGATAGGACCCAACCCAAATCCAGACCGACCTAGGCCCGGCACGTTGGGCTCTGGGTTCGGCCTAGTGGGGAAGGTCCAGCCCGAGGGTGCGGGTCCAGCCTGAGGGGGCGGGTCTGGCTCGAGAGGTGGGTCTGGCCCACAATGGCGAGTCTGGCCTAAGGGGGAATCTCACAACATGCTCGGTCCTCCTAGGGCAGACTAGTTTGTCCACCTGGCTAGGATGCAACCGGATGCCATGTCTGGGCACCTACTACCCTGTGGGTAGTCATCCTCTGATGCGTCCAAGCATCCGCATCCTTCCACGTCACCCTCGGACTGAGTACTTAGGTTGACCATTCAATGTGGCTCTAGTGTGGTACTGTGGGTCTTTAGCATCGCGGCCATGGTGGTCATGGCCTCCGTCGCTCACCCGCACAGCCCAGATGCGGGCCTCAATATCAACATAGTGTTGGTTGATGCTACACCTCCACGCCACGGCGGCCCTCTACTGCTGCGGTGCACCGACGGGCACGCCGTCTCCCTTAGCCTACAGCCGCCGCTGCTAGCGGTTTCTTTTCCAGGCCACTAGAGTTTCTCTGTTGGTCTGTTTCTCTATCCTTCTGTGCCTACATAATCATAAGACTACCGCTTCACTATGACAGACTCAAACTCACCTTACCACTATTTCAAGAATTTATCCACAAAGAACTCACATGCGAAGGGGCTCAATCCTTTTCTGTGTCAGCACGTTCCCTCTGTGTATGAAGTTTAAAAAAATGGTTAGGTATAGGGATTGTAGTTAAATCAATACAATTAATAATTTAATCAAAAATATAGGAAACTGAAAATAATTCCCCCTCCCACAAGAAAAAACAATACGCAAATCAACTTGTTCATGGGTTGATCAACGTTCGGACTTTTCAAAAAATAATTCAGACACTTTAAATAGTTCAAACCCATACTTCGTTTGACATTTTCTTCCATAGTGTCCTGTCCTCAAGGGTGTATGAGGTCAATGTCATTCATCACTTACCATATTCATTCTTTGAGGTACGTCGAAGTCGATGACGTTCTGCCAACATTCGTCATTCTTCATTGGAGAGGAATCTCACTTGAGGTTCATCAGAGATTTTAATACAGTTTGATACCCACCTCTCCAACATGTTCATTTAATAAAAAGAAACATGTCTTTGTGTTTATGTTACATTGAGACGTTGGGTCGTTATGCTATTTCATTTATGAAATAGTGTAAGGGTTATTCTTGCACAATAAGACATTAAAGATCCTCATTTAATTTTCCGTGTTGTCGCCTTGTCACTCCACTACAGTACCGTCTTCCATCGCTCAATGGTGATAAAAATAAAATAAAACAACTTTTTAATTTACTTTATTATTTTCTAAAAATTCTGAAAATTAACTCTTTCTTCCGACCCTTACCGGTCAAAGTTATGCCTTTCTAGGTGAATCCCATCATTCTGAGTTCAACGGTGCCATCATATTTTCGATCCGACCACCAGTTTAAAAGTTAGAAAAACCAGCTCGCACATTTACTGAACATACATTAAAAAAAGTTAACAATTATTTTTTATGGGCTCTCTCGCCCTCATAATCATCTCTCGTCAGAGTGTGTGGTCTCGATATAATTCCATATAATTTTAAAAAAAATACATTGAAATTTAGGGACATTACATTCTCCCCACTTTATGGATTTATGTCCCCAAAAGCCAAAACAAAGGCTAATCAAACAAATGTGGGTACTAAGTATAAATCTATGTCTCTCACTCCCATGTGGTCTCCTAGAGGTTTTTTTGCTGCAACCGAATGTTCACTAGATGAATCAATCATCCACAACGGACCCGCTCTAATTGATCCTCTATCTTCACCAGGAACTCTGCAAATATCACCCCATCATCAATGTGCAGCTCTCCCCAGATGATGACGTGCGATGGATCATGCACGTACCTCCTCATATATGACACGTGAAAACAATTACGCACCTTGTTCATCTGTGGGGGAAGAACTAGGCAGTACACCACCTCTCCCACTCGACTGAGAATCTGGAAAGGTCAGATGAACCATAGAGATAACTTCCACCTCGTCTAAATCTCTACAATCTAATTCGGGGAGGGACTCAAGGGAAAATATGGTCTCCATCCTCAAACTCCAAGGGTATCTGTCTCCAATCGGCGTAAGACTTATGCCTTCTCTGTGTATTCCCCATCCGCTCCTAGATGATCTGCACCTTCTCAGTGGTATCTCGTACAAGCTATAGACCCATGAGTGTTGACTCCCTTGGATCTGTCCAGAATAGTGGTGATCTTCATGGTCTCATATGCAAGGCCTCAAAGGTTCCATGCCAATGGTTTAGTGATAGTTATTGTTTTATGAAAACTCTACTAGTGGTTGGTGGTCCTCCCAACTGTGACCAAAATCAAAGACGTAATCATGAAGCATGTCCTTTAGGGTCTGTATGGTTCTCTCTATCTGACCATCAGTCTAGGGGTGAAAAGTTGTTCTTAACCGCAGGTAAGTCCCAAAGGCCTCCTGAAATCCCTTCCACAACTAGGAGGTAAAGCGTACATCATGGTCTGATATGATCGTAGAAGTCACCTGATGAAGCCGCATTATCTCTTAGATGTAAAGGTGTCCCAAGACATCTACCAATCTCAGCTCCTAGAGGGGAAGGTAGTGAGACGACTTGGTGATTCAGTCAATGATCACCCAAATATAATTGTGGTCCTTGTACGTGCATGGTAACCCCATCACGAAGCCCATGGAGATATCATCCCACTTCCACTCTGGTACCTCAAGTGGTTGTGTCAACCATGTTGGGACATGATGCTCGGACTTCACTTGCTGAGAAATAAGGCATCATGAAATGAACTACGCCACCTCTTTCTTCATCCCTAGACACCCGTACTGACATTGAACGTCCTAGTACATATTCACCACACAAAGAAGTACCACCAATAGAGAAGTATGGAACTCCCTCAACACATCCTCCTGTAACGTCACAGGTTCTATGGTGCATCCTATGGAAAGGATGACATGCTCCCCACCTGTCAAAAATCCGTTAGGAGCCTTTCCTAAGGATATTTGATCACGTCAGGCCACGCAGTCAACATCCACAAGTTATTCCTCCCTAACTCACTAAAGGAGTGGGTGAGTGACTATCATAGATAGTAGGTAATCTACTCCATCATTATTCACAAAGTATATTTTCATCACGACTAGTTTCTCTGTCACCTCACTCAGTAATTTTAAACCAAACCTCTTGCTACGCATGTCTTCCACCTCGTTCCCCTTCCCATGATTATAGACTATCTCAAAGCCATAGTCCTAGAGGAACTCCATCCATCACCACTGTCTCAAGTTCAATAACTTTTGTGAGAAGATATACTCGATACTCTTATGGTTAGAGTATACTATAAATTTCTCACCCATCAAGTAGTGACACCAAATCTTCAAGGAAAATACCATTGTTGCTAACTCCATGACATGGGTCGCGTAGTTCTTCTCATGATGCCTCAAAAATCATGAATTAGTGGTGATCACTACTCATTCCTGCATTAGGACACAATCCAGTCCGGTCACTAATGCATCATAGTATACCATATAGTTGATGTCCTAGTCTGGAAACCTCAAGATGGGAGTGTTATTCAAACTCTACCTCATCTATTGGTAGATCTATTAGAATTTATTTGTATACACAAAGTATTTTCCCTTCTTTGTCAAATATTTTATATGTTCTTCTATTAAGGGGAAGTTGAGTATGAACCTCTAGTAGTATCCATCCATCCCCAGGAAAATTTGTACCTCTGTCATGCTCTTGGGTGGCTCCCAAGAAAGAAACACCTCTATCTTTTCCAGATCCACTACAAATCGAGCCTCTGAGATGGTGTGTCCATGGAAGTGGATCTCCCAAATCTAGAACTGGCACTTCAAGATCTTACAATGAAGCTGGTCCTCTAAAAGTGTATATAAGACTATCTACAGGTGTGTAGTGTGATCCCCCTTCAATGCTGAGTAGACCAAGATTTTATCAATGAAGATCACCATAAAACGATTGAGGTAAGGATGGAAAATCCTATTCATGATTCCCATGAACATTGTTGGGGTATTAGTAACATTGAAGGGAATCACCAAGAACTCTTAGTGGTCATACCGACATCTAAAGGTTATCTTCGGTACGTCTTCATCTCATACCTGGATATGATAATAGCCTGATCTGAGGTCGATCTTCGAGAACCACATCGCTCCCATCAATTAATCGAAGAGGTCATCAATCCTCAGTAGTGGATACTTTTTCTTCACGGTCACTTGGTTCAGGTGCCATAATTCCATGCACAGAGTCAATATATTAGGTATGCCTTCTTGGTAAACAACATTGGGGCTCTCCATGGTGAAACGTTGGGTCTCATGAACCCCTTCCTACGAAAGTCCTATAAATGTACTTTTAACCTGAGATGATCTGTGGGATCCATCTAATATTCTAATGTGGATATCGATGTCATCCTTGGGTACAAGGCAATGAAAATGTCTACCTATCTATGAGGAGGTAGTATTAGGACATATTCTGGAAATACATATTCATATTCGTCCACCACTACATGAAAACATGGACTCCTCTTGTCCACTGCACCAAGAGTGAGGCTAGACAACTAGTAATTGATCGGCTTTACCCTCCTCCGAGCATGTCCATCATGTGCTGCAAAGGTTACATTCTCTCCAATGAAGGAAAATATGGTCCCATCCTCATGGAAACACCACACTTTATGCCTAAAATAGTTGACCTAGTCATGGACTGTAGATAACTAGTTCATAGCCAAGATGACGTCGTAAGGCCTTGACATTGCTACTAGGAGATCTCAGTCAAAGCTATCACCACCTAGAATAAGCTCACACTTCTGGACCCAGTGTGTAATCGTAAAATCCCATCCTGTAGAAGTATCTAATTGTAAGGATCGATCCAATGCCTCCACCAGAATCTACAGTCGTCAAACGATATTTGTGGCAAGGAAATAGTGATTGGAACCTATGCCTATAAGAACTTCATATAAGGTGAATAAGACATAGATCGCACATATAATCATCTCTAGAGAGTCGCTTTCATATGCCTCCATTGCCTGAATTTGGCCTCTCTCCTGTCTACCGGCTCCCTGAGCTCATGGTGGATCACCCAGGAGTAGTGGTGGTAACACCTCAAACCATCTCCCACCGCCTGCCACTCCTGCTCCCATGCCATGTCGGCCGCCCTGTGGACCTCCTCGCATGAACCTCTACCTTTTTCTTTGCGGTCCCTCGAACGTCTACTAGTCACTCGTGCGGGGAGTTAGATAGTCACGAGCCATGATCCCCTGTCCATCGTAGAAGTAATAAATTGTGGCCCTCGGATGACCTCACATTCCTTGCAAGCTCCGCACCTCCGACCTTGCATCTTGGGGTCATCTTTGGAAGGTCTGGCCAACTTGGGCCTTTGTATTGTCTGCATACTACCTTCTGCAGATGACTCGACCACCAATTGTCTACTTGGGGCTCTCATTGTCGGTGCCAACTCGGCTAGAAAGCTATCCACTAGTAGAGATCACTCTAGTACTCCAGTCTACGTTGGGATTATAAGCAAAACCATCAATGCCCTGATCTCCTGTTGGAGTTCTAGATCAAAGGTTTGGGATCTGAAGAAAGGTCCATCTACCATGTTGGGAGAGTACCAGGAGAGGTCATTAGACCTCACCGAGTACTGGGTCACAGTCTATATGCCCTACTATAGGTGTACTCGCTCCTGTATACACACTGAGCATAGTGTCACTTGTTTGAATTCCACCCTAAAGAGGCTCTCGAAGTTCAAATAGAAAAGGTTCATATCCTCGTGTGTTTGGAGAATCAATCTACACTATCTCCCTTACATTCCCTGAAAAAGACTAGCATCTAGGACCACCTTCTGTTCTGTAGGTGTCTCTACCAGGCAAAAAATACACACAACTGCCTCCATCCAATCCTCAACTGCATGAGGATCTATCTCTACTCGAAACCTTAGAGGCCTATATCACTGGAACTCGTAAAACACACTTAACTGGAATATAATGTCCTCTCATAGGGCTGGTAGAAACTACTTCTCTCTAGGTGGTGGTGTTTCTGGTACACCACCGAAGGTGCTATTGCTATAAGTGGTCCTCATACAGATGCCTCATTGCTTGGTGGTCCATCGTCATGATCTCTCAATGGAATCATAGCTGGCTGTCTTCATAGAGTAATCCATTATGGAAACAGATGTGCCATGGTCAATAAGTTATACTAGGTGAGATGACTCAAAAATGATAGAGAGGAAAAAACATTTCCAAAACACATGCAATTATTGTATTTGTTTATTAGGTGATAAAACAAAATTCAGTGTCCTAGTGTACGTATACATAGGTCACCGCACCACCACTAGACTCCCTGGACTAAAATCTGAACTCAAGACATGTCACGACCCGTCCTCGGGGCCCGTGCCGTGACTACCACAAGCCCGCCTTCCATAGGCCAGGGGCTGGCGACTAGCACCAAGGCGTAAATTCCCGGTAAACAGGGAAGGCATTGCCTTTATAAGTAACAACCACACAGAGTCAGCAAGCGGAAAGTAAAGTGCAGAAAAGTAAAGGGGGCCGGAAATACAAGCCCAACTGTAAAGTACAACTGGAAAAGTAAAGAACAGCAACTGAAGAAAAGACGGCGGCCTCGTGTCGTCCACTGGAAATCCCACCTGAAGGGTGGGTACATATAGCCTCCAGGCTCCTCGGGTCCCACGTCCGCTCCGAGCACGTCCCGCCCAGTGGTCCACCTCCAGGTACCGTCCTGCTCCACGCCCCAACCGAGATCAGCGTTGTCCGTCGTCTGCAACCAACACAACAAGGTGCGGGCATAGCCCGTGCAGGGGTGAGTATAAGCTACTCAGTAAGGACCCCAAGACCCCCGAAGGTCTCTCGAAATCCACAAAGGATATAGCACAAAAAAAGAAGGTGCAATCACGAAGTAACATCTGACTCGACTTAGGTATATGCCCATACATATACCTAAGTCCCCAATTCTAGCTCTGCTCACGAGCTCAAGAACAACTCAATCCACAAAGGAAAGCAAGACTCAAATCCACAAGGAGAGTAAACAGTAAATCCACATAGGATAGTTCAACACAATCCACAAAGGAGAGTAAACAGTAAATCCACATAGGATAGTTCAACACAATCCACAAAGGAGAGTAACATAAGATTCAGCTCAACCAGGTATACTTTTTCAGATGACGTCAAAGATGATCACTGATCCATCTAAGTCGTCGGACCCATGAAGGATCGATAGGTACTAACCCCCGCAAAAGACCCACATAGGATCGGGCTCACACAGAACCTGTAGGCAGTGGCTCACACAGAACCGGTAGTAAGGACCCACGTAGGATCGGGCTCACACAGAACCTGTTGCACTGATCCACGTAGGATCGCTGAGTGCAGTAGTCGACGCAGTCCACTGAGGATCTCTGCACATTCGTCGCCGCAGTCCACGAAGGACCTCTGCTCTGTCGTCGTCGCAGTCCACGGAGGATCTCTGCTCTGCCGTCGTCGCAGTCCATGGAGGATCTCTGCTCTGTCGTCGAAGTCACAGCCAGCGCTAGGGTTCCTGCACTTAGCGAGCTCGTTTAGGGGGGTCCGCTCCACGAGCCGAGAGGCTGATACATCAACTGACACGTAGTCCGAAGTTGATGAATCCAAAAGTTCCGTATCGACAACAGGATCTCAACGCAACAGACGGCGCGTCAATCGGACGCCCGGTCTGAGAGTTATTGGCATTTTCGTCCCAGGGGCCCGGTTGGTTTTTAGGGCAAAACCGACCCGACCGTACTCCGCCTGTATCCGATCCTCGGGCAGAGTATGCCAAAAGTTCCGTCTCACTTAGAGAAAACTACCACAGCTAACGGTACGTCGATCGGACGTCCGTAGCTCAAGTTATGAGCGTTTCCGCTCCGAGGGCCCGGTTGGTTTCGTGTACGAACCAACCCGGACGAACCCAAAGTTTTCCGAAACCTTGAGTATAATATACCGAAACGACCGTCTCGATCCAAGGATCGCGTAGCCGCTGACGGTTCGTCAATCGGAGGTCCCAGGCCCAAGATATGGGCGAAAGACCGAAGAGGGCCCGAAACGGGGATTCCGGGCCCGGGGCGACCCGGCCCGAACCCCCCCTGGGGTCGGCCGGACCGGGTCGGCCCGAACCGGGTCGGCCCGACCCGGCCCGACCCGGCTAGGCCGGGTCCGGTCCGGCCTGGGCGCGGCCCGGCCGACCGGACCGGCCGGCTCGGCTTCGGCCGAGCGGCCGAAGGAGGGCGCCGCGGGCTTGACCCGCGGCTCAAGCGAAACGCGGCCCCGCGGGGGGGCCGCCTGTCACGCGGACGCGGCCGGGCCGCCGCGTCCGTTTCTGGTTCCGCGCGCCCGCGGAACCGGCCGCCGCCGCCGCGGCTTCAGCCGCGGTGGACTTCCACCACGGCGGCGCGCCGGGCGTCGCCGCGCCGGCGACCCGCGCCGCCGATACCTTCCGAGGGCCGCCGGAGATGCTCCGGTGGCCCGATTCCTTTCCCGTCTGCGCCGTTGCTCCTCCCGGGGGACGATCTTCACTGCGGAATCAACAAATGGCCCTTGCGTCGTGCTTTTGCCGTCGCCCCCAAATCCGCACAAAAAGGAAGATCGGCGGAGGGTTGCCGGGTCTTGTTCGTTAGACCCGCACCCTCCGCGTTAGTCATAAACAACGGGAGAAACAAGAAACGACCAAATCAAAAATTTTAAATAAATTTAAAATTGTTCCGTGATCGGTTCCTTATTTTAAAAGAAATAAAATCACGGGAAAGGAAAAATATTTCAAATCAACCCTTACCTCGCAGCTGTCGTTGCCGAACGAGGGATCGTCGCGGGATTGCTCGTCGCGGAAGAAGGGGGATCGTCGCGTCGTCGCGGTATCCGGCGTCGCGTCGCCAATCTCCGGATCAAGATCAAACGGATTTAATTAATTTAAATCCGTTGATATCGAAATTAAAAAGGGAGAATTCAAACGATTCGTTTCTCACCTTAGTTGTCGAACGAAGATCGGCTGTGGAGGAAGGGGCGTCGCCGAAGAACGTCGCGGGTAAGGCTCGTCGACGTCGCAGATCTCGGTGTGCGTCGTCGAATTCCGGTCGCCGGCGTTCTTCGCGTTCTTCGCGTTCTTCGCGTTCTTCGCGTTCTTCGCGGGGAGAGTGGAGGTCCAGAGAATCTCGCACAACGAGTAATCCTCCAAAAGAAAGAGTTGGTCTTATTTTATTATTTTGCCAACGAACGCAAACGCGTAAGTAACGACCCATCAGTTCGTTGAATTAATTCAACGAGCGAAACAGCCCAATTAATTCACGAAAGAAACAGCCCATTTAATTCACGAAATAAACCGCCCAATTAAATGGTCTGTTAAGAATTAAAGAAAACGCGTCGTTTGACTTTTCAGTTACTTTGACGGGTTTTCGCGGGTGCGTTACTTAGCGAAAGAAACGGCGGGGCTCGTGCGGGCCCTGCCTCACAAATATCCTACCAAGGGGGTAGGATATTTCTGGATAGCATCCTATCCAGTTAAACTCAGTTCAAGCTGCCTTTAAGTGGCTTCAAGTGGCTTCCAAGCAGCTTAAGTGAAATAAAATAAAGTTGTCGCACAAACTTTATTTTATTTCTGACTTAAAGCCGCAAAATTTAAAAACCACGTCTGAGCAAACGCAACTCCGGAAGAGGCGTTTCTAAGCAAATACCGGCGCTGCGATTTCATCGGTGCCCTCAGAATTCGATTCCGGGCACCGGTTCAAAAGATAGAAAAACTCGCTCGTCCGTTCACTGAACGTACCCGAGCCAAACTTCGGAAAATGATTCCGGGCACACCGGGCCTCGGAATCAGGTGCCGTCTGAAGCTGCGCTCTTGTAAAATTCCAAAGAAAATTAAGAAAAAAAATTCTTTAAAATTTTCTGGTCTTTACATTACTCCCACCTCAGGGCTTTACGTCCCCGTAAAGATACATCAAAAACTAGGGGAACAAATGGGGGTACTGAGCACGCATCTGAGCCTCCCGCTCCCAAGTGCTCTCCTGGAGGTTCCCGTGCTGCCATCTGACGCGCACAAGAGGAATCGACCGCCCACGTAGGACCCGCTCCTGTCGATCCTCGATCTCTACTGGGACCTCCGCAAAAGTCGCCCCATCGTCCACGTCCAGCTCCCCAAAGTCGATGATGTGCGTCGGGTCGTGCACGTATCTCCTCAGCTGAGACACGTGGAAGACGTCGTGCACCCGGTGCAACTGAGGTAGTAGAGCCAGGCGATAAGCCACCTCTCCTATCCTGCTGAGGACCTGGAAAGGCCCGATGAAGCGTGGAGACAACTTGCCGCCTCGGCCAAATCTCCGTAAACCACGTCGAGGTGAGACACGCAAAAAGACGTGGTCGCCATCCTCGAACTCTAGTGGCCTCCGCCTCCTGTCAGCATATGACTTCTGCCGGCTCTGAGCTGTCCTCATCCTCTCCTGGATGATCTGGACCTTCTCTGTCGTGGCTCGGACCATCTCTGGTCCCACGAGTGCTGACTCCCCGGGGTCTGTCCAGCACAACGGTGATCTGCAGGGTCTGCCGTACAACGCCTCGTATGGTGCCATCCCGATGGTGGAGTGGTAGCTGTTGTTGTACGCAAACTCCACCAAGGGTAGGTGGTCCTCCCAGCTGCAACCAAAGTCGAGAACACATGCACAGATCATGTCCTCGAGTGTCTGTATGGTCCTCTCCGTCTGACCATCCGTCTGAGGGTGGAAGGCTGTGCTCAGATGGAGCCGCGTCCCGAACGCCTCCTGCAACCCCTTCCAAAGTCGGGAAGTGAAACGAGCATCTCGATCGGAGACGATAGACGATGGCACACCGTGAAGCCGTACGATCTCCTGGACGTAAAGACGTCCCAAGCTCTCCACTGAGCCCTGCTCTCTGATGGGTAAGAAGTGTGCCGACTTAGTGAGTCGGTCGACAATCACCCAAATGGAGTCGTGACCTCTGGAAGTGCGTGGAAGTCCAGTCACGAAGTCCATAGATATGGCATCCCACTTCCACTCCGGGACCTCCAAGGGCTGTACCAAGCCTGCTGGTACCTGATGCTCTGCCTTCACCTGCTGGAAGGTGAGGCATCGTGAAACGAACTCCGCCACAGCTTTCTTCATGCCCGGCCACCAGTGCTGTCGTCTGAGATCCTGGTACATCTTCGCCACTCCGGGATGCACCGCCAAGGGAGAAGTGTGAAACTCTCTCAGCACCTCCTCTCGTAAAGCGACTGGTACGAAGGTGCGTCCTCTGAAAAGGATGTCGTGCTCTTCTCCAAGGGAGAATCCATCAGGCGCCTGACCTGAGGATATCAGTGCACGCCGGGTCTCACAGTCAGCGTCCTCACGCTGAGCCTCTCTGACCCGCTGTAGAAGTGGAGGAGAGACTGTGAGAGACTGAAGAAAGGTTGCTCCGTCTCTATCCACAAAGGATATCTGTAAGGAGGCTAGCTGCTCCGTCGCCTCCTCAAGTAGCTGAATGCCCGTCCTCCTGCTGAGGGCATCGGCTACCACGTTCCCCTTTCCAGGAGTATAGACTATCTCAAAGTCATAGTCCTGGAGGAACTCAAGCCATCTCCATTGTCTCAGGTTCAGGTCCTTCTGAGAGAAGATATACCTGAGACTCTGGTGGTCAAAAAAGACTGTGAAGCGCTCGCCCATCAGGTAGTGCCGCCAAGTCTTCAGAGCGAAGACCACTGCTGCCAACTCCAGGTCATGAGTGGCGTAGTTCTGCTCATGCGGCCTCAACTGACGTGATCCGTAGGCGATCACGGCCCGCTCCTGCATCAGGACGCACCCGAGTCCAGTCCCTGATGCATCGCAGTAAACTACGTATCCAACTCCCTCCTCAGGCAACCTCAAGATAGGTGCGCTGGTCAATCTCTGTCTCAGCTCCTGGAAGCTCTGCTGACATCTGTCTGACCACACGAAGGGTTTCCCCTTCTTCGTCAACGCTGAGAGTGGTGCCGCAACTCTGGAGAAGTCTGGCACGAATCTCCGATAGTATCCGGCTAGGCCCAAGAAGCTCCGCACCTCCGTCACGCTCTTGGGTGGCTCCCAAGCTAGCACTGCCTCGATCTTCGCGGGATCCACTGCAACTCCCGCCTCAGAGATGACGTGCCCCAAGAAATGGACCTCACGTAACCAGAACTGGCACTTTGAGAGCTTGCCATAAAGCTGGTGCTCTCGGAGCGTGTCTAGCACAACTCGCAGGTGGTAGGCATGCTCCTCCTCAGTCGTCGAGTATACCAAAATGTCGTCAATGAAGACCACGACAAATCGGTCGAGGTATGGCTGGAAGATCCTGTTCATGAGGCTCATGAACACTGCTGGAGCATTGGTTACGCCGAATGGCATAACCAAGAACTCATAATGGCCATACCGACACCTGAAGGCCGTCTTCTGCACGTCCTCGTCTCGAACTCTGAGCTGATGATAGCCTGACCGGAGGTCTATCTTCGAGAACCACCGCGCTCCCTTGAGCTGATCGAAGAGGTCATCAATCCGTGGCAGCGGATACTTGTTCCTCACTGTCACCTGGTTCAGGCGATGATAGTCGACACATAGTCGCAAGCTCCCGTCCGCCTTCTTGGTGAACAAAATCGGGGAAGCCCAGGGTGAAACACTGGGTCGGATAAACCCCTTGCTCTGCAAGTCTTCCAACTGTACTCGCAGCTCTCGAAGCTCGGCGGGGGCCATCCGATATGCTGGAGTAGATATCGGGGCTGTCCCGGGGTACAAGTCGATGTAAAAGTCTACCTCTCTACGAGGAGGTAGCCCTGGAACGTCGTCGGGAAAGACGTCCACGTACTGGTCCACCACTGCAGGAAAAACTGGACTCCGCACGTCCACTTCTCCTAGGATGAGGCTAGCCAACTGATGAGAGATGGGCTGCACTCTCCTCCGCGGAAGTCCATCCTGTGCTGCAAAGGTTCCCTTCTCGCCGGTGAAGGTAAACCTGCTCCCGTCGGTGCGAACACATCGCACCTTGCGCCTAAAACAGTCGATCTGGGCATGAACCGTGGATAGCCAATCCATGCCCAAGATAACGTCGTAAGGCCTCGACGCTGCTACAAGGAGATCCCAGCCGAAGCTCTCGCCTCCTAGAGTAAGCTCACACTGCCGGCACCAGTGCGTAATCGTCGAGTCTACTCCCGTAGGAGTCTCTAGCCGTAAGGATCGAGCCAACGGCTCAGTCGGAATCTCCGAGCTCCGAACAAGGGCAGAGGCTATGAAAGAGTGACTCGCTCCTGTGTCTATAAGTACTGCAGCAAGGGTGGAATAGACACATATCGTACCTCGAATCATCTCTGACATGTCGGGGTCGTAGGCCTCCACTGCCTAAAGCTGGGCCTGTCCCTGCCCGCCAGCTCCCTGTGGTCGAGGTGGCCCTCCTGGTGGTGGTGGGGGTAGAGCCTGGAAGCGTCGCCCACCACCCGCTGCTTGGCCAGCTCCTCTGCCTCGTCCGCCTCCTCCCTGCGGACCGCCACGGTCGACCCTCTGCCTCTGCCTGGGTGGCCCCTCCACCGTCTGCTGCTCCTCTGATCGGCGAGTCGGGCAGTCACGAGCCATGTGACCCTGCCCGCCGCAGGAGTAGCACAGCCTGCCTCTCGGAAGGCTGGCACTCCGCTGTGTGCCTCGCACTGCTGAGCCGGTGTCCTGAGGCCGTCTGCGTGGGGGTCTGGTCTGCCTGGACCCGAGAGTCATCCGTCGGCTACCTACTGCCGAAGACTCAGCTACCAGCCGCCCTGCGCTAGGTCTCGCCGCTGAAGAAGGCTCTGCCAGGAAGCTCTCGATCAGGAGGGCTCGCTCCAGCACTCCCGCCTGGGTCGGAATGCTGAGGGAGATCAGCGACGCCCGAATCTCCTGTCGCAAGCCCTGCTCGAAGGTCCGGGCCCGGAAGAAGGGGTCCCGTACCATGTCGGTCGAGTAGCGAGATAGGTCAGTGAACCTCGCCGCGTACTGAGCGACCGTCATGCTGCCCTGGCGCAGCTGGAGAAGCTCCTGGATGCGCACCGCTCGGAGGGTGGCCGGGACGAACTCAGAGCGGAAGAGGCTCTCGAAGTCCGTCCAGAGCAAGGATGCCTCATCGTGAACCTGGAGCATCAGGCTCCACCATCGTCCTGCCGCCGCCTGCAGGAGGCTCGCTGCGAGAATCACCATGAGATCCGCTGGTGTCCTCACTAGCCTAAAGATCCGTACCACCGCCTCTAGCCAGTCCTCGGCGGCCTGGGGGTCCGCCTCTCCGCGAAACCTGGGCGGTCGCTGGCTCTGAAACTCATGCAGTGCCCTGAGGCGACGTGCATCGTCAGCGTCTGGTACTGGCAGCATCGGTGGCTCGGCGGGTAAAGCTACCGCCGGCGCCACTGCTGGCAAAGGGCCCTGCACCGAGGCCTCGTCGCTCGGTGGGCTGCCGTCGCGCCCTACACTCGGAACCCTAGCTGGCTGTCATCGCGGGGCCATCCTGAAAAGGAGAACAAGAGCACCACAGTCAGAACAGTATACCTGGTGAGCTGGCACAAGTAATCACAAGGAAGACTTGAGAATTTCATAAAGCAGATCAGTATACCCGGTGAGCTGACACAAGTAATCACAAAGAAAACTTGAAACACACACGCAATCTATGTTTTCATGAATTAAGTCGGAAATCAGGAGTCAGGGTCCTGGTGTACGGATACGTCGTCCGCCGCACCAACACTGGGCTCCCTGAACTGATAACCACACTCAATACACTAAACATTATTGCTTCATATAGAAAGAAAGGACGATCAGAGTTTGCGGTAGAACCGACCACCTCTGATACCAATTTGTCACGACCCGTCCTCGGGGCCTGTGCCGTGACTACCCCAAGCCCGCCTTCCATAGGCCAGGGGCTGGCGACTAGCACCAAGGCGTAAATTCCCGGTAAACAGGGAAGGCATTGCCTTTATATGTAACAACCACACAGAGTCAGCAAGCGGAAAGTAAAGTGCAGAAAAGTAAAGGGGGCCGGAAATACAAGCCCAACTGTAAAGTACAACTGGAAAAGTAAAGAACAGCAACTGAAGAAAAGACGGCGGCCTCATGTCGTCCACTGGAAATCCCACCTGAAGGTTGGGTACAGATAGCCTCCAGGCTCCTCGGGTCCCACGTCCGCTCCGAGCACGTCCCGCCCAGTGGTCCACCTCCAGGTACCGTCCTGCTCCACGCCCCAACCGAGATCAGCGTTGTCCGTCGTCTGCAACCAACACAACAAGGTGCGGGCATAGCCCGTGCAGGGGTGAGTATAAGCTACTCAGTAAGGACCCCGAGACCCCCGAAGGTCTCT
Source organism: Viscum album (assembly GCA_963277665.1). Classification (NCBI taxonomy): domain Eukaryota; kingdom Viridiplantae; phylum Streptophyta; class Magnoliopsida; order Santalales; family Viscaceae; genus Viscum; species Viscum album. Next base: position 740,228,129 of record OY728137.1, read on the forward strand.
CGAAATCCACAAAGGATATAGCACAAAAAAAGAAGGTGCAATCACGAAGTAACATCTGACTCGACTTAGGTATATGCCCATACATATACCTAAGTCCCCAATTCTAGCTCTGCTCACGAGCTCAAGAACAACTCAATCCACAAAGGAAAGCAAGACTCAAATCCACAAGGAGAGTAAACAGTAAATCCACATAGGATAGTTCAACACAATCCACAAATGAGAGTAAACAGTAAATCCACATAGGATAGTTCAACACAATCCACAAAGGAGAGTAACATAAGATTCAGCTCAACCAGGTATACTTTTTCAGATGACGTCAAAGATGATCACTGATCCATCTAAGTCGTCGGACCCACGAAGGATCGATAGGTACTAACCCCCGCAAAAGACCCACGTAGGATCGGGCTCACACAGAACCTGTAGGCAGTGGCTCACACAGAACCGGTAGTAAGGACCCACGTAGGATCGGGCTCACACAGAACCTGTAGAACTGATCCACGTAGGATCGCTGAGTGCAGTAGTCGACGCAGTCCACTGAGGATCTCTGCACAGTCGTCGCCGCAGTCCACGAAGGATCTCTGCTCTGTCGTCGTCGCAGTCCACGGAGGATCTCTGCTCTGCCGTCGTCGCAGTCCACGGAGGATCTCTGCTCTGTCGTCGAAGTCACAGCCAGCGCTAGGGTTCCCGCACTTAGCGAGCTCGTTTAGGAGGGTCCGCTCCACGAGCCGAGAGGCTGATACATCAACTGACACGTAGTCCGAAGTTGATGTATCCAAAAGTTCCGTATCGACAACAGGATCTCAACGCAACAGACGGCGCGTCAATCGGACGCCCGGTCTGAGAGTTATTGGCATTTTCGTCCCAGGGGCCCGGTTGGTTTTTAGGGCAAAACCGACCCGACCGTACTCCGCCTGTATCCGATCCTTGGGCGGAGTATGCCAAAAGTTCCTTCTCACTTAGAGGAAACTACCACAGCTGACGGTACGTCGATCGGACGTCCGTAGCTCAAGTTATTAGCGTTTCCGCTCCGAGGGCCCGGTTGGTTTCGTGTACGAACCAACCCGGCCGAACCCAAAGTTTTCCGAAACCTTGAGTATAATATACCGAAACTACCGTCTTGATCCAAGGATCGCGTAGCCGCTGACGGTTCGTCAATCGGAGGTCTCAGGCCCAAGATATGGGCGAAAGACCGAAGAGGGCCCGAAACGGGGATTCCGGGCCCGGGGCGACCCGGCCCGAACCCCCCCTGGGGTCGGCCGAACCGGGTCGGCCCGACCCGGCCCGACCCGGCTCGGCCGACCGGACCGGCCGGCTCGGCTTCGGCCGACCGGCCGAAGGAGGGCGCCGCGGGCTTGACCCGCGGCTCAAGCGAAACGCGGCCCCGCGGGGGGGCCGCCTGTCACGCGGCCGCGGCGGACTTCCACCACGGCGGCGCGCCGGGCGCCGCCGCCTCCGGTCGCCGGCGCCGCCGCGCCGGCGACCCGCGCCGCCGCTGCCTTCCGCGGGCCGCCGGAGATGCTCCGGTGGCCCGATTCCTTTCCCGTCTGCGCCGTTGCTCCTCCCGGGGGACGATCTTCACTGCGGAATCAACAAATGGCCCTTGCGTCGTGCTTTTGCCGTCGCCCGCCAAATCCGCACAAAAAGGAAGATCGGCGGAGGGTTGCCGGGTCTTGTTCGTTAGACCCGCACCCTCCGCGTTAGTCATAAACAACGGGAGAAACAAGAAACGACCAAATCAACAATTTTAAATAAATTTAAAATTGTTCCGTGATCGGTTCCTTATTTTAAAAGAAATAAAATCACAGGAAAGGAAAAATATTTCAAATCAACCCTTACCTCGCAGCTGTCGTTGCCGAACGAGGGATCGTCGCGGGATTGCTCGTCGCGGAAGAAGGGGGATCGTCGCGTCGTTGCGGTATCCGGCGTCGCGTCGCCAATCTCCGGATCAAGATCAAACGGATTTAATTAATTTAAATCCGTTGATATCGAAATTAAAAAGGGAGAATTCAAACGATTCGTTTCTCACCTTAGTTGTCGAACGAAGATCGGCTGCGGAGGAAGGGGCGTCGCCGAAGAACGTCGCGGGTAAGGCTCGTCGACGTCGCAGATCTCGGTGTGCGTCGTCCAATTCCGGTCGCCGGCGTTCTTCGCGTTCTTCGCGTTCTTCGCGTTCTTCGCGTTCTTCGCAGTGAGAGTGGAGGTCCAGAGAATCTCGCACAACGAGTAATCCTCCAAAAGAAAGAGTTGGTCTTATTTTATTATTTTGCCAACGAACGCAAACGCGTAAGTAACGACCCATCAGTTCGTTGAATTAATTCAACGAGCGAAACAGCCCAATTAATTCACGAAAGAAACAGCCCATTTAATTCACGAAATAAACCGCCCAATTAAATGGTCTGTTAAGAATTAAAGAAAACGCGTCGGTTGACTTTTCAGTTACTTTGACGGGTTTTCGCGGGTGCGTTACATAGCGAAAGAAACGGCGGGGCTCGTGCGGGCCCTGCCTCACAAATATCCTACCAAGGGGGTAGGATATTTCTGGATAGCATCCTATCCAGTTCAACTCAGTTCAAGCCGCCTTTAAGTGGCTTCAAGTGGCTTCCAGGCAGCTTAAGTGAAATAAAATAAAGTTGTCGCACAAACTTTATTTTATTTCTGACTTAAAGCCGCAAAATTTAAAAACCACGTCTGAGCAAACGCAACTCCAGAAGAGGCGTTTCTAAGCAAATACCGGCGCTGCGATTTCATCGGTGCCCTCAGAATTCGATTCCGGGCACCGGTTCAAAAGATAGAAAAACTCGCTCGTCCGTTCACTGAACGTACCCGAGCCAAACTTCGGAAAATGATTCCGGGCACACCGGGCCTCGGAATCAGGTGCCGTCTGAAGCTGTGCTCTTGTAAAATTCCAAAGAAAATTAAGAAAAACAATTCCTTGAAATTTGCAGGTCTTTACAAGACACTTAACACTATTGCCCCCATTGAAAATATTGGCTCTTAGTTATTCTGGTAGAAGTGACCACCCTCTGATACCACTTTTTCATGACACATCCCCCAGGGCCCATTCTAGGACTACCCAAATCCCACCTTCTATAGGCGAGGGGCTGGTGACTAGAACTGGAAAGGCATATCCCAAAAATTGAAGGCATTGCCTTTAAAACTATACACACACAGATAGTCCATACAACATAAAGTAAACCAAAAAGGAAAGAAAATAGTATAACCACCACAAAGTACCACCACTAAGAGTAGAGTGTGTAAACTGGAAGTAAAAGGGCAAGAATACAATACCAACTGAAAAGAAAGTACAGAAATTGAAGTATGAGATCTAGAGGTCATCTTACAAGGATCCTACCTGAAGGGTAGGTATATCTCTCTATCGGATGTCACCGCAGCACACCATGTCTATCGATACACCTCTGAGCACCATCTATCCCTGGATCCCCAAAGTCCCAGTCACAGTTTTCTGTCATCTGCACAAGACACAACAGGTGCGTGCGAAACCCCTGTAGGGGTGACTATAATAATACTGAGTAGGTACCCTGAAACAAAATAGAGTCTCATAGTAATCCACAAAGGAGAAAAACAAAATAAAGATCTCAAATTAAATCATAAGTAACATACAGAACTCAGATTAGGTAAAACTTAAGTACATAAGTAAATATGATTAGTCATAAAGCTAGATAATATTATTCTGTTGAGATGCTCTGTTACAAATCCACATAGGGTTCCCAGGTGTTGATCCACATAGGGTTCCTAGGTGTTGATCCACATAGGTTCTTTAAGTAAAGATCCACACAGGGTATCTTGGTGTTGATCCACATAAGATCACTACCTGATGATCCACATAGGGTTTCTAGGTGCATATCCACAGAGGATCACTACAAGATGATCTGCACTTGGTCGCTAGCTGTTGATCCACACATGATCACTAGATGAGGATCCACACAAGGGTGCTGGTGCGGATCCAAAAAGTATCACTACCTTCTGATCCACACAGGGATGCTATATGATGATCCACATTGGGTCACTAGATGTTGATCCATACAGGGTCGCTATTCATTCTTCACATCACAACCAGCGACTAGATTCCCGCACTTAGCACTCTTGATTCCGGGAGAACATTTTCCTCAAACCATAGGTTTTACCTCAACTTCCATGAAGTCCCATATAGAGTAACCCAAAGTATCATCTAATCGTAAGGTTCACAACGCAACAGACAGTGCATCGAACAGACGCTTGGTCTCTAAGATAAGGGCATTTTTGTAAAAAGGGCTCAGTTGGATTCGAGTCTGATACAACCCATCCATACACAAACCTCCTAAAAACTCATTTATAGTATCTTATAAGTAATGACTCATCTCAATAATCTTAACTCTACTAACAGCACATCAATTGGACACCCAGTTTAAGAGATACATGAATTTTAGTGAAATGGGGGTCGGTCGGGTCCGAGTCTGACCCGACCTTGATCCAAACTGGGATAGGCCCAGCCCAGACCAGTGGGGTGGGACTGGCCTATTGAGGCACGTTATCCTGGTAGGGAGGGTCCTACTTGAGGGGTCAGCTCGCACCATACCCGGTCCGCCAAGGGAAGACCGGTTTGTCTGCATGGATGGGATGTGGTCAGATGGCGTGTTTGGCCCCCTTCTACCCCACAGGATGTTGATGGGTCTCCCCCCCACCCATCATGTTCGATTGATCATCGCATGTCATGTGCCGCACTACATGTGGTTGAGCAGCCTAATCCTTCCACATCACCCGCGGACCAAGTCCGCATGTTGACCATTCAATGTAGCGCCAACATAGAGCCATGTGTCTCCAATGTTGCGGCTATGGTGGCTACGACCTTCATCACTCACACGAGCAGCCTAGATGTAGTCTCCCTTCTCAATGTGGTGTCAGCCGGCATTTCTCCTCCACACCACTACGGCCCTCTACCGTCATGGCGCACCGACGGGCACGTTACCTCCTTCCGCCTGCAGCCGTCGTCGCGAGCCACCAGCAGCCGCCACCACTATCCCTCGTTGGTCGCCGCCATGGGCCACATCCGGCCCCCACTGCTGGCCCCCACTAGTCACCACTACGGGCCATCTCCAGACCCCGCCAGGCCACCGAAGTTTCTATGGTGGTCCATTTCTCGATCCGTCTGTGCCTGCAGAATTGTAAGGCTTCCACCCTCACTAAGACGACCTCAAACTCACCTTTCCACAATTTCGAGAATTTATACATGAAAAAAGCACATGATGAGGGGATCCACAGCTCCACTATCAGCCACTCGATGGTGAGAAAAATAAAATAAACTTTTTAAGTTAATTTAATTTTTTCCAAAAAGTATAAAAATTAACGATTATGTCTGAACCTTATCGGTTAAAGTTAAGTCCTTTCTAGGAAAATCCTGGCATTCTGAGTTCACCGGTGCCCTCAGATTTTCGATCTAAAGTTAGAAAAACCTGCTCTCACATTTATTGAACGTATATTAAAAATATTTCAGAATTTTTTTATGGGCTCTCTGGGCCTTGTAATCATGTGTCATCAGAGCGTGTGGTCTCAAAAATAAATCCTTATAATTTTAAAAAAAATACACATAAATTTTGTGACATTATATTATTTATGATTTTGATTAAGTAAATTGATTTCAATAGTTGAAATAGTTTTCATACTATTTTTTACTGATACTTAACCACTCTTTTATTAATATTTAAAATGGTCAATAGTTATATCATATCTTGTTTTTATTAACTAGGTTGTTTTTAATTAAACATGGGATTTATTTTAAAAAAATACCAAAAATTATTATTGGGTACTAAATCCCCCCCTTGAGACACTCACACCGACCAACATTTAGTATGAAAGAATTTTAAAAATATTTTATACTATGATTTTAGTTGTGTTTTAAAGATATTAAATTTCTATCAATTCTAAATTTAGTTTTAAGTGGAAAATATGCAATAAGGGTTTTCTACCAACATTCCTCCATTAATTAATGGTAATAATTATTCTCAATGTAAAATAAAGATAGAATGCGCATTGAAATCATGGGATTTTGATATATGGTCTGATATAGAAGATAATATGAATTACCTAAGACTTTAAGGAATACATGGGATGATGCTACTAAACATGCTGATAACAAAAATTGCAAAGACATGAACTCTCTTTATTGTGGTTTAGGTAAAAAAGTGTTTAATAGGATATCTTTTAATAAAACTATTTACGAAATTTTGGATACATTACCTATTTCTCACGAAGGAACTAGAAATGTTAAAGAAGTGTGATTGAATACTTATACAATTAAATATGATACATTTAAATTGAAACCTGATAAGATCATTTTTTTTATATGTATCTTAGGTTTAATGTGATAGTGAATACTATGAGATACTTGGTAAATTTGGTTTTATAAAAATATCAAATCATTCAATTGTTGATATTTCTTCCAGAGAGATAGATAACATCATGAGAGAATTATGTAAAATTAGTAAACTACCTATAAAGGAATTGATTGGGAAGTTACTGATGTATGAGGTGGAGATGAAAGTTAACCAAGAAGAAGAAGATGAACTAAAGAGTAAATATGTAGCTTTCAATCGTAATGCATTAAAATAGAATGAAAAGGAAAAAAGTACAAAATTAAATCTCTAGTAATAAGGAATCACTAGTTGATAGTGGTTATGAAATGAACCATTTGGCCAGAAAGTTTATGAAATTATAAAAAAAGAATAAATTCTTCATAAAACTGAATTATAAGGAAAAGTGTTATGATAGAGGGAGTTCGAAGAAAGAATATAAAATGGATGATGATTCAAATGACATTAACTATTATGAGTGTAAGAGAAAAGGACATGTTAAGGCCGACTGTTCTAAATTGAAGTACAAGAATAAGTATGATGATTAAGACAGAAAATATAAGAAATCAATGAAATCCAACTGCAGTTCCTTTGGGGATAGATCTAGTGATTCATACTTAACTCATGAAGAAAATCCAGACAGAGAAAATATGGTCTTCATGAAAAACATATATTAGGTTCCTATTTTATCTCATGTACATAATTCTGGTCATTATGGAGATGAACAAATTGATGATGATATGTCAAAGGATAAAAAAATTTAAAATCAAAATATGATCGAGGATAAATTTAATGATATGATAGATAAATAAAATATTTAAAGAAGCAACATGCTTTATCTAATAATAAAAAATCTGATTTTTATGTAGAGAAAGAGAAGAATGATCAACTATTGAAAAAAAAATGAATTGAAATTTTCAATTGAGAAATTAAATAAATACATGGAGGGATTTAAAAATGTATAAGAAACCCTCACTAAATAACTAGGAAAATAAATTGCACCTAAATATATTACTATTCTAGGTTACCAACTTAGACATACAAAAATCATGAAGAGAACTTTTCTTCTGAAATCTAATTCTAGAGATTCTATTAATAGTTATTATTAAAGTTTACATAATTAATTAATTATTTCTAAGAGTTTCAAATCTTCTTATAGGAAACCCATTTAACCAATATTGGTTCCTAAATATCAAATCACTAATTTTTCTGGACCCAAGAAATTTTGGGTACAAAAATCATTTTTGATATAAATTTTTTTAGGGAAACTGCTTGAAGTGATTATGTAGAAATCAGTGGTATCTACACAGCAACTATTCCAGTCATATGATTGGAGATTACTGATGCTTCAAGAAATTAACAAAGGTTGATGGTGGACATGTCACCTTTCGATACAATGCTAAAGGAAAAAAATCATTGGCCTTGGAGAAATTAAAAACTCTAATTTAGTTTTAATTTATAAAGTACATGATGGACTAAAATACAATCTACATTGAATCACATAACAATGTGATAATGGATTTCACGTGAAATTTGAAAACAATGATTATAATATTTTTACCTCTAAAACTTCTTTAGTGTTTACTATTATGAATAATGATAATTTTTCATGATGTTAATATTGATTATTTAATTTCACAAAATGTTTTTCTCTTAAGTGACTTTCATATAAAATCTTATATTTGGCATAGAATAATGGGTCACTTTAATATCCACTCACTTAGAAACCTTAATAGTAAAGGTTTAGTCAGGGATCTACCAAAACTTGAATTCCCAAATGGGAAACTCTATTACCCCTATCAAAATGGGAAACAGAAAAAAAATATCTTTTAAATTATAGAATGAAGTTTCAACTTATAAACCTATTGAGTTGGTTCATATGGAATTTTTTGGGCCATCTAGAGTATCTATTTTAAAAGGAAATCATAGTATATATATACTTGTAGATGAATTTTCAGGGTATACTTTTGTATCATTTTTATCTCAGAAAAAGTGAAGATTTATTTCACTTTAACAAGTATGAAAAACCTTTAGAAACCTAAGTGGACTTAAATTAGGACCCTAAGAACTGCCCATGGTTGTCTATTTAAAAATAAAGAGCTTGAAACATTTTTCTCACAAAATGGATATAACCATATCTTCTCTACATCTAATCCCCCGCTATAATGGAGTTATAGAAATAATAAACATAACACTTCAAGAGATATCCCAAAAAATTATTAATGAATATGACTTGTCATTCTACTTTTGGGATGAGGCTGTGAACACAACCTGCTATATAATTAAGAGATTTTTAATTAGACCACTTTTGAAGAAAACCCCTTATGAACTCTAAAATAATATTAATCATAAGGTTAGTTACATTATAGTTTTTAGTTGCAACATCAATATATTAACACTAAGGAAAATCTTGAAATGTTTTCCTCCAAAAGTGATGATGTAGTTTTCCTTGGTTATTCAACTTATATTAAATCCTATAGTGCTTTTAACAAAATAACTAATAGTTTCAAACAGTCTATCCATGTAATGTTTGATAAGACAGATCCACATGACCCTAAGAATCCTTTAGAAACTTTGAGGATGATATATCCACTATGAACGTAAATTAAAATCCTTCTGATACTACTATGAAGAATATAGAAAAATCATCCAATTTTGAGTAACATTAAGAACCTGAATTGGAGCCTGTAGAAGACCATGACGTGACCAACCCTTCTTTTTATATATCTATTAATACTCCTAAATTCAATCTTTTAGAATTTGTGGTTAGATACTTAGATAGATTTATAGATAATAGATATTCTATAAGGAACCAAGTTAAACATCAAGCTTTATTATCACAACTTGAACCTAAGAACATCAATGATGTATTTCATGATGAATTATGGGAAATGGCTATGCAATAAGAACTTAATAAATTTTAAATAAATAAATTTTGTGAACCTATTGATAAACCCAAAGACACTTTGACGATATGAAATAAATGGGTGTTTAAAAACAACGTTGATGAATCTGGAATAACAATAATAAATAAGGATAGATTGGTCACACAAGGGTATAGTCAAGAAGAGGGAATAGTCTATGAGGAAAAGTTTTCACCTATAGCCAGACATGAATCCATTTGAATACTACCTTCCTACATAGAACATCAATATTTCAAACTATATAATATGGATGTTAAAAGTTAATTCTTGAATGGTTATATAATTGAGTTTTTTTTTGTGTAACAACCCCCAAGATTCCAAAACACACATTTTTTCAAATCATGTTTTTAAACTAAAAAAAAGATTTATATATTCTAAAATAATATCTTAGAGCATGGTGTGATAGGCTTAGATCTTTTATTATTTCTATAGTATTTTCAAAAGGTATATATGATCCTACACTTTTTTAAAAAATATTTTAAAAAGTTGTTTTAGTTACTAAAATATATGTAGATGATATTATCTTTGGATCTTCTAAAAATTATTTATTTACCGATTTTTCAAAATGATGAAAAATGAATTTGAAATGACTTTAATGGGTGACCTGAAATTATTTTTCATTTTCATATTTTTTAAAATAAATAAGGAATTATTTTAAATCATAGTAAATATATAAAATACCTTTTAAATTTGTTTGGTTTGGATAGAACTAAGATTAATGGCACTTCTATGAGTCCACTTATAAGATGAATCTCTATAAAGCATGGAAATATTTGGATAAAACTAGTTACATAGGTATGATTGGAAGTCTTCTTTACTTAACTGCAACCTAACCTGACATTATTTTAGTGTGTGTATATGCGCTCATTTTCAATCAAACCCAAAATAATAACACTTACTTGCTATTAAAATTATTTTCAAATACATAAAATATACTAAAAATTCAGGTTTTTTTACCTAAGAAGAAAATAATTTGACCGAGTTTGTTATTTAGATGCTCATTTTAGTGGTTTTAAGTCAGATTAAAAAATCATCATTGGAACATGTCTTATTTTAAGAAAGTCTTTAGTTTCTTGGTGTAGTAATAAAAAAATTATGTTTCATTGTCTGCTATTGAAGCTGGAAACATAGATGCATGTACCTTCTATGATCAAATTTTTTGGATGAAACACACTTTTATATACTATGGATATAAATTCCAAAATGTCCCTATAAATTTCGATAACGCAAGTGCTATAAATATTAATAAGAATCCTTTATCACAGTCTAGAACAAAACACAATGATATAACTCTTAAATAAGTTGGAATTGAACATAATATTTCTGGTATTTTTACTAATCCACTAAATTTTGAGATAATAAACTTCAGAAAACATAAATTAGGAATGATTAATTTTGGTTATATTTAATTTTCTGGGAACCACCATTGGAGTTTACCCACTGTTGGAGTTTACCAATCACTAGATTTTACCAACTGTTGGAGTTTACCAACCATTGGTAATGACCCTCCATTGGATTTAAGTTTTCATTGATGATTTCTATTTACATGTTAATAATTTAATTTCTTTTAGATTTAATTATTAATTCATTTTTCAATTTAAAATCCATAAATGATATAAAATAGGGACCAATTATAATTTGAATGTTCAATATATCTCTCATACCCAAACTTTATCTTCTACCTTTCTCTCCCTTCCTTTTATCTTCCCTATAACTTGTCTGAACCTTTCGAACCATTCTAAATAGTAAAAGTGAAGCGAGTAGTATTTTTGTCTCTTGATGAGTCGCATAATTCAATTTAAATGAAAGGAGATTCGAACAGATCTACAATCAAGCCACTAAACCCAATACTTGCATGTAAAATAGTGGAACCTAATAAGTAAGTACATGTCAAGTGGTTTTTATCAATATATTCGTTGGTGATTAGAATAATTCAAGACCATTTATGGATAGATTGGTTCTTAAAAAATGATAGTTTGTTCTATATGAGGTTACTTCATTAGTTTATTCATAAAATCATGTTCATATTTAGAGAATACAAAGACTGGGTTTAAAGTATTATAAATATGAAGAAAGTTTTTTTTCTTCAATCCAATTGGATATATTTATTAGAGTCCCTTATGAAGGAGTTTCAAATGATTATCAAGAATTTATTCCAATTGATAGTGATACCTTCATATATGAAGATGCTCTATCTAAGATTACTTGATATGGAATTATAAAAAGACCAGTTACAATTGATCTTGAAGATGAGTGCCATTTGTTCTTTAATTTTATTGAGCATATATTGTGCCTAACGAAAGGGTGATTTCACCACCATGATGTAACATAATGTATATTATTATGTATTATGAATATAGAAGAAAAGATTAACTTGCATAGATATCTAATGACTCACATGGTGGAGATGTGAAAGATACATTATATATCAAACTCACTTATATACCCTAAATTCATTTCATCCATGCTTGATGCCAAGGGATTGGTAGATGAAGAAAAAGAATAAAATGTAAAATTTAGTGTATTTTTCCATAAAAGAGTCATTTGTAAGAGAATGAAGAAAGGTTATAAACCTTGGAAGATATAATGGGTTGTTGATTTTGACAAGATTTATGTGGATTTCAATCCTATTGATCACCAAAAAAGGCCAAAAAATTTTGTGGATCCCGAGTTGGTTCTAGATAAAGTGGTAGAGTATTATAATGGAAGAATGTAAGAGTAATAAGAGGATATTAATTTAGAAAATGAGGATAAAGTTTTTTAAACAGATGATGGTAGTGTCCCAGATATTCCCAGGAGTCCTCTGACAATCTCTTTCGGTGCACTTAGTCCTCTTAAATCTCTCTTGGTTAGAGAGACTCTTTTATCTGATTGAAGTGAAGAAGTGGAAACTGAAGTTTATAAAGATTTTTTTGATTTATCTGATGATAAAAATGGAGAAAATGGGAGTGATGATGAAAATATTAGTGATGATGAAGAAGATGAAAATTAATAATAAAAAGTAAATGGAAGTGATGAGGGAGATGGTGATGAAGATATTAGTGATGGTGGTTTAGATCATGATATTCCTGATAACTATATTAGTTTTGAGGATGTTGAGATTCCCTAGGTACTTAATTCTACTCCAGGATTTTTAATTAATTATAGGTCTGAGGAGAGAATGAGTTTAGTTCAAGGCAATGATAGAGCTGCTAGAGGTGAGATGGAAGCATCTGTTAAGGGGGGGGGGGAATCCCCAAGGCTACATATTCAACTTATTGACCCTGATGATGGAGACCTTTTCAATTATGTAGATAGTGAATCCATAGAGAAAAAATCTAATGTGAATAAATTTGATGATAATATGATTATTGAGCCTACAGTTGATGAGAAGGTAATTATTGAAAAGATAGTGGATAAGAAGATTTTTTTGAACCTAATATTATTGATCCAGTAGTTGTTGATACTATTATTGTGTCTTAAACCAGGTTAGATATAACATCCTTTGAGGAACGGGAAAAGTATCATGGTTATGTCAAATTGGGTTTGGAATATACTAGATCAAATAAAAAAGAGATCTTTTTTCTAGTTTAAATATATATGGATCCTAAGGGATCAATGGTGGAGAAGATAGATATTGTAGGGTAGTTACAGTGTTTTTCTTTAGATGCACCTACCAGATCTTATCCAGTCAAGGATTTTGTGCCACCTATATATTCTCTTTTTCCTGTTGACATTGTATCCAGATCTGGATTGGAATCCTTCAAATAAAGGATTCTCTATGATTTGGTATGATGTTGAAAAATCAAACACCTCGTGTCACTAGGTTTAATAAAAGACATGTAAGATATTTTTTGAGTTGGTGATACATCACATCTAGCTATAAATTATGAATCTCATTCAGGAAGTGGAAATAGATAAAATAATACTTTCCTGTGAGATAAAGAATTTGAGATCTGTGTTGGAGGGGGTGCAAACTTATTTTCTACAAGTATGGATAAGTTATTTTGGAGTGTGGATAGTATGTCTTATATGGATTCTACTTATAGTTATCCACCTACTCCTTTGGATATTGTGTTGATCAGATCAGTGGTTAGTAGAGAACTTCAATCTATTTCTAGAGATATTTCAGATATCCCTTAGGAGAGTTTGAGGAAGATTAGACATAATAGTGATCCTAATTATAATATGGTCAGGTAATGCCTCAAAGAAGTCAGATCTGATAGTGAAACCATTAAAATGAAATCAAGTATTAACTTTTGAGGATCTATACTAAGAATGAGCTTAACCCTCTCTTTAAGATCCTTTCTGAGAACATCAGGATACCACTAGTTACCCAAGATATTAAAGAAAATATAAATCAAATTTAAGTTATGACCCCTATTCTCAAGTTGTTTATAGAGGAGAAAAAGGATTTTTTATGTCCCATGGAAAGAGGGGGAAATATTATCATGGACTTCATCAATCTGATGAATTCATTTATTAATTTTCCTAGAACCATTGTAGTGGATAAGGATGTTATTATAGTGACTTCTCATCTCACTCCTCAATCCACTACACAAAATATGTTCATAGTAGATGTTACACAAAATCCCAATACACCTTTACTTACTCGGTTGAAAATTTTCATTTTTTATCCCAAAGAAGTTGTCCAGAATCTTTGACCAGTTATCATATGAGAACATAATTTCCCTATAGCCACCACTACAGTTATATTAACTTCTAGTAATATTCCCTCTACCTCTACCAAGGGAAAGGTTAAGGAAGCTATTAATCCTTCTACCTAGAATGAGAAGCATTGATTTTACAATTTACATTTTATAGGGATTTTTTAGGAATTTTTACTATATTTACTTTTAGATGTACTTAAATTTATTTTGTCCTTAAATAATAATCTATCATTATTCATGTTTTTTTCATTTACTATTTTTCATTCCACTTTTTTATAATACAAAATGGGGATAATGAATATGGAATTTATTTATTGTTTTTATAGTGTTTTTGTTCTTTCATACTTTTTTTTCATGTAGTATCTTGATATTATAACTTTGATTCCCTAATTATTTATTTTATCCCTTTGATACCATCTTAACTAATCATGAGTATTTACTTTTATGATTATATTATCCATTGATACCTGATTTAGTTTGATATCTTTTTTCTTTAATATCTTTTATATCATTCTTATTAAAGTTACTATTTATGTTTAAACCCTAAAATTAACTTTTAGAGTGTCAAGACGATATAACTAATTTTTTCAATAATATATATTTTAATACAATGTTTATTCTTTACATGTTTTATAAAATTCCATGATTGTTGATCATAAAAAGGGGATATTTATGATAACCCTGCTTTTTTATTACAACTTAAACATGATTCATTACATAAAACATCACTTGATACAACAAAGAAGATTGAGAGGATTAGTGTCTTTGGGGATTAGGATCATTACATAAAAACTTAAAACATGAAATACAACATCTTTATTGAAAACTTCCTTTACAGGACCACTACATTCCCTCTTACTTAGCATTGCATGGGATTACCTGAGGACATGTATAAGAAAAGGGTGATCTATAAAGCCCGGTAAGGGAGTACACATAGAATAACATGAGGAGAACAATACATGTTAGACAATAGGCATATAAATAGAGAATAAAAGAAACATGAATATAAAGTCATGATAAATCATGATAATCATAACATTGAAATCTGGCAACAACACTTAACATGGAATTAGCATGAGCCAAGACTCATTGCACAAAAAGCATGAGTAAACCCTCGTTGCACATGAAGCACGAGTAAACCCTCATTGCACTTGAATTAGAATTAGTCAACACTCATTGCACATGACGTATCATGATATTATACTTTACCCAATGCATTGGAGCTCTATAAGGGTGCACCCTTCTTAAACATTCCATTTCATGCATAAGTGTGCCACATGGATCATAAAACACAGATTCATAAAACATAATTATTTATTCCACGATAAAGGAATGTGGAATTCATACATGAAACTTTAAAATCAATAAGTAAATGTGAATAAAGGTGAATACCCTTGATGGAGAAATGGGCATTGTATTCACTACACAATGACATTGGATTAGGAAATCGGTGCGATTTCGGCAGCGAACGGCGTAACCTAAGAATTAAATAAAAAGGTTGATGAGAGAGAAAGGGGTTCATCATAATATTTACATGTAATGGACAGTAAGGAGGTCATATAGATACATGTCCCCTCAATTGTAATGGAATTTAGGTTCATGATACAAGAGTATTGCTTGAATGTAAAAGAAGAGAGAGAAGTTCCTTTCGGAATTTCGGCATAGTAACGGGTGTACATGGGAGGCATTTAATGAGAGAGAAAGGGGTCTCACATCATTAAAACAATAAGAAGGAAGTATGGGGGAGGTTAGAAACCATACCCCAACATTAATAATAGAAATTCAAATGGAAATACAACTTAATGAAAATTGACAAAAATGAGAAAGGAAGAAAAAACCCTTACTTGGAAGTGTGCTTCCAAAGGATAGAGAGAGGCTTATGAGAGGCTTCTTGGGAGCTTGGGGCACCTTGGTAGGATTCTAGAGAGAGTAGTGTAGAGTTTGGATGAACTCCAAGGGATTTTAGTGAGAAGGAAGTGGGAGCTTGGGTGGGTTTATATTGGAAAGGTGAGGGAATTCTTTATTATTTAGGTTTGGGACCCCTTATATTAAATTAATCCAAACCACAAACCATCCCATGGTTTTTTCCCATGGTTTTTTGCAAAGGGAAGAGTAAAAAATATTTTATAAGGCCCAAGTCAGAAGTTCTTAAAATAATAAGGTTGCTTATGTGGAGGTGAGTCACACTCCCATGGAAATTAATTTAAAAAGGCAAAGTGTTGAATATGTCTTGAGGGGTCCATTAATGCTTTGAAATGTAATTCAAACAAACCCAAAATTACATTATTTTAATTCTGAAACATATATTGGCCGAAAAAAATATTATAGTATTTTATTACATCACTATTTGGTCATTATGATGTCATAAAACACAATATATATTTAAACGGTATTTAATTTTTACCCAAAAATTTGACTGTCTCAGAAAATTATGAAAAATTCACTGTTGGATAATTTAAATGTCCTGATTCCAAAAATAACATTTATTTTATCTAAATAATTTTCTAAATATGTGAATTTTTACTTTTAAAATAAAAACCGACATTTATCAAAAATTCACGGGTTTTGACAGAAATGGCTTTTTAACCTTAATAAAAAAATTAATTGCATTCATAAAATTATAAGATCATTTATATTTAATAAAAATTAATTTTATAATATTATTATTATTTTATTAAAATATTATTTAATTCAAAAATACCTTAATTTAATAAAATATATTTCTTAATTAAATAATAACTAAAAACACCATTTGTACTTTAAAAACTATTTACAATGTATCAAAAATGACTAGAAATTATATTCATTATTATATACAAAAAAAATAATGTACATGAACATAGTACTACTTATTTTTTACATAACCCCTTAAAACAGCTGCATAAGACCTAAGGGTAAGGTGTGTGATGGTGAAAGACTCTTGGGGTGGCTCGGATAGCATCGCTCGAGTGGTAATTTCAATCAACTTACACTATTCCCATAGACGGTCACGTTCGAGCTAGACAAGATGAATCTCATCTTGGGCTTGGTCAAGGGCGAAGCCCAAAGACACCACCTCTTTTCTGATCTCAGACAAATGGGCTTCGTACGGAGAAATTCTACTGGACGAGGCCATTGCTTCTTTTCTCTAAGTGAAATTGGATGTGTTAAAGCCCTATATTTATACTTATCATGTGATCACTGTTCAACAGATATATTACAAAGGGTCAAAATTATTAAGATAAAACCGATGAAGTCGAAAGTTTATATAAACATTTTTCATAAAGAGACATTTAACTGGATCAAGAGGGATTTTTCATTAATGAAACTTTGGGTCGTTACAACTTTCCCCCCTTAAGAAATTTCGCCCTTGAAATTTTCCTTTTACCACACTAAAACAAATGTGGGTAACTCAGCTTCATCATATCCTCCGATTCCCAAGTCTCTTCTTCAAACTTGTGGTTTCTCCACAATACCTTGAGGAGTGGCATTGTCTTATTTCATAGAACTTTTTCTCAACGATCTAAGATCTTCACTGGTTGCTCCTCATAAGAAAGATCGTCTTCCAATTGTACCACCTCAGAAGAGAGTACATGTGAAGGGTCTGGTATGTACTTCCTTAAGAGGGATACATGAAAGACATCATGTACTTTGGCCATAGTAGGTGGAAGTGGTAGTTTATAGGCCACATCCCCAACACGATCAAGAACCTCTAAGGGGCCGATATACCTTGGACTTAACTTCTCTTTCTTTCCAAACCTCATGAACTTTTTCCATGGAGATATGTGTAGAAACACCATGTCTCCAACTTTAAACTCAAGGTCTCGTCGACGGTTATCTTCATAACTCTTCTGTCGGCTTTGGGATGCCTTGATATGCTGCTGAATGGTTTTCACCTTCTCCACCATTTCCTTTACCATTTCTAGTCCAAGCTGCTTACGTTCACTAACATCATCCCAACATGTCGGTGTTCTGCACCTTTTCCCATACAAGGCTTCATATGGTTCCATTTCAATGCTCTAGTGGAAATTGTTATTATAAGAGAACTCAACCAGAGGAAGATGTTGATCCCATCATCCTTTAAATTCCATTGAGCACGCTCTCAACATATCCTCAAGTGTTTGGATAGTCCGCTCAGATTCACTATCAGTTTGAGGATAATAGGTTGTACTGAAGTTCAGTTCAGTATTCAGATCATGTTGAAGACTCTTCCAAAACTTAGAGGTGAATATTGGACCTCGGTCAGAAACAATAGATAGTTGTACTCCATGCAACCTTACCACTTCCCTGATATATATCTATGCCAGTTGATCCAACGAGAAATCCTCCCAAATAGCAATGAAGTGTGCAGTCTTTGTAAGACGATCCATAACAACCCAGATTTCATTGTTCCCTTTGGATGTCCTTGGAAGTCCGATGACAAAGTCCATGGTGATGTTCTCCCATTTACAATCTGGTATGGGAAATGGTTGCATAATCCCCTTAGACTTCTGCCTCTCTGCCTTCACTTGCTGACACACCAGGCACTTTGATGTATATTCAGCGATCTCCTTCTTCATATTATCCCACCAAAAGTTTTCTCAGAGATCTCGATACATCTTTGTGCTCCCTTGGTGAATAGAGAAATTTGAACTATGTGCGTCGTCTAAAAGTTCCTTCTTCAGCTTCGGACTTGATGGAACACATAGTCTTTTCCCAAAACGCACAATTCCTTCTTCATTAATGTTAAATTCTTAGGATTTCCCTTTTTTTATAGCTTCCACTTTTTCCTAAATTCCCACTTCATCCTTTTGAGCATCCTTTAACCTTTATAAAATATATGGTTGAGCAATAATTTGTGAAAGTATTGATGTTATTCCCTTCTTTATGATTCCCACGTCCATCTTCATCAAGTCTAAGAAGATTGGATCCTTCTCAATTCTCATCATTGATAGAATTTTTGGGTCCTTTCTACTTAGGGCATCTGCCACCTTGTTCGCTTTCCCAGGGTGGTAATGTATTGAAGAGTCATAATCCTTGATGAGCTCTATCCATCTTCTCTAGCGCATATTAAGTTATTTCTGAGTGAATATATATTTAAGACTCTTATGGTCAGTATATATCTCACATTTCTCTCCATAGAGATAATGCCGCCAAATTTTCAAGGCAAAGATCACAACCGCCAACTCCAGATCATGTGTTGGATAGTTTTTCTCATCGATTTTCAACTGCCTTGAGGCATATGATATCACTTTATCATTCTGTATCAGCACACAGCCTAAGCCCTTCTTTGATGCATCACTGAATATCAGAAAAAGTTCCCCACTTGTGGGTAAAGTGAGCACGGGCGCAGTGATAAGCCTCCTTTTCAACTCCTTGAAGCTTTCTTCGAATTCATCACTCCAAGAAAACTTTACTCCCTTTCGAGTTAGCTTGTTAAGAGGGTTGGACAATCGTGAGAAATTTCTCACAAATCATCGATAATATCCAGATAACCCCAAGAAGCTACAGATATCTGTTACCGATGTTGGCCTCGACCATCCCTCAATTGCATATATTTTGGAGGGGTCCACAGATATCCCATTGCTTGTGATGATATGGCCCAACAATTAAACCTCCTTCAACCAGAACTCACACTTTTTGTACTTTGCATAGAGCTTCTCCTTGCGCAAAGTCTCTAGTACAGATTTTAAATGCTCCTCATGATCCTCCTTGAATTTGGAGTATATCAAAATATCATCTATAAAGACTACCACAAAATTGTCAAGGTAATCTCTAAAGACTCTATTCATCAATTCCATGAATATTTCTAGAGCGTTGGTGAGTCCAAAAGGCATTACTATGAATTCATAGTGCCCGTATCTTGTACGAAAAGCAGTCTTGGGGACATCTCCCTTCTTCACCCTTACTTGATAATATCCCGACCGTAAGTCCACCTTGGAGAAGTATTATGCTCCACAGAGCTGATCAAACAAGTCATCGATTCTTGGGAGAGGATACTTGATCATTATCGTGATTTTGTTAAGTTCACGATAATCGATGCAAAGCTGCATTGACTTATCCTTCTTCTTGACGAAGACTGGTGCACCCCATGGTGAATCACTTGGGCGTATAAACCCTTTATACAGATTCTCCTGTAGTTGTTTCTTCAGCTCTTCAAGCTCTACAACAGCCATTCTATATGGGGTCTTGGATATTGGTAGCACCACAGGTATAAGTTCAATTAATAACTCAACATATCTTCTAGGAGTAAGACCATGAAGTTCCTCAGGAAACACTTCAGCGAATTCCCTCATAATAGGCATTTCTTCAAGGATGGTTTCTTCCTTGGACTCAATAATCTGAGCCAGATACGCCTGCTCATAAGGGAGTAATATCCATGCTTGAGATGATGGAGCTAAAGGAGATTCATCTTCCTCCTGACACTTGTAAAGAATCGGGGGTCGATTCTCCATATAGAGTGTGATTTCCCTCTCTCGACAATTTATATTGGCTCTATATAAGGAAATCCAATCCATGATAAGAATTGTATCAAATTCCACCAGAGGGAGTATGATGAGGTTCTCCGGGAAATTCAATCCATAGATTATAACAGGGGAGGACATATACTTATGGGATGCAATGATTTACCCATTTTTCGTACTCACCGACATCTTTACTTCCATAATTTTTGGTGGTGTTGGGATTGTTCTACTAAATTTTCGAGATATAAAAGAATGCATAGAACCAGAATCAACAAGTACGTTCACTATTCTTGAATGAATAACTAGCGTACCTGTCACCACGTCGTTGTCGGGGTTCCCTTCGGTAGAAGTGATGGAAAAAGCTCTTCCTTTCTGTCATGGAGGTTGTTGGTTGCCTCCGATAACCCTTAGATTAGGGAACTTATTTTCAAAATGACCCGGTTCTCTGCATTTGTAGCATTGAAAAACGCGTTGAGGTTCGAACGGAGAGTTCCTCTCCTCTGTCGCAGCCGCGGGTCCTTTATGGCGACAGTTAACAGCTAGGTTCCCTTCTCTTCCACACCTGAAGCATGTTCGCGTCCCCTTAAGGCAATTTCCAGGGTTCTTCTTTCCGCACATTTGGCAAGTGGGGTGCTGGATCTTCTTAGGACCATTGGATTTATCAATCGGACCACCAACATTGAATTCAACCTTATGCTTCTTGTCCCCATGATACCCCTGTGATTCCCTGATCTCCATTTCGACCTTGAGGGCACATCGGACAATTTCCTCATAGCTGTCGAAGTCACGGATCGCTAATGCTTTCTACAAGCTAGGATTCAGCCCACCAAAGAAGCGTTCAACCTTGCATTCGGGGGTAATGACAAATCCGGAAGCCTATTACCGTCCATTGGCTGGAATAAAAGGAAAATGTAGGGGTAACACATAAAGGGTAATCCAAAGACAAAATTTGATAACTCATAAATAAACTTTTATTTCCTTAACTCCTGATTCTATAGGCTTCAATCTAGTATTTTCATGATCTACTTTCTAACATATATTCTTAGGGGCATTTTTTCCTTAATAAAGATTCATAATAAGATTTTGAATTTATCAAAACATATCCCTAGGGAGTGTCATAACCAAGAGTGCAGCAAGTCCCACTGTCGTGCACCAGTTCACGTTCGAGTCTAGCTCAAAGCGGTGTTTTCGGGTTTTACCCCTAGGATACATATGTGCCAGATCCACCTTTACCTGCTCGTATCCAGACAGGGATGTATTTGTTTGATAAACCACTTACTTAGTATTTACCAAAACTTAGGGATTTTTTTATTATACTTAGTCTTTTATCTAAGTCTTTACTAGGGTTTCCTAATCCCAAAAATAACAAAACCTCCCTCTGATACCAACTATGACAACCCTGCTTTTTTTTACAACTTAAACATGATTCATTACATAAAACATCACTTGATACAACAAAGAATATTGAGAGGTTTAGTGTCTTTGGGGCTTAGGATCATTGAATAAAAACTTAAAACATGAAATACAACATCTTTATTGAAATCTTCCTTTACATGACCACTACATTCCCTCGTACTTAGCATTGCATGGGATATCTTGAGGACATCATAAGAAAAGGGTGAGCTATAAAGCCCAGTAAGGGAGTACACATGGAATAACATGAGGAGTAAAATACATGTTAGACAATAGGAATATCAATAGAGCATAAAATAAACATGAACATAAAGGCATGATAAAGCATGATGATCATAACGTGGAAATGTGGAAACAACACTTAACATGGAATTAGCATGAGCCAAGGCTCATTGCACAAAAATCAGGTGTAAACCCTCATTGCACATGAACCATGAGTAAACCCTTGTTTCACTTTAATTAGCATGAGTTATAACTCATTTCACATGACGTATCATGATACTATACTTTACCCAATGCATTGGATCTCTATAAGGGTGCACCCTTCTTAAACATTTCATTTCGTGCATAAGTGTGCCACATGGATCATAAAACATGGATTCATAAAACATAATCATTTATTCCACGATAAAAGAATGTAGAATTCATACATAAAACTTTACAATCAATAAGTAATTGTGCATAAAGGTGAATACCCTTGATGGAGAAATGGGCATGGTATTCACTACACAATGACATTGGCTTAGAAAATCGGTGCGATTTCTGCAGCGTAACGGCGTGACGTAAGAATTAATAAAAAAAAAGGTTTATCAGAGAGAAAGGGGTTCCTCATCATATTTACATGTAATGGACAGTAAGGAGTTCATATAGATACATGTCCCATCAATTGTAATGGAATTTAGGTTCATGATACAAGAGTATTGCTTGAATGTAAATTAAAAGAGAGAAGTTGCTTTCGGAATTTCGGCATAGTAACGGGTGTACATGGGAGGAATTTAATGAGAGAGAAAAATGTATCCCATCATTAAAACAATAAGAGGGAAGTATGGGAGAGGTGAGAAACTATACCCCAACATTCATAATTGAAACTAAAAGGGAAATATAACTTAAAGAAAATTGACAAAAATGAGAAAGGAAGAAAAAACCCTTACATGGAAGTGTGCTTCCAAAGGCTATAGAGAGGCTTTTGAGAGGCTTATTGGGAGCTTGGGGCACCTTTGGAGGATTCTAGAGAGAGTAGGGAAGATTTTGGACGAACTCAAATGGATTTTAGTGACGAGGAAGTGGGATATTGGGTGGGTTTATATAGGAAAGGTGAGGGCATTCTTAATTATTTAGGTTTGGGACCCCTTATATAAAATTAATCCAAACCACAATCCATCCCATGGTTTTTGCCCAGGGTTTTTGGAAAAGGGAAGAGGAAAACAATATTTTATAAGGCTCAAGTCCTAACTTATTAAAATAATAAGTTTTCTAATGTGGAGGTGAGTCACACTCCCATGGAAATTAATTTAAAAACGCAAAGTGTTGAATATGTCTTGAGGGGTCCATTAATGCTTTGAAAAGTAAGTCAAACAAAACCAAAATCACATTATTTTAATGTTAAAACATATATTTGCCGAACATAAATATTATATTATTTTATTACATCACTATTGGGTCATTATGATGTCATAAAACACATTATATATTTAAAAGGTATTTAATTTTTAACCAAAAATTTGACTGTCTCAGAAAATTATGAAAAAATCACTGTTGGATAATTTCAACATCCTGATTCCAAAAATAACATTTATTTTATCTAAATAATTTTCTAAATATGTGAATTTTCACTTTTAAAATAAAAACCGACATTTATTGAAAATTCACGTGTGTTGACAGAAATGGATTTCAAACCTTAATAAAAAATTTAATTGCATTCATAAAATTATAAGATCATTTATATTTAATAAAAATTAATTTAATAATAACATTTTTATTTTATTAAAATATTATTTAATTCAAAAATCCATTAATTTAATAAAATAGATTTCTTAATTAAATAATAACTAAAAACACCATTTGTACTTTAAAAACTATTTACAATGTATCAAAAATGACTAGAAATTATATTAATTATTATATACAAAAAAATAATGTACATGAACATAGTACTATTTATTTGTTACATAACCCCTTAAAACAGCTGTATAAGACCTAAGGGTAAGGTGTGCGATGGTGACAGACTCTTGGGGTGGCTCGGAAAGCATCGCTCGTGTGGTAATTTCAATCAACTTCCACTTTTCCCGTAGACGGTCACGTTTGAGCTTGAAAAGATGAAGCTCAGCTTGGGCTTGGTCAAGGGTGAAGACCAAAGACGCCACCTCTTTTCCGAGCTCCGAAAAATGGGATTCGTATGGAGAAATTCTACTGGATGAGGCCATCTCTTCTTTTGTCTAAGTAAAATTGGATGTGTTAAAGCCCTATATTTATATTTATCTTGTGATCACTGTTCAACGGCTATATTAAAAACGGTCAAAATTATTAACATAAAACCAATGAAGTTGACATTTTATATAAACATTTTTCATAAAGAGACATTTAACTGGATCAAGAGGGATTTTCCATTAATGAAACTTTGGGTCGTTACAACATTCCCCCCTTAAGAAATTTCGCCCTCGAAATTTTCCTTTTCCCACACTAAAACAAATGTGGGTAACTCAGCTTCAACATATCCTCCGATTCCAAATTCGCTTCTTCAAACTTGTGGTTTGTCCACAATACCTTGACGAGGGGCATTGTCTTATTTCATAGAAATTTTTCTCTACGATCTAAGATCTTCACCGGTTTCTCCTCATAAGAAAGATCGTCTTCCAATTGTACCACCTCAGTAGAGAGTACATGTGAAGGGTCCGGTATGTACTTCCTTAAGAGGGATACATGAAAGACATCATGTACTTTGGCCGTAGTAGGTAGAAGTGCTAGTTGATAGGCCACAACCCCAACAAGATCAAGAACCTCGAAGGGGCCGATATACCTTGGACTTAACTTCCCTTTCTTTCCAAACCTCATGACCATTTTCCATGGAGATATGCATAGAAACACCATGTGTCCAACTTTAAACTCAAGGTCTCGTCGACGATTATCTTCATAACTCTTCTGTTGACTTTGTGCTGCCTTGATATGCTGCTGAATGATTTTCACCTTCTCCACCATTTCCTCGACCATTTCTGGTCCAAGCATCTTACGTTAACCGACCTCATCCCAACATGCCGGTGTTTTGCACCTATTCCCATACAGGGCTTCATATGGTGCCATTTGAATGCTCAAGTGGAAACTGTTATTATAAGAGAACTCAAGCAGAGGAATATGTTGATCCCATCCTCCTTTAAAGTCCATTGAGTACTCTCTCAACATATTCTCAAGTTTTTGGATAGTCCGCTCGGATTGGCCATCAGTTTGAGGACGATAGGCCGTACTAAAGTTCAGTTCAGTATTCAAAGCATGTTGAAGACTCTTCTAAAACATAGAGGTGAATCTTGGATCTCAGTCAGACACAATAGATATTTGTACTCCATGCAACCTTACCACTTCCCTGATATACATCTGTGCTAGTTTATCCAACGAGAAATCCTCCCTAATAGTAATGAAGTGTGCAGTCTTTGTAAGACGATCCACAACAACCCAGACTGCATTATTGCCTTTGGATGTCCTTGGAAGTCCGGTGACAAAGTCCATGGTGATGTTCTCCCATTTCAATTCTGGTATGGGGAACGGTTGCATCATCCCCTTAGACTTCTGCCTCTCTGCCTTCACTTGCTGACACACCAGGCACTTTGATGTATATTCAGCGATCTCCTTCTTCATATTATCCCACCAAAAGTTTTCTCGGAAATATCGATACATCTTTGTGCTCCCTGGGTGAATAGAGAAATTTGAACTATGTGCATCATCTAAAAGTTCCTTCTTCAGCTCCGGACTTGATGGAACACATAGTATTTTCCCAAACTGCACAATTCCTTCTTCATTGACGTTAAATTCTGAGGATTTACCTTTTTTGATAGCTTCTACTTTCTCCTGAATTCCCACTTCATCCTTTTGAGCATCCTTTAACCTTTCCAAAAGATATGGTTGAGCAATAATTTCTGAAATGATTGATGATGTTCCCTTATTTATGATTCCCATGTCCATATTCATCAAGTCTAAGAAGATTGGATCCTTCTCAATTCTCATCATTGATAGAATTGCTAGGATCTTTTTACTTAGGGTATATGACACCTTGTTTGCTTTCCCAGGGTGGTAATGTATTGAACAGTCATAATCCTTGATGAGCTCTATCCATCTTCTCTGACGCATATTAAGCTCTTTCTGCATGAATATATTTTTAAGACTCTTGTGGTCAGTATATATCTCACATTTCTTTCCATAGAGATAATGCTGCCATATTTTCAAGGCAAATATCACAGCCGCCAACTCCAGATCATGTGTTGGATAGTTTCTCTCATGGATTTTAAACTGCCTTAAGGAATAGGATATCACTTTATTATTCGGCATCAGCACACAGCCTAAGCCCTTCTTTGAAGCATCACTGAATATCACAAAAAGTTCCCCACTTATGGGTAAAGTGAGCACGAGCGCAGTGATAAGCCTCCTTTTCAACTCCTTGAAGCTTTCTTTGCATTCATCACTCCAAGAAAACTTTAATCCCTATCAAGTTATCTTGGTAAGAGGGTTGGACAATCGTGATAAATTTCTCACATATCATTGATAATATCCATCTAACCCCAAGAAGCTACGGATATTCCTTACCGATGTTGGCCTCGGTCATCCCTCAATTGCATCTATTTTGGAGGGGTCCACAGATATCCCATTGCTTTTGATGATATGGCCCAAGAATGAGACCTCCTTCAACCAGAACACACACTTTTTGTACTTTGCATAGAGCTTCTCCTTGCGTAAAGTCTCTAGTATAGTTTTTAAATGCTCCTCCTGATCCTCCTTGGTTTTGGAGAATATCATAATATCATCTATAAAGACTACCACAAATTTGTCAAGGTAATATCTAAAGACTCTATTCATCAAGTCCATGAATATTTCTAGAGAATTGGTGAGTCATAAAGGCATTACTATTAATTCATAGTGCATGTATCTTGTATGAAAAGCAGTCTTGGGGACATCTTCCTTCTTCACCCTTACTTGATAATATCCTGACCGCAAGTCCACCTTGGAGAAGTATTGTGCTCCAGGCAGCTGATCAAGAAAGTCATCGATTCTTGGGAGAGGATACTTTTTCTTTATCGTGATTTTGTTAAGTTCATGATAATCGATGCAAAGCCGTATTGACCCATCCTTCTTCTTGTCGAAGAGGACTCGTGCACCCCGTGGTGAAGCACTTGGGCGTATAAACCCTTTATCCAGATTATCCTGTTGTTGTTTCTTCATATTTTCAAGATCTACAACAGCCATTCTCTATGGAGTCTTGGATATTGGTATCACCCCAGGTATAAGTTCAATTGAGAACTCAACATCTCTTCTAGGAGGAAGACCCGGAAGTTCCTCAGGAAACACTTCAGCGAATTCCCTCACAATAGGCATTTCTTCAAGGATGGCTTCTTCCTTGGACTCAATCATCTGAGCCAAATACGCATTCTCATAAGGCAGTAATATCCATTCTTGAGATGATGTAGCTAAAGGAGATTCATCTTCCTCCTAACACATGTAAAGAATCGGGGGTCGATTCTCCATATAGAGTGTGATTTCCCTCTCCCGACAATTTATATTGGCTCTATATAAGGAAAGCCAATCCATTCCAAGAATTGCATCAAATTCCACCAGAGGGAGTATGAAGAGGTTCGCCGGGAAATTCAATCCACATATTATAACAAGGGAGAACTAATACTCATGGGATGCAATGATTGCCCCATTTGTCGTACTCACCGACATTTTTACTTCCTTGATTTTTGGTGGTGTTGGGATAGTTCTACTAAACTTTAGTGATATAAAAGAATGTGTAGAACCTAAATCAAAGAGTATGTTCACTATTATTGAATGAATAACTAGTGTACCTCTCACTACTTCGTTGTCGGGGTTCACTTCGGCAGAAGTGATGGAAAAAGCTCTTACTTTCTGCCTTGGAGGTTGTTGGTTGCCTCCGATAACCCTTAGATTAGGGCACTGATTTTCAAAATGACCCTGTTCTTTTCATTTTTAGAATTGAACAACGCATTGAGGTTCAAACAGAGCGTTCCTCTCCTCTTTCACAGCTTCGTGTCCTTCTTGTCGATAGTTAACAGCTAGGTTCCCTTCTCCTCCAAACCTGAAGCATTTTCTCGTCCCCTTAAGGCAATTTTCAGGGTGCTTCTTTCTGCACTTTTCGCAAGTGGGGTGCTGGATCTTCTTAGAACCGTTGGATTTATCCATCGGACCACCATAATTGAAGTCCACCTTACGCTTCTTGTCCCCATGATACCCTTGTGATTCCCTGATCTCCATTTCGACCTTGAGGGCACATCGGACAATTTCCTCATAGCTGTCGAAGTCACGGATCGCAAATGCTTTCCGCAAGCTAGGCTTCAGCCCACCAAAGAAGCGGTCAACCTTGCATTCGAGGGTAACAACAAAGCCAGAATCATATCTTGCAAGCCTTGTGAAGTTTTCCTCATACGCTCCAATAGATTCTACATATTTTTTTTTGAGGGAATGAATGTCCCCTTCCCTCTTAAGCCGGATGGTGCGCGAAAAATATTTATCGAAAATCATCTTCCAGAAATCCTTCCATTCCAAAGCCTCAATCTCCTCCTAATGATTCATATTTTTGATCAACGTCCACCATTGATCAGATTCACCCTCCATATGATAAGCAGCCAGAAGAACCTTCTCTTATTCAGAACATTGAAGGATGGAGAAGATCTTTTCAATGGATTTGATCTATTGTTCAGCGATCGTGGGATCGGATGATCCACTAAAAGTAGGAGGCCTTTGTCTCATGAAGCTCTCGATAGATACTTGTTCTTTCTTAGGTGGGGTTGAACATTCCTCTTGGCCCGTGTTTCTATTCAAAACTTGAGTTAGCTGAGAGAGAAGCATGAAAAAGTTTGTGATTCCCACTCCCATTGGATTTGGCATCTCATTAGTACAGTCATCACATTGATCTTCACAACGGTTGTTAGCCCGAGTCCTCCTATTACCGGCCATTGGCTTGAATAAATGAAAAGTTAGGGGTAACACATAAAGGGTAATCCAAAGATAAAAGTTGATGACTCATAAATAAACTTTTATTTCCTTAACTCATGAGTCTATAGGCTTCAATCTAGGCTTTTCGTGATCTACTTTCTAACATATATACTTAGGGGCATTTTTTTCATTAATAAGGGTTCATACTAAGATTGTGAATTTATCAAAACATATCCCCCCAGGATTGTCGTAACCAATAGTGCATCAAGGCCCATTGTCGTGCAAAAGTTCCCGTTCGAGTCTAGCTCAAAGCAGTGTTTTCAGGTTTTACCCCTAGAATACATATTTTCCAGAGCCCCCTCTACCTGCTCGTATCCAGACAGGGATGTATTTGTTTGATAATCCACTTACTTAGTATTTACCAAAACTTAGATATGTTTTTATTATACT
Organism: Viscum album; assembly: GCA_963277665.1. Classification (NCBI taxonomy): domain Eukaryota; kingdom Viridiplantae; phylum Streptophyta; class Magnoliopsida; order Santalales; family Viscaceae; genus Viscum; species Viscum album. The sequence goes on from OY728137.1 coordinate 740,257,486, forward strand.
TAGTCTTGTATCTAAGGCTTTACTAGAGTTTCCTAATCCCAGAAATAACTAAACCTCCCTCTGATACTAACTATGACAACCCTGCTTTTTTATTACAACTTAAACATGATTCATTACATAGAACATCACTTGATACAACAAAAAATATTGAGAGGTTTAGTGTCTTTGGGGATTAGGATCATTACATAAAAACTTAAAACATGAAATAGAACATCTTTATTGAAAACTTCCTCTACATGACCACTACATTCCCTCATACTTAGCATTGCATGGGATAACCTGAGGACATGCATAAGAAAAGGGTGAGCTATAAAGCCCGGTAAGGGAGTACACATGGAATAACATGAGGAGTACAATACATGTTAGACAATAGGCATATCAATAGATCATAAAAGATACATGAACATAAAGTCATGATAAAGCATGATAATCATAACATGGAAATGTGGCAACAACACTTAACATGGAATTAGCATGAGCCAAGGCTCATTGCACAAAAAGCATGAGTAAACCCTCATTGCACATGAACCACAAGTAAAACCTCTTTTCACTTGAATTAGCATGAGTCAACACTCATTTCACATGACATATCATGATACTATACTTTACCCAATGCATTGGAGCGCTATAAGGGCACACCCTTCTTAAACATTTCATACATGGATCATAAAACATGGATTCATAAAACATAATCATTTATTCCATGATAAAGGAATGTAGAATTTATACATGAAACTTTAACATCAATAAGTAAATGTGCATAAAGGTGAAAACCCTTGATGGAGAAATGGGCATGGTATTCACTACACAATGACATTGGCTTAGAAAATAGGTGCGATTTCGGCAGCATAACGGCGTGACGTAAGAATTAATAAAAAAAGGTTTATGAGAGAGAAAGGGGTTCCTCATCATATTTACATGTAATGGAAAGTAAGGATGTCATATAGATAAATTTCCCATCAATTTTAATGGAATTTAGGTTCATGATACAAGAGTACTTCTTGAATGAAAAAGAAGAGAGAGAAGTTCCTTTCGGAATTTCGGCATAGTAACGGGTGTACATGGGAGGCATTTAATGAGAGATAAAGGGGTCTACCATCATTAAAACAATAATAGGGAAGTATGGGGGGGTGCAAAACCATACCCCAAAATTCATAATTGAAATTAAAAGGGCAATACAACTTAAATAAAATTGACAAAAATGAGAAAAGAAGAAAAACCCTTACTTGGAAGTGTGCTTCCAAAGGCTAGAGAGAGGCTTGTGAGAGGCTTATTGGGAGATTGGGGAACCTTGTGAGGATTCTAGAGAGATTAGGGAAGAGTTTGTATGAACTCCAAGAGATTTAGTGAGGAGGAAGTGGGAGCTTAGGTTGGTTTATATATAAAAGGTGAGGGAATTCTTTATTATTTAGGTTTGGGACCCCTTATATTAAATTAATCCAAACCACAAATCATCCCATGGTTTTTGTCAAAGGGAAGAGGAAAAAAATATTTTATAAGGCCCATGTCCGAACTTCTTAAAATAATAAGGTTTCTTATGTGGAGGTGAGTCACACTCCCATGGAAATTAATTTAAAAAGGAAAAGTGTTGAATATGTCTTGAGGGGTCCATTAATTCTTTGAAAAGTAAGTCAAACAAACCCAAAATCACATTATTTTAATTTTAAAACATATATTGGCTGAACATAAATATTATAGTATTTTATTACATCACTATTGGGTCATTATGATGTCATAAAACACATTATATATTTAAACGGAATTTAATTTTTACCCATAAATTTGACTGTCTCAGAAAATTATGAAAAATTCACCGTTGGATAATTTCGAAGTCCTGATTCCAAAAATAACATTTATTTTATCTAAATAATTTTCTAAATATGTGAATTTTCACTTTTAAAATAAAAACCGACATTTATCTAAAATTCACGGGTTTTGACAGAAATGGCTTTTAAACATTAATAAAAAGTTTAATTGAATTCATAAAATTATAAGATCATTTATATTTAATAAAAATTAATTTAATAATAATATTATTATTTTATTAAAATATTATTTAATTAAAAAATCCCTTAATTTAATAAAATAGATTTCTTAATAAAATAATAACTAAAAACACCATTTGTATTTTAAAAACTATTTACAATGTATCAAAAATGACTAGAAATTATATTCATTATTATATACAAAAAAATAATGTACATGAACATAGTACTACTTATTTGTTACATAACCCCATAAAGCAGCTGCATAAGACCTAAGGGTAAGCTGTGCGATGGTGACAGACTCTTGGGGTGGCTCGGATAGCATCACTTGAGTGGTAATTTCAATAAACTTCTACTTTTCCCGTAGACGGTCACGTTCGAGCTTTACAAGATAAAGCTCAACTTGGGCTTGGTCAAGGGCGAAGCCCAAAGATGCCATCTCTTTTCCGAGCTCTGACAAATGGGCTTCATACGGAGCAATTCTACTGGATGAGGCCATCACTTATTTTTTCTAAGTAAAATTGTATGTGTTAAAGCCCTATATTTATACTTATCATGTGATCGTTGTTCGATGGCTATATTAGCAAAGGTCAAAATTATTAACATAAAACCAATGAAGTTGACATTTTATATCAACATTTTTCATAAAGAGACATTTAACTGGATCAAGAGGGATTTTCCATTAATGAAACTTTAGGTCGTTACAATATTTTTGGAACCTCCTTGTTTTAATGGTCAAAAAAAATTTAATTGTGTTTTTAATGATTTTTATGATTTATTATAACATTTTATAATATAAGAAAGTTTGGGGAAATTTTTGATAAGTGTTTAAAACCCCTACTGCTAGGAAAGACCCACCATCGATATTGAGTCACCATTAGGATGGAATTTTGGCAACGTATTGAAAACACATACCTCCAAAAAGGAGTCAATATTGAGGATGACTCACCTCCACACATAACAAACCGTTGAACCTGAGTCACCATTAAGGATGAATCACCTCCATAAAAAACTCACCATTGAACTTGATTCACCATTGAGGATGACTCACCACAAGACATAACTCACCATTGAACTTTAGTTACCATTGAAGATGACATACCATCAAAAATTACATACTGTTGAGAAATTTGGAAAAGGGATGAAAGGACCAGCCAGTAGAAAAGGGTCACCATTGAGATGAGTCACTATTGATCAAGACCTACCACTATATAATCTTCTATTAGCGTGAATCACCATTGGAGTGAATCACCACCATCTTAAGTAGATTCTAGGATGATTAACTGTCAGAGTTGTATCACCCTGAAAAGAGTCACCATCACTATTTATGGGATATTTAAATTAATTGTTTCTAAATGTTATAATATCTAATTTAATATTGAGGATTATTTTAATGATTGTTTTTATACTATTGTATGGAAAATTAAATATTATGTCAGACCTAAGTATGAGGATGCAGAATACCTTAATGATTGTTCCATCAAGAGTCTCTACATTCTTTAGCACTATACATTCAAATAAGTCACTTATTTGTGCATTTGGAATGCATGCTGGTTGAGTGGAAACACAAGATCAACCGTTCCACATACTAAGAGATTTACACAAATCATTATTAATTGCAACCAAATGTGGAAGAGTTAAGCACATAAAACATTTAGAACCTTTCTTATATTTATAACCAATATATCTTATAATGCTTTGTTTTACTGTGGTTTTCTGATAAACGACTTCAACTTCTCTCTAGGCTACATCCAGTGAGTCTTAATCTTCATAGCACATTAGACTGAGCAACCCTATATTTTCTACATATTTATAATTTATATTTATGTTTGTTTTATTTAATTTTGAGTAGTGTTTTGTTTACCCTATTTATCAAACACACACTGATTCTTGCGCTTTAAATTCAAGATATAAGATATCTTCTATACTCTATTTATATTTATTTACCTATGGTGTGTGGAAGAGGCACTTGTGCAACCTGTGTTTTTTTATTCCCACAATTACTGTGGAGGAGGTTCTTGTGTATCTTAGATAATTGTTTATCTATTGTGTCTTCCCAATCCAGTTTTTAGATCAAGATTATTTCATATAATATTCTTGGAATCAGGTGATTTCCAAATGGAGGGGATTATGTCTCGACTTGAGAATGAAACCCTTTTTTAAATTCTACTGTTTTTTATTTCTAATCATTAAACTAAATTTTCTTTAAACTATAAACAAAACCACTACTTTGATAGTCAATCATATTTATTGTTTATATTAAATTCTTATTAAGTAAATTTATTTCAAAAGTTCAACTAGTTTTCGTATTATTTTTAACTGAGACCTAATAACTCTTTGAGAAATCATATAAAATACAAAAACAATTATCAATATACTATTTTGATTAGATTTTATGTTTTTAATTAAACTAGGGATTTTATTTAGACATGTCATAACAAAAAATATTATTAGGTTCTCAATTCATACCCCTCTTGAGTTAATCACTCCGACCAACAAATATAAAAGTAAGAATCATTATTCAAAGTTCAATTGGATCTAACAATGGAAAATAATGGATATGGGATGTGTTAATATTGATCAATCCCTAACCATATATTTTCACACATGTTTTATGTCTTTTAATCTTGTAATTTTCACTTTTAGCATTTTTTATTTTTTTCCATCCTGATTAATTTTCACATAAGTATTTTATATGTAATGCCTAAAAATATAATGGGACTTATAAAATAATTGATACCTAATGATTCAAAATATAAATTCCATTTTTAAAATAAAATTTTTATGGGTGATGAAATTTAATTTTAATATTATCACACATAACGCATAAAATCCATTTATTAAAAAGTGAATTTCTAAGCATAAAAATTATATTTAAGATAAAATTACCGATGATGTTTATTTTAATAAAATTATTTGGTTTATTATTATACAAATAATATTTATGTGTCTTCAAAAGTAAGACAATATATAATTACACCATTTTAATATATAATTAAAATAAATGGTAAAAATAAATTTTTATTATAATAAAAGATAACTTAAGTTTGAAAAATGTTAGACAATGATTTTATAAATTAAAAATTATATTTTAAAATTAATAATTTTAATCATTAAATATATTTTTTCATAAATAATGTTTTATACTTTTTAAATTCATACATATTTCATGATAATAGAATAAAAGTAATGGTATTTATATAATATGTATTTCTCATTATTCACCTATATAATCTAATTCAAAAAAATCATAAAAAATCATCATAAGTCAAATTTTGTGTTAAGAATCCAAAAATAAAGTTCATTTTTTCAAATTAAAATTTTGATAGTTGAGAATTTGATTTCTAAATAAAACAATTAAATACAATAAAAAGTTATCTTTATAAAAAAATAAACTTTTAAACATTAAATATTCATAATATTATTTCATGTTAATATCTAATTAAATTAGTGTTAATATATATGTTTGAAATATTAAATATTATAATAACCATAATTTTAATGTGGTCAATATACTTTATTATGTAAAATACACATCACATTATAAATAGTTTTTGGAAAAATATCCCTTTATAGTATTCAATAGTTTTAGTTTCATTTCATTAATTATTTATCTTATAACAAATAATTTAAATTAATTAATTGTTGTTAGAATGAATTAATCATTCCATAAAAATGATAACCTATTAATAATTTAAATATATGTTTCTATAATAAATCATTTTTTGTCATTTTGTTTACTTAAGGTTTTATTGTAATTTTAATTCTCTTATTAATGATTCATTACATATTGTGTTATTTTAATAAAGTATGTCATGGTTTTTTTTGTTTATATTGTAAGATAAAGAAAATAAAATTTATTTAAATGAAAATTATTTCTAAAATCTCTGGGGTTTACAGTAAGTTACACTTCATGTATTTATCTCTTTTGTGTAGATATTTTATCTCTCTAATAGATTTTATCTTCAATGATATATTTATTTTCATTATGTGTTATTCATCATCCAGTAGTATGGTTAAAAAATTACATTATTTCTAACCTTTTTTCTTCATTCACACATCTCTTAATCAATACTATGGTTTTAATTTGTTGAGAGGAACTAAAAATATTTATGACATTCATGTGGAATCCCTTCTTTTCCTTTGGTATAAGCATTCGCTTTTGATTCCATTATTTCTTTTATTTGTCAAAAATTTAGATACAAATTACAAAAAATAAGAATTTTCATAGTGTATTTGGTTCTTCTATAAGGATTCTTGGGTGTGTTACCCAAGGGTCTCTCACCTTTCATCTTTGATAAAATCTTGGGAGTATTATTATTTTCAACTATCATTAGATTTATTCCTAAGGATGGATCTTATTTCTTCGTCATATTTTGTTTTTTTATTATTCATTTTATTTTGATTGATGATTAGATGTAAAATCACCATTTTTAGGACTACACATATTATAAACACTAATGATATTTTCAAAAATTAAAAACCTACTAGATTTCGATAGATTTTTTAAAATATATGGATATTGTTTATTATTTATATTTATTCCCCTTTAAATAGTACCCCATGATCTTTATCAATTAATTTTTACATAAATATAGTTCATAGTGGAAAAATATATTACAACCTCATCAATGACCCACAAATCATGATCTTATTTTCTCCAAATCATGTTGTCTACAATTTAAAGTATAGTGTTTATGATTTTTTGGGCCTTTTCACCACTACTTAGACTCTTGTTTGGGAACCAATACTCATAATACTTATTATATAGATAATTAACATGGTGGTAGGATCATCTCCCCTTTATTTATCCATATTTTTATAGATTTTTTATTTAAACCTACACTATTAATAGAAATAGATTTAGTATAAGAATTATAATGTAAATGGATGCTACCTTCTTTCTTGGGGCTGCATGAGAATGATCATTAGGTTATTTTTTTATCTTAGAATTTTATAAATGAGTTATTTTAACATCAAAATCCTATTTATAATATTATGTGGTATCATTCCTTTTCTCCTTCAACTGCAAAGTCTCTACATGTGTCATTTCAAGGTTGGGAAGTTTTACATAACATTGTAGACACTTCATATTAAGATAATTCTCTTATTCCAAAATAAATTCCCCTATATATTCATAGTATTTTATAATCCTTCCAAATTATTTGATCCATTAAATTCAAAACATAGATAATCTACCATTAATATCAAGATTAATTACTTAAGTATATCCAAAATATTTAGACAGCTATTTAAAAATGATAGAAAAATATTATTCAAATATTTCTCTAAATTTTCAGACTCTTCTTGAAGAAAAGTGATTCTATAAGGTATTATTATCAATAAAACTAGTTATTTATGAAATAAATGAAATAAATTATTTAATTCATCAATAAATAAGTTCACTGACATTTGATTACCTTAACTAGTTCTTAAATCATCTTTAGAACATCATGAGCACAAACTTTTTCAAACCTCAAGATCACATAAATTCCTTGAACCTACTGAGGTGAATTGTTTTCTAACTCATTTATCTTGTTCATCACAGTCTTGGTAGAGATAAAATTTAAATTTGAGATAGATAGTTCTTCAATAAGGCTAAACATCTTTATAAATTCAAAAATAAACTCAAATATTCATAAAAATAACTTCCAAAATATAAAAACTAATCAGAGGTGAACCAAGATTAGATATTAATTATAAGAAAATGTTAGGGATGTATTAAACACTAATATGGTTAGTGGATTAATGTTGGTTAATTTTAATTCAAACATATAATTTTTATCCCTTTTTCATCTTTACCTCTAGAACATATTAAGGAGAATAGTTCTATCATTCTATATTCATTACCTTCATTTTCAAATCTGGAGACACACATAAAGAAGGTAATGATTTACATGTTTCAACTTTCAAAAATAAATTATAAAACTTAGTGTGAACCGGTGATATAAAATATCACACTACCCAATATTAATAAACATTTGAGAAATGAGTGAGTAATATTTATCCCTAAAATTCACATTTTCACATCTCCTGATAATGCTTTAGTGCATCCTAAAAACAAGTGCATCCAATAAAATATAATGAATATTGTGAATTTCCATGTTCTTATATCTTTCTTTAATTACATGAATGAAATAATTCAACTAACACCATACTCCTCTTCTGTATGCACAACAGTACAAAAACATACATTTTTTTATTTACAATAGTGAATCTGATATGTTTCACCTTTTTCATTCACTTATTTCTTAGAAAAAATTCATGAAAAGGAAAACGTTATTCCTCCTATAATTTCCATATTTCAAGTCTCATATTCCTCCTTACTTATTATATTTTTCACAAGTTAGAATTTAAAAATCTTCTTTTCTCTTCCCTATTTTTCTTCCTCTATCTTTGGTACATAAGGTTTTCATGGGTTTTCTTCCATATTTCTATAGTGCACATAGATAGAACTAGTTCTACTTTCCTTCTATATTATTTGATATTCATATATTTATAATTTTGCAAATTAGTATTGGTTTTCCCCACATGAGAAAATAAATTTTTTCCTTCTAAGAATAAAATATTTTAACTCCATTTTTTTGAAATCCTATAAAATATATATTTTTATAAAATAGAATGTTTCAGTGTCTAATTCATCCTCTTTTTTCACTTCTTCCTTTACATATTCACTTGAAAACATGTGAATAAATTAATTAAAATTTCATTATATTTCATTATTTATAAATACATGTACTCTCATCCATTTAATATTTGAAACACTAGAAATATGAGTTCTATAATGCTTGTTTCTCTCACGTTATAACAACCTATAACTGCATACAAAAACTATGAAAATTAAAACAAGTATAATGATTACATCTATCATTATTTAAAAATATTATCTATAATCATAGTTCAATCCATGGTTATTTTTATACATTAAATATTCATATGAATATATTATTTCATGTCATATATGTAATTGTGGTTTCTTCCTCACTATAAAATTCACACAGATTTTATTCCTCCATCAAATTCATGTATGGTCTTTTATATAATAGATCATATGATTTCAATTGTTTTTTTCTAAATCAGTATATAAATTATCTTGATATTTGTTTTAATTTTTGATCATCACACATATATGATGATATTTTGAAACTCATAATGACCTTTATATACAAATGTAGTTTTTATATGATTGTTATATATCCTCCAAGAATTCTAAGTTACCCTTATGTAAATAGTGTACTTTCTAGGTAGATTTCACACTGCATATTTTTTTCCTTTACATAGATAATACATTTTCCAAATAACTCATATTTATGTCCTCTTATTCTACTAGATTTCACAAAATCTCATATTCTTTATTGTTAGCAATAATCACTATAATAATATCATGATTTATAAATCATTGATGTTTGTTTTACATTGAAAATTTTATATTCAAAGTTATTAAAAACACTTATAAGAATTATACCGTGATATTTTCCATTCCATTTTATCTTCCTAGGAAATCACCAATATTATATCCACAACATAGAAAAGTTATCCCTTTTTTAATAGGATAACTTGTTTTATTAAAACACCTTGTGAATGGATTGAATTGATTATGCCCTCCTAGTTTTCATGAAACATCAATAAATCCCAATAACCATAGATTCTATCCCTGGAATAAATGATCTTAACCATTTTACATAGGGGGACACTTAGACAAAAACACCTAATAAAACACCAATGTATAGAGAAGGTCACTTTTTTTCCTTTCTTGAGAATCACTGGAGATGCCACTAGTTAATAACCTATACAACCTCATCACAAGATTAATGAAATACAACTGAATTTAGTTCACTCTAGAGGTGTGTCGTGAAGAAACACATATTTAAAATAAACACAAACTTACACCCTTCACCCCTATCTCATTCACCAACCCGAATAGGGTCTATGCTTCCTCTATCCCACCATCACTATCCTAGATTTAAACTTGGATAGTTATCCCAGATGGATTCGACTATTGGTTATTGATATCTTCAGGTATAGCCTTGTTTTTTAACTATTACTAATAATTTTTTCAATTATGTAGTATATGAAAATTTGTGGATACAAAAGACACTGTCATGTACCGGAATTCTCAACTTTTTTTCTTGCTCTCTTTCAATCAAAACTTAATCATCCAAATCATAAAATATAAAAAATATTTTTCCTATTAAAGTATCTATAAAAATATCAAAATGTCTTCTAATTCAATAATAAATGGTTCTCTAGTGATTCTAAGGAAATATCTTTAAATAACTTCAAAAAAACCTTCCAGTACGTGTTATCCAAATATGAATCACCCAATAGAAAGTAAAAGAATACATGGGAACATCTTATTCAAAAATAATATTATTTTATACTTTAAAAAACTTCTAATGTTACCTTTCTTCATTCATATTCTTATTGAATATATTTAAATCAATATTCATCTTTAAATTAATTGGAAAAAAAATACAACACATGAAAAGTGTTCTCACTAGTATACTAATGCAGTGTTACTATAAATATCCTTCTATGTTCTTCTTGAAGAATTTATTTTAATTATTAATATAATCACAAAAATAAGAATCCTTAATTTTTATTTTCTATAGTTTTAAATTTTGTGTTTTAACTTTATTAAAAATTGAATAACTTTTCTATTTCTATTATAAGTGAATACTTATTTTGTTGGGTGTGGGTGAATAAGTGTCAGTTTTTTGTACTTAACTATGAGATCCTCAGAAAAATATTCCAATATACTTATAAAATTCATTATAAAGGAGAGTATTTTAAAAGATCTTGGAACCCTGTAATAAATTTTGTCTCCTTGCCCAAGGTTTTGGGATCCCTAGGAAAAGTATTTGCATAAAAATCATTAATCCTATATTGGATGTTGGTGGAGTGCCTAGGGGTAGTTCTTTGTGTCCCAAAACTGCATTAAAGGTCTGTTTTGTCCTACTATTTATAAAATATTAATATTTACTACATTATATAATTAAAAATTAAAGTAATTACCTAATGTAACTTAAACACAATTAATACCCCCCCTAGGGACTTTTTATACTACATAAATATGAAAATACTTGGTATTAGAGCCTAATCTTTAAATTGTTCATATCTTGTTGGCCAAAACAAACAAGAGATAAAAATACCCACCAAGAAAAAAATAAATTATATTGGATGATCCAAGAGTAGCTATATCAAGGATTGGAGTTCCTTATTTTAATGGTGAGAATTATGGTTGTTGAAAATCTAGAATTATTATTTATTTAAAGAAGCATGGTTTCAAATTTTTCAGGAAGGTGGTTAATCCTTATAATATTTATATGAGTTAATACTAAGTTATAAAGTGTTGAAAAATTATATAATTATGATATACACTAAAATTACATGTATTTAAACATTTATGGATTACGAATATATAAGTTCAATTAAGTTTCTCAATGTGTTTCTATTCATTATATGTGTGGGAACTAGTTTTTATAAAGGAACTGATAATGTAAAACAATTAAAGTGAAATACTAAAATAAATTTTTTTTACACAATTAGGATATTTTATAGAGAAATACTATCACAAATTAATGGAAGACTCATTTATATAGTAAAATATGTTTCTGCTTTGGGGATTTCTATATCACAACCATATAATCCTTACAGGTTCTAAGAGTTATACCTAAAAGATGGAGTGGAATATTATATGAGAAATTCCACATCATTTAAACTCTTGAAATGGGTAATTATATAGTAACATTAGTTATTTATTAAGTAATAGTGCAAGAACAAGTTGATGACCATAATTTAGTTAATAAATGAAATGTTTCATTTAAGGTTTCTTCTTTAAAGGATAAGAAAAAGGATACAGGAAAAATAATAACATGTATGATTAAGAATATAGTAGGTTGATTCTAGTGATGAAATTACAAAAAATTATATAATATTAAATAATTTATACAAAAGGAGAAAAAATTATTTAATAAACTCAAGAGATATGATGGAAACAAAAAAAGGACAGATTATATGAAAGTAAGAAACCTGGGTATATAAGACCTGACTTCCATCAACTAAAATCGAAATGAAAATATAGAAAATAATATTATGAAATAAAATGGAAAAGTTTCTATGAAGGAAATTTTGATTACATACAAGGATTCTAGTGAAAAATATCATTATAACTCTAAATTTGATAGATCAAATAGAAAAAAATATATATGCTTAATCGCTTGGACTAAATATGTGAAATCATTTTTCTCTCCTACTTAGAAAGATGAAAATTATTCTTATTTATATAATAAATTTAAACATTATATTATTATAAATTTTAATTATTTTCCATTTGGATCCACTTTAACATGAGAGTGACTATATAATATAGAACTTTTTTATATAATTCTATGTCTTTCCATCTCCACACTTTTAAAATAATTCCTCTTCTTCTCCCTTATAACCAAAATTGGAGTCATATAACTCATAAAGTGATGAATAAAAACACTCCTACATTCCTAAACTTTATACTATATCTTATTTTCATCATCTAAGAATAATATTTTAAGTCGTAATTTGTGAGCTAATGGAGGTCTCTCAAAAAAGAGGTATAAATCTTAACTGGGCTCTTTCAATTTTAGTTTTTCTTAAAAATTATCTAAAAAACATTTATCCATCATAAAATGATTAATATGGTATCATAAATATAAATATATGTTATTATGATGATTTAATAACCACTTCCCACCACCTTTCTATAAAATGTTAAATAAAATTATTGATCATGCCTATATATGGACTACCATATCCATGTAGTGATCTGATTCATTTCCCAACAACATATTTCATGGATAGTTATTATGATGTATTTAATGTAAATATATGATATTTAAGGAATAATTTTTTCTTTTTGGATAATAATATTTTATCTACCTTCTTACCAACCCATCCATTGTAAAATGGTAATGTCGCTCGTGTGTACGTGTCGATTACCACCTCCCTGATGCGATGTGATTCGTTTTTAGTTTAAACTTTTCATGGATTGTAATGAGAATATATTTAATGAATATATATGATATTTATATTATATTAATTATTCTTTAATTTTGAATTGTTATTTAACTTTTCGGGTTCTATATATTAAAAAGTGAAATCATCACTTGTGCCTGCGTACAGACTACCGTTTCCATGAAGTGATGTAATCCATTTTTCATAGTTTCTTTATATGAATAGTTTTAAAAGTTTATATAATGATTAAATATGATAATTATTAAATGATTAATATTCTTTAAATTATGGAACCATAATCAAAGTGACATGACCATAGTTACAGAACTGAACTGTACATGAACAAAGAAATAGTTAACACCTGGAAACTAAGAGTTCAATAAATAATTATTAAAAAAATAAGAGTTTAAATATTATAATTGGATCTTATATGATATTATAAGTACATATATATTCCTATAATATAATTATAATAAATAAAAAAATTTATAAATACTTTTATAGTGCTTATGAATTAAGTCGGGCATAAGGTAGTGGTTCTTCATTTAAATATTTTTTTGTTGAGACAAGTCTGATGTTATACACCTATTTGTATTTATGAGGTTTATGTTCAACCCATTCAACATGTTATATCATATATAGTTCTTAATTAATGTTATTTAATGTTACAATTAAAATTATTTCATACCTGGGTATTTGATTTCAAAGTTACCAGAGTGTTAAGGGTTTATCATCTAAAATTATTTTATTTGGGACATATATTATATTATACACCAATATTATTTAATGAGGTTTATCTAAAAAACATATTATATTTTTTTATTGAATATAATTATTTTCATATAATTTAAATTTTCATTTTAATGAACTTATCTCATGGTACTTATGACACAAATGTTACAAAATGAGTAAGATTTTTATATTACAATCTCACTTTTTCTCAGATTGTTTATGCTTAAATTTTTTATGATAAAATTTTATGATATATCTTTTAAAAAACTTATTTTCTTATCTTATCCCCTATTTATTTTTATAGATTAAATTTTTTATTTCATTTTCCTATCCTTAAGTACTCACGAGACTAAAAGAATGTTTTTAGTGAAAATTGACATTGATTTCTAATTTGGTCTGGAATCATTTTCTTACATGTCAATATTTTTATTATAATGTTTTCAAATGCATTTTTTATATTATTTAATTATTTATTAATGAATTTTTAACCATGTTTTACTTTATATTAAATGTTTTAAAATTAATTTTGTTGTCATTTTTTGATGAGGTATTTTTTACCAAATGTGAGAATGGAAACTCTGTGTTAACATACACAACATGAACAGATTTTACACCATTATGGATACTCTCTAATTTGAAGAATCCATTTCAAGATTCTATGTTCATTTTCAAATAAAATATTTTCATTAATATTTTTGAAATTTTTATATTTTTAATAAGTGATTTAAAAATTAAAATAGTATTTTCCTAAAAAAATATAATTATATTTTCATGTTATTTTCATTTATAACAACAACCTATGATGTTTTTCAGGATTTAATGTGGACATGATAAAGTTTACCATCTTTATTCAATATCATGATGGTTTATTATTATAATGATGAAATTCTAATGAAATATGTTTTTTTATGGGTTAAGATATAATGAAATAATAAATGTTTTCATGATCATGATGTATACATATGAAAAGATTATTATTATGTGTCGATTAGGTATGTTATATCCCTCTAATTAATTGGTGAAATATTAATGTATTATGATATAAAAGGGTGTATAAGATATTATCCCAAAACTAAAATGGAATGATTGAGGTTATCCTCATCCCAAAAATGGTGCACAATAGGATATCTCATTATTAAAGCAGGTACATGGGTGGTGATATCAATCCTAGCATGTGATGAATGTCTTGGTGGATATCCTTGACAAAACATTTCTATAATTATGATCTTTACACGTTTAATATCACTCTTTTATGACATGATCATATATCAATTTTATACTCTTATGGATCTTTTTGTTTGATTCTAGTATGACTCGTGTATTATAAACTTCCAGTATTTATGACATGACTCGTGATTATATGAATTGTTGCGTATGAATTTAAAATATTAATCTCATGTTCTCTTACCATTATGCTCTTGATATGCTTACATTAGACCATTGATTGATATCTCTCATGTTTACCCTTACTGATCATATAAGATCAACCTTAATTATGTTTCCTTTTCCCCATGAACTGAATAATAGTTTTAGTATGATATGTCTAAGAAGGGATCTAGTAGTGAAAAACTAATTAGAAGATGACTTAGATCTTTTATGCACCAGTTTTTTACATACCCAAGTTTACAAAGAAACTAAACATATATTATCTTGGTATGGATCAAAATTATATGTGATTAATATCATTATAAAGTGATTTAATATTTTTGTATGTAAGTTTTGGGTCACAATATTACCTTTATTTTTTTATATCCGTCAAAAAGTGGAAACATCACTCAAGCATCGGTATGGACTATCATATCCATAAAGTGACATAAATAATTTTCCTTCACTTATTTATATTAATGATTATAAAATTATATACAATGAATAAATATGAAACATATTTTATGATTAAGATTAGGTAGATAATGAATACATGTCCATGGTGCATTTACCGGAACAATCGAACTAAAACTTTCAAAGAAAACGCACCAGTTTTCACCCAAATGTTCACTTTTATGACGAATTATTAATAAAAGGATAATTGTAAATTGTAAAGGATTGAAAAATATTAACTTATGTATGAATATTTATTTTTAATATATTTTTAATAAATATATTTTTAATATATAGGTTATTTAAATGTGTGTATAGCAAGATGGTTCTTTTTTTGAGAAAAGTGAGCCTTGAGGCCCTTATATTATAAGAAACAAGAATTACACTATTCAAAATGAAGGAATTTTACATTTATCTCTTAGGAAAAAACTGGTCATATCATTGGGTAATGTAGTCGAGTGTTGGTGTCCTTTTTCATTCACTCCTTTATTAGCCAACCCATCCGCAATATAGTTTGCCTCCCTGTACGAAGGGGTGATAATATAATTCAGAGAAGATAGCATGTCCAGAAAATTCACCCATTTAGCGGCCAGCTTCTATAAGAGACACCTTTGGCCCACTCTAAGTGCTTTAATGAGGGTTGTGGAGTCACATTTGAATTATTTATTATTCCATTTTCGTTTGAGAGAAGTATCAACAGCCATTAAAAGGCCCATCATTTCCGATTCAATCATTGTGAAAATTTCACAAGGTCTGTATAAGCATTCACTGATGTCCCCATTCTCATCTCTAAAAATTGCTCCATAAATCGAGGGGCCTAGGTTCCCCCGAGAAGCTTTGTTTGTGTTTCACTTAATCTATCCTGAAAAATGTGAGGTCCAGAAAACTTCCATGGTCTGATGGAGTTCAGGAAAATTACAGTAATATTAAGCCACCGAAGGATAATCCAGTCCTCAATCAAGTTTCTGCATTTTTTCAAATGTAGGTTATTAGCCTCATACACTGCAGTAATTATGTCGGCCATCCTACAGCCATCATTGAAGCCCCACCTACCATGCAACATTGTATTTCTGCTTCTCCAGAGCCAGTGTAGAGTTTTAGTGCATGCCACTTGGAAGAGAACTTTGATCTACTTGGAAAAATTCTTGTTTAACAAAGCTTTAATATAATGTTGAACCAAACCTGATAAAGGGATTTGAAGGCCAAAAATTTGTTGTACTACTACCCAAAGGGAAGAGGCAGCCTTGAAACTCAGAAAGAGGTGATCAACATCCTCTCTGTGATTCATTCAAAGAGGACATATAGAGTAAAGGGGAATACCAACTCTTTGAATATTTGTATCAACAGGTATTTTGTTAAAATAAATCCTCCAAAGAAGAGTAAACCGAGAAGGTTACAACAATTTTTTATTCAACTTGAAAATCCAATGTTCCTAATCCTCAATTAAATGTTGATAGAAAGTTTTTGAGTCAAGAAAGCCATTTTCTGACCCTTTCCAGAGTAGTGTGTCATCGTGCTTGATGAAATATTTATTGTTAATAATATTGAAAATATCCTCCAAAATCATATCCATATTTTCTAGCTACTCCTTGATTGTGGTGGTATGATCAATGTGATTTTCCTCTGGATTGATATGATATATGGGTTTCTCTCCGGTCCAATTGTCATACCAAAAACGTAGGGAGGATTTTTTACTCACTATCCATTTAGAGTAGTTGAGAATTTTCTAGAAAGTGACCTTAATCCAAGGCCAAATGGAGGATTCCAGATAATCGGATTTTCCATATATGAGTCTGGTCATAAATCTATTTCTTTAGAAGTCCAGAGCATAAGTTTTTTGATTTGTAAGTTTCTATACAAACTTGATTTACAGAGACTGGTTGAAGGCTTTCATATTTTTAACACCTAATCCTCCCAAAGCATGTGGTAAGTAGCATTTCTTCCATTGAGAAGTAATACCCTTTATTTCCATGATTTTTCCACTCCAGAAAAACTTTTTCATCACCATTTTACGATTTTTAATAATAGAAGAAGGCTAAATATAAACCATGTAAGAGTAAACAATCATCTAAATAACTACGTGCCTGATTTGGAAAATGCATCTAGCCATTGAGAGGGATGTCCCCTTCCAATAGGAGAGAGTTTTTCTGATTTGATCCATTGAAATAGATAAGTAAGATTGTCTGATATTTCCCCAAAACATTGGGAGACCCACGTAATTGAAAGGAAAGTCTCCCTCCTTTATTCCCAAGTCATATGTGAGATGTGCCTTCCTAGAGGCTGAGAATCCCTTGAAAAAATAAATAGACGACTTTATCCACCTGATATACTATCTAGAAACACTCTCATATTGTTGTAAGGAATTTTTAATATTATTAATGTTCCATTTGTCCCCCTGTGTGAAAATGACAATGTCAACAATAAAGAAAAGGTGAGAGGGAGCATGGTTGCATATTCTAGCTATGATGACGGAAAGTTCTCCATTGTTCACCATGTCCAAGAGGAGTCTGCTTAGGTAGTCCTCAGCTAATGCAAAGATGATAGACGAGAGGGTATCCCCTTGCCTCACCCACCTTGAGCAAGATAAGTAACCCTCTAGGGATCCATTAGTAAGTATGGAGACTCAGGCTGAGTTGAAGAGAACCATGATCCAGCAAATGAATTTAGCATTGAAACCAAAAAAATTCAGGACTGTGCAGAAAAAACCCCAGTCCATGGTGTCGAAATCCTTGGTGAAATCTAATTTAAGAGTGATGTTCCCACCTATAGTTGTTTTTTTAGCAATTTGACACATTCCAAGGCTGGGAGCAAGCAATCCTGAATTTTCCAACCTTACAAAAAGCCAAATTGATTCCAGGATATAATTTTCTCAGAAATATTAGCAAGCCTGATTGATAAAATTTTAGTGATTACCTTGTATATGGTGTTGACAAGACCAACCGGCCTAAATTTTTCAATATCACTAGTGTTCTCAACCTTCGGGATGAGTTTTATGAATTGTGCATTGAATCCCGGAGGGAATGTTCTATCTTTGAAGAAGTTTTGAATAAGCTAGAAAATGTCGTTCTGAATGATTTCACAATATGTCTGAAAGAATTCATTGGTGAACCTGTCCAGCCTTGGGGAGATTTCTTTTCTAATACCAAAGACTGACTCTTTGATATCAAATTCCATTGGAATAGTAGTGAGGAGGCTGTTATCCTCCATAGTGACTAGGTTACGGATGATGTTGTCCCTTATCGAATCAGTTTTTAGTGGACCATTGAATAGATTCTTATAGAATAAGATAATGTGATCTTAGAGTTCATGCATTCCTTCCAAAATCTGATCCCCCTCCCTAAGAAAAGAAAGAGTCATGTTGGCTCTTCTAACTCTCGGAAGGGCATGAAATAATTTAGTATTTTTTTCCATCTGAAATCCATCTTTCTTCAAATATGTCTTTTTTAATGTTGTCATGAAGTTTTAGAAGGCTACTCATCCTAGAGAAAATATCCTCCTCTTACCTCATGTCTCCACTAAAGTGATTTTTGGTAGAGTTCTCCTATAAATCATCAAAAAGTTATTCAATCCCATCAATTTCAGAATCTATTGAGATAAACTTTTCTTTTATCCACTATTTTAGTTTCATTTTCACCAGTTTAATCTTATTAAGACATATCAGAGGGTTGGCTCCATCAATCCTCTGATTCTAATAATTCTGAACTATAGTTAAGAATTCTCGGAGGGAGATCCAAGCACTGTTAAATCTGAAGGGAAGTGGGTTAGCTCTTTCAATATTCATAAGGCTCACCAAGATAGGGTGACAGTTTGAGTTTTGTTTATCCAAGGTTACACACGAGATATAATTCTAAATCATAATTGAAGCATCATTGACAAATGCACGATCTATCCTATTGGATCCCATGCTAGTCAGATGTCACCTATTATAGGTGAACATGGCTCCAACAAGGTTGACTTCCGTTAGACAGACCCCCAAATACACCCGAGAAATTTAGTCATGGATGTTCTGTTGGTAAAAAGATCAGTCTTCTCTTCCATGTGTATTATAGAGTTGAAGTCCCCAGTAATAATCCATGGGTCGGAAATTGTGTTTCCTAGGTCGTAGATATGATTCCATAGAAGTCTCCTGTAAATGTAGTTAGTGTGAGCATACAGAATCAAGAAATATATTTTTATCCCTAACTCCAAAAAATTGAATGTGAGGATCTGTTCATTTTCAAGAACAATAGCTGGACAGACAACTAATTTGCAAACAAATAGCCAGATTATGTCTGGTACTCCCTCAGTGCTAGCACATCTTAGAAGAGAATAGCCTGCTTTGAAAAAGGTTTAATAGAGATTTATAGAGACTTTATGTGGCTCAAAAATTCCTAATATGTCTGATTTATACTTACCTACAATCATCCAGATAAAAATCAAGGTGTCTGGATTGGCCAGCCCCTGACAGTTCCAAAATAGTATCCTCGATGATGTAAAGATTTAGGGGTTATCCCCCCCTCTTGATGTAAGGGTTTATGTTATAATCTCATTTCATTTTCGGATTGTCTATTATGAATTTTTGTTAAAGAAAATTTTGTGGATAATATTTTATAAGACCCATATATTTACTCTCCTATGATTATACCAAAAAAATATGTATTAGTACCATTTTCCTATCTTTGGTACTTAAAAGGATTGATAAAATGTTTCAAAAAAAAATTTGGCCTTATTTCCTCTTTCACTAGTGAACTTTTTATTTCATATATATTCTTTTCAAAAAAAATTATACATTTTTTACCTATACATGATATGTTTTAAAAGGTTACTTTTCATTACCTATTACATTATTTATAAGGGTTTCAAAGTAAAAATTTTAAATTATTTTTTTCTAAACAATTCATTTTTAACTTATTAGAAATGTGTGAAAAGAATGTCCCCTTTTAACATATATGGTATCAAAAGATTTTCCTATAATCATGATCGTTCTTAGATTTTAAGATTTATTTACATGTATTCATGGTTATTTTTAAATAAAATTATTTTCTCAATATTCTCAGAATTTTAGTTAAATCATATCAAAAAAAATTATATTTTTCTCATGTTTTAAAAGAAAGGTTTTAAGGTTATTTTAAATGTAATTTTCAACTATTTCAATATCCTCTAAGGATTTATATTCTTCTCTAAGGATATGATCATATGATACTATCCATTTTCTTTATCTAGATAGATTATAATAATGATGATATAAGGATGATTATATGAAAATCATTTCATTCCCATTGGTAAAATATGTTAGAATGAAAATTAAATGAAACCCATTAATTTTACATAGGTTATACTATGTTAAAATAAGTAAATGTTTTTGAAAACTATTTCCATTTAATGGTTTATGATATGATGATATGATGAATGTTTTAGGATCTTATAGAACACATCAGTATGGTTATCATTATGTGATGGGTGGCCCATTATTATATATCCCTCCAATGCATTAGGTAAAGATGGATATATCATGAGATGGTAAGGAATAAAATGGGGAGTGAAACTAGTTTAGTAAGGGACTTTATCCACTATGATAATCTTGGGAGTGATCCCTGACTAAGTAGATGATGGATTGGGTACTGAACCAAATCCAATATGATAGTCTTCGTAGTGATCCTTGATTAAGAAAATTATATTATATTCTTATGTGTATGCCAAAACATATGTATTGTGATTATGACATGCTCTCATGGATCATGATTGATTTTTGATGAATCTATATAATTATGAATTATTTCTTTTTTTTATAAAAAATACTTATTATATGATTTATGGTTAATGATCATAGAAAGATTGGGAATTGTTATCGTAAGTTATTATCATTTTCATATACCCTTATATTTATCTTTTTCTAACTTATGATCACTGATTGATATCTCTTATGTTTACCCTTACAAAGCAAATTAGGCCACACTTTCTTATTTTTAGATTCCCTAAGTTATGAAAAAAGGTTTCATATAGGGTATGTCTGTGAAGTGTACTATTTGAGAAGAAAAAAATGGGATATGTTGAATATATTTCATGAAATATCATGATTATGTATATAGTCTATAAATACACTAAACCATTACGGTTTGGGGAATGTATTATTATGAGATTTATTGAATATTCATCTAAAATGATGTAATAAAAATGTAGGAAATGTTTGGGCCACCTAAGTTGGTTTTAGAGAAACGTTTAGTTGTTTTTGGATATTGGGATTGTAATATCATGTAAACTTCTTTAAAGTTATTCTTATCTCCCATTTAAGTAGCCCTTTTTGATTGGGTTAATTTGGTATTTTTAGGGATGGAGTTCATTTTTTGAGGAAAATTACATATTGTACAATGATTTAAGATTTTTTGAATTAATGGAGTCTATGAATAAATGTGAAAAAAATAATTGGAGGATGTTAGGATGTTTCTATTAGTTTTATGTAAGGGTCTATATTTGGCATTACCAGTAGAAGATATTCCCACTATAGATGTCTAGATTATGGTATAACTTCAACATTGGGAAAAAGTTGTGGAAATGATTTGGTCAATAAAACATTTTATTCCATAAAATGGTTTTATGCCTTAAAACCCATTCTAACGATGTAAAATCATCACTCAGGATAATTTACCCAAAAGTGATGTGTTTTTCAATGATAATAAGTTTTGGGAAATTTATGGTGTAAGATTCAGATTTACACCCTAAATTCATCATGCCCTGTAGGTTTTATTCATCACTTGGGTAACTCCCTTTCATTCATCATGAAATGGTTTCTCCTTAGTGTGTTTGGAGTATTTATTTCACTCTAGATCTCTTTTATTGGAATGGTTTATCACAAGTGTTGTTGGTTTTTTCCTTTTGGTGCGGTATATCTGTTTGGATTTTTTTATCTCGGTTTATCACTGGTTGTGCTACATTTTTTCAAGGCCTAATAAATAGTATGTAATCTTGATCAATCCTTTCTAGTTTTCCCTCATGACATGTATTTAAGATGTCAATTATATTGATTCTAGTCTTCGTTGTCCAAGGTGATTCGGTTTCCTCCATTCTTAAGATGTATTTCAATATACAAGGAGTTATTTATTCAATGTACTTATTTTATGGTTAATTAAATTTTGTTTATTCAATAAAAATGAATGATTTGACATTTTAATTGTTTTTTTGGATCATATTCATGTTTTTAGATGTGTTTTCCTTAAAAAAAATTATTCACACCAAGTGTTTGATTATATTATTTGAATGGTGGTTCTGGTTCTATAAAGTTTTTTCCATCCCAAAAGTGAAAAATATTTGATTTGAAAATTTTTTATTAAATGTAATCATGGTTTTTAAATGAATTTTGAAAAACCTATCACATTGGGTATCCTTAGGTGAATCGAGAATAGACATGCCACTATTTGTGTGTGTAATGCCATAAGGGGTTTTATGTCACTTTAGTGTGTGTTATTCCAATAGAGGTTATATTGGTTGAATCCACATTATTACTATATTGGGGATTTCCTTTCATGCCTATTATGTATACCCATAGGTTATATCCCAAATTGTGTGCTTTTTAATTTATGATTGATTCATCACATGGTGGTATTTTCATGGTTATTTACTCACATTCTTATTATACAATGTATCCTGGGTTTATTACCTTTTAATTTCATATTTTTTAAATTCCTGGATTTGGTGAATATGGTATGAGTTTTTGAAAACAAAAGTAATTTATTATAAAAATGGTTTTAATTTATGTAAATTCTCTGTAAATTGGATTTGTTTTGAATCTAGAACAGATGAATTGTAGAGACCCGTATCCTGACGTACATGGACATTACATTACTTTTTCGGAATACTTAGTACATAACAAAAACACACACACAAGGACCGTAATAGTTTAGTGTCTTTGGAAACTCAGAACGTAATCTTCTAATCGTGGGGAAAGATCTTCAATATCTCCCATAAAGGTCATCCCTTTTTTTTTACCTAAAACCTTTCTTTATATCCTGGGGAAAAGAAAACATAAAAGGGTGAGCTCAAATGCTCAGTAAGGGTAAACAAAAGAAATATCAATCACATCATATACATAAGAACATAGCTTTTGGAAATCTTAACCTGCAAAAGAGATCATAATTTCATAACATGGGATAAATCATAGAAGTGAAATGTAATCCCAATAATCATAACTTAAAACATGAAACTTTGTGGCATACACACATAATCATAGAGAATCATTTCTTGTTAGTCAAGACTCATTGCCAAGACTATCTTAGTGGACAAAGTCCCTTTCTGAATCGAGTAATCCTCGTTTCAGTCCTGTTTCACTGAACCGGTATAACCTACCATTCCAGCCATGTCTATCTCATGAGATATAAAATCTTTACCCAATGCATTGGAGGGAGATATAGGTCCCACCCATCTTATAATGAATCCTTTCTTATGTGTGCCACATAATCATAAATCATACATCATAATGACATCATAAATCAATTCATATAAGATAAAGGAATTCATAAACATAATTCCATCATAACATAGTCAAATCAATGTAAAAATATGGATAGAAACAGAACCCTTTATTATCTTAGATGGAAAATAATTTTGATAAAACACTAGAATTGAATTCTTGAGGAAAATATCCTTTCTTCTTCAAAAACATTTTTCCTTTCATAACATGTCATACAACTTTAAAATAAAAGAAGTTGATTAAAAATAAACTTGAAAACTTGTAAAGGAAGCTTCTTTGAAGTAATGTTTTAAAAATCCATTCATGCCGTATATGTTAAAAAAAACATTCTTCGTACTTTTGTCGGAAAAGTCAAAAAGTACCTCGTACGGAAAAACGACAAAAGATTCCTTTCATATTCTTTACTAAAAACTCACCTAAGGGTAAAATTGGATTTAAACTATTACAAGTGGATGGAAACAATATTACATATTGAGGGAACATGGATGTGGATGATAAAATACACCCCAGTAAATACTTACGAATAAACAATCTCGAATAAAAATGAGATTGTGATATTTCCCTTACCTTAGGTCCGACTTGCTTTGTAAGTGTCCGAACCTCCTGTATAATGATTTAAATCATGTTATTGACTTATTACAGAATCATATTCATTGTTATGATATCATATATGGTTCACTTATGACATTATATTACCCGTTCTTTTGTAAACTCCATGTTAAAGAAGCGTTTTGGGTAAAATCGTTTCATTTATCATAGGTGTTTTGACTTGTTGTTCTTGACATAATTATTACTTATATCATGATTTAATTACTTCCAGAATATAAAATATGATTTATATATCATATATATTCAGTATATATATATATATAATAGGTAGATAAATAAAATGGAAAACACCGTTCATGGAGACGGTAGTCCGTTCGTACGCATGAACGTTGTTTTCCTTTCCTTATTGTCTTGAAATGGAAGTAAGTAGATGACATACATATGTATATATATACATAAATCCAGTAGCTTTATAATGTCATATATTTCATTATTATTTCTTATATATACATTATAATCATTCTTAAATGGTTAACATGGAGAATGAATCTCATCGCGTCGTGGAGACGGTAGTCCGTACGTACGCACGAGCGATGATATCATTTCTATAAATATTGAATTGAATTGGAGTGGATTATACAATATATCAGAATCAATATGATGTTGTAATAACTATGTATAGTTATTCTTTACACCATTATACCCATCCATGTAAGGTGGTGGTGGAAAATAGATTACACCACGGCGTGGAGACGGTATTCCGTACGTACGCACGCGCGGTGATTTCTTTTTCCGTAGGATGGATAGATGGTGAAATAGGGTTGTTTCATACTTATAATAACATATCAGTATATGAGTGATACTGATGTTATTACTTCATAATGAAACAACCTAAGAAGAAGAAGTGGAAGAAGAAATAAAGATGAAAGAATTGGTAACGGTAATTACCTCTTCTTTGAAGTGCCTCTTTGAGTCCTCCACTTAAGGAACTAAGATTGGTCTTTGGAGAAGACCAGGACCTCTAGGATTATTCTAGGGAAGTGGAGAGGAGAAAATGGCAGGGGTTGGCCGAGCTTGAGTGCTCAATTTGGTGTGAGGGGGAGGGGGAGGAGGTGTCCTTTTATAAGGGAGGAGAGGGGCACCTTAGGAATATCTCAAAATATTATTTTATATTAAAGTCAAAATCGGTTTATAATGGTTCCAAAGGGTCTTATTTTGAAGATAAGGTGGGGAGGGATCGAAATCCTATCAACCAATAGTATTTAGACAAGTTTAGGGTATTAGTTTAACCTTATCAATTAGATTTAACTCTAAGTTAAATAATTTAACTTTTACCATGTCTTTTTGTTTTCTTTCACTATATGGTTAATAAACTTACTATAACATGCCAAACGAACCCCAAATTGTATATTATTAATAAATATATCCTTATCTAAGTCATTTGGCTGAACCTTAGATTTTTAGGAATAAAATAACAATTAATAATATAATATTTGATTTAAAAACTATTTTGTGTCAATTTTGACACTATTTGATATATGATTTTTTTGAAAGTCATAAAAGAATTATATGTTCGAACCAAGTTGATTAAATCAACATTAATATATCATAGTAACCTAGAAAATTAGTGTAATTCATAAAAAGTCTTAAATTACATTTATTTTGGTATTTATATTATCAATTATGTCAATATTTCATTAATAAGATTACTTACTGCATCATCTTTGTGTCATAAATAAATTACATTATTTGATGTCTAAAAATTACAAATAAAATACCATCATGTAGGAAATATTTTTATCTTTCTAATGAATATTTACAATCGAATTTATCTTATGTATAACCCCATATTATAAATGATTTACTTATTAAACTTTGATTTTAACTATTTTAACCCTTCTTTAAATAAATTAATAATAAATGTCCTAATCTAATCCAAGTGGGCCTAAATGGTCATATTTTATTCCTAAGATTGTTTTTGGTCGAATTAAACTTTTCCAATAGAATTAGGACATGTGTTAGGGTAATATTGATATCATATTTACCCTTAGTTACGCTATTTACTATTAACCGCGGTAAAAAAAAGTAAAAAGTTACTATTCACCAAAAAATTATTTTCATCTCATTGAACCACATTTTAGTCCTTGATATTAACCGTGTCTCTCGGATTTTCGAAATTCCATTCACAGAAGCGGTAAAATTAAGTTTTATGAAAAATTCAGTTTTTAACCTACCACTTAGTAGTTTCACTATTCATCAAAAATTGATGTTTTTCAGAACAATGCCAAAATTTCATCCTAAGCTATATTTCATATTCCGAATTCAAAAATGAAGTCTATTTTACCAAATTCATAACACAAAAGTTTCATTAATTAATTTTATAATTAAATCCCGCTGTTAAAACAAATAGCGTGTTTTTAAGAAACAATATCTATCAAAAGATTGACACTTGATTATGTCTGGTTTAAATGTGAAATTACAACCAATGACCAACATTGTATTAAATTGTAAAAATATATTCTAAATATACTTTAAAACCACTCAAATTAATAATTTTTCACTATTAATAATTTCGATTAAAAAGTTGTTTTTAATTAAAATTTAGTAATTTTCACTATTCATCAGAATATGAAAGTTATCCGAAATGTACCAAAATTTCACCTTAGGCTAAATTCGATACTCCGAATCCAAAAATGAAATCCATTTTGAAAAATAAAATTTACAAAATTTCAAAAAGTGGTTATTACTATTCATAACGGCTAGTTTTAATAACATTTTAATAGCATATCGCTGTTTAGTGAAACTCGGTATTGCGTATTACACACGCTATCGAGGAAGGTCGTGATTGCGTGTAATGCAAGACAAGTCAAGGATGCGTGTTGTGCAAGCTCCTTTTGGTGTAGCGTACAACACAAGACATTAATAAAATTAAAAAGAATATTTTTTTCATAAAATCTCGGGCTGTTACATTCTACCCCCCTTAAATTGAATTTCGCCCTCGAAATTCGTCGGGGTTATAAATGGTTTACTATTCTAAAGTTTCTTTAATAGAATCCCACATCGTAAAAAGGAGTACCAAAACTTGGCTTTAAAAACTAAAGTATGAAATGTAACGATTACCCAAATAAACTAATCGTTGGGTTTCCACATAGGTGAAAATATGGATATGGAAGAGAAATCTAACCGTCATGTTCTGATGGAGAGTGGTAGAGAACATGGCTATGGAAAAGCCAGTAATCACAAATCCATAAATTTGTGACGATCTAAGGTACCATCTGATTCATCAGGTATAAGAGAACTAGGACAACATTTTTGGTTTTCAAGATCATTTCCCTAAAGTTGAAAATTTGATTTAGAATAAATACTTACTTTATTTTGGTACAATCTCACTATTGTTCGTGCCTTGAACAATTTCCACTTCATCTCTTAAATAAATGAAGTTGAATTTTTTATTCGTGAAGTGTTAGCAGATCATGTGATAGAATGACGAGTCATTCCATCTGTCTCAAACAAAAGGTTAGTAAAAATTATATACATAAGTCGATCTATAGTGAGATTAATCACATATGGTTTCTAAAATGGACTTATACTTCATATATCATACTGCTTAATATAATAAAACTAGTTTCTACTAAACAGGGACTTCCTGTAGGTCAGTGGTAGGCGATAAAGGCCAGTCGCACTTCGGTTGTGGGTTCGATTCCTACAGCCTTGTCCGAAGCGATGGGCTGTCGCCCGTCCTGCAGGTTGTCCCTTTTTCTAGAACTACGTTACTATAACATCCCATCAATAATATCGAAAATCTTCTATCCTTAAACAATACTAACTTATGTCCAACATAATCCAGTCTAATCTTTAGGCTTATATATAATACTGCAGTCTACTCTCATAATATAGTGACAACGATTACCAGAGATTTAATACTGTCGTTGATCCCCACATATCATAAGATATGTCTTGTTGGTCACATTCCAAACATTCAGAGTCCTTAATCGTGTATTCTCTTGAATACCTTAGTGAAAACATGAGTGCAGTTAAAAGTTACCAAAATCCTCAAAATTCTATATACTCAAACCATGATATCACTTAGTCCTTATATCAATCATGAGCTCATGAACATTTCATTTTCTCGTCTTCATTATGCGCATATCATCTTATTTCCAAAAAAATATCTCAATCACTTTGAATACCACATCAATAAATATTGCAATACTCAATGATACAACATTATTTTGGAATCCCATTACATAAACACTTAATCATTCCACCACATCGTTGTCATATTCAACATTGCCAATAGTGATCGCATGTGATTTCCCTTTGTCCTTTGCCTTCAGTGGTTGCTCATGTTGATCATCATTAACCCTTGTATTAGGGCAATTATTAGCATAATGCCCCATTTCCTTGCACTTGAAGCATTGAAGTGTTGGCGGTGCGTTCTCTGCAGTGTTTGCTTTATTCACATCATTAGAAACCCTTTTTTCATTACTTCGACACTCAGCTGCTCGATGACCTTCTTTTCCACACTTAAAACATTTTCTAGTCCCTTTAAGACAATCTCCACCATGCTTCTTTCCACACTTTGTGCATAAGGAAACATTCATCTTCTTTTCACCATTATTCTGAGATTTCTCCTTGAACTCCATCTTTCGTTTCTTGTCAAAACCATGAGATGGATATGTAACACCAACTTCCATTTCTACCTTGATAGCACAACGCACAATTTCTTCATAGCTACTGAAGTCTCTTATAGCTAATGCCCTTCGAAGACTTGGTTTTAAGCCACTGAAAAATCGATCAACTTTACTTTCAGGTTGGATGATAATTCCAGAAGCATACCTTGAAAGTCTTGTAAAATTTGCTTCATAGGTACCAACAGATTCATCGTCCCTTTGCTTCAGTTCAAGAAACTCTTTCTCCATCTTTGTTCGAAGAATACGAGGGAAGTACTTACTGAAAAACAAGTTCTTGAACTCGTCCCATTCCATGGACTCAATTTCATCTCTTGGCCTCGTATTCTTTATAAGATTCCACCATTGATCAGCTTCACCTTCCAAACGATATACTGCTAAGATGACTTTATCATGTTCAGAACATTGAAGAACTGAAAATATCTTTTCAGTAGTACTGATCCATTGTTCAGCCACAAGTGGATCAGAAGACCCACTGAAAGAAGGTGGACGTTGCCTCATGAAGGACTCAATAGAATATTGTTCCCTTCTCTGCTCATTTGGAAGTCCAGAATGATTCATAGCATGTATAAGTATAGAAATAAGATTTTGCACTCCATCTCCCATAACATTTGTTTGTTCAGGAGGGAAATCATTGCATTTTCCATTGCATTGATCAACACGGTTCCTTCGGGTTCTAGCCATCGTCTAAAACCCAAAAAGAATAGTGTGAGAGGCAAAAATCATGCTAGGGAAATCAACATAATAAAGGGGAAGTACCTTCAATATCCAACATCTTAGGTTTAATTCTATGATCGTTAGCATAATTCTATTACTATAACCTATACGTATACTTATCCCTAGGGACATCCCTAGACATACCTTAGAAATATCTCTAGGGATCTCACCAACGTTTTCGCATCCTAGTTTCCAAAGGTTGACTAAACCTTTCCTCTGATACCAACTGTAGAGACCCGTATCCTGACGTACATGGACATTACATTACTTTTTCGGAATACTTAGTACATAACAAAAACACACACACAAGGACCGTAATAGTTTAGTGTCTTTGGAAACTCGGAACGTAATCTTCTAATCGTGGGGAAAGATCTTCAATATCTCCCATAAAGGTCATCCCTTTTTTTTTACCTAAAACCTTTCTTTATATCCTGGGGAAAAGAAAACATAAAAGGGTGAGCTCAAATGCTCAGTAAGGGTAAACAAAAGAAATATCAATCACATCATATACATAAGAACATAGCTTTTGGAAATCTTAACCTGCAAAAGAGATCATAATTTCATAACATGGGATAAATCATAGAAGTGAAATGTAATCCCAATAATCATAACTTAAAACATGAAACTTTGTGGCATACACACATAATCATAGAGAATCATTTCTTGTTAGTCAAGACTCATTGCCAAAACTATCTTAGTGGACAAAGTCCCTTTCTGAATCGAGTAATCCTCGTTTCAGTCCTGTTTCACTGAACCGGTATAACCTACCATTCCAGCCATGTCTATCTCATGAGATATAAAATCTTTACCCAATGCATTGGAGGGAGATATAGGTCCCACCCATCTTATAATGAATCCTTTCTTATGTGTGCCACATAATCATAAATCATACATCATCATGACATCATAAATCAATTCATATAAGATAAAGGAATTCATAAACATAATTCCATCATAACATAGTCAAATCAATGTAAAAATATGGATAGAAACAGAACCCTTTATTATCTTAGATGGAAAATAATTTTGATAAAACACTAGAATTGAATTCTTGAGGAAAATATCCTTTCTTCTTCAAAAACATTTTTCCTTTCATAACATGTCATACAACTTTAAAATAAAAGAAGTTGATTAAAAATAAACTTGAAAACTTGTAAAGGAAGCTTCTTTGAAGTAATGTTTTAAAAATCCATTCATGCCGTATATGTTAAAAAAAACATTCTTCGTACTTTTGTCGGAAAAGTCAAAAAGTACCTCCTACGGAAAAACGACAAAAGATTCCTTTCATATTCTTTACTAAAAACTCACCTAAGGGTAAAATTGGATTTAAACTATTGTAAGTGGATGGAAACAATATTACATATTGAGGGAACATGGATGTGGATGATAAAATACACCCCAGTAAATACTTACGAATAAACAATCTCGAATAAAAATGAGATTGTGATATTTCCCTTACCTTAGGTCCGACTTGCTTTGTAAGTGTCCGAACCTCCTGTATAATGATTTAAATCATGTTATTGACTTATTAAAGAATCATATTCATTGTTATGATATCATATATGGTTCACTTATGACATTATATTACCCGTTCTTTTGTAAACTCCATGTTAAAGAAGCGTTTTGGGTAAAATCGTTTCATTTATCGTAGGTGTTTTGACTTGTTGTTCTTGACATAATTATTACTTATATCATGATTTACTTACTTCCAGAATATAAAATATGATTTATATATCATATATATTCAGTATATATATATATATAATAGGTAGATAAATAAAATGGAAAACACCGTTCATGGAGACGGTAGTCCGTTCGTACGCATGAACGTTGTTTTCCTTTCCTTATTGTCTTGAAATGGAAGTAAGTAGATGACATACATATGTATATATATACATAAATCCAGTAGCTTTATAATGTCATATATTTCATTATTATTTCTTATATATACATTATAATCATTCTTAAATGGTTAACATGGAGAATGAATCTCATCGCGTCGTGGAGACGGTAGTCCGTACGTACGCACGAGCGATGATATCATTTCTATAAATATTGAATTGAATTGGAGTGGATTATACAATATATCAGAATCAATATGATGTTGTAATAACTATGTATAGTTATTCTTTACACCATTATACCCATCCATGTAAGGTGGTGGTGGAAAATAGATTACACCACGGCGTGGAGACGGTATTTCGTACGTACGCACGCGCGGTGATTTCTTTTTCCGTAGGATTGATAGATGGTGAAATAGGGTTGTTTCATACTTATAATAACATATCAGTATATGAGTGATACTGATGTTATTACTTCATAATGAAACAACCTAAGAAGAAGAAGTGGAAGAAGAAATAAAGATGAAAGAATTGGTAACGGTAATTACCTCTTCTTTGAAGTGCCTCTTTGAGTCCTCCACTTAAGGAACTAAGATTGGTCTTTGGAGAAGACCAGGACCTCTAGGATTATTCTAGGGAAGTGGAGAGGAGAAAATGGCAGGGGTTGACCGAGCTTGAGTGCTCAATTTGGTGTGAGGAGGAGGGGGAGGAGGTGTCCTTTTATAAGGGAGGAGAGGGGCACCTTAGGAATATCTCAAAATATTATTTTATATTAAAGTCAAAATCGGTTTATAATGGTTCCAAAGGGTCTTATTTCGAAGATAAGGTGGGGAGGGATCTAAATCCTATCAACCAATAGTATTTAGACAAGTTTAGGGTATTATTTTAACCTTATCAATTAGATTTAACTCTAAGTTAAATAATTTAACTTTTACCATGTCTTTTTGTTTTCTTTCACTATATGGTTAATAAACTTACTATAACATGCCAAACGAACCCCAAATTGTATATTATTAATAAATATATCCTTATCTAAGTCATTTGGCCGAACCTTAGATTTTTAGGAATAAAATAACAATTAATAATATAATATTTGATTTAAAAACTATTTTGTGTCAATTTTGACACTATTTGATATATGATTTTTCTGAAAGTCATAAAAGAATTATATGTTCGAACCAAGTTGATTAAATCAACATTAATATATCATAGTAACCTAGAAAATTAGTGGAATTCATAAAAAGTCTTAAATTACATTTATTTTGGTATTTATATTATCAATTATGTCAATATTTCATTAATAAGATTACTTACTGCATCATCTTGGTGTCATAAATAAATTAAATTATTTGATGTCTAAAAATTACAAATAAAATACCATCATGTAGGAAATATTTTTATCTTTCTAATGAATATTTACAATCGAATTTATCTTATGTATAACCCTATATTATAAATGATTTACTTATTAAACTTTGATTTTAACTATTTTAACCCTTCTTTAAATAAATTAATAATAAATGTCCTAATCTAATCCAAGTGGGCCTAAATGGTCATATTTTATTCCTAAGATTGTTTTTGGTCGAATTAAACTTGTCCAATAGAATTAGGACATGTGTTAGGGTAATATTGATATCATATTTACCCTTAGTTACCCTATTTACTATTAACCGCGGTAAAAAAAAAGTAAAAAGTTACTATTCACCAAAAAATTATTTTCATCTCATTGAACCACATTTTAGTCCTTGATATTAACCGTGTCTCTCGGATTTTCGAAATTCCATTCACAGAAGCGGTAAAATTAAGTTTTATGCAAAATTCAGTTTTTAACCTACCACTTAGTAGTTTCACTATTCATCAAAAATTGATGTTTTTCAGAACAATGCCAAAATTTCATCCTAAGCTATATTTCATATTCCGAATTCAAAAATGAAGTCTATTTTACCAAATTCATAACACAAAAGTTTCATTAATTAATTTTATAATTAAATCCCGCTGTTAAAACAAATAGCGTGTTTTTAAGAAACAATATCTATCAAAAGATTGACACTTGATTATGTCTGGTTTAAATGTGAAATTACAACCAATGACCAACATTTTATTAAATTGTAAAAATATATTCTAAATATACTTTAAAACCACTCAAATTAATAATTTATCACTATTAATAATTTCGATTAAAAAGTTGTTTTTAATTAAAATTTAGTAATTTTCACTATTCATCAGAATATGAAAGTTATCCGAAATGTACCAAAATTTCACCTTAGGCTAAATTCGATACTCCGAATCCAAAAATGAAATCCATTTTGAAAAATAAAATTTACAAAATTTCAAAAAGTGGTTATTACTATTCATAACGGCTAGTTTTAATAACATTTTAATAGCATATCGCTGTTTAGTGAAACTCGGTATTGCGTATTACACACGCTATCGAGGAAGGTCGTGATTGCGTGTAATGCAAGGCAAGTCAAGGATGCGTGTTGTGCAAGCTCCTTTTGGTGTAGCGTACAACACAAGACATTAATAAAATTAAAAAGAATATTTTTTTCATAAAATCTCGGGCTGTTACATGAATTCCTAATATTAGAACATTTATATATTCTTTAGTGGTATCCTAATGGGAATTTTACTCACACCCTACTTTTTCTTTTGGGTGGTTGTAGATTTTTTTGAAGGACCCGGGTAAAGTGAAGGTCATTATATGTCATTACAGTTTCTCTTGTTTTCTTTGACTTTGTATCAAGATGGTTTGGTGCTGAGATAGGGTCATTTAAGGACTTGTTTAGTCTCGTATTTCTTATATTTATGGTTTTACTATTCTATCATGAATTTGTATTATCTCATTGAAATATTCTCTTGGTCCTTTTATGTATCCAGTTGGTTTTCCTTGTTCATGTTTCTTATGAGACAGCTTTCTTCTACTTTATTTTACTTCACTATGTGGTGGACCACCTTGGGTGGCTTGTCTTGTTGACCAGAGTTGGTTCGTTACAAATTTTTATCATATCTACTACCTGTCCAAATGTTTTGTCACACTTATTAGGTTTTTTTTAGTTTTTTTTCTTTTTATAAATGAGTTAGGACCATCATAATTTGGATTATAAGTTCAGAAAATGGGCTTGTCCAGGTCACATGCATGATTGAATCATATTTACCATGGGTGGTTAGGGATTTTTTCTAATATTGAGAATTTATGGTTGGGGATATCTAAATGAATTGTATATGGGGTTTGTTTAAATGGACCTATTTCTTATTTTTTCCCAGTATTTTATTCATAAAAATCCATAACTAGTTTAAATTATTATCTTTTAAAAGAACTGATATTGATACCAGAAGTTATTCTAATGATTTTGAAATATTATATTAATATAATTGTTCATTGTCTTCTATTTATTAGATAATATTCTTAAGAAGAGATCTTCCAAATCTAAGTGAGGAATCTGTGAGGTAGGTTCTATATGGGAGTCCTTCAGTGGACCAATCTTTGGTAGAAACTGTAATCTTCACTATTCAAACTATAGATAAAGCGGGCATTACGAACCTCTAATGAGTGGTAAATTGTGGATCAGAATTTACTAATTAAAATCCATCCAAATTTCATATTGATAAATTTCTCCAAGAGTTAGAGGAGTGACTTGGGAGGATTGAGTAGATATTCAACTTTTTAAAGACTCCTTAGGAATCTAATGTGGGTTTTCCACATACATGTTTGAGGGACCGAAGAGGGTGTTGTGTGACTATATTATTCAACCTGAGTTGAATGAGGATTTTACCTGAGATTCATTTAAGAGAATATCCAACTAGATATTTTATTTTTAGACATTATGTGTGGAAAATACCCATGAGTTTCTAACATTATAGTGAGGGGAGCATGTCATTATAGAGTATTACACCTATTTTACAGAGTTGGTGCATTTGGAATTGGAGCTGATCACCAATGATTACCTTAATGCTTAGATGTTCTAATTTGGATTGAGGTATAATAATATGTTGATACCTATTCTCATGTTCCTTCTGACCTTTCTGGGGGAAATCAATAAGGAAGATTTAGCAGAGGTTGGCATGGCTGGAAAAATAGGTTTGGGTGAAGTTTCAGTTAGTGTTATCGTTAGCCAGGGTGTATCTTATAGCCAGAAAAGGAAGCATAAAGGTACCCAATTTTCTTCAATACCGGTTTTTGGGGATTAATCAGGATAGTAGGAATTTATATACCATTATTGTGGAAGTTTAGGCCATACCATTCCTAATTGTATAGAGGATCTCAATACATATCATCAATACGAATTATTTAGTTATATGAAGTTTTTTTTGGAAGGATATCCCAAGGTAATAAGGTTGGGTTCACTCCCACTAAGGGTTATTAGGTTTTTTTTGTGTATCCAAGGTAGGTGGGTATTATCCTTAGGCCAAGGGGGGAGTTGATATTGAAAATAAATCTCAAGGAGGAGAATAGATCAAAGGTATTTATGTGGTAGAGTATGCACTAGAAAATTTGAAGCAGGGTCAGTTACTATTATAGGTATAGTTATTATTTCATCTTCAATGGTGATATTTTTTATTCATATATAATCTACTGATTATTATATATCTTTAAATTTAGCTGATGTGTTGGGCTAGTGTCTGAATCCTATATCATTCTTGTTGGATATTTACACTCCTTTAGGAAATAGGTCTAAGAAAGGATTCAAGTGTTTTAAATGTTGAGTGAAAACAGCTGACTATGACGTGGAGTGGGACTTCTTAGTTCTTGATACTGATATCTTTAACCTAACTATTGGTTTGGATAGGATGGTCAGTGTTAAGGCCCACATTAATTATTATCTCCATCAAGTTATGTTTTTATCCCCTCATGGAATCACTCATGTCTTTTAAGGTGAGTTGGATTATAGTTTTGGGAGAGTGGTTCACATCATTCCATATGCTGGGTTGATCTCAATTCTGTTTTTAGAGGTGTTCATAGATTTTTTTATCCATGTTTAGGAATTCCACTTATAGTGGTTGTGTGTGCATACCCTGAGGAATTTCTAGATAATTTTTCTAGTTTACTATCATATATAGAGATCATGTTTACCATTGAACTACTACCTGGTATAATTCTGTTTTCTATTCCATCTTATTATATAGAACCTACTAAGTTAGTGGAAATTAAGCTTTATCTCTAAGACCTCGATTTTAAGGGATATATTCATCCAAGCATGTCACCATGGACTTCATATGTCCATTTTTTTAAGAAGGTAGGTGGGAGCCTTAAATGTTATTTGGATTATCAAAAGTTAAATCATGTGACCAATAAGTACAAATATACCTTTCCCATGATAGATAATATCTTTGATCAGATTAGAGGGAATATTGGTCTTTTAAGATTGACCTTTATTTTGGGTAACACCTATAGAGATTCTGAGCTAAGGATATACCTAAGATAGTTTTTAGGATCCAATATAGGCATTTTTATTTTATTTTTATGCCTTTTAGTCCCACTGATGATAATATGCTATTTATTTATTTCATAAACTAGATCTTTCATTGATTATTATACTCTTTTTTATTGTGTTCATCGATGATATTTTAGAATATGTCAATTCAGAGGAGGATAATGTGGACCATTTGAATATCATTATCATAACCATGAGGGAACATCACTTGTATGGTAAGATTTAAAAATTTGAGTTCTAAACTCCATAAGTAAATTTTATAAGACATGTTATATCTGAGAGGGAAATCGCAACTAATCTTGAAAATATGTAGGAGGATATTTCATAGGAGAATACCAGAAACATGTTTGAGATCCAAATATTCTTAGGGTTTGTTAATTATTAGAATTGGTTTGTTCAGTATTTCTCTAATACTACATCTGAGATGATAGCTTTAACCCATTAGGATTTAAAATGTTTTGGAATATAAATTTGAAAGCATCTTTTTATACAATATAGGTGAGGTTGAATTCCTTTCTAGTTTTGATTCTTCTAAAAGAAGGTTTAGGTGATGATATTTTCTATGATTATTCTAATATGGGTTTTAGGTGTGTCTTGATATAGGGTAGGAAAATTGGTTGCCTATAACTCTCTCCAGTTACTCCATCATGAGAAGAACTACTTTACCCATGATCTAGAGCTGGTATTGTTTATTCATGCACCGAGAATGCGGCGTCACTACCTCATTGAGGAGAAGCTTACAATATATTATAACCACAATATCCTGAAGTATATTTTCACTCAAAGTTATCTAAACTTACAATAGAGATGTTTGTTTGAGTATATATAGCCTTTTGATTTTGTTATTGCTTATACTCTCATAAAAAGTAATTTGTTCATTGATGTAATGAGTAGGAAAATACTGACACAAGTAATGAATAAATCAGTGCAATAGTGGTCTTTGATTAGTTTATTTGTTGATATGACCTTGGGAGTGGAAGAACATGGTGGGTAGGTGTGCTTGTCTTTGATAAAGGTTGACACATAATTTTATAAGAAGGTTCATCTTGAATGGGTTCCTGACACTGAGTGACAGAACATTACTAAACTCTTAAATGATAGGCAGACCTTGGGTGAGTGGTCTCAGTCTCCTGGTGGTTCTTCGTGGTTCCAATATTGGTTGGTCATTTCTATTTCTTTGAGGTGGGATTTTTTAATATTTGAAACCATTCTTATTGGTTCTTTCACCATAGGAATACCAAGATGTTTCATGACTTGATATGCCAATACTAGTGGTCAGGGATGAGATGGTTGATTGAAAATTTTATATTACAGCGTCTTACATGTTAGAGAATTAAGGAGATTAACCAAAGACCATCTATTTTATTACATCCCTAACCCATTTCAATATAGAAGTGGGATGATATTTCCTAGGACATAGTCATTTTGTCACCATGAACTTCTAGTGAGAAGCATGTGATTTGTTTGATCATGGATCAACTAATGAAATCGGTACATTTACCCGTAATCAAAGAGATGAGTAAAGTGGAGTATCTTAGGGACTTTTATGTCCAAGAGTTTTTGAGACTTCATGGAATGCCTTCTATAATTATTTATGATAGGGACACTAGGTTCACATATATATATTAGAAAGGTTTAAAAGAGGTTATGGGTTTCCAGTTGATATTTGTACAACATATTATCCATATATTGATGGATAGACAGAGAGTCTTATCTAGGTTCTTACAGGTATGCTTTAAGAATGTGTTCCAAATTTCAGTGGTTCTTGGGAAAATCATTTTCATCTAGTCAGGTATGCCTATAACAATAGTTATAAAAACATGATTAAGATATATCCTTTTGATGCATTTCATGGATTTCCATGTAGATCTCCATTTTATTGGGTAGAGTTGGGATAGAGTTCCTTGGTTGGTCTGAGTCATTTTCAAGAGATAACAGAAAAGGTGAAGTTGATCCAAAAGAGATTATTTAGGGAAAAAGTCATTAGAACTCATATGCAGACAATAATTTCCAACCATTAGAGTATTAAGTTGGTGATAGAGTTTTTCTCTGAGTTTCACCTCATTTGAGACATTTTTGGTTCGGTAAGCATGGAAATATGGAACTGAGGTTTGTTTTCCCCTTTGATATTATAGATCATATTTGATAGGTGGCATATTGGTGGAATTGTTATATTGTTTGACTTCCATCCATGACTTGTTTCATGTTTCCTAGTTTATAAGGTGTCAATTGAATCCTTTCCATGTGATTGAATGGGAGGATGTTGATCTTGATCTTGACTGCACTATGGTGAGAAACTAGTCCAGGTTATTTATCATCAAGAGAAGGCACTACATTGAAAAACAATTACATTAGTATGTATAATATAGAAATATAGATGGGATAGGTATGAGACATAGGATCAGGAATTTTTGATGAGATAGTGGTGGAATTCACTTTTTGTGGTCCATGATATTGAGGATATTATTGGTATGTAAAGTGTTTATGGTGGGGAAGATTATAACATCCCATTACCTTCCTTTATTTACTTATTAGCTCTTATTTTGGTTCCCCATTTTTTCTGTGTTTAGGACTTTCGAGGATAGAGATAATTTGGGAGGAAAAATGAACTAAAGTATGGGGATATATATTTGTTTGAATTAATGGAGTCTAGGAATAAATGTGAAAAAATATTTGGAGGACATCAAGATGTTTCAAGGATTTCTCTATAGGTGTATTTATTTGGTATTTTCGGTATGAGTTATTTAAACCATAAATGTCTAGAAAACTATGAAATTTGAATGATGGGAATAAGTTATCAAAACGATTCATGCTGTAAAATAGTTTATGTCATAAAATTATTTTATATTATAAAATCCATTCTTATGATGTAAAATCATCACTCAATAAAATTAAACCAAGGAGGAATGTTTTTCTGTGTAAATTAGCAATGGGAAATTTAAAGTATAAGACTGAGATTTACACTGTATATCCCAAATGAACTGTAGGTTTTATTCACCACTTAGGTAACTCCCTTTCATTTGTTGTGTAGCAGTACCCCTCAAAACCTAGGTCTCTTCTTGGTGTGTTCGGAATGTTTCTTTCCCTCATGATCACTTTTATTGGTGTTTTTTATCTTTAGTGTGGTGTATTGTCTTCCTTTAGGTATGTATGGCCTCCCTATCCATGTTTTTCTTTACTAATATTGATTTA
The DNA here is from genome assembly GCA_963277665.1 of Viscum album. NCBI lineage: Eukaryota > Viridiplantae > Streptophyta > Magnoliopsida > Santalales > Viscaceae > Viscum > Viscum album. The sequence continues at coordinate 740,297,875 of OY728137.1, forward strand.
TTAGTGGGTGTGATGTTTTTTCCAGTGGTCTAATAACTGGGATGTGATATCAATCAATCCTTTACAATTTCTCTTAGTCTTTTCTTTCAGAGTTTGATCTTCTTGTTTCCAATATCATTTGTGGAAGTCGGTTTTTTCCTCCATTCTTCAGGTAGGTGACTCTATAAAAGGGGTTAATTCCTGAATTTCTTTATTATCTTGTTAATTACTTTGGGTATTTTTAATGAAAATTCATCATTTGACATTGGAATGGTTTTTTTGGATGAGATTCATGTTTCTAAAGGGTTTTCTATAAAAATGGATTTTTGCATTCCAAGTGTTTCATTAAATGATTTCACTATGCCAAAATAGGCATTCAGTGGTAGTTTTTTCAGAGTAGTTTTGATAACCACCACTAAATAATTTCTTGAAAAAAAAATAGTGTTGGTTGTAAAAACTATCTGTAATTTTTTTAAAGTTTTTTTTATTTTTTATTAAAAAAATATTTTTTTAGCGGCAGTTTTTAAAAAACCGATGGGAAATAGCTGTGTTTTTAAAAACCCGCTGCTATATTAAAGAAAAAAAATTAAAATATATATATATATAAATTTGAATTATTATTTATTATATATTATTTTTTATCATATAGAGTTTATTATTTATAATTTTAATTAGTTATAATGTGTTAATTAATAAATATTTATAATTATTATTTAATAATAATTTGAAACATAAAACAACTATTTGAATAAGTTAAAGATCATATTTCGGCATATATTAACCATAAATTTTGAGTCAGGAGTCCATTTTAACTCCATGACCAGTAAAATTAAATCTTATGAAATGAACTAAAACCACATTAGATATAAATTTTGTAATAATTAAAAGAATAAAATTAATTATATCTTCAAGAAAATTATAAGATCAAACTTGAACTTCAAACGACTATAACTTTTGATCTGTGTGTCCATTTGGGCTCAATCTCATATCAAATAGAAGCTTGTGATCAGCTCCACGCCATCATAAATTGGGGGATCACTTGTCATTAAAAGTAAAAAAAGGCCTTGAAGGCCTCCAAAATGGAGTTTTAGTCAGGGCATCCTAATTTTTTAACATTTGAGAAAATTGTATCCTTGATTAAGGGGGAATTATTGTCTTTTTTTTGTGGGGACTGAATTTATTCTCAGGGGTTGCTGTTATATTAATATTATGGCTTTGAAGTTTTATCATTTTTCATAATGTAGTTTTATTTTAATTAAATATATTAATACTTTCTTATATTTACTTATAATAAATCACTTGTATAAATACATATTTACATAGAAATGTATTTTTAAACATATAACCCCTATGGAAATAAATAGTTTTTATTCATTTCATTTAAAATAAATAATTATCAATTTTATTTACCAAATAAAAATGCTTTAATTTGGATATATATACCAATATAAGTAATGGTTTTATCTAAACATGTGTGTATCAATAAAAAATCTATATTTTTGTGTATATTCTAATATATGAAAATAAATACATATATATGTTAGTATTTGGGTATATTTATATACATTTTTATATATTTATACATATTTTTGTTTATATATTTTTATATCATATATGTGTAGATATATATATAGATATTTATATTTACTTGTGTTTGTATATATATATATATATTAATACGTAACTATATATCTGAATGTTTTTATATATATTTAGGTAACATAAATGTTTCTTTATATATATATATATATTGTAAATTTTTTATGTATATATATCTATAGACAATTATATCCATTTATTATTATATTAGTTTATTACTTTACTATTTTATTATTTTATTATTATTATATTATTTTTTATTTTTTATTTTTTTTATATTTTTTTAATTTATTTATTATTGGTTTATTAATTATTGATATATCATAATTATTAGTTTACTATTAAATGGCTATTTAATATTAATTTATTATTTATTATTTATTATTTATTATTTATTATTTATTATTTATTATTTATTATTTATTATTTATTATTTATTATTTATTATTTATTATTTATTATTTATTATTTATTTATCATTTATTTATTATTTATTATTTATTATTTATTATTTATTATTTATTATTTATTTATTATTTATTTATTATTTATTATTTATTTATTTATTATTTATTTATTTATTATTTATTATTTATTATTTATTTATTTATTTATCATTATTATTGATTATTATTTTATTATTATTTATTATTTATTATTTATTATTTATTATTTATTATTTAATCATAATTTATTTATTATATATTTATTATCTATAAAATATTTATTTTATGTTTATTTATTATTTATTATTTATATATTATTTATTATTTATTTAATATTTAATCATAATTTATTTATTATATATTTATTATTTGTTTAATTTTTATTTAATTTTTATTTAATTTTTATTTATTCATTATTTTTTTTTATTATTAGTCAATTATTTATCATTAATTATTCAATTAAAATTTGTTTTTTATTTATTTTTTATTATTTATTATCATTTAATATTTCTTATCATTTATTATTTATTACAATTTATTATTATTTATTATTATTTATATATTATTATTTTTTGTTGATTATTTATTTATTATTATTATTTAATATTTATTTATTATTTATTTATTACATATTTATTATTTATTTGTTACTTTTTTTATATATTCATAATTTATTATTATTTCCTATCAATATTTGTTTTTTATTTGTGTATGTACAAGTATATTACATACTGTTTACTCACCTGGTGAAATGTTTGGTGGAGTGGTAAACTCTTTGCAGAATATCCAATAGGTAGGGGATTCAAATCTCTCCAATCACATATATTTTCCATATTTATGCATGGCATGCTTGGAATATACACGCATAGTTAGATAAATATTAAATAATTAAATAATAATAATAAATAATAACAAATAATAGATTATGATAAAAAAAATAACCATAAATAATAATTATTTATTTATTTATTTATGTAAATAAAAAATAATTAATTAATTAATTACAAAAATAAAAAATAAAAAAGAAAAGTAATTGCAGCTAAATATTTAGCGGTGGTTTAAACCACTACAAAACAAAATAACACCGCAAAAAAAGTGCGGATAAATGATTCTCGACACTCAAATATGCAACGCTTTTAGAAAGTGTAGCACACCACTTAATGACGGTTTTAACTGCCAGGAAACGCCATTTTTTATAGTGTTTGAATGGGGTTTTTTGGTCTTAAAATGGGTTTTTATGCTCAGAAGCATAAAGGATTTGATGTGAAAATGTTTTATTAAATGTGATCATGGTTTTATAATGGATTTTGACATACTCAGCACATTGGGTAACCTTGGGTGTGTCGGGAATAGAAATTTCACTCTTTATGTGTGTAATACCATAAGATGTTTTATGTCACTTTAGTGTGTGTTATGCCACTAGAGGTTATATTGGATGGATCCACCTTAGGCCTAGATTTAGGATTTTATTTCAATTCTAGCATGGAAAACCATAGGTCAGATCCTAAATGATGTGCCTTTTGATTTATGATTAGTTTATCACAAGATGGTATTTTCATGGTTATTTAATCACATGCTTATTATATAGTGTATTAATGGTTTATTGCCTATATTCTATCATACATGAAATATTTTTGGATTTAGAGAAATTGGTATGTTTTTAAAAAAACAAAGGAATGATTTATAAAAATGGTTTTACTTTATGTAAATTCTTTGGATTTTTTATAGTTAGAACTAATACATTCCTAATATTAGAACTTGTATAAATTCATTGGTGGTATCCTACTGGGAAACTTTTTCACACCCTAATTTTTTCCTTTCGGAGGTTGTAGATGTTGTTTTATGGGACTCAGGTAATGTTAATGGCATTATGTATCATGCCACTTTCTCTAGTTTTCTTAATCTTCACAATGGTATAGTTTAGTGGTGAGGGCTAGTCACACGGGGACTTGTTTAGTCTGGTCTTGTTTTATCTTTCCAGATTTATTTGTATGGATTGAATTTTTATTGTCTCATGTATTTATTATATTTCTACCATTATGTACCCAATTGTGTTGTCTTGTTCAAGTTTATCATTAGATAGGTTTCTTCTACTCTATTTTACTTCACCATGTAGTGGACCACTTGGGTGACTTGTCTAGTTTACTAGGGTTGGTTCATTACAATGATTAGAGAACTTTTTTGAAAACCCTTGGCATAAATCTTAGTATAGGAAGACATCCAAAAGCTTTGGTAAAGTATAGAATGTGTTTTTTCTAGAAAATACATAAGTGTCAGGATACTGGAAGGTGGATGTTGTTGTGGCATATATGAAACTAGGGGTAATAAATCTAAAAGTGTTTGATTGGGTATTAACTTGACCATCATCAGTGTAAGATAATTGGCCATAAGACTGCACACTTGGATAAACACTCCTGTGGGATATTATTGGGATAATTCATATTTTATTTTTGAACCATTTTGAAGGATTTTAATATATGATAACAATGAATATCCTAGGTTAAACCAAAGTTTTCATAGATTTAAAATAAGGTTTCATGATTTCGATATCCTATGAATAACTTTCCATGATTTCATGATTACTCAGTATTATTATTGTTGCTCACACTATGATTTTTTATTATATTCAATGGGTGTACCTAGGATGAAACGTGTTAGCGTTGAATGTGATGTGAAATGAAATGACTATCCCTATGTAAAATTAAATCAAATTCAAGATAGGATGTGAAATATTGTGTTTTCTCTCACCCAACTCTATCAAGATATTAACAATAACATGAATTATGCCAATATTCTAAACAAACAAAGAAAGGAACAACTCATTATTGGTAATTTTATGTGGAAATGTCAATGTTCCTTCAATTTTTACTTTAATCCATTTAATACTAAAAAATAGATTAATTGTATATAAATAATATTATCTATTCTATAATTCTAAGGAAATGATATGGTTCTTTTGGTTGTGTGTTATTTGGTAAACTATGTTGATTGATAGTGGACTATTATCGAGAATAGAGGGAAAGATGTGGAAATTGACTCCATGATATGGGAAGATTTTAAGAAGGTATTTTTCAATAAGTATTTTCCCTAGAATCTTCACAACAAAATTGTAATGTAACTCATATAAATAAACTAGAAAATAATTGATCCACTAGTATCTATGAGGAAATTTTCAAAGGGCATGCAAGGTATGCTTCAGGATTTATTAATAACCCAAAAAGTGAAATTTATTAATTAGTTTTTTTGAGACTAATTCATCAAAAAGAACTAGCTATAAGAGACTTTAATAGCTATAAATAAATTTTATAGTGTTCTCTCAAGAAGGAAATGAAATTTAAATACTCTCAGTGTTCTTATGGTATTTGAGAAAAAAAGATAAAGATGAAATTTCAAGGAAATTCTTATAATAAAACCCATCTAGGAAAGAAAATTAATCTTCCTTTATGTCAGAAATGTGGAAAAAATCATGGAGGAAATTTCCTTATGGGTTTTGTTAAAAACAATTATGGAAAATAAGGCCATCGAGTAATAGAATTTTGAAGTGATGTGAAGAGGCCAGTTAATGAATGTAATGGTGTAAAATCTCAACCAAATGTTCCACATGCACTCCATTGGTATAATTTAAAGGATTTTAGACTTTAATCTAATTAGTGCATGGATATGATGTTTAATGAAAAAAAATGGCATCTTTAATCTCTTATGTTCAGAGAGATAGGGAAAGCACATATGGTCCCAGCAATTGAGGTTGGTCATGAGATTGAATTGGTGAAATGTTGAATTACCACCCACTCAATAACTAAAAATTATTATATTTAAATCAAGGTCCACCCACTCTTTTATATCTAAATAATTTTCTAAGGTTATAATTCCACCACCTCAATAATTATATTTTTACTTATTAGTAAAAACTATTATTGGTATGATGATCTCAAATCCTGTCTATAGATCCCTAATTATAGAAGTTTGAGGGAATGTGATTCTAATAAATATTGTGATTCTAAATCTAGTTAAATTTAATGTGATTTTGGGAATGTATTGGGTCTCACTATATAGTTCCAATATAAATTTTAGAGTAAGTGAAGTCACATTTTATATTCTGAATAAACTTGTGATTGTCTTTCAGTGTGAGGATGAATATGAACTTCTAATTGAAGTAACATTCATTGTATGGTTATTGTTACCTATTCATGTGGGATATTTATCTAAAATGGTTGGGGAAAATCTAAACATCAAAGACATTCCTATTGTTCAAGATTATTGTGTTCTATTTTTTAAATACTTTTCTCTTAATCCCTCGACTCATGACCCATTTAGAACTAATTCCATTATGACTCTTTTGGTTGTAGATTTTATCCAAATCAATGAAATAGAGATTTTCATTAAAGTCGTGTCCTTCAAATACACTTCTTATCATCCATGAATAGTGTTAACTAGTTCAATAATAATAAATAATTTTTTATAGATTTATTATTCACTTTGGTTTCAATGTAAAAAAACAAATTCCCATAAGTTTTTGAAAATTTCATTTATATGTATAACTTATCCATTTAAAAAAAATATAATTCACTATAAACATATTAATTGGATTTCCAATTATTCATCAAGACTGTTTTTTGTTATCAAAAGTGTAAATTTTCTCATCAAATTTCTATATAACAATTAGATGCACCTTTTGAAATGGATAATTATGTTCAGAGATCATACCAAAAGAGGAAATACCTTCACTTTTATCATTGAGAAATATTCCAATCCATTTCTCCTTGATTCATGTATTTCAAAATGAAATACATATTTAATGATTTAAAACTAGATATGGAAAACATCAAACCCAAAAATCAATTAACATTAGAATTAAATGGAAAAATATATCTCAAGAAATAATATAATGGTATAATTTAAATCTGAAATATTTTTTGAAATATATAATCATTTATCTCTAAAAATGTAGTCCCAATCTTTTTCCACAAGGTTAAAAAATATTTTCAAAATCAATGGAAACATAACTAAAATATGGTTATTTACTATGTTAAAATTATTTTTTTTAACTTAATTGAAAAATTACAAAAATAATCTTCTAAATTTAAGAAAATAAAACTAGAATTTTTACACCATTTCAATAGATAAACCTTAAAAACATTTCCTCCACACAAATCTTACCAACGTATTTATAACCTCATGAATCATCATACATGAGATATCATAATTTATGATCCTAACCTCAAGAAAATATACACCTTCAAAAAGACTCAAGTTATAATTCAATATTGGAATCTCTATAAAAGGTACACATTTAAAATAGAGTAAGATATAATATTAAAAGGAAAAAACCAATTTATAAATATAATATACAGTTTCTAAATAGTTTAATTATATAAAATCATCATCTAATTTTTTTAACTACACTATGATGAGAAATAATATAGAATAATAAATTATAAAACTATGCCCCAAACTAAGACACTCAATCTCAGGCTTTTATCCTCAAAACACTATTATATTTAAAAAATATCATAATCCCTTACTTGAAAAATTGTTTGTGAGACCACATACTATGGTTTCACCATATGTGAACCTGATCTAAATCTAAAAATATTTCTTAAACCCCCAACAACGTCATAACTTCCAGGAAAAACCTGCTCATGAATATGGGAATAAATTTGAAAACATGATTATATACTATTATAAGGAGAACTATACATAACCTTGTTATATTAGTTATAATTTTATCAAGATGAATCCTATCAAATGGGAAATAGTAAAATTAATCATTTTATTTGGGTAAACTAATAATTAATTGAAATTTCATAAGATTGTAATAATAGGTTAGTATCTTTTCCACTTATGTTTAAATAATCACTTAAAATTATCATCCTCTGATGAGGAAGGTAAAAATTATACTTATCAAGAATATAATGAATAAATATTAATAGGAAAGTAGGCAATTTGATTAGATTACCTAGATTTATGTAAGGCAGTTTCATAGGGTGCCTTAATTCTAGATGATGATTACTGTAAAAATAATCAAAAATAGTTAATTATATTATTTCATCATTTCCTCTTTAACATAACATTACAAACTTCGCATTTCATAGATTCTCATCCAAGACAATAATATAATATATTACAACAATAAGACTAATAATTCATTTATACCTTTCTTAAATGATACTTTCATTTCCAAAACTTTTGATATAGCATCATAACAATAAGTACACCACTATAGGATTAAAATTAAAATAAATATCCTTCCCTTGAAAATAGTTCTTTTCTATCACCTACTAAGAAAATATGCAACATCACCAACTACTTTTTTAATTTTATAGATTCCTCTTATCAAAAATTCATCCAAAATCTATATCAAAATGGGATATCATTTAAATTCTAATAAATTTTAATCTCACCTAATCCATAATTTAATTATTACACTAAACACTCCCCCATTTTTCCTACACCATCATTTTTTATTTGATTGTTCATTGACTCGAAGTCCCTATAAATGTATAACATATCACCATTAATAATTATCCTCCCATAATATATAAAAAGTCTAAAAGTATTCATAATTAAATAATTATCACTTCTATTATAGAAATGGAATCAAATGAAAACTTATAAATGAAAATAAATATATTATTTATCACTACACACACATATTCCTCAATTTATGTTAAACATTAAACTGACTATAAACCTGTAAAACTGTAATTAAACATGAACAAGGTTGTGGATTCCCTTATGACCTCAAAAATAATTCTTTTAATCTTAATGAATCATATAACAAATTAAGAGACTCTATATTGGACTCAATATCATTCCATGAAGATAGACTCTATATCTATCTTGGTGAAATATTGATGAATTATTTAATAAAAGAGATAATTCTATCTCATACATCTCTAAAATAAACATCAATGGGCTCACCTATTGAGAATAAAAATTTGAATCTTGGTCCTCTAATATTCTAATTTTTTAACCTATTATCCAAATAAAATAATGTGATAACTCGTGATTCAAAGGATACCTCTATCTATAGATACAAGTGAAGAAGTTTTTCACTAAGAAATCAATAAATAATAGGAAAAATATAATATAATAATATATTAAATTTTATGAATCCCCATGTCATTATATCTTATATAACTAAAAACATAAAAATTTGATAGATCTCTAAAAATATTAAATCCTTTAGTTTGTGTTGATAACTCCATTAGTACTTTCAACCACTCAATGACAAGAATTAATACCCACACTGTAAAGGATGAATTAAGAAATATTGAAATGTTTCCATGCCAAATAATTGGGATTCATTAGTAGAGTAAAAAAACAAATCATGCCTTAAAGTGACTCTGGTCCATATTCCTCACTTGCTTCTATCACTTAGAGTTATACTTGGATATCTTTTTCTCCTATATAGTTTGGATTCCTTCCTCTTTCATGATTGTAAATGGGTTAAGTTTCCATTGGATTGAAAATTTTCTATTGATAATGTCAAGATACATCCTATATTAAGGTTCTAGGAGGACATTGGTCCTACTACAAGTATAGATAAAGTCAGTGACTTTGGAGTGATAATGGTTGAGACTAAAGGTGTTGTCATATGGGTTAGAACTAAAGATATGGAGGCCAATTTACTAACATGGTTTACTCTTTAAACTAATACTAGAACTAGAGGTAAGGGAACAACATAGGGTGATATCCTAATATGAGAAATATATGATATTAAATTATTTAAATTAAAAATTATTATAGAATAATATCATGAATGTTGGATGTTAAAAATGACATTTTTCAATAAAAACAGTTTTAATTATATTTTTTATTTTCATTTACAAAATAAATTTTTCAATTTTTGAATTTTAATTAGATAAAAAATATCAATTTTGAATTTATAATGTAAAAATTAGCTTATTATGAATATTTTTAATTTTATAAAGTATTTTATTTTTACTTAATAGTGAAACATATAGTTTTTACTAAAAACATAGAGTTTATGAAACTATTGAGAATTATGTATACTGTAAAAACTTGAAAAAATATTTTTAATGTTCAAATATTTATATATAGAGTAAAATAATACATTTTTAAACACCATTTACAATTTATAAAACCTTTATTAAATATATTATGAACTCAAGAAATATTTCCTAAAAAAATAAAATGTGTTTATTTGTTTCTATTAATTAAATATTATTTTGGTAAAATTAGGTTTTGGATTTCATTGAAATATATATAAAATTTATTTTTTTATAATAAATAAATTTATATCATGAAAATAAACACGTTTAAAATTTTATCCTATAAATTAATTTCAATCCAAAAAATTCACTTTTTCTAAAAGCAGGTTTTTATACATTACATATGCTAATGTTAAAATAAATGTTTTTAATAATATAAATCTTATCTGATAAAATTAATTTAAATTTTATAATTATTAGGTAAAAATTATGTAACAAGTACCATTATATTTTTAGGGAAGAATTTTTAATTACTTCGGTAAATACTACGTACCACAATAAACAGTAAAAGGGGAAAAACAGGTTAACAAAAGGTATAAATGGCCTAAAATGTTAAAAAATGGTTCTAATTGATTGTTTGAGATATTTATAGACAATATATTATCTAAAATCAATTATTATAAAAAATATTTATTTTTTACATATGAAACATGTTCTATCTCTATATTAAGTTGAAATAATTAAAAAAAGATCATTCTCACCACCTATAAAAAGGGTTTCTCACCACCCCTTCAAAAATGATCCTAAATTTAGGTTTCACCTAGAAAATATACCCTTTCCATCCCATATAAAGCTACTTCACTTACCTAATATTATAGACTAAATAGTTTGGTCTAAATCTTCTCTTTATAAGGAATCCTCCTAGGGAAGCTCAATGTTCTCAATGTAAGTACTAACTATCCACTAATGTTGTTTATTTTCTATCTTTCCATTTCCAATTTATTTTTTGGAAAAATTATATTATAAATTCAGTATTAATATTATGATTAATTTTTTATATTATTTTAATAACTATTAAAAACCTTTCCACTTTCTCGTTAATAAAAACAAAAAATATATATTCATGCGTTTCGGAGGACTACCTCATCCATGAAGTGACTTCTAATTTTTTTCAACACTTCCTATATTAGCTGGTTATCAGGAAATAAACGATGAATAAATATGAAATATATTGTATAATTATGATTATTAAGAGATAAATTATAATTCACCTTTATTATATCTCAATCATTGAGGAATGAAAACGTTAATCATGCGTATGTGCAGACTACCGCCTGAAAAAAGTTATGTATCTAATTTTCCCTCTAGTTTAATTATTATTTTTTAAAATATATTAAAATATGATCACCACACAAAAGTATCTAAATAATATCATTATGATTCTATAATAAATATATTATTCCCAAATAAAACACTTTCATAACCGTACTCATATTTTGGTATGTTCGTGATTGGGTCGATCTAACCACCAACGTGAATAATGATTCAAAATACTATAATAGATGACTATGAAAACATAATTAATAATAATATATAATATAAATAATTAAGTAAATATTTTATTTTTTATTCTAGAATGGTAACATTAATACTGGACATTATTAAGATACTGACACCCGTTTATTAAAAAAACTGAAACATGCCCATCGTCGATTTCATATTTATGTGTCATAGACAAAAATATTATACAATGGAATTATGAAATTATAAATAATTATAAAATATCAATAACTGTACTTTATATGATCTAAGAATTATGGAAATTGGGATAATAATGAAGAACAACACCACTATTATGAAACTTTTTCAAAATGATCAAGTTCAATCATAGCTGATATTGAAAATATATAACAATAAAATAATATACATAGAGAAAATAATTATAAATGAATTTTATAAAAGTTTATAGATATAAAAAAAATTCTTAAATTGGATCTTATTGTATTTTCTTTTATTATATAGGATATTCAACCACTTTAGTGAAAAGTTTGGAATTATGTAAGGGGTTCTTTATCACAGATTTAATTACTTGAGACATATTTCTTATTATATGCCATTATGTCATTAATATAGTGTTATTACCACATAATAAATTTATTTTACCATTTTCATGTAATTCATGTGGTATTAAGTATAATATCCCATGTTTTTAAAAGAGATATTCGGTTCGATAGCAAACAAGATATGCAGCACCAAGTGTAAACAAACCATGAAATATTATTATTTAAACATAACCATTATAACATAGCCATTAAATTGGTGGGTATGAATAGTACTAATTAAATTATTTAATATATATTAATTTTATAATAAATATAAATTTATTTATTAATTTCTAAGAAATAACCACTCAATTCTTATTAAAGTCATTTTATGTTTTAAAAATATGTTTTCTTAAAAAATGTTTTTCATTAATTTTGTGAGAAAATAGTATAATTATTATACAGAAATTTTAGAAGTTTTTTTAATACATTTAACTTCCTTTTTAAAATAATCATATAAAAATTAATTTAAGTTGAAATTTTGATAATTTTCTGACAATTGTGATTTTTCATTGAATATAGAAAATACTAATTTTTATTGAAATCCGTATTTCTATTAAAGTACTTCTAAAGAAAAAATCTATTTTGTATTATTTTAAAATTTTAATTAGTTCAATTTGATTTAAAATAATCAAATTAGTTTTTAAAAAAAAAATTTAGGTGAAATTTTTATAAAACCATTTTATACTTAAAAATGGAATTTTTATGAAAACTCATTTTCCATAGAGTTTTTTGTGTTTAATTTTAAATTAAATTATTCCACTTATTTGTTTTTAATTTTGAAAAATTGATTTAATATATTTAATAATGATGTATTAATTTCATATATATATATATATATCTGTTTTATTTTTAGTCAATATAAATAGTATCCTTAGTGAATTTTATTATCATTGTAAAGGGTAAATCAAGAAATTGAAGTAAAAAAAATAAAGTAATAAGGACTATAAAATGGTATTAAAACTTATCTTAATAATATTTTATGATTTAATTTCATCTATAATCATCCAAGATTATTTTTTATGTATTTATTTCCATTTGGATGTGATTATGATCATTGTAATGTTTTATGTAATGAAAAATAAAAAATGTACCACTCTCGTTTTAATAAAAATAATGTTTTTGACATGGTGATAATCAAAGGATATATTCATTTAAAAAAATATTTTGATATATAAATGATTAATCTTCATGATGGAAATTTTTATTTTATTTTTAGTGAGAAAATAATTACCTTAAATACTTAACACTAACGCGGTAATTGTCCAATTAAAGGAAAAAAAATTAAACAATACTAAAAATATTAAAAGTGAAATAATTTGATATAATTAATGAAAAATAATATTTTTTTTAAAAAAATAACATGTTAATAATTTATCAAAATATATTTTTATAATTTTTTTCTTGATATAAATGATGTCAAAGTAATGAATAGTTCTAAATTTCACATTGAATATATTTAATAACAAATAATATTTTATTAAATGTAAAAAAATATCTAAAAATATATTTTAAATCAAGTGATTAGTATATGGTTTATAACATCAACCATGGTTCATATATAGGCTATTTTTTATTTATTATAACTATATTTACCCTAAACAATGTTGTCATGGAAAGTGTGAAAAAGGTTGATGATAGGTTAAAACCAAATGTTAAGGATAAAAAAATAGACAAAACATTTCTAATCTTTATTTCATAAAATTATTTGGATCCATCATCATCCAATATTCAAGATAAATCATTTTGGATCCATTTTTAATCGAAAATAAATTTATATTAATTTAATATTTTAATAAATTCCAAGAGTGTCCCTCCCCCCTCCCTTATAAAAGGGTATCTCTTCTCCTCTTATGATCACACTTTAAAATTCATTTTTTGGGACAAAATATTCCTGAATCCCTTAATAAAATGTATTTCCACGTTTTAGGGGCCATATTTTAAGAATAATACCAATCATAGAGTTTTTAATTTGTTTAGAAAATAAATTTTCCTAAGAAGATGTATAGTTTTTAATCACATGTTTTAGTTTTATTTATTCTTATAACTACTAAATTTCCTCTCCATCCATGACAAAATAATAAAAATAGTATCCCCGATATACTAATATTTTATTATGTTAATTTAATAACCTATATTCATCTACTAATCCATCAAATTGGAAATGAAACCATCATTTTTTTGTGTGCACTATAAAAAAACAGAAGATTAATAGTCTTTTTTTAGAGAGGGTTTTGCACAACCCCCCCCCCCCCCAAACTCATTTTACAGGGTTTTATGCACAAACCCCTCTAATAATCAAATTTAGAGTTGTTTCACAACCCCCTATAAATTCTGTAGCATTATTTTTTTAATATTTGGTTTGATTTTATATGTCATTATGTCAAAACCATCACTAATTTAATAGTTAGTGGCGCTAGATGTTCAATTGGATTTTAGATGCGCTATATATATAATATTAGTTTGGATATTAGAGTCTATATATATAATGATTTTTTTTTGGAAATATTTTGGGTTCATAACCCCCTCAAATCTTTTAAGTTAGAGTTTGTTTTGAACCCCCTCTAGTATATGACATTAAAGGGGATTTTGACCCCATCTAATTTAAGAAATTAGAGGGGGTTCATAAACTGTCATTAATCCCTTATATTATTAGGGGTTTCTACCCCCTCTAATTTATTAAATTATAGGGGGTTGTGAACCACCTCTAATATAATAAATTAGAGGGGGAGTTTAACCCCTCTAATTTAGGACATTAGAGGGGGTTTTGAACCCCCTCTAATTTATGACATTAGAGGGGGTTCATGAACCACCTCAAATCCCTTTGATTAAATGAGTTTTTTAACCCCTATAAATTTTTATTTATTTTTAAAATTAATTCTCATATAAATTCAAATTTTATAATATATATGTGTTCTTACTCATGTGTGTATATTTATATATTACATAACCAAATTATATAAATGTATTTAAATTTATTATAAACATATATATATATATATATATGAAGACTTTATATAAATACTTTAAAAAATACTTAAACATATAAAAAATGTATACATATATAAATATTGGTATACATAATATAAATATAATTACAAAACTATTTATTCAAATGTATAAAATTTCATATGTTTTTATAAACACTATAAATTTTTATTATACATATATTATATTAAATACATTTTTATTGTATATTTGTGTATAAATACATTTATATTATATTATGTATACAAATGTATATAATATAGAAAAAATTCAATATAAATATTTATATTTATTATACATTTATAGTATATATGCTATATTATAAATATTTTATTATATATAAATTTAAATATTTTTTATAATTAATTTATATATATTATAGTATACCATATTAATTATAAATTGATTTAGTAAATATGTATCAATTAATTATATAGTATATTTCCAATTATGTGAATGTATTTAATTTTATGTGCATATATATATATATATATATTTATACATGATATAATATAAATGTATACAATTACATACATAAATATATAATATAAATGTATTTAATATAATACATGTATAATATATATCATAAAATATATAAAATATAATGTATTTATAAAACAAACATATAAGTATTCTAGTTCAAAAAATATGTGTAATAAAAATAATAATAATTAATAATAATGTTGTTACACACACGCCCATATAAGTATATAAAAATAATTATATATATATATATATATATATTATAATTATATGATATCTATAAATATTATATAAATACATAAATACAATCATGCACAAATATAAATGTATTTATAAATATAAGTAAATATGATTATTTATATAAATTATATATACACAGATATAATATATATATTATACAAAAATATAGATTATATATAAATATTATACACAAATAGATTATATATACAATAATATATGAAATTGGTTATATTTCTATACACAAATATATATATATATATATATATATTATCTAATTTTTTAGTATCTAAATAAATATAAAATATTATATCTGTTAATTGAAATTTCATTTTCCATATTAGATCAAGCACGCCATAAGCATCTGGTCGACCCTTTGTTCTTCCCGAGAGAGTACTTTTTTCATCCTTGATAGCGCACAGGTTGACTATCATGGGTTGGTTGTCTAGGACTACAGGGTTTCAGTGTTGGGTTTGGGGAATGCTCGCATATGAATTGGTGGGCTTAGGGGTATGTCATGGAGGTTGTCCCATGGGGTTGTCTGTGGGGTCTGGGGTTGTTCGTAGGGTCTTTCGGGTTGTCTTAGTGTCATTTAGGGTTTGGGGGTTGTCTGTAGGGTCTATCGGGTTGTCATGGGGGGTTTGGGGGTTGTCGTGGTGGTCTTGCAAGGTTTGGGGGTTGTCTGTGGGGTCTCTTATTTTGTCATGTGGGGTATGGGGTTTATCCATAGGGTTCATGGGGTTGTACTTGGGTTTTCACTGAGTTGTTTGGAGGCCTGTACGATTGGAATGTTGGATGTTTGGGGGTCGTAGGGGTTTCCATGTGGAGTGTATATTAAAAAAAAGTCTAGATTAGAGGTAGTTTTGTATAACCACCCCTAAACTATGACTTTGACACCCATTTAGAGGTGTTTATAACCACCTATAATTGGATGTTTGAATTACATTCAATTAAAACTTCCTCTAATCCATGCATTTAAGGTGGATTTTCCCCAAAATCAGCGGGGGTTAAAACCCCCTCTAATCTAGCATCTGCTAAAATCAGTCCAATTTTACCAACTCTTACCCAAAATTGCCTCTAAACAAATTATTCAGTCACTTTAGCGGTTGTTTTGGGTAACCACTAATAAAGTGTTTTAAGGGGTTATAACCCCCTATAAATGAAAAAAACCTTCTAATCGCCCAGTTTTTTAGTATTGGTGGTGGACTACCACCCCATGAACCGATATAATTCATTTTCCATAACTGTATCTCATAAATGGATTATAATACTGGAATGAATGTTTAAAAATGATATTAATTACATATATAAAACTATTAAAATATGATATATCATTAACCTCATTACCTTTCCATTCACATAAAAATCATAACATCATCCATGCATATGTGTGGACTACAACTTCTACGAAGCGATGTGATTCATTTTTCATCACCACATCACATTGGTGATACATATATGTATATTAAAATAAATAAGATGATATTTATGATATTATGATAATATTTTAAATATAAAATAATAATTACCATATTTCCATAATGATATTTGAAAAATTGAAGTGTTACTCATGCGTGTGTGCGGCCTACCATCCCCATGATTGTAACATAGTTCATTTTTAAAAACTATCTTTCATGATTGTTTTTAAGAGTATAATTGATATATAAAAATGATAATTATTTCATGATTATTATTATTATATAGATGACTGAATAGTAAAATCTTTAACCATATTCAACTTACTAAACCCATCTTGGATTTATGAACTGAATACCGTCAAAACATATGATGTGAATTTAATTGATTAAATAATTAATCTTTTGATGACAATTAAAAAAATAAAAGGAATAATAAACATGAAAAAAAATTTGATTAAAGTAAATAATAAAAAAATAAGTTTATTATTCAGAAAGATAAATTCTTAACGTGATGAGCCAGACTCAAGTTAAGGGAATTTTTTTTAAATCCTTTTTTAAAGATTCCCTTAAAACTCCCTTTTTTTCCATCCATATTTTTTAAAAATTAATTTATGGATGTATTTATATGGATATAAGTGAATTATTGAGAAAAATTTATGTTTCTTATGAATTTCATTAAAAAAAATTCAAAAATAGTCATTTATATAATGTTATAACATCCTTTACAAAAAAGACAAAAGGAATATTCTATTTTAATGTATATGAAAAAAATAACATTTTCCCCCATTGTGACCATTATTTGATTTTTATCTTCCTTTACAAGATTTGAAGTTTTATTAAAAGAAAACCCATTTTTCTATATATTCTATTTATTTTTGAAAAGGGTTTTAAAATAGAATGGATATATCAATATCCAAAAATGGTTTCTTATAGGGGAAAAGAGCATTTTTATAATGTAAGATTTTATGTATTATTTTATAGTTATTGGGAATTTTCTATAAGGAATATTGTATCCATTATATAATGAGTCTGTGTGATATCATTATAGATCTATAATTCATTAGGTAAAGGGACGTAATTAACTGATTATGTATCTTCTGAGATATTATGGGAATATACTACAATGGTTATTCCAAGTATAATTGTGATGGATATTTCAAGTGTATCTCTGATGGTTACTCCATGTATAACTTTCATGGTAATTCTATGTGTAACCATTAGTGTTACTCTATAGGCAAGTGTGATATGAAAATGATTCCATAATTTTCCTATATGATTTATCTATGATTTATATGTATTTTTATAGAAATATTATTATATAACAACATAAAGGAAAGTATATACTACTTCATAAGGATGAAAAGAATAACTTTATTAGAATGTTATTATGATTTTCTCATGATTCCAAAGAAACCATAATAATTTTTATTTTGACTTTAACATTTCTCGTGAAATTTTTTATACAAATCCTTGGGTAGAGAATGTGATTTATTGGGGAAAATTGTTTATTTTGAGCTCAATATTATTTTGAAAAATGAAATTTTCTATAATTATTCATGTATTAATGGTTTCTTTCTTTATTTTTGTGTCCCTTAATGGGGGTTTTCTGCTCATACAATATTTTAAAAAAATTACAGGGTTTAATGATGATTAGGTACAAGTATGAGGAAAATTTTAAATTTTTGAATATATACTATGAAAATAAAAATTGATATATATTAAAATATTTGCTTTATGGGAAAATGGATTATAAGTTAAATCATACACTTCTTAATATATGAGTTTTTTATGTAATAGTCATTAAATAACTATCTAAAACAATAAACCAAATTGATATTTGGGAATGAAATAAAGTGAATTCTAGTTTAAAGGCACTAGAATATGTAATGTATAAGGCCAAGTCCTTACATTTCATATCAGAGTCAGGTTTAGATAACTTTATAGGTTAGTATATTATTTGAACATAAGTTTATGTCATTTATAACCCAAATTATTATATATTAGGGATAATTAGGGTTATCTAGAAAAATTGAAATATTTTAAGATAACATTATTAAGGATATATTAGTTCTTATTCTCCTCATAATATGGTTTATTATGATTTTATTGATATGATCACACTGATCATTTTTTATTTTAGAAAATCGATGGATCTAGCAGGTACCAAAGTAGAAAAGATAATAAAAAATTATATAGTTTTCTGAACGGGCTGCCAAATGAAATGGGATACCTAGTGAAAACTCATATTGTTATTTTTAACCATCTATCACAATTTATGATTACCTACATAAACCTAGGTGAGTCTCCAAACTCATAAAATAAGAGAGAAATGATGCCCCATTGAATTATGTGTAACGAATATCCAAAAGTTAATAGTATTAAATGGCATATATCTTGATAATATGGGAACAATCACCTTGGAAAATTTCATAAGAGAATGGGAAGATGTTTTTTATACGGTAAAGTAGGGCATAAAAAATCAATTTTCAAAGTAAAAAATGAAATTATCCGGTTAACACCATGAAGAGTAATAAAGTTCTTCCCAGTACATTTATTTAATGTTTCAAATGTTAGTAGTAGGTTTATTATAAAAATTGATGTCCTAGGGGTAAATATCAAGGATGAGATTAGCAAGATTATACAGATAATTTTTTGCCAATTCCAAATGCCATGATTATTGTAAATGAGGAATGGAAAACTACATATGAAAGGTATAGATTTTATCTTGGCCTGTGTTTTTATATTTTTTAATTTTAGGTAATGATTCATATTTTGATTACAGGAAGGAAGTATTAATGAATAAAATGGAAAATCAAGGTTAAGGAATAACTTTTAATGACTAATATGTCTACATATAAGGATCCAATAATTATGATGTAGTGGTATATTTATGGTTGATCATAAGTTCAAAGTCTTAGACATACATTTTTTAGGTTTTATGAGATGGGAATACTTTGACATACATTTATTGAGTTTCGATAAATTTTTTTATGTATCTCTAAACAATACATTTTACTTGGTAAAAATTTATTTGAGGAAGAATGATCCTTTAATTTTGTGGAAATAAGTTCATAGATGTTGATAACCCTTAGGGTTTATATAATCTTTTATGATTAAGGTTAAATTTTTAGTAATGTTATAAGAATTATATAGTTTTAGAAAAATAAAAACCTACAGTTTGGGTGATAACCCATCACCTATGGTACGGTAACAGGGCTTAAACCCACAAACAAAGGGAAAAAGGGTACAACACCTACTAGTTACCTATGTTTTTTTAAAAGGTTGGGGCCAAAGCTTCATTTTTATTATTAATGAAAATACCATTTTCTAACTTGGTAGAGGGAGACTCATTACATAGCCTAAATTCCCAAGAACAAGTGGTCTGAATACAAGGCATGAAAGCCCATTTTTCCCAAATGTCTGTTTGGTGAACATTACTGCTACAGTACTCAGGATGCTACAATACCTGCTATAGTACCATCACCACTATAGTTTCTGCTACAGTATGATGTGCCGCAACAGTGCCAACACTACGATAGTTTTTTCCTTGTTATAGAACTACTACAGTACACTACTACAGTGATGTTATAGTAACTGAAGAATTCCTCCCATTCCCAGATTTGATCTGGGTCATTTGGATGCCAAGTAAGAGCTTCTACCACTATTGTACAAGCTCATTGGCACAACCAATGACTTCTATGATGTCCCGATTAGTATAAAAAAATTCTATTTAAATTAATTATTTTGAAAATAAAGGTTTTTTTTAACATATGTTTAATCATATAGATAACCATGGGATTGAAAATTTAATTTAGTGAATAGGTGATTAATGTTATTTCAGAATAATTTCACTATTTTTGGATCCTTTTATGATTAAGGTAAACAAAACGTTATGGGATTTTGTTTTAGGATTAATGGTTGAATTATATTTTTGAGTAATATATTATTTTCGTATGGATTTATTGATATTCAGGTCCGTTATGGAAATGATTATCATATCATGGAGATTATATAATTAGGTCATATACTTTTTGGTATAATAAATTAATAATAAAAAGATGTTATTTGGAGATAAATGTTAATTTTTTCATGGAAGAATAAGTGATTAGATCCTTCTAATTTTTGGATTTCAATATTAGTCTATAATATTTTGAATAATTTAAAGGATAGTTATTTATGTAAGGATTTAGATTAAACTTTGGATATTTCTATTGGATTTTGTAGATTTATTTTGTATTCCTTCATATAAATGATTATTCATTCTAGTAATCATCTTATCATGTCCAAATCATTTTTACTTTGGTTAATATCTAAATAAATATGGAATATTTTTTAATCCTTTATTTGATTATTTGACCCATTATATATTGATTCCAATGATTCAGGTATGAAAACTTTATCTTGAATACTCATCAATTGGAGAAAAAGATGAGATTATGGTATATATTTATTAAAAGATGAAACATTACTTGTTAAGTATATTTTCATATTTTATTAGTATGTATGGTAAAATAATTCCTTAATTCATTGAAAATTATCTTGAAAGTCAAAAAAATTATCCTTTTAATTTTCTTACTAAGAAATCAATGGTCTTTTAACTTATCACAAATTTATGGTTTTGTGATGGATAAATTTCTCATGTACATGTTCTCTATCACTATCTATCAATACTTGGGAGTTATTTTTCTTTTTCATGTCTATGTTTTCTCTACCCACTAATTTTTTCCTACTTCTAAACCTAGTTATGTGTTATTCTAGATGAGCTTTGTATTTCTCTTTCCCTATTTTTAAGAGGAAGTTTTATTATCCATTTTTAAGATGTGTGATTTCAAGAAACGTATTTTAAAATAGAAAACATTTTATTAAAAATATAAATTTAAAATTTAAAATATGAAATATATTAAAATATATATAATCTAATATCCTGTGATTTTAAAAATAATTTATGTTCGACAACATGAAAGATTTTAACACAGATCTTAAATTAATTGTGAAATATTGTTATTTAAATATTACCGTTATAACATAGTTGTTAAATTGGAAGGTATGAATAGGATTAAAAAATTTATGAAATACATAAAAAAATTAATCAATAAAAAATTATTTATTTATGATTAGTAAATTAGGAATAATTTTTTTAAGTCATTTTATGTTTCAAAAATACATTTTCTTTAGGAATTATTTTTATTGACTTGGTGAGAAAATATTTAAATTAATTTATAGAAAATTTATAACATTTATTCGATAAAATTAACTTAATTTTTTAAGTTATCATATCAAAATTATATTAAGGCAAAATATTTTGAATTTCCATAGAAATTTGATTTTTTAGTGACTAGTGAATAATACAGATTTTTATTAAGAATTTAATTTATTTTGAAGTATTTATAAAGTCAAATTAATATTGGATTAGTTCTAAAATTTCATTAGTTAATTTTTTTTTTTTTTTGAATAGTTCCCTTTTATTTTTTGTCAATATAAATAGTAACCATATTAAATTTTGTTAGCATGATAAAGGGTAAATTGTGAAATTAAGGGGAAAAATAAAATGATAAGGACTATAAAATTACCATAAAACTTTTATTAATTATATTTGATGAACAAATTTTTTCCATAGTAATCCAATATTTGTCTATATGGCCTTTTTTTCCATTTTTATGTCATTATTATATTTATAAGGTTTTATGTAAAGAAAACTCAAAAATGGCATTCATTGGTTTTTAATAACTATAATATTTTTAACATGGGGATAATGAAAGGATATGTTTGGTAATAAATATTATTTTAAAATATATATGATAAATATTCACCATGGTAATTTATTTTTATTTTTTATTAAATTATTAATTACCTCAAATGCTTACACAATGTTGACGCAATAATTACCCAATTAAAAGGAAAATAAATTTAATTATATTTAAAATTTTAAAAGTAAAATAATTTAATATAATTAATAATGTAAAATAATTTTCTAAATAAAAATAATATTTCATTAATTTATTAAAATATTTTTTAAAATTTTATTTTTTTTCCTTGATATTATTAAATTCAAAGTAACAAATAGTTCAAAAATTTTCATTAATGATATTTTATAAACCAAATTAATTAAATTATATAAAATTCATTAAAACCCTATATTTTACCAAGTTATAATTATATGGTTTGTAATATCAACCATGATTCATTTATAGTCCGTTTTTCTATTTATAGTAACTATACTGACCCTCAAAAAGTAACAAAAATTGTTGTTGGGGTAATTGTGAAAAGGGTTAATGGGAGATTAAAACCAAATGGTAAGAGTAAAACCATAGTAAAAAATTGTATAATTTTTATTTTATGAAATTTTTTTATCCATAATTATCATATATTCTGGGTAAATTATTTTTAATACATTTAAAATTGAAAATTAATTTATATTAATTTAATATTTTAAGAAACTCCAAGAGTGCCCCTCTTCTCTCTTATAAAAGGGAATATCTTATCCTCTTAACTTCACACTCCAAAAATAATTTATTTCATCTAATATCTACCCAGAAAAATTAATAAAATAACTTTCCTCATTTTAGAGGCCTTCTTTTTGGCATAATACCAATCTTAAAGATCTTAAGTATTTAAGAAAATGACATTTTTAAAAGAATATGTATAGTTTTTAACCGAATGTTTAAGTTTTATTTATCCTTCCAACTCCTTCCAATATTATTCAATTAAGCTAAAATTATAAAAATAGTATCATAAATAAACTTAGATTTTTTTTAATTTAATAACCTATACCAATCTCCTCTTCCATCAAATAGGAAAAGAAACCATCATTTGTGTTTATAGTAGAATACCACTTTGCGAATAAATGTAATTTGTTTTCCATCACTGTCACATAAAAATGGATTATAATTATGGAATTAATGTTTCTATATTATATTAATTACATGCTTATCATTATTAAAATATAAAATATCATTTAGCTTCATACTGTTCCATTCACGTAAAAATGATAATGTCATTTGTACGTACGTGTGGACTACTACCTCCACGAAGTGATGTAACTCATTTTTCATCAACACATCACATTGATGATATATATATAAATATATTTAAAGAATTAATATTATAGTTATGATTTTATTATTATTATGTAAATATAAAATAATACTTAGCTACTTTCTATAATGATCTTTGAGAAATAGAAATGTTACTCATGTGTATGTACTACCTACCATCTCCATGGTTGTAAAATAGTTCATTTTTCATAAACATCTTTCATGACTAGTATTAAAATTATAATTTATGTATAAATATGATAATTATCTCATAATTTTTATTCTATATAAGATATAAAAATGACCTCTTAGACCATAGTCAACAGACCAAATCCATTTTGGACTTACTAAATGAATATAGTCAAAACATCTAATGTGAATTTAACTGATTAAATATTTAATTATATCATAGTAAGATATAAAATTAAAGGAATAAAAAACATTAAAGTGGTTATTAATCAAGTAAATAATTAATATAATTTTATTATTCAGGAAGATAAAGGATGAATGTAATGATTCTGACTCAAGTTAAAGGACATTCTTTTTAAAATCATATTCTAATGATTCCTTTAAAATCTCTTTTTCCTCAAAATCCATATTTTTAAAAATTATTTTATGGATGTATTTATATGTATATAATGGAATTATAAATTAAAATTTATGTTTCCTTCGATTTTATTTCAATGATTTTTTAAATGAATGTTTTAAAGAATTTTTTAACATCCTTTACAAAAAAGGAAAAGTAATGTTCAATTTCAACATATACGGTGACGATGGCATTTCCCACCACCATAACTATTATTTTATTTTTGTCTTATATTACCAGATTTTATGTTTTCATAAAAGGAAAACTACTTTTCCCTACGTTCTAGTTATTTTCAGAAAGGTTTTTAAAAATAAATAGATATATCAATATCTAAAAATGTTTTCTTATAGGTGCAAATAACATTTTCATCATGTAATATTTTATGTATCCTATTATGGTTATTGGGAATTTTTATGAGGATGGTTGGTTTCATTATAAACCAAGTGTGGGTATTCTCATTATATATCTCTAATAAATTGGGTAAAGGTATGGATTTAACCTTTTAGATCTCTTAAAATATATTATGGAAATATATTATGGTGGTTATTACAAGTATAACCATGAGAGTTATTTCAAGTGTAATTATGATGGTTACACCAAGTATAATTGTTATGGTCATTGAATGTGTAACTATGAGGGATACTCCATAGGTTAAAGTGATATGAAAATGATTCCCCAAGTTACCTATATGATTTATCTATGCTTTCTATGGGTTTTTATGTAAATCTTAGGATTTTAAAAGGTAATGGAAAGTATATTCTACATCACAAGTTTCAAAAGTATAAATTTGTGAAAATGCTATTATGTGTTTTTAATGATTTAAATAAAAAAATTATGTTTTTTATTTTTTAATAAATATTTCTTAAGAAATGTTTTATGAATATATTTGGCTATAAATTTTATTTCTTTTACAATAAATTTTTTAATTTGATCCCAACATTTATTTTAAAAAATAGAAAATTTATACAAGTATTCATGAAAAAATGGTTTAGTTTTTTCTTTTTTTCCCTTGATAATATATTTATACTCATCCCATGTTTTAAAAATTTCTCACAGGGTTTAAGAATGAGTAGAGACAAGGATGAGTTCAAGATCAAATTTTTTAGAATATATCAGGAAAAGAAAACTTATTATATATAAAAAGTTCTATTTTATGGGAAAATAGATAGTAATATGAAGTGTATGGTTTGTAATATATGTTTATTTAATAAAATAGTTATGAAATAACTTTCTATAAATATAAAACGGAGATATATTTTGGAATTTAATAAAGTTTTAAAAAAAATTCTTCAATTTCATTTTCAAATTTAAAAATTTATTTAAGAGATAATCCATCTGTAGGATTTTTATTCTTTCCAAAAATTCCATCATTTTCTTTAGTTATTCGTAGTATTTCTGACATCCCATCATTATTTTATTTCCCTGAACTTATATTATACCTAAATTGTTTCTCATAAGTGAAACTAACCTTGGATCTTTTTTTCAGATAAGAACCTCTATTTTACATGTTTGTATTCATTGGATACTTTTCTTAATGTCATTATATATGCTTAAATAATAGATTTAGGTCATTTTATGCTATGTTTACATTCATTAAAATGTTTAAAAGATGTATTTAATGTTTTCTATATAGGTCACTTTCATAAAAGTGTTAAGATATTATCTTTTTAATGTTTTCCATGTTAACACGTCATTCAACATTTTTTAAATTTTCTATGAAACAACTTCTATAAAATTTATTAGTTTCTAATATAAATTCTAATACTTCATGTTTTATAAAAAATATTTTTTAGTATAAATATTTTTAAAAGGTAAAAGATATTCCTTATTTCCAAAGGGATTTTTCCAATGTTCCTAAAAATTATTTTTCAACAACATCTACAACATTCGGCATATTTTATGCTTGATCAAGTATATTATTAAAAAGTTACCATCCGCCCTTTTTTATGGTTTATTAAAAGTTATTTCTTATCGAAGGAGTGATCTATCACTACCTTTTTCTTGTATAACCATCTACTATGAATAGTCATAAATTTTATTCTAATTTATTCTCTTTGTGAATACCTTATTTTCCATTTTATTGATTAAGGTGTGTTAACCTTGATTATATACATAGGTTTATTAGGAAAATTATTTTGAGAAATAGTATACAGACTATCTATATAGTGTAAATACCGAAAAAATCATTGAACGAAATCTTTTTATAAATTTATTTTGTATAATTAGATACCATTTTATATTATATGGTTATATCTTGTTTATTAATGTAATTATGAATGTTTTTTCTTATAAAATTATATTTTAAAAGTATATGAAACTCATTTTATTTCCATGGGTTATTAATGATATGATTTTTTATTTTATGTGACACACATATACAATATACATGTCATGTATGGAATCGTACACCCTAATAGCACTGTAATTCAATTTGTAAATAATTAATCTCTAGAGATGACATTTTTATAATACCTTATAAGTGTACCTTCGTAATGTTGTATAATACCTTGGTGAAAAACATTGATAATATTATTTTACAATAACTTATTCATGAAATTTGGTGATATGATTATGATGTCATGTATTATGTTATGGTCACAATATTTTAATACCAAGATCTTATAATAACTATACCCTTTTTCCCAAAGTTTTATTTTATTATTATTATCTTATGATCTAGGTTTAATTAGGTATAATTTATCTATTATCTGTTCTAGTGCATTGATTACATTATCACACACACATTCTCATTTTATTCTTTCTTATGATTTTTAATTTTTATCACTTATATTTACCCTTATTTATTATTTTATCTCACCCCTTTTATATGTTTCCATTTCCTAAAATTATAAAGAAAATAAAATTCTATGATGCATCTAGAATATTATCTTATGTGAAGGATTTGTGGGAGTGTTGAAGGCTTATTATAGATTAAGTAGTTCCTTATATAGTGGGGAAAATTTCAACTACTTGAAAAATACATCGGTTTTGTTAGTTTATGATTTTTCATAATTTTATAAATCTACAAATTTAAATAAATATATAAGTGTATGCAAAGATATATTTTCATTAAATAATATAATTATGGGATGGTTATGTTTGGGGCATCATAGTTGTTATCATAGAAGGGTTTGGATAACTTTGGAAATTAGAATATCGTCAATTGAGGATTTAAATTTCATCAAGGGGTGATAAGTTAAGATTTATTATAATTTCAAACATATAGATATCGTTTTAGGATAGTTTATGAAATATTTAATATTTTAGAAATTGTGATAAGAGAACTTTTATGAAAACCCTATAGAAGAGTCTAAGGGGTAAATCTAAGCATAGGGTAACATCAATAAATATTTGTACTATAAATATTGTATGGATATACTCATAATTACATCCATGTATGCATACTATCAAATAGATACATATATGAAACAAATTCATCTAGGTGTAATCACTTTGAAAAATTATTGTTGTGTATCAACTCAACATCACTATGGTGCACGATAACAGACCTAATAATTCATAAAAGGATGTAAAGTCTCAGGGGATATGTTTTGGTTAGTAAAATTCCATTTACAATCCATTATAAAGAATTTATTATGTAAAGGAATTTGGTAAGGAATATGATAGAAACCAATCAAAAGAAATATATAATGAATCAAGAGTAATTTATATTGAAATATATGATAATGTAATAATTTCAAAGATTAAGACATTTTGAGGTTGAATTTCTTATGAAATCATATTAAAAGAATTATTTTATGTTGTTACTTATTCATAGACAATGATTAACTCCTTTTATAATTAATAATTCCTAAAACTTGAAGGAACTATATTAATAATGGATTTCATGAACAATACATATATTTTCACAATGATAATCTTAATGGGATAAGAGTTGGAGAAAGAAACATTATTATTATTCTAAATAAACTATCATGAAATATAATTAATAATGTGAACATATTTGAGTTTGAAAACACACAAAATAAGATAAGGATATAGTCTCATGGAATTTTAGGTGATTAATATCATGAAGTAAATAATATTTTATTTCCTTCGTGTCAAAATTTTGGTAAGAATCGACAAGGGGAACATCTCAAAGAAACTAGGAGATATTTTATGTATGAAAAAGGAGGACATATAATAATTAATTGTTGATGAAAAGTGAATATACCAATGGACATGGTGAAAGGAAATAGTGTTTTTATAAAGGTATGAATAATATTTCAATGTATTAAATATGGAGAAAATGAGAATTATTTAGGACAATTCCCTAATCCAAAGGGATAAAAAGGATGATAGGCACGAAAAACTTCCAAGATGAGGGAAACCCCTATACAACCACAACATAGAAAGTAGATTATAAAAAAGATATATAATTAGAAAAACTGATCACCCATTTATTAGCTACTAAATGAGGCTAATATTAATTTTTAATATATATAATATTCATGTGATTTATTATTCATAACCACCATTTTAGTGAATTTTACACTTTGAACATCACTTCACATTATGATTTTAATTACTTCTTAAAATGAACTATTATGTGGTACATTTTTTAACAACATTTAAAGTACCCAATGATATTGATTTTATTTCATATCTAATTTTTCAGGTTTATAATTATATTGGGAACGATTCATATTTTGGGAGTGTTGGAAGATTCCCATTGGAAGACCACCAAAATGGGCTTTCAGGCAAACAATTATGGGGAAGGCAGATTGGACACCATCCCACTGATGAGAATGTGGGGCCCAAAAAAGAGGCCCAAGGAATCCCAAAATTCATGGGATTATAGAATAAATATATACAAACAAATAATTATTCAAAATTCAGTGCTAATTAGGCATCCATTGTGGTTATTTAGGTGGCCTAAGATGAAGATAAAATTCTGGTCCAGATTCTACAGCCTAGAAAAACATCCCACCATTTTACACATATCTCATTAAACAAAAACTATTTTGGGCGGAAAATTTACATAAAATTAGGGGTAATATTTATCTTAATTTATTTCTTCTATGTACTACTCCAATTCTTCCATCTAGAAGGTCTTCCGGGCGCATCTGTTCGGTGGAAGCAAGATGGTTTCCACCTCGGGTCAAGGGTGGAAAAGTCTCATCTCCCTTACTTTCCACCATCCTAGGCCTACCATACTCAAGTGGAATATTTTTTACTGTTGGTAGATCGACCAAAGCCTCTGGAAATTATTATTTAAGGTATTGGTGGTGGAATCTTTGATTATCTTTGGTTTTTGGTTTCATTGTAGTGTTATGTTGTCGCTTTGTGTCTGTAATCGCATTTCTTTATCATGTAAGTTGTCTAATTTGCCTTAGTTTCTTAATAACAGTTTATCCTTTACACTTATTCTATTCTTCTAAATATCAAGTTGATACTGTTGGTTCAAGTTGTGAATTTATTTACACCATACTTTGTGATATTTATCACACAACGGTGGAGTGATTCATTCTTGTTGTTGTTTTTACTTCTTCAATTTCACCCCCATAAGTCTACTTCCCTCTTCCGTTGAACACATGTCATCAATGGAGGGATAACTCTTTTATGGGTTGATCCAAGGGAGTAGAAAGGGTCTGGATTGGATGTTATTTCTCACTCCATTAATGTCTAATCACTTCTTTTAAATGAGACTTTTATTTGATGATTTTAAAACCTCTTCATCCTTATTGAATTTAAGGTCACACATTTCAAGTGCTAATACGAACATTTACCTTGGAGTGCACAAAACTTTGATCCTTCAAGTGTTTTGGTGATTAGTATTATGGTTTTTAGGAATTAAACTAGTAAGTGTTGATTTTGTTTGATCTTCTTAAATGAACTCATCTCAAATATAAGAAATTGAAATCCTTAAAAAAGAATTAATCCAATCCACCCCAAGTGATAACCTATGATCAACTCATTAAATTAATTTGAAGTAACTTAAATCTGTCAGTGATCCCTTAAAACCATATTAAATCAACCCATGTTGGCCACTTCATATCCAAAAACAATCCATAGAATGTACCTGTCTATAGGTACTTCTTAGGTCTCTGAGGATTCAACAACCCAAGCTAGACTACAAGGACCATCCTACCTTCTTCTTTTGGGTAAATTTGAGCGTGAATCAAATTTTGGAACCATTTTCGGGGACCCAATTAATTCATATAAACACCCATTATATTCTCCCCCATTTATTATTTTCTCATCCAAATTATCTTATCTTGTCCCTTTCTCATTTTTTTTCTTTTGGCGCATGTCCGCCTACACTCGCGATCAATCAAACCGTCTAGTTAGGGTAGATAATCCTGGGGTTGGGGAGTCAAGTACCCCAAGGGAACTCTTTCCATTATATCATAATCATCCTAATAATCCAGATTCAAAAATTGAGCCTATTTCAATGGAATTTATTAAAAGAAACCAACTCATAAACCCGGGTGGGAACAAAAATGGAAACCCAAATGCGGCAGCCCCAAACTTGGGGAATGCGGTCGATCAAACCATGAATGACTACCTCACACCTGCCTAAACCAATTCCCCCTCATGGATTAGAAACAATTACCCAGGAGATTCCAAATACATCTTTAAACCCCATGTCCTAAACCACCTTCCCATATTCCCTGGAATGGAGTCTGAGATTCCCTACCTTCATTTTAAGGAGTTCAATGACATTGTAGAAACCATGTGTCCCCCACATCAACTAGAATCGGCTAAGATGAGGCTATTTCCTTTTTATTTAAATTATTGAGCTAAAAGTTGGCTAAATAATTTGACACCATCATCCATAAACTCTTGGGACCAACTGCAAAGAGAATTCTACAAAAAAATACTTTCCCCACCACAAAACAATTGCACTTAAAAACAGTATCCAAAACTTTTTTGAAAAAGAGGGAGAGTTATTCTATGAAACATGGTAGAGGTTAAAAGACACTCTAAACATGGTTCTACACCATGTTTTTTCTATCCCTTAACAAGTGAGAATTTTCTATGAAGGATTGGGTTCGGGGAACAAACAATTAATTGACATGATGTGTAATGGAAACTTTAAAAACAAATCCCAAAATGGTGCTTACGAGTATCTGGAAAGCCTTGATGAAAAAACCAAACATGGGGAACTTCACCTTATTCTAAAAAGAAATAAAGAACTACTAGAATTCATATACTTATAGAAGAGTAAAGACTTAAGGATAAACTTGAAGCACTCTCTAGGAAGGTTGAAGAGATAGACCTTAGGAAAGTCCATGAAATCCAAACTGCATACCCTATTTGCACAATTTGTGAAAAAAATGACTATAAGATAGAAAACTTCTCAACCATTCCTCCATCAAGAATGTTCTTTTAGGAGGACCCCCAGTATAAGTAAATGCTTTGAACTTTCAAAATCCGCAATACCAAAACAACTTCAACCCAAGGTATAATGACCACCCAGGCTTCCGCTGGAAAGATAACCAACAACATAGCCAACCACAGGGACAAAACCCTTACCCCCATCAGAACTACCAAACCCATAACCAGTTCCAAACCCAACCTATCCAATACCAATAGCCACTAGTCCATTTTCAACAAACTATCCCACCTCTAAAATATCCCCCTGGGATAAACCAATATTCTCAAGCACCAAACCAAACTATTCCACAAAGCCTAGAATAAAAATTGTGCAAAAAAATGGAGAGGATGAACTCAGAAGTCTCTTCCCTGAAACAAAAACTTTAAACCATAAAAACTGGAAAGGCACCCATACCTACTCAGGCTGTACCATCCTCAACTTCAAGGGGAGATTCAAGCTGTACTCAAACAACTCATGAAAAACTAAAGGCTGTGACTATTTTAAGAAGTGGGAAATCAATTGAAAAACCTGAACAACTAATTCATAACCCATACAAAGATTAAAACTTGGATGAAAATTCAAATGAACCACAAGATCAAACTGAGAAAACTAATAACAATGTGAAAGAAACAACTCTTTAACAAACAACCCCACAACCTGCACCATTTCCTCAATGCATGAGGGGGAAAACCAAGCCTGAATTGAGAGAAACATTGAGGGAAATATTATCACAAGTCAGATTGAACATTCCCCTTCTCGATTCAATCCAAACCATACCTCCCTACTCAAAGTAACTTAAGGACTTGTGCACTTTTAAAATAAAATTTTCACATAAAAACCAAGTCATTTTTTATGCTAATATGAGTATCACCATTCAAGAGAGAATTCCTCCTAAGTTGAAAGACCCGAGTTTCCCTTACATCAATGTTGAACTAGGAGAGAGAAAAGTTTTCAAGGCCTTGTGTGACCTAGGTGCTAGTGTCAATCTCATTCTCTATGTTGTGTACTACTAGTTAGGCCTAGAAGAGATCCAAACCACATCTGTCACACTTAAATTCGTAGAATTAGGGTTTGAAAAGATATTTTAAAGGACTTTCTAGAAAAGGTTGAAAACTTCATCTACCATGTTGACTTCATTGTCCTTGACAACCATCCAAACTTAGGAAATAAGGAACAAAGCCCAATTGTCCTTGGTTTTTCCTTTCCTTTCAATAATCAACTCTGTTATCCGAGTCCGAAATGGGAACATGACCATCAGATTTGGAAACATGAGTCTAGACATGAACATCTATAATGCAAGCTCACAAATAGGGGATGAGGAGGAAATTCATGAAGTAAACATGATAGGAAGTATTGATAATGAATCCATAGAACATCAAGGAATATTTGATGGATGTTTAAGTCAGGATGAGATTGATTTCCTTTGTTCACATGAAGGAAGATTATCTCCTTGGCTTGAATCATTTTCAAATTGCTCTTATGATAAAGTCTTAGGTCCAAAAATCAGTGAAACCTTTCAAGAAACCACTTTCATGGAGACCACTCCAACTTCCTTCCCTAAATATGATTAAACCAATCTAGTATCTTAAACTTCTACATGTGGGGAATCAATCATATCTAAAACTCTAGGGAATAAAATTGATCCTGATCCAATATCGCAGTCTTCTGTTGAAATTTTGAACCAACCTTATATTGAATTGAAGGAACTTCCCACTGCACTCAAGTATTCCTTCCTAGGGGACAATCAAACACATCCTATTTTCATTTCTTCTTCTCTTGAAACCAATCATTAGAGGATGCTTACATATGTCCTTAGGAAACATAAGAAAGTCATTGGTTGGACCCTGTCTGATATTATTGGGATTAGCCCACTTATTGGGACTCATAGGATTGTTCTGGAATCTTATTCAAAGATACATTGTCAACCTCAATGGCAACTCAATACTAATATCATGGAGGTAGTAATAAAGGAACTTATGAAATTGTTAAAAGTCAGTATCATATATCCCATACCTAAGAGTGAGTGGGTCAGCCCAATCCAAGTGGTTCCAAAGAAAGAAAGAATCAAAGTGATAACCAATAAGGATGGAGAGATTCTTCCAACTAGTGTGAGTAGTGGATGGAGGGTCTACATTGACTATATGAAGCTAAACTCATTCACCAAGAAGGACCATTTCCCCTTACTATTCATTGACCAGGTCCTTGAGAGAATGGAAGGTCATTCCTTCTACTATTTCTTAGATGGGTACTCGGTGTATAATCAAATTGAGGTCTCCCTAGAGGATCAATGGAAGACTACATTCACATGTCCATTCATCACATTTTCTTTCAAACAGATGCCCATCGGGTTATGCAGTTCCCCTAGAACCATACAGTGGTGCATGATAGGAATATTCTTAGACATGGTTGGGGATTTTCTAGAGGTCTTCAAGGATAACTTCTCTGTGTTTGGGGATACATTTAAGGGATGTCTACAGAATATAAAGAGAGTCTTATCAAGATGCGAAGAAAATAATCTAGTCCTAAATTGGGGAAAATTCTATTTCATGGTTAAAGAGGGACTAGTTCTAGTCCATCTGGTCTTAGGTAGGGGTATTGAAGTTGATAAATCCAAGTTTGACATCATTCGTCACCTTCCACCACCAAAAACTATCGAGGAAGTGAGGTCTTTCTTAGTACATTCTGGTTTCTATAGAATATTCATCAAGGACTTTAGTTCAATATCCTATCCCCTTTGTGCTCTCCTTGTAAAAGAAGATCCATTTGATTGGACAGAAATCTATGAGGGTTCATTATCAACCCTCAAATCCTCTCTCACTTCTCCTCCCATCATGAAATCTCCAAATTAGAACCTCCCTTTCGAACTTATGTGTGATTCCAGTGGCTTTATTGTAGGAGCTGTGATAGGAAAATGTTGTGATAAAATGCCTCATGTCATTGCTTATGCAATAAAATCCTTAAATGATGCCCAAATCAACTACACCACCACTGAAAATGAGTTACTTTATATTGTGTTTTACTTAGAGAAGTTTAGGTCCTACATCTTAGGATCCCCCATCACTGTGTTCACTGACCATTCTGCATTAAATACCTCTTCCAAAAATAGGATTCTAAGGCTAGACTGATTAGGTTGGTCCTTCCATTACAATATTTTGACCTCACAATCAAGGATAAAAATGGCCTTGAAAATTTTGTAGTCGATCACCTCTCTAGGATGGAATTAAAAGACAACTCAAATCACCTTTCTGTGTTTGATTCATTTCCAAATAAACTCCTATACTCTGTGAGTTATTCTCCTTGGTATGACGACATATCCAATTTCTTAGTTATAGTATTCATTTCAAAATTATTAGGGACTCAATATTGAAGGAAATTCTTTTTTGATGTTAGGCACTATGTGTTTGATGATCCATACCTCTATAAGTTCGGACCTGACCAAGTCATTAATAGGTGTGTCCTAGAATCTGAACAAGAATCCATCCTTAAATTCTGTCATAGTGAGGCATGTGGAGGTCACTTTTCCTCTATGAAAACTTCTACTAATGTTCTTCAGTGTGGTCTCCTCTGGCCCACCCTCTCAAGGGACTCCAACACATTTTGTCAAAGTTGTCCTAAGTGTCAACAAGTAGGGTCAATCACAAAAAGGAATCAAATGCCACTCACACGCATCTTAGTGATTGAAATATTTGACTGTTGGGAAATCAATTTCATGGGTCCTTTCCCAAACTCTAGGGGATACCTCTACATCCTATTAGAAGTTGGTTATGTCTCAAAATGGGTCAAAGCCATTCCCACCAACTATAATGACCATCATGTTGTGATTCAATTTCTAAAAGAGCACATATTTTCTTGATTTGGAATTCCTAGGGCTATAATCAGTGATCGAGGAACCCATTTCTAAAATCGTCCATTCTCTTCACTCATGTCTAAGTATGGGATTTCTCATAAATTTTCCACTATATACCATCCTCAAACCAATGTTCAAGCTGAGTTAGAAAATAGGGAGATTAAGAATATTCTTTAAAAAACTATTAATCCTTCTAGGAAATATTGGTCTGATAAACTCTCGGATGCTCTTTGAGAATATTGTACATCATACAAAACCATCCTAGGAATGTCACCATATAGGTTGGTTTATGGAAAATCAAGCCATTTACCTGTTGAAATTGAGAATAAGGCCTTTTGGGCAATTAAAAAAATAAATTATGAACTCTCATTGGCCAGAACAAAAAGGAAATTTGATTTCAATGAACTTGAGGAACCAAGGATGGAGGCTTATGAAAATTCAAGGATCAATAAATCTAGATTTCAAGCCTAGAAATCTAGAAATATCAAAGTCAAACATTTTGAACCGGGAAAATTTGTGCTTTTTTATAATTCAAAACATCATTTACACCTGAGAAAGTTAAGGTCTAGATGGTCAGGTCCTTTCATAGTGCATTATGTGTACCTCCATGGGGCAGTAGAGGTTCAAGATCCCACAAGTGGTTACATTTGCAAGGTATATGGTCAAAGGTTAAAACCATTCATTGAATCATTAAATAAATAGGAAATAGAGGTTGAGTTAACTGATCCAACCTATGAACCAGGAAAAAATTGATAGCTTTAGGATCCATGTTGGGCTAACGATGTTAAACAAAGCGCTGGATGGGAGGAAACCCATGGTTTTCATGTTTTTGATCTTTTTGGAATCATATTTTTTATGAAATAGGATTAATTAATCATTTTGATATTTAAAAAATATATATTATTGACATGTTCTTCTATTATGAGTATGGATGGGTATGAAAGGGGAGAACCATATTCATCTGTGTCATGTGGTGTGATCCTTGAGTATTACCTTTCCCAGAAATTTAAAAAGAAGACAATGTATCATCAGTTAATTCTATTTTTATGTGTTTGTAGGTTAAAATAAAAATACAAAAAAAATATAAAATAAAAATATATTAATAAATAAAAAAAGGACACATCAGGGGTCAGGGGTCAAACCCCGCCACAACCGGCGAAGCCGCGGGGAATCGAACCTAGGACCAAAGGGAGACAGGGGCGCGCAATTACCACTGACCTAAAGCTTATTGTGCTTCCTTGTTCTATAATTTTTATATATATACTTATATTTTATTTTCTTTATTATATAAATATATATATATAGTTTTGTTTTGTTTTTTTTTTGTTTTTTTTTCTACTAGGGAATTCTCAGAGTGACATCGAGATCGAGGGACTAAATTAGAGCATCAAGAACTTCAAATTCAACCACCAGGTGACTTCATTCCATGATACTTATATTTCAATTTCCTTTTTCAACTTCCCTTTTCTACCTCTACTCCTTAAAAAATTTCATTTCATCAAACACTAGGGATAGTATTCTTTTCAGTTTGGGGATAGATAAAATAAAAAAATGATTTTGTATCAAAAAAATGTGTAAATGGAAGGAAAAATTACTTTAAATTTGAACATGGTAATACACATTTCACACTTTAAAACTGAATATCAAATAATTTAGCATTCCCCGATTATTATTTTAATCCTTTCATAATTTCATGAGAAAAGATTTTGGATAGTGTGTCTATCCAATGTGATATTTCATCGTTTATATTTTCATCCAAATAAAAACAAGATCACAATGCACATCCTTTGGATAGTGGGGTATTAGTTTGAGTTCATGGGGTCCCCCAAATAAATAGCATAGGTTTGGTGATAATTTTATATTTAATATGATTATTCAATAAAAAAAATAAAAAAAACAATAAATTTGCACGTAGAGTAATGAAATGACCTAATCCGTGGCTTTCAGAAATTGGGGATCACGAATCTATAGTTTTCTAGCCCAGAGTTAGTAATTTTATCTCTATTTTTGGTAATTTGAATTTGTTTTTGAATGAGTTAACTTGATATGATGCCTGAGTATATGGGATTCACTTGGTTCCCTAAGGTCTTTGAGCCTGGGATTCATCGGCAAAGTCTCGCTACAGGGGTTGACTCTTTTGAGTGAAATTTCAATTTCCAAGGAAAAATTGAAAAAACAAAAAAATAATACAATAAAAGAAATTTAATACTCATCTTAATATTGAAATGTGATTCTACCAAGTGCTTCCGTCATTTCTCCCTTGAATAAAGATGAACCCCCATGTCTATTGTGATACACAACACATCCTCATACTTAATTGATATTGGATGAAATATGGAAATGAATTTAAACAAATTAATGGAATTGGGATTGGGATATTCTTATGAAACTATCTTGTATTATAATATTTTTATGGGTTTTAGGATTGTTTGGTATAAGGGATTTGGGAGATCATGGTGTACTAAAATTTTTTTGGAAAAGAGAATTAGAAATTCATATTGTTGAGATGTATTTTTCTTAGGGCTAGAAAAACTCAAGTTGGGGGTGTGATTAGCCACTAAATGAGTCTAATATTCATTGTTAATACATATAATATTCATGTGATTTATTATTCATAACCACCATTTTAATGCATTTTACACTTTGAACATCATTTCACATTATGATTGTAATTCCTTCTTAAAATGCAATATTATGTGGTACATTTTTTAACATCATTACCCAATTATCTTGATTTTATTTTAATATTTAATTTTAAATTTTATAAATATATTGGGAAAAATTCATATTTGTCGAGTGTTGGAAGATTCACATCATAAGTCCACCAAAATGGGATTTCATGCAAACAGTTATGGAGAAGGCGGATAGGACACCAGCCCACTGATGAGAATGTGGGTCCCAACATACAGGCCCAATGAAGCCTAAAATTTGTGGAATGATAGAAGAAATATAGAGGAAAAAATCCTCCTTCAAGATTCAGTGCTAATTCTACATCCATTGTGATTATTTAGGCGGCCCAAGTTGAAGATAAAATTCTTGACCAGATTCTATAGCCCAGAAAAACATCCCACCATTTTACACATATCTCGCTAAATATAATCTATTTTTGGATTAAAATTTATATATGGTTAGGGTACATCCATAGATTCATTTTTTTTATTCTATGGCCCACTCCAATTTGTTTATCTATAAGGTCTTCTAGGCGCATCTGTTCAGTGGAAGCGAGCTGGATGTCACCTCAAGTCAAGGGTGGAAAAGTCTCCTCTCCCTTACTTTCCACCACCCTAGGCCTACCATACTCAACTGGAATCATTTGTACTATTGGTACATCGACCCAATACTTTCGAAATTCCTATTTAAGGAAGTGGTGGTGGAGGAGTTTATGATCTTGGGTTCTTGGTTTCATTGTAGTGTTATGTTGCTGCTTTGTGTTTGTAATTGCCTTTCTTTCTCATGTAAGTTGTTTAATTCACCTTAGTTTCTTAATAAGAGTTCTTCCTTTACTCTTATTCTGTTCTTCTATATATCACGATGATACCGTTAGTTCAATGTGTGAATTTATTCACACCATTCTTTGTGATATTTATCACACAACGGTGGAGTGATCGATTTTTGTTGTTGTTTTACTTCTTCAATTCCACCCTCATAAGTCTATTTCCTGCTTCCGTTGAAGACATGTCATAAATTGAGGGCTAACTCTTTTATGGGTTGATCCAAGAGAGTATCAAGGGAATGGTTTGGATGTTATTTCTAATTCCATTAATGGCTAATCACTTCTTTTAAATGAGATTTTTATATGATGATTTTAAAACCTCTTCATCCTTATTGAATTTAAGATCAGACATTTCAAGTGCTAATAAAAACCTTTACCTTGGAGTGCTCAAAACTTTGATCCTTAAAGTATATAGGCGATTACTATTAGGGTGTGTAGGCATTAAACTAGTAAGTGATGATTTTGTTTGATCTTGTTAAATGAACCCATCTCAAATATAAGAAATTGAAATCACTAAAAAATGAATTCATCCAATCCACCCCGAGCGATAACCTAGGATCAACTCATTACCTTAATTTGAATTATCTTAAATATGTTATTGATCCTTTAAAACCATCTTAAATCAACCCATGTTGGCCACTTTAT
This sequence comes from Viscum album, assembly GCA_963277665.1. Classification (NCBI taxonomy): domain Eukaryota; kingdom Viridiplantae; phylum Streptophyta; class Magnoliopsida; order Santalales; family Viscaceae; genus Viscum; species Viscum album. The sequence goes on from OY728137.1 coordinate 740,338,008, forward strand.
AACCAAAAACAATCCATAGAATGTACGTGTCTATAGGTACTTCTTAGGTCTCTGAGGATTCGACAACCAATGCTAGACTACAAGGACCATCCTACCTTCTTATTTTGGTTAAATTTGAGAGTGAATCACCCTCTTAATAACTATAATAATTTTATTCATATCTTTTTAAACCTACTCCTCTATGCCTAAAATAGATTCAAAAATCCCCCCCCCCCTTTGTTACTAGATATAAAAATTTTAATAGAATCATCTAGTGGTATGATTATTGTATCTTAAATGTAAAAATCCTCTCTAATTTATGTTTCATGAATGTTGGGATTAAGCTGACCTAAATAACCACTCAATTTGGTACCCTACCCAAATTTCTATATACTCGAAGAGAATTCCAGATCCCTATTTGCTGGCGATTAGCAGCAGGAATAAAACAAAAACTAGAGGGAATGATTTCTCTCAAATTGAAGTAGACAACATGAAATACATACATATATATATTTATAATAGAGGGAGATAGAGATTGGAAGGAAACATTAATAAATATGTCATAACTGAAAAGAAATAATGGAGGTGAAACAACTAAAAAGGTAAGAAAACAATCTCCAAGAGTCAAGTCCAATATCAAAGGACAAAAAAAGAAAAAAAACTACTCCAATAATATCCATGTGATAGTGTGGAAAAACTCCCACCATATCACCACTATCTAACCAATACAACTGATAGAAAATTGCACCACCTCACTACTATTACTTTCCTTTCCCTCCATCAAAAGATATAGAAACCTCTATTCACTACCAAAGGGGTGTGCAGGGTGTGATCTAATGGACTCAGTAGGATCCCACCCAAGTGCTCCATAACAAGTCTCTATACAAATAAAACAAGCATGATCAGCTTTAAAAAAATGAATTATAAACAATTCAATAGTTTTATATCAAAACCATGGAAAATCATTTAGTTTCTCCTTTTTCTACATTTCCTAAAATAAAACAGGTAAATCAGTTTCAATGAATATATATTTCAAAGTAGCCATATCAAATAAATAAAAGCATATATCATATATTATATAAAATACATGGAAGTATAACCAAAATAGTACAAGCCAAAATAATCAAATGACAAGTAACAACACACCAAATATCACAGATCATGATATCATGAAGAATCATACCCCCAACATAGACAATCAAGTGTGCATTGAGCCTCTAGACATATGTATCGAACATAAGTAGCAGAGGAACACCCCAAAAAAGTGAACCCTCTTGATAGTATCTACTGTAACACCTCGACCCCAGTTTCCCAAAGTCGGTGTATTATTTTATTACATTTTCATGATTACAATAAATCTGTATCCCAAAGGACCAGGTAGTTTAGTAGTTTTGGAAAACCAGATTCATGCATAAGTTCTACATCATAACTTGAAATTAAATACAATATAGAAGATCCATTCGTAATTCCCATAACTCCTATATTATCCATGAAAGTCATTCATAATACACTTCTTAGAATTTGGGGGAAATATAAAACAAAAGAAATGGGTGATCTCAGATTAATAGTGAGGGTAAATAATAAAGTGGAAGTAATCATAAACATAAATACAAGGCATGGTGAATAACTAAAAACACAAGCCTTTAAAAAAACATCAGCATAATATAGTAGGAATAGAAAACTGATTAAATAATTCCATAAAATATAACCTGAGATATTATACTAGTTGAATAATCACATAGACTATCAATCTATTGTTTTATAATGAGGGAATTCATAATTTCATACATCATAATCATTCTATTAGGTCATTGTTCCAAGACCATATATAAAGAGGTAAAAAAATAAACTAGTTTGTCTCCTAAGGCATACTGATACATCAAGGGGATATAGTGGGCCTCACCCATCACTTCACAAGTCAAATTCATTTCTTATATGAAAGGGACTAAACATAAACAACATGAACATATGAAATAACTTTCCCCAATATGTACACATAAACACTAACCATTTTGAGTAGTATAGTGAATATTAGCAGGATAGAACATTCATAGTAAAACTAATCATAAACCACTTAATAAAATATGGTAGAAGATAAAAATAAGATATTAACCTAAATAAGATATAAAAATCAACAGAGTTGTTGAAATAGACAAAAATACTCCAATAAAATCATCAAGGAATTTTGGATATAAATACACTTTTACTTTAAAAAGAAGAATTATTTAGGAAAAAACTTTGCATAAAACCATTAATGAACTAAGGTAGTATTTCCATGATGAAATGTGTGTTTTTAGAAAAATAACAATGGATTAGATTAAATCCATTAATTAATTAATTTGGAACCTTATCTACATTTATATGATTCTTCATATTTTTATTATGTTCATTTATGGACTTATTGATAAGTTCTATGATTGAATTTTATCGTTCTAGAGTGTTCATTTCCTTGATTTCATGATCAGTTCGCTTGATTATATGTAATGGAGTTCATTTAAATATCATATAATTATCCAAAATTGGAATTTCATGTTGTTAATGAGAACCCAGATGTTTAAATGGTTATATATATAATTTGGTTACATATTATGAGGATGAATCATTAGATAATACATTTAGTGATAATCGTTTAGATTATTACGGCAGTTATTGATCAAAATGAACTCATTTTTTATCATTTAGTATTATGTAAATATGTTACTTCTAGAATATAAAAAGGGTTACATTATACATTTTACAATCATTCTAAACCATTAAAATTGTTTCATGAATATATTTTAAGAATAATTTTTAGAATTAAACTTCTTCATCCACGAAGGTTTCAAATTAGCACCTCCTAGATGATGATTTCGTTTATAAAATAAAAGAGTTAGGGTAAGGAGATTGATAATGGTTATGACATTAACATTATATAATTACATTATATAGATGATACTATAGTTATCATGATTAATTATATAGAGTGGGTTAAAATAAAATAATAAAATAAGAAAAATTGAAATGAAATTAAATGAAAAAGGAAGAGGATTTACCTCTTGAAATAACCTCCATGAGAACCTCCTTAAGGGAAAGAGTTTTGGTATTTTGGAAAGACCAAGGGCTCTTAGATATGGAGAGGGACTAGGGAAGAGTATTTGGGAATAAAATTGATAATCTTAAAGGCTTATAGGGGCAAATAGAAGAGGGAGTGAGGGGTCCCTATGCACATGAGCCTTAGCCCAGTTGGTGAGGACCCTTTAAGTGCATCCACGAGACCCAGGATTGAAACCAGCCAAAGGCATATTTCTGGGTACTATATCCGGACTGTAGTAGGTACTGTATTAGTACTATATAAGTTATTGTAGTGGGTACTATTCAGTATTGTAGCAGCCGGAACTATTCACCTTGGTCCACTGGTTTGGGCTTGGAGTCCTTAAGGCCTTTTGGTCTCCCAGGACTTCGATTTAGTAAGGCTTTTAGGAAACCTTTAAGGCCTTTGGGCCACCTCACCAGAGGAAAACCACATGGATTTGGAAGAATGAGGGGGTATGGCTACGCCATCGGGACCATCCTGTGCATGCACAAGAAGCCTAGCTAGACATCCATCTGAAGGTGGAGATCTACCATCATGATGCAGATGTTGGGGAGGGGTAGTTCCTTGTAGTTATAGTTTGATTGAATTCCCTAAGAGATTCAGGTAATGAAATATCTTAAGCCTACGATCCATGTATTATCTAAGCCTATGCGTATTATAAGGATTCCCCCTCATCCCTTGAAATAGGGGTTGTCAAAAATCAATAAAAAATGAAGGCCTTCAGGCCATTCAGGGGGGAGTGAGGGGTGGTTTTTATAGTGGAGGAGAGGAGGGTTTTCCAACATTTTAATCATTATTTTATTATTTTGGATCAAGAATATGAATAGTCTTGATTAATTTGACTAAAAACATTAATAAGTACATTTCAATTCTAACCAATGGAAATTTACATCATCCATGACTCAATCATGATGCATAAATTCATTTATTTAGCATATTTTGTTAATTATCGAATATCACTATTCACCAAAAAATCATGTATTTATGGAAAATACAAAAAAATCACCATAAAAATTTTTCAACATGTAGAATTAAAAAATGAAATCCATTTTATCAAAATAATTTTATAAATAATAGAAATTTAATTTTTAAATAAAATCATTATTTACTTGAAAAATACAGATTTTAAATTTAAAGATGATTTTATAATATTTCAAACAATTCACTGAGGTCTAATAAAATTGCTCTAAAATCATTGGACAAAAAATATTTATTTTAGAATACATTTTATGAAAATGAATTTTATTATTTTTTTAATTTAAAATTGTAATTAAATATTTATTACTCATAAAAATACCAACACTTAATTATTATTTTTTAAAATATTCACTCTCATTTATATGGGGCCTAAATTTTATTTATACTTAAATGGGTGAGGTTACTATTAATAAGGGTACATTACTATTCATAAGGGTATATTCATAAGGGAGTGTTACTATTCACCAAAAATGTAAGTTAATCATATCATACTCTAAATATCTTACTAATCGCAACTATGTTTGTTAGTTTTTCAAAATTAAAATCACATTTGAGGAAAAATTATCTTCATTGGATAGCTTATAAAAAAGTTTTGTTTCATAAAGACTCAATGTTTCATGCATTCAATATTAAATTTATTTATAAATTCTTGGGGTGCTACATTCTTCCCCCTTACAAAAATTTCATCCTCAAAATTAATAGAATGTTACCTTATAAACATATTTGGGTAGTTATTCATCCTAATTTCCTCCACTTCCCATGTTGCATCTTCAATTTTATGATTTTTCCAAAGTACCTTTACCAGTTGAGTTGTTTGATTCCTCTATACATATTCTTTTGTGTCTAAAATCCAGATAGGTTCTTCAGAGTAAGATAAGTCAGATTCTAATTTTATACCTTCAGAAGTGATGACATGCATTGGTTATGGCATATAATTTCCCAATAATGATACAAGGAAGACATTGTGTACCTTAGAAAGGATAGGCAGTATTACCAAATGATAAGCCACATCTGCAATTCTCTCAATAATTTCAAAAGGGCCAATGTACTAGGGGCTCAGTTTTCTTTTCTCTCCAAATATTATAACACCCTTCCATGGAGATACTTTCAAAAAAACATGATCTCCCTCTTGATATTCCAAATCCTTTTTTGGATTATCATCATAGCCCTTTTTTCTACTTTGAGATGATTTGATATGGGTTTGAATAGTATTTACCTTTGTTGTTTTTTTCACAAGCTTTAGGCCCATAAGCTTCCTTTCACCAATGTCATCTCAGCATGTTGGTGTACGATATCTCTTACCATAAAATGCATTAAATGGTGCAATTTGAATACTAGAATGGAAACTATTATTATTGAAAACTCCATTTAAGGTAAAGTGAACATGATCTCAACATGTCTTCTAAAGTTTGGATGGTCCATTCTAATTTCCTATCAATTTGAGCATGATAAGAAGCACTCAATCGAAGCTAAAAATACAAATATTTTTTAAGACATTTCTAGAATTTAGATGTGAATCATGGATCATGATCAGACACAATTGATATAGGGTCTCTATTAGTTCTCCCAACCATCATTTATATAGATTCGTGCACGGTACTCCAGGGAAAATCCTCCCTTATAGAAAGGAAATGTGCAGATTTCATAAGTAGATCAACAATTAGCCATATTGAATCATTATTTCTTGGAGTTTTGGGAAATCTAGTGACAAAATCCATGGTGATGTCATCCCATTTCCATGTAAGAATAGGTAGAGGTTGTATGACTCCTCTACGATGTTTTCATTTGGACCTCACTTGTTGAAAAACTAGACATCTTGATACATAATTAGCAATTTCCCGCTTCATGTTGTCCCACCAGAAATATTCCCTCAAATATATATACATTTTAGTGATACCAGGGAGTATAGAGAAATATGAGCTATGTGAATCATCTAATAAGAATCAGATGATGATGTTTCATTTATAAAGATAATGGATTCTACATCATTCTCAAAAATTGTAACCTCCTTCTTCTTAAAATAAATTTTTTCATCACAATTTGAAATCTAATCCATACCGAGGATTATATAAAATTCAATCATATGTATAATAACAAGATTAGAAACTAAAGTTCATTTATGTGTCATAACGGGGACTTTTTGACACATCTTTTTTTTATGAAACTTCCCTTAGGAGTCTTGACTGATAACTCCTTTATTAAATAAAATTGTAAATGTATAATTTTCTTAGAAAAATAGGAAGATATAAAATAATGTGATGATCCAAAATCAAATAAAGCATTGTCTAAGTTTGAGAAAATGATTAAAGTACCTTCCACCACATCATTAGAAACTTCAACCTCAATATTTTTGATCGCATAAGCGTGGACTTACTCCCTTGTAATTCTCTAGGAATGTTTCCTTAACTCTTAGGAAAATAATTTTCATAATATCCCATCTCTTTGAAATTGTTGCATTGAATATTGGTGGATTTTTTATTTCCATTACAATCATGGGATTGGTGGTCTTTTCCTCCACACTTATAACAAAAACACATACCCTTCAGGCAAGTATCAGGGTGTTTCTTCCCATAATTATCTCATGATGGAAAATAAATTCTTCCCTTATTCCCCTTTTCCTTGTTTCATTTTCCAGAGTGTTCAAAATCCCTCTTCTTATCTTTCATTTCCTTAAAGTTATAAGACTTAGAGAATTATTTTTCTATCCTGATAGCACATGAGACTTTATCTTTATATGATGAGAAACTTTGGGAGACTAGTGCCCTTCGAAGGAATGGTTTTAACCATAAAAGAATCAATCAAGGTTTCTCCTTGTATTATGTATGTAGTCTATATAATGCCTTGAAAACGTTGTGAAGTTAGCTTCATACTTTGTAAAATTATCATCCTCATTTTTCCTCAGATTCAAAAATTGACTTTCCATATTCGATCATTATTTATGAAGATAGTATTTTTATAAGAATATTTCTTTAAAATCCCTCCATTCCATATTTTCGATCTCTTCCTCATAATTTATGTTTTGAATTAGTGACAACCATTGATCAGCATCTTCTGATAAAAAATAAATTGTCATGACAACCTATTCCCTTTCATTACTTCCCAAAGTGAGAAATATATTCTCTAAGAAACATATCCACTCCTTTTCTATGAATGGGTTTTTAGTCACGCTAAATGATGGATATTTTTGTTACATAAATTGGTCTAACATTTCTCCTCCATTTTTTGTTTCAGGATGCTCCATACGGGTAAGGTTATTGTTCATAATGTGATTCAGTTTTCTCAGTGTAGTTATAATTTGATCAGTAGGAATCGCAGCTCCAGAACCAACATCATTATCTTACATTGGGGGAAATCCCTACAATAGATATGTGTGTTAATGTGATTTTCATTCCTTCCACTGGGTTCCATTTCTAAATTATAGAATACACTAAATTAGGTTAGGAATCATCTTTCATAATCTCAACTAGCAGAATAGTTAACATAAATTGAAATCATATGCATAAATAATCTCATAATCATAAACATTGTTTCTTTTAGGAAAATTTTACTTTTAAATACTTCATAATGTCTTGTAAAAGATATTTAAATTATCCTAAATATGTCCCCTGGAAGTGTTAAACCAGGATCACAGTATGGCCTGTTTTTATGTACCAGGTTACCTCAGGTCAAACTTGAAACACCATATCAGAGTTCTTACTCTTAGGTACATCTGTTCCACAACTACATCTACTTGTAGTATCCAGAGAGGTATTTATTTTCTATTAAGACCCAAATAATCTCTTCCTTACCAAAATTCTAGGATTTTCTCATTTTTTATCCTTAAAGTCGATCTTAGGGTTTTGTTCGCTAATCTACATTTCCAAAATCTAGTTTCCATTTTTTCTACTAAATATCCTTTGATACCAATTATAATGCCCCGACCCCATTTTCCCAAAGTTGGTGAATTATTTTATTACATTCTCATGATTACAATAAAGTCATATCCTGAAGGACTGTCTAGTTTAGTTGTTTTGGAAAACTAGATTCATACATAAGTACCACATTACAACTTGAAATGAAATACAATATAGCATATTCATTAGTAATTCCCATAACTCCTAGATTATCCCTGAAATTCATTCAGGGATAAACTTCTTAGAATCCAGGTGAAATATAAAACAAAAGAAATGGTCGAACTTAGATTCTTAGTAAGGGTAAATAATATAGTGTAAGTAATCATAAACATAAACACTAGGAATGGTGAATAAATAAAAACACAAGCCTTTAAAAATAAACTTGAGGATAATATGGCTTGAATAAAAAACTGATTAAATAATTCCATAAAATATAACTATGGATATTCTACTAGTTTAATAATCACATGGACTATCAATCTCTAGTTTCATAAAGAGGGAATTCATAATGTCGGACATCATAATCATTCTGTCAAGGTCTCATGCCAATACCATACATAAACAGGTAAACCCCAAACTAGTTTGTCTCATGCGACCTATTGATGCATCATGGTGTTATAGAAATCCCTACTCGATACTCTCTAATTACAATAAATTCCTCATGTGAAAGGGTATAAACATAAACAACATGAACATATGAAATAACTTCCCCCAATCTGTACACATAAACACTAACCACTATGAGTAGTATAGTGAATAATATCAAGATAGCACATCAACAATAAATCTAATCATAGAACATTTAATAGAATATGGTAAATGATAAACATAATATATTAAACTCGATAAGACATAAAATTAAAAAGTGGTGTTGAAATAAACACAAATACTCTAATAAAATCATCGATGAATTTTGGAGAGAAATACGTTTTCACTTTTAAAAGAAGAGTTCTTTTGGAGAAATATTTGCATAAAACCATAAATGAACTAAAGTATTTTTTTCAAAATGAAATTAGTGGTTTTATAAAAAAAATTTCTTAAAATATATTATATATTGCACTTGAAAATAGTTAAGAAATGGATAAGTTCCCATAAATCAGGCTTGTTTATCAGGATGAATTGTGAAATCTCTTTATAAAACATTTAACTCCCCATAAAATAAATAAGGATTATTATAGGAACACATATATAGAAAATTAACACATAATTTATGAGTATTACATAAAAATAATTAATAATTTAATTTGGATTTGTAGATACAGTGAGTGACCTGAAAGAAAATGGGGGTTTGGGTAGAAAACCCATACCTTATATCCGAACTTGTTCTCCATTTAACCTTAACTTCCAGGATAATAAAATTAAATACATTAATTAATTAATTTAGAACCATATATACATGTATTTGATTCATTATAGTTTTATTATTTTCATTTATGGACTTATTGATAAGTTATATGATTGAATTCCGTCATTCTAGAGTGTTTGTTTCCTTGATTTCAGGATTGATTGCCTTTATTATAAGTAATGGAGTTCATTTAAAATTTGTATAATTATAAAGAATTGTAATTTCATATTTTTAATGAAAACCCATAAGTCTATATAATTATATATAAATATCATTTAGTTTCATATTATTAGGATGAATCATTAGATAATACATTTTAATGACAAACATTTAGATTATTACAGCGGTTATTGATCATAACGAACTCATTTCATTTTATCATTTAGTATATGTAAATATGTTACTTAAAGAACATAAAAAGGGTTATATTATAAATTTTAAAATATGTCTCAAACATTGAAATGGTTTTATGAATCACTTTTAAGAATAATTTTAATAAAGAAGCTTTGTTTCCCACGAAGGTTGTAAATTGGCACATCCCGAATGATGATTTCATTTATAAAATAAAAGAGGAAGAGTAAAGAGATTGATAATGGTTATTACATTAAAATGATATAATTCAAGTATATATATGATATTAGAGTTATCATGATCAATTGAATAGAGTATTTTATGAGATAATAAGAAAAAAAGATAAATTGAAATGAAATTAAATGAAAAAGGAAGAGGATATACCTCTTGAAATAACCACTTTGAGAACCTCCTTAAGGGAAAGGGTTTTGGTCTTTTAGAAAGACCAAGGGCTCCTGAAAGTGGGAATGGACTAGGGAATATTATTTGGGTAGAACTTTGAGAAGATTCAAGGCTTATAGGCATGAACATAAGAGGTAGTGAGTGTGGTTTTTATAGTGGAGGAGAGGAGGGTTTTTCCATTATTTTATTCATTATTTTATTATTTTGGATCAATAATATGAATAGTCTTGATTATTTTGACTAAAAATAGTAATAAGTTCATGTGAGTTTGAACCAATGGTCATTTACATCATCCATGAATCAAGCATGATGCAGAAATTCATTTATTTAGCATATTTCGTAAATTATCAAATTTCACTATTCACCAAAAATTCAAGTATTTCAGAAAAAACCCAAAAAAATCACCCTAAACATTTTTCAATGTGTAGAATTTAAATATGAAATCTATTTTATCAAAATAATTTTCTAATAATAGAATGTTAATTTTAAAATAAAATCAATATTTACATGAAAAATACAGATTTTAAATTTAAAACTGATTTTATAATACTTTCAAATTTTAATCGAGGTCTCATAAAATTATCCTAAAATCATAGAAAAACAAAATGTTTATTTAGGAATACAATTTATGAAAATTAGTTTTATTAATTTATTTATTTAAAATTGTAATTAAATATTTATTACTCAAGAAAATACCAACATTTAATTATTCATTTTTAAAATATACACTCTCAATTATATGGTGCCAAAATTTTATTTATATTTACATAGATGAGGATAATATTTATAAGGGTACATTAATATTCATAAGGGTAAGTTACTATTCATAATGGTGAGTTATTAGTAACAAATAATGTAAGTTTATCCTATCAGACTCTAAATATCTTACTGATCATAACTTTGTATGTCTGTTTTTCAAAATTCAAATTGTAGAAGCGACAGTATTATATTCATTTGATAGGTTATAACAAAGTGTTGTTTCATAAATAGTAATTGTTTCATGCATTCAATATGAAATTTATTTGTAAATTCTTGTGGTGTTACATTTATGAAGTTCCTATGACAACAAGTCTAGGGAGCATAGAAAAGACCCATGAGCAAACCCCTTGATATTATCAACAAACGAGGTCTATTTCCAAAACTTTAACCTAAGTACGCAAGGATTCCCATATGCTATGTTCTCTCAAACCAATTCCTCAAAACAATGCTTTGAAAACCATTTCAGAAATCCATTTCACAATGATATGAAAACACATTTTCATTTACCAAAACCATGGGAAACCCATATTTTATCAAAAACCAGTTTCCACACACACAAATAAATTATCCAATAATACCAATTCATTTTATAAAATAATTTACAAAAATAGATCAATTCGGTTCATCCAATACAGGATAGATTTGGAACCACCTACCTCAAACTCTAAGTTTCACACATCTATAAAGAGATCAACTAACATGAACACAACAACAACAACGGGATCCCTAAATTCAATCCTCACATATCTTAGAATTGATTCAACAAAAAAATGGATGGAATAAAGGGTATATCATGACAAACCTCAAATAACACACACCCATTTCACCAGAACCAATAAAGGAATGGACGTTAGAGTAAGATCACATAATAAATATAGAATAAAATAAGATAATTACCATCATTTATCAACAAATAAAAAAGCGTAACACAATAGGGTTACCATGATCAACGTAGATAAAGAAGCATAAAGTATTTATTAACTATAGAAACACAAAGTAACAGAAAAAATTATCAATAATTGAATGAAACAATCTAGAAGGTTTGAATGTCCCAAATATTTCCCTGGGTAGCCTCTATATCAAGGGCGAGGAAGCTGTGGATGAATTAATAAACAAATCAGTCATACAGTGCCCTAAAATTCTAACTTGCGATGGTGACATGGTGTATAATCCCATGAAACATCATGTAATCCAAAAAATTAAAGTACATTGAAAAAACCATCACATTTTTATTAAAAATCTGATTTTACCATTGCATGGTGTGTGACTTTTACACGGTGTTTAATTATTTAATTCCATGTATCCAGTTCATAGGTTCTTCCTGGTGAACAATATGCATTGTTTAATATATTTACATGGTGTGTAATTACCCAGTATAGTGCGAAAAACCCATATTCCTACAAAAACCACCAAAACCCCTCTATAGTTCTCCAAAATCAAGGAGAACCCTATAAATCCATTACATGTTAATACCTATACTCCATTAATTAAAACAAACATATATCCATGAAATTTATGTCATTTACCCCCAAAAAATTCTGTCAAACCTCGGGAGTCCCAAGATGCACTCAATTAAAGAGGAAAACAAAAAAAAATAGAGGTAAATACCTGAAAGAAGATAACGGGAAGTTATAAACTCCCCAATAAAAGACCATTCAACCCCAAGAAGTCATGTGGAAGAATGATGTTTAGTAAAGAGGTGACTACACTACTCCCTCATCAACAACTCATGATCTCAAGTCTCATGAGAATATGATCTATGTCAACACTTTGAGAAACAGAATCGACTTCTCCAACAAAGAATTTGATTTGATAGTCAAAAATATCAACTATTTTCTCTATAATTGAAACATTGGTACCTAAATAAATCTCTTCCCAAATCAAAACATGAGAGATATTAGGATGATATTTCCCATGTCAAGAAAAGTGGAAAACATCATGAATACCAATTAACTATACCAAAAATTCCAACCGATAAGAAACCTTCCCAAGCTACTCAGTGACCTTAAATGGTCCAACATATCTTGAAACCGTCTTTTTGTGCTTTCTCTACTAACAGTGGGCCAATCAAGGAGAAACATTCAAGAAAAAATGATCACCTACAGAAAACTCCAATGGAAAACATTGTTTATCCATATAAAATTTCTTCCAACTCTAAGTTATATCCATGCATTGATGCATATCTTAAACTCTCATAGATGTCTCATGAACCAAACTTGATCCCACCAAAGAAGCTTCACCCACCTCTTCCCAACAAATAGGTGATATTTATGGGAACTTATAAAAATCCTTGAAATGATCAATTCTAATCAACTAATTATAACTATCATTATAAGAAAACTTAACTAGTCCTTAATGGTTATCCCATGATCCATAGAAATCCAAGACATATGAATGGAGAATATCCTCAAGAATCTGAATGATAATCTTAATCTAACCATTTTGTCTATGAATGATAAGTTGTACTCAACCTAACCTGAGTCCCCTTCACCTCTTGAAGAATCCTCTAGAACCTTTAAGTAAACCTACTATCCCTATTTGAAACAATGGTATAAGTAACCCCAGGTAACCTCATAATATCCTACACATACAACTTACCAAAATCTTCAAATTTAGTGGTGTCCATAATTGAAATGAAATGAGATGACTTTTTAACTAATTAACCACCAGTCAGATATCATTCCTCCCTCTGGAGTCCACGGTAATCCAACAACAAAGTTCATGGGCAACTCATCCCATTTCTAAACCATAACATGGTAGAATTTAGAGCTAACAAGAAGGTTTAAGATGCTTCATCTTTATCTACTTTCTGGTGTAATAGTGGGACACATAATCTGCAATGTTGTGCTTAATAACTGACCATTAGAATCACCATATCACGTCATAATACATATTCGTAGTGCCTAAATGAATAGTCACTGAAGAGCTATGATCATCAAATAGAATTGATCTCTTCACAGATGTTGGGTTGAAAAACTAATCCTTGAAGTGTAGAATACCATCTAAAGAGAGAGGCCAAATAGAAATGGTCTCCCTGCCATATAGGGTTTCTCGAATTTTTATGAACTTTTTCATCATGTGGCTGACTCTATAGAGTAAACTCAAGGAGAGCTGATGATAACTAAACACTGGTAAAAATTATACCTAAAACATCCTCCTAAGCATCCAGATAAAACTAAGAAAAAATCCCCATAAGGTTCCACTCCTCATTCAATTCCAAAAATAGCATGTGATAGTGATTTCCTACTGAGTGCATATGAAACAAATTTCCCATTCTTTAGGGTGAAGGTGATGTCAATGTCAAACATCTAAATGAATTACTCCCATCATATCGATCTAAGATTAATGTATTTATGATAAAATAAATATCTCAAACTCTTATGGATAGAAAAGACCATGAACCTCTCTATAAAAATATAGTTCTTCTAACACTTAAGAACATTCATAACCATGAAAATCTCTATATCATGAGTGGGTTAATTATTCTCATACGGTCATAAATGGAGAGACCTATAAACCACTACATGATCATTATGCATAATCACACTACCCAAACTAGTGTGAGAATAACCACATAAAACCAAATACCCCTTACCAGGCTCATGTGAGAATAACCACATAAAACCAAATACCCCTTACCAGGCTCATGTGAGAATAGAATCAAAGTTAGTGTCAAAAGATGTTTTATCTCATATAAAGAAGACAGAAACTTTATATCTCATATGAATTTCACCCCTTTTTATTTAAGATCAGTTAAAGGTGATTCCAACATTGAGAAATCCTTTAAAACCTTTCAGTGGTTTCTAGAAATACCAGGGAATCTTTGAATCTCAAAGATGTTAGCTGGTTCTTTCCATGATAATATTTCTTATCCTTATTAGGATCAATTGATAATCCATGCTCAAAATTAGGTTCCCTAATAACTTCACTTCTTGGATCTAGAAGCTTCATTTTGAAAGATTTCCTTATAAACGATGGCTCCTCAGGGTTCCCAAAACCAAACTCAAATAGTTCTCATGCTCGTGCTTGGATCTCTAATAAAACAAAATACCATCCATGAACACTACCACAAAAGTGCTGAGATACTGATGGAATATTTAATTCATAAAATCAATGAAGACTTCTGGAGAGTTATATATAACAAATGACATCATAAGATATTTGTAATGGTTATTCCTTCTCTTGAAATTCATCTTCGGTATATCAAACACCCAAACCCTAAGAAGATGATAAGTCGACTAAATATAAAACTTCCAAACCCACTTTTTCCCCTTTAAGAGATCAAAAAATCATCCATATTAGGAAAAGAACAATTAGACTTAACCATTATCTAGTTTAACTTTTTAGATTCCACGTGTAATCGGAGTAAACTATATTCCATATTGGGAAAGAGAACAGAGGATGGCCAAGGCGAAACACTAGGGAAAACAAAACCTTTCATCATTAGTTCACCCAACAAAATCATGATCTCTTTTATCATTATTGCTACCATATGATAAGAATGTATTGAAATCGTCTGTGTACCTAGAACTATGTCAATATTAATATCCACCTCCCTCTCAGGAGTAAACTTTGAGAAACTATTTGGGATAATGTTAGGAAATCCCTGATAAATAGTGGTAAGATCAAAAACATAAGAATTTTTATCGGAATCAACTGCAACAATCCTGAGCTCAAGATAAGAAGGTCTTGCATGACCAAACCTCCAATCCCACTCTCCTTGAAACACCCATGTGCTCCCATTTTCCACATGAAATGAAACACGTTGATGATTACAATCAACCTAAACATGATTATCAAAAATATAATCTATCCCTATGATGATTTAAAACGTATCCATATCGAGAATGATGAGTTCCCAGACTAAATCTTCCTTGGTTATCGATCACACACAAGAAGGTAACTGAAACACATGCTCTTTCCTCTTCCAAATAAGTTTAACTAACTCTATAAAAAATTTCATGAGCTATGTAAAAAGTTTATTATTATCAAAAAAGAATATATAAATAAATGAGTGGGATGTACCAATATCAAATAAATAAATCTCTATTAAAGATTCAATATAGATGGTATCTCTCACCGTCACTAGACCCACATCTTCCTCCTCTGAAAAATCATCTACTTCATGAAGGTTCTTAACACCTAATGCATATGGCAGGAGCCTTGTAGTCTTTGAAGAATCTGACTTCCCCACAGTAGCCTTTATATCCAAAGATCCTTGACCATAACGAGGCACGAACGTATCCTAGTATAATCATTTTAGATTACTATAATATCCACAAATATTACACATATTCATAAGCATATGAAAATAATCCCTTATGTTCCCATCCTTTCCACAATAATAGAAAGTTAGAGGCACACTAATAGTTGTAACTAAAGGTGGTGAGGAGGAATTTTGTTGAGAACTACCACCACCACTTCTTTGATAATAATTTCATTTCCTTTTCTTTTCATATGTGCCATTGAATATTCCACTAAGTGGAAGATAAGGGAAAGAATAACCAACCCCACCCTCCATATTTATCTCCTCCATCATCGCTTTGTCTACCATCTCTATATAAGTCAAATTATTTAGCATAAATACTTGTGATCTAATATATGGTCACAAAGTCTATAGGTACTTATGAGCCTTCAACTGGTCATTATTTACTACCTCTATAGAAAAAACCCCATTGAAAACTGATTGGTATACACTGACATAGAACACTATCCCTATAGTAGAGAGAAAAACTTTATATAATTTTCCATCATTAGCAACTCTGGAAAAAAACTATTGGAAGAAGTGAGTCTTTAAACCCTTCAAGTAAAATACCACATTTTTGTCAGCCTATGCCATGGAATCCCACCATCTCTTGTTGGGACCCTCAATTCAAAACATTTTTCACTTAAAATTAATAATCTCAAGTGTATCCAGGAATTCAAAGATCTGATCAATATTTTCTATACAATATTCACCTCATTAGGCTCATTAATACCTTTAAAGTGCAGTGGTTTCATGTAAAATAACTCTCATGATCGACCCCATTCTCTTATAGCTCATGGTTGTACATCAAAAACAGCATTCTTATGATACGTTTTGACAAATATCTAAAACTTCACACATGATTTCCTCGATATGATTCTAATAGAGGGGTGGATTACCTTAAGGAGCATCAGTTGCACCATCCTAAGGAACCCATGAAAGATACCTTAGAGGCATTCTGTTACACACTGAAATAGAAGAAATAAGATGAAAATAAAATAATCTCACTTAAAATCAGAAAACCCATAAGAAAAAAATGTGATTAACATAAAAACTCAAAATAGGATACACACATCCTAGTGTCACATGGTAACTTGAGTCGCATCATGGTAAGAGTTGGCTAGACACTCACTGCAACTTACCTCTCAAGCACATACAATCCTATATCATATCTATCAAATTCCCAAAATTGGGGTGAACCTAACCTATGATACCAAATTTTGAATAACCCAACCTGAATACCCTCTCAATCTAGTACCCAACCTTAATTTCCACATACCCAAAGGGAGTTATTGATCCCCACGAGCAAGATAATAGCACGGGGGCATCAAAAAATAACCATAGGGAATGATTTTTCCCAACCTAAAGTAGAAAACCTGACATGTATATATATAACATATATATATATAATAGAAGTAAAAATGAATATATATGTCATAACTAAAAAGAAAAAATGAATGTGAGAAAACTAAAAAGGTATCAAAACAATCTCTAAGAGACCATCCCAATAGAGAAGGACAACAAAATCCAAAAAAACTAATCCAAAAATATGTGTGTGATAGAATGGGAAAACTCCCACCATCTTACCACCAACTACCCAATCCAGCTGACATAAAAGATCACCACCTAAATAAATAACCTATCGTTTCTTTGCATCAAAAAAATACAATGGTCTATGAACTGCTGAAGGGCTACATAGGGTGTGAGATAATGGGATCAGTGGGATCCCACCTAGGTGTTCCATAAAAAGTTTATGTATATATAGTATAAGAATTATCAAATTTAAATAAAATAAGGAATTATAAACAATTTATCAATTTTATATAAAAATCATGGAAAAAATTCAATTTCCCCCTTTTTCCACATTTCCAAAAATAAAACACATAAATCAGTTTCAAATAATTTCATATATTAGAGAATTCATATCAAAAAAATAAAAGAATGTATCACATATCATATCAAATATGTGGTAATACAACTAAAATATTACAAGCTAAAATGGTCAATTCATAAGAAACAACACTCCAAGGATCACCACTATATTAGGCTATCGTGGACACTCGTACCCCTAACATAGAAAATCATGCATGTATCAAGCACCTAGACAAATGCATCATTTCTAGGTAGCAGAGGAACACCCTAGAAATTGAACCTTCCCAGTAGTGTCTATCAACTACCTAAAAAACATGCCAATGGAGTAGAGTAAATCCCTATAAGAAAACCCTCTAACAATATCAATGAACAAGGTTTATTGTCATAACTTCTACCTAAGTACCCATGGCTTCCCATGTGAAATTTTTTTTCAAACAAATACATCAAAACCATTATTTTAAAACTATCTCAAAAATCTATTTCAAAATTATTTGAAATTACCTCTTCATTTACAAAAACAATGGGAAAACAAACTTTTATCAAAAAAACATTATCCACACACATAAATCAGCCGTCTAATCGTGAAAATTCATTTTATAAAATAATTTATTAAATTAGAAAAATTCATTTTATTCAAAACGGGATAGAGATAGAACCACATACCACAAACTCAGGGTCTTACACTTATGCAAAGGGATCCACCAATAAACAGAACACAATAATTACAAAGGAGTCACTGTAATTAATCCTTGTATCTTATATAGTTAATTTAATAAAAAAAATTGAAGGAAGATAGGTTATATTACAACAATCCTCAAAAAAATGCACCTTTGTTACACCACAACCAAAAATGGAATAGCCCTTATGGGAAGATCACATGATAGATCTAGAGGAAAACAAGATAATTACCATCATTGATCAAAAAATACAATAGCACAAAAAATCCCTAATGATATCAAATTAAATGGACAAGAAAAATCAATTAATTACTATAAGAAACACATCACAATTGCAACAATGATCAATCTCTAGATGAAACAATCCAGAAGGGTCAGAGGTCTCCAAAATCACTCCTAAGACCCTATATGTTGAGAGTAAGGATGATGATGATTAATGAATAAACAAATCATCCATGTATCTCCCTAAAATCCCAAATCATGATTATTACACAGTGTGTAATCCCATTACACATTGTGTAATCCATGAAAATCAATTACAAAAAAAACTCAACACTTTTTAATAAAAACATAATTTTACCATTACACAGCATGTAACTTTTACACAACGTGTAATCATTTCATTCCCTATATCCAGTTCATGGATTTTTTTTTAGGCGAACAATACAAGTAATGTAATATATTTAAAGAGTGTGTAATCACACTGAAGATGGTGAAAAATCCATATTCCTACAAAAACCCCCAAAACTATTCTATAATTATCTAAACTCATGGAGAATCCTACAAATCCATTAAATTATTATGTCTAGAGTCCATTAATTAAAAAAAATACATATTCAAATTTTTGTTCATTTTCCACAAAAAAATCTCTCTAATATCAGGACTCCCATGATACACCCAATTAAAGAAGAAAATGAACCAATGTAGGGAAATACAAAAAAGATGGTATTGGGATTTTATAAATTTGATTCTTATAAAAATCATATTATCCTTCCTCGAGTCAAATTTGATGTGTTATGAGTCATATATTGGATCTCTTGACTTAAATTCCATGATAATTTCTAAGATAGAAAAATCACATATAAAATATTAAAATATCCCATGGTCACCTATTAATACAAGGTTGACTATAAATTCCATAAGAAATTTTTTTCCCATTTTATTAGTGTATTTAGAATAAATTCACAAAGAAAAAAAGATATAATATTTATATTATTATTATGAGGTAAAATATTATTTCACTAGTCATACCAAGGATAGTGAGGATGAATACTCATTAGAAATTAAATCTGGATCCATGTCTATTTTATGGACACCCTTAACTATTTCATTCGTTATGAATAATTAAAATTTCAAGAACATAATTTATTTAAGGAGGTTTTGTAATGGCTTGAAATTTCACTATGTATTTTCCTTAAATAAATATTAGTTTTATATACACATAACACCAAATTAAAATGAGATTATACATATTAAAGGAAAATTATAAAAGAAAATTATAATAATAATAAAACCACTATAAAATAAAAACAATAGAGATCGATTAAAAATTATTACATTTCAAGTATAAATAACTAAAATGATTAAAAATGATTTTTCTTTCTCAAATAACTATTTAAAGTGTTAATAAATTAAACCAAATTCTTTTAAATTAATATTATGATAATATATAATATTACACTCTTTAAATTATAAATTGGTATATAATAATATCATGAACACTTGATATTTAAAAATTAAATTTTTCAATAAAAGCAGTTTTGATTATATTTTATATTATCATATAAAATAAAATTTATAGATTTTACATTTCTAATTGGATAAAATGAATATAATTGTTTAATTTATAATTTCATAATTATCTTAGTATGAATATTTTTAATTTTTATGAAGTAATTGTTATTTATTGAATATTTAAAAATACATTTTTTAATAAAACCATAGCGTTTATGACTCAATCCAGAAGTGGGTATAACTTAAAAAATATAAAATATTTTTTTAATGATCAATTATGAATCTAAAAAGTATAACTAAAAATATTTAAATTCCATTATGAACTTAGAAAATATATATTTAATATTTTATGAACTTAATTAATATTTTCCAATAAAAGAAACTATTTTTTGTTTATTCTATTAATTAAATATTATTTTTTCAAAATTTGGTTTTCGATTATTTGAAAGAAACATAACCTTTTTTATAACAAAAAAAATTTAATCATGAAAATAAATTGTATGGATAATTTTATCCTAAATATAAATTTTAAGATTAAAAATACACTATTCTAAAAAAGGGTTTTTACATGTTACGTACACTGATGAAAAAAATTAACATTTATTATAAATGGAAATTTTATGTGATAAAATTTATTTCATATTTTGAGTCATTAGTTTCAAATTATGTAAAAATTTTCATGTTATTTTTATTCAAAAAAAATTATTTACATAGGAAAAAACTAGTTACTATAGTAACTACCCAAAAGGGTTAAAAGGGATAACCAACGGCGTTGAAGGACTAACATATTAAAAACATGTTTATAATTTAGATTTTGAGATTTTTATAGACCTAAAATTCTCTAAAATTTATTATTGTTCATTTTTTAGTTTTTTTTACAAGTTAAACATGTGATCTCTTTATAGTGAGATCAAATAATTACAAAAAATGTCATTCCCACCACTTATAAAAGGGTCCTCTCACCACCCCATAAATAACCCTACTTAATTTAGCTTTCCTATTTAAAATATACCTTTTTTATATCCCCTAGAATCATACTTCACTTCATTAATATTATGGAAAAAATATTTTGGCTTAATACCACCCTTTCTAATGAATCCTCTTAGGGAATCTCAATGTAATCAACGTAAGTAATAACATTCTCAAAATGTAGTTTCTTTATATCTTTCCATTTCAAATTTATTTTTAAAGAAATACTATTATAAAGTAATTATTTTTTTTAATCAATTTTTTATATTTTAGGAATAATAATTAACCATCTTAAACCTTTTACATTAATAAAAATAAAATGTTATTTGTGTGTTTTTGTAGACTACTCCCTCCATGAATTGATGACTTCTATGTTTCACTACTGCATATCTTATATAATTATAAGGATTGAATTTATTAATAAAATTGAAATATATAATATAATTATTATTCTTATTAAAAGATAAATTGTAATCCACATTCATTATCTCTCATTAATTGATAAATTAAAACATTAATTGTGCGAACGTGCAGACTACAGCCTTTGTGAGGTAACATATTTTATTTTTCATCAAGATTATTTTTTATTTGTTAAAATTCATTCAAATTAGATTCAACACCATAAAATTATATAATTATTATAATTATTCTTCTATAATAATGATATTAAACAAATAGAAACCACTTTCACAGCCATACTCATCCATTCAATATGGTATACTCATGTTTGGGTTGATCTAACAACCAACTTGAAAAATGATATAAAATAATATTATGGATTACTATGAGAACTTCATTACTAATGATAAATGATATAAGTATTTCAATAATAATTTTATATCGGTTCTATAATTGTAACATTAATATTTAACTCATTAATTAAGATATCAATGTTTTTTTATTAAAAATCACTGAAACATACTCATCGCCAATTTCATCTTTACAAGTCATAATAAAAAACCCCATAGAATAAAATTAGAAAATTATAAATAATTAAAAAAAGAATTAATTACCTTGTATGATTTTAGAATGATGAAATTCGTGATAATATTAAAGAAAAACAATTCTATAATGAAACTATTTCAAAATAGTCCAGAATACTCACACATGATATTGAAAATAGATTATAGAAAACTAATTTAAATGTAGAAAATAATTATAAATAAAGTTTATAAAAGATTATATATATGAAATATGTTCTTAAATATGTGATTAAGATGTTTATTATTGTTATACATTAGATTCAATCATTTTAGTGGAATTCATTGATTATGGTAAGAATTTCTTTGTCTCAAATTTAATTTCTTCATAAATTTTCATTTTGTGGTCTATGATATATTTAATATGGTGTGATTACATCCTAATGAATATATTTTAAAACATTTATGTAATTTATGAGGTTTGAATATCTATATTTTTTACTTTCTTTCTAAGTCTTTCAACTCAAAGATTACAAAATCTATAAAATTTTATTCTTTAATTTAATTTTCAAATAAAAATTTTCTTTTAGAGATAATAAATATGGTGAATTTATATTATTTCTAAAACTACCATCATTTTATTTGGTTATTAATGCGGTTTTACATTTCCCCTTGACTCATATTTCACCTAAAGTGTTTCTCATAAGTGAAACCAGCCCTGACTCTTATTTCCTATCAGGAACCTACAATTTCCATATCTGTGTTCATTAAATGATTTTGAAGATGTCAATATTTAGGCCTAAATATTTGATTAAGTTCATTTTCTAATAATTTTACTTTAATTAGTAAGTTTTATATAAATTTTTAACATTTTCTATATATTTTATTTTTATTAAAGTGTGAAAATAATATCGTTTCAATGTTTTCCATGTGAACACATATTTCCACCATTTTTTATTTTTCTATGAAACATTATCTCTACACTTACATGGTTTTTTAAAGATACTTCAATACTCTATGTTTTATAAATATTTATTTTTTTAATAAGTATTTTTAAAAGGTCAAAGATATTCCATATTTCCAAAGTGATTTTTATAATTCTCCTAAATAGTGTTTTTCAGCTATTTAAACATCTTTTGACATATTTTATTCTTTATATAGGATATTATTCAAATGTTATAATATAAAATTATTTCACTCTATGTCTTATGAAATTTTCTTTATTATCGGATGAGTGATCCATCACATCCTTTGTCTTACCTAACCATATATTATGAATGTACATAACTTTTCTTCTAATGTATTTCCTTCATTAATACCTTATTTTACATTTATTTTATTGAAGGAAATTCACCTTGATGTTATACATTGGTTTATTGGGAAAAATATTAACTAAACTAAATACCCATTATCTATACATTGTAAATACCATATATTTCATTGAATGTTATCTTCCTATAAATTTATTATTATTATTGGATGCCCATTTATATTTCAAGGGTTTGACATGTTTATTGATGGAATTGTGAAATATTTTTTTATATCATGCCACTTTTAAAGTATATAAAACACATTATTTTTACAAGGGTAATTTATGATATGATGATTATTGATTTTATGTGACTCCAATATAAACTGTACAAGTAATTTTTGGAAGGTTTTACCCTGATAGTTCTCCGATTCATTGAATCAAGAATTAATCTTTGGAGATGACATGTTTATGATAACTTAGAAGCATGAATTGGTAATTATTTATGATACCCTGATGAACAACCATGGTAATATTCTTTTTATGACACCTTAATGATTAAATTTGGTGATATGCATATGATTACATGTATTATTATGTGGTCAAAATATTTAAATTTCAATATCCTATTATAATTATTCACCTATGTTAAATGCTTTATTTAATGATTCTTGGATTATTATACTTATTTTATTGGATATTATTTCTCTATTAGTTGTTGTTATACCGTAATTACATTATCATACCCACATTATGATATTATTCTCTCTTATGATCTTTGATTATTATTACTTATGTTTACCCTTATTGTGTGTTTGATCTCACTTGATTTATATGTTTCCATTTCCCTAAGTAATAAAGAAAAGTAATATATATGGTGTGTATGAAATAGTATCTTGTGTGGAGAATGTTTGAGAGATTTTGAAGGCTTGTTATAGATTAATTATCTTCTTATATAGTGGTAAAAATATCTACTAGTTGAAAAATTCATGGGTTTCATTAGTTTAAAATTTTTCATAATTTTCTAAAACTATAAAGATAAAATATTGTAGGAATTTATACAGTACAATATTTGATTTATGTTATGTAATTATGGGATGGTTATTTTTGAGGAGTCATAATTGATATAAGAGAATGGTTTTGATAAATTTTTAGATTATGATATTATTATTTGAGGTTATAAATGTTATCATGGGTATATATATTAAGTTTTTTTATAATCTCAAGGTTATAGATGACCCTTTAGGTTAGTTTTTGAAATGTTGAATATTTTAGGGATTATGATAAGTTATCTTTCTCAAAAACCCTAGGGATGAGTCTTAGAGATAAGTCTCAATATAGGATAATATCCTAATGTTTTGGTAAATTTTTTATTGTTTGGTTCTCTTGGAAATTAAATCCTTGTTTTCATACTAGAAAGTGGATACAGGTATGAGGTAGGTTCACCTAGGGGTAATCACCCTGGAAAAGTTTGGTTGGGTATCAAATCAGTCTTCACTACGGTGCACGATGAGTGTGATTGTGACTATAGGCATGGATAGAAACTCCCTTGGTATATGGTTTGGTTAATCATAATCCACATATAATACATCATGAATGATTTTTAATGTTAAGGAAATAGATCAAAGAATATGAGAAAATCCAACCTAAAGAAACCTACATTTAATTGAGAGTGATTGAGGTTTAACTAAAAGAAAATGTAATAATTTTAAAGTAAATCATTTTGAGGTATAATTTTTCAAGTAATTATCTTATAATAATTCTAATAAGTATTTAATTGTTAATCACTTATGACTAACTTCTTTTGGTCTTAGTAATGGCCCAATCCTTATGGATCCAAGTTAAAAATGGATGTCATGGACAATATAGATATTTTCCAAAAGGGAATCCCAATGGGATAATTTATTGAGTGAGAAATCTTATGATTATTAAAAATTATCTATCAAGAATTTTGATTAACATCATGAACCTATTTGAGTTTACAAGAACACCAAATAAGATAAGGGTTTATTATCATGAATGTTCAGGTGATAAATATTATGAAGGAATAGATATTCAATTTCTTTATTATAAAAAATGTGGTAAGAATAACCTAGGGGAATGTATTAAACTAATTGGGAGATGTTTTATGTGTATTAAAGGAGGTAAAAGAGTAACTAATTACTAAGAAAACATAAGGAGCTTAGTGGACATGGTGAAAGGAAATAGTGTTTTTATAGAGGTTCCATGAATATATCAATGTCTTAAATGTGGTGAAGATGGGAATTATCCAATTCAATTACCTAATCTAAGGGAAAATAAGGATTATATGAAACAATAACTTCCAAAACAAGGGAAGTCATATGCAGCCAAAACCATGGAAGTGGGTTCTGAAAATAATATAGAATGAGGAATAATGATCACCTACTCAAGAACAATGAGATTTTAATTCTTCACTTTATCCTATGTACCCTTAATAGTTACAAAAAACATAAAATATTCACCCTGATGAGTAGATGTTAAATTATTAACAAAAACGTTTCATGGTATGATTATTTTGTCCCAAGTGTATAACTCCTCCCTAATAGATGTTTATAGGAACAAGATTCCTATAAAATAATTTCATAATTACTTTAGTAAAATTTTATTTGATAATAGTAATGGATTGGATCTATCGATAGAGAATCCATGATAATTAATAAGATAAGAAAATTGCATCTAAAATCCTATGTCAACCCAAGATCACCTTATGAAAACCTGAATTTTCTATACAATTTATTTCAAGATTGATGAAATAAAGATACACATAAAAAATTACAAAAGATAAAGATCCATAGTGTCTTTAGGTAATTAGAAAGAGATCAGAACAACTTGAAATAGGGATAAAATTACATTATTTAAAAACACCATAACATTCCCATAAAAATATATTAATCTTCTAAAACTGCATGAGATAACCTGGGTGCATACATAAGAAAGGAGTGAGATATAAAGGTTAGAAAAACAATAGTCAAAAAATCGCATGATGAAAGGAATAAATGGGATCCAAGAGGTATATAAAAGTACTATAAAGAGTGATAATCATAAACATGAACATCATATCATGATATAATATGATAATATTAAGGGATCATAGGAAATCAAAAACAACATGAAACATAACATTATAAGTGTAATTTAAGGCTAAGATATAATACATCATAATTAGTGTGCTTCGGATAACCACTCATACACCATTATTGATATCTCATAAGATAAAAATAATATATAATTCTTTGTAGGACTATATAATTTTGGGCCTACAAATCACATTCATATTCTATACCTGAATTTGTGTGCCACATAGATCATATTTCATCATATTTAAAACCATGATTAAGGAGTGTGTGTTAAATACATGGAATTCATCAAAAAATGAAGGATATACATGTCTAGGTTAATACCCCTGAGTGGAAAGGGGTATGGGTATTCACAACATTAAATTTTGGCATGAAAATTAATGGAAAATTTTCAGCATCAAAATGATTGTACATAAAGTTTATGTAAGGGTTTAATGAGAGTGACAGGTGGTCTCAATAATAAAAAAAATATGCCTTTAATAGGGATAAAAATGTCCTTTATTAGACCTATAGATGTTCTTAAAACTAGAGAAATATTAAAATCCCATGTATTTTATCAGTGCTTCTAAAAGTGGTGATAAAGGTTACCTTTTTCGTTCTTAAAAGGTGATAATAAAGGGGCATGTTGTAGTGTGTTGTAACTACACGCTACAAAACCAATGTAGTGTGTGTTAGAATCACACCTCAGCACCAAAAACACAATGAAATTAGAAAAATCAAGTACCAATAAATAATTTAAATGAAATAAAATTTATAACACAATTTCAAGAAAAAACGGTATATTATAGACATTTCAAACATTGGTTTATTCAATTAAATAAGTAAAAATTATTTCATATATTCAAAAACATCTTTGTTCCTTTCTATTTGGATCCTAACCCCTACATGAGAAAAAAACAAATCTGTATAAGAAAAAAATTCCTATGTTAATAACAACATAAAGAAATAAATTAACAGAAAGTGTTGATTTTAAACTAAACTTTGAGTCACACTAGGAACACTGTGAATCTAATTGAGTTGTGGTTGACTCTTTCTCATCGCAACATTTCTTGTTCATATTCAAGCATTGTATATACGAAAATTAACTAAATAATTATAAAATAAAAATGATAAGTAAATTCATTAGGTAATAGAATATAGAATAATGAGAAAACAATATAGAATTTTTTTCTTAGTTTTGGAGATGTTATGTACATTTTAAATTAAAATGACACTTATATATTGAAAATACACACTTAGAGTCATAACACTCACACTGTGTGTCAGATTCATGTGAGGATTATTCCTACATGTCTCAAATTACTTTTTTATTTTTTTCATAAAGTCTAAAAATAATCCAAATGCGCTTTCTCAGTTTTTTGTATATTTTTTATCTTATTCACTAAAATGTCATTTTAAACTACAAAAACACACTTTGAATCATACCGGTCAAATAGTGTGTTGGATCAATGTGATACTAATTAATACATGACAAAAATTATTTATGAATCATTTTCCTAAACTATAAAGATAATCTGTGTGTGTTTTCTCAACTTTTAGTGAGTGACACTTTGACCTAAAATGTCGATTTTAAACAGATAATGGACACATTGAGTCATACTAGGAACATGATGAATATAATTAAAATTTGGTTGATTTTTAAACATCAAAAATAACATATATATTTCTTCTTCTAAAGTATCAAAACAATACGAATGTGTTTTCTCATTTTTTTTAGTAGGACTACTATCCTTTTTTCTAAAATTGATGTCATTTTAAAAATAGATTAACTTGGAGTCATACTGATCACATCAAGCATCGTATTTAGATGAGACTGATTCTAGAATATCTCAAATGCCTGATGGATATTTTTTTTAAAGTATAAAAATAATTTTAATGTGCTTTCATCATTTTGGGAATGTTTGTAGTCTTTTTTTACGAAAATTGCATTTTAAACTAGAAACACACACTTTGAATCATACTTATCACAAAATGTGTCTATTTTACATGATATTTATTCCTACATATCAAAAATGACTTGTGAATATTTGTACTAAATTATCAAGACAATCGATGTTTCTTTTATCGATTTTCTTTGAGTGAAACCTTTTGAACTAAAATGTCAATTTTTAACTGATAACAGACACATTGAGTCATAACAAGCACATATTGTATCATATTGATGTGTGTTTAATTCTTGAACATAAAAAATTACTTATATATCATTTACCAAAAGTATAAAAACAATCCAAAAAAATTTCTTAGTTTTGAGTAAGTTGGTTTTCCTTTTTACTAAAAGTGATGTCAATTTTAAATAAAAAGATGCACTTCGATTCATATTAGTCAAATCATGCATCAGTTTAAGGTGAGGATTATTTCTATATATCTCAAATGACTTATGGATAATATTACTAATATATCTAAACATTGAATTTTTTTACTCAATTTTGAGTATGTCACTTGCCTTTTTTACTAAAATGTCATTTTAAACTGGAAACACGCACTTTGAATCATATTAATCACATCATATATCAGTTTTATATAAGACCAATTCCAAAACATCATAAATGACCTATGAATTAATTTCATAAATTATCAAGAAAATATGAGAATGCTATCTTTATTTTCAGTGAGAGACACTTTTTGAACTAAATTGACGATTTTAAACTTGTAGTGGACACATTTTGTGATACTGGGCACATTTTGTATCATATTGAGGTGTGTATGATTAATACATGTCAAAAATGACTTATTTATAATTTAAATAATGTATAAAAACAATCGAAATGTGTTTTCTCGGTTTTGAGTAGCTCATTTGTCCTTTTTACAAGAATTGATGTGAATTTTAAATAAAAAGACATAGTTGGAGTCATATCAGTCACATCGTGTGTCAAATTTAGGTAAGGATGATTCCTACACTTCCAAAATGAATTATGTATCATTTTTATAAAGTATCAATACAATAATAATATTTTTACTTAGTTTTAAATTTATCAGTTGTCCTTTTTACTGAAATAAATGTAAATTTTAAATAAAAAGAAGCACTTGGAGTCATACCGATCACACCGTGTGTCGGATTGAGGTACAGATGATTTTTACATGTACCAAAAAACTTTTTTATTGTTTTCCCAATGTATAAAAACAATATAAATGTTTTTTCTCAATTTTAAGTATGTCATTTTTCTTTTTTATGAAAATGTCATTTTAAATTGAAAACACGCACTTTAACTCATACATATCACATCCTTTATTAGTTTGATGTGAGACTGGATCCTATATTTTAAAAATGATTTATTAATATATGTTCTAAAGTATAAAGAAAATATGATCATGTTTTCTCAATTTTCAATGAATGAATCTTTTTGAACTAAAATGCCAATTTTAAAATAATTACAGACACATTGAGTCATACCAGGAACATCGTGTATCAGATTAAGGTTAATCTGATTAATAGACATCAAAAATTACTTATAAAAACTTTTATTAAATTATAAGAACAATATAAATATTTTTTATTAGTTTTTAGAATTTCAGATGTATTTTTTACTAAAATTAATGTCAATTTTAAATAAAAAGAAGCACTTGGAGTCATATCATCCACATCGTGTCTCGAATTGAGGTGAGGTTGATTCCTACACATACCAAATTCTAAAAACACCTAAACACTAATTTTACCATGATTTTTATTATATTTATTTTTCTAAATTCTAACACTACATATTTACTTGATGTTCTTAGCTGAAAAACATTTCTCGCTGTTGAATGTCATGAGAGAAGATGAAGCTCATGTGTCAATTATATCAAGAGAAGTCACCCTAAGGGGAACATGATCTTCCTATGATCTTCTATATTTCTACAATGAGAAATGTTTTTTGTGTATGAAAATATATTCAATATATAGTATTGGAAGTTCGACAAATAAAGGAAACTGAAAAGGAAATCATGGTAACATTGAAAGAAAGAAATATTTTATCTCTTTTGTGGATTGTTACAGAGAGTCGAAAGAAAAATATGATTTCCCAAAATATATATGAAAAAACTAAAAATTATTATATAAAAATTATAAATAAATTAACTTATATACAGTAGATAAAATAATGAAAAAAATAATTAAATAAGTAGTAGTAATTAACCTTTTCATGATGGTTTTATACATTCTTGATGCATTCCCTTATTCTCATTATGTTTGTTGTAGGCTCAAAGTTCAATCTCTTATGAGCATGAGAAGCTCTGAAAAAAAACACCCCAACTCAATCAAAAGAATATACCTATGTAAGAAAATAATTATTATATGATTAATTCAAAAAATAAATAAAGTAAACATAAATATAAAACAATACATTAATATTATGAACAATGATTTTACTATGAAACTAGCAAGATCACCTCTTTGATTGAGAAGTGAAGGGAACTTGAAGGAAAGTGATAAATCAAAACACTACAGGGTAAAAATATTTTTAGGTAAAATAATTTTGTGGAAGTTTTAGTGTGGATAACATGAAAGAGGGAAAAACCACCCCAACTCAAACAAAAGAATCCACCAGTATATGAAAAAAATCTTATATGATTAATACTAAAAAGAAATAAATAAAACATAAATAAGAAATAACACATTAATTATATGGACAATGATTTTACTGTACAAATATCAAGATTACATTTGTGATAGAGAATAGGTTGTTTTATTGCTCTTCCTGCAAAGGCAGTGAAGGGAACATGAAGTAAAGTGATAAATACAACACTATAGGGGTAAAACATATTTGAGGGAGAATAAGTTTATGGAATTTTTGGTGTATAAAGGGGTGAAATATGGACATAAATATTCTAAAATAAATAAAATCTATAAAAAATAATGAAAATTATATCAATATTTTATTATATAATTTTTCTTCAAAATAGGGAATGTATATCGTAGCATTACCTTTATATCTCCCCAAATGGTTTCCTTCATTATAGTTTTTTCTTCCAAGGGATTGGTAACATCATTATGTGTCAAAGAAATTATCTGCATTTGGACTAGCATGAACAGATTACGATCTCCCAATGAAAAGGTCATCCTCGATTGAATTTTCATCTGACCCGAAATTTGTTTTAGCCACTAGTAGGACAATCAACCAATTCTTGTTTGCTGGATCTAAGACATTTAATACTTGAAATTCTTGTGATTCCATTATGAATGGATCTTCTTTTTACCCTTAAATGAAAAAATTTACCTTCATAAAGCCCATTTCAACAACTTTCACTGCAGTCATATTGTAAACCCATTTGAAAAGGGAAATTGGAACTAGAAATGTTGTATAGTCCAACTCATATATCTATTTGATAATGCCAAAATATGAAATATTTTTAATATCTCTGATTTTCCTTGTATTGTTTTCTAATATTATACAGATTGATTTTGAGACAAGGCGCTGAGAAAGCTTGCAATTTTGAGGCCCGGTGTGCCAAGAAATTTTTTTTTGTAAAATATAAAAATATTTAATAGCACACTCACGTGGTGTTTCTGAAAAAGTTAAATAACACTGAAATAGTTTCCCAGATCATAAATATAAGGGTACTGTTGAATTCCGAATAGTGTCTTTACCCTAGGTTTAACCTAAATTTTGTTAGTGTGGGTCACCTATAGAAAAAAGTCACCAAGGACATAACCATAAATAAAATAATTATATACTTTTGTTTAAATACTCATAAATCATGAATGGGGACTCAGATAGGAAATATGATACCTCCATTTATTTTGTAATGTGTTCTTTCCTTATTCATGATATAACCATTTTCGACACAAGGTTTTTGTGGAAAATCCATCGCGGGCACAGAAACAAAAAATATAGCTAAAATATTTTTTTTTTCTCCAACACTGTGATTGAATCATCATTAAATAGGAGATTATGGGGAAATCCCAGGGTTAGAAACACAACCCGGGATATGTTAGAGGACCATTTGATATAGAGAGAGATATCTATAGAATCCTCTCAATCGAACGCCGACGGATCGCGAATTGACGATCAACATACCTCAAATTTGACAGATCTTGCCAACCACAATAACGATGCATCATTCTTCATTATAGAATGATCTAATTTGAGGTTGTGTGTGTTTTTTAATTTTTTAATTCCCCATTATTAATTTCTATAAAGAACATGAATCAATTGATGAATGGATTGATTCATGGATTGTGTTTATTGCGGGAAGGGATTTATTTTTGAAGGGATTTTATCATGAGAAGTCTCAATGATTTAATTTGGTGATGGTTTAACTTCCCATTCTAATGGAAATGAAAAAAGATCAATATGAACATCGATCAAGGTTCATTCCTCTTAATTAATTTTCATTTTCTCCCCCAATTCCTCATTTCACCACATGCATTCTTCATTGGCATGGGGTTCACCACATCCCGATCAATCGATCGTTGTGCACTTGATTCTTGGCGCAATGATCCAATATCATAAAATATGGATCAACAGGGAATGATGGAGGTTCTATGATAGAAAAAAGTGATTCAAAAAATGAATGATTTCCAGATTTTCACTATTCAATGCACAACAAAGAACAACAATTTGATCTATTTTTCAAGATAGTCTAACAACGGGGCGTGTTGTTCCACAATGACGATGCTTGGATGATCCTAGATCTGTAATTGTTTAATGTCTTGGGAATCAACGGAGATATTAGTGCTCGCATAAGTAGAGGCAGCGATAGTCGTCGTAGGTGGCGGCATGCGGTGAGGATGGTGGAGGTGGCCGGGGCCGCAGGCAGCGGTGAACTACAGTGGTGGTGGACCACAGTAGCAGATGTAGGATGATGGTGACGATGGAAAATGTGGCATGATAGTGGTGGCATGAGATACAAAGTGAGATAGATGGGGAAGGCCAGGCCAGTAGGCCAAGTTGGATCAACCTGGAGGGTCGGGTCGGACCCGAGTTGGATCTGGGGCAACAAGGTAGATCCTATTGCGGTCAACCGCAGCCAAAGACCACAATGGTCAACCGGAGTTTCGTGACAAGTCGAGCTACCCTGGTCACAGAGACTACAAAAAAATATATAATTATGTGGTATATAATAATTCATAGAAGTTTGAGCTTCCATGGTGGTCGGTCGGCGCGGTCGGTTGACCAACCACGGTGTTCGGTCCACAGGTGCGGTGACCCTTAAAATTACCAAACAAGCATAACTACTAGATGAAGAATCAAATCGATGAGCCATCTATGGAATTGAGACCCTAAAATTGGGAAGTTCATTTTGAGACAAGAAGTAAGTTCTTAGTTTCAACCAATATTAGTTTATATTTTTCCCTTAGTCCTTTCCTTGAGGGTTCAGAATGACATTACATCCACATCACTAGATTGTATTCCCCTCTAGAGTTCCAGTCTTATATATAGTATGTTTTCCCTCCCTGAGACTAGAGTGATATCCTCCATCACCCATAGCGGAGTTTTTGGATTCATGTAAACCCCTTGATTTGGGAGTTGAACCACCATAAAGAGGGACGCATCGGTACGGTCGGTGGCATCCCCCAATGATTCTGTGCATGATCATCTATGTAGAGGGTTGATCCAAATTGGGTACGTGGTATCCCCCAATGGTTTTGGGTGAAATCCATGGTGTCCCCTTAGTCAGTTCTGGGCATGACCCCCTCTCTATGTATTATAGTCTCCCTTGACCAATGTGTTCTCTTCGGGTGGGGCCCAAATGAACCAAACCTCTTCATGGAGTGTCTCCAATTAAATCATGGCTTGAGGAGTGAGTTCTTTCATAACGAGCATGCTTAGACCGGAATCCTACGGCCAGAAGTTGGTTATGTCCACCTGATGGTGTGGTGTCTCTCTTGAGTATATCTAGATATTCTTGTTATATGTGTTTTATATATATACCTGTATAGAGTTGATTGTACTTCATTTGTTGTATTTCTTTGTGGTTTCGCAGTGTCCTACTGAGTATTGTTATACTCACCCATATATAGGCTTTTCCTGCACATGTCAGGTCTTTTGGAGATGATTGGCCTTTTGATGGAGTCCTAAGTAGACTAGGACTAGATGGTTCTTAGTGATACTAGACCGACTGAGGTGTGTTCCTTCGGCTTTCAGAAAGGTGTCTTAGTACATTTAATTTCATGTTAGACTTGTGCTATAGACTCTTTATGGTGGGATTGTATTTGTACCTATTCACTTTCTAGTAATTTTACTATCATACTCTATTAAGGGTTCTTAGTGGTATGAATTATTTTTTACTTAGTGGTTTTTTTCAATTTATCATTTTTCTGCTTGGATATGTGTGCATGTGTCTAGGTACTTTCGTTGAATGCCACCCATTTGTGGGATATTCTTGCTTAGTGCTAGTCACCTGCCCATGGCCTATTAGTGGAGGTATTTGGGTTTTCATGGAATGAGACCCTATGAGATGAGTTGTGAAAAAGTGTTATTAGAGTGGTTAGATCTACTTTAGGACTGGGAGTCTGTGAGGTTGGTTTGGGGCAATGGTGTTAAGTTCTTCGAGTCTGGCTTTCAGACCAGGGACACTAGTGTTGGTGTGATGGACGGCGTATCCATACTCCATGACTCTGATCACCTACTTTTCAACTCGGTAAATAAGAACACTGGTTGTATGGAAAAAATGGTACATTCATCATATAGGAAAGTTTGGGTTTTCCATGTCATTCTTGATTCATTTCCCCAGATATTCTCAGTTAACCATGGTAAATCTTATTTTATTTTAGGATGTATCCCCATAGATAGCCATATTGAATTCCACCCCATGATCATGAGGATGATCCAATTGGTGATGAGACATCAGTTTAAGGATTTGTACCATAGATAGCACCTCCAGGTGGTACACCAGCAATACCACCACCTATAGAACATCACACGGTACCTGCAGTACTAGTGGATGAGGTGTGTAGGCTGAGCTCACTTCATGAGTTTTAGCAACAAGGACCCATCATGTTTTGAGGATAGCCGGACACATAGGTGGCTGAGGATTGGCTTGGGGAGGTGACCTGAGTTTTTTTCCTAGTCAGGAAACTAGAAAATAGGATGGTGGTCCTAACAGTGAGCCTTCTACTTGGCTCAGCAGGGCGATGGTGGGATCTGGATACCCGGTATTACAATGAGGAACCTCTTCCATGTACAGAATTTTTGAACCTTTTTATTGAGGATTTTTTACCAGATAAGCTAAGTGTTATGTGTATCTAGGAGATTCTACAGCTCTGACAAGACACCATGTCAGTTTCTGATTATTCATCAAGGCATACCAGCCTTTCTAAGTACTCAATGGATATGATACGTGATAATAAAATCAAGGATCAGACCTTCGAGATAGGTATTTGTGGGGACATCCTAGCATGTGTTATTCCTCTGAGAATTCCTACTTATGCTATGGGGATTATGAAAGATTTGGTATTCAAAATTTTCTTAGATAAGAGGTTTCAGGTAGGGATTGTCAGTAGTGGGAAAGTAGGAGTAGACAGATCCGCAGGGTTCTGGACATGGAATAGGAGTTGGGAGAGTAGCAAGAGGTGGTTGACATTTCAACATGTTATAACCACCACCCCTAGGTGGTCCAAACCAAGCTCAGGAAGCTAGAGGATAAGGGAGGGGACAGTTTCATGTGGCCGAGGAATATAACCCAGGGACTCGAGGAATGATTCAAGGTATGATCTTCGAATTTTATAATTTAGCTACCGTATTGATAGACACATATTCTAGTCATTCTTTTCTAACCATGAATCTTGTTCAAGACTTGAATATTCTAGTTAAAATATTGACTTGACCCTCGCACTTTAAGACTCCTACTAGAGGAGACCCAATGATCATACACGGGTGCCGACAGTGTGACCTGATATTAGAGGTGAGAGTTTCAGTTGGGCTATCATGGTAGCGGCGTCGATACCTTATGACGTCATTCTTGTTATGGACTAGTTATCTACATTTCATGCTTAGAATGACTATTTTAGGTTAATAGTGTCATGTTCCTACAATGGTGGGACAAAATTTTCCTTTTTGGTGAAAAGGAAATCTAGGAAATAGAGGATGGACTCACACATAGGAGGGTACAGCCAATTACTCATCAATTTTCAAGCCTAACACCTAATTCTAGGGATATTATGAGCCCTTGGTTTTTTACAGTGGTGGAAGAGTATGAATATGTCTTTCTTGAAGATGTTTTTGGTTTACCTTCTAACTGAGAGATAGACTCATTCATTGGTTTACACCCTGAGATGGCACTGATAACTTCACCAGAATATCGAATGTATTTCTTAGATATTAGTGAGATAAGGGTATATTTGGGGGCCTTATAGAGGAATAGCTTCATAAGACTGAGTGTTTCACACTGGGTATTCCCAGTTTCATTTTCCAAAAAGGTAGACGGGGGCTTGAGGTTGTATGTAGACTACCGATGCTTGAACCATAATACCATGAAGAAAAAATATATAGTATCGAGTATTGATAACTCCTTTGATCAATTTAAAGGGGAATCCTTTAGTGTGGACAGAAAAGTGTGAGTACTTATTTTAGGAGATGAGGTATAGGTTGATGAATACCATCTCAAGGTTACTAGAGGAAGGTGCTGAGTATTTGGTGTTCTGTGATGCATCAAGAACCGGGATTGGTTGTGTCATAATTTAGAGGTAAGTATTGATTGCATATAGTTTACTCTACTTGAGAGCACATGATTATAACTATGCAACCCATGATATTGAGTTAGTAGTGGTAGTCTTCGCATTGACAATGTAGAGATACTTCCTGATGGGAGATTAGTTTATCATCTACTCTGATCACAAGAGTCTTAAGTATATCTTTTCTCAGAAGTATCCAAACTTGAGACAGAGTTGGATAGATTTCCTCTAGGAATATGACTTTGAGATTTCCTATAATCCTTGTAAGTAGAATGTGGATAAGAAATCGGATCACTTTTCTTCATTGTAGTTATCATTTATGTATGGATATGGAGAAGCTTACCTGTAGTTGATGGTTGTCACTCCTACACTCTTATAGAAATTTAGAGATGAATGATGTGGGGATACCGACTGAGAGAACATTAATTCTCAAATGTCCATATGGCATATTTATAATGGATAATCAAAATGTGGGGAGAAAGTCATTATTTTTAGAGGATTCATAGTAGTACCATTATAATTGCAGGAGGAGGTTATGAGGGAGTTTCATATGTCCCCTTTAGAGGTACATCTAGGTGTGGTAAAGATGTTCAGTACCTCTAAATATATTTTTTTGGTCTAGAGATGAAGAAAGTAGTTACACAGTTTGTTTCTCACTACCTTACTTTTCAGCAAGTGAATGTTGAGCACCAAGTTCTAGTTTGTTTATCCCAACCCCTTGAGATAGCATATTGTAAGTGTGATGGGATATTGATGTAATTAGTGATGAGTTTACCATGTATGTCCTGGGGATATGATTCCAAGTTGGTAATTATTGATTGACCCGCCAAGTTGGCCCTCTTCCTAACTATCCAAGAGCAGAGTTTAGTATAGAGCTTAGGATACCTTTATGTTCATGAGATTGGACAAATCCATAGATTTCCGTTGACGATAGTTTCATATCATGATTCTCCCTTTACTTCCAGATGTGGAATGGATTACAGGAGGCATTTGGAACCCAGTTAAGCATGATCACAATGTTTCACCCATAGATGTACAACTAGATAAGTAGACCATTTAGGTTCGGGGGCACATGCTACAAGCTTGGATGTTAGACTTTGGGTGTAGTCGAGAAGATCACCTACCACTAGGGGATTTTTTTCACAACAACAGCTACCATTAAACCATTGGTATGACACCATTAGAGGCCTTGTATGGGTGACCCTTTAGGTCACCACTTTGCTAGAATGAACCAGAATAGTTAGTACTTATGGGCTCGGAGTAGGTACACACTACTATAGAGAAGGTGAAAATTGTCTAAGAGAATATGAAGATTGCACAGAGCCAACAGAAGTCTTATGCAGATAGGAAACAGAGGCCTTTAGAGTTCAAGGAAGGAGACCATGTGTTTTTTTGGGTTTCACTTCGATTGAGATTATGAAGATTTGGTCAAGATGGAAATCTATATACAAGGTTCATCGGGCCTTTCTAGATATTTTGTATAGTTGAAGAGGTGTTGTACTGCATATATTTATCACCACTATTAGATCGGGTACATGAGGTATTCCACGTTTTGTATATGGGGAGGTATGTGCATGACCCATTGTAAGTCATCAACTGGGGTGATTTGGACATTAAGGATGGAGTTAATTTTGTGGATTAGCTAGTGGAGATTGATGATCAGCAAGAGAGTATCCTTTCTGGGTGATCGATTCCTTTAGTGTGTGTCCAGCTCCAGCATGAGAATCTCTATGAGAACACATAGGGGTTGGAGGCTCATATTCATGCTCAGTACCCTCATTTGTTTGAGTAGACCTTGTTTTGGATTTTTTTAGATATAAATCCCCAATGTGGGGAGAATTTAATATCTTATATTTTCCATGTATTATTTTTAGATATTATATGGATTGATTTCAAGACCAGGTGCTAAGACGGAGTGCGATTCTGAAGCCTGATGTGCCCAGAACACATGTTTGAAAAATATTAAAATATTTAATAGCATGATTGTACAGTGTTACTGAGAAAGTGGAATAAATCCAAAATGGGTGCACAGATAAGAAACTCGAGGGCACCATTGAATTCTGAATAGGGTCTTTACCCTAGGTTCGACCTTACTTTTATAAACACGGGTCATCTGTAGAAAAAGTCACTAAGGACGTAACTGTAAATAATATAATTAAATAAAATTATTTTATTTTTAAATCCTTATAACTCATGAA
This sequence comes from Viscum album, assembly GCA_963277665.1. NCBI lineage: Eukaryota > Viridiplantae > Streptophyta > Magnoliopsida > Santalales > Viscaceae > Viscum > Viscum album. The sequence continues at coordinate 740,377,341 of OY728137.1, forward strand.
TAGGGACTTGTATTGGAAATCTGAGAATAGTGTTGATTTCATAATGTGGTGTTTTCCTTAGGCTTGATATAACTTTTTTCGGCATGAGGTGTTTGTGAAAATCCATCACAAGCACAGAAATGAAGAAAATAATTAAAATAAATTGTTTTGTTTTGTTTTTCCAACACTGTGATTGAATCGTCATTAAATTGATGATTATGAGAAAATCCTAGGTTTAGCATCATAACCCTAGAAATTTTGTTGGACCATTATAGAGAGATATAAATAGAGAGAGAGCTCTGGAGAATCCTCTCTGGCGAATGATAACAGATAATGCATCGACGACCAACGTACCGCTGATTCGATGGATCTTTCTAATAATGAAAACAATGCATCATTCTCCATCAATTAATGATCAAAATTGAGGTAGGTCGTGTGTTTCAATTGTTTAATTCCTTATTCTTAATTTCTCAAGCGAATGTGAATCAATTGATGAACAGATTGATTCACGAATAGTGTGTATTACGAAAAGGGATTTATTTTTGCGGGGATTTTATCAAAAGAAGTTTTAAATGTTTAATTTGGTGATGGATTTGTTTCTAGTTCTAGATTAAATGAACCAATATTAACACAAACATCAATCAAGGTTTGTTCCTCTTGATTTATTATTCTTTTCTCCCAAATTCCACATTTCACCACAGACATTCTTCTTTGGCCTGGGGTTCGAGGCATCACGATCAATCAATCGTTGCGCACTCGATTCTTGCTGAAATAATTTTATATTTTAGATATGGGATTGGCATGGAACTAAATAGGATCAATGGTGGAGATAAAGTGATTCAGACGATTCATGATCCTTGAATTCGCATTCTTCAGTGAAAAATGGAGAACGATGATTTGATCTGTTTTGCGAGCATGTCTGATGATGGGATGCATTGTTTTAAGACATTGAGGCATGGAATTTTTTTACATTGGGGGAGAAATCATGGATTATGGAAGTGGAGGTGATGGTGGCCAACATAGGAGATGGTGCAGTGAGTACGGTGGCGGCAGTTGGCACCACAAATGATAGAGCAGAATGTGGTAGCAGACCGCGGCGGCAGATGTCAGACAACAGTGGCGACGGCAGCATCATATGTCAAGCAGACCATGAGGGTAGGGTTATGTCAGTGTTCCAAGCTATGATAGGTGGATCAGGTCGGGCCAGTGGGTAGGCTTAGCGTAGGTGGGCCAGGATAGGCTAGGTGGGTCGGGTCGGGTCGATATGATGGGTCAAACTGAACTCGGGTCGGATCCTACAAAACTAGATGGAGCCGGTTGGAGTACACCATGGATATCGACCATGGTGTCGTAGCAGCTCAAGATACCATGGTAATAGTGATTGAGTGGCATGATCGACCGCAGTGGTCGACCATGATCCATAGCAGCTCGAGCTTCCATGGGGTGCAGCGGTCGCACAGTCAAACAATGGGTGGTTGACCATAGTGTTCGATCAGCGTAGTAGGGGGACCGACCGTGGCAGTTTTCAATATGTGCAGTTACCCCTATAGTTTTCAAACGAGCATAAATCTTAGATGGGGTATCTAATTGACTGGCCTTCTATGCAATTGAGACCCTAACATTCAGACGGTCATTTTTAGACCAGTGTTGAGTTTTTAGTTTGGACCAATATAGGTTGAGAGCATTCTGTTGGTCCTTTCTTTGTGGGTTTAGAATAAAAATACATCCACATAACTAGATTGTAATCACCTCTAGACGAAGATTCTCATATATATTATGGTATCCCTTCCTAAGACTGGAGTGTAATCCTCTATCACCCCTAGTTGAGTTTTTAGAATCACGTCACTCCCTTGATTAGGGTGTTGGTCCTCCATCTAATAGGCTACATCAGTAGGGTATATAGAATACCGTAGTGTAATTGGTTATGATCCCATATGTATTAGTTTGATATATATTTGGTACGTGTCATCCCCCTACGATTTTGGGTGTGATTCGTGGTTTCCCTCAATCAGTTATGGGTGTGACCCCCTCTTTGTGGATTATAGTATTCCTTGACCAATGTGTTCTCTTTGGATGAGGCTCAAATTAACTAGACCTCTTCGTGGAGTGTCTCCAATGATAACATGGCTCGAGGAGTGAGTTATTCTAGAATGATCCCACTTTGAGTGGAATCTTGTGGTTAGTAGTTGGTAATGAACGCTTGATGGCATGGTGTATCTCGTAAGTATATTTGGGTATTCTAGTTATATGGGTTTTTTACATATACCTATATAGATCAGACTGTAATTCCTTTGTTGTATTTCTTTTTGGTTTAGGGGTTTCCTACTGAGTATTGTTATACCCACCCCAACACGAGCTTTTCCCACACGTAACATGTATTGTGCAGATGATCAACCTTTTGAAAGAGTCCTTGGAGGACCAGGATCAGATCGTTCTTAGTGAGACCGGACATACCGAGGTGTGTTCTTATGGATTTCAGACAGTAGTACCAGTACCTTTATTTTTAGGTTGGACTTTGGCTACAAACACTTTGTGGTGGGCTTGTGTTTGGACTTGTTTACTTTATATTACTTTTAATGTCGCACTTTGTTGTGGGATCTTAGTTTTATGCATGCATTATTTACTTATTGGTTTTTATATTTCAACATTTTGTGTCTTGGAGATGTGTGTGTGTGTGTGGTTAATTAAGGTTAATGCCACCCATTTGTGGGATATGTCTACTCGATTCTAGTCACCATCCCCTAGCTTATTGAAGGTGGGGATGGGGTAGTCATGGAATAGACCCCTCTAGGGTGTTTCATGATAATATTTTCATAAATTTGATTTCTATTGTTGGAACCATATATGTTCATCGCTTCCTCCACAATAATTACACCACTATTTTGTATCATAATTCAGTCATCATGTTATTTTATATATAATGTATAACCATTGATTACAAAAATAGTGTAAGATATAACATTTTCATTTGGTCCCTTGCCCAAGTATTAAAGCCTTTTTGAAATTCAATTTTTATTTTTAGATAACTGCTTATAAATTTGATCTCAAAACCATACAATAAATTATTTATTATGTGTGTTTTATATCCATCCTTCATCCCATGATGGACTCAAATATATAATATTTTCTTTGTGGGATTCAATGTATGGATGGATATCTTCACTATTATGTAAAATGAAAAGGTGTGATTTCTTTCACTCTGTTAAGGTAATTGCAACAACATATCTTCTATAAATTTATTCACCTTTAAGTTATCCATTATGATGAGACATTTAGAGACTGAGGATTTCAACATTTGATAGATAATTGGTACATAATTCAATATCTTCTTCAACAATATATCATTTTTCAGTACAACCTTCTAGAAGTATTATTCCAACCGGTGTTCACATTCAGTTTTTCCCTGTATTTATTCCAACATTTACAGATCTAATATATTCCATGACAAATAAAATATTCTTACAACTCTTTTGAAATAATCTGTCTTGATTGAAAACAACATAAACATTGAAAAATAATTTGAGAGGGGTCGTATGCATTCTTTATTGAAAATTTGATGAACTCTTTAACTCCATCTTCAAAATATTTTTTATAATGAATAGAATGCATACATTTTTTATTCATATATATTCTATTGGGTTCATAAAATAATTATTTTATATAATAAACAAATAAATAAAAATAAGATATTTACTATAAAAATTGAAAGTTATAGATAATTTTAATAAGGAAAACCCAACATTTGATTATTTAAAATAATTTTAGTATGTTTTGAAGAAAATGAGTAATTGAATTTAAGAAAATAATTACCCTATTATGGTGGGTGTTATACTCTAAATTCATTCAAAGGTGAAAGTTCTAGACAACTTTCATCCTTATCAGATCATCTCTTGGACATTTATCATTGCATTTCTTTGTTTGAAACACATCTTACATATCTTGTGGATGTGAACCTTTGTTTCTTGAAATACTCTATGAATTATTCATCCATGGGATGACTAATGCTTAGAGTAGTACAAGAAACATAAAAGAGATGTGGGATGAGTCTCAAGGAAACAAAATGAAATAATAACTATTCAGTATATGAAGTTGATAAGGATGAGAATTGCACTACATTATGTTCTATAAAATAGGTAATTTCTCCTATTTTTTAGAATTACACCATTGGAACTAGTTATTAATTAATGGCCTATTAAAGGTGGGATTTAGGGGGCATAAACATTCTTTTATGTGATTCTATGGGTCTTGGTAGGGACTTATTATTATGATCTGTGAATCTTTGGGGATTCTATGAATTCTATATTTATAGGAGAAATATCAATTTTAATACTTTCAATCCTCTAACTAAGACTAGTCCTACCTCTATTAAAATGATCCAATCAAGTATTTCTCAAATCCCATAATAATGAAACTATAATACAGGAAATTAAGGAGTAATAAGAAACCTAAATATGATAAAAAAGAATAATAAACCATCATTCGATAAAATATAAGATAAAAAAATGTATTGATAAAACATTTTAATAAATAATGATTTATATCAGATACATGGATGGTAATCAGAGATTCCTATGGTTGGACCCAATACATGTATACCTAAAATGATGAATACGAAAAAATAATTTCTAATAATTATTTCAACATATATAGAATTTCATAGCCTCCATTCTATATTTTGGGATAAGTGATGTAACAACCTAAGGAATTATTACATTTAATATTAATGGTATATAAAATATTAGAAAACACCTCAAAATTATAATTTCAATTAAAAATCGATGAGGAATGGAAAAAATAATTTTATTAAAAGAATATAACTAATAGCGATAAAGTTTTTAAACATATCAAAAATAATATTTGATAAATTTATTCAATAATTTTTTCTACATCGGTTGAAAACTAGAATTATTTTCAAGTAGATGAAGAGTGAGTTTTATAATAAAATTTAATTTTCATGACAATTATGGGTTTTATGGTGATTTTAGGCACATAGTATAAAATTTTTGACATAATAAAATAAATAATAGTAATTATGGAATATATAGAAGTTTTAAGTTAAATGGGAGATGACCCGCTCTTACAAAAATAGTTTCGAAGTGAGGCATATTTTTATAAAAAATTTGTATTTATTAATAATATACATATAAATTTGTGTAACATATTTTTATAACATATTTGTATAATATATATTTTTATAATAAAGTTATATAATATATTTATATAGTATATTTTCACAATATATTGTTATAATATATTTGTATAATATATATTTTTATTTGTATAATATACATCTATTTATATATCTATTTATTTTTAAAATATACATGTGTGTGTGTGTGTGTGTGTGTATGTATAATATGTTAATATGTAATATAATATATATATATATATATTAATTTTTATATATTTGTATTTTTTCAAATTTATACATATAAATATATAAATATTAAACATATTTATATATGTAATGTGTTAAATCCATTTAATAAAAATTTATATATATATATATATGTAAATATATATACATTATATACACACACATATATATATTGAAATAAAAAAATATAAATGTATTTAAAAATATGTGTGTGGGTTTGTGTGTGTATGTAAATATAATTATGTTATAAATTTACCGTTATATATATATATATATAACATTATATTGATATGTTCCATGTGATTTGGGAATTCACCTAGATTTCATTCCATAGACCCAATGGTTGAGTCTAATAAGAAGAGAATTTCTTGTTTGGTGTTGTATGTGTGTAGATTGGTGGTGGTGGTCGCCTGTGCTGGAAGGAGTAAGAACTTAAGTGGGAGTGGTCATGTGCTGAAGGAGGGAAAAGGTAAGAATATGTTTCTTCTATTCTAAAATTATGAAAAACTTAAAGGGGTCGAAAATCTCATGAAACGGGAGTCAGTGGTGTTTGGGTAGGTGGGTTGCATAGAATCGGCAAGCGGTGAGCGTGGGGGAGTGTAAGGAATGATAGATCTATCTCTTTTCAACCAAACAACCATAATAAACATTGTTGACCATAGGGATATGTCAAAAATAAAGAAATAATAATGATAAAAAACAAAATTAGACCTTGCCAAACAAGCAATCAACGAGTGAGAAGGATGAGCAGAAAATAAGATAATTTGGATTGAAGCTTTGAATTGTCCAGGAGAAGTAGAGAAATTAAAAACCTAGAAAATGTATGAGCCTTGGATTTGTTCGAACCTTGAATTTTTCTAGCCTTGGATTTGAACCTTGAAATTGTTTGAGCCTTGGAGTTGAGCCTTGATTCGAGTTTCGAATCACAGAGGAAGAGTGTCAGTAGGTGGTGGCTTCCACATAAAGCTTTGGTATCGCGATGAGTTTGTGACTGGTTAGTGTTATTTAAATAGATCGAGAAACTTTTATCAGTGCTTTAAAAAATAACTCATAAAGATAGAGATTTATCAGTGCTAATTAATTAAGCGCTGATAAGGGATTTATAATTATAATTATAAATAAAAAATTGTGTAAATATATTTATATAATTATATATATATATATATAATAAATATATATAAATATAAATATAGTAATTATTTTCTTTATTTAAATATATTTATTATAATTGTATAATTATTTATTTATAATTATATAAATACTTTTTATAAAATAATATTTATTTATTTATAATTAAAAATATATCAATGTATAAAAATAATAAATATACATTTACAAATATATTTGTTTATAAATATTCCTTTAAAAATATATTTTTAACATTATTAATGAATATTTAATATTAAGTGCATGCATGTTAAAAAAATAGTGAAATTGAATAATTAAGAATGGTTACAGTTTAACAATATTGAAAAAATGGATAAGTTTTATTAATTAAAAATAAATTATTAAAAAATGGATATATATTGAAATAAATTTTAATACATATTGAAAATATTAAAACATAATAAATAAATATATATAAAATAAATAATAGAAATTGATTGATTTTTTAAATACCCAAAATTTCCATTTAATTTTTTTTTAAATAAATAGGAATTTTACGAGTCCGCGAAAATTGACAGCGCGTGATTCTGAGACCCAGAGTGCCCGAAATGAATTTCTGAACTTTTGTTCAGGTACGTTCAGTATACGTGCGAGTGGGTTTTTCTAACTTTTGAACCGATGCTCGGAATTGAAATCTGAGGGAACTGTTGAACTCGCAACGCCATTATTCGCTTAAAGAGACTTTCACCTCAACGGCAGTTGGTTGAGGGTGAAAGTTAGTTTTTGGGTTTTTTGTGGAAATAAAAAAATAAAATAAACACACATTTTATTTTGTTTTTTTTTTAACCACACTCCCATGTGGATGTTCAGGGGGTGGGGTCCACTGGAACTAAACCTCCTCCTCTAGATTTATTGTGGTGGGGATCACCCGAGATCTCAAAACATCCCAATTTGAATTTGGGGGTGGGGGCCACCCGACCCCTATTAATAGGGGGAGAGGAAAATAGCTCAACTCCCTCATTAATGTGGAGAAGCATATTGGGCTTCCTCCACAATTAATTTTGTCAACCCTCATGCTTTAATTACGCCACCTCGGGCTAGGTCGGACAAGACCCAGGCCCACTACGACCCATTTACGCTCCTTCGGCCATATGTTTGGTACCGGACATTCGTTTGACGAACCGTCAGCGGCGCTGGAAATGTTGGAGTGAGATGGTACCTTTGAGTGATACCCCACTGAGATTTGGATTAATATGGGGAATGGTCAGGTTGGATCGATCACGAATCCAACCGGGACCCCAGGACTAAAAGGCTAATAACTCACAGACTGGGCGTCTGATTAACGTGTCGTCTGTTACGTTGAGATCCCTATGACGTGGAGAAATTTTTAGATACTTCTTCATGGGACTTAGTGATAGTTGGAGTATTGACCAGCAGCTTGTAGAGCAGATCCTCCCAGAGACGACCGAGCATAGTGCAGAGACATAGTAGCTGGCTGACACCTAACGACTGCTGACTGTTTCCACTCAGAGAGACTCGACTAGCCCGGTGGGGAGTGCCTTGGTTTCACGGCAAACCCACTATGGGGAGAGCCTTGGTGAAGCGGCAGACCCACGATGGGGAGCGCCTTGTTGATGCAGTAGACCCACGGTACTCAACAGGAGGAGTACCTCAGATGTCCAAGGCTAGTGGGAATCACCTTGGTGTCACGGTAGGCCCACTGTACTCGATACAGGAGGAGTTCTCCAACAGTCGTGGTTTCAACAATGCGATTGGGGATGCTACTTGATACTAACCCTAGAATAAAATCATGGTTTGAGCTGAGTCATTTTTTCTATGTTTTTCTCATGATTGATATGGATTACTTGATAACTTAGGTATATGTATGGGCATATACCTAAGTAAGGTTATCAGTTGATTTTGTACTTTGTGTTTTATCCTTGTTGAATTTTGTGAGACCTAGATGGTCTTAGGGTCCCTACTGAGTATCGTTATACTCACCCCTACACAGGCAATGCCTTCACCTTGTCGTGTTAGATGTAGACGACGGATAGTGCTGACGGAGGCTGAGAGTACCAATAATGGACGGTACCTGGAGGTGGACCATACGGCATGTCATTACGAGACGGACGGACGTGGAGTGCTGAGGAGGTGATTTGTACCTACCCTTCAGGTAGTTACCTCGGAGGATGATCTAGTAGCTGAATTTCCCTTTTCTTCAGTTGTATTGCATTTCAGTTGTACTTGTACTTTCCAGTTAGGCTTGTATTCTGAACCCTTTTACTTACTATGCTCACTTATTTATTATACAGTTTACTTGTGTTCGTATCTTGATGTGCACTTGGTTACGTGATTTTGCAGGTTATAAAGGTAACGTCTTCCCAGTTTTAGGGAATACACCTTTGGTGCTAGTCGCCAGCCCCTGACCTATGGAAGGCGGGCTTCGGGTAGTCACGGCATGGGCCCCAGGGGACAAGTCGTGACAGATTTCACAAAAAAAAATATTTTTATGTGTATATTGTATATAAAAATTCATTACATATGTATATGTGAAATAAATATAACACACATTATATTTAGGTTAAATTTAAGAATCAAACAACATTCAATTATGCCAACTACTTGATGCAATTAGTCAGTATTTTTAATTCATACTAATTTTTAATTATAAATACTTATTCACTAAATATATTACTATTTAATGTAAAGAATAAATATTTTTTATTACATAAATCATATTTTTATACATTCAGATATATCTATATATTTAATATATAATACTTATCAATATTATCAATTATTATTTAATTAATAAAATGTTTAATATTTTTCCCAATTTACATATTTTTAATTTTTATTTGTTTAATTTTATTTTTACATATATTTATATATTTAATATACACTATTTCTTAGTATTTTTAATTTATATATAGTATAATAAAATTTTTCATTTTTATCAATAATTATTTTATTAATTAAATTTTTAATATTTTTTCAATAAACTCAATTTTCGTTTTTTTTAGTTAATTATTTCATTTTATACAGACCTTTATCAGTGCTAAAAAGGCACTGATAAATCATCCCTTTATGGGACAAAAAAATAAAGTACTGATAAAGGGTACCCTTTATAGGTTCTAAAAATAAAACACTCAAAAACTCTACCATTTATCAGTGCTACAAAAAGCGTTGATAAAAGTACACTTTATCAGTGATTTTTTAGCATTGATAAAGGGAACATTTATGAGTGCTTTTTTCAAGTGCTGATAATGGTCAGAGCTATTAAACGCCTATTTTTTAGTAGTGTCTCTCATTACATTGGAATCATAATTAAGAAAAGGGGATGTTTGAAAACACATTATAACATGAACTGTCATGAACCGAATTTGATCGCCACCAAAACTGGCACCAAACCCGGCCCGTGACAAGGCCCGAAGGGCGTTCCCGATCCCCACGGGCTAGCACAAGTTCCCGGGTATCATAAAATGAAAATTGGGAATGATTTATCTGAGTTTATAAACATAAAACAATAAAAGAATCCAATGAAACAAATCTGTATTTTTCAAAACAAACAATCTTTTACAAAAATTCAGAACTGAATTACATGGCTTAAAACAACTCAAAAGGTCTATACCAAAGGTACAAATACAAATAAGGACAGCCCAATAACCCTCATGGCAAGGGGAACCGCCCTCAAGCCACCTCCACAAGACTTCACCACCAAGGACCTGCTAGAAACCCGAACCACTGGAACAAAAAAACTGTACCCAACCTGCGACAACAAAAACAACCATGTCTACTTACACCCAAGGGTGTAAGTAGGGTGTGACCCAATTCCCAGTAGGATACCACCACTAAGAGATTCCATGTGATAAACATTTAAAGACGAAAAGAATGCATGTTTTCAAAAACATGAAAAGCTAGTTACAATTTCTAAAAGATGCAACTTTGAATAAAAACAGTTTTCAAGAGGGATATCATTAAGAATAAACAATTTTAAAAATAATTTCAACACTAGTGAATTTTCCATCCAACTATATTGTATGCCGACGGTAAGTACAAAGTAAATAATGAGCACAAGAAATAGGAAATAACCCCTATGCACTAGCTAGATGTGGGTCCCAGGTACCTCGTATCTCGGTGAGAGTAACCATCACAAATATCCATTCTCGTGCACGATCCACTAGTAGGGAACATACCCATAACCTAGTGGTCCCCAATTAGCATCATCATAGTTTAGTTAGAGTTGTAAGCGTCAATCTTGCTAAGTGAAACTGAGGCCAAACCCCACGGATTCACTAGCATACTAGTACACGTCCACCCACCTAGATACTCAGGTTTTCCCCTTGTGCTCAAACAAGTTCAACAAGTCAAGAAATATACATTGAACATGAAAATATCATTTCCACATCACAAATTTACCAAACAGCCCATATGTATACCACACAAGTCACAAAAATCCATTTTTCATTCAAAATGATTTTGAAAACTGAATCACACCAAAATAGCCCACAACACATTTCACATTTCTTCAACACTTCCACAAAACCATTAAACAATTTTATAAAACAATTATAAAATATTTAAACTCATATAACAGCCCACACAAATGGAAAATAACACTTCTTTCATAATCAAAAATTCAATTTTTCACATCACACTCACACAAAACACTCCACATCAATTTCCCATCACTTTCACCCCTCAATATCTCCTTCAAACAATTTAATAAAATATCTCCAAGATGATACATATCACATAACAGCATTTTCACAAATGAAATGGACCTATTAAAAATATACTCCTACCAAAACAGTTTGCTGATATAGTTTCACCTATTACACAACCCAATAAACCATTCAAAACTTTCATAAAACAATTATAAAGAGTATACCCAAAATTTGCACATAAAATCCATTTCAAAAAACTCTTTTTAAGCCAAAATCACACCAAGACCCTACCAAAACAGAATTGGAAGCCCAATAAACATGTAATAATCCACTTTCAAATGTTATATAATCACCTTGAATAATATCACAAAAGATACCCATGAGAACACACAAATCCATAAAACACTTTCAAGGAGTATAACAAGGTTATACAAATAAAACCATTCAAATACACCCCCTTTTTAGGCCTAAATGGAACTATATCATTGCCCAACCATAATTGGCAGCCCCTTTCAACAACTAATAAACCACTTCTATATTTTACAAAACTACCACAAGAGATAACACATGAAATACATTTGAAAAATACAGACTTCAAGAAAAAATGTAACTTTAAAAACAAATGCTTTACTATTTTTTCTCATAATGCACAGCACATAAGGAAGATGTAAAATTATTTAATCAAGCAAACTAACTCATCATTAAATTGTTATCCACGGAATCACCTACCGAATGTGTCGAAACCCTCAAATATTGGGGCGAAACATCAACTGCATGACCGCCGCACCTCAAGGAAGTTAAAAGAAACCTAAAACCTCAATGTTTCACCCAAAATACAGTAATTTAGAACCTATTCACGAACCCTAACTTCTGGAATTTTTTATAATTCAAGAATTAGGGAAGAAACCCTAAGCAATTTGAAAGAGGAAAGAAATAGACTCACCTACTTGAAGTATCCGGAATTCATCACTCCAAACACAATAGTTGCTGAAATTTAAAACATCCAAAATTCAGGTATTCTTCGAACAAGATATAAGAGGTAATTTGGGAACTGGAATGGAGGGAAAAGAGTAAGAATTAAGTGAGTTAAGAAGGGATGAAGTTACCTCTTCAATTCTGGCTGATTTGAGACACCCTATGAAGATCAGCCCTAATTCTCGATATCAAATAGCTCCAAGGAGGGGGGGAAGGAAATGGGAGCGCTCCTGGGTTTCTTAGGGTCGAGTGGGAGGTCTAATCACCAAAAAAACGCAAATAGTGAAGGATATATAAAAAATTTAAATATTATTTTTAATGCGGGAAATGGGCCTTCGGGCAGGCCCAATATCTTAAATAAAAACTCATATCCACCATGATTATGGATTTATAAAGGCTCAAAATTTATATTTTGGTGTTAATAGGTCAGAGGAAACCATTTAGGAATTAGAATGAAGTAAAAATATTAAAAAATGAAAAAGTTATAAAGGAAACAAAATTTATTTTTAAATCTGGAATTGGGCTCACGGTTTGGCCCAATTCATGAAAACTCATCTATTTCTCCATAAAACCTTTGGAAACCATCCAAAACAAAGAATGAAAGGAAAATAAATGAAATTTAACTTCAAAATAAGTCATGTATGTGACAATTATCCCCACCATTAAAACTTTCCGTCCCCGGAAAGCTACAGAAAGGCTAGATACGAAAGCCAAATCGAACTGATAAACCAAGATGTACTCGCTTTCCAGGTTTCTCCCCCAAAGGCCAAAACACCTCCATTGATCAATTAAGGAAGGAATAATTCACAAAAAAATCATACACCACTTTCCTGAAATAATCAATCACATTCAGGCTTTATCCCAAAGGAAAACACCTCAAACACTATCAGAACAAGACTCAAGCAATTCACTCAAACGAACAACAACATCGAACAAGGTTACACATACCTTGCTATAACTAAACCATTGGGCACTCTCCAATCCCAATGGTTACTCAAGGAAGATTTAGGTAGCTTGATAGATCCGAATGAGACTACCTACCACTAATCCTTGACCATGGATAAATCTAAGTTATTGGTACGGGGAAAAAATAGGCTCCCCACCATAAGAACCAACAATCTTAATCGACCAGCATGGGCCGGTACAGAAACACCCCAAAATATAAAGTGTTGGGATGACCACATGGTTAGTCTACACGGTTTGGGAAACCATGAACTAACAGTGGAGATTCTTCTATCTACATCATTTTTTTTGGGCATGGTCACTACTAACCAACTGCAAACCGTGTGGTCAACCTGTCTAGCCAAACTTTATACCTTTCTCTAAATACTCAATGGAAACCATAGGGGGAGGGAATAACATTGGGCGATGACATGGGTACAAGGCCCTCCACCTATTTCCACCAAACATGAACAGTAGAAGAAATATGATGACACCATAGGTTTAAACTCTTCTTATCATTCATATTGAGGATAAGACTTTGCACAAGGGTTTAAATGACACTAGGGTTTCCCCTGACTATGCGCCAGCTTCTCTCCGGGACCTATGGCTGGAGCTCAAAATATTGAAGCATCTTCGGCCTCGCAGTTAGGCTTTGGAAACCACCTGAATGAGAATTCTTCTTTCGTTGCAAACAAAAACTACACCGCAATCCCCGATAAGTTTTTCTAATACATAACACATTCCAAACTCACTTTACCCTAACTCGATATTTCACTGAAACAAGGGATTAGAAGATGTACAAACATCACACCTTGTTTTTTCGGGTGAGAAACAATAGAAGTAAAGAACACTTATACACACCTTCCTCTAAAATGGAATATTTTTTATGTTTTTTTTCAAGGGAGACATTCTCCCAACATAATAGAGACTCTCAGATGATTGCCCAACTTTCACCTTTATAGTCAATTGAGCACATGACATCACAAGAAATCACCAAACATGACCGTTGCAACTGATATAAACAATGAATAGAGAGGGAACTTGTAAAACATCCCCAAAAAACACACAATTCTAGAAAGTGGCCATAATATCCTCTCATGACCAGATTTCCCAAACTAGTAGTTTAACATGAACTCCTTCTTTGAAGAGACTATGAAGGACCGAGAGTTCCTCTTAGACACTATCCAAATACTCATCTATGCTAACAACCCCAGAACACTTCCACCTTCGAAAAATTAGGAAACTTAAGAGGCTAAGGTCACTTTCAACCATCCATAATCAATCTCCCACTACAAGAGGATACACAAAACCAATAAGGGAAAGGGTGTATACTCAATCTAAAAAGATCAAGAAATAGATTCCTTATATTGATCAACTGGAGGATTTTCCAATGGAGAAACAATCTGGGTTGCGCTTCAGTTATGCATTAACCTTTAATGGGGGCGTACCTTATCCAATGAGAGAACCCAAGGACCCAACTAATCTAGTCCATTGTTCAAAACAAGCCATAAACCAACTCCAAACACATGAAGGGAACTATTGTAAAGGCATCCCAAAACATTTTTCAAAAGATACCACTAACCGTCCCTACAACACAGCTTACCGACCAAACACAAACCCAAAACACAGTTCAAACAGAAGGGGTTCTTGGAATCAAAATATCCCACAACATAAACATTTTCAAAAAACCATAATACAAACCATCACAAAAAATTCATCAAGACATCATGTTTTTCTTTAAAAAATATATTTCTTGAAAACAAACAGTTCAGCGGTTAGTGTATCCACCAATGGTACCCCGTGGGCCTTACACATGAATGTTTCTGTGCCACACTGGGCACCCTCCTCATATTCTTCCCGACACTCATCCAGTATTGCCATCAACCATCTATCATCCCATATAACCCCATGCATGTGGTCATTAATGGAAATACCAAAGGTTAATTCACTGATTCTTTCCACTTTTCAAAACCAAAACGGTCAACCAACACATCATTCTTATCAAAACCGCTAACCAGGAGGTCGAACCCAAATTACCGCATTAAAAAAAACTTTTTAGAAAGGCACAATCATTCCAATGAAAACTCACATTAAAGTTATTTACATCAATTTCAAAACATCTCATCCCATTAGAAAAACCATTTAATAGTTTAGAAAACTCTAATGGGAACACTTTTTCAAAACCAACTTCAATATAGTTTTTTCTTTCAAAAGAGGTGTAAGAACACAATTTTCCATTTCAAAATAATTCTGAATATTCAGTTCCACCATTTCATAAATCAAACCATTCCATATTTATTTGAAAATCATTTCACAAAAACATTACACTTCCTAAAACCAAGTCACTTTAAAACCAAAGTTCCAAGATTTCAAAACTAAAGAACACCAGACAATGCGAGAAGAAACTAGTTTCAGTGGGTGACTTGAACATATGGTTGGCGTCCATATTCCAATCACTTCACTATCACAGAGAGTGTTCTAGGGAATATCCCAGGCTCCATATGGCTTGCCAGACCCTGCGAGCTCATTGAGACCATTAACCCAACTCTCTTTTCATTTCCCCTAATCATCATCAAACCAAGAAAACCCAGATACCTAGACAAATCGCAACTTCCCCTGGTGACTTGAATCATGAAATGAGGTGTGGTGATCAAGCACACTACCCATAACCATAATTCCATGTCCCAACAATCATAACTCTAGACTATCCTGACTATTTCCCAAATAACATGACTCTAATGGAGAGAACCTGCTCTGATACCATTTTGTCATGAACCGAATCTGATTGCCACCAAAACTGGACCCAAACCCGGCCCATGACAAGGCCCGAAGGGCGTTCCCGATCCCCACGGGCTGGCACAAGTTCCCAGGTATCATAAAATGAAAATTGGGAATGATTTACCCGAGTTTATAAACATAAAACAATAAAAGAATCCAATGAAACAAATCTGGATTTTTCAAACCAAACAATATTTTATAAAAATTCAGAACTGAATTACATGGCTTAAAACAACTCAATAGGTCTATACCAAAGGTAAAAATCCAAATAAGGACAGCCCAAGAACCCTCATGGCAAGGGGCATCACCCTCAAGCCACCTCCACAAGACTTCACCACCAAGGACCTACTAGAAACCCGAACCACTGGAACAAAAAAACTGTACCCAACCTGTGACAACAAAAACAACCATGTCTACTTACACCCAAGGGTGTAAGTAGGGTGTGAGCCAATGCCCAGTAGGATACCACCACTAAGAGATTCCATGTGATAAACATTTAAAGACGAAAAGCAGGCATGTTTTCAAAAACATGAAAAGCTAGTTACAATTTCTAAAAGATGAAACTTTGAATAAAAATAGTTTTCAAGAGGGATATCATTAAGAATAAACACTTTTAAAAATAATGTCAACACTAGTGAATTTTCCATCCAACTATACCGTATGTCGATGGTAAGTACAAAGTAAATAATGATCACAAGAAATAGGAAATAACCCCTAGGCACTAGCTAGATGTGGGTCCCAGGTACCTCGTATCTCGGTGAGAGTAACCATCACAAATATCCATTCTCGTGCACGACCCACTAGTAGGGAACATACCCATAACCTAGTGGTCCCAAATCATCATCATCATAGTTTAGTTAGAGTTGTAAGCATCAATCTTGCTAAGTGAAACTGAGGCCAAACCCCACGGATTCACTTGCATGCTAGTACACGTCCACCCACCTAGATACTCAGGTTTTCCCCTTATGCTCAAACAAGTTCAACAAGTCAAGAAATATACATTGAACATGAAAATATCATTTACACATCAAAAATTCACCAAACAGCCCATATGTATACCACACAAGTCACAAAAATCCATTTTTCATTCAAAATGATTTTGAAATCCGAATCACACCAAAATAGCCCACAACACATTTCACATTTCTTCAACACTTCCACAAAACCATTAAACAATTTTATAAAACCATTATAAAATATTTAAACTCATATAACAGCCCACGCAAATGGAAAATAACACTTCTTTCATAATCAAAAATTCAATTTTTCACATCACACTCACACAAAACACTCCACATCAATTTCACATCACTTTCACTCCTCAATATCTCCTTCAAACAATTTAATAAAATATCTCAAAGATGATACATATCACATAATAGCCTTTTCAAAAATGAAATGGACCTTTTAAAAATATACTCCTACCAAAACAGTTTGCTGATATAGTTTTACCTATTACACAACCCAATAAACCATTCAAAACTTTCATAAAACAATTATAAAGAGTATACCCAAACTTTGCACACAAAATCCATTTCAAAAACCTCTTTTTAAGCCAAAATCACACCAAGACCCTACCAAAACAGAATTGGCAGCCCAATAAACATGTAATAATCCACTTTCAAATGTTATATAATCACCTTGAATAATATCACAAAAGATACCCATGAGAACACACAAATCCATAAAACACTTTCAAGGAGTATAACAAGGTTATACAAATAAAACCATTCAAATACACCCCCTTTTTAGGCCCACATGGAACTATATCATTGCCCAACCATAATTGGAAGCCCCTTTCAACAACTAATAAACCACTTCTACATTTTACAAAACTAACACAAGAGATAACACATGAAATACATTTGAAAAATACAGACTTCAAGAAAAAATGTAACTTTAAAAACAAATGCTTTACTATTTCTACCAAAAATGGTTTTCTCATAATGCACAGCACATAAAGAACATGTAAAATTATTTAATCAAGCAAAATAACTCATCATTAAATGGTTATCCACGGAATCACCTACTGAATGTGTCGAAACCCTCAAATATTAGGGCGAAACATCAACCGCATGACCGCCGCACCTCAAGGAAGTTAAAAGAAACCTAAAACCTCAATATTTCACCCAAAATACAGTAATTTAGAACCTATGCACGAAACCTAACTTCTGGAATTTTTTATAATTCAAGAATTAGGGAAGAAACCCTAAGCAATTTGAAAGAGGAAAGAAATAGACTCACCTACTTGAAGTGTCCTGAATTGATCACTCCAAACACAATAGTTGCTGAAATTTAAAATAGCCAAAATTCAGGGATTCTTCGAACAAGATATAGGAGGTAATTTGGAAACTGGAATGGAGGGAAAAGAGTAAGAATTAAGTGAGTTAAGAAGGGATGAAGTTACCTCTTCAATTCTGGCCGATTTGAGACACCCTATGAAGATCAGCCCTAATTTTCGATATCAAATAGCTCCAAGGAGTGGGGGAAGGCAATGGGAGCACTCCTGGGTTTCTTAGGGTCGAGTGGGATGGAATCACCGAAACAACGCAAATATTGAAGGAGATATAAAAAATTTAAATATTATTTTTAATGCAGGAAATGGGCCTTCGGGCAGGCCCAATATCTTAAATAAAAACCCATATCCACCATGATTATGGATTTATAAAGGCTCAAAATTTATATTTTGGTGTTAATAGGTCATGGGAAACCATTTAGGAATTAGAATTAAGGAAAAATATTAAAAAATGAAAAAGTTATAAAGAAAAAAAATTTATTTTTAAATCTAGAATTGGGCTCACGGTTTGGCCCAATTCATGAAAACTCATCTATTTCTCCATAAAACATTTGGAAACCATCCAAAAAAAAGAATGAAAGGAAAATAAATGAAATTTAACTTCAAAATAAGTCATGTATGTGACATGAACAATTGTAAATCAAAAGTCTTAGTACAAATAAAGTACTTGAATAAAATTGAAGTGGGTGGATTCCCTTACCTTCAGATGGTGCTTAAAAATGATTGGGAGGAGCTTCTTAAGATCTTAGGAACACCTTTTGGGGAATTTACAGAGGAATGTGGAGATTAAATTCATTATTAATGGGTTTTGATTGAAGAGGAATGGGAGGTCGGTGGGTATTTATATAAAAAGAGGGGGTAATTATTTATTAATTTCTAAAAATAGGTTTTGGACTATAAGTGGTATAATAATTCAAACTAAAAACATTCCAATGGTGTTTACACTAGTTTTATATCAAAGGGGAGTGGTTTTCAATATTTTATTAGTCTAAAAACCTAACTTATGAAAATAAAATCATTCATGATGTTGAGGTGACTCATGTTCATTATTTTTTAAAACATTAAATATAATATAGGTTATGTAGGATTCATTATAGGTTTTTGAAATTAATTAAATAACATAAAGAACACATTATATAAAAGGGGAAATCTATTTTTTCTTGTGTATTACCTTTATAGTATTTATTACATCACTATTGGGATATTATGATGTCATAATACATACCATATATTTATACTGTATTAATTTTTTACCCAAAAAAGTGACTGTATAAGAAAATTATAAAAAAAATTACCATTGGATAATTCTAGAATGATTATTTCAAATTGAAATATTTATTTTACCAAAATAATTGTCTAAATATGATAATTCACACTTTCAAATAAAAATCCTGATTTAAGGAAAGAATAATAGTTTTTATGACACAAACCACTTTATGACCCTTCTAAAAATTAAATAGTATTTCATCAAATTATATTGTCATTTACATTCAAATAAATAATATTTAATAATAATATTTCTTTAAAATAAAATTCATTTAAAAATTTATTGAATTTATAATATATTTTTTTTAATTGAAACTATCTATTTCCCAAAAAATAATTTTTATTTCTTCATATTAAAATATAATTTTTATCAAACACATTATTTAATCATATATATTTCAATTAATAATGAATAAGAGATAAATATAAACATTATTTTATTAAAAAGTGAATGTACAAGTTAATACTACAATGTTTTATATATATAACCCCTTATTACCCCAGTTCACACCTTAAGGGTAGGGTGTGTGATGGTGGTACTTTCTTCGATTGTTTAAAAAACATGATTTTGATCATGATCTCAATAAGATTTAAATTACCCCAAAAAGGTATTATCTCAAGTTTTATCTCATATTGGTCTTGGTCAAGGGAAAATCTCACTTATGTGATCTCCCTCAAAAGATCTAATAAATGGGAATCATAGGGTATAATTCTACCGGTCGAGTCCATCATTTCTTCTATTTGTATCAATTAAACTTTATCATGACCCTTAACGTATACTAATCGTAATGGTCAATATAGAAATGTTTATTATCAATTTTTATGATTATTAATGGTATTTTAATCAAAATTGACAAATTATGTAGAAATTTTATAATTTTACAATATAAAAAAATGGAAAGTAGTGAATCGGTTCTCTATAAGTGGATTTCTTAATAAGAAATTTATTCATTGAAAATGAAATTTTATTTATAAAATTTCGGGTCATTTCATGGTTCCCCGCTTTGGAAAATTCTCCCTCGTAATTTCATTTCATATACTAAAATAGATTTAGATACTTTTATTTCACCACCTCTTCTAGTTCCCATATCACCGCCTCAAACATGTGGTTCCACCATAGTACTTTGACCGAGTGAGTTTCCTTGTTTTGTAGAAATTTTCCTCTACAATATAATATCTTCAATGGAGAATCCTTGTATGAATAATTATTCTCCATGCGTAGAATATCTAGATTTAGTACATGTGAGGAGTCTGGTATGAAGTTCCTTAATAGGGATGCATATAACACACAATATACTTGATATGGGTTAGGTGGGAGTGATATTCAATAGGAATCATCTATGATGCGATCAAGGATCTCAAAGGAGTAGATATATCTATTACTAAGTTTTCCCTTCTTCCAAAACATCATTACTTTATTCCACAATGATATATGAAGGAACACCTTATCTTTGGCCTTAAACTATAGGTCCCATAAATGGTTGTAGGTATATATTTTCTATCAAATTTTCATAAATTTTATATAATGTTGAATTTTTTGATTGTTCTCTATTATCTATTAGATAAGATCATGTCCCATCATATTCCTCTCTCCAACTTCATCCCATCTTGCTAGAGTCTGACACCTATTCCCATACAGAGCCTCATAAGGTTCCATTTAAATTCTAAAATAGAAACTACCAAAATAAGAGAACTCTACTAAGGGAATATTTTGATCCAAACATCCTTACAAATCCATTGAAAAATATCTCAGTATATCCTCTAAATTACACATGGTTATCTCAGACTCTCTATTTATCTAAGGGAGATAAGTCATACTAAAACCCAACTCATTATACAACACTTGCTTAAGACTTCTCCAAAACCTTGAGGTAAACCTTAGATGACGATCAGATACAATAGAGAGTTATACCCCATGTGGTATTACCATTTCTCTTTTATATATCTTGGAAACTTGGTCAAGAGAAAAATATTACTTGATATCAATGAAATTTGGAAACTTATTAAGGTGATTGACTACTACAAAAATGAAATTATTTCATTTAGATATCCTAGGGGTTCCTATGATAAAATACTAGGTTGTGTTTTCCCAACTCTATACTAGTATGGGAAATGGTTTCATTGTACCCTTATACTTATGTCATTCATCCTTGTATATTAATCATACCAATAACTGAGATAAAAATTTTTCAATCTCTCTATCTTTAGGTTATCCTACCATAATTTTTGATTCATATCTCAATATATCTTAGTGATTCCTGGATGAAATGAGAAGTACAATGTGGAATATCCAGAAGATAACACTTCAGTTTTAGTTTTTATGGTACATATATTCGAGTTCCAAATCGTATAACTTAATATTTAGCAATATTAAACTCTGAAATAATCACTACTATTATTTATATGTCATTATAATCTTTTAAGGACTCATTTATCCTCTCAAGAATGGATGTTTGAGCATTTATTTTATAAAGTTAAGATGGAATCCCTCTTATGATTCTCTTTTCCATCATTTTCAAGTCTAGGATGATTGGATCAATTTTAATCATCATTATGGATAAGGTTGTGGTATCATTTCTACTCATAGCATCTACTACTTAATTTTCCTTCATGTGATGGTAATGGATTAAATAGTTATAATCCTTCATAATTTATAACCACCTTCATTAGTGAGTCTAAATGGAATCAATAGGAACTCATAGATCCCATACTTTATATGAAAAGTAGTCTTGATAATATCCTCATTCTTCACCTTTACTAGATAATATCCTGAATGAAGATCCACCTTATAAAAGTATTAGGCTCTACATAGTTTATCAGAAAAGTCATTAATCCATAGCATAGAATAATTATTATTTATTAAGATATTGTTGAGCTCAATATAATCAATACAGAGGTGAATTTACCTATCATTCTTCTTTATGAAAATAATTGGTCCACCCCATGGTGAATCACTTGAGAAAATTAAAAAAAATCTATATTATTCCATAGTTTATTATTTATCTCTTAAAGTTCAATAGTATCCTTTTTATATTTATTTTTGTATATTGTAAATTCTCTAGGTACAAGTTTGATTGATAACTAAATCTCTTTATATTGATGAAGATCAAGAAATTTTTTGAGAAACACATAAATATATTCCATTATAATGGGCATGTTTTCAAGGATGATATTTTTCTTAGTCTCAATCATTTGAGATGCATATTATTATTTATAAGGAAATAACATCTATTCTTGAGAAGATGATTCCAAAGTAGATCTATCATACTCCTTAAACTTGTATATAATCAATGTTAAACTCATGATACAAAGGTGAATTTACTTATATAATAAATTTATGTTATATCCATACAAGGAAATACAATCCAAACCTAGAATTGAATTGGATTCTTCTAAAGAGAGTATCATAAGGTTTTCTGGGAAATTCATCCCAAGAATATTAATATAGGAGAAGTTATATACTTATGATGTAATAATTTCCCCATTTTTCATTTTCACTAATAACTCTACTTCTATGTTCTGAGTTCATTATTTAATTTTTCTATTAAAATTTCATGATATAAAATAATATGTAGATCCATACTCACATAGGACATTCATGAATGGATGATAAGCCTACCTTTCACAATTTAATTTTGGATATAATAATTTACTTAATAAAAAACCTTATGGATGATAATTTTCAAAAAAATCATATAAAAAGGAAACCATAAAAATTTAAGGGATAAATCATAAATAACATATATTTATTAACCTATGAATTTCTCATATTAAATATGTGTTATCTGTTGTCTATGTCCTAACATAAAATTTTGTAGTAATTTTTTTCCCTTCACAATGCTTTATAAAGAGATTGTAAATTTACCAAATCATACCCCCTAGGATTATCAACCCGGTTGTGTAGTAAGGCCTATTTACTGTGTAATAGGTGAGGATTGAGATAGTACCCAATGTGATCTATTCAAGTTTATTACCACTATGTACAGTTTTTTCAGTTCCACATCCACTAATAGTATTTGGACAGGGATTTTGTTTCTTTGAAACCAATCAATTTCTACTTTACCAAAATTTTGGGATGTTTTCTATGTTTAGTCTTATCCCTAATTCTTTTACTAAGGTTTTATAATCCTAATCTCCAAAAAACTAGACCTTTCTCAGATACTAAATATGACAACCCATTTTTTTTGATACACATTATTTCATGATTTGTTATATAATAATACATATAAAATGATCCCAATAGATAAATTTGCCTAGTGTATTTGGGTAACTAGATACATATCAAAACAAAATGAAACAAGGATATAATGAGATTATTTAAAAACTCTATAACATTCCCTAAAAACCCATTATCTTCTAAAACTACACAAGATAACTTGTGGATGTACATAAGAAATGGGTGATCTATATAGACCAGTAAGGGAATAATCAAAGCATTGAATGATGAATGTAATGAATCTAAGTCAAAAATCATATCAAGGTGACAACAAAGGTGAGAATAAAAAACATGATCATTAAAGTATGATATAATATGATAACATCAAGGTTACATAGGAAAGTGTCAATAATAAAAAAACATGACATCATAAGAGTAAGTCAAGGATATCTATTGATTCATCCAAAAATAGTGTGTTTAGGAAAACTACATATGCACTATACATGGTATATCATGAGATAAAAAAATTACCCAATTCATTTGAGTTCTATAAAATTTTGATCCCACCTTCCATGTTCATATTTTTTACATGCATTTGTGTGCCACATATATCATACAATATAAGAACACATTTCATCATATTTAATCCCATGATTATGTATTGTGGGTTAAATACATGAAATTATCCAATAAATTAATGATATAAACATCTATTTGAATACCCTTTAGTGTAAATGGTTATGGGTATTCACAAAATAAAATTTTTTCATGAAAAGTCATGGGATAATTTCAGCAGCATAAGGGGTGTACATAAAGCATCATGGAAAATTTTAATGAGAGTGAAAGGCGGTATATCATTACCTGGGAATTATAAGGATAGTAAATTTATTTGTAAAAACACATTACAAAATGAAAAATCTTAAATCAAAAGTAATAGTAGAAATAAAGTACTTGAATAAAAATAAAGATGATTGAATCCATTACCTTGAGATGATGCTTCTAAAATCTTGGTAATATCTTCTTAAGATCTTGGGAAAACCTCAAGATGGGTTTATAGATAGATAGGGGGAGTAAATTAATGATTAATGGGTTTTTAGTAAATATAAATGGAAGGTTGGGTGGTTATTTATAGTAAAATATAGATGAATTCTTTACTAATTTCTAAATTTGGGTTTTGAAAGTGATAAAATATTCCAAACCACAAACCTTCACTATGTTTTTACCCATGGTTTCTACAAAAGAAGACTGGTTTAAAATATTTTATGAGTATAAGAAATAAAATTATTAAAATAATACCATTCATGATGTGGAGGTGAGTCATGTTCATAAATAATTTTTTTTAACCCTAAAATATAATATTGGTTTTGGAGGTTTAATTATTGGTGTGTAAAATTAATAAAATAACTTCAAAAACATATTATTTTAAAGTGTAAATATTTTTTGGCTATTTATTCCCTTTATATTTTTTATTAAATCACTTTTGGGCTATTATGATGTCATAATACATATCATATATTTATACTGTATTTATTTTTCACCCAAAAAGTCCATTATCTAAATACATAACCCCTTAATACACCAGTGTACTCCCTATTGTTGAGGTGTATTATGGTGTTACTTTCTTCAGGTGGTTCAACAAATATGGTTTTTTTCATGATATTGATAATATTTAACCTCTCCCATAAATGGTTTCAATCAAGTTTTAGTTTTTGAATATCATCTTGGTCTTATTCAAGGGAAAATCCCATTGATGTCATCTCACTTGGAATCACTTATAAATGGGCTTCATACTATATGATCCTGCTAGTCAAGGTCATCACTTCTTTAATATGGGTAAATTAGACTTTATAATAAACCTTAATATATAATAATCTTAGTAGCCACTATAGAAAATATATATTATCAACAGTTATGATGCTTAATGTTATTTTAGCCTGATCAGAAAATTATGTCATTTTTTATAGTGGTCCAAAAAAATGGAAATCATTCCTTATGTTCTTTATAACTACATTTCTTTATAAGTAATTTATTCATTCAAAAGGTAATTTCATTTATAAAATATTGGTTTGTTACACACCTATTAATATAAGTCTAACTATAAAATTCCTATGAAATAATTTCTCCCATCATATTGGGGTATTTTGACCAAATTTTTAAAAAAACACAACATTAGTTGTATTCCTTTTATGAGGGAAATATGAGTTCTCTAGTGATACCAAGGATAGTGAGAATAAAACCTCATTTTTGAATTACAAAAGGAGTCATTTTTATCTTATGGACACCCTTAACTATCTCTTTAGTCATAAATAATTAAATTTGTAAGGATGCAATTTATTTTAGGGAGAGAATGTGATGACCCAAAATTTGACTATGTATTTTCTTTAAATAAATATAATATTTATCTATACTAAACACCAAAATAAAATGATTTGTGACATATTAGATTAATATTATTAAATAAAATTATAATAAGAAAAAAACCTATAGTAAATTAAAATAAAATAATCAATTAAAAATTATTACATTTTGAGTATAAATAACTAATATAATTAAAAGGGATTTATCTTTATCAAATAAGAGTTTGAAGTGTTAATCAATTAAATTGACCAATTTTAATTTTTTTTAAGATGGGTAAAACCCCTATATTAAGTAGAAAAAACAAAGACAAAATCTATTTTTGTAGGAAATGTGTAAAGGGATAATCCAAAAAAAACAAACCCAAAACCTCAAAGTCCAAAAACCAATAAAAAACCCAAAAAAAACCACACCACCGGAACCATCAAAAGCAATGGAGAAGCAATGAAAATTTAAATCAAGACTGAGGAAGCTCACAGTAATATGCTGACAAAGCCCACACATCTGAGGGAGGAAAAACACCACCAGCAAACGGAGGAGCATGATGATGAAAGGAGACCAATATCCAGACCTAAAAAATCAAATCCCCCTACACCTGCTCGAAGACGCCCCAGGGCCACCGAAACGAAAGAGAAAAATAAATTGATTCTGCCTCTGTTGTGACACCAAGTATAATCTTCTGTTGTGACACCAAAATCATCTCCACAAGAGCCAAACCACCAAAACCCATCCAAAAAAATTTTGGGATAACAAGAGGATCCAAACCAATCATCTAAGGCAAAGACATGAGAAATAACCTAGTTAAACTTCAACATGATACATAAGAAAACATTTGAAGAATAAAACTACAAGAAATAAATAAAGATAAGCAAGAAAACTACACAAAATATAAGGTAACATGATGATCACTATAAACAAATAAAAAAACAAATAAAACTAGTCTATAATAAGGGAGATAATATTTCTCCCTTTGAAAAATAGGTATGACATCCTTTGGAATTTGATAAGACCAAGAAAGGTTACCCCCATCTGCTCCTTTATTAGCCAAACTATCAGAAAGATCATTTACCTCCCTAAAAACATGAGTAATAATGAAGTAAATAGATGAGATAACTACAAACAATTAATCTATCTATTCATAAGCCTCCAAAGGATTTGAGTAGAAGAGGTTTTAATTGCATAAATAATCATGGAGGAATCACACTCCAACTATATCCTATTCAAACCCATATGCTTAGCCAGATCAAGAGCAGTAATGACTCCTAGAATCTCATCCTCAAGAGAGGATGCAATACTACAAGAACCAAAAGGGCAACCCAAAACATCACCAAAGTTATTCCTAAAAATATAACCATAATCTGATGGACCCAGATTTCCTCTGCAGGACCCATCAGTATTAATTTTAATCCAGCCCAAAGAAGGAGGGCACCAAAAAAATCCATAGTACCCAACGAAGGCCAAAAATTACCTTTAACCTTAATATAGCTAAGAACTGAAAAATTGTGCACCAAATTGTGACAATAAGCTTTGTGAGGAAGCTTTACATTTTTCATGACTGAAAAAATTTCAGCAAGGCAGGCTTGAGAATTGAAACCAACTCCATCATGAAGAGCCTTGTTTCTCTCCATCCACAGTGAATGAACAAGTTCAGTAGCAGCAACTTGCAAAAGAGTCAATAACAAAGGAGATAAAGGCAGAACATACCTTCAAGAATATCTCAAATAGTATGAAAATTCTGAATTTGAACCTCAAAAATATCAAAAAGTGCTTTCCATATAGAGGCTGTTGTAACACAGCTTAGAAACAGGTGATCAAAATCTTCCCTATGCTGATGACAGAGAATACAAACTGAATAAAGAGAAATACCATAGACCTGTAAATAAGAGTTAGTAGGTACATTTCCATGAGCCAGTCTCTACAAAAAAGTGAGCTAAGAAGGAGAAATGATCTTCTAGTTAAACTTCCAAACCCAATCTAATCCTAACACAGTAGTATTTGCAGGAGTGTAGAACTATTTAGAAGTGATAACACTAGAGGTATGTGGTTCCCAGATCAAGAAATCACCAACATAGGAAAAACAATAATTATTAATAATTTGTTTAACATGGTCAGGGACAGTAGAAATATCATATAAATGATCCTTAATAGAAAAATAAAGATCCAAATTTGAAACATCATGACAAATAAAATCAATAAAATTAGGACTAGTCTAATTATCTTCCCAAAATTTGAGAGAAGAATCTAGAGATATAGACCATCCTGTATCAACGTCAATATGAGAAAATGAATATTTAAAAGAAGACCAAACGGAGGAATCCATATAATTTATGTTGCCACTTTTGAGTTTTAAAAGGAATCCAGACCTTATAAAATTAGTAGCTTCTTAGTTTTCATTGATTAGTTTCCAAACAAAATAAGCTTAAAGGTCTTGATTAAAAAGACTGAGATTTTTTATACCAACCCCCCCCCCCCCTCTCAGAAGATTTGCAACAGGTGTTCCAAGACACCGTTACCAATATTCTTTCTAAAATACTACCAGTACAAATAAAGTTTTAGATCGCCAGGTTAATTGATTTGATAAGAGAAGAAGGCCATTTATAAACCATAAAGTAATAAAAAAATTAAAAACAATAACAGCTTCAACCAAACAAACACAACCATCTATTGAAAGTGATTTCCATTTCCAAGTAGTAAGTTGATTCTTGATCTGACTAATAGTCCCATAAAAATTACAAGCCTTCGGTCAAACCCAGAACATGGGAACACTAAGATAAGTAAAAGTAAGAAAACCTTCCCTAATCCCCAAATCAGTGATAAATTTTGACTTCCTATTTGTGAGATATTTCTACCAAAATAGACAAAGGACTTATTCCAACTAACATGTTGCCCAGAAACTTTCTCATAGTGAAGAAGAGATTTCTTGATGTTCTTGATATTTCGTTTATCACCTTTAGTGAATAGGATAATATCATCAACCTAAAGAATATGGTTAGGAGCAAAGGAACCACAGCCAGTACCAACATCTTTCATCTTTCTATTCCTATCCATGATGGAAAACAATCTACTAAGATAATCTTCTAAAATAGAAAAAATAATAGCAGAAAGAGGATCACCCTGACTAACTCCTCTAGAACAAGAGAAGTATCTCTCTAGGTATCCATTCACAAGAACTGAGATACGAGCAGAATAAAAATTAATCATAATTAAATTAATGAAATTTGACTCAAAACCAAACATGGAAAAAATTTTAAAAATAAAACTTCAATACATTGTATCAAAAGATTTTTTAATGTCTAATTTAAGAACAATGTTCTCACCTTAAATAATCATTTTAAGGAGATTTACACACTCTAAAGCCATAATAAGAAGATATTTAATGGACCTAACTTTGATGAAACCAAATTGATTAGAAGAAACTATTTTATGAGAGATGGGAGAAAGTCTACTAGTAAGGATCTTTGTAATAACTTTATATAAAGTGTTGATAAGAGAAAGAGGCCTAAATAATTGTATCTCATTAGCATTTTCCATCTTTAGAATTAGAGAAATAAATTGAGAATATAAACCTTGATGAAGATATCCCTATTTGAAAAAATAAAAAACAAGGTTGCAAACATCATCACCAATGATCTCCCAATAATTCTGAAAAAAGAAATTACTAAAGCCATCAGGACCCGGGGAGTTGTGTGACCTAAGACTAAAAACAGTAGCCTTGATTTCAGGTGCCAAAGGAATGGAGACAAGTCTAGTATCATCCTCATGATTTACCAATTTGGGTATAATACCCTCTATAGGGGGGAAATGTAGATGATCCATTAAAAATATCTTCATAATAAGAAATAATGTGCTATGAAAGGTCATGTCTATTGTCCAAAATTTGTTCTCCTCTTTTTAGCAATGAAAGAGGACTATAAATTTTCCGAACTCTTTGAAGATTGTTAAAGAATTTGGTATTTCTATTCCCATCCTTGATCTAATTTTCTTTGAAAGAATATTTTTTCATAGAATCT
Source organism: Viscum album (assembly GCA_963277665.1). Lineage (NCBI taxonomy): Eukaryota > Viridiplantae > Streptophyta > Magnoliopsida > Santalales > Viscaceae > Viscum > Viscum album. The sequence goes on from OY728137.1 coordinate 740,407,249, forward strand.
TTAATAATGAGTAAATTGTTAAGTTTAAGAGTCATCTCAGATTCCAAAGAAACACCTCAAGAGAAATCTTCATGGGTATACTTCTCTTGGAATAACCGAGGAGAGGCTTCAAGACTGTAAATGTCCATGTTAAGATGATTGAACCCATCCTTACTCAAAATTTTAATATTAACATTGAGAATATTTAGTTTAAGAATACAAGAAAAGACATTACTCTTACTAACTACCAAACACCAAACATCCCGAAAAAGATTATCACATTCAGGTTGAAAAACCCAAGATTAATTGAATCTAAATGGGAAAGGAGATTTAATACCCTTGAATGAGAGGTCTATCATAATAGGATAATGATTAGTATTAAGTCAGGATAAAGACATATAAGAAATTGAGTCCCAAGAACATAATGAAAATTCATTAACAAAAGCCCTGTCAATTTTACTAGCCTCTATACCATTAAGGTGTTGTATATACCAAGTAAACTTAGCCCCAAAAAGATTCACTTTAATCAACTCATTTTGTTCAATAAAACCCTCAAATTCCCTAGAAGAGATAGAACAATTCATAGGAACCATTTTTTCCTCAGAATTTTGAATTGAGTTAAAATCCCCAATAATGATCCATGGATCATTAAGACTACTTTTAAGAGAACCAATTTCAGACCAAATTGATCTTCGATCCTAATAACTATTACTATAAAAAATAAAAGAACAAACCTTCTTGATTCCCAAATCATAAAAGGATCAGATAACATGCTAATTGCTTGAACCAACCAAGAGGGGATCAGAAAGAGAAGAATGAGCGAAGACCCAAAGATTTTTTACCTATGAAAAACTACTGTTAAAACCTAGTAAAGAGAAACCCATATTTTTCAATCTAGAAAGATGATTATAAAAGAATGTTTTAGGCTCTGTAATCCCAATTAAAATAGGTCTGTAAAGCCTAATATGAAGCTTAAGAGACCTGATTGTGGCTTCATTATCCGGGCCTTGGAAATTCCAAAAAAGGATCCTCATTTGAATCTCATTTTGGGGTGGAACCCCTCCTAATTCTATACCCTAATTATTTTTAGTAATTTTAGGAGGTCTCTTTGCTTTTTTCATAGATAAATCAGGAGTTTTAATTAGACTAGTGATGTTAACCACTAATTTTGTCTTATTTTTCTGCTATTGAGCAGAACTCAAAACCACGTTGTCTATGATTTGAGAAGCAGTAATAGAAGAAACCTTTATTTCAGATTCAGATTCCCTAGGATCATAGATTTCCTAAGTTTTTATAGTAGGAAAATTAATCTTTTCTTTTCCAGGTTCACTAAAACCAACCTGTAATTGCTAGGGAAAGTTTAAAAGAGCAGAATTGTTTGGGGAAATAATATCATCTTCACTAGATAAGTCTAACATGACCTTACCAGTCATAAAATAAGGAACAAAATCAATAATACTGAACAAAATCAAGTTTTTAGGAGGGGAATTCTGCTCCATAATCAAAACTAATTCTAAAATATCCATAGAAATAGAAGTGATGATTGATTTTTCTTCCAAATTTTGTTGTAAACTATAAACAAGTTCAATAATGCATTGATATATCTCTGAAGAAATTAAACTATCATCAATGTCTCCACCAAATTCTGGTGGAAGAGTGTGAGGTCAGGGATCAGAAGAAGAATTGTATTCGCCATCAACAGTATCAGCCCAATATTTGTTTAGGGTGACTCCCAATGAGGGAGGAAGAGAGAGTGGATATTTCCTCATAGGATTTCTATCAATTACCAACTCAGGGGCAGGCCCTTTGTTCTTTCAAGAAATGATATCATCTTTTAAACCATTTCCTTTAGAATAAATCATGACTTTATTTTTAATCACCCTACAAGATTCAATATAATGTCCTATTATTTTGGATAAATCGCAAAATGGGGTAATTCGCTCAAACTCAAACTTTTCAATTCTATGGTCATTTACAAGTAGGAAAATGGACTTTGGCTGTTCAGAAGCCAAGTTAACATCCACTAAAATTCTAGAATAAATCCCTAAATATCCTTCCAAAGTTATTTGATCCATCTTTATTGGGGATTCAAAACAAAAAAGCAAGATCATTTAAGATTTTAGTATGTCAATAAACCATATTTAGACCATGAATCCTAATCCAAATTTGGGCATTAGACTGCTTTTGATTAAAAGGATCAAAATTACAATCCCATTCATAGATACGAAATAGACCTGGTTTAAGATGAAGGTTACCTGTAGATTGGGACATTCACATATCATCTTCACTCTGGAAGACCAAATATAAATAACCCTTACTAATTGGAATGTGTTTCCATGTGTTTATACCCCAGCAGATGGAAATTTGATACTTGATGTTAGAATATGACCAAGGCTTTTCCCCCCTATAGAGTATCATTCTCCCTTGAAGTGAGAGTTTGTAAAGATTTAAATTTTTTTGAAAAGAATCCGGATCCTCAACCATCGAGAAAGAACCATCTTCCAGTTTTTTTGATAGAAGAATAATTAGGGGTATCCAATTTTACTGGATCTTGAAAACTTGATAGAGCTTCTGCAAAAGAAACTCCAGCCTTTCAAAGCAGAGGAGGATCAACAATACCAATAGAAGAATAACTCATAGCATCGTTAAAGGATAACTCCCATTCCAGATTTAAATAAACCATACTCAAGTGAAGATGATGAATTTAAGAAAGACTCCATTACAACGAATGAAATCGCCTCTCTTCACTCTTGAGCAAGACGCCATCTCACCCTAAAAATCAATTATCTATTACTGAGGTTCATTGTTATAAAAATCATTTAAGTGGACCAATTTTAATTGAATATTATCATAATATATAATATTAAATTATTTATATTATAAATTAGAACAGAATAATATGACGAACACTTAATGTTCAAAAAGATATTTTTCAATGAAATTGGTTTTCTTTATATTTTGTATTTTCACTTAAAAACTAAATATATAAATTTTATAATTTGAATTAGATTAAAAAATAACAATTTTTTAAATTATGATTTATAAAAATATTACTATGAATTTATTTAATTTTTGGAAGTAATTTATTTTTAATGAATAGTGAAAAATACTCTTTTCACTAAAACCATAGAATTTATGACCCTATATAGAAGTAGGTATAACTTAAAAAATATAATATTATTTATGATAAAATATGTATCTAAAGAGAAAAATTATACATTTTTAACTACCATTTTAAATTTATAAAACCTATTTATAACATTTTATGAGGTTAAGTGATATTTTCCAATAAAAAAAATTGTTTTTGGTCTTTTATGTTAATTAAATATTATTTTGGTAAAATTTATTTTTTTCTTGATTTTAATGTCACATAACCTATATTTTTTAATAAAATAATTTATATCATCAAAATCAACTAATTTTATAATCTTATCCTACACAAAAATTTTAAGCTTAAAAATACATTTTTTCTAAAAATGGCTTTTTATACGTTGTTTATGCTAATGTTAAAATTATGTTTTCTTACACATAGAAATTTTATCTGATAATATTAATTTCATTTTTTTAATAAATGTTTAAAATTTATTTAATGATTTTAATTTTATTTTTAGTCATAAAAAATTAATTTCTTATATAAAAACTAGTTATCATAGTAAAAGCCAAAGGGTGTAAAATGGCCTAACCAAATGGCTAAAAGTGATTGGATTTAAAAGAATATTTCTAATTGAGTTCTTGAGGTTTTTATTTACTAAAAAATATATACGCTCTATTATTTTTCATTTTTTATTCTTATTTACATGAGAACCATTTTCTCCCTTTATATTAAGATGAAATAATTATAAAAATTTCATTCTCACAACTTATAAAAGGGGTCTCTCACCTCCCCTTCAAGACCACTCCTAAAATTTGATTTCCTGTTTAAAATATGACTTTCTTCCTTCTCCAAGAATCTTAAATCACTTAATTAAGACTATATACATAATATTTTTTCATATTTCTTCTCATTCAAAGGAATCCTCTAAGGGAAGCCCAAAGTTCTCAACGTAAGAACAAACGTTTCTATAGAATTGTTTCATTATATATTTCACCTTCAAATTTATTTTTCCCAAAAATATATTATAAATTATTAAATTATATTATAATTATTTTTATTATATTTTTTTAATAACCATTATAATAATTTCCCATTTTTCATTAAGAAAAAACAAAAATGTCATTTGTGTGATTGTGTGGACTACCGCCTCCACGAACAAACGTCTCCTGTTTTTCACCACTTCTAGTATTAGATAATTACAAGGATGTAATTTAAGAATAAATGTGAAATATATAATATAATTATGATTATAAGGATGATAATTATAATCAACCATTATTCTCTCTCATTCCTTGAGTAATAAAAATGTTAATTGTGTGTATGTATGGATTACCGCCTAAAGAGAGTAACATATCCAATTTTATATATATTTTCTTTATTATTTAATAAAATATCATAAAATATAAATCAAAACATTAAAAATACCTTAATTATATCTTTTTTATTCTATAATAATTATATTTTTTCAAAAAAAATCACTTTAATAATCATAATCATCTATTCATTATCGTATGTTCATGTTTGGCTCAGTCTGACCAGCTACTTGAATAATGAAATAAAATAATATCATGAATGAATATGAGAACTTAATTAATGATAATATATGATATATATATAAAAATAATGATTTTATTTTGGTTTTTAAATGGTAATATTAGTACTAAAGTCAGTAATTAAAATATCATTGCTTGTTTGTTAAAAATTACTTAGACATGCTCATCATCCATTTCATATTTAAGAATCTTAACCAAAACTCAAAAAGAATGAATTTATAAAATTTTAAATAATTATTAAAAATAAATTTAGATACCTTTTATAATCTTTGAATGATTGTCTTTTGGATTATAATGAATAACAACACCGCTATTACGATTCTCATTCAAAACGATCAAGATTACTCACACTAGATATTGAAAATAGATAATAAATAACTAATATACATGTACATAATAATTATAAATAAGTTTATACAATTTTATATATATAAAAATGTTTCTTAATTAGGTGATTAATTATACTATTTTTTATATTAGAGAATCGAGTGCTTTGGTGGAAGTCAAGAATTATGTTAAGTGGTTTTTTATATCAAATTTAATTTTTGGAGACATATTTTTTATTGTGCACCAGATATATTTAATATGGTTTTATGAATTCCTAATAAATTTACTTTTACTGTATTAATATAATTCATTTTGTTTTAACAACCATATCATTTTCTTTATTTCCCTTTATTTCAACTCAAAATTTTCCAAATTCGTAAAAGCTTCTTCTCCAATTTCATTTTAAAATAAAAATCTTCTATGATAGATAATACATCCATGGAATTTGTAGTATTCTTAAAAACCCCATAATTTTATTTTGTTATTAATAGTGTTTTACATTTCCCCTAAAAAGTTTATTTCTCCTTGACTCATATTTTACCTGAATAGATTCTCATAAGTAAAACCAACCCTCTCTCCTATTTTCGGTCCAAAAAACTCCCTTTTCCATGTCTATATTCATTGGATGTTTTTTAAAATTTCCATATATATTCAACAATAATTTATTATTTTAGAATTATTTTAATTTTATTAAAAGTTTTAAATCAATTTTTAACATGTTCCATATATTTTGTTCATTAAAGTGTGAAATTAATATCTTTGTAACATTTTCAATGTCAACACATCTTTCTGTCATTTAAAATTTTTATGTAAAAATACATCTTTATATTTTCTTAGTTTCTAAAAAATTTATATTCTTCCATGATTTATAATTTTTTTTCAAATGATTATTATTAAAAGGTCAAATATATTATTTGTTTCCAAAGTGATTTTTCTAATGCTCCTAAAAAGTATTATTTTAATTTTGTAACTATCTTTTTTCATATTTTATAAATGATCGAGGATATTATTCCAATGTTACAATCCAAATTTTTTCTATAAATGACTTATGAAATGTTCTCTCATATTATAGAAGTGATCCATCACTTCCTTTATCTTTCTTAGCCATCCATTATGAATAGGCATACAATTTGTTCCAACGCCTTTCCTTTGTGAATACCTTGTTTTCCATTTCCTTGATTTAAGAGTGTTAATATATATTCAATACATCAATTGATTGGAAAAATTATTTAACAAACCATACACCTTTGATCTATATGGTGTAAATACCATATACTTCATTGAATGGTATATACCTAGAAAGTTGTGTACTATTATTGGATACCAATTTATATTCTATGGGTTTATTATGTTTATTTATGGAATTATGAAAATTTTTATTATATGATTCCATTTGAAAATTATATTAAATCCATTATATTTACATCAGTTCCTTATTATATGATGATAATTTATTTTATATGACATAAAAATATAATTTAAATACAAAGTATGGAAGGGTGTGACCTGGTAGTGCTCTAATGCACTGGGTAAATAAGACGTGTTTATGATACCTTGGAAGCATAAATTTGCAAGTTTTTATGATACCTTGTTGAAAAAAATCAGTAATGTGATTTTATGACACCTTATTAATGAAATTTGTTGATATGATTATGACATTATTTGTTATTTTTTGGTTACTATATTTGGATGTCAAGATCATATAATAACTATTCAATTATATTAATATATTTATTTTATTCTTCTTGGATTATTATCCATGTTTTCTTCAGTATTATTTCTATATTATTTTTTATTGTACCTTGATTTCATTAGCATACGCACATGAACATCTTATGCTCACTTATGATCTTTGATTGTTATCTTTTATGTTTACCCTTACTGGGTATTTTATCTCACCCCTTTAATATGTTTCCATTTCCCAAAGTTATGAAGATATTAATACATATTATATGTCTACAATAGTATATTTTATGGAGGATTTTTGAAAGATATTGAAGTCCAGTTATAGATTAAGTGGCCTCTTATATAGTGGAAAAAATGTCAATTAGTAAAAAAAGACATTGGTTTTGTTAGTTTGTGATTTTTTCAAATTATATAAAACTCTAAACCTAAAATATCAAGGGAATTTTTGTAATGTCATATTCTCTTTATATCATGTAATTATGTGATGGTCACATTTGGGGTTAAATAGTATCGACCCTCTATAGTACCTCGACATATTTCCCCAATTTCAACATCCTTATCTATCATTGAAATTATGGTCATAATTCCCACAAAAAGTGGTGGTATCTCACATCCTAAACTAACAGAATATTAGGGAGAATATCATATAAAACTTGTGGATATAACCAAGAATGCATGAAAACTAGTGCTCCTATACTAAATAGTCAAAAAACTTTTAATAAATTTTGTCCCTTAGAGTAATAGATAGGAACTCATATTTGAACCATTCCCAAAACTAGTCTCATGCAATCATGGTATTAACTAATTCACCCAGATAGATCTACCACCATTAAAAAGTTATCCCACATAGTAAAAATATGTCCAAAAATACCTCATATGAATTTAACATATAAAATGGTAGGAATTTTATTTATACCTTCTCAATCTAGTCATTTATCTCAAGATTTGATATTGATCCTTTATATATAGGTAGGATCTATCACTAAAAATATAACAATATGGTACTCTATGTCTTGTAATCAACCTGTACCTATACCTTAATCTTGTATTTATCCACTAGGATAGATACTCTTTATTATCACGTAAAAAGAATCATATTAATATCATATCAATGGAAAACAAAGAAAAAATGGTCATACTAAGCTTTGGAATATGTTTGTAGATGAAAACCACCACATTGTTATGTGATCCATCCCACAAGAACTGACATTTTCTACTTACCATGTACAATCATAATTGGATAGATATAAATTTATAATGAATGAACCCATACCTAGTAAATTTTTAAGTTTGAAACACACTCTTCCCTTAGGCATGTTTACTGAATGATCATGGTCAGTACATACAAATACATTGGTCTTCTACATCCATAGTTTGTCTCCCTATACTAATGAATATTTTATGTTTATATGTATGTTTTCCTCACCAAACTGACATAATCCTCATAAATTATTGCTCCAAAATCCATCCTATCTCTCACTCATGCCTCTAATACCATTCTATCTAGACCATATTCCCATATAACCCTCTCATTTCTTAGTAGTAAAATTAAATATGAACCTAAAATATCACCTCTAATAAGACTCAAGTTTATGACAAGATTTATGGGTATAAACACATAATATAGTTCCATTACCTCATGAGTATAGAAAAAAATGTAAATAAAATATCCAAACTTTGGTATAAAAAATTAAACCAAAATATACAACTATAAAGTCATAAATGATAAACTTTATGATCTCTCTCCAGAGTTTTTTAAAAAACAACTTATCATTTTAGATCCACAAAATATGTCTTTAGAATAAATATATGTGTATGTCAATATAGTTTTGGATGAGAAACAGATTGACCACAAAACTGATGTCCTGTATAAATAGATGGATTCTCTAAATATTTATCTACATGGGTATTTTAATGATTATAAATTAAAAAATACCTCTTATAAGAGATTCCTCAGATAGTGGGATTCATTAAGTATTTTGGTGGATGATAAATTCACACCATTCATCAACTTATTAGATGATGAAGATGAATATTCTAATGAAATTAGAGAATTCTAAGAGATATTGGTAGGTTTTCACTATAGAATTGGGATTTTAGGTTCTAATCTATATGTGTTGTTTTTTTCTTATTAGTTTTATGTGATGTTTACAAGTTTTTTTATATAAATTTTATTCCATGTTCTTCTCACTTTACTTGGGTCAAACGTTTGTTCAATTTGGCTATCACCTTTATCATATTGGATATCAATGTTAACCTCTTTATTGGACTTGCTCATGCATCTTCTGTGTAAGGGGCTATTTTTTTATAGTTATTTGACTTAGAGGCATGCCATCCTATTCTCAACCTATTTTTATATCATGGGTACTTTCACTTTTTTCTCACATAGAATGAATTGTTCAATTTTTTTTTAAAATGGCCATAATCCATTATAATGGAAGTATATATAATGAAAAACCTCTAATAAGGTACCACAAAACCAAAATTGAAGTTAAATTACTATTAAAAATTTATCCCTACTTTACACCAACCCTAAACATATCATATAAAACTATTTTTAAATATAAGGGTGGGTATATCCATATACTATTAGTTCAAACCCAAAAGGAATGAAAAAATCTAGAAATATCATGCATGAAAAATAATAAAATAATAGAAAATTTTAGAAAATAATTTTCATATAAACCAAAATAAATATCAATCTACGAGGAAATAGCTCATCCTATAAATCCACACACAACCTTAAGGTGATATATTCATATATACAATTCCCTAAACACAAAAAATCACACTCTATGTGTAAAATGAGTAATTTTTATTACTTAAATGTTTAAAATAGATATCAATATAATTTCCTCTATATTTCTCAATTTTAAGACGATTTTAAAATATTATTTACTCATTTGTTTTTATATACATCAATGGGTATACCACTACATGGAAGAAAGATAGAGTGGGTATATATCCTATTTTCCATCCTATAAAGGGGTGACTTGAATAACCTGGACATGGTTCACATTCCAAAAAGAAATTCCCTTCAACCATATATCCAAGAAGGTCCCCTTACCTATCCCCTTACTCATTCCATAACCACAATTTCTAAGTCCAAAGAACCCTATCTCCAAGCCCTAAATATTCTAGTATTATATCATCTCTATTATCCAGTAACAATATGTGATTTTATGGATGAAAATACCACAACTGCCTCTAGAATACCATCTGTACACTATCCTAATCCTCTATCACAATTACCACATTACACACCATCCCTCACTTGAAATTGAATTTTTAATTATCTATTGTTATTAAAATATATGACATTTCACCATCACACCTCACTACTCAACACTAATCACTTAAATTACTATGACTATTATTTATATGGATTATACATTATTAACTCATCGTGATACTCCACCACCACCATTTTTTGTAGCCTCACCATACCATCCTTCAACCATTATCAAATAAAATATTTATTTCCCCAGATCTCCACTACACTTCCATAGGGACTCTTTTATATGATACTTAATTCCTTAATTATAAACCACCCATTAGTAATTTCCACCATTGAGCCTCTAATCATTGTATATTTCCTCAAAATAAATGGAATAAGTATGGTGTGCTATGTCAGGGATGGTCAGTACACTGTTAATCATCCAAGTATTTTCCTAAATAGGTTGAACACAAATACTCAGGTTGAGGTGAATTGTGTCCTTAAAAAAAGTTAGCAATTTTAACCTTCACTGTTAATGTAGTTGGAACATTACCTTATCTTTTGATTTATTACTTCAGTATAAATAATGCAAATAATAGGAAGCATGAATTTTTTATAGTGGTTCGAGGTTACAAGAACTTTCCCTAGTACACTCCACTAATACCAAGTGTATGCTCAGTGATTTTCATTAAGAACATGTTCCTAGAGATCTCCAAACTGAGTTTAAGAAATTACAACTTGTATAAAAAAATGTAGTACTTTAAATAATTTTACTAGGGACCTCATAACTGATTTCAATTAGTTGACACTTCAATCCATAACTTTTTACAAGTTGATGAAATTTCACCCGTAGTTGAGTACAAGCTTCTAACATGTAGTAAAAATAGTTTATATATATAAATGGAAAATAGATTTAGAAAATAGTTTCCTCCACAACTGATAGAAAATGGATCTTCCCCTAGGAAATAAATCTTCAAGGTGTGACAATTATAAATTATCCCCTCGCTATATTGTTTACCTTCAACGAACATAAAAATAGTATCAAGTAATATTAATAATAACACAGGATTCCTTCTTCCTCATGCATTTCTTGTTTTATTTTATATATTCAATTAATAGAAGTAGCAAGAGAATATTTTAATGTTTATGATTTTTTTTCTTATTTCAGTTTGTAAATTTCATTTCATCCACTTTGAACTTTTTAAACTAAGTGTTATAACACTTCTTGATCCCACCAGAAACAAATATATAATATATAAATAATATATCTACTGAAGCCCTATTTTTCAATTGATAAATTAAAATTAATTTAATCTATTTAATCTATAATATACTCATTGAATTAACCATAGTCATTGAGCATTTATTTCCCTAAATATTAGTATTGGGATATAGTACAAAGTCACTACACACATTAACTTTTAAAAGTAAATTATAATAAATGATTCAATAGCTTTCCATAAATTTCTCCAAGTTAATGGGAATTTAATTCTTCATTAAAATCATTATATCATCACTAAAATCTTAAAAATTATTCTTTCTGTAATTAAAGCACTTTAATTTGAAATTTCATTAAACTCTAAATAATATTCATAAATAATATTCCATACATTGTATATAAAATTATTCCAACTTTATACAAGTCTTCAAGGAATGTTAAACACCTCAAAATCATAACCTTCCTTTTATATCAAATATGTTTGAACATCATGGTGTTATTTTATCTTTATGACATGATCATATCTAAATTAATAGAATCAATGAATTTCAGAAAATTTTTAAATCCCCTTATATCACATACATGATATATTATAAAGGTAAATCTCATTTAATTTCCATTCATGGTTTTTTTTTGGGGGTTCCCCAAGCTTTTATGGAGGAATGGATGAGTTTTCATGAATTATGCCAAACCGTGAGCCCAATTCTAGATTTAAAAATAAATTTTTATTCTTTTATAACTCCTTAATTTTTCAACATTTTTCATCCATTACAATTTCAAACTTGTAATACCCTGATATATGAACACCAAAAAATTAATTTGGACCATTTAGAAATATACAATCATGGTGGATTTCAGTTTTTATTTAAGGGATTGGGCCTGCCTGAAATCCCATTTCCTGCATTAAAAATTATTTTTAATTATTTAATAAATCATTGAAGTTTTAAGTTTTTTTCGTAGATTCTAACCCCCACCCGAGCCCACACACCTAATACATGTCCCCATTTTCTCCTCCCCCAATTTGGAGCTCAATAGAATCGAAAAATTGGGAAAAACTTCTCTAGATTTTACAAATTTCCCAGATTTGAAGAGGTAAATTGATCCTTTCATAATTACTTCTATTTTTAATCTTTTCCCACATTAAAGTTCCTACATGATCTCCTCATACTTTTTCAAAACTCCCTTAAATTTTTATATATTTTAAAATTCATACTCTGGTGTATTTTGGGTAATTTTCATCAAGATTGTTTTGGGTAAGTGTTTCCCTCTTCAATTCCTTCCTTCTCCTTACGGTTTCCTCCCTCTATCATAAATTTAAAGAGTGTAAAGAAGTTAGGGTGTATAACTAGGGTTTTATTTGGGTAATTTTTGGTGAAATATTATGGTTTAGGGTTCGTTTTCACTTCCTTGTGGTGCGGCGGAGGTGCGGTTGATATTTCGCACCAAGATTCAAGGTTTTTGACTCAAAAGGTAGGTGGTTCCATGTGTAATCAATTATTGAAGAGTTATATTGTTGTATTTACTCATTTTTCATATTACTCATATATTGGGTGTGGTGTGAAAACAATTTATGATTGTTTTGGTTAAGTGTTTTATTTTATAGTTTCCTTTTAACTTGAAATTGGGTGTTTTCATGTGTAACTCATGGGGTATTATTTGAGTGTATTTCATAACTTCTGGAATTGGTTTACTAAATCTTTTTTGGCCTGCCAATTCTGATTTTTTATTGTATTAGAGTCATGTGGGCCTAAAAAATTGGGTTTTTGAATAGGTTTTTTGTGAAAAACATTATTATACTTCATGAGAGCATTTTATAAAAATGTGTGTTTTCATTTGTATCGTTTGTGGTATTATTAAAGGTGATTTTATAACACTTGAAAGTGGTTTTATAAATGCCTCTATGGATTAAAATTATGTTTTGGATAGTAATTGGTATGGTTTTGGTCTTAAATGGTGGTTTTGAAATGGGTTTTCTGTGCAAGACATGGTTACACCACTTGGGTTCTTTTTATGAAAATTGTAAATGTTTTAGTTGGTTAAAAAAAGTGGGAAAAGGGTGCATATGTAATTTTTAGTGTGTGTTTTCACCTAATATGGGTCTTGGAAATTTGAGGTGATGTTTTAATATTTCAAACATTTTTATAATGTTTTGTAAATTTCAGAAATGTTTTATTAAATTGTGATGTTGGAGTAAAACTTGTTTGTGGGATGTTTCGTGTAAGTTTGATGGTACAATGATTTTGAATGTAAAAAGAGTATTATGTGGAATGTGTGTGTGGGATGTTATGTTATTTTTATCACCTTGTAAATGTTTTATAAAATTTTTTAATGGATTTGTGGAAGTTTTAAAGAAATGTGAAAAGTATTGTGGGCTATTTTTGTGTGAGTTGGATTTCAAAATCAATTTGAATGAAAAGTGGACTTTTGTGACTTGTGTGGTATACATGTGGGATGTTTGGTGAATTTGTGATATGGAAATGATATTTTCATGTTCAAAGTATATTTCTTGACTTGTTGAACTTGTTTTATCACAAATGGAAAACCTGGGTATCTATGTGGGTGGATGTGTACTAGTATGTTAGTGAATCCATGGGGTTTGGCCTCAGTTTCACTTAGAAAGATTGATACTTACAACACTAACTAAATTATTATGATGATGATTGGGGACAACTAGGTTAGGGGTATGTTCCCTACTAGTGGATCATGCATGAGAACAGATATTTGTGATGGTTACTCTCACCGTGATATGAGGTACCTAGGACCCACAACGAACTAGTGCCTAGGGGTTATTTCCTATTGCTTGTGCTCATTAGATACTTTATACTTACCATTATCATATGGTATATTTGTCTAGAAAATTCAGTATCTTTGGAATTTATTCTAAAAGTGTTGATTCTTTAAATTAACCCACTTGAAAATTGATTTTTTTTTTAGTTTCATCTTTTCGAAATTGTAATTAGAAATTACATGTTTTTGAAAACATGCATGCTTTTCATCTTTGAATGTATATCGCTTGGAATATCTTAGTGGTGGTATCCTACTGGGAATTGTATCACACCCTACTTACAGCTTTTGGTGTAAGTAGACTTTGTAATTTTTATTGTTGTCGGTTGGGTACAATTTTTTTAGTTCCAGTGGTTCGGGTTTCTAGTAGGTCATTGGTGGTGAAATCTTGTGAAGATGGATTAAGGGCGGTGCCCCTTTCCATGAGGGTTCTTGGTCTGTTTCCTTTTGGTTTTTTACCTTTTTTATAGTCTTATTGATTTGTTTTAAAATATTTAATTCAGTTCTGAATTTTTGTAAAAGATTGTTTGGTTTGAAAACTCCAGATTTGTTTTTATTGGATTCTTTTGTTGTTTTAGGTTTATAAAATCAGGTAAATCATTCCCAATTATCATTTTATGATACCTAGGCACTTGTTCTAGCCCATGGGGATCGGGAATCCCCTTCGGTCCTTGTCACGGGCCAGGTTTGGTGTTGGTTTTGGTGGGGACCAGATTCGATTCGTGACAAAATGGTATCAGAGGGTGTTCAGGTTAACTCTTTAGGTCGCGTTATTTGGGGATTAGTCAAGATAGTCTGGAGTTAGTATTTTCAGGACTTGGTATTCTAGTTATGGGTAGTGTTCCTGATCACCACACCTCATATTGGTATTCAAGTCACTAAGGGAATTCGAGACTTATCTAATTCCTTTGGTTTTCTTCGTTTGATGATGATTAGGGGAAATTAAAATAGAGTTAGGTTAATAGTATCAGTGAGCTCACAGGGCCTTGAAATCCATGTGAAGTTGGGGATATTCCCTAGAACAATCTCTTTAATGGTGAAGTGATTGGAATATGGCTGCCAACCATATGTCCAATTCACAGACTGAAACTAGTTTCCTCTCGCATTCTCTTGTGTTCTTTAGTTTTGAAATCTTGTAACTTTGGTTTTAAAGTGACTTGGTTTTAAGAAGTGTAAAGTTTTTGTGAAATGATTTTCAAATAAATATGGAATGGTTTGATTTATGAAATGGTGGAACTGAATTTTCAGAATTTTTTTGAAATGGAAAATGGTGTGATTACACCCCTTTTGAAAGCAGAAACTATACTGATGTTGGTTTTGAAAAAGTGTTTCCAATAGAGTTTTCTAAACTATCAAAGGGTGGTTTAATGGGATGAGATGTTATGAAATTGAAGTGAATAACATGAAAGTGAGTTATTATCTAAATTTTTGTGTCTTTTTGAAAGGTTTAGTAAGATGTGAATTGGTATTTTGATCTCCTGGTTAGTGGTTTTGAGAAAAAAGGATGTGTTGGTTGACCGTTTTGGTTTTGAAAAGTGGAAAGAATTTTTATTTTAACCTTTGGTATTTTCATGAGAAACCACATTCATGGGGTTATATGGGATTATGGATGGTTAATGGCATGGATGGATGAGTCTCAGGATGGATATGAGGAGGGTGCCTGATGTGGCACGAAAACATGCATGTGTGAGGCCCATGGGGTACCATTGGTGGATATGCTAACCGTTGAACCAATTATTTTCAAAAATATGATTTTAAAGGAAAAAAATTGATGTCTTGATGAATAGTTTGGGATGGTGTGTATTATGTGTTTTTGAAAATGTTGATGTTTTGGGATGTTTTGAGTCTAAGAACCCCTCCAATTTGAACTGTGTTTTGGGTTTTTGTTTGGTAAGTAAGTTGTGTTAAAGGTTTGATTAGTGGTATCTTATAAGAAATGTTTTGGGATGCCTTTATGGTGGTTCCCTTCATGTGTTTGGATATGTTTTATGGTATATCTTTACCAACGGACCATCATGGTTGGGTCCTTGGGTTCAATCGTTGGATAAGTTACTCCCCATTAAGGGTTAGCGCACAACTGAAGTGAAACCCAGATTGTTTCGTTGTTTAAAGACCCTCCAGTTGATCAATATAACGAATCTTTTTTTTTGATCTTTTTATATTGAGTCTACACCCTTTCCTTTCATGCTTTGGTGTATCCTCTTGTAGAAGAAGAGTGATCATGGAAGGTTGAAAGAGACCTTATATTCTTAAGTTTTCTGATTCAAAGAAGGTGGAAGTGGTCTGGGGTTGTTAGCATGGATGAGTATCTGGATGGTGTCTAAGAGGTCCTCTCAGTCCTTCGTAGTCTCCTAGAAGAAGGATTTTATGTTAAACTACCAGTTTGAGAAATCTGGTCATGAGAGGATATTGTGGCCACTTTCTAGAATTATGTGTTTTTTTGGGATGGAGTATAAGGTCCCTCTCCATGCATTGTTTATATCAGTCATAATGGTCATGTTCGGTGACACCTCGTGATGTCATGTGCTCGATTGACCATAAAGGTGAAAGTCGTGCAATCCTCTGAGAGTCTCTGTTATGTTTGGAGAATGTATCCCTTGGAAAAACTTAAAAATATTCCATTTTAGAGGAAGGTGATTATACGTGTTCTTTACTTCTAGTGTTTCTCAACCGAACAAACAAGGTGTGATGTGTGTGCATCTTCTAAGCCCTGGTTTCAGTGAAATATCAGGTTTGGGTAATGTGAGTTTGGAATGTGTTATGTCTTGGAAAACTTATAGGGGATTGTGGTGTAGTTTTTGGTTTCACCGAAGGAATAATTATCATTCATGGGGTTTCCAAAGACTAACTTTGAGGCCGAAGAGGCTTCAATCATTGAGCTCCATCCATAGGTCTCAGAGAGAATATGGATCATAGTCAGGGTAAATCCCAGGGTCGTTTAAACCCTTGTACAAAGTCTTATCCTTAGTATGAAAGATGAGAATAGTTCAAACTTCTGGTGTCTTCATGGTTGAGAACATAGTTTTTCCACAATTATTAGTGGTCATGTTCTAGGAATCCATGCATAAATAAATGATCCCCATGGTTAGTGCATGGTTTCCCAAACCATGTAGACTATCCGTGCGACCGACCCAACTTTTTAAATTTTGGGTTCTTTATGTGCCTGCCCATGCTGGTTTTTAATATGGTATGCTCTTATGGTGGGGATACCCACTATGAGTCTCATGTTTGTTATTTTGTAAATTTATAATGGGAGTCTACCCCATTGTACTAGGAGTCTATTCGGGCCTCCCCCAGTTAGTGTCTTGATTCTATCTCGGGAAATTTTGGGTTGTCTCTTATGGTGGGGATCCCATTTGTGTCTCCCCATACTAATAACTCAGATTTGTCCATGGTCTTGGATTGGTAGTAGGTAGTCGTTTTTGGATCTATCTAAATACCTACACCTTCCTTGGGTAAACGTTGGGAGTGGATAATTCTCAATGGTCTGGTTAAATCAAGGTAAGTGTAACATTGTCCGTTGTTGTTGTTCGTTTGGGTAAATTGTTGGAATCCTGTTTGGATAGTGTTTGAGGAGTTTTCTTTTGGGATAAAATATTAATATATTTTATTGTTTCATGAAAATGGTTTAAGTTTGGTTTATGATATCATTCATTCCTTAATTGATCACTAGAGGTGTTTTGGTCTTTGGGGGTGAAACCTGGTAAGGGAGTACCTCTTGGTTTCTCAATAGGGTTTGGTTGTTGTTTTGGCCTTATAGTGGATTTACGGGGATGGAGAGTTTTATTGGTGGGAATAATTGTCACATAAATAAAATATTGTAAAGGTAAATTTCATTTAATTTCCATTAATTCTTTGTTTTGGGGGTTTCCCAAGCTTTTATGGAGGAATGTATGAGTTTTCATGAATTGGGCCAACCGTGAGCCCAATTCCAGATTTAAAAATAAATTTTTATTCCTTTATAACTCCTTCATTTTTTAACATTTTTCATCCATTCTAATTCCTACATGTCTTCCCCTGGCTTATTAACACCTCAAAATTAATTTGGAGCTTTTATAAATCTGTAATCCTGGTGGATTTTAGTTTTTATTTAATGGATTGGTCCTGCCCGAAATCGTATTTCTTGTATTAAAAATAATTATTAATTGTTTAATAACTCATTATATTTTTAAGTTTTCTTCGGAGATTCAAACTCCCACATGATCCCACTTACATAAGGTGTGTCCCCATTCTCTTCTCCCCCAATTTGAAGATCAATAGAATCGTGAAATTGGTCGAAACTTCTCTGGATTTCACAAATCGCCCAGATTTAAAGATGTAAATTGGTCCTCTCATAACTCCTTATATTTTTTTATCTTTTTCCCACATTCCATTTCCTAAATGATCTCCTCATACTTGTTCAAAACTCCCTTAAATTTTTATTTGTTTTAAAATTCATATTCTAGTGTATTTTCGGTCGTTTTCTTCAAGATTGTTTTGGGTAAGTGTTTCCCTCCTCAATTCCTTCCTTCTCTTTAGGGTTTCCTCCCTCTTTCATAAATTTAAAGTGTTCAGAGGTTATTGTTTATACCTAGGGTTTGATTTGGGTTATTTTTGGTGAAATATTATGGTTTAGGGTTCGTTTTCACTTCTTTGTGGTGCGGTAGAGGTGTGGTTGAGGTTTCGCACCAAGATTCAAGGGTTTTGACTCAAAAGGTAGGTGGTTCCATGTGTAAACAATTATTGATGAGTTATCATCTGTATTTACTCATTTTTCATATTCCTTATATGTTGGGTGCGGTGTGAAAACTATTTATGATTGTTTTGGTTAAGTGTTTAATTTTATAGTTACTTTTTAACTTGAAATTGGGTGTTTTCATGTGTAACTCATGGGGTATTATTTGGGTGTTTTTCATAACTTATGGAATCGGTTTAAAAAATCATGTTTGGCCTACCAATTATGGTTTGGTAATGTATTAGTGTCATATGGGCCTAAAAAAAGGGGTTTTGAATAGGTTTGATGTGAAAAACATTGTTATACTTCATGAGATCATTTTATGAAAATGTGTGTTTTCATATGTATCTTTTGTGGTATTATTCAAGATAATTTTATAACACTTGAAATTGGTTTTATAAATGTCTCTAGGGATTCCAATTTTGTTTTGGATAGGAATTGGAATGTTTTTGGTCTTAAATGGGGGTTTTGAAATGGGTTTTGTGTGCAAGACATAGTTATACCACTTGGGTTCTTTTTATGAAAATTGTAAATGTTTTAGTTGGTTAAATAAAGTGGAAAAATGGTGCATATGTACTGTTTGGTGTGTGTGTTCTCCTAATATGGGTTTTGGAAATTTTAGGTGATGTTTTAAGATGTCAAACATTTTTATAATGTTTTGTAAATTTTTGAAATGTTTTATTAAATTGTGATGTTGGAGAGAAACTTGTTTGTGGGTTGTTTCATGTAAGTTTGATGTTAAAAAGATTTTGAAGGTAAAAAGGGTATTATGTAGAATGTGTGTGTGGGATTTTATGTTATTTGTATCACCTTGTAAATGTTTTATAAAATTATTTAATGGATTTGTGTAAGCGTTAAAGAAATGTCAAAAGTATTGTGGGTTGTTTTGGTGTTAGTTGGATTTCAAAATCAATTTGAATGAAAAGTGGACTTTTGTAACTTGTGTGGTATACATGTGGGATTTTTGGTGAAATTTTTATATGGAAATGATATTTTCATGTGCAAAGTATATTTCTTTGCTTGTTGAACTTGTTTGAGCACAAAGGGAAAACTTAGGTATCTAGGTGGCTGGACGTGTACTAGTATGCTAGTGAATACGTGGGGTTTGGCCTCAGTTTCACTTAGCAATATTGATGCTTAAAACTCAAACTAAACTATGATGATGATGATTGGGGACCACTAGGTTATGGGTATTTTCCCTACTAGTGGATCGTGCATGATAACGGATATTTGTGATGGTTACTCTCCCCGAGATACGAGGTACCTGGGACCCACAACAAACTAGTTCCTAGGGGTTATGTCCTGTTGCTTGTGATCATTAGATCCTTTATACTTACCGTCGGCATATGGTATATTTGTCTGAAAAATTTAGTATCTTTGGAATTTATTTTAAAATTGTTGAATCTTTAAATTATCCCACTTGAAAACTGATTTTTTTAGTTGCATCTTTTAGAAATTGGAATTAGAAATTACATGTTTTTGTAATCTTTCATGCTTTTCATCTTTGAATGTTTATCACATGGAATCTCTTAGTGGTGGTATCCTACTAGGAATTGTCTCAAGCCCTACTTACACCTTTGGGTGTAAGTAGACTTGGTTATTTTTTTTGTCGTAGGTTGGGTACAATTTTTTTAGTTCCAGTGGTTCAGATTTTTAGCAGGTCCTTGGTGGTGAAATCTTGTGGAGATGTCTTGAGGGTGGTACCCCTTTCCATGAGGGTTCTTGGGCTGTTTTCTTTTGGTTTTGTACCTTTGTTATAGTCTTATTGATTTGTTTTAAAATATGTAATTCAGTTCTGAATTTTTGTAAAAGATTGTTTAGTTTGAAAAATCCAGATTCGTTTTCTTGGATTCTTTTGTTGTTTTAAGTTTATAAACTCAGATAAATCATTCCCAATTATCATTTTATGATACTCGAGCACTTGTGCCAGCCCGTAGGGATCAATAACACCCTTTGGACCTTATCACGGGCTGGGTTTGGTGCTGGTTTTGGAGGTGACTAGATTCGGTTCGTGACACCTTATCAAACCACTCGGTTCGAAATAGAGTTCTGCATGACATGATGTGTACCTCCCTATATACAAGAGGTTTCCAAATAGAAGTGAGATTATAAGTCCATCAATGTGGAGAATATACCCTCAGTATCATTTCAAAGCAAAAATAATAATATAATAGATATAATAAAATATAATAATCAGAGTAAACATGTTGAAACTATGTAGATGTAATACTAGTCATAAAAATAAGTAAATAGGGATGCAAGTATGGAAATCGTAACCCAAGTATAAGTGAAAGCATTTAAAAATAAATAAACTGCATTATCCAAAAAATTAAATTCCATAACTTCTCCTAGATCCATGATCCTCAGCTCAGTCATCCGCCACATTCCCTTTTCCATTTTCTCGATCCTTATAGATGAATTATACATGTGAATCAAAATTCTAGTATAGAGTGTGATTAATAAAACCCAGTAGTACACCACCAATGTGTCCTTAGAAAGTGTGAAAATTTATAATATGTGAATTATATTATAAAAATAATTTTGAAATAAATCATAACAAACATACAATCACAAACCAAGTGGTTAGGTGCTAACCAAGACACCACCAACCCCTGGTCGTACTTACTTCAGCTCCATACTATAAAGATGATCAAGGGTATTCGGAAAAGATCAAGAATGAGAAACATGTATGTAGACATGTCAATAAGTTTCCATAATGCATTGAGTGGGCATGTTACTCTGTATTCTCAAGGCATCGAGTTCTAGGAAATCCCTTGGTATCCTCAAGTCACTAAGTTTCGTCTAGGACACAAGGCTATCATTCTAAAACCTTGTGTAGGGGTTCACCATCATCATCATCACACATCAAGAACACTACCCCTATAAGGGGTAATCATATCCCAATGGTAACCTATCATAATATACCAATATCAACCACCAATTTCATGGTAATACATGTAACAAGGTAGATCATAATAGGTTAAGCATAGCATGGAATCATGATAAATATAGTATAATAATATAAAAAAATATGAATAAACATTATACATGGTAACAAGATACTCTAACAATTATCATGGAAATAAGGATCATATATGGATATCATAGCAACGCAAACACCCACAACAAATTACCGTCAATTAAGAACACAACCCATTTCAACACATGAATCATACCTGGGAAAAAATTGTATACAAGATCCATAAATGGTAAGAAACTTCCTACCTCAAGGTTATTGGTAAAGATCTATAAAGTTATTCAAGGATTTGATGAATTAACATGTCCCACTCCCATAGATAATGGATCACATGTCAAGTATATCTAGATCTGGTTTAATTTCATCAAAGGGTAATTTTAGAAGGGAGACTCATGGTATTTTCAATTTAAGAACATCAATCTAGAATCACATACCTTAAGGTGTGTGTCAACAGGATCAATTTTGAGGTATGTCAAGGAAGGAATGCCAAAATCACCAAATCCACTATCAATCAAAGAAAGTATTATGAATTAAATTTTTTATTCTATAATAGGTCCTTGAATATATCTATTTATCACTAATCCATCAACAATTTGTTAATATAAAAGATATTCAATATGAAAATAAATAAGGAGAAGATCTCATGATGATATTTCCAAATAATATTACCCAAAAATTTTACCATCATTGAATAATTAATATTTTTCCAGGATATGTGGTCACTGACACATCTATTTCACCACTAATTTACCATGAATTTGTCAAAATACTAATCTTTTATCATTGATTTTTTGTCAATAAGAGGTGTAGTATGATGATTCTATAACACTTTTATGTTGAATTATTTTTTTCAAAGGTTGTTCTAAGTTTCATAAAGAAATTATGTAAACCTTATATATCCTCCATCAATCTATAAATAAATTAGGAATTAATCAATGGATCATCAAGTAAAATACAAATCCAAGATAGATCCACACACACCTCTGAAGGAGGAAGATGGTTTTTTCATGGATCTAAAAGAAAATTCATTGTTCTTGCTTCCTAAATAAATGAAATATTGGATAGATAAGGGGAGAATAATTTGATTTTTTATTGACAAAGGGTAATCTCTCAAATTCAAAATGGATTCATGGGTTTTGATTTGGTAGATAAAGGAGGGTCAAAAGTGTGGCATTAATATCTCATGTGGTGCATGAATTGCACCCCCAAATAGGGTACACCAGCTAGATGGTGAGACTTAACTATAAGAATGTGTTCCTAAAATAATAATGGGAAATCATCCTCATCCATCAGCTAGATGGTGGATTTAGTTGTGGATAGCAGGACCACACTATCTAGCCAATGGGTTCCACTAGTGAACTAGTGAATGTTTTCCAGCTACATCATGGCCAAGTCCTTCTCTAAAGATTCAAACACAAATTCCAAGACCCTTAGCCTCCAAAATCATTCATATAAAACATCCATATTAGTGAATAAGAAAGTTAAATTAATTTTTATAAACATGATATATCTCATACATAAAAATAAAACAAGGATATTATAATTCTCCCCCTCTAACAACTTATATTCCTCAAGAAGTAACATTAAAGGTTATACTTGAAAAACATAGGCCATTGAGCCTAAACTTTAAAGACCCGTAAAATTCAAGGGAAATTTTTTCTTAATTTTCTTTAGAATTTTACAAGAGCGCGGTTTCAGACGGCACCTGATTCCGAGGCCCGGAGTGCCCGGAATTAATTTCCGAAGTTTGGCTCGGGTACGTTCAGTGAACGAACGAGCGGGAATTCTTAACTTTTGATCCGGTGCTCGGAATTGAAATCCGAGGGCACCGATGAACTCGCAGCGCCGATATTCTCTTAAAGAGACCTTTTCGGGAGTTGCGTTTGTTGCGGGTTGAAAGTTAAGTTTTGGGGTTTTCAGTTGAGTTAAATAAAATTTGTGTAAGACAAATTTTATTTTTAGTTTGTTAAAATCCTACCAAAGGGGGTTGGAAGTGGGACCCACACCCACTTAACCTCCCTTGGGAGGATTAAGTGTGGTGGGGTCCACACGAACCCCTAGACTTTTCAAGTTCCCTTAACCCCCCTCTTAATTGACTTAAGTTACTTAATTAATTTTTGGGGGTTAACTCTTTTGAATTTCAAACTTTTGAAATTCTTTTATGTTTTGTAATAATAAAATAAGATGTTATCTTATTTTATTATGGGTTGTTTGTTTGTCCCCTAGAGAGCTTTTTGAGAGCTTCCTCTTCATCTTCAAGCTCTGACGAAGAACGAAGAACGCTCAAACTCCGACGAAGAACGACGCCTCTCTTCTTCGTCCTCGGTGTCAACAAGAGGGAACGTCGCTTCCTCTTCGGACCTTCTTCGTCGGCATACGAAGATTCGACAGCGACTCTTCCTCCGCGACACCGATATTTCACGACTACGTCAACGTGCGACTATCGAGAACGCCGCACCTCCTTTCTTCGTTCATCGTGTCAACGAAGGGGACGCCACCTCTTCTTCGGACAACCTTCGTCGGCATACGAAGATTCGCCAACGACGTATCTCTTCGGGCATATCTCTTCGTCAACGGATTTGATGAACGACGACCGCGACGCCCGACCTCCGCGACGCCGTCTTCCGCGGAACGTAGACGAATCTTCGAATCTTAAACCCAGGGTAGGGGTTGTTGATTCATTATTTATTTATTCCATTTTCTTGAACGTGGATCTCACATGTCTAACTTGAGGCTTGAATGTTTAAGTTGAGTTATTTATTTTTTTTAACGTGAGGGGGGGGCCGGACCGCATGAACACGGCCGAACCCCCCCCCCCCTCCATCGTTCATGTTTATTTTGCGGAAGAAAGAAAGTGGTGTGGTGCCGTCGCACCACGCGGATGAACGTGCTTATATTTTACGCGGCGCCGTCGCGCTACGCCAAGGAAAAATCTTCAAGAACGCAAAGCCGTCGCGCCGCGTTGAAAAGATTCATGGCATGGCGAAGGGGGCGCGGTGTCGTCGCACCGCGCCGGACGACGAACACCGCGGCCGGTTCCGGGCCGCGGCGGGACGAGGAGACCGCGGCCGGTTCCGGGCCGCGGTGGGACGAAAAGACTGCGGCCGGTACCGGGCCTCGGCGGAAGAGGAGACCGGCGGCCGGGCCGCCGGCGTCGGAAGTCGAAGGCGGGACCGGAATTTCCGGTCCCGTTGGTAAAAACCGGCCGGCCAGCTGGCCGGCCGGATGACATAAAACCGGGGGAATAAATCCCCCGGCCGGTTCAACAAAACCCCCCTCTTAATGAGGGGGGCGGTTCTTGAGGGAAGGGGGCAACCGGCCCCCTTGGTTCGGCGCCAGCAGGCCCCCCCACGTGGGGGGGGGGGGCGGTTTTAAAAGAAACCGGCGCGGCACAAAGGCCGCGCCGCCCCTCAAAACGCGGGGGTTTGTCACCCCGCGTGCCACCCTCGTGCGGCGCCGGCGCCGGCCGCCGCGGCCCGCCGCCGCGCCGCCATCGCCGCGCCGCCGCCGCCATCGCCGCGCCACCCCGGGGGGGGGGGGGGGGGGGGGGGGGGTCGGGCCGGGTCGGCCCGGACCCGGACCCCCCGTTTCGAACCAGATTTGGTTTTTGGCTCATAACTTGAGCCTCGGACCTCCGATCGACGAACCGTCAGCGGCAACGCGATCCTTGGATCGAGACGGTCGTTTCGGTTTATCGCACTCAAGGTTTCGGGTTACTTTGAGTTCGGCCGGGTTGGTTCGTTCACGAAACCAACCGGGCCTTCGGAGCGGAAATGCTCATATCTTGAGCTACGGATGTCCGATTGACGTGCCGTCAGTCGCGTAGTGTTCCTCTTAGTGAGACGGATCTTTTGGCATACTCCGCCCGAGGTTTGGACGCAGGTGGAGTACGGTCGGGTTGGTTTTTCCTTAAAAACCAACCGGGCCCCGGGGACGAAAATGCCAATAACTCTCAGACCGGGCGTCCGATCGACGCGTCGTCTGTTGCGTTGAGTTCCTGTTGACGATACGGAACTTTTGGATACATCAACTCTGGTCTTCGTGACAGTTGATGTATCAGCCTCTCGGCTCGTGGAGCGGACTCTCCGAACGAGCTTGCTGTGTGCGGGAACCCTAGTGCTGGCTGCGACTGTTCTTCTGCTACGACTGCTACTGTGACTGCGACGACGACAGTACAGAGATCCTGTGTGGATTCGACGACGACAGTACAGAGATCCTATGTGGATTCGACGACGACGACTACAGCACTCAGCGATCCTATGTGGATCAGTGCTACAGGTCCTGTGTGGACCCGATCCTATGTGGGTCCTTGCGCTCAGCGGTTCTGTGTGAGCCAGCGCCTACAGGTTCTGTGTGAGCCCGATCCTGTGTGGGTCTTCTGCGGGGGTTAGTTACCTATCGATCCTTCGTGGGTCCGACGACTTAGATGGATCAGTGATCATCTTTATCGTCCTTGAAGAAGTATACCTGTGTGAGCTGAATCCTGTTGCTTTCCTGTGTGGATTGTGTTGTGCAATCCTGTGTGGATTATGTTTTACTTTCCTATGTGGAATACGTATACTTTCCTGCGTGGACTGAGTTGTACTTGGGCTCGGAGGTTGGAGCGTATTTGAATTGATGACTTAGCTATATGTATGGGCATATACCTAAGCAGTGTCGGTTGTTACTTCGTGATTGTACTTTCTTCGTGGTTTATCCTTTGTGGATTTGAGAGACCTTCAGGGGTCTCGGGGTCCCTACTGAGTAGCTTATACTCACCCCTGCACGAGCTTTGCCCGCACTACGTTGTGTTGGTTGCAGACGACGGACAGCGTTGACCTTAGCTGAGGCTTGCAGAGCGGGACGGTACCCGGAGGTGGACCACTGGGCGGGACGTGCTCGGAGCGGACGGCGGGACCCGTGGAGCAGAGGAGCTATCTGTACCCACCCTTCAGGTGGGATTTCCAGTGGACAGCTCGGAGTAGCGGCTTTTACTTTTCAGTTGCTGTTTTTCCCTTTTCGAGTTGTACTTTACTTTCAGTTTGGGTTTGTATTCTGGCCCATTTACTTTTCCGCACTTTCAGTCGTACTCTGCTTGTTTAGTGTTTACTTTCCGCTTGTTTACTCTGTGGTGTGTGTTTACTTTTCAAAGGAAATGCCTTCCCTTTTTACCGGGATTTACGCCTTGGTGCTAGTCGCCAGCCCCTGGCCTATGGAAGGCGGGCTTGGGGTAGTCACGGCACGGACCCCGAGGGCGGGTCGTGACAAATTGGTATCAGAGGAGTTCGGTTCTACCGCGAACTCTGATCTTTTCTATGTGAAGCAATAATGTTTAGCGTATTGAGTGTGGTTATCAGTCCATGGAGTCCAGTGTTGGTGCGGCGGCCGACGTATCCGTACACCAGGACCCTGACTTCTGATTTCTGACTTAATGCATGAAAACATTGATTGCGTGTGTGTTTCAAAGTTTTCTTTGTGATTACTTATATCAGCTCACCAGGTATACTGTTCTAACCGTGGCGCATCTGTTTTCTTTTCAGGATGGCCCCACGACGGCAGCCAGCTAGGGTTCCGAGAGTCGAGCGTGACGACAGCCCACCGAGCGACGAGGCCTCGGTGCAGGGCCCTTTTCCAGTAGTGGCACCGGTGGTAGCTTTACCCGCCGAGCCCCCGATGCTTCCAGCAGCAGCCGCTGACGATGCACGTCGCCTCAGCGCACTGCATGAGTTTCAGCGCCAGCGACCGCCCAGGTTTCGCGGGGAGACGGATCCCCAGGCAGCAGAGGACTGGCTGGAGGCAGTAGTTCGAGTGTTTAGGCTAGTGAGGACACCAGCAGACCTCATGGTGATCCTCGCTGCGAGCCTATTACACGCAGCAGCTGGACGATGGTGGAGCTTGATGCTCCAGGTGCACAATGAGGCATCTCTACTTTGGACGGACTTTGAGAGCCTCTTCCGCTCTGAGTTCGTCCCGGCCACCCTCTGAGCGGTGCGCATCCAAGAGCTTCTACAGCTGCGGCAGGGCAGCATGACGGTCGCTCAGTACTCGGCGAGATTTACCGATCTCTCGCGCTACTCGACCGACATGGTACGAGACCCATTCTTCCGGGCCCGGACCTTCGAGCAGGGTTTGAGACACGAGATCAGGGCATCACTGATCTCCCTCAGCATACCGACTCAGACAGGAGTACTGGAGCGGGCCCTTCTGATCGAGAACTTCCTTGCTGAGTCTACACCAGCACAGAGACCCACCGCAGGGCGGCACGTGGCGGAGTCATCTGTAGCAGGCAGTCGACGGATGACTCAGGGGTCCAGACAGACCATACCTTCAGGTAGACGACCTCAGGGCACTGGCTCAGCAGTGCGGGGCACACAGCGCGGAGCCAGTCTTACGAGAGGCAGACAGTGCTACTCATGCGGCGGACAGGGCCACATGGCTCGCGACTGCCCGACCCGTCGTGCCGAGGAGCAGCAGTCAGTTGATGGACCACCGAGGCAGAGGCAGAGGGTCGACCGTGGCGGTCCGCAGGGAGGAGGCGGACGAGGCAGAGGAGCTGGACGAGCAGCTGGTGGTGGCCGACGCTTTGAGGCTCTACCACCACCACCACCAGGAGGTCCACCCCGACCACAGGGAGCTGGCGGGCAGCGACAGGCACAGCTCCAGGCAGCAGAGGCCTACGACCACGGCGCACCAGAGATGATTCGAGGTACTATCTGTGTCTATTCCACCCTTGCTGCAGTTCTTATAGACACAGGAGCGAGTCACTCTTTCATAGCTGCTGCCCTTGTTCGGAGCTCGGAGATTCCGACAGAGCCGTTGGCTCGATCCTTACGGCTAGAGACTCCTATGGGAGCAGACTCGACGATTACGCACTGGTGCCGGTAGTGTGAGCTTACTCTAGGAGGCGAGAGCTTCGGCTGGGATCTTCTTGTAGCAGCGTCGAGGCCTTACGACGTCATCTTGGGCATGGATTGGTTGTCTACGGTTCATGCACAGATTGATTGTTTTAGGCGCAAGGTGCGATGTATACGCACCGACGGGAGCAGGTTCACCTTCACCGGCGAGAAGGGAGCCTTAGCAGCACAGGATGGACTTCCGCGGAGGAGAGGACAGCCTATCACTCATCAGTTGGCTAGCCTTATCCTTGGAGCAGTTAACGTGCGGAGTCCTGGTTTTCCTGCAGTGGTGGATCAGTTTGCGGACGTTTTTCCCGACGACGTTCCAGGGCTACCTCCTCGCAGAGAGGTAGACTTTTATATTGACTTGTACCCCGGGACAGCCCCGATATCCACTCCAGCATATCGGATGGCCCCCGCCGAGCTTCGAGAGCTACGGGTACAGTTGGAGGACTTGCAGGGCAAGGGGTTCATCCGACCCAGTGTTTCACCCTGGGCTTCCCCGATATTGTTCGCCAAGAAGGCGGACGGGAGCTTACGACTTTGTGTTGACTATCGTCGCCTGAACCAGGTGACAGTGAGGAACAAGTATCCGCTACCGAGGTTTGATGACCTCTTTGATCAGCTCAAGGGAGCACGGTGGTTCTCGAAGATAGACCTCAGGTCAGGCTATCATCAGCTCAGAGTCAGAGACGAGGATGTGCAGAAGACGGCCTTCAGATGTCGGTATGGCCACTATGAGTTCTTGGTTATGCCTTTCGGTGTAACCAATGCTCCAGCAGTGTTCATGGCTCTCATGAACAGGATCTTTCAGCCATACCTTGATCGGTTTGTCGTGGTCTTCATCGACGACATTCTGATTTACTCTACGACAGAGGAGGAGCACGCCTATCACTTGCGAGTTGTCCTTGACACACTCCGAGAGCACCAGCTTTATGGTAAGCTCTCGAAGTGCCAGTTCTGGATACGTGAGGTCCACTTTTTGGGACACGTTATCTCTGAGGCGGGAGTTGCAGTGGATCCCGCGAAGATTGAGGCTGTGTTAGCATGGGAGCCACCCAGGAGCGTGACTGAGGTTCGGAGTTTCTTGGGACTAGCTGGATACTATCGGAGATTTGTGCCGAACTTCTCCAGAGTTGCGGCATCACTCACAGCTTTGACGAAGAAGGGGAAACCCTTCGTGTGGTCAGACAGTTGTCAGCAGAGCTTCCAGGAGCTGAGACAGAGATTGACTAGCGCACCTATCTTGAGGTTGCCTGAGGAGGGAGTAGGGTACGTAGTCTACTGCGATGCATCAGGGACCGGACTCGGATGTGTTCTAATGCAGGAGCGGGCAGTGATCGCCTATGGATCACGACAGTTGAGGCCGCATGAGCAGAACTACGCTACCCATGACCTGGAGTTAGCAGCAGTGGTCTTCGCTCTGAAGACATGGCGACACTATCTGATGGGCGAGCGCTTTACAGTCTTTTCCGATCATCAGAGTCTCAGGTATATCTTCTCGCAGAAGGACCTGAACCTGAGACAGCGACGATGGCTCGAGTTCCTCCAGGACTATGACTTTGAGATAGTCTATACCCCTGGGAAGGGGAAGGTAGTAGCCGATGCCCTCAGCAGGAGGACGGGCATTCAGCTACTCGAGGAGGCGACGGAGCAGCTAGCCTCTTTGCAGATATCCTTCGTGGATAGAGATGGAGCAGCCTTTCTTCAGTCTCTCACAGTCACTCCTCTACTACTGCAGCGAGTCAGGGAGGCACAGCATGGGGACGCTGACTGTGAGACACGGCGTGCACAGATATCCTCGGGAGAGGCACCTAATGGTTTCTCCCTTGGAGCAGAGCACGACATCCTTTTTAGAGGACGTACCATGGTACCAGTCGCTTTGCGAGAGGAAGTGCTGAGGGAGTTTCACACTTTTCCTTTGGCGGTACATCCTGGAGTGGCGAAGATGTACCAGGATCTCAGACGACAGCACTGGTGGCCGGGCATGAAAAAAGCTGTAGCAGAGTTCATTTCTCGATTCCTCACCTGTCAGCAGGTGAAGGCAGAGCATCAGGTACCAGCAGGCTTGGTACAACCCTTGGAGGTTCCGGAGTGGAAGTGGGACGGCATATCTATGGACTTCGTGACTGGACTTCCACGCACATCCAGAGGTCACGACTCCATCTGGGTGATTGTTGACCGACTCACCAAGTCGGCACACTTCTTACCCATCAGAGAGCAGGGCTCAGTAGAGAGCTTGGGACGTCTCTACGTTCAGGAGATTGTGCGGCTCCACGGCATGCCATCATCTATTGTCTCCGATCGAGATGCCCGCTTTACTTCCCGGCTTTGGAAGGGGTTACAGGAAGCGTTCGGGACGCAGCTACGTCTTAGCACAGCTTTTCACCCTCAGACAGATGGTCAGACGGAGAGGACCATTCAGACTCTCGAGGACATGCTCCGCGCATGTGTCCTTGACTTTGGTCGTAGCTGGGAGGACCACCTACCTTTGGTGGAGTTCGCGTACAACAACAGCTACCACTCCACCATCGGGATGGAACCGTACGAGGCGTTGTACGGCCGACCTTGTAGATCTCCTTTGTGCTGGACAGACCCCGGAGAGTCAGCACTGGTGGGACCAGAGATGGTCCAGGCCACAACAGAGAAGGTCCAGGTCATCCAGGAGCGGATGAGGACAGCTCAGAGCCGGCAGAAGTCATACGCTGACAGGAGGCGGAGGCCACTGGAGTTCGAGGATGGCGACCACGTCTTCTTGCAGGTCTCACCTCGACGTGGTATTCGGAGATTTGGCCGAGGCGGCAAGTTATCTCCGTGCTTCATCGGACCCTTCCAGTTTCTCAGCAGGATTGGCGAGGTGGCTTATCGCCTGGATCTACCACCTCAGTTGCACCGGGTGCACGACGTCTTCCACGTATCCCAGCTGAGGAGATACGTGCACGACCCGACGCACATCATTGACCATGGGGAGCTTGACGTTGACGATGGGGCGACTTTTACGGAGGTCCCGGTGGAGATAGAGGATCGACAGGAGCGGGTCCTGCGTGGGCGATCGATTCCTCTTGTGCGCATCAGATGGCAGCACGGGAATCTCCAGGAGAGCACATGGGAGCGGGAGGCTCAGATGCGTGCTCAGTACCCTCATTTGTTTCCCTAGTTTTTGATGTATCTTTACGGGGACGTAAAGCCCTGAGGTGGGAGTAATGTAAAGACCCGTAAAATTCAAGGGAAATTTTTTCTTAATTTTCTTTAGAATTTTACAAGAGCGCGGTTTCAGACGGCACCTGATTCCGAGGCCCGGAGTGCCCGGAATTAATTTCCGAAGTTTGGCTCGGGTACGTTCAGTGAACGAACGAGCGGGAATTCTTAACTTTTGATCCGGTGCTCGGAATTGAAATCCGAGGGCACCGATGAACTCGCAGCGCCGATATTCGCTTAAAGAGACCTTTTCGGGAGTTGCGTTTGTTGCGGGTTGAAAGTTAAGTTTTGGGGTTTTCAGTTGAGTTAAATAAAATTTGTGTAAGACAAATTTTATTTTTAGTTTGTTAAAATCCTACCAAAGGGGGTTGGAAGTGGGACCCACACCCACTTAACCTCCCTTGGGAGGATTAAGTGTGGTGGGGTCCACACGAACCCCTAGACTTTTCAAGTTCCCTTAACCCCCCTCTTAATTGACTTAAGTTACTTAATTAATTTTTGGGGGTTAACTCTTTTGAATTTCAAACTTTTGAAATTCTTTTATGTTTTGTAATAATAAAATAAGATGTTATCTTATTTTATTATGGGTTGTTTGTTTGTCCCCTGGAGAGCTTTTTGAGAGCTTCCTCTTCATCTTCAAGCTCTGACGAAGAACGAAGAACGCTCAAACTCCGACGAAGAACGACGCCTCTCTTCTTCGTCCTCGGTGTCAACAAGAGGGAACGCCGCTTCCTCTTCGGACCTTCTTCGTCGGCATACGAAGATTCGACAACGACTCTTCCTCCGCGACACCGATATTTCACGACTACGTCAACATGCGACTATCGAGAACGCCGCACCTCCTTTCTTCGTTCATCGTGTCAACGAAGGGGACGCCACCTCTTCTTCGGACAACCTTCGTCGGCATACGAAGATTCGCCAACAACGTATCTCTTCGGGCATATCTCTTCGTCAACGGATTTGACGAACGACGACCGCGACGCCCGACCTCCGCGACGCCGTCTTCCGCGGAACGTAGACGAATCTTCGAATCTTAAACCCGAGGTAGGGGTTGTTGATTCATTATTTATTTATTCCATTTTCTTGAACGTGGATCTCGCATGTCTAACTTGAGGCTTGAATGTTTAAGTTGAGTTGTTTATTTTTTTTAACGTGAGGGGGGGCCGGACCGCATGAACACGGCCGAACCCCCCCCCCCCCCCCCTCCATCGTTCATGTTTATTTTGCGGAAGAAAGCAAGTGGCGTGGTGCCGTCGCACCACGCGGATGAACGTGCTTATATTTTACGCGGCGCCGTCGCGCTACGCCAAGGAAAAATCTTCAAGAACGCGACGCCGTCGCGCCGCGTTGAAAAGATTCATGGCACGGCGAAGGGGGCGCGGTGCCGTCGCACCGCGCCG
Organism: Viscum album; assembly: GCA_963277665.1. Lineage (NCBI taxonomy): Eukaryota > Viridiplantae > Streptophyta > Magnoliopsida > Santalales > Viscaceae > Viscum > Viscum album. The sequence continues at coordinate 740,440,272 of OY728137.1, forward strand.
GACGACGAACACCGCGGCCGGTTCCGGGCCGCGGCGGGACGAGGAGACCGCGGCCGGTTCCGGGCCGCGGTGGGACGAAAAGACCGCGGCCGGTACCGGGCCGCGGCGGAAGAGGAGACCGGCGGCCGGGCCGCCGGCGTCGGAATTCGAAGGCGGGACCGGAATTTCCGGTCCCGTTGGTAAAAACCGGCCGGCCAGCTGGCCGGCCGGATGACATAAAACCGGGGGAATAAATCCCCCGGACGGTTCAACAAAACCCCCCTCTTAATGAGGGGGGCAGTTCTTGAGGGAAGGGGGCAACCGGCCCCCTTGGTTCGGCGCCAGCAGGCCCCCCCACGTGGGGGGGGGCGGTTTTAAAAGAAACCGACGCGGCACAAAGGCCGCGCCGCCCCTCAAAACGCGGGGGTTTGTCACCCCGTGTGCCACCCTCGTGCGGCGCCAGCGCCAGCCGCCGCGGCCCGCCGCCGCGCCGCCCCGGGGGGGGGGGGGGGGGGGGGGGTCGGGCCGGGTCGGCCCGGACCCGGACCCCCCCCCCGTTTCGAACCAGATTTGGTTTTTGGCTCATAACTTGAGCCTCGGACCTCCGATCGACGAACCGTCAGCGGCAACGCGATCCTTGGATCGAGACGGTCGTTTCGGTTTATCACACTCAAGGTTTCGGGTTACTTTGAGTTCGGCCGGGTTGGTTCGTTCACGAAACCAACCGGGCCTTCGGAGCGGAAACGCTCATATCTTGAGCTACGGACGTCCGATTGACGTGCGGTCAGTCGCGTAGTGTTCCTCTTAGTGAGACGGATCTTTTGGCATACTCCGCCCGAGGTTTGGACGCAAGTGGAGTACGGTCGGGTTGGTTTTGCCTTAAAAACCAACTGGGCCCCGGGGACGAAAATGCCAATAACTCTCAGACCGGGGGTCCGATCGACGCGCCGTCTGTTGCGTTGAGTTCCTGTTGACGATACGGAACTTTTGGATACATCAACTCTGGTCTTCGTGACAGTTGATGTATCAGCCTCTCGGCTCGTGGAGCGGACTCTCCGAACGAGCTTGCTGTGTGCGGGAACCCTAGTGCTGGCTGCGACTGTTCTTCTGCTACGACTGCTACTGTGATTCGACGACGACAGTACAGAGATCCTATGTGGATTCGACGACGACGACTACAGCACTCAGCGATCCTACGTGGATCAGTGCTACAGGTCCTGTGTGGGCCCGATCCTGTGTGGGTCCTTGCGCTCAGCGGTTCTGTGTGAGCCAGCGCCTACAGGTTCTGTGTGAGCCCGATCCTGTGTGGGTCTTCTGCGGGGGTTAGTTACCTATCGATCCTTCGTGGGTCCGACGACTTAGATGGATCAGTGATCATCTTTATCGTCCTTGAAGAAGTATACCTGTGTGAGCTGAATCCTGTTGCTTTCCTGTGTGGATTGTGTTGTGCAATCCTGTGTGGATTATGTTTTACTTTCCTATGTGGAATACGTATACTTTCCTGCGTGGACTGAGTTGTACTTGGGCTCGGAGGTTGGAGCGTATTTGAATTGATGACTTAGGCATATGTATGGGCATATACCTAAGCAGTGTCGGTTGTTACTTCGTGATTGTACTTTCTTCGTGGTTTATCCTTTGTGGATTTGAGAGACCTTCAGGGGTCTCGGGGTCCCTACTGAGTAGCTTATACTCACCCCTGCACGGGCTTTGCCCGCACTACGTTGTGTTGGTTGCAGACGACGGACAGCGTTGACCTTAGCTGAGGCTTGTAGAGCGGGACGGTACCCGGAGGTGGACCACTGGGCGGGACGTGCTCGGAGCGGACGGCGGGACCCGTGGAGCAGAGGAGCTATCTGTACCCACCCTTCAGGTGGGATTTCCAGTGGACAACTCGGAGTAGCGGCTTTTACTTTTCAGTTGCTGTTTTTCCCTTTTCGAGTTGTACTTTACTTTCAGTTTGGGTTTGTATTCTGGCCCATTTACTTTTCCGCACTTTCAGTCGTACTCTGCTTGTTTAGTGTTTACTTTCCGCTTGTTTACTCTGTGGTGTGTGTTTACTTTTCAAAGGCAATGCCTTACCTTTTTACCGGGATTTACGCCTTGGTGCTAGTCGCCAGCCCCTGGCCTATGGAAGGCGGGCTTGGGGTAGTCACGGCACGGACCCCGAGGGCGGGTCGTGACATAAACAATATTTCCCCACTCCCAGGTATCCTCTGGGATCCATCCACGATTACAAAGAATATGGACTAATGGTACTTTTATCCCTGTAAATAATTTCTCGCTTCATTGCATGATCTACGCTGGGTGCTCCATGTATGATGTGTCAAGCTTCAGAATGACATCCTCACAATTAATGACATGTGTGGGATCATCCATGTACCTATGAAGATTTAAAACATGGGACACATCATTTATACTTCGATAGTTAGAATAAATATCTATAGACTATCCCACTTTACCAATATGCTTAGTGATCTTGAAGGGTCCAACAAATCACGATGCTAGTTGTCATTTCATCCTCATACATTGGTGGGATAACTAAGGAGTCACTCTAAGAGAAACCTGATCTCTAATTGAAAACTTTAATGGTATCTTCCTATGGTTTTCATATTATTATTTTTAATCTCTAAGCTATAATCCACCACTTCTTAATCAAGATCATTCTCTCAGAGTTATCGTGTATCAAGCTAAGTCCCACAATTGCTGCCTCACCAGCCTCATTCCAACATAGTGGTAAATGTCATGTTCTCCCATATAAATCCATATAAGGTGAAATATGAATTGAAACCTAGTAAATTGTGTTGTATTCTATCTCAATAAAGGTTAGTTGATCATCTTATGCTCTGTAGAAGCCTAGAGAACAATCCTGAATAATATAATCCAATATGTGAATCGTACAATCGGACTATCCATCGGTGTGGGGATGGTACTCAATGCTCAATATTATCTTAGTCCCTGAGTAATTATTCAAGAAGTTCCAAAACTAAAACATAAAACATGTGTATCATATATGATGCTCAAGGGAACTCCATGTAATCATATGATCTCACAGACATACAACTTTTCCAACTCTTCTAATAAATGAGTCTCACAAATCGGTAAGAATTGAGAACCCTTCATCAAACAATCAAAAATCACCCAGAAAGAATCATGGATTATTGGCATCCTTAGTAACCCCATAAAAAATTCCATCATGGCATCCACCCACTTCCATAAGGGAACTGTAAGTGGTTGGAGAAAAACACATCAACATTGGTGTTCATCCATTACCATCTGGAAGGTAAGGCATCAGGAAACAAAACCAAAAATATCCCTCTTCATCCCTGGCCACTAGAACCACCACTAAAATTCATAGTGAATATTTTTTTCACCAACATATACCTACCAATTAGAGGTATGGAAGTATCTCATCCAATATTTCCAAATATAAGAAGGGACTATAACTCTTTCATGCATAAAGATCACATCATCATTGTCCAGTGAAAACTTGGGTATCAGGTTCCCCCATCTCATTATTATCATACCATAACACACTATGGATTAGTGTATTATTTATCCTTTAACTAGTCCACTAAATATTATGTGACCACCACTTGATAACATTCCATCGATCCTTGATCCTCAAAAACATCCATCATACAATCAACTAACAAGCTCATTAGGAACCATTGTTCCTCCAAAGGCCTCTCACCAAACTCATGGGATATCTATGTATTATAGATAATAGAATCTAGAATGATATCACCTTTACCTGATGAATAGGTCAAATAAAATTTGAAAATATATAGATACTCTACCCAACAACTCTATCTTATATTCAGGTCCCTCTGTGTGAAGAAAGAGTGAGGGATCTTATGGTCAGTATAGACAATAAACCTCCTACCAAATAGATAGTGTCACCAAAACATGAAACCATAAACCATGGTTTCCATATCCAAGTCATGATTAGGGATAGTTCCTCCCATGGTATCACAATTTATGTGACCCATAAGATACTATATACTCTCTATGAATTATTACATCTCCCAAACCAATTCCTGGTGAATTATAATATACTATATATCTGATCCTAGGATCAAAACTGGATCTATAGTCAACCTTCTATTTATCTCATGAAAAACTTATTCACACCAGTCTAACCATTGGAACATCACTCCCGTCTTTGTTAATGAAGTCATGGGTGATGAAAATTTGGATAATTCCTGGATAAGATATAGAAAGTATCCAAAAAAAACCCAAAAATTTTCTAATATCAAACATATTCCAAGGATGTGTTCAGGACATCATTGCATCCACCTTCTCCGGTTCCATGGCTAAAACTATCTAAGAAACCATATACAAAAATAATTTCACCTCCAGAATCAAAAAGTTACACTTTAAAAATTTATCATAAATATGATTTGATTGAAGTGTACTAAAAAATTTCTTAATAAGTCTAGCATGTTACTATAGGGTCTATGAGTAAATGAGGATGTTACAAGTGAACACCATGATGAATGATTCAAGATATATGTGGAAGATCCTACTCATGAGATACATGAACACTGTCAATGCATTTTTCAATCCAAACATCATCACTAAGTAATCATAATCCCATACCTACTCTAAATCACCATCTTCGGGATGTGTTTCTCTCTAAAATAAAATAGGTGGTAAATTGATTGAAGATCAATCTTGGAGAACCATCGAGCAACCCATTACTAATCAAATAGATTTTAAATCCTAGGAAAAGGATATTTCTTCTTCACTACCACTTTTTTCAGGTTTTGGTAATCTATTTATATTCAAAGACTATCATCTACCTTATTGGAAAACAAGAAAGGTGCACCCCAATGTGAAGTACTCAACCAATAAATCCATTCTTCACCAAGTGATTGAGATGTGCTTTGATCTCCTTTGACTTAATCTACACCATGAGATATGGGGGTACTGAAATGGGATGCACAACCAATAGGATATATATTTAAATTCAACTCATATATAAAGGGTAATTCCTATTAATTCTTTTAAAAAGACATCTGGATATAGATCCATGACTGGAGGAAAAGATGGGGGAGCTACCACTAATCACACTAAAAGAGCCAAGCTTATAATTTGTTCCATGATCTTCCCAAGGTGACTCTAGTATAGAACAAATCTACCTAATCCTAGTTCTCATTACCTGGTCATCACATGCTCATCTCCCTTCGGTGATTTGAATAACACCTGTCTCCATTAGAAATAAATGTGATCTTGGATGTTAGCCAGCTGGTCCATACCAATAATCACATAGAATCTCATAATCTATAATATTATGAAATATCATAGATATATATATAACCATAAATTACAATAGAACATTTTTTGAATCATTGAATATGGACCAGTTAAATTCACAACAGTGTATCGAGGGAAATTAACTTAAAGTATAACTTTACTAGTAATTCAAGTCTTTTAACAACTTATATAGGTATGAAGGAATAGGAAGCACAAGTATCAAAAAAAGGTAGTAAATAAAATAGAGGATATAAAAACCATTACTATAACATTATATGGTCCCTCACCACCATATATTGTAGTATAATCCACTGTATAAACATAGAATTCCTCATCTCCATGACCCTTTACCTAATATGCATGACCAATAAAATTCGTCGTCAGAGTCTACTGTTGAAGGCCCTGGCCAGAACCCTTAGTAGTTGATCACATATATCTTTCACCCCTATGAAACCTTAGCCTCAAATCCCTAGATAAAACTAATGTATATTTCCCATCTTACCACACTATCGACAGGTGGTCTAATTTTATGTACATATTTTATGATAATGACTAACCATTCCATAGTTGAAGTGCTATGGAACTCCTCCTGAGGGGGTTAAAGAATTAATACTCCACATCACTAGAAGACCACTACTCTACTGAAAATACATATTCTTCCTCTTATTTAAACCATAGGATATTCTCACCATGGTCATAGGAGGCCCACCGCCTACATACTAAAGGGTGGAATAAAACCAATTGATCGATCCTCCACTTGAGTGTTCTTGATAGTCAAGGTCTTACATGGAACCTACGTGGATGTTGCTAGGTCAAAAATATAAACCTAAGGGCTGATGTCAAGATGAATTCTGATCTTTAACTTCCTTGCATTTTCTACCTCATTTCCATCCATGTGTATATAAAATTGGAGAATCTTAGTGAAATGATCAGATTACACATATACTACCATAGACCACTATTATAGCTCTATAAACTCATTTTCTCTGTCGATATTTATCATATTGGGAAATAATAATCTATAAAACTTGTTTATGAAGGCCTCATAAGTGAGACCATCACATCTCCCAACATGTCCCATGATGTTGAACCAATGTTCGGCGGGTCCCTCTAGCATTAATGATGTCATGTTCATATTTTGGTCCTTAGGTGTCTCAATAAAGTTTAAGACACCCTTAATGATTTCTATCTAGTTCTTAGAATATTGTGGTTGTCCTAGTGGATATTGGAGATTTAATTATCTTGTATTGTAAACCATGGATCTCATCTCCCCTCCACTGTGAGTAAGAACTAGTAGAAGCACTCTCAACTGAGGTGGTCCCAATTCTTGTACTACTAGAGTAGACACAGGAGCATGTATTATTATACCATCATGTACAGTGGGCGGTGGAAGAGGGGTGTCTTCCCAAGCGGGATTATCCCATCCCACATCAACTAGTAGTCCCATTATTCTTATTCGAGGAAGATTATTTTTTAATAGGAAGGGTAACATTTTGGACAATTAAGAAAGATCCAAAATAGTCTAAGGGATCGCATAAAAAGTTTCAATGGGAGTCTACCCATAACCAAATGTATAACCCTCCTAGCACTAACCAAGGTTCTCCATCTATGTATATTAGTCCCAGTCACATATATATATTAAAAAATAACAATATTCTAATGTCAACAAATTAATGAAAACAATATATCACAATAGTATGTAATATCACAAAATATAGTATGATTTTATCCTAAACATATAGCACAAACCAAGGTATTAAATTAAATATCTAATGTGAAGTAGAAAAAGCATTTATATATATGGCATGAAATCCTAAATGACTAATCAGGAAGCATGTACATAGCCGAAAATATCATAAAACTATAACAAAAATCCTATAAATGGTAACTTAGAGTTCTGATTCACATGTCTTGGCCAAGAACATGGAAACTAAACTACCTGATTCTCACACAGTTATCTCTTTTATATCATGTCTAACATTATTATAGAAAGAAAAATTAGAAATTATGATCTGATTCCATTTTTGTAATACATGTTCCCAAATCACTATTTTTGAAATAAATACCTACATGACCTCATGTGCACCTCCCCATACACAAGAGGCTGTTAACTAGTAGTGTAAGATCCCATGTTTTTCTGAGTTGTAAATTTCTAAAGGATTTTTAATTTTCAATTACTAGATGGTTCAAATATTTATCTAATATTCCAAATAGGAATAAAAAAATTAGAATTACCATAAATAGTATTTTTAGATACGGGTTGAGACTAAGAAGGTAAATTGGAGTTTTTAGGAGTGTATTGGGGGTCATATGCATGAAATTAGGGTTTTAGATAGGTAAATCCAATGGTGCATGGTTGGCCCATGGTTAGTTATAACTATGAGGCCTAATTGTGTATGCCATTTTGTACAGAGGGATAGTTTAAGGAACCATGTTGTACTCTAGGGAAAACCATGTGAGTGGCCAAAAGTTTTTTGCAGATAAATCGCATGGTTGGTGCATGTTTAGTTAAACCATGTACATCAACCATGTGTGGTGGAGGGGTTAAGATAGTGCCAACCATATATTTGTTGTACTGTTTGGAAAACCATGCATCCAAACCTTATATACCATTAAAAGGGTGAAATTACCCTTTTCCCATATTGTCCTTAAGGGTTTATCCCCCTCTCTCCCTCATGTGGCCCTAGAGGCTCCCTCTACTCATTCATCTCTTAAAACCCCATAAAGGGGGATGTTTTGATGGAATTTCATGGTATTATAAGGTATGATTTATCCTCTAGTAATATTCCTTGGTCTAATTATCTCTTCATTATTGATTATCAGTTTCCCCTATTAAGGTTTTCAATCCCTATTCCACTAGATTATAGTGGAATCATATACCGGTGTTATGGATTTTGGTTATCCTAGGAAGTGGATGACCCAAAATGTTATCTTCATTTGGTTATGTACCATTTCTTTGAGGTAAGTTACCCCAATGAATTTCTAAAGCTTTAAATACTAAATAAAATTATTTTAATAAGTGTGTTGACACCAATGGTTATGGTCTCTCCCAAAAACGGTGTCGATGATACCCAGTAGACCTTCTTCACATTGTTTCTCAAATTTACATCATCCAATGAGTGCTCGGTGATTTATATCGTATTATGATTCTTTGGTTGTTATTTTATATTTAATATATTAATTTTTTAATTGATGTTCTTAGATTATTATTGAGTTTTCCAATGTTATGTAGGGGCTTATAAGATAATGAAAATTTTATCAGATATCGGTGATATTGGATGAATCTATCGAGAGCTAGTTATAAATGGTTTAAATATTTCTAAATTTGTGTGGACTTCCATAACTCCCCTAGAGAATTTATGAATGTTTATAGAGTATGTGTATTATTTGGATTTCACCTATGGGAAATTACCCCAGTTTAGAATTATACTAATTAATTACTTGATTAAATGATTGGGTTATATTAAATGGATGAATTCCAGGGGTCACTAACAACCCATGTGTGTTGTCTTCATGCCTCGACCTGAGATAATGATTGTGATCAAGGATCCCATATGGAAATCCTATACTTATGATCTAACCTTGAGGATCCCAAGTAGGGTGCCTCTTTTGAGTATAGATCTAGGGGATCCCATTGGGTACCCTAGTGGTTGACCAACCCCGACCTAGGTTATACGGGTTTGGGTAGAGATAGTAGTGGGTGTCACATAGAACCCATAATAAACATATAATCCCATGAGGATATGAAATTAGTGGTGGTTTTAGTTTTTAGGACACCCTCACTCCTGTATTTATGGTTTCACATGGATATTTTTGATATAGCGATGATTTTTAGAGGTGCTTCCTGTTTTTTAGCCGGTGAACCTAATGTGATGTGATATTATTAGGATGGACAGATGTAATTCCTGGGATCCAACTTCAGTGCCTTTTTATTAGATATTTTTCTTGGGATTCCCATACATACTTCCTAGGATCTAGCTTCTGAGCCTTATTGATTATATTATTTGGATTCCCATACATACTTCCTAGAATCCGGATGGTGAACCCACATGATTTTTTTTATGATAGGGCTGCCTAGAGGTACTTACTAGGATCTAAATTTTTATCCTTATGTGATCATATGTTAAAAATTTCACTCCTCATCATTCATTCAGGATTGGTTGGACATGACACAACACATCCCATTGAGATACACTTGAGGGTGATTCTACTCTCCTTTGAGAAATGCCTATTATGCTTCCAATGGTCAGGTGGATGATCCATTTATATACTCTCTGGAATTTTATAGGAGTGGTATTTTGGACCATTTATTGAATGAATACTAAGAATGTACTTGGATATAGAGATAATTTCTTACATATCACCTAAGTTTCATCCCCCTTAAGGATTATCTGAGTCATAATATCGTGATTGTGTACGAACTGGGACCTAAGGGTCATACATAGGAAGGGATTTACATGGCTTGAGTAGTATGGAATCTATATAAATGACTATTTATATGATTTCTAGATACTTCCTCGAATCCTTTATTGTAGTGATTTTAAGAGAGTGTGAGTGAACCCAGGGTTAGGATATGTATACCTCTATAGTGGTGTGGCCTATTCAGAGACATTTTTTGCACTGGATGATGTAGGTATCATCGATCGGGATTATGGACCCAAGGATCAACTTAATTATACATCCCTTTAGTGGTACTACATCCAACTCAATGCCTTATTCATGGTATTTCTAGACAACTAGGATCATGGACCCAAAGATCAATTGTGGTTTGATTCATGTTACTTTACACCTTACTCATATATATATATAGGAATATATATACACATATAAATATATATACATGAAGAAACCTTATTCTAGTTGTGTCTTGGCTAATTTTAGAATTTCCATTGATCATGACTTATAATATCCCTAAACCTACACTCCCAGATCTAGTGCTAAAAACATGAAATTTACATTTCTAGCTTTGAAACCAATGAAGGTGACCCAATTTTTTTTATCTAAAACATACAACATTAGAAGGAAAATATTGAATCACTTATATTCTCAAGGATATTTTAGGTTTATAGTTTTAGAAAATTAGGAAAAACTCTTAACATCATTAATTCATAAAAAAACTTGTTCATGAAGATGAAAATCATCTCCCATTATATGTAGTTTTTCATATTCCACACTAGGTCATCATCATCATCCATATGAAAGCTTTATAGACATAATTTTTTCAACTTAAATCCTTATAAATTGGGGAAAATGAAACAAGAGAAGGGTGAGCTCAAATACTCAATAAGGGTAAATTTAAGCAATAATAATTGAATGTCATCATAGAGTATAAGAAGGGTATAATGGTATAATGATGTAATCAAAGTGCATAATTATAACATAAAAATATTAATAACCATCAATACCTAGATCATAAAATATTAAACCATGGAATAAGGATATCATAAAGGAAAGATTTATCAAAATAAATAATCATGATCCATGTGATATCAATCTTGATCAAAGGAAACATTTATAACCACATAAATCATAATAAAATTGTATTAGTATCATGGGACATTATCTTTATATAACCCTAACATATCCCTTACAAACAGAATAACAACACATTTGACTTCCCAAATAATTTTCTAGAGAATATAATCATTACCCAATTCACTATAAATCTATCTTTGTGCACGGATCATATAAGCTATAATGGAGAAACCTAGAGCTATCTAGGCACACCCATCATATAAAAATGTCCAATAACCATAAAAAGGTGCATAGAGATTGTGTTTCATTGTAAAACTCAGAAAAATAATCATTATTTATTTCATAAATTGATTAAAACATGGAAAATAAATGGGTTCCATGAAAATACCATTGAAACATGATTAACCTATTTAAAAGAAACATGTTTCATAAAAGTCTCTTTGAAACATTATTAACTCATGGAAAATAAATATGTTCCCTAAAAATCCATTTGAAACATGATTAATCCATGGAAATGAAAAAAGTTCCATAGAAATCTATTTGAAACGTGATTAACCTATGGAAAATAAATGGGTTCCATAACAATCTCTTTGAAATATTATTAACTCATGGAAAAGAAACTGGTTCCATAACAATCTCTTTGGAACAAGATTAACTTGTTGAAAAGAAACGGGTTCCATAACAATATCTTTGAAACAATCATAATCCATACATAGAAATAATTATGATAGTATCATTACAAAATATCTCTATTTTAGCATAAGAAACTACAAGGTTTTTTTACTTTGATAAATATAAATACCATTAAAAAATCATTAAAAAATTTTGAGGAAAATAAAAATTTAATTTGGAAAATCACCTTTAAAAATTGAATATTCACAAAATATTGTGAAAATATTTTTCCATGAAAACAAACTTTTAAAAATATAACTAAAACTTCAAGGAAAACAATGGATATAATCAAAGGAAAATCCAATTATGTTATAAATGTTAAAAATAGACATTCTTTTCAAAACATTTTGAAAAGGGGAGTCAAAAGTGAACCATTTGACAAACTTTTGTAAATTTCCTTTTAAAAAATTCTAAAATAAGTTAAAATATCATATAAAATGGATTTAGGAAATAATTTATTTTTATAAAATTAAATTTTGAAAACATTCTTGAAAACAAGGATATATAAATGAAAGATACTCGATCTAAAAGAAAACACAAGATCGGTATCACTTAGAAACAAATTTCATGATATTTATTCAATAAATAAGAGTGGAAATGGAAATTAAACATGTTAAAACATTTATAAAGAGTGGAGAAGAAAGATATAGGGTTCAAGAATATAAGATAATATTATTTCTTCTAAAGTAACCTTGAACATAAAAAATCTCAAAAGGAATAAGATTGTAACATAAAGCCTTTTCCACTTTGGTAACTCTTCAATCGTAAGACCCATGAAAGAATAACATCAAATGATAATTTAAATATACTTAATAGAAGGAGTTTCATGATATAAAATGTTTAAGGTAAGTATATACACCTCAAAATGAATATATATGCATATCATAAATGCATGTCTTAGAGAAATAGAATTTGAGATGAATAACCCTTACAAAAATCGTACCACTGAATTTGAAAATTAATAAATGAATAAATTATGAATATAAAATTTAAATACACATAAAGAGGTGTAAATAAAACATAATATAATAAAAATTCATTACACACATAATAATAGAATATAAAATACAATGAATAATTAATATAACCTAATGAAAATAAATTGAGTTATGAAATTCATTAACACTTGGTAACTTTCATGTAAAATAGATTTTGATGAAATAATTAAAATAGAAACTTAAAATATAATTATTTATTAAGGATTAAAGATATTACATTTAAAATAGGAAATATATAAACCACATAATTAAAACAAGTGGGGAATATGGTATATGTATCACAGAAATAAAAAGTGAGATAATAAAAACCCTTACTGTGAGTCCATACTTTCCTTGTATGTCATTTAAATCATCTAAAATAAGATTATATCAATTATTTTATTTATTAATAAAAAAATTAGGTTTAATACCTTATACTTAAATAATTTATTTTATTTCTTTTTAATTAAATATTTAAATATTTAATCAATTAAGTCCAAGTCAGTTGTTTTGAGGACATTCAATTAATTATTTCAAAATAGATTAAGTGTGTTGACCATGGTCAAAGAGGTCATTATTTCAACATATCCAGAATAATAATAATGAAATAGTTATAATATTTATTCATCAATTATACTTTTAAATATAGACATGAAAAATGGTTATGAAAAATGAAAAATGTTACAATCATTGATATGTTTGGTTATATGTATGCATGAGTAACGTTTCCTTTTTTCAATGACTAATGTGGAAAGAAGGTGTGTATTATTTTATCTTTAAATAATGATAATATTAACATAAATACCATATTTTTTAAATATTATTATATGTAGAATTATTGTGAAGTGGTGATTAAAAAATAACCACATTGCTTCTTGGAGGCGGTAGTCCACACACAAAACTACAAAAGAGGCCTTTAATAGTGCTAGAATAGGGCTTTATCAACACTAAAAAGACTAACTAATGGTGTGTGGTTAAAATAACTAGGATTTTATTAGTGCTATAAAAGTGATAATAAAGGGGTCCTTTAACAGTGCTAAAAATGCACTGATAAATCACCCCTTAATCAGTATTTTTTCTTAGCACTGTTAGAAGACCCCTTTAACATCACTTTTTTAGCATTGATAATGGTCCCCTTTATCCATGCTAAAAAAGAGGTATTAAAGGTGGTAAAATTAATTTTATATATATATATGAGCCCAACCCACCCACCCACCCCCTATCAGTGCTTCCACAACTCCTTTAACACCCCCCCCCCTTTTTATCAACACTTTTCACCCCACCACCCCTTTATCAACGCTTTGTGAATTTCCAGCCTTCTGCACCTACCTGGATTCAAACCCTACACATATCCTTTGAATATGGAAGGCCTTTACCACTGAAAAATGTTCTTTTCTTTTTAAGGATATTTATGTATATATATATATATATATTAGTCATATATTTATATAATTTTTTTAAATACATTTATAAAATATGGGTGTGTGTGTGTGATATATATATACTTATATTAATTTAAATATATTATATATTATATTCATTTACATATACTATAATATAATATAAACATATATTCGTTTATTAAAACACACACACATATATATATATACAAATTATATATAAATACATGTATAATGTAAAAAATTGGTTATATATTTTTTTATAAATTATTAGAATATGTATTTATTTACATATATTATAATATACATATAAATATATATTTTTTAATTATTGACACACATGTTTATATATAAAAATTAATTATATAGGTATATATACATATGAATACATTTTTATTATGTAAATAAAATTAATAATAAATATTTATTTTACGTATTTAAAAATACATTTCTACATAAATATGTTTATATATGTATTTATACAAGTGATTTATTATAAGTAAATATAATAAAATATTCATATATTTAATTATAAATAGAACTACACTCTGAAAAACAATAAAATTTCAAAACCATAATATCAATATGATTGTAAGTCTTGGGAAAAAATTATGTACCCACTGAAAATGATAAAAAAAGACCCCCTAAAACAAGGATTATATTCCATTGAATGTTAAAAAAATTTATTCCCAACTAAAAACTTAGTTTTAGAGTACATCTATGCCTTTTGCCCTCAAAAAAATGTGACAACGGGTTCTCCTTTATTATTAGGGCATATAGATCATCACAGGCTTTGATTTGATATGTAGTAGAGCATAAATAGACACTCGGATCAAAATTTATGGTTGTTTGAGGTTCAAGTTATGTTTTCAACTTATTTTATATCTTTTATTATTATTTTTATTTGTATCTTCAATTTTTTATTAAATTACTATTACTTGATAATATTTAGAAAATTATTTCTAAAATTATCTTATAATCCATTATCACTAAATATCTTATATACTAAGTGTAAATGCCTTTTAGCCTCAGCTAAAACATATTTAAAATATATATATTTTATTTATATCAATATAAATATATTTATATATTAATATATTATTTTTAATGAAATATTTTTTTTTGAAATATACCTTTATCAACACTGGTAAAAAATCACTAATAAAGGGGGTCTTTATCAACACTTCTAAAACAAAGTTGATAAAGACCCCCCCCCCCCCCCCACACACACACACCATTACTTTATCAATGATTTTTTACTAGTGATCATAAAGGATCCCCTTTATTGGTGCTTTTTTACTAGTGAAATTAAAGGAGGGACCTTTATCAGCACTTTTTTACAAATGATACAAAAGGTCCCCCCTTAACAGCGCTTTTTTAGAAATGTTAAAGACCCATTTTAACAGTGCTAAAAAATTTTGTTAAATACAACCTTTAACAGTGCTATTTTTAGAGCTCACAAAGGTGGTCTTTAATAGAGATTTTAGCAAGCACTGTTAAAGATCTAGAGCAAGATAAACCTAGTTTTGTAGAAGTGATGTACACAAATGACATTAACATTTTTCAGTGTAAGAAAAAAATGATATATTATATTTTTAGAATGATAAATATGTAATTAATATCATTATTTTTTCATTTATATCACATATATTCATTAAAATTAAATTAATTAACTTTATATAAATCATTAGTGAAAAATGAATCACATCACTTCGTGAGGTGGCAGTTTGTCGTACACACGAGCGATGTTATCGTACCTCTCATTGAATGGAAAGTAAAATATTATTTGTGATATAATCACTATAGAATTATAAATATGTTACAAATATTATATATATACCTTAAATACATCATTATAACAAGTCGTTAGAGGAAATGATGGAAAACAAATGACATTAGTTCGCAAGATGGCAATCTACCATACACACAAATGATGATTTTGTATCCCATTTAATGGATTCAGGTTATCATTTTAATATAATAACATATCACTATATACTACATAATTTTTTTATCATATGATTATTTTTTAATAATATTTAATGAGTTGGAAGAATAAATAAAACAAAAATTCATAGTTATGAATTTTCCCTCTTCTCAGACCACCTCTTTAGGATTATACCTAAAATAATCCTGGAATCGATTTATAACCAATCCAAGAATTCTAGGATGATATTATGAAATTTGGGATTTTATTTTTTTACGTATTGGATAAACCGAAAGTTTTTTATGGTGTGAAGAATATAGGATATGGTGTGGCCATTTATAAGTGAGGTGACTAGGACCCTTGTAATTTTTGAAAAGAAAAAGGTGTACCCAAATTTTTTACATGACACAAGGCTCCAAAATGAAAAATTATCAATAATTATACATTAAAAGGTCGTAATATGGCCATAAAAATAGTTTTTATATGATTTTTAGGTCATTTTTACCCTTATCTTTATAGTTTAACCCCTCGATAAACTCATTATCACCTAAACGACGGTTATTTATTTTAACTGTTTTCACTATTCATTATGGTCAAATATTAAGTTGAACATAATAGAAAATATAAATTTTTATGATTCCAAATATTTAATCTATTTTAAAAAATTATATTCATATAAGTGTAAATTTTTAATATAAAATTAAACCCATAAACATGATGAAAAGGCTGGTTTTCAAGAAGTGCATTTTTCAAGGAAAATATGATTTTATATTAACTATATGACTAATAATAATTATTATATGTATATAAATTTAAATTTATTGATATGTAATACATAAATTTCATTTAAATCATTACTCAGTAGTTTTTTTCCTAATTAATTAAAAAAATAGAAACATTATGCACTTTAAAACAGTTTTTAGAAAAATATCATTTTTAAACCCAAAGTCAAACTTATACTAAAATCCAAGATAAATTTGATTAAAAAAATTAATTAGATTAAATATAATTAAATAATACTTATATTACTTTAAATAATATTCAAAACATAATGTTACTTTTAAATTTATTAAATTATTGGAAAGAAATAACATATTTACAAAAATCGGTATTTTTCATTATTCACTAAAAATCAATATTTTCTAAAAAATACCAAAAATTTACCCAAATTAAATTTTTATATTCCAATTTATATAATCAATTTCATTTTATCAAAAAAAATTCTAAAAGTTCCCAAAATTATTTATAATATGTCTTTATGAAAATCAATAAAAACCATTTTTTGAAGGAAAAATATTTTTTAATAACAAAATTACATTAAAAAAAATTGATTGATTATTTGCTAAATATTATCAATAATATATATTAGGTAGCAAGTTTTTATATATATATATTATAAATTTTTTAATATTATTCATACCTTCCAATTCAGCAATTATGTTGTAATGGTTATATATATTGTGGGTCATTTAGCTCAGTGTTTCATGTCAAATATGCTATCAAACATAGTTTTATTTTATAAAATATCGAGGTGTTACATGACTTATAAGAATTTTTCATTCGGTAAATTTCTAGAATTTATTATTATTATTATTATTATTATTATTATTATTATTATTATTATTATCCTATTGAGTATCTTACTTTTAAATAAATTTCATATTATTCTATGCATGGGATCGTGTTGGTGGTGTACTATTTAGTTTTATACTCACACCCTGCTCGGTCTGCCAATTCACTAGGGTACCCAAACATTCATTCAGTTGGATACTGGCACTGGATGGGTTGAGGCCTAGGAATGATCAAGTAAGATGTTAGGACCAAAAGGGTCCTAGATACCCGGAGAGGGGGGTGAATCAGGTTATGGATATTCTATTTCAAAATTCTTCCTGCCCCACTGGATTTTGACCTCTATATTATATGGTTCACTCTATTTTCTCTTATGTTATTAATTTTTATCTTGATCTTTACTTTTTTATCTGATAATTATTCTTTGGATGCAATGCAGGGAAGCAAGCAGGCAGACACATAGATTTTTACTTGGTTCACCCTCACTGGGCTACGTCCAAGGAGCATACAATGGCGATGTGCCGCTATACCAAATCCACTAAAGATCACTACCAATTTACAATGTTTAGGCTAGATCACTTCTATGACCATGCTCACTGCCTTTATAATTTTTAGGGTTATCTCACTGCTTTCCCAAGGGTCAATCCCTTTGCCTCTTTCTCTAGCTCACTACCGGTGTAAAGGGTCACTCTCTTCCTCTTCCTTTGCTCACTATTCTTTAAAGGATCCACTCACAGTTTATAAACCTATAGGTCTCTTCATTTTCACAAATGAATGTATCCTTCAATATATGTAGATGCTCTATTGATGTCCCACTTTCATCCACTAATTAATACCACTTTACCATGGTACAACTAGGTAACTCCAAATCTTTCATGCAACCCTTACTGTATCTTGCACTCAACTTTATTGACTTGTGTGCAGTATTCCTCCTTTGGCGCAAAACACCCCTTGTGTGCAACTTCAATCTTTCATACAACTCAAATCTTACGCACAACTTTCTTAGCTTGCGTTTAACTCAAAATATTTTTTGCAAATCCCTTTGCACGAAATTATTACACAATATGGTGCTCAAATTTTCTATAAGTTTTGAGATCTACTAAATGAGGCGTGTCACCTCTTATTTATAGGCATCGCTGACAATTGCGCGGAAGATTAAACTTTTGTCTCACAAGTTCCTCTTCAAGCGCACAAAACCCCGTTTGACGTCGCATTGGGCACGCAAGTTTCTTTCGCACAACCTCATCTTTCACGCCCATTTCCAAATATTTTGTGCAAATCATGCCTTTTCCATTTTTTGACATTCTGTTCCCAAAACATGATTTGTGCGCAAGTTTCCTTCGCACAACTCCATCTTTCACACACATCTTCAAATCTTTCGCACGCAACATGCCTTTGCCATTTTTCAACATTCTGACCCCAAAACATGCCTTTTCACTATCCTTTGTCAACATAGGTTGTCACCAATATTTATGGAACTCAAAAAATCACCATGTAAACCCCCTTTTCCAACAAATTATACATTGTGGTCTGCTCTATTAATAAACACAACATGTAGGTCTTCTTTGTCAATAAACACAATCACCTCAAAAAAATTCTCCAAAGATACCTTGAGGGATTTTTTCCCAATATAGGATGGCTCAGATATGTATGTGAAGATCAAGTATGTGGTATGGCTCGGTGTAGCTAGGTTATCATTGTACTTTTATTATTGTTTCTTTCATTTAAACCTGTATATGTATGGTCGGCCCAGTGGGAGATCAGTGTTGTATGTATGACATGTCCATTCAGGCATTTAATACATTTCATTCATTATTACTATATTTTTACATTTATTGCTTCCTTGCTCTGGTTAATTACTAATTTGGATGTTGTTTAATTATTTCTTCTGATTTCTTACTACTATATGAGGGTATAGTCACCCACTATACCACCTATATCACCTCACTTCTAGTCAATAGCCTCTAGTGTACAGGGAGGTGCTCTTGAGGCTAGTTAGTGAACCAACTTAGGGAACCAGTTTAGTGACTTCTAGGTTGATATGTCACAAATTTTTATCATAGGTTTTCCTTTCCTATTATATTACTATTTTTGGTATGTTGGAAAGGAGTATAAGGAATGTGTTGGAACCTGTTAGGGATATCGGACTGGTGAGTTGAGAAAAAAAGTTCTGGTAAGAAAAATATTTTTTTCAAGAATATGGAATTGTTGTTCTTGATATGTGATATTACATTTGTATATTAATTTCTATTTTAGAGACACACATGTTGTGGGGATTTTGTGATTTATCATAGATTCTTGGTTCTTGGACTATTGGAAAGAGGCCATTGACTATTTTTTACTCTTGGCTGGTAAAGGCAAGATGCTTCTCATGAATCATATTTGGCATGTAGGGTCAACAAGTTATAGGTCTGAAAGTGTATAAGTATCACTGAAAAAAGATTAAAATTGTTTAAATTTTCCAAAGAAACCTAAATTGTGTTTTCCCATATAGATTCTTGGTGTAATTATACTCAATTGGGCTGACTTTCGTATATATATTTCCTTCTGATGATAGGAAATGTGGATCTATAGTGACACATTTGATGATGAGGATGATAAAATTATCCTCATGCATGGGAGGTGCAGTGACCCTTGTAGTTTGATATGAAACATGATGCCTATATGTTAAACCCCTCATAGGGTGTTGTTACTTAGGTTTAGTAATTTAAAGTGTCAATAACTACCTATATAGTGTTTTACTGCATAGCTTGGAATGACATTATACTTAACCAAACTATGTGCTTATGATATAACATGGATCATTAAGATAATATTGTTTGAATACTATTTACCCTCATAGGTTAACATCAATAGCCGATACATTTGTTTTAGGTGATCTAGTTGGGTCACTTTGTATGATGTCGATAAACACCTAAACATTTATAGATAATTGGAACATCAATGGGGTATTACTATATATGGATGCCCAACAAGTGTCATTTTATCATTATTACTATGTTAATATCATCATACTCCATTGGTAGGTCCCTTATGAGGATTATCTGTGAATGGTTTGATCTTATGGGCTAGGAGGTTACAACTAGTGACTCTGATATAAGACTTGATCGGTAGGGCTAGTTAGGAGACCTAGAGTCCCTTAATTGTTACTTGAACCCTTGTAGGTTGACATTTTCTTTAATCAAGGGAAACATGTGAGGGATGTTATCCAGGGTTTTAGGATTCCTTTTTAGGAAATGATATTGGTTATACACTCATGTAGATACCGATTCATGTGAGTTGATTGAGTTTTATGAAAGAGCCAAGGTGATATGCCTTCAGTTTTTTCAGAAACACCTAAGGTTCTTATATTTTGAGATTGTATTCAATATGAAGAAATTTTCAGGTTACTATCCTCGTTGACCAATAGTTCTATTTTTATAAATTTAGTTAGATAATAAATAGATGCTCATGGATAGAACAATGTTGTGAGATGGGAAGCAGTCGAATAAAATATTTCAAAAGCAAGGTGCCTAATTTTGAGGATGACTTCCAAGATATCCCTTGATGTGTTTTAACTAACATGATGTATATAAATTTCATCTTAGCCTTACTAATGGAAGACTAATGGGAGATTGATTCATGTTTTGAACTGGGTGGTACAGGATTTTACACCTACTGTGTTATGTGAGATAGAAAAGGTTTTCATCGGTTTTGTATTGTACTATTTAAATCATAAATCAGTAACTGGCCATATGCGAGCTGAGGATTTATTATTTTAAAGAATTATTTTTGGCATAGTTTCCTATGAGTTTTTGTGAAATTATAAATGTCCTATTGTAGTAGAGGAGACATCAAAAATAATTTGGGTTCTATGAGGTGATTGAAACATGGATTTACTTGGACACACTTTTTCAGGAGATTTGGTGTCTGGAGTTGGTTAAATCCAAGTATAGCCTATTTCGATGTGAGTCTGGCTCAGAGAGATCTATACATTCTAATATATATAATCTTAGTGTACTCTTAGTTTAGGAAAAATAATTCCCTATAACTTGACATCATATTTAGTACACTGATAGAATGTCGTCTATACACCAAGTTAATCAAATTATTTTCTAGATTGATAGAGGGACTCCTTGGTAGTTGTGCTTGAGGTGCAATAAAAAGACAATTAAAATAGTGTGTAGTACACCATTGTTCATTTAAGGGTGGTTTCCCTAATTGTGTTATTGAAATTTGGAATTTTCTAGTGGGTACCATTGTTGTGTATTAGGAATGGTAAATGAGTGAAATTTTCATTGAAGCTTGGGTATGATCGAGCTTTTAGCCAGGCTAGTTGTTATGTATGGTAATGGACAATAATGGGATGTGGTGATTGAGGATTTATTTCATTGTTGTGATGAAAAGTATTATACTATGGTGGGGTTCAGGGTGAGACCAATCATTGGACATTCATTTGGATTTTAGATTCCATGGATAAATGGAACTATGTACGGCTGAATTTCTCAGTAAATGTCAGGTGTGGGTTTGAATACAGACTTGGGTGGGGTTTGGGTGTCAGTATTGGGATCAGGGTAGCTTATAACAATCTATGGGTATTGGATCAGAAATTTATCAGTGTTCATTTGGTGTCATGATAATAGGTATAGAAATGGGATAGTATTTTCAAGATATGATACTAGAAGTTGGTTACAGGATTCAATGAGCATACTCGGAATGATCTCAGTATGCCTTGGGATAAAGGCTTTTGGAATTTTATTTGGTGATGTGTCGGCTGCTAAAGCCAGTATTTTTTTAGAATAGTATACTATAGGTTGTTTTTATTTAATTATTTCATGTAGTTGGATGTGTTAAATTAGGAACTAATAGAGGTATGATGTTTTGATGAGATGGGTGCATTGCAAGGTTCAGCCAAATATTTTTAAGAAAAATAAAGTGCCACCAAGTTGAACTTAGTCAATTTTAATTCAACACTTAGATCAAATTGAGGATCAATGGTAGTACCCTTATATATGATTAGATACTTAAAGTTGAGAAATTTTTCAGGAGCATCGTTAGGATTCTAGGTGTGGGTTATGATAGGAAATTATAATAGTATAAGTACCTTGGTTTGGAGGTCACTACTAAAAGTAAGAACCTATGGCAAGGAGTTTCATAGGTCAATTAAATGGGAAATAAAGTGAAGTTAAATATGGCTTCCCCCCCCCAGAACGCGCCTCACGCGCCTCCTAAGATTCAAATTTTTTCGTCTGGTTGCGCGCCGGCACCCGTTCCCCCTCCTCTGTGTTGCCCACCTCCGGCGGTTTTTGACCCTGGTCAGCCCCGCCGGGAGGCCTCCCCGCCTGTCTCTCCTCCCCCTTTCCATGCCCCTCAGGCTGGGAATCCGCCTTGTTCCTTCAAGGCTGCCCTCTGTGGCCCTTCCCCGGCCTTCTCGTCCCCCTTCTATCCAGAAATCGGCCGGATTTCTCCCTCTCTGTCCCGGGTTGGTCCCCGTATCACCCTGGATGTCCCTGCGGCGGCTTTTGAGGAGGCGGTGGGTTGCCTGCAGTGGACTCTCGTGGCTAGATTTGGCGGCGCGATGCCCTCTCTGTCGATATTTCGGGGCCTCGTGGATTCGTGGGGTCTTTCCTCGCCTGCCCAGATCTCGCAAATCCACCGCAATTCCTTCTGTGTGGCTCTGTCCTCGGAAGCAGACTTCGTGCAGGCTTGGTGCAAAGCTCCGCGGGTGGCTGGGCGCTTGCGTTTCAACCTGGTGCGCTGGTCGATGGAGATTCACTCAGGGAAAGAGGGTCCCCGTGCGGCGGTGTGGCTCAGCTTACCGGGTCTCCCGCTCCCTTTTCAAAATCAGGCTTTCCTTAAAGCCATTGGTGATTCTCTTGGGGGTTTCCTTTGTGCCGATGATCGCACAGCAAGGTGCGAGGAGTCCTCGGTCGCACGCATCTGCGTGGATTTGGACCTCTCCCTCCCTCCTCCGGAAAGCCTCTGCCTGCGGGTGCCCGACTTGTTGGTTTGGAAGCAGGACATCCTTTATCCAGTGTTTCCGAGGTACTGCCCCTTCTGTCGGCTTCAAGGCCATTCTGAAGGCCGGTGTAGGAATCGGCGCCCCCCAGCCAGTGATCCTAAACCTCAGCGCCAGCTGAGTATTGCTAGGAGGTTTGATCCTCTTGTCCCCCCTTGTGGCCCCCAACCAGTGGTCACCCTGGAGTCCGCTCCCAATGTTGTTCCTGACCTTGGCCTAGCTGCTCCGCGGGTTGTTTGCCGCGGATCATCGTCGGCGGGGCCTCACCTCAATGAGTTTACCCAATCCTGCCTTCCTCTGGTTTCATCTATGCAGCAGGCTCCTCCAGGCTTGGCATCATTCCAGCCTCCCATGGAACCGTTTTTCAAATCCATCTGGATCCGAGAGAACCTTATGGGCGGTCTGTTTTTCCGAAGTGCTTCCTCTCGAGCACCCAGTTGCTCCTCCCTCTTGCCGACTGAGGAGCAGTCACTTTCGCTCCTTTCCCAGGCTTCTAAGGGTGCCATGCTTCTGACCATCGGTCCTCCTACTTGGGAGGAGAAGAGGGTCACAGGTGCTCTCTCTCCAGCTGCTCAGGATACTTCCCCTCATGGCAAGCTCTGCAGAGGCGAGGTTCCTGCCCTCAGTCAGCTGGCTTTCTCTTCTCCGCAGGGGCTTCTCCACCTGCCACCTCCTTCTGGTGTGCGCACGAGATCTCAATGCAGAGGTCTTTCTGCTTCCCCCTCTAATCCTCCGCGTGAGCTACGTTCGCCTGGGGCCAAAGCCAGGCGCCCCCTATTTCAATGACGTGCATCTTCATCTGGAATTCCCGTGGCCTAGGGGAACGGGTAAAAACCGACTACATTGTTATGGAATCGAAGAAATATAGGGCCTCTATTGTTGTGATCTTGGAGCACAAGCAGGATCATTCCAAAATTTGGGAGTTTGCCCGCAAAATCAGGATGCAGGGCTTTATGCATGCAGACCCAACTAATAACCACATCTGGATTTTCTGGCAAAAGGATATCTCAGTGGCCAAGCTTGCTGCTGATGACCAATCCATCACAACCAAAGTGACAATTGGAAATGACTCCTTTTTTGCATCTTTCATTTATGGGAGTTGTGATCCCCACAAAAGGTGCTCTTTATGGAAGGGGCTCCATTATTTTGACCCAGGAAACTCTCCTTGGTTTGTTGGCGGCGATTTTAATGTCATTGCTGATCCGGATGAGAAGAGGGGGCGAGGTCCCTTCCCTCGGAAGGCGATCTTAGAGTTTGTACAATTCATGGGCGGTAAGGGTCTCTCCGACATGGGTTATTCCGGGGACCGCTTCACTTGGTGTAACAATCAAAGAGGAGGACGCAGATCTTGGAGCCGCCTTGATAGGTGCTTGGCTAATATTCATGGCATCTCCGCCTACCCCAATGCTCAGGTAACTCATCTTACCCGCAGTGTTTCTGATCACTCCCCCCTGCTACTCTCCCTGTCCTCAAGACAGGAGACCAATAACTCTTTCAAATTTTCTCACCTTTGGACTCGCATGGAAGGCTATAATCAAGTGGTCAAAAGCTTGTGGGGGCCTCCTGAATTTGGTCACCTATGGATCGGGCTCCACAACAAACTGAGACGCCTAAGGAAAGACATATTAGTCTGGTTTCAACAGGTGCCCCCAACTGACAAGGATACAGATGTGCTCTTGAAAGAGGTTGAACAACTTGAAGCTAGTCTTGAAAATGGCTGGAATGACCAGGTGTTTGAAGACCTTGCTAGGAAGAAAGACAGTTTGGTGGAAGCTCTCCTAACACAAGAGCGCCTTGCCCGTGAGCAATCCAGGGTTCAATGGCTTCGAGAGGGGGACAAAAACACTGCCTATTTTCATGCTTGTATTAAGGAAAAGCGGCGTCACCTCAAACCCAATCTGAGACTGGAGGATGGCTCTTACACTGATGATAGGGATGTGGTTGGTGGGTTGGCCTTCTCCCATTTTAAGGCTTTGCTTGCAGGCATTAACCCTGGTATGCCTGAGGGTTACCCAAGTGGCAGGGCCCCCTTCCTTGATGTGATACCCTCTCAAGTCTCCAGCCAGAACAATGAGTCTTTTGAAGCAATCCCGAACGAGAAGGAGATCCATGAGGCCATGATGAGCCTTAATCCCGAGAGCGCTCCGGGGCCGGACGACTTTCCGGGGTCTTTCTACAGGGAATCCTGGTCAGTTGTTCAGCATGATGTTGTTCTAGCCATCCAAGATTTCTTTCGGGGTGGCATTCTCCCTCGTGTGGCCAGTGCAACAACGTTGGTGCTTATTCCTAAGATCAAAGACCCATCTTCTCTAAATCATTATAGGCCTATCAGCATGTGCAACTTCCCCTATAAAATCCTCTCCTACATCATCAACAAAAGGTTGTCTCGCTTTCTTCCCCTCTGGATCTCCTTGGAGCAGCATGGCTTTGTGAAAGGCAGGTCTATACAAGGAGCTATTGCTTTGGCCCAGGAGATGATCTCGGACATTAACATCAAATCTCATGGTTCAAATATGGCCATCAAATTGGACATGAGTAAGGCCTATGACAGAATTGAATGGAGCTTCATCAACAAAGTGCTCACAGGTATGGGCTTTTCTTCCCGGGCCACCGACATTATCTTTAGATGCTTCAGCTCTTCATGGCTGGTTGTCTCCTTCATGGGGAAGACTCATGGGTTTTTCAAAGCCACCCGTGGTCTCAGGCAGGGGGACCCCCTATCCCCTACCATCTTCATTATTGCCCAGGATGTGCTTAGCCGTCTACTTAACAGGAGCAGGAACCAAGGGCAGATTCTTCCATATCGGAGTCGTACACTCTCCTCCAGCATGACTCACCTCATGTTTTCTGATGACACCTTGGTCTTCTTGAATGGAAGCTTAAGATCAGTCCGAAGTTTCATTAAAGTGCTGGAGGAATATTGCCACTGGAGCGGCCAACTCATCAACCATTCTAAGAGTAACCTTTTTATATCCAATAAGTGTGAGGCAAGGCGTGTGACCACCTTAGATAACAGTCTGAACATGCAAAGGAGAAACTTTCCTGTTGACTACCTTGGTGCACCTATCTCCCCTCAAAGACTCCACATCCATGACTTTGATCACATCGTGCAGAAAATCACAGGCAGAATACTCAATTGGAAGAACAGATTTATCTCCTTCGTCGGCCGGATCATCCTCATCAATAGCATGCTGTCTTCTATTCCTGTTCACGCGATGGCATCCATCAAAGTTCCTAAGGGAGTCATTACGTCCATTGACAGGATCCTTTCTGGTTTTCTCTGGGATGCCCTCTCTGAAGGGAAACGTCACTGGGTCTCTTGGAGGAGAATGGCCCAACCTATCCGGAATGGAGGTATTGATGTCAAAAACCTCTTTGACACCATTCAGTGCATGCATGCTAAACTGGCTTGGGAGGCCCTTGAGGGTAGGTCCTTGTGGGGTAGGGTAATGAGCCCTCGCTGCAGTGATGCTCATGCTCTTGGGTCCCGTTTCACCTCTCCCCTCTGGTCTATGATTGCCGCTTTCCTTCCCTCCCTCCTTCCACTATCACGCTGGGTCATTGGTAAAGGGTATATCCTGTTTTGGCACCATAATTGGGCTGGCTCAAGGCTTAGTTTTCCTGGCTGTCCGGCCCCTCAGATTTCTTTTAAGGAGGCAAGCAGGTTTCCCTCTTTTATCAGGGCAGTGTTGAACCAAGATCAGCAGGCAACCTATGAGAGTATTGAGTTAAATATGGAGCCTGACCAGTGTGTTTTCACTCCTTCAGCTTCAGGAATTTTTTCCACCAAAGAGTTTCGGAAAACCTTGCACTCTCATGACAGTCCCGACCCATGGCATGAGACCATGTGGTGCAGAAAAATTCAATCCAAGTATAGTTTTCTCTCCTGGCGCATCCGAAACCGTGCAGTTCCAACTGACGATAATATCAAAAGGCTCGGCATCCCTATGGTGTCCAGATGTTTGTGCTGCCATGCTAAGGAGGAGAGCACTTTCCATCTTTTCTTCGAAGGGGCATGGGCACATGCGGTGTGGAGTTGTTTTGGCGGTCTCACTGCTTATAATGGGCAGGTTTTTTCTGAAGCTAACTTTTTGGATCAGTGGTTCCAGGGAGCACCGGAACAGAGCACGGAGAGGAAGGCTCGGGCTGCTATCTTTACTGCTGGTCTTTGGTGCATCTGGAAAGCACGGAATATGGCCAGGCATGAAGGTGTTCGGCCGTCTGGGAGATCCATCATCATCAGAACTCGGAGTCTGCTCATTGATTTCCTCAGGTCGAACAGCCAGCTGCAGCTCTCTCCTTCGCTCTGCCCCTTTCAACCGAACGCAACGGCTGCCGCTGCTTCTCTCAGAGCTGGTGCAGGTCACTGGGTACGCTGGATGCCTCCTTCCACGGGTATAAAGCTGAATACGGGTGGATCCTTTCGCCAAGGCATCATGTGGGGTGGCGGAGTGTCCCGTGACTACAGGGGCTCTGTCATCCTGCTGTTCACAGCCCAATATGGGCGCGGTCACTCTCTCCAGGCGGAGGCCTTAGCCATGCTTTCCGGGCTCATGCTATGTTGCCATCATAATATTATCATCAGTGAAGCGGAGACAGATTGCATGGCCCTCTTCAACGCTCTGCAAGGTACTGGTAATACCCCCTGGTCTATCTTCTACACTATCAGAAAATGCAAAGGCCTCCTGACAAGCAATGCCAAAGTGGCTCACACTTGGCGCGAGGGTAACAAAATGGCCGACCACCTTGCCTCTATTGCGTCCTACAATTCGGTCTTTTTGGGCCTCGACGGTAGGAGCACTCTCAAGGCCGAGGGAGAGGATCTTGTGAGAGGGGACGCCCTTGGCTTACACTATTTCAGACCCCCATGATTTTGTTCTCCCCCTCCTTTTCCCTTTGGTTTCGGACTGCTTGTTTTCTTTTCCTTGCCCTTCCTAAATAAATAATTTTGAGTGAGTAGGTCAATTAATAGATGTGATGATTAATTAGGTGTGTATCATATTAAATAGTATTGAGTAATCATGTTATTGTTGTAGAGACAATGTTTATGAGTGTTGGATCAAGTTTTGGCAGGTTAAGGGCCTCGTGTTTAAAGAGGCATTGTAGGCACGTTAAGCATTAAGAAATATAGTGTTGTTGTTTGAATATAAATAATGACCCAAGTAGGTTAGGTTTTTCATTTTCTTACCCACCAAGGATTCTCAAGGATGATAAGTTTAAGTATGGGATGTTTTAAGATCCCACATTTTTTTAAGTTGGAGATTTCCAAAGGATTTTTAATTTTCAATTACTGGATGGGTCAAACCTTGAGAAGAGATTACAAACCCAAATTGAAAGGTTGATATGCCTATAAATAGTGTTTTTAGATATGGTTTGAGGATAATAAGGTAGCTCAAAGGTTTTGGGTGCATATCGGGGGTTCGGGACATAAAATCAAATTTTTGGATAGGTACATCTAATGGCTCACAGCTAGAGCATGGTTAGTGTTAACCATGCACCATAACCGTGTGGGATATTTTGTATAGGGGTGTGGTTTAAGGAACTATGTATTAAGCCAAGGGAAACCATGTAATGGGTTTTCAATTTGTTGTAGACATTCCAAACGATTGGCGCATGGTCTGTTAAACCATTTTCTGCAACCGTTCAATGTAGATGGGTCAAGAGAGTTTCAACCACATGGTTAGCACACGGTTTGAAAAAACTAATCATCTAAACCATAAAACCCATTAAAAGGGTTGAATAATACTTTCTCCCCTATGATCCTTAAGGTGTATTCCCCTCTTACCTTCCCCTTTCTCCCTTGTGTGGCCCAGGTGGCTCCCTCCTCTCCTCCATCTCTTCAAACCCCATCCAGGGCAGTGTTTTGATGGACTTTCATAGTGTTATAAGGTATGATTTATCCTTATATAATCTTCCTAGGCTGCCTCCTCTCTTTTTTATTCATTCTCGGTTTCCCTGGTTAGGGTTTTCAATCCCAATTTCATCGGAGTATGGTGGAATCAGATACCAGTGTTAGGGATTTTTCTCATAGTTGGAAGTGGGTGACATTAAATGCATTCTACACTTCACCACATGTTGTTTCAATGAGGTATGTCACTGCAGTGAATTTCAAAATAATTAAATAAAAAAATATTTTAATAAGTGTGTTAACACAATTGGTTAGTGCCTTTCCCCAAAATGATGTTGGGGAAACCCAATAGACCTTATACCTATGGTTGATCAAATTTACATCAAACAATGAGTGAATAGTGAGATATAAACTATTATAAATCTTCAATTTTTGTTTTATATTTAATTTCTTAATGTTGTAATTTAATTTTCTAGACTATTCTTGAGATTTTGAATGTTATTTAGGGGCTTGGAAGCTAATACATCTTGGATTGGATATCAATGTTATTTGATGGATTTTTTGAGAGTTGGTTATAAATGGTTTAAATATTTCTAAAGGATTTGTCATTCCTTCACTATATTATTTATTAATATTTTTAAATTATTTTTATGCTTGGGATTTCCCCTGAGGGGAATTCACCCTATTTATAATTATCCTAATAAACTAGTTGATTAACAAATTAGGTTATCTTAAATAAATAAATGAAAAGGTTCACTAACAACCCCAATTTGTTGGATTCATACCTCGACCTGAGATGATGACTATGATAGATAATCTCCTATGGGATGACTTCACTTGTGATCTAACCTTGAGGATCCCAAGTAAGATTCCTCTCTTGAGTATTAAACTAGGGGACCCCAGTTGGTACTCGGATGGTTCCTAGACCATATGGGTTTGGGTAAAGATGATAGAGGGGGTCACCTAGAACCTATACCAAACATGTAATCATGTGAGGTCGTAGTAGTAGTGGTGGGTTTAGGCATTTGGTCTCCCTCAATCATGTATTTATTATTTCACATAGTTACCAATGATGCAGCTATGATTCCCAAATGGTATTCCTAGTTTTTGAATAATGATCCTAACATGATGTGATATTATTGGGATGACCAGACATAATTCCTTCAATTCATATTTTGACCCTTTCTAAAAGATAATATTATTGGAATGCCCAGAAATACTTCCTAGGATCCTAATTCTAAGCCTTATCGATTATATTATTGGGATTCTTGTACGTACTTCTTGGAATCTAATTGTTGAGCCTACATTATATTTTTATATGTAATACCCTATAATTCCATGTAAAAAAATTTAAAATTTTAAATGGGATTATTTCGAGACCAGCCTCCGATATGGCATGTAATTCCGAGTCTTGGAGTGGCCAAAACATATTATTGAACTATTTTTTAAGGTTTATTAAATAAATGTGCGAGTGGGTTTTTTAAACTTTTAAATCGGTGCTCAGATCAAAAATTTAAGGGCACCATTGAAATCAGAGCGTCGGGATTCACCTAGAAAGGGCCTAACATTGGCCGATGTGGGCCAACAGTGGAAAGTTGTTTTTTTCCATAAATAAAATAATTAAGTAATTATTATTTTATTTTCAAATCCTTATAACTTCTAAACGATAACTTGGATCGGAAATCCAAAAGTATCATTGAGCTCGTGAGGGTGTTCTTCCCTTAGGTGGAGCCTAACCTCTACCGGCGCGGGTCGAGGGTGAAAGATAATTTTTGGACTTTTCAAAAGAAAAATAAAATAACTTAAATAGTTATTTTATTTTTTTTTCTCCATCATCGAGAAGTGGAAAGTCAGTTCTTTGGTGAAACAATGGGGTAAAGACTAATCTCATTAATGATCTCATTAATGAATTAGCGTATCGACATTGCAATGCAGCGTAATGATGTTGTAATGCAGCATAACAAAAACACCGATTCTTGTTTCGTCAATTAATAGCCTAACAAGCAATGAAATATTGTTGGCATGATCTTGGGATTGCTCTGAGGCTTTATTTGGTGATCATGACGAATGATGAATGCACTTTATTCCACCCTTCAAAGAATCACTAGCAACAGAAGTTTGTGGATCAAGAATGAAGAAAGAAGGCACGTAATCCCATTCTTCCTTGATCAACAATCCTACCCATAGGGTATGGGTTTGATGTTTTTCTATGTGAATTGATTTTCTATGTTCTCTCTTTTAAATGATGAACGAGGGTTAACTCACGAACAAGTTAACCCATAGATCGATCGTTCTTGCGGGATGGTTAATGATGAGGGATAAAGGTGATATTTATCTTAGTGATTATTCTGCCCTATTTTGGTTCTTCTTGATCCTACTAACAAGAATGCATCTGGGTCAACATGAACAAAACCTGTATTATTATTTGGGAGTTCATATGTGTGAATCATTCCCCTTTTCCTTCTTGAGTTTTCCCATTCTTTGTGGCGCAACAGTCGGCGGTGCATCAGTTGTGGAGGTTCCAGGTAGAAGGGTCGTATCCAAGTGGGCCGTAGCATCGACACCTAGCCGCGGCGGAAGACCAGGGTCGTGACACCCAACCACAGTGGGAGGCGGGAGGTGGTGCACTGTAATCACATTGCAACAGTGATATGGGGAACCGGCACAGAGGCCAATGGCTGGCGGCAGGTGGAAGCAACCCCCTAGCCATGTTAGAGGGACAAGCCATGGTCTCTGGACCGTAGCGGTGAGCTGTACCCGCAGGTCACGTGGAGGAATCAATCCACATGAGCGGACCTACTATCCAAAAACATGGTTCCACCATGGTTCCACGTGACCATGTGAACAAGACGTTGCCCGATGTCTAGGCAGGGATCAGACCGGCCCACCGATGTGGGCCGGGATGACAAACTAAACCAAGAAATAGGGCGACCCAGGCTGGAGGAGAACCGGCCCACCAATGTAGGTAGGGTCAGAGGGGAAATCGAGCTATTGGCAGCCTGACTAGGTAATACCAGTCCGACCGAGTCATACCAGGCTAGAGAATGCGGATAGGGTCGTTGGGTGACATAGCGGGCTGGACCCACAGCCGAACCCAACCGGGTCCAGCAAAGCCCAATGGGCCTAGTCAATGGGCATGGCTGGACCGAGTCAGCACAGGCCCAACCTAGTCAGCCCAAACCCAAATGGGTTAGTTTGGGTCAGCCGAAATGGGTTGGGCTATGTGGGACCCTTGGGTCGGGTTGGTCAATTTGTTCTGACTAAGTCGGACCAGGTCTTGACTCAACCAGTCCCTATTTACTAAAACGTAAATATCTTTTAGACTGAGTATCCAATTGACACGCTGCATATGGAATTGGGACCCTTGAAATAAGACGGTATTTTGTAAATACTCTAAGTGAGATTTTGTGGCATTAGATATATGATCGATGGATTGGGGAGTAGATTCTCCAGTATTCAAGCGCACTGGAGAGTGTAAATCATACAACTGGTTGTGATACAAAGAATATAATGAGCGAAGCTTAGTGGTAAAGCAGACAAGCATACCTCAGTGGTTTAGAAGATGAGATTACCTTAGTGGTTCATCTGAAGAACCTACCTTAGTGGTCCAACAGAAGAGTGTACCTCAATGGTTCAGTAGACGAGCATACCTCAGTGGTTCAGCAGATGAGCGTACCTAAGTGGTTCAGAATACAAGTAGACCTTAGTGGTCCATCCGACGAGCATAGCTAAAAGGTTCTGCAGAAAAGTTTACCTCGGTGTTTCAGCAGATGAGCATACTTCAGTGGTCCAGCAGAGGAGTGGGCCTTAGTGTCCCAGCAGATGAGTGGACCTCAGTGGTCCCACACACGAGCAGACCTCAGTGGTCCAGTAGCCGAGCAGACCTCAGTGGTCCAGTAGCCGAGTAGACCTCAGTGGCTTGTTAGTGATGATTTCCTCAGTAGTATAGGATGTTTCAACTCTATGACAAATAATCTTACTTTCTATCCTTAAATTTATTCATTAAGTGAGTTGTCTTTTCTTCTAGTCTTACTTTGTGATCGTGCTTTGTGGTCTTTCCTTGTGACATTACGTTGTGCTCTTACCTTTGTGGTTTGGGGTCCCTACTAATTATAATTTTACTCACCCCTGCATAGGCATCACCTACACATGTCGTGTCTCATGTTGGTGATTGACGCTTCAATGGAGACCTTGTTGGTCTTGGACCAGGTGGTGCCCAATGATATGGGATGGATGGGATGTACTTATATGGCTAAAAATAGCTACCCTCTACCTACACTTTAGGTAGGGTTTGAGCATATGGACCTTGGAAGTTGGACTTTCCTTTGTGGCTTTGGGCTTGTATTCTGGCCCCCTTTTTACTTTTCAATTTGTTCTGTACTTTTAGTTGTTTTCTTAGTGACGGTTTTGATTTACTTAGTGTTTACCATTCCACAATTTTTTTTTGTGCATGTGTACAGTTTTAAAGTAAATGTCTTCCCTTTTTTTAGATATGTCTTCTCAGTGCTAGTAATCATCCCCTGACCTATGGAAGGCAGGCTTGGGGTAGTCACAGTATGGGCCTAGGGGGAAAGGTCATGAAAAAGTTGTATCATAGGAGGTCAGTTCTACTAGAAGAAGTAAGAGTCTATAAATTATGATGGGGCAACAGTTTTGAGTGTTTTTAGTTTGGATTTCAGGACAAGGATTCTATTTTTGGTGCGGCGACCAACGTATCCATACACCAGGACCCTGAATTCGTTTTTCCAACCCGGTACATGAAAATACTAGTTGCATGTATCTTTGAGTGTTTTCCCATGATCTTTTTGAATTTTAGTCAGCTCACCAAGTATAATCTATTGAATGTGATTTATCATGATCTCTTTCAGGATGCCTCCATGTAGACATCCAACTAGGATTCAAATGCATGACCACGAGGATGGCCTGCATAGTAAAGAGGTTTCAGTGCAACCATTGTTGCCCAAGATGCAACCTTTGGGCGTTGTCCCAGTGATACCACCACCTGTTGGTCTATAGTTACTACTAGAGATACTAGTAGAGGACTCATGTAGGCCTAGTGCCTTACTTGAGTTACAGTGATAGAGACCTCCCAGGTTCTGGGGAGAGATAGATCCTCAGGTCGCTAAGGATTGTATAGAGGCAGTGATGTGAGACTTCCACTTAGTGAGGTTTCCACTTGACTAGATGGTGGTTCTAACAGTGAGCCTTCTATAGGTATTGGTAGGGAGATAGTGGAGTTTGACCATCCAAACTCATGAGGAGGTGACCCTCACCTAGTCTAACTTCGAGTGACTTTTTAGGGAGGATTTCTTCCCCATGACTTTTCCCTTTGTGCGCATGCAGGATCTTCTTAACTTACAGAAGGGAAGCCTAATAGTTGATGAGTACTCTACAAGGTTCACAGACCTCTCCCATTACTCTATGGATATGTTGCGGGACCCTTTCTTTAGGGCCCAAACCTTTTAATAGGGACTCTGATGGATGATCAGGGCATCGATGATTTCTCTCAAGATCCTTATACAGGCTAGGGTGTTAGAGTGGTCTCTATTGGTATAGAGCTTCCTTGTTGAGTAGGCACCAATGGTGGGAGCTACCACGGGATGATGGGTGGTCAATTCATCTGCAGCGGGTAGCTGACAGATGACATAGAGGCCCAAACAGGACAGACCTTTCGGAGGATGCCCCTAGGACTTAGGGTTGGCGGTGCAAGTCCCCCGAGGCAGAGGGAGTCATCAAGAGAGTAGAGTATTCTATGAATATGGATGGAAGGGGAACATGGATCAGAATTTCCTGACCTTCCGCGCAGAGGACCGGCAGATGGTCGAGGGACCACCGAGGAAACAGTAAAGATAGGAACAGGGTGGTCTTCCAGGTGAGGGACATGGAAGAGGAGCAGGACGAGTAGTAGGAGGTGGGTGTAGGTATGAGGTACTACCACCACCACCCCCAGGTGGTCTGTAACGGGATCCAGGAGCAGGTGGATAGGGGAAGGCCCAACTTCAGGTAGTTGAGACCTACGGTCTATACGTCCCAAAGATGATACGAGGTACAATTTTTGTCTTCTTTACTTTAGATATAGTTCTTATAGACATAGTTTTCAGTCACTCTTTCATTTCCATAGACCTTGTTCAGAGCTCGAAGATTCTGATCAAGCCGTTGGCTCGATCCTTACAATTAGAGACTCCTATGGGGAGGATTCAGCGATCACACACTTGTGTCTACATTGTGAGATTACTCTTGGAGGTGAGAGATTAGGCTGGGATCTCTTAATAGTGGCATTGAGGCCTTACAATTTCATCCTGAGTATGGACTAGCTATCTGCAGTTCATGCCCAGATCGACTGTTTTAGGCACACGGTCCAGTGTGTCCGCAGAGATCATACCGCATTTTCCTTTATCGAAAAAAAGGAAATCGAAGCAATACAGGATGGACTCACACATAGGAGGGTATAGCTGATCAATCATCAGTTGGATAGCATGACCCTTATTTCAATAGATGAGATGAGTCCATAGTTTCCTACAATGGTGGATGAGTACGAGGATGTATTTCCAGAGGATGTTCTAGGAGGTAGACTTCTACATTGATTTTTACCCTAGTACGGCACCGATATCCACTCCTGCATATCGGATGGCTCTCGCAGAGCTTCGGGAGATGAGGGTAAAATTAGAGGACTTATAGAGGAAGGGGTTTGTAAGTCCCAGAATTTCTCCATGGGCATCCCTAGTGTTGTTTTCCAAGAATGAAGAAGGAAGCTTGAGGTTATGCATGGGCTTACAGTTCCTGAACTAGGTAACCATCAAGAAAAAGTATCCTCTTCTAAGGATTGATGACCTCTTCGATTGGTTAAAGGGAGCGATATGGTTCTCAAAGATAGACCTTATATCAGGCTATCACCATCCTCAAGTATGAGATGAGGACTTATCGAAGATGTCTTTCAGATGTCGTTACAGCCACTACGAGTACTTAGTGATGATTTTTGGCATGACGAACTCCCTAGTAGTGTTTATGGGACTCATGAATAGGATATTCCAGTCATACTTAGACCATTTTATAACAGTATTCATTAATGACATCTTAGTGTATTCAACATCTGATAAGGAGCACACGATACACCTAGGGATGGTTCTAGACACACTCTGAGGGTACCAACTTTATGGAAATAACTTGAAGTGTGAGTTCTGAATATGAAAGGTCCACTTCCTAGGAAATTTCATCACAGAGGCTAGAGTTTCGGTGGATCTAGCGAAGATCGAGGTGGTGCTTGCTTGGGATCCACCCAAGAGCGTTACTGAGGTACGAAGTTTCCTTGGGTTGGATGGGTACTATCTGAGGTTTTTACCCAACTTCTCCAAAGTGTAAACACCCATGATGGTGTTGACGAAGAAGGTAAAACCGTTCGTGTGGATAAAAATATGAAATAAAATCTTTCAAAAGTTGAGTCAGGTCTTGAAGAGTGATTATATCTTGAGGATTCTAGAGAAGGGCACTGACTATGTGGTGTACTATGACGCACTAGGAACCGGGCATGGTTATATCCTAATGTAGGGGAAATAATTGATTTCTAATGGCTCACGACAGTTGATACTGCATGAACAGAACTATGTGACTCAGGACCTTGAGTTGGCAGTGGTAGTCTTCGCACTCAAGATGTGGCGACACTACCTTATGGGAGAAAGATTCATCATCTACTCTTACAACAAGAGTATCAAGTATATATTTTCTTAGAAGGATATGAATCTCAGATAATGATGTTTGCTAAAGTTCCTCCAGGACTATGACTTTGAGATATTCTATAATCCGGGGAAGGGGAATGTGGTGGCATATTCTCTTAGTAGTAGATCGAGTTTACATATACTGAATGAGGCCTCAGGACAGTTTCCCTCACTTCAAATATCCTTTGTGGTTAGAGATGAGGCAGATTATCTTTAGTCGATGGTAGTTGTGCCTCCACCCTTACAAAAATTCAATGATGCGCAACTCGTAGATGCCAGCTGCAAGACTACACTTGCCCAGATGTCCACAGGACATGCCCCTGATGGATATTCTAAACGTGGGGAGCACGTCATATTTTTCAAAGGATGCACCATAGTACCAGGGGCATTGCAAGACGAGGTGTTGAGGGAGTTCTATACATACCTTTTGGTAGTACATCCTAGTGTAGTGAAGATGTACAAGGACCTCTGAAGTCAGTACTAGTGGTCGGGGATGAAGAAGGCAGCGGTAGAGTTTGTCTTGAGATGCCTCACTTGTCAACAAGTGAAGCTTGAGCACCAGATTCTAACAGGTTTGAAATAACCCCTTGATGTACTCGAGTGGAAGTGGGATGGGATATCGATGAAACTTGTGATATGATTACCATTTATGTCAAGGGGGGACGATACCATATGGGTGATCATTGTAACGATCCAATGTTTTGAAATGGAAATTCCCTTCGCATAAGTATGTCATAAAATCACATGAAAACACAACATAATGAACTACTAAGTGCTAAGTTACCTTTAAACATAATTTTGACACTTTTGTGTTTGGAATTTCGAAAATTCGGCATACACGGTTGTAATTAGTAAGTTATTTGGATTCTGATACGAAAAACATAATTTTTGGTGAATAGTAACCTATCCTATTGAATAGTATCATACCCTTATGAATAGTGATATACCCTAATGAATAGTAACCTTACCTATGATAGTATAAAAATAATATTCAAGTTGGAAGTACGATATACCTATATTTTATAATAAGTTAATGAATGTTTTAAAATTGGTTTTGATAATAAATTATTATTTTAACTAAATAATAAATAATCATATTTAGAAAATTATTTTTGAAAAATGAACTTCATTTTTGGATTATAAACATCAAAAAATGGTTAGGGTGAATTTTTGGAATTTTTCTGAAATACTTGAATTTTTTGATGAATAGTAAAATATGATAATTTACAATAAATGCTAAATAAGGGATTTATTGAGTCATTGATGATGTTCTACTGATTTAATCCCACTTGGTTTTGGTATCACATGATAAAATTACTATTATTGGTCATGGAATACTTACTATTCCTTGTCTTGTGAAGAAATAATAAATTAATGATTATAATATTATGAAATCCCTCCTCTCCTCCACTATAAAAACCCCCCCTTCACTCACGATTCTCTTCACTCCTCTCAAGCCTTTTACCTTGCCATTATTCTACACAGGTATCTCCCCAATATCCTCCCCCACTTCGAAAATATCCTAGACTCTTAAAAATACCAAAACCTCTCCCTTTAAGAGGTTCTAAAAGGAGGAAGTCTAAAGAGGTAAATTCCTCTTTCCAATTCCTTCATTTCTTTTAAGTTCTCTTTCTTTTTGTTTCTTTCCTCACCTACCTTGACGATAATAGTATGATAAATCCAGTAACATACATGTACTAGAATTTTTTCATGCTAATTTTATATTTCATTATCTTCTCTCCTTTCCCCACCCTTTTATTTGAAAGAAATGAAAGCATTGTTTGAGATGTGCTGGTTTAGCACATTCAAGGACAACTATTTATAAATTTCTATTATTATCATTAATTATTGTCATGAAACCATTTGTGTTATGGTTGAACCAGATTATTATATATGTAATATATCCTTTTTTTGGTTCTATAATCCTTTTGTACAAATGGTATTAAGTTATAAAGAAAAACATGTTCTTTGTATTCAAATCCACCAATTAACAAAAACGGTTATCACTAAGGTTATATATAAAATAATTCGACTTCACTATAAGTAACCTAATTAAAATTAAAACCATTAAATCTCCTAAATGTTCACTAAATAATATAACTTCAATTCTGGACAACCACTTTCATCTTACATATAATCCAAACTTGAATATAAGTGAACCGATCTTTTGAATCCAAGTAAACAAACAATCCCGAACAATGAAATTGAACCTTATAACTAATAAAAAAGTCTATGAATGAAATAAAATGGTTATAATAAATAAATTAAATATATAATAGTTTCTTTACTTATTAATTAATAATCCTAAATTTGTTTATTTAGGACTTTAATAACAAGTGGAGAACACCAACGAATTTAAGGTAAGGGATCCTCTCTTTTACACTCTTAATCAAGATTGTTCTCTATGATATGCCTTTTTTGTGTAATATAAAGTGATGGGGTATGTTTTATCACCTCCCCCATACTTCCCTAATGTTTTATAAGTGATGATAAACCCATTATCTCTCTCATCAATCCCTCTTAGTTACACCCGATACCGTGCCGATAAACCGTAATGGATTCTACCCGAACTTCCTTTACTCCTTCGGGTTTCTCTATCTTTATTTTTACTCAAATGTATTTGTCTTTTATTTTTATGTAAAACTTCTACATACTATTTATATTCTCCAAACTCATGTTCCAATATACATCCCTTGCTCTCTTTTTGGGATATACATGTTTTTATTTTAGTGATTCCCACCTCGATACTTCCCGATAATCAATATTGATTTAGGGGAACTTCCCAAATTTTTATCCAATTTCAAGTGCACTATATCCTCTCTTTTAAGCCAAAATTTTCTTTGTAAAATTATTATTTTTATTATGAAAATATTATTGGTTTAATTTGGGTTTTATATAAAATATTGGCATCTTTTCTATTTTAAAATCTCTATAGTATTTTCCTTAAAACCACACAAAGTTGTTTTCATTCTAATGTTTCTCAAATACATTATTTATATGTTTTAACTTATATTTGAAATCACATACCATGTTATATGACTATATTACCTTATTAAAGTCCATGTATGTTCTAATCCCTTTCTTCCATGGACACTTTCATGATACACTCATTGGTAAAGCTTTATGTCATGATTGTGGTACCCAATTCTCTCCATGGGTATCCTTATGTTTATGAACGATTGATTATGTATGATTATTTATATGGAAAGAATATTTATATGGAAAGAATATTTTTGTGGAAAGAATATTCATGAAAATTTTGAGATGGGTGCGCCCAGATAGTGCTCCAATACATTGGGTAAGGTTAAGTCTCATGAGATGCGATGTGAAACGGGATTGGCGGTTAGCCTTGACCCGTACAAAAATGGGAAACGGGATTGGCGGTTAGCCTTGACCCATACTAAAAAAATGTTTTATGATTCTTCCACATTTATATGATTCCATGTTTATATGATCCCATGATTATATGATAATATTTCTTAGGTTCCATGTTTTGGATATCAATATGTCTTGCCTCCTAACTCATGTGCTTAAGATGTATCCTTATGTTCATTTCATTACTGGAATTTTCAACTCATTCCTTTGTTCATGTGTTCCCCAGGGTACCCTATACAGATGTAAGGGCTCAAATGAAGTTAGAAGCTCTTTATGGGGATTAAATAAAGAAGTTTTTTTTTAGCCTATTGTTTTATGTTATATGTACTTAGTATTCCAGGACACTAGACTTACTGATCCTTGGATTGTACTATGATGATTAATTATGCTTAAAATCATTAAATTTTATATGTAAAAGGCTTGGGTCACTATAGTTTGTATCAGAGGATGGTCTAGTTATTTTTTGAGATTAGGAATAGAGAACCTTAATGAGAACCTTGGGGATAAGACTAAGTATTAGAAAACATTCCAGAATTTTAGTGAGTATTGAGTAAGTGGTTTATCAAGAAAATACATCCTTGTATGGATATGAGTAGGTAGAGGTGGCTCTGGAATAGATGTATCTAGGGGTAAAACCCAAAAACACCACTTTGAGCTAAACTCGAATGGGAACTGGTGCACGACAATGGGCCTTGCTGCACTCTTGGTTACAACACTCTCAGGGGATATGATTTGGTAGATTCATGAGCTTATTACAAACCATAATTAAAGGAAAAAAATAATCCCATAAGAATATAAGTTAAGAAATATATTGAGGATAACTTGGATACAAACCTAAGGAATCAAAAGTAAGGTTATACTTCTTATTTATAAGTTTATACTTTTATGTTCAAAGTTTCCTTTTTATGATCAATAGATAAGTATTAAAGACCTATAATTATACTCCCTTTTCCTTAGTCAATGGCAGGAAATAAAATAACGCATTCCAACATCCAATGTGATAGGAAATGTGAATATTTTTCTAATGATATGTCTGATGTGATGGAAGCGGGTGCTCAAAAATTCATGGCAGTACTTTCTCAGCTAGCTCGAGTTATGAATAATAACTTGAATCAGGTGGAACGTCCTCCTCCTCCAAGGAAATAGAAATTTTCCATAGAATCCTTCAAGTGAAAAAGGCCTCCCATGTTTAGCAGATCTTCTGATCCCCTCCTCATAGAACAATGGAATAACTCCATTGAAAATATATTCTCTATCCTCTAGTGTTCGGAAGAAGATAAAGTTGTACTGGAAGCCTATCGTTTTGATGGGAAAGATAATCAGTGCTGGAAACTAATCAAGAGTACAAAGTACCAAGAAGAAATTTATTCCATAGATTGGGAGGAATTCAAAAATATGTTTTCCCACAAATATTTTCCTCGAACCCTCCATCTCAAGATGGAAAGAGAGTTCATCGGACTCAAGCAGAAGGAAGATGAGTCCATCAGGTCATATGAAGCGAACATTACAAGGCTTGCAAGGTACGCCTCTGGCTTTTTCATGAACACCGAAAGCAATGTGGATCTCTTGTTTAGAGGACTAAAGCTGAGTCTACAAAAAGAGATGGTGATTCGAGACTTTGACAGTTATGATGTGATTGTCTGTTGTGCCCTCAAGGTTGAAATAGAGATCAGAGACTCTCATTGGTCTCGTGGGCCTAGTGATAAGAAACAGAAAATGGAGAACATCATGGGTGGTTCATCAAACAAATCCCATGATGGAAAGAAGCCTCACTTTCCCATTTGAAAAAATTGTGCGAAGAAGCATCTTGGTGACTGTCTCAAGGGAACCAAGAATTTCTTCAAATGCGGGAAGTTTGGTCATCTATCCAAGAATTGCTGAAGGGATATGAAAAATCTTGCTAATGTTGAAGAAGAAAGGAAGGTTCAGATCAACACTTAGCCTGCAGTATAGTGTTACAATTGAAAGTAACTTGGGAATTATGTGAACAATTTCCCTAAGCCGAGGGTTGTCAGAGGCAATCAGCAACAACCTCCAAGGCAACAAGGAAGGGCTTATACTATCACTACTGTTGATGTGGAGACAGAAAATGATATGGTGACAGGTACTCCTATTATTCATTCAAGAAAATCAAACGTACTATTTGATTCTGGTTCTATGCATTCTTTCATATCTTGCAAGTTTAGTAGAACTATTCAAACACCACATCAAAATTTGGAGGATAAGTTATATGTGAGAACAGTGAATGGGGAAATTATTTCATCCATGGTTTATAAAACCTCCCCAGTTAACGTTTTTGGACTAAACCTCCCATAAAATCTCATCATACTTCCTTTAGTGGAGTTTGACGCTATCTTGGGCATGGATTGGATATATTTATACAAGTCCAACATCAATTTTCAGGAAAGGGAGATCACTTTTCACATCCCGAAGCATCCTCTAATTCTTTACAAGTGTAAGGAGGAAGATGAGTCTCCTTTAGAATCTGCATCTCATGTTTGGATACTAATTCCTTGTAAGCAACCATATCTGGCTCAAATGATTGGGACAAAGGATAGAATCATTCTTGAAGACATTCCCATCGTGAAGGATTACACTGATGTATTCCCTGAAGAGTTTCCTAGTCTTCCTCCTGACTGAGAGGTTGAGTACTCAATTGAACTTATCCTTGGATCTCTTCCAATCTCAAAGACAGCTTACAGAATGGCCACAGTAGAGCTGGAAGAGCTGAAGAAGTAGTTACAGGAGAATATGGAGAAGCATTTTATACGCCTGAGTGCTTCACCGTGGGGTGCTCCAGTCCTCTTCATCAAGAAGAAGGATGGATAAATATGCCTCTACATTGATTATTGTGAGCTCAATAAAATCACGATAAATAACAAGTATCCCCTTCCACGGATAGATGACTTGTTCAATTAGCTTTGTGGGGCCGGTTATTTCTCTAAGGTGGACCTTCGGTCGGGATATCACCAACTAAAGGTGGGGAAGGAAGATATTCCCAAGACTGCCTTTCGAAAGATTTATGGACACTATGAGTTCATAGTGATGCCCTTCGGACTCACTAATTCTCCATCAATTTTTATGGATTTAATTAATAGAGTATTTAGAGATTACCTCGACAAATTTGTGTTGGTCTTTATTGATGATATTCTGATATACTCCAAGAGCAAGGAGGAACATGAGGAGCATTTGAAAACTGTGTTGAAGACTTGGAAAAGGGAGAAGTTGTATTAAAATTATAGTAAATGTGAGTTCTAGATGGAGGAAGAATCATTCTTGGGGCAAGTTATCACCAGGAAAGGGAAATATGTGGACCCTTCTAAGAGGAAGGCAATTGAAGAGTGGCTGCGGCCAACTTCTGTAATGGAGATCCGCAGATTTTTGGGTCTAGCTGGGTATTATCGATGATTAGTGAAGA
Source organism: Viscum album (assembly GCA_963277665.1). Lineage (NCBI taxonomy): Eukaryota > Viridiplantae > Streptophyta > Magnoliopsida > Santalales > Viscaceae > Viscum > Viscum album. The sequence goes on from OY728137.1 coordinate 740,483,878, forward strand.
ATTTTTCATGATTTTCAAACCCAATGACTAAGTTGACACAGAAGGAAGTAAAGTTTTTTTGGACATAGGAATGTGAAGACTATTTCAAGGAGTTGAAAAAGAGGCTTATCACTATGCTAGTACTCACACTTCCATGAAGTGGAGAACTCTTTTTGGTGTATAGTGATGCTAATAAGAAAGGATTAGGCTGTGTGATAATGAAAAATGATAAAGTGATATCCTATGCCTCAAGGAAGCTGAAAATCCATGAGCAAAACTATCCCATGCATGATCTGGAGTTGGCAGTTGTGATCTTTGCGTTCAAAATCTGGCAGCATTATCTCTATAGGAAAAAATGTGAGATATATATTGACCACAAAAGTCTCAAATATATAATCACACAGAAAGAGATTAATATGCACCAGAAAATATGGATAGATATCATCAAGTATTATGACTTCTCAATCCACTACCATCCTGGTAAGGAAAACAAGGTGGCAGATGCTCTAAGTAGAAAGGATCCTGCATCTTTATCAATGATGAGAATTGAAAAGGATCTGATCTTCTTAGATTTTCAAAGTATGGACATGGGTATCATTAAGGGAGGAACATAATCAATCCTTTCTCAAATGATTTCTCAACCATCCCTCTTGGAGAAAATAAAGGACGCTCAAAGAAAGGATGTGAAAATTCAGAAAAGGGTGGAAGCTGTTAAAAATGGGAAATCCTCCGATTTCAAAATTGATGAGGAAGGAGTTGTAAGATTTGGGACATGATTATGTATACCATCTGATATAGAGATAAAGAAGGAGCTATTGAATGATTCACATAGCTCGACCTTCTCTATCCACCCAGGGAGCACAAAGATGTATCGAGATCTCCGAGAAAACTTTTGGTGGGACAATATGAAAAGGGAGATTTTTGAATATACATCAAAGTGCCTGGTATGTCATCAAGTGAAGGATAAGAGAAAAAAGTCTAAGAGGATGATTCAACCACTACCCATACCAGCATGGAAGTGGGAGAACATTACCATGGACCTTGTCACTATACTTCCAAAGACATCTAGAGCAAACAATGTTATATGGGTCGTTGTGGATCATCTTTCGAAGACAGATCACTTTATCGTAGTTCAAGAGGAATTCTCATTGGATAAACTAGCATGGATTTACATCAAAGAAGTGGTAAGGATGAATGGATTACTACTATCTATTGTATCTGATCATGATCTGAGATTTGCCTCAAAGTTCTGGAAAAGTCTCCAGCAAGCTCTGAGCACTGAACTAAACTGAACTTCAGTACGGCCTATCATCCTCAAACTAATGGCCAATCTGAGCGAACTATTCAGACAATGGAAGACATGTTGAGAGTGTGTTCTGTGGAATTCAAATGAGGATGGGACTGGCATCTTCCACTGGTTGAATTCTCCTACAATAATAGTTTCCACTCAAGCATCTCAATGGCACCATATCAAGCCCTTTATGGGAAAAGGTGCAGAACACTAGTGTGTTGGGATGAAGTCGGTGAGCGTAAGCTGCTAGGACCTGAAATGGTCGAAGAAATGGTGGAGAAGGTGAAAACCATTCAGCAACATATCAAGGCATCCCAAAGTTGACAGAAGAGTTATACAGATAATTGTCGATGAGACCTTGAGTTCAAAGTTGAAGACATGGTATTTCTACGCATATCCCCATGGAATAAGGTAATGAGGTTTAGGAAGAAAGGTAAGTTAAGTCCCAGGTACATCAGCCCCTTCGAGATCCTTGATCGAGTTGGAGATGTGGCCTATCGACTGGCACTTCCACTTACCATGTCAAAAGTACATGATGTCTTTCATGTATCCCTCTTAAGTAAGTACAAACCAGACCCTTCACATGTACTCTCTTCATAGGTGGTATAGTTGGAGGATGATCTCTCTTACATGGAGCAGCCAGTGAATATCTTGGATCATAGAGACAAAGTTCTACGCAACAAGACTACTCATCTGGTCAAGGTACTATGAAGAAACCACAAGTACGAAGAGGCAACATGGGAACTGGAGGAAGCAATGAAGGAAAAGTAACCACACCTTTTTTTGCCTTAGAATGTAAAAAAAAATTGAGGGAGAAATTTCATAAGGGGGGAAGAATATAACGACCTAATGTTTTTCAATGGAAATTCCATTCTCATAAGTATGTCATAAAATCACATAAAAACACAACATAATGAACTAAAAATTGCTAAGTGAACTTTAAACATAAGTTTGACACTTCTGTGTTTGGAATTTTGAAAATCCGGTATACATGGTTGTAATCAGTAAGTTATTTGGAGTCCGATAAGAAAAACTTAATTTTGGTGAATAGTAACCTACCCTAATGAATAGTAACATAATTTTATGAATAGTGATATACCATAATGAATAGTAACCTTACCTATGATAGTATAAAAATAATATTCAAGTTGGAAGTATGATATACCTATGTTTTAGAATAAGTTAATGAATGTTTTAAAACTGGTTTTGATAATAAATTATTATTTTAATTAAATATTAAAATAATCATATTTAGAAAATTATTTTTGAAAAATGGACTTCATTTTTGGATTCTACATGTTGAAAAATGGTTAGGGTGAATTTTTTGGATTTTTCTGAAATACTTGAATTTTTATGAATAGTAAAATACGATAATTTACAATAAATGCTAAATAAGGGATTTATTGAGTCATTGATGATTTTCAGATGATGTAAGGCCACTTGTTTTTGGATCAGATTATAAAATTACTATTCTTGGTAATGTAATACTTACTATTCCTTTTATTGGGAAGAAATAATAAATTAATGATTATAATATTATGAAATCCCTCCTCTCCTCCACTACAAAAACCCCCCCTTCACTCCCTCTTCTATTCACTCCTCTCAATCCTTGTGCCCTGCCATTATTCTACCCAAATCTCTCCTCAATATAATCCCCCACTTCCAAAATCTCCTAGACTCTTCAAAATATGAAAACCTCTCCCCTTAAGAGGTTCTCAAAGGAGGAAGTCTCAAGAGGTGAATTCCTCTTTCCAATTCCTTCATTTCTTTTAAGTTCTCTTTCTTTTTTTTCTTTCCTCACCTCCCTTCACCATAATAGTATGATAAATCTAGTAAAATACATCTACTAAAATTTTTTCATGCTAATTTTATATTTCATTATCTTCTCTCCTTTCCCCACCCTTTTATTTGAAAGAAATGAAAGCACCGTTTGAGATGTGCTAATTTAGCACATTCAAGGACAATAGTTTATCAATTTCTATTATTATCATTAATTATGGTCATGAAACCATTTGTGTTATGGTTAAACAAGATTATTATATATTTAATATATCCTATTTTTGGTTTTTTAATCCTTTTTTATAGATGGTATTAATTTATAAAGCAAAACATGTTCTTTGTAATCAAATCCACCAATTAACAAAAACAGTTATCACTAAGGTTATATATATAATAATTAGACTTCAATATAAGTAACCTAATTAAAATTAAAACCATGTAATCTCCTGTATGTGAACTAAATAATATAACTTCAATTCTGGACAACCACTTTCATCTTACATATAATCAAAACTTGAATATAAGTGAACCGGTATTTTAAAGCCAAGTAAACAAACGAGACTAAACAATGAAATTGAACCTTATAACTAATCAAAAAGGATTTTAATGAACTAAAAGGGTTATAATAAATAAATTACATATAGAAGAGGTTCTGTACTTATTAATTAATAATCCTAAATTTGTTTATTCAGGTCTTTAATAACAAGTAGAGAACACCAATGGATTTAAGGTAAGGGATCCTCTCATTTTCACTTTTAATCAAGAGTGTTCCCTATCATATGCCTTTTTGTGTAATACCAAGTGATTAAGGTATGTTTCCTCACCTCCCCCATACTTCCCAAATGATTTATAAGTGATTAGAAACCCCTTATATCTCTCTCATCAAGCCCTCTTAGTTACACCTGATACCATGCCGATAAACCGTAATGGATTCTACCCGAACTTCCTTTACTCCTTCAATTTTCTCTATCTTTATTTTTACCCAAATGAAGTTGTATTTTATTTTTATGTCAAACTTATAAATACTGTTTATATGCTCCAAAATCATGTTCCAATATCCATCCCTCATTCTCTTTCTGGGATATACATGTTTTTATTTTAGTGATTCCCACCTCGATACTTCACGATAAGCAATCTTGATTTAGGGGAACTTCCGAATTTTTTATCTAATTTCAAGTGCACTTTATACTCTATTGTAAGCCCCCATTGTCTTCGTAAAATCAGTGTATTTATTATGAAAAGCTTCTTGGTTCAATTTTTTTTTATATAAATTATTTTCATCTTTTCTATTTTAAAAGCTCTATGGTATTTTCCTTAAAACCGCACAAAGATGTTTTGATTCTAATGTTTCTCGAATACATTATTTATATGTTTTCACTTATGTTTGACATCACATACCATGTTATATGACCATATTACCTTATGAACGTCCATGTATTTTCTAATCCCTTTCTTTCATGGACACTTTCATGATACACTCATTGGTAATGCTTTATGTCATGATTGTGGTACCCAATTATCTCCATGGGTATACTTATGTTTATGAACAATTGATTATGTATGATTATTTATGTGGAAAGAATATTTATGTGGAAAGAATATTCATGAAAATTTTGAGATGGATTCACCCAAATAGAACTCCAATGCATTGGGTAAGGTTAAGTCTCATGAGATGCGATGTGAAACGAGATTGGCAGTTAGCCTTGACCCGTGCTGAAATGGGAAATGGGATTGGCGGTTAGCCTTGACCCATACTGAAGAAATGTTTTATGCTTTTTCCACATTTATATGATTCCATGTTTATATGATCCCATGATTATATGATAATATTTCATATGTTCCTTTATTTGGATATCAATATGCCATGCATCCTAACTCATGTGCTTAAGATGTATCCTTATGTTCATGACCTTGTTGGGCTTTTTAGCTCATTCCTTTGTTCATGTGTTCCCCAGGGTACCCTATGAAGATGTAAGGGCTCAAAGGAAGTTATAATCTCTTTATGGGGATTAAATAAAGAAGTGTTTTTTAGGCCCATGTTTTATATTATATGTACCTAGTCTTCTAAGACACTAGACTTACTGATCCTCGTCTTGAACTCTGATTATTAATTATGCTTAAAATCATGAAATGTTATATGTAAAAGGCTTGGGTCACTATAATCATTGACCGACTCACCAAGTTGACCCACTTCCAACCCATTAAAGAATAGGGTTCAGTAGAGATCTTGGTATTCCTCTACATGAAATAGATACTTAGAATCCATAGAGTAACATCTAAAATAGTCTCAGATCATGATTCACACTTTACATCCTGGTTGTGTAATGGATTACAGGAGACATTTGGGACTCATCTTTGCTTGAGAACAACCTTTCACCCACAGACTGATTGTTAGATGAAGCAGACCATACAGACCATTTAGGACATGCTTCATGCTTCCCTTCTTGATTTTGGTCATAGTTGGGAGGACCACCTACCACTAGTGGAGTTTGCGTATGACAACAGCTACCACTCCACCATTGGTATGGAACTATTTGAGTCACTGTACAGACGACCATGCAGGTCATCATTATACTGGACAGACCTATGGGAGTCAGTACTCATGGGACCAGAGATGGAATAGGCTACCACTGAGAAGGTTCGGGTCATGGGAGAGAATATGAAGACTGTACAGAGCTGACATAATTCCTATGTTTATAAGTGACGGATACCCTTGGGGACCATGCATTCCTATGGGTCTCTCCTTGATAAGGGATACAAATATTTTGTCAGGGTGGCAAGTTATGTCTGAGGTTCATCGGACCTTTCCTGATACTATGTAGAGTAGGTGAGGTGGCGTACCACTTGGCTCTATCACTGCAGTTAGATAGGGTGCATGGAGTCTTCCATTTATCTCAATTGAGGAGATACATGAATGGACCTACTCATGTCATCGACCATGGCAAGCTAGAGATTGACGATGGGGTGACATTCATGGATTACTCGATGGAGATAGAGGGTAGACATAATAGGATCCTTTATGGATGGTTGATTCATATGGTGTGTATTCATTAGCAGCATGGGAATCTATAGGAGAGCACGTGGGAGCAGGAGGCTCAGATACATTCTCATTACTCCCATTTTTTTTATTAGCCCTTTTTTGTCTTATGAGGACGTAAATTACTAAAGGGGGGAGTAATGTAATACCCTGTAATTCCATGTAATTTTTTTTCAAAATTCAAATGGGATTATTTTGAGACCAGGATCTAAGATGGCACACAATTCTGAGGCCTAGAGTGGTCGAAATGTATTTTTAAACTAATTTTTAGGTTCATTAAAAAAATGTGTGAGTGGGTTTTTATAACTTTTAAACCGGTTCTCGGATCAAAAATATGAGGGCACCGTTGAACTCATAGCATCAAGATTCACCTAGAAAGGGACTAACATTGGTCGGCGCAGACTAATAGTGTAAAGTAGTTTTTGGCCATAAATAAAATAATTAAGTAATGATTATTTTATTTTCAAATCCTTATAAATCCTAAATGGTAACTCAAATTAGAAATCTGAGAGTACCATTGAGCTCATGGGGGTGCTTCCCTTAGGTGGAGCCTAACCTTAGTCGGCGTGGGTCGAGCATGAAAGTTAATTTTCATACTTTTCAAAAGAAAAATAAAATAACTTAAAAAGTGATTTCATTTGTTTTCTCTATCGTTGAGCAGTGGAACATCAGTGTTGTGGTGAAGCGATGAGGTGAAGATGGATCTCATTAATGAACCTCATTAATGAGTCAACATAACGACGCTTCAACTCAACATAACAGAAATGGTGATTTTTGTTTTGTCAGTTAATAACCTAACAAGAAATATAGGATTGTTGCCACAATATTGGGATTTCTCTGAGGCATAGGTGGGTGGAGACAATGAACAAAAAACACACTTTGTTCCACCCTTCGAAGAATCACTAGAGATGGTGGGTTGTGGATCAAGAACAAATAAAGGAGGCGTGTGGTCCCATTTTTCCTCGATCAAAAATCCTACCCTTAGGGTATGGGTTTGATGCTTTTATATGTGACTTTAGTTTACTTTTTATCTATTTTAAATTATGAACACAAGTTAACTCATGAATAAGTAAACCCATGGATTTATTATTCTTGTCTGATGGTTAATGATGCGGGATGAAGGGGATATTTATCTTAGTTATTATTCCGCCCTATTTTGGTTCTTTCTGATCTTGATAACAAGAACGCATCTGGGTCAACATGAAAAAGAAACAAATAATTATTTGGGTGTTCATATGTGTGACTCATTCCCCTTTTCCTTTCTTGGATTTTCTTGTTCTTCGTGGTGCAATGGTTGATGGAAAAACAGCTGTAGAGGCGCTAGACAGAAGGGTCGCGGCCAGGCTAGTCGTGGCATCGACATCAGGCCTCAACATCGACCACAGCAGCAACAACAGGCCGCGGAACCTAGCCCTAGTAGTGGAACCCGGCCATGGCACCCAGTCGCGACAGTGATAGGGGTCGCCAGCATAGAATTTGGCGGCTGGCAGCCGGAAGACATAGCCACCTGACCGAGTCGGAGGCGCAAGCCATGGTCCGCAGACCGTGGTGGTGAGCTGGACCCACGGCTCATCGTGGGTCACATGGAGGAACCAGTCTGTGCGAGCAAACCAGATAGCCAAAAACACGGTGTCACGTGGCTGTGCGAACCAGACGCCACACGACATCCAGGATGGGAGCATATTGTCCTGTCGATACAGGAATTGCCCAAGGGGAAACTAAGCTGCGGGGAGGCCTGGCTTCGCAGTACTAGTCTGACCGAGTCGGATTGGGACAGAGAACGCAGACTGGATCGTTGGGCGACCCAATGGACTGGACCCACGGCCAAACCGTGCTGGGTCCAATAAATCCTAATGGGCCTAGCCATTGGGTCTGGCCGAACTGGGATGGGTCAGGTCGGTTGAAACAGGTTGGGAAATGTGGAATCCCCGAGCTGGGTTGGTCAGGTCAGTATGACCAAGTCGAACCGGGTCCAGACGTAACTGTCCCATGTTTATTAAAACGCTAATATCTTTTAGACCAAGAATCTAATTGATGCACCGCCTCTGGATTTTGGAACCTTGTGATAAGACGGTCCTTCAGAATCACTCTAAGTGAGATTCCGTGACAGTTGACATTTGACTGATGGCTTGAGAAGTAGATTCTTGAAGAATCAAGTTCACTGGAGAGAGAAAATCCTACAGATGGATGCGACATGATGGATATGACAAGCAGACCTCAGTGGTCCAATAAGCAAGCATACCTCAGTTATGCAGTAGATGAGTGCACCTCGGTGGTTCAGAAGACGAGCGTACCTCAGTGGTCCAACAGACGAGTGTATCTCAATGGTTCTACAGGCGAGCATAAATCAGTAATTTGGGAGACGATCATACCTTAGTGGTTGATTAGAAGAGTTTACCTCAGTGGTTTAGCAGATGATCCAACCTTAGGGGTTCATCTGATGAGGGTACCTTAGTGGTTTATCAGGTGAGGATACCTTAGTGGTTCAGCCGACTAGTGGACCTCAGTGGTCCAGCCAACGAGCATACCTCAGTGGTTCAGCCAAAAATCATACCTCAATGGTGATGGAGACGAGCATAGATCATTGTTCTAGTAGATGAGCGAACCTCAGTAGTCTAGAAGAGGATCATACCTCAGTGGTCCAGAAGAGTAGTGGACCTCAGTGGTCCAGCAGACAAGTAGACCTCAGTGGTCCAGTGGAAAAGCGGACCTTAATGGTTCAGCAGCCTAGCAGACCTCAGTGATCCAGTAGTCGAGTAGAACTCAGTGTTTCATCAAGTATGATTTCCTCAGTAGTACAATATGTTTCATCTCTATGACTAATAATATTACTTCCTATACTTAAAGTTATACCTGGTGTGAGTTTTCTTTGCTTGTGGTCTTGCTTTGTGATCTTGCTTTGTGGTCTTTCCTTATAACCTTGCTCTGTGCTATTACCATTATGGTTTGGGTCCCTAATAAGTATTGTATTACTCACCCCCATCATAGGCTTCTCCCACACATGTCCTTCCCTTTTTTGGTATATTCCTTCTCATTTCTAGTCGCCTTCCCCTGGTCTATGGAAGGCAGGCTTGGGGTAGTCACGGCACAAGCCCTGGGGGACGGTTTGTGAAATTATATGATAGGGATTCCCATATATACTTCTTGAGATCCATATTTTGAGAATTATGTGACAATATTTTTGAAATATCTCTCCTCGTCATTCATTCAGGATTGGTTGGACATGATACTCTACATTCCTATGAGATATACTTGATGATTATTCCCCTCTCCTCTAAGAGATTCCTTGGATTCTCCCTAGGTTCAGGTTGAAACAAAATTACTATACTCCTTATACTTATCAATGAGTGGTATTTTTGGACATTTATTGAATGGATATGGAGCATGTACTTGTATTTGGAGATAATTTTTTACATATCAGCTAAATTTTTCCCCTTAGGGATTATCCAAGTCGCAATGTTGTGATTTCCTATGAACCGATATCTTAGGGTAAAACATAATACTAATTTTAAATGGATTGAGTGGTATGGAATATTGATCAGTGACCATTTAAAAGATGTTCATGTACTTCTTGTAATCGTCCATTATATTGATTGGAGGCAAGTTCAGGTGAAACGAGGGTTGGGACATGTATCCCCCTGTGGTGACGTTACTTGATCAAATACATTTTGGGCACTGGATGAATCCGGTATCATCGATTGGGATTATGGATGAAAGTATTGAATTTTTTATACACATATTGAGTGGTATGACATCTTTCTCAATGTCTTATTCATGGGATGCCCAGATGATCGGTATTATGGACCCAAGGATCTGTTGCGGTTTGATTCATGTTACTTATCACCTTACTCATATAAATATATTTATGTGTGTGTGTGTGTATTTATGGTAATATATATATGTGGTAATATATATATACACATATAAATATATATATATGAAAGAACCTTATTCTAATTGTGACTTGGATAGGTTGATTATTTTCCTTAAGCATGCCTGATATGAATTTTTATTTCAGTTTATTTACAATAGTTCTAATTATTATTATTGTTGTTGTTATCCTAATGAGTATATTACTTTTACAAACACTTCATATTATTGGATATGTATGGGAATATGTTGGTGGTTCCCTACTGAGTTTTTTACTCACACCCTGCTGGAGCCACCATTTCACTAGGGCACCCGAGCAGATATTCACTTGGTTGCAGGCATATGATAGGCTGAGGACTGAGACTAATCCATCAGAATGGATTGGATATGTATGTGGAGATAGGTTATGTGTTATTCCTTGGTGTACATAAAATATACTTTTAATTTTATTTTGGTTTCTTTTATTTACTCATGTATATGTATGCTCGGCCCAGTAGGTGAATAGTGTTATATGTATGACATGGTCGATTAGGCCTTTATTGTATTTCATTCATTTTTTATTGCCTACTTTCATTTATTACTTCTACACTCTGATTAATTTCTTATTTGGATGATGTTTAGTTATTTCCACTAATTTCTTACTTTGATAAGAGGGTATGTCTCTCTACTGTACCACTTGTATACCCTCTCTCCTAGTCGGTGGCCTCTGGTATATGGGGAGGCACACTTGAGGCCTCTTAGTGATCTAAAGTGGGGCACTGGTTCAGTGGATTTTAGGTTAGGATCTTACAACCTATGAGATTCTATGTCCATTGGTGGGGAGACTATACCATTAGTATCATATTATAGAATAATTAATAATATAATAGAATATAATAATCAGAGTAAACATGTAGAAACTATATAGATGGAATAACAGTTATATAAATAAGTAATCAAGGATCCTGATGTGGAAATCCAAACCCAAGAATAAGTAAAAGAAGGTAAAAACAATATTGTAGTATCCTCTTTAGTATGACCTAGTACCACTCCCATCCCCATGCTCCTAGTCTCAACTATATATCATGTGTCCCTTTCCCTTTCCCGGATCCCAATACAAGAAGTTTGAATGAGCATAGAAATGACCGTATAGGTTGTGAGTAATAAAACTTATTAGTAAAACACAAATTCATCCTTATAAAGTTTGAATATATATAAAAATTTTATTCCATAATAATAATAAATTTGAAAGAAAGCATAAAAACATACAGTCATTTATTGATCGGTAGTGTGCCAAAAAATATGACACCAACCCCCAGTCATACCTATTTTGAATCCATGATAAAAATATTATCAAGTATCATCTAAAAATAATTAGAAAATTCCACAAGGATAGAGACATATCACTCAACCTCCAAAAGAAATCAAGTGTGCATGCTACTCGGTATCCACAAGTCATTGAGTTCTGGCATGTCCCTCAATATCCTCATGAAATTGAGTTCTATCCAGAACATAAGGTTATCATTCTCTTACTCTATTAGTGTTCCACTGTCATTATAATCTCACATCATGTGCACTCCCTCTCTAAGGGTTAATCATACCATGATGGTTACACCTATCATGATATACCAAGAAACCCCTATAATTATATGGTAATACACATAACAGGGAAGATTATAATAAGTCAATAATAGCTTGGAATCATGAGAAATATAGTACCACCATATAACATCATGTCAATCAACATCAAGAATAGAGATAATCAATTCTAACAATTCTCATGCAAACAAGGATCATATATGGGTATCATGATAATGAACACACCCACAAGAAATTATCATCAATCAAGAACAAAAATCATTACAACACATGAATCATACCATGGAAACTAGTGTATATGAGATCCCTAAATGGTAAGAAACTTCCTACCTTAAGGTTATTGGTGAAGAAATCCAAATTTCATCAAGGAGATGATGAACAAACACATAAAACACCCATGGAAAATGAATCACACATCAAGTATTTATACATATGGTTATGGTTTATTAAGAAATATATTTATAATAGAGACTAATGGGATTTGAAATTCAAGTATATAATTCTAGAATCACATACCTTAAGGTGTCTGTCAATGGGATCAATTCTGAGATATGTCAAGGAAGGAATTAAAAATCATTTAATCCATCATTGATCAAAGAAAATATTGTGAATTAATTTTTGATTCTAGAATAGGGCCTTGAGTATAGAAAACAATCATGGGTCCATCACCAATCTATCAATGAAAAAGATATTCAAGAATATAATTATGAAGGAAAAGATATCATAATGATCATTCTGAAGAAGCTTACCTGAAACATCACCATTCTTGAATAATTAAGCTCTGTTCAAGATATGTTTTTATTAAAACATTGATTCCACCACTAATCTACCATGAATTCATAAATAGATAAAGTCTTTATCTTTAATATTCTATAAAGAATAGATATGGTATGATGATTCAATAACAATTACTCATTGAATGATTTTTTTCAAAGGTAGATCACATTTTGATCATGAAATGAAATTATCTTTCTAGATACACAACTGATCAATGAATAAAGGTGTAATTCATCATTGGAACATAAATGAAAATGGATATACAACATATATATATACACATATCTAAAGGGTGAGGAGGTATTTTTCATGTATCTAAAGGAAAAAAATCACCATTATTGATTTTTGGATTAGTAAGAGGTTGGAGAGACAATGGGAGAAGTATTGGAGAGTATAAGGAATAAAGGGAGATCTCAAATTCTAAATGGATTCATGTGGTTTAGATTTTGGAGTTAAATTAGGGTCAAAATGTGTTGAATTAAAATCCCATAGGGTGCATTAATTACACCCCTGGATTGGGTTCACCAGTAGGCTGGTGGCACTACTGGTTGACTAGTGACTAGCCACTGATTGGTTGGTGTGCCTGGAAGAATGATAGGAATTCCTCCATGGTCACTAGTTGGTTAGTGGTGTATGTTGTATCCACAAAAACCCACTAGAATCCCACTAAATATCCCATGTGTTCCACCAACTAGCTGATGGGTTTTTTCTAGCCACACTGAATCCAATCCCTTCACTAAAACTCTGATCGCTAATTCCTAGACCCTTGGCCTCCAAAATCCATCCTCTAAAACATCCATGTAATATAAGAAAAAAAGTAAAGTAATTATTATAAACTTTAAATATCTCATACATCAGAATGAAGTAAGTATATTATAAAATTCTCATAACGGTGTGATAGATTTCATCTCAGTCATGAAAATATTTATCATGGGTGATAATGTAAACAAATCTCCCAAATTCCTTGATTTTTAAATAGATAAATAATATGTGTAATATACTATAATAATACATGTTTTAAGTAACTTAACTTAATGAAAATATCAATAATATTTATAAATAATATATTTATTCTCCAAACTACATATGTGTAATATATTTCTTATGCATAATATATTTTCTTTAGAGAAAATATCAATATGTAAGAAAACATTCATTACTTAATATAATCCCCAGTAGCTTTGCTATAATAAATAAGATATTATACTTTATCAAAAATCTAATATTTATATATAATATTTTCAATCTCCGTGGTATACTTAATATATTTCCATCAGATCCATATGATTTGTAAAATATTTGACTTGGTGAAAATTCTAGAATCCTCATACATAATATCCTTCTTCCTAGTTTGTGAGAAATTATTTTGTGCATAAGATATTGTACTTTCGTATATTTTTAGTATGCTCCATATATAATATCTTTTTTAGTTTGTGTAACATTTTTAACTTAAACTGAATTTTTTATTTAGACAATACATAAGATATTACTTATGATACATAATATAATTTCAATATTCTTCTCCTATTTTTAATATTCTATACTTATCCAAATATAAAATCCAGATTCAATAACTTTTATAATTCAATAATTAAATATTAATTTCAATATTTTTTCCAAAAATTTCTTCTCTATAATAATAAATTGTTCTAAGAATAATTTTTCAAACATTAAATTTGAAAAATTATAGAGTACTGATAAATAATATAATAATAAAGAATAAAAGTGAATATATCTTATGATAGATCAAAATTGTAATTAAATCAGTGAAAGATGTAATAATATTTCTTAAATTATATGATTGAATAAAAGATAGTATAATAAATTCATATAAATTGAAGAGTGAGGGATAAATTAATTATAGAAACATAAATAATGGTGAATAGAATGGTGATACTCAATATTTTATACCTTTTTGATAATTACAAATCTTGAACACATCAATCACACTCCCATTTTTATAAGGATCAAATATATAAGAAAAGAAATATTATATCAACTAAAAGTGGATAATCATAATATAAAAAATACATTCTCACCTAAAAAAAATAAAACATAAGCATCAAGGATATGTGACAAAAATTCTCCCCCTTTCAATAAATAATTAACAATGGTAAACATACCATACATCATATAGTGAGAAATTACTAAAATAAAATTCTAATAATTATCATGCATAAATACAAATAGTTTATAATTCATGACAAGAATATTTTAAAAAATAACATCACTTGATTAAAATCATATATATTAAAATTATATACTAACTATAAACAAATATCAAATTATAAATTTGTGAATGATTCCACATAATAGATTATTTTTCCAATTAAAAAGATAAGACAATGAATATTAATCTGATTATACTCATACTATATAATAACATTTAAATTCATGGAGCCACAAATCAAGATAAAAATATAAAAGGAATAAAATATAAATATTAGTTCACCTCATGCTAAGGAAATAGTTAAGAACATGTTATAAAAATCCTAATTAAACTAAGAATAAATACATCAAAATATATTTAGTGAACTAAATAAAAAAATTCATCATATTAATTAACTAAGTAGTGGCATAAAAATGTTAGTAAACCAAATAATAAGGAAATAAACTCATGATTACTAGAAAATTTTCAGTTTACAAATCATAAAATTCCAACATACCAATTAATAGTATTATATCAAGTATCAATTTTTAAAAAAAATTAAATAATTAATTCAAGTTTAAACTTTATTGTATAGAATAATATAAAAACTAGTGAAATAGATAAATAGGTAAGAACATTAACCAGAAAAAAAAATACATTAATAATAATATATCACTAGATAATATGAGGTCCAAAATTACTAAAATAATGACATATAAAGTATAAGGTAAAATATAAAGTAATTAAGTATCTCATCTTGTATAAAGAAATTAGTTCACTTTAAGAAATTATTATAACTATGATATAAGAGAAAGAAATTATTCTTGTATATATGTAAACAAATGTTCATTGTACTATATAATATAGTAATTAATTGAATTGGGATGATTCTTGATCTTCAATTGATCAAATTTTAGTATTATTTCCTCTTATATTATTTCCATGAATTAAATCAATTTGTTAATTAATAGAAGTTCCATAACATTTCATTCATTTTAAGTATCCACCAAACATTTAACAATATAGATGATATGGATCATTTTCTATAAAATATCAAACAGGTATTCCTTTTGGTACTCATATTATTTTGGGTCTAGTAATGTTAGTAATAAGAAAATTAGATAACCAAAAAAATTAACTTCAAATAGAAATTCCATCATTTAATTTAGATAAATATTTATAAATGTAGGCATGCTTAACACCAAAAAATTGATGAATTTTAAAGAATAAATCATTATCATAGTTTCTAATAATTTCATAAAGAAAATAAGTAACAATAGGTATGATTTTACTAGTTGAAATTGGTATAAAGTAATTTCAATAAAACTTTGATTCTCACTATTACTTAAAATTACATGTCAACCTTCATTTACTTTGACATTTCCAATGAACTTGTTAATATAATCCTCACCATTAGTAAAAACACTAGAATCATATTAAAAATAATCAACTTTAGCTAATAAATCGGTAATTCTACTATCATGTAATTCCCATGAAGCTTCAGTTTTATCAAGTTTAGATATTAATTCTAGAAAATTTTACATAAAGTAACTTTTTCAAAAAAACATAATCATAAGATTTTATAATATTTTTATGTTCTATATTTCAATTGTTATACTAATATTCAAGCATGAAACAATACACATTAACCTCATTAAAATAATAATTTTCATACACTAAATTAGTAGAGAATAATAATTGTGCCTCTTCAATTTGATCTATAAGACATAGATTTAACATTTGGTTTGTATGATTATCTTTAGATTTGTAATCGGATTCTTCACTTGAATCATAAAAATAACTCTAAGTATCCTTAATAACTTTTTTTGTTTCATTTTGTAATATTATCTCCTTTGGAACATTTTTTTTAGATTTTAGTTGAGGTAAGTCTTGTCTAGCATGTCCTTGTTTCTTTCATTCATAGCATTAGACCTCTTTTTCATCATCTTTCCTAACTTTTTTATTTTATTTTCTTGTATAACTTACTAAATATTTTATAAATATAATAAAATTCATCACTATAATTCAAACCACTATAATATTCATTAGATGAATAATAATGTGCATCTTTAGACTTTCTCTCATTCATTGAACTAGAAACCTTAAGAGAATCATTTTATTTCTTGACTATATTATCCTAATTATCTTTTTATTTTATATCATCTTTATACATAACGAGTATTCCAATAAAATTCATCATTTTATGATCTATAATATTAGTAAACTATATAATAGTATTAGTGATGTCACTCTATCTAATAGGTATAAATATAACAACTTTTAAATCTTGATTTTATTCTGGTATATAATTTCCTAAATTAGTAACATCATTCACTATATAAGTGAGTATTACATTAATTTGAGAAAAACATTCCTCTTTAAACAACCTAAAAATATAAAATTTATGTTTTTCAGTGTTGTGCCATAATTTTTTTACATTATTAGTTCCTTTATAGGCAATAGTAACAATATCCCACATATCATAGGTTGTAGAACATTGAGAAACATGGTTAAATTAATAAATTTCTAATCTAAAAATAATAACATTCATAGCCTTTGAGCCTGAATCATAATTAACTTCTGGATTAGAATTTTTGGAATCCATCTAGTTCTTTATATTTTATTTGTGTCCTATATTTTATGAACATGTTATTTGTGCATCAATTCTAATGAATAGTTTTATTTAAGTATGGGAGAGATTCAATTTATTTTAAGAGTTTTTTATTTAAAATTTTTCGAAAATATGAGCTTAAATGAATATCCATTATTATTTTTCACACTTGAATTAATTTTTAGAAATTTAACATGATTTTTGGAAAAGGGGTATTTTCATTGAATATTATTACAGAAATATTTCCTTGACTTTTATTTTCAAGAAAATTTACTGATTTGGAAAAAATTTCAAATCCATGTCCATAAAACTCTAACCCAAAATATTTTTCTAGTATTGAGAGGTATTTTAAACTATTTTGACACAATCTTTAAAATACCCTCAATTTTTTAAGATAAACTTGGATCTTGTATGAAAATTAGAAGTTATTAATTTATTATCAATGTTTTGGAGTTCATGAAATATTTTTAATATGATTGTGGAACTTATTTGGCTAGACTACATTTTTAACCTTTAACCTAATTTGTACATCAACCTAAAATAACCCAATCAATGGAATTAGTTTTAGTTGTTGTTAATAAGATATCAATTTTTTAATGGTGCCTTTGTGTGTTAGGTTATGGATGAATATATCAACACAAATAAATAGGATGATTCCCTTTTTATTCGGAAATGGTTTGAGTCATCCTGGAGAACTATTGTAAAAAGACTCAAGTGACAGCCTTATACATTTTATGATTAGAGAGTTTCTTTAAAAATCATAAAATACAAGTTATTTTTAAATTAAAAGAAATTTTTTTAATAGTTTTGAAAACAATTTAGAGAATATGACCTCTAAAAATATTAAGAAACTATGTTTGAAGGAGAACAAGTTTGTATTGGAGTTTAGAGAATCCATCCATGCAGTACTGAGCATGAAGGATAAATTAATTAGTGAATAATATCTCTTGACTAATGATTTGGTGTAGTCAGAAATGAATCTATAATTAAATACATGGTAAAAGTTAATTAAACACTAAAATTTTGGTGTTTATATACTGAAAAAGGATTTTGGATTTAAATATGAAGGGCTTGGAATTAGTCAGATAATTTTAAAATATATTTAAATTCATTTGAGTTCATTTGAAGTGATTAAGAATTCCTTAAGAATAATTAAAGAGGTCATTTTATTATTTGAAGAATTATGAAATTCATGAGTTAATGGAGAAAATAGAGGAGTCATTTTTTGTAAGATTTCTCAAGAGAAAACATAAGAGAGACTCTGATATTCAAAGTAGAAAACATGAAAAGCATTGGATTCTACCTGATTATGTGAGATTCATCTAAAATTTTATAAGGTTCATTCAGAGTGTTCAGACTAAAATTGGACAATTTCATATAGCTTACTGTAGTGCATAAGAGTGAACATTTCTTGCATAAGAGTCATCGGGGTTTGGAAAAGGCATTTAGACCCCTAAAATTCATAAGAGTGATATTCAAATTTCTTATAGGTCATTTCTTAAATTCATATGGGTTACTATAGTTAATATTGAAATTTTTAAAAGGAAACAATACCCATAAGTTCTTAATCATTTATCCCTAAAATCATTAAGGTCATTATTTGATTTTATGTGGGTCAAAAGTTATCAAAAAAATTGACACCCAAATGTGATGATGATACGCTAGACATCAATTTCAAAATATCATAATCTATTGGTAAAGACATCATTAAAGATAATAATTTTGGAGAATTAAATTAGAATATAATGGAATTATATTTTTGTGAATTTTAAATATAAATATTTTAAATTAATTATCATGATCAAATATGGATATATTTTTGACTATCTTTAAATAGAAGATCATGCTAGTAAAATTAATGGGGGGTTTCTATACTCAAATATGGAAAATATTTCATATGAAATTTTGAAAATAAAATATCAAAAGATACAATGATAAATATAGGTGATCGGATACCACTAGTACTAATAAACATCTTTGTATTGAACGGGGATAAGCCTTCATGATTTAAAAGGAACTGATCTTGAGTGTCAAAGAAGAAGAAGAAGAATCATGTTTAAAGACATATCTTGTGATACACTAATATTGTAAAAGATGATGGAAGAATAAATATGGATAATCCGTATGATATATTTATATATTATAAGATGATACATAAGTAATATTGAGAAGGAATACAACATAGAGTATCTTATTATCTATAAGCACTGATCATTATAAGTTTTAGTCAACATAATAAGGTGAATGTATATACAGTGTTGTTGATTGTATCTTGGTAGTCGAAGACCTATTGATTAAATAGTAAGATCTCATTGGTTTGATACTATGAAATATGGATTAAAAAAAGAGATCTTTTTTAAGAGTTTGAAAGGATGACCATTGAATAATTAGAGGATACCATTATAATATAAACCCATTCTAGTCAGAAGACTGAAGACATTTCAAGAGGAAGATGTTATTGGGAGATATCTCTCAGGAAGAGTATGATACCTATACAAAAGTATAGAAAGATTCCAAACTCCCTCTGAAGTATAGAGAAAACACTTGGGAAAAGTATAATACCTCCCCACCCCTTGTTTTCATTATAGAGTGGATGGTACCTTCACACAAATTTGTAATCACTGTGATTAATTAGTGAAAATTTTTCTCTTAGTGGGAACTAAACACAACATGAATTAGGTACCCACATTGGGACCAAACTGTGTTAAAATACCATATATTTATTTCTTAATTTCATTCACTTTTTATTCATGTGGTATATGTGTTGGGTAATCATAAGAAGGTATATATTATTCTAATAGATAATATTTTCTCAAATATTGATATGTAATTTATAAATTTTAAGAAGTAATTGGTGAAAAGTCACACTGATTCACCCCACCTCCATCCCCCACCCTCATAATGACCTGATGGTTATAAATAGAATTTTCCATTATGATTTAATTAATTTTCCTATTATGTAATTTGGTTATAGTAAAAACATACAATTCTTTGGTTTTATTATATTCTATAAAATTTAAAATACCATTAAGAATCATTTTTGTTGATAATATAGTCATTGAATAGTTATCACGTGGTTAATACAAATATAGGGTTTTAAAAATCTAATTGACATAGAAAAAGGAAGTGATGGCCTCAACTAGTAGGATCATACCCTATAAAGCCCATTTATTTGAGCTTCAGAGGGAGATAGCATCACTGGTCTTTATCCTTGACCAATCCCAAGATGAGATCCAATAACTTAAGTATGAGAGAAACCATTTAATGGATAAGTTCAAGGTCATCGAGATCACAATCCAAACCATGTACATCGCATCACCCCATGAATGTCTCACCATCGTGCACCTTACTCTTAGAGAGTTTTTAGGTGTATTAAAGGGATATGCATCAAGAGCCTAGAAATATGAGTATGTACATCATTTTTTATATAATAATTAATATATTTTCATCCTATTATTGTAACTTTATAAATGATTTTTATTTTGATACAATAAAACACAAATTATATTTTTGGGTAATATTCAAATTCAATTAATGAATTTATTTTGATGAATTAATGGATTTTTTAAATAAATATTATTTTAATAAAATATTATTATTAAATAATTTTTATTAAATATAAATGATCATATAATTTTTATGAAGTCAAATATAATTTTTTTAAGGGTTCAAAAACTATTATTGTCAAAAAACATAGTATTTCTCAATAAATGTCAATTCTTATTTTAAACATGAAAATTCAAATATTTAGTAAATAATTTTGATAAAATGAATATTATTTTTGGAATCATAATTTCAAAACTATCCAAAAGTGAATTTTTCATACTTTTATGAAACAATCAAATCTTTGGGTAAAACATAAATAGAGTATAAATATACGGTGTGTATTATGACATCATAATTACCCAAAGGTGATATAATGAATACTATAAAGTGTATACACAAACAAATATATGTTTTAAATTTAAAATATTGTTATTTTATGTTTATTAATTTTATAAATCCTTAGTGAATCCTCCAAACCTATTAATATATTTTTAAGGTTTTAAAATCATCTCTTTAAGAGTATGACTCACTTCCATATAAACAAGGGTATTATTTTATTAATTTATACCCTTAGCCTTATAAAATAATAAAAACTACTACCATTTTTTAGAAACCATTTTAAAACCATGAGAAGTTTTTTGGTTTTGTTTATTTTATTATAAATAGTCCATAACCTAAGTTTGCGAAATTATAAAGAAATCTGCACTCACTTCCTATATAAACCCACCAAAGAACCTATTTTTCTTCACTAATAATCCTTTTATCACATGATTACTCTACCCTCCCATCTCTATAGTATTCCCAAACTTCCCCAAGCTCTCAAGAATATCCTCTCAAGCAATTGGATTCACACACTCAAGAAAGGGATCCTCACCATATCTTCTTTATTCAAGGTTCTTTATTATCTTGTGCCTTCTATTTTCAATTCCTAATGTTGGGATATGTATTTCCATGTCTCTATTACTTCCCATTTTATTTCTAAATTTTGAGATACACCTTTATCTCTCTAATCCCATTTTATGAATTTTTAAGTGACGTTGTTATGCTACCGAAATTTCACTGTGATTTTCCATGCCAAAACAATTATGTAGTGAACACCATAACCATTTCCTATCAAGGGTGTTCACATTTATAGACTTATAATAATTTGAATTGGGACTTGTATGAATTTATTCCATAATCATTAATAGTGTTATAAAATATTATGATGAACAAATCCATGTTGTATGATCTATGTGGCACACTTAAGCATGAGAATGAAATGAAAGTGATGGGTACGCTCAGAATTATATAGTTCTTCAATGAATTATGTAATTTTTAGTATCATGAGACCTAATTTTAGAATAGGGAGTAAACCGGATTCCTTTCTGGTACTTTTTCCATCATTATGTCTTGGAAGTTAAACTTGACCTACGTTTATGATGTATTGTTTTAACTTTTTTCCACCTTTCTCGTGTTTCTTTTATGATTATCATTCCATATCATGTATCTATGTTCATGTTTATGATTACTAATACTTTTATACCCCATTTATATTACTATTGTGTAAAATTTATTATTTTATTCATGTTATTCCATGTGTATACCTTATTATGATTTATAACTCACCCCTTTCTAATGTATGTCCCCAAGTTATCTCATGCAGTTTTAAGTGTGAGCGTGTTAAAAAAAATTTAATAAAGATAGTGTTTTTTCTATTTTAAATTGTTATGTAATCTACCTAATTACAAAATAAAATATAAATATTGATCTTTCGGTTTGTATTAAGTATAACATTATGTAATAAATCATGTATTAATTTCAAATAAAGAGAAGGGTTGTTATAGTTGGTATCAAAGGGTGGTTTAGTTATTTTTGGGAATAGGATTAAAAACTATTGTGAAAGACTTTGGGATAATAATAATCATAAGAAAACATCCCTAATTTTTAAGTATATATTAATTGGTTTATCAAGAAAATACACCCCTATCTAGATACTATAAGTGGACATGGTTCTGGCACAAATGTACCTAGATGTAAAAACTCTGACAAGGTGTGTTGGGCCTGACTTGGTGTAATCTTGTACATGATAATGGGTCTTACTACATACCTATTTTTACACTCTTGGGGGATATGATTTGGTAAAATCACAATCTCATTATGAACCATTATTAAGGGGGGGGAATCCAGAAGAATATATGTTAGGAAATAGATAATGGATAACGTTGATTGAAGCCTATAAATTTATAAGTTAAAGAAATACATGTAATTTATAAGTTTCATATTTAATGTAATTTTATTTCATTTTATGTGTTTAATAGTTTAAAAATACTCATACCTAATTTTCCATTTATTCTAACAAATGGCCAAAAATAGGAGGAATCAGTTAAACAATCAATGTGAAGGGCAATGTGATGATTTCCCCAACGAGATGCCTAACCTGATATGAGAGGGAATCACAAACTTTGTGATGATACTCTCTCAGTTGACTTGGGTTTTGAATATAAATCTAGATCAAGAGGATTGCCCAAGTCCCCCTAAGAAATAAAAAAGCTTCAATTGAGTCCTTCATCCGAAAAAGGCCTATGATATTCAATGGATCATCAGATCCCTTAATCGTATAACAATGGATCAAATCCACTGAGAATATCTTCTCCATCCTTCAATATTTCGAACAAGAGAAAGTTCTACTAGGTGGTGAATCTGGACAATGGCCAACAGCGTGGGGTTCTCCTTGGCTCTTCAAAATGGAGATTAGGGTTTTCCTCCATCATCTTCGACATCCCTGGCAGAATTCCTTACTCAAGGACAATTTGATTCTCATAAGCTCCAGGAAGTACCAATTCTTATGAATCAAAAACCTTTGGATACAAATCTAAATGAGGTCAATTCTCATAATCGCACCTTTTCCGCCTTCAAAGGTTAGAATGTCGGTATTCGTCGGAAGGGGACAATTGCTCACGTCAAAGTTGATATGGAAGCTATATCGGAAATACTTGATATGGGAGACCAATCCATCATTTCCAGACTCATATTGCCGAGAGGAGCTATTCCATGGAAGCTCGAGCATTTGATACAACGTTTGACAGATGTTTGGGGGTTCACCTCCTGGAAGTGTGTCTCTTTGGGGAAAGGGTTATACCATATCTTATTTCCATCTGAAGAACTCAAGATGCGTGTCTGGGGTCACAGATCTGTAACACGATGGTTCAAACATGGTTGAAGGTCTTCAGTTTAAACTAGATCCTTTGGCACCCTCACATTATTTATGATATTGCTTTAGCATTGGGAGTTCTGATCAAATTGTATAAGGAAACAAAAGATGCCAAGTATGGACACTACACCAGATTCTTAATTGAAATTGACCTTTGTTATACATTAATTGATATGGTCCATCTCTCAACTAATTTTGATGAATTGGAACTGAAAATCGAATATGAAAACCTCCCCAAGTTTTGTTCAAACTGTAAAACTATAGGTCATGATTATTAAAATTTTAGAAGAACCATGGATGGTTTTGATGAGACTAAATTGGATTCTGTTAATCATGTCCAATCTGAATCTGGGAATAATCAGGATAAGGTTATCTCACCTCATTTTATTGTTGTGCATAATACACTGGCTGATAACTCTGCAGAATCTATTATGAATCCTGTAGAACCTCAAAAGACCTATGGACAACATTCCACTCAGTCATGGGTAGCTATTGTTAAGTAGGGGGGCTTGTGAGACCCATATTTCTAAGGATCTCCCTCAGGATCCAGCAAAGGTGGGTCTCACTACTCATTCCCAAACCCCCCTTCCCAGTGTTCACGATGTTTCTGTTGTGGTTAATTCTATTTCGACCTATGTCTCTCACTTTTGTGATGATAAATGTAGAAACCCCAAACTTGACGTACATGGAAATTACATTACTTTTTCGGAATACTAAATACATAACAAAAACAAACACACAAGGACTGTAATAGTTTAGTGTCTTTGGAAACTCAGAACAAAATCTTATAATCGTGGAGAAAGATCTTCCAAAATCTCCCATAAAGATATTCCCCTTTTGTTTTCTTAGCTAAAATATTTCTTTATATCCTGGTGAAAAGAAAACATATAAAGGGTGAGCTCAAATGCTCAGTAAGGGTAAACATAGAGAACATAAAACAAACAATTAACATTTGAATACAAAAAATTGAACATAAAATCTAGACATAAAATTTTTGAGAAAAGACATAAATCTTGGAAGCACGTAAGGCATATATCATAATGAAACATAAATCATGATAAAATAGCATGGGAATAAAACATGTAATTGTGGAAAACCATTAAGAACATGATATGATTTCCATAGTACCCAAGGCATTGCTTCCAAGACCATCTTAGTGGAAAAAGTCCCTTTTTGAATCGAGTTCACTCCTCATTCCAGTCCTGTAACACTAAACCGGATTAACTTATCATTCTAGCCATGTCTATCTCATGAGATATAAATCTTTACCCAATTCATTGGAGGGAGATATATGTCCCACCCATCTCATAATGAAACCATTTTTATGTGTGCCACAAAATCATAAATCATAGAATAACCCATGTAATAAAAATGGGATTCTTAAAAATCATGCCATCATAACATAATCCATATAAGATAAAAGGACATCATAAAATTAATTCCATCATAACATAATCAAATCAATATAAAAATTGGGATAAAATCAGAACACTATATTAGGTGTAAAATAATTTTGATAAAACACTTGAACTCCATTCTTGAGGAAAATATCCTTTCTACTTCAAAAACATTTTACCTTTCTTATCATGTCATACAAACTAAAAGAAGTTGATTAAAAATAAACTTGAAAACTTGTAAAGGAAACTTCATTGAAATAATGTTCTATGAAATTATAAAAATCTATTCATGTTGTATAAGTTAAAAAAAACATTCTCCTCATACTTTTATCAGAAAAGTCAAAAGTTCCTCATGTGGTAAGAAAAATTAATATTCCTTTCATAAAATGTGGTAAATTTCAAAAGTGGGTAAAAAGGACTTTAAACATACATGAAAACATTTTTTTAAAACCTGGGCATGGAAGATAACAATAACCCCAGTAAATACTTATGAATAAACAATCTCGGATAAAAACGAGATTGGAAAAGTTATCCCTTACCTTTTGACTGATATGCTTCGTATGTATCCAAACCTCCTGTATAATGATTTAAATAATGTCATTGAATTATTATAGAATCATATTCATTTTTATGATATCATATATGGTTCACTTATTACTTTATATTACCCATTCTTTTGTAAATTCCATGTTAAAGCAGTGTTTTGGGTAAAATTGTTTCATTTATCATACGTGTTTCGATTTGTTGTTATTGATATTATTACATATATCCTGATTTACTTAATTCCAGAATTTAAAACATGATTTATATATATAATTTATATTCATCATATAAATATATATTATAGATCGAAAAATGGAATGAAACACACCATTCATGGAGACGGTAGACTGTACGTACGCATGAACGTTGTTTTTGTTTCCTTATTGAATTGAATGGAATTAAGTAAATGAAACATATAGGTAAATAAATATAGTATCATTATTATGTAATATAATTCATGATTATTTATTATATATACACTTTATAATCATACTTGAATGGTTAATCATGGAAAATGAATCTCATCATGTTCGTGGAGACGGTAGTCTGTACGTACGCACGAGCGATGATATCGTTTCCATAATTATTGAATAGAATTGGAGTGGATGATATAATATATCAGAATCAGTATGATGTTATAATAACCATATATAGTTATTCTTTACACCATTATACCCATCCAAGTAAGGTGGTGGTGGAAAAATTAATTACACCACGGCGTGGAGACAGTATTCTGTACGTACGCACACGCGGTGATTTCGATTTCCGTAGGATGGATAGAAGGTGAAATGGGGTTGTTTCATATTTATAATATCATATCAGTATATTAGTGATAATTATTGTATTACTATACAATGAAAAAACTAAAGAATAGGAAGTTGAATAATAAAGAAACTTGAAAGAATCGGTAGAAGAGATTACCTCTTCTTTGACGCACCTCTTGTAAGCTTCCTCTTAAGGCAATAGAGTTGGTCTTTTGAAGAGACAAGAACCTCTATAATGTTTCTAGGGAAGTTGAGAAGGGAAATGGGTAGGTTTTGGACGAGCTTGAAGGCTCAAAGTTGTGTAAAGAGGATAGGGAGGAGGTGCCTTTTTATAAGGGAGGAGAGGGGCACCTTTGGAAGGTGTGAAAATATTATTTTATTATAAACTTATCTTCCGTTCTAAAAGGACCAAAAATCATTAAATATGAAGATATGATTACTCATGGTCGAAATAAAATCATCCAATCAGAATTTTACATGTTTTGGATAATATTTTAATCATTATAATCTTATTTATTTAAATCATTTATTAATGAGGTAAATACTGCATCATTATTATGTCATAAATAATTTAATTTATTTGATGTCTAAAAATTATAAAAAAAACCATCATTTAGGAAATATTTTTATATTTCCAATTAATATTTATAGTCGAAAATATAATTTATATGACCCCTTATAAAAATTAATTACTAAAAGATTTTTGTTAATGTCAATTTTGTCTTTACATGAAATTAATTAATCTAAATTGTCATTATCACTATCAAGTGGCTCAATGGGGTCCCAAAATCGACCCAAGGATGCCCATGGTCGGACACTACTCATCCAATAAAGTTAGGACAAGTGTTAAGGTAATTATAAATTATTATAATATTCTTTTAACCTTGAATTACCCTATTTACCTTTAACCGCGGTAAATAAAAGTCAAAAATTACTATTCACCAAAAATTATTTTCATCTTATTGAACCACATTTTACTTATTGATAACAATTATTTATGTAGGATTTTTGAAATTCAATTCACAGAAGCGGTAAAATTTCATTTAAATGAAAGAGTCAGTTCTTTTAACTACCACTAAGTGGTTTCACTATTTATCAAAAATTGAAGTTTTTCAAAAAAATACCAAAAATTCAGCCTAAGATATATTTAATATTCCAAATTAAAAAATTATTACTATTTTTCCAAATTCAAAACATATAAGTGGCATTAATTAATTTTAAAATTAATTCCTGTTATCAAAACAAATAGCGTGTTTTTAAGAAACAATAATTATCAAAAGATCGACACTTGTTTATGTCCAAATTCAAAGTGAAATTAATTCCAATGACCAACATTGGATTAAATGGTAAAAATATATTCTAATTACACTTTAAAACCAATTAAAAAGATAATCTAACCATATAAATTATTACGATGAAAAAAGTTGTTTTTAACTAATATATAGCGTGTTTTTACTATTCATTAAAATATGAAAGTTATCAGGATAATATGAAAATTTTATCCAAATTAAATTTTTATATCCTGATTCCAAGGAAGAATTTTATTTTGTCAAATTTAACTTATAAACATGTCAAAAACTAGATTCAAAGTGGGTGCGCCATCAAAAGGCGGAAAAACTGCATTTTTTGAGAAATACTTATTTTACCCGAAAATTTTTTTTTGTTCTCATACCATGTTCTAGAAAATGTGTAAGACGAATAATAATTTTATAAAATTCAAAATGTATTTGAAACTGTTCATAATGGCTAGTTCATAATAATATTATAACCATATATTGTTGTTTAGTGAAACACGGTATTGCGTACTACACACGCAAACGAGGAAGGTCGTGATTGCGTGTAATGCAAGCCAAGTTAGGGCTGTGGGTAGTGAAAGCTCCCTTTGGTGTTTCATATAACATAATAAAAACTTATTTTATTAATACATTAAAAAAAATCTATACTTAATGATGCATAGAATAATTTCTACAAAACGAACATGAAATTGTGTGTAACACGAGTCAAGAATAGTGTTGCGTATACTGCAAGCTAATACGGTGTTGCGTATACTAAAATCCAATCTTGGTTTAGTATACACTAGAAGACATCAAAGAAATTAAAAAGAATATATCTCATAAAATCTTGGGGTGTTACATTCTACCCCCCTTAAAATGAATTTTTCCCTCGAAATTCATCGTAGTTATAAATCGTTTACTACTTGATATTTTATTTCATAGAAACCCACATCAAAAAAAGGAATACTAAAACTTAATTTTAAAAATTGAAGTAAGAAAAATAACGATTACCCAAATTAACTTATCAATGGGTTTCCACATAGGAGAACATAGGTGAAAATATGGATATGGAAGAGAAATCTAACCATCAAGTTCTGATGGAGAGTAGTAGAGAACATGGCTATGAAAAAAACCAACAATCACAAAGCCATAAATTTGTGATGATCTAAGGTACCATCTGATTCATCATATATGAGAGTAATAGGACAACATTTTTGGTTTTCAAGATTAATTCCCTAAAGTTGAAGAATTTGAATTAGAAGAAAAACTTACTTTATTTCGGTATAATCTCACCGTTGTTCATGTCTTGAACAATTTCCACTTCATCTCTTAAAGAAATGTAGTTGAATTCATCATTCAAGAAGTTTTATCAGATTATGTGATAGAATGATAAGTCATCCCATTTGTTTCTATCATAAAAAGGTTATCATAAGTTATTAAATATACATAAGTCCATTTATGGTGAGATTAATTGTATATGATTCCAACAATGGACTTATACTTCATCTATCATACCGATTAAAATAAAACTAGTTTCTACTAACCAGGGACTTTCTGTAGGCCATAGGTAGGTGATAAAGGCATGTCGCACTTCGGTTGTGGGTTCGATTCCCACAACCTTGTCCGACGTGAGGGGTTGTCGCCCGTTCTGCCGGTTGTCCCTTTTCTTAAACTACACTATTATAACATTATATCAATAATATCGAAAACAATTCTAGACTTAAACAATACTAACTTATGTTCAACATAATCCATTCCAATCTTTAGGCTTTTCTAAAATACTTCTTTTCAAACTCATAGTATAAAGAGAATGATTACTAAAAAGTTCATATAACAAGCACATGAATACCATCATTTATCCCTCATATATCACAAGATATATCTTGTTGATCGCATTCAAAACATGTGAATACCTTAATCTTGTATTCTCTTGAAAAATGAATACCCATTGAACCTTAGTGAAAACATTAATGATGTCAAAAGTTAACTCTTTCCGCATACAAAAATCCAAAAATTCTATATACTCAAACCATGATATAACTTTGTCCTTATATCAGTCATGAGCACATTAATACTATCAAACATCTCATTATCTTCTTATCCTTTCATTATGAACATATCATTTACCTTCCAAAAATATTTGAATAACCTTTCATGGTTACCGGTACCATTCATCATATACTTTCAAAAACTCAAGGAAAGACAATAGTGTAATAGTCCTTAGATTTTTCTTTATTCTATAGTACCATACATTATTCTTGATAAACATACAATAATTCTACTACCTTGTTAAACCACTGATTGAGCTTCATCATTTCTTTCATCTCATATATCATTTGTAGTCTCTTCATCATCATCCACATAAATACTACCCATATGACCATGTTGATTCTCTTCATGAGATTTTCCCTTAGGGCATTGGTTTTCATAATGCCCGTGCATTCCACATTTAAAACATTTAACCATTGTTGATGTCTTAGAAATACCATTATCCTTGTCCATGGTGTTAACTGAACCTTTTCCTTTTCAATTACTGGCTTTGTGTCCTTATTTTCCACACCCAAAGCATCTTCCAGTTACTTTGAAACATTCTCCTTGATGTCTCTTCACACATGATTTACAATGGGGAAATTGAACTTTCTTTCCTCTATGACCATCATGAAACTCCATCTTTCTCTTATTAGCTGAGTCAGGAAACTTACCAAAGTTGAGATCATTGGTCATATTATGAGATTGCTGATTAGGAATAATAACGATTTTTGGACATCCAAATCCCATTTCATTTGGTTTCTCATGAAGGATATCATTCCATTGTCCATCATATTCTCCATTAACATGAATCCTCCTGTTTCCTGCCATTTATTAAAACCCAAAAATAATAGTATGAGAGGAAAAACTCATACTAGAAAAACAACATAATCAAGGGGAGTACTTTCAATCTCTAACAGCTTAGGTTTAATTCTATGATCGTTACCGTAATTCTAGGACTATAACCTATAATTATACTTAACCTTAGGGACATCCCTAGAAATACCTTAGAAATATCTCTAGGGTTCTCACTAAAGTTTTCGCATCCTAGTTTCTAAAGGTTGACTAAAACTTTCCTATGATACCAACTGTAGAGACACCAAACTTCACGTACATGGAAATTACATTACTTTTGTGGAATAATTAATACATAATAAAAACAAACACACAAGGACCGTAATAGTTTAGAGTCTTTGGAAACTCGGAACAAAATCTTCTAATCATGGTGAAAGATCTTCAACATCTCCCATAAAGATCGTCCCCTTTTGTTTTCATACCTAAAATCATTATTTATATCCTGGGGAAAATAAAACATATAAAGGGTGAGCTCAAATGCTCAGTAAGGGTAAACATAGAGAACATAAAACAAACCATAAACATTTTAATGCAGAAACTTGAACATAAAATATAAACATAAAAATCTTGAGCAACGACATAAATCTTGGAAGTACGTAAGGCATATATCATAATGGAACATCAATCATGATAAAATAGCATAGGAAGAAAACATTTAATTGTGGTAAACCATTAATCACATGATATGATTTCCATAGTATCCAAGGCATTGCTGCGAAGACCATCTTAGTGGACAAAGTCCCTTTCTGAATCGAGTTCACTCTTCATTCCAATCCTATAACACTAAACCAAATTAACTTACCGTTCCATCCATGTCTATCTCATGAGATATAAATCTTTACCCAATGCATTGGAGGGAGATATAGGTCCCAACCATCTCATAATGAAACTATTCTTATGTGTGCCACAAAATCATAAATCATAGCATAACCCATGTAATAAAAATGGGATTATTAAACATCATGCCATCATAACATAATCCATATAATATAAAAGGACATCATAAAATTAATTCCATCATAATATAATCAAATAAATGTAAAAATAGGGATAGAAACATAACCCTATATTAGGTGGAAAATAATTTTGATAAAACACTTGAACACCATTCTTGAGGAAAATATCATTTCTACTTCAAAAACATTTTACCTTTCTTAACATGTTATAAAAACTAATAAAAGTTGATTAAAAAAAAACTTGAAAACTTGTAAAGGAAGCTTCATGGAAATAATGTTCTATGAAATCATAAAAATCCATTCATGCCGTATAAGTTAAAAAAACATTCTCCTCATATTTTTGTAAGAAAAGTCAAAAAGTTCCTCGTGTGGTAAGCAAAAGTAAGATTCCTTTCATAACATGTGGTAAATTTCAAAAATGGGTAAAAATTAATTTAAACATACATGAAAACATTTTTTTAAACATGGGCATGGATGATAATAATAACCCCAGTAAATACTTACGAATAAACAATCTCAGATAAAAACGAGATTGGAAAAGTTATCCCTTACCTTTTTTCTGATATGCTTCGTATGTATCCAAACCTCCTATATAATGATTTAAATAATTTCATTGAATTATTAAAGAATCATATTCATTGTTATGATATCATATATGGTTCACTTATGACTTTATATTACCCGTTCTTCTGTAAATTCCATGTGAAAGCAGTGTTTTGGGTAAATTCATTTCATTTATTGTATGTGTTTCGATTTGTTGTTCTTGATATTATTACATATATCCTGATTTACTTAATTCCAGAATGTAAAACATGATTTATATATATAATTTATATTCAGTATATAAATATATATGATAGATAGAAAAATGGAATGAAACACACCGTTCATGGAGACGGTAGACCGTACATACGCATGAATGTTGTTTTCGTTTCCTTATTGAATTGAATGGAATTAAGTAAATGAAACATATAAGTACATAAATATAGTATCATTATTATGTAATATCATTCATGATTATTTATTATATATACACTTTATAATCATACTTCAATGGTTAATCATGGAAAATGAATATCATCGTGTTCGTGGAGATGGTAGTCCGTACGTACGCACGAGCGATGATATCGTTTCCATAATTATTGAATAGAATTGGAGTGGATGATATAATATATCATAATAAGTATGATTTTATAATAACTATATATAGTTATTCTTTACACCATTATACCCATCCAAGTAAGGTGGTGGTGGAAAAACTAATTACACCATGGCGTGGAGACAGTATTCCGTACGTACGCACGCGCGGTGATTTCATTTTCCGTAGGACGGATAGAAGGTGAAATGGATTTATTTAATATTTATAATATCATATCAGTATATTAGTGATACTGATTTTATTACATTACAATGAAATAACTAAAGAAGAGGAAGTTGAAGAAGAACGAAACTTGAAATAATCGATAGAAGAGATTACCTATTCTTCACCGCACCTCTTTTAAGCTTCCTCTTAAGGCACTAGAGTTGATATTTTGAAGAGACCAGAACCTATATAATGTTTTAGGGAAGTTTAGAAGGTAAATTTTCAGGGTTTGGTAGAGCTTGAATGCTCAAAGTTTTGTAAAGAGGAGAGGTAGGAGGTTCCCTTTTATAAGGGAGGAGAGGGGCACCATTGAAAGGTGTGAAAATATTATTTTATTATAAACTTATTTTCAGTTTTAAAAGGACCAAAAATCATTAAATACGAAGATAATATTACTCATGGTCGAAATAAAATCATCTAATCATAATTGGACATGTTTAGGATAATATTTTAATCATTATAATCTTATTTATTTAAATCATTTATTAATGTGGTAAATACTGCATCATTATTATGTCATAAATAATTAAATTTATTGGATGTCTAAAAATTATAAAAAAATACCATCATGTAGGAAATATTTTTATCTTTCTAATTAATATTTATAGTCAAAAATATAATTTATATAAACCCTTATAAAAATTAATTACTAAAAGATTTTTGTTAATGTCAATTTTGTCTTTACATTAAATTAATTAATCCAAATTGTCATTATCACTACCAAGTGGCTCAATGGGGCCCCAAAATCGACCCAAGGATGCCCATGGTCAGACACTACTCATCCAATAAGGTTAGGATAAGTGTTAAGATAATTTTGAATTATTATAATATTCTTTTAACCTTGAATTACCCTATTTACCTTTAACCTCGGTAAATAAAAGTCAAAAGTTACTATTCAATAAAATTATTTTCATCTTATTGAACCACATTTTAATTCTTGATAAAAATCATGTATGTCGGATTTTTGAAATTCAATTCACAGAAGTGGTAAAATTTCATTTAAATGAAAGAGTCGGTTTTTTTTAACTACCACTAAGTGGTTTCACTATTCATCAAAAATTGAAGTTTTTCAGAAAAATACCAAAAATTCAGCCTAATATATATTTGATATTTCAAATTCAAAAATGATGTCTATTTTTTCAAATTCAAAACATAGAAGTGGCATTAATTAATTTTAAAATTAATTCATGTTATCAAAACAAATAGCGTGTTTTTAAGAAACAATAACTATCAAAAGATCGACACTTGTTTATGTCCAAATTCAAAGTGAAACTAACTCCAATGAACAAAATTGGATTAAATGGTAAAAATATATTCTAATTACCCTTTAAAACCAATTAAAAATATAATCTAACTTTATAAATTATTGCGATGAAAAAAATTGTTTTTAATTAAAATATAGCGTGTTTTTACTATTCATTAAAATATGAAAGTTATCAGAATAATATGAAAATTTTATCCAAATTAAATTTTTATATCCTTATTCCAAGGAAGAATTTTATTTTGTCAAATTAAACTTATAAACATGTCAAAAACTAGACTCAAAGTGGGTGCGCCATCAAAAGGCGACAAAACTACATTTTTTGAAAAATACTTATTTTACCTGAAATTTTTTTTTGTTCTCATACCATGTTCTAGAAAATATGTAAGATGAATAATAATGTTATAAAATTCAAAATGTAGTTGATACTATTCATAATGGCTAGTTCATAATAATATTATAACCATATATCGTTGTTTAGTGAAACACGGTATTGCGTACTACACACGCTATCGAGGAAGGTCGTGATTGCGTGTAATACAAGACAAGTTAGGGTTGCGTGTAGTGAAAGCTACCTTTGGTGTTGCATATAACATAATCAAAACTTATTTCATGTATACATTAAACAAAATCTATACTTAATGTTGCGTAGAATAATTTCTACAAAAAGAACATGAAATTGTGTGTAATGCGAGCCAAGAATAGTGTTGTGTATACTGCAAGATAATACGGTGTTGCATATAGTACAATCCAATCTTGGTTTAGTGTACAATAGAAGACATAAAAGAAATTAAAAAGAATATATCTCATAAAATCTCAGGGTGTTACAATAAAAGTGCTGGAAAGAAATCATTATACCCAGCGACTGATCGCACCACTGAGGTTCCACATGAATCTAATGTGGTTCCCTCAAAGGAGTTTCAATTTCTGAAGGGTGATGTTGGGGAATTAAACACTCCATCCTTGCTTCCCTCACCTAGAAATACAGATCTGCAATCTTCTCTTCCTGTACAGGATCCCACTTCTAATGAAATTTCTCTTAGTAGTGTTGCAGGTCATTGGAAGGCTGCGGCTGTTGATCATCCTCAAGCTGAGGTGGAAACTTCAGCATTGATACTCTCCCCATCACGGCTGCGGGAACCCTAGCTAAGGACAGAGGAGCCCCCCATGACTGACCTGATTCCTACTATAGAGGAGGATGATGTCTCTTTGCAACATACCAAAACACGGAAGCATGAACGACTCCCTAGTAGTTGTGGGTGTGGGCAAGGTCGAGAAAACCTTAACTCAAGGTATGATGAATCACACTCTATGGATTCAAGTTCAGATGAAGACATTGAAAGCCTCCTTCAACAAGCGAGGAATCTTGAAGCGCTTCAATCTAGGGGTCGGAGACGTGGGGGAGGTTATGGATTTTATTTGGGCACCTTGCGGGATACAGAGCGTAAGATTGAAAATAAGATAAGAAAAAAATTGGGCCCTCGTGATGAGGCTTAGAGACCTATGTGAAATAAACTACTTCACTCATCTTTTATGCTTGTTTTTTTAATATTAAGGGCCTTGGCCCTCTCCTTTTTAAAAAAAAATCAGTGCTAAATATTGATCAAGAATACAAATCTTGTGGATGAGATTGACGCAATTGGGTGGAAGTAATTTCGAAAAAAAATGATAAATATTTTCTTTGTACTCTCCAACTTAAAATGGAAAGGGATTTCCTTTCCCTCAAGAAATAAATTTTGAATATATCATATCATATGAGGAAAACTTCATATGACTTTCACACTACACCTCAAACTTTTTATTATGCCCGAATGTAAGGTTAAATACTTCTTTGGTGGGCTAAAGCCTAGTCTATGAAAATTCCTGGTGATTCGTGACTTTGATAGCTATGAAGAACCTTTTCAATGTACCCTCAAAGTTGAAGTGGAGATCAGTGAATCTCAAGGGTATCATGAGGATAAGAATCGGAAAGTCAAGTTTAATTATGGTGGTTTTATGGAGAAATATAATGGTGCTAATAATTTTCAACATCCCACTTGTAAAATGTGCGGAAAGAAGCACCCTAGAAATTGTTTAAGGGGAATAAGAAAATTATTTAGGTGTAGGAATGAAGGAGACCTAGATAATGACTACCAATAAAATAAACTTGCTATTGTGAGGGAGGAAAGTAATGATACAGTAAAACATCAATACATTTTTCATTACTTCAACTATAAGGAACCAAGGCACTTTGAAAATCAATTCACTAAGCCAAGGGTTTTCAGAGATAACCAACAACCTCCAAGGTAGTAAGGGAAATATTTTTCCATCACAGCCGCTGAGGTGGGTCCTGATAATAAAGTGGTGAAAATTAAATTAATTATTCATTCAAGGATATATATTTTACTTTTTGAATCTATTTTTATACATTCCTTCATATTAGTAAAGTTTATTAGAACTATTCAAACACCGACACAAAGCATGGAAGTATAGTTGTTGGTGAAAATGGAAAATGGGGCAATTATTACATCGCAAGTATATAACTCATCCCCTATCAAAATTTATGGGATAAAATTTCCAAAAAACATTTTCATACTCTCTTTGGTGTAATTTGATGAAATTCTTGTTATGGATTGTATTTCCCTATATAGAGCCAATATAAATTTCTAAGAGATTGAAATC
This sequence comes from Viscum album, assembly GCA_963277665.1. NCBI lineage: Eukaryota > Viridiplantae > Streptophyta > Magnoliopsida > Santalales > Viscaceae > Viscum > Viscum album. The sequence goes on from OY728137.1 coordinate 740,520,790, forward strand.
AATCTCAATATTGTGAATAACCCCCTGAATCTGTACAAGTGCAAGGAGGAGGATGAATATTTTTTAGCACCATTATCTCAAGAATAGATATTACTACCCTATAAGAAAGCATATCTAGCTCAAATGATTTATTTTAATGAAATAATCATCCTTGAAGACATGCATATTGTGTGGGAATATGCTCATGTTTTTTCCAAGGAATTTTCTAGTCTTCCTCCTAAATGAGAGGTCGAATTTTCAATCAATATTATACCTGGGGAATTATCATTTTCCAAGAATCCATATGGAATGGATTTTGTGGAATTTTATAATCTGAAGAAACAAATATAGGATAATCTGTATAAAGGGTTCATACACCCAAGTTCTTCACCATAGGGTACACCAATCCTCTTTGTCAAGAATAAGGATGGATCAACGTGCCTTTGCATTGATAATCATGAGCTTAACAAGATCATGATAAATAAAAAGTATCCTCTATCATGGATTGATGACTTGTTTAATCAGCTACGTGAAGCACAATACTTCACCAAGGTGGATTTGTGGTTTGGATATTACCAAGTTAGGGTGAAGAAGGAGTATATCCCCATGACAGTTTTTCATACAAGGTACGGTCACTATGAGTTCATAGTAATGTCATTAGAACCCACTAATGCTCTATCAATATTCATAGAATTTATGAATAGAGTCTTTATAGATTACCTTTACAAATTTTTGGTGGTCTTTATCGATGATATTTTAATATTCTCAAAAACCAAGGACGAGCATGAGGAGCATCTGAGTATTGTGATAAAGACCTTGTGAAAAGAGAATTTTTAAGCCAAGTATAGAAAATGTGAGTTCTCATTGAATGAATTATCATTTTTGGGGAATATCATCATAATAAATAGGATATATATGGACCTTTCAAAGACAAAATCAATTAAAGTATGGTCGAGGCCAACATCTCTGACAAATATCCATAGTTTCCTTGGATTAGTTGGGTATTATCATCAATTTGTGGGAAATGTTTTACCATTTTCAAACCCTCTAACCAAGATTACTTGAAAGAGAGTTATTTTTTCTTGTAATTATGAATGTGAAGAGAAATTCAAGGAGATTAAAAGGAGGCTTATCACCACACATGTTATCACACTACCCAAAAGTGGATAAATTTTTATGGTGTTCAGTGACACTTCAAAAAAGGGATTGGGATGTGTGTTAATGAAAAATGATTGAGTGATGGCCTATGATTCAGGGAAACTGAAAGTTCATGAATAGAACTACCCAACTCATGATCTAGAGTTGGTTGTAGTGATATTCACTTTGAAATATGGTGTCATTATCTTTTTGGGTATAAGTGTGAAATATATACGGATCAGAAAAGCCTCAAGTATATATTCACACAAAAAATATGAATATATTCCAACAAAGATGTTTAGAGCTAATCAAGGACTATGATTGATCAAACCACTACCATCATGGGAAAATGAATAAAGTGGAGGATGGTATAAGTAGAAAGGATCTAGGAATTTTATCATTGGTGAGAATTTAGAAGGATATGATCTTCTTATATTTGAAAAGGATGGATATGGGAATAATAAAGGAATGAACATCATCAATACATTCACAAAGGATTGCTCAATCATATCTTCTGGAGAGGTTAAAGGATGCTCAAAGAGATCATGTGGGAATTTAGAATAAATTAAAAACTATAAGAAAAGGTAAATACTCATGTTTTAATATTAATGAAGAAATATTTTTGAGATTTGGGTCAAGACTATGTGTACCATCAAATCCTGAGTTAAAGAAAGATATATTGGATGATGCACATATATCACCCTTCTACATCCACTCGGGAAGCACAAAGATGTATTGAGATCAAGGAAAACACTATTGGTGGGACATTATGAAGAAGAATATTGTGGAATATACATCAAGATTTCTTGCATGTCATCAAGTGAAATTATAAAGGAAAAAATCCAAGGGGATGATGAAACCATTACCCATACATATATGGAAATGGGAAAACCTCACCATTGACTTTGTCACTGGTCTTCTGAAGACATCAAGAGGGAATAATGCTATATGTTTTATGGTTAATTGTATTATAATGACTGTGCACTTAATTTTTATTCAAGAGGATTTATTACTGGATCATCTTTCATAGATATACATCAGAGAAGTGTCGAATCTTTATGGAGTACCATTGTCGATTATATCCGATCGAGATCCAATATTCACCTCCAATTTCTGGAAAAGTCTCCAACATGCTCTAAACACTGATATAAACTTTATTATGGATTATCACCCTTAAATTAATGGTCAATATGAGTAGACTATCCAGAAACTTGAGGATATTTTGAGATCATACTCGATTGAATTAAAAGGAGGATGGGATCAACATCTTCCTATGGTCGAGTTATCATACAATAACAGTTTCCACTCAAGCATCTAAATGCATCCCTATGAATCCTTTTATGGGAAGATGTGTAGAACACCTGCATACTAGGATAAATTTGTGGAATAAAAACTAGTAGGTCCTGAATTTTTTGAGGAAATGGTGGAAAAAGTTAATACCATTCATCTCCACATGAAGGCTACTCAGAGTTCACAGAATATCTATACTGAAAATCATCGATTAGACTAAGAGTTTGAAGTTAGAGACATGGTATTACTCCATATATCTCCATGGAAGAAAGTTATGAGATTTGGGAAGAAGGTAAAACTTAGACCAAGATACATTGGACACTTATTGATGCTTGATCAAATCATAATTGTGTCTTATCGACTATAATTCCCACCGAACCTATTTCAAGTACATGATGTATTCAATGTATCCCTCTTGAGAAAGTACATACCAGAACCCTCACATTTACTCAACCTAGATGTGGTACCATTAGATAATGATCTCTCATGTGAAGAGCATCTGGTGAAGATCTTAGATCGTAGAGACAAAAAACTAAGAAATAATACAATGCACCCGGTCAAAGTGTTGTGGAGAAACCACAAGTTTGAAGAAGTGATGTGGAAATTGGAGGAAGTGATGAAATAAATTCACCATCATCTATTTTAGTGTGGGAAATGAAAATTGTTAGGGAAAATTTTCTTAATGGGGGAAGATTGTAATGACCCAAACCGTTATAAATGAAGCTCTCCCTTTTAATTTAATTAAATTTATTATTATGTAATATAGTTATAGAAAAAACATTCACTTATTTGGTTTTATTATATTCTATCAAATTTAAAATAAAGTTAATGATCATTACCATTGATAATATAGTCATTGAATAATGATCACATGATTAGTATAAATATAGGGCTTTAACAAATCCAATTGACACGGACAAAGAAAGTGATGGTCTCAACCAGTAGGATTGTACCCTATGAATCCCATTTATTTGAGCTTATGAGAGAGATAGCTTCACTGGGATTTTCTATTGACCAATCCAAAGCTAAGATAAAATAAATTAAGCATGATAGAAACCATTTATGATATAATTTCAAGATTATTAAGATCACATCCCAAATCATGTATGTTGAACCACCCCATGAAAGTCTCACTGTCACACACCTTACTCTTATGGTGTTTGTTGTTGTATTAAATGGATATGTATCAAGACCCTATAAATATGAGTATGTAAATTATTTTTTATAGAATAATTAATATATTTTCATCTTATTATTATTACTTTATAAATTATTTTTATTTTGATACAATAAAATACAAATTGTATTTTTGCGTAATATTCAAATTCAATTAAGTAATTCATTTTGATGAATTACTGGATTTTGGAAATAAATAATTTTTTAAAAAAAATATTATTATTAAATAATGTTTATTTTATAATTTTTATGAAGTCAAATGTAATTTTTATAAGGGTTCAAATACTATTATTGTCAAAAAAACCAACATTTTTAAATAAATGTCTATTATTATTTTAAAGGTGAAAATGAAAATTTTTAAAAAATTATTTATATAAATTTAATATTATTTTTGGAATCATAATGTTGAAATTATCTAAGAATGAATTTTTCATAATTTTCTAAGATAGAAAAAATTTTGGGTGAAAATTAAATACGGTATAAATATACGGTGTGTATTATGACATCATAATGACTCAAAAGTGTTGTAATAAATACTATAAAGGGTATTCATGACTAAATATATGTTTTCCCTTTAAAATAATTTGATTTTATATTTATTAATTTTATAAATCATTTGTGAATCCTTTAAAACCATTAATATATTTAAGGTTTTAAAATATTTTTTAAGAGTATGACTCACTTCCACATAATCAAGGGTATTATTTTATTAAGTTTGGACCTTGTCCATATAAAATAATGAAAACCAATCCTATTTGGTAGAAACCATTTGAAAAAACCATGGAAAGTTTTGTGGTTTTGGTTATCAAATTATATAGAGTCTGAAACCTAAGTTTGAGAAATATTAAAAAATCCCCACTCATTTCCTAAATAAACCCACCCAATATCTCATTTATCTTCACTCAAAATCCTTGTAGTTGTCCTTAATCTAACCTAACCTATCTAGATTCCTCCTAAGTTTCACCCAATATCTCAAGAATCTCCTCCCAAACATTTGGATTCACACACTCAAGTAAGGGATCCACACCTTCTCTTCTTTATTCAAGTTTCTTTATTATATTATGCTTTATATGTCCAATTAATAATTTTTGGATATGTCTTTACTTGTCCCTATTACTTACCATTTTATGTAAAAATTATGAGATACCCATTTATCTTTCATCACCCCATTTTATGAATTTTTAAGTGGTGCTCTTATGCTACTGAAACTTCACCGTGATTTTCCATGAAAAACAATTGTATAGTGAACAACATAGCCATTTATAATCAAGTTTCTTCACATTTAAAAACTTATACTTATTTTAATTGGTACTTACATGTATTAATTACAAAATACTTGATTTTGAAATAAAATATGATGATTAATGAATCCATTTTTTATGATCTATGTGGCACACTTAAGCATGATAATGAAATGAACGTGATGGGTGTGCCCAGAAATATATAGCGCTCCAATTCATTGGGTAATGTTTAGTCTCATGAGATGTCATATTGGGATAGGGAGTAAACCTGATTCCTTTATGTTACTTTTTACATCATGATGTCTTTCCAATTAACCTTGACCTATGTTTATGATGCATTATTTTAAGTTGTTTCCATATATCTCATGTTGCCTTTATGATTATAATGCAGTATCATGTCTCATTGTTCATGTTTATGATTCCTACTCCTTTTTATTCCCCATTAGTATTCATATTGTCTAACATGTATTATTTTCTTCATGTTATTCCATGTTTATTACCTTACTGGGATTTATATCTCACTCTTTTCTTATGTATGTCCCCAGGTTATCCCATTCAGTTTTAAGTGTGAGAATGTTAAGGAAGTTTTCAATAAAGATGATGTTTTTTCCTATTTTAAATTGTTATATAATGTACCTAATTCCAAAAAACACTAGACTTATGATCTTCTAGGTTATATTAATTGTAACCTTATATAATAAATGATATATTAATTTGAAATGAAGAGTAGTGTTTATATACCCACACTAGGAAACTACACACATTCTTAATCATTTTAATTGGTATCATATTCATGTTACCTCTATTTGGATTTATTTTTATTCCTGGTTGTTTTCATTTGGTAAACATGAAATGAAAACTTGAGAAATATTCATAATTTCCTCTAATGGGGGATATAGTTTCCTTCCCTATCAACACCAACATAGAGGTTTTGAATAAAACCCTTATGAATTGGAAGAAAAGAGATGCTAAGAAACTAAAAATAATTTGAAGGCACCACTACTTGAATATAATCAAAGTGACAGTTCATCTATTAAATATTTTTATAATAATCCTCTTAAATAATCATTATCAAGCTATGAAGAGTATGAGAAGAGTGGGTATATTGAATAATTTGAATATCTTTACTCTGAAGTCAAATATTATTTTAAGAAAGTATATATTGAGGTTTTCACTTATATATTTGGTTTTATCAAGGGATTATATAATGAAAAATCACATCTAGAATCAGAATTTGAAGAAATGGATAAATTTTTGGATAAAAATTATGAAGGTATAAAACTCTCACATAACTTTTTGAATCAAAGGAATAATATTTATCACATTTTGAATAAAATTATTCCTTGTTTGAAGAATATTTCTTGAAAATAAGTGGTGAGAAAGTTTAGATGAAAATAATATTATAAGAAAATATTCATGCATTACAAGAACTATAAAAAATTAAAAATTTCATAGATGATCAGTTATAAATTAAATAAAAGAAAATTAAGGAGCTTCACAATTTTTAATAAGAGGTGCATAATATTCATGATAATCGTATTCAAATATTGAAAATAAATAGGAAGGTATATTGATATTAGTTGAATATGATAAAAATAATATCAATTTGAAGTGTATAATGAACTAGAAGTTAAACTAAGAAATATAGAATCAATAAAAACTAAAACTTCTCAAAAAATTTAAAAGATAAATACTTTCATACATGTTTATGAATAGGGACTTGCTTCTGAAAAGACAAATGATAGTGAAAAGGGGGATTGAAATCATCTAAAAATTAATACACTACAAGCTCTTGGAAGAAGGTAACCCATGTTCCAAAAAATGATTATTATAATATTATTTCAATGGTTAGATAAATTTTAAAAGGTAATTATTGAAAAATATGGGTGGAAAATTGAAAATAAATCTTCTTCTATATCTAGGGTGTATGTAATCATATCTAAGAATAGTTTCTCCCCAATAAGAAATCAAAATTTTGGTGCTTCTATGCAAAAAAAATAAGGGTCTCAAGATATCTAGATTGTGATAAAAGGTAAGAGAATAATATTTATAGGCTAATTCTGGTGTTATTTAAAGTTTGGACATCATTCTATTGAATATTGGAACAATTTTTCAATTTATAAATATTATAGAAGGAATGTATTAAAGGGGGGAAACTTGAAGCTAAAAGAATCATTTTGAGTAGATGCAATGTTAAAAAAAAGACAAATCTATTCACTATGAATAGATGTGACTGTCTTGAGAAGTTATGTGGAAATTAAAAAATTGGTGTTCCATGTGATAATGTGTGTTGGTAAAAATCTACCTAGCATAATTCATGTTTGTTTGAGAATAGAAGGCCGCAAAATGTAAATTTGAACAAAAGGAAATGAAATATTTGGGGTAAAAACAAGTTAATAAAAATGTTAATCAAAATACTCCAAAAAAGATATCAATTAGTAATGTCACACTAATAAAGAAGATATGATGTTATTGTGGTATAAATGAACATTCCATGGACCAATGAAAACAAGTTAGTGGTGTCAGTATTGGTGGAGTCAAGATAAAATAACAAAAGGAAGAATAAATCCAAGAGAGGAATAACATGATTGGGTTAGTTGAAGAAATTATAGAAGAATAGCTAGGAAAGTAACCTAAAAATAGTGACACAAAATTTATAAGGAATATTTTTGGAATATTCAATAAAGTTATGCATGTTATTAAATAAGGTTTAATTTGTTTGTGTAACATCCCCTTTTCCTACACTCTCTCTTGTCTCCAGAAAGGATTGATTATGAGACCTCAAGAATACCTCCCTATATGCCAAAGGCTACCAACTAATATTAGGGGTGTAAAGTGTATAGTGGGGAGACTATACCCTTTTTTATAAAGTTTCATAGTAGTATAAACAAACCATAATAAATTGAAATAATCAAAGTATAGACATAGTGGAAGACAACAATAAAATTCAACTGAATAATCCAATAAATAATAAAGGAATAATATAATGACATGCTAGAATGTAACTAAATGTCATGATAGAAACAATATAAGTAAAATATTAGTAAACTCAAAGGAAAGACTCAAAGTACCAGGTCTTGAATCCCATGTCGATCCCAAATCCAAACTCTAGCCTATTAGCAAACAAGAAAATCAACTGCAAGGTACCTTTCCCTTGTCCAAACTTACATCCATGTAATCTTTTTGGGTACCAAATGGTGACTTGAATAGGGTGTGAGTATAACTCAATAGGTCGACACCACCGTGTCTAAATAAACTAGTCTGATAAGATGTGTATGTAACAAACTGATAAATAAGTGTATTAATTAATTCAATAATTATTTAAATACAACAACAACCTTATTCAACTCCATGCTGGAATATCTCTGAGCAAGTCTTATGATCATGACAACCACAAACATATAACCAAGGTAAAATAACCTTCTTCAATGCCATGCCAAAATATCTACGATCATGTCTTACAACCATGCCACCCACCACCATATAACCATAGTATAGTCACAACAATCCAAGTCAAATCCCTATGAGCATTATAACATCTGGGTCAAATACCTATAAGCATTACAACATGGGACTGTTCATATCCCCCTCTCTATAAGCATTACAATATGGGACTGGTCTGAGTCTACTCAATATCAGGATTATGGCATATAAGTGTCATATTTTAGGGTCGATCCCTATATATAAACATTTCATAATGAAAAACAATCTATGTCATATAACATGGATATAACAGTATCACATCATAATTATCAATGGTTAATTATGTGAATTTCCATTTTTATTTCATATGACACTTGTAATTATATCACAATTGATTAAAAGTTATATCAAGGAGAAATAATCTACAATTTAGGGGGTTTATATCAATTGGTCATCTAAGGTCTCATATCATTCTAAAAACACTTTAATTCATTATCTAATTAAATTATATTTATGTTTTTATCAACCAACAGGTAGCCCTAAGTCATGTTAGAATCCAATTGAAACCAAAGGACTTCAAGAAACAATCCCATTAATTATTAAATTGATTCAAACACACATTATGTTGGTGCAATTAAAATATTTCATAAACCTTAGAAATTATCAAACCATAAGGTAAATATTTAGACCCTTACCTTTAACTGGTGATCCAACAACACTCCCAATGGAAAACTCTCATGAGGAAGAAGGTGTAGATGATTTCAAAGAGGTTCCTAGATCAAAAATGTTTAAGATAAAGACCATCAATTCAATCATTCAAGGGATTTCATTGAAAATATTATAGAAGAAGGTATAGAAGGGAGAAACCTGACCAAAAAGACATACCAGGGGTTTATCACACAAACAAGACATCCATAAGGGAGGTCGGCACCCCAAAAGCTCATGGAGAATGCCCTAGGATCAAGAAGAGAAGAGTTTCACCCAAAAAAAATAAGAATTCATCCAAACATAATGTTTAAAATAGTAGATTGGGGAATTACATGATGTGTAATGTAGTTATATGTCGTGTAAATATTTTTAATGGAATACACTGTAAAATTCATCACCTCAGATTTATTTTATTAAAACCCTCAAAAAAATTCATAACATGTAATCCATTTACATAGTGTTTAAATTTCTTACATATGGTTTTTCATCCCATTTTTTCTTTTAACAACACAAACTCCCTTTAAAGCCTCTCAACTTACCAATAAAACATGAAACACTTTAACTCATTTACCCAGAATCCATTAACTCCAACAAGAATACATCTCAAACTTTAGGTCATTTTATCTAAAAAAGGATCTCCATCTCTAAACAAGACTTATCCACTAAGGCTCAAACAAAAAACTCAATGAGGGACGTACCTGGAAAAAGATAGAATCTTACAACCTCCCTGCCTTATAAAAACTCATCCTCGAGCTACTCCAAGCATCACTATGAGGTTTCTACAAAAAGGTATATCAACTATGTTCACATATCATATCACCTCTCCCAAGTCTCCTCCTAAAATCACCCATGATTCTACTATACTCAAACCAATGATATAGTCTAACCCTGAATATATTTCTCACTATGATCCGCAACCCATATCAGATACTCTTCAAAGGATGCATCGACACAAAGATTGATGCCTACTACATCTATAACAAAAGAAGGTTCTGGATGATATCTTTGTAGTTGTATCACATGGATCATGTAATGAATGGAACTTTAGCATTTTGGAAGGGCTAAATGGTACGCCAAAGGACCAACCCTTTCCACTATTTCAAACAGACTAACAAACATAGGCGCTATCTTTCCTTGTTTTCTGATACGGTGTTTCCCCAACCTAGGAAACACCTGAAGGAAAACATGATTACTAACCTCAAATTATAGAGGTCATATCTGATGGTCGGCGTATGATTTATGTCTACTCTACATGGTCACCAGTCGTTGTATGATTAACTGGACTTTTTTCAGATGTCTCTTGCACAAGACTAGTCCCAACAAGTGCCGACTCACCTGCCTCTAGCCAACAAATAGGAAAACTGCATGGGCTTCCATAAAAATCCTCAAAACATTTAATTTGTATTTATTCATAGAATCTATTATTATATAAAAACTCCATGAGTTTCATATGTTTCTCCCATGAACCACAAAAATCAAAAACATAGGCTCATAACATATCCTCCAAAACGTGAATAGTCTATTCAGATTGACCATCAGTCCATAGATGATAGGTTGTTCTTAAAAGAACCCATGATCCAATTTCCTTATGAAGACCCTTCCAAAAACATTATTTGAAACAAGGATCTATGTCTGAAATGATACTCCTCGAAAAATCATGCAATGAAACCACCTTATGCATGTAAAGAATTTTTAGATCATCAGCTGTAAAGGTTCCCTTGATAGGTAAAAAGTGGGATACCATAGTCATTCAATCCATAAATACCCATATAGATTTTTTATTATGGTTTTTTTGGGTAATCCCATAAAAAACTCTATCATAACATCATCCCATTTCCACTCAGGAATGGGTAAATGCTTCAAAATCCCAGTTGGCCTCTCATGCTTGGATTTCACCTACTGGAAAGTTAAGCATCTAGCCATGAATCTTACCACCTTATTCTTCATTCTTGACCACTAGTATTTTATACAGAGATCATGATACATATTTTTCAAATAAGTATATATCGCCCATATAGAAGCATGAAACTCCCTCATTAGCTCCTTGTGCAAGGCCTTAGGAACCCATACTCAGCCATAGAAAAGAAGAGAATTGTCACTAGTGGGAGACCATCCTAATGGTGTCTCCCCATAATATAATTTGTCTCTTAGAACTAATCCCTCTAGATCAGAAAACTTATTAGTCTTAATCAGTTCAAAAAGCATGAGTATAATAGATTTCTAAGTCAGAGTCATTTGTCCCTCAAAATCCAAAACATTCATATGTATGTCTGCAAAAAGGTTCATTATATTCCACTCATCACAATAATCCCATACTACCTCTGTCATTGTCTTTTGGATCAAAGATTCAACAATGATGTTTCCCTTTCCTGGTGTATAATCCAATTCAAAGTCAAAATACTATAGATACTTGACCCTCATCCTTTCCTAAAGGTTCAGGTCCCGCTGAGAAGATATGTACCTGAGGATATTGTGATCTATGTATACCAAAAACCTCACACTCATGAGATAGTGTCTCCAACATCTCAAGTAATGTACCACTACTCACTACTAGAAAAATACCCTATACCAATAGTTTGAAACTGTTAGTATAGGCCTCCAAACCATTGGTATATCTTATACCAACGGTTTGGAGAACTGTTGGCTGGTAAGCTGTGGGGATAGGTCTATACCAATGGTTTTGGAAAAACTATTGGTATAGACCTATACTAATAGTTTTCAAAACTGTTGGTATAAGTAATATGAAAAATCTATACCATCGGTTCCATAAAACCATTGGTATATATATTTCAAAAAAGAAGCATTCTATTGGTTTTGATCCCAGTACCTCTGGTTTATGATTGAATGACCTAACCACTAACCTAACTTGACTTTTGTGAACATAATTTCATAAATATATATATGTATTATCATAAATATTTTAAATTTTGATTTATTTAATGTTCACTGTAAGAATATTCCATAAAAAATACATGTAATTATACCAACAGTTCTCAAAACCGTTGGTATAGACCTATACCAATGGTTTTGAGAACCGTTGGTATAGATTCTTTGATTTGGGACCTATACCAATGGTTTTGGAAAAATCGTTGGTATAGGGGGGACCTATGCCAACGGTTTGTCCAAAAACATTGGTATAGGGTCTCTATTATGGACCTATACCAATGGTTTGGCCAAAACCATTGGCATAGGTCCATAATAGAGACCCTATACCAATGGTTTTGGACAAACCCTTGGTATAGGTCCATATAAGTGACCTATACCAATGGTTTCTCCAAACCATTACTATAGGTCCCCCCTATACCAATGGTTTTGGGAAAACCATTGGTATATGTCCAAATTAGTGACTTATACCAATGGTTTTCGCCAAACTGTTGGTATTGGTCCATATAAGTGAACTATACCAATGGTTTTCCCAAAACAGTTGGTATAGATCTTATTTCTAGTAGTGACTGTTAACTCCAGATTGTGAGTAGGATAATTCATCTCATGCGGTCTCATCTTCCTGGATCCATAAGTAACCACTCGATCCTCCTGTATTAGAACATCTCTGAGTCCAACTCTGGATGTGTCACAGTACATGATATATTATTTACCCAACATAGGTAAAGTGGGGATAGGTGATGAGCTTGTCATACCTTTCATATCATGAAAATATTCTTCGTAATTATCCTACCAAATAAACTTCACCTCTTTCTTGGTCATCCAAGACATTGGTACTTCCAAATGGGATAAATCTTGGATAAAATGTAGTAATAACCTACTAAACCTAGAAAGCTCTAAATTTTGAAGAATTTATTAGGATGATATCATGGATAATACTTTCTCTAGTTCCACTGACACTTCTTCCTCTGAGATGACATGACCCAATAAGTGAACCTTATTAATCCAGAAACTACGTGTTGTTAGCTTGGCATAAATCAGATTCTCTCTCAATGTACTCAAGATGATGTCAAGATGTTTGGAATGATCATCTGTTGACTGGGAGTACATTAAGATATCATCAACAAAAACCACCAAAAACTAGTCTATAAAATTATTAAATATCTTATTCATTAATTCCATGAATACCATAGGTGAATTAGTCAACCCAAATGGCGTCAGTATGAATTCATACAAGCCATACCTACTCTTAAAAGTAATCTAAGGTATTTTTGATGGTCTCACCCTTAACTAATGATATCCTAATCTCAAATAAATATTAGATAATATATTATCACCTATCAACTGATCAAAAATTTCATCAATGTGTAGAAGAGGATACTTTCCTGACCGTCATCTGGTTCAACCTCTAATAATTCACACATAAGTGAAAATACCCATCAGCCTTTTGGAGAAGAGAAATGGAGAACCCTGAGGAGATTTACTAGGCCATATGAAGCCTTTATATTCTAGATCTTCCAACTGAAATTTCAACTCTTGAAGCTCTCCAAGTTTTATTCAGTAAGGTAGGGTAGAAACTAGATCTTCTCCAGGCACCAACTCGATCAGGAACTTGATCTCTTTCTCAGGTAGTAAGTCATAGAAGTCATCAGGGGAAACATCCTAAAAATAGTCTACCACAAGAGGAAAATAATTTTTCTGCTTTCCATCATTATCTAGAGTAAGACCCACTATATGATCCATGAGGAAATCCAATCTGAACTAAATTGGTCCTACACAACCAACCTGAAGATCCCACTCACCTTGGTGAAAATAGCTTCCTCCTTCTGGAGATAGAAAGGTAACTCTCATCCTATAATAGACAATATGATCCTAGTATAGAACTAAGCAATCCATACCAAGGATCAAGTCGAAGCCTATCATTTCCAACATGAATTATTCCCAAAAGAAATAGTAGCCACCAATCTCTAGAGAACACGTCTTGAAACATTTGTAATTATATGAACACACTCACAATGGTGTGTCGATGGTTAAAACTCCATCAAATATTTCCACATAAAATCCCAAACCATTTTCAAAAAGAATGGATAGAAAATAATGTGATTCTTCTGTATCAAACAAATCACAAGATAAGGTAGATGATATAATAATTGTACTTCTGACGGTATATGGTCATGCATCCACATTATCTAGAGTAGTTTTCATAATTGAAACTAACTTTCCCTCTTCCCTGGGATCAAGTATGACTACCATAAGATATTTCCCTTTTTTGGTACTACTTCTCATACACCGGGGTACCACGTCCCATGCCTCAGCCTGAACGGCCTATGGAACTCTAGCTACTAGCCTAATGAGGGGTAGATGAGCCCCTTCCTAAATCTGGTTCCTATTTTGATTCCCTTCCACTAGTTTTCTATGAAAAGTTCATATAGATACTCTGAAGATAACCTAGTCTACCACAAATATGACATTCAACTATGGGGTAAGGACATTGTAGGCACTTGTGTAAAAACTTACCAAACTGATAGCACTGGAATGGAATATGATCTTGAGATGGTTGTCCACTACCCTAACTTATCTTCCCACTACTACCTTGTTGGAAACTTTAATAGTGTCTCTTCTTACCAATCAAATAAGAGTTCCCAAATCACCCTTCTAAAACATCATGATCACTACTCGGGGCCTCTCTTAGATTACCTCCTATGATGAGTGACTGTTTCATCATGTCCTCAAAGATTCTTAAATAGAAAACGTTTACCTACAAACTGATATCATAGTTAAGATCATCATGAAAACATCTCACCCTAGAGATCTCATTAGCTTTCGAGATAGCTCATCTTAATTCACAGCTTCTTCTAGAATACCCCACCAATGCTTGGTAGGTCCAAGAAGCATATATGCAATAAGATTCACCCTCTTACCTGCAGGTGTGTTGAGATGCTTGAAGATTATCTGGAATAACTCAATATAGAACTTAGCTTCCTTGGGTCCTCCTTCCCCCATAAACATTGGCATATGTTTAAGCTGAAACTCTCTTTTCAACTCATACATCAAAGGAACGGTATAAACAGTATCCCTTTACATGGATCGCATAACCCTCAGGAATATATTGTGAAGTTGAACATCTGTCTACTCCTTAGGAACTAAAGGAAGATTTATTTTATTTTTTTAGGAGTGTGATGATTTCCAATCTTCTGATGCTCAATTTGAAGATGATGAGTAGTCATTTTCTCTATAAGGAAAATGCTCACATTAGAGAACTATCTAGAAACAAGGTCAAACTCAATAGGTGACTATGATAGAAAACCATTGACTTCTGGTCTCTCTAGACATAGATTACAAGTGTTTTATCATGACACGACAACTCATTTCATTTATCTAGTGAAACAAATATCTCATATCACAGTTCAACAGGCAAGTACATATCACATGAAAAAATAGATATTCTCTTATCATAAAAAATGCATGTAAATATATCTATATGTGCCTATTATGATGCATGTATTCTCATATTGTTCCATATTAGACCGTGATTAAAAATATCAAAAAAAAAACAGTAACATTATAAAATAATTACCTCACACAACATGTGAATCGCCCAAGGTGAAATAACATCAATTGTAACAAGTACACATTACAAACAGTAATTCCCATCCCTGGGCACTTGGATTTTCCCCCATGCATGGGTTAGATAATCCCATGCATAATCTCATTACCAATTCCTGACACATCCTAATCTTTATTCTACCTTTCCCAAATAATAAATCATAATAAAATAAAACCTTATCCTTTGATACCACTATGTAACGTCCCCTGTTCTGTTACTCTCTGACATGGAAAGAAAGGGTTGGTTATGTGACCTCAATCGTACCTCCCTGTATGCCTAAGGCATCCAACTAGCAGCAGGGGTGTGTGTATAGTGGGGAGAATTACCCCTAGTATAAAGTGTCATAGAATTATAAAAAACCATAATAAACAAAAATAATCAAAGTATATACATAGAGGAAGACAATAATAAAATTCAACTGAATAATCCAATAAATAATAAAGGAATAATGTAATGATATTCTAAAATGTAACTAAATTTCATGATAGAAACAATATAAGTAAAAGATTAGCATACTTAAATAAAATACTAAGTCCCGAGTCCTAAACCCTAAATCAGTCCCAAATCCAAACTTCAATCTGTCAGCAAACAAGAAAATCAATAGCAAGGTCCTTTTCCCTTGTCCAAACCATCATCCATGTAATCTGGTCAAGTACCAAATGGTTTCACAAATAGGGTTTGAGTACAACTCAGTAGGTCAACACCACTATATCTAAATAAAATAGTCTGATAAGATGTGTATTAAATAAAGTAATAAATAGGTGTATTAATTAATTTAACAATTAATTAAATACAACAAAAACCTGTTTCAGCTCCATGCTGGAATATCTTTGATCATTTCTTATAACCATGACAACCACAACCATATAACCAAGGTAAAATAACTTTCTTTTACACCATGATGAAATATATTTGATTGTTTCTTACAACCATGCCACCCACCACTATATAACCATGGTATAGTCATAAAAAAATCCAGGTCAAAGCCTATAATCATTAGATCATCTGGTTTAAATCCCTATAAGCATTACGACATGGGACTAGTAATAGCCTGCTCTCTATAATCATTACAACATGATACTAGGCCAATCCTACTCAGTATCATTATTACAGTATATAAGTGTTCATATTCTAGGGCCAATCCCAATATATAATCATTTCAGAATGGAACACAATCTATGTTATACAACATGGATAACATAATATCACATCAAAATTATCAATGGCTAATTATGTTAATTATTATTTTTCTTTCATATATCACTTGTAATTATATCATAATTGATTAAAAGTTATATCAAGGATCAATAAGCTACAATTTAGGTACTCTATATCAAGCAATCACCTAAGGTTTCATATCATGCAAAACACACTTTAATCCATTAGGCAATTCATTTATATTTATGGTCCACTCACCCAATGGGAAGCCATAAGTTAGGGAAAAGGCCAGTTGAAACCAAAGGACTTTAAGGAATAATATCATTAATTATTTAATTTATTCATATTTACATTATGTGGAGGAATCACAATATTTCATAAATTTTAATAATTATCAAACCATAGGGTTAAGATTTAGACCCCCTGCCTTTAACCGATAATCCAACAATGCTCCCAATGTAAAACTCCCATGAGGAAGAAGGTGTAGATGATTGTAAATATGTTCCTAGATAAAAACTAATCAAGATAAAAACCAATAATGCAATCATTAAAGGGATTTCACCACAATTTTTAGAGAAGAAGGAAGAGAAGGGGGAAACCTAACCAGAAAGACTTACTGGGGATTTATTACACAAACAAGATGTCTAAAAAGGAGGTTGAAACCCCAAAATTTCCTAGAGAATTCCCTAGGTTTGAGAGGAGAAGAGCTACAGCCAAAACAAATGATAATCAATCCACACATCATGTTTAAAATAGTAGGTTGGGGAATTACATAGTGTGTAATGTAGTTACACATTGTGTAAATATTTTTATTGGAATACACTGAGAAAACCATTGCCTCAAATTTATTTAATTAAAACCCTTAAACAATTACATGATGTGTAATCCCTTTACATGGCATGTAAATTTCTTACATATGGTTTTTCATCACTTTTTCCCTTTTAAAAACCTGAAATCCCTGTAAATCCTATTAACTTACCAAGAACTCATAAAACACTTTATATCATTTTCCTAGACTCCATTAAATCAAATAAGCATACATCCCTGAATATTAGATCATTTTCTCCAAAAATGGCTCTCTATCTCCAAACAAGACTCAGCCACCAAGGCTCAAATGAAAAAAATCAATGAGGGTCATACCTAGAAAAAGAGGGGATCTTACAATTTGGCCAGACCAATTAGATATGGATAAAAATATGGATACGATGCATGAAAATACATGTTCCAAATGAAAACAAATAATTCCACATAAAGAATAATTTGAGTTTCTTGAGTGGTTGTTTGAACATATGACCCAAGTATTAAAGATAATCTGTGTGCAAGTTTTAATAAGACTAGCATATCTCTAAATAATCTCATCATGGATACCTATATAAAAGTAGATAATAAAAAAAAGATGATAAAAAAAGATGAATCACTATTGTATGCATGTGATTTATTATCAAATGTAAAAAATATAAAGTACCATACAAGGATAAATCTTAATAAATTAAGAATATTTTATTTTCCAATGAAATGAAAATATTGAAAACTAAAAGAGGGGTTAGCATGAAGAGTTCTCACTAAACTAGAGTTGAATGGAAAAGTGTTTTTGTGTGTATATTAAAATCTCATCCTTTAATAGTATGGAGATCTACCTTATTCTCATATTGTGTTTGTTTGTTTTTATTTGAATGAAAAATTACAAGTGATGGAATTTGGGGGGATAAATTAAATAGAATGTATAAATATTGCAATCATCATACAATATGAATATTTATCTATCATGGAGAGTTATAATTGTTGTCTTGATTAATCCTTACAATATTGTTTGGTGTGTCAAAAAAATTTACAGTTGATTTTTTATTAAAACCTTACATTATAAAGTCTAATAAAGGGAATCCCTTGAGGTGGAGCTAAGAAGATGAAAATGCTTCTAGAAGCTATTATTTTGTGTGAATTTGTAAATTTGTACTATATTTAAAGAATATTTAAGGTGAGGTATGCCAATCATATGTTTCTCATCCTTATTTCCATTTGAATAAATTATGAACATTAAGGGGGTGATTATAAAGTAAAAATTATAACTTTAATGGGGATAAATATATATTTCACTCTAATTATTTTGATATATTTTTTTAGATGAGTGTTAGTAATAAAAATTCTTATAAAATATATTTTATCATCTCTTTAAAGTAGAACATAGTTTTGGTATCACATATTAGACAGTTTATAGATTGTTTTGATGTGTAGATTAATCACACTTATTTTCTATGCTGAGAATTTCTCAAATAGATTAAGAGTTTATTATTTTATGACTTATTACTAAGTAACATTTGATGACACCCCTCTATCAAGAAAATAATACATTATCTCTCAAGAAAGGGAGAGAATAAAGGAGAGAATATAAAAAAATTAGAGAGAGAGAGAGAAAGGAATTTAAATAGATTATCATAATTTCCCTTATATTTACACCTGTGTTTTTATTATCAATATGGGGGAGATAAAATAACTACTTAGAGAGAACAAGGACTGTTGAAGATATATTCATATCAATTTATTATAAATTAGTTTAAAGGTATTTGAAAAAAATACAACGGTGGAGATCTAAGAACCCAATAGATATCATAGGTTGTGTTTTTTTCAATAATATAGTAAATATTTATTAGTTTCTTGGTGTGTTGGGTGGTGGAGGAAGATACCAATAAATATAATGATAAAGTTGGCCTTTGTACTAGGAAATAGCATGCTACTGTTTGGAGAACTTTTGAAAATAAATTCAAGGATAATATTTATACATATGATGATTAGATATTTGGTTAGTAAAGAATCAAAGACAAATATTATTGAATCTGGAAGTCCTATCTACAACAGTTTTAGAATTAATTTGAGAAGTTTCCCATTATGAATATAAAAAATCTATGTTTGATAGAGAACAAGTTTTTTAAAAAGTTTAGAGAATCCTTCCATAAAGTACTAAGCATGAAGGATACTATTATAGTAACCCAAAATTTTCATACATAGATATTACATCTAAATATATGAATATTCTTTACATAACATCACCAACCATGCTAGAGATAAACTTAGAAACATAAACAACTTGTTCATAATATTTTTACATCATATCCCACTTAGATCTTCATAACTATCACCCTTTTTAGACATATCATACATAAAACCTTTCTTTAGAACCTAGTAAAGGAAATATAATAAAGTTTGAGATTTGATTCTCATTAAGGGTAAACAAGGGAGATATCAATGATCATATAATCATAAAATGAGGAAAATGGCATGAGAATATGATATTAACATTTGAAAACCATACCCTACATATCATAGATCATAATATTTATTCATGTCATAAATATTGGTGGTTTATAGACATGAATCATAAAGAAATAAAATAACATGAGCCATGAGAACATAATATAGGCATATGACATGGATTTTTGGCCTAAAAATATATATATAATATTATTTACTTAGTATCTAGGTATCTTTTCCAAGAATATCATAGAGGAATATTTTTACTCTCCAAACCATTATAGTAATCAAGTTTTACTCCCAATACTATCATGGTGGACAGTGTCCTATACTAAACTGGGTTTACTCCCCATTCTAGTCCTGTTTATCTCATTTGATATCAATATTTACCTATTTTATTGGAGGGAGATATAGGTCCTACCCATAACATAATGAAAATCATACATATTTGTTCCATAAGATTATAAACCATTCATCATATCATAACCCATGAAAATAAATATGTTTCATAAACATTTCATTATAGAATAACCCGTGGAAATAGAATGGGTTTCATAAAAATAATTCCATCATAAACATAAAATATATAGATAAAGAATAAAAGTGGTTTCCTTGTATCATATTCCTAGTAAATCATAAGAAAAATTGAATGTTTTTTTATTGATGAATCAAAATATCATTAAAATATTATTAAGGAAAATACCCTTTTAATTTTAAAATCACTTATTTAAAATCTAAAAAGTTTCAAAATACTATGGAAAAAACTTTCATCAAAAATAACCATCAGAACATGTAAAGTAAGTTTCAAAAAATATATTGTTCATAATGGTGATAAATTACATTCATTTTGTATAAGTCTAAAAAACATTCCATCCATAATTTTGTCAGAAAAGTCACAAAGTACCTCATTTGGAAAATGATAATAATATTCTATTCAAACCATTTTTTAAAAAAGTAAAACATGGTTAAAAATGACTTTAAACAATCATATGATACTATTAAAAACCATATTTAAAAAAATTATAGAACATGGATATGGAAGAAAAAATTTATGGAAGAGGGAAATGGAGTCGATTTTCCTTAAAAACATATTTTCAGTATCTTGAGTACCAAAAAGTGAGAAAAATGAATGGAAAACCTATATTTTCAATAAATAACCATAGGATAAGAAAATTAATGAGTATATTTATAGGATGGTCATAATATTTTATCATTATAATTTTAATTATAAACAATCCTGATAAACAATGATATTGTAGCATTAAACCCCTTGCCTCAGATCTGATGTCCTTTGTACATTTTGTATCCTCATTTATAATAAATATAGGTTTATTATAAATATTATTCTAGAACCATGATCTAATATATCAAACCATATATGATTTAATTTTATCATTTTATCACTCATTTATTAAAAATTCGTTATTAAATCACTATTTTGTGTGATAATTATTTCATTTTTCATGTATGTTTTGGTTTTCTAGTTTTGGTACTTGTAATTTGATCATAGTTACACCATATCCATAATGTTAATAATGGTATAAATATCATATATATTAATTATATATATATTTATATACATCACTAAAATTTGGGGATTCAGAAATGGATTACACTGTTCATGGAGATGGTAAGTTGTACGAATGCATCAATGTTGTTTTGGTTTTTCAAAAGATAGAATGAAAGAAAGGTAAATATTAATTCAATTGTAAAATATAATTAATATATCTTTTATAGTATATATATTTATAAAATTCTTCCTAATTACCATCTAATTAAAATATAAATGAAAAAAAAACACATCGCTTTGTGGAGGTGGCAGTCCACCTGTACGCACGAACGACGTTATCATTTCCCAAAAGATTGAATGGTAAGAAGGTGGACTTGATATTATAATTCCATAGATATAATTGTTTTATAAATATCATATATAAATATTAAATCCATAATAATACCTATCCATAAAATATGGTGATGAAAAATGAATTGTATCACTATGTGGATATGGTAAGTTGTACGCACGCATGATCGATACTTTCATTTATCTTTTTTTTGAAATAGGGTTTATAATAGTGTTTTCATAATCATAATAAAATTTTAGTATATTTATGATATTTAAGTTATTATTTTATGAATAATATAACATATTTATATGATATAAAAGAAAATTTTAAAATAAAGTGATTGGGTAAGGCAATTAGCTCTTCTTTGAAATGTCTCCTTTAGATCTCCTCTAAAGGAATCTAGGGTTGGTATTTTGGGAAGACCAAAACCTATAGGATATGGATATATAAGTGTAGAATATGAATTGGTAGATTTTGGTTAATATATATGGATAATTTTGGTGTTAAGAAGAGAAAGAAGGGTGTCCTTTTATAACTGAGGGGAGGGGCACTCTTGGAATTTCTTAAAATATTAAATTAATATAAATTAATTTTGATATCCAAATGGATCCAAAATTATAATATTTAAATATAATATGATTATTATTATAAATCATCTCATCGAATAAAATTGAAAAAGTTTGTATCACATTTTGACCCTTATCTTTTATTTTAAACCCCATGTTAACCCTTTTGACAATTACTATAATATTAAAGTTTCTACTCATTGAGGGTTAATAATGTTACTATAAAATAAAAAATGACCCATAAATTGACCATGGTTGATTTTTAAAACCATATCCCATTAATTTTTCTAAATCTAATTTTTTATGAATTTTATGTCATTTAATATAAAATTGTTTATTATAAAATATCATTAATGTCATTTATGACACTATTCATTTAATTTAACTTTAAATACATCAAGAAAACAGGGGAATTAAAATATAATGTTTTCACACCACCCTAATATTTTATATATATATATATATATATATATATAATTTATGGTGTACATTAACTCATTCAAATTATATCACTCTTAATAATTTTAAATTCATTTATTATATTATTTTTATTATTTGGAGAAATACTCCATCGATGTTTCATAAAAATTAGAGTCCTTATATAATTACTAAAAATTAAAAATAATTTTTATCAGGAAAATAATTTCATAAATAATAAAATATATATTTATATTTATACATAACTTTATTTTGTCTCTATGTGGATGCATAAGATATATTAGAAATAAATAGAGTGATATTTTGTAACTTTCTTTAATTTAAATATTATATAGGTAATTCTCATAAAACAATGTACATTAAACTAATCAATTTGTATCCTAAGGCGCTAAGGGTAAATTTCCATTTATATAATAAGAATTATGATGAAAAATTATGTCCTTAACACTTATTTCTATCCTACATTAACCCAATTTACCCTTTAGAGCCATTGAATGAGTTTAAAAGGGTTATCTTTTAAGTCGATATTGTGAATTTAGCAAAGGAAAAAAACATAACCTAATGTTCATAAGGGTCATTCCCTAAAATCATTAGGGTCATTCCCTAAGTTCATAAGGGTCACCAGTTAACAATATTTTTGGTGAAATCTGAGTGTGATAATGAAATACTTGACTTCAATTTCAAAATATCATAGTTTGTTGATCTATCCATGATTAAAACCAAAAATTATAGAGAATTACATTGGAAGATCATAGAATGAAATTTCTAAGAATTTTAAATATAATTATTTGAAATTAATTATCATGATCAGAGCTAGATATATTTTTAAGAATATTTAATGATAAGATAATGTTGCTAAAATTAAAGAAGGATTTCCATATTCAAATATAGAAAATATTATTCATGATATTCTATGAATAAAATGGTAGAAGATACAAAGATTCAAATAGAGGTGACCTAATATTGTTGTTGTTGAATAATGTCTCTATATCGAAAGAGAAGAAGCTGATGAGATTTTAAAGGAACTGGTCTTATGCGTCAAGGAAGAAGAAGAAGAAGCAACAGGTTCACAGACCCATCCTATGATACCCTGGTATCATAGAATCCGGTAGAAGAAGAAAGAAAGAGAGGGCCTATGATATATCCATATACTAAATTCTGATATAGAAGTAAGATTGTAAAGAAAGACATCATGGAGTATTCGGTTATCTACAAGAGCTAATCATTCTGAGTTTAATTCAATACAACAAATCCGACATGCAATCACTACAAGAAAAACATAATTTAGCAGAAATTTAAATTAGAATGAATTCATGTGTTGGGGAATATTTTTGTGATATTTTTTTATTATGGTTTTTTATTTAGTGGTGGTTCGTTTAGCAGTAGTTTAAACTGCCACTAAATATTATGTGATGTATTTTATTTTAAATTTTTTAAAATTATTTTCATTTTTTTTATTTTTTTATTAATAATTGTTTATTATTTATTATTTATTATTTATTAGTTTTATTTATTCTTTATTCTTTATTCTTTATTCTTTATTCTTTATTCTTTATTATTTTTTCTTTTTTCTTTTTTCTTTTTTCTTTTTTCTTTTTTCTTTATTCTTTTTTATTTATTCTTTTTTCTTTATTATTTATTCTTTATTATTCATTATTCACTATTTATTATTTCTTATTTATTTTTTATTATTTATTATTTACTATTTATTATTTAAAAACTACCTTTAAATTTAAAAAATCAACCAATTAAAATTCCAAATTTAGTGGTGATTTTAATCGTTGTTCAAAAACCTCCACTAAATGGGAGTTTTTTTCCATAAATCGGTGAAAATTAGTGTAATTTTTATAAATTTTCTTCTAAATAGTGTTTTCTTATAGTGATACAGTACTTTTTATTGTATTATAGCAGTCGAAGACCTGTTTATTGAGGAGGAAGATCTCATTTGTGTGATATTGTTACATCTAGATTAGAAAGGTGGATCTTTTTCATAGGTTTGTAAGGATGACCAGTGAAGAGATGGAGGCTACCAATATAATCCAACCCCATTGCAGTCAGATGACTAAATATATTTTTGGAGGAATATGTTATCAACATATATCTTTTGAGAAGTAGATGATACCTTACCAAAGGTCTATGATGATAGCAGACCACCTATTAAGTGTGAGGAAAACACTTGGTGAAATGATGATACCTTCCCACCCCTTGTATGAATTGTAGAGTGGATGATGCCTTTATAGGAATTTGAAATCTCTATAATTAATTAGTGATAATTTTTGTCTCAATGAGAATCAAACATGGTAATAAGTTGGTACCTGCATTAGGACTGAACCGTGTAAAAATATTGTGTATTTATTTCATACTTTCCTCCCCTATCCCCCCCCCCACTTAGGTGATTTCACACATTCCTGGGCACTTAAACCCTTATTTATCCTTTAGAATACATGAATTACTTTATAGGTTTAGCTCACATTACAAGTCAATATTACCTTACCTAACTTAACTATTAATATATTTTCATGGTTATTTCATGTTTGAGTGTAGGGGAATGGTCCTTTCATGTTTGTGTTCCTTATGAAGTAGTACAGTGTTTGGAGGATAAAATAGGCTTGTGTCGTCATTCTGGGCATCTAAAACAAGAAAGATTTATTATCATATTTTTTACTTCATTTATATCATCTTATTATCTTAAAAAATTGTAAAAATAGAGATGATATTTAATTTTTCATTACACTGATTCTATGAAACATAAACCTATTTAAAATAAATGGGTGTGAATTGGCATTCAATCATTAAATTCCTATGTCTTCTCATCCTCCATGAAAAAAATAAAAAAATAGAAAAAAATAGGAAATAATAAAAGGGAGAATAAGGATGAATCCACTCATTGAATTTATTATTTGAATAATGAATAATTCTATAAAAATGGTATTTTGGTGTTATATCTTATAAGGGTAATTTAATGAGGTATCTTTCCTATAGTTTCACATGAATATTCATGAATTATATCTAAGATTTTAACCTCCTTATATTAGATTTAATTTTTAAATGTATTTTCCCACCAACACCTACCCACAAAAATTACCTTTAAAAAACTCATTATGGAATACATTTTACATCCTACAATTTTTAGAATTATAATTTTAACAAGCATATGGTGATACATGCATTTTTCCCTATTATGAGCATAACTCTAGATATAATTTCTCTTGAGTGAAGGGTGACATGAATTTCTAAGTGATATTGGTTGTTATTGGTTTATGAATGAATAATTGAGGTTGAAAAAATTTACATTTGAGAGAATCAAATTAAAGGAAATTATTTTTCATAAATAAGGAATGATGAATTTTATTTTGGAAAAGACCTTGGAAAATTCTATCATTATTGATTTTTGTATGGATTTGATATGGATATATGATGATTTCCCGAGAGTGAAATCTGTAATAGTGGATGAATTTATAGAGAATGTATTTTAATTATCTTTACTTTTTAATTAAATGATTTTATTCTCACCATTTTCATATTTCATGGGTAATTATCACATATTTACTTTATAGGTGTATTTTGGATTTAATTTCAAGCATGGCATAAAAAGTCTTTTTTAGTGATTTTATTATTATTTTTTATTAATTAATTTAATGAGGAACTTCGGTGATGGCATGGTGGTATTTGAGAAGGTTCATAGCAACGAAGTTTCTTTGGAGGTATGGGGTTCGAATCCTGGGAGACCGCTCTTGGGAGGATTTCTGCCTCCCCCGGTCTTCTCACCTTGTCGGGTTACCCAGTGCTACATTGGGTGGGGAAAAGGGTGTAGTCCACATAGCTAATGGATTTCTATGTCGAACCATCACTTATCAGGTTGTCACCCTAAAGTAATCTCTTCTATCTTGGCCGACAATGGATCCTTCCTGGTTTGGGCTCTCTCTAGAGTGATCCCTTCATAGGGAGGGGGGTTCCAGGGTGGAGGGTTCAAAAAGGACACTCCTAGGGATTCCATTTCTTAAATAGTAATTTAATGGCCATACTTCTTAATCGGAGTTTTTCATGATTTTAAGATAAAGGGGAAGCCCTTATGTATGGGTCAGTTGGGAATGTGTAATAGTTGTATGGTCAAACTTAATATTCATAAGACTAATCATATGGGTGAGATGAGGAACTGGAGCTGATATCATTAAAATGAGTCCATAAATGTTACCAAACCATAAAAAGTCATACATAAAGGTTACTACAATATGAAAAGTCGTATGTAAAGGTTACCATTCCATGGAACTCAATACATAAGGGTTACATCACTGAATTCCTAGATATATAAGCAATTAACCTTGGTTACAGAAGTTTAAATATTGATACATAATAGTGACTTTGGAAGTGTGATCCATACATAATAGTCTCATCATAATTTTAAAGGATATTTAATTTTTATATGTACTTACCTAAAGGTTACTTCAAATGAAAAAATTATATATTAGAGGCACTTCACTCTAAGAAAAGACACATCATATCCTTTTCTAAACCCAGAGAATGGAATGTTAAAAATGGACTTTATCAGTACTAAAGAAGTGTTGACTATCAGAAAAAGATTAAAATCCCTATACTTTTATCAGTGCTAAAAATCATTGATAAAGGGGTCTTTTATAAATGCTATTAGAAGCTCTTAAAGGGTTCCTTTATGATCTCTTAAAAAAATTCCGGTAAAGGGGCATGGTGCAGTGTGTTGTAACAGCACCAGTGCGGTGTTCTGTAACATCACATTACAATAGAAAAAACACCACCAAATTATAAAAAATCAAGTACCAATACATAATTAAAATGAAATAAAATTTAAAACACAAATACAAGAAAAAACACTATATTATATACATTTCAAACATTGGTTTATACAATTACATAACTACAAATTATTATATACATTCAAAAATATCAATGTTCCTTTGTCTTTTGATCCTAACCCCTACTTGAGTAGAAAATTCACCTATATAATAAAAAAAATATTATGTTAGTAATAATATAAAGAAATAAATTAATATAAAGTGTTAATTTTAAAAAAAAAACTTTGATTCATACTAGGAACATTGAGTATCAGATTGAGTTGCGATGGATTCTTGTATATCACACTATTTATTATTCATATTCAAGCATTGTCTCTATTAAAATTAACTAAATAATTATAAGATAAAAATTATAATTAAAATATTTAATTAATAGAAGATAGAATTATGATAAAACAATCTAGAAGATAGAATTATGATAAAATGACACTTATATATTGAAACGAAACACTTGGAGTCATATCGGTCACACCATGCATCAGATTGAGGTGTGCTTGATTCCTAAACATATCAAATGACTTAAGGATTGTTTTCATAAATTATAAAAATAATATGAATGTGTTTTCTCAGTTTTGAGTACGTCACTTGTCTTTTTCACTAAAATATCATTTTAAACTGGAAACACACACTTTGACTCATACTGATCACATCGTGTGTCAGTTATACATGATAATGATTCCTAAACATAAAAAATTAATTATCAATCATTTTCCTAAATTATTAATACAATCTGAGCATGTTTTCTTTGTTTTTGTTGAGTGACACTTTTTGAACTAAAATGAAAATTTTAAACTAATAATGGACACATTGAGTCATAACGGGAACATCGTGTATCGGATTGAGGTGTGGGTGATTCTTAGAGGTTGAAATGACTTATGGATCATTTTATTGAAGTAGAAAAACAATATAAAAACGTTTTCATGGTTTTGAGTAGGTCATTTGTCCTTTTTACAAAAATTGATGTCAATTTTAAATAAAAAATGTACTTGGAGTCATACCAGTCACACCATGTGTCGGATTGTTGTGAGTCCAATTCATACACATCTAAAATGACATATGGATCATTTTTCTAAATTATGAAAACAATTTTAATGTGTTTACTTGGTTTTGAGTACGTCACTTTTATTTTTAACTAAAATTTTGTTTGAAACTGGAAACACGCACTTTGACTCATACCGATCACATCATGTTTTAGTTTGATGTGAGACTGATTCCTACACATCATAAGTTAATTATGAATCAATTTCCTAAATTATCAAGAAAATATGAGTATGTTTTCTAGATTTTCAGTGAGTGAAACTTTTTGAACTAAAATGTCGATTTTAAACTGATAACGAACACTTTTTGCCATACTGATAACATCGTGTATTTTATTGAGGTGAGGTCGATTCCTACACATCAAAAATGACTTATGGATTGTTTTCCTAAAGTATTAAAACAATCAAAATATGTTTTCTCAGTTTTGAGGTCATTTTTCCTTTTTACTAATATTAATTTCAATTTTAAATAAAAAGATGCACATGGATTCATACTGGCCGCATCATGTGCTAGATTGAGGTTTGACTAATTCTTACACATCTAAAATGAATTATGGATAATTTTCATAAAGTATCAAAACAATATGTATGTTTTTACTCAATTTTTAGTATGTCACTTTTCTATTTCACTAAAATGTAATTTTAAACTGAAAACATGCAATTTGAGTCATACTGGTCACATCATGTGTCAGTTTGATGTGATACTAATTCATACACATCAAAAATTACTTATGAATCATTTTTTAAATTATCAATAAAATCCAAGCATGTTTTCTTGGTTTTTAATGAGTGACACTTTTTGAACTGAAATGTCAATTTTAAATTGATAATGGACACATTGAGTCATACTAGGAACATCATGTATCAAATTGAGGTAAGGGTGACTCATACATGTCACAAATGAGTTATGGATCATTTTAATAATTTATCAAAATAATAAGAATTATTTTAATCGGTTTTTGAGTAGTTGAGATGTCCTTTTTACTGAAATTGATGTCAATTTTAAATAAAAAGATGTACTTGGAGTCATACTGTTCACACCGTGCTTCGAATGAGATGTGGCCAATTACTACATGTCTCAAATGACTTATGGATCATTTTCCTAAATTATTAAAAATAATAAGAATGTGTTTACTCAATTTTCAGTACATCACTTGTCTTTTTTACTAAAATGTTATTTTAAACTAGAAACACACACTTTGACTCATACCGATCACATCATGTATCAGTTTGATGTGAGAATGATTACTACATGTCACAAATGATTTATGAATCAATATCCTAAATTATCAAGAAAATCTGAGCGCATTTTCTTGGTTTTCAGTGAGTGAAACTTTTTGAACTAAAATATCGGTTTTAAACTGATAATAGACACTTTGAGTCATACCAGAAACATCATGTATCAAATTGAGTTACAACTGATTATTACACATCAAAAATGACTTATGGATCATTTTCTTAAAGTATCAAAACAATCAAAATATGTTTACTTAATTTTGAGTTTGTAAGTTGTCTTTTTTACTAAAGTTAATGTTAATTTTAAATAAAAAGAAGAACTTGGAGTCAAACTGGTCACGTCGTGTGTAAGATTGAGGTGTGGATGATTCCTAAACATACCAAAGTATCAAAAAAATCCTAACTTCCAATGTTACCATGATTTCCATTGTCTTTATTTGTCAAGCTTCTAACACTACATATTGAGTCGATGTTCTTATCTGAAAACCCTTTATCATTGTTGAAATCCAGAAGACAAGAGGAAGTGCATGTTCCCATTATAGCATAAGAATTCATCATAATGGTCACATGATCTTCCTATACTCTTCTATATTTCAAAAACAAAAAAAAATCATCTAAGAACATCGACTCAATATGAAGTGTTGGCATGTCAACAAACAAAGTCAATGGAAATGAAAATCGTGGTAACATTGGCAGAAACAAATATTTTACCTATTTTGTGGCTTGTTATAGATAGTTTAAAAAAAATATGAATTCCCAAAACATATGTGAAAAAACTAAAAAAAAGTATTAGATAAAAATGATAAGGAAATTAACTTATAAATAGTAGATAAAATTATGATAAAATTAATTGAATAAGTAATAGGAATTCGTATTTTCATTATGGTTGTATACATTATTGATGCATTTCCTTTTTTTCATTATCTCAGTTTCAGGCTCTAAGTCCAATATTTCAAGATGATAATCTTCGAACAAACCACCCCAACTCAAATAAAATAATCCACCTGTATACAAAAACAATTATTATAAGAGTAATAATAAAAATAAATTATTTAAACATAAATATGAAATAATAAATTAATTCTATAGATAATTATTTTACTGTGCAAACATCAAGATTACCTCTAGGATTGAGTAGTGGATAGAACTTGAAGTAAAGTGATAAATTTCAAAATTAAAGGGGTGAAAAGGTTTTGAGGGTGAAGAATTCTGTGGAATTTTTGGTGAAGAAATGCATGAAATATGGAAAGAATACCCCAACTCGAACAAAATAATCCACCTATATAAGAAAACAATTCCTATGTGATTAATACTAAAAAAATTAATTAAACATAAATATGAAAATACATTAATTATATAGACAGAGATTATACTATGAAAACATCAAGATTACCTTTGTGATTGATCAATGGACAAAAATTGAAGGAAAGTGATAAATTGCAACAGTGTAGAGGTGAAATTTTTTTGAGGGAGAAGAAGTTTGTGGATGTTTTGGTGCAGAAAGGCATGAAAGATGGACAGACCACCCTAAATTAAACAAAACAATCCACCTATATAAGAAATCAATTCTTATGTGAGTAATACTAAAAATAAATAAATTAAACATAAATATAAATTAAAACATTAATTCTATGGAAAATGATTTTATTGTGAAAACATCAATATTACCTATGAAATCCAAAAACACACACCCGAAGAATATCCTCTATGGTCTGGATCATTTTCTCTAAATTCCCAATAGTCTAAGGATGATAATTCATACTCAGCTTCAATTGATTCCCCATCATCTTCTATAAGCCTTTATAAAACTAAGATTTTAACTGAGCTTCTCTATCAAATACCACACTCAAAGGCACTCCATGTAGCTGTATAATCTCCCAAACATAGATCATTCCTAGATCATCCACTGAGTTATTCTCCTATATTGTCATGAAATGAGCCACCTTGGACAACCAATCCACTACAACCCACATGGTATATCGACCTCTCGAGGTTCGGGGCAACCCTATCATGAAGTCCATTTTCACCTCATCCCACTTACACACCAGCACTAGAAGTGGCTTGAGCAACCCTTTGGGTATTTGATACTCAGGATTGAACCTCTAGTAAGTCAGATAATGAAATAAAAATCCTACAATTATTATATTCATTCTAGGACCCCAAAACTATAGTTTGATATTTTGATACATTTTGTTTGATCTTAAGTTCACTTCCCACTACGAATCGTGATATTCTTTCATTAGTTCATCCCTCGTGGAGTAAGAAACCATCACTCTACCATGAACTAGAAGCACACCACATCCATCTAAGTTCCATCCTAGAATAGATACATTTGATGAAAACCTCTCAAACATCATGATACCATCTAGATTAGACTCCTTAATGGTCTTCACTCATTCCTGTGATGATGATGTGATAATCAATGGTGCACAAGTCACTTCCCCTCGATCCTCAATTACACCCACATTCCAATTTTCCAACATGTCCATTTGCTTCCACCATTCTTTCAATGTTGTCTCTATAACTTCCTACATCTTCATGCTAAGATAATATACAATGAAATTCCCTTTTCTATGAGCATATTCTATCTCAAATTCGAATGTATACATGTAGTCTGCCCAACACCTATAAAAAGGATTCATGCCTTGTTGGGAGAGGATATACCACAAACTCTTATAGTATTTTTATATGAAAAATCTCACACTGAAGAGGTAGTGTCACCAACATTTCAACGCATAAACCAAAACATCCAACTCTAAGTCATGAGTAGGGTAGTTTCACTTGTGGGGTCATATAAGACAAGACCTGTAACTAACTACTTTATCATTTCACATCAAAATAGCTCCCAAGATAACACCTGCTACATTATAATACCCTACATACCCAATTCCAGGATTGGGAAGAGTTAGGATCAGATATAACATCAATATCCTCTTTATATTTAAGAAGGCCTCTTTACACTGGTCTATCCATTAAAACATGATGTCCTTTTTTATAAGCACAACCATAGATGATTATAGGTGAGAAAAACCTTTAATAAACCTATTTTAGTACCCATCCAAAAAAAGGAAACTCTAAATCTTGAACTTATTCCTTGGTCATTTCCAAGACATAACTACATCTACCTTATAAAGATCAAAATATATTCTATCTTGATAATTCACATGCCCAAGAAAACAAAATTCTTAGATCAATAAGTGACACTTTGATAACATGGTGTAAGTCTGACGTGATCAAAGCATACTCAATATGATCTCAAGATATCAAGTGTGCGACTTCAATGCCTTTCAATATATTAATATTTCATCAATGAACACAATTAATAAGGAGTCCAAGTATGGGAGAAATATCTTTTTCATGATATCCATGAACACTTTTAGAGCATTCTTTAATAAAAAATTCATAATGAGATATTCATACAAACTATATCTACTCTAAAACACAGTCTTTAGTAGTCTTCCCCTCTAACCTAAAGCTGATGGTAGGAATAACATAGATCAATCATTGAAAACCATTGGGATACCCTCAATTGGTCGAACAAGTTATCAATAATTGGAAATGGGTATCTATTTTTCATAGTGATTTAGTTAAACTTCATGTAGTCCACACAAATTTGAAGACTATTATCTTCCTTCTTAGAGAATAACATCAAATCACCCTAAGGGGAAATTATCAGCCTGATGAAGACTTTAGATTCAAGATCTTCAAGATTTACCTTGAAATATTTCAATTCAACTAGTGTCATATGATATGGTGGAATCAATACAGATCACACACCAAGCATGAGCTCAATTTCAAACTTAAATACCCTATCTTCACAAAAACCAAATAAATATTTTGGAAAGACATCTTGGAACTGGACCACCACATGTGGAAAAGAAAAGGGAGTCTCTGTTTGATCCACTACAAGGATCATGCCATCCACCTGAATTGAAAAGGATTCTATCTGATGAGGATCCGGTCCCACTCTACCAGATTCAATGACCCATTCACTAGCCAATATAAACTTATCTCCCTTAGAAAGAGTAAAAGGAATTCATCTCTGATAATAGATGATGTACGCATGATAGCTGGTCAACCAGACTATGCTAAGGGTCACATCGAAACCTAGAATCTCTAGAATTATGATGCTCCACATATTCTCGAATCTAGTAATCACTATCAAAATTCTAGATAGATATAAATACAAATGGGATGTACCTGTATCAAACAAAGCAACGGAGGGTGTAAAAGAGATTAGGACCGCACCTAGAACTATTGAAGGTCCCTCTACACCATCAATTAGAGCCTGATCAACCACATAAATCCTATCATCAACCACGCAATTAAATTATATAGGCTCATGAGTCACTTTATTCATTGACCCTTGCGGGTTCTGCACCCATTTCTATGGTCCTACACATGTATCATGGTTTGAACTTATTGCATGCATCCGAAAATTCTTAGCATATAACCACTTCAGATGACCTATATTTCCACACTAGTAAAAAGTATTGAGAGAAAAAAATATGTTCATTGAGATAGTGTCTTTTCTTCCCATAGTTATAGCACCTAGCAGATCCATCTCCCATATGGAGAGTCGAAGAACCTTTACTCTAATTTGAATGTTGACCTCGAACCTTGCCTCCATCCTCTATATTCCTTTTATTATTCCTAGAATAAGAAACTAGAACTGCACTAGAGAAAACATCAGGTGATCCACTGGAAGGTGTAAGAATTCATATAGCTTTGTCTTCCTTAGTTCCCTTTTCTATCATTAAATCATAACAAAGCACTACAACATAGGTCATCATATCAAAGCTCCTAACCTTGTGTTTTAGCTCTGTATGAAGGTTGATCTCAAACTTTCTAGCTTTTTTTTCCTCATATCCCAACCAAAATAATATAAAAGTGAATCAACTCATTGAATCGTGTTGAATAGGCAGGCATTGTCATCATTCACCACCGATTCCCCATGAACTCCTAGTCATGATCCAACATTAGTGTATCAGGGAATAAATCCTCAAAGAAGAGTTCCTTGAAGCTTTCCCATATTAGCCTTTCATGTCTACCTGATTAATCATAATTTAACACCACTGTCTAGCAGTGACCTGAAGTATAATTATTGAAATATTAAACTTTCGATCATCAGGGTATCCACTATATTGAAAATCCTCTAGATGGATAGTATTAATTAATTTACATCAGAGGGCCTCTAGTGCCCTGGAAGGATGGGGTATTATTGATTTGGAATTTACAATCATAGTTGACCATTGTTAGTCTGCCCCTATGGGCTCCTCCACCCTGAATAAGTAATAGATGGAAGAGTCCCAGCTGGATTGGTTATATAGATTGAGCTGTTGGAGCAACCATGGGAGTATGCTCAACTAGATCCTCCTGCAAAAAAATTGGTGCAACTGGGACTTCATCCTCGATGGAAGCATTCTAACCATATTCCCTAATCAACTACAAAATACATCTATGAGGTGGTGTTTCCGGAAATGTTTGACCTACTTTTAGAGAAAGCTAACAACTAAAATAAGAAAATTGATAACATATCATAAACACCCACAAGGGTTTACAACAAGGTTTTACCTAAGAGGCTACTGATAAAAACAAGGCATAAACCCCTAAGAACTACCCAAGACCCAAGCCACACCTATAGTACCTACACGTTAGTCACAACCATATATATAAACTCAAGAAATGAATTTTTAGGCTCAAATAAGCGAATAAAAACAATAATGCACCAAAAGAACATATCATAAATTTCAAAAGTCATTTCAATTATTTGGGCTTTGTCTAATAGAAGCAACATGAATATGTCATGTGATCCTACTTTCCAAGAAATTATGCATGTACGCACACAAAATCCCACAAATCAGTATACCAATATCATGTGCATCACCCATGGTGAATTAAATCAAAGATAATATCAAATAGCAAGAGCATCAATTCCCATTTTCATGGATACTCAGAGGTCCACTATACAATATTGGTTAGGCACTTATGCAGTTCACCTGCCTGAGTATCAACCTTACTATCACTTTTTTACCCTGTCACAAATCATGGTAAGAAGAAGAAACAAGTTAGTAAACATGACATTTGATACCATTTTATAATACCCCAACCCGAATCACTGGGTTCAAGCCAAAATGTCACATGACCTCATGCATGCCTCCCTATATTCAAGAGGTTGTTGATTAGTGGTGAGGTCCAAAAGAAATATTATGGTGAGGTTATTCCCTCGATATCAGGTAATCATCAGAGTATAAAATGTAAGTGATAATAATAATAATCAATAAGTAAAGAATAAATAATCATCAGAGTATTAGCATGCACATAAAGTACCAACCCATGAAATAACAATATGGCATGTCAGTCATATAACCCAAAATGAAGGAATGAGGATCCCCACAAATGGTGGATCAATTTACGAGATAAAAGTAACTATGAAAAAGTAGCAGGAGACATCCAAGATTATGTTTGTCCCTCAACTCCCCACACCCTCTAGCTCATCCTGCTCAACTACCCATCATAGGTCCCTTTCCCTTCAGCAGATCCCTAGTCATAAAATCTACATGTTCATTGAGATTACAATGTAGAGTCTGAGTACGAAACCTAGTATGATACCACCAGTGGGTCCTTAACATAAGTTCATAAGATATATCTATGCATGGCATAA
The DNA here is from genome assembly GCA_963277665.1 of Viscum album. Classification (NCBI taxonomy): domain Eukaryota; kingdom Viridiplantae; phylum Streptophyta; class Magnoliopsida; order Santalales; family Viscaceae; genus Viscum; species Viscum album. The sequence continues at coordinate 740,557,252 of OY728137.1, forward strand.
ATGTAAACAATATAGATAATAAAAAAGTATATCACACAAGAATAACATATACACTGAGTCATTATAGACCGGTTGTACTCGCTTTGGCTCTATGTCGGAAGGAATGTCAACTAGTTGCACCCGACACATCCCCCTCGATGGGATAGTACATAAACACATCTAAAACATCCCCCATGAAGGGATAGATCATGTACAAGTTGACCAAACATATGACACATCCCCTGAGGGCATAGTAAAAATGGATCAACATGCATGCTCAACTGCAAAAGATAGAGTAACAGCACATGTAATACATAGATACAGGATGGAAGATCAATATCACATCTGTAACGACCCAAAGTTTTATTAATGGAATTACCTTCTTATAATTATTCGTTATAGTATAATCACATCAGGAAGCATAATGGCGTACCATGATATTAAATACTATGTGATCATTAAACATAATTTTTCCACTTCTATGTTTTGAATTTCAAAAACTATGATATACACGGTTGCGTTCAGGATGATTTTTGGAGTCTAATGGATCATAAATAATTTTTGGTAAATAGTAACCTACCCTTATGAATAGTAACCTACCCTTATGAATAGTAATATGACCCTTATGAATATTAAATCATCCAAAATAATAGTAACCTCACCCATGAATGATTAAATAAAATTTAGGCATCTTATAAGTGATAGTATGATTATAGTAAAAGTATTGGTATTTTTGTAAGTCATAAATAATTAATTACAATTAATTAATTAATTTAATAGAAAAATTATTCTTCTAAAATTTGTTTATAAATTAAAAATTCTATGTCTTCTGGTTTTAAGATGATTTTATAAGAACTTGTGTAATTTTTGAAAGCATTATGAAATCAGTTTTAATTTTAAAATCTATATTTTCAAGAAAATTATGATTTTAATTAAAAAAAATAATCATATTTAGAAAATTATTTTTGAAAAATGGAGCTCATTTTTGGATTCTACACATCGAAAAATATTTATGGTGATTTTTTTGTAATTTTCTGAAATACTTCAATTTTTGGGTGAATAGTAAAAATACAGTTTTTCACATAACCTGTATATCTTAAATTGCATAATTCATGATGTAATGATGACATAAACTTTATGGAACTTTGGATTCGGCCATTTTATATTTAATTTTATAAATGGTTCCTTAAAATACAATAAACTCAATTTCCAAACCTAAAAAGAACTTTCCTAAACCTAAAGTCAAAACGTGATTCTTTAAAATATCATTTCTCTTTCTTTTCACTTTACTTTTAATAAATTAATGAATTAGAATTATAAATATGATTTAAAGTCTAAAAAATTAAATTATATTAATATATTATTTATGTTTTCAAAAAACTAATATTACAAGTCTAACATTTGATATATTATTTTATTTAATATTTTATTGTAAAAACACCCCCCCCCTCCTCATGTATAAATAACCCCTCTCCCTCCCCTTGTCAAACCACACCTCTAAAACTTCAATAATTGTTTAAAATATAACCAAACATATTCCCTATCCCCCCCCCACCACATTCAAAGAGCTTCTGGGCTCATAAAAATACCAATCCAAGGTGCCTTAAGGAGGATTCAAGAGGTAATTCCTCTCTTTGTCTCTCTTTTCCTTTAATTTCCTTTCAATTTCAAGTTCTTTACTTAATCTCTCCCCACATATCCTCATACACATGGTGTGTTAACTCTATTATCTTACATATAATGTAATGTTATGATACTAATGTGATAATATATCATCCAACCCCCTTCTCCTCTTCTTTTTATTTTAGAGAGGAAAACGTTGCTTGTGAGGTGTTAATTTATCACCTTCAAGAACAACATGTTTTCATTTTCATTTACCACCTTCAGATCTGGTCATGAAACCATTTTTATAGTTTAACAAGATTATTTTATATGTATTATATCCTATTTAATTTTATTTAACTAACTTATGTACCTATTACTAAATTATTAAACAAAACAAGTTCATTGTGGTCGAAAAACCGCCCGAATTAACCCAAACGATCAACATTAAATTATTATCTAATAATTTGTTCTAATGGTATATAAAAAAATTATTTATAAGATCATTTAAAGTTCTATAACATTATAAATAACATATAATTACAATTATGGATGTTTATCTATGTTTTAAATTAACTTCCATTCATGAATACAAGTGAACCGTTCAAGAAAACTATAAAAATGAACATCCCTGAACAATGAGTTTAAACTCTATAACTCATCCAAAATCCCATAAATGAACTTAATAAAACCTTAATTAATATTATTAATGTATAAAAGTTTATTTAATCGTTAATTAATTAATATAATGTGGTTATACAAAAAATTAAAGTGAATAAATCGTTCGGATACAAGGTAAGGGGAAATTCTCGAACCCAACTTTCTTTCTTCGGTTTCTCCATATTTCACTCCATTTTTTGGTATGGTAACTCCTTAAAAGTCATTTTACCATCATTATATTACCTATTATTGGATATACATGTTTTCTAATTGAATTTATGACAAACCTAATGTTTTTCAAAAGAACTCTTCTTTCAAATAAACACACCATTTTTACTCCATGAAGATTGTTTCACTCTTCACTCAAGGTTAATAGTTATATTTCAAGAATGATATTCCCTATTTATTTTGGGAATAAAATGTTTATTAATGTATAATTTATGATTTGAAACCCATTTATTTCCATGTTTTATTTTCTTATGTTCAATTTTTACATATTTCCAATGTGGCATGCATGATAATGTAAATGTTATGATGTGACGGGTGTGCCCGAAATTATGCATCACTCCAATGTATTGGGTAAAGTGATGAATATCATGATTAAAGGGAAATTATTTGTGAACATTATTCTATAATTCTTCACAACTATGTGTGGTTGTTAACCACTAAGAAATGATGTTTCATTTTTATGCATGGCCACATTTCAAGTCTTTTATTAATGCTTCCTCTCATGTCCATGATCTTTTGCCTATGTTATGATTGTGCTCACTCATTGTTATATTGTTCATATCTATCCTCTTAATGGGATTTTATCTCACCCCTTTTTGATTTATATCCTCATGTGATTATGTGTACTAAGGAGATTTCAAGGGACAATAAGAATCTAGAGAAGAATGAATTAAATAAATGTTTATGTTTGATGTTGTAAATGTTATGTATTGTCTTAGTTTTCCCAAGACACTAAACCTCTAGATCCTTATGGTGTAATACTATTATGTTGTTTATCTTCATAATGATGTAATATTAATGTAATAAAGTTTGGGTCACTATTATTGGTATCAAATGGAGGTTTAGTTAATTTGGAAATTAGGATTAGTGAACCCTAGAGAAAACCTTTAGTATGAGACTAAGTGAAAATATGCACATAAGAAGCTTTATATAGGGATCCCATAAGTTATGATTTTAGTGAAAATTGTACAAATTAATAAGTTATTTATTCATGAATTGTTGACTTATGTTTTGTTCTAACCTTTTCTATTTTAGAAAATGGTGGGAACCAGGAGAAACCAGGCCAACAACTCATGCGAGGGACAATGCAATGATTTCCCGAACAACATCCCCAATGCTTTGGGGGTGGAGTTAAAAACTTCATGGATATGCTTACCCAACTATCTCAGGTTATGAACAACAACCAGAATAACGGGGAATGTCCTCCTTCACCTAAGAGGGAGCAACTGGCTATCGAGTGTTTTATGCGGCAACTACCACTGACTTTTAGTGGGTCTTATGATCCAATAGTTGCAGAATAGTGGGTCAAATCCATAGAGAATATCTTTTATGTGCTTCACTATTATGAGACATATAAGGTGAAACTATTCATTTATCATATAGATAGAGAGGTCGATCAATGGTGGGTTTTTATTAAGAACACCAAGCCAAGTGACAAAATTGAAGAGATGGAATCGGAAGACTTTAAGATAATGTTTCTTAAGAAGTATTTCCCAATAAATCTTCACACAAAGATGGAAAGATAATTTTTAGATCTCAAGAAATAGAAAGTAGAATCTTTCACAAACTACGAATAAAGTTTCACAAGGATTTCAAGGTACGCTTCGGTTTTTTTATCAACAATGATAGAAAAATTGATAGATTATTTAGTGGATTAAAACCACACCTTCGAAAGGCTCTTGAAATTAGAGATTTAGGAGTTAAGAAGAAGTTGTTCAGTGTGTCATCAAAGTGGATATGGAGTTTGGATAATGGTCACATGGCTATGGTGATAAGAAATGAAAGATGGGGTTTCAAGCCGAAGGATATAATGGTAAAGGTGGGAAGAAAACTCAACGACCCACATGCCAAAAATGTGGGAAGTTACATCATGGGATCTACCTCAAAGGGACAAGGAAATGCTTCAAGTGTGGGAAAGAAGTCCACCATGATCAAGAGTGTCAAAAAGACATGAGACGGAAGGAGAATGTAGCGGAAGAAAGGGGAGACCCACCCATGGTTCAATGCTATAATTGTAGGGAGCAAGGGCAATATGCAAGCCAATGCACTAAACCTCAAGTCCCCGAGGGTAATCAACGTCAGCAGCCACCAAATCCAAAGAAACGAGGGAAGGATTATTCCATCACTACTACAAAAGTGTAGAAAGATAATGAAGTCGTACAAGGTACACTTCCTATTCACTAAATAATGGAAAAATCCTTATTTGATTATGATTCTAAACATTCTTTTATATCTTTTAAGTTTGCTAGAACTATAGAATCAAATCCCCAAAACCTCTAAGTAGAGATATATATAAAAACACAAAGTGGTGCAATCATTATAACCCAAGTGTTTGAATCTTCTCCTGTTGGCATATGTGGGAATATTCTTCCAACGAATCTCGTAATACTTCCCTTGGTGAAATTAAACACTATAATGGGAATGGATTGGCTCTCATTATATAGAGCACATATCAACTATCAGGAAAAGGAAATATCTTTTTATATTCCAAACCATCCCATTTTCCTCTACAAATTCAAGGAAAATCATGAATATCCTTTGAAAAATCCTTCAATGGTGTGGGTTTTGATACCCTATAACGAATCATACCTTGACCAAATGGTTGAGTCAAAGGAAAGTGCCAACCTTGTGTAAATTCCCATCGTGAGGGAATACGATTATGTATTTCTCGAAGAGTTACCCCGACTTCCCCTGAATCGTGAGGTAGATTTGTCAATAGAACTCATACCTAGAGCTAATCCTATCTTAATGTGTCTTAATAGGATGGATCCTATCAAACTGGATGAGTTAAAGAAGCAACTTCAAGAGCATTTGAACAAAGGTTTCATAAGCCCTAGTGCATCACCTTGGGGTGCACCAGTGTTCTTTATAAAGAAGAAGGATGGATCAATACGGCTGTGTATTGATTATTGGGAACTCAACATGATCATTATAAATAACAAGTATCCTCTTCCAAGGATTAATGACTTGTTCAATTAGTTAAGAGGAGATCAATACTTCTCAAAGGTTGATCTTCGTTCTGGATATCATTAGCTAAAGGTGAAGAAGGAAGATATTCAGAAGACTGCCTTCTGTATAAGGTATGGGCACTATGAGTTTCTGGTGATGCCCTTCGGAATACTAATTCCCCTGCAATCTTCATGGATTTGATGAATAGAGTATTTAGACATTACCTCGAAAAAATATTGGTAGTGTTTATCGATGATATTCTCATCTACTCTAAGATCATAGAGGAACATGAAGAACATATAAGACTTGTGTTGGCGACATTGAGAAAGGAGAAGTTGTATGCCAAGTTCAGAAAGTGTGACTTTTGGATGAAGCAAGTCACATTATTGGGACATGTGATCACAAGTGAGGGAATTTCTATGGACCCTTCAAAAACAAAAGTGATTGAGGAATGGCTCAAACCCTCTAGTTTCACAGAAATCTGTATTTTTCTTGGATTAACCGGGTACTACCAACGTTTTGTGAGAAATTTCTCATAATTTTCAAGCTCGCTAACTAAGTTAACAAGGAAAGGGGTAAAGTATTTCTGGACAGAATAATGTGAGAGAAGCTTCAAGGAGCTAAAGAAAAGGTTGATCACTACACTTGTACTCACATTACTGAAAAGTGGAGAAATTTTTGTGATATGAAGTGATGCTTCAAAGAAAGGCTTGGGTTTTGTACTCATGAAAAATGATAATGTGATGGTCTACGCCTCACGATAGTTGAATATCCATGATTAGAACTCCCCGACGCATGATCTAGAGCTGGCGGCCATGATTTTTGCCTTGAAAATCTAGTGGCACTACATTTATGGTGAGAAGTGTGACATTTACACCGACCATAAGAGCCTAAAGTATATATTCACACAAAATGAGCTCAACATGCATAAAAGGAGATGGTTAGAGATAATCAAAGACTATTATTTCTCTGATTACTACCATCTTAGAAAGGTGAACAAGGCAGATGATACTCTAAACAGAAAAGAACCTAGTACTCTATCCATGTTACAGATTCATAAAGACACTATCTTCTTGTATATTCAAAGGATGGATTTGGAAATCATAAGGGAAGGGGATACATCCTACCTTTCCCAAATTATTTCTCAACCATATATCCAAGAGAAGGTAAAGTAGGCACAAAGGGATGATCTGGAGTTACAAAAGAATATGAATTCAGTAAAGGAAGGGAAGCTGCAAGAGTTCCATATCGACGATGATGGTGTGGTTTGGTTTGAAATGTGGATTTTTGTGCCTTCATCACCCAAGATAAAGAAGAATATATTAGAAATTTCACATAGCTCAACATTCTCTATCCATCCTGGTAGCACCAAGATGTATCGAGATCTCCAAAAATACTTCTGGTGGGATAACATGAAGAAGGAGATTGCGGAATATATCTCAAGGTGCTTAGTATGTCAACAAGTTAAAGCAGAGAAACAAAATTCCAAAGGGATGATGAAACCATTGCCTATAACAATGTGAAAATGGGATAATGTCACTATGGACTTTTTCATGGGTCTCCCAAAGACGTCCAAGGGAAATAATGAGATATGGGTTGTGGTTGACCGACTCACCAAGACTGCCCATTTTATTATTATTCGGGAAGATCTCTCACTTGAAAAACTTGCAAAGATATATGTGAAGGAAGTGGTGAAACTACATGGTGTTCCATTCTTGATTTCCTTTGACAATGATCCAAGGTTCACATCTAAATTCTGGAGGAGTCTTCAACATGCTTTAAGTACTAAATTAAATTTCAGCACGACCTATCACCCCCAAACTAATGGCCAATCTGAAAGGACTATTCATATTCTTGAAGACATGATAAGGGCCTGCTCTTTAGAATTCAAAGGTGGATGGGATCATCATATCCCATTGGTTGAGTTCTCATACAACAATAGCTTCCACTCGAGTATTCAGATGGCTCCATATAAAGCTTTGTATGTAAAGCGATGTAGAACTCCAACCTATTGGGATGAAGTTGGAGAAAGAAATCTACTTGGAACTGATCTTGTGTAAGAGATGATAGAGGAGGATCAATTCATCTAGAAACACATCAAATCTACTCAAAGTCAGAAAAAAAAACTATGTTGACAACCATCAAAGGGACTTGGAGTTCGGCATTGGAGATAAAGTCTTACTTCGAATATCACCATGGAAGAGAGTCATGTGGTTTGGAAAGAAAGGGAAGTTACGCCCAAGGTACATTGACCCCTTTGAGATCCTTGACCACATAGGAGTTGTGGTTTATAGGCTTACACTTCCACCAAATATGGATCCAGTTCATGATGTATTTCATGTATCACTCTAGAGGAAGTAAATACCAGATCCCTCACATGTACTAAACTCGAAGGTGGTATAGCTGGAAGATGATCTCTCTTATGAGGAGCATCCAGTAAAGATTCTGGATAGGAGAGATAAGGTCCTACGCAAGAAGACAAACCATCTTGTTAAAGTGTTGTGGAGGAACCATAAGTTTGAAGAAGCTATTTGGGAATCAGAAGAGGTGATGAAGGAGAAGTACCCTCGCCTGTTTGTGTAAAACGAAATTTCAAGGGTGAAATTTCATAAGGGAGGAAGAATGTAATGACCCAAAGTTTTATCAATGGAATTCCATTCTTATAATATTCCTTATAATATAATCACATTAGGAATCACAATGACATATCATGATACTAAATACTATGTGATAATTAAACATAATTTTTCGACTTCTATGTTTTGAATTTCAAAAATCTGACATACACGGTTGCGTTCAGGGTGATTTTTGGAGTCTAATAGAACAAACATAATTTTTGGCAAATAGTAACCTACCCTTATGAATAGTAACCTACCCTTATGAATAGTATCCTACTCTTATGAATAGTAATATGACCCTTATGAATAGTAAATCATCCAAAATAATAGTAACCTCACCCATGAATGATTAAATAAAATTTAGGCATCTTATAAGTGATAATATGACCATAGTAAAAGTATTGGTATTTTTGTAAGCCATAAATAATTAATTATAATTAATTAATTAATTTAATAAAAAATTATTCTCCTAAAATGTGTTCATAAATTAAAAATTCTATGTCTTTTGGTTTTAAGATAATTTTATAAAAACTTATGTAATTTTTGAAATCATTATGAAATCAATTTAAATTTTAAAATATGTATTTTTCGAGTAAATTATTATTTTAATTAAAAATTAAATTAATCATATTTAGAAAATTATTTTTGAAAAATGGAGTTCATTTTTTGATTCTATACATCAAAAAAATTCTTAGGGTTATTTTTTTGTAATTTTCTAAAATACTTCAATTTTCGGGTGAATAGTAAATATACAGTTTTTTCACATAACCAGTATATCTTAAATTGCATCATTCATGATGTAATGATTACATAAAATTTATGGAACTCTGGATTCGTCCATGTTCTATTTAATTTCATAAATGTTTTCTTAAAATACAATAAACTCAATTTCCAAAACCTAAAGTCAAAACGTGATTCCTTAAAATATCATTTTCGCTTTCTTTTCACTTTCCTTTTAATAAATTAATGAATTAGAATTATAAAGATGATTTAAAGTCTAAAATTAATTATATTATATTGATATATGATTTATGTTGTCAAAAAACTATTATTACAAGTCTAACATTTGATATATTATTTTATTTAATATTTTATTGCAAAAATACCCCCTCCTCATGTATAAATAACCTCTCTTCCTCCCCTTGTCAAAACACACCTCTCAAGCTTCAATACTTATCTAAACTCTGTCTAAACATCTTACCTAGCCCCTCCCCCACATCCAAAGAGCTTTTTATATCATCAAAAGACCAATCCAAGGTGCCTTAAGGAGGATTCAAGAGGTAATTCCTCTCTCTCTCTCTCCTTTAATTTCCTTCCAATTTCAAGTTCTTTTCTTAATCTCCCCCAACCTATCCTCATTCACATGGTATGATAACTATAGTATCTTACTTACAATATAATTTTATGATACTAATGGGATAATATATCATCCAACCCACTTCTCCTCTTCTTTTTATTTTAGAAAGGAAAACGTTGTTCGTGAGGTGTTAATTTATCACCTTCAAGAATGATATGTTTTTCATTTTCCTTTACCAACTTCAGATCTAGTCATGAAACAATTTTTATGGATGAAAAAGATTATTTTATATGTATTATATCCTATTTAATATTCTTGAACTAACTTATGTACCTATTACTAAATGATTAAACAAAACAAGTTCATTGTGGTCGAAAAAACGCCCAAATTAACCCAAACGATCATCATTAAATTCTTATCTAATAATTCATTCTCATGGTATATAAACAAATTATTTATAAGATCATTTAAAGTTATTTAAAATTATCAATAACATATAATTACAATTATGAATGTTTATCCACATTTTAAATGAACTTCCATTCATGAATACAAGTGAACTGTTCAAGAAAACTATAAAAACGAACATCCCCAAACAATGAATTTAAACTCTATAACTCATCCAAAATCCCATAAATCAACTTAATAAAACCTTAATGAATCTTATTAATGTATAAAATGTTATTTAATTGTTAATTAATGAATCTAATGTGGTTATATATGACATTAAAGTGAAGAAAGCGTTCGAATACAATGTAAGGGGAAATTCTCAAACCCAACTTTCTTTCTTCGGGTTCTCCCTCTTTCACTCTATTTTTTGGTATGGTAACTCCTTAAAAGTCATTTGAACATCATTATCTTACCTATTCAGGGATATACAAGTTTTCTAATTGAATTTATGACATACTCAATGTTTTCTAAAAGAACTCTTCTTTCAAATAAGCACACCCTTTTTACTCTTCAAATATTATTTTACTTTTCACTCCAGGTTAATAGTTATATGTCAAGATTGGTATTACCTCTTTATTTTGGGAACCAAGTGTTTATGAATTTATGATTTATGATGTGAAACCCATTTCTTTCCATGGGTTATTTTTTTATGTTCAAGTTTGACATATTTTCCAATGTGGCATGCATGATAATGTAAATGTTATGATATGACGAGTGCGCCCGGAATTATATAGCGCAATATGAATGTTATGATGTAAAGGGTGAATCTGTAATTATAAAGAACTTCAATGCATTGGATAAAGTGATGAATCTCATGATTAAATGGAAATTATGCGTGAACATGATGCTAACATTGTTCACAACTATGTGCGGTAGTTAACCACTAAGACATGATGTTTCATTTTTATGTATGGACACATTTCAAGTCATTTATTAATGCTTCCTATAATGTTCATGATTATTTGTCTATATTATGATTGTGATCACCCATTTTTATATTGTTCATATCTATCCTCTTACTGGTATTTTAGCTCACCCCTTTTTGATGTATATCCTCAGGTGACTATGTGTACTAAAGAGATTTCAAGGGATAATAAGAAGATGAAGAAGAATGAATTAAATAAATGTTTATGTTTGATGTTGTAAATGTTATGTATGGTCCTATTTTTCCCAAGACACTAAACCTCTATATCCTTGTGGTGTAATACTATTATGTTTTTTATCTTCATAATGATGTAATAGTAATGTAATAAAGGTTGGGTCGCTATAACATCATGTAAAGTAAGAGTCATAACCATCACAATATACATGAGAGAAAATGTCAAGCATAAGTCTCACAGCGCACATCACATGTTATCAAACATCAAGCATGGGTCTCATGGGGATACACACACATAACAACAATCATTCCAAGAAATCGTATAAACATGTGTTAATGATAAGGACCGCCTATCTTAGGCACAATGATGTTTTGATAAAAAAGTTTGATGTTTGGGTCCAATTTCACCACTCCGAAACATAAAACCGTCCTTTTTTCACAACAATTTTAGAATTATAGGATCAAGGTTGAATAGAATCCACACCTAAAAGGCAGGACAAGCGCACATACACAAGAAGATCTATTGCTGACAATGGTCTAGGTCAAAATGATGTGCATGCACCAATTATCTGAATCTGGGTGCCAATTCTATCCACGACCAACAATTACCTTGTTAGGCCATGACAAAACCCTTTGATTAAATCAAGACATCAGGGACCTAACTAGTTTGACTAAGGAAAAGATGAGCAAATTGATTTAGATCAATATTCAACTCACCAGATTTGGAAACGTGGGATTGAACCGATGTTCGGGCCTCGAAGGGAAGAGATGAAAGGAGATAAGAGAGCTCAAAATCACTGTAAGATAGCTCATAGGGTGTTGGGGGTTGAAAGGAACTGTCGTGGGCACCCTCAAATGATTAGTGGTTTTTGGGTACTTAGGTGCAGCAGAGTGGCTGACCAAGGTCGTCTCTCAAATGAGGAAGTAAATTAAAACAACTTCTTAAAGGTATTTTAAAAATAAAATAGAAAAGAATTAAAACACTACTTGAAAGGATGGTGGGGTTGTTTATTATTTATAAAACTTGAAGAATTTTTCTGGAAGAAGAATGCATTTTTTTGTTTTTAATTTTGAAATGAAATTTGATTAAAAAGACGCAACAAGATGATGTTTTTTTTAGAAAATATTTTAAAATGTGTAATCGATCTAACTCTACCTATTCATTTAATTATTAATCATTATCATTTAAATCAATATCCACTTAATTATGATCCTCTAATTTGTTAACCCTTGAACCCTACGAGAGTTAACTTAACCACAAAGATGATTTACTTAAACCCTAGGCTAGCTTCGAAACACGCATTCGCAGCACCCTACTTTGATTGTTGCTCTAAGGTTAGATTATGGTCAGTGGTTAATTAGAGCACATATCCATTTTGGAAATGAGGATGAATTGTTTTTAGGGATTATATTTGAACTCTACAAACTTATCTCGTGTGGTCTTGTATTACCGATTAAGTTCGTGCTCTCACAATTTACACAAAATCTCGACCTCGCGGGTTTTTGTGTCAATTGTTCAATTGCTTTCTTAGTTTCTTCAAATTTAAAAACTCAATTCATGAATCATATTAAGTGAATTAAAGTATCTTAATGATTCCAAACAATTAAATGAAGAGGGTAGAAGATAGATCGATCACTAAAAAACTACTCTTCTATGGGCGGTGTGGTCATCGTGGAGACGTTTTGCTTGAGCAAATGATTGAAAAGGTAGAACCAAATCTCATCTCCACTATTGATTCCAACCCAATTATAAAGATTAATAGAAGAAGAAAAGGTAAGAACACTGAAGATTAATTGAAGACAAATTCAAGATACAAACATGAAAGAAAAGAATTACAAAGATGAGGTGGGAGAGGAGAGCCTTTTTGGAAGAGATGTTTGCACAAATCCTTACTTCTTCCAAGAGTTTTGAGGGGCTCCCAAGAGACACACTTTCATCCACACCTTCCCAAAGCCTCGACCAGCTCTCCCAAAGAGTTAAAGCATCCTTTAAATAGAGTTGTGGAGGGCTAGGGTTACAAAACATTATTAAATGTGAAAGGGAAATTCGGCCAAATATTTTAATTCCACTTGCACCACATATTTGACCTCCAAAACCTATGAATTGTCTGTCCTTCTAGAAGTATTATTTGTGCATAATCATGTCCTTGAGATTCTTTCAAAATTTGGGCCCAATCCAAGCCTGGATGAAGAAGATACAACCTAAATGGTGAAGTGATGTCCAATCTGGATAGTTCAATCCATCTTTGTCTTCATGGCCCATTTACTCCACTCAAATGCACGATCCGGCTCACATGTCCTGAATATAATTTGTATCCCATTAAGTCAGAAACACAGTTACAAAATTTTAAGTCAAAATAATTTACAGAAAAATATTTATACCTGAAATACTACAGTGAATTTTAAAAGGGAAAAATTGGAATTTTCATCAAATTTGCAAATGAATGATATAATCCCAAATATTTCATAATTGAACATATTTAGCATAATGTGAGGAAATTATATCATCTATTATCAATAAAATATTCAATAAAATTGTGTTTTATCAGGGGTCGAGGGAGGCCTAAGATGGAGAGAGAAATAATAGAGGTGTCAGGTTTTTAAAAAACATGATGTCACATTCATGCCTTTACTAGGTCACGAACGGCACCATCGGCTGGACGACGAATTCTGGGTAGAACCAGCCTCAGAATAATTTAAAAAATATACAAAAAATTTATGTACAAGTTGAGATGAGACACACCTTAAAAAGAGGGTGTCACAACCAATGTGGGGAAAATAATAATAGTAATCACTAGTAGGTATGTTGTATTTGGTGTTGCATATGTTGAACTTTAATTGATTTTTTCTTCTAGTTTTCATGTGTTGGTGCCTAGTTATTTTTATGCGGTTGTTGATTTTGCATACATGCATGGCCCTACTTCCTTGTTTCATTTCCATCATTTATGTTTTTATCTCCATGTGATCAATTATGTATTATTGATTTTCTGTTTTCCTTTTCATTTAATTAGTAGGTTGATTGGGACCATTGAACTCTGAGATCCAATGGCCACTTGTGTGCCTCTTGTGTTTGTTTGGTGTGCTTCTTACGTCTCTCAGTTTTGAGGTGATCTATGTCTTGCCTCTGCGGCCTATTCGGTTGTGTCTTGTGCCCATGCCAGTTGCTCTGCATTTGTTATTCAAACAAACACTTTCATCCGAGTCATATGCATGTCGCTCATCCCAAGCGCCTTGCCTGTCTCGCCCGTTGCTTCACTTAGGCATCATCACTGTCCCGCGGCTTCAACCTTCGGCATTCACTCGAGATATTCATTCAATCAAGTTTTGCTTGGCAAGAGAGAAGAGGAAAACTTCAGGTGAGATTTCGAAGAGGAAGAAGATGTGAGGTTCCTGATTGCTGGTTGCTTCTTAATGTCTGGAAAACTGATACCTATAACTAGAAATTTGTTCTGATGGAGACTCAGTGGATATGACAATATGGCACTGGACTAGGACCCTCATCTCACGAAGCATGGAGGTTTGTTGCTCCCATATACTTGGATTGTAATAGGATTTTAATGTAGAAGCCTGACTCTGTAAGCGATTTTTTTTCTTAATGACTAGTGTTGTATCCTTTATGATGGGTGCATGCGTGAGTCTGTCCAAAAGTGGATGGTGCTAACTCCTCGTGACGTAGTTCACCACCACCACCAAGTTTCGATTAGTCGGCGTCCTCGGATAGTTTCTCTAATATTTTTTTCTTACATTCGTGTTTGTATTTCTTGAATTTCTTTTTTTTTCCAAATATAAGTTGCATGAAAATGGTGTTCTCGACGTGCACGTAGAATCAATACAACCTTAAACACGTTATATCTTAGTGTTCTTTATCGTTTTACTTTGATTCCAAAAGAATGCCCATTTATTAACCAGATTCACATTTTCTAAACAAAATATTATTTCTAATCACTTTGAACCCTTGATAATGTACCAGTGGATCATGGTTGGTTCTTAAGGAAAAACGCATCAACCCTACTCTTAACAAGGTATGAAGGAATTACAACTAAAACAAACAATACACACCTAATGAACATAAACATAGTCGGACTACACCCACCCTCCAAGGTAGATCTATACATCAAATGGACCCTTATTTTTCACTAAACATAATTTGGCATTACACAGCAACTCATTAAATGGGCAACACCAACAGGAAGACCCAAAGACCCCTTTCAAACAGTTCCTTGGTTCTGTTACAACAATTGTCAGTGTGTGTCATAGCCCATCTGTTATAGTGTTCGCTATAGTGCTCTTGAAATTGATCTCCACTCGAATTCAATCCTGAGTTCTATTTATCACCAACAACACGTAACACTATGTTGGGGGTTGGATGTATATAATAACAATTGTTTATTAATTATAATATTGATACTTATTACAACAGTCCGGGAAGGGAGATATAAAGAAACAAAGAAATATACCATTCCTACAACTACTCGGGAAGACTCAGCCCGAAGACTTACCACGAGACCCCTCAAAGAGGTAAGCACATTTATAATATTGATAATTATTACATAAAATAATAATGATTGTTGTTAACAATAGTGTAACTATTATTAAATGTAATAATTGATAATAATAATTTAATATTAAAAAACAATGTATTGTTTCTTTTCAATAATTATCATTATTATGAGTCCTAAATAATTATAGGTGTACATGACAATAATTAGTTTAGTTGTTTTAATTTAATAATATTAAATAACCACAATTAAGTCTAATAAAATTGAATATTTTATTCAAATTAAATAAAAATCTCATATTAAAAAACAAAATAAAGAAATAGACACATTGTGATAGTTATAAACATTAAAGTGCGTTTGGCATGAAAAATTCTGAAAAAAAAAAACAAGGGTCATTTAGGTATAAAAGTGACATTTCTATCAGATTTTAAATTATATTTAAATTCAAGAAATAATCTGAATATATACATATTTTTCTCTTTAATGATTATTTGTCGGTGCTAAATTAGTGTCGACAAAGTCTTACTTTCTTTAAATGCAAATCCAGTGATTTGTTTTTATTAAATAATGTCTTTTTATTCAATTCTTTGAACACTGTTTCAAACTAATTTTTTATCCAAGATAGTACAGCTACATGAATCTATTCCACGAATAAATAATTATTATTCTGAATATTTTGAATAAATTTGTATTATTAATCATTTTATGTTTCATCACTAATTACATGTGAATTTTTTTAAGTAAAAAACGTCGTATCAATACTTTTATCCTTTTGAATATAAATTCAAATCTAACTTTAATGTATTATAATTGGATATTTTTGTATTATAATACACAGCCATTTCAACGTATTTTTATATTTATTTATTTATTTATTATTATTATTACGGTCCAGGGAACCTCAGGTGCTTCTTCCTGCTTTGCAGGGCAGTAAAAAGGACAGGCGCACTCCACCCATAAATGGGGATACCAGATCCGAATCCCGGTGAAAACACGGAGAAAAAGAAGCTGCAACAATGGTGGTGGGAGCAGCAGCAGTGTCCTTCTCCAGCGGAGCGCCGGATTCCCAAATTCCAAAGCACCGCTGAATCCTGATTACAGTACGAACGCCTCCTCCGTGCGCCTGTATATAAAACATACTCGGGCGGAGCTCCGGGAGAGGGAGAGGGGGCGATGCCGGAGACGAGCTCGTCGGGAGATGCGCCGCCGCCGGCGGAGGAATCGTGCCGGTCGTGCGGGTCTTTCGGCCAGAAATGCAGTCATATGGTGAAGAAACAGCGGGCCAAGTTCTACATCCTCCGCCGCTGCATCGCTATGCTCGTTTGCTGGCGCGACCGCGGCGAGCCCTAAACAGCTTCACCGTCCTGTATATTAGGATTTTGATTCTAATTCTTCTGTATCTGCTTCTGGAGTGGATTAACGCTCAGATTCGTGCACGCAATTTCTTCCCCCTCCCATGAAAGAGACGAGGGGAGGCAGATCTGTGGTCCGATTCAGGGATATCCGTTCCGATACGCGGCTGCGTCTGTTTGAATCATCCGCATAACCACGCAGAAATCTGGCGCTCCTTTCGAAGATGCTCTTCTCTTTCCTCTGTTTTTTATTGTTTTGATCGATCCAGTAGAAATCAAAAGGAGTTGGTGATTGAAGGAGAATACTGGCCAAGAAGAGCATTGCCCCTGAGTTGTAACCTTACTCGTGTTTCACTTTGTGGGGGAAACAAATCCCCATTCATAGTATTGATTTTCACACATTTAAAAAAAAAACAAATAAATCTTAAACAATAACTTAGATGGAGTACGAGACCACGGTTGGCGCGGAACGTTTGAAACTTCAGATCAGAGCAAATCGGGACGCAACGAATGCAACGACTGCTCTCAAATCATTGTCGGGCATGTTCTTGATCAACGATCGATCCATATTTGAGTTAGGACTCGTCTTGTGGTGTTTCAACACACTTTTATTAAATTGTTGACCAGATCCATCGTTATTCTTGAATTTGTGTCAATTTTTGGACAATTGCATGCACCGGTGTATAGAAATTAAATTATTTTCAATTATTTTTTCTGACCCTGGAATTCCGTTCTTGATTGATTGGAAAAGAATGATCGCTATCGATCATTTGAACTTTGTTCTCACGTTTTCCCACTTCTTTCTTCGTGTTCGTCACCGATTGGACCACGAGGTCCTGGTTCGATAATTGTCAGGCAGTACTGAGCCTGATCGAACCCCCGAATTCGTAGCGATTCTGAGAACAACGTGCAAATCGATGAACCGAGCATAGATCCGGGATCATTTCAAGTTGTAGATGATCTTTTCGGTGTTTTGAGACAAAAAAATCAAGCATTGAAGGATCAGTGGCGTGTGGTTTGTACGACGAAATCCCAACGAACCGTCGAAGGCCGTTTTCTGGTGAATGACGGCCAAAGACCACGATTTTCGGTCATATCCGTGAGTTTTGGGATGATTCAAGGTGATATCTACGACAGATTGAGTGGATTTGAGTGTGATAATCAGATCTAAGATTCTGGCAAAAACCCGATTACAGGCCGCGTTTAAGGATGAACACATAGCGTATAGCCCCCTTAGTGGCGGTGGCTAGGGTTTTAGAAAAGTTAAGGATGAAACAACGTGTAGTCCACCTATACGCCATGTACCCCTTCCCCGGATGGGAACCCATGTGAAGGATCACACGGGCGATAAACTGTTTGGAAGTACATGGTCAGGCACACTGCCATTTGCTTAAGTACACTGACATGGGGTCTGGTATATGGACATGACGAGCAGCACACGACTCGGTCCCTGGGTAGCTTGGACACACCGTGTAGTCTACCTGCACGATGTATACTCCTACAGAGTTGGGAGCTAGGTTCTGGCCTGGGACATGACCAGGCGGTGGAGCGGGACCACATGTCGTGTGGGTCCCCTCACACGTCATGTACCCCTTGACCTCCTTTGAGGAATCTTCAAAGTTTCGAATCTTCTTCGTTTGAACTCTGATTTTTTCCAGCAAGTAGCCTATCCTAAGTGTTTTTTCATATAGAATGCGATATTGCCCTTAGTTGTGGCTTTTGAGATATGATGTGTAATGTTTTGGGCATAGAGCTTATTGATGTGACGCCCGACGACTACAGTGACTGGGCATGATCACCATAGGCTTCTCCTGAGTGGAACCCCCATATCGGATAGGGAGCGGGTCCTCAATGACATAAGAGTGGTACCCCCCTATGGTACCAGGGCACGGGTCCTCAACTTCCGAGTGGAACCCCGTATCGAGTAGGGCGCAGGTCCTCGATGACACCAGAGTGGTACCCCATACTGTACCAGTGCGCAAGTCATTGACTTTCGAGTGGAACCCCACTACCGGGTAGGGTGTGGGTCCTCAATGATACCAGAGTGGTACCCCCTATTGTACCGGGGTGTGGGTCCTCAACTTCTGAGTGGAACCTCCCTACCGTGTATGGTGCAGTTCCTTGATGACACCAAAGTGGTACCCCCTATTGCACTAGGGTGTGGGTCCTCATGATACTAGAGTGGAACCCCCCATCAGTATGGGCGCGGGTCCTCTACGGATATATATAGAGTGGACCCCCCTGATGCATAGGATGTGAGTCCTCTACTTCAAGTTGGTTCCCCCTCAACTTTGCATCACAGTGGCAATGCATGGTTTGACTTGGATGAATACTCCTGGACAAATGCATGAGATGCTAGACATCGTTGATGGACTTTTAGAACTATTGGCTACTCTTCTTCTTGGTCATAGCTGTGAAATGAAGATCCCCTTACTCTATCATTTGTTATTCTTTTATTCTTTTACTGAGAATATATATATATATATATATATATTCTTCTTCTTCTTCTCTATCCGCACCTTGGATCTGGTTACTCTTCTTTCAGGAGAGGCAAATATGCACGAGGTATGCCACGTGCTTTCTGTGTTTAGCTTCTCATGGTTGGATGAGTCTACTCTCTTACTATAGGTGGAGAAGACTCGATAGGTACTTCATCTACTCACCGTGTTTATCCTCTTGTGTTTGGATGATCATACTTTCACTCTTGGTTTGGGTTGAGTCGTTCTCTTTGATTGTATCTTACATATAATGTCTTCCTACTCTTGTTGTATATCTTACTTCTCCCTCTTCAGCTTTTGGGGTGTCCTATTGGGCATGTATATACTCACCCCTACATGGGCTTTTCATGCATGTGTCGTGTCTTATGTAGATGACCGATAGGTCAATCGTGACTTCATAGGAGCTTAGGGACACTGGGTGCTTTAGACCGCGTACGATGGTCGTAGTTTTAGATTTAGGAGTTGGGCTCTCTCAACTATTTAATTTTCCAATTTTGTAAGGTTAGGACATATTTCTAGTTGAACATGTATTTTTCCCCTTTACTTTTATTTTACACTACTGCACTTTTGTACTTTCTTGAGGTTCATACTTGCTTGATTTACTTTATACCAGTGTTGTATCTTTTACTCTTTCTCTCTGCACTTTTGAATCAAGATGGATGTGTGTGTGCATACAAGTACTTAAGAAAAGGCCTCCCCATGTTAGTTATACCTTCGACACTATTCTCCAGCCTATGGCCTATGAATGTGGGTTTAGGGTAGTTTTGGATCAAGCCTCGATTTGGGTTAGATTATGATAGATTGGTATCAAAGGTGGTTCAATCCTTAGGATATTGTTCGGACTAGTCCCCTTACAAGGATTTTGGTTGGGTTTAGGGAAACAATGTCGAAGTGTCTTGAGTGTGGCTCTCTGGACAAGGAGTCCAGTGATGGTGCGGCGGTGAATGAATCCATTCACCAGGACCCTGACCACCTGCTTGTCGACTTGGCATATTGAGACATTTGTTACAGGGATCAATGGTACATGCATCATATAGGATTAAATCTTTGACTGTCCTTCTTGAGTTAACTCCCCATTACTGTATATATATATATATATATACACTCATCTGAACATGGTATATCTTGATAAATCTCAGCAAGCCTCCATGATACGAGCCAGCCAAGATACTAGTTATGAATCATGACGATGATCTGATGAGTGATGAGGCCTTAGTTCAGGGTCCATCCCATGACCCCTTCCTCTAGGTTGGAAGGTAGTAGAACCTCCAACTATTGAGAAATAGATCATCCCATAAGAGATGGCCGAGGATGCGTGAAAACTTAGCATGATCCGCGAGTTCTAGTTCTAGAGGCCGCTGAGGTTACACGAAGATCCATATCCTCAGGTAGTAGAGGATTAGCTATAGTTGGTGGTCCATATCTTTAGGCTTGTTCAAACCTCAGTGGATCAGGTGGTTTCACTAGCAGTAATCCTTTTTCATGGAGTAGATGGGTGCTGGTGGAGCCTTGTTATGAAGATGCATGATGAGTTGACACTCTCATGGACTGACTTCCAACAGCTATTTCGTGAGGCATACTACCCCTCTTGCTTTCACTCAGTCTGGATCCATAAGCTTCTAGGGAAACAGTAGGGAGGGATGACGACGACTGAGTATGAAATGAGGTTCACACACCTTATGAAGTACTCTCTTGACATGATCCACAATGGATACTTCTAAGTATAGAAGTTTGAGTAGGGACTCCACAGAGATATCTGACTAGTGTGCTACCCTTGTGCATCCCCACATATGCCAGGGTATTGGGGAGAGCAGTAGTGACTATAACAACCTTGCTCTTTATTTTATATGTAAACATGATTTATTACATAAACTTGCACTTAATACAACTCATAAGATCAATAGGTCTACTGTCTTTGGGGATTAGTAACAATACATAACATCATAAAACATGAAATACAACATTTTTATTAAAAACTTCTTTTACATGACCATAATATTCCTTCGTACTTAACACTGCATGGGATATCCTAAGGAAAGACATAAGAAAGTGGTGTGGTATAAAGCCCAGTAAGGGAGTAAACAAGGCATAACATAAAGAGTACAATACATGTTAGGCAATATGCATATCAATGGATTATAAGAGAAACATGAACATGAAGGCATGATATTGCATGATTATCATAACATGGAAATGTGGCGACAACTTAAAACACTGCATCATTAACATAAAGGAATTAGGTAAACCCTTGCCTCAACATGATGGAAAAAAGTACTATAAAGGAATTAGGTAAACCACTATAATAACATGACATATATTGATACTAAACATTACCCAATGCATTGAATCACTATCAGGGCACACCCTTCATAATCATTTCAATCTCATTCTTAAGTGTGCCACATAGACCATATAACATGGATTCATTCAACATCATCATTTATTCCATGATCAAGGAACGTGTAATACATAAATGCAAGTAAAAATTAGATAGGTATGTGTGCATAATGGTAAATACCCTTGATAGAGGAATGAGTATGGTATTCACTACACGATGATTTTGGCATGGAAAATCACAGTGCAATTTTGGCTTCATAACGACGTCATATGGAAATTCATAAATCAGGTTGATGAGAGAGAAAGGGGTATCTCATCATTTATAAATGATATGGATAGTAAGGAGATAATGGAACATAATATCCCAACATGTAAAATGTAATTTAGATGCATAATATAAAAGAAATGCTTGAATAGAAATGAGAGAGAAATCCCTTAAGGAATTTCGGCATAGTAACGAGTGGGATTAAACGATCATATGGGGGATTAATGAGAGTGAAATAAAGATATCATAATTTATAAATCAATTTTAAATTATGGGGGTCATGGAATAACATATCCCAAATCAATAAAATGAAAACTAAAAGGCATGACATAAAAGAGGTGCTTGAAGAAAAAGGAGAGAGGGAGATCCCTTACTTGGATGTGTGATCCAAAAGGATTGGGGGAGGCTTCTTAGGAGCTTGGAAGAAAATTGGGAAGAATCTAGGGAGTAGGGTATATATGGTGGTAAATCTTAAAAAATTTTGAGTGAAGAGAAATGGGTTCTTGGGTGGGTTTATATAGGAAAGGTGGGGGAATTCTTTATTATTTTGGTTTTAGACACTACACACTAAAATATTGAAAACCAAAAACCATCCCATGGTTTTTTTCCCATGGTTTCTGGAAAAGGGGAGTTGTATACATTATTTTAAAAGTATGAGGTCCTAATATATTAAAATATTTCCCTTGATTATGTGGAGGTGAGTCACACTTTCAAGTAAATGATTTTAAAATTTTAAAATATTTTATATGTCTTGGAGGATTCACTAAGGTTTTATAAAATAAATAAAAAAACCTAAAATTATATTATTTTAAAGAAAAAAACATATATTTGGCCAAAGATACTATTTATAGTATCTTATTAAATCACTATTGGGTCATTATGATGTCACAAAACACATTATATATTTATATGGTATTTAATTTTCACCAAAAAATTCAAGTGTCTCTGAAAATTATGAAAAATTTATCATTAGATAATTTCAATGTCATGATTCAAAAAGTAATATTAAATTTATCTAAATAATTTTTTAAATATGTGAATTTTCACTTTTAAAATAAAAACTAATATTTATTGAAAATTAACGGGTTTTGACAAAAACAGTTTTTAAACCTTAATAAAAATTACAATTGAATTCATAAAAATTATAAGATAGTTTATATTTAATAAAATTAACTTAATAATAATATTTTTTTAAATTATTATTTAATTTAAAAATCCATTAATTCATCAAAATAGATTTTTTAATTGAATTTGAATACCAACCAAAAAAGCTATTTGTACTTTAAAAATAATTTACAAGGTAACAATAATAAAATAAAAGTATATTCATTATCCTATAAAAAAATAATGCACATAATTATAATGCTAGGGTCTTGTTACATATCCATTTATTACACTAGCATATACCCTAAGAGTAAGGTGTGTGATGGTGGGGCTTTCATGGGGCCGTTCGGTGAACATGGTTTGGGCCGTGAACTCAATAAGCTTGAACTTATCCCATAAATGGTTTTTTTCATGCTTAAGTTGTTGGATCTCAGCTTGGGATTGGACTAGGGAAAATCCCATAAATTCTATCTCCCTCAGAAGCTCTGATAAATGGGCTTCATAGGGTAATATCCTACTAGTTGAGGCCATCACTTCCTTTTTCTATGTCAAAAGGATTTGTTAAAATCCTATATTTATACTAGTCATGTGATCACTATTCAATGACTATATTATCAACGGTAAAGATACTTAATGGTCTTTTAAATCCAATTAGATATAATAAAACAAAATAAGTTCATGTGTTTTCTATATCCATAATACATTTAATTAAAAGAAAGGGAATTTTATTCATAAATGTTCGGGTCATTATAGTGACAAAGAGATTTCTGTCATAGGGATGCGAGGAAGCTGAATCAGGTAGTGGGCATCACAGAGTTGAGTCATCTACAAAAGATAACAGATGCCAGGTGCTAGGATCTTAGCACAAGAGACTATCCCATGATCAGGATCAAGCACGTGGTTAGAGGAAACACAAATCACCAGGTCAGTCTGGAGAGGGACAATGCTTTACTTGTGATGAACGAGATCACATGGCATGAGACTGCCTGACTAGACGTGATGGGCAGCACATAAAGATATTTTATGGACCACCATGGAAGAGACCATGTTGTGATCAAGGATCTCCCAGGTGAGGAAAGGGTGGCCCCTAGAGAGGTGGAGATGGAAGAGGATAAGGATGAGATATAGGTGGTGGATAATGAAATGATATCCTTCCACCAGTACCACAAGGCGACCCATGTCAGGCTCAAGGAGCTTGTGGTTAGGTCCATAGATAGTTGTAGGATTTGGATTTCTATGATCCTGCAGCACACAAGATGATAAGAGGTATGATACGTTTGTTTTATACTCTTAATTCACTAATAGTAGACATAGGCTCCATCCATTCCTTTATCTACATACTTCGAGTTCAAGAGTTGGAGCTCCCAATTGAGGCGCTGACCCAACAACTTTGTCTTGAGGTTCCCATAGGGAATTCTTCTTCTGTATCTTTCACCTTCCAAAAGTGAGAGCTATCTCTTGGTGGAGAGAGGTTCATTTGGGACCTTTTGGTCATTACTATGGAACCCTATGATGTCATATTGGGTATGAATTGGTTTTCCATGGTCTGAGACCAAATTTACTGTCACTATAGACAAGTCATATTCCTACACATTGATGGTACAAGATTATCTTTTTCTAGTGAGAGTGATCTCATGACAGGGAAAGTGGGTTCTATGAGTAGGAGGCTTTATCTCATCACTAATTGGTTAGCAAGTATATCCCTTAGTGCAGTATACCCTTTAGTCATCTGTTTTTGTTCAGTTGTGGGGGATTACATAGAAGTCTTCCCTAAGAATATTCTAGGACTACCTCTAAGTCAAGAGATGAAGTTTTTCATTGACTTGAATCTCAGGACCACTCCGATATTCTTTTGTGGAATATCTGATGGCCCCTAACGAGTTCTGGGAGTTGTGGTTGCAGTTGGAGGAACTTAGTGGGAAAGGTTTCATCAGAACCAGTGTGTCCCCCTGGGCAACTCTGGTGTTTTTTATAAAAAATTTGGATGAGAGATTGAATATTTTCATGGATTATCATCACATGAACTAGGAGATGATAAATATTAAGTACCCCTTTTCAAGGATTGAAGACATCTTTGACCAGTTCCGAGGCATGAAATGGTTCTCGAAGATCAATATCAGGTTCGACTACCAAAAATTGAGGTTTTATGAGTCTAATATTCCAAAGTTGGCTTTCTGATGTCACTACATACACTACGAGTACCTAGTGATTCCATTTAGTGTGAAGAATGCATGTTTTGTGTTTATGGATTTGATGAACTAGGTTTTTAAACCATACTTGGACCAGTTTGTTGTTGTCTTTATCAAAGAAATACTTGTCTACTCTAAATCAGAGGAGGAAATGCAGAGCACTTGAGGATGGTTTTAGACTTTCTTAGAGAGAACTATCTTTACATAAAGCTCTCGAAGTTCCAGTTCTGGATTCATAAGTTTCACTTTATGGGGCATGTCATTTATGAGCATGGTTTAGCCGTGGATCCAACAAAGATCGATATAGTTCTTTCTTGGGATCCACCCAAGAGTGTGTCAAAGGTGAAAATCTTTCTTGGTTTTTAAAAGTACTGCAGGATGTTTGTGGCATGATTTTATAGAATTGTATCCCCTTTGACCACCCTAACATAGAAAGGGGAGCCGTTTACCTAGTATGATCTATTCCAAAGGTAATTTTAGGAGTTGAGGCTGAGGCTGATGAGTGATCCAGTATTGATACTACCATAGGAGGGTGTGATGTTCGTAGTGTATTGTGATGCATTAGGAGCTCAGACCGATTGTACGTTAATGTAGTTATAGGCAGTTATCGCATACGGGTCGAAGAAATTGAGACCCCATGATTAAAAATATGAAAATCATGACCTAGAGATAGCATCAATAGTCTTCTCCCTAAGGATGTGGAGGCACTACCTTATAGGAGAGCACTTTTTGGGTTACTCAGATCACCAGAGCCTCAGGTACAATTTCATGCAGAGAGACTTGAATATGAGACAATGACTCTATTTGGAGTTCCTATAGGACTATGAATTAGGGATAGTCTATACTATAGGGAAGAGAAACATTTTAGTAGATTTACTTAGTAGGAATTCCCATTATCACTTGGTGTAGGAGGCTTCAGAGTAGTTTTCCTCCTTGTAGCTAACCTTGGTGAAGCAGGAGGGTACAAATTTTCTTCAGTTGATGGTGTCGACTTCTTCGATTCTCGAGCGTGTGAGAGAGTCCCAATAGGGATACATCATTTTCAAGATCTTACATGACCAGATATCCATTGATGACACACCAGATGAATATTCTGAAGGATGGAATCATGTTATCTTATTCCAAGGGTAGATAGTGGATCTAATCACATTGCAGGAGGAGATAATGCAAGAGTTACCCACTTCTACCATAACAGTACATCATGGTGTGGGGAATATGTAAAAAGACCTTCAAAAACTTTTTCAGTGGTATGACATGAGATTAATTATATCTAAGTTCATCTCTCGATGTCTCACCTATCAGTAGGTGAAAGATGAGAATCGGGTTCTGGAAGATTTATTACAGCCCCTTGAGATCCCATAGTGGAATTAGAATGACATATCTATGGAATTTTTCACTGGGCTTCTACACATAGCAAAGTTCCATGATGCCATCTTGGTGATAGTTGATCGAATCACGAAGTAGGAGCACTTCCTTTCTATTAGGGACTGGAGTTTGGTGGAGATTTTAGGGTGGTTGTATGTATGGGAGATCATTTTACTTCATGGGGTGCCCTCGAAGATTGTCTCTGATCATGAAGTGTGATTTACATCATGATTTTGTAGAGACCTGTAGGAGGAATTTGAGACCCAAATGAGTATGAGTACAACCTTTCACCCCCATATCGATGGGTAGACCGAACACACTATCCAGGTGTTGGAGGATATATTTAGGGCTTGCTTGTTAGAATTTGACCGGAGCTGGGAGGATCACCTTCCTTTGGTAGAGTTTGCATACAACAACAACTACCACTTTACAATCGCCATGACACCTTTTTAGGTCATGTTTGAGATACCCTTCAGGACACCCTTGTGCTGGACAAATACTGGTGAGACATCTCTTATAGGCATAGAGTTGGTGTAGGTGATGACAGAGAAAGTCCATGTCATCCGTGAACAGATTAGGATGACCCAAAGTAGACAAAAATATTATGTAGATCACCATTGTAGGTCCTTGGAGTTCGAGAATGGAGAACACATGTTCCTAAGAGTCTCCCCACGATAAGGATTGTGGAGGTTCGAACGATGAGGCAAGCTATCCTTGAGGTTAATCGGGCTGTTTGAGATCATGAATAGGGTTGGTGAGGTTTCTTACCACCTCTCCTTACCACCACAACTAGAGAGGGTGTAAGATGTCTTCCATATGTTGCAGCCGAGGAGATACATTCATGAACCTATGCACATCACCAACTGAGGCAAGCTGGACATTAAGGATGGATCCATATTTATGGAGTACTTGGTGATGACTGAGGATTAGTAGGAGATGACCATACATGGATGTAAAATCCCCTTGGTTCGCATGCTATGGAAACATGAAAACATGTAGGAGAGTTATTGGAAGAATGAGAGCCAAGTGCAAGATCAGTATCCCGAGTTGTTTTCCAAGTTTTTCTTTTCAGGGATGAAAATCTTGAAGGAGGGAATTATATAGAGACCCATTTTTTTCCTTATAAGACCTTAAAATATTTATATATATATTTCTAGAGTTAGGCGCTAAAATGGCGTGTGATTCCGAGGCTCGGTGTGCCTAGAATTAATTTTATAAAAATATAAAATATATTTTACATTACCCACACATAACTTCTTAAAGAAAATAGGATAACTATTAAATGATAGATAAAATCAGAAATACGAGACCATGGTTGAGTACATAACATAATATTTACCCTAATAGTGACATAAAATATGTCAATGTGGGGAATTTGGACTCCTCGTTCATTGGCGGTATGTTAAGTGGATTAAATAATTATTAAATTTTTTAATTAATTCATTTTGGTGAAACATATTAATCTATAAGAATATCAATTGGATTATTTCTACAGGGTTAGCTACATAAACCTTGGGATAGATCTAGATCTCTTCCTCCCTTATCCATTGGCGGACCATGTTAGACGATAAAAAAACTCTAGATTAGAGCAGATCAAGACGTAGTAAATGCGATGACTCCTCTCAAATCATTGGCAGGTGTGTTCTTTATCGATGATCGATCCATATCCGAGGTAGAACTCTTCTTTTCGTATTTTTACTCCCTTTGATTAATTTTTTTTATAATATCTATCCTTTTTCTTGGATCTTCTCCAATTTTTGGGCAGTTACATGCACCAGTGTATAGAAATTAAATTGTTTTCAATTGTTTTATAACCCCAGAATCCCTGTTGTTGATCGATTAGCCAAAAATGCCTGACATCGATCATTTGACCTTTGTTATTGCGCTTTTCACCCTTATTTATATACATTAATCACCAATTATACCTTGAGGTACTGATTTGATAATTACAATGTGGTACTAAGCCCGATCGAACCCCCATATTCATAGCAGTTCTGCAAACAAGATAGGAATCGATGAACCGAGCTTAGATATGGGATCGTTGTGAGTTGTGGATGATCTTATCAGTGTGTTGAGAAAAATAAATCAAGCATTGGGGGATTGGTGGCATGAAATTAATATGAAAAAATCTCAATTAACCATTGAAAGCTGTTTTACAACAAATGATAGCTAAAGACCATGTTTTGAAACCAAATCCGTGAGTTTCAAGCCGATTCAAGGTGATATCTATGGCAGATTGAGTATATTTGAGCATGATAATCAGAAATAATATTTCCTAAAAAACCCAACAACATGCCATGTTCAAGGATGAGCACACAACATGTATCCCCCTCAATAGCGATGGCCAGAGTTTTAGAAAAGTTAAGGATGAAATTGTGTGTATTCCACCTACACGTTGTGTACCCCTTCCCTAGATGGGAACCTGTGTAAAGGATCAAACAGGTGGAAAACCATGTGGAAGTACATGTCCAGGAACATAGCCATGTACTCAAGTACACAAACATGGGGTCCATTACATAGACATGGGGTCTGGTACATGGAAACAATGAGCAAAACATGACCCGGTTCCCAAGTAGCTTGGACACGCCATGTAGTCCACCTACACAGCATGTACTCCTATACAGTCGGGAGCCGTGTTCTGACCACGGACACGACCAGGCGGTGGAGTGGGAACACACGTCGTGTGGGTCCCCTCAAACACTATATAACCCTTGAAATCATTTGAGTAATCTTCTAAGTTTTGTATATCCTTCATCTGAACTTGGATTTTGGACCGAAAGTGGACTATCCATAGTGCTTATCCACATAGAACGTGATGGTTCCCTTGGTTGTGGATTTTGAGATATGATGTGTAATTTTATAGGTACAAAACTTATTGATGTGATGCCCGATGATGGAAATGATCAACTAGGATCACCAGAGGATTATTATGAGTGGAACCCCCATCAGATAAGGCATGGGTCCTCGATGACACTAGAGTGGTACCCCCTGTTGTAATAGGATGAGGGTCCTCGACTTCTAAGTAGAACCCCCCCCCCTACCAGGTAGGGCGTGAGTCCTCAATGACACTATAGTGGTGCCCCTATTGTACTAGGGCATAATTACTCAACTTCTAAGTGGAAACCCCTTACTGGGTAGGGCATAGGTTCTTGATGACACTAGAGTGGTACCCTAAATTGTACCAAGGCATGAGTCCCCAACTCTTGAGTGGAACCCCCTACTGGGAAGTGCGTGGGTCCTCAATGACACTAGAGAGGTACCCCTACTGAACTAGGGTATGGGTCCTCGTGACACTAGATTGGAACCCCCCATCAGTATGGGCACATATCCTCTATGGATACTTACTGAGTGGAACCCCGTGAAGCATTAGGGCATGAGTCCTCTACTTTGAGTTGGTTTCCCATTGACTGTGTGACATAATGATGTGGCATGACTTGAATTGGATAGATACTCCTAGTAAAATGTGTGAGATGCTAGGCATCATTAATGGACTTTTGAAATTATTGGATACTCTTATTCTTGGGTTGAGCTATGAGATAGAGACCCCTTTACTCTCTCATTTGGTATTCTTTAACTGAATATATATATATATATATATATATATATATATATTATGTATCCATACCTTAGATTTGGTTACTCTCCCTCCAGGAGAGGTGATGATGCATGAGGTATGCCACATGCTTTCTGTGTTTAGATTCTTATGGTTGGATGAGTCTACTCTCCTGCTATTGGCGGCGAAGATGCGACAAGTAGTTCATCTACTCATCGTGTTTAATCCCTTATGTTTGGATGAGCTTAATTTTACTCTTAGTTTAGGTTGAGATATTCTCTTTGAATGTATATTTCATCTATTATATTCCTAATTTTGTTTTATCTCTTACTTATATCCCTTTAGCTTTCAGGGTGTCCTACTGGGTATGTATATACTCACCCCTACATGGGATTTGACTGCATGTGTCGTGTCTTATGCAGATGACAGATAAGTCGTCCGTGACTTTAGAGGAGATTAGGGAAACTAGGTGCTTTTGACCATGTACAATGGTTGTATCTTGGGATTCAAGATCTAGGATCTCTCAGTAGTTTACTTTTCTAGTTTTTTCAGGTTGGGACATATTTTTTGTTAGGTGTGTATTTTTCCCCTTTACTTTCATTTTACACTACCATACTTTTGTACTATCTAGAGGTTCATACTTTCTTGATTTACTTTATAGTAGTGTTTAATCTTTTAATCTTTCCCTATGAAAATTTTCATCGAGATGGATGTGTGTGTATATAGGTACATAGTCAAAGGCCTCCCCTTATTAGTTATGACTTCGGCACTGGTCTTCAACCCCTGGCCTATGGAGGCAAGCTTGTGGTTGTTTCAACATGAGCCCAGAATTGGGTTGGGTCATGAGATAACCCATGATTCATACTTTTCTACTTATTCAAATGATGTCAGTTACACTATTTTCAGTAGAGAACCATGCTCAACATTCCTCATTATTCTTTTCTGTGTAGGAACAGTCCTGGATCCGATTATATTAGATGGAAAAACATATATTTCTCATTTCTCCTCTGAGGTTCATAATGAATTTTATTAGCAATCATATCCTCTTCTGACTCATCAGAATCTTCATCATTTGGGGGAGCTTTGTGAAAACTTAAGAGTGGTTTCAACATCATCATAATATTTATAAAATTCATCAAAACTCACACTTTGGGGGAAATATTTTGATCTTTTTTGGTCTCATTGTGTCACGAACCATCCCGAGTCGACCTTGAACCTGTCACAAGGGACAGCCCATGACAAGTCCCAAGAGGCATTCTAGATCCTCCCGGGATGGAGACAAGAACCAAGGGAATAAATAGAGTATACAATGGAAAAATTTCTCCCATATATAAACAATCAAACAAACAGCGGAAAGAAATGGATAACCCAAAATACATTTATATAAAAACTAAACTGAACATTATTTGTACAAGAAAATGAAAGTACAACTAAACCAAAAACTCAACTAACCAAACCTAATAACCAACCAAATCCATGTGACCCAGCTGGTCACTCTCTAACATAATGATCACATATCTCCCAAGGTGATCAAACTCATGCTGAAACCTGCACAAGAGCTAAAAACAGAAGAAGACTATAGGCACGAGTATTAAAACTCAGTAGGTTAGCCCAATATTATATTCCCAATGCACATAATTTAAAATAAAAGAAACATCAATTTCAAGTTTTAAATAAAAATATAAATGTATGTTTTCCAAATGAGGTCACATGCTATAAAAAAAATTACCAGACAAAAACTTGCATGTTTTATAAACAAGAATGCTAGTAATAATTTTCAAATAGGTGGAACTTCAAAATGAAAATAGTTTTCAAGAGGGATACTTTAAATAATTTAAACTTTTAAATAAATCACACACATTGATGAATTCATCAACCAAACACACCGTATGTCGACGGTGAGTACAAAATATCCAATGAGCACAACTCACGGGAACACCCCTAGACACTAGTTAGTTGTGAGCCCCAGGTACCTTGTATCTCGGTGAAAGTAACCATAATAAATATCCATTTTCATGCACACGAGACACTATTAGTGAGAATACCCATAACCTAGTGGTCCCCCAACAACATCATAATCATATTTTAGTTAGATTTTTCATCGTCAAACTTGCTACGTGAAACAGGGGCCAAACCCCACGTGATCACTAGCATACTTGTACACGTATGCCCACCTAGATACCTAGGATTCCATTTAGTGCTCAATAAAGTTACACACACTATAAAATACACTTTCACATAAAAATTACATTACCAAACCATAAACACACAAACATCCCACAAACATGCTTCACATTTTATTACGAATCAATAAACCTCAAAAAAGTTTCGTAAAACAATTTCAAGGAGTATAACGAGGCCTTGCACATAAAATCCATTAAAAATGATATTTTAAGGAAAAAAACCCATCAATAACATAAAAAAACAGATTTGGAAGCCCTAAAACCAATTAATAAATTAATTTCATGGACTATAAAATGGACCCAAAAGATAGAACATGAAATACAGATGGAAACCATTTTTACAAAAAAAGGCCAAACGGGCCTTTCATCCTTTCTCAAAACTAACATTTGACCAAGGTATGCATTTCAATTTTATTAAGGAGGTGTATAAACACCATTTATAGCATAAAAATGCATTCATAAATCCCTTAAAACACTTAGGTTACATATTCAAAACACAACAATTTTCATAAGGATGTGAAACAGGCCATTTTCCAACAACTCGAGCCAAAACATGTTATAAACCAAAACCCATTTGTTTGTAAAAACAAATCCAAATTGGAAAGCCATATAAGGACCCAAAAATACCATTTTTAATTCTTCCAATTCATTTATAAATCCAAAAAATAATTTTTAAATCCCACATCACACATAAAAGCTAACCGGACAATTTACCGAACACATGACATGCCCTTTTTAAACAAAACAATTTATTTTAAAAACTTGACAAGGAATAAAACACCAATTGCATGACATATTTTATTATAGCTACTGTAACATGTTAAAAATACCATAAAAAAGGTTATAAACCTTACAAAATAGTTTCTAAAGATAACGGAACATTTAAACAAACACTTGGTGTGCACTTTTATGATAAAACAACACTACCATTCACAAAACAAGACTTAAACAACCATTTTTCACACCAAGAAAATTATACAAAGGCTGAAAAATAATAATAAAAATATATATCAGATGAAAAAAATAATAAAATGATGAAACTTAAATGATAAAGCCATGTGCAAGGGATATCCTACCTCAAATCCTTGGCATAATGGAAACGCACACCCAATATCACCATCCAAGGGTTTATAGACCCTAAAACTATGACGACCAGCCCCAAACAAACAAAAACCCCATAAAAAATCATAGGATAACTGAACCCTAGGCCTATCATGACTAGTGTAGATTATAAAACCAAGAAATAATGAAAGGATGAAGAAGAGGGAGGAGAAAGGAGAAGGAATCTCACATTTTCAACTAGAAAACTCTTCGTATTCCATTAGATCTGCACCAATAGAGAAAATTTAATGGCTTGAAACTTCTTGGGGATTCTCCTAAGGTCTGGAATAACTAGGGAAAGAAGATTTGTGGGAAAAAGAGTATGAATTGAATTATTTATGGATGAAACAATTTACCTTCTCAATTATGGATGTTTTGAGGAAACCTAAGAACGTTCACCCTAATATTCAATTCAAATGAGCTCCAAAGAGGTAAAATAGATAATGGGGATAAGTATACGTATTTGGAATT
The DNA here is from genome assembly GCA_963277665.1 of Viscum album. Lineage (NCBI taxonomy): Eukaryota > Viridiplantae > Streptophyta > Magnoliopsida > Santalales > Viscaceae > Viscum > Viscum album. The sequence goes on from OY728137.1 coordinate 740,591,051, forward strand.
CTCATAAGAGGTAGAATCACTAAAAAATATTAAAAAATGAAAAAGATATAAAAGAAACAAATTACAATTTTAAAACTGGAAATGGACTCACGGGCTGACCCAATACCTAAATAAGTAACCCAAATTCACCATGATTATTAATTCTTAATGGGTACAAAAGGATATGTAGGATTGAATATGTTAGGGGAGGAAACATAAGAAGTAAAATGAGTCCAAAATTATAAAAAATTAATGAGTTATAAAAGAAACAAAATATATTTTTAAATATAGAAATGGGCTCACGGTTTGGCCCAAATCATGAAGTAACCACCCTTTCTACAAAAACTAAAAAAAAAATTGAGGCACCCAAAGATGGATGATTAGATATAGATTAAAATTCAAAACTCAAAATTAATCTCAACCAATTCCTAGTAAAAGTATCAGGATTTCCAATGAACCAGATCAAAACAAAGACATGAAAAATTGGGTGTGACAATTCTTCCCACCATTAAAGCTTTCCGCCCCGGAAAGACATAGCACATTCCAGCTGATTGATAAAAACCTAAGGATTATTTATCAATATGTTCTAGCATTATAATCCAATTAAACACCACCAACCATTAATGGAACTTAATCCTATTACCTCAACCAAAACACCAACTCTCAACCACTTCTTGAGAATCAACTGAAAGATCGAGTCACTACCTCCACAACCAAACCAAGAACCCGGTTGTTGGGAATTTTACCAATGAACCAAAAAATCACCTGAACCAAAGAGAAATCACAAAAAACAAAGATTCCAATGTATTATGGTATGTAATCCCCACCATTAAGAAATAACTAGTACTAGATAAGTTCTTAGGAGGAAAAATCAACGAGACCCATGGTGGGTCTCCCCACCATTAGAACCCAACTTGAAACGAATAAACAAGAATTCAACATGAGCTAGAATCGAACCTCACTCACACAATACCACCAAAACTCTCCTATAAAAATCTACCGACCCAAGTTGAGAGGAACACAAAATTAACATTTAAGCCACCCATTCTTGAATAGAGGCGGCAAGAACTGGGCCAAAACTCTCTGCACAGATCCAAACCCCCACTAATTAGGGAGGGGAGGGAAGAGGACCCAATAACTGGGCCATTGAAACCACAAAACAAACAAATTAACTACCTCACTGAAATGGTAGATGTATGATCTTAGCAATACTACCCACAATCCTAGGATTCCTGACTAGGCACCAGCTTCAATCCAAAACCTATGGCTGGAGCTCTGATGGATGGAGCATCTATTGACTCACAGTCAAGCTTTAATAATCCCCAAATTGTACTCCATCCCTTAGTTCCACATAGTACCACATAACACTCCCAGGAAGAAACAACATATCAAGAGACACCATGAAACTCTCTTCCTTAAAAACCCATTTTTATCCAAACAAGAACATGGAGATACACAACACTATTTTCTCTCACTCCGAACGAGGAGGAGAATGAACAAGACACACAAAAACACCCACTAAACATCACTGAGCACAACTACTACAACCGAGAGAATCACCATAAAGGAAATACACTTTAAATTGATCCCAAACAACTCTCTATTTCAACAAACGAGATGAGGTATCATTCTAAGAGGTGGATTTAACATTTGAAACAAATCCTTAGGTTGATCAACTAGAAAGCATGCCAATGGAGAACCATTTGTGGACACATCACAACGTCTAACACATATTTAGAAGCCCACAGAACATTACCCCAAAACCGAGCCACCAACAAGATACCATATCAAGATGCAATAAGAGTATGACTTCTAGATCATAAGGAAGTATACCAAATAGACAAAACTTCTAAGAAATAGGATTAACCATCCACATAAACTTAGGTTGATAAAAAACACCACAATTTTCAGCTCAACAACACTTTTAAAAAATAAATAAACTAATTTGGTGGATTTTCACATTCACCAATGGTGTTTCATTAAGTCTCACTCACATAAACATTTACGTGCCACCCCATCACTCAAATACCATTCCATATCGACCATTCAACCATATATCCACAAAACCTTTCATGTGAGAACCCATGAAAACACTGAATGAAAAAACAAAACATCATCATTACAAAAATAATCATGTACCTTTCAAAGGAACATTAACCACCAAATCAAAAACCATTTTTAGATTTCACTAGACAAGCCATGATTCATCAAGAACTATTTGATTAAAAAAATCCATTTCATTTAATAGAAATTCCAAAAACAAACATTCTATTCCAAATATCCCTCTCCCATTTAAAAAAATAGGAAGGTCTATTTTCATAATCCGACAACCCTAAAGGCCAAAACCCCTTTCTAGAAAAACACTAGCCGCTCAAAACCAAATTTATAAAACCAATTCATCATATTCAAACACTTTTCAACAAGACAAAACACCCCATTTAAAACAAAGTTTCAGAATTAATTTAAAATGATTCACACTTTCAAAACCTTTTATTTCAACAAACCACAAGTTTAGATTAGGGAAAATCCAATCCTGTTAAATCATTTCCACTTCCTCCAAAAAATTTGTAAAAAAAACACAACATTCTAAAAGCATTCTTATATTTAATTTTTGAAAACACCTTTTCCTTTTTTCAAAATCCAACCCTTCCTTTAAAACCCATTTCCATAATTCTCACATAAGTATTTTCAAAACAAAAATTTAGAATTCAAGAAAGGTCCAAGAAACCCACAAAAGGAAACTAGTGTCGGTGGGTGACTTGACCATATGGTTGGTGGCCATATGTTAAACACAACACCAACACAGAGAGACTTATTAGAACCATGCCCCATATCCACATGGATTTCTAGGACCTGCGATCTCATGAAGGACATTATTCAGACTCCCCTTGTCATATCCCAACAAAAAACAATCAACAAGAACAAAATAAACTAATAAAATCAGACATCCTATGGAAACTCGAGGATCAGAACAAGCAAGAGCTCATGACACTCTTACCGAACTTACCCCTAAAGTCCCAAAAATCCTACTCCATATACCTTGACATCCCCCAAACAACAAGGGAACTCTAAAAAAGGTTTTCTAATATCCAACCTCCTTTGATACCATTTTGTCATGAACTAGCCCGAGTCAACCCTGAACCAGTCACAAGGGCCAGCCCGCGAAAAGTCCTGAGAGGTGTTCTCGATCCTCCTGGGATGGAGACAAGAACCAAGGGCATAAATAGAGTACACAAGGGAACAATTTCACCCATATATAAACAATCAAACAAACAGTGGAATGAAATGGACAACCCAAATTACATTTATATAAAAACTGAACTAAACATTATTTGTACAAGAAACTGAAAGTAAAACTAAACCAACAACTAAACTGACAAAACCCGATAACAAACTAACTCCATGTTACCCTTCTGGTCACTCTCCAGCATAATGATCACACATCTCCTAAGGAAATCAAATGCAAGCTGAAACCTTCACAAGGGCTAAAAACAGAAGAAGACTATAGGCGTGAGTATTAAAACTCAGTAGGTTAGCCCGATATTCTATTCCCAATACACATACTTTAAAATAAAAGAAATATAAATTTCAAGTTTTACATAAAAATATAAAGGTATGTTTTCCAAATGAGGTCCCATGCTATAAAAAAAATTACCAGACAAAAACTTGCATGTTTTATAAACAAGAATGCTAGTAACAATTTTCAAATAGGTGCAACTTCAAAATGAAAATAGTTTTCAAGAGGGATGCTTTAAATAATTTACACTTTTAAATAAATCACACACACTGATAAATTCATAAAAAAAACACATCGTATGCCGACGGTGAGTACAAAATAGCCAATGAGCAAAACTCACAGGAACACCCCTAGGCACTAGTTTGTCGTGAGCCCCAAGTACCTCGTATCTCAGTGAAAGTAACAATAATAAATATCCATTATCGTGAAAAAGATCCACTAGTAGGGAGAAAACACATAACCTAGTGGTCCTGTATCATCATTATCAATATAGTTTAGTTAGTGTTATCATCGTCAAACTTGCTACGTGAAACAGGGGCCAAACCCCACATGATCACTAGCATACTAGTACACGTCTGCCCACCTAGATACCCATGATTCCATTTAGTGATCAATAAAGTTAAACATATTATAAAATAAAATTTTCACATCAAAATTACATTACCAAACCATAAACACACAAACATCCCGCAAACATGCTTCACATTTTTTTTTCATGAATCAATAAACCACTAAAAAGTTTCGTAAAACAATTTCAAGGAGTATAACAAGGCCTTACACATAAAATCCATTCAAAAATGCTCTTTTAAGGAAAAAAAACCATAAATAACATAAAAAAACAGATTTTGAATCCCCAAAACCAATTAATAAATCACTTTCATGGACCATAAAATGTCCCCAAAAGATAGAACATGAAATACAGATGGAAACCATTTTTACAAAAAAAAATGCCAAACAGGCCTTTAAGCCTTTCTCAAAACTAACATTTGACCAAGGTATGCATTTAAATTTTATTAAGGAGGTGTATAAACAAAATTTACAGTAGAAAAACATATTCATAAATCCCTTAAAACACTGAGGTTACATATTCAAAACACAACCATTTTCATAAGGATGTGAAACGGGCCATTTTCCAACAACTCGGGCCAAAACACGTTGTAAACCAAAACCCATTTGTTTGTAAAAAAAAATCCAAATTGTAAAGACATATAAGGAACCAAATATACCATTTATAATTATTACAATTCATTTATAAATCCAAACAAATAATTTTTAAATCACACATCCCACATTAAAGCCAACCGGGCAATTTACCGAACACATGACATTCCCTTAAAAAAAACAATTTATTTTTAGAACTTTACAAGGAATAAAACACCAATTTTATGCCATATTTTATTAGAGATACTATAAAATGTTCAAAATACCATAAAACAGGTTATAAATCTCAAAAAAAAGTTAAGAAAGATAGCGTAACATTTAAACAAACACTTGGTGTGCACTTTTATGATAAAACAACACTACCATTCACAAAACAAGGCTTAAACAACCATTTTGCACACCAAGAAAATTATAAAAAAAGGCTGAAAAATAATAATAAAAATATATATTAGATTAAAACAATAATAAAATTATGAAACTTAAATGATAAAGGAATGTGCAAGGGATATCCTACCTCAAATCCTTGGCATAATGGAAACGCACACCCAATATCACCATCCGAGGGTTTATAAACCCTAAACCTATGACGAAAAGCCCCAAACAAACAAAAAACACATAAATAATCCTATTATAATAAAACCATAGGTCGATCATGACTATTATAGATTATAAAACCAAGAAATAATGAAAGGATGAAGAAGAGGAATGAGAAAGGAGAAGGAATCTCACCTTTTCAACTAGAAAACTCTTTATCTTCCATTAGATATGCACCCATAGCGATAAGGGAATGGATTTAAAAATATTGAGGATTATTTTAAGGTCTGTAAGAACTAGGGAAAGAATATTTATGGGAAAAAGAGTACGAATTTAATGATTTATGGATGAAACAATTTACCTTTTCAATTATGGACGTTTTGAGGAAACCTGAGAACGTTCTCCCTAATATTCGATTTAAATGAGCTCCAAAGAGGTAAAATAGATAATTTGTGCGAGGATAGGTATTTGGGATTATAATGATAAGTTTAATAACAAAAAAATATTAAAAAATGAAAAATATATAAAAGAAAAAATTATATTTTTAAAACTGGAAATGGGCCCACGGGTTGGCCCAATACCTAAATAAGTAACCCAAATTCACCATGCTTATTAATTATTAATGGGTCCAAAAGGATATGTAGGCTTGAATATGTAAGGGGAAGAAAAATAGGAAGTGTAATGAGTAAAAAATGATAAAAAATGAATGATTTATAAAATAAACAAAATATGTTTTAAAATTTGGAAATGAGTTCACGGTTTGGCCCAAATCATGAAGTAACCACCCTTTCTACAAAAAGTCAAAAAAAAAAAGAATCGAGGAACCCAAATAAAAATGATTAGATATATATGAAACTTAAAAAATTCACATTAATCTAAACCAAGACCCAAGAAAAGGATCAGGATTTCCAATGAACCAGATCAAAACAAAGACATGAAAAACCGGGTGTGACACATTGACTTCATTATTTTCTAAAACTTTATTCAACCTTGTGTTGAAGTATTTATAGGTCTTAATAACTTTGAGTATCCTAAATAACTCCTTTATCTAAAAAATTTTCATACTTATCCTTATTTCCATCTTTTTTCCAAATGTAGAAACTGCTTCCAAGGACTAAGAATTTTTTTAGTGAGGATTTCCTTCCATGAAACATTTCATACGATGTCCTATTTTATCTTAGGACTATCATTTCCTAGTTTTACATGTATACTGAAAATTATACAAGTTCCTTCTAATAGTTGAGAGAGAAACCACTCTCAATAAGAATTGTTTTTTTGATATTATTCACCTATTGATTTATTCTTTCAAAAACTAAATTTTATTATGGAGTTCTAACTGAGGATACTTCACATTTGATGCCATTGTTTTGAAGCTAATTTTCAAATTAAATGGACACATAATCTATTCCATTATCAGATCTCAATATATTTATGGTATTACTAGTTTCATTCTCTACTATTTATTTGTACCTCTTCATATAGTCCATTACCGCCCTCTTACTCTTCATGAACATAAATAAAACCATTCTATTATAAAAATCAATAAAATTAATGAAATACCATTCCTTATATATTCTTGATATATTAATTAGGCCATATACATCAGTTTAGACTAGGTCGATGATATTGGATAACCTTTTATTATTATAATAATATATATTTCAGACTAACTTTACCTACATACAAGCATCAAAATTCTTCTAATGATCTTGTTTCATATTTGGAATATCCATCACATCATTTATCTTGGACAAGTTCTCCATGATATATTAGTGAATGTCTCCAAGATTCAGATGCTACAGGTTGTTCCCATATTTAATTATTAAGATACATATATTCTCTTTACTATCCACTTAATATAGATTTCCATTCATCCTCCATCCTATCATGAGCGAGTTTTGGAATTTTACTTTGATAATAGAACCCTTTTGATTAAATGTAACTTCATATCTAGATTCATATAACTGACTCACATTTAAGAGGCTGTGTCACAAAAAATCCATGTAGAGATTTTTTTTTCTTTAGTCAATCTCTAGACAACTGAGTATTGCCACTGTATTTGATTTTCAAGGAACCGTTATTGTCAAAATGAACAGTTTCGTCAACTCTCCCTTTCACATTCTTTAGAAGATTCATATTTCCAGTCATGTGGGATGAGCACCCTCTATCAAGAATCCAGGTGATGCTATTTGTTTCTTTGAGGGAAATTTCCCCCAGATTGGAATTCTTAATCTTATTCTTTTCTTTCCAAAAGATACCTAATCGAGTAGAGTAATAAGATGGCCTATCCACTTTCTACTCAGCATGTGTGGTGAAGTCATACTCATATTCTTCTTCAAATAGGGAGTATCTATTTTTCATAGGGATCCTTCTTGGTTGACCTATATTAATTTTTCTATGAGATCTATAGATAATGTTTCCATTTCATCTTTTCCTGTAGTCAATGTATTTATACCAAATATTAAAATAATGAAAATAATATTCATAGAAATTATTTTTTATACTTGATAAAGGATACGACCTTATTATTTTTTTCTCACTACTAGGAGCTTCCCCATTCAAATTAATTCTTATCACTTCATAGAATGACATAGTGTGTACAAGATAACCATAAAAATTACACTTCATTAGAGTAAATATCATCTCACATTCATTATTAATCATGTCCCTAGAATTCAAGTCACTACTTGGATATTGATACATTTTCATAGGCTAAGAATTAATTCTAGTTATATATTTTTATTTGTTTAGATAAATCATTATTAATGGTTTTGATGTATTTATTTTTCCATTAGAATCACCAACCTTGCTCTTGAATTTGATATCTTGACATCCCTTCTGATTCCAATTTTCCCCAAAAATCTAGATCTTTGTTCACTTAGAATTTTTTCAACACCTTATAAAACTCAATTGATCCTTTCTAGTAATTATCCATCATTGAACCTCTTGAAATGCACCTTATTATAATAATCACATGATTTATTTCCTGATTAAAATTTCTATCTTAATGAAGGAACATGTTATTTAAGGGACTAAATCTTCTTATCTCTCTCATCTAGGATGGAATTAAGCTCATTAATAACCATTTTATATTCCTTAATCTTTAGTTTGAATTCCATAACTTCTCCTAAGCATTCATGACTAAAAAAATGATTATATAAATCTTCTTGTAAATGGTCAATCTCAGCTTCAAGTTGATTCACATACTTGAAAGATTCCTCTAGGAATCCATTAATTTTTAGATTCTTCTTTGTTTGTATATCAAGTTCTTTAAGATCCCCTTCATAATTTTCATTGAGATTGAAAAAACCTTATGGTTCTTTGTCACATTATTTTTCAAAACCTACCTATTGCACAAATTCCATTATGACATCACTGGTATCTAATTTGAACTCATTTTCTTATTCTTTAGAAAATTTTCCATTTCCATCTTCTTCTTTCCTCACAAAGATTTTCCTTTGGAACTTATTTCTAGATAAACTTCCTATTTTTGAGTCTCTTGCTGGAGGGAAACTTAATTATTTTTGATTACTTCTAATTCACTTTATTCATCACAAAATCTTCTTTTACACCTCTCTACAATGTTTCCTTTTTCCCACATTGAAATCATGCTAGAGGTAACATTTCTTTGAATCTCTATTTTCCTCTCTTGAACTTCTTGGCCATAAGAGAAATGAATTCATCATCTACATCCTCTTCTCCATCAATGCATTTATATATGTCAAGTTTCACTATAGATTTAAAATAAATATATTTATTTGGATGACTTGATGTTTCTTCTGACATAAATCTCATTTCATAGGTCACCAGACTTCTTAACAGATCACAAAGTGATAACATGGCCATATCCTTCTCTTCAAGAAGAAATACTTACATATTATATAAAGGAAGAATATTTCAAAAGATCTTATTTAATATATCAATATCCTTTTTTTATTCACCAAGTCCTCGAATAGCTTTAAAAAATTAGTAATTTTTTTGAATAAACTATCAACGTTTTAATCCAGGAGCATTTTTAAACCATAAAACTTATTATTAAGAACTTTAAGTTTAACTTACTTCACGTTGTTATCACCTTCAGAAATGTTATCCAATCTATCCCATATATCCTCAAAACTATTAAAACTAATCACTTTCATATAGATATAATTTTCTTGATCTCTAGATATGGAATTATAAGCCTTTACATCATCATCGAGTAGCTTCATGTATGCTTAAGTCATAGACTATTTTGAAACATCACTAACACATCTTCCTTTCTAGAAACTTTTCTGGTCTAAGTTCTAGATAATTAGATAAAAATATTACATTTCAGAAAAACTATAAAAAATGAAATTAATTAAACAAAAAATTCTTCAGTGTGCTACCTACTCATAGAAACTCACATCACAAAGTAATTATACTAATCTTATACAAATAGATTTTAAAACGTAGGGTGAACATTTAATATGCCTAGTAAGGGGTTTTGAAAACACTAATAAAAAATTTTAAAATATTTTATTGGAATAAATATATAAATATTTATATATACATAGAAGTATATTTCTAAAAAATTGAAATACATATAATTTATAAATAATTAATTTCATAAAATAATTATATTTTAAAATATTATTGCGATTCCTCCATTGAAAATAATAATTTTTTGGTGGATTATTTATGATACTTGGAACACCATAATAAAAAATTAAGGATTCTAGTCATAAATCATATAGAACAAAGTCCACTTAAGATTTATGAGTTCACTCCCCTTAATATAACATTCATTATACTAGTGCCAATTTTTAAAAACACTTTTAATGGACCTGACTTTATCAACCATAACCCAAAAATTTTCAAAAAAATATAAAATTATTTTCTTTAAAAGAAAATAACCTTTATTATAACATGTCATAAACATATTCTTGAGAGTTTCTAAAACTGTTTTTAGGATAATACCATGCTTGAAATAACTCTCCTTATTTTTAAATCATAAATAAAATGGATAATTAAATAAATGCACACTTGTTCTAAAAATATATGGGTTTTCAGTTATAATTTAGATGATGGCCATATATAACTTATGAATGACATATATGAATGATTAGAAACACTTTTTTCATAAGAAATGATAGCATTATCACATAAAATGTTACCATTTAGAGATTCACATAAAATGGTAGTCATAAAATGATGCCATTTATTAAAACTTGTTGTAATTAAGTATTTACACATAAAGTAATAGCCTATATACAAATGAAATAATACCTGCATCCTCATAGTACAATTAAATGTCCCTCTTATAATTTTAAGGCATACACTAACAAAACAAGGTTTTTGTTATTGTTTTCCACTTTATATTAGAAAATAAAATCACAAACACAAATTGGATTTAGTTAAAACCAATATTTTTAAGGGTCATAAAATAAATCTTGGCAATATATATTTAAATATATATATATATACATATATAAAATTTTAAATCTAACTCAAGTAGACCGAATGAAATCAAACCCTTAGATAATAAATTCAAAATAATAAATCTCTTACGAAATAAAACATTTAAAATTTAAAAAACTATTTTGGAATAATCAAACAAATAAAAATCAAAACAATTTCCCTCAAATGGCTTCATCAATAAATTTATAAGTATAAAATTTATTTAAATATTCATATAATTTTTTTTAAATCCAAAATAATTTTATAGGATAAAATTGAACCTTTATAAATTTGAAAACAGTAATTATTATGTTTTAAAACATAGGTGGAAAAATTTAAAAAAATAGATAGATAGTTTTGATTATATATTTCAATATATGAATGTGTCTTTATAAATTCTACATAAATGATAAAATTTAAACCCTTACTAGTCTGAAATTTCAGAGAATCATAAATTAAAAACAAATAAATTAAATATCCCCTTACAGATTAGTAAAAAAACCACAAACTCATCTCTTACTTCGGACACTGCAATATAGTTTTTCCCATTTTTCATTTGCATAAAGGAATAAGGTTTTTATAAGCATAAGTTCAAATATTTATACAGTGGAATAAATATATAAACAATTGGTGACACTGTGGACCAAATAGGTTATCTCACAGATTTTATAACAGAGACACAAATAAACTTTCAAAGCAAGCTGAGTACAGGTAGCAAATTTAATATTTCATCTATACGTTCAAAATTTTGCTATAATGGATTCATCTGGAGATAAAAAACAAAAAAAAATTGACATAATAATATAAATTTGTAGTCAAATAGACATTTTGGATCAAAATTATTTATCTTCAATTCACAATACAAAAGAAAAACAACAGACCACAAACATTGAAAAAATTAATTTAAGATTACAGTGACATATGCAGACCAAGATTCAACAAATTTCTATTCATTGTCCAAAAGAAAACCAAAAAGAAACAAATGAACATAAAAAATAATATATCGGTAAATTGATAACAATAGGAAAATAAAAAAATCAGAAGGAAAATCAACAAAACTAGAGGATTCGATCATTTAAAAATCTAAACAGAAAAATTCCTACCTCGAAGTAAATTTGAAACCCTAATTCAATATTCAGATATGACTTTCAACTCTGATCTTGGAACCACGGTGGAACCCTAACCATACCTAGAAAACCATCATCATCACTCGGACCTCACTCACCGGTTACCGGTCTCCATTCCGGATGAATCCACATCCACGACCGAACCCTGATCTCCCCTTCGACCTTACTTTGAGCCTCGTCCTGGATCTCCCTCTCAAATACCAACATCGGCCTCAACTCCTACCTCCTATGACTCTCAAGCTCTTAGGTCCTCATTTCTAAAATAACCTCAACAGGAAACCCCTAAATCATGATTCTTACCTCATTTTCATCATTTTTTTATTTTAAAATCATTTATCATTATTCGTATTATTATTTATCTAATTTTTTAAATAAAATTTTATTCATAATGCACACACACACACACATATAATCCTTTAAAAAAATAAAATTTTATAATTTTATTCTTATTCTTATTTATCGTTTATTCATATATATATTTTATTATTTTTTTCATAGTTAATTTTATGTGAATTATAAGGATTTTTTATTCATTCTTTAAAAATAATATGTATTTTATATATTTATAATTTCATCATTTTATTTAAACCAATTTATTAATATATATATATATATATTCCCTTAATAAAAATGCTCATATTTAAATTATTTTTATCATCTTAATCTTTATTTAATATCATATATGAAATAAATATTATATTTCATTTAAAATTATTTTTCTAAAAATAATAATAGAATAAATATGTTTATATTAAAATACCCTTAAATAAAAGGATACCATATTTATAAAAATAGTTATTAAGTTAAAAATTCATTTTAACAAAAATATAAATTTATTTAAAACATTATAACATAATATTTGGAAAAAATATTTTTCATAAAGGTATAATTGATAAACTAATTTAATAAATCAACATTTATAAATTTGAAATAAAATAATACAAATTAATATTATTTCTAATATTGTTTTTAATTATTATAATTTTAAACTTTCTAAATAACTTATAATCAAAATTTATTTGATTAAATAAAATCACTTAAATTTATAAAAGGTATTTCATAACATATTTTATTTAAATTATAAACCAAAACATTTATTAATTACTCAAAAATTTTGGGATGTTATAATATACACACGACGTTATGATGGTGTACTAGAATCCACTAATCTTCAATATTTTGGAGGATATAATGTTTGGTCATGGTCACTTCATCCCATGCACATTTCCTTTACAAATGAATTCAGGGCTAGCACACTTCTTCACCCGAATCAATTTGTTTACTCTTTCTCTACACACTACTTCAGATAAAATCTTCCTTAGTTTAACGACCTAAAGGTTACTTCAATATCATCAATAATGTATTATTTTATTTGTATCATACTGGAATGAATATGATTATCTAATATAATTCTAAAGTTCACAAAAATAATAACTTTCATGTAACTACTTCTCGTAAAACTTCTTTCTATAAGGTGAGTTTAGTTAAGTATGTATCATATAACTCTTTCACTTTACCTTGTTCATAGAAAAAGGTTCATGCTACCTACTTGGGTTAAATTCCCTTACGAGACTCCCTATTCTTAAGCATGTTTTTGGATCTTCTCTTACACAACCTCCATTTCATCCAACTTCCTTCTCCCATATATTTCACTCAACTCCAGCTCACACAAATTAGACTTACAGAAAATGGATCCTTTAATCCTTCTCCAAATATTCCTTGGTTTATAATTAGGGGGAATAACATGTATTTATAATAAAAACCATGAACTTCACATAACACTTTCATGCTCTGACTTGTGTATCACTTCCCCTTTTTCTATTCATGCACAACTCCATCAACACACAATGTTCATACAACTCCTATTTGAAAGAGCTATCAAAATTAGTGCAAATCATTCCCAGACTCATTCAAAACTACAATACTAGAATGAAATCACTTATATTTTCACAAATTTCTATAATTTTCACTAAAAAAAACTTCCCACTTCCTTTAAAATTTCTCACCCAAAAATTTGGAAAACACTAGAAAATAATTTCATCATAAAAACACATAAAATTATTCTTTTAACCTTCCATATCCTATAAAACATATTACTTAGTATTCAAAATCCTTTATCAAACCGTAAATGGATTGAAAATAAATACAAAAAATAAAACTCTATTCTGAGACACCATGGTTCTAATGATCACTTATTTCAAAGCATGTAATCAATGTCATCAAAAAAATTTAGTTTAATTTCAAAATAAAATAGTAATATTTATTTTAAGTTAATAATTATAAAACAATTTAGAAAAAGTATTTAAAAAAAAACTCAACCTACTCAATTTACCCACAATTAGAACAGTTTTTTAGTCATGAATGTTATTATAATCATGAACAATATATATCAATATATCAAATAAATACTTTTTATGATCATAACATTCACCAAACATGGATCTTCATCCATTTGAGTTTACCAAATAATAAACCTCTCCCATTCATGTCACATACAATGACACTCCCCATCCATGTCAATTTTCGATACTATTAATAGTTACTTGACCCTTGCACCCATCTCCCAACACATCCCAATTGTTGCTCATATCCAAGGTTTATTTAATACAAAAACCATTTTCTCCCTGAAAATAATTTCCATATCATTTAAAAAAAATATAAAATCTTAAATTCATTCTAATTTAATATAAAACCAATAGATTTCATAGAATCTCCAATTTAAAAAAAATATGATTTTTTTAAATTTGTATCAAATCAATTTCATAAAATAATTTGATAAATTCTATCTCAATATTAATAAGAATAAAATCACATAAATTATATAATAAATTATAATCCATTGAATAAGTAATAATTACCCCTAAAATTAGATGAATAAAACTATAAATTCATGAATACTTAGATCTGATATTAATAGTCATGATCTAATCCATTAAAACCTTAAAAAAAGAATCATAATTAATAATACACTACTCATAAACTACACATTACCATCAAATCACTCACAATTTATCCATCATGATAGAACAATCTAGAGAGAGAGAGATAGATAGATTGATATAGAGATATATTTAAGAACCTACGAGATCTATGATCTCTTACCTTAATCATTCATTGATCCTTTCAATCCTAGAGAAAATTATATTTTTCTATGGAAGAGAACTCAAAAAAAGATCCCAAAAATCTCTAATGTTGGTCAAAGTAATATTAGGGTTTAAATTAAGGTTAAATGAGAATTATTGAGTTTTTAAGAAATAAATCACATATCTTTTACTTGATTGTATGGCGTGGTTATATATTTTATCTAAATGTGTTCCTAACCATGCACTTATTTTTATAAAAGTTTTCAAAAATGCATAGATAGTTTATATGGAGTGGCCAACTATGCTGCTAACCTTGAACAAGTCCTTGAATATTTAAAAACCTTAAATTTTAGTATAAAATCCACTATAAGACAAAGGGAAATATACCAAGCAAAAACTAGGGTGTCACAATACTCAAAACCATATGAACTTTTATCCCTATAAAGTCATTGGGTTCTATTATGTAATAAATATCCTCGATCACTAATTTTAAATATAGTCTTCTTAGTCTAAAGCCTCATCTTGAACTATTCCATGATTACACAACTGTCTCACTAAAGGAAATTTGTATCCTCTCAATATTTTATCCTGCCTATCAACAATTTTCATTGTATTTTCAACATAGGTCATGTTAGGAACCTTATAAACCACATCACAGAGAACAATATGATAAGGATCTAGTTGTTACTTACTTAGTTGAGAAACATGAGACATGTTATATAATGAAACATAATTTGAAGTTAATTCAAAATGATATACTAAATATCTGATCTATTAAACAATCTCAAGTTGACCCACATACTAGGGTGAAAAATTTCATTTCTTATCGAGTCTTAAATACCATAGTCAAGGTGATACTAGAAACAAAATATATCCATCAACTATAAAATATTGCTATAACGATTGATGGGTTTCATAAGAATTTTTATAAGTTAGAGCCATCATCAATCAATTCTCAATAAAATAAACCTGACCAGTCATATCTTACACCAAATTGGATCCCAAGAGTTACTTCTCTCCCACTTTGGCCCAAAAATGATGATTGAAACAACTTTCCATACAGTTCTTCAAAGATTTACATCCCAATAAATGATTGATAAATGATTTGGAATAAAAACTTCACCAAAGATACATGATCCTACCATGAACTCACAAAACATAATATAACATATTTATAAATTTCCACCAAAGTCAGTATCATGAGTTTTAATTACCAATATATTGGAAAATTCCATGACACACTCATCTTCAAATAAGTATCCATCACATTCAAAAGTTCCCTCCAAAATCTCTATGTAAAAAAAATCTTTATCTTACATAATCAATGATAGAAGTCCATGAAATTTCAAAAATACCTTTATTTAAAACTATACCTAATATTCTAATGAGAAACTTTCTCAAATGGGTAAGAATCATATAAATTTCACATATTTATTCTAAATCACCCAAATATTATCATGCATCTATGGTGAACTAGGTAGACCAATTAGTAAATCTATCATGATATTATCCCATTTTAAATTTGACATAGGAAAACAATTAAAGATTCAATTAGTTCACTGATTCTCAACTTTAACCATTTGATAGGTCAAACATTGATATACATAATCTATTATCTATACATTCATTCAACTCAAATATAAATCTTTTATGATATCACAATACATCTTCATCACTATGGGATTCACCACTCAACCAGAGTTATAAAACTATTTCACAAATTCTTATTTTAAATTATAGGGAGGCACTACACAACTTTATAAATAAAGTATCAATTCATCTACCCATGACTACCTAATAATAGACTCCCTATCATTTAATGTGTTACTAATCTTCTTACATTTGAAATTGTTTTTTTGACCCTCCTTCTCCTGGTACACAAGTATAAAAGGAATTCTAATATGATATAACACCATGTGACCTATTTAATCATGAGCCTATATATGTAAATAAACTCTCAAGATTTGAGCTACCATAAAATCTTTAATTCTATCACTATATCATTTTTTAACTCAATGTATCAAATAACATAGTAAATTTATATTGTGTATAAGACAACTCAAAATTAAATGTATGAAGGTACTCAAACCCTCTATGCTACCTTAGATTTATATCTTGTAGAGAGAAAATATAATTTAGAAACATATGATATGAATAAACCACAAATATATCCCTAAATAATTAATTCCTTAAAATCTTCAGGGTATTAACAACCACCACCAACTCCAATTCATATGTGGTATGATTCTCTACATGTGGTTGAAACTACCTCAATCCATACACCAATAAATTATCCCATAGAATAATAATTAATATAAATACATCTCTTAATTCACTATAATACATTGAATACTTATTACTGGATTCATGTAAGATCAATATTGGAGTATATGTAAAACTTATGTTTATCTTAGAAATATCCATTTGAAAGTTCTCATCCCACTCAAACTTCCCACACTTCAAAGTAAACACAATCACTGATGACACTAACTTTGAGAAATCCTTAATAAAATTTATATAATATTATATAAACCCAATAAAACTATGAACCTCAATGATATTATCAGTATTGGAATTCCATTGGAGAAGTTGAATTATTGGATTTATTAGAATCCAATGTAATTTGGCTAGATTGGATTTGTTATCAGAAAATGAGAGAGTTGTGTGTGTTGGATTTACTGTCAACAAATGATGGTGTTGGTGTTGGTGTTGGAGTTGTTGACATCAAAGTAAAGAATAATTTTTAGAATAAAAGGATGAGCTATATTTATTCTATAAGAGAATTAGTATTAGTTCTGTATATAGTACACAAGTCTATCCATGTCATTATGGGTCATGACATGAACATGGTTTTTAGAAGAATAAAAAAGTATGATTTTCTAAGATATATTCCTAATTCCATAATGATCATTGGAAATCATAAGAGTTATCCTAGAAATTATAGGATTTATCTTAGAAAGTGTAAGACTTTACACATTTCTACTAGATTAAGAATGGATATCATGTCGTGACATCTATGGTCATTTTGGGAGATGGCTAAGATATAAGTTCCACTTTATAAAGTAAGTAATAATGTGTGTGTGTGTGGGGGGGGGGTGCCATAATAAGAGCCTGTAAAGCTTTTTAGATTTATGTTAGTTTTAAGGTCTTGTAGTGAAGGATATTTCCATTAAAAATTGAAAATGTCCCTATTTTGTATGAATATTTAGGGAATTTCATAAGAGTATTCAAGTATTTTTTAAGACTCTTCAAGTGGTTTATAAGGTTATTTCATTTAACATTTCAAGTAGAATAAGTGTTGGAACTGTGAATGATTTTTATACACTGCAAAGACGATTCAGTGGATTTTGGTGGCTATATAGATCTAAAGGTTATTTCATGGAGGGTGAACCATGCCATGGAATTTCAATAAACATGACTTGATGTTTCTAGATTACAAGTGACCATATCTCAATGAATAATAATTGTGTCATGACTTAATTATGTATATTTATATGGTTATTTCTTGGTGGAGGTTTGTGACATAGAGAAGGAGCTCACACTGTGACTAGTCTGAGAGTCGAGAGAGACTAGACAAATGCACCATGATGAATATCCATGAATAGAGGAGGATGATCATAAAGATAAGGGTCTAGGATATTTAGGGCTGATTTATTAGTTCACACCATTATGAGTATAAATACAACATAGTGTAGTAGTCATAGGATATCCCTAAAAATTTCTCCCTAACATGTTTTGTAGTTGTGAGCTGAGAATATTGAATATTACTAGAGTATTTTGGATCATATTTGAAGAATATTGATGGAAAAAATTTCCCATCATACTTGTGACGAATTGAAGACCTTTAATGAGGGATACACAGAGAATCTCTCTTAAATCAAGGAGAAGTATTTCTAGGAAGAAAGGATTATAGAGATATCTATATCCATAAATATTAGAGGTTTCAATGATGAAGAGTGATAGGAGTATCGATATATCTAAACCTATGAGAGAGGGATTCCAAAATTTAAAAATATATTAATTAATTAATCTTGTTACTCATAGGATATATTTTTAAAAAATAAGAAGTTTCCATGATGAATCATGGAAAATTGATTCTATTGATCATGGTGATTATCATAATTGACCTGTAAATGGGTAATGTGGATATCAAAGGCACCCATATATACTTGGTTCAAAATCAAAAATAAAGTTGTCTTGTATTGGACTACATGTCAAAGCTATTATCCTTTCTAGTGTAGGGAGAAGAAGAGGGGAAGTTAAAGGAGTAACCTTTGGAAGATATTAAGCTAACCCAAAAAAATTGTAAAGGGAGTAACCTCAGTCATATAAGTGACCTATCTTAAACCCACTACTAAATGGAGAGTTTAGTGTTTTCTAGTGCATCAAAAAATTACTAATTTCATGCTCCTTGGATTAACCTAGTGTGGGTAAACCAAGTATACTCATTATGTCAAGTGTTATTTCTTGTTTTTACTCTACATGACATAATTTGTGAGAAAGTATAAAGAAATAATTGATTATATATAGTAAATTCAAATAAAATAGGGTTAACAACCAAATAATAATTATGTAGAAAATATAAAATGAGAGACCCAAATAATTTTGAGGTAAAGACCATTAAGGGAAGTGAGATTTTAAGAACAAAGTGATTAAGCCGAAATAAGTTCCATATCCTAATTCACCCCCTATCAGGGTATCTCTCACTAAGGGACCTCTTCATCCTAAATATTGGTATGAAATATTATATTAATTTTTTTGTATTTTTTTCTCTAAAGTGATTTGATTGGTTTGTAATAGAGTTAAATTTTTCCCTTACATTTTTTCCAACCATAGAAATGGGAAATAATCAGAAGAAGAAGAAATTATCTAGGGAAATCCATATAATGAAATTAATTATAGAGAAATTTTTATTTAGATAAAACATTCTAGAAGAATTTTTAATAAAGGTATGAATTATTTTGATTATGAATCTATCAATTTATTTAATGGTGCTGTAGAACTAGATGAAGATCCTGATGCAGTAAATGATATTGGATTTGTTGGTGATGATGATATATAAAAAAGTTAAAAAGTACAAGCTATCCACTTATTAGAAGAGTTATATCAGAAGATGAAAGAGTTACATATATATTTGAAAGAGGATAATAATTATCAAGAGCACCAAGTCAAAGTGATAAAAATTGAAGTTGAAACTTTGAAAATCATGAATAAGAGGATTGTTGATGTAGCTATTGATCCAAGGGGAAAAAAAATTATTTTTAGGAAAATAAATTAAAGTATATTACTTCAATAGTATAAAATCTAAAATATATTTCCAAGGATAAAGGCCTCAACTCAACATAAATTTAAAACTTTATGGATATGAATGATGAATTTTCTACACACATGGAATAATTGGTTGAAGAGAAACAAATACTATAATGGGAGAAGGTAAGAATTAAAGATTTTATTACTTAGATGAACACTAAGATGAAAGATCAAAGTCACATATTGGATAAACGTTCCCAAAAAATGGAGGAATAGATTTATAATGGGAAAATACTAATAGATGATATAAATCCTCATCTTTAGATAAAAATAAAAAAGATCAAACAACTAAAAGAGGAGTTAATCTTGATCAAAATGAAAGTGGAACAATAGAGTTCTAAGGGTATGACAATTCTAAAATATTATCCCCACTTATTATTTTATTATCCTTTCACAAGTGAAAATGATATTAGAAAAAGGTATGTTATATAAGAGGATAAACATAAAAGTTTTTTCATGTCACAATGGCTATATTCCATGGAAAAACCCAACTATGGACATATTGGAACCCATCCATGGTATGAGATGAAGAAAACTATGGGAGTTCCCAATAAAAGGGAAAATAATAACACATTCAAGTATGTATATATAAGTGGTAAGGAAAAATGGATGAGTTCCAAAGGAAGCTATGTAGACATGTGCTTTTAATATTCTATACATGGTCATATTTATAGTTTTTTTCAATAAGAATTATAATATATTAATATTTGTGATGTTTTACAATATTTTTGAAAAAGTAGTTACCAACTATAGAAAAAGTGATACAGATATTATTATTATTATAATTCTTACTATGATAATCATGTATCTATTGGATATTTTAGGAGGATCTCAACTTTAATGAAAGATGGAAACTGGTTTTCCCTCAATGATAAATTTGTTGCTTTGAGAAATAGATTTTAGGGTCTGGTTGAAGAAAATTTCCATGCTCAAAATTGTTTTAAGAAGAGTTCCAAATCCACTGCTCAATAAAATCTGTCTTGGAAAGGCAAGAAGAATATTTGGAAAAGAGAAAAAAGTTCATATGTTGATGAATCTCATGTGAAATAAAAATCCCAAGGCAAGGTATATATAAAGAATACTAATGATTCATATAGGGATAATAAATTATTCAAGAAGGTTTAGAAAAGAAAAGTCTAAACATATAAATTTTAAGAGATCCTGATTGGTAAAAGTAACCCAAGAAGAGAAGTTTGGATTTGGGCCACAAGGAAAACTATAATTCTAAATAAGTAGAATAGAATAAGTATTATATAAAAACTAATTTAGGTTTTAATATGTATTACAAATTGAAGGATAAAGGAAAGAAGTGATCCATAGTGTCTCAACATCTTCCTTAATTTGACAAAATTGGAAGATCCCCTCTCTCTATATATTTAAATACTATTAACTATTATTTTATCATTTCAAGTTTTTTGGGATATATGATCCATGAGGAAGTTGAATCAAAAGATGAAAGTTTTATTATGCCACACACCAAAGTTCATTTAATAGATCAGTAAAAGTACAAACAAGTGGTTTCCCATTGAAGTTGGATATACAAGTTCATGAGTTCAAAAAGGAGAATCATAGTAATTTCAAGTAGTATACTAAGTGGTATCATGGTCCTAGTGAAGTATTGGTGTCTAGATCACTTATTATCAATTATAATCAAACCTTGAATATGTGAAATGATCCCTTTAGGGAGAAGCAATGATAAAAATAAATGATTAATTTGTATTGATATAATAAGTTGTCAAAAATATGATATCATCTAACTATTTTTAGGATATTAGAAGATGTTATAGTAGATGAATATCAAGATGAATATTATTTCAATATTTTGTGATTACGATGAGAAATTCATAGGGAGTTTGGAGATGTAGATCTAAAGGTGGTTTCCCCATCAACTAAGGAAACAAACCTAGTGGATGATGTAATAAATATTTGTGTGTTGGATTTATGATTGACACATATTGGTATTGGTTTTGGAGTTTTTGAAACTAAATTAAAGAGTAATATCTATAATAATAGTTGAATCTAGATTTATTTCAGAAGAGAATTCAGAGGAATAAAAAAGAATGATTTCATAATATTAATTCTAGAAATCATATTTATCATCCTAGAAAGAATAAAAGTATATATTCTATCACTAAAAGAATAATAGAAGTAACACAATGAAACCTCTGGTCATGTAATGAACTATCTAATATAAAAGTGTTAGTTTTTGAAACAAGGCCTCGTGGAGAGGCCTAAACCACAACATGATCATACAAAGGTTTGTGGTTTCAATATGGATTAAAGTTCACTCTATAAAGGTTGTTTTTATTGAAAATAGGAAAGTAACTATTTTATAAGGATCTTTATGGAATTTTGTAAGTCTTAAAGTATTTCATAAGACTCTTTAAGTGGTTCACAAGGTTATTTACTTTACCAGTTAAAATATAAGAAATTTTTATGTCGTGAAGTATTTGGGCACACTACAAAGGTGATAGAGATATGGATCTATCAATATTAATGTTGCTCTATGGATGGAGTACCACACCATGGAAGTTAATAATACAATAATTGGGGTTTTTAGAGTATAGGTGACCATGGTGTGATGTAGAATGCTCTTACTGTAAATAAACTTAGAAATATCTCAGTGGTTTTATCCAAGTGGAGGTTTACAATGTAATTAATGATTTCACCTTGTGACTAATTTGAGAGTCAATAGAAGCCATAGGAACACAACATGAATATAATTCATGAAGAGATAAGTATAACTATGAAGATAAGGGTTTGAGCTATTGAGAGATAGTTGATTGGTTCATTCTATGATGAGGATAGTCATGTTATAATGAACCAATCAAAGGATATCCCCAAGGATCTTTCCATGATGTGTTTTATGAGTGAAAGAAATTTTTTTTGGTGATTACTAGTTACACACCACATAAGAGACTATTTCACCATAGAGTTTTTCAGGTTGGTAATATGTTTGAAATAGAATATTAGTATCACACCAAGATAGTGGAGGTTTTTCTGTGAAGTTGTAGAGTCAAAAGGTTTTCTTATTCTTATTTCCCATCATACAGGAAGGATAAAATGGGTGTAAATAGATGAGTTTGACTTAAATTTTTGGAATACTGGTGGATGGATTTTCACATCATACTCATTTCCAATTGAAGATATTTAATGGGGGATATGTGGACAGTCTCTCTTGAATTAAGGATCATTATAGAGATCAAAGTCACCCATAAATAATTATTACAATAAAAATATTGAAGTTGGATTTGTTGGCCCGCATTCCAAAAAAACCATCCTTTCCAGAGTAGTGAGAAAAAGAGGGGAATTGAAAGGAGTAACCTTTGTGAGGCATTAAACTAACCCAAAAATGTTGTAATGGAGTTACCCCATACCTAGGAGTTTTTTATACTAAACCCATAATATAACAATGAGTTTAGTGGGTTTCAGTTCATAGGAACATTTCATATTTAATGATATTAGGATTAGCACAATGCATGTGAACCAAGTAAAATCATCACATCCAATGTTCTTGTTAGTTTATACTCTTCATGAAATAATCAATGAGTAATGGTAAAAAAATCATTGATTATATCTTGAAAAGTCAAGGACAATAGTATTTACAACTGAATTATCATTATAGAAAAAAATATAAAATGGGATATCCTACTAATTGTGAGGACGTAACTATATTGAGAAATCGGTGTTTAGGGAAGATGTAATTAATTTGGAATGAGTTCCATACCCTGATTCACCCCTCCTCAGAGAATCAGTCACTAAAGTACCTTTTGGGCCTCACACTGAGGGTTATTATATAAAATCACTGATTTAACCTTATAATATGCAATTAAATCACCCTTCTAAGTGATAAAATTCCCTAAAAAGTTTACCATCTAAATCAGAATCTATCATTTAAATAGATTTATAGACAACTTAAGTTCTTGTAACCTCTTTAAAATAATTCTTAAACGCCTTTAATAATATTTATATGAACTAGTTTAAACTAAAATATCATTCAAAAAATCAAAAAAAATGAGTCAAGGTATTTTTGAAATGTGAAATTCATCAAGGACATAAAAATAGAAGGAGCATTGGTAACCCCAAAATTTTTCCCCAATAACTCACAATTTCCCAAAAATGGTCTTGAATTCCTTATTTAGAATGTATCTTAACTTCAACATTTACTAGTGATTTTAAAATCTCAATTTAATATTTTAAAAATTATTATCACCTTTTAATTGATCAAGAAAATCATTAATGCGAGGTATATAGTACTTATTCTTTATTATCACACTAGTACAAAAACATTTTTTTACGTCAGTTTTTTTTGCTTTTTAACGTCAGTTTTTAGGCGACGTTATTGCGAGAGACGTTAAAAATATGATTTTTTACGTCGGTTATTAAATAAATGACGTAAAAAATGGGGTAATATAGTTTTTAATGTCGGTTTTTAAAAAACCGACATGAAATACATTCTGGAAAATGGCGATAAGAAGCCATTTTTTACGTCGGTTTTTGAAAAAACCGACGTTATATGTCATTTTTTACGTCGCTTATTTAATAACCGACATTAATAGTTATTTTTAACGTCGGTTATTAAATAACCGACGTAAAAAATGTTTATTATCTTGTAGAAAATTTTCTAAGCTTTCATTTTGTTGGGAAAAAATCCCTCAAGGTAACATTGCAGTATTTTTTGGGTTGATTGTGTTTGTTGACAAAGCAGGTGTTTCATGGATATTTGTCGAGTTCCCGAGAAGTTGTTGACATTACATGTTGACAAAGAACTATGACAAAGGAAAGGACGATCTGGAGGCGGTACAAAAGAGCAGTACAAGGTGGCGCCGTTTACCAGTGTTTGCCAAATTTTTGGGGTCCAAAATTTGGAGTTTGGTGAGCATCGCGAAAAGTGGATTTCCATGAAGAGCATAATTTCATATGGCAAAGGCATGAATTTCGCGAAGATAGGATGCATGGTTTAGAAATCGCGAAGACCAGAAGAATGGAGGCGGTGATGCTTCGCGATTACGTCAAGCTTCGCGAACGGCAGAGGCTGAAGCGCATCGCGGCGGAGACGGGATTTGCGAGAGAGCTTCGCGGCGAAGGCGTGAAGGAATGTTGGGCTTCGCGAGGGAGCTTCGCGGCGAAGGCGCAAGCCGCGAAGGTAAGTTTACGGTGATTCATCGCGACTACGTCAAGCTCCGCGAATGGAAGATTGCGGTGGAGCTTCGCGATTTGGACAGAATTCCGACAGAAACTTTGGAGCTTCGCGATTTGAGATGACGTGGCGTTGACTTCGCACGGAAGGGATGAGGGTCGGTGGAATCGCCTATAAATAGAGGCCGACCCCTTGGAACGAAGTAGAGAGAATTTTCAGAGAAAATCCATTGCTCTCGGTTCGCGGAGGTGGTTCGCGGAGGCAGTTTGCTTCGCGAAAGAAGGATCTTCGCGATGGCTATTGTAGCTCCGCGAAAGGTGTGTGCTCCGCGTTGGCTCAGTGAGATTCGCGAGATAAGTTGCTTTGCAACGAGTTGAGCTTCGCGGGGGTTTTTCGTGAGAGAGCTTCGCGAGTGAGCTTCGCGAGTGAGCTTCGCGAGTGAGCTTCGCGAAAAGGCAGGAGCTTCGCGAAGGCTTGTTTGAGCTTCGCGAAATTGGGAGCCTCGCATTGTAGGGTGCTTTGCGAAGGTCTTTCAAAGGTTTTTTTCCCAGTGGGCAAAGGGGTATTCATCTACGGGTGAAAGTTGAACTCAAACAGAGCATCTACATACAGAGAAAGATGCATTCATTCATGTAAATGAAGAGACCTACAGGTCTATAAACTGTGAGTGAACCCCTTCCAAGTGCAGTGAGCTTAGGAAGAGGAAGAAGGTGATCCTCTCCACCGGCAGTGACCCAGAGAGAGAGAAACCGGGAGTGACCCTTGGGAAAGCAGTGAGCTGACCCTAAACCTTGTATAGGCAGTGAGCCTGTGCATAGAAGTGATCTAGCCCGAACATTGTAATCCACAGCTAGTGAAGTCTAGTGGAATTTGGTACGACCGGAAACCTGTCGGCGTATGCTCCTTGGACGTAGCCCTTAGCGATGAACCAAGTAAAATTGTTGTGTCCTATGCTTGCTTTACTTTCTGTTTATATTGTGTAGCAGGAAAGAGAGAGAAGAGTGTTTTTATTAACAGCGAAACAAGATCAGAACGGGCTTTAAGTTTTAATTGGTCATACCCTGATTCACTCCCCCTCTCAGGGTATTCAGCCTAGTGGACCTAACAAGTGGTATCAAAGGAAAGGTTGACAGTTGTTCTTCTCTCAAATGGAGGTAACTAATCATAGAGGAATTCCGATCTTCAACGGATGTAATTTTCAGATATGGAAGAATCGAATGCAACACTATTTCCGATCCTTGGGAATGGATGTGTTTTCAGCAGCTATGCATGGTATCACAGCTGATATTACTAGTGGTGCTTTATCAGAAGCTGAGCACAAAGAGTTGGATGCTGATTCCAAAGCAATCAATGCCTTAGGGGGAGCCCTCTCTAATCCCATATATACAAAGGTGATGTCATGAAAAACGTCACATGCCATGTGGGAAAATCTTTTGAATATTTATGAAGGGGATACAAAAGTCAGAGAGGAAAAGCTGCAAGTGTTGTGGAACAAGTATGAAGATCTCAGAATGAACCCGAATGAGTCTGTTGATGCATTCTTTGACAGGGTAAATGCTGTGGTAGAAGACATGCGGGGTCATGGAGAAATTATCGAAGACATTAAAATCGTAAAGCGCATCTTGAGAAAGCTTCCACCTCGGTTTAATTCGAAAGTTTCTGTTTTGGAAGATAAAGATCCGAAAGAGCTGACATTGGATAACCTACACAGCACTCTTGTTGCATATGAAATGAGAAATGATGACAACGATGCTGTGGAAAAGGGGAAATCCAAAGAGGTGGCATTTAAGGCCATGAAGAGGCTCACTATTGAATATTCTCAGGAGGAAGAAGAGTCAGATGAGGTGATGTCGTTCCTTTCTTCAAATCTGTAAAGAGGAAAAGGAAAGTTTAAAGGGAAACTTCCACTAGCATGCTTCCGATGTGGAAAGGTTGGTCATCTTGCTGCAAGATGCCCCAAAAAGTTTCAAGAAGAAAGCAATGAAGATGAAGTTGAGATTCCCATGAAAAAATCTTCAGCCTATGTGAAAGGGAAGAAGCAGTTCAAGAGAAATTTATTTAAGAAGAAGAATCTTCTTTCCCAAGAAATTGACAGTTCAGCTGAGTCTGAGGGTGAAGAAGTTGAAGAGATAGAAAACTGCAAAGATCGTGGTCAAAATGCAATGGTGGCTATTGCTAGTAGTGCTCTAGAAAAGAAAGAAACTGAAACTGATGAAGAAGGAGTTGTCAAGTTTGGAAATGATGAAGGCCTGAAGATTGTTAGCTCAGGAAAAGCCATGTTTGGGGGCAACGAAATGAGACATGCTGATGTCTTGGTGGTAGAGGTTCTCAGTCATAATTTGCTTAGCGTCAATCAACTATGTGACTCTGGGCACTCTATCCTATTTACCAAGAAGATGGGTATTGTTAAAGGAAAAGATGGAATAGTCATTCTTCAGGGAAAACGAAAAAAGGGGAATCTTTACCTGGTAGGTGGGGAAGAAGATTCATGCCTTTTATCCAGAGAAGAAGAAAATCAGCTGTGGCATAAGCGACTTGGTCATCTATGTCAACCATCTATGGAAGATCTGGTAAAGTGTGATGCTGCTAGAGACCTTCCCAAACTATCACGTGATCGCACTCATACGTGTGATGCTTGTCAACAAGGGAAGATCATTAGGAAGACATACAGGCCAAAGGAACAAAAAGCAACTCGAGTGCTCAAATTGGTGCATGCTGATGTATGTGGACCTATCTCACCACGAGCTATAGATGGGAAAAGGTACTATGTTCTTTTCATTGATGACTACAATAGAATGGCCTGGGTATTCATCATTACCCATAAGACAGAGGTGTTCAGTTGCATAAAGCAGTACAGGAGGGAATCAGAAAAGATGCTTGGGCAGAAAATTCTGAAGTTTCGTACTGATAACGATACAGAATTTACAAATAGTCAGGTTGAAAACTATCTCGAGAAACATGGGATAAGGCATCAAGTTTCATCAGTAAGAACTCCCCAACATAATGGAGTGGTTGAAAGGAGAAATTGGATCATCAACAACATGGCCAGAACAATGCTTATTGATAAGGACCTACCAGAGAAATTTTGGAAGGAAGCAGTTTTGACATCGGTCTATGTTTCAAACAGGTCCCTGTTATGTCCGAAGCAAGGGAAGACTCCGTATGAACTGTGGTACGGAAAGAAGCCAACGTTGAAATACTTTCGAATCTTTGGAAGTAAGTGTTTCATTCTCAACAAAGAATATCATAGGAAGTTTGAGGCACGAGGAGATGAAGGGATATTCCTTGGCTATTCAGGGAAAAGCAAATCATATAAATGCTTCAACAAGAGGCTGGGAAAAATTGTTGAGAGCAATGATGTCACCATAGTCAAAAATGAACAGACTGCTCAACGACCCAGTGAACAGGTTTTGGATGAAAGTGATGATGAGGTAAGAAACACAGGGGGAGTAGAAGTGGTAGAGGCTGACTCAGAAGAAGATTCTGATGATGAACAAGAAAGTGTCAAGTCTGTATCTGCAAAGAAGCCAAAGAATCGAGCTGAAATTGATAGGCAAAATATAATTGGTGATCAAACAGCTCCAGTTCAGACTCGAAGAATGAAATCATTACAGCAAACATCATTTTTATCTCAGGTGGAGCCAAAATGTTTTTCTGATGCAGCTGCAGATGAAAACTGGCTTCAACCTATGAATGAAGAGCTTGATCAAATTGAGAAGAACCAGACATGGGAGATTGTTTCGAGGCCAGCAGACAAGAATGTCATTGGGAACAAATGGGTTTATCGCAATAAGATGAATGAAGATGGCACAGTGATTCAGAACAAAGCACGTCTAGTGTGCAAGGGGTACTCCCATATCGAGGGAATTGATGTGGATGAGACATTTTCACCGGTTGCAAGGCTGGAGACAATAAGATTATTCCTAGCCATCGCAGTGAAAAGGAAGTTCAAAGTGTTCGAGATGGATGTCAAATCCGCATTCTTGAATGGGGTTCTGGAAGAAGAGGTGTATATTGAGTAGCCAGATGGTTTTCTCATTCATGAGGATGAGAACAAAGTTTGCAGGCTGAAGAAGGCGTTGTATGGGCTGAAACAAGCACCAAGGGCATGGTACTCAAGGCTTGATCAGTACTTGAAGAAGCTTGGTTTCCAGCGTGGAGGAGTTGACTACAACCTCTATTTCAGCAATGAAAATAATCAAAGGATGATGGTGCTAGTGTATGTCGATGACATAATTTTTGGCGGATCAGATGAAGCTCAGTGCAGACAGTTTTCCGAATTCATGAAAAATGAGTTTGAAATGTCAATGATTGGAGAGATAACGTTTTTCCTTGGTCTACAGGTGACACAAGGAAGGAATTAAACTTTCATTTCTCAATCCAAATATGCCAAGGAGGTTTTAAGAAGGTTTGGAATGGATAATTCCAAGGAAATGAAGACTCCGGTGGCTACCCGGATGAAATTATCAAAAGATAAGGATGGCAAGGCAGTTAATATCACAGAATACAGGCAAATCATTGGAAGTCTGTTGTACTTAACCGCAACAAGGCCTGATATTGTTTTCGCCACATGCCAAGCAGCGAGATATCAGAGTAATCCCAAGGAAAGTCACATGCTCGCAGTGAAAATAATACTTCAGTATATTAAGGGCACGGTGGAATTCGGCTTGACATACAATGAAAAATCTCAGACAGAGTTATTGGGGTACACTGATGCAGACTGGGCCGGTTCAGCGGATGATAGAAAATCAACGTCAGGTGGTGCATTCTATCTTGGTGGATTGTGTATTTCTTGGCTAAGCAAGAAGCAAGATTGCATTTCATTGAGCACCGCAGAAGCTGAGTATATTGCGGCCACTCAAGACTGCACACAGTTATTGTGGATGAAGCAGCAGCTTGAAGATATGGGAGTTGAAGTGAAGTCTCCGATCGGAATCCAGTGCGACAACTCAAGTGCTATAAATCTCAGCAAAAATCCCGTCCATCATTCGAGGACAAAGAACATTGAGATTAGGTATCATTTTATCAAGGAGAAGGTTGAGCAGGGAATCGTGAAGTTGGAGTACGTGCCTACAGAGCTACAGGTTGTAGACATTCTGACAAAGGCCTTACCCAAGGAAGCTTTTGAGAGTCATCGACTGGCTCTGGGAGTTCAGTCGATTCCCCGCACTTGAAATAGTGTGGATGTGGGACCCCCCCTCTCCCCGAGGTATGATGTGTTTTCCCTACTGTGCTAATGTGTTCTCTACTATGTTACAGACTACAAAGGCATGACCTTTGGGTTCGTTGACAAAGGGGGAGAAAAGTGTTTGTTAATGGGGGAGAAAATAGTGGTTGTTCAAGGGGGAGACAGTGCGAAGATTTGATAAATCATTTTTGATACGGGGAGAAGCTGACAGGTGGAGCAGCCAGAAAGGGAGAGCAATGAGAAAGGGGGAGAGAATTTTAAATCTGACGATGCTAGAAGTGATCGATCAAAGAATAGAAATCACGACAGCTGAGGATCGTGATAAAAGCAGAACAGTGGTGTTGGAATGGTGTGAGACGATGTCCAGCTATCAACAATTGGTATCAACTTAAGAATTCACCAATTGGTATCAATGTGGTTCAACAACTAGTTTTATTTTAACAATTGGTATCAGGGTGGAATCGACAATTGGGGTCTGACATGATGTGATTCATTGATGAACTTTTCATACTACTCTTGTTTCTCACGCCGAGCATTGCTCATGTGGGCTTAGAGTACGTGTTAATTGAATCCTTGAACGCTATCATAATCGCCAGAGGCGAATGGTGGTAGCGGCTGGAAGAAGACTCAGTGAGGTATCAATGTGCAGAAAATCTTTCTGAGCAGAGTTGTGAAGAGTTGTCAACAAACCCAAAGGGGGAGATTGTTGGGCAAAAATCCCTCAAGGTAACATTGCAGTATTTTTTGGGTTGATTGTGTTTGTTGACAAAGCAGGTGTTTCATGGATATTTGTCGAGTTCCCGAGAAGTTGTTGACATTACATGTTGACAAAGAACTATAAAAAAGGAAAGGATGATCTGGAGGCGGTACAAAAGAGCAGTACAAGGTGGCGCCGTTTACCAGTGTTTGCCAAATTTTTGGGGTCCAAAATTTGGAGTTTGGTGAGCATCGCGAAAAGTGGATTTCCATGAAGAGCATAATTTCATATGGCAAAGGCATGAATTTCGCGAAGATAAGATGCATGGTTTGGAAATCGCGAAGACCAGAAGAATGGAGGCGGTGATGCTTCGTGATTACATCAAGCTTCGCGAACGGCAGAGGCTGAAGCGCATCGCGGCGGAGACGGGCTCTGCGAGAGAGCTTCGCGGCGAAGGCGCGAAGGAATGTTGGGCTTCACGAGGGAGCTTCGCGACGAAGGCGCAAGCCGCGAAGGTAAGTTGACGGTGATTCATCGCGACTACGTCAAGCTCCGCGAACGGAAGATTGCGGTGGAGCTTCGCGATTTGGACAGAATTCCGACAGAAACTTTGGAGCTTCGCGATTTGAGATGACGTGGCGTTGACTTCGCGCGGAAGGGACGAGGGTCGGTGGAATTGCCTATAAATAGAGGTCGACCCCTTGGAACGAAGTAGAGAGAATTTTCAGAGAAAATCCATTGCTCTCGGTTCGCGGAGGTGGTTCGCGGAGGCAGTTTGCTTCGCGAAAGAAGGAGCTTCACGGCGGCTATTGTAGCTCCGCGAAAGGTGTGTGCTCCGCGTTGGCTCAGTGAGCTTTGCGAGATAAGTTGCTTTGCAACGAGTTGAGCTTCGCGGGGGTTCTTCGCGAGAGAGCTTCGCGAGTGAGCTTCGCGAGTGAGCTTCGCGAAAAGGCAGGAGCTTCGCGAAGGCTTGTTTGAGCTTCGCAAAATTGGGAGCCTTGCATTGTAGGGTGCTTCGCGAAGGTCTTTCAAAGGTTGTTTGCCCAGTGGGAAAAGGGGTATTCATCTACGGGTGAAAGTTGAACTCAAACAGAGCATCTACATACAGAGAAAGA
Organism: Viscum album; assembly: GCA_963277665.1. Classification (NCBI taxonomy): domain Eukaryota; kingdom Viridiplantae; phylum Streptophyta; class Magnoliopsida; order Santalales; family Viscaceae; genus Viscum; species Viscum album. The sequence goes on from OY728137.1 coordinate 740,623,320, forward strand.
TGCATTCATTCATGTAAATGAAGAGACCTACAGGTCTATAAACTGTGAGTGAACCCCTTCCAAGAGCAGTGAGCTTAGGAAGAGGAAGAAGGTGATCCTCTCCACCGGCAGTGAGCCAGAGAGAGAGAAACCGGGAGTGACCCTTGGGAAAGCAGTGAGCTGACCCTAAACCTTGTATAGGCAGTGAGCCTGGGCATAGAAGTGATCTAGCCCGAACATTGTAATCCACAGCTAGTGAAGTCTAGTGGAATTTTGTACGACCGGAAACCTGTCGGCGTATGCTCCTTGGACGTATCCCTTAGCGGTGAACCAATTAAAATTGTTGTGTCCTACACTTGCTTTACTTTCTGTTTATATTGTGTAGCAGGAAAGAGAGAGAAGAGTGTTTTGCTTAACAGCGAAACAAGATCAGAACGGGCTTTAAGTTTTAATTGGTCATACCCTGATTCACTCCCCCTCTCAGGGTATTCAACCTAGTGGACCTAACACATTTGACAGGTCATAGAGCTCAAATGGATTTACGGATCAAAAGTTATGACCATCAGAAGTTTGATATTTTTTTCGAGGAAAGATTGAATGAGCCAACCGTAGCTTCATATTAGAAAGAATTTTTGAATCTGTAGGGGGATTTGTAGTTTTATCATGATATAAAGAATCATCCATCATTATAATAAATTAACAATCATTAAATGGTATATCAATTAAGAAAACTACTCATAGAAAATATAAATCATGGGAAAATAATTACAAATACCTTGACGAGGTCGTGGAAATAAGAAGTCATTGATTCACGTTGAAGATAAAACAATTTGATTCGGTGGAATGATGATGGTTGAATGAAATGATCATAAAATGGTATATCAATTAAGAAAAAAAATCATAAAAATCATAAACCATGGATGTATGATTAAATATACCTTGACGAGATCGTGGAATGAAGAAATAATTGATTCACGTTCGAGAGAAAAAGAGTCGATTTGGGGGAACGATAATGGTTGAAATAAATGACCGTAAAATTAGGATGGGTGTATAATGGAAACATATAATTTATATTCTATTAGAAAACTCGGTATTAAAAATTTTAGGTGGCAATTCAAAATTTCGATGTCGCGATGTGAAAAAATTGAAATTTCGCGTTAGCGGGATATTAAAAATATCATTCACGTCGGTTTTATGATAACCGACGTGAAAAGATATTAAAATTTTAACTTATTTTTCACGTCGGCTATTATAAAAGTGACGTGAAAAATCAACCTTTGTCACTCTTTCACGTCGGTTATTAAATAACCGACGTGAAAAATCGATTTTCATGACTTTTTTCACGTCAGTTATTTAATAACCGACGTTACAAGGTATTTTTCACGTCGGTTATTTTATAACCGACGTGAAAAAAGTTTACAAAAATTTAGTTCATCTTCCAAGATTTAATTTTACAGGTCACAGAGCTCAAACGGAGTTACGGATTAAAAGTTATGGCCTTCAGAAGTTGGACATCCTTAAGACATCGTTTAGAGGTGATCAACTTTTAAAGGCCATAACTTTTAATCCGTAACTCTGTTTGAGCTCCGTGACCTGTCAAATTAAATCTTGAGAAATAAACTAAATTTTGGTAAACATTTTTCACGTTGGTTATTAAATAACCGACGTGAAAAATATGTTTTGACGTCGGTTATTAAATAACCGACGTGAAAAAGTCACGAAAATCGATTTTTCACGTCGGTTATTTAATAACCGACGTGAAAAATAAGTAAATTTTTAATATATTTTCCTGGAAAATTATTTTTCACGTTGGTTATTTAATAAGAGATGTAGAAAAGTGATGTACATTGATTTTTCACGTCGGCAATTCAAAATTTTGATGCCGCGATGTGAAAAAATTGAAATTTCGTGTTAGTGGGATATTAAAAATATCATTCACGTCGGTTTTATGATAACCGTTGTGAAAAGATATTAAAATTTTAACTTATTTTTCACGTCGGTTATTATAAAACCGACATGAAAAATCAATATTCGTCACTCTTTCACGTCGGTTATTTAATAACCGACATGAAAAAAGTTTACAAAAATGTAGTTCATTTTCCAAGATTTAATTTGACAGGTCACAGAGCTCAAACAAAGTTACGGATTAAAAGTTATGGCCTTCAGAAGTTGTACATCCTTAAGACATCGTTTAGAGGTGATCAACTTCTGAAGGCCATAACTTTTAATCTGTAACTCCGTTTGAGCTCTGTGACCTGTCAAATTAAATCTTGAGAAATCAAATACATTTTGGTAAACATTTTTCATGTTGGTTATTAAATAACCTACGTTAAAAATATGTTTTAACGTCGGTTATTAAATAACTGACGTGAAAAATTTACGAAAATCGATTTTTCACGTCGGTTATTTAATAACCGACGTAGAAAAGTGATTTACCTTTATTTTTCACGTCATTTATATAATAACCGACGTGAAAAATCAGATAAAATGGATTTTTAACGTTGGTTCTTATATAACCGACGTGAAAAATCAGGGAAAATGTATTTTTATGTCGATTATATAATAACCAAAGTGAAAAATCAATTTTTAGATATTTTCACATTAATTCTAAAAAACCGACGTGAAAAATGGTGACGTAAAAAAAGGTTTTTGTACTAGTGTCACTTGATTTGAATTTTGGCAATTTATATAAAACTGTAATCTATAGTTATCATTATTAGTAAATAAAAAGTGTGCCAATTAATGTGAAATAATAATTTGAATAAAAAATTTCCATATAATTATTTCAAATAAATATTAAATTCTCACAGTTCTATAGGTTTTATGTAATACACATGCTAAAATATCTAACTTTTTCTAAAAAACAAGTTGATAGAGAACTCCAAGTATCCCTATGGTAGAAGTCTAGAGAAGTAATATCTATAAAAAATCATCTTCCATCATTGATAATATAAATTTATCTCAAGATTTTATCAATATAATAACCAACTATAAAACCCTAAAAATTTAAAATTCTATGCTTTATATCTTTCTTAACACGCAACACCGAGCATTAAGCAAACCATGACATACTATTAAAATATTATTATTTAATGTAACAATTATTGCTTAGATATTAAAATTGGTGGTATGAATAGGAATAAATAAATTATGAAAAATATTTATAAATCTTTTATATAATTTAAATCCATTGATAAATAATTACTCCGTTTTGAGTAAAATCATCTTATGCTTCAAAGATACATTTTTCTTCAAAAATGGGTTTTTCTGAGAAAATAATATAATTATTTTATGCAATATATTGGAAATTTATTTGAAACAAATTAAATTTATTTTTGAAACCAACATGTAATAATTATCTTAGAGTGAAGTTTTGATAATTTTTTGAAAAGAGTGACTTTTCGATGAATAGTGAAATTATTGATTTTTATTGAAATCTGCCTTCTTTTAAAGAATTTAAAAAGTTAAAATTTTAAAATGGTTTAAATGTAGAATTAGTTAATTTATATTATAAATAATATAATTAATTACATATGAACCATTATTTTACCTTATTTTGGTATAAGTTCATTTTTGGGCTTAAAACCACATTTTTTATGAAAACTGTTTTTCATTGCGTTTTAATCTAAAATTGATTTATAGAACTTATTTAAATTGATTATTGAAAAATGGATTATAAATTTGTAATCAATAGGTCCAAATTTGTTAAATATGTCCCTTTTATTTTTAAACATCATGAATAGTAACAATAGTAAATATTTTTCACCTTGGTAAGGGTAAATAGGGTAATTAAGGTTAAAATAATGCGATAAGGCCTAAAAATCTTCCCAAAACATGAATTTATTTTAGTATATGTAATAAATTTTACCATATCCATACCAAATTTTAATATATATAATTTTTTTCCATTTGAACTTGGTAATGGCATTTATATTATTTTTAGTAAAGAAAATTCCAAAATGACCCTCTCTCTATTTTAATTTATTTTATCTGTTCTCATAAGGTTAAAAATATTTTATTAATGAATATAAAAATTTATTTTAAACAAAATTAATTTATTTTTATTATGGTAATTTATTTTAAATTTTCAATGATGAAATAATTACCTTAAATTCTTATGTAACTCGAACACAATATTTATTCAATTAATGAAAAAAAATAATTATAAATATAAACAAGTAATATTTTTTTGGGTTATTTATAGAGTCACATGAATTATATAATAATATATGACATATTATAGATGTATTAAAATTCTATATTTTAATTACATCTTTGTCATGATGTCTTTAAAATCAAATTTAATGAATAATGTTAAAATTGACATTTATGATATTTCATGAAAAATAATATTTTATTAAATTATTTAAAATTAATAAAAACCATGAAATATAAAAATTATGATCATAAATGGTCTAAAATATCATCTATTTTCAATTTATTCAAAAAATATTAACTTATAAGTAAAATTAAAACTCATTAAGATTGAAAAGTTGTTACTGTAGTTAAGGTTGAAATTGTTTAATGAAGGGGTTAAACCAAAAGATATGGTTTAAAATACCACATAAATATATATAAATTTTATTTATTTAATGGATTTAAACCATAAAATATTTTATATTTTAAATTATGTCCACATTTTCCACTTGAACATGAAAATGAATTTATTACATTTATTTATTTTATTAATTATACTACGTCCTTTCGTTCACTATAAAAAGGCACCATCTATCCTCTCTTATATAAACCACCTATATCCTATTAAAACAACAAAAACCTTAAAAAAACACTTATAAATATACTTATATAAGTTTTTTAGGTTTTTTTATTCCAAAAATACCAACCCTAGTTCCTTTAAGAGTACATCTAAAGGATCTATTTTGAAAAGGAGGTAATCATCTTTACGAACTCTTTTAAGTTTAGTTTTTCTTATACTTCCCCAAAATCTATTATAAAAACACTAAAATAATAACTATTGTATCATAAATATAAATATATGTTATTATAATTATGGTACAACCATTTTACATCTATTTTCCATCCCATGGAATGTAAAAACTTTGTTAGTTCCTACGCATGACTTATCGTTTCCACGTAGCGGTGTGATTCGTTTTTCATCACCAATTTATAATGATGGTAATGATGAATATATATGATATATATATATATATATATATATTTTATTATTTTAGAATTATAATAACATATCTACCTTCTTATCTTCCAATCTGTTGGAAAATGATAACATCGCTCGTGCGTACATGTGGACTACCACCTCCATGAAGCAATGTGGCCTATTTTCATGTCCATTTACATGGATGGTAATAAGGATATATTTAAGGAATATATATGATATATATATATGATATAATAATGATTCTATAAATTTGAATTATTATTTATCTTTCTTTCATTCTATCCATTGAAAAATGGAAAAAATGTTCATGCATGCATACGACCTACCGTCTCCATGAATGGTGTAATTAATATTTCTATCTCCAACTTTATGGATGACTCTAAATGTACATATAATTAATATATATGATATTTATATTATTATTAATACTATATATATGATGGAACCATGATAAATGTATAAGGAACAAAACTACCGAACCAAAACCTACATGAAAAATAAAGAAATTATCACCAAAAACATTAATTTTAATAAAGAATTGTTAATAAATGGGTGATAAAATGTTTTAAGTATTTTATATACTATATGATATATATTATTATGTAATTTTAATATAATTATAATAAATATAAATTTATTATACAGGATGTTCGAAGACATATGAAGGAAGTCATTCATGAGGTAAGGTTTTGTTTTCCTAATTCAACATTATTTAGGATTGTTTATGTTTAAGTCAATGATATGGTAATTATTTGACATTTCAATATTAAAACCAATATATTTTTTTATCCTAAGTAAATTTCTAAAAATTATAAGTTTTCCTTTCATTTTCTTCTCTTTAGGTACCCATGACACTGAAATAATGTTTTTAAGGAAGACCATCTTTGTTGTTCTACTTGGTCAAGAATATTTCTATTCCATGTCCACATTTCTCCTTAAAATGTTTTAAAGAATGTTTTTACTATTATAAAATTATTTTTTCATATATTTTTACCCATGTTTTATTTTTTACAAAATGGTTAAAAAATAATCTTCTTTTCATTTTTTGAACTAATTAATTTTGATTTTTTATGAAAGGAATCTTTATTTTAATGTACATGACATAAATTGAATTTACCATAGTCATAACCAATAAATTATTTAAATATTACTTTACATGTTTTCATATTTATTTTTAAATAATTTTTTTTTCATAATATTCTATGTAAATTTAGTTTTTTTAATATGATTTTTAAAGTAAAAGGGTATTTTCCTCAAGAATGTTTTAAATAACCTTCTTACAATATTTATATTTATTAATGAAAAGAACCATTTATTTTACTTATTCTACACTAGGGATATTTTGCAATGATACCATCCTCATTATTTTTATGGATGATTTATGATAATGAATTACTGATGTTTCTTATTATTGAATCAATATGGATAACTATTAACTTATATGGAATTTTGAGAATGAATTATATTAATAGTTATAATTATAAAGAATGCATTAGAAAAGTAAGTGACCAGAGGGTCCTAGAATTATATATCTCCTTGATGAATTGATTGGTATCATGAGACAAAATAGGTTGGCATAATGTATAGGTTGTGGTTATAAGATCATGTCATAATAATTGGTTATTTAGTATATTCCATCCCATAAAATGATAATTTATTGATTGGAAGGCCTTGAATTAATGATAATATCTTAGTTAAGAGGCCTTTATGGAATAATAATGTATTTTTTAAGAGTACTTAATGGTAAGATTCATGATTTATTTATTGAGAGGCCTTAATCATGAATGTCCGTAATTATGCATTTCCTTTATTAAGAATTCAATTTTCATTATACATATGTTTTCTATGTTGATATTATCCATGGATGCTTATTGAAATCAAGTTGTTTATTTAATGGATTGTGTTTTTATTATACACTATGCCATGTTAATTATTCTTTATTTAATCATGATAGTTTATGCTGTATGTAACCCTTACTAAGCATTTGATCTAATGCTTTATTTGTTTTTCTTTCCCCAGGATATGAAAAAAGATATTATGAATCAAAAGGATAATATATTGTTTCCTAGGATGTGTTATTATATTTCCAATGTAATATTATAATCATGTTTGTATCTATTTTACCAAGAATAATAAACAATTCAGTCCTTTGGGATGTAATCGCCTGTATCTAGTACCAATCTAATAAAGTAACCACTGACTCTAGGCTATTGTAGTCTGGGGTTGTATAATTGGTATCAGAGTAAATTTAGTAAAAATCTTAGGAACTTGATTTTAAATGAACATGTCTAATATGAGAATTATGATAATTCCTTATAGTATTTGAGAACTTTTACCATTATAGGGTTTTTTATATTTTATTTTATATTATATTATATTTTTTTTCTTGAGAAGGGAATTCCTAGGAGTGGCCTTTTAGAACTCTCCACACCCAGGAACCCCCCTCCCCATAAAGAAGTCATCTAGAGAAGCCTCAGTTAGGAAGGATCTGTTTCCAGCTTAGATGACATAGCGTCCCATGGGGTAACACCTCGCTCAACGATGGTTTAATATAACAATCCTTAAGCTACTTGAAGTGCACCCTTCTGCCCACCCGTTGAGACACCGGGTGACCCAACAAGATGAGCATTATTTTATGGAACAATATTCATGATATTTATTATCTAACTCTCTGTGTGCCACTATTTTATGATGAATCATAATGATAGAAAGGTAACCAAAACCATAGTCAATGCAGTGATTTCTATGATAAGAAAGATAATAAAAATAGTGTTATAATTGGTAAGATCATGTCCATATAAGGATAATTGACTTTGGTTATAAAAAATAACCTTGACCACATAGAATAAAATTTTATTCCATAGAATTATTTTCCTATATTGGATTAATTCATGTGATAAAAGCCTCTATATTTTAGTGGAACTACTAATCTATTGGTAGCTTAACAATGGATTAAGTATCTTGAAATATATTCCTAGAATTGGGATGTAATGAAAGTGAGAAGGTTAGATTAGAATTATATTGCATGAATAAGATGATGATCAATAGTGATCATTGATATAGAACACTGAAGAGGTTGATAAAATAGAAAGCATGAAATGAAGAACTTTTAATTTGATATTCTTTGAGAAGTACTTTCCTTGTGAGAAACAAGTTAAAATGGAAAGAAAATTCTTCAATATAAGACATAGGTAAGAGGAAAGTGTTACTGAGTATGAGGAAAATTTTATAATATCAAAAATTCATTCCTTAGACTACATACGTAATACAAAAATTAATATTGACTGCTTCTTTGATGGGAATAAGACAAGCCTCTGAGGGATAATAGTCTCTCAATTTTTTTATCATATGATGATGTGGTATCAGGTGCCATCGAGATAAAGAAATAATTCACTAATTTATATATTTTCAAATGAAATAAAGAGTAGAAGAGTATTACTAATAAAAAATAAAAAATAAATGTGGTGAAGGAAAATAAGGGAAGTATAGAAATTCTCACTTGAGATAACTATGGAAAGAAACACCTAGGTACATGCTTAATGGGAATAAGTGTTTGTTTTATGTGTGGATAAAGTTGGTTATAAGGATCTTAAATACAAGAAAAATAAAGAAACCACAACTATGAAATGTTTCATCCAAAAATATATGATGAAATGTTTAAACCAATGTTCCAAATATCAAGGGAATTTACCATATAATAAGCCAAGGGGAGAAGTCCAAAATTGTGAAATTACTACAAACAAAGTGGAATGATTTAAGTGTTTGTGCATTTGGATTCAAGAAATATGTTATTAAATTATTTTATCAATGATATTTTGGTTATAAGAGTCATGAAACATACAAGGACTGAATTTTAATAGTTTTTTTAGGATTTGAAATCATATGTTGAATGATACTGATAACCAAGAAAATCAATTTTTTCATAAAGTGATATTTTTGAAGAATACACGAATAAGGGAAAGATAACCCTTAATATGTTTCGGATGTTGAGTTAATTAAGTTTAGTTAAGATAAAGGGAATATTTACATTAAATATGTAAATAGTATAGTATTGGTGACCTTGAAAATGGTCAGTGATTTGATGAAAAAGTAATTTATGATGGAGTTTACTAATTTTTTTTGGATTTATGTGATAAAGGAATAAGGAAAGAGTTAATTTTTAGAAGAAATTATGTTTTTATTAAGGTTTTATGATGATTCAATTTATTAGTATATTTTAAGAGAATATGTGACCATGGTATCCAAATATTTGGTATATTAAATTATGAGATAATTTTTTTATCTATAGATAAATATTTGATAAATATTTCAGATTTTTAGGTTTTTAATTTGATCAAAAATATTTGGGAGTCTTCAGGTTAAATATTTATAAAATGGATTAAGTTGAACTTTGTGGGTTATTTTTGAAGATAATTTTTTATAACATTTTTTTGGAAAATATCTAGAGATATGAGGACTGACTTTTTATTATTTTATGGATCTTATTATCTATTTAAAGTTAATTTTAGTGCTTCAGGCATGAAAAATTCATCTTTAATATTAATAGAGTAAGAGATGAAATGGAAATTAATTGAAGACAAACCAAAGGGTGAAATTGATCTTATGAAATAGAGATAATTAAAGAAATTACATTTTATATTTCTTTATATCATAGTAGAAAATGTATTACTCAACTTTAGGAAAAGGATATTGAAATAAAAATGTCACCCCATTACCTTCATTTTTGATGAATTGATGGTCATTTCACCCCTCAATAATTTATGGTTTTATGGTCATTAACTTTCTCATGAACATGATCTATATCACTATTTATTAGTACTTGGATGTTATTATTATCTTCCATGTCTATATTTTAATATCCCACCAATATTATCCTTATTAAGTTACCCGGATATGTGATATTTCAGGTAACCCTTATGTTTCCCACTTTCCATTTTTAAAATAAGTTTTTTACCCCTATATATGATGTGGATTTTAAAAAAGGTTGAACCTTTGATGAATGAGATAAAATTTCAAGGGTGAAATTTATTTAATTGGGGTAGAATGTATCACCCTGAAAATTTAGAATAATATTATCAATATCTTGCTTAACACACAACACCGAGCATTAAACAAACCATGATATCTTATTAAAATTTTATTATTTAATGTATCAGTTATAACATAGTCATTAAAATTGATGTTATGAATAATAATAACTAAATTATTAAAAATATGTATAATGTTTTTATATAATGTAAATCATTGATAAATAAGTACTCAATTTTTAGTAAAATCATTTTATGCATCAGAAATACATTTTTGTTCAAAAATTATTTTTATTGCTTTTTGTGAGAAAATAGTAAAATTAATTTTTGAAACATTTATAGAATTTATTTAAAAATAATAAATTAATTTTTTTAAATAAAAATTTCATAATTATCTTATATTTAATTTTTGATAATTTTCTAAAAAGAGTCACTTTTTTATGAATAGTGAAAAATTGTGTTTTTTATTGAAAACTCTCTTTTATTTTAAAGCATCTACAAAGTTTGATTTTTTTAAATGGTTTAAAAGTAATATTAATTAATTTATATTTTAAATAATCTAATTATTTATATAATAACCATAATTATTGATTATTTTGGTATAAGTTCATTTTTGGGCATAAAAACACATTTTTTCTAAAAATTGTTTTTTTGTTTCCTTTTTCATCTTAATATAAAATTAATTTCTTCCCATTCTAGAAATTATTTATTGAAAAATATATTCCATATTTGGAACTAGTAGGTCCAAATTTGGTAAATAGGTCCCTTTTATTTTTGGTCACTATGAATAGTAACTGTAGTAAATATTTGTCACCTTGATAAGGATAAATCAGGCAATTAAGGTTAAAAATAATGTGATAAGGCATAAAAATCTTCCCAAAACTTGAAATTATTTTATTTTATGGGATTAATATGTCCATATATATCTTAAATTTTAATATATGGAATTTTCATGCCATTTGACACTGGTAATGACATTTATACTCTTTGAAGTAAAGAAAATTCCAAAATGTCCTTCTCTTTCTTTTAATTTCTTTTACATGTACACATAAGGATAATAATCCATTATAAATTAATACAAAAGTTTATTTTTAACATAATTAATTTATTTTTTTCATGTTTTTTTTAATTTTTAGTTATGAAATTATTACATTAAATGATTATGCAATGCCAACACAGTATTTATTCAATTAATGAAAAAAATAAAATAAATTATTTTAAAATCTCTAAAATTAATATTTTTTTGTGTTAGTTATAGTTTCAAAATAATTTCATAGTTATATATATGACATATTAGATATTTTTAAAAGTTAATATTTTAATTATAACTTTATCTTGATGTCTTTAAAGTCAAATTAATTAATAATGTCAAAATTGACATTATTGATATTTAATTAAATATAATATTTGATTAAATTATTTAAAACTCATAAAAATATTTAAATATGAAAATTAGGATCATAAATGTTATAAAATAACATCCCATTTCCATTTATGGGAAAATTATTAACTTATAAGTAAAATTATAACCCTTTAAGATTGAAAAAGTTGTTATTGCAATTAAGGTTAAAATTTTTTAATTAAGGGGTTAAACCAAAAGATACAGTTTAAAATGTCACATAAAAATATCAAAATTTTATTGTTTGAAGTTATTTAAACCATGTCATATATAATCTTAGAAATTATGGCCACATTGTTCCCCTTTCACATGAAAATTAATTTATTATACTTAAATATTTTTTTATTTCCATGTGTGTACCTTCATTCATTATAAAAGGAAACACCTCTACTATCTTATATACACAACTAAAATACTATTATATAGAAAAAAACCTAAAAAAATATTCTAACCATCATTACCCAAGTGTTATAGGTTTTTTCTTCCTAAAAGACCAAATCTTGGTCCCTTAATAGAAGATCTAAAGGGGCTCTTTCAAAGAAGAGGTAGTCATATTTACCGACTCTTTAAAGTTTATTTATTATTATACTTACTATAAATATATTTTAACCATCCAAAAATAATAACTATATACCATAAATATATTTATATTTAATTATGATTATGGAACAACCATTTTACATCTCCTTTCCATCCCACAAAAAGCGAAAACATCACTCATGCGTACGTATGGATTACCGTCTCCATGTAGTGGGGTAATTCATTTTTCATCACCAAATTACTTGGATGGTTATTAATATTTAAATAATGAATATAGATTATATTTATGATATTATTATTCTTTATTAATTATAATATCAGTTCTACCTTCTTAAATTTGAATCTATTGTAAAATGATAACGTCACTCGTGCGTACGTGTGGACTACCACCTCCATAAAGTGGTGTGATACATTTTTCATGTATACTTTAAATTGATAAAAATAGGGATATATTTAATGATTATATATGATATATATGATATAATAATTATTCTGAAAAAATTAATTATTATTTATGTTTCTTTTTTTCTATCCATCAAAAAATGGAAACAACATTCATGCGTACATACGACCTACTATCTCCATGATTGATGTAATTAATTTTTCTATCTCTACCTTTCATAGATGATATATGTATATATATATATATAATTAATATATATGATTTTTATATGATGATTGAAATTTTCAAGATTATTGAACCATGATCAAAGTATAAGGACCAAAACCACCAAACCAAAACATATATGAAAAATAAAGTAGTTATCACCCAAAAAAATGATTTCACTAATTAATTATTAATAAAAGAGTTATAAAAGGTTATAAGTAAATAATATATGGTATGATATATATTATTATGGATTTGGAATATATTTATAATAAATATACATAAGATATATATGTATTTCAAACATTTATAAAGTAAGTAAGACCTAAGCTAAGGGTTTGTTTCACAATCTCATCATTATTTGGGATTATTTATGTTTAAGTATATACTAGGGGAATTATTTGATATTTATATCTTAAAATAAATCTATTTTTCTTCTCCTCAAGATATTCCTTTAAATTATAACTTTTCCTTTCATTTTCCACTCTTTAAGTACTTAAGATATTAAAATAATGTTTTTAAGGAAGAGTGGATATGTTTTTTTATTCGATTGGGAATATTTCTATTACATGTACATATTTTAATTTAAGTGTTTTAAATAATGTTTTCACTACACTCAAAAGATTTATTAAATAAATTTTCACCCATGTTTAAATTTTTACAAAATTATTTAAAAGTAATATTCTTTTAATTTTCTAAATAATGCACTTTTGACTTTCTTGTGCAAGGAATATTTATTTAATGTATGCGACACGAATATAATTTCCCATACCAATTAAGACACAATGATTTGAAGATTAATTTTCAAGTTTTCATAGTGTTTTTAAGTAAAATTATTTTCTTAATATTCTATATATTTTTTAATTATTTTAAATTTATTTTCAATGTGAAAAGTGTATTTTCTTCAAGAATGTTTTAAATAAACTTTTTATGGTATTTATATACATAAATGAAAACAAAAATTTATTTTACTTATGCTCTATTGGGGATATTTTTTAATGATACCATCCTCATTATTTCTTTGGATGGTTTATGATGATGAAAGTTTTTATGTTTTGTATTCATGATTTAATATAGATAACTATTAAATTATAATGAATTTTGAGAATGAATTTTATTGATCATTATAATTATGAGGAATTTATTAGAACATTAAGTGATGTGTATAGACCAAAATTATATATAGCCTCAATGCATCGATAAGTAACATGAGATAAAACTGGTTTGAATGATGTATAAGATTTGGTTGTAAGATCATGTCATAATAGTTGTGTATTTAGTGTACGCCAACCCATACAATGATAATGCCTTTGTTAAGAGGCCTTTATAGAATGATAATTTCTTGGTTGAGAGGCCTTTATAGAATGATAATGCCTTTGTTGAGAGGGTGTGATGGTAAGATACACAATTTCTTGGTTCAAATGCCTTGATCATGAATGTCCAAAATTATACATTTCCTCTATTAATAATCTAGTTTTCATTATCCATGTGTTTTTTATGTTGGTATTATCTATGAATGATCATTGAAATTAAGTTTTTTATTGAATGATATGTGTTTTGATTATCTACTCTACCATGTCATTTATTCCTTATTTAATCATGATAACTTCTATTATACATAACCCTTACTAAGAATCTGAGCTCATCCTTTATTTGTTTTCCTTTTCCCAAAATATAAATAATGATATTATGAATGATATCAAGTATGAAATATTTTTTCCTACACAGTGTTTTTATATTTCCAATGTAATATTAGAATCATGTATGTATCTACTTTACCAAGACTACTAAACTATTCAGTCATTTGGGATGTGATTGATTGTATCTAATTCCAATATAATAAAATAACCACTGACTCTAAGATAATGAAGTTGTTGGTGTTACAATAACCTAGATAACTATCATGTTAAAATTCTAAGGCATGGAATAATAAGTCCTTTTTGATTTACATGGATGTCCCACTCTCCCTATAAAGTGTGAAAACTTCCAACTAGTTAGATAAAATGTAATTTATAAACATACCACTCAATATCATCCTTATAGTTTACTATGAAATATGTTTTAATTATTATTTCATATGTGTTCATATATAGAACCATGAATTTCCACAAGAAAAACACATCAATAAAAATAATGTAACCATAATGGAATTTGAACCATTGTTATACTATTTGTCCAAGAGGCATATCATAATTTATAGAATAAAACATTAATTCCACATACAACTTGAATCAGTCTAATACTCATAAAAGTTTAAATGAATAAATTATACCCATATAAAAAATAATATAGATCATAATAGAAGTGATAATAATGCTACCTCATATAGTCACATGCCCTAGTTTAGGTTACTTTGGTGCATGCTCTATTACAAATTATTTTCCTTGATTCTTCTAAGTCTAACCTAGTAAAGGGTTACCACATTTCCTTTTTTTTTGTTTAAACTCTAGATTAAATTATTTCATATATGGTCATCCTTGATACTTATGTACTATTGAAATCCCCAACACTAGTCTCTCACATGAAATAACTTTTAAACTTATTTAGATTTGAAAGGTTATTTTACTGGTGATATGACCTGGGTTTATTAGAATAGTTCCATTTTCAATGTTCCATGTTACTATAATGGTGGAACCCTGGATATCTACTTCATAGAGAAAATTTTTAACTCACTATTTTTTTAGCTTACACTATATTAGGAATGATCTTTCTTCCTTTTATATTTAATTGAAAAATTATTATCTCTAATAGGTTGAAGAAGAAAAGTACTCATACTCTAAGAATTCATTATGTCCTCTTTTTCTATCACTAAATTATTCAATATTTTAATATAGGTGGTTATATAAAAAATATACTTTAACTGAATCTCAGTATTAAGAATTATCTTGAACCTTTAGACCTTGATTTTATCATTGGTAATAATATCTTATGGCATTGTTGTTCTCTTTCTAATTAATAGGTTGGAATTTTTAATTTGTTTTGTGATCTGGAATTTACCATGTGGGTGGTATGGGACACCACTAAAACCTAAAAATTATAACTTAATGAAAATTAAAAAAGAGTATATGGATGGTAATAAAATCATTTTAAAAGAAAACTGGCTGGAAAACGAGCTACATACTCTAGCACTATCATGTTTCCCTACCCTAACTCTAAAACCTATCAAGATCTCCTCAAAATAAAATACTATGTGTAGAAATACCAACATACCATAATTTTTATAATGATAAAAGTTTCTTAGAACTTTACATGGTGTTTTTATTGTCTTTGGTAGTGTTGAGAGTAAGTTCAATAGAGGTCCAGAGGTAGTGGGTTGAGTTTAGGATTTATAGGGTCCAAAATTCAAATAATAGAGGCCCTTGTGCTTGTTGTTTCAATTATATGGGCATGGTGAGTTTGGTGTTTTGAAAATTTGTGAATTTGATATTTGAAACACCTATTTTAATTAGTGACTATGCCGTGGTGGTTCATCACATAGTGGAGAATTCCATTTTGGAGGGAATGATGCCTAAGAAAGTCTTGGTGAAATTTTGTATAAAATAAGGAAATGTATAACAACTTTAATGTTGTGCATGATGGTTTAACACCATGATGTGAGGGGTTTTAATAATGTATGATAACTTCTATATCAAATTATTATAGAGTGACCCATGTGTAAGTTTTTATACTTTTATTTTTATTTTTGAGTCTTTATTTTCAGTGTGCGGGGATTGTCATGCCATGGTGGTGGACGACTTGAGTGCAGAGTAACATCCTACCCATCCTAATTGGCTTGAGTTGAGGTAGAATTTATAATTGGCCTTAAGAGACATCCCCAAGGTGCCAAAGTCTAGAAGTAAATTCCAATGGATTCAATACAATGGGGGGGGGTGATTTTTCCTTTGAGAAATAAATCAACCCAACCAAACATGCCAAAAAAAAAGACCACTACATGATGCATTATAACAATGTAAAACAACTCAAAGTAATAAAATTGATATCAAAACCAAACCACAAAAAAGTACCATAGTGGAAAACTACCAACATTAAAGTACAAAGCATAATAAACAACCAACAAAACCCAAATACTCTAAAGAAATAGCTCCATGACTCCAAACATGCTCCATGATCTAAATCCACAACACAACCCAAGTATCATGAAGCACCACTAAAGAAATGTGATGTTTCCCTTTATCTGTATCCCAGTAAAAAATATTTTCAAAATCACCAATGGTCCA
Source organism: Viscum album (assembly GCA_963277665.1). Lineage (NCBI taxonomy): Eukaryota > Viridiplantae > Streptophyta > Magnoliopsida > Santalales > Viscaceae > Viscum > Viscum album. The sequence continues at coordinate 740,640,226 of OY728137.1, forward strand.
AAGAAGGGGTGAGTAATAAATCTCAGTAGGTTTTCCCCAAATAACTTCCCTACTAACACCACTAGGATAGAACAAGTTAGCACATTTGAATAAAACAATTTATATAAACAATTGAAAATAGTCCATATAAAATACAAGTAGTTCAACACCAAAATAATTTTCCATAATAAAACTATTCCAAAGTAAAATAAACTAAACAATACTTCAAAAAATTTCATATTACTTTTTGGCATACACTTTCTATGATTCACAACACACGCACACATGCATGCTTCACTGAAAATTCCATACTCATGAGCGGTTTCACATCCATCTACTAAGTCATCACAAAGTGGACAATCTCCTTGTGCTTCAATGAAATGTGCCCCATATCTAGGGTCATTTATATTTGTACCCCAATGGTACACACCCCTTATTCAGAGTCACATCGAAAGCATGAACTCACACAACCCATGTATGCCAAAACCATTTCAAGTCAACCATTCCAAGACATTTTATTAAAACTGTTATTTTATTGAAAAACATTCAAACAAACCATTTTAATAAATCCAACAAATCCATATTTTAAAATCAACATTTTGAAATCAAGAAAACCAAGCACTTTGCACAACCAATTTCCACAAATCCACAAATCCACAAACCATCACTAAATAAGGTTTCTACCATGCATTACATACCAATTTCACAATCAATTTCAATCAATTCAATCAATTTGAAACTAATCCTTTATGTTCTAAGAAGAGGAGTATATAGTGAATCCACCTACCTTAGAAATTATGGTGAAAATGTATAATGACATGAAAATTCCCTCAAAATCGGGTTGAATTTCCAAAAATCCTCCTTAGATATCTTCCCATAATATCAACAAGGCCAAAACTAACCATGATTGGAACTGACCACCTTAGATCTATCTGAAGTGAACTAGATCTAAGAAACCAAGAGAGGGATGAAACTATATATAATAAAAAATATTAAAAACTACCACACAAGGAGACTTACTAAGGGAATCAAGCTTTATCACAAAAGCCTTCAGATTAGCTCTGAGTTGATGGGGGAAGACTCCATAGCCTTTAGGAAGAATAAATCTCAAGTTAGGGATGAAATAGAGAAAAAAAGTGTTTAAAGATAATCATGACCTAGATCCACTTTATTAGGATCTAGTTTTTGAACCGTGCATGGTTAGTCGCACGATTAGGAAGATCATGCACTAACCATGCACTAGCCTTTTCCTTAAGAAGAACCTCACATGGTTAGCCAACATATTTAGAAAAACCATACACTAACCATACAAAATATTACTATCCCAATTTTGAAAGTTTATTCTAAACTTCTTCACAGTTTGACCAAACCATGTGCCTAACCGTGCACCTTCCCACTAGCCCATGTATCACTATGCACAGTTCCTATAGGAGTTTCACAGTTTCCACAAACCGTGCTCAAACTGAAAAACTTTAGAAAAGACCCAAAAGTATTCCAAAAGTATTAAAAAACCTCCCAAACTTCACCCAAACACTTTATATACTTAACAATAATAAATAAAGGGTTACTTACTTGAAACTAGGGGTTTTACATTCTCCCCAACATTGGCCTTTCTTTCCTAAAAAATTAGAAAACCACTACTGTCCCAAAATAGTTCAGGCCATTGCTCAACCATTTCTTTCTCCCATTCCCAAGTCTATTCCTAATTCTGACCATGTTTCCACAAAACCCATATTGAACTAATTCTTTTACCACATAAGACTTTCTCTTGCCTATCCAAAATCCACACTAGAATATGCACCAAAAAAAAATCTGGATCTAGGTCATCATGATACCATCAAATAACATGAAAAGGATCAGGATAATACTTTTTCAACTAATATACATGAAACACATTATGCACTAAATTGAACCATGGGGGAAAATCCAACATATATTTCACCTCACTAACCCATTCTAGTATCTCAAAAGGGCGTATGTATCAAGGAGATAACTTGAATTACTTCCTAAAATGATGATGTACCAACCTTGAAGAGATCCTTAAAAGCACATGATCACTCACCTTGAACAACAACGACCATCAAAGATGATCGATATATGATTTATGATGACTATGATCCATCTCCATCCATTTCCTGATCAACTGAATTTTCTCTGTTGTCTCTTGGACAAGGCTCATCCCAACTAGATAAGTCTCACCTGTTTCCACATAAAAAAGTGGAGAATGAAAAGCATGCCCAATGCTTCAAAAGGATCCATATGTATCAAAGCTTGATAAATTATATTATATAAAAACTCCACCAATGGTACATTCTATTCCCATGAGCCACCAAAATATATTACAGAAGCCCACAACATATTTTCAAACACTTGTATCATCCTTTCATATTTCCCATCCATCTGAGGATGATATGCCATACTCATAGTCAAATGAGTCCCAATGGATTTCTCTAAGGATTTATAGAAATGAGATATAAACCTAGAATCTCTATCTGATACCATCGAAACTGGTACACCAAGCCTCTTTACCACTTCTCAAATATATATTTTTGAAAATTCTTCCACCATATGAGATTAAAGAATAGGGATGAAATGTTCTGAATTCATGAGACAATCCACTATCACCCACATGGAATTGTGTTTTAAAACCGTTATTGGGAGACCGATTACAAAAACCATGGCTATCTACTCCTATTTCCAAAATATTAATAGGTAGATACTAAAATATACTTACTAGTCACTGATGTTCTGCCTTAACCTACTGACAAGTTAAGCATTTCTAAACAAACTCATCCACTTTACTTTTCAAACCGACCCACTAAAACTATGATTTAAAAACCTTATACATATTATGTATTCTTGGATGAACAACACATCTCGAATATTGGTAACCATGAAGAAGTTTTTCTTGACAATCCATAGGTAAAACCATCTGATTTCAAAACCACAAAACCAAACTCTCGTTTAGATTCCATCCTTCAATGGTCTCCCCACCATTGAGTTTTGACCTCATAGCGATGCATTCTAAATATGACTTCTGTGTCTCTTTAACTGTCATAACCAAATTAGGAATGAATTAAACTCTAAATAAAATCAAAACTTCACCTCGGTATTCACATTCCAAGTTCATGTTAGCTATGACCAACATAAACTACCATTATTCTGAAGCCTCTTTTTTAGACGAGCATAAAAATTTATTCTAAATGCATCCACCACCATATTTATTTTACTGAGTGTATACATTAATTCAAATTCAAACATTTGGAGATACTCCATCTATCTTCATTGTCTCATATTCAAATCCCTTTGTGAGAAAATATGTTTCGAGATCTTATGATCAATAAACACTAAATTTCTCACCAAATAGGTAATGATGCCAAGTATTCAAAGAATGGACTACAATATCTAATTCCAAATCATGTGTTGGGTAGTTATTCTCATGAAACTATAAATTACTTGATCCATAAGAAACAATATAGTCTCTCAGCATGAGAACAAATCCCAAACCATATCCTAAAGAATCACAATACACCACACACCCTTGTCCTGATTCTAGAAAAATCAATATTGGTGCTGATGTAAGGTGAACTTTAAGATCTTGAAAACATTCATTATTCAATTAGAATATAATATCATTCTTTTTTAAAGATTTCATAGGTGAGGTTAGTTAGAAAAAATCATGAAAAAATCATCGATAATAACCACCTAGACCAAGGAATCTGCATATCTCAAAGACATTATTTGGTAGTTTCCAAGGGATAACAACCTCTATCTCTTTTGGATCTACAAAAACACATTTTTTGGATATTACATCGAAAAGTAAACTTACCTATTTTTTCCAAAAATCACACTTTATAGTTTGGAATAATGATGATGATCCCACAATATTTCCAAAACCATCACCAAGTTTTTCTCATAATTAGCCTTTGTCCTTGAATACACTAATATGTCATCCACAAACACTACAAAAAAAGAATCCAGATATTTTTAAAATATACGATCCATCAATTCCATAAAAACCACTGGTCCATTCGTAAGACCTAGAGGAATTACCACATATTCACAATGGCTGTATATACTCCTAAAAGCTGTTATCAAAATATCCTCCTTCTGAACCCACAATTAGTGATATCCTAACCACATGTCAATTTTAGAGAACCACTAAGCTCCTCTTTATTGATTAATCATGTTATCAATGCATGGAAGTGGATATAGATTATTTATCATAACTTGGTTAAGCTTATGACAATCTAAACAAAACCGAAGAGTTCCATCCACCTTTTTGAAAAACAAGACTGGTGCTATTAATGGAGACATGCTTGACCAAATGAACCCTTTGCTTTCTAGCTCTCCCAACTGTACTTTTAGTTCCCTTAATTATGTTGATTCTATCCAGTAATATAAAAGGGAAATATTACTAGTCCTCATATGTAGATCAATCATAAATTCCACATCCCTCGTGGGTGGAAACCTAAAAAAATTCTAAGAAAAAACATCCAGAAACTAATAAAAAACTATTGAAAAAAATGATATTATCAATCTATTCCATCATTTCCAAAGTAAACACTACCAATTGTTATAATATTTTTCCAATTATTGGTGCCAATAATCCCATTGTACCTGCCTTCACATTTCAGTCCCCTCTAAAGAGATTCTCGATTCCATCATAAGTTGTAAAACTAACACGTTGGGTATAACAATTGATGTGCGCCTTGAATGTTGTCAACCAATCCATACCCAAGATTATATCATAAAAATCTATCTCAATCACTATGAAATATCATGTCAACTCAGATCCATAAAAAAATATAGAACATAATCTATATATAAAGGCTTGACATTCTCTTTGACAAAGATAAGTTTTCGGTTTCAACAAAGAAGGAATCATATAAACATTTAAACTCAACAAATAAACTGCATGAGAAGAAATAAAAGAATGGGATAAATCCATATAAAGCAAAGATTTTATAAGGGTAGAATTCAAAAGAATTGTACCTCTCATCATCGATGGTCCAGACTGATTATCCACAGTAACTTGCTCAACTCCATATAATTTATTACTCATGAAACATTGTTCTTTATTTCCCTATTGATATTTTCCTTGCTAATGAGTCATGGTATTCCTAGAATCACCATAGATATCTCTATTCTGATGAAAAGGATTTCTCCACTACCATTGTCCTGTTGAAGCATATGATGTTTGTGACATATGAGAATTGTCTCAAACACCCAACATTAGAGCACTGTGACAATAGTGATAAAGATTCCACATTTGATTGAAATTTTGGAATTCCCTAGTTAGTGCCATACACTCTTGCTTCATGTGGTCAAGTGAACCACATTAGAAACATCCATATTTGCTCTTAGGTCTTGAAGGAAGATTTACTGATCTAACTGTCTGATTATGAGTCATTCCACTACATTGAAAATACGTGTCCCTCTTTCACTTGATCAAATATTACAGTTCCCACTATTTCCTGTAGGTATCAACATGATCCCTCCACCCATATCTCATGAGACATCCCTTTCTTACACCATCACTCTATTAACCATCACTGTATAATATGGTACACAAATCACACCAATCTTCAAGAGAATCTCCTACATCAGCCCCAATTAAAAAATGAGTGCCATAAAGGATAAAATAACAAATTTGGGTGAAAAAAAGACTAAATACATGAATTTTGATATGTAATCTATCACCATGAGGCTATCCTATTTCAATCTTAAGAAATATGCTGTTCTTTAAATTCTAAATGTATGAGGATAGAAATATTTATTGAACAATTCTTCAAAATCCTCCCATGCATGGCCTTGGTCTAATTTAGCATGAACTGATAAATCCCACCATTGGCATGCAAGATCCCCCAACACTTACTTCACCATCTTGAATTTCAGATCTTCTAGCGTGCTAAGGAAATTTAAGATACGATTAATCATATTTAGCCGTACCTCTACCTTATCTGGTTTCGAATCACAATGAAATATAGGTGGATTCTACTTCTAGAACTGGATAGAATGATCCAATTTATTTGGTTCATCCCTCATGTTTCCTCAGTCTATAGCTTGAAAATATTGAAATATACACTAAACTAGCTATTGGTTCACCTGTGGCTCGGGTGCAACCATATTCTCATCAGCTTCCTCCTGTTGGATTCTATGACTCCTACCAAGTGAAATTTTCTATAAACATAACAAAAACCATTAATATCACTCTCTAGAAACTAAAGGATTAACAATTTCAAATTATACCACATCATATATCACAAAATTACTTTCCAAAATTCAACATTTTCCATGTTCAACCATTTTTTTTGAAAATTTACTCATGCTTTTGAAAATCATACCATTTTCAAAATAACTATTTCATGGCTTTTCAAATTCACAAATTTGAAAAAAACTTTAACAATTTTAAATAATAAAAACTTCTATACCAAATCATATATCACTAATCAAAATAAAATATGTAATCCTAGTGGGAAGTATTTTCTATGACGCATGTCATGATGGTCTCATTGTCTAAACCCATGGAAATGAGATTATAATTTTTATAAGTGTCTCCAAAACACTTATGCACCCAACTCCTTGGTAACTTTAAGTTCAACATAAAAATTCTAGCTACATATTTTTATACTCTACATTAAAAGTCCCAAAAAATTATACTCCTTTCTATGAACCCAACACAAAGAATAGAACACAATGAATTTCAACTCCAAACCAAGAAAATGATGACAAAGTCAAAGATCGACCAAGACTAATACTACTTTTAAGTCAAGGATCTAACAAGATGATACCACTTGTAACATACTTCCCCTCCTCATTGGATTTAGTTGAGGTGGAATTTTTACTTATCCTTAAGAGACTTCCCCAAGGTGCCAAATGCTGTAAATAAATGTCAAGGGATTCAATTTAATTGGGGTATGATTTTCCCTTTGATAAATAAAACAAACCAACCAAACATTCCATAATAAAATAATACTACATGATGCATCATAACAATGTTAAACAACCCAATGTAATACCACTGATATGAAAAAGTACAACAAATTAACATCACAAAAGACTAAAAACATCAAAGTATAAGGTGAAAGACAAAACCAAAAAAACCCAAAGACTCTAAAGACATAGCTTCATAACTCTAAATATGCTCCATGATCCAACTCCATAATATAACCCAAGTATCATAAAGAACCACTAAATAAATGTGATGTTTTCCCTTTCCTTATGTCCCAATAAATAATATTTGAAAAAGAACCAAAGTACCAAATTAGGGGTGGGTAATGAAACTCAGTAGGTTTTCCCCAAATGACTTCCCCACTCATGTGACTAGGATTGAAAAATTTAGCACATTTATATAAAAGAATTCATATAAACAATTGAAAACAATTTATATAAAATCCAAGAAGTTTAACACCAAAACAGTTTTCCATACTAAAGTAGTTTCCAAGGAAAAGTAACTAAAAAATAATTTAAACCATTTCACATTACTTTTTAGCATACCCATTGCACAATTCACAATACACCCACACATGCTTTCTTCAATGACAGTTCCATACTCATGAGCGGTTTCTCATCTATCCACTAAGTCTTCAAAAATTGACCAATATCGTTTTTACCCAATGAAACATAACCCTTATTCATGGTTATGTCTCTTTATACCCTAATGGTAAATTCCCCTTATTAAAGTTCACATCGAAATCACGAACTCACACAAACCATGTATTCCAAAACCATTTCAAATCAACCATTCCAAGACATTTCAATAAAACCATTTTTTTGTTGAAAAACTTTCAAAAAAACATTTTCATAAATCCATCAAATCCATATTTTAAAATCAAAAATTTAAAATCAATAAAACCAAGAACTTTGCACCAAAAAATTTCCAAAAATCAAAAAATCAAAAACCATAACTAAATAAGGTTTATACCATGTTTTATAGACCAATTTCACAATGAATTTCATGAAATTAAATCAATTTGAAACTAATCCATAAAGTTATAATAAGAGGAGTCAAGATTGAATCCACCAACCTTAGGAATTATGGAGAAAATGAAGAACAACATGAGAACAACCAAAAAAACTAGGTTGAATATCCAAAAAACCACCTTAGATCTCTTCCCCTAACACCAACAAGGCCAAAAATTACCATTATTGGAATCAAACACCTTAGATCTATCAATAGTGGACTAGATATAAGAAACCAAGAGAGGAAAGAAAGTATATCTAAGAAAAACTATGAAAAACTACCACAAAAGGAGACTTACCAAGGGAATAAAGCTTCAATGTACCAAGAAAAGCCTTTTAATTGGCTTCAAATTTATGGGGGGAAGACTCTACAGCCTTTGGGAGGAAGAAATATTGAGTTATGACTGAAATGGATGAAAAATAAGGGTTTAGAGGTAATCCAAATCTAGATCCACTTTTTTAGGATCCAGTTTTTAATCCATGCATGGATAGTCAAACGGTTAAGAAATTTGTGTGCTAATCATGTGCCATTCCCTGCCTTAAGGAGAACCTCACATGGTTGGAGCACATAATTAGATAATCCATATTCCAAATATGCAAAAGTTATCTATCCCACTTTTCATGATTTCTCCGGGGCTTCTTCACTGTTTGTACAAACCGTGTGCCTAATCATGCACCTTCCCACTAGCCCCTATATCACTATGCATGATTTCTTATAGGATTTGAATGGTTTCGATAAACCATTATCAAATTGTTCACCATTATAAAAGTCACAAAAACATTCCAAAATTCTTCCAACCACTCCCAAACTCCCCCCAAACACCTTACATACATAAAAATCATAATGAAAGGGTTACTTACTTGAAGTTAGGGGTGTTACATGTTGTGTTAATGGGATTTACCTATGGGAAATAGGTAAAGATAAAACACCAATTTATAAGTTTTCATTGGTGTTATATTGATGCATGGTTAGGTTTTACTGGTATGATGGAAATAAAGAGTATGAATCCAATACACTATAGAAGGAGATGTGATATATTGGAAATGATTAGGGTATTTACTCCACATCATGGTAGATCTTCCTGAGATGCTATGGTCGAGGACTATTAATACCATGTTGGGTACTAACACATTCTTGTAATGATCAATCCTATTTTTAAATAGTTAAAAATAACACTAAGGATAAGGGGGATTATCCTTTTTTAAGACTAGGGTTTTAGATTTGGATTTGACTAGAGACACCATGACCATGATTAGAGTCAACATGTAGTGGTGAACACCCATCATATTTTCTCTATAAATAGGGGTAATTTTTCCTTTGGTTCAACTTTTATTCTATTTCCTTTGAACCCTAACTGACCAAAATATTTTCATGGGTTCCTTATATCTATCTCCTTTAGGATTTAAAACTCTTAATCCATGGGTTTGATTTATCTTGTTCTTAGGTACCCTCTTATATATTGTTTATTCCCTCTTGATCTATTCCTTTAAAGAGGTTTTAGTAGTGAGTTTTCTTCTGGTTTAGGTCAGTATTTGGGCATGGTTTGATAATGGTTTATTATGGTTAATTCCTAATTTGGTTCCCATTGATATTGGTGGTGGTTGATCCATAGTTATTTTATTCTTTTTTGGTGTTAATTTAAGCTTCATATCAATGCCGTGGATTAAATAATTTTTCCTAATATATATGTGAAAATTATAAAAGTAACATTATTTTTTTTCCACAGGTGGATGGTAATAATTATCCCTATAAAGATAACGAATTATATTAAATGAATTTGGGAGGAGAGGTTGATTCACATTATTTTTACATAATTCACGATGTTATTTATAATTAGTTTCTATTTATTATTTTTTATGATAAACTTATTGAAGCTATGATATTTATACTGTTGATTTTGTTGATTTATTGGAATAACCTCTCATAAAAGTTTAAACATATAAGGATTTCAATGAATAAATTGTGTGAAATATGGAATTGTTGTGTTATCACTCATATAATATATGTTGCATTAATATGAATTCCTATTATAAAAAGTGAATTTTGGGGGTTTTTGGTTGATTTGATTGGCTATTTTATATTTATTGTATTCTTGTTATTGTTTCTATGATTAGTGTGGTCATGTTAGTGGGCCGTTATGGTTGTTTTTGGGTGTAATCATGTGTTATGTAGTAGGTGTTATGACTAGTTTCCATGGTTGGCATAGGAGATAGTGTTTGACGTAGTGGTAATGGTTGATGAGTTTTTATGTGATATGGAAGTGGGGGTATGTATGTTTGTTTGAAAAATGAAGTGTTATAGTGGATATTGGAATGGGGTGTGTGGTGGTTTCTATGGTGGGTGTTTTATTTCTATGGGCATGTGTTATAATTTCCTAGTGGCATGGAATGTAAATGGTGGTAATAAATATGATAACAATAATGGGATAGAATTGAATAAACTATAGTCTATTACCGAGATTTTGAAAACTAAAATGAATGGGAAATGGATTGAAATTAAATATACAAATGAATGAAATAATGAATATAATGTTTTTGAAAAAAAAGGTAAATCTGAAATGTGTAATGTTATGACTAAATAGGAAAATAGTGAATGTTGTTGTGGATATTTTGTTCTAAAGGTGGGGCTGGTTTTTAATTTAGAGATATTAGTGGTTTATTATGTATAGTCGATATGATGCGGTGGTTATGATTGGTTGTTACAATGTTGTTTTGGTATGAACCCCTTTGTTGGGAAAATGTGTGTGGTGGTATATATGATATATTTTCAGTCTGATTTTATAATCACCCCACCCATGTTATATAACCTTCCCAATTCTCAAATGTATTGGATCCTAGGTGTTTTTCCCAATATCCAGGTTAATAAGGGAATAAATAGATAAGTACCAAATCTTCCCTTCTTCCCCTTATAAGTGTAGTACATACCGTGAAAGATTAACATTAGTATAAGAATTATGATATAATAGCTTAAAGTTATAGTATGTGATATACCAGATGACTTTATTATGTGGTAGTGATGATGATACATTGTGAGGGGTTATGCATGGTTGGAGGAGGGAACAAGGTTGAAATCCTTCATATTTTAGATACCCAACTATAATGGATATGTGAGGAGGATATAATTAACTGTTGTGATATGGTATGTGGTGGTGGATATGTGATGATGATGAGGAAACTGTGATTGATATGTGGTGTATGGTTATAACATGAGATATATTGTGTGATTCAATGGTTATAAAAGGGATGAAATCAAAGGATGTTTTCTGATGTGCTGTGAGATTGACAATTAAGTGGGGAAGTTGTTTTAGCATGCCTTCTTGATATATTCCTTGGTATTATGTTATTATACTTGAAAAAATTATTGGGTGAGTGAGCTTTGGTGAGGTTTGGTGATAGCTAACTTTGGAAGGTTCATGTTGGTTCTACTATCTATTCACCAAGGAATTATTATTCCTTTTCCACACTTTCATTATGGGTCTTGAAAAGTATCCTATTTTGTATACTTGTATGATCACTACTATATATATAAATATTTCTTTCTAGTTTTCGGAATGGATTCAGTGATTTAACTAGAAAATACTAGCTTGAGATTGGATTTGATGTTCGAGTCAATTCCTTAGTAGTTTCTTTTGGAATTTTATTATGGATACTTGGTTTTATATATGAAATTCATGTATCATGGGAAATTTGATTTTGTTTTATATTATGAATTTGATTAGTGGTCCCCTTTTATAAATTTTCATGGGATTTATAATGGTAATCCCACCCATTTTCATGTTTTATACCATCGATTCTAATCACCAACCAATGGCCTATTATGGATAGGATTTGAGGGTCACTCTCATCTTTACTATAGGCTTGATAGGGGTTATCATGGGGGTTTTCATGAGAAAGTGGTATCAGATATGTGGATGTGAGGTAAGATGATGTTTGGAGTTAGACATTAGTGATGATTGTATGGGTTTGTTACATTAACAATGTAAGTCAAACCTAATGTTTGATGTAGTAAGGTAGACTGACTAGGGCATGGCTGATTAAGCCCCCCTATGATCTACCATAAGGGAATTAAGCTTATGGAACACACCAGATTAGATAATGCTGATTATAGGGTAGATACCTAGGAGAGGTATACACATCATGTTCATTTGTTCTTATGTTTGAATTTTCTGATTTTGGAGAAATGAAAATAAATATAATTAAAATATATTTAATAAATTTCATTCCCATGGACTTAAGAGTTTCCTTTATTTCTTGAATATATTCCTATTGGTTTCTATCTACCTATGGTTCAATTTGGTGAGGTACAACAAGATAACCCAGTTGACCATTGGAGTGTTAACCCGATCGAGGTGGACGAGTCTTAGAGGAAGATACTATGTGAGTTCCAGTGTCAGGTATTAATAAAGTATAACAAGATTGTCTATTATTTACAGTAGGAGAGCTAGTTGGAGGAGTTAGAGATCCCTATCAGTTTGATCTACATCAGGAAGAAGTATTAAGTCCTTCTAGCTATTATTCATATGAGAGGGGCTACACAACTATGGTCTATCATGTTCCATAGAGAGTGAAAGGAGGTGGAGGTTTTGTGGGATAGTTTTCAAAGTCAGTTCATGTGGAGTTATTTTCATTTATAATGGGGGTAGTGAAAAGTTAAGAGTTTCTCTAAATTAAATAAAATATAGAGATATTGTGGGACATTTGTATTAGGTTTAAAGACCTTATCCTCTTGACCTCTGATATTTTCTCAAAAGAGGAGTCCATATTGAGACGTTTAGATGAAGAATTGTGTCCCACTATTCAATATACATTTACCCCATTCATGTTTACTTTGTATATGGAAGTATAATATAAGGAAAAGTTGGTTGAGAGGATGAATAAAAGTTGGGATCATATTGATAGTGGAGTCATTAGGGATTACTAAAGAGTATATATGTAGATGGATAATCTCTAAAGTTTGGGCCATTAGGGTTTCAACTGATAGGGGGTTGAAATTATTAGTTTTCTTCATTCTTTTATGGATCCATTAGTTCTGATGAATCCTTTTAAGAATCTATTATTATGTTATATTCTTGTACGAGTCATGGTAATTAGTGATTTAAATTCCCAACTATTCTCAAAGACTAGTGTGATATAAGTGGTCAGTTTTCATTTTATCCACAACAACAGTTTCCTTAAAGGACTTACTAGAATCAAAGACACCGTGATTTTACTTTTCTAGGGATAGATAGTGTAGGAATAGGATGAACCCATGATTTCCCCCATCCCCATGGGAATAGGGATAAGCATGTCCATAGAGGTGGTCTCTAGTAGAAATTTAGAGAACTTAGTCATGATCAGTTTCATGACTTGAATATGATAATTCTAGACGATCCAAAGATTATATAAGGTACCATATATTTATCTTCAACCTTGTTCTTTAAATTATTTGATTCAGAAACATCATACTCCTTTACTACACCCACCTTGGTCTGTGCCTTTAGACTCAATATGGAGAGGCTTCCAGTTCCCCTAGTGTTGACTATTCATGTTGAAGTTCAGTCATTTTTTTGGTTATGTTTTAGGGATATGAGTTGATAATGGGGTATTACCAGTCATTGTGGGATTTCTTCGATAAAACCATACAATTTCATCCTTGTCATGTATTAGTTTAATTCTATGAAAATGGTTATTTATTTTTTCTAGAGAGTTTCATGCCATGATTTGGAAGTCTAGAGTATAGTTTTAGTTAGTGATATGGATTATCATATGGGTCATATGAATTTATATTATATTTTTTCTGAGTTATAAGATTTTTTGATGGTTTTGATAGAGGAATAGGTGGTGGAGTTCCCTATAGTTTTTAAGGAGTTTCTAAATATATTTTCTAGATAGGTTGTAATGCATTCCCCTTGATGTGATATTTAGTTTATGATAGAGTTTTAGCTTGGTGACTCTCATATTTTAATGTATCCTTATCACATTTCACCTTATGATCTATGAGAGTTGAGAATTTAGATTTATGATCTAATGTATAAGGGTTTCATCTGTCCCAATGTGTCACCAAAAGGTGATCCAATGTTCTTCTCCAAGGAGGATGGTGTTCTGTGGTTGTATATAGACTACTGGTGGTTGAATCACATGGCGTTCAAGAACTATTATCCCCTTATGATTATAAATTATTTTTTAATCATTTTAAGGGAGCTAGATGGTATTTGAAGATTAATTTTTGGTTTGGGTATCATTTGATGAGGGTGATAGAGTAAGATATCCCAAATACTATTTTAAGGTACGGATAATGGAACTTCAAGTTCATATTTATGAAATTCAGTGTCACATATATTGCATATATTTTCATTAGACTCATGAAATCTATGTTTCATATGTTCCCTAATCATTTCGTGGTAGTTTTCATTAATGAAATCCTTATATTCTCAATGTTAGAAGATGATTATGCTAAGAATCTAAGGGCTATTTGGAAAGTCCTTTAGAACTATCAGTTCAATATAAAGTTTTACAAATTCCTATTTTGGATGCACGGGGTGCATTTTCTTGTGAATTTGGTTTCTTAACAATTATTTCTAATTGATACTTTGAATATTGAGGAATTTATCTCTTTTCCAACACATAATAATTTTGTATAGGTTTGTAGTTTTCTTGGTCTTGCGTGCTATTATCAGAGGTTTACATCCAATTTGTCTATGACTTCAGTCCCATTGACACCATTAACTTGAAAAAAATAGATTTTTTATAGAGTAGTAAGTGTTTAATAACATCTAACTACGTAAATTTAAAGTTTATCAATTATCATGTTCTTTGTTTTATAGAGGAGGGAGTGATGTTTGAGGTTTTTTGTAATTTGTACCGTTTTAGGTTGGGTTTTATTCGAATATAATAGAGGGTGGTGATATCATATGGGTATAGTTAGTTATTATTATAAGATCATAACTATACTAACAATGATATTGATTTGGAAAAAATGGTGTTTTCTTTAAAGATGTGGTGGCACTATATCATCATAAAATGCTTTTTAGTCTTCACAGATCACAAGATCTTGATGTATCTCTTCTCTAAATGATATTTTAATTTGTCATAATAGAGGTTTATGGAGTAATTATAGGAATATCACTTAAATATCTCCTATATATCAAGGAAATGGAACTTTTTTCTAAATATAATGAGTAGAAAGTTTCAAGGTGATGCTATTTGGGAGTCTGGTGATGCCTGAAGAGTGATAAATGAGCTTACAATAATGCATCTTATTACAGAGGAGAATAATGGTAAATTTTTCCTATACAATATGATAATTAAATAATATTTTTATAGAATGTGTATGAGTCTCATAGCACATAATCAAAGGTAAAAGTGATGTGGGATTGTTTTATCCATTGTGATGCGACCGGGGGATGGTTGGAAGATGAATGACATCGAATTTTGTTTTGAGGGAGGTTGATTATTTTTTTAAAAATGAAATAGGATTTTATTTGTGAGTTTCATAACTCACTTGTAATTACCCTTCCACAGTCACCCAGAGTCAGTGCATTATTACATAACATTGGCATGATCACAAAAGATCAAGTCTCGAAAGACCGATTAGTTTAGTAGCCTTGGAAACACTAGATATATTCATAAGTCTTACATTACATCATAAAGTAAAAAAAAACTACAACAACATCTTGTATTAATATCCCCTCCTACATTTCCTATAGGTCATTTATAAAATAATTCTTCACATCCTGGGAAAAATTAAAACATTGAAAGGGATGAGCTCAGATGCTCAGTAAGGATAACAATATAGCGGAAACTTTCATAAATAAACATAAACATTTAAGGCAATGTATAACTAAAACAAAAGTCTTTTAAATTTGAACTTAAGAATAATATGGAGAAGATAAAATGAAATAATTCCATTTACTTATTCACATGGATATTCAACTATTCGAATAATCACATGAAATATCAATAACCACTTTCATAATGATGGAATACATAATGCCAGACTATCACAACCACATAGTCAAGGACTTGTGCCAAGACTACAAATAAGATTTTTTCAAGGACTTGTGCCAAGACACTAGTTTGTCTCATGATACCTACCAATTCATCGAGGATATATAGCGGGCTCCACCTGTCACTTATTAAGTCCAATGCATTCCTCATATGAACAAGTTTAAACATAAAATAAACATTCTTATTAAAACTAGCATACGAAATGTCAATACTTTATCCATAGACCATGAATGGTATAAAAATAACACATACATAGTGAAACATATCACAAAACATTCAATACAATATGGAAGTTTTGTATCATAATAAATCAACTTCAAATAAGCTTAAAATACATCAAAGGATATTGACATAGATGAAATCAAAACTATTTGAGAGAAATATCTCTTTTTTTGAAATCATTTAAAAGTCACGTAATTATAGAATAAAACATTTTCTTTTAAAATATCTTTATTAGCTTTTAAGGGAATCTTCAAAGATTTTATAACGGCAAAAAATAGCCGCACCCACCATATAAGTTAAAAAAAGACATTCTTACCTTAATTCTGTCAAAAAGGTTTAAAAGGACCTTGTTTGGAAAACAAAAGAAAGATTCCTTTATAAACTTCTTATAAAAAGTAAAAAAAGGGTATAAATGACTTTAACCCATATTCTATAAAATAGTAATAATGTTTTGAAATACATTTTTAAGAAACATGGACGTGGATGATAAAGAGGTCCTAGTAGATAATTACGTATAAACAACCTCGGATAGTGAAGAGATTGTAAAATAAACTCTTACCTTGTAATTTTACTTGGTCAAGGGTAGGTTAACCTAATTTATAATAGTTAAATAATTGTTATTAAATTATAAAAGAATCATATACATAAATATGATATCATATGTGATCTTTTAATATTTCTTTGTTAATAATATTTTAGTATTATCGTCATTTCGAGTGTTAACTGATTCGTTTTCCTTTATATGCCTTGTTACGTAAGACGTGTTTGTTAGGGATAGGTTGTATCTTATTTATATCCAGAATGATATCAAGTCCTTAAAAATTACTTTTAATCATCAAATGAGAATTAGACTTTCATGGATACGATGGGGAATGAATCTCATCGCGTTCGTGGAGACGGTAGTCCGTATGTACGCATGAGCGAAAATATCATTAATTTGATATTAAAATAATATATAATTGAATGGTGTATAATATATACAGAATAATTATCATGTTATATTTATTATTTACATGAATTAAACATCATTATCATACTCATCCAAATAATAATATATTGAATAACAATTACACCACGACATAGATATGGTAAGCCGTACGTATGCACGTATGGTGACATGTCATTCAAAGGATTAATAGAATATTGAATATGGTTGTACCATATTTATAATAACATCACAGTATATAGAAGATACTGGAGTTATTATTTTATAATGTAAGTAACAAATAAATAAGAAGTTGAAGAAGAAAGGAACTTGAAAGAGGGTGGTGAAAACATTACCTCTTCTTCGGGTTCTTACTTTTGATTTGATCAAAAGGGATCATTAGGCTAGATTTCTGATCAAAATAAGGAATCTATGTTGATTTAAGGGAAGTTGATAGAGTATTTGGGCAGGTTTTGGCCGAACCAAAAGGCTTTTAAGGTATGAAGAATTGGTTAGAAGTGGTGTCCTTTTATAAGGGGGAGGAGGGGCTCCTTAGGAAAAACTTAAAGTATTAATTTATAATAAATTCATATTCGGTTTCTAATGGATCCAAAGTATATTATTTAAAGGTTAAGGTGGGTATAGGTCTAAATTCTTTCAACCAATATATTTTATACAGGTTTGGGTCACTATATTAACCTTATCTTTTAGTTTTAATTCTTAGTTAATTAGTTTGACATTTACCATGTCACTTTGTATTTTTATATCATATAGTTAATAAACTTACTATATACATCAAAGAGACCCCCCAAGTGGTCCATTAATAATAAAACTATCATGATATAAGTCCTTTTTCCGAACCTTAGATTTTTAGGAATAGAATATCAATTAATAATATAATATTTGTTTTAAAAACTCATTTATGTCAATTTTGAAACTATTCAATAATTTATTTTTGTTAAAGTCATAAGAACTTTATTAATTCGAACAAAATTCATTTAAGCATTAATAAAATGTCATATTAACCAATAAAATTCGTGGATGACATCAAAACTTTCAAATTATATTTATTTTAACATTTATAATACCAATTGTTTGATTCTTTCATTAATAATGAAAATACTGCATCATTATTGTGTCATAAATAAATTTAATTATTCAATGTCTAAATATTATAAATAAAATACCATTATGTAGTAAATATTTTTATTTTTCTAATTAATATTTATAGTTGAAAAGAAAACACATATAACCCTATGTAAAAATTGTTTTTCTAAAATATATATGTTTATGTCATTTTTGTATTTACTTTAACTTAATTAATATAAAGTGTCCTTATCACCTACAAGTGGCTCCATGGGGTCCCAAAATCAACCCAAATATTCCCATGGTTGGACATGTATCAACTAATAGGGTTAGGACATGTTTTAGGGTAAATTAATATTATTATAATATTATTTTTTTACCCTTATTTACCAGATTTACCCTTTAACCATGGTAAATAAAATATTTACCGAAGTAATTATTCAAAATGTATAAAAATAAGAGTTACCTATTTACACAATTTATAAATCCTGATTCCAAATATGGAATCCATTTTTCCAAATTCAAAACACATAAGTGGCAGAAATTAATTTAAAATTAATTTAAAATTAATTCCCGTTGTCAAAACAAAACGCATGTTTTTAAGAAATAATAACTATTAAAGGATTAACACTTGTTTTTGTCTGGTTTAAATGTGAAATTATGTCCAATTACCAAAACTGTATTAAATGGTAAAAATATATTCTAAATATACTTTAAAATCACTAAAATTCTTAATTTATCACTGTTAATTATTTAGATTAAAAAAGTTGTTTTTAATTAAAATTTAGTAATTTTCACTATTCATCAAAATATAAAAGTTATCCGAAAAATACCTAAATTTCACCCTAGGATAATTTCGATATTCTGAATCCAAAAATGAAGTCCATTTTTTAAGATAAAATTTATAAAATTTCAAAAAGTGAGTATTATTATTCATAACGTCTAGTTTGAGTGGTTGTGATGTGTAAGAACTTGAAGTTGCGTACAACACATGCTACTGTATTATTCAAAGAGAAGCATACCGTGGAATCTTGTGGTGTTATATTCTCCCCTCCTTCAAATAATTTTTTCCTCGAAATTTCTAGAAAATTATTGTATAAAAAGACTCGGGTGGTTCTTCATCATAAGTTCCACAGGTTCCCACGTTGCCTCTTCCATCTTATGGTTCCTCCATAGAACTTTTACCAGACGAGTCATCCGGTTTCTCAGCACTTGTTCTATTGTATCAAGAATCCTGATGGGCTATTCGTAATAAGATATACCGGGTTCCAGTTTTACTTCCTCATGGGTGAGTACATGCATTGGGTCAGGCATGTATTTTCTCAACAGTGATACGTGGAACACATCATGAACTTTGGAGAGACTTGGCGGCATTGCCAAACGGTAAGCTACAGTCCCAATTCGTTCTAGAATTTCGAATGGTCCGATGTACCTGGGACTCAATTTTCCCTTCTTACTGAAACGTATAACTCGCTTCCATGGAGATACCTTAAAGAAAACATGATCTCCTACCTGAAATTCCAAATCCTTCCTTCGGTTATCGGCATAGCTCTTCTGCCTACTTTGAGCTGCTTTGATGTGGTTTTGGATTACCTTCTCCTTTTCCATCGTTTCCTCCATCAGTTCTGGGCCTACGAGTTTTTTCACCAACATCATCCCAACAGGTTGGTGTGCAACATCTCTTTCCATATAATGCTTCATATGGTGCCATCTGAATACTCGAATGGAAGATATTATTATAGGAAAATTCTACTAGAGGTAAATATAGACCCCACATACCCTGAAAGTCAATTGAGCAAGATCTCAACATGTCTTCTAAGGTTTGAATAGTCCGTTCTGATTATCCATCTTTTTGAGGGTGGTAATCAGTGCTCAAACAAAGTTTAGTATCTAGGGATTTCTGAATACTTTTCCAGAATCTTGATGTAAAATGGGGACCACGATCCGAAACAATTGATAGGGGTACTCCATCAAGTCTCACAAATTCATTAATATATAGTCTTTCTAGACGTTCAAGTGGTAAATCTTCTCTTATAGAAAGAAAATGTGCTGACTTGGTAAGATGATCAATAATGACCCATATTGCATCATTCCTTCTAGGATTCTTTGGTAGTCCCATGAAAAATTCCATCGTGATATTATCCCATTTCCACTCAGGTATGGGAAGAGGTTTCAATACTCTACTAGGATGTTGCCTTCCAGTTTTCACTTGTTGACAAAAAATACATCTTTACACAAAATCAGCAATCTCTCTCTTCATGTTGTCCCACCAAAAATGTTCCTTTAAATCTCTATACATTTTGGTTCTCCCAGGGTGTATAGAGAAATTGGAACTATGAGCATCGTCCAATAATTCCCTTTTTAGATTAGGTATATTGGGAACACAAAGTCTCTTCGCAAATTTCAAAATTCCATCTTCATTCACAAAGTCACTCAATCTCCCATCATTCACAGCTTTAATATTCTTTTGAAACTCTTCATCATCGGTCTGAGAACTCTTAATTTTTTTATAGTAAAGATGGTTTGGAAACCATTTGAAAAAGCATTGATGTTTCACCTTCCATGGTTATTCCCATGTCCATCTTCACTAGATACATGAAAATAGGATCTCTTTAAATTCTCATATTGTTCAAAACTCCATGATCTTTTCTGCTCAAAGAATCTTTCACCTTATTTTCCTTCCCCGGGTGGTAGTTTATCATGCAATAATAATCCTTGAGTAGTTCAAGACATCGCCTTTGCCTCATGTTGAGTTCTTTCTGTGAGAAAATATACTTCAAACTCCTGTGATCGGTATATATCTCATATTTTTTACCATAGAGATAATGTCTCCATATCT
Organism: Viscum album; assembly: GCA_963277665.1. Lineage (NCBI taxonomy): Eukaryota > Viridiplantae > Streptophyta > Magnoliopsida > Santalales > Viscaceae > Viscum > Viscum album. Next base: position 740,661,228 of record OY728137.1, read on the forward strand.
TCAAAGAAAAGATCACAGCAGCTAACTCAAGATCATGAGTAGGATAGTTTTTCTCATGAATTTTCAACTGTCGTGATGCATATGCAATAACTCTATCATTCTGCATAAGGACACAACCAAGTCCTTTCTTCGATGCATCACTATAAATAAAAAACCCACCATTCCCTGATGGTAGAGTCAATATAGGATCATTGACTAATCTTCTCTTCAGTTCTTCGAAACATTCTTCACACTCTTTTTTCCAAACAAATTTAACCCCTTTACATGTGAGCTTTGTTAATGGGTTAGACAACCAGGAAAAATTCTGGACGAAACGTCGATAATAACCTGCTAAACCAATAAAACTGTGTACCTCAGTTATACTCATCGGTGCTTTCCATTCTTGGATTTCTCTTGTCTTAGAAGGATCAAAAGAGATTCCATCTTTAGAGACAACATGGCCAAGAAAATAAATCTCTTGAAGATAGAATTCACACTTGCTAAACTTCCCATATAATTCATGTCTTCTCAGAGTCTTCAGGATAATGCGCAAGTGATTTTCATGATCTTTGTAGCTTTTTGAGTATACCAAGATATCATCAATAAATACCACTAAAAAATCATAGGGGTATTCCTTGAAAACTCTGTTCATTAGATCCATAAATATAGAGGGTGCATTAGTCAATCCAAAATGAATTACTGTAAACTCGTAATGCCCGTACCTGGTTCGAAATGCTGTCTTATGAATGTCTTTCTTCCTCATACACAACTGATGGTATCCAGATCGAAGGTTAATCTTTGAAAAGTATTGAGCTCCATGTAGTTAGTCAAATAAATCATCAATGCGAGGTAGGGGATACTTGTTCTTTATTGTTATAGCATTGATCTCCCTGTAGTCAATGCACAACCTCATAGATCCATCTTTCTTCTTAAAAAAAGATAGGGGCTCCCCATGGAGAAACACTAGGGCGAATAAATACCTTATTACTCAATTTATTTAGTTGTTTCTTTAGTTCAACTAATTCCACAGTGGCCATTCTATAAGGGGTCTTCGATATGAGCCTTGATCCAGAAATTAAATAAATGGAAAACTCAATTTCTCGTTCTGGAGGATGTCCAGGTAAATCTTCTGGAAACACATCAACATATTCTTTCAAAATAGGTACATCATCTATTTGAACATTCCTTTCCTCACCCACAGTTATTTCATTCTCTTCGTCCCCAATAATTGAATTTAGTTGAGCTATTGGGGATGGATCTAGATAAGAACTAGGTGGTGATGATTCTTCTCTAAAGACACAGTGTTCCTTATCATCATCATAAAAAATCATAACATCCTTCTTCTTACAATAAATCTTCACATCATGGTCCAAAATCCAATCCATAACGAGGATTATATCAAAACCAGTCATAGGTATGACGATGATATCAGCAGATAAAGAACATTTATATGCTCTAATGGGAACTGATTCACAGAACTTTATATCAATGATACTTCTATTAGGAGTTTGGACTGACAAATCCCTTGTTAAATCAAATTGGAAATATCTAATTTTCTTATCAAACTGGGAAGATATGAAACAATGCAATGATCTAGAATCAAATAATGCATTTTCTAAACTTGAGGAAACCATTAAATTACCTGCTACCACATCTTTCAGAGCTTCTACCTCAGCAGTAGTGATAGCATAAGCCTGGACTTGATCTATTGACATTTTCTAAGGTAAGTTTCCCTAACGCTTAGGAAATTCATTTGCATAATGTCCCATCTCTCTGCAATTGTAGCATTGGACATCGGTAGCTTCCTTTTTCCCCTTGAAATCACGAGCTTGGTGTCCTTTTTCACCACACTTGTAACAGAATCTCATTCCTTTTAAGCAAGTACCGAGGTGTTTCTTCCCAAATTTACTATAGGATGGATATTCAAATTTTCCCTTCTTCCCCTTATTTCCATTTCCAGATTTATCAGAAGATCTCTTTTTCTCTTTCTTTGCTTTAAAGTCATAAGACTTAGAGAATTCTTTTTCTGTCTTGATAGCACATGAGACAATATCTTCGTATGACGAGAAGGATTGTGAGACTAATTCTTGACAAAGAAATGGTTTTAACCCATCAAAGAAATGATCAATCTTACTTCTTGGGTTACGTATATATTCTGCATCATGCCTTGCTAACCTTGTAAAATTAGCCTCATAATTTGAGACATTATCATCCTCCTTTTGTCTCACACTCAGGAATTGTCTTTCCATATCTTCTCGTTGGTCATGAGGAAATTATTTTTCTAAGAAAATATATTTAAAATCCCTCTATTCCATATTTGATACTTCATCATCTTCCTTCATGTTTTGAATCATTGAATACCATTGATCAGCATCTCTAGTGAGGTGGTAAACTTCCATGACAACTTTCTCCCTTTTGCTACTCCCAAAGGCATGGAATATATTCTCTAAGGAATTTATCCATTGCTCAGCTACTAAGGGATTTGTAATCCCATTGAATGTTGGTGGTTGTTTCCTCATGAAGCGATCTAACATTGATCCTCGATACTGCGGATCAGGGTGCTCCATTTGGTTAAGGTTATTATTCATAAACTGAGTGAGTTTTCCCAGTATAGTGATTAGCTGATCAACACCAGTTTCATCACGAGCTCCTCTATAATTATCTTGAGAAGGAGGGAAATCCCTACATGGAGTGCGTGCATTGATACATTTTCCATTTCTTCCACTAGGCACCATTTCTAAACAATGGAATAAACTAGATCAGTTTATGAATCAAAATACATAATTCTATACTTGTAAAACACTTTACATAAATTGAACTATTTATGGATATAATCCTTAATCAAAAAAATGTTTTCTTTAAATAAGTATATACTCATAAACCCTTCATAATGATTTGTAAAGAAAATGAGAATTATCCTAAACATATCCCCCAGGAGTGTTGTAACCAAGAGTGTAGCAAGGCCCGTTGTCGTGCACCCTTTCCCGTTCGAGTCTAGCTCAAAGCGCTGTTTTCGGGTTTTTACTCATAGGTACATATGTGCCAGAGCCGCCTCTACCTGCTCGTATCCAAAAAGGTATGTATTACTCTGAAAACTCACAAAATCTTTACAATACCAAAATTCTTGGAAGTTCTTCTATACTAATCCTCAAAGTCTATCTTAGGGCTATGTGCTCTAATCAGAGTTTATCTAAATCTTGTTTCCAAGGTTTGTACTAAACTTCCTCTGATACCAACTGTAATGCCTCGACCCCAGTCACCCAGAGTTGGTGAATTATTACATAACATTGGCATGATCACAAAATATCAAGTCTCAAAAGACCGATTAGTTTAGTAGCCTTGGAAACACTAGATATATTCATAAGTCTTACATTACACCATAAAGTAAAAAAAACTACAACAACATCTTGTCTTTATATCCCCTCAAACATTTCCTGCAGTTCATTCATAAAATACTTCTTCATATCCTGGAAAAAATTAAAATATTGAAAGGGGTGAGCTCAGATGCTCAGTAAGGATAACAATATAGCAGAAACTTTCATAAAGAAACATATACATTTAAGGAAATGTATAACTAAAACAAAAGCCTTTTAAATTTGAAATTCAGCATAATATGTCAAAGATAAAATGAAATAATGCCATTTACTTATTCACATGGATATTCTACTAGTTGAATAATCACATGCAATATCAATAACCACTTTCATAATGATGGAATGCATAATTCCAGACTATCATAACTACATAGTCAAGGCCTTGTGCCAAGACTACAAATAAGATTTTGTCAAGGCCTTGTGACAAGACACTAGTTTGTCTCATGAGACCTACCGATGCATCAAGGATCTATAGAGGGCTCCACTCGTCACTTATTAAGTCCAATGCATTCCTCATATGAATAGGTTTAAACATCACATAAACATTCGTATTAAAACTAGAATATGAAATGTAAATACTTTATCCATAAACCATGAATGGTATAAAAATAACACATCCATAGTAAAACATATCACAAAACCTTCAATACAATATGAAACTTTTGTATCCTAATAAATCAACTTCAAATAATATTAAAATCCATCAAAGGATGTTGACATAGATGAAATCAAAACTATTTGAGAGAAATATCTCTTTTTTTGAAATATTTTAGAAGTCACGTAATTATAAAATAAAATATTTACTTTGAAAATATCCTTATTAGCTTGTAAGGGAATATTTTAAGATTTTATAATGGTGGAAAATAGCCGCACCCACTGTATAAGTTAAAAAAATAAATTCTTACCTTAATTCTGTCAAAAAGGTTAAAAGGACCTTGTTTGGAAAACGACAGAAAGATTCCTTTATAAACTTCTTATAAAAAGTCAAACAATGGTATAAATGAATTTAACCCATATTATGTAAAATAGTAAGAATGTTTTGAAATACATTTTTAAGAAACATGGATGTGGATGATAAGAGGTCCCAGTAGATAATTACGTATAAACAACCTCGGATAATAAAGAGATTGTGAAATAAACTCTTAACTTGTACTTTTACTTGGTAGAGGGTAGGTTAACCTCCTATATAATAGTTAAACCATTTTTATTAAATTATAAAACAATCATATACATAAATATGATATCATATATGATCTTTTAATATTTCTTTGTTAATAATATTTTAGTATTATCGTCGTTTCGGGTGTTAACTGATTCGTTTTCCTTTATATGATTTGTTACGTAATCCATTTTTGTTATGGATAGGTTGTATATTATTCATATCTAGAATGATATAAAGTACTTAAACATTAATTTTAATCATAAAATGAGAATTAGACTTGCATGGATACGATGGGGAATGAATCTCATTGAGTTCGTGGAGACGGTAGTCCGTACGTACGCACAAGTGACAATATCATTCTTTTGATATTAAAATAATATATAATTGGATGGTGTATAATATATATAGAATAATTATCATGTTATATTTATTATTTACATGAATTACACATCATTATAATACCCATCTAAATAATATTGTATTGAATAACAATTACACCATGACGTGGAGACGGTAAGCCGTACGTACGCACGTATGGTGACATGTCATTCAAAGGATGGATAGAATATTGAATATGATTGTACCATATTTATAATAACATCACAGTATATAGAAGATACTGGATTTATTATTTTAGAATGGAGCTAACAAATAAATAATAAGTTGAAGAAGAAAGGAACTTGAAAGAGGGTGGTCAAAACATTACCTCTTCTTTGGGTTCTTCCTTTTGATTTGATCAAAAGGGATCTTTAGTTTGGCTTTATGATCAAACTAATACCTCTAGGTTGAATTTAGGGAAGTTGAGAGAGTAATTTGGAAGGTTTTGGCCGAACCAAAAGGATTTGAAGGTATGAAGGATTGGTTAGAAGTGGTGTCCTTTTATAAGGAGGAGGAGAGGCTCTTTGGAAAAAACTTAAAGTATTAATTTATAATAAATTAATATTCGGTTTATAATGACTAAAAATTATATTATTTAAAAGTTAAGATGGGTATAGGTCTAAAACCTTTCAACCAATATATTTTAGACAGGTTTGGGTCACTATATTAACCTTATATTTTAGTTTTAACTCTTAGTTAATTAGTTTGACATTTACCGTGTCACTTTGTATTTTTATATTATATAGTTAATAAACTTACTATATACATCCAAGCGACCCCCAGGTAGTCCATTAATAATAAAAATATCATGATATAAGTCATTTGGTTGAACCTTAGATTTTTAGGAATAGAATATCAATTAATAATATAATATTTTTTTAAAAACTAATTTATGTCAATTTTGACACTATTCAATAATTAATTTATGTTAAAGTCATAAAAACTTTATTAATTCGAAAAAAAATCATTTAAGAAATCCTAAAATTTTATATTAACCAATAAAATTCTTTTATGGCATCAAAACCTTCAAATTATATTTATTTTAACATTTATAATACCAATTGTTCGATTCTTTCATTAATAAGGAAAATACTGCATCATTATTGTGTCATAAATAAATTTAATTATTCAATGTCTAAAAATTATAAATAAAATAACATTATGTAGGAAATATTTTTAGATTTCTAATGAATATTTATAGTCAAAATGATAACATAAATAACCCTATGTAACAATTGTTTTTCTAAAATATATATACTTATGTCATTTTTGTAGTTACTTTAACTTAATTAATATAAAGTGTCCTTATCACCTAAAAGTGGCTCCATGGGGTCCCAAAATCGACCCAAAGATTTCCATGGTCGGAAATGTATCAACCAATAGGGTTAGGACACGTTTTAGGGTAAATTGATATTATTATAATATTATTTTGTTACCCTTATTTACCAGATTTACCCTTTAACCATGGTAAATAAAATATTTACCGAAGTAATTATTCAAAATGTCTAAAAATAAGAGTTACCTATTTACACAATTTAAACATCCTAATTCCAAATATAGAATCCATTTTTACAAATTCAAAACACATAAGTGGAAGAAATTAATTTAAAATTAATTCCTGCTGTCAAAACAAAAAGTGTGTTTTTAAGAAATAATAATTATTAAAAGATTGACACTTGTTTATGTCCGGTTTAAATGTAAAATTATTTCCAATGACCAAAATCGTATTAAATGGTAAAAATATATTCTAAATATACTTTAAAATCACTCAAATTCATAATTTATCACTATTAATTATTTTTGATTAAAAAAGTTGTTTTTAATTAAAATTTAGTAATTTTCACTATTCATCAAAATATAAAAGTTATCCGAAAAATACCAAAATTTTACCCTAGGATAATTTCAATATTAAGAATCCAAAAATGAATTCCATTTTGTAAGATAAAATTTATAAAATTTCAAAAAGTGGGTATTACTATTCATAATGACTAGTTTGAGTGTTTGTGATGTGTAAGAACTCGAAGTTGCGTACAACACACACTACTGTATTATTCAAAGATAAGCATACCATGGAAGCTTAGGATGTTACATCACTCTTTTTAGTTCATCTTGGTATATAAAAGATTTATTTTTCCTTATGGAGTCAGTTTTTGTAGCTAGGGATAAATCGATTTTTGGCAGAGTTCGTACCGTGATGTTTGGTCTGTCAACTCGTGAAGGAATACAATCATGTTTTTGGTGATTTATTGCATCCATTTGATTCCCTTGAGTTGAAGTGGGTGTAAATTTTAATTGATTTCATCACTTTTCTATCTCAAGATCTAGGATTATGTGATTCTTTTTGGGTGATTATGGGCTAATTGATGTAGTCCTCTCATTTCCTTATGATCATTGAGTTGGGTGATACATATGTTATTGTGAGGTTGTATATTGATTAAATATGGATTATTCATGGGGTAAAAAGAACCATAATATCAAATCATGTTCCTCATTTTACTTCATGAGTATGGGGAGGTCTTTAGTGTGAATTTGGCTTCCAACTGCACCTTATCACCACTTTCCATACATAGCTAGATACTATAAGATATGTTGTGTGCATGTGTCTTTGATTTTAGTGAATCATATGTGGAAAATTTCCTGTTGATTCAATTTTACTATAGTAATATCTATCACTAATCCATTTACATGACACCATTTAAGGTGTTGTATAGGCGGCCTTGTAGATATTTTTTATATTGGACCGAGATTGGGGAGTTAGTAGTCATTGGATTAGATGTGGTGTAGAGTATGGATGAGAAGGTTAAGATGATTTGAGAGTAGATGAAGGTATTTAAAGACCACCATATGTCTTATGTGGATCGTAGGAGGAGACCATTGGAGTTCATGGTTGGAGACCATGTGTTCTTTATGGTTTCCCCTCATCTGGGGTAGTGAAGATTCGACCAAAGGAATAGGATTTCACTATGGTTCATTGGTACTTTTGAGGTGTTTGAGAAACTTATTAAGGTAGAATATCAATTGGTTCTACCCCTATAGTTAAAATGGATCCATAATGTTTTCCATGTTTGAAGCTTCATCAGTATCTTCACGATGCCTCCCACATCAATGATTAAGAAAAATTAGATATAGAGGATAACATGAAATTCATAGAGCGGCTAGTTGATATTATAGGTCATTGGGAGAAGGTGATATATTAGTGTGTGATTCCCTTGTTTTGTATTTTTTTGAAGTATATTGGGTTGTAGGAATGCATGTGGGAATGTGAATCACATAAGTACACTCAGTACCCAGAGCTGTTTTGAACCTTGTTTTTCTTTAATGAAGATATTTTTGAATTGATTATGATTTTATTTGATTATTTATTTTTATTATATATTATGATATAACAATGGAATTGTCTATATTTTAGAGGTATCTCCAAGGGATTTTTATGCTTAGTGGTTTTTATCTCCTTATTCGGGTTATTTTTGATTCTTAAGGATAAGAATCATTTCAGAGGGATCTAATTTAATGAAATGGGTCTCCCATATATTTACATTATGTTTTTTTGGTATTTGGGAGTGTTTAGAGGATGTTTTTCAGGTTTTGAAGTAGAGGGCTGATTTTAGGATCTATTGGGTCTAAAACTATCATGGTTGAGGTTATAGTACAATCCATTTCTCTACTATAAGCATAGTGAGTTGGGTGTTTTGAATAGTTGGTGAGGCTAGGATCAGAAATGCCCATTTTAGTGAGCGACCTTACCATAATGAAGCCCGTTTTTGAGTGTGTGATACTTGTAAAGGTCTTAGTGAAGTACTTGTGTAAAACTGGGAGATTTTTAATTCCCATAGCGGTGTGCATGGTGGTGTCACACCATGGTGTGAGGGATTTTGGTAGAGTATGAGAACCTTATATATCACCCTATTGTAGAGTAACCATTACATAAGTTTTTATACTTTTATATTTTATAGTATTTTATTATGGTATGTGGGGATCTTTATGCTGTTCTAATGGAAAATTTGATCACGATTCCTAGTAGATTTCCTTGTGGGAAATATTCTAGGCCTAAATTCCCTTTTCAAGTGTTGTGGTGGTGTTTGGTTGAGGCATGTTTGAGTTTTGTAGGTATGATGGAAATGGTGAGAATGGATCCTTCATGCCATGGTATAAGTCATGGTATGCTAGAAACAACAAGGTTAATTCTTCAACACAGTTGCATATCTTTATGGGATGCCATGTTTGAGGCCTATTATGACCGTGTTGGGTACCAACATACCATGGGGATGATAATTCTTGTTTTTAAATTGAAAAAAATGACTACTAAGGATATGTGGGATCATCTATTTTGAATAATAGAGTTTGGGATATAGCTCTAACCAGAGACATGATGACTATGGTTGGATTCAATACGTCATGGTGAATAACTATTAGTTTATCTCTATAAATAGGGGTTGGATTTCCTTTTGTTTTATTTTTATTATTTTCCTCCAAACCCTAGATTACCCTATATTTTCTTTGGTTTCCTCAATCCATCTTCTTGAGGATTTGAGGATCTTAATTTTTGGGTTTGATATATCTTGATCAGAGGTTCCCTATTAACTCTTCTTCTCTATTGTTTATTCCTTATTGATATTTTTCATTTTTAGATTTCATAACTTTTAGGTTTATTTTGGTTTTTATAATATCCCCAAACCTGCACTCTCTGATATGGTGATAAAAACATCATTGTTTCATTTTTGTGTTTGATACCATTGAAGGTGACCCAATTTTTTCAATCCAGAACATACAATATCAAAAGGAAATATTGTATCACTTACCTATCAAATGACCTTTTAGGTTTCTAGTTTTATAAAATTAGGAAAAACTATTACATAAATAATACCAATGAATTCAATAATGTATTTTTTCCATTATACCCACCTTTTCATATTCTATATTATGTCTTAACATCTCCCAAAAGCTTCATAACCCTATAAACCTTTCTATAAACAAATAATTTAATTGTCATTCTTTATAACCTAGGGAATAGGAAATAAAATAAGGGTGATGTAAAATTGTCAATAAGGGTAAACATAAGAATTAACAATAGAATGTCATCAGTGATTATAAGAAGATCATAAGGGTATGATGACATAATCAAAGTGCATGTGAATAATATAATAATATTTATACCAATTAGTACTTGGATCATCAATCATGAAAGATTTCATAAAGATTTATCAAAATAAATAGTCATAATAATGAATAATCATGAGCCATGTGATTTAAATCTTGATCAAATGAATCATTAAAAACTATGTGAATCATAAATAAAATATGTTTTTATCTTTGTAACAATATCGTTATAACCCATTTTAAACCCATGTAATAAATAACCTGTTCCTAGTTAAATCTATAGGAGAATCCCTATAGTAACTCCTCTATTCTTGCCTCTAAAGACAATTAAAATTACCCAATCCATTGGAGTGCTACGTAGATGCACTCATCATATAAGCTATATCAGTATCACCCAATACTATTTGGGAACACCCAATGTGTAAGCTATATCAAGCTCACCCATGAGATATAATGGTGCTTAACCCATCACATATACAATGTCCAAGGATAAAACATGAATAAAGTACATAAATATTTAATTTTCTCATAATATTCTTAAAAAAATCAATTTTCCTTTTATAAGTTCATTAACCTTTGGAAAATAAATGGGTTCCATGAAAATATCTTGAAACAATAATAATCTATCTAGAGAAAGAAAAATGATGGTATCATTTCAATATATCCTAGTGGAGTATAAGTAGCAAAAAGGGATATTGATACTGATGAATGGAAATACCATTAAAATGTCATTAAAAACATGGTTTATGAAAATAACCTTTTCAATTTGAGTAGCATCAAAGGATGTCATCTTAGATGAAAAACTATTTTGAAATATCACTTGGAATATTTCTTGAGGAAGATATACTTTCCATTTTTAAAAAAATTATTTAAAATATAAAACTTTATCAAACATTAAAGAAATAATTTTATTTGAAAATAAACTTTTAAAATTAAAAATTATGATTTAAACATTGAGTGGTCATGATGGAGGAAAGTTTCATTCATCTTGGATACTCTACAAACAAAGACTCCTTTCACATTTTTGTAAAAAAAGTAAAAATGTATCTTTTTTAGAGAAAGATAGTAATATTCGTTTTTTTATAAAAATAAAATTATGGGTAAAAATGAATTTAAAAAATTATATTAAAACTTTTTTAAAACATTTTTTGAAGACAATGATTTGGAAGAAAAAGGAATTCTGACTAAAGAGAGAAACACATTCATATTTTCTTAAAAACATTTTCTCAACCATTTTAAGTACCAAAGAGAGGAAAATGGTAATATTACTTGAAAATTTTATTAATAACTAGAGTAAAATAAAATTTAAGGGGTTTATTAGGAAATAATTATATAATTCCATTCAATGGAAATTCATTCATAAACAAGCCCTATTAAAAATAAGACTCTAACATTAATCCTTTACCAATTTGGTGACTTTTCAATCATAAGAACCATGAAAGAATAACTTCAAATGAAACTTTAAATATCATGAGCCTAAGTATATTCATTATGTAGAATATATAAGTGGTATTATATACACCTCAGAGAGGAATATAGGTTTATAACATAACATATGTCCCAAAGAAGATAATTTGAGATGAGAAACTTTTACAATGATCACAATGTTGAAATGATAATGAATCAATTATGTGTATAAACTATAAATACACATAAAAAAGTGGAAATAAAACATAAGATATTCAAAAGTAATTATATATATAATCTTATAATATAAAATACAATGAAGAAGTAATATAACCCTATGAAAAGAAATTAATTTATGAAATTCCTCACTATTTGTTAAAAGGGATAGTATATACACCATATAAAATAAATTAGGTGCATGACATTAAAATATTCCCCAATGAATGAAAATTGAGATGAAGTCCCTCACCTTAAGTCCATAATTTCCATGTACGTCCTTTATCTTATTTATAATAAGCTTATATCAATAATTTTATTTCTTAAGAAACTTTTCAGGTTTAATACATTATACTTAAATAATTTAATTTATTTATTCTAATGATAAATTTAAAAACTTAATATTTTGAACCCCCTTCATTTTTTTGAGGATATTTGGTTCATTATTTCAAAATGGTTTCAGTGTGTTGATCGAGGTCAAATAGGTCATTATCACATCCTATAAAAAATAATAATCATGAAATAATTATTATTTTTATACATCATTTATACTTTTAAAATCAATCATAAAATATAGTTATGAAAAATGAACTATGTTAAAATCATGAATATGGTAGGCCATACGTACGCATGAGTAACATTTCCATTTTTTAATGATCATTATGGATAAAAGGTAAGTATTATTTTATATCTAAAAAATTATCACCATATCATAAATAAAATATAATTTCTTTAAGTATACTTATATATATAATCCATGTGATGTCATGATGAAAAAATAATCACATCGCTTCATGAAGGTGGTAGTACACACATACGTACAAACCACACTATCTTTTTTTAGTGAGTGTAAAGGTAAGAAAGAAAACAACATATTACCTTTTTAGAATGATAAATATGTAATTAATATCTTAATGGTGTCATATATATCATATATATCCATTAAAATTATCCTTATTACCTTCCATGTAAAGCATTAATGAAAAATGAATCACACCGCTTCACGAGTTGGTAGTCTTCCGTACACACTGGTGACATTATTATATTCCCAAGGAATGGAAAGTAAGAATTTATATATGATATTATAATTAAATAATAGTAAATATTTCATAAATATAATATAAATATGTTAAATTCATCATTATATCCATCCATGATAGGTGGTTATGGAAAAAAAATTACATCGGTTCGCGAGGCAGTAGTCCTTCATACACACGATCAATGATTTTATTTCCTATTTGATAGAATAAGAGATAGATAAAAGTTGTTACATAAATATAATAACATCTAATTATATGTTAGATAAATTTTTTATTATACTTTAATTATTAATACATGAATTAATTTGGTAAGATGAGGAGCAAAAAGAAAGATCTTAGTGAAGATAATTAAATTTACTTAGAACAACCACCTTTGGATATCTTATTAAGGTCCCTAGGGTTTGTATTTTGACATTAAAATAACATATATAACTTGGAAAAGGATATTAGTGATGTATTTTGGTATGTTTTTTTGATCCAAAAGTATTTGAATGTTTGAATAGGTGAGGATAGGTGGTGGTCTTTTATAAGTGAGGTGAGTGGACCACTTGTAATTTTTGAAAAGATAATGTGATAAACACGTTTTTCACATATAAAAAGAATAAAAAATAGAAAATTATATAGAATTATATGGAATATGGTATAAATATTGAAATATAATAAGTTTATACAAGTTTTTAGGTCATTTAAACCGTTATCTTTTTAGTTTAATCCCATGGTAAACCCATTTTCACCTTAACTGTGGTAAAATATTTTTATAATTTTGACTATTCATTATGGAAAAAATTAAGTTGAAATTATTATATAATATAAATTATTCTTATAAAAAATATATAATTCATTTTACCAAATTTAATTAATATAATTTTCATAATTTAATTAAAAACAAAACCCATAGACACAAAAAAAAGTGGGTTTTCAAGAAATGTATTTTTCAAGCATAAGATGATTTCATATTAAATCTATGACTAATAATCATCATTTTATGTATTTAAATTAATATTTATTGATATATAATCTATAAATTTAATTTAAATCATTCATAATTAGGGTTTTTTAGTTAATTAAAATGGAGAAAAATTATACACTTTAAAATAGTTTTCAGTAATAAACAATTTTTTAAATAAAAAAACTTATAATAAAATCCAATATAAAGATGATTAAAGAGTAATTAAGTGGATTAAATATAAATAAATAATAATTTTTTAATTTAAATAATATTCAAAGTATAATTTTACTTTTAAATTACTTAATATATTGAAAGTAAATGATAGTTTTACAAAAATCAGCATTTTCACTATTCATTGAAAAATCAATATTTTATGAAAAATCCAAAATTTCACCCTATTTTAATGTGATTATTTAGAAAATTAATTTAATTTTATAAAATACCGTTTAAATTTTTTTTATAAATTAATTATAATATTTTCTCACAAAAAGTAATAAAAATCATATTTGAAGAAAACATATTTTTGATGAATAAAATGACATTACTAAAAACTGAGTGATTATTTACTAATAATTTATCAATAAATTTATATTTAGTATGAAATTTATATGTATATTTCATAAATTAATTAATCCTATTTATATCCTCCAATTTAGTAACTTGGTTATAATAGTCATATTTTATAATAATATTATTTCATGGTTCATTTAATTTCAGTGTTGCATGTCTTGTACGTTATAGATCATAGATTCCTTTTTTAAAATATCGTGTTTTTAAATAATAACCCCATTTAATAAGTCATTTACTCAAAATTTAAAATCTATCATGGTAATTAAAGGTTGTACATTTGAAAATATTTTTATTGAAAAACCCACACCATATAAAGGGTTAATAAAACTTCCACTTGAAAAGAGAGATGGAAGTATGAAGGTTATCTGGAACAATTTATAACTAGGTTTAAAAGTAGGAAAACATTAGTGGTAAGTGAAGATTTATACATGGAAGAATAAAAAAATTCCCAAATATTGATGAAGAGTTACAAATATCATTGATCACAAGAAATTTAATGATCACAAGAAAGTCAACAACCGAAAAACCATAAACCAAAGAGGTGTGAAAAATTCCTTTATTTCATCGGAAAGGAAAGTAATTGGATAAAATTTTTATTTTCAAGATACTTTTCCTATATTTTATGAATTAAATACCATCTAGACCAAGAATGCAAGGAAATATACTTACTTTATATGTTGAATTTTTTCCTTCAATCAATCCCAACCATAATCTCATCTTTTTCCCTAAATGATGAGTATTCAAGATGATTTTTTAATGAATGAAGCACTAAAATCAAATTTTAAAGGGTCACATGACCATGAAAGGGATATAAATCTATTAATCCTATCTTTATACATTAACAAAATCCAAAATGGTTAGTAATTTGGAAGGTAATTCCCAAAATTAATAAACCTTCATACGATGAAACAATACATTAATCATTAAAATTAAAATGTAATACCAAAAGTTTAAACTAAATCATTTCATATATAAATGAAAATATATCCTAAATAACCTCAATAATATCAATAATAAATATTGTTTTAACTTCAAAGGTTATATCATACCTTTCATCTTATAAACCCAAAAATATAGAAATCTTCTTCTGAAATAACATTAACCACTTAGTCTCCAAATCACTTTGAAGAAATATGTGTCACCATAATTACCTCAATATCCAAGATAATATAAAACATAAAGGTTTTAAATACCTTAAAACATATTTCCAAAAATTTAAATTCATTATTTATGTTAAACCAAAGCTTTCCATATACTTCAACCTAAAAAAACATCTCCCAAAATGTCATTAATTACTTAAAAATTCTACCACTTACGACCTCAAAGGGGTGGATAATACTTTGAACCTATGATAAACCTAAAAATTATAAAACCATGATGGTATCAATAACTATTTAGATAATATAACATGGAAAAAATAATAACCTCTAAAATTATCTAAAATCTCTTCTGATACTAATTATAACACCCCTAAACCTGCACTCTCGGATTCGGTGCGAAAAACATCATCATTTCATTTCTGGATTTGATATTGATGAAGGTGAACCAATTTTCACCATCCAAAGATTACAATATAAAAAGTAAACATTGGATAACTTATTTACCCAAGAACCTTTTAGGTTAAGAGTTTAATATAATTATGTCAAACTCTTATATAAAAAATACCTATTAATTCAAGGGAGTACTTTTCTCTCTATACCCATATTTTCATTTTCCATATTAAGTATTAAAAATAACCCACAAGCATCATCAAATTAGAAAATTTTCTAAAAATAAATAATTTAATCATCATTCCTCATAACTTGGGGAATAAAAAATATAATAAGGGTGCGCTCAAATGATCAACATGGGTAAACATAAGTATTAACAATTGAATTTCATCAATAAGCATAATAAGATCATTAGTGTATGATGACTTAATAAATGTGTATGATAATAACATAAAAATATTCATACCCATAAATTCCTGGATAATCAATCATGAAATATGGAATAAAGAATTATTAAAGGTAAGATTCATAAGAATCAATAATCATGAGCCATGTTATTTCAATATTGATAAAAGTAATCATTAAAAACTATAGCAAGACTAAAGAAAACATGTTGTTATCTTTGTAACATTATCTCTACAACACATTTCAAAACCATATCCAAAATAAATCATCCCCAGTTAAATCCATAGGATAAAACCTCCAGTAACTCCCTTATTTTTTCCTCTAAAGATAAGGAACATTACCCAATGCATTGGAGAACTATCTGGGTGCACCCATTATATAAGATATATTAGGATCACCTGATGACATCTAGGTGAACCTAATTTATAAGCTATATCATGATCACCCATGAGATATAATGGGTCTCAAACAATCATATATAAAATTTATAAGAACTAAAAGATGAATAAAGTACATAGAGTTTTCATTTTGTCATAAAACTCTTAAAAAATCATTATTCCTTTTATAACTTCATTAACCCATGGAATATAAACAATTTCCATGAAATTATCTTGAAACAATCATAATACATCCAGATAAAGAATAAGGATGGTATCATTTCAACATATCCTAGTGGATAATAAGATTCATAAAGGGTTGTTGACATTGATGAATGAAAATTCCATTAAACGATCATTAACAAAATTCTTGATGAAAATAACATTTCCACTCTGAGTAATGTCAAAGGATGTCATCTTAGATGGAAAATAAATTTTTAAGATCAATTGGAATATTTTTTAAGGAAAATATCCTTTCCATTTTGAAAAACTTATTTAATATCTAAAAATTTCTCAAACATTAAAGAAATAATTTTCATTGAAAATAACCTTTGAAACATAAAAAGGGATCTTTAAAACATTGAGTGGTCATGAAAAAAAATGTTTTATTCATGAAAAATATGTTAAAAAAACATTACTTTTATATTTTTATAAGAAAAGTAGAAAAGTAACTTTTTTAGAAAACTATAGGAATATTACTTTGAAAACATTTTTTTAGAAATACAATTATTGGTAAAAATTATTTTAAACAATAATATTATTTTTTTTTGAAAACAATTTTAGAAAACATAGATTTGAAAAAAAGGATTTTCAACTAAAGAGAGAAAAAAATTATGATTTTTTTTTAAAAATTTATCAACCATCTTAAGTACCAAAGAGAGGGAAATGGTACTATAATATGCAAATTTCATGAAAAACAAGAGGACAATAAATTTAAAGGGGTTTATTATAAAATGACTAAATAATAACATTTAATTAAAATTCAAGTATAAGCAATCCTGATTAAAGGAGAGATTGTGACATAAAGCCTTTTCCACTATAGTAACATTTGAATCCTAAGACCCATGAAAGAATAACTTAAAATGAAAATTTAAATATTATTAAAATAATTATATTAATGATATAACATACCAAGTGGGTAGTAGATATAATTCATAAAATAATATAGGTGTATAACATAATATATGCCCCAAAGAAGACAATTTGAGGCTAGCAACCCTTATAACGATCATAATGTTGAAGTAAGAATTAATAAATGAATAAATTATGTGTATCAAATGTAAATCCCCATATTTTTTTAAATACAACATAATATAATAAAAATTCATTGCACACATAATATTATAAAATCAAAGATAATGAATAAGTAATATAAACCAGTGAAAATAAATTGAGTTATAAAACTCCTTACCACTTGGTAACTTTCAAGTCAAATACCCTTAGATAAAATAGTTAAAATTGAGATATAAAATACTATTATGTATGATTTATTAAAGTTATTAAATTTAAAAGGTGTATTATATACACAATATAAAATAAATTATGTTCGTAACATTAAAATATGACCCAATAAAGGTAAATTGAGATGAAGAGCCTTACCACGAGTCCAGAATTTCCATGTAAGTCCTTTAACTCCTGTATAAAATAAATCATTTTATTTCTTAAGAAAAATTTCCAAGATTAATTCCTTATACTTAAAAAATTTATTTTATTTATTTTAATGACATATTTAAATACTTAATTAGTTAATTCCACATTGTGTGTTTTGAGGATGCTTAGTTCATTATTTCAAAACGAATTCGGTGTGTTGACTGAGGTCAAAGAGGTCATTATTACATAATCTATATAATAATAATCATGAAATTATTATAATTTTTATAAATAATTTATACTTCAAAAATAAATCATGATATATGGTTATGAAAAATGAACCATGTTTCAATCATAGAGACGATGGGCCCTATGCACACAAGTGCAACGTTTCCATTTTTAATGGTCATTAGGGAAAGAAGGTAAATAATATTTAATATATAAATAAAAATAAAAATATCATAAATAACATATTATTTTTTTAAATATACTTATATATATCATCCATTTGATTTGGTGATGAAAAAAATAACCACATCACTTCGTGGAGGTGACAGTCCATACGTACGCATGGACGACATTATCATTTTTCATCAAGTAGAATGGAAAGAAAAAATGATATTTTATACAGATAAATATGTCATTAATATCATAATTTTTTAATATATATAACAATTATTCATTAACTTTATCCTTATTACTTTCCACGTAAAGCGTTAGTGAAAACAAATCACATCGCTTCACGTGGTGGTAGTCCGTTGTACACACGAGCAACGTTATCGTATTATCATGAAATAAAAAGTAAGAAGTTATATATGATATTATAATTATTGAACTATAATTATGTCATAAATATAATATAAACATGTTAAATTTACCATTATATCAATCCGTGATAGGTAGTGATAGAAAACGAATTACATCAGTTCACGAGACAGTAGTCCACCGTACACATTGTCACGACCTGTCCTCGGGGCCCGTTCCGTGACTACCCCAAGCCCGCCTTCCATAGGACAGGGGCTAGCGACTAGCACCAAAGGCGTAAATCCCGATAAATGGGAAGGCATTGCCTTTATAAAAGAAAACAAGCACCACAGAGTAAGCAAGCGGAAAAAGGTAAACACTAAGTACAAGAGAAGTGCTGAAAAGTAAATGGGCCAGAATACAAACCCAAAAGAAAGTACAACTACAACTGAATAAGTAAAACAGAAAAGATAACAGCTGGAAGGACGGAAGCGGCTCCTGGGCCGTCCTCCTCAGATCCTACCTGAAGGGTAGGTACAGATGGCGCAGCTCCTGGTCGTCCACCACGGATCCTACCTGAAGGGTAGGTACAGATAGCCTCCTCCACGCTCTCACCCGTCAACCTCCTTTGTGTGTCATATCGTCGTGTAGTCCACCTCCGAGTACTGACTCGTCCTCGAACACTCGGCCTCCGTCAGCACTGCCCGTCGTCTGCAACCAACACAACGAGGTGAGGGCATAGCCCATGCAGGGGTGAGTATAACGATACTCAGTAAGGACCCCGAGACCCTCAAGGTATCACTAAACCAACAAGGATAACCATAAGAAGATCTCAACAGATAACCTCTACATAGATATATGCCCATACATATACCTAAGTTATCAAGTAACCCATCTCAATCATGAGGAAACACAAGGATTGTGAAATCAACAGATAACCACTACCTAGGTATATGCCCATACATATACCTAAGTTATCAAGCGACCCATCTCAATCATGAGGTAAACACAAAGGTCAAAAGTCTCAGCTCAAACTAGGATTTTCATCATCGAAACCGTAACTGCTGAAGAGCTCCGTCTCTGGAGTGTACAGTGGTCCTGTCACGACTCCGAGGTACTGCTCACTAACCTAAGACTACTGAGGTACTCTTCCTGTCGAGTACCGCGGGCCTGCCACCTCACACAGTAGTGCTTCCCGCTGGGGTCTGCCACCCAAACACAGTAGTGCCCCCCCTCATAGCCTACAGAGGTACTCCTCCTGTCGAGTACCGCGGGTCTGCCACCTCACATAGTAGTGCTCCTCCGCTGTGGGTCTGCCACCTCACAAAGTAGTGCTCCCCATTGGGCTATGTAAGTCACTCCGAATCGAATCGGACAAGTAGTCTTTAGGTCTCTGCCAGCTACACGGTCTCCGTACTCCGTACGCTCATCTCTGGGAGGGTCCGCTCCACGAGCTACAAGTCGATACTCCAAGTATCTCAAAGTCCCATGAAGAAGTATCTCAAAGGACCACCTCATCAAAAACGAAATGCGCCGTCTTCGTGGTTCTCCGGCGCGACGCGTTGGCGCCGCGCCCCTTCGACGTGGCCCGACTCCGTCTGCGGATGTCTTCGGGTTTCTCCGCCATGACGCGATGGCGTCGCGCCTTTGTTTGTTTTTCACGATGCGGCGCGACGGCGCCGCGCATTACTTGTCGCATGTTTCCACGCGGTGCGATGGCACCACACCATTCCCGTTTCAATCCACAAAAGAATCCAACATGAAATAAGGAGGAGGGTCGGCCGTGTTTGTGCGGTCCGACCCCCCCTCGCGTTATTCGATAACAAAAGATCATATTTCACGAAGTTCATCAAGGAAATAAACACGAGCAATTTAAATAATAACCCTCAATATCAAACCGCATGATCGAACGATCCGCGGATCAACCCGGTATTGGTTGGTCCGCACTCGTCGTTCTTTTCTCAAAAGATAAGAGAATTCCAAAAATAAATTCCCCTACCTCGTGTCGTCCTTCGTTTGTTGACAAAGTCGCGGGATGGTAGTGTTGCTGTAGAACGGTATCAATTCTGTCTTCGTCGGAGTGAGCGCCGTCGTCGAAGGCGACATTCCCCGTGGTGATGCCTCCTCCCTTGACGTGGAGAAAGAAGAAGAGAAGGAACGTCATTGGTGCCTTCACATTCTTCGTCGGGGGGTCGGTGTTCATCACATTCTTCGTCGAAGTCTCGACGTTCTTCAACGATGGTGATGGAGTTCTTCAAAACTAAGAGCTTCCTCCCTCAAAATCCTCACTTAACCAAGCAACCTAATAAAATAAGGTCTCCCATTATTTTATTAACACATGCCAAGCTTTTCAAATTCCAAAATTCAAATAACTTAATTAATTTAAGAAGTTGAAATCATTAATTAAAAAGTGTTGGTATGCACTTAAGAGGGGGAAGTTCAAGAGTTAAAGAAAGGGAGATTAAATGGGGGGTTAAAGGAGAGTTATAGGAATGTGAAAGGTTGGGGATCGTGGGGGCCCCACCTTTCAAGTATCCACTCATGGGAAGTTGGTTGGTCATGAGCTCCTCCAACAACTTCCCATGGGAGAGAATAACTCCCAAAGACATAAAATAAAATTGTTCACACAATTTTATTTATTTTAAACTAAAACCCCAAAAACAAAATCTCAACCCGCTTAAAACAAAACTGTGGTAAAGGTCCCCTTAAGCAACTACTGGCGTTGCGAGTTCATCGGTGCCATCGGATTTCAATTCCGAGCACCGGTTCAAAAGATAGAAATTCCTACTCGCTCCTTCACTGAACGTACCCGAGGCAAACTTCGTAAGTTGATTCCGGGCACTCCGGGCCTTGGAATCAAGTGCCGTCAGAAACTGCATTCTTGTTAAATTCCAACGGAAATTAATTTCAAAAATTTTCCATGAAATTTCCGGTTCTTTACATTACTCCCACCTCAGGGATTTACGTCCCCGTAAAGCTTCAACACAACTAAGGTCACAAAAGCGGTACAGAGCACGCATCTAAGCCTTCCGCTCCCATGTGCTTACCTGGAGGTTCCCGTACTGCCAAAGAAAGATCACCCGAGGAATCGATAGTCCTCGTAGGATCCACTCCTGTCGATCCTCGATCCCCACTGGAACCTCCGTGAAAGACACCCAGTCACCATCGTCCAGCTCCTCATGGTCGATGATATGCAGAGGGTCGAGCACGTATCTCCTCAGTTGAGATACGTGGAAAACGTCGTGCACCTAGTGCAACTGAAGTGGATGGGTCAAGCGATAAACCACCTCGCCTACCCAGCTGAGGACCTAGAAAGGTCCGTTGAACCTCGGAGATAACTTCCCTCCCTGGCCACATCTCCGTAAACCTCGTCGAGGTGAGACTTGTATAAGGACGTGATGGTCATCCTCGAACTCTAGAGGCCTCCAAGTCCTGTCAGCATAAGGCTTCTATCGGCCCTGTGCCGTCCTCATCCGCTCTTGGATGACCTGAACCTTCTCTAGTCTCACAAGAGCTGCTATGATTTCTTCTTTTCTGATAATAGAAATCCGGTCTCATCCCCTAGATGAACCACATTCGTTACCTAATACAGTCAATCCTGACATAAATGATGAATTCATGCCATGGATGATGTCCTAAGGCCTCGACGTAACTACCAAGAGATCCAACTGTCACTCTCGCCTCCAAGGGTCGAGTCACACTGTCGGCATCAGTGTGAGGTCACTGGGTCTCCTCCAGTAGAAATCTCGAAGGTGAGGGTCAAGTCAACAGTCTTAACCAGGACCACTCAGTATCAACCAAACAAAAGGACATGAAAGAAAACATCTCAAAGATAAGTGTCTTTTTATTATTTAAGCTCATAGTACAAGACACGAATACAACATCAAAATGAAACTAGAAGTACAAGGGATATATCCACTAGTTCCTCTCATGTCCACCTGCTTCCGGAGCTCTACTACCTTTTCCACTGCTCGGTTGTTGCTCAAGCACCAGCTGCTGCTTCTGTCACGCCTAGCTCTATCCCCACCTCGGGTGCCCCGTACCACCGGTCCTAAAACCCGAGATCGTCCAACTGCTAGTCTAGTCCTCCTGGACCTCTGCATCATCTGTCTACTGCCCACAGATGACTCGGCTACTGATCAAAAAACACGCGGAAAAGGAAGAAGCTCATGTACACGCTCGGGGTGTAGAGCTACTGGCACAAACTTCTCCCTGAACAAGGTCTCGAAGTCTTCCCATGTGAAGGTCATCCCGTCGCAAAACTGAAACAAGTGGCTCCACCACCTGCCTGCTACTGCCTGAAGGAGGCTGGAAGCAAAGATCACCATGAAGTCTGCCGGCGTCCCCACTAGCCTGAAGACTCTCACCACATCCTCCAGCCAATCCTCATCCGCCTGCGGGTCCGTCCCTCCCTGGAACCTGGGTGACCTCTGGCGCTGGAACTCGTGCAGTGCACTCAAGAGACGTGCACTCTCTTCTGCTGGGGCTGGTGGCATCGGTGGCCCAATGAGTATTAGTACCGCTGGTGCCTCCGCTGGTGCCTAAACTGAAAAAGGGCCTTGTACTGAGGCCACATCGCTCGGCATACTGTCAGTACGAACCACTCTCGGGGATCTAGTTGGTCGTCCGAGAGAAGGCATCCTGATAGAAACAACGTAACACGGTCAAATGATTATACCTAGTGAGCTGACCTGGTTTGATCTGTTTTAAAGGAAAACCTTTGAAAACACACATGCAATCAGTGTTTTCGTGCACAAAGTCGGAAATCAGTTGTCAGGGTTCTGGTGTATGGATACATCGGCCACCCGCACCAACACTGGACTCCCTGAACAGAAAACCACACTCGGTACTCTTAACACTATTGCTTCACAGAAAGAAAAATCAGAGTTATAAGTTCTGCGGTAGAACCGAACTCCTTTGATACCAATTTGTCACAACCCATCCTCGGGGCCCGTGCCGTGACTACCCCAAGCCCGCCTTCCATAGGCCAGGGTCTGGCGACTAACAACAAATGCGTAAATCCCGATAACTGGGAAGGCATTGCCTTTATAAAAGAAAACAAGCACCACAGAGTAAGCAAGAAGAAAAAGGTAAACACTAAGTACAAGAGAAGTGATGAAAAGTAAATGGGCCAGAATACAATCCCAAAATAAAGTACAACTACAACTGAACAAGTACAACAAAAAAGATAACAGCTGGAAGGACGGAAGCGGCTCCTGGGTCATCCTCCTCGGATCCTACCTGAAGGGTAGGTACAGATGGCGCAGCTCCTGGTCGTCCACCACAGATCCTACCTGAAGTGTAGGTACAAATAGCCTCCTCCACACTCTCGCCCGTCAACCTCCTCTGTGTGTCGTCTCGTCGTGTAGTCCACCTTCGGGTACTGACTCGTCCTCAAACACTCGGCCTCCGTCAGCACTGCCCGTCGTCTGCAACCAACACAATGAGGTGCGGGCATAGCCCGTGCAGGGGTGAGTATAACGATACTCAGTAGGGACCCCGAGACCCTCAAGGTCTCACTAAACCAATAAGGATAACCATAAGAAGATCTCAACAGATAACCTCTACATAGATATATGCCCATACATATACCTAAGTTATCAAGTAACCCATCTCAATCATGAGGAAACACAAGGATTGTGAAATCAACGGATAACCACTACCTAGGTATATGCCCATACATATACCAAAGTTATCAAGAAACCCATCTCAATCATGAGGTAAACACAAATGTCAAAAGTCTCAGCTCAAACCAGGATTTTCATCATCGAAATCGTAACTGCTGAAGAGCTCCGTCTCTGGAGTGTACAGTGGTCCTGTCACGACTCCGAGGTACTGCTCACTAACCTAAGACTGCTGAGGTAATCTTCCTGTCGAGTACCGCGGGCCTGCCACCTCACACAGTAGTGCTTCCCGCCGGGGTCTGCCACCCAAACACAGTAGTGCTCCCCCCTCATAGCCTACAGAGGTACTCCTCCTGTCGAGTACCATGGGTCTGCCACCTCACATAGTAGTTCTCCTCCGCTGTGGGTCTGCCACCTCACAAAGTAGTGCTCCCCACTGGGCTACGTAAGTCACTTCGAATCGAATCGGACAAGCAGTCTTCAGGTCTCTTCCGGCTACACGGTCTCCGTACTCCGTACGCTCGTCTCTGGGAGGGTCCGTTCCACGAGCTACAAGTAGATACTCCAAGTATCTCAAAGGACCACCTCATCAAAAACGAAACGCGCCGTCTTCGTGGATATTTGGCGCGATGCGTTGGCGCCGCGCCCCTTCACTGTGGCCCGAATCCGTCCGTGGATGTCTTCAGGTTTCTCCGCCGTGACGCAACGGCGTCGCGCCTTTGTTTGTTTTTTACGATGCGGCGCGACGGCGCCACACATTACTTGTCGCACGTTTCCGCGCGGTGCGATGGCACCACACCATTCCTGTTTCAATCCACAAAAGAATCCAACATGAAATAAGAAGGAGGGTTAGCCGTGTTTGTGCGGTCCGTCCCCCCCTCGCGTTATTCGATAACAAAAGATCATATATCAAGAAGTTCATCAAGGCAATAAACACGAGCAATTTAAATAATAACCCTCAACATCAAACCGCATGATCGAACGATCCGCGGATCAACCCGGTATTGGTTGGACCGCGCTCATCGTTCATTTCTCAAAAGATAATAGAATTAAAAAAATAAATTCCCCTACCTCGTGTCGTCCTTCGTTTGTTGACAAAGTCACAGGATGGTAGTGTCGCTGTAGAACAGTATCAATTCCGTCGTCGTCGGGTGAGCGCTGTCGTCGATGGTGACGTTCCCCGCGGTGATGCCTCCTCTCTTGACGCGGAGAAATAAGAAGAGAAGGCACGTCGTTGGTTCCTTCGTGTTCTCCGTCGGAGGATCGGTGTTCATCACATTCTTCGTCGAAGTCTCGACGTTCTTCAACGATGGTGATGGAGTTATTCAAAACTAAGAGCTTCCTCCCTCAAAATCCTCACTTAACCAAGCAACCTAATAAAATAAGGTCTCCCATTATTTTATTAACACATGACAAGCTTTTCAAATTCCAAAATTCAAATAACTTAATTAATTTAAGAAGTTGAACTCATTAATTAAAAAGTGTTGGCATGAACTTAAGAGGGGAAAGTTCAATAGTTAAAGAAAGGGAGATTAAATGGGGGGTTAAAGGAGAGTTATAGGAATGTGAAAGGTTGGGGATCGTGGGGGCCCCACCTTTCAAGTATCCACTCATGGGAAGTTGGTTGGTCATGGGCTCCTCCAACAACTTCCCATGGGAGAGAATAACTCCCAAATACATAAAATAAAATTGTTCACACAATTTTATTTATTTTAAACTAAAACCCCAAAAACAAAATCTCAACCCGCTTAAAACAAAACTATGGTAAAGGTCCCCTTAAGCAATTACCGGCGTTGCGAGTTTATCGGTGCCATCAGATTTCAATTCCGAGCACCGGTTCAAAAGATAGAAATTCCTGCTCGCTTGTTCACTGAACGTACCCAAGCCAAACTTCGGAAGTTGATTCCGGGCACTCCAGGCCTCGGAATCAAGTGCCGTCAGAAACTGTGTTCTTTTAAAATTCCAAAGGAAATTAAGAAAAAAATTTCCTTGAAATTTCCAGGTCTTTACACACATGATTGACAATTTTTTTCCCATTTTATTGAAGTGGGGATGGATATAGTTATGAAATAAATATAATAAAATCTAATTATATTTTAGATACTATTTTTATTATATTTTAATTATTAATACATGAATTAAGGTGGTAATAGGAGGAGGAAAAAGAAAGAGTATAGTGTGGAAAATTACATTTTCATAAAACAACCTCCTTTGGATATCTTATTAAGGACCTTAGGGTTGGTATTATGTGATTAAAGTAGATATATAACATGTATAAGGATGTTGTAGAGTAATTTTTTAAGGTTTTGTTTGATAAAAAATGCTTTTAATGTGTGAAGACGAGAGTAGAGGCGGTGGTATTTTTTTAGTATTGTGAGTGGCACACTTGTAATTTTTGAAAATAAAAAGTTATACCCATGTTTTTCACATGAAAAAAGGATCTAAGATACATAATTATTGATAAATATATGATATAAGTTCCAAATATTTCTATAAAATATGTTTTAGAAAAGTTTTTAGTTCATTATAACCCTTATATTTTTAGTTTCCCTGGTAAATCTGTTTTCACCTTAACCACGATAAAATATTTATACTATTTTCAATATTCATTATGAATGAAAATTAAGTTGAAATTATTTTATAATATAAATTATTATGATTAAAAATATGTAATCTATTTTACCAATTAAATTCATAACAGTGAAATAATTTAATTTAAAATAAAACTTGTAGACGCGATGAAGAAGCAGTTTTTTAAGAAATGTATTTTTCAAGCATAAGATGAGTTTATATTAAATCTAGAATAGTAATAATCATTTTATGAATTTAAATTAAAATTTAACGATATTTATTCTATATATTTCATTAAAAATAATTCCTCATTATGGGTTTTTTAATAAATTATAATGGAGAAACATTATACACTTTAAAACATTTTTCATAAAAAAACTCGTTTTTAAACCTAAAAAAAAACTTATACTAAAATCCAATATAAATATGATTAAAAATTAATTAATTGGATTAAATAATAATAAATAATTATTTTATTAATTTAAATATTATTCAATTTATAATTTTACTTTTAAATTATTAATATATTGAAAATAAATAGAAGTTTTACAGAAATCAGTATTTTCACTATTCATTGGAAAATCAATATTTTGTGAAAAATAAACAAATTTTACCCTATGGTAATTTTGATATTCATATTTAAAAAATGAATTTAATTTCTTAAAATAAATTTTATAAATTTTGGATAAATTAATTATAATATTTTCTCACAAAATAATAATAATTTTTTTTGAAAAAAAAATATTTTTGATGAATAAAATGAAATTACTAAAAAGTGAGTAATTATTTACTAAGATTTTATCAACACATTTTTATTTAATAGGAAATTTATATTTATATTTTATTAATTATTTAATCCAATTCATACCCTCCAATTTAATGGCTAGGTTATAATGGTCATATTTAAAATAATATTATTGCATGGGTTATTTAAGCTCAGTGTTGCATATTTTATATTACATAAAGAATAGATTCCTTTTTTAAAATATCAAGGTGTTACATTTTTATTAGTACTTAAGTATGGTTTAATTATGGTTCATTATTTTTAGGTCCTGAAGTTTTACCCATTAATTTTGGTGATGGTTGAAATTAAATTCTTTTATTTTTATGCAATATTCCTTAAGGCTTCATATCAAGGTAGGGGACTTGAGAGTTATCTGTTTTTGTTTTGTTTAAATTTTGGTAGTAACATACATTTTTTTTCATTTTGTGGATGGTATGAATTAATATAATTAATATAATGAATTTTACTAAAGAAATTTTCTTGGAAGGTTGATCCGTATGATTTTTTACACAATTCTTAATATTGCTTATGATTGGTCAATGTTTGTTGTTATTTCCAAGAAACGTGTTTCTACTGTGATATATATGTTTTTGTCCTAATTAAATTATTAAAATCACCTATCATAAAATGATTCACATCTAAGTGTGCTAATGAATCAATAGTGTGAAATATGGAAATGTTGTGTTGTCACTCATGAAGAGATGTTGATTAAATATGAAGTAATATTATAAAAAAGGATTTGTTGAGGTTACTGATTTCTATAATTGGATGTTTTATACTGTTTTCATGATTGTTTTTGTTTTTGTGATTTATTTAATCATATAAGTGGGTTATTATGGATGTTTTTGTTTGTTTTCATGTGTTTTCATGTGTTTTATAGTGGATGTTGCAGCTGGGTTCCATGGTTGGCATGGGGGAAAGTGGTTGATGTTGTTGCAATGGTGGATGAGTTATTATGTGATATAAAATATTTGTAATGAATGGTTGTGTGAAAAAATGAATTATTATAGTGTCTATTGTCAGGGGATGTGTAGAGGTTGGTGTGGTGTCTGTTTGGTTGTTTTGGGGATGTGTTATAATTTCCTAGTGGTTAGGAATTTAAGTGGTGGTAATGAATACAATAACTGGTTTTTTATGGAATTGAATACACTTTAGAATGTTACAGATACATTAATAACTAAAATAAATGGTTAATTTCTTGATATTAAATATAGAAATGAATGGAATAATTAATGTAACATGGTTGGTAAAATGGTAAATTAGAAATGGGAAATGGTAATACTAAATTGGAAAATTTTGAATGCTATTGTGGATATTTTGGGTGGAATGTGGGGTTGGTTTGTATTATAGAGATGGTAGTGGTAGCTAGTAAGGAGTGATGATGTGTTGGTTGTAATTGGGCGTGGTAGTGATGTTTTGGTATGAACCCCTAGGTTTGGATCATGTTTTTGGATATATATATGATATATTTTACCTTTTACTTCCCATGCACCCCACCCGAGTCAGATAACCTTACTAATTCCAAAATGTTTTATGTTATGATTATTTTCCCCAATATCCAAGTTGGTGAGGGAATGAATGGATGACTTTTCTCTCTTCCCAACTCTCCCTTTTAGGTGTAGTACAAGAAGTTATGGATCAAAGTAGGTATAAGTATATCTGTTTTAATGGATTAAAATTATAATATATGATATATTGGTTGTATTAGTTATATGGTGGTGATGATGGTACATGATGGGGGTCATGCTTGGTTGGAGGAGGGCAAGAGCTTGATGAAATTCATGTTCATGATACCCTACTATGACGTATATTTGATAAGAATGTAATGAGAATTTTTGGTATGGTATGTAATGGTGGATATACAATGATTATGATGTATATGTGATATGATATATGGCATATGGTTATGATGTGAGATATATTGTGTGATTGCGTGAGTGTATAATTGATGGAATAACTATACATTTTTTGTTGGATTGTGAGAGCAACTAATCAGCAGGGAAGTGTTTTTAGGTGACTTATTAATATAATCATTGATATTATTCTATTATACTTAGATGCATTATTGGTTGAGTAATCCTTAGTGAGGTTGATTGATAACTTACCTGGGTAGGTTCATATTGGTTCCTATTTATATTCACTAAAGAATTTGTGTATTTATTCCACATTTTCAGAAGAGGTCTTAAATAGGAACATATTGAGTATACATATATTCTCACCCACATGTATATATATATAAATATATTTATTATGTTTCTTAGAGGTATTCATTGATCGAGCTGGGTGTTACTAGATTTTTATTAAAGCTGCTGTTGGAGTCACCTACTTGGAGTTTCTTTTGAATGTTCATTATGGAGAATTTATTTTCTATAAGAAATTCTTGTATCATGGGATATTGGATTTCATTCTATATTATGGACTTGATTGATGGTTTACTTTTATATATATTCCTAGGATTTATGAGGCAAATACCTCCCATTTTCATGTTTTATACCATCGGTGATAGTCTCTAACACATGACCTATTGGAGGCAGGATATAGGGGTCAATCTCATCTTTACTATAGTCCTAAGAGGGGTTTATATTGTTGGAAGGTTGTAATAACCCGAAAACCAACTCATGTCATATCCTAATGTAGATTCACTTCCATAACTATATACAATCACCCATTAGCTCCTCCCTATAATATATATATATATATAACCATCTTTAATGTATTAAGAGTATGATGGAACTTGAATATATGGATGATACTCTAACCAATCACTAACTTTCTACACTCCACCATTGCCTCTAAAAATAGGAAAATTTTACCTATAAAACTATAAGGTTCGATTAAATTTCTTACATGTCTCTTTATCTATTACCTTCCCAAGAACATGAATTTCTTATACCAATAGAATCAAGTGTTAATATCTCACCCTCTTCCTTGGTCTTTCCTCATGAGAATGATATCTATACAAATGTATTTCTATAACACTATAAAAAAATAAATAAGGACCTATGTAGAAATCTCACCTTTATAGGTCACAAGAGTTCTAAAACTTAAAAATAGGATTTAAATTTATGTCTAAATGGATCTATTAACATCCTACTTATTAATTCATTCAACTATTTAGTTTCATAAATTATTACTAAATAACTTTAATCAAATTATTTTAAAATAATATATTTTCAATACAAACTGAAATCATTTTGAAAACTAACCCTAGGTAATGGAATCATTCAATAAATATAAGGAACATACATTTCATATCAATATATGTTTATCATGATACATGTATATATTCCCCATCCCAACCCATCACGGTGAAACCATAAAGGGCACCATAGGCTAACATACTTTATGAAATTCTCTAATCAATTATCATACATGAAATCCTTTACAAATAATTTTTTTCTAAAGAGGATAGTAATGCATTTTTATGGGAATAACAAGAGTTACAACCATATCATTATCTATACCCAATGAAATTTCCATGATCTAAATAATTACCATTCTAAAATACTAGTTATCAATTACCTAGCCTAGTTACCTAAACCTTTGGTCTTTAGTTTATCCATTTAAATACCTCAAGTGTATTCCTTTATTGTTAGAGGATAAAAAATCATGTTGAGGGAAAACAAATAACCAATTAGGGAAACTTTTCCTTAAAAATAAAAATTATTTATATGAAATAATAAATAAAATTTTCATCAAAAGTAAAAAGAAACAATAAAAGGCATAATTTTAAAACAAACATAGTAGTTAAAAAAATCGATTAAAATTAAAGGGACTAATGTCTAGAATAACAAACTAAAACTAAAATAATTGAAAAATATCATCAAGGATAGTTCATATACTTTTATGACTATTGACTGAATAACTACACATCACACCATGAAAATAAATTCTTTGGTTAATTATTGATACATAAGGTATCATTCCAATTTCAAATATCATAATAAAAGAAGTCTACATACACACCAAGATGTATGGGTAAGGGTGAGTAATATAATATTCAGTAGGATTTCTTTGAGTCAGTCTTATAAATTCACATGTATAACCCATTCCAAACCATTTAATTAATTATATTGAAAATTATTAAATATATTTCTTTAAAAAATAGTTTATTATACTGTTTATATAACTTAATCACCCCAAAAGAACTCACAAAAGTGTTTTCCTAAAAAAATGGAAACCCAACTTGGTTCACCCATAATTAAAAAAGATTGTTAGATACACTAATCACTATAATCATGATCAATATAAATAAACATACCAAAAAAACATATTACTATGATAATAATGATCACTAACCATGTACTATCATCCATTTTTATGTTTCCAAAACATATCCCCCATCCATATCACATACCATGAAACTCCATATTTATGAAAATTTTATATATTACCAATCATTACCTAATCCTTCCATCTATTTTCCAAAATTTATGTCATTTTAGATACACAATTTTCATTAATTACTAACTTTTTTTTCTTACCAAATTTGTTTCCACATTAATGAGTAAAAAACTCAAAAAAAAATCAATATAGTTTTAGATAAAACCAACACTTATCACAGAATCCCCAATTTTAATTAAATCATATAATTTTAAAATTTTATCAAATAAATCTCAAAACTTTATTGTATAAAACCATGTTAATGTCAAATAGACAAAAATAACATTAATCACATAATAAGGAATCATAATATAATGATAAAGAAATATCTGTAATCTTCCTTGAACAAATAATTTCAAAAATCTATGATACCCCATATTATGTTGATAACAATGATATGATCCATAAAAACTTTGAAATAATAAATACTTATCATGAATCCACTACTCATGAACAATATTTATGAGACTTAATCACTCAAAATTTATATATCATGATAAATCAATCTATAAATATTTTTAAAGAGAAGGATTATTGAAACAACATGATTTTTGATCTGTTACCTTTAATCTTTTATTGATTCCTTCAACCATAGAGAGAATTATGTTTCTCTATTTGAGATAATTTTATTTCTATATAATAGATAACCACCAAAAACTACTATAAGAATATCTATGTTTTATCAACATAATATTATGGGATTAATGAGGTTCAAAAGTGGCTAATAATGTTTTTAAGAAAAAAATAATGAACAGTTTATTAGAAACCATGGTTGATCCACATTATTTGTATAACAGTGTGGTTAAAAATTAAAGTATCTCTAGAAAAGCTTCCAAAATTCATAGTTGAGTTTCATGATTTGGATATCCCTAAAATTTTTCCTACCTCCCCTAAAACCTTAAATTTCAGTATAAAATTCCCAAAAGTATAAAGGGAAACACACCCACTAAAATTGAGATTCTCTAATCTATGGTATACTTTAGTATCTAGTGAAAACATTAACATGTTATTGAAATTTTAGATTTTTTGATAATTGACTTATATTTTAAAAATAATAAAAAACAATATATCAAATACAATTCAAGTAAAAATAAAATTTTGAGTTATGAATAATGAGAAAATATTCCTATAATAAAATCTATTAACATAATATTGACATATTATATGCCTTGGTTCAAATTAATCATTTAATTTTATGTGGGTAATTTTGCAGGAAATTTGAAATTTGATAGACCCAAATAAATAAGAGTTTTGATTTAGATTTTTAGATCAAGTTTTAAGATTTGCGTATTAAATTGATGATGTTTTTACACGTGTTTAAAAGTTTTAGCTATTCAATGATGGGTGGAATAGGTTAGAGGTATAATTGTTGTTGAATTAAGTAGTAATGATCCACGAGGTACCTACTAAAGGATCACCGATTAACTAGTGATTAATGAAGGGATAAGTACCCCTAAATTCCCACAAGCGAGTTGATAGTTCTATATCGAGTGGTCGGTGGGTACTAGGTATCTCATATTGGATGACCTAGTACTAATTGTGTATTGTTTTTTTCAATTAGGGAAGAACCATTATTTTTGGTTGGAACCCCTTCATTATTTATCCAAGTAAGCACCTTGTAGGGTTCATTTGGTCAAACTTATCACCCCTTGGTTTCCCCCTTGGTTCCCCTTACTTTAACTTTGTTTTGTGGTTGATAAATATTGTTTTTCCATGCCTTATTGAGATAATCCCTCTCTTGTAACATCTTAGACTCTAGAAATCAAGAGATAATAGTTAATAAAATTGTTAGTATAAAATGTAATGGTTCCTATAGGATCGAACAACTTCATTTTCTTGGAAGAATAGACATATACATAACATATAATTTGAAAACATATTATAAAACATTAACATATTGAGATAACATGATTAAACCTTATATCGTATCCTTGAAAATTATATATAGTTATCCTTTAGGTTTCCTTGGGAAAGGAAAACAAATAAGGCTGAGATCAGATGCATAGTAAGAAGTAGAATACAATAGAATATTTCATAACATTAACATTGAATAAGTGATATGGTATCAATAAATGAACAACATGAGCTATAATCAACTGAAACTGAGTGCATACTATATCCATGAAAATAAATAAAAACATGGATACCAATAATAATTGATAACATACTGATGGAATTTATAATGTTTGACATAAAAACATGCAATTGAGGACTTGTTCCAAGACACTATCCTATTATGAGAAGAGATATACAATAAAAACCAACATATTTTGTCTCATGAGGCCTATTGATCCATTAAGGGTCTATATATTTTTTCACTCTACCCATCACCTGATTATGTCCAATGTATTCTCTATAAGAGTCATCGAGACCTTTCATACCATTCTTTAAGGAACCTCTTACATGGATATCCATATAGTGAAAAATAAAACTAGATATCTATCCTTTCACAACATGCTTTTTTGAAATGAATTCCCATCACTAAAGGTAATTTTCAATATGAATATATAATAGAAAATGGATTCAAAAATATGAGTATTAGCGATGAACTGTCACAAAAAATATTATTTCTTGATGGTTTATTATTTCAATCAAAAATAAGTATGCAATGTTTTTTAAAAAAGTAATTGATACTAATTTTGAATCTATCACAATTAATTAAATATTAAAAAAATAAAAAATATAAATAATTCTAAAAAATAAAAAATATAGAAATTGTTGAAAAAAAATTAAATATTGAAAAAATTAAAAGCATAACTATACCATTTCACATATAATATGTCTATAAAACCAAAATACATGAAAATCAAAAAAATAAATGAAGATCAACTGGTATCCAGGGGAGGAGGATCACTCACAGGGTCATGGGGGGAAATCCTTGCCGACACAATGCGTAATCCATCACATATACTCCAATATCTGTTCATTACTGTGATGTTACTGCTCACACTCCTACTCCCGCTCTCTCTACATTCACTGTATCATATCATCCTGAACTCAAAACCTATCTACATACCATGTAGTTGATGATGATGAATCTATGTGAGCTCCCTTTGAGAAGACTAAGGACATTTAAAAAGTACCATAATAACTTATTGGTGTCTTTCATGAACCAATATCAGTCATCTAAACTTTCTTGACACCGTACGTAGTTACATAGATCCAAGCCCCCTCATCAAAACCTAACTTGCACATGGAATCCGATTTATTCTTGGATTTAATCTCCCAGGAATGAGAATTCATAGTCTCAAACATTTCCTTCAAATATAATTATAAATTAAAATAACAAAAAAAATTAATTTAAGTATTTTTTTTAAAAAATACTCCCAATAATCTGGCGCCGTTTGTATCCAAAAATATTTAATTTATTAGGATCAGTGTATATCTTCTTGTAGACTTGAAAATATATAATAGAGGAGTCATAAGTGGCCTGCATAATAAAAAAATATTTTACATTTAAGTTATACATACATTAATAAATAATATTACTTACTATATGTCATCGATGTGTACCAAATGTATGAATCCCAGTATTCTATGTGACCTCCGGCCTCCCCTGATTCTTTAGTCCAGATGATGACCTCCTCTTAAAAGTATCTCCCATCCAGTAAGATCAAAATCCATCCCATACATGGGATGAGATATATTCAGGTCTATATGAGAAGAAAGATTGGTTGAAAATAATAACAAAAGCTCTATCCATGGTTCTATTTATTTGGTTGTGTAAAAACCTACAAAAACATTCATGTATATAAATCTACCATGCCTACCAAATAGAAGCTCTCATGTTATCATTAACCAGGGACCATAATTTTTTTAATATAATTAAAAACAACATGTTACAAATTAAATAAATTTAAAATAAAATATACCATTTAGTAACATACAATTCTATGGATGAACATCTATTGCCGAACATAAATGGGAACCTAATCCCATGATAGTCATGGTGTATAAAAATAAGTTTATATAATCTCACTAGACATATCAATAAAAAAATGTGAAAAAATATGAAAATAAAAATAATAAACATAATAGTATCAAAAAAATTAATACACATACTTAATATAAAATAAATAACTGAAAAAATTAAACATACCAAAATAACTATTGAAAAAAATCAAGATATGGATGTATTTTAAAAATAGGATCTAGAATAATTAATCTAGAAATACCACAATTCCTCCTAATATAAATTTACATGGTTGAATCCCATGGGTTAGATGAATATAGTCATTGGGATTTTTGTTGAAAAGATCAAAATTAGTGAGGTAATGAAATATATCATCAAGACCATATCCATCAATCTGAAAAAGATAATCTTATATGTAAATAATTTTTAATATATATATATAAAATATAAAAAACTAATAAATACAAGAACACAATACATCATTCTTCATCATCGTTATTATGTTCATCAATGATAACATCTTCATATTCTTTTCAGCATTATCAACTTCCATGTGACATTCAGTTTCATAATAACTTATTACTTCATCAAAGTTACCAATACTATTGGCCCTTAAGTGGGGTGTTTCATCATTGATAATTATACCCACAAGTCTGGCTAGAAGCTAAGATTTTGAAAATTTATTAAATAAAATCAAAAGGATACAGAGGAGATGGGTGGGGTAAAATAAAGGAAATTCCCCTCAACTGTCAATCACAATGTCACAGATCATAAAAAGACCTATCATTCCCATAATCAGATTCATCACCAGTTTCCCATTCGGATTGAGACTTACCCTGATTGAGGATCTTAAGAAGATCAGAATTGAACTTACCCGGGAGCATAGAAGATCGGGTATACATAGTGCGAGGTGAGTTAGAATAGTCCTTCCTCAGCCTTCTCTTCGAGGGAACATGAGTGAAATCATCGACCTTCTCTTTTCCAGAAATGAGTGCATCCTTGAAAGTGAAAGGACCACCGCCACCCACAACAGTCCCTTCCACCTCAGAGATGTCACCCCACTTCCCAGATATCCTTGAGTATTTTAAAAGATTTTGGATTTCATGATGAAAATAAACCTGTTGAGGAGCCCCAATGTTGGGAACCAGCTCAACAGCCTCATCATGAGACAATTCTGCATGGGGACTATCATTTATGCTTATATTTGGAGGATCAGAACAAGCAGGCGAGCCAGCAATAGGGGGGCTATGATTTTTCCCAGCCTCAACAAATCTAGTAGGAGAAATTTCATGATCATCATTAGATGTAATATCCTTGGAAATATCTACTCGAGCATTAGAGGGACCACTCATCGGGGACTTATCCACGATTAATAATTTACCTTTAAAATTGTACACATCAGGGAAAGATCTTTCAGAAGCCAACATCTCAGGAGTATTGAAAGATTCCTTGAGAACATCTTTATCATGATCATAAGACTTGGACAACTCAACATGCATCCTCTCAGGTTTCCTTTTACAAAGAGTAGATGGATGACCCTTTATCCCACATCTCACACAAGAGATCCTCCTCCAACATAACTCCAAAGAGTGCCCAACAACCATGCATTCAGTACAAAAAATGGGATTCCTTTCATACTCAACATCAATCTAATTGTTATCAGTGGGAGTGGAGAGAGTTACCTTATCAATCAAAGTGGATATAAAATCAACCTCCACCAGCATTCTAGAAAAATGTCCAAACTAAACCACCTAAGTTTCATTGTCGAGTCGAATAAGGGACCCAATTTCCATGCCAATGTCATGCAGAATCTTTGGATGCCAAAGGACCCAATTAAGCCCATGAAAACAGACCCAGACCTGAGAAAAATAATTCCTTTCACGTGAGGAATTGAAATCCAATGACCATTCATGAAGGTGAAGCCATCCAGGTTTCAAATACAGAGACCCAATTCTCCATGTATGTAGTTTGAGATAATTTGATGAAAAATGCAATGAAAGAATCCATGACTAAGAGACACACACCTACAGTCAGAGGAACCCCATAAAAATGATATTTTCTTGACCAAATCATGAAACCTACATGACTTTTGACCCTTCGGTAAAATAACACATGCAATTAGAGAATTATTTCAGATTGAAATTCTCTCAGAAAACATATGAGCATTAACATCAACATGTGTTGATGACCCCTTGTAGAGAATCCTTCTTGAGCGAGAATCAAGAAATGAATAAAACTGAGGCATAAATGTGGAGCTGTCCACTAAAAATCATCCATTTGGATCCTTGGAAGTACTATTTGGTAGCTTCACATCATCCTTAGATTTCATCATATGAGAATCATAATTCCAAGAAATATAGGAAAGGCTCTTTGAAAAAAACCTCCTTGACACAGACTGCAAATCAGATCTAGTATCCCTCACATCCATAGCCATATGAAGAATACTACAATCCCTATTGTCCAACCTGGAACTGGAAGAAACCAGAAAAGTGGATCTAGAGACATCAAAAAAATGAGAG
This sequence comes from Viscum album, assembly GCA_963277665.1. Taxonomy (NCBI): domain Eukaryota; kingdom Viridiplantae; phylum Streptophyta; class Magnoliopsida; order Santalales; family Viscaceae; genus Viscum; species Viscum album. The sequence continues at coordinate 740,699,800 of OY728137.1, forward strand.
GAAGGATCTACCCTCAAAGAAGATGGCAGATCTGATCCATCCTGATGATCAGCAATCAGAACACCACGAATAGCCCTTGATGCAGGTGGCGACTTCGGACCATCTCGATGAACTACAACATGAGTCAGATCGGAGTGAGAACCCTCCACCACAACATCACTGAGGTACGGCACACCTTCATTCCAGGATGAACCTGGTTCTCCTACCACAAGCACAGAATAAAGATAGTGCGGAAGAGGCATTCCAAACCCTAGAAGGAGAGATCCCGAACACCATGGCTGCAAATCTCCCACACCCTCCGCGTCCCCCATGCCATCAAGAAATCCCTTTTTATTTCTCATTGATAATTATATATTGTTGAGTAAGATATTTATTTCGCATTATATCTTGAAAAATTTCAACATGTTTCACTTCCACATATCTATTTTTATTTTCAAGAAACTAATTTTCATGATATTTCATTTTTATTACACTCCACTAGTCATTTAAATCTCTCAAAACATCATAGTAATTTGCATAATAAAATTGATGTACTTGATGTGCCAACATAAATGGTTCATTTCTAACAAGAAAATTTTTATATTTAATTTCAATGACTCTTTGTCTTCGATGAAATTTCATCCCTCGATCAACATCAAACTAATGAAATTTAAACATTATTACATAATCTGTCCCTAGATAAAATAACTCAACTATTTTACCTAGCATGACATAAAATTTGACTTTACTTTCTTTATCATGAGATACTTAAAAAACAACTATTTATTGATATATTTGATTTAACATATATACGTGTATGAAATAAAAATCCATTAACCACATACCCATTATAATATTTTACCTATTTAGATATGGGGTTCATCACACATAATCTACTATCAATTAAACATTCATGCTGTGTTTCTTAAAAAAAATATTTTTTTAATAATATATATCATTACAAAATTGATTTAATGTTCCACTGTAAACAACTTAACAAACCAGTTATTGAAACATAAATAAAAAATTATATTTTCAGTATTCTTTCAGAGATTTTGGAGTAATTTTTATAATTTTATTTTGATATGGGAATCATATAGTCTAAATAATAAATAATATAAATAAATTTATATCTTAAAAAAATTTAAAATAATAATAAAAAGTATTACTTATTTCACAAATCATGTCATTTTTTTATAATTGAGTAGAACATATGTATGATCTGTGTGTAGTTATTTATATGAAAGGCATTGATAACCACCAAAACCAAGATCAGGATGATTAAAAACTGACAATTGATGATTCATGACATCATCAACATTTTCCTCATTATGAAAAATGAAATCATATTTTGAAGGATATTTAGATGGAAAATAATAATAGTATAAATTTTAAAATTTCTTCTGTAAGTATGCTTATTCAATTAACCCTTCAACTGATGATTTTTTATGTACTTTCTTATTTGACTTTTTCATACATATCTCAAATGGTAATATCCATTGGAATTGTAATAGCCCTCCATATTTAGCTTTATACAAAAAATGAAATATTAAATGTTTCATTGAGTAAAAGATGTCCAGTGGGAATATTTTCTCCAATTTATATAAAATTAATAAAATATTATTTATAGAATACTCAATGAATCATAATTTGATGCTTCATCATAAATATCTTAAAATAAATATGATATTCCAGGAAACTAATCCTAGATTAAAAAATTCAACATCCCTCCAAGACCAATAGGCTGTAGTATTTCCATCATTACATGATAATGATTAATTTTTAACCTGGTAATATTCCCATTTGTAAAACAATGATAAAAATAAGAAGCATAACCACTTGGTAACCTAAAATTTATAATATATTGTTAGAATAATAAAATAATTTATTTAGAAAGTCTGTAAGATGGTTTTGGATTCATTAAATTGTATGATATTTCATTTTGAAATAATTCATGTTTGGGATTCTTGAAAATTTTGGAAATATCTAAGAATACCTTTACCTTATCATTGGTCTTTATAGATGTGTCCAAAATGGTATAAAATATGTTATAAAAAAATCTTCTCAATATGTATTACATCTAATATGTGAAGAACCAAAAAATTAGACCAATATGGATGGTCCCAAAAAATACTTTGCTTTATCCAATTATGATCTCTCCTAAAACCATATATATTTTTTCATTTATTATTGTTCTAAAAGTAAGAGGAGGTAATGGAGAGATGATACATCTTACCAGAATACCTGAGAACATTGTTGGAGGTTCATATCTTTTAATTATACCTTTTATAAAATTATTTTTATTCCTTCAAAAAGGGTGATTTATAGGATGAAATCTATGCTGACAGTCAAGATAACTAATATTTATTCCTTTGAAAAAAACTATTTATTGTTATCCATGAAGTATATACTTGATTTTGGACCATGTGTACTCCATCTAGATAACATAATATATGCAATAAATTCATTGATTTTCCATATTAATTCCACCTTCAGTGTAAAATTTTGATATTTAAGTATATCATATGTAGTTACATTGTCATTCCACAATGAAATTAACTCATAAATTAGCGGATTTAAATAAACATCCATATTCTTCTTTGGATTTATTAGAATTAATAGCACCAAATATATATAAGGTTCCTTCATCAGCATCTAAGAAGGTAAGTTGTACAGAGTTATGAAACTGTCCAATAAGAATATTGATTGTCATCAACACCAAATAGAAAAACCATAAGTGGAAATACCTTACCATATGTTACAAGGTTCTAAAGAAAATAAAGGACACACCTAATGAAAGTGTTTATAGGTATCCAAATCACATAGATTATTTAATATTTCATTGATGGAAATATTTGATTTATCCCTTGTCATTAATACAGCTATATTATGAGACATATATAGATTCTATAAATGATGTGTAATTTTAAAATACCTCAACTATTTCATAGAAAATTTGTACTTTTCTTATTTTACCTCTTTATACCTAGATTATCCATATGTTGGACAATTAACTAACAATTCATAATCTCCATAATATAATATGTAGTAAATTTAACACACAAAGATCTTCGGATAACTAACACCCAATTTATGTACCGACTTCTTACTTTCATAGAAACTTACACTCAATGTATTTCTGTATGGAAACAAAGATTTATCCATAGAAAATATTTGATCAAAATAACTATTTTACCTTTCAAAATCTAATTTAATAACTATAAATTTTATAATAGATTCAAGTTTTCTTATCTTTCATCCAAGATATATGGTCTCCGCAGTAGATTTCAACAAATTATAAAATTGAGATGGGTTTAATTCAGGATTTAGAATATCATTGTGAGTTTTTATTTCATGAATAGGGAGGATAACAACCACATGTAAAAAATTCTCTAATCATGGATCAAGAATAAAAAAATTGTATTTTCTACTGAATTTTTCTCACTATGTCAATACCAGAAAATATAATCTTTCTGAAAACCAAAACACTGTAGATGAAATCCAACATTATAAAATGTTTTAAATCTCATAAGATTACAATTCTTAAATGGATATTTAATTATTACTATAGAAACAAATTCCAAATTTGATGACACAAAAGATATAAATGATTCAACATCCTCAATGTAGACAGGATTTATAGCAGATTCGTTAGGATTTTTGCAATGAATTATCCAATCATGATTTTATAATAGAAACTGATGTCTACTACCCGAATCTATAGTTATCTAAAAAAATAATAGAAATAAGAATAATTATTACTCATTGTGACTAATTATTAAAAATTATTATTAACAATTAATTATGGTTAATTATTAATATTATCACAAATTCAAACTATTTTTTACAAAATATCACTAATATTTACTATTTATTACTAATTATCAAAAATATTTATTAAATAATACTATTTTAATTAATTATTACTAAGTTTTAAATAAATTTTAATAAATTTTAATAATTATTTGTATTTTTAAAATTTTGAAAATTTATTACAAATTATCATAATTTTTACTAATATTTACAAATTATTACTAACATTGAAAATTATTTCTTAATTATTTTCTTTTATTTAATAATTAACAATATTTTTTAATAATTAATATTTTTTACTAATTAATGTGAATTTTTAATAGTTATTAGTATTTTTATATATATTTTTTATAATTTAATTCAAATTATCAAATGTTACTAATATTTACAAATTATTACTAATATTTACTAAGTATTACTAACATTAATTAATTAGTATTAATATTGAATACTTATTTATTAATTTTTATACATTATTTAACAATTTTTACTCATATTTTAAAACATTAATAATTTTTTACTTTTTATTGCGATTTTTTTAATAATTGTTAGTTTTTTTAATTTTTCTCAAAAAGTTATTATAATTTTTTTACTAATTATTATAGATATTTATTAATTTTTACTAATTATTTTTATTATTTATTAAATGATACTAATTACTTATTAATTATAACTGAGTTTTTAATAAATATTACTAATTTTTTATAATTGTCTGTATTTCATATATCTTTTTTACAATTTATTAAAAATTATAAAAATGTACTAATATTTATAAATTATTACTAATATTTACTAAGTATTACTACTATTTACTATTTATTATTTATTTTTTACTATATGTTTATTAATTATTATAGGCTATTTAATAAATATTTGTAATATTTTTAAAAATTAGAAAATTTGTTACCTTTTTATTTCAAATTTTTAATATTTTTCTGTATTTTTTTATATTTTTTACATGTTATTACAAAATAATTACTAATTATTGAAAATATTTATTATTTTTTAATAATTATTACAATTATTTATTAAGAAATACTAATTATTTTTTATTTATAAATTCATTTTTAATAAATATTAATAATTTTTAATATTTTTGGTATTTCATATTTTTTTATAATTTTTAACAAATTTCCATAATTTAATAATATTTAAAAATAATAAAAATAATTATTATTTATTTCTATAATTTATTAATTATTACTAATTTTAACTAAATACATATTTATTACTAAAAAAATATTTAATTATTATTAATATTTTTTTAGTTATTAATACATTTTATTAATTATAGTGTTTTTTTAATAATTGTTAGCCTTTTTATATTTTTATAAGTTTTTATAAGTTTTTTACTAATTATTAATAATATTTGTTGATTTTTACTAATTAATTAATACTAACAATGTAGAGACCCGAAGCCTGACGTACATGGACATTACATTACATTTGAGGAATACTTAGTACATAACAAAAACACACACTAAAGGATCGTAATAGTTTAGTGTCTTTGGAAACTCGGAACGTAATCTTCTAATCGTGGTGAAAGTTCTTCAATATCTCCCATAAAGATCTTCTTTTTTTTTTACCTAAAACCTTTCTTTATATCCTGGGGAAAAGAAAACATAAAAGGGTGAGCTCAAATGCTCAGTAAGGGTAAACAAAAGAAATATCAATCACATCATATACATAAGCACATAACTTTTGGAAAATCTTAACCTGCAAAAGAGATCATAATTTCATAACATGGGGTAAATCATGGCAGTGAAATGTAATCACAATAATCATAACTTAAAACATGAAACTTTGTGGCATTCACACATAATCATAGAGAATCATTTCTTGTTAGTCAAGACTCATTGTCAAGACTATCTTAGTGGACAAAGTCCCTTTCTGAATCGAGTAACCCTCGTTTCAGTTCTGTTTCACTGAACCGGTATAACCTACCATTCCAGCCCTGTCTATCTCATGAGATATAAAATCTTTACCCAATGCATTGGAGGGAGATATAGGTCCCACCCATCTCATAATGATACCATTCTTATGTGTGCCACAAAATCATAAATCATACATCATTTCATAACCCATGTAATAAAAATGGGATTCTTAAACAACATGACATCATAAAACCATTCATATAAGATAAAGGAATTCATAAACATAATTCCATCACAACATATTCAAATCAATGTAAAATATGGATAGAAACAGAACCCTTTATTATCTTAGAAGGAAAATAATTTTGATAAAACACTTGAAATGAATTCTTGAGGAAAATATCCTTTCTTCTTCAAAATCAATTTCTTTTCACAAAACATCATGCAATTTTAAAAGAAAGAGATTTTATTAAAAATAGTCATGAAATATTTTGGAGGAAGCTTTATGAAAATAAGGCTTTATAAAACCATAAAAATCCGTTCGTTCCGTTTAAGTAAAAAAAACATTCTTCGTACTTTTGTCGGAAAAGTCAAAAAGTACCTCGTACGAAAAACGAAAAAAGATTCCTTTCATATCCTTTACTAAAAACTCATCGAAGGGTAAAATTGGATTTAAACAATTGTAGGTGAATGGAAATAATATTACATATTGAGGAAACATGGATGTGGATAATAAAATACACCCCAGTAAATTTCAAAGTATAAACAATCTCGGATAAAAATGAGATTGTGATATTTCCCTTACCTTAGGTCCGACTTGCTTTGTAAGTGTCCGAACCTCCTGTATAATGATTTAAATCATGTTATTGACTTATTACAGAATCATATTCATTGTTATGATATCATATATGGTTCACTTATGACATTATATTACCCGTTATTTTGTAAATTCCATGTTAAAGAAGCGTTTTGGGTAAAATCGTTTCATTTATCGTAGGTGTTTTGACTTGTTGTTCTTGACATCATTATTACTTATATCATGATTTACTTACTTCCAGAATATATCATATATATTCAGTATATATATATATATAATCGGTATATAAATAAAATGAAAAACACCGTTCATGGAGACGGTAGTCCGTACGTACGCATGAACGCTGTTTTCCTTTCCTTATTGTCTTGAAATGGAAGTAAGTAGATGACATACATATGTATATATATACATAAATCCAGTAGCTTTATAATGTCATATATTTCATTATTATTTCTTATATATACTTTATAATCATTCTTAAATGGTTAACATGGAGAATGAATCTCATCGCGTCGTGGAGACGGTAGTCCGTACGTACGCACGAGCGATGATATCATTTCTATAAATATTGAATTGAATTGGAGTGGATTATACAATATATCAGAATCAATATGATATTTTAATAACTATGTATAGTTATTCTTTACACCATTATACCCATCCATGTAAGGTGGTGGTGGAAAATAGATTACACCACGGCGTGGAGACGGTATTCCGTACGTACGCACGCGCGGTGATTTCTTTTTCCGTAGGATGGATAGATGGTGAAATAGGGTTGTTTCATACTTATAATAACATATCAGTATATGAGTGATACTGATGTTATTACTTCATAATGAAACAACCTAATAAGAAGAAGTGGAAGAAGAAATAAAGATGAAAGAATTGGTAACGGTAATTACCTCTTCTTTGAAGCGCCTCTTTGAGACCTCCTCTTAGGGCACTAAAATTGGTCTTTGAGGAAGACCAGAACCTCTAGGATGTTTCTAGGGAAGTGGAGAAGATATTTTGGCAGGGTTTGGCCGAGCTTGAGTGCTCAAATTGGTGTGAGGAGGAGGGGGAGGAGGTGTCCTTTTATAAGGGAGGAGAGGGGCACCTTAGGAATATCTCAAAATATTATTTTATATTAAAGTCAAAATCGGTTTATAATGGTTCCAAAGGGTCTTATTTCGAAGCTAAGGTGGGGATGGGTCGAAATACTATCAACCAATAGAATTTATACAAGTTTAGGATATTATTTTAACCTTATCAATTAGATTTAACTCCAAGTTAAATAATTTAACTTTTACCGTGTCTTTTGTTTTCTTTCACTATATGGTTAATACACTTACTATAACATGCCAAACGAACCCCAAATTGTTTATTATTAATATATATATCCTTATCTAAGTCATTTGGCCTAACCTTAGATTTTTAGGAATAAAATAACAATTAATAATATAATATTTGATTTAAAAACTATTTTGTGTCAATTTTGACACTATTTGATATATGATTTTTGTGAGAGTCATAACAGAATTAAATGTTCGAACCAAGTTAATTAAATCAACATTAATATATCATAGTAACCTAGAAAATTAGTGGAATTCATAAAAAGTCTCAAATTACATTTATTTTGGTGTTTATAACATCAATTATGTCAATATTTCATTAATAAGATAATTACTGCATCATCATTGTGTCATAAATAAATTAAATTATTTGATGTCTAAAAATTACAAATAAAATACCATCATGTAGGAAATATTTTTATCTTTATAATGAATATTTATAATCTAAAATCCAACATATATAACCCTATGTAACAATTGTTTTGCTAAAAGATATATGCTTGTGTCATTTTTGTATTCATTTTAACTTGATTAAAATAAAGTGTCATTATCACTTACAAGTGGATCAATGGGGTCCCAAAATCGACCCAAAGATGCCCATGGTCGACCATGTATCAACCAATAGGGTTGAGACACGTTTTAGGGTAATTTAATATTATTATAATATTATTTTTTAACCCTTATTTACCGGATTTACCCTTAACCATGGTAAATAAAATATTTACCGCAGTAATTATTCAAAATGTCTAAAAATAAAAGTTATCTATTTACACAATTTGAACATCCTGATTCCAAATATGGAATCCATTTTTCTAAATTCAAAACACAGAAGTGGCAGAAATTAATTTAAAATTAATTCCCGCTGTCAAAACAAAAGCGTGTTTTTAAGAGATAATAACTATCAAAAGATTGACACTTGTTTATGTTCGGTTTAATTGTAAAATTGTGTCCAATGACCAACATTATATTAAGTGGTAAAAATATATTCTAATTATACTTTAAAACCATTCAATATTATAATTTAACCACATAATATATTACGATGAAAAAAGTTGTTTTTAATTAAAATATAGCGTGTTTTTACTATTCATTAAAATATGAAAGTTGTCGGAAAAATATCAAAACTTTATCTAATGTAAATTTTTACATCCTGATTCAAAATAAGAATATTATTTTTTCAAATTGAACATATAAACATGTCAAAAACTATATTTAAAGTGGGTGCGCCATCAAAAGGCGGTAAAACTGCATTTTTTGAAAAATACTTATTTTACCCGAAAAATTTATTTTGTTCTTATACCATGTTCTAGAAATGTGTAAGATGAATAATAATGTTATAAAATTCAAAATTTAGTTAATACTATTCATAACGGCTAGTTCATGACAATATTATAATAATATAACATTGTTTATTAAAACCCGGTATTGCGTACAACACACGCTATCGAGGAAGGTCGCGATTGCGTGTAATGCAAGCCAAGTCAGGGTTGCGTGTTGTGAAAGAATCCTTCATTGTTTCGTATAACAGAATCCAACCATATTTCATTTATACATTTAATATATATATATATATATATATATATACTCAATGTTGCGTAGAATAACTATTATCAAAATTGTGTGTAACACGATCCAAGAATAGTGTTGCGTATACTGCAAGCTAATACGGTGTTGCGTATAGCGCAAGGTAATCTTGGTGTAGAATACAAAACAAGACATTAATGAAATTAAAAGAATATTTTTCATAAAATCTCGGGGTGTTACAAACAATTTATTAATCATAACTAATATTTTAATAAATGTTTCTATTTTTTAATATTTATTACTGTTTTATGTATTTTTTTACAATTTTTTTAAAATTATCATAATTTACTAAAATTTACTAATTAATTAAAATATTGACTAATTATTTTTCAATTATTAAAAATTATTTTACAATTAATACTATTTTTTAATTATTACTATATTTTTACAATTTATTTTGAATTTTTAATAATTTTTAGTATTCTTTCTATTCTTAAAAAGTTATTGCATTTTTTATGAATTTTTGCAAATAATTATTATGTAATACTAATTATTTATTAATTATAAATAAAATTTTAATAAAAATTACTAAGACATGATAACTAATCTTAAACATGAAACTTTTTGGCATTCACACATAATCATAGAGAATCATTTCTTGTTAGTCAAGACTCATTGTCAAGACTATCTTAGTGAACAAAGTCCCTTTCTGAATCGAGTAACCCTCGTTTCAGTCCTGTTTCACTGAACCGGTATAACCTACCATTCCAGCCCTGTCTATCTCATGAGATATAAAATCTTTACCCAATGCATTGGAGGGAGATATAGGTCCCACCCATCTCATAATGATACCATTCTTATGTGTGCCACAAAATCATAAATCATACATCATTTCATAACCCATGTAATAAAAATGGGATTCTTAAACAACATGACATCATAAAACTATTCATATAAGATAAAGGAATTCATAAACATAATTCCATCACAACATAGTCAAATCAATGTAAAATATGGATAGAAACAGAACCCTTTATTATCTTAGATGGAAAATAATTTTGATAAAACACTTGAAATGAATTCTTGAGGAAAATATCCTTTCTTCTTCAAAATCAATTTCTTTTCACAAAACATCATGCAATTTTAAAAGAAAGAGATTTTATTAAAAATAGTCATGAAATCTTTTGGAGGAAGCTTTATGAAAATTAGGCTTTATAAAACCATAAAAATCCGTTCGTTCCGTTTAAGTAAAAAAAACATTCTTCGTACTTTTGTCGGAAAGTCAAAAAGTACCTCGTACGAAAAACGAAAAAAGATTCCTTTCATATCCTTTACTAAAAACTCATCGAAGGGTAAAATTGGATTTAAACAATTGTAGGTGGATGGAAATAATATTACATATTGAGGAAACATGGATGTGGATAATAAAATACACCCCAGTAAATTTCAAAGTATAAACAATCTCGGATAAAAATGAGATTGTGATATTTCCCTTACCTTAGGTCCGACTTGCTTTGTAAGTGTCCGAACCTCCTGTATAATGATTTAAATCATGTTATTGACTTATTACAGAATCATATTCATTGTTATGATATCATATATGGTTCACTTATGACATTATATTACCCGTTCTTTTGTAAATTCCATGTTAAAGAAGCGTTTTGGGTAAAATCGTTTCATTTATCGTAGGTGTTTTGACTTGTTGTTCTTGACATCATTATTACTTATATCATGATTTACTTACTTCCAAAATATATCATATATATTCAGTATATATATATATATAATCGGTAGATAAATAAAATGAAAAACACCGTTCATGGAGACGGTAGTCCGTACGTACGCATGAACGCTGTTTTCCTTTCCTTATTGTCTTGAAATGGAAGTAAGTAGATGACATAAATATGTATATATATACATAAATCCAGTAGCTTTATAATGTCATATATTTCATTATTATTTCTTATATATACTTTATAATCATTCTTAAATGGTTAACATGGAGAATGAATCTCATCGCGTCGTGGAGACGGTAGTCCGTACGTACGCACGAGCGATGATATCATTTCTATAAATATTGAATTGAATTGGAGTGGATTATACAATATATCAGAATCAATATGATGTTTTAATAACTATGTATAGTTATTCTTTACACCATTATACCCATCCATGTAAGGTGGTGGTGGAAAATAGATTACACCACGGCGTGGAGACGGTATTCCGTACGTACGCACGCGCGGTGATTTCTTTTTCCGTAGGATGGATAGATGGTGAAATAGGGTTGTTTCATACTTATAATAACATATCAGTATATGAGTGATACTGATGTTATTACTTCATAATGAAACAACCTAAGAAGAAGAAGTGGAAGAAGAAATAAAGATGAAAGAATTGGTAACGGTAATTACCTCTTCTTTGAAGCGCCTCTTTGAGACCTCCTCTTAGGGCACTAAAATTGGTCTTTGAGGAAGACCAGAACCTCTAGTATGTTTCTAGGGAAGTGGAGAAGATATTTTGGCAGGGGTTGTCCGAGCTTGAGTGCTCAAATTGGTGTGAGGAGGAGGGGGAGGAGGTGTCCTTTTATAAGGGAGGAGAGGGGCACCTTAGGAATATCTCAAAATATTATTTTATATTAAAGTCAAAATCGGTTTATAATGGTTCCAAAGGGTCTTATTTCGAAGCTAAGGTGGGGATGGGTCTAAATCCTATCAACCAATAGAATTTAGACAAGTTTAGGATATTATTTTAACCTTATCAATTAGATTTAACTCCAAGTTAAATAATTTAACTTTTACCGTGTCTTTTGTTTTCTTTCACTATATGGTTAATACACTTACTATAACATGCCAAAAGAACCCCAAATTGTTTATTATTAATATATATATCCTTATATAAGTCATTTGGCTGAACCTTAGATTTTTAGGAATAAAATAACAATTAATAATATAATATTTGATTTAAAAACTATTTTGTGTCAATTTTGACACTATTTGATATATGATTTTTGTGAGAGTCATAACAGAATTAAATGTTCGAACCAAGTTAATTAAATCAACATTAATATATCATAGTAACCTAGAAAATTAGTGGAATTCATAAAAAGTCTCAAATTACATTTATTTTGGTGTTTATAACATCAATTATGTCAATATTTCATTAATAAGATAATTACTGCATCATCATTGTGTCATAAATAAATTAAATTATTTGATGTCTAAAAATTACAAATAAAAACCCATCATGTAGGAAATCTTTTTATCTTTCTAATGAATATTTATAATCTAAAATCCAACATATATAACCCTATGTAACAATTGTTTTTCTAAAAGATATATGCTTGTGTCATTTTTGTATTCATTTTAACTTAATTAAAATGAAGTGTCATTATCACTTACAAGTGGATCAATGGGGTCCCAAAATCGACCCAAAGATGCCCATGGTCGACCATGTATCAACCAATAGGGTTAAGACACGTTTTAGGGTAATTTAATATTATTATAATATTATTTTTTAACCCTTATTTACCGGATTTACCCTTAACCATGGTAAATAAAATATTTACCGCAGTAATTATTCAAAATGTCTAAAAATAAAAGTTATCTATTTACACAATTTGAACATCCTGATTCCAAATATGGAATCCATTTTTCTAAATTCAAAACACAGAAGTGGCAGAAATTAATTTAAAATTAATTCCCGCTGTCAAAACAAAAAGCGTGTTTTTAAGAGATAATAACTATCAAAAGATTGACACTTGTTTATGTTCGGTTTAATTGTAAAATTGTGTCCAATGACCAACATTATATTAAGTGGTAAAAATATATTCTAATTATACTTTAAAACCATTCAATATTATAATTTAACCACATAATATATTACGATGAAAAAAGTTGTTTTTAATTAAAATATAGCGTGTTTTTACTATTCATTAAAATATGAAAGTTGTCGGAAAAATATCAAAACTTTATCTAATGTAAATTTTTACATCCTGATTCAAAAGAAGAATATTATTTTTTCAAATTGAACATATAAACATGTCAAAAACTATATTTAAAGTGGATGCGCCATCAAAAGGCGGTAAAACTGCATTTTTTGAAAAATACTTATTTTACCCGAAAAATTTATTTTGTTCTTATACCATGTTCTAGAAATGTGTAAGATGAATAATAATGTTATAAAATTCAAAATTTAGTTAATACTATTCATAACAGCTAGTTCATGACAATATTATAATAATATAACATTGTTTATTAAAACCCGGTATTGCGTACAACACACGCTATCGAGGAAGGTCGCGATTGCGTGTAATGCAAGCCAAGTCAGGGTTGCGTGTTGTGAAAGAATCCTTCATTGTTTCGTATAACAGAATCCAACCATATTTCATTTATACATTTAATATATATATATATATATATATACTCAATGTTGCGTAGAATAACTATTATCAAAATTGTGTGTAACACGATCCAAGAATAGTGTTGCGTATACTGCAAGCTAATACGGTGTTGCGTATAGCGCAAGGTAATCTTGGTGTAGAATACAAAACAAGACATTAATGAAATTAAAAGAATATTTTTCATAAAATCTCGGGGTGTTACATTCTACCCCCCTTAAAATGAATTTCGCCCTCGAAATTCGTCGAGGTTATAAATGGTTTACTATTTGAAAGTTTCTTTAATAGAAACCCACATCGTAAAAAGGAATATCAAAACCAATCTTTAAAAACAAAAGTATGAAACGTAACGGTTACCCAAATAAACTAATCATTGGGTTTCCACATAGGTGAAAATATGGATATGGAAGAGAAATCTAACCATCATGTTCTGATGGAGAGTGGTAGAGAACATGGCTATGGAAAAGCCAGTAATCACAAATCCATAGATTTGTGATGATATAAGGTACCATCTGATTCATCAGGTATAAGATCACTAGGACAACATTTTTGGTTTTCAATATCATTTCCCTAAAGTTGAAAAATTTGAATTAGAAGAAATACTTACTTGATTTTGGTATAATCTCACTGTTGTTCGTGAATTGAACAATTTACACTTCTTCCCTTAAAGAAATGAAGTTGAATTTTTTATTCGTGATGTGTTAGCAGATCATGTGATAGAATGACAGGTCATTCCATCTGTCTCAAACAAAAGGTTAGCAAAACTTATATACATAAGTCGATCTATAGTGAGATTAATCATATATGGTTCCTAAAATGGACTTATACTTCATATATCATACTGCTTAATATAATAAAACTAGTTTCTACTAAACAGGGACTTCCTGTGGGTCAGTGGTAGGCGATAAAGGCCAGTCGCACTTCGGTTGTGGGTTCGATTCCTACAGCCTTGTCCGAAGCGATGGGCTGTCGCCCGTCCTGCAGGTTGTCCTTTTTCTAAAACTACATTACTATAACATCACATAAATAATATCAAAAGAAGTTCTATACTTAAACAATACTAACTTATGGTTAACATAATCCATTACAATCTTTAGGATTATCTAAAATACTTCGGTCCAAGCTCATAGTAAAAAGAAAATGATTACTTGAAATGTCGTCAACCAAGCATGTGAATACCATCATTTATCCCCCATATATCTTGTTGGTCACATTCCAAACATTCAAAGTCCTTAATCATGTATTCTCTTGAATACCCATTGAACCTTGGTGAAAACATGAATGCAGTTAAACATTAACACTTTCCACATACCAAAATCCTCAAAATTCTTTATAATCAAACCATGATATCACTTAGTCCTTATATCAATCATGAGCTCATGAATACAATCAAACATCTCATTATATTCTTATCCTTTCATTATGCACTTATCATCTACTTTCCAAAAGTATCTGAATAACCTTTCATGGTTACTGGTAACATTAATCAGACAACAATGTAACAATCCTTACATGTCTCTTTATTCCATAGTACCATGATATTACTTATACAACATTACACATGATAAACATGTAATCATTCCACTACATTCTTAAACCATTGACCGAGCTTCAACAATTCTTTCCTCTCACATATCATTTGTAGTCTCTTCATCATCATCAACATAAATACTTCCCATACGACCATACTGATTATCTTCATGAGACTTTCCCTTAGGGCATTGGTTTGCATAATGCCCATACATTCCACATTTAAAACATTTAACCATTGTTGATGTCGTAGCAATACCATTATCCTCATCCATGGTGTTAACTGAACCTTTTCCTTTGCACTTACTTGCTTTGTGTCCTTCTTTTCCACACCCAAAGCATCTTCCAGTTCCTTTGAAACATTCTCCTTGATGCCTCTTCCCACATGATTTACATAAGGGGAATTGAACTTTCTTTCCTCTATGATCATCATGAAACTCCATCTTTCTCTTATTAGCCGAGTCAGGAAACTTACCAAATTTTACTTTATTGATCATATTATGAGATTGCTGATTCGGCATAATAATGATGTTTGGACATCCAAATCCCATTTCATTATGAAGAATATCATTCCACTGTCCACCTCCATTATCGTGAATCATCTTGTTTCCAACGATTTTCTAAAACCCCAAAAAAAAAATAGTGTTAGAGGCAAAAATCATAATAAAGGGGAAGTAACTTCAATATCTAACATCTTAGGTTTAATCTAATATCATTACCATAGTTCTAGGACTATATCCTATACGTATACTTATCCTTAGGGACATCCCTAGACATACCTTAGAAATATCTCTAGGGATCTCACTAACGTTTTCGCATCCTAGTTTCCAAAGGTTGACTAAACCTTTCCTCTGATACCAACTGTAGAGACCTGAAGCCTGACGTACATGGAAATTACATTACATTTGCGGAATACTTAGTACATAACAAAAACACACACTAAAGGATCGTAATAGTTTAGTGTCTTTGGAAACTCGGAACGTAATCTTCTAATTGTGGTGAAAGTTCTTCAATATCTCCCATAAAGATCTTCTTTTTTTTTTACCTAAAACCTTTCTTTATATCCTGGGGAAAATAAAACATAAAAGGGTGAGCTCAAATGCTCAGTAAGGGTAAACAAAAGAAATATCAATCACATCATATACATAAGCACATAACTTTTGGAAAATCTTAACCTGCAAAAGAGATCATAATTTCATAACATGGGGTAAATCATGGCAGTGAAATGTAATCACAATAATCATAACTTAAAACATGAAACTTTTTGGCATTCACACATAATCATAGAGAATCATTTCTTGTTAGTCAAGACTCATTGTCAAGACTATCTTAGTGAACAAAGTCCCTTTCTGAATCGAGTAACCCTCGTTTCAGTCCTGTTTCACTGAACCGGTATAACCTACCATTCCAGCCCTGTCTATCTCATGAGATATAAAATCTTTACCCAATGCATTGGAGGGAGATATAGGTCCCACCCATCTCATAATGATACCATTCTTATGTGTGCCACAAAATCATAAATCATACATCATTTCATAACCCATGTAATAAAAATGGGATTCTTAAACAACATGACATCATAAAACCATTCATATAAGATAAAGGAATTCATAAACATAATTCCATCACAACATAGTCAAATCAATGTAAAATATGGATAGAAACAGAACCCTTTATTATCTTAGATGGAAAATAATTTTGATAAAACACTTGAAATGAATTCTTGAGGAAAATATCCTTTCTTCTTCAAAATCAATTTCTTTTCACAAAACATCATGCAATTTTAAAAGAAAGAGATTTTATTAAAAATAGTCATGAAATCTTTTGGAGGAAGCTTTATGAAAATTAGGCTTTATAAAACCATAAAAATCCGTTCGTTCCGTTTAAGTAAAAAAAACATTCTTCGTACTTTTGTCGGAAAAGTCAAAAAGTACCTCGTACGAAAAACGAAAAAAGATTCCTTTCATATCCTTTACTAAAAACTCATCGAAGGGTAAAATTGGATTTAAACAATTGTAGGTGGATGGAAATAATATTACATATTGAGGAAACATGGATGTGGATAATAAAATACACCCCAGTAAATTTCAAAGTATAAACAATCTCGGATAAAAATGAGATTGTGATATTTCCCTTACCTTAGGTCCGACTTGCTTTGTAAGTGTCCGAACCTCCTGTATAATGATTTAAATCATGTTATTGACTTATTACAGAATCATATTCATTGTTATGATATCATATATGGTTCACTTATGACATTATATTACCCGTTCTTTTGTAAATTCCATGTTAAAGAAGCGTTTTGGGTAAAATCGTTTCATTTATCGTAGGTGTTTTGACTTGTTGTTCTTGACATCATTATTACTTATATCATGATTTACTTACTTCCAAAATATATCATATATATTCAGTATATATATATATATAATCGGTAGATAAATAAAATGAAAAACACCGTTCATGGAGACGGTAGTCCGTACGTACGCATGAACGCTGTTTTCCTTTCCTTATTGTCTTGAAATGGAAGTAAGTAGATGACATAAATATGTATATATATACATAAATCCAGTAGCTTTATAATGTCATATATTTCATTATTATTTCTTATATATACTTTATAATCATTCTTAAATGGTTAACATGGAGAATGAATCTCATCGCGTCGTGGAGACGGTAGTCCGTACGTACGCACGAGCGATGATATCATTTCTATAAATATTGAATTGAATTGGAGTGGATTATACAATATATCAGAATCAATATGATGTTTTAATAACTATGTATAGTTATTCTTTACACCATTATACCCATCCATGTAAGGTGGTGGTGGAAAATAGATTACACCACGGCGTGGAGACGGTATTCCGTACGTACGCACGCGCGGTGATTTCTTTTTCCGTAGGATGGATAGATGGTGAAATAGGGTTGTTTCATACTTATAATAACATATCAGTATATGAGTGATACTGATGTTATTACTTCATAATGAAACAACCTAAGAAGAAGAAGTGGAAGAAGAAATAAAGATGAAAGAATTGGTAACGGTAATTACCTCTTCTTTGAAGCGCCTCTTTGAGACCTCCTCTTAGGGCACTAAAATTGGTCTTTGAGGAAGACCAGAACCTCTAGTATGTTTCTAGGGAAGTGGAGAAGATATTTTGGCAGGGGTTGTCCGAGCTTGAGTGCTCAAATTGGTGTGAGGAGGAGGGGGAGGAGGTGTCCTTTTATAAGGGAGGAGAGGGGCACCTTAGGAATATCTCAAAATATTATTTTATATTAAAGTCAAAATCGGTTTATAATGGTTCCAAAGGGTCTTATTTCGAAGCTAAGGTGGGGATGGGTCTAAATCCTATCAACCAATAGAATTTAGACAAGTTTAGGATATTATTTTAACCTTATCAATTAGATTTAACTCCAAGTTAAATAATTTAACTTTTACCGTGTCTTTTGTTTTCTTTCACTATATGGTTAATACACTTACTATAACATGCCAAAAGAACCCCAAATTGTTTATTATTAATATATATATACTTATATAAGTCATTTGGCTGAACCTTAGATTTTTAGGAATAAAATAACAATTAATAATATAATATTTGATTTAAAAACTATTTTGTGTCAATTTTGACACTATTTGATATATGATTTTTGTGAGAGTCATAACAGAATTAAATGTTCGAACCAAGTTAATTAAATCAACATTAATATATCATAGTAACCTAGAAAATTAGTGGAATTCATAAAAAGTCTCAAATTACATTTATTTTGGTGTTTATAACATCAATTATGTCAATATTTCATTAATAAGATAATTACTGCATCATCATTGTGTCATAAATAAATTAAATTATTTGATGTCTAAAAATTACAAATAAAATACCATCATGTAGGAAATATTTTTATCTTTATAATGAATATTTATAATCTAAAATCCAACATATATAACCCTATGTAACAATTGTTTTTCTAAAAGATATATGCTTGTGTCATTTTTGTATTCATTTTAACTTGATTAAAATAAAGTGTCATTATCACTTACAAGTGGATCAATGGGGTCCCAAAATCGACCCAAAGATGCCCATGGTCGACCATGTATCAACCAATAGGGTTGAGACACGTTTTAGGGTAATTTAATATTATTATAATATTATTTTTTAACCCTTATTTACCGGATTTACCCTTAACCATGGTAAATAAAATATTTACCGCAGTAATTATTCAAAATGTCTAAAAATAAAAGTTATCTATTTACACAATTTGAACATCCTGATTCCAAATATGGAATCCATTTTTCTAAATTCAAAACACAGAAGTGGCAGAAATTAATTTAAAATTAATTCCCGCTGTCAAAACAAAAAGCGTGTTTTTAAGAGATAATAACTATCAAAAGATTGACACTTGTTTATGTTCGGTTTAATTGTAAAATTGTGTCCAATGACCAACATTATATTAAGTGGTAAAAATATATTCTAATTATACTTTAAAACCATTCAATATTATAATTTAACCACATAATATATTACGATGAAAAAAGTTGTTTTTAATTAAAATATAGCGTGTTTTTACTATTCATTAAAATATGAAAGTTGTCGGAAAAATATCAAAACTTTATCTAATGTAAATTTTTACATCCTGATTCAAAAGAAGAATATTATTTTTTCAAATTGAACATATAAACATGTCAAAAACTATATTTAAAGTGGATGCGCCATCAAAAGGCGGTAAAACTGCATTTTTTGAAAAATACTTATTTTACCCGAAAAATTTATTTTGTTCTTATACCATGTTCTAGAAATCTGTAAGATGAATAATAATGTTATAAAATTCAAAATTTAGTTAATACTATTCATAACAGCTAGTTCATGACAATATTATAATAATATAACATTGTTTATTAAAACCCGGTATTGCGTACAACACACGCTATCGAGGAAGGTCGCGATTGCGTGTAATGCAAGCCAAGTCAGGGTTGCGTGTTGTGAAAGAATCCTTCATTGTTTCGTATAACAGAATCCAACCATATTTCATTTATACATTTAATATATATATATATATATATATACTCAATGTTGCGTAGAATAACTATTATCAAAATTGTGTGTAACACGATCCAAGAATAGTGTTGCGTATACTGCAAGCTAATACGGTGTTGCGTATAGCGCAAGGTAATCTTGGTGTAGAATACAAAACAAGACATTAATGAAATTAAAAGAATATTTTTCATAAAATCTCGGGGTGTTACATTCTACCCCCCTTAAAATGAATTTCGCCCTCGAAATTCGTCGAGGTTATAAATGGTTTACTATTTGAAAGTTTCTTTAATAGAAACCCACATCGTAAAAAGGAATATCAAAACCAATCTTTAAAAACAAAAGTATGAAACGTAACGGTTACCCAAATAAACTAATCATTGGGTTTCCACATAGGTGAAAATATGGATATGGAAGAGAAATCTAACCATCATGTTCTGATGGAGAGTGGTAGAGAACATGGCTATGGAAAAGCCAGTAATCACAAATCCATAGATTTGTGATGATATAAGGTACCATCTGATTCATCAGGTATAAGATCACTAGGACAACATTTTTGGTTTTCAATATCATTTCCCTAAAGTTGAAAAATTTGAATTAGAAGAAATACTTACTTGATTTTGGTATAATCTCACTGTTGTTCGTGAATTGAACAATTTACACTTCTTCCCTTAAAGAAATGAAGTTGAATTTTTTATTCGTGATGTGTTAGCAGATCATGTGATAGAATGACAGGTCATTCCATCTGTCTCAAACAAAAGGTTAGCAAAACTTATATACATAAGTCGATCTATAGTGAGATTAATCATATATGGTTCCTAAAATGGACTTATACTTCATATATCATACTGCTTAATATAATAAAACTAGTTTCTACTAAACAGGGACTTCCTGTAGGTCAGTGGTAGGCGATAAAGGCCAGTCGCACTTCGGTTGTGGGTTCGATTCCTACAGCCTTGTCCGAAGCGATGGGCTGTCGCCCGTCCTGCAGGTTGTCCTTTTTCTAAAACTACATTACTATAACATCACATAAATAATATCAAAAGAAGTTCTATACTTAAACAATACTAACTTATGGTTAACATAATCCATTACAATCTTTAGGATTATCTAAAATACTTCGGTCCAAGCTCATAGTAAAAAGAAAATGATTACTTGAAATGTCGTCAACCAAGCATGTGAATACCATCATTTATCCCCCATATATCTTGTTGGTCACATTCCAAACATTCAAAGTCCTTAATCATGTATTCTCTTGAATACCCATTGAACCTTGGTGAAAACATGAATGCAGTTAAACATTAACACTTTCCACATACCAAAATCCTCAAAATTCTTTATAATCAAACCATGATATCACTTAGTCCTTATATCAATCATGAGCTCATGAATACAATCAAACATCTCATTATCTTCTTATCCTTTCATTATGCACTTATCATCTACTTTCCAAAAGTATCTGAATAACCTTTCATGGTTACTGGTAACATTAATCAGACAACAATGTAACAATCCTTACATGTCTCTTTATTCCATAGTACCATGATATTACTTATACAACATTACACATGATAAACATGTAATCATTCCACTACATTCTTAAACCATTGACCGAGCTTCAACAATTCTTTCCTCTCACATATCATTTGTAGTCTCTTCATCATCATCAACATAAATACTTCCCATACGACCATACTGATTATCTTCATGAGACTTTCCCTTAGGGCATTGGTTTGCATAATGCCCATACATTCCACATTTAAAACATTTAACCATTGTTGATGTCGTAGCAATACCATTATCCTCATCCATGGTGTTAACTGAACCTTTTCCTTTGCACTTACTTGCTTTGTGTCCTTCTTTTCCACACCCAAAGCATCTTCCAGTTCCTTTGAAACATTCTCCTTGATGCCTCTTCCCACATGATTTACATAAGGGGAATTGAACTTTCTTTCCTCTATGATCATCATGAAACTCCATCTTTCTCTTATTAGCCGAGTCAGGAAACTTACCAAATTTTACTTTATTGATCATATTATGAGATTGCTGATTCGGCATAATAATGATGTTTGGACATCCAAATCCCATTTCATTATGAAGAATATCATTCCACTGTCCACCTCCATTATCGTGAATCATCTTGTTTCCAACGATTTTCTAAAACCCCAAAAAAAAAATAGTGTTAGAGGCAAAAATCATAATAAAGGGGAAGTAACTTCAATATCTAACATCTTAGGTTTAATCTAATATCATTACCATAGTTCTAGGACTATATCCTATACGTATACTTATCCTTAGGGACATCCCTAGACATACCTTAGAAATATCTCTAGGGATCTCACTAACGTTTTCGCATCCTAGTTTCCAAAGGTTGACTAAACCTTTCCTCTGATACCAACTGTAGAGACCTGAAGCCTGACGTACATGGAAATTACATTACATTTGCGGAATACTTAGTACATAACAAAAACACACACTAAAGGATCGTAATAGTTTAGTGTCTTTGGAAACTCGGAACGTAATCTTCTAATTGTGGTGAAAGTTCTTCAATATCTCCCATAAAGATCTTCTTTTTTTTTTACCTAAAACCTTTCTTTATATCCTGGGGAAAATAAAACATAAAAGGGTGAGCTCAAATGCTCAGTAAGGGTAAACAAAAGAAATATCAATCACATCATATACATAAGCACATAACTTTTGGAAAATCTTAACCTGCAAAAGAGATCATAATTTCATAACATGGGGTAAATCATGGCAGTGAAATGTAATCACAATAATCATAACTTAAAACATGAAACTTTTTGGCATTCACACATAATCATAGAGAATCATTTCTTGTTAGTCAAGACTCATTGTCAAGACTATCTTAGTGAACAAAGTCCCTTTCTGAATCGAGTAACCCTCGTTTCAGTCCTGTTTCACTGAACCGGTATAACCTACCATTCCAGCCCTGTCTATCTCATGAGATATAAAATCTTTACCCAATGCATTGGAGGGAGATATAGGTCCCACCCATCTCATAATGATACCATTCTTATGTGTGCCACAAAATCATAAATCATACATCATTTCATAACCCATGTAATAAAAATGGGATTCTTAAACAACATGACATCATAAAACCATTCATATAAGATAAAGGAATTCATAAACATAATTCCATCACAACATAGTCAAATCAATGTAAAATATGGATAGAAACAGAACCCTTTATTATCTTAGATGGAAAATAATTTTGATAAAACACTTGAAATGAATTCTTGAGGAAAATATCCTTTCTTCTTCAAAATCAATTTCTTTTCACAAAACATCATGCAATTTTAAAAGAAAGAGATTTTATTAAAAATAGTCATGAAATCTTTTGGAGGAAGCTTTATGAAAATTAGGCTTTATAAAACCATAAAAATCCGTTCGTTCCGTTTAAGTAAAAAAAACATTCTTCGTACTTTTGTCGGAAAAGTCAAAAAGTACCTCGTACGAAAAACGAAAAAAGATTCCTTTCATATCCTTTACTAAAAACTCATCGAAGGGTAAAATTGGATTTAAACAATTGTAGGTGGATGGAAATAATATTACATATTGAGGAAACATGGATGTGGATAATAAAATACACCCCAGTAAATTTCAAAGTATAAACAATCTCGGATAAAAATGAGATTGTGATATTTCCCTTACCTTAGGTCCGACTTGCTTTGTAAGTGTCCGAACCTCCTGTATAATGATTTAAATCATGTTATTGACTTATTACAGAATCATATTCATTGTTATGATATCATATATGGTTCACTTATGACATTATATTACCCGTTCTTTTGTAAATTCCATGTTAAAGAAGCGTTTTGGGTAAAATCGTTTCATTTATCGTAGGTGTTTTGACTTGTTGTTCTTGACATCATTATTACTTATATCATGATTTACTTACTTCCAAAATATATCATATATATTCAGTATATATATATATATAATCGGTAGATAAATAAAATGAAAAACACCGTTCATGGAGACGGTAGTCCGTACGTACGCATGAACGCTGTTTTCCTTTCCTTATTGTCTTGAAATGGAAGTAAGTAGATGACATAAATATGTATATATATACATAAATCCAGTAGCTTTATAATGTCATATATTTCATTATTATTTCTTATATATACTTTATAATCATTCTTAAATGGTTAACATGGAGAATGAATCTCATCGCGTCGTGGAGACGGTAGTCCGTACGTACGCACGAGCGATGATATCATTTCTATAAATATTGAATTGAATTGGAGTGGATTATACAATATATCAGAATCAATATGATGTTTTAATAACTATGTATAGTTATTCTTTACACCATTATACCCATCCATGTAAGGTGGTGGTGGAAAATAGATTACACCACGGCGTGGAGACGGTATTCCGTACGTACGCACGCGCGGTGATTTCTTTTTCCGTAGGATGGATAGATGGTGAAATAGGGTTGTTTCATACTTATAATAACATATCAGTATATGAGTGATACTGATGTTATTACTTCATAATGAAACAACCTAAGAAGAAGAAGTGGAAGAAGAAATAAAGATGAAAGAATTGGTAACGGTAATTACCTCTTCTTTGAAGCGCCTCTTTGAGACCTCCTCTTAGGGCACTAAAATTGGTCTTTGAGGAAGACCAGAACCTCTAGGATGTTTCTAGGGAAGTGGAGAAGATATTTTGGCAGGGGTTGTCCGAGCTTGAGTGCTCAAATTGGTGTGAGGAGGAGGGGGAGGAGGTGTCCTTTTATAAGGGAGGAGAGGGGCACCTTAGGAATATCTCAAAATATTATTTTATATTAAAGTCAAAATCGGTTTATAATGGTTCCAAAGGGTCTTATTTCGAAGCTAAGGTGGGGATGGGTCTAAATCCTATCAACCAATAGAATTTAGACAAGTTTAGGATATTATTTTAACCTTATCAATTAGATTTAACTCCAAGTTAAATAATTTAACTTTTACCGTGTCTTTTGTTTTCTTTCACTATATGGTTAATACACTTACTATAACATGCCAAAAGAACCCCAAATTGTTTATTATTAATATATATATCCTTATATAAGTCATTTGGCTGAACCTTAGATTTTTAGGAATAAAATAACAATTAATAATATAATATTTGATTTAAAAACTATTTTGTGTCAATTTTGACACTATTTGATATATGATTTTTGTGAGAGTCATAACAGAATTAAATGTTCGAACCAAGTTAATTAAATCAACATTAATATATCATAGTAACCTAGAAAATTAGTGGAATTCATAAAAAGTCTCAAATTACATTTATTTTGGTGTTTATAACATCAATTATGTCAATATTTCATTAATAAGATAATTACTGCATCATCATTGTGTCATAAATAAATTAAATTATTTGATGTCTAAAAATTACAAATAAAATACCATCATGTAGGAAATCTTTTTATCTTTCTAATGAATATTTATAATCTAAAATCCAACATATATAACCCTATGTAACAATTGTTTTTCTAAAAGATATATGCTTGTGTCATTTTTGTATTCATTTTAACTTAATTAAAATAAAGTGTCATTATCACTTACAAGTGGATCAATGGGGTCCCAAAATCGACCCAAATATGCCCATGGTCGAC
Source organism: Viscum album (assembly GCA_963277665.1). Classification (NCBI taxonomy): domain Eukaryota; kingdom Viridiplantae; phylum Streptophyta; class Magnoliopsida; order Santalales; family Viscaceae; genus Viscum; species Viscum album. The sequence goes on from OY728137.1 coordinate 740,725,720, forward strand.
CATGTATCAACCAATAGGGTTAAGACACGTTTTAGGGTAATTTAATATTATTATAATATTATTTTTTAACCCTTATTTACCGGATTTACCCTTAACCATGGTAAATAAAATATTTACCGCAGTAATTATTCAAAATGTCTAAAAATAAAAGTTATCTATTTACACAATTTGAACATCCTGATTCCAAATATGGAATCCATTTTTCTAAATTCAAAACACAGAAGTGGCAGAAATTAATTTAAAATTAATTCCCGCTGTCAAAACAAAAAGCGTGTTTTTAAGAGATAATAACTATCAAAAGATTGACACTTGTTTATGTTCGGTTTAATTGTAAAATTGTGTCCAATGACCAAAATTATATTAAGTGGTAAAAATATATTCTAATTATACTTTAAAACCATTCAATATTATAATTTAACCACATAATATATTACGATGAAAAAAGTTGTTTTTAATTAAAATATAGCGTGTTTTTACTATTCATTAAAATATGAAAGTTGTCGGAAAAATATCAAAACTTTATCTAATGTAAATTTTTACATCCTGATTCAAAAGAAGAATATTATTTTTTCAAATTGAACATATAAACATGTCAAAAACTATATTTAAAGTGGGTGCGCCATCAAAAGGCGGTAAAACTGCATTTTTTGAAAAATACTTATTTTACCCGAAAAATTTATTTTGTTCTTATACCATGTTCTAGAAATGTGTAAGATGAATAATAATGTTATAAAATTCAAAATTTAGTTAATACTATTCATAACGGCTAGTTCATGACAATATTATAATAATATAACATTGTTTATTAAAACCCGGTATTGCGTACAACACACGCTATCGAGGAAGGTCGCGATTGCGTGTAATGCAAGCCAAGTCAGGGTTGCGTGTTGTGAAAGAATCCTTCATTGTTTCGTATAACAGAATCCAACCATATTTCATTTATACATTTAATATATATATATATATATATATATACTCAATGTTGCGTAGAATAACTATTATCAAAATTGTGTGTAACACGATCCAAGAATAGTGTTGCGTATACTGCAAGCTAATACGGTGTTGCGTATAGCGCAAGGTAATCTTGGTGTAGAATACAAAACAAGACATTAATGAAATTAAAAGAATATTTTTCATAAAATCTCGGGGTGTTACAAACAATTTATTAATCATAACTAATATTTTAATAAATGTTTCTATTTTTTAATATTTATTACTGTTTTATGTATTTTTTTACAATTTTTTTAAAATTATCATAATTTACTAAAATTTACTAATTAATTAAAATATTGACTAATTATTTTTCAATTATTAAAAATTATTTTACAATTAATACTATTTTTTAATTATTACTATATTTTTACAATTTATTTTGAATTTTTAATAATTTTTAGTATTCTTTCTATTCTTAAAAAGTTATTGCATTTTTTATGAATTTTTGCAAATAATTATTATGTAATACTAATTATTTATTAATTATAAATAAAATTTTAATAAAAATTACTAAGACATGATAACTAATCTTAAACATGGGAGACGATCAAATACCATTAGAATAATTTTTGAATGTCATTGACGAATGATTTGTAACATTAAAATGATTAATATAATCAAGAAACGTGGACATATAAAATAAATTAAAATTTCACATACATATAATGATTTTTAATAATTGAAACATCAAAATAATCATATAAGTAAACATATCAATTAATCATCATGGTATAACCACTTTTGAATGATATAATCATAAATCTCTAATCATTCACAACTCAAAATATACCCAAGATCAAATATGAAATAAGAATATGAGGTTCAAACAAAACTTGTACCTTATGTCAAGAAATCCTTTAAAAAAAATTCTAAACAAGCATTTAATTTTAGGGAAATCTTGAAAAACATGGAAACTACCCTTAAAATCTTGTAAACCATATTTTGATAGAAAATCACTATTTAAATCAAAAGAAACAAATACGAACAACCAAATTATAAAAATCTATTATATATATTGGTTAGACATTGGAAAAACTTCCTCAAATCAAGTGGAATCAACTCGTGTGGAGCTAGAACATGTCGTATTCAATAGAGGACACCCAAATAGGGAAGAATAATCTTTGAGTAACCCTAAATATGAAATAAACAATAAAACCATGTAAATATTTTAACATATGGTTTGACCAAACCAATTGTAGTGAGAGGGAAGGGGAAATCCCAAAAAGAAGGAAGGAGGAGAGAAGAAGACTTTATACCTGGGGGATTCCAACCCTAATTTCCAAAACACTGGGTGTGATAGTGGAAAATCGATGAGGGTGCATGAAGGAGTTGTGTGATGAGGGTGTGTGATGGGGGAAAGGGAAAAAATAATGGGGTGGGGAGAGAAAATGGTTCAACTGATTTATTATTAAATATTTTTTTATGGGGTAATAGAGACATATTTTCTATTGCTAAAAGGGTGTCACTAGGAACCCTTTACAATAGGCTATATTGTCCTTCATTCATAACCTTTCCGCCAAGACTAATAGTGGTGGAAAATACCATCCTTTGATATTATATACCACAAAAAACATTTTTTTTGTGATGGATAATACCATCCATCACAAATAACCCATCAATAATGTTAACTTTTCTAGTATTGAATTATGGAAATCAAATAATTCCCCATTCAAAATAATAATGCGCATTTATTGGAGAATATCCCTTAATTAACTTAAAATCTGTGGGGTATCATCAAAGTAACATAAAGTACCCTCATCAAAGAAATATAGGGGTGAGGGTACATTCAATGTCCTGAGTTATCCATGGAATATAGTAATTGGTTTCAATAGTTTATATTGGCAAGAGACCAAGGAAATGGAAGAAAAAATCCTTTATCAAGGTTCAGTAAGATCATGTGAATATTCTAAATCATATCCACTGGGAGTGTCTTTCTAGATGTGTAGTATTAGGCCTACTCATTGTGAATCAGGGTGATGAATGATTCAATTATCAACCAACAATTTTTTCAGTGATTACCCCCAGGTGAATCTATGCTATAACCACATCTAATTACCTATATCCATATAGGGATGTATTTTCAAGGAAATCAAAGACATTATTACATTTCATAAACTTAATATGGGGTTTTCACTATAGAAAAGACATATTTTTTCAATGGTTTTGGTAATTATTGAATCAGAAGAATAAGAGAGAGGGATAAAAATATAGAATTGAAAATCCCATAAATTTCATGAGTAATATGGAATAATTCTTCCCTTAAAATATATTCACTACATAAAAGAAAATAGGTGGTGAATATAACATGGGTCCCAAAGAATGAAAATTGAGATGGACAACCCCCACATATGGATTAGGTGGAAATTCAATCCAGCCCCCTTGAAAAAGAGGGCATAAAATTTATATTTAAATTCCATAAATAAAGGAATTTTATGATATAACATCTCAAATAGGCAGTATATACACCACATAAATAAAATTAGGAGCACAATATCAATCACATCTCAAAGAGAGGAATTTGAGATGGAAAACCCTTACCTCTTCTCCCAACTTCCACAAACATATTTTAACATCAAATATCACAAAAATAGATATCTTAATAACTTAATGAATAAAATTACTCATATAAATTTTCATTAATACTCTTCATAAATAGTCATTCTCAACATGAATTCAACTTATTTTCTACACCAAGTGTTTATAGTTATGATCATTTGTACTTGTTTCATAATAGCAGTGTCTGTATTCATTCTTCTTCCAAAGATAAAAATTACCATGCCATTATTGTTACTTTTATGTAATATTTATAATAATTTATGATTTTTTAATTTAATTTCATGAGTGTTTTACTCTTTATCCTTGAAGATGAAATTGATAATAAGCATGTTTCTATGATTGTTGATGATGGAAGGGTATTTTTTTAATTAATGAATCAAATATTGATACAATGTATCCATAAAAAAAATTATTTATATATTTATATTATATTACACTTGTAATTATGTAACCATATTCATTCATGACATAAATTTATAGTACTTTCCAGTATGTGGTTAAACTGACCCATACATAAACATACCCTGATTTAATGAATGATTATGTGGTGGTTTTTTTATAAGATCATTATTCCATAAGAACAATAATCTTATTTAGTGATTATTAGTGTGATACATCATAATTGAAAGGAATTAAAAGAATATTTTTTGGGTATATAAATATTAAATAATTTTAATAAAAGGTTATCTTCTTAGTATGCTTATTTTAAAAGATTAAATTAGTGACGATCATTTGTGGATCATATAATTAATAGGTTCACTAATTTTTCATACCAAAACCTTAATGATATCATAAAAATCATCTTTATAATTTAATACCAGAAATTTATCCATAATTTTAAGGTGGTTATTGTAACAAACCAGGTAATGATATAATAAATCATTTTCATATTTACTAATATGAATTAGATAGTTATATTAGTTATAAAAATATTAAGTAATTTTTAATCAAAAAGGAAAAAGTTTTAACTAAAATATTTTCGTATAAAGTTTTATTTATAAGATTAATTTATAAATGTTATAATTTTAATTTTATAAAATGAATATAATTTTTTAAATAAAAATATCAAAATTTACTTTGGGAGAAATTTTGGGAATTTTCAGAAAGTATTGATTTTTCAGTTAATAGTGAAAAATACCGATTTTTGTAAAAAGTCATTTCTTTTTAATAAATTAAGTAATTTAAAAGAATAGATATGTTTTTAATATTATTTAAATTAACCTAATTATTATTTAGTTACATTTAATACACTTAATTTATTTTTAATCTACTTTTTATTGGTTTTTAATATAACTTTGTTTATGGGTTTAAAAAATAGGGTTTTCTAAAAACTATTTTAAAATACATAATGTTTATCATTTTTAATTAATGAAAATAATACCTAATGGGGAATGTTTTAAATGAAATAAACATATTATATATCATTAAATATTAATTTATTTTCATATAATGATGTTTATTAGTCATAGAGTTAATAAATAATCATCTTTTTCTAAAAAAACACTCTTCTTAAAAACCGACTGTCTCGCCATGTCTGTGAGATTAATATCAAATTAAAATTTTCCACTTATTTTAATTGAATTTGTGAAAATGGATTCCATATTTATAATCATAATAATTTATAATTCCTATTAATTTCATATTTATTTTTGACAAAAGTGATTATTGAAAATAATTTAGATCAATTACATTGATTAAGGTAAAAAAAGTTCACTTAGTGGTTAAACGTAGAATATAAGTTGTAAAAATGAACCAAAACTCATCAAAAACAAATTTTATGACTATATTTTGACCTTATACATTCTATTATTTAGAATTTAACATTATTGGGGCCTGGTTAGATGAAACAAATGTGGGTGGAATTCACTCTTTCAAAAACAATACAATTATGCTGCTCACCTCACTTATAAAAGGACTCCCCTCTCCTCATCTCTTTATACGTTCAAAACACATTGATTCAGAAATTATCTACTAAAGTCACTTCCCAAACTACATCCCCTAATCTTATAATATTTTTTTTCATAAATCTAGCCAAGAAAGGCCTTTGGTGCAAACCAAAAGAAATCACCTAAAGAAGAGGTAACGTCCATCAATGAGAATTTTTATTTTATTTCTTCCTCCACCCCTTAAATTATTATTATACTATGATGATATAATATCCTACATATTTAATGTGAAGGTTAATACCTACAACCACACACACTTCCATCAAATGGGTTAAAAAATCATTATTCATGTGTATATCAGACTACAGCCTCGCGAAATGATGTTGTTCATTTTTCCATTACCACCTCTCACGATTGTGAATAAAGATGGATATAAAGTATATATATAATATTTATAAAATAATTATATATATGGATTAATTATATCATATATACTCTTTTTATATTCTAATACACAAGGGATATGATAGCAGTGCTCATGTGTACGACTGACTACCGCCCCGTGAAGCGATGTGATTAGTTTTCACTAACGCATTACATGGAAGGTAATAAGGTTAAATATAGTAAATATAAATGATATAAATTACATATTAATGATATTTTTTACATATTTATCATTCTAGAAAAATAATATATCATTTTATTTTTACATTTTCACTCAATGGGAAAAATGATAACGTCGTTCGTGGATGTATGGACTACCATCTCCTCGAAGCGATGTGATTCATTTTTTTAATCACCAAATAACAATAATGATATATATCATTATATACAATTAAATACTATTTTATTAATTATATTATTATCATTAATTAAATATAAAATTTTCTTACCTTATTTCCATAGTGATCATTTAAAAATAGAAATGTTACTCATGCACACACATACGACCTACCATCTCCATGATCGTAACAAAGTTCATTTTTTATAACCATATTTTATAATTGGATTTAAAAGTAAAATTTATCTCTAATTATGATAATTATGTAATTATTATTATTATCAATATTTTTAAATAATAACCTCTTTGATCACAGTCAACTTACCAAAGTCATTTTCAACACATAAACTGAATATGTTCAAAACATCCATCTTAAATTTAATTGCTTAATTAATTTTATATAACTTTTTAATAAGTGAAATAAAAGTAATAATAAACTTTAAAAAGGTTCTCAATCAATTTAATAATTAATATAAGTTTATTATTCATAAATAAAAAAACACATGATATGAATGAGAATCAAGGTAAGGAACTTCTTGTCAATTTCCTTTCATTGGGGAATATCTTTATGTTATGAAACTTTATTATTTTGTAAGGTGTATATAAAACCCCTTTGATATTCTATATATTTAATTTATCTATTCTCATGGTATTTTTTAATGTTATTTCTTTTATGGTGATTATTATTTAAATACTTAAAAAGTGATAAGGGAATTTTCTTCTAAATAATCCATCTTTTAATTTTTTTCCTCAAAACTATCTTTCTATTCTATGCCCACATTTTAAAATTATTTTTGAAATGTTTTATATAGATATAAAAGATTTTGAAATTTTATTTTATGTCTCTTTTACTTTATTGTTTTTAAAAATGAATATTTTTATGTGTTTTAAATGGAATGATGATAACGACTTTTCCTACCTGTGTGACTATTATTTCAGTCTTAGATTTGATGTAATATTATATGTTTTATTTAATAAAAAACCCTATTTTACTTTTTTGGGTATTTTCGTATCAAAATTTTTTTTTAAAAGGAATTTTTATTTTGATATTTGGAAGGGATTATCATATGATTTTTCAAAAGAGTTTTTCAAATTATGAAATGTGTTATTCATGTTGTGGTTATTGGATATTATATATGATTAGTATGACCAGATTGTGGTGGGTGAGCTCATTATAGCTTAAATTATGGGTAACCATAGACAACGCTTCAATTTATTGGGTAATGATTATGTTCTACTGAGAATTATTTTGGAATTTGTTCGTATGGTTATTACAATTTTGTAAGGGTTCTATAAAAGTTCAATGTGATGATGTCCCAAGGTACCTACATGAATTTTCTATGGATGCTAATGATTTTTCATGGAAAACTTTTTTTAAAAGGTAAAATAAATGATCTTTTTAAAGTAATTATATTTATCTTTATGGGTAATATGTTAGGTTTTTAGGAAAGGGGTTTTCAGGGGTTTTCATGTTTTTCACTGGACTAATGGGATTCTTATTTTTTTATGTCCCTTAGTGAGATTGTTGTGCTCATCCAACTTTTTAAAAAATGTTTTTAATAGGATTTAAGGATGGGTAAGGGAATTAAAGAGGTCAATTTGAAAGTTATGAATAGTTTTCATGAAAAGTAATCATGTTTTGTTTTAAAATTTTATATGGTGGAAAAAAATGGATACTGGTTGGAAGTGTCCACATTGTACTATATGGATTTGTTATGTATAAGTTATGACATAATTATCTAAAAATCTAAACCTAAAAAGATCCCAAAAGTGAAATAAAGTAAAATTATTTAATTAAACTCAATATTATGTAATGATTAAGGCTAGGTCCTTATAGTTGGTATAAAAGGTTGATTTAGATAACTTTAGAGGTTAGGATAATGATAATATCATAAAATGGAATGATTTTACCATATGATAAATTTAGAATGATATAGAATTTTAATATTACCATGTTTCTTCAACTAAACTATTTCTGTTCATATTTTTTTTACTAATAAAAATAGGGAAGCTATAGTAGAAAGGAACTAACAGGAAAATATCCTTCCAAATCAGCATCTCAAGATGGTTGAAATTGGAAAAGATAAGTTTATTATAGTGATGGTTAATTGATATAGGCTATAAATTGTGGTGGTATTCAGGCCAGAGAGGAACCTGATCTACAATGAAGAAACATGTCTATAGTGGATCATTTCATGAGGCAAAATCCCCTATAATTTAGTGGATCATTTGACCCAGTTTTAGCCTAAGGACGGATCAATTCTCTGGAAGAGATATTTGATGTCATGAGATGTTTGGAAAATTACAAGGCAACTCTTATCATTAATCATTTTGAAGGTGAAACTGATAGATGGTGGTATTTGGTTAAGAATACCAGAGAAAAAGATGATATTGATTCCATGAAATGGTAAAAATTAAAGGATATATTCCTTGATAAATATTTCCCTAAGGTTGTTCAACTCTAGATGGAAATATAATTCCTAGAATTGAGGTATAAAGATAAAGATTCTATAGTTGTATATGAAGTAAGCATCACAATATTGTCCATGTATGTTCCATATTTTATTTTGAGACACCGATAGAATAATTAATAGGTTTTAATTAAGATTGAAACCATGACTATGAAGATATTTAGAAACATGATAATTTAAAATCTTTGATAATATTGTTCGTTGTGATGAAAAGGTTGAGATGGAGTTTTCTGACTCTTATGTCTCTCATGAGTATGAATGTATGAAGTGGTTAGGATGGAAGGCAATGGGAAAACATACAAAAAATAAATATAGAGGTAATAAAATGAAGTTCTCATATTACAGTAAGTGTGAAAAAAAACCTTTAGAATGTCTTATAAAGTTTGGGAAGTTTCAATGATGTGGAAAGTTTGGCCACATGGCATACGAATGCTAGGAAGACAATCATGAAGAATTAAAGAATGGGGTAACTGATATGAAACCAAAAGGTAATATGTTATAGTTATAAAAAGTTGGGTAATTATGCTAATGTGTGTTCGAATCTAGTTGTAGAGGATGGAAGTCTTTATGACCGGAAACAGAAAGGTGTAGTGAGGTCATTTTCTACTACTATAGTTGATGTTGGGACATCAAATGAAGCGGTGATAGGTATGTTACTTGTGTATTTGAATTATGCCAATACCCTATTTGACTCTATATATTTTCATTATTTCATTTATGATAAATTTGAAAGTAAATTAGGAATATCAAAACATAAAAGTAATATATAACTTTTTGGTGGAAATTCCTAGTTGAAATATTAAAGTAGCCAAGATTTATAAGAATATTCCTATTATTATCAGTGGGATGGTATTTCCTTAAAATCTTTTTGAAATGGCCATATTATAGTTCTATATCATTCTTAATATATATTGGGGTTCAATTTATCATGATAAGATAGATTTCAGTGATAAGAAATTTTTGTTCAATGATTTCATTCCTTTGATAACATACCAAGAAGCTAATAAATTGAATAGAGATGGAAGTGAAAGTTACCTTGATCAAATTTTTGAAAATAATGAATCTGTTAAAATTAGTGACGTTCAAGTAGTAAATGAACACATGGTTGTATTTCCTGATGATTTTCTTGGTGTTATTCCTGATTGGGAGGTTGACTTTATTGTTGACTTCATACCTAATCCTAAGCCTATTTCTGAACCCCCTTATCTAATGGCTCATGTCTAACTTTTAAAATTGAAAAAAATTGTATGAGTTATTAGATAAATGTTTCATCTAACCTAGAACTTCACCATGGAGTGATCCAATCTTTTTTTGTAAAAATGAAATATGGTTTAATGATACTTTTCACTGATTATAGAGTCTTAAATAACATCACTGTTAATAAAAGCTATCCTTTTCCCCATATTGATGATTTGTTTGATTAGCTGGAGAGGGCATATTATTTTTCAAAGGTTGACCTGAGGTTGGGGTACCATCAATTGAAAGTAAAGGAATAAGACATTATGAAGACTGTGTTTTATATTAGATATGAGCACTACAAATTTTAGTTATTCCGTTTGAGTTATCTAACATGTATACTATATTTATAGACCTTATGAATAGATTTTTTTAGGATTTCTTGGAAATGTTTGTGGTTTTGTTTATTGATGAAATTTTAATATATTATAAATTCTAGGAGGATCATGAAAGAAACTTAAGGATTGTTTTAAAAACCAAAAAATAAAATAAAATATATTGGAAATTTAGAAGGTGTGAATTTTGGTTGAAAAAAATCGCATTCCTTGGTTATATTGTTTCTAAATATAGCATAACTTTCGACCCTACCAAAACTAAAGTTTTTGAATAATAGAAAGACCCAAAAATATCATAGAGATTCATAGTTCTCCTAGATTAACTGGTTAATAACTGTAGTTTTTTGAAAACTTTTCTCAGTTTTCTACTGACTCCAAAGGGAGTTAAGATCATTTAGAAAAAAGAACGTGATGCTTTTTTTGGACCTGAAAAGAATATTGGTGAATGGTCCTATATATAAATGGAACAATTTGAGGAACTATTTTGAAAGTAGTACCAGACACCAAAATTTTGGGATGATGTAGGATAAATGAAGTTTATGGGACCATAGTTGGTATAAGAAATGGAAGATAAATTTTAGTTGGTTCTGTGACACTTGAGGATAGATCAGAGCCAACAAAAAAGTTATGCAGATAAACAGAGGAAAGATATTTCTTTCGAGGTAGGTGATCGTGTTTTTTCTTAAATTTTATCCATGTAAAAGTGTGATGTGTTTTGGTAAGAATGGGAATACGAGTCCACAATTCATTATAACATATGAAATAATAGAGAAATTTTGCTTTTTTTCCTACCGACTAGCCTTACCTTAGATTTTATCTCTGGTACATAATGTGTTTGCATGTTTCAATGTTAAAAAAATATGCACTAGATTCATCTCATGTTTTGATCCCTGAAGTAGTTCACTGGGAAGAGAATATATCTTAGGAGGAAAAACTAATTTATGTTCTTTATCGCATATATAAAGTGTTGTGAAATAAGGTTATTATATAGGTGAAGTTTTTCTAGGGAAACCATATATTTTAAGAGAAAACATGAGAATTTGAAAATTCTATGAGGGAAAGATATCCCCACCTGTTTAGTAAGTGAATAAAATTGGAAGGATGCAATTTATAAATATTAAAGGATTTAAAAACCCATGTAATGATAGAATAAATCATTTTCATATTTATTAATATGAATTATATAGTTATATTAGTTATAAACATGTTAAGTATTTTTTAATCCAAAAATAAATTATTTTAACTAAACTATTTTCGTACAAGGTTTTATTTAAAAGATCAGGGTATAAATTTTAGAATTTAAATATGATAAAATTAATATGATTTTTTAAAATCATCATATCAAAATTTACTTTGGGTGAAATTTTTGATTTTCCAGAAAATATTGATTTTTCATTAAATATTGAGAAATAACGATTTGTGTAAATAATAATTTATTTTTAATAAATTAAGTAAATTAAAAGGTCTCAATATGTTTTGAATATTATTTAAATTAAACTAAGTATTATTTAGTTATATTTAATAAACTTAATTACTTTTAATTCAACATTATATTGGTTTTTTTAGTAAAAGTTTGTTTTTGGGGTTAAAAAGGGTTTTTTTTAAAAACTATTTTAAAATGCATAATATATCTCTTTTTTAATTAATTAAAATAATCCCTAAGGGAAAATGTTTTAAATTATATATATATATATATATTATCGTTAAATATTAATTAAGTTTAATATAATTATTATTTTTAGTCATAGAGTTAATTAGACAGCTTCTTTTTCTAAAATAATACTCTTATTAAAAACCTACTATCTCGCCACGTTTGCAAGATTAATATTAAATGAAATTTCAATTATGTTAATTGAATTTTGAAAAATGGATTACATATTTGGAATAATAATAATTTATAATTTATAATAATATCAACTTTATTTTTTACCAAAGTGATTAGTGAAAATAATTAAAATTAATTAGAGTAATTAAGCTAAACACAAGTTTACTTAGTGGTTAAAATTAGAATAGAGGGTTTAAAAATGACCAAAAACTTTTCCAAAAAATATTTTATGGAAATATTTAAACTTCATAATTCTAGTATAGACACCTGACCTTTATTGGGGCCTAGAGACATGAAAACAATGTGGGTGGAATTCATTCTTTTAAAATAATTACAAGCGTGTCACTCACCTCACTTATGAAAGGGCACCCTATATCATCCTCTCTTGACACCTTAAAAACACATTGGTTCAACCATTATCTACCAAAATAACTTCTCAAATCCCCTCACCTCAACATATATGATTTATTTTGGGTATAAATCCAACCAAAAAATTCCTTTGGTGCAAACCAAAAGAAGCTTCCCAAAGAATAGGCAACGTCCATCAACAAGCATTTTTTTTTAATTTATTACTCCAAACCCTTCAATTATTATTATACCATGTTGATATAATAACATAATTATCATATATATATTGTAAAATTGATTGAATGCTGATTGAAACTATGAAGCATTTCAAAACCAGAAATACAAGATCAATCGTAGGAGAAGCACATCATTGAGAAAACGAGTGTTGAATTTGTGTATGATGATGATAATGAAAAATGTAAATCCAAATAAAAGAGAAATAAAAAAGTAAAGAACATAATGTATATCCAATATTAAATATCATTTAATTAACATATCACCATATTTATATAGTACGTGAGACCTGATCCAATGGCTGAGATTAATCCGTACAATATTTAATCCAACAACTAGAATACCAATGGTTTGTGTCACGAACCAACTCGGGTCGACCCTGAATGTATCACCCGATTTGGTCCGTGACATGGCCCAAGAGGCGTTCCTGATCCACTTGGGTTGGCGACAAGTGCTAGGGCATCAACAGAGGTTGTGGGAATGATTTTTTCCCAATACAACTAAATAAAATAGTGGAAATAATACAGGGAATCACATAATAACTAAACCAAGTAAGTGATTAAACAAGAACTAAAGAAAATAAAACAAACCAAACTCGACGTCCGAACTAACTCCGTGTGACCCTGTGGGTCACTCGCTGACTCAATAATCAAGCATCACCCAAGGAGAACGCACTCAATCTATAGCATGCTCGAATACTAAAAACAAAAAAGAACTATAGGCATGAGTATTAATACTCAGTAGGCTAGCCCGATATCTATTCCCAATGCATTTCCTTTAAAATTAAGAAACATCAACTCTAAGTTTGAACTACAATATATTAAAGTATGCATTTCTATAATTTTTACTTGAAAACAAAGTACAAACCATTGCCCTTTGTCATTTAAAAAAACAGAACAAAAGAGTTTGGAACACCTTTTCTTTTGGAAACATTACCATAGGAGTTCAGAAAACCAAAATGTCACTTTTCCTGAAAAACACCACACAAAGGTACCAAGGTAGAAATAGCAAGGGGAAATGAAAATAGGTATTCAAGTATCTGAGCAACAGTTCATTAGCAAAAAGTCACCAGACATAGGTGAACCCGAGAGATTGAGAATAATTCAAACGACAACAATACCTACTACCCCATCTACTGTAGCATGCCACATATGATGAAATATACCACTCTAAAACACTCGACCATCCTTTCTCAGGAAGGACATGGGAAAATCCCATAACAATAAACCCAAACATATCTGCATACTATGGGCCACTGGTCAGTACCATAACCCACCAATGCAGTACTCTTCTCAGACAATTCTCTCAATATGTCAAGTTCGTATATCACAAGTATAAAAGGAGGTGAGCCAACAGATGCCGCCGAGCATCAAATCATAACCCATATCTATAATAATATTTCACAGCAGGTCTCACCCTACGTCTCCCCAAGTAAGACTCTCATGCCTTTAAATAAATAGATTACAATGGTCCCCAATCGAGGGACCCACATAATGGAACTCAGGGATCCCATACCAAGGACATTCCTACCATTCCATGTTGTCAAGGAATGAGGACCAACCAACGGGGATTTTCACAATAATCACTTCCCCTTATTTTCAAAAAGTGGCTAAATGGGACCTTAAGCATTCCATAAAAACATTATTTATCAATGATGCAAACCAATTTCTAAAGAGGTGCAAGACACACCATTTACCAAATAAAAGCATTCGCAAAACCCCCTTCAAAACATTTCTGATGCACTTTCAAACAAAACCAACCTTTATGAAAAACCCAAACTGAGCTACAATTCCTCACCACAAATTTTTTTTAAAGAAAGCTAACTCTACACTTCATATAGCTTAAAACATTTGAAACTTTTCCAATTACCCCAAAATCCATTCTTTCACAAGCATCACATTTTTTTTATCAAAGCCAGAACACTTTGGAAATCCATAAAAAAACCTCAAAAAAAAAAAAAAAAAATTGCACGCTGCCAACACTTTGAAAAAAAACAAAACATTTTATGTCACTTTTAACACATAAAGGCCAACCAGGCACTATTATGAAGACCAGACATGCAATTCTTAGCAAACGATTTCAGTTGACATTCACAAAGTTATAAAACACCAATTTTCATGTCAGGTTATTATTTAAAATGCTAAACCATGTAATAAAACACACAAATCAAGTGCGGATGAGAAGAAACATTTAATTAAAGAAAATAGTGTGCGCAACTATAACCGGACGAGACCGTTTTTATAAAACAAGGTCGGAACTACACATTTTCAAACAAAGTGAATTAACCAAATGTATCACAATGAACATGAACAACTAGAAAAAGGGAGAAAAAGAATAAATATATGGAACTCAAATTATGAGGTCAAGCGCAATAAGACCCTACATTTAGTGTGTGCTATTTCACAAAACAAAGTCAAAAATCAACAAACAAGCTTAAAAAAACACTTGCACACTATGTAAATTTGAACCAGAGCTTGAAATTAGCACCCACTAATCATATACGGTATGAAAAGCATAAAATTAATGATTCTTAAATTAAAAAGGATAGGTTCATGAGAATCCTACCTCAGAACCAAGGTGCGATGACACAACATGTACCCGAAACCACATGGTAAATTCCAACACCCTACATATTAATATCAATGACTCAAACACATACAAAAAGGTCAACTAGAGTATGTGAAACCAAATGGTGGGGAGAAACCCTCACCTAAAATCCGAAGCGCAATGACATCACCCACTTAGAATCACCTCGCGTAGTCCTAAAACACTAACTATACCAAAAAGTCCCCTTAATCAAACAAAAACCTCATCGCAATCAAGTAAATTAAATAGAGAAGGTGCTACTAGTGGTGCGAAGGAGGTGCTGGTCGGAGTGGTCTCCGGCCAGGGGGTTTTTCCAGAGGGAGTCCATGTGGTGGAGGGTTTACGACGGGGATAGGGGAAGATTGGTCGGACAGACGCTGTTGAGGAGTCAGTAGGATGCGGAGAGGGAGGCCACGTCTAGGGTGACGCTATAGGGAGAAGGCATGGGGCTGGTTTTCTATGCCAGTTAGAGGGCATGTTGTGGCTGGACATGGGGGGGGGGGGGGGTGGTGCATCGATGGAGGGGCTTGCTGATGGAATCCAATCAAGCCAAGGAAGAGGGAGAGCTAGTGGGGTGTAAGGCTGGAGGAGGATGGAGTTGGAAAGAGAGGCCAAATCGGTCGAGGGCCGCGCCGTTTTCATGGTCGACCGGATGAGAGGCACCACATAGCTTTTGGCTGAAAAAGGTAGGAGGGTCTCCATGCAGGTGGAGGTGCGATGTGATAGGGGGGGGGGGGGGGTGGGCTAGGCAGGTGGAGGTGCGGTGCGGTAGGGGCAAGGCTGGAAGAAGGCACGTCCGTGGGATGAGGAGGTGTAGAAGAAGCAGGAGGTGGCTGGACGAGGAGAGAAGATCGACGTCACTGGAAGAGGGAGGGAGCAGCCGGTTGGGGAGGAAATGGTAGTGAGGGAGGAGGCGGCTGGGTCGCGCCGCACACAGAGGGGGGGAGAAAGCAGCGCATAATAGGGTTTCTAAAAAAAGATACCCTAAAAAAACTAAATAAAATATGAAATAATAATAATAAAAATAAAAATAAAAATAACAAAAATAATAAAAATAAAAAATAAAAAAATAAAAATAATAATAATAATAATAATAATAATAATAATAATAATAATCATAATAATAATCATAATAATAATATTCAAAACAACAATAATATTATTACAACAATAAAATAATTCCGAACAATTGTTTCAATTAACATTAATTTAATTTTAATGTTTAGAATAATAATAATAACATGATGATAAAAATAAAAATAATAAATGTTTTCATATTATATCAATAGTAATAAAATCATTAAGACAATAAAAATTTTAAATGACACAAAAATTAATGTGTTCTCTAATTACAAAATCCATTTATTTTAATTAATTAATTTATTTTTCGAAGATGGTAGTTCGCGCAATGTCCAGTGGAGCTACGTGGTTTTTTTAAAACGCGCTGCTCCCAAGCGCCAATGATGTCAACCTGAAACACACACTTTTTAACATAAACTCAAAAATCTGATTCGAGACTGAAGGCAAACCCCAACAAAATAATTTAAAGCCAAAGAAATCATAAAATAAAATAGACACATGTGTCATGGTGAGACAATTCTCCCCACCACAATGCTTTCCACCCCCGGAAAGCCATAACACTATCCAACTGATCGATCAACACCTAAGGATTCCACATAAACACATTCTAAACTCTAACCTAAGGACATTCCATCAACAACCAACATGACTCAACCTCATTTCCTGAAATAAATCACCAGTAGAGGGGAGGCCTAAACGGGCTCCCCACCATAAGAACTCAACTATCATCCGATAACGACTTAAGAGAAAACCCAAGGAGACTCACAGTGGGTCTCCCCACCATAAAGAACCAAACTAATAGCGACCAAACAGAAATCAAATTTAGACCTGCACCAGGCCTTACTCAAGCTAGAAAGAACACAACAAGGACATTTAAACCACTCACTCCCATCCGAAAGTGATAAGAGCTTAAACAAAAATTCCACACCAACTAAAAAACCCAACCCCATGGGTGGAAATGGAGGGACCAAGTATGGGATCAATGAAACCATGAAGAATAACTACTCATGACCCATCACTTCGGGATGAACACAAACCAAAGTCACAATAGATTTACATGGGTGGTCCATGCAAGGTCACTGATCAAAAACTTGCATAAAAAAATGAACAATTTGAAACATTGCGGGAGGGATAAGTCTATCACACCCTTTTGTGACGAGAAAGAATTTACAACCACCAAGAAACCACAACAGAATCGCTAAAACTGCCTCACCGCAACACTAGAGGCACAACCTTTACAAAACTTCTAAAAATCCCTCGTGTTCCTGACTACGCACCAACTTCACTCCCAGACTTTTGGCTGGAGCTCTGATGGATGAAGCATATCCTGCCTCACAGTCATGTTTTGATAATCCCAATATGAAACATACACATTTTGATTTGACAAAAGAAAGGAAAAGATTTTAAAATAAAAATCATACTGGCATTGAAAACTAGAGTTCATCAAAGACCCACGACATTCCCATACATGTCAAAACCCAAAACACCATCAGTACAACTGCAACAACAAGAAATCCCTTACACTGAAAGGAAACTTACAAAAGAAACTTTAAACAAAAACCCAACAACACATCACTTATGAGAACATCCTCTGCGATGATTTCTAACAACACCCCGACAAAATCTTTATAAGTGACCCAATCATCTGCAAGCACGACAGGGTTTAGGAGTACTTGGGCACGATGACTTCTTGTGACCCAACTTACCACACAGATAACACATTAGGATCTATCACTCCGAATAGGTTGATGAAATATCCCGAGGCCTTTTGATTCCATGACCTCCTCCATATACTTTCAATTTCTTCCTCATCTTTTTGCTAGAATCTTTACTGCTGCTCATAGGTATTGAAGGAGGGAGGACTACTTCGAGCACTCCCATCATCATAGCTTAGACATGAAGATCTTGTCTCGCCACATCGACAAAAGAAGTTAGATTGGACTCTGACACCTTCGACTGTAGATCAGGGCGGGGACCCACCTCGATGCATCGAGCCTTCATGGGGTCATCTGTGGAATACCCTGAATCATAAGGGACTTGCTCGAAAAGAAGAGTCAAAACTCAATCAAGACCAATACAATAAATAAAAATCCTCAAAAACCAACACTTCATATATTAAAGGCTCTAAACACAAGAATTTGAGTCATATTAACACTAAATATTTCATTTTGAAACCATCTCAAATTTAAAACAAGTTTGGTGGGTTAATCCCTCATCATTGGTATTCATTAGGGTCTCACTCACATGCATGTATCTGTGACACCCCAAGAATCCATCTATCATACCAGACAACCACTCAAAATCCAACATATGACTATGCATGTGAGCACCCCTAAGAATACCAAGGACAAAACAAAACAGCTTCATTTCAAAAAAAAAACCAAATCATTCATACCATTTCCTTTAAAATGATCCTCAAATTAAATATTTCATTTCAAACAACCATTTTTCAAAACCAATTTTCCTAATAAAAACAACTTATAGATGTCAGAGGAGTCCCAAAACAACTCAAACAGGGAACTAGTGTCGGTGGGTAACTTGACCATATGGTTGGCGGCCATATGCCAAACATGTCATCGACATAGAGAGACTTTTTGGATCTTTCCCCTAGCTCCACATTTCTTGCCAGGCCATGCAGCATAGGAGGAATATTAGTCCAACTCCCTTTGTCATATCCCAATTGCAAAACATTTCCATAAAAACCCAAAAACATTAATTAAACCGTACATCCCATGGAAACCTGAGGATCAGAATGTGCAAGAGTTCACAATGCTCTTCCCGCTCCTACCCCTCGAGTCTCGACAATCCTACTACATCTACCTTGACATCAAAAATAAAAAAGGGCGCTCTGAAAAGTGAGGTCCGCTAAGAGATGAACTCCTTTGATACCATTTTGTCATGAACCAACCCGGGTCGACCCTGAGCTGATCACCTGAGCTGGTTCGCGACATGGCCCCAGAGGCCTTCCCGATCCTCCCGGGATGGCAACAAGTACCAGGGCATCAATAGAGACTGTGGGAATAATTTCTCCCAATAAAAATAAATAAAGCAGCGGAAATAATATAGGGAAACACAGAATAACGAAACCAGGTAAGTGATTAAACAAGAACGAAATAAAATAAAACTAACCAAACTCGACGTTCGAATTAACTCCATGTGACCCCACAGGTTACTCTCCGACTCAACGATAAAGAATCACCCAAGGTGAGCACACTCAATTTGTAGCCTTCACAAACACTAAAAATAAAAAATAACTATAGGCGTGAGTATTAAAACTCAGTAGGCTTGCCCCATATCTATTCCCAATGCACTACCTTTAAAATTAAGAAAAATTAATTCTATGTTTGAACTACAATATATTAATATATGGATTTCTATAATTTTTACTTGAAAACAAAGTAAAAACCATTTCCCTTAGTCATTTAAAATAAATAGAACAAAAGAGTTTGGAACACCTTTTCTTTTGAAAACATTACCGTTGGAGTTATGAAAACCAAAAGATCACTTTTCCTGAAAAACACCACACAAAGGTACCAAGGTAGATATAGAAAGGGGAAATGTAATTAAGTATGCAAGTATCTTAGCAACAGTTCATTAGCAAAAAGTCAGCAGACACTGGTGAACCTGAGAGATTGGGAATAATCTTGACGATATTAATACCGCGACCCCATCTACAGTAGCATGCCACATACGATGAAATATAACACTCCAAAATGCCCAACCATCTTTTATCAAGAAGGACAAGGGAAAATAATATAGCAATAAACCCAAACATATTCGCCTACTATGGGCCACTGGTCAGTACTAAAACCTACTAGGGCAGTACTCATCTCAGACAATTCTCTCAATATGCCAGGTTCGTATGTCGCAAGTATAAAAGGATGTGAGCCAACAGATGCCACTGAGCATCAAATCACAACCCATATCTATAATAATATTTCACAGCAGGTCTCACCCTGAGTCTCCCCAAGGATAACTATCATTAATTTAAATAAATAGATTACAATGGTCCCATTTCGAGGGACCCACATAATGAAACTCGAGGATCCCATACAAGGACATCGCTACCATTCCATGTTGGAAAGGCATGAGGACCAACCAATGGGGGTTTTTATAATAAGAACTTCCCCTTATTTTTACAAATTGGTCAAATGGGTCCTTAATCATTCTATAAAAATATTATTTATCAATGATGCAAACCAATTTCTAAAGAGGTGCAAGACACACCATTTACCAAATAAAAGAATTCACAAAACCCCCTTCAAAACATTTCCGACACACTTTCCAACAAAACCAACATTTACGAAAAACCCAAACTGAGCTACAATTCCTTTCCACAAAACAAACCAAATTTTAAATAAAGCTAAATTCACACTTCACTTATCTTAAATCATTTGAAACTGTTCCAATTACCCCAAAATCTATTATTTCACAAGCAACACATTTTTTTTATCAAAGACAGAACACTTTAGAAATCCATAAAAAGTCCTCAAAACAAAATTTTGCATGCTGCAAACTCTTTGAAATAAAACAAAAAAAACATTTTATGTCGCTTTTAACACATAAAGGCCAACCG
Source organism: Viscum album (assembly GCA_963277665.1). Lineage (NCBI taxonomy): Eukaryota > Viridiplantae > Streptophyta > Magnoliopsida > Santalales > Viscaceae > Viscum > Viscum album. Next base: position 740,746,627 of record OY728137.1, read on the forward strand.
AGAACTATTAATAAGACCAGACATGCAATGTTTAGCAAAAAATTTCAGTTGACACTCAAAAAGTTATAAAACACCAATTTTCATGTCAAAGTCTTATTTAAAATGATAAACCGTGTTCTAAAACTCAAAAATCAAGTGCGGATCGTAAGAAACATTTAATTAAAGAAAATAGTGTGCGCAACTATAACCATATGATATCATTTTTATAAAACAAGGTCGGAACTTCCCATTTTCAAACAAAATGAATTAACCAAATGTAGCACAATGAAAATTAACACCTAGAAAAGGGAAAGTAAGAATAAATAGGTGGAACTAAAATTATGAGGTCAAGAAAAATAAGACCCTACATTAAATGTGCGCTATTACACAAAACAAAGTCAAAAATCAACAAACAAGCTTAAAACAACACTTGCACACTATATAAATTTGAACCAAAGCTTGACATTAGCACCTAATAATCATATAAGGTATAAAAAGCATAAAATTAATGATTCTTAAATTAAAAAGGATATGTGCATGGGAATCCTACCTTAGAACCAAGGTGCGATGACACAACGGATGTCCGAAACCATGTGGTAAAGTCCAACGCCCTGCATATTAATATGAAAGAATCAAATACATACAAAAGGATCAACTAGAATATGCGAAACCAAACAGTGGGGAGAAACCCTCACCTCAAATCTAAAGTGAAACGACATCACCCACATAGAATTGCCTCGCACGGTCCTAAATCACTAACTATACCAAAAATACCCCTTAAGGAATCAAAAAACTCATCACAATAAAGGAAATTAAATAGAGAAGGTGCTACCGGAGGTGAGAAGGAGGTGCTGGTCGGAGCGGTTGCCGGCCAGGGGGTCTCGCCGGAGGGAGTCCACGTGGCGGCAGGTTCTCGATGGGGAGAGGGGGATGCTAGCCAGATAGGCACTGTCGAGGTGTCGGTAGGATGTGGAGAGGGTGGTCGGGTCCAGGGCGACGCTACAGGGGGAAGGCTTGGGGCTGGTTTGCTATGACAGTTAGAGGGTGTGTTGTGGCTGGATAGGTGTGTGTGTGCGGGGGGGGGGGGGGGTGTCGGCAGAGGGGCTTGCTGATGGAAGCCAGTCAAGGCATGGAAGAGGGATATCTAGTGGGTTCAAGGCTAGAGGAGGCCAGGGCTAGAAATGGAGGCCGCATCGGTCGAGGGTCGCGCCGTTAGCAGGGTCGGCCAGATGGGAGGCACCACACAGCTGCTGGCTGAAGAAGGCAGGGGGGTCTCCATGCAGGTGGAGGTGCGTTTCAGCAGGGGGGTCAGGTGGGTGGAAGCGCGATGCGACAGGGGAAAGGATGGAAGAAGGCACATCCGGGGGATGAGGAGGTGCAGAAGAAGTAGGAGGTGGCTAGACAAGGAGGGAAGTGTAACGACCCAAAGTTTCATTAATGGAAATCCCTCTTGATCTAATTAAATGTCCCTTTATGTTTATATAAAATGTAAACTTCTTTGGTTTTATGTTAAGAATTTTGACCATTGCTAATATATCCATTGAACAATGATCACATGATTAGTATAAATATAGGACTTTAACAAATCCAATTTACTTAGAAAAAGGAAGCGATGGCCTCATCCAGTAGAATTGCCCCATACAAAGCCCATTTGTCAGAGCTCGGAAAAGAGGTGGTGTCTTTGGGCTTTGCTCTTGACCAAGACCAAGCTGAGCTTCATCATGTCAAGCTCGAACGTGACCTTCTACGGGAAAAGTGGAAGTTGATTGAAATTACCACTCGAGCGATGTTATCCGAGCCACCCCAAGAGTCTGTCACCATCGCACACCTTACCCTTAGGTCTTATGCGGCTGTTTTAAGGGGTTATGTAACAAATAAGTAGTATTATGTTCATGTACATTATTTTTATATATAATAATGAATATAATTTCTAGTCATTTTTGATACATTATAAATAGTTTTTAAAGTACAAATGGTGTTTTTAGTTATTATTTAATTAAGAAATATTTTTTATTAAATTAAGGGATTTTTGAATTAAATAATATTTTAATAAAATAATATTATTATTTTTAAATTAATTTTTATTAAATATAAATGATCATATAATTTTATGAATGCAATTAAAATTTTTATTAAGGTTTGAAATCCATTTTTGTCAAAACCCGTGAATTTTCGATAAATGTCGGTTTTTATTTTAAAAGTGAAAATTAACATATTTAGAAAATTATTTAGATAAAATAAATGTTATTTCTGGAATTAGGACTTCGAAATTATCCAACGGTGAATTTTTCATAATTTCCTGAGACAATCAAATTTTTGGGTAAAAATTAAATACCGTTTGAATATATAATGTGTTTTATGACATCATAATGACCCAATAGTGATGTAATAAAATACTATAATCTTTATGTTCGGCCAATATATGTTTTAACATTAAAATAATTTGATTTTGGGTTTGTTTGACTTACTTTTAAAAGCATTAATGGACCCCTCAAGACTTAATCAACACCTTGCCTTTTTAAATTAATTTCCATGGGAGTGTGACTCACCTCCACATAAGCAACCCTAATATTTTAATAATTTAAGACTTTAGCCTTATAAAATATTGTTTTCCTCTTCCCTTTTCCAAAAACCATGGGCAAAAACCATGGTATGGTTTGTGGTTTGGATTAATTTAATGTAAGGGGACCCAAACCTAAATAATAAAGAATTCCCTCACCTTTTCTATATAAACCCACCCAAGCTCCCACTTCCTCCTCACCCAAAGCACTTTGAGTTCGTCCAACCTCTGCCCTAATATCTCTAGAATCCTCCCAAGGTTCCCCAATCTCCCAAGAATCCTCTCACTAGCCTCTCTCTAGCCTTTGGAAGCACACTTCCAAGTAAGGGTTTTTTCTTCCTTTCTCATTTTTGTCCAATTTTCTTTAAGTTGTTTTGCCATTTTAATTTCAATTATGAATGTTAGGGTATGGTTTCTCAACTCCATCATACTTACCTATTTATGTTTGAATGATGGGAGACCCCTTTCTCTCTCATTAAATGCCTCCCATGTACACCTGTTACTATGCCGAAATTCTAAAAGGAACTTCTCTCTTCTCATTTACATTCAAGCAATACTTTTGTATCATGAATCAAAATTCCATTACAATTTTTGAGAAACGTATCTATATGAAATCCTTACTATCCATTACATGTAAATATGATGAGGAACCCCTTTCTCTCTCATCAACCATTTTTATTAATTCTTATGTCATGCCGTTACGCTGCCGAAATCGCACCGATTTTCTAAGACAATGCCATTGTGTAGTGAATACCATGCCCATTTATCCATCAAGGGTATTCACCTTTATGCACATTTACTTATGTATTATAATGTTTCATGTATTAATTCCACATTCCTTTATCGTGTAATAAATGATTATGTTTTATGAATCCATGTTTTATGATCCATGTGGCACACTTAAGCATGAAATGAAATGTTTAAGAAGGGTGCGCCCTTATAGCACTCCAATGCATTGGGTAAAGTGTAGTATCATGATACATCATGTGCAATGAGTGTTGACTCATCCTAATTCAAGTGAAATGAGGGTTTACTTGTTCTTCTTGTGCAATGAGGATTTACTTATGCTCTGTGTGCAATGAGCCTTGGCTCATGCTAATTCCATGTTAAGTGTTGTTGCCACATTTCCATGTTATGATTATCATTCTTTATCATGACTTTATGTTCATGTTTATTTTATGCTCTATTGATATGACTATTGTCTAACATGTATTGTACTCCTCATGTTATTCCATGTGTACTCCCTTACTGGGCTTTATAGCTCACCCTTTTCTTATGCATGTCCTCAGGTTATCCCATGGAATGCTAAGTACGATGGAATGTAGTGGTCATGCAAAGGAAGTTTTCAATAAAGATGTTGTATTTCATGTTTTAAGTTTTTATGTAATAATCCTAAGCCCCAAATACACTAAACCTATCGATCTTTTTTGTTGTATCAAGTGAAGTTTTATGTAATAAATCATGTTTAAGTTTGTAATAAAAGTAGGGTTGTCATAGTTGGTATCAGAGGATAGGTTTAGTTATTTTTGGGATTAGGAAACCCTAGTAAAGACTTAGATACAAGACAATGTATAATAAAAAAATCCCTAAGTTTTGGTAAGTAATGAGTAAGTGGTTTATCAAACCAATAAATCCCTGTATGGATACGAACAGGTAGAGGCGGCTCTCGCACAGATGTATCCTAGGGGTAAAACCCGAAAACACCGCTTTGAGCTAGACTTGAATAAGAACTAGTGAACGACAACGGGCCTTGCTGCACTCTTGGTTACGACACTCCCGGGGGATATGTTTTTATAAATTCAAAAGTTTAGTATGGACCCTTATTAAGGGAATTAAAAAAATGCCCCTACGAATATATGTTAGAAAGTAGATCATGAAAAGCCTAGATTGAATCCTATAGACTCTTGAGTAAAGAAATAAAAGTTTATTTATAAGTCATCAACTTTTGTATTTAGATTACCATTTATGTGTTACTCCTAACTTTCCTTTTATTCCAGCCAATGGCCGGTAATAGGAGGACTCGGGCTAACAACCGTTGTGAAGATCAGTGTGATGACTGTACTAATGAGATTCCCAATCCAATGGGAGCGGGAATCACGAACTTTGTCACGCTTCTCTCTCAGCTAACTCAAGTTTTGAATAGAAACACGGGTCAATAGGAACGTTCAACCCCCCATAAGAAAGAACAAGTCGCTATCGAGAGCTTCATGAGACAAAGTCCTCCTACTTTTTGTCGATCATCCGATCCCATGATCGTTGAACAATGGATAACCTCCATTGAAAAGATATTCTCCATCCTCCAATGTTCTGAACAAGAGAAGCTTCTCCTGGAGGCTTATCATATGGAGGGTGAAGCTGATCAATGGTGGATGTTGATAAAAAATACAAAGCCTGAGGAGGAGATCAAGGTTTTGGAATGGAAGGATTTTCAGAAGATGTTTTTCGATAAATATTTTCCACGCACCCGCCGGCTTAATATGGAAAGGGACTTCCTTTCCCTCAAGCAAAAAGATGAAGAATATATTGGAGCGTACGAGGAAAATTTCACAAGGCTTGCACGATACGCTTCCGGCTTTGTCGTTACCCCTGAATGAAAGGCTGACTGCTTCTTTGGTGGGCTAAAGCCTAGCTTGCCGAAAACATTAGCGATCAGTGACTTCGACATCTATGTGGAAATTGTCCGATGTGCCCTCAAGGTCAAAATGGAGATCAGGGAATCACAGGGGTATCATGGGGACAAGAAGCGTAAGGTGGAATTCAATGATGGTGGTCCGATTGATAAATCCAACGGTGCTATGAAGATCCAGCACCCCACTTGCCAATAGTGTGGAAAGAAGCACCCTAGAAATTTCCTTAAGGGGACGAGAAAATGCTTCAGGTGTGGAAGAGAAGGGAACCTAGTTGTTAACTGTCGGCAAGAAAGACCCACGGCTGCGACAGAGGAGAGGAATGCTCCGTTCGAACCTCAACGCATTGTTCAATGGTACAAATTCAAAGAACCATGTCATTTTGCAAATCAGTGCCCTAATCCAAGGGTTTTCGGAGACAACCAACAACCTCCAAGGCAGCAAGGAAAAGCTTTTTCAATCACTTCTGCTGAAGTGAACCCCAACAACGAAGTGGTGACAGGTACTCTAGTTATTCATTCAAGAATAGAGAACGTACTTTTTGATTCAGGTTCTACGCATTCTTTTATATCTCGAAAGTTTAGTAGAACAATCCCATCACCACCACAAATCATGGAAGTAAATATGTCGGTGAGTATGGAAAATGGGGAAATCAATGCATACCATGAATATAAGTCCTCCCCTATTATAGTCTATGGATTGAATTTCCCAGCGAACCTCGTCATACTCCCTATAGTGGAATTTGATGCAATTCTTAGCATGGATTGGCTTTCCATATATAGAGCCAACATAAATTGTCGGGAGAGGGAAATCACACTCCATATGGAGAATCGACCGCTGATTCGTTACAAGTGTAAGGAGGAAGATGAATCTCCTTTAGCTCCATCATCTCAAGCATGGATATTACTGCCTTATGAGCACGCGTATCTGGCTCAGATGATTGAGTCCAAGGAAGAAACCATCCTTGAAGAAATGCCTATTGTGAGGGAATTCGCTGAAGTGTTTCCCGAGGAACTGCCTGGTCTTCCTCCTAGAAGAGATGTTGAGTTATCAATTGAACTTATACCCGGGGCGCTACCAATATCCAAGAATCCATATAGAATGGATGTTGTAGAGCTTGAAGAGCTGAAGAAACAACTATAGGAGAATCTGGATAAAGGGTTTATACGCCCAAGTGCTTCACCATGGGGTGCACCAGTCCTCTTCATCAAGAATAAGGTTGGGTAAATGCGACTTTGCATCAATTATCGTGAACTTAACAAAATCAAGATAAAGAAAAAGTATCCTCTCCCAAGAATCGATGACTTGTTTGATCAGCTTCATGGAGCACAATACTTCTCCAAGGTGGATTTTTGGTCGGGATATTATCAAGTAAGGGTGAAGAAGGAAGATGTCCCCAAGACTACTTTTCATACAAGATACGGGCACTATGAATTCATAGTAATGCCTTTCGGACTCACCAATAATCCAAAAATATTCATGGAATTGATGAATAGAGTATTTAGAGATTACCTTGTCAAATTTGTGGTAGTCTTTATAGATGATATTCTAATATACTCCAAAACCAAGGAGGATCATGAGGTGCATTTAAAAACTGTACTAGAGACTTTGCGCAAGGAGAAGCTCTATGAAAAGTACAAAAAGTGTGAGTTCTGGTTGAAGGAGGTCTCATTCTTGGGCCATATCATTACAAGCAATGGGATATCTGTGGACCCCTCCAAAACAGATGCAATTGAGGGATGGCCGAGGCCAACATCAGTAACGGATATCCGTAGCTTCTTGGGGTTAGCTAGATATTATCGACTATTTGTGAGAAATTTCTCGCGATTTTCTAACCCTCTTACCAAGCTAACTCGAAAAGGAGTAAAGTTTTCTTGGAGTGATGAATGTGAAGAAAGCTTCAAGGAGTTGAAAAGGAGGCTTATCACTGCGCCCGTGCTCACTTTACCCACAAGTGGGGAACTTTTTGTTGTTTTCAGTGATGCTTCAAAGAAGGGATTAGGCTGTGTGCTGATGCATAATGATAAAGTTATATCCTATGCCTCAAGGCAGTTGAAAATATATGAGCAAAAATATCCAACGCATGATCTGGAGTTGGTGGCGGTGATCTTTGCCTTGAAAATCTGGCGGCATTATCTCTATGGAGAGAAATGTGAGATATATACTGACCACAAGAGTATTAAATATATATTAACACACAAATAGCTTAATATGTGCCAGAGAAGATGGATAGAGATCATCAAGGATTATGACTGCTCAATACATTACTACCCTGGGAAAGCGAACAAGGTGGCAGATGCCCTAAGTAGAAAGGACCCAGCAATTCTATCAATGATGAGAATTGAGAAGGATCCAATCTTCTTAGACTTGATGAAGATGGACGTGGGAATCATAAATATGGGAACATCATCAATCCTTTCACAAATGATTGCTCAACCCTCTCTTTTGGAAAGGTTAAAGGATGCTTAAAAGGATGATGTGGGAATTTAGAAAAAAGTGGAAGCTATCAAAAAAGGGAAATCCTCAGAGTTTAATGTTAATGAAGAAGGAATTGTGCAGTTTGGGAAAAGACTATGTGTTCCATCACGTCCAGAGCTGAAGAAGGAACTTTTGGATGATGCACATAGTTCAAATTTCTCTATTCACCCAGGGAGCACAAAGATTTATCAAGATCTCTGAGAAAACTTTTGGTGGGATAATATGAAGAAGGAGATCGCTAAATATACATCAAAGTGCCTGGTTTGTAAGCAGGTGAAGGAAGAGAGGTAGAAGTCTAAGGGGATGATGCAACCATTGCCCATACCAGAATGGAAATGGGAGAACATCACCATGGACTTTGTCACCGGACTTCCAAGGACATCCAAAGGCAACAATTCAATATGGGTTGTTGTGGATCGTCTTACAAAGACTGCACACTTCATTGCTATTCAGGAGGATTTCTCATTGGATCAACTGGCACAAATATATATTAGGGAAGTGGTAAGGTTGCATGGAGTACCACTATCTATTGTGTCTAACCGAGATCCAATATTCACCTCTATGTTTTGGAAGAGTCTTAAACATGCTCTGAATACTGAATTGAACTTCAGTACGACCTATCATCCTCAAACTGATGGCCAATCCGAGCGGACTATCCAAACACTTGAGGATATGTTGAGAGTGTGCTCAATGGACTTTAAAGGAGGACAGGATCAACATCTTCATCTGGTTGAGTTCTCTTATAATAACAGTTTCCACTCGAGCATCCAAATGACACCATATAAAGCCATGTATGGGAAAAGGTACAGAACACCGACATGTTGGGATGAGGTTGGTGAACGTAAGTTACTTGGACCAGAAATGGTCGAAGAAATGGTGGAGAAGGTGAAAACCATTCAACAACATATCAAGGCATCCCGGAGTCGACAGAAGAGTTATGCAGATAATCGTCGATGAGACCTTGAGTTTAAAGTTGGAGACATGGTGTTTCTACGCATATCTCCATGGAAGAAGTTCATGAGGTTTGGAAGGAAAGGGAAGTTAAGTCCATGGTACATCGGCCCCTTCGATATTCTTGATCATGTCGGGGCTGTGCCCTATCGACTAGCACTTCCACCTGCCATGGCCAAAGTACATGATGTATTTAATGTATCCCTCTTAAGTAAGTACATACCAAACCCTTCACATGTACTCTCTTCTGAGGTGGTACAATTGGAAGATGATCTTTCTTATGAGGAGTAACCAGTGAAGATCTTAGATCGTAGAGAAAAAGTTCTACGAAATAAGACAATGCCCCTCGTCAAGGTGTTGTGGAGAAACCCTAAGTTTGAAGAAGCGACTTGGGAATTGGAGGATATGATGAAGTCGAGTTACCCACATTTGTTTTAGTGTGGGAAAAGGAAAATTTTGAGGGCGAAATTTATTAAGGGGGAATATTGTAACGACCCAAAGTTTCATTAATGGAAATACCTCTTGATCTAATTAAATGTCTCTTTATGTTTATATAAAATGTCAACTTCTTTGGTTTTATGTTAAGAATTTTTACCATTGCTAATATAGCCATTGAACAATGATCACATGATTATTATAAATAAAGGACTTTAAAAAATCCAATTTACTCAGACAAAGGAAGCGATGGCTTCATCCAGTAGAATTTCCCCATAAGAATCCCATTTGTCAGACCTTGGAAAAGAGGTGGCGTATTTGGGCTTCTCTCTTGACCAAGCCCAAGCCTAGCTTTATCATGTCAAGCTCGAACGTGACCGTCTACGGGAAAAGTGGAAGTTGATTGAAATTACCACTCGAGCGATGTTATTCGAGCCACCCCAAGAGTCTGTCACCATCGTACACCTTACCCTTAGGTCTTATGCGTCTGCTTTAAGGGGTTATGTAACAAATAAGTAGTACTATGTTCATGTATATTATTTTTTTATATAATAATGAATATAATTTCTAGTCATTTTTGATACATTGTAAATAGTTTTTAAATTACAAATGGTGTTTTTAGTTATTATTTAATTAAGAAATATATTTTATTAAATTAAGGAATTTTAGAATTAAATAATATTTTAATAAAATAATAATAATATTATTAAATTAATTCTTATTAAATATAAATGATCTCATAATTTTATGAATGCAATTAAAATTTTTATTAAGGTTTGAATGCCATTTCTGTCAAAACCCGTGAATTTTCGATAAATGTCGGTTTTTATTTTAAAATTGAAAATTAACATATTTAGAAAATTATTTAGATAAAAATAAATGTTATTTCTGGAATCAGGACATTGAAATTATCCAACGGTGAATTTTTCATAATTTTCTGAGACAGTCAAATTTTTGGGTAAAAATTAAATACCGTTTAAATATATAATGTGTTTTATGACATCATAATGGCCCAATAGTGATGTAATAAAATACTAAAATATTTATGTTCGGAAAATATATGTTTTACCATTAAAATAATTAGATTTTGTGTTTTTTTGACTTACTTTTCAAAGCATTAATGGACCCCTCAAGACTTATTCAACACCTTGCCTTTTTAAATTAATTTCCATGGGAGTGTGACTCACATCCACATAAGAAACCCTAATATTTTAAGAAGTTAGGACTTTGGCCTTATAAAATATTGTTTTCCTTTTCCCTTTTCCAGAAAACATTGGCAAAAACCATGGGATGGTTTGTGGTTTGGACTAATTTAATGTAAGGGGACCCAAACCTAAATAATAAAGAATTCCCTCACCTTTCCTATATAAACTCACCCAAGCTCCCACTTCCTCCTCACTCAAAGCCCTTGGAGTTCGTCCAACCTCTGCCCTACTTTCTCTAGAATCCTCCCAAGGTTCCCCAAGCTCCCAATAAGCCTCTCAAAAGCCTCTCTCTAGCCTTTGGAAGCACACTTCCAAGTAAGGGTTTTTTCTTCCTTTCTCATTTTTGTCCAATTTTCTTTAAGTTGTTTTGCCCTTTTAATTTCAATTATGAATGTTGGGGTATGGTTTCACACCTCCCTCATACTTCCCTATTTATTTTTGAATGATGGGAGACCCCTTTAGCTCTCATTAAATTCCTCCCATGTACACCTGTTACTATGCCGAAATTCCAAAAGGAACTTCTCTCTCCTCATTTACATTCAAGCAATACTTTTGTATCATGAATCTAAATTCTATTACAATTGTTGGGACATGTATCTATATAAAATCCTTACTGTTCATTACATGTAAATATGATGAGGAACCCCTTTCTCTCTCATCAACCATTTTTATGAATTCTTATGTCACGCCGTTACGCTGCCGAAATCGCACCGATTTTCTAAGCCAATGTCTTTTTGTTGTGAATACCATGCCCATTTCTCCATCAAGGGTATTCAGCTTTATGCACATTTACTTAATGATTATAATGTTTCATGTATGAATTCCATATTCCTTTACCATGGAATAAATGATTATGTTTTATGAATCCATGTTTTATGATCCATGTGGCACACTTATGCATGAAATGAAATGTTTAAGAAGGGTACGCCCTTATAGCGCTCCAATGAATTGGGTAAAGTATAGTATCATGATACGTCATGTGCAATTAGTGTTGACTAATGCTAATTCAAGTGCAATGAGGGTTTACTCATGCTTCAAGTGCAATGAGGATTTAATCATTCTCTATGTGCAATGAGCCTTGGCTCATGATAATTCCAGGTTAAGTGTTGTTGCCACATTTCCATGTTATGATTATCATGATTTATCATGCCTTTATGTTCATGTTTCTTTTATGCTCTATTGATATGCCTATTTTCTGACATTTATTGTACTCCTCATGTTATTCCATGTGTACTCCCTCACTGGGCTTTATAGCTCACCCTTTTCTTATGCATGTCCTCAGGTTATCCCATGCAATGCTAAGTACGAGGGAATGTAGTGGTCATGTAAAGGAAGTTTTCAATAAAGATGTTGTATTTCATGTTTTAAGTTTTTATGTAATGATCCTAAGCCCCAAAGACACTAAACCTATTGATCTTCTTTGTTTTTTCAAGTGAAGTTTTATGTAATAAATCATGTTTATGTTTGTAATAAAAGCAGGGTTGTCATAAGAAGGCCGGTGTCGCTGCAAGGGGGAGAGAGTGTCTGGATGGGGAAGAAATTGTAGCGAGGGAGGAGGCAGTGGGGTTGCGCTGCACATAGGTGAAATGAGGGTGAAGAAAGTAGCGCATAATAGGGTTTCTAAAAAAAAGAAACCCTAAAAAACTAAATAAAATATGAATAAATAATAATAATAATAATAATAATAATATTCAAAACAACAAGAATATTTTTTTTAAAATGAAATAATTCTGAACAATTGTTTAAATTAACATTAATTTAATTGTAATGTTTAGAATAAAAATAATAACATGATGATAAAAATAAAAATAATAAATGTTTTCATATTATCTCAATATTAATAAAATCATTAAGACAATAAAAAATTTAAATGAAACAACAATTAATGTGAGATCTAATTAAAAAATCCATTTATTTTAACTAATTTATTTATTTTTCGAATATGGAAGGTCACGCAATGTCCAATGGAGCCGCTTTGTTTTTTTTCAAAACGCGCTGCGCCCAAGCATCAATGACATCAACTCGAAACACACACTTTTTAACATAAGCTAAAAAATATGATCTGAGACTGAACACAAACCCAAAAAAATTAATTTAAAGTCAAATAAATCATAAAATAAAATAAACACATGGGTCGGGGTGTTACATTTTGAGAATATGTAATGTTGGTCATTAAGAGGGAAATTAATTGGTAATTTAAGAGTCATAATTTTTTCCATAATTGTGACATCCATTAATAATGTTTCATAACACTCCCTTGGATGTCATAATTTCATGGAACCTTATTTAATCTTCACTTAAAAAAACCCTCTAGGGAAAACAAGTAAAGAGAAAATAAAATAATTCCATGTCATGCTGCCTCATTAAAAACCTTATTAGGAAAACCCAGTGGGAAAAACCTGATGAAGGGAAAAAGAGTACAACATTCCCAACTCCCAATGATTATATCATTTAATTATGTCTCCAAGACATCAATTATTACTATTATCTAATTATGTCTTCAGGACATGGGAGGAAGACCAAATGTAATAATGAATGGTCTCATTGAAAACTTATAAATCATGGAGAAGACCAAGAATTTCCATTAATTATAGATATCTATAATAATTTATATAATACCCTTGGATATCTGTTATGATGTATGATTGTCTCATTAAAAACCTTATCAAGGAAAAATCCTTCAGGGGAAAACACTTAATTAGGGGAAAATAGTACAATAACATCAAGTCCCCAAAGTATTTCCTCGTTAAAAACATTATTAAGAAAACCCAATGGAAAAAACTTGACTAAGGTAAGAAGAGTACAACCTTTAAATCTCCCATTCATAATGATCATCACTACATCATTTAACTCATATAATGTCCATGATCAATTCATAACCAAAACATTCAATTTTGAATTTTGGAATAATAAAAATTCATACTCTTTAGATTTAAATGAATAGGGAAGAATAGTAGCTTTTATCATAATATGATTTATTTTTAATTTAAAGGTACATATGCACATGTTCATGCATATACTTAAAGGATTTATAAAATGTGAATTTATAATTAATTATTTTTGGATAAGTATATTCTTCATTAACAACTTATGTATGAAATATATCACTCTTGGAAACAAGATATTTACTTATTCATTAAGGGTAAAACCATTAAAAAAAATCAATATTTCATCTTTAATATGATTAATTCAAAATACAAGGATATCCCATGCAATTTTATGATCAAATAATTTTTTCATTTCAGAAGACTCTTCAAGAGTTTATATGTTTTTCAAAACATCTTAAAAATATGATGAATATAATGATTCATACAAACCATGTGATGATAAATTCAATTTGTATTATTCCTTAACTTAATATGGATATATTAAATACATCTTATTAAATTTACCCCATAATTTATCATATTGGGTAAAACTCAGAATTTTTAATATGCTTTAGGAATTTTGAACCCTTATGGGATTCAATTAAATTTCCAAATATTTGAGAAAGAATATTTATTATAATAAGATCATCGATATTCAATAGTCTAGATAGTTTAGATAATCAATCCAAAACTTCATATATTGAGCATTTCATAAGTTTCTTTAATAATTTTGTCCAATTATTATGATGTTAGCATCTATCAAAATCGATTATCATTGATGAGTTATGAAAGCATTCAAATAAAATATATCATCAACAACATTTGATTGAGATCTAATAATTTTTCTCATACGAGTGTCACTTTAGGGACAAAATCTAAAAAGATATAATATTGTAGATATATTATTTTTCCTCTTAAATGGAAAATTTATTTATTACTTCATATTCATGATGAACAATGATTTTATATAATTAGTTCCACCACACTTTGGGTGTTTATAATCAGAATATTGATTTTCAACACTTTACATCCATAGTGTTGTGAGCAAATTGTCAATGGGTCCTCTGGACCATTTTAAAATATATACTCACTAGAAAAAAATAACACATGTGATCATTTAGGAGATGCATATTTCATATATATATATATCACATGGTAGGTGGTCACGCCCATATATACTTCTTGATAAGTATATGGGAAATTTATTTCCATAATAGAAACTAATGATATAAATAATTTAACTCAAAAATGGGTACCTCAGGGTAAATTATTATATTGGGGGCATTTATAATGACTTAATGATAATTAATTCATTGATAATTTTATAGACATGTATCCATTAAATAAATTAATCATTCTCCCCCTTGATGGATGTCTACTATGTTATCAATAAATCATTTCTCATGTATACTTGAATCAATATCTTTCATTATAATTGATCTTGGATAGACTAAACCATCATGTCATATATTTAAAGTGCCAGGATTGGTAAACTCATGGTTTACCATTATTGATTCAATTGTACATAAAAAATTATTTATAATCATTTTTATGAATGCTTGTTACATATCGAGGTACCTCTTTTATCCAGTGTCTCTATATGATATTCATTTTCAAGAATATCATTCATATATCTCATTAAGATTTCATATATAACAAATCATTAAGAATTTGTACTACTAGGTAGGGATATATTCACTCTTATGGAGTCATTAATTAACTTTCAATACCCGTAAATGTACTTATATGAGTATATACTAACTCATATATGAGATCTTCTAAAGCATTTAATAAAAATAATATTTATAAATATTTTTCTTCAAGAACTACACATATAATATTTCTAGGATCTTTCATTATGAAAACTCATATTTTTCTTTATAATTTCCACTTATGGTGGTATATGAATACATAATATAATCATAATGGGTTAGGCCCATCACCAAGCGAATTATTGTATATTTTACATCTTCTGGCCCAAATATTTTGGAACTTTAGTCCCAAATATTATTTTACAATACATCTACCTAGGATAGGATCCCCTACGTCTTTTGAAGCTAGTGAATGTGGCAGCGATAACCAATGTGGAAGAATCTTCTGGATTAAAAACTCACACCTTATCTCCATCCAAAATTATAATTCATAAATAACATTCATTTTATCAAATGAAGGAGATATAATTTGATCAAACCTCATCAACTCTCAAATATTCATGATAACACAAATTATATCAATTTTTTCATGAATAATTTCATTCACATTAAGGAATGAGATATAATAATTCAAACTACATTCACATCATGGAATGAATTCATTTATCATATTTCATGATCCATGAATGATAAATTATTATTTATCAATAACGATCATCTTTCATAAAATATAAATTTTATTGATTATTGTGATCAATTTTTTAACCACTATAGGTGGTAAAATCATTTTTATAAATTATATTGGATTATCAAGACTATGTAATTCAATCATTTCATTTATGAACTATAGGAATTTCTACATCCACTTCAAGGGATAAATGAATTACTTGAGATGATATTGATAATCCATAAAAATATGATAAATAATAATTTCTCACTTGACACTACTGGAAAACTAACATATACCAACGGTTTGGAACTATTGGTATTGGCCTCCAAACCGTTGGTATAGCCTATACCAACGGTTTGGAGAACCGTTGCCAAGTAAGCCGTTGGGATAGGTCTATACCAACGGTTTTGCAAAAACCGTTGGTATAGACCTATACCAACGGTTTTGGAAACCGTTGGTATAAGTAATATGAAAATCTATACCAACGGTTATGGAACCATTGGTATATGTATTTCAAAAAGAAAACATTCGCTGAGATTTGATCCTAGGACCCCTAGTTTATCATTGAACAACTTAACCACTAACCTAACATGACTTTTGTGAACATAATTACATAAATATATATATGTATTGTTATAATTATTTTAAATTTTGATTTATATAATGTTCTCGGTAAGAATATATGATAAAAATTCTCAGGACCTATACCAACGGTTTTGACAACTGTTGGTATAGTTCTTGATTCTGGAATTTATTCTAGGCTGAAGGTTGATTTCTAGGGGACCTTTCCCAATGGTTTTGGAGAAACGTTGGGATAGGTATACCCTTTCCCAACGGTTTGGACAAACCGTTGGGAAAGGTGTCCATAAAGTGGACTTTTCCCAACGGTTTTCCAAACCCGTTGGGAAAGGGTATACCTATCCCAACGGGTTGGCCAAACCATTGGGAAAGGTGGCCACAAAGTGGAATTTTCCCAACAGTTTGGCCAAACCATTGGGAAAGCCATACCCTTTCCCAACAGTTTGCCAAAACCATTGGGAAAGGTGGCCACAAAGTGGGATTTCCCAACGGTTTTTCCAAACCGTTGGGAAAAAGGACCTATACCAATAGTTTTTACAAACCGTTGGTATAGAAGAGTTGGGAAAAGTCATATTTCTAGTAGTGTGATATTGCTTGTAAAAGAACAATTATTGATAAATGAAGATATTCTTTAATATAATGTCAAAGGAAATTATTTTCATATCATCCTTTGTGGATGCATTATTTTATAAATATTAATAAAATTAATGGTGCTTTATATATATATATATATTTCATCAAACCACTTATAGAGGTTATATTATTATTATTAGATACAAACAATTACAACATAATGATCAATTATAGAACATAATATTCACCTTGAACTTGATTTAAAATCAGATCATGTGTATTTTCATTAAATTAAGGGAATGAAATAAATCATTTTCAATAAATTTTCTAATTCACTATAGGGAACAAAATAAAATTATTTTTTTGAGTTTTGTAGTGTCTTCAAGACAATAACATAAATATTAAATTCATGAAATTTTATAAATTTCATCCACTACAGGGGATGGATATATATAAAATATATTTACTCTTATTCTTCATGAACATTTAATTTCTCTTAATCATTTTATAATAAATAAAATGAAATAGAAAAGAAATAAAACAATATGATATTTACAAATATTCAAAGTAAAAATCATCTCCACCATGAACCTTTATAAAACATAATCAAACTTTACACCTTCAGGGTGAACAAATAATAAGAGATGAAATTTCATATTTCATGGCAAGATTATTGAACTTTGGCTTGATGTACGATAGGTATGTGATTATCAAACTTTGGCTTGACGTACGGTAGGTATGCGATATTCATCATTTGACCACCTCTGGTGGTGTTGTTTCATTATTTTATTTAATGAATAATATTTTTCATGAAATTGACCACATCAGTTATTAATTAAACACATTATCTCTAGGAAATGGAGTGAAATTTTTCATTTGTGATTCATTACAAATCTTCAAGAGCTCATTATTTTTCCCACAACAAAAGATTAAGAAAATAATATATTATTTTTAGATTCATCAAGAGGGGAAAATAAATGTAACAGTATATTGAATATAAAATAAGACTCACCTTCTTATGTAGCTCCTCGAATGAGTGATGTCACTTCACAAGTGAAAGAGTATGTCAAAATAAGAATGTTTATTAAAAAATGTCACATACCTTTTTCCCAAGAGATTTTTATTATGCTGATGATGGGGATGAAGGTAATTTCATAATGATGTGAAATGTGGAGAAAGAAATCATGCTAATAATGTGTGGGTAAATTGATCAAACTCCATTTGAAACTACGAATCATTTCAGAACCATAAATGTAAGATTGATCGTAGGTGAAGCACATCGTTGAGAAAGCATGCATAAAATTTTTGTATAATTATGATAATGAAGAATGAAAATACAAATAAAAGAGAAATAAAAAAGTAAAGAAGAAAATGTAGAGCCAAACATCCATCTAATTTCATTAAAATATCACCATATTTATAGAGTACATGAGATCTGATCCAACGACTGAGATTAATCCCTAGAATATTTAATCCAACATCCAGAATACTAATGGTTTGAGAATATGTATGGTTGGTCATTAAGAGGGAAATTAATTGGGAATTGAGGAGTCATTATCATTTTCATAATTATGAAATCCATTAATAATGTTTTATAATAATATATGATTATATGTTGTTATTTTATGGTTACGACATACAACCAAACACACTACTATAAAATGGGTTACGAAATCATCCTTCATGTGTACGATGGGCTACCACCTCGTGAAATGATGTCATTAATTTTTTACTTTACCGCCTCTCATTGTTGGGAATGATGATTTATATAAATTTATATATGATATTCATAACATAATTATACATATATATTTATTATATCATATATATCCTTTTTATATTATAACACATAAAGGATACGATAACGTCTCTCATATGTACGACGTACTACCACCTCATGAAGCAATGTTATTTATTTTCATTAACACATTACGTGGAAGTTAAAAAGGGTAAATATAATAAATATATGTAATATACATGAAATATTTATTATATTAATGACTTATTTATCATTATATAAATATAATATATCATTTCATTTTTATCTTCTCACTCATTAGGAAAAAATGATAACATTGTTCATTGATGTGTGGACTACCGCCTCCTCGAAGTAACACGATTCCTTTTTATCATAACCACATAAAAAAATTATTTATATAAGTTTAAATAACTAAAAATTATGGTATATATGCTATTATTATCATTTTTTATGATAAATGTTACTTAACTTCTTTCTATAATGGTCATTGTAAAATGGAAATGTTACTCATGCATCATACAACCTTCCATCACCATGATCGTAACATTAGTTCATTTTTCGTAAAGATATTTCATGATTGGTTTTAAAAGTATAATTTATTTATAAATATTATAATTATTTCATTATTATTAATTTGGAGATTTTTTAATAATAAACTATTTGACCATTGTCGACCCACCAAAGTCGTTTTCAACACATAAAATAAATCTAGTCAAAATATCAGATGTAAACTTAATTGATAAATTAATTATATATAACTAATTAATAAGTGAAATAAAATTAGTAATAAATTTTAAAAAGTTTATCAATAAATTAAATAATTAACATTAATTTATTATTCAGGAATATAAAGACACATGAGATGAATCACACTCAAGGTAAGGGACTTCATCTCAATTTCCTTTTGTTGAGGCATATCCTGATGTTATGTACCTTTATTATTTTATAAGATGAATATAAAACCAATTTTACATGATATACCATGAATTTATCTGTTATCATGGTATTTACTGTTTTTTAATGGTATTATTTCATGTGTATTATGATTTAAATACTTTTTAAATGATAAGGGACGTTTCTTCTAAATAAGTCTAATGTTAATGTTTTCCTTAAAACTCTATTTCTCTTCAATGTTGATATTTTAAATTATTTTTTGAAATGTTTTATATAGAAATAAAATATTTTTAAATTTTATTTTATGCCTATTTTACTTTACAGTTTTTCAAAAGGAATCTTTTTATGTGTTTTAAATGAAGCAACGCCAATGACTTTTCCTATTGCCGAGACTGTTATTTCATTTCTAGCTTCCTTTTTAGGATTACATGTTTTCTTAAATGAAAAAAATATATTTTTTTGGGTATTTTGGTATTGAAAATATGTTTTTAAAATAAAATGGTATTTTTGTATTCAAAAGTGATTTTCATACGAGTTTAGAAGAGTTTTTTGAATGATAAAATGATTTATTCATGTTGTGGTTCTTGGAAATTATATATGATGAGTGTGCCCAAATAATATTAAGAGATCCCATTATAGATTAAAATATGGGTGAACTTATATATCAATCCAATTCATTCGGTAGTCATTATGTTCTCTAGATAATTATATTGAAAGATTTCCATATGGTTAATCCAATTTGTAAGGGTTCTATAAGGGTTCCATGAGATGATGTCCCAAGGAAGCTAGATGAAATTTTTATTACTTATAACGATTTTTCATGGAAATAATTTTTTTTTATAAATCTAAAATAAATGATCTTTTTAATGTAAATATATTTTCATTTATGGGTAAAATTTTATATTTTCAAGAAAGGGTTTTTATGGGTTTTCATGTTTTTCACTGGACTAATGCTTTTCTAATTATTTATGTCACTTACTCATCTTTTTGTTATCATCCTATGTTTTTAAAATGTTTTTCATAGGAATTAATGATGGATGATGTAATGTAAGAGGTAATGTTGGAATTCATGAAGATTTTTCATAAAAACAATTCATGTTTTGATTTAAAATCTTATATGGTGCAGAAATGAATCTTGTTTAGAAGTTTTCAATTTGTATTATATGGTTTTATTATATATGAGTTATGACATAATTATCTAAGACAACAAGACTAAAAAAATCCTAAAATTGAAATAAATTAATTTTTTATATAAACTCAAGATTATTATAATGTTTTGGTGAGGTCCTTATAGTGGTAGAAAACAAAACATGTTGCGTTATGAAGGTGGTTGTCCACATAGTGTATGGACAATAGTTTTTTTCATAATGGATGGGTTATATAAAGAAAAAATGATAATAAACTTAATATAGTAATATTATTTTATATAAATGATATTGATATCATTATATTAGCATGTCTAGAATAAATTTGTGTGAAGATAATTAAGAGGAAAATCTAAGTATTTGACATTACTCATGTCATGGACTTGAATTTTACATGGAACTATCCTTGTAAATGAAGGCCTTATACCAATGAATGGTGAAAAAAAGATTTTTAAAATGATATATAGTTATAGTATGAGATAAATGAAATATTTTTAAAGAAAAATTTGAATGATGGGTTATCCTTGAATATGTGGGAGTTTTATAATTTTGTAAGTGAATGGAAGGGTAGTTTAATAAGTAACCCTTACATTTTCAATAATGTAAGGTTACTATCAAGTGTAAACGGAAAAGTTTTGGAAACATATGTGGGTATTGTGAGTTTGGGTATTAACTTACTTGAAACACTTCTTTTTGAGACAATTTTGAGTGTTTTATGGATTTTTAAGTTTTAAATTTTTCCCCAATTTACTTTTACCTCAGTAATTAATTTCTAACATTATTAATTAATTTTAATGAAAAAGATTAATAATTACCATTTCAAATAATTTTATACCTATTATTTCAAATTTGAAAATAATTTTATCAAATAAAATTTCTAAAGGTGTGAAAAGTTAATTTTATAATAAACACAGTTAATTGCATAAAAATATTTTTTAGAAAAAATAAAATTTTAAGCTTTAAATTTACATATAAGATTAAATTATCTTGGATAATAATTTTAATGAAATAAATTGATATATTATAAAAAATATATATTAGGCTTTCAAGGCAATTGAAAATATAATGTCCCTTTAAAATACATGATTTAAAGAAAATATTGAACAAAGTTTCTATATTTAGGTAACATATTAATTGGTTCTAAAAATGTTTTCCATAGGATTTATAAGTTCAAATAAAATTTTAAAAATACATAATTTTATTCCTTAAATAAATATTTTATTACATAAAAGGTTTTATAAATTCTTTGGTCATTATTATATAACAATAAAGTCATACAAATTACATATTTTGTGAAAGCAATATTTTTTTGACTAAGAACCAACCTTTTTAGAAAAAGATAAAAAAACATACTAATCTAATTTTGATATGATGAATTAAAAAATTAAGTTAATTTTTTCAATTTAAAATTATATTATTTAAGTTTTAAATAAATTCATAAATAACGAATCTTTAAAGGGAACCTTTTTTAATAGTTCAAATTATGATATTTACCTACTTGAGTAGGGTCTTGAGTGTTAAATTCTCTCCCCATAAATAATTTTTTCATCAAAATTGTGGTTCATATCAGCTATTAAAAAATGTGGATATTCATTCCTCATATCCTCTTTAGGTTCCCAGGTTTCCTCTTCTAGTCTGTGATTTCTCCATTAAATTTTCACCAATCGAGTTTTTTAATTCCACAATACATTCACTATAATATCAATAATCTATATAGGCTCCTCATTACAAGACAAGTTGATCTCCAGTTACATTCACTAATATGTGAGAACATGTGTTGGATATGAAATATATTTCATGAGTAATGAAGAATGGAATACATCATATAGTTGAAAATGATTGGGTGGAAATTCCAATCAGTAAGAAATAGCCCAAATTATTTATAATTCTTAAAAAGGTCTATTGTACCAAGTAATTAAATTTCCCCTTTTACCAAATCTCATAAAATAATTCCATGGTTAATCCTTCAAAAATAAATAATATTTATCTTTAAATTCTAAGTCTTTTTTAACTATTACCATATTTCTTTTTTCTTCTCAAGGTTGATTTAATATGACACCGAATAGTTAATAATATCGCAATTGTATCCCATATAATCAATGGGCCAAATAACCTTTCTACTCATAATTCTTCCCAATAGGTTGAAGTATGTAAAATCTTCCCATATAATGATTTTTATTGTGCTGTATGGATTCTCAAATAGAATCTATTATCGTATAAATATTCTAAGAAAGGTAGATACTGATCCCATATAACTTGGAAGTTAAGATAATATGATATCAACATGTCTTATAATGTCTAAATAGTACTTTTAAACTTCCCATAATTTTGGGGATGATAGGTGGATCTGAAATCTATCTTGGTATCAAGATCCCATTTAATATTCTTTTATATTTCTTATGCGAATCGAGTGTCCTGACCAGATACAATCAATATAGATAAACCATGAAGCCTTATGATTTCATTGATATAGATTTTGGAAAGGATCTAAAGGGGTAGATATTATTTTATTTCTAATAAAGAAACTTACTTAGTAAGATGATCAGTGATAAATAATATAACACCATTCTTCCCTGGAGTATTTGGGAGTCCAGTGAAAAATTACATTGAAACAATGTTCCACTTTCAAATAGGTATGGGAGGTGGTTTCATGACTCCCTTAGAATGTTCTATTTTATCTTTTACATACTCAAGCTTCATTCCATCCCACCAAAAATATTCTCTTAAATCCCTATATATCTCTATACTATAAGGGGGTGTAGAGAAATTTGAGACATGTGCTTCATCTAGCAGTTCCGTCTTCAATTTGAGTATGGATGAAACATATAACATCTTACAAAACATCAAAACTACATATCTATAGATAAATTCCATAAATTTACCATCATTTAATATATTAATATTACTTTTTATGTTATCATAATCATGTTGGGACTTCTCTATCGTTTTTAGTAAAGATGGTTTATCAATTGATTGAAAAAGGAAATATGGACCCCCTTACCTAAAAATCACAATATCTATTTTTACAATATTTCTCTATATATGATCATTATTAATCCTATTCATGGATATAACTCCATGGTAAATCCTAATAAATACATTAACCACCTTTTTCCCTTCCTAGTGTGGTAGTATATCGATAAATATTTTTCCTTGTGTTGTTCCATCCATCTTGTTTGTGTAATGTAGAGATCCTTATGAGAGAAGTTATACTTAAAACTATTATGGTTAGTATATATATATATAACATATTTTACTATAGATGTAGTTTATCTATAATTTCAAATAAAATATTATGGATACCTGCTCAAGGTCCTAAGTTGGATAACACTGTTCATGGATTTTAAATTTCCTTGATGCATAGAAAATAACCCTATCATTATGCATCCAGACACAACCATTTTCTTTATTCAATGTAGCACTATAAATTAAAAATAATTACTTACCTAATGGTAGATTTAATATTTGAACATTAACCAGTCTCCTCCTCATCTCATAAAAAATGTGACGGCTTGAGCATTGTTCACTAATAAGTAACCATATCTGATTAGCCACATGGCCATAAGTGTGACTTTACATATGTTAGAGGATAATGACTAGTAGAGAGGGTCTATGGTGGTATAATGGAAATACTATAATCTCTTTATCATAGTGTAAAATATTTAATAATATATAATTAGTATAAAAATAATAAACAGAAAGCAACTGACGTAAACCATCTAGATAAATGATGACATACATAATCAATAATCATTGTCGTATACCAAAGATTTCATGTATACATGCTATAAAAACAAGGAGTAAAGGGAATAGTATAATAGGTATTTATAAATACATGATATACAAAAATAAAAAAAATGATACAAATCTAAAACTCAATAACATCCCAAGCACTAGCTCGACCCTCTACTTTTATACTTCAACCTAGGATAGAAATCTAGCATCTATAGCTGCGAACTTATATTTATCCCTACCCGCATCCATGAAGTTTATTCATGTACCAAATGGTGGCCTGAAAATGGTGGAGTAAAATTCAGTAGGATATCACCAACTTCATCTAATACTTTCCAGTCTATGAATATAAAATGAACAGTGTGTAATTATAATGAAAAATTAAAATTGTAGGATAAAATGAATCCAAACCAATTCAGGTTCATAGGGGATACCAATCTGAATAAACCTAATTGATCCTAAACCAAAATGAATCTGATTATATTTTATCATATATATATATATATAATAACTACTATCCATAAACCTAGGCATACACCTATGGTGTCCAAGTATAATATCTTATAGTAAAACTATGACCTTAGAAGGTCAGGAAAAATCATAGATATCAGTGGTGATGATGAAAATAATGTATCGAGTGATATCTAGGTGTGAACCCTCAAAATTTCACTTCTATACTAATAAATCTATCAATACCTAGGAGAAAGTCCTGAGTATCCTTGAACTAGACTTTATGTGATCCTAAAGAAAAAATATGAGGATTTCTGTATCCTAATAAATCAAGTTGAATCCATGGAATTAATCTAAAGAATTATAAATTTTCAAGAAGGAAACATATGAGTCAATAGAGCCACACTAAGGTATTTATCAAATCTAAGACAAGGACCAAATCCAATAGGGGTTTCAACAATTGGAAAACACATCAATAAATTGGGTGGAATCTTATGGTTAGTCAAGGTAGTTCTAGCTGGGGAATCAAAGACTTTCCTAAGGAAGACTTTTCTATAACAGTATATAAAGTCTATAATAATATCCATAAGCATGTTTTGTCATTCATCAAACCAAGTACATTATTTATCCATTTCATCTTTCATTTTAACTAGTTTAGGCATGGGTATAATTCACAATTTAACGTGGGCCAAGTGACATGGACCTAACCCATATATTTTATTAAATTCATTCAACCAATTTATTTAAGAGACAATCCAAACCCACATTAAAAGGTTATTTGATCATCAAGGCATGTTGGAAATTTAAATAGAATATATAAATACACATCTGACATAATGGATCATGTTGAGGTCATCAATATATAACAACATTAAGGATCTATAGGTTTATCTAAATTAAGGTCTAATAATTTAATAATAAATTACACATTTTTAAGGAAACATGTGGGAAGTCCTACATGAGGCATAATGACACCTAATATAAATAACTATAATTTTAGGGAAAAGTACAAGACCACCTAACTAAGAATGGCAGATGAACCCTCATCTAACATCAACCTCTGATTTTGAATGGAATGATAGAAATTAGAGAAACTAGACAAACACCCAGATAATAGGGCATACGAGCTCTCACAGAGATAACATCTAATATGGTGATAGAAATAGAGAAATAAAACATGAATATTCATATACTTATAGATAAGGATTTAACACAATAAATAGTGGTTGATTCTATTATTGAATATGGTAGATATCTCACATCCTAGGTGAAGGAAAAGTTGTAGCTTCCAATGAGGGGTTTACCATGTGAATGGGGAGAAGAAAGGAGGAGAGGAAATGTTGAAGGAAATAAGATAATAATGCTATAATCACCCTTTTTAAAGTGGAACACTATTTTCCTACATGATTTTCCTAGACATACACCAACTGTGTGGTCTTATCTATATGGGAGGGCACATATCACATGACCATGGTGCATGGTTAGACAAAACATGCATAGCTCATGAATTCATACTATTAAATGAAACCCCCTCGAATGTTTCATGAACATGGTTAGATAAAACATGTGAAAACTATATGATTAACATCTACAATTTATTATTCGTTTTTTATAGACATCCTTCCACTAACCAAAAATTTCTTTAACTATGTTCCTCCCTTACTAGGCTGCATGATTGAGCTATATAGTTAGTAATAACCATGAAACAACCATGATCCTTAGTGTGATCCTCAAAAAAACTAGAAATTTGGTATTTTAATCATGGACTAATTCTCTTGAAACCTATATGAACTCATTATATTTTTCCATATAAATAAAACCAAAGGTTTATAATGAAATTAGTAGGATCTATAACTATACAAAAACTGGGATCTTAAAACCTATCCTATTTAAATAATCTCATCCCAAATTTTATATGAGGATGGTTAATATATATCCATGAATATATCTAGAAACTATACATGTTTATTGGACCCTCTCCCCTAAGTATCATCCTCTACATGGTCGTAATTCCATAGCATATGAACTAGAGGAATTAACCTAACTTGAAGAGTGTTCATGCTACAATCAGTAATATAAACTGAATAATCCTTAAAATAAGCATCGGTATCTAACTCAAATTACTCAAGAACAAAAGCATGAGATGGTTCAGAATGATAACAGTGATGCTGAGAAAAATAGAATACGTTTTTCATGGCTTGATACCTCTGAGGTATATCTATAAAATAGGATAATGGTCCAACTCTCTCGAAGACCTAAAAAGGTCCGAAAAACCTAAGTGATAGATTCCATTGTCTTTGAATCTATTGATTAACTAATATAGGTGAAATATGCAATAAGACCTGATCTCACACCTCAAACTATAGAGTTCAGTAATGACAATTGACATAATACTTCTACTTAGACTGAGTTGTAATGATATGATTCCTGAAAAGTTGTACCAGCTCTGATGTATACTAAACAGGATGTGGTCTTAGCAACTCTACCTATTCTACCTCTAACATTCATAGAGTTGATCAACATGACCAATCTTACAAGGCCTTGTAAGGATACTTCTGAATAATCACTTGAAAGATATTATTATTAGAAAACTTAATAAGAGGTAAATGTTTCTCCCAAAAAACTATAAAATCAAGGATGAATTCCCTAAGAATGTATTCTAACAAATGTATAGAATGTTGGGATTTACTATTGGTCTGAGGGTGGTATGTTATACTCAAAAGTACCTATAAACCCAATGCCTTCTACAACCCATTCCAAAACCATGAAGTGAACTGAGTGACCCAGTTGGATATGATAGTATGTGGAACCCCATGAAAGAATATAACAACCTAAATATTTATCCTTCCAAGTCCATCCACTTATAAGGTCTCCCTAATAGGCAATAAACGGGTGCCATTCATCATCCTATCAACAACTACCCATACTATATCACTGCAGAACCCTAGGATGCCCTGAGAGGGAAAATGTGAATCAGGGTGTCAAAATTTTCTTTTAAACTATCTGATCTTGTTCCCATGTTGGTAGGAATTTGTTAAACCTATATGATGTATATAAACAGTAATTAAATAATCACATGCAAAGGAACCCACAACACTTTTACTTGGTTCACCACAAAGGGATACATCCAAGGAGCATACACCAAAATTGTATCAGTCATACCAAAATCCACTAATATTTACTAGTTGTGGAGTACAAGAGTTCGAACATAGTCACTCTGTTCCAGGAACACTTCCTTTACAATAATTTAGGTATATCTCACTATGACCCTCAGAACACTTCTGTCAAATCCCCCTTTCTCACTACCATGGGAGAAGTTTTACTCAGTTTATAGACTTGAAGGTATATTCAACATATTTTCATTGAAGTCTTTGTCTCAGTCCAGTTTGAGACACTACTTTCATTGAAGTCCTGAATTGATGCACTTGAAAGCACTGATCACACAAAATGGACATTCAAAATCCTTCCAGAAGCTTAACACTACCCTTGCACACAATACCTGAACATGAACACAATATTTGAGATATGTCGCACAAGATGAATTTCACACAATCCCTACTTTCCATGCAACCCTTATCTTTCACACAGTTATACCAAAGGGTTCACTTGGTCTTTTCAGACTAAAGGAACACCTTGTGTGCAAACTTTCTACAATTCTTTTGCACACAAATATTTCAAACAGCAGATCAACTAGAATTTCATTGGAAAATTCTTCTTGTTCTTCCATGGGGTAGTTGCTTATTTATAGGCCTCAATGACCCCATGTGAAATTTTTTTACACGTCTTTGTCAGTGCACACAATATTCTTCATGAGCATGTAAGACCCCTTTTGACATCACATTGGGCATGCAAGATTCTTCCACGCACCCTCATCTTTCATGCACATTTATGTCTTTGGTGCACTTTTTTCCTTTTCCATATTTTAACGCACTGATCTCCAGTTAGGCCTTGTGTGCATATTTCCAAACACCCTTCAATCTTGCATGAAACTCCCTTTTCCAAAAACACTTATCTCTATATTCCACTTTCTGGACCAAAAAAATTGGCAAACATTAGAAATTTATGCCACCTTCAATACTGTTGCCCACTTGAACTATATGACCCATTTACAGGAAAACTTTCTGAACTTCCAATGAGGATTGAAAAAAAACAAAAACCATACTCCATTTCCTGCATATAAAAGACATGGTTCCAACAATATCCCCCTTTTGGTTTGTTGGAAATCTCTAGAAAAAATCAATAGATCACCAGCCACTATAAAAACCTGAAACACAAGAATCAAATTAGCCAACACTCTAAGTCTACGTGAGAAATGACTAGGGTAGAAAAAAAGAGGGGAATATTGAATTGGGTTGTCATGTTTTTGAATTCTTAAAGATAACCAAGATATTATATTACTATTTAACATAAGCATTACATGTCTTGAATGTATTCCTTCTCCTCCTAACATCGAATTTTCATCGTGTCACAGAAGCATTAGATGTTCATTACATGTTCTAAATTTATTCCTTCTCCCCAATTGACAAAAAACCCAAAGATCAGTATTTGACCATTGTACAGCTCAAAACACCCCTGGATACTATCTCCCCCAAAAACCTACATCACATCCAAAAATAGATTAAAAACACTTAACATAACTGGGGAGAGGGGGAAATTCGTAGTCTCCTTATGCACTAGGAGGTGGCTGAACACCGAGGTTGAACCGATACTTCTCAAACACATCCATTGATAGCAGCTTGGTCATAATGTCATCCACTTGCTCATTTGTTCCCATAGGTTCCATGTTGATCATGCCTTGTTCAACATTTTTCCTTGATGAAGTGATATCTAAGTTTAGTAAGTTTCGTACAAGAATGATGAACATGATTATTCATAAGATCAATTTCGCTCTTGTTATCACAATAAATCACTATTGGTTGTTTTACCTCAACACCTATTTTAGTCAGTTGGTGCTTTATCCAGAGTAACTGAGTGAATTCCTTTGTAGAGGATATATATTCATCTTCATTAGTACTAAAAGAAGTACTTTCCTATTTCTTGCATAACCAGAACACACATTTCTTCCCAATATAGAATGCTCCCCCACTAGTAGATTTTATGTCCACTACATCCCCATCACAATCAGTATCCAAAAAATAGATAATTCATTATCTTTTCCCACAGCAAAGAATAATCCCTAATTTTGGGTACCTTGAATGTACCTCATGATTTTTTTAACTGCCACCATATATTATTTCTTTGGATTACTTTGAAAGTGGGTCGCTAAAAATGTTGCAAAGAAAATATCTAACAATGTCACTGTGTCACGACCCGACCTCGGGGCCCGTGCCGTGACTACCCCAAGCCCGCCTTCCATAGGCCAGGGGCTGGCGACTAGCACCAAGGCGTAAAATCCCGGTAAACAGGGAAGGCATTGCCTTTATAAGTAACAACCACCACAGAGTTAGCAAGCGGAAAGTAACTACAAGTGCAGAAAAGTAAAGGGGGCCGGAATACAAGCCCAACTGAAAGTACAACTGAAAAAGTAAAGAACAACAACTGAAGAAAAGACGGCGGCCTCGTGTCGTCCACTGGCAATCCCACCTGAAGGGTGGGTACAGATAGCCTCCAGGCTCCTCGGGTCCCACGTCCGCTCCGAGCACGTCCCGCCCAGTGGTCCACCTCCAGGTACCGTCCTGCTCCATGCCCCAACCGAGATCAGCGCTGTCCGTCGTCTGCATCCAACACAACAAGGTGCGGGCATAGCCCGTGCAGGGGTGAGTATAAGCTACTCAGTAAGGACCCCGAGACCCCCGAAGGTCTCCCGAAATCCACAAAGGATATAGCACAAAAGAAAGATGCAATCAAGAAGTAACATCTGACTCGACTTAGGTATATGCCCATACATATACCTAAGTCCCCAATTCTAGCTCTGCTCACGAGCTCAAGAACAACTCAATCCACGCAGGAAAGCAAGACTCAAATCCACAAGGAGAGTAAACAGTAAATCCACAAAGGATAGTTCAACACAAACCACAAAGGAGAGTAACATAAGATTCAGCTCAACCAGGTATACTTTTTCAGATGACGTCAAAGATGATCACTGATCCATCTAAGTCGTCGGAACCACGAAAGATCGATAGGTACTAACCCCCGCAAAAGACCCACACAGGATCGGGCTCACACAGAACCTGTAGGCAGTGGCTCACACAGAACCGGTAGTAAGGACCCACATAGGATCGGGCTCACACAGAACCTGTAGCACTGATCCACGTAGGATCGCTGAGTGCAGTAGTCGACGCAGTCCACTGAGGATCTCTGCACAGTCGTCGCCGCAGTCCACGAAGGATCTCTGCTCTGCCGTCGTCGCAGTCCACTGAGGATCTCTGCTCTGCCGTCGTCGCAGTCCACGGAGGATCTTTGCTCTGTCGTCAAAGTCACAGCCAGCGCTAGGGTTCCCGCACACAGCGAGCTCGTTTAGGGGGGTCCGCTCCACGAGCCGAGAGGCTGATACATCAACTGACACGTAGTCCGAAGTTGATGTATCCAAAAGTTCCGTATCGACAACAGGATCTCAACGCAACAGACGGCGCGTCAATCGGACGCCCGGTCTGAGAGTTATTGGCATTTTCGCCCCAGGGGCCCGGTTGGTTTTTAGGGAAAAACCAACCCGACCGTACTCCGCCTGTATCCGATCCTCGGGTGGAGTATGCCAAAAGTTCCGTCTCACTTAGAGGAAACTACCACAGCTGACGGTACGTCGATCGGACGTCCGTAGCTCAAGTTATGAGCGTTTCCGCTCCGAGGGCCCTGTTGGTTTCGTGTACGAACCAACCCGGCCGAACCCAAAGTCTTACGACACCTTGATTATAATATACCGAAACGACCGTATCGATCCAAGGATCGCGTAGCCGCTGACGGTTCGTCAATCAGAGGTCTTAGGCCCAAGATATGGGCAAAAGACCGAAGAAGGCCCGGAAACGGGGGTTCTGGGTCCGGGGCGACCCGCCCCGAACCACCCCTGGGTCGGCCCGACCCGGCTAGGCCGGGTCCGGTCCGGCCTGGGCGCGGCCCGGCCGACCGGACCGGCCGGCTCGGCTTCGGCCGAGCGGCCGAAGAAACCGCCGCGGGTTTGACCCGCGGCTTGGAGAGACGCGGCCCGCGCGGGCCGCGTGCTGGGTGGCCGGACCGCGGACGCGGTCCGGCGGTTCGCCGCTGCCACGGCTCGGCCGCGGTGGAATTTCCGGCGGCGCGCCGGGCGCTGCCGCCTCCGGTCGCCGGCGCCGCCGCCGCCTTCCGCGGGCCGCCGGAGTTGCTCCGGTGGCCCGTTTTGCCTCCCGTCTGCGCCATTGCTCCTCCCGGGGGCCGATCTTCACTGCGGGATCAACGGATCGCCCTTGCCGCACGGTTCGTCGTCGTCCGCCAAATCCGCACAACAAAAAGATCGGCGGAGGGTTGCCGGGTCTTGTTCGTTAGATCCGCACCCTCCGCGTTAGTCATAAACAACGGGAGGAAAAGAAAATAATCAACAACAATTTTAATTAAATTAAAATTGTTCGGAGATCAGGTTCTTTATTTTAAAAGAATAAACACGGGGAATAAAATACTCCAACAACCCTTACCTTGTCGTCGTCGGACGTGAGGTCGTCGCGGAATCGCTCGTCGCAGGAGGAGGGGATCGTCGCGTCGTTGCGGAGGAGACGTTCGTCGCACCGCGGGAAAAACGTCGCGCCGACGATCTCCGGATCAAGATCAGACAGATTTAATTAATTTAAATCCGTTGATATCGAATTATAAAATGGGGAGAATTAGAAGATTCGATTCTCACCTTTAACCGCTGATCGTAGGTCCGCCGCGGAAGAAGAGGCGCCGTAGAAGAAGAAGGAGAAGGTCGCGGAAAAGTTTGTTGACGTCGCGGATCGTGCGTCGTCGAATTCCGGTTCCGGCGTTCTTCGCGTTCTTCGCGTTCTTCGCGTTCTTCGCGGGGAGGGTGGAGGTTTAGAGGATCTCGCACAACAGGAGGATCCTCCAAAATAGACAAGTTTGTCTATTTTATTATTTTGCCAACAAACGCAAAACGCGTAAGTAACGACCCATTAAATTCGTTGAATTAATTCAACGAATGAAACAGCCCATTTAATTCACGAAATAAACCGCCCAATTAAATGGTCTGTTAAGAAATAAGGAAAACGCGTCGGTTGACTTTTCAGTTACTTTGACGGGTTTTCGCGGGTGCGTTACTTAGCGAAAGAAACGGCGGGGCTCGTGCGGGCCCTGCCTCACAAATATCCTACCAAGAGGGTAGGATATTTCCGGATAGCACCCTATCCGCTTTAACTCAGTTCAAGTGGCTTCGAAGTGACTTCCAAGCAGCTTAAGTGAAATAAAATAAAGTTGTCGCACAAATTTTATTTTATTTCTGTCTTAAAGCCCCAAAATTTAAAAACCACGTCTGAGCAAACGCAACTCCGGAAGAGGCGTTTCTAAGAAAATACCGGCACTGCGATTTCATCGGTGCCCTCAGAATTTGATTCCGGGCACCGGTTCAAAAGATAGAAAAACCCGCTCGTCCGTTCACTGAACGTACCCGAGCCAAACATCGGAAATTGATTCCGGGCACACCGGGCCTCGGAATCAGGTGCCGTCTGAAGCTGCGCTCTTGTAAAATTCCAAAGAAAATTAAGAAAAAAATTTCCTTGAAATTTGCGGGTCTTTACATTACTCCCACCTCAGGGCTTTACGTCCCCGTAAAGATACATCAAAAACTAGGGGAACAAATGGGGGTACTGAGCACGCATCTGAGCCTCCCGCTCCCAAGTGCTCTCCTGGAGGTTCCCGTGCTGCCATCTGACGCGCACAAGAGGAATCGACCGCCCACGTAGGACCCACTCCTGTCGATCCTCGATCTCCACTGGGACCTCCGCAAAAGTCGCCCCATCGTCCACGTCCAGCTCCCCAAAGTCGATGATGTGCGTCGGGTCGTGCACGTATCTCCTCAGCTGAGACACGTGAAAGACGTCGTGCACCCGGTGCAACTGAGGTGGTAGAGCCAGGCGATAAGCCACCTCTCCTATCCTACTGAGGACCTGGAAAGGCCTGATGAAGCGTGGAGACAACTTGCCGCCTCGGCCAAATCTCCGTAAACCACGTCGAGGTGAGACACGCAAAAAGACGTGGTCGCCATCCTCGAACTCTAGTGGCCTCCGCCTCCTGTCAGCATATGACTTCTGCCGGCTTTGAGCTGTCCTCATCCTCTCCTGGATGATCTGGACCTTCTCTGTCGTGGCTCGGACCATCTCTGGTCCCACGAGTGCTGACTCCCCAGGGTCTGTCCAGCACAACGGTGATCTGCAGGGTCTGCCGTACAACGCCTCGTATGGTGCCATCCCGATGGTGGAGTGGTAGCTGTTGTTGTACGCGAACTCCACCAAGGGTAGGTGGTCCTCCCATCTACGACCAAAGTCGAGAACACATGCACGCAGCATGTCCTCGAGTGTCTGTATGGTCCTCTCCGTCTGGCCATCCGTCTGAGGGTGGAAGGCTGTGCTCAGATGGAGCCGCGTCCCGAACGCCTCCTGCAACCCCTTCCAAAGCCGGGAAGTGAAACGAGCATCTCGATCGGAGACGATAGACGATGGCACACCATGAAGCCGTACGATCTCCTGGACGTAAATACGTCCCAAGCTCTCCACTGAGCCCTGCTCTCTGATGGGTAAGAAGTGTGCCGACTTGGTGAGTCAGTCGACAATCACCCAAATGGAGTCGTGACCTCTGGAAGTGCTTGGAAGTCCAGTCACGAAGTCCATAGATATGCCATCCCACTTCCACTCCGGGACCTCCAAGGGCTGTACCAAGCCTGCTGGTACCTGATGCTCTGCCTTCACCTGCTGGCAGGTGAGGCATCGTGAAACGAACTCTGCCACAACTTTCTTCATGCCCGGCCACCAGTGCTGTCGTCTGAGATCCTGGTACATCTTCGCCACTCCGGGATGCACCGCCAAGGGAGAAGTGTGAAACTCTCTCAGCACCTCCTCTCGTAAAGCGACTGGTACGAAGGTACGTCCTCTGAAAAGGATGTCGTGCTCTGCTCCAAGGGAGAAACCATCAGGCGCCTGACCTGAGGATATCAGTGCACGCCGGGTCTCACAGTCAGCGTCCCCACACTGAGCCTCTCTGACCCGCTGTAGAAGTGGAGGAGAGACTGTGAGAGACTGAAGAAAGGCTGCTCCGTCTCTATCCACGAAGGATATCTGTAAGGAGGCTAGCTGCTCCGTCGCCTCCTCAAGTAGCTGAATGCCCGTCCTCCTGCTAAGTGCATCGGCTACCACGTTCCCCTTCCCAGGAGTATAGACTATCTCAAAGTCATAGTCCTGGAGGAATTCAAGCCATCTCCGCTGTCTCAGGTTCAGGTCCTTCTGAGAGAAGATATACCTGAGACTCTGGTGGTCAGAAAAGACTGTGAAGCGTTCGCCCATCAGATAGTGCCGCCAAGTCTTCAGAGCGAAGACCACTGCTGCTAACTCCAGGTCATGAGTGGCGTAGTTCTGCTCATGCGGCCTCAACTGACATGATCCGTAGGCGATCACGGCCCGCTCCTGCATCAGGACGCACCCGAGTCCAGTCCCTGACGCATCGCAGTAAACTACGTATCCAACTCCCTCCTCAGGCAACCTCAAGATAGGTGCGCTGGTCAACCTCTGTCTCAGCTCCTGGAAGCTCTGCTGACATCTGTCTGACCACACGAAGGGTTTCCCCTTATTCGTCAATGCTGAGAGTGGTGCCGCAACTCTGGAGAAGTCTGGAATGAATCTCCGATAGTATCCGGCTAGGCCCAAGAAGCTCCGCACCTCCGTCACGCTCCTGGGTGGCTCCCAAGCTAGCACTGCCTCGATCTTCGCGGGATCCACTGCAACTCCCGCCTCAGAGATGACGTTTCCCAAGAAGTGGACCTCACGTAACCAGAACTGGCACTTTGAGAGCTTTCCATAAAGCTGGTGCTCTCGGAGCGTGTCTAGCACAACTCGCAGGTGGTAGGCATGCTCCTCCTCAGTCGTCGAGTATACCAAAATGTCGTCAATGAAGACCACGACAAATCGGTCGAGGTATGGCTGGAAGATCCTGTTCATGAGGCTCATGAACACTGCTGGAGCATTGGTTACGCCGAACGGCATAACCAAGAACTCATAATGGCCATACCGACACCTGAAGGCCATCTTCTGCACGTCCTCGTCTCGAACTCTGAGCTGATGATAGCCTGACCGGAGGTCTATCTTCGAGAACCACCGCGCTCCCTTGAGCTGAATCTTAGAGGTCATCAATCTGTGGCAGCGGATACTTGTTCCTCACTGTCACCTGGTTCAGGCGACGATAGTCGACACACAGTCGCAAGCTCCCGTCCGCCTTCTTGGCGAACAAAATCGGGGAAGCCCAGGGTGAAACACTGGGTCGGATAAACCCCTTGCTCTGCAAGTCCTCCAACTGTACCCGCAGCTCCCGAAGCTCGGCGGGGGCCATCCGATATGCTGGAGTAGATATCGGGGCTGTCCCGGGGTACAAGTCGATGTAAAAGTCTACCTCTCTACGAGGAGGTAGCCCTGGAACGTCGTCGGGAAAGACGTCCACGTACTTGTCCACCACTGCAGGAAAAGCTGGACTCCGCACGTCCACTGCTCCTAGGATGAGGCTAGCCAACTGATGAGATATGGGCTGCACTCTCCTCCGCGGAAGTCCATCCTGTGCTGCAAAGGTTCCCTTCTCGCCGGTGAAGGTAAACCTGCTTCCGTCGGTGCGAACACATCGCACCTTGCGCCTAAAACAGTCGATCTGGGCATGAACCGTGGATAGCCAATCCATGCCCAAGATGACGTCGTAAGGCCTCGACGCCGCTACAAGGAGATCCCAGCCGAATCTCTCACCTCCTAGAGTAAGCTCACACTGCCGGCACCAGTGCGTAATCGTCGAGTCTGCTCCCGTAGGAGTCTCTAGCCGTAAGGATCGAGCCAACGGCTCAGTCGGAATCTCCGAGCTCCGAACAAGGGAAGAGGCTATGAAAGAGTGACTCACTCCTGTGTCTATAAGTACTGCAGCAAGGGTGGAATAGACACAGATCGTACCTCGAATCATCTCTGGCATGTCGGGGTCGTAGGCGTCCACTACCTGGAGCTGGGCCTGTCCCTGCCCGCCAGCTCCCTGTGGTCGAGGTGGCCCTCCTGGTGGTGGTGGGGGTAGAGCCTGGAAGCGTCGCCCACCACCCGCTGCTCGGCCAGATCCTCTGCCTCGTCCGCCTCCTCCCTGCAGACCGCCACGGTCGACCCTCTACCTCTGCCTGGGTGGCCCCTCCACCGACTGCTGCTCCTCTGATCGGCGAGTCGGGCAGTCACGAGCCATGTGACCCTGCCCGCCGCAGGAGTAGCACAACCTGCCTCTCGGAAGGCTGGCACTCCACTGTGTGCCCCGCACTGCTGAGCCGGTGTCCTGAGGCCGTCTGCGTGGGGGTC
Source organism: Viscum album (assembly GCA_963277665.1). Lineage (NCBI taxonomy): Eukaryota > Viridiplantae > Streptophyta > Magnoliopsida > Santalales > Viscaceae > Viscum > Viscum album. The sequence continues at coordinate 740,783,659 of OY728137.1, forward strand.
TGGTCTGCCTGGACCCGAGAGTCATCCGTCGGCTACCTGCTGCCGAAGACTCAGCTACCTGCCGCCCTGCGCTAGGTCTCGCCGCTGAAGAAGGCTCTGCCAGGAAGCTCTCGATCAGGAGGGCTCACTCCAGCACTCCCGCCTGGGTCGGAATGCTGAGGGAGATCAGCGACGCCCGAATCTCCTGTCGCAAGCCCTGCTCGAAGGTCCGGGCCCGGAAGAAGGGGTCCCGTACCATGTCGGTCGAGTAGCGAGATAGGTCAGTGAACCTCGCCGCGTACTGAGCGACCGTCATGCTGCCCTGGCGCAGCTGGAGAAGCTCCTGGATGCGCACCGCTCGGAGGGTGGCCGGGACGAACTCAGAGCGGAAGAGGCTCTCGAAGTCCGTCCAGAGCAAGGATGCCTCATCGTGAACCTGGAGCATCAAGCTCCACCATCGTCCTGCTGCCGCCTGCAGGAGGCTCGCCGCGAGAATCACCATGAGATCCGCTGGTGTCCTCACTAGCCTAAAGATCCGTACCACCACCTCTAGCCAGTCCTCGGTGGCCTGGGGGTCCGCCTCACCGCGAAACCTGGGCGGTCGCTGGCTCTGAAACTCATGTAGTGCCCTGAGGCGACGTGCATCGTCAGCGTCTGGTACTGGTAGCATCGGTGGCTCGGCGGGTAAAGCTACCGCCGGTGCCACTGCTGGCAAAGGGCCCTGCACCGAGGCCTCATCGCTCGGTGGGCTGCCGTCGCGCCCTACACTCGGAACCCTAGCTGGCTGTCGTCGCGGGGCCATCCTGAAAAGGAGAACAAGAGCACCACAGTCAGAACAGTATACCTGGTGAGCTGGCACAAGTAATCACAAGGAAAACCTGAGACTTTCATAAAGCAGATCAGTACACCCGGTGAGCTGACACAAGTAATCACGAAGAAAACTTGAAACACACACGCAATCAATGTTTTCATGCATTAAGTCGGAAATCAGGAGTCAGGGTCCTGGTGTACGGATACGTCGGCCGCCGCACCAACACTGGGCTCCCTGAACTGATAACCACACTCAATACACTAAACACTATTGCTTCATATAGAAAGAAAAGATGATGAGAGTCTGCGGTAGAACCGACCACCTTTGATACCAATTTGTCACGACCCAACCTCGGGGCCCGTGCCGTGACTACCCCAAGCCCGCCTTCCATAGGTCAGGGGCTGGCGACTAGCACCAAGGTGTAAAATCCCGGTAAACAGGGAAGGCATTGCCTTTATAAGTAACAACCACCACAGAGTCAGCAAGCGGAAAGTAACTACAAGTACAGAAAAGTAAAGGGGGCCGGAATACAAGCCCAACTGAAAGTACAACTGAAAAAGTAAAGAACATCAACTGAAGAAAAGACGGCAGCCTCGTGTCGTCCACTGGAAATCCCACCTGAAGGGTGGGTACAGATAGCCTCCAGGCTCCTCGGGTCCCACGTCCGCTCCGAGCACGTCCCGCCTAGTGGTCCACCTCCAGGTACCGTCCTGCTCCATGCCCCAACCGAGATCAGCGCTGTCCGTCGTCTGCATCCAACACAACAAGGTGCGGGCATAGCCCGTGCAGGGGTGAGTATAAGCTACTCAGTAAGGACCCCGAGACCCCTGAAGGTCTCCCGAAATCCACAAAGGATATAGCACAAAAGAAAGATGCAATCACGAAGTAACATCTGACTCGACTTAGGTATATGCCCATACATATACCTAAGTCCCCAATTCTAGCTCTGCTCACGAGCTCAAGAACAACTCAATCCACGCAGGAAAGCAAGACTCAAATCCACAAGGAGAGTAAACAGTAAATCCAAAAAGGATAGTTCAACACAAACCACAAAGGAGAGTAACATAAGATTCAGCTCAACCAGGTATACTTTTTCAGATGACGTCAAAGATGATCACTGATCCATCTAAGTCGTCGGACCCATGAAGGATCGATAGGTACTAACCCCCGCAAAAGACCCACACAGGATCGGGCTCACACAGAACCTGTAGGCAGTGGCTCACACAGAACCGGTAGTAAGGACCCACATAGGATCGGGCTCACACAGAACCTGTAGCACTGATCCACGTAGGATCGCTGAGTGCAGTAGTCGACGCAGTCCACGAAGGATCTCTGCTCTGCCGTCGTCGCAGTCCACTGAGGATCTCTGCTCTGCCGTCGTCGCAGTCCACGGAGGATCTTTGCTCTGTCGTCAAAGTCACAGCCAGCGCTAGGGTTCCCGCACACAGCGAGCTCGTTTAGGGGGGTCCGCTCCACGAGCCGAGAGGCTGATACATCAACTGACACGTAGTCCGAAGTTGATGTATCCAAAAGTTCCGTATCGACAACAGGATCTCAACGCAACAGACGGCGCGTCAATCGGACGCCCGGTCTGAGAGTTATTGGCATTTTCGCCCCAGGGGCCCGGTTGGTTTTTAGGGAAAAACCAACCCGACCGTACTCCGCCTGTATCCGATCCTCGGGCGGAGTATGCCAAAAGTTCCGTCTCACTTAGAGGAAACTACCACAGCTGACGGTACGTCGATCGGACGTCCGTAGCTCAAGTTATGAGCGTTTCCGCTCCGAGGGCCCGGTTGGTTTCGTGTACGAACCAACCCGGCCGAACCCAAAGTCTTCCGAAACCTTGAGTATAATATACCGAAACGACCGTATCGATCCAAGGATCGCGTAGCCGCTGACGGTTCGTCAATCGGAGGTCTCAGGCCCAAGATATGGGCAAAAGACCGAAGAAGGCCCGGAAACGGGGGTTCTGGGTCCGGGGCGACCCGCCCCGAACCACCCCTGGGTCGGCCGAACCGGGTCGACCCGAACCGGGTCGGCCCGACCCGGCCCGACCCGGCTAGGCTGGGTCCGGTCCGGCCTGGGCGCGGCCCGGCCGACCGGACCGGCCGGCTCGGCTTCGGCCGAGCGGCCGAAGAAACCGCCGCGGGTTTGACCCGCGGCTTGGAGAGACGCAGCCCGCGCGGGCCGCGTGCTGGGTGGCCGGACCGCGGACGCGGTCCGGCGGTTCTCCGCCACCGCGGCTCGGCCGCGGCGGAATTTCCGGCGGCGCGCCGGGCGCCGCCGCCTCCGGTCGCCGGCGCCGCCGCGTCGGCGACCCGCGCCGCCGCCGCCTTCCGCGGGCCGCCGGAGTTGCTCCGGTGGCCCGTTTTGCCTCCCGTCTGCGCCATTGCTCCTCCCGGGGGCCGATCTTCACTGCGGGATCAACGGATCTCCCTTGCCGCACGGTTCGTCATCGTCCGCCAAATCCGCACAACAAAAAGATCGGCGGAGGGTTGCCGGGTCTTGTTCGTTAGATCCTCACCCTCCGCGTTAGTCATAAACAACGGGAGGAAAAGAAAATAATCAACAACAATTTTAATTAAATTAAAATTGTTCGGAGATCAGGTTCTTTATTTTAAAAGAATAAACACGGGGAATAAAATACTCCAACAACCCTTACCTTGTCGTCGTCGGACGTGAGGTCGTCGCGGAATCGCTCGTCGCGGAAGGAGGGGATCGTCGCGTCGTTGCGGAGGAGACGTTCGTCGCACCGCGGGAAAAACGTCGCGCCGACGATCTCCAGATCAAGATCAAACGGATTTAATTAATTTAAATCCGTTGATATCGAATTATAAAATGGGGAGAATTAGAAGATTCGATTCTCACCTTTAACCGCTGATCGTAGGTCCGCCGCGGAAGAAGAGGCGCCGTAGAAGAAGAAGGAGAAGCACGCGGAAAAGTTTTTTGACGTCGCGGATCGTGCGTCGTCGAATTCCGGTTCCGGCGTTCTTCGCGTTCTTCGCGTTCTTCGCGTTCTTCGCGTTCTTCGCGGGGAGGGTGGAGGTTTAGAGGATCTCGCACAACAGGAGGATCCTCCAAAATAGACAAGTTTGTCTGTTTTATTATTTTGCCAACAAACGCAAAACGCGTAAGTAACGACCCCTTAAATTCGTTGAATTAATTCAACGAATGAAACAGCCCATTTAAATCACGAAATAAACCGCCCAATTAAATGGTCTGTTAAGAAATAAGGAAAACACGTCGGTTGACTTTTCAGTTACTTTGACGGGTTTTCGCGGGTGCGTTACTTAGCGAAAGAAACGGCGGGGCTCGTGCGGGCCCTACCTCACAAATATCCTACCAAGAGGGTAGGATATTTCCGGATAGCACCCTATCCGCTTTAACTCAGTTCAAGTGGCTTCCAAGTGACTTCCAAGCAGCTTAAGTGAAATAAAATAAAGTTGTCGCACAAATTTTATTTTATTTCTGTCTTAAAGCCCCAAAATTTAAAAACCACGTCTGAGCAAACGCAACTCCGGAAGAGGCGTTTCTAAGCAAATACCGGCGCTGCGATTTCATCGGTGCCCTCAGAATTCGATTCCGGGCACCGGTTCAAAAGATAGAAAAACCCGCTCGTCCGTTCACTGAACGTACCCGAGCCAAACTTCGGAAATTGATTCCGGGTACACCGGGCCTCGGAATCAGGTGCCGTCTGAAGCTGCGCTCTTGTAAAATTCCAAAGAAAATTAAGAAAAAAATTTCCTTGAAATTTGCGGGTCTTTACACACTGTCAGGTACAGTAAGATTCCAATGATTATCCTATACATTGTGGGATCCACAGACATCCCTTCCTCATGATTTTCATGTTTTTTTCTAACCGTAATTATAGTTACAATTGGTTTGTAATCTTGAATATTAAATTTCTTCAACAACTCTTTTGCATAATTTTCCTGAGAAATGAAAGTTTAATCCTTATTCTGAATCACCTTCATCCCTAAGAGGCATATGAGTTCACCAATCATAGACATTTCAAATTATGACTTCATGTGATTAGAAAACTCTTCAACTAATCCCCGCCTGCTACTAACAAAGATAATATCATCCACATAATCCAACAAAATGAACTGATCTTTCTGAGACTTCTTTACATTGGGATTGTGATCTACTCCTCCTCTTTTGAATTCCATCTTCTTGAGATAAAAATCTAGTTGGGAATACTATGCTCGTGGTGCCTTCTTTAAACCATAGAGGAACTTATTTAGTTTGAAAACCTTCATTTCATCATTTAAAAGAAAGAAACACATGAGTTGTTCAATGTATACTTCTTCTTCCGAGACTCCATTTATGAATGATATCTTGACTTCCATTTGATAAACTTTATATCCTCTTTGAATTTCCATGGAAAGAAATAGCCTGATTGACTCCACTCTCACTACTGGAGAAAATTCCTCCTCAACATCAATGCCTTCAATTTATGAATATCCTTTATAGACCAAACATGTCTTATTTCTGATCACATTTCCATGCTTGTAATTTTTTTTCTTGAAAATCCACTTTGTACCAATCACATTATAACCTTCAGGTCTCTTGACAAGATCCCATGTCTAATTTTTGTCAATCTAATCTAACTCTTCATTCATTGCTTCTACCCAAGAATCATATTTTGTAGCTTATTCAAATGAGTATGGTTCTACAACCTATAAAAATGAATATTGTACATTATTCCCCATTCTCTTTGTTTGTGTAGGTGCATTACAATCCCCGATAATATTGGACTTATCAATCTTTGCTCTTTGATTTCTCTACTGGTGTTCGATCAAATTCTCTCCATCTATGGATTTCTCTTCTGAATATTCTTCGGAGTCAACATCCTGACATGTCCCCTGAGAGTTTTTTTCACCTTCCTATACCCATGTATTATCATTTGTTCCATGTTAACATTCTTCATCATTTTCTATCACATCAGCATAAGAATTTTTTAAATAATTCATGCTTTTATCTTCAATGATTTTGACATAACTAATTTCCACAATTCTTCCCACAAGATTATTGAAACACTTGTAGGATTTGTTGTTCATTGAGTATCCAAGAAATATTCCTTCTTCTATATTGTCTCCATACTTCCCTTGATTTCATTCATTCTTTCAGATGGTGCATTTGCTTCCAAAAGCATAAAAATATTTTTAAGGGGGATTCCTTCCTTACCACAATTCATATGTTATTTTTTATCACCCATATATAGACCTATTAGATTTTGAATATACACTATAGATTGAACTGCCTCTTTACAGTAATTTTAAGGAATGCAACTCTCAATCAGAATAGTTCGGTCCATATTTTTTACCTGTCGATTCCTGCACTCAGTAACTCCATTTTTCTATGGAGTTCTCATAGAAGCCACCAAATGTTGTATCCCATGCTTCTCTAGGTAAATTTCAAACTCAATGGACATGTATTCCCCTCCATTGTCAGACTGGAGGACTTTGATCTTCTTTCCAGTATCATTCGTAACAATTCATTGATATGTTTTCATGTAATCAAGAACTTTATGTTTCCTATGTATAACGATCAAACATGACATTATACTATAATCATCCAGGAAAAGAACAAATTAACTTTCTCCTTGTGTTTTGGAAACATTTATCGGCCCATATATGTTTGTATGTGTGAGATCAAGGAGATTAGATTATCTTTTCTTCTTTGGCCTGTAGGAACTACAAACCAGCTTCCCTCGTATACAGGCATCACAGGTCTTTTCTAGTTCATACTTCAGATTATGGATATCCATGAATATCTTCAGCTTAGATATCTTTTCCATGTCGTGATGATTGATGTTCCCCAATCTTCGAGGCCATAGATTGTTTTCCACTTTAATTGTTGGGTAGTAAATTTTCTCCTTACTGTTGACCTGATATAAGTTTTCATATGTTCTACAACCTTTCCTGAGAGGATTCCCATACTTTCCTCTTATAGTACAACAATTATGATTGAATGTCACAATAAGACCTGAGTCACAGAGCTAACTCACACTCATAAGATTATGACGCAGACCATCCATATAAAAGACTTCAGTTTTCTTTATCTCTCCATTAGCAAGCTCAGTACTTCTAAATCATTTTATCTTCAAAGAACCATCATTACCGAACATCACTGTTCCATTGAAATTTTTATTGACATCCATTAATAGGTCTATATTAGCCATCATGTGGGATGAACATCCACTATCAAGAATCTAGGTGTTGTTATTCTTTGTAGTCATGAGGGATACTTCTACAGGATTGGATTTTTCAATTTTTCTCTTTTGTTTCCATGAGTTATTGTGTTGAGTGTAAGACACTAATAGACTTTCAACTCTATATTCCATGTACATGGGTTCTTCATATTTAAGCTCTTCTTCCAAAGGGGAAAACCTATTTGAAAGAGAAACACAATCTTATTGATGAACATTGAATTCTATATGAATTTGATATGAGGTTTCCATTTCACTCATCTTCCTGCAATAAATAGCTTTATGGACAAAGTTAGAACAAAGAAAACAATATCCATTAATTTTTTTCTTTTAAAAGAATTAGGATATGAATTTTTTCTCTCTTTTTTAACTCCTATATGCTCTCCATTCAAATAGTTCCTTACCCCTTCACAATAAGACATGGAATGGCCCAAATATCCATAGAACTTAAACTTCATGAGAGGAAATGTCTTCTCACTTCTATTTATCCTCATTACTTCTTCCATGGGATAATAGTTTGACTATCTATTATTCCTAGAGGCTCGAGGATAGTCTTATATTATTCTTTTAGATTGAATTGGGGGTTTATTTTTCAGCACTTCAGGTGATTTTTACATATGAACCACTTTCATCTTGCCTTTATTTTAGTCACCTTTATTTGCAGCATTTGACGATTCGTCCTCACAATCGATTCCACTATTTGCCATGTAAGTGGGTCTTTGATCATTCAAAATCTTTTCAAATCCATTAGAACCACATTTTCTCTCTCTAATATCTCAGCATTTGAGAACCTTCCAAATTTTATTTTCTTCATTGATTCTTTTGAAATTGATTCACTCTCAAGTTTAGTCATAAGTGTTACAACTTCCTCTTCAAGACCCTCAGCAGTCTTGGAATTTTCTTCCAGTCTAGAGGTGAGGTCATTGATGACCTTTTCCCACTCTTCAATTCTCAGCTTCATATACATACATCATTAGTGCTTTCATCTATTTTAGACTGTACTTTCACAAATTATTCCAGTCGTTCAATTTTATCTTCAATCTAATCAACATATTCAGATGATTCTTCTACAATTGATTTCTAATTATTGCAACTCTTACATTTAATCTTAAGATTACTAACAACATCCTTAAGTTGTAACTTAGGATTGGAATTAGTTGTAAACTACTTATCTCCACCATTATCTTCTGATGGTTCTGATTTTTCAATAGTGGCCATCATGGAATAATGTTTTCTAGATTTAAATTATGGTTCCTCTTACTCATAGAAATCATTATCCTCATAATTTTATTCACACAAAAAACTCTTTTTCTGTTGTTTCTTTTCAAATTTTAGGTTTCCCTTTTTGAATAACATTTTCTAAGGCCTCTCAATGTTTTCAAAATCACTCTCTTCATCATCAAATTTTCTTGAGCACTGAGAGGATATGTTGTCACGACCCGACCCTACCCGGGCTCGAGCCACAACTACCCCAAGCCTGCCTCCATAGGCCAGGGGCTGGCAACCAGCGCCGAAGGCACAACAACTCGGGGAGGCCTTTGCCTAAGCACCTGTACACACCCACACATAGCACACTCAATGAAAAAGTGCAGAGTAAAAAGAAGAGTAAAAGGGAAACTACTATAAATAAACCGCAAGAGTGCATCGACCTCTAAATAGTACAGGGTACAAGCTAAAAAGAAAAAGGGAAAAACACGCGCCCAACCAAAAAGTGCCACAACCCGGCAACAGGTAAACAAAAAGAAACAGCTGACGGGTCTCCCACCTGGATCCTGGCCACGACCACCACACGCGGTCCAAGCTCCCAAGCTCCTACGCTCCACTGAAGTCACGCTCCACCTATCCGTCATCTGCAAGGGCACACCAAGTGCGGGCAAATCCCAAGCAGGGGTGAGTATAAAAATAATCAGTAGGATACCCCGAAGGCTCTAGGGAGAAACAAAGGAGGTACCGAAGGGTGAGCGGTAGAGTGAACATGAAAGTAGAGGAGTACAACCGAGGGTGCAGTAAAGAGTAACATCACAACCGAGAGTCCAGCTCAACCCAACAAGAGAAAGGAAGTAGACTCGTCCAGGCACAAGGAGCTGGAAACGGTGAGAAGATAAACTTCCCGTCGAGTCTTCGCCACCTATAGCAGGAGAGTAGACTCCTCCAACCACGAGAATCTAGACACGGAAAGCACGTGGAATACCCCGCGCATCTTCGCCTCTCCTGGAGGGAGAGTAACCAGGCCCAAGAACTGGGTACCGGAAACAAGGTATATACATATCCCTTTTCTCAAACAAGAAGACCGAACATCGTCGTAAGGGGATCTCTGTCCCGTAGCTCAGCCCAAGAAAATATCGCCAATAGTCCCAAAAGTAACACCATCATTGATGCCCAGCTTCCCGCACGTCTTCCCCGAACCGCAAGCCAAGGGGCTCAATCACCGCACTTCGACACTATCCGCTTTGGGCGGCACTGACTCACCCACATAGTTTTATATCGCATCACAAGAACGCATCTCGGTGGGGAAAGCGCCCCTCATACTTGAAAATTATAGGAAAGTCAACCCACACCTCGTCACTGCCCTGCAGTCGAGAGGTCTGCTCAAAGTCAAAGTCGTTCCATCACCGACCCGTACAACCAAGGGTCCCACTCCGGTGGTCACGGAGGAAAGCCACAGACTAGCCTAGTAGGAAAGACTGAGTCTGGAAAATCAACGGGTGTCCCACTGCCCAGCCCTGCTGGAGGGTAATTCATAACCAGATATCGGGTGTCCCACTGCCCAGCCCTGCTGGAGGGTAAACCCTAATACATCGTCAGGCGACCCACTACCCAGCCCCGCTGGAGGGTAAACCATAATAAGATACTGGGTGATCCACTGCCTAACCCTGCTGGAGGGTAAACCATAATACGTCATCAGGTGACCCACTGCCCAGCCGTGCTGGAGGGTAGACCTGGAACTAGACGACGGGCGACCCACTGCCCAGCCCCGCTGGAGGGTAGACCCTAAAAGGTCGTCAGGTGACCCACTACCCAGTCTCTGCTAGAGGGTAGACCCTAATAGCGTCGGGTGACCCACTGCCCAGTCTCTGCTAGAGGGTAGACCCTAAAAGTCGATGAGTAACCCACTGCCCAGCCCCACTGGAGGGTAGAACTCAAAACTGCTCTAGCCATCTCCACCGGAGGGCACAACACGGGCCAACCGAACATGGAGTGGGTATCGCGCAACCTCCCAACTCCAGAACAACTCACCCAAAGGAGGTGCAACGTCTGCTCCAGCACTGGGTGTCACTAGCACCGCTACCAGCCAATCCATCGAGAACGAAACCAGGGGGAGACCACTCAACCCTGCTGGTCAAACAAACGAGCACAAAGCCAGGGGAAAATACAATCCACCCTGCTTACCAAAAAAACGAGCACAAAGGGACCCTCTACGCCGCGAGAGGTCCAAGTACGCAAAGCAGAACATAGCACGCACTTGGGGCCCACACAACATGTGCCCCAAGTCAACCCCAACCAAGCGCACAAACGTCTCAGGTACAAACCACATGTACCTCCAAGAGCTCTCGTATACTCCCAGAGTATACCACGTCTCCAGCCCAAGGGCTATCATGCACACGACACCCAACGTCAATGCGAAGGCGTGACATAACAACTCCACCTCAAAGGGCCCAGGCACGACCAACCACATCTCGTGAACCATTTATATCACTCTTCTAAGAGTGCGCGATCACACGCCAAGGGTCCACTACAACCATGGTAGGATGAACCACCACCGGAGAACCTTTCATGCTTCCACATTTAACAAGATCACGCAAGAGGCTCCGCATAGCCAAACAAATCGCACCGTTGTAATCCTCGCGAAAAAACATGTGAGATCAACTACTTACTCACCTCCAACGGATATCCGAAGAAAAAGTCACCAACACCGCCTCACGCCCGAACGACGACCCGTGATCCCGAGCCTCGGCCCCGAAAATAGTCCGGTGCATCACACAATTGCGATCCCCTCGGGAAAACACGTCAAAAGCACTACTCACTTGAGTGCAACAGATATCCGGAGAAAAAGGTGCATCCCGGCGAACAGCACACGAGTGGTGCCAAGTGGGACCCACATCCCGGTCCCAAAACTTAACGAACGGATCGCACCGTTGCGATCCTCTCGAAAAGTACACGAAATGGACTACTCACTTGTCCAAAAAGGTCACCCGGTGATAAAGCTGGAAATCACCGTCAACTCCTGAAACGGCCCTCGCGGGGCTCGCACCATCGTGCGGAATTACAGTGGGCAGACTGTGCCAATGCGATGCCCTCGAAAAAACACCCAACATTGGCTGCTCGCACGCCCCGAACGGACGTCCGAGGAAAAAGCCGTGAAACGCTGCACGCAGCTTGAAAGACAGGCCATGGGTCCCACGCCTCAACTTCAGCCTCAATGCCTAAAACCGTCCTGGAGCGCTCCGCCTCGGTGCCAGGGTCCCAACGCCGCTGACGGCGCTCAAAACGGACGTCGGACGCGCCCGCACCGTCCAAAACAAGGATCTCGGAAAAAACACTCATCCACTTAAAGACGCGTCGCACCTCCGAGACCCCTCGTTTCGGGAATTAAAAATTCCCAAAACCATCTCAAAAAGTCCACCTTGCTGTTAGGTCCGCACCGCCGTAGACGGCACGCAAAACGGACGCCCGTAGCTAAAGTTACGAGCGTCCGAAGGTATTAGGGGAGAACCCTTCGGGCCGGACCAGCCCGGTCTGGCCGGCCCGCTGGGACCGCGGCCCAGCCGCCTGGGTCCGGCCGAGCCGAACCCGCGGGCCGCCGCACCGCGGACCGCTGTCTGCCTCGCCCACACGCCGCACGGGCGCCTCCACCAACCAGCCGACACGGCCGGTCGCGTCCACGCGGAGACCCGCATATGGCGGGTCTCGGTCTCCCCAGCGGGGTCGCGAGCCGCGACCCCGGACGTCCCCTCGCTGGCGCCCCCAGCCGGCGCCCTCTCGCCGGCTCCCCGCTCCACCGCGACGCCGCGGACCGCCATCCGCCCCGCTCGGACACCTGCGCCGACGCCCAGACGAACCCGTCGCCGCCTGGAAGACCGCCGGACCACCGCTGGGAAGCCGCCGCCGACGCCGGTTCTCGCCGGAAAACACCAAAAGCCTCCCGAAACTTCGTCGGATCCCTACGAACACCTCAGGTCTCGGAATTTTGATCCGAAAAGTGCGACGGAAACCTCATATCGAATCCTACGCAACTACGGGCTTCGCTCGAATATCAGGCAGAAACTAGACACTGAAATTTGAATTCAAAGAGGGGTTCAAAATTTAAAATGCTAACGAACATCGCCTACCTCGCTGGGCTTCGCCCGGAGCTTCGCGTCGATCCGCCGACACCACCGCACCTTTCCGGAGTCTCCTTGTCGGAGCTTGCCTCGCCGGAGATGCCTCGTCAGAGGTTAAGGAGGGGGAGGAGGGTTTGAGGAAGAAGAAGAAGAAGAAGGGGGGGGGGGGGTGTTTAAGTACAAATCACTTAAAAGCCCGCCCGGGAGCCCCGAACCCGAACTCCCGACGGGGTCAGGATTTAGCCTCTCCTAGGCTAAGAACCATGCTCTGAGCGCAATGGAAGTCTCAGAATTTTATTCCGAGACCCCGTTCAAAAGTTATTAACCTTAGCGCCTGAGGCCACCAAATTACGAAAACGCCCCTGGGGCCATTTTTCACAAACGGCCCGCGCCCGCAAAACTTATACCCCTCCTAGGGTAAACGACACACTTCGAACTCAACAGTGCCCTTGGTTTTACAATCCGATCCACCGTTTAAGAGATACCAGCGTTTCACCCTTAAACGAATTAATTTATTTATTTAATCCGTTTAACATTCTAGAAGCGGGCGAGGGGTCCAAACGTCCCGCGCCGACAAGTTTTATATCATTACTAGGGTAAAAACCCCATTCCAGACCCATCCGTACATTCAGATCTCTGATCCGGAACTCCGTTTAGTAGTTATCTCATTTATTTAGCATTTCCAGTGTGAACGCACTGAAAATTTAATTCCGGCCACTCCGGGGCTCGGAATCGCATGCCGTATGAAGGCACTGCTCTGGAATATCATCAAGAATATTCCAAAGTCTTTAGTAGAAAAAACCGGGTTCTTACATATGTTCCCAACTTTACCACAATGAAAAAATACCAGAGGTAGCTTGCCTTCAAATTTCCTTTTTCCCTTCTCGAATTTCTTGGAAATGAGTGAACAAATTTTTTTTCCTCATTGTCCTCACCGATAATATCTCCTGAAATTTTTTAGTTTTTCCATAGCTTTAAATTAAATTTACTTACTTACATGGGTCGTAGCATCTTCCATCTTTACTCTCATTTCATATGCCACCGGGCTACTCAGCAGCTCATCCAGAGAGATCTTGGAGAATTCTATTTCCTCAAGGGATGAAACCATTTCATTATAAAGGGGTGGAAGTATTCTCAAGATTTTCTTTATAATGTCAATGTCTTTGATTTCTTCACCCAGTCCTTGAATTGTTCTTACACCTTCAGTAATTTGATTGAATGAGTCTTCATTCTCCTCAGGGTGCACCTTCATATCGTCAAACCAATTGTACAATACATAATGTTTTGACTCCTTCAATTTTCTGTCTCTTGCATATATATTTTCAAGTTTATCCCACATAGAATTTTCTAAGGTGTAGATCATAACCTTTAGATAAATCTGATCTGAAAGAGCTACGATGAGAGCATTCTGTTCTTTAGCATCTGTATCAAGAATTTTCCTTTTTGTCTCAGTCATAGCCATCCCTATTGGATCAATGACATATATTCTTTCCATAGTATCACACAAGACTTCCATTCTAAGAGATATTAGATGAGATCTATTTCTACTCTTCCAAATATAAAAGTTACTTCCATCGAAAAGGGGGACTCCCCTAACATGTACTTAATTCTCCATAATGGCAACGAACATATCTAACATGAGAAACCTACATATGATACCACTTGTAGAACCCTAGGATGACCTAAGAGGGGATCGGTGAATTAGGGTGTCAAAATTTTCTTTTAATGTATCTAATATAATTCACACATTGGTAGGAACGTGTTAAACATGTATGATGGATATGAATAGAAATTAAACAATCACATGAAAAAGACCACACAACACTTTTACTTGGTTCACCACAAAGGGATACGTCCAAGGAGCATACGCCAACTGTGTTTCGGTTATACCAAAATCCAATAATATTAACTAGTTCTAGAGTTCAAGATTTTGGAAATAGTCACTCTTTTCTAGGAACACTGCCTTTACAATAATCCAGGGATATCTCACTGCGTCCCTCAGAACACTTACATTGACCCCCACTTGTTCCCTGCCATGTGAGAAGTCTTACTCAGTTTATTGACTTCTGGGTCTCTTCAACAGATTTTGATTGAATTATTTTTATCAATCCAACATGAGACACTTCTTTCATTGAATTCCTGAATTGATGCACTTGAAAGCACTGATCACACAAACCAGATATTCAAAAGCCTTTCATAAGCTTAACACAATACTTGTGCGTAATACCTAAACATGCGCACAAGATTTGGGATTTGTAACACTAGATAAATTTAATGAAACTACTACTTTCAGTACAACCCTTATCTTTCATACAACTACACTTAAGGGTTCACTTGGCCTTCTTAGACTAAAGGAACACCTTTCGCGTAGACTTTCTACAATTCTTTCGTGAGCAAATCATTCACACAGTAGAGCAACCAGATTTTTGATGGGAAATTATTCTTGTTCTTCCATGGGGGTATCAACATATTTATAAGCCTCAATGACCCTATGTTCAAGTTCTAAACACATATTTTTTAGTGCGTGAAATATTTTTTATGAGCACGCAAAACCCCTTTTGACATTGTAATGGGAGTGTAAGATTCTTCCACGCAAACTCATCTTTCGCGCACATTTAAGTATTTCGTGAACTTTTTTCCTTTTCCATATTTTGATGAAATAATCCCAAATTTATACTTGCACTAAAGTTTCCAAACACCCTTCAATATTGCACACAACTCCCTTTTCCAAAAACACTTTTCTCTATATTCCACTTTTTGGACCCAAAAATTTGGCAAACACTAGGAAACGACGCCACCTTCAATACGATTGCCCACTTGAACTGTATAATCCCTTCCCTAAGAAGATTTCTAAACTTCAAATGAGGATTAAAAACAAACACAAAACATACTTAATTTACTATATAGAACAGTCTTTGTTCCAACAATCACTGTCTTGAGGTGATTTCTGTAACCCTATCATGAAATCTATAGTGATGTCATCCCATTTATACTTCAGGATTGGAAATGGATACAATAGGCCAGTAGACTATTGGTGTTCCTCCTTTGACTACTAACATACAAAACACTAATTAACAAAACATGTTATCTTTTTCTTTATATCAGGCCACCAATACTATCATCATAAGTTACAATACATCTTAGTGAGTTTTGGATATACTTCCCTTTTAGGATCATGATATTCTCAAATCATCTCTACTTTCATGTCTGTAGGTACCTCGACATGCCCATGGATATGAAATATCTCACTATCATTGATAACCCAACAAGGTGGTGGTTCCTCACCTAAGACACATTCCCTTAGGACCCAGCCTTTGAAATCAGAAAGCTATCTGGTCATCACTGTATCCAAAAGTGAAGAAGTCACTGATAGGGCCACTAGTATAGGATTCTCATGATGGTCCTGAGTCTCTAGATTCATCTCATAAAATAGATACATCAACTTCCATTCACTAATATCTTCCTAAACATCTTAGGTCTAATTATTTTGACTCATATCATCATCCACTACATTGAATTTCCAAATAATATAAGCAAGATCAAAATAGAAGGAATTAATTTATTGATCCCATCATCACTATATTATTTTAAAACCACACTGACTGAATATGTATTTGAAGATTTTATGGTTGGTGTATAAAATAAACCATCCCACCCCCCAAAAGTATTACCTCTAGAAATACAAATCATGAACCACTACTTCTTGATTAAAGTCGTGTGTTTGGTAATTGCACTCATGAGATCTCAAATGATGAGACCCATATAACATGAATAGTTTCCCTTGAATTACAACATTTCTCATACTAATTCATGATGCATTATAATAAACTATATAGTTTCTACTAGGTTCTGGGAAATGCTGGATCCACACTAAGCTTAACCTACTTTCAAATATTGAAAGGCTTTCTCACAAGCCTCAGACTATTTAAATTTGATGAACTTTTTTTTCAAGCCTATTTTAGGTTCTTCAAGATATAAGAAATCTTGAATAAAACACATATAGTAACCAAATATTCCCAATCAACTTTTAATATCAAAACTTTCTTGGGATTCTCTTAGGAGACTATGGATCTCACCCCATATGGATCTACAAACACCCCGGATTCTGATACGATGTGACCACATAAGTGAACCTTTTCAATCTAAAAGTGGAATTTTGTTATATTTTAATATAACCTCTTCTATCTTAGTGCATCCAATATGATTTAATATTGTTTGGAATGATTTTTTTTGAGTTTGAGAATACACTAAGATGTCATCGAAAAAACCCACCCTAAATGAATCTTGGTATGGGTGGAAAAATAAATTCATTAAGGCCATGAAAGTTGCTAGTGTTTTCATTGGACCAAATGTTATTACCAAATACTTGTAAAGATGATACCTAATTTAAGAAGATTTACTTGGTAAATATGAGGTTCTAACTCACTCCTAATGATATCCATATCTTGAATAAATTTTTGAGAATACCCATGTTCCTTAGATATGGTCAAAGTGATTTTCTATGTGAGGAAGTGGGTACCGATTATTCATGGTACTATGATTTCACCACTATAAATCCAAATATTGCCTTTGGGTACCATCTTCCTTCTTGGATAAAATTACAAGGTAACCCCAAGGTGAAGTACTAGGTCGTATAAACCCTTTTTATTCTAGTTCCTCTAAACTCTCTCTTGAGTTCCTGAGTCTTAGTAGGATCCATCTTGTAAGGAGGAATAGACACTGGTTCTGCTCTAGGAACACGATCTATAATGAACTCTACATTTCTATAAAGAGGTATACTGGAAAATTCATTAGCAAAATTTCCCTAAAATTATCCACCATTGGAGGTAAAATAGATTGTAATACACCATGATCATCTAGAAAGATGCTAGTAATCTTGACTGAAACCCAAACAAACCCATGAAACTCAGGTCTGACATGACTTTTTTGAACATCCCATTCACCCTTGAAAATATAGTTACTACCCTTGGGTGATAAGAAATAAACTTATCAATCATAACTATCAATATGGGTGTGATAAAGTAATAAACACTCCATCCAATGAACTACATAAAATCCCATCATATAGAGGACAAAAAAGTTTCATAAGAAATGGTAATCACTAATCTTCAGGGGACACTCCTTACTCCAGAATGCACTCTGTGATCACACTCCTAACAAAGAATCAAGATTAATTACCGTAATAAGTTACTAAACATTGAGTCCAATACATTCCATAATGGAAAAATATATGAATGAGTGTGAAGCAGCTATTTCAAAAAGAGAAAATACTAGAGTTGAGTCTACTAAGATCATGACTTATACTATAGAAGACCCAAAACTCTGCTCCTCAAGTGTCAACTACACAACATGTAACTGGATGAATCTATTACCCTGAGCTACAACCTAACTACCTTAAGTAGGTCTACTCCATTGGTGTTGGATAACCTACATCTAGCTTCCTTGACCATGAACAACTACTCATCCTGATTGGATAGTGGTAGTCCAGATTCTTGTCTGGTGAGGAGCTACTGATCCCACTCTCGATCCTGGAGTCATTATAGATCCCCTATCACTAGTAATTAGTGGAAAAGTCCTACATACTTTCTGAATATAGCCTATTCTACCATAGTCATGACACTCTACTGGGTATCTATTGCACTGAGGCTTCATGTTTCCTTACCTCCCACATTGGTAGAATACTAGATGGCTACCCAGGTGGTTACTCTAAATTCCACTACCACAATGAGAAAACTCAATGTAAAACTTATTTCAAATAGTTAAACTACTTACCTTCCTAGGTGATAAAATAACCAACCCACACCTTCATATTCTATTTGGATATACCCATATATGATTTCCTATTTTACAATCTCATACACATTTTTCAAAAAAAAATATGTTCACCTGTGATTGGATGGCATACCTAAGCCCATCCCCAAATCATCAAGATCTAGATAGCTCGCCCCCGAGAAGAGTAGGAACAAACCATTGGAGTTTTGTGAGTTGAGATGAGTAGTCCATAATATATAGAGTTCCCCTCTCCAAATTCCTAAAATATCTTACCTGATATGATCTCAACATCTCTAAGAAAAGTTAATCTCAGAAGGTAGTCTAGAAGTCCCTTTAGAACATACTTCGATATTGATCTTCCTATATAAGTACATCCCACCATTTTTGGAAGATCCCCAAATCATATACATGGAAGTATTCATCCTTTTTTATAGAGGATCTACTAGGTACTGAAAGATCAATAACATAGCCTCCAGATATGACTCGAAAGACTAGGGTCCAATTTGCCTCATGAATATAAGAGGGTGCTACTACTAAAACACCCCATTAATCTTTGACATAGTTGGTTCAAGTTGTGATTCCATCTACATGGAATTTACTAGTCCAATAATACACTCTCTAAGTTGGGTATTGGTTCCCAATATAGGAATAATTAGATGTGATGTAGGTGGAAATATAAGAGATAACACTAGTGGTTTTGGTACCACCCCTTCTAATCATGGTTGTTACCACCCTCTTGACCTTTAACCTAATTCCTTCATGGAGGTTTATATCTATAACAAAAAACAAACACCTCAAAATAAGTTTCGATAACAGAATATATTTCGTATGGAAACAAGAGACTCTCTCATTTACTCACTAAAAAGACCAGGTCATGGTCAAAGTTAAATGTTTTAAAATAGTGGTTATATTATATAGAGTTTAAATTAAATTTTAAGTGGAAAAAACCCTTTATGTGGTAACTAGAATCCCCATTTAAAGGAAACCATTTTGTTAATAAGTCAAAATTTATCAACTTTTACATTTATACCATGGTTCAGTTAGATGAATTACCATTCCCATGTTATAAAGGACTAAGGTTTATAAATTACTATTGGTACTTTATGTAACAACAACTGGAAATTTACATTCTATCTTAGAATGTAACATGTCCATAAATTAAGGCTTAATTATATGGATCTCTATTCCAAATATATAGAGGCACAAAATTTATAAATTACAGTTTGCCTCAATTCAATCATGACCAACCAATGTTTCAACCCATGAAACTAAGGTATCATGGATCAAACATTTTAAAATTTAATAGTTAAGGAACCACCATTAATCTATGTGAGAAAAACATATTTAGGTTGATACAGATACTTTAAGTAACCAATTATTTTCCCAATTATTATTTCAGTATAGCAGTCACAACACACATGATAAGAAACAGGGAATGAACACAATGAACTTAACATAGCATGTAATATAAATGACATACATCATCAGGTGTCAATAATTATGCATGAGACAATACAACATTACCAAGCAAGGTCAAGGGTAAAAATCCATAATCATAATAAAAATCAGAAATCATGTGTGTGAACCATTAGTGAAAATAGTATAACCATAATAAAGTAAGTATAGAACATTTGGTCCCATCCTTAGTAACTTGGTTTCTCCCTATATGTGGGCTAACTACTCCAAGGTATATTCTTGTTACCAAATTCTGACATGTCTTAGTCTCATATCTACCATCCCAAAATAGTAAGGCAAGGAAAAGAAACCTATGATACCACTTTGTCATATCCCAATCCCAGTTCAATGATATTTCCTCAAAATCGGTTGGCCACATGGCCTCAATCATGCCTCCCCATATGCCAACGGCTACCAACTAGTAGGGAGGGTATATGGTGGTATAGTGTGGAGAACATACCTTCTTTATTATAGTGACATAGTGATGAATAATATATAAGTAGTGGAAACATAATAAATTAAAAGTAGTGGAATTAAATCATCTAGATAAAAGATGATAGACATAATCAATAATTAGTGTCATATAAAAAAGATGTCATATCTATATTTAATATCAAAATGGAGATTAAAGGGAATATTTAAAAAATCATATATAAATACATGATATGAAAAAATACGCAAAAGGATAAATAGATAAAACTCTAATAGAATCCCAAGAACTCATTCAGTCCTATACTCCCATAATCTAACCTAGTACAGAAATCAAGCATCCATATATGAGCAATTCCCTTTATCCCTAACAATATATATGAAATCATTCTGGTTACCAAACAGAGGCCCATATAGGTTATGATTAAAACCCAGTAGTCCACCAACAATGATGTAAAATATTATGAAAACTGTGAATATAAAATGAATAGTGTGAATGTATAATGGTAAATTAAAGTTGCAAGATAAAATAAAACCATACTAGCTTGGGTTTCTAAGGGATAGCCTCTGACTCAACTTTCTTTGTCCTAAGAATAAATTTATTTGATTATACGTCACTATATAAATATATATATATACACATATATACTAATTACTTTCTAGGACTATAGGTATATAACCAAGTAATCCAAGTATAGTTTCCTATGAGTAAGACCCTGACCTTAGAATGTGAAACTAACTCAAAACTTTCAGTGATGACATTGGAAACATGGGATTGAGTTTAATCTAGGGGTAAACCCTAAGCATTGAAATTTTATAATAATAAATCTTACAAGCCTTTGGATTAAGTACAAGGTAGCCTTAGGATAGAAATTATTGGAGCCTAAGAATATAATCTGAGGTGGTCTGCGTATGAGGACATGAATATAAATCCAAGTATTCAATCCAAGGAATTCTAATTTCTAGAAAAATTAATTGATTATTCCATAACGCCACACCAAAGTAGTTATTAATTTAAAACAAGGACCAAATATAAAGGGATTTAAACTTTTAGAAAATGAATTAATTAATTAGGTGGCATCCTTTGGGAAGTCAAGGTGGTCCCAGGTGGGTAATACAAAACTTTCCAATGATAGGCCATCCTATAACAGTATATAAAGGTCATAATAATTACCATAATAATGATTTATCATTCATCGTCCTGATTTAATTTTCTATACATTTATCCTTTCCTTAAAACCCATTTAGTCATAGGCATAATTCACAATTTAATAAGGGACAAGTGACATGGTCGTACCACTCAAATTTATCTTAATTTAATTAACTAACTCATCTAATAGATAAGACAACCCACATTAGAATGTGGTTTTTTAATGAAGGAATGGTAGAAATATCAAGGGAATTTATACAAGCACAGATGAAGGGTTGAATTTTGTTTAAGTAATAAAATCCTAACATCATCAAGGGTTTATGAGAGTATCTCAATCCTGGTCTAATAATTTAATAATAAATTAAACTTTTTAAATAAACTCATAGAACGTATGAAATGTGAAAAAATGGTACATGATATAAATAACTAGGATTTCAAGTAAAAGTATTAGATCACCTACCTTATAATAGTAGATGAATCATCCAGTATCATCCTCTGATTTGGGCTATGAGGAAAGAAATCATAGAAACTAAACAAAAAACCAGAAAATAGGGCCTATGATCCCACATGGATATAACACCAAATATGGATAGAGAAATAGAGAAATGAAATAATATGAGTCTTATTAATACTAAGAGGGATCCAATGAAATGAACGACGGTTGATTCTGAGATTAGTGAAGAGAGATAGATTAAAGTCTAGATGAAGGAGAAGAGAGAGATTCCAAAGAGGGGGATGCTATGTGAATGGGGATAAGAAAGGAGGTGAATAAAGGTTACCTAAAATAGGGGTAAAATGGTAAAATAACCCTTTTTAAAGGGTTTCACTATTTGAGCGCATGGTTGGCTAAACTATGTTCCAACTATTTAGTTTCATCTATATAGGAGGCCACACATCACACAACCAAGGTACATAGTTGGACAAACTATGCACATGCCTTGTGTTCCTACTTTCTAAAGGCACCCCATTGCATGGTTCAGGCACATGATTAGAAAACCATGAGAATACCAATAATTTCACTTCTATAATTTATTGAAGGTTTCACATGGACATACGACCACTGGTGCATGGTTTCCCGAACTGTGATCCTCCATCACTTGGCCCTATATTTGAGCCGTATGGTTAGTATAAGTCATTTATCAAACATGTTCCTTAGTCTATTTATAACAAAAAAAGGAACTTTAGGATCTGAACCAATATAGAATTGTCCCAAAATCTCCATGAACTATTCAGGTATTCGTATATATATATATAAAAACAAAGGTTTATACTAAAATTAATAGGACCTGTACCATTATGAAAAGTAAAATCTTTTAAAAACTTTCCTCAAATTTCCTTAACGGTGTGAATTTTAACCCATTAAATTTTAACTTGGTTAATGGGTTGGAAAAACAAGAAAAATATTGAACAACACACCAATATTAACCTACTAAAACCAATAAACATTAGATCTTAGTTATGTTCATTTGTGGGGGCCATTATTTGACTACCTTTATCTTTGAAGGTTCAAAAAATATTCCATCCTTGGAGATATTATGGCAAGGAAAAGAAGCTTCATTGAGCCAAAATTAACACTTACTATATTTCTTATATAACTCATTTTTAATAATGGTATCCATAATTATTTCTAGATGAATCTCAATTTCTTTATTTCTATTAGAGTATATCAATATTTCATCAATGAATACCCACACAATTTTATCAAGATATTCCCTAAATAATCTATTAATAGAATCCATATAGGTAGAATGTACATCATCAATCTAAATGTAAATACTGCAAGATCACAAATTCCATACCCAATTTGAAATTATATCTCCATCATATCACCTTATTCACCCTTATCTAATGATAACCAAAGTGATGATTGATCTTTGAAAAGTGTTAGGCTTGTTTAAGTTTATCAAATAAGTCATCAAATTACAGTAAAGGATACTCATTATTTACATTAATGGTATTGATATGCCTATAATCAATATATAATCTCATAGAACCAACATT
Organism: Viscum album; assembly: GCA_963277665.1. Classification (NCBI taxonomy): domain Eukaryota; kingdom Viridiplantae; phylum Streptophyta; class Magnoliopsida; order Santalales; family Viscaceae; genus Viscum; species Viscum album. The sequence continues at coordinate 740,806,788 of OY728137.1, forward strand.
CATTTTCACAAATAAAATTGGGGCTCTATACGGTGAAAAAATAGTGTCTATAAATCCCCTATCACTAAAGTCCTATATCTTATTTTCAAATCCACAAACTACACTGGTAATACATTCTTGGGATTTTAAGACAAAGGTATTATATCAAGAATTAGTACAATGGAGAACTCAATTTCACACTTTGGTGGATGACCATGTAATTCTTCTGGAAAACCATCAATGGGTTTTTATACCATCGATACATCCTCTATCCTTGGGATATCTTCCTTATCCATATATCATGGTTTATCTTTATATCTTACCAAAAATTCATTAAGGAGAGATACTGGGGGAGGATCTATACATGATTTAGATGATGAAGTTTCCCATATAAAAGGTAAGAAATTACACCTCACCTTTATGAATCATAATATCCTTATATTGGAAATAAAATTTTTGATTATACTTTTCAAAAAAAATCATAACAATAGTTATATCAAATTAAATCATATGTATGATAACCAGGTTTCAAAAAGGGTACTCTGATTCATCATAATCGGAACTACCTCATACTTATTTATTACAATAAGAATTCCACTTAGTGTCTTAATTTATAATTCACTTACTATGGTTCTAGGGAAATATATAATATCTAAAAATCATGGATGATATAAAATATTGAAAAGGTCTAGAATCACATAAAAAGTATCTAAATTTGAGGTTATAATCAAAGTACTTGGAACTATGTCATTAGAAACTTTGAGTTATTGTAATCACAAAATCTTTCCCTCACTCCGTTTTCCTTTTATAAAGTAAATTAACTTTATGTTTGGGGAATTTGTTCATATAATGTACCTTCTCCATATAAATAAATATTTGAACCTCAATAACTTATACCTTTACCTTTCATTGTTGATATCAATGGCCTTTCTCTCCACACTTGAAATAAACTTTGGTTCCCTTTTTGAAGTCCCTAAGGTGTTTCTTCCCACACTTATCACTTTTTAGAAATATCACTTTTCCTTTCTTCCCCTTTTCCACATTTATATTCACATAATGGTCAACTAACATCTTATTCACCTGATTTACCTTGAATACATACATTCTAGATAACTCATTTTCTATCTTAATAACACTTGAGTATATATTCTCATATGATGAAATTGTTTGAGATACCAAACCCCTTTGAAGGATCATCTTTAACCAATAAAATAAAGGATCAATCTTTTTTTTCTGGTTAACATACATAGTCAACAACATATATATAAATCCTTGTAAAGTTAGCTTCATAATCATCAATATTTTCTACCTCCTTTTGTCTAATATTGATAAACAACCTTTATATTTATTTTCTATGCTCGTGAGAAAATTATTTTTCATCAAATAAATTCTTAAAAATTACCCATTCCATAAAATTTATCCCATATTCCTTTTTATTGTTTTGAATAAGTGACCATAATTGGAAAGAATCTCCCTTAAGAGGATAGATCTCCACGATGAATTTTTTTCTTTTTAAATACTTTCCAAAAAAGAAAGATTTTATCTAGGGACTTGATCTATTGTTCAACTAACAATGGATTAGTAGTTCCACTGATTTCTAAAGGTTTTTATCACATGAATTTATCTAACATAATTACACAATGTTGTATATTATTATGATTCTATATATGGGACATTTATTTTTTATAACCTAAGTTAATTTACCTAATATGACTATGAACTGATAAGCTTGAACTCCAACATCATTAAATTTTTCAGGGGGAATATTCCTATATTGACTATGAGTGTTGATACGGTTATCATTCCTCATATAAGTATTTATATTTCTATAATTTAATACACATAATTAGCTGATTAAATTTAATTATAAAATAAAATTCCTATTACATTTTTATAGTGTTCCCTATAAATCTTGAAACTTTTTCAAAGTACTTGTGCTATCTCACACGGTTCCTCTATATCTAATCCTCAAGGAGCCTACCAAATGTTTTCTAATAATAACTGTAACATCCCAGAATCCATAAACCTAGTGCTGATAGTTATATTACATCATTGGTACATAATAGAAGAGTTCACATATCATCAAGAAACTTAGTAGTCTTGGAAGACTAGATACATACATACATAATATTTTATAACATAAGATATAAAATGAATATATTGTGAGAACATAGTTATAACCTACATAATATCCTTGAAAATGATACATATTTATTCTCTATATTTCTTGGGGAAATAAAAACAAATAATGATGTTCTTATATGCTTAGTAAGGAGTAGAATATAATGGAATATTTCATAACATAAACATGACATAAGTGTTATGGCATGAATAAATGAACAATAATAAGCTATAATTAACTGAAAACAAGAAAATTATATATCCATTAAAATAAATAAAAACATCAATAGCCAAAATCATTAATCTCATATTGATGAAATTTATAATTGTGGACATCAAAACATTATTTCAAGGCCTTGCACCAAGTCAATATCCTTTTATGGGAATATGTATACACCAAAACCAGACCTGTTTTATCTCATGAGACCTATCTATTCCTTGTGGGGTATATAATAATGGGCCCCAACTATCACTTGATTAATTCCAATGTATTTCTCATAAGAGTCATCAAGAAATTTCATACCATTCCCTATGGAACTTCTTAAATAGCTATCCATTTAATGAGAAATACAGAAATCAAATAATTCCCTATTTAATAGAATAATGTGAATGTTTATGGGAACATACCTTAATCAACATAGATTTTGTGGTGGTATCATCAAAGTAACATGAAGTGTCCTCATCAAATAAATATAGTGGTGAGGGTACTTTCAATGAGTTGAGTAATCCAAGGAAGGTTATAATTGGGTTTAATAGTTTGAATTGGTAGGAGACCAAGGAAATGGTAGGAAAAATCCATTATCATCTTTATTTAAGAGTGTGTGAATATTCCAAATCTTACCCCCATGATATCTCGCTTGGTGTGATGTCTTAGGCCCACTTATCATGCACTAGTGAGATGATTTATTCAATGATAAAAAAACAATTTTGGATTGATTACCACTAGTTGAATCTATTATACCACCACATCCACTTTCTAGTATCAATATAGGGATGTATTTTATAGGAAATTATGCACAAATTTACTTTACCAAAACACAAGATGAGTTTTCCACTATGGAAAGAATAGAGTTTTACAACGATTTTGGTAACTATTAAATCAAATGAGTTTGAGAGGGGGATAAAAATATATAATTGTAAATCCCATAAATTTCATAAGTAATATGTAAAAATTATTCCTTGTAAATATACTCACCACAAAAAATAAAATAGTTAGTGAATATAAAATGAGTCCAAAAGAATTAAAATTGAGATTTTAAAGCCCCACATGTGGCTTCGGTATAAAATCAAACAAACCCCCTAGAAATAGAGGTATTAAAAATGGATATTTAAATTCCACAAAATAAATTCATTTCATTATATAAAATCTTAAATAGAAAAAATATACACCACATGAAATAAATTAAGTGAATAATACTAATCATGTATTAAAGATAGGAATTTGAGTTGGAAAACCCTTAACTCTTCTCCAAAACTCCACAAACATACTTTAACCTCTTATAACACAGAAATATATATCCTATTAATTTAATTAGTTAACTTAATAATATCCATTTTCATTAATAATCTTTATAAATTATCATTCTCTACATGAATTCTTTCAATTTTCCACATCAAGTGTTTACAGTTTCAATCATTTGTAATATTTTCATAATAATGGTGTTTATATTAATTGCTATTCCAAAGTTAATAATTACTAGGTAATTAATGTTAATTTTATGGATGATTTATATTTATTTATTATGTTTAAAATTCTTTTATTAGTGTTTTAGTCATTATCCTTGAATATTAAATTGATAATAATCACGTTTCAGTGATTCTTAATGATCGAAGTGTGTTTTTTTAATTAATTAATTAAATATTGAAAGAATGTCTAGAAAATAAAAAAATATTAAATAATAAATTTATATTATATTATATCTATAACTATTTTCCCTTATTAATTTATGGTATAAATTAAAATTATTTTTCAAGTAGAAGATTAAATAGAACAAAAAACGAACATACCATAATTTAATGAATGATTATGTAGTGCTTTTGTTGTAAAATCATTATAAAATAATTATAATGACTTTTTTTAATTTTTACTATCATTATAGAATATAATTGTAAGGAATTATAGTAAAACTAATGGATATTAAAATATTTCACAATTTGAATAAATGGTTATCCTCATAGTACGCTTATTTTAAATGATTAAATTAACATTTATTGTTTGTTGATAATATCATTAATAATTTATCTAATTTATTATAACATAACCTTAATGATATAATAAAAATAATATTTATTCTTAAATATAATCCATATATCTCTCCTTTTAAGGATGTGATCGAAAATGAAAAATGCTGCGTTGTAGAGGTGGTAGTCCATACAATGGATGAACAACCATTTTTTAATAATTAAAGGTGCATATGAATAAAAAATGAAAATAAACTTAATATAGTAATAATGAAATATATAAATTATAATAATATCATTATATTAGTGTGGCTATAATAAATTTTAATGATTATATTGAAGAGGAAAAACTAAGTATTTGATAATACTCATGTTGGGGACATGAATTTTACTAGGAATTATCCTTGGAAAAGAAAGAATTATCATAAATAATGACTACCAGAAGCTTTTTAACATGGGATAAGGTTCTAGGAAGAAAAAAATTAAGATTTTAAAGGATAAATTTGAATGATATTTGTGCCTTGAATTTGTGTAAGTGTTACCCTTTTATAAGTGAAGGGAATTGTAGTTTTGGGGGTAAACCATACATTTTCAATAATGCAAGGTTACTATTCAAGGGTCAATGACCATAAAATGGACAAAAGGGTTGATCGTAGTGATTTTGGGTCTAGAATAACCTCAAAAACACTTTTTTGATACAAATTTTGGTGTTTTGGATAATTTTGTTTTAACTTTTAACTTTTAACCTAATTTACTTTTACCTTGGTAATTAAATTATAGACTTAGTAATTAATTTTAATAAAAATATTAAGATATAAAATTTTACCTAATTTGATACCTATGATTTAAAATTTGAAAATTATTTTTACATAATTATTTTTAATTGAGTTAAAAATTTAATTTTAAACTAAACACACCAAATTTCATAGAACATTTTTTTGAAAAGTAACGTTTTTAAGATTTAAATTAAAATATAACATAAAATTATCTTTAATACTGATTTTAATAAAATAAATTGATTTATTATAAAATATAAAGGATATGATTCTTTAATGGCAATCCAAAACCAAATATCCCATACCAATATTTGATTCAAATAAAAGAACGAAAACAATTTTTATATTAGTATAAGACATTAATTAGTTATAAAAACAATTTCCATAGGTTTTATGAGTTGAAAAAATATTTCTAAATCCATAATTTCATTACATAAAGTAATATTTTATTATTTAAATGTCTTTTTTAAATTCCTAGGTCATTTTTATATAATGGTAAAGTCATATAAATTATAATTTTTGTAAAAATTTTATTTTTTGACTAAAAACCAACCTTTTTAGAAAAAGATCAAAAATTCATTCTAAGATAATTTTGATATTATGAATTAAAAAATGAATTTAGACTATTCAATTTAAAATCATAAAATTTAAATTTTAAATAAATTCGTGAATAATGGCTCTTTAAAGGGAGTATTATGTGATTGTGCAAGATACAGTGTTTACCAACTGTAGTATGGTCTTAGGTATTAAATTTGTCTCTTCTACTTGAACCCCATATTCTCCTTCTTATAATTTTATGTGGATATAAATATGTATTTAAGTATTATTCCACTATAACATTATCTAATCATATATGAAGGTTGGGTCTTCTTGGTGCAATGGATAGATGATTTCAAAAGTTGAAGAACACCACTCATTTCTCACCAATTTGATAGATTTGAATCACCTAGTTAGTTTTTATAAGAATTTAAACAAAACTGGCTTCAAATTAGTGATTTATTATGTACCAAATCCTAGTTTTGTTTTTTTCTATCAGGGGTTTTAGATGCATGGGTTGGACCTTCATCAAGTTTTCAGTTGTAGTTTCAGTGTTACGATGATGCACGATGAGTTTTTATCATTTATGACACTTTGGATTGATTTGAGAATTTAATTATTTTTATTTATAAAATATTAATAATAGACTATTGTGGGATATAAGGGTTCTAGTATTGGGATATTATTGGTAAAATCTTGTAAAATTCTTGGGATAACGTATTCAATTTATCAATAATTCCTATAACCAGATAGTTATCCCCTTTAATATTTTATGTTATGTTTCATGAATTTGTGTGATGAGAATTCATATGATTTTGGATTTAGGTTCATGAATTATGTGCATGTTTTGTGTGAGTTATATATTATGTAAAAAGATAGGGTAAAACCTTACAGAATTAGATCAAGCATTCTGCGCATGGGTTGGATGTTTTAGTGATGTTTAACGAGTATTATTCCATAGAGGGGAAAGTTCCCAAGGGGATCGTGATGAATATAGTTTTATTTTTTATATTTTTATCAATATTTTAAAAATAATTAAATTTAATATGTTATAAGGGATGATGAAGTGCCCAATGAGTCAAGATTTTTAAGGACCCAATGCTTGATGTAGTGTACAATAAAAAGTGAGATTTAAGAACACATATGAGATATGAAAATATAGATGGAGTTCCTATGAGTCATATATATTAATATATTACATATTAAAAACAATTGAAGATACATTCACATTCTAGAAAATATGGTAACAAAACTTCTTCACCTTAGAGTTACTGGATACACATATTGATTAAAGAAACAAAATATATCTAATGACTACAGTGTTGTAATTTATGTATATCAATGATAAGTTATTTTGGATTAAGTTATAATTTTATACCATATATTTTTTATGATGTTGTCATATGTGAGATACATCTAGAGTTCCTATGAGTCATATATATTTCTATCTATAATAGTACATGACAATGAAGTTCAATTTATATATAGGTAAAGAAGGTGATGCATCTACTGCTTCTTGAAGTTCTTGGATAAAAATATTCAAGGAACATACAAATTATTATTTGAATATTTTAATGAAATATATGTGTAACAATGATATATTCGGCTGGATAAAGTGAGAACTCTTTATTATAGGTTCTTTATGAAGTTGAGAATCTAGTTTATAGAGGAATTGCATAAAGATGGATAAGATTTCAAGGGATTACCCATCTTTGAGTTATCAAGAATGAATGATACTAGATAAATTGATTAACAAAACTAGATGATGGTTAGATAGGACTGATTTGAATCTATAATTGATGAGGATGTGGAGTTTCATGGATAAACTAATAGAGGAGTATTTATATGCTATAATATGGTTCTCAAAATTTTCTTAAGATTTTTCATAATATTTTATATATTACTAAAGTTATTTATGTTATTTTGAGATGTGTTAGAGTGTTTGAAGATTCCCTGATATTTTCAGGATATGTTTTGAATATATTTTATAAATATATATAATTCCGTGTTATTGTTGAGAATTAAAAAATGTAAACATACTTTTTACTTAGATGAAAAATATTAGAAATGTTTAGATATCATTATGATACATAAAATTATATGGATGATATAAAAAGGAATTAATCATAATTTTTTTACACTTAAAACACCATAAAAAAATTACATAGTTGGATGAAGAAATAAAATTATTCCAAAAATCACTTAAACATTACTATGTGAGAATCGTGATGGTAGGTATTTTATGGTCGTGTTTGTGTGTACCACTTGTTATAATATAAATAGATTTTTACTCATATTTTTTTAACAAAACTCATTTTTTGTTGTTGAATGGAAGAAATCCAAAACTTTATTACATTAAAGTTTTTGGTTGTAAAATATTCATCCTGAGTATAAAATAACAGTTATATATATTTGATCAAAAAACAAAAGAATAATTTTTTTATTCCACAATTAGTAATTCCTATAGATTTTTTAATAAAAGAACCAATGTTGTTGAAGAAATAGTTTATGTAAAATCTTCAAAAATCTGATCTTTTTGTTTTTATATGATTATGAAAATTTTACAGTACTAACGACACTTTTAAAAATCCTTCTTTTACTTTACCAAAATATAATTTGCAACTATCGATAGTAAATCCTCCAAAAGTAAGACCATTATATTTTCAATATCTAGAAACAACTTCAAAATACAATATATATTTGTTATTTTAAGATCATCCTACCACTTTACCCAAAAATTAGTTGATCTTAAGGAATAATCCTTCCAATTATATTACTAGATATGTAACTTAACTGGTTCAAGCTATATTTTTCCTAATAAATAATTGTGAGCATCATTTCTCCCTATCACAATTTGAACTTAAAACATTATATGATTTATTAGGTGATAAAGGTTAGATTAGAGACACCAAATAAATGATTAATCTATTTTAAAGGGACCATGTTAAGACTGTTTTTGAACATCCTACAAATTTGTTGAGAATTGGAGTAAAATGGATTTCTAAAAAAATGTGATGAAAATGAAATAATTATTATATATAAAGATATACTTGTTTATAATGGATACTATTAAAAATAGGGCATTAGATTTTGTGCAAATTTTTCATCAATATCAAGATTAGAATCCATCAGAATCTTATTAGACTTTATAACCCATATGAATTTTACTTTATTTCAAATGGATGTGTGAAGTTCATTCCTTAATGGTTTTTTTTCAAGTGGTTGTTTATGTTTTACAACCACTTAGTTTTTAAGATGTTAATTTTTTTAAAAAATATTTAAACATACTAAATAAATCTATAGATGTGACAATCCCCAAAATATTTTTATGATAGACTTTCCAGATATTTACTATAAAATAATTTTTTTAATTAAAAAAAATGATCCAACCCTTTTCAAAAATAAAATTTTAAGAAACAACATTTTTGATCAAATAAATATTTATGAAATTATTATCTTTTCAACTCACAAATATATTTATATTAATTTTTCAAAACTTATTAAAAATCATTTGAAATGAGCATAATGGGAGAACTCAATTTTTTCCTTGGTTTAAATTTTTTTAAAAACCAGAAGGAAATATTTTCACTATGTATAAATATATTAAATATTTACTCAAATGGTTTCGTTTTGAAAATAGATAAAATATAAGTACTTATATAGTTACTTTTATCAAACATGATCATATTCAAACATGTAATTTTTTAGTACAAAAACATTATAGAAGTATGGACAAAAGTTTACTCTATTTTACTACGAGAAAACAAGTTATAATGTTTTTATTATGTTTATGTTTAATATATTTTTTCTAATACAAATGAATCTAATTTGAAAGTGGTAAAATTAATTTTCAGATACCTTAAAAGTACATAAGAACCTAGTTTAATTTATTCTTTAATAAATCATTCTTGATTAAAATGTTAATTAGATATTTCCATTGAATATTGTAGGTTAGATAGAAAATATACTTCTGAAACATGTCATTTATTAGGTTAAACATTAGTCACTTGGTCCACAAAAAAAAATTCTATTTCACTTTCTATTTCTGAATCATAATATATAGAAGTTGGTTGTTATTGTGAACTAGTATTACATATGCAACACAAAATCATGAATTTTGGTTTGAGTTTTACTCAAACTCTAATTCATAGTGGAAATACTAGTGCCATTTCCCAGTCTAGAAACCTATCACATCAATCATAAGAAAATAAAATAGTTATAAGATACTATTTACTTAGTGACAAAACAAAAAAAGGAGATATAACTCTTGATTTTATCATATTAGAAAATTATCTTGCTGATATTTTTACAAAACTAATTAATTTTGATAGTTTCAAAATTATTAAACAGATGTTTTTAATGATCAATATTAAGTGATATTCAATCCAATTCTTGTTTCAACTATATCTTTACATTAAAAACTCATTAAAAGGGTGAAATATGTTTTTTTAAAACTTATCTGACTTTTAAACCTATTCATTTGTAAAACATATATAATTTTTAAACTTATCTATTTATCAAACTTATTTATTTTTCAAACTTATCGGATTTTCAAACTTTTATATTTTTCAAAGCTGTCTATTTTTTTAAAAAATATATGATTTTAAAATATATGTTATTCAAATTTATCTATTTTTCAAAACATAAACTTTTATCAAACATATCTATTTTTCAAAAAATAACTATTTTTCAAGAATATATATTTTTAAAATTTCTATAAAACATTTTGATTTATCATTATTTTAGTTTTAATTTTTTTTAAACATTTTATTTTACCATTCTTTAAGAAAGAATAAAATCCATTATTTCTAGAAGATAACTTCAAGAAGGTTTAATTATTTTAAATATATCTTTTACTATTTCCATTCTATTATTGTTAAATTTATGGGGATATATTCAAAATTGACATGTTTTTTCATTTACCTTTTATAGGGGGAGTTTTTTATATTTCTAAAAAGATATATCATTTTCTTTTCCATTCAAATAAATTTTAAATTTTAATTTTTAATTTATGAATTATCTATTTAATTTTGAAAATCATAATGGGGGACAGATTTATTGAAATATTTTAGTCATGTTTATCTTATATATTATTTGATTAATTAAATGGGGAGTATCAATTTTATCTAATAAAATTTGTTTTGTTTTTTTTGTGTCAAAACTATTGGGGATATATTCTATATGATAAAAACTGTATAGATATTTCTTTTCAATTTTAGTTATTCTCTCTAAATTTTCTGTCATTTATTATATTTTCTAAAAATAAAGAAAATCATTAGGTGGGTTTTTCTTCCCTTATTTTTTTTGAAATCACGATACACTTAATATAAAATTATTCTAACATTATATTTTTTAATGTTTTTATATTTATGTTGAATGAACTTAATTTAACTGAAATACCGAAGGTATAAAATAATTTAATGAAAATGAAATAATATAATGATTCTTAAAAAACTACTTCCTTAATATTTAGTTGCACTGTAGTTGATACTGATGTAGTTAAAACTGACTCCAATTATTATGGAATTTGGCTGTTGAAGTTAGTTACAGTGTTTCCTATAAATAAAGCTTCCCTAAAGCATCATAAACATATAATATTAAAACAAGAATAAATAATTTTGAATTCTATTTTTTGTTTTGATTATTTTCAATTTCTTGTTACTGAGAGTTCTTTTGATAAATTTAATATTTTTATCTCTTAACATTTAAACTAAGAGATACTATTGTTTGAGACATTCTTTATAAATCTCATATTATTTCCATTGTAATATTTTTTCTAAGAATCTTTCATGATCAAGGGATTCCAAATATTTGAATATAAAAGAATATATGATCATATGATTGAGGGTTTTTGTGGCTATGAAGATAGAGAGAGAGTACTTCTGGTACGTGGAAGTGAGTTTTTACTGAGAGGTTTATTCAAGGGCTTCCTGGGATAATAAAACACACCTTCTGATGGGTATAAAACAAAGGATATTATATAACATATTGAAAGTCATAAATAACATATATTTGATATATAGATATATAATTCACTTTTGTTTAAAAGTGAGGTTTTATTAAATATCATTTTGAAAGTGTGTTTAGTTTTATAACAAACACTCTGTGTTTTATTCTTAAACTCTCACTATATAATGTAATGAATTACCATTGAGTTAATTCTTATATCAGTTTATCTAATGCAATTTGTTTAAAATGTTACCTACTTAATAATTTCATCATTAACAGAAAATACTGATCATTGATACCATGTAACTGTATTTCATATAATTTTTAGTTTTGTTACAATGATATTTTAATTTGATCGATAATTCAAAAAACTCATCAAATTAAAACTTTAAGAGGATAAAATTTTTGTATTTAGTTTAAAACTACAATTAAACCCCTCATTTATTTTATTTACCACCACACCTCAAAATGAAACTTACCACCTAGTATGTTGATAAATAAACAATATATATATATATATCCATATTTAAATTTTTTAATTCCAAGTCATACAAAATAGAAGACTGATATTTTTTTGAAACCATTGAATAATGAGTGGAAATTATTATTGATTAATTTTAAAAATATATCATATGTAGTTTCATTATAAAAATTTTCAAGGATATTATAATTATCTTGGGAAATTAGTATCTATAGGTCACATGATATGTTACTTAGATAGAGTAATCAAAGTTTTAAATTATCCTCATATGACATGGGTTAAATTAAATCATTATTTATAATGAATGGATGAAATCCTTTGTTTTAACTATCATCCTATATTACTTCCTATTTACCATTATTTCATAAAAATATTTAATTTTACAAATGGTTTAATTGGATGATATAAACCATTCTAAATTCGATCAGGTGTTTATTTAGAGACTTTGATATTTTTATCACCAAATACTATTTGTTTCCTCAAAATAATATAATGAGAAATAGTTAGTTTTAGGAGAGATTATAATTGGAGAAAAGAAAACTATCATTCATATTTACCATACTAGTGTTATTTTATTTTATTTTAAATGATTTATATAATTCATATTGATAAGAATTGTTTTCATAAAATATTATATACTATATTGACCCACCAATAAAGATGAATTATATAACCAAGGAAATTATAGATGTTAGAAAATTTTACAAGCATCTAGAACATTATTTTTTCTAAAAATGATGGATCAAAATTTTTAATGAAGCTAAAAATATATTTCTTACTTTAACAATTAAATTGTTTTTTGTGATATCAACAAATTAAAAATTTGAGGTTTATAGTTTGATATCTTCTAATTTGGAGTTTTTTTTATCATAAATGTTTATATCATTGTGTTAAAAATTCATAAATTTGATGTCATAATATGGATGTTGTTTTCTATTGGCCTTAGAGGGAATATTTATTAAAAAAATTACAATTTCTCCCACTAAATTTCATGTTTTTTGCATGAAATTTATGTTACAACACCATATTATGAGTTATTGAGTAAATTACATGAAGTGGTTGCAGTATGCCTATATAAATTGGAAAAAATATTTCCATTGACATTATTTAATTGAATGGAAAATTTATTATTTTATTTTCTATATAAAGAAATAATACATTGGGATTTTACAATTTCAATGGATTTACCCATATGAATAATTTATTAAGAAAAAAATGAAATGTATTTAAGAAAGAACCAATTAAAGAGTCAATTATAAGGAAATATTTAAATGATTTATTTTAAAATTTATCTTCATATTATTTTTAATCTAAATATTCTTCAAAAAAATAATAGAATGTAACATAATAAGAAAAATTATGATGGGAGGTAGATATATTTGTTTATATATATTTAATCATTTAAGACTTGGTTTGGTTACTATACTTGAACACTAGTTTTAAGATGAGGAACAAAATAAAGATTATGAATATGATATACCCACTTTAAATAAATTAAATAATTAATATAATAAGTGTTAAGATGAAGTAATTTTTTTATTAATATTTTTGAAAAGTTATTTTATATTATATCGTGACCATAATAGACTAAATTCCGAAACATGAACCCATTTTAGAACATAATTTTATGTTTAGTTTTTAAATAAAGGTAAATTAAATTTATTTAACTCCATAAATAGAAAATAAATATGCAATTTATATTGATAATAATAATTAATATATATATTTTTTGGTTTCAAAATATACATATAGATTTCATAGTCAATTATGTTCACTAAGTGTACTATGACTAAATTGGTAAAATGTTATAATGGTTACATAATAAATGGATTTATTTTTCACACACGCACACACAAGAACACACACACACAAACCTATGAGGAGTATCATGACACCCCACTGGGATCCCATATTGGGCCTATAGTGAAGATGAGAGCGACCCTAGATGCCCACCTCTAATATGAACTAGTTTGAAGATAAGCATCGAAGCTGTGAAGCATATAATTGGGAGACATTACCCTCATAAAATCCATAAATACAATAAAAAACCCAATAAACACCATGATATAAAATAAAACCAATATCCCATAGTAACCAAAATATATGTAAATATCATACAAGATACAACTCTCTATGATGAAATTCCAAAATATTCTCTTAAGTAGTAAATTTTACAACTACCCAATGATCCAAGATACTACATTTTAGTTCGGTCACAAAACATGTCATGGAAACCAAAAAACCTATATATATAGTGGTGAGAATACATGTATACTAAGTATGATCCTCTTTAATAACACTCATGAAAATTTTCAAGGATCATAATATTGTTATAGTGAATAAATATTATAAGCAACAAGCTCCTAACTTGTTGGCTGATAACCGACCTATCTAATGCCACTTATAAAATATCACATCAATGTATAATAACACAATATAATAAGAATATATCAAAGGTACCCTATAAAAACTTCCCCACTAGTTTTTTTCTATCATATCTAAATTAAATACACCATTAATATACCATAAATTTCGCATACATATCAAAGAAAACCATATCACACATCACAATCAAGACACATATCACAAGCACATCCTAATCATCACATATACAAAACCACATTCCATATACCAAGCATGAATCAGAACCTCATCACATATATCCATCATAATAGGGTATCATGAACATGAATAAGATTAACTTCATTCTCCCCTTCTACCATACACAACCCCACCACTTATCATTATTACAATTATAACACCCTAATTTTTTGTTTCCCTATAATTTTATTAATTTGTTTATTTTATCCGTTCCATTTAGTTTTTGGTTTATTTATCATAAATTTATGAAGGTTATAAGTTTCTATGTAAGGAAATTGATTTATAAAAAGTTATTAGAAACATTACAGTGACTATAAGAAACATACTACTATTTTGAAAGTGCCATTTTTCATGGTTAGTACATGACTACTAAAACCATTAAAATTTCTCCAGGATACCATATGACTTACTTTGTGTTTGAGAGATACCCACACGATTTGAAAATGGTTACTAGTAATAGTGTGGCCTAAAACTTTTAGTGTGTGGTTCTCTGACATGTTTCTATCATATGGTTAACAAACATTTTGGAAATCCATGCACATAAACCATACTGTCAACCAAGTTTTAGGACAATATTAAAAACCCAAATTACGCTCCATGATTTTTAATCAATAGGGATTATTTTATTCTCAATTTGGATTGAACAAACCCCTTTGTGTGACTCACCACCTTTTTCAACTCTTATATAGATTTTCCTTTGATTTTTATCTTTTTTGAGCTCAAATATTAAAGGTGATACCCTCCTTTTCTCTTTCCAATAATTTATTTCCTCCTTTATCAATTTTATTATTAGTTTGAACCTATCTCACAAACCCTAGATTCTATATTGGATAATTCTAGGCTTCTAGAAGGATATTATCGAAGGGGTTTTTATGTATAGGTATTCTTGGAATTGTCTTAATAATTTATTAGGGTCCCACCTTCTTTAGTATCATGTTCTACTTGATTATAAGGAGGGAGTTTCTATATAACTCCTTTCTTTGAAAAGTATTGGATTCTTTAGTTTTACTAGATAAATACTTTTCTAATTATAATAAAATACAATATTCGTTTTAGATTTTAAAATGGGTTTCATGATAATTATCACTTATTATAAATGGATTTTTACTTCTTTTGGATTTTTTTTGAAAGGTTTGATTTATAAATGAAAAGTGAGTGTATAAATTTCATAGGGGAAATTTTCACTTGAATTTGGTATTAAAAGGGGTGTTTAGTACTAATGTGGGTTTTCAAAAAAGGGTGTACTATATTGAAAATATATTCAGTGTTTTGAAAAACCATCCATGGGGGATTTAGTTAATTTAAAATAGGTTTTCAATTTTAAGATTGGGTCTGAATGAGATTCCTTTTTGAATAATTTTCAAATGGAATTATATATATATTTTTTGATATTTGACCTTTAAATCTTAGTAATATTTTTTGGAAACTCAAGAAATATTTGAATTCTGATTTTTTAATTTTATAAAAGAATTTTCAATTGATATTTTTTGATACCCCTCAATTTTATTATCTTTTCTTGATATTCCTTGTTTAGGAATTTTGATGTTTTTGGATGTTCTTTTTAAATGCTTATTGTTTGTTCATAGTTATGAAAAGGGTCTATTTATTAAGAGGGTATTGAAGTGAGATGAGATTTGTTTATTATGATTTATTTATGAATTTATGGTCTTTGTTTGATTATTGACTCAAATACTCTTGATTGACTACATGGGAATGTTAGGAACTAAGATATTTTTATAGATGCTTGCTACAATTGTTCAAGGAACACATCAGATAACGTTCCCTAAAGATTAATATAATTATGTTTGGGGAGTTCCCATGGTGATGCCAATATGGGCTAGTTTGTTGTCTTGTGTATTTTTTAGGATACAACATAGTATGATTATTGGACCCATGTTATGATAATATCATAGACTGTATCACTATATCACTTTATTAGTTTCCCAGGTTTCAAGGTTTTTATCAATGTTACACTCCAGGGGATTTTTTTGATCTTATTTTCATCTATTTGTTTAGTTAAACTATATGGATATATTATAATACTACCATTTATTTTAATTATTCTTCATTAACATATGATTATAGGTTGATTGTTTCTCTATTTTATTTCCTGTTGTGGTTGATGTTTATAAATGGTTATTTTCAATTAGATTTTGGTAAATGAGTTGAAAACAAAAAATGGATTTTTTTAGAAAAGTGTCTTTGATGAAAAAAATTTAATCCTTTTTACAGTTAAAAGGTTTTTTCATTTAATATTATGCTTTATTTAATTTAAAATATAATTTAATTTGAAAGAGGTATTTTCAATGGAAATAAACCATACTTGATTTGTTTTGTGCACTTTCATGTAAAATAGTATTTTAAAAATATATTTTTAAACCAGAATTTTGGAAATGTAAATTGTAAATAATAACATAGTGTCCTCAGTGATATCATACATGGAATGTTTATATTACACCCTATATGAACCTATGGGTGTATGAAACTATTATGTTTACTTTATAGATCCCAGTTCTTGTCCTTGGTTTCTTTTTGGATGAATATTTCATGATAGGTGGTGTCCATACGTGGTGAGTGGCCATGAGCCACATAGATTTATATTTACTGGTTCATGATTTTTTTATTTAATTTTGAGATGTTTTATATTAGGAACTATGGTCCATTTTATCTATATTTATGTTTGACACTTTTTTTTCTTATTATGTGAACTTAGAATCTTTTATATTTATGATATGGGTATGGATGTTTATTCTGGTTATTCCATTTTTAAATCCTTATAGGTGTTTTTCTCTTGGATAATGTAACATGTTTATATAAATTGGTTAAAAAATACACATTATTTTTGAATCATTTATATTTATATTTATTCATTTATAATTTTTTTATTTTAAATAGATGCTCCATGAAATATTCTTAGAAAAGGATCTTATGCCTCATTATCTCTTATTTGGGGGAATTTTTTTCCCATTATCTTGTTTCTTGATCACATTCATTAGTTTCTCGTACATGGGGGTCGAGAATGACCTTAGGGCTTAGTGGTCAGTTGATATGGGTGATTTTTCAGGTAATGTCTAGTCGGTTAATTACACATGTTATCATAGCCTAGGTTTTCAAAAGGGTAATAGGCTCTCTAATAACCCTCTTATTAGTTATGGTGTGTATTGGTATAAATAAGGATAATATGTCTAGAGAATAAGTGGTAAATCATGAGTTGATTGTTGATCCCCATGTTTTATGATAATACATGAGTGTCCATGGGTATTTGAAATTTGAATTTTGATTCAAGTATTTGTTTTGATTTTCTTTGTGATGAATATTTATTTGAGTTGATGGTATTTTTACCCCTAAATACATTTTCAAAATTATTTTGGGGATTCCTGGAGTTTTGGTGTAAGTTGAGATGATGAATCAAGGATGAATGATTTTCCCACAGAGTTTAGAAAACCATACAGAGCCCATGTGTAATGATTCCGAGGACTTTATAGAGCTTGGGATATGATTGGAATATGGTACACCAAACCTTATAGCCAAACCATTCACAAAATTGTATCCCTTCCAATTTTTTTTCTTAACATATTTTGATTTCATATCACTCTTAACATGGTTTCCACTTCTGGTGATGAATTAATAAGGGTTCTATGATTTTTTATGTGTTTGATATATATTTTTCTTTGTGTTTCGTACTATTTTTTTTTTCAAATTCTCAATTTTCTAAAGGATTATTTTGGGTAGAAAGGAAAATTTTATAATGTGATGGTTTTTTAATGAGTTTGTATGGGTTTTTAAAAGATAATTTTCTTTTTTAAGGGCTTTGTAAATGTATTGGTTTTAAGATGATTTTGGGGGTAGTGTATTAAAAGGGGGAATTGATTTAATGGGGATATCTTTTATGGGATAAATAATATTAAATTATATGAAGAGATATTTTGTTTTAAAATGAAAATACAAATACCAAATGAGTTTTTTATATTCCTTTATCATGTAAATATAGTTTTAATATGAAATATATGGAGTGATTTTAACTCAATTTTCAAAATAAGGAGAAATAGTTATGTGATTTTTGAAAATTCATATCTCCTAACAAAAAAGTGATTATGAACTTTTATTAAGAGAATTGTGATTTGAAAAGGAATGTTTTAAGGTGTGTCTAGAAAGTGTTTTGTTTTGAATGTGTCCCCCATATTATGTTGGGACTGTTGTTTTAATTTAGGATCACAAGTTAATTCAACTCATATTTCTTTTGATTTAAATAGTACCCCCCAAAATATATTGAAAAATTAAGAAATTTATTCTCTAGATATGTTCCTAAGGGTGATAATCTATGTCTCTTATGTATTGTTTCTCTAATTAGAGACTTTAATCATACTTATAATGGAGTTGTTGATTAGAAATCCTCCATTCACTTAAACAACTTCCAATATTTGTTTAATTTGGTTTCATCCCTCCTTTCATGGTGGTCTATGTTCATTTGGTGCAATTGTGTAGTTAGAGAAGGTTGAAGGTAATCTCACTTCTCTAGAAACTCCCAAGGCCTCAAGAGTGGATGTTATCTTAAGTGTGTTGTAGGAACCTATCTAAATGTTGTGGGAATTTACATATATTTTACCCTTAATATAATAATTTTTTTTCTTGGTTTCCTTTTTTTATAGATTTTTATTTTATTAGAGTTCCTCAGGTAACTCATATCCAGATATTTTTTGAGGTGATTTTATCTTGATGTTTATGAGATGTTGGTTAATATTGTTTTTCTTATTCCTTAGTGTTGGTCATTATACTTGTGGTTTTATTTATAGCTTGTGTTTTTTGGTATTGGTTTTTGTGGATGAAATGTGGAAATAATTATGTTAATTATTTGTAGATTAAAATAGATGTTTTTAGTCTCCCACTTGTTGGTGCTATTTTGATTATGTTGGATTGACCAATTGTGGCTCCAATTAGCAAGGTTCCAGGTTACCATCATTTATAGTTCAGTGACACAAGGTTAGTGTTCCAACATAGCATATCAGTGGGTGTTTTTTGAATTCAAAGTGTTCCATCCTTGGTTGTGGGATGATGATATTATACATGATCATTGAATTTTTTTCTTTGTAGAATTATTTTAGTTGGTGGTATCAATTGAGTAATTTTGTTTTACTTTGAGTATTTTGTATAATAGTATCTTCTTGTAAGTTTCATTTTCAATTATCAATAATTTTAGATGTAATATAAATAGTAGAGAGACCACAATAGGTCTCTGTGTAGTTTAGGTCATGTTTCTTTTGTTAGTGAGTTGAATTGTGATTAGATACATTAGATGTTGTATGAGGATGTTTCATGTTTTTATTGATATTTATTTTGTGGTGTTGATATATTATCATTCCATTGTATTCCATATTTTACCCATGAATTTCTAGGGTCATAATGTGTCATGGTGGGGAGAATTGTGACACCCAAACATTTAATTTCTATTTTATTTTACTAATTTTTTTTTATCATTTCACTTAAATTTATAGTTGATTTACCATAAATTGTTTATGTTTTGGAGTTTCAGTTATGGGCGTATGGTTTTTGTACATCTAGTAGAAACTATGTGGTGACTATGTGACATGTACTGTTGTTTTGATAATGTCATTAAGCATGGTTTATAAATAGATACTAAAATATTATAGAGTTATACAAGTAAATATGTGAGTTTGTTTGTGTGGGGGAGTGAACCAAACTATTTTCACATCATTAATACTAATCGTACAACCCAAACAGTGTGGAGTGTCATGCTCTAATCAGTAACACCTACATAGTTGGTGAACAGTTTAGAAAACTATGTTTCCAATCTATGTGATCAATCCCGTTTTTAAAATTTGGGAAGTTCCTAAGTACCATACCTAATTTTAAAACTTTAGGGATCATTTTCTTCTACATTTGGATCAAATTACCCTGTTGGTGTGGCTCCCCTCCCTCCTCTCCTCTTTCATGGTGTTACATTCAGTTTTATACATTATTTAAGCTATAATCTTTATGATGATCCAACCCAGTTCTCTTACCCTCTTTTATTTTTATCTCACTCTCTATTATTCTTTGTTTAATATTATATTGAGAACCTTATAATACATATTAGAAAATATTATGGTTCAAGTGGCCCTAATCATAGAAAAGTTTATGTTGAGGGCTTTTATTCAGAATCTTTATCATTTTTTGGGATTCCACTATTGTAGGTGACATGTTAGTCTTGATTCTAAGGTATATATTCATATGTAATTAATTTTCCTGAAAATTAATAGATTATTGAGTTTTCTTAAATCATTCCTTCTTCAATCATAATTAAATTTTATTCCCATTTATAATTTTGAAATGGTTTTCATAATTATTCTCACTTGGAAAAAATGGGTTTTTATTGAATTTTGATGTCTTTATTTTGAAACAGTGAGTTTGGAAATTCCAAATTTGTGTATAAATTAAAATGGTTAGTTTTCATAAGATTTTTTTTATTATAAATTAGTGTTTTACATTAGTTTGGGTATCAAAAAAAGAATGTTATACATTAAAAAGAGATGCGGGTTTTAAAGTCCTTTCTTATGGGATGTATTTAATTTAAAAGTGGTTTTGGTGTTTGAAATGGGTTTCAAAGGAGGTTCTTGTTTTTAATGATTTAAAAATTGAAATTTAATGTTTTTTTTTAAAATTTACCATTAATGTTTAGAGATATTTTTTGGAATCTTAGATTCAAAAATATATTTTTAAATTTTGATGGAATTTTAAATTAATGTTCTGTGAGTCCCCTCAAATTCAATACACATGCTTGATATTCCTTATTTATACCTTTCCCATTTTGGGATGTTTATTAATAATTATTTTTGTCTATTAATAGTTATAAAATGGGGATATTAATGAGAGGTTGTTGGAGGTGATATGAGAATTGTTTCTTATGATTTTTTGATGAATGTGTTTCTCATTATTTGATTATTGACGCACCTCCTCTTTATTGACTGCATGAAAAACCTTGGCATTAAGAGAGTGATCTAGAAATATTATACTATAGTTCATTTTATACATGGGATAATGTCCCATATCGAGAGATGCAGTGATGTGTAATGTCCCAGATTTGGGTGCCACTCCGAGGTGCCCTGATTCCAATTGGCCACATGGGCCTCAAGGGTGCCTCCCCATACGTCAGAGGCTTCCGACTAGTAGCGAGGGCCTAGGGTGTATCCTTGGTGAGACTACCTACTTATAACAAGATCAGAGCATAATAGAAAATTAATAACAAATAACTAGTGGAAGCACATGTGAATAGATGTATAACTTGAATAGACACTATTACACTGGACCAATAACCCTTCATAGCGAAAGAATACATAAATAACCAAGAAACTAATACTGAAACTCACCTGGAAAATAAATCATATGAAGAAGTTGATGATAATTTATCTCATGTATCTAAAAATATGGAAAGTATCTATACATGGAAGTAGGTAATACATTCTATAGAAAAGAAGTAAAAAGAAGATAAAAACTATCCAAGCATCCATAGCATTGGCCCGATCATCTTCTACAAAGCTCCATCCTAACACAAGAAATAAAGACCAGGTGTCCAAAGTGGGATGGTTCCCCTTATCAACACCTGCATACATATAATCTTCTAGGGTACCATAAATGGCTCAAATAGGGTGTGAGATAAATCTCAGTAGGCCACCAACAACAGTTTCTATACCATCCAGTCTGAGAAATATAAACTGAAAAGTATGCAGGTATATACAAATGTAAAGAAATGTTATAAAGTTAACCGGCACCTACTTCCTCCTCAGCTGGTAATGTCTCTAAACATGTAATCATTTAATAAATTATGTTCTAGTTTACAATAAGTAAATTAATGTATCTAAGCTATGACCAAGGTGTCCTATAATAATTGTAACGACCTAATGTTTTATCAATGGAAATTCATTACTAATAAACATGTCATATAACCACTTGAAATCACAACATAATGAACTACTAAGTGCTTTTTGACCTATAAACATAATTTTTTCACTTCTGTGTTTGGATTTTTGAAAATTTGACATACACGGTTTCGATCAGTAAGTTATTTGGACTGAAAATTTACTTTTTTTTTATCAAAACACTTTTTAGGAAAAAGTGAGAAACCACAAGAACCAACATTACAACCACATAAAAATGTTAACAGAGAAAAACCCATAACAAACTATAGGATCTGCCCCTCCCCAGCAATTGCACCATGACAAAAAACCTTCACCAAAGCCTGAACATTTGGCTAGTTGTCCCGTGCAAGAATGCATGGGCTCGAAACCAATGGCATAACCATACCCTCTCATATTCCAAATCCAAATGGCATGCACCAGTGAAGGCTTTATGCTCTGAACCCCATATGAAGAAGATCCAAGTAGAATGCTGGTTGGGTAGCACCAAAACTTAACATCAAATCCTAATAGAGAGATAAACCAAACTGAAGAAAAATAAATGAAAACCCATCACATATTTTTACGAAAACTCAGATCCGATCATCAAACGGCCACCGCATAACCACTGACTTCAAACACAATCCAAAACAAACCATGCCCTAACTCTAGAATCAAACACGAGCAGAAAATCCAAATCCAAAAAACAAATAACCTCCAAAACTGAATCACGAGAAACATTGCATCCAAAATCGTTGACAAAGGATAAAATAAACAGCAAACCTTCACCTAAATGACGACCTTTAGAATGTCTCCGGCAGTGCAAGATCGCAAAATCATTCCAAAAAATGAAGCATACAAGATGTCAACCAAACCGAAACATGCCTAAAAACTTCATAGATATCATGAGGGAGAAGAATACCATTGCAACTCATCCCTGCCTCCGCCACAACAGAGAAGACCGAGGCTTCCGGTTATGAAAGAAGTCACACTGCAATCCAGAACCGCAACCCGCCGCCACCTTCACAACTGTCGTAGAGACCAACATGAGCCACCACACACACTCTCAACCGTCACTCGAGATGGAAAAACTTTGATATTAGAGCTAAAAATCGACTGCTGAATCTCATCGCACCGCCAAATAATCCCTTTCCAGTGAAGGAAGTGACGGGTGTGAACTAGTCCAGCAAACGGAGAGGAAAACCAAGACGTCAGAGCACACTAAGATGACTCCGCCACTGAAGAAGGAACCACATTGAGATTTCCACTAAGAAGTGCGGAGGAGAAGCCAAAATTGATCCTAGGTGGATGAACGATAGGTGGTGGCATGGGAAAATTCTAGATGAGCATGCCCCTTATGGGCCCATCCTCTTTATGGAGATTATCCCAGTACGTTATTTGGATTCGGATAAGAAATACATAATTTTTTGGTGAATAGTAACATACTCTTATGAATAGTAACACACCCTTAAGAACAGTGATATACCCTAATGAATACTAACCTTACTTGTGATAGTATATAAAGAAGATTCAAGTGAAAGTATGATGTCCCTATATTTTAGAATAAGGAAATGAATGTTTTAAAACAGATTTTTTAATAATAAATTATGATTTAAATTAAATATTAAATTAATCATATTTAGAAAATTATTTTTGAAAAATGGAATTTATTTTTGGATTATAAAAAATGAAAAATGTGTTGGGTGAATTTTTGAGATTTTTCTGAAATACTTGATTTTTTATGAATAGTAAAATACGATAATTCACAATAAATTCTAAAACCTGAATTTCTGCATCATACTTGAGTCACAGATGATTTTAATGGCCATTTGTTCTAAATAAAATGCATTTATTACTATTCCAGGTTATGAAATCATCACTATTACGAGTATTGAGGTAAATTAATAATCTAATGATTAAACAATTATGAAAACACTCATTTCCTCCACTATAACCCCCCTCACTCCCTCTTCTCTTCACTCCTATCTAGCCTTGTGCCTTGGAAATATTCTGCCCAAATCTCTCCTAAAGCTCCTCCCCCATGTTCAAAGGCCCACAGTCTCTTCAAAATACCCAAACCTCTCTGCTTAAGAGGTTCTCAAAGGAGGTATACTCAAGAGGTAGATTCCTCTTTCCAATTCTTTCACTTATTTTATGTTCTTTTCTTTTCTTGTTTATTTCCTCACCTCCCTTCACCCAAATGGTATGATAACTTGAGTAGAATACATGTACTAGGATGATATTATTCTAATGGGATAATTATTTTTCTTCTCTCCTTTACCCAACTTTTATTTGAAATAAATGAAAGCACCGTTTGAGATGTGTTAATTTAGTACATTCAAGGACAACATTTTATATGTTTCTATTATCATCTATAATTCTGGACATGAAACCATTTGTGTTATGGTTGAAACAGATTTTTATATATCCTAGTTAATGTTCTGGGATCCTTTTTAACAAATAGTTTTAATTTATAAAGAAAAACCTGTTCATTGTAATCAAACCCATTGATTAACCAAAATGGTTATCACTAAGGTTTTATATAAAAATTCATCTTCACTCTTAATAATGAAATAAATTTTTATAACCTTGTAATATTATGGATTTTCACTAATATCATAAAACTTCAATTCTGGACAACCACTTTCATCTTAATTTTTTATCCAAACATGAATATAAGTTAACCGATCATTAAAATCAAGTTAGCAAACAGACCAGAATAATGAAATTGAACCTCATAACCAATCAAACTGGTCAGGAATGATATTAAAAAGGGTAATAATAAATCATTTAAATATATAACATGTTATTTAATTATTAATTAATGAACCTAATTTTATTTTTCCGATTATTAAGTTCAAGAAAAATCACCACCAGACTTAAGGTAAGGGATCCTTTCTATTTCACTCTTAATCAAGATTTCTTCTATGCAATGCCATTTCACGTGTAATCCCGAATGATGGGGTATGATTAAACACCTCCCCATACTTCCCTAATTATTTATAAGTGATGATAAACCCCTTTTCTCTCTCATCAAGACCTCTTAGGTACACCCACCACCATGCCAATAAACCATAACGAATTCTACCCAAACCTTCTTTGTTCTTTCGGGTTGCCTTATCCTTCCTTATATCAAAATGGAGTTATCTTATATATTTATGTACATATTATAAATTCTATTTATTTTTAACAAATTCATTTATTAGTAACCTTTAATCACTCAGTTTTGGAGATATACATGTTTTTAAAAGATTCCCTCCTCATAACTTTCTGATAAGCAAACTTGTTTTAAGGGAACTTCCCGAATGTTTTACCCAATTTCTAGTGGAATTAATCCTCTATTTCAAGAAAACATTGTCTTTATAAAATCAGTATATTTATTATGAAAAATTTATTGGTTCAATTATGATTTTATATAAAATATTTCCCTCTTTTCTATTTTAAAATCTCTATACTATTTTCCTTAAAACCGCACAAAAATGTTTTAATGCTAATTTTTCTCAAATACATTTATTATATGTTGTCACTTATATTTGGAATCACTTACCATATTATATTTCTATTTAACCTCATGAATGTCCATGTATGTTCTAGTCCCTTTCTTTCATGGGCACTTTCATGATACACCCATTGATTATGCTTTATGTCAGGATTGTGGTACCCAATTCTTTCCATGGGTACCCTTATGTTTATGTACGGTTGATTATGTATGATTATTTATGTGGTGAGAATATTAATGAAAATATTAATATGGGTGATCCCAGATAGTTCTCCAATGCATTGGGTAAAGTTAAGTCCCATGGGATACAATGTGAAACAGGAATGTCGGTTCGCCTGGACCCGTACTACTATGGGAAACAGGATTGGCGGTTAGCCTTGACCCATACTACTATAAGAAACAAAATATGCGGTTATACTTGACCCATAATACTATGGGAAATAGGATGGGCAATTATCCATGACTCATAGTAAAGACATGTTTTATGTTTCTGACACATTTATATGATTCCAAGTTATATAATCCCATTTTATGTGATATGATTTCATATATTCCATGCCTTTGATATAATTATGTCATTCCTCCTAACTCATGTGATTAAGATGTATCCTTATGTTCATTTCCTTACTATTATTTTTACCTCATCCCTTTGTTTATGTGTTCCCTAGTGTGGAATCCCACCTTTATATTACATAAATTTTCATTATATTTTACAAACTGAGTATCTTCAAAGTCTAGTGTCTTGGAAATCAGGAACATAAGACACGAAAACAACATAAAACATTCTTTTAATCCAATTGTATAGATTTATCATAAGTTCATCCTATGTAAAAATGCTTCATCTCATAACCTGGAGACATACATCAAAGGAAAGGGTGAGCATAAGGCATAGTAAGGAAATCAAGGGAATCAGTTTGCTTGTGATATCAATAAGAACATGATGAAAACCACAAAACATGAGAAATGTAAACACAGGCATATCATAATAAAAAGATCATGAATCTAAAATTGAATAAGTGGCTATAACATTTCATTTATAAATTCATGAACATATCACTAAGGTTCATTCCCAAGGAGTCATAAAAACATTACCAAGGTTATTCACCAAGGTATCTTGAAACTTGTCATCTCTAGAGATTAATTATTTACTCAATGCATTGAAGAGCTATCAGAGAGAGCCCTTAATATGTCTTTAATTTCATGTGAGCCACATATATCATAATCAAACATTTCATAAATAACCCAAATAGAACCAAAGAAATGGGTTTCATGTCAAAATCTTGACATTTAAAAACTACTTAAAAATAAGATCATTATGTCATTTATAACCCATGGAAAGAAAGTGAGGGATATATGTATATCAATTACAGAATAAAATAGACCAATTTTATGTATTGATGAATACTCTTGGAAATAAAAATAGATTTGAGTATCCACATATATATTATAAGAAAATTTCTTGAGAAAAAGAGAGAGATTTTGAGACAAAAAACTCTACAACATAACGACTACATAACATCATTTTAGAAAACATTAAAAACAGAGAGGACAAGATCCAAACACTCATAAATAATTCATAATACAGTATGGGTACATAATAAGGTCATGATATGGATATTTTAATGACATATAACATGAAATGAAGACATGAATGAAAAGAGAAGACACTATTTATTTTACAAAAAAATCAGCAGCCTAACGGCGTCGCAAAAAAAATTCTGAAAATAAATTGATGGGAGAGGAAAGGGTCTCTAATCATTTGGACATGAAATGTAAAGTAATAATAATATATAATAACATACCATCACATAAGAAGATGGAATCTAGAAGACATAACATAAAGGAAATCCTGACTAAAAAGAGGAGGGTGAAAGGTTCCCATACCTTGAAGAGTATCTTCGAAAGCTCAGAGTTTGAGAACTTAGGGGGCTTTAGGGCACATTGGGAGGACTCCTTGGGAGGTTGAAATACTAGAGATTAATTGAGGAGGATTTTGGAATGAAATATATAGGTAATTTCTTGATATTTATAGGAAAGGTGGAGGAATATTTAATTAATTTCCAAGGGACATCACATCGGTGGTATTTGCAAAACCATGGGCTTTCCCATGGTATTTTCTCATGATATTGACCACTTGGGACACCTCATAACATATATTTTTATTCTCAAGTCTTACAGATTTATTACTTCATGATTACATCATCAATTATGTCATTAAACACCAGAAACTCAAAACTGTATTTTTATACTATTCACTAAAAATTCAACTATTTCAGAAAAATCCCAAAAATTCACCTTAACCTAATATCGATGCTCTGAATTCAAAAATGAACCCCATTTTTTGAAAATAAATTTCTAAATATTTTTAATCTAATTTTTAAATAAAATCATTATTTATTAAAAAACAACTTTAAAACTATAACTTATTTTTTAACACCTTGAAAAAGTAATTAAGGTACCATAAAATTATCATATAACCATAAGAGAATAATGTAACAATTTATCATTAAATTATATGAAAATACATTTTTTATTTTAAATTATTACATTAATTATAAAATTGTAATTAAAATATTTATGACATAAAAAAATACCAATACTTATATTATGACCATTTTTTAACTTTTAAGATATATAAATTATATTTATACATTCATGGGTGAAGTTTCTATTTTTTGGCCAATTTACTATTCATTACTATTCATAAGGCTATATTACTATTCATAATTGACTATTCACAAAAAAATTAAGTTGATCTTATAAGACTCTAAATTTCTTACTGGTCACAATTGTAGAAGACCATTTTTTGAAAATCATTTCACATTATTAATTATTTAATTTTACAAATATATTTTAAAATACACCTTTTTCCAAAATTCATCAATAATATATAACTTCATATTACATTTATCCGGACAATTGAAATTCTAAAATTTAACAAAATAAGAAATAACAATTTTATTTATACAAAAGGATTACACAATGTAACTAAGGTCTCATTACATAGCCCCTTATAACACGTGCATAAGACCTAAGTGTAAGGTGTGCTTTGGTGATAAAATCTTGGGGCCTCTTGAACAACATTTCCCGAGTGGTGATTTCTATCAACTTGAACTTCTCCCTTAGGCAATTCCATTCAAGATTCACAAGTTGAAGCTCAGCTTCGGCTTGGTCCAGGGCAAAGCCCAAAGATGCTACCTCCTTCCCAAGCTTTAACAGATGGGCTTCGTACGACCCGAGTCTACTGGATGAGGCCATCGACTCTTCTTTATTTATTAATTAACCAAGATCACTTGTATTTATAAATAATAATTTTAATGTAAAGAGTTTAGTTTCCAACGGTTATATTGACCAATGGTCATATAACAGTCGAAAACCAATAGTCTCATTTAATTAAACTAACTTCATTAATTAAAGGATATAGTTTTGTGGAGTATAAAATGAAATAACACACAAATTTAGGAAACAAATATTATTCAAAATTTTGGGTCATTACATTCTTCCCCCCATAAGAAATTTTGTCCCTGAAATTTTAAATCGTACCCTAAGAAGAGAAAAGGTGTGGGTACTTCTACCTCATTGACTCCTCCGGTTCCCATGTGGCTTCTTCACAATTGTGGTTCCTCCACAACACCTTAACATGGTGGATAGTCTTGTTGCATAGAACCTTGTCTCTACGATCCAAGATCTACACCATCTATTCCTCATAAGAGAGGTCATGTTTTAGTTGTACCACCTCGTGATTTAGTACATGTGAGGGGTTAGGTATGTACTTCATCAAGAGGGATATGTGGAAGACATAATGAACTTGTGCTCGATTTGGAGGAAGTGCAAGCCGATAGGCCACTGCTCCTACATGATCAAGGATTTTATAGGGGCCAATGTACCTAGGGATGAGCTTCCATTTTTTCCCAAACCTCATGAATATCTTCAAAGGTGAAATTTGAAGAAATAATTTGTCACCAACATCAAACTCCAATTCCCTTCAACATTTTTCTGCATATCTATTTCTATGACTCCGAGAATTATTAATGTGTTTTTGGATGGCATGGAATTTGTCTATCACCCATTGCACAAGATCAAGCCCAAGAATATTTCTCTCACCCAATTCATTTAAAAAAGTAGGAGTTCTACACCACTTACTATATAGAGCTTCGTAGGGTTCCATTTGAATACTCGAGTGGAAGCTGTTGTTGTAAGAGAACTCAACTAAAGGTAGATGTTGATCCCATCCACATTTAAATTCCATTGAGCATGTTATCAGCATATCATCGAGTGTTTGAATAGTTCTTTCAGATTGGCCATCGGTTTGGGGGTGATAGGTCGTACTAAAATTCAATTCAGTGCTCAGATAATTTTGAAGACTTATCGAGAATTTTGATATGAACCTTGGATCACGATCAGATATGATAGTAAGTGGAACTGCATGCAGCCTTACTACTTCCTTCACATAAATCCTATAAAGTTTATCAAGAGAGATATCTTCCCGAATAGAGATAAAATGGGTAGTCTTGGTGAGACAGTCCACAATAACCCATATCACATTGTTTTCTTTGGAAGTTCTCGGTAGACCAGTGATGAAGTCCATAGTGATATTATCCCTCTTCCATGCTGGTATGGGTAGTGGTTGAAATACCCCATTAGAAAGTAGTCACTATGCCTTCACTTGCTGACATACCAGGAACCTTGAAGTGTATTCATCAATCTCCCTTTTCATATTATCCCACCAATAACGATCACGAAGGTCCCTATATGTTTTTGTTAGTCCAAGATGTATAGAGAATGTAGAGCTATGTGATTCATCCATCAACTCCTTTATTTCTGAAATAGATGGAACACATTGTCTTGTATGAAATTTCAGTACACCTTCTTGATCAATGTCGAACTCGGGAAAATACCCATCCTTCACAGCCTCAAACTTCTTCTATAACAAAGGATCTTATTTCTGAGATTTCTTGATATTCTCTAGTAATGACAATTGAGAAATCATTTGGGTTAGGGTTGATGATGCCCCTTCCCTTATAATTCACATGTCCATATTTACGAGGTCATTGATCAAATGATCTATTTGAATCCTCGTCATGGAAAGAACAGTCGGGTCTTTCCTTCTTAATGCATTAGCAACTTTGTTTGTAATTCCGGGATGATAATGAATTGAACAATCATAGTCTTTAAGAATTTAAAACCATATCCTATATCTCATTTTCAATTCCTTTTGTGTGAAAATATAATTCAAAGATTTATGGTCTGTGTATATTTCACATTTATCCCCATAAAGATAGTGCCTCCATATCTTCAGAGAAAAAACGACTGTAGCCAGCTCCAGATCATGCATATGATAGTTCTGATCATGATTTTCCATTTGTTGAGATGCATAAGCAATGAATTTTTCATTTTACATGAGGACACACCTAATACCTTTCAGATATGCATCCCTACAAATAACGAATCCTTCTCCACTTTAGGGAAGAGTTAACACGGGTTCAGTAACCGATCTCTTCTTCAGCTCTTGGAAACTTTCCACACACTCCTTTTTCTAGATGAAATTGACCCCCTTTTGAGTTAAATTGATTAATGGATTAGAAATTCATGAAAAGTTTTTCACAAACCTCCTATAATATCCCTATAATCCAAGGAAACTGCGAATATCAGTTATCGTGGTAGGTTGAGGCTAATCCTCTACAACTTTTTGTCTTTGTAGGGTCAAATGTGATTCCTTCATTGGTAAAAATGTACCCCAAGAAAGCAACTTTCTATAACTAGAATTCACATTCTCTGAACTTCCCAAAAAGCCTCTCCTTCCACAGAGTTTTCAAAATAACCCTTATATGATCCTCATGCCCCTCGCGACTTTTGGAATATATCAAAATATCATTAATAAAGACAACCACAAGGTTATAAATGGAGTCCTTAATTACTATATTAATCAAATACATAAAAATAACTGAGGCATTAGTCAGTCCAAAGGGAATAATAACAAATTCATAATGCCCATATCTTGATCGGAAGGCAGTTTTTGGAATATCTTATTTCTTCACCCTCAATTGATGATAACCAAATCAAATATCAATATTAGAGAAGAATTGAGCCCCAAAAAAATGGTTAAATAAGTCATCAATTCTTGGAAGAGGGTATTTGTTCTTCATTGTGACCCCGTTTAGTTCTCTATAATCAATGCATAGTCACATCAATCTATCCTTCTTCTTCACAAAGAGAATAGGTGCTCCCCAAGGAGGCACACTTCGTCAGATAAACCCCCTCTCCAAAAGATCTTGGAGTTGTTTCTTTTACTTCTCCAGATCCACATTTTCTATCCTATATGGGATCTTTGATGTCATTTTTGATCCAGGTACGAGTTCATTGGAGGACTCTACCTCTCTTTTTGGGGGAGGTCCAGGTAACTGCTCAAAAAATATGTCAACTTATTCCTAAACGATGGGGACATTTTCTATCCTCAAACTCTCATTCCATTATTCTTCTTCACTGATCAACTCTGTAAAGAAGGATATATGAGGTTATTATAGACAAATATCAGGTTGAGATATCTCTTCTTAGAAGATAAGTATAGGTTTTCCATTCAATACTACTGAGATTTCATTGCTTATGCATTTGATCTTAGAATTATACATTGAGAGCCGGTCCGTCCCTATTATAATGTCAAATTCTATCATGGGAATGACTACTAGATTTATGATAATATTGTACTCAATAAATTAAATACTAGAGTTTCTAAACACTAATGATGCTTGGATAATTCCACTAGAAATCTTGATTGATAACTCTACTTTTTTCAAATTGGGGGTTGATTCTAAATTCTTTGCAAACTTGGAGGAAATAAAGGAATACGTAGAACTAGAATCAAACAAACTACTTGTTAGCTTTGAGAGAACAACAAGAGTACCTTCCACCTCATCATTTGGCGCTTTAACTTCAGCCTTAGTGATTACAAAATTATGACCTTGTTCCCTTGGACGTTGCTAAGGACGATGGTGATTCCCCTCCACTGCCCTCTGATTTGGATAGTGATTAGAAAATCACCCAAGTTGTCCACACTTATAGAATTGGACATCAGGTAGGGCCTGAACCATCTTCCCCTTGTCATTAGTATTGCGAAGTTTTGGCTTCACCTCACTATGACAATTATGTGTGATATGACCATCTCTTCCACACTTGTAGCATTTCCCGCTACCGAGAAAGTAGTTCCTCGACTTTCATCGCACTTCGCACGATCGCCTCATAGCTATCATAATCTTGGTTGGCTAGATTCTTCCATTGATGAGGTCTTAGTCCACCGAAGAATCTATCAACCTTACCTTTGGATCCATGACAAATCTAGGGGTGTATCATGAAAGCCTTGTGATTTCATCTCATAGCTTCCCATAGATTCATTCTCCTTATGATTCAACTCGAGATACTCCTTATCCATTCTTTTTATCATCGATCGAGGGAAATACTTACTAAAGAAGATCCCTCTGAACTCTTCCAACTCCATCGATTCAACTTTCACTCTTGGCCTTGTGTTTTTAATCAGTTACCCCCACTGATTATCTTCTATCTCTAAGCGATAAACAACCAAGGTAACCTTTTCTTGTTCAGAACAGTAGAGCACAGAAAAGATCTTCTCGATAGAGCTGATGCACTGTTCATCAATCAATGGGTCGGTAGATACACTAAAGGTTGGTGCTCATTGACGCTTAAAGGATTAAACATCAAGTTTTTCCATTCACGGTGAGATCAGTCTCTCATCTTTATTCAAGTTATTCCCCATAACTTGAGTCAGTTGGTTCATCCTTTGCATGAAACTTTCCATTACAACTTCCATCGGAGGGCTGTCAGTGCATGGTCCATTGCAGTCACCATTTTCATGGTTCATCAAATTTCCCTCCATTTTCTAAAAGAGTAAAACCTTAGTGAGAAACTTATTTGATTTATGATCCCTTTGACTATAATGAATCTTATGTCTTAAAACATCATGCTTTAAACAATTACATTTCTTTATAAATCCTTCGTAATGATTCATAAAAAGCTTATGATTAAAAAAACATACCACCCAGGAGTGTCATAACCAATAGTGTAGAAAGGACCTCTGTCGTGTACCAGGATAACCCGGGTCAAGACCGAAACTCCTTGTCAGAGTTTTCACTGATATGTACATCTGTGCTAGAGCCACCTCTACCTGCTCTTATCCATAGAGGGACGTATTTGCTTGATAAACCACTTACTCAATACTCACCAAAATACTAGGAAGTATTATTATATTTAAACTTTTCTATAGGTTTATTCCTAAAGTTTTTATATCCCAATTTCCATAAAAAACTAAACTTTCCTTTTATACCAACTGTGGCATCCCGCCTTTATATTACATAACTTTTCATTACATTTTACAAACAGAGGATTTTTAAAGTCTAGTGTCTTGAAAATCAGGAACATAAAACATGAAAATAACATAAAACACTTTTCTAATCTACTTGTAAGGCTTAATAATAGGTTTATCCTAAGTATAAATGCTTCATCTCATAACCTGTATATATACATCAAAGGAAAGGGTGAGCATAAGGCCGAGTAAGGAAATCAAGGGAATCAATTTACTTGTGATATCAATAAGAACTTGATGAAAACCACAAGACATGAGAAATGGAAAAAGATGCATATCATAATAAAAATAACATGAATCACAACTTGAATATGTGGATACAACATTTATTTAGACATTCTTAACATATCACCAAGGTTCATTCCCAAGGTGTCATAAAAATATTACCAAGGTTATTCACCAAGGTATCATGAAACTTGTCATCTCTAGAGATTAATTATTTACCCAATGCATTGGAGTTCTATTAGGGAGAACCCTTAATATGTCGTTACTTTCATGTGATACACATGTATCATAATCAAACATTTCATATATAACCCAAATAGAATCAAAGAAATGGGTTTCATGTCAAAATTGTGATGTTTAAAAACTACTTAAAAATAAGATCATTATGTCATTTATAATCCATGGAAAGGGAGTGAGGGTTATATGTATGTAAATTACAGAATTAAATAGATCAATATTATGTATTCATGAATACCCACGGAAATGAAAATAAATTTGGGTATCTACATAAATAATACAAGATAATTTCTTAAGAAAAAGGGAGATATTTTGAGAAGAAAATTCTGCAGCATAACTGCTACATAACATCATTTTAGAAAATAGCAAAAAGAGAGGAGAAAAGGGTAAACCACTCATAAATAATTAATAATATAGTATGGTTACATAATAAGATCATGTCATGGATATTTTAATGACATATCATGGGAAAAGGAAACATGAAAGAAAAGAGAAGACACTATTTCTTTTACGAAAAATTCGACAACCTAACAACATCGCAAAAAAAAAATTCAGAAAATAAATATATGAGACCAGAAAGAGTATATAATAATTGGGAAATTAAATGGAAATTAATAAGAATATATAAGATCATACCCCCACATAAGAAGATGGAAACTAGAATACATAACATAAAAGAAAATCATGACTAAAAAGAGGTGGGTTAAAGGTTCCCTTACCTTGAAGAGTATCTTTGAAAGCTTGAAGGTTGGGACCTTGGGGGGCTTGAGGGAACCTTGGGAGGAATCCTTGGGAGGTATAATGACCAGAGATTCGTTGAGGAGGATTTTTGAATTAAATTAATGTGGTAATGGATTGGTATTTATAGGAAAAGTGAAGGAATATTTAATTAATTTTCTAGGGACACCTCATCGGTGGTATTTGCAAAACCATGGGCTTGACCATGTTATTTTCCCATGGTATTGGAAACTTGGGACACCTCATAACATATCTTACAATTCAAAAGTCTACCGGATTTATTACATCATGATTACATCATCAATTATGTCATTAAACACCCAAATCTCAAAACAGTATTTTTACTATTCACCGAAAATTCATCTATTTCAGAAAAATCCCAAAAATTCACCCTAACCTAATATCGATGCTCTGAATTCAAAAATGAACTCCGTTTTATTAAAATAATTTTCTAAATATTTTTTATTTTTTTTTTAAATAATATCATTTTTTATTAAAAAAAACAACTCTAAAACTATAACTTATTTTGTAACACCTTGAAAAAGTAATCAAGGTCTCATAAAGTTATCGTATAACCATAAGACAATAAAGTAACAAATTATGATTAAATTTTATGAAAATAAAATTTTTATTTTAAATTATAAAATTTATTATAAAATTGTAATTAAAATATTTATGACACAGAAAAATACCAATACTTATATTATGACAAATTTTTAACTTTTAAGATGTCTAAATTATATTTTTACATTCATGGGTGAGGTTTCTATTTTTTTGGACAATTTAATATTCATTACTATTCTAAAGGGTATATTACTATTCATACTTTACTATTCACAAAAAAATTAAGTTGATCTTATTAGACTCTAAATTTATTACTGGTCACAATTGTAGAAGACCATTTTATGACCTTTCACATTATTAATTATTTAATGTTTACAAAAATATTTTAAAATACCCCTTTTTCCTAAATTCATCAATAATATGGAACTTCATCCTATATTTATCCGGACATTTGAAATTCACAAATTTAACATAATAAGAAATAAGAATTTTTTTATACAAAAGGATTACACAATGTAAATAAGGTCTCATTACATAGCCCCTTATAACACCTTCATTGGAGCTTAGTGTAAGGTGTTCTATGGTGATAGAATCTTGGGGCGACTTGGAAAACATTTCCCGAGTGGTGATTTCTATCATCTTGAACTTCTCCCTTAGGCGATTTTGTTCAAGCTTCATATGTTGAAGCTCAGCTTGGGCTTGGTCAACAGCAAAGCCTGAAGATGCTACCTCCTTCCCAAGCTCTGACACATGGGCTTCCTATAGCCTGAGTCTACTGGATGAGGCCATCAACTCTTCTTTATGTATTAATTAACCAGGATCACTTATATTTATAAACAATAATTGCAATGTAAAGAGTTTAGTTTATGAATGTCATATTGACCAGTGGTCATATAATAGTCGAAACCCAACGATCTCATTTAATTATACTGACTTATTTAATTAAAGGATATAGTTTTGTGGAGTATAAAATGAAATAACACACAAATTTTGGAAATAGATATTATTCAAAAGTTCGGGTCGCTACATTCTTCCCCCCTTAAGAAATTTCATCCCCAAAATTTTAACTCATACCCCAAGAAGAGAAAAGGTGTGGGTACTTCTACCTCATAGACTCCTCTGGTTCCCACGTGGCTTATTTATATTTGTGGTTCCTCCAAAACACCTTAACAAGGTGGGTAGTCTTGTTGCATAGAACCTTGTCTCTACGATCCATGATCTCCATCGGTTTTTCCTCATAAGAGAGGTCATGTTCCAGTTTTACCACCTTTGGATTTAGTACACGTGAAGGGTCAGGTATGTACTTCCTCAAGAGGGATACATGGAAGACATCATGGAATTGTGCTAGATTTGGAGGAAGTGCAAGCTAATATAACACTGCTCAAATGCGATCAAGGATTTCATAGGGGGAAATGCACCTAGGGATGAGATTCCATTTTTTCCCAAACCTCATTAATCATTTCCAAGGTGAAATTCAAAGAAATAATTTATAACCAACATAAACTCCAAGTTCCTTCGACGGTTGTTGGTATTGCTATTTTACAGACTCTGAGCAACCTTAATGTGTTGTTGGAGGGCATGGAATTTTTCTGTCATCTCTTGCACAAGATCAGACCCAAGAAGCTTTCTCTCACGAGCTTCATTCCAATAAGTAGAAGTTTTACACCGCTTACCATATTGTGCTTCATAGGGTGCCACTTGAATGCTCGAGTGGAAGCTATTGTTGTAAGAGAACTCAACTAAATGAAGATGTTGATCCCATCCACCTTTAAATTCCATTTATCTTGTTCTTAGCATATCCTCAAGTGTTTGAATAGTCATTTGAGATTGGCCATCAGTTTGAGGGTGATAGTCTATACTTAAATTCAATTCAGTTCTCAGATCATTTTGAAGACTTCTCCAGAATTTTGATGTGAACCTTGGATCACAATCAGTTACGATAGTAAGTGGAAATCTATGTAGCCTTACAACTTTCTTCTTGTAAATCCTGACAATTTGATCAAGAGAGAAATCTTCCCGAATAGAGATAAAATGGGCAATCTTGGTGATATGGTTCACAATAACCCATATTTCATTGTTTCCTTTGGAAGTTCTCAGGAGACTAGTGACGAAGTCCATAGTGATATTATCTAACTTCCATGCTGGTATGGGTAGTGGTTGCAATACCAATTTAGGAAGTTGTCACTCTGCCTTCACTTGCTGACATACCAGGCAACTTGAAGTGTAGTCAGCAATATCCCTTTTCATATTATCCCACCAATAATGATCATGAAGTTCCCTATACATTTTTGTGATTCCAGGATATATATAGAAAGTAGAGTTATGAGCTTCATCCAGCTGGTCCTTCTTTATTTATGAAATAGATAGAACACATAGTATTTTATGAAATTTCAGTACACCTTCTTGATCAATATTGAACTTAGGAAACTTCCCATCCTTCATAGCCTCAAACTTCTTCTGTAAAAAAGGATATTATTTCTGAGCTTTCTTGATCTTCTCTAGTAATGACGATTGAGAAATCAGTTGGGTTAGGGTTGATGATGTCCCTTCCCAAATAATTCCCATGTACAGCTTTACTAGGTCATTGATCAAAGGATCTCTTTAAATCCTCATCATGGAAAGAAAAACTAGATCTTTCTTGCTTAATGCATCCGTGACTTTGTTTACTCGTCCAGGATGATAATGAATTGAACAATCATAGTATTTGAGAAGTTCCAACCATCTCCTCTATATCATGTTCAATTCCTTTTGTGTGAAAATATACTTCAAACATTGTTGGTATGTGTATATATCACATTTATCCCCATAAAGATATTGCCTCCATATCTTCAGAGAAAAAACGACTACAGCCAGCTCTAGATCTTGTGTAGGATAGTTCTTCTCATGAGTATTCAATTGTTGAGATTCATAAGCAATTAATTTTTAATTTTTCATGAGGACGCACCCAAGCCCTTTCAGAGATGCGTCGCTAAAAATAACAAATCCTTCTCCACTTGAGGTAAGAGTTAACACATGCGCAGTAACCAATCTCTTCTTCAACTCTTGAAAACTTTCCTCAAACTCCTTTGTCTAGATGAACTTGACCCCTTTTTGAGTTAACTTGGTTAATGGATTAGAAATTCATGATTGTTTTTCACAAAACTCCTATAATATCCCGCTAATATAAGGAAACTATGAATCTCAGTTATTATTGTGAGATGGGGCCACTCCTCTACAAAATTTGTCTACGAAGTGTCAACTATGATTCCTTCATTGGTAACAATGTGCCCCAAGAAAGCAAATTTCTGTAACTAGAATTCACATTTCTTGAACTCCCCAAAAGTCCTCTCCTTCTATAGAGTTTGAAAAATATCCCTTAGATGATCCTCATGCTCCTCGCGAATTTTGGAATATAAGTAAATATCATCAATAAAAACTACCACAAGGTTATCAAGGTAGTCCTTAAAGACTCTATTCATCAAATCTATAAAAATAGTAGGTGCATTAGTCAGTCCTAAGGGTATAACGACAAACTCATAATTCCAATATCTTGGTCGGAAGGCAGTTTTTGGAATATCTTCTTTCTTCACCCTCAATTGATGATAACCAGATCGAAGATCAATCTTAGAAAATAATTGAGCCCCATGATGTTTCTCAAATAAGTTATCAATTCTTGGAAGAGGGTATTTTTTCTACACTATGATTCCATTCAATTCTCTATAATCGATGCATAACAACATCGATCCATCCTTCTTCTTCACAAAGAGAACATGTGCTTCCCAAGGAGACACACTCGGTCAGATAAACCCATTCTCCAAAATATATTCGAGTTGTTTCTTTAACTCCTCCAGCTCCACATTTTCCATCCTATACGGGGTCTTTGATATCAGATGTGATCTAGGTATGATTTTAATGGAGAACTCTACATCTTTTTCTAGGGGAGGTCCGAGTAACTCCTCAGGAAATACGTCAATGTATTCCTAGATGATGGGGAAATTTTATATCCTTAAACTCTCATTTCCTTCTTCTTATTCATTGATCAACTCCATAAAGAAGGATATAGGAGGTTCTTATAGACAAAGATCAGGTTGATATATCTCTCCTTGAAATAGAACTATAGGTTTTCCATTCAAGACTACAGTTGTTTCCTTGCTTCTTCATTTGATATTAGCACTATACTTTGAGAGCCAGTCCATCCCTAGTATAATGTCGAATTCCAGCATGGAAATGACTACTAGAATTTTGGATAAGATTGTGCTCACTAAAGTAAATAATAGAGTTTCTAAACAATGATAGTGATTGGATAATACCCCCATGAGTCTTGACTGATAAATATACTTTTAGAAAATCAGGGGTTGATTCTAAATTCTTTGCAAACTTGGAGGAAATAAAGGAATGCATAGAAGCAGAATCAAACAAATTACTTGATATCTTTTAAAGAATAACAAGAGTACCTTACACCACATCATTTGTCTCTTCAACTTCAGTCTTAGTGATTGCAAGAGTATGACATTGTTCCCTTTTCCGTTGCTGAGGCTGATGGTGATTCCCCTCCACTGCCCTCGGATTTGGACAATGGTTGGAAAAGTGCCCAAGTTTTCCACACTTATAGAATTAGACATTAGTTTGGGATTGCACCATCTTCCCTTTGTCTTTAGTGTTTGGAAGTTGTGGCTTCACCTCACTATGAAAATTCCGTTCGATATGGTCATCTCTTCCACATTTGTATCATTTCCCACTTCTGAGCAGGAAGTTCCCCGAATTATTCTTCTCACATTTATTACAAGTGGGAAGTTGCACTTGCTTGCATCCTATTCCTTGATCGAAGATCCTCCCTAATCTTGGATCCATCAATCTTTTCTTGTCATTGGATTTATGAGACCACTACATCACACCAAACTCTAGTTCAACTTTCATCACACTTTGCACGATCTTCTCATAGCTATCATAATCTCAGTTGGGTAGATTCTTCCTAAGATGAGGTCTCAATCCACCAAAGAATCTATAAAACTTACCATTTGGATCCATGAAAAAGATAGAGGTGTAACATGAAAGCCTTGTGAAGTTCATCTCATAGCCTCACACAGATTCATTATCCTTCTGCTTCAGCTCGAGAAACTTCTTCTCTATTCTTGTTATCATCGATCGAGGGAAATACTTGGTGAAGAAGATACCTCTGAACTCTTACCACTCCATAGATTCAACTTCCACTCTTGACGTTTTGATTTTAATCATTTCCCACCACTGATCAGCTTCTCCCTCTAAGAGATAAACAGTCATGGTAACCTTCTCTTGTTCAGAACATCGGAGCACAAAAAATATTTTCTCAATAGAACAGATACACTATTCATAAATCAATGGGTCAGTAGATCCACTGAAGGTTGGTGGTCATTGGTTCATAAAGGATTCAACAACAAGTTATTCCCTTCATAGTGAGATTGTTATGTTAGCTTTATTTAAGTTATTTCCCATAACTTGAGTCACTTGGTTCATCATTCGCATGAAGGTTTCCATTCTGACTTCTATCAGAGGGTCGTCCGTGCGTGGTCCATTGTAGTCACCATTTGCATGGTTCCTCCTATTTCCTGCCATTTTCTAAGAGAATGAAACCTTAGTGAAAAACTTATTTGATTTATGAATCCTTTAACCATAAATGATTTTATGTCTTAAAACTTCATGCTTTAAACAATTACATTTCTCTATAAATCCTTCATAATGATTCATAAAAAGCTTATGATTAACCAAACATATCCCCCAAGAGTGTCGTAACCAAGAGTGCACTAATGCCTGTTGTTATGTAACAGGATACCTCGGGTCAAACCCAAAACTCCTTGTCAGTGTTTTCACTCCTAGGTACATCTGTGCCAGATCCACCTCTACCTACTCGTATCCAGACAGGGATGTATTTTCTTGATAAACCACTTACTTAATACTCACCAAAATATGAGGAAGTATTCCTATATTTGAACTTTTATATAGGGTTCTTACTGAAGTTTTCATATCCTAATTTCCATAAATAATGAAACTTTCCTTTGATACTAACTGTAGAATCCCACCTTTATATTACATAAGTTTTCATTACATTTTACAAACAAAGGATCTTTAAATCTAGTGTCTTGGAAATCAGGAACATAATACTTGAAAACAACATAAAAAATTATTCTAATCCACTTTTAAGGCTTCATCATAAGCTCATACTAAGTACAAATGCTTCATCTCATAACCTAGAGACATATATCAAAGGAAATGGTGAGCAGAAGTCCCAGTAAGAAAATCAAGGGAATTAGTTTACTTGTGATATTAAAAAGAACTTGATGAAAACCACAAGACATGAGAAATGGAAAAATAGGCATATCATAAAAAAATAACATGAATCAAAACTTGAATATGTCGCTACAAAATTTCCTTTATACATTCATGAACATATTACCAAGGTTCATTCCCAAGGTATTATAAAAACATTACCAAGGTTATTCACCAAGGTATCGTGAAACTTGTCATCTCTAGAGATTAATTATTTACCCAATGAATTGGAGTACTATCAGGGCACACCCTTAATATTTATTTAAATTAATGTGATCCACATAGATCATAATAAAACATTTCATAAATAACCCATATATAATCAAAGAAATGGGTTTCAAGTCAAAATCGTGATGTTTAAAAAGTACTTAAAAAGAAGATCATTATGTCATTTATAACCCATGGAAAGGGAGTGAGGGTTATATGTATGTCAATTAAAGAATCAAATAGATCAATTTTATGTATTTATGA
Source organism: Viscum album (assembly GCA_963277665.1). Taxonomy (NCBI): domain Eukaryota; kingdom Viridiplantae; phylum Streptophyta; class Magnoliopsida; order Santalales; family Viscaceae; genus Viscum; species Viscum album. Next base: position 740,849,692 of record OY728137.1, read on the forward strand.
ATACCCCTAGAAATGAAAATATATTTGGTTATCCACATAAATAATACAAGAGAATTGCTTAAGAAAAAGAGAGATATTTTGAAATGAAAATTCTGCCGCATAACGACTACATAACATCATTTTTGAAAATATGAAATAGAGAGGGAAAAGGGTCAAACACTAATAAATAATTCATAATAAATTATGGTTACATAATAAGAACATGTTTTGGATATTTTAATGACATATCACACGAAAATAAAACATGAAAGAAAAGAGAAGATGTTATTTCTTTTACGAAAAATTCGGCAGCATAACGATGTCGCAAAAAAAAAATCAGAAAATAAATTTTTGAGAGTGGGAAGGGTATCTCATCATTTGGAAATGAAATTGAAAGTAATAATAATATATAAGAATATACCCCCACATAAGAATATGGAAACTTGAAGACATATCATAAAACAAATCTTGACTAAAAAGAGGAGGGTGAAAGGTTCCCTTACCTTGAAGCGTATCTTCGAAAGCTCGAAGGTTGGGACCTTTGGGGGCTTGAGGGAACCTTGGGAGGACTACTTGGGAGGTAGAATGACCATTGATTCATTTAGAAGGATTTTTGAAATGAAATGACTGAGGTAATGTCTTGGTATTTATAGGAAAAGTGAGGCAATATTTAATTAATTTCCTAATGACACCTCATTTGTGGTATTTTCAAAACCATAGGCTTTCCCATGTTATTTTCCCATGGTATTAGCCAATTGGGACACCTCATAACATATCTTACTATTAAAAAGTCGACCAGATTTTTTACATCATGATTACATCATCAATGATGTCATTAAACACTCAAAACTCAAAACTGTATTTTTACTATTCATCCAAAATTCAACTGTGTCAGAAAAATCCCAAAAATTCACCCTAACTTAATATCGATGATCTGAATTCCAAAATTAACTCCATTTGATGAAAATAATTTTCTTAATATTTTTAATTTAGTTTTTAAATAAAATCATTATTTATTCAAAAAAAAACTACTCTAATAATATTACTTATTTTGTAAGACCATGAAAAAGTAATCAAGGTCCCATAAAGTTATCATATAACCATAAGACAATAAAGTAACAATTTATGATTACATTATATGAAAATAATTTTTTTATTTTAAATTATTAAATTAATTAAAAAATTTTAATTAAAATATTTGTGACATAAAAAAATACCAGTACCAATATTATGACCATTTTTTAACTTTTAAGATGTCTAAAATATATTTATACATTCATGGGTGAAGTTTCTATTTTTTGGACGATTTACTATTCATTACTATTCATAAGGGTATATTAATATTCATACTTTAATATTCTCCAAAAATTAAGTTGATCTTATTAGACTCTAAATTTCTTACTGGTCACAATTGTAGAAGACCATTTTTTGAAAATCATTTCACATTATTAATTATTTAAAGTTTACAAAAATATTTTAAAATACCTCTTTTTTTAAAATTCATCAATAATATGAAACTTCATCTTACATTTATCTAGAGATTTGAGATTCACAAATTTAACATAATAAGAAATAACAATTTTATTTATACAAAAGGATTACACAATATAACTAAGGTCTCATTACATTTCCCCTTATAAAACCTGCATATGACCTGAGTGTAAGGTGTGCTATGGTGATATAATATTGGGGTGGATCAGAAAACATTACCCGAGTGGTGATTTCTATCAACTTGAACTTATCCCTTAGGCAATTATGTTCAAGCTTCACATGTTGAAGCTCAGCTTGGGCTTGGTCTAGAGCAAATCCCAAAGATGCTACCTCCTTCCCAAGCTCTGACAGATGGGCTTTGTATAGCCTAAGTCTACTAGATGAGGCCATTGACTCTTATTTCTGTATTAATTAACCAAGATCACTTGTATTTATAAACAATAATTGTAATGTAAATAGTTTAGTTTCCAATGGTCTTATTGACCACTGGTCATATAACATTTGAAACCCAACGGTCTCATTTAACTATACTCACTTCATTAATTAAAGGATATTGTTTTTTGGAGTATAAAATGAATTAAGACACAAATTTAGGAAAAAAATATTATCTAAATGTTCAGGTCGTTACACCCAAGGTACCCTATATAGATGTAAGAGCTCAAAGGAAGTTATGATCTCTTTATAGAGATTAAATAATGAAGTGTTTTTTAGCCCCATGTTTTATGTTTTATGTACCTATTCTTCCAAGACACTAGAATTAACGATGCTTTGCTTGTACTCTAATGTATAATTATGCTTAAAATAATGTAATGTTTTGTGAAAAAGGCTAGGGTCACTACAGTTGGTATTAGAGGATGGTCTAGTTATTTTTGGAGATTAGGAATAGATCACCTTAGTGAGAACCATAAGGATGAGACTAAGTATAAAGAAACACCCCTATGTTTTGGTTAGTATAGAGTAAGTATTTTATCAAGAAAATACATCGCTGTCTGGATACAAATAGGTAGAGGCAACTTTGGCACAGATGTACCTATGAGTGAAAACTCTGTAAAGGAGTTTCAGGCTTGACCTGGGGTATCCTGGTACACAACAATAATCCTTTCAGCACTCTTTCTTTGACACTCCTTGTGGATATGCTTTGGCAAATTCATAATCTTAGTAGGAACCATTATTGAGGGAACAAAAAGGATCCCAGAATAATATACATTAGGAGATAGATTATGAATAACTTTTATTGAGACTGAGAAACACATAATTTAAGGAGATAAGTGTAATTTTTACGTTACCCCTTTAATTTCATTTGTTTACCCCTTATGTCATACTCATCCCCACATTTTATTTTATTCTAGACAATGACTAGTAATAAGATGAATCGGGTTAACAATTTATGTGAAGGGCAATGTGATGACTGCCAAAATGAGATCCCTAATTAGATAGGAGCTCAAGAAGGACATATCTTGTTTATTCCAAAGCAACTATAAAAAAATCACAATTAACAATTGGTACTTGATTGAATTCCCAGTGGAGTCAAGGAAGAGGAATATTAAATATCATGAAGGTTCATTTGATAAAGGTGATAAGGGAAAGAAGTCCCAATTTCCTTTCTGCAACAAGTGTGGAAAGAGGCACCAAGGGTAATGTCACAAAGGGACTCAGAGATGTTTTAAGTGTGGAATATTGGACACAAAGTAGCCAATTACCGTGAAAAAATTAAAAATGTTATGAATGGAAACAAAGTTCCATCTAAGGCATCATACATAGTTCTATGTCATAAATGTGGATAAGTTGGACATTATCCAACATGATACTCTATTGCAAGGGCGGAGAAACATGATGAGTATAAACAATATATATGATCAAGGGATAACTGAAGGTCCTATTCTATGGTGGATAATGATGAATAAATTACATGTAACCCCTACTTCAAAGTAGTGTATGTCATAATGTATTTTAATTCATATCCTATTAGTATATCTTTCATGTTTTCTAAGAACATTGAGTCCCCACCTGAAATGATATTATATCATTAGGGAATACTTATATGAGTATTGTATCGAATGTTGAAGTTTATGAGAATTTTTTTCTTGAAAATATTATAAGTCTCTCTTTGGTGTAATATGAGGAAAAATGAAAAAGTGATAGCCTATGCCTCAAGCAGTAGAAAATCCATGAGCAAAACTATCCTACGCATGATCTAGAGTTGGCGGTTGTGATATTTGCATTAAAAATATGGCGACATTATCTCTATGGGTAGAAGTGTGATATATATACTGACCAAAAGAGTCTCAAATATATATTCACACAAAAAAGAGCATAATATGCACTAGTTAAGATGGATATATCTCATCAAGGATTTTGACTGCTCAATTCACTACCATCCTAGTAAGGCAAACAAGGTGGTGGATTCTCTATGTAGAAAGGATCCTATATCTTTTTCAATGATTAGGATTGAAAAAGATCCAATCTTCTTAGATTTTAAAAGAATTGACATGGAAATAATTAAGTGAGGAACATCATCCATCCTTTCTCAAATGATTGTTCAACCATCCCTTATGGGTAGAATAAAGGATGCGCAAAGAAAAGATGGGGACTTTTAGAAAAGGGAGGAAGCTATCAAAAATGATAAATCCTCCGATTTCAAAATTAATGAGGAAAGAGTTGTAAGATTTGGGTCCTGATTATGTGTCCCATTCTATCTTTATATAAAGAAGGATCTTTTTAATGATGCACATAACTCGACCTTCTCTATCAACTTAGGGATGACAAAGATGTATCGAGATCTATGAGAAAACATTTGGTGGGACATTATGAAAAGGGAGATTACTGAATATAAATCAAATTTCCTGGTATGTTAGAAAGTGAAGGATGAGAGGAAAAAATCTAAGGGGATGATAAAACCACTACCCATACCAACATGGAAGTGGGAGAAAATTACCATGGACTTTGTCACTGGACTTCCAAGGACATCCAGAGGAAAAAAATGCTTTATGGGTTATTGTGGATCATCTTACAAAGACAAATCACATTATGGAGGTTCAAGAGGGCTTCTCATTGGATTAACTTGTACGGATACATATCAAAGAGGTGTTAAGGCTGTATGAAGTTCCATTGTCTATTGTATTTGATCCTGATTCGAGATTCACCTCAAAGCTCTGGAAAAGTCTCCAACATGTTCTAAGCACTAAACTGAACTTCAGTACGGCCTATCATCCTCAAACTGAGGTCCAATCTAAGAAAACTATTCATACATTAGAAGATATGTTGAGAGCATGTTCTATGGACTTTAAAGTTGGATGGGACCAACATTTTTCACTGGTTAAATTCTCCTTCAACAACAGTTTCCACTCGAGCATCCAAATGGCACTATATGAATCCCTTTATAGGAAAGGTGCAGAACACTGGCGTGTTGGGATGAAGTTGGTGAGTGTAAGATGCTAGGACCTGAAATTGTCGAAGTAATGGTGGAGAAGATGAAAAAACTTCATCATCATATCAATGCATCCCAAAGTCGATAGAATATTTATGCATACAATTATTGACAAGACCTCAAGTTCAAAGTATGAGACATGGTATTTGTATGCATATCTCAATCGAAGAAGGTCACAAGGTTTTGGAATAAGGGAAAGCTAAGTCTTAGGTATATCGATCCCTTCAGGATCCTTTTTTAATTCAGGGATATAGATTATCGACTAGAACATCCACCTACCATGGAAAAATTACATGATCTCTTTCATGTATCCCTCTTAAGGAAGTACATACCAGAACCTTCACATGTCCTCTTTTCAAATGTGGTAGAGTTGGAAGATGGTATTTCTTATGAGGAGTATCCAGTAATGATCTTGGATCTTGGAGATAAAGTTCCATGTAACAAGACTACTCACCTGGTTAAGGTACTATGGAAAAACCATAAGTATTAAGATGTGACATGGGGACTAGAGAAAGCAATGAAGGAAATGTGCCAGCACATGTTTATGGATTAGAATGTAAAATAAAAGTTTGAGGGTGAAATTTCATAAGGGGGGACGAATGTAACGACCCAATGTTTTATCAATGGAAATTAATTTCTTATAAAAATGTCATATAACGACATAGAATCACCACATAATGAACTACTCAGTGCTTTGTGACCTTTAAACATAATTTTTTCACTTCTGTATTTGGATTTTCAAAAATCTGACACACACAATTGTGATCAGTAAGTTATTTGGATCCCTATAAAAAAAACATAATTTTTGGTGAATAGTAGCCTACCCTTATGAATAGTAACACACCCTTATGAATAGTGATATAACATAATGAATAGTAACCTTACCTGTGATAGTATATAAATAATATTCAAGTGAATGTATGATGTGCCTATATTTTAGAATAAGTAAATGAATGTTTTAAAACAGGTTTTTTAATAATCAATTACAATTTAAATTAAATATTAAATTAATCATATTTAGAAACTTGCTTTTAAAAAATGGACTTCATTTTTGGATTCTACACATTGAAAAATGGTTAGGGTGATTTTTTGAGATTTTTTTGAAATAATTGATTTTTTGATGAATAGTAAAATATGATAATTCACTATAAATGCTAAAACATGAATTTCTGCATCATGATTGAGACATTGATGATAAAAATGGCCATTGTTTTAAAATCACACGAATTTATTATTATTATTGGTCATAGAATCATCACTATTTCTGGTCTTGAGGTAAATTAATAAAATAATGATTACAAAATTATGAAAACTCTCCTCTCCTCCACTATACACCCCCACCCCTCTTATCTTCACTCCTCTAAAGCCTTTTTCCATGAAAATATTCTACCCAAATATCTCCCCAATCTCCTCCACCACGTCTAATGTCCCCTAGTCTCTTCAAAATACCCAAACCTCTCCCCTTAAGAGGTTCTCAAAGGAGGTAAACTCGAGAGGAAAATTCCTCTTTACAATTCTTTCATTTCTTTTCTATTCTTTTCTTTTCTTGTTTCTTTACTCACCTCCCTTCACCCAAATGGTATGATAAATCCTGTAGAATACATGTACTGGGATTCTATTAGGCTAATGGGATAATTATTTTTCTACTCTCCTTTACACAAATTTTATTTGAAAGAAATGAAAGCACTGTTTGAGATGTGTCAATTTATAACATTCTAGGACAACATTTTATAAGTTTCTATTATCATATTTAACTCTGGTCATGAAACCATTTGTGTTACAGGTGAACCATATTTTTATATATCATAGTTAAGGTTCTGCAATCCTTTTGTAGAAATAGTATTAAGTTATAAATCAAAACATGTTCATTGTAATCAAACCCACCGATTAACCAAAATGGTTATCACTATGGTTTTATATAATAATTCATCTTCACTCCTAATAACCGAATGAATTTTTATAAACATGTAATATCATGGATTTTTACTAATATCATTCAACTTAAATTCTAGAAAAACACTTTCATTTTACTTGTTTATCCAAACCTGAATATAAGTGAACCGATCATTATAATCAAGTAAGAAAACGAACCCAAATAATTAAATTGAACCTCATAACCAATCAAAATGGTCATGAAGTATCTTAAAAAGATTTATAATAAATCATTCACATATATAATAGGTTATTTAATTTTTAATTAATGAACTTAATTTTATTTTTCAGGTCATTAAGTTCAAGAAAAGATTACCATTGGACTTACGATAAGGGATATTCTTCATTTCACTCTTAATCAAGATGTCCTTTATGCTATAATATTTTATGTATAATTATTAATGATGGAGTATGATTATAAACCTCCCCCATACTTCCCTAATGATTTATAAGTGATGATAAAACCCATTTTATCTCTCATCAAGCCCTCTTAGGTACACCCGACACCATGTTGATAAACCATAACGAATTCACCCAGAACCTTCTTTGTTCTTTCGGGTGGCATTATCTTTCCTTATATCAAAATGGAGTTATGTTATATATTTATGTACATATTATAAATGATGTTTATTTTTAAAAAATTCATTTATGAAGACCCTTTCATCACTCTGTTTTTTGGATATACATGTTTTTAAAAGATTCCCTCCTTAGAACTTTCTGATAAACAATCATGTTTTATGGGAACTTCCTGAATATTTTACCCAATTTCAAGTGCACTATATCCTATTTTTTATGCCACCATTGTATTTATAAAATCATTATTTTTATTATGAACACCTTCTTGGTTCAATTTTGTTTTTATATAAAATATTTTCTCTTTTCTATTTTAAAAGCTCTATATTATTTTCCTCAAAACTGCACAAAAATGTTTTAATGCTAATGTTTCTCAAATACATTTCTTATATATTGTCACATTTTTTTGGAATAAATTACCATTTTATATGCCTATTTTACCTTATGAACGTCCATGTATGTTCTAATCCCTTTTTTTCATGGACACTTTCATGATAGTCCCATTGGTTATGCTTTATGTCATGATTATGGTTCCCAATTATTTCCATGGGTACCCTTATGTTTATGTATGGTTGATTACGTATGATTATTTATGTGGAAATAATATTCATGAAAATTTTGAGATGGGTGTGCCCAGATAGAGATCCAATGAATTGGGTAAAGTTAAGTCTCATGAGATGCAATGTGAAACATGATTAACGGTTAGCCTTGACCGGTACTACTATGGGAAACGATATTGGCAGTTAGCCTTAACCTGTACTACTATGGGAAACAAGATTGGAGGTTAGAATTAAGATATACTACTATGGGAAATGGGATGGGTGGTTAGCCTTGACTCGTACTAAATACATGTTTTATGTTTCTTCAACATTTATATGATTCCATGTCTATATGATCCCATGTTTATGTGATATGATTTCATATGTTCCATGATTTTGATATCATTATTTTATGCCTCTTAACTCATGTGCTTAAGCTATATCCTTATGTTCATTCTCTTACTAGGGTTTTTAGCTCATCCCTTTGTTCCTTTTTTCCCTAGGTTACCCTATACAGATGTAAGAGCTCAAAATAAGTTAGAAGATCTTTATGGAGATTAAATAAAGAAGTGTTTTTTAGCCACATGTTTTATGTTTTATGTACCTAGTCTTCCAAGACACTAGACTTAATGATCCTTGGATTGTACTCTGATGTATAATTATTCATAAAAATCATGTAATGTTATGTGAAAAAGGCTAGGTTCGCTACAATAATTCTAATAATATAGGATCCAAGGAAATAACCAAGGAATCCATGATTATGATAATGATGAATATGATCCAAGGTAGTAACTAAGAAATTCTTGAACTCAAGGTATGATCCAAATCAGTAAAAAGATATAACCTGGATATAATGTGTTTGAGTAAAATTAAAGGGGAATTTTCTAAGGAATTCCACCATGATATGATTCTAACCAAGTCCACGGACCTCGTCCAAGGTAAGCTTGTGCTAAGAATTCACTAGGGCTAATGGGTGTATCCATGGCCCCACATGTCCAAAGATGTCAAGATGGATCCAAGGAGTGTATCCAAGGAATCCTAATATCTGAATGATAGTGAAAGGAACGTATGATATCATGATAGACATCCATAAGTATACAAAGACCTAGTTCCATTGTGGGTATCTTCATTGGAAAACGACATCCTTGAATCTGAATGAAATCCTCTGATTTCTAAGTGAATTCCCTCTGGAATCTTGTGCTGTCTCAAGTATGAAAAATCTTATAAATATGAATGGGTCTATATTAAATAACACATTATATTTATTAATTATTTAATTTAGGTCATGTAATACTCATTCCATTTAATAAGTCAATTGGTTCATTCAATACCTTTAATTAGTGTAACAAGGCTAAAAGGAGTTGAAACCATTTATTTCATTTCATATTTAATTGTTAGGTTCTTTCCTTTAACTTTCATAAACATGAAAATAAGATATAAGGACAAGCAAACAATTACCATTTAATTATAATTACTTGTACAAGTAATATCTATAAGTATACTTTCCATTTACCATTTAAAGATTCACTTAGTTGATTTAAACACTTACCTTAGAAGGTTCAAGTGATACTGTGATGTAATAGCCATTAAATACTTATTTATTTTACTATAACACTTAACATTATAAAGTTAAAGTCAAATCACTCCCAAACAGTGGCATAAATGGCTATAACAAAGCCATAAAAGGCATAAATAAAGAAGCACCCTACTTGGTGTGGTCAGTGTTGAGGTCAAAACCTCCAAATATGAAGGAAAAATATAGAAGAAGCTATATAATATGAGAAAAATGATTATAACAAAGGAATATGAACAAAATAATAAATTAATGAAGAAATTGGAATTCTCACAATGAGAAAAGTTTATAAAATGACAAGACTCGAAGGATGAGTCATAGACCATCTTCCTCAAGCCTATAAAAATAACCTAATCTAGTATCAGCCTCTAGTTTTTCATAAATCATATGAAATATGATGAAAAGATCAATTATATGAAAAATAAGGCATATAATCCTGCTTCAAAATTGCATTTTTGAGGGAAAGAAGAATGGAAAATAACTAAATATGAATTGATCATTTACCGATGTGCAACCAATATGATGAACAAAGATTGAATTGGACTTCATATGAAGTAAAGTGATCAAAAAATTGAATAAGTTAACTTGGTAGATCTAATGTTATAATGGAGGACCTCAATTTCTCGAAAAGAGAGAAAAATGTGAAGGGGTAAGTTAGTAAGTCATTAAGGGTATTTTTGTAAATTTACCCAATAAAAACAAGGATGCATGGTTTGGTTGCAATGTTGGAAAAACCCTATAACCCCTATAAATGGATCAATTCTTTAGGAGGGTACCCACATGGTTAGGGAACATAGTTATAGAAACTATGCACTAACCCTGAAAAACATCTATGACACATTTTTATGAGATAATCGCATGGGCATGCAGCCTTGGGCACACAATTAGGGAAATCCATGCACCCTGCTAGTCCCTCTGTCTAGCCCCACACGGTTAGAGAAAACTATGTAGACTGGCTCACATTGTTTTGACTAACCATGTATCCCAAAGAAACTTTCCACTAGATGAGGTTCTAATCTCTAAAGAAGCCTCAGACACCCCTATTACCTCTGTGAACTCATTAGGTCCCCATTAGGTCCAAATTAAAGAATTAGACCAAATTTAAAAAGGCTTGTTCCTGAAAGAAAAACTAGGTTCTTATAGGATAAGGGGGAGTGCCCCTAGTGATACCAATGTAGGCTATTCAAGTGACTTTTTTATTTTTTAGGTTGTGATGTAGGCCAATAGTTGGTTCCCTATTATACAAATTTTAATTCCACTCATATTTTTGTTGTGTTAGTATTTAATTTCAACCCAATCATGTTTATTATAATGAGTTTCATATTTTTTGGGTGTTAAGGTAGCTAAAGAGTGGATTTGGGAGGAACTAGTTAGACATACTACCAATTTAGAGGTGTAGGTAGGCTATCATGGTGTGACATATGTGTCACACCCTGAAAAAGTAAAGACAGAACCCTAGGGGGTTCTACATGAAATGGTTCACAATAAGAACTTATGTTCACACCACGAATCTATCCTGGAAAGTTTTTTAAAACTTCAAATGGGTAATTTTCCCTATAACCCCCTATATAAATCTATATTCATTTCATAAATTTCCGTATTTGATTTTGGTTCCCATGGGGATCTCTTTGAAGGATTTGGATCCCCTCTCCCCTTGTCTTCACTGATTGAAGTGCCAATTGTTTTGGTTGGTTTCATTTGGTAAAATAAGCACCATATAAGATGTAGATACTCATTTCTTATAGTTTATCCTTTATTACCCTTTTCCAAGAACCATAATTTCTTATTTTAGAGATTTTATATGATAGGATTGTTTTAGTTGAAGATTATAGGGGATTTACCTGTATCGCACTAGAGGTAGTATTCCATTATAATTTTACATCATTTATTAGAAGTTTTATGTATCTTTTTTTATATGATGGTGCATGTAAAATTATGATACATCTTCATGTGGTATCAATGTGGTTGGGTAGGTCCATATAAACATTTTAATACCATTTAAAGGGGGATAAATGAGTTCATGTGTTGTTTAAAGTATAATTTTCCATATACTATGGGTGACATAGAGGATGTCCATTTTTAAAAATTGACATTGAGAGGAAAATTTTTCCTCAATTAAGGATCATATGGCCTAGATAATTTACATAGTGGTTTGGGCCACAAAACCCATTATTATTATTATTGGGTTATGATTTATATTGCGTATTGTTGCATGATTCTTGTTGTGACCTCCCCAAAGTCATCAAGGATGGGTCAGTCTGCATGATATTATCTCCCTACAGTTTTAGGGATTAGTCAGTATACTGAGGTGACCTCTCTAGAGTCTTTAGGGGTGGGTAATTGTGTTGTGGTGACCTTTTTCAGTGAGAAATGATAGTTTGGGTTTTGTATGGGTCTATGAATTATGTAACAAGGTGCACGTGGTCTGTGATATTTTCTTTTGATGTTCTGAAAAAAATTTCTTTCTGACATGGAGTTGAACTAAGTAGCTTGAGGATTCATGTTATCCTGGTTAGTTCAAATTATCTCAGTAGAATTTTTGTTTAGTCTAATTTTTTTTCCAATTAATTCACCATTAACAACATGATTCATTTATTCTTTTCTCTCATTGGTCGTGTCCAGCCGATGTTTATTCTGACACCCTATCTAGGAATCTCAATGTGATTGCTACCATCATGATTAGTGATCCATCCAAGGATAATAGCCTTACAGTAGTTTTCTAAGGTTGTACTATAGGGATGAGAAAAAGGAAACACTAGGACATACAATGTCATATTTCTCATAAATGAATTTTTTTTATTTTTTATTGTGTTTTCATTTTGACATTGATCCACCATATGTAGGGATACCTTTTGATAAAATTATATGACTTAAGTATTCCATTATGTTATTGAATTATGTGATGATGTTTTTTCTTCAACTATAATATTTTTATTCTTACCTTATAATTTCTTATATTTTTTTATTGATTTAATTGTATACGTTACTCTTATGGACATTTGAAATAGAGGGAATAGTCAACCCATGGTGGTTTTTAGGCCCTTCCCACTAGTAAATAATCTTTTTTATAGAGGGAGGTTCACATAAGGTTATATTCTACCTCATATTGGTCTAGATGATTTAGATTTTGTGTTACAAAATGGCATTAGACCATAATTTTATTTGATTTACCACTTGAGAATCATTAGAAAAAAGATATGATGGATGATACTCTTGTTATGGGGAAAATATTGTGTAAAGATAGTACTTAGGTATTGTAACTCTAAGTTCCATGGGATCTAAGATCACTTTTTTTTGATTATTATGTTACAATATTACGTTATTCATGGGTGTTGCTGTGCTGTTACATTTTATGGGATTTTCTCTGGTCTTGATTAGCATGAGTGGATGAGTTAATGTATCATGGATAGTCATCTTGGGTCACATTTCATATAGATAATTTCTTTTGATTGATGTAGGTTGAAATTAACTAATGTGAATAATCATATATTTAGTGTTTTACAAAATACATCATTTGTGACATTTAATCAATTTAATATTATAATTCCTATATTTTTTAATGTATATATGACCATGACTAATATGTAGGTACTATGATTTGGGATTTGGATTTTGGTATGTTCTGAGTTATATTCCTTGTTTTTTTCATAGATCATTAGTGATTTTCCTAGGATTATTGTGTGTGTGTGTTGTCATGTTGACTACTTAAGTGTTTTTTATATTTGGAAAATTAAAGGAATATATTTGTTTTGTTTTTTAATTTCAGATAATTTTACCTTGTAGATATCACATTGTGAAAACTAGGGACCATGCTGAGAATTTTTTCAAAGGAGTTAATGTTATGGTTGTGCTTCTATATTTTTTACAGATTCACACTGAGAATGGTTAAGTGAATACCATAGATTTTACTACATGGATAAGGTAGTAGAGCCTTTTCAAATCAAAGTTTAATGCATCATGCTAGTGGGAGCTGGAGATTCCCATTAGGGAGGGATTATGATTATGGAATTTTCTTAAGACTTTTAGTTACAACACAATCCAACATCCTAGGGAATGGGTGGTCCTCCGGATTCTAAAGATTGGATGAAGATATTTAAGGGAATATTTGACATTGTAGAGACACTTTCTAACCATCATGTTAATATGGTATTATTTATATTATAGCGAGGTTCTTGGAGGTGTTAGGGAATGATAGAAAATGCTTAGAGACATGAGGTTCTGATGTGAGTATCCTTTAGGGACTAATTTTTAGGGATTATTTTTCAAAACACTGAGGTTGGATCAACCATAGGAGTTTGTAGAACTATAGAAAGAGAGACATTAGTGGATGAGTATGTGACCCACATGGGATATATTATTCTCTTTTCCATGTTATTGGTTGGAAGAACGCCTTAGAGAACTACTATTTTTAGATAGGTCTTCTTCAAGCATGGATGCATCTAGTATAGAAATTTGACCTAACCACATATTCATACGTAATCTATAAGGATCTCACTATTGATAAGATCTTTGTAGAGGATAGTGCTGTAGGGATTAATTCCTCCAGTAGTGAAAACTATTTGAGTAGTTTTTTGGGTGATTATTATAGTTGTACCAAGAGGATATCATAGTATATATTCTAGGGTGGTGATAAATATTTATGATAGGGAAGGGGTTCGTCTCTCCCAATATCAATAGGGAACACTCCCTTGTGATTTATGTATATGAAAACAAGGAATTACTACATAATTTTTTATAGTTAGCAGGGGTAGTTCCATTATTGAAAAATTATGAGGTGTCACTATAACGACCCAAAGTTTAATTAATGGAAATCCCTCTTGATCTAATTAAATGTATCTTTATGTTTATATTAAATGTCAACTTCTTTGGTTTTATGTTAAGAATTTTGATCGTTTCCAATATATCCATTGAACAATGATCACATGATTAGTATAAATATAGGACTTTAACAAATTCAATTTACTCAGAAAAAGGAAGTGATGGCCTCATCGAGTAGAATTGCCCCATACTAAGCCCATTTGTCAGATCTCGGAAAAGAGGTGGCGTCTTTGGGCTTCTCCCTTGACCAAGCCCAAGCTAAACTTCATCATGTCAAGCTCGAATGTGACCGTCTATGGGAAAAGTGGAAGTTGATTGAAATTACCACTCGAGCGATGTTATCCGAGCCACCCCAAGAGTCTGTCACAATCACACACCTTACCCTTAGGTCTTATGCGGCTGTTTTAAGGGGTTATGTAACAAATAATTAGTACTATATTCATGTACATTATTTTTGTATATAAAAATGAATATAATTTATATTCATTTTTCATACATTGTAAATAGTTTTTAAAGTACAAATGGTGTTTTTATTTATTATTTAATTAAGAAATCTATTTTATTAATTTAAGGGATTTTTGAATTAAATAATATTTTAATAAAATAATAATATTATTATAAAATTAATTTTTATAAAATATAAATTATCTTATAATTTTATGAATGCATTTAAAATTTTTATTAAGGGTTGAAAGCCATTTATGTCAAAACCCGTGCATTTTCGATAAATGTCAGTTTTTATTTTAAAAGTAAAAATTAAAATATTTAGAAAATTATTTAGATAAAATAAATGTTATTTCTGTAATCAGGACATCGAAATTATCCAACAGTGAATTTTTTATAATTTTCTGAGACAGTCAATTTTTTGGGTAAAAATTAAATACCGTTAAAATATATAATGTGTTTTATGACATCATAATGACCCAATAGTGATGTAATAAAATAAAATAATATTTGTTTTCCGCCAATATTTTATTTACCATTAAAATAATGTGATTTTGGGTTTGTTTGACTTACTTTTCAAAGCATTAATGGACCCGTCAAAACTTATTCAACACCTTGCCTCTTTAAATTAATTTCCATGGGAGTGTGACTCACCTCCACATAAGCAACCCTAATATTTTAAGAAGTTAGGAATTTGACCTTATATAATATTGTTCTCCTCTTCCCTTTTCCAAAATCCATGGGAAAAAACCATGGGATGGTTTGTGTTTTGGATTAATATAATGTAAGGGGACCCAAACCTAAATAATAATGAATTCCCTCACCTTTCCTTTATAAACCCACCCAAGCTCCCACTTCCTCCTCACTAAAAGCCATTTAAGTTCATAAAACCTCTTCCCTACTCTCTCTATAATCCTCCCAAGGTGCCCCAAGCTCCCAAGAAGCCTCTCACAAGCCTCTCTCTAGCCTTTGGAAGCACACTTCCAAGTAAGGGGTTTTTCTTCCTTTCTCATTTTTGTCAATTTTCTTTAAGTTGTATTGCCCTTTTTAATTTAAATTATGAATATTGGGGTATGGTTTCAAACCTCACCCATAATTCCCTCTTATTATTTTAATGATGGTATACCCCTTTATCTCTCATTAAATGTCTCCCATGTACACTCGTTACTATGCCGAAATTCTGAAAGGAACTTCTCTCTCTTCTTTTACATTCAAGCAATAATTTTGTATCATGAAAATAAATTCCATTACAATTGTTGGGAAATGTATCTATATGACCTAATTAATGTCCATTTCATGTAAATATTATGAGTAACCCCTTTCTCTCTCATCAACCATTTTTATGAATTCTTATGTCACGCCGTTACGCTACCAAAATCGCACCGATTTTCTAATCCAATGCCATTGTGTAATGGATACCATGACCATTTCTGTAACACCCCAGGATTTCATAGTGTGTTATTTCTTAAAAATAATTCAATAATTTGCACTACACGCAACACCGAGTTCAATCACACCATGACGTACAAAAAAAATGCCATTAAAAGAGGTCATGAATAGTATTAACAACATTTTGAACTTTATATAATCCTTATAATTTTAGAATCCCTATTATGAGTTTCTTAGTCATAATGCAAGAACAGATTCATTTTCAGTATTGCACTTTTATCAACTTTAATAGTGAAACCTTTTTAAATAAAATATTTTAAACTATCTGAATAAATTGGGACATCAAAAAAAATTTAAAATTAAACATCCCAAGCTTCTACGGTATGCTTTCCTTTGAATAAAATAGTAGCGTGTGTTGTACGCAACCTTGAGTTTTAACACACGCCACAACCAATCAAACTAGCCGTTATGAATAGTAATACCTAAATTTTGAAATTATATATATTTTATATTTTAAAATGGACTTCATTTTTGGATTCGGAATATCGAATTTAGCCTAAGGTGAAATTTTGGTACTTTTCGGATAACTTTCATATTTTGATGAATAGTGAAAATTACTAAATTTTAATTAAAAACAACTTTTTTAATCAAAATAATTAATAGTGATAAATTATGAATTTTAGTAGTTTTAAATTATATTTAGAATATATTTTTACCATTTAATATAATGTTGGTCATTGGACATAATTTTACAATTAAACCGAACATAAACAAGTGTCAATCTTTTGATAGTTATTATCTCTTAAAAACACGCTTTTTGTTTTGACAGCGGGAATTAATTTTAAATTAATTTCTGCCACTTCTGTGTTTTGAATTTAGAAAAATGGATTCCATATTTGGAATCAGGATGTCCAAATTGTGTAAATAGGTAACTTTTATTTTTAGACATTTTGAATAATTACTGTGGTAAATATTTTATTTACCATGGTTAAGGGTAAATCCGGTAAATAAGGGTTAAAAAATAATATTATAATAATACAAAATTACCCTAAACGTGTCCTAACCTTATTGGTGGACACATAACCGACCATGAGCATCCTTGGGTCAATTTGGGGACCCTTTGGAGCCACTTGTATGTGGTAGGGACACTTTATATTAATAAAGTTAAAATACAAATAAAAATGGCATAAGCTTACATCTTTTAGAAGAACAATTTTTACATAGGGTTATACATGTTGGATTTTCGATTATAAATATTCATTAGAAAGATAAAAAGATGTCCTACATAATGATATTTTATTTATAATTTTTAGACATCAAATGAGTTAAATTATTAATGACACAATAGTGATGCAATGTTTACCTCATTAATAAATCATTTAAATAAATAAGATTATAATGATTAAAATATTATCTAAAACCTGTCCAATTCTTATTGGTTGATGTTATTTATAATATGAGTCATCGTATCTTCGACCTCAATGATTTTTGGACCATTATAAACCGAATATAATTATATTATAAAGTAATACTTTCACTCTTTCCTAAAGAGCCCCTCCTCTCCCTTATAAAAGGAGACCACTTCTACTCATTCCTCACACCTCTCAAGCCACTTGGCTCGTCCAAACTCTGCCCAACTAAGCTTCCCACATCCCTCTCCTCCTCCTTGAAGCTTCCCCTTAGGCAGAAAGCATTTCAAGAAGTCCTTTGGTTCCAACCAAAGTGAGTTACCTAAATTAAAGGTAACGATTTCTCTTAAATTATTTTCATTTATTTTGCTTCTCCAACCCCCAAACTCTTTTTATTTCCTTTCTTTTGTAACAACACCAGTATCCTCAATATACTAGGATGTTGTTATAAGAAGTATTCAAACTACACATACACACAACTCCATCTAATGGATGATGAACATAATGTTTCTGTGGATGGCAAACTAACGCCTCACGAAACGATGATTGTTCAAATTCATCTTACCGCCTCTCATGGTGGCCATTATGATGGAACTGTAATTAAATATGATATTAATGATATATATTTTATATATAAGCTTCTGTAATTCCATTTTATTTCATACCATTATTCGTTTCATGTTGTATATACATACGATAATTTCATTTGAGGAAGTGCGGACTACCGCCCCCTTAAAATGATATGACTCGTTCATACCACACATGGAACGTATAAAGGATGGTGTTAATGAAACTAAAGTAACATATATAAAATATTATATTATACTGTAATAGTAATATACCTAAGTATCATTTGGATTCAATTCTTTTAAAATAAAAATTAAATGGAAGTTGCGTTCGTGCGTACGTACGGACTACCGTCTCCACGAACGCGATGAGATTCATCCTCCATCGTATCCATTCAAGTATAATTATCATTTGATGATTTAAAAATGATGTTTAAGGACTTGATACCATTCTGGATTTGAATAATATACAACCTATCCTTTACAAACATGTCTTACGTAACAAAACATACAAAAGAAAACAAGTAAGTTAACACCCGAAACAACGATAATACTAAGATATTATTATCAAATAAATATTAAAAGATCATATATGATATCATATTAATATATATGATTCTTGTATAATTTAATAACAATTATTTCACCATTATACAGGAGGTTAACCTACCCCAACCAAGGAAAAGTACGAGGTAAGGGATTTTCTTATCTCACATTCAATTCCGTGAGATTTCCATTATTCGCCACTAAATTATTGAAAGTGGTGTATTGTGTACTGCCATTTGATATATATTATAATGATTCTCTTTATATTCATGTTATTCTATAAATAATTTGGTGGTTATTAACTTTTGGCCATACGACTCAATTGATTAACGTGGTAAGGGGTTTTCATCTCACTCTTTATTCCCGTGAGATGCATGCCATATTTCCACCATTACCTTTTGTGTGGTGTATGTACTGCCCATAATTATATTCTTTGTGTAATACACTCTAATTTATGTGTACTTACATATTCATTGTATGATACCTCTTTCATGGGTTGTATGTTTCATAAGTTACCAAACTGGTAAGGGTTATTTCACAATCTCTTCATTATCCGAGGTTGTTTATACGTAATAATCTACTGGGATCTCGTTATCATCCACATCCATGTTTCTTCAAAATGTATTTCAAAACATTTTTAATATTTAAAAGAATATGGGTTAAAGTCATTTATACCCTTGTTTGATTTTTTTATAAGAGGTTTATAAGGGAATCTTTCCGTCGTTTTCCAAACAAGGTGCTTTTTAACCTTTTCGACAGAATTAAGATAAGAATGTTTTTTTAACTTATACGGCGGGTGCGGTTATTTTCCGCCGTTATAAAATCGTCAAAGCTTCCCTTAAAAGCTTATAAGATTATTTTCAAAGAAAATGTTTGATTTTATATGGATCTTAAATGATTTCAAAATAAAAGGAGATATTTCTTTAAAAAGAATTTTGATTTCATCTATGTCAACATCCTTTGATGGGTTTTAAGATTATTTGAAGTTGATTTATTATGATACAAAACTTCTATATTGTTTTGAAGGTTTTGTGATATGTTTGACTGTGGATATGCTATTTTTATACCATTCATAGTTTATGGTGAAAGTATTGACATTTCGTATGCTAGTTCCAATAAGAATGTTTATGTTATATTTCAATTTTTACTTCATATGAATGTGTTGGACAAGTATGTTCCAGGTTGGGGACTGGTTAAAGTAAGCCCTCCAGGTTGGGGACTGGTAAAAGTAAGCCCTCCAGGTTAGGGACTGGTAAAAGTAAGCCCTCCGGGTTGGTGTCCGGTTATTAGAGGCACTCCGGGTTGGTGTCCGGTTATTAGAGGCACTCCGGGTTGGTGTCCGGTTATTAGAGGCACTCCGGGTTGGTGTCCGGTTATTAGAGGCACTCCGGGTTGGGTTCCGGTTACAGTTAGCCCCAAGGTCTTGGGACGAGGCCTTGAAAAGTAATTAAAGTTTAGCATTATGCATTCCAACATTATGAAAGTGGTTATTGATTTTGCATGTGATTATTCGATTAGTAGAATATCCATGTGAACAAGTAAATGGCATTATTTAATTTTACTTTTTCCATACTATGTTGAAGTTCAAGTTTAAAAGGCTTTTGTTTTAGTAATTCATTTCCTTAAATGTTTATGCTTATTTTTGAATGTTCCGCTATATTGTTATCCTTACTGGGCATTTGAGCTCACCCCTTTTCTATGTTTTATTTTTCCCAGGATGTGAAGATGTAAGTTATGAATGACCTGCAGGGATATTATGAGGGGATTATAGTGTGGACTGTGGAAACATTATGTTGTTGTAGTAGTTTTTTTTCATTTTATGATATAATGTAAAACTTATGAATATATCTAGTGTTTCCAAGGCTACTAAACCAATCGGTCTTTCGAGATTTGATCTTTCTTGTGATCATGCCAATGTTATGTAATAATGCAACGACTCTGGGTAACTGGGGTCGGGGCGTTACAGTTGGTATCAGAGGAAGTTTAGTACAAACCTTGGAAGCTAGATTTAGATAAACTCTGATTAGAGCACGTATACCTAAGATGAACTTTGAGGATTAGTATAGAAGAACTTCCTAGAATTTTGGTATTGTAGAGATTTTGTGAGTTTTCCGAGCAATACATCCCTGTCTGGATACGAGCAGGTAGAGGCGGCTCTGGCACAGATGTACCTAGGGGTAAAACCCGAAAACACCGCTTTGAGCTAGACTCGAACGGGAACTGGTGCACGACAACGGGCCTTGCTGCACTCTTGGTTACGACACTCCCGGGGGATATGCTTAGGATAACTCTCATTTTCTTTACAAATCATTATGAAGGGTTTATGAGTATATAATTCCTCAAAGAAAACATTTTTATGATTATGGATTATATCCATAAATAGTTCAATTTATGTTAAGTGTTTTATAAGTATGGGATTATGTATTTTGATTCATAAACTGATCTAGTTTATGCCATTGTTTAGAAATGGCCTCCAGTAGAAGGAATGAGAACTCCAGAAATACACATGATTCAAAGAGAAGGAAGGATCATATCTTTCATGGTCTTAAGCTAGAATTTATAAGAGAAATAGTCTCCCATGTATTATAATCATATGAAGAAATAATATCATGTGTTGATAAGATAAGTAAAGAGTTTACTGAGTCCTATGGCTTTGAAGGGAATCAAGAGATGAAAAGGATGGAAGAGAGAAAGATGGATAAAGGGAAAAGGGAAAAGAAGAATTTTCCCATATGTGGTAACTGTGGAAAGAAACACCCTGGAACTTTCCTGAAAGGAATGGGAGTTTGTTATAAGTGTGGAGGAAAAGGGCACAAAGTACGTGACTGCAAGGGTAAGAAAATGGTTTTAAATGTACAATGCTTCATTTGCAAGGAGTTTGGACACTACGCGAACCTATGTCCCAGTCATCAGACTATTCCGCAAATGATGTTATTGGATAATAATCAAGTTATGATACTACCACAGATGAAGAGGAATGATTAGAGTTCTTATGTTGATTATGTCAATTGAGTGTTGTATCAACAATGTACTTGTTACAATAATCATGGAGTATATAAGGATTGTACTGCAGTACTATTTCATTAAGGACTTGAGATTGTGTGGAACAAAGAAAAGTGACTCAATAGCAGGATAAATTTTTGGAAAATATATGGTTGAGAGAATGATAAATCATAATATAGTTCTGATACTGAGGTAGTGATTTTGGAATAATATGTGATTGTTTTGAATAAATTATATTGGATATTCTTGACTACCCTGGAACTGATTAATGATTTGTATATTCCATCATTGTTGGGGTTTAAAACATTTTTGGATTAATGAAGTATATCCAGCATTCTATATGGAATAAGGGAGCATGAATGTAATCAATAAGGAATATGGTAATACATGATGAAGGTATTCATATTCTATTACGGGGTAAAAAGGATCTATATTATGTTTACCTTCCTTATAAATGTTATACTGTGAGTTTGGACAGAAGTATTTTGGATAGTTCTAGTTTGGATTATTTTGGATTGCCATAAAAGGACAACCCGGAGGTCGGGCGGCAACCCGTCGCGTCCGGCAAGGCTGCGAGACTTTAACCCGCAACCGAAGGGCGACAAGGGTGTATCACCTACCACTGGCCCATGAGATGTCCTAGATTAAATAATGTAGTTTTTATTAAAAGATCATGTAGATGAATTATAAATTCGTTTATTTTGGAACCCTATACGAATAGTGTAAATAGAATTTTTTTTACATTCTATTATCTTTTAGAGTGAAAGATGAGTTTGTGGTAGAAATTTATTAATGGATAAAACACTAATTATAAAGTAAGTATATCTCCTTATGATCTTAGCCAATCTCATAAATAAATTCCTCAACATTAAGAAAAGAAACTTATAACAAAAATGTTTTCCTAGATGATACCTTAAATCATCACTAAATAATGGCTTTGGGATTGTTGGCCTTTTCATAGCCATGTTCTCTACCACTCTCCATCAGATAATTGATGGTTAGATTTTTCTTCCATATCCATATTTTCCTACATGGAACCCTAGTATGTGTTATTTTCGGTAATCTTCATACGTTCGACTCTTTATTTTAAATAGAGGCCTCATTAATTCATTTTTCGATGTGGGATTTCAACTAAGATATTTTGAAACGTCAAAAATGTGTTATCCTAATACCCTATGTTTTGTTGAACTGATGGTATTTCAAATCATCATAGATTGACGAATTTAAGGACCTCAATTATACACTTGTTTGTGATTGATGATCTCAATCACTACCTATAAATATTTACGTTTTTCCTCCAATTATATGTCTCTAATTGCCACCAATGTTCTCCTAATCGAGATCATAATTTGGTGGTGACTTTTTCATTTCTCTTTTCCTCATATTAAGACTAAATTTTAGTAACCTAATTTCCGATGTGGGTTTTCCCACAAAGATATTTTCTATTTTCAACCTTTTATTTTCGAAGAACAATTTCAAATTGCGAGGAC
Organism: Viscum album; assembly: GCA_963277665.1. Classification (NCBI taxonomy): domain Eukaryota; kingdom Viridiplantae; phylum Streptophyta; class Magnoliopsida; order Santalales; family Viscaceae; genus Viscum; species Viscum album. Next base: position 740,872,871 of record OY728137.1, read on the forward strand.
GCAATTTATTGAAGGAGGGGAGAATGTAACACCCCAGGATTTCATAGTGTTTTATTTCTTAAAAATAATTCAATAACTTGCACTACACGCAACACCGAGTTCAATCACACCATGACGTACAAAAAAAAAGCCATTAAAAGAGGTCATGAATAGTATTAACAACATTTTGAACTTTATATAATCCTTATAATTTTAGAATCCCTATTATGAGTTTCTTAGTCATAATGAAAGAACAGATTCATTTTCAGTATTGCACTTTTATCAACTTTAATAGTGAAACCTTTTTAAATAAAATATTTTAAACTATCTGAATAAATTGGGACATCAAAAAAAATTTAAAATTAAACATCCCAAGCTTCTACGGTACGCTTTCCTTTGAATAAAATAGTAGCGTGTGTTGTACGCAACCTTGAGTTTTAACACACGCCACAACCAATCAAACTAGCCGTTATGAATAGTAATACCTATATTTTGAAATTATATATATTTTATATTTTAAAATGGACTTCATTTTTGGATTCGGAATATCGAATTTAGCCTAAGGTGAAATTTTGGTACTTTTCGGATAACTTTCATATTTTGATGAATAGTGAAAATTACTAAATTTTAATTAAAAACAACTTTTTTAATCAAAATAATTAATAGTGATAAATTATGAATTTTAGTAGTTTTAAAGTATATTTAGAATATATTTTTACCATTTAATATAATGTTGGTAATTGGACATAATTTTACAATTAAACCGAACATAAACAAGTGTCAATCTTTTGATAGTTATTATCTCTTAAAAACACGCTTTTTGTTTTGACAGCGGGAATTAATTTTAAATTAATTTCTGCCACTTCTGTGTTTTGAATTTAGAAAAATGGATTCCATATTTGGAATCAGGATGTCCAAATTATGTAAATAGGTAACTTTTATTTTTAGACATTTTGAATAATTACTGTGGTAAATATTTTATTTACCATGGTTAAGGGTAAATCCGGTAAATAAGGGTTAAAAAATAATATTATAATAATACAAAATTACCCTAAAACGTGTCCTAACCTTATTGGTGGATACATACCCGACCATGAGCATCCTTGGGTCAATTTGGGGACCCCTTGGAGCCACTTGTATGTGGTAGGGACACTTTATATTAATAAAGTTAAAATACAAATAAAAATGGCATAAGCTTACATATTTTAGAAGAACAATTTTTACATAGGGTTATAAATGTTGGATTTTCGATTATAAATATTCATTAGAAAGCTAAAAAGATTTCCTACATAATGATATTTTATTTATAATTTTTAGACATCAAATGAGTTAAATTATTAATGACACAATAGTGATGCAATGTTTACCTCATTAATAAATCATTTAAATAAATAAGATTATAATGATTAAAATATTATCTAAAACCTGTCCAATTATCATTGGTTGATGTTATTTAGAATATGAGTCATCTTATCTTTGACCTCAATGATTTTTGGACCATTATAAACCGAATATAATTATATTATAAAGTAATACTTTCACTCTTTCCTAAAGAGCCCCTCCTCTCCCTTATAAAAGGAGACCACTTCTACTCATTCCTCACACCTCTCAAGCCACTTGGATCGTCCAAACTCTGCCCAACTAAGCTTCCCACATCCCTCTCCTCCTCCGTGAAGCTTCCCCTTAGGCAGAAAGCATTTCAACAAGTCCTTTGGTTCCAACCAAAGTGAGTTACCTAAATTAAAGGTAACGATTTCTCTTAAATTATTTTCATTTATTTTGCTTCTCCAACCCCCAAACTCTTTTTATTTCCTTTCTTTTGTAACAACACCAGTATCCTCAATATACTAGGATGTTGTTATAAGAAGTATTCAAACTACACATACACAAAACTCCATCTAATGGATGATGAACATAATGTTTCTGTGGATGGAAAACTAACGCCTCACGAAACGATGATTGTTCAAATACATCTTACCGCCTCTCATGGTGGCCATTATGATGGCACTGTAATTAAATATGATATTAATGATATATATTTTATATATAAGCTTCTGTAATTCCATTTTATTTCATACCATTATTCATTTCATGTTGTATATACATACGATAATTTCATTTGAGGAAGTGCAGACTACCGCCCCCTTAAAATGATATGACTCGTTCATACCACACATGGAACGTATAAAGGATGGTGTTAATGAAACTAAAGTAACATATATAAAATATTATATTATACTGTAATAGTAATATACCTAAGTATCATTTGGATTCAATTCTTTTAAAATAAAAATTAAATGGAAGTTGCGTTCGTGCGTACGTACGGACTACCGTCTCCACGAACGCGATGAGATTCATCCTCCATCGTATCCATTCAAGTATAATTATCATTTGATGATTTAAAAATGATGTTTAAGGACTTGATACCATTCTAGATTTGAATAATATACAACCTATCCTTTACAAACATGTCTTACGTAACAAAACATACAAAAGAAAACAAGTAAGTTAACACCCGAAACAACGATAATACTAAGATATTATTATCAAATCAATATTAAAAGATCATATATGATATCATATTAATATATATGATTCTTTTATAATTTAATAACAATTATTTAACCATTATAAAGGAGGTTAACCTACCCCAACCAAGGAAAAGTACAAGGTAAGAGATTTTCTTATCTCACATTCAATTCCGTGAGATTTCCATTATTCGCCACTAAATTATTGAAAGTGGTGTATTGTGTACTGCCATTTGATATATATTATAATGATTCTATTTATATTCATGTTATTCTATAAATAATTTGGTGGTTATTAACTTTTGGCCATACGACTCAATTGATTAACGTGGTAAGGGGTTTTCATCTCACTCCTTATTCCCGTGAGATTCATGCCATATTGCCACCATTACCTTTTGTGTGGTGTATGTACTGCCCATAATTATATTCTTTGTGTAATAAACTCTAATTTATGTGTACTTACATATTCATTGTATGATACCTCTTTCATGGGTTGTATGTTTCATAAGTTACCAAACTGGTAAGGGTTATTTCACAATCTCTTCATTATCCGAGGTTGTTTATACGTAATAATCTACTGGGATCTCGTTATCATCCACATCCATGTTTCTTCAAAATGTATTTCAAAACATTTTTAATATTTAAAAGAATATGGGTTAAAGTAATTTAAACCCTTGTTTGATTTTTTTTATAAGAGGTTTATAAGGGAATCTTTCCGTCATTTTCCAAACAAGGTGCTTTTTAACCTTTTCGACAGAATTAAGATAAGAATGTTTTTTTAACCTATACGGCGGGTGCGGTTATTTTCCGCCATTATAAAATCGTCAAAGCTTCCCTTAAAAGCTTATAAGACTATTTTCAAAGAAAATGTTTGATTTTATATGGATCTTAAATGATTTCAAAATAAAAGGAGATATTTCTTTAAAAAGAATTTTGATTTCATCTATGTCAACATCCTTTGATGGGTTTTAAGATTATTTGAAGTTGATTTATTATGATAAAAAACTTCTATATTGTTTTGAAGGTTTTGTGATATGTTTGACTGTGGATGTGCTATTTTTATACCATTCATAGTTTATGGTGAAAGTATTGACATTTCGTATGCTAGTTCCAATAAGAATGTTTATGTTATATTTCAATTTTTACTTCATATGAATGTGTTGGACAAGTATGTTCCAGGTTGGGGACTGGTTAAAGTAAGCCCTCCAGGTTGGGGACTGGTAAAAGTAAGCCCTCCAGGTTAGGGACTGGTAAAAGTAATCCCTCCGGGTTGGTGTCCGGTTATTAGAGGCACTCCGGGTTGGTGTCCGGTTATTAGAGGCACTCCGGGTTGGTGTCCGGTTATTAGAGGCACTCCGGGTTGGGTTCCAGTTACAGTTAGCCCCAAGGTCTTGGGACGAGGCCTTGAAAAGTAATTAAAGTTTAGCATTATGCATTCCAACATTATGAAAGTGGTTATTGATTTTGCATGTGATTATTCGATTAGTAGAATATCCATGTGAACAAGTAAATGGCATTATTTCATTTTACTTTTTCCATACTATGTTGAAGTTCAAGTTTAAAAGGCTTTTGTTTTAGTAATTCATTGCCTTAAATGTTTATGCTTATTTTTGAATGTTCCGCTATATTGTTATCCTTACTGGGCATTTGAGCTCACCCCTTTTCTATGTTTTATTTTTCCCAGGATGTGAAGATGTAAGTTATGAATGACCTGCAGGGATATTATGAGGGGATTATAGTGTGGACTGTGGAAACATTATGTTGTTGTAGTAGTTTTTTTCATTTTATGATATAATGTAAAACTTATGAATATATCTAGTGTTTCCAAGGCTACTAAACCAATCGGTCTTTCGAGATTTGATCTTTCTTGTGATCATGCCAATGTTATGTAATAATGCAACGACTCTGGGTAACTGGGGTCGGGGCGTTACAATTTCTCCATCAATGGTATCCACCTTTATGAACCATTACTTATTTATTACGAAGTTTCATGTATTAATTCCACATTCCTTTATCGTGGAATAAATTATTATGTTTTATGAATCCATGTTTTATGATCCATGTGGGACACTTATGTATCAAATGAAATGTGTAAGAAGGGTGCGCCCTTATAGTGCTCCAATGAATTGGGTAAATTATAGTATCATGATACGTCATGTGCAATGAGTGTTGAATCATGATAATTCAAGTTCAAAGAGGGATTACTCATGCTTCATGTGCAATGAGGATTTACTCATGCTCTATTTGCAATGAGCCTTGGCTCATGCTAATTCCATGTTAAGTGTTGTTGCCACATTTCCATGTTATGATTATCATGATTTATCATGCCTTTATGTTCATGTTTGTTTTATGCTCTATTGATATGCCTATTGTCTAACATGTATTGTAATCCTCATGTTATTCCATGTGTACTCCCTTACTGGGATTTATAGATCACCCTTTTCTTATGCATGTCCTCAGGTTATCCCATGCAATGCTAAGTACGAGGGAATGTAGTGGTCATGTAATGGAAGTTTTCAATAAAGATATTATATTTCATGTTTTAAGTTTTTATGTAATGGTCCTAATCCCCAAAGACACTAAACCTCTCGATCTTCTTTGTTGTATCAAGTGAATTTTTATGTAATAAATCATGTTTAAGTTTCTAATAAAAGCAGGGTTGTCATAGTTGGTATCAGAGGATAGGTTTTGTTATTTTTGGGATTAAAAAACCCTAGTAAAGCCTTAGATACAAGACTAAGTATAATAAAAACATCCCTAAGTTTTGGTAAGTATTGAGTAAGTGGTTTATCAAACAAATACACCCCTGTCCGGATACGAGCAGGTAGAGCCGGCTCTGGCACAGATGTATCCTAGGGTAAAACCCAAAAACACCGCTTTGAGCTAGACTCGAATGGGAACTAGTGCACGAAAACATTCCTTTCTACACTCTTGGTCACGACACTCCCGGGTGATATGTTTTGATAAATTCAAAAGCTTAGTATGAACCCTTATGAAGGGAATTAAAAAAAATCCCCCTAAGAATATATGTTAGAAAGTAGATCATGAAAAGCCTAGATTGAAGCCTATAGACTCATCAATTTAGGAAATAAAAGTTTATTTATAAGTCATCAAATTTTTTCTTTGGATTACCCTTTATGTGTTACCCCTAACTTTCCTTTTATTCCATCCAATGGCCGGTAATAGGAGGACTCGGGCTAACAACTGTTGCGAAGATCAGTGTGATGACTATACTAATGAGATGCCCAATCCAATGGGAGCAAGAATCGTGAACTTTGTCATGCTTCTCTCTCAGATAACTCATGTTTTGAATAGAAACATGGGTCAAGAGGAACGTTCAACCCCCCCTAAGAAATAAAAATTCGCTATCGAGAGCTTCATGAGACAAAGGCCTCCTACTTTTAGTGGATCATCCGATCCCCTGATCGCTGAACAATAGATCAACTCCATTGAAAAGATATTCTCCATCCTCCAATGTTATGAACAAGAGAAGGTTCTCCTGGCGGCTTATGATATGGAGGGTGAAGCTGATCAATGGTGGACGTTGATCAAAAATACGAATCCTGAGGAGCAGATCAAGGAGTTGGAATGGAAGGATTTCCAGAATATGTTTTTAGATAAATATTTTCCATGCACCCTTCAGCTTAAGATGGAAAGGGACTTCCTTTCCCTTAAGAAAAAAGATGAAGAATCTGTTGGAGCGTACGAGGAAAACTTCACAAGGCTTGCACGATATGCTTCCGGCTTTGTCGTTACCCCCGAATTCAAGGTTGACAACTTCTTTGGTGGGATGAATCCTAGCCTGCGGAAAGCATTAGTGATCCGTGACTTCGACAGCTATAAGGAAATTGTCAAATGTTCCCTCAAGGTTGAAATGGAGATCGGGGAATCACAGGGGTATCATGGGGACAAGAAGAATAAGGTGGACTTCAATGCTGGTTGTTCTATGGATAAATCCAATGGTGCTAAGAAGATCCAGCACCCCACTTGCCAAAAGTGCGGAAAGAAGCACCCTGGAAATTTCCTTAAGGGGACGAGAAAATGCTTCAGGTGTGTAAGAGAAGGGAACCTAGCTGTTAACTGTCGGCAAGAAAGACCCATGGCTGCGATAGAGGAGAGGAACACTCTGTTCAAACCTCAATGCATTGTTCAATGCTAAAAATGAAAAGAACCGGGTCATTTTTCAAATCAGTGCCCTAATCCAAGGGTTTTTGGAGACAACCAACAACTTCCAAGGTAGAAAGGAAGAGCTTTTTCCATCACTTCTACCGAAGTGAACCCCGACAATGAAGTGGTGAAAGGTATGCTAGTTATTCATTCAAGAATAGCGAACACACTTTTTGATTCATTTTCTACGCATTCTTTTATATCTCGAAAGTTTAGTAGAACAATCCCATCACCACCAAAAATCATGGAAGTAAAGATGTCAGTGAGTACAGAAAATGGGGCAATCATTGCATCCCATGAATATAAGTCCTCTCCTGTTATAGTCTGTGGATTGAATTTCCCGGTGAACCTCTTCATACGCCCTCTGGTGGAATTTGATGCAATTATTGGCATGGATTGTCTTTACATATATGGAGCCAACATAAATTTCTAGGATAGGGAAATCACACTCCATATGGAGAATCGACCCCCTATTCTTTACAAGTGTAAAGAGAAAGATGAATCTTCTTTAGATCCATCATCTCAAGAATGGATATTACTGCCTTATGAGCATGTGTATCTGGCTCAGATGATTGAGTCCAAGGAAGAAACCATCTTTGAAGAAATGCCTATTGTGAAGGAATTCATTAAAGTGTTTCCCGAGGAACTGCCTGGTCTTCCTCCTAGAAGATATGTTGAGTTATCAATTGAACTTATACCTGGGGCACTACCAATATCTAAGACTCCATATAGAATGGCTGTTGTAGAGCTTGAAGAGTTGAAGAAAAAACTAAAGGAAAATCTGGATAAAGGGTTTATACGCCCAAGTGCTTCACCATGGGGTGCACCAGTCCTCTTCATCAAGAAGAAGGATGTGTCAATGCAGCTTTGCATCGATTATCGTGAACTTAACAAAATCACGATAAAGAAAAAGTATCCTCTCCCAAAAATCGATGACTTGTTTGATCATCTGCGTGGAGCACAATACTTCTACAAGGTGGATTTGCGGTCAGGATATTATCAAGTATGGGTGAAGAAGGAAGATGTCCCCAAGACTGCTTTCGTATAAGATACGGGCACTATGAATTCATAGTAATTCCTTTCAGACTCACCAATTCTCCATCAATATTCATGGACTGGTTGGATATAGTCTTTAGAGATTAACTTCAAAAATTTGTGGTAGTCTTTATAGATGATATTCTAATATACTCCAAAACCAAGGAGGATCATGGGGAGCATTTAAAAACTGTACTAGAGACTTTGCACAAGGAGAAGCTCTATTCAAAGTACAACAAGTGTGAGTTAGGGTTGAAGGGGGTATCATTCTTGGGCCATATCATCACAAGCAATGGGATATCTGTGGACCCATCCAAAGTAGATGCAATTGAGGGATGACTGAGGCCAACATCGGTAACCGATATCCGTAGCTTCTTGGGGTTAGTTGGATATTATTGACGATTTTTGAGAAATTTCTCATGATTGTCCAACCGTCTTACCAAGCTAACTCGAAAGGGAGTAAAGTTTTCTTGAAGTGATGAATGCGAAGAAAGCTTCAAGGAGTTGAAAAGGAGGCTTATCACTGCGTCCGTGCTCACTTTACCCACAAGTGGGGAACTTTTTGTTGTTTTCCGTGATGCTTCAAAGAAGGGTTTAGGCTATGTGCTGATGCAGAATGATAAATTTATATCCTATTCCTCAAGGAAGTTGAAAATCCATGAGCGAAACTATCCAACGCATGATCTGGAGTTGGCGGTGGTGATCTTTTCCTTGAAAATCTGGCGGCATTATCTCTATGGAGAGAAATGTGAGATATATACTAACCACAAGAGTCTTAAATATATATTCACACAGAAAGAGCTTAATATTCACCAGAGAAGATGGATAGAGCTCATCAAAGATTATGAATACTCAATACATTACCACCCTGGGAAAGCGAACAAGGTGGCAGATGCCCTAAGTAGAAAGGACCCAACAAGTCTATCAATGATGAGAATTGAGAAGGATCCAATCTTCTTAGACTTGATGAAGATGGACATGGGAATCATAAAGAAGGGAACATCATCAATCCTTTCACAAATTATTTATCAAACCTCTCTTTTGGAAAGGTTAAAGGATGCTCAAAAGGATGATGTGGAAATTCATGAAAAAGTGGAAGCTATCAAAAAAGGGAAATCCTCAGAGTTTAATGTTAATATAGAAGGAATTGTGCGGTTTGGGAAAGAATATGTGTTCCATCAAGTCCGGAGCTGAAGAAGGAACTTTTGGATGATGCACATAGTTCAAATTTCTCTATTCACCCAGGGAGCACAAAGATGTATTGAGATCTCTGAGAAAACTTTTGGTGGGATAATATGAAGAAGGAGATCACTGAATATACATCAAAGTGCCTGATGTGTAAGCAAGTGAAGGCAGAGAGGTAGAAGTCTAAGGGGATGATGCAACCATTGCCCATACCAGAATGGAAATGGGAGAACATCACCATGGACTTTGTCACCGTACTTCCAAGGACATCCAAAGGCAACAATGCAATCTGGGTTGTTGTGGATCATCTTACAAAGACTACACACTTCATTGATATTAGGGAGGATTTTTAATTAGATCAACTGACACAGATATATATCAGGGAAGTGGTAAGGTTTCATGGAGTACCACTATCTATCATTTCTGACCGAGATCCAAGATTCACCTCTAAGTTTTGGAAGAGTCTTCAACATGCTCTGAATAATGAACTGAACTTCAGTACGGCCTATCATCCTCAAACTGATGGCCAATCCGAGTGGACTATCCAAACACTTGAGGATATGTTGAGAGCATGCTCAAGGGACTTTAAAAGAGGATGGGATAAACATCCTCCTCTGGTTGAGTTCTCTTATAATAACAGTTTCCACTCGAGCATCCAAATGGAACCATATGAAGCCCTGTATGGGAAAAGGTGCAGAACACCGACATGTTGGGATGAGGTTGGTGAACGTAAGCTGCTCAGACCAGAAATGGTCAAAAGAATGGTGGAGATGGTGAAAACCATTCAGTAGCATATCAAGGCAGCCCAGAGTCGACAGAAGAGTTATGCAGATAATCGTCGACAAGAACTTGAGTTTAAAATTGGAGACATGGTGTTTCTACACATATCTCCATGGAATAAGATCATGAGGTTGGGAAGGAATGGGAAGTTAAGTAAAAGGTACATCGGACCCTTCGATATTCTTGATCGTGTCGGGGCTGTGGCCTATCGACTAGCACTTCCACCTACCATGGCCAAAGTACATGATGTCTTTCATGTATACCTCTTAAGGAAGTATATACCAGACCCTTAACATGTACTCTCTTCTGAGGTGGTACAATTGGAAGATGATCTTTCTTATGAGGAGCAACCAGTGAAGATCTTAGATCGTAGAGAAAAACTTCTACGAAATAAGACAATGCCCCTCATAAATATGTTGTAGAGAAACCACAAGTTTAAAGAAGAGACTTGGGAATAAGAGGATATGATGAAGCTGAGTTACCAACATTTGTTTTAGTGTGGGAAAAGGAAAATTTCGAGGGAGAAATTTCGTAAGGGGGGAATATTGTAACGACCCAAATTTTTATTAATTGAAATCCCTCTTGATCTAATTAAATGTCTCTTTATGTTTATATTAAATGTCAACTTTATTGGTTTTATGTAAATAATTTTGACCTTTGCTAATATAGCCTTTGAACAGTGATCACATGATTAGTATAAATATAGAACTTTGACAAATCCAATTTACTCAGACAAAGGAAGCGATGACCACATCCAATAGAATTGACCCATACGAAGCCCATTTGTCGAAGCTCGGAAAAGAGGTGGCATCATTGGGCTTCTCCCTTGAACAAGCCCAAGCTGAGCTTCATCATTTCAAGCTTGAATGTGACCGTCTACGGGAAAAGTGGAAGTTGATTGAAATTACTACTCGAGCGATGTTATCCGAGCCACCCTAAGAGTCTGTCACCATCGCACACCTTACCCTTAGGTCTTATGCGGCTGTTTTAAGGGGTTATGTGACAAATAAGTAGTACTATGTTCATGTGCATTATTTTTATATATAATAATGAATATAATTTCTAGTCATTTTTGATACATTGTAAATAGATTTTAAAGTACAAATGGTGTTTTTAGTTATTATTTAATTAAGAAATATATTTTATTAAATTAGGGGATTTTTGAATTAAATAATATTTTAATAAAATAAAAACATTATTATTAAATTATTTTTTATTAAATATAAATGATCTTGTAATTTTATGAATGCAATTAAAATTTTTATTAAGGTTTGAAAGCCATTTCTGTCAAAACCCGTGAATTTTCGATAAGTATCGGTTTTTATTTTAAAAGTGAAAATTAACATATTTAGAAAATTATTTAGATAAAATAAATGTTATTTCTATAATCAAGACGTCGAAATTATCCAACGGTAAATTTTTCATAATTTTCTGAGACTGTCAAATTTTTGGGTAAAAATTAAATACCGTTTAAATATATAATTTGTTTTATAACATCATAATGACCCAATAGTGATGTAATAAAATACTATAATCTTTATGTTCGGCCAATATATGTTTTACCATTAAAATAATGTGATTTTGGGTTTTTTTGACTTACTTTTCAAAGCATTAATGGACCCCACAAGACTTATTCAACACCTTGCATTTTTAAATTAATTTCCATGGGAGTGTGACTCACCTCCACATAAGAAACCCTAATATTTTAAGAAGTTCAGACTTTGGAATTATAAAATATTGTTTTCCTATTCCCTTTTCCAAAAACCGTGGTAAAAAACCATGGGATGGTTTGTGGTTTGGATTAATTTAACGTAAGGGGACCCAAACCTAAATAATAAAGAATCCCCTCACCTTTCCTATATAAACCCACCCAAGCTCCCACTTAATCCTCACTCAAATACCTTTGAGTTCGTCCAACCTCTTCCCTACTCTCTCTAGAATCCTCCAAAGGTTCACCAAGCTCCCAAGAAGCCTCTCACAAGCCTTTCTCTAGCCTTTGGAAGCACACTTCCAAGTAAGGGTTTTTTCTTCCTTTATCATTTTTGTCAATTTTCGTTAAGTTTTATTTCCCTTTTAATTTAAATTATGAATGTTGGGTTATGGTTTCGAACCTACCCCATACTTCCCTATTATTGTTTGAATTATGGGAGACCCCTTTCTCTCTCATTAAATTCCTCCCATGTACACCCGTTACTATGCCGAAATTCTGAAAGGAACTTCTCTCTCTTCTTTTACATTCAAGTAATAATTTTGTATCATGAATCTAAATTCCATTACAATTGTTGGGACATATATCTATATGACCTACTTACTTTCCATTTCATGTAAATATGATGAGGACCCCCTTGCTCTCTCATCAAAAATTTTTATGAATTCTTATGTCACGCCGTTACGCTGCCAAAATCGCACCGATTTTCTAAGACAATGCCATTGTGTAGTGGATATCATGCCCATTTATCCATCAAGGGTATCCCCCTTTATGCACCTTTACTTATTGATTACAAAGTTTCATGTATGAATTCGGAATTCCTTTATCATGGAATAAATGATTATGTTTTTTGAATCCATGTTTTATGATCCATGTGGCACACTTATGCATGAAATGAAATGTTTAAGAAGGGTGCACCCTTATAACGCTCCAATGCATTGGGTAAAGTATAGTATCATTATAAGTCATGTGAAATGAGTTTTGACTCATGCTCATTCAAGTGCAACGAGGGTTTACTCGTGCTTCATGTGCAATGAGGATTTACTCATGCTCTATGTGCAATGAGCCTTGGATCATGATAATTCCATGTTAAGTGTTGTTGCCACATTTCCATGTTATGATTATCATGCTTTATCATTCTTTATGTTCATGTTTAATTTATGCTCTATTGATATTCCTATTGGTTAACATGTATTGTACTCCTCATGTTATTCCATGTGTACTCCCTTACGGGGATTTATAGCTCACCCTTTTCTTATGCATGTCCTCAGGTTATCCCATGCAATGCTAAGTACGAGGGAAAGTAGTGGTCATGTAAAGGAAGTTTTCAATAAAGATGTTGTATTTCATGTTTTAAGTTTTTATGTAATGGTCCTAAGCCCCAAAGACACTAAACCTCTCGATCTTCTTTGTTGTATCAAGTGATGTTTTATGTAATAAATCATGTTTAAGTTTGTAATAAAAGAAGGGTTGTCATAGTCACTACTTAATTTATTTTAGGTTCTCCTAGTTAGGTTTTGGAAGAGGTTTATAGTAGACACTGGCATCATGGGAATTTTTAGGAGGAGCACATATGGATAGTCAGGCTTCATAGGGGATGCTTGTAAAAGGTGTAGGATAGGTATCTCAAAAACATATTTTTTATTGTTTAGAGGTGTCAATTACTCTAATAATCTTGGTATCTTGGGGGTAGGGAATTGGATTTAATACACGTGGGTTGTCTATGTTTGATCTCGTTCCATATTGAAGTACATATTGGATATTTTTTATTTATTTTCATTATGTTAATTTTTATTTGATTCAAGGAGATAACGATTCATGGATGATTATTATGGATAAATCCTAAAAATTATATATTATTATTGATGGTGAACTATTTTTTATGTTAATGATAAGTGTTGATGAATTTGATCATTCTATCTATAGCCTGAAAAATGTTTCATGTGGAAATATGATATGATTGAAGTTTAAAGAATAGTAGAATTTTGAGAAATAGATTGGTCCGACCTTATCAATTGTATATCTTAATGAATTATTTTTTATAATTATCATGTAATTGAACTTAGGGATTTTAATACCATTTTAGTATGATAAAAATTTGGTCCAAGTATTAGCTGAGCTACCCAACCAGTCCAGGTCAAGATTGGACCATGCTTAAGGGTATCCCTTCCAAGAATGAAGAGGAGCATAAGGGGGGATAGAGCACATGTAGCTTAGCATATTAGGGGTTATATATGTTTAGTGCCATATGAGGATTGGGAACAAGGAGCACTAGAAATCATTTACACTAGTAGTATTTCACTACCTCTTAGTTTCACAGGTTGTGTAATTTAGTAGTGATATTATTTATAAAGTATGATATGGGAGGAACCTCTACACATACTATTTATGTGTTTAAAAATATATAAATTTCATGAGGTGATGATTTAATCTTAAATAGATACATTTGAAGTTTTGATCTTCATCATGATCTTGGGTTCATTGGTACTATAGTTTGGACATGTTGATTGTTCGCAATCATGTTATCAATACACTACCATGAAAGGAGATATCAACCATGTATGTTCAAACCTTGAGTATGATATTTAAAAAAATAAATAAATTATTGAAGAATACATGGTTGGAAGGTGATTTCATGATGTTTTTATATGATGATGTTTGTGATGTTGTGGGGTGATCATGTGATTAATGAAGAATGAAATGCATGAAACAATAAATAGTTCATGCAAGATAAGTAAGTAGTGAAGGTGTGCTCACAAAGAGTGCACACAATGCGATTTATTGTAATAGTTTCCATCAGTAATAATGTAGAATATCTATCATCTCATGTGTCTGGTATATGATGAAGAGAGTATAATGTGCGTGGAAAACTTGTGAGGATGGAGAGTGATGTGTACTGTTTTTTTAAAATTTCATGTATATGATATTATACTATGAGTTTATCATAAATTCATAAATCATAAGAATATGTTTCTCACATGGTTGATATGTAATGGTGTCAATATGAAAATCCTCTAAGAAAAGATAATTTGTGAGGAGGTCTAGGTGGTGCATGTAATACACTAAGTTGATTCCTCTATGAGAGAAGCATCACACCCGCACTACATGAAAAAATAGTCCGTTTGGGATATGTACGATAGGAAATGTGTGCTGGGAGTTTGATACACTCATATAGTACATGACTTATAGAGGGTTTTCTTCTCAAAAAGACCATATATGAACATATTTCTTGATGATGCGAAGATAAACCATGATGAATGCTATATATGAAGAACAAAATGTATGTTGTGGTTTAATTCAAAGAGCTATAAACCATAAATAGATACAGTATATGATATGTAGGGAATTTTAATATAAATAGTATGTGAACTTAGAATGAATTGATTTATGAAATTTTATAAAGTATGTGATGAACAATAGAATATTATTTTGGAAAATAAATTATTTTTAAAATTTAGGTAGTGAAAAAGTTTTTCCATAAATATTAAAAAGGGATGAGTTTTTATGGTGGGAGAGAAAACATTGAGAGCTATATATTTTCAAAAAAAAAAAGACAGGAATCCACATACATTCTCCTTGTAAATGAGAAAGAGTATATGTGGGATTGTTTAGCTATATAAAGAAGAAAATTTTCACACTCATTCATGTGAGAAAGAATAATAACCACATGGTATATATATATGAAGAAAAATAAGGTTCCATATACTCTACGATAAAAATTACTATGAGATTGGTTCTGCATAACACTTTACTGTGCATACAGAAGAAGATCCATGATTATATTTTTGAAAAAAATAAGACACCATGATCTCCATAAATAGATTTTAAGAAGAAGAGTTACTCTGTTATATCTATCAAGGTGTATTTTATACTTGAAGAAGAACCTATTCTCATACATAATTGTCCATGGTATTTACAAAGTAGTTCATACATGAGCTCATGCATAAAATTCACTTAAATTTATATAACCAATACTATTTAGATAAAATAACATTGAGAAATATTGAAAAATATTATGAAATTAAACCCAAATAGAATAACAGTAAATAATAATTACAATATAAGAGACCTTTATAGGGTTTTCAAAAATCACATGTAACATGCATTTCATAATGATTTCATAATTTTCATTTGAAGTGAGATGTTGAGAACTAATACACTTTTGTATCAAGTAGAGATATGAAACTGATGTTACATAATATTTGAAGAAGAATACTTATAGTTCCATGTATACATTTTACAATGAAGATTTAGATTTTGTGAATACATGATAGTTGGGAAATCCATACATTGATGTTCTGAATAATAATTGATGTAGCACCATAAATTTATACAAAAGTGGACAATCGCATAGGAAGATAATTCTCAATATTCTTTTAGAATAAATCAAGATATTATTTAGATCATTATACATGTGAATTAATTTTGAAAACCAGTTTGATTATGGTTTACAACCAATCAAATAGAGGAGAGGCTGTTTGGGAGTATAATTAACCATGGTAGAAGAGTTAGTGATTGGGGTGTAAAACCAGATACAATCATAGGATCAACTACATGTGTTTTTAAAGAGTGGGTACTGAATTTTAGTTATTTTGGTGTATAACCAATCATTATCCTACATGATCAAGGAGATCATTTTAATTAATGAAAATATTGTTTTTGAGAAACAATAGGTTGGGGTGTCTAACCAGCTGTGGCATGGAGTAGGTTTTTATACCAAACATTGTAAATACCGTGTGATATTCTCTCTATTATTATTTCTACATATGACGTGAATCTATGAGATTTAAATTAGTATATTTATAACATTAATAATTTTAATAGGTTAAATTAAAAATTATAATTCATTAAAAGAGACCATTAATTCTACCCCTATTATTAGTTCACCAAACCAGATCTCTAAATGTGGTACCCAAGATAAACTAGGTTCCCTCTAGAAAGATCCACATTTTCCCCATTTCTTTTAATAGCCTTAATTAAGTGAATAATTGAGTAATATACTTATGATATGACTAATTTGGATATTTTAGGAAAATCACAGAAGAACAAGATGAAAATGCAGGTAATGAATCTAAGTAAGAATCCAAAAGAAAAGTAAGAAGCATCACTAAAAAAGGTAATCTAAGTGGTACATATAGTTTTAATACTATTTATTATGATTATTCTAATTAATATTGTTCATGATATGATAATGGTGTATCAAATAGTGATATTCATTATGAGATTAATCATAATTTTAAGGAAGTTCCAAAATAAGTGACCAATTGTATTATTGTTACAATCAAGGGTCAAATTTTTTATAGATAAAAACTAAAAGAAGTTAAAGAATTAGAGTAATCACTAAGTTTTTTTTGAAAGTTAATTTCACTCATAGACCTTGTTGATGAAATATATCAATCGTTATCAAATTTCAACAGAAGATGTCCCCTTATTGAAAAATAACTATAATGGCATGCCTTTGAGAAAGAGGTTCTAAGATTATTTGTGGAATATTTCTATAGACATTGATAATGATATAAAATATCTATGGATGTTAAATATTCTAAATTAAAGGTTAAATAAAATTAATAAAATATATTAATAATTATTTATATGAATTAAGAAAAGTGCATGGAAAACAAATAATGAAAAAAGAAAAGGATTGGGAAGAAAACCTGAGATTAGTTGAGGATGATAAGAACACCCTCAACCTAAAGTACCTTGAGTATGAAGTATGGATAAGAAGTATGAAATCCAAAAAAGCTAAACCTTACTAAATTATTGGGAAGAAATATGTTTTCACATATATTTTGATTGAGAGCCATTTGTCTATGTGTAATCACATTAATTTCCATAAGATCATGATATCACCCTCTTATCAAGTGGGAAGATCCATCAAGAATATCATATCCAAGAATAAAGATTATATCGTATACACTAATGTGGTCACACTTGTTTATACAGGTTTAAAAACAAATTTTGGGAGAATATAGATGGTGAAAATACTAAAAAACACACCACTTCATCATGGGTGGATGTTATATTATGTATGAATATATGTTCCCCAAGAAGTGTTCAAAAAATGGTGGTGGTTCCACTAAAAAAATACAAAGGTATAAAATCTATTAATTATGGGAAGATTACACTAGAAAAGAAGATAAG
Organism: Viscum album; assembly: GCA_963277665.1. NCBI lineage: Eukaryota > Viridiplantae > Streptophyta > Magnoliopsida > Santalales > Viscaceae > Viscum > Viscum album. The sequence continues at coordinate 740,890,394 of OY728137.1, forward strand.
GAGGCTCATAGGTTATTGTTGGTGTTACTGGAAATTTCGGAACAAAGTACTAGAATGTTTTCATGAAACTTCATTTCATGAAAATCATAGAAAGCAAAAATCAAGGGCGAGTAAAGCTTGAGAGATGAGAAAAACTACTTAGAAAAATCAAAAGAAAGAAAATAAACATGAGTATTCAATGTGGAGAAAGTAGAAGATAATTAATTTACAAACTTCTCCAAACGATTAAGTGAAGAAAAAAATGGGATTCGTAATCTTAGAGGAAAAAAATATAAGAACATTAAATCAATGAAAACCTTAATATGGATAGTAACTTTTGTGAAAGGTGTGGTAAATCTAGACATACTCCCCATAATTTCATAGAGATACTATCTGTATAGTAAGAGTTGTTTAAAAATAAATGTAAGGAATCCAAATATTCCAATACTCTAAAAGTTAAAGTGGAAAAGGGAGATTCACACAAAAGAAAAACTAAAGTTGAGAGGATAACTACCCATGAAAAAGTAGTTAATTAAAGGAATACATAAATAGATTACATTAAAAATTTATGATGTGATTATTCAAATATGTGTAGGATGAATATATTTTCTCATTTAATAGTTTAAGCTCCCAAAAATATAAAGAGTGAGTTGTGAAATATTTTTATCAAATGTTTGTTTTTGTATGAATAAGATTGATTACCTTGGTTATTTAATATTATTTATTATGTTGGGTTTTTTGAAATAGAATTATATTTTTATAGATAAAGTATTTTTTATTAGAATACTTGTGGTATCATTTCCCTCTCTATATGGAATCATATAATTCTATATCAATTAATATGAATAAGATTATTTTTAAGAAAGATAAAATGACAAGCCCTCAATATTATCTTTATATTTCTTTTCAATAAGGTGGAGAAAGAAAAGAGCACATATTGACTTGATGAGTGTGATATGATATTTATAATAAAATATAAAGGGAGAGGTTGAAATACCCACTGGATAAATATGATTTATTATAAATGTATCAATATGTGTTTGATTTAATGAGGTAATGATTCTTGGAGGATTGTTATTGATGCATCCTTAAAATTATATCTAAATATTGATAGTAAACTATTCCTAATGATAATGATAATCATTAAGTTTTTCACACTATCTTCAATATGAAAAATTTAAAGTGTATAAATAAGAGTTTATTAAAGTTGAAAAGAACATTAAAATGTTAGAAGAATATTGGTCTAGCCGAAACAATTATCAATATTGATTAATATTGTTTAGAACAGTTATATCACCACACTTTGTAATTTTACTATAGATTTATTATTATAATAAAATTAGGCATATTATTATCTAGACACTCTATAATCCTAGTATAGTACCAGGAAAAGTTTAAGCCTATCCTTTCTTAAATCAAAAAAAGAGAATAGCAAAGGCTAGTGCATGTTATGGTAAGCATATTAGTGGTGATGGATATTTAGTTCCACCATGGTATCATGCATTTTGAGTGCTGGTGAACACAGTAACAATGAAGATTTCACTACCACTTAGTTTCATAGTATGAGTAATTAATAAGGGGAATTACTCTCACATGTCTAATGTGCTCCAACCATTTTTACATACAATTCATGTGTTCAAAATTATAAAAATTTCATGAGTCACATTGATTAGTACAAAATGATGACGTTCAAAGATATTATCTTCAACATGAGTTAGGGTTAGTTAGTGTTGGAGTTTAGACATTCATAGGGTTGATGATAAAGTCTATGAGACACTACCATATAAGGAGATATCGACCAATAAAGTTCAATATCTGAGGATAGTAGTTAAAAAATTGACAAATGCATGCACATAGTATGGCTGAAAGACGATTTTTCAAGGTTTGTATACAATAAAGGAGTTCACGATAATGCATGTAAAACAAGTGATGAAGGAATCACACGATGCACCAAGTGATAATAGGTGAATGAGAGAATATTAATAGGTGAATTAATTTTTTCCAAGACAGAACGAAGTAAAATTACATACGATATTTTTAGGAGGTCATAAAGTGGAAGATTTAGATGATTGTGGGGTTGGTACATGATTAAGAGAGTATACAGTGCATAGGAAATCAATAAGGATGTTGTGTTATGAAAAAGGTTTTTCGAGATAAGTCTTTATTGATGATATTAGATCATGAGGTTATCACATGATCGTAAAGTATAAGGATAGATAGATCATGAGGTTTATATGAGATGGATTTGGTATACGTGGCTGAGAAGAAAAGTTACTACATGATGTGGTTTAGGTGATGCATGCTGTATTCAATGCTGAGTTTATAATGAGAGGAGGATCACACATTTATTAAAAGAACAAATTTTCAGTTTTTGATGTGCATGGTATATGATTCATTTTGTGTGTTCACGGTATATGAAAACTATGATACTTGCATAGGTTGTGCTACCATCCATTAATAGTACACATATATACATTTTGAGTATGGGACGATACTTCATGATACATACTATATATAGGGAACAAATAATATGTGATGGTTAAATTGAAAAGGATGTACACCATACATAGAGATAATGAACAATATTCAGGGGGTTCACCCATACATAGTATTCTAATATTGAATAATATTGTTTTCAACATCACATGTGGGATGTGTTGAACAACTGATTGATATTTTTAGAACTGATAAAATTTTAAGAGATGAGGTGATGAAAAACTAATCTATAAATATTAAGGCATGAACAACATTTCACGGTGATAGATAAATTCTTCAAGATATCTCAGTTTTCTAAGAAACTGAGAGTAATCCACACACATTATTTATACGAAAGAGAAAGAATTACCACAAGATGGTTTAACTATGAAAATAGGTATGCTTGTGCACTAATTCACATGAGGAACATGACAGAAAAAATTATATACTTTGGTGAAAAACATGGAGGTTCCACATACTCATCTACATGAATAATATTAGGATAGGTTCTATAAAAAATTATCGAATGATGAAAGAATAAGATATATTTTTTATCTATGTAAATAAAAAATAAGACACTGCCGTATTCCAAAATATTAATGAATAAGAAGAGTTAATTTATTGTACATGGAAAGGTTTAATATTAACCTAAATAAGAAAAAATTATTATACAAAATATAGTAAAGCATTTATAATGCAGTACATCCATGGTCTCATGCATTATAGACACATGCAATGATATACAAAAATTTGTTGACATAAAAATGTATTGAGAAATAGTGAAGAGAAACCAAGAATATGAAAAAAAAGAATCACATTGAATAATAATAATAATAATAATAATAATAATAAAAGATAATGTGATAGGGTTTTCATAAAGCACATGAAAAATACTTTACACCATGCCATCATGAAGTTCCTTTAAAGTATGAAGTTGAGAACTGATACACTATTTTATCAAGGATATAGAAGATACAAACTTTAGAAAATCATTATTGATGAATACTTGTAGTGTTGAGTAAATATATTATTGAGAGTATTTCTATCATGTAAAGATATAACATTTGAGTAATCTAGGAATGCATGTTCTGATGAATATTTAACACACAAATTTAAAGTTGCATATGAGTGGACTAGATCCTATATGCTCAGAGAGGAATTCCATTCTCAATATTAGTGTAGAAGAAAGAATAAGTGGTTTTAGATCTTCCTACATTTGGATAAATTTTGAAGGGAAGGATGATTTTAGTTTATGACCAATCAAATAGAAGAAATAATAGTTGTAGAGTATAACCAACCATGGTAAAAGAGTTGGTGGATGTGATGTAGAACTAGGAACAACTAGAAGATTATGTATTAGGGTGTATAACAAGTTTCTACTGATGTTTGGTGATTGGGGTGTATAATCAATAATCCTCCTATGTGACTGAAGATATCATTGAAAGTTTTAAGCACATTATAGTAGTAAAAATGTAGGTTGGGATGTCTAACCAATCACTATTATAAGTAGGAATTTATATTGAGCCTTATAAATACCATGTGATACTCTCTATCTTATTATTTATTCATATGAGGTGAGTTTATGAGTTTTTTACTGAGTGGATTAAGAACCTTAACTAGATTAAGTGGTTGGATAAAAAATGAGAATCCATAAAAATAATCCACTAATTCACCCCCTCTTAGTGGTTCACTTAACCTGATCTCTATATAGTTGACCATAGAGATGGAATTTTTAAGGTTAGAGGTATGGTTTTGGTTATATATACATTATATAATACTTTTTTTGATACAAGGGTGTCTCACACATTTATTTCTACCAAATTTGTTGCTGGTATAGAGTTTCTGGTGATTTTTTACTATTTTATTATCTCTTGATACATCTCTCAAGAATAGGGTTGATCATATTCAAGGGTTCCCAAATTTTCTCATAGTGGTTTATAGCTAAACGAATTTATGAGATTTTTTGATTTTGGAGATTAATAGTTTCAATGTATTTTTTGGTATAGACTGGTTTTTTTTATGTTTTCATTGATTGTTATTAGATGGTTCTTCAAGATTTTCATAAGATCTAGCCATCATCATCAATGGGTAAGTGATGTGGATATACCAAATATTAATTTTAAGATTAGGTATAGGTTTTAGGTGTATATTTTGATTCTATTTGGTGTGAATTATGCACTACTAGTGTCCATATCTCTCATGAACCAATTTTTTCACCCATACATAGATTCTTTTTCCATAGAATTCATTGATGAAATTATCCTATAATCATAGACCTTATATTTACATACCATAAATCTTGAGATCCCCCTGATCACACTCTAAGAACATTTGATTTATTACAAATTCTTGAAGTGTAACTTTTGGTTAAAGGAGGTAACCTTCCTTTAGAACATTGTTTCTAAGGTGGGAATATCAGTTGACCTGGAGAAGAGGGTGGTAGTTATTTATAGGTCTATAACCCAGAGTGGTTTTGAAATTCATAGTTTCCTTGGTTTGAACAAATATTATAGGAAATTCATCCTTGAAATAATTCAACTGAAAGTGCCTATTACTGGGATTATTAGGAAGGAAGCGAAGTATGAATAGATTTATCAGTGCAAGGAGGTATTATAGGAGATAATGTAGTGGTTGATATCCACTCTAATTCTAATTATTCCAAGCCTAGGTATTTTTTATGTAGTTTACTGTGATGCATCAAGAGTTTTTTTGTGATATTTATTGATGTAAAGAGATTGGGTAGTCACTTACTAGTCTTATTAGATATGAAACCATGAGTAGAACTACCACACTCATGGCCTAGTGTTACCTTCCATGGTTTAGGAGTTTTAGTATTGTCACCATTATTACTTGGGTGAGTAGTTTTTCATTTAAAATAACAAAACAAATCTTATGATATATCTTTTATTCATGACACATGAACCTGCAATAGAGATGTTGGGTTAATTACTTACAGTCATTTGATTTTGAGATGTATTATACCAGAGGAAATGGGAATATTTTCATAGATTCCATTATAAATAATTATTAATAACTTGGAATACAAACATTAGAGGAAGAATAAAATATTATGAGTATTTTCATGGATTGGTAAGTGGTTGAGTCTGAGGGTCAAGGTATGGCAATCTGCACTCCCAGAGTCATTGGTTCTTCTTGGATGGATCTAGAAAAGGAAAGTTAGGAGTATTATTCAGGCTGTTAGGTGATGTGATTGTGGTTGATGGGAGAAAATCCTATTCCAAGATGATCCTTGGAAAAGAATTATATTTTGTAGGTCTGTGGAAGGGTTTCATTTCATACTCTCAGAATATTTGAGATAATGAGAGACTGTGGTGAATCTTAGTGGGAAGTACATAAAATATCATCCAATAAGTTTTATGATTTGAAACATCATTTCTACTGTTTGGGCATGAAGAAAGATGTCACAAGGTTTGTCTATCATTGTCTTACTGATCAGAAGGTAAATACAGAGCACTAGTGACCAATTGGTTTTCTTCAGCCTCTTCTTGTGGATGTATAGAATATGATGAGGTAAAGATGGAATTGATTACTAGGTTAACTAGGACTCTGAGAAGTATATATTCTATGTTGGTGGTGTTTCATAAAATAATAAGGGTCTTATAATTTTTTTAAGTCAGGGGAATCAGTCTTTGGATGATTTGGGTAGGGTTTTTGCATGAGAAATAGCGTGGTTTCATATTGTGACTATGAGTATCATGATGGGTTGGGATGCACATTTCAAGTCATGTTTTTGGAAAGTTCTATAAAAGGATTTTGGATCAGAGTAGTAGTTGGGTACAATATACCACACATAAATAAATGACCACTTTAAGAGTAATATCCATATTCTTTAAGAAATGATCACATCATGTGTGTGGGATTTTGGTGGGTCACAAGATGAACATATGAATTTGGCAGAATTCAAATATAATAGAAACATATAGGCATTGATTTAGATGGATCCTTTTGAGGTTATTTTTAATTGTCTTGGTCTTTCATCATTGTACTAGCTTGAGTTAGGAGAGTTGATAGTGATCAAGTTAGAATTGGTGTATGAGAATTTCGAGAGAGTTCTATTGATATAGAAATTTTTTGTTACCACTTAGATAGGGTAGTGTTCATATGGATACCATAGTTGAAAACACTTAATTTTTTGTATTGGCGCTTTGGTATTATTGTAGGTGTCACCTCTTTTATAGCATCATAATTTTAGTAAGCATGTAGAGAATGTGCCATGGTTTATTATTATGATCAAAATCATAGAATAGATTGTGATGGCCGCTTTCCAATTGAATATTCCTCCATGACATGAAGGTAAGAATGATGCGTTTCATGTGTCTTAACCCCATAGATATGAGTATGATTCTATACAGATGATCGATAGTGATGATGTTGAGTTCAGGGATAATTCTTTATTTTTGGAATGTTCAGTACAAATCGTGGATCAAAACAATAATGTACTACACATAAATATGGCAACTGTTGTTTGGTGTTGTAGAAACATGGGAGTATCGAGAAGGAAACATGGGAGAAATATTTGTATATCAGGGTGTACTGGATAGAGTTTCTCAGATAAGACCTGTAGAGATTCTTCTCAGTGGATATAATTTCTTATAGGAGGATTTTTAATGCCCCTTAATTTTAGGAAAGTTACTAATTAATTTCAATATTATATTGTGAATTTTACTATGTTTTCCTATTTGGGGTATCATAGTAGCTTAAGAGTGGGTTCAGGAGTATTGGGATAAACCTACAACTAATTTGGAGTTATCAGTAGGTTTTCATTGTGTGAGACCTATTTCATATTGTAGAAAGTAAATAGAGAACCCAGTGGGAATCTACTCATAATTTTTCATGGAATGAACATATGTTCCCACTATGAACTTGTGTTCAACGACATAAATGTGTTGGGGATTTTTTAAAAGGTTAATGTGTTGATTTCTCCCTAAACCCTATAAACTAACCCCATACTTCCCTTGACTCCCATAAAATATTTGAGTGTAGAAAGGTCTCATTTTGAAGGATTCGGATCCCCCATCCTATTTGTTTTCTGATTCAAGTGACACTTGTTGCAGTTAGTTTCTTCAAGTAAATCTAATATCATTTAATACAAAGATCCATTTGTCTTTGATTTTCTCTTTATTTCCACCTTTTCAAGGACCCCGATGCTTTATTTTGGGGATTATTTTAGGTATTTGTAAAAATATGATTGTTTTGAGTGGAAATTATTGGTGATTTACCTCTTCTACAAATGAGTTAATAATTCCTTACAATTTTTTTTAACTTTTTCATGAAATTGTTTTTTTTTGCATGTGGGTGTATTTTTATCTCAATGAGACTTTTTCCTATGGTATAAAAGTGACTTGGTGCAGATTTATAAATTTGGTAGACCCCTTTTGAAGAGGATTGACTAGTTTATGGGTTGCATAAATTCGAATCATTCCTTGTGCCATCGGTTATGCATGGGTTTTATTTTTGGGAAAAGTGACCATGGGAGATCTGTTCTAGCTTAGTTTAGGTTAGTATATCCTAGATAATTAATTTAGATGTTTTGGTAGGGTATCCACTCATTATTAATTAATTTTTGATGTATATTATTTCTTGATTCCTTTTTTTTGATGTTTCATTCCTTGATCCCCCAAAGATGGGTTGGTGTGCTTGATATGGTCTCCCTTGAGTCAGTAGTGATCGATTGGTTTGTGGGGTGACCTCACTAGAGTTTATAATGTTGGGTTAGTGTACTGAGGTGACCTCCTTGGGTGAGAAAGGATGGGTTGAGGTGGATGATGAGTTTAAGACCAATGTTATAGGGCACATAATGTGTGTTATATTTTCTTTCATGGTTCTAAAATAATTGACTTTCCACCATGGTGTTGAAGAAGTTAGGGACTAGGTTTATGGTGTCCTAGTTAGCACATGATAACCTGATGGGTTGTGTGTTTATTTTTTCATTTATTTTATATTGATGCATATAAAATTATACACTTTTTGAATTTATGATAAGGGCCCATTTGTGGTTTCCTAATGAGTTTATTCTCATAACCCACACAAGAGTCTCGATGCATTATAATTATTCAAGATAAGGTATCTAGTGAATGGAAATTGATATGTGATAGGTTTTTGAGGAGGTATTGGATGGAATATATTGAGACAATACCATAAAATACTCAAATATATTTTAAGCGATGTACCCTTTTTTTATTTTATTCATTTGTTCCTTTTTCACATTGATCAAACATGTGTCGGGATCCATTTTGACTTTATTGTGCGATTTTGGTATGACATTATTTTATAGCATGTTATGATGATGTTATTTCATTCTCTATATTATTCCACTACTCACCTTTATTATTTCTCCCATTTTTTGATTTTATTTTATATTTTACTCCGATAGAAATCTAATACAAAGAGAATAATATCCCCCTAATGTCCCTTAGTACCTCACCACTAGTCATTAGCCTCTTGAATATGGGGAGGTTCACATTATGTTCTGTTCTAGCTCAGATCAAACTGTGTGTTATAAGTCTGGTTGATACAATAATTCTGAGGATTGTATCCCTATAGCACTTAGTGGGTTTCCCAAATTTCTTGGTTATTATCAATGATCCAATCTTGGGTTTTTACCCATCATGCCTTTTTTATCCACTAGTTTAGTTGAATTTGGTGGCACCATTATACTTTTGTTATATATTTCTATTCTAATTTATTAATGTATGGATCTAGTTTGACAATTCCTTCATTTTATTATTATTATGGATTATGTTTAAAGTGGTTATTTGAAATGGGATTTTGAGAAAGGTTTTGATAAAGGAAAAGAGTTTTTTTTGAAATGTATATTTGATGAAAACCAAAGATTTTTTTTCAAAACTATTTAATTTTAAATGAAACTTTACATATATTCAAATGGAAGTATATTTGATATAGGTATTCTAAATGGAAATAAAAATTAATTAATTTTTCTTGCACTTTCATGAGATGGATTATTCACAAAATATTATTTTAAACTATATTTTATTAAATTTAAATTAAAAATAATTACATATAAACCTAGGTGATATATCACTAGACATTTTTATCTCACACCATACATAAACCTTTATAGGTAAACATATTTTATTTTCACTTTAAGGAGCCCAATTTGTTTTCCTTGTTTCTTTTCAGTAGGTTATTACACGAGACAAGGTATTAAGAGGTGGTGAGTTGATTCATGATGTATGGAGTTGGTTTTGGTATTTTAAGATTTCATTCTTGTTTCCTATATTCTATATTAACCACTCTAACTTGTTGTATTTATATTTTTTTCGTTGTTTTGTTCTTCTTGTTCTATGTAATCTGTATCTTTTATAATTATGATATGAGTATGGGTGTTTATTTTGATTATTCTATATTTTTATCCTTTTTAGTATATTTAATTTGGATAACATTTCTTATTTATAGAAATGGGTTGAATCATACAAATTGTGTGTAGATCATTTATCAAGATATTTATTTATTTATAATTTTTTTTCTTTTGTATAGATGCTCCATGATAGATTCATAGTAAAGGATATAATGCATTATTAGAATTGATTTAATAGTGAAATAATTCTCATTGTATTTTTATATGATTCCTAGGTACAACTTAGTATCATGTTAGAATTGGGAATGACCTTTAGAACTAGTGATGATCTGGGTTAGGTGACCTGTCAGGTTATCAAAGGCTAGTTCATTATAACACCCCATGAACAAGTTAACCAACATACCATATACTAAAACCCGAAGCCACTATAACCTATATTTTTATTCCTACCCTAATACATCACAACCCATACCATATATATAATAAAGAGTGTTTGACATGGAGTTGTCTTCCATTCATTCCCTCACTAATATGCATGTTAAGAAAAACACCTGAAACACATAACATTTGGGATCTAGTAAAGTGAACCAAATTTGGTGGGGTGAATTTGAAATCATTAGTAAATAAAATTATAAAACATTAAAACATGGTTCTTACCTAAATGGTTCACATTAAATGAAACTTCCACCCCCATAATGACCACAACATTATCATTTCTATACACTACCATTGCTATTAAATACAACACTAAAAACTGCCCTATTTACTAAACAAAACAACTAAAACGACCATTACCTATTTACTTTTTAATCATATAACTTAACCATTTTTGTATTTACCATTTATCAATGATATTACATTCATTAATTCATTATATTTTGACCTTAAAACAACACATGTTTTTCGTAAACATTTACAATAAATAAATATGGCGTCTGAAAGCTTGTTCACATGCAACATCGAACTAAAATGGTCAATGAAAAATTAAAATGAAAATTATAATAATATTAAAAAATAATTTATATAAAAATATAGTATTTAATTATAAATTCATACAAAATTGGATTAGTATCACTTCAATCATAAATAATTTATTTTTCTATAAAAGTAGTTTTTTATTTTATATTTTATTTTTATTTTAAAAAATAGAGAAATTATAGAATTATAATTCTGTAAAATAAAATTTAATATTTAATTTATAGTTAAAAAATTATATTAGGAAGATTTTGTGGGATATTTTTCTAAAATAATTAATTTTTAGGTGAATAGTGAAAATATTGTTTTTACAAAACTGTAAATTTTATGAATTTTAATGAATGTAAATGAAGTGTACAAAATAATTTAATTAATGAAATATGAATGTATGAAGTAAAAATATAGTTTTTCAGAATAATATATTGAATTTATAATACCAATAACTAATATTTTAGGAACATAATTACGATTTTATAATAAAAACTATTTTGGTCCTTTCTTTCTATTAAATAATATTTTGGTAAAAGTAGTTTTTTGATTTTTTTGAAATTGAAATAATGTTTATTTTTTATAATATACTAATTAATATCATAAAAATATAAAACATGGATAATTTTACCATACACATTAATTTTAATCTTAAAGATACATTTTTCTTCTAAAAATGGGTTTTTACTCATTACATGCACTAATGTTAAAATTGATTTTTCTTTCAAAAAGATATTTTATTTGAAAAAATGTATCTCATATTTGGAATCAATATTTCCAAATTACATAAAAAGTTCCATTATATTTTGATAAATCAAATTTAAATTACTTAGCTAAAAATTACTTACCACTGTAAAAACAAAAATGGAAAAAGTGAAAATTCAGAGACTAAAGGTCTTAAAAAGATGTTTGAAACATGTGTAAAAATTAATGGTTAAAGTATAATTGAATTTATCTCATATCTAAGTCGATTATTGTATATTTGTTTTATCCATGTGATATTTTTTAGAATTTACCCCTTTACATTAAGTTGTTATAATTACAAAAATTCCATTCTCACTAGTTGGAATAGGGGACTCTCACCACCACTTGAAGACAACTCAAGGAACTCTATTTACACATAAAATTTTCCCATTTTATTTTCATTATAATCATATTAATTTTATATAGACCTCTTATAACACCATTTTAAACATGATACATAAAATAATAAATAGTAGTTCCCTTATAAATAATGCACATCTTTCTTTTTAGTAGTATACCTCATTAAAACACCAAAATTAAGCATGCTTGGCCTGAAGTAGTGTAACATACCCATATTTTCTTTCATGTAATTATTTCATGTTTTTTATATTGTTTCATGAATTATTGGAGACTTTATGTGAAAAAATCTGATTTTTATACATTTTATAGTGAGAAATGGGATTTACCATACCTTGGTCCAAGCCATTTTCACATGGGTGTTCCTTGTGTGAAACAACTAGGAAGATATGCCAAAAGTTGGGAGTTTTTGTAGTAATGGTATTCTAGTGGCCTTAATTTCTATGATGGATAACCAATATTCACTAAGGAATGGTGGATTCCATGGCCTGATAAATAATCTATGGACTTTGTCACCAGGGTGTGGCCGAGGGCGTATTGTAAGGGTTCCAAAATAAAAAGGAAAAATGATTGATTGATCTCATGGAATGGTTACTCCCACCAAATTAATCTTAAATGGAAGAATTTAATGAGACTATTAACTAATTTTTATAATTTTATGTTGGTATTTCTCCCTTATTCAATACATATTTATGTTTTGGTGTGTTCTTGAAGGAGTTTTAGGCATTCCAACAAATGTAGAATTGTGATTTGGTTCTTCTTTGTCCTTGTTACTAGTGATCAATTTAAGTGATATCAGAGGTATAATTTAACTAATTGTGGTGTGGGTAACTCCTCTTGAAAGTGTTGTATTCTTATTCATCACTAATTTTGGAATTGTTTTTGGGTGTTTCATGATTCCATTATTAAGGTAGGTGGTTTTATAATTAAGTTTTAGTCAATTGAATCCATTGTCTCTTTCTTGCGGTGAAATGAATTTCTAAATTATTTCTAAAACTTGTGTTGAGACTCTTAATGCATGTATTCAAAATGTAATGGTGTACGTCAGTCCTCTTTGAGAATAGATTTTCAAATAAAGTGTTTATTTTTGAAAAAATGATTTTTAATCAAAATTATTGATTTTAATCATGACTTTTGTGATCCTCATAAAAGGAAGGCATGAAATTTTTTATGGATTTGAAATTTTATGAAATTTTCTAAAATTATTGTGTTTTGATGAATTACATTTGATAATTATTTTGGGAATGAAGTTTCATGTCTAAAAATTGAAAATGGGATATGAAAAAAATGATTGATGAAACTAATTTGAGATAAATGATTTCACCTTGTTTGATTTACTTAAAGCACATGGGAGCCTATGTTGTTTGATGGTTAGTTCAGGTATAAAATTATAGGAATGTATTATTACTACCTGGACATAGATTTATTATGAAAATTAAAACTAAACTTCTTGATGGAAAGGAGTTCAATTTCTGGCATGGATTACTATTCCCCATAGGGTTGAGATATAGGGAATGGGTGCACACCTATAGCTTTATTTCCTTGAGACCTGTGAGGATCATTGATACTTGATCTAACTAACCCTGTGTTTTATAACCATAGTTGTATTATTGAAAATTAATTAAATATTATAGGGTTTATTAAATGTTTTATTCATTTGTATTTTAATGTAAATTCTTATTTTTACCTAATTTATACCTTCCATTTGAATTATTTAAAAAACATGTCTTATTATGAATGGTGAAAATTTTACCATTCCATGTTTTAATTAAAATTAAGATTTTTTTTTATTTTATATGGATTTATTTTAGAATGTTTGGGGCAATCCTATTAGTATAGTATTTCTTATACCATACATGTGCCTTTGGAAATTTGTACACTGTATTTTACCAGGTATAAGAAATTAGAACGCACCACATGGAGGTAGTGGATGTTCTTGATTAATCATAACCTAGAAGTTTGTGGTGACATGTAGAGTTTGTGATCCACTTATGATGAGAAGATCTTGTAGTTATGATATCTTTGGGTTTTTTGATGTTTTTATGGATTTTTATCCATCTTGTGAAACTTTAAACTTGATACATGATTTTCAATTCATACTGTTTATAGTTTTTTTCCACTATTTTCTTTTATTTTTATAGAAAAATAATTCCCTATTTCTTATTCTTGATTCCCAATATCTTTTTTCCATTCCATGAAAATAGGGAATGCCCTTTGAGCCATGTCAAGGTTGATGTGGGTTTTGATTTAGTAGGTTATTCTGGTTATTTCATGATAAATTGGTATCAAAGTATGGTTTCTTCTATTCATGGATTCTGGTATATAGTTTGGGATATCTTGGTAGAAAGGAAACAAGATTTTTGGCACATGAGGTGTAGGTTTCCATATATTTACTAAACACCCCTCACCGTTGAAAGCCTTAAGTTACCAAGGGTTGTTAAGAAAAGGTAGCGTTGATTAATTTTTTTGATCTTATTATAGTCTTTTCCCAAACTATGATTTGATATTTGTAAACTGAAGTTGAGTTATAACTGATAGAGTTTATATTCATGTGTGTCTTTATTTTTCTTCCAATGGTATTTTTTGATGTTGTGTAGTACTATTCCCCCCAAAAGACATCCGTTCTGAATTCAAGTTGGAGATTTGAATGAACCAAAAAAGTGAACCCACAAATTGACTATAACCTTTTATATGTGGTAGTTAATGTGGTCCATGCACTAGTTCAAGGAGATGCACCTATCCATATTTAGGATATATGGATGGAACCATGAAGGGATAATAACAAAGTTCAATCCAAGGAGTTTATTGTAATAAATAACCATTGCTATATGAAATAAACCATCCTTAGGAGGATGAGGATTGGTTAGGGAAGAATAAATGATTCTTAAAATTCTTGGAGGCACCAGATTATTTTAAGGTGAAATTTTCCATCTTCAAACATGAAAGGCCTGACCATAGGTTTTGGGATGGTATAAATTTTGAAAAAGGAATAACAGTATGGAGTGGAATGAATTAAAGAATATTTTTATAAAGTAATTATATCTAGAGGTGTAGGTTATGTCTATGTCCATGGATTTTCTCAACCTCACCAGGGTGACTAGAGAGTGGCTGAGTATGGAAATCGATTCGGTGAACCTATGTAGTTATCACATGATGTGGCGTCGAATGAGAAAATTAAGACCTATAGATTTGATATGGGTATTAAATTAGATATCCAATTTTAGGTCATTATTCTAGATATTAACTCATATAATGATATTAAAGATATGGATTTAATGGTAGAAAAAGGTATGGCTAGTAAGTAAACGTTGATGGGAGTTCCTCCTACTCAAAGTGGCAATTTTAGAGGTTTCTTTAATGGGAAGAGAAATCTGAATGAGTCTCATGGTATAAATAGTAGTGGTGGTTCCCGACATAATATTTTTTTCTAAAACATCTCAAATGTACGGTAAAAGACAATTGGCTTGTCACATATGTGAGTTGGTTGGTAACTTGAAGTGTGCTTTCATAAATTCACCAAATATATATAGCTATTGTAGATTTTCAGGTTATTTGTAGAGGGGTTTCTATAGTTTCATTACCCCACATACTGGTATTAGATCATTATAAACAATAAGAGATATAGTTTAGTTATATACTTCAAGAAAAATTGGGTTCCATCCACATACATCAGGAATGGATCAACTTCATATAGTGTATGAGTCTCTAATGAAAAATGATGTGGGTCATGTGATAGTGCGAGGTACCATTTATATTACTTATACTCTAGTGTATAATTATTTTCTATCAGTGCATTAAATTATTTCATACCAACCTAAATTGTAGATTTATTAAAAATTACAATGGTGATCATGCCTTATGTGATGGAAATTGGAACACCACTCGAGAAGAAGAGAGAGAAGGGCCTTTGATGCCACTCTTATTATTTCTCTTTATCAAAGATCAAGATCATATAAGATATTTTTGTTATCTAAATGAGTTATATAGAAATAATTCATATAATAGGAATGTTGGTGGAACATAAATGTCAAATTGACTATTTTCATGGGTGGGTGTCCTTTTCCATAAGCTTAGGGTCTAGGATTCTGGTATTCCAAAGAGAACATTTAAGAGTATAAATCTCCACTATGAGTAAATTTTTATTTCATTTGGAATGACCAATGATCTTGTTATGTTTATGGAATTGATGAACAATATTTTACCCTAGTATCATGACTCTTTTGCTTTTGTATTTATGGATGATATCCCAGTTTACTCTAAAACTATGAAGAATCATGTTCTTCATTTGAGAAAAGATTTTGATATCTTGAAGAATTACTGATTTTAGGCCAAGATATCAAAGTGAAAATTATAGATTAGGAAGTTAATTTATTTTGTAACATGGTATTCAAACATGGTATCTCAGTTGATCCTAAAATAATTAAGGCTATCATGTCTTCAGAAGAAATGAAAAATGAATTTTAGATTCATAGATTCATGGGTTTAGCATGGTTTTATATATAGTTCATAAAATATTTATCTAATTTAGCTTCTCTATTGACTTCAATAACTTGTTAAGTAATTATTTTTTAGGGTTATAATTTTCATACTTCATTTTATTATTTGAAACATCATTTGAAATATGTATCACTGTTGACGCTTCCAAAGGATGGTTCAGTCTATGTGATATTTTATGATGCATCATGTTTGGGGTTGTGATATGTTATTATACATGGTGATCACATAGTGGCTTATGGTTATTATTATATTTGGACTCAAGAGAATAAAAATCCCACATATGACCTAGAACTCATAGTTTTGATGCATTATATTTAGAGAAGAATTCACTACCTTTTTAAAGAATGGTTTATCATTTACTTTGATAAAAAAATCATTAGTTAAATATTATAACAAATTATTTGAATCTACATCAAAGGCAATAGGTGGATTACCTGAGATATTTTGGCTTTGAAATTTCCTACACCCATTGGGAGGGGAATGTTGTTATTGATACTATGTGTGGGAAAGTACCATCCCAAGCCAAGAATGAATCTTATAAATAGTGTAACTTCATGGATCTCTTTGCACACATGCATTTTGGAGTCCAATAGGATCATTAAGAGTTTTTTTTGGGAATGTATTTAGTTGAAATCCTCTCTTATTGAGATGAACGTCCAAGATCAGTAGTGTGATTATGAGTTCTTTTGAATTAGGGATTATTTATTTAATTGGGAGACCAATAGTGAGTTTTCACTATCTCCATAGGGGATCCTTTATTTTAGAAGATGTTATGTTATTTTTGTAACCTATGAGATATGCTATGAATGGGAATTTCTATCATTCCTAATGCGTGGTATAACTGGGCATGATAGAGATGTTTTGAGATATGAGGCTACTATTCTTGTAGCTAAGTATAAAATACGGCATTTTTTGATTTTTCCCACCATTAAACCTATTAGTAGATTAAGGCCAAGCATCAGAAACCTTATAGTTTTCTTCAACCCCTTTCCATGAAAACCTGGGAGTGGGATGAGATATTGGGGGACTTATTGATGGGTTTTCTCTTAATAATAAATAAAATAACTAGATTTGAGTGGTGATTGACTGATTTATAAATTCAAATTACTTTATTCCTATTTGTGATACCATCAATGTTAGAAATCTTGTAAAATTTTATGCACTTTGGACTATCACATTTCATGGAGTTCTATCTGTCATTATTTTTAAATAGAGATCCCCAGTTCACATTTTATTTATTTAGAGGCCTCTTAGAGGTAATGGGATACTAATTAAAGCTGATTAAAATATACCATCTTCCTTCAAATGGTTATACAAAACATGATATAAATATCCTTGAAGACATTCTTCATACTTGTGTCCTTGACTTTAAAGGATCTTAGAATAGCTAGCTGGGGATGGTTTATTTTTCTTATAAAATTAGCCACTAGACATCCATTAAAATGGAAACCTCTGAGGAATTTTATGTCCAAACATGTAAATATCAACTTTGTTGGTCGAATATTGGTGAATAATCTATTTTGAGACATAGTTTGGTCTAGGAGATGAGAAAATATTCATATTTTTTAATATAGTTTTAAATAGAATTTAATTGGTAAAAATATTATACGAATCATTTTAATTTTCATTTAGAGTTATCAGTTAGTGATTATTAATTCTTGAGAGTCTTTCCTTAGATGGGTCACCAACAGCTCATAAATTAATGGAATTTGGCATCAAGGTATGTGGGATTGTTTGAGGTTTTTGAGAAGATTGAGAATTTGGAATACCATTTGGAATTTCCACCTTATATGAATTTGATCCATGATGTTTTTTATGTTTCAATAATCAATAAATATATTTTAGACCCATATATATTTTTTAATTAGGAAGAAATTGATGTGGAACCTGATATGGATAACACTAAGAAACTAGTTTAGATTGTTGATTCTCAGATGAATTTTCTTTATGGTAATTCTATACCTTTGGTTTAGGTTTTATAGAAACATAGTTTTGACTCTTATGATACTTGAGGGAATGAGGTGTTGATGATAGATAAATGACCTCATCTCTTTATGGAAAATTCTTCTTGATGATCATTTTTGTAGGTAAAAAGAATTATGATGGGAATAATAATAAGTTTTCAACCTTCTCATTGATTTATGTTCTTGGTTTACATTTTTTTCTTTTTGATTCCTAAATAATTAGAGGATTTTTCAGGTTCAAAAGTGGGTTTTTAAAATTTTATAGTGAAAAACATGCTAGATCATACCCTGTATCAATATATTTTTTCATTAAACACTCCCTTCAAAGATACTCCTCCTGGGCTTGCTACAGAGAAAGGGAGATAATGACCCCCGAGTCCCACCTCCTGTAGGCTCTGGGGTGGCAAATAACACCGAGGGTATATATATTCTCACAAAATGGGAGGAATTGACCTTTTAATTTGAAAACTGATATCTGGAGATAAGATGGTCCATCCTAAAACAACTCAAATACACACACATAGATATATATATATATATATATAAGAAATCCAAAATCTATCCCACATGCATGTTTAAAATATAGCTGATACAAAAAACATTCTCTAAAGTAAGTACCAAAAGTAAGGCTAAGTAGTGAAAATAAAACTGTTCGAAAGTCTGATCTAGTAATGGAAAACACGTTCCATGTAGTCCTACTAAAAACCTCAAATTAGTTTTATAACGTAGGGTGAGAATACAAGTGTACATAGTAGGAAAACCAAATTCTCTTGTGCACAAGTGAGAGATGCATACTAGTTCCCCTATAAGTAAACATCCAAACCAAACAACACCAACAAGTATACTAACCATCCCAACCACACTAATGCACACTCATCAAATAACACAAGTAAAGTAAATTAATATAATGAACTTCGATAATAGGGTTCCTTACACCACTTACCACTAATTAGTCGCTCTCACACCCTAAAGAAAAATGTCCAGGCACTCCCACCTCTTTTGAACACACCACATCACAACCCACCTGCACACACCAGGGCCTCATAACCACATACCGCAAGCAGACACATGGGTCACATACTACATCAAATCCCACCCACAGAAAACTGATGTAATTCCCCGACTCTAGTTACCTAGAGTCGGTGCATTATTATAAAACATTGGCATGATCACAAGAGATCAAATACTGAAAGACCGATCAATTTAGTAGTCTTGGATGTACTAGATACATTCATAAGTTTTACATTAAATTATAAAATGAAAAACAACAACAAAATTGTCTCCATTGACCACATTCATATCCCTTAGACTATCCCTCCAGGTCAGTCATAATATACTTCTTCGCATCCTAGAAAAATAAAACATAGAAAGGTGTGAGATCAGATGCTCAGTAAGGATAACAATATAGCAAACAAATTCAAAAATAAGCATAAATATTTAAGGAAAAGTATAAGACTAAAACATAAGCCTTTTAAACAAAAAGTACCACATAATATGGCCAATATAAATCAAATAATTCCATTTACTTATTCACATGGATATTCTACAAGTCGAATAATCACATGTAATATCAATATCCAATTTCATAATGATGGAATGCATAATTCTAGACATAATAACCACATAGCCAAGGCCCTGTTCAAAGACTACAAATAAGATTTTGTCAAGGCCTTATTCCAAGACACTAGTTTGTCTCATGAGACCTACCAATGCATCGAGAAGCTATAGAAGGCTCCACCCATCACTTACAAAGTCCAATGCATTTCTCATATGAAATTTTTTAAACATGACATAAAAATTCTTTTTAAAACTAAAAGACGAAATGTCAATAATTTATCCATAAAACATGAATGGTACAAAAATAACACATCCACAGTCAAAATATCACAAAACCTTCAATACAATATGGAAGATTTGTATCATAATAAATCAATTTCAGACAAGTTTAAAATCCATCAAAGGATGTTGACATTAATGAAATGAAAACTATATGAAATGAATACCACTTTCTATTTTGAAACCATTTAAAAGTCACATAATTATAAAAAAAACCTATATTTTTAAAATATTCAAATAACATTGTATTAGAAGCTTCAAAGATGTTATAACGGCGGAAAATAGCCGCACCCACCATATAAGTTAAAAAAACAATCTTACCTTAATTTTGTCGAAAAGGTCATAAGGTACCTTGTTTGGAAAATGACAGAAATATTCCTTTAAAAACATATATGGTCAAATAAGGGTATAAATTAATTTTACCCATAGTCTAGTAAATAATAAAAATTTTTCAAATTACATTTTCAAGAAAACATAGATGTGGATGATAAATAGGTCCCAGTAGATACTTACGGATTAACAACCTCGTATAAGTAAAGAGATTGTAGAATTAACCCTTATCTTGTACTTTTCCTTGGTCGATGGTATGTTAACCTCATGTATAATAGTTAAAACATTGTTATTAAATTATACAAGAACTATATACATAAATATTATATCATATATGATCCTCAAATATTGCTTGGTTAATAATACTTTAGCTTCATCATCGTTTTAGGTGTTAACTGATTCGTTTTCCTTTATATGCTTGGTTACATAAGCCATGTTTTTTATGGATTGGATGTATTTGATTCATATACAGAATGATATTATGTTAATAATTTTTTTTTAATCATAAAATTAAAATTATTCTTGAATTATTACGATGGGGAATAAATCTCATCATGTCCGTGGAGACGGTAATCCGTACGTACGCATGAGGGACAATATCATTATATTGATGGTGAAATATTTTGTAATTGGATGGTATATCATATATACAGAATCATTAACATGTTATATTTATTATTTGCATTAGTTATACTCATTATTATACCCATCCAAATAATTAAGTGTTTGAATAACAAACTACACCACGACGTGGAGACGGTAAGCCGTATGTATGCATGTATAGTGACTTTTTCATTTATAGGATAGATAGAATAATGAATATGGTTGTAACATATTTATAATAACATAAAAGTATGTAGGAGTTACTATAGTTATTATTTTTGTACAGAAATAACAAAGAAATTGCAAGTGGAAGAAGAAAAGAACTTGAAATAGGGTGGTGAAATTAATACCTCTTCTCCGGGTGTTTCCTTTTGAGTTGATAAAAAGGGCTCTTTAGGTTGGATTTAAGATCAATGTAATGACTATAGGTTTATGTGAGGAATGTTTGGAGGATATTTGGGTAGGGGTTGGCCAAGCCAAATTGATTTGGAGGTTTTAAATTAAGGGAAGGGGAAGTGCCCTTTTATAAGAGAGGTGATTGTCACACTAGAAAAACCTTGAAATATTTTTTTATAATAAAATTATTTTCGGTTTTTTATGGATTAAAAATGATTTATTTCTAAGATAAGGTGGATATGGGTATAAAAACTCTCAAAAAATAGGTTTTAGACAGGTTTAGGTCACAATATTAACCATATCATTTTGATTTAACTCTTAGTTAAATAGTTTGACATTTACCATGTCTCTTAGTATTTTTATATTATATGGTTAATAAACTTATTATAACAAGCCAAGTGAACCCAAAGTGGTTCATTATTAAAATATATAACGTTATCTATGTCCTTTTTAAAAACCATAGATTTTTAGGAATATTATATCAATTAATAATATAGTATTTATTTTAAAATCTCAATTATGTCAGTTTTGACACTATTTAGTATTTGATTTTTTTGAAAGCCATAAAAACTTTATCACTTCGAATAAAATTTATTTAATCAACCCAAACATGTCATATTAACTTATAAAATTAGTGTAATTCATCATAGGACTCAATTTATATTTATTTGGATATTTAAAATATCAATTATTTTAATATTTCATTAATAAGGTAATTACTGCATCATCATTTTGTCATAGATAAATTAAATTATTTAATGTCTTAAAATATAAATAAAATAAAATTATATAGGAATTTTTTTATCTTTATAATTAATATATATATTTGAATTTATATTTTGTTTAACCCTATATTAAAAATGGTTTAGTTATTAAACTTTGAATTTATCACTTTTAACTCTTCTTTAAATAAAATAATAATAAATGTCCTAATATAATCCAAGTGGACCAAAAAGATTATATTTTATTAATAAGGTTGTTATTGGTAGAATTACACTTATCTAATAGAATTAGGACATGTATTAGGGTAATTATAATATCATTTTTACCCTTAATTACCCTATTTACTTTTAACCGTGGTAAATCAAAGTCAAAAGTTACTATTCATCAAAAATTATTTTCATCTTATTGAACCACATTTTACTTACTGATGTTAACCATGTCTCTCAGATTTTTGAAATTCAACTCAGAGATGCAGTAAAATTAAGTTTTATGCAAATTTTCAAAGGATCATAAAAGATGGGTAAAAGAATGTAACAAGTTCAATAAAATTTTATATATCTAAACTCATTATAAAATGATTCCAACAAATTACAAAAGAAATATATAGGTATTATTTATCTATTTTGAACTAAAATAAATAAAAATAAAATAACTTATTATTTATATAAAAAAGTCGGTTTTAAACAATAACGTAGTGTTTTTCACTATTCATATAAAATTGAAAGTTTTCGTAAAAAATAAAAAATTCACCCAACGCTAATTTTGATATTATGAATCCAAAAATGAAGTCCATTTTGAAAAATAAAATTTATAAAATTTAAAAAAGTGGTTATTACTATTCCTAATGGCTAGTTTGATTGGTCGTTGTGTGTTAAAACTCCAAGTTGCGTACAACGCAAGCTATTACATTATTCAAAGGGAAACGTACCATGGAAGATTGGGGTGTTACATTATCCCCTATTTAAAATAATTTCATCCTAGAAATTTCTAAAATATTACGGAATTAAAATATTTGGGTGGTTCTTCATCATAATTTCTTTGGGTTCACACATTGCCTCTTCCATCTTATGGATTTCTACATAGAACTTTTACTGGACAAGTCGCCCGGTTTCTCAGAACTTGTTATCTAGTATTATGAATCTTGAAAGGATCTTCACAATAAGACAGATCAAGTTCCAGTTAAATTTCCACATAGGTGAGTACATGCGTAGGGTAAGGTATGAATTTTCTCAATAGTGATACATGAAACACATCATGAACTTTGGAGAGACTTGGAGGCATTCCCATATGATAAGATACAACTCCAATTCGTTCTAGAATTTTGAAAGGTCCGATGTACCTGTGACTCAATTTACCTTACTTACTGAATCATATAACACCCTTCCATGGAGATACCATCAAGAAAACATGATCTCCTATTTGAAATTCCAAATCCTTCCTCTTATTATCGACATAGATCTTTTTCCTACTTTAGGCAGCTTTGATGTGGGTTTGGATAATCTTCACATTTTCCATTGTTTCCTCAACAAGTTTTGGGCCTAAAAGTTTTATTTCACCAACATCATCCCAAAAAGTTGGTGTATGATATCTATTTCCATAAAATTCTTTATATGGTGATATCTAAATACTTGAATGGAAGGTATTGTTATAGAAAAATTCAACTAGAGGTAAATACTGATCCCACATACCTAAAAAGGCAAGTGAAAAAGATCTCAACATGTATTCTAAGGTTTGAATTGTCCATTCTGATTGTCCATCAGTTTGAGGGTGGTAGACAGTGCTCAAATAAAGTTTAGTTTCAAGGGACTTATGAAGACTTTTCCATAATCTTGATTTAAAACCTGGATCTCAATCAGAAATAATCAATAAGGGTACACAATGGAGTCTTAAGAGTTCATTAATATATAGTATTTCTAGATGTTCAAGTGGTAAATATTCTCTTATAGCAGGAATATGTGATGACTTGGTAAGACGATCAACAATGACCAATATTTCATCATTTCTTCTCGGAGTCTTTGGTAGCCCCATGAAAAAGTCCAATGCAATATTATCCCATTTCCACACAGGTATGGGATGAGGTTGCAAGACTTCTCCAGGATATTGCCTTCCAGTTTTCACTTGTTGACAAGCCATACATGCTGACACAAAATCACCAATCTCCCTCTTCCTGTTGTCCCACCAAAAATGTTCCTTAAAATATCTATACATCTTGGTACTCATATGGTGTATAGAGAAATTGGAGCTATGAGCCTCATCGAACAATTCCCTTTTTAGATCATCTATATTAGGAATAGAAAGTCTCTTCCCAAATTTCAAAATACCATCTTCATATATGAAGTCACTCAATATCTTATCATTCACAGCATTAATCTTATTTTGAAACTCCTCATCATCGTTTTGAGAACTCTTTATCCTTTCTAGTAAATATGGGTTGGCAACTATTTTAAAAAGTATTGATGTTTCACCTTCCATGGTTATTCCCAAATCCATATTTACTAGATCCATGAACATATGATCCCTTTAAACTCTCATCTTGTTCAAAACTACATGATCCTTTCTGGTCAAAACATCTTCCACCTTATTTTCCTTCCCTGGGTGGTAGTGTATAGTGAAATCATAATCCTTGAGTAGTTCAAGCCATTGTCTTTTCCCCATGTTGAGTTATTTCTATGAGAAAATATACTTCATACTCTTGTGATCAGTATAAATATCACATTTTTCACCATAGAGATAGTGTCTATATTTTTAGAGCAGAGATTACAGCTGCTAACTCAAGATCATGGGTAGGATAGTTTTTCTCATGGATTTTTTGCTGTCATGATGCAAAGGAAATAACTCTATCATTCTGCATAAGGACACAAATAATTCCTTTATTTAAAGCATCACTATAAATGACAAACCCATCATTACCTTATGGTATAGTCAAGATAGAATCATTGACTAATCTTCTCTTCAGTTATTCAAAACATTCTTCGCACTCTTTTTTCCAAACAAATTTAACCCCTTTATGTGTGATCTTGGTTAATGGGTTAGCCAACCAGGAAAAATTCTAGATGAAACGTCGATAATAACCTGCTAAACCAATAAAACTTCTTACCTCAGTTATATTCATTGGTGTTGGACATTCTTTGATTGCCTTGGTCTTTGAAGTATCTATAGAGATTCCACCGTTAGATATAATATGGCCAAGAAAAGAAATCTCTTGAAGCCAGAATTCACACTTGATAAACATTACATATAATTCATTTCTTCTGAGGGTTTTCAGAATAGCGTGCTAGTGATTTTCATGATCTTCATATATTTTTGAGTATTCTAAGATATCATCAATAAATACCACTACAAAGTAATAAAGATATTCCTTGAAAACTCTATTCATTAGGTCCATGAAGATAGAGGGTGAATTAGTCAATCCAAAATGCATTACTATAAACTCGTAATGCCCATACCTCATTCAAAATTCTGTTTTTAGAATGTATTCCTTCTTCACACAAAACTGATGATATCCAGATCGAAGTTTAATATTTGAAAAATATTGAGCTCCATGAAGTTGGTTGAATAAATCATCAATGCGAGGTAGGGGATACTTGTTATTTATTATTATAACATTGATCTCCCTGTAATCAATGCACAACCTCATCGATCCGTCTTTATTCATAACAAAAATGGAAGGGGCTCCCCATGGAGAAACACTAGGGAAAATAAATCCCTTATTACTCAATTCCTCTAGTTGTTTCTTTAGTTACACTAATTTCACATTTTCCATTCTATAGGGGGTCTTCGATATGAGCCTTGAATCAGGAATTAAATCAATGGAAAACTCAATTTCTCATTCTGGAGGATGTCCATGTAAATCATATGGAAATGCATCAACATATTCTTGAACAATAGGTACATCCTCTATTCGAACATTATTTTCCTCACCCATAGTTATTTCATTATCTTTCTCCCCAATAATTGAATTTAGTAGAGCTACTGGGGGTGGATCTAGATAAGAATCAGGTGGTGACATTTCTTCTCTAAAGATAAGGTACTCCTTATCATCATTGAAAATTGTAACCTCCCTCTTCTTACATTAAATTTTTTCATCATGGTCCAAAATACAATCCATTCCAAGGATTATATCAAATTCAATCATGGTTTTGATGATGAGATCAGTAGATAAATAACATTTATATGCCCTAATGGGAACTGATTCACAAAACATTGTTGTGATGATACTTCCCTTATGAGTTACGACTGAAAACTCCCTTGTTAAGTCAAATTGAAAATATCTATTTTTCTTAGAAAACTAAGAAGATATGAAACAATGCGATGATTCAGAATCAAATAAATCATTGGCTAAACTTGAGGAAACCATTAAATCACATACCACCATATCTTTCGGAGCTCCAACCTCAACAGTAGTGATCTCCTAAGCTCAGCCTTGCTCCCTTGGCCTTTTTTCAGAGGTAAGTTCCCTTGGATCTTAGGAAATTTATTTTCATAATTCCCCTTTTCTCTAAAATTGTAGCATTCAATATTGACAACCTCTTTATTTCCCTTACAATCACGAGCTTCGTGTCCTTTTTCACCACACTTGTAACAGAATCTCATTCCCTTCAGGCGAGTACCAGGGTGTTTCTTCCCACATTTACCATAGGATGGATAGTCAACTTTTCCCTTCTTCCCCTTATTTCCATTCATAGAGTGTCCAACAAATCTTTTTTTCTCTTTCTTTGCTTTAAAGTCGTAAGACTTAGAGAATTCCTTTTGTGTCTTGATAGTGCATGAGACAATATCTTCATACAATGAGAAGGATTATGAGACTAATGCTCAATGGAGAAATGTTTTTAACCCATAAAATAATCGATTAATCTTACTACTTGGGTTATGTATATAATCTACTGCATGACTTGCTAACCTTATAACATTATCCTTATACTTTATGACATTCTCATCCTCCTTTTTCCTCAGACTCAGAAATTGCCTTTCCATATCTGCTCAATGGTCACGAGGAAAGTATTTTTATAATGAAATCCCCTTAAACTCCTTTGATTACTTACTTTATACTTATTCATACTCCTTTGTGTTTTGAATTAATGACCACCATTGATATGCATCTCCCATGAGGCGATAAACTGCCATGACAACTTTTTCCCTTTCCCTACTCCCCAAAGCATTAAATATTTTCTCTAAGGAAATTATCCATTTCTCAGCTACATATGGATTTGTAGACCCATTGAATGTTGGTGGTTGTTGCCTCCTGAAGTGGTCTAACATTGATCCTCCGTTTTGTGGATCAGGGTGCTCTATATGGGTAAGGTTATTGTTCATAACCTAAGTGAGTTATCCCAGTATAGTGATAAGATGTTCAGCACCAATTTCATCACCAGATCCTTTATAATTATTTTGAGTAAGAGGGAAATCCCTACATGGATTACGTGGGTTGATACAGTTTCCATTCCTTCCACTAGGTTCCATTTCTAAACAATGGCATACATTAGACTAGTTTATAAATCACAATACATAATTCCAAACATGTAAAACACTTAACATTAATTAAACAATTTATGGATATAATCCATAATCATAAAAATGTTTTCTTTGAGGAGGTATATACTCATAAATCCTTTATAATGGTTTGTAAAGAAAATGTGAACTATCCTAACCATATCCCCAGTGAGTATCTTAACCAAGAGTGTAACAAATCCCATTGTCATGTACCAGGATACCCTAAGTCAAGCCTGAAAGTCCTTGTCAGAGTTTTCACTCCTAGGTACATCTGTGCCAGAGCCACCTCTACCTGATCATATCCAGATAGGGATTTATTGTTTGGAAAATACTCAAAATTTATACATTACTGAAATTCTTGGAAGTTCTTCCATACTAATCCTCAAAGTCTTTCTTTGGGTAATGTGCTATAATAATATTTTATCTAAATCTAGTTTCCAAGGTTTTTAAAAATCTTCCTCTGATAACAATTGTAACACCCTGACCCCAGTTACCAAGAGTTAGTGCATTATTACATAACATTGGCCTGATAACACGGGATCAAATCCCAAAATACCGATCAGTTTAGTATCCCTGGAAGTACTAGATACAATTAAAAGTTTTACATTAAATTATATAATTAAAAACAACCACAACATTGTCTCCATTGACCACATCAATATACCTTAGACTATCCTTAAAGGTTAGTCATAATACACTTCTCCGCATCCTGAAAAAATAAACCATAGAAAGGGCTGAGCTCAGATGCTCAGTAAGGATAACAATATAGCAGAAATTTTCATAAATAAGAATAAAAATTTAAGGCAAAGTATAAGACTAAAATATAAGCCTTTTAAACATAAAATTATTTCATAATATGACCAATATAAATAAAATAATGCCATTTACTTATTCAGATGGATATTCTAATAGTCTAATAATCACATGCAATATCAATATCCAATTTCATAATGATGGAATACATAATGCCAGACTTCATAACCAATAGTCAATGCCTTGTTCCAAGACTACAAATAATATTTTTTCAAGGCCTTGTGACAAGACACTAGTTTGTCTTATGAGACCTACCGATGCATCAAGGATCTATAGCGGACTTCACCCGTCACTTACTAAGTCTAATGAATTCATCATATGAAAAGGTTTAAACATAACATAAACATTCTTATTAAAACTAGCATACAAAATGTCAATACTTTATCCATAAACCATGAATGGTACAAAAATAACACATCCACAGTCAAACATATCACAAAACCTTCAATAGATTATGAAAGATTTGTGTCAAAATAAATCAACTTCAAACAAGTTTAAAATCTGTCAAAGGATGTTGACTTAGATGAAATGAAAAATATTTGAAAGAAATACCTATTTTTTTTGAAACCATTTAAAATTCACATAATTATAAAAAAAAATTTATTTTGAAAATATTCTTATAATCTTGTATGGGAAGCTTCGATGATGTTATAATGGCAGAAAATAGCTACACCCTCCCTATAAGTTAAAAAAAAACATTCTTACCTTATTTTTTTCGAAAAGGTCATAAGGTACCTGGTTTGGAAAATGACGGAAAGATTCATTTCAAAAAATATATGATAAAATAAGCGTATAAACGACTTTAACCTATAGTCTAGTA
This sequence comes from Viscum album, assembly GCA_963277665.1. NCBI lineage: Eukaryota > Viridiplantae > Streptophyta > Magnoliopsida > Santalales > Viscaceae > Viscum > Viscum album. The sequence continues at coordinate 740,919,723 of OY728137.1, forward strand.
AATATTAAAAATGTTTTGAATTATATTTTTAAGAAAACACGTATTTGGATGATAAAGATTTCCCTGTAGATACTTACATATTAACAACCTCAGATATGTAAAGAGATTTTAGAATTAAGCCTTAAATTGTACTTTTCCTTGGTCGATGGTATGTTAATATCTTTTATAATAGTTAGAACATTGTTATTAAATTATACAAGAACTATATACATAAATATGATATCACATATGATCCTCTAATATTGCTTTGTTAATAATATTTCAGTTGCACCATCGTTTCAGGGGTTAACTGATTCATTTTCCTTTATATGCTTGGTTATGTAAGACATGTTTTTTATGGATAAGATGTATTTGATTCATATAAAAAATTATATTATTTTTATAAACATTATTTTTAATCCTAAAATGAAAATTATTCTTGAATGATTACGATGGGGAGTGAATCTCATCACGTTCGTGGAGACGATAATCCGTACGTACGCACGAGCGACAATATCATTATATTGATGGTGAAATCGTATTTAATTGGATGGTATATCATATATAAAGAATCATTAACATGTTATATTTTTTATTTACATCATTTATAATCATTATTATACCCATCCAAATAATGAAGTGTTTGAATGAAAAACTACACCACGACATGGAGACGGTAAGACGTACGTACGCACATATAGTGACTTTGTTATTTATAGGATGGATAGAATAACGAATATGGTTGTACCATATTTATAATAACATAACAGTATGTAGGAGGTACTGGAGTTACTATTTTGGTATGGAAACAAAAAAGAAAGAGGAAGTGGAAGAAGAAAAGAACTTGAAAGAGGGTGGTGAAATTATTACCTCTTCTTCGGGTGTTTCCTTTTGAGTTGATCAAAAAGGATCCTTAGGTTGGATTTATGATCAAAGTAAGGACTAAAGATTGAAGTGAGGGAATTATGGAGGATATTTGGTTAGGGTTTGGACGAGATAAATTTCTTTGGAGGAGTGAAATTAAGAGAAGGGGAAATACCCTTTTATAAGAGAGGTGAGGGTCACTTTAGAAAAAAATTGAAATAATATTTTATAATAAAATCATTTTCAGTTTCTAATGGATCCAAAATGATTTATTTCAAGGATAAGGTAGGGAAGGGTCGAAAAACTCAAATAATAGGGTTGAGACAGGTTTAGATCACCATATTAACCTTATATTTTAGATTTAACTCTTAGTTAAATAGTTTGACATTTAGCATGTCTCTTTGTATTTTTATATTATATTTTTAATAAAGTTACTATAACTAGCCAAGAGAACCCCAAGTGGTTCATTATTAATATATATATATCCTTATATCATTTCTTTGGTTGAACCTTATATTTTTAGGAATATTATATCAATTAATAATATAGTATTTGTTTTTAAAAACTCAATTATGCCAATTTTGACACTATTTAGTATTTGATTTTTTCTGAATGCCATAAAAAATTTATCACTTAGAATAAAATTTAATTAATCAAGAATAACATGTCATATTAACCTAAAAATTATTGGAATTCATCATAAGTATTAATTTACATTTATTTGTGTATTTATAATATCAATTATTTTAATATTTCATTAATAATGTAATTAATGCATCATCATTGTGTCATCAATAAATTAAATTTTTTTATGTATAAAAATTATAAATAAAATACCATTATGTAGGAATTTTTTTTAGCTTTCTAATGAATATTTTTATTCGAATTTATATTGTTTGAAACCCTATATTAAAAATGGTTTAGTTATTAAACTTTGAATTTAACACTTTTAACTCTTCTTTAAATAAAATAATAATAATTGTACTAATCTAATCCAAGTGGACCAAAAAGATCATATTTTATTCCTAAGGTTTATTTGTAGAATTACACTTATCCAATAGAATTAAGACACGTGTTAGGGTAATTATAATATCATTTTTACCCTTAATTACCCTATTTACTTTTAACCGTGTTAAATAAAAGTCAAATGTTACTATTCACCAAAAATTATTTTCATCTTATTGAACCAAATTTTAATAACTGATGTTAACCGTGTCTCTAGGATTTTTGAAATTCAACTCATAGAAGCAGTAAAATTAAGTTTTATGCAAATTTTCAAATGCTCCTAGAAGGTGGGTAAAAGACGGTAAAAAGTTCAATAAATTTTTATATATCTAAACTTATTATAAAATGACTCAAATAAATTAAATTGAACATATATAGGTATTATGTATCTATTTTTACCTAATATAAATTAAAATAAAATAATTGATTATTTAAATAAAAAAGTCGGTTTTAAACAATAACGTAGTGTTTTTCACTATTCATCAAAAATTGATAGTTTTTAGAAAAATACCAAAAATTCACCCTAAAATGATTTTGATATTCCAAATACAAAAATGAAGTCCATTTTAAAAAATAAAATTTATAAAATTTCAAAAATTGGATATTACTATTCATAACGGCTAGTTTAGTTGTTCGTGGTGTGTTAAAACCCCAAGTTGCATACAACCCAAGCTACTACACTATTCAAAGGGAAACATATCGTGTATGCTTGGAGTATTACAACTGGGCCCCCTACCACATCACATACTACCTGTAGACACCTGGGCCACACACCACACCACATCATACTCATAGATACTTGGGCATTGTATGACATCACATCCCAAAAACACCTGGGAATTCACATCACATCTAATCCCTAAGACACCAAGGAAAACAAAACTTTCCCACACACACACCTAGGACCCAAAAACCACAACCTTCCAGAAGAATATTGGGAAAATGACTTCTAGAAGAGGGATTAAGGAAGAGAGGGTGGCCATCCAGCCAACCTCTAACAAGGAAGTTTGGGAAAGACACCCTCCCCCGTGATGATGGGGGTATTTGGAAAATAGTGTTCAACTAGGGAGGGGTGCATATTGAAGTCAGAAGGGAAAAAATAAAATAAAATAAAATATATATATATATATATATAAAATTAAAAAAACTCAAGACCAACCTATGAATTCTCAAACAAACAACCAGTTCTCAACACTTCCAACTTTTCTAATTTCTCTAAATGTAATCACAACACAATACGCCATGACTTCTTTAAAATTTAAAACCAATTTATTTTATCCACCCCTTTCATTTAATTGTTTATAATTAAGTACACATCCCATAATTTATTCATTCATTAACCATTTGTATTCCATTATCCATACCAAACCAATCCAGTCCACATTTCATTAAATGATTATTTATTCATCAATTCAACTACTATGGGGGAAACTACCAAACACAATACAAAACAAGAAACACAACAACACATCACCACACAACCCGATAAAAACCCTACTTCACAACACCTCTGATCCATTCCACATTCAATCAATATCTCAATTTGATATTCCATCACACCTTCTGAACAACTCTACAACACACAGCCATATTCCCAACCACAACACCACACAAACCACACAAGGCACAATTTTTAGATTTAATAAGGAATCCCCTATTCAAAATTCCACTTGTTAATTCAGGGGTTATCATTGAAAAATATCATCCTAGGGAATCCATTCATCAACCAATTATAATTAATCATCTAGTTTATATATATGTGTGTTCAACATGAACTAAACAATATGAAATCCATTTAGTGCACAAACAAATCCACCAACGACCCCCATTTTCTGTAGGGTGTTCATCCCTTATAATCATGACATTAGAATCAATTTAAATAATGTAAAAAAGAATGCTAACAAAACCAATTATCCCTTCCAATTCAATCATGTAATTGTTTATCTTTGATTAAATTGACACAAGTATAATCCAAGGGTGAAAAAAGAAAAACCCCTAATGCATGAGGCACAATAAATAGAAACAAGAGAAATACTACCTTGAAGGGGGTGTAAAAGTTATTCAAATGAGAATACATCATGTAACGGTCCTCGATTTCCTATACCACAAGATCTGTATTCATCTGAGGATGTCGCGACCCCACCACTCCAACAACAACCGAGAGAAACCCCATTAGGAATCACGAATAGGCACAAGCCATTGCATGGGGAGGATATATGGAAGATAATGAGACCAGTTGTGGGATACTACAAGTAAAACAATTAGAGAACATAACTTTAATCAACATAGATCACCAATGAATGATCATCACTATCTACAGATCAAATAGGGAGGAAAAGGGTTTGAAGAACTCATCAGGGCACCAAGGGTTCATCTAAAAGGAGAGAGACTAATGCAATCATGGAATTTGTGAAAAAAAAGTTGATGGAATGTTTTCAAACATCCCAACATCAGAGGATTACAGAACATGAAATCCCCTTTCACATCATGAAATCCCTTATGGTCCAATTCCACTGAAAAAACCGTCACCTCTTGATTTTATTTTATTCTTCAAACCTTGAAATATTTTATGCCATGAATCCCCCCTTCATGCCGTGTAAAAGTTTTCACATCATGAAGATTCCTAGGACAAGTTGTGAAACAAAAAATTCATGCATTGAAATCAAGTTACACGACATGTAACCTCCCTGCTTCTATATTTTAACAATCGAGATTCTTCATACTTCATTAGAGCCTCCCCAAAGCACTTCTAATGACCATAATCACAACACAATGGACTAATAAGGAACATACCATTACAATTTTTTATATGGGTATTCCTTGTGTGAAATGGATAGGAAAAAAACCCAATGCTAGGATTTTTTTGGGTGTGGCCTCCTAGTAACTACCTTTTACACCAAGTCCAACAAAGCTCCAATACAACAACCTGAAAATCTAAAGTAATAATATTTTATTCGATACCGTGTATGAAACACAACACCAATAACTCAAGGGAATATAATATCCTGGGAAATTATATTATGTTTTATATTTTAAATAAATTGAATATATTTTAAACATTTTAATGCATGAGGCGCTGATTTAGCATATGTTGCATGCAAGAACCAGTATCTTTAATGTATTTTCTTACATGTAAGACTGATTTTTACTGAACAATAATATAATATTATTATATTATTATTTAATATAATAAGACATAACCTAGAAGTTAAATTTAAGGTTATGAAAAGGATTAAATATCTTATCAAAATTCATGGCTTACAAAAATATGAAATGAATTCATTGGTTACTAATTAATGGGAAATGAATATAAGTACCAATTGAATATAAAGGTAATGTTATTATGGAAAAATATTTTTATGCTTACAAAGATGTTATATCCTAATAAATTAAATTAATTCCAATTATTGAGTGATATTAATTTAATATATATATATATATATATATATATATTACATATTCGAAAAATTATTTTTGATATTCATCCAAAATATTCGATAGACATAAGATAAGAACAAACCAAATTTTACGCATAAAATACGAAATTTTTGTTAAGGGACTTTTAACATTTTTAATGGTGAACCTATTTTTAAAAACATTTTTTGGAAATTATATATATATTATATGTAAAAATAAACTTGATATTTCAAATAGAAACATAGAAGTTCTGTTAGGGTTAATTTTTTCTATTTTAATATGAACTTTCATTTTTAATGAATAATGAAAAATACTAAATTTTAATTCAAAAATGTTTTTTCATAAAATATATTTATAAAGATAAATAATATTTTAAATAATTTTTAAAGTTAAATTAGATTATTTTTTGATAAATTAATTAAATGTAGCTCATTGGAAACAATTTCATTTTAAAATTAAATTGAAAAACTTAGCAAAATTTTAAATATTTTTACTTTAAAAACACGCATTGTCATCCCATCTACGAGATTAAATTTAAAAAAACTCATCCAATTATGTGATTGGAATTTAAGAAATGGATTCCATATTTAGAATCAGAATAATTTTTAATTACTAATAAGGTTAACTTAGTTTTTGACCAAAGAATAGTGATAGTAATTAAAATTAATTACAATGATTTAGTGAAAAATGTTCTTAACAAGGGACTAAATCTTAAACATAAGATCCAAAATAACCTATAAATTTTTCCAAAATCCATTTTTGGTCATATTTAGACCCTATAATCTCTTTTATAGAATTGGGACCATTATTGGAGCCACTTTCAATCAGAAAATTATTGGTGTAATTCCCTTTTCCAAAATTTACAAGATTTCCACTCCTCATCCACTATAAAAGGACTCCTCTCATCCCACTTACTCACACCGATCAAGACACTTTGCCTTGACCAATATCTACCAAAATAGCTCTTAAAAATCCCTCCCCTAAACCTAGAATCCTCACCTTGGTGGAAATATATCCATGTATTCCCTTTGGTGCAAACCAAAAGGAGTTACCCGAATAAGAGGTAACCTCCTCCCTCAAATTATTTAGTATTATTTACTTCTCCATTCTTGTAATTATTATTACTCCATGATTATATAATAAAATAATATCATAAATATACTGATATTTTTATATTGAAATGGTTCCACATATACTTACATACACTTCCATCTAATGGGTAACGAACTTACGATTTACGTGTACATCAAACTACTACCTCATGAAACAAAGTTGTTTGTTTTTCCTTTACCACCTCTCATGGTTGGGAATTAGGATATGAAATATTTTTATATATGTTATATATGATATATATAAATTATTTTTACATATTTAATTATTTTATAACATATACCATTATTATTCTATTTTTTTGAATGCGATAACATCATTTGTGGAAGTGTGGACTACCGCCTCCTAAAAGCGATGTGATTCGATCACACCATACACATATTTTTTTTAAAGGTTGGGGCCGAAGGATCAATTTATTATTAAAGAAAATACCTATTAAAGTCTGGGTAGAGGGAGACCCATTACATAGCCCAAAGTCCCAAGGCCAAGTGGCCCGAATACAAGGTATGTGTAACATCCCAGGTAAATAAAGAATAAAGAATTTTCATATTTATTAATATTTACGAATTAAATATTAATTTTAATTAAAAGGGGTTTCTACGTTCGATAGTGTACTCGGTACGCAATGATGAGTTTCTTTGAAAACTTACGTTGCACACAAGTAATAAAATAATATTATTTTAAATGTTAGTTAACAAGTAGCCGTTGTACTGGCGAGAATGGATATAAATAACTAAAATATGATTAGATATGTTTTTAAATGTTTATACATTTACCCAATAAAAGATAAAGGCTTAAAATACGGAAAGAGTTCAATTTTAGGGCATATATACTCTAATTTTCACTAAAGGTTCACTTATCACCTTTTAATGGTGAACCGTCATTAAATATAGTTTTGATCACTCTTATACTTTATTTTGGACCAAATATAACTCTTCTTTAGAATCGGGACATCAAAATTTACTTTGTGTAAATTTTTGGTACCTTTCTGATAAAGTTCATTTTTTTATGAATAGTGTAAAATGTTGTATTTTAATTCAAAACCTCTTTTTAATCTAAATTATTTATATGATTAGATTATTATTTTAATTGGTTTTAAAGTGAAATTAGAAAATATTTTTACCAGTTAATCCAATGGTGGTCATTGGAATCAATTTCACTTTGAAATTGGACTTGAACTGGTGTCAATCTTTTGATACTTATTGTTTCGCAAAAACACGCTATTTGTCATGACAACGGGAATTAATTATTAAATTAATTAATTTGACTTATATGTTTTGAATTTTGAAAATCCGACATACATGTTTGTCATTAAGAAGTAAAATGTGGTTCAATGAGATTAAAATAATTTTTTGGTGAATAGTAACTTTTTTTCATTAATCGTGATTAGAGGTAATTAGTGTAGTTTAAGGTAAAAATGGTATTATAAGAATGTGAAAACACCATGAAACTTGTCCTACACCTATTGGGTGAGTCATGGCCGACCAAGACAAGCCATGAGCCAACTTGGGGACCCCATGAAGCCACTTTAGTTGGAAAATGACATTAATATATTTTTATTTAAAGTTAAAGTGAAAATGACACTAACATAAATTGTTTTATTAAAATAATTTTTGAGTGGGGTTATACAAGTCAAATTTTTTATTATAAATAGTAATTGGAAAGATAAAACGATTTCCTACATCATAGGAATTTTTTTATAATTTTTAGACATTAAATAAATTAAATTATTTATGAAATAATAATGATGCAGCAATGACATCATTATTTGACGATTTAAATAAAATGGAAAGATAATGTAACATCTATGAACTACACATGTCCAAAACCAATTGGATGAGTGTATTTCGAACCCTTATCACCTTATACACGAAGTATATCAATTTGGGACCTTTTAAAACCGAAAAACATTTTCAAATAAAGTAATATTTCTTTACTTTCCAAAAGTGCCCCTCCTCTCCTCTTATAAAAGGCCCCCACCTCTACCTCATTTCACACACTTCTCAAGCCTTTGGCTCGGCAAACCCCTGCCCATTTACTCTCTCCACATCCCTCTCCTCATCCTAGAGGATTCACTTTGGGCATAATCCTTTCAAAGTAAGCCTTTAGGCTCAAATCAAAAAGGAGTTACAATTTTAAAGGTAATTCATTCCCTCTTGTTCATTTGTTTTATTTTGCTTCTTCAACCCTCTAAACTCATTTTATTTACTTATTTTGTAACAACACCAGTATCTCCAATATACTAGGATGTTGTTATAAGATTTATTCGAGCTAAATTCTCACACAACTACATCAAATGGTTAAAGAACATACGGTTTCCGTGGATGGAGAAATTCTGCCTCCCGAAATGATGATTGTTCAATACTCATTTAACACCTTCAAGGGTGGCCATTATGATGTCACCATTTTTATATATGATATATAATATGTTTATTTTTTCTTTAAGCTTCTTTATTTTTCATTTTTGGCATACCTTTATGGTTTCCATTATGGGTAAACACGATATCTTCATTTAAGGAAGTGCGGACTACCGCCCCCTAAAAGTGATGTGATTCGTTAATGCCATATGTGGGACGTGTAAAGGATGTATTTAAAGTTATTATATATGATTTTATACTGGAATTATAATATAACTCTATATAATTTTTATTTCATTCCATTAAAGTATGAGATAGAAATGAAAGTAGCGTTCATGCGTACGTACGGCTTACCGTCTCCATGAACGGTGCATTTCATTTCTTATCCAAAAATGTAACGTACTATTAAAATTACATGTATATAATGTATATATATAATTAATGATATATCTAAATGATGAATATAATTATGGAATTAAAATATACATACCTCTCATTTAGTTTTAATTCCACTAATATGACAAAGAAATGAAAGTAGCGTTCATGCGTACGTACGGCTTACCGTCTCCATGAACGGTGCATTTCATTTCTTACCTCTAAATGATTATGTAATATTATAAATACATGTATATGCTGGATATATATGATAAATATTATATCCAAATCGGGAATTTCATTCTGGATATAAATAACTTTTGACCACATGAACAACATGTAATTGTAAGAAGTCAACTTTTGACTTAAGAACCAAATATTGACAAAACAAACATTATTAACTTAAATGGTTACATAATGTTTCTAACATGGAAATAAGTGATATAAAAAGAATAATGAACTTTAAAAAGGTTCTTAATCAAGTATAAATTAACTCAAGTTTATTATTCAGGACGTTAAAGAACGATCGAGTCAAGTCGGACCCAAGGTAAGGGAACTTCTTAACCCAATTTCCATTCTTTGGGTTAATATCCTAATTTCAAATTATGTCATTATATTATTATGTCGTATCTTATATTTGTACTTTATTTATGTGTACTTATAGTGAATACACATAATATATCTATTTCATTTTAAAAATTATCTTTGTAAGGGACTTCGTCTCAATCTCCTTTCATTGAGGCATATTTCATTTTATACATAACTTTATTTTATACAGTGTATAAACCCTTTGACTTTTACTTTTATACAAAAGGAATATTTTTCTACGAAGCATTTTACTAAATGACAAAAAGGAATGTTTTTTTAATGTACGCGGTGACAATGACCTTTTCTGCCGCCGCGAGTATTATTTGGTCTTTGGCTTTCTCAACAAGCCGTAATGTTTTTAAAATGAAATAAATACCATATACTCTATTATGTATTTTGGTATTGAAAATGGTTTTGATAAAGGATTCTATTATGTCAATATATTTATGATATATTGTGATTAAAATGTGGAAATGTTATCATTCCTTTATATTAGTTTTATGTTTTATGATTTTATATTGGTACTTGGACATTTTAACGGGTGGTTACGTTATAAACCATATGACGGGTGGTGCCGTGAATACCAGGACGGGTGGTTACGTTATAACCTCCAATGCATTGGGTATGGAAGTCGGCCGTATGGATATTCCATTAAGTATGTATGGAAATTGGCCGTATGGCTATTCCATTAAGTGATATGTGTGGAAGTCAACCGTATGGTTATTCCACTTAAGTATGTTTATGTCCCAAGTTACCTTTATATATTCTATGTGTTCTTTATATGAGTTTTATGGTAATATTTTGGTTACAAAAAGGTAAGTAATGATACTTTATTCAGTGAACAGGTTTTACTACTTCATGAAGGTGAAGATATTACTTTGATATAGTATACATGGTTTACTTGATGTTTGAAAAACTAACAGTTTTCATTCTCTTTGTATCCCTTACTGAGCTTTTTATGCTCACCCCAAGTTTTTCTAAATGTTTTTCACAGGACTTAAAGTGGAATAAGGTCAAGGATGGGATCAAGGGAATGTCATGCTATCTAAAACATGGAATCTAGACATCTTTCTTTTTAAGAGTTTTTATTTTATGGAGACTTAGTAAAAGTGTCTACTTTGTAATCTTTTAAGATGTAATAGTTATGTTCTAATTCTCTAAAACTCTAAACCTGAAAAGATCCTCAATGTGAATTATTCATTTAATTAAATATTAAGTAAGGTTTAAGGCTGGGGCCTTATAGTATGAATGCCCATTTTTTGGCCCAAAGGACCCCTCGGTGAACAATACTACTAGAGTACCGCGCTGCTACAATACCTGCTACAGTACCCACTGCCGCTATAGTATCCTACAATAGTTCCTCTACCGCTACAGTTCTTCCACTGCTACAGTCTGCCACCACTATAGTACTGCTATAGTTCCCTGCTACAGTACTACTCCAGTATCTGGAGTTTTGTCCCTGCCCAAATTTGATCCTGGGTCTTTTGGATGCCAAGCAGAATATATAGATGATAGTTTTAATTAAAAATATGTGAAATAAAACAATTTAGATTATATTAACGAAATAATTATGTTTATTCCAATATAATATATATCATTTTATTCATTACCCTTTCATACACTAAAAAGTTACAACGTTGGTCATGGACGTGTGGACTACACCCACCTTGACATGGTGTTATTATTTTTACTTCACATGAATAATATATGTAAGTATATATGATTTAATAAAATTTTATTTATGATATAATAATAATAATTATTTAAATATATAGTTTTACTTACTTACTTTCCATAATGTTCATTGAAAAATGGGAACATTAATCATGCGTACCTACAACCTACCGTCTCCATGATTGTAACATTGGTTTATTTTTAATAATAACATTTAATGATTGGTTTTAAAAGTATAATGTATGTATTAATATAATAATTATTTCATGATTTCTATTTTTGGATATTATATAATGACCACTTAGACCATGTTTTACCTAAATTTTTTTTTGACACATTAACCAAATTTGGTCAAAACACCTGACGTAAACTTAATTAATTAATTAGCTGAATAAAACATGTTAATAAGTGAAATAATAGTTATTATAAACATGAAAAATATTCAAGAAATTATATATTTAGTATAATATTTTTATTCAGGAATATAAAGACACACAATACAAATCTGATTCAAGGTAAGGGATTTTCATTTCACTGTTTACATCTGTGAGATAAATGTATTATTCACCACTTAATAATTTTTTATGGTGTATCTATTGACAATTTAATATATTATATCATTAATTATTTTATCTTAATGTTATTTAAAAATTTTATTTAATGCTTTTCCTTCACAAGGTTTATGGCTTAAAATGTTTCAATGTGATATTGGACACTTTAGAATGTTTAAAGATTATTTTCCTCCAGATAATTTTAATGATATCTCATTTACATTTGAGGAAATTATATGAAAATTGTTCAATAAAACCTTTAATTTTCCCCTCATATTGTTATTCTTAACCTTTTTCAATTATCGTTACCATTTTCCCATTCTTTGGTACTTAAATGTTTTTTAAGAATACTCCACTTAATTCTCTCTTTTGTTGGAGAACCTATTTTCCTCTAAAAACCCTGTTTTCTAAAAAGGTTTTCAAAAAATGTTTTAACCATTTCAAAATTATTTATTATATACATTTTTACCCTTCTATATTTTATGAATTAGTTTTAAGGAATATTCTTGTCATTTTTTGAATATGGCATTTTTATGAAATTTTTACTATGCAAAATGAATGTTCTTTTTTACTTTGTATGACATGTATGGATTTAAACACCGTTATTTGTTAAAAGATTACATTATAAGTTTAAAAGGAAATTTTTTTAAATAAAAAGTTTATTATTTATTTTTACAAGGATATTATTCACAGTCACTGTGTTGATTCCATTGTTAGTCCCCTTTTAAAATATTCAACTTACTTTGATCATTTGACATTGAATTTCCTATAAATATCCATATCATTTTTATTAGATACAATTATTTCTTTAACAATATACCATTTTTCATATGGTGTTTACTTTGAAAGTATTTGATTATTTGGGGAAATATTGATAAATCGATATCCTTTATTCAATATAGAAATTTGATAAGGCATATTATTTATTTTGATTATTCTATATGAAAAATTCTTTGGACTAGTAATAATGGGTGGGGCTCAGACTTTATATAGACCATCAAAGAATCAAAAGGTCCTCATGAGACAAATAATTTGTGAAAATTAAATGGGTTTCTATCCATATTTATAAAATGTCTTGTGAAAGGTCTTTATGGTATTGGTTTTCATGAGCCTCAGACATGACGTCCAACAATTAAGAATTTCCCTTAGTTAGTTTTAGTTATTATTCATCTATGAGATCTTACTTCAACATATCTATAGATAAATTTCATTGATTAAATGAAATATGTTTCAATTTCTTAAAATTCCATATTTATTTTTTCCTTATCTAGTTATTTTAATGGCATACATTTCCATTTATTTACCTTTAAACTTTATTATTCTAATTGATTTATTATTTATTCTCATGTACTTTACCATTACTATGCATTTGATCTCACCCTTATTTTTTTACTTTCTCTAGTAACTCAAAATTTATATTGATAAATTTAATCAAGAATATTATATATGGATTATAGTTATCGTCCTCAGAGTTATTTATAAGTTTTTGATGTTGTAATTAGTGTATTGTTTCCTTCTTCATGTATTGTAACAAACTGAACATTTTTGAATAAAATTACTTTTTCTTTTAATTAAGTGTATTATTGATATTGAAAACTCATGAAATAATTTTTATTTATTATATACAATTATATTTAAATGATAGTTAAGTATCCTTATCATTGATAATATAGCCGCTGAAAATTTATCACATGAATAGTATAATAGAGGGTTTTAACAAATCCTTTTGATATAGAAAAAGGATGTAATGGCCTCAACGAGTAGGATATTACCCTATAAATCCCATTTATCAAAGATTATAAGGGAGATATAATTTCTAGTATTTTCCCTAGACCAATCCCAAGTCGAGATCTAGCATCTTAATCCTGAGAAAAATCATTTATAAGAGAATTTCAAGCTTATCGAGATCACAACCCAAACCTTGTTCACCGAACGACCCCATGAATGGCCCACCATCAAACTCCTTATTCTAGGGATTATTCTGATGTAATAAAGGGATATGTAACAATACCCCATCATTATGATTATATGCATTATTTTGATATAGAATAATTAATATACTTTCATTTTATTATTGTTACTTTATAAATGATTTTTAAAGCACAAACAATATTTTTGGTTAATATTAAAATTAAATTAAGAAATATATTTTAATGAATCAATGGATTTTTTATTTAAATAATATTTTAATAAAATATATTTATTAAACAAAATTTATTAAATATAAATGATCGTATAAATTTTTTAAAGTCAATTGTAATTTTTATTAACATTTGAAAACTATTTTTGTCAAAACCCATCAATTTTCAATAAATGTCAGTTTATATTTTAAAAGTGAAAATTAAAATATTTATAAAATTATTTATAAAAAATGAATATTATTTTTGTAAAGAGGACGTTGAAATTATCTAATGATGAATTATTTATAATTTTCCGAGACACTCAAATTTTTGGGTAAAAATAAAATACCTTATAAATATATAATGTATTTTATGACATAATAAAAAACCAATGGTGATGTAATAAAATACTATAAAAGGTATATTGTGAAAAAATATATGTTTTTTACATTAAAATAATGTAATCTTTTGTTTATTTTATTTATTTTATATAGCCTTAGTAAATCCTTCAATACATGTAAAATATTTTAAGATTTTAAAATCATTTGCTTGAAAGTGTGACTCACCTCCACATAATAAAAGGAAATATTTTAATATATTCTTACCTTATAGTGGAATAAAATAATTTATTCCACTCCCCTTTTCTAGAGACTATGGGAAAAAACCATGTGATGGTTTGTGGCTTTGAATATTTTAGTTTGTAGTGTTCAAAACCAAAATAATAAATAATTCACCCACCTTTCCTATATAAACCCACCCAGGCACCGATTTTTCTTCACTAAAGATCCTTAAAGATCTACCAACCTCTTTCTTATACTCCCTAGAGTCCTCCCAAGGTTTCCACAAGCTCCCATGAAGCATCCCTCAAGTCTTTGGGATCACACATCCAAGTAAGGGATCTCCCTCTCTCCTTTTTCTTCAAGCACCTCTTTTATGTCATGCCTTTTAGTTTCTATTTTCATGATTTGGGATATATTATTAATTTAACCCCATACTTTAAAATTGATTTATAAATGATTAGTGATTTCGTTCACTCTCATTAAGACCTCCTATGATCCTTTAAGCCCACCTATTACTATGCTAAAATTCTGGAAGGGTTTTCTCTCTCATTTCCATTCAAGTATTTCTTTTAAAAATGATTTCTTACATAAACTTGTAATTAATACAACTCATAATATCAATATGTGTATTGTATTTGGTGCTTAGAAACATTACATAAAAACATAAAACATTAAATACAACATATTTATTGGAAACATATTTAACATGACCACAACATTCTTTCGTATTTAACACTGCATGGGATATCGTGATGAAAGACATAAGAAATGGGTGAGATATAAAACCCAATAAGGGAGTAAACAAGGAATAAAATGAAGAATAAAATATATGTTAGGAAATAGGTATATCACTGGATCATAAAATAAACATGAACATAAAGGCATGATATAGCATGGTATTAATAAGAAGGAATTATGGCCACAACTTAAAACACTTCATCATTAACATAGAGAAACATGGTAAACCCCTATCCCAACATGGTGGAAAAAATTACTATAAAGGAATTAAATAAAATCATATCCTAACATGATTTATCATGATACTAAACATTACCCAATGCACTGGAGTGCTATCAGGGCTCACCCTTCACAATTATTTCAATGTCCTGATTAAGTGTGCCATATAGATCATATAACATGAATTCATTCAACATAATAATTTATTACATAATATAGGAATGTGATATACATAATTTTAAGTCACCATTTTATAATTATATGTGCATAAAGGTGAATACCCTTTATAGAGGAATGTATATGGTATTGACTACACGATGATTTTAGCATGAAAAATCATGGTGCAATTTTTGCAGCATAACGACGTCATATGGAAATTCATAAATTAGGTTAATGAGAGAGAAAGGGGTCTCTTATCATTTATTCATGGGGTGTACAGTAATAAAATCATGGAACATAATATCCCAACATGTGAAATGGAATTTATAAGCATAATATAAAAGAAAGGATTGTATGGAAATGAGAGAGAAATCGCTTATGAAATTTCAGCATAGTAATAGGTAGAATTGAAGGATCATAGGGGGGATTAATAGGTTAGAAAGGAATATCACATCATTTATACATAAAATGGATAGTAAGGACGTATTTAAGAACATATTCCAAATAAATAAAATTGAAATTAAAAGGCATGACATAAAAGTGGTTCTTGAAGAAAAAGGAGTGAGGGAGATCCCTTACTTGGATGTGTGATCCCAAAGGCTTGGGAGATGCTTCTTGGGAGCTTGGGGTTTCCTTTATGGGACTCTATGGAGTAGGTGGAATAGGTTAGTGGAGATTTTACTGAAGAGAAATGTTTTCTTGGGTGGTTTTATACAGGAACGGTGGGGGAATTCTTTATTATTTTAGTTTTGGACAATACACATTAAATATTCAAAAGCACAAACCATCCCATGGTTTTCCCATGATTTCCTGAAAATTTGATTATTATACATTATTTTAAAATGATAAGGTTCGAATATATTAAAATATATACCTTTATTATGTGGTGGTGAGTCACATTTTCAATGAAATTATTTTAAAAGCTTAAAATAATTTATATGTCTTGGAGGATTCACTAAGGCTTTATAAAATAAATCAAATAAAACTAAAATTACATTAGTTTAAAGGGAAAAAATATATTTAGATAATTTACCTTTTATATTATTTTATTACATCACAATTATTTCATTATGATGTCATACAACGCATTATATATTTATATGGTATTCAATTTTTACCCATAAATTTGACTGTCTCGGAAAGTTATGAAAAATTCATCATTGGATAATTTAGACATAATGATTCCAAAAATAATATTCATTTTATATAAATAATTTTCTAAATATGTTAATTTTCACTTTCAAAATAAAAAATATATATATTAAAAATTAACGGATTTTGAAAAAAACTGTTTTCAAACCATGATAAAAATTACAATTGACTTCATAAAAATTATAAAATCATTTATATTTAATAAAATTAATTTAATAATATTATTTAATTAAAAAATCCATTAAATCCTAAAAAGAGATTTCTTAATTGAATTTTAATATTCACTCAAAATACTATTTTTCATTAAAAATCATTTACAAAGTGACAATAATAGAATGTAAGTATATTAATTATTCTACAAAAAATAATTCACATAAAAAATACCAGGGTCTTGTTACATATCCATTTATTACACCAACATACTCCCTAAGAGTAAGGTTTTTAATGGTGGGGATTTTCAGGGGTCTGTTCAGTGAAAATGGTTTCAGTCGTGATCTCTATGAGCTTGAAATTCTCTAGTAAACAGTTTCACTCGTGCTTATGTTATTGGATCATAAATTGGGATTTGTCTAGGGAAAATCCTAGAAATTCTGTCTCCCTCAGAAGCATCGATAAATGGTCTTCCTAGGGTATGATATTATTGGTTGATGATATGACTTCTTTTGTATTTTTTAAAAGGTTTTGTTAAACCCCTATACTTATGTTAGTCATGTGATCACTGTTAAATGACTGTATTATCAACGGTAAGGATACTTAACAAAAATTTAAATCTAATTGGATATAATAAAACAAAAAGAGTGCATGTGTTTTCTATATACATAAGACATTTAATTAAAAAAAAATTTATAAATAAATGTACAGGTGGTTACAACCTTCCCACCTTAAGAAATTTCACCCTCAAAATTTCATTTTCCCACACTAAAATTGATGAGGATAACTCTACCTCATAACTTCCTTCAGTTCCTATGTTTCATCTTAAAACTTGTGGTTTATCCATAACACTTTGACGAGGTGCATTGTATTATTTCTTAGAACTTTTTCTCTACGATCTAAGATATTCACCAAGTTCTATTCATAGGAGTGTTCATTCTCTAATGGTACCCCCTCTGGATTGAGTAAATGTGATGTGTTTGGTATGTAATTCATCAAGAGTGATACATGGAATACATCACTTACTTGAGATATTTTTGGTGGGAGTGCAAGTTGATAGTCCACTACCACGATGCAATCAATGACATCAAAAGGTTCGATGTACGTGGGAGTAATATTTCCCTTCTTTCCAAATCCCATAAATCTCTTCCATGGAGGTATGTAGATGAATACCATGTCTCTAACATCAAAATAAAGGTGTCATCGATGATCGTTATCATATATCTTTTGTCAGCTCTGAGTAGCTTTGATGTGATTCTAGATGGTCTTAACCTCCTCCACCATTTCTTCAACCATTTCTAAACCTAGATGTTTTTGTTCCCCAACTTCATCCCTAAATGTTGATGTTCTACAAAGATTCCCATAAATGGATTCATAAAGATCCATTGGGATGCTTGAGTGAAAACTATTATTGTAAGAGAAATCCACCAAGGAAGTTGTTGGTACTGTCCACCTTTGAATTCAATTGAGAAAGCTCTCAACATATCCTCAAGTGTCTGGATAGTCCAATCAGATTGGCCATCAGTTTGAGGGTGATAGCCCATGCTGTAGTTCAACTCACTATTCAATGTATATTAGAGACTCTTACAGAAATTAGTGGTGAATCTTAGACCATGATCAGACACAATCCATAGTGTCACTCTATTTAGCCTTACCAATTCTTTGATATATATCTACGCCAATTTATCTAGTGAGAAATACTCTCAAATTGCAATGAAGTGTGTAGTATTTGTAAGATTATCCACAATAACTAAGATATAATTGTTTCCTTTAGATGTCTTCAGAAGTCTAGTGACAAAGTCCATGGTGATGTTTTCCCATTTCCACATTGGTATGGGTAATGGTTTCATCATCCCCTTAGTATTTTGCATTTTAGACTTCACTTGCTGACATAATAGGAACTTTGATATATATTTAGCTATCTCCTTCTTCATGTTATCTCACCAATATAGATCCTAGAGATCTTTATACATCTTTTTCTTTCTTGGGTGGATAGTGAAATTCTAACTATGTGTATCATCCAAAATTTCTTTCTTTAACTTCGGATTTGATGGAATACATAGTCTTGACCCAAATCTCACAATTCCTTCTTCATTAATATTGAACTCTATGGATTAAACTTTTCTAATAGCTTCCACTTTCTCCTTAATTCCATCATAATCCTTTTGAGTATCCTTTAACCTTTCCAAAAGAGACAGTTGAGAAATCACTTGTGAAAGGATTGATGTTGTTCTCTTCTTTGTGATTCCCATGTCCATCTTCATAAAATCTAAGAAGATTGGATTCTTTTCAATTATCATCAATGATAGAATTGGTGGGTCCTTTATACTTAGATCATCCACCACCTTTTTTGTTTTCCTAGGGAGGTAATAGAATAAGCATTTGTAATCTTTGATGAGCTGTGACCTTATTCATTGCCACATAGTCAGCTCTTTCTGTGTGAATATATATTTGATACTTTTGTGATCCATATATATTTCACACTTCTCCCCAAATAGATAATTCTAACGGATTTTGAATGCAAAGATCACAACTTTAAACTTCAAATCATCCATGGGATAGTTTTAATCATGAATTTTCAACTTCCTTGAGGCATAGGAAATGAAGTTTTCATTCTACAACAACACCCAACCCATTCCCTTATTTGAAGCATCGCTGAAGATTACGAAAAGCTCCCCACTTGTGGGTATTTTGAGTATAGGGGAAGAAATAATCCTCTTATTCAACTCTATGAAGCTTTATTAACATTCATTATTCCAGGAAAAATTGACTCCCTTTCAAGTTATCTTGGTCAGAGGGTTTAAAAATCATGAGAAATTTCTCACAAATCAGTGATAATATCTGAATAACCTTAATAAGCTACATATTTTTGTGAAGGATTTCGGCCTCGAAAATCCATAAATTGATTTTTTATGGAAGGATCCATTGATATCCCTTTTATTATTATGATATACCCCAAGAATGAGACATTCTTCAACCAAAACCCACACTTGATATACTTTTCATAGAGCTTATCCTTTTTAAAGGTCTCTTGTATAGTTCTTAGATACTCCCCATGGTCCTCATTTGTTTTGGATCATATTAGAATATTGTCTACGAAGACTTCCAAAAAATTATTATGGTAATATCTAAAGTCTCTATTAATTATTTCCTTGAAGATTTATGGAGAATTAGTGATTCTAAAAGACAATACTATGAATTCATAGTGCTCATACATTGTATAAAAAGTTGTCTTGGGGATATCCTCCTTCTTCACCCTTACCTGGTAATATCCCGACTGTATATCCACCTTGGATAGGTATTGTGATCCATGTAGTTAATCGAACAAGTCATAAATTCATGAGAAATAATAATTGTTTTTTATTGTGATTTTGTTGATCTCATGATAATTGATGAAAATGTGCATTGAAACATCCTTCTTAATGAAGAGGACTGGTGCACCCCATGATGAAGCACTTGGGAATATAAACCCTTTATCTAGATTCTCCTGTAGTTGTTTCTTTAGATCATCAAGCTCCACAACATTCATTATATACAGAATCTTGGATATTGGGAATTCCCCAGGTATAATATCAATCAAGAACTCAACATCTCTTCTACTAGGAAGACTATGAAATTACTCGAGAAACACACCAGAAAATTCCATCACAATAGGCATGTCATGAGGATAGTTACTTACTTAGAATCAATCATCTGAGAATGACATTCATACCCATAGGGTAGTAATATACACTCTTTAGATGATGGTACTAAAGAATATTCATCCTCATCCTTGCACTTGTATAGAATCGGGGGTCGATTCCCAATATAGAGAGTGATTTCCCTCTCACAGGAATCAATGTTGTCTCTATACAGGGAAAACCAATCCATGCCAAGAATTGAATAAAATTACACCAAGGAAAGTATGATGATCTTCATTGGGGATTCCAATACACAAATTATGATAGGGGAGGTGTAACAACTAGAACTTTTTAATAATATTTTGTTTCTTGAAAATATATGTTTTACTATGCCACAATAAATAAAAATGTATAAGTATGAATGAAATGTGACCAAATAGTTTTTACCATTTATTAATATGACCACTAAAAACTATAACAAACTTTTTATTTTATAATTATTGTTTATATATAAAAATGATAATGGATAATTAATGTAGAAAGAAGATTCGATGGCCTCATCTAGTAGACTCGGGTCGTACAAAGCCCATTTGTTAAAGCTTGGGAAGGAGGTAGGGTCACTGGTCTTTACTTTGGACCAAGACCAACCCGAGATTCAACATGTCAATCTCAAACAAAATCAACTTTGTGAGAAATTCAAGTTGGTGGAGATTACTACTCAGGTTATGTCATCTGAGCCACCCAAGAGTCCATCATTAATTCACAGCTTACTCTTAGGTCCTATACAGGTGTTATATAGGGTTATGTAACTTGGACTTAGTTACTTTGTGTAATCCATTGGTATAAATAAAAGTTTTATTTAATCATTTCCATTTTAAGAATTGATTTTATTAATAAAATATATGTTGAATTGACAAAAAATTGATAGATTTATTTTATAATTAAAAAATTTTACTTTTCAAAGATTTCTCATACTTAGAGAATTATTATGGTAAAATTAACAACATTTTTGAAATCTAAATTTAAAAATTAATCTAGGGTGAATTTTTAGATGTTTTCTAAGAAGCTTCAATTTTTGATGAATAATGTTTTTTTGATGAATTGTAAAAAAATATTTTATTAGTAAATAACTTTTTCTATGATATGATTTTTGAAAAAAAAATATACATGATTATAATTAGGGAAATATTTAGAGTCTAAAAGGATCAACATAATTTTTTTTGGTGAATAGTAACTTAAAACTTTGGAATATCAATTTTACCCTTATGAATGGTAATTTGACGAATGGAATAGTAACCTCAACTAGGGAAGTAAAAAATATATTTTAGTTATCTTAAATGGTAATGCGATATAATTATATCATAGTATAAGTAAATAAATGTTTTAAAAAATATTATTTTTGTATTAGTATTTTATTTATTTAATTAAATTTAAAATGAAATTTATTTTTATAAATAAAAGTTCATTTTTCTATTATACACATCGAAAAATGTTTGGGGTGATTTTTTGGGATTTTTTGAAATAGTTGAATTTTTGATAAATAGTAAAAATACAGTTTTGGGTCTTTGGTATGTTTAATGACATACTTACCATGAAAAAATGATTTAATGAGTAATATATGATGATGTTAGACTCTTATGAATTAAAATATGATATTATGTGTCCCAAGTGTCCAATACCATGTGAAAATACCACGGGAAAACCCATGGGTTTTCAAATACCACTAATGAGGTGTCCTTTGAAATTAATAAAATATTCCCTCACTTTTTCTATCAGTACCCACCCATTCCTTCGTTTTAATTCATTAAAAAATCATTTTACACGAATTTATGATTGTATTACTTCCCAAAGAGTCATCCCAAGGTTCCCTCAAGCCCCTAATGTCCCAATTCTAGAGTTTTTGAAGTTACTCTACAAGGTAAAGGAATTATTTACTTATCTTTTCCTTTCAAGTTCTCTTTTATATGGTATATCTTTAAAATTTACATAACATGTTCCTATTTTCATTTTATTCTTCCAATATACTATATTATAATTCATTTATAGATGGTAGACCATTTTACCCTCTCTTTTTAATATTTTCTAAAACCATGTTTCATAGTCATTATGCTGCATAATGTTCATCAAAAAAGCTCTCTATTTTTCTCAAGAAATTATTGAATTTTCTTTATGTGAATACCCAAACCTATATAATTTCTAGGATTATTCCTAAATACATAAAAATTATTTATTTTATTCTATAATTTACATACATAAAACACAAATTCCATATCGTGGTTTATAAATGACATAATGATCATGTATTTAAGCACTTTTTAAAATGCCATGATTTTGATATTAAACCCATTCATTTTTTTCTATATGGGTTATTATTAAATGTATAATTATTTTTTATGCGAATCACAGGAAAATAAAGACATATTTATGGTTTTAACTAATTTCACTCTAATGTATTTGGTAATGAAATTAATCTCTAGAGATGACAAGTTTTACGATACCTTGGTGAAGAACCTTAGTGATGTTTATGACACCTTGGGGATTGAATTTGGTGATATGCTTATGAATGGATAAATTAAATGTTGTAGCTATATTTTAAATTTATTATTAATTTTATTTTTATTATGGTATTCCTCTTTTTACATTGCACATGCCTTTATGTATTTCATCAAGTTTTTATTGATATCACAAATAACCATTTCCATTGTTTTCCCTTACTTGGCCTCCTAATCATCCTATCCTTTGATGTATTCCCCTATGTTATGAGATGCAGTTATTGAACATAGAATGAACCAATGAGTAATCCTTACAAGTGGATTATAATAATTTTTTATGTTTTCAGGGATTATATATCTTATTTCCCAGACACTAAACATTAAATATCCTCTGTTTGTAAAATGTAATGAAAAGTGATGTAATAAAAAGGTAGGATACCATAGTTGGTATCAAAGTATATTTTAGTTATTTGTAGAAATTACGATTTTAAAACTTTAGGAAGAACCCTATAGAAAAGTTTAAGTCGAAGAAAAATTCCAGGTATTTTTGGTGAAATATTAAGTAAGTGTTTTCTGAACAAATAAATCCCTATCTAGATACGAACAAGTGTATGTGGCACTGAAACAGATGTATATAGGGGTAAAACATAAAAACACCACTCTGAGATAGACTTTATCAGGAACTCGTGCATGAAAATGGGCCTAGAGGTACTCCTGGTTTGACACTCCTAGGCGATATTTTTGGTTAATAAAAATCATTTTATGAACCATTATAAAACATTTATAGAAAATGTAATTGTTGATAATGAATAACATGTTTAATAATGATGTTTTAAGGTATAAAAATCCTTTAGGGTTATAAGATTCTAAAATTATACAATTTTATCACTAATGTTTTCTTCTTTTATAAAATTGCGAGAAATAGGAGGAACCTTGCAAATGGTGTTCGCAATGGACCATGCTTTGATGAGCCTCTGATGGAAGCCAAAATGAAAGCTTTCATGAAAATGATGAATAAAATGACTCAAGTTATGGGAACTATCTTGAATCAAGATGAGAGACCAATTTCACCTAGAAGGGAACAACACTCCATTGAGTCCTTTATGCATCAATGAACACCAACGTTCAATGGATCTACTGACTCATTGATTTCAGAATAGTGGATAAGCTATATAAAAAAGATATTTTCTATAATTCGTAGTTCTAAACAAGATAATTTCACCTTGGCTATTTTCTGCTTAGAGGGGGAAGCTGATTCTCTATGGGAACTAATTAAAAACACGAGGCCACAAGGTAAGATTGAAGCTATTGAGTGGGAAGAGTTCAGAGGGATCTTCTTCAATATGTATTTCCCTCATTTGATGAGGATAAAAATGGAGAATGAATTTCTAGAGATGAAATAGAAGGAGGAAAAATCTATTGGAAGCTATGAGTCAAACTACCCAGGACTTTCCTGTCACACCTTAAACTTCTTCATGGATCCTAATATAAAGGTTGATTGATTCTTTTGTGGAATAAGACCTTATCTGAAGAAGAATATTTCCAAACGGGACTCTGATAGCTATGAGAAGATCTTTTGGAGTGCTATGAAAGTCAAAATCAAGTTTTTTGAGACATAATGGTCTAAAAAATCCAATGAAAAGAATAGATCAATGGATCCAAGCTTGGGGAGGAGCTTTGATCAGGAAAGAGGAGGAAAGAAAGTTCAACTTCTCACATGTAATTAATTTTGGAAAAAACATTCGGGGAACCACCTTATTAGGTGTGGGAAGTGTTACAAGTGTGGAAGGGATGGACATATTTGTCAGAATTGTCATTGTGAGGTGAAGCCTCAACTTACCAACACTAATGACATAGGGAAGATGGTACACGCCCTACCTAAAGTATAATGCTTCAAGTGTGGACAGCTTGGGAACATTTGAAATAATTTTCCAAATCCAAGGTCAGTGTTGGAGAATCATTATCAGCCTCAGTATAGTCAAGGGGAGAAGGGTTGTGATTTTTCTATCATGAAAGATGAAGTTGATGCTCCAAAAAATGTGGTGGTAGGTACTCTTGTTTATCTATCAAATCTAGAAATTACTTTCTTTGATTCTGGTTCTACGCATTCCTTTATTTCCCCAAAGTTTTCAAATAATATATAATCAATCCTAGATCTATTAAAAGTAGAGTTATTAGTCAAGACTCCTAGAGGAATTATCAAAGAATCAATAGTGTTTATAAACTCTAGTATTTAAATTAGTGAGAACAATATTATCAAAAATCTATTTGTAATCCCATGTTGGAATTCAAAATTATATTAAGTATGGAATGGATGTCAAAGTATAAGGCTAAGATCAAATGGAGAATCGAGGAATTCTCAGTAGTTTTGAATAGAAAACCTACAGTTATCTTCCAAGGAGAGATATATCAACTTGATATTTGTCTAGTATCACCTCCTATTGCCTTCTTTATAGAGTTTATCAATTAAGAAGACTTAGGAAATGAGAGTATAAGGATTGAGAATGTGACCATCGTATAAGAATACATTGACATATTTCCGAAATAGTTACATGTACCTCCCCTAGAAAGAGAGGCAGGGTTATCCATTGAACTCATACTTGGATCTCATCCGATATCAAAGAAAACATATAGAGTGGAAAATGTGGAGCTGGAGGAACTAAAGAAACAACTCCAAGATCTTTTTGATAAGGGGTTTATTTGGATAAGTGTGTCTCCTTGGGGATCACCTGTTCTCTTTGTGAATAAGAAGGATGGATCGATATGGTTATGAATTGATTATAGATAACTGAACGAGATCATTGTAAAGAACAAATACCCTCTTCCAAGAAATGATGACTTGGTTGACCAGCTTCGTGGGGCTCAATTATTCTCCAAGATTGATCTTCGATCTGGTTATTATCAATCGAGGGTGAATAAAGAAGATATTCTAAAGACTGCCTTCCGATCAAGATATAGGCATTATGAGTTTGTTGTTATGTCCTTAAGATAGACTAATACACATGATATTTTTATTAATTTGATGAATATATTCTTTAAGGTATGTCTTGATAACTTTGTGTTTGTTTTTATTGAAGATATTATGATATATTACAAAAGTCGAGAGAAGTATGAATATCATCTAAAGGTTATATTACAAACTCTAAGTAAGGATAGGTTGTTTGGAATGTTTATCAAGTGTGAGTTTTGGTTATGAAAAGTTTCTTTCTTGTGGAACATTAGAACCAATAAAGGAGTATTAGATGAACCTACAAAGACAATGGTTGTGTAGGATTGGCCTCAGCCTACAACAATAACTGAGATTCATAGTTTCCTTGGTTTAGTAGGATATTATAGGAGGTTTTTGAAAAAAATTCATGAATTTATAATCCATTAACCAAGTTAACTTGAAAAGGAGTCAAGTTCATTAGTAGAAAGTCGTGTGAGGAAAGTCTTCAAGAGCCGAAGAATATATTAGTTACTGCACCCATGTTAACTCTGCCCTCAACCAAAGAAAGATTCATTATTTTTAGCGATGCATCTTAAAAAGGGATTGGGTGCCTCTACATGAAAAATGACAACCATTATTTCTTATGGATCTCAATAGTTGAATACTAATGAGAAGAATTACCCTACACATGATCTTGAGCTGACTGTGGTTGTTTTTGCTACGAAGATATGAAGACACTATCTTTATGGGGAGAAATGTGATATATACACAGACCATCAATATTTGAAGTATATTTTCATGAAAAATGAATTGAACATGATATAGAGGATATGTTTGGGACTTATTAAAGACCATGATTTTTCAATTTATTATCATACCAGAATTGAAAACAAAGTTATTGATGCATTAAGTAGGAAAGAACCTGTTGTTATAGAAATGATGAGGATTCAATGTTATCCCTTGATCAAAGACCTATTAAAACTGAACATGGGAATTTTAATGGAAGGGACATCATCAAAACTATCCCAAATGATTTATAAACTGTCACTAATAGAGAATATCAAGAAATATAAAAAAATAAGATCCTTTGTTACAGTAGAAGTTTGAGGCTATAAAGAATGGGTAGTCTCCTGAGTTCAATATTGATCAAGAATGTGTACAAAATTTTGGTACTAGAATATGTTTTCCATCTCTTTCGGAAATAAAGAAGGATATTATGGATGAAGCTCATTTCTCGGAATTCTCTATAAATCCTAAAAGCAAGAAAATGAATAGGAACCTTCTTGATCATTATTGGTTGAATAATATGAAAATAGATATTACAAACTATAGTGCAATGTACCTGGTATGTGATTAAGTGAAGGCAAAGTGACAAGTTTTTGAAGGGGTATTACAACAACTACCCATACCATCTTGGAAGTGAGACAATATCACTATGGACTTTATCACTAGTCTCCCGAGAACTTCCATAAAAAACAATGTGATATGAGTTATAGTGGAAAGTCTCACCAAGGTTGCCCATTTAATCTCTATTTAAAAATATGTATCTCTTGAATAACTTTCCAGGATTTACATGAAGTGGTAAGACTGCATGGAGTTCCACTTTATATCATATCTGATTGTGATACAAGGTTCACATAAAAATTATAGATATGTCTTAAACATATTATGTGTACCGAATTGAATTTATGTATGGCCTATCACCCCA
Organism: Viscum album; assembly: GCA_963277665.1. Taxonomy (NCBI): domain Eukaryota; kingdom Viridiplantae; phylum Streptophyta; class Magnoliopsida; order Santalales; family Viscaceae; genus Viscum; species Viscum album. The sequence continues at coordinate 740,947,490 of OY728137.1, forward strand.
AACGGATGGCCAATATGAAAAAAATATTCAAACACTTGAGTACATGATGAGAACATGCTCAATGAAATTTAAAGGTGGATGAGATCAACATCTCCCATTAGTTGAGTTCTCTTACAACAATAGCTTACACTCAAGCATTCAAATGGCACCCTATGAGGCTCTATATGGGAAACGATGTAGCAATACTACTTGTTGGGATGAATTTGGTGAGATAAAGATTCTTGGCCCAGATCTTGTGCAAGAGATAAAAGAAAAGTTTCATGCCATCCCACAACACATTAAGGATGCTTAGAGTTGGCAGAAGAGCTATACCGACAACCATCGAAGGGACTTGGAGTTTAATGTTGGTGATAAGTTATTCCTTCGAATTTCTCCATGGAAGAGATTCTTCAGGTTTGGGAAGAAAGGGAAGCTCAACCGAAGGTATATTGGCCCTATGAAATCCTTGATTTCATAAGAGTAGTGGCCTATTGGATTGCACTTCCTCAAAATACAGCTCAAGTTCATGATGTATTCCATGTATCTCTCTTAAGGAAGTACATACTTGAACCTTCACATGTAATGAATCTAGAGGTGGTACAATTGGTACAAAACCTATCTTATGAGATGTATCTGGTGGAGATCTTGGATCGTGGAGACAAGGTTATATTCTAAAAGACTACCCCACATGTTAAAGTGTTACGGAGGAACCAAAAATATGAAGAAGCCACATGAGAACTAAAGGAGAATATGATACAAAAGTATCTACACCTTTTCTCTTATGAGGGAATGTGTTGAAATTTCAGTGATGAAATTTCTTAAGGGGGGGTGGAGAATGTAACAACCCAAACTTTTGAATATTTTTTTTTGTTTTCTGAAAATGTATGTTTTACTACATTGTAATCAATAAACATGTTTAAGTATAAATGAAATGTTTCCATAGAGTTTGGATCATTTTTTAATATGAACGTTGGAAACAAAAATAATTTTTTAACATTATAATTATTGTTTATAGATAGAAATTATTGTGGATAATTAATACAAAAAGAAGAGTCAATGACCTCATCTTATAGACTCAGGTCATACGAATCCCATTTTTCAGAGCTTGGGAAGGAGGTAGCATCACTGGGCTTTGGTTTAGACCAAGCCCAAGTTATGCTTCAACATGTTAAGTCTAAATGAAATCAAATATAGGAGAAGTCCAAGTCAGTTGAGATTACCACCCATGCAATGTTATTCGAGCTGCCCCAGGAGTCCATCACCATTTCACACCTTACTCTTACATCCTATGCATGTGTTATAAGGGGGTTATGTAACTAGGCCTTTGTTAATTTGTGTAATCCCTTTGTATAGATAAAATTATTATTTAATAATTTCCATTTTAATAATATATTTTCTTAATAAAATATATGTTGAATTGAGACAAATTTGATAAATTGATTTTAGAAGTAATTTTTTTTCTTTTTAGAGATTTATGATACTTAGAGAATTATTATGGTAAAATAAACATCATTTTTGAATTCTGAACGTCACAATTAATCTAAGGTGTATTTTTAGAAGTTTTATAAGAAGTTTATATTTTTTATGACTAGTTTTTTTATGAATAGTAAATATATATATTATTATTAAATATTTTTTTGGGAAGTGATTTTCAAAAAATGAATATACACTGTTGCGATAAAAGAGATATTTAGAGTCTAATAGGACCAACATAGTTTTTTTTTGGTGAAAAGTAAATTGAGACTTTAAAATAGTAATTTTACCCTTAGTAATTTTAATTTTACCAATGGAATAGTAACCTCACCTAGGGAATTATAAATATAGTTTAGTCATATTAAATGGTAATCTGATATAATTAAATCATAGTGTAAGTAAATAAATGTACAAAAAATTATTAACTAATTATTAGTAATTTACTAATTTAATTAAATTTAAAACTAAATTTATTTTTATAAATTGGAGTTCATTTTTGAATTATACATGTCGAAAAATGGCTAGGTTAAGTTTTTGGGAATTTTCTAAAATAGTTGAATTTTCGATGAATAGTAAAAATATAGTTTTGGGTTTTCAGTATGTTTAATGACATCATAACTATGCCACAATTATGTAATGACTAAGATAATATTATGGTATGATATTATGGATTAAAATATAATATGAGTCTTCCTATGTGTCCAACACCATGGGAACATACCATGGGCAAGCCCATGGTTTTTCAAATACAAGTAATGAGGTGTCCTTTGAAATTAATGAAATATTCCCCCACATTTTCTATAAATACTCACCCATTACATCATTTCCTTTCATTAAAAAATCATTCTCCATGAATTTATGATTTTTTATCTCTTAAGAAGTCATCCTAAGTTGACCTCAAGTTCCCAAGGTTATGATCTTAGAGTTTTAGAGGTTACACTATAAGGTGAGAGAATTATCCACTTCTCTTTTCCTTTCAAGTTCTCTTTTATGTGGTATGTATTTAAAATTTCCATACCATGTTTTTAATTCCATTTTATTCTATCCCTTTACTATATTATGATTCATTTACGGATGGGTGACCCTTGTCCCCTCTCTTTTTAATATTTTCTAAAACCATGTTTCATAGTTGTTATGATGCATAATTTTCGTCTCAAAACATCTCTATTTTTCTCAAGAAACTATTGTATTTTCTTTATTGGAATACCCAAAACTATTTCATTTCTAGTGGTATTCATCAATATATAAAAATTATTTATTTCATTCTAGAATTGACTTTCATGAAACCCTCATTCCCTTCCGTGGGTTATAAATGACATAATGAACAAGTTTTTAAGCACTTTTTAAAATGCCATGATTTTTATATGAGACCCATTTCTTTTATTATCTATGGGTTATTTATGAAATGTTTTATTATGATCTATGTGGATCACATGAAAATAAATACATATTAAGGGTTCTCCCTAATAGTGCTCCAATGCATTGGGTAATGAAATTAAATATTGTAGCCATATTTTAAAGTTATGATTCATGTTCTTTTTATTGTGTTATGACGCTTTTCCATTTCTCATGTCTTTATGTATTTCATAAATTTCTTATTGATATCACAAGTAACTGTTTTCTTTTTTTTCTCTTACTGGGCCTTCTACTCACCCTCTCCTTTGATGTTTGTCCTCAGGTTATGAGATATGATAATTGAACTTAGTATGAACCTACGACGAATCCTTAATAGTGGATTAGAAGAATGTTTTATTATTTCATGGATTATGTACATTATTTCCAAGACACTAAACTTTAAAGATCTTGTTTTTTGTAAAATTTAATGAAATATTATGTAATAAAAAGAGAGAATTCTATAGGATGAGTCATATGCATAGGATTCTATAATTTCTCCATTTTCTGTTTTCATTGACATATCTAATTCCATAATTTTTTGTGGTGTTTAGATTGTTCAACTAAACATTTGAGATATAAAAGATTGTGTAGAACTAGAATTGAAAAGTATGTTTGCTATTCTTGAATGAATAACCCACATAACTTTCACCACTTTGTTGTTGGGATTCACTTCAATTACAGGGATGAAAGAATATCACCATTGATGCCTTGGAGGTTGTTAATTTCCTCAAAAAACTCTTGGCTCAAAGAATTTGTTTGAAAAGTGCCCCGGTCTTTTGCAGTTTTAGCAATGAACAATGTGTTTAGGGTAAAATGGACTGTTCCTTTCCTTTGTCACTACATAAGGTTTTTCTTGATGAAAATTATTGGCTAGGTGCCCTTCCTTCCCCCACATAAAGCATTTCATCATCCACTTCAGACAATTTATAGGGTGCTTCTTTCCAAACTTTTGACTACTCCCATATCATAATTTGTGGATTGAACTTCTCAGATAACCTCCTCATACTTCCATTGATGGAATTTTATGCAATTCTTGGCTTGGATTGGATTTCTGTATATAGAGCTAACATTAATTTCTGTAAGAGGTAAATCACTCTCTATATGGTGAATCAACACCTTATTCTAAACAAGTGAGAGGAGGAGGATGCATCTTATTTTTCACCATAATCTCAATCATTGATATTACTGCCTAATGGGAACATGTATCTTTCTCAGATGATTGAGTCTATGTAAGGAACTATAATCAATGAAATTCTTATTGTGATGTGTTTTCTGAGGAACTTCCTAGCCTTCCTCCTAGAAGAGATGTTGAATTATCGATTGATTTTATACCTGGGAAATTTCCAATATCTAAGTCTCCATATAGAATGGATGTTCTTGAGCTCGAGGAGCTAAATAAACAACTACAGGAGAATTTGGATTTAAGGGTTTATATGCCCAAGTTCTTAACCATGTGTTGCACCAGTCCTCTTCGTCAAGAATAAGTATGGGTCAATGTGCCTTTCCATTAATTATCATGATCCCAATAGAATCAAAATAAAGAACAAGTATCATTTGAAAAAAATTGATGACTTTTATGATAAGCTATGTGGAGCACAATACTTCTCCAAGGAGGATCTGTGGATGGGATATTACCAAGTAAGGTCGAAGAAGGAGGATATCTCCAAGACTAATTTTTGTACAAGTTAGGGGAGCTATAAATTCATAGAAATTCATTTTGGACTCACTAATGCTCCAATAATACTCACGGACTTGATGAATAGAGTATTTAGAGATTACCTTGACAAATTTGTTGTAGTCTTTATAGATGATATTCTAATATACTCCAAAACTAAGGGGGAGCATGTGTAGCATCTAAGCACTGTACTAGAGACTTTCCGAAAGGAGAAACACTATGAAAAGTACAACAAGTGTGATTTATGGTTAAAGGAAGTCTCATTATTGGGGAATGTCATCAAAAGTAATGGGATATATCTGAAACCTTCAAAAACTAAAGCAATTAAGGGATAGATGAAGCCGACATCTATAATAGATATCGATAGGTTCCTGGGGTTATCTAGATATTATCACCGATTTGTGAGAAATTTCTCATGATTGTCAAACCCTCTTACCAAGATAACTCATAGGGGAGTCAAGTTTTCTTGAAACGATGAATGTGAAGAAAGATTCATGGATTTGAAGAAGATCCTTATCACTGCCCCTGTTCTCATACTACCCACAAGTGGGGATCTTTTCATAATCTTCAATGATACGTAAAGTAAGGTCTTAGGCTATGTGTTGATGCATAATGACAAAGTCATTGCCTATGCCCTAAGAAAGTTGAAAATTCATGAGAAAAACTATCCCAAACATGATCTAGAGTTGGGAGGTGTAACCTTTTCATTGAAAATATGGTGGCATTATCTCTTTGGTGAGAATTGTGGAATATATATGAATCATAAAAGTCTCAAATATATATTCACACAAAAAGCGCTGAATAAGAACCAACAAATATTGTTAGAGCTAATCAAGGATTATGAATGATAAATACATTACCACCCTGGGAAAGTGAACAAGGTGGAAAATGATCTAAGTAGAAAGGACCCAACAATTCTATTATTGATGAGAATTAAAAAAGATCTACTCTTCTTAGATTTGATGAATATGGACATGAGAATCATTATGAAGGAAAAAAAATCAATACTTTCACAAATGATTGCTCGACCATCTCTTTTGGAAAGGTCAATGTTTGATCAAAATAATGATGTAATAATTCAAAAGAAATTAGAAGCTATCAGAAAAGGGAAATCCTCAGAGTTCAATATTAATGAAGAAGGAATTGTGAGATTTTGTTCAAGACTATGTGTTCCATAAAATATATAGTTAAAGAAAGAACTTTTGGAAGATGCACAGAGTTGGAATTTCTCCATTCACATAGGAAACATGAATATGTATCCAAATATCTAGGATAACTATTGGTGGGATAACATGAATAAGGATATAGTTAAATATACATCAAAGTACATGGTAAGTCAGCATGTAAAGGCAGAGAGGCAGAAGTATAAGAAGATGATGCAAACTTTACCCATACCAACATGGAAATGGGAAAACATCAAAATGAACTTTGTCACCAGACAACAAAAGAAATTTGAAGGAAAGAATGTTATCTGGGTTATTGTGTATCATTTAAGAAAACTACACACTTCATTAAAATTTGATAGGATTTGACACTATATCAACTCTCACATATATACATTAGAGAAGTGTTAATGCTTCATGGAGTACCACTATCAATTGTGTCCGATCAAGATCCAGGATTCCCCTCCATGTTCTGGAAGAGTCTCCAATATGCTCTGAACACTAGGTTGAAATTCATCTGGACCTATCACCCTAAAACCAATAGACAATATGAGCGAACTATTTGGACACTTGAGGACATGTTTATAGATTTTTCAATGGACTTAAAATGCAGATGGAACAAACATATTCGTTTGGTGGAGTTCTCCTACAACAAAAGTTTCCACTCAAGAATCAAAATGGATCCTTATGAAGCCCTTTATGGGAATAGGTGCAGCACATCAGCATGTTGGGATGAATTTGGGGAATGAAAACTTCTAGATCCAGAAATAGTTGAAGAAATGGTGGAGAAGGTTGTGACCATCCAGCAGCACATCATAGCTGCTCAGAGTTGAAAAAAGAGCTATGCAGACAATCATCGACGAGACATATGTTTTGATGTTGGAGACATGGTACTCCTCTGCAAATCTCCATGGAAGAGAGTTATGATATTTGGAAAGAAGGGAATGCTTAGTCTATGGTACCTTGGCCCTTTTGAGATCGTTTTTGCATCGGGGCAGTGGCCTATCAACTAGCACTCCCATCAAACGTGTTTCAAGTATATGATGTATTCCTTGTATCACTCTTGAGGAAGTACATACCATACCCACCACATGTATTCAGTATGAAGGAGGTACCTTCGGAGAATGACCTATCCTATAAAAAGAAGCCGATGAAGATATTAGATCATAGAGAAAAAGTTCTACAAAATAAGACAATGCCCCTCATCAAAGTGTTGTGTAGAAACAACAAGTTTAAAGAGTAAACATGGGAACCAGAGGAAGTGATGAGGTAGAGTTACCTCATCTATTTTAGTGGGGGAAAAGGAAATTTCAAGGGAAAAATTTCTTAAGGGGGAAGGTTGTAACGACACAAACATTTATGAATAAAATTTCCTTTATTTTAGTTAAATGTCTTATGGATATATAAAATACATGCACTCTTTTTGTTTTATTATATCCAATTGGATTTAAATTACAATTAAGTATCCTTACCAATGATAATATAACCATTGAATAGTGATAACATGAGTAGTAAAAATATAGGGTTTTAACAAATACTTTTGATACAGACAAAGGAAGTGATGACCTCAACCAGTAGGATCATACCCTATAAAGCACATTTATCAGAGATTTCTAGGGATATAGAATTTCTAAGCTTTTCCCTAGAATAAGATCAATCCGATATCCAGTAACTTAAAACATGATCGAAACCGTTTACGAGAGAAATTCAAGCTTATCGATATCACGACCCAAACCATGTTCACTGAACGACCCCATGAAAGCCCCACCATCGCACATTGTACTCTTAGAGCGTATAGTGGTGTAATAAAGGGATATGTAACAAGAACCTAGAATTATGATTATGTGAATTATTTTTGTATAGAATATTAAATTTACTTTTGTTTTATTATTGTTACTTTGTAAATGATTTTTAAAGCACAAATAATATTTCTGGTTAATATTCAAATTCAAATAAGAAATATATTTTTTTCAATTATTTTATTTTTTAATTAAATAATATTTCTATAAAATATTATTAGTAAATTAATTTTATTAAATATAAATGATCATTTAATTTTTATGATGTCAATTGTAATTTTTATTATGGTTTAAAAATGTATTTTTTTCAGAACCCATGAATTTTTAATAAATGTAGGATTTTATTTTAAATGTGAAAATACACATATTTATAAAGTTATGTTGATAAAGTGAATATTTATTTTGGAATCTGGATGTCAAAATTATCCAATGATTAATTTTTCATAATTTTTCTGGACAATCAATTTTTTGGGTAATAAATAAATACTGAATAAATATATAATGTTTTTATGACTTATTAATGATCCAATAGTGATGTAATAAAATACTATAAAAGGTATCTTCGGCCAAATATATGTTTTCTCCTTTAATATAATGTAATTTTTTTTATGAAGCCTTAGTAAATCCTCCAAGACATAAAATATTTTAAGATTTTAAAATCATTTCCTTGAAAGTGTGACTCACCTCTACATAAGAAAATGCAATATTTTAATATATTCACCCCTTATCCTTTTAAAATAATGCATAACACTATCCCTTTCTAGAATCCATGGGATAAACCATGGGATGGTTTGTGTTTTTGAATATTTTAGGGTGTAGTGTCCAAAACCAAAATAATATAGAATTCCCCCACCTTTCCTATATAAACCCACCCAAGCACCCATTTATCTTCACTAAATCTCTTTGAAGCTCGACCAACCTCTTCCCCTTATTCCCTAGAGTCCTTATAAGGTTCCCCAAGCTCCCAAGATGCCTCCCCCAAGCCTTTGGGATCACACATCAAAGTAAGGGATCTCCCTCTCCCCATTTTCTTCAAGCACATCTTTTATGTCATGCCTTTGAGTTTCCATTTGATTGATTTGAGATATGTCCTTCCATGAACCCCATACTCTTAAATTGATGTATAAATTATTAGTGATTTATTTCACTATCATTAACCCCCCTATGAATCTTTAGGCCCACCCGTTACTTTTCCAAAATTCCATAAGGGATTTCTCTCTAAATTCCATCAAGAATTTATTTTATATTATGCATCTAAACACCAACACAAAGAATGGAGGTAGAGATGTTAGTTAAAATTTAAAATGGGGAAATTATAGGAACCTATGCACATGACTCCTTATCTATCATAATTTTTGGATTGAACTTCCTGATGAACCTAATCATACTTTCCTTGGTGGATTTTTGATGCAATTCTTTCCATGTATTGAATTTCCCTATATTTATCCAACCTTAATTTCTGTGAGAGGGAAATCACTCTCCACATGGTGAATCGACCCCCGATTTTATAAAACTTCAAAGAGGAGGATGAATATTCTTTAGAACTATTATATCAAGCATGAATATTACATCCCTATAGGTATGCATATCTTTCTCAGATGATTGAGTCTAAGAAAAGAATGATCCTTGAAAAAAATGCCTATTGTGAGGGAATTAGTTGATGTGTTTCTTGGGGAATTTTATTGTATTCATTATAGAAGATATGTTGAATTATAAATTGATCTTATACCTGGAAAATTTCCAATATCCATGACTCCATATAGATTGACTATTTTGGATCTTTAGGAGCTAAAAAACAACTGTAGGAGAATCTGGATAAAGTGTTTATACACCTAAGTGCTTCACCATGGGGTGCACTAGTCATCATCATCCAGAAGAGGGATGGGTTAATTATCCTTTTCATAGATTATCGTGAGATTAAAAAAATAACAACAAATAAAAAGTATCATTTTCCACAAATTGATGACTTGTTTGATCAGCTACATGGGTTATTACCATGTAAGGGTGAAGAAAGAGGATATCCCCAAGATTACTTTTAATAAAAGGTACAAGCACTATGAATTCATAGTAATTTCTTTAAAATTCACCAATTATCTAGAAATATTCATGGAATTGATAAATATAGTCTTTAGAGATTACCTCAACAAATTTGTGGTAGTCATTATAGAAAATATTCTAATATACTCCAAAACCAAGTAGGAGCATGAGAAGAATCTAGGCACCGTACTAGAGATATTGTGAAAGGAGAAGATCTATTTAAATTACAACAAGTGTGAGTTATGGTTACAGTAATCTCATTCTTGGGGAATATCATCACAAAAATGGGGTATATATGGATCCTTCCAAAAAAAATTAATGGAGGTATGGTCGAGGCCGATATCTATGACGGATATCTCTAGCTTCTTCAGGTTAGCTTGATATTATTTCCGATTTGTGAGAAATTTCCCATGATTATCAAACCCTCTACCAAGATAACTTGGAATGGAGTAAAGTTTTCTTGGAATGGTGAATGTGGAGAAAGCTTGATAGAGTTGAATAATAGGCTTATCACTGCCCCGATGCTCACACATCCAAGTAAGGGATCTCCCTCTCTCCTTTTTCTTCAAGCACCTATTTTTTGTCATGAATTTTAGTTTCCATTTGATTGATTTGGGATATTTTATTCCATGACCAACATACTATCCAATTGATTAATAAATTATGATAGATTTATTTCACTCTCATTAATCCCTCCTATGATCCTTTAATCCCACCCGTTACTATGCTGAAATTTCGTAAGGTATTTCTCTCTCATTTACATTCAAGCATTTCTTTTATATTATGATTAAAAATTCCATTTTACATGATGGGATATTATATTCCATGATCCCCTTACTATCCATCCCATGTATAAATTATGAGATACCCCTTTCCCTCTCATAATCTCAATTTATGAATTTCCATATGATGCCGTTATGCTTCCAAAATTGCACTGCGATTTTCTATGCCAAAATCAACGTGTAGTGAATACCATACCCATTGCTCTATCAAGGGTATTCACCTTTATACACACATATTTATGGAATGGTGACTTATATGTAATTATTCCAAATTCCTTGATCATGTAATAAATGATGATGTTAAATGAATTTATGTTATATGATCTATTTGGCACACTTAAGCATCAAATGGAAATGATTATGATGGGTGAGAACTGATAGTGCTCCAATGAATTGGGTAATGTTTTGTATCATGATACATCATATTAGGATAAGGGTTTACCTCATTCCTTTATAGGACTTTTTACCACCATGTTGGGATAGGGGTTTACCATATTACTTTATGTTAATGATGTAGTGTTTTAAGATGTTTCCATATTTTAATGTTATGATAATCATGATATATCATTACATCAGGTTCATGTTTCCCTTATGCTCCATTTATATGCCTATTTCGTAACATGTATTTTATACTTAATTTTATGCCTTGTTTATTCCCTTACTAGGCTTTATAGCTCACTTCTTTCTTTTGTCCTTTCTCAGGATATCCCATGCAGTGTTAAGTATGAAGAAATGCTATGGTCATGTAAACGAAGTTTTCAATAAAGATGTTGTATTTCATGTTTTATGTTTAAAATTTGAAATAAAGATAAGGGTTGTTATATGTATTGAGTTTACCCAGACTACTAAACTATTTGATCCTTTGGGATGAAATTTACTTTTATCTTATGCCAATGTAGTTTATTGTAGATACCGGATTCAGGCTCTCATGGTTAGGTTGCTATAGATGGTATCATAGAAAATTTATTTGCAACCTTGGGAACTAGATTTAGGAAAATATAGATTAGAGAACATAACCCTGATATATAATTTGAGGATAAGTCCTGAAGAACACTATATAATTTTAATAAATTAGATATTATGTGGGTATTCCTAGAAATACATCTATGTATTGATACAATAAGTGGATGTGGTTCTGGAATAGATGTACCAAGGAGTAATTACCCCGACAAGGTGCATCGGGCCTGACTCTGTATAACCTGGTACATGACAATGAGACTTACTACACACCTAGTTTGACACTCATAGAGGATGCACTTCGAATAATTAACATTTTCTTTAAAAACCATTATGAAGTATTTGAATATATAACGAAAATGAATAACCTTGGTTAAACCTAATGTTTTTTTAGATTTAAGTTAATGTTTTATGATTTAGATATCCTATAAATGAGTATATATTTTTCTATTACTATTTTCACTCATACTATGGTTTCTGGTTTTAGTCAATGAACCCTTCTAGAGGATAAACTCTAGAACAAGGAAGTATCTATGTAGAAATATGTTAATGAAGTATTTATGTATTGGGTTTGTATTGAAAAACTTATTAAAATGATATTTAGGGATTATACTTATTTCAAGGATATCCATTATATTTATTTTGGAAATTATATTAATATGGTTTTAGAAATATACAACCGGTATTCCGGGTGACAAAAAATCAAGTTTGGAAAGGCCATAGGTCTTAAACACATGACCATAAGATAATAAGGGTTTCAAGTCAACCAGTAACCTACATAATTTCCTTGTTAAAATGCCATTGTTTTTAGTTAAATAATATGATGATTAAATATTAATTATAGGAAAGTAGTGTAAATTTTAGGGTTTAGAGACTAATGTCTTAACTATATTGGCTATGGAGAATATTTAGAGACAAATGTATATACTTTTAACTCTATTATGAGCCTTATAATCCGTTAAATGTTTTTTATTTCTTTTGGAATCAATGTTGACTTTTTGATATCCATTTATTGAAGTAAGAGTTTGATCGAAGCACAAAGAAATATGGAATTGTTCATATGAAATTATAACATATCGTGTAAATAAATTTCCTTATATTCTTAAGAAGTGAAAGAATTTAACAACATTTGTAATATGATCCTAAAATAAAAATGTTTTCATTATATATTAATTTTTATTGAACCGATTGTCTTCTAAATAGGCATAGATTTATTTATTTGAGGCCCTTAACATTCCACTGATCATTAAATTGTTTGTAATTGATGACCTCAATTACTCATTATAAATATTTAAGATTTTCCTCAATGTAAATATATTGCATTCCACTAATGTTCTCCTACTTAGAGACCATGTTCAATGTTAATTCACGTGACCATCGTACTTCCCAATCTACCTTTTCTAGAGGATATTTTACGAACCCTTCTCATGATGCAAGGCTTTAAAAATATAAAATATCAAACTATCTATCACCAAGATCGAATTCAAATTGTGAGGACACAATTTAATTAAGTTAGAGATAATGTAACTCCCCCAAAATCTAAAGTAGAAAGATTTTATTCGATAGCGTGTATGACACACAACACCCAGTGCGTAAGGAAATATAATATTCCAAATATTAATAATATATTTATTAATTTAAATAAATTTAATATATTTTATAGCTTATAATACATGCAACACTAATTTATCACACGTCACTTGCAATAATTAGTTTCTTTGATGGCTTGCGTTACAAGAAAGACTGAGTTTTACCGAAAAATAATATATTATTATTATCATATTATTTAATACAATAAAATATAACCAAGTCATAAAATTAGAGGTCATGAATAAGATTAAAAATATTATGAAAATACATGGTTTAAAAAAATATTAAATTAATTCATTTGTCACTAATTAATTATAAATTAATATAAGAACCAATTAAATATAAAGGGAATGTTTGTATAGAAAACTATGTTTTATGCTCACAAATCTGTTTTATCCAAATAAATTAAATTAATTTCAATTAGTGGGTGATATTAATTTAATATATATATATATTATATTCAATAAAATATTATTTATATACATCCAATATATTTTATAGACATAATATAAGAACAAAACCAATTTTATACATAAAATATAATATATTTATTAGGGTACTTTTACCGCCTTTTAATGGAGAACCTATTTTAAATCAAATTTTTAGAAATTTTATAAATATTATATGTAAAAATAAACTTATTATTTAAATTTAAAACATAAAATTTAAGTTAGGGTGGATTTTTGGTATTTTTCAGTGAATTTTCATTTTTTAATGAATGATGAAAGATACTAAATTTTAATTCAAAACTATTTTTTCATATAATTTATTTTTAAGGTTAAATTATATTTTAAGTTATTTTTAAATTTAGTTATATTATGTTTTTATAAATTATTAAAGTTTATTTCATTGTAATAAATTTCACATAGAAATCAAATATAAAAACATGGAAAACTTTTGAACATTTTTACTTTGAAAACCAGAGTTATTTTCCCGTCTGTGGGATTAAATTTAAATTAATTTCTGCCAATTTTGTGATTGGAAATTGAAAAAATTTATTAAATATTTTGAATCATAAAAATTTATAATTTATAATAATGTAAATTTAGTTTTTTTTCAAAAATATTAGTGAAGGTATGCAAAATTAATTAGTATGAATAAGAGGAAAATTAGCTTAACAAGGTACTAAAACTTAAACTCAAGAGCCAAAATTACCTATATATTTTTCAAAAATCCATTTTATGGTAATATTTATAACCTATATTAAATTTTATAGAATTTGGGCCATTATTGGATCTAATTTCAATGAAAAAAATGTGGGTGGAATTCTCTTTTCCAAAATTTATAAGAGTGCCACTCCTCCTCCACTATAAAAATTCCTCTTCTCCTACCACTTCCTCACACATATGAAGCCACCTTGAATCGACCAATATCTACCCAAATAGCTCCTCAATATCCTAAAAATCAACTTATAAGCCTCACCTTGGTCAAATATCCATCCAAGGAATCACTTTGGTACAAACCAATAGAAGTTACCCGAATAAGAAGTATCTTCCTCCCTCACGCTCTTTAGTTATATTTATTTATACACTATTTTAAGTATTCCTATTCCAGGATTATATTATAAAATAAGTATCCTCAATATAATGATATGTTTTATTTCAATGGGTTTACCTATAATTAAACACATTTCCTTCTAATGAGTAATAAACTTTTTGTATGTTTACGACGAACTAAACCATCACGAAACGAAGTTGTTAATTTTTCCTTTACCACCTCTCATAGTTGGAAATTATGATGGAAAATGTTTTTATTTATGTTATATATGATATTTATATGGTATTTATATCTCCACAATTCTCTTATATCACACACCATAATGCTTTCCATTTTGGGGGAATACGATAAGATCGTTTGTTGAAGTGTGGACTACCACCTTTTAAAAGCGATGTGATTCGATCACACAATACATGGAATGTATAAACGGTGGTTTTAGTTAAAAACATGTTAAATAAAAAAATCTATATGATTTTAATTAAATAATCAAATTTCTTAAAATATAATATATATCACTTTCTTTAATTACCCCTTCACAAACTAAAAAGTCATAACGTTGATCGTGGATATGTGGACCACTGCCTCCTCGATACAATGTGATTTATTTTTCATCACCAAAATTATATATATAATTATATATGATTAAATAAAATTTTGTTTATGATATAATTATATTATTTGAAATATATAGTGTTACTTACGTTCTTTCCATAATGATCATTGAAAAATGAGAATGTTACTGATGCATACGTATAGACTACCGTCTCTATGAATGTAACAACGGTTTATTTTGTCATAAAAATATTTATTGATTAGTTTTAAAAGTATATTTGATGTATTAATATAATAATTATTTCTTGATAATTATTCTGTAGATGTTATATAATGACCCCTTTGAATATAGTTGACCAAAAAAAGTTGTTTTTAACACATAAATTGAAACATTTTAAATCATAAGCCTCATGAAGGAAAAATATTGACAAATAAATATCCTTTATTAAATATGGATATCTAATAGGGTATATTATTTATTTTTATTATTGTATTTTAGTAATGATTTGGACTGGTAATGAAGGGTGGGCCCCAGAATTTATATATCCCATTGATGTATCAACAGGTTCTCATGTGATAAATAAGTTGTGAAAATTAAATGTGTTTATATCCATAGATTTAAGACATATTTTGAAAGGTCTTGACGACACAGGTTTTCATGTGCATCAGACACAACATCTAATATTTAAGAACTTCCATCATTTAGTATAATTTATTATTCATCCATGATATTTTGCAATGACATATTTATGGATACATTTTATTTTCAGTTTATTGATTAAATGGAATTTGTTTCAGTTTCTTACAATTTTATATTTATTTTTCCATATATAGTTATTTTAATGTAATGTGTTTCTATTTACTTACCTTTACACTTTATTATTACAATCAATTCATTTTTTCTTCTTTTTTACTTTACCCTTAATAAGAATTTGAGCTCACACTTATTTTTGTTTCCTTTACCTAGGAGCTCAAGAAGTATGCTAAGAAAGCTATGCAAGAATACTCTATATGTTATAAAGTTATTATCCTCAATGTTTTTTAGAAAATAATTATGTTATAATTAGTATACTCTTTTATCATGTATTTATCTAGTTTACCAAAACTACAAAACTATTCGGTTCTTTGGGACATGATTTACTTGTATCTTATACCAATTTAATTGATATTAGACACTAGGTCCGGGCTCTCTAGAACCATGTTTCTACATCCACTAGGGTATTCTGGGTACTTTGGACTAGGAAAAATTCCATATACATTATCCCCAGGGTGTGGCTAAGGAATTATGTATGGGGTTTTAAAGATAAAACATTTGAATGATCTTTTGATCTCCCAGAACTATTACTCCAATCACCTAATTAATTAGTGGAAGGATTTAATGAGTAACTGTACTTATTTTAATTATGTTAAAATGGTCTTATCCCTTATTTTGTTTGGATTTCATATTTTATTTGTTTTTGAAATAGTTTTAGGTGTTCCAACTACTATAGAGGGTTGATTCAGTTCTTTATTATTATTATTGCTGGGGATCAGTATAAAAGAGAATGGAGGTTGTATTTCCATGATCTTGCTGCATAGACATCCACTTTATTCTTTATTATCCTGGTTGATAAATTTGGAATCATTATTTGGTGATCGATAATTCCTTTGTTGAGGTAGGTGTTTTTGTAATGTAATTCAATTCAATTGAAATTGTTATTGCAAAATTTACTTCAAATAGATTTCAAAATGATTTCTAAAATGTGAGTTGGGATTATTGATGAATGTATTCAAAATGGAATGGTGTATTTTGAACCTATTCAAACATTCATTTTATTTTTTTTTATTAATTTATAAAAAAATTATTTTTAATTAGAAATATTTTTTTGATAAATGAATTTAATAATTTCTCTGAAATGAAGACATGAAATATTTTATGGATTTTAAATATAAAGAAATAATTTGAATGAAAAGAGTTTTGTTGCAAACAATTTGATGTTATTTTTTAAAATTAATTGGAATGTTTGAAACTTTAAAATGCGTTACTTGAAAGATAATTGATGAAAATAATTTGAGATGAATTATTTATTCTTTTTTTGATTTACATGAAGCACATGGGGTCATGGGTTGTGAGGTGTGTAGTCCCAAATAGGGACACTTTTCATCTATTTTATCTACCTAGAAACTGATTGATGGTGAAAATAGGAACTAAACTTCATGGGAGTAAGAATTTCACTCATTGGGGGTATATTCCTATTCCCCATTTCCCTGAGATCTATAGATGTGTAGTCACCTGGAGCCATATTTCACTAAGATATACAAGGATCCTTGAACCTGGATATATCTAACCCCATGTCCTTAACCATAATGCTATGATTGAACATGAAATAAACATGTTTATGTTTATGGAATTACTTATTTATACCTGCTTTAATTAATATGAATATTCATGATTGTTTTAATAGAGACACCCATTTATAACTTCTTTTATATCATCATTCAGAAATATGAAAAAAGAATAATTTATTTTGAATTGTAAAAATATTACCGTGACATATTTTGTTTAAAATTACATATATTTGGTTTATTTGATATGGATTTCTAATGAGATTTTTGGTGGAATCCTACAAGGCACATGTTTCTCACAACCTACTGATGCATTTCAGTGTCTATATTGTTTATTTTACGATGTCCAGGAAAGGGGGAAGCATCGCTTGGAGGATTCATATTTTCTTGATTAAATTTTTTTTAGTCAGTGGTGAAAAACAGAGTTTGTGATGTACTAGTTATGAGGATATATTATAGTGACATCATCATGGGTTTTGTGATGTTTTGTGGATTCAAATATTAGTTTGGGAACTTTAATTTTGATGTCTATTTAGGAATATTGACTATTTGTGGTTTCTAATCAACTACTTTGATTTATTTGGGTTTATTCTAGTGAAATTTTTCCCTCTATCATGTTTTGGATTCCCATGAACTAGTTTCCAACATATCGGGATCGAGAATACCCTTTGGATCATGTCAGGTAAAATTTGGGTTCTGGATTAGTGGGGGTATCTTGGTTGGTACATGATATTTAGTGACATGATGATTCACCTCCTAGGAAGATTCATAGGGTGTGTAATATTAAGTAAAAATCATAATAATGGAGCATGCGTTAGACTATGGGGATCCTCATTAGTTTGATAAGTAAACAAAGTGGATAATAAAACATTGTGAGATGGAAAAGACACAAGGTATTATAAGAGACCCATATAGTCAAATGACCTGGTTCATGGCCTAGAAAGGTCGATTCATGAAAAATGTAACCAGATCAAATACACAACTCAAAGTGAAGATGTGTTTATTGGGTTTGAGGTTTGGAGTCCATAATGAGGGAATTATGCTTTAAAGGTGGGTGGGGGGAGGGAGTGAAAAACCACTAGAAAACTGATATTTAAAATTCTATATTATACTACCCATGTCAACAAGGTTAAACTTTCTTTTTGGGAGCCTACCTAATTATAAATCCACAGTTCAGGAAGATTATCCAAGAGTAGTGTCTAGATGGGTGACCTTAAATGAAAATTACCAAGGTGTTTGTGAGTGAGGATAATGCAAAATGAATTACATGTGTTGGTCCATGGTTAAATTCATTTGTTTCATATGTGATCTCAGTGGGTAATAGCTTGTGGTGTGCTAGGAAGGAGACCACGGTATCGTTAGAGGCACATGGTGTCATATGAAGTAGTTAATAGAATGGGGAAGTCAAGTATTATATCTCTCTATAAGTAATTTTTTTGTATTTATATCTCATATGATTGTTAAGAGTGGACATAATGAGTTTTTTCACATAGGTATGGGCATAATGAATTTTCTCACATTTTTAGGCACGAAAATAATGCGTTATTTCACATAAGAGTAGGCATAATGATTTTTCTGATAAAGTTTTTATTATACTTATGTTTTTTCTACATTAACAAGTTACTAATAATGTTGTTACACATTTCCAAGATTATTTTCAATTTCAATATGTCATTTTTTCTTTGTATTCCTTATTTTTAGATTGGTATGAAATATTTTATCACGATCAATTATTTTATTACTATTGAGATGTATTTTGATCCATTCCATAAATTTTATTTTTCTTTAATAATATTTTATGATTTCATGTTTCTATAAAGTGTTTTATGGTTTTCATATATGGTAATATTATCTATTAATAACATATCTATCCCATTCTCCATGTTCCACTTTATGTTTATGATCTAACACATTATGGTATATTTTTTCCTTACTGGGTGGCTGAGCTCACCCCTTTCTTATATTTCCATTCCCATAATTGTAACGAACCAATCCTTGTTTACCAGTATAGAAACCATGAATTTCATAAATAGATATTACATATTTTTAGATGAATATTCATTATATTGAAAAACTACATGCCTGAGGATCATGATGGTTTAGCGTATTTTGAAACATGGAGACATAAACAAGTCGTTCATAAGTGAACTACATCATCTCCCACTAAATTATTTATAAATAAAACCCTTCTTAGACATATCATACGTAATACCTTTATTCATAACCTGTGGAAAGAAAACATAAAAAATGGATATCTCAGATTCTCATTAATATTAAACAAGGTATATACTAATATAACATAAGTATAAGGGTATGATACCATGATAATAACATTAGAAAACTATACCCCACATGGAATATATCATAAACATGAGTCATGGAAGAAATCATAGAAGTTCATAAGACATGAATCATTCATGAATCTAAGAATATAAACATTGAGAGAATAATATTGTAAATTAAATTGAATTGTGGAATACACATAATCTTAGGAAATTAGGAACATGTTTAAATAAAGACAAGTTCACTTATTATGTTAAGCACTTGAAATTATGCTCTCAAATAAACTTATTCACATGAAACTAGGTCCACACATAACACTATGGACTTGAAATTAGGTTCACACATAACCCTATGTACATGAATGAAGGTCCACACATAACGTTATGGATATAAAAGTTGTTCCACACATAACACTGTGAACATGAAATAATCTTCATGAATTACATAATTAACTCATAATTTATCAATAACTACCCAATTAATTGGTGGGAGACATTGGTCACACCTGTCACATAATGAAAATCATACATATGTGTTCCACAAGATCATAAAAAATTAATCATATCAGAACCCATGAAAAAAATTAGTTTTATAAGTAATTCATCATACTGAAACCCATGAAAAGAAATGGGTTTCACAAACATTTAATCATAAAAAACATGTAGAAAAGAAACAAGTTTTATAAACAATTCAATACATATAAAACCATGGAAATGGATTAAGTTTCATATAAATATTATCGTCATATTTATAAACCACCCAGAGAAAGAATAATAATGTTATAAATGGATCAAATGTTGAGTAAAGATTATGTAACATAAAATGATTTCATCTTAGATATAAAATTATTATAAAATATCAGTTGGAACATTTCATGAGGTAAATAAACCAAATCCTCTGAAAATGAACTTTATAAAACTATATGTTCTAAAAAAATTGTGATAAAAAATCTTTGAAAATAACATTTTAAACTTATAATGGAATATTTAAAATATTTAGTGGTCATGATAATGGGAAACTCTATTCATGTCATACTTATTAAAACAAATATTACCTAAATACAAATGTGCCTTGTTTAGAAAAGAACACAGATATTCCTTATAAAAATTTCATAAAATGTTAAAAATTATTTTAAATAACCACATAATAATTCTAAAACATTCATGAAAACACTTTTAGTGAATATGGGTATAGAAAAATGTTTTTTCAACCGAAGAGTAAAATAAAGTTTATTTTATTTAAAAACATTGTTTTGGAACATTCAGTACATAAAGAGAGAAAAATGAAGGGAAATAATGTATTCTCATGAAATATCCATATAAGAAGAAAATCAAATATTTTATTTAGAAATATATCATAATAATTAATCATAAAAATCATTATCATAAACAATGATATTGTAACATAAATTTATTACCACGTTTATAACATTTGAATCATAAGACACATGAAATAATATCGTGAAAAAAACATTAGATATCATAATAAAAAAATTCTAGATATTACTTATTAAATGGGTAGTATATACACCTCCTAAAATAATATTGGTGTATAACATTACTTATATCCCAAAGATGACAATTTGAGACAAAAATCCCATAACTTACTTCTCAACATCCTTTATGAACATTAGAACCTACTATATAAAAATTATGGTTTTATTATAAATATATTATAGAACCATAATTATATATATAATACCATATATGATTTACTTATGACCTTTTATTAATCATTTATTAAAAATTCCTTATTAAAATCATGATTTGGGTAATTACTATTTTGTTTTTCACATATGTTTTGATATGGTATTTTTTGTCCTTTTACTTTGATCATGTTTTAATTATATATATAATTTTAACCATGATATAAATTTCATATATACTCATTATATATTTATTTGGAGTAATACATAAAAGTTAGTGACATAAAAGGAAACACACCATTCATAGAGATGGTAGACCGTATGCATGCATAAACTCTGTTTCCATTTTATCAAAGGATGGAATGATATAATGGTAAATAATATATCACATTTCCAGAGACATTATTATTTCATATATATCAAATATATCAAATATATTAATTAAATGTATCATTATTACATTCCAAGTAAATCATAAGTGAAAAATGAATCACATTGCTTCATGAGGCAGTGGTCTACCGTACACACGGGCAACATTTTCATATTCTCTCAAAATTGAATGTAAGGAGGTATATGTGATAATATAATTATATATGTATAATAATATCATAAATATCATATATGAGTATATAATCCATCATTATATCCATCTGTGATAATTGGTGCTAAAAAAAAAATTACATCAGTTCATGAGGCTATAGTCTGATGTACATACGTTCTTGGGTCTTCATTTACCATTTGATAGAAGAGGATATGGATATAGGTTATTCCAATAACATAATAACACATCATTATATATATATATATATATATATTAAATATTTGTTTTATTATATTGAATTTACTAATACATGAAGGAATCTGGTAAGAGGAGGAGTAAAAATACATAGCTTAGTGAAGAGAAGTTCTATTACTTTGAACAACTTCCTTTGAATCCCTTATTAATGAACCTAGGGTTGGTATTTTGGGAAGAATAGTAGATTGATAAAATGTATATATATGTTTGGGATATATTTTGTTAGGTTTTTGTTGATCCAAAGGTCATTATTTGTGCGAATAATAAATGGGAGGAGGCAACATTATATTATCGAGGAGGAGTGGATTTTTTTGTAAAAACACAAATCTATTCAATAATTAGGATTCAATATAAATACAAATACCTAAAAGCTTGATATATAATGGTTTTATTATATTATTTGGTCGATTCATACATACACCACAAAAAAATAACACATGTTTCAAGCATGATGTTCCTTAACTTCTACATTTCCTAACTTTTACCATTTTAGTTTTCATTATGGTAACTAGCCTTTTTATATAGGTAATTTAACATTTAAGAATAGAAATAAAACGATACTTATTAGAAACTTTTCCTAAAATTGTTTTAAATATGATATATAATTTATAAAATAAAAATCATATTTGTGTGGAAAATTAATTTTAACACAAGCGCATAATATAATCAAAACCCCATTTACCGTTTATCATAGTAACAAAGTTTTTTCTATTTTGGGGTCAATATAATTATTATAGAAAGAAAATTCGTCCATTAATGGAATATAGTTGATATTTTTAAACATATAAAAATAACTTGGAAGAGGATAAGTTTTTTAGGAATTTTAAATCATTTAATAAAATATTATTTTTTAGAAAATATCATTAATATCAATTTTGACACTATTATTTGAAAACAACTTTAAAAAAATCAAGACAAAAGTGGAATTAGAATATATCATTTTAAAAACTGTATGAAATCTTATTTTTATCTAAAAAATTATTAAACACTTTAATTAATTTAATTTATATTAATTTTAATATATATTTTATTAATTATTTTATTTTTCTATTAATTTAATAATTAATGCATTGGGGTTTATTGAGGATTTAAATAATAATATAAGAACTAAAAATAAAAAATAAATTACCCTCATGAAATTTATTTCATTATGATCAGAATTACTATTAATATTTATTAAAATTTTTATTTTTTTCTACAAGTTCACATATAATTGGAATTTAAAAGCAAGAGGGTGAGATTTTGTCCTTTTCTTTAATTAAATTATTTTATTGGTTATTTTCATGTAAAACAATCCCCAATCACATAAAAATAAATACTTTGGAAATTAGGGTCAAAATATTTAAATAAAATAGTAATTGAATGAATTTATATGTAATTTTTACCCTCACCCTTTTATTTTAACCCTCAGTAAACCCGTTTTAAACTTTAACCACAATAATTAATTTTTTCTATTTTTTTATTCATATTCACCAAAAGTTAAGTTTTAATTATTTTATATTATTAATTATGATGATTCAAAATACTAAATACATTTTATCAAATTCCATTCACATAAGTGAAAAAATTAAATTTAATATTAAACCCATAGACGAGATGAAAACACATTTTTCCAAAGTGAAAATCTACCTAATTATATATGGTTTTCATGTGACATTTCTATATGAAATTGGTAAAAATAATATAAATGAGATTAATAAGTATATAATTTAACTAATTTTAATTTTAAATCATTTTAACATGATTTAACTTTGTAAATTATTTAAACAAAAAGGTAATTTTTAATAAAAAACAGTATTTTTCACAATGTACTGAAATATTTACCTTTTTAGAAAATTATCAAAAACTCACCTCATAATAGTTTTAAAATGATGATTCCAAAAAAATTTATTTTTTTCCAATTTTTTTTCTAAAAGTATTAAAAATTAATTTTAATATTTTTTCAAAAAAATAAATAAAAGTTATTTTCTGAGAAAAAGGTATTTTTTAAGCATAAAAAGCCTTTACTAAAAAAATAAATAATTATATATAAATATATTTTCATTTTCTAAATTACTATATAAATAATGTTCAAAATATGTTTATTACTATTCATATTGCCAAATTTAAAATCTTGGTTATCACAGTCAAGTT
Source organism: Viscum album (assembly GCA_963277665.1). NCBI lineage: Eukaryota > Viridiplantae > Streptophyta > Magnoliopsida > Santalales > Viscaceae > Viscum > Viscum album. The sequence goes on from OY728137.1 coordinate 740,971,571, forward strand.
TAAATTAAAATATTAAGAGTATATCACAATTCGTTAAAACTCTGTGTTTCTTGTAACTCTTTAAATTGAAGAAATTACTTTTATTTGGATTTTTTTTCATATAATCTCATAGCGGTACATTCTACACGCCTTGAAATGATTTTTACATTGAAATTATATCACTTTGGTACAAAAAAATTATGATAAATATTCCTCATTACATCCTCAAGTTCGCACGTTGCTTCAACATGCTAGTGGTTTCGACATAAAACATTGACCATGTGAGTGGTATTATTTTGTAAGACGTTCTATGTATGATATAGTATCTCAATCAATTATTCCTCATATGAAATATAATTCTCCTTTTGTATAACCTCTAAATTCATTAAATGTGAAGGATAAGTATGTAATTCCTTAGGTGAGATACATTAAACCCAGTGTGAACTTGAGAATGATTCAGTGGAACTGCAAAAAAATATGCTATTATCCTGATAATCTCAATAATTTATAAGGGAACAAAAAATATAGTGATTAAATTTCCTTCATATCATAAGCACACTTTTATTGTTTTTCATGAATTGATCAATTTCCACTTCATCCCTCCAATTAATATTCATTATAAATTTTACAGTAATAAAGAAGTAAAATCATGATATGATCAATGAGTAATTACTTCATACTATAAATATTTACCAAAACCAAAATGTTTATCACAAGTTATCCAAAAACATGAAAATTTAAACTTAATCCATTCCATAAATAGTTAAATATATGGTTTCCCCATGTCTAAACAAAATTGAAATTGAAAAAATATAGAAATAAGGTCCCTAATTTTAGAAAATAAACTTATCATTAATCCAATAAATAATGAAGTTGATCTTAATTTAACATAAAAAATATGTGAATAAAATGATTATATATTATTCTAAAACATGTTAATATCCTAAATTACCATAAAAACATAACGAAAACATTTCCTTTTAAAAATTAACTCCTTTCTAATTACCTATATAATATCATAGGCTATTGACTATATTCTATAAATCCGAAAATGTTGTGAACTACATCAATGATAACATAAAACAAAATTTTGTAAAATCATTAGTTAGTTCCAAGGTAATCAATACAATCTAATTTAATTAATTCATATCAACAAGATCTGTATACCAACATCATAATCTCAGCATCAGAAAAATATTAAGGGTTATCTTTTCCTTAATCATCTATTTTCTATTAAATATCACTAAACCATTAAATGACTTTTCTAGGTCATCAGTACCATTCAAAAAATTATTACAAATCCCTAATTAAATACTTATATAGAAAATTCCTTATATTTTTCATAATTCTTTAATTTCAAAATATAAAAAATTCAATAATTCTACAATATCCGTAAGCCATTGACTAGGCTTCATCATAATACTCCTTAATACCTTCTTCCTTTCATATGTAATTTATAGTCTCTTTATCATCAATATAAAAACCTTTACTCATACATCCTTTTTGATCTTCTTCTTGATATTTCCCCTGGGAAATCAATTTTCATAATTCCTATACTTTCCCCATTTAAAACATTACACCATTAATGACAACTTTGAGAAAGCTTTATTATCATCAATTTCCTTAACTGAACTTTTCATTTTTACTCAAAAATTACTTCCTATGTTCCCTTCATCTCCACACATAAGAAAAATTCTTATTATATTGAGAGATTACCTTGAGTTCTTATTTCCACATTCTAGAAATATGTGAAACTAAATCATCTTTCCTCTATGCTCTCCACTACCTAAACTCTCAACGAACACTTTAATTATCTTATTTGGTGTGTATAAAAGTTGGTTAAGGTGAAAGTTATTATTCATATATCATTATAATTGATTAGGAATAATTATAATATCCTTCACACAACCTATAATCCCATTTGGGTTATTATAAACACATTGTATATCACATTGAATCTTAACCCACTTTCTCCTGGTTACATTTATTGAATAAAACTAAAAAGCATAGTGTAAGAAACAATATTCATAATGGAAAACCACATAATCATGAAAATTCATTTATTAGATAACTAAATCATGTCTTATTATTTTTGATCTATGAAACTTTAGTTTTAAGCTTGGTTATCCATGATTATAGTATATTCAAATCCTTCTTAATGGTTTTTAATGATTTGTGGATTTACTAAAGTTTTCCCCTAGGAGTGTCAAACCAGGTGCACAATAAGGGAACATTAACCATAGAACAAAATGATGGCTAAGATACAATTGAATAACTTTTTTTGGGGTTGTATCCCCTATATACATCTATGAAAAACTACATCCACTTCTTTTATCTAGAGATGTATTTATTTATATGAAAAAAAACATAATATATTCCTTACAAAAACATAAGGATTTTATCCTATAAATAGACTCATCCTTTGGATTCTTCACTATGGTTTTGTAAACCTAGTTTACAAAGGTTAATTAAACCTACCATTTGATAACAAATATAATGAAATTTTATTTCATACATATATATTACATCTTTTTAGATGAATTATTATTAAATTTTACAAATACACACCGTAGGATCATAACCGTTTAGTATCTTTGGAAAATTGGAAACATAAGCAACCTGTTCATAAGTGAACTATATGATCTCCCACTAAATTCTTCAAAACTAGAACCCTTTTTAGATATTTCATACTTAATACCATTATTCATAGCATGATTAAGGGAAACATACAAAAGGGTTAGCTCAGATGCCCAGTAATGGTAAAAAAGGAAGATATCAACGTAACATAAACATGGGCATATGTGAACAGGATAATAACATGTAGAAACCATACCTTTAATGTCATAGATCATAAACAAAATTCATGGAACAAATCTTGATAGTTTATAAGACATGAATAAAAATTTAACCAAATAAAATATTCCATGAGAGCATAAAATTGGAATAAGACATAGAATTTTGACATATAAAAAATCTTACAACATTTTGAGTATGTTTAAATAGAGGGATTTTAACTAATTTGGTTAGGGAGATGAAATAAGGACTTCAAATAAAATTATATAAATGAAATAAGGTCCATACATGACATTATGGACATGAAAGTAGGTCTATACTTAATAGTATCTAAAAGAATTAAAATCAACATATAACCTTATAGACATGAATGATTTTCCACACACAAAATTGTGAACATGAAATCTGGTTCATGCATTACATAATTAACCCATGAGTTATCCGTCATTACCCAATGAATTGGATTGAGATATAGGTCCCACTCATCACATAATGAAAATCATACATATGTGTTCCAAGAATCATAAAAAATTCATCATATCTGAACCCACAAAATGAAATAGGTTCAATAAAGCATTCATCATATCAAATCCCATTAAATTAAATTGGTTTCAAAAACCTGCCATCATATCTTAACCCATGGAAAAGAAATAGGCTTCAAAAAAATTCCATCATTTCATCATAGAAAAAACTGATCAAAACTGGATGGCTTACATGGTAATATTATCAACATAAAAAAACCACCAAGATAATGAATTTGGATATTATTAAGGAATAATATCACTATGAAGTCTTATGTAACATCAATGGATGTCATCATATATGTAAAATTATTTTAAAAGATCACCGGTAAAAGTTCTTTGGGAAAATAAACCTTTCAGTATGAAAATAATATTTTTAAAACTAAAAGTTAAAAAAAAATTGTAAAAATACTTTTCTTTGAAAATAAACTTCAAAAATTAAAATTTAAACTTTAAAAAATTGAGTGGTAAGGATAGTGAGAAATTCTATTCATGTCACATGTTAGAACCTGACCCTAGTTTCCCGGAGTCGGTGCCTTATTTGATTACGTTGACATACATACAAGGAATGCGAATCCTAAAGGACCAAGTAGTTTAGTATTATTAGAAACAATTTACATACATAAGTTTATCATTACAACTTGAAGGGAATAAAAACACTATTTTATTCCACCAGAAACATCATGTCTCCTAGATTATTCTTGCAAGTCATTCATAAATTATTTCTTCATGCCCTGAGAAAATGAAACATAAGAAAGTGGTGATCTCAAGACCTTAGTAATATTAAGTAATACAATAGATGATAATATTAGCATTAGACATGGTGAATAATTGAAAACACATTCCTTTAATAATAAACTTGAACACATTTTGGAAGGAAAATGAGCTGAGTAAATAAAACCATTATAAAACATAATCATGGGTACACTAATAATCTAATAACCACATGAAATATCAATAGATAAACTCATAATGATGGAATTCATAATTCCGGACATTCTGAATCATTTTGTCAAGGCCTCGACGAAGACGTCTAATGATTAAGGCCTTGGCCAAAATCTATATATCACATTGGGAAAGGCCTCATCAAATTCCTTGTCTATTTGTCTCATGAGATATACCAATGCATCAAGGGGATATAGCGGGCCCCACCCATCACATAATATATCCAATGCATTCCTAATATGAGCGAGGATCAATATAAACAACATATATATTCATATTGAAACTATCATATGAAATATAACTAACTTTCCCCAATCATTAAACATAAAACACTAACCATTCAAAATAATATGGTGAATGGTTTTAGGATAGATCATACACAATAGAGTTAGTAATAAAACATTAAATAAAATATGGTAGATGAATTCATAAATTATTAAACACAATAATACCATGGAATCAACAAGAGTGTTGAATTAGACGAAAACACTCTTATAAAATCATTAAGCAATTCTTGGGATAAATACTCTTTTATTTTGAAAAGAAGAGTTATTTTGAAAAAATATTTGTATAAAACCATAAGTGAATTAATATAGTATTTTAATAATAAAATGAGTGATTTTATAGGGATAATAGTTCCCAAAAACTGATTATAGACTTCCCTTTAAAATAGATAAGAATTTGAGAAATTCCCTTGAATCAGGCTTGTATTTTTGAAACAGTTTTGAAAGTTCCTTTTAAAATGTGTATCTATATATAAAATAATGAAGGGTTATGGTGTGTATACATATGTATAATACTCATAATTAATTTATGAGGAGTACATAACAATACATAAGAATTTCATCAAGGATATTAGACAATAAAAGTAACCCAAATGAAAATAGCAGTTCGGGTGGAAAACCATTACCTTAACTCCAAACGTGTTACGCACTTGTACTTAAGCTCCTGGAATTTGAAATTATACTTGTTAATAAATTATTTAAGAACCTATTATTCATGTATTTAGTTTACCATAATTATGGTTATTTCATTTATGTCTTTATTTACAAGTTATTGTATTGAATTTCATCGTTCTCGAGTGTTCGTTTCCTTTATTTTCATATTAGGTTCACTTGCTTTTAAGTAATGATGTGGAATGGATGTAACTATCCATAATTGAAATTAAATAATATTTATGAACATACATAATTTCTAATTTCAATTTCTATCAATTGGTTACATGGAATGAAGTTGAATCATTAGGTGACAACCACTTCGATTATTCGGCTGTATTTGGATTATTATTAACTAGTTTGTCATATAACTTAATTATATGTACATATTTTGGTTCATGAATATTAATTATGTTATAATACATATATTATAGTCTGGTTCAACCATAAATATGGTTACATGATCAGTAATGAATAAGAAATTGAAGAAATAAACTTCATCTTCCACGAATGCTATAAATTGGAACCTCATGGATGTTGATTTAGTTTATAAAAATAAAAGGGAGAGAGTAAGAATATTTATGATGGTTCTTCCATTCACATGATATATATACAGTATATATATTATACTGGATTTATCATGATCATTTTGACAGATGAGGTGAGGATAGGATAACAAAAGAAGATAAATTGAAATGAAACCAAATGAAAAAGAAGGGTACTTTACCTTTTGAAATAACCTCCTTGAGAAACTCCTTAAGGAAAGGGGTTTTGGTATTTTTGCAAGACCAGAAGCTTCTTGGACGTGGGGAGAAACTAGGGAAGGGTAATTGTTCATAACTTTGAGGATCCTCAAGGCTAAGAGGAGTAAAGAGAAGAGGGAGTGGTGAGGGGTTTTTACAGTGGAGGAGAGGAGTAAATTTTGAATATTTAATTCATTATTTTATTATTTCACTCAAGACAACCAATATTGTTGTTTCATGTGACCCCTAACAGTAATAAGTGAATATGAGTTTGAACCAAGTGTCCTTTAATCACTTATGATTTCATAAATATTGTATTTAACTGATAATATGTATATACAACATTTTATTGTATTTCACTATTAATGAAAAATTTTAGAATTTCCAAAAAATCCCAAAAATTCACCCCTACCATTTTTCGATGTGTATAATTCAAAAGTGAAGTCCATTTTTCAAAAATAATTTTCTAAATATTATTAATTTAATTTTTAAATAAGGTCATAGTTAATTTGAAAAATAACAATCATGAAGTGCAATTAGTTTTATGTGACATTAAAAAATTAATTAAGATCCCATTATCATATTACCTTAAGAAAATAAAATAATAATATCAGTTACTATTCATAAGGGTCATATTAGTATTCATATTACTATTCATAAGGTTATGTTACTATTCACCAAAAATCATGTTTGTTCTATCAGACTCTAAATGACTTACTGAACACAACTCTAGATGACCATTTTTTGAAATTCAAAACACAGAAGATGCAAAGTTGTGTTTAATGGATATATTATAAAATTTAATTCTATATTTATTTTAATAACCATGGGGTGTTACATTCTCCCCTCCTTATAAAAATTTCATCTTTGAAATTCACAGAATATTACCTAAAAAGATTCGGGTATGTCCTTAACATAAGATCCTTAGGCTCCCATGTTGCTTTCTCCATATCATGGTTCCTCCATAGAACCTTTACCAGTCAAGTCATCCGATTTCTCAATACTTGTTCTCTAGTATCAAGAATCTTGATAGGCTCTTCACAATAATATAGATCGGGCTCAAGTTCCACTTCTTCATAAGTGAGTACATGTGTTGGGTTTGGAAAGTAATTTCTTAACATTGACACATGGAACACAATGTGAACCTTGGAGAGAATTGGCGGCATTTCCAAATGGTAATATACATCTCCAATTCGGTCCAAAATTTCAAATGGACTGATGTACCTGAGACTTAATTTTCCCTTCTTACCGAATCGTATAATACCCTTCCATGGAGATACGTTTAAGAAAACATGATCACCTTCTTGAAAATCCAAATCCTTCCTTCGGTTATCTGCATAGCTCTTTTGCCTACTTTGATTTATTTTTATATGGTTCTGTATAATCTTCACCATCTACATTGTTTCTTCAACATGTTCTGGTCCCACGATCTTTCTTTCACCAACATAATCCAAGAAAGTTGGTGTATGACATATCCTCCCATATAATGCTTCATAGGGTGCCATCTGAATACTTGAATAAAAGATATTGTTGTAGGAAAATTCTATGAGAGGTAAATACTGATCCCACATGACTTGATAATCAAGTGAACAAGACCTCAACATGTATTCCAATGTCTGAATAGTCTGTTCTGATTGTCCATCAGTTTGTGGGTGGTAGGCAATGCTCAAACAAAGACCAACATCTAGGGACTTTTGAAGACTCTTCCAGAATCTTGATGTAAAACATGGATCACGATCATAAACAATCGATAGGGGCACTCAATGAAGTCTCAAAACTTCATTAATATATAGTCTTACTGTACGTTCAAGTGGTAGATCTTCTCTTATAGAAAGAAAATATTCTTAACATAGTAAGATGATCAACAATGAACCATATTCCATCGTTCCTTCTAGGAGTCTTTGGTAGTCCCATGACAAAGTCCATCGTGATATTATCCCATTTCCACTCAGGTATGGGAAGGGGGTTCATGAATCCACCAGGATGTTGTCTTCCTTCCTTCACCAATTGAAAAACTAAACACCTCGAAACGTAATCAGCAATCTCCCTCTTCATGTGGTCCCACCAAAAATGTTCCTTCAAATCTCTATACATCTTGTTGCTACCTAGGTGTATATAGAAATTGGAACTATGAGCATCATCCAACAATTCCATTTTTAGATAAGGTATATCGGGAACACAAAGTCTCTTCCCAAATTTCAAAATTCTATATTCATATACGAATTCACCCAATCTCCCATCATTCACAGATTTAATCTTCTCTTGAAACTCCTCATCATCAGCCTAAGAACTTTTTATCCTTTCTAATAAAGATGGTTTGGAAACCATTTTAAAAAGAATTGATGTTTCACCTTACATGGTTATTCCCATATCCATCTTTACTGGATCTATGAAAATTAGATCCCTTTCAACTCTCATCTTGTTCAAAACTCCATGATCCTTTCTGCTCAAAAAATATGCCACCTTATTTTCCTTCCTCGAGTGGTAGTGTATCGTGCAATCAAAATCCATGATTAGTTAAAGCCATATCCTTTGCCTCATGTTGAGTTCTTTTTTGAGAAAATATACTTCAAAATCTTGTGATCAATATAAATCTTACATTTTCACCATAGAGATAATGTCTCCATATCTTCAAATAAAATATTACAGAAACTACGACAACCCTGCTTTTATTACAAACTTAAACATGATTTATTACATAAAAATTCACTTGATACAACAAAGAAGATCGATAGGTTTAGTGTATTTGGGGATTAGGACCATTACATAAAAACTTAAAACATGAAATACAACATCTTTATTGAAAACATCCTTTACATGACCACTACATTCCCTCATACTTAGCATTGCATGGGATAACCTGAGGACATGCATAAGAAAAGGGTGAGCTATAAAGCCCAGTAATGGAGTACACATGGAATAACATGAGGAGTAAAATACATTTTAGAAAATAGGCATATAAATAGATCATAAAATAAACATGAACATAAAGGCATGATAAAACATGATAATCATAACATGGAAATGTGGCAACAATACTTAACATGGAATTAGCATGAGCCAAGGCTCATTGCACATAGAGCATGAGTAAATCCTCATTGCACATGAAGCACGAGTAAACCCTCATTTCACTTGAATTAGAATGATTCAACACTCATTGAACATGACGTATCATGATACTATACTTTACCCAATGCATTAGAGCGCTATAAGGGCGCACCCTTCTTAAACATTTCATTTCATGCATAAGTGTGCCACATGGATCATAAAACATGGATTCATAAAACATACTCATTTATTCCACGATAAAGGAATGTGGAATTAATAAATGAAACTTTGTAATAAATAATTAAAGGTGCATAAAGGTGGATACCCTTGATGGAGAAATGGGTATGGTATCCACTACACAATGGCATTGACTTAGAAAATCGGTGTGATTTCGGCAGCGTAACGGCGTGACATAAGAATTTATAAAAATGGTTGATGAGAGAGAAATGGCTTCCTCATAAAATTTAAATGAAATGGAAAGTAAGTAGGTCATATAGATACATGTCCCAAAAATTTTAATGGAATTTATATTCATGATACAAAATTGCTTGAATGTAAAAGAAGAGAGAGAAGTTCCTTTCAGAATTTTGGCGTAGTAACGGGTGTACATAGGAGGCAATTAATGAGAGAGAAAGGGGTCTCACATAATTCAAAAAATAATAGGTCAGTATGGGGGAGGTTTTAAACCATACCCCAACATTCATAATTGAAATTAAAAGGGAAATACAACTTAAATAAAATTGACAAAAATGAGAAAGGAAGAAAAAACCCTTATTTGGAAGTGTGCTTCCAAGGGCTAGAGAGAGGCTTGTGAGAGGCTTCATGGGAGCTTGTGGAACCTTGGTAGGATTCTAGAGAGATTAGAGCAGAGGTTGGATGAAGTCCGTGGGCTTTGAATGTAACAGCCCGAGATTTTATAAAAAATATTCTTTTTTATTTCACTAATGTCTTGTGTTGTACGCTACACCAAAAGGAGCTTCCACAACACGCATCCTTGACTTGCCTTGCATTACACGCAATCACAACCTTCCTCGATAGCGTGTGTGGTACGTAATACTGAGTTTTACGAAACAATGATATGCTATTAAAATATTATTAAAACTAGCCGTTATGAATAGTAGTAACCACTTTTTAAAACTCTGTAAATCTTATTTTTCAAAATGAACTTCATTTTTGGATTCGGAGTATCGAATTTAGCCTAAGGTGAAATTTTGGTACTTTTCGGATAACTTTCATATTCTGATGAATAGTGAAAATTACTAAATTATAATTAAAAACAACTTTTTTAATTGAAATAATTAATAGTGATAAATTATTAATTTGAGTGGTTTTAAAGTATATTTAGAATATATTTTTACAATTTAATACAATGTTGGTCATTGGATGTAATTTCACATTTAAACCAGACATAATCAAGTGTCAATCTTTTGATAGATATTGTTTCTTAAAAACACGCTATTTGTTTTAACAGCGGGATTTAATTATAAAATTAATTAATGAAAATTCTATGATATGAATTTGGTAAAATAGACTTCATTTTTGAATTCGGAATATGAAATATAGCTTAGGATGAAATTTTGGCATTGTTCTGAAAAACATCAATTTTTTATGAATAGTGAAACTACTAAGTGGTAGTTAAAAAAATTAATTTCTTCATAAATCTTAATTTTACCGCTTCTGTGAATGGAATTTCAAAAATCCGAGAGACACGGTTGATGTCAGTAAGTAAAATGTGGTTCAATGAGATGAAAATAATTTTTGGTGAATAGTAACTTTTTACTTTTTTTTACCACGGTTAATAGTAAATAGGGTAACTAAGGGTAAATATGATATTACTATTACCCTAACACATGTCCTAATTCTATTGGATAAGTGTAATTCGACCAAAAACAACCTTATGAATATAATATGACCATTTAGGTCCACTTGGATTAGATTATGACATTTAATATTATATTATTTAATGAATAGTTAAAATAGTTAAAATCAAAGTTTAATAACTAAAACATTTTTAATATGGGGTTATACATAAGATAAATTAGACTATAAATATTCATTAGAAATCTAAAAAGATTTCCTACATAATGATATTTTATTTATAATTTTTAGACTTTAAATAAATTAATTTATTTATGACACAACGATGATGCAGTAATTATCCTTTTAAGGAAATATTAACATAATTGATGTTATAAATGCTCAAATGAATGTAATTTGAGACTTTTTATGAATTACAATAATTTTCTAGGTTACTATGATATATTAGTGTTGATTTAATAAACTTGGTTCGAACATATAATTCTGTTATGACTTTCACAAAAATCATATATCAAATAGTGTCAAAATTGACACAAAATAGTTTTTAAATCAAATATTATATTATTAATTGTTATTTTATTCCTAAAAATCTAAGGTTCGGCCAAATGACTTAGATAAGGATATGTATATTAATAATAAACAATTCGGGGTTCTTTTGGCATGTTATAGTAAGTGTATTAACCATATAGTGAAAGAAAACAAAAAGACACGGTAAAAGTTAAATTATTTAACTTAGAGTTAAATCTAATTGATAAGGTTAAAATAAGAACCTAAACTTGTCTAAATCCTATTGGTTGATAGGATTTCGACCCATCCCCACTTTATCTTCGAAATAATACCCTTTGGAACCATTATAAACCGATTTTGACCTTAATATAAAATAATATTTTGAGATATTCCTAAGGTGCCCCTCTCCTCCCTTATAAAAGGACACCTCCTCCCCCTCCTCCTCACACCAATTTGAGCACTCAAGCTCGGCCAAACCCTGCCAAAATCTCTTCTCCACTTCCCTAGAAACATCCTAGAGGTTCTGGTCTTCCTCAAAGACCAATTTTAGTGCCCTAAGAGGAGGTCTCAAAGAGGCACTTCAAAGAAGAGGTAATTACCGTTACCAATTCTTTCATCTTTATTTCTTCTCCCACTTCTTCTTCTTAGTTTGTTTCATTATGAAGTAATAACATCAGTATCACTCATATACTGATATGTTATTATAAGTATGAAACAAACCTATTTCACCATCTATCCATCCTATGGAAAAAGAAATCACCGCGCGTGCGTACGTACGGAATACCGTCTCCACGCCGTGGTGTAATCTATTTTCCACCAGCACCTTACATGGATGGGTATAATGGTGTAAAGAATAACTATAAATAGTTATTAAAACATCATATTGATTCTGATATATTGTATAATCCACTCCAATTCAATTCAATATTTATAGAAATGATATCATCGCCCGTGCGTACGTACGGACTACCGTCTCCACGACGCGATGAGATTCATTCTCCATGTTAACCATTTAAGAATGATTATAATGTATATATAAGAAATAATAATGAAATATATGACATTATAAAGCTACTGGATTTATGTATATATATACATATGTATGTCATCTACTTAATTCCATTTCAAGACAATAAGGAAAGGAAAACAGCGTTCATGCGTACGTACGGACTACCGTCTCCATGAACGGTGTTTTTCATTTTATTTATCTACCTATTATATATATATATATACTGAATATATATGATATATAAATCATATTTTATATTCTGGAAGTGAGTAAATCATGATATAAGTAATAATGATGTCAAGAACAACAAGTCAAAACACCTACGATAAATGAAACGATTTTACCCAAAACGCTTCTTTAACATGGAATTTACAAAAGAACAGGTAATATAATGTCATAAGTGAACCATATATGATATCATAACAATTAATATGATTCTGTAATAAGTCAATAACATGATTTAAATCATTATACAGGAGGTTCGGACACTTACAAAGCAAGTCGGACCTAAGGTAAGGGAAATATCACACTCTCATTTTTATCCGAGATTGTTTATACTTTGGTATTTACTGGGGTGTATTTTATCATCCACATCCATGTTTCCTCAACATTTAATATTTATAAAATAGTTTATATCCAATTTTACCCTTTGGTGAGTTTTTAGTAAAAGATATGAAAGGAATATTTTGTCGTTATTCGTACGAGGTACTTTTTGAATTTTTCGACAAAAGTACGAAGAATGTTTTTAACTTATAAGACACGAACGGATTTTTACGGTTTTATAAATCCTTATTTTCATGAAGCTTCCTCCAAAATATTTCATGAATATTTTCAATAAAATATATTTCTTTTAAAATTGCATGATGTTTTGTGAAAAGAAATTGATTTTGAAGAAGAAAGGATATTTTCCTCAAGAATTCAATTCAAGTGTTTTATCAAAATTACTTTCCATCTAAGATAATAAAGGGTTCTGTTTCTATCCATATTTTTCCATTGATTTGACTATGTTGTGATGGAATTATGTTTATGAATTCCTTTATCTTATATGAATGGTTTTATGATGTCATGTTGTTTAAGAATCCAATTTTTATTACATGGGTTATGCAATGATGTATGATTTATGATTTTGTGGCACACATAAGAATGGTATAATTATGAGATGGGTGGAACCTATATCTCCCTCCAATGCATTGGGTAAAGATTTTATATCTCATGAGATAGACATGGCTGGAATGGTAGGTTATACCGGTTTAGTGAAACAGGACTGAAACGAGGGTTACTCGATTCAGAAAGGGACTTTGTCCACTAAGATAGTCTTGGCAATGAGTCTTGACTAACAAGAAATGATTCCCTATGATTATGTGTGAATGCCACAAAGTTTCATGTTTTATGTTATGATTATTGTGATTACATTTCACTGCCCTGATTTACCCCATGTTATGAAATTATGATCTCTTTTGCAGGTTAAGATTTCCAAAAGTTATGTGCTTATGTATATGATGTGATTGATATTTCTTTTGTTTACCCTTACTGAGCATTTGAGCTTACCCTTTTATGTTTTCTTTTCCCCAGGATATAAAGAAAGGTTTTAGGTATAAAAAAAAGATGATCTTTATGGGAGATGTTGAAGATCTTTCACCACGATTAGAAGATTATATTCCGAGTTTCCAAAGACACTAAACTATTACGGTCCTTGTGTGTGTGTTTTTGTTATGTACTAAGTATTCCGAAAATGTAATGTAATGTCCATGTACGTCAAGATACGGGTCTCTACAGTTGGTATCAGAGGAAAGGTTTAGTCAACCTTTGGAAACTAGGATGCGAAAACGTTAGTTAGATCCCTAGAGATATTTCTAAGGTATGTCTAGGGATGTCTCTAAGGTTAAGTATACGTATAGGTTATAGTCCTAGAATTGCGCTAACGATCTTCGAATTTAACCTAAGATGTTAGATATTGAGGGTACTACCCCTTTATTATGTTGTTTTCCCTAGCATGATTTTTGCCTCTCATACTATTCTTTTGGGGTTTTAGACGATGGCTGGAACCCGAAGGAACCGTGTTAATGCGGAATGTGATGGGCAATGCAATGATTGTCCCCCTGAGCAACCAAACGATATGGGAGCCGGAATGCAAAATCTTGTAGCCATGCTCACACAACTTTCTCAAGCTATGAATCATGCAGGACTTCCAAACGAGCAAAGGAAGGAGCAACATTCTGTTGAATCCTTCATGAGGCAGCGTCCACCTTCTTTCAGTGGGTCTACTGATCCATTAGTTGCTGAACAATGGATTAGTACTACTGAAAAGATATTTTCGGTTCTTCAATGTTCTGAACATGATAAAGTCATCCTAGCAGTGTATCATTTGGAAGGAGATGCTGATCAATGGTGGAATCTTATTAAGAATACGAGGCAAAGGGATGAAATTGAGTCTATGGAATGGGACGAGTTCAAGAACTTATTTTTCAATAAGTACTTCCCTCGTATTCTCCGAACAAAGATAGAGAAAGAGTTTCTTGAACTGAAGCAAAGGGATGATGAATCTGTTGGTACCTATGAAGAGAATTTTACAAGACTTGCAAGGTACGCTTCTGGTATTATCATCCAACCTGAAAGTAAAGTTGATCGATTTTTCAGTGGCTTAAAACCAAATCTTCGAAGGGCATTAACTATAAGAGACTTCAGTAGCTATGAAGAAATTGTGTGTTGTGCTATCAAGGTAGAAATGGAAGTTGGTGTTACATATCCATCTCATGGGTTTGACGAGAAACGAAATATGGAGTTCAAGGAGAAAACTCAGAATAATGGTGAAAAGAAGATGAATGTTTCCTTATGCACAAAGTGTGGAAAGAAGCATGGTGGAGATTGTCTTAAAGGGACTAGAAAATGTTTTAAGTGTGGAAAAGAAGGTCATCGAGCAGCTGAGTGTCGAAGTAATGGAAAATGGGATTCTAATGAAGTGAATAAAGCAAACACTGCAGAGAACGTACAACCAACACTTCAATGCTTCAAGTGCAAGGAAATGGGGCATTATGCTAATAAATGCCCTAATCCAAGGGTTAGTGATGATCGACATGAGCAACCGCTTAAGGCAAAGGACAAAGGGAAGTCACATGCGATCACTATTGGCAATGTTGAATATGACAACGATGTGGTGGAATGATTAAGTGTTTATGTAATGGGATTCCAAAATAATGTTGTATCTTGGAATATTGGAATATTTATGTATTGGTCTAATGTGGTATTCAAAGTGATTGAGATATTATGCGCATAATGAAGGGAAAACGAGAAAATGAAATGTTTAACAGTATTCATGAGCTCATGATTGATATAAGGACTAAGTGATATCATGGTTTGAGTATATAGAATTTTGAGGATTTTGGTATGTGGAAAGTGTTAACTTTTAACTGCACTCATGTTTTCACTAAGGTATTCAAGAGAATACACGATTAAGGACTTTTAATGTTTGGAATGTGACCAACAAGACATATCTTATGATATGTGGGGATCAACGACAGTATTAAATCCCTGGTAATCGTTGTCACTATATTATGAGAGTGGACTGCAGTATTATGTATAAGCCTAAAGATTAGACTGGATTATGTTGGACATAAGTTAGTATTGTTTGTTTTTTCGATATTATTGATGGGATGTTATATAGTTTTGGAAAAAGGACAACCTGCAGGATGGGTGACAGCCCATCGCTTCGGACAAGGCTGTGGGAATCGAACCCACAACCGAAGTGCGACTGGCCTTTATCGCCTACCACTGACCTACAGGAAGTCCTTGTTTAGTAGAAACTAGTTTTATTATATTAAGCAGTATGATATATGAAGTATAAGTCCATTTTAGGAACCATATATGATTAATCTCACTATAGATCGACTTATGCATATAATTTTTGCTAACCTTTTGTTTGAGACAGATGGAATGACCCATCATTCTATCACATGATCTGCTAATAACAAATTCAACTTCATTTATTTAAGAGATGAAGTGGAAATTGTTCAAGGCACGAACAACAGTGAGATTGTACCAAAATAAAGTAAGTATTTATTCTAATTCAAATTTTCAACTTTAGGGAAATGATCTTGAAAACCAAAAATGTTGTCCTAGTGATCTTATACCTGATGAATCAGATGGTACCTTATATCATCACAAATCTATGGATTTGTGATTACTGGCTTTTCCATAGCCATGTTCTCTACCACTCTCCATCAGAACATGATGGTTAGATTTCTCTTCCATATCCATATTTTCACCTATGTGGAAACCAAATGATTAGTTTATTTGGGTAACCGTTACGTTTCATACTTTTGTTTTTAAAGATTGGTTTTGATATTCCTTTTTACGATGTGGGTTTCTGTTAAAGAAACTTTCTAATAGTAAACCATTTATAACCCCGACGAATTTCGAGGGCGAAATTCATTTTAAGGGGGGTAGAATGTAACAGCCCGAGATTTTATGAAAAATATTCTTTTTTATTTCACTAATGTCTTGTGTTGTACGCTACACCAAAAGGAGCTTGCACAACACGCATCCTTGACTTGCCTTGCATTACACGCAATCGCAACCTTCCTCGATAGCGTGTGTGGTACGTAATACTGAGTTTTACGAAACAATGATATGCTATTAAAATATTATTAAAACTAGCCGTTATGAATAGTAATAACCACTTTTTAAAACTCTGTAAATCTTATTTTTCAAAATGAACTTCATTTTTGGATTCGGAGTATCGAATTTAGCCTAAGGTGAAATTTTGGTACTTTTCGGATAACTTTCATATTCTGATGAATAGTGAAAATTACTAAATTATAATTAAAAACAACTTTTTGAATTGAAATAATTAATAGTGATAAATTATTAATTTGAGTGGTTTTAAAGTATATTTAGAATATATTTTTACAATTTAATACAATGTTGGTCATTGGATGTAATTTCACATTTAAACCAGACATAATCAAGTGTCAATCTTTTGATAGATATTGTTTCTTAAAAACACGCTATTTGTTTTAACAGCGGGATTTAATTATAAAATTAATTAATGCAAATTCTATGATATGAATTTGGTAAAATAGACTTCATTTTTGAATTCGGAATATGAAATATAGCTTAGGATGAAATTTTTGCATTGTTCTGAAAAACATCAATTTTTGATGAATAGTGAAACTACTAAGTGGTAGTTAAAAAAATTAATTTCTTCATAAATCTTAATTTTACCGCTTCTGTGAATGGAATTTCAAAAATCCGAGAGACACGGTTGATGTCAGTAAGTAAAATGTGGTTCAATGAGATGAAAATAATTTTTGGTGAATAGTAACTTTTTACTTTTTTTTACCACGGTTAATAGTAAATAGGGTAACTAAGGGTAAATATGATATTACTATTACCCTAACACATGTCCTAATTCTATTGGATAAGTGTAATTAGACCAAAAACAACCTTATGAATATAATATGACCATTTAGGTCCACTTGGATTAGATTATGACATTTAATATTATATTATTTAATGAATAGTTAAAATAGTTAAAATCAAAGTTTAATAACTAAAACATTTTTAATATGGGGTTATACATAAGATAAATTCGACTATAAATATTCATTAGAAATCTAAAAAGATTTCCTACATAATGATATTTTATTTATAATTTTTAGACTTTAAATAAATTAATTTATTTATGACACAACGATGATGCAGTAATTACCCTTTTAAGGAAATATTAACATAATTGATGTTATAAATGCTCAAATGAATGTAATTTGAGACTTTTTATGAATTACACTAATTTTCTAGGTTACTATGATATATTAGTGTTGATTTAATAAACTTGGTTCGAACATATAATTCTGTTATGACTTTCACAAAAATCATATATCAAATAGTGTCAAAATTGACACAAAATAGTTTTTAAATCAAATATTATATTATTAATAGTTATTTTATTCCTAAAAATCTAAGGTTCGGCCAAATGACTTAGATAAGGATATGTATATTAATAATAAACAATTTGGGGTTCGTTTGGCATGTTATAGTAAGTGTATTAACCATATAGTGAAAGAAAACAAAAAGACACGGTAAAAGTTAAATTATTTAACTTAGAGTTAAATCTAATTGATAAGGTTAAAATAAGAACCTAAACTTGTCTAAATCCTATTGGTTGATAGGATTTCGACCCATCCCCACTTTATCTTCGAAATAATACCCTTTGGAACCATTATAAACCGATTTTGACTTTAATATAAAATAATATTTTGAGATATTCCTAAGGTGCCCCTCTCCTCCCTTATAAAAGGACACCTCCTCCCCCTCCTCCTCACACCAATTTGAGCACTCAAGCTCGGCCAACCCCTGCCAAAATCTCTTCTCCACTTCCCTAGAAACATCCTAGAGGTTCTGGTCTTCCTCAAAGACCAATTTTAGTGCCCTAAGAGGAGGTCTCAAAGAGGCACTTCAAAGAAGAGGTAATTACCGTTACCAATTCTTTCATCTTTATTTCTTCTCCCACTTCTTCTTCTTAGGTTGTTTCATTATGAAGTAATAACATCAGTATCACTCATATACTGATATGTTATTATATGTATGAAACAACCCTATTTCACCATCTATCCATCCTATGGAAAAAGAAATCACCGCGCGTGCGTACGTACGGAATACCGTCTCCACGCCGTGGTGTAATCTATTTTCCACCACCACCTTACATGGATGGGTATAATGGTGTAAAGAATAACTATACATAGTTATTAAAACATCATATTGATTCTGATATATTTTATAATCCACTCCAATTCAATTTAATATTTATAGAAATGATATCATCGCCCGTGCGTACGTACGGACTACCGTCTCCACGACGCGATGAGATTCATTCTCCATGTTAACCATTTAAGAATGATTATAATGTATATATAAGAAATAATAATGAAATATATGACATTATAAAGCTACTGGATTTATGTATATATATACATATGTATGTCATCTACTTAATTCCATTTCAAGACAATAAGGAAAGGAAAACAGCGTTCATGCGTACGTACGGACTACCGTCTCCATGAACGGTGTTTTTCATTTTATTTATCTACCTATTATATATATATATATACTGAATATATATGATATATAAATCATATTTTATATTCTGGAAGTGAGTAAATCATGATATAAGTAATAATGATGTCAAGAACAACAAGTCAAAACACCTACGATAAATGAAATGATTTTACCCAAAACGCTTCTTTAACCTGGAATTTACAAAAGAACGGGTAATATAATGTCATAAGTGAACCATATATGATATCATAACAATTAATATGATTCTTTAATAAGTCAATAACATGATTTAAATCATTATACAGGAGGATCGGACACTTACAAAGCAAGTCGGACCTAAGGTAAGGGAAATATCACAATCTCATTTTTATCCGAGATTGTTTATACTTTGGTATTTACTGGGGTGTATTTTATCATCCACATCCATGTTTCCTCAACATTTAATATTTATAAAATAGTTTATATCCAATTTTACCCTTTGGTGAGTTTTTAGTAAAAGATATGAAAGGAATATTTTGTCGTTATTCGTACGAGGTACTTTTTGACTTTTTCGACAAAAGTACGAAGAATGTTTTTAACTTATACGACACGAACGGATTTTTACGGTTTTATAAATCCTTATTTTCATGAAGCTTCCTCCAAAATATTTCATGACTATTTTCAATAAAATATATTTCTTTTAAAATTGCATGATGTTTTGTGAAAAGAAATTGATTTTGAAGAAGAAAGGATATTTTCCTCAAGAATTCAATTCAAGTGTTTTATCAAAATTACTTTCCATCTAAGATAATAAAGGGTTCTGTTTCTATCCAT
The DNA here is from genome assembly GCA_963277665.1 of Viscum album. Lineage (NCBI taxonomy): Eukaryota > Viridiplantae > Streptophyta > Magnoliopsida > Santalales > Viscaceae > Viscum > Viscum album. The sequence continues at coordinate 740,991,735 of OY728137.1, forward strand.
ATTTTTCCATTGATTTGACTATGTTGTGATGGAATTATGTTTATGAATTCCTTTATCTTATATGAATGGTTTTATGATGTCATGTTGTTTAAGAATCCCATTTTTATTACATGGGTTATGCAATGATGTATGATTTATGATTTTGTGGCACACATAAGAATGGTATCATTATGAGATGGGTGGGACCTATATCTCCCTCCAATGCATTGGGTAAAGATTTTATATCTCATGAGATAGACATGGCTGGAATGGTAGGTTATACCGGTTTAGTGAAACAGGACTGAAACGAGGGTTACTCGATTCAGAAAGGGACTTTGTCCACTAAGATAGTCTTGGCAATGAGTCTTGACTAACAAGAAATGATTCTCTATGATTATGTGTGAATGCCACAAAGTTTCATGTTTTATGTTATGATTATTGTGATTACATTTCACTGCCATGATTTACCCCATGTTATGAAATTATGATCTCTTTTGCAGGTTAAGATTTCCAAAAGTTATGTTCTTATGTATATGATGTGATTGATATTTCTTTTGTTTACCCTTACTGAGCATTTGAGCTCACCCTTTTATGTTTTCTTTTCCCCAGGATATAAAGAAAGGTTTTAGGTATAAAAAAAAGATGATCTTTATGGGAGATGTTGAAGATCTTTCACCACGATTAGAAGATTATATTCCGAGTTTCCAAAGACACTAAACTATTACGGTCCTTGTGTGTGTGTTTTTGTTATGTACTAAGTATTCCGCAAATGTAATGTAATGTCCATGTACGTCAAGATACGGGTCTCTACAGTTGGTATCAGAGGAAAGGTTTAGTCAACCTTTGGAAACTAGGATGCGAAAACGTTAGTTAGATCCCTAGAGATATTTCTAAGGTATGTCTAGGGATGTCTCTAAGGTTAAGTATACGTATAGGTTATAGTCCTAGAATTGCGCTAACGATCTTCGAATTTAACCTAAGATGTTAGATATTGAGGGTACTACCCCTTTATTATGTTGTTTTCCCTAGCATGATTTTTGCCTCTCATACTATTCTTTTGGGGTTTTAGACGATGGCTGGAACCCGAAGGAACCGTGTTAATGCGGAATGTGATGGGCAATGCAATGATTGTCCCCCTGAGCAACCAAACGATATGGGAGCCGGAATGCAAAATCTTGTAGCCATGCTCACACAACTTTCTCAAGCTATGAATCATGCAGGACTTCCAAACGAGCAAAGGAAGGAGCAACATTCTGTTGAATCCTTCATGAGGCAGCGTCCACCTTCTTTCAGTGGGTCTACTGATCCATTAGTTGCTGAACAATGGATTAGTACTACTGAAAAGATATTTTCGGTTCTTCAATGTTCTGAACATTATAAAGTCATCCTAGCAGTGTATCGTTTGGAAGGAGATGCTGATCAATGGTGGAATCTTATTAAGAATACGAGGCAAAGGGATGAAATTGAGTCTATGGAATGGGACGAGTTCAAGAACTTATTTTTCAATAAGTACTTCCCTCGTATTCTCCGAACAAAGATGGAGAAAGAGTTTCTTGAACTGAAGAAAAGGGATGATGAATCTGTTGGTACCTATGAAGCGAATTTTACAAGACTTGCAAGGTACGCTTCTGGTATTATCATCCAACCTGAAAGTAAAGTTGATCGATTTTTCAGTGGCTTAAAACCAAGTCTTCGAAGGGCATTAACTATAATAGACTTCAGTAGCTATGAAGAAATTGTGTGTTGTGCTATCAAGGTAGAAATGGAAGTTGGTGTTACATATCCATCTCATGGGTTTGACAAGAAACGAAAGATGGAGTTCAAGGAGAAAACTCAGAATAATGGTGAAAAGAAGATGAATGTTTCCTTATGCACAAAGTGTGGAAAGAAGCATGGTGGAGATTGTCTTAAAGGGACTAGAAAATGTTTTAAGTGTGGAAAAGAAGGTCATCGAGCAGCTGAGTGTCGAAGTAATGGAAAATGGGATTCTAATGAAGTGAATAAAGCAAACACTGCAGAGAACGTACAACCAACACTTCAATGCTTCAAGTGCAAGGAAATGGGGCATTATGCTAATAAATGCCCTAATCCAAGGGTTAGTGATGATCGACATGAGCAACCGCTTAAGGCAAAGGACAAAGGGAAGTCACATGCGATCACTATTGGCAATGTTGAATATGACAACGATGTGGTGGAATGATTAAGTGTTTATGTAATGGGATTCCAAAATAATGTTGTATCTTGGAATATTGGAATATTTATGTATTGGTCTAATGTGGTATTCAAAGTGATTGAGATATTATGCGCATAATGAAGGGAAAACGAGAAAATGAAATGTTTAACAGTATTCATGAGCTCATGATTGATATAAGGACTAAGTGATATCATGGTTTGAGTATATAGAATTTTGAGGATTTTGGTATGTGGAAAGTGTTAACTTTTAACTGCACTCATGTTTTCACTAAGGTATTCAAGAGAATACACGATTAAGGACTTTTAATGTTTGGAATGAGACCAACAAGACATATCTTATGATATGTGGGGATCAACGACAGTATTAAATACCTGGTAATCGTTGTCACTATATTATGAGAGTGGACTGCAGTATTATGTATAAGCCTAAAGATTAGACTGGATTATGTTGGACATAAGTTAGTATTGTTTGTTTTTTCGATATTATTGATGGGATGTTATATAGTTTTGGAAAAAGGACAACCTGCAGGACGGGTGACAGCCCATCGCTTCGGACAAGGCTGTGGGAATCGAACCCACAACCGAAGTGCGACTGGCCTTTATCGCCTACCACTGACCTACAGGAAGTCCTTGTTTAGTAGAAACTAGTTTTATTATATTAAGCAGTATGATATATGAAGTATAAGTCCATTTTAGGAACCATATATGATTAATCTCACTATAGATCGACTTATGCATATAATTTTTGCTAACCTTTTGTTTGAGACAGATGGAATGACCCGTCATTCTATCACATGATCTGCTAATAACAAATTCAACTTCATTTATTTAAGAGATGAAGTGGAAATTGTTCAAGGCACGAACAATAGTGAGATTGTACCAAAATAAAGTAAGTATTTATTCTAATTCAAATTTTCAACTTTAGGGAAATGATCTTGAAAACCAAAAATGTTGTCCTAGTGATCTTACACCTGATGAATCAGATGGTACCTTATATCATCACAAATCTATGGATTTGTGATTACTGGCTTTTCCATAGCCATGTTCTCTACCACTCTCCATCAGAACATGATGGTTAGATTTCTCTTCCATATCCATATTTTCACCTATGTGGAAACCAAATGATTAGTTTATTTGGGTAACCGTTACGTTTCATACTTTTGTTTTTAAAGATTGGTTTTGATATTCCTTTTTACGATGTGGGGTTCTGTTAAAGAAACTTTCGAATAGTAAACCATTTATAACCCCGACGAATTTCGAGGGAGAAATTCATTTTAAGGGGGGTAGAATGTAACAGCCCGAGATTTTATGAAAAATATTCTTTTTTATTTCACTAATGTCTTGTGTTGTACGCTACACCAAAAGGAGCTTGCACAACATGCATCCTTGACTTGCCTTGCATTACACGCAATCGCAACCTTCCTCGATAGCGTGTGTGGCACGTAATACTGAGTTTTACGAAACAATGATATGCTATTAAAATATTATTAAAACTAGCCGTTATGAATAGTAATAACCACTTTTTAAAACTCTGTAAATCTTATTTTTCAAAATGAACTTCATTTTTGGATTCGGAGTATCGAATTTAGCCTAAGGTGAAATTTTGGTACTTTTCGGATAACTTTCATATTCTGATGAATAGTGAAAATTACTAAATTATAATTAAAAACAACTTTTTGAATTGAAATAATTAATAGTGATAAATTATTAATTTGAGTGGTTTTAAAGTATATTTAGAATATATTTTTACAATTTAATACAATGTTGGTCATTGGATGTAATTTCACATTTAAACCAGACATAATCAAGTGTCAATCTTTTGATAGATATTGTTTCTTAAAAACACGCTATTTGTTTTAACAGCGGGATTTAATTATAAGATTAATTAATGCAAATTCTATGATATGAATTTGGTAAAATAGACTTCATTTTTGAATTCGGAATATGAAATATATCTTAGGATGAAATTTTGGCATTGTTCTGAAAAACATCAATTTTTGATGAATAGTGAAACTACTAAGTGGTAGTTAAAAAAATTAATTTCTTCATAAATCTTAATTTTACCGCTTCCGTGAATGGAATTTCAAAAATCCGAGAGACACGGTTGATGTCAGTAAGTAAAATGTGGTTCAATGAGATGAAAATAATTTTTGGTGAATAGTAACTTTTTACTTTTTTTTACCACGGTTAATAGTAAATAGGGTAACTAAGGGTAAATATGATATTACTATTACCCTAACACATGTCCTAATTCTATTGGATAAGTGTAATTCGACCAAAAACAACCTTATTAATATAATATGACCATTTAGGTCCACTTGTATTAGATTATGACATTTAATATTATATTATTTAATGAATAGTTAAAATAGTTAAAATCAAAGTTTAATAACTAAAACATTTTTAATATGGGGTTATACATAAGATAAATTCAACTATAAATATTCATTAAAAAGCTAAAAAGATTTCATACATAATGATATTTTATTTATAATTTTTAGACTTTAAATAAATTAATTTATTTATCACACAACGATGATGGAGTAATTACCCTTTTAAGGAAATATTAACATAATTGATGTTATAAATGCTCAAATGAATGTAATTTGAGACTTTTTATGAATTCCAATAATTTTCTAGGTTACTATGATATATTAGTGTTGATTTAATCAACTTGGTTCGAACATATAATTCTGTTATGACTTTCACAAAAATCATATATCAAATAGTGTCAAAATTGACACAAAATAGTTTTTAAATCAAATATTATATTATTAATTGTTATTTTATTTCTAAAAATCTAAGGTTCGGCCAAATGACTTAGATAAGGATATGTATATTAATAATAAACAATTTGGGGTTCGTTTGGCATGTTATAGTAAGTGTATTAACCATATAGTGAAAGAAAACAAAAAGACACGGTAAAAGTTAAATTATTTAACTTAGAGTTAAATCTAATTGATAAGGTTAAAATAAGAACCTAAACTTGTCTAAATCCTATTGGTTGATAGGCTTTAGACCCATCCCCACTTTAGCTTCGAAATAAGACCCTTCGGAACCATTATAAACCGATTTTGACTTTAATATAAAATAATATTTTGAGATATTCCTAAGGTGCCCCTCTCCTCCCTTATAAAAGGACACCTCCTCCCCCTCCTCCTCACACCAATTTGAGCACTCAAGCTCGGACAACACCTGCCAAAATCTCTTCTCCACTTCCCTAGAAACATCCTAGAGGTTATGGTCTTCCTCAAAGACCAATTTTAGTGCCCTAAGAGGAGGTCTCGAAGAGGCACTTCAAAGAAGAGGTAATTACCGTTACCAATTCTTTCATCTTTATTTCTTCTCCCACTTCTTCTTCTTAGGTTGTTTCATTATGAAGTAATAACATCAGTATCACTCATATACTGATATGTTATTATAAGTATGAAACAACCCTATTTCACCATCTATCCATCCTATGGAAAAATAAATCACCGCGCGTGCGTACGTACGGAATACCGTCTCCACGCCGTGGTGTAATCTATTTTCCACCACCACCTTACATGGATGGGTATAATGGTGTAAAGAATAACTATAAATAGTTATTAAAACATCATATTGATTTTGATATATTGTATAATCCACTCCAATTCAATTCAATATTTATAGAAATGATATCATCGCCCGTGCGTACGTACGGACTACCGTCTCCACGACGCGATGAGATTCATTCTCCATGTTAACCATTTAAGAATGATTATAATGTATATATAATAAATAATAATGAAATATATGAAATTATAAAGCTACTGGATTTATGTATATATATACATATGTATGTCATCTACTTACTTCCATTTCAAGACAATAAGGAAAGGAAAACAGCGTTCATGCGTACGTACGGACTACCGTCTCCATGAACGGTGTTTTTCATTTTATTTATCTACCTATTATATATATATATATACTGAATATATATGATATATAAATCATATTTTATATTCTGGAAGTGAGTAAATCATGATATAAGTAATAATGATGTCAAGAACAACAAGTCAAAACACCTACGATAAATGAAACGATTTTACCCAAAACGCTTCTTTAACATGGAATTTACAAAAGAACGGGTAATATAATGTCATAAGTGAACCATATATGATATCATAACAATTAATATGATTCTGTAATAAGTCAATAACATGATTTAAATCATTATACAGGAGGTTCGGACACTTACAAAGCAAGTCGGACCTAAGGTAAGGGAAATATCACAATCTCATTTTTATCCGAGATTGTTTATACTTTAGTATTTACTGGGGTGTATTTTATCATCCACATCCATCTTTCTTCAACATGTAATATTTATAAAATAGTTTATATCAAATTTTACCCTTTGGTGAGTTTTTAGTAAAAGATATGAAAGGAATATTTTGTCGTTATTCGTATGAGGTACTTTTTGACTTTTTCGACAAAAGTACGAAGAATGTTTTTAACTTATACGACACGAATGGATTTTTACGGTTTTATAAATCCTTATTTTCATGAAGCTTCCTCCAAAAGATTTCATGACTATTTTCAATAAAATATATTTCTTTTAAAATTCCATGATGTTTTGTGAAAAGAAATTGATTTTGAAGAAGAAAGGATATTTTCCTCAAGAATTCAATTCAAGTGTTTTATCAAAATTACTTTTCATCTAAGATAATAAAGGGTTCCGTTTCTATCCATATTTTTCCATTGATTTGACTATGTTGTGATGGAATTATGTTTATGAATTCCTTTATCTTATATGAATGGTTTTATGATGTCATGTTGTTTAAGAATCCCATTTTTATTACATGGGTTATGCAATGATGTATGATTTATGATTTTGTGGCACACATAAGAATGGTATCATTATGATATGGGTGGGACCTATATCTCCCTCCAATGCATTGGGTAAAGATTTTATATCTCATGAGATAGACATGGCTGGAATGGTAGGTTATACCGGTTCAGTGAAACAGGACTGAAACGAGGGTTACTCGATTCAGAAAGGGACTTTGTCCAGTAAGATAGTCTTGGCAATGAGTCTTGACTAACAAGAAATGATTCTCTATGATTATGTGTGAATTCCACAAAGTTTCATGTTGTATGTTATGATTATTGTGATTACATTTCACTGCCATGATTTACCCCATGTTATGAAATTATGATCTCTTTTGCAGGTTAAGATTTCCAAAAGTTATGTGCTTATGTATATGATGTGATTGATATTTCTTTTGTTTACCCTTACTGAGCATTTGAGCTCACCCTTTTATGTTTTCTTTTCCCCAGGATATAAATAAAGGTTTTAGGTATAAAAAAAAGATGATCTTTATGGGAGATGTTGAAGATCTTTCACCACGATTAGAAGATTATATTCCGAGTTTCCAAAGACACTAAACTATTACGGTCCTTGTGTGTGTGTTTTTGTTATGTACTAAGTATTCCGCAAATGTAATGTAATTTCCATGTACGTCAAGATACGGGTCTCTACATTGAATGAGGAGGAAGTGGGAGATTGCGTGGGTTTATATAAGAAAGGTGAGGGAATTCCTTATTATTTAGGTTTGGGTCCCCTTATATTAAATTAATCCAAACCACAAACCATACCATGGTTTTTGCCCATGGTTTTTGGTAAAGGGAAAAGGAAAACAATATTTTATAAGGCCAAAGTTCTAAATCCTTAAAATATTAGGGTTTCTTATGTGGAGGTGGGTCACACTCCCATGGAAATTAATTTAAAAAGGCAAAGTGTTGAATAAGTCTTGAGGGGTCCATTAATGTTTTGAAAAGTAAGTCAAACAAAACCAAAATCACATTATTTTAATGTTAAAACATATATTGGGTGAACATAAAGATTATAGTATTTTATTACATCACTATTGGGTCATTATGATGTCATAAAACACATTATATATTTAAATGGTATTTAATTTTTACCCAAAAATTTGACTGTCTCAAAAAATTATGAAAAATTCACCTTTGGATAATTTCAATGTCCTGATTCCAGAAATAACATTTATTTTATCTAAATAACTTTCTTAACATGTTAATTTTCACTTTTAAAATAAAAACTGATATTTATCGAAAATTCACAGGTTTTGACAGAAATGGCTTTCAAACCATAATAAAAATTTTAATTGCATTCATAAAATTATAAGATCATTTATATTTAATAAAAATTAATTTAATAATAATATTATTATTTTATTAAAATATTATTTAGTTGAAAAATCCCTTAATTTAAGAAAATATATTTTTTAATTAAATAATATCTAAAAACACCATTTGTACTTTAAAAACTATTTACAATATATAAAAAATGTCTAGAAATTATATTCATTATTATATAAAAAAATAATGTACATGAACATAGTACTACTTATTTGTTACATAACCCCTTAAAACAGCCACATAATACCTAATGGTAAGGTGTGCGATGGTGACAGACTCTTGGGGTGGCTCGGATAACATCGCTCGAGTGGTAATTTCGATCAACTTCCACTTTTACCGTAGAAGGTCACATTCGAGCTTGACATGATGAAGCTCAGCTTGGGCTTGGTCAAGGGATAATCCCAAAGATGCCACCTCTTTTCTGAGCTCCAACAAATGGGCTTGGTATGGGGCAATTCTACTGGATGAGGCCATCACTTCCTTAGTCTGAGTAAATTGGATTTGTTAAAGTCCTATATTTATACTAATCATGTGATCACTGTTCAACGTCTATATTAGCAACGGTCAAAATTCTTAACATAAAACCAAAGAAGTTGACATTTAATATAAACATAAAGAGACATTTAATTAGATCAAAAGGGATTTCCATTAATGAAACTTCGGGTCGTTACAATATTCCCCCCTTATGAAATTTCGCCCTCGTAATTTTCCTTTTCCCACACTAAAACAAATGGTGGTAACTCAGCTTCATCATATCCTCCGATTCCCAAGTCGCTTCTTCAAACTTGTAGTTTCTCCAAAACACCTTGACGAGGGGCGTTGTCTTATTTCGTAGAAATTTTTCTCTATGATCTAAGATCTTCCCTGGTTTCTCCTCATAATAAAGATCATCTTCCAATTGTGCCACCTCAGAAGAGAGTACATGTGAAGGGTCCGGTATCTACTTCCTTAAGAGGGATACATGAAAGACATCATGTACTTTGGCCATGGCAGGTGGAAGTACTAGTCGATAGGCCACAACCCCGACACGATCAAGAATATCGAATGGGCCGATGTACCTTGGAATTAACTTACATTTCCTTTCAAACCTTATGACCTTCTTCCACGGAGATATACGTAGAAACACCAGTTCTACAACTTTAAACTCAAGGTCTCATTGAAGATTATCTGCATAACTCTTCTGTCAACTCTGGGCTGCCTTGATATGCTACTGAATGGTTTTCAACGTCTCCACCATTTCTTCGACCATTTCGGGTCCAAGCAGCTTACGTTCACCGACCTCATCCCAACATGCCGGTGTTCTACACCTTTTCCCATACAGGGCTTCATATAGTGCCATTTGGATGCTCGAGTGGAAACTGTTATTATAAGAGAACTCAACCAGAGGAAGATGTTGATCCCATCCTCCTTTAATGTCCATTGAGAACGCTCTCAACATATCCTCAAGTGTTTGGATAGTCCGCTCGGATTGGACATCAGTTTGAGGATGATAGGCCATACTGAAGTTCAGTTTAGTATTCAGAGCATGTTGAAGACTCATACAAAACATAGAGGTAAATCTTGGATCTCGGTCAGACACAATAGATAGTGGTACTCTATGCAACCTTACCACTTCCCTGATATATATCCATGCCAGTTGATCCAACGAGAAATCCTCCCGAATAGCAATGAAGTGTGAAGTCTTTGTAAGATGATCCACAACATCCCAGATTGCATTGTTGACTTTGGATGTCCTTAGAAGTCCGGTGAAAAAGTCCATGGTGATGTTATCCCATTTCCATTATGAATAGTTGCATCATCCCCTTAGACTTCTGCCTCTCTGCCTTCACTTTCTAACACACCAGGCACTTTGATGTATATTCAGCGATCTCCTTCTTCATATTATCCCACGAGAAGTTTTCTCGGAGATCTCGATACATCTTTGTGGTCCCTAGGTGAATAGAGAAATTTGAACTCTGTGCATCATCTAGAAGTTCCTTCTTCAGCTCCGTACTTTATGGAACACATATTCTTTTCCAAAACCACAGAATTCCTTCTTCATTAACATTAAACTGTGAGGATTTCCCTTTTTTATAGCTTCCACTTTTTCCTGAATTCTAACATCATTTTTTGGAGCAATCTTTAACCTTTCCAAAAGAGATGGTTGATCAATCATTTGTGAAAGGATTGATGATGTTCCCTTATTTATGATTCCCACATCCATCTTCATCAAGTCTAATAATATTGGATCCTTCTCAATTCTCATCATTGATAGAATTGCTAGGTCCTTTCTACTTAGGGCATCTGCCACCTTGTTCCCTTTCCCAGGGTGGTAATGTATTGAGCAGTCATAATCCTTGATGAGCTCTATCCATCTTCTCTGGCGCATATTAAGATTTTTCTATGTGAATATATATTTAAGACTCTTGTGGTCAGTATATATCTCACATTTCTCTCCATAGAGATAATGCCACCAGATTTTCAAGGAAAAGATCACCACCGCAAACTCCAGATCATGTGTTGGATAGTTTCGCTCATGGATTTTCAACTTCCTTGAGGCATAGGATATAACTTTATCATTCTGCATCATCACACAGCCTAAGCCCTTCTTTGAAGCATCACTGAAAACAACAAAAAGTTCCCCACTTGTGGGTAAAGTGATCACGTGCGCAGTGATAAGCCTTCTTTTCAACTCCTTGATGATTTCTTCGCATTCATCACTCCACGAAAACTTTACTCCCTTTCAAGTTATCTTGGTAAGAGGGTTGGACAATCGTGAGAAATTTCTCACAAATCGTCGATAATATCCAGCTAACCCCAAGATTCTTCGGATATCTGTTACCGATGTTGTCCTCGACCATCCCTCAATTGCATCTGTTTTTGAGGGGTCAATAGATATCCCATTTCTTGTGATGATATGGACCAAGAATGAGACCTCCTTTAACCAGAACTCACACTTTCTGTACTTTTCATAGATATTCTCCTTGCGCAAAGTCTCTAGTACAGTTTTTAAATGCTCCTCATGATCCTCCTTGGTTTTGGAGTATATTAGAATATCATCTATAAAGACTACCACAAATTTGTCAAGGTAATCTCTAAAGAATCTATTCATCAAGTCCATGAATATTGTTGGAGCATTGGTGAGTCCGAAAGGAATTACTATGAATTAATAGTGCTCGTATCTTGTACTAAAAGTAGTCTAGGGGACATCTTCCTTCTTCACCCTTACTTAATAATATCCCGACCACAAGTCCACCTTGGAGAAGTATTATGATCCACGCAGCTGATCAAACAAGTTATCGATTCTTGGGAGAGGATACTTGTCCTTTATCATGATTTTGTTAAGTTCACGATAATTTATGCAAAGCCGCATTGACCCATCCTTCTTCTTGATGAAGAGGACTGGTGCACCCCATGGTGAAGCACTTGGGCGTGTGAACCCTTTATCCAGATTCTCCTGTAGTTTTTTCATCAGCTCTTCAAGCTCTATAACATCCATTATACATGGAGTCTTGGATATTGGTAGCACCCCAGGTATAAGTTCAATTGAGAACTCAACATCTATTCTAGGAGGATGACCATGCAGTTCCTCGAGAAACACTTCAGTGAATTCCCTCACAATAGGCATTTCTTCAAGGATGGTTTCTTCCTTGGACTCAATCATCTGAGCCAGATATGCATGCTCATAAGGCAGTAATATCCATGCTTGAGATGATGGAGCTAAAGGAGATTCATCTTTCTCCTTACACTTGTAAAGAATCGGGGGTCGATTGTTTATATGGAGTGTGATTTCCCTCTACCAAAAATTTATGTTGGCTCTATATAAGGAAATCCAATCCATGCCAATAATTGCATCAAATTCCACCAGAGGGAGTATGATGAGTTTTTCCGGGAAATTCAATCCATAGACTATAACAGGGGAGGACTTATATTCATGGGATGAAATGATTTCCCCATTTTCCGTACTCACCAACATCTTTACTTCCATTATTTGTGGTGGTGCTGGGATTGTTCTACTAAACTTTCGAGATATAAAAGAATACGTAAAAACTGAATAAAAAGTACGTTCTCTATTATTGAATGAATAACTAGCGTACTTGTCACCACTTCGTTGTCGGGGTTCACTTCGGAAGAAGTGATGGAAAAAGCTCTTCCTTGCTGCCTTGGAGGTTGTTGGTTATCTCCGAAAACCCTTGGATTAGGGCACTGCTTTGCAAAATAACCCAGTTCTTTGCATTTGTAGCATTGAACAACGCGGTGAGGTTCGAAAAAAGCATTCCTCTCTGTCGCAGCCGTGGGTCTTTCTAGCCGACAGTTAACAGCTAGGTTCTCTTCTCTTCCACACCTGAAGCATTTTCTCGGCCCCTTAAGGAAATTCTAGGGTTCTTCTTTCCGCACTTTTGGAAAGTGGGGTGCTAGATCTTCTTAGCACTATTGGATTTATCCATTAGACCCCCAGTATTGAAGTCCACCTTACGCTTCTTGTCCCCATGATACCCCCGTGATTCCCAGATCTCCATTTCGAGCTTGAGGGCACATCATTCAATTTCCTCATAGCAGTTGAAGTCACGAATTGATAATGCTTTCCGCAAGCTAGGCTTCAGCCCACCAAAGAAGTGGTCAACCTTGCATTCGGGGGTAACTACAAAGCCGAAAGTGTATCGTGAAAGCCTTGTGAAGTTTGCCTCGTACGCTCCAACAGATTCTTCATCTTTTTGCTTGAAGGAAAGGAAGTCCCTTTCCATCTTAAGCTGGAGGGTGAGCGGAAAATATTTATCGAAAAACATCTTCCATAAATCCTTCCATTCCAACTCCTCGATCTCCTCCGTGGGCTTCGTATTTTTGATCAACGTCCACCGTTGATCAGCTTCACCCTTCATACGATAAGCCTCCAGGAGAATCTTCTCTTGTTCAGAACATTGGAGGATGGAGAATATCTTTTCAATGGAGTTGATCCATTGTTCAGCGATCGTGGGATCGGATGATCCACTAAAAGTAGGAGGCCTTTGTCTCATGAAACTCTCGATAGCGACTTGTTCTTTCTTAGGGGGGGATGAACATTCCTCTTGACACGTGTTTCTATTCAAAACTTGAGTTAGCTAAGAGAGAAGCATGACAAAGTTCGCGATTCCCTATCCCATTGGATTGGGCATCTCATTAGTACAGTCATCACACTGATCTTCAGAACGGTTGTTAGCCCGAGTCCTCCTATTATAGGCCATTGGCTGGAATAAAAGGAAAGCTAGGGGTAACACATAAAGGGTAATCCAAAGAAAAAATTTTTATGACTTATAAATAAACTTTTATTTCCTTAATTCATGAGTCTATAGGCTTCAATCTAGGATTTTCATGATCTAATTTCTAACATATATTCTTAGGGGACTTTTTTTAATTCCCTTAATAAGGGTTCATACTAAGCTTGTGAATTTTTTAAAACATATCCCCCAGGAGTGTCGTAACCAAGAGTGCAGCAAGGCCCATTGTCGTGCACCATTTTCCGTTCGAGTCTAGCTCAAAGCGGTGTTTTCGGGTTTTACCCCTAGGATACATCTCTGCCAGAGCCGCCTCTACCTGCTCGTATCCATACAGGGCTGTATTTGTTTGATAAACCACTTACTTAGTACTTACCAAAACTTAGGGATGTTTTTATTATACTTAGTCTTGTATCTAAGGATTCACTAGGGTTTCCTAATCCCAAAAATAACTAAACCTATCCTCTAATACCAACTATGACAACCCTACTTTTATTACAAACTTAAACATGATTTATTACATAAAACTTCACTTGATACAACAAATAAGATCGAGAGGTTTAGTGTATTTATGGATTAGGACCATTACATAAAAACATAAAACATGAAATACAAAATATTTATTGAAAACTTCCTTTACATGACCACTACATTCCCTCGTACATAGAATTGCATGGGATAACCTGAGGACATGCTTAAGAAAAGGGTGAGCTATAAGGCCCAGTAAGGGAGTACACATGGAATAACATGAGTAGTAAAATACATGTTAGAAAATAGGAATATCAATAGATCATAAAAGAAACATGAACATAAAGGCATGATAAAGCATGATAATCATAACATGGAAATGTGGCAACAACACTTACCATGGAATTAGCATGAGCCAAGGTTCATTGCACATAGAGCATGAGTAAATCCTCATATCTCATGAAGCATGAGTAAACCCTCGTTTCACTGGAATTATCATGAGTCAACACTCATTTCACATGACATATCATGATACTATACTTTACCCAATGCATTAGAGTGCTATAAGGGCACATCCTTCTTAAACATTTCATTTCATGCATAAGTGTGCCACATGGATCATAAAAAATGGATTCATAAAACATAATCATTTATTACATGATAAAGGAATGTGGAATTCATACATGAAACTTTTTAATCAATAAGTAAAGGTATATAAAGTTGGATACCCTTGATGGAGAAATGGGCATTGAATCCACTACACAATGGCATTGGCTTAGAAAATTGGTACGATTTCGGCAGCGTAACGGCGTGACATAAGAATTCATAAAAATGGTTGATGAGAGAGAAAGGGGTTCCTCATCATATTTAAATGAAATGTATTGTAAGTAGGTCATATATATACATTTCCCAACAATTGTAATGGAATTTAGATTCATGATACAAAATTGCTTGAATGTAAAAGAAGAGAGAGAAGTTCCTTTCGGAATTTCAACATAGTAACGGGTGTACATGGGAGACATTTAATGAGAGAGAAAGGGGTCTCCCATCATTAAAAAAATAATAGGGAAGTATGTGAGAGGTACGAAATCATAACCCAACATTCATAATTAAAATTAAAAGGGAAATACAACTTAAAGAAAATTGACAAAAATGAGAAAGGAAGAAAAAACCCTTACTTGGAAGTGAGCTTCCAAAGGCTAGAGAGAGGCTTATTGGGAGCTTGGGGAAGCTTGTGAGGATTATAGAGAGAGTAGGGCAGAGGTTGGAAGAACTCCAAGGGCTTTGAGTGAGGAGGAAGTGGGAGCTTGGGTGGGTTTATATAGGAAAGGGGAGGGAATTCTTTATTATTTAGGTTTGGGTCCCCTTACATTAAATTATTCCAAACCAAAAACCATCCCATGGTTTTTGCCCATGGTTTTTGGAAAAGGGAAGAGGAAGACAATATTATATAAGGCCAAAGTTCTAACTTCTTAAAATATTAGGGTTGCTTATGTAGAGGTGAGTCACACTCCCATGGAAATTAATTTAAAAATGCAAGGTGTTGAATAAGTATTGAGGGGTCCATTAATGCTTTTAAAAGTAAGTCAAACAAACCAAAAATAAAATTATTTTAATGGTAAAACATATATTGGCAGAACATAAAGATTATAGTATTTTATTACATCACTATTGGGTCATTATGATGTCATAAAACACATTATATATTTAAACGGTATTTAATTTTTACCCAAACAATTTGACTGTGTCAGAAAATTATGAAAAATTCACCGTTGGATAATTTTGACATCCTGATTCCATAAATAACATTTATTTTATCTAAATAAATTTATAAATATTTTAATTTTAACTTTTAAAATAAAAACCGACATTTATCGAAAATTCACGGGTTTTGACAGAAATGGCTTTCAAACCTTAATAAAAATTTTAATTGCATTCATAAAATTATAAGATCATTTATATTTAATAAAAATTAATTTAATAATAATAATATTATTTTATTAAAATTTTATTTAATTCAAATACCCCTTAATTTAATAAAATAGATTTCTTAATTAAATAATAACTAAAAACACCATTTGTAGTTTAAAAACTATTTACAATGTATGAAAAATGACTAGAAATTATATTCATTATTATATAAAAAAATTATGTACCTGAACATAGTACTACTTATTTGTTACATAACCCCTTAAAACAGCCGCATAACACCTAAGGGTAAGGTGTGCGATGGTGACAGACTCTTGGGGTGGCTCGGATAACATCGCTCGAGTGGTAATTTCAATTAACTTCCACTTTTCCCATAGATGGTCACATTCGAGATTGGCATGATGAAGCTCAGCTTGGTCTTGGTCAAGGGAGAAGCCCAAAGACACCACCTCTTTTTCGAGCTCTGACAAATGGGCTTCGTATGGGGAAATTCTACTGGATGAGTCCATCGCTTCCTTTGTCTGAGTAAATTGGATTTGTTAAAGTCCTATATTTATACTAATCATGTGATCACTGTTCAACGACTATATTAGCAACGGTCAAAATTCTTAACATAAAACCATAGAAGTTGACATTTAATATAAAAATAAAGAGATATTTAATTAGATCAAGAGGGATTTCCATTAATGAAACTTTGGGTTGTTATAGAAACTAACTCAAGATCCCGAGTAAGATTGTTTTTCTCATGATTTTTTAGTTGTCATGATGCATAAGCAAAACCCTATCATTTTTCATAAGGACACAACCAAGTCCTTTCTTTGAAGAATCACTATAAATAAAAAACCCATCATTCCCTGATGGTAGAGTCAATATAAGAGCATTGACTAATTTTATCTTCAGTTATTTGAAACATTCTTCACAATCTTTTTCCCAAACAAATTTAACCCCTTTACGTGTGAGATTCGTCAGCGGGTCAGCCAGTCGGGCAAAATTCTGCATGAACCGCCGATAATAACCTGTTAATCCAATAAAAATATGTACCTCAGTTGTGTTTGTTGTTGTGGGCCAATCTTGGATTGACTTTGTCTTCATATGATAAACTAGGATTCCATCATTGGATACAATATGGCCAAGAAAAGAAATCTCCTGAATCCAAAATTCACATTTGCTAAACTTCACATATAATTCATGTGTTCTACGAGTCTTCAGGATAATGCGCAAGTTATTTTCATGATCTTTTTAGCTTTTGAAGTATACCAAGATATCATCAATAAACACCACTACAAAATCATTGAGACATTCCTTGAAAAATCTGTTCATTAGATAAATGAAGACAGAGGGTGCATTAGTCAATCCAAAAGGCATCACTGTAAACTCATATTGCCTGTACCTGGTTCGAAATGATGTATCCAGAATGTCTTCCTTCTTCACACACAACTGATGATATCCAGATCGAAGGTCAATCTTTGAAAAGTATTGAGCTCCATGAAGTTTGTCAAATACACCATCAATGCGAGGTAGGGTATACATGTTTTTTATTGTTATAACATTGATCTCCTTGTAGTTGATACATAACCTCATAGATCCATCTTTCTTCTTAACAAAAAGGACAAGGGCTCTCCATGAAGAAACAATAGGTAGAATAAATACATTATTACTCAATTCCTCTAGTTTTTTCTTTAGTTACACTAATTCCATAGTGTCCATTGTACAAGGGGTTTTCGATATGGGCCTTGTACCAGGAATTAAATCAATGGAAAACTCAATTTCTCGTTCTGGAGGATGTCCAGGTAAATGTTCTGGAAACACATCAACATATTCTCTCACAATAGGTACATCCTCTATTTGAAAATTCCATTCCTCACCCACAATTATTTTATTATATTCCTCCCCAATAATAGAATTTATTTGAGCTATTGGGGGTGGATCTACATAAGAATCAAGTGGTGACGATTCTTCTCTAAAGATAAGGTGTTCTTTATCATCTTCATAAGAAATCGTAACCTCTTTCTTCTTAAAATAAATTTTTGCATCATGGTCTGAAAGACAATACATACCAAGGATTATATCAAATTTAATCATGGTTATGAAGACAAGATCAACAGATAAAGAACATTTATATTCCTTAATGGGAACTGATTCACAAAACTTTGTAGGAATGATAATTCCCTTAATAGTTTTGACTGACAACTCCCTTGTTAAATGAAATTGGAAATATCTAATTTTCTTAGCAAACTGGGAAGATATGAAACAATGCGATGATCCAGAATCAAATAAATCATTGGCTAAACTTGAGGAAACAATGAAACTACCTGCCACCATGTCATTAGGAACTTCAACCTCTGCAGTTGTGATTGAATAAGCTTTTCCCTGATCCATTGGCCTTTTTCTGTTGCATATTTCCTTGATGTTTTGACAATAATTAGCACAGTTCCCATCTCCCGATAACTATAGCATCAAACATCATTGGCTTACTTATTACCCTTGCAATCACCAACAAGATAGCCTTTCTAACCACATTTGTAGAAAACTCATTTTCCTTTTAAGCACTCACCAGGGTGTTTCCATCCACAATTGTCACATGGTGGAAATTCAACTCTTCCATTCTTCCATGTTTCCTTATTTCCTTTCCCATGGTTTTCAACAGCGCTCTTCTTTTCTTGCTTTCCCTTAAATTCATAAGACTTAGAGAATTATTTTTCTGTCTTAATGGCACATGAAACTATATCCTCATATGATGAAAAACTTTGGGAGACTAGTGCCCGCCTGAGGAATGGTTTTAGTCCATCAAAGAATCAATCAATTTTGCTCCTTGTATTTTGTATATAGTCTACAACATGTCTTGCTAATCTTGTGAAGTTATCTTCATACCTTGCAACATTCTCATCTTTATTATGCCTCAGATTCAAGAATTTTCTCTCCATATCTGCTCATTTCTCACGAGGGAAATATTTTTCTAAGAATATTTCCTTAAAATCCATCCATTCTATCCATTCTATCTCTTCCTCCTCCTTTGTGTTTTGTATTAATGACCACCACTGATCATCATATCCCGATAGAAGATATACTGCCATGACAACCTTCTCTCTTTCATTACATCCCAAGGAGAGAAATATATTCTCAAGGGAACATATCAACTTCTCTGCTACAAACAGGTTTGTAGTCCTGTTGAATGATGGAGGCTGTTTTCGCATAAAGTGATCTAGCACGGATCCTCCACGTGGTGTATCCAAATTCTACATACGGGTAAGGTTATTATTGATAACCCAAGTAAGTTGTCCCGGTATAGTTATGAGTTACTCAGTACCAGTCACATCACTCGAGCTAACATCATTATCTTGCATCGGAGGAAAATCCCTACAGGGGACACTTGCATTCGTGCGATTTACATTCCGTCCACTATGTGCCATATCTAGATAATGGCATACACTTGATTAGGTTATGAATCATAATGTATAATCTTTACTTAGAAATACTTAGAAAAATTGAGATCCTACACCTGGATAATCCCATATTTACAAATATGGTTTCTTTGAGGAATATTTTACATTTCAATCCTTCATAATGGATTGTAATGAAAATCTGAATTATCCTAAGCATATCCCCCAGGAGTGTCGTAACCAAGAGTGCAGCATGGCCCGTTTTCGTGCACCAGTTCCCGTTCGAGTCTAGCTCAAAGCGGTGTTTTCAGGTTTTTCCCCTAGATACATCTGTGCCAGAGCGACCTCTACCTGCTCATATCCAGACAGGGATGTATTGTTTGAAAGATCCACATAATCTATTCCTTACCAAAATACCAGGACGTTATTGTATGTATATCCTCAAAGACTAACTTAGGGACTCTTCCTTAATTCTAGGTTTTCTAAATCTAGTTTCCAAGTATTCGACTAAAATTCCTCTGATACCAACTGTAAGGACCCAACTTCAGTTGCCCGGAGTCGGTGCATTATTTGATTACATTTTCATACATACAAGGAATACAAATCCTAAAGTACCGAGTAGTTTAGTGTTATTGGAAACAAGTTACATACATAAGTTTATCATTACAACATGAAGGGAATCAAAACACAATTTTATTCCACTAGAAACATCACGTCTCCTAGATTATGCTTGCAAGTCATTCATAAATTATTTCTTCATGTCCTGAGAAAATGAAACATAAGAAAGGGGTGATCTCAAATGCTCAATACAAGTAAGCAATACATCGGAAGATAATATAAACATTATACATGGTTAATAATTGAAAACACATGCCTTTAATAATAAACTTAAACACATTATTGAAGGAAAATGAGATGAGTAAATTATACCATAATAAAACATAATCATGGGTATACTAATAATCAAATAAACAAGTGAAATATCAATAGCTAAAATCATAATGATGGAATGCATAACGCTGGACTTCTTGAAGAATTTTGTCAAGGCCTCGGCCAAGACATCTAATGATTAAGGCATCATCCAAAATCCATATATCACATTGGGAAAGGCCTTGGCCAATTCAACGTCTATTTATATCATGAGACCTACTGATGCATCGATGAGATATAGTGGGAACCAACCATCACATAATAAGTCCAATGCATTCATCATATTGGGGGGATCAACATAAACAACATATACATTCATATTGAAACTATCATATGAAATGTAACTAACTTTCCGCAATCATTAAACATAAAACACTAACCATTCAGAATAATATGGTGAATGGTTTTAGGATAGATCATCCACAATATAGTTAGTAATAAAACATTAAATAAAATATGGTAGATTAATTTATAAATGATTAAACCCAATAATACCATGGAATCAATAAGAGTGTTGAATTAGATGAAAACTCTCTTATAAAATCATTAAGCAATTCCTGAGATAAATACTCTTTTATTTTGAAAAGAAGAGTTCTTTTGAAAAAATATTTGTATAAAACCAGAAGTGAATTAAGATAGTATTTTAATAATAAAATTAGTTATTTTATAATGATAATGGTTCCCAATAACATATTATAGAGTTCCCTTGAAAATAGATAAGAATTTGAGAAATTCCCTTGAACCGGGCTTGTATTTTGGAAACAGTTTTGAAAGTTCCTTTTAAAACGTGTAACTATACATAAAATAAGTAAGGTTTATGGATGGTAAACATATTTATTATACTCATAATGAATTTATGAGTAATACATAACAATACATAAGAATTTCTTTGAGGAAATTAGACAATAAAAGTAACCCGAATGAAAATGGAAGTTTGGGTGGAAAACACTTACCTTAACTCCAAACGTGTTCCAATATTGTACTTAAGCTCCTATAATATGAAATTATACTTTTTAATAACTTATTTTAGAACCTATTAGACATGTATTTAGTTTACCATAATTATGGTTAGTTCATTTATGTCTTTATTGACTAGTTATTGTATTGAATTTCGTTGTTCTGGAGTGTTCGTTTCCTTTATTTTCATTTTCGGTTCACTTGATTTTAAGTAATGAAGTTGATTGGATTTAAATCTCAAGAATTGAAATTAAATATTATTTATGAACATAAATAATTTTTAATGTCCATTTATATCACTTGGTTACATGTAATGAGGATGAATCATTAGGTGACAACCACTTCGATTATTCAGCGGTATTTGGATTATTATTAACTAGTTTGTCATATAACTTAATTATATGTACATATTCTGGTTCCTGAATATTAATTATGTTATAATACATATATTATAGTATTTTTCAACAATATATATGGTTTCATGACCAGTAATGAAGAAGAGATTGAAGAACGAAACTTCGTCGTCCATGAAGGCTATAGATTGGAACCTCATGAACGTTGATTTCATTTATAAAAATAAAAGGGAGAGAGTAAGAATATTTATGATGGTTCTTCCATTCAAATGATATATTTCCAGTATATATATGATACTAGAGTTATAATGATAATTTGGATAGAGGAGGTGAGTAGAGGATAACAAAATAAGATAAATTGAAATGAAACCAAATGAAAAAGAAGGGTACTTTACCTCTTGAAATAACCTCCTTGAGAAACTCCTTAAGGGAAGGGGTTGTGGTCTTTTGGAAATACCATAAGCTTCTTGGATGTGGGGAGAGACTAGGGAAGGGTAATTGGGAAGAACTATGAGGAGCTTAAAGTCTTAGAGGAGTGAATAGAAGAGGGAGTGGTGAGGGGTTTTTATAGTGGAAGAGAGGATTAAATTTTGAATATTTAATTCATTATTTTGTTATTTCCTTCAAGACAACCAATAGTGTTGTTTCATGTGACCCCTAATAGTAATAAGTGTATGTGATTTCTAACCAAGTGTACTTACATCACTTATGATGTCATAAATAGTATATTTAACTGATAATTTGTATATACGGTATTTTATTGTATTTCACTATTCATGAAAAATTCCATAATTTTAGAAAAATCCCAAAAATTCACCCCTACCATTTTTCGACGTGTAGAATTGAAAAGTGAACTCCATTTTTCAAAACTAATTTTCTAAATATTATTAATTTAATTTTTAAATAAGGTCATTGTTAATTCGAAAAATAACAATCTTGAAGTGCAATTAGTTTTATGTGACATTGAAAAATTAATTGAGATCCCATTATCATATTATCTTAAGAGAATAAAATAATAATATTATTTACTATTCATAAGGATCATATTACTATTCATAAGGGTATGTTACTATTCACTAAAATCATGTTTGTTCTATCTGACTCCAAATGACTTACTGAACACAACTCTAGATGACCATTTTTTGAAATTCAAAACATAGAAGATTTAAAGTTGTGTTTAATTGATAGATTATAAAATTGCATTCATTTTTTATTTTCAAAACTGTGGGGTGTTACATCACACACATTAAAACAAATATTATTTTCGAATTTTCGATAAAAGACATGGGTGACTTGTATAGAAAAAAACACGAAGACTCTATTTATTTTTTTAAAAAATTTAAAAAATTCAAACAATGACTTTTAATAATCATAGAGTATAGAAATAAAAAATTCTTGAAATCATTTTCAGAAAACATGAATATGGAAAAAGGGTTTTTGATTGAAGAGAGAAATAAATTTAGGTTTATTTAAAATATTATTTTGGAATAATGAGTTAATAAAGAGAGTAAAATGAATTGAAAACATATATCTCCCTAAAATAACCACAGGAGATGACAATTCATGATTTTATTGAGATATATATTTTAATATTTCATCATGCAAATTAGAATCATAAATAACCTCAATAAAAATGAGATTGTAAAATAACTTTATTACCACTTTGGAAACATTTTAAATATAAGACCCATGTAATAATATCATGAAAAATATTATATTTCATTAAAACATTGAAATTCATGATATAAACTATCGAATTGGCATTATATACACCACATAAAATAAGATAGGTGCATAACATAACCTATGTCGTAAAGAAGGAAATTTGAGAAAAAAATACCTTACCTTAAGTATTGAATTCCTTCGTACACATTCAAACATCCTCTAAAAAAATATTGGTTTAGTATAAATCTATTGAAGAAAACTTATTGTATATAGCATGCCATATATAATTTAATTATGACCATTTATTACCCATTTATTAACAAGTACCTTCTAAAATCACGTTTCATGTAATAACTACTTTTTTTTCATGTATATTTTTATTTGGTATTTTTGGTCATTTTACTTTGATCACGGTTACATAATCAAGAGAATGTTAACCATGGTATAAATATCATATATATTCAGTATATATGTATTCATAATAATCCCAAAATTGTATTAATTAAAAATGAAATGCACCATTTTTGGGGACGGGTGGTCATACGTACGCATGAAGGTTGTTTCCATTTTCCCAACAAATTGAAAAAATGAAAGGTAAATAATATATAAAATTTTTGGAGTCATTATTATTTCATATATGTAAGATATATTCATTACAATTATCCTTATTACGTTTCATGTGATATCTTCATGAAAAATTAATCACATCATTTCATGAGGCGGTTGTCCGCTACACACACGGGTGATGTTATCATATGCCCATAGAATGGAATATAATATGATATATGTGATTTTATAATTAAATAATTTTAATAATATCATAAATATCATATATAAACATAAATAAATCATTATATCTCATCATGAGAGGTGGTGATGGACGGCGAATTACATCAGTTCGCGAGGTGGTAGTCCTCTGTACAAACAATCGATGAGTTCATTCCCAGTTTGATAGAAGAGGAGATTGATAAAGGCTATTAAATAACTATAATAACATATAATTATATTTAATATAAATTTTTATTATATTTGAATTATTAATTCATTAATCATGGTGGCAAGAGGTGGTGTAAGAAGAAATAGCTTAGTGAAGACCATTACCTTCACTTAGAACAACCTCCATTGTATCTCATATTAAAGACCATAGGGTTGGTTTTTTGGGAAGAAAAGAGTCTATATAAAGTGTATTATGATGTTGGAAGAGATATTTTTATTGGGATTAGAGGATCCAAATGGTTTAATAGGTGTGATGAAGTGAGGGGAGGATGTGGCCATTTATAATTGAAGAGTGGTATTTTTGTAAACACACATAACAATTCAATAATTGGGAGTCACTATCAAACCATATTCCATAAAATTTGATAAATAATTGAGTTAAGGAATTATATAGTAGATCCATATTGGAATAGAAAAAACACATGTTTTAAATATGTTGTTCCTTTACTTTTATGCTTCCTTACTTTTAACATTTTAGTTTTCAGAATGGTAACTAAAATTTTTATCATGGTAATTTATCATTTAAGACAAGAAATAAAATGAGACTTATTAGATAGTTTTCACACATTGGTTATAAGTATGAAATAAAATTTATAAAATAATAATTCTATGTGTGTGGAATATTAATTTTAACACAAGCGCATAAAACCCATAAAACCCCATTATACCGTTTACCATTGTCAGATAGTTATTAATATTTAGGGGGTCAATATAACTATTATAAAAGGAACAATGGTCCGGGAATGGAATATGGTTACCATTTTTAAAAATGTATAAACAACATTGTATAGGATAATACTTTCAATATTTTAAAATAATTTAATAAAATAAAATTTATTATAAAATAACGTTAATGTTAATTTTTACACAATTTATTTAATTTATATAAAAAACAACAAGAAAAAGGCATGATTCGAATATACCATTTTCAAAATATTATATCATTTTATATTTATCTAAATAATTCATTAAATAAAATAACTAATTAAATATATATTACTTTTAATATTTTTAGTAGCATTTTTTATTTTTCTATTAATTAAATAATTATTGCATTTGCATTGCTTTAGTAGTTAAAAAAATTATATAATTAATAAATTTTTTAAAAAATACCCCATGATATTAATTTTATTATGAAAAAAATTAATATCAATATTATTTCACATATTTATTTTGTCCCTATGTGAAAAAATGGAAATTTAAAAGCAAGAGTGTGATATTATGCCCTTTTCTTTACTTAAATTATTATATTGGTCACTTGGAAAATTGTCCCATAAGAATAGATAAATAATTAATAATGTAATAAGTGTATAAATATGTATATTCAATATGAATTTATAAATTTAATAGGTAATTTTAACCCTTGAAAAATTATTTTAACCCCTCATAAACCCATTTTAACCTTAACTACGATAATTACTTTTTATTGATTTTACTATTCAGATTGAAGAAAATTTAAGATTAAAATATTATATAATATTAATTATTATGAATATAAATATGGAATATGTTTTTTTTTTCAAATTCTAATCACATAACTGAAACAAATTTAATTTTAAATTAAACCCACAAACATGAGGAAAAAATGGTTTTCCAAAGAGAAATTTTTTATATTTATAGGAATTTTTTTTATAGAAATTAAATATGAAATTGATCCCAATGATGTAAATTGGATTAAAAAATTTATAATTTAACTAATATTACTTTTAAAATATTTTCTAAAAATATGGAACTTTGTAGATGCTTTTAACGAAATGGTAGTTTTTAGTAAAAATAAGTATTTTTCACTATTCACCAAAAAATCAATCTTTTTAGAAATTTTCTAAAAATTCACCAAAAGATAATTTTTATATGTTAATTTAAAAATAATTTTATTTTATTAAAATAACTTGAATAAGTGCTTCAAAAATTAATATTTTTATTTTTCCACAATAAACAATAAAAATGAATTTTTGAGAAAAATATATTTTCAAAGAATATAAAGACTTTACTAAAAATTATATAGGTATTTATAAATATATTTTCATGATATAAAAAAAATACAATTAATTTTAAATATTTTTTTATTCCTATTAAATATGCCAAATTTAATTGCTCGGTTGCACTGGTCCAATTTAAATAAAAATATTAATAGTATATGAAAATTTGTTAAAACTTGGCGTCATATGTAACAAAAGATATCAATGAAATTAATTTTTTTTTTGAGAAAAACATTTCATAAAATTTTTGGGTGTTACAAAAAGACACATCACCCATCATGGATTTCCAAAAGACCTTAATCATATTCCCGACCACCACATGCTAGTGAAAAGTACTGGGGTATCAACACACATAACCATGGAAACGATTTCACCTTGAAATCACCACACAATATGTATCATGTATATCCATATAATGATAAAAAACAAAAGTAAATAATGGAATAAGATGTATGTAACCATGAGTCATAAAAAAATATTGAAGGATAAAACCAGAAATAAACAAAAATAAAAACCAAAACCAAGTATCCATATTACCATGCATCACCACTGTCCCAACACACCAAGGAAGAAACATCAATAAAGAAAATAAATCAATCTAAAAAACAATTTTAACTTTACCTATATCAGGAGAATCGAAATATTCATACACCCAAATGAATATGAAAGGTTATAAGAAAACACCTAGTAGGATACCACCATGAATCTATACAATGTTTTTCACTAAGAAACTGTTAGTTCTGTCTTTAAAAAAAACATGTTTTATTTACAAATGTCATTTATAAATGTTTTACATTAGATACCATTTCGTATTCCATTAAAACATGTTACATTAAAATAAACCATGAATTTTGGACAATTCCTGATATATATATATAATAAAATAATCAAAACTAGACATGGAAACTCATAAGATAAACATATGGGAATTCAAAGCATGAAATGTCACCATCATGAATTAAAATAAGAAGAAATGGGATATAGCCTATGAGAATACCTAACAAGGGAACACAAGGAACAATATTTGATACAATGTGAATCCTAATGATACTGAATCATTTAATAGTCTATTAGTATCACAACCAAAATACTCCTTAGTGACACATTAACTAGAAATGTCCATATGTCCATAATACATTGCACACAAGGTTATAACATACTATATTTTACCAAAAAATTCAAGAAAACATTGTGCTAAATTTTATAAAACATTTTCATAAGTGCATAATTACAAGTTTCATTATTTAAAAAACATTATAGATTCAAAACCATCTTTGATGCACTTCATGGAACACATGATGTGCATAAAACTAATTTCAAAGATAACACCTTTAAAATAATTTACAATAAGAAAAGGATACATTTTCATAACTCATACCTCATAGATATAAAATAAATCCATTTTATATTCCAAACCAATGGAAAAAAAGAACAATAAGGTGTTCCATGGGAATGATCTATTGCATAGAGACACCTACCTCCCAAATGGAGGAAACATAGATGCCTTTAAAAATAGTTATTGGAAATAAAGAGATCAAGTAATATAAAGAAAATATCCATAAGAAGAATAATTAATTACCAATAAAAATATTTATATCCATATATAAAACCATTAAGTGTTTCAACACTTGTATGAGTAGAGTAATTTTTAAGTGGTCTAGAAATAAAAGTATAAATTAGGTGGAAATCAGAATATACCTCGAAGAGATCCACCGAGACCAAATGTGAATTTCTAAAAGACCAAAGGAAGAACCTAGTAGAGAATAAAGGAAAGGATGGGTGATGATAATGTGATGTTAGGGTGAGATTTGATTTAAAAAATTAAAAAGGGTATCATGGTAATATTTCATTCTTAATAATGTTTTATAGATGAAATGGTTAGGCCATATAGTTTGAAAAACCATGTGCTCACCATGTGGTCCCTGTTATCCATTGAAAACTGAAGTGCATGGTTACCTATGAATATCTTGATGGGTATTCAAAATTTACACTATAAGTGAAACCACCTTTGGGACCAAACCCAACAATACAAATTGATTTCCAGAGAATATCACATAGTTCAGGAAACAATGCTAAAACTTACAAAATGGCATTGGAATCAACATAGATATATCACGTTGTTACCACATAGTTAATACCAAACATGTGAAAATTATTTATCTGGACCATTTCTCCCAAAAATCATAACTGTTTTGGAAGAAGCATAAAAAAATTTATAATCATAAGAGAGATAACAAATCCCAAAATAAAATATACATGGGGCCAAAGGGTATTAAAATTCATCCCACCGTGCAACTTTTTGTCCCCAAAAATGATTTAAGAGTCTTTAATTGAAAATAGGTAAGGATACTTATGAATCATAATTGTAAAACCATGATATTTTTATGAGTGATATTTTTTCTAAATAATTTTATTTCTTTGTTGTATTTCATTACACACATCACCAACTTATCTTGTGTTATACATAACACCGTGTTTCTATGAAACATCTTTTTATTATTGTAACTATTTAAATAAGATAATTCTAACCAAGAATTTAAAATGATGCGTATGAAAATTATAAATTGAATTATGAAATTATTTTTTACACATGTATATATAATTATTTGACCAATTAATTAGAAATGAATGTAAAACCCATTTTAAAATAAAAGGAAATGTTTTTTCTAAAAAACTATTTAATTTTTCACAAGTGTGTTTTATAATAATAAATCGACAAATAACTCTTGTTCGATTATATTAGTGAAATATATATATTATATATGAAATCAATTTTATAACATTTATCTTATGTGTTTTATAGACATGATATAATAAGAAATCTAATTTAGGTATAAAAGAAGTATTTAAAAAAAGGCAGTTTTTCCACCTTTTTATGATGCACTTGTTAAAAATATATTTTTTTACTTATAGAAATTATGTCTAAAAAACTAACCTTCTTCTTTGGAATATTAATATCAAAATTTACTTTGGTTAATTTTTTTATTTTTCTATTAAGTTTCATGTTTTGATGAATATTAAAAAATCATGAATTTTTATTGAAAACAAATTTTTTTCTAAATAATTTGTATAGTAACATTATATTTTAAATTAGTTTTAAATTATAATTAGATATTTTATTTTCATATAATCCAGTGTATATCATTGGAATCAATTTCACATTGAAATTGGATATGAAAACATTCCAAACTTTTGAACATTTTTACTTTAAAAACCAACTGTTTCGTCCCGTTTGTGGGATTAATTTTTTATTAACTTAAGAAAATTCTGTGAATTTAATTCTGAAAAATAGATTCCATATTTTTAATAATAAGTTTAAAATTTAGTAAATATGTCCCATTTATTTTTGGACAATATAAATAGTAACTTTTCTAATTTTAATTACCAGAGATAAGGGTAAATCAGGAAATTGAGAGAATAATAATGTTATAAATATTATAAAACAATCCTTTATTTTTTCCAAAATGTTATTGGGTAAAGTTAATTTGATCCTTAATAGATAAGTTTCTAAATTTAATAATTTAATGGAAACTTTTCTATGAAAATAAATTGGATATTATTAAAATAAAAGAGAGCAAGAAAATGCCACACTCTTAATTTTAATAAGTATAATATTTTCAATATGTGGATAAATAGAATATATTCTAGAATATATATATATTTATGAAATATAAAATGTACTTAAATATATTTATATTTTATTTATAAATTTTAATGCATAAATAACTGTCATAAATAATTATACAATGATGATACAGTAATTAATCAATTAATGAAAAAGTCAATTAAGTGATATTAAAAGCATTAAAATAAATATAAATTTAATTACATAAGGTTATAAAACAATTTATGGGTAAATAAAAAATATAAGGTATATATTAAATGAAAATTTTGAAGTCATCTTACTATATAGATTTTCTTAAAGTCAATGTAATGAATAGTGTGAAAATTGGCAGTAATGATATTTTATAAAAAGAATATATTATTAAATTACTTAAAAATCATAAAAATCAAAAATTAAGGACATATGGGATAAATTATAGTATTAAATACCATAAATTGTCTATTTAAGGTTTAATTTATGCATTATATGTAAACATATACAACTTTTAATATTGAAAATATTGTTATCATATTTGAAATTAAATATGTTAACAAAGGTTTAATAAAAAAGATAAAGTTTAAAATTAAAAAAAACTTGCGTAAAATATATTTGTTTATGGGAATAAAACATATTCCACATTATCTTATAATTATTTTCCATTTTGAGATATTTTTATTGAGATTTAATTTATTATAAATTATTCTTTTTTGAAAATTCCAAATATTCCCCTGACATTCATTATAAAAGGAGTCCTACTCCCTCATCTCATTTCACCACATTGAGTTTTATATCAAAAAAATCGACCAAGTTATCTTTCCAATTCCCTAGCCACATTCTATAGGTTCTGGTCTTCCCAAAAGATAAACTATTGAGAAATTTAGGTGAGATCTAATAGAGCCATTTCGAAGAAGAGGTAATCTCTCTAACCGATCACTGTTTTTTTATAATCATCTATATCTCTTATAAATCTATGGTATATATCATAAATTAATAAATTCATAATACTTAATTTTGTTAAATTTTATTTTTATTATGAACACATAATTATACATCCCCTATCCCATGAAATAAGAAGTGAACATATCACCCGTGCATATGTACAATTTACCATCTCCACGTAGTGATACAATTAATCTTCCACCACTATATTTTATGAGTGGAAATTAGGATGGGTTTAATGTTAATATATGATATTTATGAAATTATTATAATTATATAATTATAATATCATATCTACCATTTTATAACCTAATCTTTTTGGAAATGATAACATCCCTCATGCATAAGTATGGCTTACCATCTTCATGATGCGATGTAATTTTTTTCATCTATATTTCACATGGGTGGTTATAAGGATAAATATTTTGAATAAATATGATATATATAAAATAAAAACCATTCTTTAGTGATAATATATCATATTATTTTCTTTCTATTAATATGACAAGAAAATGAAAATAATGTTCATGTGCACGTACGACCCACCATCTCCATAAACACTGTATTTTATTTTATACCAATAGCTTTTATGAATATCCATGAATTCATATATAATGATTATATATATATTATATTTATATGGTGGTTATCATTCTGGAGATTATTAAATCAGGATCTATGTAATAGGGCCAAGGATAACAAGTCAAAACCAATATGAAAATAAAGTGGTTATTATTAGAAACATTACTTTAACAAGAAATTGGTACTAAATGAGTAATAAAAGGCCATAAGTAAATCATATATTGTATGATATAATTTAATATAGTTATTTAATATATTTATAATCAACATATATTTGTTATATGTAAGGTTTTTATGAGTATGACGAGAGAAAATAAATAAGGTAAGGGATTTTTGTCACACTTTTATTTCTATGAGAAACATTCTTTATACACTAATTATTTCTTCCTCGTAGTATATATACTTCCCATGAATGTATTTTAAGAGTATTATTCATAATATTATGGTATTTTTATATCCATATAACTTTTTTCTATTATATATCATACAATTCTAATAATTATTATGTTGTAAGGTTTATTTAACAATCTCAACAATATTAAGGATTGTTTCATTTTAAATATCTGTTGGGGATTATTTTTCTTCCATGTCCATGTTTTCTATTTTTTTAAAAAGGTTTATATTATAATATAAATATTTAATTTTATTTTACCCATGTTTTACTTTTCACTAAATATCCTGAATGGAATTTTTTTGTTGTTTTCTAAATGAAGCACTTTGTGACTTTTACGAAAAAAGTAAGGAATGGTTTTTTTAACTCATAGGGTATGAAATTTTTTTCCATCATTATGAATCCTAAATTCATTGAAGCTTCCCTTAAAATATTATTTAAAATTTTTATAGCAAATTTTTTCTTTAAAATTACGTGGGTCTTTAAAAAATTATTTCATAAAGGAAAGGATAGTTTCCTGAAGAATTATTTCAAGAAATATTTGAAAAGTAATTATCCATATAAGATAAAATTATTTGATGTTACTTATGATTTATAATTGATATGACCCAAGGATTCCATTCTTATACTCTCTTTGAATGGTTTATGTTTATGATGGCATGATATTTATAAAACCTGTTTCTTTTCCATGATTTAGGTTACAATGAAGCATTTATGAAACTTATTTATTTACATGTGTTATGACGAGATGAATGATTTATGGTCCTATAGAATATATATGTATGATTTCATTATCTGAAGGGTGGAACCTATATCTCACTCCCTTACATTGTGTAATGAAACATTTCTTTTGAGCTCAAAAGTGTACACATGAGGTTATCATAAGCCTGTAGTAAGAGGGTATGTGATAGGTCATCCTAAGACCATAACAAAAGGGTACACAATAGGTCATCATAATATCAAAACTGTAAGGTACACGAGAGGTCATCCCAAGCCTGAATTATGCATATGGGTAATTATTCCAAACCTAACACACTATTAATATATTTGTGGGTATCATTGACATAATATATTCTAAACTTATGTGTATGTGACAATTTTCATGTCTTATGACATTTTTATACTGTCATGGATCATGTGCTATGATTATCTTGTGATTAGTGTCTTATTAACTACCAATATTTATGCCATGACTCATGTATAATATCTTTTATATGTAGTGTATGATCTTCAAATAGTATGCTCATATTTTATAACCTTATGCTAATGTTATGCATATGTAACTTTCATGTTTACCCTTACTAAGCATCTGAGATCACCCTCATTATGTTTTCCATTCCTCAGGTTAAAAAGAAATATTTTAAGTAGGGGTACTAAAGGGGAATATATTTATGGGAGTTGTTGGATAACTTTTACCAAATTATAAGAATGTGTTCCAAGTTTCCAAATTCACTAAACTATTATGGTCCGCAGTTATGTGTTTTTTGTAATGTAATGAATATTCATCTAAAAAGATATAATATACATATTTTAAAATCCTGGGTTGTTATAATAATCACTTCATTCTACCACATATCATGGTTATATTATCTATTCTGGCATAGTACACAATCCAAGGGAATCATTTTACCACACAACTCCCTGTTGTAATGATACATAATCTAAAATGGCTGCTCAACCACAGAGGTGTCCAACTCAAGATCGATATATTATCATTCAATCAAATGAGATGGGTCTGGTGGATTCCTTTTTAGTTTAGAAACATGAATCACATCATGAATCAATGTCAAGTGAGATGTTAAGTCCAACTTATATGACACATTTAGAAGACGTTTGATGATATTGAAAGGGCCAATAAACTATTGTTCCAGGTTACCCTATATTCCAAAATAATGATTTACTAAGTGATATGAAATCTATATAATAACTGATCAGAAATTATAAGATCTAATGGGTGATGATGACGGTACACCAAGTATTTCTAGTTACTCTATGTTTTATCTAACATCTTTTGGATCAAATTCCCCATTTCTGTTATCTCTTGAATAATACTTGGCCCGACAAAAGGACTCTCTCCCATATTTTCCCAATAAAAAAATTTATCTATATAGATTACAATAAAATTATTCGCAATGATCAATTTTAATTTAGTCCTAATAAATATTATTATAGGAAAACATAACCATGGAAAGATTATTTTCCTATAAACCACCAAAATTAGGAACACATGCCTATAGTATATCCTTAAGCATTTAAATGGATCAGTTAGACTTTCCATACATATGAGGGTGATACACTGTGCCTATCTTACAATTGGAACCCCATGAATCTTGTTAACCTTTCCAAATCCGGGTTTTAAATATGAATCTCTATAAGAAATAATTGTAGAAGGAAATCCACAGTGCTTAATGATCTCTTGAGTATAAAAGTTCACGAGATCTCCCCTCTTCATCACCTCTTTGATAGGAAGGAAATTTTATGATTTCATAGGTTGATAAATGATCACTAAAATCACATTTTCCCACTATGATTCTGCGGTAATCTAACTATGAAGTATGTAGAAAACTAATTCAATTTTTATACTATAATATTTAAAGTATTTAATAAACTATTATATGTTTGATGCTCCATACTAATCTTATTAAATGTATGGTTTCAGGATATGATTCAATTTTTTTTCCTATTCCCCAAAATAAAAATTGATGTATCAAATAATGATACATATTGGTAGTCCTAGGGTTCATGGACCAACTAAGATAAGGTCCACTATCCATAAAATCCTAAAATTGAGTTATCAGAATAAAAAATCCACTTCAAAAGCATAAGAAACCATATAAGGACTGAGACCACTCACCAAGGGTCTCCCCACCATAAAATATTTAACTACAACACAAAAAATTAGTGTCTATTTCATATCCAATATGAGTTTGATAATCAAATGAGTAATATTTTTTCACAGAAGATAAAAAAACGTTCCAATTAGATTCTTCTACATCTATGTGAATCTCAGTGAACAAACATATAAAATACCCTTCTTACACTAAATCCTTTTAGGATTGAGTATATAATTTTGTTATCAATTCATTGAAAACCACATTAAATTTCCTTGGTTTGTGAGAAATCTCAAAATAAAATTTATTATGAAACTCAACCAAGAATCTTATCCAAAGGATCAGATCCATCTAGGTAAATATATATTTTAGGTTCTTGTGATTTTAATATATAGTAAACCATTATACAAAGAGATACTAGTGTCAAGTATTTAGAGAATGCATAATTATAGATAATTTGAGTTCATGAGTCGTATAATTCATCTCATTAAGTCCCAATTGGTAAGAGAAATAGGCCGCCACCTGTTTCCCGTGCATTAGAACATACGCTAATTCCATACATGAGGCATAAAAATATATCATAACACAAACCCATCTTCAGGAAAATAAGAACAAGATCCGAATTCAACCTCATATTTAGTTCCTTAAATGATTTTTGACACTTATAATTCTATTCAAACATAACAAACTTACGAGAAAACTCTATCATGAGAGATGAAACCATGGAAAAATACCAAATAAAACACCTATAAGAACTTGGTAAACTAAAAAAATATTTGAATCTATTAGGTTGTTACAAAGACATCACCGACTAAAATTTTTCTATATATATTAAGATACCTATTTCAAATATAACATGGAACATAAACTTCTCTTCTTTGATCCAAAATTGGAATGTGAAAAAATTTCCATACATAAATATATTATTTGAACATTTTTAAAACAATATAAATATGATCCAAATGTTATTCTGTTATCTTGGAATACACAAAAATATCATCCAAAAAAATAACCCTGAAAATTTCAAGAACCAATGAAATATAAAATTCATTAAATATATAAACACCACAAGATAATTAGTATGAAAAAATTAAATAACCAAATACTCATAATTTCTATACCTAATCATTAAATCTATCTTAGGAATATCCTTCTTTTAGACTCATAGGTGATGGTCCCCTAATCTAAGATCAATCATAGAAAAAAATTGGGATCCACTGAGTTGATAAAACAAACAATCAATCCTAGGGAAAAGTTATCTATTATTAATAGTCACCTGATTAAGCTTTTAGTAATCAATGAAAAGTCTAAGGCTTACATCTACCTTCATTACGAAGAGAACTGGTCAAGTCCATGGGAAAAATACTCAGACCACAAATTCCCTTCCCTGAAGATGCTCAAGATAAACTTTAGGTTCCTTCACTTGAGAAGGTTCGATATTATATATTTACAAGAAAATGATAATTTTCACAAGAATTAGGTAAATAGTAAACTCAAACTCTTTTAATGGTGGTAACCTAGAAACATCACCAATAATGATATTAGGGTACTCATTTACTATAATAGTAAGTGGGAAAATTATTTTATATTCCACAAAATAAAAAAAATCTCTAAAAAATTCCCTAATATAATTTTGAATTGAGGAAAAATTTGAAATGATATTTTAGATCGTGGATCCTACTCACCCTAAAAGATACGAGTGAACCCATAGAGATATATAAACCGAACCAGAAGACAATGGAAATCGATCTAGAACATAAAACTGACCATCCAATCCTTTCTAATGATGTGATTAAAGATATCAAGATAAACTATTGAGAAATACCATATGACCTCATGGCCAGTTATCATAATCTAGTATTTAGATCATTTAAAACACCACTCCTTCCCCCTTCGTAATGGAGTATAAAGGTCCATCATAAATGGAATAGGCTCTGAGTATAACCAAAAACTAATATCAACTGAGATAATATAAAATAATGAGATGTACTAAAATAAAAAAAATAGGACTATAGAGGATGAAATAATTACTATATCTCTCATACTATATCACCCCACATTATATTCCTCTTATGCATACTCCACTACATAAATTCATTTGGACACATTTCCCCTATGCCTTCCCCGCATCATGAGTATACAAATTTTCATGATAATGAGATGCACCACCTTTTTCTATATCTTACTAAGCCTTGGAGACTTTAGTAAAGGTGGATCCAACTCTTCTACCGAAGGATACTTTTCCACAAAAATGACTAAGGTGAACAGATTGTCCTTAATGATGGAATATCCTTGGCACTACCATACAACCATTCTTAGTATAGAATGGTATTCTATAATGGAATAGAAGAAATTGGTGTTTTCTTGAATAAGCCATGATAACTGATCCTAAAATAAAATGATTACTCTAACTATGCTTCCCTTTCTCCCTAGAAAACTCACTATGGACACCCTTATAGAAAGAGAAACCCAAATAAGACCTATTTTCTGAAAAAATTTACCTCAAGAATATATTCTTTATTGAATACCTCAAAAAAGATAATAAAGTACAAAATATTAAGCATCAATTAGATATAAGGATTCCGACCAATCTCAAATTATCTTGTATTGAGGTTGTCATTAATGATACATTCTGAAGATATATGGGACAAATTAGTGAAATGAGTAGGAAACTAAATTATGGGATGATCAACTTGATCCAAATTCACAAACTCAAGAGCCTTCAACACAAGTAATTAATTAATATAGAACCACTGATTGAGGTCCTTCTTGAATGTGGTAAAAGTGAGTCCTCATGTAATTGACATTTCATGAGGGAATCCCAACACTTCCTCTTAGTTCCTTATAGAATATCAGTGGAGAATACCACCATAGAGTCCTATAGAGTCTTTTTAGTGTGTAAAATCCTTTCAGTTATCTCAATAGATTCCTTAGGTTTAGGGGTTCCTATATCACCATGGAATATTGGATTATTTTTTTTGTTTAATCTAAATTACTATTTACTATCAATTACTAGCTCCCACCACACACTTTATCTAGGGATTGAATATTATAGATTATAAATTCCACTAAAGCATTGTTGACTATAGGGTTTTTATGGAAACCTAGTATTAATTTATACATACATTGTATCACTTTTGCACAATACTTAAAACATTATACAAACAGACACCCAAAGACCGTATTAGTATAGTGCCTTTGGAAACATGGAGTCATAAATACAAGTACATAAATGAGATACATTATCTCCCACTAGGTTCTTCTTGACTATCAAACTTTTTAAAAACATCAAACCTGATATATATCTTTATAACACGGGGAAGGAAACATAAAAGGGAGTGATCTCAAATTCTCAGCAAGGGTAAAAAGAGAGATATGTAAGCATAATCATGAGCCTAAGGTTATGAGAACATGATCATGAAAATAGATGATCATAACCTTAAAATAAAATATCATATACAAGAATCATGGAATAAATACAATAAGTTCATAAGACATGAATCATTGGTAAATAAATAACAAAATCCATGAATTCATAACATAGTAATAAAACTTGGAATTGTGGAAAAAAACATAAGCATACAATATTATTTCTAGAGTATCTAAGGAATAACTACCAAGACTATATTAGTAGTATGGGTTCACTCTCCATACTATATTAGTTGTAATGGTTCACTCCCATGACCATCTTAGTAGAACGAGTTCACTCCTCATACCATCTTGGTAGTTATGGTTCACTACCATGGCTATCTTAGTTGCATGAGTTTACTCCTCATACCATCTTGGTGGTCATAGTTCACTCCGATGGGCATATTAGTTGTATAAATTCACACCTCATACCATGTTGGTCTTCATGGTTCACTCCCATGGACATATTTGTAATCAAGGTTAACTCACAGGACTATATTAGTCAATCCCATGAGATATAAATATTTACCCAATGCATTGAAGGGAGATATAGGTACCATCCATATCATAGTGAAATAATACATACATGTGTCAAAAAATAAAAAAAATCATATTATAACTCATGAAATGAAATGGGTTTCATAAACATGTAATCATATCATAACCTGTGGAAAAGGGAAAGGTTTCATAATCATTTCATCAAAACCATAACCCATGAAAATAAGTGGGTTTCAATAGCATATAACCCATGAACGTGAAATGGGTTTCATAAGAATCATTCAATTAAAAAACCATTAAAGATATAATATGAATGAAACCTTTGGATCATTTTTTAGAAGGTCATGAGCAACATTAAAAGATGACATCTTAGATGGAAAATAACTTGGAAGGATAGTTTGAAAATATTTTTTGAGGAAAATATCCATAATTATTTGAAAAATGATTTTAAAAACATAAACTATTTTCGAAACCACATCCTTTGAAAAATTATAAAATAATCTTGAAAACATTTTGAAAATAATTTTCCCTGAATATTAAAAAATATGATTGAAACCATTTTAAAAACTAATTTCCTTGAAAACTTATAAAAGGAGATTGAAAACGTTTTGTAAATCATTTTCCTTGAAATATTATTAAATAAATCTTAAAATTGTTTAAATTAATTTTTAGAACATAAAACATTTTTTGAAAACCATTTTATTTAAAAATATCTTTGAAATTTTCTAAAGGAAGCATTGATAACCCTAAAACATTTTTGATAAACTGTTTCATTGAAAACCACATTAAAAAACAATGAATTTCCAAAATATTAGGAAAAATTTTTGTTTTATAAATCATAAAAGTTTAATCTTGAAATGTAATCTTCAAGGGAATGTCAGTCATGACGGCCCAAAAAATCCATACGTGCCAAACATTCCTTTTCTACCATAGAAAGGTTATAAACGAACCTTGATCAGAAGAAAGCAAGAAGATTCCTTTTCAAGAACCCATTTTTAAAAGGTAAAAAATGGGTAGAAATTTATTTTAAAGATTATAGGATAATATTAGAATATTTTTAGAAACTTTTCTTTCATAAAACATAGTTTTACGGAACATAGATTTCTGACCAAAGATAAGGTAAATACGATCTTTCTTAAAAACAATTTATTAACAATCTTAAGAACCAAATAGTAGAAAAATGGTACCAATACAGTAATATATCATGAATAACCAAAGGGTAATATAATTCACGAGTTCTATTGAGGTATGGATCATAATATTTCCTCAAATTAATTATAAACATATAAAATCTCAAAAATTAATGAGATTGTTTCTATAAACTCTTACCACTTAATAAATTTGAACCATAATCCTCATGTAAGAATGTGAAATGAAATGAAGTTTCAAATACCAGGAAAAGAATTATATTAATGATATAACATTTAAAAGGCTATAGGTACACCTTATATGATAAATATAGATGCATAACTTGGCATGTGTCTCCAAGAAGGTAAACTGAGACAAAAATATCTTACCGATTTGCTAGCTTTTGAAACATAAAACCCATGAAAGTAAGATCATATAATGGATATATAACTACCCATAAATTTAAGAATAATAATCATATAACACATTCATGGGAAGTATATACACCATGAAAAAGGAATGGGTGTTGAATAAAGTATATATCTCACAGAAATAAAAAGTGAGATGAAATCCCCTTACCTCATGTCTTTACACTCTTAATACACATACAAACCACCTATAAAATTAATATAAATTTTTTATAAATATTTTAGAGAACCATATTATTATATCTAATACCATATATGTCTTGATTACAACCTTATATTACCTGCCTTTTAACAATCCTATGTTAAGGTTTCACTTCGGGTAATATTCTCTCTATTGTTCGCATGTGTCTTAATTTGCAATATCTTTGGTCCTTATACTTATATAATGATTTACAGAATGGACACCATGATATAAATATTATATATATTAATTATTCTTTATTATAATAATTTATGGAATATAGAATTAGGAAATGGGATACACTGTTTATAGAGACGGTAAGCCATACATACGCATGAACATTGTTTTGGTTTTTATTATCATATTAAAATAAAGAAGAAAAATAATATATATATATATATATATATTATAATTAAAGTATCATTATTTTCTGATATATATCATATAATTTAACTAAACGTATCCTTAATACATTCAATGTTGTGTGTGAATGAATCACATCACTTTGAGTAGGTGGTAGTCTACACTTCCTCAAATGAAATTATCTTATTAACATTAAATGGAAAGTATAAAGATATTCATTTTAAAATAATTAAATAATGTTAAATACATAATAAATATAATATATAACATATATAAATATAGTTTCCATCATAATTTCCACTACAATAGGTGGTAAAGGGAAAATGGACAATCATCGTTTAGTAAAGCTGTATTCCGCCGTACACTCATCACTCATTAGATGAAGGTGTGTAATAAGAAGAGTGTAGGGGGTGGAGAAAGAAAATAAAAGGAAAAAATATTGAGAGATGATGTTACCTTTCAATAGGGTAACACCTTTTTGTTTATGTCAAAAGGCCTCCTTGGATTGATTTCTACCCAAAGGGATGATTAAAGGATGAATGTAGGGATGCTGGGAAGTGTATTGGGAAGATCTTATATGAACATAAGTGGTTTTTTATGTGTGAATAAGGGGGATAGTTGGTGGTGTTTTATTGAAAGGGGAAAGGAAACACTTTCCATTTTTGAAAACAAGTTTGGTGTACCCACTTTTTTACCTAAAAAAGGCATAAAAAACCAACGAAACTAAAGAATTTAAGGTTCATGACCGAATAATGGCCATACAATTGGTTTTGTAAAAGTTTCTAGGTCATTTGGGGTATTATATATAAGGTTTTGTACTTTATTAACCTAATTGTCTATTAATTGTTATAATTAATCTTTATCACTTTCACTAATATTTTTGTTAAAAAAACGTTGACCTTATTAGTATTTATAAATTAGATGAATAAAAATATTGAATATATTTTTCCTAATTTAAATAAAATATGTGGTAGAAATTAATTGAAAATTAATCCCACAGTCGGGTCAACAATGCATATTTTTAAAGTAAAAACATTTAAATGTTTTCTATGTTTTTATACCCAATTTAAAGTGAAACTGATCTTAATGGAATACATTGTATTAATTGATAAAAATATTATTAAACTAAACATAGAAACCAATTTAAAATATAACTTATATTTTATAAAATAAATTAAAAGAAAATGTAGTTTTGAACTAAAAATCTATATTTTTAACTATTCATTAAAAAAATAAAAACTTACACAGAAATACCAAAAAATTATCATAACCTAATTTTTATTTTTATATTTAAAATATGAAATTTATTTTGAGATATTAAGTCTATAAAAGTTCAAAAATTGGTATTTAAAATGGTTTCTCGATTAATAAATTGTAAAACTAAATTTATATAAATATATGTTTTTAAGAATAAAATTGAGTTTGTTCTTATCTTATGTATATGAAATCTATTGAATGAATATAATAAATGTTTTATTGAATATATAACATATATATTAAATTATTATCACTCACTAATTTTATTTATTGTTAGTAAAACAACTTTGTGACCATAAAAATTATAATATTTCAATTTATTTTCAATCAGTATACATATTCATTTATAATTAATTGGTTACCTATCAATTAATATTATATTTTTTTAAACAATATATTTTCGTAAATTAGTTAATATTATTCATAACCTCTGATTTGACATTTAGGTAGTATTTTATTATATTAAATAATCATATTTTAATAATATATTATTGTTAGGTAAACCTTAGTCTTGCATGTTACACAAGCCATCGAGGAAATTCATTGTTGCGTGTAATGAAAGATAACATCGGTGTTACATGTAGTTCAAGATAATGTATACATTATGTGTTGTGCATAACTAACATGGTTTTTTTGAATTACGCAATCCAAATATTTTTCTTTAATAAAAAATAAAATATCTTCAGTGTTGCGTAGAATGAAAAATATCAAAATGGTTAAATTAATTATAAATAATTCAAAAAATATATGGGAGTTATAGTTTTCCTAAGATAATTGTCCCACAATTCCTTTTATTTATTTTTAATATATTTTTATAAGTAATTTTCAATTAAACCCCGAATATAACACTTGATTTTTTTATTAATGAATTTATGAATCAAAGTATGCTCTTCAAGAATATAAATTAAATACTATAAACCATAATACAATAAGTGAGAACAAATTCATTGATAAAGAAGTGAAGAAATCAAAAAAAATAAAATAAAAACATGAAACTGTTAATCTAAATGAATCCAAAATCAAGATTAAAGTCTTGATGGAAAATCCTTGACCACCCACGGTGAC
Source organism: Viscum album (assembly GCA_963277665.1). Taxonomy (NCBI): domain Eukaryota; kingdom Viridiplantae; phylum Streptophyta; class Magnoliopsida; order Santalales; family Viscaceae; genus Viscum; species Viscum album. The sequence continues at coordinate 741,034,650 of OY728137.1, forward strand.
TCGAGGTCAGATAAAAAAGTGAGATGTCTTGGAACCCTTGTACACATACCACCCAAGTCCTAAAGGTATTAACTCCAGTCTATTATCTTCCCCCCAAACCCTAACATATAATTCCAATTTATAATGATGAAACCTACATTGACTTGACACTTCAACCAAGACAGAACTTGAAAATAAACAAAGATAATTCTTGATCGACAGAGGCTGGAAAAAATAACCCGGTTAACAACATATTTAAACATGGGAACAATTTCACCTAGAAATGACAACATAATATGTATCATGTATAAAATGAAAATTATAAAAAATAAAAGTTAATTTTGAAAAAATTTATATGTAACAGTGAGACATAACAAAAAATCTAGAAGGCCATACCTGAAAACAAACCAAAATCAAAACCAAAACAAAATCTCTATGTGGCTATCCATCACCACCATCCCAACACACCATGGAAGTGGAATAAATGAAGGGAAATCATCATGATATACTTCACTATTTCCTTTACCTGTATCCTTTAAAATAAAACCTAAATATTCCTAAATGAATATGTAGAGTGTGAGGAAAAATAACATTATGATACCACCAAAAATATTTGTAATGTTTGTCACCGTGAAATAATTGGATATATGTTTTATTTGAAGTTAGTTTTATAATTACATTTAATCCAAAAAATTATATATTAAACAAACTTTATTTTTATCATATAAACAAATAATATAAGAAGTTTTATGTAAGGTACATAGAGGGTAATAATTAAAACCATATATGGAAAGTCATATGATAAACTAGAAAGTAATAAAAGCATGAAACATCACAATCATTAATAAAACCAAGAAAAAATGGGCTCTAGGTTATGGTAGTACATGAATAGGACATGAAAGGAAAACTATACAAAATAAAGTTAATCTTAATTATACCAAATATTTCCATATTCTATCTCTATGAAACCAAAATCCCCAGTGGTCCAATACCATCTAGAAATATGCATATTTCCACAACCTCATGCACATAAGGTTCTCATGTGATTTGTTATTTGAAAGAATTTAATTAAACCTAAACATAATTTTATAAAATATTGTCATAAGTAAATAATTATCCCTCACAAGTTTTTAAAACCATTTTGGAGTCAAATCCGTCTTTGGGAAATTTCATCAAATACATGATGTTCATATTTTCTAAGGAATGAAAATTTAAAATCATTTATAATTACAAAAAAGATGAAATTGAATAAACGGTCTCTCATAGATATCAAATGAACTCTTTTAATATGAAAACCCATTTTAAATAGAGAGATACAATGTGTTTCATGAGAACAATCCATTATAAAGAGACATATAAATTTACAATAGAGGAAAATTAGACAACTTCGAAGATAATGATTATAGATTAATAGGTTGGGTCCTCTAAATCATATATTCATAATAAAAATCATCAATTAACTATAAAAACGGCTAAATCCACCCATCACAACCCTTAATAGTTTTAACACTTGAAGGATATGAGATACCAACGAGAGATATAGAAAAAGAAGGATAAAATTGGGTGTAAATTTGAATACACCTCAACGAGATCCACTAAAACCATTGGAAAATCAACAAAATACTAAAGAGAGAACCTACTATAGAATCAATGAATGGTTTTGTTGAGATAATGAGTGATTATAGTGAGATGTTGGTTAAAAATGAGAATGGGTATCAGGGTAATATTTCCATTGTTAAGAACATCATTCAAGTCACATGGTTAGGTCACCTAGTCCGAAAAACCCAATTTTAACCATGGAGTCTGTAATACCCTTTAAAAACTAAAGTTCATCGTTAAATATGAATATCTTCATGGTAATATAAATAGTTCACTATTCATGCAACCTTCAGGGGATCCAAACCCAACTATATACACAATTTTTCGGGAAATATTTCATAGTTGGGAAAAACATGCTCAAAATAAGAAAAATGACAATTAAACTATCCATATCACATGGTTACCTTATGGTTACTTCTAACTATCTATAGACCACACACCTAGACTATTTCTTCAAAAATTCCAAAATCTAGACCCCAACTCTCAAAAAACCTTTAAAACCACAAGAGAGACAAAAAATCCTAAAATAAAAAATATGTAACTTTTCTATGTCACATTGGTTATAATGATGATTATATCATGTGATTTGTATAGAAAAGGTTCTAGAGTATTGAGATTTTAGAGTAATTTTTGCATGTATTATAAAATTATATCTTTATTTAGGTAATATACAAACACCAAACCTTTTATTACTTTGGTCGTGCGACTATTTTGTGAGTTTACTATAAAAAATATTGAAATAAATTTATTTATTTTGATTATGTCTCTTAAGTTAGTATTATATGTAGGTTTAATTATTTTGGGGATACTTTTAGAGAACTTCAATGAAAACCCTATGGATAAGTATGAGGTAAACGTATAAGCACAGAATAACATCTTGATATTTTGGTAATTTAGATATTGTTTTATTTTCCCTAAAATAATTTCGTTGTCTTAATATTGAAATAAGATACAATATCTAGAATAGATTTACCTCATTTTTGTAACCCTAAAATTGGTATATTGGGTATTAACATAATTATAACCCGATGCATGACAAAGAGGAAGATATTCACTCTTATTTTGACACTCCCAAGGGATATTATTTGGTCTATTAACATTATATTTACAAACCATTAATTATTTGAATATATAACAAGTTTAGTTGGAGAACATAACCTTAATAACCAGGATTGAAACTTAGAGAGTCCTGGGTTAATGTATTCATGAAATTTATAAAATTCCCCCCTATGTTAATTATTGAGTTATATGTACACTAAATAATTTAAGTATAATAATTCAAAATTATCCTTTATTCAATGTAATAGTTGGAACCTACAAGAATCGAGTTAGAAATAAATGCAATCACATGAAAATTAATGTACCAGATCCAATTATAACTCCACAGTTGACCATGGTTTGGTGAGAGTAATACCAGGACGGGTGACATCCAAGGATGATACTATATGAAATCAAGTTATATTTCCCTTTTTATATTTCAATGCAATGATTGGAATGGATTGTCTCTCTCTTGATAGAACATATACCAATTTTCTTGATTAAGAAATATCATTTCATCTCCCAAATTTACCAATTATCAAGTATCAATGAAAGTTTGATTATAAAATCCCTATGGATGAAAATACTATTATATGGGTTATGATACCTAGTAATGAGGGACTCTTGACTCAAATTATTGATATGGAATTAAATATTGGTGACATTCCTATAGTACGGGATTATACAAATGTATTTCCAAAATAACTACTTGGTTATCCCCCAGTGCACGAGGGTTAGCTTTCAATAAAACTCAATGATAGACCCATACCTATCTAAAAGAGTCCATTTATAATGACTCCCATTGAATTAGATGAATTAAATAGGTAATTACAAGTGAATTTAGAAAAGGGTTTTATATTCTATAGTTCTTCATCATAGGGTTCACCAGTCCTATTTTTAAAATAGTTGGATGGATCAATGAATATTTTCATTAATTATCACGAGCTAAATAAAATAAAATATAAGAACAAGTATCCTTTTACCCATATAAATGAACTATTTGATCAACTCATAGGAACCATATACTTATAAAAAAGTAACCATTCATTTGGATATGATTAGTAAATGGTTAAAAGGGAGGATAGTTTCAAAACCCCATTCCATATGAGGTAAGGACACTATGATTTTATTTTTATTTAATTTGGAATTAATAATTCTGATACACTATTTATGGATATAATTAATTCAGTTTTTATAGACTACCTTAATCAATTTTTTTCATTTATATATGAAATTATTATATATTCAAATATTAAAGAAGAGCATGAAGATCATATGTAGATCTTGTTAAATACCTTGATAAATGAGATACTTTGTACAAAATTTAGAATGTGTGTATAAATGCTGAAGAAAGTATCATTCTTGGGTATAATATTTACAAGCTAGATAATATCAGTAGATCCATAAAAGATGGAAGTTACCCAATTATTTCATAGATTGAACATTGTAAATAAGATTCATAGTTTTCCTATCATTATAGGATATTTCCAATGATTTGAGATAAATTTGTCATGGATATCAAATCCACTAACCTTTTTTATAATGAAGGGAGTGATTTTATTTTATATGGAGGAATGTGAAGGATCTTTAAAGGAAAAAATATGTTGGTCACTACTTGTGTACATACATTACCTTACAGTAGAGAAGGGTTTTGAACATATAATGATTCTTAAAAAATTGGTTTGGGTTTATTCAACTTTAATAATGAAATGGTAATTTTTTATACCTCATACTAATTGAAGTCTCAAGAGAAAAATTATAGGACACAAGTTTTGGAGTTGGTGATAATGATCGTCGCATTAATGATTTTATGGCATTATCTCTATGAAGAAAAAAATGATATATGTACTGATCACATGATCTTGAAATATATATTCATAATGTATTTGAATAATATCTAAATGATATGGTTGGAATAGATAAATTATTATGAATACTCAATACATTACCCCTTTGTGGAAGGAAAATAAGGTTTCTGATTCTTTGAGTAGAAAATAACATGCTACTATGTCCATGATCAGGATTAAAAAATTCTCAATACTCATGGATTTGTTGAGGAAGAGTATTGAATTCGTAAGGGACAAAAAGAAATCATATATTTTCTAAATTAATACTCAACCATCCATTCTTTTGAAGATCAAATAATCCTTTTAGGATGATCTAATGATATGGAACAATGTAGAAAAAATACTATAGTTCAACATTGATAAACATGATGTTATATATTTTGGATCTTGGATATGTGTCCTATTAAAATAAGAATTGAAGACGGAACTTTTGGATGGTATACATAGATCATATTTATCTATTAATTCAGTAAGTAAGAATATGTATTGAGATATAAAAAAAACCTTATTGTGGGATAAAATTAATATAGAAATTGTGTAATACTTATCTTGACACTCTGTGTTCTAGTAAGTTAGGGTTTAATGAAAAAGTATTATGGCAAATTGTAACAATTACCCGTGCTAGTTTGGAAATGGGAAAAAATCACCATGGATTTCATTTTTAGAATCCCCAAGACATATAAAGAACATAATTACATTTAGGATGTGGTCGATATCCTTTTAAATTAAGTGTATTTTATTAATACAAATTAAAATTTATCTTTTGACCAACTCACTAGGATATACATAATGTAATTGGTAAGGATCCATTGATTACCAATCTTCATTGTATCTGATCCGGATCCAAGGTTTAGATTGATATTCTAGAGAATTCCTTTGACAGTGTTGAAGATAGAGATAAGTTTTAGCACCACTTATCATCATAATATAGATGTTCAGTCTAATTGGATCATTCAAAATTTAGGGGATATGGAGAGAAATTGTTTGATGTATTTGTAATGATACTTGAATAATAAAAAAACCGAGTGGAGTTCTCATATAATTATAATTTCCATTATAGAATTTTGATCGAACTATATGATGCTCATTATGAGAATAAATGTTGGACTCCAGCATGTTCGGATGAATTTGGTGGTAAGAATATGATAGGATCTAACCTTATCAAATAAATTATGGAGTGGTTTCAAACCATTTAGTGAAATATGATAGTGTCATAAAGTTGCTAAAGGATTTATGTAGATAATCATTGATGAGATCCAGAGTTTGAAGTTGGTGAGATGGTGTTCCTTTGAATAACCCCATGGAATTAGGTTATGAAATTTTGGAAAAATGGGAGTTGAGTCATTGATATGTTGGTCCATTTAAGGTCTGTAATCATTTTTGGGTCATAGAATATTACATAACACTCCCTTTATACCTCTCTCAAGTACATGATGTGTTTCAAGTTTCTCTTTTGTAGAAGTACATATATTGTACTGACCCAATTATTCCCATTGGCTTGAGAATACAATGAATCATTGCATGGCCTTAAGTGACATCCCCAATATGCCAAAGGATGAAAATAAATTATGAAGGGTTTCAGATACAAGTGGGGGATTATTTATCCTTTAAAAAAAACTATTAGCTAAGAAACCATAACCAAGAATCTCACATTATGATGCAAGAATAAAAGAAATATAACTCATCCACATAATTTTATTTTAAAAACACACAAAAGTATACCAAAGTGGAACACAAAGAAATTATCAATATAAATAGTGGAAAGAAAACTAATAAACCTGGAGACTAAAACAAGACTCCATTTTCAACAACCTCTATGATCCAATCACCAAATAACCTAAGTATCATGAGGTGGTGCTAAATATATGTGATTATTTACCTTTTCTAATGTATCGAAAGATAAAATATGAAAAAGAACCAAAGTTCCAAGGTGGGGTGTGTATAAAACTAAGTAGGTTTCCCAAAATCACTTTCCTACTCGCTAAACTAGGATATAATGGTTAGAAACATTTATATAAAACAATTTATATAAAACAATTTCCCAAAATAGTTTATAAATTAATATAAAAAATCTTCAAAACCATTTAAAACCAAAAGTGCACAAGTGCTATATCAAAATTTTTCCAGCAAGTCATACATCCAGAAAAATTTCCAAACAAAGATTTAAAATCATTTCTCATTATCATTTTGGCAAACCAATTCCATTTTTCACTACACACACACCCATGTCAACTTTTTTTGACAATTCCATACTCGTGAGTGGTCTTTTTCCAATTACCTTATGTACCATTGGTACACACCCCTGATCCAGATTCATGCACCTTGTACCACAATGGTACATGTCCCTTATCCATGGGTATGCCAATCATTAACTCACACTACCAATTTATGACAAACCATTCAAATAACCCAACTCAAACAATTTTTAAAAAACCATTATTTTATTGAAAACCATTAGAAAAACAAATTCAATTCAAACATTCCATTTCAATAAAACCATTACTTTTATTGAAAACCTTTTAATCAAAAAACTGTCACCAATTAATGATAAATCCCCATTTTAAAATCATGTATCAAAAACTTTAATCAAAATCACCAATTTTCCATATTTTCCACAATCTACCAAACCATCACTAAATAAGGTTTCCCAAAAAATTTAATCAACCAATTAAAAATCATTTACTCACAAATAACTCAACATGAAATTATTCTAATCAGTTATACTATGAGGAGTTGATATTGAAGCCACCTACCTCAACCGTTTTGACAGAAATAGAAAATGGACGATGAATGCTCAAGAAATCGGGTCGATTCTCCTAAAAATCTCCTTAGATATCTTCTTCTATAATGATCAAGACCATATCTAAACTTATTTAGAATCCAAACTCATAGAGATACCCATAACAGGCATAGATCTGAAAAAATTAGAATATAATAGAAGTAGATCTAAGATAAACTGACAAAAATGATGAAGAACATAACTTACCACCATAATCGGGCTTGAAAACACCAAAGGAGTGCTCTGAATTGGTTCCAAAATTAATGGGAGTGGTTATTTTACCTTCAATGGAGAGGAATATTGAATTAGGGGATCATAGGAGTAAAAATGAGCATGTTATGTCAAAAATGAGGGAGAACCTATTTTTAAGGATCTAGATTTGACTCTGCACATGGTTAGACCACTTGGTTAGACAAACCATGCACTAACCATGTGTTAGCTACTACCTTACAGATAACCCCACATGACCTTCTCGCATAGTTTCCCTAACTATGTTCCCACCTTCCTAAAGCTACTATCTAGAATCTGCAACTTCACATGGTTTCTACTAGGCTTTTCGCACAATTTGGACAAACTGTGCGCAACCCATGCACCTCTCCTTTGTCCCCAAAAAACTTATTGAAAGTTATCACAACTCTTCCATACTTCACGCTAAAAATTTATAAAAATAAAAATAAAAAATTAAGGGAAAAATAGTAGAAAACAATGGTACTACATGCTCCCCACCATCCATCCTTCCATTATTGGAAAGTAGAAAAACCTCACTACCCTAAAAGTGTTCCGACCATTCCTATTTCATTTCCTTCTTGCATTCTCATGTCTCTTCTTGAATATGACGATGTTTCCATAAAATCCACACTAGATTGATTTTTATCCAAACAAGACATTCTCTTGCCTATCCACTGTTGAGTCAATAAGGTTTTCCTTATGACTTTTCCATTCCTTCTTGTTTTGAAAATCTCAAACACCTTATTTTAAAGAAAATCGCTTTTATAAGAAAAATTGATTTTATAAGGAAAATCTCTTTTATAAGAAAAATTATCCTTATCATATTTTCATCCATATTTTTCTTAAGTATAAATTTTGGATTCATTTCTATTTTTTCAAATTTTTTTGAATCTTTGATATGAAGAATTCTGTTTTAGGATCCGAATTCTGGACAAGAACTGTAATAAAGTTTCACTCTGAAATCCAAATGAGAACTGTAATAAAGTTTCATTCCGAACTCTGGATACGAACTCTAATTAAGTTCTATATCAGATTCAGGATGCGAATCCTTATAAAGTTCGACAACAAATTCTCATTATGAATTCTTGTGATGAGTTCTCATTACGAATTCTGATGATGAGTTCTCATTACGAATTCTGATGATGAATTCTCATTACGAATTCTAATGATGAATTCTCATTATGAAACCTGATGATGAATTCTCATTATGAATTCTGATGACGAATTCCCATTCCGAATTCTAATTCCGAATTCATCTATTAAACAGAATCTGATCATCTTTGTTTTATACACTCCGTATTTGTTTAGACTCCAAAAAAAATATTTTTTTACACTCTGAACATGCACTCCAAACTTTTTCATTAAGACTTAAAACGATGTCGTACATTCTGTTACACTTTTTTTGTTATAAAACGATGTCGTGTATTCTGTTACGAACTAACCGTTGGTTAAGTTACACGTGTACAGGTCCCTACGATTTTTAAGGAAAATATGACCGTTGGAAAGGACGCCGAACTTACCTATAAATAGGAGCTCATTTGAAAGAGCTCAGTGCTGAAAGGCTGAATGATCTTCAACTCATGTGATTACATGCTTGAAGTGATTTCTAGAGGGAGATTCTCTTATTAACTCTCAATGCTTTGTGAGACTCCGAATGTGGGTGATTACATTCGAGGACTTCTAGGGATAGGAAGACAGAGGTTTCCAACACCTTGAAGTTGAGGGATTCCTTGCTGAGGAAGACAGAGGTTGCCAACTACCTTGAAGTTGAGGGATTTCGGGGATAGCAAGACAGAGACTCCGATATTCGTATCGAGGGCTTACCCTGGTGTGGGTAAGACAGACTTGCTTGAAAGTATAAATCAAGGGACCTTTATCCAAGGTTGTTGGATACCATTCTCTTTAGGTTAAAAGACTTATATCTTGTTACTTGTAGTTCTACTACTTGTTTATTTCCGCTGCATTTTTTATTATAAGGAAAGTATAACTTTCTTATACTTCCTTACTTTTACTCTGTTTCATTTAGATTCTATACGCTTTAAGTTAGAATCTCATATTGTAATCTTTTGTTAAGTTTCAATTTCCGGAACCATATTTCCGGAACCTACTTTCGGAATCCCTTTCCAAGTTTTCATTTGGTATTAGAGGTGTTGTGAATTTTCTTAAGTTTAACTTTGTTAAACTTAGCTCTTTCTTTTTCTTAAGGAAAACATATTTATTCTTAACTAACTTTAAAGGTTCCAAAGGAATTTTTTAAAGTATACAATTCACCCCCCTCTTGTATATTGAGCATATACATCATTATTTCGATCCTACAATTGGTATCAGATGAGGTCTCTGAAATACTTATTCTCACGTATAAGTTTTTCTTGCTCACTTTCTCATTCCGAACTTTGATCATTCTAATTCCGAACTTTTTAATTCTGAACTTTGTGATTACGAACTTTTTCTACTAACAAGTTTGGTTGCCCAAGTTTTTTTAGTATGGTAGGAATCAATGATGGTTCTATTGATAATCTAAATCCTACAAGACCACCAATATTTGATGGTAATGACTATGAGTACTGGAGATATCTAATGAATACTTTTTTTATCAATACTGGAGTAGACAATTTTTTTATGCTTACTGGTGATTATAAAATTCCTGACAAGGAAGTTAGAACTTTTACTAACCAGGAAAAGCAAGAATATCAACTCAATTATAAGGTACACAAGACTCTACTTTTTTCAATGACCAGAAATATATATAGCCAAAATTCTTCTTGTGAAGCAGCTAATTTTATCTGGAAGAAGTTAGAGGTTACACACTTTGGAACTTCTAAGGTGATTGAGACTAGGAGAGCTATGCTTAGATCTGAATATCATGGTTTCAACTTTCCTTATGGAGAACCAATATGTAAAGTTCAACAGAGATTTATGACTATCGTCAATAGCCTACAGTCTATGGGATAAAAAGGCTTAGATGATGAATCTCTTGTGGATAAGATAATTGATATCATGCCCAATGAGTGGGAATCCAACATGAAACCAGAATGAAGAGAGATGCTGAAAACATTAAAAAGAAGAATGGGAATGGTACCGTTTCTTTTACAACAACATCAAATCAGATAAAAGCTAAGAATCCTGAGAGAGTAACCAGATCCAAGTCTAAGAAAGTTATTTTACAATCCGAATCTAGTAAGAGTGAAATATCAGAAAATGAATTAGCAAATCTTTCTCGAAGGATGAACAAGATAGTTGGTCAGAGAAATTTCCAATCCAAGTATAAGAAAAAGGAAAGGAAAGATAAGAAAGATGGAGAAGTCACTTGCTATGAATGTAAGAGAGCTGGACATATTAGACCATATTTCCCTTTGCTCAAAAATAAAGAAAGGAAAGAAAGGAATTCAGACAGGAACAGAAAGAAGTATTATAAAGCCAAAGCTAAGGAAGTTCTGAAAGCTAATGATACCTGGAGTGCCAGTGGTGGTGACTCTTCAGATGAATCTTCAGGACAGAAGAATCTTGGTCTTATAGCCAGATTACCTATCGATAATCATTGTTTTATGGGTAAGATACGAAATGCTGAATCATTGACCAATGTTTCTTTAAATTCCAATGATAGTAAGTATTATAACTCTTCTGATGAATAATCATCTTCTGATGAAGAAAATACTTTACCTACTTATGAAGAAGTCTCTAGGTTTGCTGAACTTCTTGAGATTGAGAATTCTAAACTCAATAAGAAACTTGATAAGGCAAACTCTAGGAATTCTATTCTTATGAAAGAGATATCAGATCTTTCTAAAGATCTTGATAAGAAAAATGCTGATTTTGAAAGTATTTCAAAAAATATTGAGGAAGTAAGTTCTTAGAAGAATAAACTTTCTAAAGGATTAGAAAAAGTAATTTCTAAGGAAAATGTTTTCGAGCCTAGCTCTAGTTCTAAAACTAATGATTTTGAGGATAAAAACCTGGTTATAAAACTCAAGTCTGAAATTTTTTCCTTAAATAAGTGTTTATCAAACTTTACCCATGGTAAGGAAAATTTTGATAAAATGTATGCCCAAATACGACCTTTAAGAAATAAATCCGGATTTGGTTATACCCATTCAAAACCAATTTTCAGTAACCATTATTTCGTTCCTCAAAGTGCTCCATTTTGTACCAAGTGTCAATGTGGTGGTCACTGGGCAAAGAATTGTTCCTTAAACAAAACCAAATCTCTAGGATTTCACAAAGCTTACTTTTCTAAGAAGATGTGGGTTCCTAAGGTATTGTTATCTTGTAATCTCGGATCCAAACAAGTTTGGATTCCGAAAGTCTAATTTTCTTCTTGATTTCAGGAAAATAGAGAGTACCATCAACAATACATGGTACATGGATAGTGGATGTTCCCAGCACATGACTGGTAACAAAAGCTATTTTGAAAAGATTATCAAAATGAAAGGAGGAAAGGTAACTTTCGGAGATAATTCTAAGGGAGAGATTGTTGGTATTGGTAATATTGTTCTCCTTGGTAAAACTTTAATTTAAAATGTTCTTTTTGTTAGGGGTCTTAAGCACAACCTCATTAGCATAAGTCAGTTATGTGATGAAGGTTACCTTGTGAATTTTAGGAATGATAAGTGTTTAGTTCACAATTCCAAGGAAGAATTTATTCTCTCAGCCAATAGGAAAGAGAATGTTTACACCTTGAACTTAGAAGACCTTAGAAGCCAAGATTTACCTTGCCTTAGTGAAATGGAAGATCTTTCATGGTTATGGCATAGAATACTAGGTCACTGTAACCTTAGGAACCTATGTAAACATTCTAAGAAGAAACTAGTTAAGGATCTACCAGTGCTTAGATTTGATTCTTCTAAAGTTTGTGATCCTTGTCAGTATGGCAAGAAACATTAATCTAGTTTTAAATCAATTGGTGAAGTCTCAACAACCGATGCATTATAGTTAGTGCACATAGATCTTTTTGGTCCAACACAAACTGGAAGTATTGGAGGAAAATACTATGTGTTTGTTCTTGTTGATGATTACACTAGATTTACTTGGGTCTATTTTCTAGCAAAGAAATATGAAGCTTTTTCTTATTTCAAAAGTGTTAGAGATCAAGTTAAAAATGAGAAAAACCTTTCATTGAAAACTATTCATATTGATCATGGAGGAGAATTTCAAAATTCTGATTTTGAAAATTTTTGTAGTAAAAAAGGTATTACTCAAAATTTTTCAGCACCTAGAACTCCTCAAAAAAATGGTGTAGTTGAAAGAAGAAATAGAATTATTCAAGAGATAACTAGAACAATGTTGAGTAAATATTCTATAGCTAGACATTTCTGGGCTGAAGCTGTAAGTACTGCTTGCTATACTATAAATCGAGTTTTAATTAGACCTTTTCTTAATAAAACTCCTTATGAGTTATGGAATGGTAGAAAACCAAGACTATATAACTTCAAGGTTTTTGGTTGCAAAGTATTCATTTTGAATACTAAATATAACTTACATAAATTCTCACCAAAATCCAATGAAGGAATTTTCTTAGGATATTCCACAACTTCTAAGGCTTATAGAGTTTTCAATAAAAACACTTGTACTGTTGAAGAAACAGTACATGTAAAATTTGATGAGTCTGATCCTTTTGTTTTTAAACCATCCCAACCTATATCCTCGGATGTGTTTTCAAAAATTGATTCTCAACCTTTGATATAAGAATCTTCTAATAAGGATAATGTTCAAGAAGATATTCCTGAAACATTTACCCCAGAAGACTTTCTACCCTATGTTGATGAATAAGATTTTCAAAACCCAAATCAGGCATTTCTTAAGAATCATCCCAGTGATACTATCATTGGTGATGTAAATCAACCTATAAGGACTAGAAGTTCCTTAAGAAATGAAGTAGAACATCTAGCATTTCTTTCCCAATTAGAACCTAAAAGCACTGATGAAGCTTTAGGTGATGATGATTGGATCAAATCCATACAAGATGAACTAAATGAATTTGATAGGAATAAAGACTGGACCTTGGTTGAAAGACCTAAGGAAACTTCTGTTATTGGAGTAAAATGGGTTTTCAGAAATAAATGTGATGAAAATGGAGTCATAGTAAGAAGTAAATCTAGACTTGTTGCTAAAGGCTATAATCAGCAAGAGGGAATAGACTATGAAGAAACCTATGCTCCAGTAGCTAGACTTAAATCTATCCGTATTCTACTTGCTTTTGCAGTATTCTTTAATTTCAAACTTTTCTAAATGGATGTGAAATGTGCTTTTCTTAACGGTTACGTTCAAGAGGAAGTTTTTGTTGAACAACCTCCCAGCTTTGAAGATACAAAACATCCTGATTATGTTTTTAGACTAACCAAAGCTCTATATGTCCTTAAACAAGCCCCACAAGCATGGTATGATAGACTTACTGGATTTTTGCTTCAAAATAACTATGTTAAGGAAAATACAGATCCAACTCTTTTCATAAAGAAAGATAAGAAAAATGTTTTGATTGTTCAAATTTATGTTGATGAAATCATTTTTGGTTCAACTCAGCAATCTTTGACCGACTCTTTCGCAAGTCTAATGAAATCTGAGTTTGAAATGAGCATGATGGGTGAGTTAACATTTTTCCTTGGTTTTCAAATTTCTCAAAAACCAGAAGGAACCTACATATCTCAACATAAGTATTTTAAAGATCTTCTTAAAAAGTATGGTTATGAATACACTAAGAGTATAAGTACTCCTATTGGTACCTCAAATTCTTTAGATCTTGATGAAGCTGGGAAACCAGTAGATCAAACATCTTTTAGAGGAATGATAGGAAGTTTACTTTACTTAACAGCTAGTCGACCAGACCTAATGTTTTCAGTATGCTTATGTGCAAGATATCAATCCAATCCTAAGGAATCTCACTTAAAGGCAGTAAAAATAATTTTTCGCTACCTTAAGCGAACCATGGATCTAGGATTATTTTATACTTCTGGAAATGATTTTATCCTAAAAATCTTTTCTGATGCTGACTTTGGTGGGTGTAGAATGGATAGAAAAAGTACATCCGGAACTTGTTATTTCTTAGGAGATTCATTAGTTTCTTGGTCCTGTAAGAAGCAACATTCTGTAGCACTCTCCACTGCTGAAGCTGAATATGTAGCAGCTGGAAGTTGTTGTGCTCAAGTGTTGTGGATGCAACACACACTCACAGACTATGGCTTGAGTTTTACTAAAACTAAAATTTTGTGTGATAACACAAGTGTCATTTCCCTGAGTAAGAACCCTGCACATCACTACCGTTCAAAACACATAGATATTAGGCATCACTTTCTTAGGGATCACACACTTAAAGGAGATATTATTTTTCAGTTTATCGGAACGCAAGATCAACTTGCTGATATTTTCACAAAATCTTTGCCTTCTGATAGATTTGAATATATTAAACAGAAGTTAGGAATGATAACCATAAGGTAATATTTCTTAATTGACTTTCTTTTGAAAAAAAATCTCCTTACAGCAATAAACTCCTTTTCATAGGGGGAGTACAATTGATTGTTAGATTGACAAAGTTTTTCAAAATCTGTTTTCAAAATCATCGAAACTAAAATTCCAGAATGTAATTTCCGGAACTAAAATTTTCCAGAAATGATATTTTCTTATAGAAAACTTCTGGAATGGAAATTTTTGTGTTGAAAACATCCGGAATGGAATCTTCTGTACTGGTATTTTCATAACGGGATTTTCATACCGAATATTTCATAATGTGTTTTTAGTTTTCAAATTTTATAATAACATTTTCATATTTAGTTTTCTGTACTTAGATTATTTTTTGTAATGAGTTTTGTGAACTATTTCGTAGTAAAGATTTTTTTTTTCGTAGTTTTCGTAAAACTGTTACCAATTACGAATAATCCTCCTAAGCCAATCCGAAAGGTATGATTTCCTTACACAAGTTTTTGTAATCATATTTTACTTGCTGGCATTTTCTTATATTTTGTTTTTGGATTATAGTTTTCTTAATTCTTTGTTTTAATAAAAACCTCAAAAGATCGGATTCAAGAAAATTGGTTTTCGACCGGCAGATCTGATCTCAGCTTGTCACAACTGTTCGATCAACCGTGGAAGTTGAACCGTTTTTTCATTGCCTATATAAAGGGGACCCCAAACGGTTGTCTCACATAGATTTTCAAGCTCCAGCGTCCCGAAGCTCTGCCTCTCCGTTTTAAAGTCGTTCCGAACCTCATCTTTTTCCGTTCCAAACTTCTCAGTGGTCTTCAAATCCGAATGTCTGTAGAAGCATCTTCTCAATACATGTCTTCCTCTAAGCCGATTTCGAAGTGGTTAGTATATAGAGAGAGGCTGGTTCATCTGGATTTCTTCAACAAGTACGATTCTCTTATTTCCAAGAATATCAAGCTAAATGGTTGGGAAGATGTTGCGGTGTCAAAACCTGGGAATCAAGATGAAGTGTATTCAGATTTGCTTATAGAGTTCTATGAAACCGTCTCCTTTCTTAAGGAAGATGGAAATGATAACTTGTCTTTTAAGTCTTATGGTAAGACTTATAAGCTTTCATATGCCATGGCAGCCAGCTTGATAGGGCTGAATAATGAAGGTGAAGCTGAATTTATATCTCATGTGTTGCCGGATTCAAAAGGTAGCTTCGACAAGGAAAAAGCTTTAGAATCTCTCGGACTGGCAGATGACAAGGCTCCGAAGATTGCTTCTCTATCTACAAATTTCAGGATTCTAGAGTTATGGGTACAAGGTCTTATCGTACCGAGGAAGGGTGACAAAGATAACTTAAAGAAGAGTGAGATCTACATCCTATATTTTCTAATAAATCTGAGGAAGTTTAATTTGATGAAGCACATTCTTATCACTCTTGAGAATGTGAAGAAAGGGAATCTGAGAGCTCAGATTATAATGTAGCCAGAAATTCTCTAGAAGTTGATAGTTCGGTGCCTTGAGTCTTTCAAGGAGGCTTGCAAGTCTAAACCCAGAGTTTGGAAGATTATTCTAGTCAGTGATGGTACACTTAAAAGAATGGATGTAGCTTTTGACAAGAAGACTGGTCAGTTTGTTGATTCTCCTGCTCAAGAAGAAACAGTTCTGAAAGTTGCTGATCTGGAATCCTCTAAACTGGTAAGGAAGAGAAAGTCGAAAGAAGTTGAAGTAGAAGCAGTAAATCCCAAGTATAAGGAAGTTCATTCCGCACCTCCAAAACCAAAGAAGAAGAAAGCTTACCCAGATGAGGTTGTTGCTAAATGGAGGGAGATGAAAGAGAAGAGAGTGCAAGGGGAGCCTCAGTTTGGCTTGGACCCTGCGGAGGCTAAGGCCCTGAAGGAAAGAACTACGGATGAGCTCGAAAAACAGGAAAAACAAAAGAAGCTCAAGAAGAAGATGTCTGAGGCTGAGGTAGCTCAGGCTTTGTTGAAATTCAATTAGATGGTTTCAACAAATATTCCTGTTCCGAGATTTTTTCATTGGAATCTCTTCCTGAGACTCTAGGAAGAAATTTCGTTGCTCCGGAAGAAGCTGTTGCTAATACTGCTGAGGAAGTAGAGCATGTTGAGCAAGTGGAAGAAGAAGAAGAAGTTCCTGAAGGAAGTGGTGAAACCAGAGATGTGTTGAAGCAAGTAGATGATTATAAGGGGACACCTTCAGAACACTTATCGCTCCGAACTTCAGAAGCGGAATCTTCGAAGCTAGTTACTCCAGCAATGGAAGAAGAGAAAGGAGAAGAAGAAGTATCCTATCATGGAGAGGAAGAACAACTTCTACAAGATATTTCTCAAATTGAGAATATAGAGGTTGGTGCTCAGAAAGTTCCTAATGAGGAAGACCATATTGTTCAAGTCTCTCATAGTGAAAAGAGAACTCCGGAACATGATTCTATTCCGAAAAAAGACAAGGGAAAGCAAATTCTTGCTGATACTCTGAGCTCAGTAGTGGTGAAGAGAAATGAAGTTGGTAGTTCTTAAAAGAGAAAGCTTGACCTTGTTGAAGAAGAAAATTCTCCAAGCAGAGTCTCGGATTCAGAGTCATCTTCGTTGGGGCATGACTTTGTTGTTCAGTCTTTAAAGAAGTTGGTGGGAACTATTCCAACTTTCTCAAGTATTGATTCAAGATGCCAAATGCTTCAACATGCTTTAAATCAGAAATCAGACTCCGTATGTATGGTTATGGACAAGTGTGTTGAAATAGAGGATCAGTTCAAAACCTTTTTTGTTGGCTACGAAGCCCATAGAAAATCTTGCAAGAGGATGACAAACAGGTCGAGTAAGACTGTAGAAGAGATGAGGCTTTTTGATGAATTTCAAGACAATGTTAAAGATGCTTTTGAGACTGAGGACAGGAAGATAAATGAGCTGACTTCTTCTTCTGAAGAGAAGCTGACAGATGAAAAGAACTTCCGGATTCAAGAAGTCAGAGATCTGAATGGGAAGTTGAATTCCGTTTCTCAAAACTGGAAGTTTTAAAGGGATCATTGTATTGACATTGAAGAGAAATTGAAGGCTCAGGAAGAAAAGATTAAAGCCCAGGAAGAAAATATTGAATCCCAAAGTGAAAGAATTGTTTTATTAGAGAAGCAAGCTGAAGAAGATTATAAAGACTTAAAGAAGATAAATACTATTCTAAAGGGTCTCATATCAAAGGAGAAAGATCCCAAATAGACAGATCTGATCTTTTGTTGTACCTTAACTCTTTTGTTGTTGATATTTTCAAACTTAATGAAAAATTTGTGCTTTCTCGTTTTTTGTTGTTGTTACTACTAATCTTTCAGGTACTTTGCTATATTTTCCATTCTCTTGTATTCTTTTTGAAAAACACAAAGGGGGAGAAGGAAAAAGAACTCTAATAAAAGCTTATCTAAGGGGGAATTTTTCATTAAAGAATAATTTCTTATTCATAATGAAATTTCACTTCGGAAATCTAGAATACGATCCTTAGAGTTTCAAAGCCTAAGGGGGAGTTAGTCGTATTCATCAATATCCTTAAATCAAAGGGAGATAAGCCTTAATGTTTTTTTTTCTTTTTAGAATTTCTTTTTCAAGGATGTTTGTGCTTTCCAAAAAGGGGGAGATTGTTGAGTCAATAAGGTTTTCCTTATGACTTTTCCATTCCTTCTTGATTTGAAAATCACAAACACCTTATTTTTAAGAAAATCGCTTTTATAAGAAAAATTTCTTTTATAAGGAAAATCTCTTTTATAAGAAAAAATATCCATATCATATTTTCATCCATATTTTTCTTAAGTATAAATTTCGGATTCATTTCTATTTTCTCGGAATTGTTTGAAACATTGATATGAAGAATTCTGTTTTAGGATCCGAATAATGGAGAAGAACTGTAACAAAGTTTCACTCTGAAATCCAAATGAGAACTGTAATAAAGTTTCATTCTGAACTCCGAATAAGAACTCTAATTAAGTTCTACATCAAATTCAGGATGCGAATCCTTATGAAGTTCGACAACGAATTATCATTACGAATTCTTGTGATGAGTTCTCATTACGAATTCTAATGATGAGTTCTCATTACGAATTCTGATGATGAGTTCTCATTACGAATTCTGATGATGACTTCTCATTACGAATTCTGATGATGATTCTCATTACGAAACCTGATGATGAATTCTCATTACGAATTCTGATGATGAATTCCCATTCCAAATTCTAATTCTGAATTCATCTATTAAACAGAATCTGATCATATTTGTTTTATACACTCCTTATTTGTTTAGGCTCCAAAAAAAATATTTTTTTACACTCCGAACATTCACTCCGAACATTTTCATTAAGACTTAAAATGATGTCGTACATTCTGTTACACTTGTTTTGTTATAAAACGATGTTGTGTATTCTGTTATGAACTAACCGTTGGTTAAGTTACACTTGTACAGGTCCCTCTGATTTTTAAGGAAAATATGACCATTGGAAAGGAGGCCGACCTTACCTATAAATAGGAGCTCATTTGAAAGAGCTCAGTGCTGAAAGGCTGACTGATCTTCGAATCATGTGATTACATGCTTGAAGTGATTTATAGAGAGAGAGTCTCTTATTAACTCTCAAAGCTTTGTGCGACTCCGAATGTTGGTGATTACATTCGAGGACTTCCGGGGATAGGAAGACAGAGGTTTCCAACACGTTGAAGTTGAGGGCTTCCTTGCTGAGGAAGACAGAGGTTGCCAACTACCTTGAAGTTGAGGGCTTGTGGGGATAGCAAGACAGAGACTCCGATCTTCGTATCGAGGGCTTACCCTTGTGTGGGTAAGACAGACTTTCTTGAAAGTATAAATCAAGGGACCTTTATCCAAGGTTGTTGGATACCCTTCTCTTTGGGTTAAAAGACTTATATCTTGTTACTTGTAGTTCTACTACTTGTTTATTTCCACTGCATTTTGTATTATAAGGATAGTATAACTTTCTTATACTTCCTTACTTGTACTCTGTTTCATTTAGATTCTATATGCTTTAAGGTAGAATCTCATATTGTAATCTTTTGTTAAGTTTCAATTTCCGGAACCATATTTCCAGAACCTACTTTCAGAATCCCTTTCCAATTTTTCATTTGGTATTAGAGGTGTTGTGAATCTTCTTAAGTTTAACTTTGTTAAACTTAGCTCTTTATTTTGCTTAAGGAAAACATAGTTATTCTTAACTAGGTTTAAAGGTTCCAAAGGAATTTTTTAAAGTATACAATTCACCCCCTCTTGTATATTGATCATCTACATCATTATTTCGATCCTACATCCATAATACACAATGAGATATGTACCAATGAAGCATCCAGATCTAGGTCAACGTGATCCCATCTGATCACATGGTCAAGATCAGTCTGATACTGTTTCAATTATGTTATATGAAGCACATTATGCACCGAACTAAACCATGGTGGAAATGAAAACCAATATTCCACCTCTCCAACCTATTCCAGTATCTCAAAAGGGACAATATATCGAGGAGTTAACTTGACCTACTTCCCAATATGACAATGTCTAGCCGTGGAGAGTTTATCAAGAACAGATGATCACTCACTGTGAATGAAAATTCACTTTAATGATGATCCACATATGATTTATAAAAATTATAAACCCTCTCCATCCTATTTTTGATGAACTGAATCTTCTCTTTTGTTTCATGGACACAGCTCAGCCCGACTAGTGAAGTCTCACCTCTTTCCCATTAGTAAAATGAAAAATGAAAAGGACACCCATACAATGCTTCAAAAGGATCCATATATATCAAGGCATGATAGATGTTATTATAAGTGAACTCCTCTAAGGGTATATAATTTTCCCATGAGCCACTAAAATACATTACGCAAGACCGCAATATGTCTTCCAATGTCTGTATCGTCCTTTTGGATTTTCCATCCATCTGAGGATGATAATAAAGGACCCCGGAACACCCTAGAGGGGAGGGGTGAATTAGGGTGTCAAATTTTTCTTTTAAATTGATGTATCTTGTTCCCACATTGGTAGGAACCTGTTAAACCTGTCTAAAGAGGAAGTTCATAAAATAAATAATCACATGCAAAGCAATGAAACATCAATTTTACTTGGTTCACCACTAAGGGATACATCCAAGGAGCATACTATGACAATGTGTTGAACGTACCAAAAACTAATAATCATCACTAGTTGTGGATTATAGGTTTTTAGAACAGCCAATCTGTGCTAGGTGCACTGCTTTTACAAGTTTTTAGGGATAGCACATTACGTCCCTCAAATCACTTCCGCTGACTCCCCCTTTCTTACTACATTGGAAGAATATTCACTCAGTTTATCGACTTGAAGGTCACTTCATTGGGTTAGAATTAAATCATGTATACTCAACTATAAATGGATGCTCTGTTGATGTCCTGTAATCACCTAGAGATTCAATTTATTTTTTGTATACTGATATGTTATGGAACTTAATTTTGGAAACTGATTTGGTCAATTTTTAGGCTTCCTTGGGTGTTCCACGTACCATGTTCTAGGTATGGTGTGCATACCACCACATCCACATAACACTGATATTTCCGCATACTATCTATCTCCAAGGAGAACTGCCTTACTCCACATACTACCTTCCTCCATGTACTCCTCGTATTCTCTGCATATTGCCCTGCTTCATGTGATGCATTGTTCTATCACGTACTACGAGAGCTTCCTCCATGAACTTCACTTTCTTCTATGGAATGTATGCATTAATCAGATGGTTCTCTCCATGTACCATCTTCTCTCCCATGCTTCACTTAGAAATTACTAGATTTCTTCCCAAAATTTTAATCTCTAATCATGTCTGTTAACAAAGGGGATTATTGTTCCTTAAATAGCCACATAACACCAAAAATTTTGCTAATCTGATTTACCCATATTTTCAATGTGGGGAAATCTTCACTATATACTGAACTCCATCTGTGTACGGTTAGACTCCACTGCATATCTCTACTATTTTGTGAACCACAATAATCCTACCAACATTCCGTACTCTGCATACCACATGTGTTTGCTGCATACTATTGCTACGTACTGTTTTTTGGTTCTGTGCACCGCTTCGTGCATCGCTCCACACACCACTTCGTGCACTGCTCTGCATACCACTCCACGTACCGATCTGTGTACCACTCCAAGTACCATTCCCGCTACCTGGAATGTAGCTGCGGACCATTCCCAGAACATGGTACACAGTCCATGTTCTGCAGTATGCGGTTCCCTTATTTTGCTGATTTTCTTTGTCGTTTCACATACCATTCACTCTTGTATGAAAAACCTTTGTTTGCAAACACTAAACTCCTGATTTTTAGGCCCAAAATTTTGGAAAACAATATGAAACTATGCCACCTTCAATACTACTTTCATCCTAAAATGTATGACCCCATTCTTTGAAACCTCTCTATTCATCCATGTGAAAATTGACAACAAACACAATCCAAACACCATTATTAGTAATGAAAAACCTTGGTTCCAACAGATAAATCATACTTATAGTTAACTGATTCCCAATGGATTTATTTAAGGATTTCTAGAAACGAGATGTGAACCTCATATCTCTGTCTAAAACGATTAAAAATGGTACACCAAGTCTCTTTACCACGTATTGGATTTAGATTTTGGATAGATCCTCCACCGTATGAGTTTCACTAATAGGTATGAAATGTTCCAATTTGGTGAGCAGATACACTATCAGACATTGGTGATTATGTTTTAGAACCATTATTGGGATACTTTTAAGAAAATACAATGTTATCTCCCCCCCATTTCCATACTAGGATAAGTAAATACTAAAACATACCCACTATTTGTTGATGTTCTACCTTAACTTGATGACAAGTTAAGAAACTTGAAATGAACTCATCCACTTCCTATTTCATGTTGCTCCACTAAAACTATGCCTTCAATGCCTTATAAATTTTTTTATTCCCAAATGAATAACCCATCTTGAATTGTGTAAGAATGAAGAAGTTTCTCTTGAGAAGAAATAAGTACATGCATCCAATATCTGAACCACAAAACTGAACTCCCATCAAGTTACCAGCCCCCAATGGTCTCCCAACCATTGAGTTTTGAACTCATAAACAGGAATTATGCATTGTATGTTTATTCCTCTATAACCATATTCCCCAAATCAGGAACCATGAAAACTGAATAGAAAACCTCAACATCACCTCGGTCTTTAAATTACACATGCATTTCGGCTAGGACCGACCTCAAATACCACTCATCTGAAGCTTCTTTTTTCAAGTGAGAATATGAATTTCTACTTAATGCATTTTCACCATATTACCTTCACCTGGTTTATACAGCAAGTCAAATTCATGAATCTAAATATACTCCATCAATATCCTTTTCCTCATATTCAAATCTTATTGTGAGAAAATATGTTTCAAAACTTTTGTGGTTAGTGAACATTATAAATTTATCACCAAAGAGATAATGACACCAGGTCTTTAAAGCATGGAAAACTGCAGAAAACTCCAAATTTTGTGTTGGGTATATCTTCTCATGAACTCTCAACTGCCTTGAACTATAAGATACCACATGGTTTCCCTACAATGGAACATATCCCAACCTAGATCCCAAAGCATCGGAATATATCACATACCCCTATCTTGATTCTGGAAAAATCATGATAGGTGCTTATGTAAGACGAACTTGAAACTATCGAAAAGACTTATGGAATTCCTCATTCCATCATAATGGAAAATTATTCTTTATCAAAGATATCATAGGCGAATCTTGTCATGAGATGTCACATAAAAATCGTCAGTAATAAGCAGCTAGACCCAGGAATCATTTTATCTCAAATACATTCTTTAGGGGTTTCCAAGAGATGAGATAATCTATCTTTTCATAATTCACTAAACAAACTTTTTCCAAAATCACATGGCCAAGAAATTATACCTCTTGTATCCAAATATAACACTTTGATAGTCTGGAATCCAAATGATTGTCCCTCAATATTCCCAACACTATTTCCAAGTGTTGCCCATTTTGAGACTTTTCCCATGAATACACCAATATGTCATCAAAAATCACCACAAAAAATAAATCTAGAGATCTATAAAATATCTGATTCATCAAATCCATAAAGACCACTCGTGAATACATTAGACCGATAGTCATGACTACATATTCATAGTGTCCATATATGCATCTAAAATCTCTCTTCAAAATATCTTATTTCCAAACTCATAATTGATGATATTCTGATCGCACGATAATTTTAGAGAACTATTGAGCTCCCTTCAATTGATCAAAAAGATGATAATTTCATGGATGTGGATATCTATTCTTTGTCGTATCTTGGTTAAGCTTATAATAATCCACACACAGACTTATAGTTCTATCTTATATCTTTAATAACAAGACCGATTCTTCCCACGAAGACGTACTTGGCAGAATGAAACCTTTTCTTTTTAGCTCCCCCAATTTCACCTTAAATTCCCTTAATTATGTTGGTTCTATCCTATAATACAAAAGATAAATATGACTGGCCCCATAAAGAGATCATTTGTAAACTCCAATTCTCTTATAGGTAGTAACCCCGAGATGTTCTTGGGAATGACATCTAGAAATTAATCCACAACTATTGGAAAACTGGTATCCTCAATCTCTTCCACTGATGCTAAAGTCAATACTACCAACTGGTAAGACATTATTCCCACTTTTTTAGTGAACAAACCCATTTCACCTATCTTTACAACCCATTTTACTTTAAAGATATGTATAACACCATCCTCAGTTGTGAAACTAACCATTCTTATATAATAATTGATGTAAGACTTGAATGCTAAAAACTAATCCATACCTAGAATTACATCGTAGAAATCCATTTCCAATACTAAGAAGTCCCATATGATCTCAGCTCCATCCACAATTATAGAACATTCTCTACACACAATGTATTGAAATTATCTTTCATCGAGTTGAGTTTTTAGTTTTAACATGGAAGGAATCATATCATGTTTTAAACATAGAAAATCAATAGGAAGAGAAGCATGGAAGGAATGTGATGCACCAGTATCAAATGACACTTTCATAAGGTTATAATTTAAAAGAATAATACCTATCACCGTAGATGGTCCATCCTGATAATCTATAATCATTTTCTCGTCTCCATACAACTTCTTCATTGTTGTACTATGATCCTTGTTTCTTTGCTGAGATTACCCTTGCTAAGGAGTCATGGTGTTCCTAGAATCACCATGGCTAGCCCTAATCTATTGGTGAGACTGAGTTTACCTTCCTTTCCCATAGAAGCATATAATGCTTTCGACACCTGAGAAATGTCTCGATCCATGGACCTTGGAGCACTGTGATAATATCATTGAAGATGCCCCATCTTCTCATAGTTATGGAATTCTCTAGGCTGTGTTATACACTCTCACTTTATGTGGTCAAGAGAACCACATTGGAAACATCCTGCTTTGCTCTTGGTTTGCGGAGAAAGGTTCACTGATCTAGCCATCTGATTTTGATTCCCGCTTCCACCTTGAATATTGGTTCCCCTATTATGATTGTTCCTAACATTAGAGTTCCCACCATCTCCCATAAGTATCATCATAATTACTCCTCCCATATATCCTAAGATGTAAATTTTATCTACTATCACTCTCTTCACCATCTCTATATAATCAGTAATACAGAGCACCATAATATATTTGTGAATCTCCTTCCTTAGCCCAGATTGGAAAATGTGTGCCTTCGAGGATGCACTAGCTGCAACCTCTGGTGAAAAGCACACAAAATGCTTGAATTTAGCCACATATTCCGTGAAAGAAAGATTTTACTACTTCAGGCTGAATAAATTTGCTGTTTTTGGATCCGGAATGTGCAAGGATAGAATTTTTTGAAAAAAAATTCCTCAAAATGCTCCCAACTAAGATCGTGATCCAATTTATCCTAGACATCCAAATCCCATCACCAGAATCTGATATCCACAAGTATATAAGCATCCATATTGAATTTTAACTCTAATAAAATTCCGATGAAATCAAAGATACGATTCATCCTATTCAGCCACACCTCATCCTTTTTTGGGTTCAAAATCACCTCGAAATATGGGTGGATTCGGCTTAATGAACTCGATGGAATGATATACATTCCTTGGATCATCCCTCTGGTTCCCTACATCAACAAATTGAAATTATTTGATGATACTCCAAACTAGATCTTGGTTCACCCATGATTTAGGTACAACCACATTCTCCATATCTTCTTTCGGTTGGTTTCTATAATTCCTAATGGGTGACATTTGATAAACAAACAACAAACTCTATAAGTATCACTCTCTATAAACTGATGTATTAGAATTTCAAATTCTATCACATCAACTATCACAAAATTTATTTCCAAAATTTATTTTTTACTATTCAACAATTTTTGAAAAATGTCAATCTTGCTTTTGAAAATAAACCCATTTTCAAAATACACACACCGCTCCCTTTTCAAAGTCTTTCATTTGGAAACTATTTTTTTTCTCAAAAATTTATAAATCTTCAGAAAGTCATAAATAATTATTCAAAATTAGATATTAAATCTTACTGGGAAGTCATTCCACTATAATGCATGTCATGATTGTCTCATTGGAAAAGCCTATGACAAGGAGATTTACAAAATCTTATATATTTCTACAAAACACTTATGTAACCAACTCACTTGTAACTAGAAGTTCAATATAAATGGGTTAGCTAAATCCTTTTATACTATATATACCGAGTTTCATAAATAATAATCTTTTATAAGATCACAACCCAAGGAATATATATGAAAAAATTTCAACTCTAAGACCAAGAAAACTGATGACTAATTATTCGGCAAGGACCAAACAAGTTGAAACCATTTATCTCAAAAAATATTTTAGATCAAGCAAATTGATATCATTTATTATGACCCATTTATTCCCATTGGACTGAGAATACAATGAATCAGTACTTGTCCAAAAGCGACATCCCCAAGACACCAAAGGCTAGAAATAAATTCCAAAGGGTTTCAGATATAAGTGGGGGACAATTTACCCTTTAAGAAGTAAAACCGTTAGTCAACAACCCATAACCAAGAAACTCACTATATGATGCATGAATAATAGAAAGACAACTCAACCACTTAATTTTATATTGAAAACATGCAAAAATATACCAAAATGGAATAAAAACCAACTATCAAAGTAAATAGTAGAAAGAAAACTAGTCAACTCGAAGATGACAACAAGAATCCATGCTCCAACAGCTCCATGCTCCAATCAAAAAACAACCCAAGTATAATGAGGTAGTTCTAAATACATGTGATAATTTACATTTTTCCATGTCTCATAAGATAACATCTGTAAAAGCTCCAAAGATCAAAATCAGGGGTGAGTATAAACCCAGTATGTTTTTCCCAATTACTTCCCTACTCACGCAGCTAGGATATAAAGGTTAGAAACATTTATATAAAATATTTTATATAAAAAATTTTCCAACATAGTTGATAACTAAATATAAACAAGATTCAAAACCATTTATAACCAAAAGTGCAAAATTAATATATCAACAATATTATATAAAATCATACTTCTAGAAAAATAGCCAAAAAATTATTTAAGACCATTTTTCATTATCACTTTGGCATACCCATTCCATGGTTCACAACACACACACCCTCATGCCTACTTCGTTTGATAGTTCCATACTCATGGGTGGTCTCTCATCCAGTTATCTTATGTCCCAATGATACAAACCCCCCAATTAGGGTCACACACCTTGTACCCCAATGATACACAACCTTTATTCTGGGTAATTTCAAGAATGAACTTGTTAGGACCAATATGGGCCTATATACCCTGAGAGGGGGGGGGGTGAATCAGGGTATGGATATTCTTTACTAAAATTATTCTTTCCTGACTGGATCTTGACATCTTTATTACAAGGGTCACTTTGTTTTCTCTTATGTGTTTATGTTGATCACTTCTCTTTATCTTTATCTGATGGTTATGCTTTAGATGAAATGCAGGGAAGCAACCAGGCAGACACATATTGTTTTACTTGGTTCACGCTCACTTGGCTACGTCCAAGGAGCATACAACGGCGGTGTGCCACTGTACCAAATCCACAAAGGCTCACTGCCAATAATGTTTGGGCTAGATCACTTATATGCCCAGGCACAATACATTTACAATGTTTAGGGTCAACTTACTACTTTACCAAGGGTCACTCCCTATTTATCTCTCTCTGGATCACTGCCGGTAGAGAGGATCACCTTCTTCCTCTTCCTTTGCTCACTGCTCTGGAAGGGATCCACTCACAGTTTATAGACCTGTAGGTCTCTTCATTTTCATGAATGCACGCATCCTCAACTGTTTATAGATGCTCTGTTAAAGTCAAACTTTCATCCACTGATGAATACCCATTTTCCTCTTAACCACTTGGAAATTCCTTTGGAAATACCTTCACAAATCACCCTACTTCGCGAGGCTCCCAATTTCGCAAATCTCAAACTATCCTTCGCAAAGCTCCTGCCTTTTCGCGAAGCACTCTCGTGAAGCTCAAGACATCGCAATGCTTAGGACGTCGCGGAGCTCTTGCCTCTTCTTGAAGCACACTCCTTAGAGCACGCAGCCTCACGAAGTTCACTTCCTTTCGTGGAGCTAGATTAGACACCATGAAGCACCTCACTTTCGTGAAGAACACTACCTTCACGAACCACCTTCGCGAACCAAGAGCAAAATATTTTCTTCAAAAACTCTCTCTGATTCTCTCGAGGGGGTAGACCTGTATTTATAGGCAATTCCACCGACCCTCGTACCTTCCACGTGAAGTTAGTGCCACGTTATCACCAATCAAGAAGCTCCGAAGTTTCCAACGGAAATCACTCAAAATCGGGAAGCACCTCGGCAATTCTCAGATCATGGAGCTTGTCGTAATCGCGGAGCATTATGTCAATTACCCCGTGCCACCGCCGTGAATCTCCCTCGCATTTCCTTTCAACACTTCCATTTGCGAAGCCTGTTGTAAACGCGAAGCATTGCCATCAACATTTTTCTTGTCTTCACGAAATCCAATCCATGAAGCATATCTTCACAAAATTCATGCCTTTGACATATTTAAATATGATCTTCAAGGATATCCAATTTTTGCGATGCTCACCAACCTCCAAATTTTGGACCCCAAAAATTGGGCAAACACTGGGAAACGACGGCACCTTGTACTACTCTTTTGTACCACCTTCATATTATCCATTCCTTTTCCATCATTCTTTGTTAACATGGATTGTCAAAAAATTCTCTGGAACTTGAAAATTCACCATGAAAACCTTCTTTGTCAACAAACACAATCAACCCAAAAATAATGCAATGTTACCTTGAAGTATTTTTTCCCAACAATCTCCACCTTTGGGTTTGTTGAAAACTCTTCATAACTCTTCTCAGAATGATTTTCTTCACGTTGATACCTCACTGAGTCTCCTTCCAGCCGCTACCACCATTCGCCTCTTGCGATTCTGATAGCGTTCAAGGATTCACTTAACATGTACTCTAAGCCCACATGAGCAATTCTTGACGTGAGAAACAAGAGTAGTATAAAAAGTTCATCAATGAATCACTTCATGTCAGAAACCAATTGTCAATTTCAAACTGATGCCAATTGCTAAATTGATACTAATTGTCGAACCACACTAATACCAATTAGTGATAGCTGGAAACCTTCTCTCACCATTCCAACATCACTGTTCTGCTTTTATCACGATCCTTAGCTATTGTGATATCTATTCTTTGATCGATCACTTCTAGCATTGTCAGATTTAAAACTCTCCCCCTATCTCAAAGCTCTCCCCCTATCTCGGTACTCCACCTGTCATCTTCTCCCCGTATCATCCATGATTTCTCAAATAGCCACACTGTCTCCCACTTGAACAATCACTATTTTCTATCCCTTTGTCAAAGAACCTATATGTCACTCCTTTGCAGTCTGTAACAGAGTAGAGAACACATATTAGCACATTAGGTAAAAACACATCATACCTCGGGGAGAGGGGGGGGGGTCCATTCCACATCCACACTCTTTTAAGTGCGGGGAGACGACTGAAATATCAGATCCAGTCGATGCATTTCAAACATTTCCTTGGGTAAGGCCTTTGTCAGAATGTCTGCAACCTGTAGTTCTGTAGGCACATACTCCAACTTCACAATTCCTTGCTCAACCTTCTCCTTGATAAAATGACACTTTATCCCAATTTTCTTTGTCCTTCAGTGATGGAAATGATTTTTGCTGAGATTTATAGCACTTGAGTTATCACACTGGATTCCGATCAGAGACTTCACTTCAAATCCCATATCTTTAAGCTGCTGATTCATCCATCATAACTGTGTGCAAGCTTGAGTGGCCAAAATATACTCAGTTTTTGCGTTAATTTATGAAATGAAATCCTATTTAATGCTTAATCAAGAAATACATAGTCCACCAAGATAGAATGCACCTCCTAACGGTGATTTTCTGTCATCCGCTGAACCGGCCTAGTCTGTATCAGTATATCCTAATAACTTTGTCTGAGATTTGTCATTATATGTCAAGATGAATTCAACTGTGCCCTTGATATACCGAAGTATACTTTTCACTAAAAGCATGTGTCTTTCCTTGGGATTACTCTGATATCTTGCTTCTTGGTAAGTGGCAAAAACAATATCAGGTCTTGTTGCTGTTAGGTATAGTAAATTGCCGATAATATGCCAGTATTTAGTGATATTAACTGCCTTTACATCATCTTCTTTCAATAATTGATGTTGTTGAAATAGAGATTGTAATCAAATACACCACGCTGAAAACCACACTTCTTCAAATACTGATATAGCCTTGAGTACCATGGTCTTGGTTCTTGTTTCAGCCAATATAATGCCTTCTTCATCCGTAAAACTTTATTCTCATCCCCATGAATAAGAAAACCATCTGGCTGATTGATATGTACTTATTCCCCCAGAATCCCATTCAAGAATCTAGATTTGACGTCCCTCTAGAATACCTTGATCTTCCATTGTACTGTAATGGATAGGAATAATCTGATCATCTCCAGCATCACAACTAGTTAAAATGTCTCATAGACATCAATTCCCTCTATCTGGGAGTCTACATATGAATTAGCATATTCCACTTCTACTCCCCATAAGTCTCTTTCCCTTATTTACTTTCAGCTGAAAACTTGTCACTGTGTCATTGTTCAATGACTTCATTTCTTTGAACTTCTTCTCTCAGATTTTTGTTGAAACACCTTCAATTTTACCTTGCAACATCATGGTATCCTGAAAGCAGTTAGATGATACCACATTGTTAGAACAAAAAAATATTATCATCAAAACTTGTGTGTTGCAGCTTGTCCCCCAATCATTCTTCATGAATATAAACATTAATCCTTCATATCACATTGAGATCATGCATCTGATTAGGATATTGAATGCTCCCCCTGTTTTATGAAACTTTTCCAGTTGTTAGGCCCAACTGTTTAGACCCATAACCATTCTTCTCCTCATGCATCATTTGTTCCCATCTTCCACTCATAATTGAGCCATTAATAAAATCTCTAAGCCTACTGAGTTGGAACTCCGTGTAAGAAACAAGAGACAAAGTTAATAACACAATCACTTCTTATTCTTCTTTGTTGCTCCTTTTCTTCTTCAACTTTGCTACCTGATTTGAGGCAATTGAAACCCTGGATCATATCACTTCTCCAATTTTCATCTTTAAATGCCACTTCTACTTGGATCGTATCTCCCTAAAAACCGAAACACTTGAATCATCAGTTAATAGAATTTATATACATAGGGAGATGGGTTTTTCTGGAGTCCTCAAGATGAGGATTATGGTTGATCCTGATGGGTCAACCCTTTGATTCTTTCTTGCAGAGCATCGCACTCGTTCCTTTTTTCTTCTAGTTTCCTTGCCAAATTTAACTACTATGGCCATATGAAAAAGAATTCATTACCCACATACCGAGTCTTTCTATGATATGTAGATTCTATTGGCCTGGCCTTTTTCACAACTTGGGGCTTAAGCCCACTGGTACACACTTCCTTCTTTGACGTTCCACCAAAATTCCATTTCCCATGATTCCTTTTCTGGGTAGGTATCTCTTTTCTTGGAATATTTCCTTTCTTCTTCCACCATTGTAGGGGTCTTTCTCTTTCCTCCACTTCTCTCTGAGGAACACGACATGATGATTTTTCAATGCATTCTTTGTTCATATTTCTTTTATCAGATATCTGAGTCACCACTTTATTTTTCACTGGTGGTGAATTCTCCACTGAATGTGCATTCTTCTTTATCATAGCTGGAGTAGATCTTCCCTTAATCTTCCAAGTTTGTTCACATTCTCTCCATAAGGGTTGTTGTGAGTGTGACAGAGAAGGTGATTGATACACCATTCTTTTATCTCCTTGTTATTCCCCTGAGGTAGTAAACATATTTTTCAATCTACCACATTCTCTTCCAATGTAGGATTTCTCATTATACACAATTGGAGTTGAGAATCTCATTTTGAGTTCCTTTTGCTTTCCTGCTTTCTTCTTGCTGCAATGCCTTTCCAAATGCCCATGATTAGAACATATGAAACATATTCTATTAAAGTCATACCTCATTTCATCATCTCTTAGCTGATATGTTGATGCTGTTTGAGTTTTTCCTTTGATAATGAGCTCTTGAGCTTCTTGACGCATATTCACGGTGTGTCCCAGTCTTCCACAGTAATAGCATCTAATAAATTCTTTCCTCTAAGAGACTCTTCTCTCTGATTTCTCATGATGTTTCTTCTTATTATCATATTTAGTAATGTTTCTTTTTTCACAGCCTGAAGTGTATTCCAGAGCCTCTGAACGGAAGCTTGACATATGGAATGAATCTCGTAGAAATAGCACATGCCATCATTTCTTTTTTAACTGTCCTCTTAGGCCTATCTCTAGCACCTACAGGTTTTTCTTCACTCATGTAACTATTTTTGGATTTCATTATATAATGGATGGGAGGGTATTCATCAAATCCAATTCTAGATTTTCCCAAAATACATGGTCTTTGAGCTGAGAAAATATTTTT
Organism: Viscum album; assembly: GCA_963277665.1. NCBI lineage: Eukaryota > Viridiplantae > Streptophyta > Magnoliopsida > Santalales > Viscaceae > Viscum > Viscum album. Next base: position 741,067,616 of record OY728137.1, read on the forward strand.
TGGTTTCTCCTCAGAAATCTCATACTTCCATTTCATTTTATCATCAGCTTCCGAAGGACAATCGAATAGTAAGTGCAATGAATCCTTCAACTTAGGTTTTCCTTTGTCCTTTGATATCTAAAGTTCTTTCTTTGATTTTTTCTATCACTTCCTCCAATTGTTGGATCTTATTATATCTTGATTCATGTTGATCATTGAGTTCTTTTCTGATATTCATCCCGTTACTCAACTCATCTTCTAGTTGTCGTGTGAGCGTTTCCACCAAGTCACTTTTCTATTTCACTTTCAATTTTTCTTCTTCAACAGAATCAAAACAAAATGCATTATCTTGTTTTAGCCTTTGATTCTTCTGAAATAGATCAGATAGCTGTGTAACAAGATCATCATTTTTAGATTTCAAATTATGAATCTCATCTAAGTTCAGATTCTTCTCCTTGACATCAGCCTTTGATTTTTCTACCTTTGCATATTTCTTTTGAAATTCTACATCTTTAGAATTAGTTTTCTCCTTCAGATCAGTAGCTACATCAATAATCCTTTGATTAAAACCTCTTATCTTGTTGATATCATTTTCTAGTGCTTGGATATGAATATCTTTAGATTTAATTTCAGCAGTGAATTTCTGATCCAATTCCTTCTCATTGTTCACAACTTCCACTTTTCGACTACTGGGAGTTTCTTCATCATTAGTAGTTCTGAGATCACTTGGAATGTCAGGTTCTTCACTCGTGCCTACATCATGATTGAGTGAATCAATCTTTTCCCTATCAGATTCATCCAGGCCTTCCTTCAATAAGATGTTTGATTCTTTTAGTTGAATCACAATTTTTCCATAAACACTTCCACAATGAGGGAAATCACCTGACTTCTGATTATTATTTGATGTTTTCCCCTTTGTCATGGAACACAAATTGACTACACCAAGTCTGAGTAAACAAATATGATAAAATAAAGCTTCCCTCTAATACCAATTGTTAGGACCAATAGGGGCCTATATACCCTGACGGGGGGGGGGGTGAATCAGGGTATGTATATTCTTTTCTAAAATTCTTCTTGCCCCACTGGATCTTGACCTCTTTATTACAGGGGTCACTTTGTTTGCTCTTATGTGTTTATGCTGATCACTTCTCCTTATCTTTATCTGATGGTTATTCTATAGATGCAATGCAGGAAAGCAACCAGGCAGACTCAAAGATCTTTACTTGGTTCACCCTCACTGGGCTATGGCCAAGGGGCATACAACGACGATGTGACACTCTACCAAATCCACTAAGGCTCACTGCCAATAATGTTCGGGCTAGATCACTTCTATGCCTAGGCTCACTACATTTACAATTTTTAGGGTCATCTTACTGATTTCCCTAGGGTCACTCCCTATTTCTCTCTCTCTGACTCACTTCCGGTTGAGATGATCACCTCCTTCCTCTTCCTTTTCTCACTGCTCTAGAAGGGATCCACTCACAGTTTATAGACCTGTAGGTCTCTTCATTTTCATGAATTAATGCATACTCAACTGTTGATAGATGCTATGTTAAATTCAACTTTCATCCACTGATGAATACCCCTTTTCCTCTTAACCACTAGGAAATTCCTTTGGAAATACCTCTGCAAAGACCCCTTCTTCGCGAGGCTCCAAATTTCGCAAAGCTCAAACTAGACTTCGGGAGGCTCCTGCCTTTTTGTGAAGCAATCCCACGAAGCACTGTCGTGAAGCTCAAGCCTTCGCAATTCTTAGGCCATCGCAGAGCTCCTGCCACTTAGAAAAAAACACTCCTTAGAGCACACGGCCTCCCGAAGCGCACTTCCATTCGTGGAGCTAGATTAGCTTCCGCGAAGTATGTCACTTTCGCGAAGAACACTACCTTTGCAAACCACCTTCACAAACCGAAAGCGAAATATTTTCTTCCAAAACTCTCTCTGCTTCTCTCGAGGGGGTCAACCTGTATTTATAATAAATTCCACTAACCCTCGACCCTTCCGCACGAAGTTAGCACCACGTCATCACCAATCACAGAGCTCCTAAGTTTCCATCGGAATTCTCTCAAAATCGCGAAGCACCCCAGAAATTCTCAGATCACGTAGCTCGTCGTAATCACAGAGCGTTCCATAAATTATCTAGCGCCGCAGCCGCGAAGCTCCCTCATGTTTCCTTTCAACACTTCCATTCGCGAAGCTCGTCGTAAACGCAAAGCATCACCGTCAACATTTTCCTTGTCTTCGTGAAATCCATTCCATGAAACCTATCTTCAAGAAATTCAAACCTTTTCCATATTTAAATATGATCTTCAAAGATATCCACTTTTCGCGATGCTCACCAACCTCCCAATTTTGGACCCCAAAAATTTGGTAAACACTGGGAAACGACGCCACCTTCTAATACTCTTTTGTACTACCTCCAGATTATCCATTCCTTTGTCATCATTCTTTGTCAACATGGATTGTCAACAACTTCTCTCGAACTTGACAATTCATCCTGGAAACCTACTTTTTCAACAAACACAATCAAACCAAAAATGCTGCAATGTTACCTTGAGGGATTTTTTCCCAATAGAACTCACACAACCCATATATTCCAAACCATTCAAATAACCCAATTCAAACCATTTCAATAAAACTCTTCTTTTATCTAAAAACCGTTAGAAAAAATAATTCCAATAAACCATTCCATTTCAATAAAACAATTTCTTTTATTGAAAAACTTTTAATCAAAACTATATAAAAAATTATATAAAAATACTTATTTTAAAAACCACATTTTAAAATCAAGCATCAAACACTTTAATCAGAAGCACAAATTTTCTAGATTTTTTAAAATCTATCGAACCATCACTAAAGAAGTCTTACCAACAATTCAAAAAATCCAATTCACAATAAATTAATCATAAAGAACTCAATTTTAAATCATGACAATCAGTTCTACTAAGAGGAGTCCAGAGTGAATCCACCTACCACATCAGGTTTGATGGAAACTGAAAATGGATGAAGAATGCTCAACAAACCAGGTTTAATGTCCATGAAAACACCATAGATCTCTTCTCCTATCATGATAAAGACAAAATATAAACTTATATTGCATCCAAACTCATTAATATAACCATAAAAAGTGTAGATATGAAAAACTAAGAAGATATGAGATATAGATCTAAGTATATCTAAGATAACATGACAAGAACGACGAAGAACATCACTTACCACAAGAATTGGGATTATAAACTCCAAAAGAGGGATCCAGATTGGTTCCAAAATACTCAGGAGAGGTTACCCTAACTTTAATGGATAAAAATATATAATTTGGAGTGAATAGAAAAAAATGAGTAAGTGATGTAAAAAATGATTGAGATCCTATTTTGAGGAACTAGATTTGACTCTGGGCACAGTTAGACAAAACGTGCGCTAACCATGCATTAAATACAACCTTCCAAATCACCCGACATGACCTCCTCACACTGTCTCATTAACCGTGTGCCCATAGTGACAAAGTTACCTTCGAGAATATACAAATAATCATGGTTTCTACTAGTATTTTCGAATGGTTTGGACAAACACTGCACAACCCGTGCACCTCTCCTTTGGCCCCAAAAACATATTGAAATTTAACAAAACTCTGCCACCCTTCTCCCTTAAAATTTGTAAACATAAAAAAAATGTAAGTGTTGCATAATAGAAACCAAGGGTACTGCATATATGATTCATAATAGGTACTAAGATCAAATTCTATGAAACTATAACCAGAACTTTTATATGAATATCTTGTAGGGATCTTGGATCGAAGAGAAAAGTTTCTAAGGAATATGACCACCCATATAGTCAAAGTAATATAGTGGAATCCCATATTTCAAAGGGTTAAATAGGAACATATGAATGTGATGAGAGAAAAATTCCTTCAAATATTTTCAAATATGTAATCACATTTCAAAGGTGAAATTATTTCAATGGGAGCAAAATGAAATGACTCATACTTTTAGAAAATATTTATCCTGAAAAAAATAGTGTTTAAAAGTTTTTTTTGACACTTAACATGGAAGTAAAATTATCTTTAAAATATTATATATACAAATTATAACATGAATAAAACATATTGTAGAAAAAAATATATTAATAAATTATAAATTTTCATAATATAAGATTTAGAGTACTTAAAGATTAAAGAATTAAATTTTCAATAATTTTTTCCTGTATAATTTTTTGTTTAAAATATAAATGTATAAATTATAGAATTATAATTATGTAAAATTAACATTGTTTTTGAATTTATAATTATAAAAATATATTTGGATAAATTTTTGAGACTTTTTATAAAATAATTAATTTTTATATGAATAGTGAAATATATAGTTTTTATTGAAATAATAATTTTTTTCCATTTTTTGAAGGAAATTTAAGTTTATAAAAAAATTTAATTGGTTAATTATGTATTTAATAAGTTAAAAATACATTTTAATAGAACTATTCTAAATTTCAAACCTTATGATCCACATTTTAGGAAAGTGTGTAATATTTTTGAATAAAATCTAATTTTGGATTTTTGTTTTAATTAAATAATATTTTGAGAAAGGTTGTTTTTGGAATAATTTGAAAGTCACATAACTTTTATTTTTTAATATTAAAGCAATTTATATCATGAAATTCAATTATGTGGATAATTTTACCCTACAAATATATTTTAAGCCCCAAAATAAAATTTTTCCTCTAAAAATGAATTTTTATACGTCACATGCACTAGTTTTAAAATTAAATTTTATTTCACATAGAAATTTTATCTAATAAATTATATCTCATATTTTTATTCTATAGGTAAAAATTATTTAATAAGTTCCATTTTATTTTTTTAAAAGTAAATTTGTTTTAATTAATATTTCTTTAACATGGAAAAACAAATGGTAAAAGTTGAAATTATAAGAATAAGGACATAAAAAAATGTTTAAAACATGTGAGAAAATGAATTTTTGAGGGAATATTGACCTTATCACATCCTAAAATCCATTATTGTTCATTTTTGGATCCACTTTTCTTATTTAACATGTTCTCTATTTATGTTAAAAGGTTATAAATATAGAAAGTTCATTCTCACCATCTATAAAAGGGGCCTCTCACCACACATTCAAGATAACTCAAATAGTTTAATTTACCATTGAAAATATACCCCTTTTATTATTTTATAAATCTATTAATATTACTTTAGCCTATAGTCACAATATTTTTTCCTAATACCTCTATTACCATGGAGTCTTCTAAGGGAAAACCTAAGGCCTCAACATGAGAAGTTTTTTCGTAACTTATTTTCCTTTAATTATTACTTTTAAAAAAAATATAAATTTATAATTCATATATAATGGAATCAGTATTTATTGCATACTATATGTTATTATTCCTTTTTAATAAATATTAACCACATTTACCCTATTCCATTATGAAAATGAAACTATCAAGAGTGTATTGTGCGAACCACTACCTCTACAAAGCAATAACTTCCATTTTCCCCACTGCTTATATTCAATAATTATATGGGTGAAATTGAATATTAAATGAGATATATATATAATATAATTGTAATTATTAGTAGAAAATTTATAATACACCTTCTTTAATTATCATTATTCGAGAAATGAAAATGTTTACCATGCATTGTGTGGGATACCACCTCCACGAAGTAACATATCTCATTTTTTCATCTAGTTTATTTATTATTTATTGAAATATATTAAAATATGATTGAAAAAATCAATAGTATCTAAAGAAAAATCATTATTCTTATATAATAATGATATTATTCCAAATTAAGAAACTTTCATAATCATAATCAACCATTAATCTTGTTATTTTCACGTCTTGGTTGGTTTAACCGTATACTTGTACAATAATATAAAATAACATCATGGATGATTATAAAAAGTTAATTTAAAATAATATATAATATAAATAAGTATATAATAAATTTATTTTTGTTATCTAAGGCTAATTATAATATTTAACATCTTAATTTTTGATATCAATACCCATCATTAAAAAACACTAAAACATGCTCATTTCTAATTTCATATCTAAGAATCGTAAAAAAAATACCATAAAATAAAATTATATCTTTAAAAATTGTGTAAAAAAATAATTTTAAGATCCTTTTATGATATGGGAATGTATAAGTTTTTCAGAATAAGGAAAAATAATACCATTATTATGAAACAAGTTTAGAACGATAAAGATTACTCACACCCGATTTTGAATGTAGATAATAACTAATATATATTCAGAAAATAATTATAAATTATGTGTATAAAAGGTTATGGATATGAATAAGGTTTATAAATATGTGAGTATGATAGTTATTTTCTTATATAAGATGTTAGAGTCTGATCAATTAAGAGAGAATTAAAGGTAATAGTCTATTGTCTAAAATGTCACCCTTTAAGACATATTTATTATTATGAACTATGATTTTCTTGGAATGGTGAATATATTAACTAATTAATATTTTATATCATGATCCTATCAATATTAATGGTATTTAATTTTTTATTTGAAATCATATCCTTTAAGGTGTTTTACTTCAATAGTTTCTAATTTTTTTGAGGGTTTCATTGTGTCAATTTTTGATTAATTGGTTTATAGCCTTTCAGACTCAAATATAATTTTCATGAATTCTTTGATCCTTACATGACCATATTTTTAAATGGTATTTTATATTATTCAATATATAAATTACTTCTCATCACTAATAACCACTTTTTAAAAAACAATTTTGAAATAAAAACATAATATTGTTATAAATAACTCCCATTCTTACCAATGAATATTTTCTAGAATGTACATGTTTTTCATTTTGAAATTATTTTGTTTTTTTATTTCTCATATTTTAATTTTCCCATTTTATGAAATGAATGTATTTTAAAATTTCTTCAATGTTATTTTTTCATTAATTGAACCTACGAAGCTTAGTAATGGAATTTATTTTCATTTGTGACCACATTAAATTTGGTAGATATATTTTTGATTGTTTTCAAGGTAATTTTATTTATAAATATTCATAAAAAAGTTTGGAAAATAATTTTATTCCCCTTGTAAATTTATTTAAAACTAATTTCACTTCCACTTTTATATCAAGGATTAATTGTTTTTGAAAACATATGTATTTTTAATTTTATTTTCCCTCAAAACATTTTCTCTACAGAAGTGATGTTTTGATCACCCTATATATTTTATTATTATGTGAATATTTTAAAAAATTTATTTTTTTGGTATCCTATGATTTTTTAAGTTCATGTCATGCAATGTTTTTTGGAAAATTTTAAGAAACACATTCTTTTTCTTAGGGCTCTTTATTATAAAACAATCATTGATTTTATATGGTACACTTATGTAAGGATAATGAATAGTGGGGTCGTATATCACCATCTGATGAGTTGGTTTATATTTATATTTCTTGGGAAAGTTAGGCAAGTAAATAATTATTTTTTCATACATTCATGTAAATATTGAATTCTCTCACATTTTCAAGCATGAACATAATTAGTATGTTCACATTGGCATGGGAATAATTAGTTTTATCACAATGTTTTTTATATGAACATGGATGTTCTATATTAAAAAGTTTTTTATCAAGTTTTGAAACATTTCTAAGATGTTTTTTATTTTCATGATATTCCATTTCTTCATGGTACACTATATTTTTAAAATGTTTCACACTCTTGTGTTTTGTTCCCATGTTTTATGATTTTTGAAATGTATTTTGAGCCATTTCAAAACTTTTATGCTTAATTATCAATATTTTATGATTTAATGGTTCTATAAAATATTTTTTTAATTATCATTTATGGTCTTATAATATTTTAGTAAGATAGTTATAATCTTTATCATGTCCCCAATCATGTATATGAGCTGATACATTATGATATTCTTTTACCTTATTAGGTGTATGAGAACTTTATTTATTATTTTTCTATTCCCTTGGTTATGAATTTGATTATATCCTATTATATTTATAGAAAATGGTCTAAAATATAGTTATTATGGAATAATTTTTTCAAGTGCTGTAAAATAAGAAAATTCTGTAGATAATCTCCAAGAAACTGCAACTTGATTATATTGGGTTGTGCTAATCTTTTTGAGATATGTTATATAAAAAAAGGATATAAATGTGTTTATTTAGCTCATGACACTTCAATTTTTAAAGATAATAAATTATTTATGCATTACCCATATTTCATGTATTAATAATTTATTCATTAACGATACATATTTAAAAGTTCACCATTACTAATAATTTTATATTTCCCTTTAAAAACTATAATACCACCCACAAAAAACACAAAAAACTACCATAAAATCAACAACACAAAAACCAAAAAAATGTCTCCTATCTTTGAAAAATAATCCATGCCACCATAATCATATCAACATGCACATCCCCCTTGTAATGACCTGTAAAATTAAAGGGAAATTTTTTCTTAATTTTCTTTGGGATTTTATAAGAACGCGGTTTCGAACGACACTTGATTCCGAGGCCCGGTGTGCCCAGAATTTCTATCCAAATTTTAACTTTGGTAAATTCAGTGAACAAACGAGTGGTTTTTTCTAACTTTTGAACCGGTGCTTAGAATCGAATTCCGAGGGCACCGATGAATTCGCGGCGCCAGTATTTTCTTAGGAACACATTTTCCGGAGTTGCATTTTCACGGGAGGAGTTGTTAAAAATTTGTGGAAGTTAAAATAAAAATTGAGTTAGAATTTTTATTTCTTTTAAGTGGTTTATCCTTTGAGTGGAAGTTGGGGTAACCTCCCAACTTCCCATGGGAGGTTATGAGAGTGGTGGGGCCCACACGAACCCCACCCCTTCATCTTCCCTAACCTTCCATAACCCTCCATTTAATAAGTCAATTTGAGTTAATTAATTGAGTGGATTAATTTAACTTTTGAATTTCAAATGCTTAAGTTATGTTAATAAAATAAGTAAATGACATATTTTATTTTGGTTGGAGATTTTTGAATTGGGAGGATTTGGAGAAAAGTTGAAGAGCTTGAAGAACTTCTTCTTCTTCGACGAAGAACGCGAAGAACGTGAAGAACGCGAAGAACGCTGGATTCCTCGAAGATCGACGACGCGACTTCGACGAATCATTTCCCCACGACGTGACTCTCTCCTTCCACGTTGTCTTCTTCCGTGACAGTTATTTCCGCGACGAAACCTCGCTCAACGAATTCGACGAGGTAGGGGATTCATGTGTTTTTTTTCATGATTTCTTCCGTCATCTTTCCTCGAACTATTGGACCGCTTTTTACCAGTTAACGAGAGGGGGATGGACCGCACAAACACGGCCAACCCTCCTCCCATTTTTATCTTGTCTACCTTGTGGTGGAATGGAATGAGGATGGCGCAGTGCTGTCGCACCACGCGGGGTTATGCGACAAGGTATGCACGGCGCCGTCGCTCCACGCCTTTGAATCGAACAAGAATGAGACGCTGTCGCGCCGTGTCGGAGAACCCCGAAGGCATCGCGGCCGGGGCGGGGCCGCGACAGAGGGGTGCGGCGCCGTCGCGCCTCACCGGACGGTCCAAGGCCGCGGTTGAGGCCACAACGGAGCAGGGGAACCGGCGGCCGGTTCCGGGCCGCCGACGTCAGAGTAGGGGGACCGGCCCTTGCCGATCTCGTGGTGGAAACAGCCGGTCGGCCGGAGGGGGCCGGCCGACCAGAGGAAGAGACATGGGTTAGTAACCCCCGGCTGGCCGGACATGAGCGGCCCCCCACATGGGGCCCTAAGATTTCAAACGGGCAGGGGGCAGCGCGCCCCCCCACACCCCTGTCCGCTCGGCCAAAAAGGCCGAGCCGCTTGGCTAGCGCCAGCACGCCGGGCCGCCAGGCCAGGCCGCGCCAGCCGGGCCAGGCCGCGCCCAAGTGGGCCAGACCCGGACCTGGGACGGGTCAACCTGGTTCGGGCCAACCCAGAGGGTATCGGGCCAGGTTGGACCGGACCCGAACCCCCTATTACCAGACTGTTTCGGTCTGTTGCTCATAACTTGGGATGCGGACCTTCGATCGACGCACTTTCAGCGGTGATGCGATCCATGGAACGAGATGGTCATTTCGATATATTACACACAAGGATTAAGAGTACTTTGGGTTTGGCCGGTTTGGTTCGTACACGAAACCAACCGGGCCCTCGGAGCGGAAACACTTATAACTTGAGCTCCGGACATCCGATTGACGTGCTGTCAACTTTGTTGGTTTCCTCTAAGTGAGACGGACCTTTTGGCTTACTCGGATCGAGGTATGGATGCATATGGTGTACAATCGGGTTGGTTTTGACTTAAAAACCAACTGGGCCCCTGGGACGAAAAAGCCAATAACTCCCAGACCGGGCGTTCGATTGATGCGCCATCTATGACAATGAGTTCCTGTTGACGATACAGAACATTTGGATACATAAACTCCGGGCTATGTGTCATTTGATGTATCAGCCCTTCGGCTCGTGGAGCAGACCCTCTCGAACGAGCTTGCTATGTGCGGGAAACCTAGAGCTGACTGTGACTGCGACGACGATGACGACTGTAAAGAAATCCTCCGTGGATTCGATGGCGACGACTACAAAACTCAGCGATCCTACATAGATCAGTGTTATCGATCCTGTGTGGGTCAGATCTTGTGTGGGTCAGCGATCAGCAGTCCCGTGTGGGCCAGCGCCTATAGATCCTGTGTGGGTCTGATCTTGTGTGGGTCATTGCGGGGGTTAGTTACCTATCGATTCTTTGTGGGTCATTGCGGGGGTTAGTTACATATCGATCCTGTGTGGGTCATTGCGGGGGTTAGTTACCTATCGATCCTGTGTGGGTCCGACGGCTTAGATGAATCAGTGACTACATCTGATCATCTCTATCGTCTTATGAAGAAGTATACCTGTGTGAGCTGAATCTTGACTTTCAATCTTTATCTTCGATAAGATTGAGTTGATATCCTGTGTGGATTACGATATGCTTTCCCGTGTGGATTGGGTTGTGATTTCCTATGTGGAACGGGTTACGTTTTCCTATGTGGACCGGGTTGCACTTGGGCTCGGATGTTGGAGCTGAACTGGAATTGATGACTTAGGTATATGTATGGAAATATACCTAAGCAGTGTCGGATGTAACTTCGTGATTGTATCTTTACTTTGTGGATTATACTTTGTGGATTCTGGGAGTCCTTCGGGGGTCTCGGGGTCCTTACTGAGTATCTTATACTCACCCCTGCACGGGCTATGCCTGAACTACGTTGTGTAGGTTGCAGATGACGTACATCGTTGATCGTGGTAGAGGATCGAGGAGCAGGTCGGTACCCGGAGGTGGAACACTGGGCGGGGCGTACTCGGAGAGGACGGCTGGACCCAAGGAGCTGTGGACACTATTTGTACTCAACCTTTAGGTGGGACTTCCAGTGGACGGTTCAAGGCTGTGGGTTTACTTTTCAGTTGCTGTACTCTCTTTTCAGTTGTACTTTACTTTTAGTTTGGGTTTGTATTCTGGCGCACTTACTTTTCCGCACTAACTATTGTACCCAGTTTTAATTGTGTTTACTTCTCCTTCTTTCTTTCTCTGTGGTGTTTGTTTACTTTGCAAAGGCAATGTCTTCCCTTTTTATCGGGAATTATGCCTTGGTGCCAGTAGCCAGCCCCTGGCCTATGGAAGGCGGGCTTGGGGTAGTCACGGCACGGGCCCCGAGGACGGGTCGTGAAAAATTGGTATCAGAGGAGTTCAGTTCTACCGCAGAACCCATGAATCTGATCTTTTTCTATGTGAAGCAGTAGTGTTAAGAGTATTGAGTGTGGTTATCAGTCCAAAGGGTCCAGTGTTGGTGCGGCGGCCGACGTATCCGTACACCAGGACCCTGACTTCGGATTTCCGACTTAATGCACGAAAACATTGATTGCATGTGTGTTTCAAGTTTTCTTTGTGATTACTTTGTGTCTGCTCACCAGGTATACTGTTTGACCATGGCACACCTGTTTCTTTTCAGGATGGACCCACGACGGCAACCATCTAGGGTTCCGAGCGTTCTGCATGACTACATCCCACCGAGCGACGAGGCCTCGGTACACGGCCCTTTGACAACAGAGGCCCCACCAGTACCTCTACCCTCCGAGACACCGATGCTACCAGCCCCAGCTACTGACGATGCACGTCGCCTTAGGGAACTGCACGAGTTTCAGCGTCAGAGACCGCCCAGGTTCCACGGGGAGACGGACCCTCAGGCAACCGAGGATTGGCTGGAGGCAGTTGTTCGGGTTTTTAGGTTAGTGAGGACACCAACAGACCTCATTGTGATCCTCGCAACGAGCCTACTGCACGCGACAACAGGAAGATGGTGGAGCTTAATGCTCCATGTGCACGATGAGGAATCTCTTCTCTGGATGGAATTTGAGAGCCTCTTCCACTCGGAGTTCGTCCCAACCACCCTCCGTACGGTGCACATCCAGGAGCTTCTTCAGCTGTGGAAGGGTTGTTTGACGGTCGCCTAGTACTCGGTGAGATTTACAGACCTCTCGCGCTATTCGATGGACATGGTACATGACCCATTCTTCCGGGCCTAGACCTTCAAGCAGGGATTGAGACAAGAGATCAGGGCATCACTGATCTCCCTTAGCTTTCCGACACAGGTAGGGGTACTGGAGCGAGCCCTTCTGATCGAGAGCTTCCTTGCTGAGCCTGCATCAGCGGCGAGACCTACCACAGGGTGGCACGTAGCAGAGTCTTATGCAGCAGGCAGTCGACGAATGACTCATGGGTCCAGGAAGACTAGACCCTCAGGAAGATGACCTCAGGACACTGGCTCAGTGGTGCGGGGCACACAATGCGAAGCCAGTCTTTTGAGAGGCAGACAGTGCTACGCACGTGGCGGGAAGGGCCACATGGCTCGTGACTTCCCAACCCACAGTGCAGAGGAGCAGCAGATGGTTGAGGGACCACCCAGGCCGTGGCAGAGGGTTGATCGTGGTGGTCCACAGGGATATCGAGGGTAGAGACAGGCAAAACTTCAGGCAGCGGAGGCCTATGACCACGGCGTGCCCGAGATGATTCGAGGTACTATCTGTGTCTATTACACCCTTTCTTCTGTTCTTATAGACACATGAACAAGTCATTATTTCATAGCTGCTGCCCTTGTTCGGAGCTCAGAGATTCCGACAGAGCCGTTGGCTCGATCTTTACGGCTAGAGACTCCTACGGGAGAAGACTCGACGATTACGCACTGGTGCCGGTAGTGTGAGCTTACTCTAGGAGGTGAGATATTCGACTGGGATCTTCTTATAGCGGCGTCGAGGCCTTACGACGTCATCTTGGGCATGGATTGGTTATCTACAGTTCATGCTCAGATCGACTGTATTAGGCGCAAGGTGTGATGTGTACGCACCGACGGGAGCAGGTTCACCTTCACCGGTGAGAAGGGAGCCTTCGCAGCATAGGACGAACTCACGCAGAGGAGAGGATAGCCCATCACTCATCAGTTGGCTGGCCTCATCCTAGGATCAGTTGACGTGTGGAGTACTGGTTTTCCTGTAGTGGTGGATCAGTATGCAGACGTTTTCCCCGACAACGTTCCAGGACTACCTCCTCGCAGAGAGGTAGAATTTTATATTGATCTGTACCCCGGGACAACCCCGATATCCACTCCATCATATCGGATGGCCCCCACTGAGCTTCGAGAGCTACGGGTAAAGATGGAGGACTTTCAGGGCAAGGGATTCATCCAACCCAGTGTTTCACCCTGGGCTTCCCCGATTCTTTTCGCCAAGAAGGCGGACGGGAGCTTGCGACTTTGTGTCGACTATCATCGCCTGAACCAGGTGACTGTGAGGAACAAGTATCCGCTACCAAGGATTGAAAACCTATTAGATTAGCTCAAGGGAGAACGGTGGTTCTCGAAGATAGACCTCAGGTCAGGCTATCACCAGCTCAGAGTTCGGGATGAGGACATACAGAAGACGACCTTCAGGTGCCGGTATGGCCACTATGAGTTCTTGGTTATACCATTCGGCGTATCCAATGCTCCAGCAGTGTTCATGGCCCTCATGAACAAGATATTTCAGCCATACCTCGATCGATTTGTCATGGTCTTCATTGATGACATTTTGATATACTCGACCACTGAGGAGGAGCACGCCTACCACTTGCGGGTTGTACTGGACACACTCCGAGAGCACCAGATTTATGGAAAGCTCTCGAAGTGTCAGTTCTGGATATGTGAGGTCCACTTCTTGGGACACGTCATCTCTGCGGTGGGAGTTGTGGTGGATCCTACGAAGATCAAGGCAGTGCTAGTTTGGGAGCCACCCAGGAGCGTGACGGAGGTGCGGAGTTTTCTGGGACTAGCTAGATACTACCAGAGATTTGTGCTAGAATTCTCCAGAGTTGCGGCACCACTCTCATCCTTGATGAAAAAGGGGAAACCCTTTTTGTGGTCAGATAGATATCAGCAGATCTTCCAGGAGCTGAGACAGAGATTGACCAGCACCCCTATCTTGAGGCTACCGGAGGAGGGAGTTGGATACGTAGTTTACTACGATGCATCAGGGACCGGACTAGGATGTGTCCTGATGCAGGAGCGAGCCATGATCGCCTTTGGATCATGTCAGTTGAGGCAGCATGAGCAGAACTACGTTACCCATGACCTTGAGTTAGCAGCAGTGATCTTCGCTTAGAAGATGTGGCAACACTATCTGATGGGCGAGCGCTTTACAGTCTATTCTGATCACCAGAGTCTTAGGTACATCTTCTCACAGAAGGACCTGAACCTGAGACAACGGCGATGGATCGAGTTCCTCCAAGAATATGACTTTGAGATAGTCTATACTCCTGGAAAGGGGAACGTGGTAGCCAATGCTCTCAGCAGGAGGATGGGCATTCAACTACTTGGGGAGGTGACATAGTAGCTAGCTGCTTTGCAGATATCCTTTGTGGATAGAGATGGAGCAGCCTTCCTTCAGTCACTCACAATCACTCTTCCACTACTGCTGCGGGTCAGAGAGGCACAGTGTGGGGATGCCGACTATGAGACGCGGTGTGCGCAGATATCCTCAGGACATGCATCTGATGGATTCTCCATGGGAGGAGAGCACAATGTCCTTTTCAGAGGACGTACCTTGGTACCAGTTTCTTTATGGGAGGAGGTGCTGAGAGAGTTTCACACTTCTCCTTTGCCGGTACATCCGGGAGTGGCAAATATGTACCGGGATCTCTGATGACAACACGGGTGTCTGGGCATGAAGAAGGCTATGGCATAGTTCACTTCTCCATTCCTCACCTACCAGCAGGTGAAGGTAGAGCACCAGGTACGAGCAGGCTTGGTGCAGCCCTTGGAGGTCCCGAAGTGGAAGTGGGACGACATATCTATGGACTTCGTGACTGGACTTACACGCACTTCCAGAGGTCACGACTCCATTTGGGTGATTGTCAACCGACTCACCAAGTCGCCTCACTTCTTACCCATCAGAGAGCAGGGCTCAATGGAGAGAATGGGACGTCTCTATGTTCATGAGATTGTGCGGCTTCATGGTGTTCCATCATATATCGTCTCTGATCGAGATTCTCACTTTAATTTCTGGCTTTGGAAGGGGTTGCAGGAGGCATTCGAGACGCAACTACGTTTGAGCACTGCCTTTCACCCTCAGACAAATGGTCAGACGGAGAGGACCATTCAGACTCTCGAGGATATGCTTTGCACATGTGTCCTCGACTTTGGTCGTAGATGGGACGACCACCTACCTTTGGTTGAGTTCGCGTACAACAACAGCTACCACTCCACTATCGGGATGGAACCTTACGAGGCATTGTACGACCGAACTTGAAGATCACCTCTGTTCTGGACAGACCCTGGGGTGTCCACACTTGTGGGAGAAGAGATGGTCTAGGCCACAACAGAGAAGGTCCAGGTCATCCAAGAGCGGATGAGGGCAGCTCAGAGCTGGAAAAAGTCTTATTATTACAGGAGGCGGTGGCCACTAGAGTTCGAGGATGGCGACCACGTCTTCTTGAGGGTCTCACCTCGATGTGGATTACAGAGATTTGGCCGAGGCGACAAGTTGTCTCCACGCTTCATCAGACCATTCCAGGTCCTCAGCAGGATTGGCGAGGTGGCTTATCGCCTGGCTCTACCACCTCAGTTGCACCAAGTGCACGACGTCTTCCTCATATCTCAGCTGAGGAGATACCTGCACGACCCGATTCATATCACTGACCATGGAGAGCTGGACATAGATAATGCGACGACTTTTGTAGAGGTCCTAGTGGAGATCGAGGATCGAAAGGAGAAGGTCCTTTGTGGATGGTCAAATCTTATAGTGCGCATCATATGGCAGCACAGAAACCTCCAGGAGAGCATTTGGGAGGGGGAGGCTTAGATGCGTGAACAGTACCCACATTTGTTCCCCTAGTTTTTTATGTAACTTTACGAGGATGTAAAGCCCTGAGGTGGTAGTAATGTAATGACCCGTAAAATTCAAGGGAAATTTTTTATTAATTTTCTTTGGGATTTTACAAGATGGCGGTTTCTGACGGAACTTGATTCCGAGGCCCGGTGTGCCTGAAATTTCTATCCGAAGTTTAGATTGGGTACGTTTAGTGAATGAATGAGTGGGTTTTTCTAACTTTTTAACTGGTGCTCAGAATGAAATGCTGAGGGCACCGATGAATTCCCGGCGCTGGTATTTCCTTAGGAACACCTTTTCCGGAGTTGCGTTTTCATAGGAGGAGTTGTTAAAAATTTGTGGAAGTTAAAATAAAAATTGAGTTTCAATTGTTATTTCTTTTAAGTGGTTTATCCATTGAGTGGAAGTTGGGGTAACCACCCAACTTCCCATGGGAGGTTTTGAGAGTGGTGGGGCCCACATGAACCCCACCCCTTCATCTTCCCTAACCTTCCATAACCCACTATTTAATAATTCAAGTTGAGTTAATTAATTGAGTGGATTAATTAAACTTTTGAATTTCAAATCCTTAAGTTATGTTAATAAAATAAGTAAAGGAATTATTTTATTTTGGTTGGAGCTTGTTGCATTGGGAGGATTTGGAGAAAAGTTTAGGAGCTTGAAGAACTTCTTCTTCTTCGACGAAGAACGCGAAGAACGCGAATAATGCAAGATTCCTAGGAGATCGACGACACGATATCGACGAATCATTTCCCCACGACGCGACTCTCTTTTTCCGCGACGTCTTCTTCTGCGACGGTTATTTCCATGACGAACCCTCGCTCAACAAATTAGACGAGGTAGGGGATTCATGCGTTTATTTTCGTGAATTTCTTCCGTAATCTTTCCTCGAACTATTGGACCGCTTGTTACAAGTTAATGGGAGGGGGCCGGACCACACAAAAAAGACCAACCCTCCTCCCCTTTTTATCTTGTCTAACTTGTGGTGGAATGGAACGAGGATGGGGCGGTGTCGTCGCACCGTGCAGGGTCATGCAACAAGGTATGTGCGGCGCCGTCACGCCGCGCCAGAGAACCCCAAAGGCACCGTGGCCAGAGCGGGGCTGCGGCAGAGGGGTGCGGCGCCGTCGGGTCGCGCCGGACGGTCCAAGGCCGCGACTGAGGCCGCGGCGGAGTAGGGGAACCAGCGGCCGGTTCCGGGACGCCGGTGTTAGAGCAGGGGGACCGGCCCTTGCCGGTCCCGTGGAGGCAACAGTCGGATGACCATAGGAAGAGCCGGGGGTTCGTAACCCCAGGCTGGCCGGACATGAGTGGCCCCCCACATGGGGGCTGCAGATTACAAACGGGAGAGGGGCAGCGCGCCCCCCGCACCCCTGTCCGCTCGGCCGAAATGGCCGAGCCACCTGGCTGGCACCAGCACACTGGGCTGGGCCGCGCCCAAGCAGGTCGGACCCAGACCTAGGACGGTTCGACCCGGTTCGGGCTGACCCAGAGGGCATCAGGCCGGGTCGGACCGAACCCAAACCCCCTATTACCGGACTGTTTCGTTCTGTTGCTCATAACTTGGGTTGAGGACCTCCGATCGACGCACCGTCTGCGGCGATGCGATCTTTAGAATGATATAGTCGTTTCGATATATTAAAATCAAGGTTTAGGAGTACTTTGGGTTCGGCCGGGTTGGTTCATACACGAAGCCAACCGGGCCCTAGGAGCGGAAACAATTATAACTTGAGTTCCAGACGTCCGATTGACATGCCGTAAACTTTTTGGTTTCCTCTAAGCGAGACAGAACTTTTGGCTTACTCCGCTCGAGGACTGGACGTAGATGGAGAATTGTCAGGTTGGTTTTGACTTAAAAACCAACCGGGCCCCTGGGATGAAAAGGCCAATAACTCTCAGACTGGGCGTCCGATTGACGCGCAGTCTGTGACGTTTAGTTCCTGTTGACGATACGGAACTTTTGGATACATCAACTCCGGACTATGTGTCATTTGACGTATCAGCCCTTCGGCTCGTGGAGAGAACCCTCCCAAATGAGCTTGCTTTGTGAGGGAACCCTAGAGCTGGCTGCGACTACAACGACGATGACGACTGTACAAAAATCCTCCATGGATTCGACAGAGACGACTACAACAGTCGACGATCCTACCTGGATCAGTGCTACCGATCCTGTGTGGGTCATATCCTGTGTGGGTCAGCACTCAGTGGTCCTATGTGGGCCAGCTCCTACAGATCATGTGTGGGTCCGATCCTGTATGGGTCATTGCGGGGGTTAGTTACTATTGATCATTTGTGGGTCATTGCGGGGGTTAGTTACCTATCGATCCTATGTGGGTCATTGCGGGGGTTAGTTACCTATCGATCCTGTGTGGGTTCAACGGCTTAGATGAATCAGTGACTACATCTGATCATCTCTATCGTCTTACGAAGAAGTATACCTGTGTGAGCTGAATCTTGACTTTCAATCTTTATCTTCGATAAGACTGACTTGATATCCTGTGTGGATTACGTTATGATTTCTTGTGTGGATTGGGTTGTGATTTACTATGTGGAATAGGTTACGTTTTCCTCTGTGGACTGGGTTGTACTTGGGCTCGGATGTTGGAGTTCAACTGGAATTGATGACTTAGGTATATGTATGGGCATATACCTAAGAAGTGTCAGATGTTACTTCGTGATTGTATCTTTCCTTTGTGGATTATCCTTTGTGTATTTTGGGAGACCTTCGGGGGTCTCGGGGTCCCTACTGAGTAGCTTATACTCACCCCTTCACGGGCTATGACTGCACTACGTTGTGTTGGTTGCAGATGAAGAACATCGTTGATCGTGGTAGAGGCTCAAGGAGCAGGTCGGTAACCGTAGGTGGACCACTGGGCGGGGCGTACTCAGAGTGAACAGCTGGACCCGGGGAGCTGTTGAGGCTATCTGTACCCACCCTTCAGGTGGGACTTCCAGTGGACAGTTCGAGGCTGCATCTTTACTTTTCAGTTGTTGTACTCTCTTTTCAGTTGTACTTTATATTCCGTTTGGGTTTGTATTTTGGCCCACTTACTTTTCTGCACTTACTATTGTACCCAGTTTTACTTAGTGTTTAATTCTTCTTCTTGCTTACTCTATGGTGTTTGTTTACTTTACAAAGGAAATACCTTCCCTTTTTATCAGGAATTACGCCTTGGTGCTAGTTGCCAGCCCCTGGCCTGTGGAAGGCGGGCTTGGGGTAGTCACGGCTCGGGCCCCGAGGACGGGTCGTGACACCCCTACCACATGAATCACATCATCCCTTTCCAACATTGAAAAATATTCATAACACCCACTAAATAACACATTACAACATCCCAAAAATAGCTACAATCACCCAACACTATGACCATAACAACCACAATAACAACAATAAGTATACCAATAAAAAAACACACTATTTAAGAAATAAATGAACTTCCACATTCCATTTTTCAAATATAAAATTAGTAGATGGAATAAACACATAATTACAAAATTCGGAGTTTTCCAAAAAACAGTTTCATTATCATATTTATGTTTTTTTATCATTAAGGAAAGTTGATTACAAAAACATAATAACAACAAAAAAATATAGTTATTACACAATAGGAAATTTTTTTTTCAAATAATAATGGATGGAAACCAAATCATAAAAATATCAAGAATCATATTAAACTTATGTGATTCACCCTTCCCCTTCAATTTTACTTTGTCAAATTCATTATATTCATTAATGTAATTAATAACATCTTATGAATGTAAAGAAAATAATTTTACTTCCTCAATACTCATGAAATAGATTAGTGTTATAAAATCCCAATCCTTAAATGAAGAATAATTAAAAATTATTTAACATGAAAGAGAGAAATGGTTTATCACAAGTTCCAAACCATTTGAATGAAGGAATAAAAGAATAAAACTCATAAATTACCATAAACATATAACCCCAATCCACAAAAAAAATCAAAAATCAATACCCCAACGTTATTTAGATGAAAAATAAATAGAAAATTAAGGAAGCGTTAAGAGTAACTCACCTTAGATAACAATCATATGATCTAAAAAATCCCAGGGACAAATCAAATTTATGGGAAGACACATTTCCTAAAATATGAATATTTGGTTTTAAAGAATTAGGGTGAATGAATGGAAAAGAATAAGTTTGAATGGACCCGTAAATATATAACAATACTATAAATTAAAGGTTTCACAAAATTATATATCATGGTCATTCTATAATGGGGCTAATTCCACCAAGTATCCAGAAATAACAACATGAATCCTCTTATCCCTCCCAATGTTTTTAGTAGAAAACACTCTAAAATGATAATATAAAGGGTGGTCAAAAACTAAATACTAGCACCATGTTGTGACTCCTAGTTAAAGAAACCAAAGAATTCCGATCTCCATTGACTCTTTCCTGGCATATAAAACCATTTTGAAATAATATCTCATGAAAATAAAAACAAAATCCCTTAAGTGACTAACATGTCATGACTGAAGACATTCACATCATGAAAAAATTTACTACCATGAAATAGGAAAATCTTATCATCTCATGTCATAGAGATCGAGGTAAGAGCACCGCTCTACACCACGACGTACGCTCCCAACCAATCACCCATAGAACGATAGATACTGGCTCACTATGACTGAACCTTCTCCTAGAAATAATATATATCATAACCCACATGTAATGTGTCCCCAAGCCTTGAATATGTCCCCAACCTTAAATATTACATAATATTGAGTTAATTATAGAATTTACATTCATTCACATTGAGTATATTTTCAGGTTTTGAGTTTTAGATAATTAAGTGATTACTATTACAAAATAACTCAAATATTACAATATATACATGTCTATTCATCCATTTTATTCACAAAACAAAACTCTTTTAAAATAAAACTTGAATTCTTTTCCTTGATAAAAATATTCATAACATTCATCTAGATATCCTCATTCTTATTACCCATCCTTATACCCTATGAAAACATTTTAAAACATGGGATGAGCACAAATAACTCAGTAAGGGTTATAAAATAAGGAAAGAACCCGTTTGTTCATGAATATTTTAAACACATGAAAACATTTTCACAAAAATCATAGTTTTCCCCCATAAAACATAAAATCTTTAGCTTACCTTATAAAAAATAAGATTCAAAAAAAAAACTAAATAGAAATCATAAATAATAAATTTAACTTGTGGAATCTATATCATTATTATATTGTAGCCTTCATGGATACATATGCAGTAACCTTCTTTATTATGTTTGAAATACCCATCAAAGTGTATTCCCTAAATCTCATAGAATAAACCTTATCATTTAACTCTGTCTCATTACCCAATGAATTGGAGAGATATCATAACACCACCCACCCTTGTTTTATCAATGAACCAATTGTATACATAAAATTATCTCAATAACCTTAACATAATCCTAACACATAAAAAAATAAAAATGGAAAAATAACATTTCCACTTTGACAGAACATTTCATTTTATAAATCTATGGACTAATAAACGAAATAAATATATTTTAAAATAGTATGGTA
Organism: Viscum album; assembly: GCA_963277665.1. Taxonomy (NCBI): domain Eukaryota; kingdom Viridiplantae; phylum Streptophyta; class Magnoliopsida; order Santalales; family Viscaceae; genus Viscum; species Viscum album. The sequence goes on from OY728137.1 coordinate 741,089,559, forward strand.
AAATTTTAAAGGAAATAATAAAACATTCAATCTATATGAAATCAATAAATTTCTTACATGGTGTATTTTTTAAAAACATATGAAGTTATTGAAATAATCAATCCATTTTTAAAACACAATTAAAACATTTTAAAAGAAGTTTTTTAGTCAATGTTTCCCAAACCACATTGAAAAATTGGAAAAGAATTAAAATTTAAAAACATGTATGTCTATATAAATAAATCCATAAAACCATTGTGAAAATATGATAAATTAATGAGAAATATTTATACGAACAAATATTTAAAATATTAAAAGTAATGGTTTAGTTAAAGAGTCCCTTACCACTTGATAAACACATAATAAAAATAATTAAAGAATAAAATTAAAAAAACATTAAAAATCATGAGACTATAGTAATTCATGATATAATGTGTCAAAAGGGTTATATATACACCTTATAGGATAATAAATATGTATAACATCACAATATGACTCAATGAAAAGAGATTGAAATGAAGTCCCTTACCTCAAGTCCGAATCATCTCGTATATTCTTTATATTCATGAATAATTAACTTATATTAATTTATAATTTATTTTTAACCTTTTTAATGTTTATTAATCAATGTATACCACTTATTTATATGTCATATAAATTACCTAATTATTTAAGTTCATATCAGGCATTTTGTTGATATTCATAACTTGAGTCGAAAATGAACTCTGTATGATGTCAATAGTACATGTGGTCATAATCTTTTAAATCAAACCATTATATATTATTATGAAAAATGAACAATGTTATAACCATGGAGATGGTAAGCCGTACGTACGCATGAGTAAAGGATTTATTTTTCAATGATCATTATGCAAAGAAGGTAAATATTATTTTAACTTTAAATATTGGTAATAACAACATTAATATCATAGAAATCATTTAAATATTCTTATATATATATTCTCCAAGTGATGTGGTGATTAAAAATGAATTAGATCACTTCACGGAGGTGATAGTTCACACATACGCATGAACAATGTCATATTTTTTCTATGGATGGAAAGTATGATCATAATTGATATATGATTATATTATAATGATAAATATTTCATGAATATCATATATAAAAAATAATTCCATCATTGAAACCTGTATTTAAAGACGGTGATGAAAAACAAACTATATCGGTTCGGGAGGCGGTAGTCCGCCATACACACAAATGAAAAGTTAATGTCACATTAGATGAAAGTGCAGATGGATTTAGGTGATGATATTAAAATAACAACACATCATTATATTGAGAATAATATGTTTATTATTAAATAATAGATGAGTAAAATTTTAAGAAAGTGGAATAAGAAATAAAATACAAACACTTAAATAAAAATATTACCCTTTCTTTATATGATCACATTTCTTGACACCTTAATGCCTTTATGGAATGTATTATGACTGAAATAAGGAATAAATAAAATGTGGAAGGATTCAAGGAAGTGTTTTGGGTGGATCTTAGCATAAAAAAATATTTATTATGTGTGAGTAATAGAGAGCAGTGAGTGCCTTTTTATAGGAGAGGGGAGGGGCACCCTTGGAAGCCCTTAAATAAGAAATTAATATAAATTAATTTTTAACTGCAAATGACTAAAAATACTATTAGTTATAAGATAATATGAGTATGTATATAAATCATCTCAAAAAAATAGATATGATTGTATTTTATTTTAGACCTTATCGTTTTGTTTTAACTGTTTTTAACTCTTATTATTTTATCAATTAATTTACAATTGAGGGTTAAAAAAATTACCATAACATGTCAAAAGAAAAATTAATGAGTAATTAAAGAAATCTTTAGACTTATACAAAATTTTTAATAAATATTATATTTTTAGAAATTTTAGATCATTTAAATAAATATTTATATTTTAAGATATGAATTGGGTAAATTTGGACATGATTCATTATTTAACTTTTTTTTAAATCCTAAAAACTTGATTCCTTTAAAAAAACTGCATTAACTAATCTATTACCCATCAAAGTCATCCATAAAAAATTTGGATGGAATAAAATATTTCAAGTTATATTTATTTTAATAGTATTAATATCATTTATTTGATTCTTTCATTAATGAAGAAATTACAGTATTATCTTTAGGTCACAATTAAATTTAATTATTTAATGTATCAAAATTTAAAATAAATTATCATGATGTAAGTAAAAATTTTATTTTTAAAATATTTTTATATTTGAATTTATCTTTCATATAACCCTATGTTAAAAATGATTTACTTATTAAAAATATGTGTGGCATTTTTAACTTATCTTTAAATAAAATATAATAAAAGTCACATTCTTTCCCAAGTTGCGTAAAAGGCTATAATTTAGGTCTATGGTTGATTTAGGTTGAACCCCACTGATCAAATGAAACTAGGACAAGTGTTAGGGTAATATTATAATATTATAATATTATTTTTACATTTAATTACCTGATTTACCCTTAACGGTGGTAAATAAAATAAAAAAGTTACTATTCACCAAAAATTAAGGCACTCCTATTAGATAAATTTTTTTACAATGATTAGAACCATGTATTTTCTTTTTTGACAATTCAATTCAGAGTAGTGGTTAAATTAGGTTTAACATTGATCATCCAAATGTGGCAAGAATGTGAATATAAAAGATGTTAGAAATTTTAATAAGTTTTATATCTAATTTCAATATAACTTTTTTTCCAATTACCTAAATAAAATTAAATGATAAAAAAATAATATAATTATAATTTTAAACCAATTAAAAATATAATCTAAATAAATAAATTGGAAGAAAAATTTGGTTTGAACTAAAATGCAGTAATTTTCACTTTTCATTAAAAATGAATTTTATCAGGAAAATACCAAAAATTAATCCAAATTAAATTTTGATATCTCTCTTCTATATAATAATATTAATTTTTCAAATAAATCTTATAAATGTTTCAAAAACTGGATTTGAAATGGGTTCACCTTCAAAAGGTGGTAAATATTCATTTTTTGAAAAATTATCCTTTTATGCGTAAAATTGAATTTGTTCTTATATCATATCTATAAAACATATATGATAAGTTTAAAACATTAAATTAATTATATTTAAAATATATTTCATTACTATAATACAACATGAGTGATTTATTAACTTATTGGTATAAACCACACTTTTGAACATTTGAATAGTATTTTAAGAAAAACATTTCCTTTTATTTATAATTAATTAGCCCTCAAAGAATTAATTGTATACACATTTGTAAACAATATTTTAATAATTTTGTAAATTCTTTTCATTCCCACCATTCTATTTACAATGTGATAACTACCATATTAAATAAAAATATTAAGTTGTTCATTTAAGCTAAATGTGGAAAATCATGTATGCTATCGAACACAATGTTTTCTTTTAAAAACTCGAGATGTTACACATTGAATCTGACACATTCCTTGAAATACTAGAATAAACCACCCATATACTTTCGACCACTATATTACACCATGAAACCGAGGTCTATTCCCTGAAATACTCATCCTAGCTAAATACCCAGTACTAACTCCACCATTCTTCTTTCACCATTATCCCAAAACCTCCAAAAACCAATACAAAAAATGTATTGGGGAAAAAAGGTCTAGGAAATAAATTTAGATATCTGTTGAAAAATTATCATTCATGAGAATAAAAACCAACATATAAAAATAAAGAAACTACCACTATACCCCACTCTTTCTAATAGATACCTCTCAAACTAACTGTCACCATCACCAAAGACATCATAATATGAGAAATAAATGAATTGGGTTAAAATTGAAATAATAAATCACGTAATAAATTTTAGAAAAAATACAATATCAAAATATCTTGGTAAAACAAGGTTCCAAACAACTCATGATGATCAGTACACATATTTAACTACCATTCCCATGTATTCTCCCCCAAACCACCATACCTCTATCAAATGAGAACCAGTAGAATGACACAACCACGAGATAATTAGTCCAATGTATACTTATTTTCAATATGTAACTCTATGAATATCATATTATCCTTCACATTGAGATCTCACCAATCAATTATATAAGAGTTTTTGATGAGGTATTGATGATGCTGTAAAAAACATAAAATGCCTTGGACTAGTTTAACTATGGGATAAGGGCCAACCAACACACCATCTCAATGATGTTACCTAAAAAATGAAAATAACTAATGATCCATGGAGAAATATTACTCCATAAGCTAAATATTCATTTTCCATCATGAGGGGAATCCCTAAAAATCCCAAGGTCTCTAACCTCAAACCTCCAAGGTCTCCTTACCCTATTAGGATAAAAGTTATCCTGGTCTTGCACTACTTTCATCCACTATCAAAAACTATAAACCTCTCAAGTCATGTCCTCCCATACAACTAGTCCACATACTATAGAATCCCCAACCCCAGTCTAACATAATGAATATCTATAAGTATTCCTATATAATTCATTGTGTAAAGCAATGTCTATTGAAGAGTTGTAGATATTTTTAAAGGAAATATCAACCACAGGATGATGATTTACCTATAATCCCCTAAAATGTAAAGAAAAAATGCATAAAATATCCTCTAGAATCAGAATAAATCACTACACCAGACCATTATTCAAAGGAAAAAGGTAGTATTAATGTACAAATGATAAATAAATGAATTATTAATACCACCCTAGACCTATTGGGTAAATCAACGGTCTTGATCAAAGATAACGATCCACAATATCCCATTAAGTCACAATATCTCATGTATATACCATCTTGATAGAAAATTTAAAGAACACGAATCCACAATAACAAAAAAATGGGTTGAATTCAATAACAAATACTTAATAAAAAAATTGAGTTATACCCCCATTGGGATTTAGATAAAATGGAAATGAAATCCATAAATATGTTCTCCCACATCCACTTTTCGATATTTAATGGAAACAAAAAACCACATAAAACATGATTCCCTTCATTTAACTACTTATAGATCAAACAACATGATAAAAAAACAATTCTAATAGATTCTTCCCTGACCACTATAACTAACTCCTTAAGGAATGATATATCGTGGATAAACATGGTTTCACTTCTAAGGCTGAGTTATGAAACTCACAAAGAACATACTTGGGCATCAACAATGAAAAAACAACCAATCATGGAATAATATCTGATTCAAATCATCAATCAATCATTACAAAATAGAATCACTATAAAATACTCAATTCTGAATCACTTATACCTCTGAGTGTTCACACTAAGACTACTCCACCCACTACAATAATGAAAATTTAGCATTCATCTGTTAGAAGAGAAATATATCACCAATATCATCTACATCATGAATGATCAATTCTTGATCTTTAATAACTCTCCAAGTATCCATGGGCTCATAAAAAACACCACCTTTCAACTTTATACATAGTTCATTTTCCACTATGTTCCATTTCCCTAGGGTATATGATATTTCAAATTTATATTCATATAAGAACTCTGTACACCTTCAGTAATGCATTTTAAAATAATCCTAATAGAATAATACAATGTAATATCTTCTGTTTAATGAATACAAAAAAACTCTCAAATATTATAATACTACTATAGGTTTAGAGAAAACACTACAGCCATAATCTAGAGATCATGGTCACAATAGCTATGATCATGGTGATATTTCTTCCTAGACTTATATGCGATCTCCACCCTTTGATGCATCAAATTAAAACCCAATACAAGATGAAATTAATCATATAAAACCTTAAACATCACTTTTCCCTCTAAAAATCAATGGATGAGATCATCAAGCACCTTTCCCTTCACGTAACCAAAGGTCACTTGACACTGATAATTCTATATGATGTCTTGATGCTTACCAGTCAAGGCTGTCAGTGGGGATACAATCCCTGAGTTATTAGACACAAAAAATTGATAAAAGGGCTTGGGATCCAAGAAACTATAGAACACCACAACATTATTATGTGATTTCCAAGATACAATTTCCTTGATCATTGAATGATTGACGTATCCTTTATACTGGGACACCACATGCATTAGTTAGTGCACCTCATAACTCCCAAAAAATTACTTAGAAAACTTCCTACAAAACTAGTTGTGCCAAAAGACTTTTAAAAAATCCTAATGATTCTAAATATGATCAACTTCTGAAATTCAGTATACATGTATGTTATTGTTGAATACTACAAAAAACTAACCCAAGAACTAATAGAACATAGAAATCACGAGTCCCCTAAAAATATGTGGGTAATTAATGAAACAAAATGGCATGACCACACACTCGATTATTACATAATTAAAGATTAATAATATCTTAGTAATTCCCACTTCTTTATCTTTAATTTGATGAATCTTAAACAACATATGAATCTTCAAAAACCCTCTAGATATATTCAAAGGATAAAAAAACTCTTCTATCCATAAAAAGGGGATAACATTTTATGATTCTCACATATATAATTCACATAAAATCTATATAGAAACTTAAACCACCATCTTCCTTATTAGTGAATGATACCAGAGAACCCCTTAAGAAACACTAGGATCAATGAAACTCTATTTAATTAAATCATAAGTCTTAATTATCAGTTCCCATAGTATAAAATGTAACATTTGATAATTTTCCATTAAAATAGGTGATGCACCATGATTAAACTCTATCATATATTTTATATTACATCCATGGGATATAACCACAAACTCTTTAGAGAATTAATCCAAAATCTTCATAATGAATTTAGAAAACTCTACTTCTTACAACTCTTCTGAACTTAATGAATACCTTTCTAGTTGAGTTAGAAGGGTATCTGAATTCTCATGGCCCATATTATGATCTCAATAATTTTTTTTTCATATAGTACCATGCCACATCCAATAATAAAACTTCCCTTAGGAAGAAATTTATTATTGAATGTATGAAATAAAACTTATAGAGTCCATGAATGATATAATATATATGTATCTGAAACATAAATTAATCCCACAATGATTGTTGGTACCTTGTAATTAGATCCCAACCAAGACACATGTTATGTATATTAGATTGAACTTCAACTGGCATAGTCAACACCTGAGGAATTAGAATCCTATACACCTTGAGTATCAGGGAACAAACCAAGGTGGTTAAAATTATGGAATGTGATTCTTTAGAGTCATCTAAACAATATGATACAGTATATGAATAATAGATGTATCCTAAAAATATCTATTGACAATCTTGATCTAACATCTCCAAGTGGTGAAACTAACTACGTGCAACCCATTTTCTTTGTTATTGATGACCATATATTTGACCATGATTTTCCTTATAACATGTATGGAAGATTAAATAACATGGGTTTAATATACCTTCCCTATATACCATTGAATTCATGAATCCCTATCTATCCTAATGCTAAAAAGGTCTTTGAAGAAACAATAGAAGATATTAGAACTGATTCTAAACATCCACACTATGTTTATCAATGACAATGGTGGTCATTGAAATTAATTATGTCCATGAAATAAATAATAAAAAAACATTGGAGTAAATCTCCCAGTGTTTGTGTAGGAACTACTAGGTCTAGATAGGTGAGAGTAATTTTTTCAAGGCAAACTCCCTACTAGTAGGAAACTTAATCGGCCTAAATATGAGACCCTATATCTATATCCAAACTTTTTATAAATCCCTAAATAATCCTTGATCAAAATGACCCCGCATATGCATAAATTTTCTCAATAACCTATATTTTATTTTACACCTTCAAATATGTATAAAATTTAAGTGATATAGCCTTGTATCAAATTACTAGGCCAAAATAGTCCTCTAAATGGAGAACTTTGAAATCCTCATCTGGGAAAATATTTGGTGGAAAGTGAAGATTTTTTGAAATTATGATCCTAATCACTCACACACTCAGGCTTCCCTATTGAATGGAGAGAATCTACTGAATCTTTTATACCCTCATCGTTGATGAAAGGAACTCAATGTGACACTAACCTTGAAAATCATTCAAAGAAACCTCTATATTCTTCTTATCACCAAGAGATAAAATCTATCAATAGTGTGATTATTCTTGTATCTATATAACCATAAGTTCAACCTAGTACTCTTCCTTAGAATAGATAAAATAGAAGGAAATATCAAACTCCACTAACAATCACTTTGTTTATACATTAGAGAAATTACCCCCTTACATTTATAAGATTTTAAATTAGGAATCACACACAATCTCCCTTAAATAACCACAACCCTAGTTTAAATTAAAATTATATCGGTTAACCAAATTGTCTATCCAAACTCACCAACTAGAATTACTCATAAAAAAATAAACGTTGAAATCTATATATCGAAGAAAAAAACACCAAAGCTAGGTAGTATGAAATTTTTTATTATTAATTCAATTTGTTTATTTTAATATTCTCTAAAATAACACCATTTACAAAAAATAGAAATAAATCATGATGCATGTACCTATCCTAGGTATGTACCCCTCAATCAATATTATTATTCCTATGGAATTCCAAAATCTTAATGTAATTTTGTTAGATAGTTGGGGGCCCAATTTCCCTACTTCTAAGCTAATCCCCTTTACAACATTACATACTATTCTTGACTGACACTATTTAATTAACAACCCAATGCAAGCCTCAATTGTTCCTAACTCCAAACTCTATCTGAAATCTCATCCATAAGTCTAATAGTAATTTTTCACAACCCACACCCATGGGGAATCCCTCTCAGGCTAGTTGTGCCTATGAGAATGATTCTCATGTCCCGATTCCAATAGTCCTTGGGTTAGTGACTTGACTTAAGGGTTTAAATAATATTTTTGGGATGAATTTAAATCATAAAACCAAAGAATAGAATAATAAAACCACTGATCATAACCATAATAAAAAATTAATCTAATATCCTACAAAAACTATAATGCATGTAAATGATAGAAAAAAATACAATAATCTAAGAAAAATGATGAAATAAACTCTTAATAAATAACACTAATAGGAACCCCAAGATTATATATTTTAATATACATATCAGTCACCAAAATCACCCTCTTTGTAAAAAAAATATTTATATAGATAGGGTTGATAATTTATGTATACTAAATATTATCTTCTTTAATAACACTTTTGGAAATGTGGCAGAAGCACACTAATGATTTTGTGAATAAAAAGCGAAACAATAAGAACCCAGAAGGTCAACTATCACCCAACCTCACTAAGTATTTCCCAAAAAAATAACATCCATTTTTATCAACATAATATTAGAAGAATATATCAAAGGTATGTTTTGAACAATTCTCCACTGGTTTTCCACTCTCACACCCAAACAAAAAATGTCTCCCTGCTCAATCCCTTTCAAATCATTTCCTCAACAAAACATATCACATTTCACAATCATGAAAAATATCACTACCTAATCCCCATAAACACATATTTATCTATACATATAATATAAAAAACACATTATAAATGAATAGTTATATCTCTCCAAATATGGTATCATGAATACGAAGAACATCAAACTCATTCCACCTTAGTCTCATGCACCACCCCACCATATTTCATCATCACACCGCCATAACAAAGTTAACTGGTATATAAAATACAACCAAATTTATATATTACAACCAGTTTTATTTTAAATACCATGATTAATAACAATCAATACAACACCTAGATGGGAGAGTAGGTGTAGTCAACAATCAATTACCTTTCCAACCTAGATGTTCCAAAAAAACACCCAAAACCCAAAATATTTCAATTTCAATAAGGTGATGAAACTTAGGTGTGGTGTGTATGAAATCATAATAAAATAAATGTTTAATATATAAACACACAATAACAACCCAATGGTTTCAAAATAAAAAACACACTAAACAATTCTAACCACTTCACTATCACTACAACATGCCACTATCACTGCCAATTACTACACCAAAAAACCAACCCCACATTCCACAAAAAATAGACACAACAACCAGTATAAATTTAAAATTTAATCACATCACTTAATAATTTTTATAATTACCATATAAAAACCATATTACATTCACTAATCCCTTCAATTAAATATTTAATTCCTAAATATTTTTTATCTATTACCCAGATTTCAAGTATTAATAATTTATTTAATGCACATACCCGTATTTGTGTTCAAAATTCCAATTAGGTCTTATTTCATTGATGAAAATACAATAACATTCTCACATTCTAAAATAAACAACCACAAAATACAACTTAAAATAGACACAAAACTATCTCCTCAATTCACACAAGCAGCCATTCCACCACCTGTATATGCACATCCACATCTCTACCAACAAATCATCAACATCATACCTTTACGAAAATGAAAAGTAGCCACATAAGCAACTAAAAAATACCTTAAATCATCCCAAAAATAGTTCAAAATAATTTATAACTCTAACCAAACCAACCAAAAAAACAACCCCATGCATACTAGCAAAAAACAACACCGAGTTTCAAAAACAAACATAATTATACATTTTGTTTTCCATATAAAACATTAGTGTCTAGTACACACAACCTATTTAACTTCCTTTAGTGGGATTTAATAAATAAATTAAGTTAATTAATTACATACACCTAAGAATTAAGAAACATGTTATTTCCACATCATATAAAAAATAAAAAAGAGTTCTCAAATCCATTATCTTAATCGAAGATTCACCAACCATTATACGACACAAAAAAGGATGAGTTACTCAAAAGGCCCCCCATTGGAAAATTATATTTCAAAAAATTATAAAATATAAATAACCATCAAAATAAATACCTAAGGACACTAAAACCAACACCAAACTACTTCCCACACTATCTCCCACTGAATAAAAGAGAGGAAACCATGAAAAAAGAAGAGAAACTAACCTCATATCACAATTAGTTGATCTCTCCAAGATGAGGACCAAATAGAATCGAAGGGAATACAAATATATCAAAAGTGAAATCCACGGTAATAATGATTTTGATTATAATTAAAGAAACCAAAAATAATTTGGAGGGCCCTTCGATTATACCATAACTAAAAATTTGACAGTTTTACAAAATAAAAGATCATGATAACACTATGATAGTGACAATTTCATAGAGATTCTATACAAATATATGTTTTACCTTTAAAATAATGTGATTTTATATTTGTTTGATTTATTTTATGGTGCCTTAGTGGACCCTCCAAGAATTATAAAACATTTTAACTTTCAAAATGATTTCGTTGAAAGTGTGACTTACCTCCACATAAGAAATCCTAATATTTTAATAATTCCAGACATTAGACTTATAAAATAATGTTTTCCAATACCCTTTTGAAAAACCAATGGATAAAAACCATGAGTAGGTTTTTGGTTTTGATTAGTTTAATGTGTGGTGTCCCAAACCAAAATAATAAATAATTCCCTCTCCTTTCCTATATAAACCCACTGAATATCCCATTCCCCTTCAATCAAACTTTTTTTATATAAGAAAACCTCTGACCTCATCTATCTAAAAACCTCCCAAGGACCCCAAGCTTCCAAAAATCCTCTCTCAAGCCTCTCCCAAGCCTTTGGGATCACACTTCAATGTAAGGGATTTCTTCCTTTCTCATTTTTTCCAAATTTTGTTATATTGTTATACACTTTTTTTCAATTAAAAATGTTGGGGTATGATTTTGAACCTCCCCCATACTTAACTATTTATGTTTTAATGATTATTGACCTCTTTATCTCTCATTAATTCCTCCCATGCACACCCATTACCATCCCTAAATTCCATAATGAATTTCTCTCTTCTCATTTACATTCAAGAAATTTGTTTTATATTATGAATCTAAATTCCATTAAACATGTTAGGAAATGTATCTATATGAATGCATTATGGTCTGTTTCATGTACATATGTTGACATACCCCTTTTTATCTCATCAAAATTTTTTATAAATTCTTATTTCACGTCGTTATGTTACCAAAATTTCACCATGATTCTCCAAGCCAAAGTCACTGTTTAGTGAATACCATGCACATTTATCTATCAGGGGTATTCACCTTTATACTCATTTACTTATATATTATAGAGATTATTTTATAATTTCCACATTTTTTATCAAGTAATAAATTATTATTTTTAATTAATCCATGTTGTATGATCTATGTGGCACACTTATGCATGAAATTAAATGACTAAGAAGGGTGCACCCTAATTGCACTTCAATGAATTGGGTAAAGATTTGTAACATTATACATCAAGTGAAATGAGGTTTTATTCATTATAATTTAAGTTCAATGATGTTTACTCACGTTCCACATGCAATGAGCATTCTCTCATGCAAATATCATGTTAAATGTTGTTTCCACATTTCCATGTTATGTTAATAATGCTATATCCTACCTTTATGTTCATGTTTCTCTTGTGATACATTGATATGCCTATTGCCTAACATGTACTATATTCATCATGCTATGACTTGTTTACTCCCTTATAGGTCTTTATAGATCACCCTTTTCTTATGCATTCCCTCAGGTTATCCTATGCAATGCAAAGTACGAAAGAATGTTGTGGTCATGTAAAATAAGTTTTCAATGAAGATTTTATGTTTAATGTTCTATGTTGTTATGTAATGTTCCCAATTTACCATTACAATAGACCTCTCAATCCTCATAGTTGTCTTAATTGCATGTTTTTGTAATAAATCATGTTTAAGTTTGTAATAAAGATAAGAATTTTTATAGTTTGTATAGAAGGGAGGTTTAGTTATATTTGGGATTAGGTTTAGAAATCCATAGTGAAAACCTTAGGGATAAGACTACGTCTAATAAAAACATCCCTAAATTTTGGTGAGTATTGATAATGAGGTTTATAATGAAAATACTACCTTTTCTGGATACGATCAGGTATAGGTGGCTCTAGAACAAATGTATCTAGGCGTAAAACCCCAAAACACCACTTTTATCTAGACTCGAATAGGAATTGGTGCATGATATAGGACCTTGCTTCACTCCAGGTTATGATAGTCCCATGAGATATTCATTGCTAAATTCCTAAGCTTAGTATGAACCATTATTAAGGAAATTAAATAAAATTCCCCTAAGAATATATGTTGGGAAGTAGATCATGAATAACAAAGATAAGCTAAGGAAATAAATGTAATTTATAAGTTATCCCTTTTTTCATGGTATTACCCTTTATGTATTACTTCGAAATCTCAACTTATTATAGACAATGGATAGTAATAGGAGGACTCATAATAAAAATCGATGAAAATATCAATGTGATGACTGTTCTAATGAGATTCCAAGGCTGATGGGAGTGGTAATCACAAACTTTGTCATGATACTCTCTTTGTTAACTGATGATTTGAATAGAAACATGGGTCTAGAAGAAAGTTCAACCCCCCTAAGAAAGATCAATATAAAATCAAGAGCTTCCTGAGACAAAGGCCTCCTACTTTTAATGATCATATGATCCCTCAATCGCCAAAAAATGGATCTAATCCATTGAGAAGATCTTCGCAATCCTTTAATGTTATGAACAAGAGAAGGTACTTATAGATGCTTATCGTATGAAGGGAGAAGCTGATCAATGGTGGACATTGATAAAAAATATGAATCCTAAGGTAGATATTGTGGCGTTGGAATGGATGGATTTCTGAACAATGTTTTTCAATAAATATTTTCCTCACACCCTCCTACATAATATGGAATGGGAATTCCTTGATCTCAAGAAAAAAGATAACGGATCCATCAGAGTGTATGAGGAAAACTTCACAAGGCATGCAAGGTGTATTTCTTTTTTTGTGGGCTGAAACCCAGTGTACGAAAATCCCTAGCGATCTGTGACATTGAGATCTATGAGGAAATTGTCCGATGTGCCCTCCAAGTAGAAATGGAGATCGAAGAATCTCAAGGGTATCATGGGGATAAGAAGCATAAGGTGGACTTTAATTATGGAGGTCCGATGGATAAATCTAACGGTTCTAGGAAATTCCAGTACCCCACTTGACAAATGTGTGGAAAGAAGCTCCCTGTAAATTTCATGAAGGGGAGGAGGAAATTATTTAGGTGTGGAAGAGAAGGGAACCTGACTATTAAGTACTGACAAAAGAACCCACTACAGCGACATAGGGTAGGAATGCTCTGTTCAACCCTCAATGAATTGTTCATTGCTTCAACAAAAAAGAACCAGGGAACTTTGAAAACCAGTTCCCTAAGCCAAGGGGTTTTGGATGAAACCTACAACCTTCAAGGCAGCAGGGCCGATCATTTTCCATCCCTACCACCGAAGCGAAACCCAAAAATGAAGTTGTGATAGGTACACTAGTTATTCATTAAATAATAGAGAATATACTTTATAATTATGTTTCTACGCATTATTTTATATCCCAAAAGTTTATTAGAATAATCCCAACACCACCATAAATCATGGAAGTAAATTTGTTGGTGATAATGGAAAATGGGGCAATCATTCCATCCTATGAATATAACACCTCCCCTGTCAGAATATGTGGTTTGAACTTCCCGACGAACCTTTTCATACTCCCATTGGTGGAATTTGATGCAATTCTTGGCATGGATTAAATTTCCCTATATAGATCTAACATAAATTTCCGTGAGAGGGGATATCACTCTCTATATGAAGAATCGATCCCCAATTCTGTACAAGTGCAATAAGGAGGATGAATCTTCTTTAGCACCATCATCTCAAGTGTGGATATTAATGCCCTATGAGCACACTCATCTTTCTCATATGATTGATTATAAATAATCAACTATCCTTGAAGACATTATTATTGTGAGGAAATTTACTGAAGTGTTTCATGAGGAATTTCTTGGTTTTTCTCCTGGAAGAGATGTTGAATTCTCGATTGATCATAAACCTTTGGAAATTCCAATATCCAGGTCTCCTTATAGAATTTCTATTGTGGAGCTTGAGGATATAAAGAAAAAACTATAGGAGAATTTGGTAAAATGGGTCTATACTCCCAAGTGATTTACTATGGGGTGCACCGGTCCTCTTCATGCAGAAGAAGGATGGGTAAATGCGCATTTTCATTGAATATCGTGGTCTCGACAAAATCATGATAAATAACAAGTATCCTTTTCCCCAAATTTATGAGTTGTTTGATTGGCTACGTGGAGCAAAATACTTCTCCAAGGTGGATTTGCGGTCAGTATATTACCAATTAAGGGTGAGGAAGGAGGATATACCAAAGACTACTTTTGATACAAGGTATGATCACTATGAATTCATCGTAATGCCTTTAGGACTCATGAATTCTCCAAAAATATTCATGTATGTGATGAAAAGAGTCTTTAGAGTTTACCTTGAAAAATTTGTGGTAGTCTTTATAGATGATATTCTAATGTACTCTAAAACCATGTAGGAGAATGATGAGCCTCTAAGAACTGTATTAGAGGCTTTGCAAAAGTATAATATCTATGAGAATTAAAATAAGTGTGAGTTCTGGTTGAAGGAAGTATAATTATTGGGTCATATCGTCACCAGAAATGGGATATCTATGGATCCCTCCAAGGTAGCTACAATAGATGGACGGTCAAGGCCAGCATTATTGATGGATATCCATAACTTTCTAGTGTTAGCTAGATACTATCGCAGTTTTTTGAGAAATGTCTCATGATTGCTCGACCATCTTACCAAGATAACATAGAAGGGATTCATGTTTTCTTCGAGTGAGGAATGTGAAGATATCTTCAAGGATTTTAAAAGGAGGCCTATCACTATTCCTGTGCTCACACTACCCACAAGTGGAGAACTTTTTTTTGGTATTTAATGATGCTTCGAAGAAGGGCTTGGGATGTGTGTTGATGAAAAATGAAAAAGTAAATACCTATGATTTAAGGAAATTGAAAGTTCAAGAGAAAAACTATCAAAAAAATGATCAGGAGTTGGCTACAGTAATATTCACTTTGAAAATTTTAGAAACATTACCTCTTTGGGGAGAATTGTTAAATATACACAGATCACAAAATCCTCAAGTATATAATCACATAGAAATAGTTGAACATGTGCCAACGAAGATGAATAAAGATGATCAATAACTATAACTACTCAATCCATTACCACCCTAGGAAAGCAAACAGGGTGGTAGATTCTTTAAGTAGAAAGGACCTAGAGATTCTATCATTGATGAGAATTGAAAAGTATCCAATCTTATTAGATTAGAGGGAGATAGAAAATGGAATTATTAAGAAGGGAACATCATCAATCCTCTAACAAATTATTTCTCAAGGATCTATTTTGGAAAGTTTAAAGTACGCTCAAAAGGATGATGTGGGAATTCAGAAGAAAGTGGAAACTTTTAGAAAAGGGAAATACTTATAGTTTAATGTTAATAAAGATGGAATTGTGAGATTTGGGACAAGACTATGTGTTCCCTCAAATTAAGAGTTAAAGAAAGAAATTTTGGATGATGTACATAGTTCAAATTTCTATTTTTCACGGAGGAAACACAAATATGTAAAAAGATCTCTGAGAGAATTATTGGTGGGATAACATGAAGAAAGAGATCACTGAGTATACATCAAAGTACCTAGTGTGTCAGCAAGTGAAGGATGCGGGGCAGAAGTATAAGGGGATGATGAAACCATTACCAATACCAATATGGAAATGGGAGAACATCATCATGGACTTTGTCACCAAACTTACAAAGACTTCCAAAGGAAACAATTCTATCTGTTTTGTTGTGGATTATCTTACAATGACTTCACACTTCTTAGAAATTTGATATGACTTCTCATTGGATCAAATGGAATGTATATACATCAGATAAGTGTTAAGGATGCATGGGGTACCACTATTGATTGTATTCGATTGAGATCCAAGAAGAACATCTATGTTATGAAGAGTCTCCAACATGATCTGAATACTAATCTAAACATTAGTATGAATTATCATCCTCAAAATGATGGCCAATGTTAGTAGACTATCCAAACACATGAGGAAATGTTGAGAGCATGCTCAATGGACTTCAAAGAAAGATGATATCAACATCTTCCTCTGGTTGAGTTATCTTACAATAACAGATTCCACTCAATAATCCAAATGGCTCCTTTTGAATCCCTTTTTGGGAATAGGTGAAGAACAATAGCATGTTGGGATGAAGTTGGCACGATAAAACTCCTAGGTCCAGAAATGGTCGAAGAAATGGTGGAGAAGGCTAAGAACATCCATCGGCACATTAAAGTTTCTCAGAGTTGACAAAAGAGCTATGCTGATATTCATCTTCGAGACCTAGACTTTGATGTTAGAGACATGGTATTCCTCCACATATCACCATGTAAGAGAGTTATGAGATTGAGGAAGAACGGAAATCTTAGCCCAAGGTACATCATCCCTTTTGAGATCCTTGATCCCATTGGAGTAGTGGCCTATCGACTAGCCCTCCCACAGAACCTATCTCAAGTACAGGATGTATTCCATGTATCACTCTTGAGGATGTACATACCTAATCCATCACATGTACTAAATCCAGAGGTAGTACCATTCAATAATAAGCTATCCTATAAAGATAATCCATTGAAGATATTAGATCATAGGGAAAAATTTCTACGAAATAAAATAATGCCCCTTCTCATGGTGTTGTGGAGAGACCACAAGTGTAAGGAAGCAACATGGGAACTGAAGGAAGTGATGAGGTGGAGTTTCCCACATCTATTTTAGTGTGGGAAAAGAAAATTTTGAGGGTGAAATTTCTTAAGGGGGGAAGATTGTAATGACCCTAACTTTTACTATTGAAAATTCCTCTTGATATGATTAAATGTATTATTATATTAGATGGCTATATAAAACATATGCACTTATTTGGATTTATGTTTTTGGATTTTAAAATACCATTAAGAATTTTTACCATTGCTAATATATCCGTTGAAAATTGATAACATGATTAGTACAAATATAGGGCTTTATCAAATCCAGTTTACTCAGACAAAGGAATTGATGACCACATCTAGTAGAATTGCTCCGTAAAAAACCCAGTTTTCAGAGCTCATAAAAGAGGTGGAATCACTGGGATTTACTCTTGACCAAACCCTATTCTAGCTTCAACACGTTAAGCTTAAACAGAACTACCTAAGTGAGACGTGTAAGTTAACAGAGATTACAACCCAAGTGATGTTCTCTGAGCCACCCCAAGAGTCTGTCACCATCACACACCATACCCTCAAATCTTATGAGGGTGTTATAAGGGGTTATTTAAAAACACCCTAGCTATATGATTATGTTCATTATTTTTTCTATAAATAATATATATTCATTTTATTATTGTTACTTTGTAAATGAGGTTTTAAAGCACAAATAGTAATTTTAGTTAATATTTAAATTCAATTAAGAAATTTAATTTGATGAATTAATGAATTATTGAATTAAATAATATTTTAATAAAATATTATTAATAAATTTATTTTTATTAATTCTAAATGATCGTATAATTTTTATATAATTGTAATTTTTATTAAGGTTTGATTGAAATTTTTGTCAAAACCCATGAATTTTCGATAAATGTCTGTTTTTTTTAAAAGTAAAAATTCACATATTTAAAATACTAATTAGATAAAATTAATATTATTTTTGGATTCGGGGTGTTTAAATTATGTAAAAGTGGATTTTTCATATTTTTTTGAGACTATTGAATTTTTGGGTAAAAATTAAATACTATTTAAATATATAGTTTGTTTATAACATCATAATGTACCAATAATGATGTAATAAAATATTATAAAAATGATGTTCAGCTAATATATATTTTACCTTTAAAATAATGTTATTTTATATTTTTTTGATTAATTTTATGGTGCTTTACTGGACCATCCAAGACCTATAAAACATTTTAACTTTTAAAATGATTTCCTTGAAAATGTGACTCACCGCCACATAAGAAAGACTAATATTTTAAACAGTTCGGCCATTGGCCATATAAACAATTTTTTCAACCCCCCTATAAAAACCATGGTAAAAAACCATGGGTTGGTTTTTGGTTTTGGTTAGTTTAATGTGTTCGGTCCAAAACCTAAATAATAAAGAATTCACTCTCCTTTCCTATATAAACCCACTCAATATCCCATTCCTCTTCACTGAAAACCATTTAAGGCTCAAGAAAACATGAAATCCTCTCTCTATAATCCTATCAAGGTGCCCCATGCTCTGAAGAAGACTATCTAAAGCCTCTCCCAAGCCTTTGGGATCACGCTTCAAAGTAAGGGATTTCTTCCTTTCTCATTTTTGTCCAAATTTAATTTTTTTTATATAATTTTTTTTTTCAATTAAAAATGTTGAGGTATGATTTATCTCTTCCCCCATACTCCGCTCCTTATATTTGAATGACTATGGACCTCTTCCTCTCTCATTAATAACTCCCATGCACACCAGTTACCATGCCAAAATTTCGTAGGGAACTTCTCCCTTATCATTTACATTCAAGTAATTATTTTATATTATACATCTAAATATTGTTACATATGTTGGGACATGTATCTATATGACCACTTACTATCCATTTCATGTACATATTATGAGATACCAATTTCTATCTCATCAACCATTTTTATGAATTCTAATGTCACGTCGTTATGCTGCCGAAATTGCACCGCAATTCTCCAAGAGAATTTCATTATGTAGTGAATACCATGCCCATTTCTCTATCAAGGGTATTAACATTTATCAAAATTTACTTATTTATTATATATTTTCATGTATTAATTCCACATTTCTTTATCAAGGAATAAATGATGATGTGTAATTAATCCATGTTGTATGATCTATGTGGAACACTTATGCATGAAATGAAATGATTAAGATGGGTGCGCCCTGATAGCCCTCCAATGCCTTGGGTAAAAATTAGTGTCATGATACATCAAGTGAAATGAAGGTTAACTCATGATAATTAATGTTAAATAAGGGTTTACTCATTATCCATGTTCAATGGTCCTCGAATCATGCTAATATCATGTTCAATGTTGTTTCCACATTTCCGTGTTATGTTAATCATGTTATATCAAGCCTTCATAGTCATGTTTCTCTTATGCTCCACTAATATGTGTATTTCATAACATGTAATATATTCTTCATGTTATGACTTGTTTACTCATTTAATAGTACTTATATCTCACCATATTCTTATGCATGTCCTCGGTTTATCCGATGCAATGCTAAGTATGAAGGAATGTTGGCGTCATGTAAAATAAGTTCTCAATAAAGATGTTGTGTTTTATGTTCCAAGTTGTTATATAATGTTTCTAATTTCCCTAAACACTAGAACCCTCGATCATCGGAGTTGTCTTAAGTGATTGTTTATGTAATAAATCATGTTTAGGAATGTAATAAAGAGTAGTTTTTTATAGATTCCATGGATAGGATCAAGAGGCATTGACTATATGTCATGAGTGATACATGGGGATTCCCTATAAGACTGCCAAAGATGGGATTAGTTGAGATCGACTTATACTAAAATTAGAGTGATACCGGGTTCCTGAGAGGTTCACTGGGACAAGATATTATAGTGTTGGTGGAAATTTCATCTAGAGTGATACTGGATTCTAAATTAGGAATGTCAAATATGGGATCAGGTTATATATTGAATATTGAAATTAAATGGTTTGTGTTTTGAATACCAAGGAAAATCACATGATTGGATTTAGTCTTCACTTGTATTGTTTAGATATCCTTCTAGGGAAACCGTTGTGCTTATAGTTATTCAGTGGGTGTTGGGATTATGCCAAATCTTAAGAATTATGTATTCTATGTAATGGAACTGTTAAAAGTTTAATGAATTGAAAAGTAAATAGAAACCATTTCATTTATGTTGTTTACTTTTGAGTACTTCCTAACTTACCACTTTCATTATTGCACAATGTATGTTATATGTATATATTCACAAACAAATTTTCACATACCTTGGGTGGTTGCCTACTAGGATTTAGTATCAAACCATGTTTGGGTCATGTTTTGGACCCAAACAGAATATATCACTAGTGGTTTCGATAAGGGAATGATCCCTCTTACATGTACTTGATATGATGCTTAGGATAACAAGAACATGGGACCAAGTCAAGGCTTGTGATGCTATTGGCTTTATTTTTTTTTCATATTTTTACTTTCGGGACATATATTGTATGTGACTGCAGTGTATGTGTTTTGACTGGTTTCATAGAAACATTTGACAAGTATTATCATCTTGTGTATGATATGATTCTGGTTTAATTATACTATTAGACTTCCACTATTTACTTTTGTTTCATAGTATTACTACTTACACTATTGATTTGTTATTGTATTCTATTATGTTACACTTTGATAATGAGAGAATAGTTTCCCCACAATCACACCAAGGCCCTCACTACCAGTCAGCATTCTCTGTAATTTGGGGAGATGCTCTTGAGGCCTTCTGGCCAACCGGGGTTAGAGCATTGTTATGTGGAATTTGGGTTGAGGACGTTACAAAGTGGTATCAGAGGTTATTTTATAGTTTTCTTTACAATTTTATGTTAATAGAAATATAGTGGAAGGAATAGGTTTTTGGAAATGATCTGTTCCAAGGCATAACTTACCCACGTACCAGAAAAATCAAAATTACCTCAAATTAAATTGTTATTTTTTGGATTTTAATAGTTATAGTTGATTTCATTCCACCATTGGATCATGAAATTGATTTATGATGCTATTTTTGATATGATTTTGGGTTCTATTGTGTTAAAACCCATTTAGATGAGGGTATTAAATCTTTATCATCATATAGAAACCATAAAGATTTCACATGAGATGCATTATGCCATTCCATTTAGGATTCATTACGGATTGCATACTATTGTGATAGGTGTTTTGGTACATATGCCTGCTTCTATGTTAGGTATACTATGATATTATGTTTTCAAATAGAGGGGAACCATGATTTGGTCCCTAAGGTGTATGGGACCTCCTGGACAAAAATTTGCAGGATCATGCTTTAACCATAATGTGGATTGTGTTATGATATGCCATAGCTGGACACCCATCTTTGATCCATAGGGAGTATGGGGCCCTATGGATCATAATTAAGAATACCATCAATTTACCCTTAAAAAAGGATGTGATAAGCTTGAAATGAGTATCAAATCAGTGAATGTGAATGTGAACTCAGTTTGAAATCAAATGAATATGAAAGAAAGTTAAACTAAAATGGATTTTGATAGAGAACTGGACCTGACCCAACATTAGTAGTTTGGTTTTGTTAGTCTATCTCATTCGTCTGACACCAAGAACTGGCCTTTGTGGCAGAAAGAGGGGTGAGTTCATAGATTTAGGTTTTGACCTATCCTATTTTGATATTTTTTCTTTTGATTTGTGATCCTTGAAAATTATTTGAAACTCAGGTGTGTTTTTGAAATTATAGAGTCACGACACCATGAAGACCTGAAACTATATTCTGGGATGGTGGAGATGATCATAACTCGGATGTGGTAGGCCATGGGCTACTAGTGGACTCTCTAGTAGTGCCAGTTGAGGAACGAGCTGTTATACTGGACATAGGTGCTGATGAACAATTCCATGAAGGCTTTATGAGGTTCCTAAAAACTTTTCAGGTTGATCCAAAACCTTCCACATCTATGGAAGAGCTGATGTGAGTGTTCTAGTAGCAGAATCCACCCATGTTTTTGGGGGATTGTGGACTATAGGCTATGGAGTCCTGGATAGAGGACATGTTTTTAATCTTCGAGCATTTAGAGACACCTATGGATAGGAGGGTAAAGCTCATGATGTATTTGCTGCGTGATTCTGCCAAGAGATGGTGAAGTGTTATCACTCAGGAATAGAATCATTTGGATATGGCATGGAGAGATTTTTAGATAGTCTTCTATGATTACTACTATCATGAGATGCTGAGAGCCAATAAATCCTGGGAGTTTATACATCTGGAATTTTGTGTATTATCAGTTATGGACTAATTGGTACGTTTTACTGATCTCCAGTGTTTCACACCTATTATGATTGTTGAAGATGTATCAAAGGATGGGAGATTTGAGGATGTTCTTATTTATGACATCCGATCACAGGTAAATGTCATTAAGTTGACTATCGTCTAAACTATAGTGAATAGAGCACTGATTTATGAGTGTAACCTGAGGGAATTTTGATGTGAAATCCTAGGAGATTCGATAACTAGATCTCATACTATCTTGAACAGTATTAGGAAGCATCGTATTGAGCTTCCTCACGGTGACACTAACATTCAGAATGCATATTATGATATCCAAGTGAGGTGATACTAGTACAATATGCTGTTGAATATGAATACACAGTGTCCGATAGACCTAGTTTTGTGCTGATCTTGTAGAGAGGTAGGACATCTACAGAGATTCTGCAGGATGTTTCCACTATCTTCTAGTGAGAGAGGGTCTCCACCAACTCCATGATCAGGAGTGGGGTATGTAGCTTCTCACCAGATATGGAGCTAGAGTACATCAGGCCATCCAAGCCAAGGGGGTGGACATAGCCATGGTATCCAGACCCCAGTTTCAAAGAGAGAGTAGGGCTGATCAAATTAGGGTATCTAGGCATTATAACAGGGCCTTGGTACATTCCATACTTATGTAGTGTAATAGACCCAATAGGAGATGGATCTTGGACCTTCTACTATTAGAGGTACTATTATAGTAGCCTCTATTTTATCTTCTTCACTTTTTGATACAGGGGATCCACATAGTTTTGTATCTGTGCCTATTTTTGAGAGCCTTAGTCCCTATGATTATACTTATGATGGTGTTATGATGCTTGAAACTCTATTAGGGTTTATAATGGTAGGTGTGCATCAGTGGAGGGAGTTCCCCTTTAGGTTGGTGGGTGTGACTTCTTATGGGATTTCTATATCCTTTAGATGAAAGGTTTTGATATCATTCTAAGTAGGGACTAGTTGGTTTCATTTTGGGCCTTTGTTGAATTTTTTCACCATAGGGTGAGTTTTACGTCACTAGAGGGAGAAATTTTTCTATAAAATGGTGAATGTGATGTCTATGAGAGATGAGTTGGACCAGAGCATCATTGATTGGGTGGGATGAAAACCCAGTTTGAGAGTTTGTATCTAGATGATTAGGGAACACAACATATTGATTTCACTCTTATAGTGGATCATTTTATGGATGATATTCGAGAAGAATTTTTAGGTTTACCTCTAGTAAGGGAGTTAGTGTTCTTTTTCGAGCTAGTTCTAAGAGATGCACAAGTATTCTTTCCTCTTTATAGAATATGCACAAAGGAGTTGCAAGAGATTAAGAGGAAGCTAAAGGATTTGGAGTAAGAGGGTTTCATCCGACCTTGCACTTCTTCGTGGGGTTTGTCAGTCCTTTTTGAAAAAAGGAGGATGATAACTTCAGGATATGCATGGATTATCGAAAATTGAACTAGTTGATGGTTAAGAACCGATATCCTCTTCTACAGATTGGTGATCTCTTTGACCATCTCCGAGGATATTGGGTTTTATCAAATATTGATTTGAAATCTAGTTACCATAATGTGTGTGTTAGATCATCAAATATACCTTGCATATCCTTTCAGAGAATGTAAGGTCTGCATGATTATTTGGTTATGTCGTTTGGTCTCACAAACATGCCAACAGTTTTCATGGAACTGATGAACCGAGTATTATATCCATATCTTAACTTGTTTTTTGTGGTTTTCATAGATGATATCTTTTTGTATTATCAAAATTGACCTGACCATTCAAAACATCATGAGTTTATATTGAGTACACTGAGAGAGCATATGTTATATGCTTAGCTCACAAAGTTCCACTTTTTGATAGATCATATTCACTTCCTGGGTCACCTCATCTAAGATACATGAGTATCAGTGGACCCAGATAAGGTGAGTGTATTGGTTTCGTGGGAGAATTCCAATAATGTGTTTTAGGTTCAAAGTTTCCTAGAGATGGATAGTTAATATAGACATTTCATATAGAATATCTCATGCTTAGTAGTGCTGTTGATGGGGTTGACTAAGAAAAGTGCAAGGTATGTATGGAAAAATTCCCGTGTGATGGAATTTCTTGATCTAAAAGGGATATTGACTTCAACACCAATAATTATTTTTCTCGATCCTAAAAAGAGTTACATTGTGTACTACGATGAATCAGGTATCATGATTGGAGAAAATATTATAAAGAGGGATTGAGTTGTTGTGTACGGGTCTTGGTAGTTGATACCACATGAGAGGAATTACCCAACACATGATCTTGAGTGAGCCGAGGTTGTTCAAAAATTGTGCTATTGATGAAATTACTTATTGGGGGAGTGTTTTTTGGTATTCCTGAACCAAAAAATCCTCAAGAATATATTTACACCGCATGATCTGAATTTGAGGTAGTGAAGGTGCATCAAAGACCTTCAATATTTTGACTTCAATTTGGCCTATATTCTGGGTAAAGGTATTGGAGTGGTCGATCCACTGATTTGTAAGATTTCGATATAGGAAATTTAGTAGGATAATAGTGAGTGGTATTTTATGGTGTTGTTCTCTAATATGAACTTGGAGGTTCACAACAATTAGGGACAAATGTTTCATTCATCCTTATATATTACCTCTACCCTAATGGATAGAGTGACGTTGAGGTAGACATTAGATTCTAAAGGCCTAGTTCTATGGGAGATAATGTCAAGTGATGACCCTTCTTCTCAATAGAGCATAAATGAGGATAATGTTCTGTGTTTACAAGGCTGCGTATGGGTTTCAACATACATGTGTGAGGAGATGATGCAGAACATTCATGCCTCTTTATGGGTATTTCATCCTAGTGTCACCAAGATGTATCAGGATTTACATCATCTGTTTTGGTGGTCGATAATGCAAATGTATGTAGCTAGTTTTTCCATGGGGTTCTCTACATGTCAATAGGTGAAGGAAGAACACTAGAGAACTAAAATAATTTTTCAACAGATACCTAGTCCTGAGTGGAGATGGAATGATGTCGAAATGGATTTCATGATGGGTTTAATGATGTTTCCTGATGGAAATGATGTCGTTTTTGTTGTTTTTGAAAGTCTCATGAAGGTTGAACATTTCATGCTGATCAAGGAAAACTTTAGGGTTGATGAGCTTGGGAGGTTGTACATCCATGGGATTTTAGGTCTGCATAGGGTCCCACATTCTATTGTTTCAGATATTGATGCCTGGTTTACTTCTCAATTATATGTAGGTCTATAGAGGGAGATAGGTACATAGGTGATTCTAAGAACAACCTATCACCCTCAGCTAAATGGCCAGTTAGAGCACATGATTCAGGTGCTTGAGGACATGTTATAGGCATACGACCAAAATTTTAGGGGATCATGGGAGAGAAATATACCCCTTGTTGAGTTTTAATATAATAATACCTTTCAGGATACGATATAGATGGAGCCTAATTGAATATTTTTATAGTATTTCATGCCGATCACCATTGTGTTTCCTAGTGGTAGGAGGGGCAGTTATGCTAGGACCCCGTGTTTTCTAAGAAACCACTGAGTATGTGTAGCTGATGCAAAAGAATATGGCTACTGTGCAACCATAATCGAAATCTTATGCCGATCAGTATAGATGACCTTCGACCTTTGAGGTCAAGGATTAAGTTTTCTTATGTGTTTCACTGAGGCTTGGACACAAGAGGATCAGGTGACAGGGTAAGGTTTTACTGAGATACATTGGGCCATTTTAGATTATGGACTGGGTTGGGCCGGTAGCCTATCGTTTATATTTATGTCAGTGGTACTATTCTATGCAATATGTCTTCCAAGTTTCTCATCTACATCATTACTATTCAGACTTGTCTCATGCTTTTCATCCTAATGAGGTTGAGTTACAGGTAGATAAAAACATTGGGGAGCATTCTATATGAATTATGGATCATAGCATGATGGTTCTACAAGGACGGTCTGTTCCTTTAGTATGGGAGCTATGGTAGCATAGTAAAGTTCACAAAGATACTTGGGAGAGGGATTCTGATGTATGATTGTAGTGGCCAGAGTTATTTTTAGTTATTTCTTCATCACCCTTGGAAGGAAAATTCAGGGATAAATTTCTTTAAGGGAGGAGGTTTGTATGAACCTAGTAATTCCTTCTTGTATAAATCTTGTTTTTTCTATCAATTATTAGTTTAATTCATTAAATATGGTAAAATGTGAGTTCCCGTTGAGGTCACAATGGTCTCAAGGATTTTCGGGCTATTTTGGATCCTGGAACTCAATGTTTTGGTGTTTTATGCCTAATGAAAAGTTAGTACAAATTATGTGGGGAAGGATGAATAGTTTGATGAAACCATACAAGGCTCGACAGTTCGGGCCTTCATGATGAAAAACTCTACAAAACTGTGCGAGAGGAGCCACACAGTTGTGCAACTAGTTCTGCAGTTTTTGCAGAACCTGATAGAGGCTCTCTTCATAGTTACAACGTAGTCAGGAAACTATGTGGGGTAACCATACTAGCACCCCTATCCAATTTCTGTGACTGTGAAAAATGATGTATGGTTTGAAAAACAGTGTTCCAAAACTGTGTGACTGATATATTTTGGGTAAAATGAGAATTTTCCCTCTAAAATGTTGATTACCTAATTTATCATTTTTCCTTTATGCGATACAATGTAGGGGTCTCTCTTGAGCTACTTTAAGAACTATTCTATGGATTGATCTCGGTCCTCTATCCAACCTCTAATTCGAGTGACTTCTGTCTTATTAGATCCGTAATGGTAATGCCATGATTCCTTTTTAGCCTTTCTTGATTCATTTGGATGCTGATCACGCTATTTGGATTTTGCCTTATATGACCTAATATACCATTATTCACCATTTAATTTGGTTTCTCCCAAAATGAAACTAATTAGAGGTTTATACTAGATGAGATTTCTAGCTAGAGCCTAAAGGAGGTGGCCTCATTCCATTCGTTAATTTTCATGCTGTTTATATATGAAAGAGTATCGCGTGCCAATTTTTGGGTTGTCACCTTGATTTATAATTGAACCCTGTTGTTTCCTATTTTTTTAGCTGACGGAATAGGTGTTTTAAAGCATGTATTAGGTTTTATAACATGATTAAGGGCCACTCCATAGGTGATTTCCCTTGGATTACCTTTTATGTCCATTTGGGTTAGGTTTCCTATGAGGCGTGCATTGATTTCTCTTTTATTGGTTGTTAAAAATTAATTTTATTACTAATAAAATTACAATGTTGTTAAATTGTAATAGAATTGGTTAGGGTATGGGATGGTTGAATTTCTACTTCAACCAAGTATTCCATTGATTGTTTAAGAATGTACGGATTAAATTGATTATTCTATTGATCTTTCCACATGAGTTGAATAATTTTTAATCCATGTAATAGTTTCATTTTCATGTGTTACAAGATATGAGAAATATGACCATGTGAGTAAATAAAATTCCAAGACTATTGAGGTTGGTCCCTACTTAAAACACCCTTTGGGGGTGAGTTATATTACAGGCTAATGGTTTTAACATTGGCATGTCTAATGAAATGTTAAATGAATTTGATGAAAAGGTAAATAGCCTTGGGTGAATCCTGGATTCAGTTTAGAATGCAATGGACAAGCTCAATGGTTAAATATGATTATGTTATGAGTGATACATGGATCCATTGAGGGATTCCAAGGATGGGATCATAGAGGCTATATTTAAATGCTGAGTGAATCATGGATCCATTGAGGGATGCCATGGATAGGCTCAAGAGGCATTGATTATATGTTATGAGTGATACTTGGAATTTACCTATAGGACCACCAAGGATGGTCTCAGTTGATATGGACTTATTCCACACCTAGAGTGATACCGTGTTCCTGAGTCGTTTTATGGGACAAGCTTGTAGGGTGTTGGTGGAAATTTCACCAGGAGTGATACTGGATTGGAACATCATAATTTAAAGTACGATACCAGGTTATAAATTTAATATTAAAATGAAATTTCTTATGATGTGATTTCCAATTCAAAGAACATGCTTGAATTTGGTCTTCACTTTAATTATTTACATACCCTTATGGGGAATCTATTATGCTTACACTTATACAGGGCGATACCAGTATTATGTTGGATATTGGGACTTATGAATTTAGTGTAATTAAATTGTTAATTGGATAAAGAATTGAAATGTAAATGGAAACTATTGCATGTAGGTTTTTTTTACATCTGAGTACTTTATAGCATACTACATTCACTATTGCATACTGCCTGTTATATATTTTCATGGACAGATTGGCATAGATCATGGGAAGTTTCCTATTGGGATTTAGTCTGACACCTTGTTTGTGTCATGCTTGGACCCAAACAAGTTATATGTCTACTGGTGTTGATAAGGTAAATCACCGTCCTACAGGTACTTGATATGCCTATTAGGAGATGATTATTATGGGACTAAGATGAGCCTTGCGATGCTACTGGGTTTATTTTTGTCCTATTTTTACTTTTGGGACATGTATTTTATATGAGTGCAGTGTACCTCTTTTGAATTCATTGTTAGAAACAAGTTACATGTATCATCATCTTGTGTATTAAATGATTCTGGTTTAATTATACTATTTTTCTTCCACTGTTTACTTCTATTTCATGGTGTTACTGCATCCACTATTGATTTGTTATTGTATTCCAATGATTTACACTATGCTAATGAAGTCATAGTCTCCCCAATTTCACACCTAGGTCCTCACTTCTAGTCAGAAACATCTGAAGTTTGGTGAGACACGCTTGAGGCCTTAGGGCTAACCGATCTCGAAGCACAGTTTTGTGGCATCCGATTTTGAGATGTTACAATTATAAAATGATTCATCATAATGAAATTAAAATTTAATTTTTTGGTATAATGGATAAAATAACTAAGTTAGTTTTATAAAGAGAAAAATATATCACCATTTTTAAGTGTCATTACCTTAATATTGAGTGATGTCTTCTCTTTTTCCCATGAAATGGAGGTGTTAATTAAAAATATAATGTTAATCATGTATCAAATTAACCTTTTATGTCATATCCTTGAGAATAATATATTTAATATGAGAATTATTTTTCTTAAATGAATGTCTCAACTAATTAATGTTGTGTTATTGAAATTATATCTCATTATAATTATTTTTTAGAAAATAAAATTTCTTGGGTAGTGTTAGACAATATAGAAATATTTCGAGATGCATACTTAAAAGCTTATATTTCTCAAAGAGATACATATATCACTAATGAAACTTTTCAATTACGTGATGATGGTAATGAAATAGTGGAATGCATATTTTTTAATGTGTTTGAAATAATAATAAATTATGAAATTAAAGATAATATGGAATTTAACAGTGATCAAGAAGAATATAAAGACAATGATGGTGAAGAAGATAAATATAACGATTAAGAATGCAGTTTGACTTGAAAATAAATTATAATAAGTATATGAATTTATTATAAAATTATTTATTTATTTTAAAATTATTATTATAGTTATACTAATTAAAAATGTTTAATATTATTTATATTTTATATTTCATATGAATTTGATGATATTATTCATATCATGGTTGTCGATCCCTTACCAAAGGATGCCCGAATATTCCATTATCTAATCCATATGTTGATAATCATAATGCTATATCATCCTGAAGATCCTGAGGATCTACATGATGAATGATTCTATCACCTATTCTTCATTATTTTAAAACTACAGATTTTAATACTTATTTTAGGAAGTATATTAAAATTTATATTTTTTAAAATTATCATTAATTTTTTTAAAAACTATTTATTTTTTATACATATAAAATTATTTCTAATTTTTTATCCTTTTCCATTGATTAAATAGATGTAATACCAAGGGACTATTTTTTGCACCTCGGTTGTCATAGGATTAGGTTCTCCTCAAAATGAGTAATTTACTATACTATCATTAATTATCCAGTAAATAAAATATTAATTCAATTTAAATTAAAATAAATTTAATTTATATATTATTTTTTAAAAATATATATTTGTATTTTGGAATCCAATTTAAAATCCAATGGATCTTATCTCTGGGAGTCATAGGAGGCATACATTCACAATAATTTTTATTGGTTGCTACTTAAACTTCAGTGGAGAGATAAGAAAATATATTATTGGTCTATTTTTTTGAATTTTATGTGACTCATTGGTCATACTATTTTTCTTCAAATGATAGGGAGGGTTTCAATGTATATTATATAGGAAAAACAATAAAGAGGAGATTATCTACTGTTTAAAATAATTAGAAATCAAAAAATTATACTCTCACAGCTCAGAGTCTTAATTATGGTCTATATCATTAACTAATGGTAGCCATATTTGTTATGTATTCATTAGTTTTTATATATTTTTACCACTGAATGTTTATATTTAAATTATAAAACCTATGTATAATCCTTTAGTTATTGAATTTGATGTGTAGAAGAATGTAAATTGTTTGTTTTACTAAATTGTTTCTTGGTGATAAGCAGTTAAATATTATGGTTTATTTTTTTTTAATATATTTGAATTTTAATTTTTTTTGTTAATTTTTAATTTTTTTTCAATTATATTTCATTAGAGACGTATGAGTTTAATAATGATGTGAATTAGAATTTTGATGATACCTTGTGTGGGGGATATGATGAAATGAACTCAAAAAAATTGATACTTTGATAAGGAGATATGGCTTTGGGTGGTTGGTATCAGGAAATGTCAAGTGAGTGGTATTGTTCCATGATAGACACTTAGTAGATACTATGTAACTATAATGACGAAGTCAATTTATATATTAAATTGAGTTAATTTTAGATTATCACATTTTTTTATGTATTACAAGTAGAGGCTTAATTCTATGGAAGAGAACATTTTATTGCTGACTATAGTACATGAATAACTATAACATTATTTGAAGTTATAAGCTAGAAAAATGTTTGAATATATAGAATACCAAAATATATTTTTTTGGAGAGTGTTCCACTTGCCACTACCACCAGATGATTCAATAAATTCAATACCCCTCAAAGTGTATGTATTGATATTTCATAAACTGTACATATAGAATTGTTTTAAACAAATTTCAAGTTTTGTATCTTTATTGTTTTTTGTCTTTTTAATTTTTTTCATTTAAGATATATTGTTAGATATAATTATATGTATGAATAAAACATTAATGAAAATCTATCATGAAAAGTAAATTGACATAAAATTATTCCATAAAAAATATTATTTAAAATAAAAGTTATTAATTTTGACAAATATTATGAATAATTTTGTTTTTTTGATTTATTTATAATTAATAATCTCATAACAGTTAATTAGAAATATAGAACCTTAATGATTATGATAAGGATTACTAATAAAATCATACGGTGAATTCATTTCTACAAGTAACTATTAATTATAAAAATTTAATTGTGATTTACCTACTAATCCATTTCATCAAACCAGATGTACTATTCTTGATTCCTTATCCAATGTATTCTCCCCTTAAAATGGATTCAAAAACTATGAATATTTTCTATATTTTGATGACATGTTTTTTTTGAAATTATATGTTTTATAAAATATTCCTCCCTCAACTAATATTGATAATATATATTTTAGATTTTAGTAAAAAATTTTATATAAAAATTTACCTATTTACTACTCCACCTGTATACATTTTTTCCCTCAATTATAGATTTAAATATGGATCCTATAGTTTATGGTCATGATGATTGGTTTTGAAATAAAATCTCAATGGAATTTCATTATACATCTTTTATGATTGTTCTTAATAATGTTAAGTTCAATTTTAATGTTAATTGTTTTCTTGGAAATAGAAGAATACGACTAAAGATAATAAAATTTTCTTTGACACTATAGATGGGTTAAGGGATTGAGTGGATATTATGGTGGATTAATTTACTATAGAATTTGGTTCTAGTATTAAATAATAGGGATCTCAAATATTTTATGAGAGGTAGGATGTATATGTCATTTTAAACTTCAGTACTTTTGCAGGTGAGAATACACAATAGTAATGTTCATGCTTAGAATAAAATCCTCATATTGATCCCACATATGATCCAAAATTTAACAACACTAACTCTAATACCCTATAAATGGTGGTTATTTTATTACATTAGTACATAATACAAATATAAAAAATAGAAGATCTAGAGGTTTAATATTCTTATGAAAAATAAATAAATAAATGGACATTTCATCACTTTGAAACTTAAAATACATAATCAAACTACTAGAAAACAATTTTTTTTATTAGAACCCCTAGTGTCACACATATTAATTTTCACGGTTTCTTGGGAAATGAGATATGATATAAAGGAAAGAAATCATAATTTTGTTAAGGCATAACGAATAATATAATCGATATAACATAAGCATGGAATACATAACATGTATGTAATAAATGAATAGATTAATTCCATAATAAATGAAATAGTGAGAATAATATATCCATATATATCAGAAAATAAAAAAACACACTAATAGGAATAACTGATCTCATAGTGACAGAATGCATAATTTATGTCATCATAAATAGTCCATCAAGGAATTTTTCCAATACATCATATGTAAATAGGCATGTATTATACCAAATAACCAACTAGTTTATACCAAATGACCAATCGATACATTAAGTGTCTATATAATTGTATGCCCCACTCATCACATTAAAATTCTATGTCATCTACCATATAAAGTGAATGCATAAATAATACATATCAAAATATTCCCTAAGGAATTACATTCATAATCATGGATATGTGATAAATAATAATCCATATAAATATGTAGATACATATAATATTTATATTACCTTACTTAATAGAATAATATAGCTGTATTGGTGAATATCAAAAAATCATCATTGAAATAATTATATATTAAAAATTTAATAGAATGTAAAATTTGCATAGAAATGATCAAAAGTTATTAGTGGAGAGAAATTTTATGGTTTAAAGATATCAATAGGAAATAATCCCCCGTTATGGTCTATAAAGAGGTCATGAATCATCCAATGAAAATCCACCAATAGTGTTAAACCAGCTTTGTAGTTTGGTTGATTAGCTGTGTAAGGAGTAAAGATTGAGTTAATACCCAACAAACCATTTTTAGTATTACCACCAATAGGTGCATCTGATCTAGATCCCTCATCATGATATTTATTTCTATACAATGATTTAATATCTAAGAAACCACACATTATTTACTTTACCAAATGTTTAAGTTGTTTTTCGGAAACACGAGTGTTTGAGAATTATAATGTCTCATGAATATCATATAACGAGAGGGACTTATAAAATCTCACTAATAATATGATAATTAATTTACAATAGTGAATTATTAAAACATTTCCCATTAAAAATAGAAGTAAAATCATGGATTGAAAAAATAAAGGTAGAAAATAGGTTAAGAACACTAACCTTGGAAAATAGCTTCTTAATGGTCGATTGAAATACCATAGAGCCATATGGTCTCCTTAGATAGACTTATGAGAGATAGAAAGAATTGGAATTCATGCTTAGTGTATTTAGAGAGGGGAGGAATGAGAGAATGAGTGGTTATTTATAGAAAATTAAGGGAAACTGTTTATTAATTTCTAAACCTTGTCTGTGGACTCTAGGTTATATTAATAGACAAACGTTGGCCTTACCATGGGTTTGGAACGTGGTATTTAACATGTAGTGACTAGTTTTTTTATTAAATAATTTTAATTTTATATTATACTATAATAAGTAACATATATTTATTCCATATTCTACTTTTTTCACAATAATTCGACTATCAAATAAAATTATAAAAAATTTACATTTGGATAATTTCAATATAGTAATTTCAAAAAATAAATTAATTTAGTTACAAATATTTTATAAATATTAAAAATTTTATCTTCAAATGGAATAACTATTTATTGAAATATTATTATTTTTATCACATGATAAAATTTACAAACCATAAGAAAACTATACACGATTACATAAAAGTAATTTATTATTTTAATAAGAAAAATATATTCTTTAAAACATTTTTATAATTTTTTTAAAATTTTCATTTCTTATAAAAATTTATTTTAATGAAAACTAAACACATATATTTAAAAAAAAATACAATTATAGTTTCTTTGTTTCAAACATATACTTTATCTTCCAACCTCTATTAATATTAATTTTATCTTTTATATAAGTGTTAAAAATAAAATAAAATTTGTGGGATCTTTGTAAGCACTATTTAATTTTGGAAATAAGGTACACCTATATAATTTTTAAGGTCTATATTTATAACCACTTATTACAAAAACATAATCCCAAATGGAATGGTGTGATATGGTGATACTTTCAGGAGGTGGTTTAGTTAACATTCATATCAAAGTGATATTAACAATATTTAATTTCCCCAAAAAATGATACTACCTGATTATCAATTGTTGAAGATATGTTTGGTATTAGTCATGAGAGAAGCCTAGGGTTGACACATCCCTCTAACAAACTACTAAATGAACTTTATATGGGATGTCTCTACTACTTTAGGAAATGGTTTCTCCTTTATACATAAATTATCTCCAATAATCAACCCTTATATACACAAGAATACTAGTTATAATATTATTAATAATGGATATAATTCCGAATAGACATAATGTCCAATAGTAATATTGTACAATGATTATAATAGAGAAAAATCACAATGGGAAATAATTGATTTATATAAAGTCATTCAAAACCATAATCAAAATAATAATTTTCTTTTTTGCATCCTTTAATATTTTGATTGCATGGCTTATATTACTCTTTATTTGTACTATTATTATAATAACTATGATGTTTATTAGAGAATAAAATACAGGAGAAATAAACATAGTACATTCATTATTAGTTTTTATATATTTTCCATTGTTAGTAGTACTGGCCTTAACAAATTTATACCTTTGATTTGTAAAGTCTTATTTTTTATTATTAAAATATGATCATTAAATACTAGAAATTTCTTAGTTGTTTCATTCTCACACTCTTAAAAAATTTATCCTTTGATATTTGGGGTGTATACCAATACATGAAAAAACAATGGTAATTATTTTCACTTCTTCCTCAAGATCCCGCGTTTGTTTTTAGAACTTCTGATTGATCCAAAAAGTTTCACCGATAAATTTGTCTAATTATAAAATACCAACTTCTAGTTTTAATAATCTATGTAGGATCTTAATTATATGAAAATTTAGACACCACATCGATTTCATTGTTGGTGAGTACAAGTGCTAGGTCTAGAATCTACATTATCAACAACAATAAATGTAAGACACCATTTACATTTAGGATGTTGGGTGGAAAATCTGAATAAAAAATAACACCTATATTTCCACCAAAATATTATAAGGCCCAATATCCCTTGGAATTGTATTCCCCTTCTTTTTGAACCATATTAATCTCTTTTATTGTGATACTTTCATGAATACATGATCTCATACTTATAATTCTATTTCCTTCCTCCAATTATCCTCAATGATTTTTTATCTAAGATATCTAGAAATGATTATGGATATCTCACAAATTCTCAGTTTTCATATCAATATATTCTAGGCTTGCAAGTGTAATACCCCACGTCTAAATAGGTTTTGAAATTTATGGGATGTTTGAATTTATATAATTCTATAACTTGGGTCATTTTGGAAATTCAGATACAAATTTTAATTTTGAGAGTTATAACCACTCAATATGATATTTTTTGGATATAGATCAAGGTTTGGTAGGTGTCTCAGGTGATTGAGCGTGTCTCAGGAGAATCATTTTGGATTTAATTAATTTTAGGTTGTTTTTACAAGTGAAGGGTAGCCACATGGTTATGGAAAACCATGTGAGAAAATTGTGTGAGGTGTTTTTGTTCCGAGGGTTGAATCAAGATCACCACAAAGTTATTAAAAACCCATAAAAACATATAATTTAGTTTTATAAAGGATTTTAATTATTTGAAAATGATTTGGTAAAATGTGTATCCATACCATTTTATTTAGATTGATTATGTAAGTTATATCTACATTGTTGAAACATGATTTAGAAAACCATTCTTCCAAACTGTGTAGCTTGAAAATTTTCATTAAGAAGTTGGAAATTCATATTTTTATGCTCTGATTTTTTATCCCACAACTACCTCTTATCTCACTATCCCATATGTTAAAACCTAAGTGAGTTTTCCCCAATTTTATTCTTATTTTCCCTCATATTTGAGGAATTTTAGTAGATATTTTCAATGTTTAAGGTGATTCTTTACCGAATTTTTCTTTCAATAATGAACAATATTATTTTTGTTATATTTCAGTTGTATATAGTTAGGGATTCTGAGAATATTCCACAAGATAATGGTGTAATAATCATGAAATTATGGGGCTTTCTTGTGTCTTAGATTGATGATGTACCAAGATAGTATCTGCGTGCTATCACACATTGTTTTGATGGATTCATGCCACAATATGTTATTATTTATCATATTCACATAACTAAAGTGAATTTACTTTTGATTTAGTGATTAATTATAGCTCTTTTTCTTGATATTGGGTAATGGGTTTATCATGGGCCTTCTATGAGTGGTTGGTTACCATTTAAGTGTGATAAGGTTGCCTTGTGGGTTTTTTTGGTAATTATACCTATAAAGATTAATTTGAATATTAATTTTTATTAAACAATTAATTATAAATTAATTAAAATAAATAGAATTTTATGTTTTTTTGTGAGTTATTTCTCTATAATAACAAAAAATGCATAATCGGATTTGGATGGGCTCATGAGAGAGTTTTAAGGTTTAACATAGAGGGGAATAATTCCAAATAAAGGTAAGAGATTCTTAAGAATATCCATTGGTATTATATTTTTTATATAAATGAGATGGTTTGTCTTTCCATGGATGTATTTAGCAATTTTAATAAAAATTAATTTCATCTTTAAAATAAAATTATTATAAATAAAAAAATTGTCTTGGTCCATGGAAATCCCTTATGCATCGGTTGGATGTGACGACCACTAATGGTCAATACTTTGATTATATTTGTGTTCCTTGTTATAAAATGACCCCGATTAGTGAAACATAACTAGTTTAAGTGAATATAGAGGCCCTTAAAATAGGTTCCTTGGTGACCACTGATTAGTGGAATGTAATGTATCAAAGCTATTGACCCTAGTAGGCCATGATATGATTTTAAGATACCTTAGATCCACAGTTAATGTTAAGATGAAGATGGGGTGAGTGATCCTCCCTCACTAGTATGTGAAAAACTGATGGGTATACAAAGGGTTAATTTTGATAGGTTTTGTGAGATGATAAGTTGATGTGACTTTGAAAGTAAGATGGGCCTTAGACCATCACTTTAAACCAATGACAGTAATATTTTCATATTGAGGATATTGAGATCGTGATACAATAATAATTATAATGAGGGACTATATTCCCTTTAAGTGACAGGTGTTGACATGAGAGGTGAGATTATGATTGATGAATCCATGAGGGTTGTCCTTTTTTTGAGATCTAGGTGACCCCATTGGTTTCCCTAATGATACATTCTTCTTATATAGGGTGTGTATGTTTATAGTTTTTAATGATTGTAGGTGTCACCTATTATCCTATATAGACAATGTGAGACTTACTATAAAGATGATAGGTTGCGAACTTAGGAGGCTGACCTTGAATGATTTATAGGTTTGGGAATAGGTTCAACCTCATCCAGATGTATTTTATAAGATAACTTGGTTTGGGTGCACACTCCACTGATATGTACTATGATAAATGGAATTCCATAGATTAATTCTTTGTATTTGGTCTACCTAACTGATATCAGTTTGGATTCCTTGGATATGATCCTTGAACTCATATGTGTCAGTAATTTAGAATGACTTTGAAACACTCCTTGGATTCAAATATTCTATTTGTTTAGGATTCCATTTACATTATCCTAGGATTCATATGTGCTACTATTTGGATTCCTAATACTATCTCCAAGTATCTATTTATTGAGATTTATACAACATGATTTCCAAATAAATTCTCCTAGGGAAAAACATTGTTCTTGATATTGGTTTTATCAGTTGTATGACATGAACAAATTAACTTCATAATTAGTTGAAGCATGTTTCAGTCAATATTTATTATTATGATATTACATCCAGATCAAAAATTGTAATTTTATATATTCTATCACGCTAAATTATTTATTCTTAAAGAATATCACATGTTTATAAATTAATTTAATTATTATATATGGGGAAAAGTGGTGGCCAATAGATTTTTAATGATAGACTTCTCAGAATTCCATGGAACTTGGGTACCCGATAATCCATTACTGTTTGTAGGTTTTGGTTGGGAAAGGCCCAAAATTTATCCTTCTACTAGATTGCTTAGATGGAGTTATATGTAGATGAGGTATAACACAGTGAGATTATAGATAATGAAAGATTTTATTCATTTTTTCCATATGATCAACCTAGTGGGTGATCAGTCATTATATACTATTATGACCATGGCTCCGTATAATAACATTCATCTACATTCATTTATGAAGACTGATTTTTGTTAATTTTTCTAAGTACTTGGATGTATATTTTACTCGTATAAATTATTTTATTTGTTTAAACTATTGTTTCACACTGTAATATGAGGTTATATACTCTTCAAAAAAAAACCCTAGAACCCCGCTACTAGTTATCAGCCTCTGGAATATATAAAGGT
Organism: Viscum album; assembly: GCA_963277665.1. Taxonomy (NCBI): domain Eukaryota; kingdom Viridiplantae; phylum Streptophyta; class Magnoliopsida; order Santalales; family Viscaceae; genus Viscum; species Viscum album. Next base: position 741,129,225 of record OY728137.1, read on the forward strand.
AGGCCTAAGGTCATGTGGTGACCCATTCTAATTACGATTAATTGTGAACTGGGATTTGGATGAAAAAAGTGTTATCAAAGGCTTTATGTGGATGATATCATTGAGAATATATGAGTTTTTGTGTTGTCATACTATTTTAGGTTATCATAGATATGTGATACATGAATGTGTTGAGAAATGTGATAGATATGAGATCTATGTTTTGTAAAAAACTTTTCATATAAGAATTTTGAGTCACCAGGGATATGTGATTTTAATTCTTGGTTTCTTATTTTATGGTTTAATGATTTCACCTAAAATGATCCACAAGGAGTTTTTGATTTATAAATTATTGGTTTTTGGATATTGACCATGTGGTAAGAGGCTATTTAAAAGAATTATATTTGGAATGTAGGTTTCACAAGACATATAACAGGCTGATTTTGATTTATTTCATCAATGATAGAGGGTATACCTTTTTAATGTGTCATTTAATACATATACAATGCCTTAAAATATATATTTTTGGAGTTATTATACACATATAAAGCATATTATAGTTATTTCTAATGAATGGTAAAATGGATATTTTGGTTAGATGATTTATTGAAGTGACTATGCAGTTCCACATGTAAGGGAAGTATAGTTTCTATAGTGGAAAAGTTATGGTATTTATACCATGGTACTAGTTCTAACAGGAAATATGTTTTGTTATTTAATGTGTTATAAACAAACTATATTTTATTTTCCAATATATCTTAGTGGTGGAATATAACTTAACCATACCCTATGAATACATGTACATGATACTGATGATTTAGTTGTTGATATATATATATATATATATTATCTTTGGTAGATAAAAACACAATCCTTTAGGTTGTGGGGCCCGTCACTACTAGAAAAACCGGTATTTGCGACGGGGGCCCGTCGCAAATAGCCCGTTGTTGAAAACGCCGTCCCAACTACACTTATTTGCGACGGGCCCGTCGCTAAAGCCTTTTTTTGCGACGGTCATTCTCCCCATCGCAAATAGTATTCCGTATTTTTGTAAAAAAACTTTTAAAATAGTTTTTGCGACGGTTCCGTCGCAAAAACTATTTTTTTTAAAAAAATAAAAATATTAATAATACTAGTATTTGCGACGGGCATGGTATCCCGTCGCAAAAACTATTTAAAAAATAAAATAAAAACCTATTAATAATACTAGTATTTGCGACGGGCATAGTATCCCGTCCCAAATACTATAAAAAAAATAAAAAAAATAAATTATTAATAAATTATTTTAATTAATATAATAATAGAATTATAATTCACAAATAAAAATAATAAATTATTAATAAATTATTTTAATTAATATAATAATAATAGAATTATAATTCAAAAATAAAAAATAATAAAATATTAATAAATGATTTAATTAATATAATAATTTTAGAATTATAATTCATAAATAAAAAAAATATTAATAAGTTATTTTAATTAATATAAAAATAATAGAATTATTTTACATTCAAATATTAAAATAATTCAAGTATTACAAAAAATATAATTAAATTATAATATTATAAAATTTCAATATATATATATAATTTAATATTATAAAATATAATTAATATTATTATTCATATTAATATTGTTATTTAAAAATATAATATTATTTATATTTTATAATGAGACAGAAACTACGAATAGAAAAAAAAAATATTTTGATTTCACAAATTTTATAACATAAATACAATCTCTAATCTGAAGGAGGGGGGGGGGGATCTGCAGATGGTGGTGGAGGAAACTCCATCCCTAAAGCATGAGTGAGTCGGCGCATGTACTCCATCTGCTCCTGATGCTGCTGCTGCCACCGACTCGCCTGCTCCTCGTACAGCTCCTGCTGGCGTCGACGCTCCTCCTCATGCTGCTGACGCATCTGCTCCTGTTCCTTTCGGAGACTCTCTATCTGTGCAGTCTGAGATCACAACTGATCCTCATACTGTGTAGTAGAAGAAGATGCATGAGCTCCTCTCGAGCTGGACGCCGACATCACAGCACTTCCATAATAATCTTCAGGAGTCAGTCGAGAGCTGATACCAACTACCCGGCCCTTCTCGAAGGCATACTGGGTGACATGCATCCATGCCGCTTCATCAAACTGACGGGCAGTGGTCTGATCTGATGACTCGGCCTGACTATCAGGTCGGGCCTGTGACGCTGCGGCCTCATATGACTCCTATAGTTGCAATTTAAAATTAAAATTGTGAATATATTATATGCAGTTAATTTTTAAACTTGAAAACAAATAATACTGACCACGATGTGATGCTGACGATCACCTCTGAGCTCCCCAGTAGCAGGATCACTATACATCCTCCGATATACGTCGTACTCTGTAATATCGGGGTGCTCGACAGGCTATAAGAATAAAAAATAAACAGTTAATATTTACAGTTATATAAAACATTTATAAATAATGTACGTACCAGATGCTGTCTATGAGTACTGAAAGAACGACTCCCAGCTCGATGAGTCACCTCCTGTCTCCCCCGATTCTGCCTCCCCACCGATGATCTCCTCTGAAAGGCACCACTCAACCAGTGCGCACATAATCCATCCCATACATGGGATGAAATATACTCTGGTCGGTGTGCTCTACATGACTCGTCAAAATCTGACACTCCTGCTTTCTTCATCGCATCTTTTCTTAAATTGTGCAAAAACTGACGAAGGCGATCACGCATGGCCACCTCCCATGCCTCGTGGATGGCGTCAAGCATGGTATCCTCGATCGAATACCATAAACCCTACAAATAAATCAAAATATCAAGTTAGAAATGAAATAATTTTCAAAATAAAAATTATTTATTTACGTACGTACCAACCAATGGCCGAACATGGCCTGCTGCACATCAATGGGAATCTGCTCCCATGTGGTCCACGGCTGAGAGAAATAGTTGCACAAAATAGTGCTCCCCTGTCCGACTGCTATATGCGGAAAACTGAAAAAATAATAAACATTTATTATGTGAATAGATTAATGAAATCTTAGTCAAATTCACAGGTTATCACACAGGTTATCACACCTCCGTGTGCATGGATCAAACCCAAGACGTGGACGTCGCTCGGGGACGGGGTCAGGAATCATCAATCATGCAAGACCGCGCCCCCTCCGCGTACTCCCTGGAGCGCCTGCAGGCTGAGGGTCATCTGTCAGCAACTCATCCGCATCGAAAGTCAGATCAGCATCCGCCAACTCACGAAACGTGGCGTCGTCCATCTGAAACAGAAAATATTAATGTTAGAAAATAATTGATAATTACTATTATATATACATATATACATATTATGATTGTATATAAATACCATGGAATGCTATCAGTGTTGATCTTCATAATCATCTTCATATATGTCAATGTCATCTTCATATTCCTCCTCAACATCATCGATATCCATTCGAGTTACAGTTGCTTCATCTCTTACCATTTCAAATTCATATGTGACATCATTAACATCATCGTCATCACCGACTCTTAAATGTGGGGTGTCGTCATCGATACTCATGTCTCTTTGTAAAAAAGATTGATTTTGAGTACTCTCTTGAAATACTTCAATTCTTTGCACATCAGTGAAAGCACATTCACTTTGACTAAACTGATTGTCTCGAATTTTGATTTTTATTACACTCCACCAATCAGTAAATTCTCTTGATGTTTCATAGTACTTCGCGTAATAAACTTGATATGCCTGTTGAGCCAATAAGAATGGTTCATTTACTGCGAGAACACTTTTATATTTAATATCGATGATTCCATGAGTCGGATGAACACGCACGCCTCTCTCTGTATCCAACCACCGACATTTGATCATGGTTATGTAATGTTGTCCAAGATAACAAAGTTCAATGATTTCATCAAGTATGCCATAAAAGTCAACTTCATTTTCTCGATGATGAGATCCTCTCAAGCTAACTCCATTGTTCATTGTTTTTTTCGATTCCCCATATGCATGTGTGTGGAATTGAAATCCATTCACCACATATGCATTATAAGTTTTAACAAGTTTGGAAGGTGGGTTACTCAATACACACAGTCGTTTGTAAATTTTATCAGCATGTCGAGACACCTGAAAATTTGTGAAATAATTATCAATATAGTAAACTATACATTGAATGAGTTTCTAAAAGAAAAAGAATTTATGTTACCAGTTTTTGAAACCACTGAGAGAAATTTTTCAGTCGACGTTCTTCGAGAGCAGCTGCTGTAATTTGTGGAATTTGTTTCTTGATATGATTATCATACAACCTATAAAAACCAAAGTTATTTACTGTAACATAAATGATAGAATAAGTGATATAAACACTTACAATACAACTGATGTCATCTCTTCACAGTTGAGCAGAACATACGTATGAGCTCTCTGATGTTCATCATCTGAAAGCCAGCGTTCATAAACTCCACCAAAACCAAGCTCCGACTGGTTGAAAACAGATAATTGATTATCGATTTCATAAATATTCCTCTCGTTCCGTCCCATTCGGTTGTGTTTTGAAGGGTACTCAGATTCAAAATAATGGGAGCAGAAAAAAGATATTTCCTCTTGCAAATAAGCTTCTGCAATAGATCCTTCAACAGATGCTTTGTTACGTACTTTTCTTTTCAATTTTTGCATGCATCTTTCAAATGGGTACATCCATCGAAACTGTACTGGACCTCCACATTTGGCTTCATATGGAAAATGTAACATCAAATGTTCCATTGAGTCGAAGAAAGACGGCGGAAATATTTTTTCCAGTTTACATATAATTACAACAACATCTTTTTCAAGTTTTCCTAGAGCATCATAATCTTCCGTAGCCGCACAAATTTCCCGAAAAAAAAGAGACATGTTAGTTATGGAATCCCAAATCACAGAATTCAACAAACCTCTTAATCCAATGGGTAGAAGTCTCTCCATTATAACATGACAATCATGACTTTTTAATCCAGTAATATGACCATTCTTTACACATCTACCCAAATTGGAAGCACAACCATCTGGAAGTCTAAAATCTGCAATCCACTGACAAAATAATAAACGGTTTTCTTTAGACAATGTATAAGCTGCTTTTGGTTTCAGTAACCTTTCTATTCTGACATTCTCAAAGAGTTCCAATTCTGGACGCCTGCAAATTTGGGCAATATCTAAACGTGCATTTACATTGTCTTTTCTCTTTCCTGGCGTATCCAAAACTATATGAAACAAATTATCAAAACAGTTCTTCTCAATATGCATGAAATCCAACATGTGGCGGACCAACAAATCAGACCAATATGGAAAATCCCAAAATATGCTACGTTTAATCCAATTGTGTTCTTTCCCAAATCCAGATATTTTCTGTTGGTTTATTGTGGGACCAAAAGTGATGGGAGGTAATGAAAATACAACTGATTTTAACTCCGAACCTGATAGCATTTTTGGAGGTCCATCCATTTCAACTGTTCCTTTTTTGAAATGAGATCTGTTTCTGCGAAAAGGATGATCACCTGGAAGAAATCTGCGATGACAGTCAAAATAACAAGGTTTCTTTCCATGAATGAGCATAAATGCTTTGTTCTCTCCCATACAGTAAGGACATGATTTCTGACCATGTGTACTCCAGCCAGATAATATCCCATAAGCCAGGAAGTCACTTATTGTCCACATCAATGCTGCTCTCAGTATGAAATTCTGTTTCGTTGCAACATCATATGTACTTACACCAGTACTCCACAATAAATTTAATTCATCAATCAATGGCTTCAAATAAACATCAATATTTTTCTTCGGATGTCCTGGAATTAGTAAAGTTAAAAAGATATATGGCTCCTTCATCAACATCCATGGAGGTAAATTGTACGAAGTTAAAAAAAAAGCCAACATGAATATTGACTACCATAAGATCCAAACGGATAGAAACCATCAGTGGAAAGGCCCAGTCGAACATTTCTAGCTTCTAAAGCAAAAGATGGATGCACTCTATCAAAATGTTTCCATGAATCACCATCGGCTGGATGATTCAAGCTTTTATCGGTTGAAATATTCTCTTTATGCCATGACATCATTATCGTTGTATTCTTAGACATGAATAAACGCTGAAGTCTGGATGTAAGCGGAAAATATCTCAACTGTTTTACAGGAATCAAACCAGACTTCCTGTGTTTTCCTTCTTTATATCTCAGTTGCCCACATGTGGGACAACTATCCAACGACTCATTTTCCCCAGAATATAAAATGCATTCATTTGAACATGCATAAATCTTCTGACAAGTAAGTCCCAAATTTCGAACCAGCCTCTTACTTTCATAGTAATTTGCAGGTAAAACATTTCCTTCGGGTAACAGTGTTTTCAGCAAAGAAAATATCTGGTCAAAACAGGTGTTTGACATTCCGTTATCTGATTTGATAGCCATAAATTTTGCAACTGCTTCTAATTTGCTCATCTTGCAGCCAGGATATAATGCATCCTCAGCAGACTTCAACAACTCATAAAATTCAGACGGTACCAACTCAGGATTTGAAGCTATATCAGCCGGAGTTTCTGTATGTTGAACAGATGAACCTGCAACATCATGTACTAAATCTTGAAACTGGGATGGATCCGGAATCAAGTTGGTATCTCCTGCTCTGGAACTGCGTTCACCGTGTTGATACCAAAAAACATAATCTGCTTGAAAACCAAAATGCAAGAGTTGTTCCCCCACTTTGTCAAACGTGTCAAACGTTCTCAATGCACATTTTCTACAAGGGCATTTTATTTTTCCTTCTGAAACAAATTCTGGATTTGATGCCGCAAATGATAAAAAAATCTCCACACCCTCTATATATACTGGATTTAAACCAGAACCATTTGGATTTCTACGTTGATTTATCCATATGCGGGCATCTAATAATGAATGTTGACGACCTCGTTGTTCCATATTTTTCTATAAAATATAAAAGCATTACTGATTTTGAATAATTTGTTAGAAAAAACACTCAAGAAAGGATTTAATATATTGAGAATAAAGCAAAACCTGTTACAAATATTGATAATTTTAATATTATATTGATTTTTTATTTTTTTAATAATACTAATATAATTTTTTCATAAATATTAATTATATAATAATAACATTATTACATTATTATTATATTTTATTATTAATATTAAAATAATATAATTTTCTATATTATATACAATTCTCCTTTCATCTGTGTGTTTAACATTCTATCTCCACATGTAATATTGACATTCATTTTCACCTCTCCATTGGCGAGTAGGTTGATAATTTTGAAAAAGAATGCCAATATTACATGTGGAGACAGAAAACACACAGAAAAAAAGAGAATTGTATATAATATAGAAAATTATATTATTTTAATATTAATAGTAAAATATACAAATAATGTAATAAGGTAATTATTTTTAATTATTGGTAATTATTCCTAATTATTGGTAATTATTCCAAATTATTGGTAGTTATTCCAAATTATTGGTAATTATTCCAAATTATTGGTAATTATTCCAAATTATTGGTAATTATTCCAAATTATTGATAATTATTCATAATTTTTGGTAATTATTCCTAATTATTACTAATTATTAGTAATTATTGCTAATTATTACTAATTATTGCTAATTATTACTAATTATTGCTAATTATTACTAATTATTGCTAATTATTACTAATTAATTGTAATTATTACTAATTATTACTAATTATTACTAATTATTACTAATTATTACTAATTATTAGTAATTATTGCTAATTGTTACTAATTATTGCTAATTATTACTAATTATTGCTAATTATTACTAATTATTGCTAATTAGTACTAATTATTGCTAATTATTGCTAATTATTGCTAATTATTACTAATTATTACCAATTATTACTAATTATTACCAATTATTACTAATTTTTACTAATTATTGGTAATTATTGGTAAGTATTGTTAATTATTACTAAATATTTGTAATTATTGGTAATTATTACTAATTATTGTTGATTATTGTTAATTATTAATAATTATTATTAATTATTACTAATTATTACTAATTATTTGTAATTATTACTAATTATTACTAATTATTGGTAATTATTACTAATTGTTGGTAATTATTCCTAATTATTGGTAATTAATACTAATTATTGGTAATTAATACTAATTATAGGTAATTATTACTAATTATTGGTAATTATTGCTAATTATTGCTAATTATTGCTAATTATTGCTAATTATTACTAATTATTGCTAATTAATACTAATTATTCCTAATTATTCCTAATTATTACTAATTATTGGTAATTATTAGTAATTATTACTAATTACTGGGAATTATTACTAATTACTGGTAATTATTGCTAATTATTACTAATTATTGCTAATTATTACTAATTATTGCTAATTATTGCTAATTATTTCTAATTATTGCTAATTATTGCTAATTATTGCTAATTTTTGCTAATTATTGCTAATTATTGCTAATTATTGCTAATTATTACTAATTATTTCTAATTATTGCTAATTTTTGCTAATTATTGCTAATTATTGCTAATTATTGCTAATTATTGCTAATTATTGCTAATTATTACTAATTATTGCTAATTATTACGAATTATTACTAATTATTGCTAATTATTGCCAATTATTGGCAATGATTGGGAATTATTGGCAATTATCGGCAATTATTGGCAATTATTTGCAATTATTGGTAAGTATTGTTAATTATTACTAAATATTGGTAATTATTGGTAATTATTACTAATTATTACTAATTATTCCTACTTATTCCTAATTATTGCTAATTATTACTAATTATTGCTAATTATTGCTAATTATTGCTAATTATTGCTAATTATTACGAATTATTACTAATTATTGCTAATTATTGCCAATTATTGGCAATTATTGGGAATTATTGGCAATTATTGGCAATTATTGGTAAGTATTGTTAATTATTACTAAATATTGGTAATTATTGGTAATTATTACTAATTATTGGTAATTATTGTTAATTATTACTAATTATTGTTAATTATTACTAATTATTAGTAATTATTGGTAATTATTACTAATTATTACTAATTATTACTAATCATTGGTAATTATTACTAATTATTGGTAATTATTCCTAATTATTACTAATTATTGGTAATTAATACTAATTATTGGTAATTAATACTAATTATAGGTAATTATTACTAATTATTGGTAATTAATACTAATTATTGGTAATTATTACTAATTATTTGTAATTTTTCCTAATTATTGGTAATTTTTCCTAATTTTTCCTAATTTTTCCTAAATTTTCCTAATTTTAGGTATTTATTACTAATTATTACTAATTATTGCTAATTATTGGTAATTATTGCTAATTATTAATAATTATTGGTAATTATTGGTAAATATTTCTAATTATTCCTAATTATTCCTAGTTATTCCTAATTATTCCTAGTTATTACTAATTATTACTAATTATTACTAATTATTCTTAATTATTACTAATTATTACTAATTATTACTAATTATTAATAATTATTACTAATTATTACTAATTATTCCTAATTATTACTAATTATTCCTAATTATTACTAATTAATGGTAATTATTGGTAATTATTGGTAATTATTGGTAATTATTTGTAATTATTACTAATTATTACTAATTATTGGTAATTATTGGTAATTATTACTAATTATTACTAATTATTGTTAATTATTGGTAATTATTCCAAATTATTGGTAAGTATTACTAATTATTGGTAATTATTACTAATTATTGGTAATTATTACTAATTATTACTAATTATTGATAAATATTACTAATTATTACTAATTATTGTTAATTATTACTAATTATTACTAATTATTCTTAATTATTGATAATTATTGATAATTGTTCCTAATTATTAGTAATTAAATGAATAATTATGAATAATTAGGAATAATTACCAATAATTACAAATAATAACATTATTAATATATTTTATTATTAATATTAAAATAATATAATTTTCTAATTTATATACAATTCTCCTTTAATCTGTGCGTTTTCTATCTCCACGTACAAATAATACATGTGAAGACAGCAAACACACAGATGAAAAGAGAATTGTATATATATAAAAAATTATATTATTTTAATATTAATAATAAAATAGACTAATAATGTAATAATGTTATTATTCCTAATTATTGGTATTTATTACTAATTATTAATATTTATTCTTAATTATTAAAAATTATTACTAATTATTAAAAATTATTACTAATTATTCCTAATTATCATTAACTATGAACAATACTAATAATTTAAATTTATTAAGTAATAAAACAATGTAAACATAATTAAATTACAACTAAATAAGAAAAATTGAAACTAATAAAAAATTAAAAATAAATATTAAATTAAAATGAACATAAATACCTTGAAAATTGATTTGCTCTGATCGTTCTTCAAAACATTAATATCAACTCCGGAGAAAAAAATTAAGCTGGAGAAAAATTAAACACTAGAAATATAATTTTGAGAGGAGGAGAAGATAGAGAATGAGAATGAAATGAAAAAAACGGATGGGGGTATTTATAGGTTAGATTATTTGCGACGGGCTCATTTGCGACGGGTATCCCGTCACAAATAGTATTATTTGCGACGGTACCCGTCGCAAATACCTTAGCCAACATTTATTACGGTCAATGGGTAAATAGTTATTTGCGACGGGACCCGTCGCAAATAACCCCTACCGACATAGTATTTGCGACAGGGGAATATTCCCGTCGCAAATACCTTTTACCGCCGCCGGTTATTTGCGACGGGAATATTCACCCGTCGCAAATAAGATTCCCGCGATTTGGCGCGCAAACCGCGCCAGTCCTTTTGCGACGGGTTATTTGCGACGGGAATATTCACCCGTCGCAAATAAGATTCCCGCGATTTGGCGCGCAAACCGTGCCAGTCCTTTTGCGACAGGGAAAGCTATCCCGTCGCAAAAGGCTACTTATTTGCGATGGGCAAATAACCCCGTCGCAAATAAGTTTTTAACCGGACTATTTGCGACGGGATTTATTCTCGTCGCAAATAACCCGTCGCAAATGCCTATTTTTCCCGTAGTGCGTATGAGGAGGCATAATGAGTAATTTCCAATGATTACTACTATAGAGGGAGTGGTCATGTATATAGATGCCTCATGTAAAACCTTAATATTTTAGAAAGGAAAACTATGTTCGATAGAATATTCAACAATCAACACTGAGCGTAAAAGACATGCGATATATATAACCATTATAAAATAATAAAGAAATTTTAAGGTATGAATAGTATTAAATAATATTTTAGAAATATATATTTATATTTTCTAATCAATATAAATTAATGATAATTTTTTAATAAATAATTAGTGAATTTTATTAAAGCAATTTCATTCTTGAAAAATATGTTTTCTTCAAAAATGATTTTTATTTCTTTCATGGAGAAATATAATAATAATTTTGGGAAATATTGGAAACTATATTTGATAAAATGAACATTAATTTTGAAATATTCATTTCAAAATTTACATTGGGTTACATTTTGGGATTTTTTAAAAAATATTTATTTTTTAGTAAATATAGAGAAATACATTTTTTTGTAAAAATGCCCTTTTATTTCAAAAATTTAGGAAATTTAAAAGTCCAATTATGATTTTATTATGAATTTATGTAACATAATTATTTTTTATTTATTTTTAATCCACTTAATCTATTTTTAGTAAAAATCATACTATATTTTTGTATTGTTTTTCTTTGGGTTTTAAAATTTAATTTTTATAAAAAATATTTTAAAGTGTATAATGTTTATCCATTTTAATTAATTTAAACATAAAAATTAAGGAATAAATTAAATTATATAGATATATAACATCAATTAATTTTAAATTATACTCATACAATAATAATTATTCTTCATAAAGTTAATATAAAATCATATTTTACTGGAAAATCACACTTCTAGAAAACCATCTTTTTCATCATGTCTGTTGGTTTGATATTAAATTAAAAATTTTCACTTATGGGAATTGAATTTTGTAAAATGCATTAAATATTTGAAATATTAATAATTTATATTATTTAATAAGGTCAACTTAAATTTTTTCATAACAAATTGTATAAATAGTAAAAATAAATTACCACAATTAAAGTGAAAAATAGTTTACCGAGGAAGGGGGTTAAAATAAAAATATAATTGTCCAAACGACCTAAAAACATGTTTGAAAAAAAATTTATGGACATATTTACACCATATAATGTATAAGGTTCAATAATTATCCATTTTAGATGCTTTTGGCATGTAAAAAACTTGGTTACACCTTTTTCTTTTAAAAAATTACAAGTGTGCCACTCACCTCACTTATAAAAGGAAACTCATTCTTCTATATTATTCACACATTCAAACCATTATTATTTAGAAATTACCTATCCAAATCAATTAAAAATTTTCCTCCACTTATTTTAGAAGCAGGTTTTTTGTTCATAATGAATCTTTAGGAATACTTTTAGAATAATCTAAATGAGGTGGTCTCAGAAGAGGTAAAATTCCTAACTATGCATTCCAGTTTTATTTCTAATTCCACCTCCTTAAAATATTTTTAAACCATTATAATATGATAAGTTAAGTAACTCATATATAATTAGATATTTTTATATTAACTTAATAACCTAATTTTGTCTTCTCTTCCATCAAATGAGATGCAAAATCATCATTTGTGTGTATGACAGACTACAACATTGCGAACCAAGGTCATTATTTTTCCATAATCATCTCTCATAGATTATTTTAATGATGGATTTAGTATATGTATCTATGATACTTGTATCATATTAAAACTTATAGAGTTATAATATCATATACACCTTTAACTTTTAATTCCATGGGGGAAATGATAATGTTGCTCGTGTGTATGATGGAATGCTGCCCCGTAAAGTGATGTGCATATTTTTTATCTAATGTTTTACATGAAAGATAATAAATATAATTTTAAAACAAATATTATATAAATGAAAAAATATTTATATTAATGGAATATTATTCATTATTAAAATTTAATTTATCATTCATTACACTAAAAAGTTGTAATATCTTTCATGTACGAGTGGACTACTTCCTCCAAAAAGCGATGTGATTATTTTTTTTCCATCACCACATCCAAGATTAGATATTTATATAGAATTTTATTTAAAGAAATAATTTCATATTCATGATATTATGATATTTTTCTAAAGAAGAAATAATATAAATCTTCTTTATAAAATGACAATTGAATAATGGAAACGATACTCATGCGTACATAAGACCTACCATCTCAATGATCATAATGTAGATCATTTATCATAACCATTTTTTATGATTGGTTTTAAAGTTATAACTTATGAGTAAATATTATAACTATTACTTTTTTATTATTCTATATATTTTTAAATATTAACCTATTTGACTATAATGAAAAGACCACATCCATTTTGAAATAATAAACCGAACGTCCTCAAAACACCTGATACAGATTTAACATCTTAAATATTTTAATAAGTCGTTAAAAAGAAATTAAATAACTGATTTAAGTATAAATTTTTAACCTTAAAAAATTTTCTTAATAAATAAAATAATTTATTTAATCATATTATACTGGATTTATGTACATAGAAGGAAAGTCTGTACTTAAGGTAAGAGTTTCATGTCTCACTTTTACTTATTTGATACATATTCCACATTAAAAACATTTATTTATTATGTGGGATTTATTATATCTATTTTAAATGTAATATAAATAATCCTTCACAAATAATTGTAATTTATTTTTAAATTTTAAATAATTTATTAATGATGAGTGAATTTAATGTTATAAAGTGGTATAGAGATTATTAAGTCAATTTCCATTAATTGGGTTATAAAACTTATTCATTGACTTTTTTATGATATGATTATGTGTGAATTGATATAATAATTATTTTAATTTGTACTTATAAACTTTTTTTTATTTAAATTTTTTACACAAAATCTCCCCAATGATTAACTCTCAATTCAGTGATATGATCTTTGTAATTGTAAATCTTTCAAAATTCCTTTATTTGAGAGATATGCTTATGATATGAACATATCTTATTATGAAGTGTATATACTAATATTTTGAGATGTTATATAATTAAACTCTTTATTTCAATGATATTTATATATTCATATGATGTTATTTTATCACGGGGCTTAAGATTCAAAGATTACTAAAGTGATAATGTTTTTATGTTACAATCTCATTTCTTTAATTATTGTTTATGTTCAAGATTCTTTTGGAATAAATATTGTGATATTATTTTCTTGAACCAAATATATTGTAAACTCTAGTTATTATTGTGTTTCACATGTATAATTTCCATTTTCTCCCTTATTGATTGAATAAATATCTACAAAGTTGTTTGTAAGTGATACCGATCATGCATCATCTTTTAGACCACATTTATTTATCTTCCATTACATGTTTTATAATTTTTTTTTAAAAGAAATTAGTTTATAAAAATATATATATTAATAAATCCATTTTATATGATCTTTTTAATTGTTTTATTAGGTATTAAAAGGGAATTTCTTAATGTTTTTTAAATGGGTTACTTTTGACCCCCGTTTTCAAAATGTTTTAAAAATATGTTTACTTTTAACATTTAAAACATTAATGGATTTTCCTAAAATCATGTAAATTATTTTTAATTTATGTTTCTTTATTTATTTACATTTTTTTCAAGTAAAATTATTTTATCAACATTTTGTGATTTTTAATAGTGATTTTTATATTGAATATGTTATTTTCCTCAAAAATGTTTTCAATGACCGTATAATGGTATTCCCATTCATTAATGCCAATAATGATTATTGTTACTTATGGTCCAATGGGAATATTTTGTAATGTTTGCATCATTATTCTTTCTTTGGATGGATTATGATTGTTTCAAAGATTTTTTTGTGTGTCCATTTTTTTCTACAGGTTAATCATGTTTCAAGTATATTTTTATGGAACCTATTTATTTTACATGGGTTAAACATGCTTCAAAGATATATTTATTGGACCAATTTATTTTTTATAGGTTAATAATTCTTATAATAGATTATTATAGATCCCATTTATTTTATACAATTTAATAATGTTTCAAAGAGATTTTTATGGAACCCGTTTATTTTTCCAATTGTTAATATTGTTTCGAATTGATTTTCAGGGAACCCATTTTTTCCATGGGTTAATCACGTTTCAAATATATTTTTATGTAACCCATTTATTTTCGATGGGTTAATCATGTTTGAAAGTGATTTTTATTGAATCCATTTCTTTTTCAAGGGTTAATTATTTTTTGAAATGAATAAAGGTTATTTCAACGAGTTTATGATGAAATGAATAATCTATACAGTTTATTAAAGTTATGGTTATTGGAAATTGTTTTCGTTGAAAAGTTGTTTTGTTATAAAACAAGGATGGGTGGTTATGTTATTCAATAAGGATGGGTTGTTCTGTGATAAACCAAGGAAGGGTGGGTGTGTTATATACCCCAATGCATTGGGTAATCTAGTGATTAAAGTTTTCCATATTTTATATTCCATGAGTGATATGATGATCATGTTTCTAAGATACCAATATGTTTTATCTATACAAAATATGGGTTTATAATATTACGCCGAGTCATTTTTTTTCATTTTCCAGAAGCCGGTTTATGAGGTCTCGGTACCCCAACAAAACAACCGCAAAGAATCTAGACACCATAAACCAAAAGGACTTACACATCATAATAACCAGATTCATCTCCAAATCCTAAGAAGGAGTCTTCTTATACAGTAGCCGATTACCAATCTGGATGCCTCCAAAAAATTCAACTTTGAACCCAAATCCTAAGCTGGTCATGAATAGATTTGTTTGGATACGCCTTCGTGACCACGCTCCCCCTTTTAAAGGCCACAATAACCTCGTTGTTCCGTTTTGTTGAAGATTGGGTCCGCATCGGTCTTGGAAGAAACGAATAGTACTTCCCTGTTCTTCTTCTTGGGGTAGCAGACAAAGGCCCTTCATCTACAGCCAATGTATTATTCCCACTTTTAACAATATCACTGAATTAAAGGACAACTGGACCACTCACTTTCTCTTTCCTATCCCCAGAATTCTCCCTTCCAAATCCACTTCACTCCCTCAAAGCAGCATCACCAAACTCTAAGTTGCTCTCGTATCTTTGGACTGGAGTTTTACACTCCAACAGCGGAAGGCGCCTATCCTCAGAAACAAAACTTTCAACAATGGATTCAACATTATTCTCTAGCCTCTGGTCCAGAATCTCCACCACATGACTACTCCTTGACCCATTGTGATTGTTGTCCACCATCTTGGTACCTGCTTCATAGCCCAACCATCCAGCCTGTTGATCCTCCCTGGGCTCATTAACAACTGAAACTGGCTCTAGCACCTGACATTCAATCTGCTATTCTTCCAAGGTCTCCGCACCATCCTCACCTCCTACCATAACACCCTCCTCCAAACCCGCAGCCGACAGTTCTTCAGAGAGTCCTTCGAACCTGTTGCTCAAAAAAATAAACGGATTCACCAGAGGATACAGATTTTTAACAACCATAGCACTAGATGTGGTGATTTACTCCAGAAGACTGACTTCTCTTCCATCCCGACTCTCCGCTAAACTCATCCCAGCCATGGTAGCATCAGGGACTCCCAAGTCCTGCCATAATCTTTTGAAAACCTCAGACACCAGTGGATTACCCAGGTTCGACTTAACACAGACTGCCACAATGATCTGGTTTTCCTCAAAAGACAACTTACGGGACCTCGATGGATTGGTAGCCTCAGTAGCACCAGACCAATGAGGATCCTTTTCTTCACCAGCCAGTTCCATAGTACTCGAGACCGGACCCACCTTGACGCCACTTCTTGCACCATCCTCGGTGCTCATAGTAACAGAATTCCCATTACCACGAGCCTGCGACATCCGTGAATGCCGTTCACGTCGGTAGACCTCAATCGAATGCCCAAATCCCTTGAAAAAGCCACAAAAATTAGTCCAATTCTCATAAACAACTCTCTATTTTCATCGGCATTCCTCACTGATTGTGATACAAATGAATTCAAAAGGAGTACGAGAAGCATCCATTTCGACGCATACCCACAGGTTCACCAGATGGAAGACCGTATTAGTGCGATAATCAGAGCATAGATATCTACCAATCAGATTTCCCAACATACGAATAATCAAATGACTTTAAAACGGCAAAGGCAGGGAAGGAAAACATAACCACACCGCCATGGACGACAAATCACAGTTCATATGGAGATCGAATGGCCATCGCAAAATCAGAAAACAAGAGACTTTAAAGCTGCAATGAGCCCTCGACCAAGCTCAAATGAGGTCTTCCTATAATATTTTATATTGAGGTAATTTGAGGAGCACAAGGATTTTTATATAGATAATCATGGGATTGACAAATGATCTGGTGACTATGTGATGAATGTTCTTTCAAAGGGACCCACCATATTTCCATACTTATAAGATTAAAGGTATGATATAGCCTATAGAGTTAAAAAAATATTTTATTTTTAAGTTATTGATCTTATTTTGGATATAGGTTTACTTATTCATGAAATTATTTAGTTTTGAATTTGGGTATTACTATTGAATTTTGAAGATTAATGTATCAAACGAAAGTTTAGTCATTATGGGGATTATCTTATCATATGTTAACCATTTAGGATTCTGTTAATGTAAAAAGATATAAAGAGTATATTTTTATCCCTTTATGGATATGTGGCCTCTAAAAATTTATTTTATTACATTAATCTAGAAAAATTCATCTTTAATACTCCTCATTTGGATAAAAAGAATAAATTGTGGTGGAAGTTGATTAAAGCATGAAATCATACTCATCAAGTATGTATATTTACTTATAATATTAATATAGATATTAAAGTAATTCCTCATCCCTAGGAAAATCATATTGAAACAAATTTTTTCCTATTACCATTATTTATGTTGATATCGATGACCTTTTTCATAGCTCTTTGGTTTCTGGTTTTATAATTTGTTAACGTGTTTTTAATGTTTCAATTTCTTATAATCAATGACATTTGTCACTATATATCATTATTTGTAAATTATTTATTTTCATAAATGTCAAAATCACCACTTACCACATATGATATCATATTTGGAAACCCATTACATGTTATTCTATATGAACTTTATACTTTTATTTCTCTTTTTAAGGAGGATATTTTGTTAACCATTTTTACATCATGGGTTTACAAAAATGGTATTTAAAAAATATATAACATTTGATTACTAAGATAAAGTTGAAATTTTCATGATTAAATATATTAATGTGGGGGAGGGGGGATGTAACACTTATATGTTTATAAAAGGAAACAATGTTTGATAGTATATTTGACACAGAAGACTGAGGTTAAATGAATCACGATATACCTAACCCATATAAATTAGTCTTTAAATTAAAAGGAATGAAAAATATTGACTAATTTATGATATATATATATATATATATATTTCCTACTCAATATAATTATTTTATATTTTCTGTAAATATTTAGTTAATTTTAGTAGATTAATTTTAATCTTCAAAAATATGTTTTCTTCAGAAATGTTTTTTATTTCAATCAGGGAAAAATATTATAATTAATTTTTAATAATTTTAGAAAAATTATTTTATGAAATGAAATGAAAATTTTAAATTTAAATATAAAAAAGTAATTTAGGTTATTTTTTTTTGGTTTTTTTAAAAAATATTGATTTCTTAGTGAATAGTGAAAAATACCATTTAAAAAAATGTTATTTCTTTTCAATAAATTAAGAAATTTGAAAACAACATTATGTTATGAATATTATTTCAACTAAAAAATACTATCTAATTATATTTAATCCAATTAATTTCTTTTTAATCAACTTATTGTTGTATTGTTGTATTGTTTTTCATTGGGTATAAAAATATAATTTTTATAAAAACTGTTTCAAAGAGCATATTGTTTCTCTTTTTTATTTAATTTAAAAAAAAATATTGGTAAATAATTTATATTAAATTTATATATTTTATATAAATAAATTTTAATTTAGGTTTATAGAATAAATATTTCTATTCATAGAGTTAATATAAGTTCATAATTTCCTTTTGAAATACTCTGCTGAAAACCTTCTTTTTTCATCATGGCTGCGAGTTTAATTTGAAATTTGTTTCTCCAAAAATGTGAAAATAACATTCTAAAATGGATTTAATATTTTTAATCATCATAATTTATATTTTCTAATAATTTTAGCCTAATGTTTTACCATAACAAATAGTAAAAACAGTAAAAATAAATTATGAAAGTTAAGGTAAACACGAGTTTATCAGGTGGTTAAACTAAGAAGACTAGGGATAAAATGACCTAAAAAGTTTTATAAAATTATTTTATAGATATATTTGGTCTTATAATATTTAATCATTAGGAATGATCCATTTTTCAGCCTTTTTTCACATAAAAAACGTGGGTGCATCTTTTTCTTCTAAAAAATTAAACATGTGCCACTCATCGCACCTATAAAAGGACACACCCTCTATTCTATTATTCACAACTTCAAAATCTTTTTTTAAAATACCTACCCAAATAAGTTCCCATATTTTTTAATCTCATAATATAATCCTATTTTTGGGGTCATAAATCCATTCTTGGAGTACATTACGTATAATATTAAAGCGGTTGTTTGAGAAGAGATAAAATGGATACCAATGTGTTTTGTTTTATTTTTTCTTCCACCACCTTACAATGTTTTTCAAATATGATCATATGATAAAAAATTATATCATTTATAATGAGTGTTTATTAAATTAATTTCATAACTGATATACATATCCTATTCCATCAATTAAGATACAAAATAATTATTCTTATATATGGTATATTATTTCCTCACGCACATGATCCTCATCCCAATTAGTGAGGTATCCTGAAGTGCATCCATAAGAACCAGGTTCAAAACTAGGTAGAGGCATATTTACGGGGCACTGTATCAGTACTGTAGTGGAATTTTACACTGTGCTGGTACTGTAGAAGAACTGTACACTGTGCAGGGTACTGTAGCAGAACTTTACACTGTGCAGGCACCGTAGTAGGAACTGTAGCAGTTACAGTAGTATGTACTGTTCGACACTGTAGCAGCTAGAACTATTCACCTTGGGCCACTGGTTTGGGCTTGGAGTCCTCAAGGCTTTCGGGCCGCCCAGGCCTTCGGGTCAGTAGGGCTTTCGGGCCACCTTTAACGCCTTCGGGCCACCTCATGGCCTTCGGGCCACATGCAGTTGCCCCATATAGACTACAAAAAAGGAGCAACCCTAAAAGAGGATTCAGACCAGGTGCACTCACCAGAGCAGAGCCAAATGGAATATCATAATGAGAGGGTATGGCTATGCCATTAGTAGCAGCCTATGCTTGCTCGAGAAGTCTAGCCAGATGGCCATGCAAAGGTGGAGAGCTACTATCACAATGCAGATGATGGGGAGGGGAAGTTCCTTGTAGATAGTCTGGTTGAATTCCCTAAGACCTTCGGGTCATATAATCTCCTAAGCCTACGAGCCGTGCAATCTCTGAGCCTACGAGCCTTGTAAGGGTTCCACCTCATCCCTTGAAAGGGGGGTTATCAAAAATCAATAAAAAATGAAGGCCTTCGGGCCATTGAGGTAGATTATTGCCTCAAGACCCGATGTCATTAATTTCCACCATCACCTCTCACATATTGTTGAAATTATTTATTTAAATTATATACATGATATTGTATCATATTTATACTTCTTGAGTTATGATATTACATATTCCCTTTTATTTCTATTTTGTGGGGGATACTATAACTTTGCTAGTGTGCATGGATGACTACCTCCTTATGAGGTGATGTGATTCTTTTTTCACCTAAACTTTACATGGAATGTAATATGGTTAATGTTCATGAATAAATATTAAAATAATGAAAAAATAATTATAAAAATGAAAAATTTATCATTCTTGAAATATAATGGTGAATTCCTTGACCAAAGTAGCCAGAAGTTGGTGCTATAATTTATTACAATCTAACTATGAACAAGAAATCACATCTGAAAGGGACAAATAGATTATTAGTTTTGAGAAAAAAATTATACATATATTTTTCATTATAAATTTAAAATAAATACAACAAAGAAACTAATTTGGAAACATCCCAATTGTAATAGATTATCAATACATGTCATTCATCATAAATATATTGGCATGCCAGGGAAAAATAAAATATTAGAATTGGGAGATATCATATTGCCATTAAGGGAGAGTAAACAGTATGAGAAAACATAATTAATAATTCAAGGGGAATAACTATAAAATTACATTCCATTAAATCATAATATTGAGCATAATATA
Organism: Viscum album; assembly: GCA_963277665.1. NCBI lineage: Eukaryota > Viridiplantae > Streptophyta > Magnoliopsida > Santalales > Viscaceae > Viscum > Viscum album. Next base: position 741,150,637 of record OY728137.1, read on the forward strand.
AAAGGAATAAAATCTGATTAAATAGTTCCATATAAATAAAAAATGATAATAAATCATAACCAGGAATATTTCACTAGTAAAATAATAACATGGGTTATCAATAAATTATTTTTTAATGAGGGAATTTATAATGAAATACATTATAAACATACCATCAAGGATTCGTCCAGGACACTATAAATAATCATGAAAGACATCAGCCAATACCCAAACTAGTTTTTCTCATGAGACATATTAATACATCGAGGGACTATAGAAGGACCCACTTGACATATACTAAGTCCAATTCCATCCTCATATGAAATTTGTGAAACATAATCAACATATATATTCATATTGAAACTAGCATATGAAATATAAATAATTTCCACAATCAGTAAACATAATAATAAACTATCCTGAGTAATATGGTGAATGACATTAATATGGTACATCCCCATTAAGAATGATCCTAAATTATTCAATAAAATATGTTCAATGGTATCATAACAGATCAACCTCTATTGATCATAATAAATTAATATAATGGTTACCCATAGAAAGAGATGGGTATCATAACCATGTCATAAGGACTAGAAAATCCGCATATAGTAATGTTGTCCATGAGAGAATGGATTTAAATAATAAATGAATATTAATAACAAAAAATAGAAATATATCATGATAATTTATGTCCAAATGAAATGAAAACAGGTAAAAATAGTGTTTAAGAAACTTTGGAAATGAGTCAAATCTGTGCAGTTTAAGGGAAAATATAAAAGAGTATTTGAAGAAGAAAAAGGAAAAATTGTTTTCAAAAAACCATAAATGAAATAAAATAGTTTTCCATGTCAAAAGTGTTATTTCATAAATTTTTTTTGGATTAAAATATTTTATGAAGTGTACTTGAAAATGGGTCGGAAATTGGGAAGTTCCCTTTAATTGAGTTTCCTTATCGGAAGGAATTAAAAAAGGATCCTTATGAAACATGTACATCACCAGCAAAGAAATTAGAATTGATCAAGGTTCATATATTTATAACATGAACACAGAATGTAGGATGATTTCCTAAGAATAATTAATAATAAAATAGGGGTAAAGAGATAGAAATAATAACCCAAATATAAAATGGAGGTTCAGATTGAATCCCTTACCTTATGTCCTAAAGTGCTACTTACTTGCAAATAATGTCCAAGATAATGAAATGATATTAATTAATAATTTAATTTATAACCTCTTAAAAATTTATTTTATTTATTATAATTTGATTATGTTCATTTATGGCGTTTTTTATGAGTCATAAGATTTAATTTTATCATTCGGGAGTCTTCATTTCATTATTGGTTCATATGTATACATGTATTAAAGATCATATAAAATGGGAATATATTTTCAGAATTGAAATTCTATGTTATTAATGAACTTATATAATATTAAATGGTCTTATATTTAATTTTTTCAAATACTACGATGATTCATTAGAAAAAATGTTAATGATAAGCATTTAGATTATTTTGGAATTTTTTCAATCATCACAATTTAGTTTTGTTTTATTAATTAGTATTATTATTATATACTAGTTCCAAAAAAACAAATAAGTTTTATTATAAATTTTCAAATCTGGATTGACTATTATAATAGTTTTATGACTAGCCTTGAAGGTGGTATTATAAAATGAAAAAATCATCATCCATGCATGTGGTTAATTGATACCTCACATATAACGTTTTCATTTTTAAAAAAAGGGGAAGAAAAAAGAATTTATTATGGATATACCATTAACACTATAAAATTAAAATATATATGATACTGAAGATTCCATTTTCATTTTTATAGGGGAGTAGTGGTATGGATAAGAAAATAAAATAAATTTAATGAGAGAGAGAGAGAGAAGGTTTTACATCTTCAGTGTTACCTCCTTGGGAACCTCTTTAAGGGAATTTAAAATGTAATTTTGGGGAGGCCAGAAGGACTTGAACATGGGAAAAAGGTTTATAAAAATAATTGGGTAGAATATAAAATGTGTACAAGGCTTAGAAACTGTTAGGAAAAGGGGTGGTGAGGGATGATATTTATTGTGGAGGAGAGGTGTGTTGTTTGATTATTTTTTTCATTATTTTATTATTTTGACTCAAGACTAGAAATATCATTGATTATTAGGAGTAAATACTATAACTGAATCATGTGAATTCAATATAATGAGTTATTAACTCTTATATACATCATCCTTAACTCAATAATTCATTTAATTACTTATAATGTTGTATTCCGTAAATTACTATATTTCGTTATTCATAAAAATTCGATTATTTTAGAAAAATCTCAAAAATTAAACCTAAATTTTGTTTAACATATATATTTTAAAAATGAAATCAATTTTATAGAAATAATTTTCTAAATATGATATTTTTAATTTTTAATTATAATACCATTTATTCGAAAGGTACAAATTTTAAAAATTATAACTGATCTTGGGACACTTTGAAAAATTGGTTAAGGTATAAAAAAATATCTTATAATAAGAAGACAACAAAATAATAATTTATGAATATATTTTTGAAAAATAAATATTTTTTTAAGTCATTATTTTAATTTTATAATTTTAAATAAACATTTATGCTTCAGAAAAATACCAACACTAAATTTATGAAATTTAAAAAATTTATTTACTCAATTTGTAATATAAATATATCACATTTTCATTTATGAGATACCTAAATTTTATTTAGAATTTCTTAGGAGAGGTTACTATTCGATTTTCTAGATTACTATTCCTAATGGTCATATTAATTTTCCAATGATCAAGTTATTATTCCATCGGTATAAGTTTCTTAATTTATTCAAATACCTAATTTATAATTCTATATTAATTTATATAGTTTTTATTGTGTTCTCTATGTGATTTATAATATAAATGAAAATTATAAGAATGGAAATTCCATTGATAAAATTTTGGGACATTATATTCTTTATTCCATCAGGAATTTCATCCTCAAAATTCCCAAAATGTCACCTCATAAAATCATATGGGTAGATCTTCATCATAATTTTTCTAGTTCCCACGTAACCTATTTAATTTTATGATTTTTACAAGGAAATTATACCAACTAAGAAATCATATTCCTCAACACCTATAAGGACCCAGCCGTAAACATTACATAATCTTGAATTAAATGAATAATTCACATTGAGGATCTTTTCAGGTTTAGGGTTTTAGAGAATTAGGCTATAACTATTACATATCAACTTGAAAGTTACATGCAGACACTACTACTCAGTATCCATTTTTTTCATAAATTAAAAACACTTAAAAAGAAACATGTCTAGTTCCATGTTTTAGACAACATGACTTTTCCTTGATCCCATCATTGACCCTATTCATCTTTAAGTCATGTGAAAAACATTTCAAAAACTTGGGATGAGAATAAAAAGATCAGTAAGGGTTATAAAATAAGGAAGGAAATCATTATCCCATCATTAAATACAAAACAATGAAACCATACTTTTCAATCATAACATCCCTTACGAAATCATAATATTTATGAAGAACACACAAAAATAATAAATCATAAAGGTAACTTATGGAATTCATAACAAACATACATTGTAGCTATCACAGCTACATAGGGAGTCACATTTGGAATACCCATCACAGTATATTCCCTAAATCTATTAGGATAAAAATTAACATTGACCTCCGTCACGTTACCGAATGAATTAGAGAGCTATCTCGGGCTCACCCGCCCTAGGTTTATCGCGGAACCACCCGTATATGTAAACAACGCCCAATAACTGTAACATATTCATAACACATAACAAAATCTAACATTTCCATATTCCAATCACAATATATCAAAGAAATATATTGAAATAAACAATGCTTTATCAAATCATTTTTAAAACAATTTAAAACATTTCATTAGGAGATTTTTGAATCAAAGTGTCCCATCACACTTTGATTCTTTTAAATGAAATATCATTTGAAAAAAAATTAATGCCCAATTAAATAAATCCTAAAAAGAATTCTGAAAACATGGACATTAATGAGAAATATTTAGAAGAATAAATCATTAAAACATTTAAAACGATATTTTTGTTAAAGAGTTTTTAACAAAATGAGAGACGCCTGAATACAAATAATTGAGGAATAAAATTTAATCCAAAATTTATAATATAATGAGAATAAAATTATTCATGATATAATATGTCAAAGGAAAATATATACACCATGTAAAAGTGAATTGGTTCATAACAACAATGAAGTCTCAATGGAATGTAAATTGAGATGAAATCCCTTATAAAGAAGGTATCCATAGATTAAGGATAATAATTTGTGAAAAATATAAATACACTCAATATGATTGGATATTTAGTGTAAATAAATCAAAGGACATTTGCACATGTTCTTTTTAAGACAAAACCAATGACTTGGATGTTTAACTCAATGAATGGATATTGAGTCAAAATTACTCTTATCAAGTTCATATCAATGACTTGAGAATTTATCAATGGAGTGATTACGTGTATCAAAAGTATATCCACACAATAAGGAGTAGAAATTACAACATAAAAAAACAAAAAGTGATTCTACACATAATCATATCATGACATAATTATGAATTAGAATATTAACCCAACGAATGAAATTTGTGTTAAAAAGCTCCCTTACCGATTTGGTAACTTAAGAAACATACTCCACATGAAAGAAGGATCATTAAATGAAGATTTAAATACACATAAATGAAAGTATATTACAAAAAGAGTAAAAATCGTGGGCATTACATACACCACACAAAAGGAAAATAGTGGAAATATAGCATGAATCTCACAGGAATAAAAAGTGAGATGAAAACCCCTTACCTTGTTGTAATCAATCGATTCGTATGAAAAAAAGTTAATAACCACCAAATGAATCACAAAATACCATGAATATAAATATAATCATGATACTATATATCAAATGACAGTACACAATACACCATAAGTAATAAATAAGTGGCGAATAATAGAAATCTCATAGAATTAAATGTGAGATAAGAAATCCCATAACTCGTGTCCGACTTGACTCGTTTATTTCTTTTTATTCTGGAATAATAAAATAAAGTTAATTTATACTTACATAATAAATTTTTTTAATTTTATTATTACTTTTATATCACTTATTACCATGTTATAAACAATATGTAATCATTTAAGTAAATAACGTTCTTTTTGTCGATATTTGGTACTTGAGACCAAACTGGTCTTCTTATAATTGAAAGTTGTTCACATATTCAAAAGTTAATTTTTTCCAGAATGATATTCATGATTTAAATATCATATATATCATATATATCTAGTATATACATGTATTCATAATAGTATATAACATTTGTAGGTAAGAAATGAAATGCACCGTTCATGGAGACTTTAAGCCGTACATAAGCATGAGCGTTACTTTCATTACTATTTATTATTTTAATGGAATTAAAACATAATGATACATAGGTATATTATAAATCCAGAATAATATCATATATAATATCATTAACTCCATCCTTTATATGTCCCACATATGGCATTAACGAGTCATATTACTTTGAGGGGGCGGTAGTCTGCACTTCCTCAAATGAAATTATCGCATTTACCCATAATGGAAACCATAAAGGTATTATATAAAATAAAAATACAGAAGAATAAAGAATAAATAAATATAATATATATCAAATATAAATATAGTTTCATCTTAATGGCCACCATGAGAGGTGGAAGGAGATAATCGAACAATCATCATTTCGTGAGGTGTTAGTTTTCCATTCACAAAAACAATATGTTCTTCACCCATTATATGGAGGTGTGTGTAAGTGTAGTTAGAATAATTATCATAAAAAAATCCTATTATATCGAGGATACTGCTGTTTTTGTAAATGAAATTAATAAAAAGAGTTTAAGGGTAGGAGAAGTAAAATAAAAGAAAGGAAGTTAAGAGAAACTGTTACGTTTAATTTGGGTAACTCCCTTTGGTTTAAACCTAAAGGACTTCTTGAAGTGAATTCTACCTAAGGTAATGATATTTGGTGGAATAGAGGGATCTTGAGAGATTATTTGGGCATGTGTTGGATGAGCCAAAGGGATTGAGATCTATGCGGAATGAGTTAGAAGTGAGGTCTTTATATAAGGGGAAGGAGGGTCTCTTTAGGAAAGTGTGAAAATATTATTTTATTATATAATTATGTTCGGTTTTTAAAGGTCAAAAATTAATTACAGTATAAGATAAGATGACTAATGGTCGAAATAAAATCATCCAAAAATATTTGGACAGGTTTTGGATGTTATTTTAATATTTATAATCTTATTTATTTAAATCATTTATTAATGAGGTAAATACTGCATCATTTTTGTGTCATAAATAATATTATTTATTTGATGTCTAAAAATTATAAAAAAACACCATGATTTATGAAATATTTTTATCTTTATAATGAATATTTGTAGTTAAAATGATAATTTATATAACACCATGTAAAAATTAATTTACTTAAAGATGTTTTTTGTGTCATTTTTGTCTTTAATTTAAATTAATTAATCTAAAGTGTCGTTATCACTCCCACGTGGCTCCATGTGTTCTCCAAATATACCCAAGGATTCCCATGGTCGTAAATGACTCATAAAATAAGGTTAGAACAAATTTTAAGGTACTTTTTTATTATTATAATACTCATTTTTACCTCGAATTACCCTATTTGCCTATAACCGTGGTAAATAAAAGTCAAAAGTCACTATTGAAAAAAATTATTTTAGTCTTATTGAACAACATTTTAGTTACTAATAACAACCAAGTATGTAGGGTTTTCAAAATTCTGTCTAAAGAAGTGGTAAAATTTTATTTAAATGAAAAGGTCGGTTTTTAACTACTACTTAGTGGTTTCACTATTCATCAAAAAATTGATGTTTTTCAGAAATCTACCAAAAATTCAGCCTAAATATAATTGATATTCTGAATTCAAAAATGATATGTATTTTAGAAAATTAAAAACATAGAAGTTTCATTAATTAAATTAAAATTAATTCCCTTTATCAAAACAAATAGCATGTTTTTACGAAATAATAACTATCAAAAGATTGATACTTGTTTATGTCCAATTTCAAAGTGAAATTAATTAAAATGACCAAAAATGTATTAAATGAAAAAAAATAATTAAAATTTTAAACTGATTTAAAAGATAATATAACCATATAAATAAATTAACTCAAAATGAACTTTTGAATTAAAAATACAGTATTTTTGAATATTCATAAAAAAATGAGTTTTATTAGAAAAATACAAAAAATTTACCCAAAGTAAATTTTGATGTCCCGATTCTAAAGAATAATTTTACTTTGTCAAATGAAACATATAAAAGTGACCAAAACTATATTTAAAAAGGGTTCGCCATTAAAAGGCGGTAAATCAACCTTTTAAAGTAAATTGTGTTTAAAATTATATTCATTCACATTTTAAGCCTCTGACTTTTATTGGATAAATATAAAAACATTTAACAAACATATATAACCATTTCGTAGATAGTTCTGTTCATTCCCACCATTACAATGGCTAGGTGTTAACTACCATTTAAAATAATAATATTATATTATTAGTGTGCAACGTAAGATTTCGAAGAAACCCATTGTTACGTATTAGGTACACCATCGAACATAGTATCATCTTTAAACTAGAATTAATAATTAGTTCAAAATTTTTAATAAATATTAAAAATGTCATGTTTTTTATTTACCTGGGTTGTTACAACACCTATTATATAGTCTCTAAAATCTAGATAGGATCTTCATAGTATGATAAATCTAGTTCCAATTATATTCATTCAGAAGTTAGAACATGCATTGGGACTAGCATGTACTTCCTTAATGATGATACATTGAACACATTATGAACATTATAAAGGCTAGATCACATTTCCAAACGATAGGCCACAACTCTAATTCCCTCCCTAATTTAGAAATGTCCGATGTACCAAAGTCTTTGTTTCATTTTCTTTCCAAGAATTATGACATATTTCCATTGATATACTTCTAGAAAGACATGATCTCTAACTTAAAAGTCCAAATCCTTTATCCAGTTTTCAACATATTTTTTTTCATACTTTGAGTTTCCTTGATTTGTGTTTGAATAGTATTTACCATTACTATTGTTTCCTCCACAAGTTCTAGGCCTACAAGATTCATTTCACCAATTTCATCCAAAAAAGCTGGTGAATGAAATCCCTTTCCATATTACACTTTATACAATGCCATTTTAATACATAAATAGAAAATATTTTTACAGAAAACTCTACAAAAGGTAAATAAAGATCCCACATAAATTCAAAGTCTTGCGAGGATGATCTCAACATGTATTTTAATAATTGGATTTTTCTTTCAGACTGTCCATAGATTTTTTGGTGATAAGAAACACTCAAATGAAGCTCAGTATCCATATATTTCTGGATAATTTTCAAGAATTTTTATGTAAATAGTGGATCATGATCAGAAAAAGTTGAAATAGGTGCCCCATGAAGTCATTAAACTTCATTAATATAGAGTATTTCAGGGCTCTATAGTGAAAAATCATCCCTTATAGTGAGGAAATGAAAAGATTTGGTAAGTAGATCAATAATTACCCATACATCTTCATTCTATATTAGAGTATTTGGTAATCCATTACAAAATATATATAATAATGTCATCCTATTTCCATATATAAATTGGTATTGGATGGATGGATCCTCTAGGATATTGTCTTTTTTGCTTTCCCCTATTGAAAAATTAAATATCTTAATATATAATCATCAATTTTCTACCTCATATTATCCCACCAAAAATAGTTCTTCAAATATCTAGACATATTAGTGCTACATAGATGTGTATAGAAATTAGAGCTATGACCATCTTCCAATAATCATACTTTTAGCTTGGGTATAGAGGGAACACAAAACCTCCTTCCAAATTTTAAGATTCCATTTTCATATAGAAATTCAACCAATTTCCCATCATTAAAAACATTAATTTTCTTTTGAATATTCCCTTCATTTGAATCAGAAATTTTAATCTTTTTCATTAAATATAGTTTGGAAACCATTTGATAAATAAGTTATGTTTCACCTTCCTTAATAATTACTAAATCCGTCTTTACCAAATCTATGTTCAAAAGATCCCTATCAATCCTCATTTTATTTATAACTCCATATTATTTCCTTCTTAATGTATCTTCTTCCTTATTTTCCTTCCCTGGGTGATAGTGTATTGAATAATCATAATCCTTGAATAGATCAATCTATTACATTTTCCTCATGTTGAGTTTTTTATGAGAAGATATATTTAAAACTATTGTGATCTGTATATATCTCACATATTTCACCATAGAGATGTTGTCTCTATATCTTTAGAGAAAATATTAAAACTACTAACTCAAGAAAATGATTTGTATAGTTATGTTAATGAGTTTTTAATGTCCTTAATGCATAAAAAATAACACTATAATTCTTTATAAGGAAACAACCAAGTCATTTCTTCAATGCATCATTATAAATAGAAAAACCTCTATTTCACAATGGTATAGTCAAGATAGGATTATTCAGTAATGTCCTCTTGAATTCTTAAAGTCATCATTCACATTCCGTTTTCTAAATAAACTTTATCCATTTTATGAGTAATCTTGGTTTACGAGTTAGCTAATCGGGAGACATTATTAATGAAATTTTTTTCGTAACATGATAAACCACAAAAACTACATACCTCAGTTATGTTTGTTGGTGTAATCCATTCCTAGATAATCTTTTTATTTGTAGGATGAAATGATATCTGATCCTTGGAGATAATATGTCCATGAAAATAAACAGTTTAAAGAGATAATTCACACTTGATAAATATCCCACATAACGATTTTATTCTAAGAGTCTCCAGAACAACCCACAAGTGGTTATCATGATCCTTATAGATTTTTGAGTACAAAAAGATATCATCAATAAATATCAAAAATATATATCAAGGTATTACCTGAATACTATTTTATTTATATCCATAAAAATAGAGGATTCATTAGTCAGTCCAAATGGAATTAATGTAAAATCGTAATGTCTACTCCTTTTTTGAAGCACTTTCAATGGAATATATTCCTTCTTTACTCAAAATTGATGATATTTTGAATGGGGATCAGTATTTTTAAAATATTTATCTCCATGAATATGGTAAAATATGTCATCAATGCAAGGCTTATGATACCTATTATTTATCGTAATAACATCTATCCCTTTATAGTCAATGCACAACCTCAAAGATTTATATTTCTTCTTAACTAAAAGAATAATATCACCGTATAATGATGCACTATGGTGTATAAATCCCTTATCAATCAATTCCTCTAACTGTTAATTTAACTCTATTAACTTCATTATGTCCATTCTATAGGGATTCATGGATATTGGTCTTGCATCAAATATTAAATCAATAAAAAAATCAACTTCACACTCTAGAGGATGTCCTGGTAAATCCTCTAGAAATACATCATTGTATTCTTATAAAATATATACATCCTCAATTTAAAGACCATTTTTTCATTAATAGTTTTTATCAACTCTTCTTCTATAAGAATATCATTTAGAAGATCTACTAGTGGTGGATCTAGGTATAAATACAATGATGAAGTCTCCCCTAGAAAGTTAAGAAAATCCATATCTTTGTATTGAATCATAATATACTTCTGTTTGAAATAAAATTTTAGATTTTATTTTGAAATCCAGTCCATACCAAGGATTATATAATAATCAAGCACATGTATGGGAACAAAAACACAAATTAGAGCATGATTTTGTGTCATAATCAGAATTTATTAAACCATATTTGTTGCAATAAGGTTTCAACTAGGATTTTTGAATCATAAATCCCTTGTAAATGTGAATTGAAATTATATAATTTTTAATGAAGAATATGAAGATAGAAAGGAACGAGGTGATCCAGAATAAAATAAAGATTTAGATAATTTTGAGGAGATGATTAAAGTACCAACCACCATATCATTAGGAACTTCATTCTCAGATTTTGTGATTGTATAATCATGGACTTGTTTCCCTAGTGTTTTATAAGAAAATTTACCTTGATGCCTAGGACATTCATGTGAATAGTGTTCCATATCCTTACATATTTATCAATGCACATTTCTAACCTCTTTCTTTCCCTTAAAATCACAGGTCCGATGGCCTTTTTCTTCACACTTGTAACAAACTATATTTCCCAATAAACATTTTCCATGATGTTTCTTTACACGTTTATTGAATGTTTGAAATTATAGTCTTCCCTTATTCCCTTTTTCCTTAATTCATTTTATAGAGTACTCAACATCCCTATTACTACCTTGCTTCCCATTAAAACCATATGGATTGGAAGATTATTTATCCATCTTGATGGAAAGTGATACTATATATTCATATGAAACGAATGTTTGAGAGACTAATTCCCTTTGTAAAATTGTCTTAAGACCATCGAAGGAAAGGATAGTCTTTAACTTTGGATTATGTATGTAGTCCCAAAACACACCTTGCGAACCATGTAATGTGGGCCTCATACTTAGAAAATGTTTCATCCTCTTTCTATCTCATACTCAAGAATTACCTCTCCATATACATTTTCTATTCTCTATGAAAATAGTTTTCCCAGAAAATTTCCTTAAAATCCTTCCATTCAATATTTTTTATTTCTTACTCCTTTTTTTTAAATTAGTGACCACTATTTATCCGCATCTCCCAAGAGATGATAAAATACTATGATAATCTTTTCCCTTTAGTTACTAACCAAGGAAAAAATATAATATATAAGGAACTTATCCATTGCTTAACTACAAATGGGATTGTAGTCCCATTCAATGGTGGAGGTTGTTTTTACATGAACCAGTCTAACATTATTACATCTTATTGTGTATTAGGATACTCCTTGTGTGTATGGTTGTAACTCATAACCTGAGTCAATTGTATTGGTATAGTTATATGTTGTTCATATGTAGTTTTATCTCCAAATCCAATATAATTTTTTTGTATAGGAGGGAAATCCCTCTATGGGATACATGCATTGATATGGTTTCCATTCCTTCCACTAACCTCCATTTATAAATAATGGAATACAGTAGATTAGATTATGATATTTTAAAACTAGTGAAACACTTAGAGAATGAATAATCTCAAAAAATGATCTTATTTACCTTGATAATGTTCTCAATGTTATTTATAGGTTTATATTTATATAATATATGTTTTCCTAGATCTAGTATCCAATGTTTCAACTAAACTTTCTCTAATACCAACTATAAAGAACCTGGACCTCGAAACATTGATCTAATGCCTTACATTATTACATTGGTACCATGAACAAATGATAACATCTGAATGGACCAAATATTTTAGTAGATATGGAAAACTAGATACATACACATGTTTTACATTACAACTTGAAAAGAAATACATCATTGAAACTCCTTTGTAAATATCCCAATTCTCAATGATTATCCCTACATGTCAATGAGAATAAACTTATTTAAATCCCAAGGAAAAATAAAAATAAATAAAGAGGTGAGATTTGACACTTAGTATGGGTGATAAAATATTTTAAGTAAAAAAAATAATAAGTAAATGTGGATAGATAAAGAATACATTCTATTAAATCCTAATTTTGAGCATAATATAAAAGGAATAAAAGCATATAAAATAATTCCATATAAATTATCAAATTAAAATAAAACATAATCGTGGGTATTATAATAGTTTAATAATAAAATGGTTTATAGATAACTAGTTTCATAATGATGAAATTCCTAACACATGACATCATAATGATACTATCAAGGCTTCGACCAAGACACCAAACATAATCAGGTAAGACATCAGCCAATACCCAAACTAGTTTGTTTCATGAGACCTGACAATGAATTGAGCGGATATAGAAATCACCACCTGACACATACTAAGTCTAATTCATTATTCTTATGAATGGGGTGATACATAATCGACCTATACATTCATATTGTAACTAGTTTATGAAATGTAGATAATTTTCCCAATTAGTAAATATAATCATAAACTATATTGAGTAATTTGGTGAATGGTATAAATATAGTACATAGCCATTAAAAATGATCATAAAACATTGAATAAAGTACATTAGATGGTATCATAATATATCAACCTCAATTTATAATATGAAATTGACATAAGGGTTACCCACATAATGAAATTGGTATCAAAATCATTTCATAAGGAATTACAAATCAGCCTATCAAAATGGTGTCCATGAATGAATGGACATAAATAATATAAGGAAATTAATAAGTGAAAATAGACACACATCAGGATAATTTATGTCTAAATGAAATAAAAACATGTAAATAGAGTGTTTAAGAAACTTTAGAAATGAGCCACTTTATTGTGCTTTAAGGGAAAATATAAAAGAGTCCTTAATAAGGACAAAAGAATAATTGTTTACATGAAAAAAATGACGTAAAGTAGTTTTTCATAATAAAATGTGTGATTATATAAAAATATTTGTGTCTTAAAATATATTGTTGAGTATTCTTGAACATGGGTATGAAATTTGGAAGTTCCCTTTAGTCGGGCATGCTTATTAGGGGGAATTGAAAAAGAAACCATATAAAACATTTATTTTCCCATAAAAGAAAGAATAATTGATATAGGTATATATCTTTGAAACATAAACATATAATTTATGAGTATTACATAATAGTAATTAATAATTACCAAGGGGTAATGTGAGAGAATGTGTAACATGAATGAAAAATGGAGGTTTGGGACAAATCTCTTACCTTATGTCCGAAGGTGTTCTACAATTTCATTTAATGTCCTGGATAATGAAATTAGATTCATTAATAATTTAATCTAGAACTTAGTAAACATGTATTTTATCTATTATAATTTTTTTAAGTTCATTTAAGAAATTTTTTGATGAGTTATAGGATACAATTTTTTTATTCAGGATTGTATGTTTCCTTGGTTTTTCTGATCGGTTCACTTATATACATGTATGAAATATCATATAAAATGGGAATATATATCAAGAATTGAAATTATATTTTATAAATAAAATTAAATAATATTAAATGGTATTATATAATTTTTTTTTCTTGATATATGTTTGATTCATTAAATAAAACATTAATGATAACCGTTTAGATTATTTTGGCGTTTTTTCGAACATCAGACACTAGTTTTTTTTATTAATTTACATTTTTGTTACAAAAAGGATTCAGAATAGTAATTAATTTTGAATATAAATTTTAAAATCTGGTTCAACCATTATAATGGACTTATAACAAAACTTGAAGGTATTTTTAGAAAACTAAAAAATCATCATTTATGAAGGTGGTGAAATGACACCTCAAATATGATGTTTTCATAGTTAGAAAAAACGGGGAAGAGAAGATAATTTATGGTGGATATAAAATTAAAATAATAGAATTATATTATATATGATACTAGAGTTATCATGTTACTTTGGATAAGGGAGGTTAGGGAAGGATTAGAAAATAAAAGAAAAAGAGAGAGAGATGGTTTTACCTCTTGAGTGTCGTCTCCTTGAGAACCTTCTTAAAGGAAATGGAAATGGTCTTTTGGTGATATGAGAAAGAATATGATGTGTGGAAGAGGTTTTAGATTGTAATTGGTTATAATATATTCAAGCTTTAAGTCTTATAAGGTGTGAGGAGAAGGGGTTGTGGGGTTGATATTTATAGTGGATGAGAGTCGTGATTTTGTGTTATTTTATTCATTTTGTATTATGTTTCATGAAGACTATAAATAATATTGATTCCTATGACTAAATACAGTAAATAAAGAATTTTATTTCCAAATAATGGGTGATCATATCATCCATAAAACATCCACGACTCAATAATTATTTTATTTATTTATAATGTTATATATCATAAATTAATGTATTTCATTGTTTATAAAAAATCTATTATTTTAGAAAAATATCAAAAATTGACCATAACCATTTTTGAAATTTAAATTTATAAAATTAAATCCATTTTATGAATATAATTTTCTAATTATTATAAATTTAATTTTTAATTATAATATTCATATATTAGAAAAATACTAATTTTATAATTATATATGTTTTTATCAAACTTTTACAATTAATTAAGGTCTCATAAAATAATATTATAATAATAAGAAAACAAAATATTAATTTTGGAATATATTTATTGGTAATAAATGTACTTATAAATGATTATATTAATTATAAAATTTTAAATAAACACTTATGTTTTGAAAAAATACCAACACTTAATTTTTCATTTTTAAAACATTAATATACTTATTCCTTGATATTAATATATCTCATTTTCATTTATAAGATACATAAATTTTATTTATAATTTCATAAGTTAGGTTACTATTCTATTGGATGGATTACTATTCCTAATAGTCATATTATTGTTCCAATATGGTAAATTCATTGGTAATATTTTGGTTTGTTACAATAATAAATCATTTTAGTTCTTACATTGACAAATGGTAACGTTCTTCGTGTACGTGTGGACTAATGCCTCCTCTAAGAAATGTGATTCTTCTTCTTCATCACCACATCAGAAAAATGAGATATCTAAGTATATTTGAAGAAAAAATATATAATTTATTGTATTATTAACATTATATAAAGATAAAATAATACAAATACTCTTTTCATAACAATAATTGAAAAATGGGAACATTACCAATGTGTACGTATGACCTACCATCTCCATCATTGTAACATATTTCATTATTCATAACCTATTTTCATGATTGGTTTTAAAATTGTATTTAATGATTAAATTTTATAATTATGTCACTATTATTATTATGAATATGTTGAAACAATTAACTATTTAATGATAGTCCACAAACAATATCCATTTTTAAACAATGAACTGAATGTCCACAAAACACCCAACAAGGAATTAACTGATTATATATTAAAATATTTCATTAAAAAGTAATTGAATAAATTATTTAAGTTCAAGGTGTTAAACCTATAAAAATTCATAATAAATCAAATAATCAATGTGGTATCATTATATTGGAGTTAATGTAATTACAAGGAAATTAGGAACTAAAGAGAAGTGTTTTTCATCACACTTTACTCATGTGGGACATAAACCATATTCACAATCCTTTTTTATTTTTTGGTGTCTATAATGGCCATTTTATTGGAAATATCATGAATCCTTCATACATAATGGTATTCTATATCTTAATGTGAATAATTTTTTCCAACAGTATTGACATGAAAGTTACCAAGTAGTAAATAGTTTCATAACTCAATTTTCCTTTCATTGGGTTAAAAAACATCTTCATTTAATCAGTTATAATAATATTTATAGATTTCTAAATTCTTTCCCCATTCCATTAACTATAGTCTATATAATTTTCTAAGGATTCTAGTCTCTCTAATACAATTTCATTGAGTCTTAAGGGGTATCAATGAAATTGAAAACCAAAGAAAGAGGTAAAAATATGGATTAACTACCATCAATTTTTTTATTTTCCTACCACACATTTTGTTTTCCATCCACTTGTACACAGTAACATCAATATCATAGATATAATGTTATGTTACTATTATGGTGGAATACTACCTCCATTACATTCTAAAATGAAAACGTTGTTCATCATATTGTTGGTTCATTACATCATTGAACACCGCAATACGTTTTTATAAACCATATTAAATCCTAGTTATAAAAATAATAATATTATTAAATATGACGATAATAAGTTTACTATAACATCTATGATGTTCTTTCATGTTTTTTAATCATTTTATTAAATAAAAATGACTCTATATTTTGATGTTTGTTAAAACAACCAAAATGAACTAACCATATAATATTAATGTGTTCAATAAATAAATCCTCCCCATGTTGAAACACATATGGATATTTAGAAGAATTTAATTATTTAAGTAAATAGATATTATTTCCTTTCACTTATATAGTTGTATTACCATTTTATAAAAACATAATTAATTACTAACAAGTGACCCAACCGTGACATCATGAAATGAATGCCCCTAGAATAGTGAAAATAAGCATTATTTCTCACTGAATTGGTTATAAATGAATTTAATATAATTATATTAAATTAAATATAGATTTATAATTTTATTAATTAAGAAATTAAAAATGTTAATTTTCTAATTCAATATGTTAAGTGTAAGTGTCGAACAATTCTCGAACATAAGGTAATGGATCTCTCTAAGCTGCCCTGATTTATTTTGAATATGAACATTCTATCTCTAACTGAAATTATCTATTTATTTAAATTAATTTAATGATTAAATTTCTTTGTATATATTTCTCTTATATATATTCCTAGATTATTCTCTCTTCCTTTGATGGTGTAATACATGCTATAAGTTCATTTATCAAATTTGTTCATTAAAATCAATCTCAATGAAGGGGAACTTTCTATCCCTTAAGCATTTTTTATAATACTCTTTTAAATTATTTTTTCCTATCTATGAATTAAAAAATTAATGTAATATTTTTGGAATAACCATTCCAGTTTACCTATATGTTTCAATGAAAATTACATATTTATTCTTTCTTAAAGGTCTTCACCTCATTCCTTAAAACACCGTTTTGAAGTTCATTACTAGACTCAATTATCTACCTATAATCAAGATGTTTTTATCTAAATAAACACCATATTTTTTACTTATTTTTATGTAATAAAATATAAATGTATTAATCATTTAATTATATTATATCTTTGGAATATTAATGAAATATACTTTGATTATGATATTAGGAATGATTATGAAACCCATTTATTTACTCGGGTTTGTCTTATGTTTAAACGTTATTATTGATTTAAATTAATGGAAAATATAAGAATAAACATGTCTTGAGGTTTCCACCCAAATATTTATCTAATTCATTGGGTAATGTGTTTAACAGATGATATGGTTTGTATCAGATTAGGGTGTAAATGTAATTCATAATTTTACTCTATCCACCATGAAATGTTGTCTTGGGAATTATCATTGACATATGATTATGTCATGTTTTATGTTATTGAAAAATTCATATGTTTACATGATATTATGATTCCATGTTATTTATGATATACTCCCACAAGATTATCCATGATAATTTTCATTTATGATATTATGTTATTTCTTTTGATTCATTTGATATGTTTAATTATCATGTTCATTGCATTAATTTGATTTCTAGACCACTCATTTTTTAAATTTATTCCCAAGGTTATCCTATGAATTTTTTTAATATAAAAGGGATTTATGATCTCATTTTGGAGATAAAATTAAATATTTTTTATTTTATTTTCTTTTTGATGTCTTATGAACACATCCTTCCCAACACACTGGACCTCGCAATCTGTTTGTTGGGTTTGTCAGTAATTTATTTTTAGAATAATGTAATAATATGTGAAAAATTCTTGGGTCAGTATAGTTGGTATAAAAGATATGTATCTTTGTTTTTTATTAGGGATAAAATACTTTAGTGAAAACCCAAAAGATAAGTCTTCCTATGGTAAAATGTCATGGATTATAGTTTATGTATAGAGTGAGTGGTTTTTAAGAAATTATATGCTTATATGGATATTAAAAGTTGATTTGGATTTGGAAATGTTCTACCTAGGGGTTATAACCCTATAAATGGTGGATTTGGAAGTAACTCTATCATCAACTGGGGCATGAAAAAGATCCCTTACTCCACACCAGATTAGAAACTCCCATGGAATACGTTTTTTAAAATTCATAATATCTTTATGAACAACTTTTAAGGAGATGAAATTTTTTTATTATCACAGATAAACAATATTGAAACCTAGAGACTTATTTTTTAGGATATATGTACCATTTATTGGTTATTCCTTATAAGCTCATATTTTATCTTTTTTTTTTATTTTTTTCCTTTTTATTATCATTCATAATTTTATTTCAAATATATTGAACAAAAAAATCTAGAATGAAATAGTGAAAGGTGATATCATTATTCATTAAAGATGAGTAAATGTTATTTATTATTATAATTATACACATTCATTCATATATTTCATGATTAGTAAAACTATTCCAACACATCCTCAAAACATGGGGGTTAAGCAGTTTTTGAGACCAAAAAAAAAGAGTAATTTTTCCATCCCAAGTATATAACTCATTCTTAGTAAATTTTTGTAGAATTAAATTCCAAGAAAATCATGTACTATTAACTTTAGTGGAGTTTTATAATCTATTGGAAATGGATTGGCTATCCTTATATAAATACTATATCAACTTCTAGGGGATAGAGATCACTCTTTACATCGCATGTCATCCTCTAATTTTATACCAGTGTAAAGAGGATGATGAATCTCAATTGTATTAGTATTCTCAAGTGTGGATATTGTTACATTGTAAAAGATAATATCTTTTAAATATTATTGTGTAAGAGGATAGAATCATTAATGATTACATATACATTAAAGGAGATTATAATGATGGATTCCTTATAGAATTTCCTAGTCTTCCTCCTCCCCGAGAGGTTGAGTTATCAATCAAACTTATACCTAGATCAATGACCATATTAAAGACTCCCTAAAAATTAAAACTATTTAGTTTGAATAATTGAATATTTATTTATATGTGAATATATAAAAGGATTTTATATGTTAGAGTGCTTCACCGGGGTGTATATTAGTTCTCTTCATGAAGAATAATAAAGGTTCAATGCACCAATTCATTGATTATATTGAACTAAAAAAACACGATAAAGAACATGTATCCTCTTCAATGGAGAAACAAATTCTTTCATCATCTAAGTGGGAACCAATATTTCTATATCATTGAACTCTGGTTAAGATATCACCAATTACATGTGACGAAGGAAGATATTATCAAGAGTACCATTTGAACAAAGAATATACACCTGGAGTTCATAGTGATTCCTTTGAGACTCACTATCGCTTCAAAAATATTTATGGAGTTAATGAATAGATTATTTAGAGATTGAAATTAAAAATTTCTGTTATTATTTAAATATGATATTATGGTATAATCCAAAATAAAGGAGTAGTATAATGAGTGTTTTAATACTATATTGAAGACTTTTTGAAAGCATAAGGTATATGAAAAGTGTAGTAAATGTGAGTTATGGATAGATTAAGTATCATCATGGGGCATATTATCCCCAAAAAAGTATATTATTGGGCCCTTTAAAGAAAAATACAATTTAGGAGTCACCCACACAAAATATTCAATTAAGATATGCATTTTAGTTGGAATATATGGGTATTTCAAAAATTGTATAAAAAACTTATCAAGATATTAAATCCTGGTAACCTAGTAGACTAAGTAGGGGTTAATGTTTTTTTGGACTGATTACTATAAAGAGTTCTTTAAGTAATTGAAAAAGAGGCTTATCACTTCACCATCCCTCATATTTCCCACATGTGGTGAACTTTTTATGGTATATAATTATTCTTCAAAGAAGGGATGTGGATGTGTGCTAATGGAGAATGATAGAGTGATAGTATACAACTTATTGTAGTTGAATGTTCATAATCCATAACACCCATCACATAATCTAGAGTTGGATGTTTTGATCATAGAATTGATTGTTTTTTAGAACTATATTAATGGGGAGAAGTTTTAAATAGACGTAGATAATTGGTGGATCAAATATATATTAAAATATACAGAGATCAATACTGAATATTAAAGGTGGTTTGAGCTGATCGAGAACTATAGATACTTAATACACTATCGTCCTATGATTTTAAATAATGTGTAATATGTTCTAAGAATAATGGATCCAAAACCATTTTTAATGATTAAATGAAGAAGGATTTAACCTTCATATACTAGTAAAGGATGGACATGGGGATCATAGAGGAATGAACGTAATTATTCCTTTCTCAAATGATTAACCAACCGTCTCTTCTACATAAGAAAAAATATAATCAAAGAGATGATAAATAAATATATAAGAATGTAGAAGCTATAATAAAAATGAAATCCTCAGAGTTTAAAATTTATAAAGAAAGAGTTTTATGATTTGAGACACAACTACTTGTGATTTCAAATCCTATGATAAAGATTTTTTTTTGAATTATGCACTTAGGTCAAACTTCTCTATCAACCTCTAGATCATGAAGATGTATCGGGATCTCTAAGATAATTATTGGTTGGAAAATAATAATAAGAACATCACATAAAATACAGCTAGGTTTCTATGATTTCTGTAGGTGTAGGATTAAAGGAAAAACTCTAGGGGAATGATGTAACCCTTACACATAACTTCATAAAAATGGGAAAACATCATAAAGTATTTTTTCACTGGTCTTATGATGACATCAAGAGAAAATAATTACATATGGGTTATGGTGGACTCTATTCTAATGGATTGTAATTTCATTGAAATTTTAGGGGACTTATCAGTTGATCAATATTCAATGATATACACCATAGAAATTTTTTGGCTTCATAGAACACCATTATTGATTATATACGGCTAAGAGCCGAGATTTACCTCTATAATATAGAAGTGTATCCAATATTATCTAAACCCTATATTGATGTTCAATACAAACTATCACCCATAAATAGATACCCAATCTCAGAATACTATCAAAACACTATAATACTTATTTGGAGCATGATCAATAGACACAAAATGGGGATGATATTAACATATTTATTTGGTTGAGTTCTCCAAAAATAATATTTTCCACTCAAGATCCATCAGACTTTGAAAATACCTCTTTGAATTCCATTTTTGGGTCATAGAAGATTTTGGATCTTGGTAGATAATTCTAATTCTTGATTGAGATTCTTAGAGAAGCTGTTTTTGGTCATGAACTCTTGGAGAGAATGATGAGATAATTCATGTTATTCAATTTGTTCCCCCAGAAATATAAATCTTTTCATGCTCCATTACTTTAGTCCCTATTTGAGAAATTTAAGTTTGGTAATGTATTCCCTAGGGTTATTGTTTCCATCAAAAGATTTCCATGTCTCACTAATAATTTTACTGCGATCTAGTTGAGTTCACTTAGAATTGTAAAATTTTAATAGAAGAGGGTTTATTCACTCTTTTCATAGACTGTTCAAAAGAATAAGATGATGATCTGAGTAGTGTGTATCTAGATTAATACATGATAAGAAACTCCAATTGATAAGAGAGCTTTCATTGATAAAAGATGTATCAATTTTTCCATCCTTAACACCATCAATATGTTTTCTTTACCAAGTAAAATTTTCCTCGATGAGATTGTTCTTGGTAATCTGGTTAAATACTTTTTCAAGAGAGGATCTATGGTGCATGAGACAATTGCTAAATTTCTTTACCTACTACCTAATGTGGGAAATTCTTGTGACATCATCCTATTCAGTCCAATCTCTTTGGTTAAAACCATTCAAAAAGTAGTCACCAACATTCTCTCCACATGTTGTCCAAAATATTACACAAAATTGTATCTTGGAACCAATTTAACTTCATGAATGGAACGGATATTCAATAAAATCTTCTCACAGCCTCAGAGTGTGTAAATATTATTAAGAAACCATATAAGAGGTGGTGATGTTTCTCTCAAGATAGCCCTAAGAAAATACTTTGATATAATGGATTGGAAATTTATTGGAAACATTATACATTACTTCTCATTTGATATGAAATTTATTCTATGGATCATAATACTTCATGGTTTAGCACACTTATCCTTTATAATAAATGGATTACTGGTTGGGTACTTCACCTGCACAGGGTTCTTAGAAAATGTTACCCTCTCTATGTGATCATCCTCTATATTATTGAAGACTATATTAGTATAATGTTCATTAAAAGGAATCAAAAAGGTGAATTGAAGACTATTAAAGCTACTAGAGGTACCTCCACACCCTACCATATATTTTTCACTGATGACCTCATTGTTTTTATCCAGGGAGAAATGAAAACACCCAAAATATAAAGAATGCCCTCTCATACTATGAAAATGTATCAGGATATGAAATCCTCTGGGGGAAATAATTTATTTAATTTGTAACACACATTTATCCATAAAAAAATAGAAGCATTCTTAAAACTCTTTGTATTAAAGAAGGCCATCTTCCCTTCGACTAATTGGGTGTCCCCCTATTTTGGGGTAGGCCCAAATTTTCTTTCTTCATTAAAATCTTGATTGAGATCAAACTAACTTTGTCTTCATGGAATGGTAAAACACTTTCAATGGCATAGAGAATCATCCTTTCCAAACACATCGTAATCACTAAATTGGTTTACCCATTCATTGTGTATGTTTGGACGATCTCCCTGATCAATATGATCAAATCTTCAATGCGGAACTTCATATGGATAGGAAATCTCTTGAAGAATAAAGAATCCACATTATCCTAGAAAAAATGTTGTGTCCTCGAAAAAATGATTCCTACCTTACAACCTTGGGGGCCTCCATAAAAAAAATATAGAATATTTCAATCATTCCATCTAAGAAAAATTCATATAGAATCTGTTCAAGACCAAATATAAATAGTTAAAGATGTTGAAAATAAGAGTAATGGAAAAACTAATTTCTGGAAAATTGCAATACATGGAATCCTCAATATGGCTTTGTCTAAAAACTATGTTTGAGAAGATGCATAATAAATCTAACTGGCTTGTGAACCCCGAAATTTATCTAATATTTTTTCTTCATAAATGGATAGATTATCCCCTTATGAATAGAAATGAAACATTAATTCAATCAATTTATTAGAATATCACTATCTGAGACCAACTGAGACACACTAATCACCTCTCAGAAGATCTCCAAGATGAAATTTCACATCTTGTCTTCATTGAAAAAGATGATTTTATAGTTTGGGAACTGTCCCCAAGAGGCATGATAGATTCCAAATAATTATGAACTCACAATATGCCATGAAACCATAGTTGGATCAGTGATTCTAATAGAATTTGAATGAAACGATCATGATTTTATCTACTTTGAAGAATTTCCAACCTTTTTCTTTCGGTAGATTCTTGTTTGCAAAAAAGATGCATCACACTCTGTTCTAGGTGAACTCTATGTCACCTACACCAAGGGTACATGGAATATATGTTCTTATAATTTGGTACAACTTTATCCTTATGAAATTTATTAATTTACCTATTCTTATGTCAGGATCCAAAAAAGGACATAATTAATAATACGTTACCGGAAATTCTGCATCTTCAATTATCCGGGAAACTCAAAAATATGCTTCATGATGCTTGTGAAGAACTTCTACATGTTGTGTGGCATGGGAGAAACCATGAAATTCTTGACTACACTGCATTTTAATTGAAATAATCATTCTCTGAAATTACTAGGGCCACGCGGAATGCCAGTCAGCTACAAAAAAGGGCACTGTAACAACTCAGTTAGAAAATTTACTATTCTCAAGAGACTTAATATTTAAGATAACTATTCTCCCTCTCATGGAATGCTACAAGTTTTCTGGATTTCCCCATTTTTAGGACAGAAAACATGCAAGACGGATGACACCTCTAAAGGAATACCTATTCCAAAAGGCTTTAGAGTCATCACCCATGATCATAATAAAGTTTTAATTGACCGTATTGATGGACCTTGTGGAAAGTTTACTACCGTTGAATATGAAATGATTTCCATTATTTTTGATATCCACATAGATAAATAAGATAATTGGAATGATTTTTGGTTCTAATGTGATTTGAACACTATTATGAAAGTGGTGAGATTAGGAATCATAAATATTTCATAGAATATCTCTACAAGACAGTCTGAGGGAATGAACATGTTATTTATAGTGAACTATATCATCAATCACACCTTCCATGAAGAAAATGCTCTAGCTAATGCATTTGATACCAAATGAGGGACCAAACACTTTTTCATCCTTGTTGCTACTCTCACTCTTGTCCTTATACATATTCCAAAAAAATTAAAATCCATTCTTTCGGTCTAATGTAACTCTCTATTTTAATTTATTATAAGCTTCAATGAACTAACTCTTCTAAAAAAATAGTTTCCACTGAAGAATCCAAATGGATCCATATGAATCACATTATTGGTAGAGGTGTAGTACACCCAAATTATGGGATGTAGTTATATAAAAAAATATTCTAGGTCCTAAAATGGTTGATGAAATGATATAAAAGTTCAAGACCATTTAGCATCACATTAGGGTTACAAAATTTTGACAAATAAGGTATAACTACAATCATCAGTGAGACCTGAAGTTTGAGTGTAGAGAAATTTTTTCCACTATATATGTCAATTGAAGAGAGTCATGATAATTGGGAATATGGTAAAGCTATGTCTGAAGTACATTATACCGTTTATGATTCTAGACTGCATCAGAGTTTAAGCCTATTGACTTGAAATCCCATAACAGTTTCAAGTACATGATGTATTCCATATATCCCTCTTAATGAAGAAAAATCCAGATCCATCACATATTTTGAATTCAAAGGTGGTATATCTTGAAAATTACCTCTGTTATGAGGAATAGTATACAAGGATCTTGGACCATAGGGATAAAGTTACAAACAACAAGACAACTTAGTGAGTAAAAGTACTCTGAAAAGACAAAAAGTATGAGGTGGGGATTTGGGAACCAGAGGAATCACTAAATAATATGTACCCTTGTGTATTTTCACCCTATTATGAAATATTAATTGTAAATTTATAATTTTTTATGGTGGGAGGAATGTAATGACCAAAAATTTTATCAATTGAATATTCTTTCTGAATATATAACTATATCATATTTAATAATATAATCCTATATAATGACGCCACATTACAAGATAAAACCAACTAAATTTTATTATATAAATTTAAGAATTACATTTTGAGAATAAATTTTTCCATAATAATTGAAATTATTTTAATGGGTAATGAAATAGAAAACAAGATAACAATAATAAGAAAATATTGATCCACTCTATCCCCCCATAATAATCTCCCTCATGAAAAATATTATAGAAATGAATCCAAACATTAGTAATGAAATATATATTTTGAAAATAAATAATATATATATCATTGACATAAAATAAATGTGAATGAAGAATGAATGAAATATGTTGTATTTATATGAAGTAGGGAACCCGTGTGACTATTACAAATATGATCGTTGGAATAACAATTTGACCTTTAGAATAGTAACATGACCATTGTAATAGTAATCTGACCATTAGAAATATTATCTTGATATTATAATACTTTCCTCACCAATGGGAATGGATAATAATATTTATACATATTATAAAATTATAATTTGACATATTTATATTATAATACAAGTAAATAAATGTTTTAAATGGTAAAATAAAGTTTTATATTTTTGTAAAACATAAGTGTTTTATATGAATTTCATAAATGAATAGAAATATTTTAAAGGATGATTATTTTTATTAAATGAGTTTATAAATTAATATTGTGTTGTATTATAATGATAATATAATATTATGAGGCTCAAATATTTTTTAGAGTCAGAAAATTGATCACACCATTAAATTTTTTTTCCAAATAAATAAGGATTATATTTAAAAATTAAATTTCTCACAAGTATAATTTAATTCTTCATAAAATAGATTTGGTTTTTGGAATCTAAACATTGAAAAAAATTAAAAAATTTAATTAATTATTTTTTCATTTTTCTAAAATATTATAATTTTTTTGTAAATAGTGAAATAATAGAAAATACGATATTTAACATTATAAGCTAAATACAAATTTTTTTTGAGTCACAGATTAGGTAATAACCCCCAATTTCAATATCACATACACTATTTACTATATTTAGTCACAATAATCAATATTATTGGATGTCTTTATCTTAAATAACAAGCTAGTGGTAATAATATTCAAATACTCTCCCTATTTTCTTTATAAAAACCACCCCTCACTACCCCTTCTCCTAAAAAATTATATGATTTTGAGCATGAAATAATTCTACCCAATTGCCTTAACAATTATCTCACTATTTTATTAGTGCTTTTGGTATCACCAAATACCATTTCAAGGAGCCTTAAGTGGTATCCTAAGAATATAAACCAAAGGTCAAAGTAAAGATCTCAACTAACCTCTTTTAATTTTATTCTTCTTCAACCACCACCTAGTTTTTCAATCCACATAGACATAGTAACATAATAATAATATATATTATATTATGTTATTATTATGGTTGAATATTTATCTTATAAACTCTATTTATTCATTTCTAAAACAAAAACATTGTTCACTATAAGGTTGGTTCACCAACTCCAGGAACTATATAATTCATTTTTCTCCACCTCATTTAAGGATGTATATAGATATAATATTTTTGTTAAATATGGTTATAATAATATATTATAACTTATTTCATGTTTTTCAATGTTAAAATAATAATTTAATTAAGTAAAATTAATCTATTTACCAATAGTAAGTAAAATGACCAAAATTAAAAACCATATATTGTTAATATTTTTACAAAATGATTTATCTCTATATTATAAAAAATATGGACATTTCGGACCATTTAAATTTCTAATAGGAAGTGAATATTATTTAATTTCATTTCTGAATTTAAAGTTTCATTTAAAAATGACATCAATAATTATACACATGTGACATGACCATGGATCAATGAAACGAGCACCACATGAACTATGAAAATAAGATTTATATCTCACAAAAAATGGACATAAATGAAGATAATATAATTGTAGTAAAAAAAATCATAGAAGGAAAATTTTTATAAAATAATTCATTAAAATGTTTAATTTGATTACTCAACATAAATAATTTTTTTATTAGAAAACCTTTTTATTGAAAAAAGTGAGAAACAACATGTTCACCAAGAAATCAAATACTATAGAATATAACAAAATCATTTAAGACCGGCATAAAAATATTAGATGCGACCTCCATAAATATTTTATAGGAAAAATATGAAACCATTTTATCTAGTTCTTCTATGATAATCTATTCGAAATGAAAATCCAATTTTCCTACGCTAGAAATAACTCCCACACAACTATATTCTTATCATTGTTGATTCTGGTCATAATTAAATGTTTCTTGCTGATCCAAGAACCGTGCTCCTTGTTATTTTTCACTTGAATTGGTCTCCCATTCAAAAATTTTGTATCCTCATTAGATTCATGACTGATCAATACCCTTTCTAGAATCACTTATTTAGTGTGAAAAAGAAGATCCCATTATTTTTCCATGGTTGCTATACCAATATCCATCAATGGATCAACTGAGATCTCCAGTGGATCTTTAACAATTTTAGACTCTTATCCTAATAGCCCCGACTTCCTCTACTTGGATTATAGAACCAACTGAAGGTTTTCCTCTTTCCCCGTTCCCAAAATCACTCCATCCCAATCTGAGGCTAAATCCAACAAAGAACTCTCATGCACCTCAACTCCATCTGCAAAAGATTTGTATCCTCACAAAGAATATTCTTTCCTATATTACTAGGAACCAATTATACATCTTTGTACAAAGGAGATACCTCTGATTTAACCTCTGGCCCTTCAACCTTGTCTTTCCCAATTATCTAGTTACAATGGTCTTTTGTGTATTTGAGTAATCTTTACGGGGTCTGGGTTCCCCCTTGGGAACTAGAAGGTTTCGAGTAAAGAGAATACCTTTATTACATTTTTTTGATCTAGGTATAACCAGGGCCTCTTTCTCATAGTGATCATGGAGTTAATATCAATAGAGGATTTGTGAAGTTAGTATCTGGAAAGTTGGTGCGAATCCACAAAGTCCAATGGGTGATCATCTATTATCGAGATCCTTATTTTACCTCTAGTGTGTTGAAAGGTATCTAGAAGGATTTTTTTCTTAGTTAAGCCTTATCACTACCTTTCATCCATAGATGTATGATCATATAGATCTGAAAATCCAAACTCTTGGAGATTTTTTGCGCTCTTATGTACTATATTTTGGAGGTTTGTGGATGAGGAACCTTCACATGGTTTAATTTTCTTATAATATTACTGTCCAATCAACCAATGGTATATATCTATTTGAATATTTTTAAATATAACCATTCCATTATCTATTGTGTGGTGCTAGGGTTATAGAGGCAACAATTATTGGGTTGGAACTAGTAAAAACTATGATAGAGATGGTTTAGGTAATTCATGAGAGAATGAAAGTAGTGAAATATCATAAAAATTCATTTTATGATCATAGGAGGATATATATAGAGTTCTATGTTTGGGATCCCTTTTTTCTAAATTTTACTTATTATAATAGGAAGTAAATGTTTGGAGGTGAGAGTAAACTTTCTACCTAGTTTTTCAGGACTTTTGAGGTGTTAGATCTTTTTTGAGACTTGGCATATCAGATAATAGTCCCCCTATAAATCAGTTGGATACACAATGTCATTCATGTCTCAAATCTCTTATTTATCTTTATTATGACCCTCATGTCCTCAATTAGGTTGAGATCGATGTTGGTGATGACACAAACTTTGAGGAAGGACCTGTGGAGATCTATGATTGCTAGTAGGAAGTGTTTTATTAGAGTGATATACCCTTGGTTCATGTATTATAGAAGTATGGTGTCATGAGGGAGTGTACATGGGAATGTGAGTTGAAGATGTGTGCTCTATACCCTAAGAAATTTGATGCTTAGATATTATCTTATAACATTTTTTGGTTTTTGGATGTGTAGATTTCTAGTTATGAGTTGGTTTCCTCTTGTTTCTTGTTGTGTCTTTACTCTCATATGAGAGGTATGTCCCCCAGGAAAGCGTTTTGGAGATTGTTATACTTGTTTCATGGGTTTTCACTATTTTCATTTGGTTTAGGTGATAAAGGTCCTGAGATAGTGAGATCATTGAGAAGTATCTTACAGGGAGGCAGTTTGGATGACACCTTTTCATTTTCTC
The DNA here is from genome assembly GCA_963277665.1 of Viscum album. Lineage (NCBI taxonomy): Eukaryota > Viridiplantae > Streptophyta > Magnoliopsida > Santalales > Viscaceae > Viscum > Viscum album. The sequence continues at coordinate 741,180,523 of OY728137.1, forward strand.
TATGGGTTTAATTTTATATTCATAAGCATGATAAGTTTTTGAGAGGAATATAAAATTAGCACCTGAATCCATGTAATTAATACCTTTGTGATTTTATAATGCTTGTGGTTCTCAAGGAAGGCTTGGAGTGAGCCTAGAGGGGTTTGGCTGCTAAAAGGTTGAAGTAGGGAGAATACACAATATGTACTTGGTTTATGCCATGTATTCGATGTTCATATCTTTTTAATGATGGTTCATGGGGTGCATTAAGATGTATAAAAATTCAAGGTTAAAATGTTTGACATGATAAATTTTATTTTGAGATATAAAACCCAATATTTACATGATGTATAACCTTTACACGCTGTATAAATCCCCCATGTAATTTATCTTTAAATATAGTAGCAGATTAGGTTTTCTCTAAGTCTTATGACCATTCTCCTATTCTAGGTGATCCAACAACCCTCTGTTATTTGTTATTTGATTCCATCAATATGGGATGATCCTTGGGATTCTGTCTTTTATTTGTGGTGATCCAAACTTTTTTTGGGAGTGGTTATCCAAATTGAAAACTTTGTGCCATTCATTTTCAAAGAACGTTGAAAAATTTTAGGTAGGTTATTCCTTTATTCTCTTTTATTTACAAAAAAATCATAAATTCATCATGATTTATCCCTTTAGATTGTAATGGAATTGACTGAATAATATCAAACTAGATTAATGAAATTGGATTACAATCACATGTCTATGTTGATGCTTTATACCATTATAGCAGGTTGCATATTGATTTTATAGGTAGTGAGATATCTATGCTAGGATTTGATAAAACATTATTATGCTTGGGGTGGTATGTTAAAATTGGTAAATAACATAAATCCAGAATTAATTAATAGTTTATTTTCTGAGGAAATATAAGTAGGGGAATGTTTCTGATCCACATTTTTTTGTTATTTGATAATAATACAATTTATTTAATTTTTTTGTTTAATTGAAAATGATCTTACATGTGATCAATGGAATTGATAAATAATGTGAAGAATGTTTATTCTTGTTGATAATAAATAAAAGTATTGTTGAATGAGAATGATACTTTTCATAGTTTGATGAAACTAGTTTAAATTCTAGAGGGCATGTTGAATCTTATGATAGATTATTATATCTGTATGCCTTAGGTTTCCCATAGATGGAACCTATGAATAATGAATCAGTAAATTCAAGATGGAATAAGAAATAGTTGTATGATAAGTATAATTTATTGGGTCTTAGATTACCATATGATTAATAAGGCTGAGTGCCTTGAGTTTAGTGCCTTCATACATTGTTTCTGTGTGAATGTTGGATTCCATGTTTGAGGTCCTAGATTGATCTGTTGGTCATGCTTCCTTGTTTGTTTCATGCTACATTTTGATGTGATCTGGATATGAGCCTTGTGTAATGATTCTAGTATGGTTTAGCCAGGAATGGAAGATCTGATATTGGGTGGGGAGGCCATGATGTGATATGAGCCTAGTATGGATAATCCTGGTATGACTGATATGATATAGGTAGGGAGTCCCAGATGATATGGTAGTATTTTAATATTGTGATGGGGAGATTCCTTAAGATATGAATGTGGGTGTCATGTATGGGACTAGAGACAATGGAATTGGTAAAACTTGTTCTTACCCATTGATGAGTTACCGAGAGTTGGTATGCTTACTTTGGAATTTGTTTAATGGTGATGGACGGGTTGCTAGTTTTATATGTATTCCCTTTCCCACATCTTAAGGTAGATGAATGTTCTTTTTTTTTCATTTTGGTGTTTGATTAGTATGGTATTTTTAGAGTACCTATTTTATTGAATGATGGTAATAATAAATAAATAATTCTTAATCCACAGGGTTGGTTGATACTTTAATGGAAATACAAAACGATGATAATTTTGTTAAACCATGGACTTGGGTTGGATTTTTCCTAAAGGACATGAAATTAATTTAAATAAATTATGTAATGTAATGTGGAATAATTTAATGGTTAATTAAGGTTTAATGAATTAATTAATGGAAGGGAATGTTTAAGATAAAATAATTAACTATATTGAGATCTTCTAAATTCTTGTATGATTATAGAATATCTGGCCTTAACAATGGAAGTTGAGAGTCCAAGAATTTTTTTTGTAGGTTAGTATAAGACTAGCATAGGATCATTGTGTGGTTGTGACCATTATTATATTTTATATGTTCTATAATTTCATACACCTCCCCACCATTGTCCATTAGGAAAAATGACACCGAGTAGACTTTGGGAGGGTGTTTTCACTAACATCATGGTGGGATGATGGATGGATGACTACCCTATCTAGCCTAAATCTCATCTCCTTATAGTCACTTTATTTGAATGCATGGAGGTTAGATTTTCCATATATGTGTGTAGAGGGATGTGATGGACTGTGGTTATTTCAAACAAATATATTATTAGACATAACATATAAATTATAACTATATGTATAATGTGTATAGGTTGTGACAACTAGAGGTACTTACTTGGGGTATGGGATGTAATAGATTGAGGTATAATAGAAGATATTTGATATAAGTCATACGGTGTATGGTGGATACCAGAAACAACATGGTTAATATATATGGTTATTTGATATGGGGGGATGTGAAGATGGGATACACAAGTTATATTGTGATTCCTTTTCCAGGTGTCTTTAGGATGACATACATTTAGAGAGAGATGGATCAGGATGTGCGATGCTTGGGAAGAGTGGGAAACCATTAGGGAAGTGAGAGTGGGGTATACTTGATGTTTCACTATTATAAAATATACTATCTTGTAGATAACAATTGGTGAGATTTATCCATGGAGAGTATGAGAAATTAGTATACCTATTTAGGTGATTAGTAAGTTTCACTTTTGTTCAGTATTCTTTATCACGATTTATTTATCTTTTTTTATGAGAGGATAAAGGGAGGATCTGACCAAGAATACTGTTTTTCTCACCCAACATATATTTAAACTGATTTTTTGGTCATCTAGAGTAGGTGGGATATTGGGATAGATATTATTAGCTTATGGTTTCTCAGGAGCAGTATGAGCTTCATGTTCCCTACTGTCTTTATCATTTTCTTAATTATAGTCATTTTTCCATTTATTTCAGTACTGTATGGAATTTCATGTTTTCACTTGAGATTTATTTATATATATTTCCTCCTAGGTGTTTATTCTTTTATCTATATTTTATATATATCTCTCTCTATATTCAACATGTTTCTCTTAGAGGTCAATTCCCCACATATTTTTTTTAGTATACCCTCATGACTAGTCGCCAACTTGGGGATTACTAGAGGTAGGATTCATGTAGTCACCATCTCTCTCCCCTTATTGTGGTATCATGGTGTTGAGTTGGTTATGGAAATCCAAAATCAATATTCATAAATGGAGGAGCTGTATCACTCTATTTTACAATTGTCTCTTATCTTATACTGTTTTCATACCAAGCATCTAAACACATAATAATTAATTTATCACTTTATGTATTCCCACAAAAAGTTATTTTTAAGTCCTCAAAAATCTTGGTACAACCAATATTTTTATATATGTTTAAGTTATGATCTTCATCTAGTAATTCCATCTTAATCTTAGCATTGATGGTACACATATTCTCATTCAAAAAAAAAATAAACACACTATCTTTATAGATGAAGACTATCGATGTCCCAAATTTCAAGGATTTAATAATCATTTGTAATCCATTTTAATTTTAATTTGACCACATTAACTTCTTTAGTGAATATGGTTAGGAAATTAATCATAAAATTAATGATGTTTTTACTTCCTTAATAACTACCATGTCTGTATTTTCTAAATCTATGAATATTGGATCCTTCTCCATCCCCATAATAGATTGGAATCCTTGATCCTTTATAATCAATGAATCAACATGCTTGTTTTCCTTCTAAGTGTGGAAGGTTATTATAGAATCATGTTCATTTAATTGTTCTAACCATCACCTATGTCTCATTTTTAATCTCTTTATACGTGAATATGTGCTTTAATTTTTTTGATTAATATATATGTCACAAATTTCAACATAAAGATTCTGTATCCATATCTTTAAATAAAAAATTATGGATATCAAATTGAGTTCATTAGTTATATAGTTTCTCTAATGGGTTTTCAATTACCTTGATTCATAAAAAATAATTCTATCATTCTATATAAGCACACACCAATGTCATTTCTTTAATACAACATAAAAAGTAAAAAAAATTCTTTCCAGATGGTAAGGTTAATACTAGTGCATAGATCTATATTTTCTTAAATTCCTAGAATACTTCATCACATTTCTTAGAACCTGTGAATTTGACCACTATACATGTCAGCTTGGATAATAGATTAGCTTAGTAGTAAATTTATATAACAAGTTATGTATAGTAACTAGCTACAAAAAAAAACTATATATCATAGTTTTATTCATTTTCATAGACCATTATTTGAAAGTCATTATCTTTGTAGGATCAACTAAAATTACATCATTCGAGATAATATAGATATGAAAATAAACTTATTAAAGAAAAATTCAACACTAACTAAATTCCCTGTGTAGTTCCTTCTCCCATAGGGTATTAAGGAATAAAAATAAATGGAATCCATCCTCCTTATAGAACATAGAATATACCAAGATATAATAAATGGTAACCACAAAAAATTTATAAAAGTAATCCTTGAAAACAATAGTCATTATATCCATGAATACTAATAGTTTATTTTAAACTCATGTAATTAAAGGAGACTCATAATGAAAATATAAGATATGAAAATACATCTTTGGTATATAACACTTAACGAATTTTAATTAATGACTACTAGAATGAAGATCAATATGTGGGAAGTTATAATCTCATAAGAGTTAATTAAACATATTAGAAATTTGATAAAAATAATAATTATTCTTTGTAGTGATAGTATTCATTTCTTTATTATCAAGTCACAACCTCATAGACTCGTCTTTATGTTTCAAAATCTAGATAGGTTTTCCCCAATGTGAATCACTAGGGATTATACATCCTTTATCAAAAAAATATTGTATTTTTTTTCTTTAATTACAAAAATTATAATTGATCCATTAAATATGTATTTTACATCAAGGTTAGGTTTAATAGAGAACTCGACTTTAGGGTCAGGTGGAGATCCATGTAGATTCTAGGAAAATATATCAATATAATCTTTCATAAACGATACATAATTTATTATAAGGTTATAATTCTCATTAATTGATTCATTTTTGTAAATAATTTTATTTATATTACACATTAGAGGTGGTTCTCATAATTAATCCTCCAATAATGTAATATAAGGATATATTTAAAGGAAATACTATGTCTCATGGAATACAAGAAACACAACATCAATCTTAAATGAACAATGAAATATTATTATATATATATATATATGAAATTTATAACCAAGAACATAAATTGGTGGGTATGAATAGGAATAAATGATTTATGAAATTAATATAAAGTTCCTATTCAATATAAATTCATTGGTAAATTCTAATAAAATAATTACTTAATTTTTTGTAAAGGAATTTTATTCCTCAAAAATATGTTTTTTTTTCAAAAATGGGGTTTTTATTTTTGAGTAAATATTATAATTAGTTATTGTAAATTTTATAAAATTTAATTGAAAAAATTAATTTCATTTCAAAATTCAGAATATAATAATTTTTTTTGGTTTAATTTTTGAGTATTTTCTAAAAATATTAATTTTTCAATGAATAGTGAAAAATAATGATTTTTATTGAAAATTATTTTTATGTATTTAAAAAGTAAAATAATATTTTTGATATGTTTTAAAATTTAATAAGTTAATTTTAATTTAATTTTGTTAAAATATTATTTTTTAGGTGAATTTTATATTTGAATTTATTATAATTTTTTTATATTTAAAAAGGATATTTTTTTTAAATAATATTAATTGCGATTTTCTATTGAATTTTAAATTATATTATACAAATTTTAGGTTTTTAATTTTTTAAAATTGAATTTGTAGTTATAATTAGATAGTAATAATTTAGTAAAAAGTTCACTTTATTTTTTATCAATATGAATAGTACCCTGAGTAATTTTTGTTACCACAGTAGGGGATAAATTAGGTATTTATGATTAAAAATAAAAAGAAAAGGACTATAAAATGACCATAAAACAAAGATTAATATTATTGGATGATTAAAAATCATACATAACAATCCATGATTTTTTATATGGAATTTTCGGGAAATTTGGTTGAGGTTATTAACTTTATAGTATTTTATTTAAAGAATAGTCAAACTTGTCACACTCTTGTTTTTTTATAACAAAGATATTTATAATATTGGGTTAACTAGAGTATATGTTAGACTATAAATATTATTTGGAAATATATAATATTTATATTCATCATGGTAATTTATTTTTAATTTTTAGGGAAAAAAATAAATACCTTAAATGGTTACACAACGACGGTGCAAAAATTATTCAATTAATGTAAAAATAAAACAAATTATATTAAAAATATTATATCAATATAATTTTAGATAAATAATTTTATATATGAATTTTGAAGATTCCCATGAATTTTTTTAGATATAATAAATTTTCTTTGATTTTAATTATTTTTTTTAATGTTATTAAATTCAATGTAATGAATAGTTCTAAAAATTTTCATTATTGAAATATTAAAATAAATAATAATAAATAAATGATACAAAATTCCTAAAAATATTATATTAATCTGAATTTATATAATATAGTTTTTAATATTAACCGTGGTCCATTTATGGGCCTTTTGTCTGTTTATTTTAACTATCTTGACCTTTAATAAAAAACGCTTGTGGTCATGGTAAGTCTAAAAAGTGTTAACGGGGGGATAAAAAAAAATTTAAGGTTAAAATTGAGACATAAACTTGTAATAAAATTATTGTATGAAATTATTTCTTCCAATAATAATCCTATATTCTAAATAAACTACTTTTGATCTATTTGTAATTGAAAAGTAATTTATATTATGTTAATATTTAGAGTAATTCAAAGATTTCCCCTCCCCTCTCTTATAAAAGGGAACCACATATTCCCATTTAATCCCAAAACCACCATTCTTGTGTTTCCATACTACCCCCTCGTGAACCCATATAATTCAATTTCAATCATCATCTCGAAATACTTGTCCTAATGATAGATTTAGTTTTTATATGTGATATTAATTACATAATTTTCATTGTTAAAATATCATATAACACATAGTTTCTTACATTTCCATACACTAGAAAATGATATCATCATTCGTGCATACGTGTAGAATACCACCTCTATGAAGTGATGTGATTTATTTTTCATCACCAAATCATATTGATTATATTTATAAAAAATTTAAATAATTCATATTATATTTTTAATATTGTTATCACTTTATAAATATTAAATATTACTTAACTTATTTCCACTGTGATCGTTGAAAAATGGAATCCTTAATCACGAGTATGTATGGTGTACCATATCCATGATTGTAATGTTCATTTTTAACCATATTTAATGGTTGGACATAAAAGTATAATTGATTTATAAAAATTATACTTTTTAAATTATTATTATTCTTTAGATAATTTATGAATGACCACTTTTACCATACTCAACATACCAAAGTAAACTCTACTATATAAGATGAATATCATCAAAACGCCCAATGAGAAATTAATTGATTAAGTAATTATAAATAACAGGTTATTAAATTAAATAGAAGAATAATGAATTTGAAAAAGGTTCTTCTAAAATTATAAAATAAATATAATTTTTATTCAGGAATATAATTAATGTTCAAGATGAGTCATAATCAATGTAATAGTATTGCTTTAGAAAAACATCTTTTAAAGTTTCCTTTAAAAGTCCATTTTTCTTCCATATCCATATTTCATAAAAAAAATTATTTAAATTTTTTTTAAAATTATCCTATGATTTTTTGAAGTAATTTTTACCCATGTATGAATTTTTATAAATTGGTTTTAAAGTAATATATATTTTCATTTTCCAAATGAGGAACTTTGTGACTTTTCCAATATAAGTATAAAAGAATGTTTTTCTAACTTATACAACATGAGTATATTTTTCCACTATGATGAATAATTTTTTAAATCTTACTTTTAATGAGTGGAATATTATTTTCAATGGAAATTTATTCATTCACATTTTCAATGTTTTATTAAAATACGTGTTTTCAAAATGGAAAGGCTATTTTGATATCCCCGACTATTTCTCATATGTGAGTTAAAAATGTTTTTATAATGTTTTAAGATGAAATAGTTCATGTATAAAATAATATATATGGTGTATAAGAATTACATCTGAAATTGGTGTGCCTAATACAATTTCTTCAGAGGGATTTTTCCCATTCTAGATCATGGGTGATCTCAATATAGCTTATACATTTGGTGTGACCCGATAGCTCCAGGTGAGCCTGTTACAGCTTTCGGTTCCCCTAGATGATGCTCCAATGCATTGGTTAAAGTACCTTGTCCATTTAGGAATGTGGGAGGGAGTTAGATTATGGATTCCAATAGATTTAAATAGTATGTAGTTATTTTGACATGGGTTAAAATTAGGTTATGATTGGCATGATCTTAGTTTCCGAAAAGTATTTTTATTTTATTTCAACAAATTATTATGGGTTTTCTTGTAAAAAAATGTGTGTGGGTTTCATGTGGAAATGAATTATTCAATTTTCCAAAAGATCATTCTAGTATTGGTAAAAATTTCATAGGTGATCCAATATTTCCATTTGATGTTGTCATATTTGGTTGAAAAAAATGGGTCACATTTATAATTATTAAAGACAAAAAATAAAATGTATAAGTCCGGATCCTTACAACTGGTATCAGATCATGGTTTACATACCATTAGAGGATAAGATTTTATTGGAGAAAATGTTTATAGTTATTATAACTAAAATAGTTAGTATGATAGGGAGAATGATTGTTATTTTGGATGAATTGATAGTGTTTGAGATAAAATGAATAAGGATATCTTTTTATTTATCGTCCTTATAAGATGGTATATTATGATTTTATTGATATGCCCACACTAATATTTTTGTTTTAGTAAATTGATGGATCTTGCAGGAACCAATGAAACAATAGATGTGAATGAAAATGTAGTGGCTCTGTTATTGAGTAAGTGAACAAAATGGGCTCTATAGTGATAAATATCTTGGTTACTCTTTACCATCTATATGGAGAATTGATTAATGACTTGAAACTATTTTAGTTATCTAATGTATCAAATACATGGTAAATGAAGCCTTATGGATGTTCATTTTGTAATGATCATAAATGTAAATAAATTTTATGAACTATGTTTCTAGAATATAGAAAGAAGAACCCATAAAAATTTATTTAATTAATATATGTATTATATGTGTAAAAGGAGGTCATTAATAAATAATATTCCAAGAAAATTTATGTGTTCTGTTTACTCCAATAAGTGGAAATGAGTTCTTCCCTAGGTATCAATTTAACATTTTAAATGTGTAGAGAATAGTCATTATGCAAATCGATGTCCTATAGGGAAGGCTCATCGATGGTATTGAAAAATCCATATAGAATACTATTTATAAATACCTAATTCAATTATTGTTTAAGATGAGGGAATTTCAAATTACATATGAAAGGTACAAATTATTTTTTGGATTATTATTTGAAATTTTAAAATCATAGGACACGATTAATTTGTTTTAGGAAATATGTCTTATGGATAAATATTAAAAATAATTTTTAAGGGATGTTAAATAACATAGAATGATTAATGTGTCTACAGTAAGGATTTATGATATAAGGGTAGATTTAACAATGATACTATGTTAAAAATAATTAAAACTCTTTTGATGTTTGGAGTACTTTTGGAGAATTTTATTTAGTTTTAATAGATTTTTTGAGATATATTTAATACTAATTATTATAATTTAAAAAATTTATTTAAGGAGAAGTTTTTTTTCATTGAGTTGAGTTTAAAGAAATGGATAAAATTAAGCGTTATATGTTCTTATATTTTGAGTTAATTATGGATTTTTTTGGGATGAAAATTAAAAGGTATGAGATAACATTTTTGATAAAATGTTTCTTTAATATTGAATATATTAGAGTTATTTTTGAGGATGTATATCAAATTTATAGGAATTGTGTGAGGATTATATTTTAGAAAAAGGATAACCTGTAAGCTAGGTGATAACCTGTAACTCTTGAAAATGTTGCTAGGCTTTAACTCATAAGTGAAAGGAAGAAAGGGTGCATTAACTAACACTAACCTATGTGATGTCCTAATTATTATATCATTGTTTTAATTTATTTAGACAATCTAGAAAACATAGGTTATGATAATTTTGGGAAAATATGTTTTTCATAAAGATAACCATGTGATAGGAACTGGATTTGGTGATTAAGTGATTAATGGTTTTATGGGATAAGGTCACTATAATTTTGGTGCGCATTCTATGATTATGGTAAACATAATTATATGGGAATTTATTTGAGGAAAAAAGTTTGAATTATATTTTGGAATGATATATGATTTTAACATGGTTGTATTATAATTCATGTAATTTATGCAAATAATTATCATATATTGGAGATTATATGATTTATATATATAATTGGTGGAATTAAAAATTAAGAGCGACTGAAATTATTTGTATATTAATGTGAAATTAATCATGGATGAATATGTGATCAAATAATTTTTATTTTTATGTTTCAGTAACTCTCTAGATTATTTTTAATAATTTTAAGGATAGTTATTTATTTAATTATGTAAGTTTAACTTTTAGTTTTAATATTGAATTTATAAATTTAAATTGTTTTCTTTGAATGATGGTTTATAAATATTGGGAATTTTCTTTTCTTTCTATAACAATATTTTTTTGGTTAATTTATAAATATAGGAGGGTTAAATTATTTATTTTTTCATTATATTATCAATTATAAGTGTATTTTAGTGATTCAAGAAATAAATTCATCTTGAATACTCATTATTCAGAGACAAAAGATAGGTTCCTCACTCAAATTGACTAAAAGATGAAATTATTCTTGAAAAGTAGGTATATTTAATTATATTCCTAGTCTAGTGAGTAAAATTGTAACTCATCATTAGGTAATGTATTTTGGAAGAAAAACATTATGTGTTTACGTTTCATAACCAGAAATCAATGACCTCTTAACCCATCAAAGACATACAATTTTGTGATGGTTAAATTTATCCGGATCATGTTCTATATCACTCTCTAATAGTCCATGGAAGTTATTTTCTTTTCCATTTCCATGTTTTAACTTCCCAATTATGTTCTCATACTTGGAAACCTTCATTGCATAATGCTATATGACCTTCATACTTCACTTTCTCTACATTCAAGAGAAATTTTTATTTACACTTTTTACGATGCGGGTTTTCAACAAAAGTATTTTGAGAATAGAAACCCTCGTTATAGAGACCAAATTAATATTGTAAGGTAGAAATTTAAAGGTAGGATATAAGATCCCAATATTTTAAAAGGAATTACTATGTTCAAAAGTGTATATTGAACACAAAACTGATAATAAACGAACAATAAAATATTATTTTTTAAATGATACTCTTATAACATATCCATTAAATTGGTGGATAGAATAGAAATAGATTATTTAAAAAATAAATATAAAGGTCCTATAAAATATTTATAAATTTTAAGAAACATATAAAATAATAAATTATTTTTTAGAAAATTCATTTTATTATTCAAAAATACATTTTCTTCAAAAATACATTTTCTTCCAAAATTTGGTTTCTTTATTTTTATGAGTGAATATCATAATTATATTTTTGAAATTTTGAAAATATATCTGAAAAAATTAATTTCATTTTTAAATTAATCATGTTAAAATTATCTTAGGATGAATTGTTGATAATTTTCGTAAAATATTGATTTTTCAATGAGAAGTGAAAAATATTGATTTTTATTGATATTTATTTTTAAGTGTTTATGAAGTAAAATACTATTTTCTATTATTTTTATAATTTCATTAGTTAATTTTGATTTAATATGATATAATTATGTGTTTTTAACTTTATTTTATACTTGAATTTAGTATAAAAACATTTTATATTTTTATATAATATTTTTATAAAAATAGGTTTTAATTGATCTTTTCTAGATTATTTTTTAAATTAAATTATGAATCTTATGTTTTTTTTAAAAAATTGATTGAATACTTGGAATCGTGTGGAATTTTTTTTAATATTTCCCTTTTATTTTTGGCCAATATGAATAGTAACAATAATAATATTTGTCCCCACGATAAATGGTAAATCATGTAAATAAAGATAATAATAAAATGATAAATATTAAAAAATGACCATAACAATTCCCGTAATATTATATTATAACTCTATTTCATCCATAATAATCCATGATTCAGTTATATAAAATTTTTATCCATTTGGATGAGATTATGACATTTATAGTATTTTATTTCAAGAAAAGTAACACATAACACACTCTTGTTTTTAATAAATAAAATATTTTTAATATGTGATTAATGAGAGAATATGTTAAACTATAAAAATTATCTTTAAATATAAAATATTTATCATGATAATGGTAATTTATTATTAATTTTTATCGGAGAAATAATAACTTTAAATGCTTATACAGTACTGATTTAGTAATTATTCACTTAACGAAAAAATAAAATTAATGATATTAAAAATATTTAAATTAATATAATTTATGATAAATTATCTAAAAAACTAATTTCATAGATACAAATAATTTTTTTTATGTACATTAAAATATTTTAAGCTAATTTTACTAATTTACATGATGTTATTAATGTCAAAGTAATGAATAGTTCTAAAAATTCAGATTATTTATTTTTTAATATATATATATATATAATATTTCATTAAATAATGTAAATATACTATATTCATACATATTAATATAATTGGGTTTATTATGTCAACTATGATCCATTTATGTAATATTGTTTCATTTATAGTAACTATATTGACTTTTAATGAGTAAAAAACCTTTTTGTCACTATATGTTTAAAAAGGGTTAACGAGAGGTAAAAAAATGATACGCGTAAAAATGTGAATGAAAATTGTCCAAAAATTATTATATGATATTTTTTGTATCCATAATCATCATAAATTCAAAATAAGTATGTTTTACGAAATTTTTAACTTTAAATTATTTTATATCAATTTTAAATTTTGGGGAATTTCCAGAGTTCCCCTAACCTTTATTATAAAAGGAAACCGCTTCTTGTCATTTATTCACACATAAAAAACAATTTGTGGAAGAAATTTTCTAAAAAAATAACTTTATAGAATATTATCCCCAATTTTTGAGGTCACATATTAGGTACAACACCAATGTTAATGGTCTTAAGGTGTTAAGAAAAGGGGGCTGATTGAAGAAGTGGCATTATTTTTAGTCAAGCGATTATTTTTATTTATTCATCCACCTATATAAAATATTATTAAACAATGATTATAAAATAAAAAAAGAATATTAAATACACTAAGTTTTTTTAATGAAAAAAACTACATGCATCTACTATTCTATGAAATGGGATTTGAAACAATCATTCATGTGTTTGTAAGACTACCGCCTTACAAACCATGAAATTATTTTTCCATAACCATCTATAAAGAGTATTTATAATGATAGATTTAATATATATATATATACATATAAACAAATTATATTCAAAAAATATTTATAATTATGAAAATATAATATAACATATATTATCTTACCTTTATATACACTGGAAAAAGATAACATCGTTCATGCACACGTGTGGACTACCACATCCAAAGAGAATTACAGTCCATTTTTCATTACCACATCATATAGATAATAAATATAAAAATATTTAAGAAAGTATTATGATATTTATGATATTATTATAATTATATAAATATAAAATAATACTTACATTCTTTCTATAATGATCATTGAAAAATGTAGATGTTAATTATGCATACCTATGACCTATCATATCTATAATTCTATCATAATTCATTTTTCATATCCATATTTAATGGTTGTATTTAAAAGTAAAATTTATTTATTAAAATGAAAATTATTTAAAACTTATTACTTAAGAGATGATGGAATAATGATCACTTTGACCATATTCAACCTTCCAAAGTCATTTCTAACATATAAGTCGAATATCGTCAAAACACTCGATGATAATTTAATTGATTTTTTAATTATATATAACATTGTATTAAATTAAATAAAGTAATAATGAATTTGAAAGGATCTTAGGAAATTATAAATCTAACATAATTTTTTTATTTAGGAACAAAACAATGTACATGATGAGTTGAACTCAATGTAAGGTGAATTATATAAAAAGATAATCTTTTAATGTTTGTTTAAAACACTATTTTCCTTCCATATCAATAATTTATAAAAAAATTGAAATGGTTTTTAATATTATACTATTATTTTTAAGTTCTTTTTTACAAATTTTTTAATTTTTACAATTTTTTTTGAAATGAATATTTTTTCATTTTCAAAATGAGGTGCTTTGATAATTTTTTGAAGAAAGTATGAAATGATTTTTTTAACCTATACGAAATGTGAAGGTTTTCCTTCCATCATTCCTAATATTCTATTTGAATAATCCTTTATGATATTATAATGTTATTTTCAAAGTAAATATTTTTATTTTTATTTTCATTCTTTTTTAAAATAAGTTATTTCAAAATGAAAATGGTATTTTGAAATCTAAACGTGTTTTTAGAATGGGTATTAAATGGGGTTTTCAAAATTTTCATAACAAAAAGGTGAAATAAAATAATGTTTTATAAGTTAATTGATAATTATATGTGAAATTGGTGAGCCTGATATAACTTATATGATGTTTTTTCTCCATTATACCACAGGGGTGAGCCCAGTACAACTTATGCATTAGGTGGACCCAAATAGCATTGTGTGTTCCCAGATTGTGCTCCAATGCTTTAAGTAATGTACATTATCTTTTTAAGAAATACAGAGGGCTTATTTTAATCCCTAATTAACAAAAAGGAAATCATGTTTTATTAATGTTTTTATATATTGGAAAAAATGATAGTTTATCCAAAGTTTCCACTTTGTAAAATATCACTTTGTTATGTAAGGGTTTTGAAACGACTCTATAAAAATATAAACCTAAAAATTCATTATGTATGTAATTGTTCCAATATTTCGTCTTGAAATTTTATGATTTGGTTGAAAAAAATTGTTTACATTTATCAGTATCAAATCCTTAAATTTAATATATAATGATGATTTCTTAAAAATAAAGTCTCTCCACTAAAAAATGGGATTATATTCTAGCCTTAGAGATTATAATACCCTCCCAACCATAGTAATTTATTATATTATACTTTTAGAGACAATCTATACTAATGACTATGTCAAATTCAACTATTAGTTCTACCAATAAGTTTGTACCTATAGAACCACCAATAATTTAATAGAGATAGAGAAATATAATTTTTTATATAGATTTGAAGAAGGGTTTTTAGCTAACAACTCAATTAACAGTTCATTAGCGATGATTCAATGTTCTTATAAAAAATACAATATTTTAATGAGTGATTGATACCAAATAAAATAATAGATTAATTTGATTCATGTTTACGATCAAAGTATATGCTATGAAATTACTTGGGACCTCGATTCCATTTGCAGTGATGGATTATGATCAAACTCTTCTGGGGTACATTCCCATGAAACATAGAATGTTTATTTGAATAGTTTCCAATATCATTATTTTTCATTAAATAAAAACTAGTGGCCTCTCTATTTACCTTTAGATAATGAGTTTTATGGAATTTATCTCCACACATGAAAAAAAACTCTTAACCCATTTAAGAATTAATCAGGGAATTTTATCCCATGGTATTTTTTTGGGAATTCCACACATCCATTATTTAATATTTCTTATTTTATTTCGCCATGTTTCCCAACAACCATATTCATATTTTGTTTCGATTGGAAGTAAAATACATGGTTTAATCCCTCTTTGTCTTGATGGTTCTACGCAATATCTCATCATATGATTAAAATGTTTGAGAGACTAATTACCTTCAATGTATTGGATTTTGTTTATAAACAAAGTGATCAATCTATATTTTCGGGTTGCAAACATAATTTAAAGAATGATTCACTAATATTAAAAATCCAGTTTCATACTAATCCACAACATCATCCTCTTTTTTTATTAAATGTAGGAATTTCTTTTCAACGTTAGGTATTTTCTCTCAAGGAAAATATTTCTCCTTGAATATCTATTTAGAAGCATTACACTCGATAATTCTTGTCTCTTCAATATTATAAATGAGTTGAAACAATGAAAACCAAAGATATTCATCTCCCACTACACAATATAAAAATAGGATAAACTTTTCCCTCTCACTACATCCGTAAGTAAGAAATATCTTCTATAATGAATGTATTTATTTCTCTACAGTTAGTAGATTAGTGGTTCTATTAAAATATGTAGGATGTTTACACATGAATCTATTCAATAATGTCACACAAATCTGTGGAGAAATAGTTTATTCTATAAAGGGAGGATTATTGGTCCTAAACTAATTCAATTACCAAAATATAGTAACAATATTATCCTCTACAACACTAATATAATTGACCTTATCTAGAGGAAAATCTTTACATTTATTACTAGTAATGACACAATTTCCATTCATTCCATTATGTTCTATTTTTAAATAGTTTCATATACATTATTAACCACATATAAAATAAAGAATTATAAATCATATTATATAATTTATAATCATTTTATATAATATTAAAATATTTATATAATATCATAACGGTTTGTTATAGTCTTATGTTCTAAAAGTATGATCCTCTAAATCAAGTACCTAATGTTTCAACAAAACATTCTCTAATACCATTGAAGAAAATATAAATCCAGAACCCGAGAGACATTGGTTATATTATTACTTTTTATAGAAAAAATATACCACAATACATAGGATCTAGTAGATTAGTTGTATTAGAAAAATTAGACACATAAATGTAAACTACATCACTTTGAAACCTAAAATACAGAACTATATTTTAAGAAAACTTCATTATTTTCCTTTAAAAGTCTTTATGTCACATTCATCAATCTTCATGGTTTCTTAGGTAAATAAAGAAAAATATAATGTGGTGATATTAGATGCTCAATAAGGGGTACTGTATAATAAGCTATTATAGTATAAAAATATACTAAGTTATATATAAGAAATAAATGAATAAAATAATTCCATAACAAGTTAAACCATGAGAATAATATATCTAGGTATTTCATGACAATAAAGATACTAATTTATAATGATAACTAATTTCAAAATTATGAAATTTATATATCTGGAACCCATAAACATACCTTCAAGGCTTCATACCTAGACACCATATAGAAATAGGAAAGGATTATGAAAAATACCCAATTAGAATGTCCCATGCAACCTATTGATGCATTGAGGTGAGAAATAATTTTCAGCCCCAACCATCTCATAAAAAAGTCCATTAGTTCCATCATATTAAGATAATGGATAATAAATAAGTATATTAATGTTCTAAGAGGAAACTCATATATAATTATTTCTATGTAATCAATAGTTTTCCATATAAAAACATGGATATTTGGAATATTAACATTTCCCTATCCATTGGAAGAATATATCTACATACGTAAAAATACCACAATAAAAACCGAAATAATTGGATATGCACAATGTAAGTTAATGGGAAGTAATCAATATAATTATAAAAAGGTATTACTGAAGAGTAATTTCAGGGAATGGGGGTATCAATAGTAAATAATCCAGTATTAAGGTTGATAAAGAGTTCAATAATCAGCCAAAATGTATCCCTGGGGGTGTCAAACCGAATGTATAGTTAATAAAATTAGTTGTGAACCATGTTAAGATATATTTAATACCCAACCCACCTTTTATGTGTTATTTACCCTATGTGAAATTGAGTCGAAGCCTGTACACACATGTTTGTAATAGAATAGTGATATTATTGTTTGGAAACCACATAATGTTTATAAAAAATTAAGATGTTTTATGGATATGGTATTTTTAGATAATTATAAAATCTTACAAAGTAGTATAATGAGATGGCATGGTTTTATATAACTGATAGTATATTAAATAATATATATAAAAATGAGGCATAATTACATTCTCATTGAAAATAAATTGGAAAACATGTACTTGAAAAATAAAGGTGGATTAGGGGTTATTTAACCATACCTTGAAAAGTGGTCTCTTAAATCATGATAAGAACACCATTGAATGATCATATATCCTTAGAGAGAACTTTGAGATAGATCATTAGAGGGAATTCATTCTCAATGAATTTTACGTTGAGATTAATTGGATAATTGAAGTATATTTGTAAACAATGTGGAGAGTTTTTTTATTAATTTCAAAACAGAGGGCTTGGAATATAGGTTAGAAAAATTGAAAACCACTGGACTTATAATGGTTTTATCCCATGATATTTTTAATATTTGGAATGGTATCTAGTAGTTTAATGTTCTAGAACAAAATTAATTTAAAAATATTTTTTGGATTTATAAGATATTCACATCCATAAATACTTTTTTAAATATGAAAATATATTTTTTATTTTAAATATTTTTTTACATGTTTGAAAAATTAATTTTATAATATTAAAATATATTATTTAAATTAGGACACCAATATTTGGTTTATAAATCATTTATAATAGTTATTAAATATTTTCTATGTCATTATGATGTCATAATATATACTGTTTTATCATATGATGTTTTACATTTTTCCCAATTTGTTTACAATCTTAAAATATTATTAAAAAATCACCATTAAATAATTTTGACATACTAATTTCAAAAAGGAATCAACTTTATCTAAATAATATTCTAAATATGATAAATATAATATTTAAACAAAATATATATTTATCGATAAATTTTGATTTCTACCACACGATTATATTTCAATCCCATATAAAAACTACATATGATTGTATAAAATTATTTTAATATATATATGTTTAAATATTGTTATCTACAACATTTTTATGAAAATAAATTATTTAAAATTTTATAATTTATATTAAATTTTTTTTAATGAAAAATTGATATAAACTATTTCCAAAAATACAATTATGTATTATTTTTGTCAAAAATATATTTTCTCATATTCAGACTCTTTTTTTGTGGATTTTATATTTTATATATAAGGGTAAAAAATAAAATAAAAAATATTGTTTTGGTGTAATGATTGTTTCATTTCTAAAAGAATATAAAATTTAATATTACTTACTATGAAGATGAATAACCCCATATCACACTAACATGAGACATAAGTGAATTTTTTGTAATGGTGGTATTTGTTGAGGTGATTTAGCTAACATTTATTTCATAGTGTTCTCTAAAAATTTAATATTATCCCGTAAAAAATTCCAATTGGGTCTTAGTTTTTGAATAATGTATTGGGATTGGTGAAGAGAAAACCCCTGTGATGGCACCGCCCTCCCAAGATTCAATAAATAATATTCATATGGTATGTTCCAACTAGTTACATCAACTATCAATTTTCATTACAGTAGTAGTCCCGACTCTAGTAACCCTGATACGGTGCCTACTTATTACATTGGTATGAAATAAAAGGAATCACACCACCAAATATAAAACTATTTAACAGTACTAGAAAACAAGATACATACAAGAATTATTTATTAAAATATAAATTAAAAACATACCATTTAGAAAAAATTCTTACATCCCTAAAAATTTATTCCAAGATTCCCTCTATATATATTGGGGAAGATAAAAAAATGGAATTATAAAATTCTTTGTAAGGGTTATATACATTAGAACCTATCATGATTGAATTAATTATAATCAATATGTAAGAGATAATAATAAAAAATATTCCATTCAATAATAAAAATAAGTTCCAATAAATCTATGACTGATATCAACATAACAATAAAATGTGTAATGGAAAATAATTTCTCAATAAGTAAATGAATAATTCTTAACATTCATATTCTTACCATAAGGTATTGACCAAGAAATATTGAATCTTACCATCAAGGTCATGACCAATATATCATGCTCATTTTCATGGATTCTCAACCAATAAATAATATATAAATACATAAGGTGTACACCAAATACCCAAGTATTATTACACGATCTTTTATCCTCAGCCTAAAAATAATGTAAACTTGTTTTGTCTAATTAAAATTCCTAATGAATCAAGTGGTTTTATACAACCGTGCCCCACTCATTACTTGAGAATCCTATACAATCATCATATATTGAATAATCAATACAATCCCTTCTCAAAGTGCCTTATAAATAAAAAACTTTCCATATTAAATCAGAAGTATGGAAGATCAATGTTTCTCTAATTTATGAAATTAATTTTTTATTAATACTACTTAGACTAAAACCGTATATTAAAAGAGTGTTTGGTTTAGAAAATATCAAAGTAGTATAAATGATAGTGAATAATTCCATGATAGTTAAAATACAGTAATGGAGGAGAAAATAATTTCCAATGAAATGATGGATTGTGAGAGGGAAAGTGATCATGATAATGCTAAGGACCATTAAAACATAAATATTTAAAGGATGAAACAATAATATTGATTCATTTGGAATAATTTTCTTTATTTAAAAACCAAACAGTTTAAAGAAAGAAAAAATAATAATAAAATAAAAATATTAATAACATATTTCTTTTAATTTTTTCAAATAATGATTCCTTAAATCACTTTAAAAATTATTTTCAATCATTTATCAAAATAAATACTATTTTTTTGATAAAAATTTAAATAAAAATTCTATGAATATTTAGAGTTTTTTCTTACATTAAAATTAAAAAGGAAATTTTATAGGAATTTAAATAGAAAATAATATTCATGGAGTAGGGAAATTTCATTATCAACATATATGTTATAACAAATTGGATAAAAGTTTTATAAAATTTTAAAAGTACGCCATTTGGAAAAAATTAAAAGATTATTTTTAAAATTTTGAAGAAAATTTAATATATGGTTGAAAATGAATTTAAATAGTAACTTGATCATAGAATGGAAAATTCATGAAATTTTTTTAATGATCATGGACATGGAAGATAATATTAATTAATTATAGAGTAAATAACACCAACATTTCTTAAAAAAAATCATGGACCATTTTAAGTACCTATGATAAGAAAACTTTGATAAAACCAATGAAACCTCATTAATGACCCAAATAGATTAAAATATATTATGTTTATAGATAATGGATCTTAAAATTATTTTACTTCTTTTTAACATAACCATCTTGATTAAAAATGACACTGTGTGATAGATCTAAACTACTTTTATAGTAATTGAATAAGAAACCATTCAAAGAAATAATATTTAATAAAAAAAATTTCATACCATTAATATGGATGGATTTATGATATAACATGTCATAGGAAATTATATATAACATGGAAATTAAATTAGGTCCATAATGTATTTCTTGTCAAATGGAAGTGAAAATGAAAAAAATACCTCTACCTCAAGTCATATTGTCTTCATATGTACTATGGATATCATGTATAATAAATTTATATTTATTATAAATCATTAAAATAACCATATTAATATTTATAATTCTAAATATTATTAACTTATAATATTCTATCCCTGGTTTATTAATAATTATTTATTAACACCACCATCCCAGGTGTTAATTGTTTCATTTTTCATATAAGTTTCATCCTGATAATGCTGATACTTTCCTCTTGGTAATGGTTTTAAAATATATATAATAATAATCAATAATAATAATCATTATTTTACATCAAATATGAATTTATAATAATTCATCAAATACATACATAAAAAATGAATCACATCCCTTTTTGGAGGTAGTATTCAACACATACGCATGAATGACATTGTTGTTTTCCAATAGATGGAAGGGTAAAAAGTTAAGTAATACATAATATTTCAAGAATAATAATTATGACATTAATATAATATATATTCATTAATTAGAACACAATAACTATCAAAGTGAGGTGGTGATAAAAAACAAATTGCTTTGTGAATATGGTAGTCCACATGTACACATGAACGACATCGTCTGGTCAAATATGACGGAAAAAGATATGAATTAGTATTGTGTCATCAACATAATAAAATTTCATCATCTAGAATATAATTATGTTATTATATCATCATGGTTTGGATTTAATTTAATGAGGTAGAATAAGAAGAAAAAACGAAAGAACTCGGTCAAGAGTTATACTTCATCTTTGGAAATCCTCTATCGGGTTAAACCTAATGCCTTATTAGGATGGAATTAGGGGAAGATAATATTCGGTAGTAATTTTATAAGGAATCATTCAAGGTATTTTTTTCATATTTTCTGAAATAAATATCTCATGAGGTGTGAGGAAGAGAGGATATTTGGTTCCCTATTATAAGTTAGGATGGTGGTAATCTTATAATGAATTTGAATGTTAATATATAATAGGTATCTCAATAATGTAAAATGGTTCCAAAGTTCCATATATTAAAATATAAGATGGATAATCCCAATATTGACCATATAATGTAAATAATTTCCTTCATATAATTACTATCCCTATTAAAACTCATAATTTTTTCAATCGAATTTTGCGAACTGAATATATACTTTTTCATATATTGTAATATAATGTTATATATTGCACACACCCCACATTATAAATACAAATACATATTATTAGGTTAATTTAATCCATGAATTTATAGAATAAATATGTCCGTAATAATTAAAAGTATTATAATGAGATAAAAAAATATAATAATAATACGAATTTTTTTATTTTCTCAATCCCCTTGAATAATAGTACTCATAAAATAACTATAAAAATGAAGGCGGATATTCGTAATGAAATATGAATTTTTAAAATGAATATATATATATATAACTTTTATAGAAAATAAAAGTGAATGAATAATGAATTAAATATGAGGTATTTATATAAAGTAGAGTACCCAAATGACTATATGAAAATCTAACCATTTTAATACTAATCTAACAACTAGTATAGTAAGATAATTATTAGAATATAAATATGATAATTAAGAATAATAACATGACCATTAGAACAATATCCTAACTAATGGAAAAGTAAATTAATATATAGGTATCTCATAAAATGAGAATATGACATATTTATATCATGATAGAACTAAAAAAATTTTTAAATGAAAAAATATGAGTTTATATATAATTTTTAAAATAGTTTTATTTTATTTTTATCAAAAATATAAATATTTACATTTTTTTCCTAAAATTATTTTATATATTGTTTGTTAATTGGCATTATAATGATAATATAATTTTATGAGTCCATAATCCATTTTTATTGGTTCGGAAAATTGATCACAATATTAAAAGTGTTATTTTTGAAATGAATATGGATTATAATAAAGAATTAATTTTCTCAAATTGAGTGAATTATTTTCCTGAAATTTATTTCAGTTTTTTAATCTACAAATTGAAATTATATTTGGTAATTTTTGGTAATTTTTCTAAATTATTTTCATTTTTAGGAATAGTGAAATATAAAATATATGATATTTACAATCACAAGATAAATAAATGATTTTTTTCATAATGGATAAAATAATAAAACAATTTTTATAACTCACATGTACGTATTACCCTATATAGTCACAATAATCATTACTATTTTTAGTCTTAATTCTAAATAATAAACAAATGATTATAAATTTGAAAACACCGCCCTCCCCCTAATAAATACTTCCATCATTTCCCCTTTTCCTCTAAATTTATAAGATTTAAGGATTTTTAAATTCTTTCCCCATTCCATTATCTATAATCTATACAATTTCCTAATGATCCTAGTATCACTAATACAATTTCATTTAGTCTTAAGGGGTATCCTAGTAAGTGAAAACCGAAGGAAGAGGTAAAAATATGGATTAACTACCATCAATTTTTTTTTATTTTCCTACCACCGATTTTGTTTCCCATCCACCTATAAATAGTTACATCTATATCATAGATATAATTTTATGTTATTATTATGGTGGAATACTCCCTCCTTTACATTCTAAAATGAAAATGTTGTTCATAATATTTTAGGATCATCACCTCCTTGAACACCATAATTTTTTTATACACCATATTAAATCCTAGTTATAGAAACAATATTATTATTAAATATGATTATAATAAGTTTATTATAACATCTCTCATGTTCTTTCGTGTTTTAAATCATTTTATTTAAAAAAATGACTCAAGATTGCGATGTTTGGTAAAACAACCTAATTGGACTAACCATATAATGTTAATGTTTTCAATAAATTAATCATCCCCATGTTAGAACACATATGATTATTTTATAGAATTTAATTTTTTTATGTAAATAGATATTATTTACTTTCACTTATATATTTCTATTACCATTTTATAAAAACATAATTAATTACACACAAGTGACCCAATATTTAAAGCATGAAATGAATGCCCTTGAAAAAATGGGAATAAGAATTATTTCTCACCGAATTGGTTATAAATGAATATAATATAATTATATTAAATAAAATATAGATGTATAATTTTATTAATTAATAATTAATAATTTTAATTTTCATATTCAATATGTCAGGTGTAAGTGTAGAAAAATTATCGAACATAAGGTAATTGATCTATATAAGCTTCCCTGTTTTATTTTGAATATGGACATTCTATCTCTAACTGACATTATCTATTTATTTAAATTAATTTAATGATTAAAAATTTTGTATATATTTCTCTTATATATATTCCTAGATTATTATCCCTTCCTTTGATGGTGTAATACATGTTATAAGTTCATTTATCAAATTTGTTCATTAAAATCAATTTCAATAAATGGAAACCTTTCTATCCCTTAACCTTTTTTATAATACTAATTTAAATTACTTTTTCCTATCTATGAATTATAAAACTAACATAATATTTTTGGAATAACCATTCCGGTTTACCTATGGGTTTCAATGAATCTTCCATATTTATTCTTTCATAAAAGTCTTTAACTCATTCTTTAAAACACCATTTTGAAGTTCATTACTATACTCAATTATCTACCTATTATCATGATGTTTTTATCTTAATGAACACCATATTTTATACTAATTTTTATGTAATCAAATATAATTGTATTAAATATTTAATTCTCTATTATCTTTTCAATATTGATGAAATCTCCTTTGATTATGTTATTAGGCATTATTATGAAACCCATTTATTTACATGGGGTTATCTTATGTTTATGTGTTATTATTGATTTAAATTTAAGGAAAATATAACAATAAACATGTCCTGATGTTTCCACCCAAATATTTATCTAATTCATTGGGTAATGTTTTTAACTTATCATATGTTTTGTTTGAGATTAGGGTGTAAATATAATTCATAATGTTACCATATCAACCATGAAATGTTGTCTTGGTAATTATCATTGAAATATTATTATTTCATTTTTTATGTTATTGAAACATTCATATGTTTACATGATATTATGATACCTTGTTATTTATGATATACTCCCACAATATTATCCATGATAATTTTCATTTATGATATCATGTTATTTATTTTGATTCATTTGATATATTTAATTATCATGTTCATTGCATTAATTTGATTTTTAGATCACTCATTTTTAAAATTTATTCCCAAGGTTATCCTATGAATTTTTTGAAGATCAAAGGGATTTAGGATCTCATTTTGGAGATTAAATTAAAGATGTTTTATTTTAGTTTATTTTTGATGTTTTATGAACACATCCTTCCCAACACACTGGGCCTCACAATCCATTGTTTGGGTTTGTCAGTAATTTATTTTTAAAATAATGTAATAATATGTTTAAAATTCTAGGGTCAATATAGTTGGTATAAACGAAATTTATATTTATTTTTTTTGTATTGGGGAAAAAATACTTTAGTTATAACCCAACATATAAGTCTTCCAATGGTAAAATGTCATGGATTATAGTTTATTTATAGAGTGAGTGGTTTCTATGAAATTATATCTTTATATGGATACTAAAAGTTGATTTGGATATGGAAATGTTCGACCTAGGGGTTATAACCCTATAAATGTTGGATTGGGAATTAACTCTATCATTACATGGGGCCTGAAAAAGAGCCCTTACTCCACACCGGATTAGACACTCTCGAGGGATACATTTTTTTGGAATTCATAATATCTTTATGAACCACTATGAAGGAGATAAAAAATATTATTATCATAGATAACCTATATTGAAACCAAGAAACACATTTTTTAGGATATATGTACCATTTATTGGTTATTCCTTATAAGTTCATATTATATTTTTTTTTTGAATTTTAGTCTTTTTTTATCATTCAGAATTTTATTTCAAATATAGTGAAAGAATGAAATCTAGAATGAAATAGTGAATGATGATCTCATTATCCATTCAATATGAGTAATTTTTATTATTATTATAATTCTACACATTCATTCATGTATTTCATATTTAGTAAAACTATTCAAACACATCCTCAAAAACATGGGGGTTGCACAATTTTTGAGAACAGAAGAGAGATTAATTTTCCATCCCAAGTATATAACTCATTCCGAGTAAATGTTTGTTGAATAAAACTCCAAGAAAAACATGTACTATTTCTGTTAGTGGAGTTTTATAATATATTGGAAATGGATTGGATATCCTTATATAAATACTATATCAACTTCCAGGGGATAGAGATCACTCTTTACATCCAATGTCATCCTATCATTCTATACAAGTGTAAGGAGGCTGATGAATCTCCATGGTAATACTATTCTCAAGTGTGGATATTATTACATTTTGAGAGATAATATCTTGTAAATATTATTGAGGAAAATGATAGAATCATTATTTATTACATATCCATTAAGAGGGACTATAATGAAGGATTCCTTATAGAATTGTCTAGTCTTCCTTCTCCCTGAGAGGTTGAGTTATCAATCAAACTTATACATAGATCAATGACCATATTAAAGACTACCAAAAAATTGAAACTATTTAGTTATAATAAATGAATATGTATTTATAGGTGAATATATAAAAGGGTTTTATATGTGAGAGTGATTTACCATGGGGTATATTGGTTCTCTTCATGAAGAAAAATAATAGTTCAATGTTCCTATGCATTGATTATAGTGAACTAAATAAACATGATAACAAACAGTATCCTCTTCAGTGGAGAAAATAATTCTTTGATCATCTATGTGGGAACCTATATTTCTCTATCATTGATGTTTTCCAAGATATCACCAATTATATGCGACGAAGGAGGACATTCTCAAGAGTACCATTTGAACAAAGAATATACACTAGGAGTTCATAGTGATTCCTTTCAGACTCAGTAACACATCAAAAATATTTATGCAGTTAATGAATAGAGTCTTTAGGGATTAAAATTAAACTTTTTGGTATTATTTAAAGATGATATTATGATATAATCCAAAATAAAGGAGGAGTATGAGGAGTGTTCTAATACTATCCTGAAGACTTTTTGAAAGCATAAGGTATTTGAAATGTTTAGTAAATGTGAGTTATGGATAGAGTAAGTATCATCACGGGGAATATTATGCCCCAAAAAGTATTTTATTGGGCCCTTTAAAGACAAATACAATTGAGGAGTCACCCACAAAAAAATTTCAATTAAGATATGCAGTTTAGTTGGAATATATCGGTATTTCCAAAATTGTTTAAAAAACTTATCAAGATTTTCAAACCTGCTAACCAAGTAGACTAAGTAGGAGTTAATGGGTTTTTGACTGATGA
The DNA here is from genome assembly GCA_963277665.1 of Viscum album. Taxonomy (NCBI): domain Eukaryota; kingdom Viridiplantae; phylum Streptophyta; class Magnoliopsida; order Santalales; family Viscaceae; genus Viscum; species Viscum album. The sequence goes on from OY728137.1 coordinate 741,208,416, forward strand.
CTATGAAGAGTGCTTTAAGTAATTTAAAATGAGGCTTATCACTTCACCATCCCTCATATTTCCCACATATGGGGAACTTTTTATGGTATATAATTATTTTTCCAAGAAGGGATGCAGATGTGTACTAATAGATAATGATAGAGTGATAGTCTATAAGTTATTGTAGTTGAATGTTGATAATCCATAACACCCATAACGTAATCTAGAGTTGGATGTTGTGATCTTAACATTGATTATTTTTTAGAACTATCTTTATAGGGAGAAGTTTGAAATAGATATAGAGAATTGGTGGCTCAAATATGTATTAAAATATACAGAGATCAATATTCAATATTAAAGGTGGTTTGAGCTCATCAAGAACTATGGATACATAATACACTATCGTACAAGGAATTAAAATTATGTGTAATATGTTCTAAGTATAATAGATCCAAAACACTTTTCAATGATTAAACGAAGAAGGATTTAACCTTCATAGACTTGTAAAGGATGGACATGGGGATCATAGAGGAATGAACATAATTATTCCTTTCTTAAATGATTCACCAACAGTCTCTTCTACATAAGAAAAAATATAATCAAAGAGATGATATATAAATATATTAGAATGTATAAGCTATAATAAAAATAAAATCCTTAGAGTTTATAATTTACGAAGAAAGAGTTTTATGATTTGAGGCACAACTACTTGTGATTTCAAATCCTATGATAAAGAAGGATTTTTTGAATTATGCACATAGGTTTAACTTCTCTATCATCCTCTGGATCATGAAGATGTATCAGGATCTCTAAGATACTTATTGGTTGGAAAATAATAAGAAGAACATCACATAAAATACAGCAAGGTTTATAAGATTTTAGTAGGTGTAGGATGAAAGGAAAAACTCTAGGGGGATGATGTAACCCCTACCCATACCTTCATAAAAAAGTGAAAACATCATAAAGAATTTTTTCACCAATATTATGATGAAATCAGGAGAAAATAATGAAATATGGGTTATGGTGGAGTATATTATTATGGATACTAATTTCATTGAAATTTTAGGGGACTTCTCAGTTGATCAACATTCAATGATGTACACCATAGAAATTTAGTGTCTTCACAGAACACCATTATAGATTATATATGGATAAGATCTAAGATTTAACTCTATAATCTAGAGGAGTTTCCAATATTATCTAAACCCTATGTTGAAGTTTAATACAACCTATCACCCATAAATAAATTCCCAATCCGAGTATACTATCAAAACACTATAATAATTGTTTGGAGAAGGATCAATAGAGAGAATGACGAGAGAATTCATGTGCTTCAATTTATTCACCGAGAAATATAAAACATTTCATGATCCATTCCTTGATTCTTGATTTCAGAAATTTATGTTTAGTAATTCATTACCTAGGGTTGTTGTTTACATCAAATGATTTACAAGTCTCACTAATAATTTTACTGCGATCTAGTTGAGTTCTCCTGGCATAATAAAATTTTTATTAGAAGAGAGTTTCTTCATTCTTTTCATAGAAAGTTCAGAAGGATAAGATGATGATTTGAGTAGTGTTTTTCCATAGTAATACATGATAAGAAACTCCAATTGAAACGATAGATTTCATTGATCAAAGATGTATCAATTCTTCCATCCTGAACACCGTTAAGATGTTTTCTTTACGAAGTAAAATTTACCCCGACAAGATTGATCTTGGAAATCTGGTTATATTCTTTTTCAAGAGAGGATCTCTTGTGCATGAGACAAATGCTAAATTTATTGACCTAATACCTAAAGTGTATAATGCTAGTGACATCATACAATTAAAACCAATATATTTGGTTAACAACATTCACAAAGAAGTCACCAATATTCTATCCACATTTTGTCCAAAATATTACATAAATTTGTTTCTTGGAACCAATATAGCTTCATGAAAGGAATGAATATTCAATACAATATTCTCACATCCTGAGAGTGTTTAAATATTATTAGGAAACCATATAATAGGTGGTGATGTTTCTCTCAAGCTAGAACTAAAAATATCCTTTGGTATAATGGATTGGAACTTCATTGGAAACATTATACATTACTTCTCATTTGGTATGAAATTCATTCTATAGATCATAATCCTTCATGGTTGAGAACACTTATCTATTATAATAAATGGATTACTTGATGTTTCATTCACATGCACAAGGGTCTTAGAAAAGGAGACCCTCTCTATGTGATCATCCTCTCTATTATTGAAGACTATATTTGTATAATGTTCATTCAAATGAATGAAAAAGGTGAATTGATGACTATTAAATATACTAGAGGTACCTCCGCACCCTACCATATCTTTTTCACTGATGAACTCATTGTTTTTACCCAAAGAGAAATAAAAAACACCAAAAATATAATGAATGCTATCTCACATAGTGAAAATGTATCAGGATAGAAAATCTGCTGGGGGAAATCTTTTATTTTCTTTGTAAAGCACATTTATCCAGGCAAATAGAGAAACATTGTTAAAACTCTAGGTATTAAGGAAGGCCATATTTCCTTCTACTAATTGGGTGTCCCCTATTTTGGGGAAGGCCCAAATATTATTTCTTCATTGAAATATTGAGTCAGATCAAAATAACTCTATCTTTATGGAATGGTAAAACACTTTCAATTCTAGGTAGATCTTCCTTTCCAAACACATCGTAATCACTAAATGGTTTTACCCATTCATGGTGTATGTTTGGCCGATCTTCCTGATCAAGATGATCAACTCTTTGATGAGGAACTTCATATGGATTGGAAATATCTTGAAGAATAAAGTGTCTAAATTATCCTGGAAAACATGTCGTGTCTTGGAAAAAATGATTCCTACATTACAACCTTAGGGGCCTATGTATAAATAATCTGGAATATTTAAATCATGTTATCCAAGCACAATTCATATAGAATTTGTTCAACACCAAATCTAAATCATTAAAGATGTTGAAAATCAGATTAATGGAAAGGTTGATGCCTGGAAAATTGTAATACATGGAATCCTCAATACAGCTTGGTCTAAGAACTATGTTTGAGAAGATGCATAATAAATATAACTATATTGTGAACACCGATATTTCTCTAAACGTTTGGCTTCATAAATGGATAGATTATCCCCTTATGAATAGAAACAAAACATTCCTTCAATCATGTTATTAGAATATCACTATCATAGATCAACTGAGACACACGAATCACCTCTCGTAAAATCTCCAAGATGAAATTTCACATCTTTTTTTCATGGAACAAGATGATTTCATACTTTGGGAACTGTCCCCAAGAGGCATGTTGGATTCCAAATCATTATACACTCACAAGATGCAACGAAAACATAGTTAGATTTGGGGTTCTAATAGAATCTGAATGCAACCATCACTATTTTCTATACTCTGAAGAATTTCCTACCTATTTCTTCTGGTATATTCTTGTTTGCAACAAATAGTCATCACACTCTGTTCTAGATGAGTTCTATGTCACCTATACTGAGGTGACATGGAATATAGGTTATTATCATATGATATGACTTTAGCCTTATTAAATTCATTAATTTACCTATTCGTATGTCAAGATCTAAAAAAAGACGTAATTAATAACATGTTATATGAAATTTTGCAGCTTCAGTTATCCAAGAAACCCAAAAATATGCTTCATGCTACTTGTGAAGAACTGCTATCTGATTTGTGGCATGGGGGAAACTAGGAAATTCATTAATGCACATCATTTCATTTGAAATAATCATTCTCTGAAATTACTGTGCCCACTCGGAATGCCAGTCACCTACAAAAAAGGGGAATGTAACAACTTAGATAGAAAATTTACTATTCTCAAGAGACTTAATATTCAAGGTAACTATTCTCCCTTTCATGGAATGCTTGAAGTTTTCTTGATTTCACCATTTTTGGGACAGAAGAAATTCATGACGGATGACACCTCTAATGGAATCCCCAGTCCAAAAGGCTTTGGAGTCATCACCTGAGATCATAATTGAGTGGTAATTGACCGTATTCATAGACCTTGTTTAAATTTCACTACCCTTGAAGATGAAATGATTTTTGTTATTTTTTTAAATCCACATAGATAAATAAGAGAATTGGAATTGATTTTTGGTTCGAATGCGAGTCAACCACTATTATTAAAGTGGGGAGATTTGTAATCATACATATGTCATATAAGATCTCTACAAGATGGTGTGAGTGCATGAACATGTTATTTATAATGAACTATATCATTAATCACACCTACCTTGAATAAAATTCTCTAGCTGATGCACTTGATAACAATTGAGTGACCCAATACTTTTTCATCCATGTTTCTACTCTCACTCTTGACCTTTTACATATTCAAGAAAAAAATAAATGTAAAATACCTTCTTTCGATCTGATGTAACTCTCTATTTCAATTTATAAAAAGTGCTGATGAGCTAACTCTTATAAAAAATTAGTTTCCACTCAAGAATCCAAATGGATCCATATGAATCACATTACTGGTAGAGAGGTAGAACACCCTCATTATAGGATGAAGTTATATAAAAAAATCTTTTATGTCCTAAAATGCTTGAAGAAATGGTAGAAAAGTTCAAGACTATTTAGAAGCACGTTAGGGTTACAAAATGTTGAGAAAAGAGGTTTGCCTACAATCATTAGTGAGACCTCAAGTTTGATGCTAGAGAAATTTTTTCCTCTATATATGTCAATGGAAGAGAGTTATGATATTTAGGAATATGGTAAAGCTATGTCCGAAGTACATCATAACCTTTATGATTCTATATTGCATTAGAGTTTAAGCCTATTGACTTGAAATCCCACAACCCTTTCAAGTACATGATGTATTCCATGTATCCCTATTGATAAAGAACATACCAGATCCATCACATAGTTTAATTTCAAAGGTGGTATATCTTGAAAATTACCTCTATTTTGAGGAATAGTATACGAAGATCTTGAACCATAGGGATAAAGTTACAAACAACAAGACAACATAGTGAGTAATAGTACTCAGAAAAGACAATAAGTATGAGGAGGCGATTTGGGAACCATAGGAATCCTAAAGAATATATAACCTATCATATTTTCACCTTAGTATGTAATACTATTTGTAAAGGTATAAATTTTTTATGGTGGAAGGAATGTATTGACCATAAATTTTATTAATTGAACATCCCTTATGAATATATAATTATATCATATTAAATAATATAATCTTACATAATGAATCCACATTACAAGATAAAACAAACTACATTTTATTATACAAATTTAAGTATTACATTTTGGGAATAAATATTTCCATATGAATTGGAATTATTATAATAGAGAAAGAAATAGAAAACAAGATAACAATAATAGGAAAATTTGGATCTGCTCGATCCCCCATAATAATCTCCCTCATGAAAAATATTATAGAAATGAATCCAAACATTAAAAATGAAATATATATTTTGAAAAGAAAAAATATATATATCATTGAAATAATATAAATGTGAATAAATAATGAATGAAATATGTTGTATTTATAAGAAGTAGAAAACCCATATGACTTTTACAAATATGATCGCTGGAATAAAAATTTGACATTTAGAATAGTAACATGACCATTGGAATAGTAATACATTCATTAGAAATATTAACCTGTGTTTATAACACATTCATCACCAATGGAAACGGATAATAATTTTTATAAAAATTATAAAATTATAATTTGACATATTTATGTCATGATACAATAAATAAATGTTTTAATTGGTAAAATAAAGTTTTATATTTCTGTAAAACATAAATGTTTTATAAGCATTTGTTTCACAAATAGAAATATTTTAAAGAATGTTTATTTTTATAAAATGAGTTTATAAATTAATATTGTGTTGTATTATAATGATAATATAATATTATGAGACTATAATATTTTTTGGAGTCATAAAATTGATCACACCATTAAAATTTTTATTTTCTAAATAAATAAGGATTATATTTAAAAATTAAATTTCACATAACTATAATTATTTTCTTTATAAAATATATTTGGCTTTCGGAATCTAAACATTGAAAAAAATTTATTTTTTTTCATTTTTCTAAAATATTATAATTTTTTTGTGAATAGTGAAATAATAGAAAATACGATATTTAACATTATATTCTAAATACAAAATATTTTGAGTCATAGATTAGGTAATAACCCCCAATTTCAATCTCACATACACTATTTACTATATTTATTCAAAATAATCAATATCATTGGATGTCCTTATTCCAAATAATAAGCTAATGTTTATAATATTCAAAGACTCCCCATTTCCTTATAAAAACCGCCCTGCACCACCCCTTCTCCTAAAAAATTATATGATTTTGAGCATGAAATAATTCTACACAATTGCCTGAACAATTATCTCAACATTGTATTAGTACTCTTAGTATCACAAAATACCATTTTAAGGATCCTTAAGTGGTATCCTAAGAATATAAACCAAAGGTCAAAGTAAAGATCTCAAATAACCTCTTTTAATTTTATTCTTCTTATACCACCACCTTGTTTTTCAATGCACCTAGTAATAGTAACATAATAGTAATAAATATTATATTATGTTATTATTATGGTTGAATATTTCTCTTATAAACTCTATTTATTCATTTCTAAAACAAAAACATTGTTCACAATATGGTTGGTTCACCAACTTCATTAAATACATAATTCATTTTTCTCCACCACATTCAAGGATGTCTATAGATATAATATTATTGTCAAATATGGTTATAATAATATATTATAACTTATTTCATGTTGGTAAATGTTATAATACTAATTTAATTATGTAAAATGAATTTATTTACTTATGGTAAGTAAAATGACCAAAATTAACAAACCATATATTGTTAACATTTTTAAAAAATGATTTCTCTCTATATTTGAAAAAATATAGAGATTTGTGACCATTTAAATTTCTAAAAGGAAGTGAATATTATTTTATTTCATTTTTGGATTTGTACTTTCATATGAAAATAACATCAATAATTATACACAAGTGACCTAACCTTGGATCTATGAAACTAGCACCACAGGAACTATAAAAATAAGATTTATATCTCGTAAAAAATGGACATAAATTAACTTAATATAATTATAGTAAAAAAAATAGAAAGAAAATTTTATGAAATAATTTAATAAAAATTTTAATTTGATTACTCAATTAAAATATTTTTTTAGAAAACCTTTTTATAGAAAAACAGTGAGAAACATCATGTTCAAGAAGAAATCAAATACTATATAAGATAACAAAATCATTGAAGACCAGCTTAAAAATATTATATGTGACCTCCCTAAATATTTTTTAAGACAAATATGAAACCATTTTATCTAGTTCTTCTCTGATAATATATTCTAAATGATAATCCAATTTTCCTACGATAGAAATAACTCCTACACTATTATATTATTATCATTATAGATTCTGGTCATAATTAAGTGTTTCTTACTGATCCAATCACCCCTCTCCTTGTTATTTTTCACTTGAAGTGGTCTCCCATTCAACATTTCTATATCCTCATTATAAGCATGAATGATCAAGACCCTTTCTAGAATCTTTTCTTCAGAGTGAAAAAGAAGAACCCATTATTTTTCCATGGTCGTTGTACCAACCTCCCTATATGGGACAACCGAGATCACCAGTGGATCTTTAACAATTTCAAACTCTTATCTTGAAATACCCAACTACCCCTCCTTGAAGTATAAAACCAACTGAAGGTGTTCCTCCATCCCCGCTCCCAAAATCACTCCATCTCTATCTGAGGCTAAATCCAACAAAGAACTGTCATTCCCCACATCTCCAACTGCAAGATATTTGCATCATCACATGGAGTATTCTTTCTTTTCTCACTAAAAACCAATTCTACATCTTGGTTCAAAGAAGATACCCTCGATTTAACCACTGAGCCATTAACCTTGTCTTCTCCAATTATCTGATTACAATGGAATTTTGTGTATTTGAGTAATCTTTACAAGGTCTGGGTTCCCCCTATGGGAACCAGAAGGTTTCTAGTAAAGTGAATACCTTTATTACATTTCCTTGATGTAGGTAGAATAAGGGCCTCCTTATCATAGTCTGAACATGGTTGGGAGACCCCATAAAGGACACTTACCTCCTCATCATCCGAGTGTCTTCTGAACAACTTACGTTTTCATCTTGGAATGATTCTTTTCTATATATTAGGATACTCATTTCCATTTACATCATCATTTAGAGTCGAGAAGCAGTTGTGCATCAATATTGGCTTTATAGCCTTGTATTGACCAGGAACCCATCAGCTCAGGGACACTGTCTCATTCACAATAGAGACATTTGTCTCTTTACGGACCACAAAACTATAATTAGTATCAAACACACCATGATCAGAGATTTTTTCAGTCACCTACCCATAGAAACTTCTTCAATTCTTAATTATTTCAGCAATAGAGGGATAAGTCATGAGGAAAGGACCTCCCAAGGTCAGCTCCATAAACATAGGAGAACCCAGATCATGAATAATCCGTTCAAAAAATCATCAACTCATAGATCATTATATAACGTCTTAGAATTCAGATTGATAGGGGAGGGTCCAAATCCTCCCCCCATAGCACGCCCCTAAACCCCTGATGAAAATAAGGGACCAAATGACCCAAAACACTGAATGTCGAGAAGAAATTAATCCATGATTCGATGATGACCTTCTGCTTATACCGAAACTCTTCGTCAACTAATATCCAAACCGAGTCAACTAATGGTTTGGAGATATCAACATTGATACATATATATGGTTAAATAGGGTGACATAGAACATTGGTTCTCATATCCGTGCAAAAAAGAGTCCAATAAAATTCCCTAACATTTGGAGAATACATGTATTTTGAAGAGGCATGGGGAGTTTGGGATGGAATACCCAGATTTCAAAAGATGGAGAATCATGCTTCTTGTATATATCGTATAACTAGTGGAAGAGAAATAATTGGGATCCCTGGAAGGATAGAGGGGCTGTAGACTATTCCAAAATCATATCTGCCTTTGAGTAAATGTATATCATTATGTGACACTGGTCCAAGAGGCTGAAAACTTTTGAATTTCACAAACCCCATGCATTAGATATGAAACAATCAAAATCATCCATTGAAGGGAGATGAAGAGTGAAACACGCAACCAAAGTCATATTTAGCAAGGGTGAGTCCTTTGTGAACTCTACTATTGTAGGTGGATGATGAGGGTAACCATTGAATAGTTCAGAAACCTTATGGAAATGATCAATCATAGAGAATGGCAGGAGAAGGATTTGGTATCAGAAGGGAATAAAAGGAGGAGGATGAGTGGTGGAGGAGGAAGAAAACAGTCCCCTCCTCAGAAGGGGGAGGGGCTGCGGAAACCGGCATTGTTGGCTAGGGAATCATGAAGCATTGAAGGGGGAAATCTTGTCATATCCCCCAGTTTTAATTTGATTACACAGTATATTAAATATAAGTGAAAAATTATTTCGGAATATAAGGAAAGGGATATCTCCTAACCACCCTAGTTTATTTTGGATATGACCTATATATCTATTAGTCACAATAACTTTCTATTTTCTGTTATATAATGATTATAAATTATGTATATATGTTTCTTAAAAAAATACACATCTTATTATAAATTTATTTTATTAGTTAATACATGGTATAAGTTCATACTTCAAATGAGTTCTTTAAAATCAAACCTAATATAGGAGAAATTTTCAATTTTTAAAACCATTTATGTAACACAATTTTAATGTATTTATTCATATTCATGTTTTAAATAATTAATGGAATATATTTAGAATAACCATTCTTGTTATCCTCAGTTTTTTTTAAAAAAACTCTAAATTAAGTCTTCAATTAAATCCTTTATACAATTCCCAAAAACTCCATTTTGAATGTTCATTTATGTACCCATTTATTCACCCTTTATCATGATGTTTTTTGAAAATGAAAATATTATTTTAGGACCAATGCATATTTACTCTGATATTAATTTTAAAAATAATTCATTACTTATTTTATTTTTAATATTTATTGAATATTATTTTATTATTACAGGAGAAAATATTATGTAACTGATTTATTTACATAGTTAATTTTTATGTTTATTCTTTAAGAATGATTTTCTTTTGTTTCACACATAAGAATGTAAATGTTATTATGGGTGTTCATAAATAACACTCTTATGCATTGTGTAATGTTTTAAACTCACGATATGGCATGTATGTTACTAGGGAGTTAACCTAATCCATGATGAGACTTTGGTTACCATGTGACGTTGTCTTATACGTTAGTCTTGACTTATTCTTATGTCATATTTTATCTTGTTACCAAATTCCTATGTTTAAATTATGTTTTGATTCCATGTTTTTAGGTTATGATTCCATATGATTATCCATTATCTTTTTAATATATGTTATCATGTAATTGCTTTTTACTTATTTGATATTCTTAATTATCATGTTTGTTCCCCTACTTGGATTTTTAGATCATCCATTTTTTATTTTTATTCTTGAGATTTTCCTTTGAGGATTTAGAGGCTAAAATTGATTTATGATGTCATTATGGATAATAAATTAAGGAAATTTTAATTTTGTTTTTTATGTATTGTTAACATAGTCTTATAAAGATAATAGGACTCTCTATACTTTTGTTTCCTTTGCGGGATATTTACATTAAAAGTCAAGTAATAATATGTAAAAAAGGATTGGGTTTCTAAAATGACTAAACCCCTATACTCACATAGTGTAGCCAAATTCATTATGATTATTGAGAGATGGAATAAATTTCATTATAAAGATATAAAATACTCTAATTGATTAACATAAATATTATGATAGCTATGTTATTCTAAAATCTAGTTCCCAATGATTCTACTAAACCTTCTCCCATTCACTGTACAGAAACCACAACTACAGTAACCTAGATTCATTACCTACTTATTACCTTGGTAAATGATAAAATGGAGAACACCAGTGAAGATAGATTAATTCTATAGGATTTAAAAACTAGATACAAACATGTCTTCCATATTACAAAAGAAATTTAAAACACAATGAAAAAATGTTTCTTTTATATTGGAACATAATTCGATAATTCATTCTTTGTATCACATGGAAAGAAAAAAATAAATGGTTAGATCAAATAATCAATAAGGGTTATGTATAAATAAATATTTCATTCATAAATAAACAATAATAAATATAGAATAGTCAATAATAAAAAGACATCCATTCAATCAACAATTTGATTTCGAAGTACATCCATGGATAATATCAACATAAAAATCAAATGGATAAATGAAACTCAAATTTCAATAATGGAAATGTGTAGTTCCGGATATTCATGATCTTACCATCAAGTAATTTATCAAGATATAATGAATCTTACAGTCAAGTACTTAGTGAAGGAAAATTTCATATTTCTATGGCCTCTCATCCAAGACATCATACATAAATAGGTAAGGCATAAACCAAATACACATATATCATGATATGATCTTAAAAACTAATCTTATACATCATGCCAAATTGATTTGTCTTATGATATATACTGATGCATAAAGGGGGTATCTATAACTAGTACCCACTCGCCACCTGCATGTGATACAAATTCCTCACATAATGAGGGATCGATAAAATTCATTTTCAAAATCACTTATTAAAAACTGTTATCTATATTGAATTAAGAATATGGAAAGTTAATATTTCCCCAGTAAATTAAATAAGTTTTAAACAAGCTTACATCAACTAAAACATCATATTGAAATATTATAAAATTAATGGGATATAAATTTGATCAAATGATACTGATTACATCTAGGATACTGAAATTAATAACATAAAGGAGAAAATAATATTCAATTAAATGATGAAGTTTAATAGAGAATGTGATCATGAGAAAGTTAATGACCACAAATCCAGAAATCTATAATGGTTTAAAGAAGGCCTAAAATTTATCCAAAATAGAGGTTTCTAAGTAATACCAAGACTTACAGAGATATAAATAAAAATATAATACAAAAATTAAAAATAAATACCTTTTATCTCTTTGTAAGAATAATGTTATAAATCACTTTCAAAAATTAATTTTTATTCTATTAATAATATAAATACATATTAATTAAACTCAATTTTAAATAATAGTTATTGGAATATTGAGAAAAAAAATTTCATTAATAATAACCATGAAAACTTATAATGGAATATAATTAGAGAATAATTATATTGGATTTTTGGAAATTAAATCACACAATATATGTTAAAAATTACATTCCTTTCATACTTTTTTAGAAAATCAAAAAGTACCAAGTTATGAAAAAAACATGAATTCTAATTTTAGGACCTTGAAAATAAATATAGATATGGTTTAAAATTAAATTAAAATTATTATTTGATTATATAAAGGAATATTATTTATAACTATTTAATGATCATGAACATAGAGGAAAATATTCACTGACCAAATATGAAATTAGGGTAGCTTTTCTTTAAAAATAATTCTTGGTCGTTTTAAGTAAAAAGGCGTGGAACATTTATTGAATACATTTAGACGAAAAAAATAACTAGAAAAGATGAAAATATATGTGTTTTAAAGAGAATATATTATACAATTATTTTGAAAAAACTGTAAGCATAAAATATATTTTTAAAAACGAGTCTTGAAAAAAATCTTCACTACTTTGGTAACATTTAATCAAAACCTCTTAAAAGAGAAAACATGAAAAATATAAATACCATGAATAATATAATTTGAGGATATAACATGTAAAAGGAGAGGTATATAGACCACGGGAGATCAATTAGATTCATAATATTAATACGTCTCATTGAAGTTCTAATGAGATAAAATTACCCTTAACTCAAGTCCTAGTTGTTTCATATGCTCTCCTAACCTACTATATAATAATATTAGATTTATTATACAGTTATTAAATAACCATATTTATAGTTATCATACTATAAATGATGATATAATAACACTTTATCACCTATTAATTAAAGATTCTTTATCAACATCATCATCCTAGGTGTTAATTGTTATATTTTCATAAAATTTTCTATTTGGTAGTTAAAGTAATTGCATATTGGTCCGGATTTAATAAAATAAATAATATTAATCAGTACATAATTACCATGTTTATACATCAAATAAAATTTTAGGACCATTCATTGCAACACACTTATATATATATATATTAATTAAATTTTATTTCTTCGAGAGCTTGTGTTACATGTAACATCGAGTTTAAAAGAACCACAATATATTATTAAAATATTATTATCACATAACTATTGAATTAGAGGGTATGAACATATAAAAATAAATTATAAAAATTCATGGTTTACACTTGTATAAAATTAATTCAGTAGTTATTAATTAATTAGTTTTGATAATAAAATGTTATTGGAAAATAAAGGAGTTGTTTTTTTTTTTCAGAAAAATTATTTTTACATGGAAAATATATATTTATACTAATAAATTAATTTGATCAATATTTTTGATTTATTTTAAATATATTTATTTTTTATATATTGAATTTTTTTAACATTTATATAATATTTTATTATTCATTGGATAATATTAAATATTATTTTATGCTTAAAAATATATTTTTATAAAAAGTAGGTTTCGTCACACTTTGGGAACATATATTAAAAATAATTTGTATGATTTTTTGGTATGAAATTAGATAAAATTAGTTACAAATTTATAGTCATGAGGTTCAAATTTGGTATATAGAACCATTTTATTGGTGGTCAAAACGAATAGTAACTATGGTAAAATTTTCCACCACGGTAATGGGTAAATCCGGTAAATCTAGGTTAATAATAAGTTGTAAGGCCAAAAGTTTTCATCCAAATTATTATTTTATGAAGCTAACTAAACACATATCACCTTAGGATTTAGATCTATAGGTTTAATGGAAAAATGTCCATGAAAATGACCCATATAATATTTAAATAAAAAAATGTTAGAAAATGTCACACACATTATTTTTAAAAACTATTATGTGTCTCCATAGGTAAAAAGAAAGTTATGAATGAATGTAACTTTATATTTTTATATTAAAAAAATTATTTTCCTGATATTATTTTTTATTTTTAGTGATTTTATAATAGCCATAAGTGCTTATCAAACATGGATGGATTATTTATTCATTTAATATAAAATTTAATAAATGATTATAAAAGTAATAAAAGTTATATAATTTGAAAAATTTAACATGTCTCATGAATTATACAGATATATATGTACTAAAATGGAGTTTTGAAACTATTATATTTTAATTCTCCCCTTTTACATGACGTATTTAATGTTTAATTAAACAAATAGTGTTAGAAATGACATTACACGTATTTAATAAATGAAATTTTTTTATTACTATTATAAAATTAATAAAAAACATATATTTTTCCAAATTAATGGTAAATGGATATAAATATTGACCATTGTAAATTTATGGGTTTTTTTAAATTTTATAGTAACATAATTAACCCTTAAGCAATGCAAAAATTTTATATTATAGAATTTAGAAAATGGGTAAAAGAGTCATTAAACTAAATTATAAGAGTATAATGTTCATCCCAAATTATAAAAATTTTATTATATAAGAGTATTTAGACTCATAATCCTGTTATTTTCTAATATTATCAATATGGACCAATTTGGTAATTAAAATTAATTTATATAAATTTAATATTATAATAAATTAAAAGAGTTCCCAACCACTAATTATAATAGAAGGCACCCCCCATTTTTGTTATTTACACAACTTTGAGGATTAATTCTCATACAAAATCTATAGATTTATCTTATAAATTTTCCTTATAAACAATATATAGGTTTTTAATTCTCAAAAGACCTCCCCAAGAGCACATTAGAGGATATTTAAATGACTCGTTTAAAAAAACAGGTAATCATGTTTACTAATAACTTTATTTTAATTTTTTATCCCATATACATTTATTATATTATTCTTTGAATAATAAATTAAATATAATACATATTATAAAATGTTATTATTATTATTCTAAATACACATTTATAAACCCTCTTTCCAACTAAATAGGAATTTGAATGTATAACTCATGCATACATATGTCTTACCGTCTCCTTATAGCAATGCAATTTATTTTCCATAAACATCTATTGTTGATGGGATTTATAATGTGTTTAATATATATATATATATAGAATATTTATGAAACAATGATACTTTATAAATGATAATATATTGCCTATATTATTACCATCCTATTCCTTGGAGAGCGATAATGTCGCACATGCATACGGGTGGGCTACTACCTTCATGAAGAGATGCGATTTAGTTTTTTTACTTTATATTTTTTTGGATGGAAAGGGTGTGGAATTTTCTAAATATTTTATATATATATGAGATGTAAATTTTCTTTTAAATTTTAAAAAAAAATTCCTTTCTTTATTTTCTTTTTTTGAAAAATAAAAATAAAGTTCATGCGTGCGTACAATATACCGTCTCCTTGAATGATGTAATTCAATTTTATATCCATATATTTTTTTGGCTGAATATAAACATATATAATGAATTTAAATTATATTAATACCATTTTTAGTATTATGGATATTATAGAACTATGATAAATTTTATTGGACCAAAACTACCAAACCAAAAATTTCAGGATAAATGAAAAAGCTATCACCCAAAAAAATAGTGATTTTAGTAAATAATTTTTAATAAACGAGTGAAAAAATGTTAAAATTAAATATTTTATGGCTTGATATATATTTTTATGTTTTAGGAATAATATTTATAATAAACCAATAATTATTATCAATCGGTTCAAAATCATATGAAGGGAATTGGATCTAAGGTAAGGGGTATTATACTACTAACTCATTATTTATAGATATTATTTTCGATTAAATTATGTTGATGAAATATTATGACTAACCACTAAATATTATAATTAATTTTATTATCATATAGTTAGTTATTGAAAATACATGTTTTATTTTATGTTTTATCTCTTTTTTATTCAATAGATAAGAAATACGGTTGTAAGGAAATTATAATTAATTTTTCTCTTCTATGAAAATTTGTTTTTCATCTACATTAGTTTTAATAATTTTTCTATATAAATTTTTTAATATTTTCCTCTGATTTTTTAATTTTTTTTACCCATTTTTGAATTTTAAAAAATGACATGAAATAAATTATCTTGTCATGTTCCAAATGAGCAAGTACATGAATTTTTTGAAAAAATTATATATGGAATGTTTCTTTAAATTATATGATGTGAACAAAAGTTTCATCAATCATGAATGATAATTGATTTTAAAAAATTATTTACAAGCTACCATGGTTTTTTAGAAGGAAAATATTTTCCATAATATTTTAGGGATTTATAAATTTTATTGAAATAATTTTAAAATGGAATAATTATTTACCTCCAGAATGTTTTAGTGATATTTTGATTCATCAAAGACAAAAACATTAAATGTTTATTATTATTTATTTTTAATTTGATAGAATAATATTAAATGAGGCTTCGACCCCAACCTTTTAAAAAAATATTATAGATGGATATAATCCTTAATCTTTCTATATATAGTTTCTATTTATGATAGAATGATGTTCATGAAAATCATTCCCTTTACATGGGTTATGCTATCGTGGAATGTTTATGAAACCCATTTTTTTCATGGGTTATGATATAATTAATAACTTATGATGTTGTAAAACACATATATATGATTTTGATTATGTGACGAGTGAGTCCTGTATCTCCCTCCAATGAATTGAGAAAATATTGATATCTTTTTAGAGCAATAGGATTGGAATGGGGAGTGATCCTAATTTAATAATAGAATATTTACACTATGAAAGTCATGTAAATGAACCATGACTACTAAGATAGTCTTGGGTAGAACCCATTCCACTATGACAATCTTCATAAAGTGCCATGGATATTATGGAGGTAATTTATATTCTTAATTTTGTTCCAAAATTCAATTTATTATACCTATATCATGTAATCAAACTTCATGTTTCTTTATTCCTTTTTTATTCATGTCTTAGAAACCACCAATATCTATTCCATAACCTAAGATTACGATCTTTGATATGATGGGTATGGCTTTGAAATATTTATCACATTTTCCAAAACCCATTTTATCATGGTGTGAATATATAATCATTTATATATCTATTATTTACCCATTATAATAATTATACCTCACCATTTTTTATGTTTTCTTTACCAAGTTATAAAAAAATGATTTACATATGATATGTCTAATAAGGATGATATTTATAAAGATCTAAGTGAGAGGTGATGTGAAACTATTGTGAGCGATTTTTTTATGTTTTCATTTTTCTAATGGTACAAACCTACAAGATTCTGACATGGAAAATTATTTTATATAATAAATATCCATCTATTTATATATAATAAATATGTATGAAATATTCATATCATTATAGGTAGTATGGATAAATGTTTAGTTAAAATTTGAGATTTAAGATGATAAAAATTTAGTGATAATAATGATATGTTCAGTCCTGAATGAGGTAATTCCCACCTTTTCTTAGTATGTCAACTGACCCACTAGTCATTGATAAATGGATCATTACCACTGGAAATATATTTTCCATTATCTAATGATAAAATACTAAAAAATTATTCCCTCTAAATATCATTTGGAAGGTGAATAAGTTCAATAGTGGACTCATATTAATAACACAAGGAAAGAAGACTAAATTCAATCTATAGAGTGAAATGATTTTAATAGATTATTTATCATTAATTATTATTATTATATTATTTATATTAAAATGGAGAAAAATATATTTTCCATTATCTAAATAGTTTTTATAAGAAAAGAAAAAAGGAATTCAAAGGAAATTACAAAAACTATGGAGTGAAGAAGACATGAATTTACTTTATGCTAAAAATGTTGAATGAAAAAAGAGGTAAATTTACTTATGGGTGATATAAAATGATTCAAGTGTTAATAGGAAGGTTATAGGGAAATAAAATTCCAATGTAATGGGATAATGTTATCTAATGATGTGAAAAGAGAGAAAGAACCAAAGAATGCACCACCCACAATCTAGTGTTTTAAATACAAGGAATATGGTAGTTATGCTAACTAGTGACCACAAATGAAGGTTAATGATAGAATTTGACATCAAAAACCTCTTCAACCTAGAGGAAAAGGGAAACTTCCTATTATCACTATTTTTTATGAGGGATATGATATAGATGTTCACTATTTAAATTATAACATATTTGTTTCTAGATCTACCAACTTATTTATATATAAATTTTTTTTATGGTAATAATTGTTCCACCCCTAAAATTAGATATCAGGATAAATTTCAAAAACCCTAATGGTACCATCATCATATCTGATGCTTATGGTTATTCAGTTTTTGAAGTTTTTTGGAACATGTTTCTAGGAAATCAGGTAATTATTCTTCTAGTTGAATTTGATTTTATTTTTGGGTAATGGTTTAATTTTATATATAAATCTGAAATCAATTGTTGTGGAAGGGATTTTATATTTGATATTGTAAGGAAAGCTATGATCATCTTTCTGGGTGATGAGAAAATGACCGTTTTATGGAAATTACATCCATTATATGGGTCATTATTTTACATAAAAGTGAAATTTATCTAATTTTTTTGGGGAGAAACTCAAAATTGAATATATTAATATTTTAAAATATTTTATTAATGTCGTTATATAATAATTTACTATTTAACCCCCAAATCATGAAGTGGGTTTTTCATTAGAACTCATACCTAGTGCTATAATAATTACCAAGGAACCGTACAGAATTACCCTAATTAAATTAAATGAATAAAAGAATAGAATCATAGAATATATTAATAAGGGATTCACTCATCAATTTTCATAACCTTTTGGTGAACCTATTTTATTTTCTAAAATATATATGGATCAATGAAACTTTGAATTGATTATCGAGAACTTAATAAGATCACTATCAAGAAAAAATATCCTCTAACCCATATTGAGGAAAATATTAATCAATTTAATGGGATTAAATACATTTCCAAGATTGATATTAATTCTGGATATCAATAATCGATGGTCAATAAGGGGGATACACCAAATACAACATTCTGTATAGGGTACAAACACTATGAATTTATAGTTATTCCATTTGGTCTTAAAAATTTCCCCACTATCATCATGGATTTAATGAAAAGTGTCTTTATTGAATCCTTTATTAGTTTTTATTATTATTAAAGATGAAATTGACATAAATTCAATGAGTAAGTATGAAAATAAAGATCCCTCAAGGTTTGTGCTTTTGAACCTTAAGAAGAATAATCCATATAAAAAATTTTCCATGTGGGATTTTTGGAATTGGAATGTTTCATTATTGGCTTATATAATCTCTAGTGAGGGTATACTAGTATACCATTCAAATATAGAAGTAATTTAATATTTCGAGATACCAACCACTATGATTGAGATTTTTAGTTTTATTATTTCAGTTGGTTATTATTGACACTTTTTCAAGAATTTTACATAGATATTGAATCCAATAACCAATTTAAATTATAGGAGAGATAAGTTCCTTTTGAAATATGATTTTGTTGAATTGTTTGTGTAACTAAAGATTTTTATATTCTTTTAACCTTTTCTTATACCACCCTTCTATGGATATGGGTTTTAATCTATTGTGATGCATTAAATAAAGGACTATGATGGATCCTAATTAAAAATTATATGGTTTTATGTTATAAATCATTAAAATTTAATTTCAATGAGAAAAACAAATGCAATTCCTGATTTTGAGTTATCTGATGAAAATTTTCAATTAAAGATATATGGGAATTATCTCAATGAAGAAATGTGTGCCATATATACTGATCATAAAAGTTTAAAAAATATTAGAAATAAAAAGAGCTAAAAATTATCCAATGAAGATGGTTAGAGATGATAAAATTTTATTAATTATTAATATAATATAACATATTAAAAGGTAACATGGTGGTAGATGCTCTATGTCAAATTGACCATTCAAAATTATCTATGATGAGGATCACAAAGGATCTGATATTTTTTGGAATTGAAATGGGACGATCTTGAAATCTTTAAGTAACATGATTTATATTATCTTTATCAAATGAGTGTTCTAACTTCTATCCTTATGACTATAAAATATTAATATAAGGATGATGTAGAGAGAAAAAATATGGAAAGAAATGTTATTGAGTTCATCCTTTATTATAATGGAATAATAAGGTTCAAAAGCTGTGCATGTGTACCTTCAGTACCATATTTGAGGAAGGAGATGTTGGACGAAGATCATAGTTATTAATAATCTATCCATCCATAAATTATAAAGATGTATAGTGATTTTAAAGAGTATTAATATAGAGACACATTCTTAATATACATGGATATTACATCATTTTAGATAAATATTCCGAACATTACAAAAATACATGTATGAGGACAATAATAGTTTAGTGTCTTTGAAAGAATGGAAACATAATCTTCTTTCTTTGTGATAGATCTTAAAAAACACTCTTAATTATTTTAACCTTTACTACTCCAACTTAAAAACTTTATTTCTAACATGGGGAAAGGAAACATAAGTTTGGGGTGTGCTCGGATGCTCAGTAAGGGTAACAAAGGGAGATATGTGAGCATAGCATGGGAATAAGGGCATGAGAACATAATCATAACATGAGAAGAGAATACCGTATATTTCAAAGAAACTAATATAGAGTCACAGAATAAATTCTAGTTTTTCATATGACATTAATCATTAGTAAACCAAGAGAATAATCCATGATATCTTAAAATAATCATAAGACATGTGATTTTTTAAGACATATAAACACATAAAATTATTTTTATAGTCATTAAGGATTAATTCCAAGGCCATCTTTGTAAAATGGGCTCACTCCCAAAACCATATTAGTAGTGAAGATTCACTCCCAATACCATGTTAGTGGAAAATTTCATTTACTGAACCGGGTTCACTCCCCTCTACAAATTTGTATTACTTAACTGGGTTCACATCCCGTTCTATCCCTATATTACTGATCCAGGATCCCTTCCAATTATCACCCTGTATTACTGAACCACATTCAATCATTTTTCTAGAACAATCATACTGAACTATGTTTACATACAATTCCAACAATGTATTACTGAACCAGGTTCACATCCCATTCTTGCCCTGCATTGCTGATCATATTTCACTCCTCATTCTGGCCATGTCATATTAAACCAAGTTCACTCCTCATTCCATCCCTTCATACTGAACCGAGTTCACTCCCAATTCTAGCCCTGTCATAGTCATGAGACATAAATAATTACCCAATTAAACGGGGAGAGATATAGTTCCCTTACATCAAATAATGAAATAATGCATACATGTGATACAAGATAAGAAATCCTTAATCTTATCTTGAACCCTTAAAACATATGGGTTTCATAAACATCATAACATAACCCCTAAAATGAATAGGGTATCATAAAAATTTCATCAAATCATTACCCATGGAAAATGGATAGTTTTTATAATCATTACTTCATTTAATAATGTCATGACCACCTCCCCACAAATTATACCCCTCCTGGGCCGGCAATGTGAGAAGGGAGATAATGACCCCCAAGTCCCGCCTCCAGTAGGCCCTGGGTTGGCGACTAGCACCGGGGGTATAATACACACACAAATGGGAGGCATTTCCCTCTAAGAGAACACATGCAGAAGAGAGAGATAGAATAGAGTCCAACCAACTCCAACTCATAACTAAAATATTAAAGAAACCCAAGTACATATATGAAATGTCATGAAAAAGTACTACAACTGAAAGGGAAAACTAAAAGTACCCAAAATAAAGAAAACGACAGCGACCACAAGCCCGAACAACTCCTCCTCCAACCGCAAGCTAGTAGTTACCAGCTTGATCTCCAACCTGCTCCAAGTGACCTGAAAAACAGTTTATATGTACATAGGGTGAGTATAACAGTATACTCAGTGGGATCCTCCTCAAGCCTCTCGTGCAGAAGTAAAGAAAGCATGCTAATGCCCAGTGAACAACAAGTGAAACTAACTTGTTGCCTAAACAGGTATACTAAGTTCCCAACCTCACCATGGCTACTCTCACCAAGAAACACATACAAGAATATAGCATATAGCATAGAATATCAAGGGTACCCCGCGACTACTTCCCCACTGGTTTGCCGCTTTTCC
Source organism: Viscum album (assembly GCA_963277665.1). NCBI lineage: Eukaryota > Viridiplantae > Streptophyta > Magnoliopsida > Santalales > Viscaceae > Viscum > Viscum album. The sequence continues at coordinate 741,230,667 of OY728137.1, forward strand.
CCAATGACATACGTCCTGTGCATCTCTCTCCAAAGGCTTGCCCGCAGACACCTGGGCTAAGCTCCACAATCTTCACCTCGTGCACCACATAGGCTTGCCCGCAGACACCTGGGCGAAGCACCACACCGTCCTCACAACCAAAGGTAACCAGGTAGTTTCTGGGAGCCACCACAGCTCGCATAACGTGTATCATACGTCGGGTATAATACCTCAAGCCATTACAGCCCATACTCCGAGTAAGGATCCTCAAGCCATCACAACCTATACACGTTACACCTATAGTAGTCCATAGGGTACTATATCCAGAATATATGTGTGTGAATAACCACAAGCCATTACAGCCCTCTACACACATATATGGGGCAACTAACTGCTTGCCTCATGGCACAAGTATCTACCAAGAGAAGAGAGCGGGGCCAAAGGGGGTAGTCAGCCATTCGACCTCCCATAAGAAAGTTGGGGAAAACACCCCCCCAGGGCTCAGAATCACAGGGGTGTCAGTTGCCCTTACCGATAGGGTGGAGTAGCGTATAGAAACACAAAAAGTACAGAATATATATAACTCACAACCACACTATGGGCATTACCTAGTCATAGGCACAATTGCAGCTAACGTCTCTCAGACTCCAGGCTGCTACTTCTAAGACTTGGTATCCTATAAGAACACAACCATTTGAAGAGATTTATTAGATTACTCCATTCTCATTTTATCAATTCCATTGTATGTTAATTAATTCTTTAAACATTAATTAACCATGAAAAATTTACCACATTAAACTAAATTGGCATCACATTCAAAAACTGCTCCTTTTTAGGATTCACATCACTATTAAATTCAAGTTTCTCCATCCCCGTGGATTATCACCAATTAAACAAACTTTCATTATTGAATTACCATCCCCATATTCCCAGGCATTCTAGAAAAGAATCCTATGCTACTAAACACAAAGGGATCAACACGGTGAGTAGATATAGTACCCATCGAGTATTTGCCGCCTATAGCAAGAGCATAGACCCATCCTCCATCGAGAGGCTAAACATGGAAAGCACGTGGCATACCCCGCGTGTCTTCGCCTCCTTCGGAAAGAGGGTAAGCAAAACCAGCTTCCTTGAGCAGTGGGGAAAAGTAAAGCAGATAAACAATCAAACAACCAACATCAAACCATCACATTCATCTCATACCATCATCCTTGGTGTCCTCCCCGACACCCACATGCATAAACCGATGCATCTCGCCACACTAGGCGTCATCTGCTGCCACAACCACAAGTCCCCATGCCTCCACATATCACAACTGCCATCCAGGCTCACATCAAATCACAAGCAGCAGGAAATCAAAGATCACAAAATGGGATCTCGGCCCTTTAACAAGGCATTCAGCCTTCATACAAGATGAGCACTCAGAGCTCCAAATCACAAGGCATTCAGCCTTACAAGCAAGCGGGTAACTCAGAACCCTTTTGAAATTATCGAACTAATAGTTCTTTAATCCATCTTGAATTAACAGATTCATTAACATGCCTCTTTATCTTTAGCCAATTATTTAACAAATAATTCTGTCTTTACGTTCTTTATCAATTTCCATCATGAACGAGCAACAAATTAAAGAAAATCATAGATATCACTCTATCTAGGAAAACATGAGGCAAACCGTTCTCACGGTACAAAGTAACAACATGCGATCAACCAATTCCTTTAATCCGGTTCAAGAATTTAATTAGGTCAATTTCATTGTGATCCAAAGGACTAAATCATGCTAATTCTACGATTGCACATACACAATTAGAGAAGCCATGAATCCCCTACCTCGAAGAGTTCTTGACGTCCTTTATCCACACAACGGGTCACAATCCTCTTCTCCTCACGATAGCTGCATCCACCGGAGGATGCCACGGTACGACAGTACCAACCAACCACAAGAAAACCCATTAGAACCATGGAGATTACATGCTAATATGGAAGGAAGAACAAGAGAAGGTGATCCCCGAAGGAACGATGATAAAACATACCTTATATGGAAGAACGATCGACACAACTTGGTTGCATCAACGGACCGGAACTGATCTGCGTAACGTTTGATTGTGAAACTCCTACGAGAATGATTGCAAGGTTCTAGCGTCTCGTAGATGAGAACCAGGAGGAAGAACAACGAAGAATGATATCTCGTTCCTTTTAAAAATTTCGAGAGGCGATGGTTTAAGATCCGATTTATTCTCCATTAAAAACAGATCGCATTAACCCACGCGGTTTAACCAAGTAAAAACATCCTGGCCATAGGAATAATTAATATAGAATTTATGGCCTTTGAGTCGGCCTTAAAGTCCTTAAAATAAGGTTTTAAAAGTATTTTATGTCAAAGAAAATGTCAACATTATGAAGCTGGAAACACTATTCACATACTCAAAATTTGGCAAAGTATGGAATCGGTAGCTCTCATGAAGTCTGGAAACACTGTACAAGTCTACCGATAGAAGTCCACCGATAGAACCTCACCGATAGAAAACACTGTTCAAGTCTACTGATAGAAGTCCACCGATAGAACCTCACCGATAGAAACACTGTTCAAGTCTTCCGATAGAAGTCCACCGATAGAACCTCACCGATTGAAACACTGTTCACTGAACCTCACCGATAGAAACACTGTTCACAGAACTAGAAATTTGGCAAAGTGTTAGCCGAGATACTGCTGGACTGCGGCTACCAGTATACCGAGCTATCAGTACGCCATGGCTACAGGTAGACCCAGCTACAGGTAGGATGCGGCTACCGGTAGACCGAGCTACCGGCAAGCAGCAGCTACAGGTAGACCGAGCTATGGGTAATCAGCAGCTACCGGTAGACCGAGCTACGGGTAATCAGCAGCTACTGGTAGACCGAGCTACCGGTAATTAGCAGCTACCGGTAGACCGAGCTACCGGTAATCAACAGCTACCGGTAATCAACAGCTACCGGTAGACCGAGCTACCGGTAATCAACAGCTACCGGTAGACCGAGCTACCGGTAATGAGCAGCTACCGGTAGACCGAGCTATCGGTAATCAGCAGCTACCGGTAGACCGAGCTATCGGTAATCAGCAGCTACCGGTAGACCAAGCTACCGGTAATCAACAGCTACCGGTAGACCGAGCTACTGGTAATCAGCAGCTACCGGTAGACCGAGCAACCGGTAGGCAGTAGCTGGGGGATAAGTCACCTTGACCTCCCGGAACACCTCCAACACCATATTTTCACAAAGTAATGGACCAGGGAGGTCCGGGACATTACCTTATATACCTCTCAAAACATTCTCGTCCTCGATAATTAAAAACCAACCCAGAAGAAAAGAGGGGTCCGAACAACCACCCCATAAGATACCTCTCAGGGGAAAACCACTACGATTTGTTCAAAAGCTGGAACAAAACTACGACATTCGAGAGTATGGAAACAAATAATCCATAACCAAACAATTCAAACATAACATTACATCAAAGGTACATAAATAAAACATGAAAGGTCTAACCATAAAGGAAACGTCATTACATGGAAAGAGTTAAACATTAAACAACTCTGGGTACTGAGCACGTATCTGTGACTCACGCTCCCAGGTACTCTCCTCCATGCCACCGTGTCGCCACAAGACACGAACTAAGGGGATAGAACGCCCACGCAACACCTTCTCCTTGTGGTCTTAGATCTCCACAGGTCGCTCTTCGAAGGTTGCATCATCGTCAATATCGATCTCTCCCCAATCGATAACATGAGATTCATCATGAAGATAACAACGGAGCTGTGATACATGGAAAACATCATGTATCCGACTCATCTGAGGGGGAAGTGCTACTCGATACGCCACAACTCCAACACGAGCTAACAGCTCGAAAGGCCCAAAAAACCGGGGAGAAAGCTTACTTCCACGACCAAACCTTCGCTGCCCATGATGGGGAGTCATCTTTAGAAACACATGATCCCCAACATTAAACTCTAACAGTCTCCTTCTTTGATCAGAATATGATTTCTGACGATCCTGTGCTGTCTTAATCCTCTCACGAATCACCTGAACCATCTCTGTTGTATTCTGCACCAGTTCTGGTCCGAGAATTGCTGACTCTCCGACCCCAGTCCAGCACAACGGAGAATGGCATGGACGGCCATACAAGGCTTCAAACGGCGCCATACCGATGGTAGAGTGAAAACTATTTTTGTAAGCGAACTCTACCAAGGGTAAGTGCTTCACCCATGAACCTCCAAAATCAAGAACACAAGAGCGCAACATGTCTTCAAGAGTCTGGATGGTTCGCTCTGTCTGACCATCCGTTTGAGGATGAAAAGCAGTGCTAAGGAATAATTGAGAACCAAAAGCATGCTGGAGACCTCTCCACACCCTGGAGGTAAAACGAGAATCTCGATCAGAAATTATCGTCTTAGGAACTCCGTGAAGCCTCACCACCTCCTCCAGATACTGCCTTGACAAAACTTCCACTCAGCTCGACTCCTTGATCACTATGAAGTGGGATGATTTTGTTAAACGATCCACTACCACCCATATAGCATCATGTCCTCCCAGAGCTCGAGGTAAACCTGTAACAAAGTCCAATGAGATGTCCTCCCACTTCCACTGAGGAATCTCTAAGTGCTGGAGAAGACCACCAGGAACACGGTGTTCGGCCTTCACCTTCTGGCAGACTAAACATCGAGACACACATTCTGCAACTGTACGCTTCAGCCTAGGCCACCAAAACTGACTCCTCAAGGATCAGTACATCTTCATCACACCAGGATGTACCGCCAAGGGTGAACTTTGGAACTCTCAGAGAACCGTCTCGCGCATCGCCAAGGGAACAAAAAGCCTGCCATGATACAACACTCGGTGTTGTTCATCCTCCGACCAACCATCAGGGGCCTCACCACATACAACTCTGTCTCTCCAAACTTCCACCTCTAGGTCACCCAACTGAGACTCTTCCACCTTCTGCATCAGGGATGACTGCACCGTCATCTGGAAAAGACAACCTCTACCCCAAACTTCTTCCATATCAAGATGCAAAGATGATAGCTCTTCCATCACTCTCCAAGAATCACCAGATTCTCGCACAACATCATTACGTATCTTTCGGTTTAGTGCGTGAGCTACAAAATTCCCTTTTCCAGGTGTATACGATATTTCAAAGTCGTATTCCTGCAAGAACTCCATCCACCGACGCTGCCTCATGTTCAAGTCACGTTGGGAGAAAACATACCTCAAACTCTTATGATCGGTGAAAACCACAAAGTGCTCACCAATGAGGTAATGTCTCCACAACTTTAGAGCAAACACCACGGCTGCCAAATCAAGATCATCGGTGGGATAGTTGAATTCATGGGGATGCAACTGCTGAGACCCATAAGAAACAACTGACCTCTGCTGCATGAGAACACAGCCTAGCCCCAGATGTGAAGCATCACAGAAAACATCAAACTGGACTCCCTCCGCTGGAAGACAAAGGAAGGGAGCACTTACCAACTTCTCCTTTAGATACTCGAAAGCTGTCTGAAACTGATCAGTCCATATGAACACTTGATCCTTCCTAGTCAAAGCTGTCAGAGGAGTCACAACTCGGGAGAAATTAGCTACAAACCTCCTATAATAGCCTGCGAGACCAAGGAAACTTCGCACCTCTGACACGGTCTTGGGGGCTGGCCAAGACACCACTGCTTCTATCTTCGAAGGATCCACAGGTACTCCCTGTTGGGACACAACATGTCCCAGAAACGAACTTCTCAAGCCCAGAACTCACACTTGGACAACTTCCCAAACAACTGATGTTGGCTAAGAACTTCCAAAACGGCTTGTAGATGCTTTGCATGATCCTCTTCAGATGTGGAGTACACAATGATGTCGTCGATGAAAACCACAAAAAACTTGTCCAGGAATTCACGGAACACAGCATTTATCAACCCCATGAAAACAGCTGGAGCATTCTTCACACCGAATGGAATTACAACAAACTCATAATGCCCATGACGACAGCGGAAAGTAGTCTTCGGGATATCCTCATCCTTTACACGCATCTGATGATATCCTGACCGCAAGTCTATCTTTGAGAGCCATCTTGCACCCTTCAGTTGATCGAATAGGTCATCAATCCGCGGGAGAGGATAGCGGTTCTTTATTGTCACTTTGTTTAACCGACGATAATCGACGCACAACCGCAAACTGCCATCAGCCTTTTTCACAAACAAAATGGGTGCACCCCACGGTGACACACTTGGCCGAACAAAACCACACTGCAACAGACCGTCGAGCTGAATACGTAGCTCTCGTAACTCAGAAGGGGCCATCCTATACGGAGACATAGAGATAGGAGATGCTCCTGGCTGTAGCTTGATCCCAAACTTGATCTCTCGTCGAGGGGGTAAGGATACAACCTCTTCTGGAAAGACGTCAGGGTACTCCTTTATGACCCTAGGAAAGGACAACTGTTGAACCTCTGAAGAACTCAGCGTCATCCCAGCCATCATGGATGATAAGGATGGAACTCGTCTATGACTCATCCGAGGATCTCTCTCACCAACAAACACCACTTTCTCTCTATCTTCATCAAAGAAAATGACCTTCTTCCTGTAGCAATCCACAACATCCTGCACCGAATACAACCAATCCATGCCAAGTATGACATCATATGGTTGTATTCACAAACATAGGAAATCTCCCCAAGAGCGGTGTTGCCCCAACACTAGCTCACAGTCTCTACATACTTCAAACAAGTCAGCTCGACCTCCAACTGGCGTAGTCAACGCCAAGGGCACTGGAAGTCTCTCTACCTCAAGTCCCAAAGCATGGACAAGGGTAGGTGATATGAAGGAGTGTGTTGCTCCTGAATCAAACAAGGCATACACCAAGGTAGAAAACAAGCAAAGGGTACCTCGAATGACATCTGGCTCACCTGGGGCTGGTAACGCTAGAGCATGAAGCTGACCATGACCTCCTCCATGGCCTCTCTGACCCTGATGACGACCACCACCACGGCCGCGCTCTTCTCTCTGAGGACGAGGAGCGTCATGGGGCTGTCCTCTGCCTGCTCCATCTACCCTTTTGTGATCTAAAACTGGTGCAACCTGCTGCTGCTGCCTCGGCTGGAACTGCCTCAACGGAGGAACCTGGAGTGGAGCGCCCGGTGCGCGATGACTGCTCTGAAAAGTCGGGCACTCCCGCTGTTGATGACCACGACCACCACAATAAAAACAAGCGCCTGATCCCTTGGCGTAGGTCTGAGAGTTTCTGCCTCCGTAGAAACGAGATGAGAAGGGCTGGGACAACCCCCAGGTGAACGGAAACTCTTCTGTCCTGAAAACTGGGAACCCCGGACCACAGCTCTGCTTCGTGAGGAATCATGACGATTCCCCTCTCGTGACGATCCAGTCCTAGCCAAAGTCCTCTCAACAACCTCTGCCCTCGCCAGCACCTCAAGATATGTCTTCAGCATAAATGGGGTGACCTGGCGCTGGATCTCTGGACGCAAAGCCTCCTCAAAATGCCTCGCCCTGGCCTCATCATCTGGTAACAGGTCTGAAGCATATCGTAGAAGGTTCCTAAAACAGATTCCAAACTCTCGAACACTGGAGCTCCCCTGTCGAAGGGTAAGAAGCTCCTGGCGACTGGAAACCTTCGCAGTCGATGAAAGAAACTCGACTCTAAACCTATCTCGAAACTCCTCCCATGAGATTGCTGACTCCTCACGATCACTGAGGAACAAGAACCACCACTGCCTCGCTGCTCCACATAGCATCGTCACAACCAAGGACACCTAGTGTTCCTTCCGAGCACGAATCGAACTAAAGCCTATCTCGATCTCCACCAACCAGTCTTCTGTGACTGCATATGAAACGGATCCCTCGTACTTCTGTAGACTCTGGTGCTGAAAATCTCGAAGTGTCTTCCTCCAAGTGTCATCGTCGTCAACCTCTACTCGGCGGCGATCTGCTGGAACATCCTGATGGGCATCTTCTGCGCAAACCTGACGAGGACATCGACCTCGAGCCATACCTGCAAAATAACGACTGTTAGAGTTCATAAGCCTGGGATATGGAAGACTCAACATTAATTAATTAATTGTTTTGTTTTATTTATTTTAGGTTACCTATCCCAAGGTCTACCCATTCAAACACAAGCGCAAAGAATAATGATGCATGATCCTTTCCTAGGTCTCTACCCTGCAACCGATATCACTTTGTTTAGTAGCCATCGTAAGCTTAATGGTCTGTGCAACAGATCATAGGGGGCCCTAAACGCCTATGTATCTGCCGGTATCCAGTGTTTACCCTACTTTCTAAACATTAATGACACTGTTGCCCTACCATCCCATGCATCCCCACCTGTGCCTAACTCCAAATCCATCCTATCCCTCAACCAGACCTCTGATACCACTCTGTCACGACCCCTCCCCACAAAGTGTACCCCTCCTGGGCCGGAAATGTGAGAAGGGAGATAATGACCCCCGAGTCCTGCCTCCAGTAGGCCCTGAGTTGGCGACTAGCACCGGGGGTATAATACACACACAAATGGGAGGCATTTCCCTCTAAGAGAACACATGCAGAAGAGAGAGATAGAATAGACTCCAACCAACTCCAACTCATAACTGAAATATAAAAGAAACCCAAGTACATATATGAAATGTCATGCAATAGTACTACAACTGAAAGGGATAACTAAAAGTACCCAAAAGAAAGTAAAACGACAGCGACCACAAGCCTGAACAACTCCTCCTCCAACCGCAAGCTAGTAGTAACCAGCTTGATCTCCAACCTGCTCCAAGTGACCTGAAAAATAGTTTATATGTACATAGGGTGAGTATAACAGTATACTCAGTAGGATCCTCCTCAAGCCTCTCGTGCAGAAGTAAAGAAAGCATGCTAAAGCCCAGTGAACAACAAGTGAAACTAACTCGTTACCTAAACAGGTATACTAAGTTCCCAACCTCACCATGGCTACTCTCACCAAGTAACACATACAAGAATATAGCATATAGCATAGAATATCAAGGGTACCCCGCTACTACTTCCCCACTGGTTTGCCGCTTTGCCCCGACGACATACGTCCTATGCATCTCTCTCCAAAGGCTTGCCCGTAGACACCTGGGCTAAGCTCCCCAAACTGCACCTCATGCACCACATAGGCTTGCCCGCAGACACCTGGGCGAAGCACCACACCGTCCTCACAACCAAAGGTAACCAGGTAGTTTTTGGGAGCCACCACAGCTCGCATAACGTGTATCATACGTCGGGTATAATACCTCAAGCCATTACAGCCCATACTCCGAGTAAGGATCCTCAAGCCATCACATCCTATACACGTTACACCTATAGTAGTCCATATGGTACTATATCCAGAATATATGCATGTGAATAACCACAAGCCATTACAGCCCTCTACACACATATATGGGGTAACTAACCGCTTGCCTCATGGCACAAGTATCTACCAAGAGAAGAGAGCGGGGCCCAAGGGGGTAGTCAGCCATTCAACCTCCCATCAGAATGTTGGGGAAAACACCCCCCAGGGCTCAGAATCCCAGGGGTGTCAGTTTCCCTTACCAACAGGGTGGAGTAGCGTATAGAAACACCAAAGTACAGAATATATATAACTCACAACCACACTATGGGCATTACCTAGTCATAGGCACAACTGCAGCTAACGTCTCTCAGACTCCAGGCTGCTACTTCTAAGACTAGGTATCCTATAAGCACACAACCATTTGAAGAGCTTTATTAGATTACTCCATTCTCATTTTATCAATTCCACTGTACGTTAATTAATTCTTTAAACATTAATTAACCATGAACAATTTACCACATTAAACTAAATTGGAATCACATTCAAAAACTGCTCCTTTTTAGGATTCACATCACTATTAAATTCCAGTTTCTCCATCCCTGTGGATTATCACCATTTAAACAAACTTTCATTATTGAATTACCTTCCCCATATTCCCAGGAATTATAGAAAAGCATATTATGCTACTAAACACAAAGGGCTCAACACGGTGAGTAGATATACTACCCATCGAGTCTTTTCCGCCTATAGCAAGAGCATAGACCCATCCTCCATCGAGATGCTAAACACGGAAAGCACGTGGCATACCCCGCGTGTCTTCGCCTCCTTCGGAAAGAGGGTAAGCAAAAACAGCTGCCTTGAGCAGTGGGGAAAATTAAAGCAGATAAACAATCAAACCACCAACATCAAACCATCACATTCATCTCATACTATCATCCTTGGTGTCCTCCCCGACACCCACATGCATAAACCGATGCATCTCACCACACTAGGCGTCATCTGCTGCCACAACCACAAGTCCCCATGCCTCCACATATCACAACAGCCATCCAGGATCACATCAAATCACAAGCAGTAGGAAATCAAAGATCACAAAATGGGCTCTCGGCCCTTTAACATGGCATTCAGCCTTCATACAATATGAGCACTCAGAGCTCCAAACCACAAGGCATTCAGCCTTACATGCAAGCGGGTAACTCAGAACCCTTTTGAAATTATCGAACTAATAGTTCTTTAATCCATCTTGAATTAACAGATTCATTAACATGCCTCTTTATCTTTATCCAATTATTTAACAAATAATTCCGGCTTTACGTTCTTTATCAATTTCCATCATGAACGAGCAACAAATTAAAGAAAATCATAGATATCACTCTATCTAGGAAAACATGAGGCAAACCGTTCTCACGGTACAAAGTAACAACATGCGATCAACCAATTCCTTTAATCCGGTTCAAGTATTTAATTAGGTCAATTTTATTGTGATCCAAAGGAATAAATCATGCTAATTCTACGATTGCACATACACAATTAGAGAAGCCATGAATCCCCTACCTCGAAGAGTTCTTGAAGTCCTTTATCCACACAATGGGTCACAATCCTCTTCTCCTCACGACAGCTGCATCCACCGGAGGATGCCACGGTATGACAGTACCAACCAACCCCATGAAAACCCATTAGAACCATGGAGATTACATGCTAATATGGAAGGAAGAACAAGAGAAGGTGATCCCCGAAGGAACGATGATAAAACATACCTTATATGGAAGAACGATCGACACAACTTGGTTGCATCAACAGACCGGAACTAATCTGAGTAACGTTTGATTGTGAAACTCCTATGAGAATGATTGCAAGGTTCTAGAGTCTCGTAGATGAGAACCAGGAAGAAGAACAATGAAAAATGATATCTCGTTCCTTTTAAAAATTTCGAGAGGCGACGGTTTAAGATCCGATTTATTCTCCATTAAAAACGGATCGTAATAACCCACGCGTTTTGACCAAGTAAAAACATCCCGGCCTTAGGAATAATTAATATAGAATTTATGGCCTTTGAATCGACCTTAAAGTCCTTAAAATAAGGTTTTAAAAGTATTTTACGTCAAAGAAAACGTCAAATTTACGAAGCTGGAAACACTGTTCACATACTCAAAATTTGGCAATGTATGGAATCGGTAGCTCTCATGAAGTCTGGAAACACTGTACAAGTCTACCGATAGAAGTCCACCGATAGAACCTCACCGATAGAAAACACTGTTCAAGTCTACCGATAGAATTCCACCGATAGAACCTCACCGATAGAAACACTGTTCAAGTCTTCCGATAGAAGTCCACCGATAGAACCTCACCGATAGAAACACAGTTCACTGAACCTCACCGATAGAAACACTGTTCATTGAACGTCACCTATAGAAACACTGTTCACAGAACTAGAAATTTGGCAAAGTGTTAGACGAGCTACTGCTGGACTGCGGCTACCAGTATACCGAGCTATCAGTACGCCGTGGCTACCGGTAGACCCAGCTACCAGTAGGATGCGGATACCGGTAGACCGAGCTACCGGTAAGCTGCAGCTACCGGTAGACCGAGCTACCGGTAATCAGAATCTACCGGTAGACCGAGCTACCAGTAGTCAGCAGCTACCGGTAGACCGAGCTACCGGTAATCAACAGCTACCGGTAGACCGAGCTACCAGTAATCATCAGCTACCAGTAGACCGAGCTACCGGTAATCAGCAGCTACCGGTAGACCGAGCTACTGGTAATCAGTAGCTACCGGTAGACCGATCTACTGGTAATCAGCAGCTACCGGTAGACCGAGCTACCGGTAATCAACAGTTACCGGTAGACCGAGCTACCGGTAATCAGCAGTTACCGGTAGACCGAGCTACCGGTAGGCAGCAGCTGGGGGATAAGTCACCTTGACCTCCCGGAACACCTCCAACACCACATTTTCACAAAGTAATGGACCAGGGAGGTCCGGGCCATTACAAATAACCCATTAAAGGATGTGGGTTTTATAAAGGTTATATCATGGCATAATCCATTGAAAAGAAACTGGTTTCATAAACTAATTTTCCTCATAATTATACAACACTGAAATAAATAAAAAGAATAGTTTCCTTAGATAAGAAACCTATTAATGAATAAAATATATCAAATGATTTCATATTAGATAAATGAGAATTTTGAATGATAACATAGAACATCAAATTTCTTTAAAAATCTATTTTTAATACATATAACATTTTTGAAATCATTTTCATTTAAACCACTTAAAAAATAATTAAATATAATTTAAAATATTTCTTGGGGGAAAATATCCTTTTTTCATTGATTTTTTTTAAAACATAAAACAATTTTAAAACAGTTTCCTATTAAAATAACCTTTAAAGCCTACAAACAAAAATTTAAATACCATTTTAAACACTTTTAAAATAAATATTTTTTCAAAAAGAAATTTCTTTAAAAATATCATTATAGATATGAATTTCTAGAATGATAAAAAAAGAAAAATTCTTTTAAAAACAAACCTGTAATAACTCAAATTAATCTACATGGAAATGACTATGGGTAAATTCATACGTGCAGAACATTCCATTTTCATTGTAAAATGCTTATAAAAATTCCTTGACGAGAAAATGAAAAAAGAGATTTATTTCAATACCTTTTTTTATTAAAAATGTAAAATATGGATACTAATTAATTTTTAACATCATTGTAAAACATTTTTTTAAACATTTTTGGAAAATAATGTTTTTTTGAATAAAACAAATTTCTGACCAAAGAGAGAAATAACTTCTAATTTTACAAAAAACACTTTCCAAATTATCTAAAATAACTAATAGTGTAAAAATTGTTCCAATATAAGGAGATATCTGGTATTAAAAAGAATTAGAAAATTCATGATATTTCTTGAGTTATGGATCATAAGATCTCATCAATGGAAGTGTAATTAAAAACAATCTTGATAAATGATGAGAATGTAACAATTAACCATTACACCTTTGGTACCTTGAATCGTAATAATATACAATGAATAAAATTATATAAAACATAAAATATCATGGAAATTAAAATATAAATGATATAATAGGTAAAAATGAAGTATATAATGCTCATCAAAAAATATAGGTTCATAACATGGAATTATTCTCAAAGAAGGTAAGCTGAGAGAAAATTACATTACCGATTTTGTATCTTTTGAACCACAAACTCCATGGAAGAGATATAGTAAAATAGAATGAAAATAACTATAAATTTAATGATAATATTCACATAATACCATCATGGAAAGTATATATACAACAAAAAATAAATTAGTGGTGAATAAGACAGAATTCTTACAGAAAAAACGCGAGACTAGAAATCAATATACTTCTTGAGTATATTTTGAATCATGCGATCCATGAAATAATTACATAAATTGGAACATTCAATATCATCAAATAAGGAAAATTAATTATATAACAATTAATTGGGAAATATTTCTACCACACAGCAAGAATAAGTTGTGAATATAACATATATCTCACATAATTAAAAGTGAGATGAGAAAACACTTACCTTAAGTCCTTATTTCTTTATAAACATTAAAACCTTTGGTATAATAACTACACGTTTACTATAATATACCACATAAATATATTCTATTATATTATACCATATATTATTTTATTATGATATCATATTACCATTGTATTTGCAATTTCCTTTTAATTTTACGTTTTGGGAAATATATGCATTACATTTCATATATTTTTTGACATATTATTCTCGATCACCCTACATAGATCATTATTTAGTTATTTAATAGAATTTAAAAAATTATTTAAATATAATATATATTTAGTATATAAATATTTATAATAATCTTTAAAATATAGAAATACAAAATGGAATACATCATTCATGGAGATGACATGCCCTACATACTCCTGAACGCTTTTTCTATTTCATTATCGTATTGAAAGAAAGAGAGTAAATAAAATATAAATATAAATATATATTATCATTATATTATAATTATTATTTTATATATTCAATATAATTTTACTAAAACCATCAATACATTCCATGTAAAGTGTGAATGAATCATATCGCTTTGAAGAGCTCGTTGTCCACACGTTAACAAATGATGATATCATATTTACAAAAAATTGAAAGAATGAAGGTATGTTTTATGTAATATTTATAGAAGAATAAAGTCATAATAAATATCATATATATCATATAAAACCTATATTTCTATCATAATTCCCAACCATGAGATGTGGTAAAGGAAAAATGAATGAAATCTTCTCGCAAGGCTGTAGTCCGCTGTAAACATAAAATATATGTTCATTACCCATTATATGGATGTATGTGCATGTGTAGGCATAAACAATAAAATAAAATTTTTTTTTATGTATTTTTGATACTAATTTCATTATATAATCCTGTAATAAAAAAATTTTGGGGGTCGGGAATGAAAATAAAACAAAAGATCTCGGAGAAGAATGCTACTGCTTCTTCAGGAAATTCCTATAGGTTTACACCCAAGGACTGACTTAGTTTTATTAATTCCAAAATTAAGGATTTTAAGTTGATATAATGGAAGTTGGGAGCTTACTTGTGTAGGGTTTGGATGAGAAAAATTGGCATCAGAGTTGTGAGGAAGTTAGGTGGGTGAGTTCCATTTTAGGGTGGGGGAGGAGGGGCATTCTTGTAAATATAAAAATGTAAAGATTATTGAGAGGTCTCCCTTACATAATGTTCCTCCATTAATAGTAAATTTTATAAAAAAAGTATGATAGGGTCTAAATGTTTACATAAAATTTATTTTTTACATCTTTCTGGGGTATTTATACTCCTTAGTAAATTTTAAACAACTAAGTAAACTGATTTTTTACCATAATCAATATATTTAATTTTAATTAATTTCACTAATATATTTGAAAAAAATGTTAAAATTAATTGATATTATAAATTATTACTATTAAAAATATTAAAAATATTTTCCAAATTTAAAATAGAGAAGTTTAATAAATTAATTTAAAATTATTCCCACAAACATGTTGTGACAAAGAGTTTTTAAAGCGAAAAAGTCCAAAAGATTGAAATGTTATTATATCCAATTTCAATGGAAAATCAATCACAATCACCTAAATTGGATTAATTAATAAATAATTTATCTAATTATACATTAAAACCAAATTAATATATAATTTTACTATATAAATAAATTAGACTAAAAAGCGGCTTTAAAATAAAATTAAGTATTTTTCAATATTTATTCAAAAAAGGAAAACATTTAAGAAAAATACAAAAAAATAATAAAAATTAAAATTTGATATTCCCATTTCAAGAATATTTTTTATTTCTTCAAATCAAAATTTTATATGTTTCAGAATTTATATTTAAAATGGATTTTCTATAAAAAGGTGGTAAAACTACCTTCTTGAAATTACATATTTTTATTCGTAAAATTGTATTTATTCTTATATTATACCTATAAAATATATTGTATGAGTATAAAAAATATTTATTGAAAATATAATATATAAATTTTATTGAAAACACTATTCAAATGTGGGTTTTTAATTTATTGACATAAAATTATATTTTTTAATAGAAAAATAGTTTTCCTAGTTAATTAATTTTATTATATTAAAATAGTTCTTAAATTAATTAATATATAATTGATAACCAAAGGATTAATCTTATATACATGCATACATCATATTTTTTCAATTTATTTATTCTTATTTGTAAATTCCCTTCTAATTTCTATGTGGTAACTATAATTATATTTTAAAAACAATATCAATATTATATTGTGGTTCAGTAAAACTCTGCCCTGCAAGTAACATAATTAGTTGATGGAAGTCGACATTGTGTGTAACATAAGTCAAATATATTGTTTCAAATTCTGAAATCAAATCTTAGGGTTTCGTATATCAAAATCTTGACTTGGTTTTGTGTGTAATGCAGACTAAACTCAAATCATTCATATAACAAAAGTTATATTTATTGTTGTGTGAAATGAAAAATTAAAAAAGATTAAACTAATAAATAAATATTTCTAAAAGTGTTTGGGTGTTACATTCTACCCCTAGTAAATTGAATTTCTCCCTTGAAATTCTTTAGGTTTATCAAAGGTTTAATACTTTAAAGTTTCTTACAAACCCACATCCTAAAAATGAATACTAAAACATCCTTTAAAAAGAGAATGTTGGAACCATAATGGTAACCTAAAAGTAACTCATAAATTGGGTTACATGTAGGAGAACATAGTATGGGAGTAAATATATGATAGAGGTGAAGCATGCACATAATGATAGATATTGATAATGGTGATTGAATACCATTAATTGAATGATCAATGGGATGTTTAGGGCCGCAAAACCATAAATATGTGTTGATTTATAAGACCATCGATTCAAAATAAATGAAGTTATTAGGTTAAATATTTCTTAATATCCTTTTCCATTATTTGAGAAGTTCTTTTACCATGTAATATCATAAGGGTATATAATTACTTGATTTTATTACTTTTTATATTCACAATATCATCCATTTCTTGTGCCTTGCTCGATTTCAACATCATATCTTACTCTATGAAATGAATGATAATTTCTTAACCACGAATTACTAATAGATCATCAGGAAGAATGATAATTCATTACATCTATATTTAGTTAGCATGAAAAAATTGTTATCATAGGTAATCAAATATGTATAAATCCTTAAATTGAGAGATAATACTTTAATCTCTAAAATTTCATCCATTGTTTATCTTAAACCATTCCATAAATGGTCAACCTTGTAACTCTTACAAAATATTAAAATAAAAAACTTTACAAATAAGTTCACTAAATTTCTAAAGAATAGTATTTAATTTACCCCAAATATATCATAAAGTAGTTTTTATTTTCCATAAACCAAACATTTGAATATGACCGTCATGTATTATCTTGAAACATGGTAATAAACTCAATTACCATGAATTCTTATTAAAATAATTCATGTTTTCTTTTTCAAAAGTTTATTGGATATACTCCTTAAATCCAAAAAGTTGTAAATTTCATCAATGATAGACTAAACCACTTTGTAGAAAAATCCATAATCAGTTCTAAGGTAATTAATACCATTGAATTTACTTATTCATATCCAATATATCTTTATCAAAACATAATTATCTCAACATATGGAATACATTAAGGGTTAACTTCATGTAATCAAAAAATCACCATTCCATTAAATCTGTTTTCTAAGTCATTAACACCATTAAACATATCATTTTAAATCCTTAATGAAAAAATATAATAAAAATAATTATATATTTCATGATTCATATAAAATAATAATTTAATTAAAAACATATACAATTTATTAATCTATCTTTATTCTTAAACCATTAATTAGGCATCATCATCTTATTCCTTAAAAACCGTATCCTATAATATGAAAAAATAATAATATCTTTAGGTTCTTCAAACTCAATCTAATCATGCTTCTTAATTTTAATGTAAAAAATACTATTATAGCATCCAATAAATTTCTAATGTAGTTTTCAGTCTCTTTATCCTCAGTAGTATGTCCAATATTTGTGCAACCTTCCTTATTCTATTCAAGAGATTTAAAAAAATGAAATCGTTTTTTACAATGACCATAATTTTTACATCTGGAACATTCAATGTAATCCCAGATTCTTCTAATTCCGACAATTGAATAAAACTAGAAATCATAGGGATAGAATCACTTATCATAGAATAAAACTACATAATCAGAGAAAATTACATTTAGGATTTCTAAACCATGACCCCTATGTTTAAATCTATAACACCTCAGGCTTATACTTAAGGACATCCCTAGATATATCCTTAGTGATATAACTAAATTTTTATCATACTAGTTTCCAAATGATTACTGAAACATTCAATGGATACCATCTGTAGTGACATAGGATTAACATACATGGATATTATATCATTTTAGATGAATATTCAGAACATTAAAAAATAAATGTCTGTGGACAATAATAGTTTTGTGTCTTTTGGAACATGGAAACGTAATTATCATACGTGGTGAAAGATATTTAACATATCCATTAATTATATTCCCCTTTATAACTCATATATAAAACCTTCCTTCATAACCTGGGGAAAGGAATCATAAGAAAGTGGCATGATCGTATTCTGAGTAAGGGTAAACAAGGGAGAAATGTAAGTATAACATGATCATAAGGGTATGAGAACATGATCTTAACATTAGTATCTCATTCCCTTCATATCAAAAAATATAATCAAGAGAAATGGAATAAATATTGGTAGTTTATAAGTCATGAATCATAAGGAAGTTAAGAACATAATCCATGAGATCACAAGAGAAGCATAATACATGTGATTTTGGAAGACACATTAAAATTTTAAAAAAGTTATATAGTAGAAAAGGATTAATTCCAAGACCATAATATTGGAATGAGTTAATTTCCCAAACAATATTATAATTAATGGTTCACTCCAAATACCATACTAGTGGATTAATGATTTTACTTAACCGAGTTCACTCCCAATTCTAGCCCTGTATTACTAAAACAGGTTCACATCCAATTCCAGCCATGTATTGTTGAACCAAGTTCACTTCCCATTCTATCTCTGTATTACTAAAAAAAGTTCACTCATTATTCTAGTCTTTTCATACTAAACCATGTTCACTTACCATTCCATCCATGTATCATTGGACATGGTTCACATCTTGTTCCATCCCTATATTACTAATTTGAGTTCACTCCCCGTTCCAGCCCTGCCACAATGAACTGAGTTTACTACTCCTTCCAGACCTATCATAATGATCTCAATTCACTCCTCATTTTATCACTATCATACTAATGATATATAAAACATTTCTCAATTAATTATAGGGAGATATAGGTCCCACCCTTCACATAATGAAATCATATATACATGTTCCATAAGGTAATAAAAAATTCATCATATAATGACCCATAAAAAAAGATGAGTTTCATAAATATCATATCATAACCCTTTAAATTAAATGGGTATCATAAACATTTCATCATATGATAACGTATGTAAAATATATATATTTCCTAATAATTTCATCATAGAGTAAACAACAAATGGAAGTTGGTTTGATAAGAATTTTATTATGGTATAACCTGAAGTATAGAACTCTCTTTCATTAAAAACTTTTCTTATTAATCATACACCATTCAAATAAAGAATAATAATGGTGTCCTTCGATCAAAACCCTAGTAAATAATAAACTATATCAAATTATATCATCATAGATGGAGAAGGATTTTTAAAGATCACTTAATCTTTTTAATAAAATAACTTTATAAAACATTTAAAATTTGTAAAAAAAATTTTCTTTTAAAAAAATTTGAAACTTATAAAAGAATAATGAAAATTAATTAAAAAAATTTCTTGAGGAAAATATCCTTTCTTCTTTGAAAATTTATGTTTAAAACATAATAATTTTGAAATCATTTTCCATTAAAATAACCTTGAAAACAAATAAAAGAATCTTTGAAAACCATTTTAAACACTTTTTAAAATATAAAAAATTTTCAAAAAGAATTCGTTGAAAGAAAATCAAATAAATAAATTACATGAATGTTATGGAAAAAAATTTATTTCAAAAATAATTTTGTAAAATTTAAAAGGAATCTTCAAATAAATAATGGCAGGTAAATCCATACTTGTTGAACATTCCTTTTGTGTCAAGCTTTCTTAGAGAGTGCATTGATTTGAAAATAAAAATGATATTCCTTTTATTTTTTTATTTAAAACATAAGAAATAGATACATATTTCTTTTACAGATCATATAAATATATACTAATTTTTTTAAACATGGTATTGTGAATAATATTTTTCCAACAGATGAGAGAAATAAATTCGAACTTTCTTAGAAACACTTTTTAAATTTTATTAAGTACCAAAGAGATTAAAAATTGTACCAATACATGGATATATTTTCTATAAACAAAGGTTAATAATGTTCATGAGAGTTATTGAGATATGGATCCTAAGATTACATCAATGTAAGCATAATCCGAAACAATATTGATTAACGATGACATTTTAGCTATTATCTTTTACCACTTTGGTAACATTGAATCATAATACTGTGGAAATAATAACATAAAATTAAGTTTAAAATATCATTAATATAAGTATAATCATGAAATAATTTTTTAATGGGAATTATGTATATCTCAATGAAAAATATAGGTACATAACATTACATGTGTCTCAATGTAGACAAATTAAGAAACAATTACTTTACTGATTTGGTAACATTTGAACCATAAACCACATGAAATAAATATTATAAATGTGATATATAAATAACCATAAATTTAATGAGAATAATTATAGAATACATTAATGGTAATTATATACAGCACACAAAAGAAACGTGTTGTGAATAAGGTATATGTTTCATAGAAATAAAAGTGAGACTAGAAATCTCCTTACTACTTGAGTACGTTTTGTTCACAAGATCTCTGAAATAAAAATATAAATTTAGAATTTTAATATAATAAAATAAAATAAATTAATTATGTAACATTTCACAAGGATTTGTATACACCACACAAAAATAATAATGTATGAATATAGAATATATCTCATAGAAATAAATGTGATGCAAGAAAACCCTTTCCTTTAGTCTTGAAATTCTTTATACATGTTAAAACCTCCTTTATAATAATTAGAATATTATCATACAAATACCAAATAACCATATTCTCATATATCATACCATACATTATTTTATTATGACTTTATATTACCATTTTATTAAAAATTTCATGTTAATGCTATATTTTGGGTAATATCTGCATTTTTTTCTTATATTTTTTGACATGTTATTCTTTATCTTCTTACTTAGATCGTTATTTACTTATTTATATAATTTTAAAAATTATTTTAAAAAATATATATTTAGTGTATAAATATTTATAATAGTTTATAAAATATAAAAATTATAAATAGAATACACCATTTATGGAGATGGTAGTCCGTACATACATATCAATGTTGTTTCAATTTCATTTTCATATTGAAAGAAACAATATAAAAAATATATATTTATATTTATATACATATTATAGGTAAATTATAATAATTATTTCATATATATAATTTAACTTTACTAATCCCATTATTAATACATTCTATGTAAAGTGTGAACGAAACACATCGTTTTGATGAAGAGCTAGTCCAAAAGTCCACATACGAAGCTATCGTATTTACACAAAATGGAAAGAATGAAGAATATATTATTGAATAATTCATGGAGAATAAATAAATGAAAAATAAAATATATATCATATGAAATTTTTATGTCCATAATAATTCACAATGATGAGAGGTGGTATAGGGAAAAAAGAACAACACTGTTTCATGAGGCAGTAGTCCACCGTACACATGAACTGTAAGTTCAATAAACATTTAATTGAAGTGTATATAGGTATAGGTATATAAAAATTATGATAAAAATATATATTTATTTTTAGGATATTTAGGTTATTATATAAGAATTAAATATGAATAATTTAGGGTCTGGGTTATGAAAATACAATAAAAGAGTATATGGAAGGATGTTACCTCTTGTTTGGGTAATTCCATTTGGTTTGCACTGAATGACTAAATTTTTCTGATTTATAACCAAAATGAGGTTTTTAGGTAGATATGAGTTATTTGGGGAGCTTATTGTTTCTGGTTTTGGATGAGAAAAATTGGATTTAGAGGTTTGAGGAAGTGAGTGGGAGAGTTCCTCTTTTTAGTGGAAGAGGAGTGATATTCTTGTAAATATAAAAAGGAAAACACTATTGAGTGGTCTCCCTTACATCATGTACCATATATAATTATACATTTCTGATAAAGGGGAAGTTATGGTATAAATATTTCCATAAAATGGATTTTTTTCAGGTGTATATGGTATTTTCCCCTTATGTTAAACTCTAACCTCTCTGAAAACTTGTTTTTACCTTAATCACTATAACCAGTTTTAATTATTTTCACTAATAATATTGGTAAAAAATTATGTTTCCCTTTTTATATATTATAAAATATTATTATTCCAAATATGGAATCCGTTTTTATAAATTCAAAACACAAAAGTGTCAGAAAGTAAGTTAATTTAAATCCCACAGACGTGTCACGAAAGCGAGTTTTTAATGAAAAAAGGTCCAAATGTTTGAAATGTTTTTATATCCAATTTCCAAGTGAAATTGGTTATAATGTACTAAATTTGTTTTATTTATGTATAATGTATCTAATCATAGTTTAAATCAAAAATATTATATAATTTAACTATATAAAAAAAATATACAAAATATCATTTTTGACATAAAATTTTGCATTTCTCAGCATTCATCAAAAAACGAAACTTCTAAAAAAATACAAATAATTCACCCAAAGTAAAAATTTAAATTATTATTTCAAAAATAAATTATGGTTTTCCAAATAAAAAAGAGGTATAATTACTTTTTTGAAAAATATTTCTTTTTATTCATAAAATTGGATTTATTCTTATATTATAGCTCAAAAATATACTAGAACAGAATAGAAATATTTATTGAATATATAATATATATATTTTATTGAAAAAATTCCTAAAATTTTGTTTGTTTAATTTAAAAGGATAAAATATATTTTTTATAAAAAAAATATTTTTCTTACAAAAGTAAATTCTTCATTTTCGAATAGTTATTACATTCATTTCTAACTAATTGATATACCAAGGATTAATTTTATTTAAATATATAAATCATATTTTAAAAAATTAGTTAATCTTATTAATAACTTCTATTATAATATCTCGGTGTTAACTATAATAATAATTTAATAATAACATTAACAATATATAGTAGTTGGGTAAAACTTGTCCTTGCATGTAATTCCAAGTATTTATGGAACTCATCACATTAGTTAGAATAAGAAAAACATAGCATTGTGTGTACGAAAAGTTAATATATGTGTTTATTATAGAAATATATTAACTTGGTGTTTCAAATAATTCAAGAAAACACAGTGATTTCATATAATAATACTATATTCAATTTTGTTTGATATTAAAAATAATGAAAAGATTAAAATTAATTAAAAAAAATATTTCAAAAAATATTATTGTGTTCTAATTTATGGTGGGATGTATTTAAGAGAGATATTGGACAGTTTTATTTATCAGTACGTGGTATGTCATTAGGTTAAGGTTGGTATACATAAGTCTAAGGGGATATTAAAATAATTACACATACAAGAATAAAAATGGGAAAACAACACCATGATTTTGGTCATCAGAATCCCTAAAAAATATAAAGGGAATAATTCTATATATTTTGTAGTTGATCAACTTAAAAATTAATCAAACATAATTTCCATTGGAGAATATTTATGTATTAAAAAACTTACTATATTATTAATTAAGGAAGTGGTGAGATTTAATGGTGTACCACTGTCAATTGTATTTGATAAGAATCTGAACTTTACCTTGATGTTTTGGAGAAGTCTTTAGTAGGATCCAGATACAAAGTTAAGTTTAAATACTTCTTATCATCCTCATGACGATGGTATGTCAAAGAGGACCACTCAAACTCTAGAATACATGTTGCGATATTGATCTCTGGATTTCAATGGTTATTGTGATAAACACCTTCCTTTGTTAGATTTTTATTCAACAATAGCTTTCACTCAGGGATTCACATGGCTTCTTGTGAAGCTTTATATGGTAGGAAGTGTAGAAATATATCATACTGGGGGAAGAATTTAGAGAAATAATGCTATTGGGACTTAATCTCGGTGAGGAAATAGAAGATAATACAATGACTCTTATTTTTGTTACATGATTATTACATAATTTTAAAGATAAATAATATACCTGTATAATAAATCCCGGATCTAAATGTTTATTGTCTTGGGAAAATTTAGAACATAGAATACATATTCATAATAAAACATTAAAATTAATTTAAAATCTTCTTCTTTATCCTTCTAAAGAACAAATTCCTCATCATATATGTAGTCACATGAGGATATACATCAAAGAAAGGGGTGAGCTAAAAGCGTAGTAAGATGTTGATTTAGATACATGAAACTATATAACCCAAGTGATAATAATCATCAACATTCAGAACATAATAATTGGATAATTATCTATATTTTAAGGGAAAAAATGGATAAATTCATGGAATGTGGAAATGCTTAAATATTAAACATCATATATTAGTGGTCAAATACCACACATTATTGTCAACAAAGATTGCATTATGTTCATGCATAAAATATGTGAATAATCCTAACACGTTCATTTTGAAAAAAAATATAATCATCTTTACACATATTACACATCATCTATTGAGATAAATGACATTAACCAAGGTATTGGAGGGCTATATATTTCCAGGACCACCCGTCACATCATAACCTTTACATAATCTTGTATTCCACATAAAATGTATATCAAAAAAATTCATGAATTAACCCATGTAATTGAATGGTTTTCATATTAATTTTATTAATCATGCCTAAAATTTGGGTTCCCAAATGAAAAAGGGAAAAACATATTTGGTATAAGATTCACTTTTCTCAAGCAAAGAAGATACAACCAAAGAAGAGTGAAAATATGATTTGGAAAGAAGTGTTCTTTGGGGAAATATTTTTTTTTCTTAATATCATATTAAAAAACGTATATACCTAAAAATAAAATTCAATAAAAATTAAATTATATTTTTGGAATATTAAAATAATAGCCACACTCAAACATGGCATGGGAGAGGAATGACCATATGAAAAGGGATTTGAGTTCTAGAATCTCCTTACCATATGACTAAACATATTCTAAAAATGTAATTAATATTCTTTATAATAAAATTATATTCAATAATTCATTAACTCATAACCTTTTATATAGTTATTTTATTTAGTAAAATTTTATTAAGTTCATATATAACCATTTTTATGTGTTAAGAGTTCAATTTCATCATTCCGAGAGTGTACACTTTCTTGGTTTTCATAATTAGTTAACTTGTATAAAAGTATTTCGAATCATGTAAAATGATAATAATTCTAAATAAAAAATGAAATTATATCTCATTAATAAAATTAAATAAGTTTAAATGGTCTTATATATCATTTTTTGGAAATGAGGATGATTCTTTAGATAAAACATTATTGATAAACCTGTATTTTTTGTGGGTTGTCTATCAAAATGAACTAGTATTTTTTATTATTAAATATCATGTCTATATATTATTTAATAAAAAAAGTCATAGTATAAATTTCAAAGACATTTTTTACAATTATAATGGTTTTATAAATATCCATTAAGGTGATAATTGAAAATGAAAACTCATCATCCACGAAGACAACGAATTGACACATCAGGGTTGATGTGTTAATTTTTTAGATTAAAAAGAGAAGATAAGATATTTGTTGATGGATATTACATTAACCTAATACAGCTATATTATACATGTAATAATGGAGTTATCATGACAATTTGGATAAGGGAGTTGAGGAGAGGATAATAAAAGAAATGAAAATAAAAGAGAAAGAATGAGGATTTTACCTCATGAATATCTTATCTTTGAGAACCTCATTATGGAACTTGGGTATATTCTATTATTGAGAATAGTAGATTTAAGTCATGGGAAAGGGTATTGGGAAGGTAATTTGGAAAAATTTAGACAAGAAATAAGGATTTTGAGGTGTGTGGATAAGAGGTGGTGAGGAGTGGTATTTAATGTGAAAGTGAGTTTTTTTTATTTTATTCAAGAGTTTATTATTTTGACTCATGTCTATAAATATTGTTGATTACCATAAATAAGTATAGTATATATTTTATGAGAGTTCAAGATAATGGTACTTACATCATCAATGAATCCATAATTCTTGTATTTGTCTTAAAATGTTAAATACCACAAATTATCTTGTTTCACTATTAAACAAAAATTCAAATATTTTTAAAAAATCCAAAAAAATAACCCTAAACGACTTTTTTTTAAGAAAATATTTTCCTAAATATGAAAAATTTTAATTTCAATTAAAAGAATCATTTATTTTAAAAATACTGATTTTTTTTATAACAGATTTTTTGACACTGTAAGAAATTAATTAAGTTCGCAAAAAAATTTCCTAAAATGATAGAGAAAAAATTTAATTTAAAATTTAATTTTTGAAAAAAATTTAATTTTATATAATTATATTAATTAAAAAATAAAAATAAACATTTTATGTTTTATAAAAACATCAAAAATTAATTTACCATTATTAAAATATTTATTTGCATACACTATGGTATAATTATATAATATTTTCCTTTATATGATTTTGAAATGTATTTAAATTTTCATAGGTGAGGTTACTATTCTATTGGCTGAATTACTATCCCTAATGGTCATATTATTATTTCAATGGTTGTGTTATTATTCCATCGGTACAAGTTCCTCAATTTTTATAAATTACACTTATTCCATTCTTCATTTACGATAATGACATGTTTATTGTGTTATGTATGTGATGTATGTGTTTTATACTATATATAAAAATAATAAGAATTAAAATTACCTATAAAAAAGTACATTTTGTTACAAGCAGGTTATATCCCTTCAACATCACATAAGAGAAACTCAAAATTAACAAAAATGTTATTCTGGTAATAATCATAACGATCTTGAGTTTGAAGTGGGAAACGATGTATTCTTATGAATTTATCCTTATAAGAGGGTGATGATATTTATAAATAAGGTAAATCTGACCAAAAGGTATATTGGTCATTTATTAAATTCATTATCATATCAAGATGATATCTTATCGATTAAGACTCCCACCGATTTACCCACAAGTTCATGATGAGTTCTATGCATCTCTCAAAAGGGAGTATATACCAGATTCTTCACATATAATAAACATAGAGGTTATACCAATGGAGAAATTTCTTCCATATGATTAAAAAATAGTGGCTATTTTATATCATAGAGAGAAAGAGTTATGAAACAATACAACTAACCTGGTTAATGTTTTGTGGTGAAACCAAAAAGGGGAAGAAAGTCTCTGTGACCATGAGGATACAATGAGGAAAAATATAATCATATTTATATATCAGAGTAAAAATAAGTTTATGGAGATATTATATTAATAGGGTTATAGTGTAACATCGGGATTGTTTAGGAAATATAGATATATTTTCAAATAAAATAAATTTATTCCATAGCTTGTGTTACACAAAAACAACAGTCTTAGACGAACCTAGATATACTATTAAAATATTACTATCACATAGATATTGGAATATTGGATCTAAATAAAAATAAATAAATTATCAATATTTATGGGTTATAAATGAATAGAATAAATTAATTTGTAATGAGTTTATTAGAAATGAAAATAAAAAACCATTTGAAAATAAAAGTGTTGTTTTTATGAAAAACCGAATTTGTGTTCATAACGTATTTTTATCATAATATTTTTAATTTATCACTATTAGTGATTTTTTAATGATATATATATATATATATTACATTCAATCAAATGTTTTAATATTCAAATACTATTTTTATTATGCATTGGATAATAATAAATCATCTTTTACACTTAAAAAGGTATTTCTCTAAAAAGTAATTTTAATTATAGTTTTCACACTTAGATTAAAATTAATTTATCCCATTTATAGGTTTTGAATTAGATAAAAATAGTTACATATTTAAAATCAGGAGATTCAAATTTGATTAATAGTTCCCTTTTATTTTTTGTAAATGTGAATAATAAGTGTTTCAAAATTTATCACCTTGGTAAAGAGTAAAAATTAAGATATTATAGGTTAAGACTATATGGTAATGCCATAATTATTCATCCGAGTTACTATTGTATAAATGAAAATCTGAATTTATCAATTTATTCTCAAAATTCAGTTGATTAATTGACACTTTTCAATGAAAATGAACTTTATGATATTTAAATCAATGAATGTTATAAATGTTACTCTATTTTTAATTTCTCATATGTGTCCACATGAGGAAAAAAGAATTTATAAATGAATATAAGGTATTGTTTTTAGATTAATTAAATTATTTTAAAAAAATAAATTCATTTATTTTTTATTAATTTTATAATGACTTTAATCTATTATGAAACATTGATGTAATATTTCACGATTTAATAAAAAAAATTAATAAATGATTTAAAAAATATTAAAAGTGATATAATTTGAACAAGTTATTTTTCCCATGAATTATATACATATAAATGAAATATTATATTATTTTAAAATAATTTTATTCTAATTTATCAATTTTTATTGATGAATTAAATGATAAGTTAAATGATTTTTTTTAAAAATGACATTAATAGTATTTATACCAAATTATCTTTTATTAAAGGATATTAAACAGATAAAAATATCAGATTCTGAAAAATTAATTGGTTATGGATTTTAAAATAATCCATGATCCATTTATGGGTCATGTATCGTTTCATATTAATTTTTTATTCCCTTAAATTGTTGAAAAATTTAATATTATAGTAATTCTCATAAGGTTTAATGAGGGGTTAAAAGTAAAATATAATGATCCAAATATAATCGAAACTTGTAAATATTTTATCACATTAGAGTATTTACACTAATAAACATGACATCATCGAATATTTTCAATTAATAGTCATTATTATATCCAAAATTAATTTTTATTAATTGAATATTTTGAGAAATTTTAGGAGTTCCCTTCCCCTAAATTATAAATGGAAACACATACTTTCTTTTCACTACACCAACATGAGCCTTCAATATCAAAAACAATCTACCAATTTATCTTATAAACTTCCATATACACATATTAGTTATCTTTTTCTTCCAATAAGATTAAACCTATATCCTTTTAGAGGAGATCTATTCTGGTCTTTTCAAAGAAGAGGTAATTTCCTTAACTGATCAATTTATTTTAATTATTTATTTTATATCGAATAAATATATTATATTATTACTAAAATAAATAATTTAGTATCATAAATATAAATAAATTTTATTATGATTTTAAAAAACAATTATACACACTCTTTCCTATCAAATGGGTAGTGAAAGTATCACTTGTGTGTGCATACAGCTTACCGTCTCCATGTAGCAATATAATTCCTTTTTCATCTCCATATTTTATAGATTTTTAATATTATATAATTAATATTAATATATTATATTAATGAAAAAATTATACTTCTATAATGATAATATCATGTAATATGTCTTACCGTCGAATCCTTTGGGAAACGATAACGTCGCTCATGCATACATATGGACTATCACCTCCATAATGTGATGTGATTTATTTTCATTTATATATTACATAAATGGTATTGATGATATATTTTTTCAATATATATTATATATATGATATAATAATGATATTTTAAAGGTTAATTAATATTTACATGTCTTTTATTATATTTGTTTAAAAATGAAAAAAAATATTCATGTGTATGTATGACTTACCATCTCCATGGGCAGCGTAAATCATTTTTCTGTATATAAATTTCACGGATGACTATAAATATATATAATATATAGATATGATATTTATAAAATAATTAACATAATATCTATGATGTAATTATTATCAAATTACAAGGACCAAAAATTCTAAACCAAAACATAAATAAAAAATGTAGCAATGATCACCCTGAATAGTGATTTTAATAAAGTATAGTTAATAAATGAGTGGTAATATGCTAAAATTAAATTGAATATAGATTGAAATATATGATAATGGATATGTAATGGTATTTATAGTAACACTATATTTATTATATAGGTGTTTAAAAACATATCAAGGACGTTAGACTTGAGGTAAGATGTTTTTTTGCAACAATATCATTATTTATTGGTATTGTTTATAATAAAATCATGATGATGAAAAACTATGATAAGAATCTCAAGATACTCATGAATTTTATTTTTTTTATGTTTATTTATTTAAAATAAATGATTACCTTTCATTTTTATCATCATTTAAACTCAAGATACTGAAAATATATTTGTAAGTAAAATGGAATTCGTTTCCCTGTTTGAAAAAACATTTTACTTCCATATATATGTTTGATGAAAATGTTTTTAAGAATGTTTTTAATATATTCAAATGATTTTTTAAATTCATTTTTACAAGTGTTTTGATTTTTATGATATGGATTTAACAGAATCTCTTTGTCCTTTTCTAAATGAGGTACTTTATGAATTTTTTGCCAAAAGTATGGAATTATTATTTTATACTTATAAAGTATGTGCAAAATTTATAGTCGTTATGACCACTCAATGATTTTAAGAATCATTTTCAACTTTCCATGGTCACATTGATTGAAAATTTATCCAGAATATTTTGTAATTTTTTAGATTTTGAATATAAGATTTCAAAATGGAAATGTTATTTTTCTCAATAATGATTTACTGATATTTTGGATTATCAATGACAAAAATCTTCAATGTTTCTAGTGATTTATTTATAATATTATATAAGGATAAAAAATTTATTGTTTCTATATATGGTTATGTTTTTATGGCATGAATTTTATAAAACTCATTCCTAGTCAACGAGTTATTCTATAATGAAATGTTTATGAAAACCATTTATTTATACAAGTTCTAATATGTTTAATTTTTTATGATCATGTCGAACAAATATATATTATATTAATTATGTGATATTTTGTAACTACATAATCCTCTAACACATTGGATAAATAATGATGTATCATGAGATAAATAGGGATGAAAATGATAGTAAACCTAGTTTAGTAAGGGAATTTTCAACTATGGTTGTGTTTGGAGTGATCCTTGACTACTATGATGGTTTACAGAGTGAACTCATTACATTAATATAGTCTTATCAAATACCATTCCCTACTAAGGTAATAATTTTATATGGTTTTTTATTCAATAATTCCATGTATTATGTGTCAATGTTTCTGTTATGGATGATGTTCTTTGATTTTATTACGATTCATGTGTTATAGATCACCATGATTTATGACATTAATCATTATTATAATCTATGATATATATGTTAGGGTTTTCAAATGTTAAGATCATTTTCTCATACCTTTTTTCTCATGTTATGCATATATGTTCATATATGTCTACCTACCCTTAATGAGAATCAAGGAACACCCTTTATTTTGTTTCTTTTATGAGGTTATGAAGAAAGATTTTATGCCTGATATATCTAAGAATGGTGATAGTTATTAGGATCTATGTTAAAGACGAGGTGGAAGTATTATGAACACGATATTTATTTTCCAAAGATTCTGAATAAGTTAGACATATAAACTAATATAATGGATCATTATATATATATATATAATATATATATATATTTGAATGTAATATCTATTTATGAAATTATCAGGTAGTTATATTCTTGAAATCCATACATGAAAAAAAATCACATAACTATATAGAGGTGGTAGTCCACACGTATACATGAACGATGAAATCTTTTTCCAATATATAGAAGAAAAAATTTAATTAATATTTTAAAATTTTATAATAATAATTCTATCATTAATATCATATATATTCATTAAATTAATCAAAATATCCATCCTTGTTATGTGCTTTTTAAAAACGAAATCTATCACTTCATGGAGGTGGTAGTCCACATATACAGCTGAGATGTGTTTTCATTTCTTATAGGAAGGAAAATTAATTGAATAAAGATTATTCTATCAATATAATAACATTTAAATATATGTAATATGCATATGTTATTATATCATTGTGGTTAGTACATAATTAGAGGAATTATAAGCATAAATGAAATGAATTTACATCATAAAGAGTTATATATCTTCTTTGGAAGGGATCCTTAGGATTACACCTTATGCATTTAAAGGATGATATTAGGTGATGAAACAATGCTATTTAAATTGAATAATGACTATAAAAAATTAATGGGGTAGATATGTTCAAAAAAATGGACCATGAAGTGTGAAGAATAGAGGATATATGGATTTTTTATAAGTGAGGTGGGTTGAAATGTTTTAAATTCGTGAAATATTAATATATCATATGTGTCTAACTCATGTAAACATCTCAAAAGATATATATATTTTAAAATAATGATGATAATATTTAAATATTATAATTAAATATATTTTATATACGTTTTTAGGTTATTATAAACCTTATATTTTGGTTTAACACTGTTAACACATTTTAACCATAATTGTGATAACAAGTTTTTGAGTATTGAAGAAGCATAACAATAATTTTGATTATGAAAAGAAGAAATTAATTTTTTTTTTGAATTTTTATATTGAAAATTTATCATCCAATTGAGTAATAATATATTTTTTTGTATATTATAATTATTTGACAAAAACATTAATCCTTGAATACCACGTAGAAATTTATTGGGTCTATTCACAATATCTTGACATTAATGGCCTAAAGGTAAAAATGTAATTAAAAAATAAACTATTTCAAAATCACTTTTAAATTATATTCATGGGTAACCATAATTCTTCCAAAATATATTACCTTTATTGTATTGAAAGAGAGTGACATTTTTTATTTTTCATATCTTCAAATCATGTAAAGGTCATAATCAAAGACAAATGGAACTAAAATGACATATTGTATAAGTTAGGATATTTATGGTATACTTAATCTCATAAAAATAAATAAATGTAATATTTGGGTTTATTTTGATATGATTTCCCATATTTATAACATTAATTAACATATTTCATCAATTATCGTGATGATACACTTTTACCACACTTACTTTTCAGTATGACAAAAATTTAAATTTAACTACTTTCAAAATTTGAAACTCTTAATTTAAAATATGAATTTTATTTTTCATGATTCAATTCAATTAATTGGATAATTTTGTTTAATATAATTATTAAAAATACATGAAAAACGATTTCTAAAAAAAATTTAGCATAAAATAAACATTTAAAAAAATAAAATATAATATAGATTCATATGTAACTAATTAGAATTTTATTTAATAATAGGGATATTATGATACTTCAAATAAAAATTAAAAAAATAATTTTAATTTTAAATCACATTAAATAATTAAAGGAAATGATTGTTTCTTAAAAATTAGAAGTTTTCATTATTCACATGAAAATTAATCATTCTTAAAAATCCTTAAAATTAAATAGTATTAAAATTTTAATAGATGATTTAAAAAAATTATTTCCATTTTTCAAAATTAAATTAAAAAAATTAGAAAAAATTAATTCTAATTTTCTTCTTATAAAACACATAAAACACATTTTTAAAATAAAATTAATTTTATAGAATAAAAAAAATTATTATTATTATTATTATAATAAAAATAAATAGATGAATATTAAATTTCAGGGTCAAATTTATTATTTATATTCATAAAATATTCTATTAAATATATATCATAATGTAGATATTCTTTTTCAAACCTAGTAACCTAACGACTAGGTTATAAAAAATATTTTTTATAATTTATATATAATGTTTCTTTTCGGATTACAGTAGAATGTGGTGTACACTATCAAACCTAGTGTTCTTTAAAAAAAATATAAAAAATTATATCATGGTATTACATTCTACCCAACATATGAAACTTTTATTTTCTCAATTTGAATTATTCATTACTAAACTTAATATATCATTACATAGTAGTAAAATCTGTTGTAGATTTTATCATGAAATACATTTTCGAGATTATGGCGAGGAAACATATTATAAATATGAAACTATAAGACTCGTACTTTAAATAGAGTTTCTAAAAATGTTCAGTTTTAGTTGTGTTATACTTTCCACACTAGGCATGATATATTTATTTTTAGTTTTCTTGAGTTTTATAAATCCCTTTACCATTTGGATGGAAAATGTTACTATATTTCCTTACATTATTTCATCATTTGGCATGAATCATCATGAATATACTAATTTTTTTAGTATTTAATCAATAAAATAAAATTTAATTGTATCGTGAGACCTATAAAATAGTGAAAAAATATATCTCCTACCTCTGTCCATTATAGATAACAAAAATGGATGGAATAATATGAGATAATATCCAAAATAAATAAACCTTAATATGAGGAAATACTATATTAATCATCAAATCCTCAATAATGAAACCTAATGTTTAGGTTAAATAATTATATAAATAATTAACCTTAGTACTCTTCAAAATATGATGAATTGAATTGAAACATAAATATTTGGATGATTGATCAAATATTTTTGTAGACCAATTTAACATTTATCACAAAATATCATTAATCACACATAAATACATATAACAAAAATAAATTTTCCATGACCATATATTATCTAAAATATAAAAAACATAACCTTAATTACTATAAAACCATAAAAAATTATATATTCCTCCCAAAGGTTACACAATCATATTTAAAAAAAAATACAACCTAAAAAATTTCCATTCACCTCTATCCTATAATATTCCAAAAATTTACATTTTCTAAATCATGGATTTAATTGAAATTTTTTGTATAATCATTGAATGTTTTCTCTTCATCCACATACCCAAATACCATGGTTTAATAACACTAAATCATAATCACATATTCTCTAATTGAACTTTAATTACCCTGAATTCATATCCTTAAATGATTGCTTCATCCATGAGGGTAATTATTTCATTTAAATATTTCATTGAAAGATTAATAGATATTCCATCAATGGATATAAAATTTCCAAGAAAAGAAACTTCTTGAAATCAAAATTAACACTTACTAAACTTCTCTTCTAATTTCGTTTCATCAAAAATTTTCAAGAATGATTCTAAATTAATTCTCTTTACCGTTGAAACCCATATTGTATCTCATTATATCATCAATAAATACCAAAACATTATTATTAGGTTCATCCTTGATTAATGGGTCATTAATATAAATATTACCCAATATAATTATACTTAAATCATAAGAAACTGGTACATTATTTATTTAATTTTAAATTATAATATATATAGAAACTTTCTCTACACTTATAACAAACTACCACACCCTTTATGAATTCACCCAAGTTATCCTTCATATATTATTGAATCTTTTGGTGTGGAATATTTTTATTTCGATGGTATTTATCATTTAAATCTACCTGAAACACTATTTTTCTATTATCTCACGTTTTAAGAAATTTAGTTAGGTTTAGATAGTTTGTCATAACTTTAGATAGCTAGTTTGGAATAATTATCTAATTATTAAATTCAGTTTATCTTTGTTTTGGTTTCTATATATAGATAAGAATACTAATAAAAACCTGAGTGAGTGTGCCTAATATTTCCCTGATATTCTTATTACCAACACCTATAGTATTGACATGCTCAACATGGTAATACAAACACTGAAAATGGATGTATAAGCCCTTTATTCCTCATGATGTTATAGCTAAACCATGGTACCCCAACATTAATAGAAAATTAATTATGAATATTTATCAATGAAATAAAATTATATAAAAAGTTATCAAATACTCTAATGTATAATCATAATTCTTATGTTATATTTTTTATAAAATCTTGTCCTCAGGGATCCACTTATACATTATTTTGATAACAACAATAGAAACCCAGACTCCAGTAACTTAGACCGATGCCGACATATTATATCATTACCAAATATTATATATCATGTCACCAAGGATTAATTAGATTATCTGTATTGAATATATATATATATATCATCTATATTACTTTGAAAATTTAAAAGTGCTCTTGGAAAAAAATTTCTTGAAAGATTGAAATTCATTCAAATATTTATTCTTTATATCTTTTTAAATGAAAACAAATAAAATGTGAGACCAAATGATTTTTAATGGTTATATATAGTATAATCTACCATGAGTAAATAAACAACAGACAATATATATGGGAGAATAATAATAAAAATTCAATTCAATAAAAAATGGGTAAAAATTACAAACAGGACTAATGGAAACATAGAAATCACAGTGATAATGGAAAAAAATTCACAATTAAGGAAATGAATAATTATTTATTTTCCTAATATTACCCTCATTCCCCCAACTAAGATATCATGAATCTTAAAATCATGGCATTTCCATGATATATTTAATGTTTTCATGGTCTATCGGCCTAGAAATATTTTATAAATTGGTAACGCATACACAAAATATCAAAGTATTATTGAAAAATCTTACAACCTCATCCTATAAATCATGGTAAATTATTTTTCCTCATGATACCTATTGACGCATAAAGGTAAAATCTATAATAGGTCCCCATCTATCTCTCGAATGTGCTATTCGTTCCTTATATATATTTAATGATCAATAAAATTCATTCTAAAAAATCCGTATAAATCAATAATTATTTGTATTTAATGAAGACTAAAATATATCGATATTTCACCATGAAAACAAATAACATTTTTAATAATATTACTTCAATTAAAACCATATATTGAAATGGTATAAAATTAATAGAATATAAATTTAATATAAATGATACTTAATACTTCTATGATATTGAAAATATGAAAATGAAGTAGAAAATAATGTATAATTAAATGATGGATAGTGATAAGGAATGTGATCCTGAGAAATTTAATAATGACCAAACCATAAATTTGTAATGGAATAAAGAAGGCCATAAATTCGTAAAAAAATATTTTTTATAGAAACAAGACCTTTGGAAATTTAAATAAAAAATAGAAGAAAAAAATAAATATAAATTCATTGTAACTTTTTTTAAGAATAAATTTTTAAATTATTAGTAATTTTGTTTTCATTATTTTATGAAAATAATACCATTTTCTTTAGATAAAATTTTAAATAAATATTATTATAATATTAGACAAATTTATTTCTTGGTTAATAAACTTGAAAACTTATAATGTATTATAAATTTAGAATAATAATAATAGATATTGGAAATTTCATTCATATAGTATAAATTAAAAAAATTCCATTCACACATTTATTAAAAGGAAAAAAGTAAATCATTTGGAAAAATAAAATAATATTTATTTTAAATCATCGAAATTAAAGAAAAATATGGTTGAAAATGAATTTAAATTATTATATGATCAAGTAAAAGATGTTTCTGATTTTTTTAAAAACATTGACATGGGAGAAAACATTCGTTAAATGAAGAGGAAATTAGTCACTTTTTCTAAAATAAAATATATTTATCAATTTATAGACCAAAGAGATGAAAATTAAATGAAAAGAAGGAAAATAATAAATATATAGAATATATGAAAAAATATTAAGTTTATGTATAATGGATAAAAAAATTATTTTGAAAAAAATTTAAATAAGAACAATCTCGATTAAAAATGTGACTTGAATTAAACCCTTACTAGTTTGGTAACATTTTGAAACAAAATTTTCAAAAGAAGAAAAAAGAATACAAAATAATCAATACCATGAAAAAATAGGTATTAATGATATATCTTTTCATAGGGTATTTTTATGCACTATAGAAAAAAATTGGTGAATAATGTAAAAAATGTCTCGCTGGTGTGAAAATGGGGTGAAATTACCCTTTCCTCAAGTAAAACATTCTTTGTATTATATATTAATTACCTATATAAATTTAAATATTTAAAATAAACATATTAATATTTTTCATTTGATATATGATTCAATTATTAAATTATATCCCATGTTAAATTAGAACTCTTTATTTACATCATCATCCCCAGTGTTAAGTGTTCTAGTTTTCATACAAGTTTTTCTATAGTACATATGGACCTTGTTTATTGGAATTGGTTTAATAATTTGTTAAATATTAATAAATAAAGAATTATAATTTTTATAAATAAAATTTAAATTTATAATTAGTCATGAATTTTAGACCGGAAAAACGAATCACATTGCTTAGTGGGGGGTGGTAGTCCACATGTATGCCTGAACGATGTGATTATTTTTCACTGGACGAAAGGGTGAAATGTATATTAATTATTCTATTATTTTATTCATTATTATTTCATTAATATCATATATATTCATTATTTATCCCAAAAATCAATATCCTTCCAAGGAATTGATGTCAAACAAAAAACATATCTTCATTGAAGTGGTAGTGCCCCCGTACACATGAACAATGCTTCCAATTCCCATAGAATGTAAAAAGAGATAATTTTTTTGTTACATAAAGATAATAAATATATAGTTTATTTAAAATTATTATGTTATTATAGTATCATGTTCAATATAAATTTGTAGGATTTAAAAAAAGAGATAAAATGAATGAACTCAGTTAAGAGTTATACCTCATCTTTGAAAATATTGATTTTGTATACACCTTAAGTCTTCTTGTGATGGTCTTAGTGGAATAATAGAGTATATATAAATTTAATGAGGAATATTATAAGGTATTTGGTATGATATTCAAAAAAAATAAAAGTATCATGAAGTGTGAAGAAGATAGGAGAGGTGGTTCTCTTTTATAAGTGAGTTGGGTGGAAAATCTTGGAAATACAGGAAATATTAATATATAATATGTTTATGAATCATTTAAAATGGATATAAATCTCCATATATTATATTTTAATGAGTATAAGTTCCACATAAGACCATAAAATTGAATATAGAAATGTATTTTTTTCATTTTAAATATTATATTTCTGCTTAACCCCTTCCTTAAATCTTTTTAACCTTTTTGAAGGTTACATGGTTTTAACTATA
This sequence comes from Viscum album, assembly GCA_963277665.1. NCBI lineage: Eukaryota > Viridiplantae > Streptophyta > Magnoliopsida > Santalales > Viscaceae > Viscum > Viscum album. The sequence goes on from OY728137.1 coordinate 741,269,634, forward strand.
TAATATTCATGAAAAATAATTTAAAAAATGAAAAGTGGTTCGAAAATAAACTATTAATGATATTATATAAATTTTAACATCCACTTGATTCAATGTAGTATTGTTATATTTTAATAATGTCTTAAAATAATTTGTAAACATTTAATACCATTAATGGTCATTTTAACGACTATTAACTTTACTAAACTATAAAAGAATAAATAAAATGATATAATTTGAATGTAAACTATTTAAAAATACAATATAAAATATTATTTTCCATAAAAATCAAAGGTAACAATAATTCATCCAAAATATATTACAGTCAATACTTTTAATATCATTTAATTTAGTTCACTTAAACTAGCACAAGGGCTAGGTCGACGTAGCATAAAAATTCAAATAAATTATACTATAACTAAAAAATTAATATAAATTTATATCATATAAAACTATTCAAATTTAAAATAAAAAATTATAGCCATTTTTATATTCTTTTTATACTTATGGAATCATATTAAAGTTATTAAAATAAAAAGAGTGACATTTTGTAATTTTCCTTAACGTTAGAGGATGAAAAATAAAAATCAGAATATAGTTTCAAATAATACCATATTTTTGATTTTATAATGGTTATTTTTGAGTTAATCAAATAAAATTATATAAATTCATGTTTTGTGTTCATTTTGAGTCCCTATCATTTAGTCTTAACCTTAAAAAATAAATTTTACCAACTACTCGGTTGATAAAATTTTAGCACGATTAATCTTCATTATTAATGCGAACAAAAATTATGTATTTAAAAAATATAAGTATACTAATAAGAAATATGAAATCAATTTTTCAAGACCCAATCCTTGTAATTTTCAAAAATTTATTTTACTATAAAAACACCAAATTCAAGGAAAATATTTTCTTGAAAAATGTGTTTTAAGCATAAAAAGGAACTTATACCAAAAGATAAATTTGACATAGTAATTTAAAAAATTATTTTAATTTTTAATATATAATTTATAAAATTTAATAAATTTAATTTAATTACCTATTGGTAAAATTCCAAATAACCATTTTTAGAAGAATATTTATTTTAAAGCATAAAATGTATTTTATCATAATCCTTTCCTAATAAAGAAAATGACTCTTACATATAATTAATAATATGGTTATTCCTATTAATAATGACTAACATAATGAATAGGTTATAAAATTAATTTTTAAATAATATTTTTTGATGTATCATTTAAGCTTGAGGTTTTTTGTAGTGTATGTAATCAGACATAGTCTAATTTCAAAGAAAATATAAACTAAATTCAAGGGGTATTACAATGAACCATTTTATATTATGATAAAAATTGTATCATGATTAAAAATTATAAAATTTATTCAGATTCATAATGACCAAAATCATTGAAACCTAATGATCATAGTGGACAACAACCATAATGACTATGTTCACTTTTATTAAATTCTATCTAACCAATCTACTAAATAATTCTTTTAATTTTTTCCCCATTTATTTTTCTAATTCACAAAACTGTGTAATTATTAATTTGGAATCTTTTTTTAATAATTATATTATTATTTTGGAGAATATGATTTTAGAGGAATATATATCGTATGTGATTTATTTTTATCTATTGTCCAATATTAGTTATAATGGTCTTTAAAAATTTGTACTTTAAATTTTTATCACATTACATTATATCAAAATATGTTCATTCTAAACTATAATATTATTGGTTGTTATAGTAAATATTTTTAGATAATGATAGACTAGTTTTTAAAATATACATAGACAACTATAACTCAATAAGAAAACACCGATTGGAAGATTGTAGATATTGTTTATCCATCACTGGGAAAAGAATTTGATTCTTCGAAATTGGGTTCAAAAGTTTATTTTAAATGTTTTGGTTCTCCCTCTATTTATATTATCTTTTCATAATTTATTACATTAGATAAATTTAGTAATTAGACATGAGTTTTGGATTCTTCACATTTTTCTCATTTGGATGAATATATTTATATAGTCTATATCAATTTTTTAATTGGTAATTCCTTTATAATTAATTCAGATAATGTTAACCATTTTGTTTTCAATTATACTCCAAGGGATAATTTATGAATTGGAATGGAATCATAGAATTAATCTACCATTATTCCTCAAAATTATAACTCATGGAAGTGAATTATACATTATCAAGTAAAAACACATGGAAAAGAAAATATTTCAAGCTAATTGATTTTTATTTCATAATATGAAAAAATAGATAAAGAAAGGACTATTGTGCACTTCCTAGGTTAACAACCACTTTAGGTTCAGTGAAGGCTTCTCTATAAATTATATATACCACATTGAAGGATGTGTTTTCTATTTTGGATAAATGTAATAACAAACAATTAGAATCTATGCCTCTTTGAAGATATGAAATTCTAGATACCCTCTTTTAGGTAACTTTATAGATTTTACATTGGTTTTTTGGGTATTAATGTAGATGGAACAATTGAAAATTTTCAGCTTCATTTGGAATTATATATTCATAATACCATTACATGGCTTCCCTTCCCCTTAAGTAATGTTATAAAACAAGACTACTAGTGATAAAAAGTAGGCGTACTTTAATGGAATAAATCTATTCTATTTTCGTTGATATTTATCTTATATTTTATAGAATCCATTTGGGTTAGAGCTTTTAAAATCATATAGTTGATATAATGGGGGTGGGAGGGGGGGAGCAACATCATGTTGCTTGTATGAAAATATAATTCCAATATGAAGAATGGCCATTTCTGTATAACGATGTTATAAAACTCGTAACGTTACAATGCATTATTTTTTGGAAACATTTTATGTAATATTTATATTAAAATATGATGTAAATTTATAAATTAAATATAAACTACAACATTATTCATATAACATGTAATAGTTTCATAAATTTTCCTCACCCATGATCCTTTTTCATATAGAACACTACAGTTTATGAGAAATTCATTTTTTGGACACTACATCTAGATTAGAATCAATTTATAATATAATATTAGAGGATTTGAAATCACTATTGGGTTTTATCTACGATAAATATAAAAACATTGTCAAAGAATGTGAAAATTAAAACCCATTTTATACTATATCAAACCATTTGTTTATATTTTAATATGTATAAATGAAGAATATACATTTTTTCCATATTAATATGGTCACTTTATTCTTCTTATACACTATTATTTTTGATGATATCTAAGATAATTCTAAATTAGGTCTTGATCCCAATGCATCAAATGATTATATAAATCAACCAACTTTTTATTAGTATTCTCCCATAATATAACTTTTCTAAAACCTAAGATTTATTTGAAAGAGAGAATGATTGATTATATTCAAGGAGTTTTCATAACATAAATATTGTGTACTATATATTAGTATCAAACAAAAATTATATCCTTCAAAGACACTATATAGTGGTCTCATATCTTCAATGTTTTGAGAAACATTCACCCCTTCAACAATCCAACTATTTTATCATTGTGAGAACCAATAAAAATCTTGCAATGTTTTTGTAATATTTGGCCATTCATGATGAAATGTTTAAATCTTCAAAAGTTATATAAAACATTTTAAAATATTATATCAAGTGTTATCCAATGATGTTATAACATAAAATGATATATTTTATTTTGGAAGAAAAAACAATTTGTATTTATTATTATATAATTTATACTGTTCCATACATTGAATCACTACACCACCACCTTCTATACGACATGCCTTATCTTACTATAAACCATGATGTGGCCAATGCGACTATGTCTTGGTTTTCCATTGAGATATATTTCTATAAAAAAGTGATGATCATATAATATGTTATTATTAGAATATTTACCCTTCTTTATAAATATATATAAATTTTACTAATGATATATTACATGTAAATTGAGTTTAATTAATATTTTATTTGTTTATCTTCTTTGAATGAGTTGTTTTTTTAGAAACTCACCAATTTTCAAAAAATGCGTTGAACCAACTCACAAAGTATGATCCCCTTATATTCATATCTTCATTAAATTATCGTGATATAGATTAATTATAATATTTATTATTTTTATTCAATAAAAATCTTAACAATATTTTACGTATTTTTTGTATACGTTTGTGTTTAAGATATTTCCATTTTTAGATAAATTAGTATTTATATTTAATTTTGATTTTATTTTTTTTGACCGAAATAAGTATCACTCTAGTTCTATCCAAGATTAACTATAAATACTATTTTCATGTTGAATATTAGAATAATTGATATGTAAACTCATTTATAATATCATTAATTATAATACTCATTATAAATTGTAAAATAAAATGTTTTTTTTTGTAAAAATTGTAAATATTCAACTTCTTTTTTAATAAAACAAATAGTAAATGTTTTTTACAACCACATTTATATAAAAAATTAATGTTGTTAACAAATGGAACTATCAAATATTATATAAATATTTTCAAATTTGGTTTATTTATAACCAAGTGGATAAGTATTTTTTAGTCTTAGATACTAAAAATGATGTAAAAATGTATTAATGAAAACAGTTGAGTTTTATTTTATAACGAAATTATCCCAAACTATATTGGATACCCAGAAACAAAAATAACCAAGTTATCTTTGAAATAACTCGAAGGGTGTTACCTGTCCCCACAAGAAGTAAATTATCATAGGAAATCATATCAAGGTCAAGTGGGAACAATTTTTCCACAAAAGAAAAGAATAAAATATATACATGTTTGTATGTTCAACAATACAAAGTGAAAAAGATATATACCCTAGTAAAGTCACCATCCATACTATATTTTCCAAGAGGTCATGAAAATTTGCCTCCCCCAAAAGGATCTTTCCCTTAACTCAAACATGGAATATGATAATCTTGAAACGGTTGATACAAAAGAAAGGGTGTTAGAAATAGACCCCAGTAAGGTCTCACCATGTGTTCCCTTATAAATTCCATAATAATTAAACAAATCATTCTTTTAAATTAAAATAATATATATAATTTTATATAATTTATGTATTTTAGATAAATCAAGATTTATTAATCAAAATATGGAATATATATCAAAAAATATCTCAAATAGGATCAATTGAATATTTCGTATTAAAATTTTTATAAAGTAGTTATCATTAATATAACAATTCTATTAGAAATGTAATGTAATAATTAAATAAAAATACAACATAGTACCAAGTATAAATACCTAAAATAAATTAGTTTCAAGTAATAGGATCCTAACACTATTCATTGGTGATGTATTCTCAATGTGTGAACACGTCCCTCAACTTATTTTCTTCGGGACTCAACTCCCCATAGGGTCAAAAATCAAGACACATCATGTTTATATCAGTTTTTCATTATCATCCCATTTCAATGGGGTTATATCCTAGTGTTCTAGTCCTAATTACCTACTAACTACCCAATCATACATTTTTTTTATTCAATCAATCATTAATTCATTTAAAATCAGTTCTTAATAAAATTTTGGACCTTCAGTTTTCAACACACCATTCTCAATTCAACACAAAACATAAGAATTCATTAATTGATTATTTTTCAGATCTTCTTTCAATTTATTTTATTTATCATGAAATCAATTTCCAAATAATTCCATCAGTTACCTAAGATCTTATGAAAAATGTCAATTCCATTAAAACTGGGGGCTTCTATAATATCCATGCGTAATTCCAAAAATCATCAATCAATCATCAAAATACATGTTTTTAAATTATTTAAAAATATAATTAAAATAAATCAAGAAACATATGGTTTAATTAATAGGTGAAAATCATATGGAATCAACTACCCTTGAATGATTTAATGAAATAAACTCTTGTTATGGGAAGACCAATAAGAATATTCCTGAAAGAAATTATAAATCATGACCTAAAATTTTGATAAAAGATAGATATTAGATCCATAAATAACTTGATGTTATATCACTCTCTAAATATGATATGATATGAGATCAGGGAAAACCACACTAGAAGAGATTAAATTATTAGAAGTAGATTCAACAAGATCACTAACACTTTTATTACTAAATAGAAGATCCTGGAGTGACAAAGAATCGTCTAGAGAGAATCTAAAGGAAAGGAAACCTAATTTGGATCGAATGGGTGGTGTAAAGAATCTTAAACATGAGTTTCAAAATTTTTAGTTAATTTTATGGGGGATTAAAAATCCAAATGAATGGTTTATTGGATAGGCCTCACGGTTAGAAGTAACTGTTCACTTTAACCATGCAATCATACTAGTTTTCTCTTTGGGGTGCATAATTTGGTTTCAATATTAAACTATTCATATAACAACTATTAATTTACAACTATCCCGTGGGTGCATAGTTTTGAGGGGTGTTCACATTGTTTAGAAAAAATGTACCACTTTCTAGTGGCATTCAACATGGCACATAGTTTACTAGGACAAACTTTACAATTTTTCCTAACCATATTCCAAACATTTATCACCCCATGGTCTACTGATTGTTTCCCCCAAAATTCCTGAACCAACCTCAAATTAAGTTCTTATAAAAGTGTCATGAAAAAGGGTAAAATATACCTAAAATATGAAAATTTGATGTTACAACATCCCTAGTATAAATAATTTCCATGAGATGGGTCAGAAAGATAAATCAGGCTCAACATCAAGGTCCTCACAAGTAAATACATGAGAACGGTCAGAAAGATAGTTTGAAGATATGACAGATGAAAAACATTGTGAATTAATGTCAATAGTGATGGAAGTTATAAACTATAATCCATTTTCCTACTTGTTTATCAATCTAAAAAAGAATCGAAAACCTATTTACAAGATTTCCGAGTTTCCTAGTATGTCGATGACCAAACTAAGGTGAAATGATCAAGAGCTATATGTCACTAGAATAAAAATTAAAGAGTTTATGATGATGATATACATAGGATTTATACCATCTTGGTTTAATTTTTATTTACTGATGAATCAAGTGATTATTCCACATCCTATCTTGGACATGGCATGGGATATCTAAAGAAAAATTGTAAATATATGACCAATACAAATAATATTTACATGGGCAACCATGTAAGCCCTCAAAAGGAGACATTCTAATAGCAGACTAATAATAGTTAATTAATTAAAAATAAACAAGTCCCAAATGGTAATCCCAAGCTTCACCAATGTCTAGAACACAAGATCATATTATATCCTCAAGAATCAGTTTAGATCATTTTATATGTCCATTCATTTAGGATTATATTCCCAAATCAAATGTATCTAATACCCCATTTACATCAGGAAGACTTTTAAAAATTGGATGTAAAATGGGGATCCATCTTCATGAATATAGATGATAAAACTCCTTGCATTCTAAAATTATATTACACATAGATATGTCTTAGTTATTCATCATTGGTTGAATGATGATTGGGTATAAAGTGATCTGATTTGGGTAGCCTATCGATCACAACCTATATCACATTATTCCTTTATGGGTTACATGGAATCCCAACAATAAAGTCCACATAAATATCATACCACATCCAATTCAGCCCAAGAAGTAGCTAAAAAAACTTGAAGGTATCTGGTGCTCTTCTTTGAATTGTTGGAAGATATTGTAATGAGAAACAACATTAGATATGTCTCATCTCATACCTGGAAACCAGAATCACTACCATATATCAAAGCACATATTTTTCATATCTAGGTGCACCACTCACTAGGATCCATTGATGTCCCCCATAAAATATTTTTTTTATAGGAAATGGTGAAACACACAAGTTTTGGAAACATAGGATACCTTATGAAGATAATGAACAATCACAAATGGCCTCTGCACTATAAAGAGAGTCCATAATTCCCTAAAATTCACCATCTTGTTGTTTTTGCAGAATAATCATCCAAATACGAGAGGATTCCAACTGTAAACTCAAAAGAATAAAATCATAATAATTACCCCAAAATCCAAAATGAAAAAGAGAAAAGATATAAATTAGATTACACTCTTATAATAATTATTTCTTGTAAGGGGTTGGATGTTTCTTGGTCAAATAATATTCAATGACATTATCCTTACTAGAGGAGTAATAAATATTGAAATCAAAAGATAGTAGGTATTCCTCCGAACTCCTCTCTCATAGATTTAGATATTTTTTGAGAGAAGACATAAAACAATATTTTTTACAAAAAATGGTAAACCTTTCACTTAAAAGTTAATGATACCAACATTTATGAGCATGAATCAGAACTATGAGTTTGATATAATAGATCAAAAAATTCTTCTCATGTAGACAATGCTTTTTGACATCATAGGCTAAAATGTGATAACCATTCATAATAAAAGAACTAGAACCATAACATAATGTGTCGAAAAATACCACATAGAACATCCTGGACTCTAGAAAAGTCAACATTGGCAGATAATTTAGAATAATATTCAGATAAAGAAAATACCTACTTCATTTCTCATCCCAAATGAAATTCACTCTTTTCTATGTGAGTGCAGTCATTAGAGAAGTCTAATTTGATAAATCATAGATGAATATGTGGTAATATACCTCTAAACCTATGAGTATTCATATATTAAATACATTATGTGGTTGATCCCATGTCATAATTTCTTTTACCTTCATAGGAAAAATTGAAATACCATGTTTTAAGACTATACTTCCCAAGAAAAATAATTCTCCAATCAAAAAATTAAATTTTGAATGCTTTGTGTATAGTCAATGATTAATCTGGATTTTAGGAAATACTATCAAACGATGCACATAGTCCTCCTAAATTTGAAAATAAAACTGTATTTCATCCAAAAATACAAAAATGAATGATTCAAGGTACTCATGAAAAATCCTATTCATTAAAGACATAAAAACTAATGTAGTTTTAGTAAATCTAAATGGAATAACATAATATTCATAACAGAAATGACTACTTATTATTGTCATATTTTCAAGGTAAGACTCATTTATTCTCATCTCTTGATAACAATATCAAACATTATTCTTGGAGAGTGACTTTTTATCTTTCAATTGGTAAAAAATATAATCAATCCATGGTAATAGATACTTTTTCTTCACCAAAATTCAATTGAGATTTTAGTAATCAAAATAGAGGAGATGTGTTCCACCATCCAACTGAGATTTAAACTCTTTAGAATATTTTGGTGCTGTATAATATGAATGAAAAAATAGATGTTTTGTACCAAGAATTAAATCATGGAAAAAATACACATCTCTTACTAGTGTAAAGATAGAGAAATCAAAAGGAAATATTTATAAAACTCAATGAAAACTAGAGACCAATCATTTGTTAAATGTATTCCATTGAGTTCGAATGAAAACACTAATATTACCCAACCCAAATCTAGAAAATCAGGTGTATAGCTACTGAATCTCTGAATCCATTCTTCAAAAAGCCACGACACATCCCATTATGTATATTAATAATGGCCCATAGAATGTTATAGACAATACAGGCCTCATGAGAAACTAGAAAATAAATCCCAAAAATGACATAAATAGGTCTCATGTAGAAGAATATAAAACTACAGGTAATATCAATCTCTTTTAATGTTAATACACATGAAATAAAACCAAATACCATGCTCTCTCTACATTGTTAGGTCTACTAGGTTAGATACCCTGAGAGGGGGGGGGGGGTGTGAATCATGGTATTACAGATTAAAACAACTGCCCCTATTGATATTGTCACACTTTTAAGAAAGACTCTCTTCTCTCTCTTTCCTGTAGAAAAATATAAACAAAAACTAAAGAATGCACATGACACAATCTTTTTTACCTAGTTCACCCTCACTGAGCTACATCTAGGGAGCATACACCGACGATATGAAGATATACCAAATCCACTAAAAGTGAAATACTATTTACAAAGTTTGGGATAGATCACTTTTCTCCCAAGAACACTGCCATTATAATGTTTAGGGTCAGCTCACTACTTTCCCACGGGTTACTCCCTGTTTCTCTTTCCCTCTTGCTCACTACGGGTGGAGAGGATCACCTTTTTCCTCTTCCTTTAATCACTGCTCTAGAAAGGATCCACTCACTGTTTATAGACCTATAGGTCTCTTCATTATCACTAATTAATGCATCCTCTGTTGTATGTTTATTCTCTGTTGAAGTCCATCTTTCACCCGTATATGAATCTCACTTTACACCGAATTTATTGGGCAATATTCCAGCTTTTGCACAAACCTAAAATGACTGGCATGCTTCAACCAAACCTGGCGCGCTTCTCCAAGCCGGTGTGCATGTTCCAGTGTGCAAGTTCAATCTGGCACGCATGTTCACCTCAACCACTTGCACGGAACTTACTTCTTAAACTCCAAAATTGCACGACTCACACCCTTCTACGCCCAAACCCATTTTGGTGCGCAATAATCAATTTTCATGCTTCTTCAAAGCCTGGTGGGAAAATATCACCAAACCACCTGCACGACACCCCGTTCATCAACTCTAAACTTGGGCGACTCACACACTTTCTCATCCAAACCACTTTGGGTGTACAACTATCAACCGACACACAACTTCTGAATATTATTATATTTGCGTGACCACACCACCTACGCGATGAGATATATGATTTACTCTATGTGTTGAACTCTATCCAAATGAGGACGGTTTGACCTCTATTTATAGGCACTTGGACACCCTGAGCACCGTGGGTGCAAGTTTCCTCTCAGAGTGAAAATCTCGTTGTCCTAGTCTAGGTCGACCTAGTCACTTGGGCGACCAAACCTAAAACATGGGCACCCCTTTTTTCCTTCGCCATATTTTGATGTTCTCATCTTGAAAAAAATATGGTGAAAACGTTTCCAAGCCTCCAAGACAACGGCGCGAAAGCCCCTTTTCCAAAAACACTTTTCTCCATTTGTCGATTTTGAGGTCCAAAAATTTGGAAAACACTGGAAAACAACGCCACCTTGTATCTACTGTTTTTGAGCCACCTACAGATCAACCCTTCCTTTGTCGACATTCTTGAATCAAACATGGATCATTAACCACATCCCTTGGGATTGATATGCCACCATGAAATCCCCTTTGTCAAAAAATTTGTACGTCATGGTTTTCTTTTTCAACAAACACAACACGGAGGCCCACTTTGTCAACAAACAAAATTACCTCAAAAATGCTTCAATGATACCTTGAGGGATTTTTTTCCCAAAAATCTCCCCGTTTGTGTTTGTTGACAACTCTTCCATAAAAACTTACATCATTAATTTTTCAACCACTATTCGGCTATTGCGATCCCGATAGTGATCAAGGATTTACTAAACACATACTCTAAGCCCACATGAGCAATGCTCGACATGAGAAACAAGTGTAAATGAAACATTCATCAATGAATCACTTCAACTCTAACACCCACTATTGATACCAAACTAATACCAAATGTTGGAAATATTCTTACCGCATTCCAACACCACCCTTATACCTTTATCACGATCCTCAGCTGTCGTGATAAATATTCTTTGATAAATAACTTCTGGCATCGTCAGATTTGATACTCTCCCCGTCTTCTCATAGTTTTAACTCTTGTCAGCTGTAAATCCTCTTGAACACTATTGCCTATGTTTTCAATGCTAAGATCTGTCTAAGCACTTTGAACCAGCTTCATCTCTTCCTATATGGCTGCTCCACCTGCCAGCTTCTCCCCATATCTTTCATGATTTTTTAAATAGCCACATTGTCTGCCCCTTGAACAATAACTATTTTCTCCCCCTTTGTCAACGAACCCAAAGGACACTCCTTTTTAGTCTGTAATAGAGTAGAGAACACATATCACCACATTAGGGAAAAACACATCATACCTCGAGGAGAGGGGGTGGACCCACATCCACACTTTTTCAAGTTCGGGGAGTCGATTGAACTCCCAAATCCAGTCGATGCCTCTAAAAAGATTCCTTGGGTATGTCCTTTGTCAGAATATATGCAACCTATAGCTCTGTAGGCACATATTTCAACTTTACGATTCCCTGCTCAACTTTCCCCTTGATTAAATGATACTTTATCTCAATGTTCTTTATCTTTAAATGATGGACTAGATTTTTTCTAATATTTATAGCACTTGATTTATCGCACTGGATTCCTATCGGAGACTTCACTTCAACACCCATATCATCAAGCTGTTGATTCATCCACAATAACTGTGTGCATGCTTGAGTGGCCGCAATATACTCAACCTCCCTGATGCTCAATGAAATGAAATATTTCTTCTTGATTGGCCAGGAAATACCCAATCAACCATGATAGAAAGCGCCACCTAACATTTATTTCTAATCTTCCATTGAACCGGCCCAGTCAGCCTCAGTATATCCCAATATCTCTGTTTGATATTTCTCATTATAGGTCAAGCCGAAGTCCACCATGCCCTTGATATACCAAAGTATTCCTTTCACTAAAAGTATGTTTATTTCCTTGGTATTACTATGATATCTCACTACTTGGCATGTGGCGAAAACAATGTCAGGCCTTGTTGCGGTCAAGTACAATAAAATTCCAATAATTTTCCAGTATTCTGTGATATTAACTGCCTTGCCATCATCATCTTTGGATAGTTTCATCCGGGTAGCAACTGGAGTCTTCATCTCTTTGTAATTATCCATTCCAAACATTTTCAAAACCTCCTTGTAATATTTGGATTGAGAAATAAATAATAAATTCTTTCCTTGTGTCACCTGTAGACCAAGGAAAAATGTTATCTCTCCAATTATTGACATTTCAAACTCACTTTTCATGAATTCAGAAAACTTTCCGCACTAAGCTTCATCTGATCCACCAAATATGATGTCATCAACATAAACCAACACCATAATCATTTTATTACTGTCATTACTGAAATAGAGATTGTAATAAACTCCCCTATGCTGGAAAACAAGCTTCTTCAAATACTGATCAAGCCTTGAGTACCATGCTCTTGGTTCTTGTTTCAGCCCTTACAATGCCTTATTTATTCTAAAAACCTTGTTATCATCCTCATGATTGGGAAAACCATTTGGATTCTTAATATACACTTCCTCCTACAGAATTCCATTCAAGAATGCAGATTTCAAATCCATCTGGAACACTTTGAACTTCCGTTGCACTACAATGGATAGGAATAATCTGATTGTCTCCAGCCTTGCCACCGGTGCTAATGTCTCATCAACATCTATTCCCTCTATCTGGGAATATCCTTTTAACACAAGTCGTGATTTGTTTCGAACCACTGTTCCATCTTCACTCATCTTGTTGTGAAAGACCCATTTAGTCCCGATGGCATTCTTATCTGTTGGTCCTGAAACAATCTCCCATGTCTGGTTTTTCCCAATCTGATCAAGCCCCTCATTCATAGCCTGAACCAAATTTTAATCTTCAGCTTCATCAACAAAGCATTTCGGCTCTACCTGAGACAAAAAAGATGTCTGCTGTAGTGACTTCATTATTCTTGTCTTAAGTGGAGCTGTTTTATCACCAATGATATTTTGCCTACCAATTTCAGCTTGTCTCTTTGGCTTCTTTGCAGACACAGACTTGACACTTTCTTGTTCATCATTAGTGTCTTATTCTATGTCATTATATTTCACTTCTGATCCTCCTCTGTTACTTTCTTCTTCATTACTTTCATCAAGAAACTGTTCACTATGCAGTTGAATATTCTCTTCATTTTCCACAATAGTGACATCATTTCTCTCAACTACTTTTCCCAGCCTCTTGTTAAAGAACTTGTATGATTTTATTTTTCTTGAGTTGCCTAGAAATATTCCCTCATCTCCACGTGATTCAAACTTACTATTCTTTTCTTTGTCGTTAATGAAGCACTTACTCACAAATATTCAAAATTATTTCACTGTTGGCTTCTTTCAGTACCACATTTTATACGGAGTCTTTCCTTCCTTCGGACACAACATAGCCCTATTATAAATGTAGATTGATGTCAAAAATACTTCCTTCCAAATCATCTCTAGTAGGTATTTTTCTATAATCATTGTTATGGACATGTTTTTGATGATCTAATTTCTCCTTTCGACCACACCATTCTGTCGGGGAGTTCATACTGAAGAAACTTGATGCCTTATCCCATGTTTATCAAGATACTCTTCCACCAGACTGTTTGTGAATTCCGTACCATTGTCTGTACGAATTTTTAGAATTTTTTTCCATGAATACTTTTATATTCCCTTTGGTACTATTTTAGGTAGTTCAACAAATCAGAATTACGGGAAATAAAAAATACCCATGCCATTCTGCTATAGTCATCAATGAAAAGAATGTAATACCTCTTCCTGTCAATGGATCTTGGTGAAATAGGTCCACAAACACCATCATGGACTAATTCAATCACTCTTGTCGACTTCTTTTTCCTTCTCTTTGTATGTCTTTCTGATGATATTCCATTGTTGACAGGCATCACATGTATGTGTACGATCATATTATAGCTTAGGGAGGTCTCTTTCTGCTTCACAATTTACCAGATCTTCTAGATATGGTTGACATAGAGGGCCAAGTCGTTTATGCCACAATTTTTTTTCTTCATCTCTAGATAAAAAGCACATATCATTTTATCCACTTACAAGGTAGAGATTTCCATTTGTTTTTTTTCCCTATAGAACCACTACCCCATCTCTTCCTTTGATGATACACATATTCTTAGTAAACCGTATAGAATGTTCTGAGTCACATAGTTGACTTACACTGAACAGATTGTGACTGACGCCTTCTACTACCAAAACATTATCACGTCTTATTTCTTTGCCCCAAAACCTGGCTTTTCCTGAGCCAATAATCCTCATGCCTTCATCGTTTCCAAACTTGATAACTCTTTCTTTGTCTTATTTTATGCCTGTAACTAGATTCTTATCACCTGTCATGTGTGACGTGAAACCGCTGTCAAGGATCCAAACAGCAGTACTGTCTGATGACTTAAGGGAAGTTTTAGCAGCCAATTCCTTCTCTTCTCTATTCTTCTTGGTCCATACTTTTTTTCTCACACTCGGAAAAGATTGATACTTATGATCTTTCTCAAAATATGATGGACTGGCGTTATCTTGTAGAGCTGCAAATCAATTTTTCATTTTCAACTCACCTGTCGGTTCATTGATCTGCTGCTTGTGAAAATTTAGGTTCTGCTTGGGCACATTCTTCTGTATGGTTGACATACAATATCTGGCCATGTTCCCAAATCCTCCACACCAAAAAATGTGTCCTTTGAGACATGTTCAAGAGAACTGTTCTCTGTTTGGATGCCACCTATATTCTTGTGCCCTTCAATATCTCTTGGCTATGGAACCGACATACTGTGAATGTCCCATATTTCCACAATAATAACACCTGTTATAAGGTGCACTTCTCTTTGTCACTTTTACACTGGTAGTTTCCCCTTGTGACATTTGAATATTCTGATTTTTTTTTCTTCCCAAATAAACCTTCAATCGTATAATGGGTGCTTGCGGTCTTACATCAATATTTATAGCTTTCTGTTTTTCATCAATCCCCAATTCAGCCTTAGCATATGAGCTCGATTTCTGATTCTTTCCTAAGGAACTACTATCCTACTCTATCATCTTTTCTGTCCTCTGAATGACTTTCTTTCCGGATATCACATTAGGGGTCAAGAGTTTTTCTTGATGCTACATTTTTCATCACAGACTGACCACTTCTTCTTCAAGTTCTTCGATACACGTGACTTGATATTTCACTTTTCTATTCAAGCCATCGATATAACTTTTATGTTATTCAATCTTTAGAATATGCTCATCAACCTTTTCTGAGCTCTCTGGCCTAGAAGACTTAAGGTTTTCAATTTTTTCACTGGCTCAGACTTCTCTTCTTCTTGTTGTTGCATGTAAAGTTTGGCATCATGTACCACCTTGTTGGCTTTATTTGTTTTTTCTCTCCAAAACATCTATCTCTTCAAGAGATGCTTCTAATTCAGCTTCCATGTCAAGTCTCCTGTCAATTTATTATTCTTCATCAGTGTTAGTTTCTTCCTTTTCTTATGCACTACCGAAAATAGCCACCATTGCATTTTCTCCACGGTCTTTAAAATTTTCGATCTCCTCAACCTCATTAATCTTAGACTCATCTGAACTATCTATTTCTTGTGAAAGAAGATTATTCTTCTTGAAGAAACTTCTCTTGAACTGCTTCTTCCCTTTCACATAGGCTGAAGATTTCTTCTTGGGAATTTCATCTTCATCTTCATCATTTTCTTCTCGAAACTTTTTGGGACACCTTGTGGAAAGATGACCAACTTTTCCACATCTAAGGAAAGAAAGTGGAAGTTTTTTTTGAACTTTCCTTTTTTATCTTTGAAGATTTTAGGAAATAATGACATTACCTCATCTATCTCTTCTTCTTCTTGAGTATCTTCAATGATAAGCTTCTTCATGGACTTAAATTCCAACTCTTTGGATTTCCCCTTTTCTACAGCCTCGTTATCATCGTTCCTCATTTCATATGCAACCAGGGTACTGTGAAAACTGTACAGTGTTAGCTATTTTGGATCATTATCTTCTAGTACTGAAACCTTCAAATTGAACTGAGGTGGAAGTCACCTCAAGATACACTTTATGATATTTATTTCTTTAATGAATTCTCCAAGACCTTTCATATCTTCCACGACAATATTTACACTGTCAAAGAATGCATCAACAGACTCATTCGGGATCATTTTTAGATCTTCATAATTATTCCATAGTACATATAGATTTTCCTCTCTGACCTTCGTATCTCCTTCATATATATTCAAAAGATGTTCCCACATGGCATGTGATGTTTTAGATGACATTAACTTCGTATAGAGTGAATTGGATAGGGATCACCCTAAAGCATTTATTCCCTTAGTGTCAGAATCCAATTATCTTTACTCGACTTCCGATAATTCCCCACTGTTGATGTCAGCTATTATACCATGCATTGCTGTTGTGAATACGTCCATTTCCAAATATCAGAAGGAGTGTTTCATCTGATTCTTCCTCAGCTGAAAATTGTTCTCGCCGAAGATCGGAATCCCTTTTTTATTGGTGACCTCAATTTGAGAGAGATCCACTGATATAAGCCTTTCACTCTGATACCAATTGTTAGGTCCACTAGTTTAGATACCCTGAGAGGGGGCGGGGGAACCAGGGTATGACAGATTAAAACAACTGCGCCTATTGTTCTTGTCTCGCTATTAAGAAAGACTCTCTTCTCTCTCTTTCCTGTAGAAAAGTATAAAAAAAAACAAAATCATGCACATGACACATTGATTTTTTACTTGGTTCACCCTCACCGGGCCACGTACAAGGAGCATACACCGACGATGTAGTGATGTACCAAATACACTAAAATCACACTCATGTTTACAAAGTTAGGGATAAATCACTTCTATTTCTAGGCTCACAGCCTTTACAATGTTTAGAGTCAGCTCACTGCTTTCCCAAGGATCACTCCCTATTTCTCTCTCTCTGGCTCACTTCCGGTGGAGAGGATCACCTTCTTCCACTTCCTTTGCTCACTACTCTAGAAACGATACACTCACAGTTTATAGACATATAGGTCTCTTCATTATCACTAATGATTGTATCCTCTATTGTATGTAGATGCTCTGTTGAAGTTCAACTTTCACCCGTAGATAAATCTCACTTTTCACCAAAGGTATCGGGAAATATTCCAGCTTTCGTGCAGCCCTATAATGACTGGAGTGCTTCAACCATACCTGGTGTGCTTCTCCGAATATGCACGCAAGTTCCGGCATGCAATTTCAATCTGAAGCGCATCTTCACCTGAACCACTTGTGCGACACTTACTTCTTCATCTCCAAACTTGCACGACTCACACCCTTCTATGCCGAAACCAATTTTGGCACGCAAAAATCAATTGTTTCACTTCTTTAAATCCTAGCACACAAGTTTCACCAAACCACTTGCGTGACACCCCCTTCTTCAACTCTAAACTTGGGCAACTCACACCCTTTCTCTCCCAAACCACTTTGGGCATGCAACTATCAACCAACGCTCAACTTCTGAATATCTTTATACTTGCGTGACCACACCACATGCGTGACAGGAGCTCTGATTTTCTCTAAGTGTTGAACTCTCTATGAATGAGGAGCGTTCGACCTCTATTTATAGGCATTTGGACACCCTATGCACCGTGCGTGCACGTTTCCTCTTGGCACGTAAGTCTCGTTGCCCTAGTCTCTGTCCCCCTAGTCAGTTGCACAACCAAACCTAATCCTTGGGCACCCCTTTTTTCCTTTTCAATATTTTGATGTTCTGATCTTGAAAAACATATGGCACACAAGTTTCCAAGACTCCAAGACACCGGCACGCAAGTCCCTTTTCCAAAAAAACTTTTCTTCATTTTATGATTTTGAGGTCCAAAAATTTGGCAAACAATGGAAAACGGCACCACCTTGTATCTTCACTTTTTGAACCACCTCCAAATCGACCACTCCTTTGTCAGCATTCTTGAATCAAACATGGATCATTAACCACATCCATTGATCTTGACATGCCACCATGAAATCCCCTTTTTCAACAAATTTGTATGTCATGGTTTTCTTTGTCAACAAACACAACACGGAGGCCCACTTTATCCACAAACAAAATTACCTAAAAAATGGTCCAATGTTACCTTGAGGGATTTTTTCACAACATACATTATGAGTTTCATAGTAATATCCATCACATAAGATAAAATATCCAATAAAATATTTCATAGGTTCGTAATATGGGTTGATATATAGAGGAAACAATATAAAATACAGTATTCCATAATGATGACTCTATTATTATTATACCATTCAATGTCAACAGACCCTCACCAGTTTATTCTAGAGGCTCTTCTACTACATGTAGAAACTTCTTTAAAGATGAATATGGATAGAACACCATAGTTATTGTGTATTATGATTTCACCATAATTTTTTTGGTATTGATTATCCCATTAAACTATACATAGTTGAAAATATATTGAATAATTTCTAAAGGTTTCATAAATGACCATATGAAATACAATTTTTTTTCCTATGAAGAAATCCTCCATGAATACCCAACCTTCCATACTAGAAGCATGCCCAAGGTAATCTATCTGGAACTATAGGAGGTCTAAAAACACATGATATTTAAAACCACCATGATACTCATCTCACTTTATATTTCTTTTAAATAAACTTTCGGAACTAGCATTGGGAGAAAAATTGACTCTTTTGAACCCTAACTTAATATCCAAGTTTAGATCATCCATCAATGATCTATCCTGTATTCCATAAAAAAAGTCATATTTTGCAAGAAAGGCTATGATTTAATATCATAATTAATACCCCCTCAAATCATCAGGTCTTCGGGTACTCATTAGTCACTACCTTAGGAGAAAACTAAACAACCATTGAAAATAAGTGTTTGTACCGAGTCAAAGTTCTCTCACCCTACTGAAGGTTGAGAAACTATATGGATTTATCAAAGAGAATTGATTATATATAGAACTAATCTATGAAAGAATAACTATTTTTTTGAATTTAGACCTTCAATATTCCTCACCAGCACCATCAAAGCACACTATCTTTTTCTAGTCCCTTCATACTTGAAGGAAACACATTTTACCTTTATTAAATTATGAAATTACAAGAAATTAATGTGTATGTTTATGTTTTAACCAATTATATACCTGTTTAGGATCATTAGATCATTGGAACACATGTGGGTTTGGACAAAGACTTTCATGAGAATGATCTGTTGATTCATCCCTTTGATGTTCCAAAACAAGAGGCTGAATGCCAATGGGTGATGGTACCTATCCTAGATCATTGATAACAAATAACACTATTTCATCAAGATTACAAAACAATAGAAGATTCTATAACTGTAGTCCACTAGTAGTTTCCTGCAGTGGCCAATAAAAGTTCATTATCAATGGCATGAGGCTATTCAACATGAAAATAAAAACTGAAATAATTAGTAATGACACAAAGATCAATAACTACAACAATAGATATAGGGATATCAAATCCATAAAAAGAGGTAAACATTAGTATTTTTCAGATACTCAGATCAAAAGTTGAGAAATGACTATAATAAGATAAAAAATCCTCAAAGTCACTTTTCTCAAACTCCCATTTCAGTTGAGGATGGTTACGATGGGATCTAGATAGAAACTTTCTCGTAACTACCTCTAATGCCTAATTTATCCAACCTTATGTCTGTCAAGACAACACAAAAACATACGAAAATCATGGAAATATGATGATCCTCCCTTTTATATTACTTTTTTCATGAACCATATAGGTTACCTTATTACATTAATACCCTAGACAGCTCTGAAAAATCCTGATGGGTGTTCCCGATCCCCATAAGTTCGCGACTAACACTTGAAATCATATCAAGATTAATTGGGAATACTTTTGTTATAAAATAAAAGATAAATATTCAATTAAATATGCTCTACACTCCATAGGGGGAAAGTAATACAATAAAATAGGTGAAAAATGTATGATAGGTATCTAAAAATACATAGGGAAACATCATCCAGAATGAACACTATAAAACTAGAATAAATTTCAAAATATCATGTGTAACAAGTGGACTACATATCTACCAATCACCATCATCACTCCATGGTCTATAAGCTCAATAATATTTACCATCTCCAATAGGTGATTTCCCATTAATCAAACCCTCCCTATGATAATTTAAAAACACCCAAAGGAAAATGTAGTGTATGAGCTAAAATGTGCATTAGGGTCTCACAAGATGACCTATAATCAATTACATAACAATTTAGAAAATTAATATTTTATTTTTAATAAAAAAGGCATTGTATAATATTTACATATTTTTAAGAAAACATTATTTCATAATCGAAGTATAGAATAATTATCAAATTTACTTTCAAATAAGTATTATTAAACTATTAATATAAAAAATTTATATAAAGTAGTTGGCATGAATAAAAAAATTCTATAATTAGTGGAATGTAATCATCAAATAAAAATATATCATAAAATAATATATTATTCCCTTCAGTAAATTTATTTACTATAATATGATCCTTACAACCACTCGTTATTGATCTTAGCTCAATGTGTGCACATATCCCCCATCTCAGGCCATCAAGACTCAAATCCACATTAGGGAAAATTAATTTTATGATAGGTTTATGTTAATGTTTTTATCATCAATCCATTTATAGGGGTAATATATTAGAAATCCTCATATAATTGTTAACTAACTACCATTAATCACATGGTCTATTATTGATCAATCATTCAATCATGTCAAGATCAATCATTTGAAATCAGTTTATAATAAAATTTTAACAATATTTTTTTTCTACATTCCTTTCTCATTTCAAACCAAAACATTCATTTTCATCAATTCATGCATTTTCAAATCATCAATAAATAAAATCTAAATATCTCAAAATAAATTTAAAAATCAAGACATAAATTTTCTCATATCAACCAAAAGTTTTAATTAAATTTAGATTGGTAATTTTTTATAATCATAATGGCCTTTTTTGAAAATCATCCACGAACCACCAAAATCAAAGTTTTTATGTCACAAAATGTCCTAAATTCCTTAGTGCCATGATACCTAAGCTAGAACTAACATTTCATGAGGAGAGTGTCCAATATTCATGGGTTGGAGACTAGAAGTTGGAATCATACAAGAAAAATAATGGAACAATTTTTCTAAATAAACATTAAAAGAAACAGTTACATATTAGTATGCTCATAGAAAAATCCCAAAGGAGACAATACTGTAAGTCAAACATGTATATCAAAACCTAAATAATATATCATAAATGTACCAAAAAAATTGATAAGTTAAACTAAACATCCCAAAGGTTTCAATAATTTAATCTCAAAGGGGATGGAACATCCACTTCATCCTAGAGGTATTTCCACTTTACTCAAACCTAGAAGTAGAAAATCTAAAAATACACAAAATAAAATGGTCGGGTGTGACAAAAAAAACCTTTTAATGTCTCAAAAAGTGTTCCATAGTAAGATTCCAAAAAATAATCCCATTCTTTATTTCAATTTGAAATTAAATATGCATGGTAGTATAATTAAATATTTTAATTAAAACATGATTTTAATTTCCCATTAGGGAAATTTTTAAAACAATATATTCAGTAAAATTTTTATATAAAATTGTGTATATAAATCACAAGGAAGGAGTAAAATATTTTCTCAATATATGGAATATATATCAAATTAATCGGAAAAAGAAACATGGTAATTTCCCCAATGGTACAATAGATTTAAGTTAAAATAGCCACACATTCTCATATCAGTGATCATCAAATATTTTTACACACATTTTATAGGATTAGGTAAAAATGGATTCACCATTGTTTCATCAAGAATATGATCCACCTAACTATATTTTTTAGAGGATCCATTCTATGTATGTTTCTAGAGAATTAACATTATAGAATTATTCTTCTAAATAACCCACTAACTATATAGGATTTCATATTCCCTACCCATCGATCAAAAATAGGGAAATAATATAAAATCTATTTAAAATTGATTTTCCTCATTTTAGGGTTCAATATTATAATTTCATTCAAAAACAAATAGACATGATTTTAATCAATTCATGCCTTTTTCATGACAAAACAAATTATAGGTTCTTATCAGGTCAATTAATTCTATTTTTCTGAAATAACAATTTCATAAACTAATATTACATGTTGGAACCATTTCAAATCACACCCCAATTTTCAATTCCATTATAATTGGTGTTCTCCCCCAAAATCCTATACCAAGTCAAATAAAATTATGATTTTCATCAAATTGGGTTTGGAAATTTTAATTTAAGGAAATATCAATAAAGAAGAAATTCAATGGTTATACAATAATCCAATCATTGACGGAACTAGCTACATTTATCATAGAGACAACATAACACAACGATAGTAATTGGAAAGTCCATAAATGAATGATAAAAACCTATATCTTAAAAATAAACCTAGAATCAATATTCATAAAAAGGTGTTTTGATCCATCAAATGCACAATAAACCAACAAACCATATGGAAGAAATATGTATGGATATTGAGAAAAAAAAACATAATATCACTTACTAGAGAGTAATTGAATGTGGTTATACATGCTTTGATCGTCCTAGGAAGTGGTTTAGAGGATCCAAAAATGGTTTTTTAGAGCCTCCAAGACCTATTATTTCTCAATACCCCATGTTAGGGGTGATAGGGTGATGTAATAAGAGTTCATTATTATTTCAATTAATTTTTTAGAAATAAAAATTTCCACACGTAGTGTTAGTTGGGCATGTACGCACGGTTTTTGAAATCATGCGCCCCCAAAATGGGGTTCATAGTTTCTACTTGGTGGGTGAAAGGATTTTCAAACCATATTACAACTATTAAAATGCACAATTTCTGGGTTTTAAAGGTTTACAATGGGTGGGTGCATGGTTTGGGAAAACCATGTGCTAACAATGCACAACCCAAAAAATTATAAAATTTTCAACATTTAACCTTAAGAAACCCTAGATGAACCCTAACCAAAGAATGATAAAAAATAAGGGTTGAGGAGTACCTAAAAATAGTAATATAATGTTTTAAACTTCCCAACATAAAAAATTTATATCCTTATAAATCATGTTATGAAGCATTCATATAAAAAATATAAGTATAATTATCTCTCATTAATTCCTCTCTCTCTGATGTCTCATTCATATAAAAACATTTCTTATAGAGTACTCAACCAAAGGTATCTTCTCTTGTTGATGTTCCATGGTTTTGGAATCAACTATCCTAACTACATGCCCAGTCATAGATAAATTAATCTCAATATAAATAACACTCCAGCTTAGAACATGAGATGGATAAGGAAGATACTTGTATATTTGTGACACATGGAGCACCTTATGTATTAATTCCATTTGTGGATAAAGTGATAAATAGTAATAATGTTTCCCCAAAAACTCAAAACCCTAAAAGGTCCCACAAAATGAAGAGCAATTTTCTCAGGACTCCCAAATTTCCAATGACCCAAACGAGGTGACACATTCAAGAAAACATATCACTAATTGAAAACAGCAATGGTCAAAAATGAAGATGAATTTAATATTTATACTAGATCAATGTCAATAAAAATATATAATGAATCAACAGAATCTTTTTTGTTGCCTCATGAACCAAGACTAGTCCAACCAAGGAAATTTCGTCAATCTATGACCAACATAACAGATATGTAAAAACTCGACAATACAGGGCCTAAAAAGGATCCATTATAATCGTGGAATAGTAAATATTTTTATAAGAAAACTCAAAAAGTGAAAAATGGTCACCCCAAGCTCCCCAAAAGTCAAGAATGCATGCACGAAGAATATTTTAAGGAATATTTATATACCTATCTGTATGGCCATTCATCTATGGATGTTTTACTATAATGAAAAAAAACATAACATTTGAGTGCCTCTTGAAGGCATCTCAATAAAATGAGATGTAAAACAAGGATCTTTATTAGAGACTCAAACAGATGTAACTATTTGAAAATGAAAAATATCACCCGCATAGATATTTCCCAGCTCCTCAAATTTGGTTGTATCCCAAATGGGTATAATGTGTGTTGATTTGGTTAGATTATAAATAAAAACATATATGAAATTATTCTTCCTCTGGGTATTTGAAAACCCAAACAAAAATTCCAACTAAATCCTATCACATGTCCATCTCATAACATGATGTGGCTGATGAAAACTAGAAAGCTTATGATGGTCGACCTTATCCTGTTGGAAAGTAAACAAATATGAAAAAAAATCACATATGCACTATCTCATAATAGGCCACCAGAATCTACAATGCATGTCGTAGAACTTCTTTATTATTCCTGGGTGAACATACAAATGAGAATTATAAAAATAACGCTTTGTTTCTTTCCTCACAAGTAACGAAAAAAATGATTCTGAAAGGATAGAAATCTTATGTGGAGAAAAAACACTCAATAATGGTCTCCCAACCATGATAATAGTTCATAATTCCACATTATTCTTCATCAATTTGTTGTTTCTGAATAATCATATTGAGAATAGTGTAGTCTAACTCAATATCATTCAATACAACCTAGACTGATGTTTCCTGAAATCCAATATTCACCTATGAAAAAAGATCCATAAATGTCCAATCTTCTAATGATTCTTTCAAGGAAAAGGTCATGGGTTTCCTTATCAAAGAATCTTCAGAAACATTTATTTTCCCTTGGGTATAGACGATATCAAAATCAATGGATTGCATGTACTCTATAAAATGCATATGATGTAGATTAAAATATTTTTTAGAGAATATATAACTCAAAATATTGTGTTTGGAATACATGGTAAACTTTTCTTTGAAAATGAAATGACTGAAACTCTTTAAGGAATACATCACAGCTTTGAGTTCAATGTAATGATTCAATTATTTATTATCATGTGGCCCAAGTTACTAAGATTTATAAGTGGCGATGTTGTCCCCCAATATAAAAAAGTAGCCCAAACCAGAACCTAATGCATCACAAAAGACCATGTAGCTCTACCCGACATCTATATGATTCAATAATAGGGAATAATTCAGAATAAATTTCCGCTCAGCAAAAGAAATATGACATTTATCTACCTAAGAAAACTTCACTCCATTCTGATTAATTGTTTTAATCATAGAATCCGACTTCTAGAAATCATTTATGAACAAGATGAAATACCCAACCAAACCCATGAATCTCAATATTTTAAAACATTTTGTTGTTTCTCCTATGTCATTACAGCTTTCACCATCTCACGATGATGTTTAATACTAGGTCTTGATACAATGTTTCCTAATAATATTACATCCAGAATCTAGAAATCACATTTAACTAGATTGGAATAAATTTTGTGATTTTTCAATAGTTCTAGAACAAATCTCAAATAGATAACATGATCCTCCTCCAACATAGAGTAAACAAGGATCTTATCCATAAACACCACAATTAATGTATCAAGATATTCATGTATGATCATATTAATACAGGATATAAAGACTATATGAGTGTTGGATAGACCAAATGGTATTAAAAGGTATGCATAATGGCCATACCTACTCTGGAATGCATTTTTCAGAATATCAGAAACTTTTATTCTCAAATATTGATAACCATATTGAGGATCAGGCTTTTGAAAAACACTTTAACCCTTTCTACTAGTCTAAAAGATGTAACACACCAAACATTATAGGAGTACCTTTTATTCGATAGCGTGTATGATACAAACCACCAATCACATATGGGAATATAATATCCTAATAATTTAAAATTTATTTACTATTATAAAAAATTCAATTTATGATATATCTTGGAATGTATGTGATATAGAGTTAGCTTGTGTCGCATGCAATAAAGAATTTCTTCGATATCTTGCGCTACACGAGTGACTGAGTTTTACCAAATAATACTAATATTATTTAGTATAATAATATATGAAATTGTTGTTAAATTAGTTGTTATTAATATCATTGAGTAAATTATGAAAATATATAGTTTATATAAATATAAAATGAATTAATTGGAAATCAATTTATTAGAAATGAATATACGGACCAATTGAATATAAAATAAATTATGTTTTTCTCAAGATGGTGTTTTATCATAATTAATTAAATTAACTATTATTAGTGATGATATTAATGAAAAATATGTTATTTATTCTATAATTTCTTCATATCCACCCAATAGGTTAGATAAGTATTAGATAACAATAAATCAATTCTTATTCATAAAAAATATATTTTTCTAAAAAGGAAATTTTACAACCATTAATAGTGAATGGATTTTAAAAACAACTGTTGATTTTTTTAAAAATTTATAAGTAAAAATAAAATTCATGTTTGAAATAAAAACATAAAAATTATATTAGGGTGATGTTTTTTGTATTTTTATGTGAGGTTTAATTTTTTAGGATCAGTGAATAATACTGAATTTTAATTCAAAACAATTTTTTTGTCTAATTTATTTATATAGATAAATTGCATCTTTTATTGGATTTAAAATTTAATTAGATAAATTATAAATTAATTCATTCAATTTAGGTCATTGTAATAAATCTGATATTAAAATAAGATATAAAAACATTTCAAACTTTTGAACATTTTTGTTTTAAAACCCACTTTGTCATCCAATATGTGGGATTAATTTTATATTGATTTCAACTGCATATGTCTTTGGAATTTGAAAAAATATATTCGACATTTGAATTTAGATTAATTTATAATCTCTAATACGTTAAAATCAGTTTTTTAGATAATTTTTTAGTGAATACAATTAAAATTATATATATAGATTTGGATAAAAAAATAGCATAAGACGGGACAAAACCTTAAACTCAAGGACCAAAATAACCCAAAAATGGCACAAAATCCTTTTTGTGTTTATATTTAGGCCCAATTTTCCATTGTATAATTTTTTTTACCAATATTGGAGCCACCTTACATGGGAAAAACATGGGTGGAGTCCCTTTTAAAAAATTAACTATAATTCCACTCATTCTCCACTATAAAAAGTCACTTAACCCTCCCCATATTTCACACATATCAATCCATTTGAATTGTAAAAAAACATCCAAAATACCTAATTCCATCCCATACTTCTAGAATCTTATATTTTGGAAGAAATCCAACCCAGGAAGACTTTTGGTATATACCAAAATGATTTACCCTAATAAGAGGTAACATTCTTCAATGATTAATTTCGTTTCATTTAATTCCCCTCCCCTAAAATTCGATTTATATAATTATTATGTAATAACATCAGTATCTTCAATATGGTTATATTTTATTATTATAATACTTCAAATTAAACTTTCAAAAACATCCATCAAATGGGATGCAGACATAATAATTGTGTGATTGGGGAACTACCACCTCAGAAAACAATATCATTCATTTCATTCCATTACCACCTATATTTATAATTTATTTATAAATAATTAATTATTATATAACACATACCTTAATGCTTTGCAGTTTTACTAAATAGGATAACATCATTTGTGTATGTGTGGGCTACCTTCTCCTCAATGTGATTTGATTCATTCATGTTATAAATAGAATGTATTAAGGATAATTTCAATGAAAATTTGTGAAATATATGAAATAAATAGGATACATTAATTATAATATATATATATATCATTTACATTTCAGGATTTTAAATATGAAAAAATGGATGTATCGTCCTTGCATACCTTTGTCCGTCCATCTCCATGAACGATGCATTTCATTTCATATATAAAAATATTACTATAATTACATATATATGAAATATATAAAACATTTACGTCTTGGTTTACATCATGAGGATAATAAAATCATGATCTATATAATATGAACAAAAATAAAAAGTTAAAACAAACTTGACAAACTAGGAAATTAACACCCGAAATAGGGAAAATAATATAAGATTATTAATTAATGGGTAATAAGATATTATTACATGTTAATATATGATATTAAAAATTTTATGTTGATTCTCTTATAAGCTAATGAAATGATGAAAACCATTATATAGGTGGTTAATGGATGTTCACATAAATGAAAATCCTTGGTAATGGATTTTTGTCTCACATATTATATTTGTGAGATAAATTTCATATTCACCAGTTACATGTTTTGTGCGGTGTATATACTGACCATTTTGATATAATATATTTTTATTTATTTTATCTTCATGGTATTTTCATTTTCAATTTAAATTATTTCATCTATAGGGATTTGAATTAAAAGTTACCAAGTGGTAAAGAACATCATAACCCAATTCTATTTCATTGGGTAATATTAATTCCTTATTGTCGTTAATACTATAAGATTATGTGTGTAATCACTTTTCACTTTAAATTTAAGTATTTAGATTTTTTATGGGTATTTAAATTTAACACACATAATCTATTAATTAATTTATTCTCACATCAATGTTATGGTCTTCTCAAGGGCTTACATTATAATATCACTTTTTATAAGATTATTTGTATATGAATATCCTTTAGAATAAATTATTGGATCATGGTTCAATATATCATTTATTTTTATTATATTATTGTTATACATTAAATTTTTCAAGTAATGGTTCCATTATTTCCAATCATTGTTACTCAAAATATTTTATCAAATGTTTTTAAGAAAACCTCACTTCATTTCTCTCTTTAGTCAGAGAACTTGATTTCTTCTAAAAAACCCAATTTTTTAAAAATGTTTCCAAAATGAATTTAAAACTTTTCAAATTAATTTATCAAAGGAATTTTCAACCTTTAAAAAAAATATTTTCTTTCATGTTATTTTCAATGAAAATATTTTTTATATGGTTTTTTCATAATAAAAGGATATTTTCCACAAGAATGGTTTAATGTTATTATTTTCATTTCATCAATTAAAAACACTGTTTATTTTTTATAAACATGGGATATGTTGTATTGATAATATAACTATTCTTCCTCTATATGGTTTTTATCATTTTGACCAAGTATATTATTTACATTCACTTTATTGATTCAATTTTTTTGTCCCACTGAAATATTAAATTTCCTTTGATGATTGAAAGTTGAATTTACCCTAATTTTCTATATCATTTATCATGGATATGTTAATTTCCTAAAACATATATCATTTTTAAATTTGGTTTTTACATTTAATTTTATTTTATTTATTAGGAAAATATTGATAAATCCAAATCCTTTAATCAATACCGATATTTTGTAAGGCACATAGTTTTTCGATTAAATCGATCATTTGATATATGTGGAATGATTTGGACATGAAAGATATGGGTTAGATACTCTTGAAAAGAATACACTAAATGAATTGGTAGTCTCATGAGATGAAATAAATTATATATAAGACGTTTTAGTTTGTTTTAAATAACAATAGATAGGTTTCAACCAACAAATTTAATGTGTCTTGTGAAAGATCTTGAATGTAGTATGCTAAACCATCTTGTGAAAGGACTTATTGGTAAAGGTATCATGTTCATGGGTAACATGATATCTGATAATTAATAATTTCAAACAATTAGTATTTAGTTATCATTATTGATGAGATTTTTTTGTTGACAATATTTATGGATGCCTTTCATTCTTAGCTCATTGATTAAAAGGCATGTGCTTTAGTTATTTTCCATGCAATATTTATTATGCCTTACCCATTTTTGGAATGGGAATTGTTTCCATTTATTATCTTTCCATATTATTTATCAAAAATCATTCTTAGTTTACGGATTATATGGCATGTGTGTTCATTTATTACCTTCCTATATTAATTATTTTCATTGGTTTATTGTTACTTACACTATACTTGAAACATACTAAACATTTAATTAGCTCAAAATTATTTTGTTTATTTATAAAGGATTTATTAAAATGTATTAAGAATGATATGCAATGATATCATAAATGGGATAAATTTATCCACAAAATAAAAAATTATGTTTTAATTAGTGTATTCATTTGTAATACAAGACCGATATATGCATCTGGTTTACCAAGACTATAAAATTCTTTGGTCCTTTAGTATTTGATTCTTTATAAACCTTCAAGTTTACTAGTAGTAGATATTGTCTATGGTTTTACTAGGATCGGGTCTCTATAGTTGATATTAGAGGGATTTTAATAGCAACATTATAAATTAGATTTTGAAAACATTGACTAGGGAAGATATGCCCAAGATAGACATTGAGGATATGTATAGAAGGACATACTATAATTTTGGTATGTTAGAGATTATTTGGGGATTGCTAGCAATAAATACCTATCTAGATTCTAAAATTGGACTTGGTTCTAGAAAAAATGTACCTAGGGGTAATAACTATGAAAATGGGAATCAATCTTGATTTTATCATAATATAGTACACAACAATGAGCCTTACGACACACAGGGTTTGACACTCTCGAAGGATATGCTTAGGATAATTCACATTTTATTTACAAATCATTATAATGTATTTGAATAGAAAATATCAATGAAAGACCAATGTTAAACACTAGACCAATGAAATACCATGTTGAAATAAAAGTGAAGATGTGTTTATGTATTGAGGTTGTATTGAAAACCACAGTGAAAATTATATTTAGTGATTAACCATATTTAAAGGATGTCTATCATATTTTAGAAATTATACTAATATGGTTTAAGAAAAAAACCTATATAGCAGACAAAATATCATCAAATCCAACAAGGTGATTGGGCTTGAAACCATGACCAAAGGATGATAAGGGTTTCACACCTACCACTGGCTAACATGATGTCCTAGTTAATGAATCATTTCTATTATACAAATATTTGATGAATAAATGATAACAATGAACCAGTGGTGTCACTATTTAGAGTTATAAATAATTTCACTAACCATATTAATTTTAGAAAATAGATAGTGACAAATTTATTTAATTTTATAGGTGTATTATGATCTGTTAAATGAAAATTTTAGTGCTTCAAAAGGAGGTTCATTATTGGACATCCATTTAATAGAGTAAGTTAAATTAGAATTTGATTGATGCATAACCAAAAGATGAAACTGTTCACATGGAATTGAAATGTATCAAGTATGTATAATTCCTTATACTCTTAGGCAGTAGAATAACAACTCAACTTTATGAAAATGTTCAGAAAAAATGTCATCCTAGTACATTAATTTTTTTTTCAAAAATTGTTTCTTTATATCATCACATATTTTAGTCCCTTAATATTTCATTGGATCTATCACCTCATTCACTCTATATACGTATTTATTCATTCCCTCAAATTCAATATTTTTTACTTTCCACTAATGTTCTCTTGTATAAAAACCTAGTTATATGTTATCAAATGTGACCTTGCTACTTCCCATTCATTATTTTTAAGAGGATGTTTTACCAACCCTTATCATGATGTGCTATTTAAATAATGGAATTTTATAGTAATACACAATTTTAATTCCGTGATCAATTTTAAATTTTAGTGAAATAATTTATATAAAGTGGGGATAATGTAACACCTGATCATTTTTAAAATACTAACTTTCTATTTGATAGCGTGTATTAAATGCAACACCAAGCACGTAAGGTAATATAATATACAGATATATTAAAATTTATTTAATAGTACAGTGAAATTAAATCTATGATATATCTTAGAATCCATTTGATACTGAGTTCTCTTGCACTCCACGTAACCAATACTTTCTTTGAAATCTTGTGTTATATGCAAAACCGAGTTTCTCCAAATATGACTAATATTATTTAATTTCATAAGATATAAA
The DNA here is from genome assembly GCA_963277665.1 of Viscum album. Lineage (NCBI taxonomy): Eukaryota > Viridiplantae > Streptophyta > Magnoliopsida > Santalales > Viscaceae > Viscum > Viscum album. Next base: position 741,301,875 of record OY728137.1, read on the forward strand.
CAAGTAATTAATTACTAATTATTAAATGATAAACTAAACTTTTAAAATATAGGGTCTATAAAAATTTAAAATGAATTCATTGTTAATCAATTTATTAGAAATGATTATAATAATGAATTGAATATAAACGAAATGTTTTTATGCTTAAAATGTTGTTTTATCTAAATAAAATAAATAAATTAACATTTTTTAAAGATATTAATGAAATAAATATATTATTTATTCAATAAAATATTTTTTATATTCATCCAATAGTTTTGATAATAATAAGATAATAATAAATATAGTTTATTCTTAAAATTTGTATTTTTATAAAAATGCAATATTTTAAGAATTTTAATAGAGAAAATATTTTAAATAAAAATTTAGGAAATTTAATAAATTTTACATTTCAAAATAAACTTCATTTTTGTAATATGAATATAAAAATTAACTTAGGGTGATTTTTTGGTATTTCTCTATATGGTTTCATTTTTTTCGAATTGTGAAAATACTGAATTTTAATTCAGAACTATTTTTTTGCCTAATTTTTTATAGGGTTAAATTATATATTTATTTATTATAATGTTTAATTATATTAATTATAAATAAATTAATATAATTGAGGTAATTTTAAGCAATTTCACATTGTAATTGGATATAGAACCATGTCAAAATTTTGAACATTTTTACTTTAAAAACCCACATTGTCATCCCGTCTATGAGATAAATTTTAAATTAATTTATACCATTTATATGGTTTAATTTTGGAAAATGTATTTATTATTAAAAATAATCATAATTTAATTTTTTTATAAGATAAACTTATTTTTTGACCAAAAATTCGAGTTAAAGTAATAAAAATTAATTACAGTGATTATGAGAAGAATTATCTTAACAAGGGACTAAACAATAAACTGAAGGTAAAAAATAACCTAAAACTAATAAAAAAGACATTTTATGGATATATTTTAACCAAATAATCTATTTAATTTAATAAGGACCATTATTGGTCCCACTTAACTTGGGAAAACTGTGGGTGAAATTCCATTTCAAAACATTTACAAGAATACCACTCCCCCTCAACTATAAGAAGGAACTCAACCATCTGATTTATTCACACCTCTCAAGCCCTTTGTCTCATAAAAAAACTAACCAAATAATCTCTAAAATTACATAATAAATTCCTAAAAGACCCAATTTTTAATTAAATCAAACAAAAAATGTATTTTAATATAAACCAATTGGAGTTACCTTAATAAAAGGTAACATTTTTCGACGATCACTTTTGTTTCATTAATTTTTAAACACGTTAAATTATTTTAATATAATTATTATTTATTAAAAATTTTATATTCAATATAAAAATATTTTTTATTCTACTATTTCTACCTAAACTCTAACACATATCCATTAAATGTGTAAAAAAACATACCATTTTTGTGAATGGCGAACTACCGCCTCATGAAACGATGTCATTCGTTTTTTCTTTACCGCCTCTCGTGGAATATAATTATTATGTAAACCATATTTATAGTTGATATATACGAAATTTATAATTCATTTTTTCTTTTATAATTTTTATATAACTTATACATTAATGCTTTCGATTTTGAGTAAAGAAGATTACATCGTTTGTGGACATGGGGACTACCTCCCCCTTAAGGCGATGTGATATGTTCATGCTATAAATGGAATGTATTAAGAATGTTTTAATAAAATTATGTGACATATAATACATGAATATAAAAATAGAATTATAATATACATATATATTATTTTACTTTTCATTATATTAAATATGAAAAAGATATATATGTAGCATTTAGGCGTATGTACGACCTACCATCTCCAAGAATGGTGCATTTAAATTACTATATGTAAATATTAAGGATTAATATAAATAAATAAATAAATAATATTTATAATATTTAAATCATGGTTTAAATTCTCGATATTATGAAATAATTATATAAGTAATAGTAACTAAAATAACAAGTTAAAACAACCTCGTTAAACTAGACAACTAACCCCCAAAATAGAGAAAATAATGGATGATTACTAAAAAATAGTTAATAATATTTTTTAAGAAGATAATATATGATATTATAAAAACTATTATAGTTTAATAATAAGTATGTTATATGATTAAAACTATTATATAGGATGTTAAAGGAAATTTATCTAAAAGGAAATACAGGGTAAGGGATTTTCATTTCACTTTTTACATCTGTGAGATAAATTTCATATTCATTACTTACATGTTTTGTGTGGTTGGTATAATTACCATATTAATATATTATATAAAGAATTATTTTATCTTATTGGTATTTTTATTTCAATTTTTCATATTTTTTCTAAGGTAATTTTAATTAAATTTACCACATAGTAATGAATCTCGTATCCCGATTCAGTTTTATTGGGTTATATTACTCTGTCGTTGTCATTAATGTTATAAGATTATGTGTGTAATAAATTTATACTATATATTATTGTTTTTACACTTGTTTTATTTTTATTTAAATTTTATGGTCATAATTTATTCATTTATATATTCTCACATTAATGTTATAGTCTTTTCAAGGGTTTACATTACAATATCATTTTGTTCGGGACTCTTTACACTTGAATTTACATTAGTGGAAATACTTGGATAATTGTTTGATAAATTATTTAATTATATTTCCCTATAGTAACTCATGAAATTTTTCATACAAAAATTCCATTTTTACACTCTTTGGTAGTCAAATTTTTTTTAGAAAATGTTTTTAAGAAAACTCAAATTCATTTATATGTTTAGTTGGAGAACATATTTTCTTCTAAAAATCCCAATTTTAGAAAAATGTTTTCCAAAATGTTTCTAAAATTGTTATAATTATTTATAAAAATAATTTACAGCATTTATAAATTATTTATGTTCTTAAATTTTATTTTCAAATAATGTTTTTTTCAAAATGTTTTTTCAGAATAAAATGATATTATAATCGAAAATGTTTTAAAGATTGTATTTTATTTAATCAATGATAAAAACCCTTTATTTTAACTCCACATGGTATATATAGTATTAATACCATCCTCATTCTTGTTTAGAATATTTTCCATTGATTTGACCAAGGCTAATAATGATATTAATTTCCATGATTCATTTTTTAGTGCCATTGAAATATTTAATTTCCTATGATAAAAAAGTCTTAAATTTTACCTAACTATCGAGATCATTTATGGTTGATATTTTCATTTCCTAAACTGTATAAACATTGTACATATGGGGTTTCCAAAGAATATTTTTGACTTATTGGAAAAATATTGATAAATCTGTATCCTTTACTTAATATAGATATTCGATAAGGCACATTGTTTTTTAAATAAATCTATTATTTAATATATGAGGAATTCTTGAGCCATTCAAGATACATCTTTGGGGATCATTTAAAGTAATCTCATTGACCCCTAAATAGTTTCACGAGATAAAATTAGTTGGTGACAAACCCTATGAGTTTGTTTCCAAGAAGAATATATGGGTTTCTTCAAATAATTAAACTATATTATGAAATTTCTTGGAAATAGTATGCTAAAACATTTTCTGAAATGCCTTGATGTCAGAGGTATTGTGTTAATAGGAAACATGAAATATGATAATTATCAATTTACTTCATTTGGTATTTAATTATTATTTTCCATGATATTTTTTTCTATGAGATTATTTATAGATGCATTTTATTCTCATTTCATTGACTAAATTGATTATGATTCAGTTATTTTCTTTGATATATCAATTATGACATATCAATTTATTTGTATGTAATTTTTTCTAGTTATTATATTTCCAAATATTTTATACATCGTATTATCATTTATTTATTAGATGGTATGTGGGTTCCATTAATACCTTGCCCTATTGATTATTCTCATTGATTCATTATTTCTTCCTCTATATTTGACCCTTACTAAGAATTTGAGATCAACCTAGTTTTGATTCTTTCATTATGATTCCATGATGTGTACTAATAAATATATGTAAGTATTTAATAAATTGGATAATGTTATCCTCGAAAGAATTTTTTTAATTTTTTTATTCATTTTTAATACAAGACTCATGTATCTATCTAGATTACCAAGACTAACATACTCTTTGGTCCTTCAAAATTTGATTCCTTGTAATCATGCCAATGTAATAGTTGTAAACACTAGATCTGAGCTTACTGGGTTCACTTATCGACAACAAATCAATAATCTATGGTGAAAAATACATTTTCATCTCTGTAACTCGGTTGAGTTTTTAGTAATCGAAACAGAGGTGAAGTGACCCATCCGATTTCTTAGAAATGATAATAGACGATGCTAAAGGTGGCACACATGAGAGTATAGAGCCTCTCTATAAAATATTTTCCCGAATAAGTCTTAAAATCCTTCATTTTAGTTGGTTCTATATAGTAATATGGAATAAATACTAGTTGAGTACCATGCTATGAATCAATATAAAACTCTACCTCACTTACTCGTGGAAAACAAGAGAAGTCAAGAAAAAAACATCATGAAACACAAAGAAAACTGGGGGAGATCATTGCTAACATGTTTTCTCTTCATTTCAAAATACACGATGATATTACTTTCCCCAATTCATGATATGAAGGTATGGCTATGCTCAACTTTAGATCCCATTCTCCCCGAAATATATTGAACATCCCATCGAGTATAGTAAAGGAGACCCTTCAGAGGTAATAGTTAAGTCAAGATTTATTAGAAATGATCCAATCCATCTAGAATATAACATCAAGTGGTTTCATGTCTTGGACCAAAAAATATCAATTGAGATTAATCTCTAATAAAGAGAAGGAACTAGTAAGGAAACAAATACCCTCTTATCTCTTCATTTCGAGGGGTGTAGTAATATCAACCACATAAGGTTAAATCACTATAGGAAGATTTAGCTGGTTTAGAATATGAGTCGAAATAAATGTATGATATACACTATTATCAAATAAATAATTAAAAAAAAATATGAATATATAGTTAGGGTACCACTCATAGTTACTGGAACCGTATCTAAATACTATGGATAGTCTTTCACATCATGAAGAAGCATTATTTTCGATTCCTATGGCTGGGACACCATAGATATTGAAGCATCTAGTTTTACCACAATATTTTTTATTTTTGATGACACTATCCCACTATTTGGATAGAAAAATATAATATAGCTTATGTATGTTTCTAGAAAATCCATATGTGTTTCATATCTTGGGAACCTCATTGAAAACATGCTTTTAATACACATTCTTTCCACACTATAAGAATGTCAGAGAACCTCTGTCAGGAACTACAGGATGTTGAGAATAACACTTCTTTTTAGATCCACTAATCAACTCATCATACTTTATCTTCCCTTTTTGAGAACACATGGATCTTCCTCTGGGAGAAAAAGAAACTCCAATCAACTTGAAATACTAGCCCAATCAAGGTCAACCGTCAACTCTTTATAACAAACATCCACATTAGAAGAGTGGTGAAACATAAAAATATAATAAATAATCTCAGTATTAATACCTATATTGAACTGTTGAGTGTTCCTCTTTTCATTCGATATAATCTCAGGTGAAAACTACCAAATTTCAACAAAGTGATTTTCATGTACAGTCATGGTCCCATCAGCCTACTAAATATTGAAAAACTCTATAGACTTATCTAATACTTGTAGACTCTGTATAGAATAGGTCAATGAAAAGAACTATAAATTCATTTGACTCTAAACCCTCATGCGTCTTCACCATCACCATTGTGTCCCACCATATCATTCTAGGTGCTTCTATCATAAAGGTGGCACATTTCGCCTTGATATCATGAGGCATATCAAACTAATCAAATAATTTCAATCTTACTCAACCAATCATCATCCTATTGTGGTTTTTTAGAGCATTGTAAAACTAGAATATTATTATGATAGAAATCATGAGAAATATTACTATACTCATATTTTTAAGCTTTTAGAGTTGAATCCTAAATGAGAATGGGTGCAAGTGCATATTCTAGAGCTTGGAAAACATGAAAAATAACCTTATCTAGATTCTAGTCCATGGGAATATTTACTCACTACGGTTCATCGAAATATTTCCCTTGTATTATATTTACATGTCTTTTAGGAGGCATGATAGAACACAACATCCACAAAACAATATTGAAGACATTATATGATTACTAAGATAAACACTCAAATATGAGTAACATGATATTTAAAAATTCTAGATAATAAAAAAGATTTATATTTATACTTATCCAAATTCAATGTTAAGAAAATACTAGATTTAATCCACATGATACATTTCCTAAAACACCTATAGTAACTTAAGTCTTTTTATGATGAGAACTATCTCTGAAATCTCTCACAAAGACATCTTATGTCCCTACAAGATTTGTCAACATCATATTGAATTTAATAAAAGATGAAAAACCTACACCTTTGATAACATTATGTCATTAACTGTCCTTGATACCCACGTACAATAATACCTCTAGTGAATTGTTGATCCCTATGGGTTTGTGACTTTCAACTAACATAAGAAAAGAAAAAAATGGGAAAAACTTTTTACATATAAGTTGTGGAAGAAAAAAAATATCAGTATGATAAAATAAAAATACTAATGGAGATAGGACCACAATAAAATATGTATATCAAAACCAAAACAGTGAATCAATGAAGTACTAGAAAATATGAAATATAAACACAATGTTCTGAAGGTATCAAAACTCCAAGATAAAAGGGTCAAGAACATCCTGCTCCTCCCATATGCACTTTCCCTTTAGCCAATCCTATCTGAAGAAAATATAAAATCACATTAACGAAAGGGAAGTGTTGGATCTAAAATCTAATCAGGGTATCACCAAGTGGTCAATAATAAGATGGTATAAAATTAATACCAATCATTCATTAAAATTAAATAAAATAAACAAGATAGTACTGTTGCATATTTAAATCAAAACTAAATTATCAATTCAAATGGTAGAAACATTTAATAAAATGTATTAATTGTCAATTTTTGGACTCACCAGTTTTGATAATCCAAAATCATGATCAATTATTGATCATGATATATTATGTCAGTTATTAATCTCTTTAATCTACATTTATATTTTTTTATCCTGAACAATTTAAGTTCTTAGACTCATAACTTTGTTTGCATCAGCTTACAGTTTACATTTATCTAAGTATAAGTTCACTGTTAAAGGCTACTGGTAAGAGACTTCTGTTCAAAGTCACTATTATAGCTCACTTTCACTCTAAGTCACTGATGATAGAAGGTTACTATTGAAGATCTACTGTCACGGGTATAAGATACCGGTAAGAGGTTAGTGTCACAAGTCTACCGTTGACCTCCTTATCAAAGCTCAAAGACAAAGAGTCAAAGTCACAAGGTCACTACTGTGACAAGGCTTCTGTTAGAAGTTCACTATTAGAATCTTTCTCAATTCTTCTATTGAGAGCATCACTGTTCAAGTCTATAGTTGGACATGTCTACTAAGGCAACCACTAGGAAACTCCTACTATCAAGATAGTCTACTGTTGTTCAAAGTCTACTGATGGACATACTCCACCGTTAATGAAATTACCTGTTGAGATAGTCTACATTTGGAAAGGTCACTATTGAAGTAGTCAGATGTCACAAAGCTACAGTTAGAAGGTTACTGTTAAAGTCTACCGTTGAAGCTCACAGTTGAAGCTTACTGTTCAAGACTACCGAAGAAGCTCATAGTTGAATAGCCTACCGATGATGTCCACAGTTGGAAAGACTACCGTTGAAGTCTATCATGTGACATGCATCTGTAACCAGTCTAATGATATTCTATTCTTTTCTTTAACAATTTTATTAATAATATCATAATGGTCATGTATGGAAAAATTAATTCACCTGAGATTGTTTAATTTTATTTACAAGAATATCAGGAGACAGTACAATATACGAGGGAGACCACACGTGGTTGAAACATTTCTCTTGTCGGCCCCTGCTAAAACAAACGAGAAAAATCTCTGCTGGAAAAGTGTACATATATATCTGTATAGAGAGAGACGACAGAAGGAAGTGTGGGTGGACATATTGAATTTACACAGAACACTCATAAGAGAGAAACATACACAATCTGAAGTAGAACACTCAAGCACACATTCAGAAGAACACAGAGCCTCATGAAGATCTATTGGAAGAACTCTTTTCGAGCTGTGGTGTGCTACAAAATAGATTCTAACCCAGAAAGCTGAAGATCTCTATATCTGGAAGTCATAACATATGAGTTGCGACACTCTGTTTTGGAAGCAACTTGGAGAGAAGGGCCAAAACGTCATTTCTTTCATTTCAACGAGTCCAAAGCTGATCTTCCAACACAACAGAGCATTTTAAACATATTCCTACTATCTTTAGCTCTACTATGATTAAGTATTTTACATTTGTGAGCAGTGTGTATGTGTTAAACACACTGACTATGTGCTTGAACTTAGGGATACCGAAAATCCCTATTCCAAACTCTCTTTACATTTGTTTCCCACACATAACTTTGGAAGAAGTATAGTGTGTCTTGGTAGTTTATTTCTCCCACGTAGAACTATGGTAGGTGTTTCAAAACCTGGACAGTTTGTGAAAAACTGTTTTAAAGCCTGATACAGGCTATGTATCACTTTTTAATAGAATTGATTAGTGGCAGGTGATAACCAAGTGAAGAGGAATTGGTCTTGACTTAAGACTGAACCTATTTTTTAATTTGTTGTGTTCATATTTCACTTACTCTGTTTTATTCTTATCTACTATTCTTGTATTTGAAAAGATAGAAATCTATTTTTACATTTACTCTAATAGTTAGTTCTGGTTAGTGTGTATATATGATTTGTTTAGTGAATTTGTTCCAAAAGTCAAATTAGTTCTCATACTAATTCAATTGAGGAGTAATCAACCTTTGAGAAACCTGTTGAACAATAAGTCACTTATATCTATACTACCTTAATTGACTTGGTTGTTTTAATTTGGGGGATTTTAATCTTAAAAGTTTTTAGAAGAAATTTTAATTGGAACTCAATTCCCCCACCTCTTGAGTATCCACTCTGACCAACATTTGGTATCAGAGGTAACATTTTTTATCTATAAAGAGTTTTCAAACCCTCTTTTTTTCAAAATATGATTTTTTTTGATCTTAATGATCTTAAATTTCTTTTAATTCTAAATTTTATTTCTTTAATATCTTTAATAAAATCTAGTTATGGATATTAGATTAGAAGGTGCTGCTACTAACATGACACCTTTCTTTAATGGTGTGAATTATGCTCAATGGAAAATTAAAATGAAAATTCATTTGGAAAGTATTGGTTTTGATATTTGGTCTACTATAGAATTAGAATATGAGATCCCCAAAACTGCTAGATCTATCTGGGATGATGGTACAAAATTTGACTATAACAATAACTTTAAATCTATGAATGACCTTTACTTCTATTTAGGAGATGAGGAATTTAACAAAATTTATACATGTAAAACAGCTCATGAAATCTGGGACACCTTGTATGTTTCTCATGATGGAACAACCAATGTGATAGAAATGATATTAAATACTTATACTATTAAATATGATAATTTTAAGATGAGACCTGATGAACCCATTTCGGACATGTACCTTAGGTTTAATGAGACTGTCAACACCATTAGTTCACTAGGAAAATCTATTCCAGAAAAGGATAAGATCATGAGAATATTGAGATGTTTTCCAGACAGAAGGAGAGGCACTTCTGTGTCTATCTGAGAGTCATGTGACATCAACAAGCTACCTGTTAAGGAGTTGATTGGTAAACTAATGATGTATGAAGAAGAACTGAAGGTGAATAAGTAAGAAGATGATGAACCAAAGATAAAATACATGGCATTCAAGTCTACTGCATCAAAGAGTAAAGAAAAGGAGAAAATACATGTAGCAACTGAAAGTTCAACCAGTGAAGATTCAAATTCAGAAAGTGATGAAGAAATGGCTCAAATACCCAGGAGATTTAAGAATTTCTATATGAAGAAGATGTTTTTTAGAAAACCAAACTACAAGGGTAAGTATGATCAACGAGGAAAGCAGAAGAAGGATTGGAAGAAATCTGATAAGGAAGATGATATAGTCTACTATGAATGCAAGAGGAATGGACACATTAAGGATGAATGTCCGAAGTTAAAATTCAAAAAGAAATATGATTATAAGGACAAGAAGTACAAGAAATACATGAAAGCAACCTAGAGTTCTTTGGAAGAAAGCACAAGTGAATCAAAAGCTACTGACTCTGAAAGGAATCATGCCAACATGTGCTTCATGACTAACAAATATGATGTACCTATTTCCCCTGTTCTAAATAATTATTATTCTAGAAATAATAGTAATTAAAATAATGATGAAAATATGTATAAGGATGAACTATTTGAATATTAAAACATGATGGAAGATACCTTCAATGAACTAAAAGATAAATATAAATCTTTGATGAAACAACATGCTTTGACTAGTAATGTTAAAACAGATCTTAGTGTAGAAAAAGAAAAGAATGCTCAACTGTTGAAAGAGAACACTCAACTCAAATTATCTAATGAACAATTAAGAAAGGATATTGAGAATTACACTGCTGGTAGGGATACCTTGACACAGTTTCTAGGAAAACATATTGCTCCAAAATATACAATTGGTCCAGGATATCAGCCTGGACAGAGATAGATTAGCAAAACCATATTTTTTCCGATATCTGGATAGTTCACTTCTAATTCTGGACCATCTTTTGATAATTTTTTTTCTAAAGGACCTAAAGAAGTATTTATGTCTCACAATTGGTTTTTTGATTTTAGAAAACCTATAAAGCAAATATGGGTTCACAAAGTTTTATTGGCTAACCTTCCTGGACCCAAGAAGATCTGGGTACCAAAATTATCCCATGTTTAATCTATTTTGCATGGAAGTTTCTTAATGACTTCCTGTATTACTCTATGGTACTTGGACAGTGGATGTTCAAGACATATGATAGGATACTATTCTTGCTTCAAGAGTCTAATTAAAGTTGATGGTGGGTATGTCACCTTCGGTGACAATGCAAAAGGAAAAATCATTGGCCTAGGATAGATTGGTAATCCAGATACAATATTAATTTCTAAAGTACTTTTTATTGATGGAATAAAGTATAATTTACTTAGCATATCTCAGTTATGTGATGATGGATTTAATGTTAAATCTGAAAATGATTCATTCAATGTTTTTAATTCAAAAAATGATTCAGTGTTTACTGCATGTAGAAATGAGAATGTATATGCTGTTGATTTAAATTCCTTAGCTAAACAAAATTTTTCCTACTTAAAGGCTTTTCATAAAGAGTCTTGGTTGTGGCATAGAATTTTAGGACACTGTAATGTGCACTCGCATAGGAAGCTATCTAAGAAATTTTTATTTAGAGACCTACCTAAATTAGAATTCCCAATTGATAAAGTGTGTAATCCATGTCAAAAGGGAAAACAACACAAAGTTTATTTCAAACCAAAGAACGAAGTTTCAACTTCTCAACCACTTGATTTGGATCAAATGTATTTTTTCGGTCCATCAAGAGTTTCAAGTATAAATGGGAAGTGCTATGTTTATGTTCTTGTAGATTAATTTTCTAGATACACTTGGGTCAAATTTCTAGCTCACAAAAGTGAAGCTTGTTCCTATTTTGTCAAATATTCCAACTCTGTAGAAAACCTTAGTGGAATTAATATTAATACCTTGAGAAGTGATCATGGCTGAGAGTTTGAGAATCATGAGTTTGAATCTTACTTCTCACACAATGGGTATAGTCACAATTTCTCTGCCCCTAGGAGACGTCAACAAAATGGAGTTATAGAAAGGAGAAATAGGACCCTTCAAGAAATTACAAGGACTATGATTAATGAGTATGACATACTTGTTTATCTTTGGGATGAAGATGTAAATACAACTTGATATGTTATCAATAGAGTTTTAATTAGACCTATTCTAAAAAGGACCCATTATGAACTTTGTAATAATAGGAAGCCAAAGGCTAATTACTTTAGAGTTTTTGTTTGCAAAGTATTTATTATTAATACTAAAGATAATCTTGAAAATGTTTCTCCCAAAAGTGATGAAGGAATTTTCTTTGGTTACTATATCTCATGTAAAGCCTATATAGTGTTCAATATAAAAGAATGTGTGGAAGAATCAATTCATGTCAAATTCTATTAGACTGATCCACATGAGCCTAAAACCTCTCTCGAACATCTTGAGGAAGATTTTTCAATTCTGAACATTAATGATAAGAATAGTGAATCCCCTGTAAAAGTATATAGTTCTAGAAATTTTCCAAAATCTGATCCTACCGATTCTGAACCAAAAGACAATAATGATGAATCCAGTTCAGACCTTCTTAGAGGGATTAGGACTCTCAAGAATCATCATCTAGATGATGGTGTAGGCAATTTAAATAGAGGAACACAAACTAGAGATTCTCTAAGAAACCAGGTTGAACATCAATCTTTTCATTCACAGCTTGAACCCAAAAATATTAATGATGTTATCAATGATGAATTTTGGGTAATGGATATGCAAGAAGAACTAAATTAGTTTGAAAGAAACAAATTTTGGGAATTAGTGGAATGACCTAATGACACATTGACCATAGACACTAAATGGGTGTTTAGAAACAAAGTGGATGAGTCTGGGAATATAGTTAGAAATAAGGCCAGGTTAGTTGCACAAGGATATAATCAAGAGGAAGGAATAGACTATGGGGAAACCTTGGAACCTGTAGCTAGATTAGAATCCATTAGGATACTACTTTCCTATACAGCTCATCTGAATTTCAAACTTTATCAAATGGATGTAAAAAGTGATTTTTAAAAGGGTATATAGTTGAGGATGTATTTGTTGAACTACCACCTGGTTTTAAAAATCCCCATTTTTTCAATCATGTTTTTAAACTATCTAAAGCTTTATATGGTTGAAAACAAGCTCCAAGAGCATGGTATGATAAGCTCAGCTCTTTTCTTATTTCAAATGGTTTTACCAAAGGGGTATCTGATCCTAATCTTTTCATTAAACGGATTTCTAAAGATGTATTGATAGTAAAAATTTATGTGGATGATATTATTTTTGGATCTTCTAAAAATTCATTATGTGTTGATTTATAAAAAATGATGCAAATTGAGTTTGAAATGTGTTTAATGGGAGAAATAAAATTTTTCCTTGGATTTCAGATCTTCCAAAATAAAAATGGAAGTGTTTTGAATCAAATTAAATATATTAAGGATCTTCTAAAATTTTTCCCTATGGATGATAGTAAAGGTAGTGAAACACCTATGAGAACCACCTGTAAGTTGGATGCTGATGAAGCTGGAGAACTAGTGGATCAAACCAATTATAGAGGTATGATAGAGAGTCTACTCTATCTTATAGCTAGTAGACCTGACATTATGTTTAGTGTATGTATGTGTGCTCGATTTCAAGAAAATCCAAAAGAATCTCATTTAACTGCTGTAAAAAGGATTTTTAAATATCTCAAACATACTCCCAAATTAGGATTATTTTATCCAAATAAACAATCATTTTATTTATTGTGTTATTATGATGCTGATTTTGACAGTTTCATGTTAGATAGAAAACACACCTCTGGGACATGTCACATTTTAGGCAACTCACTAGTATATTGGTGTAGTAAGAAGCAAAAATCTGTTGAATTATCTACTACCGAAGCTGAGTACATAGCTGCTGGTAGTTGTTGTGCTCAAATTCTGTGTATGAAACACTATCTACTAGACTATGGATATCAGTTCAAACATGTCTCTATAAAGTGTCACAACAAAAGAACTGTTAACATTTCCAAAAATCCATTATCTCATGCTAGAACAAAGCATATTGATGTGAGACATCACTTTTTAAGGGATCATTATCAAAATTGTGATATCAGTCTTGAATTCATTGGTACCGAATATCAATTGGCAGATATATTCACAAAAACCTTGAATTCTGAGATGTTAAATTACATCAAAAATGAGTTAGGTATGATTAACTTTAGCACAGTCGGACCTCACTATTTGAACTCATAGTTGGACCTCACAGTTGGACCTCATAGTCGGACCTCACAGTTGGACCTCACAGCCGGACCCCACAGTCGGACCTCAGAGTTAGACCTCACTGTTATACCTCACCGTCGCACCTCACCGGTGTACCTCACTGGTACATCTCACTGTTGGATACCTCGCTGTTTGTATTTATTTTTGTGGGAATTCAAATCATTTTTATTCCTATTTATTATTTCTATTTTGTTTTTGTAATACCTAAATGATAAAACCAAAGGTGACGAACATATCTCAATCCACCTTCCTCTCTCAATCTCAAACCTTGCTCTCGAAATTCCTAAACCCTAACCCTTCACTTGAATCCTTGAACCTTCTTTAATTTCCATGGCCAGAACCAAGCGACCCCCGACTGTCAACGAGGATGCACCAAGGATAAAGAGAACTCGAGATGAATCTAGTGGCACAAGTAATACCCTGACGAGACCTGTCAACCCGCATCTGACCAAGAGAGAAATCATTGCTGAGAAGAAGTTAAGTGAAGAATGGCTGTTGTTGAGAAAGTCATTAGTGATGGAAGCACTAGATGCCCAAGGATGGACCGAATGTTTTTCCAAAAATAGTGGGCCGTACTACCTAAAGCTTGTAAAATAATTCTATGAATATCTGATGTTCGAAGAGGAAGATGATGTACATATTCTAATATTCAGAGTCAATGGCAATGAAGTCAGTTTCTCATCTGCTGAGTGGGTTTCCTATTTGAGAGTTCCTCATGATGGAGTATATGATTACTACTCTGGAGTGGCTCCTCCGGACAGTGATATTTTTGAATATGAAAATTCTCTTGAAGAACTCATAGGAAATGGAAAATCAAGGAAGATCATTGAAGTTGAGATGAATGGAGAAGACACGATTTTGTTCAAATTTAATCAGCTTGTAATTAGTCCCAGGAGAAGAGATTTGACAGTACTAAAGTACCAGGACATATTTCTGATGTACTAACGGAAGCATGGAAAGAAGATTAACCTATGTAGGTTACTGATGAAAAAATTGGAGGATATGTCTAAGGAAAGCTCAAAATCCAATGCCCTATTCCATGCCAAGCTTATTTTAGTAATGCTAAAGTTAATGGGTGTGGCTAGAAATCAAGAAGAGATGATAGTGGACAAGAACAGTGCTTGTATCTCCAAGGTTATTTAGAAATTCATGAAAATTAGCTGGAATCCCTAGAAGAAGGCATGGGTTAATGATGGAGGAAAGGTGTATGAAAAGTTTGACCCTACTACTCACCCATCTAGGCCAAAAGACATGAGAGATCCAGGCCTGAAGCTTGATGAGCCAGAACTGGATTATTCAGATGAAGAGGATGATGTTGAAGGTTATGTGGATCTTGAAAGAGAGGACATGCCCCATTGATGATGGGAGTGGCCCTGATTTTCCCAGTAGTGCTGTAAGGACAGTAGCTTTCAGAGCAGCTAGCCTTCCAAAAGAACTGCCAAAAAGAGAGACTATTCTGAAGGACAGTGATAATGAGACCACTGAAGAAGAAGAAGCATATCCGAATATTTTCAAGGACACATTTGAAGAGTATGAGACTACCCAGTCAGATCATTTTGCTCATGAGGGAGAGGAGGCTTGTGATAAGGTTGAAGGTAAGGAGGCTGTTGCTGAAGCCGATGATGAGGACAATTAAAAAAAAGAGCTCAGTTTGAGCCCTATGATATATAATACAGACATGATAGTGTCTGGTCAAGAAGAAAGAGTGGCATCTATTTCAATTGATATGGAAGTCACTTATGACTCAGTGAAGGCTATGACTCACTCCACTGGTGAACTAACAGAGAAAACTATTATTGAATCAGGTGGAGTTTCAGAGGAGGCTGTGGAGTTACCTAGAGCAGAACAAGTAGAGCATAATACTCAGGAGAGAGCACTAAGTGAGGGGGACCATCTTGGTTCTATATCTGTGCTGTATGACATAGAAGGTTGGTCATAAGATCCAGGGTACATGGTACTTGGACTCAATTATGGAGATTATGATGAGGAAGACCAGCCTCAATGGGATTCGGTTATCCTACCTAAAATTATTTCAGTAGTTATGGCTGACTACTTGGCAACCAAGGAGGACCTTGAGTCCTTAAAGGTAGAAATGTAAAATACAGTAATAAAATCAGTGGAATATTTGAATAAAAGCCTTATTGAAGAGATGAGGAGTGTTGAGCAATCCATGGTGGTATCTCTGGGATGTTCTGTGTCTAGTCTAGTGGAAGAAATGTTGAATGATATTAAAGTGTGCGATACTCAAATTGAAAGCTGGACAGGAGCTGTGGTTGCTCTGAGACAATCGGTTGCTTCATTGACGGCCATGAGAAGTTCTCAAAACCAAGTGAATACTGAGATTCGATATATCAAAGAGGTAGTCAAGATGTTTGTGGAAGATTTTGAGGCTTTTAAGACATATGTAAAAGAACACATGAATAGTCAGGATGCACTTGTTCAGAAGGTAATTAGTAATTTGGCTCAGCATTTCAAAGAAACAGTAGCTTTCTCGGTCAAACCTCTTACATCATCTAGAACCTCTATGAATATCGATCAGATCAGGACTGTGATCTAGGACGAGCTTGATAAGGCCAGTCCCAGTGGCACCTCTGATTCTTAGGTACTTACTAACACTAGGGATGTCAACAGTTATGTTTGTGAACACTTGCAAGCAGCTACTGCTACTCAAGAGGCCATTAGGAATAAGGTATATTCTTATTTTGAAAAGATCTATACCAAGAACCAAATGACGAACCACTTCAAGAATTTGATTGAGAATATGGAGCTGCCTCCAGTGAATCAAGCATTCAGGGAGCAGGTTAGAAAACTGAGAGAATTGACCCATGCTTTGGATAAATTTTTGGAGAATAAAGATGATTTCTTATCTGCTTTGGAAAGAGGAGGAAGCATTATTATGTACTTTAGAAACCTACTTCTACCCTTTCTCCATGTGGACTATGCCCCTATCATCATCTCTCCTACCTTACCTGCATCTCAACCCAGTGGTTATTCCATGTTGTCTCCTACAGAAGCTATCAGAAGCCTTACCCCACTGATACCTCGGTGAGCTACCCACTACAGACCCATAGGAGCTTCTGTTGCTGCCCCTCCAGTCATTCCTGCAGCATTTCCAAAACCAACTGATCCACCAGCTCCTCCTCCATTTTCTTCTTCCATAGGAAAATACCCCATACCTAAGGATGATGCGGATTGAGTCTATTTAGGCCTTTTGATAGGGATTTCTTATTGTTTTTGTGCCACGTAATGTAACTTCATTAATACAAGCTTTCTCCGTTCTCTCTATTTGTGTTTCTTTTTGCTAATCATAAAGGGGGAGAAATATTGTGCTAATTCTATACTAATCATGTGATTGGGGAGAAATTTGATCCTATGTTGAATCTTTTCTGCCTTTCTCTCTGATACCATGTACCAATATTTTTTGGTTTTACACTCTTTTAATCTCTGATACTTGAGACATTTTTTATCTTAGTTTAATAACTATACTATATATGACACCTATCTTTAATACATACTAGCATAATTTTTGATTATCAAAAAGGGGATATTGTTGGACTCACCTGTTTTAATAATCCCAAATAATGTTTAAATATTGATCATGATATATTAAGTCAGTTACTAATCTCTTTAATCTACATTTATATTGTTTATCCTGAACAATTTATATTATTAGTCTCATAAATTTTTTTGAATCAGCTTACAGTTTACATTTATCTAAGTATAAGTTCACCGTTAAAGGCTACTGGTAAGAGTCTTCTATTCAAAGTCATTATTATAGCTCATTGTCACTCTATGTCACTGATTCTATAAGGTTACTATTGAATATCTACCGTCACTGGTATAAGATACCCGTATGAGGTTACTGTCACAATTCTACTATTGATCTACTTATCAAAGCTCACAGACAATGAGTCATAGTCACAAGGTCACTGCTCTGACAAGGCTTCTGTTAGAAGTTCACTATCAGACTCATTCTCAAGTCTTTTATTGAGAGCACCACTGTTCAAGTCTACAGTTGGACATGTCTACTAAGGCTACCGCTAGACAACTCCTACTATCAAGATAGTTGACTGTTGTTCAAATTCTACAGAGAGACATACTCCACCGTTAATGAAATTACCTATTGAGATATTCTACAGTTGTAAAGGTCACTTTTTAAGTGGTCTGATGTTACAATTCTACAGTTAGAAGCTTACTATTGTAGTCTACCTTTGAAGCTCACAGTTTAAACTTACTGATCAAGACTACCGATGAAGCTCACAGTTGAATAGACTACCGATGATGTCCACAGTTGGAATGACTACTGTTGAATTCTACCATGTGACATGCATCTGCAACCAGTCTAATGATATTCTATACTTTTATTTACCAATTTTATTAATACTATCATAATGGTCATGTCTGGACAAATTAATTCACATGATATTATTTAATGTTATTTGTAGGCATATCTGGAGACAGTACGAGGTACGAGGAAGACCACATGTGGTTGAAACATTTCTCTTTTCATCCCCTACTGAACCAAATGAGGAAAAGCTCAGATGGAATAGTGTATATATATATACGTGTATAGACAAACGAAAGAAGGAAGTGTGGGTGGACATATTGAATTTACACAGAACACTCATAAGATAGAAACATACACAATCTGAGGTAGAACACTCAAGCACTCATTCAGATGAACACAGAGCCTCCCGAAGATCTATTGAAAGAACCCTTTTCAAGCTGTGGTGTGCTACAAAAGCGCTTCTAACCCAATAAGCTGAAGATCTCTACATCTGGAAGTCAGAACCTGGATGTTTCAACACTCTGTTTTGGAAGAAACTTGGAGAGAAGGAACAAAACTTCATTTCTTTCATTTCAACGAGTCGAGAACTGATCTTCCAACACAACAGAGCATTCTAAACTTATTCCTACCATCTTTAGATCTACTTTGTTTAAGTATTTTACATTTTTTGAGTAGTTTTTATGTATTACACACACTGAATCTGTGCTTGAACTGAGGGATAAAGAAAATCCCTATTCCAAAATCCGTTTACATTTGTTTCACACGCATAACTGTGGAAGAAGCCTAGTGTGTCTTGGTAGTTTATTTCTCCCACGTAGAACTGTGGTAGAGGTTGAAAAACCTGGACAGTTTGTGAAAAACTGTTGTAAAGCCCGATACAGGCTGTGTCTCACTTTTTAATATAATTGTTTTGTGGCAGGTGATCACCAAGTGGAGAGGACTAGGTCTTGACTTGAGACTCAACCTCTTGTTTAATTTTTTGTGTTCATCTTTCACTTACTCTGTTTTATTGTTATCCACTGTGCTTGTATTTGCGAAGACGGAAATCTATTTTTACATTCAATCTGATAGTTAGTTCTGGTTAGTGTGTATATCTGATTTGTTTAGTAAACTTGTTTCAAAAGTTTAATTAGTTCTCATACTAATTCAACTGAGGAGTAATCAACCTTTGAGAAACTTATTGAACAATAAGTCACTTATATCTCTACTACCCTAATTGACCGGGCTATTTTAATTTGGGGGATTTTAATCCTAAATATTTTTAATAGAAATTTAATTGGAACTCAGTTCACCTCCTCTTAAGTATCCACTCTGAACAACATAAATTTTATATATAAAAATTTATATAAATCACTAGGTAATTAGTAAAATAGTTTCTCAATCAATGTCTAATATATAAAATCAATCAAAATAAGAAGCATGATCGTCTACTATATGTTATGATTTTTTTCTTGTTATGGGATCCTGAGACTCTCTTATATATTTTCATGGAATATGTGTACATACATCCCTCATGATCTGGCTAAATAAGACTCCCCAATATTCCATCATAATTTTCAGATGACTAACTATATTTTTTGTTGTTGTCATCATCAATCTATTTTTGTGGAATAATCATCATAAATATATTATTCCATATAACCCACTAAGTAACCAACTCTTGATGTTCTCAATAAATCAATCAATAATGGGAAAATCATTTCAAACCCGTTTAAAAAACAATTTCCCCATTTATAGTTTGTATATGTCAATTTCATTCCAAAACCAAAAAATTTATTTTTAATCAATTAATTCCTTTTGAAAGAAAAAACCAAATATATAATATTATCAAATCAATTTAATCAGTTTTTCTAAAAAAGTAATTTGAAAAACTAATTTCAAATCACAACCCAATTTAAAATTCAATTTGAATTGGTGGGTTTCCCCAAATTTCAATACCAAGTAAAATAAAATTATAATTTTAATCAAATTGGGTATTCAAAATTTAATTTATTTTTTTAATAATCAAGAAATTAAAGGGTTATAAAATTTGAAAATCATAAATAGAACCACCTATCTTTGTCATGGAGATCACATAACAGCACACCCGTAATGAAATTTTCTAATGACAAACGACGAAAATAGAGATCTAAAAAACAATATGAAAATAAATATTGGAAAAATGGATTTTAGATCCATAAAACACATGATGATTGTAACACCCCATGATTCTACGGTACGCTTCTCTTTGAATAATGTGATAGCGTGTGTTGTACGCAACACCGAGTTCTAACACACTATAACTAATCAAACTAGCCGTTATGAATAGTAATACCTACTTTTTGAAATTATATATATATTTTATATTTTAAAATGGAATTCATTTTTGGATTCGGAATATTGAATTTAGCTTTAAGTGAAAGTTTGGTACTTTTCGGATAACATTCATATTTTGATGAATAGTGAAAATTACTAAATTTTAATTAAAAACAACTTTTTTAATCAAAATAATTAATAGTGATAAATTATGAATTTGAGTGGTTTTAAAGTATATTTAGAATATATTTTTACCATTTAATATAATGTTGGTCATTGTACATAATTTTACAATTAAACCGAACATAAAAAAGTGTCAATCTTTTGATAGTTATTATCTCTTAAAAACACGCTTTTTGTTTTAACAACGGGAATTAATTTTAAATTAATTTCTGCCACTTCTGTGTTTTGAATTTAGAAAAATGGATTCCATATTTGGAATCAGGATGTCCAAATTTTTTAAATAGGTAACTTTTGTTTTTAGACATTTTGAATAATTTCTGCGGTAAATATTTTATTTAGCATGGTTAAGGGTAAATCCGGTAAATAAGGGTTAAAAATTAATATTATAATAATACTAAATTACCCTAAAACGGGTCCTAGACTTATTGGTTGATACATGTTCGACCATAGGCATCTTTGGGTTGATTTTGGGACCCCATGGTGCCACTTGTAGGGGATAGGGACACTTTATTTTAATTAAGTTAAAATGAATACAAAAATGACACAAGCATATATCCTTTAGAAAAACAATTTTTACGTAGGGTTATATATGTTGTATTTTAGATTATAAATATTCATTAGAAATATAAAAAGATTTCCTACATAGTGATATTTTATTTATAATTTTTAGACATTAAATAATTTAATTTATTTATGACACAATGATGATGAATTAATTACTAGAATAGTGAAAAATTAAAATAATTGATATTATAAATACCCAAATAAATATAATATGAAACTTTTAATGAATTAAACTAATTTTATAGGATAATATGATATATTAGGATTGAGTTAATTGACTTTGTTCGAAGTAATCGATCTGTTATGAGTTTCACAAAAATCAACTATTGAATAGTGTCAAAATTGACATAAAAGAGTTCTTAAAACCAATATTATATTACTAATTTATATTAAATTCCTAAAAATCTATGGTTCGGCCAAGAGACTTATATCATGATAGGTTCATCATTAATAGACCACTTGGGGGTCTCTTGTATGTATATAGTAGGTTTATTAACCATATGATATAAAAATACAAAGAGACATTGTAAAAGTGAAACTAATTAATTTAGAGTTAATACTTAAATATAAGTTTAATATAAGTACCCAAACCTGTCTAAATTCTATTGGTTGAGTTATTTTAGACTTATACCCACCTTAACATTTAAATAATCATCTTTGGAGCCATTAGAAACCGAATATGAATTTATTATTAATTAATATTTCTAGTTTTTCCAAAGGTGCCCCTCACCCCTCTTATAAAAGGGAACTCCTCCTTCTCATTTCTTTACACCTTCAAAGCCTTTTGGTTCCGCCAAAATCTACTCAAATACTCTCCCAACTTCCCTCACTACAACCTAGAGGCCTTAGTTCGATCAGAAATCCAACCTAAGGATCCCTTTTGATCAAATCAAAAGGAAGAACCCGAAGAAGAAGTAATGTTTTCACCACCCCTTTTCAAGTCCCTTTCTTCTTCCACTTCTTCTTTCTTTGTTATTACCATTCTAAAATAATAACTCCAGTATCTCACATATACTGTTATGTTATGATAAATATGGTACAATAATATTCAGTATTCTATCCACCCTTTGAATAACATGTCACCATACGTGCGTACGTACGGCTTACTGTCTCCACGTCGTGGTGTAATTGTTATTCAATATATTATTATTTGGATGGGTGTAATAATGATGTGTAACTCATGTAAATATTAAATATTACATGTTAATAATTCTGTATATATGATATACCATCCATTTATATATTATTTTAATATCAAAAGAATGATATTGTCGCTCGTGCATACGTACGGACTACCGTCTCCACGAACGCGATGGGATTCATTCTCCATCATATACATTCAAGTATAATTATCATTTGATTATTTAAAAATGATTTTTAAGGACTTTATATCATTCTAGATATGAATAAGATACAACAAACACGGCTTATGTAACAAAACATATAAAAGAAAACGAGTAAGTTAACACCCGAAACGATGATAATTCTAAGATATTATTAACAAATCAATGTTAAAAGATAATATATGATATGATATTAATATATATGATTCTTGTATAATTTAATAACAATTATTTCACCATTATACAGGAGGTTAACCTACCCCAACCAAGGAAAAGTACAAGGAAAGTGGTTTTCATCTCACTCCTTATTCCTGTGAGATTCATGCCATATTGCCACCATTACCTTTTGTGTGGTGTATGTACTGCCCATAATTATATTCTTTGTGTAATACACTCTAATTTATGTGTATTTACATATTCATTGTATGATACCTCTTTCATGGTTTGTATGTTTCATAAGTTACCAAATTGGTAAGGGTTATTTCACAATCTCTTCATTATCTGAAGTTGTTTATACGTAATAATCTACTGGGATCTCTTTATCATCCACATCCATGTTTCTTAGTAATGTATTTCAAAACATTTTTACTATTTACAAGAATATGGGTTAAAGTCATTTATACCCTTATGTGTTTCGAAAGGAATATTTCCGTCATTTTCCAAACAAGGCACTTTTAACCTTTTCGACAAATTTAAGGTAAGAATGTTTTTTTTAACTTATACGGCAGGTGTGGCTATTTACCACCATTATAAAATCATCAAAGCTTCCCTTACAAGCTTATAAGAATAATTTCAAATTGAATGTATTATTTTATAATTATGTTAATTTTAAAATGATTTAAAAAAAATAGATATTTCTCTAAAATAGTTTTGATTTCATCTATGTCAACATCCTTTGATGGATTTTACGATTATTTGAAGTTGATTTATTATGATACAAAACATCCATATTTTATTGAAGGTTTTGTGATATTTTTTTACTGTGGATAAGCTATTCTTATGTCACTCATGGTTTTTTTAATGTATTGACATTTAAGAAGTTATTTTTAATCCGAATGTTTATGTTATATTTCAACCTTTAATTCAGATGAATGTGTTAGACAAGTATGTTCCTGGTTGGGGACCTGTAAAAGTAAGCCCTCCGGTTTGGTCTCCGGTTATTAGAGGAACTCCGGTTTGGTCTCCAGTTATTAGAGGAACTTCGGTTTGGTCTCCGGTTATTAGAGGCACTCCGGGTTTGTGTCCGGTTATTAGAGGCACTCCGGGTTGGGTTCCGGTTACAGTTAGCCCCTAGGTCTTGGGAAGAGGCCTTGACAAAGAAATTAAAGTTCAGCATTATGCATTCCATCATTATAAAAGTGGTTATTGATTTTGCATGTGATTATTCGATTAGTAGAATATCCACGTGAATAAGTAAATGGAATTATTTCATTTTATTTATGTCATACTATGTTGAAAGTTCAAGATTGAAAGGCTTTTGTTTTAGTTATACATTTCCTTAAATGTTTATTCTTATTTATGAAAGGTTCCGCTATATTGTTATCCTTACTGGGCATTTGAGCTCACCCCTTTTCTATGTTTTATTTTTCCCAGGATGTGAAAAAGTAAGTTATAAATGACCTGCAGGGATATTATGAGGGGATAATAGTGTAGACTATGGAGACATTATGTTGTTGTAGTAGTTTTTCATTTTATGGTGTAATGTAAAACTTATGAATATATCTAGTGTTTCCAAGGCTACTAAACCAATCGGTATTTCGAGATTTGATCTTTCTTATGATCATGCCAATGTTATGTAATAATGCACCGACTCTGGGTAACTAGGGTCGGGGCGTTACAGTTGGTATCAGAGGAAGTTTAGTACAAACATTGTAAGCTAGATTTAGATAAACTCTAATTAGAGCACGTAGACCTAAGATGAACTTTGAGGATTAGTATAGAAGAACTTCCTAGAATTTTGGTATTGTAGATATTTTGTGAGTTTTCTAAGAAATACATCCCTGTCTGGATACGACCAGGTAGAGGCGGCTCTGGCACAAATGAACCTAGGGGTAAAACCCAAAAACAACGCTTTGAGATAGACTCGAACGGGAACTGGTGCATGACAACGGGTCTTGCTGCACTCTTGGTTACGACACTCCCGGGGGATATTCTTAGGATAACTCTCATTTTCTTTACAAATCATTATGAAGGGTTTATGAGTATATACTTCCTCAAAGAAAACATTTTTATGATTATGGATTATATCCATAAATAGTTCAATTTATGTTAAGTGTTTTATAAGTATTTTGATTCATAAACTGATCGAGTTTATGCCATTGTTTAGAAATGGCGCCTAGTGGAAGAAATGGAAACCGTATCAATGCACGCACTCCATGCAGGGATTTCCCTCCGGCTCAAGATAATTATAGTGGAGATGGTGATGCAACTGGTGCCGATCAGCTAATCACCATACTGGGACTACTTACTCAGGTTATGAATAATAACCTTACCCGTATGGAGCACCCTGATCCACAGCGTGGAGGATCAATGTTAGATCGATTAATGAGGAAACAACCACCAACATTCAATGGGAGTACAAATCCCTTAGTAGATGAACAATGGATATTTTCCCTGGAGAAAATATTTCAGGCTTTGGGGAGTAATGAAAGGGAAAAAGTTATCATGGTAGTTTACCACCTCACTGGAGATGCTGATCAATTGTGTTCATTAATTCAAAATACGAAGTAAGATGATGAAGTGTCAAATATGGAATGGAGAGAGTTCAAAGATCTGTATTTAGAAAAATACTTTCCTCGCGACCATCGAGCAGATATGGAAAGGCAATTTCTAAGTCTGAGACAGAATGAGGATGAGAATGTCACAAAGTATGAGGCTAACTTTACAAGGTTAGCAAGGTATGCTGGTGATTATATACGTAACCCAAGATGTAAGATTGATCTTTTCTTTTATGGGTTAAAACCATTTCTCCGTCGAGCATTAGTCTCACAATCCTTTTCATCGTACGAAGACATTGTCTCATGTGCTATGAAGACCGAAAAGGAATTCTCTAAGTCTTATGACTTTAAAGCAAAGAAAGAGAAGAAGAGGCCTGCTGATCAATCTGGGAATAAAAATAAGGGGAAGAAGGGAAAGGTTGAATATCCATCCTGTGGTAAATGCGGGAAGAAACATCCTGGTACTTGCTTGAAGGGAATGGGAGTCTGTTACAAGTGTGGTGAAAAAGGCCACCAAGCTCGTGATTGCAAGGGGAAGAAGGAAGCTACCAATGTTCAGTGCTACAATTGCAGGGAGATGGGGCATTATGCAAATGAATGTCCTAAACGTCAGGAGAACTTACCTCAGAAAAGGCCAAGGGATCAAGGCCAGGCTTATGCTATCACTACTGCTGAAGTAGAAGCTCCGAAAGACGTGGTGGCAGGTATTTTTATGGTTTCCTCAAGTTTAGAAAATGCATTATTTGATTCTGGATCATCGCATTGTTTCATATCTTCCCAGTTTGCTAAGAAAATTAGATATTTCCAATTTGATTTAATAAGGGAGTTGTTAGTTAAAACCCCTAAGGGAAGTATCATTGCAACAAAGTTTTGTGAATCAGTCCCCCTTAGAGCACATAAATGTTCTTTATCTACTAATCTCATCGTCATACCTATGATTGAGTTTGATATAATCCTCGGTATGGACTGGATTTCGGACTATGATGCGAAGATTTATTGTAAGAAGAAAGAGGTTATGATTCTTGATGATAATGATAAGGAACACCTTATCTTTAGAGCAGAATCGTCACCACCTAATTCTTATTTAGATCCACCCCCTGTAGCTCAACTTAATTCAATTATTGTGGAGGAAGAGAATGAAATGACTGTGGGTGAGGAATGGAATGTTCAAATAGAGGATGTACCTATTGTGAAAGAATTTTTAGATGTATTTTCAGAAGATTTACCTAGACATCCTCCAGAACGAGAAGTTGAGTTTTCCATTGATTTAATTCCTGGATCAAGGACTATATCGAAGACCCCTTATAGAATGGCCACTGTAGAGTTAGTCGAACTAAAGAAACAACTAGAGGAGTTGAGTAATAAAGGATTTATTCTCCCTAGTGTTTCTCCGTGGGGAGCCCCTGTTCTTTTTGTTAAAAAGAAAGATGGATCTATGAGGTTATGTATCGACTACAGGGAGATCAATGCTATAACGATAAAGAACAAGTATCCCCTAACTCGTATTGATAATTTATTTGACCAAATGCATGGAGCTCAATACTTTTCAAAGATTGACCTTCGATCTGGATACCATCAGTTGTGTATGAAGAAGGAAGACATTCCGAAGACAACATTTCGAACCTGGTACGAGCATTACGAGTTTACTGTAATGCCTTTTGGATTCACTAATGCACCCTCTGTATTCATGGTTCTAATGAATAGAGTTTTTAAGGAGTATCTCGATGAATTTGTGGTGGTATTTACAGATGATATCTTGGTATACTCCAAAACCTACGAAGATCATGAAAATCACTTGCGCATTATCTTGAAGACTCTGAGGAGGCATGAATTATATGGAAAGTTTAGAAAGTGTGAATTCGGGCTCCATGAGATTTTTTTTCTTGTCCATATTGTCTCTAAAGATGGAATCTCTATTGATCCTTCAAAGACCAAGGCAATCCAAGAATGGCCAGCACCTACGAGTATAACTGAGGTACGTAGTTTTATTGGTTTGGCAGGTTATTATCGACGTTTCGTCTAGAATTTTGCCTGATTGGCTAACCCATTAACGAAGCTCACACGTAAAGGGGTTAAATTTGTTTGGACAAAAGAGTGTGAAGAATGTTTCGAAGAACTAAAGAGAATATTAGTCAATGCTCCTATATTGACTGTACCATTGGGGAATGATGGGTTCATTATTTATAGCGATGCATCAAAGAAAGGACTTGGTTGTGTCCTTATGCAGAATGATAGAGTTATTTCCTATGCATCACGACACTTGAAAATTCATGAGCAAAAATATCCTACTCATGATCTCGAGTTAGCAGCTGTGATCTTTTCTTTGAAGATATGGAGGCACTACCTCTATGGTGAAAAATGTGAGATTTATACTGACCACAAGAGTTTGAAGTATATTTTCTCACAAAAAGAACTCAACATGAGACAAAGGAGATGGCTTGAATTACTCAAGGATTATGATTGTATGATACACTACCACCCGGGGAAAGCAAACAAGGTGGCAGATGCTTTGAGCAGAAAAGACCATGGAGTTTTGAAAAATATGAGAATTGAAAGGGATCCAATTTTCATAGAGCTAGTGAATATGGACATGGGAATAACCAGGGAAAGCCATACATCAATGATTTTTCAAAAGGTTTCCAAAACATATTTACTAGAAAGGATTAAGAGTTCTCAGCCCGATGATGAAGAATTTAAAAAGAAGATTAAAGATGTGAATGATGGGAGATTGAGAGACTTTGTGTATGAAGATGAAATTTTGAAATTCGGGAAGAGACTTTGTGTTCCCGATTTAACTGATCTAAAAAGGGAATTGCTGGATGATGCTCATAGTTACAATTTCTCTATACACCCTGGGAGAACCAAAATGTATAGATATTTGAAGGAACATTTTTGTTGGGACAACATGAAGAGGGAGATTGCTGATTTTGTGTCAAGATGTATGGTTTGTCAGCAAGTGAAAGCTGGAAGGCAACAACCTGGAGGAGTCATGCAACCTCTTCCCATGCCGGAGTGGAAATGGGACAATATTAGGATAGACTTTGTCATGGGGCTACCAAAGAATCCTAGAAGGAACGATGAAAATATGGGTTATTGTTGATCGTCTTACCAAGTCAGCATATTTTCTTTCTACAAGAGAAGATCTACCCCTGGAACGTCTAGCAAGACTATATATTAATGAAGTTGTGAGACTTCATGGAGTACCCCTATCGATTGTTTCTGATCGTGATCTCCGTTTTACTTCAAGATTCTGGAAACTTCTTCAAAAATCCCGGGATACTGAACATCATTTGAGCACTGCTTACCACCCTCAGACAGACGGACAATCAGAACGGACTATTCAAACCTTAGAAGACATATTGAGATCTTGCTCACTTGACTTTCAGGGTATGTGGTATCAATATTTTCCTCTGGTAGAATTTTCCTATAACAATAGCTTCCATTCGAGTATTCAGATGGAACCATATGAAACGTTATATGGAAAGAGATGTCGTACACCAACCTGTTGGGATGATGTTGGTGAAAGAAAACTTGTAGGCCCAGAACTGGTGGAGGAAACGGTGGAAAAGGTGAAGGTAATCCAAAATCACATCAAAGCAGCTCAAAGTAGGCAGAAGAGCTATGCTGATAATCGAAGGAAGGATTTTGAATTTCAAGTCGGTGATCATGTTTTCCTGAAGGTATCTCCATGGAAGGGAGTCATACGTTTTGGTAAGAAAGGTAAATTGAGTCCCAGGTACATCGGACCTTTCGAAATTCTAGAACGAATTGGGGTTGTGGCTTACCGATTGGCAATGCCGCCAAGTCTCTCCAAAGTTCACGATGTGTTCCACGTATCTCTGTTGAAGAAATACATGCCTAACCCAACGCATGTACTCACCTATGAAGAATTAGAACTGGAACCCGATCTGTCTTATTGTGAAGATCCTGTCAAGATTCTTGATACGAGAGAACAAGTTTCTGAGAGACCAGACGACGCGTCTGGTAAAATTTTTGTGGAGAAACCATAAGATGGAAGATGCAACGTGGGAACCCGAGGAACTTATGAAGAAGAACCACCCGAGTCTTTTCATGCGGTAGTATTATAGAAATTTCGAGGACGAAATTATTTGAAGGAGGGGAGAATGTAACACCCCAAGCTTCTACAGTACGCTTCTCTTTGAATAATGTGATAGCGTGTGTTGTACGCAACACCGAGTTCTAACACACCATAACCAATCAAACTAGCAGTTATGAATAGTAATACCTACTTTTTGAAATTATATATATTTTTTATATTTTAAAATGGACTTTATTTTTGGATTCGGAATATCGAATTTATCCTAAAGTGAAATTTTGGTACTTTTCGGATAACATTCATATTTTTATGAATAGTGAAAATTACTAAATTTTAATTAAAAACAACTTTTTTAATCAAAATAATTAATAGTGATAAATTATGAATTTGAGTGGTTTTAAATTATATTTAGAATATATTTTTACCATTTAATATAATGTTGGTCATTGGACATAATTTTACAATTAAACCGAACATAAACAAGTGTCAATCTTTTGATAGTTATTATCTCTTAAAAACACGCTTTTTGTTTTAACATCGGGAATTAATTTTAAATTAATTTCTGCCACTTCTGTGTTTTGAATTTAGAAAAATGGATTCCATATTTGGAATCAGGATGTCCAAATTGTGTAAATATGTAACTTTTATTTTTCAGACATTTTGAATAATTACTGCGGTAAATATTTTATTTACCATGGTTAAGGGTAAATCCGGTAAATAAGGGTTAAAAATAATATTATAATAACACTAAATTACCCTAAAACGTGTCCTAGACTTATTTGTTGATACATGTTCGACCATAGGCATCTTTGGGTCGATTTTGGGACCCCATGGTGCCACTTGTAGGTGATAGGGACACTTTATTTTAATTAAGTTAAAATGAATACAAAAATGACACAAGCATATATCCTTTAGAAAAACAATTTTTACATAGGGTTATATATGTTGGATTTTATATTATAAATATTAATTAGAAAGATAAAAAGATTTACTACATAGTGATATTTTATTTATAATTTTTAGACATTAAATAATTAATTTATTTATGACACAATGATGATGAATTAATTACTATAATAGTGAAAAATTAAAATAGTTGATATTATAAATACCCAAATAAATATAATATGAAACTTTTAATGAATTAAACTAATTTTATAGGATAATATGATATATTAGGATTGATTTAATTGACTTTGTTCGAAGTAATCGATCTGTTATGAGTTTCACAAAAATCAACTATTGAATAGTGACAAAATTGACATAAAAGAGTTCTTAAAACGAATATTATATTATTAATTGATATTAAATTCCTAAAAATCTAAGGTTCGGCCAAGAGACTTATATCATGATAGGTTCATCATTAATGGACCACTTGGGGGTCTCTTGGATGTATATAGTAAGTTTATTCACCATATTATATAAAAATACAAAGAGACATTGTAAAAGTGAAACTAAATAATTTAGAGTTAATACTTAAAGATAAGGTTAATATAAGTACCCAAACCTGTCTAAATTCTATTGGTTGAGTTGTTTTCGACCTATACCCACCTTAAAATTTAAATAATAAACTTTGGAGCCATTAGAAACCGAATATGAATTTATTATAAATTAATATTTCTAGTTTTTTCAAAGGTGCCCCTCACCCCTCTTATAAAAGGGCACTCCTCCTTCTCATTTATTCACACCTTAAAAGCATTTTGGTTCGGCCAAAATCTGCCCAAATACTCTCCCAACTTCCCTCACTACAACCTAGAGGCCTTAGTTAGATCAGAAAGCCATCTTATGGAGCCCTTTTGATCAAATCAAAAGGAAGAACCCGAAGAAGAGGTAATGTTTTCACCACCCCTTTTCAAGTTCCTTTCTTCTTCCACTTCTTCTTTCTTTGTTATTAACATTCTAAAATAATAACTCCAGTATCTCACATATACTGTTATGTTATTATAAATATGGTACAACCATATTCAGTATTATATCCACCCTTTGAATAACATGTCACCATACGTGCGTACGTACGGCTTACCGTCTCCACGCCGTGGTGTAATTGTTATTCAATATATTATTATTTGGATGGGTGTAATAATTATGTGTAACTCATGCAAATATTAAATATTACATGTTAATAATTCTGTATATATGATATAACATCCATTTATATATTATTTTAATATCAAAAGAATGATATTGTCGCTAGTGCGTACGTACGGACTACCGTCTCCACGAACGCGATGAGATTCATTCTCCATCATATCCATTCAAGTATAATTATCATTTGATGATTTAAAAATGATGTTTAAGGACTTTATATCATTCTTTATATGAATAAGATACAACAGACACGACTTATGTAACAAAATATATAAAAGAAAACGAGTAAGTTAACACCCGAAACGGCGATAATTCTAAGATATTATTAACAAATCAATGTTAAAAGATAATATATGATATGATATTAATATATATGATTCTTGTATAATTTAATAACAATTATTTAACCATTATAAAAGAGGTTAACCTACCCCAACCAAGGAAAATTATAAGGTAATTGGTTTTCATCTCACTCCTTATTCCCGTGAGATTCATGCCATATTGCCACCATTACCTTTTGTGTGGTGTATGTACTGCCCATAATTATATTCTTTGTGTAATACACTCTAATTTATGTGTATTTACATATTCATTGTATGATACCTCTTTCATGGGTTGTATGTTTCATAAGTTACCAAATTGGTAAGGGTTATTTCACAATCTCTTCATTATCCGAGGTTGTTTATACGTAATAATCTACTGGAATCTCTTTATCATCCACATCCATGTTTCATAATAATGTATTTCAAAACATTTTTACTATTTACAAGAATATGGGTTAAAGTCATTTATACCCTTATGTGTTTCTAAAGGAATATTTCCGTCATTTTCCAAACAAGGCACTTTTAACCTTTTCGACAAATTTAAGGTAAGAATGTTTTTTTAACTTATACGGCGGGTGCGGCTACTTACCGCCGTTATAAAATCGTCAAAGCATCCCTTACAAGCTTATAAGAATAATTTCAAATTGAATATATTATTTTATAATTATGTTACTTTTAAAATGATTTAAAAAAAAGAAATATTTCTCTAAAATAGTTTTGATTTCATCTATGTCAACATCCTTTGATGGATTTTATGATTATTTGAAGTTGATTTATTATGATACAAAACATCCATAATTTATTGAAGGTTTTGTGATATTTTTTATTGTGGATAAGCTATTTTTATGTCACTCATATTTTTTTTAATGTATTGACATTTCAAAAGTTATTTTTAATCTGAATGTTTATGTTATATTTCAACCTTTCATTCAGATGAATGTGGTAGAAATGTATGTTCTGGGTTGGGGGTCGGTAAAAGTAAGCCCTCCGCTTTGGTCTCCGGTTATTAGAGGAACTCCAGTTTGGTCTCCGGTTATTAGAGGAACTCCGGTTTGGTCTCCAGTTATTAGAGGCAGTACGGGTTGGTGTCCGGTGATTAGAGGCACTCCGGGTTGGGTTTCAGTTACAGTTAGCCCCTAGGTCTTGGGATGAGGCCTTGACAAAGAAATTAAAGTTCAGCATTATGAATTCCATCATTATGAAAGTTGTTAGTGATTTTTCATGTTATTATTCGATTAGTAGAATATCCATGTGAATAAGTAAATGGAATTATTTTCTTTTATTTATGTCATACTATGTTGAAAGTTCAATATTGAAAGGCTTTTGTTTTAGTTATACATTTCCTTAAATGTTTATTCTTATTTATGAAAGTTTCCGCTATATTGTTATCCTTACTGGGCATTTGAGATCACCCCTTTTCTATGTTTTATTTTTCCCAGGATGTGAAGCAGTAAGTTATAAATGACCTGCAGGGATATTATGTAATAATGCTCTGACTCTGGGTAACTAGGGTTGGGGTGTTACAATGATCCAACAAACATGATGGAGGAAATAGAGAGATAGAGTAGGAGAGAATAAACGAGGGAAGACTTCTTACTATAGAGGAATCAAACAAAATTCACCACACTTCAATCCATATAAAAAGTGGATTAGAGAATAAAAAAATGGTTCTTCAGTGCCATAAATAACTAGGATTACATAATACCCAAATTTAGGGTCGATCAGGTGATGAAATAGGTGTTTAGTAATTTTTAGAATTATTTTCTTTGATAAAATAATCATGTACACATTGTTAACTGGGAAAGGCTGCATGGCTTTTCAAACTATGCACCATAATTGTGCACCCCTCTAATTATGTGAATGTTTTCTACTCTATGGGAACACATTTTTTCAAACCCTTCTCTAACCATGAAAACTCCCACCATTGATTCATATGTTTTACTATATACTTTTCCATTTGTATAGTTTGGGAAATCACAAACACCCTCTTAAAAATATGTTTACTAACATTTTATGTCCCATGATTTTAGGTCTTTTTTTGTAGAAAAATTTAATTTATACCATTTGTAGAACATTTCTAATGTACTATGTATATAGACCAATCATTCTTCAACAAAATACATCAGATTGAGTATGCATCCAATTAATCTGACTTATATTTATTTAGATTATTTGTTAGAGTTTTTTTATTTTCTATTATACCAAAAAAAAGTCAGTAAAATCATACTGATTCTGGTATCGATACATCATATTAACTTTCATGTGTTTTATCATATTGACTAATGATAAGGAAGTACATTAGATTATACTATGTTTATAATCTTATTATCTAAAAATTGCTTCTATCAGAAGGAATAACTTCAATATTTTAATAGTGGTAAAGCAAAACAATGTAGAACATTTTGTTATACCAGAACATCATGAGCTATGAACGAGAGAGGTATCCAAGTCTGTTAAAACTAAATTAGAAATGTGTCCATTTGATATATGCCTATAAATATCCAGTCATTTGAAGAGTTTGCTGCTGATCACATCAGCAACTCAATCTATCTAAAATTTTCTACATGTGAACATCTAAATAAATTTTTTAAATTATTCATAGAGTTGTAATTCTAAGGAATAATTTTCCTGGATGTTTCCTTTATAATGAATTATATATGGTAATCACATCTATAATAGTTTTTAAAATCAAGGGATTTCGGGGATAGGAAGATTGTGAATCCGATCCATTGGATCGAGGGATTCCAAGTCTTGGATGACAGACATCGATCCTTATATCTAGGGATTATGAGGATAAGAGGACAGAACATATTATGATCATCATATCAAAGGATTTATTAATAAGTAAAGATATATATTATTGTATGTATAAAACCATGTATACTTTTATTCATGATCAGAAAATACCTTTACTCTTAAGGTTAAATGGTATATTCTTTTTATATATCTTGTAATTCATTAATTCTTTTTCGAGCTATTGCATTACATGTTTTTACAAGTTTATTCTGTTGTGAATGTAATATAAATATAGACTTCATACATATTTTTACTATCTATTTGTTTTATCGGTGTTACTATGATTATGATAAAAAATCTTTGATATAATTGGATCTACTGTGATTCTGATTCCTTCACTCTAATAG
Organism: Viscum album; assembly: GCA_963277665.1. Classification (NCBI taxonomy): domain Eukaryota; kingdom Viridiplantae; phylum Streptophyta; class Magnoliopsida; order Santalales; family Viscaceae; genus Viscum; species Viscum album. The sequence goes on from OY728137.1 coordinate 741,336,972, forward strand.
CCAGATTATCTATGAGTCTGATAATAATACTTTAATAGATATTGGGTTTTGTTTATTTCAAACTTTTTAAAATATAATTCACCCGATTTTAATTATATCAATCTAGGCTACTCTTATGATCCAATAATTGGTATCAAAGGAGGTTTCTACAGATTATATACTTGCAGAGTTTTTACATTATTCACTTATAGAATTTTTTTAAGTTTTGTTAAAAACTTTTTGTTATAAAAATTATTACAGTAACATGTATTTATAAAAATAATTTTTATTTTTATTTTAAAATGGAAGGAATGAATATCAGATCATGTGATAATTGGAGTCCTACTTGACAACCTATCTTTGAGGGGAATGAATATGATTATTAGAGAGATAGAATTAAATATTTTGTGATCAAAACTGGGGATGATAACTTTTTTGTTTTTACTGGAAAGTTAAATATTCCTTATAAGAAAGTTTTTACTTCTAAAAATTTAGAGAAATTAGAATATCAGTTGAACTAAAAAGTTAGATTTACATTATTGTGTTCTGTGAGTAGGAATATCTACAATTATATATCATCTTATGTAACTTCCAATAGTATTTAGAGTAAATTGGAAGTATCAAATTTTGGTACATCCAAAGTTATGGAAATAAGAAGAGCTATGCTTATTGGTAATTAAAAATACATTTATTTTCAACAAGTTTAGATAAATTCAAAGATAAAATAAAGTTTATGAATATTATAAATAGTTTTTAGTATCTTGGGAAAAAGGTATTATTGATGAAATATTGACCGAGAATATTATTGAACTATTATCCAATGAGTGGGAATAAAAAAGAACTCAAGTGAGCGATACAAGAAATTATACTAATATTATATTGGTCGATCTAATTTGTACCCTCATATAATATAAAGGAAGATTAAAATGAGATTATGAAGAATAAAAATAGAAAAATGGTGGATTTATTCTATAATATATAATATACCTTTTAACGTTCATTAAGAAGGTAATGTAGTTATATATTTAAGAAATATTAAATTTGTTATTGAATATGATTCATTATCATTATCACCTATAGAAAATGAGTTATAAAATCATTCCAAAAAGAAGAACAAGAATGTTTGGAAAGGAATATTTTCAATATATATAAATATATATATATATATAAAGAGGGATAAGGATAAATGTGGAAAGAATGATTATGTGGTCACCTGATATAAATTTATGAAAGCATCACATATTTGACATGATTTTCCAAAGTATAAAAGGAAGGATAGAAAATAAATAAATTTAGAAAAAATTTGAAAATGTATTATATTTCCAAAGGAACTAATGTCTTCAATGATTATAAGACTTTTGGTGCTATTGGAGGATATTCATTTAAAAATTCTTTTGATAATTAATGATATAGACAACAGAACATTGGGAACTTTTCAAAAGTATCCATGGTAAATAAATGTCTAATGGATAAGGTAAACACTACTGAATACCTTAAAGATTTATTTTTAAATGATAATTATCATGAAAATGATAATGAGAAAATTTATATATATTATAATGAATAATATTTCACATTAAAGGATAATACATTACCGAGTTACAAAGATGATTTTAGATTTGATTTTTTTTTTCAAAAATGAAAACGTCAAAACCTGTAAAAAACAAGATAATTGCAAATAAGAACATGCTATGTAATATTTAAGAATAATTTTTATGACTACTGAAATATCATATCTCTCAAATGATCTTGATAATTTTTTTTGTGAAAAATATAATATTTTAAAGGATTTTTAAAATGATATTTATGAGAAAAATAATTTACAAAATAACTTTAAAGAACATTGTTCTAATATTATTACTCATGAGGATATGAATTTAGTTATACAATTAATGTATGAAATTTCATTTATAATGAAATTTATTCAAAGATTACCACTGGTAAGGAAATATTTTATGAAATGTATAAACAAATTACACCTTGTAGTGAGAATAGTTTTTCTAAAAAATCCAGTATATTTGTAACATTAAATTATTCCTAAAATTAAAACATTTCCAATAAGTTACAATTTGGGGGCCATTGGAAGAAATATTATTCCTTTAATAGATTTTAGTCCCTGGGAAATAAATAATCTTACTTTTCCAAAAAATTGAAAATTATTCAAAATAATAAATTTGAAAAAATGTGGTTACCCAAAATTCTATTTTTCAATAATATCAGACCCTAAGAGAGGTTATTTCTACATTCTAGATGATAAATCTAGTTTAAATTATGAATTTTCATAATAAAACTCTTTATGATTTTTGGATAGGAAGAAATAAAATATTTTCTTACTTCAATGTTTTTGGATGTAATATATTAATTCAAAAAACTAAATATAATCTATAAAATTTTTCACATAAATCTGATGAAGGAATATTTTTATATTCTTTCACTAATAGATATTTTATTTTTTTAATAAAACTACATATAATCTAGAAGAAATCATGCATGTTAAGTCTTATAAAACTGATCCATTTGTATTCAAACAACCAAACCTATATCCTTAGATGTTATTTCTAAAACTTATTTTCAATATTTGTTAAAAGGTTATTATCATTAGGAAATAAATCATGATTTATTTTTTGAAGTTATTACATAGGAATATTTTATAACTATTGTTGAAGAAAATACTTTTGAAACGCAAATAAGATATTTGTTTCTAAGGAATTGTCCTAGTGAAAATTTCATTTGTTATGTAGATCAAATAGTTAATAATAGAAGTTTAGTAAAATTTGAAATTGAACATCTTGAACTATTATCCCAATTGGAACCTAAGTATCCTAATGAGACTTTAATTGAATATGGTTTTATTAAGGTAATGTATTATGAAATCAATGAATTTAAAAGGAACCATGTATGAACTGGAGGTGAATGGAATATATAAACTTCTATAATTGGAGGAAAATGTGTATTTCTAATTAAATGTGATGACAATGGAATAATAGTTATAATTAAAGGTAAACCTATTTATAAAATTTATAATCAAGAAGACTTGATAGATTATTAAGAAACTTAAGCTCCGATAAAAGGTATTCAAGATATCTGAATACTTATAGCCTTAACATCATTATTTAATTTCTAAATGTTTTAAATGGATGAAAAGTTTGCTTTTCTTAATGGATATGTTCCAAAGAAATTCTATATCGAATAAACACCTGGTTTGAAAAATACAAAAAATAATAGAATATTTTTATGAACATACTAAGGAACTATATAGACTTGAAAATGCCCCCATAGCATGGTATGGTTGGTTAACTCGAGTTTTGATAAAAAATGTTTCGTTAAGGGAGCATATAATCGAACTATTTTTGTAATATAAGTTAATAAAAACAATATTATTGTACAAACTTATATTGATGAAATTATATTAGGTTCAACTCAAAAATCAGTAACATATTTCCTTAATGATCTGATGAAATATGAGTTTAAAAGAGTATGATGGGTGGGTTAACATATTTTATTATTTTTAAAATCTTACCAAACTAGAAGGAACTATTACATCTCAACATAAGTATATAAAATATATTCTTAAGAAATTTGGCTATCAAAAAAAAGTATTAGTACTCATATTGGTATCTATAAACCTGTAGATCTTGGTGAGGTTATGAGACTAGTTAATGAAAATATTTTAAGAGGGTTTATTGGAATCTTACTTTAACAAACATATTATCATCCATATTTAATATTTTTAATTTTATTATGTGAAATATATCAAGTTAATATAAATGAATCACATCTTAATACTGTAAAACGAATTTTTTTAAGGGAACTATAGACTTAGGCCTTATAAATTATTTTGGATTTTTTTGAATTAAAAAGTTTTTCATATGATTACATTGGTGGATATAAAATGGATTTAAAATGTTCATTTGGAACATGTCATTTCATATAAGATTCCATAGTTTATTATTATTTTAAGAAACATCCCCCAATATCACTTTCCACTTATGAAGCTTGAGATGTGGCCATTTTAAGTTATTATTCTCAAGTGTTGTGGATAAAACACACACTCAATGAATATGGGATTAGTGTAACTAAATCTAAAATACTTTCAGATAATACAAGTTTCATTTTTCTAAGTAAAAACCCAGTACATCAGTCACATGCTAAGAATATATATATAAGGAACTATTTTTTAGGATGACACACTCAACAAATATATGATTTTATAATTCATAAAAATACAAGAAAAACAAGATAATTTGTTTACTATACCCCTTAGTTTTAATAGATTTGAATACAGTAAACAGAATATAGGAATGGTCAATGTTAAATGATCATTCATATCAACTTATTCTTTACCAATATTCTTATATTTGTGAACACATTTTCATAGGGCGATTACATTTTTTTTTCAATTTTTTTTTGAAAAACATGTTTTAAAAAAATATTAGTTTGAAAATACAAAAGTTTTTAAAATTAGTTTATATCATAATTACATTTGTAGACTAACAATTTTATAAAATTTTTAGAGTTAGGATTCAATTTTTTTTAGTTTTAGAAATTTTTATAAAATTTCTAGACTCAAAATTTATTACAAACTATTGTAATAAGTTTTTAATTAAATTACTATCATAATATTTTTTTCATAATAAAAGCATCATAATACATTTTTTCTTAATCAAATTGTCTTAATCAATTTTTCATAATAAAATTATCAGAATATATTTCTGTTAAAAAACCATGAAAAATGGGTTAATCATATCGATGAGTCCTTGTAATTCGAAAGGTATTCTTATGTCATTGAATTTTTTTACTTATTATTACTTTAGTTAATATTTTTTTATTTTACTTTTAAAAATAAATTCAAATTTTTTTGAATGGTTTTCTAATCAAAATAATTATCAATCAGATAGGTTTTTAAAACATTATGATATCAAATAAGAATTTAAAAATTTATTCAATTTAATATCGACCATTAGATTAGAGATGCTTTTAATCTTAACCATTTCTTTCAATATGGAAGATGAACCATTACCACCAATGCCTATATAAGGGTCGATGAACTCATTTTCCCGTATAAAATTTTAAAATTTTCTTCCCCTCAATCTCAAACCCTTCAAATCCCCCAAGACAGTTCATTTTTCTTTTCATTCAATATCTATTCTCAGTTCATATTACGATAGTGATAAAAAAGTTAATATTTTTTTCTAATTGATATAATTATTGAGATATCTTGGTTTTATTGGTTAGATAACAATATCAAAGGGATAATATCTTTTCAAGGTTAAGAAAGTGTTTATGAAGAGAGGATATATAAATATTTTGATCTATATTTTCTTAAGATTGAATAATTATTTTGTTCTTATACTCAATTTTATATCAAATAGTGTAAGGATAAAGTATTCTTTTCCATGTTTGGAAAAATATACAATCCCTCAGGTAAATGTGTTGTAGAATTTCTTAGTGTTCCATCCAAAGGATATGCTAATTTGCCTTCTCAAAAGTTACCAAATAGAATTGGATATTTCGAGAAGAATAACACCAAAGATTATTTTTTCCCATTCTATGAAAAAGTATGGAATTTTTGCATACCTTAATTTGAAAAATAGAGTAATTTGATTGAGGATACAAGGATATAGTATCCTCAAAAAGGTATATAGATTTAAATTAAATGTTTCTGTTGTTTTTTTCTTGAATACATTTTTATAATGAGGAAAATAATCATTGGGATGTAAATCATCATCATAATGTAAAATATTAAATGTTTCTCAACTGAGTTGAAGATTATTAGGTTTCCATCCCCCCATCCTTAAGTTAATAGAGAAATGTATTGATGTTTTTAATGTTGAAAACAAATCATACTCAATCATAGGAAATATTTATATTATTGGTGAAGATAAAATTTCAATGTTGAAATTGGATTCTGATTTTAAATCATTTTTATTGAAGTGGTTTATTGTTATGCATCAGAGGCACGTATGAAAAATAAAACTGCAGATTTTAAAATGAATAGAAATGGTGAATCTTCCCCACCACTAAAACATATGAATTAAATGAAAATGTTTGATGAAAATTTTGAAAAGTTGATATTACATAGAGATCAAAACAAACTAGGGGATCCAATGTTTGGTCTCGATGATACTGATGCCAAGGCCTTGAATAATAAAACTACATAATAGGTATAAGAATAATAGAAAATAAAGAAGGAAATAAAAAGGTTAACACAATCTAGAATTGTATAAATCTTATTGAAATGTGTTGAAAACGATTATGAGAATCATGTTATTCCAATTTCTCATAACTATAATGTAATTCCTTTTTCAATAACAGTTTTCGATGAAACTTAAGGTATTCCTATTAATATATCTTTAGTGTCTAATAAGGATAATTGATTTTTTTTGAATAATCAGTTCCTACCATTATTGATAAATAGTATGTATCAGAATTAGCTGGAATGGGTGCTTTAAGAAAGATCAATTAATTATAATAATACCTTGATAAAGAATTAAAAGAATAAGATAAAAATATGTGGAAGAATAGTTAAATAAGTTGTAGAAGAAAAAATAGTTATTAGTAGAAAATGTAGATTAAGAAGTTAAATATTTATATGATGAAGACGAAACATAAGAAAATAAAGTATTAAATAAAAAATAATCATTAGAATCAACTTCATATTCTTCAAATTTACACTCTAAGACATTTTAGATAATGGAAAGTCATCCTAAAAGGAAGAAGAACGCGATGAAAATTCTCAGGAAAAAGTTGCTGACATAAATGAATCTGATATGAATGTGGATGATGTTGAAATTTCAGATGTTAATAATTTTTTAAATAAAACAAAAGAGAGCGTTGAGATAGTTTCTGAACATGGTGTAAAATCCTCAAGACTGATGCCTCCCAAAACTTGTTCTGGTTCATCAAATTTTGAGGCAACAATTTCACAAAAAGTTTTTGATTACATTTTTCAATATTTGAAAATATTAGAAGACCCCATTCCATATTCTCCCAAGATTAAAAAATTGTGTAAACTTATTCATAAAAAACTTGGTGAAACATTGAAATATTTGGATGTGTTATGAAAATAAGTAATTCACATTGACGTAGTGTTAAAATAGTATCATGAAAAGTCATAGGCTCAGAAAGGATCGTTAAATTAGATAACGAAGTGTTTATACCAATTAGATAATGTTATTCTAGAATATGATGACTAATTTTATTAAGTTAAACAAATTTTTTTAAAAACAATAGATCCCTTCAACAATTTATCCTCATATATGTCTAATAGAGTAATGTTTTTTGAAGAATTTATATATTCGACTGATTATCAGATAGATGAAGGAACATTCTTTAAATAAAAGTTTCAGAATTTGGATTTAGAGATTAACCATCTTAGATGATGTTAATATGAACTTTTTATGATGAAATAAGTGAATACAATTTATTCTGAGGAAATTTAAATATTTCAAAATGATATTTAGAATCATGTTGTTCTGGAAGGGACGGTTGTGATTCTTAAAAAGGGTCTAAATGAGTTCAAAAATATGAAGGCTGTTGTGAAGAACCATATAAATTAAGATCAGTCTTTTTAATTTAAATATTGATATAGATTTAGTAGAAAATCAGAATTCTTAATTATTATGAAATAATTTTTATTGAAATCAATTATTCATGAATATTTTCCAAATACGATTTGATATATGTTCTTTTATACTATTCATTAATGATTTGTTAGTGGAATCAATTTTTTTATGTTCGGTTTTCTAACAATTCTAGAAGCATTGGATTGTTTCCCAATCCAACTTAAAAATCACAATGTGGGAGAACAATTTATGAAGGGGGATAAGTTTTAATAAAAGGAGAGATACTATTATTTGGGGGAGAGGTATTCCTTAGGGGAGAATTATTCTTTAAGGGGGATATGTTTTAATACTTTGAATCATATTATTATGTAGTTATAAATTATGGGGTATCTAAGAGAAAAATATTTATAAAAATATCTTAAAATAATACGTGACAATATGTATTTCAAAATATTATTATCAATTTAAGTGTGTGTTTTATTATTTAAAAAATAGGGGAGATTATTGAGTAAGATGTTTTAATTCTTACTTGTCCTTTCCAATATTTTTGGAAATCACAAACAACTTATTAGATATATGTTTACAAATTGTTTTTATGTCCCATGTTTTATAGTATGTTTTGAGAAAACATTAATTTATACCGTACATAGAGAAGTTATTATGTATTATCAATATAAACCCATAATTCTACAATATAATCCATCATATAGAGTATACGTTCAATTAATCAAACATAAGTTTATGTAGATGAGTAGCTAACCTTTTTTCTTGTTTATCACATGGAAAAAATTCAGGAATATCAAATTGATTCTTGTACTCATACACTGGATTAACCATCATAGGGATTATCATATTGAAAAATGATAAGGTAGTCCATCAGACTATGTTATGGTTACAATCGAGGTATTTAAGAATTTTTTTCTATAATAAAGAATAAATTTAGAATTTTAATGGTTCTAAAACAGAATGATGTCATATATTTGGTTATTAAAGAACATCCTTAGTTTTCAAAGAGCCAACGATCTGAGGCCATTGCACCTAACTCTGAAATAATAATGCTGATGCATTTCCCATAAATAGACTATAATTTGAAGATTTGGTAGATGATCACATTCAAAATGAAATTTTTCTAACGTTTTATATGCATAAACATTTATTTTAAAATTCAATATAATACATTAGAGAGTATTAGTTTTAATGAATCCTTGTTTGGGTTTATTTCCTTCAGAATGAATATTAGTTTTTAATCACATGTCCAATCATTGTTATGATTGAGGGATTCTGGGGATAGGAATATGGGGAATCAGATCCATCATATTGAGGGCTTTTTGGGATAAAATATAAGAGATGATCATCATATCTTGGGATTTTGAGAATATAAAGATAGATATTATTACGAACCTCATATCAGGGGGTTTCAAGATAAAGAATTACTAAATTTATAGTATGTATAAAACAATGGATACCTTTAGGCAAAGTTATTAACTACCATTACTCTAAAGATTAAAATGGTATATTATTTTAATATTGCATGTAATTTATTCTTACTTGTACTATCTTTTTTATTTCTTGTTTTTAAATGTACATTCAAATGTGAATATACTATAAAGTTAGCCTTTGTACATATCATTATATAATATTTGTTTTATTGGTGTGACTATGATTATGATTAAAACATATTTTAATATAATTGGAACGACTATGATTGGGATTCATGCACTTTGGTCATCAAATGATCTGTGAGTATGACAATATTAATTTAATAGGTATTGTGTTTTGATTATTTTAATCTTTTAAAACTAAAACTCACCCAACAATTGTATATATCCTCATATAAGCCACTCTTCTGATCCAACACCCACTGTCTAGGTTTTCACTATTTACATAGGGTGGTTACATGTATATGGAAGACAATGTAAAAACCATGCACAACCCAGAAAATTACAAATTTTTCAACTTTTCACCCATTGTCAACCCATTGGGACCCGTAACTCCCCTTAGGAGATGTCAGCTTCGATTTGGGTATCAGGGAACTAGGGTATATATTCCTGTTCAGGAAATTTTAAATCATTTAAAAAATAAATTCAATGAACTCAACGGAGATATGGTGTCAATTTATAACGACCCATACTTTACAAACATTCTTAATACTTCAAAATTGAAGAATACTTATTACAACATATAACAAAACCACGAAAGGACCGTATAGGTATAGTGTCTTTAGAAACTGGGAATCATAAACAACTGGTTCATAAAGCGTCTACACTGTCTCCCATTTATTTCATCATATCTATAGTCCCTTTTGGCATATCTTACTTAATAAACTTTTTCCTGGCATGGGGAAAGAAAACATACAAAAGGGTGAGCTCAAATGCTCAGTAAGGGTAAACAAAATAAATATCAATCACATCATATTCATAGGAACAAAACTATTGGAAATCTTAACCTGCAAAAGAGATCATAATTTCATAACATGGGATAAATCATGGTAGTGAAATGTAATCTCAATAATCATAACATAAAACTTGAAACTTTGTGGCATACACACATAATCATATAGAATCATTTCTTATTAGTCAAGACTCATTGCCAAGACTATCTTAGTGGACAAAGTCCCTTTCTGAACCGATTTCACTCCTCGTTTCAGTCCTGTTTCACTGAAGTGGTATAACCTACCGTTCCAGCCATGTCTATATAATGAGATATGAAATCTTTACCCAATGCATTTGAGGAAGATATTGGCCCCACCCATCTCATAATGAAATCATTCTTACTTGTGACACAAAAAAACATACATCATTCATAATAACCCAATAAACAAAATGGGTTTCCTAAACATCATTCCATCATCACATAATCCATATAAAAGAAATTGATATAATTTAATAATATGAAAAGTGAAACCATTTAAATCATAGAGACATGATACTTGAAACATACACATATGAAATAATGTCATCTTAGATGATAAATGGTTTTGATAAAATACTTGAAATGAATTTTTGAGGAAAATATCCTTTCTTCTTCAAAACCAATTTCTTTTTACAAAACATCATGAAATTTTAAAAGAAAGTGATTTTGTTGAAAACAGTAATGAAATCTTTTGGAGGAAGCTTCCTGAAAATGAGGTTTTATGAAACCGTAAAAATCTTTTCATGTCGTATAAGTTAAAAAAACATTCTTCTCATACTTTTGTCGAAAAAGATAAAAAAGTACCTCGTAACGTAAACAAAAGAAATATTCCTTAAATAACATGTAGTAAAAGTCAAAAATTCAAAAATGGGTAAAAATGACTTTAAACATACATGAAAAAACTTTTCTAAAACATGGACATGGATGATAGAAATAACCCCAGTAAATACTTATGAATAAGCAATCTCGGATGAAAATGAGATTTGCAAAATTTATCCCATACCTTAGGTCCGATTTTCTCCATAAGTGTCCGAACCACGTGTATAATGATTTAAATAATGTTATTTACATATTCCAGAATCATAATTATTGTTATGATATCATATATGGTCATATTATTAGCTTCTTAGTAGTAATATTTCATTGCCACTTGTTATCCGGGTGTTTATAACTTTTTGTTCTTATGCGTGTTTTGTCGAATAAATTCTTATTTTTCTCTTTAGGTTATAGATACATCATTTCCAGAATGTAATTAATGTACTATATATAATATTTATTCATTCAATTCATTTATATAATCATTATGCAATGAAGATCATGTAGAACGAATCACATCACATCGTGGAGACGGTATTCCGTACGTACGCACGAGCGATGATATCGTTCCCATGATCGTGGAATTGTATTGGAGTGTATGTATACTATTTAAGAATCAATATCACCTTATAATAATCATATATAGTAATTATTTACACCATTATACCCATCCAAGTAAGGTGGTGGGGAAAAATAGATTACACCACGGCGTGGAGATGGTATTCCGTATGTACGCACGCGCGGTGATTTCGTTTTCTGTAGGATGGATAAATGGTGAAATAGGGTTGTTTCATAATAATAATAATATATCAGTAAATGGTTCATACTGATGTTATTACTTCATAATGAAACAACTAAATAATAAGAAGTTGAATAAGGAAGAATTTGGAAAGGATCGGTAATGGACATTACCTCTTTTTTTGACGCGCCTCTTCTTAACCTCCTCTTAGGGCACTAGGGTTGGTCTTTGAAGAAGACCAGAACCTCTAGGATGATTCTAGAGAAGTGTATAGGAGAAATTGGAATGGGTTGGCCGATCTTGAAGCCTCAAATTGGTGTGAATAGGAGAGGGAGGAGGTGCCCTTTTATAAGGCAGGAGAGGGGCACCTTTGGAATAACTAAAAATATTATTTTATTATAATGTCAAATTCGGGTTTTAATAGCTCCAAATTGATATATTTCAAAGATAAGGTGGTTAGGGGTCTAAATACTCTAATCCAATATAATTTATACAAGTTTAGGTACCAATTTTAACCTTATCATTTACATTTAACTTTAAGGTAGATAATTTAACTTTTACCGTGTCTTCTTGTTTTCTTATACTATAAGGTTAATAAACATACTATATCAAGCCAAAAGGACCAAAAGTTGTTTATTATTAATATATATAACCTTATATAAGTCATTTGGCCGAGCCTTAGAATTTTATGAATAAAATAACAATTAATAATATAATATTTGTTTTAAAAACTATTTTATGTCAATTTTGACACTATTTTGTAATTTATTTTTTTGAAAATAATAAAAGAATTATTAGTTCGAACCAAGTTAATTAAATCAATAATAACATGTCATATTAACCGATAAAATTAGTTTAATTCATAAAAAGTATCGAATTACATTTATTTGGGTATTTATAACATCAATTATGTCAATATTTCATTAATAAGATAATTACTGCATCATTATTGTGTCATAAATAAATTAAATTATTTAATGTATAAAAATTACAAATAAAATACCATTATGTAGGAAATGTTTCTAGCTTTATAATGAATATTTATAGTTGAATTCATCTTATGTATAACCCCATATTAAAAATGATTTACTTATTAAACTTTGATTTTAACTATTTAACCCTTCTTTAAATAAATTAATAATAAATGTCCTAATCTAATCCAAGTGGGCCTAAATGGTCATATTTTATTCATAAGGTTGTTTTTGGTCGAATTAAACTTTTCCAATAGGATTAGGACATGTGTTAGGGTAATAATAATATCATTTTTACCCTTAATTACCCTATTTACTTTTAACCGTGGTAAATAAAAGTATAAAGTTACTATTCACCAAAAATTATTTTCATCTCATTGAACCACATTTTAGTCTTTGATATTAACCGTGTCTCTCAGATATTCAAAATTCCACTCACAAAAGCGGTAAAATTAAGTTTTATGAAAAATTCATTTTTTTAACTACCACTTAGTGGTTTCACTATTCATCAAAAATTGAAAGTTTTCAGAAAAATACCAAAATGTCACCCTACGCTAATTTCGATATTCCGAATCCAAAAATGAAGTCAATTTTGACAAATAAATTTTATAAAATTTCAAAAAGTGGTTATTACTATTCATAACGGCTAGTTTTAATAATATTTTAATAACATATCATTGTTTAGTGAAACACGGTATTGCGTACGGCGCAAGCTATCGAGGAAGGACACGGTTGCGTGTAAAGCAAGCCAAGATAGTGTTGTGTGTAGTGAAAGATTCCTTTGATGATTTATATAACATAAAAACAAAATATTTCACATAGAAGTCTCATGTGTTACATTCAACCCCCCTTAAAATGAATTTCCCCCTCGAAATTAGTCACTTTGTAACAAACAGATGAGGATACCTCTCCCTCATCATATCTTCAATCTCCCATGTAGCTTCTTCTAATTAGTGGTTCCTCCATAAAACTTTCACCAATCGAGTGGTCTTGCTTCATAGGACTTTTTCGCTACGATCCAGAATCTCTATCGGTTGTTCTTCATAAGAAAGATCTTGCTCTAGCAGTACAACTTCTGAGCTAAGTACATGTGAAGGATCAGGTATGTACTTTCTCAGTAGAGATACATGGAAAACATCATGAACTTTAGAGAGATTCGGTGGAAGTGCCAATCGGTAAGCTTCCTTCCCAACAAGATCTAGTATTTCGAAAGGACCGATATATCTAGGGCTCAACTTCCCCTTCTTTCCAAATCTCCTGACTCTCTTCCAGGGAGATATTCTTTAGAACACCTTATCACATACTTCAAACTCTAGGTCATTTATTCAGTTGTCGGCATAAATTTTCTATCGACTCTGAGCTTCTCTTACGTGTTGTTGAATAGATTTGACCTTTTCTGCCATTTCATTAATGAGATCAGGTCATAATAGCTTTCATTCCCTAACTTCATCCCAGCAAGTTGGAGTCCTGCATTTCTTTCCATAGAGAGCTTCATAAGGAGCCATCTGAATACTGGAGTGAAAGCTATTATTATAAGAAAATTCCACCAAAGGTAGGTGTTGATCCCAACCACCTTTGAAATCCATAGAGAAAGCTCTCAACATATCTTCCAGAGTTTGAATTGTTCTCTCAGACTGACCATCTGTCTGAAGATGATAAGAAGTGCTGAAACTCAACTCTGTATCCAGACTATGCTGAAGACTTTGCCAGAACGTCGAGGTAAATCTCGGATCCCGATCAGATATAATAGAAAGTGTTACTCTATGCAATCTTAACACTTCCTTTACATATATCCTGGAAAGATGATCCAGAGATAAATCCTCTCTAACAGAAATGAAGTGTGCAGACTTGGTAAGATGATCAACTATGACCTAGATAGCATTATTTCTTTTGGATGTTTTAGGAAGTCCTGTGACAAAGTCCATAGTGATGTTTTCCCATTTCCATTTGGGTATGGGTAATGGTTGTAACATCCCCTTAGACTTCTGTCTCTCAACTTTAACTTGCTGACAAACCAAGAATCGAGAGACATATTCAGAAACCTCTCTTTTCATGCCATCCCACCAGAAGTGCTCTTTTAGGTCCCTAAACATCTTCGTGCTTCCAGGATGAATAGAGAATGAAGAACTGTGAGCCTCATCCAGCAGCTCCTTCTTTAATTCGGGGATGGGAGGAACACAAACCCAATTCATGAACTTTATTATCCCATCACAATCAAGGTTGAATTCAGGAACATTTATCACCTTATTTTGTAACTCTACACCTTTTTTCTATGCCTCTTTAATCTTCACATGTATAGATAATTGAACATTCATTTGAGAAAGATACGATTTCCCCCCTTCTATTATAATTCCAAGATCCATCCACTATAAATCCATAAATATTGGATCTTTTGTGATCCTCATCATGGATAAACTGTCATGGTCTTGTCAACTTAATGCATCTTCCACCTTGTTTCCTTTCCCAGGGTTGTAATGGATTGAGCAGTCATAATCCTTAATCAGCTCCAACCATCTTCTTTGACGCATATTCAGCTACTTTTGTATGAAAATATACTTTAAACTTTTATGATCAGTATAAATGTCACACCTTTCTCCATAAAGATAATGCATCCAAATCCTTAATGCAAAGATTACCGCAGCTAACTCCAGATTATGTGTTGGGTAATTTTGCTCATGGATTTTCAACTGTCGTGAGGCATAAGCTATCACCATATCATTTTTCATAATAACACACCCCAATACCTTCTTGGATGCATCACTATAGATCACAAACCTTTCTCCACTACAAGGTAGTGTGAGCACAGGTGCATTGGATAACCTTCTTTTCAACTCTTTGAAATTCTCTTCACATTCCTCCGTCAAGACAAACTTAACTCCTTTCCGAGTCAACATGGTGAGTGGATTAGATAATCGTGAAAAATCTTTCACAAAACGTCGATATTATCCAGCCAAACCAAGAAAACTTTGGATCTCAGTTACTGTTGTTGGTCTCGACCATCTTTCGATAACCTCTATTTTTGCTGGATCCACAGATATCCCCTCTTTTGAGATTACGTGACCCAAAAATGCAACTTTTTGATGACAAAATTCACACTTGGTAAATTTAGCATAAAGCTTCTCCTTTCTCAGGGTCTTCAATATAATTCTCAAGTGATATTCATGTTATTTCTTTCTCTTTGAATAGACAAGAATATCGTCTATAAAGACTACCGAAAATTGATCAAGATAGTCTCTAAAGACTCTATTCATTAGATCCATGAAGATATCAGAGGAATTAGTAAGACCAAATGGCATCACTATAAATTCATAGTGTCTGTACTTTGTACGGAAAGCCGTCTTTGGTATATCCTTCCTTTTGACCCTTAATTGATGATACACTGAACGAAGATCAATCTTGGAAAAGTATTGAGCTCCGCATAGTTGGGAAAATAAGTCATCAATGCGAGGGATATGATATTTGTTCTTGATAGTGATCTTGTTATGTTCTAGATAATCAATATAGAGTCTCATTGATCCATCTTTCTTCTTAACAAATAGAACAGGTTCTCCCCAAGGTGACGCACTAGGGCGTATGAATCCCTTATCAAGATTCTCTTGTAGTTTCTTCTTCAATTCCTGCAACTCAATTGGGGCCATTCTATAAGGTGTCTTTGAAATAGGCAAAGCACCCGTTACGAAGTCTATTGAAAACTCAACTTCACGATTTGGTGGAAGACTCGGAAATTCCTCCGAAAAGACATCATCAAACTCCCGTACAATGGGAATATTCTTAATTGTGAGTTTCTCACCAACCATTTGAGATAAATAACCTTCATTCAGTGGAATCAAGACCCATAAGGTGGAAGAAATTTCCACTGGAAGGTTATGTTCATCCTTGCATCGATAGACGATCACAGATTGATCTGGAATATGAAATGTGACTTCCCTTCTTTGGCAATTGATATGAGATCCATATAAAGAAAGCCAATCCATGCCAAGAATCACATCAAATTCTACTATAGGAAGGATCACAAGATTTGCAGGAAGCACATTCCCACAAACTTCGATCGGAGAAGAATTATAAACTTTTGATGCGACTGTTGTGCCATTAGGTGTTTTCACAACTAACTGAACATCTAATTGTTGAGGTAATACGGTGATACCCTTAGAAAATTCTTCAAAAATAAAAGAGTGGGTGGATCCAGAATCAAATAAAACATTTTCTACTTTAGAGTGGATGGTAAGTGTACCTTTCACCACATCGTTATCGTACTCCACATCGCTGATAGAAATTTCATGTGACATTCCTTTGTCTTTAGACTTAAGAGTTTGTTGACGTCGACCATCATCATCAACCCTTGTATTAGGGCATTTATTGGCATAATGCCCCATCTCCTTCCACTTGAAACATTGAAGTGTAGTAGGTTCATTCTGTGTATCCCTTCGTTTGTTTGAATCATTAGACATCTTCTTCCCATTATCGCGGCATTCAAATGCCCGATGACCTTCCTTTCCACATTTGAAACATTTATTTGTCCCTTTAAGACAACTCCCTCCATGTTTCTTTCCACACTTTGATCATAAGGGAAATCTCATCTTCTTTTCAGTGTGCTCTTTATATTTTCGTTTGAATTCCATTTTCCTCTTCTTATCAAACCCATCTGACTGATGGGTTACTCCAATCTCCATCTCAACTTTGAGAGCACATCGAACGATTTCCTCATAGCTATTGAAGTCCCTTATGGATAACTCCCTTTGAAGACTTGGTTTTAAGCCACTAATGAATCGATCGATTTTACTCTCAGGTTGGATAATAATACCAGAATCGTACCTTGCAAGTCTTGTAAAATTTGCTTCATAGGTACCAATAGATTCATCATCCTTTTACTTCAGTTCAAGAAACTCTTTCTCCATCTTTGTTTGGAGAATACGAGGGAAGTAATTATTGAAAAATAAGTTCTTGAACTCATCCCATTCCATGGACTCAATTTCATCCATTTGCATCATATTCTTAATAAGATTCCACCATTGATCAGCATCAACTTCCAAACGACACACTGCTAGGATGACATTGTCGTGTTCAGAACATTGAATAACTGAAAATATCTATTCAGTAGTACTGATCCATTGTTCATCAACTAATGGATCAATAGACCCGCTGAATGAGGGTGGACGCTGCCTCATGAAGGATTCAACAGAATGTTGCTCCTTCCTTTTCTCATTTGGAAGTCCTTCATGATTCATAGCTTGAGAATGTTGTGTGATCATGGCTACAAGATCTTGCATTCCAGCTCCCATAATGTTTGTTTGCTCAGGGGGACAATCATTGCATTTCCTGTCGCATTCCGCATTAACACGGTTCCTTCGGGTTCCAGCCATTGACTAAAACCAAGAATAATAATTTGAGAAACACTAATTATAACAGGAAAACCACATAATCAAGAATAAAATTTCAAACTTAAGGTCTTATCCTAGGTTATTCATGGACATTTCTAAAACACTAAGATTGTGTTCTATGCTTAGAATTATCCTTAGGGTTCTTTCTAAGGCTTTCACATCCTAGTTTCCAAAGGCTGACTATACTTTCCTCTGATACCAACTATAACGAACCATACTTTATATACATTGTTAATACTTCAAAATTGAAGCATGCTTATTACAACATATAACAAAACCACGAAAGGACCGTATAGGTATAGTGTCTTTAGAAACTGGGAAACATAAACAACTAATTCATAAAGCGTCTACACTGTCTCTCATTTATTTCATCATATCTATAGTCCCTTTTGGGATATCTTACTTAATAACCTTCTTCCTGGACTAGGGAAAGAAAACATACAAAAGGGTGAGCTCAAATGCTCAGTAAGGGTAAACAAAATAAATATCAATCACATCATATACATAGGAACATAACTTTTGGAAATCTTAACCCGCAAAAGAGATCATAATTTCATAACATGGGATAAATCATGGTAGTGAAATGTAATCCCAATAATCATAACATAAAACATGAAACTTTGTGGCATACACACATAATCATAGAGAATAATTTATTATTAGTCAAGACTCATTTCCAAGACTATCTTAGTGGACAAAGTCCCTTTCTGAACCAAGTTCACTTCTCGTTTTAGTCCTCTTTCACTGAACTCATATAACCTACCGTTCCATCCTTGTCTATCTCATGAGATATAAAATCTTTACCCAGTGCATTGGAGGGAGATATAGGTCCCAAACATCTCATAATCAAATCATTCTTACTTGTGCCACAAAAAAACATACATCATTCATAATAACCCAATAAACAAAATGGGTTTCCTAAACATCATTCCATCATCACATAATCCATATAAAAAAAATGGATATCATTTCATAATATGAAAATTGAAACCATTTAAATCATAGAGACATGATACTTGAAACATACACATATGAAATAATGTCATCTTAGATGAAAAATGGTTTTGATAAAATACTTGAAATGAATTTTTGAGGAAAATATCCTTTCTTCTTCAAAATCAATTTCTTTTCACAAAACGTCGTGCAATTTTAAAAGAAATAGATTTTTTTGAAAATAGTAATGAAATATTTTGGAGGAAGATTCATGAAAATAAGGTTTTATGAAACCGTAAAAATCCTCTCATGTCGTATAAGTTAAAAAAAACATCCTTCTCGTACTTTTGTCGACAAAGTTAAAAAAGCACCTCGTAACGTAAACAAAAGAAAGATTCCTTAGATAACATGTAGTAAAAGTCAAAAAGTCAAAAATGGGTAAAAATGACTTTAAACATACATGAAAACACTTTTCTAAAACATGGACATGGATGATAGAAATAACCCCAGTAAATACTTACGAATAAGCAATCTCGGATAAAAATGAGATTTGCAAAATTTATCCCTTACTTTAGGTCCGATTTTCTTCGTAAGTGTCTGAACCTCCTGTATAATGATTTAACTAATGTTATTGACTTATTCCAGAATCATAATTATTGTTATGATATCATATACGGTCACATTCTTAGCTTCTTAGTAGTAATATTTCATTTTCACTTGTTATTCGGGTGTTTATAAATTTTTGTTCTTATGCGTGTTTTGTCAAATAAATTATTATTCTTCTCTTTAAGTTATAGATAAATCATTTCCAGAATGGTATTAATGTACTATATATCATATTTATTCATTCAATTCATTTATATAATCATTATGCAATGAAGATAATGTAGAACGAATCGCATCACATCGTGGAGACGGTATTCCGTACGTACGCACGAGCGATGATATCGTTCCCATTATCGTGGAATTGTATTGGAGTGTATGTATACAATTTCAGAATCAATATCACTTTATAATAATCATATATAGTAATTATTTACACCATTATACCCATCCAAGTAAGGTGGTGGGGGAAAATAGATTACACCACGGCGTGGAGACGGTATTCCGTACGTACGCACGCGCGGTAATTTTGTTTTCCATAGGATGGATAAATGGTAAAATAGGGTTGTTTTATACTTATAATAACATATCAGTATATGAGTGATACTGATGTTATTACTTCATAATGAAACAACTAAAGAAGAAGAAGTTGAAGAAGAAAGAATTTGGAAAGGATCGGTAATGGATATTACCTCTTTTTTTGACGCGCCTCTTCTTAACCTCCTCTTAGGGCAGTAGGGTTGGTCTTTGAAGAAGACCAGAACCTCTAGGATGATTCTAGGGAAGTGGAGAGGAGAAAGTGGCAGGGTTTTGCCGAGCTTGAAGGCTCAAATTGGTGTTAGGAGGAGAGGGAGGAGGTGCCCTTTTATAAGGGATGAGAGGGGCACCTTTGGAATAACTAAAAATATTATTTTATTATAAGGTCAAATTCGGTTTTTAATAGCTCCAAATAGATATATTTAGAAGATAAGGTGGGTAGGGGTAGAAAGTCTCTAATACAATATAATTTAGACAAGTTTAGGTATCAATTTTAACCTTATTATTTAGATTTAACTTTAAGTTAGATAGTTTAACTTTTACCGTGTCTTCTTGTTTTCTTATACTATAAGGTTAATAAACTTACTATATCAAGCCCAAAGAACCCCAAGTTGTTTATTATTAATATATATAACCTTATCTAAGTCATTTGGAAGATCCTTAGATTTTTAAGAATAAAATAACAATTAATAATATAATATTTGTTTTAAAAACTATTTTATGTCAATTTTGACACTATTTAGTAATTGATTTTTGTGAAAATCATAACAGAATGATTAGTTCGAACCAATTTAATTAAATCAATACTAACATGTCATATTGACCTATAAAATTAGTTTAATTCATAAAAAGTATCTAATTACATTTATTTGGGTATTTATAACATCAATTATGTCAATATTTCATTAATAAGATAATTACTGCATCATTATTGTGTCATAAATAAATTAAATTATTTAATGTATAAAAATTATAAATAAAATACCATTATGTATGAAATGTTTCGAGATTTATAATTAATATTTATAGTCGAATTTATCTTATGTATAACCCCATATTAAAAATGATTTACTTATTAAACTTTGATTTTAACTATTTAACCCTTCCTTAAATAAATTAATAATAAATGTCCTAATCTAATCCAAGTGGGCCTAAATGGTCATATTTTATTCCTAAGGTTGTTTTTGGTCGAATTAAATTTTTCCAATAGAATTAGGACATGTGTTAGAGTAATAATAATATCATTTTTACACTTAATTACCCTATTTACTTTTAAACGTGGTAAATAAAAGTAAAAAGTTACTATTCACCAAAAATTATTTTCATCTCATTGAACCACATTTTAGTCCTTGATATTAACCGTGTCTCTCGGATTTTCGAAATTCCACTCAGAGAAGCGGTAAAATTAAGTTTTATGAAAAATTCAGTTTTTTTTAACTACCACTTAGTGGTTTCACTATTCATCAAAAATTGAAAGTTTTCAGAAAAATACCAAAATTTCACCCAAGGCTAATTTAGATATTCCGAATCCAAAAATGAAGTCCATTTTGAAAAATAAATTTTATAAAATTTCAAAAAGTGGTTGTAACTATTCATAATGGCTAGTTTTAATAATATTTAATAGCATATCATTATTTAGTGAAACTCGGTATTGCGTACGACGCAAGCTATCGAGGAAGGCCCCAGTTGCGTGTAAAGCAAGCCAAGCTAGTGTTGTGTGTAGTGAAATATTCCTTTTATGATTTATATAACATAAAAACAAAATATTTCACATAAAAGTCTCGGGTGTTACACAATTGTAGGGGAAAATCATATAGAACAACAAGAAATTAAATCAATGTATCAAATAAATACCCGAAATGAAAATTCCAAAAAGAATGTAGATAAAATTCATCAAGAAATACAACATAGAATCAATATCAAACAACTCATATATTAGATCCATTAATAACATGATGATATATTACTATATAAATATTACATAAGAGAAGACATAGAGAAATCACAAGAGAGGAGGTTCACTTACTGGAATGAGATCTGATGAGACCACTAACAATTCAATTCTAAAAGAGAAAAGGATATAGAGCTCTAGAATATTATATAGAGACTCTAGTGAAAGGAAAATCTATTTATGTCAATTGTGCGGTAGGGGGTGTGGGGGTGGTTGTAGGCATCTAAAATGGGGGTATTGGTATTTCTAATTAAAATTTTTGGTGATTAAAAGTCCCAATGCACTATTTATTTGAGAGGCTGCATGGTAAGTAGTTTTTATATGACTTAATAATGTGGCCCTATAGGTATTCTATTTGTGGTACATGGTTTGGCTACATGGTTAAAATGATCATGTACCAACCGTGTGTTTCCCATGATCCATGGGTTGCATAATTTTTAGGGTGGCCGCACGGTTTGTACAAACTATACTACCCCTTCTAGTGTCTTTCAAGAGAGTGCATAATTTTTTTGGGTAAAATCACATAGTTTTCCCTAACCATGCTTCGACCCCCACATTACCCCTATGCATCCAAATTTTTACAAAACATTATAAACAACCCCAAAGCAATACCCTATCAAAGAACGAACAAATCAAATATCATGAAATACCTAATAGTTATAATCTATTTAATTGTAATTAAGGGATAAATGA
Source organism: Viscum album (assembly GCA_963277665.1). NCBI lineage: Eukaryota > Viridiplantae > Streptophyta > Magnoliopsida > Santalales > Viscaceae > Viscum > Viscum album. The sequence continues at coordinate 741,359,549 of OY728137.1, forward strand.
AAGACAACTTTTTTTTCTATATTTTTAAAAAATATAAATAGTTATATTCAATTTAATCAAAATATGAAATAATTAAATTTTATATCATATAATCTATAGTAATTAATAAAAATAATTTGTATTAAAGCTAAATTAAATAGAGAGATTTTATTTATATTGTTTTGATAAGGCATATGAAATTCTTATGTTTTTCTCTTGAAGTATTAATAATAATTTGATATGTAAGTGTTAAGAGTTTAATATAGTTTTCCAATTTAACAATATCATATAATTATTAAAAATTAATTTATTTAAATCAATCTTACCTAATTGGTCATATAGGAACTATTCCTCTTGTTTACTATTATCTTTAGAAAGAAATATATAAAAGTTATATCATTTTCTTGAAATACATAAATAGATTTTTAGAGAACGACACTAATAAATTTCCAAAAGATTATTTTGATTCAAAATGTTTAAGATAAAATCTATTTGATGTTTATATGGTATTAATTGAAATTAACTGATCTCTCCATTTGAAATCATACTTACACAGGAATAGATTCTGAGATATTTCAATTATTTTTAATAAATGACTCACTTTAATCCCTTTATAGAATTATAATGACATATTTTTCTTAAATATTCGATTTGTGAACCCTTTTGAAATTTTGAGAAGAATAAATACTACTTATTTAACCCAATTGAACTAGATATATATATTATTTTAATATAACTTTTTTATTTCCTAATTAATTTGACCATTTAATTTTAATTAAATTTTAAATTGGACACTATGTTTGTAATCATCCATGCCCATAATTAATATTGTGTCTATATTTTTTTATTGTTTTATTATCCAAATAATTCCTCCATGAAGATATGGATCCATCCACATATCATCACCGACTTGATTAATTGGGATCATCAATCAAAAATGGTCATGTCAAAACCACTATATAAATAATTAGATATGGGAATATAGTAATAAAACATTTATTAAATCACATAAGGTGAAAAGACTAGGTAATTTATTGAAATTTTTATCTTAACAATCATAAAACACATCATAGGATATTTAAACATGTAATCATCTACAATTGAAAAAAACAATAAAAAATACCATCCACTATAAAGACCATTTATCTTATCTAAGAGTCCCCCCTCCTTAAATGATGACAACTCTTGGTCATGTACAACCTTACCTTTACCCCTGACCACAATGATTGTAACCTATCTATCGATCACCACTCTCTTTACATTTTGTTAAAATTATTATAACCAATTTCCTCCTTTCACATGAAGTACATATACCTTTAATTATTCCTTGCTCTTAGAAAAATCCTTCTCCTAACCAACTACACCCCACCTAAGTTGGGAAATTATTTATCTACACTAAAATTCAAAATATTACATTCCCTTTTATTGACCTATATCTTTGAACATAGACCAGATTTGGTTTAAATGGATTCCTAATGGGGTGATTCTTAATATATTATCCACCAACATGTCATGTTTGCTGTGATATATTCCATTTCCATTTTCCTTGTGAGACATAATTTTTCATACATATTCATTCCTTAAAGGAAACATATATCACAATGGATCAATTTAATTTGTTTTTCAATTCTATTATTTTGGTAAATATTTATACAATTATAAATTATTAAATTTAAATAAATAATTATTTTATTTCATAGTGATCTATAATCAAAAAAATTTAATTTTAAATAATAATAATGGGTTCTATATAAACATAGAAAATTTTACTATTGAGATCTATTTTAAATAAAAGGATGATTTAGTAAATTTGAAAAAATTATTAAAAGTAATGTTAAGTGTTAAAAATTCAAAAATTTATTGTTTAAAAATATTTAGAAAGAAAATAAAATATACTTTATCTTTTTATCAAAAACATTAATTATTGAGAAATAGAAATATAAAATAATGAAAATATAAAAAAGTGATTCAATAACTATTGAACATTTTATATTGAATGTTGATTTTGAATTCAAATTGTTTTCTTAAAGCGTTTATGAAAATATTCTATTATATTATATATAAAGAAAGTAAAAATAAATTTTAATGATTATATGATTTTATACCATGTTTTGATTTTAAATAATAATAAATTACCAGGATAGTTTTGTAAAATTATTTTTGATTCATTTTATCCCCATTGAATATAACTATTAGAGGGAAGGAATTTTATATTTTGTAGATAACTTTTTATGATTCGTTTTTATTTTCTTGAAGAGTATGAATTTACATAAATAATGTAATGAGTATAAAAAATGAATAATTTATATATGGGGAGGATTATTTTAAGTTTTGAGATATTACTTAAGAAATCAAGGAAATGGGTAAATAAAAAATTATATTATTCTTAACATGGGATTTTTTTGTGCCCCACCTCGAGTTATTCAAAAATGTAATAGTTATTATCATGTTTAATGGTGTTCTAGATTAATTCAAGGAAATAAATTTATTGGAATATATTTTGGTAGAGTTTTTTGAGAAGTTTAATTATACTAGTGGTTTATTAATTGATTAAAATGGAATAAAAATACATTTAAGGATGTATAAACCTTTTAATATCCTAGTTACAAAAAATGAAAACATATTTTAAGGTTTATTTTAATAATTATTGATTTTTTTATTTATTATGATGTATAAAATGATAACTTATTATTATTATTTTCCACTACTTCTTGATTTGGAAAATTAATTTTTTATATCATCTAATTCCTTATTAATTTTAGAATCCAGGAAATGTCTATAAATTGATCAAGATGAAAAGTTAACTAAAAAGAGAGTTTTAAGATATATGAAAACTATAATTCTATAACCATTGTTGGATTAATAATTTTTTTTTACCAATATGGTAATATGATTACATTATAACACTTTTTAGATAATATCGAAATTTTCATGTAGGTTTTTTTATTTTAAATAATTTTATTTTTAATAATATGAGAAAATTGATTTTGTAACTAACATTGAATTAAAGAATAACCACATTATATTTTTACTAGGTTTTCCTTGAATATAACTTTTTTTATAACACATGAAAACATACACAATATTTTGGAATTGAATTTTTAAAATATCAAATTATATTAGAATATTGATGTAATGAACAGAAAACATGTTTTATTAAATTAACATTTTTTTGGATATTTTTAAACTCCCCCGACTGTCCACATTAATAAAATACACGTTTTCTATTCATGGGAGTTTTCATTTGGGGATATTGATAAATTTGAAATATTATTTGATCATTTATTTTATTTCATTATGTAAAAAGTTAAATTTATTTTATACTTGATCAATCAATGAATTTTTCAGTGTGTCTGGAATGTTATATGGCACAGCCATTATGTTTCCCCATGTTAGTAATAAATGATTTTTATGTAACTATATAATCAATATTTGTTTTTTTATAAACAAATATTGAAATATGAAACTCACCCATTGAATACAAAGTTTGAGGATCAATATCGAAAACTAATGTTTAAAAATATGCTTGTATAAGGAAAATTGTTTTTTTCTTCAAAAATTATTTGTATATATTATTAAATTTTTATGAGAGTTAAATCATGGACTATTATTCCTAACATATAGTATTGTTTGGTGTTTTATATTTAATATTTTTCCTGTTATTTTATTATGTTTTGAAAAAGTTTTTACATTTGGATATATAAATATAGAATTTTTATTTTCAATATTATAATATAGAACCACATTTTAAAAATATGGAATTAAAGATTAAAATTTATTTTAAAAATATATATCTATTTAATTTTTTATGAGATTCTAGGAGTAGACACAATACAATCCTCTTATATCAATTATCATAGTGTTAATTGTTTTTTATAATATTCTTTTATTTATATTGTTGAATTTTTCCAAAATAATAGTTATGATTTGACACTCAAGTGTTAAATCCATAACTAAAATAATAACATATATATATGTATTATTTTAAACAAGTATTTTGTGTCTTTTTAGTCATTTAAATGTTTTTTTGGAGATCTACAATTTGTGTCAAATAATATTTCTTCCGTCTCATTGTTATTCAAAATATTATATATATTAAAATTTTGATTTTCACTGATAATTGTGTTTTTAGACAAGTAAACTCAATAGTTAAAACTTAAAAGTCATGAGATGAATATATTATCTATTAAAGAATACATTATAGTATTGTTATGAGTTTTCTTTTGTTTTTTGGGTATAATCCTTCTACTATGACAATTATAATATTTTATTTTTATACACAATAGTTTTTTATTTTGGTTTCTAATTTTTCTCAGACATGTGTTCAAATCGTGAAATTAATTGTTAAATATAGTAGTCGATAGTTGAAATTTTGAACAAATGTTTACATCTATAACTACAGTGTTAATAGTATTTTTGGTTTAAATAGTTATTGAAATCATTTTTTTGATCTTATTAGTGATTGGGAAGTAAACTTACTCAATTTTTCATTAGTGTTATTCAGTATTTTTATCCTGACTGATCATCACATTAATCACCCCTGGGATGGAAATTAAGATAGATGTTACACTTGAATCTTTCCCCTCATAGGCCATATGTTGGTGATTAACATTAGTGTACAAATAATTTAACACTCCCTGTTTTAGGTAATTAACACATTAGTTAGGTATTTTATGTATATAATGTAATTTGGTTGGGTTTTTAAATGTTTGGAGGAGTTTTAGAATGTTTTTGGGGGGATTTTATGAAGGTTTATATTCTGAGCATAGGTAGTAGAAATAGTGAATCACCTTCCTTGAAATTGTGCACCTGAAGTCATTGGCACTATGTAGGTGAATGATTTGTCCAATCCGTACAACCACCTAGGAGAAACTATGCATAGGAGAGGTGGAGGGGGGTTAACATGGTTGAAACCTAGCTTTTCTAATCATTTTATCCAACCATGTGAGAGGGTTTGGAGGCATTAGCAAGAACATGGTTACCACATGATTTTCCTAACTCTTCACCCTAACCATGCACTATTAAGAACGAGATTCAGATTTTTTGGATCTTATTCATATTAACCTATAAATGAATCCTTTCACCCTAATTTGACACTAAAAACAATTACATTCATTCCAACGGCTGTAGAGGCCCTACCCTTTGATATTAGAGTGGTCCATAGGTGAGACTATGTGTGTTGGAGGCCTAGATTATTTATTTATTACTATTTAATGGATTTCTTCCTTAGTTTTCTTCTTATTCCCTTTATTGGATTAAGGTATATAATCTATTAAGGATAGATACATGTTGTTTTATTATAGTAATTATGAGAAATATTTATGTTGATGGTAGGGAACAATATCTATGGTTGGTATTTTGAGTTTGAAGTTGAGTTTTTATTGTTTTGTGTCCTTCTCAATTTTCATCAACATTTGAGAGGTTGGTGTTATCAATCTCCACATCACTTATTAGAAAATGAGAGATTTATTTCAAAATTATTGAATTTATCAAATTGAAAAGTATATTTGATGTGAAATTATGGATGTGATCCCTCATCAGTGATGGTTTATGGAATTTTGGAATTTTTTTTATGGAATGTGCTTTATTTCATGATTTTAAAATGGTGATTTTAAAATATAGTATTTTTATTCCCTGAAAATGATTTTATTATTATTTTTCAATAAAAATAATTATTTTATTGAATTGGTTTGGAAAAATTAGTTTAGATGGGTAATTTTTATAAACTATTAGCTTGTGTTCATTTTCAATGACGTGACCCTGGGGAAGGGATGTGTGCCATTGGGGCATATATATTTTATCAAATATTGCCATTATTTTTACAACATATTATACAGATATGGTCAATAGAGTGATGGTATAAGTAAAAGATATCTCAAGAACTACTAATGAAGGATGTATAGTGACACTATAGGAAATTATGGGAACTCTATTGATGGAAATAAGAAGAAGAGATACACCTATTTCCGAGGTAGTGGTATTACTGAGAATCAAACAATGAGATTAATTAATCTTACTCCTCTGAAGAAGAGTAATTTGAGGTGTTTTTATTGTGTCTCTTTTTATCACATAAAGCATGATTGTAAATCACAATATAGAGCCAACCATAATTACAACCATATGGGAAATATTTAGTGATATTATCAATGTTCTCCATGTTTGGGTGCTAGGGACACATATCATGTTACTAATAAATCACATGCTTCAACATGACAAGGGAATTATAATAATTATCATCATAAGAATTTATTTATGTAGGTTGATTGTATGAATTCCATGACTCCTCAACCAGTGAAATATCAACAGGGTATAAAAATCCAAAGTGTAGTGCGTAAGGAATTGTTTGGAGTAAAGAAAATGATTGTGGATGATCAATCCAAACCATAAATTGGGGAAGATACTATTATTTTTAATTATACCCTTAAAAAATATTTTTTTGATATGGGTCCATCCCATTCATTTACTATTTTGTTTCATTTTGATCTTCTAGGTTTTCATTTTGAGATTACGCCCTGTGTTTTGAAACTTCAATCTCCTCTTATAAAAAAATAATGTTGAGACATTATATGAAATGAATGTTCTATAACTATTTATGGGGAATATTTAATAATGGATTTATATTTTCTTGATATGAATTTTTTTACATAATCCTTGGTATGGATTGGATGAAAATGATCAAGTCTCATATCGACTATTATACTCAAAATGTATTTTTTTACAACCCTTATGGAACCGGGCATCTATTTAGAGGATATAGAAATTAAAATTAAAGTGGAATGATATTGATATAACCTAATGTTAGAACTATATAATACATATGTGGAGTTTATTACATTGAATCAGTGAATGATATAGGGGATAAAAGTTTTCCAAATATTGCTGATCAGTTTCCAAAAGTCTTTTTGTGAAATTTTATTATGGTTTCCACCCACAAGAGAATTAGAGTTTATGATTGATCCCTTATTAGAGACTGGTCCTATCTCAAATCCATATTATTAAATTAAACTAATGGAATTAATGGAATGGAATGTCTAGTAAGAAGATCTAGAAAAAAAGGGTTCCTTTGACCCAGTATGTGTCTTTGGGAAACACTGATTTGGTTTGTGAAAACATGTAGATGGAAGTCTTCATATTTGGGTGGATTATCATAAGCATAACCAAGTTCTGATAATGAATAATTATCCACTTCCAATTATTGATGATCTAATAGATTAATTGAGGGGATCCCAAATGATCTCTAAAATAGACATGCTTATGGTACATAACCAATTGTGGGTCCATAATTAATATATTCTAATGATATATTTTAGGCGTAAACACAGCCATTATAAGTATATGGTTATTCCTGTTGGACTTATGAATTCGCTAACTACGTTTATGAAATTTATGAACTAGATATATTAATGTTATATAGATTCTTTTGTGGTGGTGTTAGTAGATAACATACTACATTATTCTTGGAAAAACAATTAGCATGAGAAACACTTGGAGATAATGTTGGGTTTCTTGCGAGATCATATTCTATTTACCAACCATTCAATGTTTTATTTTTGGATGAAAGAGGTAAATTTACTTGTCAATGTAATCTCAGAAAAATGATTTTATATGGATCCAAAAAGGATATAGAAATTGATCTCTTAGAATCATTGAATAAATGATATTGAGATATGAAGTTTCATCATTTTTTCTATGTTGGAACCACTTTTTGTATAAGGTTGTATTTTTTGTCAATAGTTGTCAATGAAGGTCACAATGAAAGAGACCAAGAAGTACTCCAATGAAATGGAGGAATGGAAATTCAGATGATTGATGTACTGATCATAAGTTCAATGAATATGTTCAAAGGTGACACATTGTTTACAACAATGAAGAAGTGAGGAGTAATCCATATGAGGATGATTAATGAAGAGTAGGGTTTTTGATGAAGACCATGGAATTCTTCATTATTTCATGAGAACCATGGGTTTTGATGAAGACCATGCAATTACTCATGATTTTATGAGAACCATGCAAGAGACTTCTTGACAAATTTAATCATATGCTCGGCATGGATTAGATCATGACAGTTGAAGAAGAAGAAAATGTGCAAGTGAATGGAATTCTAATATGTCCATGCGGGGATTGGAACTCTGAGATGGCCATGAACATTAAATTATCACAGAAGATGATGATGCTAAAACTGTTCCTTCAAAGAATACATATCACGATAGTGGAGTTTGTGATGAAAGCAGAAGATTTGCTGAAGGATACAAATCACCGAGAAGAAGGGTGTTTGTGGTTGACAAAGAAAAGAAAAGACATACAAATATGTTAAGTAGAATCCATGGTGACATGTCGAGTTCAATGGATGTGGTTAACGATCCATGTTTAATTCAAGAACATCAACAACGGAATGGATGATCTGGAGGTGTTACAAAAAGAGCAGATACAAGGTGCCACCGTTTTCCAAATACTTTCATGCCGTGTACATGATGAAAAGGGAACCTGCGTGCCTAGTGTTTTTCAATATCAGAACATGAAAAAAATGTCCAAGGGAAGAGGGTCACACAAGTGTTAGGTTGGTCGCGCATGAAACCTGTGCGCCGTGAAGAGACTTGCACGCCAATGACTAGAAGTATTGGAAACTTGCGCGCCTATTGTTTTTCAAGATCAAAACATCAAAATATTTCAAAGGAAACAAGTCCGCACAAGTATTTGTTGGGTTGCACAAGTGAGTTGCGTGACACAGGCTAGGGGAGATGAGCTGCACGCCGGGACTTGCACATCGAGGGGTGACTTGCGCGCCGCCGCGCAGGTTGAACAAATGCCTATAAATACTAGACCACCCCTCATCATTTCCCACGAGCTCAAGCGTTAGAGAAAATTAGAGCTCTCATCATGTAGGTGTAGGAGTTGCGCAAGTGGTGAGTGGTTATGCAAGTGGTTTGGAGAGACTTGCGCACCAGCTCTTAGAATTTGCGGGTCGATTGATGGTTGCGCGCCCAAAGTGATTTGGGTGACAAAGGTAGTGAGTCGTGCAGGTTTGAAGTCACAGAAGGTAGTTTTGCGCAGGTGCTTTGGTGACACATGCCTGCCAGTTGGACATGCGCGCCGAGGACTGGTGCGCCGTGTTGGGACTTGTGCGCTGTGTTAGGAGTTGCGCGCCGGGCTTTCAGGAGACTGCCAGATATTGTTGAAGCACACCCGTCTTTCTGGAGCTGCACAAAAGCTGAAAGATTGCCTTATACCTTCGGTTAAAAGTGAGATTAAAGAGGAAATCTGAATGATAAATGCATGAACTGATGCATACATAGAGAACTGATTCTGACAATGCCAAGTAATTTGAGCTTCACTTATTGAGTAATCACATCAGTGGGTGTGATTTAGGCAAACGAAGACAAGAGGATCTAGTGCATTAGTCATTGCACTAAAGAAGTAGGTTTGAATTGAAAAGAGCATAAACTATGAACCCTAATGCAGGAAAAGTCTCATGCTGAACAGGAGACAAAGACTTCAATGCAAATCTATTGAAGGGACCTTCATGTCTATAAACTGATTGAGACTTCACCAATGGCAGTGATCCAGGGGGAGTCAACGGGAGTGACTCGAGGGACGCAATGATCTATCCCTGAACTTTTGTGAAGGCAGTGAGCATGGGATAGAGTGACTGTGCCCGAACCATTTTAATCTACAACAAGTGAAGATTTGTGGAATTTGGTACAACCAGAAACTTGTCGGCGTATGGTCCTTGGACGTAGCCCTTAGTGGTGAACCAAGTAAAATTGTTATGTTATCTCTTTGCATGCGAATGTTTTATTGCTGATCATATCCATCATATAGGTTTAAGTAGTTCCATCCAACATGGGAATAATATCCACACCTTTACGAAGAAAAAATTGACACCCTAATTCACCCCTCCCCTCTCAGGGTGTCCCGGGGTCCTACAGTCTGGTTATCACCAATGCCCTTTTCGTGAATTTTAATGACGAGCTTCATAAATTATAGATTTTACAAGGAACATTTTACATTCTAGTCAAATGAGGAATTATAGATGGCTTTTAAGGTGCTTAATGTTCACCTCTCATCATCACCCATAGTTAAATTTATTGAATCAAGAAAAGGCTATGAAGTGTATTATTATGCTTTAGTATCATGGTGTTGATGTGTTCTCATGAAGGGAGATCAATTTTTTTTCTAATGGCTCACAAAAATTACAATTTCATTTTAATAACTACTCCAAACCCAATTTAGAGTTATATTATATAGTCCATTATTTTAATACCTAGTTTTTTTACCTCTTCAGTGAGAAATTTATAGTTTTTATAGATTATAAGATCTTGAAACACATTTTATCACAATGATATTTGGTCCCGATACAATGAAGATTCATGTAGTATCAATTTTTTTTTGAAATTGACTCTTTGTATACATCTTCTAAAGGAAATTCAGTTTCAGATTCATTAAATTAGAATTTATATTATTTGTTGGATAAAGAAAATTCAGATCAATGGAAGATGATGTTGGTGATGGATGGAATGCACAAGGATTGTAATGACCAATGTAGTTTTGCCATTTTATTTCTGGTTTCTTTTCCCTAATTTGGTCAAGAAGGATAAAGATATATGAACATCAAATTTTTAATGTGTTATAAGGAGGTCAAAATTTAATGTTTGACAGATCATTGAGATAAGAAATCCTGATAGAGGACATTTTTTTGATATCAAGATCAGATAGATGTATCATTAAATTATAAGAAACAACTTACTCATGATTACCACCATTTGAAATTGGCTATTTATCATGGAATAAAAAAGATATATAATGAGTTGAAAGCCAACCTTTTGTGGTTTGGCATGATAAAAAGGGGGGATATGTTTTCTTGAAGATGTTTCACCTGCTAGTAGGTGAAGGAATATCCCAAGTGAAAAACGTGTATACTGAAGTCATTATTGATTCCCATGTGGAAATGGGAGTAGATAAATGTTTATTTTATTAAAGGTCTATCAACGACGGTTCGAAAATAGGATTCCATGTGGGTGATAGTGGGTCAGCTTACAATGTTGACCCATTTAATCCTATTCATGAAACTCATATGGTAGAAGAGTTGTAAAACATATATATGAGAAGTGGTAAGAAGGCATGGCATACCTATTTTGATAGTATAGTACCCTAATCTAAGGTATAATCATGTTTTTGGAAGTCATTATAGAGTTTCCATGGGAATAAATTAACCAAAAGGATGTTGTATTATCCATAAAGACATGAAAAATATGAAATAATGATACAAAATTGAAGGGTATACTTAGGGCTTGGGTGATGAATTTTGGTGGCTCAAGGGAGGATCACATACCATTAGTGGTTTTCTCATATATAAATAGTCATTAGGACTCGATACATATGGATCTATTAAAACTATTGTATGGGTATCCTTATTGTTCTCCACTTTTATGGACGGAAATAGGTGATACATCACTAGTTGGCATAAGCCTTGTTCAAGAGACAACACAGAAGATACAATAGAAAAAAATGAAAATAGAGATGTAATAGAGTCAATAGAAATCATATGTAGATCTCCTTTGAAGGTTTTTTTTATTTATTTTGAGTTATCATATGTTCTTAATAATCTTCTCAAGGATTGGACATCATCAGTTTGGGATGTTGGGTATGTTACTTCCTCGATACATAGGTCATATTAAAATTCATGAACGGGTTGGTGAGGTGGAATATTAGTTTTATTTTTACCAAGGATAAATTAATTACATAATCTATTTCATTTATCTAAATTTAAGAAGTATCAAATTTATCCTAACCATGATATTTTATGGGATCACATTAACTTATATCCAGAGGCTATGTTGGTTTATGTGCTAGTGAAAACTATAGATAGGCAATTGAAATTATTTCGTGGAATAGAAATCTGTATAGTAAGAGTTTTTGGTAACATGGTCATATTATTGACGAAATGTGGGAGTGTGAGAAGGAAATTGTTGAGAAATATCCTAAACACATTTATAATAACATCAGGTTTCTATATTTTGGTGTAGAAAATGATGATGGTGGGAGAATGTGTCAATTCTTTTTCATGTAATTAACCCTTAGTTTAATTATTTTTCATATATAATGTAATTTATTTGTGTTCTATGATATTTTAAGGAGTTTCAGAATGTTTTGGGGGGATTTTCTAGAGGTTTAATGTTTGATCATGGCTAATAGAAACCATGCAACACCTTCTGAGAAACTGTGAAACATAAACAGTGGCCACTGGGTGTGCACATGGTTAGGAAATTTTATTCAAAACCATGAGGAAAACTAGGGGTAAAACATTAAATGTGGTAAATATTGGTTTATATTGGTTGGTGTATAGTTTGTATAATCCATCAATCCAACCCTGCGAGGGGTGGTTGAATGTGGTGGCAAGTGCACATTTAGGGAACAATTTCCCTAACCGTTCATCCTAACCATGCACCATTAATAAACAAATTTGTAATTTGTGGATCTAAATAGGATTACCATCAAAATGAATTGATTTACCACAAATCTGACCCTAAATATAATTAAACTCCTTCAAAAGTCATGAGTGACCCTTCCCTTTGACCGGGGAGTGACCTATAGGTGAATCTATGTGTGTTGGAGGCTTTTATTCTTTAGTACATTAGCATTCTTTGTTGTTTACCTTAGGTTTATTATACCCCCATATCATAGATTCATGGATCAAATCCATTGGGGATAGATTCATTTTTTTAAATAATGTTGAAATATCAATGTGTTGATGGTAGGGAACTTGATATAAAGTCATTTTTTGAGTTTGGTGTCGAGTTTTTGGAGTTTTGTGACATTCATAATTTTTACCAACATTTTAGTTGTATGTTGTTTCAATATTAACTCCTATTATTAAAACTCAATGTATTGATTTCAATTTTATTTAATTTATTCAATTAAAATGGGATTTTTTTTACAAATAATGATTTTTACCCTCTTCAGTGATGGATTATGGAATTGTTGAAATTGGTTGTTTTGTGGAATATACCTAGTTTCATGATTTCAAAATGCTTTCTTTAAATATCCTTTTTTATTCACGGTGGAAGGATTTTGTAAATGTTTCAAATAAATGGATGGTTTTTTTAAAGTAGTTTTGAAAATTGGTTTAGCATGGAATTTAGCATTAACAGTTTCTGTGTCCTCATTTTCATTGAAGAGCCCTTATAGAGGTGGCATGTGAAATTGGGGAACTTGGTAATGTTTACCTTCTGACTACTTTGTAGATCAACAAGAGATTTCTTATGAGTATCAAACAACCACCTTGTAATGAATGTGTAGATGTGTGGAATAAAATTGGTTATGCCATATGGATTCGATGAATTGTTTGTAATTGTTATTAGGTTGATTTCTAATGGAAATGGTTTGGGTTTGGAAACTATTTTATTCTTTAATATAAACTCCGATAAAATGTATTTAAAATGTTTTATATAAATTTTATAACTTTTTCTCTCCTAGTGGTATGAGTAAGGAAGTTAATTGTTTAAATCATACTCACCCCCTGATTGGGAACATTGGTAAGTTCGATGATATTTTATTTCAGGAAAAAGGTAAAGGATAGGTATCATAGTTATTTATCAATGCATCATGATTCCATTGGAATGGATTTTTGAGTTGATGCTTGGATATTTTTGGGAGTTTCGGCTATATTTTATGGTTCACTTTAGTTTATTGGTTTTTTTCCACTTTGTTCTATGATATTATGGTATTTTCATGGTTATAATTTCTGTTGTAATACATTGTACTCATCCATCATATAGTGTTTTTTTGTAATGGTTATCTTTGCTTAATTTTTTTACTATTAATTTTAAATCATATTCACCTATTTTATGAATCCCTTGATATTTGTTTCCAGAAATTGGTTTCTAGGGAATGTCATATATGACTTTTTTATCTACCACTGCCTCTTCCCTGACCAACGTGTGAGGGGAAGGATGATTAAAAAACATACATGGACAGAATTACCCTCATAAATATCTGGAATAATCAGAAAACAATGGGTCTAATCTTGCCTAAAATATAAAATAAAACCAATAAATCCCGCAATGCATATATTAACATACATAAACAAGGAATTTGAAATAAATTCCAAAAACATGTCCGATATTTGTAAACCATCTCTTATGGTAAACTTTTTATGATATAGTAATATCCAATCTTGTCACTAGGTATTATATAAATATATATAAAAATAGATTAGAGAAGATATTGGTGAGAATAGATGTAAACATAGTAGGTTCCTCCTTCAAACCCCTCTTGAGTGTGGTGAGGAAGAGCAGTAAAGATTCAATAAAAATGAAAAATTCAATAATTACCTATCCTTGGTCATCCACCATTAAAACATCATGATGGATATCTCATCAAAACAACATAAAAATAATCTGATATAGTATTTATGTAAATATATTGGAATGTTCCCCACATTCACATCCGGAAAAATATTGTCTCCCTCATGTGCGAACATAAAATGTCATTATAACACAATCCCTTCTATATCTGAATTCCAAATTTTCATACCAAATCACAACCCCAAATAAATAAGCATAGCCACACACCACACATCATAAACTAACACCACACATCATAATCAAAAACCACATTCTATGACATAAACACATAAGTAATATATAGCCACATCACTACATCATTATCACATCACCACCACAAACAATAACATCATTCGATGAAAACATATCCATAATATGTTTTAATGGGTGAGTGAGAGATACCAACCATAAATATCACATATATCAATGATTTATCCCATAACCAAAGACCTCACATGGTTTAGGTTTCATTACCAAATAAGGGTGGTGGTGTATAAGAAATAAGAAAATTAAATGGATATAATAACACACAATATATACTAGGTTTACACTCTAATATCCCTTACACAACCACAACCCATCCCCTCTTAATCATAAACACACATTAGTAAATTCCATAAAATTTTATAGAAGATAAGACACAACTACAAGTACACAAATATAACCCTATAACCACAAAAAATGAAAAACCACCCATTTAATATTCACCTATTTCTATCATATTTCACATCCCAATTAACGATTCACCAACTAATTTAATTTCAGAATAAATATTAATTCCAATGATTATATCCTCATAAATACTCTATCAAATTCAATTCAATTACATTATATTTATGATGTCTGAATTTAATTACTTTATCCTATGACATTCAAACTTCAAAGTTTATCCCAAACTTATTACAATTTATTTTCTAATTATTTCATATTATTCGAGAATCCTCTATAGTTGCAGGAAATAATGAAAAATACTATACAGACCTCACACATAAATAGACCAAATATCAATGAAAACGTCCCTTTAAACCACATCATCTTTGTACATAATAATAACAAATATTAACCTCCTCCTCCGTAATAAACCAAACCCACCAAAAAAACAACAAAAATTATATGAAAACAAAAATAGTAACCTAAAAAAACAATGAAACAAACAAAGAATCATTTTCATCATTAAATATTTATTAATAAAAATATATCAACATCATTCTTAACATAATGATATTATTCGAAGATCCATCATTCTATTTCATTAAAATATTTAAATCATTTAACCCATTAAGACAACATTTCTTATTAACATTATAAAAATGAAATCACAAGAAATTGATAATATAATAGTCAATTATGAAATGAAATAAAAACACATGTAAACAATCTCACCTCACATTTCATTATTAATTTAGTTTTAGTTCGTTACATTCATTAGTAAAACGTCTACTCTTCACCCAATTAAAACAAATTCTTGATAATTACATATAAACAAAGAAATAGAATTGTGATAAATTAAATCCTATTCATCAAAAAAGATTTGATAACCAATAGTAAAAATTAAACATATATGATAAAAAACTCTAATGAACTTCAATAAATATCTTTAAAAAACTATAACATTTCATTGTCCACCCAGACCATGACAAAATACTTTCAAAACTAAATTAAATCCTCTATCATATCTTTTTAAAAAATAATAAATTGTATAGTGTAAATGAAGGGGGAGTATATTAGATCAAAATGGAATCATCACCTAATGGAAAGCATTAAGATAAATTATGGTAACAAAAGAGACCACTAAACACAATCCACACAACACCTAATGGTCAAGAGTATGCGAGGGAATCAAACCAAGTGAATTTTTCCCAAAAAGTTCAAGTTAAATATAATAGTAGCTATGACATGATTGATTTGAAATACACTAATGGTTGTTGTAGCTCAATAAAACTAGATATGAGGTCCATATTTTTTAAAAGGGACATACCCTCAAATGTCTCCCTACTATGTTTTTCATTAAATACAATTTTGAACACCACTCAGTCAATGCATAATGGACCATGTCATGGTGTTCCCATATTTTGACTCAAACCAAATGCCACCATGGCATAATACCACCCATGTTCTCCGTTTTCTTAATGAATACATGAAAATTCTATGATATAATATAATACAAATCCTGGTATAGTCTTGTATGTGATAAAATGGGGCAATTCCTTCTTCCACATGGAAGATACATATTTACCCAAATTTCATCCTAGATAGTGAAATACAAAATAGGGACTATGACGCCAAAAAATATAACAACAGAAAAAAATCATGTTGAAATAAAAAAGATAAAATTGAACTTAAGAAACTCATAAATAATTCAATCCCACACAACCATATGAAAATGATGACTAGCATCAAAATCTCCATAGAATAATGAGATTTACACTACATCGTGGTTTTTGTGAACTAGTAAAAACTCATCTCCTCACAACTGGGGTATATTTAAACATTCTTTCATCAACAATATCACATCAAAATAATTACATACATGGTAATAAAAATTTAGAAATATTATTTTGATATATCTCAATTGATTCTCATCATCAATAATTAAAACTGACCCTTTATAAAAAACAAATAATGTACCGCTAAAATAAATGTCTCACCACTAATAAATAAACAACATAATGGTTAAAGTAATAACTTCCTAATAAATGAATAAAACCATAAGAACCTAAAATAATGTAATTATGAAATAGAAATCAATACACATATAAATACTTGGCTTATATATATAAATATTTCTACTATATATATTCTTAAAAGGACCGACACCCCAAAAAATATATGATCTAAATGAATCAAATATTTCATGGGACATTATCCTAATGATACTGAATCACAATAGGGAGCTGCATGAATGTTTTATCCTAAAAAAATACAAATCTCCCAAATGGATTACATAAGATTCATCATGATGTTTCAACATAATGTACAACACATGGAAGATACCATAAATCTGGTCCATTCCCAAAAAAGTGCTAACCAATGTTCCATCTCCGTAATGTACTCTAAATTCCTGTCTGTTATGATAAATAAAATAGATAACCTACAAAAACAATATATACCTTAATAACCATAAAGAGGGTAAATCTAAGAAATATTGGATCACCATAATCAAGATCTAGTGGCATCCTCCCATGATCAACATATGACTTTCATTTATCATGAACAACCTTCATCTTCCCCTGAATTACATACACTTTATCTATAGTTCTATACACAAAATTTTTCAAAAAAGATGTTGAACCTATAACCTCTATCCCATATAAAGAGTTTTTACAAATTCCCTCAAACAATTATTAAAATCTCTTATAAAAATATATAATTGATAGTTGGTTTTATAGTTAATGTTTATCATCAAAAAATTAAACTCCCCAAATCCTCCAAAATCAAGAACGTATACTTGAAACACAGCATCAAGTTTCTAAATAAAACACTATATATGGAAACTAATATAATTATTTATTGAAATTTTATGGAATAATTCATAGAAAAGATTATTCTACACAACCTTCAATACTCATAAAAAATAGTGATCTTGACTAGATGTAGTCATCCTCATAACCATAAAAATCCAGAAAACATGATCAAAATATATACTACCCAAAACATCCTATAAACTCAGATCCTTAATCATTGTGAAATGAGATGATTTTATAAACTAATCCATAATCACCTCATAGAATCACATACTCAAAAACATTGAGTAAAACTAGTAATTAAATACATCAAAATTTTCTCTAATTTTTTAAAAAATAATCTAGTCTCCATGACCGACTATTTTTAACTCTATGCATTGAATTAACATACTAGAAAAACAAAAACCAAGGCACAAACACTACTAGTAACCTATTTGTCCTTAACAACAAAAAGTTGGTCCAAAAATCATAGTAAGTACTATAAAGAATAGTCTATACTGCTAATAGTGAGTTTTGAAACTTTTACAAAATTTCCACTCTCACCACAGATGGAAAAGATAGACTACCATGGAATAATAGACAATAATAAAGACATTTTTACCATTATACTGTGGTATCTCTGAAGAAGAAATGATCTCTTTACACCTCAAGCACTAGATCTTCTAGCTGAGACTGCTCAACCCATTTCAATATGGTAGAATGTAGAATAACATACTAGAAGAAAAATTCATCACTAACTTTATCCATATATAAATTCCAGTGTGTAAGGTTCTCTATTATCCTCCACCCATCTTTAACCTATGAAAAAACATCACTGTGATACAATATACATAATTAAAAACGATAACATTTCACTTTCCTAGACTGTTAAAGTTTTAAATCCATAATCTTGTATGAACTATATCTATATCCACTATAAAAAATTAAAATGTAACTCAGTGTAGATATATAATAGGTTCTTATGATTTGTTAATAATCTAAATACCCTACTCATATGGTTTCTTTAGACAAAACAATCAAGTAAACACAAATTCTAGAAGATTTAGATCATAAATTATGTGATAATATTCAATGGGATGTGACAACATAGACCGATAAAATTTTAAATCCCTATAATTATTTAGAAAATCACCAAATATAAGATGATAAGTATTATAAAATAACTACCACAAGACTCTAACTTTTTAAAAAAAATTAATAAAAGAGTATATTAGGCTCTCTTTCTAGTACTCAATTGCTACTTGAAATTGATCTGGCCATATGATAGCCGAATCCTTCTTGGTAGAAGTCATAAATGAGGCCACATTAGAAGATAAAGCAGACATAAATCACCTACAATGTACTACATGAAAAAAAAATATAAAAAACTACACAACATTATTGGTAGCTAACTAAAAATACAAATTTTCAATATTTGAAAGAAAGAACCCAATACTTACTGATAAATGATATGTTCAAGATAATTAACCTCACATATAAGAAACATAATAATGGATATCTTACCCATATTTCATTAAATAACATACAATCTTACTCATATGTTATCATAATAATCCTACTCTGATATTGTGTACACTTTTTTTAGTTTGAGAAAAACTAAAAACCGATAAAAGAACCCAAAACCACCATGTTCATTATCCCGATGGCTAAAAATATGTTATTCATGACAACAATATGAATCACAATTATCTCAATGCATCAACAATGATACCTAAAATTAGTTTTTCGTACATATTTATTTACCAACATCATCTAATGACACAAAAACAAAAAACAAAAGTAAAAAAAAATCTTACACCCTTCAGGTTATTCATTTTTTTCCAATATTCTTGAGGGGAAAATATTTCTTCATTGATGCACAATTTTGTAGATAATAATCAATAGATGAATACAAATTATAGACCTTAATCATGATTAGTATAAATTGATCATCCCATAGTGACTAATTAGTCTAGATGAATCCCATTTATAACAAATACATGTTATAAATACACAATACATATAGCTCTAATTTTGTTATCCTATAAATAGACATATAAACAATGGACATGGAGTGCTATAACTTTATCTGAAACTAGATGTTAGGACTTGGGGGCAGTGTCATAGACTCTTTTGGAAGAACATTGAGATGCACCATAAATAATCATGAAAACACTACTAACTGAACATCCACCAAATCCAATATTAACATTTCTAGTTGAATTGAAACCTAATTTACATATATACGATACATATGATGTTCTATCTTTCCCGAAAATGTAATATATACACATAATATATGAATTAAAACGACTCATTAATGGGAATAATGCGTAATGGTGCATCTATAATACAATAGATCGATGTGAATGATTATATCATATGGTTTTAACTTTATGTTTCCCTATAACTAGTTCAAAATCATAAAACACCTCAATAATGATAAATTGATCTCCCATGAGCATTCTTAATACCAAGGGAATATAAATTCTATACACCTTGAGTACCAGTGATCTAAACATTCAGGAGCACTAAAAGAGTAAAAATATCCTAAATAAAATAAATCATATACAAGGATAGCATATAAATAAATGATACATACTAAAATATCAAGCCTGTATAGAACTAGAAAACACTAACACATCCAACTAACCATGCCCTAAACTCCTTCATAACTACCCAGATGATTTATGTCACATTTAACACACTCTAACATAGGTCTATGATAATGAGGATTATCTTTGTGCTATCCTCTACCCATACCACCTCTATAATATCCATGATATATATGACCCAAAAACTAATGGTTAAGAATTATTGGTAAATATATCTAGGTTTTCCTTGAGAAATGATATCTAAATCCATGCTAACATCCAAGGAAGGAGTGACACTAAAAATATGGTATTTATAAGCATCATAGAAAAATAAAATCACATTATAGATATCTATAGATGTATACTAAAATAAAAATAGAAGATAATTCTGAAAAAATAGTGTGGAAAACTCTTTATAGGATTGAACCTCAAATACGATGTGAAATATAAGTCTCTTTCTAATTATACTCCTTAGGATGTTATGACGAAATGCCACTCAAGATGAAAAAATCTTTTATAGAATCATATTTTTCACCATACCGTTCTCTAAAACATCATAATACACATAAAACATAAATTTTTTACCTAGTATTGTATATTTACAAAAAAAACTCATTGAATATTTTTACAATATCCAAAACATCAAAATAAATACTTGTTACATATTGGAGAATGTCCATAAACCTAAATTTCATCTTCTCCTAACTCAAATAGCACAAAAGAAGGGTGAGAAACTCTAGACATCATTATTCAATCAAATTCAAGTATATGAACTTAACTCATAACTGACTACAAAAGTTATCTCATGTGACCTTAGACTCATCATGATCACAGAAATAGTGAATCCAACACCTATGAGTAACAAAAATCATTAAAATAAATACCAATTGATCAAATCAAAAATAATATAAATATCAATCTTCCACTTTCCTATATCTGACAATCCCATCAATTGATTCAAGATATCTTCTTAATAATTTTTGAACCATTGCAATTTAAAATGATAAAGACCTTTCCTTAGTGAATCATCTTCTAAAGGGTCATACTTACAAAGAAAAATGGGAGAATGCTAGTACACTACACCCACCTGAAACACACGATGAAACCTTTCACCACCCATAACTACAACATAGATTAAAAATTAATATTATAAGGTTATGAAATTCATATCAATAAATTTATCTATTCTTATTTTAAAAATTTCCCACAAATTTCTCAATGAATTCATAAGCATGAGATATATGATGCATTCCTGTCACCTATGTCTCTACCCAAAATTCAACACGATACCACTTTAGTATATTCATTAATCATAAGTTCATTATATATGATCACTAGGTTAAGGTATTAATCCTAGACAATCTTTCTTATCTAAATCAATTTCTAGGAATGAAGATGATTTTTTCTACAAACCAATGTAATAAACATTAGTTCTAAACTCCAAAATCCATCCTCACTATCATCCAAATTTCTTATATGACTTAATTAAAACTAACACCAACTAGAATACTTAATGGGTTAGTGGTGAGGATTCGAGTGACCCTCAAAGTCGACTTCCAGTAGGAAATGGAAAAGGGACTAGAATCAATGGTATATAAAACATAATAGAGAGTCATTACACTAATAAATCCACATAAAGATGATAACATAAATAACAAATGACATAAGATAATATATATTAAATTCTATAAATAAAAAATTCATATAATTTTATATATAAAATGTTTTAAAAAATAAAAACATGTTTTAATATGGCCCCAACCAAACTCCAACAATTACCATATCATGATCTATTAATTTAAATCCTAGATGTTAAATGTTTCTTAAAAATATATAAAATTGATGTAGAAAATATATGAGTGAGAATAAAAATATTATTATAATGATACTTCTAATAACCTCTCATAAAAATGTGAGAAAAGTATTCTAAATACATCATAAACAAATGAAGATAAATACCTTTTAACTTTCTTAGTTCAATAACCATCCAAACCTCACTATAGTTATCTCACAAAAAATACATGTATTTTAATTTTGTTTTTATGATAATATAAGAAAATATAACCCATATCTACTTTCATGGGAATATAATTTCGCTAAAAACCTACTGGATTTTTTTTCTATTTCACCCATTACATTCATATATATTTACCACATCTTTATAAAACATGACCACTCTAGTAATGTATCCATAACCTCACACTAGGTACCAAAACCGCATTCCATATACCAAAAAAATATATGATTTAGAAATTCTTATCCAAATAATTATGACATTACTATATCCAAGATACATTATCACAGAACCAAAAAATACCAATACCATATGCTAAAAATATATATAAAAATTACGTATAGAATATATATAGCGAGATAAAAAGTAATCATACATCCAGATGAATTATATCCTCAGTGTTGGGGAGAAAGAACTATATGAAACTACCTTATATTAGTGTTGGTATTACTATCCAAATCATGAGGTGGAACTTAATAAAGAAAAAAACTTTAAAGAAGATAGTAAATCATCGCCCGAACTACAGTTTACTCTTTAACAACTCTTATAGAAACATAACCCATTCTTATGGAATCAACAACTGACCTCATCGACTACTTTAATATCTATCAAAACATGATCCACCCTAATAATTGGATAATTGAAATATTATTTCCATGTAAAAAAATAGAAACTACTTGAAATATATTTTTTCATTTCTTATATAACATTCTATTTATTTATTTAGATTTTTATTGTGACCACACATGGATTATATTTGTTTCTAATAATGAATTCCACCATGTTTAGTATAATGTGTCAATATATGTTTGATATGATTGTTAAGGTAGTATTTTACATAGAAAAATTAGTGAGAATATATTATTATTACATTAAAGAAATTCTCTTGGATATATTCAATAAAGAACACATATATTGGATAACTGATGAACTAATCACCTAGATAATGATTTTTCATTCACTATTAGATTAGAATAGTTACAATAAGTCAAATCCCGAAGAACCAATAATTTTAGTAGTTTTGGGGAACCAAATACATACTTGATACCCATTTTAAATTGTAAAAATAAAACAAAACATAATACATAACAATATAAAATGAACTTTATCCTTGAAATATCATTAAAATATCTCTTCTTCATATCCTTTGGAAAAGAAAAAAATAAGGGTGATCTTAGATTTCTTACTGAGGTTGTGCTAATAGAGGAATATTTGTATAAATAATTCATAATAAATATGGAAATGTAAATAAATGAAACACATTCCATTTAAGCAATAATTTGATAAAAATATGAAAGGAATAAATAATGATCAAATAATTCCTTTTTAAAAATCACATCAGCATGATTCTTAATATTTTATATTCTAACTAATCAAACAATCTCAGGGAACATCAATACTGAATTTATAATTATGGAATGCATAAAAATGGACATAATACTACTGAGGCCTCATTCCAAGACGTATAATACTAACGAGGATTCATTACAAGATATCAAATAACATTGAGTATTCATGATTATGTCTAATAACATCGATTCTTCATGCCTATATCTATGTAAATGGGTAAAGCCGTAAAAAACCATATCTACATTGTCTCGTGATACCATCCGATGAATCGAGTGGCTATAGTGGGTCATGAACATAACTTAAACTTTCAAATGTATTCCTCATGTGTAAAGGGTTAAACATAATCAATATAAAAAATTATATTGAAAAACAAACATAAGAAATGTAAATAATTACCCCAATCAATAAAAAAATCCTAAACTATTTAGATTCAAATGGTGAATGGTAATAAAATAGTAAATCCAAAATTAAAATGATTATAAATTATTTACAGAAAGAATAAATAATATGAAAATAGAATATATCCCTAGTGTTTCATAATTAAATAATATAAATAACATATACATATCTATAAAAATTATTAAGGAAAATATCATTTTCATTATGAAAATTGCTTGTTAAAGTATAAAACATTTCGTAAATAATTTTATTTGAAAGTAACATAATTTTATTAAAATTATAAAAATAGTGGAATTATTTTTAATAATTCATTTTTAAATGGTTAAAATTGTTTTGTAAACATTTCTGGAAATCATGGTTTTGGGAGAAAACATATTTTTCTTGCAAGATAGTAATAAAGATGGATTTTCTTAAAAATATTTTCTCTCTTAATTTAAGTTAGAAATACTTGGAGAAATTGAACTATTACTTGATAATGTAATTAATTATATATTTTTTATAAAATTAAACGGTTTTATTAGAAAATGGTGAATTAATTTCTTTCAACTAAAATTCAAGAACCAATAATCTTGATTTGAATGAGACTGTAAAATAAACCCTTAAAATGATCATATCATTTAAACAATAATTAATAATTGAATAAATTAACTATTTCTATTATAAATACACAAAAAACAGGTTAAAATAAATAATAATTTATTCAAAATTATCTATACACATAATCCATGGATGAAATAACAATTGAAGTAGATGTTTAACCCAATTAATAGAAATTGAGTTGAAAAAAACCTTTCCTAATGATTCATTTTGATTAAACAATATTTGACCTCCTATATAGTTGTATTAAGAATTTTATTAACATACACAAGGACCATATTAATGTTTATAAAATTATATCATATCATTTTATAAAATCTCACCACCATATCGTTAGTAATCATTCATTATTTTCATTGTTTTCAGTGATAATTTCCTTATTCTCTCATGCATGATTTGTCATGAAAGATCCATTTATTTCAAATATTACGTAGTAATATAATCTCTAGAATAATAATAATGAAAAAATTATCATATTTTTACATCAATTATTCTTTTAAAACTAATCACAATTGATGGTTACAAAAAATTTAGCATGTTATGATCATGGAGATGGTTGGTCGTACATACGTATGAGTAACGTTTTCCATTTCTAAATGATCATTAAAGTAAGGTTGTAACCATTACTATATCTTCCTTGAATGATAATAATATAATATATAGAATATTAATTCTTTAATTATACTTATATATATTATTCATTTGGTGTGGTGAGGAAAATTGAGTCACAACACTTCATCAAGGTGGTAGTCCACACATATATGAATGATGTTATCATCTTTAGGTGTAAACAATAAAATTATATGTTATATTTTATTATTTTATAACATATATTTAATATAATAATTATTTAATTTATATAATATATAATTATTAACAGTATTATTTATCACCTTCTATGTAAAGTGTTAATGAAGGAAAAATCACATCACTTTACGAGGAGGAAGCCCTTCATAAACACAAGAGACGTTATCATGAATCCTATTAAATGGAAAGTAATAAGGTATATACTATATAATTATTGTATAGTTAATTTAATTATATATATATATATCACATATATACTTTAAATTCATCATAATACCCAAATGTGAATGGTGGAAATGAAATAACGAATGCCATTTGTTTGAGAGACGGTAGTACAACGTACACACAAAGGAGGATTTAATAACCCATTTCATGGAATGGAGATAGTTTTAGGTCATGTATTTATTATAGAAAAAATACACTTATTTGGAATATATTTGGGTTATTATATCAGAATTATTTAATAAAAATAGAATTAGGTGGAGAAAGATGGAAAATAACGAAGCTCATTGAACAAAATTACACCTTCTTCTAGTATCCTCCTTAGGGTTCTACTAAATACTTCATATGATTTCTTTATACACACACTAATAAATGTATGATAACGTAAGGGAAGTGTGTGAATTCTTTTTACTGTGATTGTCCATGCCTAATGGGAGGTCTTCTTTAATATCAGTAACATTCTTGTAAATAACCAAAAGTATTCACCATTGGTAGGTCTTCCTTAAAACATGTGCCTATAGAATAATTATATAATTGAGGTGAAAGTATATGTGGTCTAGAAACACCTACTACAAAAAAACATATTTATGTTTACTTAACTGTAAACTTTTAGTTTTTTACCACGATAATGTGTATATTTATATTTACCTAGGAGATTTATCCTTTAAAAATAAAAATAAAATAAGTTTTATTAGATAATTTATAAAAAATTATTCAGAATACTAAATAAAATTTATTTAGTGAAAATATTCTGTATTTATAAAATTTGTTTAAATATAAACACATGTAATGCACAAAGACCTGTTTTTACCTTAATACTGATAATTAATTTTAGTTGTTTTCACTAATAATTAAGTAAAAAAACTAATTTTACCATATCATATTATATAATTTTTCATGATTAAAAATATAAAATTATTTTTTCAAAATTAAACTAAATTATGTGACAAAATATAATTTAAAATGTATCTTGCTGGTGTGTTGAGAAAGAGGTTTTTTAAAAAGAAAATGTTTAAAAGTTAAAATGTTTCTATATCCAAATTCAATATTAAATTGATAACAAATACCTATTTTGGATTAATGGGTGTAAAATTTTATTATTTTTACATTGAAACCAATTTATAATATAATTTAACATTATAAATTATTCAAACAGTACAAAAGTTATCAATTAAAATTCAGTATTTTTCACCTTTCATAAAAAAATGAAACATCTCAGAAAAACCAAAAAATTCTCCAAAATTAATGTTAGTAGTATAATTTAAAAAATTAATTTTATTTTATATAACTAATTTTATAAAATTTTAAAGTATAAATTATAATTTATGTTTAAAAATGAAGACTAAACCATCTTTTAGAAAAATGCATTTTTTAGAAAACATTTAATTTTCTATTAAATGATCCTTACTTTATTTATAATCAATATATGACTAATAAAAATGTGTAATATATATATTTATAGAAGTTATTTAATCCTATTATGAAATTCCATTCCCACATCTATACGAAAAATACAATATTAAATAATAACACTAATAATATATTACTGTTCAGTAAAACATGGTATTATGTGAAAAAAAATATAACTCAATGTTATCTGCACCAAAAGATAAATAATAGATAGAATATATCTAAAATATGAAATATATCATATATTTTAAGATGTTAGACTTCCATATACACTTAGACTTGCATGTCATATACACTGTTAAATAAAATTTTATTCTTTTACAATTTTGGGGTGTTGCATTCTCCCATAATTAAATAAACTATGTCCTCTCAATATAAACTTGATCTTAGAAAAAATGGGTTTGATATTTGGAAATAACATTGATTAAAACCCCACATAATAAAAATATTTAACAAAAAAATCCTCTTAATAATAGAGAAATGGAAATACATAGTTTACGTAACTAGGTTCCTAAGTTCGAGGACATAGTTGGAAAATAAAAACATAGACATGGGAGAAAATAATAAATAATAGTTATAGAGTAAACTGATAAAAAATAAGTGATTGATTAATGTAAAGATAATATATGCAGAACAATAAATCTGTGATGTTGTAAAGGACCAATGGATTCATCATTTTTAATGTAATGGGTTGATTATTTTTCAAGATCACCTTTCCTCACAGGGATGAACATTCACGAGTGGATATATATATAATATTTTATACCATTTCATGATCAACATAATGTCCTTTTTTGTTACATGAACAATTTATACTTCAAATCCTAGGACATGTTTCAGCATAGGGTGAAGTAATACATTAATCTCTAAAACCTTGCCCAAAGAACATCTTAAAAAAATTCATAACTGATAAAATTTTCAAAAATATTATGATCCAATATTTTAGAAAAAGGTCACCAAATTTCCAAAATGAACATATAAAAATACTTAAAATAGCTACTAATCACCGGATAAAAATCATGTGAATACCTTCATATTGTATTATCTTGAAACATGGTAGTAACTTGAATTTCCTTAAAAACATATTGAAATCATGCATGATTACTTATTTTTTAAATAAAATACTAATTAATAGATTTATTACTTTAATCAAAAAACGTTCTAGACTCTATCATTGAGATAATAAACGATTTTATCAATAAATTAGTAATTAGTTCCATTGTTTTTAACACCATCCAATTTACATTGTCTATATAAATCATCAATTTATCCAGAAATCATTTTCTTATAATCTAAAACATAGTAAGGGTTATCTTTCCCTCAATTATGTGATTCCCAATATGTTCAACTATCAACAAAATCATTTTTATTGGTCATCCATACCTCTCAATATACACTTTCAAAAGATTAGTGATAAATTACTATAGTAAAATCCATATACATTAATTATATTTATAACTAGGACACCATTGATAAAACAGTAAAATGAGATTTTTTTTGAATCCAAAACATGTACATTAATCTATTATATTCTTATTTGGTGATAGAATATTCTCGACAATGACCCATAAGCTTCTCTTGAGAGATATTCCTTTCATACTTGAGGAATTGATTTTTATAGTTTCACATTTATATATATT
Organism: Viscum album; assembly: GCA_963277665.1. Classification (NCBI taxonomy): domain Eukaryota; kingdom Viridiplantae; phylum Streptophyta; class Magnoliopsida; order Santalales; family Viscaceae; genus Viscum; species Viscum album. The sequence continues at coordinate 741,388,346 of OY728137.1, forward strand.
TTAAGAATTATACAATGGATTTGTTTGACCACATCAATTAAAATATGAAGGGTCTTTATCACCACAGTAATTTAAAATTTCTATTCCTTTTACGAAATTATATGGTTTCCCACCAATTATAATATATTTAAAAATCACTTTTCTATTCTTCCTTTTATCCATCTTATTATCTTCCCCCATATTCATCCATTAGATTCCATAGAACATTGATAATTTCTTCTATACCCTTTTAATAAATGATACTATTTTCTTATATAATGGGAATATTTTAGATAGTAGTACCTTCATAATATTGGATTAAACCCATAAAATAAATTATCATTCTTACTCTTTGGATTTTGTGTATTAAGGAGGTTATATATGATCTTCTATGATCCATTTCCAAATTAAAAAAATACACTGGATTAGATCATATCATTAAGAAGCCTAATTTATAATCCAAAAAATACTGAAATACTAAAATATGATTGAGATATTTATGGGATTATAATCTCATCTTTATAAACATTGTTTCTTTGGGGATATATTAATTTTTAAATCCCTTATAATGGTCTATAATGAAAATGTGTATTGTCATAAGAATATCCCCAGGGAGTGGAAAAATAGGTGCATAGTTAGACCCATTTTCATGCACTTGGTGACGATCAGGTCTATTACAATGTCCCATTTTCAATGTTATTACCCATAAGTACCTCTATAATAGAACTATTCCCACTTTTAGGATCCAAAATATGGATGTATTTCTTGGAAAATAAACATAATATAATCCTTAAGAAAATATTTTGATGTTATTTTATACATATCATAAAAAATATATCTTAGGGTTATGTTCTCTAATATACAATTTTATAAATCTAGTTCCAAAGGGTTCTATTAAACTTCCCTTGATACAAATTGTAGTGACCCAAACCCAATATCCTAGAGATAGTGACATACTTTACTACATTGGTATAGATACAGTGGGTAGAATAACATCATACCGATCAATTTTTTAGTTCTCGAGAACCAAATACATACATGACGAACATTTTATAATCGGAAAATAAAATAAAACATAATATATAAAATAATAAAACTAACATTAACTGTGAAATATAATTCAACGATCTATTTTTCACATCCTGGGGAATGTAAAAAAATAACAGTGATCTAAGATCTTCAATAAGGGTAAGTGTACAATAAAAGCTATGAATAAATAAGGCATAATCAATATGCTAAGGTAAATAACAGAAACAAATTACATTTTTTTCAATAATTTCAAAATAATATAGTAAGAATAAATGACGATAAGATAAATTTCTATAACCAATCACCTGATCATGAATCCTAAAAATGGATACATTTTCTAAAAAGAAATATCTCATGGTATGTCATAACTAATTTCATAATGATGTAATTCATAATTTGGGATATCTATAACATACCATACAAGAATTATGCTAAGACATATAGTACATTAAAGTATTCATGTTAGGACATATAATATTTTTTATGCTTCTTTCCCACATATAATACCCTTGAGGCTTAATGTCAACATCTATTATAATGGGTAAGGCCTCAGCAAACACATTTTCTACATTGTCTCATGATACATACCGATGTGTCAAGGGTCTATATCAGGCCTCACCCATCACATCCAAATTGAAATTGAATCTTCATATTAAATGGGTGAGTCCTAATCAATTAAAACATTCATGTTTAAAAACCAGCATAATAAATTCTAAGACATACCCCATCAATAAACATAATGATAAACCACTAAAATTATAATTTTTAATGCTAATAAAATTATACATCCTTAATTAAACTGATCATAAATCATCCATCAAAAGAATAAGGAATCTATTAATATTGTATATCCCTACCATATCATATTTACATTAAATTATTTATGTATTTTGTGAATATAAATACCATAATTATATCTTTGAAACAATTCTTGAAGAAAATATTAGTTTCATTTTGTAAATCACTTATTAAAGAATAAAACATTTTTTAAATCCTTTTCTTTAAAAATTACTTATTTTTTTAAAATAGTAAAGAAGGATAAATATTCATTAAAAAAATAATATTTAAAAGGTTAAAAACATCTTAATTTTTTTTATAAAACATGGGTTCGAGAGAAAGGATATTTCTAACCGAAGAGAGAATGTGTTTTTGAAAAATATGGGGAAAACCCCTATATTAAATAGAAAAAAACCAAATCCCATTTTGTATGAAAATGGTATGGGGAAATCCCTGCAAAAAACAAATACCCAAGGAACAAACTACCAAAAAAACCAGGAAAAAAAACCAAAAATACCCAAAACTAGGAAAAAACTAAAACCCTAGTCAAATAAAACCACCACAGCCATCAAAAGCAGAGAAGCATGAAAGTAGTGCATATCTGAACCAAGTCCTAAGGTAGTGCACATGCACATGCAGAACAATCCCATACATCTAAGAGAGAAAAACCACTGACATGGGGGAGACCATGATGAAAGAAGAAAATCTCTCTCTATACCATAGATTTCATAACCCCCTGCACTAGCCTAGGGCCACCAAAAACGACCATAGATAAACCAGTACCATGCCTCTATCCAGCTTCTCTTAGCTGTGACACCAAGATCATCTCAGCAAGAACCAAGTCATCAAGACCCTTCCAACCATGATATATAAGAAACATTAATAGAATCAAAACTATAATAAATGATTAAAGATAAAAAATAAGCAATCAAATCTTTTAAAAATATCCAGAAAAAATTAAAATCAAACCCATAACACTGCTCAAAATAGAAAAACATACTAGAACAGAATTATAAAAACCTGACACAAGCATCTCCGAAGACCATTACCTACAATTTTAAAGAGAAAAAAAGAAACCTTTCTCAAAAGAAAGGATCCTTAATTAAGAAAAAGAGACAACAAACACAAGACAAGCATACCCTTATAATAAAATGAAAAAAAAAAACACTAGGAACATGAAAGTGGTATGTTGATCACTAAAAAAAATAGGGAAACAAGTTAAATGGGTCTGAAAGAAGTAAAACCAAACTTATCCCTTGGGAAAATCAAGATGACATCTTCTAAGATTTTATCAGACCACGAAAGGTTCCCCCCATATCTTCTTTGTTAGCGAGAATATCTCCTAGATCATTACCCTCCCTAAAAAAATGTGTAATAATGAAGTCAATAGATAAGATAAATTGTAAACAAATAATCCATCTATTCATAAGCCACCAAATGATATGTGTAGAAGAGGTTCTGATTGCATGAAAAATCATGGTGGAGTCACACTCCCACCATATCCAATTCAAACCCCTCATTTTATCAAGATCAAGAGCAAAAATGACACCAAGAATCTTAGCCTCAAGAGAGGAGGTAATACCACAAGAGCTGAAGGAGCAACCCAAAACATCACTAAAATTGTTCCTAAAAAATAAACCATAACTTGAAAGACCAATATTTTTTCTAGAAGAGCCAGCAGTTTTTATTTTAATCTAAATAAAAAAAGAAGGATGCCAAAAAACTTCCATAGTGCCCAACAAAGGCTGAAAATTACCTTTAACCTTGATAAGCCTAAGAACTGAAAATCCTATACCGAGTTGTGACAATAATATTTGCGAGGAAGATTTACATATTTTATGACTGAAAAAATTACAGCAATACAGGCTTGAGGATTGAAATAAACTCCACCAGGAAGACCCTTGTTTCTCGCCATCTATAGGGAATTAACAAGTTCAACAACAACAACCTAGAAAAGAATCAACAACATAGGAGATAAATGAAAGAAGAACATACCTTCTAGAATGTCTTGAATAGCCAAAAAATTCTATATTTGAACCTCAAGAATATAGTAATGTTACTTCCACATAGAGGCTACTGGAGCACAACTCAAAAATAGGTGATCAAAGTCCTCCCTATGCTAATTACATAGAATATAAACACAATAAAGGGAAATACCACAGACCTATAAATATGGGTCAGTATGGACTTTTCCATGAGCTAGTCTCCAGAAAAAATTGAGTTGATAAAGGAAATTATTTTCCCATTAAACTTCCCAATCCAATATAAAAATATCAAAGAAGTATTTTCATGAGAGTATAAATATTAAGAGGTAAGCACACTTGAGGGGTGTAATTCCCAGATCCAGAAATCACCAACAGTTGAAAAACAATAATTATTAATAATCTGTTTAATATGATCCGAGACAAAAGAAATATCATATAATTGATCATTAATAGAAACATCATGATCCAGGTTTGAAATTTCATGACTATGTGAATCAATAAGAGGCACACCAGTCCAATTAACTTTCCAAAACATAGAGAATAATCCTAAGAGGAAGACCATCTAGCATCAACATCAATAAGAGAAAAAATATATTTAAATGAAGACCAAATAGAATAATCCATATAATTTATGTTTCCACCTTTGAGTTTAATAAGGAATCTATACCTCAGGAAAGAATTAGCTTCTAAGGTTTCCTTTACTAGTTTCCAAACAAAATAAGATTTAATGGCATGATTTAAAAGACTAAGATTTTTGATACCTATGCCCCTATCACCCAAAAGATTTTCAATAGGTATTCCAAGGAAGTGTTGCCAATCTTCTTTTCAAAATACATCTGGTCCAAATAATGTTTTTCGTGGAATTGTTAATTGATTTGATAAAAGAAGCTGTCAATTTGTAAACTATAAAGGAATAAACAAATTTAGAAACAATAACATCTTGAACCAAACATACACGACTGTCTATTGAAAGGGATTTTATTTTTGAGGCATCAAGTTGATTTTTTATTTTACTAATAATCCCAGAAAAATAACAAGCCTTTGGTTGAACCTAGATCATGGGTACACCAAGAGAAGTAAAAGAAATAAAACCTTCTCTAATCTCGAAATCAGTGATGACTCTTGATTTCCAAATTTGTGAAATATTTCTACCAAAGTAGACTGAAGACTTATTCCATCTAACATGTTTCCTAGAAGCATGCTCATAATGAAGAAGAGCATTCTTGATATTCTTGATATATCTTTTATCCCCTCGGGTAAAGAGAATAATATCATCCACATAAAGGATATGTGAAGGAGGAAAGAGACAATGACCAAAACCATAATCCCTCTGAGGATCCATTCACAAGAATAGATATATGAGTAGAAGACAAAATAATCTTAATTCAATTAATGAATATTCCCTAAAAAACAAACATGGAAATAATTTGAAATATAAAACCCCAATATATTGTATCAAAATCCTTTTTAATGTTTAATTTAAGGGCAATGTTACCACCTCGAACAGGTTTTTTATGGAGATTGACACACTCTGAATCAAAGAGAATAAAATATTGAATGGCCCTTCCTTTGGTAAAAATAAATAGTTTATAAGAATAAATTTTATTGCAAATAAGAGCATGTCTACTAAAAAGGATCTTTGTGATAACATTGTATAAAGTGTTGATAAGGGTAACATTCCTAAATAAATGTATCTCATTAGTATTTTACATCTTTGGAATTAGAGTGAGGAATTTAGAATTTATGCCATGATGAAGATAGACCCCTTTGAAAAAATTAAGAACAAGGTTTCAAACATCATCTCTAATGATCTCCCAATAATTATAAAAAAAGAAATTGGTATAGCCATCAGGACCTGGGGAGCTGTTTGACCAAAGACTGAAATCTGTATCCTTGATTTTAGGTTCTAAAAAAATGGAGACAAATATATTATTACCCTTCTAGTTTACCAATTTGGGTATAATATACTATATAAGGGGGCAATGGTAGAAGCTTAATTAAAGATATCTTCATATTAAGAAATAATGTGCTCAGAAAGGTCCAGTCTATTGTCCAGAATTTTGTCTCCTCTTTTTATAAAAGCAAGAGGCCTAAAAATTTTCTGAACTCATTGAATATTTTTAAAGTATTTGGTATTTCTATCCCTATACCTGGCCAAATTTTCATTGAAATAATCCTTTTTCCTAGAATCTCTAATATTGAGCAAATTATTATGTTCAAGAGTCATCTCAGCTTCCAAAGAAACATCACGAGATATATCTACATGGGTACACTACTCTTGAAAAAACCTATAAGAGGCTTCAATATTGGAAATGTGCTAGTAAAGATGACTGAACCTATACATACTCTAGATTTTAGGATTTCCCATGAGAATATTTATTTTAAGAATACATGATAAAACATTCCTCTTAATACCTACCATACATCAAACTTCCCAGAGAATCTTATCACATTCAGGATGAATAACCCAAGATTTATTAAATCTAAAGGGGAATGATGATTTGATGACCTTGATTGATATATCTATCATAATAAGGTGATGATCAGAATTTAGCTGGGATAAAAAAATATAAGAAATAGAATCCTATGAACGTAAAGAGAAGTCATTAACAAAATCCATGAAAGTTTTACTAGCCACCATACCATTAAGGTGCCTTCTATACCAAGTAAACATTTCATCAACAAGATTTACTTCAATAAACTCATTTTTTTCAATTCAACCCTTAAATTTTCTAGAAGAAACAGAACAAGTTGTAGGACCCATTGTTTCATCAGAATTAAGAATCGTGGTAAAATCCCAAATAATTATCCACGGATCATTAATAATACATTTCAGAGAACCAATTTTAGCCCAAATAGATCTTCAATCCGGATAACTATTATTAGTATAAATGAATGAACAAAAAATGTTTTATTCCCAAATCCAAAAGAGAGCAAGTAACGTGTTTATTTCTTGAATCGGCCAAGAGAGGATCAGAAAGCGAAGAATGATCCAAGACCCAAAGATTATTGACCACTGAAAAACTCATGTTCACTCCATGTAAATTAAAACCCATATTGTCCAATCTATCATGACAATTATAGTAAACTATTTTGGGCTCAACAATCCCAATTAAAACAGGTCTGTGAAGCCTAATATGAAGCCTGAGAGACCTTATTGTGGCTTCTTTAGCTATGCCTTGGAAATTCCAAAAAAGAATCCTCATTTGAAGACCACTTTGTGGTGAACCCGTCTCTTATTCCCATCCCCCACATTATTTTTAGTAATTTTAGGAGGTCTCCCTACTTTATTCTTTGGTAACTCAAGAGATTGAATTAGACTAGAAATGTCTACAACTAATTTGGACTTATTTTACTACTCTTGAGGTGGAACCAAATCCACATTTCCATGTTTTGAGATGCAGAAATAGAAGAATCTTTTATTTCATGCCAAGATTACCTAGGGTCAAAGATTTCTTGTGATTGTGTAGTAGGAAAATAAATCTAATCCTTTCCAGATTCACTAAATCCAGACTGTAATTACTGGGGGCGGTGGAAATTATTAAAGGAGTATAATATCTAGAGGAAATGATGTCCTCTTCTGTGGATATGTTTAATAGGACCTTATCAGTTCTGAGATTAAGAACAAAATCTATATGTCTGGAAAAATCATGTTTTCAGGAGGGGAATTCTACACCAAAGGGAGGCCTACAGAGGACCCATGAGGATGCAAACTCATGAAAAGGTCTATAATATACATAGAAAAAGAGGTGGAGATTGATTCTTCCTACAAATTTCATTGCATACTATATACATGTTTTGTTATTCCATGAGAGATATGTAATGAAATTAAACTATCATCAAATTATCCACCAGATTTCTGTAGAAAAGTGTGGGGGTAGGGATCAGAAATGGAATTATCTTCATCCTAAACAATATCACCATAATATTTGTCTAGGGTGACTCTATGAGAGGGGCGAAGATAATGAGGATCTTTTATCATGGTATTGTTATCAATAACAAACTCAAGGGTAGGCCCTTTGTTCATTCAGGAAATGATTTCATCCTTTAAATTATTTCCTTTAGAAGGACCCCTAACATTCTTTTGAATCACCCTACAAGATTCAATAGAATGTCCTACAATTTTTCAAAAATAATAGAATGGGGTAATTTGCTCAAACTAAAACATAACTTCAATTCTTCGTTCATTTTCAAGTAAAAAAATGGACTATGGTTGTTTAGAAGCAAAATTAACGTCCACTAGAATTCTAGCATAATGACCTAAATTTCCTTACAAAGTTTTTGATCTATATTTATAGGGGATCCAAAACAAGAATCAATATCATTTAAAATTTTCAGATTCCAATACACCATATTTAGACCATGAAGCCTGATCCAAATTTGGCATTAGACTGTTTTGGATTAATAGGATCAAAACTACAATCCCACTAAGAGATTCGAAACAGACCTAGTTTAAGATGAAGATTACCTATAGACCGAGCCATTCGCATGTCATCATCATTCTAAAAAACCAAATAGAAATAACCCTTACCAATGGGGATGAGTTTCCAAGCTCTTATACCCCAACAGATAGAAATTCGATGTTTGATGTTAAAATATGAGCAAGGCTTATCCTTACTGGAGAGTATGATTCTTCCTTGAAGTGAGAATTTGTAAAGCTTGAAACGTTGTTGCAGTGCATCAAGATAATCCCCCACCGAGAAATAACTGTCTTCCAATTTTTTGGTAGAAGAGGTATTAGTAATATCCTATTTTACCGGATCTTGAAAACCTGATGGGGCTTCTGCGAAGGAAACACTAAACTTTCAAAGCGAAGGAGCATCAACAATGCCATGAGAAGAATGACTCAGATCACCCATGAAGGCGAACCCCCATTACATATTTAACAAATCCATACTCAAGTGAATGTGATTAATCTAAGAAAGACTCAATTATAATGAATATAATCACCTCTCTTTGCTCCTAAACAAGAAGCTATCTGCAGATCCTTCCATTACCATCTCCACCGTAGAGATAATTGAATTGAAATTATATTAAAAATAAAATATATATTAATTTAAGTACCAAAGAGTCAAAAAAAATTGAACTATTAAAAAATAATATCATGAATTACCAGAGTAGAATAAAATTAAATGGTATTATTCGGAAATGGTCAAATAATTTCCTAAACTGATATTAAAGAATAAACAATCTCATTTTTAACTAGATTGTGAAAATAAACATTAATATAATCATAACATTGATGTGAAAATTAATGTATCAATAAAATATGTTATTCAATAGTAAAATCAGTTAAAACATGTGGATATACAACATGAGGTAATCAGAATTCATTATACACATAATATTACAATGACATAATCAATTAAGTTAATATTTACCCTAATAAATTAAAATTGAGTTAATCAATCCATTACCTAAAACTTAATTCTTATTATCAATGTTTATGCTAATATATACTGTGTTTAAAAATTATATTAACTTAAAAAATTAGAATATTACAATTTATAATATCATAGGTGATCATTTTATTAAATATTATCACCCATTCGATAATAATCATTCATTATTTTTAATGTTTTGGGTGATAATTTCCTTGTTCTCTCATGTATGTTTTTTATGGAAGATCCATTTATTATGAATATATATATATATATATATAATATCCATGATAAAAATCTTGAAATTGATATAATTTTTTTAATCAACAATACTTTGAAAACCAATTATTAATGATTGTTATGAAAAATAATGTATTTTATGATCATGGAGATGGTATGCCTTTCAAACACATGAGTAACATTTTATATTTTTTAATGATAATTATGGAAAGGGTGTAATTAAATTTTATCCTTATATATTGATAATAATATCATATATAACATATTTTTTCTTTAGTTATACTTATACATATCATTTATGTGGCGTTGTGATGAAAATAGAGTCACATTGTTTCGTGATGTTGGTTGTTCACACGTACATGAATGATGTTATCATCTTTAAGTGTAATAAATAAAAGGATATATTATATTTTAAGAGTGATTAATATATAATTAATATCATAAATATTTCTTATAAATCACTCATAATTATTAACATTATTCCTTATTATCTTCCATGTAAATTTTTAGGGAAAGACGAATCAAATCGCTTCGTGAGGCGGTAGTCTGCCGTACAAACGAGCGACATGATAGTGTATACTACGGAATAAAAAGTAAAAAGGTATATGGGATATAATGAATATAGTGAAAAATATATATATATATATATATATATTATATCATATATATATTTTATATCCATCTTAATAACCAACCCTGAAAGGTGGTAATGGAAGAACGAACAACATCGATTTACGAGGTGATAGTACATCAAACACACACAGATGATGAATTCAAACCCCATTTGATAGAAGTGAAGATTTTTTAATTCTATTATTATAAAAAATTATAGTATATGTAAAATAATTTGTTTATTATTTAATTATGTTTTAGTAAAAATATAATTAGGTGGAGAAATATGTAAAATAAAGATGATAGTTGTAGAACCTTACCTCATTTTCAGGTATTCCCCTAAGGTTATCACTATATTATTCCTAGGACAAATTTACAGTAGATAATTGTTTTATTATGAGGTTATATAACTGGTTATGTGAATTGTGTCTATATTTTTTTTTGAAAAAATGGATTTAGTTTTGTGAAGAAGGGGTGGGGAGAGTGAGTTCACTATTATAATTGAGGAGGAGTAAAATTATACTAGATTTTCAAAAGTATTCATTATTGGAAGGTCCAAATTACATAACATGCCTCTAAACTAAGTCAAAAATGGAGGTTAATGCTTATATAGATAAGAAAAATCAGAAAAAAAACAAAAAAAATACACATTTATCTTGTTATTCATTAGTCAAAATGTTTACTCAATTATACCCTTTTAGTTTTTTACCATCATAACTTTTTTCTTTTTATATTCCAAGGTAATTTATCCTATAATACTAAAATTAAAATAAAATTTTTATATAAAATTTTTATATTTATTCATAATATTATATCTAGTTTATTAAATAAAATTTTTAGTATTTTTTAATTTTTTAATACAAATGCATGTAATGCACAAAACCCTACTTTAACATTAATTGTGATAATTAATTTTAAATGGTTTCTCTAATCATTATGAAAAAAAATTAAGTTGAACATATTGTCTATTATATATTATTACGATTCTAAATTCTGAATCCATTTTTAAAATTCAACTCACATAGTTTGAATAATTTAATTTAATATTAATCATATCGGCGTGATGAGAAAGTAGGTTTTTAAAGTTAAACGTTCAAAAGATTGAAATTTTTTTTAGATTCGAATTAAAAATTAAAATTTTCCCAATTACCAAATTTGGATAAATTTATATAAAATTGAAATATTTGTTACTTTAAAACTAATGTATAATATAATTTTAAATTCTAAATTATTGAAATGATGAAGCAATTTTGAATTAAAATTCAGTATATTTCACTATCCATAAAAATTAATCTTATTAGAAAATACCAAATACTGGCCATTTGAAAATGTTTAACTTATTATTTCAAAAATTTATTTTATTTTATGAAATTAATTTTCTAAATTTTTTTAAAATTAATTATAAATTATGCTCGTAAAACATGACTAAACTATCTTTTAGAAAAAATATAGTTTTTATAAATAATTTCTTTTTTATTTTAAATGATCCTTATTTTACCTATAATTTGTAGATCAATAAAAATGATTAATATATATATTTATTTAAGTTATTTAATCATATTCATATTGTAAATCCCAATAACTAAGCGATAACTATCATATTAAATAATAATATATATAGAATATTTTTTCTAGTAAAACATGGTCTTGAGTGCAACATAAGCTAACTCAGTGTTTCATGTAATTAAACCTAAATAATAGACTGAATTTATCTAATATAGTAATATATCAAAAAGTATCATTATTTTATACCCCTTTACATGGTTTCTGTTTCATGTCACGTATGCTATTAAATAAAATATAATTTCTTTAAATTTCAGGGTGTTACATAACTATAGGATTATGCATGCTACATAATGCTCATCTAGGCTTTTATTAGGGACATTGTATCCTAAATAATAGAAATTTTGGACTCAACTGTGTGATGTAAAGGTAACAATAATTTTTTTGGTTACATAATGGTTATTCCTAGAAATAAAAAACTAGAAATTGTAAGTGGACACTATTTAAAGGCAACTATATGACCATGAGACCTATAAAAGGGTCATAACAAATGTAATAGACTTGTGTATGAGTTTTTTCAAGCCTGTGGACCATTAAACACAAAAAACCATATAATTTTCACTGTACATTTTTCAATAAAGTGTAAAGGTATGTATCAGACATTACATAAAGTTCATTTCCATATATTTCAAAGGTCATCCAAACCATATTATTTCATATAAAGATAACATGATTTCATGTGAGATCTGTGATAACATTGACTACCAAAATGAGATCAAAATATTTGTAGAACAGGATAGATAATGTTACTCCATTTTATGTGATGGAATTTTTATTATCCTATGATATAAATAAAATCCATTTAAGATCATGTGTAGTACTTTCATGGATGGTATGGAATGGAAATATGGTTTATTCAAATGTGGTATAGATAATCATCATAAGAAGAAAACATCATTCCATATGAAATATAATATCTTTTATCCAAAATATTTTTAAATTTTTTTTATGCGTTTATATATTTTCATATGACTTCACAAGCCATGAAAATTTAAATTTTGTGGAAATTTTGAAATGACTTAATGGTTTCATATGACATAAAAATTATATATTACTTACAGGAATAAGGAAATATTTATAAGCCTAAATAATGATAAAGTGTTCTAAAAATTTATTTTCTAAATTGGAAATGGTATCAGATGATGCATTGATCACTAATATTCATTGATTAAACATCACAATAAATGTGAGTAATTGTGATTCAAGCAATTGAGTTTAGAGTTATGACTGGAGAATAAGATTGATTTTGAGATCCTTTATTCTGAAGTAGAGATCACTACCCCAAGATGATGATGATGGTGTCTGAAAATGTGTAATGAATATCATAAAGGTAAAGAATTCATACTTTAAACCCCACACTATTTTATAAGTCATGTTTATTATAAAATGAAGATGAAATTTTTATGTTAGTATTTTTATGTGGGTTTCGGTCGTCACGGTGGTCATGTGAATTAAATATACTTTTAATAAAGTGAAAAATGACAGAAGAATGTTGAGAAACCCATTTAACCGAGTGTTTCTGGTGAGAAGAACACCATTGTGAAATGATGATCAGTTTATTCAATGGTGCATTCAATAACTGGAATTTTTATTTCTCACATTAGAGTTGGATGTTGAGTGTTGTACTTTTCATAAATGAAAATTTAGAATACACATTGGTATATATTTTATGATTATTTTCAGAAGTTTTTTATAATAAAAGTACAACATGGGGGAAAAATTCCAGGCTACATGTAGTTTTTTTTCATTATTAAATAATATAATGATTCTGTGAGATTTTTGGAGATGTTGAGGATATGATATTTCCAATACTGTAAAAAGGATCAGTGATTAAGTATTGAATAAATTTCAAATGAGATATTATCCTAGTTATAAAATTTATTAATGTATGAATATTTTGGGGAATTAAAGATACAATAAAGAATAACAATATCCACATGGTACAATAAATGTACAAGATTTTTGGAAACTCAAAAACTATATTCATACATCAGTGTGAATATATATATATACATGTTATGATGAAGAAAAATAGGTGTGTATGACTCTTTTATTATGTTACACCTACTTTGAGAAGATAAACATGATATATTTCTTGTAACTAATGATAATACATATATTTTGAAGCCAAAATTGAGGTAAATTTTTTTATACATAAGATATTACATCAAACAATAGATAAAATATCTTTATATGAAGAAAAAATAAGTGAATAAGATATTACATATTCTGATTATAATAGAAATAGAGTGCAATTAGTCGATGTAAGTGGTCATATCAATGTGTTGAAGAAGAAGTAGAAGATTATTCTATGATTTCATCATAATGTAGAAAAATATTAGGAAGAGATGAATAATTTACCTAATTAATTTCTATTATCCCTAAGACTCTTGGTGATTGATAACCACTATGATTAAATATCATTTTGAAACTATGTAGAGAATAATACTTACATTTATATGTATTTATAGATCATTATTTCTTGGTTGGGTACATATTATTTTGTTTGAAAAGGAAAATTGATAAATTAGTGTTTCTTGAATAAAGAAATCCATTTAAGAATAGGTTCTTCAATTCTAATTAATTACCATAATTATCTATTGTTTCGGGTATTTACCACATAATATCAATGAAGTGAATGGTAATTTCCTAACCATTATGTTAAATATAAGACAAAAACTTATAATAAAGATAATATTATAGTGATAATGAATTCCATGACCTAAAAGTGTTTTAGAACAACAAGTTGTAGGATTTCTTGGAAAGGTATGAACATTGTAAAAACATCTTCCTTTATTCTTCTCATCTATTGAGAATTTTCATATTGAGGTGAGGGTCACACATGCATCAATAAATCCTTAACTCCTAAGTGAGGGTATATATTCTATAATACGTGTGGATAAATGAAAAGAAAATAAAGCCTTATGACTATGAGACACCCAATTTACCCCCTCTTAGGTGTCTACATGATCCATTAGGCACTACAAGTGGTATCAAAGTGTAGGTATTAAAATTATTGGATCTATTATTTTTGTCTAAATTTTTTATCATGATTTACATGAATTAAATTTTTTATGGATATTTATAAATTAATTGGAAGAAAGAAAGAAACTCTATCTGAATAGAATCATACCTGAAGTTTTTTTTCAAACACTCTTAAAAATATAATGAAAATGGATGGAAATATGTGGAAAAAGATTTCAAAAAGGGATAAGGATCCATCAAAAAAAATTTAGATCAATGTGATAAGTGTTGTGATTTAAAATCTATTTAAAATGAAAATTTTCAAGAAACCAACTAATTATATAGAGAGTATTAATAATATGACTCTATTAGAAACTTTGAATACTTATACATTCAATTTTTAAGGTATGTGAATAATTTTCCTAATAAAGTAGTTTTATATATACTTTTTTTCAATGTATGTGTTGATGGTAACTCAAAATTAAAAGAATAATTTCAAGAATTAGATGATACTATAAGTATAAAATTCAAAAATAGATATTCTATTATAGAAATAGTTTATTTAATTGAAAAATTTAAGTCCCTTTGAAATGAACATGTTTCCAAAATTTAACTTTTTTGGGAGATATTATTTTTGAGATTTAAGTAATTTTTTTGATGAAGTAATCCATGTAATAAGAAAATATATAGAATATTGGTAAATCTCCATAATAAATTAGTACGATTCATTGATATTATATTTATACATTTAAAAATGAATTGGAAGTCATGTTAGGATAAGTTGAGTATGAAAGATATTCTCTCAACATGACGTTTCTTGAGCATTGAGTAATATGGAGAAATCATGAAAATTCAAATGTTGATACATAAAAAACCAAGGAAACTAGAGTTTCTACCATTAATGTTTCTATTTATTTTCATGACTCCAAAAAGGTTCATAGTTGTGGAAAAAATATCTCAATATCATTTTTATAATTATCTACCCAGAATTCAAGAAAAGGATACCCCATAAAACAAAAAAAAGTTGTTCAAGTACTGTTTACTCATCTACATTGACATGTTTTGAGATAAAATATAGACATAAAAGTGCGAAAAACATTTGTATAAAACCAACTAACACATCAATGATTAATTTTGGAATATATAATAAAAAACATGTCCCCTAGAATATATCAAAAGAGTAGTGTATCTACCCAAAAAATAGCATAATGATCCCTTTGGATGGATAACATCTACCCTAAAAAAGAACGAATTTTTTTTTGAGTAGTTCTGGTGTAGTTGGAGGTTTTGAAAAATGGTAATCAAATTTTGGTATAATACATCAACCTATGAAAATTATAGAAGGCCCTAGTTTGTAATGACCTAAACTTTTAGAACCTTTTATTTAATACCATCTTCAATAAATTATGTCAAACACCACACCGAACTAATGAAATTCTAGAATGAAATATACCACGACAGATTAAAATTATAGGAATTATATAGTCAGTAATTGAAAAAATATAATAATAGATTAAAATAATTACTGTCCATTTCATTAATTACTATTTAGAAAGGATTTATTTTCAAGAACCAATAAAAATGTATTTTATTTTTCCTTTTTAAAATAAATTGATCATTATTAATATTTTTTTATAATTGGAAATATTTATATTAATAATCAAATATTATAATATAAAATTTTATAGAAATTTATACGAAATAAGATAACAAACAGTTGAAATATTAATAGTTTATTATTTATTTATATATTGATTTTCCATTTTAAAGCTAATTTATAAATGATAAAATTAAAAAATTAAAAAATTTGAATTATTATTAGATTATTAAATTAAATATTTTCATTGATTAAAATTTTGAGTTTTTTAAACTAATATATTTTTAAGTGAATAAGAAAAAAATTCTTATTTTCTAATACCATCACTTTTATGAAAATATCACAACACAATAATTAATTAAAATTAATTGAAACTTTTTTATATAAAAATTAATAATTATAAATTAAATTAAATATTTTAAAAAGATTTTGTTTAATTTTTTGAACACTTTTTTATTCTTTAGTAATATTGAGTGATTTTTCACTCTAAAAATGTTTTAGTTGATTTATATTTGAAATTAAGTTTAATCAATTCTAAAAATTAAATATTAAAAATTAAATTCTTTTTTTACCTAAATGTTTTTTTATTATATAATAAATTCAATTACCATTTTAGTAATAAATTTATTATTACTTGGAATATTTTTTATTACAAATAAAATGATAAACTAAAATTTTCAAAGAATTATTTTATTAACATTCTGTAATTTAATATAATAAAATAAATTAATCACATTGAAAAAATGGATCTAATTTATTTTCTAAACCAATATATAATAAACTAACACTCTTACAATATAAAATCATTAATTAATAATATTATGAACTATTAATGGTAAAAATAATATTTTTCTATAATTTTTTTAATATATTAATTATTTTATTGAAAATATTATTTTATCTTTTCTGTAATTTGAAATAAAATATGTGAAGGATAATTATTGTTCTATGTTATACAAATTTTTTCATAAGGGTAAGATAATGTTTTTTTAAAATAATAAAATACGATTGTTAATATTAGATTATAGTGGAAAAAATGATGGTGGTAAAATTTAAAAATCAAGTAGTAAAAGGTTAAAACATGTTAAAAATATGTGATAAAATAGGTGGAAGAGGATTTATAAACCTTATCACAGTCCAAACTATAATATTTATAACTTTTTTATCCATTTCCTTTGGAATACTGTGATTATATTACTGAAAAATAATTGGTGATCAAAAAACTTCTCCTTTCAGCTATTATAAAAGAGGATGACTTACACCATATAAAGATAACTCATAGACATCAAAAATTACTTTAAACCACACCAAAGTTTCCTCTAAAATAATTACCTTGAACTACTTAAATTACATGTTCCACAGAAGTTACCGAAGGCCTTTATTTCCATAGAGAATTTCAAGAAAAATGATCAAGGTACCAAAGTGAGTATTACTGAAACCTTATCTTTTCTTCTTAATCATTATCCTCACCACATACCAAAACCATAAAAATATAATCAACCAAAAATAATTATTTTAATTGTCTGTTTTTGTATTTTTGTAATAACCACTATTTGTTTGTTTCCATGTACATAGATAAACAAAAGAACATTGGCCGTGTGTTGTGTGGACTACCGAACCACCAAGTAACATGGTTTATTTTTCATATTTAGTTTCATTCATAAAAAATAACCTAAAATGTGATTAAAAAAATAAAATCTTTGAATTATATAATTTAAATTAAATTATAATGATATTACAAACTTCTTAAACCATGCTCATTCTTCACGATATAACATATTGATGTATATGGTTAGTTTTACCACCTACTTGAATAATGTTGTAAACATATATAATTAATGAAAATGGGAACATAAATACTTCAAATTTTATATATAAATATGAAAATATATTTGTTATTTTTAGAACCTTTTTTAAGATTTTAAATTACTATTAAAATATCATCCTAGATTGCTAAAATTGCAAAAATATTCCATCACCGATTCAACTTTCATGAAAAATATAAAATAAGTACATAATAAATAAATAGAATATGATCATTTATGGTATATATATTAAATTAAATATATCTTAATAAGGTTCCAAATAATGCATCCAATAAACATTATTTGATTATTCTACAATTTCTTCACACACATAAATAAACATTAAATTTGGATTGGGGTTCTTATATCAATATTTTCACCCCTTGATTCATATTTAACATAATACATAATTATATCCTTGGAAACGTTTAGTTGATTAACATTTTATATTTTGAATAATTATTCTAATATATTTCATTATATTAAATTTTTTAATGAACATTATTTCCATAATGTGGTTTTGAATTAATAATTTTAAAAGGTGGAACATGTTTTTTCTCAAATTCAATTATATGAGATATGTTGGTATTATAAACATAATTTTTCTATATGGTGTATATTTTCACTATTTTAATTTTTTTTAAATTAAATATATTTTATTCCTGGTATTATTTTGAATATTAATCTCATTCGATGTTATTTAATTAAAACATTACTCAATCCATAACAGGTTTCTCAGATCAAATTCATTATCAATGATTCATAGATAGTCTTCATAATTATCATATTTTATAACCATTTTATTTTTATGATTCCTTTTATCTATGATATTCTATCTCTTTATCAAGGGAATTTATTTATTATCATTTATATCATCTTTATTGAGTAAATAACTTCTCAGATAAATTTTTTGAATTGGAAAGAGCAACACCTATTATTTAGAATATTTCATTTCCTACATGCCTAGATTTATTTTCCTCATAACGTTCACCTATAATTTTTGGAACCATTATATGGATTATTTTATATGAACCTCATAATTATATTTATATATTTCAAAAATATAAATATAATAAATTTTTTATAATGTGGGATTTCATTATAGGTATTTCATAATTTTTTAAAAAAGGTTTTTATCTTTCAAAAATCATTTTTTATATATTCCAATCCACGTTTTCCCAATAAAACCTTTAAAATTTTTAAATATTAATTTTTTTATTATTTATTATGAATTAATAATTTAATAAATCTCAAAATTTATTAAACCTCTCTCTTTAAAAATTGATTTTCATAATAAACTAGTGAGTTTTTTTGCTTAGAAATAATTTATATATATAATGAACAAAAATTAGTTGTTATTTGTTTCACAAGGATGAATTTTCCATATTTTTTATTATTCATTCTTATAGTTCATGGTTTTAAAAATTTATTTTATTAAATTAATCTATGATATCCTAAATTGGGTATAATGTAAAAGGTTAATTTTTATGAAGTTATTAAATGTAAATTTTGACTATTCTAATAAAATATTCCCCATATACCAATTTATTCACAACATGTGTTTTCATAATTGAGAAATTTCATATTTTTTTTAAATAACAACTCCAAACCTTTACTCTTAGATATAGTGCTAAAAACATGATATTTATATTTTTATATTTGATACCATTGAACATGGGCCAATTTATTTATCCAAAACATACAATATAAAATAAAAATATCAGTTCACTTACATACCCCAATGATATTAAGGTTTAGCATTTTAATTAATTAGAAATTAATATCAAATTAAAATTCCCATGTCTTTGAGTGAGATTTTTTTACACTATACCATGGCTTTATTTTTAAAAATTAAGCCTTCTTTATTGTTCTATATCATTCTTTAAACCAATTAAAATCCTTGGAAAATGTGGTATAATCACAAAAAAATTAGTAAGGGAAATAAAAGGAAAGAAAACAATTATTCCATTTAAAAACCATGATATCATAAAAGATAATTTTCATTTATCATAATAAAATTGATATTTAATAATAATTTTCTTAAACATGAAATGTGGTTTACTGCCGATAGTTTTTTAACAAAACACATTATAAGAAAATCTAAAGTAAAAATTATAATCATGAGGGTTTGTTATAAAAAAGCGGAAACTTTGAATGTATTTTTCATAAAAACAAGCATTTTTATAATAAAAATGAATAATCATTTCACTAAACACATGAAAAAATAATTTACCCTATAAAATCATAAATTTACATAAAAAAGTATTTGCATCAATGAAAATTCCCATGGGAAACTTGGGACATTGTCTTTATATAATAGTAAAAATGACTCCTAAAAATTGAATAACCTACCCAATAAATTCAAATAATGTCCTAGTAGAAACTTATAATTTATAAAATATGGCCCTCTACCTAATTAACTAGGGAACTATATTGGGTTCACCCATCATCATGAGCTATATCAGGCTCACACATCACCTGATCTAATTTAAAGGAACCATAACATAATTATAGAAGAGTAATACTTTCATTTTTTCATTATATTAAGTGAAATATAATTTTGAACCCATAATAATATTTTTTTCATAAGATAATGCTTTATTTATTTTCTTAAAACATAATTTTCAAAAAATAAAATACCTAGAACAATGGAATGTAGGGTTTTAATTTGAATAAAACATGGAATATTATGAAGGAATGTAAAAAATAATATTTTTTACTATGGGGGAAATGTCATCTACATAATATACATTAAAATATAACATTATATTATTACATATGTAAAAAAATTAAAAACATTCTATATAAAATATAGAAATATTTTCATTTGGAAAAATTTTAAATAAAAAAATAAGAGACATAAAATTCCATCTGAAAATAATATGTTTATTTATAGATAAATTCATAAAAATGATTCTTAATAATATGGACATTAAATAATTTTTTTTAGAATTGAAATCTTTAAAACATTTTTAATGAGGTTTCAATGTAATGTTTCCCTTATGGCTTTCATAAATTTTGAAACAAAATAAATCTGAATAAGAGTTCTTGAAATAGATTTAAAAACCACTCTATTTATTCAAAAGGGAATGATAAAATATATCCATAAGAAAATAAAATTATTTAATTTTATAATTTATAATTTTCATATCATGTTTACATTTTTTAGAGTTATATTCATTACAAGGATATTATTTATGTTCTCTGTCAAATAGAAAAAAAATTTATTTTTTAAAATGATATTTTATGCTTTTATTTAAATGTTTTATTTAAAAATTATATAATAAGA
The DNA here is from genome assembly GCA_963277665.1 of Viscum album. Lineage (NCBI taxonomy): Eukaryota > Viridiplantae > Streptophyta > Magnoliopsida > Santalales > Viscaceae > Viscum > Viscum album. Next base: position 741,409,567 of record OY728137.1, read on the forward strand.
ATTTAAAAATTTAATTTCATTTTGGAATTAGTAATTTCAAAATTATATTATGATGAATTTTTGATAATTTTATGAAAAGATTGATTTTTCAATGAATAGTGAAATGTATAGGCTTTTACTGAAACATATACTTTATTTTAGATTATTTAAAAGTTAAAGTCTATTTTGGAAGAGTTATTAAATTTAATTAGTTTTTCATTGAATTTAAATAATAAAATTATTTTTTAACTAAATTTTATATATTAATTTAGTATAAAAACATTGAATACATAAAAAAGTGCATTTTTATAGAAACACATTTTCATCAAGTTTTCCCTGTTTATTTTTAAACTAAATTCTACCAATTCTGAGATATAATTATTTACAAATTAATTTCAAAATTTTAATCAATAGTTCTAATTTTTATAAATGGTTGCCTTTATATTTTTGGTCAATATGAAAAACAACCTTAGTAATTTTTTTACCACAGTAGTGGGTAAAGTTGGTAATTAAAGAGAAAATAAAATGATAAGCACAACAAAATAAACCTGACCTTTTCATTAATTTTAATTTTTTGGTATATTTAATCCATAATATTCTAGAAATATAATGTATCACCATTTTTGGGATCTTTGGACATATTTTTTACCTTTATAATATTTAAGTGAATATAAAGCCAAAAATGTCACACTTCTTCTTTTAATAATTTGAATATTTTTAACATGGGGATAAATAGAGGAAATGTTAATTTATTAATAATTATTTTAAAGGTAAATTAATATTTTATAATGACATTTAATTTTTAATTATTATTGAATAAATAATTTCCTAAATATTTTATACAACACGGAGGGAGTAATTATTCAATTAATAGAGAAGTAAAATAAATGATGTTAAAAAGTTAAAAATAATATAATTTGAATGGAAAAATGTGTATCACTATTTTTTAGATAAAACTGAAATATTTTTTATTTATTTTTCATTTGATTCAAATTAATTTATTTTTCTGAGGTTACTAATGTCAATGTAAATGTATAGTGCTAAAATTTGAAATTAATGATATTTTATAATAACTGAATTAAAATGTATTGAAATATAATATTTGACTGAGTAAATGAGATATGGTTTATGAAATTATGCATGGTCCATTTATTATCGATGTTTCATTTTACAGTTATTATAGTAACCCATTAAAAGTAAATGATTTTGATATCTCTGTAATTGTAAAAAGGGTTAACGAATTGCTAAAAAGAAAAGATAAGTGCTAAAATGTGATCAAGCATGTAAAATATTTATTGAGTGAGATTATTTCAAATAATACATGTATATTCTTATAATTTTATCAATTTATATATTTTTTATGACAAATTTAATTTATATGAATTTAATATATTATGAAATTTCAAGAGTTCCCCTCACCTCTCGTATAAAATGGAACCTCAACATGTCGTTTAGTCATACTTTAGAAGACTTTGGGTTTCGAAAAAACCTCTCTAAATCCCTTCCTTACATCCCTCCTAAAATCCCTTCATTTGTGTGTACAAAAAACTTCCACCTGAGGAACCACAATCATTAATTTTTCATAACCACTTATCATAAGCATTTATATTGATGGATTTAATATTTATATATTATATATATGAAATAATTATCATCATTATAATATAATAAATAATTATATTTATTACCTTTACTTTCAGTAAAAAATGGAAACTCCATTCCTATATCCGTGCGGACTACCACCTCTACGAAGTGATGTGATTCGTTTTTCAACACCACATCACTTAGATGATATATATAATTATATTTAAGTAAATAATATGGTATTTTTTATATAATTATCATTATTTTAATATAAAATAATACTTAGATTATATCAATAATTATAGTTGAAAAATGGGAACGTTACTAATGTGTATGTATGACCTAATGTCTCCATGATTGTAACATAGTTCATTTTTCAAAACCATCATTTATTATTGGGTTTAAAAGTTTAATTTATTTATACAAAGTATATATATTTTATGATTAGTATTCAAGAAATGATGAAATAATTACCACTTTTATCATAGTAAACAAACTGAAGTCATTTTAGACATATGTTTCAAATATTATCAAGGCATTCAGTGCGAACCTAAATGATTAAGTAATTTTATATAAAATGGTAGATAGTGAAATAAAATAAACGATAAACATGATAAGGTTTATTATTAATTTAAATAATGAACATATGTTTATTATTCCTGAAAATAAACAACGTACATGATGAGCTTGACTCAATGTAAGTATGTTTCTTTTATAAATTATCCTTTAAATTATCACTTTTATCTCTTTCTCATCTAGGTATACATTATTAATATTATTTATAGACGAATTTATATATACATAAAAAAATATGATGTGTAATTGATTTTTATTTTTTTACATTATTTAAAATATTTTCCAAATGAATCTTTTTACTGATTTTTTAAAATTTCTTCACCAAATAAAAAATAGTTGTTGTCTTTTAATCTATATGATAACAACATCTTTCCCACAACCATATCCATTATTTTATATTTTTTATTCAATTATTATATTCCTTATTTTATTCAAATAAAAACCCTACTTTCATAAGATCTAGTTATATTGAAATTATTTTAGTAATGAAATGGATATTTCTATATCCAATTTTGGTTTCCTATGGTTGAAAAGAATATTTTGAAAACTAAAACATTTTTTATGTTTTGATTATGTTATGGTTTATGGGAATTGTTTATGAATATTGTTGGTTCTATTATAAAATATCCATGGTTGTTTCTATGATATCCCTCCAAATCCTTAGGAAAATTTTATGTTTAAAAAATGATGGTTATTCCATTTTGAACAGTGAAGGTTAGTCCATTTATATTTGTGATTTTTATTCCATATGTAAGGGTGATATGAAAATTAAGTGTCAATTAACATATATGTTTCATCTATATTTTCTATGTGTTTTATATAATCTTATGACTTAATAAGTTAATTTAAATATCTTCTATTTAAAGTAATGTATATATAACTTTTAAGGAGTAATGCTTTAAATTTGTGAAAAGGATTTTATATGTTTTCATGATTTTAAAGAAAACAATATTTTTTTTATTTTTCAATTAAGATTTATTATGTAACGTATTATTAATATATTTGTTTAGAGAAATTTATTTCTTTGGTAAGAATTTTTTTATTTAGAGAACAATGTTTATTTTGAATAATCAAACATTATGTATATTTTTATGGACTAATTATTTAAATATCTCTTTTATTCCACTTTTTAAATTTTTTTTGCTCATTCCAAATTGCAAAAATGTTTTTCCTAGGTTATGGATGAGTAAAAACGAGGATTAGATCAAAATGAAAATTGGTAAGATGTTTCATAAAAATAAAAAAAATTCATTTTAGAATTTTTTTTATGAAAAAATGGATACTGGATATAAGTTTCCACTTTGTAATATATTGGTTTATTAATTAGTAGTTATTACATAAATTCCTAAATGTATATTCCTATAAAATATATAGGAATGTAATAGAGTGAATTATATGATAAATTCAGTAGATTATGTAATTTTTGTGGTTTATTCCATATTATTTGTATCAAATAAATGATTTAGATAAATTTTGAGTTTAGAATAATTTAATTAAATAAAACAAATTTATTTTAATTTATTTTTATAATTTTATACATTAGTATATTACTATATTTCATCATGTAAACTTTGGTTCTTAATAATTAATTATTATAGAGGAAATAATGAAGCAATTTTAGGAAGGAGAAAATAAGATTATATCAATCCAAATCTTTAACTCAAAACAGTTTATATAGGAACTGGGATATTTTTTTACTATGATAGATTAGTTTACGGATGGTATAAATTATGGTGGTATCCATTCTAGAGAGAAACCAAATCTACCATATAATAATATGTTGATAGTTGAGAATTTTATAAAAGACACCCTCCCAAATTTAGTGGATCGTTTGACACAATTGTATTTAAGGGGTGGATTAAATCCCTAATAATGTTATAAAATTTCATAGACTATTTATATCATCAAAAGGAAACACCTTTTTACCATTTTTAAGATGAATCCAATCAATGGAGGTCTTGCACATGAGCCTCAACCCGGTTGGTGAGGACTCGACATGTGCATCTAAGAGACCAGAGATCAAATCCAAGTGGAGTAGAATTTCTAGGTTGTTGTAGTAGTATTGTAGCAATAAATTAGTAGGAAATATATCAAGCACTATAGCATCCAGAAATATTGATCCATCTAGGCCTTTGGGCTACTATTTTGGTCCCCAAGTCCTACAAGTATTTTGGGCCAGTTGTTTCTCAAGGCCTTTGTGCCACCGTAAGGCCTTAAGGCCCCCCCAAGGACTATGGGCCACATCAATGCGGATGTATAGGTTAGACTACAAGGGAAAGGATTCAAATGAGGATTCAGGTCAGGTGCATTCACTAGAGCAGAGCTAATTGAAATTGGAAGAATGAGATGGTATGGAATTTCCATCGGTACCGGGCCTGTGCAACTTTTCATTGGAAAACTAGCCGACCAACCCTATAAAGGTGGACATAGAATATCACGACTTATGCTGGGGAGGTGCAGTACCAAGTTGTCTTATCTATGTGATCCCCTCTGATACCTAGGGGTTGTGGAATTTTCTCTAACCCTTTAGTCCGTGTAATGGTTCCACCTCACCCCTTGAAAAGTCAATTGTCCAAATAAAAAAAATGAAGGCCTTCAGGCCATTCCCACCAATCAATGGAGGTTTAGGGTTAAAAATACCAGAGAAAGGGAAGATATTGATTTATTGTAATGGTATGAGTTTAAGAATATTTTATTTAAGACATATATTAATAAGTATGTTCATCTTTTGATAGTAAAACCATTATTCAAGTTAAAATAAAATAAATAATATTCATTGGAAAAACATAAATTAAAAATCACCCATTTTTAAAGGTATGTACCAAATTATATATGGGGTGTTGATAGTAAAAATTATTATTTTTTATCATGATTAATTCCAATATATAAAAGAAAGTATGGTTTTTATTAGTTTAAATTTTATGATAATCTTTTTTTATGTTCAAAAGGTTGAAATATAGTTTTTGGAGGATTAGTTGTTCTATGAAAACAAGAATAAAATGAGGTCTCAGTGGATGTAATTGGTAATGAACCGTTCAAATAAATATTAAGGTAGGAAATTTATGTTTTTATTTTGTGATAGGTGTTGTAAAAATATCCCATTTTAATGTGCTATGAAATATTAGAATTAACTCAATTTTTTCTTGTTTGGGAATGTGGTTATGATCGTAATGAAAAATAGCTTGGTTGTGTTAAGGTTAATTTTTATAAGATGGGATTAATGTTTTGGTTAAATGTAGTAATATGCGTCATTTTGTATTTGAGTGTCTAAATAAGAACATGAATAAATGGATGCAACTAGACTATAGGGAATAATGGTGTGGTGGAATCCTTTACAACTTCTTTAGTAGATGTCGGGCCATCAAATTTTGTAGTAATATATATATTCTATAAGACCCCATGTTTTATAAATAATTTTTTTAAAAACAATTTAGATTTAATTGATTTGTAGTTATTACAACAATACCAGGTTAATATAGAGTTATACACAACATTGGGTTGTCTTGCACTACATGCAACACTTATATTAATTTCCTTATACATGACACCGAGTTTTAACAAAAAATTTGAATATTATTAATTTAGTTATTTAAACATGACAATTGTAAAATTCTAGTTAGGCTTAAGAAAATGAATATTAATAACTAATTTTTAAATATTAATTATAATGGTCTTAAATAAAGGAACCATATTCATAATAAAATATATAATTTTTTGTAATGCCATTATATGTTTTAAAAATAAAAATTTCTCAAAAATATGTTTTTATCTATTCTTTGAACATTAATAAAAATATTTTTTTGAAACTTTCAGAAATTTAATTTGATAAGATATAAAAAATTTCATTTTAAAATTTCAAAATTATCAGTGGGTGAAATGTTTGTATTTTTATGAAAAGTTGTTTTAATGAGTTCTGAAATATAATGAATTTTAATTGAGAACTATCTTTTAATATTATTTATTTATATAGTTAAATTATATTTTAATTTGTTTTTAAAATGTATTTGGTTAAATTTTGTATCTATTAATCCAAATCTGGTCATTTTAATCACTTTAATATAGAAATTGAATACAAAAACATTGTAAAAATTAGATATTTTTCCCTTTAAAAATCATATTTCTTAACAAGCCAATGGGATTAATTTTCAATTATTTTTTACACTTATGTGATTAGAATTTTGAATAATGGATTTTATATTTGTAATCAATGTAGTTTATTATTTATAATATTTTCAAAAAAATATTTTACGAAAGTTAATAGTGAATGTAATTAAAATTTAATTAGAGTGATTAAGGAAAAAAACAAGATTACCCTGTGGTTAAATATTAAAAATAAGTTGTTAAAAAGTCATAAAACATGTCCAAAATAAATTTTCTGGCGATATTTCTATCTTATAATTTCTAATATTTTAATGTCATACATTAGGGAAACTTTTTACATTTGGAAAATATAGGTGGGATTCTATCTTTAAAATATTTACTGCTTTGGTACTCACTTCCCTTATAAAATTCCTCCCCATATCCTTCTATATCCACAGCTATAATGCCCTTTTTTGGGATAATACCTATCCAAAAATCTTCATAAATTCCCAAAAATATTACAAGATTCCTTACTCTGGGTAGAAATAAAAACAGGGAAGAGATTTTGGTGAAAACTGAAAGATGATACCCAATGAAGAGGTAACCTTCATCATCAAACATATTTTTCTTTTATTTCTTCTTGAAACTCATTAAATTATTTTTATATAATGATTATTTAATATACATAGAAACTAAAATATAAATATATTTTTATGTGAATTTTAAACCCACAACTACACAAACTTCCATCAAATGGGTAATGAAATCATCATTCATGTGTTTGGATGACTACCGCCTCATGAACAAATGTCATTCTTTTCTCCATTATAACCTATCATGGTTAGAAATAATGATGAGAATACTATTTATATATTATATTTATTATTTTTATGATGTTATTATGACTATATAATTTTTATATCACACATAACATCATGGTTTCCATTTTTTAGTAATAATATAACATCATTCCTGTGTAAGACATACTACCACCTCGCAAAGAAAAGTGATTCATTATAACAATAAATAGAAGGTATTAAAGACGTTTTTAATTAAAATATTTGATATTTATAAAATAAAAATTATTCATTAATGATAACAGAATATATAATTTTTTTTTCTTTCAATCCAACATGAAAAAAATAAAACATTCATGCGTACGTATAACCTACTGTCCCAATGAATGGTGGACTTCATTTCCTATTTATAAATTTTATATATTATTATAAATATATATATATATACTGAATATATATGATATTTCTTTCAATAATTTCAATATGTTTATGATGAAATCATGATTAACATAAGAGAAAAAAATATATAATTAATCAAAACATTTATGAAAAAAATGAAGATGTTATTCCCCGAAACGTAACATTAACATGGAATTGTTAAAATATGAGTAATATAGCGTCTCAAGTGAATAATATGTGGTATTATATATAGGAATAGGGTTTTATATATTTCTAATAAACTTATATTTATTATGTAGGATGTTTGAACGAGTACAATGAGAGTCAAGACTTAAGGTAAGGGACTTATTACACCTTTTAATTTTGTGAGACACGTTCTGTATTGACCACCTATTTATAATATGAGATGTATATATTCCTTATTTATTTACTTTTGGATTATTTTAATTAATTTTTTTGTATTTTAATATTCATATGAGGATCTATCTTTCAAGTGGTTATGGTTTCATAGTTACCGAAGCAGTTAGGGAATTTTATCTAAAATTTCATTCATTAAGACACATATTATGTTATGAATCTATATTCTTTTTTGAGGTGTATATAGTACCCCAATGACATGTTATATAATGAATATACCTATTTAAATCATATTTTATTTATCATATAATGTTTTTCTTTCAAGTGTATTATCATTCAATGTTACAATAATGGTAAGAGTTTACTACTATAATCTCATCGTCTTTAGGATTATTTACTATTATGATATCACTGATGAAATATAATGTTCATCCCAAAAGTATTATCATTAATTTTATTATTTTGTATTTATTAATGATCTCTTCATATAATGTGACCATTTTTACACTCTTAATTACTTATGATAATAAATAAAATGTTTTTAAGAACATATATCTTAAGCATTTTCTAAGAAGTTTTTTAGAAACTCTTTCTATTTTTCTAAAAAATATTATATTACCCTTTTGTGATTTTTAAAAGAAAATTTTACCCACATTTCACTTTTTAAAAAAAGTTTTGAAATCAATCTTTATGTCGTTCCCTAAACAATTCCCATTTGTCATTTCCATAAAATGTGAAAGGAACTTTAATTTTAATTTTTATTGTATAGATGGAATTATCTACCCCCATGGCTGATTACATATTTGAGTATTACAGTATAATATTTTTTGTTTTTTCAAATAAAATTGTCTTTGAAATGTTTTATGTTTTAAAAAGTGTTTTCCTAAGTAGAAATGATATTTTCCTTCAGAAATATTATAAATGATCATAAAAAATTATTTTACAACTATGATGAAATCATATAATATATTTTATTAATAAATGGGGATATTATCCATGGAAACCATTACAACTATATATTTGAATGGTTTATCTTTAAGACGTATAGATTTTTATGAAACCTTTTTCCCATCCATGGGTTATAGTATAACAAAATTCTGGCAGAAACTGCCTATTTTCACAGGTTATGATATGAAAAAACGATTATGAAACCTATCAATTTTATACAGTTTATGATATGATAATATGTTAATAACACTGATTTTAATTCATGGGTTATAATATGATGAATTGTTATCATATTTTGGAACATATATGTGTTATTTCTTTATATATTATTGGTACTGATATCTCCCACCAATACATTGGGTAATTTTTTATATCTCATGAGATTAACATGACATTAATGGGTAGTTAACATTATTCAATAATACTGGGCTCAAATATTATGTGAAATCGGTTTTGTAATATAGGTAAGAATGATAAGTGATCCTGATTATGTAATCTAGGGATATAATGGAGAGAGATCCCGATTCATTAAATGAATATATCCCCTATGGTGGTCTTGAAATCAAGCCATCATAAATAGAAAATGGTTTTCCATGCTTCTGTGTATGCCCAAAATTCCATGTCTTATGATAATTTTATTCTCTCATGGATCATGTTCATTAATTTCCTTACGATTCATGTTTTATAAACAACCAATATTTATTCGATGATTCAATATTATAATATTTGATATTATTGTTTTTATTTTCAGGTGTTATAATCATGTTTTTGTATCCTTATTCTCATATTATTCTTTTCTATGTCCCCTTTTCCCCCTTAATGATCATCTGAGCTTATATTTTCTTATGTTTCCTTTCCTCAGGTTATGCAGAAACTTATTATGGATGATATTTTTATGAAGGGTTCTATTTATGAAGAACATAGTTATAGATGACATAGATCACCCACGAATCAGTGTTTATGTTTCCAATTTTCAAAACACACTATTCTATTACGGTCCTAAATCTAGTGTTTTGGTAATGTAATAAATATTTTGCAAAAATGATGTAATGTCTAGGTATGAATATCTTAGGTCACTATAGTGGGTATCAATGTAAAGGTTTAGAAAAACTTTGGAAACAAGGATGATAAAACTATTGTGAGATCCATAAAGAAATGTCTAAGGATATTTTTAAGGATGATTCAGAGTATATAAAAATTGCAAGGAATTGTGGTAAATGATAGTCCTAGTGGTTTCTTATAAGTATATCCGTGGTCGGATATAACATATCTATGTGGATATTGGACAGATGTACCTGGGGGTAACAATAAGAAACATTTTATTGAGTTATAATTGAAAGGGAATTAGTGAATGAAAATAAGCCTTGCTAGACACCTAATCAGACACTCATAGGGGATTAACTTTTAAAATTCACAAACTCAATATGAACAATAATTAAGTATTTAAATATTATATACCTATATATGATCCTATATAAACCTATGTTTTCATATATTAAATAATAATTCATAATTTAGACATACTATTAGTGATTTTCTTGATTGTGTGGCTACCCACTATGATTAGTTTTTCTCACTTTAGGATTTTTGGTTTTAGTAAATGTATGGTACTTAAAGGAACTGCGTTAATACTGAGTGAGATGGAAAATTAAATGATTTTTCTCTTAGGAACCCACAATTTATGGGAACTAGAAAATAATTAGTTTTCTATGATCACAAAACATTTTCAATGTATGAATCATGATGGTAATCCAAACATGAAAATGAAGGAATAAAAATCTATCGAGTACTTCATTAATAAATTTCCACATTCCTTTAGAGGGTTTTATGAATCAATAGATGGAAAAAATGGATCAATACCACTGAATAAATAATTATTTGTTCTCCAATGTTCGTAATATGGAAAATTAGTTTTAGATGTCTACCGTTTGGAAGGTGAAGCATATTAATGGTGGACCCTTATCAGGAATTTTTTTTAACTTGATGAAATGGACTCCATTGGTTGGGATGTGTTCAAGAAGTTATTTTTCTAATATTTACATTCTGTGAATTGTTCGTTTGAAAATGGAGAAGGAGTTTCTTTAGTTAATGAAAAAGGATGTTGAATCTGTTGGTACCTATGAGGAAAATTTTGCAATACTTGTGAGTTATGCTTCTAGTATTATCATCCAACTAGAATGTAAGTTTGATTAATTATTTATTAGATTAAAACCAACTCGTATGATTTTATTAGCCATGTGATATTTCAGTAGCAATGAATAGATTGTTAAATGTGAAATTAATGTGGAAATAGAAGTTAAAATTAAGTATCCATCTCATGATTTTGAAAATTAAATTAAGATAGAGTTCAAAGGAAAATTTAAGAACCATAATGTGAAGAATATTATATTTACTTTATGATTTAAGAGTTGGATAAAACCTGGAGGACATTTCTTTAGGGGGGAAAGTAAATATTTTAAGTGTGGAAGGGAAGGTCATCAAGAAATTGATTTCTGAAGTGGTGGGAATTAATTAAACAATGATGTGAATACAGAGAATTATGTACCTAATTTACTTCCCCAACAATGGTTCTTCAATTATAAAGAGAATGAGAATTATGCTAACTTGTTCCAAAATCTGAGGGTTAATGAGGATGATTGATGTCTGTGGCATATTATTATGAGGGAAATTAGGAAATATCATTTGATCAATATTTATGATGAGGGGTGTGACAATGACATGTTGAAATATTCACTTACCATCCTCTATAGATATACTAATATATTATTTGACACTATATTTACCCATTCCTACATATCTAAAAAATTTATAAGGTCATCGAGATTCCACCCAAACAATTTGACGTGTAACTATGAGTAAAAACCAATAATTGTACGACAATAGAATCTTGTGTCTATGATTCCTCTCTAGTTTTATTTTGTGTGAACGTGCTTCCTAGAAATCTTTTAATCCTTCACATGGAAAAATTTGAGGTCATCCTTGGAATTGATTAGGTTTCTCTAGATAAATACCACATCAGTTTTCAAAGAAGGGAAGTAACTTTTAGTATTCCAGAATAACCTATGATCTTCATTCCAAGTGACAATAATTGTTAACATCAAATTAATATTACTTTCATTGTATGGTTCTTAATTTCCTTCTAAAAGGCGTTATCATCTCAATTGGTTCTTAAAAAATTGAAACAACTCATATGGATACTTTTTTGGGATTTTATGATGTCTTTCCATAAGAGTTGTCTATCCTCACACATAAATGTGAAGTTCATTTCTCAATAGAACTCCTACCTGGTTCCACACCAATTTCAATGTCTTGCTTTGGAATAACGCCAATTTTTTTTTTGGAATCAATGTGTAAAATACAAAAAAATTAGGATAAGGGATTTATCCAGCAATGTGTCTCACCTTTGGCTGAAATTGTTATTTTTGTGAGAAATAATGTTGTATCAGTGTGATTTTCATTGATTTTTATATGCTGGACAAGATAACAATTCAGAACAAGTACCCTTTTCCCAATATTAATGACTTGTTTGATCAACTTTGTGAAGCTCAATATTATTACAAGGTTTCCCTTCATTCTGGATATAATCAATTGATAGTAATTAATGAGGATATACTCGAATTTGATAAAATTTTACGTGGTTGTATGAATGTGAGGCTAATTCCATTGAATGGAAGAGAAGGTTTGTTAGTGAACCTATTCTTAATTTTCCGTATATTAGAGAATGGTTTTTAATCTATAGTGATGCATCCAATAAGTGATTGATTTTCATTATTATGCAAAATGAAACTATTTTAGAGTATGATTTATGATAATTGGAGGTTCATGGTCAAAATTACCCATCTCATTATTTGGATTCAACTGAATTAATTTTAGAATTAAATATACGGTGGCATTTTCTTCATGGATAAATATTTGATATAAATTCAAATAAAAAATTTAAAAAACATATTCACCTTGAAGGAGCTAAACATGCACCAAATAATATTGTTATAGTTGATTAAATATTATGAATGCTCAATAAATTTCAACAAAGGGAAAGTGAACAAGGTTTTAGAATATTTCGACTGAAAGTGTTATGCATTCTTATCCAATATTTGGATTAAAAAGATCTAAATATTTATGGATTTGAAAAGGTTGAGTTTGGAAATCTGGATGGAAGGGAAATAATCTAATCTTTCTCAATTGAATATTATTCCATAATTATAAGTGAAGATTAATGTTGTGTAGAAGGAAGATGTATAGTTTCAATAGAAGGATATAAATGTTCCTTAGATTATCATTGATCATGGTGGGATTATAGTGTTTAGTAACCAAGTATAAATTTCTTTTGTAGAATAGATAAAGAAGGATTTGTGATAGTAAATTTATTGTTTTTCATTTTTTATTCATCCAAAAAGTAGGATGATTTATATAGACTTGAATGAGTAATTCTAGTGGGATAGAATGAAGAGAGATATTGAAGATTTTGTATCTTGGTGCTTGGTAAGGCATCAAGTTAAGGATAAAAGATAAAATTATAAAGGTATTTCTCATTCATTACCTATACCAGAATGAAAATGGAAGAATATAACCATGGAGTTTTTTCATTAGACTCCCCAAAATGACTAAAGAGAATAATTATTTATGGGTTGTAGTTGACTACCTAACTATCTTGTCCCAATTTATTTCTATTATAGAATACTTTTCTCCAGATCAAGTTTACTAGATATACATTAAGCATGTGGTATGGTTTCATCAAGTACCAAATTACATTATATCTAATCAGGATCCATGGATTAACTAAATATTATGGTAAAGTATTTAGTATGACTTTGTTACAGAATTGGGTTTTGGCACTTCCTATCTTCCCCAGATGGATGGTCAGTATGAAATAATAATTCAAAACCTAGAGGATATTATGATATCATATTCATTGGATTACAGGTGTTGTTATGATCAAAACGTTCCTCTAGTTTATTTTTCTTACAACCGTATATTTCACTCAAGAATCAATATGTCCCCTTATTATGTCTTTGATAGAATAAAATGTAGAGCTCAAATTTTCTAGAATGAAGTTGAAGAAAGAAAGATATCGAGGCTTGAGATACCTGAATAAATAATACATAGGGTTAGATCCGTTCAACAACATATCACGGTAGCTCAACAATGAAGGAAACTTTATAATGATAATAACCTATATGATACATAATTTGAAAGTAGTGATACAATATTTCAAAGAATTTTTCCATGGAATAAGGTTATGTGATTTGGGAAGAGAGGGGAACTAATCCCAAAGTATATCAAGCCCTTAAAAATTCTTGATCATACATGGACTGTAGAATATCTCTTGGTCATTCTAAAAAACCTATATTAAATCCATGTTGTGTTCTATGTATATATTTTGAGTAAGTAAATACCCAACCATTCACATGTATGGAACTCAAAGGTCATAGTGATGGAGCATGATGTTTCTTATAAAGAAAAACTGGTGGAGATTCTAAATCATACAAAAATGTTATATGAAAAAAGACCACTCACGCAGTCAAAATTTTGGGGAAACCCACCATTTTTAAGAATCTAAATGAGAATATGAGAATATTATGAGGAATAAGTATTATAATTTTATTATCAGAGTGATGAATTTTGATGGCCAAATTCATTTTAAGGGGGGTAGAATAGAAAACGCCCAGTTTTTATAATCTTTTTCTTTTATTTTGAATAAATAAAACATAATTGAGGGATTTCATTACACGATATTCCATGTAAAAAATTCCTTACACACAATCTTTGGTTATTTTTCACTACACACAACACTAAGTTATCTTTCATGACCAGAACACAGAGTTTTATCAAAACATCAACTTATTATTAGTATAGTTTTTTAAAATTAGTCATTCAAACCTAGTTGTTAGTCATAGAAAAATGTGTTGTAAAAAATATTATATAAATATTAATTATAATGGTTTTAAATAAAGGAAACATATTGATAATATAATATATAATTTTTTTGTAAATTTTTTATATGTTTTAAAATACTATTATCTCAAAAATATGTTTTATGTATTATGTGAAGAATAATAAAATTAATATTTAAAAATTTTAGAAAAAAATGATAAAATAAACTTCATTTTTGAATATAAAAATTTAAATTATTTTACTGTGATTTTTTGGTTTTTTTCGGAATAGTTTTATTTTTTTGGATGAATAGTGAAAAATAATAATTTTTAATTGAAAAATGCCTTTTAATATTAATTTATTATGTTGTTAAATTAGATTTTAATTTCTTTTAACGTATATTTTTTAAAATTATACATATATTCATCTAATTTAGGTTATCTTGGTGGATTATGTATTGAAATTTATTATAAAAACATTGTAATATTTTGAAATTTTTTGTTTTAAAAACCCTCTTTACCAACACGTCACTAGGTTTAATTTTAAATTAGGATTTTTCTACTTCTATGATTATAATTTGTAAAAAGGTATTATATATTTTTAATCAAAACAATTTGTAATGACTAAAAAGGTAAAATTAATTATTTACCAATGTGATTCACAAAAACAATTAAAAATTAATTTCAGCAATTATGGTAAAAAGGATTACTCAGTGGACAAACATAAATAATACGGTGTAAATATGGCCTAAATGTTTTTTAAAATCAATTATATATATATTTTTAACTTATCATGTATGAGGATCTAATTTTATTAAAAAATTTTACTTTTCACAATGAAAAGCATGGGTGGAATGCTCTCATTAAAAAATTTATAGGTTTTCCACGCACTTTCCTTATAAATGGCCACCCGCTCTTCCCCTCTCCCAACACCATTAACAACCTTTAGACCAACCAATATATATCCAAATATTTTCCCAACATCCCTAACATTATCCGATAATCCTAAATGTTGGTATAAATCTAACCAAGGATTGCCTTTGGGACCATTCTACAATCATGGTGATGTTTGTGCAGGGGAACCAGGATTACTTAGGTTTTTTATATTTGTCAGATTGGAATAGAAAAGAAGGTTTCACACAAATGATGCGAGAGTCATGGTCGCAGGAAACAGATGGAAGGGATTGGGTTGGTTTGTTTAGAAATCTTAAAAGGTTGAAAGCAGATATTTGAAAATGGCTTATAGAACATTCATCAGCTAATGACCCTATTGAGAAGCTCCAAATAAATATTAAAGGGTTGGAAGACTCGCTACTTCAAAGGTGGGAGGATGAAACCTTCATTTTATTATGTGACAAACATGAGACTTTATCCCAAAGATTGTTGCAGGATGAGAAGAGTTATAAGCAGCGAGCTAGAATAAGGTGGCTCAAAGAGGGGGATATAAATACCGGATTCTTCTATGCTTTCTTGAAAGAAAGTAAGAATTATAAAATCAATATCAGGTTGGAGGATGGGACCTTCTCTTCTCACATCAATGTTGCTGGAAATCTGCCTCTTGAACACTTCGAACGACTGTTGAAAGGTGAGAATCAACATAATACAGGTGATGAAGAGTTGATGCTCGACCAAGAAGATTTTATAGAGAACATTTCAAGGAGGGTTGACTCTGGGGATAATGATTTTTTAACATCCCTACCTATTGAGAGTGAGATATGGGAGGTGGTTCGCAATATATCCACGGATAGCGCTTGCTGCTGTTTTTTATACCACAAACTGGGAGTTTGTGGGCCATTGTGTGATTGAGGTCACGAGTGATTTATTTAAGGGAGGTACCATTAAGAGAAGTTCATGTGCGTCTAGAGAGGTTTTGATCGCTAAGGTGAAATCCCCTTGTTCTATCAGTCAGTACAGACCAATATGCCTTTGCAATGTCTCCTATAAAATCATGGCGTCTATTATTACAATGAGAATTAGTAATATGCTCTCGAGTATTATTTCCCAAGAACAACATGGATTTATACAAGGACGAGGCATTCAAGGGGCAGTGGGTGTAGCTTAGGAGTTATTATCTGATGTGGATCGAAAGGTGATTGGCTCCAATGTTATTATCCAGGTGGACATGGATAAAGCTTATGACAAGATGGAATGGAGCTTCATTCTTCGGGTGATGAGAAAGATGGGGTTTTAGGAAGGGGTTTTTGATCTATGCTTCTGTTGATTTTCATCCCCTTGGCTATCCATTTCACTTTTGGGGATGAATTTTGGCTTCTTAAAAAGCATGAGAGGTGTTAGACAAGGAGACCCAATATCCCCTTATTTATTCCTCCTTGCTCAGGAATCTCTATACCAGAATTTACAATAGTGGTTCATTAACAATAAGATAAGGCCTTACTGGTCTAAAGTTTCCGATATTTTCTCTCATATTATGATTGATGATGGTATTCTAATTTTTTTGAATGGTAGGAGATCATCCTTGGACAATTTAATGCGACTCATGTTAATATATCAATGTTTAAGTGGTCAGTAGGTGAACTTTGGTAAATGTAAGGTGTTTATTTCCAAGAATTGTTCAAGAAGAAGAGCTCAAAAAATACAAGACATCCTGGGAATTAACCAGAATCAGTTTCCTATGATATATCTTGGGGCGCCTATTTTGAAGGGGCGGGTGAAGAAGGTATTCAGTGAGGATCTGCTGAGTAAAATTTCTCGGAGAATTATGAATTGGAAAAACATGTTTCTTTCTTTTGGATGAAGGGTGAATTTGATCACAGTGTGGTATCTTCCTTCCCTATGCACATGCTATCAATTATTACTCATCCCAAGGAGACGATAGCAGCGATGGGGAAGTTGATGAATTGTTTCATTTGGGATTCTAATTTGGTGGGCAGGTCGCATTGGGCTGCTTGGTCTCGGATGGCCAGACCAGTGGAGGAGGGTGGTGTTGGCCTGAGGGACATCTGAGGCCATGCATTCTACTCAAGCTAGGCTTCCTTCGTATTTTTTTGAGGGGAGATCGATGTGGGATCAGGTCATTAGTAAGAAATATGTCACCAATTCAGAGGAGTGTGAAGTCAGAAAGCTTTCCAGATTAGGAAAAACTATAAGGTCCGAGGTGGTGATCCTACAGGATTACGACAGATGGATTCAGGGACACTGAAATGCCAACTTATGAAGAGATAATTGGATCCGAGAGAGAATCTATTTTCCTCACTACTTGGTTTTTGATGTCTCTATGAAGGAGGCTTCCGCTCACCCTAGGATCAAGAAAACCATTTTGAACAGGGACCAATTTTAGGTTTTCAAGAAAATTACCCTCTCGGAGTAGGAAGATAGACTTTGTTTTATGGAGGCTAACACATGGTATTTCAATGGGAGAGATTTGCACCATCTTATTCACCAAGACGGAGGATGGGACGAGCTGGGGGCGCATTTGTGGTGCAAAGAGATTCCAACAAATTTCGGTTTTTTGGTTTGGCACGCCCGAAATTCTGCTCTACCAACTGACGACAGCATTCAAAAGAAGGGGATCCAGATGCCCTCGAGGTGTTTTTGTTGTGCCTCTCCCAGTGTGGAGACTATTTCACATCTATTTGTTTAGAGCGAATGGTCCAAGGATCTTAGGTTCAGCATTGTTAGAGGGGAATCCTTGGTTAGGACATGCAGTTCATTCCAGGAGCTACACTCGGCCTTGTTTTTGGGTATTGATTTTGAACAGATGGAAGCCAAAATCCGGTGCATATCTGTTATGGCAATTTTTTAGAATATTTGGGAAGCTAGAAATACAACTATAAAAAAAACCAAACCTCTGTTTTTCCTGCTGAATCTGAGAATGAGAAGTATTTTCCATGAGCTTGGTTCCTTTTTAAATAAGGGTCAATTCTCTCATACACTCTACAACTTCTTCAACAGACCGGTGGCGCCACCAAGGTCCAATGGATTTTGGATCAGATTGAATCCTCCAGCATTCGGACTTAAGCTCAACGTGGATGGGTCCCTGATACATGGATTCATGCTTGGAGGAGGTTTTGTCTATGATAGTGGAGGATCTGTGATACTGGCCTTTAGTAGCAACCAGGGATTGGGGTGCTCACTTGAAGCAGATGTTTGGGCTCTGTTGACAGGGATCAAGCTGTGTAGCAGATTTTTTCTGGTTTGTGCTGAAATTGAAACTGATTTGGAGGTGCTGGTTCAGGCGATCACGGCCAAGGGAGAGGTACTGTGGTCTTTGATTTATTTAATCCATAGCTATATCTTAATGATACCCAGAGGTTGTGTGGTCCGACATGTTCCAAGGGAGGGCAACTTTGCTGCGGATTCTCTTTCGAGAGGAATTAGACTGGAAGAACCTTTGTTAGTCTTTTCTCGTTTTGTCTCCTTACCTCAGGAATGTAATTTTTTTTCTAAAGAGATACCTTAGTTCTCCATCATTTTAGACCACCGTGATCCTGTGGTTCCATGTAAGGCGTTTTATTTTTTATAATTTAAAAAAAGTATTTTCAGTCAGTGTGCACATAACCTATCATCTATATGAATAATGTTTTTCATTTCCTATTTCTATATTTTAAATATTAATATAAATAAATATATAGAGTTAATTTATTTAATATTTATATGATTATATCAATATTTATATTATGAGATAATTTTTTTCTTTATATAACCAAAAAATAATGAATCCAAATATTTATGAAAAAAAGAACAGTTATCACTCAAAATGTAACTTTAACATGGAATTGTTAAAATATATTTTACATAAAGTCATAAGTGAATCATATATGTTGTTATATATATTAATATTTTTTTAATATAGATTTTTATATAAACATTATATTTATTATAAAATAGTTTTTATTGAGTTTTAGGAGATTCAAGACTTAAGGAAAGTAATTTATGTCTTCCTTTTTTTCATTTGTGAGACACTTTTTATATTAACCACCTATTTATTATTTTTAGTGTATATAATAACAATTAATGTACATTATGATTCTTATAAATAAATATTTTTGAATTTTCATATCTATTTTAGCATCTATCTTTCATGGGGTTATTTTTTCTAAGTAACCAAAGTTATAAGGGAATTTTGTCACAATTTTCCTTCTTTGAGACACATTTTATTTTATACAACAATATTCTTTTAAGAGGTGTATATACTCTCCCATTGAAATTTTATATCATTAATTTCCATACTGGATGATATTTTATGCTTCATTTTATGTTATTACCTCATGTGTATTGTGATTCAAAGTTACCAAAGGGGTAAGAGTTTATTTCTTAAATCTAATAATTTATCAGGATTATTTATGATAATGGGTCCATTGATGAATTATTATGATCTATATGTCAATAAATATCATTAATTTTATTTTCCTCTATTTGTTTATAATTTCATCATATAATGATAACATTTTTTCACTCTTTGTTACTAAATACAATTAAGAAAATGTTTGATATAAAATCCAACTTTATTTACCTCTTAATTTGGAAATATATTTTCTTTCAAAACCATGTTTTCTATAAAAATTACTAAAAGTTTTAAAAAATTATTTTAAAATTTTTCTACTAACAACTTGGTATTTTTAAAATAAAATTTTACCAATTTTTTCAATTTTTTTAAAAAGGAATCTTTATATTGATCCCCAAATTAATGCATGTTTCGATTTTATAGAAAATATAAAATTAAAGTTTAATTTAATATGTATGACATGGAAAACATTCTCTACCTACATGACTGATCAATTCTTTGAAGAATTATATATATATATTCATGGTAATTTTCATAGAAATTTTTTTAAGTGATTTATGTTTTAAAAAAATTAATGTTGAAATGATTTATTCCTTACGAAATGTTTTAAATTATCACTCTAGATTGTCTAGTTGATATGTTGAAATAATTTGAAATAGTTTATTATTTACTCAGTATATGATCGATGGAAACCATTATTATTCTCTCTTTGAATGGTTTATGATTAAGATGACATGTTTTTTATGAAACCAATTTTCTAATCCATGGGTTATTCCATGATAAGATGATTGTGGAACCCACAAGTTCTCTTGGATTATGCTATGATGAAATGATTATGAAACATGTCACTTTTACAAAGGTAATTATATGATGACATGTTTATGATACCCACTTCATTTAATTGTTTATTATATGATTAATTTTTATGATATTGGTGCACTCAGATGTATGATTTCATTATGTAATGGGTATGACCTATATCCCCCTTTAATGCATTAGGTAATGATTTATATCTCCTGATATAGATATTAATGGAATGGGAAGTGAAATTAGTTCAGTAATATTAGGCTCTAATGTGAATTGAATGTGGTTTATTAATATTGTTCTTGAATGGGAAGTCTCCTAGTTCTGTAATAATGTGTCAGAATAGGAAGTGATCCCAGTTCGGTAAATAACTTTATCCACTTTGATGGTTTTGGTAGTTATCTTTGAATAAAATGAAATGATTTTCTATACTTATGAATATTCAAAAAATTATATGTATTATTTCTATGTTATAATCTCATTGATCATGTTATTTGACATACTTTTTATTCATTTGTTATGAACTACCTATATATATTCCAAGATTCAACATTATGATCTTTGATATTTATGGTATACATTTTAGTTTTTATACTTATGTTATCATTCCCCTATGACCAAGATTGCATACATATCTCCTATGTTTACCCTCAATGAGGATGGGGGATCACCCTTTATTATGTTTCCCTTCCATAGGTTGCCATGATATTTATTATGTGTGATATCTAAGAAGGGCTCTAGTTATGAAGAATATAGTGGGAGATGATTTATATCACCCTTGAATTAGTGACTATGTTTCCAAGATTTCTAAGAAACTAAACTATTATGTCCCCAGGCATGTGTTTTGGTAATTTAATAAATATTCCAAACAAAGATGTAATTTCTTGGTAAGAAGAGGTTTGTTTCCTCTAAATATTTTGTTTATTAATATTATACTAAATTTTTGTTTTATTATGGGTCTACAAATTTCAATATTTATGAGACATTTTTGGTAAATAAAAACTTTTACCTCAATAAATAATTCCATAAAATATGGTTATAACACATGGGTGATTTATTAAGTGAATATAAAATTATAAGAAACATCCTTTTGTTGTTTATAGAAACAATTTACCTGCAAAACTTGTTGTATTTCTCCTAGTTGAGTTTGATGTAATTATGAGTATAGATTGGTTCTCTATTTTCCATGATAAGATTGATTATAAAGCTAAATCTATTTATTTTTATAAAGAGTTTCATTATTTATATAAGAATGAAAACATACATTTGATAACATATCAAGAAACTATAAAATATTAAAAAATTTGAAATGATAGTTATCTTGATCATATAGTTGAAAGTAAGGGATATTTTCATACTAATGTTGTTCTGATAGTAAAATAATACATGGATATTTTACTCATTAATTCTCCAGTGTTATTCCAAATTGGGAGGTTGTTTTTTCTATTGACATATTACATAATGATAAGCCTATTTCAAAACCTCTTAATTGAATGACTCATGTTGAACATTTAGAATTGAAAAAAATTCATGTGTTACTTGATATAGGTTTCATTTGACCTTGAAATTCATAATGGGGTTCTCATATTTTGTTTTCAAATAATAGAAGATTCTTCCACAAGGATTCACATTGGTTATAGTGTTTTGAATATGATTACTATTAAGAATAAGAACCATTTTCCTCATATCAATGATTTTTTTATTATCTCTAGGGAGCACAATATTTTACAAAGACGGATCTGGGGTCTGGGTACCATTAGTTAAAGGTGAAGTAGGGTGTCAGTTTGAAAATAGTGTTTTAGAGTAGATACATGAATTATGAGTTTTTGGTTTTTCCCTTCGGGTTGGAATGTAACAACCCAACCACACCCGACCTCGAGCTGCAACTACCCCAAGCCCGCCTCCATAGGCTAGGGGCTGGCGACCAGCGCCGAAAGCTAAACAACTCAGGGAGGCCTTTGCCTAAGTACATGCACACACACACATCTCACTCAATGTAGAAGTGTAGAGTAAAAAAGAAAAGTAAAGTACCAACTGCTATAAGTAAACCACAAGTGTATCGACCTCTAAATAGTACAAAGAAAGTTCTATAGGTAAACTGAAAATAAAAGGGGAAAAATAAGCACCCAACCAGAAATGTGCCACAACCCGGAAACAGGAAAACAAAAGTAAAACAGCTGGGAGAGTCCCACACCTAGAACCTGACTACGACCATCGCACGCGGTCCATGCTCCCGAACTCCTAAGCTCCACTGAAGTCATGACCAACATGTCTGTCTTCTACAAGGGCACAATAAGTGCGGGCAAAGACCAAGCAGGGGTGAGTATAAAAATACTCAGTAGGATACCCCGAAGGCTCGAGGGAGAAACAAAGGAGGTAACAAAGGGTGAGCAGTAGATCAAACATGGGGAAGTAAAGGAGTACAACTGAGCGTGTAGTAAAGAGTACAAAAAGGAGTGTAGTAGAGTAACAGTAGTGATTCCAGCTCAACCCAACAAGACAAAGAAAGTAGACTCATCCAGACACAAGGAGCTGGAAACGGTGAGAAGATGATCTTCTTGTTGATTCTTCGCTACCTATAGCAGAAGAGTAGACTCGTCCAACCACAAGAAGCTAGACATAGAAATCACGTGGCATACCCCGCGCATCTCCACCTCTCCTGGAAGGAGAGTAACCAAACCCAAGAAGTGGGTACTGGAACAAGGTATATACATATCCATATGATCAATCAAGAAGCCTAAACAATATTATAAGGGGATCTCTATCCTGTAGCTCAGCCCAAGAAAGTTAGTATCCAACAGTCCCAGAAGTAAACACCATAAATGCCCAACATCCCGCACGTCTGCCCCGAACTGCAAGTCAAGGGGCTCAAATCATCGCACCTTGACACCATCCTCTTTGGGCGAAACTGACTCATCTCCACGGTTTTAGGTCGCGCCTTAAGGACACGTCTCGGTGGGGAATGTGCCCCTCATACTTTAGAGTATTGGGGAACATCAAACCACACCTCGTCACTGCCCTGCAGTCGAGAGGTCTCCTCAATGTTGACAGGCGACCCCCTTGCCCAGCCCCGCTGAAGGGTAATCCCTGGAAGTCGACGGGTTCCCACTAGAGGGAGACCTGGAATGAGTCGACGGGTGCCACAATACCCAGTACCGTAAGAGGGTAATCCACTAGAGGAAGATCTGGATAAAGTCGTCGATGAGTCCCAATTTCCAGTCCCATAAATGGGTACTCCACGGGAGGGAGGATCAGAACCATCATCGGGGACCACTTCCCATCCCAACTGGAGGTAAACCCGGCAACGGGGACCATTTCCCAACCCTGCTGGAGGTAAACCTAGAACTTCTCTAGCCATCCCTACTAGATTTTACTGCTCGGTGAAAACTGTTGTACTGGCCATCCCTGCTGGATGGTACCCCACTAGCCATCCCTCCTAGACGGTAGCTCACTGGCCATCCCTGCTGGATGGTACAACTGGCCATCCCTGCTGGATGGTACCTCACTGGCCATCCCTGCTGGATGGTACCGCACTGGCCAGCCCTGCTAGAAACAACCTCCTGGGTAGAGGATAAGTGCCCGTGTAATGTGTTGGTCATGCCGAATCCACAAGAACTCTACCAGGGAACACGAATAAACTCTGCCAGCCAAACCACCGAGAACAGAACCATGGAAAAACCACTCAACCCTACTGGTCGAAACCATCATGAATAGGACCAGGTGGGAAAACCAACCCAACCATGCTGGTCAAAGAAACGAAAACAGAACCAGAGAAAACTCAACCCTACTGGTCAAACAAAAGAGAACAGAGCCAAGGGAAAATTAACCATACTGGTCAAACAAACGAGAACAGAACCAGGGAAAACTCAACCCTACTAGTCAAAAAAACAAGAACAGAACCAAGGGGAAACTCAACCCTGATGGTCAAACAAATGAGAACAGAACCAGGGGGAAACTCAACCCTACTGGTCAAATAAACAACAACAGAACCAGGGGGAAACTCAACCCTGCTGGTCAAACAAATGAGAACATAACAAGGGGGAAACTCATCCCTGATGGTCAAACAAACGAGAACAGAGGGACCCTCTACGTCGCGAGAGTTCAAGGGTACACAAAGCAGAACATGACACACACATGGGGCCCACACGACGTGTGGCCCCAAGTCAACTCCAACCAAGGGCACAAATGTTCTCACGTACAAACAACCACACGTAACTCCAAGCGTCCTCGTATACTCTTAGAGTATACCATGTTTCTAGCCCAAAGGATATCATGCACACGACACCCAACATCAACGCGAAGGGCGTAAATGTAACAACTCCAACTTTCCACCTCATTGGCCCATGTACGACCAACGATATCTCTTTATGCATTACTTCACTCACACGGGAGTGCATGCGATCACACGGCAAGGGTCTGGTACAAATATAGTGGGACGAACCACCACTGGATCACCTTACTTTCTTCTGCATTTAATAAGATCTTGAATGAGGCTCCTCACCTCCAAACAGATTGTACCGTTACAATCCTCACGAAAAAACATGTGAGAAGGGAAATTTACTCACCTCAAATGAATATCTGACGGAAAAGTCGCCAACACCACCTTACGCTCGAACGACGTCCCATGGCCTCGATCCTCGGCCCCGAATACAGTTGGGTGCATCGCACCATTGCAATCCCCTCGAGAAATCATGTCAAAATGACTGCTCACTTTAGTGGAACGAATATCCGGAGAAAAAGATGTGTTCCGAGATACCGAACATGAGCGGTGCTGTGTGGGACCCGCATCACGGTCCCGAAGTGCTGCTAACAGATCGCACCATTGTGATCCTCTAAGGAAATTACACAAGGTTGAGTATTCAATTGTCCAAAATGGACACCCAGTGATAAAGCTAGAAATCACCGCCAACTAACAAAACGGCACTCATGGGGCCTGCACCAGTGTGCTGAATTAAAGAGGGTGGATTTCACCTTTGCAACGCCCTCGAAAAAACACCCATAATCGACTACTCGTACACCCCGAACGGACATCTGATGAAAAAGTTGTGATACATTTCTCATAGCTTAAAAGACGAGCCATGGGGCCCATGACTCAAATCTCTCTTTGACGCCAAAACCACACTAGAAACCTCCGGCTCAATGCTAGGGTCACAACGCCACTGACGACGCTCAAAATGGACATCAGATGTGTTTGTGCTATTCAAAACACGAACCCCCAGAAAAACGTCAATCCCCTTAACATACGCATCGTGCCACCGAGGCCCCCATATCAGAAGTTAAAACCCCAAAACCCATCTCATTTTATCTGCATCGAGCCGAGGTTCACACTTCCATAGTTGACATGAAAAACATACAACTATAGAGTAAATTACGGGCGTCCGAGTCGAGGGGGTAAAGCCCCTTGGTATGGACCGACCTAGGCAGGCCGGTCCGCCCGGACTGGGCTGGCCCGCTGTTCAGCCGCGTGGGCGGGCCGTGGACCCGCGGTCCACAGTTCCGCTGATTGGCCTCGAGGTCAGTCGCTTCTTCCATGCGGAGACCCGCCAAAGGCGGGTCTCAGTCTGGCCACGGGGTTGCGCGACACGACCCCGATCTCCGCTCCGCGCAGCAGCGAGGTCACCGCCGCCTGGAGCCTACGCCGCCTGGCCGACTGCTCGCTGCCTCCACTCATTCTCGTGCCCGCTGCCAAGGAGCATCGACGCCTGCTTCCAAGGTTTCCACCGCCTGGTAGACCCACGCTGCCGCCATCCGCTTGACGGACCACCACGCTAGACCGCTGGAGTTCCTAGAACCACCGGAAACACCCTTAAACCTGTTGATCTTCGACAGATGTTTGCGAGCTCCTCGAAACTCGGATTTACAAACCGAAACAGGTTATGGAAAGCTTGGAAAAAGTACTACGCATAAATTGTATTTGTTCGAAGATAAAATATCATTAGATGCTATAATGGTTATTCAATGAGGGGTTCTGGATTTAAAGCTGAAAACAACAACCTCCCACCTTGTTGGGCGTAGCCTGGAGCTTCGCGAAGACCCGCTGGACTGCCACACCTCACCGGAGAGATGGAGGAGAGGATGGAGTTCCCCCTTTACTGGTAGCTTCTGTGACAGGGAAAAACAACATGTGGGAGAGGGTGAGCGGTGTTAAGAGTTTCAATATAAAACCCTCTTAACAATCCCGCCCGTCGGCCCAAACCCAAACTTCCGGCGGGGTCGAGATTAAGCCTCCCCTAGGATAAACGACATTCCCTGAGCGCAATGACAGTCTCTGAATGTTAGTCCGAGTCTCCGTTAAAAAGTTATTAAACTCATAGCCTGAGGCTGCCAAATTACAAAAACGCCCCCCAGGGCCAGTTTTCACCGACGACCCGTGCCTGTGAAAATTAGACCCTTCCTAGGGTAAACGGCACGCTCCAGACTCAACGGTGCCCTCGATTTTCCAATCCGAGCTAGCGTTTAAGAGATACTTGAGTTTAACCATTAAACTAATAAATTAATTATTTTAATTATCCGTTTAACGTTTCGTTAACGGGCGAGGGGTCCCAACATCCCGCGCCGACATGTTTTATGTCGTTCCTAGGGTAACACCCCATTTCAGACCCATCAATACACTCATATTTCTGATCTGAAGTACCATTTAGGAGTTATCCCATTTACTTGGTGTGCTTAGTGTGAACACACTGAATATTTATTTCCGGACACACAGGGGATCAGAATCGCACGCCATCTGAAGGCACTGCTCTAGAATAACATCAAGAATATTCCAAAGTCTTGTACAAAAAAACCAAGTTCTTACTTGGAAAATTTCCAGGCTATATTTATAGATCTAATGAATTGAG
Organism: Viscum album; assembly: GCA_963277665.1. Classification (NCBI taxonomy): domain Eukaryota; kingdom Viridiplantae; phylum Streptophyta; class Magnoliopsida; order Santalales; family Viscaceae; genus Viscum; species Viscum album. The sequence goes on from OY728137.1 coordinate 741,437,048, forward strand.
TCTTCTAGGAATATTTGGTTAAAATTTTCATTATTTTTTTGATGATATTTCCATATATTCTAAAAGTCATGATGTTCAAAAAAGAAAACATAGGAATGTTTTGTAACACATAAAATAAAATAATCTATATAAAAAATACAGAAAGTGTAAAATTTGGTTGAAATATATATATTTCATATGATATAACATTTTAAAATATGTTATGACTATGGAACATGTTAAAACAAATGTTGATTATGTTTTTTCCACAACCTAAAAATGTTATGGATATTCAATGTGTTCTTGGTTAAGCAGAATATGACCAAAAATTTCAATATAACCTTTCTTGGTTGTCGATCCTAGAAACTATGTTAAAATGAATGAGATTCAATTTCATATAAGAAAAAAAGGGGATGAATGTTTCCTGAAATTAAAAATTATATTAGTCAATGCTTTTGCTTTGGACTTACGATTCATAAAGGGAGATTTTTTTACTATGTTGATCCCTTGAGAGATATTGGTTGTATTTTATTATATAATGATTAATTAATTTCTTAGGATTCACATAATTTTAAACCACATGAGAAAAATTATCCTACACACGAACTTATACTATCTACTATAGTGTTTGCTGAATTAATTTGGAGATGTAATTTATATTGATACAAATGTAAAATATACACTCATCATAAGTGATTGAATTAAATATTCATAAAAAAATATTTAAAAATGATATATAAGAGATGAAAGGAAATAAAAAAGGACTTCTTTTCATGATTCATTATAATACAAGAAATCCTAACTAAGTATCTAATGATTGCATTCAAAAAAATTCTGAATTTAGAAATTTATATTTGAAACAAAAATCGATTGTTAATGACTTGATGAATTTTTACCTATAAAATTTTGACACATGAGCATTCCTCGTTTTTGTTTCTTTTTTCAGTGTAAAAACACTACAAAATATTATTTACTAAAAAAATACATACTTTTCTCTATGAGAATAGGTAGAATATGTTAATAAGGGAAATTTTCCAGACATTAATGTCATTTAAGGAGGAATTATCAGATGTGGAAGAATATTTTGTGTACCTTGTGAATCCCAGTTGAAGAGATAATTAATTATTGAATCTCATAGTTCACTATCTTCCATTCATCCATGAATCACTAAGATGTATTGAGTCTTTTGATAGTATTACATAAGACAAGGAATGAAAATAGATATTATTTACATTTCTATGAAATTTTTGACATTTCAATCAGTTAAATAAAAAAATTACTAAAAGGGATTATTCAACCATTTCTAATGCCCGAGTGGAAATGGGAAATCCTATATTTATATAACCTAGTGGGATTGAAAAATATTTCACAAGTTATTAATGATAATTTGTTTAATATTTATCTATTATCAAAATATGTTCTTTTTATTCCCATTAAAGATACGATTTTATTAGATAAGAATTCCTATGTATACCTCAAAGAGATAGTTATGTTTCAAGTAGTTTCAATCTGTATTGTATCATTGCGTGGTTCCAGATTCACTTCATATTTTTCCAAAGGACTTCAACAGTCATTAAGAACTGAATTAAATTTTAGTACAACCTTTCATCATTAATCAGATAGATAGTCATAGTGAACAATTCTAAAATATTTTGACATTATTCTAACATGTTCAATGGATTTACAATGAATCTTAGAAAATTATATTTCATTAGTTTAGTTTTAATGTAATAAATGTTTTTTTCCAGCATAAATATGACACCTTTTGAGGCATTATATGAAAAGAGCTATAAGACTACATAACTTTGGGATGAATTAAGATATGGTAAGTTGATGGGACAATAGTTTTTAGAGTAAATGGATCATAAGGTTATAATGATTTTGTTATATATGCAGACAAATTAGAGTAGGTAAAAATGTTATCTGGATAATCGGAGGAAAGGTCATTATTTCAAGGTTGGTGAACATGTTTTTCTTAAGGTATATCCTTGGAAAAGTGCATTGTTTTTTGATAAAAATGGAAAGAGAAGTCTATAGTTTATTAGACCATATTAAATATTATAGAATGTTGGATTTTATGCTTATATAATGTCCTTGACTCCTAGTTTATCTCAGGTGTATGAAATATTTTTTATTTTGATGTAAAGGAAATATGTTCAAGATGTTTCTCATATTTGGATTCCAAAGTAGTTCACTTGGAAGAAAACTTTTCTTATAAGGAATAATATGTTTAGATTATTAACCATATAAAGAAAGTGTTATAGAATAAGGTGATTCACTAGGGTTTAGTTTTTTTTTACACCACATGATTGAAGAAGAGACATGGAAATTTGATAATTCAATATGGGAAATATATCACCATTTCTTTCATAAGTGTTTTAAATCGGGAGGACACAATTTTTAATACACCAAGGATTTAAAAATAAATTTAATATTGAATTAATGAAATAATGAGTCTCTACTCAACAAAACTTTGTTATAACTGAGGAAATAAACATAATTTTCCTCTTTTATGAGTTGAATTTCAAAAATCTAACATACACGGTTGCGTTCAGGGTGATATTTAGAGTCTGATAGAATAAATATATTTCTTAGTGAATCATAACCTAACCTTATGAATAGTAATATAACCTTATGAATAGTAATATACACATACGAATAGTAATGTTACCTTTATGAATAGTAATATGACCCTTACGAATAGTAATCTCACCCATGAACGTATAAACAAAATTTAGGCACCTTATAAATGGCGTAGAATATTTTATAAATGATTAATGATGTATTCATGTTTTTGTTCGTGAAAAATATTTAATTACATTTTTAAATTAATAAATATATCCATTTTCATAAAATGTGTTTATAAATAAATATTTTTTTCATATGATTATAGGATAATTTTATGAGACCATATTTAATTTTTGAAAGTATTAGAAAAGAAGCTTTATATATAAAATCTGTATTTTTCATGTAAATAATGATTTTATTTAAAAATAAAATTTCACATATTTAAGTCATAAGTTGGAAAAAATTAGTATATTTTAGGATTGTACTCATCAAAAAAATGGTTAGGGTCAGTTTTTTATATTTTTCTAAAAAACATGATTTTTCCATGAATGATAAAATACGACAATTTATTATAAATGCTAAATACATGGCTTATTGGGTCATAGGTGATGCAGGGCTGATTTGGGCACATGTTTTTTGAACTGAAATGCATTTATTATTGTTTTTGGTCACATGAATCAAGAATATTCATAGTCATGAACCAAAATATGAATCTAATGATTAAAATTATGAGAAAACACTCCTCTTATCCACTATATATTCCACCCTCCATACCTCTTTTATTAATTACTCTATTATTGTGTTCCTTGCCTATATTCTGTTAAACTTTCATTCCAAGGTCCTCCCCCGAATTTGTCAGCCCTTTTTATCATAAAAATACCAAATCCTATCCTCTAAAGGGGCTTTCCAGGAATATTATTTCAAGAGTTAAATTCCCATTTTCAATTGTTTTAATTTCATTTCAAGTTACATTGTTTTCTTTTGTATCTTCAACTATACTCATCCCAATGTTATGAAAACACCAGTAAAATACATGTCCTATAATTTTTTTATGATTATGAAATAACTTATTATCATCTCACATTTACCCTTCTTTTATGCTATTAGTAAAAAACTCCATCCGAGATGTGCTCATTTACAACATTCAAGGACATTGGGTTTTCAATTTATATTACCATATTCAATTGTGGACATGAATCCATTATAATGGTCGAAATATACTATAATATATTTATTATTTCCCACATAAGGTTCTGGAATCTTTTTGAAAACATGTGATTGATTTTAATGAAAAATGAGTTCTTTTTCTTAAAAAACCGTTAATTAACCCAAACAGTTATCATTAAATAATTTATATAGTTAATCATATTTAATCCATGTAACCAAATGAAATTTACAACCATGTAACCATATTTATGTTCAATAATAACATATAAATTCAATTCTATACAACCATCCTCATTTTAAATGACTCTCCATTCATGTTTATAAGTATACCGATCATGACACAAATCAACCCAAACAAACAAATTGAACATTTTAACCCATCAAAAAAAGAAATGGATGAACATAATAAGGTTATAATAAATAAATTACATGAATTAGTGGTTATTTAATTATTAATTAATGAACTTAAATTTGATTTTTCAGGTCATTAAGATCCAGTGGAGAACACCTTCGGACTTAAGGTAAAGGTTTCTTCATCTCACTTCCATTTTTGTGAGATATTCTCTATTCACTAATACTACATAGGAGTGGTGTATGTATACTGAAAATATATAATTAATATATTAAATATATTTAATTTAATTATATTTAATGAATCATTTTATCAATATCAATTTTGGGGAATTTGATTCGTTTGGTTACAATGTTTTAAGTATTTACAACCTGAACAACTATTTTAATTCTGGTTCTTCTTATTCACTACAAACCTCAATAAAATTATTATTTTTTAGTATATACTCTTCATAAATTATGTTTTAATACTATATATGTATTTAACAATAATAACCCTTCAATATTTTATGTGGAGTTACATTTTTTAAAAGAATATATCAAAAGAATTTTCCCAAATGCAAGCTTGATTCAAAGAACTTCTCGAATTCTTACATATTTAGAAGTTGAATATATAATATGTTTTAAGACATATTTGTCTTTATAAAATAACACATTTTAACATGAAAAATGTATTCTTTACATTTATTATATTATTAAATAAAACATTCCCTTGTGCTTTGAAATCCTTTAATAGTATCCATAAACCACACTAAAATGTTTTATTTCTAAAGTTTCTTTAAAACACTTTTAAAATGTTTTCACCTCAATTATAATTTATTTAAGACTAAAATAAAATTTAAATTAACTTTAATTCTATTTTCTATGATATAAATGTTTACTATATTTATAACGACCCATACTTTACATACATTGTTAATACTTCAAAATTGAATCATACTTATTACAACATATAACAAAACCACGAAAGGACCGTATAGGTATATTGTCTTTAGAAACTGGGAAACATAAACAACTGGTTCATAAAGCGTTTACACTGTCTACAATTTATTTCATAAAATCTATAGTCCCTTTTGGCATATCTTACTTAATAACCTTCTTCCTGACCTGGGGAAAGAAAACATACAAAAGGGTGAGCTCAAATGCTCAGTAAGGGTAAACAAAAGAAATATCAATCACATCATAATCATAGGAACATAACTTTTGGAAATCTTAACCTACAAAAGAGATCATAATTTAATAACATGGGATAAATCATGGTAGTGAAATGTAATCCCAATAATCATAACATAAAACATGAAACTATGTGGCGTACACACATAATCATAGAGAATCATTTCTTATTAGTCAAGACTCATTGCCAAGACTATCTTAGTGGACAAAGTCCCTTTCTGAACTGAGTTCACTCCTCGTTTCAGTCTTGTTTCACTGAACCGGTATAACATACCGTTCCAGCCATGTATATCTCATGAGATATAAAATCTTTACCCAATGTATTGGAGGGATATATAGGTCCCACCCATCTCATAATGAAATCATTCTTACTTGTGCCACAAAAAAACATACATCATTCATAATAACCCAATAAACAAAATGGGTTTCCTAAACATCATTCCATCATCACATAATACATATAAAAGAAATGGATATCATTTCATAATATGAAAAGTGAAACCATTTAAATCATAGAGACATGATACTTGAAACATACACATATGAAATAATGTTATCTTAGATGAAAAATGGTTTTGATAAAATACTTGAAATGAATTTTTGAGGAAAATATCCTTTCTTCTTCAAAATCAATTTCTTTTCACAAAACGTCATGCAATTTTAAAGGAAAGAGATTTTGTTGAAAAAAGTAATGAAATATTTTGGAGGAAGCTTCATGAAAATAAGGTTTTATGAAACCGTAAAAATCCTTTCATGTCCTATAAGTTAAAAAAACATTCTTCTCGTACTTTTGTCGAAAAAGATAAAAAAGTACCTCGTAACGTAAACAAAAGAAAGATTCCATACATAGAATGTAGTAAAAGTCAGAAAGTAAAAAATGGGTAAAAATGACTTTAAACATACATGAAAACACTTTTCTAAAACATGGACATGGATGATAGAAATAACCCCAGTAAATACTTACGAATAAGCAATCTCGGATAAAAATGAGATTTGCAAAATTTATCCCTTACCTTAGGTCCGATTTGCTTCGTATGTGTCTGAACCTCTTGTATAATTATTTAAATAATGTTTTTGACTTATTCCAGAATCATAATTTTTGTTATGATATCATATATGATCATATTCTTAGCTTCTTAGTAGTAATATTTCATTGCCACTTGTTATTCGGGTGTTTATAACTTTTTGTTCTTATGCGTGTTTTGTCGAATAAATTCTTATTATTCTCTTTAGGTTAAAGATACATCATTTCCAGAATGGTATTAATGTACTATATATAATATTTATTCATTCAATTCATTTATATAATCATTATGCAATGAAGATCATGTAGAACAAATCGCATCACATCGTGGAGACGGTATTCCGTACGTACGCACGAGCGATGATATACTTCCCATGATCGTGGAATTGTATTGGAGTGTATGTATACTATTTCAGAATCAATATATCTTTATAATAATAATATATAGTAATTATTTACACCATTATACCCATCCAAGTAAGGTGGTGGGGGAAAATAGATTACAACACGGCGTGGAGACGGTATTCCGTACGTACGCACGTGCGGTGATTTCGTTTTCCGTAGGATGGATAGATTGTGAAATAGGGTTGTTTCATACTATAATAACATATAATTATATGATTTATACTGATGTTATTACTTCATAATGAAACAACTAAAGAAGAAGAAGTTGAAGAAGAAAGAATTTGGAAAGGATCGGTAATGGATATTACCTCTTTTTTTGACGCGCCTCTTCTTAACCTCCTCTTAGGGCACTAGGGTTGGTCTTTGAAGAAGACAAGAACCTCTAGGATGATTCTAGGGAAGTGGAGAGGATAAATTGGCAGGGTTTTTCCGAGCTTGAAGGCTCAAATTGGTGTGAGGAGGAGAGGGAGGAGGTTCCCTTTTATAAGGGAGGAGAGCGGCACCTTTGGAATAACTAAAAATATTATTTTATTATAAAGTCAAATTCGGTTTTTAATAGCTCCAAATTGATATATTTCGAAGATAAGGTGGTTAGGTGTCGAAATCCTATAATCCAATAGAATTTAGACAAGTTTAGGTATCAATTTTAACCTTATCATTTAGATTTAACTTTAAGTTAGATAATTTAACTTTTATCGTGTCTTCTTTTTTTCTTACACTATAAAGTTAATAAACTTACTATATTAAGAAAAACGAACCCCAATTGTTTATTATTAATATATATAACCTTATCTAAGTCATTTGGCCAAACCTTATATTTTTAGGAATAAAATCACAATTAATAATATAATATTTGTTTTAAAAACAATTTTATGTCAATTTTGACACTATTTAGTAATTGATTTTTGTGAAAATCATAACAGAATGATTAGTTCGAACCAAGTTAATTAAATCAATACTAACATGTAATATTAACCTATAAAATTAGTGTAATTCATAAAAAGTATCGAATTACATTTATTTGGGTATTTATAACATCAATTATGTCAATATTTCATTAATAAGATAATTAGTGCATCGTTATTGTTTCATAAATAAATTAAATTATTTAATGTATAAAAATTATAAATAAAATACCATTATGTAGGAAATGTTTCTAGATTTCTAATGAATATTTATAGTCGAATTTATCTTATGTATAACCCAGTATTAAAAATGATTTACTTATTAAACTTTGATTTTAACTATTTAACCCTTCTTTAAATAAATTAATAATAAATGTCCTAATCTAATCTAAGTTGGTCTAAATGGTCATATTTTATTCCTAAGGTTGTTTTTGGTCGAATTACAATTTTCCAATAGAATTAGGACATGTGTTAGGGTAATAATAATATCATTTTTACCCTTAATTACCTTATTTACTTTTAACCATGGTAAATAAAAGTAAAAAGTTACTATTCACCAAAAAATTATTTTCATCTCATTGAACCACATTTTAGTCCTTTATATTAACCGTGTCTCTCGGATTTTCAAAATTCCACTCACAGATGTGGTAAAATTAAGTTTTATGAAAAATTCAGTTTTTTTAACTACCACTTAGTGGTTTCACTATTCATCAAAAATTGAAAGTTTTCAGAAAAATACCAAAATTTCACCCTAGGCTAATTTCGATATTCCGAATCCAAAAATGAAGTCCATTTTGAAAAATAAATTTTATAAAATTTCAAAAAGTGGTTATTACTATTCATAATGGCTAGTTTTAATAATATTTTAATAGCATATCATTGTTTAGTGAAACTCGGTATTGCGTACGACGCCAGCTATCGAGGAAGGCCGCAGTTGCGTGTAAAGCAAGCCAAGCTAGTGTTGTGTGTAGTGAAAGATTCCTTTGATGATTTATATAACATAAAAACAAAATATTTCACATAAAATTCTTGGGTGTTACATTCTACCCCCCTTAAAATGAATTTCGCCCTCGAAATTCGTCACTTTGTAACAAACAGATGAGGATACCTCTCCCTCATCATATCCTCAAGCTCCCATGTAGCTTCTTCTAATTTGTGGTTCCTCCATAAAACTTTCACCAATCGAGTGGTCTTCCTTCGTAGGACTTTTTCGCCACGATCGAGAATCTCTATCGGCTGTTCTTCATAAGAATGATCTTGCTCCAGCGGTACAACTTCTGAGCTAAGTACATGTGAAGGATCAGGTATGTACTTTCTCAGGAGAGATACATGGAACACATCGTGAATTTGAGAGAGATTCGGTGGAAGCACCAATCGGTAAGCTACCTTCCCAACACGATCCAGTATTTCGAAAGGACCGATATATCTAGGGCTCAACTTCCCCTTCTTTCCAAATCTCATGACTCTCTTCCAGGGAGATATTCGTAAGAACACCTTATCACCTACTTCAATCTCTAGGTCTTTTCTTCAGTTGTCGGCATAACTTTTCTGTCGACTCTGAGCTGCTCTTATGTGTTGAATAGATCTGACCTTTTCTGCCATTTCATCAATGAGATCAGGTCCTAATAGCTTTCTTTCCCCAACTTCATCCAAGCATGTTGGAGTCCTGCATTTCTTTCCATAGAGAGCTTCATAAGGAGCCATCTGAATACAGGAGTGAAAGCTATTATTATAAGAAAATTCCACCAAAGGTAGGTGTTGATCCCAACCACCTTTGATATCCATAGAGAAAGCTCTCAACATATCTTCTAGAGTTTGAATTGTTCTCTCAGACTGACCATCTGTTTGAGGATGATAAGCAGTGATGAAACTCAACTCTGTATCTAGAGTATACTGAAGACTTCTCCAGAACTTCGAGGTAAATCTCGGATCCCGATAAGATATAATAGAAAGTGGTACTCCATGAAATCTTACCACTTCCTTTACATATATCCTGGCAAGCTCATCCAGATAGAAATCCTCTCTAATAGCAATGAAGTGTGCAGACATGGTAAGACGATCAAATATGACCCAGATAGCATTATTTCCTTTGGATGTTTTACGAAGTCCTGTGAAAAAGTCCATAGTGATATTTTCCCATTTCCATTCGGGTATGGGTAATGGTTGTAACATCCCCTTAGACTTCTGTCTCTCAGCTTTAACTTACTGACAAACCAAGAATCGAGAGACATATTCAGCAACCTCTCTTTTCATGCCATCCCACCAGAAGTACTCTTTTAGGTCCCTATACATCTTCGTGCTTCCAGGATGAATAGATAATGAAGAACTATGAGCCTCATCCAGCAGCTCCTTCTTTAATTTGTGGATGGGAGGAACACAAACCCGATTCCTGAACTTTATTATCCCATCACAATCAAGGTTGAATTCAGGAACATTTCTCACCTTCTTTTGTAACTCTACATCTTCTTTCTGTGCCTCTTTAATCTTCACATGTATAGATGGTTGAAAATTCATTTGAGAAAGATACAATTTCCCCCCTTCCATTATAATTCCAAGATCCATCCTTTTTAAATCCATAAATATTGGATCTTTTGTGATCCTCATCATGGATAAACTGGCATGGTCTTGTCAACTTAATGCATCTGCCACATTGTTTGCTTTCCCAGGGTGGTAATGGATTGAGCAGTCATAATCCTTAATCAGCTCCAACCATCTTCTTTGACGCATATTCAGCTCCTTTTGTGTGAAAATATACTTTATACTTTTTTGATCAGTATAAATGTCACACCTTTCTCCATAAAGATAATGACTCCAAATCTTTAATGCTAAGATTACCGAAGCTAACTCCAAATCATGTGTTGGGTAATTTTGCTCATGGATTTTCAACTGTCATGAGACATAAGCTATCACCATATCATTTTTCATAAGAACACACCCCAATCCCTTCTTGGATGCATCACTATAGATCACAAACCTTTCTCCACTACAAGGCAGTGTGAGCACAGGTGCACTGGATAACCTTCTTTTCAACTCCTTGAAATTCTCTTCACATTCCCCGTCCAGACAAACTTAACTCCTTTCTGAGTCAACATGGTGAGTGGATTAGATAATCATGAAAAATCATTCAAAAAACGTCGATAATATCCAGCCAAACCAAGAAAACTTCGGATCTCAGTTACTGTTGTTGGTCTCGACCATCTTTCGATAACCTCTGTTTTTGATGGATCCACAGATATCCCCTCTTTTGAGATTATGTGACCAAAAAATGCAACTTTTTGAAGCCAAAATTCACACTTGGTAAATTTAGCATAAAGCTTCTCCTTTCTCAGGGTCTTCAATATAATTCTCAAGTGATCTTCATGTTCTTCCTTGATCTTTGAATAAACAAGTATATCGTCTATAAAGACTACCACAAATTGATCAAGATAGTCTCTAAAGACTCTATTCATTAGATCAATGAAGATAGCAGGGGCATTAGTAAGACCAAATGGCATCACTATAAATTCATAGTGTCCGTACCTTGTACGGAAAGCCATCTTTGGTATATCCTCCCTTTTGAACCTTAATTGATGATACCCTGAATGAAGATCAATCTTGGAAAAGTATTGAGATCCGCGTAGTTGGTCAAATAAGTCATCAATGCATGGGAGAGGATATTTTTTCTTGATAGTGATCTTGTTAAGTTCTTGATAATCAATACAGAGTCTCATTGATCCATATTTCTTCTTAACAAATAGAACAGGTGCTCCCCAAGGTGACGCACTAGGGCGTATGAATCCCTTATCAAGATTCTCTTTGAGTTGCTTCTTCAATTCCTGCAACTCAATTGGGGCTATTCTATATGGTGTCTTTGAAATAGAAAAAGCACCCGGTACGAGTTCTATTGAAAACTCAACTTCACGATTTGGTGGAAGACCCTGCAATTCCTCTGGAAATACATCATCAAAATCCCGTACAATGGGTATATTCTTAATTGTGAGTTTCTCACCAACCATTTGAGATAAATAACCTTCATTCTGTGGAATCAAGACCCATAAGATGGAAGAAATTTCCACTAGAAGGTTTTGTTCATCCCTGAATAGATAGACGATCATAGATTGATCTGGAATATGAAATGTGACTTCCCTTCTTTGGCAATTGATATGAGCTCCATATAAAGAAATCCAATCCATGCCAAGAATAACATCAAATTCCACTATAGGAAGGATCACAAGATTTGCAGGAAGCACTTTCCCACAAACTTCGATCGGAGAAGAATTATAAACTTTTGATGCGAATGTTGTGCCATTAGGTGTTGTCACAGCTAACTCAACATCTAATTGTTGAGGTAATACGGTGATACCCTTAGAAAAGTATTCAGAAATAAAAGAGTGGGTGGATCCAGAATCAAATAAAACATTTGATACTTTAGAGTGGATGGTAAGTGTACCTTTCACCACATCGTTATCGTACTCCACATCGCTGATAGAAATTGCATGTAACTTTCCTTTTTCTTTATCCTTAAGAGTTTGTTGACATCGACCATCATCATCAAACCTTGGATTAGGGCATTTATTGGCATAATTCCCCATCTCCTTGCACTTGAAGCATTGAAGTGTAGTAGGTTCATTTTGTGTATCCTTTCCTTTGTTTGCATCATTAGACATCTTCTTCCCATCATCGCAACATTCAATTTCCCGATGACCTTCCTTTCCACATTTGAAACATTTACTTGTCTCTTTAAGACAACTCCCTCCATGTTTCTTTCCACACTTTGAGCATAAGGGAAAGCTCATCTTCTTTTCAGTGTGCTCTTTATATTTTCCTTTGAATTCCAATTTCCTCTTATTATCAAACCCATATGACTGATGGGTTACTCCGATCTCCATCTCAACTTTGAGAGCACATCGAGCGATTTCCTTGTAGCTATTGAAGTCCCTTATGGATAATGCCTTTAGAAGACTTGGTTTTAAGCCACTAAAGAATCGATCGATTTTAATCTCAGGTTGGTTAATAATACCAGAAGCATACCTTGCAAGTCTTGTAAAATTTTCTTCACAGGTACCAACAGATTCATCATCCTTTTGCTTCAGTTCAAGAAAATCTTTCTCCATCTTTATTCGAAGAATATGAGGGATGTACATATTGAAAAATAAGTTCTTGAACTCATCCCATTCCATGGACTCAATTTCATGCTTTTTCCTCGTATTCTTAATAAGATTCCACCATTGATCAACATCACCTTCCAAACGATACACTACTAGGATGACATTGTCATGTTCAGAACATTGAAGAACTGAAAATATCATTTCAGTAGTATTGATCCATTGTTCAGCAACTAATGGATCGGTAGACCCACTAAATGTGGGTGGACACTGCCTCATGAAGGATTCAACATAATGTTGCTCCTTCCTTTGCTCATTGGGAAGTCCTGAATGATTCGTAGCTTGAGATAGTTGTGTGACCATGGCTACAAGATTTTTCATTCCAGCTCCCATAACTTTTGGTTACTCAGGGGGAAAATCATTTCATTTCCCATCGCATTCCGCATTAACATGGTTCCTTCGGGTTCCATCCATTGACTAAAACCAAGAAGAATAATGTGAGCAACACTAATTATAATAGGAAAACCACATAATCAAGAATAAAATTTCACACTTAAGGTCTTATCCTAGGTTATTCATGGACATTTCTAAACACTAAGATTGTGTTCTATGCTTAGAAGTATCCTTAGGGTTCTTACTAAGGCTTTCACATCCTAGTTTCCAAAGTTTGACTATACATTTCCTCTGATATCAACTATAATGACCCATACTTTATATACATTTTTAATACTTAAAAATTGAAGCATACTTATTACAACATATAACAAAACCATGAAAGGACTGTATAGGTATAGTGTTTTTATAAACTGGGAAACATAAACAACTAGTTCATAAAGCGTCTACACTGTCTCCCATTTATTTCATCATATCTATAGTCCCTTTTGGAATATCTTACTTAATAGCCTTCTTCCTGACCTGGGGAAAGAAAAAATACAAAAGGGTGAGCTCAAATGCTCAGTAAGGGTAAACAAAAGAAATATCAATCACATCATATTCATAGGAACATAACTTTTGGAAATCTTAACCTTCAAAAGAGATCATAATTTCATAACATGGGATAAATCATGGTAGTGAAACGTAATCTCAATAATCATAACATAAAACTTGAAACTTTGTGGAATACACAAATAATCATAGAGAATCATTTCTTATTAGTCAAGACTCATTGCCAAGACTATCTCAGTGGACAAAGTCCCTTTCTGAACCGATTTCACTCCTTATTTCAGTCCTGTTTCACTGAACCGGTATAACCTACCGTTCCAGCCATGTCAATCTAATGAGATATAAAATCTTTACCCAATGCATTGGAGGGAGATATAGGTCCCACCCATCTCATAATGAAATCATTCTTACTTGTGGCACAAAAAAACATACATCATTCATAATAACCTAATAAACAAAATGGGTTTCCTAAACATAATTATATTATCACATAATCCATATAAAAGAAATGGATATAATTTAATAATATGAAAAGTGAAACCATTTAAATCATAGAGACATGATACTTGAAACATACACATATGAAATAATGTTATCTTAGATGAAAAATGGTTTTGATAAAATAATTGAAATGAATTTTTGAGGAAGATATCCTTTCTTCTTCAAAATCAATTTCATTTCACAAAACGTCATGCAATTTTAAAAGAAAGAGATTTTGTTGAAAACAGTAATGAAATATTTTGGAGGAAGCTTCATGAAAATGAGGTTTTATGAAACCGTAAAAATCCTTTCATGTCGTATAAGTTAAAAAAAACATTCTTCTCATACTATTGTCCGAAAAGAAAAAAAAGTACCCCGTAACGTAAACAAAAGAAATATTTCTTACATAAAATGTAGTAAAAGTAAAAGAATCAAAAATGGGTAAAAATGACTTTAAACATACATGAAAACACTTTTCTTAAACATGGACATGGATGATAGAAATAACCTCAGTAAATACTTAAAAATAAGCAATCTTGGATAAAAATGAGATTTGCAAAATTTATCCCTTACCTTAGGTATGATTTGCTTCGTAAGTGTCTGAACCACCTGTATAATGATTTAAAAAATGTTATTGAATTATTCCAGAATAATAATTATTGTTATGATATCATATATGGTCATATTCTTATCTTCTTAGTAGTAAAATTTCATTGCCACTTGTTATTCGGGTGTTTATAACTTTTTGTTCTTATGCGTGTTTTGTCGAATAAAATCATATTCTTCTCTTTAGGTTATAGATAAATCATTTCCAGAATGGTATTAATGTACTATATATCATATTTATTCACTAAATTCATTTATATAATCATTATGCAATGAAGATCATGTAGAACGAATCACATCACATCGTGGAGACGGTATTCCGTACGTACGCATGGGCGATGATATCGTTCCCATGATCGTGGAATTGTATTGGAGTGTATTTATACTATTTAAGAATCAATATCACTTTATAATAATAATATATAGTAATTATTTACACCATTATACCCATCCATGTAAGGTGGTGGTGGAAAATAGATTACACAACGGCATGGAGACAGTATTCCGTACATACGCACACGCGGTGATTTCGTTTTCCATAGGATGGATAGTTGGTGAATTAGGGTTGTTTCATAATTATAATAAAATATCAGTATATGAGTGATACTGATGTTATTACTTCATAATGAAACAACTAAAGAAGAAGAAGTTGAAGAAGAAAGAATTTGGAATGGATCGATAATGGATATTACCTCTTTTTTTGACGTGCCTCTTCTTAACCTCCTCTTAGGGCACTAGGGTTGGTCTTTGAAGAAGACCAGAACCTCTAGGATGATTCTAGAGAAGTGGAGAGGAGAAATTTCCAGGGGTTGGCCGAGCTTGGTGTGAGGAGGAGAGGGAGGAGGTGCCCTTTTATAAGGGAGGAGAGGGGCACCTTTGGAATACCTAAAAATATTATTTTATTATAAAGTCAAATTCGGTTTTTAATAGCTCCAAAATGACATATTTCGAAGATAAGTTAGGTAGGGGTCTAAATTATTTCATCCAAAAGAATTTATACAAGTTTAGGTATCAATTTTAACGTTATCATTTAGATTTAACTTTAAGTTTGATAATTTAACATTTACCGTGTCTTCTTGTTTTCTTATACTATAAGGTTAATAAAATTACTATATCAAGGAAAACTAACCCCAAGTTGTTTATTATTAATATATATAACCATATCTAAGTCATTGGGAAGAAGATTAGATTTTTAGGAATAAAATACAATTAATAATATAATATTTGTTTTAAAAACTATTTTATGTCAATTTTGACACTATTTAGTAATTGATTTTTGTGAAAGTCATAACAGATTGATTAGTTCAAAAAAAGGTAATTAAATCAACACTAACATGTCATATTAACGTATAAAATTAGTGTAATTCATAAAAAGTATCTAATTATATTTATTTGGGTATTTATAACATCAATTATGTCAATATTTCATTAATAAGATAATTACTGCATCATTATTGTGTCATAAATAAATTAAATTATTTAATGTATAAAAATTATAAACAAAATACCATTATGTAGGAAATGTTTCTAGATTTCTAATGAATATTTATAGTCGAATTTATCTTATGTATAACCCCATATTAAAAATGATTTGCTTATTAAACTATGATTTTAACTATTTAAGCCTTCTTTAAATAAATTAATAATAAATGTCCTAATCTAATCCAAGTGGGCCTAAATGGTCATATTTTATTCCTAAAGTTGTTTTTGGTCGAATTACAGTTATCCAAAAGAATTATGACATGTGTTAGAGTAATAATAATATCATTTTTACCCTTAATTACCCTATTTACTTTTAACCGTGGTAAATAAAAGTAAAAACTTACTATTCACCAAAAATTAATTTCATCTCATTGAAACACATTTTAGTCCTTGATATTAACCATGTCTCTCATATTTTCAAAATTCCACTCACAGAAGCGGTAAAATTAAGTTTTATGAAAAATTTAGTTTTCTCAACTACTACTTAGTGGTTTCACTATTCATCAAAAAATGAAAGTTTTCAGAAAAATACCAAAATTTCACCCTAGGCTAATATCGATATTCTGAATCAAAAAATGAAGTCCATTTTGAAAAACAAATTTTATAAAATTTCAAAAAGTGCTTATTTCTATTCATAACGGCTAGTTTTAATAATATTTTAATAGCATATCATTGTTTAGTGAAACTCGGTATTGCGTACGACGCAAGCTATCGAGGAAGGCCGCAGTTGCGTGTAAAGAAACCAAGCTAGTGTTGTGTGTAGTGAATTATTCCTTTGATGATTTATATAACATAAAAACAAAATATTTCACATAAAATTCTCGGGTGTTACAATATTATTTCTTGACATATACAAATTATTATCCAAAAGAAGGCTTCTTTCCAAAGTAGAAAGGATTTTTCTCATCTCACGTTAACTTTTATGATATATATGCCTTTTACAACACATATTTATTTCATTTGGTGTATGTAATTTCTTTTGGTATATCATATAAAGAGTCTCCTTATTCTCATGATATTCTAAGGGATTATTACATTATGGTTTGAAGGTGGTATGGGATAGTTTGGTATGTTTAAGTAATATTTCCTCAATGATTTTTCAATGGTCTTATTTAAATGCATCTTTATTTTTGTCATCATTCATTTTTAAATCTTGTAATTAATTGAGGTTTATCTCCTATTATATCATACAGCATGTTTTATTGAATGGTTTATGATTATTTTGACTGAGGATGTGTTATCTTGAAACCGTTCACCACATTACTCCTAATGGTTAGTGTTTATGTTTAATGATTGGGGAATGTTATTGACATATCATATGTTAGTTTCAATATGAATGTTTATGTTTTTTATATTCACCCCCTTTCAAATTATGAATGAATTGGACTTAGTAAGTGTCAGGTGGGGCCTGCTATAGCCCCTTGGTGCATCGGTAGGTCTCATGAGACAAACTATGGTATTAGCATGTGGCCTTAACCAAATAGATATTCATGATCTGGGAATGAGGCCTCGAAGGTATGGTTTTGATGTCCCATATTATTAATTTTCTAATTTATTGAATTTTGTTATTATCCTTGAAGTAGTGGTAATAAAATGGAAGTGCATCTCCCATGATGTAGGTAAATTAACACATCACTGGAAATGATTTCATTTTTATAAACAAAGAGAGAGAGGGAGGGAGGATTATAAGGAATAATCTTCCCTTAACATGATACCATACTAGTATATCAATAAAATTAGTGTTATCATGACATTTGGATAATATAATAATAGGATCAAATATGAAAAGAAACGAAATTTTAAAGGAAATTGAATGAAAAGAGAGAGAAATTACCTCTAGAATATATATCCTTTGAGAGCCTCTTTATGGATGGGGTTTTGGCCTTTTAATCAGACCAATGGATGATCAACATGTGTGGGGTGGTATTTATTGTTTTTATATACTACCCTTGGGTATATCACATCAAGAGTCTTCTTATTCTAATGATATTATAAGGGATTATGAATTTAATGGTTCAAAGTTGTATGATACACATTGGAATGTTTAAGGAATATTTACTCAATGATTTTTCAATGGTTTCATTTAAATGTATCTTCATCTATGTAAACATCCTTTGTTTAATCTTTAAATTCATTGAGGTTTATCCCCTATGATACAACACACTGTGTTTTATTGAATGGGTAATGATAAGTTTGACTATGGATGAGCTATCTTGGAACCATTCACCATATTAATATGAATGGGTAGTGTTTATGTTTAATGATTGGGAAAAGTTTTGTACACTTCATATGTTAGTTTTAACATGAATGTGTATGTTTTTTATATTGATCCATATACATATGATGAATTCATTGTACTTAGTAAGTGTCAGTTGGGGCCCGCTATAGCCCCTTGGTGCATCGATAGGTCTAATTAGAGAAAAAATTTTCTTAGCACGAGGCCTTAAAAAAAGGATATTTATGGTCAGGGAATGAGGCCTTGATGGTATAGTTATGATATCCTCTATTATGTATTCCCTCATTATGTAGATATTAATTGAAATTTTATATGGTTATTCAACTAGTAGAATACCCATGATTATGTTTTATTATAGATTTATTTATTTAACTCTCATTCCTACCATAGTATGTATATGTTTATTTTTAATGGCATTTATTTTTAGTTATTCACCATGCCTAATGTTAATGTTTACGATATATTCAACTATATTTTTTACCATGATTTTTATTATCTAAACCACGGCCGGTGGCGTACTCCTCCTCTATCATGTACAGTGGTAATGTCGCGTCACATAAAGGTGCTTCCCACTATCCTTGGACTGCTAAGGTACTACTCATATCGAGTACCGTGGGTCTGTTGCACTCACACAGAGGCGCTCCCCACCACGGGTCTGCTGCACTCACACTGAGGGGATCCCCCTCGTAGCCTGTAGAGATACTCCTCCTGTCGAGTACCGTAGGACTTCCGCGCTCACACAGAGGTGCTCCCCACTGTGGGTCTACCACATCACATAGAGGCGCTCCCCACCAGGCTAGTCAAATCACTCTGAGTCGAATCAGTCAAGAAGTCGTCAGGTCTCAGCCAGCTACTGGGTCTCTGTACTCTATATGCTCACCTCTCGAAGGATCTTCTCCATGAGCTACTGGTCGATACTCCAACTGTAATGAAGTTCCACGTAGAAGTATCTCAATTTTCCGCCACATCATAGGGTTCTCAACAAAACAGACGGTGCGTCGATTTGACGCTCGATCTGTGATTTATTAGCCTTTTAGTCCCGGGGGCCCGGTTGGATTCGAGTATGATCCAACCTAACCGTAACTCAAATATACCCCGACATCTAGTGTGGTAATATCAAAGGGAATGTTGTTTTCCGATAATGACAATGCTGCTGATGGTTCATCAAACGGGCGTCCGGTGCCAAAGATATAGCCCAAGAAGGTAACAGGTTCAGTAGTGGGCCTGGGCCCGGTCCGACCCGGTCGGACCGACTCGGTGCAACCCAAACTGGGCCGACTTGGTCTGGGTCAACTCGGTCAGACCCGCTGGGTCTGACCCAACCTGTTGGGTGGTTTAGCCCGATAGGTTTGGCCCGGTCCGCTGGGCCTGGCCCAATGGACTGCAAGGGCGGTTTGGTCCGGAGGTCGCCACGTAGGTGACTCGACCGGAAGGCCAGGACCAGTTCGGCCAGCGTCGTGTGTGGCGTGAGCAGTCTGTGGGAAGAGCTCGCAGGGCGCGATCATGCTGAGTGTACGCCAGGAAGGCCGTGGGGGCACCATGTAGGGCGCGGTAGAGGCCAGGAAGGTCTGGGGGGCGTCGGGCAGGCCGCGGGGGCGCCGACATGGCGCCGGGTAGACCGTGGGGGCGCGGGGAAGGGCGCGGCTGCGGCCGGGTAGGCCGCAGGTGTGTCGGCAGGGTGCCGGGCAAGCCGCGGGGGCCACAGGTAGGCGGTCCGCGTGCCGGAAAAAACTTCAGGAGGCCGCGGGTGGGCGGGCCACGGGCAGGCGGGCAGCGGGCCGTGTAGGACGCTGGGAGGCTGCGAGAAGGTGGGCGGCGCACCAGACAGGGTGACGACAGTGTTCGGCTGGAAGCATCGGTAAGCCGCGGGGGCAGTACGATTCGCGGAGGTCCCAAGTAGCACAACCGTCATCATTTCCACCTTCGGCGTTTTCGCCTCATCGCTATGCCGTAGAATGCCACAAGAGAAGAGAGATCAACAGAGGATTTGAGGCCATGTTAGGTTGGCCCCCACCCTCCGTGTTTAGGGAGGTATCATTTTTCTCATCATGAGAAGAAGATGATCATTAATACATCCGCAACAATAACTTTTTATCCAACGTAGAATATTAGAAGAAGGTTATAACATCATCAAGAAATAAACCCCCTACCTCTTGTTCGTCGCTCGTTGGCGAAGTCGCGGAAGGATGACGATGAAGACCGTCGTTCGTCACGTCCGCCGCTCGTCCCCAATTCCGAGGAGCATGAGTTTGTTGACGACGTTGCAGTGGGTAGGATTCAAGGAAGGAATTCAAAGGAGAAATCTTCCCTGGCATTCTTCGCATTCTTCTTTGGAAGAATGGTTCTTCGTTGGGATCTTTTCTCCCTTATCCCAAATTCTACCAAAAGAGAATTCCATCCCAACAATAATAATAGATTATCTATTATTTTAATGTTGGGATGTAATTCAAAATGGAGAATTAAATTACGTAGGAACCCCTTAATTAAACCAAAAGTGTTGGCGCAATTAATTAAAATGGGAAGGTGGCACCAATTAATGGTAGAGAAGGTCAAGGGACTCCCCCCTCATTAATGAGGGGACTTGGGAGATTTTCCACCCTCCCATTAATTGGGGGGTTTTAGTCTCGTGTGGTAACTACGTCCTAACCTCTCGCGGGAGGTTAAATTCATGTGGGCCCCACCTCCATAACCTCTAATGAAAGTTTAGGGTCTTTCGGTCCCACATCCAACTCCCATGTAGAGGTTTTAACCAACAAACACACATGTGGCATCTTAAAAATAAAATAAATTGTTGTACACTTTATTTTATTATTTTTTTTAAAAATCCAAAAACTAACTTTTATTTTCGACCATCTACTATCAATGTGAATGTTTTATTAAGCGAATACCGGCGCTGCGAGTTCAACGGTGCCCTCAGATTTCAGTTTTGAGCACCGGTTCAAAAGCTATAAAATCCTGGTTGTATGTTTACTGAGCGTACCCGAACAAAACATCAAAAATTGATTCAGGGAACACCGGGTCTCAGAATCAAGCACCGTAAATTTCTGCGAACTCGAAAAAATCTAAAGTATTTAAGAAAAAAATTTCTACGGAAATTCCTTGTCTTTACATTCTCCCCACCTTCGGGATTTATGAACCCTTAAGCTACAACTCGAACTATGAGAACAAATGGGGGTACTGAGCACGCATCTGAGCCTCCCACTCTCATGTGCTCTCTTGGAGGTTCCTGTGCTGCCAGCGTACATGCACCAGAGGTATCGACCATCCACGTAGGACCCGCTCTTTTCGATCCTCAATCTCCACTGGAGCCTCTGTAAAAGAATCCCCATCGTCAACGTCCAGCTCTCCATGGTAGAGGATGTTGGAAGGGTCGTACACATATCTCCCCAGCTATGATACATGGAAGAATTCGTGCACCCGGTGCAACTGAGGTGGAATATCTAAGAGGTAAGCCACCTCTCCTTCTATACTGAGGACTTATAATGTTCTGATGAATCTCAGAGATTATTTGTCGCCTAGGAAAAATCTCCATAGACCTCATCGAGGTGAGACCCGTAGAAAGACGTGGTTTCCATCCTCGAACTCCAGAGGTCTATTACTCCTGTCACCATACAACTTATTCCTACTCTGTGCAATCTTTATCTACTCCTAGATGATATGAACCTTCTCTGTAGTAGCTCATACCATCTCTGGTCCCACCAGTGCAAACTCCCCAGGGTCAGTCCAGCACATGGGTGATCTTCAAGGTCACCCGTACAAGGCCTCAATAGGTGTCATCCATATGGTGGAGTGATAACTGTTGTTGTAAGAAAACTCCACCAAATTCAAGTGATCCTCCCAGCTATGACTGAAGTCAAGGACTCATGCACGAAGCATGTTCTCAAGGGTCTTAATGGTTCGCTTAGTCTGACCAACTATCTGAGGATGGAATGTGGTGCTCAAGCGAAGCTGTATCCCAAAAGCCTCCTACAAACCCTCCCATAACCGGGATGTAAAATGTGCATCATGGTAGGATACATTAGAGGAAGGTACTCAATGTAGTCGCACAATCTCCTACACATAAAGGCATCCCAAGCTCTCTACTGAACCCTGATCTCTGATCGGTAGGAACTGATCCGACTTGGGGAGTCGGTCGACGATCACCCAAATCGAGTCGTGACCCCAGTATGTACGTGGAAGACCAGTCATAAAGTCCATGGATATCCCATACCACTTCCACTATGGGACCTCTAATGGATGATCCAATCCTGCTGGTACCTAGTGCTCTGCCTTCACTTGGTAACAAGTGAGGAACCGTGAGACAAACTCTACTACTGCCTTCTTCATACCTAGCCACCAGTGCTGTCGTCGAAGGGCCTGGTACATCTTCACCAGTATTGGATGTACCGATTTAGGGGATGTGAGGAACTCCCTCAACACTTCCTCCTGAAGTTCCACTGGTACCAAGGTATGTCGTCTGAAGAGGATGATGTGCTCCCCACCTTCAAAAAATCTATCAGGAGCATGCCCTATGGATATCTGAGGGTGTCATGTCTCGCAGTCAGCGTCCCCTCACTGTGCTTCCCTGAATCACTGATGAAGTGGGGGAGTGACCGTAAGAGACTGTAGGAAGGTTGATCCGTCCCTATCAACAAAGGATATTTGTAAAGCAACCAGCTGCTCTGTCACCTCTCCTAGCAGTTGTATACCTGTCCTCCTGCTGAGTGCATCTGCAATAATGTTCCCCTTCCCAGGAGTATAGACTATTTAAAAGTCATAGTCCTGGAGGAACTCAAGACAACGTTGCTATCTCATATTCAAGTCCTTCGGGGAGAAGATATACCTGAGACTCTTGTGATCATAGTACACAGTAAAACGTTCGCCCATCAGATATTGTCTCCACATATTCAAGGCGAAGGCAACTACTGCTAACTCCTAGTAATGGGTTGTGTAGTTCTGCTCATTCTATCTCAAATGTCGAGAACCATATGGAATCACTTCTCACTCCGGCATCAGGACACACCCACGTCCGGTCCCTCATTTGTCGCAGTAAACTACATACCGTACGCCCTCCTCTGGAAGCCTCAAGATGGCGGAACTAGTCATCCTCTACCTCAGCTCTTGAAAGCTATGTTGGAAACTCTCCGACCATATAAAGGGTTGCCCATTCTTCTTCAAGGATGATAGTGGTGATGAAACTCTGGAGAAGTCTGGAACGATCCTCAGATAGTATCCATCCAAACCCATGAAACTTTGTACCTTTGTCACACTATTGGGTGGCTCTGAAGAAAGTACTGCCTAAATTTTCCCTGGATCCACCGCAACTCCATCCTTCGAGATGACGTGTCCTAAGAAGTGAACCTCTTGAATCCAAAATTGGAACTTCGAGAGCTTACCATAAAAATGGTGCTCTCGACGTGTGTCTAGTACTACCTGCAAATGGTAGGCATGATCCTCCTCACTAGTCGTGTAGATCAGAATGTCGTCGATGAAGACTACGATAAAGCGGTCGAGGTATGGTTGGAAGACCCTGTTCTTGAGTCCCATAAACACTACTGAAGCGTTGGTTATGCCGATGGGCATAACCAAGAACTCATAATGGCCATACCGACACCTGAAGTTCATCTTCTTCACATCCTCATCTCCAAATCTGAGCTGGTGATAGCCTGATCTGAGGACTATCTTTGAGAACCATTGAGCTCCCTTCAGATGATCAAAGAGGTCTTCAATCCTTGGGAGTGGGTACTTGTCCTTCACAGTCACCGGCTTCAGGTGATGGTAGTCAACACAAAGAATCAAGCTCCCATCCACCTTCTTGGTGAATAGAATCAGGGCTGCCTAGAGAGAAACACTGGGTCAGATGAATCCCCTCCGCTGCAAGTCCTCCATCTATACCCGCAGCTCACAAAACTCAGCAGAAGCCGTCCGATATGCTGGAGTAGATATCTGTTCCATCCCAGGGTACAAGTCAATGCAGAATTCCACCTTTCTACAAGGAGGTAGTCCTAGAACATTTTCAGGCACTACTGGAATTATTGGTAATTGCGACGGCCTATTTGGGACGGGATCCCGTCGCAAATAGGCTTTAACGATAGGGCCCTGTCGCAAATACCTCATTGTAGAAAACACTGTCTCAAATACCATTATTTGTAACGGGCCCGTCACAAATAAGTCTCCGATTATATGTATTATTTATACATAATCTTTTTCGCGACGGGCCCGTTGCAAATAGTTTTTTAGACAGGCCCGTCATCCCATTGAATATATATATATATATATATATATATAACGTTCTATGACGGGCCCGTCACAATAATGTATTTGAAATGGGTTAGTAGTCCCGTTGCAAATATGTTTATTAAAAATATTTAGTTAGACTATTTGTGATGGGGTCCCATCTCCAAAGGCCCCGTCACAACTAATAAATTAATTTAAAAAAAAAATAAATTTAATATAATTACGATTAATGAAAAAATAATATTACTATTATTAATATATATATATATTAAAATTCAAAATATTAACAAAAAAAATAAAAAAATTATAAAATAATAAAAATATTATTATTATTAGTAAATAAACAAACATTAAAAATATAATACTAAAATTTTTTTTTTAATAAAATAATTATAATATTATTTAACTAATAAAATAAATTAAAAAATTAAAATTCTCAATATTCTAAAAAAAAATATAAAAAATAGAAAAATATTAAAAATTAAATTATGTAGTATTTGCACCAATATAAAAGACAAAAAATGTAAATAATTAATTTTACAATGTTAAATTCAAATTTTTTTAACATAAAAAAATCACTGTGGGGATCGTCTTCTGGAGGAGGTGGAGGAGCTGATGAAGTTGGTAGAGGAAACTCCATCCCTAAACTACGAGTCAGATGGCACATGTACTTCATCTGCTCGTGATGCTCCTGCTGCCATTGATGCATCTCCTACTCATGATGCTACTGCTGCTGCTGCTGCTGCCATCGACGCATCTTCTCATTGTGATGCTGCTCCTACTGCTGCTGCCACCGACTCATCTCTTCTTACTCCTTCTGCAATGTCTCTATAAGCTTAGCCTGAGCTCGCAACTGCTCCTAATACTTTGATCTAAAAGATGATGACTCTCCAAGAGCTCCTCTCAAGTTGGACACTGACATCGCAACAGTACCATAATAAGTACCATGAGTCAAATGAGAGTCTATACCAATTACTATGCCCTTTACAAAGCCATACTGAGTCGCCAGCATCCATGTCGCGTCATCGAAATTGTGCGCACGGGTCTACTCAGTTGTCTCTTCCTGACCCTCAGCCTGTGTTTGAGAGGCCACATCCTTATATGACTCCATCAATTCCAATTTTAGATTAAAATTGTGAAAATATTATATGTAGTTAAACGTCAAACTAAAAAAATAATAGTAACCACAATTTGACGCTGGCGATCACCTCTAATCTCTCCAGTGGCTAGATCACTGTACATCCTCTGATAAATGTCAAACTCCGTAATATCGGGTTGCTCGAATGCCTATAAAAATATAAAATAAATTGTTTATATTTAAATTTATATAAAATATTTAAAAAATATACTTACCAGATGATCTCTATGCGAACTAAATTTACGACTACCAGCTCGATGCGTCACCTCCTGTCCCCCCCGGTTCTGTCGTCCCACTGAAGATCTCCTCTGAAATACACCACCCAACCAGTGTAAAAATAATCCATCCCAAACATGAGATGAAATGTACTCTGGTCGGTGGGCTCTACATGACTCATCAAATTCTGTCACTCCCTCTTTCTTAATGGTTGTCCTTCTCATATTGTTCAAAAACTGACGGAAATAGTCATGATAGAAACCTGCCATGCCACGTGGATAATGTCGTGCATGCTATCATTGATATGATACCATAATCCCTACAAATAATTTATAATATCATGTTGTTAATAAAATAAATTTCAAAATAAATATTATTTATTTACGTACCATCCAATGATGGAATATATCACATCACACATCAACGGGAATCTGTTCCCATGTGATCCATGGATGAGAAAAATAATTCGGCAATATAGCGCTCCCCTTTCCAATAGCTACATGATGAAAACTATGAAAAAGGAATAAATAATCAAACAATTAGTATATATATAAATAAATTAAGGAAATCTAACTAAAATATACATGTCACCATACCTCAGTGTGTGTGGGTGGAAACCAAGATGTGGACGTCACTCGGGGATAGGGTCAGGAATCATCATTCTCGCAAGACCACGCCCCCTCTACGTACCTCCTGAACCACCAGTGGGCTGAGGGTTAGATGATCCCACATCCCCATCATCCAAAGGTAGCTCAGGCTCCTCTAACTCATGCAACAGATCAGAGTCCATCAGAAACACAAAATTATTGTTGTTAGGAGATAGTGGAAAATAACTATTATATATAGATATATATTAGTTATGATTATAACCAGCATTTAACTATGTCAATGTTCATCTTAATCCTCTTCTCTATAGCTGTCAATGTCAATGTCTTAATCTTCCTCCTCAGCATCATCAACATCCATATGAGTTTCAGTTTCAGCATCTCTTGTCATTTCAAATTCATTTGTAACATCATTAACATTTTCATCACCATCGATCCTTAATTGTGGGTTGTCATCACCGATATTCATGTCTCTTTGTGAATCAGATGGATTTTGAGCAGTCTATTGAAAAATTTCAATTCTTTCCTCTTCTTTGGAACCACATTCAGTTTGAGTAAACTAATTTTTCTGAGATTTCATTTTTATTATTCTCCACCAATCGATCAAGTCTCTTAAAGTAACACAATACATTGCTTAATAATTTTGATGTGCCTATTGAGCTAGTAAAAATGGTTCATTTACTGCAAGAAGACTTCTATTTTTAAAATCGACGATTTTATGAGTCAGATGAACATGAAAGCCTCTCTCAGTATCCAACCACAGACATTTAAACATTGTTATGTAATTCTATCCTAGATAACACATCTCAATAAATTCATCAAAAATTCCATAAAAGTCAACTTCAGTTTCTCTGTGATGTGATCCTCTAAAGAAAATCCCACTGTTCATTGTTTTTTTGATTCCCCATATGCATGTGTATGAAATAGAAAACCATTAACTACATAAGCATTATAATTTTTAACCATTTTTGATGGTGGGTTACTCAATATACACAGTCGCTTATCAATTTTATCAGCATATTGAGACACCTGAAAATTTGTAAAAGAATTATCAATATAATAAATAATAAACAGAATTGATATTAAACCATCAATAATTTATGTTACCAATTTTTAAAACCATTAAGAATTTTTTTTGTCTAAGTTCTTCCAGAGCAGCTGCTGTAATTTGTGGAAGTTGTTTCTTGATATGATTATCATATAACCTACAAATAAAATAAGTTTAAATACTATATCATAAATTATAGAATAAGTGATAGAATCACTCACAGAAAAATGATGTCATTTCTTCATAGTTGAGCAGAACATATGTATGAGCTCTGTGATGTTTATCATCTGAAAGCCAGCATTCATGAACTCCACCGAAACCAGGATTTGGATGATTAAAAACTATTAATTGATTTTCCATTTCTTCATTAACATTCTCCTAATTTCATCCAATGCGAGTGTGTTTTGAGGGATATTAAGATTCAAAATAATGAGACCAGAAAAAAAAAATTCTTCTTGCAAATAAGATTCAGTAATTGAGCCTTCAACTAATGCTTTGTTATGTGCTTTTTTCTTCAATTTCTGCATTCATCTCTCGAATGGGTACATCCATTGAAACTGTACTAGACCTCCACCTTTAGCTTCATGTGGAAAATGTAATATTATATGTTCCATTGAGTCAAAGAAAGTCGGAGGAAAGATTTTTTCTAGTTTACATATAATTACAACAACATCTTCTTCCCAGTTTTCTTAGCGCATTGTAGTCTGTTGTCGCTGCACAAATGTCTCAAAAAAAATATGATATGTCTATTATCGAATCCCAAATCATAGAATTCAATAAACCTATGAATCCAATCGGCATAAGTTTTTACATTATGACATGACAATCATGACTTTTTAATCCAGTAATATAACCATTCTTAACACATCTTCCCAAATTGGAAGCATAACCATCTGGCAGTCTCAAATCTGCAATCCACTGACAAAATAATAATCGACTCTCTTTGGACAATGTATAAGCTGCTTTTGGGTTCATTAACCTCTGTGATCTGACATTTTCAAAGAGTTCAAGTTCTGGTCACCTGCAAATTTGGGAAAGATCTAATCGTGCCTTTACAGTATCTTTGGTCTTACTTGGTGTATCCAAAACTGTATGAAATAAATTATCAAAACCGTTCTTCTCAATATGCATAACATTCAACATGAGGCTGACCAATAAATCAGACCAATACAGAAGATCCCAAAAAATGCTCTGTTTTATCAAATTATGTTCATTCCCAAAGCAATAAATTTTCTGTTGGTTTACTGTTGGTCCAAATGTGATGGGGGGTAATGAAAATAAAATTGATTTTAACTCTATACCTGAGATCATCTTCGGAGGTTCATCCCTTTCAATTGTACCTTTTCTGAAATGAGATTTGTTGCTTCGAAAAGGATAATCAGTGTGAAGAAATCTATAGTGACAATAAAAATAGCAAGGTTTTTTCAATTGACAATCATAAAGGCTTTGTTTTCTTTCATACAATAAGGACATGATTTCAGACCATGTGTACTCCAACCAGATAACATGCCATATGCCGGAAAGTCACTAATTGTCCACATCAATGCTGTTTTTAATATGAAATTTTGTTTCGCAGCAACATCATATGTATTAACATTATCTCTCCACAATGCATTTAACTCATTAATCAATGGTTTCAAATAAACAACAATATTCTTTTTTGGATGTACTGGGATTAATAGATTCAAAAAGTTATAAGGCTCTTTCATCAACATCCATGGAGACAAATTGTACGGAGTTATAAAGACATGACAACATTAATAATGACTACCATAAGAACCAAACGAATAGAAACTGTCAGTAGAAAGACCCAATCGCACATTTCAAGCTTCTATAGAAAAAGACGGATGCAGATGGTCAAAATGTTTCCAAGAATCACTATCAGATGGATGATTCAATCTTTTCTCATTTGAAATCTTGGTTTTGTGCCATGACATCATTGACGTTGTGTTCTGAGACATAAATAAACACTGTAACCTGGGTGTAAGGGGGAAATATATCAACTGTTTTACTAGAATCGATCTAGACATCCCTTCGTTGAGCTTCTTTGTACCACAATTTTCCACATGTGGGACAACTATCCAATGACACATTTTCTCCAGAATATAAGTTGCAATATTTTGGACATGCATGAATCATTTGATAACTAAGGCCCAGATTACGAATCCGCCTCTTTCTCTCATAGTAATTTGCAGGCAATACATTTCTTTCAAGTAATAGTGTTTTAACTAAAAAAAATATCTGATCAAAACAGTTGTTTAACATTGCATTATCTGATTTAATAGCCATAAAGTTTGAAATCTCTTCTAATTTTCTTATCTTGCAACCAGGATATTATGAATCCTCAGCAGACCTCAACAACTCATAAAATTCGAATGGAACCAACTTTGGAGTTAAATCAATATCATCGTGAGTTTCAGTTTGTTGCACATATGGACCTACAACATCATGTACTAAATTTTTAAACCGTGATGGATCCAAAATCAATTTATTAGGATCTTATCTGAAACAATGTTCACCGAGTTGATACCAAAAAACATAATCTGGTTGAAAACCAAATCGCAAGATATGTCCCCCAACCTTTTCAAATGTGTCAAACATTCTTAGAGAACATTTTTTACAAGGACACTTAATTTTGCCTTCTGAAACATATTCTGGTTTTGATGATGCAAGTGATAAGAAAGCATCAACAACCTCAATATATACATGATTTAAACAAGAACCATTTGGATTTCTGCACTGATGTATCCAAGCGCGATCATCTAATAATGGCTGATGTCGACTTCCCTGTTCCATATTTTTCTACATAAATTATAAAATCGCCAATGTTTTTGAATAATTTGAAATTATAAAAACACTATCTAAAAAAATAAGATAATTAATTAAAACTACTTAATAATTATTACTTATTATTACAATTATTACTAATTATTTCAATTTATTACAAGTTATTACAATTTATTACTAGTTAATACAATTTACTACTAATTATTACTAGTTATTACAATTTATTACTAATTTAGAAATACTAAGAAATACATAGAAAAATGAAAACTGCTTGAATAATGAACGGAAATTTGGTAATCATCGTTGTTGAGATGATTACAAATTCGCCCTTCATTATCCAAGCTGATTTCATTTACTAATTATTACTAATAAAAAAATATATTATCAATATTTATCAAAAAATATATTAATATTATTAAAATAATAAAAAATTTATAAAATATTAAAATTATCAATATTCACAACAGACTTTTCTCTATTCGTAACATGTTCAAATCTCAAAGGGTCGCCAATTGTCAGGTCATGTGCAATAAAAAGTTTCTGTCAGTCATTTCTAATGTAAACTCTATAATTGTACTTGAATGGTTGATCACCTTGCAAGTAGTGTTGCAATAGGACGACCAAAGTAATGTCGTTCTCTTCTCTAAGAATCATCTCACTCCTTTTACATAGATCATTCTTCCTTAAAAATTTTGGGGGATATCAGTATCTTTCCCTTAAATTTTCAAGAAAGATTGGTCTATATAAAGGGTTATGTGAGATAATTCTTATAGATGAGAAGGGTATGACTTGGGTTGTCATATTTCAACACTACTTGCGATGTGATCAACCTTGTAAGGACAATTATAGAGTTTACATTAGACATGGTTGGTACAAAATTTTTATTGCACATGACCTGAAAATTGGTGACCCTTTGAGATTTAAACATGTTAAGAATAGAGCAAATCCAATTGCGAATATTGATAATTTTAATATTTTATAAATTTTTTATTATTTTAATAATAATAATATTTTTTTCCATATATATTGATAATATAAATTTTTTTATTACTAATTATTACAAATTATTACTATTTATTATTAATTATTACTAATTATTACTAACTATTACTAATTATTACTAATTATTACTAATTATTACTAATTATTAGTAATTATTACTAATTATTACTAATTATCACTAATTATTACTAATTATTTGTAATTAATACTAATTATTACTAATTATCACTAATTATTACTAATTATTACTAATTATTACTAATTTTTACTAATTTTTACAAATAATTACTAATAATTTCTAATTATCCCTAATTATTCCTAATTATTCCTAATTATTCCTAATTATTCATAATTATTCCTAACTATTCCTAATTATTCCTACCTATTCCTAATTTTTCTTAGTTATTCCTAATTATTCCTAATTATTACTAATTATAACTAATTATTACTAATTATTACTAATTATTACTAATTATTACTAATTATTAGTAATTATTAGTAATTATTAGTAATTATTAGTTATTATTAGTAATTATTAGTAATTATTAGTAATTAGTAGTAATTAGAAGTAATTATTAGTAATTATTAGTAATTATTACTAATTATTAGTAACTATTACTAATTATTACTAATTATTACTAATTATTACTAACTATTACTAATGATTACTAATTATAACTAATTATTATTATTTATTCCAAATTATTAGTAATTAGTAGTAATTATTACTAATTATTACTAATTTTTACTAATTTTTACTAATTATTAGTAATTATGACTAATTATTAGTAATTATTAGTAATTTGTTCTAATTAGTACTAATTATTACTAATTATTAGTCATTATTACTAATTATTGCTAGCTATTGCTAATTATTGCTAATTATTGCTAATTATTGCTAATAATGGCTAATTATTGCTAATTATTGCTAATTGTTGCTAATTGTTGCTAATTGTTGCTAATTATTGCTAATTATTGTTAATTATTGCAAATTATTGCTAATTATTTCTAATTATTGCTAATTATTGCTAATTATTACTAAATATTGCTAATTATATCTTATTATTACTAATTATTGCAAATTAATACTAATTATTACTATTTATCGTAAATTAATACTAATTATATCTAATTATTGAAAATTAATACTAATTATATCTAATTATATCTAATTATTACTAATTATATCTATTTATTACTAATTATTACTAATTATATCTAATAATTACTAATTATATCAAATTATTACTAATTATATCTAATTATTACTAATGATATCTAATTATATCTAATTATTGCAAATTAATACTAATTATTTACAATTATCAATAACAATATCAATTTCTTACTAAAAATAGATATAAATAAAAATCAATTGAAATCTAATTTAATTACAACTAATAAACAAGAATTAAAATTAACATAAAAAATAAAATAAATATAAAAAAATAAAATATAAATACCTTAAACTTTGATATTCCGAAGATATTGACGCCCTCCAATTGCTCTCGTATAAAAAATTTCAACTAAAATAAAATTTTTCATTGAAACTGATGAATGAAAAGAGGGAGAGAGCAAGATCTGAGTGATTTGGGAAAAAATGGATGGGGGTATATATAGTTAGATTAATTGTGACGGGGTTATTAGCGACGGGTTTCTCATCGCAAATGGTGGTATTTGCGACGGGGCCCGTCGCAAATACCCTCACCCGCATTAATTATAGTCGGCGATTAAAAGGTTATTTGTGATGGGTCACGTCGTAAATAGTTCCTGTCGACAGTATTTTTGTGACGGGACGACATACCGTCGCAAAAAGATATTAACCTCCACCGGGTATTTGCGACGGGATCTCGTCACAAATACCCCTGCCCAGTTTGGTGTGCAAGCCGTGCGGTTTGGCACGCAAGTCGCGCCAAACTATTTGCGACAGGAGACATCTTCCCGTCACAAATAATACTTGTGCGGTTTGGCGTGCAAGTCATGCCAAACTATTTGCGACAGGAGATGAAAACCCGTCGCAAATAATTGGTTGTTTGCGAGGGTGAAATTTTCTCGTCACAAATAGTGATTTTTCCCGTAGTGAGGGAAAACATCTGTGTACTAGCCTACCACTATAGGATAAGTCAGAATCTCTACATCAACTGCTACGAGGTTAAGGCAAGCCAAATGTGAGTGATCGGTTGCACCCTCCTCTGAGTATGTCTGTCCTGTGCTGCAAAAGTTCCCTTCTCGCCGGTGAAGGTAAACCTAGTCCCATCTATGTAGACACACCACACTTTTTGCCTTATACAGTCATCTGAGCATGGACTGTAGATAAGCAGTCCACACCCAAGATGATGTCATAAGCCCCTGATGCCGCTACTAGAAGATCTCAGTCGACGCTCTCGCCTCCTAGAGTAAGCTGCCACTGTAGGTACCGGTGCGTAATCGTCAAATCTGCTTCTGTAGGAGTCTCTAGCCGTAAGGATCGAGCTAACGGCTCCGTCAGAATTTCCGAGCTCTGAACGAGGGCAGTGGCAATGAAAGAGTGACTGACACTTGTGTCTATATGAACTTGAGCTATGGTGGAGTAGACACAGATCGTACCTCGAATCATCTCTGGAGCACCGTGATTGTAGGCCTTCACTGCCTGAAACTGAGCTTTCCCCAGTCCACCCGCTCCCTGCGGTCGGGGCTGACTTCCTGGTGTTGGTGGTGGTAACACCTCGTAACAGCATCCACCGCCAGCTACATGTCCGACTCCTCTGCCACACTTAGTACCCTAAATTGAAAAGGCATTGCCTTTATACCTTGGGTACGATCTAACCTGGCCGTAACTAAAATATACCCCGAACTCCAGTGGGGTAATCTCAAAGGGACCATCACATTCCAATAATGATAACGTCGTTGATGGTTCGTGAAATAGACATCTGGTGCCAACGATATGGCCCATGAATGTAACAGGGTCAGTAATGGACTTGGGCCCGGTCCGACCCAGTCAGATCGACACGGCCCAACCCAGACTGGGCCGACCCTGTCTGGGTCGACCCAGTCAGCCATCTAGGTTTGGCTCGGTCCGCTGGGCCCGGTGCAACGGACTGCGTGGGCGGTTTGGCCCAATGGTCGCCATGTAGGCGACTCAGCCCGAAGCCCGAGGACGATTCGGCCAGCACCGCGCGGGGCGCGGGCAGGCCGGCTGGATGTCGGGGAGGCCGCGGGTGTGCCGGGAAGGGTGCGGGAAGGGTCGAGCAGGGCGCAGGGTCACCGGGGAGGCCATGCGGGCGCCAGGTAGGACACGGGGGCACCGGCAGTGCGCCGGGCATGGCGTGCGGGTGCCGGGATGGTCGTGGCTATGGCCGGGCAGGCCGCAGGGGCACCAACAGAGCGCCGGGCAGGCCGCGGGATCCGCGGGCAGGCGGGCCACGCACCGGGCAGAGCACCAGGAGACCGAGGGCAGGCGGGCAACGCGCCGGACAGGGCGCCGGAAGGCCGCAGGCAGGCGGGCCGCGCGCCGCGCAGGGCACCGGAAGGCCACGGGCTGGCGAGCCACGCGCTGGACAGGGCACCGACGGTGTTCGGCCAGAAGCATCAGTGTGCCGCGGGGGCGGTGCGATTCGTGGAGGCTGCGCGTAGCGCGGCCTTTGTCGTTTCCACATTCGTCTTCATCGCCTCATCGCCATGTCGTAGAATGCCACGAGAAAGGAGAGATCGACTGAGGATGTCGGTCCATTTTAGGTTCACCTGCACCCTCCGCGTTTAGGGAGGTATCATTTGGCTCATCATGAGAAGAAGATGATCATTAATACATCCACAAAAATCCCTTTTTTCCAATGAGGAAGATAAAAAGAAGGGTATAACTTCATCAAGCAATAAACCCCCTACCTCTTGTTTATCGCTAATTGGTGGAGTTGTGGAAGGAAGAAGATGAAGAACGCCGTTCGTCGCATCTACGTCTCGTCCCCAATTTCGAGCTGCGTCGGTTCGTTGACGACGTTGTAGAGGGTAGGATTCGAGGAAGGAATTTTAAGGAGAAATCATCGCCGACATTTTTCTCATTCTTCATTGGAAGAATGGTTCTTCATTGGGATCTTTTCTCCCTTCTCCCAAATTTCACCAACAGAGAATGACAACCCAACAATAATAATACATTTTCTATTATTTAAATATTGGCACCTAATTCAAAATGGAGAATTAAATTACGTAGGCTTCCATTCATTAAACC
This sequence comes from Viscum album, assembly GCA_963277665.1. Taxonomy (NCBI): domain Eukaryota; kingdom Viridiplantae; phylum Streptophyta; class Magnoliopsida; order Santalales; family Viscaceae; genus Viscum; species Viscum album. The sequence goes on from OY728137.1 coordinate 741,472,663, forward strand.
AAGCGTGTTGGAGCAATTAATAAAAAGGGGAAGGTGGCACCAATTAATGGTAGATGAGGTCAAGGGACTCCACCTCATTAATGAGGGGAGTTGTGAGATTTTCCACCCTCCCATTAATTGGGTTGTTTTTAGTCTCGTGTGTTCCGCACGTCGTAACCTCTCGCAGGAGGTTAAATTAGAGTGGGCCCCACCACCACAACCTCTCATGGGTGGTTAGGGGGTGGCAGTCCCTCCTCCAACTCACAAGTAGAGGTTTTAACCAAAAAACACACAGATGGAAGCTTAAAAATAAATTAAAGTGTTGTACACTTTATTTTACTATTTTTTATAAAAATCCAAAATCTAACATTTATTCTCGACCATCCTCCATCGAGGTGAAAGTTTTGTTAAGAATATATCGTCGCTGAGAGTTCAACGGTCCCCTCAAATTTCAGTTCCAAGCACTGGTTTAAAATTTATAAAACCCCGCTCATACGTTTACTGAACGTACCCGAACAAAACTTCAGAAATTGATTCCGGGAAAACCGGACCTCAGAATCAAGTGCCATAAATTTTCAAGGACTCTCAAAAATACCAAGTATTTATGAAAAAATTTCCACGTAATTTCCGAGTCTTTACACAATGTATGTATCTGTTTTTTCAAAACTACTAAACTATTTGTTCATTTGGGATATAACTTCCTTGTAATAATGCCAATGTAATGAAATAATGCACCAAGTTCAAGCTTCTGTGGTCAGGTTCATATTGTTGGTATCATAATAATTTTACTAGAAAACATACAAACTAGATTTAGAAAATATATATTAGGAAACAAAACCCTAATATAGACATGATGATACACATGAATGAACATCCAATAACATTAGTAAGTAATATATTATTTGGATCTTCCTTGAAAATAAATCCATGTCTTGTTAATACAAGTGGATGTGGCTCTGGCATAGATGTACCTAAGAGTTTCAACTCCGACAAGGTGTTCCAGTATTTACTCGGGGTAACCTGGTACACGACAACATTTATTACTACGCACCTAATTTGAAACTCCCAGGGAATATGCGTAAGATAATTCACATTTTCATTACAAGCCATTATGAAAGATTTATACACCTAAGGTATCCAATGTTCATGGTTCTAGGATTTGTGACACATAAATTTTGGTTATTTACTATACCATGTTTAGGGTTATATAGAGTTATTAATTATTTAATATAATTTAGTATATGGTATTGATTAGAAATGGAACTTAGTAGAAGGAATGGAAACTTCGCCAATTCATAGGCAAATTGTAAGAAGGTTCATATCTATTATGGACTTAAACCACCATTTTGAAGGATTCCAGTCTCCAAAGTATCCTCATAATATGAGTTGATAATATCATGTGTTAATTCATGGTTTTTGAAGGATGATAGTCTCAAAATTATTCTCATATACTAAAGTATCCTCACATTATGGACTTAAGCAATCATTTTGAGGGATGGAAGTCTCCAATGTATTTAATGATAACTGTTTGGGTTAATTCTTGGTTTTTAAACACAAATAACTCATTTTTATTTGAAATCAAAACCCTGTGTAAAAAATATTACAGAATAATAGATGAGGTATAATATATATATTATCTTCGGGTTCAAATATAATAATTTCTTAATGACCACAATTGAAGATGACAATAGAAATTGAAAACCCAATGTCCATAAATGTGAAAAATTAGCACATCTCTAATAGTGTTTTTTACTAACAGCACAAATGAAGGGTAAAGGAGGGATAATAATAATTTATTCCATCTTCATAAAAAAATTACTATAAAAATATTATACTATAATAGTCATAACATTTGGATGAGTTCTATTGAGGATTAAAAATAAAACAATGTAACTTGAACACTGGATGATAGTCTCCAAAGCCATCATTTTCCCTCTTATTAGGAGGATATTTTAACCATATTTATGATTTTCGTTTCCACCAAACGAATTTTTAAGTATCAACCATTAAATATTAAAATTCAATTTGAAAATTTCTAAGACAATATGTTTTTAAGGAGAGGAGAATATAACACCCCAAAGATTTAAAAATAAATTTAAAATTGAATGCATGAAACATTGAGCCACTACAAAACAAAAAATTGTTATAACCGAGAGAATAAATATAATTTTTCTAGTTATGTGATTTCAATTTCTAAAATCTGACATACACGGTTGTGTTAAGGGTGTTTTTTTGAGTTTTATAGAATAAACTAATTTTTTTTTTGTGAATAATAACCTAACCTTATGAATAGTTATCAACCCTTATGAATAGTAATATATACTTATGAATACAAATTTTACCCTTTTGAATAGTAATATGACATTTATGAATAGTAACCTCCCTTGTGAAGGTATAAATAAAATTTACTAACCTTATAAATGTAGTAGAATATTTTATAAATTATTAATTACGTATTCAAATTTTTGTGAGTGATAAATACTTAATTAATGTTTTAAATTAATAAATTAATTAAATTTAATAAAATGTGTTTGTAAATAAATATTCTATTATCCTATTATTTTAGGATAATTTTATGATACCATAATTAAAATTTGAAAGTATTATAATAGAAGTTTTAAATATAAGATATGTATTTTTTAGGAAAATAATGATTTTTTTTAAAAAAATTACCTGTCACATATTTTAAAATTTATTTTGACAAGATAGATTTCAATTTTTGAATCTACGTGTAAAAAATGGTTAGGTTGATTTTTTGGGATTTTTTTAAAATACAAAAAATTTTGATGAATAGTAAAATATGATAATTTAAGACAAATGCTAAATACATTGTTTATTAAGTTATAGGTTATGTAAGGCTAATGTTGGAACACATGCTTCAAACACACATTCATTTATTACTGTTTTTGGTCACATGACTCTGGACTATTTATAATATTGATTAAAAATATCAAACTAATGATTAAAATAATGAGAAACCCCTCCTTTCTTCCACTATAAATACCCCCATCCATTCCTCTTCTTTTTTCTCTGATCAAGACTTGTTCCTTGTATAAATTATACCCAAATCTCATACCATACTCCACCCCCATGTCAGGTATCCCTTTTTCTCAAAAAAAGACCAAATCCTCTCCTCTAAAGAGGCTCTCAAGGAATATTAATTCAAGAGGAAAATTCCTCATTTCAAATCTTTTACATTCATTTCAAGTTACGTTATTTTATTTTTAATCCTTAGTAGAACTCATCCAAATTTTATGACTACTATAGTATAATATTTTTATAGTAATTTTTTTATGATGATTGAATAACTTATTATTATCTCTCCTTTACCCTTCCTTGTGCGAGTAGTAGAAACACCATTCGAGATGTGCTAATTTATCACATTAATGGACATTGGGTTTTCAATTTCTATTGAAATCATCAATTGTGGTCATTAAAACATTATTATAGTTGAACATGAAGATAATATATATATATATATATTATACCTCATATATTGTTCTGTAATCAATTTTTACACATGGGTTTTATTTCAAATAAAAATGAGTTCATTGTGTTCAAAAACCAAGAATTAACCCAAACATTTATCATTAAATAATTTTTATAATGATTCATCTTCAATCCATGTAACCAAATGAAATTTAAAAAAAAATCCAAACTCATGGTTGTTCAGTATTGACATATTACTTCAATTCGGGGCAACCATCCTCATTTTAAACAATTCTCCGTTCATTTATATAAGTATACATTCTTAAAACAAATAGACCGAAATAATGAAATAGAACCTCTTATCCCATCAAAAGGACATGAATGAAATTATTAAGGGTATAATAAATAAATTACATTAATATAAGGCCATACCATTATTAACTAATTAAACATTGATTTTTCATTTCATTAAAGTCTAGTGGAGAACAGATTCAGACTTATGGTAAGCGTTTTTTCATCTCACTTCAATTTTTGTGAGATATTGTCTATTCACTACTTCTACTTGTGTGTGGTGTATGTATAATGACCATTGATGTTTCATTTCTTAAATATTTTTATTTTAATGACATTAAATGTATCATTTTATAATTATTAATCTTGGAGGATATGATTAGATTGATTACGATGTTTTAAGTATTTTCTACATGAACTTCTATTATCCATCGGGTTGCTCTGATTCTCTACTCACCTTAGTGAAATTATTATTTATATATTTTTAATCCTCATAAATTATGTGTGAATATTATATATGTGTGTACTAATAATAATCCTTCTTTATTTTATTTTATGTTACATATATAAAAATTATATTTCGAAAAATTGTTTCGAAATGCAAGTCCGATTCATAGAACTTCTAGAATTCTTACCTATTTGGAATTTTACTCTAAAATATGTTTCAAGAAATATTTATCTTCATAAAATCTCACATTTTAAAAAGAAAAATATATTTTGGTTATTTTTTTGTCTTATTTGATCAATCATGCCTTTGGGATTTAAAATCCTTCAATATTTTCTAAAACGGCAATAAATTGTTTTATTTATAAAGCTTCTTTAAAAACTATTTTTAGAATATTTCTCCTCAATAAGACTTTATATATTCCACAAGTACAATTTCAACAACCTTCTAGTTTATTTTCTATGATATACCTATTTACAATCTGATTTCACAAAAAATACAAATGATTTTCCAAAATAACTCTTCCTTCCATAGTAATTTTTTTTCTCACCACAGATTAAATTTTATGAGATATATGCCTTGTTAACCACTTATTAATTACTTGTTTTATAATTACTACCCTTCATTATATCATACTAAGAGTATCATTATTATCAAGATATTCTATTTGATTATCATTTGAATGTTTCAAGGTGGTATGGGACACCATGGAATGTTGAAAGAATATGTACTTAAGAATATTTCAATTATCTCATATAAATATATCTTTATCTATGTGAAAATACATTGTTGAATCTTGTACTTCATTGAGATTTATATCCTATTTTATCATACACAATATTTTATTTAATGCTGTATGATTAGTTTGACAGTGGATGTGCTACCTTGAAACCATTCACCATGTTACTCAAAAGGTTATTGTTTTTTAATGAATGTGGAAAGTTATTTACTTTTCATATGTTAGTTTCAATATGAATGTGTATTCTTTTTATGTTGATTTATATTCATATAATTAATTCCCTGGACTTAGTAAGTGTTGGGTGGGGCCTACTATATCCCCTCGGTGCATTAGTAGGACTCACGAGACAAACTATGGTCTTGGAATAGGGCCTCGACAAAATGAATATTTATGTTCTTGGCATGAGGCCTTAAAGATATAGTCATAATGTCCTGAATGATGCATTAACTCATAGTAAATCGTTTAATCAACGGTCCATGTTTTTATTCGACTAGTAGAATACCCATGATTATGTTTTATTATGGCATTATTTATTCTTCTCTTATTCATACCATAATATGTACAAGTTTAATTTTAATGGCATGTGTTTTTAGTTATTCACCATGGATAATATTTATTTTTATGATATCTTCTATTTTATTGTTTACATTTTCTGAGAATCTGATCTCACCCATTTTCTTATGTTTTATTTTTCCCCAAGATGCGAAGAGGTGTATTTTGAATGAATTGAAAGGGCAAACTTACCAGTGGATGTTCCCAATAAAACTTATATATTGTTTTTAATTTAAAGATGTAATGTTGAACCTATGTAGGTATCCTGTTTTTTGAATGTTCTCAACTATTTGATCCTTCAGGATATGACTTAATGCTAATGTAATGAAATAATGTACCGACTCCGGGCATTTGGTGCCGGGTTCTTACACAACTTCTAAAAGATGGGGTGGATGTAACAACCTATTTAATTATAGAAAAAATCATATTCATGGATTATTAATATTAATCCATTATATTTTATATAAATATATTCACAATAATTATTTTAATTAATGTTATAGTCAAAATGAAAAAAAAATATTTTTAACTAAATTAGAATTTTGTTGGTTTTATTTAAAATATGAATTAACTAATTATTGAATATTAATTTGAAAAAAATGCATTAATTTTAAAATAAACATATCAAAAATATATTATGATAAATTTTTTATAATAATATAAAAATATTATTTTAGTTAATAGTGAAAATTATTGACATTTATTGATAATGATAATTTATTAACGATAATTTACAATGTAAAATTATATTTTTGTTAATTTTTAAAATTCATTAGTTAAAATTGATTTATATTATTCTATTTGTGATTTTAAAATGAATTTTAAACTTTAATTTAGCAAAAAAATATTTTATTCATATTGGGAATTTTCTAATAAAATGTTTTTCATCAAAATCTAACCATTAAAATTTCAATTATATTTTGAAACTCCAATTATATTAATTTTTAAAAATGGATTTTTTATTTGGAATCAGGGTGTCCAAATTCTGTAGACCGGTCCATTTTATTCTTTATTAATATAAATAGAATCCCTAATAATTTTTCTCCCTATAATAAATGGTAAATGTGGTAATTAAATAAAAATAATAAAATTACAAGTACTTAAAAATGAACCCAAAACATGCCTTAATTTTGTATGATATTATATCATCCATAATAATCAAAAAGTTCAATATGTGACCCTTTTTTGGGATTTTACAAGATTTTTATCTTTAAATTTTTCTTGTGAATATAAACCCAATATGGACTCATTCATTCCTTTTGTAACTATAACATTTATTTCATCTTCATAAATAGTTAATTTGTTCATTTATAACATGTAATTTTAAAGGATATTTTTATTTTTATTTTTTATTTTTAATGTTTAGTGAAGAAATAATTATCTTAAAATTTTTTAGAACACCGATGGAGTAATTATTCAATGCCTAGAAATACAATATAAATGATTTTCAAATTTTAAAAAATAATATGATTTATATTAATATATTTGTCAAATAAAATTTTAAAATAAAAATTACATTTTGGAAAAATTTGGTTTCTTTTTATGTTGGTTACTTTGTTTTATTGATGCCATCAAAATAAATGTAAATGAACAGATTAGAAATTGACATTAACTATAATTTAAAATAAATTATAAATATTTAAATGATTTAAAATTCATAAATAATATTATATTATTCCTTGTAAATGGGATATGGTTTATGAAATCCACTATTGTCCATTTTTGGGTTTTTTGTATTATAATTACAATATTTACCCCTATGAATAAATAACATTGATATCACCATAATTGTAAATAGTATTAATTATGGGATAAAAGAAATATATAAGTTTAAAAATGTGACCCAAAAATGTTAAACTTTTATTGTATGAGTGTATTTCAACCCAGAATCATATTTTTAGCCTTTTCTATATCAAAATTAATTTATATTAATATAATACTTTAAGATATTACAATGTTCCCCATCATTATATTTAAAAAGGAATCATTTTCTTCCCCTTTTCACTTATAAATCCTTTATTTTCATCCAACTATGAACTAAATTCCATCCTTATATCCTTTATCACATCCTTGAATGATTTTTTGATCATAAAACTAACATGGTGAGGATTTGTCTGAAAATATATATAGGTAGTCCAATGAAGTGATATAATTTATAAGTAATCATTTTTTGTTTTATTTCTTCTTCAAAATCCAAAAAATAGTTCATATAACCACTTATATAATAACATCAGTATCTCAGATATATTTAGATATTATTATGTTAATTTTGTTACCTATATCCACCTATAATCTCTATCAAGTGTGAATGAAATCGATCATTCTTGTGTACGATAGACTATCACCTTGCAACCTCGTGTCATTCGATGTACATCACTACCTCTCATGTCTAGTTATAATGGTGAAATTATTGTTTTTATGATATTCATGACATATTTATCATTAAGAAAATGTAGTATATCATTTAGTATCTTCCGATTCCATTCACTGAAAAATGATAACGTCATATATGTGTCTATGTGGACTACCACCTCCAGAAATCAGTGGGATTCGTTTTTCATCACCCAATAACATAGATGATATATATGACTATGTTTAAATAAATAATATTTTATTTATTATATAATTATATTTTTTCATATAAAATGATAATTAAATTCTATTAATAATGATTTTTTAGAAATGGAATTGTTACTAATGAAAACGTATAGTCTACCATCTCAGTGATTACAAAGTAGTTTATTTTTGTTGACTATAAATCATGATTGGTTTTATGAGTATAATTTTCCTTTGAAAATTAGAATTATTTCAGGATAATTTATATAGATATGAATGAATAATTACATATTTGACCATAATCATCATACCAATGTCATTTTGTACTCATGAGCTGGATATCATAGATAAAACCCACATGAACATGCATGAAGAAGTTATTTTTAAACCATGGAAATAAGTGAAATAAAAGGAATAATAAACATGAAATTGTTTATCAAGAAATTAAATAAATAACATTTGTTTAAAATTCAGGATGATAAGGAATGTAAGTAAGGAGTTGTGCTGATGGAAATTAACTATCTTTAAAAGTCCTATTTTAGTGTATCTCTTCTAACTCATTATATACCATGTAAATATTCATTAAATTGATTTAAAAATGTTTTTATATAAAAATAAACTAATTTTAAAGGAAATGTAACATATTTGTTAATTTCATTAAATTATTTTCAAAAGTAATATTTTTATAGATTTATTTTACTTTTATTTAAAAAAATAGAAATTATATTGTGTCAATGTATTCTCCATCTGTTGTAATTGTAATTTTATATTTGGATTCAATTATAATATTACATGTATTAATAAAAAACCTCCTTCACAATGTTATGATTATATTTTAATATTTTTCTTATATGGAAAATATATTTAAATATCAATAACTTTTCTCAAGGGTGTATGGTTTATCTTGAAAATGCATGCTTTTTATATTTTTATAAGTATATAGTTCTTGGAATTATTTTTCATTGATGGATGGATATTTTATAAATCAAGGATAGTTAGTTTTATGATTTCCCTCCAATGCATTGGGAAATATTTATTTTTGGAAGTTGAACATTAGGGTTATTCCAAGTATAATTGGGATTTTTATTATAAGTGTAACTACATTGGTCACTCTAATTATAACATTGATAGTTATTCTATTTGAGACGTAAATGTTTTTCCTTTTATAACTGTGATGGCTATTCCAAATATAAGAGTGATGTGAAAATGATTCCCCAAGTTAACTAAATGTTTTATCTATGTTAGGTACAGGTTTTTATATAAATATTATGACTTCATAAGTAATGTTAAAGAACTTATGCTTAGAGGAAAGTATATTATTTATTTTAAGGGTTAAATGTATAACTAAGGGATTTTTTTATGAATTAAAATGATTTCAAATAAACATGTATGTGTATAAATTTTATTGTATTGTTACTTGGAAATGTTTTATGAAATTATTTGTTAAGATAATGATACATCTTTAATAAATTTGATTATTTTCATCCTAATGTATATTTTGAAAAAATAATGTTTTTATATATATTCATCGATTAATAATTTATTTTTTTCTTTTTATGTCCCTTAATGAGCCTCTTGGGATTTTCCCAAATATCAAAATGTTATTCAAAGGGAAAGGATGATTAGGAAAAATGATAAGGATAAGATCATAAATTTGAATATGTGTCATGAAAATAAAACATGTTTCTATTTATAAGTTTTTATTTTTTAAAAAATCATATCGAAAAGAATTTTCTACTTTGAATTATATGGGCTTGTTATGTAAGAGTTATAACCGAACTATCTTAAACTATAAGACTAAAGGATCATTAAAAATTAATGAAATTTAATTCTTTTTTAAATCCTCTAGAATATTTAATTTTTAATGATAATTACTTATAATAAGGTTTTACATACACCACACAAAAATGTGTGAAATTCGCATAAGTATCAATGACAAGAAGTTTATATGAGAAATAACATTCCCTTAATAGCATCTAGCCCCATACACTGAATAATTTTTGATAATAAATTATATTATTTAATTTATTTAAAATTGAAAAAATTATATTTTTATTCCCTTATAATTATAACATTTATATCATTTATTCATGTGTTTTTACTTACTTCATCTGTTAAGTTAACTTCACACATTTTTAAGATGTTCTATTCATAACTCAAAAATAGATTCATTAAGATGGAAAAACGAAAAGATTTCATTATTAAATCATATATAATTTAAAATAATGAAATATTTATTCATTTTCTATAAAAAATATAATTTTAATACTAACAAATCATGATGTTCATGAAATATTAATTACGCTATAAGCATGGAGATGATTGCTCGTATTTACACATGAGTAATGATTAAAATTAATAATGAATATGAAATAAAAAATTTCATTGTTATTATATATCAATTTAAATATTATAGTATCATGAATATCATATTAACTCTTTAATGACACATAAAAATATTATTCATTCGATGCGGTGATGAAAAAAAGAACCTCCCTTCGTAGAGGTGGTAATCCAAACATTCACTCAAACGACATTATCATTTATCAATGGTAAGAAATATTATAAAATTATGATATGTTGTCTTTAAAAATGAAAATAATGTCATTAATATCATATATATAAATTAAATTCATCATTATTACCATCCATAATTGGTTTCTATAAAAAATGATGTACATCAATTTGTATGGTGGTAGCCCACTGTACCCATGAACAATGATTTTATATTTCATTTGATGAATGAATAAGATTAATTATAGTTAATAAATTTTAATATTTAAATCTTATTGTATGGAAGATATTGGTTTTGGTTTTATTATATCACTGTTATTCTAACATTATTTTTGTATATTGAAGAAAAAATAAATCCAAAACATTCGGTTAAAAGCTACACCGATTCTATAGAAAAAAACATTTTATTTACACCTTAAGACCTATATGGTTGATAATATGACCAATATGATAACTATAGTTTGTAGGGAGGGATTTATTTAATAGATTTTGGTAGGTTTGGCCAGAGATGTAGTACTCAAAATGTGCATAGAAGATACGAGAGATGGTTCCCTTTTAAAAGAGATGAGATAGAGTAAATCTTATAGTTCTCAATTGAATTAAAATATTATAAAGTCATTTTCATGGAAATTTGGTTCCAAACAGGATTAATAAATATTTTAATATGACATTTAATCTAAATAAACTAATCCAATTTCATGGGGACATATTTTATTTAATTTTAACTTTTATCGCTTTAGCTTAACCCATATGTTACCCCTTTTATCCTTAACTCCAACAACAGAATTTTGATTCACTAAAGTTCATAAATTTACTTATAAGGAAATAATTTATTAATAAATGTTTCATATATACTATTTTATAGATTTTACCTTTCATCTTTTCATATTTTATATTTTCTATGATTTTTAAATAAATTAATAAAATATTATATGATATTAAATATCAATAATGTCATATTAAAAACAATTCAAATATTTTGACTTTAAAAACCCCACGAAAAAAGTTTAATTCAAATTTAAACTCATGAAACACTAATTATACAATATTATTAACCAATGTTTTTTTGGTGAAACCGTAGTTTTTTTCGAAAATTATTCTTTAATGTTATTAAAATCATTTACATTAATTTTTATACTTATTTCAAAATTACTACTTCAACATTTTACAAGAGTTTAAGGTAAATATATAATTAGAAAAAAAAATAAATTACCTAAGTAAAAATTATTTTATAATGATAAATATGAAACTTATTATTTTATCAAAACTTATTTTTGCCCCAATATTAACATATAATAGAAATGAAAAATCAAGAGAGTTGCATTTTTTATTTATCATTAAATAAAATATTATATAAGTCATTATTAAAGAAAATCGATCCAAACGAATAGAAATTATAATCTTATATATATGTGGATAAAAAATAGTATAATAATCTCAATAAAATGTTTATTTTTTTAATCATTTTTAGATTACTTTTAATCTTATTTAACTCATTTTACCCATTTTAGATGCTATAATTAGCTACCATAGTCACTATTAGTTAATACTAAAAATATATTGAAAATATTTAATAAAAATAATTTTTATAATTTAAAATATGGGATGCATTTTTTTAAACTAAATTCATAGGGGTGATAGAATAAAATTTAAAACAAATCCATTAAAACTTGGAGGAATGATATTTTCTAGAAAAATGATTTTTAAATTATAAAGACTTTTTATACCAAAGTCTACCATATAACTGATTCCAATTACAATTATTATATTTTTCATTAAATAAGGAAAATAATTTTACTATGAAACCATTTTTAAAAAATGAAAATTTTAAATGCCTATGAAAGTAGACATTATTCAATAAAAATTAGTATTTTACTATTCATCCAAGAATCAATATTTTTATATATTTCTCAAAAAATTTATACAATATATTTTTAACATGATGATTAAAAAATTAATTTAATTTTGTTTGATAAAAATTAAAAAGGTTTTAAAAATTATGTTTAATATTTTATCACAAAAATCAATTAAAAACACCTTTGAGAAAAAATGTATATTTTAATCATACAATGAAAATATTAATAATTGAATGCTTATTTACAAAGTATTAAGAATTAAATTTCTATTAAGTAGTAGAATTATATATATTTCATAATTTTTATTTCAAATTAAAATGATAAAATTCATTGGTTATGTTATAATAATCCTTTTTAGGTAATAATATTTTATGGTTAGTAGTTTTTGATGGGTTTCACAATCCCAATAATTTAGAGGTAATGTGGAACAACATTCCATTTGGAGGTCAGAACGTGGATCTATCCAATTAGACCATATAAAATGTGTTTGTGGAGAGGATGGGAAGTCTGGATAATCACTCTATTTTGGGGGAAATTATTTCCTACATTGATACTCTCTTATATATTTAATAAATATTCATGAATACTTAATGAAATCCCAAATTTAAATAGGTTTACCATGTATTAACAATCAATTATTAACTTATGATAATTTTTTAATCATATATATATGTATCAGAAGTGCCTTATTGACGAAGAAATTTTTATGTATCTGAGGTTCTATGTCAGGTACCAATTTATAAATGGATTATAGATTATTATATTTATTATTATTATGATGTTGTATTTCATCCACACTATGGGGAACTCATAAATTTTTCATCATATAATAAGAAATGACACGTTTTGATTTTGTGATCAGGGCTATAAGACATGTTTCTTATGTATCATTGGGAAAGGAATCATAACCCATATAGTTCAATGCAACCTAACGAGACACATCATACCTTTTAAGGCTATGTTACATGGACCAATTCATGAGGTTTTATGCGATACTAGAAGGATGTTTAGGAAAAAGGATTCTAGTCAATGGATGGTTAGGGAATTACACCAAAGTGGATAGAGGAGCCTAGTAGGGATGTAGTCTCCAAATATGGGTATTACCCTATTGGGAGTATGTAATAAAGAATATTATGGTGAATTTTGTGTGGTGGGATTAGGCTTCAGGGAGGCATCCTATGTATCCCATTTGAATGAGAATAAAATATCATGTAATTCAAAATGGTTGGGGTTTAAACTTGTGTTAGAGGACCATAAGTTTCTTCATTAGAAATATATAACATTGAAGCTGTTGATAATGAGTATTTGGGATTGATATAGAATTGGAATCCCATAGGTGAGTATCATTTGGGAACATATTGAACGGGTGACCCATAGCTAAGTGTTGTTGATGATTATACAAAATAAGAGGCCCTTTTGATTAGGTGTGATAAATTTCTCAAATATAAATTTCCTCTTGTAGAAAGTATGTTATCACGTGGGAGTCACAATAATAACTAGATTATAATACCATGTAATTCATGATAAGTGTGAGAAAGAAGAAAAATTTTATGATCTAAAAAACAACACAATCTTCTTTGTTGAATGGTGGATGAGTCGATGTCTATAGGATATATAACAGGCTCTAGATCTTGTCTCCTCTATTGTTTTCATACCCAGGATTGATACTTATGTATCCAAGTGGATATGGTCTATAAGAAACCCTATGTTATTACTTAATGAGGGATAACCAACTATCAATTTTAGAGAGGATTAGAGAAGGATCTAACACTATCCAAAATCAATGGGGAAAAAGTGGTTCTCCTCACTGTCTGAACTTGGGTAGTCCCTATAACTACCTATATGATTTAGATCGACATTACCATTGGAATGTATGAACAAAAAAATATGAGGATCCCCCTAGTTAGTAAGGTTAATTACAATGATAATGTATGATTAAGGGGAGAAAATGGTGTGTCCTATACACTGATCAAACATATCTGGAGTCTTTAGAAGAGGCCTTGGCATGGAGCACCACAAAGGGGGAAATTTGGGGCCTAAAACTTTGTGAGTGGGATTAACATCGATTTTTTTTTGCAAAGATCATGGAGGGGTTGAGGTAGGGTTTAACACTATGTAGTAGGATTCCATCTATCATGATATAGTTCATGGAGGGGCCATGATAAGGCCATGCACTGCACTGGACAATAGTTCTTAAAAGATTGTGCTATACATATGTATTATCACCAAGTATTTTTCTATGTGGATTGTTTTATAAAAAAGGGAATAATATTTATATTTAAATATAAAAGGATTTTATTTGGAATTTTTTTTTCTAAAAATGGTAATTGAGTACCTAAATAAAATCAGTTTACTAGACTGTCTCTATCAATGTCTTCATCTTATTTGAATTTTTTCTATTTTCACACCTTTCTTCACCCATATTTGGGGGCTTTATAGGGGTATGAATATTACCATTATCCCGAAATAGTCAAAATAAAATAAAAATGACCACCTATAAAGTATTTTTTGTTGTGGGAAGCCAAAAAATCATGACTCACCCAACAAACGAAATCATTTGTGGGGGTCTGGAGAAGACACCTCACCCCAAAATTGAGATTTTCATTTTAGGAGGGATTTGAAAGCACAACATATCCCACAAATGGTATTTTTTATTTAAATTGGGTTCATAGTTTTCACACCCCACCCCACAACTGAAAATTAATTTGCAGGGAGCAAAAATTACCACCATTCCCCAAAAATGAATATTCATTTGGAGGGGTAATATGAGGAGGTGATATGTGGAGGTGCTATGTAGAGCATCGACTTGAATGGTAGGAACAATTTGAACAAGATAAGGTTTCTTTGTGGATTTTATTCCTTAACCATTTTAATCATCAATAAATGGATCAAAAGAATACAAGCAATTATGTTGTTCTATTCTCAATTTTCCAGATGCCACAAAACTCCGATCAATGGAGTTAAATTTCATGAAGAGGAGCCCATTTAAAGAAAAAAATTGATCGTGGTGGATTCTTTGTGGCATGTATATTGACCCAGAAAATGAAAGATTACTATAAAAGTTGTAATAATATACTCATTTTTTCACTTTTTAAATCATGTTTGATGTGTTCAGTCTAAGTTTTCATACGCAAAATCCCTTTGCACATAGCCATTATTTTGTGGGAAACCTTTTCTACATATTTAAGGATGACATCTGCGAACATGCATTTTCCAAAATCTTTATATTATTATTTATGGTTAATTTATTCACATGTAGCAATAAAATTTTCCAAATACTATTTTAAGTGGTTCACTGTCCACATAGAGGATTAATTGCTTCATGGATCACATGATACTTATGTAAACTAAGGCCAATATATTAGCTAGATTGGTTTGGGAACCACATTGTTTCATCACAATTTGTTGTGTGTGGTCTTTGTGCTCTTTGGTGAAATTTTTCAATTTTTACTTCCCTTTCAAATTTTACATAAGATAAGAAATGGATCACACTTCCACTACCAATGAAATGGGGAAATCGATGATTGAATGCTTTGAAGATAGCGCATATAATAAAATAGTCACATATTATTAATTTTTTTTGCAGGACTTATGGGTTGAATACATCAAAGGTACCCTATATCGGATAAACTTCCTCTTTATTTATTTAGGTTTCCATTGGAAGCTCTTATCCCAACACTATATTTTAATAGTTAACCATCGAAAAGGATAAGAAGGTGCAACAAGACACCCCAGGAAAATATCTCAGTGAATGGGTATTTATCTATGATACATACTCTGAGGGGGTTCTCTAAATTAAACACCCTTATTTGAAGAGAAAATTTTACAATAACTAGAGTCATAAATCCATTTATATCATTCTATTATATGGAAATTAATTTAAATGAACCATAAATATGGTCATCAAAATTAGATCCTCACTCCAGGGGTTGGTTTGGTCTGGATTGTGAGTGTAATTTCTAGTATCATCTGATTTTGGAAGAGTTTAATGATTAATTGATGGAAATAGTGTTTTATGAGTCTTCATGGGTGTTGAAAACGTCTTATCATTGAAACAGACCCCTCATCCCTCAACATTTATGTTGGTGGATCCCAGATACCAAGACATTCCAATTAGTGAATATAGATGTTGGTACCAGCCTCCAAGATTTTTGGAAGATCTCATGTGATCTAGTTGAGAGTGATATGTGTGAAACATTTCTACCACATTCTCATTTTTTGACACCATGATAACCACTCTGATTGTGAAATAATTTCTCAATATAGCACAAAATATTCATGAGTTCAAGCCCTTCCATAGAATGATGCAACGTTTTATGTTTGGATTTTTGTCCTTTTTAATCAAAATGGTCAAGAGACTCGTGAAAGTAGTATGGACACATTTCATACTCTTTGCACCTAGATACGTGTTGATTCTTACTGGACTACAGTCAAGGAAGGAATCTCTAATCCGTGGGGTTGGTAAGTTTCCACCAATGGGGATTTAATTGCTCAACATTCATATTTTTTTCTAGGTATCAGGGGTTGGTTATTACCGATGCATGAATATAGTAATATTATCAATGTTAAAAACTTAAGGATGGAATCCTAGTTGTCCAGTTTATTGAACATTAATCTTTTTGTCATGTTACTAGAATATATATATATATTTAGATGTATAAGCAGGGAAAGTTACCTAACCGGCCTGTGGAAACATTTCATGTTCGTTGAGGGTAGATAGTATCCCACATATGTAGCTATGATTTCATGAATGATAAACGAATACTAGATGCTCAAATCCATCCATACACAAAATGTATTAGTTGGGCGAACCCATTGACCTTTGAAAAACATGATGTAATAGACTAACTCAATTTCCATAATAATTTTGTATACACCACTTATTATTCTCCCACTGATACCATCATTAATTATACACCTAGAGATAACACTAGACATGGAACCTCATTTCACTAAGGGAGGGTGTCTTGATGGCCATAATTGATGGAATGTTTATTTGTGAAGAGTAGTCACCCTAAAATATTGGGCGCCAATCCTACCGTGTCAGAATGGGGTATCTACAAAACATTAATAGCACATAGTAGGAAAAAAATTATAATATTTTATTAAATTGGTATTAGGTTTAACTATGAAGATACACATAGTCATGTTCGGCTCCCA
Organism: Viscum album; assembly: GCA_963277665.1. Classification (NCBI taxonomy): domain Eukaryota; kingdom Viridiplantae; phylum Streptophyta; class Magnoliopsida; order Santalales; family Viscaceae; genus Viscum; species Viscum album. The sequence goes on from OY728137.1 coordinate 741,490,184, forward strand.
GCTTCTGATATTTATCCTGCACTTTTGAAATCATATGTTGAATAATAGATTTAATCAAACCCAAATGGTTGGATCTTAAAACCCATAAATATAGTTGTAGGAAATAAAATGTCTGATTCTAAGGGGGATGATGATTAAAATATTATTTAGTTATCTTAGTAATGGTGATATAATTGAGGAAACCCATCATTTCTAAAATTTTGTGGAAGAGTTTGAGGATCTAGGGTCCATCCTCTCAAAATACATAATACTCCTCTAAAAAAAGTAACAAATACATATTCCCAAGAAACAAACCCCATAAGGGCTTCATATCCCACAATTTGGGAGGGAGTAGGAATTAAGGATTAATAATATTCCCATTGGTGGTATTTGGAGCTTCTTCGGGGAGAATGAAATCATTATGAAAGGGTATTGTGTTGTTTCCTGTAACAACTCCGACCCCAATAGCCCAAACATGGTGACTCGCTTTATTAAAATGAGATTGGTACAAGATATCACATAGCTAAGGATGTATCAGTTTATAAGAATTGAATAACTAGATACATACATGGTTCCCTTATTACATAGGAAATTAAACATAGGACAAAACCAAGGAAAATTAACATCTTCCTTAACACTAATTAAAAATCTTCATCTATGTGACCGGGGTAAGGAAAGAAAATAAAAGCATGAGATAAAATTCTTAGTAAGGGTTATATATAATAGAAACAGGATTCAATAATAATTTATGCATATTAAATAAGGTATATTAAAAATTAAATTTCAAATAATAGAAAAAAACATTCCATTAGATCAATAAACTAGAAATGAAAATGGATCCATATATTTATTCATAGTTAAAATAACAATGATAGAAATGTCTAAAATAATTATTAAAAGAATTATTAATTATTGGATGTCATGTATTTTACACATGAACCCATATTTTTGAGACATTTTACATTATTTTAGTATGTAGGTAGAAGCCCATTTGATTCTTCGTGGAAACAAACATGAAGGGGTTTTCACCAACAGTTTTGTCTCATGAGTCCTGTCAATGTAATAAGGGGATATATAATTCAAGAAACCACTCATAAGTACAATCCCAAAGAATTATAAATAAATATTTCTAGTTCAGGAATAAAATGACTTATAAAAATATTCATATTGAGAAAATGATACAAAATTATCAATATTTTTCACGTTAAAAAACATTCATTATAAACAACATATGTAAAACTATTATACTACATAGAAAATAATCTTCTCCCCAATACAAGACAAATTTATATTTAAGGGAAATATAATTTCATAAGTTTTTTTTTCATGTGGTTTGTAGATACACCATATAAAAATAAATAGGTGCATAATACCAATTAATTCTCAATGAAGTGGAAATTGAGATGAGGTCTACTACCTTATGTCCAAAGCATTCTACAGTTGTATATAATGTCCATGATAATCAAATTATATCAAATTATTACTTAATAATGAATATATTAAATTAATTTTTTTATGTATTCTAATTTATTATATTCACTTATGGCCATTTTTATGAGTTATATTGTTTAATTTCATTATTACGGGAGTGTTCATTTCAGGGTTTTATGGTCGATCTCCAGATGTATAATTATGGGAGTTCTTGTCAAATGGAAGAAAAACTCTATAAGTAGAATGTAAGGATATGAATATACATCTAGGATTTGAAATGATAATCATATATCATTTTGTTATATGGTAATGGGGTGATTCATTAGATTAAATGATGACGAAAAATGATTAGTTTATTTTTGCATTTTTTTACGACCATCATGAACAAGTATCATTTTATTTGGTAATATGTTTATATACTAGTTACTTTAAATTAAATAAATTTTAATACACATATTATACTAATTTTTACCAATAAAATAGTATTTATGACCATATGTGAAGAGGGAAATGAAAAATGAAAACATGTCACCCATGACGGTGGTGAATCCACACATCACAAATGATGTTTTCATTTTTAAAATAAAGTGAGAAGAGAAGAGATTTGGTGATGGATATTAAATTATCATAATAAAATTATATTATATATAGGATAATGAAATTACCATACCAATTTTGATAGGGAAGGTAATGAGGGGATCTGAAAAAGAATGAATATAAAATAAAATTAAAAGGATGATTTTTATTCATGAATATCGCCTCCTTGAGTGGATTTTTAAAGAACATGGATTTGGACTTTTGGTAGGACAAACAAGTATTGGTCATGCGAAAGATGCTTGGGAATATAATTTAGAACAATTTAGACAATATTAAAGGTTTATATAGTCTTAAAAGAAGGGGTGGTATTTATAGGGGGAGGAGAAGGCTATTGTTGATTATTTTATTCATTTGATTATTATATTGGATTAGGAATATCAATAGTTTTGATTTACAAGTCTAAATAATGTAAATATAGAATTTAATTTCTAATTAATGGGTTCTTACCACAGAAATAGATCATACATGACTCAATAATTCATTTATTTACTTATAATGTTTAATAGCATAAATAACGATATTTTACTATTCATAAAAAATTCAAGTATTTTAGAAAACCCCCAAAAAAATCACAATACCTATTTTATGATGTCTATATTTTAATAAATGACTCAATTTTATGAAAATTATTTTCTAAATATTGTGAATTTAATTTTTAAATAAAATCATCATTTATTCAAAAACAACTAATTTTAATATTATAATTGAGTTTATAAATCATTGAAAAAATTTATTATGGTCTCATAATATTCTCTTATAATTATAATACATCAAAATATTAATTTATGAATATATTTTATAAAAAAAATTCATTTAAATCTTTATAATAACTCTAGAATTGTAAATATCATCTACATTTCACACAAATCTGAATAATTAATTTATCTTTTTTAAAATTTTATTTACTTATTCCATGTCATAAATATATCATGTTTTCATTTGTGAGATACATAAATTTTATTTATAAATTCAAAGGTGAGTTTATTATTCAAATGCATTGGTTAATACTCCTAATGGTCATATTTCAATTCCAACAGTCATGTTAATATTTAATAGTATATCATGTTTCCATTAATCTTGATGTTTCATGAAATGTAACCTATTTAATAAATGGAATTTCTTTAATAATATACATACCATGATATATTGGGGTGTTTTTTACCTCCTTCAAAAATTTCATCCACGAATGTTTTTCATTAATATTTCTTTCTAAATAGATTAGGGTGATTATTATTTATGACATCCTCAGGTTCCCATGTTGTTTCTTCCATTTTATGGTTTATCCAAAGAACCTTTACCTATCAAGTAATCAAATTTCACAATAATTTAACTCTGGTTTCAAGAATGTTTATGGGATCTTCATGGTATGAAAAATTAGGTTCCACTCATATTCCTCGTAGATGAGTACATGCATTGGGTCTCGTATGTAATTCCATAACTATGATACATGGAACCCAACTTGAAAATTGGATAGACGATGTGGAATTTCTAATCCATGAGGTACAACTCTAATTCTTTCCAGAATTTGAAATTGTTTGATTTACCTCATGCATAGTATCCCTTTCATACCAAACTGTATAAAACCCTTCTATTGAGATATTTTCAAAAATATATATTCTCCCAAATGAAATTCCAAATCCATTTTCCAGTTGTCAGTATAAATATTTTTGCTACTTTGAGGTGCTTTAATATTACCAAGAATAGTATTTAACCTTGTTATTGTTTCATCATTAATTTTTTGGATATAATTTTCCTTTCACCAAATTTTTCATCATAAGTTGGAGTATGACATATCTCCCCATATAATACTTCATATGATGCAATTTGAATACTATAATTGAAAAAAAAATATTCTCAGAAAACTAAACCAAAGTTAAATAAAAATCCTACAAACCATTATATTAATGTGATAATTATCAATATATACCTTCCAATTTTGGAATAGTCATTTCAGACTACCTATCGATTTAAGGGTGATAAGCACAACTTAACAGACGCTTAGTATCCAAAGCCTTCTGAATTCACTTCTATAATTTTGATGTAAAAGTAGGATCTTTCCCAACACAATCAACAAAGATGCACCAAAAAGTATTAAAACACTATTAATGTAGAGTGTTTCTAGGTGCCGAAGAGGTAAATATTCTCTTTTATAAAGTAAACGTGTTTATTTTTAAGTCAATCAACAATAACCCATATCAAATTATTTCTTCTAAGATTACATTATTTTCATGTGAAAGAGTCTATAGTAATGTAACCCAACTTCCACATATGAATATATAGAGGTTTCTGAACACTAATCAGATGATGACTCTTAACGTTCAGTTGTTGAAAAAGAGATATCTTTGCACATAGTCAGTAATTTTCCACTCCATATTATCCCACCAAAAATGTTTCTTCATATCACTATTAATCTTGGCCCTACTAGGGTGTATGAACATTTTATATGTATGAGTATCATATAATAGTTCCCTTTTTGCTTGAGTTATTGATATAACACATAATCTCTTTACAAATTTCAAAATTCCATCCTCATACATGAAGTATACTAATTTTACATCTTTAAGATCATTAATTTGGTTTTGAAAATTCTCATCACCATATTGAGATGATTTTATCTTCTCTTGTAAATATGGTTTATAAATAATTTGAAAAAGGAGTGATGTTTCTATTTTCCTAATGATTCCCATATCTATATTAACTGAATCCATTAACATTGAATCTCTTCCAATCCTCATCTTCATAGTAGCTCGCTGATATTTTTTACTCAATGCATCAAGTACCATATTTAATTTTCTTGGGTGATTGTGTATTGATAAATTCTAATCATTGAGTAACTCGAGCGATCATCTTTACATCATGTTGAGTTCTTGTTTTGTAAAGATGTATTTTTGAATCTTGGGATACATGTATATCTCAAAAATTTCACTATTGAGAAAGTGTCTCTATATCTTTAGAGAAATGACTACAGATACAAACGAAAATCATGAGTTGGACAATTTGTCCATGAATCATTATGAGACTTTATGCATATTCAATAACTTTATCAAATATCATAAGGACAAAACCCAGTCCTTTCAAAAAATGGATAAGTGTACATCACAAACCCATCATTTTCTGATGGTATAATCAAAATTAGAGCGTTGACTAATCAGAACATCAATTATTCTATACATTCTACACATTATGTTTTCACTATGATTACAACCCCTTTATGAGTGAGCTTGGTTAATGGGTAAGCCAATCAGGAAAAATTATGAACAAAAACCGATCATAAAAAAGCAATCCAATAAAACTATGTACCTTAGTCATGTTAAATGGTTTATGTAATTCGTGGACTAATTTATCATTGTAGGATGAACTATGATTCCATACATAAATACAATATGGTAATAAAATAATTTTCTAGAATTCATAATTAAGACTTTTTAATTTTACTATAGAACTCTTTCCTCCTAAGATTCTCAAGAATGATCGATAAATGATTCTCAGGATCTTAATATGTTTTATAATATACCATAATATCGTTAATTAATAAAAAAAAATCATCAAGATATTTTTTGAATATTCTATTTATCATATCCATAAAAGCCAAGGATTTATCAGTCAATTCCAATGGATTTACTGTAAACTCGTAGTGTCCATACCTTGTATAAAAATATCTATTCAAAATTTATTCATTTTTTACTCAAAATTAATGACATCCATAATGAATCTAAATATTTTAAAAATATTGAGATCCATGAAGTTGATCAAATAATTCATCAATTTAAGGAAATGGATACTTTTTATTTATCATACTTTCATTGATTTCTCTATAGTCAATGCGTAGCCTCAGGGAACCTTGTTTCTTCTCAACAAAAAGTGCATTGGCTATCATAGAGAAACACTAGGGAGAATAACCCCTTAATACTCAAATCCTATAGTTATTTATTTAGCTCCACTAATTCCTCATTGTCCATTCTATAAAGAGTCTTCGATATTGGTCTTACATTAGGGATTAAGTCAATGGTAAGGTCAACATCACACTCTAGAGTGTGTCTAGGATGTTCATTAAGAAATAAATCAATTTATTTCTTTATAATTGTTACAACCTCAATTGAAAGATTACTCACCTCATTCGTAGATATTATCTTATCTACCTTAATAATAATTTAATTATGTAGAGATACTAGGGGTGGATCTATATAAGATTTAGAGGATTCTATTTTTTCAATAAAGATAATGAATTATATACCTTCCTCAGAAATCATAATTTCCTTCATCTTTTAATACTTTTTTGGCATAATATTTTAAAATATTGTCCATACCATAGATTATATCATTTTCAAACATAGGTATTATGATATGTAATGAAAATAAATCATGTTTATGTGTAATAATGGGATATTACCATCACATTTTTGTTGCAATGAGACCTCCCTTTGCAGTTCTGAGAGAAAACTGCATTTATAAATCAAAAGGGAAGTGTATATTTTTTTTTTGGAAAATATGGAAGATATAAAAGAATTCAATGATCCAAAATCAAATAATTAATTGTCCAAATTTGGGTATATGATTAATATACCTGACACTATATCATTAGGTACCTATAATTCAGCTGTGGTGATCACATAAGCTTGGACATCTCTGCCTTCCCTCTTATATGATATATTCCCTTGGTGCATTTGATATTTATTTGATAAAATACCCATTTCATTATAGTTGAATAATTGAACATCATTCATTAATGTCTTCCCATTTCATTCATCAGCTTGATGACCATTTTATCTTCACTTATAACAAACACACATGCCGTTGAGGCATTTTTCAGAATGATTCCTTTCACAATTTTCACATAATGGGATTTTTTATTCCTATATTCTTCTTTTATGCTTTACCCTTTTCAGTGTTATTAGAAAAACTCTTCTTCTTTTGATTGAACATGAACATATATGATCTAGAAAATTACTTATTCATTATTATGTATCCAATTCCCTCTAAAGAATATCTTGATAAATTCAATTAAATAATCAATCTGGTTTTTCTAGTCACATATATAATCATTAGAATACCTAGATAGTATTGTGAAGGTATCCTCACACTCTATAACACCAACTTCATCCTTTTTTCTGTATGATATGGAATCTTCTCTTCATTTCGGGTTTTTCCTCACGAAGGAAATATTTTAGGATAATGTTTCATTAAAATTTTAAAATTATATGTATTATATTTCAACTTCATCCTTGGTATTCTAGATCAATAACCACCATTGAGCAACATTTCCCTTGAGTAAATATTCTTTCAACACTACATTTTCCCTTTCTACATATCCCAATTCATGAAATATCTTCTCAATGGACTTGATCCATTTTTAATCTACTAATGGATTTATAGTCCCAATAATATATGGTGTATTATTCCACATAAAACGATCCAATATAGGTGTAGTATGGTTATTCTTTATAACTTGGTAAGATGTCATAATACTGTCATGATATACCCAGATCCAACACAAACTATATTGACTTTCTCAGTGGGTAAATCTCTACATTTTCCATGTGTACTGACTCCATTTATTCTTTTAGGATCCATAAATAATGAATATCACACACTATGTTAGATATTCATGATTATTGTGAAAATAATCACTATAATGAATTATTATAAGTCTCAAGACTATTTAACATCTAGTTCCCTAGGATTATACTAAACCTGCTCGGATACCGATGATGACACCCCTAACCCCAGTAGCCCAGAGTTTGGGCCTTACATTATTACAAAATCATAGATATAATAGATCACTTCAACATATAATTATCATTTTTGTATTCCTTATGAATAACATACATACATGATTCCTATATTATATTGGTAATTAATCATAGAACATAACAAAGGAAAATAAAATAATTCATTGAAAATTATTCAAAGATTTCATCTTCATAACCTGGTTAATGAAACAAAAAAAAGGTGATATAAAATTATCAATAAGGGTTAAATATAATAGAAATAGGAATAAATAATAAGTTAGGTATAATAAATAAGTCATGCAAAATTTTAAGGTAAATTACTAACAATTACATTCTATTTAATCAATAAACAGAGAATAAAAATGAATCCATACATTTTTCACATTGAAAATATCATTTATTGTAATGTATAAACTCTTAATGAAATAAATTTTTATTTATTAGAAATCATGTATCTGAAACATGAACCAATATCCCCGTGACCTACCATAAGACAATTTTAGAATGTTTGTAGAAACTCCTCTTATTCTTCTAGAAAACAAACTCGAAGAGTTTCTTGCAAACTATTTTGTCTCATGATACCTGCCGATGCATTGAAGGGATATATAATACCAGACCCCACACATACATACAATTCCAAAAAATTATTATAAAATTTATTTAATTAATGTACCTAATTCGTTTTTAAAATATCCATATTGGGTATTAGTTATAGAATTATCAATATTTCCTCTATTAAAAAAACATTCATTGAAAACATCATATGTAACAATGGTATAAAACATAGAGAATAATCATACCCATGATACAAGAAATATGGATACTTAATAGAAATATAATGTGAAATAAAAAATTATCTCAAAGGGGTAGTAGACACACCACATAAAAATTATTAGTTTTACAATACAAATTAAGTCCCAATGAAATGGAAATTGAGATGATGTCCTATACCATATTTCTGAAGGAATTATTAACATATATTTAATTCCAAAAATAATAAAATTAGATTAATTAATGACATAATAAAAAATCTCAAACATATTTTGTATTTATTAATATTTTATTAAGTTTATTTATGATTAATACATTGATTTATAATGCCTAATTTTGTTGTTCTAAGAGCATTCGTTCAAGGTTTTATGTTTGGCTCCCTTGTGTATAATTATGGAAGTTCTTATCAAATGGAATAAAATACAAAAGTGTAATGAAATGATATTAATATACATCCAGAATATTAAATGTTACTCATACATCATTTGGTTATATTATATGAGGATGATTCATTAGATGAAATGTTAATGAAAAAAAAGTAGTTTATTTTTGTTGTTTTCAAGACAACCATGAACATGTAAGAATTTTTTTAATATTATCATTATATACTTGTTATTAAACATTAAATAATTCATAATAAACAAAGTAAAATAATATTTATCCATAAAAACGGTCTTATTACTAGCCTTGACAGAAGTATTGAAAATCAAAAACATGTTGTCCACGAAGGCATTGAATCTACACAAAAAAGATGATTTTTTATTTCAAAAATAAAAGGAGATGAGATAATATTTCATGATGGATATCACATTATCCAAATAAAATTATAATTTATATATGATAATGGAGTTACCATTCCACTTTCAATAGGGTAGGTTAAGAGAGGATGATAAATTATAGGAAAAAAGAGGATTTTAACTCTTGAATATCCTATACTTGAGAACATCCTTAAGGAACCAAGAATTGGTCTTTTGGTAATACTAGAAGTTATTAGATATGAGGAGGCATAATGGTAATGGAATTGTGTATAATTTAGACATGATTAAAGGCTTATATTGTGTGAAGAGAAGGGGTGGGGAAGGGTTGTATTTTTAGAGGGAGGAGAGTGGTGTTTTTGATTATTTTATTCATTTTTTTTATAATTTTGGCCCAAGAATCTCAATAGTGCTAATTACCATGTATTAGTATAGTAAATAGAGAATGAATGTTCAAAATAATGTGTTTATTCCTCTTTCATACATCATTCATGACTAAAAAAGTTCATTTATGTACTTATATTGTTAAACATCGTAAATTTTTGTAATTCACTATTCAAAAAAAAATTAACTATAATAGAAAAATACCAAAATTTCACCCTAAATTTTTTTTGGATCTGTAGATTTAAAAAATGGACTCTATTTTAGAAAAATAACTTTCTAAATATGATAAATTTAATTTTAAAATAGTATCACATTTTATTAAGAGAATGTTGATTTTAATTATATTACCGATTTTATGACACATTAGAGAATTTACTATGGTTATATAATATAATATTATAATTATAATAAAACAAAATATTAATTTATGAATCTATATAATAAAAATAGATTATATTTTGAATCCTTATATTAATTATAAAATTGTAAATATCATTTAGGATTCACAATAAATACCAACTCTTAATTTAACATTTTTAAAAAACATATTTCTTATTAAATGATATATATATATATATATCATATTTTAATTTGTGTGATACCTTAGATTTATTTCTTAATTTCATAGGTGAGGTTATTATTATAATTTTCAGGTTACCATTCCTTATGGTTACATTACTATTCCAAGAGTTCTATTAATATTTAAAAGTATATGATGGTTAGTTTAATTGAAGCGTTTCATGAAATTTAAGATATGTAATAAATTTAATTTATTTAAGAGGACATATACTGTAAAATTATGGGGTTTTATATTTCTTCATGAAAACATTTCTTATATGGAGCATCCCTACATAATAAAATCTTACATCTAGGACATTGAATCTTCTATCCATTAACTCTAAGTTAAATTTGTATTTCTATATTTGGTTTTTGAAATATTAACACCATATGGTATTGAGAGTGGGGGAAACATTAGTGGTCAATAGGGTACAAATGTGTTAAATTTACCAGCTCTACTTAATCATGGTGAAGTTCCTTCTTCCTCATATTTGGGTCCTAGAAGCACCCCTCTCTATGGAGGGAGGTATCAAAAATTCCAAGGAAACACGTGCTCTAACTTGATTACAGTCTTCCTATGAGGCTGGCCTCTTTTTAATTACTAATACTGATCCTATAATGTTTTTTAAAATCATGCTGAAAAGGGATTCTGGGGTAAATCCTGCTTCTTCTATGGAAATATGGGTTGTGCTTCAAGAATACTAAATTGAGCATCCTATATATAGACAAATCAAAACACTTGATAACATTTATTTCCACAGAACCCTGAATAGGATATTGTGAAAATATAGTATATGGATGGATACATCCATTTATTATGTTAATGGATTCATTGGTTCAAAAAATTACATGAAATGGTTGTTTAAATGGTGGAATAGTCAATTATGGTGAATAAGTAATATAATATCTCATGTCAAATCTACTATTTTATCTCACTATAATCGTTTAAATCTTATTCTCTTCCATGCAAAAATTTTAGGAGGAAAGAGGTGAGTCATTTCCAATTCCTTCCTCAGAATATATAAGGGGACGTACTACTATTGTACTGTACTTTCTTATGGGTGAAAGGGCCATGAAAGAATAATCTCATAGGGAATCCAAACATATACATGCTATGATTTTGGATCATGCAAGTGTATTTACACCCCCTCTTGCACCTACTATATCACATATGATATTATCATCATGTGACATCACAAGATGTTGGAAACGGATGAATTTGAAAATTCACATCCAATCTGGGACAAAAATAATGCATTTTATGCATCTTACTTAATAATGATGTTTACGCCTTGTTGTGTTAATTAGAAAAATTGTAAAGGGTTTGTAATAGGATCTTTAAGTTAGGAGGTACCATCTATTCAAGAGATAGTGTACCCTATTCCCATGGAGCATATTATGGTGGTAATAAAGACTCCTAAATAGTACGAACTAAATCGATATTTGGTACAATAGGCGTGGTTTCTCGATAGAATTTTAAGGGAGATAATGATCTATATTTGGGGCTAACTGAACTCCCCCTAGTTGGTGCAATTGTGGGAGAAGCAGTTACACTAACTTATAAATATTTAAGGTCTATTATTTATACCTATTCACTAATGGTCATCCCGATGATCTTAGTGTTCATGAGTGACATTTTCACGGATAATAAGTTGTGTGAATATTAACCCATATTATATTACTCCATGAGAGAGCTATCTTCTAATGATATCCCATTAACAAAGTGGTGGGTCCTGAAATTCATTATAGGGGTGGTGATGAATCTTGAGGTCAGAGACTCTACAAACAAAGGAAATTCTCTTGAAATATTGACTATATATTATTTTTCCTTACCTAGTATTGATTTCCATATACACATTTTAGGAGCATTGGTAAAAGTATCTTAAATCCAAGATACATAAAATTTCCAAACTACTTAGGTTTCTATGAATATGAATACTACATATTACTCTCATTTAGAAAATGTTGATGATAGGCCTTGAATCATTGAAATGGTACCTAAATACATTCCTCACCCAAAGAGTGATTATAAAGCTGACCAGTAGACTCTAGGAAATTTCAATGTCACCTGAAAGATAATTTAGAGGAATATATGGAAATGAATTACTCATAATGTTCTATCAAATATGAAATCATTATTTTCCAAGATATTATGCATGTTATTTCTATTTGGTAATTGGGTATTCGGATACCAAACCATACATAACGTGGTAAAAGAATAATATCCCATTAAAAAGAGAGTGAGTAAAATGAAGTATCAACTTACAACTATGGAGTCTACAGACCATTTTTCTACAACCATGATTATTATTTTCAATGATTCATCAAAACAATCAAGAGTAGAAAACCAACACCAAATCAATGTATTGGAATAATATTCTTTTTTGGAAGAAGTCCATCAAGGGATAGATCAACTAAATCAAGAAATAGATCATGTTGAATCATTTTCTAATGAAGAGTAGAGGCAAATGAAAGAAGTATAGAAGGCTGGCCAAGATTCTATTGAGAGGTGATAAGAACCACAAGATGATGAGGAAACAAATGATTCAACATTGTTAAATCCATGTTGAGTGGTAGGGTAAAACAAACATTAATGATTCATCTATTTGAATTTGTTAGAAAAAAATATAAGAACTATAATTCACTTGTATAGAGAGAGTTTGAGTTTTATATGTTCTTCTATGTCCTTGATATATAAAAATAAATTGGTCTTTATTCTCAATCCTCTATTATATAATTCCATTTTTTTATTTTTATTTTTATTTTAATAGTAATACTAGAATTGACTAATTTTTTAGAGTTACCATGTACTAGGTTATTTAACAAGAAATAATGGGAATAATAAAATGCTCTAATTTTTAATATCTCATATGACCTAGAGAGATAATACTTACCTTTTTTTCAAGGTATCACTTTGTGAGTTTTGAACCTAACAAATGTTATATCTGTTTTTATTTTTTTAAGTGTCTTGTAGGAAAAACCAATACTGTTGGTGTTTTAGGATGAACAGAGTTGACTAATAATTATGAGAGTAAAAATCCCAAACTACTCTTGTAGGGCATGAATACAGAACTATGGAAAAATATTAGATTCACATGAATAGAAGAGAATTTTATTCTTATCATGTATCTATAAACCAAAAGAAAAAATTCAAACTATTCTATTCATATTTAAATCGTACAAATAAAATGGGGTATTAATATCATGGGGAGTAGCTGATTTTTTGAAGAAAGTCTTATACACTAATCAAACAGCCATATGTAGTGAAGATAGGGGCCACAAAATATAAGTTTGTGTGATTAATTTTCCTATATTTGAAAAAAAACGTGACTCAATGATGCCAATAAAAAGGAATCATTAGGTCTTATAATCTCACATGAGTAATGCTCAGTGTGTTTAAATAATGGGAACTTGGGATGTCATTTAAATACGCATGACAGTGCATGAAAAGAAACATATGGTGTAATTTTCACTTAAATAAATTTATATAGAGGTTCATGATTAATGGCAATGAAGACTATTGGTTGGGGAGGATAGCCATGGGATATGAATCATTGAGAAATTATGGGAATCCAATATATATATATATATATCAAATTTTTTTATTAGATGGGTAATTTTCATTTTTTATGGGATTTGAATAATTTGATTATCAAGTTATAGTACCAAGTACCATTACATTTATATAACTAGCATGTAAGAAATACGAATCATTGAAGGAACAACATGAGGTTCTGTTAAATTTCTTTCTATAATGAAATAAAGTTTCTATAGTTTAGGGTCATGTAATGAGGACCTTGTACAGATAGTTTAATGTCATATTATGGGGACGTATGACTGTTGTATAAAATGGTCGCTTGGATTTGGACCTAATATTGGTGATTTAACATTCCATAGTGATCTAGCCTAGATTTTTTTATCATCCTTCATACAAGAAGAGGGATGGTTTTGAGCTGTAATCTGGGGAATTCATGATGTGTAATTTGATAGTGGAAATGTATACAATGAATGAATGTAAACCGTGTTCAAAAAGTAGTTTCCTGCAAAACGTTGTTGTGGATTATAGAGATAGAAGAGGTGAATATCTAGAATGAATATCAATCTAGATATAAAGACATTTATGAATGAATTATATAAAACAAAAATAGGGAATATTATAAATAGTAAAAAAATGTATTCTCACGAATATAAAATTATATTTCTGATGGTCAAAAAAACTTATAATGATTCATATTTTCCTAGACATAGAGGTTTATTTATGTATGTAAGGTTTTTGATTATTCAATGAAAATTTCATGTAAAAATAACTCAAGAGTAGGGAAAATGCTTCTTATATAGGTATTACCCATATGTAAGAACTTTTGAGGGAGGATGATTCGAATCCCAATAGGGTTATATTGTGAATATTCAAACCCAAGGAGTCCTCAAGAATCCGAAATTCAATTATCTATGGCTGTGTAAACATTAGGCTAATTTGTGTTTCCCTAGGATAAAGAGTATGGTGCCTGGAAGGATTGTGTCCAAGAATAAAGGAAGAATTTGAACCTTCATTGGCATAGGGTGTGGAGTTCACTGCACAGATTTCACTAATATATAGGGTAGGGAAATGTTTTTCTTTGACGGGATCTTGAATGAGGGGACCCCAATTGAGATTCCTTATATGGATTAAAGTCATATTTTAGTCGAAATGACACATTTGTTTCCCTTTTTACTGTGGGTTAGTCAGTATTAATGGACCTAGGTGTTACTACATATCCTTTGTGGAATCCAATTGAGGCACACATTGTTCTGAAACATCAAGACCATCCCAAAAGTGAATGAACCCATGTTGGACCCCCTGCATAGATCATTATTTGTATGTAGAAGATGGTGATTTTTTTAATTAGTGGATGGTCCTAGGACATAATTTATAGGTCACTTTTTAACGTATATATATTATAATAAAGGCACACATATTTCTCGAATGAAATCATGGTTTGATACTGAAACCAAGGGTGGTGATTCTATCAAACATAGATCAAAATGTTACATAGGTTTATTTCATGAAAAATGATGTTAGACATGTAGTTTTAAAATATGTGATAAGTACTTTGACATACAATTTAGTATATTTTGACTAGGAAGTTATGATATGTGGTTTAGATAATTAAAACGTAAACTATGGTGTTATTTAGTTTTAGGTCATACTACTAGGACTAAATTACA
The DNA here is from genome assembly GCA_963277665.1 of Viscum album. Taxonomy (NCBI): domain Eukaryota; kingdom Viridiplantae; phylum Streptophyta; class Magnoliopsida; order Santalales; family Viscaceae; genus Viscum; species Viscum album. The sequence goes on from OY728137.1 coordinate 741,505,593, forward strand.
TCCATTTAATGGTCTTGCATCTGGGATCAAATTTTGTGTAGTTTATCATCACCCAAAAATAATTTGTAAGTATAGATTAACACCATATTATAGAAAAATTTTATTTTTGTTTTATCAAATGAATTATTTCGTGATATTTCTTACATTAGAAAGGGTATAGGGTCTTTATTGACCATGGTTATTAACAAGTAAACACTATTATAGTGGAACTTTTGTATAGAATAAGGTCTCTCAAACATTGGATCCTGATTTTGGGTTTCATCCCAAGTATCAATGGTGTTTGGAGGACTAGTAACATCACATTAAGGAATGTGAGGAGGCATGACTTCATGTTGAAATTCCATTCTATTCATGTAGAGAACCAAGTTTGACATAAATAGACATTACATTACTTTTTTGGAATACATAATACATGACAAAAACAGATTCCCAAGGACCGTAATAGTTTAGTGTCATTGAAAACTAGGAACAAAATCTTCTTATCATGGTGAAAGATCTTCAACATCTCCCATAAAGATATTTCCCTTTTGTTTTCTTATCTAAAACCATTAATTATATCTTGGGGAAAATAAAAAATATAAAGGGTGAGCTCAAATGCTCAGTAAGGGTAATCATGAAGAAAGTAAAACAAGCAATATACATTTGAACTTAAAAACATGAACATAAAGTTTAAACATCAAAATCATGAGTTGGGAAATAAATCTTGGCAGTACATAAGGCATAGATCATAAAAGAACATCAATCATGATAAAATAGCATGGTAATAAAACATGTAATTGTGAAAAACCATTAAGAACATGTTGTGATTTCTATAGTAGCCAAGGCCTTACTGCCAAGACCATAATAGTGGACGAAGTCCATTACTGAATCGGGTTTACATGCCGTTCCAGCCCTGTATTAGTGAACTGGATGCACTTGCAGTTCCAGCCATGTCTATCTCATGAGATATAAATCATTACCCAATTCATTTAAGGGAGATATAGGTCACACCCATATAATATTGATATCATTCTTATGTGTGCCACAAAACAATCATAAATCATTCATCATAACACAAAGAATAAAATGGGTTTCATAAACATCATCCCATCATGACATAATTCATATAAAACAAATGGATATCATAACATCATAATAAAAATAAATCCTTGTAAATAATAGATACAATGTACTTGAAATATAAACATGCTAAATAATTTCATCTTAGATGGAAAATAGTTTTTATAAAACACTTGAAATGAATTCTTGAGGAAAATATCCATTCTTCTTTAAAAGCATTTTCTTTTAACAAAATGACACAAAATTTAAAAAAATGATTTTTTTGAAAATAATCAAGAAATCTTGTTGAGTAAGATTCATGAAGAAAAGCCTTTATGAAATCGTAAAAATCTTTTCATTCCGTATAAGTTAAAAATGCATTCTCCTCATACTTTTAACGGAAAAGTCAAAAAGTACCACGTATGGTAAACAAAAAAATGAATCCTTCCATTACACAAAGTAAAAGTCAAAGAGGTTAAAAAATTACTTTAAACATACATGGAAGAATATTAGAAACTTTATGAAAAACGTTTTTATAGATATGGATGAAAAATAGAACCCTAGTAAATTCTTACGTATAAGAAAACCCGAATGAAAATGAGATTGAACAATTATCCCTTACCTTAGGTCAAATTTCTTCTGTACGTGTCCAAAACTAATTTATAGTGGGTTTAAACATATTACTAACTTGTAACATAACCATAATAATATTTATTATATCATATATGATTCACTTATAAATTTATATTATCCATTCTTTTGTCAATTCCATGTTAAAGAACCGTTTTGGGGAAAATTGTTTCATTAATCGTATGTGTTTGGACTTCTTGTTCTTGATATCATTACATATATCCTGATTTGAATAATTACAGAATGTAAAACATTATTTATATTTAATATATATTCATCACATAAATATATACGATAGATTGATAAACGGAATGAAATACACCTTTCATGGAGACGGTAGACCATATGTACGCATGAATGCTGTTTTCGTATCCTTATTGAATTGAATGGAATTAAGTAAATGAAACATATATGTACATAAATCCAGTATCATTATTATGTCATATCATTCATTATTATTTATTATATATACTTTATAATCATTCTAGAATGGTCAACATGAAAAATGAATCTCATCGCGTCGTGGAGACGATAATCCGTACTTACAAACGAGCGATGATATCATTCTCATAATTATTGAACAGAATTGGAGTGGATGATATAATATATCAGAATCAGTATGATGATATAATAATCATATATAGTTATTTTTTACACCATTATACACATCCAAGTATGGCGGTGGTGGAAAATAGATTACACCACGGCATGGAGATGGTATTCTGTACGTACGCACGCGCGTTGATTTTGTTTTCCGTAGGATGGATATAAGGTGAAATTGTAACGTCCAAGACCTAGCAAGCCACCCGAACAGTGCCGAACGGGTCGGGTGTTACTACCTTAGGCGCACCTCCCTGAACGCCAAAGGATGCCGACTAACAGCGAGGGTCTGTTAGGTATGGTGGGGAGGCTATACCCTCTCAGAGGATCATAATAAGGGTACTGGTCCAAGTATAACAGTAAAGATGCAGTGGAAAGAAAGACTCAGAAGACTCGAACCAGACCCGCAGAGTGGAAGCATAATAAATATAGACAAACAGCGGAAGCAGTAAATGACACAACAACAGTGGAAATAAACACAATAGCAGGCTAAGAACATGTAACTACAACTGAACAGTAAAACATGCATCCAGAGCAGGTCACACACAACTGAATATAAACAAGGTTCCAATGGCTAACCAAAAGTAGCTACAATAAGCATGACAATACAGAAAGTAAACAAAACAAAGTAAACCCAGCTAGGAATGACCTCAAGGTCCATACCATCTCCATGCAACAACTAACGCAGCCCAGCTCCTGAAGTTGGCCTCTTTCCTGCACGTAAGTCCATAAAGTCTGCACGCATCCCGAAGGGCCCGTGCAGGGTGTGAGAAAAATCTCATTTGGATACCACCCAACGGTGTGTACTAAATATATGTGCTTAAGCAGTCATGGATTTACAAGGTAAGCAGTAAACAGTACGATGCACAAATAAATACAAACTCCACTGGTGCTCAGCAGCCACCATGGAGCATCACCTACTTCGGCCAACGCTAGAATCTCTATCGTGTAACCCGACACCATGTTCCACCTGACACCTCGTGTCTCAAGTACCGATGTTTCGAAGGCACGCCCAAAATAGTAACCCAGCACCATGTGCCTCCTGACACCTCGTGTCTCAAGTACCGACGTCCCGAAGGCACGCCCAACATAGTAACCTGGCACCATGTGCCTCCTGACACCTCGTGTATCAAGTACCGAAGTCCCAAAGGCACGCCCAAAATAGTAACTTGCACCATGTGCCTCCTGACACATCGTGTCTCAAGTACCGACGTCCCGAAGGCACGCCCATTTCCCGAAGGCTCCTCACCTTCCCCATGGCTTTCTACGACAAGCACCCCCAACCAGAAAAACCTAACCGCAACTACGGGGGCCTCTACCAACACGAGTGGTCAAAAACACCTCTTCACGGAGTATATCTGTGTGCAAACTACTCAATGTCCCAGTGAGCGGTAATCACCCAAAATAGTCCTAAGCCTCCAAAACATCTGACACCTCGTGTCCCTGCGACCATGTCGCTCAAGTCTGATGGCCTCGCCATCCAAGTAACTCGGGCCATGCCCAACCTAACATTCACACTGCCTCAATCCGACGTCCATGATGCCCAATCCCATGGTCAAAACCACCAAATGTAACACGGGAAAAGCCCCAACCTGTGATCAGCATCACTCAAGCGTAATCGGGCCAAGCCCAACAAACCCAAGGGATCCACCAGATGCAATTCAGCAATTGCATATATAACAAATGTAAATAGAAAACATAACCAGGCAAAACAAACTAAATAGTTGAATTTCACCCTACCAGGTGCTATCCCATACCAGCACTGAGGTCTTAAATGCCTCTAACAATTCATAACAGGCTTTGAAAAATTAAACTAAATAGTTTATAACAATAACATTTCAATTTAAACCATTTTGGAGTTCCCCGACCAAAATTCCCCAACGAGCAACAACCCCTCACCCGACCCTGCTCACGCAAACTGGTAACCGGGCACACCCAAAAGCATCCCAGAGGTCTCATAAGCATTACAATATGAAAAAGCAGATAAAACGGGTCCCGCTCAAAATACCCGAAAACGCGCCGAAGGCCGCGTTACCCAAATAACTATGAAAACACAAAATGAGGTATGCACCACCTACCTGAGACTCGCACGATGCTACTCCTCCGGTAACACCCGCCAATTTGGTCTAAAATGTGGTAAATATATTAAAGATTCAAAACCACTCAAAGGGGTATAAATCGTTCTAGAACAAAAATCAAACAAAACTGCCAAAGAGGAATCAAGGCCTTACCGAGGGGGTTCCAACGAACTAATCAGATCTTGAAACGGGTCTTGGACGGACGATCGGGAAGAGGAAAGGTGTTCGGATGGCCTAGTTCGCGTATCCGGGTGGAGGAGGGGTGTTCTGCCTCAAAATGAGGCTACTGCCCATTTTAGCACAAAAAAATAAAGTACACGGCATGTACTTTAGGACTACACGCTGTGTATATTTCATTTAACTGTTAAAAAAATGGAAATATTCTGCCGACTTACTTTCCGAGCCTGCCGACATGAGTACACGGCGTGTACCTAGGGGTACACGGCGTGTACTTGGTTCCTCTTCCTTCCTCGCCAACGTACTCACATGCCATGTGTTTTCTTTATACACGGCTAGACTACACAGAGTGTCCGAGGGGAACACGGTGTGTCCTCGGTTCTACCCGGCCAACGACCTACACGCCATGTATGGCCTCACACCGTCGGGGGTCTACAGGGCGTGTTCAAAACTACACGCCGTGTAGTAAGAAACTACTACACGGTCATCACACGGCATGTACTCGGCGAGCACATGGCTGGTCACTCTCCTACACATACACGTCGTGTTCTTAAAGTACATGGCGTGTAGTCTGGAAATTTCCAGAAACATCCCAAATTTTCCGGTCTCCTCGAAAACCAGTCAAAAAATCAAACAGGGTCGGGATTTTGAACCGTTCCAAAAACCCGGGTTCTTACAGAAGTGGGGTAGTTTCATATTTATAATTACATATCAGTATATGATTGATACTGGTGTTATTACTTTATAATGAAACAAATATAGAAGAGGAAGTAGAAGAATAAATAAATTTGAAAGAATTGGTAAAGGATATTACCTCTTCTTTGATGCGCCTATCCTAAACCACCTCTTAGGGCACTAAAGTTGGTCTTTGAAGAATACCTTGATCTCTAGTATGTATCTAGGGAAGTGGAGAATATAAATATATAGGGTTTGGCCGAGCAGGAAGGCTCAAAATGTTGTGAAGAGGAGAGGGAGAAGGTGCCTTTTTTATAAGAGAGGAGAGTGATACTTTTGGAAACCTCTAAAATATTAATTTATAATAAACCCAAACCCCACATAGAAACATTCAATGTGACTCAAATTAGGATATTAGGTAATATATGGTTTTAATCTCATCAACCAATCAAATTTATATATGTTTTGATTTTATTTTAAACCTTATCATTTTGATTTATCCTTATTTAATCTATTTAATTTTATTCGTGGTAATAATATTCTAAATTTTAAATGGTTATAAATACTTACTTATATATTGTGAATTTTCCATATTTATATAAATTATTACATTTTCAACCATATAAATTTCAATTTGTAATTTTCAAATATTTTTTTGATTTTTAAATAGTTTAATAATATGCTATTTTTATAAAACATCAATAGTGTAAATTTTGAAACTATTAAATTATTTGAATTTAAATTAAATCCATAAAAAATATATATTCGAACCAAAATATTTAATAGATATCTAACTTTTCATATTAATCTTAAAAATTTATAGAGCCCATTAATTTGTAACGACCAAAATCCGAAGCCACTCAACTGCTGCCCCATACCCGGTTCGCCACATAACCTCAAGGGCATTTCCCCAAATTCCAAGGGCTTCCTACTAGCAGCGAGGGCCTTGATGAGTCATTGGGTAAACTATAGCCTCATTTGGTAAAGTATACAAGGGAGAAGGAAATAACAGTCAATAAAGGAAGCAGTAAACATCATACAGTAACTAAAACTAAACAGCGAAAGTAATGAATATATAGTAATAATGATGATGATGAAATTGGTACATGTATCTAAGGAAAGCAGCAAACACAACAATGTGCTAAAATAAAACTAAGAAACAAAGTACGAGAAGTATACAGTAACTCCAGCAGCATCCCAAATGGGTGGTACTTAGTGTTTTACATTGGGAAGCATGAGAAAATTAGTTGGATGGATTTCAATGTAATACATATTGAGTAGTATATCCTATATACCATGGTCATCAATATGAACTGAGGGTTTCATGATCTCCACTAGGGATATGTGACTATGTGGGAGTATGCCAACTATTTTTTTGAGATATTTTAGTTCACACTAGATGTGGTTTCCAAGAAGTAGTTTAAGGGTCAACGGTTCGAAATGGGGTAGGGGATGGATATCCAATCCAATGTCATAATATTATAGTTCAAGAAGAATGTTTTGGTGAATGATTCTTCATTATTGATGTCGATAGGATTAATTGTAAATTATGGTCACTATGGACAGGGTTTAGCAGGGTTTTAGGTAAGTGTATGTTTTCTATGATTAATTGGATGCATGGTGTGTATGAAAAGAGGGGAGGTTGTAGTTCAGGCCATCCTTAAGGACTAGTTTCCCCTGCAGCTTAAAGTTCTGGTATGGTCTTGTCCAATTAGTGTGAAATGTAAGGGCATTGAAATCCATGCATTCAGGTTCACCTAGTCCCTTCCATCGGTGTGGAACCATGGGTACATGAAGAAAGTTTTCAAAGTATCACGGCCATATATGGGTGTTTCATGTTCTGTAACCACCAAGGGGATGTCACCCCAGTCAGATCCATCTAGGGAATTTAGTTATTGGTTTGGTTTTCATTGATGTAGGGATGTATCTTCTGGTGTATATAGTTCAATTAAGGTATATCCGCAAGTTAGTTGTCAATATTAGGCCCATGAAGAGATGAGAAACCTTAATGCTCTAGATCAGGCAACATCGGAATCAAATGCAAGACATGAAAAGATTTGTGGAACAATTTTTATATCATTTTATATATCTAATTAACTTTTTGATTTAGGGTCCTCTATTTATTTTCTTTATTCACATCATGTAGATATGTTGAAATTTGAGATCAATCTTATATTGCATGAAATGGTTTGGGTGATGCTGCTTATTAAGAATCTAGATCTGTTTTGAGGTTCCCTTCATGAAAAATCCCAATGTCAATGTTTGTGTTGGAATGGGATTTCCTAGATGTGGAAATGGACATATTTGAAGTGTTCCTTAGTATGGATGGAACTGTTCATTTTTAGGTGAAAATCGACTATTATCACCATTGAGTTTGTTTTATAGAACCTGATGGTTGTTTTCTGGTATTCTAAGGTGAACAAGATCATCAGTTAAGAAGTGTTCGAACTCCACTTCCGGGTATGTGTATTATTTTTTCTAGATCTTTTCTCTCATGATGGTGGACTATGATAGAGGATTTGACGATGGATTACCTACTGTATTGGATGATTTCCAAGAGGTGTTTCCATAAGACTCTTTATGTTTTATTCTAGAGAAGGAGTTGGACTTCTCCAATGATTCGGCATTAGTTACACAATTAATATATATTACCTTATAGTGTGTAACCCCTATTGAATTGATGTAATTAAAGACATAACTAAATAATTTAGAATCAACAATCATTCTCCCGAGACACTAACATTTTAATTCCCTTTTTGTAATAGTGAAAAAGGAAAATGATATCTCTATTTGTGTATCAATTACCAAATGCTAAATAAGGTGGTGATTAAGAAAAATTATAACTTTCCACGCATTGATGAACTTTCTTCTCAGCTCATGGGGTAAAAATAGTTCTCCATGATCGATTTTCGTTCCATGTATCTCCCAGTCAATGCTAGAGGGTTAGATATTCTTAATAATTGATTCCAAATAAGTTAGATACATTAGATGTATTTGGTATGCCATTAATTTTGTTTAATGAACCATTGGTTTCTATGGTGATCAGGAATTCATTGTTCCACCAGTACCTTGAGTACATCATCATGGTATTCTTGGATTACATACTGGTATACTCTAGGACAAAGAAAGAGAATTGGAAGAAAATGGGGATTGTTCTAGGCAAACATTGGTGTCACTGTCTCTTTGAGAAGTTCCCCAAGGTCATTTTCTAGAGTAGGTAAGTGAAGTTCCTAGTTCATGTGATCCTATAATGAGGTGTTTTAGAGGACCCCATGATGATCAGTGAGGTGATTTTGTGGTAGAAGTTGAAGAATATTTTTGAAACCAGGATTGTTTTGGGGTTATAATGGTATTATAAGTAGTTTGTTCTGGATTTTCCTCATCTTTATTCTCCCATGATGGTTCTTACCCCGAATGCAGTGAAGTCGGAGTAGATCCCAGAGTATCAGGCATCATTTGGGGAGAAAAATTAGTTGTTGAACACACATAGTTTTTTTATCTTTCTTGCATCTGGATAGAGATATGTGGTATAATGTGAATCCCTTTGTATGGGTGTTGGGTTCCTGATGACGTTGGATGATTATGTAGATTCATATTGATTTCTCTATCTCTGACAAAAAAAATTATTTATCCCACCCATGAACTGCAGTAAGATAAAGTGATGCATGCCTTAATGAAATGAATTTTGTATCACTTCATGGATAATTTTGTGGTCTACTAAGATAATATGTTCTTGGACTACATCTTCTTCTAGAAGGATCTGAATTTAAGGTAGCATCATTTGGCCGAGTTACTATAGGGGTGAATTTAAATATTTTGTATAGCCCAAGATAAGGAAATGTAGTAGAATATAATTTAAGGAGGAATGTTTAGGTGAATGATTTTAATGATTTTAGTGATGAGTGATCATTGATGGGGATTTTTACTTAGATGCATTTAGGGACCAAGGAGAACCAAAATGGTGTGTTCATGGCTAGGGTTCAATAGGAACTTACTTCAGGGAGTTTATTCAGCATGAGTAACCTAGTAATGAGTTTTCCAACCAATTAATGTAGTTAATAAATGGTAGGGATGTTCCCATTTATTTTTCCTTGTCTTACTATTGATTTCATTACATCAAGTGCTAGGTTATGGTGTATTTTTCTTTGTGGAAGGTGGTGATACAAGATAGCCACCAGTCAGGTTAGGTTGTTACTCCGTGAACCATAAAGATTATTTATTATGTAAGATGATTGTTATGGTTTTTGGTAATGAGGCATGATGTATTAGACATTGTATCTAAGTGTTATACATGATAGCAGGTTAATGATGGGAACCAAAATACGTCAGGTTTAACTCACACATTACCCTTTCCTACTGAAAAGTGGGATGATGCCACCATTGACTTCATAATTGGTTTACCACATAGACCTCAATGAAATAATGTTATTGGGGAAGTGATTGAACATGTTATCAAGTCATACTTTTTCATTTAGATCACCAGTTCATCAATAGTAAATGAATCGGAATGGTTCTCTGATCAATAGATAGTGAGGCTCCGTTGCATACCATCGAATATCGTTTCTTATAGAGACCACCAAATTATCTCACGGTTTTGGGAAGGCATCCAAAAAGTAGAGAATTCTTCAGTCATGGAGAGTACGACATACCGAACTTAAAGGCATGGTCAAACAAAGTGGGAAATTAATATATTGGAAGACATGATCTGAGAATGTAAGTTAGATTTTGAAGGCTCATGGGATATCCATTTTTCTATTTATAGATTTATTATAATATTAGTTACCATTTATCAATATGAATGGATAAAATTATGGTTTATTATAGTCAGCCATTCTGGTCTCCCTTGTGGTGGGATGAGATGGGTGAGACCACTTTATTGGGATCAAGTACTATGTAGTTGACATCTATGAAGGTCTATCCCATAATGATATTTTTTTCATAGTATAGATCCACTTTTAGATTTATCGTGGGTAGTAGCATCTTGATATTGATATTTATATTGGTGATCATATTTTCTTGGAGGTGGATCAATATTCCATTCAGCATCATTATTACATAAAATGTAACCTAAAAATTAATTATTCTAGACCTATTAAGATTAATTAGATAGATGGTATGGTGTCCCACCTGTTATCTTTTCCATCAATGATGGCCTCTACTCGTGATTTTTTCAATGTATCATCATTAAGGATGTATACTATGGATTTTTATAATGTGTTGAGTTTGGAAGTGTTGGAGCGAGAACATGATTTTTATGTGTTTGAGTGTCCAGTGAGAATTCTGGATTTCAGTGAAAAATTTCGTTAGAGGAAGAATATATCATTGTTTTTACTTCTCTGGTTTAATGGGAAGGAGGAGAATTCCTCAATGGATATGAAATCTTTGATTGAAGATCTCTACCCATTTTTGTTCTCCGATCAGTCTTTTGTATGACATGCTGAGGTTATAATGTTTTTGTTGTGTTGATAATAGTCACATATATTAGTTCTTTTAGAGGTATATTAAATCTTATTTCTTTCTTGTCATGGTTCCATTTCATTCTCAGGTTTTCTGGTGAAAAATAAGTTTTTTGGACTTTAAAACATGCGGTGCGTGATGGGAACACAATTAGTAAGAATTATGCACCAACCTAGGAGATATTGAACACACTATACAATGGAACTATCTAGGCCACATGGGAGTAAACCCTCCTCAAAAAAAAATTTCGGCCTCATTCCCCCTGGGTTGAGAGGGATGCATAGTTTTTCAATATTTGGAAGACCATGTGGCTAAATCATGTAACCTATCCAAGTCATTAAATATTTTGAATTGTTTTTTCAACCCATTCCCCATTTAATCCCCAATACACCAATTTTCTTCCCCACTTTGTATTTCTATCCCTTTATGCCTCCCCCTCACTCATTTCTCACATGGAATTTAATATACAGTTTTATTTGACCAAATATCTTCCCCAAAAAAATCAATTATTCCATTATTCATTGATTTATTCCTTCTTAGTGGGTTATTCTTTCCTCCATATTGGGTTCCTCTTTCACTAGTTGGCTAGTTTCCCTAAAATGGGTTGAACTTTGGTTCCATGGGATTAATATAGATGTTTGTGATTTTATATTTTGTTTAAATGGTCACATTTGTTTTGGATGTGGTTCTCTATAGGATTAAAAAAACTATATTAGATAAGAGTTAGATGATTCCATGCTTTCTAATTAGTAGATGATTTTGGTTAACTTCATTTTCATCTTTAATGTGACCTATATGTTGTGTGAGTGCTGAAAAATGTGATTAATTTTCATTCATGGTTTCCATGGATTTGATGATGAATTTATAAATTAAATTGGGTTGGATTCAGGTGTGATTTTATTATTATTATTCTTAATGCATTCTATGAATTCTGAAATTGGTTTAAAGCATGTCTTCAAATGGTTTTGGTTTGTGTGTGGATTTAAAAGAGGATTCTATTATTAAAAATTGGGTTTAATCATGTGTATTCATGGTATTTATTTTTTATATTATAGAATTTATTTTAATGATATGATATGATTAAATTGAGCACCAATGGATTTTTAGGTGATTGGGTGTGCAGACTAGGATTAGTATGCCAGTGGGATCAGCAAGGCTGATGACCTATTCATTCTATCTAGGTTCAGGATATAACTCTAACTAAACTATGATGATGATTGGAGAGAACTAGGACTTATTATGTGTTCCCTCTATTGGATAGCGAAAGAGGACACTGTGGGTAATTGATTCTATACAGTATTTAATGAGTTATGAGGTTCGAATGATACCACTCTCTCTAGTGCCATGAGGTATTACCCATGGTACACTTTGGATGACGTTCTTACTGTTTTCATAATGCAGACCTTTATTCCATTTTAATGTCAGAGGATTCATTTTGTGAAAATGTTTTTCATAATGTGATTTATTAAAAATGTTTCCCATATTAATCCTAAAACTAGAATAGTGATAATTATTATAATTTTTTTATGGAATCATCGTTTTCGGGTGATATCATACTGGGATTTGGTTAACACAATATATAATCCATTGGGTGTATGTAGATATTTTTATGTTTGACCGAGGTAATGGAAAGACACTCTGAGGTGGTGATGGTGTATCTAGTTTCTAGTATTCCTATTCAAGTAGGTTTTAATATAGGTGGCTCAAGGGAAATGAGGCACTTATTAAATGAATGTTTTTGGGATGTTTAGTTTGTTTTCCTCACATTTCAGTATTTTTATTTTTGGATAAATTATAAAACTATTTAACTTGGGATAGAGATGTTTTTTTATTATGGTTACTAATTATTGAACATGTGGCATTGTTTTATTCATGTTGGATTATTATGTTTTTTTATAATTTTTGAAATCATTACATAATTTATTGATGATGAAAAAACACTAGTCTCCCACCCATGTGGAGCATGAATTCCCTATGAGCCATGGCAGGCTCTAGGTAAAGTTTTGTATTGGATGGAATCCCATGACATTTTGTGATAAAACCAAATGGCTTAGATACAAATATTTCTTGGCATATTCTAATGGGGCCTATGTCCCAAATACCTTGAAATACTCATTAAAAAAATCTTTGGTATCTCAATCAATTCCAAGTAGGAATATCACACACATGGGAAACCACATCCAAATGTACCAGTACCCAAGCACACATATCCTAGAATATTCACCTCATAAACGTAAAAACAATTATAAAAATGAATTCATACATCTAAAGTCCCAAAATAATTGTATAAAAACTACTACTAGAAAGAATAAAGTCCAATTAATATCAAAAAATACAAACACGTCCAACATGTAATGTTGTTGGGGACATCATTCAATGTTACTATAGTGAAACACCTAGATCTTTCCAGATTACTAAGATCTACCAAGTAATATTCACTCTAACACTCTCTCAAAAGGATGATCATCGACATATAACATGAAACATGCATGAAATACGATGTAGAAGATAGTATAACAATACCCAGTATGAATCCCCGAATTACTTAAGAAAACATCATAAAAATAATATTCATACCATCACTGGTATATTAAAGTTGTTGATGTAATGAGAATATCATGATATACTCATAGAAGAAACATAGTCTCCATAAAATGGCACAACCATATAACAATACAACAATTCATGTTCAATTATTTCCACATAAATCTATTTTGAAACAATAATATCCTTGAATTAGACAACATTAATGGTGTCTATTTGAGATGTCATTCTTATTGGGTCTCACAATATGTAGTTCAACTTGAACGTATAAAGAGATGGATACCAAGAAAATAGATCACTCCAATATATATGGTGAGTAAAAATAAAATCTTGATTGACCCACTATGTATGTTATTTATTCCTGTATATTTTTGGATTTGAAGACAATAAGAACCCCACCTAGGTCAATAGTGGTGTTATTATTTATCACTTTGGGCCTCACCTAGAGATTACACCACTCTATTTAAAAATGAAGTCACGTAGAGGAGACCACCATCCCAGGAATATGGTTCAACTCTATACTAAATCCAAATAAAATGGATCAAAGTAATGTGCCCTAATGAATCATTTACAAAATAATGAGTATGAGGGATCCAATCCACCATTGAACAATTACATGGCATATACTGGCAGTACACATCATCCCTCTTTAGTATTTGGGCCTATCTGTTGGTTCAAGCCAGAGTCCAAGTACAATATGAGACTATATAATTTGATCAATTTACAAGTACACAATTATTCCCATGAACATATGTCCTTGTCTTGTGCTAGATTGTGTGTCTGTTTGTGTCCTCCAAAGGGAAAAGAAAAGTACCTATGTATGTTTCACACCATGTGACATGTTTGAAATTACATGTGATACTTATCTCTTCTACCAAAACCATAGAACCACATTAAAGTCCCCACATCATGTGTGATTCTATATTAAACACCTTGTAACATGATATTTTCAAAAACCCCAGATTGTTTTTAGTCTTTTTTTGCCAAGCCATTATCAACGTTTGTCCCATTGGAAAACTTGAATCCAAGGTCAGGTGAAGATTTATATCATTGATCACCATGTTTGATCATTCATATTCATTAAAATTTCATCCATATGTTCCATACATTACTAGTCCATGAAACGAAGATGAACAAAAACCATCAATCCTCCCAATCCTTCATCACCGTCATTGCAGATCGGTCTAGGGGTCAATCCAATAGCGGATATAAGATATCAATATATTTCACAATGAAATGGTTTCGAAAATTTTTTATCTATGTATTCATTAAAATGAGGCCCAATGGAATATCATTTGGAGAATTAATGATAGTTAGATAATGGAACAGTGTGCACACATGAGTAATTATCCTCAGATATTTTCATTTTTTCTTCGATTTGTTGCCAGATAAAAAATAATTGAGGATATGATAAAACTACAAAAAATGAAACCCCCAATTGCATCAAATATCTATACACTACCCACCATATACATGATTTATGAATCAATTTGGTAGATAATTGGTTCATGTCTATCATATAAATAAAAAAACATGGATGAATCCGTATAAAACAACATTTTATCTCAAGGTGGATTGATCATTGATGAATAACTAGTCTGCTTCATTTTCATTGGATCGATAATAATTTTTTTCCATATACGATCCACAATTTGTCATCATCCCTCCACAATTATCCCTTTGAATCAATCTCCCAATTCATATGGCTTTGTAGCCAAAACTGATAGTTTATCTTAATTGTGTTTAAATAGAGATGGATTATGTATCATAATCACATAAAATAAAGTATATATTTAAATTTAATTATTTTACATAATCACCCTTGACATATAATTTGTGGATAATATTGGATCTAACCAAGGTTATGTATCTTTTAAGGTAAAACCCACACTCTTAACTCAGTAGAGGCATCATATTTCTAATTTGATACATCATTTTAGAGTTATTTCATACTTTCTAGAAAACAATACACACATGATTTTTAATATATTATATACATTTGAATAATTAATTTGGGGATCACATGGACCTAAAATATCCTAACATCTGAACACCTACCTCTGAAAAAATACACATAATTTTCTAAATAAATACATCGAAAAACCTGAGATGGTAAAACTCTCATGTTTTTCAATATCACTAATAAAGATAATATAAATGTGGGAAATGTTTTTCTTGAATGTTTAATGTGAATAAAACATTAAATAACTGGATAAAAGGATAACCATTAAACCTATATTCACATTACCCACTTGTGGGAAAGGACTTATGATCTACAATGATATGCCCCAAAAAATCATGGGATTGTTACTTGATCATGATTAAAAATAGATAGCTTATTCCTACCACCAATTATTTATACATGAGAAGAACTACCCATCTCATTATCTACAACTGGACATAATGATATATTTTTTAATATATTTTAGTAAATTATCTCTACATAGAAAAAAATTATAAATATATGGATCAGAAAACAAAATATATGTATTCACAATGATGGGTTTCTATATGAATCAAATAAGGTGGTCATATCGAATCAAATATTTTGATTTTTCAATCCATTACCATCGAAAGAAGTTGAAAAATATTTCTAAATATCATTGTAAAAATGATATTGAAACCCAACCCATGAAGATGATTTAATGTGGTCAAATATTCTTAATCATACAAAGGATGCAAATAAGAATAATTAAAGAATATGTTTCCTATCATTTTCATCCAACTACTCATACATATATTCTTGTATAGATAAAAAAGGAACATAAGGATAATATGGTTCTAAAGAAAATTGTATAGAATATTCCACACCTCAACATTTACAGAGATTGGTTTATAAGGGTAAGAACATGGATACATGTACAATCATGAACTTATGATTATGATGGAACTTTTTAATAATTTGAATAGATCATACATCAATAATATTATAGGAATCACTATGATTTATAGGGATTTTAATAAGTAATTCATGTAGTATATCATAAAGGGGGATATTGAATAGTTTGTGTCTTGATCCTTGGAAGGAGAATATTTCATGGTTGAATGATTGAAGTCTATAGGTAAGATGTATCTATTTCACATACCATTACCAAAATAGGAAAATATAACCATATATTTTTTCATATGCCTCACCAATACACCAAAATTAAATAGTTTCATCTGGGTGGTAGATGATAACCTTAAAAAGTGGGAACATTTTCCTTCTAATAATGATTATTTATCTCTTGGAATACATTCCACGATAAATATTTTGGATGTGGTAATACTACATTGTGTCAATATCTCTATTTTATCTAATATATATCTAAAGTTTACCTTGAATAATTAGGAATCCATTAATAGGGGTTTGATAAAGAACTTGGATTTAACACTTCATATCATCCCCATATAGATAGTCTGTTCCAAAGAACAATTCAAATGCTAAAAGATTTATTGATTTATTTTTCAATTAAATTCCAAGTATGTTTAGATCCGCACCTTTTCCTAGTGTAAATCTCATTTAACAAGATTTTCCCTTCTAATAATCAAATAGAACATTATCATGATCTATATTGGAAGTGGTGATAGAATCTAACAAGATTGGAATATATTGAAGATGGCTATATGATGGACCCTTATCTTTCACCTGAGATTGTAGGTAATGTTCAAACCACTGTGAGCCATATGAAGTCCATACAAAGTCAACAAAAATTTAAGATGAAAATTATCATTGAGAACATGATTTTGAAGGGAGAGTTAAAAATTTTCTTTGTATATAATCAGGGAAGAAATATATGAGTATTGGGAAAAAGAAATTTTTATCCTAGGATACATTGGCACATTTAAGATCTAATATCACAAAGTGTTTTAGCCTATCTACTAACACTCATATCAAACATATCTCAAGTTCAAAGTGTGTTCCATGTATCCCTCTTGATGAATTATGTACGAAAACCCTCATATGCACTAAATCCATAGAAATTACCATTGGATATTGATCTCTCTTATGTGGAGAATTCTATGATGATCATATATCGTAGAGAAAATGTTCTACAAAACAAGTCAACTAAATTTGAAAATGTTTTGTAGTGAACCACAAGTTGGAAAAACCAACATGGGAACTAGAAGAGGTGATAAGATCCCAGTATCATCATCAATTTTATTATATGAATTGAAAATATTAAGGTTATATTTTTCAATATAGTAATAATGAAATAACCTGAACATTTATTCCGTTTGTGGGTGAATTAGATCCTTAGCATGTAGTACAGTTATCAGGAACACAGGAACATATTTGTAAATTTTGAAGAGTAATATTTTATTGTATTTAAAATATATTTAGAAATAAAATGATTTAATAATATAGCCTTTTAATAGTTATCATTTTGATTATTATATTAAGGGTTAAAATTTTTACCAATTTTTTCAAATAGAAGGATTGATATCCTCAACATATAGGATCGTACCATATGATGTCCATTTATCATAGTTATAAATGAGATTGAATTAGTGGTTTATTTCTTTAACCATTCCCTATCTACGATTTGAAAACTAAACCATGAGAAAACAAAATATAAGATAATTTTATTATAGTCTAGATCATGGAAAAAACCAAGTTCATTGAACCACCCTAATAAAATAATACCCTCATAAAAATTATGTCATGATATATGTTAGAGAACTAAATTATTTATAACTTTTTCATAATAAATAATGAATTAATGTTTATTAATGTATATTTTGACACATAGTAGATGTAGTAGAAAAAGGGTAATTATTTTCAAGGGTTTCATTAAGGGGATGAATACATAAGCATCTAGATTATTCCAATTCATTGAGCATACATTAAAAAATCTATTTGTTGAGACATATACTATTTTAGGTAATTTTTTACTGTCATTTACTTAAATATTCCCCCTATTTTATATTTTTTAGTTTAATTTATTTTATAGTCTTTCAATATGTATTTGACTTTGGTCTAGCTATAGGGAATTATAATTAGATGAGATCAAACATTTTGCCTCTACAAAGAAAACATGAGGCTATACTATTGTTTTTGGAATGTTCCATAATGGTTAGAGTTTACAGATTCAAATTTGAAGTCTTCTAATTAGATATGGGTTTTTAGGGATATTTATGAGGAATTATATATTTTTCATTGATCCCATAATGACATTTTTATTCAATAAATTTTTTTCATTTGCAAAAGGGTTGGATTTAATTATATTAATGATTTGGGATATTTAAGAATAACATGGACAAATGGTCATCAAAATTTTTTGGGATCAAATTCCCTTTTTATAGTCTCATTTAAATTATTAATTAGACTCATTAAGATATCCTCACTTCAATAATTTATTACTTTTAGTAAGTATTTCAAAAGGATTTATCAGAATGTAAATATTAAAATGATATTTATTTCATGATTACAAATATTCTAGGGAGAGAACCTATATCTCTTCTTCCCAATATGATGTATCCTGGAGTGATCTAATATATGATCTATCAGTTGTAGGGCTTAGAAGTGATGGGTTTATTTATCCATTTATCCCCATGGGATCCTCTAGTAATTATCTTATAAAATACTAATGGTTCAATGAGTATGTGTATTGATTATAAAAAGTTAGATATTGTGATGGCCATCAACTGGTATCAACTTCAACATATAAATGATTTATTTGAACATCTAAGATAGGATCAAGGGTTTTTTAAGATTAATATGAGATCAGGATATCTCATGTTTAGTGTGAGGCCTTATGACATATCTGATACTACATTTAGTGGAATAAAATTTCATTGGGAAAATATTTGGATGTTTTTAGCCTCATGAAGTCATTGGATTTGTTTACTACTCATATTAATTCAGTCTTTCATATATATTTATTTTCTATTATAGTCATATTTGTTTCCTAATATTTCTATATACTCCCAATTGGGGAAGGAATATTGTTATTGGAATTTCATTCATTACACTTAAAGAGCTTCAATAGTATTTCATGCCCCCAATGTGATTTTATTGGATCGTTCAATAATCCTTCATAGGGCTGATTGTGCTGATGGTTATAATATTTTAGGATAAACTAAAATGCATGAATATGTTATTTAAATGGAGAATCCCAATAATTTCTTCATGATATTCAGTTTCATATTTATTATAATAATATTAAAAATGGAATCTATAGTAATTTTCCTACTCTTTAGTGATGATGATGACCATAAAAAATTAGTGGGAAATGTTCCTATGACTTTATTTTTATTTGATAATTTTTTTTATCTTAATGTGATGTTGATGATTCCACCAATATTGACCACACTTTTCCTAATATGTAAGTATACTATCTATATTTATTCATTAGGATTTATTCATAGAGAATATTTTTTATAAGATGGTTATTCAAAAATGTATGGGTACATAAAAAATTTCTCATATAAGAAGAACTTCACAAATCATAATGTTGATTTTGTAGTAGTGGTGGATATAATGATATGTTAGAGGAACTGTCTTTTATGAAAGTGATTTTTGGTGAAAATAGACCAAAATAGTTTGATATTTATTTTATAACAACATGAATTAGACATTATGAATATATAGTGGGTTAATGGCCTGCATTCCATGGATTTTAATTTTTTTACACCCATGTATATACTAATTTTATCGTTTATGTGTTGAGTAGGGAGGCTCATGTATTTATAGTGTGGGAATTTAGTTGTGTGTGATAGATGGTGGAGCATTTTACTGACTTGGGTCCAGATGCTTGAAAGTATATGTGTTTACTAATACTTATATACTTAGTTTTCACCATCTGAGTCCATGAGAGGATGAATCGTAGTCTTTTGTTAGACATATATTATCAGGAGGTGTTATATTTTAAGATATTGGAGAGACACCTCCCAAATGGTTACATTATGTATACAACTCTATTATGTATAAAGACATGTTGTAGTCCCCATATATAATCATGTGTAGTTGATGAGGACTCAGAAACCTTGAGAAGACTTAATCTCACAAGACCTAGAAAAATGTGCTATGATAAACACTGATAATATCAATGTCATGAGAATAAAAGAGATAATATATGTTTCAAATCACATTGGTACACCAATTAGCGTAAGAAGGATGATCAACATTTCAATGTTTGACTTCATAAATCAGTATCCATTCTTCATTGTAACTAATATGTTTTGACTATGGATTTTATTATGGGGTTTCTGAGTATTACATGATAAAGTGACGTATTATTGGTTATTCTAGCCTTGTTGATTAATATTTATATATATTTTTAAATAAAATAAGAATAATCTGTTAAATAGTATTGTAAGATCAAGGAGCATGAGATAGTATACCTTCATGGTGTGAATAGAATTATTTTAGGATGATATTAAAATTTAATATCACGATTTGAAAGATTTTATTATAGTTAGATAAAACTAAATTATATCTCATAACTATTTACCATCCATAGAAATATGTGTTGCCTAATCATATCATAACAATATTAAGGAAAACATGATTAGATTTTTTAATAGTTTTAGGGGGATCATTAGAGAGTCATCTATCTCATTATATTATTTCCTAAAAAATGTTATTTGGAATCGATTCAGGATTCACCCATTAAATATTTAAATTGAAGGCCATTTTAATCACTAGTATATTTGTTGGAAGTTATAGAGTAATGTATTATTTTCTGAATCAACATTAAAAGGACATCATATAATATCAGGTTCACTATAAATTGATTTGAAAACACATATAGTAGGTAGAGGTCCTATAATAATGGATAATGTTAAACACTTTTGTTCGAGATAAGTTACTATGACCACTTATGATTTCAACCTACATTCGAACATATTTATATTCAATGGATGGTGAAATTAGTACCAAGGTTATTAGGTTAGTTTTAGATTATTGAGGGAATCTATGTAGTAACACATTGATTGGAACATAATTTTCCTTTTTGTTCCATAAACTATGAAATTTATGTATTTATAGTATTATCAATATTATCTCAATCCTTCACGTGCAATTAACACCGATTGAATCATGGTCGAGGCCAATGAATGTTTTTATAAGATTATATTATATTTTATTTATTTTATTGAAAACACTATATATATAGATATTTTTTGGATGGTATGAGTGGATTGGAACATTAATATTATCCATGATGATTAGTTGGAGTTGGATTCAAACATGTCGGGATAATAGAAGTAATTAATAAAAAAATTGGGCCTTATCAAGAGTAGGGATGTCTGTCGAGAATGTACAGGTATATGGTGGGAATATTTTTCTACAAAAAACATTATTAAGGTTTGAAATAGTTTTATTTGTAGTATTCCTATTTTGATTTTTTTTCAAAACCTAGGTTTTTTGATATTTCATTTCATTATGTTACAATCAAGTTTTCAATTATTATTTTATTAATAAAACATTATATCAATCTTGTGCATTGGGCCTCATTATGGTTATTGGTGTTTTATTAGAGGCTCTATATTGAGACTTAAGAGTATTAATTGCATTGGTCTAGTTTGTTGAAATATTTATTTTGTGCATGATTGTTAATAAAGTTTATAGTTGATTGAGTCAAGGTATGTTTTTTGGTAGAATAATAGGCATATTTTTCAGATTTTTTTATTATAGTAAAAATTGTAAAATTGTAATATGATATGTATATATGAATTAAGTTCTTCATTGGTTGTAAAATTATCATATAAATTGATAATTTCAAATACCCTTACATATCGTATTTCATCAAAACTTATGTATAAGAATTTAAATGATTTGTGAGTCTAAGAATTTATATGGAGTGAGAGAAATTCCTTATGTATGGTGGAGGTGACTTATATATTAATTTTCAATTAGTTTTTAAAAAATTAACATCTATATGTGAGGCGATGAGACTTACGTATGGGATGTGCCAAACTTCACATGAGACCTTTTAAAAGTTTGTAATATTCATCACTTAGTGACCATTATGTGTTGTTTGGTGACCCTTGTTTGAGGTTTATGATATCCTTTATATAAAGAATTTTCTAGAATCATGAATTTTTTAACCCTTGCACAAGGTCTATGAATTATAAATATTGAATATGGGGACCATTTCAAGCATGTTACATAATTTAAATAAGTCTACTAACCCATACATAGTGAGTATATCTAATTTTACATTTAATTTTTTTTAATTTTATAATGGTCAGAAACGTATGCACAATGACCATTGTATATTTGGATATAAATTCTTAATGTTAACATAAAATATAAATAGATGAATTAAAAAATAATGAATTGATTATTGTACTATAAACCCTAAATGGGGGATATTAAGGTTGATATATGAGTATTTATTACTTGCACTTATCACACACCATATTAATTATATCTCATGTTCCTTATCCCCATTATTCCAGGATATGGATTTTCTGGATCCTATAATTTATTTGAATTATATTTATTTTAAGTCACTAATAATGATAATTTTAGCACCCATAATCTACTCTTTCTCATATTATGATGCATTTTGGTTGTATTAAAAAGATTAGTCCCATTTATAAATGTTTTGGGGGTCTCATATGAATCATCAATTCCATTTTTTTAATCTTGGGTCATGTGATTATATTCAATAAGAAAACGTCTTTCAACATATAGTCACTGGTATAAATTTTATCCGTATGGTTAATATCATATTTCATGTCCGTATACTGTGCAGTCACACAAACCAATAGTGTAATTTACATAAATAAAATAAAATAGTTTATTATTTGTTCTTTTTTGTATATATAATTTAGGCCATGAAAAATCTATTTATAACATTAAATCCCAAATATATGGCCTCAATGTTTTCAAATCCATGAACTAAGGAAATTGGAAATATGGTCTACTACTCGAGGGGTTCCTTACATTGAATTGTGATAATGAAAATTAAATTCAAATGGCCAGTGATGAACCATATTGTTAATTTATTTGATTATGGTGGGTTTTCAAGGTTTTGGGAAATATTAAAATAAGTTGGAACCAATCATGGGTGACATACCATCTTGAAAATTGAAGAACAAATATTAAATATAAAAATTAGTATTACATTTAGTAAATAAATGATAATTTTAAGATAATTTTAAATTTATAAACTATGTTGATATTTTAGATGCTTTTTTGGGTGAGGAACTACCTCCTCATTTTTTGACATTACTGAGATGATTTTAGGGAAGGGTTCCGTCTCACTAGGTGTTAATATTGATGATACTGTTATAGGTAATGCTTCAATTCCCCTAGGTGATAAAATAGATTAGATAGTTCTACGTTGATTTTCATTACAACCCTTGGGTGTTTATTATGAGTTTTTTATATGGTAGGGATCAATTCCCCTTAGTGTTCACCCTAGAGTTCTTCGAGTTGAGCGGGGACCCAATACCCCATATTGTGGTTGTTCAAGTGCTGGTTTCTAGGAGGGTCATTATTCCCCCCAACATGATGGTATCATGTCCAAATACATATGGATTTACCTAAAGGCGTTACATTCAATCCTATATATCAACATGAAACTGGGTGATCATTGTGAATATACTTATTTAAGAATTTATCAACTGATTATTTAACAATGGCATACACATTGATTGTCTAGATATATTTAGATATACAGTTCGTGGTGTCCTACTTTGTTTAACTCAAACTATAATCTAGAAATCATGTGTACCTGAGAGAAAATGATTATCAAATTTCATGAAAAGGGAAATTGAACATTTTATATTATAAAATAATTTATCTAAGATTGGGTATATATGATAGAACAATGTCAAAACTCAGGATTTGTTTTGTTTTTATTTCATATATTTATATAGTTTTCATTGTTTTTGGTAATTGATGTATATGACCATGCCAACATAGTTTTTCATATGATTTACTTGTATGGAATGTAAATTACTCATATTGATATAAACTATGTTTATATATATATATATATATTCAACTAGTAATGATTTATTCCAATTCACGTTTATTTGGATGACTATTATTATTGTTACCTATCCTCTTATTTATATATTTCTAATCTATGGTGTATAGAATCACCCACTTTATTATGAAACCCTAACAATTATTTGGTGTCCAATAACATATGGTGAATTTCTCCTAAGTAAATGTGAAGATTCTATCGAGAAACTATAGAGTTATATGTGTCGATACATTAACATTCGGTATATTTTTTATTTCTATAGAATATTTTCGGTTTTCATGTCTGGAGATTATAATTTTCATTTCCGCTCATTTTATATTACATAGAGAGTATATATTTTTAACATAAAAAATCCCACATAAAATTTGAAATCCTTATTTATACTACCTAAATTCCTATAATTGACCATATATTTCCATATATCATTCTTTAAATTTATTCTAAGAACAATACTCTATCATATTTTGTGTCTTTAGTTTTTGAAATTATTATATATATTCATTATTCTCTAACCCTTGGGTAATTAGTTTCAAAGGGTTTATCTATGTTTTATCTTATTTTGGAAATAGGAAATATTTATCAAATTGTTTAGGAATAATAAAAATTAATTAATAAAAATTAATTTTTAAAACTGGGGGACCAATGTATTTAAGCTCTTTAAAAAATTAAAACTAATTCCATGTTATTTTAATATTATTTATATGAGATATTTACCAAATAACTTAAGGTTCCTTTGGATTATCAAGATCATAATTCCCCGTGTACTTTTCTATATTAAAGAAAATTAAATTGATTTATTTTTATCAGTTTACTGTAGTTATTCTTCTATGTTAGTATGTATATAATCTGAATTTTTAGTTCCTATACCTCTAATATTTTCATATGAAGTACATGATGTAATTTGTATTCCCCATTATAATTATTTTCTTAATTTTTTACTTCCAAGGAATATTATCTTTTGTTAAATATAATTGAGAAAGGAATAATAATGATTTTCATCATACTACTTATTTCGAAAACCAAATCCACTAAAGAATCCATATTATTATGCTATTCTTAGTTATTGTTTAAATTACATATAAATACATTCATGAATACATGTAATTTTATTTTAGGTGCCTAATTTATGGACCTAATCGTTTAATAATGTCCCCAATAATTTTCTTATTTCATAAAAAATTTGACATAATCATATGAATGATGTCAATTATGGTTAAAATCCCATAGCCATTATTAGATTGTGGTCATAGTAAATTATGTTAAATTCATATTTAATTTATGATTTAACTACAAAATATTTATAGAACATTAAGGTTTCAAAAATCCCCACTGTTCCCTCGTGTTTACTTCAACATGATCACTTAAATGATGTTCATCTTTATTAAAAAATTACAAGTAATACGAATTAATCCTTAGTTTAAATGATTTTAGAATCACATGAATTGCATAATTTAATTAATATTTTATGTTGACATGATCCTTCCAAGAGTTCATCCACATAATGTTTAGATTTTAATTTAATTTTTCTAATCCTAAGGAATTTTTAAATCATAAAAAAACATGAGTTCTTATATAGTGAAATTTATTACTCTTCTATGACTGCTTTAAATTACAAATCATTGTCCTTTTCCCATAAAATTTATTTTTATGGGCTTGTGATACCTAATAAATTCTGTACCTATGTTTTTTTTTCAATTAAAACTAATTGAATAATGCATCATCTTCATCACTTATGTATATGAACTTAATACATCAATTATACTTGAATTTGAGGTATCAAGAATTTCCCACAATTAATGGATGTTTCTTTAGGAATATAATCCTCTTTCTTGCATCCAACATTTCTCTTCTAAGTTCATGTAAAATATGATAAAATATTTATTAAGAAACATGGTAAAATTTACTCCATAATTAACTCAATATATAATAAATAAATTCTATTCACACATTTGGATAGCCAAATGGAAATGTTATTTAAGAGTATTGGTGACAGGTGTTTAAGGGATAAGAACTGTTGATCTTGTATTTTGAAATAATTCCATTTTTCATTGATCAAATCTTTAATTATTTTTTTAAATTCTATAAAAATCATCTTTAATTTAATTTTTTCTGAATTTGAATATATCTTTTAGAATATTTTTTTGAATACACACTCCCATTACAAATGAATTTGTATCATATGATATAAACCATATCCATTCCTCCTCATCCTTCAAATGGGTAAAGAATATCAAATATATATCCTCCTCAACCAATATCATAAGGCAAAATTAGTATAATTCTATGATTACATGTTTAATTAACATGTATGAAACTTATTTTTTATAGACTATTAATATTTTGTAGTGACTCCATATGATGTTGACTTGTCTAATATTCCCTATATCTTTGTGATAACCTCTTGTTTTATTTATTCCCCTTACAAAATGTAACAATATATCTTTAAATCATGTCAAATAGTAATTATTTTTTCCCATATTACAATGGTGTTATAGAACTTGATTAGGCCTTAAAATGGATTTGTTTTGTTCTCTTTAAATGGTTGAAGTGTGTTATATTTTCCTCAAAGTATATGGAACATCAATCTTGGAAGTCTATTTTATGAAAAACATGGAAAATATTTTCTAGTTAAATTCAAAATTTTCTCAATATAACGATTCTAGTAGACATAGATTAAATTTATAAATCAACTCTGAAAAAAATATTTTTTATGTATTGAGTTTTTTCTTATTTCTATTTCATTATATATAAAATGTATAAAAATTAGTTTGATAGATTCAACTATCCTGAAAATAGCCCCATTTTACAAATTAGAATATTTTAGTAAGGACATGTATTTATATAAATTCCTAATGGTTTTGGAATATTGTAAAAGGTGGTAGGTATATATATTCATCTTTTTTTATAATATGGAAACACCAAAAATTGTTTGGGGATACATTATGTGTAAACAAGAAAGTATAAAAAATTATTTTGGATTTCATTCATTCTGTGTTTGTTGGTATGGTTTAGAAATTTGAGGTAACAATATTCAGCATGGGGACTGATCAAATAACTGATATTTGGGTAAATTTGGTCAGTTATCGACCTTGTATGTATTTCATAGTCAATTAACCAAAATAATTATACAAAAATCATCACAAAACCAGAATGCTTAACCATATATATATATAAATATATACATATATATATATATATATATATCCAATTCCATATTTACCATATCAATATTCACAATAAGGTTTCCCTTGTCCTTTGAAAATATATTTCATAGTATATATTTTGATATTAGGTCTACATAATAGACATATGAAACACATAAATATGGTATCTCTATTGATTATTTGTGTTATTTCATTTATATTTCACTCTCCATTCCACATCCTATACCTATGATCATTAATTGATAGAAATTAATATGAATAATGGGGAAATAATAATGAGCAATTCAATATATTTGTTACAACATGTGTGACGTATTGTAAATAGGAACATCCACTTTATTAACTAAAAACATAATCAGAAAAGAATAATTGAAATAATCTAAACATATTGATTAATTATTTATATTTATGTATTCTGAATTTAATCTGTTAATCCATGATATATTTCAACCTCTTTAAAATAAATATTATAATAGAGAAATAAATAATTGGATGAGGTAATAAGAGTGAATTAAGTGGGTGTAGAATTGATAATGGGATTAGTGATCATTATTGGGTAAGAGAACATAATTTAATATTACAATGAAATGTGTCTGAAGTACTATTAGAAAGGGGTGGAATTCCGTTTTTATATCTATTTGAATTTTTATAGAGGTAGATGTACATCGACTTATGATCTTGATAGAGATGAATTCATGAGGATATTAGGATGTTTAGTTTGGGCCACAGTGAAAAATTAGAATTTTGAATATATGAATAAATGGAATAATAAGACATTAAAATGGATTTATGTAAGAATTTAAACAATGAAAACATCCTGGATTATCGTTGATTATAGAATATTATAGTTGTTAGCATGATTATATATTATCTATTGAAATAGTTCCCCTTAAGATCATTAAAAGTTATTTAATATGGGAAAAAAATTTCTAGGAGTTTTGTTCTTCATGAATTTAACCCATGAGTAAGGATGTATATACCAAGGGCCTGCATCTATATCAGAATCCCCTTATTGAATTTTTTTAATCTTAATATGTTTTAGTCTATAGGGTTTTGGTTTTCCTGCATCCAAAAACCTAATTATCCATTGATTTGTCCCGAGGATAAGTTGGGACTTGATAATCCATCGTCCAACACAAATATTACATTGATTAGAGTAATTCCTCCTATAATACTATTGTATCTTATGGGATCAGTATTCCATTACAATAACCTCTGATTGAATTTACTAGTGTGGTCTTATCAACTTGAATTCTCATTATTGTCTAAAATTGAAGTGTTTAATAGACTTCATCGTATAGACTAGTTCAGTTATAGGTGATCATAAAATGTTAAATATTGTTTTTAGTCAGTGACAAAGGAATATAACTTCCCATTTATTGAAAATATATGTCAAAGATAAAATATAGTTAATCCATTTATGGGATTCACTTTTCATGTGAATTTAAGATATCCATAGATCAGTGATGCAGGTAAGGAAACATAAAATTATAGTTTATGGGGATCCAGATCTATAGACAATAATGGAGATATCAGTGGAGGGTTAGAATTTTTATAGACTATTTAATACTAATAATTATCCAAGGAGTGAGGCATGGTCATTATCATTACATTAAGAAATTGTTTTTTTGGAAAAACATCTAATAAAATCATTAGGATTTTAATGTGGTATCATTAATAATAATTGGTGGTATCTTCCCATAGTCATAGTGTGATTTTGAGATTTGGTATGCATGATCTCATAATTATGATCTTCCATTATTTTCTTGTGTGACTAGTTTATACCAATGAGCCTCCCTATTTGAAAAGGATTGTCCTTGGACTATACTTGAGGTCTCTGTCATATGGTTTCCTATGATACATGTTTCTATTTTTTGGTAAAATTCAATTACTATATATTCCATAATTCCAATATTCTATATATATATATTTAGATAATAAAAAACCTTCTCTTATCCAAAGAAACAGAATATATTTATTTTTATGGGATTAAAAACAAAAAAAATATTTTAAAGAGATATTAATTTTCAACTAATTTTTATTATGAAATTTCAAAATTTTATTAATAATATTATGAAATTAAAAATTAGGGAAACAAATTTTCTAATTCAAATAATCCCTAAAAATTACAAATATATATATTTAAAATGAAAAATAATAAAATTTTGTAGAGTCTTTTAGGTCAATTTAATCACCATCACACTCACTATTTTGTTGTGGGTGGATATAGATTTACAATGTTATATTAAAGCATGTTTGGATTTCACATTGTCGTTTATAGGTGGATATATAACACTAAGACATGTGGCAAAAATTGGGGTAATAATTTTTTCATTGGTTTCCAATTGTTCAATGTTCAATTAAAAATAAAATTTCATGGAGATTATTCATAATATTATGTCCTTTCATCTAGAATTTTTATTTTGTTATGTTTTGAATTATAGTTGTGTTTCATCCAAGTGTTTTGATTTTTTATATTACAAAGGCATCGAAAAATCATTTTTTAACAATGTAGTTTTTATGTGCGTTGAATAGTGGGTTTCATTAAAAGTGTTGTTCTAGCCTTCATCCATTATATTAATTGAGTCTTATTTGTCAAGAAATTTCAATGGGATTATTAGTGAAATTGTATGAAATGGGATGTCAATTTTGGTCAGATTATAGTTGATTTTTGTAAGATTATATTCAAGGTTCAAAAAAGGGTTCAACAAATCCCTTGACTCATGGATGTTTCATCATAAAGACTACCAATCAATTTTTCACTGATAATGTATTTTTCAATTTTTTGAGAAAAATTTATTTTAGGATGATTTCAATATTGTTTATGGATATAGAAGGTGTTTATTAGACTTGTTCAATTCATTCATATATGATAATGTTCGATGATCCAATATATAGATGACATTCAAATAATTTATATTTTTCTATTCTCGGATTATTTTTTATCCACACTATCATTATAATTATGTTTCTTATATTACACAACTTGTGTGATATCCCACCATAAAAATTGGATGGTCTTAGTTGGCATAGTGGAATTAAATTTCAAATCATGCAAAATGTTCTTTAGTTATTCATTGTCCAAATGAGTGTCTATAAATGTTTCTATTGATTTATTTGATGTAATTGGTTGTTTTACTCAATTTTCCTTGGCAAAGTGTTTTGTAGAAAATGGTTTATAGGGGTTATTAAAGAAAACTTATATTTTTAATGTAGTGGATTTAGAATTTCATATTAGAATATATGAGGGGGTTTCTAAAAATTATTTTAACTTGCATTTCATTCCAAGGAATTGAGTATGTAACGAGGGCATTTATTGACTTTTCAAAATGAATTAAAAATATGGATTTGACTTGAAATTTACAGGACTGAAATAATGGACTATTCTGAAATATTTTTTATCTATATTACCTCAAGTATGATATGACTAATTTTATATTATTTGTCTGATTCTATATTTAGTTAATGATATTATTTTTATAATATGTTTTCTCAAATTTCAAGATATTGAATGATTTCATAGGATCTATTATGTAAAATTAAATTTTGATTCTATTACAATTTACTTTTGGAGTAGGAGAAAATTAAATATTAAATTTTTTATGTTATTCTTTAAGAACTCAGTATCAAATTAGTAACAAGTTAGGTGTCTAGTATTAGACATTGGGAATAATTTAATAATCCTTTTATGTAACATTATATTATTATTTCTATGAAGGGGAGACATACAATTATCATCTAGGATTAATATGCGAGATTGTCAAATATTTATTATTAAATATATTATGATCAATTCATGGGATATAGATCATTATTATTGAAAATCCATGTTATTGATCTTGAGATGGGTTAAAGGATGAGTAGTAAAACCTTTTTAAAACTTATATTAGGATGATTTTTCCCATAATATTCACCCAAACTATACCATTTTGGAGATTTAGTTACATTTATCATAGCCAACGAGACATCATGATTATGTGACTGAATAAAGTGTTTTTTATAATTAACTATAAGAGTTATCATCATATTTGACCTATAAAGTCAATTATTATATTAAACTGTGAATTTTTTATTGGTAATGAATTCATGCTCATTATTTTTTTCAATGTTATTTTATATCACACTCATGATGTTTCCCCTACCCATTTTTATCTAGATACAAATCATCTAGTTGACATGTATTCAGCAACATATCTATTTTTCATTACTAATTTTTTTATATTATTTTTCTTGTTGTTTCCTGTAATATTTTTTTTATTTTTTATTAATGGGTAGTGAATGGATCGATTTGATATGAGAGGATTTTATGAGTGATTTTGGGGATATGGTGAGATCTTTATGGGGGAAACTTATTATTATATGAGATATGATTCATATGAATAATTTTATTTGTGAGGGCATGGATCATATTGATTAATGGAAATAAGACACACTTCTATATTTTTTATTACTAGTGTGAGTTAACATGTAGTGTCTCACATTTAACCAAGAAATCATTCGTTTGATCCAAATATGTATTTCATGATATATATTTTTTTTGTGTTCATTTAATGGAGACATGAATTTAAATCTATATTAATATTTTCATAAATGTTTAATTGATTATTTAATAAATAAGTATGTCATGGTGAGTAGAGGAATCTAACTATGTTCCAAGACACACCCATAATCATGTACATGACATGGGTTTTGACATGAATTGGTAGACCATCAATTTTTTGTTTATGTACTATTTTTTTAGATATGGAAACATTTTTTATGTATACAAGGATGTTTTATATTATGTATTTGGAAGGGATATTCAGTTGGGTTGGGTGGGAGGATATTTTTTTTAATTTTTAATTATATTATTATATATATCTCAATTGATATGGAAAATTTTGTTTATATATATTATGATATATTTTATTCCATATATCTTATTATGGTGATCAATTATATTTGATGCATAATATAGACAATTCAAATTCATTGTATTATAGGATTCTAGTGCAATATTGGATCTATGATTACACCTATAGGATTTTGGGATTTTTATTATAAAAACGAGTTATGGTAAATTAGTTAATGATTCTAAAATAACACAATAAAATTAAATATTTGGGTATTATTTCCTTATGGAAAT
The DNA here is from genome assembly GCA_963277665.1 of Viscum album. Classification (NCBI taxonomy): domain Eukaryota; kingdom Viridiplantae; phylum Streptophyta; class Magnoliopsida; order Santalales; family Viscaceae; genus Viscum; species Viscum album. Next base: position 741,538,009 of record OY728137.1, read on the forward strand.
TTTAGGCCATACAAACTACTATAAAGAATCTCTTTTATATAAAGACAAGATATTGGTCCAATGGTGTCACTCGGTTAGTCACTATTTGGTAGTTTAGGACAATGATATTAAATTAAAAATCACACAATTCATATAATTGTTTTAATAAATTAATTTGATGACATATACGGACATCTACATCAACTATTTATATTTTATATATATCTTTATATAATATATCTCATCATGTGTGTTGTGGATCATCTATTTTTCTACCATCATATTCATTAAAATACCTATATAATAAAAACAAATATTTCCAATCATTTTCACATTATGAAAAATCATGTTCTTTCTAATAATGTCTCCAAAAAATCCTATTTATAAATCTAAATATGCATGGTAAGAATAATTCATAAATCATCAATGAATTATATATCAAATGATTTGTTGCAATGAAACCTTCCCTACCCACTCATATTAGATAACTATTTTTACCATATACACTAAGTCATGAATTAATGGTTAATATAATAAAATCCATAGAACCCTATACAACATTGAAAAAAATTATAATTCATTGTTGATACAACATCCGACCTTGTTCTTTTAGAGGAAACAATATCCTAAAGGGAATTTACTATAAGTGTTGTCCCTATTTTTGGTAAATAAAAATGAAACCATCATGTATCTTATTAAATGTCATCATTTCATCTACCAAAATTGAAAATACAAATTGAAAAATTTTCCCCAAAAAGGATTAGTTCACAAAAAACACACAACTATTGATATTTCACATTAAATTGATGAATAATCGTAGAAACTTATTATGTCCATTAACATTTTTTTTAAAAATAGTATTCCCTTCATTGTTTCAAATTTTAGTGTCACACAACATGTTCTTTGTTTAAAAATACAATCAATGGATATGTCATTATAGAATAATGCCAAAAAAATTCATTATCGATCATAAAAATATTACCCCTCTATCAGTGCTTGTGGAAAGAAACATTTTATTTTTCCCATCAAACCAAATCATTTTGCCTTGAAAATATTTTTTTAATAATAAAAGATAATATAAAAGAAAATATATCGGCCTCCTAAATATATTTATATTCTATTAATCATTAAAAAACATAGAAATAATCATTTCTAAATAGAATGAATAACCCAACCTATGAAAACTCCCCAAGTTATTGTTTTTTAGTGAATAATACCATAATAGCGTGAGGAAAACTAAATATAATGGAATATATGGTTCTATATAACAGAAGGATGTATACATAATTAACAACATTCGATATCAATTTCCTATTTGAATAAAATTATTTTTATAGTTGAACAAATGGGAGGGATAAAGTATTTGGGATATGCGACCATTTGTAGGATATAGTGAAAAAATTAATTTATTTCCAAAATAAATTTATTTAAAACCATCACCATGGATTCCTTATTTACATAGTGACCCCAAACATGTATCTGATGGCTACCAGATACCCATCCATGAGAAATTATTGTTTCATTGATCCACCTGAAGCCTAATACCTCCCACTTCCAAAATACATACTACTAGATACATATAATTTTTTTCTTATAATTTATCTCCTACGAAACTTGTAGTTCGCAATCAACCACATATAACTAAAATATATGAACCACTTCTGATATTCTTAATTTCTAACAGAAACAAACAACTACTGATACTAGATGAAAAAAATATTGAAATTTTTTTTCCTCAACATTCATGTGAAATTAAATAGATAGATAAATATAAATTACTATTCTAAATGATGAATTATACATATATATAAATAAAATACACATTATTATAATATTCATAGAAATTTAGCACCATCACTAGTTTGTACTTGAAGGTAATTTTTGAAAAGATAAGTCAGAATCCATGAGTTTTAGTGTCTATGTCGTTTATACCATTTAAATAAAAAATTTTATTTACTCCAATACATTAAATTTTTGGGGAGGATAAAGCTTCTACGTTAAGAATCTATATATATCCAAATAAATTTAATTATGATATAAAATATCCTTTATAATTACAAATGAATAATTTATCATTATCAAATAAAATATTCTCTCCCTAAATAAAATATTTTATTATTATAATGATGTGATAACCCATATAAGTACGAGGAATGATTCAGATCAAATATATCCAAACCACTTTAAAATTATTTATATAATGTGTTAGAGTTGATTACATGATCTCTAAGGTGAATTTTTAGAAAATAGATGTTTCATAAGGGACATATTTTGTTTGGAGGAACACAAGTGGGTGTCTGGTGCTCTCATATTGTGAACCAGATGGGCATGCTTGTGATGGGGAGCTTTTTTGAAATCAAGTGATATGTTTTTGATGTTTGACCGAGTTTATTGTACATAAATGAAATATTTTTTTAAAAATTATAATATAAATTAAATTTTTTAGTTATATTGAAATAATATTCTAATTTAACTAGTTTACCACAACAAATAAACCCCATTAACTCTCCCTAACCCATTATTATCATATATGAGGCAGAATATCATTATTGGTGATCTTAGTGTTGGGTAGTCTATGATAGGATATTTCTACAAGTAAGGAACATTTTACACCTTTGTAAGATCCTGACCTTTTTTGGTGATGTCACTAGCTCATTTAGAGGTAAACATATACGATTTTTTATATATTTTTTGGGGTTTACATTGAGAATTGATTTGGTGAATCTTTATTTTTTTAAGGGGGTTTGGGAAGTTCATTGTTTGAAAATAGTTTTTCAAAACCATGCGTCCGACCCCAGCAAACCATACCACCCCAAGGATTGTTATTGTACAATTCATTATAATATTAAGAAGGAGAAAATGTGGCATAATCTCTATGTAAAATGGTTTTTGAGACCCAATCCATAATGTTGATTTAACGTGGTCCAATATTCTTAATAATACAAAATATGAATATAAGAAGAATAAATGAATATTTATCCTACCATTATCATAAAACTACTCAAACATATATTCATCTAAAGATAAAAGAGGCACAAAAGGATGAAACACTTCTATTGAAAATGGTGTAGAATTTTCCAAAGTTCAACATTTCAAGAGAAGGAGTTATAAGGTTTAGAACATGGATACATTTAATATCATGACAATATGAATAATATCGAACTGTTGGATAATGAGAATATATCACCCTTCAATATTAATGTGAAAATCACTATGATGTATAGATATTTTAAAAATTACTTCTAGTAGGATAACATAAAGGGGGATATTGAATCGTTTGTATCTTGATACGTGGTTGGGGAATAAGCCATGGTTGAATGACTGAAGTCTATGAGTAAGATATAACTATTTCACATACCGTTATGGAAATATGAAAATATAAAAACATGATTTTTTCATAGACCACACAAAAACACCTAAATGAAATCATTTCATTTGGGTGGTATACGGTCACCACAGAGAGTAGTAATATTTAATTTCTAATAATGAATATTTATCTCTTGGAATACAGTCCAAGAAATATGTACTGTATGTGCTAATACTACATTGTATCCATCACTCTATTTTATCTAATAGAGATATATAGTTTACCGTGAATTATTTATTGAATCCGTTAATAGTAGTTTGATAAAAAAATTTGTTTTAAAATATCATATCAGCCACATATGGATAGTCAGTCCAAAAGAACAATTCAAATGATAGAAGTCATGTAGAGTTATTTTTCAATATAATTTCCTAGTTGTTGGGATCCACACCTTTTCTTAGTGTAAATATCATATAACAATTGTTTCCCTTTTAGTATTTAAATAGAAAAATTTCATGCCCAATATTGGAAGATGTTAAGGACTCTGACATGGTGGGAATATTTTGAAGATGGGGAGATTATGAAACCTTATCATTCTCATGAGATTATGGATAATATTCAACATAATATGCACCATATAAAATCCACACAATGTCAACAAAAATTTATATAGAAAATATTCATTGAGAACATGAGTTTGATGTTAGAGACAATGTTTTTATGTGTATATAATCAAGGAAGAAATATATGTGGATTGGGAATAATAAATGTTTATCCCATGACATATTGTCTCATTTACGATCCTAGATTTGATAAATGTTCGGTAATATAGACTAAAACTCCCACCAAACATATCTAAAGATTAATGTGTGTTACATGTATCCCTCCCGATGAATTACATACTATACCCCTCAGATGTGATGAATCCATCGAAATTACTATTGTATATTGATATTTCTATGTGAAGAAGTTTATGATGATCATAAACTATATAGAAAAATATCTACAAAATAAGTCAACTAACCTAGTAAATGTGGTGTGGGGAAAAACATGTTTGAGGAACCAACATGGGAACTAGATGAGGTGAAGATATCTTCGTACCCTAATCATTTTTATGATATGAATTGAATATTTTAATGCAGTATTAATGAAGGGTGGAATAAAGAAATGACCCAAACATTTATTCCATTTGTGTGTGAATTAGCGTCATAGCATGTAATATAGTTATCAAAAACACGAAACAATATATTGAAATTTTGGAGAGTTATATTTTGTAGTATTTTAAATAAAATTATTAATAATTTGATTTATTAATATAACCCTTTAATTGTAAAAAATTTTATTATTATATTAAGGGTTATAATATTTTCCAATTAGCCCAGACATAAGGAGTGGTATGCTCAACATATAGAACCATACCATATAAATATAATTTATCATTGTTTTGAAGGAGATTGAATTTGTGGTATTTTTCCTTAACCAATCCCAATCCATGATTTTACAATTAAACCATTAGAAAATCAACTTATAAGAGAGTTTTATTTTTATCATGTTCATGCACCATACAAAGTTCATTGAACAACACTAATAAAATAATACCCTCATAAAAATATGTCAAAATATATTTTAAATTACTCTATTATGTAGAAATATTTATATATAAATAATATATTAATCATTATTACTATATTTTTTATCACATAGGTTAAGTAATAGAAAAAAGATAATCCATGTCAACAGTGTCATTAAAAGGATGAAGACAGAAATATCTAGATTATTTCATTTCATTGAGAATACATCAGATAATCTATTTGTTGATACATATACTATTTTAGGTAATTATTTACTATCATCAAATTCAATATGTCCCTAATTTGATATTGTTGGTTTAATTTATTTTTTATCCTTTAAATTTTTATAAGACTTTCATCCAACTAGATGGAATTAATATTGGATGAGTTCAATATTTATTCCTTTATAGAGAATATCTGAGGATATACTAATTTTTTGGGAATGTTTTATAATGGTTGGAGGTTATAGATTCAATTTGGAATTATTCAAATTAGAGACGAATTTTTTTGGGATCTTTATGAGGAGTTATTATTTTTTCATTTATCCAATAATGACATTTATAGTCAATAACTATTCTTTACTTATTTTAAAGGTGGTGGATTTCATTATACTAGGGATTGATATATATAAGAACAACTTTCAATACATGGCCAACAAAAGTTGGTTGGGCTCATGTACCATTTTTAGAGTCTCATTTAAAATAATTATTAGGCTCTATATTTTATCCTTCCGTCTATGATATATTAGTTTTGTCATGTACTTCCAAAGGTTTTCTCAGAATGTAATTATTAAAATGATATTTAGTTCATGATTATGCAATTTCTAGGGAGAAAACCTATATCTCTTTTTCCCAATACAATGTATTATATATTGATACAATATATGATTACTCAATTGTAGGTATTAGAGGCGATTGGTTAATATCTCAATGTATCATATTGGGGTACTCCGGTCATTTCCATATAGACTAAAATCTTTCAATGAGTATGCGTATTGATTATCAATAGTTGGATCTTATGATGGATAAAAATCGGTATCCACTTCCTCATATCAATTAATTATTTTACCATGTGATATTGTATCATGGGTTCTTGATGATTTACATGAGATCAGGTTGTCTTCTGATCAGTTTAAGGCCATACGACATATATTATTGTACATTTAGTGAAATATATTTTTATTGTGATTATTTTACTATATTTTTTAGCTTCATGACGGCACTGTATGTGTGCATTACCCATATATATTTTCTCATTAATATATATATTTACATTCTAATATAGTCATATTTTTTCCTAATATTCATTTATATTCGCAAATGGGGTAAGAATATGGTTATTCGAAGTTCATTTTTGGTACACTTGAAGAGCATCAATTTTATTTCAAGCACCAAATGTGATTGTTTTGAATCGATCCAGATTCCTTCATCGGGCCTATTTTAGTGATGGTTATAATATTAGTAGACACTAAATGACCTGAATATGTTATTTCAAGGAAGAAGACCAATAATTTTTTCATTATATTCAGCTTCCTATCACTGTAATATTATTAAAAATGGTTTATATATGAATTTTCATTATTATTGGTGATGATGATGACCTAAAAAAAAGTGGTAAGTGTTCTCTTAACTTGATTTTTATTGGATAACATTTCATGACCTAAAAGTGAAGATGATGACTCCACCAATTTTGACAATATGTTGCCAGAGTTATCAGTATTCTATATATATTAATTCATCAGGAGTCATCCTTAGAGAGGATTATTTATAAAACAGTTATACAGTAATGTATGGGTCCCCAATGATTAGCTAATATAATAAGAACATCTCAAATCATAATGTTGATTTTGAATTAGTGGTGTATATAATGATAAGTTAGAGGAACTGTCTTTTATGAAAGTGGTTTGTCATAAATAAAGACCAAAATAGATTGAAATTGATTGTATAAACACATGAATTGAACATTATAAATATATAGTGGGTTAATTACCTACATTTCATGGATTTTAATTTTTAGTTTACGCGTGTAAATGAGAATTTTTTTTTGTTGTGTAGGGAGTCTCATGAATTTGAAGTGCGGTAATCTAGATATGTGTGATAAATAATGGAGATTTTTACTGAGTTGGGACTAGATGATTTAGAGTATATGGGTCTACTGATACTTATATAATTAATTTTCACCATCTCACACCATAATAGTATGAAGATTATTCTTTTATTATACATAGATTATCTAGAGGTGAGATATTTTTCATATATTGGAGACACCACCCAACAGGTCACATTATGTAAATAAACTCCATTATGTATAAAGACATGGTGCAATGCCAAAATATAAGTGTGAGTATTTAATGAGGACTCACATACCATGATAAGTCTTCTTCACCCAAGAACTAGAAAAATGTGTTATGATAAACACTAATAATATCTATTTCATTCGATTAAAAGAGATACTAAAGGGTTCATATCACATTGGTCCACCAATTAGCATAAGAAGGATGATCACCATTTGCTTATTGGACTTCTAAAATCATTATCCATTCTTTTTTGTAACTAATATTTTTTTCTTATGGATTTATTGATGTGGTTTTTAGGTATTACATGATGTAGTGATGTATTATTGGTTATCTTAGACATTTGGACAGATATTTCCCATTTTCAATAAATAAAATAAGAATACTCTATTTAAGTGTTATGTAAGATCTAAGTGCAGGAGATAGTATAACTTATGGGGGTGAAAAGTATTATTTTGGGATGATATTAAAATTTAATATCATTCTTTGGTGTATTTTTGTGTTGTTAGTTAAGATTAAATTGCATCGGATAAGTTCTTACCATCCTTAGAAATAGGGGTTGTCTAATCATGTTACAATGGTATTAGGAAATGCATTGTAAGTTTTTTTACTAGTTTTATGGGGCTCAATAAAGAGTCATGTATTTAATTATATTTTTTCTAATAAAAGTTATTTGGAATCGATTCTGGTTTCAACCATAAAATATTTAAATTATAGGCTATTTCAATCTTTAGTATATTTGCTGGAGGATAGAGAGTAAGGGAGTTTTGGACTATGAAACTTTAAGGATACATTATATAATATCAAGTTAACTATAAATAGATTTGAAAACACATATAGTATGTATAGGTCCTATAATTATAGATGATGTTAAACATATGCGTTCGAGATAGGTGATTATGACCACTTATGATTTCAACCTATTTTCGAACATCTTCATATTCCATGGAAGGGTATATTAGAACCAAGGATAATAGGTATTTTGAGATGATTGAGGGAATCAATCCAGTAACACACCAATTAGAACAGAAATTTCTTTTTATTTCCAAGATTTATGTATTTTATTTATTTTAGTATTATTAGTACTATCTCAATCTTTCACATGAAATTAACAATGTTGGAATCATGAACAGGGCCATCGAATGTTTTGAAATGAAGATATTTTGTAGTATTTATTTTATTTAAAATACTCAATATATGGAAATTTTTTGGATTTTATGAGTGGAGTGGATCATTAAAATTATCCATGATGACTAGATGGAGTGTTATTCTAACATGTGGTGATAGTGGAAATCATTTGTCAAAAATGTGGCCTTGTAAGGTGTGGGGATGTCAGTTAAGAATGTGTGGGTATATGGTAAGAATATTTTATTTCCAAAAACATTATTAAGGTGTGAACACGTTTTATTTGTATCATTCATATTTGGGGGTTTTTCAAAACATAGGTTTTCTATATTTCATTTAGTTATGTTTAAATAAAGTTTACATTAATTGTGTTATTGATAAAAAGTTATATCAATAATGTGAAATGGACTCATTATGGTTATTGGAGTTTTATTAGAGGCCTGATATTGAGTCTTGATAGTTTTACTATCATGGGGATAGTTGGATGAAATATTTTTTTCAATGATTGTTTGGAGATTTTATAGTTGATGGACTCGTGGGAGGTTTTTTTGGAACAATAATAGGCATATTTTTTAGATTTAGTTATTATTGTAAAAATTGGATAAGTGTAACATGAGAATTACATATCAATATAATTGATCATTGGTTACGAAATTTAAAAAAAATGTTTTATTACGATGTCTAATCCCCTTACATATCAGATTTCATAAACCTTATGTATATGAATTTTTTTAGCTTTTGAGTCTTGGAATTTATATGGAGTGAGATAAATTTTTTATGTATGGTAGAGGTGACTCCTGCATATGACTTTTATATGAATTTTAAAAATAAATCGACGTCTATATATTTAGTCGTGACACTTACATATGGGGTGTACCAATACTAACATAATATTTTTTCATAATTTGGAATATTCTAGAACTAGTGACCCTTTTTATTGTTTGGTGACCCTTGTATATAGTTTATGGTATGCATTATATAAGAAAATTTCAATAATGTTGTATTTTTTTTAACCATTAAAAAATGGGCATGAATTATAAATATTGAATATGGGGACCATTTTATACAAATTTCAGAATTTAAATAACTATACTAACCTGTACATATTGATTATGTTAAATTTTATATATGATTTTTGTAATTTCATAACGTTAGGACACTTAGGAACAATGAACATTATATATTTGGATATATATTATAACTACTAAAATAAAAAATAAATAATTGAATTGTAAAATAATGAATCAATTATAGTAGTATAAACCCTAAATTGGGGATACTAAGGTATATAGATGAGGATTTCTTAATTGCACTTTTCACACACCCTATTAATTATATCCCATGTTCGTTATCCCAATTATTCTATGATTAATTTTTTCCATCCTATAATTTATCTGAATGTTACTTGTTTCAAGTGATTAATAATGATAATTTTATCACCCATAGTGTAACTCTCTATGTTTTTCTAAAAATAAATTGAAATGCATGGAACTTTTTTAGGTAGATATTTTTAACTAGCCTTTAAAACATAACTTTTCTTCTTCTATGTTTTCAAATTCAAGAAAATGTCATCTAAAATTGTGTTTAGTATATTATTTGGAGCCTATTAGAACCAACTAGTTTTTTTTGGGAATAGTAACGTACAATTATGAATAGTAACATGAATAGTAATTTTTCCCTAATGAATATTAAATTTTATTATTATTTTATTTTCTGAAGGCTTTAAGATAATGGTATCTTGATTAATTTTTTAATGTGATATAAAAGTAGTTACAGTTTTTAAATAAATAATTTTTCAATTAAGTATGACTTTATTTAAAAATGAAATTAAAAATATTTAGAAAATTATTTTCAAAAAATGGACTTCATTTTTGAAATCTACACGTCGATAGATGGTTAGGGTGAATTTTGGGAATTTTTCTCAAACAATGGATTTTTCAGTGAATAGTAAAAATACAGTTTTATGTTTCCATGTGTTAATGAATTCATTAATGATGTAATAATGATGTCATAAATCTGGTCGACTTTTTTATATTTTAATAAGATTTGAGGTGTCCCAAGTGGCTTATACCAAGGGAAAGCCCGTGGTTTTGCAAATACCACTCATGAGGAGTCCCTTGAAAATTATTAAAATAATCCCTCACTTTTCCTATAAATTCCAACTCTTCCCTTTATTGAATTCATTCCAAATTCTCCCTCAATGAAGCTCTGGCCTCCTTATCTAATCTATATCATGATTCATTTCTATATGGGTGACCCTTGTCCCCTTTCTTCTTAATGTTTTCTAAAACCCTCTCGCATAATCGTTGGGTTGCCGAATTTTTGTAAGAGATTTCTCACTTATTAATTTATTTTGAGTTCCTTCCTTATTCTTTATTCTTATATCCTTTCCCAAGAGGCATTAAATATATATAAATCATTTATATTATTGATTTTATAATGTTTATGGAAAATTAATCACCATTATTCTTCTCCTCTCATGCTTATTAAAGGAATAAAATCATTGTCTGTTATGTGTTGAATTACAGACATCATGGACGATGTGATTTCAATTTCCATTAATTCTTTCTTGTCTGGTCATGAAACCATTTACATTGTTGAACCAGGTTATAATATATGTGTTATGACTCACCCATGGTTTTTGAATTCTTTTGTACTCAATTTTCTAATTTATAAGACAAAACGAGGTTGTTATTATCAAAGAACCACTGAAATGATCTAAACGAACATAATTAATGTTTTAAATTATGAATCATCCCCATATTAAACATCAAAATGATAAATGTTTTAAATTGTGATACTAGAAATATGTAAATTCCTCTACATTCTAATTCTGGAATTTCACTTCCAATCGATAAGAACATCCACCATGAACCAATCTTGGAAATCGTGTTATGAACTCACCCAAAAACAGTGCAATAGAAAAAATACTAACAATTAAAGGTTGAAATGATGTTATGAAATGATAATATAAGATGTTATAAACATGAAATTTTTCCGTAAAATACTAATAAACAATCTTTTGACCATTATACAGGATGTTTGAAAAAGTTTGAAGTAAGACAAGCTTGAGTTAAGGGAATTCCTAACCTGGTTTCCATTCATTAGGTTAACCTTCTACGTCATTATTTATGTGCAATTTAAATTGTTTGTGTGAAAGGTCTTGTTTATATTATGTTTTATTATGTTTATTTACAGTATATATACATAATATATCCACTCTCTTAAGTCTCTCTTCAATTGTATGATATTTATAAAAGTCTTTTCTTTATAAATCCTCTTTTTAAATTCGGTTTTACGAAATTCCAAAGAAATGTTTTTATGGAATTATTCATATAGTATGATTATGTTTTGTTTCTTGGGAATTTGTTAAGATGAATTTTGGGACATATATCTCCCTCCAATTCATTGATTATGTGTATGTTGGAGGTCGGCCTTATGGTTACTCCAAGTGTAACTACGATGGTTACACAAAGTAAGGTAGCCATGAAGGTTACAGATTATAAGGTAGCCAAGAATGGTTTCAATATTATGTTAGAAATACCCTAAGATACCTTTATGATTATATTTATGTTCTCATGTTTGTGTGGATATTGTGTAAATCTCATGTTACACAAAGTAAGTATATATGGGAGGCATGCATGTCTTTTGAAAATGTGTTCATACGTTACGAGTATTCATGGACTAATGTGCTCATTCTTTCTTTTCCATACCTTACTGAGATTTTGTGCACATCCCAAGTTTTTAAATGTTTTTTTACAGGTTACTAGATGTGTAAGACAAGGAAGGAAGCCATGTTAAATGTTGAAGAATTGTCAAGGAGTCTTGTATTATGTTTTTATGTTTTATATTTTGAAAAAAATGGAATCTATTTTTATGGTATCCACTCTGTAATAATGTGTAATGTTATGAATGTATTGTCTTAATTCTTTAAATCTCTAATCATGAAAAGATCCTCAATGTAAAAGGAGGTGTTTTCTTGACTAAATTGAAGATTGTGTTTGTGATAAGGTCAAGTCCTTATAGTTGGTATCATAGGTTGGTTTAGATAACTTTTGGGGTTAGGGTGATGTTAATAGAATACCATAAATTATTTTCACTCAGTGTTTAATTAGAAATGTTATTGCATTTAAATATTACTATGTTGATTCATCTAAGACATGTTTGTTCATAATTTTTGTCCTCATAAGGAACAGGGATGCTGAAGAGGAGAGGCACCGACAGAATGAAATCCTTCCGGAACTACAGCCCAGAATGGTAGGGATTGGAACAGAGCAGTCTGTGATAGTAATGGATCAGCTAACGCAGACAATAAATGGTGGTGGTATCCATGCAAGGGAACCAAAAGAGGTACCACAATGGAACATGACAGTAGTGGAACATTTTATGAGACAATATCCTCTTGCATTCAATGGATCTTCTGAACCAGTAATAGATGAAGGATGGATCGAAGCCCTTGAATAGATATTAGATGTTATGGTATGTTCAAACAATCGAAAGTAAAGTATTGAAATTTATCGTTTTGAAGGGGAAGCTGATCAGTGGTGGTCAATAGTAAGGAATATCAGGGATAGAGAGGATTTTGATTCCATAGAGTGGGATGAATTTAAAAGTATTTTCCGTGAAAAATATTTTCCTAAGGCGGTGCAACTTAGAATGGAGAAGAAATTCCTTGAATTGAAATAGAAGGAGGAAGATTCAGTGGCTGTGTATGATGAGAACTTCACCCGACTGGTGAGGTATGCTCCAAATATTATTCTAGGTATTGATAGAAAAATCAACCACTTTTACTCAGGATTGAAGCCAAGGTATCGAAGGGAGCTGGCCTTTCGTGAATTCAAAAGTTATGAGAAACTTGTCCGATGTGATGAGAGGGTAGAGATGGAGTTTGACGATGATCATGTGAATTTTGGAAACAAAGAGAAGAAGAGGTCTATTTGGAAAGAAATGGGTAAGAATCAACTAAAGAAACCTGATGGTAAGAAAATCTAATTTTCAGATTATAAAAAGTGTGGCAAGAAACACCATGGGGAATGTCTTAGCAAAACTAGTATGTGTTTTAAATGTGGTATGTTTGGACATATGGCCCGAGATTGTAACATAAATGATCCAAATACTAATCCTGATAAGAAAACTGTAAAGTGTTTTAAATGTGGTGAAATGGGTCATTATGAAAATGCCTACCAAAAGAGAGATCTGAATGATGTAAAGAAGCTTAACTAAAAGTAGAAAGGTGTAGTGAGATCCTTTGTGACTACGTCAGTAGATGTCGATCCATCCAATGAAGTTTTTTCGCGTACTTTTTTTGTTCAATCATATTTTGCTAATGTTTTGTTTGATACAGGGTCTATACATTCCTTCATCTATGAGAAATTTTCTGGTAAATTATAAATTTCACCTCAACAAATGAGACCCCAACTTGTTGTTAAAACACTAGGGAAAATGTTATTGCAAAGTGGAATAATAAGAATCTTTCTATTGTGGTCTGTGGAAAGACTTTACCTGTAAAACTTGTTGTTTCACCCTTAGTCGAGTTAGATGTTATTCTGGGAATGGACTGGCTTTCAGATTATCATGCTAAGATTGATTGTAGAGCTAAAGAAGTTGTTTTTAAAAAACAGTTTCAGTTTGAATACAAGAATGAACACATAAAATTGATACATATCAGGAAGCTGAGAAACTATTGAAAGATGGAAATGAATGTTATCTGGATCATATTTTTGAAAATAAGGAAACTATTCAAATTAATTATGTGCTAGTGGTAAATGAATATCTTGATGTTTTTCCTGAGGATTTACCAGGTGTCATACCTAATAGAGAAGTCGAATTGAAAATTAACTTAGTTCCTAATGCTAAGACAATTTCAAAACCCACATATCGATGGCTCCAATAAAACTTCTTGAATTGAAAATTCAGTTGCAGGATTTGTTTGACAAAGGCTTCATTCATCCAAGAACATCACATTGGGGAGCCCCTGTTTTGTTTGTTAAAAAGAAAGATGGTTCCATGAGACTTTTCATTGATTATAGAGCTTTGAATAACATCAATGTTAAAAACAAGTATCCTTTTCCTCATATTGATGAATTTTTTGATCAGCTCTAGGGATATCATTACTTTTCCAAGATTGTATTGAGATTCAGATAACATCAGCTGAAGGTGAAGGGGGATTAAATCATGAATACAACCATTCATACTAGATATGGGCATTATGAATTTTTTGTTATGTCGTTTTGATTGACTAATGCACCAGCTGTATTCATGAATCGTATGAATAGAGTATTTCACGAGTTCTTGGATAAACTTGTGGTTGTATTTATTGATGACATTCTAGTATTTTTTAAAAATAAAGAGGAGCATAAAAAATATCTAAGGGTTGTTTTGAAATCATTAAATGAAAATAAACTATATGGAAAATCCATCAAGTGTGATTTATTTTCGCAACAGATTTATTTTCTTGGGAAAATTGTAAATAATGATGGAATAACAGTTGATCCTTCCAAAAAATAGTTGATGAATGGACATGACCCACAAATGTTATATAGATTCTTAGTTTTCTGGGCTTAGCAGGTTGTTACCGACTAGTTGTTAAGAATTTTTCTCGGTTATCTATCCTGATAACTAAATTAACACAGAAAGGGTTTAATTTTTTTTGGACAGAAGTATGTGATATTTGTTTTCAGGAAATGAAAAATAGATTGGTGAATGCTCCAGTTCTGGCCATACCTTCTCAAAATGGTGAGTTTGTCATATACAGTGATGCTTCTTTGAAGGGACTTGGTTGTGTTATGTTGAATAATGATCAGGTAATTTTCTATGCTTCGAGACAACTTAAACCTCATGAGCTAAATTATCCCACACATGATTTGGAATTGGGTGCTGTGGGTTTTACATTGAAAATTTGGTGGAATCATCTATATGGAACCAAATGCCAAATATATACTGACCATAAAAATATAAAGTATATATTCACTCCGAAGAAATTAAACATGAGGTAGAGGAGATGTCTAGAACTATAAATTATTATGACGACACGATCAACTACCATCCTAGAAAACCAAACAAAGTGAAGGATTCCTTGATTCAGAAACATCATTCATCATTAACCATGTTACGTTTGGAACATGATCCCTCTATTAATGATTTGATTAATTTTGTCTTAAAAGTTTTTGGGGTAGAGAATACACGTAATTCCCCAACCCTAGTTACCCAGAGTCGGTGCATTATTGCATAACATTGGCATGATCACAAAAGATCAATTATCGAAAGACCGATTAGTTTAGTAGCCTTGGAATCACTAGATATATACATAATGTTTACATTACATCATAAAGTGAAAAACTACAACAACATCTTGTCTCTATATACCACACTCATATCCCCTCATATGATCCATGCAGGTTATTCATAAAATATTTCTTCAAATCCTGGGAAAAATAAAACATAATAAGGGGTGAGCTCAGATGCCCAGTAAGGATAACAATATAGAAAAAACATTCATAAATAAGCATAAACTTTTAAGGCAATGTATAACTAAAACAAAATCCTTTTAAATTTGAGATTCAGCATAATATGGAAGAAATAAAATGAAATAATGCAATTTACTTATTCACATGGATATTCTACTAGTCGAATAATCACACGCAATATCAATAACCACATTCTTAATGATGGAATGCATAATACCAGACTATCATAACCACATAGTCAAGGCCTTGTGCTAGTACTATAAACAAGATTTTTTGAAGACCTTATTCCAAGACACTTTTTTGCCTCATGAGACCTACCGATGCATCGAGGAGCTATAGTAGGCTCAACCCATTACTTATTAAGTCCAATGCATTCCTCATATGAAAAGGTTTAAACATAACATAAACATTTGTATTAAAACTCACATAAGAAATGTCAATACTTTCTCTATAAACCATGAATGATATAAAAATAAAACATCCACAGTCTAACATATCACAAAACCTTAAATACAATATGGAAGTTTTGTATCATAATAAATCAACTTCAAATAAGCTTAAAATCCATCAAAGGATGTTGACATAGATGAAATAAAAACTATTTGAGAGAAATATCTTTTCTTTTGAAATCATTTAAAAGTCAAATAATTATAAAAGAAAAAATTTAATTTGAAAATATTCATATAATATTTTAAGGGAAGCTTCGACTATTTTATAATAGTGGAAAATAGCCGCACCTTCCATATAAGTTAAAAAAACATTCTTAACTTAAATTTGTCGAAAAGGTCAAAACGTACCTTGTTTGGAAAACGACGGAAGGATTCCTTTCAAAAACGTATAAGGTAAAATAAGGGTATAAATGAATTTAAATCATTTTCTATTAAAAATTAAAAATGTTTTGAAATAAATTTTTAAGAAACATGGATGAGGATGATAAAGAGGTCCTAGTAGATAATTATGTATAAACAATCTCAGATAATGAAGAGATTGTGAAATAAACCCTTACCTTGTATACTTTTTCTTGGTCTAGGGTAAGTTAACCTCTTGTATAATGGTGAAATAATTTCTATTAAATTATACAAGAATAATATACATTAAAATGATATCATATATGAGCTTTTAACATTGCTTTGTTAATAATATCTAAGTATTATCGTTGTTTCGGGTGTTAACTGATTCGTTTTACTTTATATGGTTTGTTACGTAAGTCGTGTATTTTAGGGATTGGTTGTATCTTATTCATATCCTAAATGATATTAAGTCTTTAAACATTATTTTTAACCATAAAATTAGTATTATACTTGAATGGATACGATGGAAATGAATCTCATCGCGTTCGTGGATATGGTAGTCCGTACGTACGCACGAGCGACAATATCATTATTTTGATATTAAAATCATATATAATTGGATGTTATATCATATATACAGAATCATTATAATGTTATATTTATTATTTACTTCAATTACAAATCATTATCATACCAATCCAAAAAATAATGTTTTGAATAACAATTACACCATGACGTGGAGACGGTAAGTCGTACATACGAACGTATGGTGACATGTCATTCAAAGGATGGATAGAATACAGAATATGGTTGTACCATATTTATAATAACATCATAGTATATAGAAGATAATTGATTTATTTTTTTATACTGGAAATAAGAAAGAAATAATAAGTGGAAGAAGAAAGGGACTTGAAAGAGTGTGGTGAAAACATTACCTCTTCTTCGGGTTCTTCATTTTGATTTGATCAAAATGGCTTCGTAGGTTAGCATTATGATCAAAATAAGGCCTCTAAGATGAATTAAGGGAAGTTGAGAGAATATTTGGGTAGGTTTTGGCCGAGCCAAAAGGCTTTGAATGTGTGAATTAGCGAGAAGGCGAGTGACCATTTATGAGAGGGGTGTGTGGTACCTTAGGAAATGCTAGAAATATTATTTTATAATAAATTAATATTCGGTTTAAAATTGATATAAAGTGGATTATATGAATTTTAAGGTGGGGATAGGTCAAAACCACTCATAAAATAGGCTTTAGAAATGTTTGGGTAACTATATTAACCTTATCTTTTAGTTTTAACTCTTGGTTAATTAGTTTGACATTTACCATGTCTCTTTGTATTTTTATATTATATAGTTAATAAAATTACTATATACAAACAAGATAACCTCAAGTGGTTTATTAATGATCAACCTATCATTATATAAGTCTCTTGGCCTAACCTTATATTTTTAAGAGTTGAATATCAATTAATAATAAAAGAATTGTTTTAAAAAATCTTTTCTGTCAATTTTGACACTATTTGGTATATTGTTTTTTTAATTTATAATAGAATTATTACTTATATCCTACTTCATTTAAGTAATACTAACATGTCATATTAACCATTAAAATTTGTGGATGTCAAAAAAACTTTAAAATTATATTTATTTTAACATTTATAACAACTATTATTTGATTCTTTCATTAATAATGAAAATACTACATCATTATTGTGTCATAATGAAATTTAATTATTCAATGTTTAGAAATTATAAATAAAATAAAATTATGTATGAAATATTTTTAGCTTTATAATGAATATTTATAATCTAATTTATCTTATGTATAACCCTATATTAAAAATGTTTAATTATTAAACTTTGATTATAACTTTTTTAACTCTGCTTCGAATTAAATAATAATATATGTCCTAATCTTATCCAAGTGGACCAAAGAGCTTCATATTTTATCCCTAAGGTTGTTTTGGGTCGAATAATACCCATAAAATATAATTAGGACATGTGTTATGGTAATAATAATATCATTTTTACCCTAAATTACCCTATTTACTTTTAACCGTGGTAAATAAAAGTAAAGAGTTACTATAAACCAAAAATTAGTTTTATCTTATAGAACCACATATTATTCCTTGATATTAACCGTGTCTCTCGGATTTTCGAAATTATACTCACAGAAGTGGTAAAATTATGTTTTATGTGAATTTGAAAATTCTCCTAGGAGATGGGTAAAAGACGGTGAAAAGTTCAATAAAATTTTTATATATCTTAAATTATTATAAACTGACTCCAATGAATTACATTGAACATATATAGGTATTATGTATCTATTTTGACCTAAAAAAAATTAAATAAAATAAATAATTATTTTAAAAAATAGGTTTTAAACTATAACTCAGTGTTTTTCACTATTCATAAAAAATTTTATGTTTTCAAAAAAATACCAAAAATCCACCCAATGCTAATTTCGATATTCCAAATCCAAAAAAGAAGTCCATTTTAAATGATAATATTTATAAAATTTTAAAAAGTGGATATTACTATTCATAACGGCTAGTTTGATTGGTTGTGGTGTCTGTTAGAACTCAAAGTTGTGTACAATACACGCTACTTTATTATTCAAAGAGAAGCGTATTGTGGCAGTTTCAGGTGTTACATTCTCCCCTCCTTCAAAAAAATTTATCCTCGAAATTCCTGAAATATTATTGCATAAAAAGAATCGAGTGGTTCTTCATCATAAGTTCCTCGGGTTCCCACGTTGCCTCTTCAATCTTATGGTTTCTCCATAAAACTTTTACCAGAAGAGTCATCCAGTTTCATAGCACTTGTTCTCTGGAATCAAGAATCCTGATGGGCTCTTTACAATAAGACATATCGGGTTCCAGTTATACTTCCTCATAGGTGATTACATGCATTGGTTTAGGCATGTATTTTCTCAACAGTGATACATGGGACACATCGGGAACTTTGGATAGACTTGGTGGCATTGCCAAATGGTAAGTTACAGCCCCAATTCATTCTAGAATTTTGAATGGTCCGATATACCTGGGACTCAATTTTCCCTTATTACGAAAACGTATAACACCCTTCCATGGAGATACCTTCAAGATAACATGATATTCTACCTGAAATTCCAAATCCTTCCTTCATTTGTCATCATAGCTCTTCTGCCTACTTTGAGTTCCTTTGATGTGGTTTTGGATTACCTTCACCTTTTCCATCGTTTCCTCCTCCAGTTTTGGGCCTATGAGTTTTCTTTCACCAACATCATCCCAACAGGTTGGTGTGCGACATCTCATTCCATATAACGCTTCATATGGTTCCATCCAAATACTCTAATGAAATCTATTGTTATAGGAAAATTCTACCAGAGGTAAATATTGATCCCACATACCCTGAAAATCATGTGAGAAAGATCTCAACATGTCTTCAAAGGTATGAATAGTCCTTTCTGATTGTCCATCAGTTTGGGGGTGGTAGGTAGCGCTCAAACAAAGTTCAGTATCCAGGGCTTTCAGAAAACTTTTCCAGAATCCTGAAATAAAATGGGGATCACGATCAGAAACAATCGATAGGGGTACTCCATGTAGTCTCACAACTTCATTAATATCTAGTATTGCTAATCATTCAATTTTTAGATCTTCTCTTATAGCAAGAAAATGTGCTGACTTGGTAAGATGATCAACAATGACCTATATTGCATCGTTCCTTCTAGGAGTATTTGATAGTCCCATGACAAAGTCAATTGTAACATTATCCCATTTCCACTCAGGTATAGGAAGAGGTGGAATGACTCCTCTAGGAAGTTGACTTCTAGATTTCATTTGTTGACAAACCATACAACTTGACACAAAATGAGCAATATCCCTCTTCATGTTGTCCCACCAAAAATGTTCCTTCAAATATCTATCCATTTTTGTGCTCCCAGGGTGTATAGAGAAAATTGGATCTATGTGCACCATCCAACAGTTCATTTTTTAGATCATTTATATCAGGAACACAAAGTCTCTTCCCAAATTTTATATTTCCATCTTCATACACAAAGTCACTCAATCTCCCATCATTCACAGCTTTAATCTTCTTTTGAAATTCTTTATCATTGGTCTGAGAACCCTTAATCATTTCTAGTAAAGATGATTTGGCAACCATTTGAAAAAGAATTGATGTTTCAACTTCCATGGTTATTCCCACATCCATCTTCACTAGATCCATGAAAATATGATCCATTTCAATTTTCATATTTTTCAAAACTCCATGATCATTTCTTCTCAAAGCATTTTCCACCTTATTTTCCTTCCCCCAGTGGTAGTGTATAGTACAATCATAATCCTAGAGAAGTTCAAGCCATCTCCTTTGCCTCATGTTGAGTTATTTCTGTGAGAAAATATACTTCAAACTCTTGTGATCAGTATAAATCTCACATTTCTCACCATTGAGGTAGTGTCTCCAAATCTTCAAATAAAAGATTACAACTGCTAACTAAAGATCATGATTAGGATATTTTTTCTCATGAATTTTTATCTATCGTGATACATAGGCAATAACCCTATCATTCTGCATAAGGACACAACTGTGTCCTTTCTTTGAAGCATCACTATAAATAACAAACCCATCATTCCCCGATGGTAGAGTCAATATAGAAGCCTTGACTAATCTTCTCTTAAATTTATCAAAACATTCTTCGCACTCTTTTTTCAAATAAAATTTAACCCCTTTACATGTTAGCTTCGTTAATGGGTTAGTCAATCGGGAAACATTCTAGACGAAACGTTGATAATAACCCGTTAAACCCATAAAACTGTGTACCTCAGTTATACTCATCAGTGCTAGTCATTCTTGGATTTCTCTTGTCTTATAAGGATCAAAAGATATTCCATCCTTAGAGACAATATGGCCATGAAAATAAATCTCCTAAATCCAGAATTCACACTTTCTAAACTTCCCATATAATTCATGTCCTCTCAGAGTCTTCAATATAATGCGCAAGTGATTTTCATGATCTTCATAGCTTTTGGAGTATACCATGATATCATCAATACATACCACTACAAATTCATCAAGATATTCCTTGAGAAATTTTTTCATTATATCCATGAAAATAGAGGGCACATTAGTCAGCCCAAAAGAAATTACTGTAAACTTTTAATTCTCATACCTGGTTCGAAATGCAATATTCGGAATGTCCTCCTTCATCATGCACAAAATATGGTATCCATATCGAAGATCAATCTTTGAAAATTATTGAGCTCCATTAAGTTGGTCAAAAAAAATCATCAATGCGAGGTATGAGATACATGTTCTTTATTGTTATAGAATTAATTTCTATGTAGTTGATACATAACCTCATAGATCCATCTTTATTTTTAACAAAAATGACAGGGGCTACCCATGGAGAAACACTAGGGAGAATAAATCCCTTATTAATCAATTCCTTTAGTTGTTTCTTAAGTTCAACTAATTCCATAGTGACCATTCTATAAGGGGTCTTCGATATAGGCCTTGAACCATGAATTAAATCAATGGAATACTCAATTTCTCATTCTGGAGGATGTCCAGATCAATATTCCGGAAAGAAATCTATATATTATTTCACAATAGGTACATCCTCTATTTGAAAATTCCTTTCCTTACCCACAGTTATTTCATTCTCTTACTTCCTAATAATTGAATTTAGTTGAGATACTGAGGGTGGATATAAATAATAATCCGGTGGTGACGATTCTTCTCTAAAGATAAGGTGTTATTTATCATCATCATCGAAAATCATAACCTCCTTCTTCTTACAATAAATCATTGCATCATGGTCCGAAAGCCAATCCATACTGACGATTATATCAAATTCAATCATTGGTATGATGATGAGATCAGTGGATAAAGAACATTTATGTGCTCTAATGGGTATTTATTCACAAACATTGTTGCAATGATACTTCCCTTTGGATTTTTAACTAAAAACTCCCATGTTAAATCAAATTAGGAATATCTAATTTTCGTAGATAACTGGGAAGATATGAAACAATGTGATGATCAAGAATAAAATTATGCATTTTCTAAACATGAGGAAACCATTAAATTACCTGCCACCACCTCTTTCGGAGCTTCTACCTCAGCAGTAGTGATAGCATAGGCTTGACCTTGATCCCTTGGTGTTTTCTGAGGTAAGTTCCCCTGACGTTTAGGACATTAATTTTCATAATGTACCATCTCCCTGCAATTGTATCATTGAACATTGGTAGCTTCTTTCTTCCCCTTGCAATCACGAGCTTGGTGGCATTTTTTTTCCAAACTTGTAACAGACTCCCATTCCTTTTAAGAAAGTACTGGGGTGTTTCTTCCCACATTTACTATAGGATGGATATTCAACTTTTCCCTTCTTCCCCTTATTTCCATTTCCAGAGTGATCAGCGGATCTCTTCTTCTCTTGCATTGATTTGAAGTCATAAGAATTAGATAATTTTTTTTCTGTCTTGATAGCACTTGAGACAATATCATTGTACGATGAGAAGGATTTTGAGACTAATGCTCGACAGATAAATGGTTTTAACTCATAAAATAAACGACCGATCATACTACTTGGATTTCGTATATAATCTGCTACATGCCTCGCTAACCTTATAAAGTTAGCCTCATATTTTGCGACATTCTCAGCCTCCTTTTGTCTCAGACTCAGAAAATTTCCTTTCCATATCTCCTCGATGGTCATGAGGAAAGTATTTTTCTAAGAAAAGATCTTTGAACTCCCTCCATTCCATTTTTAATACTTCATTATCCTCCTTTGTGTTTTGAATTAATGAACACCATTGATCAGCATCTCAAGTGAGGCGGTAAACTACAATGATAACTTTTTCCCTTTCACTACTCCCCAAGGCATATAATATTTTCTCTAAATAATTTATTCATTTCTAAGCTACTAGTGGAATTGATCCTCCATGCTATGGATCTGGCTGCTCCATACAGGTAAGGTTATTATTCTTAACCTGAGTGAGTTGTCCTAGTATGGTGATAGCTGA
This sequence comes from Viscum album, assembly GCA_963277665.1. NCBI lineage: Eukaryota > Viridiplantae > Streptophyta > Magnoliopsida > Santalales > Viscaceae > Viscum > Viscum album. The sequence continues at coordinate 741,561,545 of OY728137.1, forward strand.
TCTATACCAGTTGCATCACCAGCTCCACTATAATTATCTTGAGTAGGAGGGAAATCCATACATTGAGTGCGTGAAATGATAAGGTTTCCTTTTCTTCCACTAGGATCCATTTCTAAACAATGGCATACACTAGATTAGTTTATGAATCAAAATACATAAATCCAAACTTGTAAAACACTAAACATAAATTGAACAGTTTATGGATATAATCCATAATCATCAAAATTTATTCTTTGAGGAAGTATATACTCATAAACCCTTCATAATTTTTTGTAATGAAAATGATAATTATCCTAAGCATATCCCCTGGGAGTTTCGTAACCAAGAGTATAGCAAGGCTCGTTGTCACACACCTATTCGCCTTCCCGTCTAGCTCAAAGTAGTGTTTTTGGGCTTTACCCCTAAGTACACCTCTGTTAGAGCCACCTCTAACTACACGTATCCAGATAGGGCTGTATTGCTCGGAAAGCTCACAAAATCTCTATAATACGCAAATATTATAGTAAGTTCTTCTATACTAATCCTCAAAGTCTATATTAGGGCTATGTGCTCTAATTAGAGTTTATCTAAATCTAGCTTCCAAGGTTTGTACTAAACTTCCTCAGATACCAACTGTGACACCCCGACCCCATTTACCCAAAGGTGGTGCATTATTACATAACACTGTCACGATAAAAAAAGATCAAGGCTCAATAGAAAAATTAGTTTAGTATCCTTGGAATCACTAGATACATTCATAATGTTTACATTACATCATAAAGTGAAAAACTAAAACAATATCTTGTCTCCATAGACCACACTCATATCCCCTCATAATATCCCTGCAGACCATTCATAAAATACTTCTTCACATCCTGGGAAAAATAAAACATAGAAAGGGGTGAGCTCAGATGCACAGTAAAGATAACAATATAGTGGAAACATTCATAAATAAGCATAAACATTGAAGGAAATTTATTACTGAAACAAAAGCCTTTTACACTTTAACTTCAACATAATATGGAAGAAATAAAATGAAATAATTCTTTTTTCTTATTCACATGGATATTTTACTAGTCGAATAATCACATGAAATATAAATAACCACTTTCATAAGGATGGAATACATAATTCAAGACTATCATAACCACATAGTCAAGCAATTATTCCAAGACTACAAATAAGATTTTGTCAAGGCCTTATGCCAAGACACTAGTTTGTCTCGTGAGACCTACCGATGCATCGAGGAACTATAGTGGGCTCCACCTGTCACTTATTAAGTCCAATACATTCCTCATATGAACAGGTTTAAACATAACATAAACATTCATATTAAAACTAGAATACGAAATGTCAATACTTTCTCCATAAACCATCGTTGACACTCCTTTTTCATCACAGAGTATAAAGTTTGGAAAACGGAAATACCTAAGTCCAAATTGATTCATCCTTTGAAGAAACATCAAAAAATCGATAAAGGGATGAACAAAGAGAACATTTCCCATAGGCCGCGCAAGTTCCTTCATGGTCACGCAAGTCCAATTGCACGACGCCTAATGGTCGCGCAAGGGACTTGGTTGCCCTAAAGGATAACTGCCCGGGTCTTCTTCAGCCTATAAATAGACCCTGTGGGCCCCCCATTCAGGGAGTAATTTTTTCCAGAAAATCAGATTTAATCTCTTGGCGCCCTAGTCTCTTCTCAAAGCTTCCAAAACACTTCTAAGGTAATTTCTTAACTAGAACGGAAGATCTAAAGAGGGGGAGGAAGGCCTATGTGTTGAAACTCAGCAACACTTGCGCGCCTGAGTGGCCATCCCTTAAGGGAAATGGCCACACTAGCACGCCACCTTACTCCTTCAATAGGAATTGCGCGCCCACTTCCGGAAGAATATCAAGATGATTATAAAGGCTTTAACTAAGAGTCTCTAAAGTATTGCCCTGCTGGTTAACCATCGCGCAAGTACCCATGTGTCGCGCAGGTATACCTGTGCGACCAGGACTTGCGCGCCCACGCAGTACCTGCGCGCCTGCCAGGACTTGCGCGCCCCTTCCTTTTAGGGTGCCCTTCTTCTCCATTTCAACCCTCTTAAGCCATTCCACCTCTCCTATTCAAGATTCAGTCTTCATGACACTCTTCAAATCCATTTATGGCATGATTTCTTGATTTGATTTCCTTATCTGAAAGGAATTCTGTGGAATATCTCTCAAAACGTAGTGACTTACACATCTTTATGTCACTAAAGATTGAGATTTAATTCATTCAACCACATCCTTTACGATGAGAGAACTCCTTAAAATGGGCCTCCTTTTCAGGAATAATCCCCAGTCATAATTCTCAAATTTGGGCATCCTACTTAGGAGTAATCCCCAAATCCTCATTTCCTCCTGGGCCTCCTTTTCAAGAATAATCCCCAGTCCCCTAATTTGGGCATCCTCCTCAGGAGTAAGACCTAACCATAATTTCATTAACTTGGGCCTCCTTTTGAGGAATAAGCCCCAATCCCCTAATATGGGTATCCTCCTTAGGAGTAATCCCCAAGTCCCTTAATTTTTTCAAGTATCTTAACCTGGGCCTCATTTTCAAGAGTAAGCCCTAGTCTTAATTCCTCTTAACCAGTCCTAATTTACATTTGATATGGGATTCCATCTCAGGAGTAAAAACCCAATCATAAGTCCTCTCCTAATTTGGGTCTCTTTTTCATTAGTAAGCCCCAAGTTAGAGTATTCAAATCTCCGTGAAGCACATATACCTTTGTGGACCCTGTTCCTGGATTTCTTCCCTGAAGTAAATCCAAAACATCATTTATCTAGGCAGTCATACATATATAAGTCCAATCCTATTTCTTATGATTGCATCTTTCATGGAACAATTGTCTGATTTTTACCAACACCTCTTGTTTCTCACACCGTGCATGACTTATGTGATCTTAGAGTGTAAAAGTAATTATAACATCCTTCTTTGAGCCATAAATCATAAACATCATACTCCCTTACTCGAACTATGTGGGTTCTGATTCCTTTTTTTAATAAAGGATACGTAGGTAGCCCATCTGCGGGTTTGATCGCAACATTGAAGTAATCCATGTCCTTCGGAAAGACAATAAACTTCATGTCCCCCACTGAGTGGCATTAAAACTAGCATGGTCATCATAATGACCAAGCGGCTTTTTACGTATCAAAGGATACCATTGACTAAGAATATCTAACAAATACAGATGATTCTTTATCAATGAAGAACCTCAAATACATATAAAAGATTCTCTAAATTTCCTATATATCGATCATTGATTGTCATATCTAAAGGAAATCTCATTTTATACTTGGTAATGTAATAAGGATTCACTAACATAACTTAAATCTATAAAGAGAGTCCCGGGGTAGACAATAATTCCCCTCAAAAAGGTGTGATGAGTCCGACCTCCCATCCTCTCGACCAAAGCAAATTCCTAAGCCTTATCAGTCCAAAAACTAATGAGCGACTACCTTTGGAAACTAGGTCCAAATGGTTGTGGAATCATTGGATGTTTCCGGTTCTACGAACAAAACCGTTAGAAACCGATTGAAATGTTTTAACCTCCCATCAAAGAGGTCATCCCCGAATTTCGAGGGAAACAAAAAATGGGGAACCCGATGTGAATCCTTAACCAAGTTAAAATGATGTTTTATCTATTTCATAGGCCCCTATTTAAAACTCAATGAGAGGGCCAACAAAAACAATCATTGACATATGTGATCATCCAAAAGATGTAGTGGCTGAATTTATCTTGATTACGTCTGTTATATCAAACATGCACTCTTTTCAAAGATCTTCTACATTTCCAGAATGGCCGCTCTCAAGTTCACATCTGTGAATACTGCTGTTGCGAATGCCACTACTGCTACTCCTGCTAGACCATCGTCCGCTCTGAGGATGAAATCACCTACTCAATGTCTTCAATGATGGGTATCAAATGCATTGGTTAAGGAGTACTGTCAACATGGTACCATCCCAACTCTGGAGGCTGCCCGATAAGCCCTACAAGTGAACAAATCACACCGGTCATCCGGACAACAACGACCAGTGATCAAGAAGCAGGCGGTGCTGACTACCGTCTCCAACCATTTCGGGTTGTTATCCCTAGAACGCAATCACCATTCGCTCCCTTATTCTGAGTAGGTGAATGAGAAGGTCCATCAGGGCCTTAATTCAAGTAGACAGGAGTCCTTCCTGAGGGATACCACCAAAAATCGCCGCCAAACTCGTGCAAAAGTGTGCCCTCAACATGATGAGGGTACCAACTCCAGGCATTTGGCTCAGGTTCCTCGAACCCGAGCAGGAAAGACGAACTGCTAGAGGCGGGATCTGGTCAACAGTGAGCAGGTTCTCATCTCTTCCATCTCCGGAGAAGTCCACCAACCTAACTTGGTGGAAAGCAATGAGTGGGCACACACACCTGCCCGTTTTAATCCCGCTGTCTAGCAGACTCATCTGGCAGCAGCACGCCAATCCCGTCAGGAAATTCCGGCAGAGTACTATAGTTAGGAACATACATCTGTTTATACATCATCAGCTAGTCAGTAGGCTCGTCTGACAACATATGATGGATCTCGTCTACCACATTCGGCAAAGTGCAATCAACAGGCACATACACCTGCTAGTATTAATCAAGCCTACCAACAGTCTCTCTTGGTAGCATTCAGAGAATTCCGTCAGAAAGCTCTGACGACAAATAGGAGGCAGACTCAACTCTCTTCCCCCACAATTGCGTACTGTCAGGATTCACTAATAGGAATAGGAGGACAGGTGCAGGCACATACACCTACTCTAAGCCCGGAATGGACGTATATCCCCGTTACGACAGCTGAAGTCACCACGAATATTCTATCAATGGTGAAAGAGTAGAAGAAAATTCTTGCTCATATTCTGGATGCCTGACAGGATATTACAACAACTTCAGCAGCATCTCAGGGAAAGACACATAAATCTATCCCTACCAATGGAATGACACATCAACAATTCACTCCGGAATAGACACACACATCTATTCTAGTCCAAGAGTGTTGTGGGGCATACTCCCCCATGTCATACATACAACAATGTCAGGCACATACACATGATTTTAGTGGAGATCGTCAGCCTAACCTAGCCATATTTCCTGATCAGGAACATACACCAACTCAGAGCAACCACTTTCGTCAACAAGTTGTTTCCAAGGCGAGTAAGAAGGCATCTAAGAAAAAGACCCGCCCAGCACAGTCCGGAGATCAAGAGCCAATCTGTAACAAGGCCTTGCTCGATGCTGGAGTTCTTAAAGCCCTCAGAAAGTTATCTATTGAAATTCAAGATTATACTCCCTTATTTCCCAATAGTGGGAACATTAATTCTGAAGGTCTTCAATAGACAATTCCTCATGAAGGCTTGCTTCATGACAATTCAGTTGATCTCGATGTTTTATCTTCAGATGAGAGCCACAGGAACCCTCTGTGTGTTCAGAAGACCAAGGAGTAAGAGATCTCATCTTTTGTTGTATCCCATTATGGTGGTCCTCCCCATGATGATGAATTTCTCCACGAAAGTCCTCTCCACTGTAGTGATGCTCATTTCCCGGAAAATGATCCAGTAAACAATGTAGTGCTGAGAAATCCCTCTTATCATGATGCACTTTCAAATTAAAAACCAATCATGTCTGATGCTTCATCGCTAGCAGGTGAAATACAATCTCAATCAGAAGATAGCCTAGGGTGTAGGTCATTTTCTGAACCACCCCTAAGTCATGCATCTTCTAGTTTGATCATTGATTTCTCTACAAATCCTATTGAATCCAATGAAGCAACAAGGAAACATCAACCTTGGTAAAATCAGGTAGAATAATCTTTATCAAATGATAAAGAGGAAATTCTTAACATGAGAAAAAAACTGGCTAAAGGTGAAGTGGCAGTCATGTTTTGGCCTCTTGCTGACTCTCAGTATGACATTCCAGAAATGTTTATGGAAGATGAAATTCATGATATTCGTCTCAACATATGGAAAACTCTTTGTCAGTTGAAAAATAAAGTATTATATTATGATGAATATGAAGATCATCTTAATATAATAGAAGGGTTACAATGTCAGACTGATTTGGAATCTCTATCATTCTCTTGATATCTGAATGCTGAAAAGAAGCAGAGAGCCCTTCAACGTTCATGCATTGGTTAACTAAGAAGATTGCGTCAGTTAATTGCCAATGCCCCATCTGGTATTTGTGTTAGAGGATGGGGTGTTCATGGAGCACTGCATTTCACGGTGCTCTCCAGTCAGCAAAGCCCACCGAAAATGATATCATGCAATGTTATTTCCCATGGCCGGCCACAGTCAATGGGATTTGTTTGTAATCAAAAGCTTACCCAAGAACATGCCTCAACTAATTCCTCTGAAAATCAAGAATACAGATAACAAGTTGTTGAATTACTCATACATCAAGCAAACGAGAATATTGAACATGCCTCTCGTATGGAGCAAGTACATCATCAAGTGAAGGAATTGTCAGAAATCATCCAATGGTCCTTTAAACCAGGTGATAAAAGTGGATACAGGTTAATGCATCTAGCTAATTTCCGGACTAAGGTTCGCAAGATCTGGAGAGATTTTAAGAATGTATCAGACATATCATGTCAAGAGCCAGCCCAGCTCGCCAGACTCGGGACTCATTTAAACCAACCCTCAGAATAAACAAATGGGATTCGAGGAGTTGAGCAGAAACAGAAGGAACAGCCCCAGTCCCCCGGACTGGGGACATTTTCAAATCATCAATCCCATCCTCAGAGAAAGTTGGTCTATTCTTGATTGTGGAAGAAGCTTCTAGAGGAACGAAGAGACAAATTATCAGGAGATTCCCTCCAAATTACGGTTCTTCAAGAAGTTCCTGAAGGATCGAATCAACAAAAGGAAATGTCTCATTGAGGAAATGGATGAAGACAATATCACCGATATTCTGATAGAAAGGACTGTAGTGCGATGCGTTATGCATCAATCAATGTCATCAATGCCATTGTTTCTGATCCACCAGATGAGGCTCACTCAGGGGACATAGATGGAGAGGTTCCTACTCAAGAAGATGTATGCACTGACACAAATGAAGAAGGTGTGCATACACGAAATCAAAGGGTTAATTAGAACCTAGGTAATCCTTTGAGTAACCCACTTCCTCCTCTTCAAAAAGGATCCAACAAAGGAAGAGGAAAGAATCAGGTTACATATCCTTCCTCTGAAGAAGGCCAATCGCTCTCACTAGAGCAAAGGTTTGCACAATAGGAGGAAGAAATGAAGGAATTAAGAAGGTTGAATGCAGAACTATTTCAGAGTAGTCTTCTTCCTAAGCATGCTGGAGTTAGTCAGCTAAAGGAATTTTTTGCAGCTACTGAGATTGATCAAGAATATCCTCCTCTATCAGTACACCCTCCTAGTTCTAATCCTACTGGTCAAGTGCAACAATAGTTGGCAGTGATGCCATCAGTTGCAGCACCAACCACCACATCTGTCCAAGATCCAGTCATTGCACCTACCCAAGTCCAAGTTCAACCGGATGTTTCTCAAAAGTTAATAACTACTATTGAGTCATTAACATCTCTATTAGAACTATGGAAGGGAAACGTGCGTAGGGTCAACCAGAAAAGAAAGTTTACCCTGAATGGGTGGATTCAGTCTCTCCTCCATCCAGTTTTGGAAACCTTGTATTCCCTATTTTCAATGGATCATGCCACCCTGAATAGCATTTGTCACATTACGTGTCTTGTTGTGATCCTATTATGGGAACGTCGGAGTTGTAAGAAGTAGTAAAACTCAGATGCTTCGTACGGAATTTACAAGGACTAGCCTCTGTCTGGTATACAAGCTTGCAATCCCGGTCAATTACTGGGAGGGAAGATCTCCATCAACAATTCCTTCTTCATTTCAGCTCAACTTTGCCAAAGACAATAGTTTTTGATCTTACAAACTGTAAGCAAAGGGGGAATGAAAGGGTCTCATATTTCATTGCTCGCTGGAAGTGATTAACATATTCCCTAAGATTATCACTCCCTCAAGAAGAATTATTGCCAATCTGTGTGGCAAATTTTCATAATGAATTTTGCATGCCGTTAATCCCTGTGAAATACACAGGAGGGCTTTGAGAACTTACTTCAATCGCTCATCATATTGAATACTCCCTTATACAGGCTAAGGCTAAATCTTGTGTAATTCCATCAGCTCTAGGAAGGAGAATGTGTAAAATAGAAACTGCTACAGTTATGTTTAAACAAGTACCTGTACCCGTTTCTACTTCAAATCCTTCATCTTCTCGAAGGGCTCCACCTCCTGAGCACCAACAAAAAAGTTTGTTTTGTCCAGATGATCAAAGAGATCAAAGACGAAAAAAATTTGAGGATTTGAAGAGAAAAACATACTCTTTCCGAAATGAACTAGTTCTTAGTTACTTCATTTCGGCTCTGGAAAATAATCTGGTTCAATTGCCAAGGCCCAAAAGACCAAATAAGAAAGGAGATGAAGACCATCCCAATTATTGCCTCTTTCATCAAATGTTTGGGAATCCCATCTAGGAGTGTTTTTTCTTCAAAGACCTCCTTCAAAAGATGGTCGACTCGGGACAAGTAAAACTGAAAGGTTCTTCAGCTCAAGTAGCATGTGTTACTTCTACAGTTCCAGAGGAGGAAGGTGAATGGCAAGAAGTCAAAAGAAAAAATGGACAAAAGTATGATGATTGGATGGTTAGAATGACAATCAAACGAACTCATGCTATTTTTCGAACACAATTAAAAGAAACCAATTGTGTCTTCTGCCATGAATGTTGCGGAAAACCCCTCTTCGTTAGAGGGAAAGTCCTCAAAGAAATGACATGATTCAAAAAAAGAAAAAGAATTAGAACAAGATGAGTATGTGTCAAAGAATAAATTTTCATTGACTCTGGTGGACTTCATGCCATCTACTTCAAAGCTACAGGAACCGCCCCACCAAACGGCACAACCTAAACAGGATAATCAGGAAAAAGTTTACCCCTCACCAAATTGATGAAGAAGGGAGTCACTTACCAGTGGACTGAAGAATGTCAAGAAGCATTCGATATTCTCAAGAAATACCTCTTGAGTCCACCAGTACTCATGCCACATGTTGAAGGAAGACCACTTATACTCTACGTGACAGCTCTAGAGTGATCATTGGATTCCTTTCTTTCTCAAAATAATGATGCTGGGAATGAAAACAGCCTCTACTATCTTAGTCGAACTATGCTTGAAGCAGAAACCTGATATTCATGTATTGAGAAGTGCTATCTGGCATTAATCATTGCAGTTCAGAAGTTGAGATACTACCTACAACATCACGAGGTCCAATTGGTATCTCACAATAACCTGCTCAAATTCATCCTTAGTCGTCCAATGCTTATAGGATGTCTGGCAAGGTGGGAAGTTATTTTGCAGCAATTCGACCTTTAGTATGTGTCTCAAAAGGCAATAAAGGGCCAAGCTCTGGCTGATTTCCTAGCTGAACACCCTTCAGTGGAAGACACATCTTCAGATATTGAAATCCCTGATGAAGAAGTCTTCTCTATTCAAGAAAGTCCTCAGGAATGGGAAATGTATTTTGATGGTGCTTCCAGAAGTCCAACAGGGAGGAAAATGGAAAATCCTAAATTCAACAAAGTTGGCTTAGGAATTGTGCTCATTTCTCCAGAAAAGGAAGTGTTACCTTATTTCTTCTTATTGTGGGAAGGTGGTACAAATAATGAAGCATAATACCAAGATCTCATTATAGGATTGGAATTAGCACTTCAAGAACATGTGAATCACTTAAAGGTGAAAGGTGATTCAGACCTGGTAATCAAACAAGTCAATGGGGATTATGCCATCAGAAAAGAAGAACTAATCCCTTTTTATGATTACGTTAGAGATTTAATGGCAGAATTCCCTTCGGAACTGAAATTTTCTTATGTCCCGTGTTCACAAAATGCTCAAGCTGATGCACTGGCTAATATAGCCACAACTCTGGTATATCCAGATCGGGACGAGACAACCATCAGTATTGCCCACCGTCATGCAATTTAACCTTATGTTCGAATCAGAATAGAGGAAATTAATGAAATTAGTCCCATTCCTGAACCATATGGTAATACTACAGGATGGATGTCACCTATTAGGGAATACCTTCAAAATGGTACACTTCTACCTGATAGAGCCGAGAAAGAACAAATCCAGCGACGTGTGGTCAATTGTACTCTTTATGATAGCCCAGATCACCTAGAGAAAATTCTCTACAAACGTGGTTTTGATGGAGTTCCCTTCAGATGCATTGATGGTGAAGAGACAATGGCTATCATGAAAGAAGTGCATGCAGAAGTCTGTGATGCCCACTAGTCTGTACATAGACTATCTGATCAGATTCGAAGGCTTGGATACTTTTGGCCCTCCAGAGTTGCTTCATACAGCTAAATACTCATGGCCATTTGCCACATGGGGAATGGATGTGGTGGGACCATACCCTTCGGCTATGGGCAAGCAATTTAAGTACATTCTTACTGCTACCGACTTCTTTTCCAAATGGTCAGAGGCAATACCACTCAAGGAAGTCTGTTCTAAATGCGTTTTTAGCTTCATCAAGTCTAACATCATTACCAGATTTGGTGTCCCTCATACCATATTGACGAACAATAGCACCAACTTCTGTTCATCCGAGGTGAAGAAGTTGTATCAAGAATACAACATCAAATCCAACCATTGATCTCAGTATCATGCAGTGGCCAACGGCCAGATAGAAGCCTTTAACAAGACTCATTCAAATATACTACAAATGATGGTGGATAATGATAAGAGGTCATGGCCTAATAAACTCTTTCATGCTTTATGGTATTATCGAACTACCACCCACACTGTAACTCGGTCAACTCCATATTCATTGGTATATGGAATAGAAGAAGTCTTTCCAATTGAAGTTCAACTACCCTCGCTCAGAGTTGCCATTCTTTATCAATCATCTACATATGAACAATCTCAAAAGCGATTGAATGAATGTGAACGGTTAGATGAGAAAAGATCGTGCACTTTTCACCACTTGGAAGTCTATTAGAATCGAATAGCACAAGATTTTAACAAAAAAGTTCGTCTTCGTTCATTCACTCAGGGATAATTGGTATTAGTTCTCTGAACTCCAATGATACCAGGAAAGAAACCTCCCAATCTTGATCCAAAATGGGAAGGCCCTTACTCAATAAATAGGGTCTACTCCAATGGATCTTATTCATTAATCTCGATGGATGGAGAATTAATCACTACTCCAACCAATGCCAGATTTTTGAAGAAGTAATTTGTATAAACACAAAATACATCATAAATTGTCCAGTATAACCTTAAACTGCACAACCATCCAGCAGGACCTTAAACTGTATAACCAATGGTCCTGTATGACCTTAAACTGCACAAATATCTAACAAGATGTTAAACTGTATAACCAATGGTCTGATATGACCTTAAACTGCACAACCGTCCAGAAAGACGTTAAACTGTATAACCAATGGTCTGGTATGACCTTAAACTGCACAACCATCTAGAAAGGTGTTAAACTGTATAGCCAATGCTCTGGTATGACCTTAAACTACACAACCATCTAGCAAGACATTAAACTGTATAACCAATGGTCCGGTATGACCATAAACTACACAACCACCCACAAAGATGTTAAACTGTATTACCAATGGTTCGGTATCACCTTAAACTGCACAACCATCCAGAAAGACGTTAAACTGTATAACCAATGGTCCGGTATGACCTTAAACTGCAGAACTGTCCAGAAAGATGTTAAACTGTATTACCAATGGTCTGGTATGACCTTAAACTGCACAATGTACAACAAGATGTTAAACTGTATAACCAATGGTCTGGTATGACCTTAAACTGCACAACCATCCAGCAAGACATTAAACTATATAACCAATGGTCTGGTATGACCATAAACTGCACAACCGTCCAGCAAGATGTTAAAATTTATAACCAATGGTCTGGTATGACCATCAACTGCACAACCGTCCAGCAAGACGTTAAACTGTATAACAAATGGTCCATACATATGACCTTAAACTATTTTTACCTTCATCCCACACGACGTTAAACTGTGAAAAGGTTCCCTAAATGGTCCAGTATGACATTAAACTGCAACTAGGTCCTGTATGACCTTAAACTACATCATCAACGGTCCATGCATATGACCCTGAACTAATTGCAAGTCCCTTACATCCAGCAAGTCATTAAACTATGACGTCCTAACTACATGACATTAAACTGCACAGTCCCCCTTTCGTCTAACATGATGTTAAACTATATTATCCCTATCGTCCTAACTAAATGACGTTAAACTGTACAGAAAGTCCGTTACACGTCCTACATGTCATTAAACTGTACTTTGTCCCTGCTACATGACATTAAACTGTGCAGCGCCAATAGTCCTAACTGCAAGACTTTAAACTACATAGTCCCTTCATATGTCCTACATGACATTAAACTGTCCATCGTTAAGGTTGTTGTTACCACCTGTTTCTCACACCGAGTATGACTCACGTGAGATTCGAGAAAACCTCAACCATAACACTCTCTCTGGGCTACTAACCATGTGTAAGTCCCAACATCATTTTTAGGTCGTTGTCCCCAAGAACAACTTTATCATTAATTAATTCTTTAATTGGACTACACAGACATTGATCCTTGCCTTCCATGCTGGGTATGTAGGCAACCTCCTACGGTTTAAGCCCAAAACCAATCTCTTCACATCGGTTCACCTCCATGTCATACGATGTTAATTCGTGAAACCGCCCCTAGAATCAATATCTTTACATTGGTTCACTTTCGTCCTTGCTATACAACATTAAACTATACAAAACTTTTGTCGAGTATGACAATAAACTACAATATTATTTGATTCCCTCACTTGAGAGGGAACCATTATTTACATTGATTTTTCAATCATGTTTCATTTCAAAGACTACGTGCATACATGGCAACACCTAAACCTTTTATCCTGGGTTAAACCATAATTGTATTAAAGTCCCATTTCACCCTTCACATGTACGAACCAAATTTGTACAAAGGGTATTTCTAGAAATACGTGGGCTTGATTCCCATCCTTATGGGATACGTAGAAACGTTCGAGTGTCCCTCGAATCCAGCCCAATGTCTTTGGGCCTAACCCCAAATTCCACTTTTAGTCCCCCGGATGAAAAGTCCCCATGAAAGCACACACTGTGTATTTATTTTAATGGTCCAAGCTCTATGACCCTAAACTAAGATCTATAATCCATTTGTCTCACACAACGTTAAACTGTAGTTCAAGAACTATGTATGGATTGATTCCCATCCTTATGGGATACGTAGTGAAGTCCAACATTTCAATTTAGGACCCAGCCACAACATGATTATGGTTAGCATTGATCTGTGTATCTCTGTATACATTGGACAATACCCATCTTTATGTGTCCCAATCCTAACCTTAAATATTTTCAGATCTTCATAAACCCTTTTCCCGACTTCTAGTCACAAAAATGTCAAACTTCTGGGAGTTATTTTGCCTGACTATGCAGTACGTTCCCTTAGGCGGCCTTGCATAAAAAGTCTACATAACAGACTTGTCAGCCAAAAGATATTATTATTTGACTATATAGCCAATGCCCTTAGGTGGCCCTACATAATTCAACCCCCTAACGGGTTTGTTAAATAATGGTAACTTCATTATTGGTAAGAAAGCCTCTTTTTTCCTTATTGGTCTTAAATAAAAGTATGTAGGGATCCGAAAAAAATAGTCATCCTTAACATATTTGTATCCATATCCTTTTTCATGATCTGAAAGAATTCACGTCTGTGGTTTATATTCTCCGTCCCTATGTTTGGGTCAGACCTTTGTAGGAGTGATATCCAACTATTTCTTCGATAATCTTGTTTGGAAATATCTTCTCCATACTCAAGTAACTCTTTATGTATAGAAACCTCTATAATTTGGAAAATTTGAATCTCCATAAACTTTCACTGGCTTTTAGCACTGGAAAGGTAAATTTCTGAGAGTTCTTTTGCCTGACTATGCAGCACGTGCCCATATGAGGCCTTGCATAAACAGTCTACATAACAGACTTGTTAGCCAAAAGTTTCTATTTATTTGACTATGCAGCCAATGCCCTTAGGTGGACCTTCATAATTCAACACCTTAACGGGTTTGTTAAATAATAGTAACTTCATTCTTGGAAACTACTTCTTGTGATTCCTTTTAGCTCTTTTTCATATCATTCCCCATATTCAAATATTATTAATTAATAGTTTACATATTTTCTCTCATACTTGAGTATGGTACTATGTTTTCAGATGAATTGTCAAGGAATTGAGTCAATTCTAATTCATTCATTCAAAGATATTTCGACCTTAAACATTATCCTCTTTATGTACGACGTTAATGACTTTAAACTACCCACAAAAGTCAAAGGAACTCTGAATAAAAGTCATGTTCCAGCTCACTAAACATACATTTTATATGATTTAGGTAACATTGAGCAATTAAAAGGATCAAATTTTGTTGGGTTATTTACATTAATCCTAGAAAAAATAAAACTATGCTTACTAGGACCATTGTCTTAGGAATATTTAAAGCAGGTAGCATGAAAATATGTTCTTACAAATGATTGAAGATGAAAGTGTTTTTCATTAATACATATGAGATAGAAGGACATCCACAGACTGGAGTCTCTTCTCCATTTCAAGAATTACAAGAGGATTTCAACATAACTCTTCATTTGATTTACAGAATGTTGAGCTTCATTAATAACCACCTGGAATTCATTCATTCAACTGGATACAATAAGAGATGCAGTGATACCAGCTGTTGTTGGAACAATTGTAAAAGGATGTTCTTGAGTGCGGTTTGAGAAAATTTCTTACTGATCAAACAGTGACTCTATTTCTGTCCAAGAGACTTGGAAGATGGATACATGGATTTGAGAATGGAGCATTGGAAGCAAAGAGCCATTTGGAGAGAGTACTATTTTTTGATATTTTTCTAATACCATGTTTGTATTCTCTCCACCAACCGGTAGTGGAAATCATTTCATCCCATGGGTTTTCCATTTTCATATCTGCAAGGAAATGACATGGAGGAAGAATTTAAAAGTTCACACCATTGTTGTTGCTCATAATGCACAGAATAACCGAAATAGAGGAGTAGCAGTGCAGCTGAATTTCAGGTGTATAGTTCTTTGCATTTAGAACATTGACACCTTGTAGATGACCATGACCATACAGGGACATGTAGATTCTTTGTGGGAAATTAAGATGATATTTCTTCAAGTACTTAGCCAAATCTGGGAGAGTGTTGTCGCAGATATTAGAGTAATCATGGCCAAAAATGTTCATCATGTCATCAATCCGCTTGCTAGCCAGTTCATCAGCCGTTCCGATTCTCTTGAGAGCCATTGAATTTTCACAAAAGTTGAATAAACTAACTCTTAAATGGGTTTATTTTTCATAAAATTTGTGAAATAATTCAGAAAAATGGATAAGGCATTAAGGCGCCCAAGTATGGATGTTTCGCGCAAGTATTTGGCATGCATGTATCACCGCACAGGTCCATATACCTTGACAGCAGTGCGACATCAAGGAAATAGCGGGAAACAGAGAAACTTGCGCGGAAAATACAACTTGTGCGGCGAGAGCTCTAGAGTTTCAAATCCATATGCTTGTATGGAAGTGAGGCCCTCTATTTATAGACAAGGCCGTAACCATGTGTGCCATACCCTATATGACCAAAGGCCCTACCCTGCGCACCAAATCCTACGCACCCGAAGCTCATTTGTACGCCAGACCTTGTGCGCCCCAATTTCATTTTGATTATCATTTTCCCCAGAGTCAAATCCTCATTTCCTTCGGATCCCAATTTGAGTGGGGAATTTTGTTGACACTCCTTTTCATCATAGAGTCTAATGTTTGGAAAAGGGAAATACATTAGTCCCAATTGATTCATCCTTTGAAGAAACATCAAAAAATCGACAAAGGGATGGAGAAAGAGAACATTTCCCATAGGTCATGCAAGTTCCTTCATGGTCGCACAAGTCCACTTGCGCGACACCTAATAGTCACGCAAGTGACTTGTGTTCCCTAAAGGATAACCGCCCGAGGTCTTATCCAGCCTATAAATAGACCCTGTGGGCCCCCATTCAGAGAGGAATTTTTTCCAGAAATGTAGATTTAAGCTCTCGACACCCTAGTCTCTTCTCAAAGCTTCCAAAACACTTCTAAGGTAATTTCTTACCTAGAACGGAAGTTCGAAAGAGGGGGAGTAATGACTAAGTGTTGAAACTCATCAACACTTGCGCGCCTGAGTGGCCAGCCCTTACAGGAAATGGCCACACTTGCGCGTCGCCTTACTCCTTCAATAGAACTTGCACGCCCCTCTTCTGGAAGAACCTCAATATGATTCTAAAGTCTTTAACTAAGAGTCGCTCAAGTATTACACTACTGGTCAACCATCGCTTAAGTACCCATGTGTCCCGCAGGTATACCTGCGAGACTAGGACTTGCGCGCCCATGCAGTACCTGCGCGCCTGCCAGGACTTGCGCACCCCTGCCTTTTTGGGTGCCCTTCTTGCACATTTCACCCCTCTTAAGCCATTACACCTATCCTATTCAAGATTAAGTCTTCAAGACACTCTTCAAATCCATTTATGGCATGATTTTATTATTTGACTTCCTTATCTGAAAGGAATTTTGTGGAATATCTCTCAAAACCTAGTGACTTACACATCATTATGTCACTAAAGACATAGATTTCATTCATTCAACCTAATCTTTTAAGATTATAGAACTCATTAAACTGGGCCTCCTTTTGAGGAATAAGCCCCAATCATAATTCTCAAATCTGGGCATCCTCCTTAAGAGTAAGCCCCAAATCCTCATTTCCCCCTAGGCCTCCTTTTCAGGAATAAGCCCCAGTCCCCTAATTTGGGCATCCTACTCAAGAGTAAGCCCCAACTATAATTTCATTAACCTGGTCCTCCTTTTCAGGAATAATCCCCAGTCCCCTAATATGGGCATCCTCCTTAGGAGTAAGCCCCAAGTCCCTCAAATTTTTCAAGTATCTTATCCTTGGTCTCCTTTTCAGGAGTAAGCCCCAGTCTTAATTCCTCTTAACCAGTCCTAATTTACCTTAGATCTGGGATTCATTCTCAGGAGTAAAACCCCAATCATAAGTCCTCTCCTAATTTGGGCCTCCTTTTCAGGAGTTATCCCCAAGTTAGAGTATTCAAATCTCCGTGAAGCACATATACCTTTGTGGACCACGTTTTTGGATTTCTTCCCTGAAGTAAATCCAAATATTCATTTATCTAGGCAGTCATACGTATATAAGTCCCATATTATTTCTTATGATTGCATCTTTCATGGCACAATTGTCTGATTTTTACCAATACCTCTGGTTTCCCACTCCGATCATGACTCACGTGAGCTTAGAGTGTAAAATTAATTACGAAATCCTTCTTTTAGCCATCAATCATAAACATCATACTCCCTTACTCGAACTACGTGGGTTCTGATTCATTTTTTTTAATCAAAGGATACGTAGGTAGCCCCTCCGCGGGTTCGATCCCAACTTTGAAGTAATCCCTGTCCTTATGAAAGATAATAAACTTCAAGTGCCCCACTGAGTGGATTTAAAACCAACATGGTCATCATAATTACCAAGATACTTTTTATGTATCAAAGGATACCATTTACTAAGAATCTCTAACAAATACAGATGATTCTCTATCAATGAAGAAACTAAAATACATATAAAAGATTCTCTAAATTTCCAACATATCGATAATTGATTGTCAGATCTAAAGTAAAGCTCATTTTATGGTAATGTAATGAGGATTCATGAACATAACTTAAATCTATAAATAGAGTCCCAAAGTAGACAATAATTCCCCTCAAAAAGGTGTGATGAGTCCGACCTCCCATCCTCTAGACCAATGCAAATTCCTAAGCCTTATCAGTCCACAAACTAATGTGCACCTACCTTTGTAAAGTAGGTCCAAATGGATGTGGAATCAATGGATGTTTCCAGTTCTATGAACAAAACCGTTAGAAACTGATTGGAATGTTTGAACCTCCCATCACGGAGGTCATCCCCAAATTTGAGGGAAACACCCATGAATTGTATAAAAATAACACATCCACAATCAAACATATCACAAAACATTCAATACAATATGAATGTTTTGTATCATAATAAATAAACTTCAAATAAGCTTAAAATCCATCAAAGTATGTTGACATAGAAGAAATCAAAACTATTTGAGAGAAATATCTCTTTTTTTGAAATCATTTAAAAGTCACATAATTATAAAAGATAAAATTTAATTTGAAAATATTATTATAATATTGTAAGGGAATCTTCGACGTTTTTATAACGGCGGAAAATAGCCGCACCTGCTGTATAAGTTAATAAAACATTTTTACCTTAAATTTGTCAAAAAGGTCAAAAGGTACCTTGTTTGGAAAACGACAGAAAGATTCCTTTCAAAAATGTATAAGGTAAAATGAGGGTATAAATGACTTTAAACCATTTTCTAATCCATAGAAATTTTTTTTAAATACATTTTTAAGAAACATGGATGTGTATGATAAAGAGGTCCCAGTAGATAATTACGTATAAACAACCTCAGATAATGAAGAGATTGTGAAATAAACCCTTACCTTGAAATTTTCCTTGGTTGAGGGTAGGATAAAATCTAGTATAATGGAGAAATATTTTTATTAAATTATACAATAATAATATACATTAATATGATATCATATAGGATCTTTTAACATTTCTCTGTTAATAACATCATAGTATTATCGTTGTTTCGGGTGTTAACTGATTTGTTTTCCTTTATATGATTTGTTACGTAAGCCGTGTTTTTATGGATAGGTTGTATCTTATTAATATCCATAATGATATTAAGTCTTTAAACATAATTTTTAACCATAAAAATGAGAATTATAATTGAATGGATATAATGGGGAATGAATCACATCGCGTTTGTGGAGACGGTAGTCTGTACGTACGCACGAGCGACAATACCATTCTTTTGAGATTAAAATCATATATAATTGGATGGTATATCATATATAGAGAATCATTTTAATTTTATATTTATTATTTAATTCAATTACACATAATTATCATACCCATCCGAATAATAATGTTTTGAATAACAATTACACCAAGATGCGGAGACGGTAAGCCGTACGTACGCACATATGGTGGCATGTCATTCAAAGGATGGATATAATATAGAATATGGTTGTACCATATTTATAATAACATAACAGTATATAGAATATACTTGATTTATTATTTTATAATGGAAATAATAAAGAAATAAGAAGTGGAATAAGAAAGTAACTTGAAAGAGGGTGGTGAAAACATTACATTTTCTTCAGGTTCTTTCTATTGATTTGATCAAAAGGGCTTCATTGGGTGGCTTTCTGATCAAACTAAGTAATCTAGGTTTAATTAAGAGATGTTTAGAGGATATTTGGGTAGGGTTTGGCCGAACCAAAAGGCTTTGAAGGTGTTAATTAGAGATAAGGAGAGTTCCCTTTTGTAAGAGGGGTGAGGGGTACCTTAGGAAAAGTTAGAAATATTATGTTATAATAAATTCATATTCGGTTTCTAATGGCTGAAAAGTGTATTAGTTAAAGGTTAAGGTAGGGATAGTTCGAAATACACTCAACCAATAGGGTTTAGACAGGTTTGGGTCACTATATTAACCTTATATTTTAGTTTTAACTCTTAGTTAATTAGTTTGACATTTACCATGTATCTTTTTATTTTTATATTATATAGTTAATAAAATTACTATATACCTCCAAAAGAACCCCAAGTGGTTCATTAATGATACACCTATCATTATATAAGTCTCTTGGCTGAACCTTAGATTTTTTAGGAATTGAATATCAATTAATAATATAATATTTGTTTTAAAAACTCTTTTATGTCAATTTTGACACTATTTGGTGTTTTGTTTTTGTTAAATTCATAACAGAATTATTACTTTGAACCTAATTCATTCAAGTAATTATAAAATGTCATATTAACCAATAAAATTTTTGTATGTCATCAAAACTTTCAAATTATATTTATTTTAACATTTATAATACCAATTATTTGATTCTTTCATTAGTAAGGAAAATTCTGCATCATTATTGTGTCATTAATAAATTTAATTATTTAATTTCTAAAAATTATAAATAAAATACTATTATGTAGGAAATATTTTTAGATTTATAATGAATATTTATAATCTAATTTATATTCTGTATAATTCAATATTAAAAATGTTTGAGTTATTAAACATTGATTTTAACTCTTTTAACTCTTCTTTGAACTAAATAATAATAAATGTCATAATCTTATCAAAGTGGACCAAAGAGGTTTATATTTTATCCCTAAGGTTTTTTTTGGTGGAATAATACTTTGCGAATAGAATTAGGACATGTTTTAGGGTAATAATAATATCATTTTCACTCTTAATTACCGTATTTACTTTAAACTGTGGTAAATAAAAGTAAAAAGTTATTATTCACCAAAAATTATTTTTATCTTATTGAACCACATATTACTCCTTGATATTAACTTTGTCTCTCAGATTTTATAAATTCCACTCACATAAGCGGTAAAACTAAGTTTTATGTGAATTTGAAAATTCTCCTAGGAGATAGATAAAAGACGGTGAAAAGTTCAATAAATTTTTATATATCTAAAATTATTATAATCTAACTCCAATGAATTACATTGAAACTATATAGGTATTATGTATCTATTTTGACCTAAAATAAATTTAAATAATATAATTAATTATTTAAATAAAAATTACGTTTTAAACTATAACTCATGGTTTTTCACTATTCATCAAAAATTGAAAGTTCTCACAAAAATACCAAAAATCCACCCTATGCTAATTTCGATATTCCGAATAAAAAAATAAAGTCCATTTAAAAAGATAATATTTATAAAATTTCAAAAAGTGGTTATTACTATTCATAACACCTAGTTTGATTGGTTGTGGTGTGTGTTAGAACTCGAAGTTGCGTACAACACGCGCTACTGTATTATTCAAAGTTAAGCGTACCGTGAAAGATTGGGGTGTAACAATACATCTATTTTGATTCATGTTTCAGTGTAGTCTTTGTTGTCATACAGAATTAAGTGAGCGTAGAAAGAATACTGTGAACTACAGAAAAAGGTATAATTCGTTAAAATGTGTAAGTTTCCAGAATTTAACCTTGATAAAGATTGTGATTTAAGATTTGGAAAAAGGTTGTGTGTGCCTATTGATTCTCAGTTGGAGAATGATTTGTTGTGTGAGGCTCGTAGTTCTCCATTTCTTGTTCATCCTGGTAGTACTGAGATGTACAAAGACCTTCAGGAGTATTGTTGGTGGGATGGAATGAAAAGAGATATTGGTGATTTTACCAAGAAATGTTTGACGTGTCAACAGGTTAAAGGAGGGAGGTAGTTACTGAATGGGATGCTTCGGCCTTTGCCAGTGCCAGAGGGGAAATGGGAGAATGTATCCATGGACTTTTTGGGCTAGACTACCAAAGACTTCTCGAAGTAACAATGCAATTTGGGATATTGGTGATCGGCTAACAAAGTATACAGATTTTCTTTCTATTCGAGATACAATGACTTTTGAGTAGCTTTCTCGATTGTACCTCAAGGTTATTGTCATGTTACATGGAGTTTCTCTTTCCATTGTATCTGAACGACATCTGAGGTTCACTTCTAACTTTTGTAAGGGACTTCCGAAGTCGTTGGGCACAATGTTAAATTTAAGTACTACTTTTTATCATTAATCAGATGGGCAGTCAGAATGAACGATTAAATTTTTGGAAGATATTATTAGATCATGTTCAATGGACTATCAGGGAAGTTGGGATCATCATCTTTCTTTTGTTGATTTTTCTTATAATAACAGTTTTCATTCCAGTATTCATATGGCACCTTTTGAGGCCTTGTATGGGAAGCGGTGTCAGACTCCTGTGTTTTGGGATGAAATCGATGAAAGAATGTTGAGGGGTATAGAATTAGTAGAAGAAGTGGCTGAGAAAGTGAGGATGATCCAGCAGCACATGATGACAGCTCAGAGAAGGAAGAAATGTTATGCAGATAACAGAAGGGAAGTCTTCTCTTTCGTGGTAGGTGACCATGTTTTCCTTAAGATCTCTCATTGGAAAAGTGTGATTCATTTCGGTAAGAAAGGGAATCTAAGACCATGGTTCATCGGTCCATTTGAAATCATTGAGAATGTTTGAACAATTTCATACGACATAGCATTGAATTCGAGTTTGTTTCAGGTACACAATGTTTTTCATGTTTTGATGTTGAGAAACTATGTGCCAGATTCATCACATGTCTTGAGCCTAGAAGCTGTTTAGCTAGAAGAGAACCTTTCTTATGAAGAGAATCCAGTTCAGATTCTTGATCAAAGGAAACAGGTATTGCAAAATAAGGTTATCCACCAGGTAAAAGTTTTGTGGAGAAACCACATGGTTGAAAAGAAAAATGGGAGTCTGAAAATGCTATGAGGGAAAAGTGCTATCAGTTGTTTAATAAGTAAATAAACATGCGAGGATGCAATTTCTAGAAGGTGGGGATAATGTTACACCCCATGTTTTTATAAAAATAAATAGAAATTCATGGAACTTTGTTTTAAGGTGATATTTTTTACTAGCCCTTAAAACATAACTTTTCCACTTCGATGTTTTGAAGTTCAAGAAACTATCATCTACAATTGTGTTTAGTATGTTATTTGGAGTCTATTGGAACAAACTTGTTTTTTGGTGAATAGTAACATACCCTTATGAATAGTAATATGAATAGTAATATGACCCTAATGAATAGTAAATTGTATTATTATATTATTTTATTAAAGCTATAAGATAAAGACATCTTGATTAATTTTTCAATGTGATATAAAAGTAGTTATAGTTTTAAAATAAATAATTTTTGAATTAAGTATAAGTTAATTTAAAAATTAAATTAAAAAATTTATAAAATTATTTTTAAAAAATGGACTTCATTTTTGAAATTTACATCTTGATAAATGGTTAGGGTGAGTTTTGGGAATTTTTATGATACAGTTGATTTTTCAGTGAATAGTAAAAAATAAAGTTTTTAGTTTCAGTGTGTTAATGAAATCATTAATGATGTAATAATGATGTCATAAATTTGTTCGACTTGTGTATATTAAAATAATATGTGAGGAGTAACAAGTGGCATATACCATGGGCATGCCCATGGTTTTGCAAATACCACTCCTGAGGTGTCCCTTGAAAATTATTAAAATAATCTCTCACTTTTCCTATAAATACCAACTCTTCCCTTCATTGAATTAATGCCCAA
Organism: Viscum album; assembly: GCA_963277665.1. Classification (NCBI taxonomy): domain Eukaryota; kingdom Viridiplantae; phylum Streptophyta; class Magnoliopsida; order Santalales; family Viscaceae; genus Viscum; species Viscum album. Next base: position 741,584,931 of record OY728137.1, read on the forward strand.
TTCTCCATCAAAGAAGCTTTGGCCTCCTTACCTTCATATTAGTCCTCCCAAGGTTAACTCAAGCCCCCAAGGTCCCAACATTCAAGTTCTAAGGGTTACTCTACAAGGTAATAAAACTCACAATTTCTTTTTTTTCCATTCATGTTATTTTTTATGTGGTATATCTTTCATGTTTCCATACCATGTTCTTATTTAATTCTTATTTATGATCAATTCTGTATTCTGATTCATTTTTGGATGGGTGACCCTAGTCCCAACTCTTCTTAATGTTTTCTAAAACCCTGTCGCATGGCCATTTGGCTGCCAAATGTTTGTAAGAGATTTCTCTCTTATTCTTTTATTTTGAGTTCATTCCTTATTATTTCTTCATATATCCTTACACAAGAAGAATTAAATCTCCACAGATCATGAATATAATGGATTTTATCATGTTTATGGAAAATTACTCATCAATATTCTTCTCCTCTCCCACTTATTTAAGGAATAAAAACATTGTCCGTTATGTGTCGAATTACCGACATCATGGACGATGTGATTTCAATTTCCATTAATTCTTTCAAGTCTGGTCATGAAACAACTTATATGGTTGAACCAAATTATAAAATATGTATTATGACTCACCAATGGTTCTGTAATTCTTTTGTACTCATGGTTCTAATTTATCTGACAAAACAAGGTTGTTATTATCAAAGAACCACTAAAATGATCTAAACAAACATCATTAATGTTTTAACTTATGAATCATCCTAATATTAAACATCAAAATGATAAATGGTATAAATTATGTTACTAGAAATATGTAAATACATTTCCATTCCAATTCTGGAATTTCACTTCCAATCGACATGAACATCCACCATTAACCAATCATGGAAATCATGTTAAGAACTCACCCAAAAACAGTACAATGAGCAAAATACTAACAATTAATGTTTAAAATGATGTTATGAAATGATAACATAAGATGTTATAAACATTAAATGTTTCTTTAAAATATTAATAAACACTATTTGTACCATTATACTAGAAGTTGAAATAAGTTTGATGTAAGACAAGCCTAAGGTAAGGGAATTATTTACACGATTTCCATTCTTTGGGTTAACCTTCTACTTCATTATTTATGTGCTATTTAAATTGTTTGTGTTTGGGGTTCTAGTTTTATTATGTTTTATTATGTGTATTTGTAGTATATATATGTACTATATCCACTGTATTAAGTCTCTCTTCAATTTTATGATATTTATAAGGGGATTTTCTTTTTAAAAAATCTTCTTTTTAAATTCGGTTTTACGAAATTCCAAAGAAATGTTTTTATGGAATTATTCATGTAGTTTGATTATGTTTTGGTTCTTGGGAATTATTTATGATGAAGGGTGGGACATATATCTCTATAAAATGCATTGGGTATGTATATGTTGGAGGTTTTTCATATGGATATGCCAAGTGTAACTGCGATGGTCACACAAAGTAAGGTAGCCGTGAGGGTTACAGATTATAAGGTAGCCAAGAATGGTTACAAGATTATGTATGTTATGCCCCAAGATACCATTATGATTATATTTATGTTCTCATGATTGTGTGGATCTTTTTTAAATCTCATGTTACACGAAGTAAGTATATATGGGTGAGACGCATGTCTTTTGAAAATGCTTTCATACGTTGTAATGACCCGCCAATTCTCATTGGATTGAGAGTACAACCTATCATTACTAGGCCTTAAGCGACATCCCCATGACACCAAAGTCTGGAAATAAATGCTGAGGGTTTTCCAATATAAGTTGGGGGTAAATTTACCCTTTAATAAATAAACCCATAAACCAACCATAACCAAACATTCACTATATGATTCGTGAACAAAAGAAAAAACCCACTCATGCATTACCAAAAGAGAACTACACTATTTTACAAATCACTACCAAACCAACAAAAAATTAGAGTACCAAGCGGAAGACTAAAAAAAACTCAAAACAAGCCAATACATGCTCTACGTCACCACACCGATCTCCATGCACCATGAACCACCACATCTCACAAGCATCACCACGAGCACTAGAAATGAGATGCTTTACCTTTACCTGTGTCCCGGAATACGACATCTCCAAAACCACCAACGTGCCAAAGAAGGGGTGAGTATAAAATTCAGTAGGTTTTCCCTAATGAATTCCCAACCCATTCCACTAGGATACAAGAGTTATCCATATTTATATAAAAATAGTTATATATAACATTTTTTCAAAAACAGTTTATAACTAAATATATACAAGTCTCCAAAACCATTCAGAACCAAAATCATTCCAAGAGAAATTGAAAGGAATTTTCCAGCAAGTTATTTTCCCAGAAAAATAACCAACCAAGATTTAGTACCATTTCACAATGTCCCTTTTTTCCATACCCATGAAACCAACCATGCATGCTACCTGGAAGAGGGGAGAATCCCTAACCCTTATCCATCCCGACCATGACGGGGGATACTTCTTACCCATATCCAACCCAAATGCACATTAATGCTTGATGGGGGGAGCCCTATCCCTTATCCATCCCAACACTAATGACAGAAATCCCTAACCCTTATCCATCCTGAATTCAATATGAATGTTTGACAGGGGAGAGCCCTAACCCTTATCCATCCCAACACTAAAGGGGGAGACTCCTATCCCTTATCCATTCCACATGCCCGTCAACAACTACAACCATCATGTCAAAAACCAATTGTGTTCAACCAATTCAAACCATTTCAATGCTTACCCATTCCAATTCCTAATAATTTCAATAAAACTCCCTTTTTATTGAAAACCAAATCCATCCACGTCATTTCAGTCTCAAACCATTTCAATAAAACATCCTTTTCATTGAAACCCCATTTTTCATCAAACCATCAAAAATTTCAGAAAATCCATAATTTAAAATCAACATTTTAAATTCAACAAGACAAATCAATTTGCACAACAATTCACCATGATTTCTCAATAACATAAAAACCATAAATAATCATTAAAGAAGATTTATTCTAGGATTTTCACAATAAAATCCATTCAAATAATACAACTTGAATCTAATACAATCAATTATAGCAAGAGGAGTTGAGAGTGAAGCCTCCTACCTCAAAGGTGTCGACGAAAACCCTAACAAACAGAGATGGCACAAGAAAACCAGGCCAATTCACTAAGGATCCTCCATAGATCTCTTCTCCTAACACAACCACGACAAAAAATCATCATATTTTTCATCCAAAATCATAGATCTACCCATAACGGGCATAGATCTAAGAACCCGATAGAAGAGAAGAAGTAGATCTAAGAAAACAGACAAGAATGATCACATACATCAAGAATCCAGCTTCTATTCATCATTAGAAGCCTTTGGATCACCCCCAGAACGATGGGAGAACCCTTCATGACCTTAGGAGAACCAAAATCCTGAGTTAGGGCCTCTTAGAAGTAAAAAAACGAGCCACTTAGTGGCAAAAATGCGTGAGATCAACCTTTATAGGATATTGTTTAAGTGGTCGCACGGTATGTTCACACGGTTTGAAAACCGGTGCACTAACGGTGTGTTAGCTACTACCTCGGCCACCCTTCTCGCATGGTTTGGCTGCATGGATAGACAAACTGTGCGCCACCCGTGTGGAATCTACTACCTCCTAGACCAACTACGCACGATTTGGCCACATGGTTTAAACAAACCGTACGCCGCCCGTGCGACTTCCCCCTTTTCCTCAAAACTCATTCCGAGTTCTCTCGACTCTCCCATTATTTACCCTTAACATTATAACTATTAAAATCCTCAAGAAATGGTTACATACTAGAAATCGGGTGTACTACATTCTCCCCACCATTAGTCTTTATGTCCTCGAAAAGTAGAAAACCTTCATCTAATTGAAAGAGTTCCGGCCACTGCTCCTTCATTTCCTTTTCACGCTCCCAAGTCTCTTCTTAAATCTGACCATGATTCAATAAAACCCACACTAGGTCGATGCTTTTTCCATGCAATACTTTCTCTTACCTATCCACAATCAGTACCTAGATATGTATCAATGAAGCATCAGGCTATAGGTCAACGTGATCCCATCTGATCACATGGTTAGGATCGAGATGAAACTTTTTCAACTGAGATACATGGATCACATTATGCGCCCAACTAAACCATGGTGGTAATTCCAACCAATATTCCACCTCTCCAACCCATTCCAGTATCTCAAAAGAGCCAATGTATCTAAGAGATAACTTGCCCTACTTCCCGAAACGATGATGTCCAAGCCTTTGAGAGATCCTCAAGAAGAAATGATCACCCACAGCGAACGACAATGGTCTTCGATGATAATCTACATAACATTTATGATGACTATGATCCATCTCTATCCTCTTTCTAATCAATGGGATCTTCTTTGTTGTCTCTTGGACAAGTCTTGGCCCGTCTAGTGATGTTTCACCCATTTCCACCCAGCATATTGGAGAACAACAAGGACGCCCATACAATGCTTCAAACGGAGCCATGCATATTGAGTCTTGATAGCTACTATTGTATTAGAACTCCACTAAAGGTATATAATCCTCCCATGAGCCACCAAAATCCATTACACAAGCCTGCAACATGTATTACAATGTTTTTATCGTCTGCTCAGATTGCCCATCTGACTGTGGATAATATGCCATGCTCATAGTCAACTGAGTCACAAGGGCGTGCTGTAATGATTTCTAGAAACGAGATGTGAACCTCGAATCTCTATCTGAGACTACAGACATTGGTACACCATGCCTCTTTACCACTTCTCTGATATAGATTTTTGAAAGATCTTCCACCGTATGAGTTTCACGAATTGGGATGAAATGGGCCGACTTGGGTAGGCGATCCACTATCACTCAAATAGAATCGTGTTTCCGGACCATTTTTGGAAGACCTATAACAAAATATATTGCTATATGATCCCATTTTTACACTGGGATAGGTAAAGATTGTAACATACCCACTGGTCTCTGATGCTCTTCTTTAACCTGCTAACAAGTTAAGCACCGTGAGACGAACTTGTCCACCTTCCTTTTCATGTTGCTCCACCAAAACTATGCCTTCAACACCTTATACATCTTCTGTATACCTGGGTGTACAACCCATCTTGAATGGTGATAAGCATGAAGGAGTTGTTCCTGAAAAACCATAGGTGCAACCATCCAATCTCTGAAACAAAAAACTGAACCCCCATCAAGTTTCCAGCCATCAATGGTCTCCCCACCATTGAGTTTTGAACTTATAACCAGACATTCTGCATCAGATGTTTGTGCTTCTTTGATCATCTTTACTAAGTCAAGAATAAGTGTAGCTGAAAAGAAAACAACAACATCACCTCGGGCTTCACATTCCACATGCATGTCGTCTAATACCGACATCAACTACCATTCGTCTTAAGCTTCTTTCACTACCTAAACCTATGACTTTCTACTCAACGCATCTTCCACCAAATACCATTTTCCTGGTGTGTACATCAAGACAATGTCAAAAATCTCGAGATACATCATCCACCTCCTTTTCATTAGATTCAAATTTCACTGTGAGAAAATGAGTTTCAAGATTTTTTGAACTGTAAACACAGTAAATTCCTAACCAAAGAGATAATGTCTCCATGTTTTTGATGTATTGACGACTACAGCCAACTCTATGTAATGTTTTGGGTAATTTTTCTCCTGCACATTCAACGGCCTTGAGCCATAAGCAACCACATGGTCTCCTTCTATAAGAACACCACCCAACCATATTCCTGAAGCATCACAATACACCACATACCCCTATCCTGATTCGGGAAAGATCAAGATGGGTGTGGATATAAGACGAACCTTCAGTTCCTAGAACGACTTCTGACATTCTTTTCTCCATTATAGTGGAGCATTATTCATATTCAGAGCTGTCATTGGTGATTCTAGTCATGAGAAATCATGCACAAAGAGTCAGTAGTAACCATCTAGACCAAGAATACTTCGTATCTCGAACACATTCTTCAGTGGTTGCCAAGAGATAACAACTTCTATCTTTTTAGGATAAACTGAAATTCCTTTCTCGGAAATGTCATGTCCAATAAAACGTACTTCCTGTATCCAAAAATCACACTTTGATAATTTGGCATACAAACGATGATCTCTCATGATTTGTAACACTTATTCCAGCTGCTCCTCATGATCAACCCTTGTATTTGAATATACCAAGATATCATCCACAAACACCACAACAAAAGAATCCAGATGTCATTGAAATATCTGAATCATCAAAGCCATGATGACCACTGGTGCATTCGTTATACCAAAAGGCATGACTACATATTCTTAGTGGCCATATCAACTTCTGAAAGCTGTATTTGGAATATCCTCATTCCAAACTTGCAATTTGTGATATCCTGATTGAAAGACAATCTTGGAGAACCACTGTGCTCCCTTTAATTTATCGAATAGATAATCAATGCATGGAAGTGGATATCTAATCATTATCGTAACTTGGTTAATCTTAGGATAATCAACACACATCTGAAGAGTTCCATCTTCCTTTTTCACGAACAAAAACGCTGCTGCCCATGTAGATGTACCTGGTTGAATGAAACACTTTATTTCCAGATCCCCTGATTTCATTTTCAATTCCCATAACTCCATTGGTGCCATCCTATAATACGGAAGGGAAATAGGACTGGTCCCCAGAAGGAGATCAATCGTAAACTCCACTTCCCTTAGAGAAGTTATCCCTGAAAAGTTATTGGGAAAGACATCGGGAAATTGATCCACAACAGCTAGAAAACTATTTTCCTCAATCTCTTCTGTTAATGTAAAAGTCAACAGTGCTAGTTGGTAAGAGATCGTTCCCACAATTGGTTCCAACAAGCTCTTTGAATCTTCCTTTACCATCCTCTCTCCTCTTAAGAGATGGTTGATGCTGTCCTTAGTCGTGAAACTAACTGTTATTGTATAACAGTCAATGTGATCCTTAACCATTTTCAACTAATCCATACCCAAGATTAAGTCATAGACATCCACGTCCAACATCAAGAAGTCCCATTTTAACTCAGCTCCATCAACAGTTATAGCACCTTCTCTACACATAAAGTCTTGACGTTCTCTTTAACCAAGAGAGGTTTTTAGTTTCAAAACAGAAGGCATCATTTCCAGTTTTAAACATAGAAAGTCAACTGTATGAGAATCAATGAAGGAATGGGATGCACCAATATCAAAGAGTACATGCACAAGGGTAGAATTCAAAAAATTGTACCTCTCACCGTAGATGGCCTAGACTGATCATCAACCATCATCTGCTCATCTCAATATAATTGCTTCATCACTACACTATTCTCCTTGTTTCCTTACTGAGATTTCCCTGGTTGAGGATTCATGGTATTTTTAGAATCACCATGGCTTGCTCTGTTATGTTGACGAGGCTTATTCTGCAGTCCACGTCCTGTCGAAGCATATGATGCTTGCGACGCCTGAGGAGTGTCACGCTCCCCCGACCTCAGTGCATTCCTACAATAGCTCTGTAGATGTCCCATCTTCTTGCAATTGTGACAAGATCTAGGTTCCACCATAAAATCTCAACTTTTTTGGTCAAGTGAACCACATTGAAAACAACCTACTTTGCACTAGGGTCGTGGAGGAAGGTTCACTGATCCAGCCGTCTGGTTCTGATTTCCACTTGAACCATGGAAATAGGTGTACCATTTTCTCTTCTTCCCAATGGTTGAGTTCCCATCCTTTCCCATATGTATCAACATGCCTCCTCCCATCGATCCCGAGATAACACATTCATCTACAGTTGCTTTGTTCACCATCTCTGTATAATCTATATTACAGAGCACCGAAATCTTCGATCGAATCTCATACCATAGTTTGGATTCGAAGATGCGTTCCTTCAACAATGCACTTACCACAACCTCTGGTGAAAAAATGGAATAAATTCATTAATTTATCTACATATTATGTGATAGAGAGACTCTATTGTTTCATGATGAAGAAGTCTTCCATTTTCTAGATCTTGAATGTGTGAGGATAGAATTGTTTGTTGAAAAATTCTTCAAAATCCTCCCATGTAAGGCCTTAATCCAATTTGGCCTGCATCGCTAAATCCCACCACTGACATGCATGATGCTCAGGGATATACGTCGCCAACTTGACCTTGAGCTCTAATAGTGTGCCGATGAAATTGAAGATACGATACATCCAACTTAGCTGCACCTCCGCCTTTTCGGGTTCAGCATCACCCCAAAAGTTCGGTGGATTCAGCTTCATGAAATAGATGGTATGATCCACAAGACTTGGTTCATTCCTCAAGTTCCCCGTATCCACAACATGAAAAGCCTGGACAATACTATGTACCAGATCTTGGTTCACACGTGGTTCTAGTGCAACCACATTTTTTGCAGCTTTTTCGGGTTGGTTTCGACGACGCCTACCAGGTGCCATTTTCTAAACCAACAACAAACTCTGTCAATCACACTCTCTAGCAACTGATGGATTAGAATTAAAATTCTATCACATAATCTATCAGAACATTGTTTATACAAAAAAACCTTTTTCCAGGTTCAATTTTTTTTGAAAACCTTTAGAATGCTTTTTGAAAATCAACCCATTTTCAAAATACACCAAATACATAGTTTTCAAAGTCTTTCACTTGAAAACAATTTCTCATACATTATGCATCCAGCTGAACCATGGTGGTAACGTCAACCAATATTCCACCTCTCCAACCTATTCCAGTATCTCAAAAGTTCCAATTTATCTAGGAGATAACTGGCCCTACTTTCCAAAATGACGATGTCCAAGCCCTAGAGAGATCCTCTAGAAGACATGATCACCCACAACGAATGACAATGTTCTTCAACGGTGATCTACATAAGATTTATGATGACTCTAAGCCGTCTCCATCCTCTTTCTAATCAACTGGATCTTCTCTATTGTCTCTTGGACAAGCATTGTCCCGACTAGTGAAGTTTCACCCCGTTTCCACCCAGCATAGTGGAGAACGACAAGGTCGCCCATACAATACTTCAAACGGAGCCATGCGTATCGAGGCTTGGTAGCTATTGTTGTATGATAACTACACTAAGGGAATATTATCCTCCCATGAGCCACCAAAATCCATTACATAATCCCTAAACATGTCTTCCAACAATTGTATCATCCGCTCAGATTACCCATCCGTCTGAGGATGATACACCGTGCTCATAGTCAACTGAGTTCCAGTGGCTTGCTGTAATGATTTCCAGAAACAAGATGTGAACCTCAGATCTCTATTTGAGACTATAGAAACAGGTACACCATCCCTCTTTACCACTTCTTGGATATAGATTTTTGAATGATCTTCCACCGTATGAGTTTCACGAATAGGGATAAAATGGGCCGACTTGGTTAGACGATCCACTATCACCCGAATAAAATCATGCTTCCAGACCATTCTTGGAAGACCAGTCACAAAATCCACTGCTATCAGATCCCATATCCACACTGGCATAGGTAAATATTATAACGTATCAGCTGGTCTCTGATGCTCTGCTTTAACCTGCAGACAAGTTAAGCACCGTGAGATGAACTCAACTAGATTCATATTCATGCGGCTCCACCAAAACTGCGCCTTCAACGCCTTATACCTCTTATGTGCACCTGGGTGTACATCCCATCATGAATGGTGATAAACATGTAGGATTTGTTCATAATAAACCATAGGTACAACCATCCAATCATTGACACACAAAACTATACCCTCGTCAAGTTTCCAGCCATCAATAGTCTCCCCACCATTGAGTTTTGAACATACAACCAGACATTTTGCATCAGATGTTTGTTCTTCTTTGATTATATTTACTATATCACGAACAAGTGCAGCTGAAAAGTGAACAACAACATAACCTCGGTATTTACATTCCACATGCAAGTAGGCTAAGAACGACATCAACTGCCATTAATCTGAAGCTTCTTTCGCTAACTGAACATATGACTTGCTACTCAATGCATCCACCACTGAATTCCCTTTTCCTGGTGTGTACATCAAGTCAAAGTCAATCATCTGAAGATAATCCATCCAACTCATTTTCCTTAGATTAAAAGCCCAATGTGAGAAAATGTATTGCAAGATTTTTTGATCCGTAAACACCGTAAATTTCTCACCAAATATATAATGTCTCCATGTTTTCAATGTAAGGACAACTGCAGCCAAATCCAAGTCATGTGTTGGGTAATTTTTATCATGCACCTTCAACTGCCTTGATCCATAAGCAACCACATGGTCTCCTTCAAGAGGAAATGAGGATTTTGGGCTTACTCCTAAGGAGGATGCCCAGATTTGAGAATTATGACTGGGGCTTATTCGTGGAAAGGAGTCCCAGTTTAATGAGTTCTCTCATCATAATGGATGAGGTTGAATGAATGAAATCTCAATCTTTAGTGACATAAAGATGTGTAATTCACTAGGTTTTGAGAGATATTCCATAGAATTCCTTTCAGATAAGGAAGTAAAATCATGAAATCATGCCATAAATGGCTTTGAAGAGTGTCTTGAAGACTGAATCTTGAATAGGAGAGGTGGAATGGCTTAAGAGGGATGAAATGGGCAAGAAGGGAACCCAAAAAGTTAGGGGCGTGCAAGTCCTGGCAGGCGCACAAGAACTGCATGGGCGCGAAAGTCCTGGTCACATAGGTATACCTGCACAACACAGGGGTACTTGCGTAATGGTTAACCAGCAGGGTAATACTTGAGCGACTCCTGGTTAAAGCCTTTAGAATCATCTTGAGGTTCTTCCAGAAGAAGGGCGCGCAAGTTATATTGAAGGAGTAAGGCGGCGTGCAAGTGTGGCCATTTCCCTTAAGGTATGTCCACTCAGGAACGCAAGTGTTGATGAGTTTCAACACTTAGGCCTTCCTCCCCATCTTTAGTTCTTCCGTTCTAGGTAAGAAGTTACATTAGAAGTGATTTGGATTCTTTGAGAAGAGACTAGGGCACTAGGAGATTAAATCTGAGTTTCTGGAAAAAATTACTCTCCTAATGGGGGGCCTACAGGGTCTATTTATAGGCTGAAGAAGACTCGGGAGGTTACCCTTTAGGGTGCGCAAGTCCCTTGCGCGACCATTAGGCGTCACGCAAGTGGACTTGCACGACCATGAAGGAACTTGCGCGACCAATGGGCAATGTTCTCTTTGTTCATCCCATTGTCGATTTTTTGATGTTTCTTAAATGGATGAATCAATTTGGACTAAGGTATTTCCCTTTTCCAAACTTTAGACTATGTGACGAAAAAGGAGTGTCAACAGTCGTGGAGGAAGGTTCACTGATCACGCCATCTAGTTCTGATTTCCACATGCACCGTGGAAATAGGTGTCCCTTTTTCTCCTGTTCCCAATAGTTGAGTTACCAGTATTTCCAATAGGTATCAACATGCATCCTCTCATAAATCTCAAGATAACACATTCCGCAATAGTCACTATGTTCACCATCTATGTATAATCTATAACACAGATCACCACAATCTTCGATCGAATATTCTGCCTTAGTCTCGATATGAAGATGCGTGCCTTCAACGACGGACTTTCCACAACCTCTTGTGAAAAAGGAACTAAATTCATGAATTTTTACACATACTCTATGACAGAGAGACACCGTTTTTTCAGGCTGTATAAGTTTGTTGTTTTTTGGATCTTGAACGCGTGAGGATAGAATTTTTTGTTGAAAAATTCTTCAAAATCCTCCCATGTAAGGCCTTCATCAAATTTAGCCTGCACCGCTAAATCCCACCACTGAAGTGCAAGATCCTCGAGCATATACGTCGCCAACTTGTCCTTGAGATCTGATGTTGTGCCGATGAAATTGATGATATGATTCATCCTACTTAGCCACACCTCCGCCTTTTCCGGTTCAACATCACCCCGAAAGTTCGGTGGATTCTGCATCATGAACTGGATGGTATAATCCACATGCCTTGGTTCATTCCTCCGATTCCCCATATCCACAACATGAAAATCCTGGACAATACTCTAAACCAGCTCTTGGTTCACCCTTGGTTCTATTACAACCACATTTTCCATATCTTCTTCGGGTGGGTTTCGACGACGCCTACCGGGTTCCATTTTCTAAACCAACAGAAAACTCTGTCAATCTCACTCTCTAGAAACTGATGGATTAGCATTGAAATTCTATCACATCGTCTATCAGAACATTGTTTTAAAAAAAAACCTTTTTCCATGTTTACACATTTTTTTAAACCATCAGATTGCTTTTTGAAAATCAATCCATTTTCAAAATACACCAAATACCCTGTTTTCAAAGCCTTTCAATTGAAAAAAACTTATGTCTTTTTTAAAAATTGGTACCATGCAGAAAATTCTTACTCATTTTTTACAATGACATATGCAATCCTAGTGGGAAGTCATTCCCATACAATTCATGTCATGCTCCCCTCATTTTCTAAACCCATGACAATGAGATTTCAAACATTCCATAAATGTATCAAAAAAAATTATGTACCCAATACCCTAGTAACTTGAAGTTCAGCATAAATGGGTTAGCTACGTCCTTTTATGCTATACATTTCCAGTTCCAACAATCTTAATCCTATCTAATATTTCAACCAAAGGAATAGACAAGAATGAATTTAAACTCCAAGACCAAGAACATTGATGACCACTTGTTAGGCGAGGACCAAACAAGCTGATACCATTTGTAATGACCCACCAATTCTCATTGGATTGAGAGTACAACATGTCATTACTAGGCCTTAAGAGACATCCCCAAGATGCCAAATGATGGAAATAAATTCCGAAGGGTTTCAAATATAAGTTGGGGTATGATTTACCCATTATGAAATAAACTGATAAACCAACCATAACAAAACATTCACTATATGATGCAAGAACAAAAGAAACAACCCACACATGCATTACCGAAAGAGAACTACACTGTTCCAAAAATCACTACATAACCAAACCAAAATTAGAGTACTAATCAAAAGACTAAAAAAATGACTCAAAACAATCCAATACACGCTCCATGACTCCACACCGAGCTCCATTCAGCAAGCACCACCACATCTCACAACCATCACCAGGAGAACTAGCAATGAGATGCTTTACCTTTACATATATCCCAGAATACGACATATGCAAAAGCACCAATGTGCCAAAGCAGGGGTGAGTATAAAACTCAGTAGGTTTTCCTCAATGACCTTCCTACCCATTCCACTAGGATAGAAGAGTTAGCCACATTTATATAATAATATTTATATAAAACATTTTCTCAAAAACTGGTTATAACTAAATATAAACAAGTCTCCGAAACCATTCATAACCAAAAAAATTCCTAGGGAAATTGACACCAATTTTCCAGCAAGTTAGTTTTCCAGAAAAATAACCAAACATGCTTTATAACCATTTCACAATGGCACTTTTTGGCATACCCAATCACTTCCACAAACCCACACAACCAACCATGCATGCTATCTAGAAGAGCGGAGAAACCCTAACACCTATCCATCCCAACCATGATGGGGGATACTTATTACCCTTATCCAACTGAAATTCACAAGAATTCTTGACGGGGGAGAGATATATCCCTTATCCATCCCAACACTGATGGGGGAGTCCCCTGACCCTTATCCATCCTGAATACAATATGATTGTCCGATGGGGGAGAGTCCAAACCCTTATCCATACCAACACTGATAGAGGAGACTCTTAACCCTTATCTGTCCCAGATGCCTATGAACACCCACATCCATCATGTCAAAAACCAAGTGTGTTCAACCAATTCAAACCATTTCAATTCTTACCCATTTCAATTCCAAATCATTTCAATAAAAACCCCTTTTTATTGGAAACCAAATCCATCCACGTCATTTCAGTCTCAATCCATTTCAAAAAAACAACCTTTTAATTGAAACCCCATTTTTCATGAAACCATGAAGAATTTCAGAAAATCCATAATTTAAAATCAAGATTTTAAATTCAACACGCCAAATCACTTTTCACAACAATTCACCAAGATTTCACAATCTCATCAAAACCATAAATCACCACTAATGAAGATTTATTCTAGGTTTCTCACAATCAAATCCATTCAAATAAACCAATTTCAATCTAAGCCAATCAATTCTAACAAGAGGAGTTGAGATTGAATCCTCCTACATCAAAGGAATTGACGAAAACCCTAATAAATAGAGAATGCAGAAGAAAACTGGGATGATTCGCTAAGGATCCTCCTTATATCTCTTCTCCTAACACAACCAAGACCCAAACTCACCATATTTGGCATCCACCCAATTAGATATACCCATAAAGAGAGTTGATCTAAGAAATCGAGAGAATAGGAGAAGTTGATCTTTTTAGATCTAAGAAACCAAACAAGAACGATCACATACCTCAAGAATCGAGCTTCGATTTGTCAAGAGAGGCCTTCATATCACCTCCGGAACGATGGGAGAGCCCTCCTTGACCTTAGAAGAACCAAAATCACGAGTTAGGGCCTCTTATGAGAGAAAACGAGCCACATAGAGGGAAAAACACGTGAGATACACTTTTATAGGATCTCGTTTATGTGGCCGCCCGGTTAGTTCTCACGGTTTGACAAACCGTGCGCTAATTGTGCATTAGCTACTACCTCGGCTACCCTTCTCGCACGATTTGGCTGCACAGTTAGACAAACCATGCGCCGCCCATACAGAAGCTACGGCCTCCCAGACCAAGTATGCACGGTTCGGCCACACGGTTTCGAAAAACCGTGCGCCCCCTGTGCGACTTCCCCTTTTTCCCCCAAACCCATTCCAAGTTCTCCCGAATCCCCCATTCATTACCCTTAACTTTATAACCATTAAAAGCATCCAGAAAGGGTTACACACTAGAAACCGAGGGTACTACATAAATTACAAGTATTCATGGACTAATGTGATCTTTCCTTTTTTCCATCCCTTACTGAGCTTTTGTGCGCGTCCCAAGTTTATAGATGTTTTTTCACAGGTTAATAGATGTGTAAGGAAAGCAAGTAAGACATTTTAAATGTTGAGGAATTGTCAGGGAATCTTGTTTTACATTTTAATGTTTTATATTTTGAAAAAATGGAAACTGTTTTAATGGTATCCACTCTATTATAATGTGTAATGTTATGAATGTATTGTCCTAATTATCTAAATCTCTAAACATGAAAAGATATTCAATATAAAAGGAAGTTTTTTTTGACTAAATTCATGATTATGTATGTGATAAGGTCGGTTCCTTATACATAGTCTACTCTTTCCCATATTTTTTTGTAATTTTCTTCTATTACAAATATTTGAACCATTTATAATTTGGTTTGTGGGTCTCATATGAATTATCAATTCCATTATTATGAACTCGGTTCATATAATGATATTCATGAAGAAATCTTATTTCAGCATATAGCTGTTTGTATAATTTTTTATCTTTATCTGTAATATCATTTTTCATTTTGGTATAACGTGTGGTCACTCAGACCTATAGTGTAATTGACTTAAGCATAATAAAATAGATTTTTTTTCTTTTAGGGAATTTTTTTCTGGAATTTAGAATTCTATTTTTAAATATAAATCCCAAATCAATGGACCAAATGTTTTTAAATCCTTTAATTAAAGAAATGGAAAATATTGTATAAAACCTGAGGCATTCCCTAAATTGAATTGTGACCTAGAAATTTAAATTCAAATTCAATGTGATGAACCATATGATGAATTCATATGATTATGGTAGGTTTTCATGGTTTTGGGAAATATTAGTATAAGTTAAAACCAATCATTTGTGATTTACCCACATGAAAATGGTAGATTGAATATTAAACATAAAAATTGGTATTAAATTTAGTAAAAATTTAGAAATGAATGTAATTTTTAAATTTCTAAACCATGATGATTTTTTTAAATGGGTTTTTGGTTAAGGAACTACCTCCTCAGTTTGTTGACATTATTGAGATGGTTTCTCGAAAGCGTTCCATATTATTAGGTGCTAATATTGATGATACCATTGTAGGTAAGGATTCAATTCCCCTAGGTACTAAAATTGATTATATGGTTCTAAGTTCATTTTCATTACAACCCTTGGGTGTTTAGTACGATTTTATTATATGTAAGGCCTCAATTCCCTTTAGTGTGTAAATTAGTGTTCTTCTAGTTGATAGGGTCCCCAGTACCCCTTATTGTGGTTTTTTAAGTAACAGTAACTAGGAGGGTTGATATTCCCTCCAAACCGTAGGTCATCATGTTTGAATACATATGGATATAGCTAAAGGCGTTATATTTAATCCTATATTTCAACATAAAACTAAATGATCAATGAGGGTATTCTTATTTATGAATTTATCTATAGAGTATTTCACAATGGCATACACATTGAATGTCAATATATATTTAGATATACAATTGGTGGTGTCCAAATAAGTTTCACTCAGACTATAATCTAGACAGATTGGATACCTGAGAAAAAATCGTTGTTATATTTCATGAAAATGAAAATTGAACATTAAATATTATAAAATAATTTATCTATGATTGATTATGTCAGATAGTACTAGGTCAAAACTCAAGATTATTTTTTTATTCGATATATTGAGATTATTTTCATTGTTTTAGGGAAATGATGTATATGATCATGGAAAAACAATTACTTTCTATGATTTACTTGTATGGAATGTAAATAATTCATTTTGATATAACCTGTGTTTATATATATATATACATATATTTAACTAGTAATGATGTATGCAAATTCACATTTATTTGGATGACTATTATATTAGTTACTTATGATGCTGATTATATATTTCTAATATAAGGTGTATAGAATCACCCACATTATTATGACACCATCACAATTATTTGGTGTCATATGACATATGGAAAATTGTGCCTAAATACATGTGATTATTCAATCAATAAAATAGGGAGATATATGTTTCTATACATTAATGTTCTCCAATAATTTATTTCTATAGAATATTTTATGTTTTCATGTTATGTGATTCTTATTTTCATATCCCCTCAAGTGATATTACTTAGAGAGTATATATTTTTAACTTTAATCTTCCTACATTGAATTTAAAATCCCTATTTATGCAACTTAAATTTAGATAATTCATCATATATATCCATATATGTTTTCTGTAAATTTATTCTAATAAAAATGATCAATCATATTTTGTGTCCTGAAATTTTGATATTCCTATTTATCTTCATTATTCCCCACCACTAGGATAATTAGTCTCATAAATTTCATCTATTTTTTTGTCTTATTTTAGTGATATGAAATAAATCTAAAATTATTTAGGAACAAAAAATAATAATTTAAAAAAAAATTAATTGTTAAAACTAGGGGACCAATGTATTCATGCTAATTAAAAAATTACACCTAATTCAAACTAATTTTTATCTTATTTTTTGAGGAATAATTTCCCATTAACATAAGGTTTCTTTCGATTATCAGGAGAATACTTCCTCATATCCGATTATATTTTAAAAATAAAATAAATATAATTATGTTTATCAGTTTCCTCTAGTTCTTCTGTTGTGGTAGTATGTATATAATCTGAATATTGAGTTCCAATAAAACTAATACTACCCTATAAAATACCTTTTGTGATTTATAATCCCTAGGATCTTTATTTTATGATTTTTTACATATATGGAATATTATCTTTGGTTAAACATAATTTAGAATTTATTAAAAATGAGATTCATCATAATATATATTTTAACCAACAACTCTAATAAAAAATCCATATTTTTAATGTATGAGTTGTTTTTATTTCAAATGCATATACATCCATTAATAAATACCTATAATGTTATATCAGGTGTCTAATTTAGGGACCAATTAGTTTTATAATGTACTTAATAATTTTCTTATTTATTAAAAAATGTTCCAGAATCATATGAAAGTTCTCAAGTATGATCAACATTCCATAGTAATTCTTAGATGGTGGTTGTGGTATTTTTTTAGTTAACATTTAATTTATGAATTAACTAAAAAATATTTATAGAAATTTAAGGTTTAAAAAATTCATACTATTCATTCATGTTTACTTCAAGTAGATCTCCTAAATGAAGTTCAATTGTATTAAAAAATTATTAATTATGATAATTAATCCTTGGATGAAATGATTTTAGATTAACTTGAAATGAATCATTTAAATGATCTTTTAAGTCAACATGATCCTTCCTAGAATTATTGTACATAATATTAATCATCTGATTTATTTTTTATAATCCAAATGGATTTCAAAATTATCACCAAACCATAGTTCTTAGATAATGAAATTTATCACTCTTATATAATGGATTTACATTACATATCATGGTCCTTTTTTGATAATATTAATTTTCATGGGCTTATACTATCTAATAAATTCTTCACCTATGTTACTTTAACCCATTTACACTAATTGAATAATGCATCATCTTCATCACTTATTTTTATGAAATAAAAACATCAATTATTTTAATGTTTTAGGTATCTAGAATCTAACATAATTAAGTCATGTTTCTTTAGGAATAAAATCACTTTCTCTCATCATACATTTCTCTTCTGAGATCATGTAAAATACTTTAAAATTTTTATTATGAAAAATGGTAAAATTTACTCCAAAATTTACTCAATATATAATATATAATTTTTTTAAACATTTATTTAGCCAAATGGAATATGGATTAAAGAGTATTGGAGACATGATTTTATGGGATGAGAACTTTTGTTCATTCCTTTTGAAATAATCACATTTTCATTGAAAAGATATTCAATTATTTTATTATGTGTATACAAATCCACTTCAATTTAATTTTTCTCATTTTGGATACATCTTTTAGAATAAAATTTTGAATAGCCTCTCCCATTACAAATGAATTTGAATCATGTGATATTAACCATATCCATTCCTCCACCTCCTTGAAATATGTGAAGAATAAAAAATTTATCTCTTTCTCTACCGATACCATAATAGGGAATTAATGTAATTCTATGAATACATATTTAACTAATAAGTCAGACTCTTATTTTTATAGTCTATATTGAATTTGTATGGACCCCACATGATGTTGAAATATATCATATTCCCTATATTCTGGTGACAACCTCATGTTTTGTTGATTACCCTTACATAATGTAACTATATATCCTTAAACCAGGTTAAATAGTCATTATTTTTTACCATATTATAATGGGGTTAGAGGCCATTGTTTATCCTCACAAGGGATTGGTTTTGTTCTCTTTCCATTGTTGAAGTGTGTTATCTTTTATTTAAAGTGTGTAGAACGTCAATAGTGGAAGTCCATTTTATGAAATTCAAGGTAAATATTTTTAGGTTAAATACAAATTTGACATGATATAATTATTCAAGTAGTTATATATTAGATTTATAAATCATTTGTGAAATTAATATTTCTGTCATTTTTATTTTTTTCCTATTTTTATAAATTTTTCTACAAAATGTATAAAAATGAGTTAGTCAGATTCAACTATCCAGAAAATAGTCCCAATTTTGAAATTAAATTTTTTTTATAATGAATAGTAGGTATATAAATACCGAATGGTTTCAGAAACATGTACAAGGTGGTTAGTCTGTAGATTCAACATTTTTTATAATAATCAAACACTAACACTTGTTTGTGGATTCTTTATGTGTAAACATGAAAGAATAAATAATTGTTTTTGTTGTTAATCCATTATGTGTTTATGGACGTGGTTTAGAAATATGTGGTAACATTCTACAACATGAGGACCAATCAAATGAGTGATATTTTGAAAAATTTGGTTAATGATTCACCATGTATATCTTAAATAGCCAATTAACCAAAATAGGTGTATTAGAAACATAACAAAATAAAATGAATTCACTATATATATATATATATATATATCCAATTCTATATTACGCATATCAATATTCTTAATAAGTATTCCCTTGTCCTTGTTATTTATATATAACAAAGTATATATATCCGGATTAGGTCTACATAATAGACACATAACTCTAATAAATTTGGTATGAATTTTGATTATTTAGGTTTTTGGATTGAGATTTTGATCTCTTTTCCATATCTTATACCTTTGATCACTAATTGATATTAAATCAATATGATAAATTGGGAAATAATCATGGGTAACACAACATATTTTCTCTTAAATGCATGTTGTTTTGTAAATAGGCACATTCACATTATTCCCTAAAAACATAATCCGCAAAGCATGATTAAAATAATCTAAATCTAGTGATTAATAAGATATATTGAGGTATTCTGAATTAAATCCTTTAATCCAAGGTACATTTCACCCAATTTATAATGTTCTTGTTAATGGATAAATAAATAATTGGATGAGAGAATAAAAGAGAATTAAATTGATGTAGAATAGATAATGGGATTAGTGATCATTATGGGGTAAGAGAACATATTGAATATTACAATACAATATTGGGGAAATACTATTGGAAAGGGGTGGAATTCAATTTCCATATCCATTTTAATTTTTATAGAAGTAGAATTATATCGAGTTATGATCTTGATTGAGATGAATGCATGATGATATAAGGATGTTTATGTTGGGCCTAAATGAGAAATTAGAAATTGGAATATGTGGATTAATGGTATAGAAACACTTTATAAATGTGTTAATGTAATAATTTTATCAATGATATAGTCGCACTTTATCACTGATTATACCATCTTATATTCGTTCCCATGATAATTTCTTATCTAATGAATGAGTTTACCTAAGAATCATTAAAAATTATCTTATTTGTTAAAATAGAAATGATTTCAATTATTTTTTTACATTATGCATTTTACCCATTCATAAAAAAGTACTCACTAAGTGCATGGATCTGTATGATAATTCCCTCATTAATTTCTTTTGACCTTAATAAGTTTTATTCTATTGAGTTTTGGTTTTTTTCCTCCAGAAACCTATTTATCCATTTAGTTTTCCCAAGTCTACGTTGGGACGTGAGAATCCATCAGCCAACACAAATATTACATTGATTTGATTACTTACTCATATAAACATAATGGCTCTTATGGGATCATGATTCAATTAGAATACACTATGATATAATATACCAGTGTGGTCTTATTAACATGGATTCTCAATATTTTCTAACTTTTAATAGTTTAATAGACATTATCATATAAACATGTTTAGTTATAGATGATCATCAAATGTTAAATTGTATTTTTAGTTGGTGACAAGGGAATTCCAATTCCCATTTCTCAAAAATATATCTGAAGTAGAAAATATATTTAATCCATTGATGGGATTCAAAATTTCAGGTGAATATAAGATATCCACATATCACTGATGCTGGTAATGAAACATCAAATTACAATTTATGGGGATCCTAATTCATTGTGAATAATATAGATATCAGTAGAGGTTTCATATTTTTATAGACTACCTAATACTAATAATTATCCTTGAGTGAGGCATGATCATTATCATTAAATTAGAACATTTTTTGATTTAAAATTCCAAAATAATCACTAGTATTTTAATGTGGGATCATTAATAACAATTGCGGGTCTCTCCCCATAACCATTGTGTGGTATTTATATTGTGTGTGCCTGCCCCATCAATAATGATATTCTATTATGCATATATAGGACCAGTTTAAGACTATTGAATTCTATATTTGACCATGATATTCCTTGGATAGTGCATGAGGACCCCTTCACATGGTTTCCCATGATATGGATTTTTATTCATCAGTAAAATTCATTTATTCCATGATCCATGATTTATATATTCTAAATATAAATTTATAGAATATAAAACCTTATCTTAACCTATGAAACAAAGGATAACTATTTCTTATAGGATAGAAAAAATATTTTCAAGAGATTTTAATTTTTAATTGATTTACATTATGAAATTTCAAAATTTTATTATTAATCAAATGATTCAAAAAAATAAAGAAATAAATTTCTTATTTCAAATAACTCTAAAAATAATAAATACACACATATATATATATTTGTGTGTGTGGGGGAATTTTAAATTAAAATAAAAAAAATAATACAGAGTCTTTTAGGTCAGTTTCATCACCAACATAGTTACTATTTTATTGAGGATTGATATGGTTTTAAAAAAATATATTTGAGGATGTTTGGACTTCAAAATGTCATTTATATGTGGTCAATTTCATCACCAGCATAGATCATAATGTTGTATCACTGAAGAGGAAGAGGAAGATGAACATAACATAATTTAGAGTCATGCATGCTTGGATTGTTATTTATCCACATTATCAATATAATTATTTTTCTTATATTACACAACATGTGTGATCTCCCGCCATAAAAATATTATGTAATTAGTTTGAATAGTAGAAAAAAAATTTACATATCGTTTTAAATGTTCATTAGTGACTCCTTTTCCAAACGAGTGTCGATAAATATTTCTATTGATTTTTTTGATTAAATGGGTGGTTTAACTTAATATTCATAGGAAATGTGTGTGGTAGAAAATATCATATAAGGGGGTTTTAATAGAAAATTAGTTATTTAATGAAGTGGATTTATAATTTCATAGTATAATGAATAATGGGGTTTCTAAAAATTATTATGACCTAGATTTCATTCAATGACCCTTAGTATGTAATGAGGGAATGTACTACCTTTTCAACATGAATTAAAAATATGGATTTGACTAGAAAATTAATGGACTGAAATAAGGGACTATTTAGATACGTTTTTATCAATTTTACCTCAGATATGAAATGAATAATGTTATTTCATTTGTATGATTCTTTATTTAATTAATTATATTAATTGTAGAATCAGTTATATTGACTTTTATGATGTTGTATGATTTTATAAGAGCTATTATGTAAGAATAAATTTCGATTCTCTTACAATTTACTTTTAGAGTATGACCAAATTAATTATTTAATAGATTATGATATTCATTGATACTTTAGTATCGAATGAGTATCAATTAAGTTATTTAGTATTAGACATTGGTAATTTTTTAATAATCCAATTCTGTATCATTCTCTTATTAGTTCCTAAAGGAGAGAAAAACAATTATTGTCCAAGATTAATATGTGACAGAGTTGATGATTTGTTTTCTAATAGATTAATCTCAATTGATGTTATATATATCATGTTATAATAAAATCCAAGTCATTTATCTAGACATGGGTTAATGGATGAATGAAAAATCCTTTTTAAAACATATTTTAGGATGATTTCCCAATCATATTCACCCAAAACTATACCATTTGTGAGATTTAGTTACAGTTACCATAGCTAGAGAGACATCATAATTATGTGACTGACCAAAGTGTTGTATATCAATACCTATAATAGGTATCATCATATATGGCCTATAGACTCAATTATTATATTAAAAAGTTTAATCTATATTGGTTATGAATTCATGCTCATTGTTTTTTTCAATTGTATGTCATCTCTCTCTCTCTTTATGTTTCCCCTCCCCATTGGAATATAGATACAATGCATTAGGATGACATGTGTTCAGTGACTGATCTATATGTCACTACTAAATAATTTATTCATCATTTCTTGTTATTTATTTTTTTATTTTTATATTTTTTAAGGGTTAGTCAATATATCGATTGGCCATTAGAGGATTAAATGAATGATTTTGTGGATATGGTGAGATAATTATGGGAGAAAGATATTATTAGATTACAGTGGTTTTATATGAATAATTTTTTGTGAGGGTATGGATATTTTTTATTAATGTAAATAATATTCTCTCCTATATTTGTTAGTACTATTGTGAGTTATCATCTTATGTCTCACAATTAACCTTGAAATCATTGGTTTGATCCAAATACGTATTTTTGATATCTTCTTTTGGGTGTGTATTTAATTGAAACCTAAATTCCATTATATATTAATGTTTTCATGAATCTATACTAGAATATTTAATGAATAAGGGTTTCGTTGTGAGTATAATAATCTAACTAGGTGTTTTAGACATACCCCTTAATCATGAACAAGACATGGGCATTGACATTCATGGGTAGACAATCATTTTTTAATTTGTATCTGATTTTAGATATAGAAACACTCGTTAGGTATAATAGGATGTTTTATAATATGTATTTGGTAGGAATATTTAGATGAGTTGGGTGGAAGACCATTTTTTTATTTTTCGGTTATTTTATAACATATATCTCAACTGATATGGAAATTTTGTTTATAAATATTATTATATTTTTCCATATATCTTATTATGGTGATCTATTTTATTTGATTCATGAAATAGAAAATTCAAATTCATTGTATTGTAGGGTTAAACTTCAATGTTGGATACATGTTTACATCTCTTGGATTTTGGGATGTTTATTATAAAAATTGGATATGGTTAATTAATTATAAATTCTAAAATTACACTAATAATATAAATTCTTGTGTATTATTACCCTATGGAATTTTAGGCCATACGTACTATGATAAATAATATCATTTATATAAAGATAATATATTGGTCCAATGGTGTCACTGGATCAATCACTATTTGGGAGTTTTGGGAGATGAAAGTAAATTATACATCACAAAATTCAAATAATTTATTATAATAAGACAATATGATGACCTATACTGATATCATTAGAAACTATTTTTCTTTTTTATAGATTGTCCTAAAATTTATCCCATCATGTGTGTTGTGGGTAATCTATTTTTCTACCTACATATTTATAACTAGACCTGAAATCTACAAATAAATATTTCCAATCATTTTCACATTAATGAATATTGTATCCCTGGTAATACTAACTCCAACCAATCCTATTCATAAATCTAAATATAAATGGTCATAAATAATTCCAAAATTATCAATGAATCATAAATCAAATTATAGGACCCAATGAATCCTTCTCCTTTCACTCATATTAGTTAACTATATTTCACCATACACACTACGTCATGAATTTTAAGGATAATATATTAATATCATCAAAACCCCCCAATGAAAAAAATTATAATACATTGTTTGCACCACATCCAACCATGTTATTTTAGAAGAAAAAATCACATAAAGGTAATTTACTAGAAGTGGTGTCTCTATTTGTAGTGAATTAAAAATAAACCATCATGTAACTTATTATATTTCATCATTTCCATTCCCAAAATGGAAAATACCTTTGAAAAATATTCCCCCAAAAGGATTGGTTCACCAATAACACATAACTGTTGATATTTCCCCATAAATGGATGAATTATATTAGAAACTTATTATGTTCATTCCATTTATTTTAAAATATCATATTGCCTTCATTGTTTCCAATTTCAGGGTAGCACATCATGTTCTTTAGTAATGATAACCATCAATGACTATGTCATTTTGGAATAATACTCAATGTGTTCATTACCGATCATAAAACTTTTACTCCTCTCTCAATTCTTGTGGGAATAAACATTGTAACTTTCCCATAAAACAAAATCATTTTCATTTGCAGAACATATTTTTTTGGAAAAAAAATATAATGGAAAATATATGGACCACCTAATTTTTTTCTTCTATTACATAATATAAATCATAAGAAGAATCATTTCTAAAATGAATCAATAACCAAACATTTCAAAACTCACGAATTTATGGATTTATAGTAAATATTTCCATAAAAATGTGAGGAAAACAAAATATAATGGAATATAAGGTTATACTTAACAAAAAAAAATTAAAAAAAATTAACAACATTCGATATCCATCTCCTATTAGAATAAAATAATATTTTAATTGGACAAAAGGAAGGGATAGGTGGTATGGGATTTGGGATCATTTGAGGGATATATTGGAAAGATGAATTTATTTCCATATTAATCTTTTCTAAAACCATCATCAAGGGGTCCATGGTTATCTTTTGATCCCCAAACAATTACCTGATGGCTACTGGATACCCATCCAAGAGAAAATCGTCTTTCATTGATCTACCAAAATCCTAATGAAATCCACTTACAAAATACATACTATAAGATACATATAATCTTTGTATTATAATGTATCTCATATAGAATATGTAGTCCACAATCAACCATATATCACTAGAAAATATAAACCTATACTGAAATCATTAATTTCTAATAGAATCAAACAACTAATGAAACAAGTTGAATTTTTTTTGAAATAATATTTTCCCCAAAATTCCAGTGAAATTAAATGTATAGGGAAATATTAATTACTATTTAAAAGGGTTAATTATACATATATATAAATATAATAAAGATGATTATAAACTTCTCAGAAATATAGAATCATATCTAGTGTTTCCTTCACGATACTTTTCATAATGGTATGTCAGAATCCATATGTTTTAGTGTCCATGCCTTTTATACCATATAGATGAATTTATTCATTTAATCCAATACATTAAATTTTTTAGGATGATAATACTTCTATGTTATTCATGTACATATATTCAAATAAATTTTATTATAATATAAAATATCCTCTATAATTACTAATGAACCATTTATAATTATCAAAGAAAATTTTAAATCCATAAATATAATATTTTATTATTTTAATGATGTAACAACCTGATATGTAGGAAGAATTATTATGATAAAATATTTCCAAAACATTTTAAAATTCGGTGTTTAATGTGTTGGAGTTGATTATAAGATCTCAAAATATTATTTTAATAAGTTATATGTTGCTTAAGGGTTGTATATTTTCTTGGAGGAACACTAGTGGGCGTCTGGTGGTCTCATATTGAGAACCCGATGGGCATGCAA
The DNA here is from genome assembly GCA_963277665.1 of Viscum album. Lineage (NCBI taxonomy): Eukaryota > Viridiplantae > Streptophyta > Magnoliopsida > Santalales > Viscaceae > Viscum > Viscum album. Next base: position 741,611,638 of record OY728137.1, read on the forward strand.
GTGATGGGGTACTATTGTGAAATATAGTGATATGTAAGTGATGTTTGACCAATTATATAGTGGGTACATGAAATATTTTAAAAAAAAATTATAATACAAAATAAATTTTGTACTTTTATTAAAATTATATCCTCATATAATTAGTTTACTACAATAAATCAATAACCTCAACTCTCCCTAACTCATTTTTGTCATATATGAAGTAGAATTTCATTATTGGGGATTTATGAGTAGTCTATCAAAGGATATTTCCCCAAGTAAGGTACATTTTTCACATTTTATGATCCCAACCTTTTCTGGTGAATTCTGGAGTTCATTTATAGGAAAACTTATACCATTTTTGATATAAATTTTCTGTGTTTTATATTGCAAATAGTTTTGTTGAATTAGGATGTTTTTAAGTCGGTTTGGGAAGTTCATGGTTGGCATATTGTTTCCCAAAACCATGCGACCAACCCCAAAAAAACCCTACAACCTCATTCCTAGATGGATTTCATGGTTAAAAAATGTTTTATCAAACAATAATCCCTTTTATCTGTAACTATTCGCCCCTATTGTAGAGGCACATAGTTATGGGTCACAGTTTTGAAAAATGTGCTCCCAAACCCTAAAACGGTTCATATAATATTCTTATCCCACAAAAAATATAAAAAACTCGTGAACCCCCCCAAATATACCCATAATCACCAAAACTCATAAAAAATCATTCCAATGTTTTTTGAATCCTATTGGATGATTAAAAGGCTTTACAATCACCATTCATGAAGAATAGAAGATTGGAATGAATAATCTGCACCTCTACCGATAATATATTCTCATCTCAATTGGTTTTCTGCCTCTCTCAATCATTTAATAATATTTTGAATGTAATATATTTCCCATTGGGGATGGATTAGATCTTTTTTTATGAACGATATAACTCCATTTAATATTAAGTATTGGTGTTGGATATATATCTCATTCTTCATTTTTCAATTGAATTATCCTCTTAAATTTGGGGATTTCCGTTGGCAAGCATCTATCAAATGATCATGAGGATGGGGGTATAAATTAAAAATATTATATTATTGATTTAATTACTTGTATGTAATTTTGAAATTTTAAATAACAATGATCAGGAAACCACATCAATGACTAAATTTATTTAATTTAAAGACAATTTTAAAATAAATTATGATTCTCTATTTGATATGTGATATCCATTAGGGAATGTTCATACTACAGAATGGGATGAAGTATGTATTCATGGGTTGGGTGTTTGAGTGAACCCTATAAATTATGTGTTTAATTAATATTTAATGAATATTTATAACTATTTACATTATGAGTATTACCTTATTTTTTATACAATAGAATACATTGTTATTGACTAGATAATATTTTTGACATCATTGGTTGTGTCCTACTATGTTTTACTGAGATCCTACATGGGATGCATGATTGGTAGCTGAGTAAACTACTTTTTTGTATGCATGGATAATGAAATTAGACGTATGTTAGTTGGTTGGTTGGGGATGGATTGTGTATGAGGTAATTGTGCATGGTTTGATCACATTATTTATTCAATATAGTTTAATGAAATATACCTAGAGAAGGTTGTGAAGATTCTTTCTGATATGACACAAAAGTTTCAATTGTAGAACTCTACAAAATTCATTAAAGAGGGTGGACCAAAGGAAAATATTTTCTGGATTGAGTCTATCTTGAAAACACCTAGACACATAGATTCTTCTGTTGAGAAGTGAGTCGAGGTAAAATCTTACAGGTTGTGATTATCAATGACGCCATAATGGGACATCCAAACATTGAATGGAAAACTAATTTTTTTTATTAGAATGACATCAAAGAGAAGTTCTTGGGTCACTTTTTCAAGAATATACGATATAAGATATGGAAATAGTGTTTTTGAGGTTTCACTAGGGGATTATGTCTGTGATGGGATATGCTGGTGACCTTATTGACATGTATCACTTGTCTTCTAAATTTGAAAGGGATGCGATAGCTATAACAAGACAATTTTAAGATGAAAATAAATTTGATATTATGTACTAGGTTAACATATTTAAGTTAATTATTTTTTTGAGGTATTGTATAAGGATATCATGTATGAGGGGAAAATGAAGGATTATTCCAGTGGAGGACATGTGGGTTTTGCTGGATGATCAAGTAGTGCATATTAGGATGGTAAGAATTTTCACTATGATAATGTTGATAACATTCATGAAAGAAGAGTGAACAAAGGGAGAGTATTACTTACATTAAATTAAATTATAGCGCTCTTCCACTGGTGTGGTAGGCCTGGTATGTTTTTATACATATTCCTCAACCACCAATTCAGTTCCATTCTGGTGGAAGGATAAGACACATACACAAGTTCTGAAGGATGACACAAAATATCATTAATTATGTAGGTGTTAAGAATAACAAGAGTGCTGGATGAGGGATTTAAACCCCATATCAGTCTGTTAGTAAGAGATATACTAGATGTGGTAGATGAGACCATGGATGAGGTGATTATAGGAATGATTTCTCATTTTAGAAGAGTGTTGTAGCTCAAGGGACTATAACTACATCACAGATTAGAGTGGTAGGAAAATTCCATGATGTTCAGCCTACACATGTGGATAGTGAGGCTAGTATATAAACAGATTCTTATATACTTGTTGAATCATCAATTCATTTTATTCCCTTATTTGATTTTGGATCCTCTCATTATTTTATATTTGTAAAACTTCTAAATGGGTTGAGTCTCATTGTGGAGTTTGGGAGTGGGTTGATGATGATTTTTATACCATTGGCAGTATTGTTAAGGAAAATATATTTATGAAATGGGTTTTATATCATGGTAAGGGAGTATATTTTTAAATGGGATCTATAAATACATAACATGTCACGTTTTAACCTAATTAATGGTGAATACTTTTTAGTAGTGTACCAAGACAATATAGATTGTAACCATAGGGTAATGAAATTTATCTCTCCTTAGGCTAACAATTATTTTTATCATGGATAGAGGGATATCTCAATGGGGTATGATGTCCCAATTCATAAATAATAGTTTAAGATCACTAACCAGGTTTCAATTCTGTTATATGATGACCGAGGCTTGATGAATGAAGTCTTTGTACTTGAAGTGGATAGGTTTTAGGATGTTTTTCCTATGGAATTATTAGTGAAACCTCCTAATATACATGTGGAATTCACAATTTATCACATTCTTGGAAATGATTCCATTAATATTTTAGAATACAGAATAGAACCAATAGAGATTCAATGGATTAAGACTCAACATGAAGTGATGATAGATAATGGGTTAGTTAATCCGTGTATGATTCCTTAGGGTTTTTCAGTTTGATTTTCAATGAAGGTAGACATAATTATGTGTTGGATTTAGGATTACCAGAAGTTGAACCAGATGCAAGTGATAAACCAATATCCTCTTCTACATACCTATGAATTATTTTTCTTGTTGGTAGGAGCTTGTGTTTTCTCCCAAATTAAAATGATATTGGGGTATCATAAGTTGAGATTTATACCTTATAATATACCAAAAATAGAATTCAAATAATGAATGACCTTTATAAATTCACCATTATAGTATTTTTGTTGATAAACGCCCATGCTGTGTTTATGGCCATGATGATCAGAATCGTCAACCGGTACCTAGATCATTTTGTGGGTGTTTTTATGGATGATATCATGTTGTACCCTAAGACTCATGGAGATCATTCCCAATAACTTGACAACAACATGTACACACAAATAATGAATCATCAATACCCCAAGCTCTGAAAGGGGAATTTCAATATCGATCTTATAAATTTTATGGGGCACATCATCATAGAGGAAGGTGTGTCTCTGGACCCTATGGAAATCTAGTCAGTGGTTTCTTGGGAGAATCACAACAATATTTTAAGCATCTTTATATTTCTACGGTTAGTCGGCTGCTATTGGAGGTTCATCTAAGAATTTTTACACTTGGATGCACAAATTTTAGTCATGACCAATAGGGGTGTAATGTTTTAATGGTCTAGTTTATGTGAGGTTAATTTCAATGAATTAAAGAGGTTGTTGAATACCACTCTGATTGTTATCCAAGAAAATCCACAAATGAGTATTTATTTTTTTATGATGCCCCATGAATAAGACTTGGAGCAGTGTTAATGTAGAGAGACCCAATTCTTAGATATGGGTTAAGGTTGTTAGAGTAAAAAATGTAATTAACAAATCCACATCCTCGATTATACTATAGTGTTTTATGATTTTAAGTATTGGTGGCATTACCTATTGGGTGAAAAGTTTACTGTGTATACTGATCACAAGATATTTATGTATTTATTTTAGAATGAGACATGAATATTAGGTAGTGGTGATGGGTTGGGTTACTATATGAATTTGAATTTGATCTATAATTTTCATCTGGGATGGGAAATAATGTCGGTGATGCGTTGTGATGTAAAACATATACACAGAAAATTAAATAATCTAGTTCTGAGTGAAAGATGTTGACATTTATAGATGAGGTACATTTAGTAGTTTGGGAGGTCTGGGAAAAGATACCCATCATCTCAATGATATAGTTTTATGCACACATTTGATCCAGATAATGTAGAGGTATTATAATGATCCATAGTGTTTCTCATTTAAAAAAATACATGAAGGTGGTGAACCACCTTCATATTGGAATATATACAGGGATATGATCATCAGTGTTTAGAGATGTGATTTTATACCTACGTGTATGCAAGGGTTGCTAATGCATGAGTCTCATTCCTCAATGTGGGGGTGCATCTAAATATTACCAAAAAGTACCATGACGTACTTCATCATTATTATTTTGGGGCTGAAAAAAAGGATTTTTTGTTATATGACATGATGATTCACCTTTCAATCGGTGAAGGCCGGGAATCAATGTTTAGGTGGTTTACTAAAGTCATATCCCATTCCATAAGGGATGTGGTAAGAATCTACCATGGTCATTGATGTGGGTCTCATATGGAATCCTAAAAAATAACACCACTTGGGAATTTGTTGACCGACTGATGAGGGTTGTGCTTTTCATGCCTATACGAGAGACTTTCCCATAGGATCAGTTATGATATATGTATGTTTGGGAGATTGACCATCGGTACAGGGTTTTATTGAGTATAGATTCAGATCATGACTCACATTTCACTTGATGATTTTGCAAAAACTTATAGAAGTTTATTAGTTCATCGATATTTTAATGTAATCCATTCTACTTGTAAAGAGATGGGAAGTCACATCGTACTATATGGGTACTAGAGTTTATGATTTAGTTATGCATTTTTAGATTTGGTGGTTCTTGGGGTAATCACATAGAATATATGGATTTTCCTATAATAATATTAAATATGAAACTTTATAGATTGAACCATATGAGGATATTTATGGTATTTAATATATATCACCTATATGGTGTATGGGGCAGTTGAGTCAGAGTTTTTGGGACCGAGTCTCATTCTAGAGAAAATGAAGCAAGTACAATTGATTCATAAATTCATGTATACATAATATAGTATATAGAAGTTTTTGGATGATAGTTATTGATCACCATTCATTTTCAAATGGGTGATCATGTGATCCATTTTGTGTCGCCTATATTGGAAAACCTTAGGATAATGAGGTAGGGATTGTTTCCACCATAATTTGTGGGACCTTTTGAGGTTGTCAAGATATTCACATTATGGAATAGATATCGAAACTTCTATAATGGTAGAGTGTTACAAATTATGTTTTCCTTATGTAACAACTTTGTTGGTATCATCCTGACCGTTCTCATGTGATTGATGTGGTTTATTTTGAGATATAAATTGATGTGTCCATTGAGAAGCATATGATAAATGAGATGGATAGTATTGAGAATTTGTTATGGGGAGAAACTATATTGTAGTTAATGTATTTTAGGAACATGGGAATGATCCACAATAAATATATGAGAGGGGAGAAGATATGTAGGTTTAGTGGACAATTCATTTTAATTTGGAATCCGATAGATGCTAGGGAGTACTACTTGAGGATGAGTTGTTATAATGTTGGGAGATTATAATATCCCAAACATCCATGGTAATGTATCAAGATCATTTATATGTTATAATTTACATATTTTGGGTATGTATTTTTTTGGGTTTACATTTTGGAGATTTTGTGTTAATTTGGAGGTTTTGTAAGGGTTTTTGGAAGTGAATGGTTGGCACACAATTTTCCTTAACTATGTATACAAACCAAAAAAACATGAAACCCTAGACAGAGAGGGATATCATGGTTGGTGTGCAGTTTTTCAAACTGTGTGACCTATTAGGAGTAACTATGCACCCCAAAGGATATGATCATTGTTAGAGAGCATGCGATTTTAATCCCCTTCAAATTTAAAAAAAAAATATTGAACCCATGTATAAATCCCTAATCCCACCAATCATACCTAAACACATTACATAATTTTTTTTTGTTTTCTTTGGTGATAATATATTAATGAACTTGATTTAGGTGGAATAAATTAAATATCCCATAGAAATTATTTAATTACAAGTCTCTAATAGTGAAATTTTCAATTTCCATGATTGGGAAATTGCATTTGATATTGAATTTATTAAATTGGAGTACACTGGGATAATGATTTTGGATTCTCTATTTCATATGTTATATCCCATTGGGATATTTAAGCCTAAAAATGGGGTGAAGTTGGTATTTATGGGATGAGTGTCTTTTTGAACTTCGGAAATTAAGTTGTTAATTAAAGAATATAGAATTGTGATCACTATTTACATTATTCATTGTAATTTAGTCTTTATAAAAATGCATATAAATTTATTGACTGGATATTGTTTTAGAAACCATTGGTGATGGACTACATGGTTTTAGTCACACCATACTCATGTAGATAGATCTGTAACAGTATAGACTCTATGTTTGTTGGATAGGACTAGAGAAATAGCCCAATGTTATATGGTTGCATTTCAAGGGATCGTGGATGAGGGAACCAGAAATGGTGTTGGGAACTACTTGTGAGTTTTTAGATTTTTTAATTTGTGTTTTTATTTGAAAGTGGAAACATATGATTCATGAAACATGTAGTGTTATAGTTTTGGATATTGATCTTCTTTTGGCCATCATGACATAATGGGTTGTTCTGTTTATTTTATTATTTTGGTTGTTATTCAATATCATCATGTTATTTTTTTTAAATTTCCTTTTTTCGTTGATAAATAGGTTATAGTATTCTAATTTTGTATATTTAACCCTCATTACAGTTTTACATCATCTAAAGAAAGGGGAAATGCGCTTGGGGACTAGTTAGTGAAAGGATTGGGGCACCAATGTGTGGGTTTAACACCCAACATATTTATAATTAAATTTAATATAGAATGTAATGCATGAAACACTATGTCTCTAAAAAACAAAACATATTTATTATAGTATATAATAAAATATTTTTATAACTGATCCATGAACGATAATATTGTCTATTGCGTGTCTTGAATTTTGAAAAATATACAAGCATGGTTGTGATCAATATGATATTTAGAGTCAGACATGATCAATTTATTGTTTGGTTTATAGTAACATACCATGTTGAATGTTAATATACTATTATGAATAGTAATATGACCCTTATGAATAATAAATTGGAGAAATTAATAGTAACCTCAACCTTTATTGTGTAAATAAATTTAGACAATTTACAAATCAAACTATGATAAAATTTTGATAAATTAAATAACAGTTTTTTAAAACAATTTTTTTATTTATTTTATAATTAATATAATAAGTCAATGAAATTTATTTTAACGAAGTAGAATATAAAGTTATTATTTTTATTTCTTATGACAATAATATAATTTTATGAAGCCATAGTTAATTTTTTAAGGTTTCATCAAATCATATACATGTTTAAAATTGGTATTTTTCCTGGTAAATAATTTTTGTAATAAAATATGAAATTTATAATATTTATTATATTATTTTCATAATATTGGGTTCATTTTTTCCCAAAATTATTTATGTGGAATTGTAGGTATTTTTCTAACATACGTGTTTTTTGTACAAAAAATATTGTAATTTAAGGTGTAAAAACATTACATGTTTAATACACTATTCCTTACATCATGGATGAGATAAAAACCATTAGTTAAAACTCAAAAGATCTAATTACTCTATTTATCTATAATAAACAATACTATTGTTTGTATTGAGAAAAATAATAAAATAATGAATACAATATTGAGAAATCGGCCCCGCCACTATAAAAACCAAACTCACCCCCTCTTCTCCTCACTCCTCTAAGCCTTGGTTTCTGTTAAATTTATCCTAAATCCTCTTCCCAATTCTCACCCCATCCCTAGGAGATATTGGGCTTACCAAATGTAAAAACCAATTCCTATAAGGTGGTTCTCAAGGAGGTGTATTCAGGAGAAAATTCCATTTCCTTTTCCTTTTAATTTTTTTTCAAGTTCATTATTTTATTATTATCTCTTCACCTCCTCTATGAAAATCATCATGATAACTACAATATCAACTATATTCTTTAATTATATATTGTTAATGGAAGATACATCATCAATTTCCTTACAATCTTGATATTTTGTTTTTTAAAATGAAATCATCAACCTAGAGTTTCTATTTTACAACCTTCATGGACAACAAACAATAATTTTTCAATTTCTCTTTCAATGCTAGTCATTAAAGAATTTTTATAGTTAAACTAGATTATAAAATATTTATTATATCTTATTTAGTTTTCTGGAACCATTATATATGTGTGATATTAAATAATAGATCAAAACTAGTTAGTTGTATTCGAAAAACTGTTAAAATCAAGATGAAGCACATGAGCCTCAACCTAGTTGCTTAGGACTCAGAAAGTGCATCTAAGAGTCTCGAGATCAAATTTGGGCAGAGATGTATTTCTAGGTACTATAGAAGCACTATAGAAGGTACTGTAACAAGTACTATAGAAGATATTGTTCGGTACTATAGTAGCTAGAACTATTCATCCATCTGGGCCTTTGGGCCACTGGTTTTGTTCTTGAGTTTTGTAAGTCGTTCGAACCACCGTAGGCATTCATGGAAATTTTTTATTAAGGCCTTTGGGATAGCTCAAGAGATTTGGGACACCCAAGGCCTTTGGGCCACATGAATACCCATATTTACCGATCAGACTACAAATAAAAATGCTCTAGATGAGGATTCATACCAGTCACATTCACCATAGTAGAGCTAACACGATTTAGAGGAATAAGAGGGTATGTCACTTCCATCGTTACTAGACCGGTGAATCTTTTCATTGGAGAACTATCCGACCAGCCCTATGAAGGTGGAGTGTTGATATCATGACATGTGTTTGGAGGATCAGTTCCAATGTTTCTTGTCTAGGTGATTTCTTTCAAGACCTACAGGTCATGTAATTGTCTCTATGACTTTGGGCTTTATAAGGGTTCCAACTCACCCCTTGAAAGGTGGACTATCCAAAAATAATAAAAAAAGAAGGCCTTCTGGACATTCTGGCTAAAATCAAGCTGAATGATTATCTTTAACATTTTATTTTATTATTCATCCTCATGCTATATTAAAAAATGATATGTATAACAATTTACACTTCTTGTTTCATGTTAATTTCATAAAATTCTAGTTTTGGAGAATTATACATAAATTTTTAAAACTTTTTTACATGTATACAAGTAAAAAAATTCTGAAAACCAAGGAAACCAATGATCAAGTGTGATAAAATTGTATCTTATAACTCATAAAAAAATTCCATTGATAAGCTTACTAAGAATATAAAAAATCAAATATATAAAAATATTGTTCTGATTTAATTAATTATTTATTTAATTTTTCTATCCAAGACATTAAGATGAAGGGATAAACACATTTAGACCTAAGGTAAGGTTTTTCTCATGTATCCTTTTTTGCATAGTATTTCCACTATTCGCCACATGTAATATTTTGTGTGTATGTACTTAAATTTGATATTTAATATCATTATTCTAATTATATTAATTGTATTAAATTATTCATTTAATTGTTATTAATTTTTTGTCATCTTATTTAATGGATTACAATGTGGTAAAGAAGTTTCTATAAATATCAATTAAAACCCAATGTAATAAAATAATGCACCGAATCTAGGCTTCTAGGGTAGGGGTGTTACAGTGGGTATCAATGGATGGTTTTTAGAAACCTTGAGAACATGATTTATAAAACATAGTAGAGGAAAATGACCATAATATGGGCATTGAGGATTAGCATGGGATAACATTCAAGAATTTTGGAATGGTATAGATTATGTGGATCTCATAAGAAATACAACCTGGTATGAATAGTAAAAGTGGACAAGGTTTTTTAATATATATACCTAGGAATAACAACTCTGAAAAGGTGTTTTTGGACTGACTTAGGGAAACATGGAACATGATAATGCTCCTTACTATGAACTTCGTTTTATACTCCTGGGTGATATGCTTCCGATATATCACAAATTTTTTATAAACCATTATGATCGATTTAAAAGTAAATGCAAACCATGTTTATGATTATGAGATTAGCTATGAGATTTATGATTTTCTAATATCAACTATTTTTTTTCTATTTTCCATGATCAATTTATAATTTTGAGGATGTAATTTTTTAAAGGAGGGAAGAATGTAACACCCCAATAATTTACAAATAAATTTAATATCGAATGTAATGTATACAAAAAATAGTCGATATGAAAACAAATTGTTATTATAAGTCTCTAATAAATATATTTATAACATATCCATTAAATATAATGTTGTCACTTCCATGTTTTGAATCTTGATATATTGACATACACGTTTGTGATCAGTATGATATTTAGAGTATAATATGATCAGCTTAATTAGTGGTGGATAGTAACATACACTTTTTAATATTAACGTACCCTTATTAATAGTAATATGACCCTTTATGAAAAGTAAACTATTCAAATGATGAGTAAACCATCCAAATTAATAGTTACATCACCCATGTGTGTCTATATAAATTTATAAATATTATTAATGAATGTATGCTATAATAATTTTTAATTAAGTATTAGTATTTTTATAAAACATAATTTTTTATTTAAAATTTTATAATTATTATAAATATATAAAAAAATTATTTTCCTAAAATACACTAATATGTTAATATTATTATGTCTTATGATCTTATGATACCTCAGTTAGTTTTTTAATGAGTTATAAAATCATATAGATTTTTAAAATTTTTATTTTGACAAGTAAATACTATTTCTAAATAAAAATAAATTTTTTTATATTTAGAAAAATATATTAATAAAAAAGATTCTTTTTATTCTACATGTCTATAAATGGTTAAGGTGAATTTTTTAAATTTTTCTAAAATACGTGAATTTGTTGTGAGTTTTAAAATATGGAAATATACAGTATAAATACTTTACATGAGAAATACATTCTTCCTCCCATAATATATGATGTAAGAAATAATTAGTTCAAATTCACATGCTCTCATTACTATATTTTGTCAAAAGAATCAATAATATTTATTTTCATGAGTTGAACAATATAATAATGAATTAAATACTGACAAATCACCCCTCTCCCCCACTATAATAACCCCCACCCCCTCTTATCCATACTACTCTATGCCCAGATTCTTGTCAAACATCTATCCAAGTCTTGTTCCCTAGTCTCTCCCGACAACTCAAAGCTCTTGTTCTTAACAAAAGACTAAAACCAACCACCTCAAATAGGTTCATATAGAGGAGTATTCAAGAGGTAAAATCCTCTTCTATTTCATTTTAATTTCTTTTCATATTCATTATATTATTTTTCTCTCCCCACCTCCTATGTCCAAATGATTAAGATAACTCCAGTATCATATATATACTCAAATTATATAATTTTGTTTTAAGATACATCATCAATCTCATTACTCTCACTCTCTCTGTCTTTTATTTTTAAAATTGAAGTAATCATCGGGGAGGTGCGGTTTTTCAACCATCCTGGATGACATACTTGTGTTCTTAAATTTATCCATCAAGGATGGTCATCAAACAATTTTTATGGTTTAAAAGATTATAAAATATATATTTATATCTTATTAAAATTTTTTGAATCATTATATATACATAATATTTGATAATTGAACAAAAATAGTTTGTTTTAATCGAAAAACCACTAATATTAAGGTATATGGTTATCATTAACTTTTTATATAACGATTCATCATCATAAAAAAACGATCTTTATAACCAATAACACGTCAATATTATCAATAATTTCATATAATTCTATCTATGTAGAATTATTCACATTTTACACAAACATCCTTACATGTATACAATTAAATCGATCTTAAAAACCATGGAAATGAATGATGTTGAGTGATAAAATTAAATCTTATAAACCATAAAAAAGACAACAATGTAACATACTGATAATATAATTAATCAAGTAAATTTATATATGGTTATAAATTAATAAATTAATGGATTTCAATTTACTATTTAGGTCATTGGGATCAAAGGAACAACACATTCATATATGAGGTAGGGGATTCTCATCTCACTTTTATTCTGTGTATCTTACATTGTTCTACACTTACTGTATGTAGTGTATATAAAATTTAATTTGATATATAATACCATGATTCTGTTTATATTTAAGGTATCTAATTATTCAATTTTGTTATTGTTAATTTTTGGTCATACGATATGATTGATTACAATGATTTAAGGGACATTATCTCAATTTCCATTTCATTATGAAAAAATTTATGGACGAACTTTCATTATCAGTTTATTCATGGTATGTGTTTTCCAATTGTTAACCATTCCATACTAATTAGTTATAATTGATTATTATTATATTACTATTGTTTCATGATTACATTATATGTAACACTTGGTGGAAATTTTATCTCACCCATTCTTTGTTTTTATCCCTCGGTTGTGAAAAAGAGAAAAAATATTGTGTTTTTCAAGGACGCAGATTATTGGAATTTGTTATGTATTATATATTTTTTCTTTTCCAAATGTAAATTTTTTGTTCTTTTTATATATCTAGTTTCTTTATGATTAGTAAACTAATCATTCATTCACGATTTTATTCTTTTTAATCATGTAGATGTAATAAAGTAATTCACCGGCTCCAAGCATGGGGGGTCGGCCTGTTAGAGTGTCACATGTGTCGGGTTGTTACAAAAAAATTTACCTATTTTTTTATCTTAAAATATGACCATGTATAATTGGTTATTATTTAATTTCGTGAATTTATCATGATACCTATAATATATTCTAGATTCCAGCTCAACTGAGGATATTAGATAAAAACAAAACAGCTAGAACTAGGTAGGTAGTACTTATCAATCCTTTTGGTTTTCACTAGTGTATCATGCATCATATGGTATATAGGGAGTGATAAATATTTTTTAACAGAGAAATTATAATTAAATCAAAATCCATAAATACCTTTTGTATCAACTTGTGTTTATAAAACCATTAAATATTATTTCACTATTGAGTATTAATTACATGGTAATAGTTGAACAGTATACTTGTGATTTTGTTAAGGATATTTAATATTGTACATAGGATGGAGGAATTATGATTTATATATGACTATGGTATCCTCTTATGGTTTCCCATAAAATTCATTAGGGAGTAAAATCATGTTAACATGATTGGTTTTTTGGGGGGATATCCAATTAAATAGACTTTTAGTAGCTTAGTGTCTTGAGAGAATAATCATTTAGGTATCAAAGAGTGGATAATTTCTAAAAAAATTGAGTGTTATATGCTTATTATAATTTATTAAATATACATAGATATCTCTTTATTGTTGTACATAATTGTATCTCCCAAGTGTTGATTATAGTATTCTTTTCATTCAAGAATAATACTATCACAATACACATAGTTTTATTCAACACTATGCTCATTAAAAATATTAAAAAATATAAATTGAATATAATTAAATTATTTTAATTTTTTATATCATCGTATCAATATTAACATTGTTTGATTTTTTAGTATTTTTGTAAAATGTTAATGTTTCAATGAATAGTTAAAATAATTTCTTCCTCTTATAGAGAGGGAATTTGGTAAAAAAATAAAAATATTTAATTAGTATAATTAATAATTTTAAAAAGTTCAGCATAATTTTTATTCATAAGGACTTGTTTTAAAGTTAAAAAAATAATCATGGTAAAATGGTAAATCATGTTAATGATGATTAATGAAATTGATAAGGCCACCATTTATCATCATAATTCATATTAGATGAATTTATTTCTACTCATATCATCTAGGGTTCAAGATGTAATTATTTTTCGGATTTATTCCATGAAAAAAAATTATATAATATTTTATGAATTTAATATAAAAAATTTCATTAAATTTACATTAAAATTATCTCATTTATTGATAGAGAAATAAACATATTTTATGAACTTATATTAAATGTTTTTTTGATCGTACTGAAAATTATTTTTTGGTTGGTTCTTTATTTATTATTTTTTCTTATAATATAGTTATGTGAAATTATTATGCAAAACTGACACAATATTTTATCAATGTACAGAAAAATTAAATGAATGAATTTTATCATATTGAAATTAATAATTTGGTATTATTACTGTGTTCTGTTATCTTTGAACACAAATATAACCAATTATGGATGTGTGAATGGTTTTTATGAAGATAAAAAATCTATCATGAAGACATTAAAGACCAGACAAACGAATTATTTTAAAAATGAAATTATTGAAAATTTATCTCACACATTATTTTGATTAATGATTTATGATTCATAAAAATATCATATCTTAAAAAGATAAATGAATATGATTAGTCATACCAACAATGGTATTTCTGTCAATACCTTTTATTTAATGGTAACATTTTGTTACAATTGAAGAGTATAAAACATTTATATTATTTGAATTTCTATAATGGATTGTGGTGGTTAAAAAATAAGTGGTAAATATTAAAAAAACATAAATGTTTCAAAATATTATTGGATAAGAGGGTTTAGACTCATCAAGATCATATATTCAAAATATATTATTTGGGTCACTTAAAAATGAGAATTAATTTATATTAAATTAGGAATTATACAATTCCAAGAGTATCCTTCCACAAATATATAAAATAAAACCCCTCACCTCTCTTTTTTTCACCACCTTGAGAAACATATAACGACAAAACCCTACCCAATTATCATCTCAACATTATTATCCATGAAGTATTAGTGCTTTTATTGTTTAATTACTATTAAAATGGTGTTTATGGACATGTATAAACACGTATACCAATATAGTGGTATTAAAATTCATATACTATTTTGGATTTTATTCTTTATTATATTCCTTTAAATATATTATAAAAATAATAATGAAATAATTATTATATAAAGATTGTATTTTTCATACATATATATAACAGATTATTATATTAATATTAATTTCAATGCATAATGATTCAGTCTATAGTCCCATATATTTAATGTATTTTATAATTTTGATACATAAACAACAGGTTTATCCATGAAATAAATAATATTCAACATGTTTTTTATAATGATAAACATTGTTATGAATATCATATATAATAAATTTATTCATAATCTAGGTTAAATAAACATACGATCGGGTGGGATGAGATGCCCAGTTTTGATAAAAATGGGTGATATCACTTATGAGATATGTATAACATGAGCATAATTTATTGCAGACATGAATTTTAATTTTTAAACTAAACCATGTTTATCAAAGATTATAATATGTAGTTATGAAATAATTCATCGATGAAAATAAATCATTAAACTTATTAGAATTAAAGATCATGATCTATGGGAATATAACATTAGAAGAAGTCATAAATATTTGGCATACTCAAAATCATGGAAAATAATTTCCATACTAGTGAATTCCCATTTAAATTGTTATCATAGTGGAATGGTTTCACACCCCAAACCATTGTAGTTGTCATGGTTTACTACAAAAAAATATCATAGTGTAAAATATACTTTACTAATCAGGGGTTACTTCTGTTGATGTCTTATTTATCTCATTAGATATTAATATTTACCCAATGCATTGGAGGGATATATAAGTACCACACTTCATCTGATGAAATTAATTCATTTGTGAACCAAAAGATCATTAAAGATTCATCATATCATATCCCAAGAAAATATATTAGATTAAAAAATATATTATCATTTTATAAACCATGGAAATGAAATTGGATACCTAAACATGTCTCCACTACACAATAAATTGAAAATAAATGGGTTTCATTATCATTTCATTAATTAATCATAGGACAACCTATAGAAAATGAATTGATTTAAAAAAAATATTAGAATAATAAATATAAACCATCCATAGATATATTAATAATGGTATTATTGGAATATACCCTACTAAATATTATGTAATATCAAAAGATTCCATATTAGATGGTAAATTATTTTGAAGTATCGTATTGGACATTTGTTGGAAAAATATCTGTTTCACATTGAAATCACATATTTAAAATAAATAAATTTATAGAATACTACAGGATAAATTTAGATTGAATAAAAAAAGAGAAACATAAAATGAATGTTTTAAATCATTGATAGAAAATGAAGAGAAAAAATAATATTCATGTTGTATAATATAAATCCATCAGTCCATTGATATTTTAAGTAAAAAATCACAATTCAGTCCATTGGAATGTTATAAGATTGTTCGAGTTAAAAAAATAAAACATTAATACATTTGTAAAAATGTCATTAAAAATTTAATTTTACAATAACAAAATAAATAATTAACTAATTTTTAGAAAAAATTGTTATGAATGACAAAATAATTTCGATCGAAGGGAAAAATAAAGTCAGTTTTCTTTTAAAAAGGAGTTATTTTGATATCCTAATAACATAAATTATGGTAAATAAATTGAAAATGCATTATTTAAATAATAAAAAATATGAAGTGAAAAATAAAGAGATTTATTTTAAATATTTCAAATCATTCAATTATTATAAATTGATCATAAACAACTGCAATAAACATTGAGGTTGTAACATAATACACAAGCCACTGCGGTAAGTGTCATAAAATAAATAAATTTATATGAATATGTATATTACATAATTTTATGAGAAAAATAATTAGATACCTTCATGAATTGTATATACATTGTACTATAGAAACAAGTGGTGTATAATACATGTGTCCCATAGAAATAAATTTCAGATGAAAATCTATTTCTTCAAGACTCATCTTTCATTATACACATTTGAATATATTTGATAATAAATATATATTTACTAAAAATATTTTCATGAACCATACCCATATATAAAATACAATATTTTATTTACCCAAAACCATTGTTTACCCATTTATTTGATAATTCTTTTTTAATATCGCTATTTTTTTAAAATAATGACTTTCTTTTTATTGAATGTTTTGGTCTGGTAGATTTAGTTATACTACATCAATAAATATTTCTTAATATATATAATTTAATTATGATATAATTACCCAGTACATTCATTTTATAAATTCCTAGGTTCATCCCTAGAAGATAGATATGTAAATTTTAATAAATCATTCAAGTAGATGGTATGTCACATGTAAGCATGAAAGACATATCCATTTTATCAAATGATTGAATGAAAGAAAGTTAAATTTTTTGTCACCTATATATAGTAATTTTTAAATAATATATATGAAATATTTTTTAATTAAATCTATATTTATTATAATCATTTTCAAATGAAAATAAATAATGTATCACATCACTTCAAGAGGCAATAGTCCACACATATACATGAGTGATGTTATCATTTTCAAACAGATTGAAATTAATTTTATTTTGTGATATACTAAATAGAGATTTATTATAATGTAAGAAATATCAAATCAAAATCTTTAATTTATCATAATTTCTATTTGTGAGAGGCGGAGGAGAAAAATGAATTATAGCGGTTCACGAAGCAGTCATCCACCGTACAATTGATTGAAGGTTTTTTATCCCATTCCATGAATGGTGATATGAATATAGGTAATTCCATTTAAATAAAAAGTATAAATATATTTAATAAACATATGTTATTATATATATATTTTTCAAATCAAATTATTGATGTATGAGTTGAAATAAAATAAAAATGCATAGTTATGGACTATAATTCTTATTCCGATATCCCCTTTAGTTTTACACCTAATTCCTTATATAGAGGGTTTACTTACATAAATAATGATTTTAGGATTTATTTTAATAACATTAGGCTTTCATATTATAATGTAATATTTGAATGAAATAGATCACAAAGTATAGCGATGAGAGGAGTGCGGGTATTTTTTTACAACTAGGGGACCTTCCGTGAAATTAATTTCAAATTTCCTAAAAATATAATGGATACCAAAGATATTATATCGAAAAATGAATAAAAATTGCAATTTAATCTAAATTTTCATAGGATATGTTGTAAATATTTTCATTGAATATGAATTTTACAAACATAATTTGAATATATAAACTTATTGTTTAGTTTAATCTCCCTAGGTAAGGTCGTTTTAAGCATAACCGATATAATGAATTTTTTGTTTTGAATATTAATTATGAACAATAATTTGTTTTACCTTATTATAAAATATTTATTTTTATCATTCCAATTATTTTATTAAATTTAAAAAATTAAATTCATATAACAGGATGAATATAATTTAAAACTAAACCAGTTAGTGTGATTAAAAATTGTTTTTCCAATAAAAAATTATTCATAAGTATATAATGATTCAATATAATATTTAAACAATAAATTGATACCATTGAAAAAATTTGATTTATAATAATAAATTTTATCTAACCATTCTTTTAAGAAAATCATAAAAAAAATTATCTTCTTAATACTTTAAATAAAAAATCAATTCAAAAAATGAAAATTTTCAATTTTCATCGAACAAATTGTATTTGAGGAAGATTTCAAAAATAAACTCTACGATAATTATTAAATATTTATTTAAAATGCAACTATTATTTTTTAAAACAAATTTATTAAAATTTTAAATTTGTAATTTTATTAATACTTTTAAAAAATAAATATCAACATGTCTTTTAAAATTTTCTATTTGTGCATAAAAACTTTTCTAAATTTTGTGTTTGCATAAATAAATATTTTTTTCATTATCTAAAACCTTTATACACCATATTAATAATATGGGTTTTCGAATTTTTACCACCATGTTTAATAGCTAGGATTTGTGGTAATGTTTAAATAATATTATTAATAGTATATTATGGTTTGTTTAAATACATTGATGCATGTAACACATAGTATCAATGAAATTAATTGTATTTCAAGAATAAATATAATAAAATATCTAGGAGTTACGTTACACTACTGTTAAAATGAATTTCACCATAATTTTTTTACATTTATTTATTAAACTGAGGTCACTTCTACCGCATCATGTCATCAAGTTACCAAATTTCTTTATTAAATTGGTGGTTTCACCGAAAAACATTGACTAGTTGAGTGGTCTTTTTTATATAATATTTTATCTATGATTCATATTCTCCGTTGGGTTTTCATCAAGGTATTGATTATGATCTACTAGTGTTACGTTTGAGTTTAGTACATGTGAAGGAATTGTTATGCAATTCATTATGAGATATTCACATAACATATCATGGACTTGAGAGAGGATCGATGGAATCAACAAACATTATGAAACAATAACTTCTCCCGAAAAAATATCAAAATTCCATCATACATTGGGTTCATAGTTCTTTTTATCATTAATTTCAAAAAATTATTTAATGATAAATTTATTGAACAACCATCTACCATAAATCAAATTACAGATCATTCGAATGATTTTATATATAAATTTTATGTCATTTTTGGGATTCCCTTATGTGTTTTTGAATGTATGCAACCATATAGTTATTCATAAGGAGAAATAAAAATTCTTGAGTGAAATATATTGTTGCATGAAGACTATACTAGATGAAGGTGTTTATCTAAACAATTATTTAAATCCATTGAACAATATCTTAGAATATCCACTAGTTTTATAATTGTTCTATCAGAGTGAGAATCTATTTAAGGATGATACACAGTTCTAAAACTCATCTCTCTGCCACAATATTGTTGAAGAAATTAGCATAACATCATGGAAATCCTTGAATACCGATATGATACAATATAATGTTTTACTCTATAGAGTATTACCCCATACTTACTATATATCTAGTAATTATAACATTGAGAGTAGCATTATCTTATGGTTATTAATTATTCCAAATTAATACGGTTCTTGAAAATAAACCATATAAAATTATTCTATTCATTTTATTAATGATTTTGATAAAAAAATCCATTGTGATGTTTTCCCTTATTCATTTTGGTACATGAAATGGTTGTATAATCCCCTTGAATTTCTTTTCAGTCATCCATAATAATAAGAACAGATATATAAAAATGCTGTATATCTCTTCATGATATGATTCCATATTTTTTTTATAAAATACACATAAATATATGTACATAGTTGATAAATACGAAATTAAATCTAATATGCTTCCTCTAATAGCCACTTAAAATATATTATAGTAGTAATACATACAAGGTTTCTAAACCAAATCATTCCATCACATTAAATTTTACCCTAGGAATATTCGTATCCTTCTTCTTTAACTATATATAATTTTTCGATACATCTTTAATCATCATTGGGATAAATGTTTATCCACTCATTTTAGAAAGATAATATCTTTCCAAAATGATCATGATTTATAATCCATCAAATGAAAATATAAAAATATTTGAAACATTGTGATCCTTATAAAAGATAAACTAGAATGACGGGATTTCCTCAAATAATTGGCCACCTTGTTTCATTTACCCGGTTTGTAATGTACTAAGTTGTTGTAATCTATAATAAGCTTAAACCATAATCTTTTTTGTATATCATAATATTTATGTGTGTATATATAATATAATAATTTTATCATTATATATCTCATAATATTCATCATTAGGATATTTTCTCTATATTGTTTATTTAAAAATTACTATAGATTACTCCAAATCATTTGTTGGTTATAATTTCTTATGAACCATCAATTTAAATTATGCATAATCTATCCTCATATTGATTACCATGTGAGCATATCCCAATGAATTATTCCAGGAATCACTATTGGAAAAAAAATATTCTCCATTATTGGGTAATGTAAGCACTTGTGTGATGAATAAGCTTCTCTTTAGATTGTTGAAATTTTCATCGTATCCATAAATCAAGAAGAACATGGAATCCTTCTAGGTTAACTTGGTTTATGGGTTATATAATCATTATAAATTATCCACAAACAATTGATAATTTCTTCCAAAACTAGGAAAACATCAAATCTCAAGAATGAAGGTCAGTCTAGTCTATCTTTAAATAACACTAGTCTTTGATGGAACCATGTATATACCTTCTATTGGGATTATATGGCAGATAAATGTTTTTTTGTATCCAAAATTCACATTTTTTATTTTTTTCGAACAAATTACCTTTCATTAGTGTCTTTATTTCACTTATTATATAATCATAATTCTTATCATTTCTCATCTAATATATTATTAAAATTTAAATAAGTTATCTAACAAACTAGTGAATGAAATTAATAGTGTACATTACTTATAGAGATTGTTTTTTGGGTTATATCCATCATATTTATCGTCAGGTGATGATATCTAGTTTGTTTTTCAATATTAAAATGTGATGGCCCCCATTAATTTTCTCAATGAAGTTATAAATATTTTGTTGATGATACAATTTCATTATTCTATTCATGTACATCTCCCGATTATCAATTCAGAGAGACATCAATCCATCATTCTACTTTACACAAAGAATAACTGCATACCAAGGTGACACAGTTGGTAGAATGAATACCTTTGAAAGATTCTCTTGGGGCCCCTTCATTAACTCCATATACTAAATTGAGGCAATTCAACAGTGAGACATTGAAATACACATATCTCTAGTTATGGTTTTTATTGATAACACAACATAACAGTTCAGTGGAAGACTATGAATTCCATCATAATAGAAATAAATAAACACTCATAGCTTAGGGATTTCATCATTTTTGAGATTATCCTAAACCATATGATATAGAAAAACTTTTGTATATGAATTGAGTCCCATAAAATAACTGTACATTCCATCGTAATTCCACATTTATCACAACACAGAAAGAGAATCCACATTTAGTTTTGAATATCAAATGTGACATCCATTCCATGGAAGTTTATTTGATATTTATATAGATAAATCCAATATATTATTAAGATAATTCCAAATTCAACCATAGGTAGAATAACATTATTTTCAAGAAGAACATTCCCACAAACACCAGTCCCTGAAGAATCATAGACATGAGATGAAATTATCACACCTTTAAGGGGTTTGACAGATAATTAAACATCAAATCATTGGGATGGAATTTTGATACCATCATAAAATTCAATAGATTTAAAATAGCTGTTGATATAGAATCAAAAAATACATTGTGAGGTCTGTAGTATATTATATTTATAGATTTCCACATGTTGTTATCACACCAAAGAATAGAAAAACTAATCTATTGCGATTTACCTCTATCTCTCATCTTAATATGTTTCAAATGATGATTATCTTCATTAAACATTGGATTTGGGAATTGGTGAGAACAATTCCCACACACATTTAATATGAAACAATGGTTAATATGTTGTACATTCTATATAGCATTAAATTTATTCAAATAATTTTCTAAATTCTTCCCAAAAAAGTGGTATTTGATTCCCTGGTGACATTCCCTCCAACAATTAAATCATTTACTAATTATATTAAAGAATGTTTCCTAATTTATGCTTCCACACCATGATCATTAATGATATATCATATTATTCTCACCATGGTTTTTATAATTTCATTGGTATTCCACCTTTCTATTCTTTCCAAAACCATGCTATTGGTGGGTAACTGTTATTTTCATTTCCATCTTGATAGAATATCAAATATTATCACCCGATCCACTAAATATTCTTTGGAATAATTCCATTTAAGGGCTATGTTTTAATTAAATAATGAATTGTTTTAACATAAAACCAAGTTGGATGATAATACTAAAATCATGCCTCTATATTATTCTAATATTTACATCATAGGTGGAAACATATTTATCATCCACCAGATTTAGATTATGGAATTATTTCTCCAATTTCATATGAAGAATAAGAGAAATGAAAATAATTAAAATAAACATATTGTACTTATCCCACTCTATGTTGTTGATTTCATTGTGTTTCCTCATATTATTTACCAGTGTCAATAAGTGATTCACCTCAACTTCACAAATGATAGACTTACAAAATGAATACTTCAAGCCCTAAACACTAAAGGATGTAAATTATCTATTCAATGGTAATTTTTCATCACTTATAATTGAGTAGATATTTTGAAGTACTAAAAAGGTTGTTGTTACCTCCTTAAGTACTTATAAGGAGTTTCCACCTCTATTTATCATCTAGATGTTCAATGATTCATATATTAATAATATTTTATTAGTATAACAATGATATTTTTCATTCTGAATCCTATAAATTTTGGTTACTCAAGAGAAAAATCATTTCATTGAATGTGGTATTTAGTATTAATGTGAAAATTATAGGATCTATAAATTATATAAAATAGAAACCAATGTTTTTTAAATAATATTCATAGTGGGAAACTATATAATCATAAAAAAATTATGGGATTTCAATAACATTTGAACTTCCTTCCCATAAATGAAAAATTAGATTTATCCTTGTTCATTCATGGTCATCCTAAATTAAAATTGATTTTAATGGTTCACTATGAATTTTTGAATTTAATAATCATATCCTTTGTGTTTTCCATACCAGGTGTGAAGTAAGGCCGCTTATTTTTAATTTTGTGACGATTCAGTCATATATTAATACCTAAATTTTATAGTAATTACACCTATGAAAATATACCCAGTGCCACATATAATTATAAAAACATGATAGTGATGTTATTTATAAAAAATCACTCATTATATCCTCCACACGAATTCATATATATTTCCATAAACATAGAAATAACCTTATTTTTTGATTTTTTTTTGAAGTTTCAAAAGGATAAATAAGCCTTTATTTGGTACCAAATATATTGACCCATTATATTCACAAAAAGATGTTAAATATTATAAGAAAAACATTCATTTCATTTTATAATGATCTATTCAAGAATACTATAGGTATATTCCCATTTTAATTTGGATATTTAATTAAATGGTTAATCAGTGAACTGCAAGATATCCTAGTGACTTATTATTAACTATATCCTTTTTTATACTTATCATAAATAATTCCATTCTTAAAAATCGTTGAAAAGAAAAAATATGCGTGTGTGAGATCATATTCTCATTATTGATAAACAAGGGAGATAAATGGGCATAGAGTCATAAATTGAGCGTAAGAGTATGAGAACATGATAATAACATTTGAAGACCACCACCTAAAAATCCACAATAATAATTGATATTTATTTATTAATTCATATAATTTTATAAGATATGAATCATTAAGAAATTAAAGAATATAATCCTTGAGAAAATTAAATTTTGATATGACATAGATTTGTGTAATAATTTTAAGAAAGGTAAATAATTTACATAGTTTCTATGGATCAGCTACAATGCTTACAACTGGAATGGGTTTACTCCTCAAACCATAATAGTAGTCATGGCTAACTCCCATGACTATTCTATTTGTCAATTTCACTGAATTATTATAGTTCACTCCCCATTTGAGTTCTTTTTATATAATAAAATTTCAAAATTTATCCTATTCATTGGTGGGATATATAGGTCCCACTCATCACATAGTGATAATAATATATATTTGTTTCACAAGATCATTATCTTTTACCATATCATTACTCATAAAAATAAATTGAATTAGTAATCATTTCATCATGGATTAACCTAGGGAAAGAAAATTAGTTTCATACACATTTCATCATTGCATTAACCACGGATGAGAAACTAGTTTGATAGAAATTTTAGCAATTCATCATATTATAACCTATGGAAAATGAAAATGTTTCATAAACACATTATCATCATAAATATAAAAAATAATGAGAAATATTAACCATGTTATCATTGGATAAAATACCAATTAATGATAATATATCATTGAAGGAAGCCATTTATGATGGAAAATGACAATAAAATAATGCATGTAAAATTTAATGTGGAAAATATCTTTTCCACATTATAATCAATTATTTCATATATAAATATTTTTAATATACAAAATAAAACATTTTAATTTAATCGTATCTATGTTAAATTTTAATGAATGATTTTAATAAATGAGGGTGTTCAATATATAAAATAGTGTTCCCACCTCATAGTTTAACCTAATGATCCAATTTATATTTTATGTAAAATTTTATAAAGATACTCATTTAGAAAAAAGAACAAAGGAGTCATTTTCAAAAAAAAATTGAAAATTAAAATATGGTTTAAAATTTCATAAAATATTATTTTACTACACTAAGAACATTTTTTAAATTATTTATAGAAAACATGGATATATATTAGTAATTATTTTCAATCCAACAGATAAATAAAGATGGTTTTCTTCAAAAATATTTCTCTTGATGTCCCTAGTACAGAATTAGAGGAAACTAAAATGAAAAATAATAATTTAGAAATGATACTATAGGAGAATATAATTCATGTGTCTCTTGAGAGGAAGATCATATGATTTTATCATAGGAACATAATTATAAAATACCTTACTAAATAACGAGGTTGTAACACAACAACCTTACCACATTGGAATATTTGGAATCATAATCCCCCTGGAAGAAAGTAAAATGGATAGATATTAATATCCCAAAATTTAAATAGATTAATAATAATATATATTCGGGGGATTTATATATATAACAAAATAGAAATAAGTGGTTCATAAATCATGTGTCCCACAAAACAATATTTAGACGAAAATCCCTTACCACAACTCCTGAGATTCGTCTTACATGTCCTGACACAATGAATCATAAATAAATATTCATTATAAATATATTTATAAAAAAAAAGTTTATATATATAATTACATATATTATTTACACATAAACTTTCATCCCCTGTTTATTTATTATTACTTGTTAACATCACTATTTTAGGTAAAACTAATTTGTTTTATTATGTGTTTGGGTTTGATAGATTCTGTGGGTGTAAATTTATTTTTATTAAATAATAAGAAGCATGTTAATAAAATTATAAATAATATATTTATGCATAATATTCATATGTAGAATCATATTTAGAATATTGTTTTAGAATAATTAATTAAAATATTGATATGGAAGGTAATCCATCAGTATGCAAGAATGTTGTTTCCATTTTCTAGACAGATGGGTCCAAATAATAGTAAATATAAAATAAAATTTATAGAATAATTTTTATATCATATATATCATATACATATTTATTAGATATATCTTTATTACCATCCTTATATAAATAAAAATAATAACATCTCACATCATTGTGTGGAGTTCATAGTTTTTTGATACATATGATTGATGTTATTGATTTCCAAAGGCTTTGAAGGTAAAGAAAAAAATGTGATATTACAATTATAGAGGTTTTTTTCAACAATATCATGTAAATAAGTAATATATATAATTATCTATAACCATGAGAGGAATTGATGGAAAATGAATTTCATCTGCCCACGATGTGGTTGCCCTCCAAACAAAGTATTAACGGTTTTATTTCCCGTTTGATGGATGAGAAGATTGATAAAGGTCATAAAATTAACATAATAACATTTAATTAAATTGAGGATGAATATTTTATTATACCATAATAGTGAAAGATGATTTTATGGAGTTATAAATTAAAATAAAATGAAAACCCATTATTAATGACTATTTATATTCTTCAGATATTCCTATTAGGATTAACCATAGAGACTTATTAAGAGGGGTTACTAATAAAAATAAAGCCACTAGGTTGTGGTTTGGAATATAATTATGGGTATTGGGTAGGTATTGGATAATACAAAAGTATCTTTATGTGTGTTGATCAGATGAGGTTTGTCCTTTTATAAGTGAGGAAGGGAACATAATGGAAATTATTTGGAAATTTCTGAAAATAATTCAAAATTGTAAATTAACCCCTAAGAATAATAGATCAATATGACCATTAATTTGAGCGTCTAATATTATAATGTATAACTTTTTCCAACCAGTAGTATTTCACTTCTTTCATAGGTAAAAATATCCATTCGTTTTGGTTTACTCCCCCCTGGTAAACCCAATTTAACCATAACTATGGTAAAAAGTTTTTACCTATTGTTATAATTAAATACAAAAAAAATTACCATATTATAAAATATTTACAATTAATATGAAAAATATCGAATAATTTTTATCAAATTAGTTTTATATATTTGTAAGTTCTTAATTTATGATAAAATCTATATATAAGAATAATAAAGGGGTTTCCTGTGAAAAGTTTTTTATTAGTATAAAATGTTTTAATATAAAAAGAAATAACTAAATTCCTCAAAATTTAATAATTTTGATAAAATATATTTATAATTAAATATTTTTTATTTGTAAAGAACCATTAAACAATATTTAACTACTAGATACATTAATAAAAAGGGATATTTTCATTAAAAATGAGTTATTTAACAATTCATTAAAAACACAATCCTTTTATAAAAGTATATAAAATTAACTCTAGTATAATTTTGATATATTGATTTATAAATAGAATTTTTTTAATAAAATTGAAAGAAAATTAATTTTTTTATTAGTTCATAAACATCCAAAAAACATTTTATGAGAAAAAAATGTATTTTCAAACCGTATAAAGACTTTCCTAAAAGTTATGTACTAATTTATCAATATATTTTTATTATAAAAAACCATAATAAATAATTTTTAATAAATTTTAACCCTATTAACAATAGAAAATTTAATGTCTATATTTAAATGTTTATGTTAATGTAATAATATTAATAATATATTATGGTTCGTTAAAACTCGATATTGGAAGTAATACAGGCTATAAAAAAAATTAATTTTATTTGAAAATAAAATTATTAAATTATAGATGTGTTGCGACCAAATTTTCATATATAAACATAGATGATATTTTTATTATTTTGAAATAATTTTCATCTCTTTTCCAACCTCAGAATTCAGATAACATATCTCTTGAAAACGTATGACTTACCATAACTATGTAGTGATGTAATTAATTTGTCAAACCCATATAAATGGGATGGTTATAAAGTTAAAATTATTTAATAAATACCATAATTATTTCATAATTAATATTACATAAATATAATTTATAATTTATATTCATTCACTTCCACTTGTTAAAAATTTATAATGAAATTATTGTGCAGGTGAGGATTACCTGCTCTACAATGTGATGTGATTCATTTTTCTTTCCACCTTTAATGGATGGTTATAAATATATTTATAAATAATACATATAATATTTGTTTTTGGATTAATATTTTTCAGATGATGTAACCATGAGAATGATGTAAGGACTAAAAATGTAATTATGAAACATACATGAAAAGATATGTATTTAACACTCAAAAAATTAAATTTTCGTATAGAATTTATAATAAAATGGTGATGAAATGTTATATGTGGATCATTTAAATATTATAAATCTGAATATGGTTTAGGTATATACTAAAAATATATTTTATTTTTTAATAAATTTGGATAAAATCAGTACTGATGAAAATTCATCCCATGGTAGTGGTATATTTCACAATTTCATCATTATTCAATATTATTTATATTTCAATTTGGTAAATTATTTAATATTTATTTGTAAACCCAAATTATTGTTCTTTATTAGTGTTAATTTCAATTCTTTCCATGTAATATTTCCACATTTCTTTATTTGGTACTCAAAATACCAAAGGAATGTTTGAAGGGACAATGGGAAATGTTTTTTGAAATCATTCTATAATATTTTCTTATCATTTTTATAATTTCATTAATTTTTTTGAGGAATATTTTTAATATTAACCAGTGATTGATCATGGAAATGATAACCCTTGTTTTACATTCTATAAATTTTATAAAAATAAATTTCCTTATCATTTTGTAGAAAATGAACTTTTACTAAAGTTGTGTACCAAATTTTTATTTTAACATTCAACGGATGAACGAATTTTCCCACCCTAATGACTATGTTGATTATTTTAATATTTGTTTTTAATTTTCAAAAATTCATTACAATAAAGAATGTCATCATCAGTCTAGTAATTTTTATATTATAATATTATGGATCTCAAAACAAATTGGTTATATTCCTCATGAAATCATCCGGGGAAATTTATAAACTATTTTCAACTATGTCAAGAACCATATATGAGTTTTATTTATTGTTACTAATATAATATTATAATATGATTAAACAGAATTATCTTTATATATTATGATCATATTTTTCAATTTATGTATTAGGTAAAGTATCATAATCTCTAATTTTAGTTTTCCAAACTGAATTTTTATGTGGATTATCTATATAATTTTTATTAAATATATTTATATAATGAATGAATTTGATACAATTTTTCGAAATTTTGTTTTCTTATCTTTATTTAATGCATCAGTGCGTCTCATGAGAAAAACTATTTTCGGTATTTTAAATATTCTTTATCTTTTTAGGTGTGATTTCATAGCACTAAGATTTGATGGAAATATTATGATGTATGTTATTATATATTATATCATTACGAATCTAGTTATTTTATCCATGT
The DNA here is from genome assembly GCA_963277665.1 of Viscum album. Lineage (NCBI taxonomy): Eukaryota > Viridiplantae > Streptophyta > Magnoliopsida > Santalales > Viscaceae > Viscum > Viscum album. The sequence goes on from OY728137.1 coordinate 741,641,511, forward strand.
CAAATTTTTTTATTATGTTATCCATGTATTTAAAGAACTTTTAATGACATTATTCATTTGGAATATGTTACAATAAATTATCATGGTTATATTCTATGTGGTTTCTTAACATTATGACAGTTGCAGACGTACAATTTTCATTCATAGTCATATGAGATCACCATTTATTATGTTTTCTATTTCACATGATAACATAAAGAGATTATAAATAAATCAATGGGTGTATTGAAATAAATAATAGAATTCCCTCAAAAAAATTATATAATATTTTCATGTTTTCAGATGTATATTGAGAATCATGTATTTATCTATTTTCCCATAAATACTAAAAAAATTTAACCTTTGGTATGAGATACATTTTATTTTGTGACAATTTTATTAGATGAATATGGTATATGGGCTTCTTGATTCGTGTTGTTATAGTTTGAATGAATGATTTTTTTTGTAAAACCCATGGGAACAATATTTAGGATGACAAATATTAGGAAACACAGTCTTATGGAAACCTATGAATATATTTCTAATTAAAGGATAATATAATAATTCCTTATGTAAGGTAGATATTAGTTTGTATTCAATGAAATATTCATATTTATACATACTAAAAATGAACATTGTTTTGACATAGATACACTGAGGAGTAATAATCCCAAATAGATTTTGTGGAGTATATCTCGAACATAATTTTGGTTCTTGATCGATGGGTCATCACTACACACATAGTTTCACACTCCAAGGGGTATGATACATTTAATTCAAATTTTCATTACAAACTATTGTCATGGTTGCAAAAATATTTTTATTATTTCTGTGTATTTTAAATGATATTAATATTATGACCATAAAATTTTCTATTAACTACTTTTCAGGTTGTCTTAGGTGTATCATGAGTCTTGGGATTTATACATTATTATTTATAGTGTTATGATATAATCTGATATATTACATTCTTTTTTAATGTTTTATATAGGAAGAAATATAATCTATATCATTGTACATAATATAAATAGGTAATTACCTCCTGAATAAGATAGTTAAATTTGAAAATGTGTTAGAGATGTTAAAATTTTAACTATATCGGGACATATTACATGGGTTACGACTAATAATCAATATGGAATACAGTAGTTTACTGAAAAAAATTATGGACTCCGTTATGCTTTAGCTACCTCCATCATTAAATTGGGATGTTAATGATTTTTTATATGAGAAATAGATATGTTTCATATGGAAGGGATATACCTTTTTGAGATATAATGAATCAGAGTAGGTTTTTAGGGATACTAATATTCTCATGGTGGGTGTATATAAATAGTGGTCATTTATTAAAAAAAGGGTGACTTGGAAATATTAAACGTGTAGGGGATGTTTTTTACAATTATATTCTATGAAAAATATTTCTTCATGAAAAATTATTCGATATGGAGAAAAAATGCATAAGTCAAAGAAAAAAAGGTTGAATGAAATGTCACCAATTATTATGAAAATATTATGAGATTATCAATGCATCATATAGACTATATACATATTCTAAATAGTATGATTGATTGTTTTATTGATAGGATAAATCCAAGACTTCTAATATAACTATTCTCTCAAACATTCAAAACCAAAAAAGATAAATTACATTGTGTAATCAGGAAAAATTAATAATACATTATGACTAATTAATTTGGCATAAAACAACTTATAATTAGTTGGAAGAGAAAAATGGGAAATGAAATGGGGAAATGAATAAGAAGGGGAGGATGTATTTTCCAACATGTAATAAGTGTTTAATGATACACAAGGGAACATGATTTTAGAGAATATGATATTGTTCATGTATGGAAAGAAATTCTATCATGATTGTTATTTCATGGGAATGAAATGATCTTGAAATGTTCAATGATTTACTTTCAATGAAATAAAAGACTATGAGAATAAATTTCACAACATTTAAAAAAATCTGTATAAAATACTATGGAAGAAACGCTAAGATTAAGAAATTACAACTTTTAAGGACGATATTCCAAAAGATTTCATAGTGGGAAAGTTTAACATAAACTCAAATTAAAATAATGATTTATATAAATCTATATATTTATTGAATATTATATTAACATAATTTTTCTATGAAAATTATATATTTTCCAAGCACTATTTTATGTGAACTTTCAATAAATACACCTAGTGGTAATATTACATCAAAAGAATATACCTGTAATGTTTTATTATGCACTATATACATAAGATATTTTCATGATTTTTCATTATAATTCTCATTTACATTTATATAATCCTTTGTATGGATTGGATTTCATATAATAAAAAAAAATTATTGATAAAATCATAATACAATTCGTGATGATGATATATAATCTTTAATATTTATTGAAGGGACCACATCTTCGAATATAGATCAAGATCCCCCTATAATATCTCTTCTTCAGGAAATATTTTTATAAGAAGAGAATAAAAACCTACAGAATGGAAAAGATAAGTAGGATAATAGATATTCAAATTTTTAACAAATATATTGGTGTGTATCCTAAAGAGAATCCTAGATATCCACCAGAGTGTGAATTTGAGTTATCAATTGAATATTTTTTTGACTAAAAGTATAGTTAAGGATTATACTATATGAAAACCATGGATCTCAAGGGGTTCATGAAATAACTGAATGATTTTTCATTGATATTTATATCAATTTTTATTCTTTAATTATAAGGATGGGACTATGAGGCTATGCATTGATTACTGGGAAATAAATTCCATTTCTAGGAAGAACTAGTACTTTATGCCTTGTATTAATAACTTATTTTATCAACATAAAGTGGTATAATATTTTACAATTATTTTTCTTTATTCCGAGTATCATCAATTGTGATTAAGGGAAGAATATAATACAAATATACAATTATATAAGTGTTACTAACCCTAAAAGGATATTATAATTCTTATTATGCCGACTCATAATACATCTGTTTTGATGGAACAGATGTATATTATATCTGATAAATAATGTTATAATTTAATTTAGTTATTAATTGGTGATATCTTAGTATTAGAAAAAAATTATTAAGAGTATGAGAGAATTTTATGACTATTCCTGGGAATCCTGGAGAAAATAAGTTAAATATGAAATTTATTAATGTTGAATTATGTCTTTAATAAGTACTATTTATTACCCATATTATATCTATGGATGGGGGATCTGTTGATCTATTAGTGAAAAAAGGTAGTCAATGAAAGACCTACATCGATAGACATAACAGAGGAATATAATTTCAATGTATTGAGAGGTAACCAAAAGATATTTGTTCGAAGTTTTGTGGGGATAGAAATATCGTTAACCAAGTTGATATGTAATGGTGTTATAAGCATATGGATAAGGAATGTCGTGATTTTTTTTAGAATTAAATATGAGGTTTATCAATGTGATGATATTGAAACTAAATATGGGGAGAATATATTTATAATATATTTTGATGCATCATGTTATGGATTGGGATGTGTCAATAATTTTAATGATAACATTATTTCCTATTCACTAATAAATTTAATAATACCTAAAAAAACTCTATAACCAATGATCTTTAGTTTGAATCCATAATATTTTCTTTCAATATATATATATATATATATGATCTATATGGTAAATGATAATATATATAGATATATATATTATAAGTGTTTGAAAACATATTTCCCAAAAGAGTTCTCAACATGATGCAAATGATATGGATATGCATACTCAAGGATTATGATTCTTTATAAACTACAACCTCATAAGGGTTAATAATTTAGATGTTTAATTTGGTATGATTCGTCACATAGTTTTGAATAAGATGAGTATAGAGAAGGATTCATTATTTTAGGACCTTATATAGTTGGTTATCATAATTTTTAAAGAAGGATAAAAAATACCTTTTAAATTAACTCTAATCCATATTTATTTTAACTTCTAAAAATTTTTCATCATGATAATGAAATGTATTAATGAAAAATTTAAGCTACGAGATATGGGAAATTGGATGCCTTGTTTTGAAAAATGAAACACTAAAAATTAAGAAATTGGTTATTTGTTCCATTTATCCATAAGATGAAAAAGGAATTTCTAGCTCATTCCCAAAGTTCAAATTTCAGTATGAACCCTTATAGAACCATGATGTATTGATATTTGAAGGATAATTATTTGTGGGATAATGTAAATCATGGAATTGTAGATTATTGTATCATTATTCATGGTTTGTTAAATGGTGAAGGATGAGATAAAATTTCCTAGAGAACATACAAAAACTCTACCTATTACTATATTTATATGGTATAACATTAACATGGTAATTGTCACCAGTTTACCAAATACTTCTCAAAAAAATGATATCAATTGATTTATATTTGATCATCATTCAAAATATGATCATTTCATTTAAGTAAGATAATATTTTCCCCATGTCATTCAAACATTAATATATATTAATAGTGATTTAATACATCATGGTACACCTCATTCAATTATTTCTAATCATGACCCATAGTTTACATAAAAATCTTGTAAAACTCTTCATAAGTCACATGATACATAGAATAATTTGAGCACTGAATATAAACCAATATCTAATGGGTTTTTAAATAGGAATGTTCAAAAATTATAATACATCTTAATTTTATACTCAATTTACATAAAATGTATGTGAGATAATCATTTTATAATAGTGGAGTTTTAATTTAGCAATAACATCCATTCAAGTATTTAAATTTTCTCATACAAATCATTATATAGTAAGAGATGTATCTCTATTATTTTTAGGATGATGTTGGAGAAATTTATCACGTAGGTTTATTAGAAGTTTTTGATACAATATTAATTGTAAATAGTTGAGAGACACATATTATTGAAAAATTAAAGGAAAAATAGATATGTTTACAATTAAGGGAATGCTTCATAATTTTTAGTGGGAGATCATGTGTTAATGAAATTATTTTTATGAAAGGGTCTTATAATATTTTTTTGGAAGGAAAATTATAATCATAGGTATATCAGATAATTTTAAATTCTATAATGAGTTGGATTTGAAGATTATAATCTAGAAATGCAACCTAGACTCTCTTAATTTTATTATTTGTTTCACATATCATTATTGAATAATTATATTCTAAACACAAAGTATTTTCTCACATTTTAGGAATTATAATTCAAACATATTCTATATTACAACAATGATTATATCATGATTCCACACAGTAGAGAACAATCCTTAAGGAATTAGAAGACAATGATGGAAAACTTAGTTTAGATAAATAACATGACAGAAGAGGAAACATGGGAAACTATAGAACTTGTGATAAATAACTACACTAATGTATTCATGAGGTTAATTTCAAAAAATTAAATATTTTTCAGTTTTTAGGCTATATTACAAAAATGATTATATCATGATTCAAATCAATAGAGAACACGCTTTAATGAATTAGAAGACTACGATGGAAAATTTAGTTTAGATAAATAACATGATAGAAGAGGAAACATGGGAAACTATAGAAGTTGTGATAAATAACTACACTAATATATTCATGAGGTGAAATTCAAGAAATTATATATTTTTCAGTTTTTAGGGAAGAATGTAACACATTTGATTAAATTATAGTAAAATTTTTTTCTAGAGAAATAATTTCATTGTATACATAGTTATATTCAATGTTTTTTTAAACCAAAATAAGAAAATTTATAAAATTAATTACATTAAATTTATTTCATTTTTAAAAAATTATTTCAAAATTATCTTAAGGTCAAATTCTAGGAATTTCTTGAAAACATTTATATTTTAGTGACTAGTCTTAAATTTTTTCTTTATTTAAAAATAACATTTTCATTTCACATAAAATGTCCCTTAATATTATGAATTTTATCCTAATTTAATATAATTACCCTAAATCAATATATAATATAATTTACCACATATGTAATCCATATTTTACATTACCATTGAATTAAAATACTTTTAGACATAAATTCAATTTTTTTAGAAATCTATTTTCCTTCACTCATTACAAGATTTTTACAAAATGGATATCATCCACCTATAATGTTCTTATTGGGTAAAATGGATTCTATTTTTGGAATCATAATTATAGATATTTTTTAAAAAGTGTAACATAATTAGAGGGCATAAGGAATTGTAAAAATCTATCACTATATAAAATGGTTAAATCATGAAAACCTTTGTTAAAAAAAGTTGATATGGCCCAAATTTTTAATCATAATTATTATTTTATATTATAATTTCAATCTTATCCCCTTTTAAAAAATAATTACTATTTTATGCGACTCTTCCTTGAAAATGAAACATATATTATTTTACGAAGAAATAAAAAAATTCACTCTGTTGTATATGAATTTCTCAATTATGATAACATTGTGATAAGAATATGTATTTAAGGAATAATATAGTTATTTTGTGTGTGAAGAAATAATTTTTACGATGATAATTGAATTTTAAATTTTTACTATTATTTAATTAACATAAGTTTTTATGCAACACCGATAAAGTATATAATCAATTAAAAAAATAAAATAAATGAATTTATAAACAATAAAATTAATACATTTTGATTCCTGTATATAGTTAAATGAAATCCCTATATAAGTATTAAAAAGTTAATATTTATAGTATGGTTTTATTTTTATTACATAACTACATTAATGAGTTTAAAGTGAAAGTAAATGAATAGATCAAAAAATGATATTAAAGATATTTTGGAATAGAAAATATCTTATTAAATGATTTATATTTCATAAAAAACCAATCATCATACTAGTAAATTATATATAGTTTTAAATAGAACTCATGTTTCTTTTTTTGGGTAATTTTACTTTTATGGTTACATTATTAAATCCATAATGAATAAAAAACACTCATTTTTATGTAATTTTTAATGGGTGAATAAGAGATTAAAACTACAAGATCAGGGTTAAATCATTACATATGTAGGGAAAAAATTATTATATTAGAAGATTTGGATTCATAATCATTTTATATTAAAAATAAATAAATATGGTTCAACTTGTACCATAATATAAATTTATATTATTTTAATACTTTAACAAATACAAAGAGTACCCATGTTATAGACCATTAAATGACACCCCAAAACATAATTCAATACACGACCTTGATCTGACTAGATAAAAAACCTACCCTATTATTCTATTACAATCTATATAATGATTTTAATATTTTTTTAACTCTTATATATTCATTCCAAGGTTCCATTGTAAGGGATTTAAGCAAATTATGACAAGGAAGAGTTATTTTCCATTAACACCTAATTATAATTTATTTCTTATTTTAGAACCAATAAATATATTCTAAACGTAATAAAATAATAAATATATTATCAAAAATATAATAAAATTGTGTTATGATTATGGGAACACTAATTTACATCTATTTTAAATACTATAATAGGAGAATACATTGCTCATATGTATGTTTGGATTACCACATCCACATAGCGGTGTAATTCATTATTCACCAAAACATTACTTGGTAGGTTATAATAATGGAAATAATTAATTTTTCATGTGTTGTTTGTGTATGTTTAGACTACAACCTCCATGCAACGATGTGATTAATTTTTCATGTATACCAATAATGGATGATAATAAATATGTTTATAATGAATAAATATTATATTTGTTTCATTATTAATTTTCTATAGGTGATTGTTCATTGATAATGTTTCTGGGAATGAAACTACCAAACCCAAACATACATTAAAAATTACACTATTAATAATCAGAAATGAAAAATTGTAATAATGAATTATTAAAAATATTATATTCAAATGTTAGAAGTTTTAATTAATGATATTATATGTACTTAAATATTTTTATAATAAATTAAATTTTAATTTTAGTTTATAATATATGAAGATAAAATTATTTTTAGAGAAATTTAGACATGTGTTATGGGTTTATTTCACAATATTATAATTAATCGAGAATGTTTATATATATGATTCCATTCTGAATATTATATAAAATACATATCTTGAAGATAATGAATTTTATTCTATATCATTATTTATATGGTTATCATGCAAAAGTTCCTTTTTTAACTTCTTTGTCTCTCAAAACTACAAAAAAAAATTTTGAGGGAAATTAGTCATTACTTTTCAATTAGATCGTGAACATTTTCATACATTTTCGTATTTTCTATTAGTTTTTTAGAATTTTTTTTAATATCATCCAATGATTGATTAAGTATATTTTACAAATACTTGTATTTAAAATTATTTTTTTCATAAAGAATATAATTTAATTTCTATGAATTAAGAAACCATTACTAAAGGTGTCTCATGAATAATTATTTTAATGAACACCATAAGAAAAATATTTCCCATAGTGATTCATGATGTTTTCTGGGAGGATTCCATTATATTTTTTAATGGTCCATTTTGAATAATTTTCCCCAAATTTTCTATACATATTTATAATTTAGTATTACTAATATAAAAATTAAAAGTGTATGTTTATAATGACCTCTTATCAATATCTTTATATAGTATTTCAATCTACATCAATATCATTTGATGAGTCTTATACAATAGTAGGGATATAAATTGAAAATAATATCCCATATATTTCACTAGATGGAACATGATCATATTTTTTTATTTATCTATTTCGATAATATTAATATTTCATATGATATTTTTCAGTATTAATGTCTATGAATATTATCTATTTAATTGACATTCATCTCTCCCATACGATGAGGGGATTGGTTATAGTTTTTGATGGAAGGTCCTTGTAATGACCCAAACATTCATTAATGAAAATTACACTTGATATAATGAAACATCTTATTATGGTTATATAAAATGTGAACTTCATTGGTTTTATGTATTGTGTTTTTAAAATATTGTTATTAATTGTTACAGTTTCTAATATATCCATTGAACAGTGATCACATGATTAGTATAAATATAAGTCTTTAACATATCCAATTTAATCAGACAAAGAAAACGATGGCCTCATCAAGTAGACTTTCCCCATACAAAGCCCATTTTTTAGAGCTCAAAATCAAGGTGGCATTTTTGGGATTCGCTCTTGGCCAAACCCAAGACGAGTTTGAACACGTTATGCTTGAGCGGAACCGACTACGAGAGAAGTGGAAGTAAATAGAGATTGATAGTCGAGCAATGTTATCCGACCCACCACAAGAGTCTCTCACCATCACACACCTTACCCTTAGGCCTTATGGGGGTGTTTTAAGGGGATATGTAAAATGACCCTAGTACTACAATTATGTACACTATTCCGGTATACAGAATACAAATTCATTTTATTATTGTTACATTGTAAATAGTTTTTAATGCAAAAATAGTAATTTTTGTTTATATTCAACTAAGAAATTTATTTTTATGAATTAATGGATTTTTGAATTAAATAATATTTTAATAAAATATTATTATTATTAAATTATTTTTTTTAATATAAATTATTGTATAACTATATGAATTTAATTGTAATTTTTATTATGGTTTGAGAGCTGTTTTTGTCAAAACCCATGATTTTTTTATAAATGTTTGTTTCTATTTTAAAATTGAAAATTCACATATTTAGAAAATTATCTATATAGAATGAATATTATTCTTGGAATCAAGACATCGAAATTATCCAAAGGTGAATTTTTCATAATTTTTTGAGAGAGTCGAATGTTTGAATAAAAATTAAATACCGTTAAAATATATAATTTGTTTTATGACCTCATAATGACCCAATTGTGATTTAATAAAATACAATAACCAATATTTTCTATCAATATATTTTTTACCATTAATATAATGTGATTTCGGGTTGTTTGATTTATTTTACAATGCTTTAGTGGACCCTCCATGACTTATAAAATATTTTGTATTTTTAAATTGTTTTCCTTTAGAGTGTGACTCACCTCCACATAGTAAACCCTATTATTTTAAGATGTTTGGACATAGGCCTCATAAAATATTGTTTTCTACTCCCCTTTGGAAAAAACTGTAGGAAAAACCATGGGATGGTTTTTGGTTTTGATTAGTTTAATGTGTGGCGTCCCATTCGTAAATAATAAAGAATTCCCTCTCCTTTTCTATATAAACCCACCCAGGCTCCCACTTCCACTTCACCAAAAGCCTTTGGTATTCACCCAAAACCTACATTCCTCTCTCTATAATCCCACCAAGGCGCCCCAAGCTCCCAATAAGCCTCTCTCAAGCCTCTCCCAAGCCATTTGAAGAACACTTCCCTAGAAGGGATTTCATCCTTTCTCATTTTTTCCCCTCGTAATCCAAACATTAATTCCTACCGTGTACACCCATTACGATGCCAAAATTCCGCGAGGGGTTTTTTTCTCCTATTTTACATATAAGTAATTATTTTGTATTCTGCATCTAAATTCTATTATGATTTTTTGGAAAATGTATATATATGACCCCCTTAATGTCTGTTTCATATAAATATGATGATACACCCCTTTATCTATCATCAACATTTTTTATGAGTTCTTATTTCACGTCGTTTTGCTGCCGAAATTGCATTACGATTTTCTAAGTCAATGTCATTGTGTAGTGAATATCATTCCCATTTCTCTATCAAGGGACTTCATGTTTATGCACATTTACTTATTGATTATAAATCTTTATTTATCTATTCCACATCCATTTAGTGTGGAATAAATGGAAATGATTTATTCAATGTTGTATGATCAATGTGGCACACTTATGCATGAACAGAAATGTTTAAGAATGGTGCACCCTGGTAGTGATTCAATGAATTGGGTAAATTATAGAATCATGATACGTCATGTTCTATGAGTGTTGACTAATTGTAATTAAAGTGAAATTATGGTTTACTCATTATTGTTGTTCAATTAGGGTTCTCTCAAACTCCATGTGCAATGAGCCTTGGCTCATGCTAATTTCATGATAAGTGTTGTTGCCACTTTTCGATGTCATGATTATCATGATTTATCATGCATTTATGATCATGTTTACTTTGCGCACCATTGATATTCCAATTGTATAACATGTATTTTATTCCTCATGTTATTCCTTTTTTATACCCTTACTGGGCTTTATAGATTTCCCTATTCTTATGCATGTCCTCAAGTTGTCCCATTCAATGCTAAGTAGGAGGGAATGTAGTAGTCATGGAAAGTATGTTATCAATAAGATGGTGCGTTCTATGTTTTATATTGTTATGTAATGTTCCTATGCCCCAAATACACTAGAAATTTTGTATTCTATTTTGTATCAAGTGAAGGATTGATGTATTAAATCTTGATTAAGTATGAAATAAAGAGTAGGGTGTTATAGTTGGTATCGTAGGATAAGTTTAGTTATCTGTAGGATTAAGATTAGAAAACCCTACTAAAGACTTAGAGATAAGACTAAGTATAATTAAAACATCCATAAATTTTGGTGTGTACTGAGTAAGTGTTTTATCAAGAAAATACATCCATGTATGGATATGAGAAGGTAGAGGCATCTCTGGAAGAGATGCAACTAGCAGTGAAAACTCCTACAATGAGTTTCAGGCTTGACCCGAGGTATCATGGTATATAAAAACGGGCCTTACTGCACTCTTGGTTACGACACTTTTGGGGATATGGTTTGGTAAATTCACATGCATAGTATGAACTATTATTAAGGGAATAAAAAACTTCCCCAAAGAATATATGTTAGAAAGTAGATCATGGATAACATATATTGAAGCCTATAGATTCATAAGTTAAGGAAATAAAATATATTTATATGTCATATATTTTTGGATTACCCTTTATTTATTACCCCAAACTTTTCTTTTATTCTTTTATTCCAACTAGTGGCTAGTAATTGAAGGACTCGGGCTAAAAATTAATGTGAAGACCAATGTGATGACTGTTCTAATTAGATTCCCAATCTGATGAGATCAGGAATCACGAAATTTGTCATGATACCCTCTCTGTTGACTCAAGCATTGAAAAAAACATGGATCAAGAGGAATGTTCAACACCCACCCCCAATGAAAGAACATGTCACTATCGAGTGCTTCATGAGACAAAGGCATGTTACTTTTAATAGATAATATGATTCCCCAATTGCCGAACAATAGATCAATATCATTGAAAAGATCTTCTCCATCCATAAATGCTCCAAACAAGAGAAGGTTCTTCTGGAATCTTATTGTATGGAGGTTGTAGTAGATCAATGGAAGACATTGATCAAAAATAATAAGCTTGAGGAGGAGATCGAGGCATTATAATAAAAGGTTCTCTTGAAGATGTTATTTGATAAATATTTTCCACGCACCATCCAGCTTAAGATAGAAAGGGACTTCCTTGTCCTCAATCAAAAAAGACAACGAATCTATCAGAGCGTACAAGTAAAATTCACAATTCTTTTATGATACGCTTCTGGATTGGTCGTTACCCCCGAATACAAGGTCGAACACTTTTATGGGGTCTGAAACCTAGCATGCAGAAATCCCTAGAGATCCACGACTTCTATAACTATGAAGAAATTGTCTGATGTGCCCTCAAGGTCGAAATGGAGATTAGAAAACCTCAGTGGTATCCTGGGGATAATAATTGTAAGGTGGACTTCAATTCTGGTGGTCTGATGGATAAATCCAACGGTGATGAAAAAATCCATCACCCCACTTCCCAAACATGTGGAAAGAATCACCCCATAAATTGCATGAAGGGGATTAGGAAATGATTTAGGTGTGGAAGAGATTGGCACCTAGCCATTATCTACTGACAAGAAAATCCCACTGCTACAACCATGGATAAGAACACTCCTTTCAACTCTCAATGAATTTCTCAATACTTCATCTTCATAGAACTATGGAATCTGGAAAGTGAGTTCCCTATGCCAAGGGTTTTCAGAGGAAACGAGCAACCTCTAAGGCAGCAAGGGTGTGCTTTTTCAATCACTATTTCTAAAGTGAACCTCAACAAAGAATTGGTGAAAGGTACTCTAGTTATTAATTCAAGAATAGAAAACATACTTTTTGATTCAGGTTCTACACATTCTTTTATATACTGAATGTTTAGTAGAATAATCCCGACACCACCACAAATCATGGAAGTAAAGCTGTCGTTGAGTACGGAAAATGGGGCAATCATTACATCCCATGAATATAACTCCTCCCATGTCATAATAGGTGGATTTAACTTCCTGAAAAACCTTATTATACTCCCTAAGGTGATATTTGATTGAATTATTGGAATGGATTGGCTTTCCTTATATAGTGCCAACATAAATTTCCATGAAAGCGAAATCACTATCCATGTAGAGAATCGACCCTCGATTCTGTACAAGTGCAAGGAGGAAGATGAATCTTCTTTAACTCAATCATCTGATGAATAGATATTACTACACAATGAACACCCATATGTGGCTCAGAAGATTTAGTCTATGGAGGAAACCATCCTTGAAGATGTTCCTATTGTGAGATAATTCATTGATGCGTTTCCAGAGGAATTTCCTGGTCTTCCTTCTAGAAGAGATGTTGAATTATCAAATGATATTATATCTTGGGCATTGCCAATATCCAAGAATCCATATAGAATGAATGTTGTAAAGCTTGAGGAGCTGAATAAAAAACAATAAGAGAATCTGGATAAAGGGTTGATACACCCAAGTGCTTCACCATGGGGTGCACCAGTTTTGTTCGTTAAGAAGAAGGATGGGTCAATGCGCCTTTGCATCTATTATCGTGAGCTTTACAAAATTACGATAAAGAACAAGTATCCTCTCCCATGAATTGATGACTTGTTCAATCAGTTGCATGGATCACAATACTTATTCAGCGTATATTTGTGGTTGGGATATTATCATGTGTGGGTGAGGAAGGAAGATATCACCATTACTGTTTTTCGTACAAGATACATGCACTATGAATTCATAGTAATGTCTTTCAAACTAACTAATGATCCAGAAATCTTCATGGACTTGATGAATAGAGTCTATAGAGATAACCTCAACAAATATTTGGGAGTTTTTATAGATGATATTATATTATACTCTAAAACCAAATAGGATCATGAGAAGCATCTATAAACTGTACTAGAGACCTTATGAAAGAAGAAGATCTTTGCAAAGTACAACAAGTGTGAGTTCTGGTTGAATGATGTCTCATTCATGGGCCATATCATCACAAGTTCTGGGATATCTGTAGATCCCTTCAAGACAACTACATTAGAGGGATGGATGAGGCCAACATTGGTAACAGATATTTGTAGCTTTTTGGGGTTAGCTGGATATTATTGATGATTTGTGAGAAATGTTTCACTATTTTCCAACCCTCTTACCCAGCTAACTCATATGGGAGTTAATTTTTCTTGGAGTGATGAATGTGAAGAAAGCATCAAGGTGTTGAAAAGGAGGCCTATCATTTAACTTTTTCTCACATTACACACAAGTGGATAACTTTTTTTGGTATTCAGTGATGCGTCGAAGAAGGGTGCAAGCTGTTTTTTGAATCCAAATGATAATTCCATTGCCCATGCTTCATGGAAATTGAACGTTCTTGAGAAGAATAATCCAACACATGATTTGGAGTTGGCTATGGTAATATTCACTTTAAAAATTTTGTGGCATTATCTCCTTTGGTAGAACTGTGAAATATATACAGATCACAAAAGCCTCAAGTATATATTCACATAGAAAGAGTTGAAAATGCGCCAATAAAGATGGTTAGAGTTGATCAAAGACTATGATTACTCAATCCATTACCACCTTGGGAAAGTGAACAAAGTGGAAGAAGCTATAACAATAAAGGACCCAATGATTCTAGGATTGATGAGATTTGAAAAGGATCCAATCTTATTAGATTGAATTAATATGGACATGGGAATCATAAATATTGGATCCTCATCAATCATTTCACAAATTATTGCTCAACCGTCTATTTTAGAAATGTTAAAAGATGCTCAAGTGGATGATGTGGGAATTTAGATGAAATTTAAAGCTATCAAAAAAGGGAAATCCCCAGAGTTCAATGTTAATGAAAAAGGAATTGTTATATTTGGGAAAAGACTATGTGTTCCATCAAGTCTAGAGCTGAAGAAGAAATTTTTGGATGATGCACATAGTTCAAATTTCACTTTTCACTCAGGAAACACAAATATGTATTGAGATATCTGAGAGGAGTATTTGTGGGATAATATGAAGAAGGATATTTTTATGTACACATCAATGTGTCTGGTTTGTCAGCAAGTGATGGCTGCTAGGAAGAAGTCTAAGGGGATGAAGCAACCATTACATACACCATCATGAAAATGATAAGGTTGCATGGCGTACCATTATCTATTGTATCCGATCGAGCTCCAAGATTCACCTCTATGTTTTGGAAGAGTTTTCAGAATTCTCTGGATATTGAGATGAACATTAGTATGGCTTATCATCCTTAAACTGATGGCCAATCTTATTGTACTACCCAAACACTTGAGCAATTGTTGAGAGTATGCTCAGTGGACATTAAAAGATGATGGGATCAACATCTTCCTCTGGATGAATTCTCCTACAATAACAATTTACACTCTAGCATCCAAATGGAACCTTATGAAGACTTACATGGGAAGAGGTGCAGAGCACCAAGATATTGGGATGAAGTCTATGAGTGTAAGCTGCTAGGAACAGATGGTCGAATAATTGTTGGGGATGGTTAAAACCATTAAGTAGCAAATCAAGGTAGCCCAGAGTCTATAGAAGAGTTATACATATAACCTTCGATGAGACCTTGAGTTCATAGATGGAGACATGGTGTTTTTATGTATATATATCCATGGATGAATTTCAAGATTATTAGAATTAAAGGGACATTAATTCCTTGGTACATCAGCCCCTTTGAGATTCTTGATCGGGTTGGGGTTGTGGCCTATCAACAAGCACTTCAACCTACCATGGCCAAATTACATGATTTCTTTCATGCATCCATCTTAAAGAGGTGCATACCATACCCTTCACATGTAAACTCTTCATAGGTTGTACAGTTAGATAATGATCTTTCTTAGGAGGAGCAACCATTGAAGATCTTATATCGTATAGAAAAAGTTCTATGAAATAAGACAATGCCTCTCATCAAGGTGTTATGGAGAAACCACAAGTTTGAAGAAGCGATGTGGGAATCATAGGAAGTGTTGAAGCAAGGATACCCACATCTATTTAAGTCTGGGAAAAGGAAATTAAGAGGGTGAATAAAAAAATAATATTTTAATGACCCAAACATTATTTAATAAAAAATCATCGTTATCTAATTAAATGTCTTATTATGGTTATACTAAATGTGAAAATCACTGCTTTTATGTTTCTTCTTTTTAAAATAACATTATGAATTGTGATTGTTGCTCATATAGGCATTGAATAGTGATCACATGATTAGTATAAATATAGGGCTTTAACAAATCCAATTTAATCAGACAAAAGAAGTGATGGCCTCAAATAGTAGACATGCGCCATACGAATCCCATTATTCGGAGCTCATAAAGAGGTGTAATCTTTGTGCTTCACTCGTGACCAAGCCCAAGCCGATCTTGAACATGTTATAATTGAGCATAACCGACTATTGTAGAAGTGGATGTTACTTGAGATTACCACTCGAGAAATGTTATCCGAGAAACCCCAAGAGTCTATCACCATCGCGCACCTTACCCTAAGATCTTATGTAGGTGTTTTCAAGGGCTATGTAATAGGAACCTAGTACTAAGATTATGAACATTATTCTTGTATACAGAATATACATTTTTTTATTATTGTTAATTTGTAATTACTTTATAAATCACAAATAGTATTTTAGATAATATTCAACTAAGAAATATATTTTGATGAATTGAAGGATTTTTTAATAAAATATTATTTTAATAAAATATTAGTATTATTATTATTAAATTAATTTTTATTAAATATAAATTAGCATATAATTTTATGAATGCAATTTTAATTTTTATTAGGGATTGAAAGCTATTTTTGTCTAAACCCATGAATTTTCGATAAATATATGTATTTATTTTAAAATATAAAATTAACATATTTAGAAAATTATTTAGATAAAATGAATATTATTTTAGTAATCAGGATTTCAAAATTATCCAATAGTGAATTTTTCATAATTTTTTGAGACAATCGATTTTTTGGTAAAAATTAAATACCATTTAAATATATTCTGTATTTTATGCCATCATAATGACCCAAATGTAATAAAATACTATAAACATTATTTTCAGCAAATATATTTTTTAAAATTGAAATATTTTATTTTTTGGTTTGTTTTATTTAATTTACAATGTTTTAGTGGGCCCTCCAAGACTTATAAAACATTTTCCCTTTTAAATTGTTTTCCTTGAATGTATGACTCACATCCACTTAATCAACCCAATTATTTTATGAATTTAGGAAATTAGAATCATAGAATATTGTTTTCCACTCCCCTATGGTAGAAACCATGAGCAATAACCACTGTTTGGTTTGTGGTTTTGATTAGTTTAATGTGTCGTGTCCCAAACGTAAATAATAAACAATTCCTTCTCCTATCCTATATATACCCACCAAAGTTCCTACTTCCACTTCACTCAAAGCCTTTGGAGTTCTTCCAACCCATGTCCTCCTATCTCTAGATTCCTCCCATGGTTCCTTAAGCTCCCAATAAACCTTTCTCAACCCTCTCCCAAGCCTTTGGAAGCACACTTCCATGTTAGGGATTTCCTCCTTTCTTATTTTTTTTCAATTTTCATTAAGTTGTTATGTCCTTTTTTCAATTATAAATGATGGATTATGATATCTCACATCCCCCATACACCCCTCTTTATATTTTTATTATGTGAGACCCATTTATCTCTCATTAATGACTCCCATGTTCACCCATTACCATGCTGAAATTCTGTGAGGGATTTCTCTCTCCTCATTTACATCCAAGTAATCTTCTATATTATGCTTCTAAATTCCATTATGTTTTTGGAAAAAGTATATATATGACCCCTTACTGTCCATTCCATGAAAATATGATGAGACATCCCTTTATCTCTCATCAACAATTAATTATGAGTTCTCATTTCATGTCGTTATGCTGCCGAAATTGCACTACGATTTTCCAGAACAATGTATTTATGTAGTGAATACCATGCCCATTTATCTATCAAGGGTATTCACCATTATGAAAATTTACTTACTGATTATAAATTTTAATGTATTTATTACATAACCCTTTATCGTGGAATAAATTATGATGATTTATTCCATGATGTATGATCATAGTGGCACACTGATGCATGAAATGAAATGTTCATGTTTCTCTTGTGATCCATTTATATTCCTATTATTTAACATGTATAGTATTCCACATGTTATTTCATGTTTATTACCTTACTGGTCTTTATAGCTCACCCTTTTCTTATGAATGTTCTCAAGTGATCCCATGCAATGATAAGTACGAGGGAATGTAGTGGTCTTATAATGAATGTTTTCAATAATAAGTTGTGTTCTATGGTTTAATTTGTTATGTAAAGTTATTAAGCCCCAAATACACTAGATCTCTTGATATTATATGTTGTATAAAGTGAAGTTTTTATGTAACAAATCATTTTTAATTATGAAATAAAGAGCAGGGTTGTTATAGTCCATTTGTGGAACCTCATTGTAACGGTATGTATCATGAGAAAAAATAGTGTTGGTATTTGGATTATTCCTTACCTATTTACATAAGTTTTCTTATAACAATGCCTTGATGGTAAGATTATGATATCCATAATTATTAATTCTATCAAAATTAAAATATTCATTATTATAAATGTGGTTATTTATTTTGTTATCTTATCCATGGATTTAGTCCCCTTTGGGTATTATTTATATTTAATATTTGATTATTATTTATCCCAAATATATTATAAATGTTTTATTTACATTAAGATAGATTGTTTTTTACACTTATGTTACAGATAATCTAAGGTCACCCTTTGTTATGTTTCAATTCCCAATTGATACTAAGAGGGGATATAAGAGTGAATTTAGGGATTGTATTGAAAAAATAATAAATTTATAATAAAAATTATAATATTATATTTTCATGTTTTCATATGTAATGTAGGAGTAATTTTTATTTAGTCTCCCATGAAATTAGATCCATTATATCCTTTTGGATGTGATCCATATTATTTGGTTACTATTTAGTAATATAACCTCAATTTAATAGATATCTGAGTATGTTGATTATAATTGTCATCCCTTATTTTTGAATGGGGTATCTCATTCAATTTATTTAAGCTACCAATCCATCATTTACAATGAGTTTGATGTAATGGTAATATAAATTCCATTATCCATTGGTTAGTGTTGTTGAAACATACACCCCCATGAGATCAGTGGTCTATCAACCAAATAGAGAATTATACTTGTGTTATAACATCCTACTCATGGTAAATATTGGTTGTATATCTTACAATTGATTATTAACCATAGTAGTGTGTCATCCACATATATTTTGATTGGTATTATATATCATATACCTAGTGAATTTTATACATGTGGATCCTCATATATCAATTTGCATTGTCTTGATGAGGCATAATTCATGTGGGTACTTATACCTAAGATGTATTACTCGTATATATTGATTTATAAGGTCTAATATTCACTTGGTAGAAGTGAATTAAATGTAACTCAACCACCCAAAGTGTTTTATATTTGAAGTGGATAATTCATATGAAATATATATCATCATTATATCTCCATGTATAATATTGTTAGTGGGGCTGTATTTCTGACAAGGGTTGGAAACATCATGAAATAATATGTTGAATCACACACTGTTAATATTGGAATGATTGATAGATAATTCACCATGTTTGATTTCGAAGGTGATTGGTTATTTACCACTTGGTATATAATGTTGAAATCATATTCATCTTATTTAATAGTCATTATATTGACATTTCATTAATATTAATAGGTGTTCCTAAATAGGTATGTAATCCCAATTCATTACAATACAAAAATAGTATTGTCATATTTTTTCTGTCTGTTGATAATTATATTATGTGACTTATTAATTTTTTTTATTTCTAATCCAAATAATATTTGCATACCAATCCAGAAAATATATATAAAGGAATTTTTAAGGACAAAATTTCTAGCGGCCTATTGATATATTTTCACACCATATTCATTTACTGTACCACATTAAGTAAATTCTATTTCATTTAATTGGTATGGAAAAGGGCACTATACTATTTGATAGCTGAGTTAGTGTCGTTTGTTTCTTGATGGGATTTTGGAACATTCTACAACATTGGATTCGTTTTCTGGATATCTCAACTTTTTGGACCTTATTATATATGATATTCCCATGGATTATTTATTTATGTTGTAATTGGGTTATAATGTACAATCTTGAGGGAATAGGATTGGAGAATTTTCATTGTAGGAGAAAAATAGCATCATCCCCTATAATGATCTGATCCCCTATATTGGTATAATGAACTTTTATCAATTTATTTATGGATAAAAATTAAACTAAAGGTTGAATCATTGGAGTTTATGGAACAATATTCATGTTCTCATCATCCGTGATCATTTGTATAAGCTTTTTAGGATGAACCCCTCAAGATCATCATCACACTCTTCCAGAGTCTATGATAATGGTATTCATTATAATCCAATAGCTAAAAAGGGTGTCTGATGATTCCATTAACATCTCAATGATCATAATTACACCCTTCCTTCGATAGAAGAAGGTTTTCTTTGAATAATTGGGGGGAAAGTGTCTTCCTCAATCTAGGATGTGTTAAGAAATAAAGGGGAGCACTAACATATGAAGAACAAATATTAATTCTCAAATGAGATCATCATTGATTGTATAGTAGTAATTTAACACCCATAAAGGGTTCTCCAACCCCCCATATATATATTTCCATCAAAATAAGCTAGAAATTACATGTTGTGAACAACTAAATATTTCATAATGTCATTTATAATTTTATCAGTAACTAAAAATATATAAGAAATACATTTCATGATAAATGAAACTCATTAACTTGAACATTAATTCCCATTAATATTTATTGATCCTATAATATTAAAATATTTTCCATTCATATAATGTTTTTCCTTGTATTCACATAATCATTATTGAAATCATTTGTTAAAAATATTCAAATACTGTAATTGTATGATTCAATAATAATGAAAATATTTATTAATTAAAGAGTTTTTTTTCATTTAATCCTATCACAAAAAGTGATGGGGCCCACCAAGTCCTTTAATCCTTTTAATCAGATAGGGATTATTTTTATCATGTTTCTCTATTTGACCCACAAAGCCTTTATCATTATAGGAATAAATAAAAAACATAATCCTAGAGTGGAGTCATGAAACCCATCAAGTCCCCTAAATAGATAAGGGAATGTTATAATAATTACCTCCCTTCGTATAAATACACACAATCTTGTATAATATTTTTCCCTCATGATATATCATATATAAATATGTAAAATCTATGTCATAATAGTTTATTATACATTATTGTTCATTGAAACAACTAGATATACTTACCTTCGATATACCAGGGGCACAAATTTAGTAAAAGAACAACCATCATGATCAACTTGGCCCATAAAATAACTTACATTTGAATGTGACAAATTATTTCATGATTATTCTATCAAAAATGTACCACCAATGACACATCCAACATAGTATAACTCACAAAAAAATGAACGAAAAATATTTTCCCTAGATTATAGTGTGTGATCAACTAGTGTATAGTATTAATAATCTTCTTTCAGAAGACCATTACACTTTTTCATTGATAGGAAATACTAATGAAACCCAAAAATGTGGTGTTCCTATTGATGGGTTAGTCTTAATGATCTCATCTACTCGAGATCACCATGTTTGAAATTCATGGTAAGAAGTTTTAGTAATTATGATCCCTATTTCCGAACAATCAAACGTCGTTTGTGTCTAGAAAGTATATTGTGCAGAGACCATAGAAACTTTTTTTATGATTAATGTCATTGTGTTTCCATATTCTCATTATAGATTGATAAAATATATAATTATTTGTTAAGAAAAATAATATATTAAAACCCAATATCATTAGTATTTGAAGAAATATCCACATTATTATCATAATCTTAAATTTTACATAACTCATTGTATGCATGATATGGTAATTGAAATTTATCATTAATGTTTGGTCTAGACAAAACACTTTTATAGTGCTCCAACTTTCATTTGAGCTATCTTTTTAAATATCCTTTTCTCTCCGTAATAATTAGACCATTCATTGGCTAAATTAAATATATAGTTATTGGAATTCTACTTCTCCAATTTATGTAAATTATCATATATATGAATTTTACTCATTGGGAATGAAACCTAAAGAGTTTATATCACCATGTATATTCATGAATGTCCTCTATCAAAATGTATAATCATGTATTATTTTATTTGTAGGTATATTATAGTTGTTATGGGAAAAAAATTACTTTTTAGGCATGATTCCAAGAACTAGAACTAATTGATCGGTATCATCCACGACTTCTTCAGTTACATTAGATGTTTCAAAAAACATGGTATTTGAATACATGGAAACCATTGGCTTGAAATATCTTCACTTGTTCATTACCTTAAGCTAGCTATGATATTAAATAATGTTAGTCACATTTATTAGAAGTTTATTTCCATTCAATACCAATGTCCATTAATCCTCACATACTAGGAACATATCTTTTATACAATTTCGTGTAAAATTGAAGAGTTTGGACTACATAAGGTGTTGTTCACCATGATATAATTTGTATTTTACAACTATAATGTATATATTGTATGTATAATATATAGAAAATAACATGGAATATGAGATTGATACGTTGGTTGAACTTATATAATTCTACATAACAAACTAATCCTTATTTATTCCCTATGAATATGTTCTTTTAGATATTTATGCCATGTGAAACTTGGAATAAATCCCCCTGAATTTTTTCCTACATTTATATTTCTATAACATTTCTGTATTTATATAATTGACATGGTCAAACCAATGCATTTGATCTACCACATCTAATCTCATTCTATAGAACATAGGTTGCAACATTATTTCTTCATCTAGACATTTACTTTCATTCTAGTATTGGATATAATAAAATCAGCTATTTTCATTTGTTATCAATGTTAATTTTCTTTGAAAAAAATTTCACTCACAATATTCCCTTGAAAACACTAAAAAATGATTCCAAATTAAAA
This sequence comes from Viscum album, assembly GCA_963277665.1. NCBI lineage: Eukaryota > Viridiplantae > Streptophyta > Magnoliopsida > Santalales > Viscaceae > Viscum > Viscum album. The sequence continues at coordinate 741,664,761 of OY728137.1, forward strand.
TTCAATGATCAAATTTTCTACCTAAATCCATAACTATATTTCAGTAACAATCCCCCCTTATTATAATTTTATGGTGTAAATAACCCTTTTAGATTATTTAGTATAGTCCCTTTCCAAAATTGGTGGTATTAACATCAAATTACCAATATAATTATCAAATAATGAAACTAAGAAGAGTAAAAAAAAGTAATGTATTTTATCATTATAACGTGGTATTTTCAATCAAACCCTATCTGTACAAGGATTTTACCTACAATTTATAGTATATCTTGAATACCCACCATAGTATTCAAAATAATAAGCGCAAGTACATTGATATATGAAATCCATTATTGATTTTTAATTGAGATTTTCAATTATTTTTTTATTACCATTTACTTCCTAATTGTAGGATTAATTATTCAGCATGAATATTGTATCACTGAATTTGTGAAAAGGGAATCATTACCATTTTTACATCATTCATATATAGTATGTTTCTCTAGAAAATTCTTTTTACACAAGCCCTTGTGGATATTGTTTTTATGCAAAATATTTTTGGATCTTCAGAATTAACAAAATCTCAGTCAATATTTCTCCCAATATATCAAATAGAGTCCCCCTTTAATAAAATATTACATAGAACATGAATACAACAGTTCTATCAACGGTATTTATGTTATATCATTAAAAATAATTAGGATAATTACTTGATATTCACATTAGTTATTATTATTTCATTTTTTGATATATATTTGACAAAAAATATGCATCTAAGCACATTTTCATAGAACATAATGGATTTTCATAAATTTATAACACATATGATATCCATAATTTTTTATAATTTTCATTTGGTTATGGGGTAACTCTGGTATTTGAAAATCATGTCCCAAATATATATTTATTCCTCGGTAATGCATATAAGTGTCTGTGTAATGACCCAAACATTTATAAATATGATTCCCGTTACAATTTAATTAAATGTATCATTATGTAATACAATTATAGAAATTATATGTAATTATTTTTTTATTATATACAATTCAATTAAAAATACTATTAAAAATCATTACCGTATATAATATGATTACCACAAAAGTATCAATTAATTTGAAGAAATATTGTGTTTTAACAGTTCCATATGACATTGAAAAATGAGGTAATGACCTGAACAAGTAGGATCTTACCCTAGGAATCCCATTGATCGAGGCATTTGTGGGATAAAGCATCACTTGGATTTTCCCACAACCAATTCCAAGTTGAGATCCAGAAATTTAATGATGAGAAAAACAGTATATTGGAGAAGTTCAAGCTCAACGACATCACATCCCAAACCAAGTATGATGAAACACCCTATGAATGTATCATTGGAGCACACCTTACTCTTTGGAATTCCTAGGTTTATTAAATAGATATATGTTAAGAACATAGCAACATGATTGTGTACATTCTTGTATACAACAATCAATATATTTTCATCGTACAATTGTTAATTTTAGCATTATTTTTATTTTCTTATAATAAAACAAAATACTTATTATTTTTTGATAAAAATAAAACGAAATTAAAGAATATATTTTTAAGAATTTATGGATTCTGAAGATTAGTATTATTTTTATAATTTATTGTTATGAAATAATTTTTATCAAATATAAAAGTTCATATAATTTTTATAGAGTATAATAAAATTATTACAAGGGTTTAAAAACTATTATTGTCAGAGAAACAATAATTTCACACTGATGATGATTATTATATAAAAAGTGAATATAAAAAAATTTAAAGAATAATTTAGATAAAATTAAAAAAATTGGGATTAAAATTTTGATATTATAAAATGGCTATTTTTTCATAATTTTCATCGATGATTGAATTTATGGGTAAAATTTTAATACTATTTCAATATGTATTGTAAATTATGAAATCATAATTACCCAAAAGTGATTTAATATATACAATAAAGGGTATCCATGGCCACATATATGTTTTTAATTTAATTTAATATTATTTTATATATTATTTGATTTATTTTTCAAAGGTTTAATGAATCTTCCAAAACTACTAATATATTTTAAGGTTTTAAAATCATTTTTAAGTGCATGACTTGCCTATAAACAAAAAGAGTATTATATTATTATGTTTGGACCTTGGACATATAAAATAAATAAATCCAATCCCATTGTTTAGAAACCATGTGAATGAACTTGAGATGGTCTGTGTTTTTGGTTATTTTATTATATACAGTCTAAAACCTACGTTTTACAAAAATAATGATTTCCCCACTGTTTTAATATATAAATTTTCTAGGAACCAATTTTACTTCACTCAATATCTTTTGAGCATATCCTTACTCTTCCCTTCCCACACATATTCCCCCCCTAAGGTGACCTTATGCTCTCAATAAGTCCATCCCATGAATTTGGATTCACACACTCAAGTAAGGTCCCCCCTCATCCTTTTATTTTACAATTATTATTTATTTTATTATGTCTTCTATTTAAAAATTACATAAATTTGTATATATATTTTATTTTCCCTATGAAAATATACTTTATTTTAAAATTATTATATTCCCTCATTCGATATCATCAACACATTTTATTAAATTTTTATTGAATCATTTATAATTCCAAAATTTCAAGGTAATTTTCCATTCCGTAATAATTTTTTATTGAATATCATACCCATTTCTAATCAATGTTTTTCAGCAGTATACAATTGTAGTGACTTTACATGGGACTAAGATGTATATATTTCATACTCCCGAATCATCTAATAAAATATGATGTTGCATGAGTCATTATTGGATAATCTATATGGAACACTTAAGAACGCGAATGAAATGAAAGTGACAGGTATTCCCAAAATTATAAATCCCTCCAATGTAATGGATAATGTTTACTCTCATGAGTCATCATGTTGGGTTAAAGAGTGAACCAGATTCTTTTATGGGAAGTTTTCCATCATTTTTTCTTGGATGTTTTCCTTGACCTCTGATTACGATGTAGTGCTTAATGTTGTTTTCTCATACCACATGTTGCTATTATGATTATCTTGTAATATAAATTCTAAATGTTCATGTTAATGATTCACAATCCATTTATTCTTCATTGATATGAATATTGTCTAAAATTAATTATTATCTTCATGTTATTCCATTCTTATTCTCTTACAAGGATGTATTTCTCACCCCTTTCTTATGTATTCCCTAGGTTATTCCATGCCATTTTAAGTGAAAGAATGTTAAGGATGATTTCTATAAATATTAATTTTACATATTTCAAATTCTTAGTTAATGTACCCATTTTTGAAAGGCACTATACGTATCAGTATTTCATGTTTTATTAACTATAATATTATATAATAATCCATGTATTAATTTTAAAAAAAGAGTTGGGTTATTATAGTTTGTATTAAAGGAATGAGTTAATTATCTTTGGGATTTCGATTAGAAATCTCTATAGAAAGCCATAGTTATAAAACAATGTATAAGAGAACACACATAATCTTTTGTATGTATAGTGTAAGTGTTTTATTAATTAAATACATTCTTATGTATATACTATGGCTGGATTTGGATCTGTCATAGATGTATATAGGGGTAAAATACGAAAACACCTTGTTGAGCATGAATGGACCTAGAACAGGTTAATGACAATGGGCCTTTCTGTACACCTATATTAACACCCCCAATGGATATTCCTTGTTAAATTCATAAGCTCATTATGATCCATTATTAATCGAACAAATAAACTCTCATAAGAAATTATGTTATGTATTATATCATGGATTACAAATAGTGAAGCATATATATTCTCATAAATCAAGTAAACAATCAATGTGATAGAAATAAGATAAATCAAGTAAAAAATAAATGTGATGTCCAATTTTATGACTTCCCAATGGGACTCCCACTTGATGGGAGTACGAATGGAAAACATTAAGATGATACACATTTTGCTGAATTGGGTTTTTAATTATACCCTTGATTACAAGGAGCATCGAAATAACCCAATGAAAGAACGAGTTTTAATTTATGGATTTATGAAATGAAGGCCTCTGACATTTAATGGATCATATAATCCCTTAACCGGGGAACAATTGATCAAATCCATTGAGTAGATATACCCCATCCATCAATGGTAAAAGTAAGAGAAGGTTACACTGGTTTTTTTATCATATGTGGGGAGAAGATGATAATTGGTGGATATTGATATAAAATTATGATGCCTGAAGATGATATCTAAATAATGGGAAAGAAGTAATTTCAAAAAAAAATTTGATATATATTTACCTAAAACTATATGACATACCTCAAACAAGTTCAATAGGTTGGCAAGCCCATTCAAAAAAATTATTATCAAAAAAAGAGAAAGTGGAGGTACAAGGGGGTTTACAAAGCCGAGAGTATGAAACACCACGCTTGTCTAAATAGAAAAATTGAGAACAAAATTTAAGGGAAATAAAAAACCATCTAGATGAGGCCTCTACAATTTCCCTCTTTGAAAGTGCATCTGCAACCTGATTGTCCTCCCTATAGAAATGGGTGTCATCAAGCTATATGTGCTCAATCATCCACATACAGTCAATCTAGGAAAGAAGCATTTTCCATGGTACTGATCTGGATGGAGTCATAAATATGTGGACCTTGGTGGCGGAGTCAGAATCCTCCCAAAGCTAACTCCATCCAAAATGAGTGGCATAACTTATGGATTTGATCATATCCCATAGCTCCGCTTTGATCACTATGTCATTACCAATATAGTGGTAGAAGCATCCTTTAACAAAGCCCCGATGAGTGCGAAAGACGCCAGCACATCTCGAAGGCCCTGGTGCACCGGATTCCACCCCATTGACATTCACATTCAGCCATCCTGGAATAGGTGGAATCCATCTAATGGATTTAAGAACAATAGGTTTTTTATTTTTCCAGTTACACCAAAAGCTCTCAAAATAACCAAGTAATAAATTTCATTTTTCATAGTGCCAGTATGAAATTGGAGGTAGTCATAACAACCTAATAAACCATGTAAAATCTAGCCTGAAAGGATGGCCACTGTCCCTAAAAATAGTGGCATTCCGAGATTTCCATATCACATTGAAGAAAGCAGCGTCATTTGTGATGAACATCGCCCCAATATATTCACAAAGATGTGCATGCATGACAGATGCCATTAGTGCCTCCATTCCATGAAGATAAATCTGCACGCCAAAAGCAGCATGCAGGTGAGACCAAAACCTTCAAGGGAAGCTACAAGTGAAGAAGAGATGAGAGATATACTCCTCAACCTGGAGACATACGCCGCATGCGGAATCCAATTGGATACCTGTTTTTTGGAGGAGGATGTGCTCCGGCAACCAGTTTTTCCACAACCTCCAGAGCAGCAGATAATAGGAAGGGAAAATTTACCATACAAGAAACACCCTTATCCAGGTAGGCATAAAAGAAACAACATCACACATGTGCCTGTATAATTCCCTGGAGGATAAGAACCCATTGGTGTTTGGATTAAAAACTTGGCTGTCAGCATCAGTGTAAATATAGCCCTGAATATTGAGGTCGATGTCTGTAGGTAGGCATCTCTGAAAATCAGTAGATGATGTTTGCATCACCAAAATTAAGGTTCTTAATGGAAGGAGTCACCACAGTTAATTCATTAAAGGATTTTCCCTGCAAAGGTGTAGACTAAGCATTAAGAGTAGATTGCTTACACACCAGCCAGTTCGAGTAGCACATGAGCACCAAATGGGAATGCCTAAGTGCTAGCCATATAGAATAAAAAACATGCCTCGAATAGCCATTCTGCAACTTCTCAAGAAACCTATGGAAGAATAATTATAGATACATGTCATTGTATGTGAGTATGATCTATGTGAATTTACTAATCAAGGCATCATTGAATATCATAGGATCCTTGACACCCATGCCCCCCATGTCAATGGGATTTATAAAATCCTTACAAGAAACAGTGATGAATTTCCTCTCATGAATTGATCCAGTATAGATAATTTTTTATCAAAACATGCAGCACCTTAAGCCGATATCTAGGCCATATATAGATAGAGAAATCATAGAAAACATTGAAGTTATCGCCGAATCAACAAAGAAGATCCTCCCCTCTTGAGACATGGTTTTCCCTTTCCAGGTGGCTATCTAGGAGATAATCTTTGAAGGAATATTTCCATGGTAATTTATTTTCACCCTCCCCCAAAAAAGGGGCACCAACAAATAATTAACAGGTAGAGTCCTTTTTCTGACTCTAAGTTTCCAGAACATTTTGTTTTTCATTTGAAAAGTAATACCATATCCAAAAACAACAAAATACTTTCTCCTACTTATAGATTTCCTAGAGACCTCTTCATAATGAATAAAGTTATTTTGGATGCATTAAATGGTGCCTTTTTTAGCCTGTCCATACAGGAAGATTTCATTAATATAGAGTAGATGCGACGGTGAAAAAAAAGATTCTTCCAGCATTCATTTTCTGATAAAGACATGCCTGCACCAGATCATTAAGGAAGACACTTAAATAAACTTATTCCATTGAAAAGAACTAGCCAGATAATGGGTCACCTCATCTAACACCCCTGTAGAATTGAAAATAACCTATTGGGGACCCATTGTCATGGATGGAATGTCTATAACTTTTAAAAATTATATGAACCAACGTAATGAAAGAGATGGAGATTCCATGTCTCTTTAACATTTTAAAGATAAATTCCCATTTAATCATATCGAAGGCCTTTGAGATATCCAGATTGAGTGTAAAGGTACCATGCTGAAATTTCCTTCTCATGATATTGACACACTCAGAAGTAGTGAATAGACAATTTTGAATGCATTTATAAGGAACAAAACCAAACTGGTTATGGGGGATAACATTCTTTGCAATGATCTCCAATCTAGAGGCCCTAATTTTACTAATAATCTTGGGTATGGTGTTCCCAATGGCGACTAGTATGAAGTCATTAATATCCAGTGCATTGTCTTTCTTTGGTAATAAAGCAATGAAGCACACATTCACACCACGAGGCATTGAGGCATGAGTAACAAACTCTTTGATAGCACTAATGATATCATGGCGCACCATGTCCCAGTTGAACAAGAAGAACTTATTGGTAAACCTATCAAGGCCTGCCACACTGTCAATATTTAAAGAAAATAGGGCACCCTAGATCTCACATTCAAGAGGAACCTCAACCAACATCCGATTTTGCTGCTCATCAACAGCTGGATTAATATTTTCGTGCATTCTGTAAGTAAAGTCCTCAAGCCCACCTGAGTCTAAACATTCAAAATAGATAACCGCTGCATTTGAAATCTCATGCTTAGAGTTGAATACAACTCCATTAATTTCCAAAGATGTGACACCATTTCAGATATGTCTCTCCATCGCATGTAATGAAACAACTTGGAGTTTCTGTCTCCCTCTTGTAATTATCAGACATTATAGTGGCTTCTGGCCGGCCTTTCCTGCAGATTTAGAAAGTCATAAAGATGAGAGTGGGATCGTACTTCATCCCTAGAGGAGGTATCCTACTGCTGATTATCATTCTGTCATTGAAGAATCAATTCTTCATCATCCTTGATATCATTTTCCGAATTGGAAAAGGATGACCTGCTTCTCTCTCTAATCATTTTTTTAGAAATTATTAGCTAGTTGGAAAGAACAAAAAGTGGGGTACCAGAAAACATAGCTTTCCAAGAGTCAAGGATCACCTCGTGAAATCCAGCCACAACAAGCCTTGAGTTGTTAGATATGAAAGTAAAAGGAGAAGACCTCAGATTTACAGCACATACATCAATCACTATGGGATTATGATCAGAGTTTTGCTTTGGTGAGAGGAGTCTAGAAATAGATAAGGGATAATTCCCTTCATCAATGCATGTCATCCATAAATCAATTTTCATAGCTTTCCTCCCATTAATGTCTTACCTTCTCTATGTTTAATCACCACCACAGTGGGCACTTTAACTAGCCAATAATTTTCAATACAAGAAAGGAAATCAGAAGTATCCATCCTATTGAAACTATCACCAGTTTTCTCCTCTGGTCGGAGCAAAGTATTAAAATCACCCAATGCCATCCAGTTGTTTGACATTTACTCAAAAATGTCAGTCATGTCCTTATAATGCTATATTCTTTTGAGATAGGAGTTAGAGGAATACACAAAAACAATATATATCGTAATAGATTGAAACACCATATGAACAAAGACACTATGATGATAACTATTACAGGAAATAACATGAATTCTTTCATGTTTGAGGACTCATAAATCATCATCCCCATTATCATTCCCATGTTGTGAGACGTGTGAGTATCCAACTGAAGTCCATTTAAAAGCTTTAAAACTTGAGAGCTTAATTTTCGGTTCAGAAATGCCAATAATTAGAGGTTTGTTGGTCAGAAAAAAATAGCTATAGGCTTTGACCGTGGGAGGGTTCCCAATCACATTGAAATTTCAGAAGAAAATCATCATATATTGAGAGCTGACTTTCCTCTGATCTGAGGCCCCCCTTTCTTTATATCTCCCAATTTATCAGATTTTGTCTTCCATTTAGCCGTTCCTTTAGAGTTGTTGTCATCAAGACCTTTATCATTTTTCCTAGATGCAAGAGGAGATTCATCATTCCAATTGATTTCACATATTATATCATTGGGTTGAGAACTATCCTCATCATCTTCCACCCATGATTTCCCACTTAGAGGAAAGAATTTGTTTGTAGAGTGAGAAATTCCTACATTAGTGGCTCTACAGGATCACTTTTTTACTGATTTTTTAGGCTATACATGAGTAAAGGTGTCCTCTTTCTGAGGATCCTATCCAGCCAAGGATGCAGTAGGCAAAGTAGATGCATGCACAAAACCAGTTCCATACACTTGTGAGTCTGTGACAACCTCATCAGAGGCACATTCCTGCTGTCCACAAAGAGCCTAGCCTGATCCATGTAGGTCCTGACCTGAATTGCAGGACTTTACCTTCTTTCCAGTCAAGGATGAAGTAGGTACTTGCGAGTCTGGGACAACTTCATCAGAGCCACATTTATTAGTTCTGAATTTCTCCTGTTGTCCTCCAAGGGCCTGGTCTAAGTCTTGTAGATCCTGGCCTGAGTTTCGGGTATTCTCATTCTATTCCAGACCAGAAACTAAAGATACAAAAGAGATTCCTGCATCAACAAGAGTTTTACCATCATCAAATGGGGCCTTTTAATCCTGTCCAGTGACCACAATATATTGATGAGGTTGATAAATCCCAGAGGACACTAGGATGTCCTCAGGCTCACCCTTTAGATTCAAAGTATCATGGTCCTGTATTTTTGTTATTGTGTTCTTATGCTGTAAACCAATGCATATATTATGCATGCCAACCATTATAAATGGATTAAGTTCATGCTGAAGGAGAATCTCTTTATTATCCACCTCAAAATCAACAATATCAACAAGTGAAACCAAATAAATATCCAATCCAGGTGACTCCAGATTTGGGTCCTCACCAGTTTTCACATCATTGCGAGAGTTGGGGCCTGCACTAGAGTTTTTGAATGAAGGATCATGATCCTTCCCCTTCAAATTTTCAAGGCCTCTTTTGCATAATGCCTCTACATGACCATTCACATTTCATATTGCTCAGACCTTGGATTGATTACACTCATATGAGAGATGTCCAAATAAGATGTAACCATCACAAAACTTAGTCTTCCTTTCATACACAATGTCTAATTTAAATCTGTCATCCCTCATGGTAAGGACCACATTCTCCACCAAAGTGCTGGCCATATCAACTTCCATAATGACTCTTGAAAAGTGACCATACCTTGGATTTTTGGTTTTCTTATCAATTATGATGGAATTTCCAAGTGAGGATGCAATATCCCATAGAATTCTAGGATTCCAATACATCCAATTGAGTATAAATATAACGATCCATACCTGGGTATGTGTTTTTTTGACATTAAATGGAACAATGTTTTGATCCCATTTTTGAATTCTTAGAGTTCTTGGCTTCAAGGATATGGAACCAATGCTCCATGCCCTTATTTTGTGCTCATATGAAGGAAACACAATGCGAAAATATACTTTCCCCATCAATGTCATTCTTTAATCACCAAACCCCCACACAACAACAATTCTTTCAGTCAGATCAGTGAAATTCCACATTTGCTCACCCATTGGATTCAAGATATGTGCTATAATTGAAAATTTATAGATCTTTAGCCTTTACTGAATGGACTCTTTATTTGTGGAGACATACACCATTTTCCTATTGTTTATGATTCCTCCAGGTGAGGGAACTCCAAAATCATAGAAATTCGATGGAGCTCTCACAACATCAGAAAAATCCTTCTTCACACCCAATGAGTCTGAAGGATTAAAATGATCCAAAATATTCTTCCTGCGAGACAAACAGCGGGCGAACAATTCCTTGTTTCCAGGTATCACATTGACATTCAGGTCTGGATCTACCTGATTACAATCACCTGCAACACTATGCACATAGCCTCCATTCTGGTAGAGGTGACCCCCTTGCTCTGCCATCTCACCAACTATTTGACATAAAATGGAAAGTTACTTCAATCATCTCAAGGGAAAAAATGACGAATATATCAGGATGTATGGGTAAACCACCACAAGACATGAACGATACACCACTAGATTTTTTGTTCCCACCAAACACAAGGGTTGATGCTTTTTTGGTGGGATAAAACATGTTCTATGAGAATACATCATGATACAACATTTTTATAAATATGAGGAAATTTTATTATCTTCTCTCATTATCGAATATGAGATCACAGAATCTCATGGTTATCAGGGGATAAGAAATGAAAATTGAAGTTCAATTCTAGTGTTTTGATTAAAAAAATTAATAGTTCCAAGAAATTTCAACCTCAAACTTGTAATAGGATTGAAAAGAAGAACCCTATAAATTGCAAAAGGGGAAGAAAATGTTTTATGTAAAGGAATGAGGGACACCAAGCTACTAATTATTTATAGCAGAAACCCACTAACATGATTGGGGAATGGAAATATATAATAAACCCTCAGTGAATTTTTTATTTTCTGAGCTATAATGAATTATGTAACTTTAGAAACCAAATCACTTTTAAAATTGTTTTCAAACACAAGTAATAACCTTCAAGTAATCATAGGAAAAAAATTCCTTCTGAACCACTGAGCTGGATCCAGACAATCAAGTGGTGATAGGTAGGGTAGTTATTCATAAATAATAGTGACTATGATTTTTTATTTTGGTTCTACACATTCATTTATATAATGAATTTTTATTAAAACTATTCAAACATCACCACAAATAAGTGATGTATAGTTGTCAGTGAAAATGGGAAACGGGGAAATTACTACATCGCATGTATATAACTCCCCCTGTCAAAATTTTTGGGATACAAATTCCCAAAAAACCATGTCATAATCCTTTTGGTTGCATATAATATAGTTCTAGATATGAATTGGAATTACATTTATAGATCACAAAGAAATTCTTTTGAGAATGAAATCAATATATATATCTCAAATCGACATTGAATTCCTTACATTTTCAAGGAGGACGATGAATATAATTTTTCAGCAAAATACAAGCATGGGTATTTTATCCCTACAATAAATAATATCTTGATAAAATTATGAATTATATTAAAAATATAATTCTTGATGACATGCCCATTATGGGGAAATACACTAATGTCTTTGTCTAGGAATTTCATTGTTATCCTCATAGTAATGTGGTTGAATTTTTATTCAGGCCTATACCAGCAGCATTTTAATTATCCTAGTCTTTATAAAGAATGGATATTGTGGAACACTAGTAAATGAAAAAATAATAGAGGGTAAATTAAAAAATGGTTTCATACACCCATGTGCTTCACCATTGGGTGACCATTCTAATTTTTCATGATGATGGATTGCTCAACGCATCGTTTCATTGATTATCACGAGCTTAACAAGATCACAATAATGAAATAATGTCCTCTTAAATAGGCTAAATAATTGTTCAATCAAGTTTTTTGATCACAATACTTATATAAGGTGGATATAGAGTTGAGATATTAACAATTGATGTTGATGAAGGAAGATATACCATAGGTTTCTTTTCCTACAAGGTACATGAACTATGAGTCCCTATTAGTTCCATTTGGACTTACTAATTCTCCAGAGATCAACATGGACAATATGAATAGAGTAACTAGAGATTACCTCAATAAATTTATGGTATAAATATCAGAATATATTATAATATTATTTACAACCATGGAGGAGTATGAGGATAATATGAGAACTATGCTAAAAACCTTATGAAAGGAGAATATTCATGCAAATTATATCAAAATTGAGTTTTGGTTGAAGGATGACTCATTATTAGGGAATATCATCACTAGAAATGGGATATATAAGGAACCTTAAATACAAAAGAAATTAAAGGATTGTTTAGTCCAATATCTGGGTTAGATATAAGGTGTTTCCATGGATTATCTGGGTATTATCATCATTGTGTGATAAATTTATCAGGATTATCAAACCATTAAACAAAGATAACCTGGAATGAAGTCATCATTTCCAGGAATGATGAATGTCAATAGAATTTAATGGAGTTGAAATGGAGGCTTATAAGTTCCCCTATGCTCAAACTATGCATAAGTGGATAATTTTTCTGGTACTCAATAATCCATCAAATAATGAATAGGGGCGTGTTTTAATGTAAAATGAAAATGTCATATCCTATGATTTATGTATGAATGAAATTCACAAAGAGAACTATACAACACATGATTTGGTGTTGGCTAAAGTGATATTCCCTTTGAAAATATGCTGGTGTTATATCTTTGGGGAGATATGTGAAGTATATATGGATCATAAAACCCTCAAGTATATATTCACATAGAATGATCTGAATACGTTCCAATGAAGATGTTTAGAGATAATCATGGATTATGAATGCACAATCCACTACCATCCTATGAAATATAATGACATGGATGATTCACTAAGAAAAGGTAAATCCTCAAAGTTCGACAATAATTAATAAAGAGTTTTAATATTTTGGTCATGACATTTTTTACAATTAAACCTTATGTTAAATATAGAAATATTTGTTGATTCACATAGTTTGATAATCTCAATACTTCTAGGAATCAAAAAGATATATCAAGTTCTATGAGAGTAATGTTATAATGATAATATGAAGAATAGTACTGTAGAATATACATAATGAATTCTTGAATGATAGAATGTGAAATCAGAATGAAAAAAATCCAACTGGATGATGAAAATATTACCCATAACTGCATGGAATTAGGAAAAAAAAGTGTACTTTTTCATCATAACATTGAAGAAATCGATAGGAAACAATGAAATATAGGTCACTATTGGTCATCTTACAAAGATGTCACACTTTATTTAAATTTTATAGGACTTATAACTTGACCAAATATCATGGATATACATCAATGATGTGGTGATGTTGCATGGAGTACCGCTATCGATTATATCTGATCATGATCTGAGATGTACCTCTATGTTCAGAAAAAAGTCTCCAACATTATCTAAACACAGAACTAATCTTATTCATAGAAATACCTCATCAACCCAATGTCCATTATGGGTTCAATATTCAGATATTGTAATAAATGTTTATAGCTTTCTTGATTAGATTTAAACGAGGAGTGGACCAACATCTAACTCTAGTCGAGTTATCATACAATAAAAGTTTCCTCCCAAGTATCCAAATGGCTCCCTATGAATCCCATTATGTGAAGTTGTCTAGAACACCTGCATATAGGGTTGAATTTGGTTTACAATAACTATTTGGTCCTAATATGGTTGAGGAAGTGGTGGATAATTTCAAGAACATTTAGATGGACATTAAGGCTCCTAAAATTCAATAGATGAGATTTTATAAATGTCGTCAATGTGGAATACATTTTTATGTTGGAGATATGGTATTCCTCCTCATATCTCCATCAAATAAAATGATGATATTTAAGAATAAGGGAAAATATAGTTTAAGAAACATTATCCCCTTTGAGATCCATGATCACATTGAAATGGATACATATTGACTAACACTCCCACTAAACATTTCTCTTGTAAATGATGTATTCCATGCATACATAATGAGGATCTACATAATAGAACCATCATATATACTTAACAAAAGGATGTACCATTGGAGAATGATTTATCTTACTAATATAATCCAGTGAGAATCATAGATCATACTATCAATGTTCTACGAAATAATATAATGGACCTTGTAAAAGTGTTATGGGTAAATGAAATATTATATGATTTGATGGGGAATCATAGGAGTTGATGAAATAGAGAAGCCTCATCTATTTTAGTTTTGGAAAATATAAATTCAATCGAGAAATTTTTGATGGCCATATAATTGTAACGACTCAATCTTTTATAAACATAATTCCCCTTAAAATTTGAGGAAATTCCTTATTTAATAATAGGGTTATAGAAATATATTAACTTATATAGTTTTATTATCTCCTATCAGATTTAAAAGACTATTAAGTATCATTAAAATTTATAATATATCAATTTTATAGATAACATATGACTAGAATAAATATGGGGTTTAAAAAAAATCCAATTGACTTAGAAAAATGAGGTTATGCTCCCAACATGTAGGATCATACCCTACATGTCCCATTTATTCAGGAATCCACAGGAGATATAATACCTTGGATTTTACATTGACCTAGGCCATGCTGTTATCTTACAACTTAATCAATAGTGAAAAATTTTATGGTAGAAGTTTAAGATCATCGAGTCCACGTCCCAACCCATATATGTCGAACAACCCCATGAAAGTCTCGTCATCACGTACCTCACTTAAAGGGTGTTTTATTGCGTATTAAATTCATATGTATCTAGAAACTATAAATATGAGTATGTGATTTTTTATATAATAATAAATATATTTTCATCCTCTTATTTTTACCTAATAAATGTTTTTTATTTTGATAAAATAAAACACAAATGATATTTTTGGTTAATATTAAAAATTATTAAAGAATTTATTTTGATGAATAAATGGATTGTTTAACAAAATATAATTTTAATAAAATAACATTACTAACTAATTTTAATCAAATATTAATATACATAAAAAATTTATGATTTTAAATGTATTTTTATATGTGTTCAAAAACTGTTATTATAAAAAACTAGACATATTTCAATAAATGTTGATTCTTATTTTAAAAGTGAAACTACACATATTTATAAAATTGATTAGATAAAAAAATCATTTTAGGAATCAAAGTATCAAAATTATTTATTAATGAATTTTCATAATTTTCTAAGACAATCATTTTTTAGTACAAATTAAATTATGTATAAATATACGATGTGTATTATAAAATCATAGTTACCAAAAATTGATTTTATAAATACTATAAATTATACTGTAGACCAAACTCATGCATTCCCTTTAATGTAATTTTATATTATATTTAATTTATTATTTTTATTAATCCATTATGAATCCTCCAAATCCATTTATATAGTTTAATGTTTTAAAATGCTTTATTTTAGATTATGACTCACATCACCAAAAGAAATGGTTTTGTTTTATTATTTTAATCCCTTTTCCATTATAAATAATTTAAAACAATACCATTTTTTAAAAAAATGTATAAAAACTATGGCATGGTTTGTGGTTTTGGTTATTTTATTTTATATTCTAAATCATATGTTTAATAAATGATAACAAATTCCCCCTATTTTGCAATATAATCTCTCCCATGATCCGATTTTTCATCACCAAAAAACCTTTTAGAAATTTGTTAATATTAAATCCCATATATAGAGTCATTTAGGTGCACCCCATGTTCTTCAAAATCCCCTCCAATGAATATTTCCTCACACACTCAACCAATGGATCCTCTAATTATCATCTTTACAAAATTTTCATTATTATATTTTTCCTTGTATTTTTTAATTCTTAATTTTTAGATATGTATTTACATGTTCTTATTTATTACCATGTTATTTAAAATGATGAGAGACACCATTATCTCTCATCAACTAATTTTATGATTTTTAAGTGACGTCTTTATCCAACCAAAATTTCACCATGCCTTTCCATGCTAAAATAATTGTTCATGGAAAACCATACAAATTTCCAATCAAGTGTGTTGAAAATTTTTCACTTATACATTTCTAAAATTGAAATTATATGTATTTATTCCACACACCTTTATCATGTTATTAAATAGGATGATTAATGAGTCAATTCTGTGTGATCTTTATTGTACACTAAATCATTATAATGAAATGAAATTTATGGGTGCGCCCAAAATTATATAACAATCCTTTGAATTGGGTAATGTTTACTCCCATGGGACATCATTTTGGGTTATAGAGTTAACTTGATTAATTTTTTATATTTTTTCTATCATGATGTCTTCGAAGTCTTCCTTCACCTATTTTTATGATGTACTATTTTATGTTGTTTCACATTTTCCATTTTTCCTTTATGAGTGTAATGTTATATCATATCTCATTATTCATGATTATGATTACTACTAATTTTATAACCTATTGATATGAATTTCACAAAAAAATTTATTAATCTATTAATGTTATTCCATGTTTATTCCAACACTATGCATTATAGCTCACCCATTTCTCATGTATGTCCCTAGATTACCCCATCCAGTTTTATGTTCAACCATGTAAAACAAATTTTTAGTAACAATGATATTTTCCTATTATATATTGTCATGGGATGTACCTAAATTTCAATGACACTAGACATATCAATCTTCCAGGATGTTTTATGTTTAACCATATGTTATAAATCATGTTTTACTATTAAATAAAGAATAGGTTTCTTATAGTAAACATTGATGATCCTTCTAGCTACATCATGGATTTAATGTGTATATGTAAATATATATTTTCAAATTTGTCCATGGTAAATTTTATTGATCAATGTTATCATGTAAGAGACATCATCTATCCTCATAAATATCATCATAACTGTAATGTGTATATGGAATTTTTTTTGAATTATTTCATGGTATATTATAATCCTAGATGAACGCTTGGTCATAATATTCTTCAGCACACATGACTAATGTATCTCATATCTTCAAACATTTTATATAACATAGATAAATTTTACATTAATTAAAATTATTTAAGGAACATTATAATTTAAAAAAAATTCCCTTGGAATATTCACCACACACTAGATGAACTAATTTTGAAAAAAATATGGATTTCCATTATTTATAATGAATTATCTTTCCAAAACTATGTAGATAAATGTTTTAATAAAACCTAAGGTATTTAAACTTCAAATAATTGGAAAACTATAATGCATATATCATTAAAAATTAAATTATTTTACATATTAAATAATTATTTATCCATAACACATTGAAATTGGATATAAATGTTGATATTCATGATGTTTTTCATATGATACAACTATTGTTGAACTACTGTTTTAGAATGAAAACCCGCAAAAAAGTCACATTCAATAACCAGAATAATCTCTTCTATCGTATAACAGACATGTCAGAAAATGTTTTTTTAGTAATACTCCATAATTTTTCTACTGGAATCATTATGATAAAAAATATACCTTATGTACCTTTCACAAATTACTAGGGACCCCCCATCCATAAGCACTTATAGATTTCACGTTAGTTATGGTAATGTTTCTTTTATTACATGCTTACTAAATTTTATTAATAAAATTTGATTAACATATTCTATGTAATAGAAAGGTATTATGATAGAAATATCACATATATTGATGAATACCCCTAAAGAAGAAGTGATTAACCGATTTATCAATTCAGTTCATTTCACATAAAATAATATTGATGTATTTTATGATGTCTGTTGAAAATAATATCCAATAAGATTACTAAAAAAATCTGTAGAATTATGTAGTCATGTTTCCATTGGAATCACACTTGAAATTGTCCATTTTAGAGTGCATTTGAACTTATTCACCATAAGAGCTAATTATTTATCCTTTGTTATATACTTATCTACATAGAGAACCTTATCCAATGATAGTTTAGAATTATTCCCTATACAACAAATTATTTAATCTTAAACAATATTCTAATTATTGGATAAAAATGAAATATGAATGGGATTCATTGAAATATTGTGATCCATAATTATAATTATTAGTATTATGTTTAATCATTATAGTATTCTTATACCACTCCACATTCTCCTCACATGATTCTTAATGATGACACTACATGTGAAACTATCGAGGTACTTTTAATATCCCAATAATTCATTTGAAATTTATGATATAATATTAATTTAATCATTACATGTTACAAACATGAGTCTCTAGTAGGAATATTTCACAAGATTTCCTCCTTGGTTAGTAAAATATGTATATATTACTCCAACACCTTGAATTTAATATGATGTATTACTTTTCAAAAGATCCTATAATATTCTTTAGAAATTTTTTACTATTTGGAAGGGTTTCTTGTCAAACATTACTCATATATTTTCTTGGAGCAACAATTAATTTTTATAACAAATAATAAATGATGATTATTAATATTATCCTAGTTACTAATTATTCATTATTGATTATTTAAATAATTAATGGTCTTCCAATATTTTATTCAACCCCAGTATCCCTCACTAATGAATTTTAAATACCTAATCACTATATAATTACAGTTGAGAAAATCACTAGATTCTCTCATCATAGTCTAATGTATGGATATTCCACTACTAAATTATTTTTAAGGTCATCATTATATTTTCAAACTATAATGACTAGTTTATCCTTTAATAGTTGAGTGATATACTAAAATATGTAATTCATAATCCCCATTTAGACAATTTATTTCAATTACATACTAAAAAATCTAGATATTCATACACTTTTTCCTCCATATTTTGTTATGAAAACTTATCTCACTCATACAATCTCCTCAGTAGTGAGATATACAATCAACTAGGGACGATGAGAACCCCATACACCCAATATTATTAAAATTTGTATTTCTTATAACCTTTATGCATAACATATCATTAGTTGTGTTTTTTGATTCTTGATAATTGTAATAATGTTTCTGTTAGTATTTATATAATATGTTTCATGGTCAATTATGAACATTTTGTTAATAAAAATTATTTATATCTATTTTATGAACTATTTTTTTTGTTATCTTATGTGTTCATATAGTAAATATGAAAATACACTAAATTATAATCAAATTATAAAATAAATTAACCACACAATCGATCTTGAGCATCATATGTTGATTGGCCAATTGAAACTTATTGAATTAATAGTGACCTAGGATTATAAAACCTGAGTCATTATTGACACATTTCACAGACCATACTTGGGTTAACTATATTCAAATCACATCTAGAATACCATAATTTATTGGAACTATCCACATGTTACATTTTCATCATCATTGTAAATATATACTCACATGTATGAATGGAGACCTCATAATGAATGAAATAAATACAAAATAATACCATATATTAGAATTCACTTATATATTTTAAATGAAAAAACACTAAAAGTACTATTGAAAATTTAGTAATTAATACAGACAACACACTAATTATCAATAATAATTTAAATAAATAAGACATATAAACAAATGGTCTTTTGTCTCTCAGGACCAGTTTATGGAAGAAATTAATGGGTTTTAAATGTAAATTGTGATAAATTTATGTTGATGTAAATCAGTCAATTTAAATATATTATTTAAATTCTAATAATGTAGTTTATTTTCCCCTAAAAGTTCATTCAATATTTAACCACAAATTTAACGACTTTTCTGAAATTATTATTTTTGTATTTTTAAAAAATTAATAACATTAATATATATATATATATATATATTATTTTAAATTTTCATAGGGCCCCAAAATATATCCTAGCACATTGCGGGTAAGTCAAAAACTATACTGGACCATTTTTAGCGAGGAACAACCCATGCATAGTGGTTATTGTTTAGTAGACCTGTGTAGGGAGGTTTAGGGCCATGAAAAGCCACAATATCAAAGACTTATCTTGATTCGGGCATGGGTGTTGCACAGGGTGGTTTCTCACCACATTAGGAGATAATGCAAAAAGAGGGATGCATGAAAAATATAGAAGTCTAGGGGAAATGCAAGAACACAATATATAAAGTGGTGGGGCCAATGTCTATAATAGGAGGTGGAAGCTAGGTTTTGACATTTCATGATACTGTTTAGAGATCAAAAGAGAAATGATGTCAGATGAGGTGTCATGTTTTGACATTGGTGGTGGCATGCATAGGGTCCACCTTAGTAAAAAATATTGTTTAATGAGGAATTTATTTGGTGGGATTACAAAAAAATTGGAATTTTACCCGAGGGAACTATTCTAGGGGTAGTAGGAGTGGTTGACGATAAGTTTGGGTATTGTCTTACTAGAGAAGGTTGAAAGTCGGTGAGTGCCTTGTTGGGTTCTAGAATATGTGGAGGAAAATGTGATGCATCCTGGTGGCATGTGGGGGATTACATGAGAAACATCCATGTTTATGATTGTGAATGTTTTTTAATATAACTCTTTTCCTTTTAGTGGATTCCATCCCTCTATAATTTCTATTTCTTTTTTTATATATCTAATAGTCCATCACCCCTTCCCTCCCCTAATTGTTTACTTTTTTTATTAAAAAAATATTCTTGGTTTATATTTTAATTTTGGAATTTTTTGAGAATTCCATTACTGTTGGATGTTGAACCTACTCCTTTGAACTATTAGTAACACTGACTTTTGAATGGAATAGGGTCATATGGTTTGGGATCACTGGAATTAACTACCATGTCAATGTAAAACTAACATGAATAAAATTTTATGTTCAACAATTTTTAATACCCATAAAATCATAAAATGATATGAATTTTTTTGAAGATAATATATTGGTCATAAATGATTAGATTAATGCATGGAAAAATCTGTTTTTATTGTAATGAGTCCCTCTACTTAATTTAAATAAAACATAATTTTCCCTAGATCACAATATTAATGCAATTTCTCTATAACCTATTGATGATTCCATGGTGTAAATAAAAATGTGATGTTATAGGGATGAAAAAAATATTAATCTCTAATGTTTCATAATAACATCATATCAATAGATCTGATCCTCGGTATAGGTTCTACAATCACACATGAATTTATTTAAGCAGAAAAATTCGATGAAGAACTATGTCATTTGAATTGAGTTTACATTCAATAAAATCTATTCACCAGTATTTGTTTCTTGATGTATCCATGGTTGAGCCACCCTAGATTATCCAAACATGAATCTAAAACCTATAGTACTTTTGTTCAACATAATTAAAAGGCTAAAACCAAAGTCCAACAATTCCATTTACAGAACAAGTTCAACCAAGACTCCCTACCTTTATACTCGGTTTTCATTCTTGAACCGAGTGCCTGTATGGTGTATTATTTTCTTTATGATGCATGAAATAACAAAGATGACAAATAAAATATGATGGAATTAATTTTACCTCAAAAAACCCTCAAATTTTATTATATAGTGGGAATTAAACATCAAAAATGTTTTCCCCAAACCCACATATATAATACCAAACAAATAAGCTAGAAAAGAAATGTTATGAACAAATAATTATGTTATGAATTCATTTATATTCTTATCTCCTACTTGTAATATATAATTAATATATTATGTTATAAAATAAATTCGTTAAAATGGTTCATACTTCATAAAAATATCAAATGAATCCAAATTATTAAAATAATATTCATTGATATAAAATATTTTATAATTATTCACATAATTAAATGGGGAAATTTTTAATAAAAAAATAAACTACAATTAATTTATACTATAATAATAATTAATTTATTTATACTTTAGTAATAAATTAGTATTAGACACCTCTCAAACCCCTTGGTGTGGACAATCATTTCATACACACTTATTTATCGGAATAGGGATGAATTATGAATATATTAATATTTGTGACCCTCTAGCGCTTTATCTCTAAAACAATGAATAATTTTCATGGTCTGCGAGGAGATTCTATAAACCCATTACTTCCCATCAAATGATGATGGAAATTCATTGAAATTATAAAATTTCCTATGAACACGCACCAAGTAATAAAATATCTTTTCTCAAAGACATCTCATAAATCAGGATACACACATTGTGTAAAAAAACATTTTCTCATCATTATTGTTCATTGAGCCCATGGGGTGTTAGCCGAGTGGTACCCGCTGGTAGTACCCCTCGCTCTCCATGGGAAATAGCATTAGATGGAGTCCCCCCATGCTTGGGAACTGTTCTTATTATGAACTGGGTAATTCAAATCCATTTCTCAGCTGGGGAATGTGGCGCACAATTGGGCTGGTGGGGGACCCCCTCTAGGAGTCGGTGTTAGAAACACACGTTTTCCCATAGGGTGTTAGCCGAGTGGAACCCGCTGGTTGTACCCCTTGCTCCCCATAAGAACTGGTGCATGATCAAGTCCAACCGGGCTCGAAAACTGTTCGTAATTTGAATAGAGAAATTAAAAGCCTTTTCTAAGCTGGGGAATGTGCCGTGCACTTGGGCTAGTGGGGGCCCCCTCTGGGAGTCAGTGTTAGAAACACACGTTTCCAACGAGCCCGTACCCGAGTAGTAAGGGATATATCTTGGTATCCAAGAGTCCCAGATTCAAAACTGGGTGGAGGTGAATTTTCGGGTTATTGTAGCGTTACTGTAGCAGTACTATAGCAGCTACTATTTAGTAATGTAGAAGCTGGAACTATTCACCCGATTTGGGTCTTCGAGCCTCCGGTTGGGGCCGACGGGTCTCCAGGGCCTTCGGGTTATCAAAGGTCTTCAGGCCTCAGGGCCTTCGAGCCACAAATACCATGGAGTAGCCTAGTTCACATAGAGAAGGACCCAAAAGAGGATCAGAGAAACAAGACTAGAAGTCACCAAAAGTAGTGCTACCAGATTAGAAGAATGATAGGGTATGCTAACCGCCCTTGAGATGAGGCACCATGAAGCTTTGTATGGGGAAATGTTTTCTGACCACCAGTGCAAGGTGGGGGGTTAGTTGATCAATGTTGCTGAAGATAGGGGAGGGGCAGTTCCTGTGGGTTGGGCCTACGGGTCAGGTATTGGGCATAGTATGCCTCAGGGCCATTGGGTCATGTATTGCGAGTCATGTCGGGCCTTGTGCCTTGGTCCAACAGGTCATGTACAGGGTCCCCTTCACCCTTTAAAAGGGAGATTATATGTAATAAAATAAAAAGGAAGGCCTTCGGGCCATTCGGGATCATTATTGTTAATTTAACTAACAAAATAATCTTAAATTAATCTGCCATATTTATAAATGTAACGAACGTTCAACCAGCGTGGTATTCTATTCCAAAGATATCACACCATTTTAGAATTAATAAAATCATTATTTTTTTGTCCAATCATTTTCCTAACACCAATGAAGCACCAAACACATTCTAATTAGATATGTCTCATTTTCCATTGTATTCCCCTTGAATCAAAGTACGTGATAAATATTATAAAATAATATCAATAATGTCATGTTACGACTTCATTAAATATGTTAATAGATATTAACTAAAAATAACACGTAAAACATGCAGTTTTAATTTTGGTAGGTCATTCTTCCAGATCTGTTCTAATTGAGATCACCAATTGATAACATTATCAGAATTTTTCTCAATGCTTATCTTCCCACAACACCTATTAACCATACATCATTTGTGTCTAGTCATTATAATATATCTAGAATGTAAAAAATATGTTTAATATTAATTTCATAGTATCATGATTATATAATTATTTTATTCAAACTACAATTTCCATTTGATATGAAAAATAATATATGGAAATGACCATATAAATAGTGGATGAAGAAATATAAACACTATTAAGGTAACTGAACACAAGGAATAAAAGATTGTATTAATGATATGATAATAAAAATGTTTTATGTATATTGAGGATAGGGATCCAATTTATAACACATTTTATATCTATATAAATGACATTAAATGTACCCAATCTCATTATACTATACATAATAGTTATTATTTAAATTAAAAAACCATTTTCTTGATATATCTCATTATGATTCTATTTAGGATGTCGTTATTATTTAATGATAATTATTTCAGTATTATTTATATATTTATGTGATGGAGCATGTATTATCAACTGTTGATGTGCATAAACCCTGACAACTAGTATGAATACAGTGGAATATGAGGAGCCATGACAATGTTCTGTTTCCCCATGTCATTCATAGTGATAGTAAACTAGACCATGGACATAGAAAAGTGTTGTTACATAATATTTGTCATCTATATAGCATATTGGGTATAATAGATAGATTATAGGATGTGTTAAAAACATATGATGAAACTTATACTCTATATTATTAAAACTATATATTGAAAATGAAAACATGATTTGAAATGATATTAATATGGTTGTTTTTTATTTAGAATATGTGATTTAAATAATTATTTTGTTGTTATTTTTGATTTTTTGGATTTTACATTTGGATAATAGTGGAGGGAGTGAAATTTTACAGACTTCATTTTCATCAAATAGGGCCCACTTGACATCATTATGATTTTGATTAATTGGATCCTTGATTTTTAAGTAGGGTTCAGTCATTTAAATATTTTTCTAATAATTTATATATTTTTTACATTATTTTATATATCGATGGAATATTAAAAAATTGACCAATGAGTACTTGTCAATATTCATATATTGTGACTGTCATAAGAATGTATATGTGGTTTTTATCAAACCCGAGACATTGTTGGTTAAACTACACTTGAGCTGATGTTTTGACAACGTTACATCCTCGGGTTAATTTGGACGCTATTGAAAAGTGTAATTACTATTTCCTAACAAAAAAATGATATGAATACATATAATAAAAATTTTAGATAGTTCATTTCCATGGGGATTTCATGAAATTCTACTAATATGGCCTTTTGTGTTAAATCAAAATATATGTGATGATAATTCCATAAAATAATGGAACTAGGTCATCTTGTTAGGCTTCATTTTCCATTTGTCCTACATCTTTGTGACAATATAAAATTGATTTTATAATCTAAAATTAATAGATAATAGAGTGTTAGTCCCACTATATCAGACCTGACTATAAAGATCGATCTATAGTTTACACCACTATTATTCAGTTTGAGTGGACTACATATTAATGAGGATTGGATAAATAACATACATACTATCTTAAATAATCATGAGAAACCCCATGAGATGAAGGTGAAGTTAGCCACTTACAATATTCATAAACCAAGTATGTGTTGGAAGGTCATTAATGACTCATGAGACATGTGTGTAATTATATTCTAGAATGATTTCCAAACAATAATTTAAAATTATTTATTCACAAAGATAGTCAGTACTAACATAGATATATAAATTGAAAATCTCCATTAAATAGTCATGA
Organism: Viscum album; assembly: GCA_963277665.1. NCBI lineage: Eukaryota > Viridiplantae > Streptophyta > Magnoliopsida > Santalales > Viscaceae > Viscum > Viscum album. Next base: position 741,690,242 of record OY728137.1, read on the forward strand.
TAATGATTAATTATATCATGTGTGTTACCAATATATTACATTTCTCACCTAGGGTAGTGGTATATGTAGGATCGAAATAATGATGTAGATGCTCAATATACAAGAGGGGGGTGAATTGTATACTTTAAAAATTCCTTTGGAACCTTTAAAGTTAGTTACGATAAACTATGTTTTCCTTAAGCAAAGGAAATGGATAAGTTTAACAAAGTTAAACTAAGAAAATTCACAACACCTCTAACACCGAATGCAAACTTGGAATGAGATTCCGAAAGTGGGTTCTGGAAATATGGTTCCGGAAAATGAAACTTAAAGAAAGATTACAAAGTGAGATTCTATGTCACGACCCCCTCCCCACAAAGTGTACCCCTCCTGGGCCGGCAATGTGAAAAGGGAGATAATGACCCCCGAGTCCCGCCTCCAGTAGGCCCCGGGTTGGCGACTAGCACCGAGGGTATAATAACGTACAAATGGGAGGCATTACCCTCTAAGAGAACACAAGCAGAAGAGAGAGATAGAATAGACTCCAATCAAATCCAACTCAGAACTGAAATATAAAAATGAAACCATGTACATATATGAAATGTCATGCAAAAGTACTACAACTGAAAGGGAAAACTAAAAGTACCCAAAAGAAAGAAAAACGGCAGCGACCACAAGCCCGAACAGCTCCTCCTCCAACCGCAAGCTAATAGTAACCAGCTTGATCTCCAACCTGCTTCAGGTGACCTGAAAAACAGTTTATATGTACATAGGGTGAGTATAACAGTATACTCAGTAGGATCCTCCCCAAGACTCTCATGCAAAAGTAAAGAAAGCATGCTAAAGCCCAGTGAACAACAAGTGAAACTAACTCGTTATCTAAACAGGTATACTATGTTCCCAACCTCACCATGGCTACTATCACCGAGTAACGCATACAGGAATATAGAATATAGTAAATAATATCAAGGGTACCCCGCTACTACTTCCCCACTGGTTTTCCGCTTTACCCCAACGACATACGTCCTGTGAATCTCTCTCCAAAGGCTTGCCCACAGACACCTGGGCTAAGCTCCACAATCTGCACCTCGTGCACCACAAAGTATTGCCCGCAGACACCTAGGCGAAGCACCACACCATCCTCACAACCAAAGTAACCAGGTAGTTTCCGGGAGCCACCATAGCTCGTATACCGTGTATCATACGTCGAGTATTATTCCTCAATCCATCACAGCCCATATGCCGAGTAAGGATCCTCAAGCCATCACAGCCTATACACGTTACACCTATAGTATTCCATAGGATACTATATCCAGAGTATATGTGTGTGAAATAACCACAAGCCATTACATCCCTCTACACACATATATGGGTAAAACTAACCACTGTGCCTACCAGCACAAGGATCTACCAAGAGAAGAGAGCGGGGCCAAAGGGGGTAGTTAGCCATTCAACCTCCCATCAGAATGTTGGGGAAAACACCCCCTAGGGCTCAGAATCCTCGGGGTGTCAGTTTCCCTTACCGACAGGGTGGAGTAGCGTATAGAAACACAAAAAGTACAGAATATATAAGTAACTCACATACACACTATGGGAATTACCTAGTCTTAGATACAACTACAGCTAACGTCTCTCAGACTCCAGGCTGCTACTTCTAAGACTAGGTATCCTATAAGCACACAAACGATGAAGAGCTTTATTAGATTAATCCATTCTCATTTATCAGTTCCACTGTACATTAATTAATTCTTTAAACATTAATTAAGAATGAATAATTCCACATTAAACTGAAATGGAATCACTTTCGAAAACAACTTCTCCTTTTTATGATTCACATCACCTTTAAATTCCAGCATCTCCATCCACGTGGATTTTCACCATTTAATCAAAAATTCATTACAGAATTACTTTTCCACATTCCCAGGCATTCTAGAAAAACATCCTATGCTTCTAAACACAAAGGAGGCTCAACACGGTGAGTAGATATACTACCCTTCGAGTCTTTTCTGCCTATAGAAAGAGCATAGACCCGTCCTCCATTGAGAGGCTAAACACGGAAAGCACGTGGCATACCCCGCGTGTCTTCGCCTCCTTCGGAAAGAGGGTAAGCAAGACTAGCTACCTTGAGAAGTGGGGAAAAGTAAAGCAGATAAGCAACCAAACCAAACCACCAACATCAAACCATCACATTCATCTCATACCATCACCCTTGGTGTCCTCCCCGACCCCCATATGCATAAACCGATGCATCTCGCCACACTAGGCGTCATCCGCTGCCACAACCACAAGTCTCCATGCCTCCACATATCAAAACAGCCATCCAGGCTCACATCACAGCACAAGCAGTAGGAAAACAAACATCACAAAGTGGGCTCTCGGCCCTTTAACAAACAAGAGGGTAACTCAGAACCCTTTTAGAAATTATCGAACTAATAGTTCTTTAATCCATCTTGAATTAACAGATTCATTAACATGCCTCTTTATCTTTAGCCAATTATTTAACAAATAATTCCAACTTTACGTTCTTTATCAATTTCCATCATGAACGAGCAACAAATTAAAGAAAAATCATAGATATCACTCTATCTAGGAAAAAATATGAGGCAAACCGTTATCACGATACAAAGTAACAACATACGATCAACCAATTATTTTAATCCGGTTCAAGTATTTAATTAGTTCAATTTCATTGTGATCCAAAGGACTAAATCATGCTAATTCTACGATTGCACATACACAATTAGAGAAGCCATGAATCCCCTACCTCGAAGAGTTCTTGACGTCCTTTTTCCACACAACGGGTCACAGTCCTCTTCTCCTCACGACAGCTGCATCCACCGGAGGATGCCACGGTATGACAGTACCAACCAACCCCAAGAAAACCCATTAAAACCATGGAGATTACATGCTAATATGGAAGGAAGAACAAGAGAAGGTGATCCCCGAAGGAACGATGATAAAACATACCTTATATGGAAGAACGATCGACACAACTTGGTTTCATCAACAGAGCGGAACTGATCTAGGTATTTTTTGATTGTGAAACTCCTACAAGAATGATTGGAAGGTTCTAGCGTCTTGTAGATGAGAACCATGAGGAAGAACAACGAAGAATGATATCTCGTTCCCTTTAAAAAAAATAAATTAGAGAGGCAAAGGTTTAAGATCCGATTTATTCTCCATTAAAAACGGAACGCATTAACCCACGCGGTTTGACCAAGTAAAAACATCCCGGCCTTAAGAATAATTAATATAGAATTTATGGCCTTTGAATCGTCCTTAAAGTCCTTAAAATAAGGTTTTAAATGTATTTAACGTCAAAGAAAACGTCAAATTTGCGATGCTGGAAACACTGTTCACATACTCAAAATTTGGCAAAGTATGGAATTAGTAGCTCTCATGATGTCTGGAAACACTGTTCATTCGAGAAATTTGGCAAAGTATGGAATCGGTAGCTCTTAGGATTTTGGAAACACTATTCATTCGTGAAATTTGGCAAAGTATGGAATCGGTAGCTCTTGGGATTCTGGAATCACTGTTCATTCGTGAAATTTGGCAAAGTATGGAATCGGTAGCTCTTAGGATTCTGGAAACACTGTACAAGTCTACCGATAGAAGTCCACCAATAGAACCTCACCGATAGAAACACTATTCAAGTCTACCGATAGAAGTCCACCGATAGAACCTCACCGATAGAAAACACTGTTCAAGTCTACCGATAGAACCTCACCGATAGAACCTCACCGATAGAAACACTATTCAAGTCTACCGATAGAAGTCCACTGATAGAACCTCACCGATAGAATACACTGTTCAAGTCTACCGATAGAAGTCCGCCGATAGAACCTCACCGATAGAAACACTGTTCACTGAACCTCACCGAAAGAAGTCCACCGATAGAACCTCACCTATAGAAACACTGTTCACAGAACTAGAAATTTTACAGTGTTAGCTGAGCTACTGCTGGACTGCGGCTACCAGTATACCGAGCTATCAGTATGCCGTGGCCACCGGTAAACCCAACTACCAGTAGGATGCGGCTACCGGTAGACCGAGCTACCGTTAATCAGCAGCTACCGGTAGACCGAGCTACCGGTAATCAGCAGCTACTGGTAGACCGAGCTACAAGTAATCAGCAGCTACCGGTAGACCGAGCTACCGGTAATCAGCAGCTACCGGTAGACCGAGCTACCGGTAGGCAGCAGCTACCGGTAGACCGAGCTACCGGTAATCAGAAGCTACCGGTAGACTGAGCTACCGGTAATCAACAGCTACCGGTAGACGGAGCTACCGGTATTCAGCAGCTACTGGTAGACCGAGCTACCGGTAGGCAGCAGCTGGGGGATAAGTCACCTTGTCCTCCCGAAACACCTCCAACACCACATTTTCACAAAGTAATGGACCAGGGAGGTCCGGGCCATTACATTAGATACCTCTCAAAACATTCTCGTCCTCGAGAATTAAAAACCAACCCAGAAGAAAAGAGGGGTCTGAACAACCACCCCATAAGATACCTCTCAGGGGAAAACCACCATGAGTTGTTCAAAAGCTGGAACATAACTACGACATCCGAGAGTATGGAAACAAATAATCCATAACCAAACAATTCAAACATAACATCACATCAAAGGTACATAAATAAAACATGAAAGGTCTAACCATAAAGGAAACGTCATTACATGGAAAGAGTTAAACATTAAAAAACTCTGGGTACTGAGCACATATCTGTGACTCACGCTCCCAGGTACTCTCCTCCATGCCACCGTGTCGCCACAGGACACGAACTAAGGGGATATAACGCCCACGCAACACCTTCTCCTTGTGGTCTTGGATCTCCACAGGTCGCTCCTCGAAGGTTGAATCATCGTCAATATCGATCTCTCCCCAATCGATAACATGAGATTCATCATGAAGATAACGATGGAGCTGTGATACATGGAAAACATCATGTATCTGACTCATCTGAGGGGGAAGTGCTACTCGATACGCCACAGATCCAACACGAGCTAACACCTCGAAAGGCCCAACAAACCGGGGAGAAAGCTTACTTCCACGACCAAACCTTCGCTGCCCAAGACAGGGAGTCACCTTTAGAAACACATGATCCCCAACATTAAACTCTAACGGTCTCCTTCTTTGATCAGCATATGATTTCTGACGATCCTGTGCTGTCTTCATCCTCTCACGAATCACCTGAACCATCTCTGTTGTATTCTGCACTAGTTCTGGTCCGAGGATTGCTGACTCTCCGACCCCAGTCCAGCACAACGGAGAATGGCATGGCCGGCCATAAAAGGCTTCAAACGGCGCCATACCGATGGTAGAGTAAAAACAATTATTGTAAGCGAATTCTACCAAGGGTAAGTGCTTCACCCATGAACCTCCAAAATCAAGAACACAAGAGCGCAACATGTCTTCAAGAGTCTGGATGGTTCGCTCTGTCTGACCATCTGTTTGAGGATGAAAAGCAGTGCTAAGGCATATTTGAGATCCAAAAGCATGTTGGAGACCTCTCCACACCCTAGAGGTAAAACAAGGATCTCGATCAGAAATGATCGTCCTAGGTACTCCGTGAAGCCTCACCACCTCCTCCAGATACTGCCTCGACAAAACCTCCACTAAGCTCGACTCCTTGATTGCTATGAAGTGGGCCGATTTAGTTAACGATCCACCACCACCCATATAGCATCATGTCCTCCCGGAGCTCGAGGTAAACCTGTAACAAAGTCCATTGAGATGTCCTCCCACTTCCACTGAGGAATCTCTACATGCTGGAGAAGACCACCCGGAACACGGTGTTCGACCTTCACCTTCTGGCAGACTAAACATCGAGACACATATTCTGCAACTGAACGCTTCAGCCCAGGCCACCAAAACTGACTCCTCAAGGATCGGTACATCTTCGTCACACCAGGATGTACCACCAAGGGTGAACTATGGAACTCTCTGAGAACGGTCTCGCACATCGCCAAGGGTACAAAAAGCCTGCCATGATAAAACACTCGGTGTTGTTCATCCTCCGACCAACCATTAGGGGCCTCACCACATACAACTTTGTCTCTCCAAACTTCCACCTCTAGATCACCCAACTGAGACTCTTCCACCTTCTGCATCAGGGATGACTGCACCGTCATCTGGAAAAGACAACCTCTTCCCCCAACTTCTCCTATATCAAGATGTAAAGATGATAGCTCTTCCATCACTCTCCAAGAATCAACAGATTCACGCACAACATCACTAAGTGACTTTCGGCTCAGTGCATCAGCAACAACATTTCCCTTCCCAGGTGTATACGATATTTCGAAGTTGTATTCCTCCAAGAACTCTATCCACCGACGCTGCCTCAAGTTCAAGTCCCGTTGAGAGAAAACATACCTCAAACTCTTATGATCGGTGAAAACCACAAAGCGCTCGCCAATGAGGTAATGTCTCCACAACTTTAGGGCAAACACCACGGATGCCAACTCAAGATCATGGGTTGCATAGTTGCGTTCATGGGGACGCAACTGCCGAGACCCATAAGAAACAACGGACCTCTGCTGCATGAGAACACATCCTAGCCCCAGATGTGAAGCATCACAGAAAACATCAAACTGGACTCCCTCCGCTGGAAGACAAAGGACTGGAGCACTTACCAACTTCTCCTTTAGATACTCGAAAGCTGTATGACACTGATCAGTCCATATGAACGCTTGATCCTTCCCGGTCAAAGCTGTCAGAGGAGTCGCAACTCGGGAGAAATTAGCTACAAACCTCCTATAATAGCCTGCGAGACCAAGGAAACTTTGCACCTCTGACACAGTCTTGGGGGCTGGCCAAGACACCACTGCTTCTATCTTCCAAGGATCCACAGCTACTCCCTGTTGGGACACAACATGTCCCAAGAAACGAACTTCTCGAGCCCAGAGCTCACACTTGGACAACTTCCCAAACAACTGATTTTGTTGAAGAACTCCCAAAACGGCTCGTAGATGCTTTGCATGCTCCTCTTCATATGTGGAGTACACAAGGATGTCGTTGATGAAAACCACAAAAAACTTGTCCAGGAATTCACGGAACACAACATTCATCAACCCCATGAAAACAGCTGGAGCATTCGTCACGCCGAATGGCATTACAACAAACTCATAATGCCCATGACGACAGCAGAAAGCAGTCTTCGGGATATCCTCATCCTTTACACGCATATGATGATATCCTGACCGCAAGTCTATCTTTGAGAACCAACTTTCACCCATCAGTTGATCGAATAGGTCATCAATCCACGGGAGAGGATAGCGGTTCTTTATTGTCACTTTGTTTAACCGACGATAATCGACGCACAACCGCAAACTTCCATCGGCCTTTTTCACAAACAAAACTGGTGCACCCCACGGTGACACACTTGGCCGAACAAAACCACACTGCAACAGACCGTAGAGCTGAATATGTAGCTCTCGTAACTCAGAAGAGGCCATCCTATACGGAGACATAGAGATAGGAGACGCTCCTGGCTGTAGCTCGATCCCAAACTCGATCTCTCGTCGAAGGGGTAAGGATACAACCTCTTCTGGAAAGACATCAGGGTACTCCTCTACGACCCTAGGAAACGCCAACTGTTGAACCTCTGAAGAACTCAGCCTCATCCCAGCCATCATGGATGATAAGGATGGAACTCGTCTATGAACCATCCGAGGATCTCTCTCACCAACAAACACCACTTTCTCTCCATCTTCATCAAAGAAAATGACCTTCTTCCTGTAGCAATCCACAACAGCCTGCACCGAATACAACCAATCCATGCCAAGAATGACATCATATGGTTGTATTCGCAAACATAGGAAATCTCCCCAAGAGCGGTGTTGCCCCAACACTAGCTCACAGTCTCTACATACTTCAAACAAGTCAGCTCGACCTCCAACTGGCGTAGTCAATGCCAAGGGCACTAGATGTCTCTCTACCTCAAGTCCCAAAGCATGGACAAGGGTAGGTGATATGAAGGAGTGTGTTGCTCCTGAATCAAACAAGGCATACACCAAGGTAGAAAACAAGCAAAGGGTACCTCGAACGACATCTGGCTCGCCTGGGGCTGGTAACGCTAGAGCATGAAGCTGACCACGACCTCCTCCACGGCCTCTCTGACCCTGATGACGACCACCACCACGGCCGCGCTCTGCTCTCTGAGGACGGGGAGCGTCATGGGGCTGTCCTCTGCCTGCTCCATCTACCCTCTGGTGATCTAAAGCTGGTGCAACCTGCTGCTACTTGCCTCGGCTGGAACTGCCTCAACGGAGGAACCTGAAGTGGAGCGCCTGGTGCACGATGACTGCTCTGAAAAGTCGGGCACTCCCGCTGCTGATGACCACGACCACCACAAAAAAAAAAGCGCCTGATCCCTTGGCATAGGTCTGAGAGTTTCTGCCTCCGGAGAAACGAGATGGGAAGGGCTGGGACCTACCCCCAGGTGAACGGAAACTCTTCTGTCCTAAAAACCGGGAACCCCAGACCACAGCTCTGCTTCGTGAGGAATCATGACGATTCCCCTCTCGTGACGATCCGGTCCTGGTCAAAGTTCTCTCAACAACCTCTTCCCTCGCCAGCACCTCAAGATATGTCATCAGCATAAATGGGGTGACCTGGCGCTGGATCTCTGGATGCAAAGCCTCCTCGAAATGCCTCGCCCTGGCCTCATCATCTGGTAACAGGTCTGAAGCATATCGTAGAAGGTTCCTGAAACAGATTCCAAACTCCCGAACACTGGAGCTCCCCTTTCGAAGGGTAAGAAGCTCCTAGCGACTGGATGCCTTCGCAGTCGATGAAAGAAACTCGACTCTAAACCTGTCTCGAAACTCCTCCCATGAGATCGCTGACTCCTCACGATCCCCAAGGAACAAGAACCACCACTGTCTCGCTGCTCCACGCAACATCTTCACAACCAAGGACACCCAGTGTTCCTTCCGAGCACGAATCGAACTGAAGCCTATCTCGACCTCCTCCAACCAGTCTTCTGTGACTGCATCTGAAACGGAGCCCTTGTACATCTGTAGACTCTAGCGCTGAAACTCTCAGAGTGTCTTCCTCCAAGTGTCATCGTCGTCAACCTCTACCCGGCAGCGATCTGCTGGAACAGCCTGCTGGGCACCTTCGGCGCAAACCTGACGAGGACGTCGACCTGGACCCATACCTGTAAAATAACAACTGTTAGAGCTCCTAAGCCTGGAATATGGAAGACTCAACATTAATTAATTAATTATTTTGTTTTATTAATTTTTGGTTACCTATCCCAAGGTCTACCCATTCAAACACATGCGCAAAGAATAATGATGCATGATCCTTTCCTAGGTCTCTACCCTGCAATCAGTATCACTTTGTTTAGTAGCCATCGTAAACTTAAAGGTCCGTGCAATAGATCATAGGGGGCCTTGAACGCCTATGTCTCTGCTAGTCTCCAGTGTTTACCCCACTTGCTAAACATGAATGACACCGTTTCCCTACCATCCCATGCATCCTCACCTGTGCCTAACTCAAAACTCCATCCTATCCCTCAACCAGACCTCTGATACCACTCTGTCACGACCCCCTCCCCACAAAGTGTACCCCTCCTGGGCCGGCAATGTGAAAAGGGAGATAATGACCCCCGAGTCCCGCCTCCAGTAGGCCCCGGGTTAGCGACTAGCACCGAGGGTATAATAACGTACAAATGGGAGGCATTACCCTCTAAGAGAACACAAGAAGAAGAGAGAGATAGAATATACTCCAATCAACTCCAACTCAGAACTGAAATATAAAAATGAAACCAAGTACATATATGAAATGTCATGAAAAAGTACTACAACTGAAAGGTAAAACTAAAAGTACCCAAAAGAAAGAAAAACAGCAGCGACCACAAGCCCGAACAGCTCCTCCTCCAACCGCAAGCTAGTAGTAACCAGCTTGATCTCCAACCTTCTACAAGTGACCTGAAAAACAGTTTATATGTACATAGGGTGAGTATAATAGTATACTCAGTAGGATCCTCCCCAAGACTCTCGTGCAAAAGTAAAGAAAGCATGCTAAAGCCCAGTGAACAACAAGTGAAACTAACTCGTTATCTAAACAGGTATACTATGTTCCCAACCTCACCATGGCTACTCTCACCAAGTAACACATACAAGAATATAGCATATAGTAAATAATATCAAGGGTACCCCGCTACTACTTCCCCACTGGTTTTCCGCTTTTCCCCAACGACATACGTCCTGTGCATCTCTCTCCAAAGGCTTGCCCGCAGACACCTGGGCTAAGCTCCACAATCTACACCTCGTGCACCACAAAGGATTGCCCACAGACACCTGGGCGAAGCACCACACCGTCCTCACAACCAAAGTAACCAGGTAGTTTTCGGGAGCCACCATAGCTCGTATACCGTGTATCATACGTCGAGTATTATTCCTCAAGCCATCACAGCCCATACGCCGAGTAAGGATCCTCAAGCCATCACAGCCTATACACGTTACACCTATAGTATTCCATAGGATACTATATCCAGAGTATATGTGTGTGAAATAACCACAAGCCATTATAGCCCTCTACACACATATATGGGTAAAACTAACCACTGTGCCTACCAGCACAAGGATCTACCAAGAGAAGAGAGCGGGGCCAAAGGGGGTAGTCAGCCATTCAACCTCCCATCAGAATGTTGGGGAAAACACCCCCCCAGGGCTCAGAATCCCTGGGGTGTCAGTTGCCCTTACTGACAGGGTGGAGTAGCGTATAGACACACAAAAATTACAGAATATATAAGTAACTCACATCCACACTATGGGCATTACCTAGTCTTAGATACAACTGCAACTAACGTCTCTCAGACTCCAGGCTGCTACTTCTAAGACTAGGTATCCTATAAGCACACAAACGATGAAGAGCTTTGTTAGATTACTCCATTCTCATTTATCAGTTCCACTGTACATTAATTAATTCTTTAAACATTAATTAAGAATGAAGAATTCCACATTAAACTGAAATGGCATCACTTTAAAAAACAACTGCTCCTTTTTAAGATTCACATCACCTTTAAATTCCAGCATCTCCATCCCCGTGGATTTTCACCATTTAATCAAAAATTCATTACAGAATTACTTTTCCTCATTCCCAGGCATTCTAGAAAAACATCCTATGCTTCTAAACACAAAGGAGGCTCAACACGGTGAGTAGATATACTACTCGTCGAGTCTTTTCCGCCTATAGAAAGAGCATAGACCTGTCCTCCATCGAGAGGCTAAACACGGAAAGCACATGTCATACCCCGCGTGTCTTCGCCTCCTTCAGAAAGAGGGTAAGCAAGACCAGCTGCCTTGAGCAGTGGGGAAAAGTAAAGCAGATAAGCAACCAAACCAAACCACCAACATCAAACCATCACATTCATCTCATACCATCACCCTTGGTGTCCTCCCCAACCCCCATATGCATAAACCGATGCATCTCGCCACACTAGGCATCATCCGCTGCCACAACCACAAGTCTCCATGCCTTCACATATCACAACAGCCATCCAGGCTCACATCACAGCACAAGCAGCAGGAAAACAAACATCACAAAGTGGGCTCTCGGCCCTTTAAAAAACAAGAGGGTAACTCAGAACCATTTTAGAAATTATCGAACTAATAGTTCTTTAATCCATCTTGAATTAACAGATTCATTAACATGCCTCTTTATCTTTAGCCAATTATTTAACAAATAATTCCAACATTACGTTCTTTATCAATTTCCATCATGAACGAGAAACAAATTAAAGAAAAATCATAGATATCACTCTATCTAGGAAAAAATATTAGGCAAACCGTTATCACGATACAAAGTAACAACATACGATCAACCAATTATTTTAATCCGGTTCAAGTATTTAATTAGGTCAATTTCATTGTGATCCAAAGGACTAAATCATGCTAATTCTACGATTGCACATACACAATTAGAGAATCCATGAATCCCCTACCTCGAAGAGTTCTTGACGTCCTTTTTTCCACACAACGGGTCACAGTCTTCTTCTCCTCACGACAGTTGCATCCACTGGAGGATGCCACGGTACGACAGTACCAACCAACCCCAAGAAAACCCATTAAAACCATGGAGATTACATGCTAATATGGAAGGAAGAACAAGAGAAGGTGATCCCCAAAAGAATGATGATAAAACATACCTTATATGGAAGAACGATCGACACAACTTGGTTGCATCAACAGAGCGGAACTGATCTGGGTATTGTTTGATTGTGAAACTCCTACAAGAATGATTGGAAGGTTCTAGCGTCTTGTAGATGAGAACCAGGAGAAAGAAAAACGAAGAATGATATCTCGTTCCCTTTAAAAAAATAAATTAGAGAGGCGACGGTTTATGATCTGATTTATTCTCCATTAAAAACGGATCGCATTAACCCATGCGGTTTGACCAAGTAAAAACATCCCGGCCTTAGGAATAATTAATATAGAATTTATGGCCTTTGAATCGGCCTTAAAGTCCTTAAAATAAGGTTTTAAAAGTATTTTACGTCAAAGAAAACGTCAAATTTGCGAAGCTGGAAACACTGTTCACATACTCAAAATTTGGCAAAGTATGGAATCGGTAGCTCTCATGAAGTCTGGAAACACTGTTCATTCGTGAAATTTGGAAAAGTATGGAATCAGTAGCTCTTAGGATTTTGGAAACACTGTTCATTCGTGAAATTTGGCAAAGTATGGAATCGGTAGCTCTTAGGATTCTGGAAACACTGTTCATTCGTGAAATTTGGCAAAGTATGGAATCGGTAGCTCTTTGGATTTTGGAAACACTGTACAAGTCTACCGATAGAAGTCCACCGATAGAACCTCACCGATAGAAACACTGTTCAAGTCTACCGATAGAAGTCCACCGATCGAACCTCACCGATAGAAAACACTATTCAAGTCTACCGATAGAACCTCACTGATAGAACCTCACAGATAGAAACACTGTTCAAGTCTACCGATAGAAGTCCACCGATAGAACCTCACCGATAGAACACACTGTTCAAGTCTACTGATAGAAGTCCACCGATAGAACCTCACCGATAGAAACAATGTTCAAGTCTTCCGATAGAAGTCCACCGATAGAACCTCACCGATAGAAGTCCACTGATAGAACCTCACCGATAGAAACACTGTTCACTGAACCTCACCGATAGAAGTCCACCGATAGAACCTCATCTATAGAAACACTATTCACAGAACTAGAAATTTGGCAGTGTTAGCCGAGCTACTGCTGGACTGCGGCTACCAGTATACCGAGCTATCAGTATGCCGTGGCCACCGGTAAACCCAGCTACCGGTAGGATGCGGCTACCGGTAGACCGAGCTACCGTTAATCAGCAGCTACCGGTAGACCGAGCTACCAGTAATCAGCAGCTACCGGTAGACCGAGCTACCGGTAATCAGCAGATACCGGTAGACCGAGCTACCGGTAATCATCAGCTACCGGTAGACCGAGCTACCGATAGGCAGCAGCTACCGGTAGACCGAGCTACCGGTAATCAGCAGCTACCGGTAGACCGAGCTACCGGTAATCAGCAGCTACTGGTAGACCGAGCTACTGGTAATCAGTAGCTACCGGTAGACCGAGCTACCGGTAGGCAGCAGCTGGGGGATAAGTCACCTTGTCCTCCCAGAACACCTCCAACACCACATTTTCACAAAGTAATGGACCAGGGAGGTCCGGGCCATTACATTCTACCTTAAAGCGTATAGAATCTAAATGAATCAGAGTACAAGGAAGTATAAGAACGTTATACTTTCCTTATAATAAAAAATGCAGCGGAAATAAAACAAGTAGTTAAACTACAATTAACAATATATAAGTCTTTTAACCCAAAGAGAAGGGTATCCAACAACCTTGGATAAAGGTCCCTTGATTTATACTTTCAATCAAGTTTGTCTTACCCACACCAGGGTAAGCCCTCGATACGAAGATCGGAGTCTCTGTCTTGCTATCCCCACAATCCCTCAACTTCAAGGTAGTTGGCAACCTCTATCTTCCTCAGCAAGGAAGCCCTCGAACTTCAAGGTAGTCGGCACCTCTATCTCCCAATTCCCGAAAGTCCTCGAATGTAATCACCAACATTCGGAGTCGCACGATGCTTTGAGAGTTAATAAGAGCCTATCTCTCTAGAAATCACTTCAAGCATGTAATTACATGAGTCGAAGATCAGTCAGCCTTTCAGCACTGAGCTCTTTCAAATGAGCTCCTATTTATAGGTAAGGTCAGCTTCTTCTCCAACAGTCATATTTTCCTTAATGATCGGAGGGACCTGTACACATGTCACTTAGACAACGGTTAGTTTATAACAAAATAGACGACATCATTTTATAACAAACTTTATATAACTGAATGTACGACATCGTTTTAGAATGAAGCATATGTAAGTAAAGGCTAATTAATAATTCGGAGTGTAAGCAAGTCAAAGGTTCAGAGTCTAATCAATGTGAAGTTCGGAGTCTATGTTTAAGAAATATTCGGATTCTATTATATAAGAAATCGGAGTCTGGTTTCATCAGAAATCGGATTCTAAATCTGTAGAGTTCGGAGTTGAACTTCTTAAAAGTTTTGAGTCAAACTTCTTAAGAATTCGGAGTCAAACTTCTTAAGAGTTCAGAGCCGAACTTCTTAAGAGTTCGGAGTTGAACTTCTTAAGAGTTCAGAGTCAAACTTCTTAAGAGTTCGGAGTCGAACTTCTTAAGAGTTCGGAGTCAGATCTACTATGGATTTTGGAGTCCAGAATTCGGATTAAAACTGTATTACATCTCACATCCAAGATTCAGATCCTAAAAATAGAATGCTCCAATTTTTTATTATAAGACTCCGAGAATTTGGTTGCAATTCTGATTTTTGATTTTAAGGGAAACAAAAAGCTATGTATAAAAAAAATATATGTTAAGGTAAATTTCTTTGAGGAAGTAAATTTTCCTTATTTGAGTAATAATAATAATTGCTTAAGTATAAGGTGTTTGTGATTTTCAAAACCAGATGAAATGGAAAAGTCATAAGGAAAACCTTATTGACTCAACAATCTCCCCCTTTTTGGAAAGCACTAACATCCTTTTGAAAAAGGTATAAGAGAAAAAAAATTCATTATACTATTTAAAACTTATCTCCCTTCGTTCATGGATAGAAGTGAATACAACTAACTCCCCCTTAGGCATTGAAACACTAAGGATTGTATTCTTGGTTTCTGGAGTAGAGTTTTCATAATTGTAATAATGAAACAAAACGTAATGGGAAACTCCCCCTTTCCTTAAGGATATTTCTCTCATAAATATTTATTTTCTCCTCCTCAGGAATAGTTCTTTTTCCTTCTCCCCCTTTGTGATTTTCAAAAATAATTGAATGGAATGGAAAACAAATTATGCTACCTGAAACATTAGTATAAAACAAGAGACAAACCGAACAGATAATCTTTCATGAGAGTTGTGGGAAAAAAAATACAAGGAAAGACAACTACAACAAAAGATCAGAGTGAGTTGATTTGTCTTCCTTTTCCTTTGGAATAAGCTTCTTCAACAAAGCTTTGAGTTTCTTCAGGTCTCTTTGGTCTTCCTCTCGATGCTTCTCCAAGACTTTTACCTTTTATTCTTGAGCTTTTAACAGCTGTTCTTGAGCCTCCAATGATTCTTTTTGAAAATTCAACAACTCATCCTGTTTCTCCATCCTCTGCTGAAACTCAATCCGGAAATCTCTTTCAAATTTCCAATTCTGAGATATCGAGTTAAGAATTCCATTTAGATCCCTGACCTGTTGATTCCGGACATTTTGTTCCTGGGTCAACTTCTCAGAAATTTCAGTAACCTTTTTGTCCTCCATTCCAAAAGCACTTTGAACATCAGCCTAAAAATTTTCAAAATGTACTAAATCTTCGTCTACTCTCTTAGACCACTTGGTTACTTTACTACAAGATTTCCTATGTACATCGTAATCGATCAGAAAACTTTTCTGTTCAGCTTACAACTTCACAAACATATCCATTACCATGGAAAATGAATCCGATTTTTGATTCATAGATTGTTGCAACAACTGGAATCTAGAATCTATGGTTGGAAGAATCGGTATTGTGTCCACCAGCTTTCTCAAGGATTGAACTACAAAATCATGCCCGTGGGATGATGATTCCGAATCCGAGACTTCTTTTTGAGATTCGTCTTCTTCAACTGGCATCAGATTCCTTCTAGAGGTACCACTAACCTCTTTCTTTCTAATGATATCCTTAATAGGTGTCTCCATTAAAGATTGCTTGCCTTTATCGGATTTCGGAATGGATTGCACATTTGGAGAGACATCCTCAGATTAAAAAACTTGAACAATCTGATCTTCATCTGGTTACTATCTTTATTTTCCTTCTTCAAGATAGTTCCTTTGATAGGATTCTTCTTCATCAAACAACTCATTTTTTTCGTCTTCCTGTTGGTGTTGCTTTCCGGCTTCCTCATCTCCCTTCCCTGGAGATACTATTTTTCCGGATTCATCCTTATAATCCTGAAATTGTTTTATCAAGGTATCTAGATCTTCACTCTCCTCCTTTTCTTCTTCTTCCTCTACTTGTTTTACTTCTTCCTCAACTGCTTCAGCACCTTGTTTCTCAGCTTCAACTGCAGGTTCTTTACCCTTGTTCTTTTCCGGAGTGACAAAAGTTTTTGTTGATGTTTCTGGTAAATAAGGTTTGACTCCGAAAGTTTCCGGAACTAGAAGCCTTTCAGAGGCCAACTCTGTACCTTTTAGCAACGATTGAACTATTTCAGCTTCAGACATCTTCTTCCTCAACTTCTTTTCCTTCGTTTGTCTTTCCAGCTCCTCAGCATCCTTTTCTTTTAATGACTTAGCCTCAGCAGGGTCGAGTCCGAATTGAGGATCCCCTTCCTTCCTCATTTCCTAATCTTTCCTCTATTTTTCTGCTACTTCATCTGTATAAATTTTCTGCTTCTTTGGTTTGGGTGGTGCAGATTCAGTTTCCTTCGGCTGAGGAACATCTTCATCAGAAACTACTTCCTTAGACTTTCTCTTCTTCCTTTGATTTTTTAAAGGTTCCGGAGATTGTGTTTCTTTTTTAGCTTCTTCAAATTCTTCCACAGATAGGGGGTAAAATTCTTCGGATTCACTAGAAAATCCCATATTCATTCTCTTAAGCGTATCATCACTGACAAGCATGAGCTTACAATTCTGGATCTTTGATTTTCAGGAAACTTTGAAAGATTCTAAGCACCGAACAATCAACTTTGATAATAAGGCTGGATACATAATAATATGAGCTCTCAGATTTCCTTCTTTGATATTCTTGATCGTAACCAAGACATGCCTTATCAGATTTATCTTTCTTAGATTTACCAAAAAATCTAAGACATAGATATCACTCTTCTTCAGATTGTCTTTATCTCCTCTTCTTGGAACCATAAAACCTTGCACCCATAGTTGCAGTATTCTGTTATTCGGAGCGAGCCAAGAAATCATTGTAGTTGAATCATCCTTGATCCCAAGACACAGCAGTGCTTTTTCCTTAACGAAACTTCCTTGCACATCCGGAAGTTTGTGAGAGCAAAATTCAGCTTCTCCTTCATAAGCTATACCCACCAGGCTTGCTGCCTTAGTGTAAGAGAGTTTATAAGTCTTTCCATAAGACTTAAAAGAAAATTTTTCTCTTCCATATTCTACTAGGAAGGAAACAGACTCATAAAATTCTATCAAAAGATCAGTGTAAACCGGATCCTGTTTTTCGGACTTGGCTACGCAGACATCTTCCCATCCATTTAGTCTAATATTTTTCAAAATGATAGAATCAAGCTTATAAAAATCCTGATCAACTAACCTTTCTATGTAAACTAAACACTTTGAAATCGGTTTCGTAGTTGACATATCTTGTGAAGTTTCTTCAATAGACATTCGGAGCGAAGTAAACTGTAGGATTCGGATCAGCTTCAAAAGGTTCGGAACCGACCTTAAGAGGAGCAGCAGGGCTTCAAGACACAAAAGCTTGAAAACCGATGTGGGACGAGTCTTGGGACCCCCTTTTCATAGGCAAATAGAATGATTGTTGGTCTTCCAATGATCATCCAATGGTTGAAAATACTTTGATCTGATCTGACGGTTGAGAATAACCCCGGGGGGAAAAAAATGACTCCGATATTTTGAGGTTTTTTTTTAAAAAAAATTCTGAAAAACTAGAATCCGAACTAATCAATGAAGATACCAGTAAGCAAAATTTGATTATAAAACTAGATAGGGAAATCATAACTTACGGATTGATAGGAAATATTATTTGAAATTGGTAATATTCAAAAAAAACTTATTATGAAATGTCTAATAAAAAAACGTTACGAAAATCCCAGTCCGAAAATCTTCATTCTGATAATTTTCCTTACGAGAATTCCATTCCGGAAGTTTTTGAAGAAAAAAAAAATCAATCCAGAAAATTTCAATTCCGGAAATTTCCATTCCGGAAATATTAGTTCCGAAAATTTTGAAAACAATCCAAATTTTTTTTTATTCTAACAAACAAATGTACTCCCCCTATGAAAAAGTGTTTATTACTGTAAGGATAATTTTTCAACATAAGGTTAATTAAGAAAGATTACATTACGGTTATCATCCCTAAATTCTATTTAATGTATTCAAATCTATCAGAAGACAAGGATTTTGTGAAAATATCAGCAAGTTGATCTTCTGTTCCAATAAATTGAATAATGATATCTCCTTTGAGTGTGTGATCCCTAAGAAAGTGATGCCTAATATCTATGTGTTTTGCACAGGAGTGATGTTCAGGATTCTTACTTAAAGCAATGGCACTTGTGTTATCACACAAAATTTGAGTTTTAGTAAAACTCAATCCATAGTCTGTGAGTGTGTGTTGCATCCACAATACTTGAGCACAACAACTTCCAGCTGCTACATATTCGGCTTCAGAAGTGGAGAGTGCTACAGAATGTTGCTTCTTGCAGGACCAAGAAACTAGTGAATCTCCTAAGAAATGACAAGTTCCGGATGTAGTTTTTCTATCCATTCTACATCCTCCAAAGTCAGCATCAGAAAAGCTTTTTAGAACAAAATCTTTTCCAGAAGTATAAAATAATCCTAGATCCATGGTTCCCTTAAGGTAGCGAAAAATTATTTTTACTGCCTTTATGTGAGATTCCTATGGTTTGGATTGATATCTTGCACATAAGCATACAAAAATCATTAAGTCTGGTCGACTAGCTGTTAAGTAAAGTAAACTTCCTATCATACCTCTAAAAGATGTTTGATCTACTGGTTTCCCAACTTCATCAAGATCTAGAAAATTTGAGGTACCAATGGGAGTACTTATACTCTTAGTATTGTCATAACCATACTTTTTAAGAAGATCTTTAATATACTTATGTTGAGATATATAGGTTCCTTCTGGTTTTTGAGAAATTTGAAAACCAAGGGAAAAAGTTAACTCACCCATCATACTCATTTCAAACTCAGATTTCATTAGATTTGCAAAAGAGTTAGTCAAAGATTGCTGAGTTGAACCAAATATGATGTCATCAACATAAATATGTACAATCAAAACATTTTTCTTATCTTTCTTTATAAGAAGGGTTGGATCTGCATTTCCCTTAACATAGTTATTTTGAAGTAAAAATCCAGTGAGTCTATCATACCATGCTCGTGGGGCTTGTTTAAGGCCATACAAAGATTTGGTAAGTATAAAAATATGATCAGGATGTTTTGTATCTTCAAAGCCAGGAGGTTGTTCAACAAAGACTTCCTCTTGAACAGAACCATTAAGAAAAGCACATTTCACATCCATTTGGAAAAGTTTGAAATTAAACAATGCTGAAAAGGCAAGTAGAATACAGATAGATTCAATTCTAGCTACTAGAGCATAGGTTTCTTCATATTCTATTCCTTATTGCTGATTATAGCCTTTAGCAACAAGTCTAGCTTTATTTCTTACTATGATTCCATTTTCATCACATTTATTCCTGAAAACCCATTTTACTCCAATAACAGAAGTTTCCTTAGGTCTTTCAACCAAGGTCCAGACTTTATTCCTTTCGAATTCATTTAGTTCATCTTGCATGGCTTTGATCCAATCATCATCACCTAAAGCTTCATCAGTTCTTTTTGGTTCTAATTGGGAAATAAATGCTAGATGTTATACTTCATTTCTTAAGGAACTTCTAGTCCTTACAGGTTGATTTATATCACCAATGATACTATCACTGGGATGATTCTTAAGAAACAGCTGATTTGGGTTTTGTAAAACCTGTTCATCAACATAGGATAGAAAGTCTTCTGGGGTAAATGTTTCTGAAGTATCTTCTAGAACATTATCCTTATCAGAAGGTTCTTCTATCAAAGGTTGACAATCAGTTTTTGAAAACACATCCGAGGATTTAGGAAGAGATGGATTAAAAACAAAAGGATCTGACTCATCAAATTTTACATGTACTGTTTCTTCAACAGTGCAATAATTTTAATTAAAAACTCTATAAGCCTTAGAGATTGTGGAATAACCTAAGAAAATCCCTTCATTATATTTTGGTGCGAATTTATGTAAGTTATCTTTAGTATTCAAAATGAATACTTTGCAACCAAAAACCTTGAAGTAGGAAACTCTTGGTTTTCTACCATTCCATAACTCATAAGGAGTTTTATTAAGAAAAGTTCTAATCAAAACTCCATTTATAGTATAACAAGCAGTACTTACAGCTTCAACCCAGAAATGTCTAGCAATAGAATATTCACTAAACATGGTTCTAGTTATCTCTTGAAGAATTCTATTTCTTCTTTCAACTACACCATTCTGTTGAGGAGTTCTAGGTGCTGAAAAATTGTGAGTAATACCTTTCTTACTACAAAATGTTTCAAAATCAGAATTTTGAAATTCTCCTCCTTGATCACTATGAATAGTTTACAATGGAAGGTTTTTCTCATTTTTAACTTGAGCTCTAAAACTTTTGAAATAGGAAAAAGCTTAAGATTTCTTTGCTAGAAAATAGACCCAAGTAAACCTAGTGTAATCATCAACTATAACAAACACATAGTATTTGCCACCAATACTTCCAGTTTGTGTTGGACCAAAAAGATCCATGTGCACTAACTGTAATGCATCGGTTGTTGAGACTTCACCGATTGATTTAAAACTAGATTTATGTTTCTTGCCATATTGACAAGGATCACAAACTTTAGAATAATCAAATCTAAGCTTTGGTAGATCCTTAACTAGTTTCTTCTTAGAGAGTTTACATAAGTTCCTAAGGTTACAATGACCTAGTCTTCTATGCCATAACCAGGAATGATCTTCCATTGCACTAAGGCAAGGTAAATATTGGCTTCTGAGGTCTTCTAAATTTAAGGTGTAAACATTCTCTTGCCTATTGGCTGAGAGAATAAATTCTTCCTTGGAATTGTGAACTAAGCACTTATCATTCCTAAAATTCACAAAGTAACCTTCATCACATAACT
This sequence comes from Viscum album, assembly GCA_963277665.1. NCBI lineage: Eukaryota > Viridiplantae > Streptophyta > Magnoliopsida > Santalales > Viscaceae > Viscum > Viscum album. Next base: position 741,711,668 of record OY728137.1, read on the forward strand.
GGCTTATGCTAACGAGGTTGTACTTATGACCCTTTACAAAAAGAACATTTGAAATCAAGGTTTTGCCAAGAAGACCAATATTACCAATACCAACAATCTCTCCTTTAGCATTATCTCCGAAAGTTACCTTTCCTCCTTTCGTTTTGATAATCTTTTCAAAATAGATTTTGTTACCAGTCATGTGTCGGGAACATCCACTATCCATGTACCATGTATTGTTGCTGGTACTCTCTTTATTTTCCTGAAATCAAAAAGAAAATTAGACTTTCGGAATCAAAACTTGTTTGGATCCGAGATTTCCAGATAATAAAATTTTTCGAACCCACATCTTCTTAGAGAATTAAGCTTTGTGAAATCCTAAAGATTGGGTTTTGTTTAAGGAACAATTCTTTTCCCAATGACCACCACATTTACACTTGGTACAAAATGGGGCACTTTGAGGAACAAAATAATTGTTACTGAAAATTGGGTTTGCATGGGTATAACCAAATCCGGATTTATTTCTTAAAGGTCGTATTTGAGAATACATTTTATCAAAATTTTCCTTACCATGGGTAAAGTTTGATAAACACTTCTTTAAGGAAAAAATTTCAGACTTGAGTTTTACAACCAAGTTTTTATCCTCAAAATCATTAGTTTTAGAACTAGAGCTAGGCTATAAAACATTTTTATTAGAAATTACTTTTTCTAATTCTTTAGAAAGTTTGTTCTTTTCAGAACTTACTTCCTCAAGAATTTTTGAAATATTTTCAAAATCAGTATTTTTCTTATCAAGATCTTTAGAAAGATCTGATATCTCTTTTGTAAGAATAGAATTCCTAGAGTTTGCCTTATCAAGTTTCTTATTGAGTTTGGAATTCTCAATTTCAAGAAGTTCAGCAAACCTGGTGACTTCTTCATAAGTAGGTAAAGTATTTTCCTCATCAGAAGATGATTCTTCATCAGAAGAGTTATAATAATTACTATTATTAGAATTTAAAGAATCATTGGTCAATGATTCAGCATTTCGTACCTCAGCCATGAAACAATGATTATCAATAGGTAATCTGGCTATAAGACCAAGATTCTTCTGTCCTGAAGATTCATAATCAGAAGATTAATCTGAAGAGTCACCACCACTGGCACTCCAGGTGTCATTAGCTTTCAAAACTTTCTTAGCTTTAGCTTTATAAAACCTTTTTCTTTTCCCGTCTGAATGCCTTTTTTTTTCTTTCTTTTTGAGCATAGGTCAATCTGGTCTAATATGTCCAGCTCTTTTTCACTCATAACAAGTAACTTCTCCATCTTTCTTATCTTTCCTTTCCTTTTTCTTATACTTGGATTGGAAATTTCTCCTGCCAACTATCTTGTTCATCCTTCGAGAAATATTGGCTAATTAATTTTCTGAAACATCACTCTCACTAGATTCGGATTGGAAAATAACTTTCTTAGAGTTGGATCTAGTTACTCTCTCAAGAGTCTTAGCTTTCATCTGATTTGAAGTTGTAGTAAAAGCTACAGTACCATTTCCATTCTTCTTTTTGATGTTGTCAGCATCTCTCTTCATTCTAGTTTCATGTTGTATAAGAGTTCCAAAAAGCTCATCAAGAGTGATTTGAGTAACCTTACTATTCTCATCTATAGCTATTCACTTGGATTCCCACTCATTGGGCATAATATCAATTATCTTGTCTACAAGAGCTTCATCATATAAAGCTTTTTCTCCCATAGACTATAGGTTGTTGACTATAGTAATGAATCTCTGTTGAACTTTACATATTGGTTCTCCATAAGGAAAATTGAAGCCATGATATTCAGCTCTAAGCATAGCTCTTCTCGTCTCAATCACCTTAGAAGTTCCAAAGTGTGTAACCTATAACATCTTCCAGATACAGTTAGCTGCTTCACAAGAAGAAATTTGGCTATATATATTCCTGGTCATTGAAAAAAGTAGAGTATTGCGGACCTTATAATTAAGTTGATATTCTTTCTTTTCCTGGTTAGTGAAAGTTCTAACTTCCTTGTCAAGAATTTTATAATCACCAGTAAGCATAACAAAGTTGTCCACTCCAGTTTTGATAACAAAAGTCTTCATTCGATCTCTCCAGTACCCATAGTCCTTACCATCAAATATAGGTGGTCTTGTTGGATTTAGATTATCAATCGAACCAACATTAATTCCTGCCATACTCAAACAACCTTTGGCACCCAAACTTGTTAGTAGCAAAAGTTACAAAGTTCGGATTGAGAAAGTTCAGAATGGAAAAATTCGGAATGTCAATGTTCGGAATGATAAAGTGAGCAAGAAAAACTCATTCATAAGTATGAGTATTTTAGAAACCTCATTTGATACCAATTTTAAGATTGAAATAATGATGTAGATGCTCAATATACAAGAGGGGGGGTGAATTGTATACTTTAAAAATTCCTTTGAAACCTTTAAAGTTAGTTACGATTAACTATGTTTTCCTTAAGCAAAGGAAAGGGCTAAGTTTAAAAAATTTAAACTAAGCAAATTCACAACACCTCTAACACCGAATGCAAACTTGGAATGAGATTCTGAAAGTGGGTTACGGAAATATGGTTCTGGAAAATGAAACTTAAAGAAAGATTACAAAGTGAGATTCTACCTTAAAGCGTATAGAATCTAAATGAATCAGAGTACAAGTAAGGAAGTATAAGAAAGTTATACTTTCCTTATAATACAAAATGCAGCAGAAATAAAACAAGTAGTTAAACTACAAGTAACAAGATATAAGTCTTTTAACCCAAAGAGAAGGGTATCCAACAACCTTGGATAAAGGTCCCTTGATTTATACTTTCAAGCAAGTCTGTCTTACCCACACCAGGGTAAGCCCTAGATACGAAGATCGGAGTCTATGTCTTGCTATCCCCGCAAGCCCTCAACTTCAAGGTAGTTGGAAACCTCTGTCTTCATCACCAAGGAATCCCTCGAACTTCAAGGTAGTCGACACCTCTATCTTCCTATTTCCGGATGTCCTCGAATGTAATCACCAACATTTGGAGTCGCACTAAGCTTTGAGAGTTAATAAGATCCTCTCTCTCTAGAAATCACTTCAAGCATGTAATCACATTAGTCGAAGATCAGTCAGCCTTTCAGCAATGAGCTCTTTCAAATGAGATCCTATTTATAGGTAAGGTCGGCTTCTTCTCCAACGGTCATATTTTCCTTAAAGATCGGAGGGACCTGTACACGTGTCACTTAGACAACGGTTAGTTTATAACAAAATAGACGACATCATTTTATAACAAACTTTGTATAACTGAATGTACGACATCGTTTTAGAATGAATCATATGTAAGTAAAGGCTAATTAATAATTCAGAGTGTAATAAAGTCAAAGGTTCGGAGTCCAATCAAAGTGAAGTTCGGAGTCTATGTTTAAGAAATATTCGGATTCTATTATATAAGAAATTAGAGTCTGGTTTCATCAGAAATCGGATTCTAAATCTGTAGAGTTCGGAGTTGAACTGCTTAAAAGTTCTGAGTCAAACTTCTTAAGAATTTGGAGTCATACTTCTTAAGAGTTCGGAGTCGAACTTCTTAAGAGTTCGGAGTCGAACTTCTTAAGAGTTCAGAGTCGAACTTCTTAAGAGTTCGGAGTCAGATCTACTACGGAGTTTAGAGTCCAGAATTCGGATTAAAACTATATTACAGATCACATCCAAGATTCAGATCCTAAAAACAGAATGCTCCAATTTTTTATTATAAGACTCCGAGAATTTGGTTGCAATTCCGATTTTTGATTTTAAGGCAAACAAAAATCTATGTATAAGAAAAATCTATGTTAAGGTAAATTTCCTTAAGGAAGTAAATTTTCCTTATTTGGGTAATAATAATAATTGCTTAAATATAAGGTGTTTGTGATTTTAAAAACCAGAAGAAATGGAAAAGTCATAAGGAAAACCTTATTGACTCAACAGTATAATTATCATATATGAAGATGAGTTTATAATAATGTGATAAAAATTAAATCCCAACACCATTGAATGTATTTTACATGACCTATTTAATATATTTTTAAAATTTAGATCAAGTTAAAGATTGCAACTAGATAAACGGTAAATCAAAAAAATGACTTGGTTATTTTGTTGGGGTCATGATTTATTCATCAAGTAGTCGTATGTGAACACATGAGTATTTTAATTGGGTGGACATATGAATGGAATCATGGACAGGGGAACATCTCATCAACTAAAATGGTGATCCTCAATTGAGTGTTATTATTATGGAAACTTGAGAAATGTTATGTGTAATTATTCTGGGATGATAATGGAGATCCATTTATAAAATGATATGGGTTACCAAAAGACTATATTTATTATTGTACCAAAGATAGAATATTGGATGAATTCATGTCAAGATTGTGGTCAATGAGTTTCAATAAATTATGAATAAATTATTTTGAATTATATTACCTCCATACGTTTGGTTTATGGAGGAGGATGTGGTTCCGAAGGACATTGGATACAACATTTTCATAGTAACACCCCATAAGAGAATAAATAATTTGGATCATATGAATGCGCTACAATAAAACATTAGACCATTAAAAAGACTCAAAGGGTGTAATGTGGGGAGCCATAAATATTTCAATTTATGATTAAACTTATGACAAAAATAATGTCTATTTTATTTGTTAAGGGAATATACCAATCATTTATATATGAGGAAAAAATATTGATTTAAGTCATGTGGTACAGTATCTATATGTTGTGATATTTATTGAAATTCCCTAAGGGGTATGGTAAGAGAATATCTACATATTTTTTTAATGTTCACTATAGTGATCAAATGATATGGATTTCTTAGTGATTTTATGGTACCTAATATGATTACATTAAATGTGATCCTTGGAATGATTTTATTTACATTTTATTAATCACAAAAATTTATTATAGTGGGATGATATCAATCACTTCAATAAAGGGTTTTTATTTTACCTATTTCAGGGCATAGGATGTGGAATCAGATTGTTAGAGACCTCACTAGGGGTATTGGAGGGGGTATTAAGCTTAGTATGCTTATATAGTTTTAGGAAATTCAAATACATGAAATCCAAACATTTTACACTTCATTGAACTATTTTATGATGTATTTATTTTTGATTCATGGGGATTTCCCCACTATTTTGAGATCATCTTCATGATCTAGACGATGCATGTTACCATTATTATATATATTCCATATTTAATTACTTAGAATAATGATCTCATAAATCTGAATAATTAATTATTGTATTTAGAGGTGAATGGGTTTATTTAATAAAGAACATTCCTTTGGGTGATCATATGTTATTTTCTATGAATATAGATTTTTCACTAATATTATGTGTGGTTTATGAAGGGTTGGGACAAGATATTTGAAAGAACCATTATCCTCTTCCTCATATCAATACAATATTTTACCCATTAAGGGAAGACAATGTTTCTTTGTTAATGATATGATAATGTAATATCATATGATAGATGTGAAATCCTCATATATAACCCTTGATACTTATATACGAAGTTATATCCAATACGTATACCTTGTCAATCAGTTTAGAAGGATAAATAAATCAATGATTTTTATTGACTTGATGAATAAAATTAAAAATCCATGTCTGAATTCATTCAAGGTCATGTAAATAGATTATATTATGGTATACTATCCGTTAAGGGTGGATCATTTTTAGCTTTTTGATATTTTTTTTGGAAAAAAACATGAAGATTTTCCTTATTCTAGCTGCTTTAGGTTTATCATGTATATTAGTGAGGTTCCCATGGGTCACAAGATTCCATATGTTAGAATATATATCAACCAATAAAATAATGAGACTGTCATTTCATGGAAGAGACCAAATAAGTTGACTGAGATTTTTAATTTCATTGTTTTGGCATGCCTTTGTGAGGGTTTAACCATGAATGTTCCCATATGTTAGAATTAATTATTACACTAACCAATAATGGGGTGATGTTTGTGTCATTTTAGTGTTACGATATGTCCTTCCATGTTCATAAAGGATGTTTCACTCATAGAAGGATCATAATATAACACAATTTATATATATATAGAATATTTTAATATGAGTCTTTTTGAATCAATGAAGGATAATTTCTAAAATAGAATTATTCAGTAGTCATTTATTTTTCCAAGTAGTAATGGATGCATAATTAGAATATAATAACACAATATCTTGATTTGGAAATTTTTTTGGGATCCTATATTGTTTTCATCACAACCAATTGTGTGAAAATAACATGGATCATAAATACTTTAAATCATAATGTCATCATATATCGTCATGGCCTAAACCAAAGGTAGATGCCATTCTTTAATAAGTTCAATATTTTCATTTTTTGTATGTAATATACTTCCTATGAAAGAGAATGCGTTAAATGATTCACTGAGTTGAATGAATCTGTAAAATTGGTTGTATGTGGTTAATAAGTAGTTGTAGAAGACGAGCCTATTTATTAAGGTGCTCCTTGATGTTTTAGAATAAAATGGATGCTTCCAATTAATTTGTCTACTGATGTAGATGACATAATACCCCCAAAAAATTTAGTATACATTTTTCAGTTTGGATATTTTATTTTCAATGGATATAGATACATGAAACCCAAAAAAATGAATTATAGTTTATTTTATTGAGTTAAAATATTAACATAAATGGTAGGATTTACAATATTATGAGATTGAAATATATAAAATATTTATTAAAAATGAGAAGAATAAATGAACAGGTAAAAAATACTATGAATATGAAATGTTTATCTTTTTTATTTTTAATGAAAATTATACATGTGATTATAACATTTCATTTATGGAAAAACATTTTTAATATTGTTGACATTCTGAGATATATTCAAATGACTATGATAAAAAAAATATAGCAATTGATTTAACAATATATATATATCTATAGTATTTTATTATAACGGTTATATATATTCTCATCAGATATATTGCAATTACATAAATAGATGTCATATTTTTGGTCATTGGGAATACATCTGTCCAAAAGGTATATTATGTATTTTATATCAAGAAGAAAATAATTCCCAGCACATAAAAAAAATTCACATATATTAATTCATTTTTTAAAATATATACTTTTCAATTAAATTCCATTTAATGTATTATAATATAAATTTGTAAAATAAATAAAATAAATTGAAATTATTCAAGTATTATTTATTAAATAATTAAATAATCATCAATTAAATAATAGAAAAACTATGAAAAATTTCTTTTACTTATTAGATAAAATATTTTTTTCAAAGAAAATATTTGTTATATTTTTTTCACACATTTATATTAAATTTTGAATATATTTTAAAATAACGATAAACATTCATTCCTAAATTCATAAATGGTTAGAAATATTTTCTAAACCATAATTTATTTAAAAATATAATTTCTCTAAATAAATTAGTTATATTTTATTTTATCCCATAAATTATAAATTTACCATAATTATAAACATTATAAGATAAAATGGCCTTCATTTTCAGAATCATAATATACAAAATGTCTTAGGATAAATTTATTAGTTTTTTATGAAAAAATATTGTTTTTTTAATATTAAAAAATTATTACGTTTATAGGTACCTACACCTTTTATGACATCATGATGCTAAAAATATTTCCCCAAAAAATTTGAAAAAAAAAATCTCATCATGAAATTGATTTAAGGGGTAGAATAGTTTTTTAAAAAAATTGATAAATTTTTAAAACTATATTTGGAATTTTAGAAACTAAAATCTATTTTATTCAAATAAAAAACTAATTTTGGATTTTTGACATTATTTAGGTGTTTCAAATATTTCTTTAGCTTTTTGATTGGTTTTATTTTCATTGAAACAATATTATATATGTTTTTATAAAGGTAAAAATCTATTAAACCTCAATCACAAATATTCATTTTTATCTTATATGATGTTCCTAAAGTGGAAATGATGTTTTAAGGCGTGTTCTGTATATATTAATGAAATAAAGTTACAGTTTTTGGAATGGAAAGTAGAGGAACATGGTTAATAATTACTTTTTCATTAACTGTGCGGCCCATAGATAATCTAACACGGTTTTTATAACCCTACAACATATGCTACATGACCATGAAAAACCTACAATAAAATACCTGTGCACATGGAATTTCTATCACACTATTTCACTTAAAAATAATTATTTCTCTATGAGGTCATGTGCCTTTGGATTGTGGGTGTGAAATGTCATTCTAAACATATGGAAAAACCTTATAACATATATAAAATGGTTAAAATTACTATATTCCCATTACTAATTTAATCCTAAATTTCCTCATCCTCCATCATTTTCAATGTTGTGGACACACATGGAGATCTCCTTCTTCTATCCTCATAAGGTATGAAATAAATCCTTAATTATCTCTATGATTCAACAGTCATTCATAATATTGGTTAGTACTCAGTATGTCTAAGATTACATTTTCAGCAATTATCATTTTTTCTCTCAATATTCAAATTTATTTTAACATGTGATCTCATATACTCAATTTTTAGGGAGTTTTTTGGGTTTTAAATTTCTCCCACATTCTATCTCAGGTCATAGGAATATTCAAGATAGTGTAAGAATTAATGTGATAGTATTTTTGGTATATTTTTTCCCCAAATAATCACTCATTTTTAAAATACATTCCAATTCTACTACACATTGAGCATTCATAAAATTACTTCTAAAATTTTTAATTCCATATATAAAATTCTAAGACCACAAGATTTAGAATATATAATACATATTTCCATTATAAGAGGTTGAAGACCTCAACATGGACCAACCCTTAAGGTGGGATTATTCATACGAAAAATTTTATTTTCCCTTTCTCAAAACAAAAACACCCACTATGTATGTTTGGTTTAATGATTACTAAATGACTAGAAAAAAATGAATTTAATGTATGTTTTTTGTCATGGATACAAGCATAAATTATTTGAAGTCATTACATTTTTCCCAACCCTATGAGAAAACAACTTTCTGGGTGTGTTGATCACACCACATACAAGTGGGATGTGGTAATTAAAATAAATATATTTTTAAAGGTGATAAACATATAACTATGCCTTTTATCACAAGGATTTGAATTAAATAATGGTATAAATACACAGTTTTACCACTTTTCATCAATATATCAATGGGTAACTGTTTGAGAAAACCAAAATTTTTGATAGGAAAGTATTTTATCAAGTATATAAATATTTATTATTTGTAAATGGACTAATTTAAATATACATTTATTTTTATTTAAATGAGAGTCATGAGTTGGGATTGAACTCGATTCCTAAGGTAATCGCATGCACACCTACAGAACTCCACCCCAATTCAATTAAGTGGTCACTAAGTAAGATACACACAATGGGTTGTTGAATGTAATATATATATATGAATTACATAGAAATTCCTCAATTATTCAATCGAATACTCAGTAATTATATTTCCTCTAATTATCTCGATAGATTCCTCATTGTTTTTAATCATGCGACCCCTTGGATTATGTTTTTGGGATTTAGTCAGGATTATACCAGGATTACATTATAATTCCTCTAAAAACTTGATTAGAGACACTCCTATTTGAATGGAAGAGGTATATCTATATGATTACACATGGACCATTATTTCTATGATATATGGATTAATACTAATGGATGGATTAATCTTTTGAGTTCAATGATATCTTCATTTCACCATGGGTCCAATATAATTATTACTTGGACACATTTACTATTTTCCAAAATTTCCTCACTGATTGAAGATAATAATCATTGAAATATAATGTTTAGGTTGAAGTAGATAGATTCTACCAGGTTTACCAAAGGAAACATAAGATGACATATTTATTTTATATTTTTATACCTTTATTTATATTACGATCATACTATTACATATTAAATATACATTCTATCTTAACATTAGAAACTCTTTGCAGTGGGTTACAGAGTTTCTCTCATAACCTATTTTTGATGAAGATTAGTATCTAGAAAGAAAAATTTGATGCATGTAGGGATAAGAGAATGAATAGTGTTGTATATGATTGATTCCTTTTCATATGTTCATTATAGAATATGACTATGACCATACTTGATTCTCATGAAAAAATATTTTTGGAATTTTTGATTATTTAATATATATATATTTTATATATTCATTTCCCATATATGCCTATTAATTTTTCATAGACATGAAATCATGCATATATGGTTATAATATATATATTTATGATTTACTATTATCTAGATGATTATTTCTCCCTTGAATATGTCTTTTCCACTGATTGATTTATTATATATTAATATTATGATATACATTGATAAATAGGGTTTAGTATCTCAACCACACCATCATACACCATCACTACTTTTTGGAATCATCTAGTATATGTGTAGAAATCATGAGGTCATGTTGCCAATGTGGATAAATTTCATACAAGTCAAATAAGACCATAACTATCAGATGATTTATTTTCATTAATATATAATTTATTGTTGGTAAACATGAGAGTAAAATATGTTATAAATATTAATAATCCATTCTTGGGAGTATTTAAACCATTATCAGCAAAAAACCCAGGGTTCCATGGATTGGACATTATGTTTAGTAATTAAATTATCATAATTTTACTTATTTCATTATAGGGTGACACACATCATTTCTGATTTTTTTATGATTATGGATTTCTAACCATAGATGGTATTAAAAGGTGGTATTTCAACAATCATAATCCTAATAAAATAAGAATATATATATATATATCATTTAAGTTTCATACCATTTTTATTCCAATTATTTCATTATGATATTTTTTCATGTGAATTTATTTGTATACTTTTAGTTTTATATCATTTATTATCAGGAAGTGGAATAACTAATTTGTCACATAAACATTCTGAATAAACCTAAATGGTGTCCCTACTAACATTAATGGCGAATCCTTAATAAAAATTTATAACATGTTTAATCATTGGAATTCTAGTTAAAAGTGTTGAAACATTTTTTGGATTTGATTGAATGGATGCTAGTTTCAATTTATAATTATTATTCCTCTATAAATTGGGAATGTTGATAAATATTATCGATTCATATTACATGTATTCTTACATCTTAACACCAGATGTAAAAATATTCTGTTAAGTTACATGATTCACCAATTCTAACATATAATGATTATGCTTTGAAACTGTAGAATGATAATTAATTTTATTAAAAATATATATAAATATTAATGTTTATAATTTTTAACTTGTAAATGAAATTCATGACCATAAATGTGAATACTGACTAAAAATAAATCTGTTTTACCTCTATAGTTTTCAATTAACACTCTATATAAAAGTACTTTTTCTTATCAAACATACAACATTAATAGTAACCTAATATTAATTTTTTTTGTTTGGTTTCTATATCTTTGGTGGTGAATCCATATTCCTATCATGATAACTTATGTATTTTTTTATCTTTAAAACATTATCTATGGTGTTTCCATGGATTAATAGATATATTCCTCCACAGTTTCCTCAATTAGAGCTACATGAATATGACATTGGACATGTTCCTGAAGTGCTGGCTCCTGAACTTCATGTACTTCCCTTACTAGACCAACCTGTTGTATGACCTATTATACCCTTTTGGGCACTCACGCATGGCTTTGTGAGAGTATCATGTTTTTAGAGATGTCCATGTAGGATCTTCCATGACATATACCAATTTTTTCATAGTTGACATGTGGGTTCTAGTAGAAAATCAGACCTACCTTCTAGGGGTGGAGAACCAAATGAAACTATGCCATGGCTAGATGATCTTCTAACTTATTCGATCATAAAGAGATACCTCGATAAATAATGGTCAATCTCACCACATATATTCATTATGGTTCTCCCTAGAATAGGTGTGTTTTTTATATATATGAAGACCAGTAAAAGGCATATTTTTTAGGAAATTACAACACAATTTCTATGTCTACTTATTTACAAATACACTGAGTGCAGATCAAGTGAGATTTTTTAAGCACCTTGGGGATGGTTCTATGAAATTTTTGGGATACACATCTCACATAAGAGATGTTCAGAAATTTTCAACTGTCCTTTTTGATGATGATTTATCTAGGGAATGATAAATTGATGATGGGCTCAATTATATCATTTGATACTATGTTAAATAATTTTTATTTTCTATAATTTAATTTTTTTACTAATCCATTATATCTGAGGAAAACATATGTAAAGAAGAAGGTATAGTGAGTTTTCACTTATCCAATGGGATGTGAATTGTTTCATCCAGTGATAAGAAACATCAAATTGATAGTTCTAATTAGGTATGTGGGGGATAGAGTGTGTGATCTAGTTATTTGGTTGTGTTCAATTATTGTTTATAGAAAGGTCTAGTTAATATTCAGAGTGATAGAGACCTAGTAAATTTTGGAGCCTATAGAAAAAATATTCGTCTTCATAGGTTCGGCTAGACTATCAAAACTATTTCTCTTGGGAGAGGCTACACACCTATTCCATGTTTTTGAGTAGGTTCAAAAGCTCTACGATAAGACAATATAAGGATTTCAACTAGGCGTATTAGATAAGGTGGTGGCCAGTGGTAGGGAATCCATTCTTATAATATGTAGTGCCAGTATAGAATACACACATAGGGAGAATTGTCTATAGCTCAAGGTCACATATAAGAATAGTTATATGGAACATAACCTATACAAAAATAGCATAGTAAAGAACCATATTTAATGTGATGTATGACCATAGACTCAACCGTATTATCTACATTATTTAACTTAGGTTCTTCATCATCATTAATATTTATTACAATTATGCAAAATATTATTCATGAAATATAATACTTTCTATGTGTGATGAATCTTGAAAATTAATTGGGAGTATAACCATAAAGTGTATGAGGATGCAAGGAGTTCCCCATAATGGTTTGAGGTTATTATTTCCTATGGAATCATTTCACCCTCAAAATTATTCCATTTGATATAATTCATGGTATGGACTAGTTGGTATCTTACTAAAACTATATTTACATTTATTACCAGAGGGTTTATTTTATATCCTCTAGGGGTTATATTTATATTCACAAAAGAGAATGAAACTCTCCATTTAGGTGAGTTAGACCTAATAATGATTATTTATGTAGAGTGTTAGCCCAAATTTCTTGTCCTTCCCAAGATTATTCAGGAATATTTCTTGTTGTTCTACCTCAAGTAGTGGATCAATTAAAAGATATAGTTTTAAAAAAAATTATACAAAAAAATTGATGATATGTGGGTTTTACCATTAACTTTGTCCCAGAAGGATAACCAATATCTATTCCTCTATATAAGATGGATCCTATTGAGCTTAAATAAATCAAAAGCTGTTGTTAGATCATTTATCAAAAGGGTTTTAATGATAGATTACATCTCCATCAGGTTTAACTATGATTTTCACTATGATGTTACCTAGAACATTATAGATTTTTATTGATTTCCATAGGTTAAATTTTCTTACAGTTAACAATCGGTTCCCAGCATTGAAAATAGATGATATCTTTAACCAGATCGATGGAGGAATTGTATTTTAGAAAATTGATTTTTGATCAGGCTACCATCTAGTTATAGTTAATACCATGGATATACAATTACATACATTTCAATGTTGGAATGTGTTATACTTAATACTTGAAATCCCTTTTGGTATCATGAATGCACTGACTTCAATTATGATACTGTTGAATTTGGTTATCCAAAAGTACAAGGATTTTGTGTGTGTCTCTTTTTATGGATGATATATTTGTTTATTCTAATAATAAACATGATCGTGAATAAAACCATTACATTATACTTTGTATACAAAAAAAATTATATATTCTTATGTCACAAAACACCCCTTCTAGATTGATGATGTTTACTTATTAGTTCATATATTATAGGTATCATGGGTATCTGTAGATCCTAAAATGGTAGGCGTCCTGGAATATTTTGAAAAATAAGATATCCATGATATTTAGAGATTCTTATTGTTTTTTTATTACTATATTCATTTAAATATGAAAATTTCATTCCTTGAAGATCATCATATAGGAATGACTGTGAAAGGTGTGATTTTTATAGGGTTTGAAATATGTGATTTCTCTTTCCAGATTTAAAATATAGTCCAACCTCAATGCCAATCATGATCTTACCTATTCCTAAAAGATGATATATAGTTCATTTTGATTCATTTGAAATTATAATAGGTGTTTTATGGATGAAAGTGGAATTAGTTGGGGAATATGGGTGTCATCATTTGAGGCCCCATGAGCATTATTACTTAATGTATAATATGATGTTAGAATTGGATGTTCATTCCTTGCATTGTTGAGACTATACTTGTAGGTAGAGTGGTTAATAGACTAAAAAGACCATTAAATAAAAAAATACAAGTACATGAACCTTTATTATAAATTACTTGTTAAATACCATCCATCATTTCAGTTTTATCTTACTTACACACCTTAGATAGAAAATACATTTTTTATTTTATGAGCTAAAAAATCAGAAAAATGTTATTATGGAGTCCTATATTGAATTAAATTCAATGTTACTATGGATGGGTTTCTGGTGGTTTAGAATCTGCATAGCTAAACTATACTCACATCTTTATCAGTGAATACTTCACATTTGGGTCGAGTGGCAATGATGATGCTTTCAACCAATTATGGCTTGGTCACATGGGCGATGGTATCAAATACTGACCCACCGCTAGTTTAGTTTGTTAATGAGGATAAAATCCTATATATAATTTGAAATTTATGGGTACATATTTAAAAAAAAGAGTGTTTGTGACATTATCATACATAAAATTTCAATGTACACCCAAGACATACAAAGATGTACAATGATTTATGAATCAAGTGTTGGGGACCTAGTAAGAATTAGCAGCTAATAAATATTTTGATAGTGTTCCACCTAAAAATATGTGAAAGTGGAACACCAATGAAATACAGAAAAATATTAAACCCCTACTATTATATTGTAGAAAAAGAATTAATTCACCATTGATTTCATAATAGGATATTTTATTTCCCTATGAGTTTGTGACATATATCGTGTTATAGAAGACTGTATGATGAAGGTCTCTCACTTCCTTTAATTCAAGAGTCCATCTCAATATATGAATATATAAGGATTTTTTTTATAAATTATCTTATTCCATCACGGTGTTCCATATACCATGATAACAAAAATGGTTTCTTAGATCACTTAACGATTCTGGAAGGGGTTTCATAAGAATCATGGATCAAAACTTTTTATGGTTATAGTATATCACCCTTAGACTGATGGTCCTTCTAAGGATACAATAATGATATTGGAGTACATGATTTGAGTTTGATTCCATATTCTTATAGTCACATGGTAAAAGGAACATGTCCACGAACATTTTCTATGATAATAATAGTTTACAATTGACTATAAATATGTATCCTTACATGGCCTTATATAGTAAGTTGTGTCATTCACATGTTTTCAAATTATTGGAAGGGGTGGAAGCCCTATTGGGAGAAAATATTTTAATGGAATGATTGGAGTATGAAAACCTATTATGAATGATATGGGATTGGATAAACCATGTAAAAATTCATATATATATCATCACCCTTAATCATTAATGTTTTATATGATAGATCGAGTCTTCTTGTATATTACACTAAGAATAGTTCGTTGATGGGTTCAATTAAATGGGAAACAGTAACCTAATTATATCAATCCATTTAATATTTTCTATAAATCAAATCTAGTATCCTATTACAGAGATCTTCCTCTGTAGTACTAAGGCATACATAACACCTTCTACGTTTCTTAACTTCCTCAACTCCATTTTAGTCCATATCATTCTTTTGATCCACAGGTAGGTGAGGTAGAGTTCGATGCCTCTTTTGATGAAAATATATTATATATTGTTTCTAATAACATAAAGGATCCTTTATGAAGGATATTTACTCTACATAAGGTTCTATGGAATTATGGTTTTGTATAATAATAGGCTTGGGACTATGAGTCTGATATATGTTCATAGTGGCTAGAGTTATTCTATGATGTAGATCTACCACCCTTAAAAGAAATTGATGGATAATGTTTTTAATGTGGGGAGTTTGTAAGATATTAGTTTTTAGAACTGTTATGGAACCATTTAATTTTAATCAAATGATTTCTTTTTCATCACGGTTGTTGTGACTAAATAGGTAATTAAATTATCGAGGGAATTCAGGATTGGTTAGGGGCTCAGAGTTCTTATTTTATGAAAGGAAGTGGGAATCTCATGGTTGGGGCATGTTTAGTTATAACCATGAACCTCAAAAATCAAACACATATAGGGTGTCAACATTTATATTTAACATTACACCATAGGAAGCACGACCATGAAAAACTATAATGAAATATAGGTACACATGGTATAATTAGTGCATGGTATCTCAAAGCCATTTTCCTATTCATGGTAGGGGGTATAGATTTTGGATTGTATCTAATCATTGGATAGGAAAAATTATTTTATCATTTCTCTTATACATGCTAGGTCACATGACATTGGCAACTAAGTGATCTAGGGTGGAATAATTTCAGTCTAACCATGCATCTGAACCATTCTCCATATTGAAAATGGGTGAGATTACTATTTTATCCCCTCTACTCTTAATAATAAAATTTAACCTACTCCATAGTTTTCAATATAGTGGAAACACATAGAGATCTCATTTATCCCTCATTGTTTGAATAGATATATCCTTTCTATACACCCTTCAATTTGACATCTGTCTGTCCCCCACTGTAAGACTAAGAATCCCCGTTCTTCTTATCATGATATCTGTCATTATTTATTGGATTTAATTTCCATTCAAGATCATTTACCTTATATTATGGGTTTAAGTATTGTTTCCATTTTCTATCCTTATAGATGGGGAATGAGGCTGATAATAGATGAGGATAATATAATCAAGATATGGTAGGTGGTCAACTACATTCCCTTAATATTTACACATCTTCATAATAAGTTTTTGTTGTTCCACACACATAGAATTCGATGAATTAATTATAAAATATGTAATTCCATATACAAAATAATATTAATATGTCCATTTTGTTCAATGATACCTATTTTTATTATTAAAGGTTGGTGACTTCAATATGGACATACCCTTGTGGTGGGTTCGTTCAATTTTTTTGACTAAGTACCCTTATTCGAAATGAAGAACCAAGTGAAAATCTTTAGGTTATCAATTATTAATCAATTAGTTGAAATTGACATTAATTAATTGTTGTATTTAATGGATTGTAACCTTATTTATGTAAAATAATTTTATTGTTCCATGACTTGTGAAAAACACACTCCATGGGTTTCTAGATCTCTCAGCTTACAAGTTGGATTTCATAATTAAAATAAATTTTTTAAAATGGATATGAACATGTCACTTGGATCATTATGGATTATAAGTGAGTTAAAGAAGCGTTTGAAAATTTATTTTCAAATATATTAAATTATAAAAGAGTATGTAATTGTTTGAACAATATTGGAATTGTAGGGGTCATAGATTTTTCATTCCCTATGATTACTTATTATATATATGGTCCTCGCTATTTAGGGAAAATTAATTTTCTTTCTTGGAGTGAACTAAAATTACATAGTAATTTGTTCTTTAGGGAATTCCTCATGACTTTAATGGAGTATTATTTTAAATTTTTATTCAACTATTAAGTATTATTCTTCACTAGGGTTCAGTAAGTTATCAATATATGTTAATTCCTCCTCATGTAACTTATGATTCACTTGCATACTCTAGTATTGTAATATATTGTATTCTCTCATTGGATTTATATTGATAACATTATACATTAATATCTTTTGATTAAATCATTGGGATCAAGTCACGTTAATCCCTATATCACTTTTTACTTGATACATGGACATAGTTAGAAACACTCCATGCGGAATGACAAGGGTGCATACCTTTGATTTCAAAAAGACCCATATAACTATGTTGTATAGATTAATACGTTTAGTATTATCGACCTTAAAATACCAATTATTCTTGGTTTCACAATTGGTCTTATTTTATTGTTAAAATGAGACTTTGACTATGCATCTCTGTTTATAGGTTGATTAAAGGTCTTATGATTAGAGAAAAACATATTATGATGAAGAACATAGAGTTGACCATGTTTCCAAAAAGGAACTTGAGCCAAAATTCCTAATGTTTCATATTACCTATATACTATTATATTATATATTCATATTCTAGGTTTGTTATAGACACCACAGTTAGTGGCCCATTGTATTTCCCTTAAACCCATTTCGGGATACTGTTTGGTTTAAGTTGGGATAATAGAAAGCATCACAAGGTGTATTATATAATATTTTTTTGGAATCTTGGTTACAGATGATAGAGATAGTGCTCAAGACTCACATGGAAATGGTTTTTTTTGTATTTTTTTTATTTTTAATACATGTGTTTTATATATGTTTGTTTCAAGAATACAAGTTCATATTGTATAGACATGTAATATTCTTTATATGACACAAATTATGAATTTTATAGTATAATATTATTTTGGTGATTTATTTTTGATTCCTCATATATTTTTTGATGTATTAATTATTAATTTTCACTGTGGTGTTTCACTCTAATAAATATTTTATATTCAATACATCATAACATCAAAGACCGTTATTGCTATTTGGTATCCTCTAGCATATGAGGAGGAATGGTTGTGGCCATGTGACTAAATGGTTTTTGTTACCTATGAGTGAACCAATTAAAATATGTCATAGAAATCACCATTTTATAAATCAAAATATAGTTAATATGATTGAAATAAAAACAATTCTTTGTCTTTTTTATATATAAAAATATATTAATAATTTTTTTAAACTACACCTCCCTCTTGTCTATATAAACAAACCAACACCACCCTAGTATTCTAACATTATAACTTCATTATAATTCATATTTTCTTCCTAAATTCTTATATATACAAACCTTGACATGTTTTGGATAACTAAGTATTCCCTAAATCCAATCGTATAAAGTATTTTACAGAAATAAAATATTCGATAATGAATGATCAATATATGAAATTCTAATATTCATCAACATTTTTATACATAATTAATTTTAAAAAAAATATGTTAAACCTCATCTGATTATTCTTCCATCATTAAAATATTTAGATATTTCATCTTTTTTATCCAATAATAATGATAATTCATTCCCTACCAATAATTTTACTCTTTTTCGTAAGAAATTACTAGGTCAAAATACAAGTTTTAAAAACAGTTTATTTTCCATCCAATTCATTTAATAAAAATTAAATTTTCTAAATAGTCCATAATAGTGAGCCTAAAATATTTTAATAATTATAATATATAATAAATTACTATTTTTCTTTCCATTATTTCAAACTATTTTTTAAATATCTCACAACAAATTGGATTTACACAACGAAAGTGAATGATTATTCATTCATAACAATATATTTCTTCGAATATACTTTAATATTTATTTCATTTTTGAAAATAGAATAATTATTAGATAATTTTTTTCATTATATAATGGTAATGTATAAATAAGTATATTCATTTATAGACATAATTATTTTTAATTGAAACACATTTCCCAAAAAAATATTTTAACCATTATTTAAGATCTATAAGCATAAATTATATGAAATGATAGGTTTATAGACCACTAAAAAATACATATTATATATTACCACTATTATTCTAATGTTATGAACACATGATGAATGGATAATGACTAAAACATTAAAATATAATCAAGCATGAAAAAATGTAAATATTGGCACCTAGATATTCATTTTAAAAATGAATTATTAATAAATTGGTAACTAATTTTTTAATGAGTAGTATCATGTAAAAAATTAAATATTATTATTTTATATATTAATTAAAAATAAAAATTTAATGTACATAATGTTAGAGAACATCCAACCATGGTTGATTCTTATTTGAGGGTTTCTATTTAAATATCACATTGAAATTAAAATTTCTAATGTCTAAATTACATTTTATAGAAAATGAATGTTATATATCATTAAAATATCCGATAAAAGTCATATACTCCCTATACATATTTTTTTACAGATTTATTTGCTTCATTCACTAAAAATAAATGATTTTTAAGGAAATTATTTATTTATTTTGGATTTTATTACAATAATTTCAAAGGAATATTTTTTTTAATATTCTCAGAAGTATCTCTTTCCTTTAAAATCATTTTAAATTTTCATTAAGAATATATTTATTAATATTTTTTGACTATAATAGTTTTTTCTAATTGTTTTAAAGATTATTTTCATTTATATATGAATTATTAAAAATGTATATTATATATCATCTTAGTTTTTGAGTTATTATTCAAATTTAATTATAAAGTGTTTCCATCAAAACATGTATTATTTTTTATTTAATATTAATTACTAAGGACATTATCTAATGATAAAATCTTCCATTATTTCATTAATATATTATGGAATTATTTTGTGAAAATATTAATGAAATTAATTTATTACTCATAGTATAATTTTATCATAACATAATTATGAATTTATTCATATTCATATAGAATAAAAATGTATGGATTCTATTATGTGATTGGTGTGGTAGATGTTTAAATCCATCCATTGAATTGGGTAAATATTTATATCATATGATATCACAAAAAGAAATTGGGAAATGAAATCAATACACTATCGTAGTGAGTATACTATGTTTATATATGAGGGGTAAAAACCCATTACTCTAAGGGAAAATGTAAGGTATGTTATTGTTATATTCACCTTGTTCAATGAAATATGAAACTAGTAAATATACTTGTGTTTTTGAGACGTTATTATGTATAAATTCTATATTATGACACCTTCCTATTACTAATGAATATTATAAAGGATTCCACATTTTTTTTCTTTCATATTAGAAGAATTATGGTATGATTCATGATATGTGATATATGTTTTTAATGTTTTGATTTCCTCGTTTAATTTTCATCACCTAGATTGTGCTATCAAATACATATTTTCGTCTTATTCTCAATTATTTTAATTAATTTATATAACTTATTTTCAATTATAATTGATTCTTTGAGGTAAGTTTTTATCTGTTTCCATAATATAAGAAATATTGAAGAAATTAATGTGATGTTTTTCTATTAAGACATGATGTAATAATAATATTTATATTATATATTGAATAATATTTCTAAAATTATTTAATTAGGTATCTAATCTCTAATATGTTAGGACCTCATCCTTAATAACATAGAACTAGTGTAATATATATATATATATATATATTTTGAGATACACGGAATTTCATCCCAAAATGGACAAAAGGGTTTTCATGTATTGGAAAACAATATAAATACATGATTCACATATTGTATCTGAAAAAAAATTCAAAATATTTTTTTCAAGAATAATTTTATTCACTCTATCATATACTGTCATATCAATCATAGTTCACTTCATGGATTCTTTATAAATAGAACAAAATAATTGTGAGAAAAAATTCTCTATATGTTTTTTCTATTGTTGCTTATATGAGAGATTAATATGCATAATAAACATGGAAAGGTAAATGGATGGAAATACATTCCATTTAAATAAAAATAAAATCATGATAATATTAGTTATAATTAACATTTAATGGTAAATAAATGAACACAAATTCTATTTAATCAATAAAATGATAAGGAAATGCGTCAAATGATAATATCATTATGAAGATCACAAGAAAATAAGATAAAGCATGTTTAGTATGGAATTGTAAATAACTGAAAATATATTCCACATATTCAATAGAATATGAATAAAATGAATCTAGATATAATGTAATTCTAAGATGACCATGTATAATAATTAATAGATTCTGGATAAAGTAAATGTTTAATTATTGGATGTAATTTTTTCATTAACAGGATACCTCTAATGTCAAGACCATTAAAAAAATAGATTGAAACCCACATGTAGAAACACATTAAATACATGGTTACTAACATTCCTTATGATAATACTAATAAATAGGGGGCTATAAATAACTCGGCCCCATCAATATCTGTATTTCAGAGAAAATTCGTCATATAACTAATAATATATTTAATTTATAAACAATGTTCTATGTCATTAAATATTTGTATTGAGTAATGAATATATATTAATTAGTATTTAACAATATGAATAAATAACTGAACATTTTGAACACCTTAAGAAATAAATTATCTATGGTTTTAGTAATACAAATATCCATGAACAATAACATGGATAGGTAGGATACTCATAATGTCAAATGATAAAGAAAATTAATTATGTCAAGGTAAAGCTAATGAATACAAAAACGATTGATCAATGTGAATGTCAATAATTTATTTAGTAAAAAACCTTATATGTTTGTATATAGAATGATTAAGGATGGTATCAGTATAACACATCCATTGTGCATCATAGGATGAATAAGGGTAGATGTCATTGATGAATACAAATTTTATGAAAAGGTCCCATAAAACAAACTTGAAGAAAATAACAAATTAAATTTGAAAATACTATTTTAGAAATAGAATTTCACAAAAAATAGTAAATGTAATTTTCTATGAAAATTATAATTGAAAAATATAAAGTAATCATTATTAAATCTGTGTTTCCATAATAGTGGTATATTTTTTCATGTTGTATAGATTAAAAAAATAATTCCTTTCATTTTTTTGTAAAATTCTCTTCGGTTTTTTTAAAATAAAATAAATAGTGGATCAATTAATTATTATTATAAAAATAATAATCAGAATAAATATTTTTCATTACATTTATATATAATATGGTTATCGATGAAAACATATTTTTCACCGATTAGATAAATGAAGTCAAATTTTTTTTAAAACAATTTCTTGAATGTTTTTAGTAAAAAAGAGTTGAAAAAATGTATTATTACAACAAAATATCATGAATAAAAATTTTATAATAAAAATATATTGTTTTATTAGAATATGATCAAATAATTTTACTTAACATAAATTCAGTATTAATAAATCTTGATTAGAATTGGATTGTCATATAAATCCATGCAATGATTGTAACATTAATGTGATAATTAATTAGGGAATCGATTATGTGTATCAAATAAAAATCCACATAAAATTAGTGTAAATGAAACATAATATATTAATAATTATATACACGTAAAATTTTATAATTTTAATGACAACAAAGAAGTAAAATAAGTCAATAAAAAGAAATTGAGTTATGAAATTTTTTACCACGTGGTAATTTTGATGTCAATTTCGCTTTGAAAAATAACTACAAGTGAAATTTAAAATATCCTTAATTATGAAATAATCTTGATATTAAATGTGAATGGGGTAGTATGTACAACATTTACTATAAATTTGGTTCACCAAAATGAAATATTAATCAATGAAGGGATGTTGAGATGAAGTCCCTTATGTCTCGCTTCCTTTGGGATTTGGGTGATTTTACCACATTTAGGGAAAAATTGAAAATTTTATTAAATTATAAGACCATATTAATATTTATAATATCATATATGATCCATTTATAACATCTTATAACCGGTTAGTTAATAGACTATCATTATTTCAATTGTTTTGGGTGTTCATTTTCTTGTTTTCCCATACATTAATTTTCAAGAATGTTCCAGTTATTGTACATATTATATAGTTCAATCATGAACATAACAATAATAACATATTTATAATATTTATAAATATATTATAGTTTTAATTCTGATCATGAAATATCATTTTTTAGAAATGAATTATTATACGATCAAAGAGAGGGAATGTAAAACGTAACCATGAGTAACATTTCAATTTTTCAACGATCATTATTGAAAGGGGGAAGTAATATTTTAACAATAAAGAATTATAACTATATCATAAATACAATTCTATTTTATTTAATATATTAATATATAACATCAATGTCATGTGGTGATTAAAATAGAGTCCCATCACTTTGTGAAGGTGGTAGTCCACATGTACATAAAGGACAATATCATCTTTCAATTAGTAAAAATGAAAGGGAAAAATGGTATATTATATGTTTAGAATGAGTAATATTACAATAATATCATAATTATGTGATTAATATATAATATATTCTTTAAATATATCTTCATTATCATCCTTGTAAAACATTTGTGAAAACAAATTTACATCCCTTTGTGATGTGTTAGTCTGTCATAAACACGGGAAATGATGTCGTTTACTATATAGAAAAAGAAATTAAAATGGAATATATGATATAATGACTATGTAGGTATAATTATAATATAAATATCATATATTTATTTACATTAGATCAGTCATCACACCCAACAATTGGATGTGTTGACAGAAAACATGTTACATCAGCTCTCAAGGATGTAGTCTGTCGTACAGACAAGCGACAATATATATTCCAAATTGAGGGAAGATGATATATATAGGTAATTATTCTAAAATAAAAAAATATAAACATATTTTAGATACATATGGTATTATATAATAATACACTAATAATTTATATGGTGGTTTTAGAATAAATAAAACTAAAATTTATAGTTGAGAATTTTACCACTTATAAAAACACTTATTAATGATTATAACTAATGTATTAATAGGGTGAATTTGAGACCGATAAATGATTATATGATGAAGGTACGAAATATTAGATTTTATTTTGGTAGGTATTTTATGAACCAAATGTTTTTTAAGGTGTGAATAATATAGGAGAGACAGTGGCCATTAATAAGTGAGGGGTTTGGTGCACTCGTAATTTTTGATAATTAAAACATGTATCTATGTTTTCTATATTCCAAAAGTGTCAAAAATTGATTATTATCAAGGATTTAAAATATAAGGGTTTAAATATGGGAAAAATATATTTTAAACTATTTTTAAGACATTTTAGCTCTTATAATTTGAGTTTAACTCCGTCAAGGTAAATCGATTTGTACATTAACCAATGTAAATCAATTTTGTTGAATTGTTTTTTAATTTTGGTAAAAAAATATATTCAAGTTATTATAAGATATAAATAATTTTGATTAAAAATTTGTAATTTTTTTATAAAATTAAAATCATATAAGTGGATTAATTAAATTTAAAATTAAACCAACAGACATTATAGAAATGAGAGTTTTCAAGATTAAAATTCTTATAATAGTTTATGGTTTTAAAATAGAAAGTCAATATGAAAATTTTACTAATGACCTAAATTTAAATTTTATATTATTAATTGATGTATTTTTTCTAAAAAATAAATGAAATTTTTAATTTTTAATTTTTAATTATTCAAATAAAAGAGAATTTTTCAATAAAAACAATATAATTCACTATTCATGAAAAAATGATAAATTTTTTAAAAATTATAAAACACAAGAAAATTGTTTTTATAGGATCATTTCACAAAATAGTTTTATTTTATAAAATTTATTTTCTAAATGTTGTAAAAAGTTACATGATTTTATGTGTACACAGTGCTACTAAACTATATTTTAGGAAAAAATAATTATCCATTTAAATGATTTTTATTTTATTTATAATCAATAGAATACCATATTTTCCCTAATTTAGTTAGTAGTATTCATACCTTAAAATTCTGTAGCATGTTTAAATTAGTATACTATATTATGTTTCTTTTAAACACAGTGTTTCATATTCCTCAACCTGTCAAAGAGTTTGAATTTAGAAAAATGTATTTCATGGGATATTTAAGTATAGGTTTTTGTGTCACATAATATATTTAATATAATGTAATTTTTTATAATTTTATTATGTTAAATTATCCAAACCTTAATTAAATTTTTTCCTCCCAATTAAAACATGACCTCGACGATCAGCTGTTGGTTATTTGAAAATTCTTTTATTGAAAAAACAAATCATAAATAGTGTTAATAAAATATACTCTTAATAGGTGTAATGGGAAGTACAATGGTCATATTTAATAGCACATAAAAAATATATAAATTAAAAAAATAATTGGATGAAATTGAAGATATTTACATGGAATAAATATCTAAATACTTAATAAGAGTAAAAGTGACCATTAATCATAACAAAGGGGTTGATCAATAGAAAGGTAATCACCTAAAATCCATAAATATATGATGTTATAAAAGTCTAACGGATTCAAAAACTATGATGGTAATTGAAAAAAAATTGTTTCCTCAACTAATCACTAAATAATTTGAATTCTTTTACTGCATATGGATATAAGAAAATATACTGACCTAATACATTTTTATTTCAAAAGTACAATTTTAAAATGTGCTTTGGATTCAAAGAATCTCAAATTCATCTCACAATCCTAAGAATTAATATCCAAAAATTATTTTTTATGGGTGGAGAATTAAAATTCAATTTTAACTGATTATAATATCCATAAAATTATGAGAATTCTATTCTTCTTCCTCTAACTATTTTCTAAAACCAATATCAATAGAATGTGTTATCAAATATAATTTATTATTCATTAAACCTTAATAGTAACACCATGGGTATATCATAAATATTTACCTGTCAAATGTTATAACTAAAAACAATTATATATTAACCATGGAATAAAACTTGATAGGTGTAGGTGTTAAACCATTATTTTCATTCTATTATGGGATTCATCCCTGTTTCTTTTCGAGATATGACATATTTTCACATGGTATGGGGGTTTTACATTTTCCTAAGATGTATTAATATAATTACTATAAAATTTCACTATGTAATAACAATTAAGATTCCTAAAAATAATGATATTATAATCCTTAATGGTTACCAATACCTTTAAACATATTTCCAAACAATGTAAAGTCAAAATTTTTTAAATTTATTTTACTAAATCACATAGTAAACCGATGGGTTTTCATTCCATAAAGTTACCCTAAAATGTTGTTACTGATGATTCATTACTACCAAAAATTTTCATGAAAGAAGTTGTTAAGACATTTAACACGTGGTAAATATTATACTAATAAATCCGATATGGTTTCAAAAACTATTACAATAATGAAGAGACATATAATTCAAACATTTTACAGAATCCTTACTTGTTTTCTTATTCTTATTGAAAAAATATCTTTGGTAAAATACTCATAAAATTTAATTCTTGAATCATAATAGATAAATACATAATCTGTTTTATTTTTCCCATTTCCTTATTCTATTAGGTAACATTTAGAAAAGGTAATTGACAAGAATATTTCCCATGTTCCCCATATTTATGACATCTAACTACAAATCCATCACATTGATTAAATTTATTTTCTTCCATCATAATATCTATTTATCCGAAAAAAAATAATTTTATTACGATATTATAATCTACACATAAATAATATTTCCATTCATTTACACAATAAAATTGTAAAAGTGAAAACATGTAGAGGTAAGAAGTTGAATCTGGTCTTAAAACATATATTGGAATGGGAAAATGAGGACCAAATAACGCTTATCTCTTAATCATTCATTTATTTATCAATTTTAGTACCACCTTCAAAGAGTGTGACTTTCCATTATTGATTTTTTTTAATTTACAAAAACATCATGCCTGTTTTACTTCTAAAATGGTAAATCATATCTTCATATACCCTCGCACATTACCCTCACTGGTTCTTCCAAAACAATTTCATATAATCTTAAACTTATTCCTATCAACCCTCGAGATCTCTTTTTAATTCTAAAAATATAATCCAACAATGAATTAATCCATTAAAAAAGAGATAATACATGAAGTGAGGTACAAACACGTAATTGGTCCATCCCCATTTATATTTATTATGATAACATATTCATAGAAAAAATTCTTTATTAAATTTTAAAATAAATAAATAAGTATTATTATTATACTTTTATGTTATTATAATGAAGATATAATAATTACCGACCATTCTATTTTACAATAGAAAAAACCTGAATAGTGTATATGTGTGGACTATTGCCTCCATGAAGTTACATATTAATTTTAATTCACTACATAAATTTGATGGATTAAAATATAATTTATATATATTTATGATAATGTGAATTTATATAGTATTATATGATGTTAAATCATGTTACTCATATCTATTGTTATAAAAAAATAACCATCAATGCTTATGTGGGGATCAATCCCTATATAGAATGATGTATACTAGGTTTCATTACCACATTTCAACAACAGATTCATGAAAGGGTGTAATGAAAATAAATAAATTTTTATTTTAAGATTAATAATAAGGTAACACAAATTTAATAACTTTTTAATGATATAAATATGAAGAAATTTTTATAAAAATTATCTTCTGAAAAAATAACCCTAAGAAGAAAATGATCATTATTATATATTTAATGAAATTATAAAAAAATCTTATTATTATACATATTTGAAATTTTAATATATACAACTTCTAAAAAATATATCAGATCATTATTATTATTTTATTGTTATATTAAAAATTAAAAACATTATAACCATCCCATAATTTATTGTATGTTTTCATTCAGTTTTACCTCCCACTTAAACAATAATAAAAAATATTTTTAATGATAAAATTGAGAAATATAATTTTAATAATATATAAAAAACATGATTAAATAATGACTTTATCATTGTAATAAAATAGTAAAATTGATATTTACCTGATTAATTAGAATACCACAACTAATGCTTTTTAAAAATAAAAACATTCTCATTATCAATTTCACCATAAAGTTTCACAGAAAAAATTCCAATAGAATTACATTATTACATAGTTAGTCATTATAAGGAATAAATAATTGTACCTTAAATATTATTGTAATTATGAGCTATTACAAAAGAAAAAATAAATACACCACTATTACAATACTAGTTCCAAATTATTCTGATTATTGACACTAGATACTGATAATATGTAAAAACTAACTATTATACTTGTAGATAATAAATGTTAATGTGGATTATAAATTTTAGTGTTTTTGTTTTTTTAAAATATGTAATTTTGATATTAATGTCTTTTATACTAGATATTATACCTCATTTTTTTGAATAAATAAATAATTATTGGTTTTGTTAGTGTGAATTCAGATTCTGAGAGACATGCTACATTTTACGCACTGGGATACCATTGTATAGTTTTCTATTGACTTAAAATCATATGAATATTTAATAATTTATTCTGTTTAATTCATGCAATATAATTATATAAATAATTTTATATTATTTAAATTACCATAATCTCATTACCTATCTGAGTTGTATGGGTTTCTATATTAATCGCCCTTTATTGATGAAAACATTGTTAATATTCACCAATCATCATTTTTATAATGTAAATAATACATAAATTAATTATAATATTTTAAATTATGTTTAATATTTTAAAATTACTTTCAATAATTCTCTTCCCAAATATGGGATATGATTGATATACTTCATAAAATATATGGATTATTGATAATCTATATGTTGACATATGTTATAATGTTGCTCTATGAGCTTCAAATATCATTACATATGGTATAACATATTTTTATTTGTAGATTCTTGTGGGGGTTCAAATAATCCTTATAGATAAGTTTCCTTCCCTCTTCAGTATTAATCAATGTGAAGAATAATTCCCCTCATCATAAATTATGGTTTTCTATCAGTGTATGTTATTTTTCATCTTTCTAATTTTTTTCTCTTTTGTTCAAAATATATCTTTTTATTGCCTCATTATTCCTTCACATTTATGTTATTAATTATCCAATATAATATTTTATATACCTTCTAAATATTTTTTATTTCTACCATGGTATTTTAGAACATAAAATGGAAACATTAAGATTTTTTATTTCATGAAATTTATATCCACATTAAAATGTTTTTAAATTGGAATATATTTTTAAAACCCTTATTATAATACGTAAAACCAAACTCATTAAATTTATTTATAAATTTAATTTATGATGAATTAATCTACTTTAATAGTCCCATTTTCATTTAAAAATGTTATAGATATGATGTTTATTTAATTCTTCCTGATCCCTGTAATGATTCTTCCTATATTGGATATGAATGTTTAGGTCCTATATTACATTTTTGAAAATATGAAGACTGTAAAATGTTATAATTACATATTATTTTAATAATACATAGGGTATATCCTTAAACTATTCAATGAAAAAAATATTATGAATCCCACTTCTATTTCATGTGTTTTATCATTCTTATCGTTTGTGACTATTTTGTATTTAATTTTTTGGGGATGTATTAATGTGTATATAACGATGTGACAGGTTGTATCAGAATTATATATCCCTAAAATTCATTAGTTACAATATTCATAAAATGTGATACTATGTTTGGTGTATGATTGGGTAGTCTAAAAAAACAATGTGATTTTATGGGTGGATCTATAATTATATATCCATCCATTGCATTTGGTAGAGGTTTAGATCTCATAAGTTATTATGTATGGGATTATGTATTGAATATAATACACTATGGGACATATTAAAATATGTTTGTGGGAATATGGAGTTGTCCTAATGCACTATTAGAATCTATCCACTCTGATAGACTTGGTAGTGATCCTTGACAGATTCATATGATATAATGTATTGTGTTGTTTTAACATTTCCCATGATTCCAATATAATGTAATATAATTTCCTTATTTCATGTGACATTCCATAATATCATACCCATTATTGGGTTTGGATTATATATTTTATAAACATGTTCCACACATATATTCCGATAACCATGCATTCATTTTTTCCCAATTATAGTATTTGTGAGTTATCTCATAGATTTACCCATACTATGCTTTTAATATCACCCTTTAGTATTATTCTATTTCTCCAAGTCATAAAAAAATTTCTAAAAACTATTAATAAAAGTATGTATTATTTGTAAAATTAATGCGAGATGTTGATGAATTATTATAGAAAACATTGTATCATAAACAGTGGGAATGTTATCATTTTAACACAAATAACATGGATTTTGAGTTGTTTTTGTGACCTATTCCTCTCAGACTCTATTAATAAAAGTAAATGAGAATTTATTTACTGAAATATTTTCTTTAACACTTATAGTTATCAAATTATTCGATCGTAACTGTCATATTTTATAAATTTCAAACCAAACAAAATGAAGTCTATCGTAAAATATATCAATAAAAATCCCACCCAACCTTCTCAAGAGATTAAAAATAATGTTTACTAAATTGAACTCATAAATGTACTAGTATGTTGAATAATATATTGATTCTTTCTTATGTAATGGTCCAAAATCATTTACTATGTCATATTCTCCAATAATTACCTTGAAATATTTCCACACCAAAGAATATGTATTTTAATTTTCTATTTATTAGGCCATGAAGAGGATATTTTATCCATTTATAAAAAATAATATACATCTAACCAATAGTGGACTCTCATTAAAAAGTTAAAGTTTGATGAGGAGATCGAATCTATGGAATGGGATGAGTTTAATATGAAACTATTCAATTAATATTTTACACAAAACGTTCTCATAATTTGCAGGAATAATTAAATATGATGAAATAAATAGAGTATTAATCCATTTATTCCTACGAAGAAACATCATATTATATGAGAAATATGCTTTTATGTTTTATCATAAAACATGAATTATTAATAGATTCATTTATTAGGGGATTAAAACCAATTAATTGAGGAAAATTAGTTATAATAGACTTTAGTATCTATGAAAAAATTGTATGATGTTCCCTCAAAGAGAAACATGAAATTGGAGAAACACATTAATATTATAGTTTTAGGGAAAAGATGAGAATAATAGTCATTTCTAGAAACTAAAATGATAAAACCCCATAAGGAAAAATGAACTTTTCATATTACAATAATGTTTAATGAAGTATGTGGATAATTGTGTAAAAGGAATTGGTAAATGATTTTTTATAGAAAGTTAGTCCTTGAAGAGCTTGAATTTGCATCATATATGAAGTGACTGGCCTATTAAATTGCTAAAATAATACAATTATAATGTACCATCCATACTATAATGACTAAATTAAAATAATTATAGAATTTATGAAAACCAGTGCACCAATTCAATGGTTAATAATGATAATTAACATTTTAATCCTCTTAATCCAAGTGATAAAGGGTAAACCTATGAAATCACAAAAACAAATGTAGTTTATCAACGAGAATAAATGATAGGTATAATATTTATTCACTCATGAACTGTTGAATGGATAATTTCATTTAATTTTTTGACTCATTCATATCTTGAATGTTTTCTATGAGTATCGAATGACCACTGAAATTCATAGTTGTTGAATTTTTAGTAAAATGTATATTGTTATGATGATTTCAACCCTATTATATAACTCCAAAATATTAGACTTATATGGTAATTTAAATCATTCAAAAAAATATTTTTTCATATTGTAAAATTATTAGGATTTTGGCATGAATTGGATCTATAAACATAGAGGTTATATATATTTATATGAATCAAAAGACACAATTAAATTCCAAAATTATAATATTGTTATGTCCCAAACCAGATCAAACCTAAATGTTGAATTGATATGGTGGTACACGTAGCCTCAATAATGACTCCATTTATTCCAGAGGTTTCCGACAGGCAGTATTAGTTTAAGGTGTCATAGTGTAAAAATTATATCCTCATGACCAGAGTAGCAGAACATTGAATTAAATGGATATATTGTGTAATAAATATGAATAAATGAATATAGGAAATTGGAGGTAAAGGTTAGTGAAATAATAATTAACAAACATCATGTTTCATATAAAAAATTGTGATATATAATATGTCCAAAAAAGAAACAAGATAGAGGGATGTACAATGCTAGTATTAAGTTTCAAAAAAACCAAAAATGACTATATTCAACAGCATCATGTTCCAAATAATGGTCCTATTTCCCCACTCTCATTCTATATTAAATTCATGTTTCAACCACTAGTAATTTTCCCATTTCCCTACCTTCAACCACTTAATGATCCTTGGTTTTCAATGACCCAGATATTGTGTATGATAAACTCATTTGGACACCACCAATGCGGTTTATAAATATCCAGTCATTGAATATTATATAGATGTGTGAAGATATAATTAAAAAAAAAATAAATGTTTTCAAAGGTAGGCCCTAGTTCCTGAAGGACACAATGATGAATCTTCATTCCCTGGCCTAAGAAATATATTCTCTGAATATGAATCTAGGCGTATACACATATATGTACTGTATACATAGTGACAGATATATATATATATATATATATATATATCCACATATATGGATAATACTACTATCTTTAAAACAAGGTGTAACTAAGGTCTCCATAATCTGTAACATGAGTATCACTAGCATCAATGTACACAATGCGCAACATCAAAATAATAGGGTATTCCTTGTACAGTATCATAATAGTCTGACCATTATAGAAAAATAAAAAATGTGGGGCATCCATACACAGTATAATATCGAAAGGGTCTCCAGTCTTGTTTACAATATATCATAAATTCATTCATTCCCATTAATTATCATTTAATACGGTCTTTATGCCCATTTATTATCATTTATAAGAGTCTTTATGCCAACAGGTCATTACATAGGGACATCATTCCCATATTATTATATATTTATTCCATTCATGTATTGTATTATAAATATTCCAATCCTATATCATGGATGTATTAGAAGGGACACCAAGTCCATATCATGATAAATAAGGGTTTCCAAGCCAAAATTATAATAGATAAGTATTCATGCCATATTACATAAATTATAAAGAATAAAAGGCTTTAATCAATTCCAATATGTAATTCATAACTCATTAAAATTAATTAATAACAAGGTCTTAAATATGGTTCCGTTTTATTAGGTGACATGTTCATACTACTCACCTTCATTCATCAAATTATGGATTGATATGTGTGTTAGTCATGCTACACCATAATAATTATTCATTATTATTTAATATATCATAATTAGAAGTAACATAATATCCATATATATAATTTACTATCCATTTAGGTATTTATGACAACCATGGAAAATTATTCGACACCCTTGGGTACAATTTATGGGGGGGGGGGTTAAGAAATTCATAAGGTTCTCTATTAAGGAATCCAATTTTTGGAATATTGAATTTTTTGGAAATCTATCATGAAACTACAGAGTGGTTGATCAAATCATACTATAAAACAAAAAACATGAGGCATAAAGTATAAAACACATTCCATATTCCAATATAAAATAACTAATCACTTTTCGTCCTTTAGTATGATCTGGATTTGAAGCAAATAGAGAAATAGAAAAACACCATGAAAATGGGAAATATAATCTTATTCGTAAATAAATCAATCCAAATAAATAAAAATGACTAAAGGATCAATTATAATATATTACATCCAATGACACATAAAATGAGAATTATTCATATTGAATTGGATTCTAGATAGATATGTTATCCTATCACCAAACATAGATGGTTTACGGTGCTCAAATGGGGGTAAAAGAAGACTCTTTCTATAGGAAATAAGAAATAATAGGAGTGGAATTGTTGAAATATAATCAAAGTGGGATTTGTAAATTTTAACTCAAATTTATGAGTCTCATGGTTTTACTTTCATGGTTTCCGAAACCACATTACCACAGTGTGCAACTCACATCTTCAATATCTCCCTAGCACGCTCATAAGACAAGGTTAGTAAAATCATACACTAACCATGTGTTTATCCACTTCAAATGTTGCAGAGTCTTCATGGACATGTGTCCACGTGCACATCATTGGGTAAAAACATATACCCTTCCTCCCCCCTATATAATTCATACACTGTTAGGATAGTCCTAGGGGGATGTGGAGTACAATTTTTACTAACTATGCTGCTAGTGCTTTCTACCACTAACCTTGTTTTTGAGATCCAAAAAAGACGAGGGCAATTTAATTTTACCACGCCCTTACAAGGAATATATATTAGTTCAGAACAAAATATTTTAATTAGAAATTATTAGATCTATACCTCATAGTAAAATAGGTTTTATATAGAATTCCCATTTAAATAAATTTATCCTTGAATTTCCCTCACGAGGGTGCTGAAATGCTTTCTGAGAACAACTCATTCCACTGATCAAATTTATCGGCCTCCCTCTCCTAGAAAAAATTTGTTACATGGTTTTTTCTTCACTATCACTAATAATAAAGGTATATACCATCCTTATATGTAATTTTTTCTAATGATTCAATTGGGATACTCTTCAAAGGAACCATAAAAAACTAACTCAATATCTTCATTATAAAAATAACGAGATCGCTCAACAAGATAATAGGGAAGAAATGAAATGTGTATAATGTTATGAATTACAAAGTTCTTCTGGGATAATAAAAACTGATTTTATACTTCCTCAAAACTATCCAATATCTCAAAATTCCCAAAAAGTGATTTGAAATATTCAACTTCATATGTATTCATCTATTCCCATTTATGGATGATACCCGCAAGAAAAAAAATCACCAACCTCAAACCCCAAAGGCCTTCGTTGGCCATCTAAATAAGATTCATGTCAATACTACCTATAATACATTCGATTCGTGATAAGATAAACATACTCTAGTATATCCAAAATAAGATAAGGACCTAGTATCACAACCTCTCAAGCCTCTAACCAGGACATGGGTAATAGAAATATGTTACCATATAGATTCTTATAAAAATAAATCTATAAAATCTCTAGATCTCAGTTATTTTATGATAAATTGATGAGAGGAATATAATTCTCCCCTGAATCACTGAAATCCAGGAGATATTCTTGGAACATGTTCTCTAACACATGTATCATCCATTTTGACTTGCCATCCATTTAAGGGTGAAAATTTATTCTTATAAGAACCTATATACCCAATGATTCCAATAACCCCTAGAACCATAATGTGAAAAGAGTTTCCCTACATTCAATGATGGTGAGAGGTGACCCTTAGAGGCATATAATCACTCAAAGATACAATTTCCTATATCAACAGCTGAGAAAGTATTCTAGAGAGCATGAAAGCCTCTTACTTTTTTCCATCAATCAAAGGCTACCAAAATGATGACACTACCTTGAGGTGACATCATAATGATGGTGAGAAATTACATTACAACATCCTCCCATTTACATTCTTCAGCTGGTAATGGTTATAACAATTAATCAGGCCACTTAGGATCCACCTTCATCCACTAATAGGTGGAACACCTAGTAATAAACCCCATTATCCGATATTTCATCACTGGACAACTATATTATCGGCGAATATCAATATTATTCTTGGATATACTCACGTACACTTCACAATAAGAAGCATGTGACTCTAACATAATCCCCTCTTTATGTCTATAGGTACCTAGATATTCCCTTTTATATATAGAATTCCATTAAAATTGATAGAGCAATATAAAGGCTGGACTTCTCCTGATATACTCTCTCATATAACCAAGAATTATAGATATTAAAAATGTCATATCATCACTATATCTAGAAGTGAATATTTCACTAATAATGATGGATTTAAAAACTGGCCATTATTTTCTAGAACCTCTCTATACATCACAAAAAAATATGGACGTAAGCTTCCACTCACTACTAGCCTCCTAAAATATATGTGTCTGAGTTTTTTGCTCAAAGAACCAATAATAGAATTTACCTTTAGAAGCATATAATCAAGGTCCATGCCGATGGAATGATGGTTTTCAACCCACCTTAATTTCCTCAGATTGAAGAAAAAAATTGTGAAAATATAACCGAGACTTTTGTGGTCTGTAAACACAAAAAATGCTCTTCTAGTATGTATTATCTCCAACAACGCTTGCCATGAACAACATATGTTATCTCAAGTTCATGCATCAGCTAATTCCTATCATAATTCCTTATCTACCATGACCCATATTCAATAACTAGATCATAATAAATCAAAAAAATTCCAATGATTATACAAGATGCATCATAATATATTGTATGGAATCTACCCCATTCTAGAAGAATCTGGATCAAAATTAAATTATGTCTCTAGTTTATATTATAAATAATTTCATATTGGATTCTTACAATATAAAACTCATAAAAATTATTATTTAAGTCAGTGAGTGGTCCTACTATGTTTAGAAAGTCTTATATTAAATTCTTGAAAATTTAGCCAGCCCCAAGAAACTCTTTATATCAAATAAATTCTTTTGTAATCCAAGGTAACTACTTCCCTCATAATCTCTGTGTAAACTAATACATATTCATATTTTTTTATACAAACTTGGATGTAAACCTTTTTAATCAAGAAATTGTATTTAACAATCTTATAATAGAGTTAGTGATCTCTCCCTGCATTCAAAGAAAATTCATGATGACTATCATTGTATATTTGAGTATGATAATACAAAAGATTTCATCTATGATGACCAAAAATATAAACCAGGATATGGATGGAAAATAATATTTATCAAATCTGTAATCATTACTGGCTCTTTTATAAGACTAAAGGATATAACCAAGTACACATATAAACTGTAGAAGCTATAGAAATACATATATGGAATTTTTTATGGTCTAAAAAAATCCATGTTATAGAATATCATCAAATCGATTTTGAGAAAACCCCTCACTCCTATGAGGTTGTCTAGAAGATAATTTATTTTAGGCAAGGTATTCTGTTTCATTTTAGTAAGGTAATTCAACTTCAGATAATCCCCACAATGCCTAAGGGTGTCATTGGCCTTCTTGGTGAAAAGGTTTTGTGTACCCTAGAGATAAGTACAGGCTTCTATAAAACCCTTCGACTCTATGTCTTTTTGATACATATGGTGCTCTAGAAATTCAGTTTTAGCTATTATGTTATGATGAATGGATACAAATAAATCTCCCTAAACTAGATCTATAGTAAATTCTAAACTAGAATACACTCTCTGATCGCAAACCTAAAGGGGTTTCAACTGTCATAACAATAGAGGAATACTCAATATCAAGACAAAACCTTGAAATAATGATATAGAGATGGATGAGTGTGATAATCGGTGATAGTTAGTTGAGGGTATCAGTGTCAATGAGTCATGGCGTCGGTGTTAGGGTTTCAGTGTCAAGGTATTGATGAGTAATTTTTTCAGTGAGTCATTGCATCAGCTACTCAATGTCAATGTTTCAACATCATTATGTTACGTTGGTATCTCACCTATTCATGGATCATTATTAGTGACACACCAATCAGTGACTCATTTTTAGTTTTTCCATGTTTTCGAGTTTCGCCCCTCTTATGATTAATTTCACGTAAACCCAATTTAAATCCTTGTCTGGGAATTTTTAAGGGTTCTCCAAAGGATATTAATTATATCATTAATATTATAATGCAATGGGGTCTTTGACACACTAAAACCACGTGATCTTGACCATGATCCCACATTACTGGTTTTTGAAACCATTCTTCCAATAATATATGATCTGGCTATTTAAATCCAAGATATTCCCTTCCCTATTTTTTTCATTCCTTCTTGGTGTGCCTAAAGTGTTCCTCTCAAGTGAAGTTGTGTTACTATTTTAGAGACCCATCATCCTTATTTTTCTTAGGATTTGAAACTTCTCACATGATCCCCTTTTCTTGGCATAAAGATGATATGTGGTTCACTATTCTATCATATAGGAATTACTACTACCTCTATTTAATTGTGCATCATGTAGTTTGGTTTTACAAATGATTCCTTCAGAATAATGGGTGCATACCAATCACAAAATGAGTAATAAATAAGAAGGGAATAAGATTTAATGATAATGGGGTCAAATAAATAATGGGAATGGAGTGGATTGATGTTTGATATCCTATTTTATATTGTTATAATTGATTATTTTTATCGTATATTGTGGTTGTATGCCTTATGATAATTATGTATATTAATGTCTTTTGTTGTGCATTGGTGATGATCTGTTTTTACATGATTCTTGAAAAATGGATGTAACATAAAACTTGCATAATCATATATACTTTTCTAATTGAAATGAATTCCATATGATGAAAACACTGGATAGATCACCCCTGTTTATCAAAGTGGACTCAAAGAACAGTGTTTCAAAATCATAAGAGGTATTGTTTTATAGGTGTGGTTGTGTGTTTTGTTCTAGTGGGTTTTGTGACTTTGTGTGGGTTGTGTGGTGCTGTTGTTGGGAGCACAGTTATGGGTACATGGGTGGGAAGGGGAGTTGGTTCTATGAAAAGGTGTAATATGTGTACGTAATAGAGATGTGGTTTAGTGGTAGTTGATGTGGGTTTTGTGTGTGGGGTGATGCGGGTGGTGTGTTGGAATCTCAAGTTCAGAGGGTAATTTATTTTGGAATGGAAGAATTTTTAGGAAGTTCTATATCCTTTGTTTGTGGGGTGACCATTAAATGACATTGAGTAGTAAACCTGCAATGTGGTTATGGACTTGTTATGTAGTGGGACTACATCTGGGGAATGTTTGAGCGGCGGGGCTGTAGGTTTGGGTTGTGTCGTGACTTCATGTAAATAGGTGTTCCATGTGTGGTGTTATTGTGCAGTAGGGATTCTAGGTTTTCTTACGATGGTGGAATTGTGAGGTATAACGTTGAATAATGACTATTGGGAGTGGTTTAATTTGTTATTGAAAAAAATGGTGTGTGTAGTAGGATTGGTGGTTGGTTGATCATGGTTGTTTTTATAAATGGGTGTTAAAATGGAAATGATCTACCTTGGTTCCTCTTTCCTAATTAGATGTTCTGCTTCATAGTTTTTTTGAGAAGTGTTGTAACAAATTAAAGTGAACCCATAACAAATAAAATGAAAATAGTTGAATAAAAAAGGGGTTGGGTTTACACTTTAATAGTGGCTGTTTGTGGGGTAGTGGATATAGTGGAAGCAACATAAGTGGTTCCGGTGGGATTGTTGGTTTTTTTGGACCTGTAGGTTGGGATGAGTGTTTTCATACCAATATGTATAAATTATTGTTACTTGTAATTTCTATACACTCTTCACCCTTGTTGAGAACCATTTTTTGAACAACCGCATTTCATGGGGGACAGTTTCTTTCCCAACATCTCAATGGGAGGATGGATGGCTGGTTACTGACTTTCTTCCCCACACCCTCTTCCGGTTCTTACTTTTCAAGTGTATCCTGGAAGGATATACATGATTGAGTCTTACCATAGTCCCATACACTTTAGAAAGGTTTGTTTTAGACTATGGGTTAAGGTGTTTGTGGGATAGGTTTGATTTTTCCCATGTGTCTTCGGGAGGAGACCCAGGTGTCTGTGTGTGATTGGCGTGGTTCTGGAATCTCAAGTGTCTACAGGGAAGATTTGTGGTGTGGTTGAGGCCTAGTTGTGTGAAACCAAGTTATTTTAGTGGGACTGTATTTTAGAATGATTAGTAACGTCAAGATGTTAGCTGTTATGAATAGAAGGAAACCAGGGGGAATGTAGTGGGTGGAACCTAAAAGTTGATGTGATTATATTAATACATTTCTAGTCTTGTGTTATCTGGTGAATTTATATGGGTTAGGCTGGGCTTGTTAGAACTCCTTGGATGGTTCTTTAGGTTCTACTATTTTCTCAAATAGCAATTAGTTTGTTCCCCCATATGTGCACGAGTGGATTTAGTTTTCTACCGGGTATACATTAACTCTCAGCCTATGTATGTAAAAGTATTTTTAGTTTTTCATATGGGCTTTGAGGAATCTATTAGACATTACAAGCTTAGGCATTGAGATAATTGATGTGTTTCTACTTAGTTTCCTTATTTTGGTACTTACATTGGTGATCTGGTGGTACTTTTGTCACATTTTACATTTAAATCACACATGCTTTGGATTTTGGTTTCCTTTATATGAATTTATGGTGTTTTTTGGGAATTCATAAAATCTCATATCCCAATCAATTTTTCATTACAATTTTTAATTCCTTCAATTTTGTTTGAGATTCTATACCCTTGATGCTAGTTTCCACTCCAGGGCCTATGAAGGTGGGACTCAGTTGTAATTATATCTTCTTCATATTGAATAAGGAAGGGTGTGGCACTTTGCTTCCCCTTCCCTCATCTTGAGGAAGGCTGGTTGTGACATTTACCATTTCCCATTTATTATTTTTTGTATTCTAATACAAAAAATAGTTAATTTAATGTAATGGTTAGCATTGTATAGATCCCAAAAAAGAAATTTATGTGATAGAAAACAAGGATATTTTCGCTACCTGCAAAATAATGGGATTTGATCTTGGGATAAAATTATTTTTATTATTCATGTTAAATATTAGGAAATTTGATTAATAATGTGAATATTTTCAATTCCTAAAAGACACAAAATAAGATAAGGATGGTGTATCATGCAAATTTAGGATATAAAGATGATGAATGAATGAATTTATTGTTTCTGCCATTTAAAATGCATGTAGATAAAAAAATTGAGGAATGACACAGAGAATCTAATAAATTATTTTATATGTTTAATTGGAGGACATAAATCATCTAGCTACAGAGTAAAAAAGAAGCAATCAGAAAATAGATATATGAATAGGATTATAATTATTTTTTTACAGATGATATAAATGTAGCCATTTTAATTTAGATATTATTTAAAATAATTTATATCTTTTTAAATTCATTAGTAAATTTATTTTTAAAAATTCATGGGATGCAATATATTTAAATCTGTAGAATGTAGTGAGTAGAGATTTTGGATCCATCAAAACACAAACTATCTTCAATAACTTTTAACACCATGTACACTAAACATAACTGAACCAAATAATATTAATATTTCATTATAAATAAATCTATAAAAAATGAAATTTTTGTACAACACTAATATTTGTTAATAAAATATGGTAAATAATTAGTATGGGCTAACATTTAAAATGTTATTTTCAATAAATTATATTTTCTTTCAGTCATATATTTCCTTTTAAAAATATATGTTTACCAAATGTTGAATTACATTTGA
This sequence comes from Viscum album, assembly GCA_963277665.1. NCBI lineage: Eukaryota > Viridiplantae > Streptophyta > Magnoliopsida > Santalales > Viscaceae > Viscum > Viscum album. The sequence goes on from OY728137.1 coordinate 741,753,629, forward strand.
TAATTAAAAAAAATTAATTTCTTTAAAAAATAATATTTTATTTTATTTTTTATTTATTTTAATAAAATAATTGATTTCAACAAAAATATTGAAACATATGGTTTTTTTTCTAAATTGGTGATTTATACCACATAATATTTATATTTGGAAGGCCTAAAATTCAATAAAATATTTTAATTGTTGAAATTTTTATTATAAGGGTACAATAATGAAATAAAAAATATTAGTTTGAACCCGAAAATTTATTTTTTAATATTTTGTAACATAATGATCATTTTATTATAATTTGAAAAGGAAAATTGAAAAAAAAATTAAATTTAAAAATGTAAAAGTAATTTTTTTTGATTTATTCTAGTGATAGATATAAATTATTATGTATTATAATAACTAATCTATTAGCATGAAAATCAGTAAAAATGATAATTTAACCTTATATATAAATTTAATGCCTAAAAACTATATTTTATTAAGAAAACATTTATGTGTTATGTGTGTAATATTTAAAGTCATAATTCATGAAATTATTATTTTAATTGGATCCCAAATTTTAAAAATATATTTTCATAAATTTTAAATAAGGATCAAAAATTATTTTTAGTAAAAAAGAATTGACATAAATAATATTTAGTTATGAGTAATTAATGATTACTTGATTAATTTATGGTTGTTCTATTTTTCCAAATCATTCATTTCATTCCATTTGTTTGCATTAGATCACATTAATTTACCTAGAAATGACCCTTCCCTGAATAGTAAAAAGCATTCACATACACCCATTTTATAGAATCCCATGCATTAAAATTACATGGTGAAACTAATACCATATTTAATACTATATTCCTTTCTCAAAAACCATAACATTTTTCCTCTGTTAATTACTATAATACATAAATTACATTGAGAATCAATATTCTTGATGTGAATATTACACTCCTCTTAGTCAATCATTTTAATTATCAACTTTCCAATATTCGAAAATCAATTAATAAAAATAATTCATAATCATATCTAGAATCAAATTTAATTATATTAATTTATCTCAATTATTCATCAATATATAGAACCCACTAAGGAAAATAATAAATGTGATCATGTATATGTGTAGACCATAACCTTCATGATATTATGAAGATTATTTATCATAACCACTTATTATGTAGGGTCTAAAAGATTTATTTAATTCATAATAATGTTTCTTATTTCACTAAAAAATTTATTGATTTATTACATTTTACATTTACCGTCTTAATGTCCATTCATTACAGAATCAGATCGTGAATCACGTGTGTTTGAACACTACCACCTCTATGAAAGATATTACTTATTACACATAACTAAAAAATATAGAATAAATAAAATATTATTTAACTAACTAATATAATTTTTATAACAGTTTTTTTTCTTCTAAAATTTGAATTCCCATATATTATCACATTATCTATTCATTGAGAAAATGGATCATAAATTTTGTGAGTGTAGAAACTACCGCACCCATGAATAATGAATTTCATTGGTCAAAACCAAAAAATATTAATGGTCCAAAATATTAATTTATTGTAGATATAAGATATATATTACCTTTTTATATTTTCTATATTGTATAATAACACAATTTTATTGAACATTCTTTCTTAGATGTCATCACGATAAACTTTGTTTTTGTAACGTTAACCACATACTTGAGTGATTTGGAAATGATTATTTACTAAATTATTATGTAATTTTATATAATTTAAATGATATGAAATAATAAAATTTTGAAATTGATTTAAATTTAATAGAATAATAATATTAATATATTATCTTTCTAAAAATATATCAACACAGTTCATTAATAATTATCCTAAATAGTGTGTCTCCAAGTTTATCTTCACTAGTAGTAATAAAAAATAACATCATATCAAATTATAATTTGAAAACCGAGGTTCTATTATTGTAATTGAACATTTTATTTTAATAAAAATATAATAATATGTACATATTTTTTTTTGGAAGGAAAAATATAATTTTATAGGATGAATAACGATTTTGATATTATTAGGTCAAAATAAGAAATGATCCAGTTGTTGAGATTATCAGTTACAATTAATATTTTATGAGTTATTAAGAATATAGTATTTAACTATTACTACTTTTAAATATTATAATGAATTATTATATTTAAATACTATGTTGTTAAGGATAAAATGAATTCAATGGTTTTTCAAAATAATATAAGGATTAAAATGCATTCAAAACATGTATAAATATTATTTATTGAATTATTATCCTTTTAATTCCTTATTTTATAAATTAGGGATCACTAGTTCTATTTGAAATTATAATGATATACATATTATTTAATATTTTAACTAATTCCAAGTGTTTCTATTCCAGGATTTATTAAATAAATCCACCACATCTACCTTATACACACTTCACAATCCTTTTATATTATTCAATAACATCCATAAAATTTTACAAGGATTTTCCCATTGTTTTAAGGATTTTTTTTTCAAAATGCATATTTTTTAAAGGAAAAGGTTATTGGTAAAAGTGGTTTCTATTAGAAAAGGTAGAAGGTTTCACCTAGAACATTCCTTTTTGCTCCTTAATTTACCACCATCAATAATTCAATAAATATCCAAATATAATTACAATATTTTCTCCCATATACTATGATTTAAATACGATTAATACAAAATATTTATATATCTCCTTCTATATCAAATGTTAAACAAAACCATATATCATATTTATTGATTATTATCACCTTGTAAGATGATCTAATTAATTTTTCATTACCGAATCACATAAATATTCATATTAATTGAACTAATCAATATATATAATTCCAATGAAAAATTAATGATTCTGTAAATTTTATATATATTCTATTTTGTAAAACATTCATGAATTTTGAATATGATAACATCTCTTATGCGTACAAATGAGTTACTATCCCCATAAAGTGAGGTGATTCATTTTATAAATCCAAATATCTATAATGATTATAAAAATTTATATAATGAATAAATATTATATTTAAAACATTAATAGCATTTTTTATTTACTATTTCCAATGTGAAAAATGGAAATTCCATGGAAGAAACATGCATGGGAAACAAAACTAGGTAACACCTCAAACAATATTAATTATAAAATATTATTAATGAATGTGATATAATATTCCATAAAAGTATTTTATTAGATATTATAAATATTAATGTTGTTATAGAATAACTAATCTTCTTTTTATTCCATTATAAAGTAGTATAATTATTGTTCCTCTAAAGGTAATCATAAAGTAAGGGATATTGTCACAATTTTCACTTAATTGATACATATTTCATATTATGCACCTTTTTCATTTTTGGTGTGTATACCAAAACTTTTTTTTATTTTTTATGAATATATATATATATATAAATATTGAAAAATAATACAATTGATGTTCTTATTTTACAAGGAATTAATTTAAAGAAAATAGATCTTAATACTCTTTTTGATTAAGATTTTTTTTTCCCGTATCTAAATTTAGCAAAATTACCTTAAAATGGTCCTTTTATTGACTCAAATATTGATGAAGGAAATTTTATGTTATCATAGAATTTTTAAAATGTTGTAGATAAATTTTTTTATGTTTTTGATTTGTTTTTCCATATTCAATTAAAAATATTAAAAGGAATATTTATTACTATATGTGACATTAACTAATTTTCCCACTCCATAATCATTTTTTCATGTTAGATAGTTATACATATTTTAAACAGTTTTCAAAAGAAAAAAAAATTTATTAAAATTTATTTTTATATTTCAATTCCGTTTTCATTATTTCTTCACGGGGAACACTTTTTTTACAATACCTATATTTCAAATGAAGTGGTTTTCATTTGTGAACTCTTATAAATTTTTTTTATAACATAATCCTGAAACATTGAAATCCCTATGATCATTTTACAATAAATTTCTCCTAAATATACTAATTATTTAAATCATTGATATGAATATTTCATAATAATGATATCATTCTTTAATATTGTGTTTTACTATTTATTCTTAAATCATTATATATTGTATACATTAATAAATTACTATATTTGTTGATAAGGGAAAAATTATTATTAATTAAATTTACCATTGAGTACATTAGAAATGTGTTGGACATGTATTTATTCGTGGGGATAGTTTTAGATTTCCCATAGATTCATATATATATATATCTCATAAGACAAATAAGTTTCAAAATTAAATTCATTTATTGTGTATACCCACCAATCATTTATATTTTCTTAGAAGAAGTCAATAATTTTATTCATATTGTGATGTAAGAGATCATGAAATACAATATAAGTAATTTCCCTCATCAATAAATAATTTATTTTTATTCATGATAATATTGTATTGATATAATCTATGGATACATTTTTTTGAAAAAGATACAGATTAAATGGATTATGGTTTTAGTTATTATCGTTTCCATATTATTTATAAATTATTCACAATTGAAATAATATGTGTTTCTTTACTCTAACTGAGCATTTCAGATCACCATTATTATTTTTTTCCTTTCCCAATGATATAATGAATAATTATTTGAACGAGTTCAATGATGATGAATGCTTTTGATTAAAATTTATGATATATTTTTACAATGTGAAAATGGAAATCAAATGTGTTCTTGGTTCTCTTGGCATAATAATATAATTATTTATTTGGGATTAGATACTTTTTTCTAGAAATTGCATTAAAAATATATTGATACTAATAATCCTTTTATTGTTCCCTATCACCCAACAATTTCTTGAAAGTCAAAATGGACTATCCTAAATTTTGAAGACATGTTGATGTCTTGATAACATTACATACAATGTTAGGGTGATTAATATTTAATCATTTTGAAGTTTTCCTATAATATAAAATTTCATTGATTAATTCAAATGTAATCATATAAAGATTATATGGAAAGAGATATAATACACCTACATTTTGGGATAAATTTTGTGAAGGGAGTCTTATAGGGCTAGAATATGTTAGGGAGAAAAAAAAGGTAAGGAATATTCACCAACATATTAAAGAATATCAATGAAGGAAAATTACTTATTCTAATAATAAGAGGAATTATTTTTAATTTCACGTGGTAGAATATAGTTTCTTGAAAATACCTCCATGGAAGAGTGTAATATGTTTCAATTGGAATGAAGAGTTATGCACCATGTACATCAGGCCTTTTGAAATTCTTGAAATAATTGGATATGTGGGAAAAATATTATAAATTACATAAAGACTCTATAAATTACGTGATGTTTTCCATACATCATTGTTAAAAAACTACATTATGGACCCAACACACCATCTCAATTATAATTTAATTTAATTTTAACCTTATATATCTTACTGGGAATATCCAATCCAGATTTGTGACACTAGAAAAAAATGTGATATGGAATCAAATAACATAAATGGTAATGGTACATTTTATAAATAAAAAATAGAGGAATAACTATTGTAATTTTATGATTTCCTGAAGAATAACCACCCTCTGTTGATTTGAAAATAAATCAATGAATAATTTTGAGGTTTGAATATTTGTACGGGGATGAATGTAAAATATGATCCATATTTCTAGAAAGTGAAAATTTTATTTCAATATAATAATAACTAAACATATATATTAATATATAATGGAAGAAAAATTTAAAATTTATAGGATAAATTTTTAGGTGGATATATTATATGTAAAAATTCCTAGAATAACGTATTGAAATTTTCATATAGATATAAGAATTTATGAATGATTTAAAAAAAATATTTACCTGTTTGAGATTTTATATATAATAAATTTGTATAGTATCTATATTTAACCATATATTGATTATCAATTTGGTATAAATAATGATGTGATCATTTGAATGTAAAAAATTGAATTATTTTTAGAAAACTATGTTTAGATTCAAAATGTTTTGTCATTTTAATTAAATAATATAATATTTCACATTTAATCATTTAAATTTAATTTATAGTCTTTATATCTTACTATGTGAATTTAAATCAATATATTAATTATTAATGGTATCCTTGTTAATGTAATATTATCTTGTGCTAGAAAAATGAATTTAATGAAAATCTATTTTTCAATATGTTTTACAAGGTTATTATTAAATATAAATCCACCACTTATATGAATTTAATTTGAAAACATAGATTAAATATTTCTAATCCTAATATCAATATTTTTTATGAGGCTATATTATTTTTTCAATGAATAGTAAAAATAGAAAACAATGTTTTCAACATTTATGGTTCAATTTTTTTTTTACTTTGGGTAAAAATAAATAGAGAATCATTAAAATTTCACTAAAAAGATGGATTTCTCATATTTGGTGAGTGTATTTTGAATAAATTTATATTAAATGAGTAAAATTATGTACTTTAAAGCATAAATTTTATTTTAGAAACACATATTTGACTTCAGGGATGATAAGTATTTTTTTAATCAAATTAAAAATTATTTCGGAGTCATTTAATGTAATTGCATGGTTGGAATATTATATTCGATTTTTTACTAATATAAAAGAAGGAAAACAATAATTTTATTATTATTTAACTATTAGAAATGTAAAAACCAATTTATTACCTTAATTATGTGTTAAAATAATTTTACTCTAAAAAATGTTTCCCATCTATTTTGTGTCATTATGTTAAAAATAATTTTATCCATCTATAGGAATTAAATACGAACAGATGAATTAGAAAATTGGAATTTAAATTTCATTATTTGGATATAGAGACCCTTTTATTTTTTTCATATAATTATTTTATAATGATGGAAAGTTAAATTACCACGGTTAAGATTAAATTTAGATTAATGTGGTTCAACTATTGTATAAGACCTAAAATGTATCCAACACATAAATAAAAATTATTGATTTAATTTATTTCAATCATATCATTAATTATATTCTAAACTTTTTATCCTCAGTTCCAATTTACATGATTATGATATATAAATTTCTAATGTTTTATGTAATTACATGAGTTTAATTTCACTGTACTATAAAGGTACTACCTCTCATGTATTATCTAAACATTATCAGCCACATATACAAGTCAATTTATACAATGAAACCTTCATAGGCTTCATATCCCTATCATAACTATTTTTATATTTTAAAAAGTCCCCCATTTGAAGACTAAAGTTGAATGTAATAATAGGTTTCTCTTGGATAATGTAATCATCTTCACTATAATCATTTTTCGTACTTCTTCATTTACCACATTAAATTTTGTACAAAAAAATAATATATAATAACACAAGTATCATCCATATACTATGAATTTATTTTATTTATGTGATAATATTTATCCATGTTCTTATCCTTCATGTGGGAAATTAATCCATTTCTTATATATATGTTGGAAAACTGCCTCTTGAATTAATGAATTTTTTTCCATCACAAACTTAATTACATTGTTAATTTAACAGTGACAGTAAATATTTATAATAAATATGATAATATATTTATTCTAATATTTTAATATTTTTATACTTACATACCTTTATCCAATAAGGACATGTAAATGCTTATTTTGCATACGCACCACATACCATCTCCATGAAGTGATGTGATTTATTTTCCACATAAATATTTCCTCAATAATTATAATTTTTTTGTAAAAATTAGATATTATATTTATAAAATTAATATAGTTCAAGAAATAATGGAAATATATCATATGAACAATAACTGTAACTTCCATGGGAAAACATGCATGATAAACTGAAGTATTTAACACTTAATTCAATAGTAATAATAAAAATATTATTTATAAATGAGTGTTAAAAAGTTAAAATATGATCCTTTATGTAAATACTTTTTTTTATAAATTAATAAATTACATAATACCATTATATTGGATCATAAATCACATTCAACTAAACGTATGGTGGAGGTAAGGGATTTCATCATAATTTACACTCACTTGATGTATATTTTGTATTAAGTATATATTTACATTTTGTGATGTATATAATTCCCCCTAAAGGTATTTAATTTGAACACATATTTACTAATTATTATTTTTTATTTAATTCATGTGGAAAATTTAGGAGGTTTGATAAAAATTGTTTCTGATCTTATTTATCATTTTGATCAAGAACATTTTTATTTCATGTGATTTATTTTCAATATTTCCATCTAAATGTTGTTTTATTGGTTCAAATTATTTTTTATGTAAAATATTGTTATCAATTACTATTTTTGTAAGGATTGAATGGACTTGTTAAAATATATTCTTAAAGGGGTATGTTTGAATTTCAATAAAAAATAAAAAGAAATGTTTTTATTGAATATGGAATGAAAACATTTTCCCAATGCCATATCTATTTTATGAACCATGTTTATTCATAATAATTTCAATAGATTTAAAAATAAAAAAGTCCAATATAATATTTTATTAAAATTTGACTTCCATTTCCTTCATTTCTTTAATGGAAATGATTTTATATAAAACATGTATTTATAATCATCTGATAGTTATCATTTCTCTCTTTCTAATATTTTCATCGACATTTTCTTAAAACATTCACATCTTTTGATCATTGGAAAATAAATTTCTCTTAAATATCTTTTTTCAAAAACAATATAACTATTTTTTAAATAGTATATCATTTTTACATATAGTGTTTTACTCTTTTATTTAGAAATCACTATATAACATATTCAATACTCAAAATGAAATTTTGGATAAGGCATATTGTCTATTAATTAAATTTTTCATTCAGTATATAAAAAATGTGTTCGAAATGTAACATCTAGTTACCATTTTATAAGTTACTCCATTAACAACATCATGGTTTTCTATATATTTCATACTAAAAGGATACCTATAATGGTGAAGTGAGATAATTGTTGGACTTTCACTAAGAACTGGTCGTTTTTGCAGGATTGAAAATAGTTTCACGCTATGTAACTGTGTTACATGATATATAATTTTTGGTGGGTACATTTCATTAGGGGAATGATGCGACGAAATATTACATGTTGAAAATGGTGGTTTAACACATTTAATTCATTAAATAACAAGTATTTAAACTGAGGATACATATCATTCAAGGAACATGTACACCTTGGATTTCATGGTGTGTTACTATATTCAACGTCCTGAAATAGACCACGTCCAATTTTAAAAATGGACAATAGATTGTTTTTTCCTTAATTATTCTCCAAAAATATTGGATCTCGAACCAAAACTCATCCAATGCAATTTTGGGAGACTCTTTTCCATTTAGATTGATCAGTTCGGTGTTGTATCTCTGTTCTGTTTGTGGTGCATCTCTTCAGGTAATTTGTCCTTCCACTTATTCATTTCTTGTGATCGTGGTATAACCCTTGATTTATGGTATCAAATACATTGATCTATGTTGGATTATACTTCTTGACTTATTCTAGCTCCATTGTGGGGTCTTGTTCTGATGTTCATTCCTCGATTAGTTGTGGTTTGGAGGACATTCGTTCTTGAGGTTTTTGGTATTTTCCAATTAACCAGAACCAATTTTTTCCAAATTGGATTGATCCTAAGATATAGGGATTTCATTTGGGGGGCTTCGTTGTAATTGTTGTGTTTTTTTGGTAGAACCTATTGTAGGCATGTATAACCTGGGTTTTGAGTTATGTGGTATCGTCTCTAGAATATGTTTATGGGTATTGTTTTTTTACATTAAAAATTTATTTATAATAAAATATTGGATTGATAAATCATTGTTTGTTGAAAATATTTTTCAATGAAAAATAGGTTTCACATGGTTATTGATAGGTGGAATGGAAGAGGGGTTTCTTCGAAGCATTGAAATGAACTTTGAAATTGTTTTTAAATGGTTTTCAATGAATTAAAATGAATTGTGAAAAAGATCACATTTGTTACCTGGGGTAATTATGTGGAAGTTTTATCTTGGGGCTATCAACCAATTTTTTTTCAAGGAGTTTTGTATTTGGGTTTTCCTTTGTTCCCTAGTCCTATTATTCTGGAAGACATATATTGACATTATGACGGGGTTTACTCATGGGTTATTCTTTTTCATCCTTGGCCCCTTGCTTTAGGAACTAGATTGTGAACATTATTATTTTTGGAATGAGTAATCTATGGCCTAGACCTATAATATTCTTTGGTGCTGTTATACATGTGCTTGTATTTTTTATTTTCTGTATTTCTTGAGTTAGCCTTGATATGAATGTTTCTTCTTCTAAAAAATGATATGGAATATGTTCTTTGAAATTTACATTACTGATTTTGTTTAGAAAAATGGAAAAAGGGAAATTTTTACTGTGTTTTCTTTAAAACTTATTCATTTGTTTTCATGCCATGTTTTTACATAAGATGAGTATTCAAGAATTTTCATATGGATACATGTAATTGAACACCTTGGTGGGGTCCTACTAATCTTATTAGTTCTTACCCTACACTTATCTTTTGTGGTGCGTATGACATTTTTTTATTATATCATGGGTAAAGGAAGGGAACTATGGTGATGTTGTGAGGTTCATGTCATCTAGTTGGGTAGCTAGGTCTATTATTATGGGAGTTTCCCATGCCATTGTTTGGAGTAGCTGTTTGGTTAGGGTCCACTATAGTTGTACATGTACATTGAAACTTTTAGATACATGTGTTCTAGTATGTTTCCATTATTTTCATATAGTTATGGAATTTATATATTATTTTTCATCAACTATTCCATTTTTTGTATATATATTCCATTTTTTATCAGGTTTGGAGAAATTGTTCCTTATGTAGTGTTGTTTGATGCTTGGGTCCCTATCACCAGTCCGTGGGGATAAGGAATTCCCTTCGGGTATGTAATGGAACGGGTCGGGTGATGGGTATGAGGGAAACTCTGCTTGGTTTGCTAAAATTTGGAATCAATGGATGTCTGTCCTCAATAATCCTTATCTTGGGATATCTATTAGACTGTATATAGTATTGAGGAGATTTGAGATGTATGTTGCGATATGTGCATGTCCACCTCTTGTCGTAATGAGACGTAAGATTCCATGTGATGTTGGGGAGTGTGTATCCAGTGTTGAGTTTTTGTTTTAAATATCATATTTTTTGTTATGGGGTTTCTAGTTTGAAATGATATTTTTGCTGTTGTGTGACCATTATTATATATCCATGAGCAGCAGTATGCCTCCAATACATCTTCCATGATTTCCTCGGCATGGTGAAACTAATTCATCTCAAGGGAATCCACCTACTGATAAGAACCTCCTTGAGAATATCACTAGGGTAGTATATTACAGTGATAAATATTTATTGTGATTTCATAAGGATTCTATTGGGATTAAACCATGATATTTTGGAGAGATACATCGATCATGTTAATTCTTGTGCAAAAAGCCATTGTCCTATAATGGAATGCATGAAGCCCAAGAGGTAGAGGACTCAATGGATGGGATCAATCAGATATTATACATTCTGGAGACACATGATAATATCAAGGAAAATATAAAGTGTCAAATCATGGGAGTTCAGTTATGTGATAGTGTGATTCAATGGTCCATGCCGATAGATATGTGAACATAGATTGGAAGGGTTTCAAAGCCATGTTCTTCATGTAGTTTTCTCCAGATTCGGTGATGTTTACTTACACTCTAAAGTTCCTATGTATGTAATAGAGAGAGTTTTTAGTGTCGGCATACACCAATAATTTTTCTATTCTAGTCCATTTTTCCCTGGAAGTGGTGACGAATGACCAGTTGAAGGCTTATATGTTTGCGTAGGGTTTGCGACCAGAAACAAGATCATAGGTGTTTTTGTCGAAACATTCTACCTATGAAAAGACTGTGGATATATAAATGGTGATAGAGATGAATATTGAGGGAATGGTTGGCTATAACATTTATTTTCATCCATTTACTAACATCATCATGGGCCTGTATGGAAAGAAAAAAGTGGAAGGAACCTTGACGATGTGGTGTAGGTGGGTATCAACGGTGAAACACCTCTGCACCATCCATTGTAGCATCAAATGTACCACTATCTTTATATTAATGTGTCAAAGGCAGAGGTTCAAGAAGTTCACGTCTTATCCCTTAAAATACATGGTACTATTGTGGACGCATTGTTCATTAACATATCTTCTGTTAGGATATGACTATGCCTTGTTATGATCCGGGTTCGTCATATCCAAAGGATATTGTAGTGTAGTGAGAATCATCATAGAATATAGGGCTCCCGCAACAGGCCACAAGAGTGCTATTTTTCCATGAATTAGATAACTGTTGAGAGGAAGTTTATGTATGTCGAACAATAGTATGAGATACAATATTTATTGAATCATTATTAGTAATATATTTTCTTGATACTCGCACCACCCACTCTTTTATATCAACCAGTTTTTCTGATTTTCAAAAATATCCCATGGCATTTATTTCCTTTACAAAGGAGTTACTTACACCTCTTTGTAAGAGAAAAGAGCATGGGTTCAAGTTTCCATATTCGTTAACGATAGCTGATAAAGAGTACGACTGGGATTTTTTCATTCCTGATATAGATCAATTTGACATCATTATCGATTTAGATTGGCCGTTCTCTCATCAAATTGAGGTTGATTATTATCATCGGCGTGTTTCATTTCATGAATCCAATGGGATCTCTAGTGTGTTTCAAGGGAAATGGTTTTTGATATTAGTTCATGCAGTGCCATCCCCCATAGATCTCATTTGTTTTTTTTTCTTATGTTTGGTTTGATCTCAATAAGTTCTATACTATTTTTGATTTTTCTATTTTTGTTGGAGACTTTATGGACATTTTCCTAAAATATTTCTCTGGTCTTATTCAAGAGAGAGAGTTATATTTTATAATTGATCGAGTTCTAGGTACACAGGAAATATCAAAACATTATTATTGTATGGAAATAGTGGAACAGAATGTTCTCAAAATTCATTTAGGTGACCTGTTGGAAAATGGTTTTATCCACACTAATTTTTCACCTTGTGAATAATTAATTATCATTTCTATGAAATAATATGGTTCACTTTGGTTATGTGTGTACATTCAAATGTTGAAATGAGTAATGGTTAATAACAAATTTTCTTTTCTTAATGTGGATGATTTGTATGATTTTCTAATGGGGGAATGTGGGTTTGGGTGATTTTTCTACAGTTGGGTTAACATTAACTAAGAGTTATAGATTCTGATTTACTAAAGATTTCTTTCAGGGGTAGTTATAGAAATTATGAATGTCTTATGATGAATTTTGTTCTAACTAACAATCATGTTGTCTTTTTGTCCTTGAAGAATCGGTTATTCCATCAACATCTTGGCACATTTGTGGTAGTGTTCAGTGATGGTATTCTTGTTTATTTGAAATCTAAGCCAGAGTATGACCACCATCTGATTTTGGTTTTAGAAATTATGATATGTCATCATTCATATGGAAATATTTCAAAATATTTTTTCTGGATTCTAGATGTGAAATTCGTGGTACTAAAACATTCTGATCATGGATTATTAGTTTATCCATAGATGTTATAGGCTATTTTCTCAAGGATGGAACCACAAAATATCATTGAGATTTGTTGTTTCTTTTGTCTTACTGGATAATACCACTAGTTTGTCAAAGATTTCTCTAAAATGGTGCCTCATATGAATGTGCATACCATGAAGATGGTAAAATTCACATGGGATGTGATGTTTCTGCCTTATATCAATGTAATAAAAGAACATCTGACATTGACCCATATTCTTATCATACATGATCGTTGTATGGGATATATATATTTTCTTCAATGATTATAGTTCCAATCTGGGATTTTTGCATAAACAGGATGACCATGTGATATATTACAACTTTTTACAGCTTCTACCGCATGAAAAGAAAGAACGAAATAACCATTTAGATCCCGAGTAGTCATGTATGCACTTAAATGTTGGTGACACTACCTTTTTGGGGAATTTTTCAGGGTCTTTATGATAATATGATTCTGAGTTGTATTTTTTTTCAGAAATACATAAATAAAAGAGAGAGATGATGGTTAGAATACCTTCTGACATTTGACGTCATTATCACCTCCACCTCAGGAAAGAGAAATGCTGTTGCAGACACTCCTACCAAGAAAGTACCATTTTAGGCTATTTTGAAATCAAAGGTGGAGTGTAAACATATGCGAATTTTCACCCATTTTCATCTAAATTTTTAGGAGGATGTTTCATGCATCTTTCTAACCACTTTTTAGTTATAAACGTCTATCTTATGGTCTATTTTTCTAAGTCAGTAGTTGGATGATGCGTTTTAGGAGACTAGATGAAGTATTTATGGGGGAAAGACTATTTTGGGTTGGTCTTTTTCTTCAGATTGTATGCTGCACTTTAGGAAAAGGATTGCCTTCCCTGGATAATTTATGGTTTATTGTTTTTATATTATCATAGAGCATAACGATCCATTCATCCCGGAACTAAGAAGATGTATTATGATATGCGGCGGGTGTTCTGGTGGCTGGGTATGAAGTATCAAATTGCAGAGTTTGTGTCTCTCTATTACACATACCAACAGATAATGTATGGTCACTTGAGACCTACTAGTTTCTTTATCCTCTTCTGTGAAGATATAGAAATGGAATGTGGTGTCCATTTATTTTTTGGTTTGATTAATAGGGACTCCCTAATAGAAGAATTCTATCAAGGCGGTTGTTTATGATTTGATGAAGTCTGAAAATTTCATTCTAATCGCAGACACCACTAAAGTTGATGATCTGGGTAAGATGTATGTACAAGTGATTATGAGGTTATATGAGAGTCCTTCTATTATTTTTTCAGATAGGGAACTAGGTTCACCTTGAGGTTATGGAGAAGTCATTAAGTAGAAATAGGAACTCATATCAAGTTGAGTACAACTTACCATCCCTATATAGACGCTCAAATGGATTGGGTACGTCAGATCCTAGAGGATATTCTCCATTCAAATGTCTTTTATTTTAGAGGATTAGGGGAAAACCATCTGGGAGTGGTTTATTTTGTTTATAAGAACAGTTATTAGTCGTTAATCAGAATGGTTCTCTTCGAGGAATTATATGGCAACCTAAGTAGATCACCTATTTGTTTGGTTGATGTGGGTGATGTATCTTTAGTTGTACCGTGTTTGGTTTAGGAAACATCCACCGAGATTCAGGATATAAAGCGAAGTCTGATAACATGTTGTAGTCGATATAAATCATATGGGCATTTCCAGCATTGACCTTTTGAGTTTTTTATAGGTGATTGGGTTTTCTTAAATGATTAACCTAAGTTTGGTCACCATTGTCTTGGAAAATAGGGAATGCTGGCTCCTTGATATAATAGACTATTTGAGTTCACTGAGTGGCCTGGATAGAAAACTTATTGGTTAGCACTGTTAGTTTAGTTTATACATATTCATGATGTTTTGCATATATCTCAGGTTAGGTAGTATCACCCTAATCACTCTCAAATTCTTTTTTTGGAAGAAATTGAACTATAAATGGATGATTTTATTCTATCTAAACCATTTTAGATAGTTGACTCCCAAGAGAATGTATTTCTAAGGTAGCCTATACCATTGGTCACATTTCTATTGCAATGAGGATTAGAATCTCATGATACATTAGAATGTCAGTCGTTTATGAGTGAGCAGTGGCCTCATTTTTTTCCAAGAATTAGATCTTCTAAATGACTTGTCGGGGTTGAAAAGTATTTTTGGTGGTGATTTTGTAACATCCTATTAACGTTTTATTAGGTACTCCCTAACCTCATCGTGGGTTCCACCTCCATTGAGATTTGGAGGACAAATATAATGGTTAAGAATGAGATTTCTGGGAATTTCAAAAATAACTAGTCATTCTTGAAGGATGTAGAATGATTTCACATTGTGTTACATGGTCACATGATTTGTAATTTTTGTTGGGAACAAGTCACGAAAGGAATCCATTTTGAATGATTACACATCATGAAAGGTGGTTTCCAGTCGTTAGTTCTTTAAATCACTGATTCTAAATATGAGGTGATGGAATTTTTAAGGTACATGTACATTGTGGATTTCATAGTGTGTGACAATATTATACATTGTGAAATGGCCCATGCCCTATTTTAAAAATAGTCGAGCGACTATTGTGTTGTGAATCATTACCTAATACTCTTGACTCTCTAACAAGAACTCGTCACAGGTAATTTTGGGACGCTTCTCTTCATCTAGATCTATCTATTTCGTATTGGACCTTTGTTGTGATTGTGGTGCATATCCCCATATAATTACTCCATCCTCTTATTCATTTCATACCCACATGGTAGCTCCCTAGTTGTATGGTATTTGATCTATTGATCAATGTTGGACGATCCTTACTTTATAATTCTAGATCTATTGTAATGTCTTGTTTCAAAGGAGATTGCTTGGATAGTTTTGGTGCGGTGGACATGTATTCTTAATGTATATGGGGCATTCCATTTCTACAAACCACATTGTTTTTAAATTGTATTGATCCTAAGAGGTGGGGATTTGATTCTAGGGCCTTCGTTGGCATTTTTTGGATTCATCGTTGGTAGATCCCATTACAGGCATGTACGAACTATGTTTTCAGATAGGTGATTCTTTCTTTATCATATGATAACGGATCTTATTGTTTTGATTTATAAATTTATTTATACTGAATGGTTTTCATAATTTTGTATGTTTGTTGAAAAGTGTATTAAATGAAAAATATGGATTCCATGGTTATTGACAAATGTAATAGAAAAAGGGTAATTTGGGTATCATTGATTTGAACATTGAAATAGATTTTGAAATAGATTTCAAATAATTGGAATGAATTTTGAAAAATTGAATTTTGGTTACCATAGGTAATTTTGTTGACGGTTTAGCTCATAGTCATCATCCATTATTTTAGGATTATCATGGTGGGGGGGGGGGGGTCCATGGGGATTTACTTTATTCCCCATGTCGGTTCTTCTAGGGGCTGATATTGACATCGCCGGGGGGGGATTACTCGTGGGGTTTTCCTCTTTATAATTTGACTATCTTTTTAGAATGTAATTTATTCACTCTATTATTATGGTACGAGTGTCCTATAGCTTGGACTTGTAGTATTCCTTGGTGTTGTAATACTTATTCATTATTTTTTTATTTCATGTATTTCAGAGTTAACCTAGATATACATGTTTCTTCTTGTGGAAAATGATATGGAAAGTTCTAATTGTAATTGATATTACTTCTTTCATTTATAATTATAGAAAATGGTTATTTTTACCATGTTTTCTATAAATCGTATTTATTTCTTATCATGCCATGTTTTCGGTTAAGATTAAAATAAAAGAATTTTTATATAGAGACATAAAGTAGAACATCTGGGTTGGATCATTCTGAGTATATTAGTTCACACATTATGCACCTCTTCGGTGGTGTGTAGATATTTTTTTCGTCCAGTGTAGGGAAGGGAAAGGTACCATAGTGATGCAGTGATGTCATTGAAAGAAAATTGTGTAGATGGTGGCTTAATGGTGGGAGTTTCCCCTTCCATCATTTAGAGTAGCTATTTGGATAGGGTAATTTGTTGTTGGACATGTTCATTCATGTTTTTAGATACATTTTTTGTATGTTTCCTCTATTTTCTTTCAGTTATTGAATATATATTTCTCTTCTTCCACTGTTCCATTTTTAGTACATTTATTCAATGTGTTTGATTAGAATGGGTGAAATAGTTCCTTATTTTGTATTGTTTGATGCCATGGTACATGTCTCCAGCTGTGGGGATCAGGACTTACTGTCAGGTATGTAATAGAATTGTTGGGGTGATGGGTTTGTGGGAAACCCAAGATGATTCGTTACATTTTAGTATCGTAAGAGGTCTATCTTCAAGAGTCCTTGTCTTGGGAGGTCTGTTGGACTGGAGATAGGACTGTCGGGACTTCAGTGGTATGTTGTGATAAGTTCCTTGCCTACTCTTGTCGTAATGAGACTCATATTTCTATTAGATGTTTGGTTTGTCTTTCCAGTGTTGATTTTTTAAATCTATGTTTATTCATATGGGTATTACAGTTTGAATGATGATTTTTTTCTATTATCTGAACATTCTAATGTTTCTATTTGTAATAGTATCCCTCCAAGATGTGTTCTATGATTTCCTTATAAAGGATAAGCTAATGATACTCAAGGAAATACACTTATAGATCATAATATCATTGATACTGTCATATGGGAATTCTATTATGTTGGTCAAGATATACCATGAGTTCATAAGGTTGTTGTTGAGATTAAACCAGGAGCTGTAGGAGAGAGGGATCGATCATGGGAATTCATGTGTGAGAAGCCACCATCCTTTAGGGGAACGAAAAAACCTCAAGAAGAAGAGGACATGATAGATATTATCAATCAAAAAATCCATATTCTAGAAACACATAAGAACATTAGGGTTAAGTGTTAAGCATTCAGACTGGAGATTTCCCATAAGTGATGGTGGGATTCTATGGTCAAATCTGATAGACATGTGTTCTTGGATTGGAAGGGTTTCAAAACCCTAATATTTTAGTAGTTCTCCCAGAGTTTTAAATAATTTCTATGTATCCGGGGTACCTACCATTGAAATATAGAGATCATTTGGGGTTGGATTACACCAATATTTTTTTATGATCTCTTCCATTTTCACATGTATGTTGTTAAGAATGACCATTTGAAGGCCCTAAAGTTCCAACAAGGTATGCGTCCAGATATCATGTCACATGTATTTATGTTGAAAACTTCTACCTAAGAAGAGATGTTGGATAGTGATATGATGAAATAGATGAATATGGATGGAATGTTCAGATTTACCACATCTTCTCTTCCTCCTAGTGAGAGGTTTTGTGGAGTGAATGGGATGAAAAGGATGTGGAAAGATCATCACAAAAGTTTTGGAGCTGGGAATTCGTAGTGGGCCTCCTCGACACCATTCGTTGAAGATAGAAATGTTCCTATGACTTGATATCATTGTGGAAAAGTTGTATGAATAAGATTTTCATTTTATATTCTGACAAAGACATGAAACAGATGTGTACACATTCTTCTCTTACAACACTTTTTTTAGGATATGACTACGCCTCATTGTGGATTGTGTTTGTCTGCTCCAAAGGCCACTAAAGTGCAGTCAGGAGATACAAAGACTATAGGGCTTTAGGAACTTGCATCAATGGGGATGATTTTTCACATAGTATATGAGTTTCTAGTGGAAGTAGATTCATGTATGGAAACAGTGAGAGCTAATATTTTTATTTTACCTTAAGTATCAATTTCTTTATTTGATACTAATACCTCCCACTCTTTTATATCTTCATCTTTAGTTGGTGTTCTCAAATATCCAAATGAACATAAGTCCTTTATAATATATTTAGTGACACCTCTTGAAAAGAGGAATGAGTAGGGGTTCATGTGTTATACCTGTTTGTTAATGATAGATGATACCGAGTTTGTCTGGGATTTTCTCATTCTTGAATTAGATCTGTTTTACATCCTAATTGGTATAGATTTCAATGTATCTCATTGAGATGAGGTTGAATATTTTCATAGTTCAGTTTTGTTTTAGGCTTCCAATGTTATATGTCATGTGATTCAGGGGGAATGTGATCCAAGATTTGTTCATGTAGGTATTTCTAGAAAAAACCTAAATAGTTTATGGTTTGTAGTTCTGTTTGAGCATGATGACATCTCTCATGTCATTTATTTTCACATTATTTTTTAAGACCTTCATGATATTTTCCCATACGAATTATCTATTCTTCCTCTAGATAGATAGGTAGAGTTTGCAATTGAACTAGTTCCAGATACACAGATAATGTCGATACCTTATGATCATATGGAACCCGTGGAACTAAATGAAATCAAGATTTAGAAGGGAGGCCTGTTGGAGAAATGTATTGTTCACCCATGTGTTTCTCCATGGGAATCCCCTATGAACTTTACCAAGATAGAAGATCGGTAACATCAGTTATGTGTGGACTATCATAAGTTGAACAAGGTAGTAGTTAAGAAAAAATATCATTTGCCTTATGTGGATGACTGATTAGATAATCTAAAGGGGTAAAAGTTGTTTTGGAAGGTTGATATTGGGTCAGGTTATCATCAAATCAATGTTCAAGAGTGTGATATTCTAAAGAAATCCTTTAGGATCATGAGTAACAATTATGAATATATTGTGATCCCATTTAGTCTAATGAATGCTCCCACAATTATTATGTCCCTGATAAATAAGATATTTCATCAACATTTAGACACATTTATGGTAGTTTTTGTGGAATATATTTTGGTTCATTCAAAATCTAAGCATGAGATAGAGCACTATGTGACATTGAATTTGGAAATTTTTATAAGTGACCATTTGTATAGAAGCTTTTCAAAATGTAGTTTCTTGATTGAAAATGTGATGTTCTTGGCATTCAAAATTTCAAAGCATATATTTTCAATTGATTGAGGGAAGTTAAGTGCTATTTTTTTATTGAATGAACAATATAAAGACTTTGAGATAAGAAGATTCATTTTTCTTGCTGGATACTACCAATGGTTTATCAAGGATTTCCCTAAAATGGCATCATAGTTGACTAATCTTACCAGGAAGGCAGTAAAATTCATATGGGATGTGTAGTTTTACTCTTTTTTGATGAACTGAAATGACTCCTGATATTGGCTCCTATTATGATCTTTTTGAAGCATGGTAATGGGAACATGGTGGTTTGTGATTCTTCTAATGCTAAGATGGGATGTGGGCTTATGCATGGTGACCATGTGATAGCTTATGACTCTCATCAGATTCAACCACAGAAAAATAATTAACCCACTCATGAATTTGTTCTTCCTGAAATCACACAAACACTTAAATACTGGTTGCACTATATTTTTGGGGAATAGTTCACATTCTTTTGTGATCATAAGAGTGTGGGTTATATATTTTTTAAACAATAACTAAATCTATAATAGACACAATGGATATAATTTCTTTTGACCTTTGACATTCTGATCTCTTACATCCCACAAAATGGAATGTTTTTGTAGACCCTCATAGAAGTAATGTACCATCACAGGTTGTTCTGAAATCACGGGGGGAGATAAACCTTGTGGGTGTTTTCACTCACATTCAACTAGATGCCCTAATGGATGTTCCGAGCATGCTTCTAAATTTTTTTCATTTATCATCATCATTATTAGAGTCTATTTTTTAGATTCTACTATATGATGATGTTTTTAGGAGTCTTAATACAATTTTTATGGCGGGGAGGCTGTTTCAGAATGGCCTATTTCTTTATATGGTATGATTCACTTAGAGAAAAGGATTACCGTCCCAAAATATGTGAGGAGTTTTGTTTTTTTATTGTCATAGATCATTATGGTATGTTCATCCATGCATATAAAAGATGTATTATTATATGAGGTGGCTATTTGGTTCATTTGATATGAAGTAGGACAACACATAGTTTGTGCCTAACTATTACACCTGGAAACAGATAAAGGAAGGGAACTAGATACCTTTGGGTTTTCTTTAGCCTCTTCTAGTTCTAATCTAGATATTTGAAGTGGTGTCCATGTAATTTTTTTGTTTTATTTCTATGGAATCCTTGAGGGAAGAATGCTATCTGGGTTGTTATTAATTCGTTAATG
The DNA here is from genome assembly GCA_963277665.1 of Viscum album. Lineage (NCBI taxonomy): Eukaryota > Viridiplantae > Streptophyta > Magnoliopsida > Santalales > Viscaceae > Viscum > Viscum album. The sequence continues at coordinate 741,775,233 of OY728137.1, forward strand.
AAGTCGGATCATTTAATTTCGATAAAATACACCCCTTAAGTTGATGATCTGGGTAATCTCTATGTGCCAGATATTGTGAGGTTATATGGGATTCCTTCTATTGTTGTTTCAAATAGGGGTCTTAGATTTACCTTTAGGTTCTTTAGGAGCCTCCAAGTTCAAACATAAACTCAGATCAAGTTGTCTATAGCTTAGTATCCTCATACATATGGCCAAATAGAGTGAGTAATTCAGTTCCTAGAGGATATTCTCAGTGCATGTGTCTTGAATTTCAAAGGATATTTGGAAAACTTTCTGAGAATGGTTGATTTTTTACAATAATAGTTAGTATTCATCAATCATAATGCCTCCCATTGATGTGTTGTATGGTTGCTCATGTAATCACCCATTTGTTGGGATGATGTTGGTGAAGTATCATTAGTTGGACCATGTTTGGTTAAAGAGACCTCTGTGAAGATTCAAGATGTACATCAACATTTTATAACATCTCAGAGTTAATAGATATTATATAATAATCGACATCATCGACCTTTGGTGTTTTTTATAGGCGATTGGGTTTTTAAGACTTTCTCCTCTACTGAGTCACCCCCATCTTGTAAAATACGGAAAATTGTATCCAAGATATGTTGGACCATATGATTTCACTGATCTACTTAGATATGTTTCATATTAGTTAGTATTTATTGTTTAGTTGACATGTATTTATGACATTTTCCATTTATCTTAGCTTAGGAAGTATAACCTTGATCCTGCTGATGTTCTGATTTGGGATGAAATTGAACAAGAATAAACCTCTTCTATTCTGGAGAAACCAGTTATGATTGTTGAAAATCCAGATAAACTGTTGTGTGGGATGAATGTTACATTGGTCAAAGTTCTATAGAAAAAAAGGATTTTATTATCATGAGACATGGAAACATGAGTTGTTAATTAGGGAGAAGTGGCCTCATCCTTTTCATGGGATTTCATTTTTTACCTAACATCCCTAGGACGAAACTTATTTATGGTGGGGAGTTTGTAACATCCCTTTTACATTTGTATTTGGTACTATAATAACCTCAAAATTGTGTTTCCATATTTTTTATGGTAGGATACCTATAATGGTGAAGTCAGAGATTTATTGTAATTTAACTGATGATTAGTCATTTTTGTAGGCTAGAAAATGATTTCACACCATTTACATGGGTTACACACCATGTAATTGTAATTGGATAAATGTTGTGAGAGGAATCATGTTGTGAAATATTACATGTAATTAATGGTGGTCTCGCATTGCGACTTAATTAAATAAAATATTTTTAATATGAGGAAACATATTTTTCATCTTACATGTAAACTATGGATTTCAGGTTGAGTAAAAATACTACATGTCATGAAAGGGACCATGTCTAGTTTTAATAACGAATGATCAAAAATTTTTCATATAATCCTTCTCCAAAGCACTTTTATCTCGAACCAGCACTCATCCAATATTATTTTGGGATACTGCACTAAATATATTATGATTGGTTCGATGTTGTATCTCTATTGCGATTTCAGTTCATCAATTTGGGTATGACATCATTTTGTTTCTTAATTTCTTATGATCGCGGTAGTTCCCAATAATTTTTCTATTAGATCCATTTATCTGTGTTTTAAATAACTTCTTACCATATTCTAGATGGGTTTTGAGTTCTTTTTCCGGTGGTCATTTATTTGTTCATTTTGGTGCGGTGGACATATGATCTCGAGGTATGTGGTGTTTTCATTTTCTTTCGACCCTATTTTTTCTAAATTTTATCAATCGTACGATGTTTTTATTTAATTATAGGTCCTCCATTTTCATTATTGGGTTTAATCATTGGTAGATCCCTTTTCAGGCATGTGGGACATGAGTTTTTCGGTTGGTTGTTCCTTATCTAGCCTATGATAATGGAATTTTTTTTCTGAAAAAAATGATTTATAAAGAATAATTTCTAATATTGTATTATGTGGGTTGAAAATATTTTTCATGAAATTTTTTTTCTCCATAGTAATTGATAAATGGAATGGAAAAGGGGTATTTTCTAGCATTGAAATTATCTTTGAACTGGTTTTGAAATGGTTTTCATGTCACTGAAATGGATTTTGAGAAATAGCACATGGGTTACCTTGGATACCTTGGTTACCTAGGTGGGTAATGTTTCTTGTGGCCATCATCCATTATTTTGTGATTTTCAAGGACATTAGTCTTTGGTATTTCCTAATATCCATAGGACTGAGGTTCCTGGGGACCGATGCAGACATTTTTGGGGGGTTTACTGAAGGTTTATGCATTTAAATCCAATGCCCCTTGTTCTAGAAACTAGTTTGGAGCATGATTATTATTGTATGAGTAGACTTCATCCTATAAATTTAGTATTATTTTGTGTTGTGATACCTGCAATTCTATTTTGTATTACTTGTCTTTCTGAGTAATCCTTGAATTTCATGTTTCTACTTGTGAAAATGATATGGAAAATATGATTTGAAATTGATATAAAAGATTTTTTCTTAGAACTATATAAAAAGGGAAATGTTTCCCATGTTTTCTGTAAAACTTATATATTGCTTATCATTATATATTTTAACTTAAGATTATAATACAATAATTTTTAAACTGATACTTGAAATGGAAGACTATTGTGATCTTACAAAGTGTGTTATGTGACACCATGTTCACCTTTTCAGTGGTGTGTGTACCTTTGATTATTTTATTGTGTAGGGGATGGAAATGCACCATAGTGAGGCATTGAGGATCAGGTTTGGAATTTGGGTAGCTAGTGCTGAGATAATGGATGTTTCATATTCTACCATTTGGAGTAGTATTGTGGCTAGGGACTATTGTACTTGGACTTCTCCTTTAGTGTTTTAACTACATATTTTGTATTTTGTTTCAGATGTTTTCTATATTTATGGAAAATATATTTTTTTCCATTTATTATACCTTGTTGTTTATTACATATATTTCACGTATTTGATCAGTTTTGGTGAAATACTTCCCTTTGTTGTGTTTTTCGATGCCTGGGTTCTTCTCACTAGCAAATGGGGATTCGGAATCCCCGTCGGGTATATAACAGAATGGGCCATGTGTAAGGTTTGAGGGAAACCCTTGTTGGTTCATTACAATTTTATTTCATAGGTGGTATTTCCTCTTGATTCCTTATCTTGGTACATCTGTTAGACCGGAGATAGGATTTTTGGGATTGGAGTTGTATGTCGTGATAAGTGCATGGCCATTTCTTCTTATAACTAGACTCATGTTTTTAGGAGATGTTGTGGTTTGTGTCTCTATTTTTGTGTTTTTTTATAAATCTCAGTTTTTTCTTATGGGTTTTCTTATTTTAATTGATATATGTTCTTATCTCTGATCATTCATATGTTTCGATGTGCATCAGTATGCCTCCAAGACATCTTCCATGAGTTCCTCAAGAAGGTGCAGTTGATACTCTTCAAGGGATACACCTATAGTTCACAATATCATTGAGACAATCATATGGTTATTCTGTATTATTGATGAAGATGTATGAAATTTATATAATGCTATTTTTGAGATATAACCTAGAGATGGTGGAGGGAGAGATTGATCACGGGATTTCTTATACAAGAAGCAACCATTCTTTAAGGGAACGTAAAAAACTTGTGAGGTGGAGGACTGACTTGATAGGATCAATAAAATCATAATATTTCTTTATAAACCTATGAAGATTAGGGATAAGTCTACTACATTCAGACTCGTGGGTTCCGGTAAGCGATGGTGGGATTCTATGGTCCAACACGACAGACACGTGAACTTGGATTAAAAGGGTTTAAAAACTCTTTTCTTCGAGACATTTTTCCTAGATTCTGTAATGCTGGCCAAGTCTCTAGAAATATAATCTTTGATATTGGGAGAGCATTTGATGTTGGAATACACCAAATTTTTTTACTAAGATTATTCATTTTTTCCCAAAATAGGCGAGAATTAACAGTTGAAGGCTTAGAAGTACATGCATGGTTTGTGACTGGATAACAAATCATAGGTTTTTATGTCGAAAATTTCTACGAATGCAAATACAGTGGATATATCTATGATAGAAGAGGTGAATATAGAAGGAAATTATGTATTTACCACATCTTCACTACCATATAGAGACAAATTCATTGTCATGGATAAGAATAAAATAAAGTTATAGGATCATCACAGTAGTGGTGGAGGTGGGTCTTAGCAGCGAGCCACCTCTAAACCATCTATTGTAGCTGGAAATATTTCCTATAACTTTGTATCTATTTGGAAAAGGCTAACACACAAGGAGTTCTTTTCCTATGCCTATAAATACATAAAAATTTTTTAGACGTGTTGGTCACTTATAACCCATCTATCAGGATACAACTATTCCTCATTAAGGTAATGTTTAGTCAGCTCCAAATGCTACTACAGTGTAGTAAGAAGCTTTAATGGATATAGGGCTCCAACCATAATCCATAAAAGTGAATATTTTTGTCAAGTTATATGATTTTACTGTAGATGTTGATGTATTTATGGAAATAGTGATAGGTACTATCCTTATTTAATCGTCAGTATATATTTCGTTGTTCGATATTGGTTCCTCCCACTCCTCTATATCAACATGTTTATTTTATATTCTTAATCATTTAATTCCTCATATTTAGTTTACAATGGAGTTACAAAAACCTCATAGTATGAGGAATGTGAAGGGGTTCAAGTGTCCTTATTGTTCATTAACAATAGCAGATATAGAGTTAGTATTGTATTCTCTCATTCTTTATTTAGATCTGTTTGAAATAATCATCAGTATTGATTAAAATGTCTCTCATTGAGGTGAAGTTGATTCTTTTCATCGGTGTGTTTCATTTTATACTGCCTATGGGATCTCTTGTGTGTTTCATGGAGAATGGGATCTCTGATTGGGTCATGCAGGGCCTTCCCACCCAGAGCATAGTATTATGTTGTCTGCTGTTGTGTTCGATCATGATGACATCTCCTCTACCATTGATTTTCCCATTGTTTTTCAAGACATTCCTAATTTTTGCAAAGAAACTTTTTCCGATATTCCTTCACATTTATATCTAATCTCAATGATGGACCCACTTCTAGATATTTAGTTGAAATTGATACCTTCTTATCATATCACTCCAGTGGAACTAAAAGATCTCAAGATTCCATTTGATGGCCTATCCGAAAAATGTTTCGTTCCACCATTGAATTTCTCCTTGGGATTCCCCATGGTTATTTTTATTGGAAATAATATTGATATGTCTGGTTATAAGTGTAATATTAGATGTTTATCCAGATAATGGTTAAGAACAAATATCATATTCCTCATATTAATAATTTTTCCAATTAACAAAAGTGGGTAATGTGGTTTTCAATGATTCACCACCGGTTGTCTTATCATCAATTAAGTGTTCTAGAGTCTGATATACTGAAGGTGACCTATAGGAGAATGTATGAACATTATGAATATCTTATTATTCCTTTATTTCTATGTAACGATCCTATAGTTTCCATGGACATGATAAATCAGATATTCCATCAACATCTTGAAACCTTTTTGGTAGTTTTCATGGTGAATATTTCAGTTTATTCAAAATATGAGTGTGAACATGAGGACTATCTAATTATGGTTCTTGAAATTTTTTGAAATCGATAATTTAATAAAAAAAACTCAAAATTTATTTTTGGATTCATGATGTGATGTTCTTGTTAAACATAATTTTCAAGACTTGCATATTAGTTGATTGAGATATGGTAATGATTGTTTTGTAATGTAAGGAACATTGGATTGTCTTTGAGATAAGAAAATTCCTTATCCTTGCTACATACTACTAACGGTTTGTATTGGATTTCTCTAAATTGGAATTGCCTTTAACTACTCCTACCCAGAAGGTTGTGATATCAACTGGATAAGAAATGTTTTAGTATTCATTTGATGAATTGAAATTAATTCTGAAATCAACTCCTTTTCTAATGTTACCTAAACCTTGTAAGGGAAACGTCATGTTTTTAGTGATTCGAGTATGGTTATGGGGTTTGTACTTATGTAGGATGACCATGTGATTGATTATAGCTCTAACAAACTTCAGCCACATGAAAAGAATTACTCCACACATGATTTAGAACTTATCATAGTCTTGCATGCACATAATTATTAGTGGAACTATCTTTTTGGGTAAAATATCATGGTATGTTCTGATCATAAGGGTTTGAGTTATACCTTTTATTATAAATAAATAAATATAAGACATATATGATGATTAGAATACCATCATACATTTGACTTCGATATCACCTACACCATAAGAAAGGGAAATGATGTTGTAGATGATCTTAGCAGGCATGTTTTTTTTACCAGTGTTCAGTAATCATCATCTATGGTAGAGACTATTTTGTAAAGTCAGTTATAGGATTATGGGTATCAGAAGACTCGATAAATTTTTAATGGTGGGGATAATATTTCGTGTTGGTCTCTTTCTTCATATGGTATGCTTCACTGTAGTTAATGTATAGTCATCCCATCATTTATGATGAGTTTAGTCTTGTTTGATTTTCACAACTCTTCATGGGCAATTCATCCATGCACTATGAAAATGTATAGTGATATGAGGTGATGCTTCTAGTGGATGGGTGTGAGGGGTGACATCACGTAGTCTGTGTCTCTATGTTTCACCAACCAATAGATTATGGCATAGAACATGAATCCTTATGGAATTGTTTATCCTCATTCAGTGCTGATCTAAAAATGGGACGTGGTTTCCATGGATTTTATTATTTGATTACCACAAAATGCATAACAGAATAATACTATATTGGTGGTTATTGATTAGTTAATGAGGTCTAAACATTTCATTCTGATAGAATACACCACAAAAGGTGATGATCTAGGAAAGTTGTATGTGAAATAGATTATGAGGTTACATGGGTTTCCTTCTGCCATTTTTTCACATAGGGAACCTAGGGTTGCCTCTTGGTTCAAGAGGAGTAATCAAGGTGAAATGGGAACGTATATTAATTTGAATATAACTTACCATCCTCAAATACCTGGTCAAACTGAGCGAGTAATTTAGATATTGGAGGATACACTCTATGCATGTGTCTTGGATTTATGAGGATCATAGGATATGCATATGGGATAGGTTGACATTATTTTCAATAGATAATATCTGACGTCAATCAGAATGGCTCCCTTAGAGGTGTTTTATGGTCACCCATGTAGATCCACTATTCGTTGGGATATAGCGAGATACGTATCTGTAGTTGGACCATGTATGGTTCAATAGATGTCCATGAAGATTCACGATGTACATCAAAAAATAATAATAGTTCAGTGTCGACATAAATCATTTACAGTTCGGTGGTATCGATCCTTGGTGTTTTTTGTAGGTGATTCAATTTTCTTGAATATTTCTCCTCGGATGGGTCAGCATTACTTTAGAACATAGGGAAAGGGGGATTCAAGCTATTTTGGACCATTTGAGGTCATTGGATGGCTCAGACAAGTTTTTTTATCGATCTTTATTTCTAGTTCAGTTGATATGTATTTTTGATGATTTCCATATATCACATCGTAATAAGCATCACCCTGATCCGACACACATTGGGAGTTTGGAAGAATTTTAACTATAACAAGATGATTCGATTCTAGAAGAAACAGTTGAGATCATTGACTCTCAAGGTAATGTCTTGTGTGGGAAGTTGATTCCATTGGTCAGACTGCTATGGAATCAAGGATAAGAACTCATGAGACTTGAGAACGTGAGTTGTTGTTGAGGGAGTAGTGGAATATTCTTTTTCTAGGGATCTCATATTTCAAATTACTTTCTAGGGTGAAAAATTAGTTATGGTGGGAAATTCTTAACATCCTGTTATAGTTTTATCAGGTACACCTGATTCTTGCTCAAATTTACCCATGAGAAGAAGGTAGGACGGTCCTTGTAGTCTAGCTTTGGTTGTCGAATCCACAGAGACCTAAAAAGTAACTTATAGACAGGCGCATTCTAAGGACTATTTTTGGCTATGATGTGGCCAAATTGGGTTGATTTTAGATGGGCTTAAAGGATCACTAATAGATTAAAGTAAATTCAATTTAAAATAATGAGTTGATCCTAGGTTATCGCTCGGGATGGATTGGATGTATTTCCTTTTCAATGATTTCAATTTCTTATATATGAGATGGGTTCATTTAAGGAGATAAAACAAAATCATCACATAGTAGTTTAATTCCTACATCCCTTAATACTAATCACCTATACACTTGAAGGATCAAAGTTTTGAGCACTTCAAGGTAAAGGTTCATAATAGCACTTGAAGTGTGTGGCCTTAATTTCAACAAGGAAGATAGAGTTTAAAAATCATCAAATAAATATCTCAATTAATGAAATGATTATACATTAATGAGGTGATAAATAACATCCAATCCATCCCCTTTCTACTCCCTTGGATCAACCCATAAGTGGGTTATCCCTCCATTGATTCTATGGTTTCAATGGAAGTGGAAAGTAGACTCATGAGGGAGGACATGGAGAAGTAAAGGAAGCAACAAAAATAAAATGACCACTCCAACGTTGTGTGAATATTTTTCACAAGATTTGGTGTGAATAAATTCACACCTTGAGGAAACAGGATCAGAGAGAGATGTAGAACAATAGAATAAGAGGAGAAGAAGAACTATTATTAAGAAACTAAAGTGAATTGAACAACTTACAAGTGAAAGACAAATTTGAGACAACAAAATCGCAGCATAACATTACAATTGAAAAAATCATCCATGATTAAAAAATCCTTCACCACCACTTCCTTAAATAGGCATTTTGGGAGCCTTGGGTCGAGCCTCCAATAGTAAAAAGGATCCCACTTGAGTATGGTTGGCCTAGGGTGGTGGAAAGTAAGGGAGAGGAGACTTTTCCACCCTTGACCCGAGGTGGCAGCCAGCTTGCTTCCACCGAAAAGACTTGCTTGTAAGTACTTCAAGATGGCTGAATCAGAGTGGGCCATATAAAAATACAATGGAGCCCCAGATGTCTTGTAACCTCTTGTAAAAGTCGGGCCCATTTGGAGTTGTTTATTCCGATATATGATCATATTAGTGGGATGTTTTTCTGGGTCGCAGAATCTGGCCTAAAAGTTTATCTCTAAATTGGGCTACCTAAATGGACACCATGGATGCTGAATTAGAATTGGATCATGAAGTGTGATTTGTTCCTATATATTTCTTCTAGAATCCCAAGAAATATGGGATTAATTGGGCTTTTATGTTGGGCCCCACAGTCTCATCAGTGGGATGGTGTCTAATATTCCTTCTCCATAATTTCTTCCTTTCATTGAAAAATATCTCCATCATCCTCCATGAATTCTCCATTGATCCCTGAATAAAAAATGTTCATATTTAAGTGAATATAAACATCCAAAAATATCAAATTAATATATGTATAATTAGATTCCTTAGAATGAGATGAATCATTGGGTACTTTAAACGATGTTAAAAAATGTACCACATAATAGTGCATTTTAAGAAGGTATTACAATCATAATGTGAAATGATGTTCAAAGTGTAAAATGCACTAAAATGGTGTTTATGAATAATAAAGAACATGAATATTATATATATTACCAATGAATATTGGCCTCATTTAGTTGCTAATCACACCCCCCAACTTGAGTTTTGCTAGTCCCAAGCAAAATATATCTCAACAATATGAAATTCGAATTCCCTTTTCCAAAAACATTTTAATACACAATGATCACCAAAAAACCTTATACCAAACAATCATGAAACCCATCAAAATATTTTAATACAATAAAGATTCATAAGTAGATCCCAATCCCAATCCCATTCCTTTGTTCAAATTCATTGCCATATTTCATTCAATATCAATTAAGTATGAGGATGTGTTGTACATCACAATAGAAATGGGGGTTCATCTTTATTCAAGGGGGAAATTATGAAAGCCCTAGGTGGAATCACATTTCAATATTAAGATAAGTATTCGTTTTTTTGTATAATTTATTTTGTGTTTTTTTGTGTTTTTTTGTTTGTCAAATTTATCCATGGTAATTGAAGTTGTAGTCAAAAGAGTCAACCCCTGTAGAAAGACTTTTCCGATGAATCCCAGGCTCAAAGACTTTAGGAAACCAAGTGAATCCCACATACTAGGGAATCATCTTGAGTTAACTCAGTCAAAAACAAATTCAAATTACAAAAAATAGAGATAAAATTACTAACTTTGGGCCAGACCAATATGGAGTCACGATCCCCATGTGCCGAAAGCAATGCATTGGGTAATTTCATTGCTCTCAGCGCAAATTTTTTTATTTTTATTTTGAATACTCATAATAATCTAAAATGATCACCAAACCTATAATATTTATTTAGGGGACCCCATGAACTCAAACTAATACCCCACTATCCAAATAACGTGTATTGTGATTTTTTTATTTGGATGAAAATATAAACGATGAAATATCACATTGGATAGCCACACTTTCCAAAATCTATGCCCATGAAATTATACAAGGATTAAAATCAAAATCATGGAATGCTAAATTATTTGATATTCAGTTTCAAAGTGTGCAATGTGTATTACCATGTTCAAAGTTAAAGGAAATTTTCCTTCCATTTTCACAATTTTTTTTTCAAATCATTTATCATTTTTTTGAAACAAAAGAATTTTGTATTTTATCTCTCCCCATATTAAAATAACACGGCCCCCAGTTTTTAATGAAATGAAAATTTAGAAGGGGTAGAGGTAGAGAATGAAAGTTAGAAAAGGAAATTGAAAATGAGGGTCATGGAATAAAGTCACCAGGTGTTTGAATTTTAAATTCTTGCTGCTTCCTTTCAATCCTTTGATATCCATGTCACTTGCAGAGTTCCCTAGAAGAAAAAGGAAAAAAAACAAAACTATATATATATATATATATAATAATGTATGTAAAATATAAGTATATATATAAAAATTATAGAATAAGGAAACACAAGAAGTCGTAGGTCAGTGGTAAGTGCACTCCCCTGTCTCCCTTCGGTCTCGGGTTCGAATCCCTGCGGCTTTTCCAGTTATGACTGGGTTTTCCCCATGACCTACGATGTGGAATTTTTTATTATTATTATATTTTTTATTATTTTTTTGTATTTTTATTTTTTAACCTACAAACACATAAAAATAAAGTAAATTAAATGGATGATACATTGTCTTCTTTTTGAATTTCTGGGTAACGTATTACTCAAGGATCACACCACGTGACACAGATGAATATGGCGCTCCCCTTTCGTACCCATCCATACTCATTATAGAAGAACATGTAAACAGTTTATTTTTTTATTTAGAAATATCAAAATGTCTCATTAATCCTATTTAAAATATAATGTTGATTTAAACAATGAAATTATTGGAAACTTGAAAACCATGGGTTTCCTCCCATTCAGCTCTTTGTTTAACATCGCTAGCTCGACATGAACACCCTAACTTACCCAATACCAACTTTCAATGTTTTAAGGAACCCAAATTTATCCACTTACACTTTATTGAGATTTATTATTTGTTTAGAATTTGCGTCATGTAAAAACCTATGTTCTACAATGAGGGGGAAAATCCAAGGAATATCAGAAATGGTTGATCTAGTTTTTACTATAGTCTTGCCAAAGACATCAATGATCATTCCAACATTTTTGGTTTCATGATAAAAGTGAATTATAATTGAAGTGTCATGATTATATCCAATGAAGGGATTCATTAGCGGGGAGGGAAGGACAATAATTTTGGGCTCGGTTTGGATAGAACATTTAGACACAAGTTGATATTTTGAATCAAACTCAGTTTCATTTTCCAAATTTCTCAACAAAATTGGTTCCATTAGAATAGAAGATTCAACCACCAAATTGGAATGATCTGTTTCAGGAATGGGTATGGACTCAATGTTTGTGATTTCTCTAAATGGTTCAGTGATTAATGTTTTTGAAAAATCATAAATGGAGTTATATTCATGAGACTCAATCAATGATGTCAAATTTCTATCTTGTGAATACAAAAAATCAGTTTCTTCTTGATTTAAACACCCATAAAAAATTCAATTATCCTCCTCATCTTCCCCAAATCCAAAGGTTTTCTCTTCAGTAAATTCAAGAGAGGTTTGTGGGAAACTAGACTCTTCACATACGGTTATGGAAGGGATAGTTTTTGTAGGGATGGGTTCCTCGCAAGTTTTAATGCTTTGTAGTTCTAACCTCAATGATGAAACCTTAAAATTCATTATCTCCATTTTTTGACATAGTTTTTCAAGTAGTGGATGTGGGTTATTATGGATTAGGGGATGATCTGAATGGTCTATTCTAGGTGGATAATTAAGTTATTGGAATTGCACAGGAGGGTGTTCAGATTGGCTTTGTGGGGATTGAAACTCATTATATATTGAGATGTTTTGTGGATCATAGGGGTAAAAACAATGTGTTTCATTAAGTTGTTTATGATCCCACATGTAGAAATTAGGATGGTCATTGTACATCACACATGGGGTTGGGTGATCAAATTGGGGATAGGTTTCCCATGTTTAGACTTGTTCAAAATTGACTTACATAGAAGTGAGGGGTGAGAAAAGAGAAGTAGGATGAAAAAAAGGATGATAGTGTCTAATATAACTTATATAGGTCCCCGAAAACGGCGCAAAAATTTTATTCTCGCTCAAATTTACCCAAGAGAAGATGGTAGGACGGTTCTTGTAGTCTAGCTTGGGTTGTTGAATCCACATAGACCTAAGAAGTAACCTATAGACACGCACATTCTAAGGACTCTTTTTGGATATGAAGTGGGAAACATGGGTTGATTTTAGATGGGTTTAAAGGATCAATAACAGATTAAAGTAAATTCAATTTAAAATAATGAGTTGATCCTAGGTTATCACTTAGTGTGGATTGGACGTACTTCCTTTTCAATGATTTCAATTTCTTATATTTGAGATGGGTTCATTTAAGGAGATAAAAACACTTCATCACTTACTGGTTTAATTCCTACACCCTTTAATAATAATCACCTATACCCTTGAAGGATCAAAGTTTTGAGCACTTCAAGTTAAAGGTTCTTAATAGCACTTGAAGTGTGTGTCCTTAATTTCAACAAGGATGATGGAGTTTAAAAATAATCAAATAAAACTCTCAATTAAAGAAGTGATTATACATTAATGGGGTGATAAATAACATCCAATCCAGCCCATTTCTACTCCCTTGGATCAACCCATACGTGTCTTAGCCCTACATTGATTCTATGGTTTCAATGGAAGCGGAAAGTAGACTAATGAGGGAGGACATGGAGAAGAAAAGAAAACAACAAAAATAAAATGATCAATCCACCGTTGTGTGAATAATTCCACAATATTTGGTGTGAATAAATTCACACCTTGCGGCAAAGGTATCAAAGTGAAATGTAGAAAAACAGAATAAGAGGGGAAGAAGAACTTTTATTAAGAAACTAAAGTGAATTGAAAAACATACAAGTGAAAGAAAAATTTGAGACAACAAAATCATAGAATAACATTACAATTGAACAATGTATCCAAGATTAGAAACTCCATCACCACCATTGCCTTAAATTAGAATTTTGGGAGCCTTGGGTCGAGCCTCCAATAGTACAAATGATCCTACTTGAGTGTGGTAGGCCTCGGGTGGTGGAAAGTAAGGGAGAGGAGACTTTTCCACCCTTGACCCGAGGTCGCATCCAGCTTGCTTCCACCGAACAGACGTGCCTGTAAGTCCTTCTAGATGGAAGAATCATAGTGGGACATAGAAGAATCAAATAGAGCCCCGAATTTCTTATAACCTCCTGTAAAATTTGGGCCCATTTGGAGTTGTGGATTCCGAGATATGATCATATTAGTGGCCTGTTTTTCTGGGCCGCAGAATCTGGCCCAGAATTTTATCCCTTACTTGGGATGCCTAAATGGACACCATGGATGCAGAATTAGCATTGGATATTTAATAGTGATTTGTTCCTATACATTTCTTCTATCATCCCATGATATTTGGGATTAATTGGGCTAGTATGTGGGGCCCCACAGTCTCATCAATGGGATGGTGTCTAATCTGCCCTCTCCAGAATTGGTTCCTTTCATTGCCAAATATCTCCATTATCCTCCATGAATTCTCCATTGATCCCTAAATCAAACATGTTCATATTTAAGTTCAGATCAATTGACAAAAATATAAAATTAATATATGTTTAATTATATTCCTTAAAATCAGATGAATCATTGGGTACTTTAAATGATGTTCAAAAATGTACCACATAATAGTGCATTTTAAGAAGGTATTACAATCATAATGTAAAATGATGTTCAAAGTGTAAAATGCACTAAAATTGTGTTTATGAATAATAAAAAAACATGAATATTATATATATATAACCAATGAATATTAGCCTCATTTAGTGGATAATGACACCCCCCAACTTGAGTTTTGTTAGTCCCGAGAAAAATATATCTCAACAATTTGAAATTCAAATTCCCTTTCTCAAAAACATTTTAATACACAATGATCACCAAAAAACCTAATACCAAACAATAATGAAACCCATTAAAATATTTTAATACAAGATAGTTTCATAAGAAGATCCCAATCCCAATCCCATTCCTTTGTTCAAATTCATTACCATATTTCATCCAATATCAATTAAGTATGAGGATGTGTTGTGCTTCACAATAGACATGGGGGTTCATCTTTATTCAAGGGGGAAATTACGGGAGTGCCAGGTGGAATCACATTTCAATATTAAGATGAGTATTAATTTTTTTTGTATAATTGTTTTTTTTTGTTTTTTTTTTGTTTTCGCAATTTTTCCATGGAAATCGAAGTTTCACTCAAATCAGTCAACCCCTGTAGCGAGACTTTTCCAATGACTCTCAGGCTCAAAGACCTTAGTGCACCAAGTGAATCCCATATACTCAGGCATCATATCAAGTTAACTCCGTAAAAAAAATTCAAATTACCTTAAATAGAGATAAAATTACTAACTCTGGGCCAGAAAAGTATGGAGTCACGATCCCCAAGTGCCGAAAGCCACGCATTAGGGCATTTCATTGCTCTAAGTGCAATTTTTTTTTATTTTTTTTGAATACTCATATTAAAATAAAATGATCACCAAACCTATGATATTTATTTAGGGGACCCCATGAACTCAAACTACAACCCCACTATCCAAATGACATGCATTGTGATCTTTTTTTATTTGTATGAAAATATAAACGATGAAATATCACATTCGACAGTCACACATTCCAAAATATATGCTCACGAAATTATACAAGTATTAACATCAGATTTAGGGTATGCCAAATTATTTGATATTGAGTTTCAAAGTGTGCAATGTTTATTACCATGTTCAAAGTTAAAAGAATTTTTCCTTCCAGTTTCAATTTTTTTTTTCAAATCATTTATCTTTTTTTTTGACACAAAAGCATTTTTTATTTTATCTCCCCTACCAACATAAAATAACACTGTCCCCAGTGTTTAAAGAAAAGAAAATTTAGAAGGGGGTATAGGTAGATAATAAAAGTTCAAAAAGGAAATTGAAAATGAGGGTCATGGAATGATGTCACCTAGTGGTTGAAGTTGAAATTCTTTCTGCTTCCTTTCAATCCTTTGATATCCATGTCACTTGCAAAGATCCCTAGTAGAAAAAGGAAAAACAAAACAAAAAAAACAACAAAAACAATATATATATATTTATATAATAAAGGAAGTAAAATATAAGTATATGTATAAAAATTAAATAAATAGGAAGCACAATAAGCCGTAGGTCAGTTGTAAATGCGCGCCCCTGTCTCCCTTCGGTCCCAGGTTCGAATCCCCACAGCTTCGCCGGTTTTGACGGGGTTTCCCCCACGACCTACGATGTGGACTTTTTTTTATTATATTTATTTATTTATTTTTATTTTTATTTATTAAACCTACAAACACATAAAAATAAAGAAAATTAAACCAGTGATACATTGTATTTTTTTTTAAAATTTCTGGGTAAGGTATTACTCAAGGATCACACCACATGACACAGACGAATATGGCGCTCCCCTTTTATACCCATTCATACTCATTATAGAAGAACAGGTCAACAATTTATTTTTTTTTATTTCGAAATATAAAAATTTCTCATTATTCCTATTTAAAATATAAATTTGATTAAAATAATGAAGTTATTGGAAACATGAAAACCACGGGTTGCCTCCCATTCATCGCTTTGTTTAATGTCGGTAGCTCGACATGAACCCCCTAAAATACCCAATACCAACTTTCAACATTTTAAAGACCCCAAATTTCTCCACTTCCACTTTATTGAGATTGATTCTTTTCTTAGAATTTGTGTCATGTACAAACCTATGTTCTACAATGAGTGGGAAAATCCAAGGAATATCAGAAATGGATGATCTAGTTTCCATTATAGTCTTTCCAAAGACATAAATGATCATTCTAACATTTTTGGTTTCACGATAAGAGTGAATTCTAATTGAAATGTCATGATTATATTCTATTAAGGGATTCTTTAGCGGGGAGGGAAGGACAATAATTTTGGGTTCGATTTGGATAGGACATTTAGACACAAGTTGATATTTTGAATCCAACTCAGTTTCATTTTCCAAATTTCTCAACAAAATTGGTTCCTTTAGAATAGAAGAGTCAACCACAAAATTGGAAAGATCTGTTTCAAGATTGGGCATAGACTCATAGTTTTTGATTTCTCTAAATGGTTCAGTGATTTCTGTTTTTGAAAAATCATCAATGGAGTTATATTCATGAGACTCAATCCATGATGTCATGTTTCCCTCTTATGAATACAAAAAATCAGTTGCTTCTTGATTTAAACACCCATAAAAAATTCCATGATCCTCATCATCTTACCCAAATCCAAATGTTTTCTCTTCAATTAATTCATGAGATGATTGTGGGAAACTAGACACTTTACATGGGTTATGGAAGGGATATTTTGTGTTGGGATGGGTTCCTCATAAATTTTAATGTTTTGTAGTTCTAACCTCAATTCTGAAACCACAAAATTCATTGTCTCCATTTGTTGAAATAGTTTCCAAGTAATGGATGGGGATTAGTATCGATAAGGGGTTGATCCGAATGGTCTATTCTAGGTGGATAATTAAGTTGTTGGAATTGCACATGAGGGTGTTCAGATTGGCTTTGTGGGGATTGAAACTCGTTATATGTTGAGATGTTTTGTGGATCATAGGGGTAAAAAAATGTGGTTCATTAGGTTGTTTATGATCCCACATGTAGAAATTAGGATGGTCATTGGTCATCACACATGGGTTTGGGTGATCAAAGTGGGGATAGGTTTCCCGTGTTTGGACTTGTTCAAAATGGACTTCCATAGGAGTGAGGGGTGAGAAAAGAGAAGTAGGATAAAAAAAGATGATAGTGTCTGACATAACTTACTTAGCTCCTCATAAATGGCGCCAAAATTTGATTCTCGCTCAAATCTATCCAAGAGAAGAAGGTAGGACGATCCTTGTAGTCTAGCTTGGGTTGTCGAATCCACAGAGACCTAAAAAGTAACCTATAGACACGCACGTTCTAAGGACTGTTTTTGGATATTAAGTGGCCAACATGGGTTGATTTTAGATGGGTTTAAAGGATCACTAACATATTAATGTAAATTCAATTTATAATAATGAGTTGATCCTAGGTTATCGCTCAGGGTGGATTGGATGTATTTCCTTTTCAATGATTTCAATTTCATATATTTGAGATGGGTTCATTTAAAGAGATAAAACAACATCATCACTTACTAGTTTAATTCCTTAACCCTTTAATAGTAATCACATATACACTTTAAGTATCAAATATTTGATCACATCAAGGTAAAGGTTCTTAATAGCACTTGAAGTGTGTGGCCTTAATTTCAACAAGGACGATGGAGTTTAAAAATCATAAAATAAAAATCTCAATTAAAGAAGTGATTATACATTAATGGGGTGACAAATAACATCCCATATAGCCCCTTTCTACTCCATTAGGTCAACCAATAAGTCGGTTATCCCTCTGTTGGTTCTATGGTTTCAATGGAAGCAGAAAGTAGACTCATGAGGGAGGACATGGAGAAGTAATGGAAACAACAAAAATAAAATGATCACTCCACCGTTGTGTGAATAATTTCACAAGATTTGGTGTGAATAAATTAAAAACTTGAGGAAAAGGTATCAAAGTGAGATGTAGAACAACATAATAAGAGTATAAGAATATCTTTTATTAAGAAACTAAAGTGAATTGAACAACTTACAAGTGAAAGACAAATTTGAGACAACAAAATCGCAGCATAACATTACAATTGAACAAAGCATCCCAGATTAAAAACTCCTTCACCACCACTGCCTTAAATAGGAATTTTTTGAGCCTTGGGTCGAGCCTCCAACAGTACAAAAGATCCCACTTGAGTATGGTCGGCCTAGGGTGGTGGAAAGTAAGGGAGAGGAGACTTTTCCACCCTTGACCCGAGGTGGCAGCCAGCTTGCTTCCACCGAACAGACGCACCTGTAAGTCCCTCTAGATGGACGTATCAGAGTGGTCTATAGAATCATAAAATGGATTCCTGGATATCTTCTAAACTCCTGTAAAATTTGGGCCCATTAGGCGTTGTGGATTCTGAGATATGATCATATTAGTTGGATGTTTTTCTGGGATGCATAATCTGGCCCAGAATTTTATCTCTAACTTGGGACGCCTAAATGGACACCATGGATGCTGAATTAGCATTGTATCCTGCAGATTGATTTGTTCCTATAATATTCTTATAGAATCCCATGAAATTTTGGATTAATTAAACCTGTATGTTGTGCCCCACAGTCTCATCAGTGGGCTGGTGTCTAATCTTTGTTATCCAGAATTGCTTCCTTTAATTTCCAAATATCTCCATCATCCTCCATGAATTCTCCATTGATCCCTGAATCAAAGATTTTCATATTTAAGTGTAGATCAATTTCCTATAATATCAAATTAAAATATGTATAATTATATTCCTTAAAATCTGAATAATCATTGGGTACTTTAAATGATGTTCAAAAATGTACCACATAATAGTGCATTTTAATAAGGTATTACAATCATAATGTGAAATGATGTTCATAGTGTAAAATGCACTAAAATGGTGTTTATGAATAATAAATAACATGAATATTATATATATTACCAATTAATATTAGCCTCAGTTAGTGGATAATAAACACCCTTAACATAATTGTGGAATTCCCCTTCTTAGATATTGGGAGGATACCTGTAATGGTGGAGTTTGTGATCTATTGGACATTCAATAAGAACCAGTTTTTTTAGGTTACTAAATTATTTAATGTACTTTAAGTTGGTTACATGATTTGTAATTACCTTTAGATATAAGTGGTGAGATAAATCACATTGTGAAAGAGTACATGTCATGAATTGTGGTTTCACATCATTACATCTTTAAATAACTTATTTTTAATCTAATTCAACTGAATATTCAATTTACTTGTTCACCATGGATATCATACCATGTAACTATATTTCACATTTTTAAATGGTCTGCATCCAATTTATGAATGGTGGAGTGAATATTTTGTGTGGAATCCTTCTCCAAACCTCTTAGATCTTAAACTATAACTTATCCCAAGTGGTTTTGGAAGACCCCGATCTGTCTAGATCAATCCATTAGGTATTGGATATCTATTGTGACTGTGGTTAGTCTCTCTGGGTAAACCATCCTTCCATTTATTCATTTCATATGATCACAGTAGCACCCTACATTTAATGTATGAGATAAATTGATCTATGTTGTATGTGCATTCACATCTTCTTCTAGATCCATTCTGATGACTTTTTTCTGGAGGTCAATTTTTTTGTTAATTATAGTGTGGAAAACATCTATTCATGAGGTATGTATTCTTTTCCTTTTCTTATAAACCCATTTTTTAAAATTTTATCAATCTTAATATGTGGGGATTTTATTCTGGTGACTTTATTCGTGTTGTTGGTTTTTTTGTTGGTAGATAATATTAGAGGCGTGTACAACCTAAGTTTTGAGTTCAGTGGTTCTGTCTCTAGCCATTGATAATTGATCTTGTTGTTTATATTAAAAAATTAATTTATAATGAAATTTTATAATGATTTTTTTCTGTGTTAAAAAATAATCAATGAAAAATGGGTTTTCTCTAGTTATTGATAAATGGAATAGAAAATAGGTATTTTGGAAGCATTGAAATGAACGTGAAAATGGTTTTCAAATGGCTTTCAAAACATTGAAATGAATTGAGAATAATTGAAAATAGGTAACCTTGGGTACATATGTTAAAGGTGTATATTATGTCCATCAACCTTTATTGTGATTATCAAGGAGTTTTGTTTTGGGGCCTTCTTTTGTTCCTTATTCCTATTGTTCTAAAGGATCTATATTGACATTGTTGGGGGGTTGTTCATGAGGTATTCCTATTCATCAAATGCACATTGTTATAGAAATAGTTTTTTCTATTGATTATTGTTCTTAGAGTAGTCTACGTCCTCAACCTATGGTATTACTTTGTGTTCGGATACATGTGATTATATATTGTATTGAATGGAATTCAGTGTTATCCTTGATATGCATGTTTTTTCTTTTGAAAAATTATATGGTAAATGTGGTTTTAAATTTATATACTATATTTTATTTAAAACATTTGACAAATGGAAATGTATACCATGTTTTTTACAAATTTTTTATTTATTATAATTCCATTTTTTTACATTAAAAGAGCATACAAGAATTTTAATACAGGGACTTGAAAGGGAACTCTTTCATGGGATCCTACTGAGCCTATTAGCTCACACCCTTCACAGCTCTTCGGTGGTGGGTAGAACATTATTATTCTTATAGTGCAGGGAAATGCATGGAACTGTAGTTAGTAAATGAGGATCGTGTTAGTTGGTTAGGTAGCTAGTGGTGAGATAGTAGGAGTTTCCCATGCCATCGTTTGGAGTAGCAGTTTCATTGGGGTCCTTTTTATTTGGGCTTTTCCTTTTGATATTTCAGATACATTTTTTGTTGCTTGTTTATGTGTTTTTCATAGAGTTATGGAATATATATCATGTTTTTATATCATTATTCATTTTTTGTTTAGTATAAATATTCCATATGTTTGATACAGTAGGGAGAAATTGTTCCCCAAGTTGTGTTGTTTGATTCAAGGGATCTTATCACCATCCTGTAGGGATTAGAAACCCCATTTGTCTTTTTAATGGAAACTTTCATGTGTCGGGTATGTGGGAACCCCGTGTATATTAATTATAAGAAATGTATGGATTGGTGAGTTTCAGCTATAGATAACCTCGTTATGCATCGATGGGTAACATGATATAATAATATTGGACAACAAAAATGTGTTTCTCGTGTATATCAACCTATTGATTAAACATTAATGATATAAGGCTGTGTTGGTATAGTTTTCATGATGTAAGAGCTCATGGTATCCAATATTACAAATTTATTTCAGTATGAATGTAGTTATTTTTTCAAGGATATTATTTCATTGATGTTATAAATTGATGAGTTTTAAGACCCTTTTATTGATAAAATATCTTCTTATTTTAGTTATTTACCACTCCTTATAGTGGATTCCTTATTTACTCTTGAAATATTCTACTTCATTTGACCCATAAAAATAATTTTATCTCACCCTAAATTTGTTTACATTCCATATGATATAAAGAAAAATAATATCATTAAGGTTAAGGATATGTAACTTTTTCTATTTATATATTTTATATTATAATTTATACTATATAATAGAAACACTTCATTTTTCTGGTTCTCTAAAACTTTTCAAATGGATGGAATTTTAGTTTTCTATATCTTGTATCTATTCTAATATAATAAATTTGACACTGGAATAGAGTTATTCGAGTTTTGGTTATTACATGGAGTAGTGTAAATATTAATTAGATATATATTAATAACAAAAATGTAATATTGGAATTTTGATGAAGTTATAACTGGTCAAGGATCAACATTATCATTCAAAATCATATAGAATTTTATTTAATGTTTTGAACCCAAATATAAAAATTAATCTATATTGAACAAAAATAATCATTTTAAATGATTATAAATTATGTGTATTAAAGGTTTATAGAGATAAATATTATTTAAAAAAATATTATTAAGATAGTTATTGTTGTTTTATAGGATAACAGAGTGAGATAAAATATTCTAGAAAATATGTTTATTGATTTTCATCTAAAAGAACATTTATTTAGAATCATTTTATATTATTCTATAATTTACATTTATATAGTTTATAAGATATAAAATTATTTTTATATAATTATATATCATTTATTACGTATAATTAGAGGTTAATTTTCAAACCTTTTCTCAATTAATTTTTTTATAAAATGATACTCGTTTCATGAATCATGTTCCCTTTCTACTAATCGAATAGGGTTTTATTTTCATTGATATCACTAGTATTATTTATTCTACATTTTTCATTGAAATTAGATTGATTTCCTATACAATTCATTTAATTAAACCCATTTGATAAAATTTTTCTTCTTGGGGGATCATGTCCTATTTTAAAAATGATTTACTAGAACTAAATATTCAAAACAAAATAATTCAACCATTTTTCTTCCATGTCCATGTTTTACCAATCGAATGTGTATTATAAATTACAAATATATTTCATGTCAACACAACGTTGAGTTTCTCTTCACCTATTTTCAAAGTAATTTTCTATTATTTATTTTATGTTATAGGTTCTATAGAATATTTTTAATGTATTTTTAATTCTTTTATCATTATTATTTTTCAAGAAATGTTTTTCAATGAAATTATTGTTATAAATAATTTAAATAGTTTTTCAAAAATATTAATTTAAATTCATCATAAACTAATTTATTTTGTATGAAAAATTAATGATAACTCATTTTAACATATTCCACATGGGTTTTCCGATGATTTGAATGTATTTCATTGTTTTCTGTGAACATAGAATTCCTAAAACTTTTTCATTTTCAACGAGACTTCATATATATTCAATTAAGGGTTCAAAAAGAAATTTTTTTCTCATAGTTTAAAAGAATAATTATTTTTCAATATTTTTAAAGGAAAATGGATTTACATATTTTCCATGAAATACTCAGGTTGATTTAATGAATGATCTTTAACTGTTTCATATTGATGATAATGAATATTTTTATGATGATAAAATTTTTATTTTTTGATGATGTCCTATCAAACACTCTTTTACATATGTGTGATGATCTATCATTTTTTTTCTAATCCACCCACTTTTATATGAATGGATTTTTCAGATTAATTTCTTATGTGAATTCCCTATGTTCCATTACATTAATAGAAGTGTTTTCACTTAGATAACTATTTCATCAATTGATTGGGTAAATGTTTTTATAATCCTTATATAATTCTCACATATGTTTATATACCATAATATAAATCATTTTTACTATCTGTTATTTACTTAGAATAATGTTTAAATTCAACGAATACCCATTTATATTATATTAGTCATTATGAAATGATTATTTATGTAATTATGAGTAATTTATTAATATAATTAAATTTGGAAGATATGTAACTTATTTTTAATCCTTATGATCATTATGATATGATCATTAATTTTCATGTGGTAGAAAATTGTATAATCTTGTTCTACGAAAGGTGGACCAAGGATTATAGATCACTTAAATAAATCATTAAATGTTTTAATATAATGAAATATCATGGTGTGGTGGAAGTGGGCCTACACCACAATAGGAATTTAATTTTTTATAATAAAAATACTATATATTAATGAGGTTGGGATCCTTGGCATACAGTTATAATTTCATGCTAATATTTCCCCAACATTCCTATTATGTCATGTTAGAATGTCATGACCATTTTTAGTCCATGATATTAATATATCCCCTAATGATTCCATTTAATGAATATTAAAATAATTCTAATTATGATATAATGTTAAGACACGTGCCTCTCATGATATGATTTAATATTTTATTTACCCATATAGAGTAATCGAGTTCACCACTTCTTATGTTTCCCTATACCCATGTTACGAGTTAAATTATTATTTATAAAAACCCTAGAAGAGTAAAATTTGATGATTATCTATAGGAATTATCTGATACTCATTATGTATATATTATATTTTAATATAGTGGAAAAAATATTTCATGTGATGAGAAATACAGAATTCTGTGTTCTGTGTTTTCAACATAAGATCCAGGAGAAATGGTCCGATGGAACTACAAATTTTACTTTGTTAATCATACTAGTTGTATATAATTTTATTGATTCACACCTTTATTTTATCACATTATTCCATATTCAAACTAATAGGTAGTTGATGAATAACTTCTGGGTGTTCAAATACATGATAAGGAAATTTCATATTTTATTATGAGCATCACGGTTGACCGATGTTGATCATGTTAATTATCATATAAAAAAGTAATATAGAATCATTTTTTATAAAACCTTTCATGTCCTTGTTTTTAAGGACGTAATGTTCACCTCAGTGATTATTATAGATGAGTGATTTTACTATTTTCTAAACAAGTTTCATTTTAATATTTCTAACCATATCTTATTGTTGTCGATCTTGTTTTCGAATTCTCATAGTAGGAAGATTTCATATATAGATCATTGATGATATCCTAAATTGTTTTAGGAAATGGATGTATTTTCTTTCTATTATAAAAACACTTAGTACTCCATAATATTAATATATAGAGGATACTAGACATTGGGATAGTGGATCCTTTTATGGATATTGAGAACGATGTGACATAATCTTCATTTAAAAATTTATTACCTAATTTTAGATCAATATTCCATAAATCTCATAATATTTTTTACCCATTAACATTAATGTATTAGTGACATGATAAAATATATTTTAATATTAATTTTAGAAAATATATCTATGATTTTACAAAATTTTCTAAACACTTATTACCCTTCATAAATATATCCTACATAAAACATTTGAACATGACCAAGTGAATTTGAAACACAAGAAAGTTTGACCTCACACACCCAATAATGGTAAACATGGGCTATCTCAATTTATAACAACAAGTAATCATAAAATAATCATAACGGTGTGAGAACATGAAAAAAAATATGAATTAATAACCAGCATGTTATAGAAAATGAATCTCGATTCGGGGTTAACAGATTTTTTATAAAATAATGAACCAATTATAAGAGTGTGGAATCATAAATATTTAAAAATTTGATATGAGAAAATATCATAATCTTAAGACATATTTTTGTTACATATATATAAGAATATAAACTGTATCTTAGTGCTACCCGCCAAGCCATTCAATATTTTATATCCTTATATTATCTAATAGTGTGCCTTCTTAGGCTTTGGTTAAATACTTGTGTACCTTCTAGGTATTAAATAACTGCCAATGTATCCTATTAGGAATAAAATAATAACCACTATACCCTCCGGAGAATAGAATAATTACCTATATACCCTAAGAGATCAGGGGATATAAAACATTAGACACTTAATATGAATGTTATAATAGAACCACTAGTAACATAATTAAACCCATATATATATATATATATTCCAAAATATCGTAATCAAATTGACCATTTAATGTTTGATAAATTATCAAATATATATATGAAATGGGATTGATGAAAAAATTATGAAAATATAACTATAAAAATCCATCCAAATAAATTTAGTATGTTCTATCACAACATTATACACACATTGACACATATTAATCGAAAAACATATTTACATCGATAAAAAATTTTTTAAAGCCTTTGAATGATTCAATAAATTATAGAAAAAATAACTGTTTCTTTTTCTAACATTAATAAAAAAAATTTGAAAAAATGTTTTATAGGATATTCCTTTTAAACCCATAATAAATTTGTAAAGGAATATTCATTATGAGGAAATATCATGATGAAGGAAAAATCTATTCATATTATAGACATTTAAAAACGTTTTTCATGATTTTTCAATGAAAATAAAAAAATTTCCATTTGAATAATTGTAACATGGATCCTTCAAAATAGTTATAGAAAGTGTAATAGATACTAGATCAATAACATCATCAATCATTTATAATTTTTTTTTGAACTCAACTAAAATAAAATTAAAGAACATATATATAGAGGATAATTATTTTTAAAAATAAATAGAGATATGATGTCGTATTTTCATAAACAAATATTTTGATCCTTTTGAATACTTGAGAGGAGTAATGTTTAATGAATAATTCAAACCAGTATAAATTACTCTATGGTATGAAAATGGGTTTTTATTGTAGGATAAATAATATTCAATTCCCCATAATTAAGATTGAAACATAATAAATCTTAATAAATAGTTATATTTTTCCCCATTCCTTTAGTCTAGACATGACCTCTACATTATCTTACCACATTTATAATAAATTTAATCTTGTTAGAAAACTATAACAGATAAAAAATTTTACTCTATGTAATTCCATTTTAATTATAATTACACATTTATTATCAATTACTTCATAAAATAATTCATGTTTCAGATGTTATGTTCTACAAATGTACTATGTCTTAGTGATTTTGATATTTTGTCCTTTTTACTTATTAGGGAATCCAAAAAATTATCAATTATTGAATATTATAATTATTTATTTTAAATAAAAATGAAATAACTCTAGTAAGACAATTACATATTAATATGGTGTCCTCAATTGTACTACACATTAATATATAATTTGGTAATTATTTATTAATTAAAATACCTATAAAACATGTGAAGTATTGTCGGGAAGTTAATTATGTATACCATGTTAAGGATGTTGTACTCAATCAGTATAGTCCAGTAACGGGCTGAGGTTCCATTTTAAAGGCAATGCGAGTGGAACCATTATAAACACACATAACATTATAATAATATAAATTCACATTATTTGGGAGGTGACCAAAAATAATCCCATGGTTGATAATAATTTTTGGTAATGTTTATGTACACTCAGATAATAAAATTAATATAATGTTTTGGTGATATTAGAGACCTTACATCTTAGTTTAAGCCCTTTTAACCCATTTTATCAATTTCCATGATGAATTAACTTTTAACACGGTAAATATTAATTATGAATAAAAATAATATAATTATAAACCAAATTTCAATATTTTTACTCATAATATATGATCAATTTTAATAAAATCTATTTATATATTTGGTATTTCTTTAATAAGTATATATACAAAGAAATGGTGTAAAACCATTTTTAGATAAAATGTATCGTTAAGGAAAAAAATAATTTCTTCCTCATTACTTTCATGGTAACCGCAATTATATGAATGTTATTTGTTTTAATTAAATATATTTTCAAAATATGTAGTTTTAATTATTTATAAAAATTTTGAAAAACATAATTTATTAATAAAAAATACATTGTGAACAAAAAAAGGTTTCTAAAAACATATCATTTTACCTTCAATTGAAGTTATCATCATTTACAACCATCAGATATTCTGTTTATTAAAATACTGTTACATTTATATAATAATTAAAATATATTTCTATATGACTAACACTCTAAATAATATGAATTTTCTATTTGAGAATCATTTATAACAAACAATTATTTATAAAAACATTTTACATTAAACCACAAATTATTAGTGGCACCCCTTATCATTAAATCACTATATCATAAATGTATGTAATTGAAGGAATTGACTATTAATTCGTTTTTATGGATACTGAATTTTGATATCATTCCTAAAAATTATTAAATTTAAAAAAAATGACAATTTAATAATATATTTCAACACCGTTTCTCTAGAATTAATGGTATTCCATTAAGTGAATATGACCATTTTTTAAAATCCATCTATTATATCAAATTAAACTAAATATAAAATAATTTAATTAGTTTTTTACTTTATTAATGTATTTTTTTCACATATATATATATATATTTAATCATTATAACATATAAAACATTTCATAATTATTAATCATAAAAAATTTAAAAAATAAAATATTGAACCCCTATAATTAACTATACTATCAAAATTAATTTAAAATATTAAAAATAGTTGAGGATAATTAAATATAATTAAATCATTGAGTACCCATCTAGCATACTAATGTTTTTGGTTTTTTATGAAGAACATTGACTAGGTGAGTGGTCTTTTTCAGCACCACATTATCTCTTCCATCCAAAATCACCAACTGTTGTTCTTCTTAAGATGAATCAAACAATAGTTGTAAAGAATATATGCTTGTAACATGGGAGAGATCTAGTATGTACTTTCGCAAAAGAAATATGTGGAAGACACTGTGAAAATTATATAGGCTTAGTGGAATCACAAAATGATAATCCAGCATCCAAATATAATCAAGATTCTACTAAAGTCAAATATATATGGGGCTGAACATCCCGTTCTTTACAAATCTCCTTACATTGTTCGAGTGAGTTGATTATAGGAATACATTACCTCTAATGTTAACTTATAGATAATTTTATGCATTTTAATAAACACTTTTGAATCATATTATACTTCTTAGATGTGATGCTTCATTTTTATCACAACATATATCATTTCTCAACATTGAATGGATCCCAAAAAGTTTTCTTCTCCAAACTAATACCATTATATTAGATTTTATCACTTATTTCTATTGGGATTTTCGTATGGTTCCATATAAATTCCTTATTGAAAGCTATTATCACAATAAAAATTGACTATAATTATATATTAATCCCAATTACCTTTAACTTCTATATAATAAAATTATATAATATCTATAAGGGTTTTAGTTGTCCTCTTAAATAGAAAAATTTGTCTAAGAATTTAGTACATTTATTTTGGTCAACATCATAATTAATGTGTATTAAATACCAATCCATAACCTCTAGGATATTCAAAGATCTAGATCAGTTATAATTGAGATTTGAAATCCATACAAACTTATATTTTATTTAATGTATTTTCATTAATGTTGATCAGTGTATAAATTATCTCTAATATTAATGAATTTTGTTTTATTCATATAAAAATTGACTATAATAAAATTGAAAATATATCCTAATGATTTATTGGGGAGTTATATTATTAAATTCGATGTGATTTTTTAAAATTATAAAACATGTATGGGTGATTCTTCCATTATAATATATGAATTATAAAATTATGGATTGATTTTTTGATATATAATGAATTGAGATACACACTTTTATGTGTCACTATTAATGATTTATATAACGTCGTAGAACCTGAAATCCATGATTCAGTGTTAAAATGATAAACATTAAACTATAGGCCTTGAGACTAATAATTGTGACCCAAAATTTTGTTTTCCAAACCCTACAACATCAAAATAAAAACAACATCATTTACGTTATCAAAATTGTTTTTGGGTTAGTCTTTTATTGAATTCGGATAAACTCATACATAAACATTACCCATGTCAGTAAATGGAAATTTCTTTTACTTAACATAGATTTTCATATTTCACATTAAGTCATAATAATCATCCATTTGATGTCCCTTCCAAACATAATTCTTTAAATATAATAACATCATATCATGGGGAAAGGGAAACATAAGATGGGTGAGACCAAATTATCAATACGGATATAAAAAATTATTGATAATAATATTTTATTAGTGATAACTAGAAACAAATGAGGGTATAATGACATAATTAGTGTGAATTATAAAATCATTAATGAACTCATACCCATAAATATCTAGATATTCAAATATGAAAACATGGAAAATGAATGTATCTACAGAATCAATTATCATGGTCTTT
This sequence comes from Viscum album, assembly GCA_963277665.1. NCBI lineage: Eukaryota > Viridiplantae > Streptophyta > Magnoliopsida > Santalales > Viscaceae > Viscum > Viscum album. The sequence goes on from OY728137.1 coordinate 741,805,039, forward strand.
GTGGTATAAACATTGTTCAAATTAAATATTAATAACACATTACATGAATCAAAAATAAATGTTCATATCTTGGATGAATTTTCATCAAGAACCATGTTAAACCAATCCTAAAAATAACATAATCCCATTTAAATATATAGGAGAAACCCTCATGTAACTCCCTCTGTGATTCCTTTTAATAATATAAATATTACCAATTACATTGTAGTGATATCAAGGTGCAACCATTGTTCATGCAATAATAGTGTAACAACCCATGTTTTTTAAAATAAATTAAAATTAATGAAACACTATGTCTCTACATATTGACACATTGTTTTAAAGAGATAGATATAAACTATCCATTAAACATAATTTGTCCGCTTGTATGTATTGAATTTAAAAAAACTAACATCTAAAGTTGTGAACATTATATTATTTAGAGTCAGATAGATCCAAATTGATTTTTCGTGAATTGTAATGTACCATCATGAATAGTAATATTAATTGTAATATGAACCTTATAAATATTAAATTATATTATTATTTTACTCTCTTAAGGTTATAAGATAATGAGATCTTGATTAAATTTTCAAGGTGATATAAAATGAAATATAGTTTTAACATTTTAATTATTCAAATAAAATAAAATTTTATGTAAAATAATATTAATCATATTTATGAAATTATTTTTGAAAAATTGAGTCAACTTTTTAATTATACACATAAAAAATGGTTGTGGTCAATTTTTTATATTTTTCTAAAATTCATTGATTTTTTATGAATAATAAAATAGTAATTTATAGTATATATACATTATTAGTTAAATAAATTTTTTCTAGCATCATGAATAATGTATGAACACTTGGTTTGAACAAAAATATTCTCCTTATTATTATGGGTTACAAGAATAATTATTATTCAATGTCTTGACCAATAATATTAAACTAATGATTAAAATAAAGGATTACCACTCCTCTCCTCCACTATAAATACCACCCTCACCCCTCTTCCTCTCGCACTTATAATGATTATTGAATTTTCCAAATTCAAACAAAACGCTTCCCAATGATCATAATCAATTCTAGGAAATAATTCACCCCTTAAAATACCAATACCATATGCTTTAAAGAGGATCTCAAGAGAAGTGACCAAGATGTAAAATCCTCTATCATTTTGTTTTCTTTTATATTCAATTATTTTTATTTTCTAATACTCTCATCCAGTACAATAATTAAAGAGTCATAAAATATCTATAATCTTTTGTTTGATTGATTTTATTATGTTTATCGAAAAAATTCCTCAACATACCTCATCTTCTCCCCTCTTCGTCTAAAAATAAAAACACCATCTGTGATGTGTCGATTTACCGACAACGTGGACGATGTGTCTTTGATTTCCATTACTTACTTCAATGATGGTCATAAGACCATTTTAATGGTTTAAAAATATTATAATAGGTATTATATTTTCTCTCTTATATTATATAATTAACTTATATGACTAATATTAACGGGATATGATAAAAACATATAATTATTTTTGAAGAACTTCCAAAATGATTTAAACAAATATCACTAATGATTTATCTAATGATTCATCCTCATACCATATAACCAAAATTATTTGTAGAATAATTTAATATTATAGAAATATATTAATAGAATTTAATTCAACTTTTTTAGTTTACTTTCATTCAATAAGGAAATCCAGTACGAATCGACAATGGATATCATGTAAAGAAAGCACCAAAAAATGGGAGTAATAATATATTTTTAGTAAATGGGTCAAACGATGATATAAAAGGATTATATAAAGGGTAATATACAACATTATGCTTCATTAAAATATTTATAACACCCTTTTAACCATTATACTTGATGATTAAACAAGTTTTATGTTATACAAACCAAAGTTAAGGGAATTCTTTACACAATCTCTATTCTATGGGTTAACATTCTTCTTCATTTAATATATTGTACTAATAATATTTTTGTATTGAATTTTTTTTATATTATGTTTTTTTATATGGATTTATAGTTTATACACATATTAATTTCTTTTTATTTATTCTCATATCAATTATATTATATTTGTATGGGACTTCTCTTATAAAATCTTCTTCTAAACATCTTGTTTTACATAATTCAAAATGATTGTTTTTATGAAAGAATTATTGTTTTTGACTATGTTGTGGTTCTTGGAAATTGTTTGTGATTAATGTTGGGACTTATATCTCCCTCCAAATAATTGGGTATGTAAATTTTGTATGTTGTATGTATGGTTACTCAATGTTTAACAGTGACAGTAACACCATAAGGTAGTCGCGACGGATACGTTGTATGATAGATATGAGGGTTACAAATCAAAAGGAAGACATTCGGATTATGATATAAGTATGTAATGCCCCATGAATCCTTTATGTTTTTATATATTTTCTTTATTAACTTATATAAATATCATGTTTCACCAAGTAAATATATATGGGTGAGAAGTATCTCTGTTGGAAAATGATTTCATATATTTTGAAGTATTTAGGGAATAATGGTTTCATTATTTCTTTTTATATCCCATAATGAACTTTTTATTCCCGACCCATGTTATTAAATGGTTTTCATATGATATAAGGATGTTTAAGATAAATACAGAAAGTCATGTTAAATTTCATGAAATTTTTTCAAAGAAATCATGTTGTTATTTTGTGATTACAATTATATGTTTTTAAAGAAATGGATACTATTTCAATGGTACCCACATTGTATTCTTATGGGTTGATACGTATGATTTATGTCTGAAATTTATAAAAATAGAAACTAAAAAGTTCTTTGGGAATGAAAATATGTGAAATCTATTTGAAATCGCTTGAGTATGTAATGTTTAAGGGTGAGTCCTTATATTTGTTATTACAACAAGGTTTATAGAACATTAAGAGTTAGTATGGTGTTAGAAGAATTCTATAAATTATTTTTAACATATGTTTATGTTGAAAGGGTATAACATTTAAATATTACCATGTTTCATTATCTATGATATGTATGTTTAGAATGGTTTTTCATAGATTAAATTAGGAAACTGAAGGTGGAATGAACAGAGAGGATGATATTTCTTGGAATATGAAACCAGGAATGGTTGAAATTGGAACTGAGAAGTTATTGATAGAAATGGATCACCTGACACAGGTAATAAATGGTGGTGGAATCAGTGAAATAGAATAACTAGAGCTACAACAAAGAATCATGATAATAGTGGAACAGTTTATGAGGCAACACTACCCTTCATTCAATTGATCTTTTAACCTAGTAATAGTTGAAGGATGGATTAATCCCCTAGAATAGACATTCAATGTTATGGGATATTAAAATACTCAAAAGGTTAGTATTTCCATTTATCATATTGAAGTTTAATTTGATTAATGGAACTTAATGGTTAAGAATAATATGTCTAGAGAGGAGATTGAAGATTTAGAGTGGGATGAATTTCATAGTATTTTCCTTAAAAAAATTTCTTATGGTGGTTCGATTTAGGATGGAGAAGAAATTTCTTTAATTTAAGAATAAAAAATAATATTCATTGCATTTTTATAATGAAAACTTCATAGGGCTGACAATTTTTTAAGATAAACAGAGCCATGAATTGGTCACCCAAATCATGCCCATAAGAAATTTATTTTAAAAAATGGAGTGTTACAATACATTATTGAGGTGTAACTGACTGAACTGACAACAACCAGAGGAACACATAACTGACTGAACTAATGGCCTCACCTATCATAAACAGTACATGGCCAAATCAAAACATAAAACGATATAATAGTGCAGAGAGAACTTGATGTTCAAGATCTAGCACACCTGATTATTATGCCTCAAGAAAAATCCAAATTGCTTTAATCTTAAAGCGTCTCCTAGTACTATTTCATAGTTAAAATCTTCCATTTTCAAAGAATCATGGAATAACAACAGCAGACAACAATTCCAGATACCATGGAGAAGATTCTAAAGAAATTAAACCCATGCTTTGTCTCTGAAGTTGAAGTTATGATTCTTCTTGTATTCATCAACCATTCTTGTGTACATTCATTTTATGATTTCAAGTTATGTGTCTGTATAAATCTGATGATAACAATATTTTTTATGTGTTATTTCTTTTTGCTCCTCCATCTATGCAAAAAAACTGGTAACTCACATCATCATCCTCTCCAATCTAATATTAATTTCAATACATAGGATTTTTGTTCTACTCCTTCTCTTTATTAGAGATTTCAAAAAGATCAACTGGCTATTTGTGAATAGTGTGGTACAAGGCCCCATAAGGACTTCCAAACTAAAACTAGAAAGTGTCTTTTTTGTGGTAATTTTGGACATTTGGCCTGATATTGTAATGAAAATGATCAAATGATTAATCCTAATAAAAAATAGTTATGTGTTTTAAATGTGATGAGATGTGTCATTATCAAAATGTCTTCTCAATGAAATATCTGAATGATTAAAAGGAACAAAACTACAAGTAGAAAGGTGTCGTGAGATCCTTTCTGACTACATCAATAGATGTCAGACCACCCAATGAAGTGGTATCAGGTAATTTTTTTATTAACACATTTTTTCTAAAGGATTGTTTGATATGGGGTCTACACATTCCTTTATTTATGATAAATTTTATATTATATTAGAAATATCACTCTAGAAAATGATACTAAAACATAATGTTAAAGCACTAGGGGAAATGATAAAAAAATAATTTTAATAATATTTCCATTGTTTTCTGTGGAATGACATTACTTGTATACCATGTTGTTTTTTTCATAGAAGTGTTTAATGTCATTCTTGGTTTGGATTGGATTTATATGTATCATGCTAATATTGATTGTAGAAATAAAGTAGTTGTTTTTTTTAAAAAGAGTTTCATTTTTATTCAATAACTAAACCATAAAACTGATAACTTATCAGGAAGTTGAGAAACTATTGAATGATTGAATAGACTTTTATCTTTTATAAATTGCTGAAAATTAGGGAATTATTCAAATTAATGATATGTTAGTGGTAAATGAATATCATTATGTTTTTTTGATTAGTTACATAGTGTTATACATGATCGGGAATTTTAATTTACTATAGAATTAGTTTTGGATTCTAATCTAATTTCAAACCCTCTTTTTTGAAAGGATCCATTAGATCTTCTCGAAATAAAAAATGAGTTTCATGAGTTTCTTTATAAAGGCCTTCAGTCGTCCCAATAAATCACCATGGGGAGATCCTATTTTGTTTTTTAAAAATAAATACGGTTTTATGAGACATTTAATTGATTATAGAGCTTTGAATAACATTACTATTATGAATAATTATCATTTTCCCCACATAGATGACTTGTTTGATCACATCTAAGGAGATGAGTAATTTTCCATGTTGGACATGAGATCCAGGTACCAATAGCTGAATCTGAAAGAGGATGTAATTTCATATAAAACTATCCAAAATAGATATGGTCATTATGAATTTTTTTGTTACACCGTTTGGGATTACTAATGCCGCTATTGTATTCATGGATCTTATGAATATAAAATTTCATATATTTTTTGATAGGATTGTGGTTGTGTTTATTGATGAAATTATTGTTTATTCTATACGTAAATAGGAGTATAAAAAACATATAATTGTTTACAAACAATAAATGAAATGAAACTATATAGAGTATTCCTTATGTGATAATTTTGGTTTCAAAAAATTTCATTCCACTGTCACATTGTTTCTATAGGTGGAATAACTATTTGTCATACTAAAAAAATGTCATCGAAGAATGGCCAATTCCTACAAATATAACCATGATTCCTTATTTTATTTTCTTAGATGGCTATCAGAAGATGTTTTTTGACTACTGTATATGGTTATCTAGTTCGGTGACTAATTTAACTCGAATAGGAGTTAAATTCATCTTGGAAAAAGTATTTGATGAAGTTATTAGGAATTGAAAATATGATCGGTGAGTTCTCTAGTTCTGAAACTACTGTCTAGAAATGGAGAGTTTTTCATCTATAGTGATTCATCATTAAAAGGACATGGTCGTGTTCTAATGATTAATGATTAGGTAATTTGTTATGCTTCAAGACGATAGAAATATCATGAATCAAAATATTCCACACATGATTTGGAATTAGTATATGGGTTTTGTATTTAGAAATTTGGAGGCATCATTTATACAGTGCCAAATTTGATATATATAGTGACCCAAAATTTTTTAAGAATAAATTGACTCAAAAAGAATTGAACATGAGGTATAGAAGATAGATTTAATTGATAAAGGATTATGATTTCATTATCAATTTCCATTCTAGAAAAAAAAACACAATGGAAGATGCCTTGATTCGAAAAAACCATGCATAAGTAACTATGTCATGGATAGAGAAAGACCCATTGATTAATGAGTTAATGAATTTGGGCTTGGGAGTTGTTAGTGTATGAAATTCCATTATTTTTTATCAGGTTTCAGTGTAATTATTATAATTATGCATAAATAAGAAAGTGTATATGGAAGATGGGGAGTTACATAAAAAGTTATAATTGGATAAAATGGGTAATTTTCTAGAATTAAATAAAGATAAATATTGTGTTATATTATTTGGAAAGAGATTATGTGTGACTTGTGATTCTAATATGAAGAAATAATTGTTGTGTGAGGCTCATAGTTTCCGTTTTTTAGTTCATCATAGTTGCAAAAACATTTACAGAGACCATTGAAGTATTACTGGTGATATGGAACTAAAATAATTGTTGTAGATTTTACTATGAAATGATTGAAATGAAAACATGTTAAATCAGAGTGACAGTTACTAAAGGGGATGCTTCAGCCTTTACTAGTTAAAAAGAGGAAGTGAAAAAATATATCATTGGAATTCATTGTAGGAATATCAAATAATTCATGAGGTAACAATGCAATTTAGTTTATTATTGATCGACTGAATAAAGATACTCATTTCCATCCAATTTGAGATACTATCTCTGGATATCAGTATTCTCGACTATACCTCAATGATAATGTTAGGTTATATGGAGTTACATTTTCTATTGCATTTTACCATGATACCAGATTCACTTCTAGCATTTGTAAATCCCTTTAGAAATCATTGGCAACAAAATTAAATTTTAGAAAATCTTTTCATCCACAAAGAGAATGTTAGTTATAATGGATGATTCAGACATTCTAGATTATCATTCGAACTACATCAATGGATTAAAAGGGACGTTCAGATCAATATATTTTTTTAAATTAATTTTCTTATTATAAAATTTTTCATTCCAATTTACATATGGTACATTTTTAGGCATTATATGTGAAGTAATGTAGAAATCTAGGATTTCGAGATGAAGTAAGGGAATGGAAGTTGATGGGACCATAATTAGTAGAGGAAGTGGCTCATAAAATGAAGATGTTCTAGTAGCACATAAGGATGTCTAATAGAAAGAAATAAAGATATACAGATAATAGGAGGAAAGACTTTTACTTTTACGATGCTGATCACGTTTTTCTTTGAATTTCACCATAGAAATATTGTATTTATTTTAGTATGAAATAAAATTTGAGTGTACTATTCATTGGACTTTGTGAAATCCTGGAGAATGTTGGTCTTTTTCGTACCGAGTAGCTTTGTCTCTGAGTTTTTTTAGGTATATAATTTTTTTTCATGTTTTTATGTTTTGAAAGTATGGGCTAGATTCATCTAATGTATTGATCCAAGGAGTAGTTTAGATGGAAGAGAAATTTCATTATAATGAGAAACCTTTTTAAGTTGTTGATCAAGGAGAAAACAAATTGCAGAATAAGATATTCTATTGGGTAACGGTTTGTGGATAAACCACATAGTTGAATAAAAAATGAGGGAATTTGAAAATGACACGAGCTAAAGGTACCCTCAATTGTTAAATAAGTAAATAAAATTTTGAAGAATTAGTTTCATGTAGGTGGGAAGAATGTAACACCCACATTTTTTAAAAATAAATTGAAATGCATGATACACTATGTCTCTACATGGTGGAACTTTTTTTAAGGATATAGTTATAAACTAACAATTAAACATAATTTTTGTTGTTCTATGTTTTGAGTTTTTAAAAAATCTACAGATAAAATTAGGATTAGAAAGTTATTTAAATTTTTATAGAACCAACTTGCTTTTTAGTGAATAGTAACATACCTTTATGGATATTAATATGAATAGAAATATTACCCTTATAAATTGTAAAGAGTATTATTATCAGTTAAATACAATATTCATCGAATCATGGATGATTTAAAAACCCTTTTTTTAACTCCCATGCTAGGTTAACCTTTTTAGGACACATAAATCAGTTTTATTCATTTTATTGAGAACAAATTATTAAACTATTGATTATAATAATGGAAAAAACCTCCTCTACTCTACAATAAATACCTCCCTCACTCACCATCTTCCTCTCACAGCTCTCCGGCATTGTGAATTGATTAAATTCTACCCAAAATGCTTACCAAGGATCTTTCACAAGCCTATGTCTTGATGGTATCACAAATAGGCCTATTCCAAATGACTTAAAGAGTATCTCATTGAGAAGATACCAGGAGGTAATAATCCCCTTTCATTTTTTTATTTTCTTTTCAGTTCATTTTATTTTATTATACCATCTTCCCATCCAATTATACAAGATGCATGAACGATCGAGAATCTATATATGTTGGATGTTATCATGTTTATAAAAAAAATGAAATCAACTCTCCTTTTATCCTCTCCCTCATTCTCTAAAAATAAAAACATATTCTGTGATGTGTTGATTTACCCACATTGTGGTTTATTTGTTTTCAATTTCTTCTAATTATGTCCAAGCTAGTCATTAAACTATAAACATGGATAAAACATATTTTCAATTGTGTTTTATTACCTATATTATGTTATTTAATAAACTGACATGAATAATATTAAAATTATATGATGAAATAAGTTCACGATTATCAAAGAACCTCCTAAATGATCTAAATGGATATAACGAATGATTTATCTAATGATTAATCCTCATACTATATAATCAAAATGATTTATGGAAAAATTTAATAATATTGAAAAATTATTTTACCATCTCAATAAACTTATATTGTTTCTCTACCATTTTAAATGGAAATCCTTTACAATCTGACAATCAAAATCATGCAAATCACACACCCGAAATAATGGGTGTAACAAAATATTAATAATAAATAGGTCAAAAGATGTCATAAATGTTTGTATAAGGTGCTATAAACATTATTGTGATACTTTAAATTTTTAATAGCACAATTTTAAGCATTAAACGAGTTGTTTAAACCTTTTTAATGTCAGGTGAACGAGAGGTAAGGGAATTAATAACCCCATCTATATTCTTTGGGATAACCTTTCACTTCATTGATTTTATGGTAATAAGAAAATATGTCAAATGAATTTTGTTTATATTATGTTTTATTATGTTGATTTATAGTATATACACCCATTCTTATCAATTTATTGATTTTGATATCAATTATATGATATTTTTAAGGGATTCCTTTTATAAAATCCTCTTTTAAACTTCCAGTTTTAAAAAATTCCATAATATAGTTTTTATACGAGTGTTATTGTTTGATGATTATGTTATAGCTATTTGGAATTGTTTGTGATGATGTTTATGACCTATATCTCCCCCCAATTCATTGGGTACGTGTAAGTTTGAGGTCATCTGAATGGTTACTCCAAGTGTAATTATGATATTTACACCATAAGGAAGTCACAAGGGTTACATTTTAAGGTATGCATGAGGGTTACAAATCGTAAGGTACCCATGACGGATACAATAAAATTATTTAATTCACTATGATACCATTATGGTTTTAAAAAGTTTCCATAACATTTTAGGGAAATATCATGTTTCACAATGTAAATATATATTGGTTAGATGTAATTCTTAGTGAAAAAGATTTAATATGTTTATACGTTTTCATAGAATAATGGTTTATTTCATTCTTTTTATAACCCTTATTGAGATTTTTTTTCCTATTCCGTTTTTTTAAATATAATAGGTTATATGGACATTTAATATAAATAATTAAGTAAAGGTAAATATTATGATGATTTGTCAAAGAAATCATGTTGTTATTTTTGAGTTAAAAATTTTATGTTTTAGAAGAAATATTTTCTGTTTTAATGGTACCAACATTTTGTTCTTAGGGGTTGATATGTATGAGATATGTACTAAATTTCTAAAACTCTAAATTGAAATGTTCTTTGTGAATTTAAATTAGTGAAATAATGTATATAAAGTTAGACTATGTAATATTTGTGGATGGGTCCTTACAAATAGGCTCACCTGATGAAATCTAGACCACCCCATAATAGACGTTTTAACACGTTCACCCTTCCCTATCTGAATAGCCACATATTATAAGATATAATGTTCTAACTCATAATTATATGTTCTTACCAATAATTTTATTAGTTTCCATCATCAAAAAAATTAATAATGTGTAATGATCATCAATTTTATACTAAAATCATAAAATCAATCATTATTCTTGTCATAACTTGTTAACTCATTGAAATGAAATGGGATACATTTAAATCTCTTTGAAACATAACTATCCAATGTATATAAAATGATTTCCACACCAATATCTTTGAAATATTTTTTACTCATGGAATGGATATGGGTTCCATTAGAATCTCAATGAAACGAACATAATTTAACCAACTAAATAATTAAGATTGTATGAATAAAAAATATCCCCACTTGATCATAAGTGACAACATGGGTTGTTGATGATGATGAATGAAAGTTCCATTAAAATAAAATTAAATACATTTTGAGTAAGATAATGTTTTTTTAAATGAATATTTTAAAAAATAATAATTTTCAAAATATTGTGAATATACCTTCTTTAGAAAACAACCATGGAATCATATAATAAATTCATTAAAATTAATTGTACATATTACATGACTAAAATAAAATTTCTGATAAAAAAAATTAAAATATAAAACCTCATCAAAATAATTTTAACTAGAAATAATTTTTAGAAAAAAAAATTCTAAAATATTAAGAAAAATATTCTTTAAAACATAATTTAAAGAATTATAGGACGTATTAATGGAATGATGATTAGGATGACAGGTTATTATGTACATTTTTTATATAGAATTCCAAATTCATGGAAAAAAGAAATTAAAATTTAATTTTTCATAAAGTGAAAATTATATTTATTAAAAATATTTTTTAAAAATCATAAAATGTAAAATCCCGATATTTAAAAAGGGAAAACTATGTTCTATAGCATACAAGATATTCCATATGGAGTAAAACAAACAACAAAATATTATAATATATATTTAATTATTATAACCTATATTTTAGTATAGTGGGTATCAATATGAAATAAATAATTTATGAAATAAATTTATAGTTCATACTCAATATTAATGTATTGTTATGTTATTATAAAACAACAACATAATTTTTATTGAATTCATTTTGATCTTTAGAAAATATGATTACATAAAAATTGTTTTTATTTAATATCATGAATGAATATTATAAGTAATTTAATTATGTTTTAGAAAATAAATTTTGTTTTTTTTTTGTCAAAAATTGTTTCTATTTAAATCTTTTGAAAAATTACGAATTGTGAATAAATAGTGAGAAATAATTTATTTTCATGAAAACTGTATTTTATTTGAAAATATCTCCAAAAATAAATTATTTTCTCGATTATTTTTAAATATAAATTATATATATTACAATTAAAATAATATAACTATGTTAATATAAATTTATTTCTTTTCTTCAAAATATCTTTTTAAGGGATTTTTTTCTGAAAAAATATTTTTTTTATTTTTTATTTGTCATTAAATAAAATTCTAGATCTTCTATTTATATTAATTTTGAAAAATGGATTAAATATTTTGAATCAAGGGGAACTAAATTTAGTAAATAGGTCACTTTTATTTTTGAAAAATATGGAGAATAACTTTAGTATTTTTTGTTACCTCCTTAATGGGTAAATAAAAAATTTAATGGTAAAAATAAAATTTTATGGACTATAAAATTACCAAAACACAATACATAATTTTATTTGAAAAGTAATATTATTCCCTAAAAATCAATGTTTCAATTATGACACCATTTCTGGCCCATTGGATTTGATTATTACATTTAATTTTTTTTAATTAAATAAATGGAAAATATCTCAAATTTTTATTTTTAATATGTTTAATGTTTTTAACATTTTTTCATCGAAAATATAAATTCAACTAAAAAAATTAATTTTAAATTTATATTTTTTATCTTCATAATGATAATGTATCATTTTTTAGTTAATAGAAAAATTAAATTAAATTCTTATACAACACAAATGAAGAAATTATTTTATTAAATGGAATATCCTATAAAAGTTATTAAAAATTAAAAGAAATATAAATTTGAGAAAATTTATGTATGAAATGATTTTTATAGATTATGTTGACATGTTTGGTTTGTATTAAATTTTCTTTTAATAATACATTTTATTGATATTATTATCGTTAATGTATTGAATAGTACTTGAAATTGTCATTACAATTATATTAAAGTAATTAATATTATATTAAATGAGATAAAATTCCTAAAAGTATAAATTTCAAAAAATAATTTTTATAAGCACTTAAATTTTAAACATGGTTAATTTTTTGGTCTTTTAGAATTTTATTTTAATGGTATTGATACTCAAAAATTAAAAATCACTATTATCACAGTAAGAGGTAGAGGGGTTAAATAATGGGTAAAACCAAATGATATGGGATGAAACATAGTCAAATAATATCTATATTTTATTTTATGAGGTTATTTAGACACATAATCATATTATATACATGGTAAAAAATATGGTGTCAATTTGTTTATAATATTAATTTAAATTAATTTAATATTTTTAGAAATTCAAAGAGAGTCCCTCAACTCACATATAAAATGAAAACTCATCATCTCAATTATTAAAACATAAGAAAAATTCTTGGAAAATCTATGCAAAAATCCACCATTTTAATCCATTTCCATATTCTAAAGGTATTTTTTTCATAACAACATACTAAGTTGTCTTAACGCGTTAAGTAAAATGAATTTTCCATGGAAGATGATTTTTTAACAAATATATTATGTTTTATATCTTCTTCCACCTCCTTAGAAACATAATAATCCATGATAAATTAATAAATCCTATTCAATACATAAACTGAAATTTAATAATGTAATTCCTAAGACTTAAACCTATCACCGCATTCATCAAATGGGTAAATAATTGAATTTTTTTGTGTATAGAGGACCACAACCTCATAAACCTATTTAATTTGTTTTCGTTTACCATCATTTAGGACTAGATAAAATGATAATACTAATGTTTACATATGTTATTATTATTAAATATAAAATTTTGAAAAGATAATATATCATTTACTATTTTATCATTCCATACATAAAAATACGTCAACATCGTTCATGAGTCTGTGTGGACTCCCAACTCCGTAAAGTGATGTGATTCATCACCACATCAAATTTATGATATATATAATTATTTATAATACAATTATATTACAAAATTATGATCAATAGGTATAGTTTAAATGATAGGAATCTTCATTCAATAATTATCCTTAAAAAGTAAAAAATTTATTCATCCATATGTACAACATACAATCTCTATGATTGGAAGAATGATTTTTTCAAAACCATATTTAATTTTTGTTTTAAGAAGTATAATTAAATTATAAAAAAATATTTATATCATGAATATTATTCTTGATATTATGAAATAATTAACAATTTTACCACAGTCAACCGACCAAAATCATTTTGAAATTATGAGGGGAATAACATCACAACATTTGACCAAAAGATAAATTATTAAATAATTTTATATAACACGGTAATAAGGGTTATTTAGTTTATAATAAACATGAAATTTTTTCATATGTATGTATAAACTAACCAATGTTTATTATTTATGAAGGTGAATATTTTATGTGATGATTCAGACTCAAGGTTAGGTACTCTTCAAATCAAAAACAACATTTGAAATGTTTTAATATTTTATTTTTATAAATATTTCTCATTAATATACATGTTTTTAAAAATATTTCTAAATATTTATTTTTTCTAGAAAATTATTTTTTAATTAATTTCATATTTCTTTAGAAAAATATTCCTTTAAAGGTCTAAGGGAATATCATTTAAAAAAAATCATTCAATGCTCTTTTTAAAAATGTCAAACGATATTATTAATTATAATCTATATTACATGAGTGGGAATTCTTTCATTCATGAAACCATATTTCATTGATGTTTCATTTATATTATTACATGTTTACTTTCAAATAAAATGTTTTTATTTTATTTACAATTTATCATTTTAAAATAATTGTTTTCTTTTAAGGAATGTTCTTATGGTGTAGGAATGAATTTTTTTATCAATACCTTTTGGTGCATGAGAATTTTTTAATAATGATCAGTGGTTCTATTTTAGACCAAATATGACAGTGAAATGTTTTTCCCTCTAATAAATTTGGTATACTGAATGTTTACTATTATTGTTATTCTGTATGTAACTATGGTGGTTATATCAAAGTATAACTATGTTTTTTAATTGATGGTAGCCATGAGGGTTACATAATATGGTAGGTGTGAGGGTAACATCATAAGTTAGTATAATATGTAAATTATTCCCCTTGTTATGCATATGTAATATTATGCTTTCAATTCTACTAATAAAATTCATTTTTTTCACAAGTTAAGTAAATGATTTTATGCTCAATGGACAGTCTATGATACATCTTATGTGTGAAATGTAATGTGTTGTGAAAAATATTTTAATATGTTATTATGTTTCTAATGAAAACATTATGATTATGATTTCATACCTTAATTTATTTTAAAAAAAATTATACAGAAATAATTGTTACCAAAAGGTAATTTCTTGGGTTAGAAATAGATTATTTCAAGAATAAAGATTAGTTTTTAAAAAGTAAAATTTTATAAATATTTATGGACTAATACTTTCTTTCTTTCTTTTTAGGAATGTTACTGAATATTTTGTGTTTGTTACATGTTTTTAAATTCACTTCACGTGGTTAAAGTTATTGTATGTATAGTGACAATGCAAGGAATAAAACTATAAAGATATATCATGAAATAAAATTATGTTTTTTCAGACAAATATTTATAGGGAAAATGAATACTATGTATAATTGTACACATTTAATGTCTAGGAATAGTTTATGTTATTTTTCCCTAATACTCTAAATCATCAAGCCATTATATCCTTGGAATTTAATGAAACTGAATTATATTTCAAAAACACTAGTTTATGAAATGTTTATGACTGGGTCATTATAGTTTGTATTAGAAGAGGTTTTATAAAAATTTCAAGATTATGTTATCTTCATGTGATTTTACCATAAGAGTTTGGAATGCAATCATGGGTTTATAATTTTGAGGTTGATTATAACAAAAATGTGTTATGAACCCCTTTTGGATTTATGTTATTAAATTTTAGGGTGAATACTTAAATTTCTCGAGATGTTTATTTTCTAGGCTATTATGGCATATTAGATTTTGTGATGAAAATTGAATTTTGTGAGAAAACAATTTTTTTTTAAAAAATTTGTTTAATTTCAAATATATTAAGGCTAATTTTGATATTATTTGTCTTATTTCTATTATTGTTAATGGAATTAAAATTTTAAAAAAATTGATTACACACAAGATGGGAAACAACCCATCACATCCGGAAAGGCTGTAAGGATTGAATCAAATATTGAAGGGAGGCAAGGGAGAAATGCCTACCGATGGCCTACTTGAGGTCTATGTTAGTATAAGATTTCCATTATAGTTAATCTACCTGATGGATAATGGGTATCATGGTTTTTGTCACATATGATTCATCGATTATATAACTGTGGGATTTGAATGTTATTTGGTGATTATGCTGTTAATTTTATTTTGGATTTTGTTCCCTAATTTTGGAACCCTATATGATTATGTTTAATATAATACCATGAGATTTTTTTGAGGAATAAATGTTGAATTATATTTTGGAATCATACTGAATATTATTGTGGATTCATGGTAATTATGTTTATTTGTAGAAATGATTTCCATGTATTAGAGATTATATGATTAGGGATATAACATTTTGATATGATACATTATGATTCATTGATGTTATTTGGGGACAAATGGTAATTGTTTCTTGTAATACTATGTTATCAAATCAATTTGATTTTTGGGTTTTAATCATAGTCTTTAGTATTGTTTAGGATCATTAAGGGTAGTTATTTGTTAATTTATCTAAGTTGAAATTTGGGTATTACTATTGAATATTGGAGATTAAAATATGTGTTTCTTCATTTTATGTTTTATTCATTTTTTGGAATTATATTATCTTCATTTAACCAATTTAGTTTTGGTTAATGTAAAAATATTGTTGGAATATATTTTCATCCTTTGTGGAATTAGTGATCTATTGATATTTACTCCTAGTCTTCAAGTATGAAAAAATAATCTTATATAGTCATAATTTGGAGTAAATGATGAGGTTATAGTATAAATAGATTAAATTATGAAATAAATTTTTGAATTAGGCATATTTCTATATGTTTAATTCATGGTAGTAAAATAATTCTTGAAAACTATTAAAATGATTTTGAAATTAAAATGTTATTTTTTTCTTACCAATAAATAAATAACCTTCTAATTGATCAAAGAATTATAATTTTTTGATTCTTTAATTTATCATGGAAATTTTATATAGCACTATATATCTGTAATTAGGTGATATATTTTCTATTAAATGTCTATGTTTTCCTACATGGAATGATATTATGTGTTATCATAGGTTACATTGGTACTTCCATTTTCACTCTTATTAAGTGATTGATTTATTAATCCATCTTCCTATGTGGGATCTCAATAATAATATTTTGAAATCTCTAATATTCAATACAAATAAAACATTTGATATTTTTATTATGGAATTTCCAAAGGGAGGGTTGTATAAGGCCCCAGCCTTAAACCATTACATAATCATGAGCTAAGTCAAGAAATTAAAATTATTTCACATTGAGGATCACTTAATTTGTACTATATTAGATAATTAGGCCATATTTCAAAAATAAAAACTAAAATATTACAATGTATACAATTCTACTGACTATACATTTTTATAAATAAAAAAATGAAAACCATTAAAATGAAAAATTGTTTCTTTTCATGGTCAATCATTATATTTTTTCCCTTATTCTCATTATTGTATTTATTCTGCCTAAAATACTATTTAAAATAATTGAATACATGGGATGAGAACAAAAATCTCCTTAAGGGATTCAAAATGAAAGAAAAAAACTAATCTTGTGAAAACATGAAAACCTATAAATAAATTATCAAAATGCAATACATTTACCCCTTTAGAAGTTTTGAATAAATTCTGTTTAATGTAAGATTGTTTTATCAAATATTATAATCATTATATTACCATAAACCCAATTTATATTATATATAACACATGGAGGTATCTAGGTAAATGATTATACTTAAATGTAATAACCATGTGATCGTCTTCCATACATTTCACTGTTATAAAATGTAATATCCCCACGGTCAACTTACGTACCCAATAAATTAAAGGATATAAAATAACTAACCATCCCTATTTTTTCTTCTACTCACCCATCTTTTTTATCCTATAACCACCTTTCAAATGTCTATGTACAAATATATAATCATAACACAAAAAATATTTTAATTTTTTAATTTTTCAGAAAAACTTTTATTTGAAATAACAAGAAATTATTCAATGATATTGAAATAACCAATATATTTTCAAGAATATTATCAATAAGAAATACTTAAAAATGGAACATGGTGTTTCATTTCCTTTTAAAATCACGAAAGATTTTAGAGGAGTCCAAATTGAAAATAATTTCCACGATGACGTAGAAGTCATTGTCACCATATAAGGTAAAATACATTTCACTTGTTATTGGTAAAGAAAATCAAATACTCCAAATATTAAACATAAAAATATAAATTTAAAAAGTTATTTTTGTTAAATTAAATCTTATAGTGCCTATTTGTACTCTTCGTAAAAGATGGTGGTGAATAAGATCAAATCATTTCTCAATGAAAAGAGATTGAGATGATGTCCAATACCTCGAGTCATATTCATCACATACATTCTTTGTATTCTTGAATAATAAAAAGAGTTTAATTATTCCATATCATGAGAAAATTTTTATTTTTTATTATTCAATTTATATCACTAATTAACATTTTATAACAATTACATGATTGTATAAGGTCACATTGGATGTTTTGATGATATTCGGTACATGAGTCAAAATGATTTTGTTATTATACCTATATTGAAAGGTGGACATTATTCTATCATCCCCAGAATAATATTCATGAAATTATAATAAATTTTATACATCAATAGTCTATAAAATCCATTCTAGAAATAAGGATGTGAAAATGATCTATGTTACACTCCTGGAGACAGTAAGTCGTACATACGCAAGACTAACGTTTCCATTTTTAAATGATCAATATGGAAATAAGTTAATTACTATTTTATATATCTAGAAATATAATAATATAATTAAAATCATATTAAACATTTAAATATACTTATATATACCATACATGTTATGTGGAGGAAAATTGAATCACATCGATATGTAGAGGTTATAGTTGACAAGTACGCAAGAAAGACATTATCATTTTTATGTGAATTGAAAGCAAGAATGTAATTTATATATTATTTTATTATAATGATAAATCTATATTTATTACCATATATAAAAATTAATTCCATCATTATAAACTATCTTGAGTGATATTTATGGAAAACGAGTATATATGTTCTTGGTGGTTATAGTTCAATTGTACACACAAACGATTAATACTCTTCCACTTGATAGAAATAGAGATGGATTTATGTGATGATATTAACATAATGAAGACTTTTAATATTGAGGATACTTATGTTACTATTTTTTCACAGAGGAGGAATATTTGATGGAATTTGATGATGAAATAAAATATAAACACATAAATAAAAATGATACCTCTTCTTCAGGAAATCATATTTGATTAAAACCTAAAAATTTATATGGAGGGATTTATTATTCAACTAAGAAATATATTATGTGTGGAAGTATTATTTTAAATTATTTTGGTAGATATTTTACAAATAAAATTGGTTTTAATGTTTTAGGAAAGGATAAGTATTAGGTCCCTTTTATAATAGAGAGAGGGAACTCTTGGAATTCCTCAATGCATTAAATTAATATAAAAAACTTTTCTATTGGTAATTCATAAAAATTTAGTATTTAAGATAGGAATATAATTGGTAAAAATCCATTAATTAAATGATAATTATACTATTTTTATTTTTATTTAACTCCTTATATTTTTTTAACCCATATTTTGATATTTTAACACTTTTTGTGTAGTCATGTAATTTAAACCATGCGAGTTAATAAAATTTCAATAACAAACCAAAAGATCAATAAATTAGTAATTTTTAAAATTTTATGACATATCCCAATTAGATGAATTATTTTTATATTTTGATATGTTTTATATGATTTAATAATTTTTTATTTATTCAGAAACATCAATAAGGACAATTATAAAACTATTCATTAGTAGACTTTTTTAAAATATCAAAACAATAATACAAAATAGAATCAACTCATTTAGAAAATTAATTATATGTCAATTTAGTCTTTAAGATTTATTTATAACATTAAATATTTAATATTACATTTATTTAAAATATTTTTGACATCATTTATTTTATTTTTTTCATTAATTAAACAATTTAAAAATCATCATTATGTCACCAGTTTTTACATATATTATCTAAAAAATTTATAAATTAATTACCATGATGTGGATAATAATTTTATATTTCTATATATTTATATTTTAAAATAAACATTATAAAACCCCATATTAAAAATATCTTACTTTTTTAAACTGAAAGTGAGACAAACATGACTTATCATTGAATATAGTAATATAAATGTATTAATCATACCCAAGTGTGTTATAATGCTTAATATATAATATCAAGGATTAATTTGGTTGAAACACACTCATAAAATTAAATTTGGACAGGTTTTAGTGTAGTTTTATATTATTTACAATATTATTTTTCATTTAATTTTATTATTTATGCTTAACTACAGTAATAAAAAAAAGTTAAAAATGTATCTATTCATATTTTCCAAAAATAAATGTTATTGATTTATTATATTTTACTGAATATTGAGAATTTGGATTCTTATTTTAAAATATTTAATAAATATAAGTGCCTAAAAATAATTTATAATTAATCCTATTGATGTATCAAGAAAATACATTTTTAAAATAAAAAACATTCGAAAGTTCCTAATGTTTTTATATACAATATAATTTGGGAATTGATTCCAAATCCATACATTGGATTAACTGATAAAAACATTATTTATTTATAATTTAAAACACCTTGAATTTATAATTTAACTCTATAAATAAATTGAATGAAAAAACAATTTTAAACAAATATTTTTTATTCATTATTATTCGAAATATGAATAATCATAAAAAAATAACCAAAATACACCCATTGGAAATTTTGATATTTATTATTGAATAATTAAGTTTAATTTTTAGTATAAAAATAATAGATGTAAAATTTAAGATTTCATATTGTTTCTCCATCAAGAGATAGCAAAACTACCATTTAAAAATAGTATGTTATTTATTCTTAAAACTGAATTTATTATTATTTAGGCTAAAAACATATTATATGAATGTAAAAAAAATTAATAAAGATGTGTAAATGTAAAATAATTACTTCAATTAATTCTCTATGATACAACATTTAGGCGATATTTACCACTTAAAAGAATATTATTAAGAATATATTATTATATATGTATAAATCGGTCTTCAGTGTAGTGTGATATTTCAAAGAAACATATTATTCTGTTTTGGGTATTATATCAGACCTAAAAACCCTTTAAGGTAATATTTTCTTATAATTCAATCTTATCAATAAAATTGAAAAGTTATTATTCTATAATTACCTGGGATGTTAAATCCATCCACCGTTTTCAAAATTGCATCTATGCTATTTTATTCAATCATTAAATAAGTGGGGAAATTTTTCCCTCGTAGAATTTTCAGTGTCATGTGATTCTTCTTCAACCATATGGTTTTTTAGAAAAAAAACATTAACTTGAGGACTAAACTTATTCTTCAACACTTTCTCTCTTTGGGAAAGAACATGAAATGGTTGTTCCTCATAAGAATGATTATCTTCCAACTGAACTACATCCGGGCCCAAAACATGAGATGGATATGGAGTATAAATTTATTACACTGATAAATTAAAAGCATTGTGTACCTAGAATAAAATTGGTGGAAAATAAATAAAATAAGAAATTGATCAATCATTCTCTAGGATTTCAAAGGGTCCAATTAATCATGAACTGAACTTCACCTTCTTTATTAAATGCATAACACATTTCCAAAGAGAATAATTGAGAAATATATGATCAACTAACATAAAATAAATATGCTTCCTTCAATTATACATATATCTATTGGGCCTTCTCTATGGTTCCCTCAGGTTTCATTGAATCGACCAAAAATTATATTCCATATACTCTACCTAATATGGTCCCATTAACTTCATTCCCCGACATCATCCTAAAAAACTGATGTCTGACATCACATTCGATATAATGTCTCAATTTGTTCCATCTGTATACTACAATGAAATCATTTAATAAATGAAAACTCAACAAATTAATGTTTCTGGACCTAGATTCCTTACAAATCCATTGATCACTTATTATCATATCCTACATGGTCTGTATTGTCTGTTTTAACTTCACATTTTATTGAGGATGAAAAGGTAAACTAGAATTTAATTTATTATGTATTGACATCTAATGTCATTTAAAAAATATAAAAGTGAAACTAGGATAACGATTAGATACATTGGAGAGAGTAACACCACCTAACCTGACCATATCTTTAATATAAAAATGTAAAAATTTATCTAGAGAAAGAGTGACTCAAATAGAATTAAAAGGATAATATCTAGATAATTGATCATTAAAAACCCAGATCGAATTATTACCACAAAAATTCATTTGTAATCCCATTATGTAATCCATGTATATATTATTCCATTTCCACAATGGCACAGGAAAAGTATGAAGCATCCTCTTCAGTAACTTTTGTTCTTCATTACCCTAATGAAGAGACAACCACATCGCTATAAAGTCACAAATATCTCTTCTCATTCCATCCCACCAGTAATACTCATCAAGGACTCTATATGTCTTAGAGATGTCATATGAACTAAAATGGACAACTATGTAAATCATTTAACCACTCTTTCATAAACATTTAATCACAAGGAACACATATTCTCTTCTTAAATATAAAAAACAATCTTTATTAATGTTAAATTTAGAAACACACCCTTTTTACCAATTATAAATTTTTATGAAACTCACAGTCTTATTTGTCTTCTTGTTAAATTATTTATAATAAAGATGATTACACTATTAATTGAAAAAAATTGACATGTCATGAATTGTTAATATACAATAAAAAAATAAAATCATTAACCAAAGGGTCACATTCCCAATGCAACATTGTTAATGTTGTATTAGTTTTGTTACTCAATGAATCATTCACTTTGTTTTATTTAATAGGATGGTAATGAATCAAGAAATCATAATCCTTGATTAATTTCTTCTATCTATAATTTCTCATGTTGAGTTCATTCTAATTGAATATACACTTTAAAATTTTATGATCAATATATATTCCACACTTTATACCTTACAAATGATGCCTCACAATTTTTAATGAAAAATATAATATCAGTTAACTCCAAATCATGTGTTTGGTAATTTTACTCATGTGGTTTTAATAGATTTAAAGAATAACCAATTACATGATCATTATGTATTTGGAATCAACCAAGTCCATTTAATGAAGTAATATAGTAGATAAAAAATTAACCATTTTTTCATGGTTGGTCCAAAGCTAGAGCACTTACCAATCATTTATAGAATTCTTGAAAAAAATATTTTCATTATTTTGTCCACATAAAAATAACTTCCTATCATGTTAACATAGTTAGTGGACTAGAAATCTGAGAAATGTTTTCTGATAACTATTTATAAGAACCCAACAATACAATAAAACAATAAATCTGAATCATGTTGTTAGATATTGGCCATTCTTCATTTTCTTGTGTTTTAGAAGGGTCCGTAATTATTCCATTTTAGAAACAATATTTCTATGGAATAATAATGTTTTCATCAAAAATTAAATCTTAATAAATATTACATAATGTGATTTATTATTTTAAGGATTTAAAAACAGTCTTTATGTGACTTTCAAGATCCAAATGGATTTAAAATATAGCAAAATATCATTTATAAACTCAACCACAAACTGATCCAAAAACTGATGAATGGATACATTTATAATATTGATAAATATAATAGGATCATTAGATAACCCAAATGGAATGATTACAATATTATAATAACAATATTTCATTTAAAACATTGTCTTTGGATTTTCATCCACCTTCAACTTCACCTAATGGTACCTTGACCTAAAATTAGTCTTTGAAAAATACCGAGCTACCTAGATCTAATCAAACAAATCATTAATGTGAGGGAAATTATTCTTATTCAAAATATTTTTATTATTCATGGATGTATAAGAAATAAAAAGTCTCTTGATACCATATTCATTTTTCATAAGTAAAAATTGATAACACCATTGTGGATTTCTAGGTCAAATATATCATGTATCAAAAATTATTACAAAAGGGTTTTTGAATTCCACCTATTATACGTGAGCCATTTGATAAGTGGTATTGGAAATAGTGTTAGGATTAGGCACAAAATCATTAGTAAATTTAACTTCTCAATTAGTAAAAACACCAAGTAATTCATCACGAAATATATCTATAAATTCTTTACATACTAATATTTCAATAATCAAAACTCATTCTATCATTTCAAAAAAATGATCTTGATAACATTAACTACCATATATAATCTATCTCAAAAATTAGTGGTATGTTATCAAACTTATGAAATTATTTAATAAAATATTCTTGTAATTTCAATATATTGTAGAATGGTAATCTAATAGCAAATCCATACCCAAAATCATATCAAAATATACAATGGGATGTTGAATAGGACTGGAAGGAATGACCATCCGACCAACGACAATATGAATACATCTAAAAATCCTTGATTTTTAATACATCAACCTGATTGTTTTTACGAAAAGTTATATATCACATTTAGGAGGTTATATTTGTTATTTACATTCAAATCACATAGAAATGATTGAATGTTACAATCTAGAGTCAAAAAGTGTATTGGCGTGTTTTGAAGAAAACTGTAACACAGTGGTCACAACATCATTTGATGACACAATATAAACCGTAGTAGTAGGAAATGAATTTTTCACACCCTTTTTCTTTCTATCTTTTAGGTTTTCACCCTGGGTAATCAATTATGGGCACAAATTGGAATAATTCCCAAACTCAGGGAAACAAAAACATCATAACTGTGGTTTTTTATTTCTTTTTAAATCATCTTACATGTAGTAACCAACAATATATGAAATAATACCACATCAGAAGCACTTTTAACACATCGAAATACATTCATTTGGGTTTTTTACACACTTCTCACAATATATAAATATTGGTTTCTTACCAACAAACATAATTGATTACTTTTTACCCATTGCAAACAAACTGGACCTCACATTTTTCTTTTTGTCATGGAATACATGATCATCAAAAAACTCTTTTCCAAACAACTCACCACATCTATAAAGCTCTTCATAACTATTATACTCACAGTAATCAAATTATATAAAATATTTTTTTATTCAATCCTAATTAAAACAAATTTATCTTACTATCTTGGTCCTAGGTAAGATTTGGGACATATTTTTTAAAACAGTTGAAATTTTATTAATAAGAAGCCACCAAATCATCTTCCTTGTCTCAATTCCAAGAATTTGTTTTCCATAAAAAGTAAAATATACATAAGAATATATTCCTATTGAAAGATTTTCTTATATTCATCACTTATAGTGTAAACGATATCTTCCCCTCATTTGATATTTTTAACTATTGACCACCACTTTTCAACGTCCCCATCAAAATGGAAAATTGAAAGAGTTTCATTTTAGCACTTCAAAATACCCATGATGTAAAATATATTTTCAAGGGATCAAATTAATACTTTTTCTAGAATAGGTTTAGATGATCCTCTAAATTATGGGGGATATTTTCTCATAAAATTCTCCACTTTTTTCTTGTTCATATTTGGTTGATTAGGTATCTATCTTGCATAGAGACCACCACCATTTATCACCTGATTCAACTAATCTGTCATAGTAACGAACTCATCGGTTCTAATTTTGATCATCTCAGAATGTTGACTCATATGGAATGATTCTTTTTAGATTCTTCCCACTATTTCTTCCCCCTTTTGTCTATGGAGAACCATTAAAAACAGACATAATTTAGACAAATCCACAAAAAGATCTCCAACTGATATCATATATTATCATGAAACTAATATAAAACCATTCATGGGTATGTTATTAATATTAACCTAACATATAACATTTTCTAAACTAACCATTCATATAAACTCTATTTCCCTGGCCATAGAAAATTACATAATATTTAGTTAAGATAATAATTTCACTTTAATCCACATTGTTGTTTTTTGAGATTATATTTAGATGAAATTAGTCCATACACCATAAATAAAAACTAAAATATTAATATTTTTACACTTCTACACACTAAGCACTGCATTCACAAAATAAGTATTTTAAAATGAATCATGGATTCTCTTCATGTTCAATTGTCATAATTTTCCCTCGACACTATCCTTGAAAATCTTCTCTATTAAATCCTTTTAAAAACAATTTAATCCTTTGGATGAGAATAAAATTTTTAGTAAGGAATACACAAATATGGAAAACTATTAGTATTGTGAATACGAGAAAACCAATGTTTACATTATCATAGTGTAATGCTTTTCACCCTTAAGTAGTAAATAAATTCTTTTGAAAGTAATATCATTTCTTACTATTTTTGTAATAAAAATATTACCATACAAATAATATAAATAATATATAACACATAAAGGTAACATGGACCCTAATTATAAATAAATGGAATAACTACTTGGTCGGCTTCCATACATATCACTCTCAAAAAAGGTAATAACCATACATTCGACTAACATACCCAATGCATTGGAGGTTTTAATGTAACTACCAATCCTTTGATTACCACAAAACCACCATACATGGTTTATTAGATATCATCAAATTTCCAAGTACCATTATATAATCATTATTTTGTTGTTCCTTGAAATGTGTATTATTGTTTTAAGAATCACTTCTTCCAGGCAGTTTCCATGGGATTTATTTGTGGAACTTGAAACTTCCAATAGTTCTTTATCCAAAAGGGACCTGCTTTACAAAGGAAAGAATTTGATAAGTTTGAACATGGTGATACTTATGAACGTGCATTGGTCAAGTGGATGGGAGTTTGGACTCATCACACCCTGTTTGGGGGAATTATTGTCTACTCAGGGGATCTCTTTATAATTTTAGATATTTTTGTGAATAATAATCAATTCCCCAAGTATTTCATAAGTATCCCTTATAATTTGTAATCACTTACTAAAATGTGTAAAATATATAATCATCTGTATGCATTCACAGTTTTTCATTAATAGAGATATCAGCATGTATTCGAGGTTCTCCATTAATGGTATCCTCTAATATAGTTTTTCAAGATTTATTTGGTCATCATTGTGATGATACTGGTTTTAAAGCCACTCAGTGAGGCTCCCTAGAATTTATTATCAACCAGGGAGATGAAGGTTTGGACTTATCTTGGGAATGTGCCCAAAAATGGGATACCTACATATCATTGTGAATTGAATCAGAACCCCTGTAGTTTGGTGCCACTAAATGGGAAACATCATACCTTCTAAGTTCATCTGATAAGGACATGGACAAATAGTTTGACGTCATATGGTATGGACATATAAACGAAAATTTCTTAGTCCAAATTTAATATCGGAATTATACAGAAGTAGCCCAATGAACATAGAAAGGATATAGGTTTCCAGGTAGAATCAGACCCTATTGGGAATATTGACCAAGAACAATATGGTTGATTTATGGTATTGGGTTCGATTCTCAAAGAGTCTTCCTATGTATCCCATATATATGAGAATCAAATCCCACATAGTTAGATAGGTCTCGTAGGAGAGTATAGTCATTTGAGTGAAATGTGTTTGGGATTACTTCTTGAAAAGGATTCCTTCATTATTTGAGGGTTTAATTTTGGGATTCATCCTAAAAAGGATGACACGATTGAGGGAATTAGGTTTAGATTCCTGAAGTGGATTTCCAGTGATCTTAGGCTCTGATAAGGCTTTTTACATATCCTAATTATGGTGGGAATTAGATTTCTCGTTGTTCATTAAATTGTGAAAATGTTGTGACCATGAAAAATATCTATGCCAACGTTAGTCATGCTCAATGTGAGAAACTAGAGGATGTCAAAGATTCAATAAAGGAACATTCAAAATTTTCCTCCTCGGCTGGTGGAAGAGGGGTAGGAAATGAACCATACCTATAATCTATTTATAATGGACATTGGTCTAATGTAAGGAGGAAGTGATTAAGGTTATGGGAATACACTAGGATGACTGTCTATGGTGAAAAATCTCAATGAGAGAGGGAAAGGGTAACAAGACTCTATGTACCCATATACACACTGATATTTGGCAGTGAAAAATAAAGGAGGAGCGGTGATGATACCTCCTGCCAAAAAAGCAATGGTCATGCACTAGGATGGTTAACCTATTGAGGATCAGTTGGGGCTTACTCCTAAGTAAGATTCCCATTTGAGATTTGGTTGGGGCTTACACCTAAGGAGGATTTCCATTTGAGATTTAATGGGGCTTACTCTTATGTAGGATGCCCATATGAGGTTGCATGGGGATTACTCTTAAGGAGGATCCCCATTTCAGGTTGCATTGGGCTTAATCTTTAGGAGGATTCCCATTTGAGGTTTAATCAGGAATAAGAGTAAGGTTATGTGGTTTGATGAGTCTCTTGTGGAGTGTATCGACTTAAGGTACTCAAGGAATCCATAAGGAGAGCCCAAACTCGTAACATGTGAAAATAACCAAGAAGGGTATGTTGAATCAAGGCACTCTAGTGAGTGTGGAGGATTAGCACAAACCATGGTATTTCAATGTTGGAATTTGTGATACATAAAGGGCTCACAGGAAAATTTCGTTGACCGGATCCGAGAAGTTCGTGGTGCGATTATCCATTTTTCATGGGGGTCAGTGCAGGGGCATAGCCCCTGCAGTATGGACTAGCAGGGCCAAGTAGGGGTTCCGACATGGTGGCTCACAAAGGTGAAACATGTAGCTCCCCTGCGTAGGTACTCTGCCCTGGAGCGGCACACAAGTACTCCACGTAGGTGCTCTACATAGGTTCTCCATGCATGTGTGTTGCGCAGGTGCATCACTCATGTGCTCTGTGTAGATGCATGTGTTATAGAACATGCTTGGACATTGAGCCACGTTTCCCC
The DNA here is from genome assembly GCA_963277665.1 of Viscum album. Lineage (NCBI taxonomy): Eukaryota > Viridiplantae > Streptophyta > Magnoliopsida > Santalales > Viscaceae > Viscum > Viscum album. The sequence goes on from OY728137.1 coordinate 741,833,761, forward strand.
ATTTACTACTCTCTTCTATCATGTTTTGGTGATCTAAGTGAGAAAATTTGTGGGATCTTGGTTAAATATCTATGCAATTGGTGTTATGGGACTTCTTTCATCATTTTATGTCTCTCAAATGGGGAGCCCAAGGTTACTAATTATAGGCATGTAGGGACCTGGCCGAATAGAGGTTGTCTGTGCAGGTCATCCGAATAATTCCATCGCATAATTCTTCTACATAAGGTTATTTAAAAATTCATGTTGCATAGGTCCTCCGTGTAGGTCCTCCGCGTTGGTTCTATGCGCTAGTCTTCCACGTAGGTCCGTTTTTAAAATTTATTTGTCTTCTGAGTGGCATAAATTTTGATTGGTATGTCCATTTAGACTATGTGGCCAATCAAATTGATGCTCTAAAATAGCTCTACACATATTGATATGTTATACACACCAAGATTTGATAGAATAAACTCGAAAATTGAATTTTTCTTCATCAACACCTTTTTATCATCGATAATGGAAAACCACATCCTACTTCTGGGGGGGGGGATCGTTCCACTTATCCATCAGTATGGAGTAACATTTTGGCACATAGAAATCCTTTCGCATCCTCTTTATTCATGTTGAAAACATCTTTAGTCATGCTTGAAATTGTTGGTCTATTTTATTATCATAACTTCACTATATAGAGAAGTGTATGAAACACATTTCATGGTGTCTAAAATCATAAAACATAAAAGATTTAATTTTCACCATTTAAATCTTAAAATTTCATTTTCAATAAAAAAAAAATCATTTCGAGATATTTAAATAATCAATCAAATTTCTAAACCATTTTTTATCACAAATTTGGGAAAAGTGAAATAGGGGTATCATTTCCTTTAAAAAGGTGGATGCTTTTATATGAATCCAAATTGAAAATAATTAGCAAGATGATGTAGAAGTCATTTTCACCGTATATGTTAAAAAACATTCTTTTTTACATTAGTAATGACTCTCAAGTGAGCCTTATATAAAGTATAAAAATAAATATTTTCTAAAACATTTGAACGAAATGAAATTTCAAATAGGTTCTTTATTCCCCTAAAAAATAAGGTTGTGTATAATATCAAGATATACCCTAATGAAATTGGATTGAGACGAATAACCTAACCTTGAGACAGATTCATCATGTATGTTTTTTAACTTCCCAAATAATAATCATAGGATAATTATTTACTTTTTTAGAACCATTTTCATGTTTATTAGTCCTTTCATATCTTTTATTATCATGTTATAAAAATTATTTGTTTATATATTTTCACATCATTTATTTTGATGATATTCAGTATAAGAGTCAATATAGATTTGGTATGATGTATATATCCCAAAGTGTCCATTATTCCATCACCTCCAAAATAATATTCATGAAATTATATTAAATTTAACAAATTAATTACACATTTACATTTTTTAATTAAATATGTATATGTAAATTTAAATAAAACATCATTCCCTTACTTGTTGGATAGAGAGGGTAGTTAGATTTTATAAGGACTTAAGTGACACACCCAATATGCCAAAATATGGCAAAAAATACTGAAGTTCCTCAAAGCATATGGAAAATGATTTTCTTTTTAAGAATAAAATAACTATTTACACAATAAATATCATACCAACCACTATATGATGAATTATAATAGTAGAAGACAACTCAACATTACATTTTTGAAAATCATACTAAAATCAAGTTCCACAATGGAAGAATAAAATATCAAATTAAATATATTAAGAAAAACTATTAATTATCTAACTCAATCGCATGACTCTAAGCTATATAATCCTAATTCTTCAACATCACCAAACATCCCAGGTATCACAAAGTAGTGCTATATATGGGTGATAATTTTTCTTTTCCCATCTCTTGACAGATGACATTTGCAAATATAGCAATGTGGCCATGTAGGGGAGAGTAGTAAAACTAAGTAGGTTTTCCCCAAGGACTTCCCTACTCACATCACTAGGATAGAAAATTTTATCAACATTTATATAAAAAAATTATATAATATCTTATATAAAAATATAATCAAAATATATTGTAAACAATTTTCTAATAAAAAAACATAAAAATTTATTAAAATCAGTTGACATTCCATTTTTGGAATAACCCATCCCTTTCCACACAACCATACATCCAACCATGCATGAAATCCATGGACATGGACCCATCTTAGATCTCTTCCCCATGAGAATAGAGATTCCACACCCCAAGGAAAGGCTATATTTTGATTCAAATTTTATTGGGAGGGGTTTTAAATTTTTTGAGTGACCTAACTCCAGTGATATGGTCATTTTAGGGGAAAATAAGCACTTTGAGGTAAAAATGAGTTAGATCCACGGTTTAAGGATATAACCTTGACCCAAGAATAATTTAGTCACAGGGTTAGATATAAAATGAGCCCACTATACTCATAGTCTTGACTTAAAGGGGAGCTCTCATGGTTTCCTCATGTGGTTAACAAAATTTGCTACAACTATGCTGAAGTTGCTTCCTGAAAAAGGTCAAAGACAACTCTCAACGTTCACTACTTCTACTAGGATGGCACATTTTTTTTATAGATCATGCATCACCTATGTATTTTTACCTTTTCCCATGTATCACTATGTACGGTCTCCTAAAATTGTTTCATATTTCCATAACCCGTGCACCACCCATGAACCTATAGAATATCCACCAAAACTATCAAATGGTTTTCTAAACTCTCTTAAACATCACCCAGAAATATTATTTACATATAAAGAACAATTAAAATGTTACAAACCAGAAACCATGGGTCAAACATCTCTAGGGAATTAGGGTAACCTTCCTCGAAATGTGGAATAACATCAGAATCATGAATTTTTTTATTATCATTACTCGTTTATTTTATTTTCATGTTCCCATGTATTATCCTGAATCTAACAATGTTTCCAGAGAACTCACACAACACTGATGCAAATTCCAGGAAAGGATTTCTCTTATTTATCTAGAATCCAGAATAATAAATGTTCCAATGATTCATCTAGCTGTAGGAAACATGATGTTATTTGACCACATAGTCTGGACTAGGTGGATAATTTTTTAAACGAGATATGTGGAAAACATCTTGAAATAAACTAAACTATTTTAGAAATTACAACCGATATTCCACGTACCCTTTCATGTTCATCCCCCAAAACGATTCCTCCAATGCCTAAAAAATATTTGGTATTCATATATGGAAAACCCATCTCAAATGGTGGTAATCATGAAGATAATTCTCCTTGAAATCCAAAGATATAAATATCCCATTTCTGAAAATCAAAACTAAACACTCATCCAGACTCCATCCCCCAATGGTTTCTGCACAATTGTGTTTTTACCTATTAGAAACAAATTCATCATCATATGTTTTTTAATACGTTACCATATTTACTAATTCAGGTAAAATATAATCTAGAAATAAAACCGAAACATCACATGAGTCTTCAAATTCAACGTGCATGTTGTCAAGGGAAAACATCAGGTACCACTAATATAATGCTATATTTTTCAAATGAATGTATGACATTATATATAATTCATAGGACATAAAATAGGCTATCACTGGTGTATACATCATGTCAAATTCGATCATTTAGAGATACTCCATCCCTGCTGTTTTCCTTATATTCCAATCCCTTTGTGACAAAATATTCTTTAAGAAGTTATGAATCACGAACATAATTAATTTCTCACGGAAGAGATAATATTTGAATTTTTTAATGGAATAGATGATTGTATCTATATAAAAATAGTATATTGGGTAGTTCATCTCATCCAATCATAACTAACATGATCCTGAAGAAGTATCATGGTCATCTTTCTTAAGAACTGAACCTTACCTAGATCCAAAAGAATCAAAATAAACCACATACCCTTGTCCTGATTCAAGGAAATCATGATCATTGTAGAAGTAATGTGAAACATTATCTCTTGAAAAGATTTTTGGAATTACACACTCCATTACAATGGAACATTATTCATTGAAAAAGCATTCATTGGTGAGGTTGGCGATGAAAATTTATGCACTAAGTGATGGTAATAACCAGCTAGGCCAAGAAAACATTGTATCTCAAGAGCGTTCATTGGGAGTAACAAGGAGACAACTGCTTCTATATTTTATGGATCAATAGAAAACATTTTTTCTATATTAAATGTCCAATAAATAATACCTATTGTATAAATAAGACACATTATTAATTTTCTATACAATTGATGGTCTCTCAAGATATATAACATTGTCGCTATGTGTGGATCATGCACGTCAATTTTCCGTGACTACAATAATATTTAGTATACAATCCCAATGATAAAAAATTATATATATTGCTAAAATATCTAATATTTAAATTCCATAATGACATATTTTGAATCTGTAATACCTAAAAAAAATTACCACATTATAATAGTGACCATACCTGCTTTTGAATGTTGTATTCAGAATATATTCCTTCTAATTTCATAATTGGTGATATCTTAATCACAATTCAATCTTTGAGATCCATTGGTATCTCTTAAATTGATTGAACATATCACCAATGAATGGAAGTGGATATCAATTATTTATCATAACTTACATAGTCATATGATCATCTACACACAACCATAATGTTCCAAATCCTTTCTTCACGAACACAATTGGGGTATCCTGCAAAGATGTGCCTAGGAGAATACAAATATTGCTTCATAGATCATCTAACTACATTTTCATCTCCCTTAATTATGTTGGTTCCATTCTATATAGAATTACTGAGATAGGAATGGTCCCTATAAATAGATTGATTGTAAACATGAAATCTGTCATGTGTTGAAACCCTGAGAATTCTTCATAAAATAAATCTAGAAACTGATTAACAAATTCCATAAAAAAACTATTCCAAAACTATTCCATTAATGAAATGTAAAAATACACCAAAAAGAAAGAGATCATTCACACATATGGTTCCAACAAAAAATTTAAACCTATATTTACATCCATTTCTCCACTAAAGAGTAGTTCAATGTCATCCTTGATTGCAAAACTAACTATTTTTTATAATAGCCGATTTGATCCTTGAATTATGTCAACAAATTCATAAACTAGATTATATCATATACATCCATATCCCTCACTAATAAGTCCCATTACATATAACCTTAATCATTGGTTATTGAACATTCTCTACAATGGAAGACTCTACATTCTATTTTAAAAATATTTTTTTGATGTTTTTTAATGTTGTTTAACATCTCAAGTTTTAAACACAAAAAATATGTGTCACAAGAATTGATAAGGGAATTTGATACACCATTATATAATAAAACTTAAATAAGGGTAGAATTAGAAATAATAATACCTCTCTTTGTAGATGGTCTCACCTGATTGTCCACAATCACCCATTCAACTACTTATAATTTATTTTTGGTTGTACTTTGATAGTTCTTACCTTGTTGATATTTCCTTGCTTGAGGAGTCATGGTTTTATTATAATAAAAATGTATCGAACTATTATTCTGAATATGTTGGTCCTTCTGGACTTATCCCATCTTAGAATATGAAGTCTGTGACACATGATAAGGGTCCCGGGAACCTGAAGATGGAAAACTACAACAATAGCAGTAAAGATTCCACATGTAGTAATAGTTGTGGCATTGTCTATGTTGGGTCGTAGACTCTCCCTTTATATGATTAAAAGAACTACATTAGAAACATCCTTAATTTCTCTTGGGTAAAGGATAAAGGTTCATTGATCCAACTGTATGATTTTTATTCATAGTGCCACCTTTAAAGTAGGTATCACTATTCCAGTTGTTCCCAATATTATAGTTCCAACCATTTCTCATGGGTATCAACATACATCCTCCACCCTTATCACTTGATATGTATCTTCCATCCACCATAATTATATTCCCCATTTACAAGAGTGTTTAACCCAAATCCTAGCTATCTTCAAGAGATTTTACAACCATAGCACCAATTCAATGATTTGTGCCTTTAAGGATGCACTAGTCACAACATCAGGTGTAATGCATAATAAATTCTTGAATTTAGCATAATACTCTGTGATAGGTAGATTTTTCTACTTCTGGATGAAAAATTATATTGTTTTTGTAAAATTGAATAGGTGAGGATAGAGATATTTGATGAAAAAATCTTCAACATCCTCCCATATAAGAGCTCCATCTATGTTAGCTAGCACCTCTAAATCCCATCACTGGTGTTCAAGATCATTAATCATGTATGTTTCTAGTTATATATTCAGATATATCGGTGTGATAATGAAATCAAAGATATGATTCATACCGTTCAACCACAGCTTCACCTTTTCGGGTTTAGAATCACACTGGAATATGGTTAGATTATACTTTATAAAGTGCACTGAATGATCCACTTTCCCTGGATCATTATTCAATTCCCAAAGTATATAACTATAGATTATTGGATGGTACTCTAAAGAAACTCATGGTTCACTGGTGGATCAGGTCCAACCACATTCTATATAGATTCTATTGGTTGGTTTCTACAATTACTATCAGGTTCCATTTTCAAAAAAACATCAAACTCCATAAGTCTCTTATTTATTAAATTAATTCTTAACAATATTAAATTCTACCACATCAGATATCATAACATTTCTTTCTAAAATAATCCTTTTCCATGTTCAAAAATATTTTCAAACAATATTTTTTTTTGAAATAAAACCATTTTAAAGATACTTGTATCATGCTATTTTTTAAAATCATTCATTAGAAAATACTTTCACAATTGTTTTAAAAAATAAGACCTTTTTTCACAAAACATAACTAATTACCCAAAATTATGTATGCAAAACTAGAGGTAACTAATTCCTCTAATGAATTTCGTTATCATATCATCTGATAAGCCAATGCTAATGAGATTTAAAAATCCTATACGTGTCTCCAAAACACTTATGTACCATACTTCCTAGTAACTTTATATTGTGAATAAAAAAGGACAGATAAGTATTTTTATGATCTAAATTTCACATTATGGAAAACTAATTATTTCTACCTACCAAACACAAGGAATAGACATGAATGAATTCAAATCCATGATCAACATAACTGATGACTTCTTATTCCACAAGAAATGGACCAAGCTGATACCACTTGTCTCAAACATAATTTTGGACCATACAAAACTGATACCATTTCTATCATCCATCCCATTCTCATTGGAGTGTAGGGAGACATTACTAGGCATTATGAAACCACTCCAGGATGCAAATGGATGGTAACAAATTCCAATAGGCATCAATAGATTTGGGGATGATTTTCCATTTATGAATAAAACCACTAACCAAGGAATTAATATAATAATAAATCACTATATGATGCATGATATAAATGAAAGTTAATTTAAGATTTCATTTATCAAAAACATACTAAAATAAACATCAACAACATAATACTATAACATTAATGTAAATAGTGGAAGAAAAAATAATAACAATCCAACACAACCACAAATCTCAAATCCAAATCTCCATACTCTACATTAACCAAAAAGACCAAGTATCATTAAATTTATCTAAATAAATGTGATAAATTTCCTTTTCCCATGTCCTAGTAGATGACATATTCAAATTCACCAAAGTGAAAAAGCAGGGGTGAGTACTATAACTTAGTGGGATTTCTCCAAATGACTTCACCACTCACGCCAGTAGGATAGAACATGTTAAATACATTTATATAAAAAATTATATTAAGCAATTTCTAGGGTAGTTTCTATCAAAATATAAACCAAATCCACTGTAAAATGATTTCCATGGATATCCCATAAATAATTATTATATTTATTTAACATTAAATTTTAAAAAAAACCACTTCATTTATAAACAACCATATATCCAAACATGCATGAAATCCATAGATCACCCTATAATCGTGAATTGTTAGTCATCTTTCTACTAAAATGCTACTTAGTGGTCCAAATTGATAGGGGTTCTTCACACAGTTATGATTCCCAATGCATGTGAACACACACACAAAACCATGTCAACCGTGGAAAAATTCATTCATGTTCAAAACATATAAATAAACTATCTTTATTATAATGGAAAATATTTGTTTTTGGTAGAAAACCACAAAATTATATTAAAATCATCATTTCAAAGTCATGTTATCAAAAACACTATCTAGTAACACATCAAGATTTTCAATTTCCACATACAATCACTCAAAATGGTTTTATCAATATTTTCATAGTGTATAAATGATCAATTTCATTCAAAGAAAACTATTTTAAAATAAGCCTTCATGTTCTAAAATACACGATTCGTGAGTGATGCCACATACCTTAATAGATTTGGAAAAAATGATAAAATACATGACAAATATTACATGAATATGTTGAATCTCTAAGAACACACCTTACATATCTTCTCTGCACAAATCAGGATTCAATATATTAATGAATGGCACTAAATCATGCATGCCACTAATTACATCATATTATATTTATTTTAAAATTTCTAATATCATTTATCTGATTCATCCATTAATTAATAAATCTATTAAAAATCATTGTATAATACTTTTATTTACATTTATTGTTACTTAAAATTAAAAATAAATTACCATGATGGTGATAAGAATTTTAGGTTTCTAAATATTATTTATAGTCAAACATATCCCATATATAACCCCTTATAAATAATATTTTACTTGTTAAAAAAAGAAAGGTGATAAAGTTGAATTTTCTTTAAATAGAATAATATAAATATTATTCACACACCATAGAGGATTCAAAATTTTATAATCTCATAAAAAGGATTATTTTTGTCAAAAAACATCTCTAATAAAATTATGGCTAGTTTTGTGTTATTTTATATTATTTATTATATTATTTTTACCTTTACTTACCCGATTCACCCTAAAATGTGGTAATAAAAATTATTTCTCAAGTTAATATTCATAATCTCCAAAAAAATAAATGGGAATTTTTATTAAATTTAGACCTTTAGTTTTGAAATATTTAATCAAAATTTTAAATTCAAAATGCACAATCTGCTAAAATTAATCTCATTGACGTATTGGGAAAACCTCTTTTTAAAGTAAAAATAGTCAAAAGTTAAAAATATTTTTATATCAAATTTAAATATAAATTTTATTAAAAGGACCTAAATTGGATGAACATAAAACAAATTATTTACTTATAATTTCAAATAAATAAATTTTATATTTTAATTATTTCTATAAATTAGAAGAAAAAATCAGTTTCGAAATAATATTTTTATTATTCACTATTAATCTAAATATGAAAGTTCATTGAAAAAACCACAAATTCATCAAGTGTAAATTATGAAATTTTTCCTCAAAAAATTATCTTCAATTGATCATATAAAAATAAAAAAATTTCAACAATTGGATTTAAAATTCATTCCCCAAAAAAGGTAGAAGAACTACCTTTTAAAAATATAAAACATCCTATTCTTAAAACTATATTGTCTTTCATATTAAGAATATATTTTTTTGGATAAATGTAAAAATATTTAATAAAAATGATTCTAAATAATATATTTGGCTCTAAAAATTCTCACTAGTTGAACAACAATATGATAAATACCACATAAAATAATATTAATAAAATATTATATTTTTTTATAATTAGGTCTTGCATGAAATGTAAGATTTTAGAAAAACATATTATTTCTTGTCAGGTATGAAAATAGAAATATAATCCCCATTAAAGTAAAATTACTATTTAAGTCCTAAATAATAATAAATATGAAAAAATTTAATTCTATAATTACCTAGGATGTTACATGTAGAATTCATCATATGGAGATTTTGAATGGAAACACTACATTCGACAATGTAAAATATATGCTACATCAAGCTTAAATGAACAACACGAATCTTATTTTTTATAAGATACCATTATAACATTGCCTTTTATATTTTGGGTATTAATATGAATCAATTATTGGTGAAATAAATATATATTTTTTACTCAATATGAATTTATTGATAAATGATCAAAAAGAAATAACTTTTTTAATGAATTTATTTTAATCATATAAATAATACATTTTCATCAAAGATGATTTTTATTTGTTTTCACGAATGAGTATTATAACTAATTTATCAATGTTTTATAAAATATTATCTGAAAAATATTTTTCATTTTATGTTTTGTTATGTAAAAACTATCATATGATGATTTTTTTATAAAAATATTTATTTTTCAAGGAATATAAAAAAATATAGTATATTATGGAAAAATGAATATTATTTTTAATTTTTTAAACATGTAAAATGTTGTTTTTTATTAGTATATAATTTTAAATATTTAAATTTGATTTAACAAAATCAAATTTTGTCTTATGAAATGGGAATTATATTTGAAGATAATATAAAAACATTTTTTGTTTAAGAAGGTCATTTTTTTGAAAAATTATTTTTTGTTGAATTTGTGTTTTTAGTGTCAAATAAAATTTTAAAAAATATGGTTTTTTTTAATTTAAAATATTAATTCCATATTTTCAATTTGGATTTCAAAATTTAAAAAATGGGTCAATTTTATTTTTTAACAATATTAATAGTAACCTTAGTGATTTTTTTGTTACCAGAGTAATATGTAAATCTAGTAGTTAAGGGTAAAAATAAGATGACATGGACTATAAAATGACCCTAAAACTTGACCAAATTTTATTGGATGAGTATTATTCATCCCAAATTATTCATTTTTTGGTCATAAGTTTTTTATAACTAATTTCAACGTAATTAATACTCCAAAGAATTGACAATATGAATATTTTATAGTAAATAATATATTTGTATGTGATATAAAATAACTAAAAATATTATATTCAACCACATGATTGGTGTATGGTACAACATGACATAAATGATCCCTTTATGTGTCATTTGGTATTTTATTTTAACAATATTAACCCTTATATATTAAAAATACATGTTTTCACGGTAAGTGTTAATGGAGATAAATATTGGATACAACCAAAATATATGTATATAAACATATCCAGAACATTTTTAAATTTCTATTTTATTAGGTTATTTCCAGAAATAAACATATTTTATTCTAAATAATTCACTTTGTATAAATATTAAATTTAAAATAAAATTATATTAATTTAATTTTTATGATATTCAATGAGTGGCCCTCCCCTCTCCGAAAAAATAGAACATCTTCTTCCCATTTATTAACACATTTAAACCATTTTGGTTCAAAAAACCATTCCAAATTACATCTTTATAATATCTCCCTATTTATAGAGTTACTTCTTAAGAAAAAAACTTTAGTTGTCTTATAGAGTGAAGAAATATAGACCCTCCTTAGAATATGATTAGATTATTATAATGTGTTTCTAATTTATTTCATCTTCCACATACTAAAACACTTATAAAACATTATATAATAATTAAATATAGTATTATACATATAATAGGAATATTTTATGTCAATTTCATTGCCGATATTCATCACCACTTATATCAAATGAGAAAACAATTAATCTTCAGTTAGTACGGAGGAATACCACATCAGAAACAGAAGTAATTTTTTTTCCATTACCGTCATTAAAAACATGAAATAATGATTTAATTAATTTTTACATATGATATTAATGAAAATTTTATAATTTTATAAATATTATATATCATTTATATTCTTATCATTCCATAGATAGAAAAATTATAATGTCTAATGAGAATACATGTGGACTATAACCTCTACGAAGTGACGTGATTCATCAACACCTCACGTGAATGATATATATAAATATATTTAATAAAAATATATTCCTGATATTGTGGTCATTATGGAAATATTATATGTATCTAATATTTTTATCGATAATGATCACTACAAAATGGAAATGTTACTCATGCCTACGTATGACATACTGCCTCCGTAATCGAAACAATGTTCATTTTTCATAACCATATTTAATTATTGGATTCAAAATTATAATTTACAGTCAAAAAATAAAATTATTTCAACAATATTATTTAATAGGTGATAGAATAATGAACTCTTTGACCATATTTAACCAACCAATGTAATTTTGGGCTTACAAATTTAATAGCACTAAAAAAGCCAATAATAATTTTAATGATCATGTAATTTTATATAACATGGTATTAAGTGATATAAAGTTTATAATAAAAATTAAAACATATCTTATAATACTATAAATTAACTGATTCATCTTTTCAATAAAATAAATATTTTATGTGATGGGTGATACTCAAGGTAAGGGAATCTGTATTTAAAAAATAGTGTCTCGAATGTTTTAAGAAAATATTTTTTAAATATTTCTCATTTATGTCCATTTATTTTAGAAAAAGTTGATGAATTTATTTATAATAGTCATGTCTGTATAAAAATTATATTTTTTAATTTCTCTAAAAAAATTCAATAATGAGTTTTTTAAATGTTTTTGAATGAGACATTTATTTAAAAATATTTAATTAGTGAATCAATTTTTAAAACTAAATATTAATGTTTTAAATTTTCTAATAAATAGTTAGTATTTTTTCACTTTAATTACGATGTAATTTTTTGAGTCATCTTTTAAAATATAATATTCTTATTTTCAAGGAGAATGTATTTCTATTATGTGTGCACTATTCTTTCAAAAAATATAATTTTATAAAAATAATGTTTTCATGATACATGAACTCCTGATTGAAGATTATGTTATGGTTTATGGGAATTTTTTATGAGGATGATTTAATCCATTTTAATTGATATATGGGTGGGTCTATTATATTCTTTCAATTCATTTGATATTTTGGACGTTGACTGAGAAATATATTCCAAGGGGAACTATGATGGTGACGTCCAATTATAATAAGGAGGGATAGTTTAGGGTATCCATGATGGGTATATCTTATGGTATCCATGATGGTTACATCATAATTAATAATGATTATAAAAAATATATCCCAAATTAGCTATATATTATATTATTGTTTCAATGTTGTTTTAAAAATATCATGTTTTAAACAGGTATGTAAATGAGTTTATCATCAATTGAAAGTAATTGTTTTATTCTAAGGGTTAAATGTATAACATTTCCAAAACCAATTCCAAGATATTACAATGTTTTAAAATAATAATTTATATGTATATATTTTCTCATAAACTTTTTATGAAATATTTAATAGAATTCATTATACCAAAAATTTTATTTTAAGGGTAAAACATATTTAATTTGAAACTATTATTTTTTATTTTAAAGGATTAATTTTTATTTAATTATGGGATGATTGTTTCTTATATTTTTGTATGTCACTTATCTATGTCTATTTCCTCATTCTATGTTTTAAAATTATCTCAGTTGCTTTAAGAGAGAATATGGACAAAGATGATGGAAGTAAGAAAATTGTGAAGATCAATCAAGAAATAGAATTACGTATTACATTAAATAATTTTTTTATGGTAAAAATGGAAATTGTGTAGAGGAATACACATTAATATATGGTTTTAATTTCATATATTTTTTCTTAATTCTATAAAACAGTAGTCTGTAACATCAATAGAATATTAATAAATTGATTTCTAGTTCAAAAACAAAACAAAATATAATTTTAATGGATGTTTTCTTATATTAAATGAGGAAAATATTCATTATTAAATCATTTTGAAATGTTTAATAATTTTTTTGAACATTTTTATAAATTTGGGTTATATAGGAAAATATATTTCGGACTAAAGAGATAAATAAAGTCATATTTTCTAAAAAAATATCAAATATATTATATTCCAAAGAGTTTAATAATCTGACTATTACAATAGTATATACGAAATTAACAAATAAGAAGAAAATTATCATGTTTCTTGATAGATGGATCTTATGATCTCATTATTGGAATCATTATGATAAATACAACTCATAAATGATGACATTGTAACCTAATAATGTTTCCACTATGGTAACTCTAGATCATAATACACATGAAATAATAACATGAAATTAAACATATAATATAATGAAAATAATTATATATAATTATATTAAAAATCAATAGTTTATTATCTACACATCATAATAGAATATAGTTGTATAACCTAACATATGACTCAAAGATTGAGAAGTTTGACTGAAATACCTTACCGCTTTTCTAATAGTTATACTTTAAATACCATAAAAGATTGTTCCCCAAATAGAAATTTAAATCCACATAAATTCATGGATACAAATAATAATATAAAATCATGGGAATTATATAAAACAAAAAAAATAATAAGTGGTGAATATGGAATATATCTCATAAAAAATAAAAGTGAGATTAAGATACCAATACCTCACACTTTTTTTGGTTAACCATGCTTTAAACTTGTGTATAGTTGTTTTCAAAATGTTATAAATAATCCAAAAACCATGTTAATATTTTTAATATCATATATGGTCGTTTTTAATTATCTTATCACCCATTCCATAATTATCAGGTGGTATTTTCATTAATTTGGGTGCTAATTGCACTATTTTCTTGTTAATTGTTTTCTATGAATGTTTCAGTTCTTATGCATATTATAAATTATCACCATATTATAAAAATTAAACATAAACAATTACCATATATATAAATAAATTATTCATTTTTTACAAATCATGATATACTTATTTAGAAAATAAATATGTTATGATCATGGAGACGGTACGCTATATGTACACATGAACAATGATTCCATTTTCCCTAATCGTTATTGAAAGGTGGTAAGTAATATTTTTTATATATATAATTATAAAATTAACATTTATAACCTATTATGTTTTTAAATTTACTTATATATATCATTCATGTGGTGTGGTGATGAAAAGAGCTTCATACCAGTTCATAAAGGCGGTAGTCCACGTATATAGGAATGAGGTTATCATATTCTTATTGCAAAATGTAAAATGAGATATTATCTTTATATAATGATAAATATGTCATAAATATCTTAATTAAGTAATTTATATCACATATAATTCTTACTATTCCCCTTATTTTCTTCCATTTAACCCCTTACGGGAAAATGAATTACATCACATCATGAGTGTGTAATCACCAATACACATAAGCATCATTATCATACCCCTGACAAAATAGAATGTAAAAAGATATATATAATATAATTACCTCAAAGGTATAATTTTGTTATGAATTTTGAATATATAATTCCAATCTATAATCATACCAAACCATGGGAGGTGTTAATGGAAACATTAACTACATCTATTTGTGATGTGGCAGTTCATCACAAACACGAACAATGATTTCATAACACATTTTCTAGAAGTGGATATTAATTTTTGTCATGAAAAAATATAAAATCCTAAAATTATATTAAATATAAATATTTTATTATATAATTATATTTTAATAAGAAATAAATTTATTGGAAGAGAAAATAAAATAAAACCACTTGTTGTAGAATGCCACCCCTTATTTTGGTATCCTCCATAGTATTCCCTGAAAGTCATTATTATATTATATTTATTCCAAAAAAATGGAATATAAGATGAAAGGATGAGAATTTGGAAGTTAATTTTATTGATTTTTTAGATACCAATAGGTTTTTATGTGTGATGATTAGAGGAAAGGAGGTGGTCTTTTATAATTGATGAGGAGGGTTATTTTTCTAAATACTCAAATTTAATCAACAATGGGAGGTCAGTTTCCCCCCATGAATTCCCCAAATTGATTAAAAAATAAGGTGATGGGGTATTTGGTCTATAAACACATAAAAGACCGAAAAATAAATATATTTTTATCATGTTATTCATCAGTTATTAGGTTTACTCAAATTTAATATTCTAGTTTTTACTGTGATAAATTGTATACTTTTTACTTTGGTAATTTATCCATATTGAATAAATGAAAATGATTATTATTATATAATTATGAGAAAATAATCTAAAATTTGAAATCTAATTTATATAATAAAACTCATAGGAGTGTTTAAAATTAATTTTGAAACATGAATATTTAATTCGCAAAACCTCAATTTAAGCTTAGTCATGGTAATTGTTTTTTAACCATTTTCAATAATAATTATAGTAAAATATTTATTTTACCTTAATAGATGATTTAATTTTTCTTTATTCTTAATATTTAATACATTTTCACAAGTTCAATTCATAAAAGTGGAAAAAAATATAATAAAAAATTAATCTTCTAGATGTGTCATGAAATTGGGGTTTTAAGAAGTGTATTTTTAATGCCAAATATGATTGTATACAAAATCTATGACTAATAACAACCATTGAATTAATTTAAATTAATATTAACTAATATACATTAAAATAATTTCTTTTAATACATTCCCCATTATTTATTATTTTTTTTGATTAAAATATAGAAACTATACTCATTTTGAAATAGTTTTTAAAAAAACCCTTTACTAAATCCAAAAAAACATTGGACAAAAACAAAAATAAATTTGACTAAATAAAAATTTAGTGGGATAAATATAACTAAATAATACAATTTTTAGATGAAATTATATTTCAAAAATAATGTAACACTTAAATTACTTACCTTATTTGAAATTCTAGATATTATTATAATAATCATTATTTTTTACTATTCAACAAAACAAATTCATGAAATATTTTAAGATTCCACATAAAGAAATTTTTGATATTCTGATTAAAAATGAATTTAATTAAATCTAATAAATTTTTTAAAAGTTATAAAATTATATTATAACATTTTTTCATTAAAGTATATAAAAAACCATTCTGAAAAAAATGTATTTTTAAAGAATAATATAACATCAGAAAAATTTATTGATTATTTTCTAAAAATTTATCAATAATTTGTATTGAGTAAGAAATATTAAAATTTATATATATTTATATATATTTCATAATGTAGGAAATAATATTCACTCTTACCAATATAAGGGCTAGATTATAAATTCTATATTTGTCATGGGTAATTTATGTTCGGTGTTTCATGTTGAATATGTTATCAAGCAAAAAAATATCAGGTTCCTATGTATCGAAAGTTATTGAAGGGATTAAATTAATTTTAAAATAATTTGTAAATACTTTATTTGGGAATTAAGTCCATTAACTGGGTTCATTCTTTTATATTATTTACTCTATCAAAAAATTTTATTCTTCTAAAATCTCACAATGTTACATCCTCATCATAATAAATTATGTCTTATAAATTCTTTATTTATCTCATAAATAAAATGACAAACATTTGAAAATACTTTTTTGTAAACTATCATTGTAAAAAGGTTCAATAATATGTCCTTTTAATAATATAGAAATTGAAAAAAAATTTATCATATCTAATAACACATAATTTGGATTTATAATTGGGGATCATATGTGGCAAAATAATAAAAGAATAAATAATTATAAACAGTGACTGATGTCATGAATCATAAGAAAGTGAATTTTTAGTGGAAATTTCTGGTCTACAAAACCTCATATTATTAATAATAAAAAAATAAATTTGGTTCATCAGAATTGATGGTCATATGGTAAAATATTATTTAAAGATCCTTTTCCAAGAGTCGAGAATTACCTTACAATATTTAATATTAGAATCTGTAATTATACATAATTTTTTAGTTGAATCTCACACATTAAACAATTTTCACCACAATATCTTATTTTTATCAAAATATTGTGTATTTTCGGTGGATTTTTCAATTATAAAGCAATAAAATAATACATTATTGGACCAAATAATCTCCAAAATCATAGAAAGTTATTTCTCTTTCCATTAAACATTATCCAAAACTAAAATAGTTATCATATAGTAATTTAATTTCCTAAATAAATCATCATACATTAAAATCAAAACATTAATTCTCAATGTTAATACAAAATCATTCCATAAGTATATATCCTTAAAATTTTACAAACATTTCCAGAAAATTATCAAATCCTAATGAATATAACGATTTAATCGTATATTTTTCCTAGATAAGTCAAAAATTATTAATATAATACAATACTATATATTTTTGAAATAATATTAACCTTTACCAGTAAAAACATCTTACTAACAATAACCTCATGTAGGCCAATGGTAGGTGCTACACCCACGTCACCTTTTTTATGGATTCCATCCAAACGGATTTGATGGATGTGATAGGTTTCCACCAAGACTTATAGATGACCTTTTTTTATTTATTAAAAATTTATTCCTCACTAAATAACACATCAGGTTGATCAATGGGGTTAAAAATACCCTAAAATAATAAAACATATCATAAAATGTAATTAATAACATCCCATTTTATACCAATTAAACACCATAAACGGGATATCTAAGACATTGAACATATAATCTATGTTAATCTTATAGGCCTATGATGGTATCTATAACTACTAAGATAACCACATAGGAAAACATCATAATATCTAAATTTATCTAAATCTGGTTATGATACTGTCTATATTACCCCATATGGGACACTCTTGGATCCACAACTAAAATCATAAATATTACATTTTAGGAATTAATATCGTGAATTGTGTCCCAAATTCTTTTATCCCAACCATACATCTTTAATAAAAAATCTCGATCAAATACATTCTCAATGACCTTTAAGTATTATTTTTTTAGAGAATTAGGAGGAACTCTTACATTAACAATACCCATGCCATTAAATGATCATTCCACCTCCTTAGACTTTCTTTTATTATGACACATTAATTAATTATTATCAACATCATCTATATGAAATACCTTATAGATATAATTCATTCAACATCATATCTTACTATTATAGAAAAAATGGATCATAAGAATGGCGAGATCGAATTCTAATTAAGGTTAAACATAATCATTAACCATTGAATGTCCACAATAAACATATAAAGCATACAATGTTATAGATACATAATCAAATTGCTGGATTAATTCATAATTGATATCATAAGAATAAATACATGTATTATGAAATATGAAAACATGGACAAGGAAATATTCATTATAATCTATAATCTTAAACCATGTGATATCAATAATGATCATAAAAATTGTTGTTAACCAATAACAAGCATCACGATTTTTTTTGGTAACATGGAACATTTTTATTCATAATCCATATTATAACCATGTAAGAAATAATTAGGGCCCAATTAAATCCACAAGAGAAATGCTCAGGTAAATCCCCCTTCTATTCTCTAAAGAAAAAGGATATTACACAATGCATTGGAGGACTATCTGGGCTCACCAACAATTTAATATATAATCATACCACCCATCACTATCTCGACTTCTCAATCCTGTATAAAATAATGTTCTCACTAATATATATCTAGTCCACCCCATTATATAAGTAGTAACAAGTCCACCTTGTGAAATTTAGCCATTCCCATCATATAACTATTTTCCTACACCCACAGCATGAATAATGTATAATTAGATTTCATTTCATCATGAAAATATAAAAAAATCCGAACATTAATTGACTAACCTATAGAATAGATTTGGGTTTTATGAAAATATATTTGAATCATTATTTTAAGATTTGGTGTCCTAGAACCAACTGTTTTTTCATTGATTAAATGGAAATTTAATGTATTTACCTATTAAATAAAATTACATATTGTTCATTGTTCTGCATGACTATGATGTAATAATGGCATATAGTATTTCTTTCATTGATATGGTCATTGAAGTTCCCCGATATGACGAGAACCTTGAAATGTTATAACAATATTCTTAAATTTAGTTCTATGGTTAGATGCCATACTATAATGGGAGAAAAAGCATGAAGACTGTTAGGTGTGAGTACTCGTAAGTAGATGTGACTTCCCCTCATGAAGATTACACTTGGTAATCTCCAAGATAGTATAATAGGAGAACAGACCCACAGGTTTAAATTTTGCATGTTTTTGTGCCATCAGATATTTCTATCTATGAGCATGTGTAATGTTCCTTTTACTTTAAAAATATCAGTATTGCATGTCATGACTCACACACATTATTTTACTGATGAAAACCATTATACAGACAATTGGAGGGAAATAGGATACATTGGGTGTGTCATGAGTGGAATGTTGTTAATGGATAATACAAGGAAGGATTTTCCCTGAAATTTATGGATGTTTATATCTTGGATCTTTGATTGAAATAGGACCATCACATGAAATTCCGTGGCCATAGTGGAATGATGCATTTATTTTAGGCAGTCAAAGAACAATGTATCGAGCATAGAAGATGATGACACTATCAGGAATCCTGATAGATGAGATATTACGACAAAGGGATTATATTATAGTGTGAGAGTCCGTATGTGGATGGGATTGTTGTGAATTTTTGTTTTTTTCTCTTGGGTGCCTTGACCCATTGCTAGCCAGTACTCTTGGACATTAGGCAAGCCTGCCTAATGCCTACAAGAAAGAATCCTTGAGGGTCAGACACTAACTGTTTCTGGTGGTCTTAGTTAAATTCTATTTGAATTTAATTAATAAATAGTATTCTCTGAACAATGGAATATTTTTATTCATGTTAAAATGACTGCATAAAATAAATAAATATTTATTTATCTGATTGTGGGTAAAATATATTTATTTTATTTATAGAACATTTAATAAATATATATTTCCTAGTTTGAAAATAAAATATTTATTTATGAGAATAAATTATTTATTAATTTATTATGGTGTTCAATAAATGGATGTTGAGTTCGAGAGTTCCAAGGCATGTCTGTTAGTAAAACAATTATTTGAATTTCAATAAATAATTATTTAACTAGTTGGCACAAATTAATATAACTCTCGTATTATTTTTTGATTCCAAATTTCATTTATAATTCTCTTTTACTAAAGTTAGAAAATAATAAATAAAGATGTGGTATTATTATTAATAGAATGGATTTTCACTAAGGTTATAAATGTATTTAACTATTTTTATGCAATTAAATATTGTAACTTAATCACTAAGTCAATAAATAGACACATATGTCTATTTCTCCATGTACCGAACCACACTCCTGTCGAATTGAGAATTGTTGAGCTAAATAATTTCTCTCTCAAATCCTCTTCCTGCCAATCTCAAAAATGGTAGGCATTCTTCAAGGAAAATGAGCAAGAGATCAAGAATGGTTGACACAAGAAAATCGCTTCTCCGCACTAGCACCCGAAGAATGAGTAGTGTCGATCGGAGGAAATTGGAGCTCATGTGTATCACTGCTAGAGGGATTCTTGTTTGGATCCTTGCAAGCACAAAAAGATAATCTGGTAGGGTCATTCTAGATGATCAACATCATAAATGAAGAAAATACTAAATATCTGGGCATGATTTTAATTATGAAATAATTAAATTATTTATAAACTTGATGTTCATGATCCTCATTAAATGTTTCATGCCTCTTCGTTATTTATCTAACTCTTCAATTCTATTCTGTGGACATTAGCATTCATCGTTGAATTGATCTATGGATAATCATTGGTTATGTTAAAAATCAACGTCGGGTTCCATCCCAACCACGATTCCACTATGCTCGGAACCTTCATGTGTTATCAGAGCCAGGTTACATCACATTTTATAATTTTTTAAATATTTCACTGGTGATTTATGCATTTAATAGTTTAGTTGTTTCAAATCAAGTTTATCGTTCTAGAAATCGAAACATCGAGATATGTTCCTCCTCTTTCATTTTTCAATCACCTTACGTAAATGATAATTTCATTTAATTTTTTTTAAAATAAAATAGGAGATCTCATATGGATGTTCCAAAGGTCCCATGCCATAGAACACAAGAACACACGATGTTTATTCGGAAGTACGGGTCATGTAGCCATGGTTCATTACACTAGGTCTGCTCCGCCAAACCATGCCATGTCATTGGAGTTTGTGTAAGACTTAAGGACTTTGTGTGTTGACCAGTGATAGGTGGTAGATGGTTTCTAGATTACATGTTGTGTGGCCAACTAGACCCGACATGTAGTCCCATCGGGTCAGGTTGGATAGTGTACCCCATACACAACATTCCTGGTTAGTGATTGTGTAACGAGGAAATAGATAGCATGTGACCTACTGGACATGCCATGTACTCTGAAGATCTCTGAAATATAGTCACATGTTGTTTCCTTGGGCTGGTACATTGGATGGATGGTGAAAAATAGTACACTCCATGTATTTGGAACTATACACTATGTACTCATCCAAATTACACAGATTTATTAATTTTTTTTATTATATTATACAAACCCTTGAGACACATACCATCGTACAGGCGTAAAGCTGATGCACAACAGTTGATTTGTGTTTTATATATATGTGTCTAATTTAACATATGTGTAATGTTCATTTATATTCATTGGGTAGTTGTGAATATGAATTCATTAGGTAGGCGTCAAGGTACATGTTACGTACAATGATAAATATAAATTAATTTATTTGTAGAAAATAATGATGGATTAGAATCTCAATTAAATTCAGAAAAGGGTTTAAGATAAAAGGATTGATTAATTAAAGAGGATAATTAATTTATTTGAACATGATTTATCTTAAACAATACCAATTAAAGAATTGAATTCTTGTTTTATTTATGCGTAAATATCATTGCATGTATGGATGATCATGAGATCGACCAAGATTTTTCTATGTGGATGGTTTCTATTAATTTATTTTGTAGGGAATGCATGCCCAATGTCTCTTTTATGTAAAACCCATTTTAACCCCTAACCTGCATGTGAGTTAAAAAAGGAATATGTAATAGATGGAACTCCCAAGCTAGTGGAGGCAGTTCAAGCTAGGGCCAAGACGAAACCAGTCCCAATAGATATAGAGGTGGACAGGTGGAAAGCTGTAAACACGAATCCAGAAAAATCAAAATGTTTCTCCCATAGGTCTGGGTTAGTTTAACAAACACTTGTTAAACAAACCATTAGAAAATATCCTGATCATTATCTTTATTGTATTTCTGTCAGTTTCTTGGTGTATCATTACAGATGTGTTGTCACGATCACATAATTAAGGAATTGAACTAGCATGCAAGATAGAACTAAAACAAACCATACTTATGTGTAAATATTATCAAGACATGGTTAATCACTTAAGTAAGTTCCAATTAATACTAAAAAGAACATGATAATGATAATAATCAATTCATGCATAAGAGATCAAAATATCTCAAATATACTATTATGTTAGACAAAGCCTTATTTTACTTGACCAAGGGAAAAGTTATTATAATTATGTGATTGACCAAAACATGGTAGGACATGTACTTTTATATAGGAATCCCTTATGAAAGGTTTCATGTTGACTTATCCATGTTAAATCAAGAGGACTATCCATTGCTAGACCTGGTGTAATAATGGATGCAATAGTTGAGGAAATAAAAAGTAATGAATTTAGGATTGGGGAGTCCACTCAATAGATCAAGGAGCTGCAAGCCCGCAGTTAGAAAAAATGCCTACCTAGATACTTACTAATAGCTTGAACAACCCTTGTAGGGGTTATGAGAAGGGAGATATAGATCTGTGCAACTAGAATGTCTTCAAAACTGAACATTTTGAGTTCAATGGTGAGGGCCATTGGGACTTGATAAAATAGTGGGAGACTTAATAAAATTTCATTTTCTCTCATAAAATGTAATCAATAACGTACTATTGATCTACACATTTAATAGTTGAATAAAAATGAAAACTCGTCAACCACACAATACATATGATCAATTCTGGATATAGACAACATCCTCACCGATTGTAACTTCCAGGAATGGATTAAATGCCTTCGGGTTGTCCTACGCCATGAACAGAAGTATTATGTATTTTAGTCAGCATTACCTGATCCACCATCCAAATAGGCAAGTGATGAGGACTTCCTGGTCTATGAGAAACATATGAACGACGCGGTCCGAATTCAATGTTTGATGTAATCATCAATGTCTAGTGAGTTACGAAGTCTTATAAAAACATGGATTCTTTTAGAATGCTCGAGAACTTCTATGGTCTTTACCATGAGAGACAAAGACAAGAAATTTTTGAGATCACTAAGGCACTCATTCAGAGTTTTCATGGAGAAGGTTCCCCATATTGGAATCATGTAGTAATGGTCATTGGCTACATTTAGCACCTAGAGGTTCATGGGTTTAAAGTCCCCGAATGACTAGGAACTGATCTCATTCTTGCATCAGTCACTCAAATATTCTCTAAATTTGTTGCCAGTTTCAACATAAACAACATTGAGATGTCTCTATCTGATCTTCTTATCCTCATTAGACAAGTAGACAATGATATGAAATGTGAAAATCCTTCTATCCCTATGTTGAATAAAAGGAATGTAAAGGTTAAGAGATTTACACTCAATGCTTCTTTACAACCTTCCAATAAAATGAAGAACAAAGTGGGAGCAAGGGAACTGAAGGATGTTCATTTTTCATGTGGCAAGAAGGTCCACTAGAAAAAGAAATGATCCAATCCTAAGATTCTAGGGGAAGCTTCAAGTGAATTTTTTATCAAATGAAATATATTAACTTCTACAAATTGGGTATTAGATATAGCTTGTGGTGCTCACATATGCATCTAAATACAGGAACCAAGTAGATTCAGGAAGATTGACCTAGGGGAGGTATATCAATGACTAGCCAATAGATCTTGAATTTTTGTTTTAGGTGTCAGGGACTAACACATCATGTTGCTAACTAGGATGATCTTGGTGTTAAAGGGATTTTATTATGTGTTTTATGTTACTAAAACCAGTATTTTTGTATCTTTATTAGATACATATGGATATGTTTTCATGATTGGAAATAAATTTTGCACGTTTTACAATTATATGATTTTTTTTCTAGGGAACATTTATACAATGGTCATTACATGTTGGATTACACAAACCAAGTAATGGAAATTGATAAAAAAGAAAACAATTCATGACTAATACCACACCTGTCATTGGCATTACTGGATAGGTCATGTAAATGATAAATGCTTGAAAGTGTTATATGAAGATGGATATTTTGATTCTTTCAAACTAAAATCACTTGGCGTGTTCCATCCATGTTTATAAGGAAAAATTACCACAACCTCATTTAATGGGAAGGGTTAAATGGCTAAATAACTTGTAGAATTGGTAAATACCAATGTGTGTGGACCATTTCCAGTTGAAGCTAGGGGAGGGTACTCATACGTCATATTTTTTACTGACGATTTATGTTGATATGGATATATCTACTTAATGAGGTATAAGTCTAATTATTTTGATAACATCAATGAATACATGAATGATGTAAATAACTATATTGGTAAGAAGATTAAGAAACTATACTCAGAACGAGGTGAATAATAACCTAATCAAGACTTCATTGATTACTTACGAGAGTTTGGGATCATATCCCAACTCACTCCTCCATACACGCCCTAGTGAAATGGTGTGAGCGCAAGGAGGAACCCTGCCCTGCTGGACATTTTGAGATCAATGATGATTCATGGGAGTCTTCCATTTTCCTCTTGGGGATATCCTAAATAAATAGCAGCGTACATACTAATCCAAGTACCATATAATTCAATAAATGGTATTTTGTACGAGTTATGGAGTGGAAAAAATATATTTTATTGAATTTACACGCGTGGGGAAGAGATTTGTTTGTTAAAGCCTCTTCGGGTAAAAAACATGCACCTCAAGCCACAAAGTGTACATTTATAGGATACCCCTGGAAACAAAGGGGATATTACCTATACCACCCCTCATAAGAAAAGGTTATAGTGTAAAGAAACACCATATTCCTTGAGAAGAATCACATCTCCAAAAGAGATGGTGGGAGCCGGATATGGTTTGATGAGGTTGAGGCTCATGGTACATAAGAGTTGGTAGTGGAAAAGATTCTATAATGCCTCGTTGAAGAAAGAACTATTCCAAAGATACAAGAGCTATTGTAGGAGTACAAGAGAGGTAACATAACTGAAACAATATGGTTTTCTAGTTACTATTGATGGTGACTCGTTATTAGTTAATAATAATGATCCTCTAACCTACAAGGAAGCAGTATGTGGCATAGATTTTGCAAAGTGGAAAGAATCCATGAATTCTGAAATGGATTCCATGTACCAAAACCATGGTTGGATTCTGGAAGATCCTCCAGTTGATGTAAATCATGTTGGATGCAAATAGGTATTCAAGAAGAAACTGGACATGGAAGGAAAATTTAACTCATATAAGGTACGACTATTTGCAAAGGGTTCAAACAACATCATGTCATTAACTACAATGAAACCTTTTCACTAGTTTCCATATTGAAATCCCTCATAATTTTGTTGGACATTGCCGCTTACCATGAATATGAGATTTGGAAAATGTATGTCAAAACACCTTTTTTAATGGGAACCTATAGGAAGATATCTACATGTTATAACCTAAAGGATTTATGACTCCATAGGATGCTAATAATATATGCAAGTTACAGAAACCCATTTTTGGATTATAGATAGCATCCAGGTCATGGAACATTCATTTTGATGAATCCATAAGTTAATTTGGTTTTATAAATAACAAATGTGATACTTGTGTCTAAAAATGGTTTAGTGGGAGTGAAATCGTTTTCATAATAATATATTTTGATGACATATTACTTATTGGAAATGAGATACCGGTATTACAGTCTATTAGGAAACGGATGAATCAATGCTTACCCATGAAGGACTTGGGCGAGGCATCATATATTATTGGGATCAAGATCCATAGTGATTGATCCAAGAGATTTTTTGGCCTTAGTCAAAGTAAATTCATTGATAATATATTGAAGAGATTCAGTATAGAACAATCCAAGATGAGATTTTTGGTAGCATCACATGGCATTAATCTTTCCAAGAAAATGTGTCCTCAAACACATGGGGAAATATTGATATTGGAAAAGACTTCATACACATCTTTGATTGAGTTAGTCATGTATGCAATGCAATGTACTAGGCTCGATGTCGCCTATACAATGATTGTGGTAGGAATATATCAAGATGACCTAAGTGACCACCATTGGATGGCAGTCAAGAGTATCCTAATGTATATGAGGTGAACCAAGGATATGTTCTCGGATTATGGAAGAGATGAGATACTATTCATTAGAGGATACGAATATACTAGTTTCCAGACTAATCAAGATGACATGAAGTCACAAATAGGATACATAATCAATTTGAATATGGGTATAGTGAGCTGAAAGAGCTCAATGAAGAGTGTGGTCATAGATTCTACAGTATATTTGGAGTATATCGTAGCTTTCGAGGAAGCTAGACAAGCAGTTTGGATGTAACGATTCATCTAGGAGTTGGATGTGATACCTAATAGTAAAGATCCCATCAAATTGTATAGTGAAAGTACTGCCGTGGTGGATCTCGCAAATGATCCAAGGTCACATTAGCAGATGATGCACATACATCAGATGTATCATCTCTTGATGTATTTTTCTCAGAGAGGTGAATTTTCAGTGAGTATTATTTCCACATAAGACAATGTTGCGAACCTCTTTACTAAATCCTTTACTGAAAAGAAACATGATCATTATGTGAGTTCTAGCAGACTAAAACATGTTCGCAGTTGGCTCTAGTCAGAGTAGTAGTTTGTAAGAGTAGGTGTCCTTGAACCAGTTGTTTGTACATTGATTACATATAAATTTAATGTATTTATATTTTAAAAATTTTGTTAAATATTGTTTACTGTTCTGAATAACCATTATGTCATAATTTCCAAGCGTATTTATTCGATGGATAATGTCATGGAAGTTAACCTCTATGATGAGAACCTTGAAATGATATAACAATATTCTTAAATAAAGTTCTATGGTCAGATGAAATTCTATTATGGGATACAAATCATGCATACTATCGGGTGTGAGTACTCGTAAGAAGATGAGACTTTCTATCATTATGTTTGGACATGGTAATATCCAAGACAAGAGATTATGGGAACAAACTCGCGAGATGGAATTCTGCATGTTTTGGTGTCATTAGATATTTCTATCTAAGAATGTGTGTAGTGATCCTTATACTTTAATATTATCATTAATACATGTCACAACTCTCACACTTTGATCTACTGACAAAACCCGTCTCTCTAAAAGTAGGAAGGAATAAGTGTATGTTGTGTGCATCACGAGTGGCATGTTATTAAGGGATAAGTTGAGGAAGGATTTATCCCTTCCATTTGTGGATGTTGATACCTCATCCATTTGAATGATATAGAACAGTCCTGCAAACTTCCATGGAAACTGTGTATTGAAGAGTTTATTTCAGGTAGTCAAATAATGACGTATCAAGCATAAAAGTTGATGTCACTATCATGAAACCTGTTTGATGAGATATTACAATAACATTATTATATAACACATTGAGTGTTCATATGTGTATTTAGTTGTTGTGACTTTAAGATTTTTCTCTTGGATGCCTTGACCCGTTGCTAGACAGTACTCTTGGACTTTAGGCAAGCCTCCCTAATACCAACGATAATGAATCATAGAGGATCACACACTACGTGTTTTGGGTGGTCTCAGTTAAATTTTATTGGAATTTAATTAATAAATATTATTTTCAAGACAATGGAATAAATTTTTTATAGTTAAAATGGTTGCATAAATTAAATGAATATTTATTCACCGGATTGTGGGTAAAATATAATTATTTATTTTATTCAACATTTATGAAATATTTATTTACATTTTTTTAAATAAAATACTCATTTAAGAGAATAAATTATTTATTTAAATATTCTGGTGTTCTATAAATGGATATGGAGTTCTAGAGGGACAAGGCTGGTCTGGTAGTGAAATAATTATTTGCGAGATGATACATAATATTTTAACAAGTTGGAACAAATTAAAATTACACCACTAATATTTTGGGATGTTTAATTATATTTATAATTATGTTTTTCTCATGTATGAGAACCATCTATAATGACGCGGTATTATTATTAATAGCATGGGTTTTCTCTAATTTTATTAATGTATTTAATTTCTATTATGAAATTAAATATTGTAACTGAAGCCCCATGTTAATAAATAAACACATACATTAATTTTTCCATGTACCAAACCACACACCCAGTGAATTGAGAATTATTGAACTAAAAAAATCTCTCTCGAATCCTCTTCCCACCCCTTTCAATAACGAGAGACTCTCTTCAAGGCCGATGAACAAGTGATCAATAACGAAAGAAAGAAGACACTCACTTCACCGTGCTACCACCTAGAGAATGAGTTGTGTCAATCAGAGGCCATCAGAGCATGTGTTGATCACCACAAGAGGGATTGTAGTTTGGATCTTTACAAGCGAACAAGATAATCCGGAAGTGTAATTCTGTATGATCAACATCATAAAATAAAGAAAATACCAAATATCATGGTATTATTTTCTTTATGAAATTAATTAAATTAATTAAAAACATGATGGGAAAGATCCTCTCTAATGGTTTGGGGCCTCTTCTTTCTTTATATTAATCGTTGATTCTATTTTGTGGAGACTGGAATTCATCGTCGTGTTGATCCTAGAATAAACATTAATCATGGTAAAAACCAATTTTGTGTTCCATCCCAAATACACGTTTTTTGTGCCTGGAACTTTCAATTATAAACCCTTGGAAAAGAACATGGTTCAATAAAATTATATTTGAATCATGCTTACCCTATGGAAAACATTTCTTCAATAACAGCCTCATTGAATGCAGATTTACAAATTGAAATCAAACATGTTCCATAAAAACATTGAAATGATATTAATCCATCTATATAAACAATGAGGATGGTATAACAACAAAACATCCTTATTGGTGGATAATAAAAAACAATAGTTGTTGACGATGAATTCTGGTAATACCATTAAAATATCATTAAATACATTTTGAGTAAAATAAACAATTTATTTTGAAAATAAGTATTTTAAAAACAAGAAATTCAAAACATATTTTAAAAATTATTTCGTTGAAAACATCATTTGAAAATTGTAAAGGTATATTTAAATATAATTGTAAACATTAATTGATGAAAATATCATTTACACTCTAATTGTTTTCAAACATTAATCATTTTTATAATCAATTTCATTGGAATTAGTTTTTAAAAAACAAAAAAATTATAGAATATTAACAAAATATAATCTTTAAAAAAATTATCAAAACATTCATAGTAAGCGATAATGAAATGAGGATCATGTCCTCAGTTAATTTTGTATATGCCATAAGTAGCATTCTATCTACATAGTAGAAGTGTTAGAAAAGTTCTTTGTTCGGACAGAGATTAAAAGATTCTTTGAAAAAAAAAATTAAAATATAAAATCGGTAAAACAATATTTAATAATTTTTTAAAATGTCTAAAAACATGTTTGACAAAAATCATAGAAAATGTGGGTTTTGAGGAAAACATGATTTTTATTGTAGATCGAAATAATGTTTCGTATTAATGAATAATTTTATAAATTATTTCAATTACCAATGACATGAAAAATGATACTATTACATCAAAATAAAATTAATTATGAGGGTATAATAAAATTATTAAGATTATTTATATATGTATAATAAGATGTCATCATTGGAAGCATAATTATAAATAATCTCAAAAATGATGAGATTGTATTTTAAGTCTCTTTACAATTTAGTAACATGTTGTCACTGTACCCATGATAGAATTAAATTAAATTAAAATTATAATATAATTAAATTAATGATATTTATTATTAAACATGTCAATTGGTAATTATATAACGTTATAGAAGATGATATGTGTATAAGATGAGTCACATCTCAGAGAAAAAAATAGAGAAGAATACATTACCTCTTTTGTAACAATGAAACAGTAAACCTTATGCAAGATATATCATCAAATTTGTATTTAAATCCCAATACATTTATGCATAATAATCCTAAAATAAAATCATTGAATTTATGTACACAACAAAACAAAACTAAGTGGTTCATATTTTATATATCTAATAGAAATAAAATTTGGATGAAAAAACCATTTCTTCATGCTTCCTTTGGGATGATTGTGAATTAGAATATGGTATAGGGGTTATAAAAATGTAATAAAAATATAAAATACCCATAATAAAGTTTATAAAATCATATTGGATACTTTTATAACATTTAATGATCTAGTAATTAATAATCATTCCTTATTTTCATTATTTAGCAGTTAACTTCCTTGTTTTCTTTTCTATGAATGTTCCGATAGTTGGGAATATTTTATGTATCCATCATCTATAGAATTGTTATCCTGAAATAATTACCATATTTATTAATCAAATATTCTATTATTACTAATCATCATATATTGTTTAATAAAATTCGTATGTTTCCATCATTGATATGGTAGGGCTTACATAATCATGCATATGGTTTCCCATTTCACTGATCATTATAGAAAGAAGGGAAGTAATATTTTATCAAAATAAAACTATCATAAAATATATATACCATATTATTTCACAAAATATACTTATATAAATCATCTATGTGGTGTATTGATGAAAAGGGAGTCATATTGTTTCATGAATGTGGTAGTTCAGATGTACCCGGACAATGTTATCATCTTTTTAGTGTAAAAATATAATGATATATTATCATTAATTCATACCAATAATTTCATAATAATTATTTTATATGTCATGTATATCACATATATCAATTATCTGTTCCATTATTACTTTCCACGTAACACATCAATAATAAATGAATCACATCGCTTCTGGTGATGTTACTTCGTTATAAGCATGAGTGGCGTTATTGTATCCCATACATAATGGAATGTAAAATTTTGTACTTAAAAATATTAATTTATATGTATAATTATGTTATAAAAATAAAATATATACATTATTTCCATCATCATACTCATCCAACGGATGTGGTAATGGAATAATAAAATTACATCGGTTTGCAACACAATAGTCCACCACACACACGAATAATGATTTAAAAACCCATTCGATGTATGTGGTGATAGTTTTAGGTCATTAAATTTTTATAAAAAATCACATTATTTATAAACTATTATGAAATTTGATAATTGAATAATAATAATAATTTCAGTGGAGAAATAAATCAAATAATAACACTCATTGAGGAATGCAACTTGTTCTTTGGGTATCCCCATTTGGTTTCCACTAAAGGCCTTTATAGGAAAGATTTATTCCCTAATCTAAAGCATCATTGATGAGATAATGGAAGTGGGAAAGTGAATCATTATGTATTGGAAGAATCATACATATTTTATGCTGTGAAGAAGAGAGAATAATGAGATACCTTTTATAATTTATGAGTGGAATTTTATTATATATTCAAAAAAATCAATAATTGGATTTCACCCTCACCACATGAAGCTCAAAAATGGATTCAAATTAATGTGGATGATTTATGTGGTATATAAACACTTCCAACATAAAAATGAAAATATTGTATGATTTTTTTTTCTTATTCATTATGTTTACACAATTGTAACATCACGTAACGTTTTCCGGTACTTTTAATGTTTCCAAGTATCTCTGTTTTGGAGTAGTGACTTGGGGTGAATTTTGGTGAACTTTTAAGTAAAAAAAATCAGCAAGGGAATGTGCACGGTTTGAAAAACCGTGTGACCAAACCGTGCCAACCATGATGCACTGGACAGAGAGGTACGCACGGTGTGCGCACGGTTTGAAAAAATGTGTGACCAAACCATATGGACTGAGAATCTATGGATAGTGAGGGCCACACGGTGTGCGCACAGTTTGACAAACCGTGCCCCTCTTCCCAAGTAAACCGTGCACGGAGTTTCTAATTCCGAAAATTTCTTTTAAAGCCACTAAAATGTAACAGTCCAAGATTTTATAAAAAATATTCTTTTTAATTAATGTCTTGTGTTGTACGCTACACCAAAAGGAGCTTGCACAACACGCATCCTTGACTTGCCTTGCATTACACGCAATCGCGACCTTCCTCGATAGCGTGTGTAATACGCAATACCGAGTTTCACTAAACAACGATATTCTATTAAAAATAGTCGTTATGAATAGTAATAACCACTTTTTGAAATTCTGTAAATCTTATTTTTCAAAATGAACTTCATTTTTGGATTCGGAGTATCGAATTTAGCCTAAGGTGAAATTTTGGTACATTTCGGATAACTTTCATATTCTGATGAATCGTGAAAATTACTAAATTATAATTAAAAAACAACTTTTTTTAATCGAAATAATTAATAGTGATAAATTATTAATTGGAGTAGTTTTAAAGTATATTTAGAATATATTTTTACAAATTAATACAATGTTGGTCATTGGATGTAATTGCACATTTAAACCAGACATAAACAAGTGTCAATCTTTTGATAGATATTGTTTCTTAAAAACACGCTATTTGTTTTAACAGCGGGATTTAATTATAAAATTAATTAATGTAACTTTTATGTTATGAATTTTGTAAAATAGACTTCATTTTTGAATTCAGAATATGAAATATAGCTTAGGATGAAATTTTGGCATTTTTCTGAAAACCTTCATTTTTTGATGAATAGTGAAACTACTAAGTGGTAGTTAAAAAACTGAATTTTTCATAAAACATAATTTTACCGCTTCTGTGAATGGAATTTCAAAAATCCGAGAGTCACGGTTGATGTCAGTAAGTAAAATGTGGTTCAATGAGATGAAAATAATTTTTGGTGAATAGTAACTTTTTACTTTTATTTACCACGGTTAAAAGTAAATAGGGTAATTAAGGGTAAGAATGATATTAATATTACCCTAACACATGTCCTAATTCTATTTGACAAGTGTATCTCGACCAAAAACAACCTTAAGTGTAACATATTATCATTTAGGCCCACTTGGATTAGATTAGGACAATTATTATTATTTAACTCAAAGAAGAGTTAAAAGAGTTAAAATCAAAGTTTATTCACTAAAACATTTTTAATATGGGGTTATACATAAGATAAATTCGACTATAAATATTCATTAGAAAGATAAAAAGATTTCCTATATAATGATATTTTATTTATAATTTTTAGACTTTAAATAAATTAATTTATTTATGACACAACGATGATGTAATAATTACCCTTTTAAGGAAATATTAACATAATTGATGTTATAAATACTCAAATGAATGTAATTTGAGACTTTTTATGAATTCCACTAATTTTCTAGGTTACTATGATATATTAGTGTTGATTTAATCAACTTGGTTCGAACATATAATTCTGTTATGACTTTCACAAAAAACATATATCAAATAGTGTCAAAATTGACACAAAATAGTTTTTAAATCAAATATTATATTATTAATTGTTATTTTATTCCTAAAAATCTAAGGTTCGGCCAAATGACTTAGATAAGGATATATATACTAATAATAAACAATTTGGGGTTCTTTTGGCATGTTATAGTAAGTGTATTTACCATATAGTGAAAGAAAACAAAAAGACACGGTAAAAGTTAAATTATTTAACTTAGAGTTAAATCTAATTGATAAGGTTAAAATAAGAACCTAAACTTGTATAAATCCTATTGGTTGATAGGATTTCGACCCATCCCCACTTTAGCTTCGAAATAAGACCCTTTGGAACCATTATAAATCGATTTTTACTTTAATATAAAATAATATTTTGAGATATTCCTAAGGTGCCCCTCTCCTCCCTTATAAAAGGACACCTCCTCTCCCTCCTCCTCACACCAATTTGTGCACTCAAGCTCGGCCAACCCCTGCCAAAATCTCTTCTCCACTTCCCTAGAAACATCCTAGAGGTTCTAGTCTTCCTCAAAGACCAATTTTAGTTCCCTAAGAGGAGGTCTCCAAAAGGCGTTTCAAAGAAGAGGAGGTTCGGACACTTACAAAGCAAGTCGGACATAAGGTAAGGAAAATACCACAATCTCATTTTTATCCGAGATTGTTTATTCGTAAGTATTTACTGGGGTGTATTTTATCATCCACATACATGTTTCATAAATATTTAATATTATTTCCATCCACCTACAATTGTTTAAATCCATTTTTACCCTTCGGTGAGTTTTTAGTAAAAGAAGTGAAAGGAATATTTTGTCGTTTTCCATACGAGGTACTTTTTGACTTTTCCGACAAAAGTACGAAGAATGTTTTTTAACGTATACGGCCTGAATGGATTTTTAAAACATTATTTCCAAGAAACTTCCTTTACAAGTTTTCAAGTTTATTTTTAATCAACATCTTTTATTTTAAATTCGTATGACATGTTATGAAAGGAAAAATGTTTTTGAAGAAGAAAGGATATTTTCCTCAAGAATGGAGTTCAAGTATTTTATCAAAATTATTTTCCATCTATGATAATAAAATTGTTCTGTTTTTATCCCTATTATTACATTGGTTTGATTATGTTGTGATGTAAATATTTTTATGAATTCCTTTATCTTATATGAATTGTTTTATGATGTCATGTTGTTTAAGAATCCCATTTTTATTACATGGGTTATGCAATGATGTATGATTTATGATTTTGTGGCACACAAAAGAATGGTATCATTATGAGATGGGTGGGACCTATATCTCCCTCCAATGAATTGGGTAAAGATTTTATATCTCATGAGATAGACATGGCTGAAATGGTAGGTTATACCGGTTCAGTGAAACAGGACTGAAACGAGGGTTACTCGATTCAGAAAGGGACTTTGTCCACTAAGATAGTCTTGGAAATTAGTCTTGACTAATAAGAAATGATTATCTATGATTATGTGTGTATTCCACAAAGTTTTATGTTTTAAGTTATGATTATTGGGATTACTTTTTCACTGCCATGATTTATCCCATGATTATGAAATTATGCTCTCTTTTGCAGGTTATGATTTCCAAAATGTTATGTTCTTATGAATATGATGTGATTGATATTTATTTTGTTTACCCTTACTGAGCATTTGAGCTCACCCTTTTATGTTTTCTTTTCCCCAGGATATAAAGAAAGGTTTTAGGTATAAAAAAAAGAATATCTTTATGGGAGATTTTGAAGATCTTTCACCACGATTAGAAGATTATAGTCTGAGTTTCCAAAGACACTAAACTATTACGGTCCTTGTGTGTGTGTTTTTGTAATGTACTAAGTATTCTGCAAAAGTAATGTAATGTTAATGTACCTCAAGATACGGGTCTCTACAGTTGGTATCAGAGGAAAGGTTTAGTCAACCTTTGGAAACTACGATGCGAAAACGTTAGTGAGATCCCTAGAGATATTTCTAAGGTATGTCTACGGATGTCTCTAAGGTTAAGTATACGTACAGTTTATAGTCCTAGAATTGCTCTAACGATCTTAGAATTTAACCTAAGATGTTAGATATTGAGGGTACTACCCCTTTATTATGTTGTTTTCCCTAGCATGATTTTTGCCTCTCACACTATTCTTTTGGGGTTTTAGACGATGGCTGGAACCCGAAGGAACCGTGTTGATCAATGCAATGGACAATGCAATGATTGTCCCCCTGAGCAACCAAACGATATGGGAGCTGGAATGCAAAATCTTGTAGCCATGCTCACACAACTTTCTCAAGCTATGAATCATGCAGGACTTCCAAACGAGCAAAGGAAGGAGAAACATTCTGTTGAATCCTTCATGAGGCAGTGTCCGCCTTCTTTCAGTGGGTCTACTGATCCATTAGTTGCTGAACAATGGATTAGTACTACTGAAAAGATATTTTCAGTTCTTCAATGTTCTGAACATGATAAAGTCATCTTAGCAGTATATCGTTTGGAAGGTGAAGCTGATCAATGGTGGAATCTTATCAAGAATACGAGGAAAAGAGATGAAATTGATTCCATGGAATGGGATGAGTTCAAGAACTTGTTTTTCAGTAAGTACTTCCCTCGTATTCTTCGAACGAAGATGGAGAAGGAGTTTCTTGAACTAAAGCAAAAGGATGATGAATCTGTTGGTATATACGAAGCGAATTTTACAAGACTTGCAAGGTATGCATCTGGCATTATCATCCAACCTGAAAGTAAAGTTGATCGATTTTTCAGTGGCTTAAAACCAAGTCTTCGAAGGGCATTAGCTATAAGAGACTTCAGTAGCTATGAAGAAATTGTGCATTGTGCTATCAAGGTAGAAATGGAAGTTGGTGTTACATATCCATCTCATGGTTTTGACAAGAAACTAAAGATGGAGTTCAAGGAGAAATCTCAGAATAATGGTGAAAAGAAGATGAATGTTTCCTTATGCACAAAGTGTGGAAAGAAACATGGTGGAGATTGTCTTAAAGGGACTAGAAAATGTTTTAAGTGTGGAAAAGAAGGTCATCGAGCAGCTGAGTGTCGAAGTAATGGAAAAAGGGATTCTAATGAAGTGAATAATGCAAACACTGCAGAGAACGCACAACCAACACTTCAATGCTTCAAGTGCAAAGAGATGGGACATTATGCCAATAAATGCCCTAATCCAAGGGTTAGTGATGATCGACATGAGCAACCACTTAAGGAAAAGGACAAAGGGAAGTCACATGCGATCACTATTGGCAATGTTGAATATGAAAACGATGTGGTGGAATGATTAAGTTTTTATGTAATGGGATTCCAAAATAATGTTGTATCATGGAATATTGGAATATTTATTGGTCTAATGTGGTATTCAAAGTGATTGAGATATTATGCGCATAATGAAGGGAAAACGAGAAAATGAAATGTTTAACAGTATTCATGAGCTCATGATTGATATAAGGACTAAGTGATATCATGGTTTGAGTATATAGAATTTGAGGATTTTGGTATGTGGAAAGTGTTAACTTTTAACCGCATTCAAGTTTTCACTAAGGTTCAATGGGTATTCAAGAGAGTACAAGATTAAGGCCTTTGAATGTTTGGATTGTGACCAACAAAACATATCTTATGATATATGGGGATCAACGATGGTATTAAATCTCTGGTAATTGTTTTCACTATGTTATGAGAGTGGACTGCAGTATTATGGATAAGCCTAAAGATTGAAATGGATTATGTGGGACATAAGTGAGTATTGTTTAAGGATAGAAGTTTTTTTTCGATATTATTGATGGGATGTTATAGTAATTTATTTTTAGAAAAAGGACAACCTGCAGGACGGGCGACAGCCCATCGCTTCGGACAAGGCTGTGGGAATCGAACCCACAACCGAAGTGCGACTGGCCTTTATCGCCTACCACTGGCCTACAGGAATTCCCTGTTTAGTATAAACTAGTTTTATTATATTAAGCAGTATGATATATGAAGTATAAGTCCATTTTAGGAACTATATATGATTAATCTCACTATAGATCGACTTATGTATATAATTTTTGCTAACCTTTTGTTTGAGACAGATGGAATGACCCGTCATTCTATCACATGATCTGCTAACACTTCACGAATAAAAAATTCAACTTCATTTATTTAAGATATGAAGTGGAAATTGTTCTAGGCATGAACAATAGTGAGATTGTACCAAAATAAAGAAAGTATTTATTCCAATTCAAATTTTCAACTTTAGGGAAATGATCTTGAAAACCAAAAATGTTGTCCTAGTGATCTTATACCTGATGAATCGGATGGTACCTTAGATCGTCAAAAATTTATGGATTTGTGATTATTGTCTTTTCCATAGCCATGTTCTCTACCACTCTCCATCAGAACATGATGGTTAGATTTCTCTTCCATATCCATATTTTCACCTATGTGGAAACCCAATGATTAGTTTATTTGGGTAACCGTTACGTTTCATACTTTTGTTTTTAAAGATTGGTTTTGATATTCCTTTTTACGATGTGGGTTTCTATTAAAGAAACTTTCAAATAGTAAACCATTTATAACCCCGACGAATTTCGAGGGCGAAATTCATTTTAAGGGGGGTAGAATGTAATAGCCCAAGATTTTATAAAAAATATTCTTTTTAATTAATGTCTTGTGTTGTACGCTACACCAAAAGGAGCTTGCACAACACGCATCCTTGACTTGCCTTGCATTACACGCAATCGCGACCTTCCTTGATAGCGTGTGTAATACGCAATACCGAGTTTCACTAAACAACGATATTCTATTAAAAATAGTCGTTATGAATAGTAATAACCACTTTTTGAAATTCTGTAAATCTTATTTTTCAAAATGAACTTCATTTTTGGATTCGGAGTATCGAATTTAGCCTAAGGTGAAATTTTGGTACATTTCGGATAACTTTTATATTCTGATGAATAGTGAAAATTACTAAATTATAATTAAAAAACAACTTTTTTTAATCGAAATAAATAATAGTGATAAATTATTAATTGGAGTAGTTTTAAAGTATATTTAGAATATATTTTTACAAATTAATACAATGTTGGTCATTGGATGTAATTGCACATTTAAACCAGACATAAACAAGTGTCAATCTTTTGATAGATATTGTTTTTTAAAAACACGCTATTTGTATTAACAGCGGGATTTAATTATAAAATTAATTAATGCAACTTCTATGTTATGAATTTGGTAAAATAGACTTCATTTTTGAATTCGGAATATGAAATATAGCTTAGGATGAAATTTTGGCATTTTTCTGAAAACCTTCATTTTTTGATGAATAGTGAAACTACTAAGTGGTAGTTAAAAAACTGAATTTTTCATAAAACTTAATTTTACCGCTTCTGTGAATGGAATTTCAAAAATCCGAGAGTCACGGTTGATGTCAGTAAGTAAAATGTGGTTCAATGAGATGAAAATAATTTTTGGTGAATAGTAACTTTTTACTTTTATTTACCACGGTTAAAAGTAAATAGGGTAATTAAGGGTAATAATGATATTAATATTACCCTAACACATGTCCTAATTCTATTTGACAAGTGTATCTCGACCAAAAACAACCTTAAGTGTAACATATTATCATTTAGGCCCACTTGGATTAGATTAGGACAATTATTATTATTTAACTCAAAGAAGAGTTAAAAGAGTTAAAATCAAAGTTTATTCACTAAAACATTTTTAATATGGGGTTATACATAAGATAAATTCGACTATAAATATTAATTAGAAATCTAAAAAGATTTTCTATATAATGATATTTTATTTATAATTTTTATACTTTAAATAAATTAATTTATTTATGACACAACGATGATGCAGTAATTACCCTTTTAAGGAAATATTAACATAATTGATGTTATAAATACTCAAATGAATGTAATTTGAGACTTTTTATGAATTCCAGTAATTTTCTAGGTTACTATGATATATTAGTGTTGATTTAATCAACTTGGTTCGAACATATAATTCTGTTATGACTTTCACAAAAATCATATATCAAATAGTGTCAAAATGGACACAAAATAGTTTTTAAATCAAATATTATATTATTAATTGTTATTTTATTCCTAAAAATCTAAGGTTCGTCCAAATGACTTAGATAAAGATATATATACTAATAATAAACAATTTGGGTTTCGTTTGGCATGTTATAGTAAGTTTATTAACCATATAGTGAAAGAAAACAAAAAGACACGGTAAAAGTTAAATTATTTAACTTAGAGTTAAATCTAATTGATAAGGTTAAAATAAGAACCTAAACTTGTCTAAATCCTATTGGTTGATAGGATTTCGACCCATCCCCACTTTAGCTTCGAAATAAGACCATTTGGAACCATTATAAACCGATTTTTACTTTAATATAAAATAATATTTTGAGATATTCCTAAGGTGCCCCTCTCCTCCCTTATAAAAGGACACCTCCTCCCCCTCCTCCTCACACCAATTTGAGCACTCAAGCTCGGCCAACCCCTGCCAAAATATCTTCTCCACTTCCCTAGAAACATCCTAGAGGTTCTGGTCTTCCTCAAAGACCAATTTTAGTTCCCTAAGATGAGGTCTCCAAAAGGCGCTTCAAAGAAGAGGAGGTTCAGACACTTACAAAGCAAGTCGGACATAAGGTAAGGAAAATACCACAATCTCATTTTTATCCGAGATTGTTTATTCGTAAGTATTTAATGGGGTGTATTTTATCATCCAAATACATGTTTCATAAATATTTAATATTATTTCCATCCACCTACAATTGTTTAAATCCATTTTTACCCTTCGGTGAGTTTTTAGTAAAAGAAGTGAAAGGAATCTTTTGTCGTTTTCCGTACGAGGTACTTTTTGAATTTTCCGACAAAAGTACGAAGAATGTTTTTTTTTAACTTATACGGCCTGAATGGATTTTTAAAACATTATTTCCAAGAAACTTCCTTTACACGTTTTCAAGTTTATTTTTAATCAACTTCTTTTATTTTAAATTCGTATGACATGTTATGAATGGAAAAATGTTTTTGAAGAAGAAAGGATATTTTCCTCAAGAATGGAGTTCAAGTATTTTATCAAAATTATTTTCCATATAAGATAATAAAAGGGTTCTGTTTTTATCCCTATTATTACATTGGTTTTATTATGTTGTGATGTAAATATTTTTATGAATTCCTTTATCTTATATGAATTGTTTTATGATGTCATGTTGTTTAAGAATCCCATTTTTATTACATGGGTTATGAAATGATGTATGATTTATGATTTTGTGTCACACATAAGAATAGTATCATTATGAGATGGGTGGGACCTATATCTCCCTCCAATGCATTGGGTAAAGATTTTATATCTCATGAGATAGACATGGCTGAAATGGTAGGTTATACCGGTTCAGTGAAACAGGACTGAAATGAGGGTTACTCGATTCAGAAAGGGACTTTGTCCACTAAGATAGTCTTGGCAATTAGTCTTGACTAATAAGAAATGATTCTCTATGATTATGTGTGTATGCCACAAAGTTTCATGTTTTAAGTTATGATTATTGGGATTACTTTTTCACTGCCATGATTTATCCCATGATTATGAAATTATGCTCTCTTTTGCAGGTTATGATTTCCAAAATGTTATGTTCTTATGAATATAATGTGATTGATATTTATTTTGTTTACCCTTACTGAGCATTTAAGCTCACCCTTTTATGTTTTCTTTTCCCCAGGATATAAAGAAAGGTTTTAGGTAAAAAAAAAGTTCTTTATGGGAGATTTTCAAGATCTTTCACCACGATTAGAAGATTATAGTCCGAGTTTCCAAAGACACTAAACTATTACGGTCCTTGTGTGTGTGTTTTTGTAATGTACTAAGTATTCCGAAAAAGTAATGTAATGTCAATGTACGTCAAGATACGGGTCTCTACATAAAACCCATAGGAATTCTATAATTTCGACCTTGGCTCGGGCTTGACTCTTTTTAGGTCTTTCCAAAGCCTCCTAGAGAGATTACAAGGTTATACAAACATCTTTCTTCGAGATTGGAGGCTCAGATTGAAGATATGCTCTCCTCCTGGTAAGTGTATTTCTTCCCGTTGCATTTTTTGTTTATTCCTATATCTTCCCTTGACCTTTTCATGGGATATTTCCTTTGTTTCCATGGATCTAAACCTCTGAATTGAGGTATAGATCTAGGATTGTGAATCTAGATATAGTTTTTCATTATCTTGTTTCCTTTGATCGTAATTTTGGTTTTAAGGATTTAGATCCATATTTTGATCGACATCATTGTGCTACTCACTTTTTGGGGTTTCTCATTGGGCAAACTCCCATTAATAAATCAAGGAAGGTAGTTCCGTCCTGACTTTCCAAATTGATTATAATTGTATTTTCATGGTTTATTTCAATTAATGATTTATCATTCAATTAAATTGAAGAAAACTCAATTCCATTTAATTGAGATATTTGAAATGATTTTTGCATAAAAATTTGGGGAAAACACCAATTCCCTTGAATTGGGTGTGTTTATGGAAATTGGCCGATTTAAATTGTGGATTTTATGGAAATGATTTCAATTAAATTGTTTAATTTAATTTTTGAAATGAAATGTGTAATGATGGAATTGGTTTTGAATGGATTTCAAACATATGAAAATGGCTTAAAATGATTTGGTAGAAACCCATTGGTTTTATCTTGTAAATAAAGTATGTTTTGAATAAAACCTATGTTGGTTTTAAATGGAATGAAATTGGCACGTTTGAAATGGATGAATGGGATTGATTTTATTTTAAGCATTCGTAATATAGTTCTACCATAATATAAGAGAGCATGAAAGCCTTAGGTAGTTAGTGAG
This sequence comes from Viscum album, assembly GCA_963277665.1. Lineage (NCBI taxonomy): Eukaryota > Viridiplantae > Streptophyta > Magnoliopsida > Santalales > Viscaceae > Viscum > Viscum album. Next base: position 741,876,740 of record OY728137.1, read on the forward strand.
TTATTTGGATACACTCTACGCTATGACAACGTTCTAAAACATACCTGTTGCGGGTCACATCCCCGATAGGTAGGTGAGAGTATCCTTTGGCCAGTGTCATAGGGAATCGTGTATACACATTTTTCGGAGTTCCCTTAGAGAGTGTGGAGTCCTATAACTGGTTAATATTATCTTACCTTTTAGAAGATGACCATATTGCTCACTTGTTTATTTATATTTGAGATATAAATATATGCCAATATTTGTTGGAACTTTCTTACATGCCTGCTGAATTTATATAAACTGTTTTCTATAAATGTTTTACTGAATCCATTGTTTTAGAATTATTCCATCATTTGTAATTCCTTTTCTTAAAGTATTTTTCCATCATTTCAGAAATGTATAGCATGATTTGTTAAAATATTATTTTGAATTTCCAAACCTATTCAGATTAAAATTGAAAGATTTACGTTGGATAATCTATATTTGGCACATGTTACAGAATCATTGGTGGTATCCTACTGGGCTTAGGCTCACACCCTATATTTTCCATCAGGTGTTTGTAGATTTTCTTCTTCTAGGATCGAGCAAAGGAAAGGGACCTTTTGGAGGTGGATCCAGTTTTTGGTCTCTGGTCTTGTTGAGTTGTGTCCTTAGGGACTTTGGGATTGTCTTCCCTTTTGGTACTTGGGTTGTAGTACTTTCGCATTTTATGCCTCTTTGTATTCTAGTATATTATTCCCAGTGGAGTTTTTTTTGTTATGCATACTGTTTGTTTTAATCTGGCTTCCGCATTCTTGTGGAAAACTTTTTCCCACTCATATGTTGTACAATGACAGGTGCTAGTCGTCGACTCATGGGGATCGGGAATGCCCTTTGGGCTATGTCTGGGTCGGCATGGTTATCGGGTTACAAGGGTACCTGGGCTGGTTCATGAAAAAGTGGTATCAAAGGGAGGTTGAGTATCTTACCTTGATGACAGTATGCCTTTGAGTATTCTTGTCGAGACATAGGAGGTAGTTGTGATTGAGTGTCTGGCCAGCTCTCACCACAATGAACCTTAAATCACCAGGGGTGGTTAGGGAAAGGAAACTTGTGGATTAGTTCTAGTCTTTTCCCTCATTTGATTTGGATAGAGTGAAATCCAAATCTTGTTTTCCTTCCTATTAAGAGTAGTTTTCCTTGTTACTCAGGTTAAATCTTATTATGTTGTCTTCTTTATTTTCTGTTGATGTTGTTCAGTATCATGCCCTTGAGAAGACGTGGGAATCAGATCAAAAAAGAGGCTGCTACTGAATCTCAGCAATCAAGTCCTATTGTGGATCTGAGTCTGGTTGAGGTGATTGTTCGCACTTTCCAAGCTCTGGGACATGCACAACCAGTAGTTCCTATTCAGGCTTTAGTTATAGATCTTCATAGTGATATTCTCTGAGGTCGTTATCAAGAATTTCTATGCAAGAAGGCACCAGTTTTCAAAGGCTCCTCTATCCCTCAACATGATGAGGAATAGTTGAGTAAGATTGAACGTCTTTTTGGGTTCTTGGGGACACCTAATGTAATCAATGTAAATTATTCCACCTTCGGGCTGGAGGGACCATGTAGGAGATGGTGGGACACAATGGTGACAGCTGGGAAACATGAGGGTTTGGAGTGGAAAGACATTACGGTTCTTTTCACTAACCAGTTCAATCCAGAATAAATGGTGTTGGCCAGGGCTGTAGAGTTTTTCAAGCTTGAGAAAGACAACAAAACTATGACTGAGTACTCAAATCTCTTTTCAGAGTTGGTATAGTTTCCTCCTGAAATTTAATCTAATGAAAGGATGAAGGCTCGACGATTCGAGGTGGGACTTCGATCAGGTATTCATTCACAAGTTTTCCTACTAAAGCTACCCACTTATGCTTATGTGCTGGATAGGGTGAGGATGGTTTAGATGGACTTGGGAGGAAATTCATGGTTGAAGGAGGTTCTTTTCCCTCCTAGTGGAAGTTTGGGTTCCTTTAATGGAAATAAGAATCATGACATTCCTTATGGTAGTTCTCGAAAGTAGATTCATTACAGACCTCCGGTAGCACCAGGAGGGGCTTCTTTGACTTTCTATCAGTGTGGAAAGTCAGGGCATTCTAAGAGGTTTTTCACTGAGGGACCCAAGAACTGTAGCTCGTGTGGACATTTAGGGAACCTGTAGAGATTCTTCTATCACTTATCTACTCCACGTAGTGTAACAGGATCATCAGCACCTCCAAATAATGCGGGGAAATCAAATGCTTCATGTACAAAAGGGTTCCAGCCACAGGCATCTAGAACGAAGCTTCTTCACATAGTGGAAGAGTCTCTAGAGGTAGCTGATACATGTCCTGCAACTATGAGAGGTACCATTACTATAGTTTCGTCATTAGTGACAGCTTTTTTGCATACTGGTGCATCTCACTCTTTTATTTCAACCCATTTTGTTAATCTTCTTAATCTACCTATAAAACTTTTATCTTGGGCGATGGATATTACTACACCCCTTGGTACAATGAGAGAGAAGGGTCTTTTTAGTCCTTCTTGTGTCCTCTCTCTATCAGATGTTGACCATGTTTGGAGTTTCTTGGTTCTCAACATGAAATATTTGGACGTCATATTTGGGATAAATTGGCTCATTTCCAATAAATCCTGGATCGATTGTGCCTCTTGTTTTTCAAGGAGAATGGGACCAAGGTCAAGAAGAGCCAGACCATATAATCCATAGTTGGGGAAAGTTATATCAGCATTTCCTTTTGATCTAGAGAGAGATTCAACATCTGGTGATCTTCCTCCAGTCATCACTGAGTTTCCCGACGGGTTTCCTTCTGACTTCTCTGGTTTTCCACCAGTAAGGGATGTTGATTTCTCTATTGACATAATTCCTGGTATTCGAACAGTTTCTACTCCCTTTTACCGAATGGCTCCAACCGAACTAAAATAACTAAAGACTCAGTTAGATGATATTCTTGAGAAAGGTTTTATAATCCCAAGTGTGTCACCTTGGGAAGCACCTGTTATCTTCGCCAATAAGGATTATGGGTTTCTTCACTTATGTGTTTATTATCGAAAGCTCAATCGAGTTATGATAAAGAAAAAATATCTTTCACCAAGAATTGATGATTTGTTTGATCAATTGAAAGGGGAAAAGTGGTTTTAAAAAATTGATCTTCGATCTGGTTACCATTAGTTGAGGATAAAGTAATCCGACATTCCTAAGGCCTCTTTTTGCAGTACGTATGGCCATTATGAGTACTTTGTTATGCCCTTCGGCCTAACAAATGCTCCTGCAGTTTTCATGGCTTTGATGAACACTGTTTTCCGTTAGTACCTAGATACTTTTGGGGTGGTCTTTATGGATTACATTCTTTTCTACTCCAAGCCTGAGGAGGATCATGGGCATCATCTAAGAATAGTTTTTAGTCTTCTAATGAATCAATGACTTTGCCATGCTTTCAAAGTGCGATTTATGGATTCGGGAAGTGAAATTCATGGGACATGTCATGTCAGAACAAGGAATATCAGTTGATCTTGAAAATATGAATTCTTTTATTACTTGGGAACAACCACGAAATGTTTTTGTGATTCTGAAATTCTTGGGATTATCAGGATATTATCACGTATTTGTTAAAGACTTCTCAAAGTTATCTTCTCCAATGACTGATCTGACTCAAAAGGGAGTGAAGTTTTCCTGGAATGATAGATGCTAGAGTCCTTTTGTTGAGATAAAGCATCTTTTAACTACTACATTGGTGTTAACTATTCCGAAGGCTGGGATTGGTTATGTGGTCTTCTATGATGCATCGGGTTCAGGTTTGAGATGTGTACTCATGTCGGGTGATCATGTTGTTGCCTATGGGTCTCGTCAGCTTGATCCTCATGAGAAGAACTATCATACCCATGACCTTGAACATGTAGTTGTAATTCACACACTTATGTGTTGGAGACATTACCATTATAGAGAAAGGTTTAGTGTGTATTCAGACAAAAAAATCTTGAGTTATATCTTCTCTAAAAAAAATTGAATCTTTTCCAAAGGCGTTGGGTGGAGTACCTGCAATCATTCGATCCTGACATTGCTTATACCCTGGGGAAAGGGAATGTTGTTGAAGATGAGTCAAGCAAGAAACTTCCATCACAGGCTATGAAGGAATCTTCAGAAGAATAGAGTTTGATGGCTCTTTTTTATTAGTTGCATATTGGAGTTCAGTAGAAGGGGAATGAAGTTTCTTTAGCCAGTCTTCAGTTTAATTCTTCTCTCCTCGAGTTAATTATTTGGGAACAACAACTGGATGATGAATTCCATAGCATTAGGGACTCTCTTTATGGTGGGGAGACCGACACCCAATGGTCATTCTCCCAAGAGGGTATTCTATGTTATCGAAACCCTTATGTGGTGTCATTGGAGGCAAGGAAGGATGTGATGGGGGGTTTCCATAACTCTTAGTGGGTTGTACACCCCAAAACCACGAATATGTTCTTTGACATGTGGAAAAAGTTCTGGTGGCCAGGTATGAGATGAGACACTGCTGAGTTTATATATCAATGCTATACGTGCCAGCAGGTGAAATCCAAGCACCAGAAACCTTTCGGTTTGCTTCAACCACTTCCAGAACCTGCATGGAAGTGGGATGAAATCTCTATGGACTTTGTGGTTGGGTAACCTCAAACCCAGAGGGAGAATAATGTGATATGGGTTGTGATCGACAGGCTGACCATGTCGGCTCACTTTATACCTATTGGAGATACAACCAAAGTTAATGAGTTGGGAAATATTTATGTGAAATAGGTTGTTCATTTGCACGGAGTTCCGTTTGATATAGTCTCTGAAAGGGATGCTCCGTTTACTTCTCGCTTTTGGAGAGGCCTTCAGAAGGCACTGGGATCTTATGTTTGTTTGAGCACATCCTACCACCCATAGTCAGATGGCCAGATATAAAGTGTTATTTAGATCCTTGACGACATTCTCCATACTTGAGTCTTTAAATTTGGTGGGTCTTGGGATGATCATCTAGGGATAGTTGAGTTTTCTTATAACAACAGTTATTAATCAACAATCAAAATGGATAATTTTGAGGCATTGTATAGTCGTCCATGAATATATCCTTTATGTTGGTCAGAGGTTGGTGAAAGTTCCTGGGTAGGACTGAGTTTGGTCCAAGAGACGATATCTAAGATCTAGTTGATTATTCAGAGAATGTTCACAGCACAGAGTTGGTACAAGTCTTATGCTGATCGACGTCGTAGACCTTTAGAGTTCTCAGTTGGTGACCAGGTGTTCTTGAAAGTTTCACCCTGATGATGTCATCGATGTCTTGAGAGGCAAGGGAAGCTTTCTCCTCATTTTTTGGGATCGTTCAAGGTTGTTGGTCTTGTGGGAAAGTTGATTACTGAATAGATCTACCACCACAGCTAACGTTGATACATAACATGTTCCATGTATCGCTGCAGTGAAAGTATCTCTCTGATCCATCTCAGGTTGTGAGGTTGAGTGATCTTGAGATTGAACCAGATTAACCTTTTACTGAATATCCAGTCAAGGTTGTTGATTCTGAGACCAAGGTACTTCATGGAAGAACGATACCTATGGTCTGTATACTTTGGCAGTGTGGTTAGGATTCTCATGAGACGTGGGAATGTGAGGCACTAATGAGAGATTAGTGGCCTCATATTTCTGACGTGGAGGATTCTTCATAGGCTTTCTGAGGACAGAAAGGTTTTTGGTGGGGATGTTGTAACATCACGTTATGTTTTCAGGTACTTTTGATGTTTCCAAGTACATCTATTTTGGAGTAGTGACTTGGGGGTGCGTTTGGGTGAACTTTTAAGTAAAACAAAAGGGAAGTGCCTTGTGCATGCTTTGCGAACGGTTTGACAAACCGTGCCAACCAAGCTTCACTGGACAGAGAGGTACGCACGATGTGCACCCGGTTTGACAAACCGTGCGGCCAAACCGTGTGGACCGAGCATATCTGGATAGTGAGGACCGCAAGGTGGGCGCACGGTTTGGAAAACTGTGCGCCTTTGCCCAGGTAAACTGTGCGTGCGGTTTCTAATTCCGAAAATTAATTTTAAAACCACCCGAACCCCCGAGACATCCATAATTTTAACCTTGGCTCGGGCTTGACTCTTTTTAGGTATTTCCAAAGCCTCTTAGAGAGATTACAAAGTGATCCGAACATATTTCATCGATATTGGAGGCTCGGATTGATGATCCTCTCTCCTCCTTGTAAGTGGATTTCATCACGTTGCGTTTCTCATTTATTTATCTATCTTCCCTAGATCTTTTCATGGGATATTTCCATTTTTCCATGGATATATACCTATGAGTTGAGGTATAGATCTAGGATTTTGAACCTAGATATAGTTTTGAAAGATCTTGATTCCTTCGATCTTAATATTGGTTTACGGATTTAGATCCGTATTTTCATCGACATCGTTGTGCTGCTCAGTTTTTGGGGTTTCTCATTGGGCTAACTCCCGTCAATAAATCGAGGTAGGTGGTTATGTCCCGACTTCCCAAATTGATTAACATTTTATTTTCTTGGTTTATTTTAATTATAGATATAGCTTTCAATTAAATTGATGAAAACTCGATTCCATTGAATTGAGATATTTGAAATGATTTTGGCATAGAAATTTAGGGAAAACCCCAATTCCGTTGAATTTGGTGTGTTTATGGAAATTGGACGATTTAAATTGTTGAATTTTAATTGAAGATTTGAGGGAAATGATTTTAGTTAAATTGTTGAATTTAATTGTGGAAATTAAAAGTGTAATAATGGAATTTGTTTTCAATGGATTTCAAACATATGAAAATGGATTAAAATGATTTGATAGAAACCCATTGGTTTTATCTTCTGAAAAAGTCATGTTTTGAATAAAACATGTTTTGGTTTTAAATGGAATGAAATTAGCACTTTTGAAATCGAAGAATGGGATTGACTGTTTGTTAAGCATTCTCACCCATCATGTTAGAGCGCATGCAAGCCTTAGGTAGTTAGTGAGTTATTTGGATACACTCTACGCTACGACGACGTTCTAATACATACATATGGTAGGTCACATCCCTGACAGGTTGGTGATGAGTCTCCTTTGGCCAGTTTCATAGGGACTTGGGTATATAAATTTTTTTGTGTTCACTTAGAGAGTTCACAATCCAATAAATGGTTAATACTGTCATACCTTTTGGCAGATGACCATGTTTCTCACTTGTTTTTTTATATTTGAGATATAAATGTTTGCCAATGTTTGTTAGAACTGTTTTACATGCCTATTGAATTTATATAAACTATTTTATATAAATGTTTTACTGAATCCATTGTTTTAGAAATATTCCATCATTTGTAAAGATTTTTCTTAAATTATTTTTCCATCATTTCGGAAATGTATAGCTTGATTTGTTAAAATATGCTTTTGAATTTCCAAACCTGTTCAATTTAAAATTGAAATATTTTATTTCGATAATCTATATTTGGCTTCTGTTATGGATTCTTTGGGGGTATCATACCAGGATTAGGCTCACACCTTACTTTTTCCTTCGGATGTTTGTAGATTTTCTTCTTCCATGATCGAGGAAAGGGAAGGGACCTTTTGGAGGTGGATCCAGTTGTTGATCTTTGGTCTTGGTGAGTTGTGTCCCTAGGGACTTTGGGACTATTTTACCTTTTGGTACTTGGGTTGTAGTACTTTGGCATTTTATTCCTCTTTGTATTTTGGTATATTACTCCTAGTGGAGTTTCTTTTGTTATGCATACTGTTTGTTTTACTCTTGCTTCCGCATCCTTGTGGCTAAATCATTCCCACTTGTATGTTGTATGATGCCAGGTGCTAGTCGCTGAATCATGGGGATTGGGAACGCCCTTCTGGCTATGTCAGGGGCGGCTTGGTTATTGGGTTACCAGGGTACCCGAGCTGGTTCGTGACACAATTTTTGTTATTTTATATTTAATATGGTAACTTGTATATTTTTATGAACAATGTATCATATCCTTAGGAAATAAAATTAAAATGAGACCTATAATATAATTTTTACCTATTGATTATAAATATAAATCCCATTTATTAAATAAATAACATACTTTTGTTTACAATTAATTTTAACTCAAGCTCATTTATCAAGGAAAACCTCATTTAAAACATAATCACAGTAATTAGTTTTTAAATACATTCAGTAATCATACAAGTCCAAAAATAATTTCATATTTTTTATAATATAAATTATTATGATTAAAAATATTAAATAAAATTTCTCAAATTCCATTCTCAAATGTGGAGAAAATTTAATTTAAAAGTTATCCCATCGATGTGGGAAGAAAAAATGTTTTTATGAACTATATTTTTTGGGAAAAAAAGTTTTTATATTATATCTATGTATTATAATTACACGTTTATGAATTAAAATTAATATTAACAGATAAATAATCATTAAATTTAATTTAAATCATTCTATATACTGTATTTTTTAAATAAAATAAACTAAAAAAGCATTATGAATTTTAAAACTATATTTAGAAAAATATATTTTAAATGAAAAAAAAAACTTATACTAAAAACATACAGTACATTCAAGTGTAATTTAGAGGATTAAATACAACTATATAATACTTATATTATATGAAATAATATCTAAAACATAATTTGAATTTTAAATAACATAATTTTTTTAAAATAAATGACAGTTATACCAAAATTGGTATTTTTAACTATTGAGTGAAAAAATTAAAAGAAATTCCAAAATTTATTCCAATGAAAATTTCAATATTCCAATCGAAAAAATAATTTTAATTTTATTCAATAAACTATATTAGTTTTTTTAAAATTTATTATAACATTTTTATTCTTAAAATAGTTAAAAATCCCATTTGAAAAAAATGTTTTTTTGAAGAATAAAATCACAACACTAAAACCTAATTAATTATATAAAAAAAATTTATCACTAATTTATATTTACCAGGATATATATATATATTTATTTATAAATTTCATAATGTCATTAATATCATTCATTCCCTTCAATTTAATGATTACGTTATTTGAATTTCATATATATTGGGATGTTTATGTTTGGTATTATTTGTTGAATATTATAGAGACCATAAAAATATCATGGACTTCGGTACAAGCTATTATTAAATATAAACAATTTATTTAAAACTAAATAGATCATAAAGCCTTAGGGAGTAACATTTTCATATAAGATATGTTTTTGTGTCATTTATATTGTGAAATATAATTTCTATTTCTAAAATTTAATTGGAGTTAAATTGTACCACATGAAATACTATTTTTCCTCTCTACATTATTATACTTAAATGATTGATATATATACTTGAGATATTTTCTATATCCTATACATACTTCTTCAATTATGGTATTAAAATGGAACATATCCCATTCTTTAATATTATCATCCATTCATGGACAATATTGAACTCTATAAAAGTAATTACTTCGTTTTAGCTTTAAATTCTCCTTATATTCTAAAAAAACATTATATAGTGATATGGTTGGAAATTCATTTTTATAGGATTAAATTTCCCCACATATTTCCAGATTTCAAAGTTCATTCTCTATAAATCTGAATGTATTTATTACATTATTAACATTATTATAAACTACCTAAAAAGGTACTTTTGAATTTGATTGTAATATAAATTTTCCCATCCTTATGTGATGATGAATTAACATATAATACTTTTTAATTTAATATGACCATATTTATTGGTACTTATTTGACACTTTCTCAATAAATATATAAATTATTTTATTATGATTAGTTTATATTTTACACATTTAACAATAATGATAATTTATTATTATATTTTAGGAAAAAAGACCTCCACCAAATCCAATTCATGACTTAGGTAATTTTTCTCATGAACCATCAAATTATTTGAGTCAAAAGCTACTATCATGTTGTTTTTCATGAGGAAAATCCAAATCTCATCTCTCATGAATCATTTTATATGTCAAACACTCTTATTCATTATAATGTAGTTTATGTACTGGTATACAAAAAAAACTGTATCTTTATATCTATAAAATTATATTCGCATTCATTTTCTAATGAAATTTAGATCTCAACCACACTAACATGGTTAATTAATTTGATACCCTTGAGAAATATTTTCCAATTTGAAAGTAGTATCAGAATTATCCAGGAAAACAAAAAATATCATCCATAGTGGATGGTCTACGATATTTCTTAGTAACCTACATATTTGAAGGATATGAAAATATACCCTATATAATAATTACATGACCCAATAATGATACATTATAGTCCCCCATCTCACACATTCTAAATTTAGGGAATAACTTATCTATTCGAATTTTCATTAATATTATCACCAAATGATGTTAATGATCATCCACTATCAAACAATATATGGGAATATCATCTATAGATAAATCCACAAACTATTCATTTAAATCTATATGGACTCTATATATTCAAAACAAGAAGAGAGTGGATACATTTGTAACTCCAAATTTAATTGGAATAAATTCAGTGTTCATGCCATGTATGGAAATTTATATTGAGTATACCAACCCTTTAAAACATTAATATTTTATATCTATAATAAATATCAATCATTGAAACATTTATATCTATAATTTTTATAAAAAATTACATCAATATGGTGTAGAAGATACTTTTTCCCTGATAGAGATCTTGTTATGTTCCTAATAATCAATGCAATGACAAATTAACCCACCTTTATTCTTAAAAAAAAGAACATGTCTACCCAATGGTGACACATTAGGTTATATAAACACCATTCCATGATTTTCTCGATGTTCCTAACTGAATTATTAAAACTCATTAATGCATGTTCTATAAGGGGTCCATGAAATAAATATATTACCATGATGTGTTCTTTTGAAAACACAACATCATAATTATGGGGAATATTAAGAAACACCTATATAAAAACACTAGAATCTTCCCCTAAAATATGCATATCATCAATGTTGATTTTATCCCAAATCAATTGACAAAGTGGATCCACAGTAATAGGTTGTAAACACCCATTTAATAAAACAATTTGAATTGGAAGTTCATGTTGATCCCCACATTAATTAATGTTCAATGATTGATTAGGAATATAAAATTTTACTCAACTTCCATGGAAATTGATATTGTATTTAGAAAGGGAGATACAATGCCTATCCAAAATCATATAAAATTAAACAAGATGGATAATAATAAGATTCATGGGAATCAAATAGCAAAAAAACATCAATCAATGTTGGTCTAGTAACGCGATTTTCTATAATGAACCCTCTATGAAATGTTTTCTTTTAATTAGATATTTTACCATCTATGTTGTGATGTGCCACTATTAGAAAAATATATAAATATAAAATATCACTGAATAAATATATCAAATAAGATAATTTAATTTATAAGGAGGATTATATTTTACCACATAAATTTATATTCTTGAGATCCACTGGAGTAGTTTAGATTAGATGGGATTTTTCATTTATCATTTACTTCAGGATGTTACGGTTGTTTATTTTCATCATTATACATTTGTTTGGTGTACTTTTTGGAATAAATATTTCTGTGAAAATTGACACATTGGAGTTTTGGAGGATTAATTGGAAGTTTTATAAAAACAATGACCCGAGTAGCCTAGAGCTTGTAGTAATATTATTACATTGGTTTTAGATACAAGGGATTGCTACCCGTAGGACTGAATAGTTTTTCATTATAGGAATACTAGATAAATACATTAATTTAACATTATATTCTAAAACCTAAAATAGATTAATGTAATTTAATCTAGAACACCATTATTCTATTTAGAAAATCCCTTAATATGAGTCATAATACATTTACTGTCATCCTGGAGAATTGAAACATAAGAAAGGTGTGAGATAATATGTATAGTAAGCATTAAGTACAATAAAATAAATAATAAATCAATAAGGCATAATCATTATGTCATGTTAAATAATTGGAAACACATTCGACAATATAAATTATATGATCATTATGAATAATATAGAAACAAAAAACACGACCAGTTAATTCCATATAAATAATAACATGATTTTGATGTTAATAAATATATAATATTAATGCAATAATCTAATTTATAATAATATCTGAATTCTCGACGTTCTAAATGATTTATATGGGATGTCATGTGTAATGCCCCGAAAATGCAAATTCAGAACATGGTACCAATAGGGTGTGTGACACACAACATCAATCATGTAATGGAACATAACATCGATATAATATATAATATATCTACAATTTTAAATAAATAAAATATGTTTTATATAAATCAATTCACATGAAACTATGTTAGCATGTGTTACACGTAAGAAGGAAAACCTTTAATGGCTTGTGTTACAAGTTAGACTGCATTCTAACTGAATGATAAAATATAAATAAAATATTATTATAATAGTACATACCCAAAACATTAAATTACTGGTTGTTAATAACATCATAGAGTTATAAAATTATATTATTTACAGACATATAAAATGAATTAATAGGTTACCAATTAATTCTGAGTTAAAATACAAAAAGCTGAATATAAAGTAAATATTATTATTTTCTTCTTAGAAAGCCATTTTGTCATAATAAATAAAATTAATTACATTTAGTGAATTATATTAATTAAATATATATATAATATTTTCCATAATATATTTTTGATACTCATCCAATATATTTTATAGACATAAGATAAGAATAAAATCAATATTACTCATAAAAACCATTATTTTTATAAATTCAATTTTAATGCATTTTAATGGAAAACCCATTTTAAATATAAATTTTTACAATTAAATTTAATTAATGTTTAAAAATAAATTTAATCTTTAAAATTGTGACATAAAGAATATCTTAGGGAAAAACATATTTTATTTTTATATGAAGATAAATGTTTTAATAAATATTTAAAATTACAAAAATTTTATCAAAACTAATTTTTCATTTAATTTATTTATAAGATTAAACTGTAGTTTTATATTTTTTTAAAAATTAAATTAGATTAAATATTTAACAATTAATACAATTTGGGTCAGTGGAATCAATTTCACATTGAAATTGACTATAAAAACAATGTTTACAATAGTATGTTTTTTCATTAAAAATCCCACATTATCGTCTCTTCTACAGGATTAATTTCAATTTAATTTCTACAATTTCAATGATTGGAATTTAAATAAATTGATTCCATATTTGGAATTATAAAAATATATAATATCTCATAATGTCATCATAATGTTTCACCAAAATGATAACTGAATATAATTAAAATCAATTACAACGATTAATGTTAAATTATTCTTAATAATGAACATATCCATAACCATAATGACTAAACTGGCCTATAAACTTTTCAAAAATCCTTTATATGTACATATATCAAACCATACTCCATTTTATCTAATTTGGAGCATTATTTATCAACATTAAATAAATAAATTGTTGGTGGGGTAACATTATGATAAAATATTATAGGGGAAACACGCCTCCTCCATTATAAAAGGGATCCATTACATCCACTTCATAAGACTTATCAAAGCCCCTTAGGTTCTCCCATCCTCTTACCAACTGATACCCCAACATACCTCCTTTTCCCATTGATTCATACTTTTTTAGATAATGATATCCAAGGAAACATTTTCATAAAAACCAAAAGGAGTTACCCGATTAAGATGTAACGTATTTCCTAAAGATCTTTAATTTTATTTCCAATAACCAATCCCTACATTATAATGATTCCATTATAGTACAAAAAAACAGGTATCATAAATATATCATAACATTGTTATGATATGGATTTTACCTTTGCACACACACACATCAATATAATGGGTAACAAACATATAGTTTAGGTGTATACCGACTACTGCGTCAGTAAATGATGGTTGTTAAATTTTCCTCTACCTCTTATCATGTATGAAATTAAGAGGGGCATAGTTTTTAAATATTTTATATATAATATTAATAAATTATTTAATATTATGTAATTATTTTACATCACATATTCTTAGACCTTCCAATTTCTGTAGAAATGGTAATTTCTTTGGAGGAAGTGTGGACTACCGCCCCCTCAAAGAGATGTGACTCATTCCTGAAATACATTGAATGTATTAAGGATTATTTTAATAATACTATGTAAAATATATACCATTAATATTATAACATAAATATTTTATTCATATTTACCATTTACTCTTTAATATTTTAACACGACAAGGAAATAAAAGTAGTGTTCATGCGTTCGTAGAGACTATTATCTCCATGAATGGTGCATTTCATCTCTTATCTCCAAAACCTTATATATTATTATAGATACATATATGTTTGATATATATTATATTAAAATCACATTTTACATAAACTAGATGATGAGAAAATGATAATAATAATAAATACCATATTATAACATATTCAACGAACTAGGTAATTAACTACTAATATAGTTAATTTCATGAATGCTTTTTAACAAATGGGTAATGAGAAATTATAAGAAGGTTATATATGTCATTATATAAATTATTATGGATATTTTATTAGCTATTAACATATATTAAACCACTATATAGGATGCTAAATACCTCACAACAAAAGGAATGTGAAGATAATGGCTTTTTTCTTAATTTTATTTCATTGAGGCATATTGAATATTTATGCACCTATTTTATTTTATATGGTGTATAAAATTACCTCATACAATTTATATTCTTAATATACATACTATAATAATATTATTATTTTAATTTAATTTTATTTCTATATGAGTTTATTATTTAAAACGTTTCAAAGTGGTGGGGGAAACATTGGAATTTTTAATGATTTCTTTCGTCAAAGATAATACTAATAATATTACAATGTTATTTCCATTAGAGGTAATTTAATACCAACTATTAAATAAATAGTAATATTATTTTATGGTTATTAATTACCATTTTCATATATTTGTACCATTTTTTATCTCTTTTGTACTCAAAATGATTAAAAATATTTGTAATAAAACTCTACATCATTTCCCTCTTTTGTTGGAGATCCAATTTTCTTCTAAGGAACACCTTTTATAAAAATATATTCAAAATTGTTTCATCCTTTTCAAAATGATTTAGTAATGGTATTTTTACCCATTTTTTCTTTCACTCATGTTTTCAAAGGAAAAATCTTATCACATTCCTAAAATGGAAAATTTTTAATCCTTTTTACTGTACGAAAGGAATATTTTTTTCATGGTACGATATGTATGAATTTATACAATTTCAATTATTTTAAGAAATTTTTATAATTAAATGGTTTATTTTTTAATAAGATTCTTTTAAAATGTATTTTCATTGAAAATTATTTTTAAAAATGTTTTTAAAAGAAATGGATATGTTCTTCAAGAATAGTTTTAAAATTCATCCTTTTATCTCACCAATGATAATAGCCCTATATTTTACTCCACTTAGGATTTGTTGTATTGATATAAACTTACGAATCCCCTATATGGATTAAGATATATTTTTCCAAGGATTGTATTCATGTTCTATACCTTGATTCATTCATGAAGTACCTTTCAAATATTCAACATCATATGATCATTGATTATTGAATTTCACCTAAATGTCCATTTCAGTTAACATGGATATTACTATTTCAAATATTATATACCATTTTACATATAGTGTTTTCTATAATAATTATTTTATTAAATTAAGAATTATTATTAAATCCATATATCGCATTCAATCGAGTTATTTGATATGGAATATTATTTATTTCCATTTGTCAATAAGAGGAATTCTTGGGATCAGAAATGACGGCCGGAGACCAGACATTCTATATATTCTTGATGCATCAACAGGTTTCATGAGATTAATAAATTGCACAAATGGTATGTACCCTATGTTATGAACCTTATTTTGAAAGGTATTTAATGTAATATGTTTTTATATACTTATATTTGATGTTCATTAAGAAATAATTTCCTTCATATTATTTTTTGATATTATTCATCCATGATATTTTGATACAATATATCTACGGATACATTTAATTTTCAATTTTCTAGATTACATTTATTTTAGATTCATACCTTCTCATATTTATATTTCCTAGTCTAGTAATTTTAATGTCATGTTTATTCGGTTTTTACCATTCCAAATTTCATACAAACATCCATTCATTTGGTTCATTTCATGGTATGTGTGTTTTATTATTTACCATACCATATTAACTATTCTCATTGATTCATTCATTATTCTACTATGTTTTTTTCATATTGGGATTTTGATATCAGTATTTTTTTTATTTACCAAGGAATCCATGAAGCATACCATGAAAAATATTAATGGATTTACTAGATGGAATATATTTATCTCTAAATCTATTTATTTAAAAAGAATAAAAATATATATGGTAATTAGTTTATTAACTTGTAATAAATTAATCATTTATTTTTTGTTTTACCAAGGCTACTAAAATCTTAATCCTTTTCCATTCGATTTTGTGTAACTAAGACAATGTATTTATATTCAGACATAGGATCTGAGATATCTACATCTAGGTCTCTACATTTTTTATTAGAGAATGTTTAGTAGGATCCTTGGGAACTAGAGTTAGAAAATAATAGATTAGATAATATAACTCTATGGTATAATTTATCGATAATTGTTGATGAAAAACCTATAATTTTTATAATTTATATAGTAAGTAGGTATTCATAGCAATACATACTTGTATGGATACAAAAAGTGGTTTTAGTTCAATAAAATATATACTTTGGCGTAAAAACTTTGAAAAATTGGCATGGGCCTAACTCAGGGTAACCATGTACAAGAAAATGGCCCTTACTGCACACCTAGGTTGAAGAACCTTGGGAATATACTTAGGATCGTATATGTTTTCTATACATCCAATTATGATAAATTTCAATGGATATTGAAAATGAATTTAATGGGAAAACCATCAGTGTTCTATATTGAATATTAGGTGACATGAATGGAAATCTAAAAAATGATATTATGGTTAAAACTTAGACTAATGATGCACCAATTTTGATGATGTATATTTGGGATCCAATAATTAAATCATAGATATATTTTATGAGTGTTACTTTTTCTATAATAATCATGAAATGTCTAAGGGATCTGCCTGATTTTAGATGAATATGTTTTAGAGGGAAATTTTTTTTTGATGAATAATTCCTAAAAATTTATGTAGACTATATTTTAAATATATATATACCCTTTAGGTTTTATATAATCAAGAAATAAAATTGTAAAAGTAGTCAAATAATATTATAATACATTAAAAATGATTATATTGTAATAAGTAGTTAATATTGTATTTATTAAAATTTCTAGGAAATTAAATTGATTTATATTTTTCAAAAAGATAACATATCATGAACCAACATGTGTACCCTGGTAACCAAGCTAGCCCTAACATAGAATGAAGGGAATTATTGATCCCTATGGACTAGTGACTAGAAATTTCCATAATAAAATTTATAGTGGGAATAGATTTTCCATAGGCATTGCGGTAGTAAAATGAGAATACACAATATGAATATCAAAAGGGAATACCTTGGTTTTAAATTACAAGAATACAATAGGGAATAAAAATTTCCAATGAACTACATCCCAAGTACCAAAATGACAAAATAGCCTATATCTCATAGGACCCAACCCACCAAGTCAAAGGTTCAATTATTGGATCCACATCCAATATATCCTTTCTCTTACTAAATCATTGCTGAAAATAATCTACTGAATTCATAGGGAAAATATAGGGAGTGAGCTAAAAATACTAGAAGGCTCCCACTATATATTTCATAATAGGTTCCAATAATACATTAACTAAATGAATGCTTTAAAATTTCCAAATAAATACATTTGGAATTTTCAAATCATAACTAAAAAAATCAAGTTTTACAATTCAATTGAGGAGAAAATAATTTAATCCATGGCTTTATAAGTGATGAAATATTTCTAAAATAACCCTAAATTAAAAATTTATATAAAGAGTTTATATAAATCCATGAGTCATGTATGTCAGTTTAAAAGACATTGAGATATAGATATATATCTTAAATATAAATAACAAGTGAGAAACATGGTCATCTTCAAAATAGGTATGATAATATTTCTGATTATAGGACTATGCACTATCTATGTGATCTCATAAATATGTGTATACACACATCCCCCTATCATTGGCTAAAGGTAACTCGTCAGCATCCCAATATGGATGTGACCTATTGAATTTATGTTTAATAATTTTCTAATAACATAGAGTGTTTCGAAATAACTTACCAACTAACTAAGGATTTCATGTTATCTTACAGAATCCATGATAGAAATGTCACGAACTAGACCGAGTCGACACTGAAGCGGTCATGCAAGACATCGCACGACAAGTAATTAGAGGCATTCCTGATATTCCTAGTATGAAGACAAGCACCATGATCATTAGTATAGTGAAAAGGGAATGATTTTTCCCATATATAAACAATTAAACAGCCAGTGGAATGAAATAGACAACCCAGTACACATTTATATATAAGTTGAACATGACATTTTTCACACATGGATGTGAAAGTAAAACTGAACCAAAAAACTCAACTGACCAAACATGACAACTATCTATCTTCTTGTGACCCCACTGGTCAGTCTCCAACACATTAATCACAACTCTCCCAAGCTGACCATAGTCGAGCTGAAACCTGCACAATGGCTAAAAACTGAAGAAGACTATATGGATTAGTATTAAAACCCAATAGGTTCCTCTAATATTCTATCCCCAATTCACTTCCATTAAAATAAAAGGTAAATAAATTCCAATTATAAAATATAATTTATAATATTTGATTTTCCAAACATGGTTCCATGAAATAATAATTATAAAATAAAATGGTTGTGGGTTTTCAAAACCAAGAAATGCTAGTAACCAATTTCAATGAGATGATACTTCAAAATAAAAATAGATTTCAAAAGGGATTATTTAAATAACGTAAAAATTTAAATAAATAAAACATGATACTGAATTTATGAACCAAACAGAATATATGGTGACAGTGAGTACAAAAATTTCCAATGAGCAGAAGTTACAGGAACACTGCTAGGAACATGTTTAGTTTGGGGCCCACATACCTCGTTTCTCAATGTAAAAGTTACCAAATAAATATTGTTTCTCTTTCATGAGACACTAGTAGAAAAAAAATACACATAACCCAGTGGTCCTCAAAATCATAATCATAGTTTATTTAGTGTTTTCATCATCAAACTTGCAACGTGAAATAGGTATGAAACCAATCTGGATCACAAACATACTAGTAAACTTCCTCCCACCTAGACACCTGGGTTTCCCTTTAGTGATCAATCATTTATACATATTATCATATAAAATTTTCACATGAAAATGTAATTCCAAAATCATAGATACAAAAACATCCCTCAAACATGCTTTATATTTCTTTCATTAATCAATACACCACATAAAATTTTCAGAATATATTTTCAAGAAGTACAACGAGCCTTTGCACATAAAATCCATTCAAAAATGGTATCTTATTGGAACACCCCACTATTTCCATATCAAAACATATTTTTCATCCCCAAAAAAAATTAATAAATCAATTTATTGGACCATAAAATGGCTCCAAATGATACAACATGAAGTACACATGGAATCCTTTTTTACAAGAGAAATTCTAATCGAGCAATTAAGCATTATTCTTAAAAAATAACATTTATCAAAAGAACCAATTAGACTATTCATAAAGTGGTGTAATAGAACCATTTTTATCAATATAAAATTTATGTGAACCCCTCAAAAACACAGGTTACACATTCAAAACCCATCCATTTCTAAAAATGTTCCAAACATGGAATTTACCAAGAACACAAGACCAGACACCCTAAAAACTAATACTCACCTCATTATAAAACCCAAAACCAGATTGTAAACCACATAAGGAACCCCAAATAACTTATTCACATGATACTAATATATTCTTAATCGAATACAGTCATTTTATGTCACCCTTCTAATGCAAAAGCCGACCCAGCACTTTCTGGAAAATGAGGCACAAAACAATTAATAAGAAAAACTCTATTTAACACAAAAAATGATATAAAACAAAATATTAATTACAAATATTTATCAAAATGACTAAAATATGTATCAAATATTGTAATTCATATGATAAAGCAAAAGGGTCATTTAAATAAACACTTAGTGTGCACACTTTAACCGAAACAACAGAATTTTTACAAAACAAGGAATAAACTACCCTTCTTACACCCTAAATAATTCAACAAAAGGGTAAAAATCAACACATATCATATATATGAGGTAAAAATAGAATGAAACAAGTTAATATAGTATTATAAAGGTAGTTCTGGGAATAACCTACAACAAATCTAAGGCATAAAGGAAACACACTCACGATAACAACTTCTGAGGGTTTATAATCCCTAAATATATGAATAAAATCTGCAAATGAAAAAACCCCCAGAAATTTTTTTGGATAACATAACTCTCAATATTTCTTTACCAAGGGAAGAGATAGAGCCTAGAAAAATTGAAAGGTGTGTGAGGAAGGACGGGAAAGGAGAAGGAAACTTATATTGATAATTATAGAACTCTTCATATTTTCTTTGATTCACACCCATAGATGATATGGAATGTCTTGGAACTCAATAGAATGGCTAAAAGGGTATTAAGGAACATGATAGATAATATTTTTTTAGAAAAGGGTAAATAAGTAATGATTTATGAATGAAACAAATTACCTTTTAAAATATGGACGATTTGAGAAACCATGAAGAAGTTATTCATAATCCCTGATGAAGATGAGGTCCAAATAAGGAAAATGGAACATGGGGGTTTTCAAAGAGTTTTTGGGCTCGATTGATAGATGAAATGTCTGAAAAATATTGATAATTGAATGAGATATAAGGAAACAAAATATTTTTTAGAAAACATGAAATTAGATCCTGGGCTGGCCCAATACCTGAATAAATAAACAAAATCTAACATGATTATATTTTTTAAGGGTTTCAAATGGATATGTTGGTTTGAATATGTCATAGGATGACATTTTAGAAGTTTAATAGTTAAAATATTCTAAAAAACAAATGATTTATAAAAGATATTTTTTTAAAATCTTGAAATCATCTCATGGTTTGGCCCAAATCATGAAGTAACCACAATTTTCTTTAAAAATCCCCAATAATGATTTGGGTAACTCATGGTATGATAATTATACTTGGATGTAACATCCAAAAACAACATTCAACTCACCTAAAATCTAATAAAAGGATCAATATTTCCAAATAACATGATCAAAACCAATACATGAAAAATTGGGTGTGAGAATTCTCCAAACCATTAATGATTTTCACCCCCATAAATCTATAACAACTTCAATTTTATTTACTAACACCTAAGGATTCCACGTCAATTCAATCCAGCCTCTTTATCCAAGGAAATTTCACAGACCAATATTTAATTTAGGCTTCTTTCCCAAAACAAAACAACAACTGACAACCACTTCCCAAGAATCAATGGAAGGATCAAGCCACACATCCACAATCAATCCAAGACTATGTTCATGGTCCTTCTCCCAAAGGTCCCAAGGAAAAACCCAAACCAAAGAACATCATGAATGGAAAAATCTTTAAGGGATCGTAGAATAGACTCCTCCACATTAAGAACCAACCCAGAGAGACGAAACAATATTTCCACATGATCTATAATTGGGCCTCTCCCACAGAGGCCAACCAAAACTCTAGTACAACGTCCTACAAACCTAGGACAAGAACAAAACAACAATATCATTAAAACTAATATCTCCTAAATGCAGAGGAAAATAACATAGACAAAACATCTCGTAAATACCAAAAAACACAACCACACTGGGAGGGGAGGGAAGGGGTCCAATGAATGGACCACTGAAACCAAAGCTAAAAACCACCCACCACTCTTAATCTATAACCAAATAAAATTAATGACCTAACTTGATTCACATGGGTGGTCCACACTAGAACACAGTCTGGAAGCTCACATTGAGGATGTTAAAACCATAAACACTTTATGAGGGGTAATACCACCATACCATTTTTCGAAAAAGGAAATTCACATTGATGAGAAAACATAGTAGAAATTCTAAAACAAACTTATGCAATAGTGGAGGAACAATAATTACCAGATTCCCCCCGCCACTGGGATTCCTAACTACACAACATCTTCACTCTGATACATATTTATGTATAACTAATGGTTGAAGCAACCACTACATCACAATCTGGATTTAAGGATCAAAACACCCCATGAAACTCACAATATCGAACAAAAAGCCTTTACCAAAAAAGAGTGATTTAGAAGATAAAAATAAACATTCTCTCTCTCTAAAAGAGGTATAAAATTAACAAGGAACATAGTGAATCCCAACAATGTCATCGAGCACAACTACCATAGCCAAGCGAATTTCCATATTAGTAAGGTGTTTTAATATGATCCAGAACAACTCTCTATTCCAGCAAATGGGTCGATCCATCATTCAAAGAGGTGGATTTAACCCTTGAAATTAATCATTAGGCTGATCAACTAGAAAAATTTCAAATAAAGAACCATATTTTGCCACATCACAACATCCAACACATATTTATAAACCCACTGAACATTACTTCAATAACATGCCACCAACAATATCCCCTCTCAAGCCAAAAAAAGTATGGATTACATATCTCAAGGATGAATACCGAATAAACAACAATTCTAAGACATAGGGAAAACCAGCCACATAACCATTGGTTTATAAAAAAAATTACAAAATTTTTCATCCCAAAATATATTTGAAATACATACTAACTTGGTGGACTTCCAAATTCACCGATCGTGTTTCATCAAGCATCACACACATGCACATTTTCATGGCACCCCGGTCACCCAACAACCATTCTATACCATCCATCCGTCTAAAAATCCATAATATCATGCATGTGATCACCCTTGAAAACTCTAAAGGCTAAAAAAACAACATAATTCCAAAAATTCATTTACCTTCACAGGTCACACTAACCAGTAAGTCAAACCCCATTTTTAGATATCAAAAAACAACCCACACATTATCAAGAACCATTTTCATAAAAAACCTACACCTTTTCATTTTTAACAAATTGAATATTACAGGAAGACACTACTACCCGATATCTGTTTTCATAAAATAAAATCTCTTGGAAAAAAAAAGACATGTCTAGTTCCTTATTTTAGCGAGTATGACTTTTCTATGATCTCATCCTTGACCCTATTAATCTTTATGTACTAGAAATAACATTTCAAAACATGGGATGAGCATAAAATGATCATTAAGGGTTATAAAATAATGAAAAGACATGGTATCCCATAAATAAATACAAATCAATGAAACCATACATTTTATTAATAACATACCACATGAAATCATAATATTTATGAAGATAATACAGAAATAATAAATCATAAAGGTTACAAGTGGAATCCATATCAGACATACATTGTAGATATCACATCTATGTAGGGAGTTATCTTGGAATACCCATCACAGTATATTCCCAAAATCTCTTAAGAGAAACATCGCATTTACCTCTATCATGTTACCCATTGCATTGGAGAGCTATCTCATGCACACCCGCCCTAAGTTTATCACAGAACCAACTATATATTTAAACAATGCCCAATAACCATATCATGTTCATAACACATAACACAAGCAAAAATAAAAATATAACATTTCCAAAATCCAATCACAATATATCAAATAAAGATATTGAAATAAACAATGCTTTATCAAATCATTTTCAAAACCATTTAAAACATTTAATAAAGATATTTTTGGAATCAAAGTGTCACATACCACTTTGATGATTTGAAATGAATTATCATTTGAAAAATATTAATTTCCATATAAATAGATCCTAAAAAACATTTTTATAACGTGGAAATTAATGAAAAATATTTTGAAGAATAAATCTTTGAAACATTTAAAATGATATTTTAGTTACGGAGTTTTAAAAAAATTGAGAGATGATTGATAACAAATAATTGAGGAATAAAATTTAATAATAAGTTTATAATATCATGAGAATAAAAGGATTCATGATATAATATTACAAAATAAAATATATACACCATGTAAGAGTGAATTGGTTCATAACAACAATGATGTCTCAATGGAATGTTACTTGAGACGAAATCCCTTATAAAGACGGTATCCTTAGATTAAGGATAATAATGTGTGACAGATATAAATACACTCAATATTATTGGATATTCCGTGTAAATAAATAATAGGACATTCACACATGTTCTTTTTAAGACAATACCAAATACTTGGATGTTTATCTCAATAAATGGATATTGAGTTATAATTACTCATATCAAGTACATATCGGTGACTTGAGAATTTATAAATGGAGTGATTATGTGTATAAAAAGTATATACACACAAAGGGGAGTGGAAATTACAACATAAACAAACAAACAATGATTCCACACATATTCATAGTATGACATAATTATTAATTAGATGATTAACCCATGAAATGAAATTTGGGTTAAAAAGTTCCCTTACCGATTTGTAAACATAAGAAACATACACCACATGAAAGAAGGGTCATTCAATTAAGATGTAAATACCCATAAATGAAAGTATATTACCCAAAGAGTACAAATCATTTGCAGTATGTACACAACACAAAAGGAAAAATGGTGGCAAATAAGCATGAATCTCATGGGAATAAAAAGCGAGATTATGACCCCTTACCACGTTGTAATCAATCGAGTCGTATGACCAAAATTTAATAACCAATAAATTAATCAAAAAATACCATGAATATAAATATAATAATGATAATATATATCAAATTGGAGTAAAAAATACACCTCATTTAATAAATAAGTGGCGAATAATTGAAATCTCACAGAATTAAATTGGAGATAAGAAATCCCTTACCTCGTGTCCAACTTGACTAGTATGTTCTGGGTTCTTCCTGAATAAAAAAATTATGTAAATTTCTACTTCCTTAAGAAATTTTTTCAATTTTATTATTCCTTTTATATCACTTATTAAATTTCTATAAAAATTAGTTAATTATTTTAGTTTATATCAGACATTTTGTTGATGTTCAGAAGTTCAGTTAAAAATGAACTTGTTATAATTACAATTTTTCTATGTGGTAAAAAGTACATTATCTCCATAAAGATATTAATGATTTATATATAATATATATCTTATATTTCCAGTACATATATTTATTAATAACAGAACAGAACATTTGATGATAAGAAAGGAAATTCACCGTTCACGGAGACGGTAAGCCGTACGTACGCATGAATGCTACTTTCATTTCTATTTTTTACTTTAATGTACTTAAATCATAATAATACATAATTATATTATAATTCTATTATAATATAATATATAATTTCAATAACTTCATCCTTTATACATAACACGTATGGTATGAACGAGTCATATTACTTTGAGGGGGTGGTGACTGCACTTCCTCAAATTAAATTAGCGCGTTTACTCATAATTGAAATCATAAAGGTATGCAATAAATTAAAAATACAGAAGAATAATGAAAACAAAAAAAATAATCTATATATCATATATAAATATAGTTCCATCATAATGGCCACCATAATAGGTGATAGGATATAATCGAACAATCATCGTTTCATGAGGCGTTAGATTTCCATGCAGAGAAACGGTATGTTCTTTACCCATTAGATGGAGGTGTGTTGAAATTTAGTTTTAATCCATCACATAAAAACATAATTGTATATTTAGGATACTGGTTTTTTTATAAAAAAAGGTATAAAAAGAGTTTAGGTGTTGGAGAAGTAAAATAAAACAAAATAAATCAAAAGAATTTAAGAGAAATTGTTACCTTTAATTTGGGTAACTCACTTTGGTTTGATTAAAAAGGGATTCTTGAAGTGACTTCTGCTGAAGGTAAGGCTTATAAGTGGAAGATATGAATCTTGAAAGATTATTTGGCTTGGGGTTTGATGAGCCAAGGGTATTGAGAGGTATGAGTAATGAGTTAGAGGTGATGGCTTTTTATAAGTGGGAGGAGGGGCTCTTTATGAAAGTGTGAAAATATTATTTTATTTTATAATGATTTTAGGTTTCTAAAGTTCCAAAACTCATTAATATTTAAGATAACATATATAATTGTCGAAATAAATTAATACGATAAAAATTGGACAAGTTTTGGATGTTATTTTAATATTTATAATCATATTTATTTTAATCATTTATTAATGAGGTAAATGCTGCATAATTTTTGTGTCATAAATAATTTAATTTATTTTATGTCTAAAAATTATAAAAAAATACCATGATTTAGAAAAAATTTTATATTTAAAATGAATATTTATCGTAAAAAAGATAACTTATATAACCCAATGTAAATATTATGTTACTAAAAGATATTTGTTTTTGTCATTTTTGCCTTTACATTATGTTAATTAAATTAAAGTGTCATTTTCCCTCTAAAGTGGCTCCAGGGGGTCAATAAATAGTCCATAATATGCCCATGGTTGTCCATGAATCAACCAATAAGGTTATTACAAGTTTTAAGGTAATTTAGTATTACTATAATATTTATTTTACCTTGAATTAAACTATTTAACTTTAGATGTGGTAAATAAAAGTCAAAAGTTACTATTCACCAAAAATTATATCTATATTATTGAACCATGTTTGTTGGATTTTCTAAATTCCATTCACAGAAGCAGTAAAAGTTTATTTAAATGAAAAAAAATCAGTTTTTTAACTACTAATAAGTGGTTTCACTATTCATCAAAAATTTAAGTTTTTCAGAAAAATACCATATATTAAGCCTAAGATAAATTTAATATTTTGAATTCCAAAATTTTGACTATTTTAAAAAATTAAATACATAGAAGTTTCATTAATTAATTTAAAATTAATTACCATTGTCAAAACAAATAGCATGTTTTTAAGAAACAATATCTATCAAAAGCTTGATAGTTATTTATGTCAAGTTCAAAGTGAAATTATTTCCAATGACCACCATTATATTAAATGGTAAAAATATAATTTAATTGAACTTTAAATCAAATTAAAAAGAAAAAATATCCATAAAAATAAAATAGATTTAAAAGTTGATTTGAATTAAAATACAGTATTTTTCACCATTCATTAAAAATGAATTTTTTCACAAAAATACAAAAAATTTACCAATGTTAAACATTAATGTTCCTATTCTAAAGAATAATTTTATTTTTTAAAATATAACATATAAGAGTGACCAAAATTATATTTAAATAGTGTTCGCTATTAAAAGGTGGTAAATCGACCTTTAAAATAATATTAGAGAATTTATGTTTAAAATTACATTAATTCACATTTTAAGACTCTAAATTTTATTGGATAAATGTGAAAACATTTTAAAAACATGAATAATCATATTGTACTTTGTTCTATTCATTCTCACCAATACATCGTCTAGGTGTTAACTTCTAGTTAAAATAATTATATTAGATTGTCAGTTTGCAACGAAAGATTTCAAAGAAACCCGTTGCTGCGTATAGGGTACACCATTGAACCACGAATCCCCTTAATTAAAACTAATAATTATTTTACAAAAATTAATAAATATGAAAATTTCATATTCTTTATTTACATGAGATGTTACTTCCTTCCCCCCTTTTGAGAATTTCATCTTCGTAATTTTAAAATAGGGCTCGGAAGCATCCTTGAAAGTCTCATATCATAAAAATTGTTAATAAAACTATCAATTTAAATAAAAGTTAGAGAAGTACCTAGGTTACCCAAGGAAAAAGATACTAGGATTCCATGAAAACATGTATATTGGAGAGAAACGAACCCTCATGCATTAATAGAGAGTGATAGAGAACTTGTTCACATAAAGTTAACCACCACAATACCATAAATTTGTTGTTGGGTAGAAGTCTAATGAGAAAACAATGCTTATAATATTTTTAATTCAATATCCTTTTTATATAGTTGAAGAATTTTATTAATAACAAGACTAATATAATAAGGAAATATACTTACTCATCATGTTGAGTGTCATCCTTTAATAAAATTCTACCACAAACTCGTCTTCTCTCCAAACGGTAAGTAGTTAAGATGCCTTGTTCACATAGAAAGCCCTAAAATATAATTCTAGAGAATAACATGATCCACAAAATATGAACCATATATTTAAAAGAACTTTATACATTAACCAAAACCAAAATTGTTTAGTATGTGATCAGATATTCCCCAAAAGGATAATCCAATATATAAATATGTACTACTCTTAATCTCCAAAATTCAACAAAAAGTACCCAGATTTCAAGAAGGACCATTAAATAAAAAAAGGTCCTTAAAATTCATTAAAATAACCCAATCTAAGATTATAACCCAAAACGCAAAAGGATTTTATCACATAGTATTCTATGGTAAATATTAACATTTATCTCTAAAAACATTGACTACCCTTAAAGTCTCATTCTGAAGTGTAATTAACCTAATCACATATTCTCTATGTTAGGTTAATCATTTCTATAAATAACCCAAATACCCATATGTACATAATAAAAACATGTATTCTTCCAAAATAAAATTCAACCATTATTCATCAGAAGAAAAGATAATTATAACTTGAATAACATTTACATATATAAAACATCTGGGATATACATACAATAAAAATTATTCCAATATAATCCCATTATCAAAAGAGCCTTAATACATTTAAGAATTTCACCATCCTAAAAACTATCGTAACTCATGAATCCCTTATATGTTGACTTTTACTCATTCAAGGTTCTTCATGATCCATTAACCATTATTTACCAACTTATTCTAAGATAATTCTTTCCTACAAACAAAATCATGAATCATATCCTAAATTTCAATAACGTCAAAACATATGTTAAGAAATAATACATACCTTTTAGTGGTCATTGTTAGTTTCTTAATCCTCGATTGGATTGGCATTAGGTACTGGTAAACATATATTTGTATTATCCTGGTGATCCCATTCCCGAAACATCTATGTAGTAAATCTGTTTGTATAATGACCATGCACACCACATTTAAAACATTCAATTGATCCCTTAGAAATAACTTCTTTCCCTTTCCTAGAGTCAAATAGATTCTTCATTTTTCAATGATATGTTCTTTCTTTATGACCTTCTTTCCAACATCTATAGAATCTTCCCGTCCCTTTGAAACATTTTCCTAGGTGTTTCTTTCCAAATCCTTGACACATATGTTTTTGAACATACATACAGTTATGATTATTACCTGAACTTATGAAGGGATTTGTTTCTCGCATATATGATGCCTTATAAAAATCACTAAGGTTCAGGTTTCTAATCATGACTCTAGATAGTTGGTTGTAAATAACCACAATTGTTCTCATTGCTGCTCAAATTTCATTCAGTTTATCATTCAGAAAACCATCACGGTTTTCATCACATCCACTGTTGCATTGATTCCTACTATATCCAGCCATTTACTAAAACCAAAATGGTTAGTGTGAGTATATCCGTAAAATCATCATATAATATCTTATGAGGAGGGTAAATACTAAGATATACTTATCCATGTTATCTTAAACCCATTAAATTTATACAAAATTACTATGACTCTTTATAATGTGCTAACCATTATTGTTATTTCACTTATGATTAAATAACACCATAACCTCTAAATTTATCCAAACTGACCTCTGATACCAACTATAATATGTACATGGCCTTACACATTACATAATCTTTAATTTATTCAAGAATTCACATTGAGAATCTTTTCAAGTTTAGATTTTTAGATAATTATGCCATAACTATTACCTAAAAACTTTGATATTACATGAAGACACTACTACATAGTATCCATTTTTTATAAAATAAAAACTCTTAAAAAAAATAGACATGTCTAGTTCCATGTTTTAGACAGCATGAATTTTCCGTGATCTCATCCTTAACCCTATTAATATTTATGTCCTATTAAAAACATTTCAAAACATGGGACGAGCATAAAAACCTCAGTAAGTGTTATAAAATAATTAAAAGAATAATTATCCCATCAATAAATACAAATCAGTGAAACCATACTTTTCAATCATAATATACCTAATGAAATCATAAGAATTATGAATAACATACAGATATCATAAATCACAATGGTAATAAGTGGCATCCATATCAAACATACATTGTAGCTATCAGAACTACAAAGGTAGTTACACTTGGAATACCCATCATAGTATATTCCCGAAATATCTTAAGAGAAACATCATGTTCACATCTGTCGCGTTACCCAATGCATTGGAGACTTATCTCGGGATCACCCGCCTGAGGTTTTTCATGGAAGAACCCATATACGTAATCAATTCCCAATAACCATATCATATTCATAATACACAATACAAGAATAAAGGAAAAATAACATCTCCACATTCCAATCACAATATATCAATGCAAGATATTGAAATAAACAATGCTTTATCAAATCATTTTCAAAACCATTTAAAACATTTAATAAGTTTATTTTTGAATTAATGTGTCCCATACCACATTTAAGATTTTAAACAAATTATCATTTGGAAAAATTAAAGTCAATATAAATAAATCCTAAAAACCATTTTGAAGACATGGACATTAATGAGAAATGTTTAGAAGAATAAATCTTTAAAACATTTAATATGATATTTTAGTTAAAGTGTGTTTAAAAAAATGAGAGACACTAGAATAAAAATAATTGAGGAATAAAATTTAATAATAAAATTATAATATCATAATAATAAAAGGATTTATGATATAATTTTCCAAAGGAAAATATATACACCATGTAAGAGTGAATTGGTTCAAAACAATAGTGAAGTCTCAATGGAATTTAAATTGAGAAAAAATCCCTTATAAAGAAGGTATCCTTAGATTAAGGATAATAATGTGAAACATGTATAAATAAACTCAATATGATTGGATATTCACTGTAAATAAATCAGAGGACATTCACACATGTTCTTTTAAAGAAATTACCAATGACATGGATGTTTAACTCGAGGAATGGATACTGAGTTAAAATTACCCTTATCAAGTTCATATTGATGACTTGAGAATTTATCAATGGAGTGATTATGTGTATCAAACGTATATCCACACAAAGGGGAGTGCAAATTAAAACCTAAAATAACAAATAGTGATTCCACACATAATCATAGGAGGACATAATTATGAATTAGAATATTTAACCAAGGAATGAAATTTGGGTTTAAAAGTTCTCTTACCGATTTGGTTACATAAGAAACATAAACCAAATGAAAGAAGGATCATTAAATGAAGATGTAAATAACAATAAATGAAAGTATATTACATAAGGAGTAAAAATAATGGGTAGTAATTACACCACACCAAAGGAAAATTGTGGCAATATAGCATGACTCTCACGGGAATAAAATGTGAGATGAAAACCCCTTACCACATTGTAATCACTCGAGTCGTATGACCAAAAGTTAATAACCACCAAATTAATTACAAAACACTCGGAATAAAAATAAAATCGTGATAATATATATCAAGTGTCAGTACACAATACACCACATGCAATAAATAAGTGGTGAAAAATGTAAATCTCACAGAATTAAAAGTGAGATAAGAAATCCCTTACCATGTGTCCAACTTGACACTTCTGTTTCGAGTTCTTCCTGAATAATAAACTTATTTTAATTTATACTTCCTTAAGATCATTTTTCACGGTCATTATTCCTTTTATATCACTCATTAACTTTCTATAAAAATTATTTTATTATTTGAGTTCATATCGGACATTTTTTCGATGTTCGAAAGTTGAGGTAAAAATGAAGTTGTAATAATTAAAAAAATTCCATGTTGTCAAAAGTTAAATATCTCCATAGAAATTATTAATTATTTAGATATCATATATATCTTATATATCCAGTATATATGTGTATTTAAAACATTACATAATATTTGGAGATAAAAAATGAAATGCACCGTTTATGAAGATGGTAAGTCGTACGTACGCATGAACGCTACATTTATTTCTATTTTGTACATTAATGGAATTAATACATAATTATAAATAGGTATATAATAATTCCATAATAATAAGATATATAATTTCAAAAACATCTTATTTTATATGTCCCACATATGGTATGAATGAGTCATATCAATTTGAGGGGGCGGTAGTCTGCGCTTCCTCAAATAAAATTATCGCGTTTACTAATAATGGAAACCATAAAAGTATGATATAAATTAATATTAAAGAAGCATAATGAAAACCTAAACATAATATATATATCATATATAAATACATTTCCATCATAATGGCCACCATAAGATGCGGTAGGAGATAATTGAACAATCATCGTTTTGTGAGGCATTAGTTTTCCATCCACAGAAACAGTATGTTTTTCACCAATTAGATAGAGGTGTGTGTAAGTGTAGTTCGAATACTTATCTTAAAAATATCATTGTATATCTAGGATACTAGTTTTGTTATAAAATAGAGGAATAAAAAGAGTTTAGGAGATGGAGAATTATAATAAATCAAAATAAAACAAAATAATTTAAGAGAAATGGTTACCTTAAATTCGGGTAACTCCCTTTTGTTTAAACTAAAAGGACTTCTTCTAGTGACTTATGCCTAAGGTAAGGATTCTAGGTGGAAGATAGAGATAATTAGAGATTATTCGGTGAGGGGTTTGATGAGATAATGGGATTGAGAGGTGTGAGGAGTGGGTTAGAGGTGAGGGCATTTTATAAGGGTTTGGAGGGGCTCTTTTAGAAAGTGTAAAGATATTATTTTATTATATAATGATTTTCAGGTTATAAAGGTCCAAAACTCATTAAGATCGAAGATAATATGAATAGAGGTCAAAATAAATTCATCCAATAATAATTGGATTGGTTTTGGATGTTATTCTAATATTTATAATCTTATTAAATTAAATCATTTATTAATGAGGTAAATAATGCATTATTTTTGTGTCATTAATAATTTAATTTATTTGATGTCTAAAAATTATAAAAAATTACCATGATGTAGTAAATAGTTTTAGCTTTTCAATTAATCTTTATAGTTGAAAAGATATCTTATATAACCCCATGTAAAGTTAATTTACTAAAAGATAATTTTTATGTCATTTTTTCCTTTACTTTTAGTTAATTAAAATAAAGTGTCATTATAACTCTTATGTGGATAAATGGGGTCCCTAAATTGACCCAAATATGACCATGGTCGGTCATGACTCAAACAATAAGTTTAAGACATGTTTTAATGTAATTTGGTATTGTTATAGTATTCTTTTTTCCATGAATAACCCTATTTACCTTTAACCGCGGTAAATAAAAGTCAAAAGTTACTATTCATAAAAAATTATTTTTATCTTATTGAACCACATTTTACATACTAATAACAACCATGTTTGAAATATTTTTTCGAAATTCCATTCATAGAAGTGGTAAAATTTCATTTAAGTGAAAAAAATCAGTTTTTAAACTACTACTTGTAAGTGGTTTCACTATTCATCAAAAATTGATGTTTTTTAGAAAAATAAAAAAAAATTAAGTCTAATATACATTTGATAATTTAAAATAAAAAATGATGTCTATTTTTCAAAATAAAAAACATAGAAGTTGCATTAACTAATTTAAAATTAATTTCTATAGTCAAAACAAATAGCATGTTTTTAAGAAACAATATCTATCAAAATATTGACACTTGTTTATGTCCAATTTCAATGTGAAATTAATTACTATGACCACCATTACATTAAATTGTAAAAATATAATCTAATTTCACTTTAAAACCAATTAAAAAGATAATATAACTATAAAAATAAATTAGATAAAAAACCAGATTTGAATTAAAATACAGTATTTTTCATCATTCATTAAAAATGAAATTTAACAGAAAAATACCAAAATATTACCAAAGGTAAATTTTAATGTTAAAATTATAAATAATAATTCTATTTTCTCAAATAAAACATTTAAAAGTGACCAAAACTAGATTTAAAAAGGGTTCTCCATTAAAAGGTGGTAAATCAACATTTAAAAGAATATTAGAGTATTTATGCTTAAATTTAGATTAATTCACATTATAATCCTTTATCATTTATTGGATAAATTTAAAAACAATAAACAATAATGTATAATAATATTTTAGTTAGTTCTATTCATTCCCACCAATATAAAGGCTAGGCGTTAACTTCCATTTAAACTAATTATATTATATTGTTAGTGTGCAACAAAAGATTTCAAAAAAACTATTGTTGTGTATCGGGTACTCCATCAAACATAGCATCCCTTTAAAGTAAAATTAATAGTTAATTTAAAAATACTAATAAATATGAAAATGTCGTTTTCTTTATTTACATAGGATGTTACAACCAAGGCCCTTTCTAAGAAAACACTAACCACTAAAACCAATTCACAAAGCCAATTCATAATATTCAAACACTTTTCATCAGGCCAAAACACCATATTTAAAAAAAATATTTAGAATCCCTATAAAATGATCCATGTTTTCAAACCATTTTATTTCAATAATCCAAATGTTAATATTAGTGAAAATATTATCCTGTAAAATAATTTTCACATTATTCATAAGATTTGTTTCACAAAACCAAATATTCCAAAACCTTTATTATATTAAAATTTTAAAACCATCTTCCACAATTACCACAAAAGGATTTTAAAAATAAATTTTGATTTCAAGAAATGTACAAGAGACCCCTAAAAGGGAACTACAGTCAGTGGGTGACCTTACCAGGAAGTCGATGGCCACACTCCAAACACACCTCCAACACATAGAGCCTTCTTAGGACCACCATCCAACTTCACATGTCTTTCCAGGCCTTATGATAACACTTAAACCATTATTCCAACTCTCATTATCAAAACCCAACACCAAACAATCCACAAGAACTAAAGACAAAAAAACAAGACTTCCCATGGAAGCCTGAGGATCAGAACGATCAAGAGTTCGCGATACTCTTCCCACACATACCCCTCAAGTACAAAAAATAATACTCATTATACCATGAACTCCCCCAAAATAACAAGGGATTTATAAAAACTATGTCCACTATGAGTTACCTTCTATGATACAATTTTGTCACGAACAAGCCCGTGTCGACATTGAACTAGTCACCCAAGTTAGCTGGTGACAAGTCTCGAGAGGTGTTCCCAATCATCTAGGGATGGATACAAGAACCGATTGAATAATTGTAGTGGAAAGGGAATATTTTCCCCATAGAGAAAAATCTAAATAACCAGCAGAAAGAAATGGGAAGCCCAATAACAAATTATATAATTGTTGAACTGAACATTATTTTCACATGCAAGGGAATGTTCAACTGAACCAAAAAAAACTCATACGCCAAAACCTGGAAACTATATTCTTTAATGTGAACCCTCTAGTCACTCTCCAACAAAAAAATCACACATCTCCCAAGGCGATCAGACTCGAGTTAAAACCAGCACAGGGGTTGGAAACAAAATAAGACTGTAGGCATGAGTATTAAAACATAGTAGGTTAGCCTGATATTATATCCCCAATGAAATTCCATAAATATAAAAGAAACATCAATTCCATGATTGAAATACAATATTTAACATTATGTTTTCCAAACAAGGGTACATGCGATAATCATTATAACATAAAAGTGTTGCAAGGTTTCTAAACCAAGAAATGCTAGTAACTGATTTCAAAAGATGAAACTTCAAAATTAAAATAGTTTCCAAGAGGGATGCTTTATATAATATACAATTTTAAATATAAAACTCAAATATTTTAATATATTATCAAAACACGGTGTATATTGACGGTGATTAAAAAATATCCAATAATCACATGTTACAGGAACACCCCTAGGCACTAGTTCATTGTGGGCCCCACGTACCTCATATCTCGGTTTAAATGTAACCAAAAAATATATCTATTCTCATTAAAGGGACACTTGTAATGAAAAAATACAAATAACCTATTTTTCCTCAACATCATCATCATAATTTAGTTAGTGTTTTCATCATTAAACTTGATACGTGAAATAGGGACGAGACCATTCTCGGTCACTGGCATGATAGTACACATCCTCCCACCTAGTAACCCAGGTTTACCTTTAGTTCTCAATCAAGTTTGACATAAAATAAAATCCTCCTTTCTGAAGGAAAATTCATTCTGAAATTATACACACACAAAAATCCAACAACCATGAACCACATTTCATTCACAGATAAATAAAACTCCAAAAATATTCATAAAACATTTTCAAGATGTTTAATGAGGCTTTCAACATTAAATAAAATCAAAAATACTCTTTGATGTTAAAACTCCAACCATTTCCATATCAAACCACATTTTTATCCCCCAAAAAATTTAATAAAACAATTTTTTGACCATAATGTGTATCCAAATGATACAACATGAAGTACACATGATAACCATTTGTATAAGAAAAATGCCAAATGGGCATTTATGTATTATTAACAAAAAAACATTTATCAAAAGAAACAATTACTCTATTCATAATGATGTGTAATTTCACAATTTTCAACAATATAAAATTTACATAAACCCCATGAAAACTCAGGATACACATTCAAAACACATCTATTTCTATAACGGTGTCAGACGATCCATTTACCTAGAACGCATATCAAAACACCCTCAAAACTGATACCCGAATCATTATAAAACCCAAAACCATATTGTAACCCACATAAGTAAACCAAAAACATTTATTCACATGATTATAATAATTCTAATAGGACAAAATAATAATTTTATATCACCTCAAGCACAGAAAATCCAATCAGACACATTCCGGAAATGAGGAATACAACAATAAATAAAACCGACTGTATTAAACACTAGAAATATTATAAATATAAATTTTAATTCCATTAATTTACTGAAATAGCTAAAATAGGATCTAATCATTATATTTCATGTGGGAAATAAAATGGATCATTTAAACAAACAATTAGTGTGCACATTTTAACCAAAACAACACACTTTTCACAAAATAAGGCATACACTACCCTTCATGGGCACAAAATAATTAAACAAATGGGTGAGAAACAATATATAGAATACATATAAGGTTGAAAAATAAAGAAATAGATGAATAATGTATTATAAAGGTTGTTCCTGGGAGAACCTAACTCAAAACCTAGTCGAAAGGTAAATGCACACCTGATAACACCTTCTGAGGTTGTATGAACCCTAAACCTATTAATACTAGAACCAAATGAAAAAAACACTATAAATATCATGTTATAACATAATCCACGTTCTTTCATGACATGGGGAGAAGATATATTCAAGTTAAATTGGATGGAGGAGGAGAATGGAGAAAGAAAATCATATTGATAACTAGATAACTCCTCATATTCCCTTATATCCACTCCCATAGATGAGAGGGAATGTCTTGAAACATAGTATAGAGGCTCCATATGTCAATAAGAACAAGTTAAATAAGCTTTGGGGTAAAATGAGGTAAAAATTATTTATTTATGAAAGATATAAATTATATTTTCAATCATGATGAATTTGAGAAGCCCTGAGGATGTTCTCCCTAATCCTCGATGAAGATGAGGTCCAAAGAAGGAAAATGGAACAATTGGGTGTGCCTAGGGTTTTTGGGATCGAGTGAGAGGTGTAACTACCGAAAAATATGAAAAATCAATACTACATAAATTATCCAAAATATTTTTTTAAAACATGAAATGGGATCATAGGATGTCCTAATAACTGAATAAATATCCAAAATCCACCATGATTATGAATTACTATGAGGTCCAAATAGATATGGTGGTTTGAATAGATCAGGGGAGGCATGGCAGGGAATAGAATGGTTGAAAATTATAAAAAATAAGGAGTTATTAAATAAAAAATTTTGTTTTTAAATATGGAAATGGGTTCATGGTTTGGCCCAAATCATGAGGTAGCCACAATTTTCTCCAATAACCCAAAAAAAATCTATAGAGAAACCATTTTAGGATGATTAGACATATTTGGAACTTTATAAATCGACATTAATATCCCCAAAAACCATGAAATGGAAAATATTTCCAATTAATCGTATCAAAACCAAGACTCGAAAAACTAGGTGTGACAAAAAAACTATGTTAAGACTGATTAAAAAAATTATATCACATTCATCCATTTTTGTTCAAATTTTGAATTCAAAACCAAATTTGGATTTAATCAAAAACTGAACTCTTTGAAAATATAATACCCATTGGTTTTAATCAGAAAAAATAAATCCATTTAAAAAATATTGAAATCCATTTGAAACAAATTCCTTTAATTTCAAAATTTATTTCCATACCTAAATTAAATAATTTTATTGAAATAATTTCAATAAAAATTATAAATAAAATTAATCAATTTAAATCAACCAATTTTTATAAACACACCCCAATTCAATGGAATTGGGGGTTTTCCCAGTTTCCTGCAAAAACAATTTCAAATCTCCCAATCCATTGGAATCTGGTTTTATCTCATCAATTGAAAGCATGTTTGAGAAATTGAATTTAAAACAAAAATTGAAATAAGACATGAAATTCATAGTTAATAAATTTGGCTAATCATGAAGGAATCATCCTCCTTTTCTCGAAACTCAACACTCACAAGACACCCATCAATGATAACAAAGAATTAGAGGACCTCCAAGAACAACCAATATTCAATATCTAACATCATATGGCATAGTTAAATCATGTTTATGATGAAATTTTGAAATACCAAAGGAGTATAATGAGAAAATGTCAAATAATGAGTGTGAATGTTTACCAAGGAATCACACTGCAATTGCAAGGATGACCAAACACCAAAAAAGATGATTTTGAAGGGTTGGAAAGCTTCATAATCACCTAGAGAAGGGTTGGGTCAAGTGAAATAAAACTAGAGTATTGGAGAAAATTGATCTCCACTTTGATTACCATTTAAAAAAATGAAGTTTCAGTATTACATGTCAGGTAATCCTACTAAATGTCGTGAAACAGTAAATTTCGGTAACCAACGAAAAAAAATTCACTTTGAATTAAAATAATTATTAATTAAATAACTCATAAATTTAAGGGCCTCTCCCAATTGTATTCTTAACTGTTTGAACCCATCATGGCATGTATGTAGAACCATTACACATCGAGTAAAATAGTTACACATTATTTAACCCTCCATCAATTTAAAACAAAAAATTGGTTTAAATCTAAGATTCCAAGAAATATATAACTTCTAAATTTTAGGAATCCTCCCAATTGATTCCCAGCCCTACACAACCAGTGAATAGGAAAACACATGCCATGGTTAATGGAATACCAATCAGATTCATAAAGGGATTTTTCAACCTCACCACTATTAAAAATTTCTATCCCCCAAAAGCCTAAGAATAAACCTCCATGATAAAATGATGAGGCCTCTACTCTATAAACAGTACCTCACATTCACACATTTCTTAAATATTAGAACCATGATGTCGTACCACAAAAACCAAACTTTTGACCCCCCACGAAGTACCTTGGTCTCAGAATCAACTATCCGGATTGGTTAATCATGCAAAGAAATATCTGGTTCAGCATCCAGATCACTCTAGTAGAAAATATGAGATGGATCATATAAACACATTCATAGCTATAATTTATGGAACACATTATTTATTTATTTACACTACGATGGATGTGATAAATGGTATACAACCTTCCTACCTTCACAAAAACCCTGAAAGACCCTATGAAACAAGGATTAAGCTCCACTTTCCTCCCAATATGTTGATGACACAACCTGTGTAAGACCACCAATAAAAAAAGATCACCAACTATAAAGTATAATGTCCTACAGAGATGATCAACATAAGAATTATATCAGCTACGTGCCTTCAACATTATATAGTTAACTAACTGAATTTTTTCTCTTGTCTCCTGCTCTATACATGGTCAAACCAATGAAATAATTCCAACTTCTAACTAACACAATGGAGATTTAAAAGGCCATACATAAGAGTCCTAAAATATGACATTATAACTATAGACTTATAAATATTTTTATAAGTGAACTCAACCAGACCATAAATTGTCATTCCATGCCCCATTGATGCCGGGAACAAAAGTCTGACACATATCCTCAAGAATCTACATCGGTCTCTCTATATGGTCACCCACCTTTGGATGGTAGGTTGTCCTCAAACATACCTGATAACTAAATTCCACCTGAAGGCCTCTCCAAAATCAATAAGTAAACAGAGGAACCCTTTCAGATACCATAATATATGGAACTATGTGCAAATGAACAATCTATTTCATATAGATACTTTAGAACACATCAACTTTGGCTGTATCTCGAATGGGTATAAGGTGAGTTAACTTGGTGAGCTTATCGATCACAACCCATATCGAATTATTCTTTATTTGGGAAAAAGGAAACCCAACCACAATGTTCATAGAGATTTCATTCCAAATTGAAGTAGCGACTGGATGTGGATGAAGTAAGCTCAATGATTTCTAATGCTCTACCTTTTCCTATGGGAATATATTGTAATACGATATAAAATCATAAATAGCCCATCTCAAACCTCACCAAAAAAAACTAACGCCAAATTTTATAGAACATATTAGTTGTTCTTGGGTGCACAGTCCACTGGGAATTAAGGAAATCCCCCATCATAGACTCTCTTTCCACTACAAGTAAAACAAAGTGACTCCAATAGAAAAGAACAATCACTTTGTAGAACATCCAATGGAAAAATATCTCCCCACCTTTAAGATAGTATCTAATTCTATGAAATTCATCATCAGGATCTGGATCCCAATGAACCATCATGAGAAGTGAAGATGTAAACAGAAAACTATCTAAAGAAACCTCATCCCATATTTTGTAGACACCAATATGAAACTATGAAAATAGATCCATGAAATTACACTCTTTCGAAGACTCTATCACTATTGGGGTTTGTTGTATCCTGCCCAACACATCGGAAATGACATTCCATTTACCCGAGGTATTTTTGATGACAAGTTTGATTGAATTAATGTACTCCACCCCATGTCTGTGGTGGAGATTCCAATATTTTTTAGAGAATATATAAATCAATATTCTTTTATCTGATTACATTGTAATATGTTCACCATAATGGAAATGTTGAAAAATCTTAAGTGTTTTTTTTCAAAACTGCATGGTCAAGGACATGGGTATGATATCGCTTCTTATACAGACTAAGATGATGAGATTTATAAGAAACTACATGATATCATTGAAAAAAAGAAAATCCCAAACCTTAACTTGATGCATCATAGAAGGCCACACAACCCTATCCATTATCTAGATGAGTTGACACTGCCACCATAGTAAAAAAAAGTATCATCTCAGCAAAATAATTTTGAGATTTATCTCTCCAAAAAAACATCACCCTTTCTGAGTAAGACCAGTCATCAGAGAATACAACGTTGATAATTTCTTCAAGAACCATCACTAATATTTGGATAATCTTAAGAAGATTATAATCTTGAATACATTACATGGTTTCTATGAATTAAAATAAGACACTACATTTTCAAGATCAATTGATAAACCATGCTCAAACACCGACATGTCACAATAATTTCACTTCATGAATCCCGAAATCAAACATTGAAAGCTGGGCATTAAGTCTATGATTTCTCAGAAAACTCAAAACTATTATAAGACGATGCACATGATCCTATTTGATTTAGAATAATCAAGGATGTCATCCACAAAGTCTACCAGAAATTTATCATGATAATCCTGGAATTTTTTCTATATAATCCATGAAATTTTCTTGAGCATTTTCTATACCAAATGGTATAACAAGGTTCTCATAATGACCATGACTTCTTCAAAAAAGTGGTTTTATGAATGTAAAATTCCTTTATCTTCAACAGATGGTAACCAGATCGAAGGATTCCCTTTTAAAACCACTTATCACCATTAAATTGATTAAAAAAGATCATTAATCCATGGATAGAGAAAATCTTTCTTTATTGTAACTTGATTGAGCCTTTATTAGTCAACACATGAGTAAAGAGAACTATAATCTTTCTTATAGAAGTTAACCATATCCACACACTGTTAAAGACTAGGTTGTATAAATCCTTTCTCAAGAAGATCATTCAACTAGGACTTCACCAATTTCATTTATTCTAGATCCATGTGGTAAAGGGAATATAGTATTATTGAGTTCCAATCATTAAATCAATGGAAGAAACGATGTCCCTTACAAGTGGAAAACTAGATATGTTAAAAAAACATGTTTGGAAAGTTGATGAATACAGGAGGGATATCACTACTCAATGATTCTCACATAAAATAAAAATAAGACACTAATGAAACATCTCCTGACTCTATATAAGAAGGTCTTGATCTACTCAACCTTCGGTCACATTATCGTTTGACGATAATAGGTAAAACACTGGGTTTTGTAAGGTAGAGCTGTATTAGAGAACAATCAATTACAAATTTATTTCCATTGATCCAATCCACCCTGAATGTGATGAAAATATATTTCATGTTGAGGGCTAGAATCCATGACAACTAGGCATCAGATAGTGATAAAACACAAACAGTGCTATAGGGAACCTTCTCTCTATTTTTACAACGGGGTGTAGTAATATCCATTGCACAAGATAAAAACTCCATGGGTAGATTAATTATATTAACAATATGTCTTTAAATAAATGAATGAGATTCACTAGTATCAAAATGAGAAGTCAAAAATGGAAAATCTATAGTAATGGTACCACTCATAGTTGCAAGACCTGTGTCTACTTCCTATGAATACTCTTCACTTCATGATGTAGCTTTATTCTATATGTGTATGCCTGGAACCCTTTTAAATTTCAATCATATGATTACCCCATAGTTTTAGGTGGAATATATGATCGTGTTCTATATCACAAAGATACAAATTTATGGAAGAATCTTGGTAAGTGTCTCGAATGTTTTTAGGAAGGTGGAACACATCACCATGATTTCATCTGGTGTCACCAAGAACACAATCTTAAGTTTCCTCCTTCCCAACCATTCCTCATCATGTTTTGGATTAGTGGAGCCTTTAAAGTTTGGTGTGTTTTAGTGAATTTCCACTCGAGAATGATTCTGAGGAACATCCCCCTATGGATCTACTACTGGACCCTGAATGAGAATTGGATGTGTTTCATATCCCATAGCATGGACAGTAAATAAAATCACCTCAACTAAATTAGGGTCTATAATAGTATGTTATCACACTGGTTTAGTAGAAGATTCATAATATATATTATTCTCATGTCTTTCTAGGAGGCATGATGCTAAAAAATATCTGCTGACAATAAGGAAGACAGAAAATTAACACTTACACATAGCAATAAGGGAAATTAATCCCAACATACATGAAAACTATGATTTAGATTTCACACTATCCAAACCATAATATAGAAAATACAATAACTAATCTACAAGAAATCATTCCATAACCAACCCTGGTTACATAAGGTTCATTGTGGAGAGAGATGTCTAGGAACTCAATCAGAACTACCTCTTATGTCCCGAGAAGATTTCCAAAATACACACACACA
Organism: Viscum album; assembly: GCA_963277665.1. Classification (NCBI taxonomy): domain Eukaryota; kingdom Viridiplantae; phylum Streptophyta; class Magnoliopsida; order Santalales; family Viscaceae; genus Viscum; species Viscum album. The sequence continues at coordinate 741,920,355 of OY728137.1, forward strand.
TCAAGATAAAAGTTGATCATCTGACTCTGATTCCATCTCATCATGAACATTCCTAAGTACCCTAGTAACCCTATAACCAATCCGAATATAAAATTACCCGAAGGGTATTATCAATCCCCATAGTAAATATTAGCTATAAGTATCATACAATCGAATGAGGGAATAGTTTCAACATATGAATTGCCAATGTGAAATGAGACGACTCCATATTCATAACAAAAGGAACTCCACTTCTAGTAAATTTACAAAATAAAATAGGGAATAAAAATTACCAAATTACTACAATCGAAGTACCAAAACAGGAAAACAACCCAAGTCCCTAATGAAAAAACACACCATATCTTTGGTTTAACTCCTTCATCCACCTACAAGAGATGCTTTTCACTGGCTTGAACCTGGTAGATGATAATCTACAAACACTTGAAGGCAGAAGTTAGTGTGATATAAAAGGCCAAAGATGGTCTAACAACATGTTCAATAATAGATTCCACCAATAGTTTAACCAATGGAATGCTTTCAGATTTTAAAATAAACTTTTTTGTAATTTTGAAATCACATTAAAAAAAACAAAATGTATTTTTCAAATGTTGGAAAATTTAATTTATGTTATGGATTTATAAGTTATTCAATATTTTTAAAAAATGGATTAATAAAAAATTTATATAAAATAGTTTATATAAATCCAAAAGTGAAGTAATGTAGTTAAATCAATCCGACCATACATTAATATCTCAAATATATATAAAAAGGGAGCAACATTGTCTTCAACCAAATTAGTACGATATAATTTATGGTTATAGGAGTATAAATACACTAACTGATCTCATAATTATGTGTATACACACCTCCCACTAACACTTTTTGTAGGTTACTCATCACCATCCCATTAGGGATGTGAACCACAACATGTATTCTTTATAAAGTTGTAATAGCATAGTGTGTGTCTAAATAACACACCAACTACCTAAGGATTGCATGTTCTCTTACAAAATCTAGGATGGGAAATTTATTTTAATAATTATTAAAATAAATTAAATCTAAATATTCTATTTTAGTGACAATTTCCCACTTAAAAATATATTTTTAATGAAAAACATGCTTTTTTTTTCAGGAAAAAATCATTCTGTTTCAATCAAAATATTTTTGATCAATTTTCACTTGTTCAAAATCCAATCAAAACCAATTACATATATTTAACCAATTCATTTCAAAAATTGCATTCAACAATTTAATTGTAATGATTTTTATAAAGACTCCAATTAGAATTGAACGATTTAAATCCAACAACTCCAACAACAAAAAACGAAAATTCCTAGGAATTCAATTGTTTCCAAGTTTCCTTGCCAAAACCATTTCAAATCATCCAATCTGCATAAATCATGTTTTATAACACCAATTGAAATCATTATTGATAATATTAATTTAAATAAATAATTGAAATAAATCAAAAAATCATAGTCAATGAATTTGACTAAATTGGATAAAATTAACTACCATTCCCCAAAAATCTATACTAACAACACCACCCTTCAACAAGAATGAAGGTGAAAAAATCCTCAAAGAAAAAACAAGAGGTGAGATCTAACCCAATGGTACACAGATCCATCAATTACAATATAATATATAAATTTTTTAATGGATAATAAAGAGAGAAATTCAATTAATGAGGGAGAATAATTACATGGGAATCACACCGCAAGTTCAATGAAGATCGAATTCCATAAGAGATTATCTAGAAGTGATGGAAATATCCAATATCACCAAAGTAAGGCCTTGGGTATAGTGAAACAAAATTATATTTGATAGGGAAATAGATATTAGTCGTGTTTTTAGTTTAAAAAAAGTCATGTCGAGGTATTACATGATGTGTAATCCTAATACACGTCATGAAATAGTTAATTTCTGTAACAGAAATAAATGTGTCACCTCTAATTAAAAACTCAGTCATTAAATAACTCACGATGTGTAAGGGATCGTCACGATGTGTACTCTTCCCAGTGATAACCCTTCAATGTATGTATTCATTACCATTACACATCATTTAACATAGTTAAACGACTTATAACCCTCCAATAGCCTACACAGCAAGCCGGTTTAAAACTAAGAGTCCAACAAATCTATAACATCACCAGTGTAGGTATACTCTCAATTCATTATCAACCCTACCAAGCCAATGAAAATTAAATTCCACGACAAGGTTAAAGTCATGCATATATGATTGGAAATGGTATGTTACACAACAAGTATGTTGGGTGGCAACCAATCATATCTGAAAAGGTTGTGGGGTTGGAACCCATGACCAAAGGACGTTAAGTGTTTTGTGCCTATAACTTGCCTACATGATTTTCTGATTTATGTGTAATTATTTAAATAATCTGAGGTATAAATATTAATTATGAACCCCAAGTGTCAAATATTTTGTTTATAGATTAATATATTAATGATATTTACATTGGAGAATAGTTAAAGACAAATACTTTGAGTTGCAACTCTTTTTTGGGCCTTATGATCCATTAAATTTTTTAGTGCTTCAGGGATCATAGTTAATTTTTTGTATAGCCATTTATTAAGGTATCAGATGAATTAAAGTTTTATTGAAGCACAACCAAAAGATGAAATAATTTTTAGGAAATTGAAATTTTTCAAGAAATTGTATTTCCTTGTAATTATAGGCAGTAAAATAATTACTCATCGTTGGGAGAATGAGAAAAATAATGTGTTGTCCTAATACTATAATATTTTTCGAACTGATGGCCTAATAAATCATTGTATATTTATGAATTTGAGGCTTTAAAATTTCCATTGATCATTTAATTATTTGTTATTGATGACGAATGTCACCCCTATAAATACTTATTCTTATTCTTTATGTATGTATCCCGACATTCAACTAATGTAATTTTTCATTGTGAATTTGTTACATGGTAGTCCATGTTACCATTGGACTTCACATTCTCTCATTTATAGGGGATGTCTTACAAACCCTTTTCACAATTTTTGTTTCAACATAGTAAATCTAAAACAATCTATAGCAATGATTGTATTTAAATTGTGAGGATATAGCTTATTTAAGGCCAAGAGAATGTAATTCCCCGAAAATCTAAAGTATGAACATTGTACCGATAGCGTGCATGACACACAACACCAATCACATAAGGTAACATAATATCAAGTGAATATATAATATATTTAAAATTACAAATAAATAAAATATGTTTTAAATATTTCAATGCACGTGATATTGTGTTAGGGTGTGTTACAATTAGGAATTACCACCATCAATGGCTTGTGCTACATGTTAGACTGTATTTTAACTTATCAATAATATATTATTATAATATGACTTAAATTTGCATTAAATTAGTGGTTATGAATAAGATTAACCATCTTATAAAAAACATTGATTTAAACAATTATAAACTGAATTAATAGGTTACCATTTAATTTGAAATGGAAATACAAACCAATTTAATATAAAGTAAATATTCTTATTTTAATGATCACAAAGTAATTTTTTCTTAATTTATTAAATTAATTACATTTTTGAATAAAATTAATTAAATATATATGATATATATTCAGTAAAATAATCTTTATAATCAACCAATAAATTCAATATAGAAAAGATATTAATAAACTCAATATTACACCCAAATCCCTATATTTTTATAAAGGCAATTTTAACACCGTTTAAGGGAGAACCCTTTTTCAATTTTAATTTTTGAAAATTATTTTATTTAATATGTCCAAATAAATTTAATAATAGATATTAGATCAAATAAAATAGCTTTGGGTAAATTTTAAGTATTTCTCTATGATGCTACAGTTTTTAATAAATATTGAAAATTATAGATAATTTATTCAAAAATCATTATTCATCTAATTTACATAAAAATTTAAATTGTACTTCTAAATTGATTCATACTTTAATAAAATATTAGTTTTATAAATTAATCCAATTTAGGTCCTTGGAATAAATTTCACATTTAAATTGACTTTTAAAACATATCTATCATTTCGATGTTTTTACTTTAAAACCCTCCATCTTAATCCATTTTACGGGATTAATTTCAATTTAATTTCCACAAAATGTTTTACCGAAATTTGTAAAAATTGATTCCATATTTGGAATAATAATAATTAATAATTTATAATAAGGTAAAAATATTTTTTGACAAAAAATACTAGTGAATTTAATTAATATTTATTACAACAATTCAGGTTAAATTAGTCTTAATAGGGAAAAAAACAATAATTATAATGCCTAAAATGAAAAATAAACATGTCCAAATACCATTTAATGGACATATTTATACTTTATCCTCCATTTTCAATCCTTTGGACCATTATTTATCCACATTCAATAATGAAAACGTAGTTTCGGTTCCTTTCTAATAAAATTATACAAGGGTGACACCACTTCTCTTTTATAAAAGGACTTCACTACTTCTACTTCCTCATACCTCTCACACCCCTATGGTTCATCCGAAATCTACCAAATTCACTTCCAAACATCAATATATTTCTCTTTGATTCCTCCATTTGGATGAAACAAATCCATGGAATCCTTTTAGTATGGACAAGAACGAGTTACCTGATTAACTTGTATCATCTTTCCAAAATCTCATCAATTTTATTTCCATTCTCTACTCCCTCAATTTTCATTATTCCATTATAATATTAAAATGTAGTATACACAATATAATATGTTTTAGTTATGTTATTTACTCGAACTGCACTTACACACACATTCATCTAATAGGTAACAAACATACTATTTACTTGTTGAAGGCCTGTCGCATCACTAATTGATAATTGATAAATTTTACTTTGTTACCTGTCATGGAGGAAATTATGCTGGAAAATATGTTTAATGATTATATATATATATATATATATATTATCATCTCTTTAATCATCTATAATTATTCTAAAATAAAAATCCTTATACACTACAATTAGTGTAAAAATGATAATTTCGTTTGAGGAAGTGTGGAGTACCACTCCAACAAATTGACATGACTCATTGATGCTGTAAAAGAAATGTATTAATGTTAATTTTAATAATGTTATGTAAAATATATTACATATATATTATACTATATTTTTGAAATAAATATTTTTCATTTACTCATAATTATTTTAATTCGAAAAAGGAATGGATGCAGCATTCATCCATACATATGGACTACCGTCTCTTAGAATGGTGGATTCCATTTCTTATCTACAAAACAGTATATATTATTAAATATACAAATATACTGAAGGTATATTATATTAACATCATGGTTTAAATTATGGATATGATGAATCTTGGATAAGAATAATAAAATATCATGATAAAACATACTCGAGGAACTAGGTAATTGACACCCATTATAGTTGAATTAATGAATGATTTTCAACAAACGGGTAATTAGAAATTATGAGAAATTGATATATGTTATTATAAACATGATTTTGGTTTGGGTATTAGATAGTAACATATTTTAAAACACTATACATGTGGATAAATACCACACATCTAAAGGAAGTTTAAGGTAATGGATTTTATCTCAATTTCTATACTTTAAGGGATGTCATATTTTTATACACCTAGTTTCTTTTTTTGGTTTATATACTGCCCTTTTACAAGGTATATAATTAATATTATAAATATAATGATATTATAAATTTCAATTTTTTTATTACTTAATGATATTATTAATTTAAATGTTTCAATATGTCATAGGACACATTGGAATGTATAAATATTAAATTCCTAAAAGATAATACTAAGAATCTTGTAATGGTATTTCCATTTGAGGAAAATAAATAACCATTTTTCAATAAATCATTTTATTATCCTCTCTGTATTCATGTACATTTTCAGGTATTTGTTCAATTTCTCCACTTTTTTGTTCTCAAATTGATATAAAAATATTTTTATGAAAACCAGACAACATTTCTCTATTTCGCCAGATAACCCCTTTTCAAAAAAATCCACATTTTATTAAGAAAATTTTAAATTAATGGTAACTTTTTCAAAAAAACCCAGTAATGTAATTTATTTCCGTTTTTATTTAACCCTATTTTCAGTGGAATATTCTTATCTTTTTCTTGACAAAGAATTTTTTTTGCAAACATTTTTACCTTACAAAAGAAATACTCACTTTTCCACATATAACATGTAAAAATTTATCTTCCATCATGTCATGTTTAAAAAGATATTTTTTTTAATAAAAATTATTTTAAATTGAATTTTGAATGAACAATATTTTCAAAAGAATTATCAAAATAACACGATATTTTCCTCAAAAATATTTTTTAATGTTACTCTATTATTTCATCAATAACAACAACCATCGATTTTACTCTACATGGGATTTGATGTATTAATATCATCCTTATTCATCCTCTAGATTATTTTTCACGACCGGCCCGAGAGTGTCTCGCTCTGTGACTCCACAAGCCCACCTCTAATATGCCAAGGGCTGGTGACTAGCACTGAGTAGGAATATTACTAACATGGGAGGCATTTCCTATGTACCTATACACACGCACACATCTTTAAGCCCCCAAATGCTGAAATGTAAAAATCACTCAGTAAATAGAATGCATTCATACAACTAAACCCAACCAAAAGAGTACGATGAAAGTTAGAGTACTGTAAAAGTAAACGGGGCCAGACTACAAGCCCACAAAAAAAAAAGAGTCTAAAAACCACAAAGACCAACCTCTAAGCAAAAAATGGTATTGTGACTACCGCTCATAGTTGTAAGAATGCCTCAATCTGTAGGGAACTCAGAAAGCTTGGTCCTGTCCTGGTCCGCCCTAGACTCTGTCAAAAGGTTTCTTGTCTACACAAGACACCAGACGTGCGGGAAAAGCCCGTGCATGGGTGAGTATAACAATACTCAGTAGAGGACCCCAAAAACCCCAAAGCAGTACGCAAAGTAAAGGTACAGTAATCTACGTAGATTATATGTCTACAACACATATATAACAAACCAGATATACTCAAATCTCAAACCCGTGGTCTAGAGACAAGTCACACAACCGCATACCCCGCTAGGGATTCTGTTCGAAGATTCGATGATGCACTCGTTCCGGGAGAACACACTCCACGAGTTATATAGCTCTGATGACTTCCTACCGAGAAGTGATGTACGTCAGTAACCATCACGAGAGGTAGCTACACTCATTACGGGAGACACACTCTTGAGTGGGAATGCTTAGTAGATAGACGCACTCATTATAGGAGACACACTCTTGAGTGGGAAAGATCTCGAAACACATATGAGGATCACTGCCAGGGCCATAGAAGATACGGTGACTCATCCTGAATTTACCAACTAGGTAGAGGATTAGTTCCCGGTGGATTTCGTCATGTCGATTCCTGACTCTATCTAGGGTCTGGAATGGATAAAGGATCTCGATCTGGGCCTCTCAGATGGATGTCTGACTCTACCACAGAAAGTTCTACTGAAGGGATCATAATCCTGAGTGGGAAATGATGCATGACCTTCATGGGAATGATAACAATGGTCACTAACCCAAACGAAATATGTCCAAGACACAGTGAACAAGAGGACCGTGTCATTTTCCAAAAAGTACACGGTGTGTAGAAAATATACACACCGTGTTGTCTAACCCTAGGTACTTCCCATGTACAACGACCCATGTCATAAGGCCAGTCGTGCAGGAAAAACAAAGTACAAGGCATGTAGTATGATGTACACGCCATGTCTGGGTAACTGGGGTTGGCCCTGTGTACTCTCGCCATGTGCCCGTACACGGTCATCAGCCGCTGTACTCCAACCCCTATAATCTGCACACGGGGTGACCCGTGTTATTGGCCTCGCCTGGACATGTGATGGAGTACACAGTCGTGTACTCCATCCCCTGTCCGTGTACTACCCAAAGTACACGCCGAGCGTCGAGGATGGTCCAACACACTATGTGACCGAGGTCACATGCCGTTTGATTTCTCTCTGGCCCCCGAAACCCTAGCCGCCACTGCCAGTACTAGACGACATTTTCTTCGAAAGCACACGCCGTGTATTCTAGAAACTTCCAGAAACATGGACCCCCACCGTCGCGCCACCTGTGGTGCTCCGATCATCAATCTGGCCGTATGATCTCCATGAAACATTCAGGTTTTGGTCGCCTGACACCACGAAGCTGCATCCGTCGTTTTCGGGCCTTCGATCGGCCCTGAAAACATGATTGATCTTCCCACGCGAAGAACGCTTGAAGAACTCCCTTTCCGATACCGTCTGGTTAGGTTTCCGGCATCATCGCCACACCTACATAGGGTTGTTTCGGTGTCGAACCCTCAATTTGTGATCGTTTTGTCGTGGAACGGATGCACAATGATCCATTATTCGTTGCCCGGTGAAGAACGTGAAGAACATGCGAGGAAAGTATGGGGAAGAAATCCAAATAAACAAATTAAGGAATGATCCTCCACCGGTGTTCGTCACGGCATTGATCCACTCCCATTAACAGGCTTATACGGAGTAAGAATCATCAACAACATAAGCATGGATCAATTCCCCAAAATCATCCCAAAGAAAACCCTCCCGCAAGAACATACGAATCCGTGGATCAACTTTTTCGTGGTTGATCCGTGTTCGTCGTTTAAAATCAAGAATGGGGGAACAGGAATTGAAATAACAACCCCTACCTCTCTAGAGGATCGATCATTGATGAAGGCGATGCGCTGCCATTGTCGTCGAGATCCTTCAACGTTGTTGGCGTAGCGATTCTCGACTTCGATCCGTCGTCGTTTTTTCACCGAGCATTTTCTCCAACGTGCCACGGATTGGGCAGGGTTCCTCTAAAATGTCACCAACGATCAAAAATTGTTCACCCCTTAAAAAAGGGAAATAGGATTGACACTTAATTACGCGGCGATATTAATGACTCCTACATGCCTAATCTTGAGTCATGATGACGCACCATTAGTTAAGAAAACAGATGTCCCTTCGCTGCGTATTAAAGAGTCTAACTCTCTATTTATTTTTCATTATGGAACAACATTTAAATTAAGGAAACAGATTCGCTTTTACCGTGCTGCAGCGGTTGTTTCCATAAAATAAAATAAACATTTATATTTTTTTTAAACGTCCGAAAATTAACTTTTTCCCTCGACCTGTGCCGGTCAAGGATAGCCTCATTCTTAGGTAAATTCATTGTCCCGGACGCAACGGTGACCTCCGATTTTTAATCTGGGAATCCATTTGGAAACTGCCACAGCCGCGTACAAGCACCGACTCACTTAACTTAAAAAAAGTTCAAACCACCGTTCTGGGATCACTGGACCTCAGAATGATGTTTCTTCTTCACGCCCGGTATCAAAATAATTCTATATAATATTTAAAAATAGTAAACGGAAAATCTGAGATATTACATTCTCCCCACCTTGGGGCTTTACATCCCGAAAAATCCATAACAAGGGATACTCAAAAAGATGTGGGTGCAAGGCAAAAATCTCGGCCTCCCACTCTCACGTGCACTCCTGATGATTCCCATGCTACCACCGGATGCACACAAAGGGAATCGATCGCCCACGAAGGATCCGCTCTAGCCAATCCTCGATCTCCACCGGGTACTCAGCAATGGTCACTCCATCCTCGATGTCCAGCTAGTCCTAGTTGATGATGTGTGATGGGTCATGCACATACCTCCTCAATTGCGACATGTGGAAGATATCATGTTCCCGATGCAACTGTAATGATAAGTGGTACGCCACCTCTCCAACTCTTCACAGAATCTAGAATGGTCTGATGAACCTCGGAGATAGCTTTCTTCTTCGTTCCAATCTCCACAAACCTCATCAAGGTGAGTCCCGAAGAAAGATGTGGTCTCCATATTCAATCTCCTGAGGTCTCCGTTGTCTATCAACATAAGACTTCTGCCAGTTCCGTGTAGTCTTCATCTGCTCTCGGATGATCTGAACCTTCTCTATGGTGGCTCGCACTAAGTCTGGAACCATGAGTGCTGGCTCCTTGGGTTCGATCCAGAAAAAAGGTTACCGGAAAGCTCTCCCATACAAGGCATCGAACAGTTCCATACCGATGGTGGAGTGGTAGATTTTGTTTTACGAAAACCCCACCATTGGTAGGTGGTCCTCCCAGCTGTGACCAATGTCTATGACGTAGGCTCGCAACATATCCTCCAGAACCTGAATGGTCCTCTCCATCTGACCATCCGTCTGGGGATGGAACACTATGCTCAACTATAACTGAGTCCCAAAATCCTCCTACAATCCCTTACACAACCAAGATGTGAAGCGGGAATCTCGGTCTGAGACTATAGTCGAGGGGACGACATGAACCCGAACTATCTCCTATATATAGAGGTGTACCAAGCGCTCTATGGAACTCTGCTCCCTAATAGCTAATAAGTGGGCCGACTTGGTGAGTTGGTCAATGATCACCCATATGGAATCATACCCCTTGGACATCCGTGGTAATCCCATCATGAATTCCATCAAGATCCCATCCAACTTCCACTCTAGGGCTTCCAGGGGTGAGCTAATACCGTTGGAAGCTGGTGCTCAACCTTCACCTGCTAGCATGTGAGGCATCGAGAAACACACTATCCTACTGCCTTCTTGATGCATGACCACCAAAACTGTCGTCAGAGATCCTGGTACATCTTTTCCACTCCAGGATGTACCGCTAAAAGAGATGTATGAGACTTCCTCAGGACCTCCTCCTACAATGCCACTGGTACAACAGTGCGTCCTCTGAAAAGAAGTATGTGCTCCCCACCTTGCGAATATCCATCAAGAGCATATCCTGGGGATAACTGAGCACATAAAGCCACATAGTCAACATCCCCAAGTTGTGCCTCCCTAACTCATAGTAAGAGTGGAGGGGTGAAAACCATCAACTGTAGTTAAATTATATCCTCTCCATCCACAAAGGATAACTGTAATGCGACTAACAGCTGTGTTGCCTCACTCAACTACTGTGAGCTCGACCATCTGCTAAGAGCATTCGCCACCTTGTTCCCCTTCCCAGGAGTATATATGATCTCAAAATCATAGTCCTAGAGGAACTCCAGCCAGCACCTCTGCCTCATATTCAGATCCTTCTGCGAGAAGATGTACTTGAGGCTCTTGTGGTCAGAGTAGACAATAAACCACTCGCCCATAAGGTAGTGTCGCCACATCTTCAATGCGATGACTACCGCGGCCAACTCGAGATCATGGGTCACATAGTTCTGCTCATGTGGCCTAATGTGGCATGAACCATAAGAAATCACTACATGCCACTACATCAAGGCAAAGCCGAGACCATTCCCTGATGCGTCGCAGAAAACTACGTACTCGACACCCTCCTCTAGCAATCTCAAGACTGGGGCGCTCGTCAAACTCTGCCTCAACTGGTCGAAATCCTGCTGGCACTTCTTCGTCCACATTAAGGGTTTCCCCTTACTGGTCAAGGCCTTCATTGGTGCTCATACCCGTGGGAAATCAGGAATGAATTTCACGTAATATCCTGCCAACCCAGGGAAGCTCCTTACCTTCTTCACGCTCCGAGGTGGATCCCATGCTAAAACAGCCTCCACCATGGATGGATCCACAGCTACTCCATCTACTGAGATGACATGTCCCAGAAAGTGGACCTCATGAATCAAGAACTGACACTTCGAGAGAATTCCATAAAGATGATGCTCCCGGAGTACATCCAGAACCATCCGTAGGTGTCTCGTGGGCTCCTCCTCTGACGTCGAGTACACAAGGATGTTGTCGATGAAGACCACTATGAACCGGTCCATGTACGGGATGAAGATCTGATTCATCATCCCCATGAACACTATGGGGGGTTCGTCATGCCAAAAGGCATCACCAAGTACTCATAGTGACCGTAGCGGCACCTGAAAGTCATCTTCGGTATATCCTCATCCCGCACTCGTAGATGGTGATATCCTGATCGAAGGTAAACCTTCGAGAACCACTGTGCTCCTATCAGCTGATCGAAGTGGTCATCGATTCTCGATAGTGGATACTTATTCTTCACCGTCACCTGGTTCAGGTGCCGGTAATCCACGCACAATCTCAGACTCCCATCTACCTTCTTGGAAAACAAGGCCAGGACTGCCCAGGGTGAGACGCTAGGTCTTACAAAACCCTTTCTCTGAAAATCCTCCAACTACACCCTCAGCTCGTGAAGCTCTACGGGAGGAATCCGATATGACGATGAGGAGATTAGTTCCATCCCGGGGTTTAGGTCGATTCAGAATTCAATTTCCCGGCGGGGAGGTAATCCTAGAACATCTTCGGGAAAGACGTCCTCATACTCCACCACCACTGCTGGGAATTGGGAGCTCATAAAATCCACTTCTCTGAGTGCAAGGCTAGACAAATCTTGAGTGATTGGTTTCACCCTCTTATGCATGAGCCCATTCTGTGCTGCCTGGGTTTCCTTTTCTCCGACAAAAGAAAACCCCGTTCCATCACTGCGGACACACTGCACTCTTCAACTAAAACTGTCGATCTGAGCATAGAATGAAGATAACCAATCCATAATGAGAATGACATCATAAGGCCTCAACGCTACAACCAAGAGGTTCTAATCAAAACTCTCACCTCCAAGGGTAAGATCACACTATCTGAAATGGTGTTTGATCATCAAGTCTCCTCCCGTAGGTGTCTTCAAGCATAAGGATCGAGTAACCGGTTCTACCGGAATCTCGAGGTTTCGTACAAGACATGTGGCTATAAAGGAATGACTGGAACCTGTGTTTATATGTACGAAAGCTAAGGTAGAAAAGACACATATCGTACCACAAATCATCCCTGGAGCCCTTGGGTCGTATGCCTCGACCGCATGAAACTGTCCCCGCCCCTGTCCCCCAGCTCCATAAGCCTGGTGCGAACCTCCTGGGGTGGTGGTGGAAGTAAGTCGAAGCGTCTTCCACCACCTGCAGCTCTCCATGTTCCTCTGCCAAGTCCGCCGCCTAGTGGGTTTGCATGTTCCACTCTCTGCCTCTACCTCAGTGGTCCATCCACTGCTTCCTTGTCAACAGCTCGACAGGTCGGGCAATATCAAGCGAGATGTCCCCTACTGTCGCATGTGTAGCATCGCTTCTCCCTAGGCTGACTGGATCCAGCCTAAGAGCCATGGACTGTCGATCCCCTATCCTGGGTCCTCCTATGATGTTTCCCACATCCAGATCCCTGTGCTTGACATTGGCTCCCTGCTTCCGGGGTCTCAACACCTGTCTGCCTGCTGCTGACTGCCGGCGGCTGTCTCTGCTCTTCCAAGAAACTCTTGATCACCAAGGCCCACTTGAGCACTCCAGCATAAGTCGATATGCATAGAGGTACGGCACTAGCTATGATGTCTCGTCGTAGACCTCACTCAAAGGTCCGAGATTTGAAGTACTGATCCCTGACCAAATCCATCAAGTACATGGCGAGGTTGGTGAACCTCGATGAATAATCAGCTACTGTCATACTGCCCTGCTAGAGCTGAAGAAGCTATTGGATGGGCACAAATCTCAACGTAATTGGAGAGAACTCGTCCCTAAAGAGTTGTTCAAACTCTGTCCACGAATGAGTCTCCCCGTCGTGAGTCTGTATGGTCAGACTCCACCATCGTCCTGAGGAACCCTGAAGAAGGCTCGCTCCTAGGATCACCATCTGGTCTGCTGGTGTTCTCACTAGATGGAAAACTCTGGTCACCACCTCAAGCCATTCCTTAGCCGCTTGAGGGTTGGGCTCAACTCGGAACATGAGGGGTCTCTTTCTATGAAACTCATAGAGTGCATTGAGCCTATGCTCCTCTCCGGTCGGTACCATGGGTACCACTGGCTACTCCACTGGTGGTGGTATGGCAGGTGAACCACCTGGTGGAAACTCCTGGGGAGCTGGTCCCTGTATCAAAGCCTCTTCACTGAGGGGGTCATCCCCGTGATCCTGCTGCTGAATCCTAGTGGGTATGCGTCACAGAGTCATCATGTAAAGAAAAAAGATGTACCATGGTCAATGTGTATATCTGGAATGCTGACAAAAAGGACATGGAAAACACAACCCATTCATATATGATGCATGTACCTTTTATTTCCCCGCAACCAGTGTTTTCGTGTACCGAGTCGAAAAGCAGGTTATCAGAGTCCTGGTGTATGGTTACCTCAGCCACCAAACCAACACGGGGGTCTCTGGCCTGAAAGCCGAACCCGAAACACTCAACAATGTTTCCCCAAACCAAACTCACAGACTCTTGGTCCTAAGGTAGAACCGACCACCTTTGATACCACTCTGTCACGACTCGTCCAAGTGGGGCCCACGCCGGGACTCCCCAAGCCCGCCTCTAATAGGCTTGGGGCTGGTGACTAGCACCGAGTAGGCATATTACTGACATGGGAGTAATTTCCTAGGTACTTATACACATGCACACATCTCTAAGCCCACAAATGCTGAAATGTAAAAACCAGTAAGGAAAAAGAATGCATGCATACAACTAAACCCAACCAACAGAGTACGACGAAAGGTAGAGTACTGCAAAAGTAAAATGGGCCAGAATACAAAGCCACCAAAAACAAGTGTCTGAAAACTGCAAAGCCTAACATGTAAGCACAAAAAGGTACTGGAACTTCTGCTCGTAGCCGTAGGAACACCTCAGCCTGTAGGGAACTCAGAAAGCTTGGTCCTATCCTGGTCCTCCCTAAACTCTGTCAAAAGGCTACTAGTATACACAAGACACCAGACATGCGGGAAAAGACCGTGCAGGGGTGAGTATAACAATACTCAGTAGAGGACCCCGAAAACAACAAATAAGTACACAATGTAATGTTACAGTCATCTACACACATTATATGTCTACATAACATATAGAACAATCCAGATATACTCAAAACATAGACCCGTGGTATAAAGACATGTCACACAACCACATACCCCGATAGTAATTCTATTCAAAGATTCCATGATGCACTCATTCCGGGAGAACACACTCCCGAGTCATATAGCTCTGATGACGTCCACCCGAGAATTGATGTACGTCGGGAACCGTCACGAGAGGTAGCTACACTAATTCTGGGAGACACACTCTTGAGTTGGAAAGATCAGTAGATAGATGCACTTATTATGGGAGACACACTCCTGAGTGGGAAAGATCTCGATACACAGATGAGGATCACTGCCAGGGCCACACCGGATATCTTGACTCATCTAGAATTCACCTTCTAGGTAGAGTATCAACACCCGGTAATGTTGGTCACGTCAATGCCTAACTCCACCTAGGGATTTTAATGAATAGAGGATCTCGATCTGGGCCTTTCAGATGGATGCATGACTCTATCATAGAAATTTTTGCTGAAGGGACCACAATCCTAAGTGGGAAATGATGCATGAACTTCAAGGTAATGAGAAGAGGGGAACTAACCCAAATGAATGATGTCAATGGCACTGTGAATAAGATGACCATGCCGTTTTCCAAAAAGTACCCGGCGTGTTGAAAATATACACGCCGTGTTGTCTGACCCATGGTACTTCCTATTTACAATGACCCGTGTCATAAGGCCGGTAATGCAGGAAAAACTAAGTACGTGGCATGTAGTACGATGTACATGCCATGTCTGGGTAACTGGGGTTGGCCCCGTGTACTCTGGCCATGTCCCCATACACGGTCATCAGCCTGTGTACTCAAACCAGTGTAATCTGCACACGGGGTGACCCACGTTACTGGCCTCGCCTGGCCGTGTGATGGAGTACACAGCCATGTACTCCATCCCATGTCTATGTAACACCAAAATTACACGCCGAGCTTCGGGGATGGTCCAAGACGTTGTGTGACCGAGGTCACATACCGTGTGATTTCTCTCTGGCCCCCGAAACCCTAGTCGTCGCCATCAGTACTACACGGCGTGTTCTTCAGAAGTACACGCCGTGTATTCTGGAAATTTCCAGAAATGTGGACCTTCGTTGTAGTGCCTCCCATGGTGCATCAATCATCAATCCAGTTGTCATATTTCCACGAAACCTTCAGGTTTCGGTCACCCCGACACCACGAACCTGCTTCTGTCATTTTCGGGCCTCCGATCGGCCCCGAAAACATGATTGATCTTCCCAGATGAAGAACGCTCGAAGAACGCCCTTTTAGATCCGGTTTGGTTCGTTGTCCACTATTGTCCCCGCACCTCCATAGGGTCTTTGCGGTGTCGAACCCTCGATTTGGGATCGTTGCATCGCGGAATGGATGCGCAACGATCTGTTGTTCATCACCCCGCGAAGAATGCGAAGAACGCGTGAGGAATAAAGGGGGAAGAAATCCAAATAAACAAATTAAGGAACAAACCTCCACCGTCATTAGTCACGACATTGATCCGCTCCCGTTAACAGGCTTAAACAGATCAATAATCAACAACAACATAAGCATGGATCAATTCCCCAAAATTTTCCCAAAGAAAACCCTCCCTCAAGAACGTACGAATCTGCGGGTCAACTTGTTCGTGGTTGATCCAAGTTCATAATTTAAACTCAAGAACGGGGAAAGGAATTGAAATAACAACCCCTACCTTTAGAAAGTATTTTTCATTGACAAAAGTGTCGCGCTGCCGCTGTCATCGAGATCCTTCAACGTTGTTGGCGTAGCGATTCTCAACTTTGATCCGTCGTCATTTGTCGCCGAGATTTTTCTCTAACACGCTGCATATTTGTCATACATTCCTCTAAAACATCTCCAACGTTCAACAATTTTTCACCTATTTAAAAAGGGAAATAAATTGACACTTAATTATGTGGAGATATTAATGACTCCTACTTGCCTAATATAGAGTCATGATGATGTGCCATTATTTAAGGAAACAGAGGTCTCATCGCTACGTATTAAAGAGTCCAAATCTCCATTTATTTGTCATTATGACACAACATTTAAATTAAGGAAACAAATACCATTTTACCGCACTGCAGCAGTTGTTTCTGTAAAATAAAATAAACATTTATATTTTATTTTATTTTATTTTATTTTTAAAACATTTGAAAATTATTTTTTTCCCTCGACCCACGCTAGTCGAGGATAGCCTCATTCATTGGAAAATTCATTGTCCCATACGCAACGGTGCCCTCATATTTATAATCTGGTCATCCATTTGGAAACTGCTACAGCCACACATAAGTGCCGACTCACTTAACATAAAAAAAATTCAAACCACCGTTCTGGGCTCACTGGACCTCAGAATGATGTGCCGTCTTCACGCCCGGTCTCAAAATAATTCCATATAATATATAAAAAAAGTAAATGGAAAATCTAATACATTACATTATTTAAATTTCTTTGGACAAGGATTGTATTCATGTTCAATTCCATGATTCATTATTGAAGTACCCTTGAAATAGCCAATATCATTTGATAATTGAGAATTGAATTTCACCTAATAATAAATTTCATTTATCATGGATATTACTATTTCCCAAATCATATAACATATTACATACAATGTTTATGTTGACAGTTATTTAATTAAAAGGTCAATTATTAATATATTTTTAGTTTTCCATCAATATGGATATTTGGAAAGTTGTATAATTTTTCTTGATTATCTGATATGAGTAATTAATTTGATGGGAAATTGAAGAATAAACTGAGACTTCGTATTCATCCTCAATAGATCGATGGGTTCTCATGATAAAAATATGTTGCGCAAAAGGGTTTATACCCTTAGTTTTAATCTGTACATTGAATGTTATTTACGGTAATAGGTTTTCATGTACATTATACATGATGTCCATCCATAATTAATTTCCTCCATATTAATTTTATTTATTATTTATCTATATGTTTTTATATTGACATATATATAGATTCATTCCATTTTTAGTTATCTAGAAAGAATGTGTTCTTATTTCATAACAATCTGCATTTATTTTTCCTTATCTATTTATTTTAATGGTATGTTTTTTAATTAATTACATTTCAATATTTCATACACACTTTTTTTTAATTTGTTGGTTACATGGAATATGTGTTTAGTAATTTACCTTTTCATATTGACCATTCTCATTGATTCATTATTTATTTTTTCTATACCACTTCCCATACTAAGTATTTAAGCTCACCGTTATTATGATTCTCTCCCCAAGAGCATAAGAAATTTTCCCCAAAATATATGCTTGGATTTAATAGATGGATTATAGTTATCCAAGAATAAGTTTCATTAAAAAGAAGAAAAAAATATACGGTAATTATTTTATTCATTTTTAATATAATACTCATTTAGGTATCTATGATGCTAATAAAACAAAACTGTCAGTCCTTTAAAATTTGATTCCTTATAATAATTCCACTATATTTAGTAGAAAACACTACCTCTAGCCTATATATGGTTGGTTCACTACATCAGGAATTTTTACTTCATGATATCTTTACCATTTATACCTTTTACCAAGATTGTTTTATTTATGGGTAGTTATACAATAAAACCTATTTAATTATAATTTTAAAATTTTCTTATTTGACATTTTGATTCATTAGTAGGATATATATTTTATGTCCCCACACATAACTAAATTCCTAATTAATTCTTCATATATAGAATGATCGATTTGGTTTTGGATCAATATTCCTTAATAAATAATTTTTATACTTTGTAATGGATACAAGTTATCAATAATTCACCCATTAATAAAATATAATTCAATTTAAAACTCATTTATATAGAAATTATATATGGTTAATGATATAATAATATCCATGATAAATAACATTTATGTTTAATGAAAATTATATTTCTAATAATCAGATGAAAGTGAATGTTTCAGGGAAAATATAATGACATAAAATTTAAGCAATAATTTAAATGTTAATAATATTCCATGTTAAACTAATCATAAACTATCCAATGAATGGATAACAAATATATCATTACATTACATGTCACAACCTGTCCCCCGGGGCCCATGTCGTAACTACCTCAAGCCCTCATTCCATAGGCCAGGGGTTGACGACTAGCACCAAAGGGGTAAATCCCTATATCTGGGAAGGAATTTCATTTATAAAACGTAAACATACACAACCATAGTAAAAGCGGAAGAAAACACTATGTGAAAACTGTATAACAAAAGAATGTGCTGAAAGTAAAGGGGTCGGAAATACAAGCCCAACTGTAAAGTGTTATACAACTGAAAAGATAGTACAACTGAAAAAAAGAAGTAAGCAGTTACTGGGTCATCATCTGGAATTCCCACCTGAAGGGTGGGTACAGATGGCCTCCTCAGCAACCCAAGTCCATTTGTACGCTCTGCGTATGTCTCGTCGAGTGGTCCACCTCTGGGTTCCATCCAATTCTACTACTCTCTGCCCCGATCAGTACGGTCCGTTGTCTGCAACCAACACAATGAGGTGCGGGCATAGCCCATGTAGGGGTGAGTATAAGGATACTCAGTAGGGACCCCGAGACCTTCAAGGTCTCACAAAATCCAACAAGGATAACAACAAATTAATGAAATCAATGTATAACCATTACATAGGCATATGCACATACATATATCTAAGTTATCAAGTAACACATCTCAATCCTGAGGAAAACACAAAGGTCATTGACTCAGCTCAAACAAGGATTTTTATTTACGAAGTCGAAACCACTGCTGCTGGAGAACTATTCCCTTGTCAAGTACAGTAATCCTATCACAACTCCGAGGTGCTACTTGCTAACCATAGGATGCTGAGTTACTCCTCCTGTCGAGTACCGTGGGTCTACCGCCTCACACAGTAGTGCTCCCTGCCATGGGTCTGCCGCCTCACATAGTACCACTCCCCCAAATAGCCTACAGAGGTACTACTCCTATTGAGTACTGTAGGTCTATCATCTCACATATTAGTGCTCCTCTTCCATGGTTCTACCACCTCTCACATTAGCACTCCCCACTGGGCTAGTCAAATCACTCCGAAATGAATCAGACAAGCAGTCATCAGGTCTCAGCCAGCTACTAGGTCTCTGTAGTCTGCTCGCTCGTCTCTTGGAGGGTCTACTCTAAAAGATACAAGTAGATACTCTAAGGGTCACGAAGTCCCATGAAGAAGTATCTCAAGGATCCGCCACGTCATAGGGGTCTCAACGCAATAGATTGTGTGTCAATCGGACGCCCGGACTATGAGTTATTAGTATTTTTTTCCCAGGGCCTCGGTTGGTTTCATGTACAAACCAACCTGACAATATCTCAACAATACCCCGAACTCCAATGGGGTATTTTTTAAGGGACCATTTCTCAAAGATATTACCATCTCCGCTGACGGTTCGTCAAACGGATGTCTGGGGCCAAAGATTTGGCCAAAGTAAGCAATTGGTCAAAAGTGGGCCTGGGTACGGTCCGAACCGTTCAGACCGACTCAGCCCAACTCAGCCTGGGTCGACCCGGTCTGGGTAGACCCAGTTAGACATTCTGGGTCTGACCCGGCCGGTTGGGTGGTTCATTATGCTCAGTTTAGCTAATTTTGCAGGGCCCGACCCAGTGGACTTCATGGACAATTCAGGACGAAGTCGCCACATGGGCGACTCGGCCCGAAGACCAGTGGTAGGCTCGGCTTGCTCCACGAGGGCCCTGGCATGGGCGGCTTGGCCTAAGAGCCTATGGTGGGCCATGTGGGGTGCGGGAAGGCCGCGAGTGTGCCTGGAAGGTCACGGGGCACGCAGGGCAGGCGGCCTGGGCACTAGGCAGGCGCAAGGGTGGTGCTCGGAGGGCGCTGAGTAGGCGCGAGGTGCGTGGGTAAGGTGCCGGCAGCTGGGATAGCCATGGATTCGGCCGGGGCACGTGCAGGGCTGCACGCGGGTTGGAAGGTCGGGCACCGCTCGGCCGGTGGCATGGTTTGCAGAGGTCGTGGGAAGTGCTACCTCTATTCACCGTCTTCGTCGCTGTCACCACATTGCCATGCCACTATTACGTCACTGTCGATTCATGGTTCTAAAACCATTAATGTTGCAGAGGGTTTGGGTTGTATTCTCGGTTGCCACATTATATCCCCTATATATTACAATATTGGGATGATTTCATGGAAAAATAAGAGTACCACAAAATGATCATTAAAGGAATCATTGAAGAAAATAGCATTTTTTACATTGATAGTAACTTATAAAAACAAAAATCATACAAAATATTATGAGAAATATATTCATTGAATGAATACTTATAAATTTTTTATTTAATCATCAAATAAATAAAAACCCATTTTTGAAAAAAAAAATCCATGTAGAGTATGTTAAAAAAAATCCCTTTCAGAATTTTGACTAAAAGTCATACATTAAATTAATATGAAAAAATCAAGGAGATTCACATTAACCATTTTTTTAATAAGTAAAACAGTGGTAATTCTATTAAATAAAACAATAATGAATATAAAATATATTCAATAAAACATCATAATAACTATATAGATATGGAATAAAAAATAATGTTGATCAAAATAAGAAATAATGTTGGCTATTAGTAAATAACAATTCCAGTCATTTTAATTACCAGAGGGGGGGAAATTTTAATATTACATGAAGTCACCATTGATAATAATTGTGTAAGAGAAATATGTTTTTCAATAGACAATGATCAAATAACTTAATTGAATTGAAATTCAAGCATAAAAATCCATATTAAATGGTGATTAATGAAAAACCACTTACCACTTGGTAAAATTTTACCCATAATCATCAAAAATGATATAATGAAAACTAAAACATTAATTATATGAATAAAAATGGATTCATGAAATAAAATATCATTGGGGTAGTAGATACATTTCATAAAAATAAATTTTCGTATAATACAAAATATATCTCAAAGGAGTGGAAATTGAGACGAAATCATTTTCAAAGGTCATACCACTAAAATTTGGATTAATCAACAAATTTATAGTGAATATAAAATAAAAACCAAAATAAAAATTGAAAATAAATTATAACATAATTAAAATAAACTAAAATATTAATCTTATAATATTTATGTCAATGAATAAGTAATATATACAAAATAAATTGAGTCATAAAATACAGAAAATTTGGTAACAATCAAGTAAAATCCCGTTAGATGAAATATATTTATATGAAACATAAAATACAACGAATTATGAATTATTCATGAGGTAAAATTTTAAAAGTGGATGTATATATACTAAAACATGTAATTTGTGGCATAACATAACAATATTATACTATGTATGTAAATTAAGACATAATCTCACATATCGTGCTTCTCTTTAGTTGAATAAGTTTTAAACTCTAGTATGATTTTTTTTAAAGATACTAATTAATAAAAGAACCGTATTCATATTTATAATATCATCTAAAATCTTCTTTTAAAATATTTCTATCTCATTGTTATTAATAATTTAATATTTCAATTGTTTTTTAAGTTAACTACGTTGTTTTCTCAGGCATGTGTTTCCATGGATATTCATATTCATGGGAATATAATTTAGATAATCAATATAAAAAATTATATTACTATTTTAAATATCAAATTTATTCATTATATTCATTTTTTAAACAATTATTAAAATTTTTACATGTAAATAGAATTGCATCATTCTGTGGATATGGTTGGTCATACATACACATATGTGATGATATCATTCCCTTTATTAGTGAAATGGTAGTGAATTTGATGAAATATTAAACATAATTTCCTAATATTATGTTATATTTATTATATATATTCATTTTTCCATTATTATTACTATCTATGAGAGTCGTCTATATGAAAAAATACATATGTTCATGAGATCATAGTCTTCCTTTCACACAATCGATGGATTGGTTTATCATATAATGAAGAATGGTATGGATAAATGTTATCCCAAAAACATAATAACATTTAAGAATATTTGAGATACTTTTATTATTATATTTAAAGTGACAATGAATAAAATATTTTCGTAAAATAAGATGTTAAAAAAAGCAGTATTTTGAGAAAAATTACCATCACTTATAAGAACCATATTTGGGTCTCTTATTAAAAACAATAGGGATGATATTTTTTTCAATGTTGGAGTCTCTATAACGTGAATAAAAAAATTTGTTCTTTTATTTTGGTAGTTTCTGTTCCTGATGAATGGATTGATAGTTTTTAGTATTTAAGGGAACGGGTTGCATTTATAATTGAAAAGAAGTAACATTTTTTAAAATACTCAAAACTATTCAATAATAAGAATTCATTATCAACCCATGTTCCCAAAAAAATAAAAATAATGAATATAAGGGAAGATAATTTTGAGACACACCACAAAAAAATGAAAAAAAATCATGTCATGACCATGTAATTCCATTCTCTTTTATGTTTACTTACTCTGACTGTTACAGTTTTCATAAAGGTAATTAGTTTTTTTACCTACTAAATATACTAATTTATTGTAACGATAAATGATCCTCATTGGGTAATTCATACCCAATACTTCTACATATGAAATCCAATTATTCCCATAAAAGTATTGTGTGTGTGGATAATTTAGTTTAACACAAGTGAATGTAAATTGCAAACCCCTCTATTAACCATAACCATGGTAATTAATTTTTAATGTATTCTCTGTTCATTATAACTAAAAATTATTTCTACAACATTTCCTAATTTTTATTATTATTAAAAAAAATTAATCAATTTAATTGATATCAATTCCCTAGATTTTAACAATTTATTCTAAAATCAGTCCCACAAGTGTGATCGAATTGTGGTTTTCCAAAGAAAATTTTTCTTAAGTATAAAAACTTTTTATATAAAATATCAATATTTAGTTTATTTCAATGATCTAAATTTGATTAATGATAGTATATCATAATTAATATTAATTTTATATAGGTTTTAAATCAAAATGGTTTTTCGTAAATGTTTTAAATGAAAATGTTGTATTCAATAAAAATCTTCATTATCAATATTCATCAACAAATTTATATTTTTATAAAAATTGAAAAAAAACATATATTATCCAAGGTATTTTTGGATATAATATTTCAAAATATAAATACTTTTTTTAAAAAAAATTATATGATTAGTAAAATTTATTTTCAAAATAAGTGCAACAAATACAATTGAACCACATTTTAAAAAAATAACCAGTTTGAGAAAAAACTAGATTTATTCATATCCTATGGTAATAAAAAATATCAGAGGAATGATATAACATTTTTTCAGACATATAATCAATAAATTTCTTTAAAATCATAGTAATGGATCGGGTTTTTGGGGTCCATTACTTTGTAAAAAAACTAATGTTTAAGGTGTTCTGGGTGGTCTGGAAGGCTATCCCAGCTTCTCGGTTACTCCTAGCAGTAGCCTTGGCCTACCGGTAGCCTCGACCTACCGGTAGACATGGCCTACTGGTGACCTTGGGGTACCGGTAGCCCATGGCTACCAGTAACTCTCGGTTACCCATAGCTTTCGGCTACTGGTAGCTGTCGCCAACCGGTAGCTCTCAGCTACTGGAAGGTGTCTCCATTCGGTAGCTCTCAGCTATGGGTCGATGTCGCCAAGTGGTATCTCTCTGCAACCAGTAGCATTTGGAAACCAGTAGCTCTCACCTACCGGTAGCTCTTGCCTACCGGTAGCTCTCTCCTACCCCCCACGGGTTTCCAGTAGTGCCTCCTTTGTGTGAAAATTGATTTTTAAACCCTGTTGTGACCCCTTTAAGCCTATGTTAAAGCCAATTAATGCCAATTACTGGCATTTAAATAAAATTATTGGTGAGGTACCCTCCTTAAATGAAAAACCATGGGGTGTGCGTTGGTTTAAGCCACCCCAAAAGTCAGGGATCCTATTAAGTGTCATGTGGCGTGTCCTATATGCATGGTCAACCCACGATCCCGCTTCTTACGCAGTTTCGAGTTTTTCTCTTCGTATCTAATCCATCCAAGGAATGCTATATCTCAGCCTTATAACCTAAAGGCTTCTCCCTCGGTTTCATTTTCTGTCACCCTACGTTCGGAGTACCCTCCATTTCCGACGAGTTGTACCCCATTGCGACGTTTTTCTTGACTGCGTTCTGAGGTGTTCCTGCTTCTCCTGTTTTCCAGTTTCCACCCGAGGACGTAACTTCGATCCTTGGTCAGTCAGGAAGGGATTTTCTCCTTCGTCTCTCCTTTGGGTGTATCATGCGGGGTGGGCAGGAATTTTTCTATGTGGAAATTGACGAAACCCAACTTAATGAATATAATGAATGGACCTTTAAAGAACAATAAAAGGAGGGTGTGATCAATGTTCTGTTGTGCTCTTTTATTGTTGATATGGGTTGTGAATTATACGGGCCTATGATAACTGAAAATCATGGACGTTGGTGGTCTTTCTCTATGCACTAGTGAACCACGGTGTTCCTTGATGTTTAAATACCATAACGTGGAATTGGGTAATTACGTATACTTGGTTAAATAAATTGAAAGCACCAGGATTAACAATTTTATGTGATAACCCCGGTTAAAGCACAGTGGAATTGAAACCATAGAGTATGTTAAATATTTTAAATATAAAAATACCTGCGTGGACCTACCTTGTGTTGGTGGTAGTGGTTTGTTTTTTTCCTTCACGGGCCGATTACGGGTGACCTTATGGTTTTTCTTGAATGAGATCCCCTGTTGTTATACTTTCACTGGTTGTGAATCTGAGGCTGTGGTGGTTACTCTGCTTATATCATGAATTGGGGTGGAATCATCTATTGTTGAGAAATGGTTGGCTTCTGAATGTGCCTGTTAGTTTCCAAGTAGTGAAGGGATTAACCTATACTGAACTGTTATGAATGATAACTTGAACAGGGGAACTGGGAACTGTTTGTTGTCTGCCTGTTTTCTGAGGCATCAGTGCTTGTGTACCTGCTTTTATCTGTTAGAGGAGTCGTAGGTTGGGCTATGTGTGTTGGTATGTATATGTATAATTTTATGTTTTGTGTTTAGTAGCATGCCACCCGTATTGGGAACTTAGTTTCTGACACCCTCATTCATGGGGAAGGGTGTTTCCCCCTAGTTACTCTCCTTCCTGCTCTCTCTTCCCTCGGTTGTGATGGCTGGAGGTGACCTTACACCCAAGATTCTTTGGGTAGGTTTCGATTGGTGTGTTGTTAGCCCATGCCACTTTGGGCAGGTTGTTTTCCCAAGAATCTTCGGGATGAGGCCTAGGAGTTTTCGAGAAGGGGTTCTGGTTATGGTTTGTTTTCCCAGGTGTTTTCGGGATGAGGACCAGGTGTGTGCGGGTAGAGACAGATGGTTGTAAGGCCCAGGCGTGTGCGGGAAGGGACGGATGGTTGTGAAGTCCAGGTGTGTGCGGGCAGAGATGTGTGGTTGTGAGGCCCAGGTGTGTGCGGGCAGGAAGAGCGTGGTAGCGTCAGGACGTTTGCCATTAGGGATGAGCATCTAACTAGTGAGGTAAATGGTGGTGCGGGGTACCCAAATGTTTTGTTTTTTACTATTACCTTACTGCTTGTGTTATTTTGTGAGCGTGGCTGGTGAGGTGGGATGGATAGACTACTTGTTAGATTTTGGTTTCCCTGCTTCTCACAGGACTTTAGTACGTCTCCCCACTTGTGAACAAGAGCTATTGGTTTTTCCTACTGAGTATACTTTGTATGCTCACCCTAAGTTAACTTTCAGGTTGTCAGGAGGGCTTCAGGAGGCCGTGTGGGACCTTAATAGTCTGTAAGTTGGAATTGCTACTGGTCGCTGTTGTTTTCTGCTTCGCCTTTTCTTTTCCTGTTGGTTTGTACTTTGGAGTTTTTGTACATGTTCAGTTTTAATTATTAAAACATGCATGTAGTTTGGTTTTCTTGTGAGTTTTTTATACTTGGAAGTGTTTGGTGTTGACTAATTATTTTTCCCAATCATGGTTAAACAAAACATGGTTAATGCCTCCCATATTGTAAAAATGTTACACCCTTGGTGCTAGTCGCCACTCTGGGGTCAACTGGAGGTGGGACTTGGGGGTCATTCTCTTATCTTTGACTTTAAGAAGGATGGGCGGGGGGGATTTTCCGCCCCTTCCATCATCTTTCTGAAGGCGGGTCATGATAGAATGGTATTAGAGGAGGTTAAGGGATAAGATGGAGTCTGGATTTAGGCACCCTGAGGATTTCATGGGATCGTAGGGAAACAATGTTAGGTGATCTTAGTTCATGAAATAGGCCACGGAGGACCGGCTAGGACACGGGATTTTAGGGACCCCCATGATCCGATGCAAGGACTCTGAGCCTATAAAACAACCAAGTGAGACAAAATTTATTGTAGGGTAGAGACCCTAGTGAATGTACATGCATCATACGATTTGTCTTTTTAATCAATTTGGGGCACCATGGGGAGAAAAATTTGATAATAATAAATAATTCCCTTGCTAATCGGGCTTAGGAATTCTTTGTTTACCTTGTAGCTATGACACCCGGACATTATCCACGAGCGACTTGGGCAGTTGAGGCCCAGCAGATCGAGGCATTTTACCAGTAGATGGTTGACCGAGATGAGGAGGACGACTTGAGGCAGAGGAGTTTGCGCTCCTTCCAGTGACAAACCCTTGATAAATACGAGGGAAGTGTTTCTGGCTCAGTAACGGAGGGATGGATCGAGGAGCTAGCCATTTCCTTCCCTTTAATCCATGCTCCAAGGGAGTACTGGGTTCCGTTGTCCACCAGTCAGCTGAGAGGAGTAGCACATCAGTGGTGGATGCTTTTCCTGGGAGAAAAGATCGAGGAAGAGGTCTCATGGGCTAGTTTCGAGAAGGAATTTTGTGAGTAGTTCCTCTCCTCTACGACGAAGGCTGAGAACATACATGAGTTTCTCTCCCTTCCGTAGGGAATCATGTTAGTGAGGGAGCTGGGGATCAAGTTTAAAGATCTCTTGAGCATTTCCCCTTATCTTTTTCCGGATGAGGAGTCTCGGGAAAGACGGTTAGAGAAGGTGCTCCGTCCTTCTATTCAGTAGGTTGTCACTCCCTTCACTCTTCCGACGTACCTAGTAGTACAGAAGAAGGCCAAGATATTTGAGAGGATGCACTTGAAGGTAGCCAGACCATGAGAAGGGAACCAGCTGAGTCATTAAAGGGGAAGGCGGTCAGCTGCAGTTCTCCAGCGATAGGTCCTTTCAGGTTTCGACAAGCAAGGTTTAGGCCTCCTCAGTTCCAGTCCCGAGCATCTGGCCATCGCCCTTTTCTTGCAGGGACGGGACCGAAGTGTTTCTATTGCGGAGTTTTCGGGAACTTCCAGATCAGGTGTCCGACATGAGCTCCACATGGTGGAAGTTGGAAGTTTCAGCACCTACCTCAGCAGCATCCGTTGCCGGAAAGGCCTTTCTAGAAGCAGTAGCTGGCCCATGGTCCACCGAGGGACAACCTTGCGGGAGGAGATCGACACCAGGGTGCTCCTCAGGGACCTCCACTCAGGAGTGGTCGGGGAGGTGGTTGAAAACAGTGAGGAAGTGGAGCTGGGCATAGACAGTTACACGCCGCAGAGTTAGTAGCTCTGATGGGACCAGAGGTCTTTCTAGGTACGATCAATGTATTCAGCACTCTTGTTTCTTCCTTGTTTGATTAAGGAGCTTCGAACTCCTTCGTTACGCCAGAATTAGGCCATGCTCTGGGTCTGGATGTAGATAGACTTTTTGTGCCCCTAGTGTTGAGAACACTTTTTGGGGGTCAGACCAGCGTATCTTACTTCTTCCGGGGGTGTAGACTGATGTTAGGACCGCATCAGTCTAGGGGAGACCTTACTTCATTGCAGATGCATCAATATGATTTCATTCTAGGCATAGACTGGTTATTCTCCATGCATTCCATCATCGACTGCTATCAGAGAAGGATTCAATTCTCTAATGAGGATGGAATGCGTGTTCCTTTTGTTGGGGAGTGGAGTTATCATGAGGGGAGTCGACACGTGGATACACTGCTTTCTATATTGAATAGGATGTTAGAAGAGTCAGCGGATGCAGGAATGATGGATGTCACAGAGGTCATAAGTGAATTCCCTGATGTATTTCCCAATTAGGTTGTGACTCTACCCCCTCAATGTGACGTTGAGTTTGGGATAGACTTAAAGCCGGGTGCCCAGCCGATCTCGATAGCTCTTTATCGGATGGCAGCTTCTGAGTTGTGGGAGTTGCATATTGATATTAAAGATTTGATGGATAAGGGCTTTGTTCGAACCAGCGTGTCACCGTGGGGTGCTCCAATTTTGTTCTTAAAGAAGGCGGATTGTAGTATACGACTATGCATAGACTACCGGAGGTTGAATTGGGCGACGATCAAGAATCGTTACCCCCTCTCAAGGATAGACGATCTATTTGACTAGATGAGGGGAGCAGGTTGGTTCTCTAAGATCCATCTGCGGTTTGGATATCACTTGTTGAGGGTAAAGGAAAGTGATATCTCTAAGACATCTTTCAGGTGAAGATATGGCCACATTGAGTTCTTGATCATGCCGTTTGGCATTAAAAATGCACCAGCTACGTTCATGAACCTCATGAACTCTGTTTTCTGAGAGTTTCTGGACCAGTTTTTTGTGGTGTTCATCGACGACATCCTTATCTACTCAAGATCAAAGGAAAAGAATGTTGAACATCTTATGGATGTTTTGCAAGTCCTTCGACGCAACAGTATTTTTGGGAAATTGTCTAAGTGAATGTTCTTAACGCAAGAGGTAAATTTCTGGGGATACGTAGTGTCTCAGAGGGGAATAGCAGTGGACCTGTCGAAGGTCGAGGAAGTCATTTCATGGGAAGCACCAAAAGACGTGGTAGAAGTTCGTAGATTCCTAGGTTTGACAGGCTATTACCAGAGGTTTGTGCCAGAATTCTCTTGAGCTGTATCTCCATTGACAACTTTGACTAGGAAAGACGAGGCCTTCATGTGGAGCGACCAGTTCCAGGAAGCTTTTGGCTGCCTAAAGGTGAATCAGGTTAGTGCTCCAGTACTCAGATTACTAGAGGAAGGGGTGTTGTTTTATGTGTTCGGTGATGCTTCTAGCCTTGGGTTGGGAGGTGTGCTGATACAGCAGCGAGGAGTGACCTCTTATTGGTCTAGGCAGTCACGTCCTCATGAATGTCACTATTCCACCCACGATCTAAAGCTTACGGATGTGGTGTTCACATTGAAGTTGTGGCGGCATTATCTCATCGAAGAGCGCTTTGTGGTCTTCTCAGTTCACAAGATCTTGAGTAATATCTTTTCCCAACGAGATCTGAAGTTGCATCAGCGGAGATGGGTTGAGTTCCTCCAAGATTACGACTTCAAGATCTCTTATACTGAGGGAAAGGGATATGTTGTGGCTGATTCCCTAAGTATTAAATCACAGAAGGAATTAGCCCAGGAATCTGCATATGCTTGGAGAGCGATGGAAGAGTTATTGTCCTTGCATTTAGATGCAAGGGTGCAATGTGGAAGAGGTTATCTGTTTTAGATGAATGTAGTTTCCACCTTAGTGGTGTAGGTCGAGGAGTATCAATGGGGGGACTCGGAGGTGGAATTGATGCGGGATCATGTTTATCAGGGAAATACTCCTGAGGGATGGTCGGAGGATGGTCAGCATTAGATGCCTTTCTATGGAAGGCTTTTCATTCTAGAGATGATGCATAAAGGTGTTCTCTATGAGCTCTATGGATCGTATTTAGTGGTACATCCTAGGGTATCAAAGATGTACCAAGGCTTGAGGAGACAGTTTTGGTGGCCCGGGGTAAAGCGGTTAGTGGCATAGTTTGTGGAAAAGTGCCTCGTGTGTCATCAAGTAAGGCTAAACACCATTTTTCTGGAGGGTCGTTACAGCCGTTTGATGTTCCCGAGTGGAAGTGGGATGACATCTCGATGGACTTCTTCATAGGGCTACCCAGGTCTCAGGGAGTCTATGATTCCATCTGGATAGTGGTGGATTAGTTGAAAAAATCAGCACACTTCTTAGAGATTAAGGAGTCGAGCCTGGTGAGCACCTTAGCCCAGAGGTACATCAATGAGGTGGTGCGGTTGCAGGAGATACCAAGATCTATTGTCTCTGATCGAGACATGCAGTTTACCTCATGAGTCTGTAGGGGATTACAGCATGCCTTTGGCACTTAGCTATTCCTTAACACTGCATTCCACCCTCAGACAGATGGGAAAATTGAATGAACGATCTAGACGTTGGAAGACATGTTGCGGGCATGTGTTATGGATTTTGGGGAATCATGGGTACGACACTTGCCTCAAGTAGAGTTTTCTTATACCAATAGATTCCACTCCACTATTGGTATGACAATATTTGAGGCCTTGTATGGAAGGATGTGTTGTTCACCCATTTGCTGGATAGGGATTGGGGAAGCAGCTATTCTTGGGCCAGAAGTGGTGCAGGGCACCACTGAGAAGGTTCAGCTCATGCGTGAGAGGATGAAGGCAGCCCAGGACGGGCAGAAGTCTTATGCCGATCGTAGGAGGAGGCCCTTGGAGTTCAAGGTTCCGAATCATGTGTTCCTGAAGGTTTCACCTCGACGTGGGCAGCGAAGGTTTGGGAAGGGGAGTAAGCTCTCCCCTAGGTTCATCAGACCTTTCGAGGTGTTGGGACGAGTAGGTGAGGTGGAGTATCAGCTGGCATTGCCACCTCAATTGGAGAAAGTTCACAATGTCTTTCACGTCTCCCAGCTTCATCAATATCTACACGACGACTCCCACGTCATCGATTTGGGAGAGTTATATGTCGAAGACAATGCGACCTTAATAGAACGACCAATAAAGATCGAGGATCATAATGAGAAAGTTATTCATGGACAAACCATCCCCTTGGTTTGTGTGTTTTGGAGGCATGGTGGCCCGGAAGAGGGCACTTGGGAGCAGGAGGCCCAGTTACATGTTCAGTACCTATAGAAGTTTTGACTTCCTTGTTGTTTTTGTTATGATCCTTCATGAGATGTTCTACCTTGTGCTTTAATATATAAAATTCTTATTTTTCTTAGCTATTAGACGATCTGTTCCCTGTTCTCTCTGTGTGTGTGTCCGAATGTGTGATGATGGGAAAACCTGACTGGTAATCAGGACACATTAATGATGATGCGATTAAACCCATGGGGGAGAGTCAGTTCCTCCGAAAGCGGATAATATCCTGACATGTAAGAGAGGACTCCCTAATCCATGTGTTGGAAAGTGTGATCCTTGTGATTTTTGTTAATGTTTGTGGTTTATAACTCTTGGGGGAGTGTTCCTGAATGTAAGGGGGTGGGGGGGGGGGGGGTTCTGTTCTAGCTTTCCAACAACAACGGGGTTAGCCCTTGAGATGTATCTTTAGAGGGTGGTTGTCTGGACGACACTTCTATCCTTTTAGGACTATTCTTATATTCTCGGGGAAGAGAATAGTTTGAGAAGTATCTAATTTAATGGCTCGGGTTTTTGGGGTCCATTACATGGTAAAAATATGATGTTTGAGGTGTTATGGGTGGTTTGGAAGGCCATCCCAGCTTCTCGGTGACTCCTAGCGGTAGCGTTTTCCTACCGACAGCCTCGGCCTACCGGTAGACCTAGCCTATTGGTGACCTTGTGGTACTGGTAGCCCTCGTCTATCGGTAGCCGAGGGCCCTGGTAGCTCTTGGCTACCGGCAGCTCTCGGCTACCGGTAGTTGTCACCAACAGGTTGCTCTCGGCTACTGGTAGCTGTCGCCAAAAGGTAGCTCTCGGCTACCGGTAGCTCTTTCCAATTGGTAGCTCTCCCCTACCCCCAAGGGTTTTCCAATAGTGCCTCCTTTGTGCACAAATTGGTTTTTAAACCATGTTTTGACCCCTTTTAACATGTTTTAATGCCCATTAATGCCCATTACTAATGTTTTAAGTAAAATATTGTTGAGGTACACTCCTCAAATAAAAAACCATGGGGTGTGCATCAGTTTAAACCACCCTGAATGTCCGGGACCTATTTAGGTGGCGTGTGGGGTGTCCCAGCTACGTGGTCAACCCATGATCCCGCTTCTTATGCAGTTTCAAGTTTTTCTCCCCGTAACTTAACCATCCAGGGAATGCTATATCTCAGCCTTATAAACTAATGGCTTGTCCCTAGTTTTCTTTTTCTATCACCTTGCGCTCGTAGTACCCTTCCTTTTTGATGAGTTGTACCCCATTGCAAAGTTTTTCTTGACCACATTCCAAGGAGTTCCTGCTTCTGCTATTTTCCAGTTTCCACCCGAGGACGTAACGTCGATCCTTGATCAATCAGGTAGGGATTTTCTCCTCCAGCTCCCCATTGTGTGTATCATGCGGGGTGGGCATTCCTTTGTCTCTGTGGAAATTGATGAAACCCGACATAATTAAGATAATGAACAGACCTTTAAAGAATGAAAAAGTGTGGTGTGATTTTTGTTCTGTTGTGCTCTTTTATTATTGAAATGTGTTGTGAATTATATGGGCCTATGCTCCCTAAAAATCATGGCTATTGGTGGTATTTCTCTGTGCACTAATGAAACTCAGTGTTCCTGGATGTTTAAATACCGTAACATGTAATTGGTTAATTATGTATACTCGGTTAAATAAAATGAAATCTCCAGGATTAACCCTTTTCTATGATTACCCCAGTTAAAGCATAGTGGAATTGAAACCATGGAGTGTGTTAAATATTTTAAATATGAAAATAATGATGTGGACCTACCTTGTGTTGGTGGTAGTGGTTTGGTTATTTTTTCTTCATGGGCCGATTACGGGTGACCTTATGGTTTTTCTTGGATGGGATCCACTATTGTTATACTTTCTCTAGTTGTGAATATGAGGATGTTGGGGTTACTCAACTTATATCACGAATTGGGGTGGAATACTCTATTGTAGAGAAATAGTTGGCCTCTGAATGTGCCTGTTAGTTTCCCAGTAGTGAAGGGATGAACCCATACTGAACTGTTATGAATGATAACATGAACAGGGGAACTGGGAACTGTTTGTTATGTGCCTGTTTTCTGTGGCAGCAGTGCTTGTGTACCTGCTTGTATCTGTTTGAGGAGTCATAGGTTGGGCTATGTTTGTTGGTATATATATGTATAATTGTATGTTTTTTATTTAGTCTCACCCCACCTGCATTGGGCACTTAGTGTCTCACACGCCCTTAGATGGGGAAGGGTGTTTCCCCCTAGTTACTCTCCTTCCTGCTCCCTCTTCCCTTGGCTGTGATGGAAAGAGGCGACCTTACACCCAAGATTATTTGGGTAGGTTTTTATTGGTGTGTTTTTATCCCAGGACTCTTCAAGAAGGTTGTTTTCCCAAGAATCTTTGGGATGAGGCCCAGGTGTTTTCGGGTAGGGGTTCTCATTATGGTTTGTTTTCCCAGGTGTCTCCAAGATGAGGCCCATGTGTGTGCGGGTAGGGATTGATGGTTGTGAGGCCCACGTGTGTGCCGGAAGGGATTTTTGGTTGTGAGACCCAGGTGTGTGCGGGCAGGAAGAGCGTGGTAGCGTCAGGACATTTTCCGTTAGGTACGAGCAGCTAGCTAGTGGGGGAAATGGTGGGGCGGGGAACCCAAATGTTTTGTAATTTACTATTACCTTACTGCTTGTGTTATTTGGTGAGCATGGCCGGTGAGGTGGGATGGATATAATCCTTGAGAAGTGTTGGTTTCTCTATTTCTCATGGGGCTTTAGTACGTCTCCCCACTTGTGTACGAGAGTTATAGGTTTTTCCTACTGAGTATACTTTGTATGCTCACCCTACGTTTACTTTTAGGTTTTCAGGAGGACTTCAGAGGTCATGCATGACCTTAATAGTCTGGACGTTGGAGTTGCTGTTGGTTGCTGTTGTTTTCTGCTTCGCCTTTTTTTCTATTTGTTTGTACATTGGAGTTATTGTACTTGTTTAGTTTTAATTATTAAAACATTCATGTAGTTTGGTTTTCTTTTGAGTTTTCTATAATTGGTAGTGTTTGGTGTTGACTCATTCTTTCTCCAAATCTTGGTTAAAAAAGGGTAATGACTCCCATATTCTAAAAATGGTACACCCATGGTGCTATTCGCCACTACGGGGCCTACTGGAGGTAGGACACGGGGGTCATTATCTCCTCTCCGACTTGAAGAAGGAAGGGCAAGGGGGTCTTTTCCGCCCCTTCCAACGTCTTGTCGAAGGAAGGTCGTGACAATAATCCATAACATGTTATTGAAATTATTTATTATAAGAAAAACACAGTGTGATTATCAATAAAATTTTGGAAAAAACATTTCATTTAATTGAAATTTATTTTTATTTCCATTTATAATACATTGTGGAAAAATAATTTTATATTAAATATCAAAAAATCATATAATAATCTGACTATAGTTGGTCATATTAATAACCCAAAATTGAATGTAATGATTATAATGGTGATATTAAATAATAATATTTAAATAGTATGTCATGTGTAATTTAAAATATGTTGTGCATCTAACAAAATCATATGACGAAATAAACATTATCTAAAGATGAATATATTTTATAATCGCAAAGTGTTAAATTCGTAACCCCATAAATATATTGTTCCTTATAAGTTCAATTTTGGTCATCAAAGGTATATGCTTTGTTTATAACCCACATCATATAAGGTGTCAAAAAAATCCTTTTTATAATACATATATGGATTTAAATAGGTCATATATAATAATAGATAACCAGGTTTCCATGTCTGAATACATTTGTGGGAATTTAGTATATGGACAAAGAAGAGAAAGTGGAATATGAATTAAATACTGGGAGTGGTAGAAAATTATGTCTGTATAAGTCTAGAAATTGTAAGAACATAAATCAATTTTTTTATGATACATTCAATTCATTTGAAATAATGTTAAAAAATTTTATTTTTTATGTAATGTATTCATAAATTTTAGGGATTTATTTTCTGTCATGATATAGAAAACTAGAAAATATATATAATTCATATAATTTTATTTAATATCTATAATTTTATCCATTGGATGATGTTAAATAAATTTCCACATTATTTATTACACAATTAAATTATTATTCGATAATATTATTTTATGTTCAAACCCTTAAATTTCACAATTAATCGATCCTAATATAAAAACATGATAGACTAGTCCTTCCATGTGTCTATAAATATTTACCAAAACCAAAATTGTGGGAATAAATGATCAAATACAATACAATAATAACTAATCCTCAACTGTAACACACAATGATCTTTATAATTTTTATCTATAAAATTTATTAATAATAAAAATTCATGTTAACCCAAACATCAGTTAGGCAGGTGTAGATTATGTACCCTTTTCACCCTTTGGTTTTGGGTTTATTACTCACAACCCTTCCATACATGATAGGTTGTTTCTAGACATGTGCAATTTCCTTTCTATAAATTATATCAACATTACTCCTATATAATAAAAAAAATTGTTCCGCATCCTCAAAATAAAATTAGTCATCCAATAAATTTTTAACAACCAAAGTATTAAATGCGTCAATTTATTTCCACAAAATCACATAATAATAATTGACTATTATTACTCTAACATCAATGAAAATATTAACTAAAAACGTTTATCAACAAAACTAAATTTATGAAAGGGAAACTATTCTTCAAATAATACATCATGTTGAAACTAAGAGTTATATATTCCTCAACCTAGTAAAAAATTTCAAATAATTTCATTATGTGCTTGATAATTCCATCAGATAAAACCACAAAAGGGGTTTCTATGAAAATTAAATTATTATTATCCCTTACTGTATAAACACATTTTGGTATCCAAATATATTTAATTAATAATTTTTTAATACATATATGATTCCAAAAATTACCCCAATCCTGAGATGTTTCATAAATCATAAAATTAAAATACCACTACTAAATATATTTATACAACATGATTATTCAATATTAATACATAAATAGTTAAATAATAAATAAATAATTATTATAATAACATAAATCCTTCCTTGGTCTAGGAATTATCCATTTGAAGAGGTAATTATCGCATTTTATTCCCGGATTCATTATATTTATGAAAACGAACTATAAATTGATCCCATAGATAAAATTTATATTCTCCCATTATAATCATTATTTTTACACAGTAATTCATTTATTTATTACCATATTTTATACTTATAAAAAATTTTCCTTTTCTTTTTATATATTCTCTTGGGTGTCTCATCCTACATTTCTTACATGATGGAAATCAATCCATCATTCCTCCAAGGTCCCAACCACTTGATCTCCTTGAAGACATGATCCTTATATTCTTTCTTGATTATGATAGTCTGTGAAGATATATGTTGTTAATGATATAAAGTGACAAAAAAATAAAAATAGCCACAATATGTCTCACTTTAGTTAACAAACCTTTTTTTACCCACTTCAATTTTTAAAGAAATACTTTGTTAACATGATTTCTACTAGTTCTATCTGTTATATAAAATCATTGACATGGTATAATATATAATATCAAAATTATAAAAAATAATTTGTATAATTTAAAATACATGACACCATTTTTTTCAACCTATAACACCCCAGATTCATCATATTTCATTCATGATCATAAATTATTCAATTCCAAGATGATGCTACAAAAATAAAATATGAATTAACCCAAGAATATAAACCTACGAGTTTCATGTAAGGTGTTATATAATGCATATTATCATACAAAATTTGATGATCGAGTTGAACCAATGTAATCCTTTCAGCATTATAAACCCTATGGATTAATTTTCCAAACACACATCAACTTGTATAATCTATATATAGATGTATTTCTAGGAACATATTACAAAATATTTCTTTCCATAACCTTATAAGGTAATTATATACATAGACTAATCCTCAATGTTAGTCGTAAGACTATGTTCTCTAATATTGTACTTCCCAAATATTATTACAATTGTTTCCCATAAACTATCTCTAATATCAACAATAAATACCTCAAACATAGTATCTTAGAAATGGTGGTTACTTTATTAAATTGGTGCTCGATAAAAGTGATCACATGCCAAATCACCAAACATTTTAGTAGTATTGTAAAAATTGAAAAATTATTGAATGTTTTATTTCAATTGAAAACAAAAAATATAACATTGTATTTTATTTACGTTCACCATTATTGACTTTAATATATCAATTTTTATCAATAAAAATACACTAACTAAAATCCTGGGGAAAATTACTACATGAAATACAATAAAACATATCCTCCGAAATGGTTACATGTAGCGGGCACTATCATCAATGAATACTGAATAGTCAATATGAAGGTTAAGTAACTGGATAAAGTTTTCATTTAATAGATAATTTGTCCATGGAATACAATATTGATGGAAGAAATTCTGGACAAATAATTCAATATTAATAATCAAATGATCTTTAAGGTAACCCATGTATAATATCAATGTATTAATATCATCGATAATAATTTATGAATTATATATAAAAAAATTACTAATATATTAATTCATGACTCCAATCGTCATGATATTTACACCATAAATACATTTTTTTTAAAAAATCTAATTTATGTGTACATATACAATAAAACCAAACATAATTAAAGATTACAATTTTTTTACATGAAAGTGGTTGATGCAGTAAGGGGCTATATAATTTTGGGTCCCACCTATCACTACAAGACAAATGAATTGCTTATATATAAAATTATTTATTTTATTTTTCAAAAATATGCCTTATAAATAAAATATCTATATATATTAATAATGTTACCCTAGATTTTAATAAAAAATATCACGTCATTTTTTATGAGTATTCATTACATTATACAAATACACAATTATGGACTGCAACAGTTTAGTTTCAATGGAGCCTATGTACCCAACATTCTTATTTAGTGATTAATCATGAATATATACCAGAATTATCTTCCCATTTTATACACATAATGGTCATAAACAATTTAAAACCTTCATCAAAACAAGGTGAAAATAGTCATATGAATGGCTGAACATAGATGTCCAATAAGGGTAAAAAAGGGAGATATAAACATATGATTAGTGTAAGTGTTTGAGATCATGAGAATTAAATTTCAAAACCATAACCTATATATCATAGATCTTATGAAATTTTCATTTCATAAATATATGTATTTTATATGACTTGAATAATAATGTAAAAAAGAAAAGAAGACAAAAAACATAACATTGGCATACATAGAAGCACAAAAAATAATTTTTATGGTAGTGAAGGATCATTTGTATGTCTATAAAAGAGGAATGTTTTCAATCAAAAGACCATATTAATAGTAATTTTTCACTCAATATATTATCATAGTGTATATATACCCTTACTAGAAAAGGTTTACTCCCAATTATAGTATTGTTTATTTGATGATATATCTACCATTATCATGTGCATTGGAGGGAGAAATCGATACAACCAATCACATAGATCATACATTTTTATTCAACAGGATGATAAAAAATTCATCATATCAGAACACATCAAATGAATTGGTATCATTAGGATATTTATTTCATTACAGGAAGAGAAAAGGCATTATTAAAGCATTTATCATATCTAATCCCCTGAACTGAAATTGGTACACGAAATGAAATCATTTTCAAAAACATTTCACCACCACATAACTCGTGGAGATGAAATAGATTTCAAAAATATCATTTCATCATAAACATAAACAATTTATAGAAAAAAATGGTATCATGGGATCATGTTCCCAGTAATAAATAATTAACATCGAATTATGTCATTTATAAATAAAATTACTTTGAAAAGACACTATGAAATTTTCGTGAGTAAAATAAAATATCATTGA
Organism: Viscum album; assembly: GCA_963277665.1. Lineage (NCBI taxonomy): Eukaryota > Viridiplantae > Streptophyta > Magnoliopsida > Santalales > Viscaceae > Viscum > Viscum album. The sequence continues at coordinate 741,959,991 of OY728137.1, forward strand.
AAATAAATTTATAAAAAAATCCTAAAACTTTTTTGGAAATATATTTCAATGAAAATAAAGTTTTTACCAAATGATGTAATCAATAATATGACATTAGAAATTTCCTTATTAAATATCCATTCCATTTTGAAAAATATTATTTTAAAACATTAATCCTTTTTTATAATACTTTTATTCTAAAATGTCCTTTCAAACATATAATGGATGATTAGAAAATTATTTTAGTCATTTCTTTACAAAATTATCAAATCTATATTGAACAAAATTTCTGTAATAAATAAAACAATTTCATAATACTTTTATTTGTATATATCTTCAGAAACTTATGAAGTATGCATTAAATCATTTAGAGGTCAGGATAGTTGTAAATGTCGTACAGGTTAAAACAAAGATTCATGTCTTATTTTCAGTATAGTAAATGTGGGAATAATTTTAAAAATTAAAGGAATATTACTTTCAAAAAACATTATAAAAAGTTAAACAATGGTAAAAGAAACTTTTACAAATCTATTTTAGAGTGACCTAACTTTTTTTGAAAAATTTTTAGAGAACATGGATAACTATGAAAAAGTATTTTCGACAAAAAATAGAGATTAAGATGATTTTCTATAAAAGTAATATATTCATCACATTGACCCATCAAGTGATGAAAATTAATTGAAAATTATTATTCTCATGAAATAAGTAGAGGAGGAAACTTAATGTGTTTCATTAGAGACAGATCGTAAGATTTCATCATCATTATCATAAACATAAAAAAACATTATAAAAGAAGATATTGTAACATAAAAAACTGTCCAAATTTTTTTACTTTTAGTTTTAATACTCATGAATTATTGTCATTTAATTAATTATGAAATATAATGACACTATAAAATTCATTATATTAATTTCGTAGTTCATAGAAACGTGTCTTCTAGTTTTAGGAATCATTGTTTCTCTACGGTTTCCATTGGATTTATTTATGGAACTGAAAACATCCAACAATTCTTTATCCAAAGGGGACTTGCTTTACAAAGGCAGGAATTTGTTATGTTTGAACTTTACAATACTTAAGAACGTTCATTGGTCGAGGGGATTGGTGGTCGGACTCATCACACTCTTTTGGGGGAAATTATTGTCTACATCAGGACACTTTTTGTAATTTCAAGATATAGTAACTAATAATAATTAATTCACCAAGCATAATCTAAATTTCCCTTGAAATTTACAATGACTTATTAACATTTTTAATATTTAGAATCATCATTATGCATTCAACGCTCTTCATTAATGAAAATATATGTATGTATTCAAGGTTTTCCATCAATGGTATCCTCTAATATACTACATAGAGATTATTTTAATCATCATTGAGATGATATTGGTTTTTAAGCCAACCACTGGGGAACTCTGGAATTTATTTTCATCCATGGAGACAAAGGTTTGATTTTATTTTGGGATTGTTCCAATAAAATTGACTAACTAAATATCTTTGTAAAATAAATTAGAACCCTCGTAGTTCGGTGCCACTGAATGGGACACATCATAACTTTTAAGGTCATGTGATTAAGAAGTCTACATATAGTTTAATTCCATGTGGTGTAGATATCAATGTCTAATTTTCTTAGTCAAAACATAGTGTGGGACATATACTAAAGCAGCGCAATGAACATTGGAATGAATATAGGTTTCTATGTAGGATTAGACCCTATTGGGAATATGGCCTAAGGAGAATAGGGTTGATTTAGGGTATTAGGTTTGAACCTCAAGGAGGATTTCAATGTATCCCATATTGATGGGAATCAAATACCATGTAGTTTTATTAGTCTCATAGGATAGTATATTCCTTTCAGATAAATTGTTTTCGTCTTACTTCTTGAAAATGATTCCTTGGTGACTTTAGGGTATAATCTCGGGATTATCCCTAAGGAGGATGCCTTGATTAAACGTATTAGTTTTGGATTATAGATGAGGATATCTAGTGTATTAAGGCCCCGAAATAGTATCTTACATATCTTGGTCTGAACATGAATTAGAGTTCTCGTAGTTCCTTCGATTGCGCAAATGTTGTGACCATGAAAAATCTCTAAGCCCATGTAAGTCATGCTCGATGTGAAAAACTATAGGATTTCAAAGATTAAACAAAGGCATTTACACTTTAAAAATTTTCCTCCTATATTAGTGGAAGAGGGTGCACCTATGGTGTTCAAGGTGAATGAGGTTGAGGTGACCATGGAAGAGGGTGAGGCGATGAGCCTTCCCTCTACTCACTTTACATTGGACAAGAGTCCAATGGAAGGAAGATGGGATGAAGGTTAGGGGCTTACACCAGAATTGCTACCCATGGTGAAAAAGACCAACGGGAGAGGGAATGGGTAAAAAAAGTCCCCTTTCCCAACTATCCTCTGTTCTCTAGTGCCAAATAAGAGAGGATGAGCAATTATGCCACCTCCTGCAAGAAAATCTAGTGGATTATTCCAAGATCGTTTTCCTAAAATTGATCCTGGTAGGGGAGGAAGACTTCTCCTTTATCATTAATCATAAAATTATGTATGAACTGTATCATACCCAACAATATACATGAGGTTCCAGGTCATCTCTTCGAGAAGGTAGAGGCCAAGACCCAACCCTCCTCCAACCAGGGAACTTTACAAAACTATTTCTAGAAGAAAGGTCTATGTGACTGTGGATTTATAAACCCACATACATTCCATGAATCCTAACCCTATTGTGAGACAAATGTGGGGAACCAATTAATGTGGAAATACAAATAAAAATAAGATACATGCTAATGTGCCTTTCCAAACGGTTTGATAAGTTAGGTGGTTTTTGTGGAGGTCTCAACAGAATCCCATTCAGTCAAGGGAGCCATTGAAGAAGAAGCCTTTCCATGAATGGATTTAAAGAAGGATTGATGGACTATTGACTGAAGAGTGTGATGAATGTAAGTGAATCAAGGAGGTCCCCCATGTAGAGATGGGCACAAAAGAATGGGCGTTCAAGTAGAATATGAAGACATGATGTTCACTTCAGCGACGAACAACCTGTATGTTAATACATGGGTGAGACCTTTATCAAGCCATCAATAGTATTCACAGGTGATACTAGAAGTGGGGTGCTCATGTTCCTATGAGAGGAATTGGAAATGTGAAAGTATTTATAGAATGGGGAGGTTAGAAACTTTAAGAACACAATTTTTATGGTTTTAAAACACTAAGAGTACTTAAGTCCAATGATCTTCCCTTAAATCCTCCGCTCAATGTACTGTATAACGACTGTGAAAGTTTTAGAATATTGGGGAGACATACTAGGGAAACCATAGCAGGAATTGGGATTTCAAGGAACTTTTTTCATAAAAATAAAGACCCCAAGAGTCTATTTATTGGGGAAAAGGACCTTGGGTGAAAGGAGTTTGGGCGCACTGATGATTGCACACCATAATGTGGCGTGCAAGTACCTTGTTCACCGATAGTGTTTTGGCTAGACAAGGGCGCCACTTTGGGTCACAGAACATGGAATTACATCTGTAGTTGAAGAGAAGTTCATGAAACACATTTCATGGTGTCTAGAATATTATATTTTAATGGGTTTTTATATACACATCCTTAAAGAAGATATGTGTGGAACATAACATATGTCTCAACAAAGGAAAATTGAGACAAAAATTTATTACTGCATTGGTAAATTCTGATCCATAAATCCAATGAGAAATAAATCATAAAATAGATATGTAAATATAAAATATTTTTATTATAATCAAATTAAAATAAATTTATTAGTTTTTTATACAATACATAAATTAAATCGGTGCTGAATATGGAATGTGTCTCTCATAAGTAAAAAGTGAATTGAAAATCCCTTAACGCTTCAGTAACATGTAAACTATAGACCCCATAAAACTGGGATCCATTAATAGAATTTAAATTCCAAATAAAATTTCATATATAAATCATAAAATAAATTCATGGGTAGTTTATACATTACAGAAAATAAATATGTGGTGAATATGGCATGTTTCTCACAAAGGTAAAAAGTGAGACTCAAATCCCTTAATGCTTTAGTAACTTTTGAATTGTAAGACTCATGAAATATAGATCCTAAGATGGATATGTAAATTAAAATAATAATAATATACTAATCATAAAATACATTCATGTGATTTATATATATTCTATAGTAGAAATAGGTTTTGAATATGGCATGCGTCTCACAGAAGTAAAAAGTGATCTGAAAATCTCTTACCTTAACTCTCGACAGCCATCATAAAATTTTCCCCACATTTATAATAAAAATAATCTAATTATAAATATACTAATTAATAATTATGTATATTCTCCCATATATAATTTAATTATTATATTTTATTGATCATTTTATTACAATTTCATGATAAAATCATTTTTCAGGCTATAACTTCATTGTTTTTCGTGTATGATATGATTTGATATTTTCGGTACTAATACATTCATCATGGTTAATAAATATCTATAATAATAAAAATAATAAAAATATATTATATTTTATGTATATTTTTATTTCGTTTAATCCATAAATGTTAGATATAGAAAATGAAATGTGTCGTTCATGGAGACGGTAGGCTTTACATTCGCATGAATATTGATTCCAATATTCACGATGGATTAAGTGAAAAAAATTTAAATAATATATTAACATTAAATAATAATTTTTCTTTTTAATATATTCCATATTATTATTTACTCCAATTCTTATTATCATCTATTTGACTCATACATGATGAAAAATTCACATCACTTCGTGAGGTAGTAGCCCACCGTATATATGGATGGTGTTATTGTATTCCCTAGAAATTTTTTGTAATAGTTCTTTATTATATTACAATTAAATATGTATAATAATAAAATAAATATCATATATAAATAATTAATCCATCGTTATATCCAACGTAGATTGGTTTTGAGGGAAAACGAATGTCATCAGTTCTTGAGGTAGTAGGTTGTCGTACAAATGAATGATGATTTTGTATATCACTTGATGGAATAAGATATGGGTATAATAACTGTAATTAATAGAATAAAATTATATTTATATGGGATATAATTTTCTTTCATATCATGATAATGGAATAATATTTTAATGGCTTATACGAAGAAGTAGAAAAAATATGAGTGGTTTGAAATAATACAACTTCTCTGGAAAACCTATTTTTGTTTTCTCTAAAGCGTTAAAAAATTGTATTTTTGATGTCAAAAAGTAAATTATGATGTTGGGGGGATTTTAGTACATTATATGGTAAATCTATTGCTGAATATAGGTTCTAAATATTCAAATAGGATACTATATTTAATGGCCTTTTATAACTGATGTGAGTGGGACCTCCGTATGTTTAATAGAAAAAATAGTACCCATGATTATCACATGATAAAAGTATTGAAAATGGGTCCTTTTATGAACCATGTTTGTTTTAAGGTATAAATATGTTAATATATTTTGTTTTTTACAATTTTATATGTCAATTTACCACATAATTGTTTAGTTACACACGAGCCTAACTAACCGATTTATAAATTAACTCTAATAATTAATTCTTACACTTTTTTTGTTTTCATAATCATCATTGAATATTTTTAAATATCTAAAATAAATATATTAGTATGTTTCAAAATATGGACACAATTATAACAAAATAAATTCATATAAGTGGTAAAATTTTATTTCAAATTAATCCAAATGATGCAAGAAAAGTAGGTTTACAAAGATAAAAGTTTCAAAATATTAAAAAGATGTTTTGTACAAATTAAATATTAAACTGATTCCAATGATATAAATTAGATTAATATATATAACTGATTTAATTTTACATTTAAAACCATCATATAAACTATTTTTTTTAATTCTTTAGAAGAAATTACATTTCTTAATAAAAGTCATATATATTCACTATTCATTGAAACCATTATCTTTTTATGAAATTTTCAAAAAATTATTCCTATTATAAATAGTAAATGTTGACATAAAAAAATAATTTAATTTATATTATAAAACTAAAAAACATGGAATGAAATAATTTTAAAATAATTTCAGAAAATGTGACATGTCTATTTCATAGAAAAATATTGTTTTAAACATAAAATGGATTTATTCTTAACTGGTTTCTTGAAAGAACGTAAGATGAATCTTAATGAGTTTATTTATTATATTATATGTATATTTCATTATAATTATTAATCAAAAGAGATTCCCTTAATGTATTTAAGAAAAAAATGCTTCTTTCATAATTGTTTTTAAATAAAATATTTACATTATTTTCAAATAGTTGTTATTTTACATTCTAATTTGTTGGTTACAAGAATAAATCATTATGTATACATAAAATTTATTAATTTAATTAATAATATTCATACCACTATTAAAATGTCAAGGAAATAACTATATTATAAAATAATATTATTCTAATAGTATGCTAAATTTTCTTTAAACTAGTTATAGAAAATAAAAGAATCTTAAATTCATTTTGTGTGTTACACAATACATAAAAAATTTAAATTTATTTGAAAAAAATATTTTTCAAAAAAAATTAGGTGTTACATTATTCCCCATTAAAATTAATTTCACCATCATAATTACGTTACTCTGATAAAGAATAGTGAGTATACTTCAACCTCTCCATATCTTCAAGTTCATATATATCTTCCTTAATCAAGTGGTTTCTATACAAAAACCTAACGAGTTGAGTAATATTGTTTTATAGAATGGTTATGTATGTACTTCATCAGAAGAGAAAAGTGGAACACATCATGGACATGAGAGTGTCTTGAGGTAAGTAACAATAGATAGGATACCATCACAATAAAATCATAAATTTCAAAGGGACAGACATACATAAAGTCATATTTCCCTTTTATCATATGCACAATTTATTATTTTATTTTCTATCAATTTCAATTTTATCCCTTACTAAAAGATATGAAGGTTAATCTGTTATCCTAGAAGCACTAAATGATGACAATATCAATCATAGAATGATAAGTATTTACTTCAATTTCTATTTATCATCATATGTAAATTTATAACAAAAGATATCTTATATGAAAAATTATTTATATAGTGAAGTAATACATAAATCTTTAAAACCTCGTCAAAATAAAAATTAAACCATTCCATAAATGGTTAACTTTGTGACCATTTTATAACTCCAAATTATTATAGAAGAATAATAAATCCCCTAAAATAAACAAAACATTAATCACCCAAATATCAGTATTTATCTATTAATGGTATCATAACAAATTTATAAATACCATGGTCAAATATTCTCTTGAATCATGGAAATTATGATAACCACAATTTTTATCACAAAAACTTTTCATTATGTGGAACAAAATACAAGATCTTATGATGTATAATTTCTACGAAATTAGGAATATAATACATGATAAATTTAAGAATTATTCTAATACATTTTAAGGGATTATTCATGGTTTCACTGTATGTTAATTTTATAGAATCTCATATATTCGGGAAATACATCAAAGGAATGGGATGAGAATAAACCTTCTAAGGGGAATAAGAAAGGGTGACGTTTGCATGTGATCATGAAGAATATTAATTAGTAACATAAGGAATAAAAATATGGAATATACATGATAAAATGAGGTATATGATAATATAATAACATGATACATGACATGGAAATGTGTTTATAACATAAAAATAAGGAACTTAGAAGAATATCAATGTGGTTTATCCCTAAGGTGACTTAAATGAAAATTGACATGGTTATTCACCATGGTATCATAAAACATGTCATCTATTGGGATTGAATTATTATAACATTGAATTAGAGAACTGACAGGGTGTACATTTAATGTTTGTTAATTTCTTGTGATCTATATAGATCATAATAAATCATTTCATTAAAAACCAATGGAAAATAAAGAATGGTTTTCTTATCAAAATCATGCTCTATTAATGTATTTAATGGACTGATCATTATATAATTCTTATCCAATGAAAAGGGAATGTGGGTTACATATATATAATTACAGTAATCAGAAAATAATGTTAGATATCATTGAAACACCCTAAAAATGGATATATTTTTGTATTCCAAAAAAATAAAATAAATAAAAATATCTGAATTGCAAGTGATAAATAAATTTGGCATACTGACGGGTATAAAACATGGATTATATAAAAGGAAAATGAAAGAGGAAAATGGATCACAGTGATAAAATACTATTATTAATTCAATGGGATAATAAATTATAGATGAAAACAAATATTTTTCATTATTATAACACATACCACAAATGGTAAACATGAATGGAAATGAGAATTGAAAATTTCCATAACCATGATGAGTTCATCTGAAATATTTTAGAATTAAAAAATTGGGTACTAATAACACCATATGGGGAATATTGGGGAGGAAAATGAGTATAAATTCATTTATGATTTATTTCAATTGATGTGGAAAGGTGAAAATGGTGTGTACTTATAGAAAATGTATAAGAATTGTTTAATGATTTTACATATAGGTCTCAGAAATCTGGATTGTGGAATATGAAATTCCATTGGCTATCCAATGGTTTTCTATAAGTGTTTTCGAAAAATTTAGTCGCATTTCATGATATTTTAATCTATTAAAACTAAAACCCATTTTTTAAAACCCTTTGGACATGGAAAGAGATATTTTTCACAAAATAATTCGTTTAAAATAAAATTTTCCATTTTGAACTTATGATGGTCACTAACAGGTATGGAAATCAATTAAAAGCAAAAAGGATTAAAATTAATCAAATAAATTATTTCAGTTCTGGGATTGGGGTTAATTAGTTATCTAATTATTGTTAAATAAATATTAAGTCAAAAGACATACTGAAACCCCAAAATGTATTTTTATTAGTCACTAAAAAATAATGTATTTTAGAAAATTCTCAAAAATTCACGATAACCTAATTTATATGATAAAATGTCAATTATTGTATTTATTTATTCATAACCATTTTATAAATATTATTATTTTTTCTTTATTATTTAAAAATTAGTTTTTATTGAAAAATTAATTTTTTTAATAAATAATCAATTTTTTGATTGTTAAAAAACTTCCTACCGCATTATAAACTTATTTTATCATTTCTATTGATATTGACATGTTTTACAGAAAAAAGTCAAAAAATCAATATTATTCAGAATACATATGATTATTATAATCTTGTATATATTTTATATGAAAATACAATTATGCTTTATTTTAATTCAATAATCAATTTACCAAATTCCACTCAATTAAAAATATATATTTTATTAAACAAAAATATTATAAATATGGAATTGATGGAATGTAAATTTTATTTATATAAGGGAAATTACACATCATCAAACAATGTCCTAGACATGTAACCCCTTATTATACTCTTGAATTCCCTAATGGATTGGAAGGTGATGGTGGATGTCTCATGGGTTGGCTCAACTAACATGGAATAATTTGTATTTTCTAATAAATTGAAAATTTATCGTTCTCAATTTCATTCAAGCATCACTTGTTGATTCTCAAATTAGGCTAGGTGAAACCCCATGATTTTTTTGACCTTTTTTTTTAAATTAATTTTTTTAAATTCTTTTATTACATGCCATAACAACTCAATGTTGAGTTATATGCAACTTCATGTTATCTTTCACTACATGAAATACTACATTAGCTTTCGTGATACACAATGATGAGTTTTGAAAAATCTAGACATATTGTAGATAAATTTATTTAAACACAAAAATTGTAACCTATCCATTAAAATTAGAAAAAAATAGTAATAATAAAATTATAGATTTAATTATAATTTATTTATATAATGGACAGATATTTATAAATTATTATAATTATTTTTTTAATGTCTTTATATATTTTAAGAATAAAATTTTATAAAAATTATGTTTTTATGCATATTGTGAATATTAAAAAAACAAATATTTGAAATTTTCATAAAACTAATTTTTAAAACAAACATTATTTATTAATTTATAATTTTAAGCTTATAATAGTGTTAATTTTTTGGTTATTTTTTAAAAAAATTACTTTTTGATGAACAGTGAAAAATACAAAATTTTAATGGGAAACCGTATATTATTTTTATTTATTTATATAGTTAAATTATATTTAAATTTGGTTTTAAATTATATATAGTCAAATTATACAACTATTTATCAAATTTAGGTCATTGGGATCAATTTTTTACTAGAATTGAATGTAAAAACATTGTAAACATTGGATCATTTTCTCATTAAAAAATCTATTTCTTGACATGAACAGGAGATTAATTTTAAATTATGTTATGTCACTTATGAGATTAGAATTTGAAAAAAGGATTATATATTCTAAATAATAATAATATATAATTTCTAATAATTTAAAATTCCATTTCACCAAAGTGATTAATGAATGAAATTCAAAGTTATTTACATTCAATATGGTAAAATGAATATTAATTTGATTTTAAACATAGAATATTTGGTGAAAAAAGGCCCAAAAAGTTTCAAAAACCAATTCTGTATAAATATTTACACCTTTATATTTTTATGGATATAATTTTATCTATTTTTTATAACTATTTCCAAGGAAAAACATGGTTAAAATAATCTCTTTCAAAAATTTATATTTTTTCCACTCGCCTCTATTATAAAAGGCCACCCCTATTCCCCTCTATTTACACCACTAATTAAATTTGTATCCTCAATCTAAGTACCTTCTAAAATTACCTCCAATGATCCTATAATCCAAAAAATGGGTTAGAATCCAGCCATGTAAGGCCTTTGTTGAAAACCAAAAAAGAGGTACCCGAATGAGAGGTAAGGTTCATCAAAAAATGTTTTTTTGATAATCAAACACTATAAATAATTATTATATTATGATTATATAATAACCACAGTTTTTTCAATATAATATTATTGTTTTATGTTAAATTTAATACGAAAAAATCTACACATTTCTATCAAATTAGTTGTGAATTCATTGTTCATGTGAACGGCGGACTATCGCCTCGCAAACTATTGTCATTCATTTATATGTTACCTTCTATAAAGGTTGATAGTATTTTGGTAAAAATTATTTATATATGATATTAATTATTAATTTTTGATGTTATAATGACTATTAAATTATTATATATCACATAAATTCATTCTTTCTATTTTTAGGGAATATGATAATGCTGTTTGTTCATACATCGGACTACCTCCTCACGGAACAATGTGTTCTATTCACTCATTACATGGAATGTATTAAGGATGGATTTAGAAAATATTTGGTATATTAACTTAATAATAATTATTGAATTTAAATATATCATTTTTTAATCCTGATAATGAAATAGAAAAAAACATTCCTCAGTACGTACATCCTGCAATCTTTATCAATGATCTATTTAATTTCCAATTTCAATATTTTATAGATTATTATAAATACATATTCATATATATATATTAAATATATTTGATATTAGTATAATGTATATAATAAAATAAATGATGAAATCATGATTAAGGTAACAGAACTGAAAATATAGTGATTCAAAACATTAATGAAAATTAAAGTTGTTATTACCCAAAACACTATATTAAAATGGAATTGTCAAAATATGATTCATAGAGTGTCATAATTAAATAATATATGTAACCATAAATATGAATATGGTTATATTACTGATTTATAGTAAACATATTTTAATTGTACAGTAGGTTTGGATCTATATGATGGGATTCAATAGTTAATGTAAGGGATTTATGTCTCACTTATTACTTTTCTATTACACATTTTGTTTTCACAACCAATTTTTATTTGTTGTGTTTATAATTATGATTAATCTTTATTATGATTAATATAATGAAAACTATTTTTTCCTAAATATATATTTTTATGATCAATATTTCATGTGTTTTATGGTTTAAATGATAACAAATCAGTAAGGGGATTTCTAGTCTCACGTTCATTTCAGAGAGAATTATTTCATATTCACCATCTATATCTTTTATTTGGTGAATATAATACTCAATGAAATTATATATCATGAATATAATTTATTTAAGGATAATTATTTTTTCCATTGATGTTATCCATACATATTAATTATTATTCAAATTTTAATTTAATAGAAAGGGTATTGTTTCTCCATTTTCTTTCATTGAGACACATGTTATGTTATGGAACGATATTTTTTTACAAGGTTCATATAGATACCATTAAAAATTTTATATAATGAATATTATTCCTTTAATTATAATTTAGGCTTTATGTAATGTAATTATTTTATGTGTATTGTGATTCAATGTTAACAAAATGTATGAGTTTATTGATATACTCTCACCATTTATCAATATATTTACAATTATACATCAAATGATAAAATATGATTATATATATCTCAATAATTATCATTAATTTAATTATCCTATAGTTATTCATGATATCTTAATGAAATGGTAACATTTTCAATTATTTGGTACTTAATGTTAATAAAAAAAATTATGAAAAATAATTATTATTTCACCCTTCAATATGATATCTATTTTATTTCAAAAACCATGTTTTATGAAAAATCAAATATTATGTGATATCAAATAATGAATTTTTAAAAAACATTTTTTTACCCTTTTTAAATTTTTTGAAAATGTTTTGCATGTAATTTTAATTTCTTCTTCCAAAAAAATGAATGTTTGGATTTTACTGAAAACGTGAAAGGAACCATCGTTTTAATGCATACGTCATGGATGGAATTATATGCCTCCATGACTGACCACTGATTTGAGTATTTAGTTATATATTTTAAAGTTAATTTTTAAATAATGTTAAATCTCAAAATGATTTAAAATTTTAAAATTTTATGCCTAATAGAAAAGGATATTTTCCTTAAGAAAACATTTAAATGATCTTTTCAAATTATTGTCCATATTAGATGACATACATTGGTGTTACCTTTTCTTTAAAGTTAATAAGATATAATAATTGAATTCATGTTACTTAATTTATTGGTTTATAGTATTTATCATGTTTATTATGACACAATGTTCCATTTCATGGGTTATACAAAGAAAATTTCATATGAAAACCCTCTTCATTTAAAGAATAATTCTATCATGAAATGATTATGAAACATTTCTCTTTTCCATATATTATCATATGATGACATGTTTATTATTCCCATTTCATTTAATTGGTTTGGATATAATTAATGTTTCTGATAATGTGGAACACATATATATGTTTACATCATGTGATGGGTGTGACATATATGTACCACCAATTCAATGGGTAATTATTTATATCTCATGAGGTAGACAGATCTGGAATTGGTAGTGCACATGGTTTAGTAATAAAGGGAAAGAATATGAATTGAACACTGTTTTGTAACCCATGGTTAGAACATAAAGTGAACCTAGATCAAAAATACATGTTTGGAATGTGGAGTGAACCATGTTCAATAAAGGACTTTGTCCACTATGTTGGTCTTGGAAGTGAGTCTTGACCAATATGAAATTATTTTCTATTCTAATGTGTGAGATGAAAATTTCTTATATTTTTCAATTATTAGGCTACCATATTTCATGTTGTTTTATATTCTTTTTATTAATGTATTATTAAATCCCAGTAATTATTAAATGATTAATGATTATAAATATGGATCTTAAGGTAATGATTTTATGTTTTTTAGTCTCTTTTTCTCATAACATTATACTAATGTTATGATTATGTATATTCATTGATTAACATTACTGAGTGTCTAAAAACACACATTCTTATGTTTCTCTTCCCCATGTATTAAACTTATTTATTATTTATGAAATGTCTAACATGGTTGGATTATATGAATAATGATGTTAGTTTTGATGATTCTCACTCATGAATCAATGTTTATATATCCATGATTCCAAAGACATTATACTATTACGGTCCTCTAGCGTGTTTTTGTGTAATATAATAATTATTCCTTGAAATTATTATTGTTTATGTATGAAGAGCCTATGAAATTATAGTTGGTATCATAGGAATGGTTTATCTATCCTTTTGGAAATTGGATTACAGGAAAATGTTGAGATCTCTATGGACTTGTCAAAGGATATTTCTAAAAATTATTTAATGTATAGTCAAATAAATAGGAATGTTGGTTGATGATATACTGAGTGGTTTCATAACAACAAATCCTTGTATATTTTTCACTGGAAAATTCTTACTATGGGTAACAAAACATAGTTTGGAGATAGACTTAATCAGGAATCGGTGCACAAAACCTTACCTTACTATACACCTAGTTGACCACTCCTAAGGGATACTCTGTGGAATTTCAAAAACACATCCTGAACCAAAGATAATTATTTAAATATAATATACATATTAATAACCAAGGATAATCCAATGGTATTATAGATTAAATAAGGTATTATTATTTATAAATCTAGTATGTGAATATTATGATATTTTGGTTTCCAAGTATGATTAGAATTTCTTAGTATATTTTCTTTTATTTTATGTACAGAACTCAAAGGAACCATGTTAGTGATGACTAAGAAGGAAAATGAAATTATTTTCCCATAATAACACAAATCCAATGGCATTATCAGTGAAAAATCTTGTTGTTATTCTCAAATAAGTTTCTCAATAAATATTTCATACTATACATCCAAAAAAAAATAAGGGAATATAATTATATTGAGTTATTCATGAGAAAATAGTCATTTTCATTCAGTGGAACTTATGATCCACTATTTGTTGAATAATGGATCAGCACCATTGATACAATATTCCCCCCTAATTTTGAACATGAAAACATGATTTTTGAAGTATACCAATTGGAAGGTGAATATGATCAATGGTGGGAATATAACAAGAATATAAAGCAATAATAAGAAAATGAATCCATGAATTAGAATGGGTTCAACTGTTTATTTTTTTAATAATTACATTCCTCATTTTATTCATAAAAATATATATATAATGAGTTACTCAGTCTAAGTAACATGGATGATGAATCAATTGGTATTTATTATGATAATTTTAAAAGACATTCAAGGAACACTTCTATTATAATAATCTATCCTGAAGGTGTGTTTGGATGATTATTTAGTGGATAAAAACAAATTCTTCCATGGTCGTTATCCATAATAGACTTCAATCACTATGAAGATATTTCTCGATCTGAAATCAAATATGAAATTGATGTTTAAGTTTGGTATCAATCAGGGGTGATGGAGTTCAAAGTAAAATATAATAATTACAGTGATAAAAAGATGATTTTCATTGATAATCTAAATTTTGGAAGAATACTAGAGAATATATACTTAGGGGGAATATAAAAATTTTTAGGTGTAGAAGGGAGGGTAATTGGAGAATTTATTTCCAAAGTGATTGGAATAAGTTAGGTAACAATGAGAATAAAGTTAATGATGCAAAAAATGCATCTCCCCCACTAAAATACTACATATGCCACAAGAATTCACCTTATGATAAATAGTACCCAACCATAGGGTTAATGATTATGATTAATGTCAGAAAAATTTTAAGAAGAGGGATGAGGGTAAGTACCATGTAATCATTTTTTTCACAAGGAATATGATCATTATGTGGTGGAAGGAACAATTACTATCCAATCTAGAATATCTAATGTTTTTTTGAATATATACCTACCCATTATTTCATATCAAATAAATTTTCAATGTATATCAATATTATATCTAAAAGATTAGATGTGGAATCATTATTTTAAACCCATATTGGTACTATTGTTACATATCATGTGTATGATTCCTCTCTTGTTGATGTTGGTGTGAATGAGATTCATAAAAATATTTTCATTCGTACTCTATCTGTATGTGATGTCATTATATTGATAATGCATCGTCCTCTATATAAATCCAATATAAATTTTTGAGGATGTGATGTTATGATTTATATTCTTAACCATCATATTATATTATACCAGTGTGAAGATAAGTATGAACTTCCAATAGATATTTCATCCCTTTTATGGGCATTAATTGTAACTCTTGAGGGGTGTTTATCATAAATGAATGGGTAAAAACATGAAATCAATGATGTGCCAATTATTTTGGAATTTATTTATCTTTAATGGAATAGCTTTCTTGAATTCCACCAAAACGTGTTATTGTTTTCTCAATAGTATTCATACATGATGCCACGCCGATTTCAAAGACTCCCCATTTCTTATTCCCAATTGAGTTATAGACATTGAATAAGGAACTCCATGAAAACCTTGATAACTGATTCATCCATCCATATGTGTGTCCTTGGGGTGAACTAGTTTTTTTAAAAACAAACATGGATCAATGAGACATATTATTAATTATTGGGATCTTAACACAATGAGAATTTTGAAAAATTATCCCCTTCCACGTATTGTTGAATTGATTGATCAACTACGTGGATGTCAACACATTCAAAATATTTTCCATCATTCTTGATATCATCAATTGAGGGGAAAATGTAGGATATTATCATGATGAAATTTCATAAAATTTATAGACACAATTAATATATATCAGTACTTTAAGGTATTACAAATTCCCTTATTATCTTCATAGATCTGATGAATATGTTATTTATAAATTAACTTGATCATTTTTTATAGTCTGTATAGATTATTTTCATTTATATTCAAAGAGAATGGAAGATCATGAATACTACTTGAGAATTGTACTAAACTACCCAAGTAAATAGAAACCATTTTAAAAAAAAAATCTAAGACATTCTTTTAGCTGCAAAAGGATTCATTCTTAGGTCACAAAATCTAAATAGAGGGTATATCAGTAGATCCATCAAAGGACGAGAGTATTAAATGATTTCAGAGAAAAATCATGTTGATTGAGATAATTTGTTTTTGTGGTTTATCTAGATATTATTGATCATTTTGCGGAGAATTTCTAAGGAACATCATATCTTATTACCAATTTAACTCAATAGGGACAAACTTTTATATAAACATTTGAATGTGATGAAAGTTTAAAGGAACTGAAGAGATTGTTAGTCTGTCCAACTATACGTACATTACACAGTAGTGGATAAGGGATTATAATCTATAGTGATGCATGAATGAATAGATTAGGATGATTTATTATGAATAATTTAACATTTATAAAATATTCCTCAAAAAAATTGATGGATTAGGAGAAAAATTACCCAACTATTGATTTAAAGTTATCCATGTTAATTATTACATTGATGATATGATGGCATTGTCTTTATAGATAAAATAAACATATATATAAAAATTAGTTAATTTTAAAATATATTTTCACATAGAATGATCATAACATTTTCTAATGACGATTGTTAGAGAATAGTAATTATTTTTATTTCTCAATACATTACATGTAATGAACCACTTATTCCCAGTTTCTTGGGAAAACAAAAAATTGTTACTAGCCTTTAAGTGATATCCCCAAGATGCCAAAGGATAGAAATAAATTCATAAGGATTTGAAATACAAGTGGGGGATTATTTACCCTTTAATAATAAAGTCATTAAACCATAATGAAATAACCAACCCATTCACTAAATGATTCATGAACAAAATCAAGACAACACATCTAGATTATTTATATCATATCCACTAAAAGTGTGAAACATCATATGATCTAATAATTATCATAATAAATAGAGGATGAAACACTTAAGACACTAAAAATACCACAATACACTATTATCTACATTCCCCAGGCTCTACAATAACCAAATAGATCATGTATCATGAGGTGGTGCTAAAAAGAAGTGATAATTTACCTTCCCCCATGTCTCAGAATATAGCATCTGCAAAAGAAAGATACTTCGAATGTAGGGTTGATTATAAAACTCAGTTGGATTTCCCCAATTACTTCCCGACTCATTCTACACAGATATAATTATTATCAAAATTTACATAAAACATTTTATTTAAAAAAATTTCTCAGAAATAGTTTATAACTAAATATAATCAAGATTCCAAAATAATTTATAATGAATAACATACAAGTGAAATTGAAAACAGTTTTCCAGTAATATATTTTTATAGAATAAAAACTACACAATGATTTAATATCATCTCTAAATATTCTGTTTCCATGCCCAATCTATTCCATAAATCCTCGCAAAAAATCATGCATGCTACGTGATAATAGTTCAAAACTCTTGAGAGGTTTCTCACTGATCTACCAAGTCATGACAGGGTAATTAAATATTGTCTACCATTTGAACTTTGGCACTGATCACAAGGTCATATTTCAACCAACCTATAAAAATTCTATATAAACCCACACACCAATATGCCCAAGGATCATGCCACAAGACAATTTTAATAAAATCACCTTTTTAATGGAAACCATTTTTCCATCAAAGCCATTTCAATGCCAAACCATTTCAATAAATACTCTTTTTATTGAAAAGACCATTTAGAAATTATATAAAATCATAAATTTAAAATCAATATTTTAAATTTAATAATCTAAAATAATTTGTACAACAATTCCATGAGATTACAAGAATCCACAAAATCAATAAATCTTCACTAAAGAATATTTATTCCATGAATTTAACCAAGATTTGACATTAAATTTCATTCAATTTAATCAATATTAAAGTAATACAATTAATTATAAAAACATGAGATGATAGTGATGCCACTTACCTCGAATGTTTTGACAAAACTCAACAATGGAAGAAGAAATCTCTAGAAACCATGTTGAAAAATCCCAAAAAAACTACCTTATATCTCTTCTCCTACCATCCAAAAACAAAAATATAATCATATTTATAATCTAGAAACATTGATCTACTAATAAGAGGCGTAGATATGAATAATAAAGAGGATAAGAGAGGTAGATATATGTAGATCAACGAAACGAGATAAGAAATGTGAAGAACATCACTAACAGCAAGAATCAGGCATGAAAACGCCAAGGGAGGGATTCAGATTGACTCAAAAATTATTTGGGGAGGTTTCACTACCTCAAATTGAGAGGAATATATATTTAGGGATTCGTATGAGAAAAATTGAGGTATATATCATAATAACGGGCGAGATCCTATTATTAAGGATCTAACTTTTACTCTGCACATGGTTTGACAAATTGTTCTCTAACCATGCATTAGATACTACATTAAAGAAACCCATGCATGTAATCCTCTTATGGTCTCTCTAACTATGCTCAAAATGTGATGAAGATGCTGCCTCAAAACTACAAATTTACCTGGTTTCACTTATGATATCTGCACAGTTTAGACAAACTGTGTGTGACCCATGAAAAAATATATTTTCCCCAAAAACATATTTAGAGTTCACCAAACTCTACCATCCATTACCTTTACATATTTTAACCTTGACAATTATCATGTAATGGTTATATACTAGAAACTGGGGTTACCATATTCTCCCCACTAATGGACTTTCCACACTAGATGGATGATTTTTCTATGTAAGCCTTTCTCTTGAAAATAAAAAATCATCACTGAGATATGTACCAACAATGTATCCGGCTCTAGGTCAACGTGATCCTATATGATCACATGGTTGGGATCTGGCTGATACATTTTTCAACTAAGATACTTGGAACTCAATTTGCATCACACTGAACCATGGTGGAAATTAAAATGAATATTCCACCTCTCCATACAATTCCAATATCTCAAAAGGGATAATTTATCAAGGAGATAACTTTCCTTTCTTCCAGAAACATCGATGCCCATTTATTGGAGATATCCCCAAGAACACATGATAAATTACTACGAAGTAAAACAGTCATCAAAAGATAATCCACATAATATTTTTTATGTCTATGAACTGTATCAATCCACTTTCTGGTCATCTAAATCTTATCCATCATTTCTCAAAAAATACCAGACCCAACTAGTGAAGCCTCACGTATTTCCACCCAAAATAGTGGAGAAAGATAAGGGCACCCATCCAATGCTTCAAATAGAGCCATATGTATCAAGGCCGGATAGATTTTATTATATGATAACTCTACTAAGGGTATGTGATCTTCCCATGATCTAACAAAATCTATTACTCATTCCCACAACATGTCTTTTTATGTATGTTTCACCCTTTCAAATTTCCCATCCATTTATGAATGATGCGCTATACTCATAGTCAACTGAGTTCCAAGAGATTTCTGAAAGGATTTCCAAAAATAAGATGTGAGCCTCATATTTCTATCTTACACGATTGAATCTACTATGACATGTCTCTTTTCAACCACCTAGATATTGGATTTGGACAGATCCCCCGCCATATGGGTTTCACGAGTTGGAATGAAATGAGCCAACATGGTACGTTGATCCACAATCACACATATGTCATCATGTTTCTGAATCATTATTGGGAGACCTATAACAAAATCTATTACTATCTACTCCCATTTGCATAATGGGATAGGTAATGATTGCAACATACCAATTTGTCGCTAATTCGCTACCCTAAATTGCTGACATATTGAGCACCACAAGATGAACTCAACCACCATACTTTTTCATGCCACTCCAACAAAACTACGCTGGTATGCACATTTATATCTTCTATGTACCTAGAGGTAAAACTTATATTGAATAGTGATGTGCATGGAGGAGTTGATCTTGACCATACATAGGTACAACAATGTGATCTATGAACCTCAAAACCACACTCCAATCATGTTTACAAGCCTCAATAGTCTCCCCACCACTGATTTTTGAACACATAACCAGAATTTTGCATCTTATTTTTGTGCCTATTTGACCATATTTACCACATTAGAAACCAAATTAGAGGAAAATAAAACTAAAATATCACCCTTTACTTCTCATTCAACATGCATGTCGACTAGGACTGACATTAACTTCCATTCATCAAGAAGATACTTTTTATAACTGAGCAAAAGAATTTCTGATCATTACATCTGCCACATAATTCCCTTTTTCCAGTTATACATCAAGTCAAATTCAAAAATTTGGAGATAATTTATCTATATCATTCACCTCATATTTAAATCCCATTGTGAGAATATATGTTTAAAATTTTTTATCCGTGAACATACTGAATTTATCACTGAAGAGATAATGCCTTCGTATCTTCAAATCATTGATGACAGTAGATAGGTCAAAAACATATATTGGGTAATTATTCCCACACACTCTCAACTGCCATTATCCATTTTCCACAACATGGTATCCTTGAAGAAGAACACAAGACAACCCCAATACCGAAGCATCACAGTACACCACATATCCCCTTACTGATTCTCGATAAATTCAGACAGGTGATGAAGTAAAATGAACATTTAACTCATATAAATAATTCAGGCATTCCTCCGTCCATCAGAATGTAGCATTATTCTTTTTCAAATATATTTTTAGCAAGTTTTTACATGTTAGTTCATGCACAAAACATTGGTAATAACTAACTATACCCAGAAAACACCATTTTTTAAAGTCATTCTTTAGATGTTTCTATGAGATAAAAACATCTACCTTCTATGGGTTAACTAATACACCTTTTCAGATATTACATGGCTAAGAAATCATACCTCTTGTATCCAAAAGTAAAAAATTTACAATTTGACATACAAACAATGGTCTCTAAGTATTCCCAACACTGTCGCCATGTGTTTATAATGCTCATCCCTTTTCCTTGAATACCTCAATATATCATCAACAAAAACCAAAAAAATGTTATATATCTCTAAAATATCTTATACATAAAATCCATAAACATGACTAGTTCATTCGAAAGGCCAAAATGAATGATTACATATCCTTAGTGTCCATATCGGTTAATAAAAGAATCTACAGAATACCTTTTATCCAATCTCACAATTGAGGATCTCTTGCTCGTAAGTAAATTTTAGAGAACCATTGATCTCCCCTCAACAAATCAAATAGATCATCAATGCTTGTAAGTGGATACCTATTCTTTATTAAGTCATCACTCTAATATACAGAAAACTACCACCACATGAATTGATGTAATTATTTATTAGATTACCACCTATAAAGGTGGGTAATAACTTTGGAAATATTATTTATATATATTATTTTTTTAATTTATTTGATTTTATTTTGAATCATTAATTTTTATATCACATATACATTATTTGATTTTATTTTATTGAAATATGATTACAGTATTCCTGTGTACAACATACTACCATCACGTTAAGAGATGTGATTATTTCCCAAGTGACATGGAATGTATTAATGATGAGATTAATAAATATATGTGATATATAAGAAATAAAAACTATTCTAGAATGAAAATATATCATATAATTTTATTTCTTTTAGCCTGACTATGAATTTGAAACATCGTTCATGTGAATGTATGACCTACCATCTCCATTAATGATGTATTTCATTTCCTATTTTATCATTAATATGTTATTATAAATATAGATATATAATGAATATATATAATATTTATATCTAGATTATAATTCAGGATAATATGAAATAATTCGAATGGAAAAATGAAGAAAAATATTATTAATCAAAACATTTTTGAAAAGAAAAGTGGTTGTAAGAAGTAAGGTAACATTAACATTGAATTATTAAATTTTATGTAATATAATGTCATAATTAAATAATAGACTGTATTATATATATGTTTAATATCCTTTTATAGATGTATTATTAACTTATATTTATTATATAGGAGTTTTGAATGAGTACGACGAGAGTTAGGACTCATGGTAGGGTTTGTTTGTCTCACTTTTTACATTCATGAGACACATATCATTTTAAACACCTATATATTATATGTGGATCATATAATTCACAGGAATTTATAATAATATTGTTATTTAGAAAACTATTGGGGTTTACGTATCAATTTTAGGATCTAATGTTCTTAGTGTTTATGGTTCAAATGTTACCAAATCAGTAAGGTGATTTATAGTCTAACATTTATTTTTGAGAGAATTATTTAATATTAAAAACCAGTTCCTTTTGTAATGTGTTTATACTTCCCAATTAATTAATATTTAATTAATCTTGCAAATTTACTGATAATTTATATTTCTACTAATTTTATCCTTCCCCTGGTATTATGAATCAAATGTTATTGTGGTTTTAGGGGAATTTTGTCTCAATTTTCTTTCATTGAGACACATGATCTGTTATGCACCTATATATTTTTACGATGTGTGTTTACATCCATTATGAAATGTTATATCATTAATATCTAAATTTTAATTATATTTTATTCTTCATGTAATTTTTTTTCTTGGGTAATAACATTCAATGTTACCAAAGTCATAATAGTTTAATTTTACCATTTCATCATTTATTAGGATTTTTTATGATTATGCATCCATTTATGAAATATTATGACACCTCTCCCAATAATTACCCCAAATTTTGTTATCCTTTTTATTCATTACTTCTACATGTAATGGTACGATTTTCCAGTCTTTTTTTTCTAATATAATTATGATTAAAATTTAAAACTCCTACTTTATTTCTCTTCTATATCAGAAATCTATTTTCATTTAAAACTATTTCTTCTAAAAACAACCACAAAAATTATTTGCTATTTTCTAATCATTTTTTAAAATAGAAATTTTTATGCATGATTTAATTTGTCAATTTTTTTTAAAATGAATCATCTTGTATTTTTACAAAAAAAAATGCTCGATTGAATTTTATAGAAAATATAAAAAGTAACATCCTTTTAACGTGAAAAACATGGAATGAATTCTACAACAATTTGACCAATCAAATCATTGAACAATAATTTTTATGTTATTAGGGTTATTTTCAATGAAATAGGATTTCATACTATTTTTTATCATAAAAATAATTATCCTAATATGAAAGAATATTTTCCAAATTGAATGATTTGAGAGATCATTTACAATGATTTTCTATCTATTAATGAATTTTTTGGTTTTATGTATTCCTTAAAAAGGGATATGATCTCAGAATTAAATTAAAATTATTTCTATGAATGTTTTATGTTTTTTCAGAATGATTTTCATGAATCCCATTTCTCTTCCATGGGTTATACAATCATAAATGATTATGATAGCCCACTTCATTTGATGGGTTATGATGTGATGAAATGATTGTGATACATGTCTATTTTCCACAGGATATGATATAATTGCATGATTATGATTATAATTTAATTTTATGGGTTATTATATGATGAATGTTTATGATCATGTGGAACACATATATATGATTTCATAGTGTGATGGATGGGAACTATATCTCCCTCCAATATATTTTTTAATGATTTATATCTTAAGATATATAAAATACTAGAATAGGGATTGAACTAAGTTAAGTAATATAATAATATAATGGAAGGTGAACTCGGTTCAGTAATACATGGTTAGAAAAGGAAGTGATATGACTTTAGTAACAAAGGACTATAAGGGGATGTCAAAATGGTCCAGTATATGAATTTCTCCACTATGATGGTATTGAGAATAATCCTTGACTAAAATGAAATGATTTTATAAGCTTATCCCTTTGAAAATAATTCATTTTGTTATGCCAATGTTATGATTACAATGAGCATATTCCTTAATTTACATTTGATTCTTGTCTTATGGAATAGAAATATTTAAGACAGAATTTAATATTATGAACATTTAAATAGATGGTATGCTTTTTATTTGTTATTCTCATGTTGTCAAACCCTTTTACTGCTCTTATGCTTATGTATCTACCTTTCTTAACTTTACTGAGCATGTCATCTCACCCTTTGTTGTGTTTTCATTCCTTGAATTATGAATCTATGTATTATAGTTGATATTTAAAATAAGGGATCTAGTTTTAATGATCATATTGGGAGATGAAATGGATCCTCCTTTAATCAGGGTTTATGTTTTCATGTTTAAAAATAAAATAAATTATTATGGTGCTTAGGAATTTGTTTGTGTAATGTAAAAAAATATTCTAGAAAAACAATATAATATCTATGTTTGTTGAGCTTGGTTTATTATACATGGTAAATGGAGAACCCCATTAAAACTAAACTCCTACCATGTTCTAATAAATGGGCTTCTTATGGAATGACTCTACATGTTGATGCAATTTTTTCTACTTTTTCACCAATTATCATATTACATTACTATATATAAATACTAATTATAATAAAAAAATTATCCATCAGGTGTATAGTTTCTAATAGTAAAACTATCTAATAGATATATTGACCAATGGTTATATTTGA
Source organism: Viscum album (assembly GCA_963277665.1). Lineage (NCBI taxonomy): Eukaryota > Viridiplantae > Streptophyta > Magnoliopsida > Santalales > Viscaceae > Viscum > Viscum album. The sequence goes on from OY728137.1 coordinate 741,985,145, forward strand.
AAAATGTTCATATATTAGTTGAATAACAATGATCAAATTTTCAATTATACCATACAAATACAACTTCATTCATTCAATTAATATTAATTATAATTCCACCTAATGTTATATATTCATTTATTCATATATTTATAGGTTTAATATTATTATTTTTATGATTTTTAGGGATTTTTCGTTTTGGGAGATTATTATAATAGATATAGGTTATCCAAATATTTAGTTTATAGCTATTCTGTTTTATATATTTTCTCTAGTTATAATGTCTTACAATTTCATTGGTTTTATAGATGATATATGTAAATATATATATTAATGAGATAAATATTTTTAGTTTTTATATGTTTTTTTTGTTTCTAATATTTTATAATATATAACACAAATTTGTTCTTAAAATAAATATTATTTTAAAATCCCAGTTCAGTATATTCTTTACCCATTGCGAAATTTCATTCATGAAATTTTAACTCATTATATCTATTATGAAAAGGTTAGGGTTTTTCTTACTCATTGCCTCCATTGTTTCCAACATTTCATATTTATCTTTGTGTTTTCTCCATCAAAATTTAACTATGTGAGTTTTCTTATTTCAAAGAAAATTATCATTACAAAACTAGATCTCCACAAACTGCTCCTCATAAAAATGTTTGTGTTTCGATTGTACCTATTATGGTTTCATTAAATTTTGTGGATTGGTTAATTACCTCTTCAAGAGATATAGGTGGATTATATCATGAAAATAAAATAGATTTATTTGTTGTGATAGCCATTATGCCACTTCTCATATGCGATTTGCGATTTCAAAGTTGAATATGTACCTAAAGATAACGTCCCTTAATTTCAAAACAGCATGACACTTTTCCATGTTGATGATAAAAGGAAAAAAATTCTCTAATATCAAAATCAATGTCTGTTAGATGATTTTTAACATTGGTCTTTTGGTGAATTTTAGTATAGTTTTTATATCCTTATATGGTTTGACCATTTTTCTATAATCTCTTGTACATGATTAGGACCAAGTATCTTTTTCTCACAAAAATACTCTATAAAAGTTTAAGTACTATTAAACATCCCATATAGGTATCTTTACCATTCTGTTTGAATACTTGATTGGATGTTGTTGTTGTATGATAACTCAACTAATGGTATTTGTTGATCCCATCCATCTTTAAATCCCATTAAACATGTTCTCAGCATATACTTGAGTATATCAATAGTTCATTCAGCCTTTCCATCTACTTTCATGAGATAGGAAATACTAAAGTTCAATTTAGTATTTATATCATTCTTAAGATATCTCTTGATGTTTTATGTGAACCTCAGATCATGATAAAAAATGATAGAAAGTGTTTCCCCGAGCATCCTCACAATTTTATTCTATGTATATCATAGAATTTTATTCAAAAGATAAATCTTCCCAAATATTGATGAAATGGGAAGTCTTGGTGAATTTATCCAATGTAAGCTATATTTAATTATTCCCTTTGGATGTTCATGAGATAACATTGACATTTAGAAAAGTGATGTTTTTAAATGTCTAATATGGTAAGGTTTTTACTTTCAATATCTCTTTAGGAAGTTGTCACATAGCCTTCACTTACTAACACACCAAGAACCTTTTAGTGTAGTTGGAAATATCCATTTTAATATTATACACCTAATAACGATCATGATGTTCCATGTACAATTTCGTTCTATTGAGTTGTATAATTAATGCATATTTTTTAGTATGTTAGATGGAACACATATCCTTGAATGAAATCTCATTACACCTTCTAGATCAATATTGAACATAGGAATCTTTTCATTCTTTATATCAAATATCATATTTTGTGTCAAGGGATCACTAATTTGTTCTTTATTTTCCATATCTAGTAATGATGGCTGAGTAATCATTTCGGATAGGATTGGAGATTTCACTTCGCTTATGAGTCTCATGTCAAAGTATACTATGTCACTAATCAATATATCTCTATGAATCATTAACATTTCCATAACAATATGGTATTTCGTACTAAATAAATGCGTGAATTTTTCTTCAATTTTAAGGTGGTAATGAATTTAAAATTCATTGTCATTGAGAATCTACAACCATTTCCTTTGTCTCAGGATCAATTAATTTTCATGCATAAATAAATCAAACATTTATGTTCTGTTTATATATCACATTTCTTCATATAAATAGAGTTCCTCCAAATATTTTGAGAAAAAATAACTATAGGTAACTCTAATACATATTTATGATAATTCTACATATGAGGCATTAACAGTTGAGATACATAAGTGATCACCATATAAATTTTCAAAAAAATTCACCGAATTATATTCAGATATGCATCACTATAAATAGAAAATATTTCACTGAAAGAGGGAAGACTTAATAATGTTGTAGTAACCAGTCTATTTTTCTATTGTTTAAAATAAAGTAACTCCTTTTTCAAGTTGAAATTTTCTACATTTTGTTTTAACATTGGTAGTTGATTAAAAATTAAGGAAAATCTATTCACAAAACATCAATAGTATCATATTGATCCAAAGAAACTATTAATATCGTTTAATATTTTAGTATGTGGACAGTCCTCTTTAGCATTTTTCTTGGAAGGGTAAATAGCAGGTCACTCCATGGATTCAATGTCCACAATAATTTAAATCATTATAACTATAATTTCCATTTTATGAATTTTCAAATTTCTTCTTTATCATCGGAGCATTCAATATAACCCTTAGATGATCCTCACACTCTTCATGACTTTTTCAATATATAAAAATACCATCAAAAAAATCTACATTAAAATAATAAAGGTATTACTTAATGAATTTATTAATAAAATCCATAAATATGGATATAGAATTTTTCTAGATAAATATATTACTGATAGAAACAGAATTTCCATATCTTTTTCAAAAGTCTTCTGAGTTCATTCTTTATTCCCCCATAATTAATGATATCCATTTTAGAGTTCAATATTGGAGAATAATTAAACCCCAAAACATGGTAAAATAAATCATAAATCCATTAGAGATGATATTTTTTCTTCACTTTGAACCTACTTTGTTCTCTATAATCATTTTATAGGCACACTAATCTATCTTTCAACACTACCAAGAAAACATGTTCTCCTGAAGGAGTTAAACATGTTCATATAAATCCATTTTCCAAAGTGTCATGAAGCTATTTATTTAATTCAACAAAATAGAAATTATTAATTCTATAAGGTGTCTTAGATTTTGAATTAGTGACATGTAAGACTTCAGGGGAAAACTATACCTCTCTTTCTTTGGGAGGTCTAGGTAATTATTTAGTGAATACATCCATGTATTCCTAAACTATGGGTACATTTAATTTCATTATACTTTTATTTTCTTCTCTCTCTTAACTGATCATCTCTATAAATAAATATATGGGAGGGCCCTCTAGAAAACCCATAGTTAGATATTTCTCTTGTTTGAAACTAACAATAGGTTTTCCATTCAAGACTACTGAAATTTATTTTCTCCTATAGTTGATCATATTATTAAACATTGAGATCCATTTCATCCCAAGTATAGTGTGTAATTATATAATTGGAATGACTTCATTATTTTTGATGAGATTGTACTACAGTAAGTTAATACTCATGTTTTATATATATATGATGTTAGGAAAATCCATTTATGAGTCTTGGATAATTACTCTATATCAAAACTAAAATAAATTTATTCTATATTATTTGTGATCTTGGATGAAATAATTGAATTCATAGAACTGGAATCAAATAATATTCATTATAGATTTTAGATTATAATGAGTGTACCTTCCAATACATCATTTGGAGACTCTACTTAATCCATTATGATAAGAGATTTCTATACTTTTTCCTTAGACTACAATTAGATTGATGGTGGTTTCCCCCATTATCTTCTGATTTTGAGGTTTACTTGAATAGTAACCATGATATCTATACTTGAAGTAATTTACATCGGTCTGGGCCTCAACCATATTCTATTTTTCATAAATGTTGATATATTGAAGCTTCATTTTCCCATGATAGTTCAGATCTATATTCCCATCTCTTCTATATTTGACAATTTTCCACTCCCAATAAATCAATTTCATGATTTCATTTTCTTGCATTGGTTGAACGTCGAATGTTTCAAATTCGTTATTTTACATTCATGATCCAAATTATTCAATGATTTCAGCTTCATTGATCAATTATTTTAATTCAACCTATGTGACCACTACATCTCCCAAAAGAGAATGTGGTTGAAATATATGTAAATTCATAAATCAATAAATCATTTTACATTGAGGTGAATACCCATGGAAGTGTAATTTTTTTTGGTATTCACAGAAATAAATAATCACAAATTCTCATATAAAAGAAGGAAATTAATTAAGTAGCATGATAGGTATACAATATGGATTAAGGAAAGAGAAAATTAGAGGGTATATGGGTGTTCAATTTATAAAGGACTATTATTACTGCAATGAGATAATATAAATAAGAAAAGGGAATTACATTGATAATCTGAATACAAACAAAAAACATAAAAGGAAAATGGATGTGTATATTTCCCATACATTTAAGATATTCAACCAAAATTTTAATGAATGGAACATTGTGGATTAAGGACACCATAGGGGGGACTATTGAGGGAGGAAAAATGAGTAAAACTTCTTCAAAGAGAGATTTTTAGGTAAGAATACGGATAAACTGGGTGGGAATTTATTGAAAAACACGAGGATTTGTCAAAAAATTTCCAAATATAGGTATTGGAAATCAGGGATGTTGAAAAAGAAAAACCATTAGCTTCCCCATGGTTATTATTTTAGAAACACAGTTTTCTTTTTAGACTTGGTAAAGACACTTATAGGCTGGGATAATAATTAATACCTACTAAATTGAAATATATTAGTAAAATAACATATTTGAAGTTGATTATTATGAAAAATTAATTATTTAATAATTATTACATTAATATGATGTCAAAAATCAAACCATAAATCCAGGATTGTATTATTCACTATTTTCTAAAAATAATGTATTTTTGAACATTCTCAAAAATTCACCATCACCCACTTTTTACATGATAAATTCAAATATATTATTTATTTTATCAAAAAAAATTTATGAATAAGAGAGTGTAAAAATTTAAATTTAAAAATCCTTATTTTTTGAAAAATAATCTTTTTTAAAACATGAGAATATTTATCACAGTTATAAAAACATTTTTGGACATTTTAAATTTTTTTTTTCAGTTTAATTAAAATATATGTGTTCAAAAGTTTATATGAATAAAAAATTATTATTTATAAATCCTATGTTTATTATAAAATTTTATATTTTGTCTTGGAATATACAGTTATATTTTATTTGGGTCAAAATATCAATTTATAAAATCCAACTCAGTTAACTCTATATGTTAATAAGAATAAATCCTCACAGAATGGAATTCATGGAAAGAACATTATTTATATAAATGAAATTTCACTTTAAGAAACTAATTTTTAGAGCTGTAAATGCTTTTTAAACTTGTGCACACCCTAATGGAATGACGAGAGATAGTGTTAGTTTCATTGGGTGTCTTGGATAACAATAACAGAGAGGTAATTTCCACTAACATAAACTTCCCACATTTGTTACATCGTTCAAGCTATACTTGTTGAAGCTTCACTTGGGATTCTTCATGGATAATCCCTTGTGCTATCACCTCCCTCCAATGTTCTGATAAATGGTCTCCGAATGACTTGACTCTACTAGTTGAGGTCATTATTTCAGAATTATACATCAATTATACATTACTAATACTTCTTATAAAAACAAATAATATTGGTAAAATTATCAACCATGGGCATAATATCCAATGGTAAAATTGAGATTTTTCATTTTCCACCCTCACACTAGGTGCACAAGGCATGTGCTAGCAACCATTACATTAGAATATGCTACATGGAATTACATCACGAAGAACAAATAAATTTTTTTAGTTATAGAAACTTGATACATACATTAATCATACATTATATTTTAATACAAAAAAATTCAACATATATTGTTTAATGTATATATTTATACCCTCTATCATATTCTTGTATAATCCTTATAGTAACATTCATGGAATATTATTTAAATGAAACAAAATAAGGGTGAGAACAAATTCTACTTATTGTTTAAGCATATTGAATGGAATAATATATAAATGAACAAAATCCACAAGGAAAGGTATATAATTAAGCAGACCTGCCATTTAAATTTTTGGATAACGAAAATTCAATATATAAAGGTACATTACTGAGAAAATATTCCATTTAAATAAATATATAATGAAATCAATATAGGAAGGTAAATAATAGAGTAGGAATTTCATTGAAATAATTTTAAATTGTAAAATTAATTTGGAAAGGTAAATAAATGAAAAAACATTCCAATTAATCAATTAATTGTTAATGAAATGAATCCATAGATTATTTTATAATGAAAATTTAATGGATTGTAATAACTGAATTCTAGATGAAAAAAATGTTTAAATATTTGATTCTATATTTTCTTCATACATGGATCCTTTTCCATCTATACCTTTCACAAGATGGTTTGAAACATACCAGGTGAAAAAACATACAACAAAAGATACCTAATAGATCCATTCCATGATAATAGAAAATAATTAAGGGTATTACATTGACATGTCCCCAGCCCATGAAATACATGTTAAAATATTTCCTCATATTTCAATAATCTATTTAATTCTTAAACAACGTTCCTTATAGAATATCTATATTGAGTACAGAATATGGATTTATCAGTATTTTCTCATATAAAAAATGTAATGATAAAATAGTCCCCTTTATGTAAAAATGGTATATGGTTTAGGAAATAGTCATATAAATGATACCTATTATCGATATTTAAGGGAAATTTAATGAATAATGATCATAAAAAGTGAACATTTCAGTGGAATGTTACTGAGTAGAAAAATGAATTAAGCATGTGAATGTCAATACCTTCCTTATACCTAATGATCATAAACCATTTATAAAAATATTAGGATTATATCAATACAAAATAAACCCATTACAGTAATAACATAATGTTTTTTTCAATTATGAATCTAATTACTATAAAATTATCCATAAGAACAATTTTTTTGAAAATATACTTTTCATTTTAGATTTTTTAACATCCCAGTTATTTGAAATTAAAATTTAAAAACATTTTCATTTAAAATTACATAATAACCAATCTAAGGAAGCATAAAATAAATGATGTTCATGATGATGGGTAATTTTGTACATCCCACAAAATTTAAAAGGACATTATTTTTGAAAAAAATGTTGCAAAACGTTAAATGTTCAAAAACTGATAAGAGGATTCCTTTTAAAAAAATTTTGAGGAACAAAATGGGTAAAAATTTATATTCAAAATTTATTTTTAAAAGTTTATATAAAATATTTTTAATAAATTTTTATAAAATATGTTTTGGTAAGAATACAAATTTCTATCTTAATTAAGAAATAAAGACTTAATTTATCAAAACATTTTCTGAAAAAAATTAAACACCAATGAGAGAAAAAATTTTATTATCAATTGAAAAACATAATTAACAACCGTAGGTTAATACAATTTAATATTTTATTAAATATTGATAATATAATATTTTTCATTGGAAATTCTAGAACAAACAATCTCTATGAGAATGTGTTTGTGAAATAACCCCTAAAATGATTATAATGTTAAAGTGAGAATTAATCATTGAATCGATTATGTTTATCCAATATACATCAGCATTAGATAAATAGAAACCCAAAAATAGATATTCAGAATTCATTATACCCATAATAATACAATATCAATGTCAATTAAGAAGTGATATATCATAATAAAAATAAATTGAGTTTAAAAATTTTGTTATCACTTAGTATCATTATGTTCAAATCCCCTAAGAAAGAATTATTAAAACCGAAACATTAGATAACAAAGATAAGGAAATATTAATTATATTACATGTTAAAGGGGTAGTACATAAAACATATAGATGTTATTATGTCAACAACATTACAATATGCATCAATAAAATAAAATTGTGGCGAAATCAATTAAATTTTCATTCCTTTTAGTAGAATAAGATTATACCTCTAGTATAGTGATTTTAAACATCTTATTAAATTATTCCTAAAACACAAAGTATTTAAAAATAAATATATTATTATTTTATAACATCTTATCTCACCTTCATAAATAAGAAGTCTATATTTTCAATGTTTGGGGTCTGAATTTCATTATATTCCCATGCGTGTTTTGTTATGAAAGATACAATTAATGAAAATATTACATAGTTATATCATATCAAGAAAAATAATCATGACATAAATATAATACTGTTATATCAATTTAACCTTAAAACCCAATCATTAATGTAGGTAATGAATACTAAAGTATGTTACGATCATAGAGATTGTAGGTCGTACATACGCATGGGTAACGTTTCTATATTCAACGTTAATTATGGAAAAGAGTCATGTTATATATTGAATTTTCAGAATGATAATTATATAATATTCACCATAATTTATACTTATATATTTCATAATTTTTTGGGAGATGAAAGGAGTGTTACAATGCTTCGTAGAGAGGTAGTTCACACAGACATGAATGATGTTATCATATTTACGTTAGTGAAAAGAAATGAAATAAAAATTTATATATTATCAAAATATATTTATAAATAATTAATTTTTATAATATATATTATTTATATTACATATAATCTTAAAATTAATCTTTATCACCTTTCATGTGAAGATTTAGTTATATATGAATCGTATCACTTCTCGGGGTGGTAGTCTGTCGCACACACAATCAATATTAACACATCCTTTAAGGAATGAAATTTTATAAATATATATATATTATACAATAACTCAAAATGTATAAGTATTTTTTAAATATATTTATAATTATTTCTATCCAGCATCAATCCCAAACTAAATAGGTGAAAATGTAAAAACAAACGACATCCGTTTGCGAGGCATTAGTATTCCATACAGACAAATAACAATTTCATAGCCCATTTCATAGATGATGTTGTGGTTGTGGGTCATATGATTATCCTAAAAACATATAAGTATATGGAATACAATATAGTTATTATATCATTTTTATTTTATAATAATTTAAGGAGGTAGAGAAGGAAAAAAATGACGATGATTGTTGTAGAATGTTACTTTTCCTTCGAGTATCCTACTTATGTTTGCACTAACTCCTTATAATTATGGATTTATTAAAAAAGAAGGCTCAAAGGATTAGTTTATTATTTTTTATATTTTATTTTTTTCAGTTATTTTAATTAAATAATGTTTTTTAAAGTCAAGAAGTGGGGGTGAGAGTGTGTGACTTTTTACATTGGAGAGAGGACACTTTAGGTATATTTGAATCTAAATGAGTAATCTCATGTTATCTATATGTGACAAAGAAAAAAATTGGACCATTAATATACCATAGAGTTTTAATGGATGAATGTTTTCCCTAAAACAGTTTTTTGACATGTGTTTATGTAAAATTTACCCTTATTATTTTAGTTCAACCCCTAAAATATCCATTTTTATCTTAACTAGAGAAAATATTTTTTAATGTCTTTAGTAATAATTTTGTTAAAAATTTATTTTTACACTATTATACAATATAAATTATTCTTATTTAAAATATAAAATTCATTTTTTAAGATTAAATACATAGATGTTGAAATTTTTAATTTAAAATTATTCCCAAAAACGGGATAATAAAGATGATTTTTAAAGATAAATATTGTAAAGTATTTGAAATTTTTTATACAAATTCAATATAAAAAGATTAAAATTATCTAAATTGAATTAATAGATTTTTAATTTTTATATTTTTTCTTTAAAACTGATTATAATATAGTTTTAAAATATAAATTATTTATATAGAATTGGTTTTTTCAATTAAAATACAATATGATTCCACTATTCATAAAAAATTTAACTTCTCATAAAAATACTAGAAATTAACCATCAGATAAATTTGTTTTCCCAATTTCAAAAATGATGTTCATTTTTGAAAAAAAAAATTTATAATGGTTTTAAAAATTTATTTTTTAATAATATTCACTAAGGGCGATTAAACCCTTTTTTGGAAAAATATACTTTATTATATAAAACATTTATTTTTCTTTTAAATGATTCATATTTCATTTATAATAAATAACTATAAAAATATTTAATATTTTAATCTTTTCAATTATAGTTAATACTATAGATATACTCTATACAAATGGTTAGGATATAAAAATCATTTTAATGAAAATATTAACAAGACATTATTGTTCTGAAAAAACTCATTATTTTGTGTAATGCAAGATATCAAAGAAATATGTTTTTATGTGCATCATGTGCTATCAATGAAATTGAATTTAAAATAATATAAATATATTTTAATTTAATGTTGTTTTATATTCTATTTTACACTTGTCATTGTGTGTCATATATGCTATCAAATGTAATTTCATTCAGATTGAATTTTTGGGGTGTTACATTCTCCCCAACATAAATAAATTATATCCTCACAATTTAAACGTGATATCAATATTCCAAGGTATGAAATTTTGATACATAATTTTTGAAAACCCAAAAATTATATTATTTTATAAAAAAAAATTAATACGAGTGGGAAATATATATGAAGGACATCTTTAATAATAACTAATTTGGTTTATAATTAAGATAATGATGATTGAAAGTGGGGATACATACATGGAGTAAAAGTATAATTTTTTATATATATTGATTTAGTTCACTTTTTAACTCCAATTTAATGATGAATGGATTGTTAATGGAGTCGAAAAGATAAATCTTTAAAGATTTGGAAGACTATATTATTCATCAGATATGAATGTAATTGGGTAATTTTTTTATTTTATTTATATATCATGATCCTACAGTTGTGGAATTGTTTTTCTATTTGTGAATATAATGAAATAAACATACATGATACATTTCATTAAACACTATTCCACCCCTTGATTGTGCTTCAGTCTCTTACTCAATGAAATGAATATCGATAATTGATGTTTTCTTACAATAGTAAAAAAAATTCAGATATAATAATACAATTATACATAAAGGGTATTGTGTCTTGTTGATAATCTAACATAGATTTTGACATTTATCCTTCATTGAAATTTATAAATATATTCAGTATACTATTATTTAGATTAATTAGAAAGCAGATAAACATAAAAGAAGAAAAACAATTTTTATTGTGGATCGAGGCACAAAGATCACTCTGAACACTCCCCCAACGCCCTCTCTATGAGAACTGTTATTTTCACTAGTATAATTTTTTTATTATAAGATCATTAAGACTACATGAATGTAGTTGAAAATATTAAAATATGGACTCTGAAAGTTATTAATATTCTTCTATATAGAATCCAAAATCCACAGCTTAGTCTGAGAACCAGATTCTCTACCATGACTGTGTATGAGCAGCCAAAACTCCAATAAATAAAAAGATTTTTATTTTATTAACTAAAATAGTCTTGTTCAATGTTTTTTAAGAAACAGAGGAGATATTGTAAATATTATTCAATGATTTATTTCTTAAGTAAACAATAATATCAAATAGATTTTGGTTTTGAATTATTATAAATAATATAGAAATAGATAAATTACAACAATAGTATTTACTTAGCAGTTTTTACAGCATGAGATGGAAACACATGTGTCTCCAAAGGGCATTTCATTATAAAAAACAGAGACATTTTATATGTTATTTCATTTCAATAGATTTGTTCCTAAATATATATTTCACATATTTGAAACAAAAAATTTAAAAAACTCTTTCTATTTATAAAGATAAACATTGACTTTATTCACTTGAATAGATAAAGGAAAATCCATTGATAAATCATAATCCTATTAATTCATATAATTCAATGGGGATTTAAATTCCCTTCTATTAAAGATGAACATTTATATCAGTAGTAAAATAACATTGAAGATATATTGATGTGATTTGAGACCATTACAAGTATCACATAAAAAATCCATAAAATAAAATCATCATTATTTAATTATAATATTAAGGGTTCCTGTATGGGATTAAAAAACACCAAAATAATGGTTCACAATGTATGTTTTTCAAAAAAAGTAGGGTCAAAGATATAGGTCTGGATAAGAAAATAAGGTTGATGAGCCATATGTTTATTCTTTTAAACATAGGGTTTCTTCCAAATGTAATGTTGTTGATCCATTCATTTCCAATATCATAGGGTAAATTATCTATACAATTTCCTCAAATGATTTGGTTTCCAATAATTACGTTACAATTATAAACATAGGTTATGAAGAGTGTTTCCAGAATAAATTCAAACACATTCATAATAAATCAACAAATTTATTAACACACAAATAAGATAGACTTCCCAAAAAAATTCCTCAAAATAAAAAAATGTAACTTCATTGTAAAACAACCAAGGGTAATTGTGAGAACCCAAATTAAGAAGATTCATAGTGTATTTTAGAGACAATCAATTATTTTGAATCTCCCTTTTTTGATACAAAAACCCATAACATAACTTATAGAAAACAAATGGATTATAATGAAAAATGAAATAATGTCCTTATAAGGATACATAACCGATTATAGATTGCAGCTAAAATTTATTTACATAGTAAACAAAAAAAAATTCCATTACATAAATTCATTATAGAATCAAGACTATTGGGTTTTCCCAATATTCACCCAATTTTTATTATATAAAAACGGAAGTAGTTCAAAATTTAGTAAAACACATTCAATATAATATGTATATTAAAATAAATTCTTATAATATACTAAAATGAAATAGATATGGATTCTTCCATTTGAAAAAGAAAAATATTATCAACTGTCTGATCCAAATATAATATGAAAATTCATTTGATTAATATTTTTTAGGATTATAATAATCAATTTGATGTGATAATTCATAAAAGCTAGACACTATTAATGTGAGATTATTGGTTTAGAAGAAGTTAAATATGTTGTTGAATCTTAATGAGATAAAATAAATACCTTCAACACTTCAATATTTCCTCTAAAACTATTAGTAATATCTCCGGCCACCTATTTCATGAAAATTTAGAAATCTTGAAAATTAGTTATACATTCAGCTAAATTCACTTTAAGAAACTCATGAATAGTTTCTTAAGATTGAATACATTTTGAGAGAATATAACCAAAAGGATTAAGAATCTGTCGAATAACAGTAGGGTATTTTAATCATCAAAAAATCATAATATATGAAAGGATAATCTTTCATTAATAAAATATTTTTATGATTTGTCCCTTTGGAATCTATGACCTTACCAGGTGGAATTATTCTATAGGTGATGCGTTAATGATTTGTTCTGCTCAGTTTTCATTCATCTATTCACCTTATCATTGAAATTTAATTTTATATGAAGGTTGAAGGCTAATATTATAGGGTTTTGAGGGTAAGATAATAGTTATGGACGTTGAAAGGGTACAAATACATAGGATAATTGTGAAAGAGATATGGGGGTTTTCTGATATTTTTGGTAACAACGATTTTATTTTCATGAGACAAATATCAAATGTAATCATTATTTTATTATTTAAAATATGTTCTTGATCATAAACAAATAATACATTTATTTTAAAAAATAAAAAAATAACCACTGAATCAAAAAAAATTAATAAAAATAACCCATAATTAAATAAAATTATTAATAAAATTTTATTTAAAATTAAATATCCATAACTCCACCTTAATAAAATAAAATATTGTTATGGGAAGTTCTCTATTAAAAATAACAGCATGTTCATATTTATTATTTTAAAATTATAAAGAGTTATCCTTTTTAAAAACAAGATCTCTTACAAAAAATGTTATATATCAATATTCGTGGTTATTTAGTGGATTAATGTATTCTTAAAAATAATTATTATGCATTTATTATCTCATCAAATAGGTATATTATTAAAATTTTGGTTAATGTCCAGTAAGTTGTATAACATCGTCCTCAACACAACTGTATAACAACTGCCAAAAAATATATATTTTGCCTCATCATTTGTCTAAAAAGTAAATGTTTATTTTTAATTGACTATAAAACTATGGATTTTCCTAAGAAGTAATAGGTTACTAATATCATTTTCCTAGAAAGTCTACTTTCTACAGAATCATAATCTAAATTTGAAATTAAATTAAAATCAAAATAATTTAGATAATGTAGTGATTGAAAAATAGATCCTTTTAATTATTTAAAAATCCTTTTCATAGCTATAATATGAGATTCTTGGTTTTTAATTAACTCTAGAACATAGAAAAATAGAAAAAAATATATATGATCTAGTTTCAGAATGATATTACATATTACCAATCATACCTCTATATTACTAATTGTTAACTATTTTTCTAGCTTCATGCAAACCATGGTTTGCATTAATACACATCATAGTTATATAATTCTTTATTTTTTCAAGTCGAAACTTTTCAATAAATCTATAATATAATTACACTAATTTAATTCATTTCTACAATATTTATGTTATTATTTATATCCAATAATGAAATTTTACTCTCCCATCATTCCCATTTCAAATTATTTTTTGCATAATATTTGAAAATTCAATACTTTGTTTTTTTATTTTTTAAACAAAAAATAACATCACTTACATAATATACAATTATTTTTTTATAGATTCATCCATGAAATATAAAAGGAGGATATATTCCTTTATCATATTCATTTCCATTTCAGGAATATTCTAATTTCTTCTTTCAACAATTCCACCATATTCAGGGGTTATAGGTGCAATGATGGTGTGATTAATACCATAGTCTTATAAAAAATAGTTAATTTCATGATTCAAAAATTATCCACCATGATCACTTCATAATGAAATTATTTTATATCCTTTTTAATTTTGAAAAACAAAATATTAGTTTTAAAAGATGATGAATCTTAACTTTTATGTTTTATAAAACAAACCCATGATAATCATGATAAATCAAAAATGAAAACATAAACATATAACATGAAATCCAAACATAATACTCTTGATGGTCCAAAAATATCCATGTAGATAAGTTCAAGTGGTTTGGATATAGAAAATTCGATAATAGATTTCAATTATTACTTGTGATTCATTCAAATTAGGAATTAATCATAGAATCTATCATTATCAAATTTAATAGTACACAAATCAGAGACAATTTGTTTCATAGAAAATTTTTATAAAGTAAATATATTACAATTTTGATACCTCATATGATAAATCCATGATTTATTTTCCACAGTATTTTGAATGTTCAATTCTTGTTTTTAAAAGTAATCAAAATACATGGTATGAACATTTTCATTTTTGGGTTCCCGAAATTTAGGTAATTTATCATTAAATAATGAGAAAGAACTATAATGAAAATAAAAACAAAAAACATCATCACATAGTTGACAAATAATAATCATTGTTTTCTTCATACCATGAATATAGAACACTTTATTATTGAAACTGATTTTTGATCTCATACTTATACAACTCTAACGTTATTCCATTTGGAATTGTTTCTAAAGAATAAAAAACCTCCATCCATTTTTGTTTTTGTGTGAAATTTTGAAGAGTCTCAAATCATGTATATTGATTAGCCATTATACTATACCATGTTGAATTTTTTTCAATAACCTTTTTTCTGAAAAAAAATATAAATAATAGAGTCTTTTTTGTACCCATATTTTTTTTGGTCTAGCTGTGTCAACAACTAGAGATTCGAGAATCCGTATTTTCTTAGATTTTCCAAAATAATTACTATATAAATTTGAAATTTATCTAGAAATAAATATTTTTTCAATTATAATAATTTAAAGATTACTTTATCTTTAGTTATTAGTATGTTGTTCTTTAATTCCATTGTAGAAATAGTTATCATAATTAGGTCAAGGTACTAAAAATTTCTTATATAACTATGATTTTTACACTATTTCATATTCCATTATTATCTATTTAATAAGTCATTTCCCTAAAATATCATTTGGATATTTGTCCCCATTAGTTGTTATACTGGACTCAATCTTGAATGATTCTACTTCATCTATTAATTATTATTTTTTTTTATTCATGAACAACATAGTTTGAAAAATATTTTATAAATATATCATTTAATTCCTAATGTTGTTTTAGAAAAACATCATTTTAACATAAAATAGCATTGTGAATATTGTTTTAGAGATTTTTTCTTTTCTACTAATGATTCATAATATTATTCAAGAATTGAGTAGTAAAAAGTTATTTTTTTATTAGAGAGTGTTTTATTTTCAGAAGCAAAAGAATAATGAGATTCTACCCCCATCATCTTCCCCATCTATAAATCACATTTTTTATTTCATATTATTTACCTACATTTATGAGTCAAATATGAAAGAACATTTGGAGTCATCAGATTTAATCCAAGTATCATTTGTAACTGTCATTCATTTTTATCTCATTTTATATTAAATATACCTATTCATTCTATTCAATAATTCTTTTTTATTTTTTCAATTAAGGGAAATATTATCCATTATATCCCATCAGTTTACATTCATAGAATAAAATAACTTTTGACCCTTTTCATGTTTCTTAAATGCGTCCCTAAAGACACTTCTTTTATACTATATTTTTATAATAATTCTAAGTAGTTTACCTTTTTCCAATTCAAAGTCTGAATACTCAGAATCAATTGAGATTTTGACATTTTATATTAGTCTTTTTTTAGGCTTCTGATATGTAACACTATAGGTAAAATTTTCTTTCCCATTTATTGTTTTTTATATTCATATTTAATATTATTTATACATCATCAAGGTTCTAATTAGTTCATTCATTTCTATATCATGGATTGATTTTGATTGTCTTAAATCTACATATATTCCTATCTATTTGGTGGGTAGTACTATGATTATATTCAGTTCATGATTTGAGTGTATAATTTTAGTTACTAAGTAAGAAAATATATTGAATATTTATATCAATATCTCCTTAAAATGTGTGATGTTTTCTCCATCATACATTTTGAAGGTGTTAAGAATAATCTTTATAGTAGAATTCATAATTTTCTAATATTATCATTTCATTCATAGAAATCATCAATAATTTTCACCCATTTATTAAATTTTAGGACATCAATATACTAGAATAAATTTATATGATCCAATTCCACATATAATGACATTCGTACATTTTGACTTAATACATACAAAACATCTTTGGTAGCATCCCATGTTTCTTATTTTTCTGCGATTGCACAAGGATTGAAAATTTTCATGGTACACATTATATACAATACTTATTTCGATAGATATTCATTAAAGATTCACAAAATGCATAATTATCACCATTATATTAAGTATATCAGACAAGAAACGTAATTTTCTTAGATATGTCCATGATGTTTTTTGAATAGACCATGGGAATTGATCTTTACAGATCGTATATAAATTTCAGAAAATAAATACCATTGATACTGATTTCTAGGTTGGAATAATACAATGATATATATGAGTGGGGTGAATTTTGTATATTTAATAATCTTAGATAGTTTCTAGATTTTACTATTAATTTCTATTTATTCCGATATGAAATGTTATATTATTTATATAAGTTTAGGAGTGGATAAATTGTGGAAAATAAGAAATCATTTTTTGTAGTGGTTCGGCACACAAAGAGTTTGATTTGATTTAATAAATAGAGTCATTCTCAAATCTGCAGCAACAAGTGACATAATATGGATTTTAATCTTCAATAATGAATGTCTTCATTAAATAAAACTTAAATGAGATATTGGTTTCAAATTATCATCAATAAAATAGAAATATTTAAATAACAGTAGTAGTAGTTACTCATCAGTTTTTACATCATTATATTGAAACATGTATTCCTCCAAAGTATGGTTGTTCTTAAAAATATATAATTCCAATATTTTTTATTTTCATTATTTTTTTATTTAAAATTTTATTTAACATCTTCGATATAGATAATGAATATACTCCCTCTATTTATAATGGGTAACATTGATTTTTTTATTGAATAGATCAAAGAATATATCTGGAAAATTAATATTCATTTGAATTCAAGTTATCCAAGGAAGTTGTAAAATTCTTTAGAGACAACAATGACTCATTCATTTGAATAAAATTATTTTTAATCAATTATAGAATATCTTGAAGTATATATTTTTATCCACTATGATCATTTCACAAATCTAGTAAAATATCCCAAAATTAAAAACTTCTTCATTCAATAGTGTGACAAATGGTTCCTCCATGTGATGAAAAAACACTGAAAGTAGGTTTGTCAATGTATATTTTTAAAAATTAGTGATGATTATATAGGGATGGTTACATAAGTACAGTTAGTACTCCATATGTTTATTCCATTAAATCTAGTTTTTCTTACAAATATAAGGTTAGTCTTCCAAAATTTTATAACATTGTTAGAAAATGACCCATACATTTTCATAAAAATTTAGTTTTTTCAAACCATACATTACACTTATAAATATAGGATATGTAAACTATTTCTAGAATACATTAAAAAACAATAAAAATAAAAATAATATTATAAAATACAATAAAAGTAAACATACAAAGAAATATATTCCTAAAAATTAATTAAAGTATTATCATTATTAAAACTAAAAGGGAATTTTTTTGTGCATCAATATAAATAATAATCAAATAGTATTTATGAGATAATAAATTTCAAAAAAAAAATTACTTTTAACAGATTAAAGATCCATGAAAGAGTCAAATGTCTTTCCACCATTCTCAAACTTTTTTTTGAAACTAATATGAATATTAAAATATATCAAAAATAATTATCTCTAAAATCCAAAAATAACCCTATTGGGTCAACATTAATATTTATTCGTCAATTCTTTTAACTAATGGCATATTTACCAGGACATCACATAGGCCAATTGAAAGATCTAAATGATTATATCCTTTGGTCATAGGTTCAAGTGTCATGGACACTTCGAACATAATTTGTATTCACCCAACATACTAGGGTTCTTTTTTCTAAACTATATATATATATTTCCAATAATGTCCCCAAAAAATATGATTGGTATCGATGAAATAAAAGTAATTTTTATATTACATTTTTAATAGGGGTTTAAACCTAATATTTTTTACAATGTCTAATATTCTTATTTGACTCATCTTGCAATGTCATTAATGAATATTTCAACACTAAAAGATATATACACATTCAAACATATGTCAACAAAATATAAAGATATTATTACTCAAATAAATTTTCCAGTATATTATATACATTGTTGAAATTTATGAAAGATTCCTTTTACCACATTAGACTCTTAACACATAAAACCTAAAAATATGTGTTTTTGTCTTCAAAATTATGATAAATCATAATATAGTTAATATATGACCGTATACCTAAGTCATATGTTATTTAATACACAAATTAATCTAATATTTTACCCAATAATTAGATGATTCATGATTCTTAAAGACAAAACACCCTTGGTAAAATGATTCTGCAACCAAATTCTTGAATAAAAATTCAAAAAAACATAATTAATTTTCTTTTAACATAGTAATTTCATGTTATAGGCATAAAACTAGGTCCATAATTTTAAATATCTATTCAAATTCTTCATAATTGGTTTTAATGTAAATGTTAATTATCATATGAGTAACCCCTTGGTGTGTCAAATCATATATGTAGTATTACCTATTTTTGTGTGCTAAGTTTAAATCGAGTCATTCCAAAAAAATTCATTTCATATTTTTTACCCCCAGGTAAATCATTTATACAACCATGTGATCATTTAGTATCCATACAGAGATTAACTATGTTTACAAACCACACCATATGTACATTACAAATATATTGAAATATTTTTCTATACTAATAATCAATGTCTATTAGAGGGTTATGTTCACTAATATATGTTTTCCTAAATCTAGTTCCCATGGTTAGTACTTAACATATTATAATACCAAACTTTTCAACCCCAAACTTAGTATCATAGAGTCAGTGTCATCTGTAATTAAATTGGAATATTATATGTGGAATCTCATCCCAAATGACTGATCAATGTAGTAATCTTAATAATATATATAGATATATGAATTGTAAATTAGATTTCAATACAAGAATATAGTGATAATATATTTTATAATTACTTTGCAATATTCAAAATATTCATGAATAACATTCATAGTAACCATGATTGAATACTGGGGAAAAAGAAAAATATTATTTGGAGCTCAAATTGCAGAGTATGTGATAAGTACAATAGGAAGAATAATGAATCAATGAGAATATTCAACATGGAAAGGTAAATATCTCGTCATACGTTCCATTTAAATTATTGGATGTAAAAAAGTTAATATAGAAACATAAATTACTAGGAACACATTGTCTTTATATAACTTGAAAAGTAATAATAAATATGAGAATGTAAATAACTGAACGCACATTACATTTAAATAATTTTGTAAAGAAAAATAATGAAATTATATGGATATATATACCCGGAGATAATTTCATAGGAAATATCTACCAGATAGTAATAATTGAATTGTGAATAATGGAATCACATAAATATTGGACACTATGTTTCCCTAGTAAACAGATCCTTTACTATCAATACATTTCACAAGAGAATTTAAAACATACTATGTAAAAACCTATTTTACTATGGTTAACTAATTTATTCATTCGATGTGGCTACTAATGCACCGATGGGATATGATTAACTGGTACCAAACTTGTGTAATACCTATCAAAATTATTCATCATATATCAAATACTTTATTTAATTAATAAATAATATTCTCAATCAAATATCATTATTTATTAATGAATAAATATTTATCATTATTTCTCCAAATAATTAATCTTCTTTAAAAGTAAACACAAAATGTAAAAAAGGTTTACATTTTAAGAAATAATATTATCATTAATAAATAATAACGATTTTTTTTGTGAATTTAATGTCTAAAGATCATTGTATAGTGAACAATTCAAATGAAAATTATTGACAATCAAAATGAATTAGGGATGTGAATGTCAACTGATTCCCAATATATAATTATAATAAACCATCGACAAAAGAAAATTATGATTGTATCAATAAAATGTATAACCATGGGTGAAATAAAATGGTTACTTCATATAGATGAATATAATTAACTGTAAAATTTTGTTAAAGTCATTATTGAGGAAAAAATACTTATAATTTTGGAAATAAATAAATGTACCAATTTATTGAAAAAAAATTAAAAAAACATTTTATTTCAAAAGTACCTCGAAATGTTTTATTGGAAGCATCAAAAATAATTTTCATGATGGTGGGTAATTTCATAAAATCCATGAATTTTAAAAAAATGAAATTCCTTTTTTAAAATTGTTACATAAGTGGCTTGTTTGAAATAAAAATATACAAATCCTTTATGAATTTTTTTTAGAAAGAAAAAATGGGTAAAAATATGCTTTAATGAATTATTCTAAAAATTATAAATAAAAAAACTAGAATGTGTTTTTATAAAACTGATTTCTAACGGTATAGAGATATGAAGTCAGAATTTAAAAAACATTTTCTCAAAACATTTTACTTGAAATGGGTCAAAACATGGAATTACCACTTGTGAAAAATCATGAATAACTAGAGAATAATAAAATTAAATAGTTTATTAATAAATTATCATTTAATTTCCTTTAATTTAAATTCATTAATAACAAATTCACGAATAAAATGAGATCGTGAAATAACACTAAATATGATTACAATATTCGTCTGAAATTAATCAAGAAATAATTAATGTGTAGCATCTATAAATGCATATAAAACAAGTGTAAATACAACCATAGGAATAAAAAATTCAATATACACATAATTATAGAATATGAATAAAAATTATGAAGTAATATAACTAAATGAAAAGAAATTGTGTTTTGATTTTTCTTTACGACTTAATTAAATTAATCTCAAATCCATTTTGCAAAAAATATTAAATTTAACTTTTATGATACACTGAATAATTAATTAATCAATATTTTTCATGTCAAATTGGTATTATATACACCATATAAATGTAATTAGGTGAATAAGATAACAATATGCTTCAATAAAATGAAATTGGGTTGAAATCCATTACCTTAGGCTTCTTTTTTTGAATGTGGTTGAACTTATATATACATAATTTTGATATGTTTTAACATATTATAGAACCTTATTCCAATATATAATATCATATATGTCACTATTATAAAATCTTATCACCCATTCATACATTATCATTCTTTGTTTTCATTTTTCAGGTGTTAATTGTCATGTTTTCTCATGTAGGATTTGTTATGAATGTTTTAATTATTAACCATATTATATTGTCAAATCATCCCCAAATTAGATGTAATGACCAAAATATCATATATGAATATAAATTGTACATTTTAAACCAATAATTAATGGTGTTTATTTAAAATAGAGTACATTGTTATCATGGATGTGGTTGTCTATACATACGCTTGAGCAACATTTCTATTTTCACTCATCATTATAGAAAGGATGTGTAACAACCCAAACTGATATAAGTCTCCCATCCGACTAATTTAAATGATTTATTATTTATTATGGTTATATAAATCATATGAATTTATTTTTTCTTATTATATCCTATTTAAATGGATTTTAAGAATCATTATATTTGATAATATACCCATTGAACAATGATCACATTATTAGTATAATTTTTTTGTTTTAACAAATAATATTTACATGTACAAAATAAATGATGGCCTAAACCATTAGGATTGTACCCTATGAGGCACATTTGTTAGAGATTCCTGAGAGATAGAATATCAAGTCTTTACCATTGTCAAGACCAATTTGGGATCCAACAACTTAAGCATGAGTAATATTGTTAATGGGAGAAGTTCAAAATCATCAAGATCATGGACCCAACCACGTGTGTCGAACCACACCATGAATCTCTCACTATCACACATATTACTCTTAGGGAGTTCTCTTGTTTATTAATGGGATACATATATCCAGACATTAATAATATGAAAATTTATACTATATTTTTTCAATAAAATAATGTTCATATTTTTTCTTATCCTTAAATTACTAATGATTTGTATTTTCATACAATATAACACAAATGGAATGTTTAATTATTACTAAATTTAAATTCATAAATTAATTTTAATGATTTAATTACTTTTTTTTAATAAATAATATTTTAGTAAAAAAATTATTAAATAATTATAAATAAAATAAAAATCATCACATAATATTTATGATGTCAATTTTAATTTTTATAATGATTGAAAAATATTTATTTCAAAAAAACCCATCATTACTCAATAAATTTATTTTATTTTTTAAAGAATTAGAAAAGTACATATTTAGAAAATTATTTTCCGAAAATTAATATTATTTTTTCACTCAGAATATCTAAAATATCCAAGAGTGAATTTATCATAGTTTCTCAAGATAGTCGAATTTTTAGGAAATCATTAAATACTTTATAAATATACGGTGTATATTATGAAAACATAGTGACCCAAAAGTGATTAATGAAATACTATATATGGTATCCATGATAAAATAAAATTTTTCCCATTTAAATAATGGGATTTTATTTTTATTTAATTAATTTTATAAAGCCTTTATGAATAATCTAGTACCATTAATATATTTTATGGTTTTAAAATCATTTCATTGAGTGTAGGAGTCACCTCCATATCAACACGGGTATTATTTTAATAATCTAAGACCATTGCATTATAAAAATTTTAAAACCACTTCTATATTGAAGAAACCATGGGATAACCCTTGCGGATCATTGTGGTTTTGGTTATTTTATTATATATAGTCTAAAACCTATGTTCGTGAAATAATTTCAAATGTATCAGACTAGATCTACCATTTATCATCACTCTGAATCCTTTTATAAAATCCTTACTTTGACATCCCCTCTCTATAACCCTCTCAAGGTACCACCGATCACTAAATAAGATTCTCTAAATCATTTGGAATCACACACTCAATTAAGGGATCCTAATCTTCACTCCATTAATGAAGTGTTGTTATTATCTCACACCTTCTATTTCCAAATCAAAATTTCATAATATATAATTCCACATCCCTATTAGTTCCCATTTTGTTTTTAAATTATTAGGGATTCTTTTCGATATCATCAACCCATTTTATAAATCTTTTTGTGATGTTTTTGGGCTTATGAGATTTCACTGTGATTTTCAATGCCAGAATAATAGTGTAGTTAATACCATGAACATTTCCTATCAAATTTGTTCACCTTTTTACACTTAAACTTATTTTACATAGAACAGAAATTATTTATTCCACTCTTTGATGGTTCAATGAAATATTATTATTAATGGATTGGTTTTGTATGATCTAGGTTGAAAACATAAGAATGAGAATTAAATAAATGTGAAGGGTGTGACCAAAAAAATATATAACTCCCATAAATTGGTTGTTTCTTAGCCTCACGAGACATAATGTTGGAATAGAGAGTGATCCTAGTTCTTTCATAGGACATTTTTCATCATGATGTCTTTGTAGTTATCCTTGGAAAACGATTATGAGATAGTGTTTTCATTTGTTCGCACATTTTACATCTCACCATTATGATTATCATGATTCATCACATCTCATTGTCCATGTTTATGATTCCAACTCATTTTATACCCCATTGATATTCCTATTGTCTAAAGTGTACAATTCCCTTTATTTTATGCCATGTTAATTCTCATACTAGGCATTATATCTCACCCGTTTCTTATATATGTCCCCATGTTATCCTATGATGTTTTGAGATTGATAATTTTATGGTTGTTTTCAATAAATATGAAATTATTCCTATTTTAATTTTTTTTAATGTTCCTAACTCCCAAATACACTATAATTGTCAATCTTCTGGGTTATATTCAGTATAATCATATGTAACAAATCATTTATTAAGGTGTAATAATGTGAAGGGTGTTTGTAGATGGTATAAAAGAAATGGTTTTGTTATTTTTTTGATTTGGATTAGAAAATAATAGGTAAATCTTTAGAGATTAGACTATGTATATGAAAAAAATAACTAAATTTTTAATGTTTAAAATAAATGGTTTATCAGCAAAAAATATCCCCATCTGGATTCTATAAGTGGATGTGGCTCTATCATAGATGTATATAGGGGAAGAACCCGAAAACACTATGTTGATCTTAAATCGACTCAGAACTAGTGCATGAAAATAGGCCATACTACACACATAGTTTGACACTAGAGGGTGATATTGTTTTTTAATTAAAAATCTCATTAAAAATCATTTTTATAAGAATAAAAAAATACATATTAGATTTTATGTTATGAAATAGATCATGGATACCATATATTGACGCCTAGAAATTAATATATCCTGTAAATAATTTCAATTTATTTATTATACATTTAATTCCATTATAATCCCCTTTTAGGTTTAATAATTCAATGATTTTCATCCTCAATTTTCATTTTATTCTAGATGATGACTAGAAATAGAAGTAATCTGGTAATAACCAATTGTAAGGGGTTGTTTGGTGACTTCTCTAATGAGATACCAAGCCTAATGGGAGTTTTAATATTGAACATTGTGATGATAGTATCCCAACTAACGTTGTTCCCAAATAGAGAACTAGATCCAAAGGATAGTGCAAATCCTAATAAAAAAGAATAATATGTGATATAGGCCTCTATACAGAAAGGTTTCAAAATTTTAATGGATACTCAAAACCATTAATCAAGGAACAATAGACTATCCCCACTTAGAGTACATTCTCCATCCTTGAATTTTTTTATTAAGAGAAGGTTTACTAGAATTCTATTATATAGAGGGATGCTATTATCAGTGGAGTAAATTAATCAAAAATAAGATTCCCGAGGAAGTGATTTATGTAATGGGGGGGAAGGGATTTTAGGAATTTTTATAAAATAATGATTTTTCTCACACTCTCTGACACATATTGAAATGTTGGTTCATTTATCACCCGAAAAAAGATATAGAATCTATAAGTTCATAATAATATAACATCATAGGTCATTCATGATTCATCTCATAATTTTTTGTTACCCCCAAAGGCATGTTTGACTGCTTATTTAGTGGGAGAAAACCTAATCTACAAAAATCCTCAGAGATATGATACATTGATAGTTATGGGAGAATTGTATAATGTGTCCTCAAATTCAAAATATATTTCAGTGAATCTAAAGTGTATCATGGGGATTATAATAATATAAGGGATTTTAATTCTATAAGTCATATGGATAAATATAATGGTGCAATTAAATTTCAACACCACACTTGTCGAAGGTGTTGAAAAAAGCACCCCACAAATGGCCTAAGGGGGTGAGAAAATGATTTAGGTGTGGGAAGGTAGGGCAGATAGCAATAGGTTCTGATAATCTAATCCCACTAATGGTATGGAGGAATGGAATGATTTAGTCAATACTCAGTGCATTGTTCATTGCGTAAACTTCATGTAATGATGACACTTTTAAAACCAATCCATTAAGACAAGGGTTTTTAAATACAACCATTTAACATTAAGGTTGCAAGGGTGGTATTTTTCCATCATAACAACTAAGGGGGATCCTGAAAAAAAAGTTGTGTAAGATATTCTAATAATTTATTCAAGAATATAAATATTAATTTTTGGCAATAGTTTTATGTATTACATCATATCACGAATGTTTAGTTGAACTATTGAAATACTACCACAAGTTATTCAAGTAGAATTAAAGTTGAAAATTAAAAATAGATAAATTATTTCATGATGAATATATAACTCCTCCCCTATAATAATATATTGAATGAACACCCCATTAATATATTTCATACATACTTGGGTGCAATTTGAGGCAATTTTAGGTATGGATTTTCTTTCCCGGGGCAGAACCAACATAATTTGCTGCAAAAAGGAAATCACTCTCCATATCACTAATCGTCCCTTAATTATGCACAAGTGCAAGGAGAAGGAAATAATATGATATATAAAATTTTTAAATAATTATAAATATGTAATTAATATTATAATTATATCATTTATATCACTTACAATCAATATAATTTTCTGTATCACCTTCCTTGTGAAGCATTATATAAAGACGAATCACATAGTTTAGTGAGGCGTTAGTGTGTCGTATAGATGGGATATATTATCACATCTTATAATAAATTAGAGGTAAAAATTTATATGTGATATAATGACTCCATATAAATAATATTACGTATATATATATCATATATAGTATTTAGATCCATCATCATAACCACACTTTAGAGGTGTAAATGGAAAAAAATGACATCGGTTCACAAGGTGGTAGTCGGTCGTACACACGAATGATGATTTTTAACCCATTTGATGGGTGTATGTTTGGTTTTAGGTTTTACGCTTATAATTAATATATATATAAGTGGAAGAAAATGTATTTACTATATCTTCAGGATTTGAAATGAATTTATGGGGGTGGATAAAAAAATAACATGAATTCTCTCATTGAAAAACATTACCTACCATTCGAGTATCCCCTGTAAGATTGTACTAAATCTGTTAATGGTTGCATTTGTGCACAAAATAATTCTTAATATATGTGAGTATGGACTTTTCGATGTTATTTAGGTAGGTTGTTTCTAAACCAATGTGGTTTTATTCTATTAAGTTGGTATGATATGGGTTCCCTTTTATATGTGCGGGAAATGACACAATTAATATTTTCAAATTAATTTAGTGATTCCATATTTTCTATAGTATAAAGGTTCCCCAAAAGACAATAAAAGAATATTTGAGGTTGAATTTTTAAAATATTTAAATAAATTGATTTTAATTTTTATACATAGATTTAACCCATATCTTTTAAGATTCACCCCTAGTAAATCCATTTTTACCCTAACTGTGATAAATAATTTTTATTGATTTCACCATTAATTTTGATTAAAAATTAATTTGACCTTATTTTAAATTTTAAATTATTTTGATTCTAAGTTTTTAATCCATTTTAGTAAATTAAATTCACATTAGTGAAAATTTTAATTTAAAATTAATCTTACAGATGGGATGAAAAGTGGGTTATTAATGATAAAGTGTTCTAATGTTTACACATATTATATATATATATTCAACATGAAGAAAAATCCAATGAAATAAATTGTATAAATATATTTATAGTTGAAATATTTTTACATTGAAATAAACAAAAATATATAATTTTTCATTATAACTAATATAAATAAAATGGTTGTTTTAAATTAAAATCCATTATTTTTCACTATTCATCAGAAACAAAAACTTCTCATAAAAATCAAACAAATTCACCCAAATTTAATATTTGTTTCCAAATTTTAAAAATTATGTTTACTTTTCATATATATTTTTTAAATTTTTGGAATATTAATTTTAAAATTATGTATTCTATGTGGGATCAAACCGTGTTTTAAGAAAAATTTGTATCATAGAAAACGATTATTTTTCTTTTGAATGATTTTTATTTTATTTATAAAAAATATCTCATAGTAATTTAAAAAATATTTCTATATTCAAAATTTAGTTAATCTTATTCATTCCAATCATTTAAATGGGGAGGTGATAAATATAAAATTAAATAATAATGTTAACGGTATATCGTTGTTCAGTAAAACATGGTCATTCATATAATGAAATATATCGAAGAATCATGTTGTTTTCAAAATTGTAAGCTATCGAATAAAATAAATTTATATTAATATATATATATATTTTAATTTATTTGGTTTTTATATATCATTCTAATTTTTTTTGGATGACATATATGCTATAAAATAAAATTTTTTTCTTTCAGAATATTACAAAAAATGTTGTTTTTTAATGATTAATTAAAGGATTATAAAGTTGATGAAATTAATTTGAAAAAAAAAAATTAAGGGGAAATTTATATTTTATCATGGATTCATTTTGTAGAAATTATTACATCATCCCTAGCCCATTATAACATCATAATAAAAAATTAAATTTACATCATATTTACAATAAAATTTGACTATCCCGGAAAATTATAAACAACTCATCATTGGATAATTTTGATGCGGAGATATCTAAAATAATATTTATATAATTAAATTAATTCTTTTAATATGCTAATTTTCACTAGTTCTTCCTAGATAAATAGTTCTGTATGATCTATTTTTGGAATCTATAAGTTCCATCTTTATTTATTATTCTAATGGGACACATATCCCTGTTTTCGATCAAACAAATCTGTCTCTCAAAAATTTATAATACTAAGTATTAGAAAAATAATTTAGAACCTCATAAAATATTTTTCCCCCTTAATCATCTCAATAATGTATGGTGGATGTGTTATTTTAGAAAGGTAGGAAAAATGAACTTTTATCAATTCCTTTTCCATCTATTTCATATCCCTGAAGATTTTATCCATTTTATTCCACATCATGGATAGGGTTGAATGATCATTTCTGTTAAAGTACTTTTCCACTTTAGTCACCTATAAATGAGGTTAGTGGATTGAACAGTCATAATCCGTGATCGAATCTAGTGACCTTTATTGTTGTAGAATGAGCTACCTTTAAGTGAATACTTACATGGGGATTTTTTCACCTGTATATATTTCACACTTCTCCAAAAAGGACTATGAATCAAATTCACTAATGGTAGGATCACTACATCCAATTCCAGATTATGAATTTCATATATTTATAATGTATCCTTAATTTGTGGAATGAATATAAAACTGAATTTTCATTATACATTATTTAAACCCTAATCCCAATTGAACACATCAATGTATATCACAAATCATTCCCCTTTTATGGGTAATATGAGCATAGGTATAGTTTATATCATGTTATTTAACTCATTAAATGGACCCATTTCTTCACAAGTTCATACATCCATCACCCTTTTAGAGTTATCGTTATACGAGGTCTTAAAAAGCATAAGAAATTTCTCTCAAATTGACTAAAATACCAATCAAATCCATGGATTATTTGGAACTTCAACAAAGATGCCAGTTTATGTGTCCTTTAATTTGCACTATTTTTGAAAGATCTATATATATCACTTTTCTGTGAACAAATTCCCCATGAAGGGTTATTTCTCAATATGAAACAATCATTTACAGTACATCAAATATGTATTTTCCTTTGATTGTTGTTCAATATAGAAATATAAGTTTCCTCTTATCCCACTTTAATTTTGGATTCAAAAATAATATCGTCTATATTTACTACCACATTTTTTTTCAAGGTAATAACTAAAGACTATATAAATTATGATCAATAAGATAACTAGATAATTGCTGATTCAAAAAAGAATCATGATCCACTCATAGTTCTCAAACATAGTATGAAATGAGTCTTTGGTATATCCTCTTTCTTCATAATTTCTTGATAATATATTGACTGAAGATCAAACATGGAGAGTTTATAGGCTTCAAAAATCTAATCAAACAATTCATCATATATTTTTGAGTTTAAATTTACTTTATCATGATATTTTTAAGATCACTAAAATCAATGTATGGGCACATGGACCTATCCTTCTTTATAATGAGATTGATCTTTCTTAGCCATTGTGATAAACATTGTCACATAAACCCAATATCCAGATTCTATTATAGTTTCATATTCAACTATATATGTTTAATAAATTTAATTATATATTATTTCACTTGTATTATAAATTATATATGATAATATCAATTTAGAACACAACCTCTCACCTTTGAGTTTTACCATCCATTTATTTGAGAAAAGCATAATTTAATTTCCAATTAACGTGAATTTCATAATGGATGATCTTTTACTATGTATAAATCATTTGATTCATATAATATTTCCCAAAATAAAATAATATACATTCATAAGATTATGATTCCAAGGGTGATTCACCCACCTTCATGCACATGTATAGAATCATATGGAGATTTTTGATATGGAGGATAATTTAAATCATTGAGGAATTTATGTTGGATCTATACAATAAAAAAATTAATCCCCAAAATATCTTTAAATTCAACTTTGAGGAGTATCAAATGGTTATCTGTAAATTAATCCCATTGTTTCTGAAAGACAATGAGTTATAATATTTCGAAGTAAGAATTGACGCATTTGTTATCATCACCAAAAACTTGACTTCCATTTTTTAATGTATTGCTTAAATATTTTTACTAATATTTTTGTGATATGAATGAGTTTAAAAACATCATTAAAATAGTATGTTTTCTATCCATGCATTAATTACTAGAGTACATATCACTACTTCATTTTCTAGATCCACCTCATTAATTTTCATGGAATAAGCTTGTACTTTCATTTTTATCATTAGAGACTATTCCGGTTAGTTATCATTAATGAACCTTGGCATAGTATACAAATTTTTCTTGTGCTTGTGTTTCTAATTATTACAACATTAGATAGTATTATGAGAGTTGATTGAATCATTCCATTCTTCTATCACATTAGTGGGGTTCTACTATCATAATTCTCTAGTTAGTTTCCCTTCCTTACCATAGTGAAAAATAATCTTCTCCACTATAAAAATTTTCTAGTATGCAAATTCCCACCCTTCCAAAAAGATGATAGTTAGAATTTCCTTCTTCAATTAGATCTCTCTGTCACACCACATAAATAAAAATTCATTTTTCGTTTCCAATATCATGACCCCCAGGATCCTTGAAATCACTAATACATATTTTTACATTAATGGGACATCAAAAAATTACTAAATAGTTTTGAATGTCTTGAATATCCAATTTCATTCATCGGATTGTGTTTCTCTCAATAAATATACTATCAACATTACGTTCAGGGTAATTGCATATGATGGAGGAATATCATTCAAGAATTTTGAAATTCAACTATTACGCCTTAATAGATTCATTGTCAATTTATTGAGGCCAGGTAAACCCCCCTTAGTTTTATGTTCAAGAGTTAATGGAAAATGTTTACCAAAAAACAATCTCTAGAATTATTTCCACCTTATAAATTTTACCTCCTCCTTTTGTTTTTTATTTTTCATCAAAATCTAAAGTTGATGATCATGTACATCTATATGATATACAGTTTGTGTGACCATCTCTATTACAATGCATTGAATGAAATAGATGATATTTTTTTGGGGATTTTATTCAAAATTCCTTCATGAATGGATCTAGAGATACACTAAAAGTAAAAGGCCTTCATCAAATTACAGTAAAAATTCAATCATTCTTCTTCTTAGAGGGGGTGGGTTTTATTAATGATTCAAAAAAAAATCATAATTGGAGTTAATTGAGTAAGTGTTTTCATGAGGATATTCACTCCACCCCCTATCACATTGTATATAAAATTTCAGTGGTCATCACATTGACCATCATAATGGATGTCATCATGGTTCCTCCTATTTCAATAAATTGACTAAAAACGATGAAAAAAACATTAAAATTTCATAATATATTTTACACATGAATTGGAAACTATAAAAATTGAATGGATAACTCAAAAGTTATATATATTATATAATCTATAAATTTATAGGCTTCAATCTATGTTTTCCATCATCTATTTTCTATAACAAAATTTCATGGGTATATTTGTTCCCTTCATAAAGGATCATAAAGATATAGTGAATTTATCCAATAATATCCATTGTGAGTGTCATGAAATGTCTATATAAAGGCCTAATTATCTGAAACTAACTGAAGATCGATTTGATTCCAAATACAAAAATTTATGGTTATTTCCCCTTGATATAGGTTTGCTAGAGCCACACCCAAATGTATTATCCCAACAAGAATTTTGTTAAAAAGACCACTTACACTATAATTTACCAAAATTGAAGGAAATTTTAATATATTTAACCATTTTCATTGTGGTTTTAGTGATGATTTATAATTCAAATCATAATAACTAATGTCATTACTATGTATAAAACAATGAAAGATCCTTTCTTTTATACATATTATTTTATGATCATTTATATAATGACACACATATTACAATCACCAAAAATCAAGAACCGTATTGAATAGGGGAAATTAAATACAGAGACTAATAACAAGGACCAATGATTCAGTAACATTATTTATATATATTCATTATGGTGACAAAACTCCATAACACTTCAAAAACTTCATAGGATAACCTAGGATGTAAATAAGAAAGGGAATATATATTATGACTTATAAGAGAAAAAATAAATGAATAACAAGATTAAGAAAATCCATTTGATTTAATATGCATATCTGGGTTACATGAATAAGTGATAATCATAAACAGTATCATTGATTCATGTTATAAAATGTTAACATCAAGGACTTATAAAATTTGGAATGAATATAGGACATGGCATCATAAGCTCAAGTCAATGCTAACCACCAAGACAACACAACTAATAGGGTGACCTCCCATGTACCATACATAATATCTCATCAGAATAAAGAAATATAATATCCATTGGAGATTTATTGAATTTTAGTCCTATAGTTAATATTCATAACATGTACATGTATTTGTGTTCGACATTGATCATAAAATATGTGGTTTCATTTAATAAAATTCAATCCCATGATTAAGGAGTGTCATTTACATGCATGGGAGTACCCAATAAATAAATTATTGGTATATCATGGTGAATACCCTTTAATGGGAATTTTTATTTGTATTCAGAACATAAATGGCTGGCGTGGGAAATCTCAGGATAAATATTGAATCATAATTGGTGTATATAATGATTCATAGAAGGGATTAATGATAGTGAAAGGTTGTATATCATTATATGTGGAACATAAAAAAAATAAATATATGTGTAGAAAAATATTACAACATGAAATATTTTAAACAATAATGCATAGTAAAATGATTATACTTTAATAAAAATAAATAAGAGATCAAATCCTTTCCTTTAGAGGGTGTTTATAAAACATTTGGAGGAGATTTTTAATATCACAAAAAAATCATGGTTGCAATTTGGAGTGGGGTATGGATAGAATCTGTATAATCGTTGGGTTTTCAGTGAATAGGTGTAGTTTAATCTGTGGGTGACTATATAAAATTAGAGGGTATTTATATATTAATCTCTTAACATTGGTCTGGAAGTATATAAGGTAAAATAATAAAAAAATACATCCATGGTTTCTAAAAAATGGGATCAGTTAAAAAAATTATTCCATCAACCATAACTTTTAATATAATACCATTAGTCTTATGGAATTTATTACTGTTCCAAAAAATGGATTTGAAAACAATAAAATATAATTTTTGTTTTACAGGATTCATTGAATGTTTATATAATTCAAATGGTAACATCATAAAAATATTATTTTAATGGGGAAATATATATTCTTTTGTATTCCTTTAATTGAAATTATTATATCACTTCTGTTCTGTTATAATTTTAAAAAACATACCATTTATATATGTAGTGTTTCATTTTTATCCAAATATTAAATATTCATAGAAAAATATGAAAAATTCCCCAATGGATAATTTTGACATACTGATTTAAAAAATAATATTTCTTTCAAATATTTATTCTTTAAATAAGATATTTTTTAGTATTAAATAAATAATTTCATTTACTACAATAAAATTATTTTAACAACAATAAAATTTATATAACACATATATTGATTACATTGGAATTAATTAAAATATATTATTATATGTATATATTTATAAATTATCTAATAATAAAAGTCAAATTTATTTAAAAATTAATGTATTTATTAAAATGATTCTCAAATCCATATATTCTTTCAAAATTATGATTTTGGTCTATTCATCTCGAAATATAATTATCATCAACTCATATATAATTAAATATATAAAGT
Source organism: Viscum album (assembly GCA_963277665.1). NCBI lineage: Eukaryota > Viridiplantae > Streptophyta > Magnoliopsida > Santalales > Viscaceae > Viscum > Viscum album. Next base: position 742,020,018 of record OY728137.1, read on the forward strand.
AAAAATGAAATGGTATAAACATAATAATTCAATTGTTTCAAGTAAAACATAGAAATTATTATTAAAAAACTATAAATAAATAACCATTTCTTAATCTAGTGGACACCCTAAGGGTATGGTGTTTAATATAGACAATTTAATGGGGTGATTATGTTAACATTTCTTGGCCCATGATCTCAAAATGATATAATTTCTCTCATAAATAGTGTCAATGGTTCTTTATTTCATGAATATCATATTGGTTCTACTAAAGGTAAAATCCCAAGAATAACATCACCCTTATATTTTCTAATAAATGTAATCAGTAGGGTATAATCCTAGTCATCATGGCCATCACATCTTATGTCAATGTCAATTTTATTTTATAATAACCCATTATATATACAAATAATAATGGTCAATTTATAGTGGATATATTATCATGGGTTATGATATTAATTGTTTTTTTGAATCCTATAGTCTATATTGCTCCCAAATAATGAAATTAGTTCACGTATTTTCTATAATTACATATCTTAATAATGAATTTATTCATTCAAAAGTGTATTCATTTATAAAAGTTCAAGTCAATACAGTTTTTCTATACATAAATTTCATTTTCTTGGTAGAAAAACATTTCAATTTTTTTTATAAAATGAAAAGTGAAAATGATGTCGTTGAATATGTGAGGACTATTATATCCATGGACAATGTATTTCAATTTTCATCAATGCCTCACAGGATTGGATATAATTATGAATTTAAGGAATAAATACGATATGTAAAACGTAATTATGATTCTATAAACATAAATATGTATCTAATTTTGTTCCATTCCATCCATTAAAAAATGAAAACATCACTGATGTGTACATGCAGTATACCACATCAATAAACGACGTATTTAATTTTCTTTAGAATCTTACATGGTTGATTTCATTAATGAATTTATTGAATAAATATAAAATTTAAAAAATGATGAAGGTTATATAATTATTATTTCACAATAATATCGATATTCATAACATAGAATGGTCTCTGTAAAATTTATCCACGTAAAAAAATCCATATCTTGACCCTTTTATATAATATCCACTACCTAGTATTTTTCATTTTCTATTCATTAAGATATTTATTAATATGACTTCTCACTTTTGAGAAATTTTTTTTAAATCATTAATATATTTTAATAGATATTATATCACTATAAAATAATAATTTATTATTAATTTACTCTTTAAAACATGTTTCTGTTTGGGTATTTTTTACAAAAAAACATGAATGATGATAAAAGGTGAATGTTATTAATGATTATAAAAACAAAAATAATTATAATATTATGTAGTTATGGTGAATTCGAAATGTTTTTCATAATTATTTAATAATTACATGTCTATCATAGATATGGTATTAAAAGTAAAAAAACAATGGTTATTTCTAATAGGAATAAATAGGCTTATCAGAGATGTTTTAGGAAAATATAACTATTTCATATTGTATTAGATTAATGTTATTCTAGTATTATGTATAACCTATAACATGAAACATTCAGATTTTATAAGACCTTGTGGAAAATAATTTTGACCATTATGATGATACTAATGTTTCTTGGAGTTCATGAACCGAACAATCCCCAAACAAAAAACATAAACTATGAAAATATAAAAACTAAGTGAAACTTTATAAAAAAAATTAGTGTAATTATTATAAGAGAATGAAAAAATGTCAGGGAAAATAAGTAATATAAATTTTTTATTTAGGAGTATTGATGTTATTTAAAATAATTTTCTTATTTAGGACCTTAGAAGTCGTTGAAAGATAACCATGATTTGAGGTAAGTGATTTTTTATAAAAAAACTATCTTAATGTATTCTTTTCAAATATTTATCTACTAAATCTATATTATTTTAAATTTAATTTTTTGTAATCAAAATTATTGTCTATGATTATTATCACTCATACTTGATGTAACATCCCGACCCTTATAGGAGAACACCCAGTCTTGATTAAAGGTATTATTTTTTCCTTATATGATGTAATTTTCAATTGGGATTTCATTTGGTGAGTGATTGGGTGAAATGTTTTAAATGTGGGGGGGGGGGTATGGGGATTTTCACAATTTTCAAAAAAAAATTATCCCCTTCCCAACAGATCATACATGGCCCAAAAAATGTCAAATGATTTTATTTTAAAAAATTACCCAAACCCCTATAACTCACTTATATTGACACCAATTAGACCCTAGGTTATAATTCAAGTTTCTAGTACTCTACAAAAGAAGTTTAGTCCCTCCCATCTAACATTATTTTTGACTAGAATCCCTTATCAAATACTACTTCTCTCCAGGTAAGTGATTTTTTATCATGTTATTTCTTTGTTCATTGCTCGTTCGATCTGCTTTCTTTTAGAGACATAATCCCCAAAACTTGATAGATCAATACATATTTTGTGGGATCTCATTCATGTATTCTACAACTAGATCGTGATTTTCAATATCATGATATTATTTAATCTTGATTAAAGGTTTTGATATTCGGATCTAGATATACATTATTGTGCACTAAGTTTTGTGGATTTTAGTTGGTTGATTAATCTTCAGAAAATTCAGGTAGGTGGTATAATATTCAATTACATTATTTGTAACATTGATTAATTTTATGCATGATTTATGATTTCTAAAATTCTTTAAGAATTTGAATTAATGAATTAGATTAGTTAGCGTGACCAATTGATTTTTTGGTATATTGTTAAAATTGATGATTAATGAGTGGATAATTAAGGTATTAAGGGGAAATCAATTTTGATGAAATAATTGGGTAGTTAATAATGGTTTTAAGGTATGTCCAATTAGATGTTAAAAGTATGAATTCACCAAAATAATTGTGTATTTTGTATTTACATAATTTTCAATTGATTAATTGGATTAATTGTTGAAATATATGATTAATTGGGGAATTGATTAGGTGAATACAGGATTACAAATTTTGATAATTAATTAGGGAATTAATTATGTGTGTTATGGGATTACCATTTAGATAATTAATGGGAGTTTTATTTATGTGATTCATGGATTTGGGATTTATATAATAATTTAGAGGGTTAATTATGAGATATTAAGGTAATTGGGTTATGGTAATTAATAGTAGATTAATTATGAGATGTTTGGATATATGAGTTGAGATATTTAATATTAGAATAATTATTAGATACCATGACATATGAGTTGAGAAAATTAATGGAAAATTAATTATGATATATCAAGATATATAAGTTGAGATAACTATTTGTAGATTAATTTTACAATATCAAGATATATGAGTTCAGATAAACAATCAATGAATTAATTATGACATGTCAAGATATATGAGTTGAAATAATTAATGGTAGATTAATTATTAGATGTCATGATATATGTGATGAGATAGTTTATTATAGATTAATTATGCAATATCAATATATACGAGTTGAAATAATTAATTGATTAGTTAGTTTTGACATATCAAGATACATGAGTTGACATAATTAGTTGTAGATTAAATATAAGATATCAAGGTAAATGAGTTGAGATAATTAATTATAAATTAATTATGAGATATCAATATATATTAGTTGATATAATTAAATAATTATATCACGATATATGATTTTAGATAATTAATTTTAAAATTAATTTTGAGATATCATGATATATGATTTGAGATAATTAATTATCGACATATATATGATATATTGGGATATATGAATTGAGATAATTAATTTTACAATTAATTATGAGGTATTTAGATTATTTATTTGAATAATTATATTTTAAATTAATTTTGGGATAAACAATTGTGGATATTGACTAATTAAATTTTGAATTAATTAATGTGATTGACATGTATAATCAATCAGGGAATTAATTAAGGGTTATTATATGATAAAATAATTGTGGAATTAGTTATGTGATTGAAATTAATAATTTATTTTAGAATTAATTAATGAGATTTCTGGAATTAAATAATATATAAATTAATTAATGGTAGAATTGTTTTATTTAATTATTGAATTAAATAATGTGATTGATGAGATTATTTAATTAGAGATTTAATTTTGGGATGTAATGTGATTATTTAATTGTTGGACTAAATAATTGTATTGATGTCATTATTTAGTTAATGAACAAATTAAAGGAAGCAATTTCATTATTTAAAAGTTATAGAAAATAATGGGATCAATGTATCTGATTGATTGATTGGTAAATTAATTATAAAAATTGTTATTATTAATTTATTTTTGAATTAATTAATGCCTTCTTTTTGATTAATTAATTATAAAATTAACTAATATTATTTATGTGATTTTTTAATTATCAAATTAATTAATGTAATTGACGTGATTAGTAAATATTCTGACTAACTATAGTAATTGATAAGTTCAGTTAATTTCTGACATAAAAAATAAAATTGAAGTGATTAATTAATTGTTGAATTAATTAATGTGTTTGATGTGTTTAGTTAATGTTTGGATTGACTAACAGACTTTAAGTGATTAATTAATTGGAGAATTATTAAATCTATTGGTTGTGATTAATTATTTTTTTAACTAATTAATATTGTTGATGTGATTAGTCAATGAATGAATTAACTAGAGTTATTTATATGATTAATTAATTATTAAATTAACTAGAGTAAATGATGTGATTAGTCAAATTATTAATTGACTAGTTAAATTGATGTGATTAATTAATTATTGAATTAATTAATGTTATTGTTGTGATTAGTTAACTGTTGAGTTAACAAAGGAATTTATGAATTTATATATTTATTGAATTGCTAATGGAACTAGTGTGGATAATTAATTGTTGAATTAATTATTTTTTCTGAATGGTAAAATGGCCATTCAGTTATAAAATAAATAATGGAAACATGGTCATTCTAATGTGTGTAGTTATGAATGGTAACATGATGATTCAATTATGTAATGTTAAATGGTCAATTTTCAAAATGGGCATTTGGAAATGAATTATAAATGGGAACATGATCATATGATTATTTTAATATTAAACGGTGAATGGTAACATGTAAATGTAGCTAAGTATTTAGAATGGTAACGTGTGCATTCAAACATTATATCCCTTGGGGATAGATTAGACTCTGGAATGGGATAAGGAATTTCATCAGGTTCAGGTGTCCTTAGGTACCCAGGGGGATTATGTGGTTAAATAGATAAGATTTGATAATGTGAAAACCATTTTATTTATTAATTATATTTATTTGTTATATAACATCATAAACTATTGTTGAATGTATTTTTTTAGACACCATTTTTTGTGGCCTACTGAGTTATCCTCATACCCAACATGTGATGCCTGATCAGCACCTGAACCGACATTATTGTTTCAGGACAGGTTAAGGGAAAAGGTCGTGGGCTAGAATACAAATTGGGGATGTATAATGGAAGAGGGAACTAGATGTGATTTGAGACCCTCTTGGGACTTGTTATTATCTTTAATTATGAGTTGCATTTGACACGTGGAACATATGTTAGAAATACCTATTTATTGTTTAGTTTTGAAATTTAACATAATCATTTGGTTATAATGAGATATTTGTATTATTTGTTGTCATATGATTAGTTATTGTCAGTTTTTCTGATAGGTGTATTACAATGTTAAAGGAAAAAAGGGTATAATCTCTGCATTATCGATAATAGAACCTTCCTTCTAGTTGGTAGACTCTAACATATGGGAGGCATGCTTGAGCTCATGTGACCGACTGGTTTGGGGTACAAATGTGTCGCACATAGGCTGGGATGTTACAAATTGGTATCAAATAAGTTTTTTTATTTTGTATAGTTTTTTTGGAAAATGTATACAAAAGAATAAGAATGGTTGGGGCTTGTTTATGAGCTAATGCGTGAGAGTATCACCCCCATGTACATAAGAGAAACCATGTTCTTAGGGTTGGATTATTGTTATTATTATTTTTGTTATAGTTTAATATTAATTCACCTTTGGTGACAAATTTTTTTTTGATGTTATTATGGTTTCAATAATTTTCTGAGAATTGACTCATGGCTCAGTAAGGCACAATATTTGAGTATCATGCATCAATCCAGGAACTCAATATTATTATTTTTGAAATGAATCATTTTAGGATCACATAGTAAAATGGGTTTTCATTATATTGATGAAGTTGAACTTTTTTTCATTACATTTGAGATTCAACTAAAAATAGTTCTTAACATGAAATTTAGAGAGATTATAAACCAATTCAAAATGAGAATAAATGGTTTTACAAATCATAAAAATATATAATTAGAATGTGTTTACCCTTTTAAACCAATACCTAGATATATAGTAATTATGGGTAGAGATATTGCCTTAGTTTTTATGAAGAGTTGGAAAAAGGGGGTAATACTAGTTTTGGTTTGGTGAAAATTCCTATTGTTAACTATGTTGAAAATATAAAATGTGAATCCTTTGTGTTTTATTTTTATCCATTAATTTGGATGGTTTGGGTGGTGAGAATTCCCATGTTTTAGAACTCAGTTGCTATTTTTGAAAAGAATCTTCGGGTTTTGGATCTGTATGGTGAGATGTTTGAGGGTAGGGAAGTATGACCAATTTGGACGGTTATGGTGTTTCTCTAATGTGTGGTAACAACAATGATGGATAATTTTTGTGGTGTTCATTGGCGACATCCTAGTCTACTTTTAAATGTTGATGATTATGTTCCCTACCTTGATATCTTCCTAGGTATTCTAAGAATGTTTTGTCTTTACACCTAGCTTCCTAAATGTGTTATGGTTTTATATTGGTCCCCATGAAGGTTTATTTATAAAGTGGTATATGTAGTGTAAGATATTGGAAGTTATGACATCGATAGTTTTCAAATGAGGCTCCTATGATTGACTAAAGGTAGATGAATACCATGGTGGCTGAGTTTCATAAAAAACTGGTGTTAACAAAGGTCCAATGGTGGTGAGTGACGTGTCATAAATAGTTTTGTCTATAATGACCTTTTTTTTGAAATGGTGGAATTTGAATGCAAATAAATAACCTTTAGGATCAATATCAAAATTACTTGGCGAAAGGATGGGTGAGAATGGGAGGTGGTGGATGTAAGTCCTTCCAAGGTAGTTTTTATGGGAATGATGAGTGAAAATAATTGATATTTTCTAGTGATTTATTAGAATAGTGAATTGGGTTACATGTCTGATATTTTGATGATTTTGTTCTTGAGACTGATGCATCCTTTGAGGAAAATCTAATTTGTGTGTTAGATCCCAGTGATAAGGTTATATGGGGAATGAATATACTGATATTTCATGGTTTGTGGAAATATGAGCGTGAGTCGGAGGAGATGTGGGGAAGGTAGGCATATATCTAGACCCACTAGCCCGATATTTTTGACTCATAATTTTAAATAATCATGGCAGTTCAGCTTGAGGATGAGTTGTTATAAAGTGGGGAGGTTGTAAGATCCTTACCATTTTTTGAAAATACCAGCGCTTGATTGATATTATTAGTATTCATTGCATTAACTAATTTTCATTTGTTTTTTAAATTAGGTAATGATTTTGTGAAATTCTTACAATATGGTAGGATATTGTGTTGTGGACATTTGGTGCATTGTTTTCCAAAACAGTGCGCTCCAACCCCACAAACTATGCACAACCTAAAAATGTAACCTAATTTCATTTTAAAATTATCTGAACCCCCATAAATCACCTATTTTGAATTTAATTTGACCCTAGGATGTATTTTAAATATTTGGAGCTCTCCAGATTAATTTTGATCCCTCTAGACCACCATTCTCTGTGAATCGAAGCTCGAACCAAAAGTTTCTTCTATCATGCTAAATGAATTTATCTCTCGTTCTTCCCTCACTCAAACCCATACATTCCAAATTATTTTAGTGATGTAATCCATTATATTGAATATGTAATTATATATTTTCTGAGATCTAGAAATAGACTTCAAGGATCTTGATTTTCTTTGAACATAATTTTTGGTTTTAAGATTCAAATCTAGATCTATGTCGTTGTGCTGCTCAATTTTTGGGGATTCTGATTGGGTGGTTATTCATAAAAATAAATGAGTATAGCGGTCTGATAATCAATTCTAATAAACATTATTTTTAATAATTGTATGTATGATTTAGGATTTATAACTTTCTTTAGCAATTTTAATAATTTATTTATATTATTAACCATGTCCAATTGATTAATTGGTTTATTGTTGAAATTGATGATTAATGGGGGGTTAATAATGGAATTAAGGGGCCTTCCATTTTGATGATTAATGGGAGGGTTAATCATTTGTTTAAAGGGATTTCCAATTTTATAATTAATGGTTCAATTAATAACGAGATTTGGGGATTTGTGATTTAGATAATGGATAATTGATTACATGGATTAAATGTTGAAAAATATAATTAATTGGGGAATTGAATTTGAGACTAAGGGGATTTCTATTTAGATAATTAATAGTATAATTAATTTTTAGTTTTAAGGTTTTCCCATTTTGATAATTGGTTTTTGGATTAATTATGATATTTAGGGATTTGTGATTTAGATAATTAATCGGGGGATTAATAATGAGATATAGAGATAATTGGTTTAAGATAATTAATGATAGATTCATTATGAAATATCAAGATATATTAGTTTAGGTAATTAATGGTAGAGTAGTTATTAGATACTATGATAAATGACTTATGACAAATAATGTTAGATTAATTATGAGATATTAATATATATGAGTTGAGATAATTATTCGTAGATTAATTTGTAGATATACAGATATATGATATGTCACAACCCCCTCCACAAAAGGTGTACCCCTCCTTAGATGACAATGGGAGAAGAGATATGGTGACCCCCTAAGTCCTGCCACTAGTTGGCCCCAGGTTGAAGACTAGCACTGAGGGTATAATAAAATCAGAAATGGGAGGCATTAACCTCTAAGAGAACACATGTGAAAGAAATAGATAATAAATACACCAATCACCTCCAACATAGGCTGCAATAAAGTAGAAATCCCAAGTACACGTATTTAATTTCATCGAAAACTACCACAACTAGAAGGGAAAGCTACAAGTACCAAAGGAATTTAAAAATGGAAGGATCCACAAATACCGAACATATCTTGAAACCCCATGAAATTAGTAACTACCATGATCTCCAAAATGCTCAAAGTGACCTTAAAATGGATTATATTTACATACAGTGAGTATAATAGTATACTCAGTTGGATCCTCCCTAGAGACTCTCGTGAAAAAGTAAAGAAAGCAAGGTAAAGCACTGTAAAACACATGTGAAACTAACTTGTCAACCAAACAGGTATATTATGTTCCTGACCTCACCATGGGTACTCTCACCATTTATCATATACTATATTATATAATATAATAAAGAATATAAAGGTTACCCTGCTACCACTTCCCTACTATTTTTTCGCTTTGCCCCAACATCGCTCATCCTAAGCATGTCTATCCAAAAAAGCTTACCTACAGTCATCTGGGCTAAGCACCACCACATTCACTATATGCATCAGAACCACCACATCCATGTAACCAATGTAACCCTGTAGTTTTCAGGAGACACCACATCTCACATAATGTGTATCGTATATCAGGTATTAAATCACAATCAATTAGAGCACATACATTGAGTAAGGATCCTCAATCCATCACAGCCTATACATGTTAAAACAATAGTAGACCATAAGGATCTATTTCTTGAATATATGTGTGTGAATAACCTCATTCCATAACATCCCTCTACACACAGAAATGGGGAAAAATAATCATTGTGCCTACCATCACAAGTAACTACCAAGATATGAGGGTAGGGAAAAGGGGGTATTCTACTATCCATCTTCCCCCCAAAATGTTAGGGAAAACACCATATTAGGTCTCAGAATCCCTAGGCTGTCATTTTCACTAACTGATGGGGTGGAGTAGCATATAGAAAAACAAAAAGAATAGAATATACTATAGTCGAGAACTACACTATGGTCATAACCTAGTCTTAGACTCAACTGTATCTAACATCTCTCGAACTCTAGACTACCACATCTAAGACGATGTATCCTTTAAGAGAACAACCATTTAAAGAGATTTATTACATTAATTCATTACCTTTTTTATTAGGTTCTCTTTACATAAATTAATTCTTTATATATTAAGTAACTATTAACAATTTCACATTATATTTCATTCGATTCAAACCAAAGTCCGATGTTTCTTTAAATTGAAAACTCAACATTTCTTCCTAGAATGGTCTGATCCCATGTGTTAACATCATTCCTTAAATCATTTATTAATTGAATTATTACATTCCCATATTCTCAGTCATTATATAAAATAAATTATACACTACTGAACATAAGGGGGCTCAACCCGGTGAGTAGATGAAATACCCATCGAGTCTTTTCTACCAAGAGAAAACCATAAGCCCATCATCTTGTGAGAACATGAACATTGAAATCACATGGAGTATCACTCGCGCCTTATCCCCTTTTTGGATGGAGGGTATGAAAAACAAACTACCTTGAGTAGTGGGAAAAGTAAACCAGATAAATAACCAAAAAGATTCCAAAAGTATCCAAACATTCACATCCAACCTGTTTCATCATCTCTGGTTTCTTTCCCAATACCCACATGCCTAAACAGATGCATGTCACCACTCTACTCATCAACTGCTACCACAACCAAGGGGCCTCCCAACCCCCAAATGTAACATTAGTCATCCGGTCTCACATCGCAACAAAATCATTATGAAAACAAACATCATATCAACTAGGCTCCTGTCTCTTAAAAAAGGCATCCAACCTTCAAATATAATGAGCACTCATAGCTCCAAGCATAAGGGTCTCGGACTTTACAAGAAATAGGGTAACTCACAATGCTAAAAGGAATTTTCGTTTATCAAACTAATATTTCTTGTATCCATCTTCAATCAACATATTTATTATACATAAGTTATGACAACGGGAAACCTAAATTGTAATCTATCACTAATTTAATAAAATAAAATTAAAATATCAAAAAAAAGTTTCATTTAAATGCCCTTTTATCATTGAAAATAATTAAAATTAATCCCAGTTTATGTTCTTCAACAATTTCTATTAAGAACTACATGTTATCCATGGAAATAATAGATATCACACAATCTAGAAAAACAAGAGGCAATAATATACAATCGATTCCAATTGATTTATATTGTTAAAATATTTATTACATAAATTCCATTGTGATCTTATGGATAAGTCCTGTTAACTCAATATTTCACTTAAAATAATATACATGTAACGAATCCCCAAACTAAAAAGGTTACTTAAGTTCTTCGCTCGAGAACGGATCACGGTCGCCTTCCCCGAAATAACGGCATCCACCCAAGGATGTCGTGGCACAACCGTATCAACAAAAACCCAAAGGAAATCCCTTAGAAACATTGATATCAAAAACCATAGCATGGAAAAGAGAAATGAGAGATAATTGATATAAGAAAACCAAATAAAGGAGGTAGAGCTTACATCGTATTAAAGAAGGATCAATGAAGTAATCGAGGAACTTATCCAGGATGAGGGAATCCCAAAATGTTTAAGATGGGTGCATCTAGGTCATCTGCGATCAAGAGGGGGTGTGCTCAAGATGTAGGGTTTGAAAAACCAAGATGTTGGGTTTCATTAAAAACACGCAGCAGTGGATCTGTACACGACATGTAACCCACCGTCATGTCATGTTCTTCCTCAAGGGACTTATGACAAAAAATTAATGACTTTAGCTCATTGTTTTATTTTTTGGAAAATTGAATGGTACATTTCATGTAACCCATGGTCACGTTGTTTATCCCATGTTTCCATCTTCTCGTGACTGAATTCCTCCAGACATCCTCCAAACCTTTTCTAGGAATATTGGTCTTCGAAAAAAACACAAAGGGTTTTTCCATGTAGTTTGGAGCCCTTATATCTAATACCTCTCCAAACAATCTCATCCATGAGAATCCAAAATCAACCTGGAGAGGGAAAGAAAAGTGGTTGTCCGAACAACCACACAACGAGATACATAATAAACCTCTCACCACCAAAGGAGCTCAACTACATCAAAAGAACAATGTGACACTTAACGACAACCACAAATAGATCCTAAATGCTCTCCTAGGGGAGATACCTCTTAAAGGGAGAAAGCCGGAAAAAGAAACAAAAGAAATCCATATAATAGACATGAAAGGTCTACAACCCGAAATCAAACATCATTACATGAAAATAGGTAAACACCAGAAAACATTAGGTACTGAGGATGTATCTATGAATCACGTTCCCAGGTACTCTCCTTCATGCCACTATGTCACCAGAAGTGCCAAACCAAGGGAATAGTACGCCCACACAACACCTTCTCCCTAAGGTCTTGGATCTCCATAGGTCGCTCCTCAATGGTCGCATCAATGTCAATATCAATCTCTCCCCAATAGATGATTTGAGAGACATCTTGAAAATAACGATGGAGATGTGAAAGATGAAAAACATTGTGTATCTAGATCATCTATGGGGTAAGTGCTACTCGATTTGCCATGAGTGCGACATGATCCAACATATAGAAATTCCCAACAAACTGGGCAGACAACTTACTTCCATGACCAAACCTTCACCTCCCATGATGGGGAGTCACCTTCATAAACATTTGATTGGTAACACCCTATGGTTTCATAGTACATTATCTCTTTAATGTAATTCAATAGCTTAGACCTCATACAACACCAAGTTCAAGCACACGATGACTTACCAAACTAGCCGTTCAAAAGTAGTTATGAATAGTGTTTACTGAATTTTGAATTTTATATATTCCATATAATTTTATCAAACATATTATGTGTTTCTTATACATAATATTATAACAAATTATTTTTTTTAGATAAAAGAAATATTTTTCAAAAAATGCAATTTTACCGCCTTTTAATGGTGAACCCTTTTTAAATCCATTATTTAACACTTTTGTATAATCATTTTTTAAAAAAAACTTTTTATTTAGAATAGGAACCTAAAAATTCAGTTTTAATAATGTTTTGGTTTTTTCTGATAACTTTCATATTTAGGTGAATTGTAAAAAATACTAAATTTTAATTGAATTTTTTTTTAATAAAGATAATTTATAGTGTTAAATTATACATTTGAATGGTTTGGAAGTATAATTAGATTTAATTTTTACCATTTAATCAAATTATTGTCATTAGAATTAATTTCACTTTGAAATTAAAATATTCAAGTGTCTATCTTTTGATAGTCATTATTTCATAAAAACACGATATTTGTTTTGACAACGGGAATTAAATTTAAATTAATTAATAAAATTACTATGTTTTGAATTTGGTAAAAATATACATCATTTTTTACTTTTGAATATCAAATAATCCTTAGGCTTAATTTTATGTATTTTTTTTTAAAAAGTTCAATTTTTGATGATTAGTAAAACCAGTTAGTAGTAGTTAAGAAAACTTACTTGGAACTTTATTGAAATTTTAAAGCTTCTGTGAATTGAAAATAAAAAAATCGATATATATGGATGTTGTTAGTAAGAAAAATATGGTTCAATAAATTGGAAATAATTTTAATGAATAGTAACTTTTTACTTTTATTTACCATGGTTAAAGGTAAATTGGTTAATTCAAGTTTGAAAAATTATTATAATAATAAAAAATTACCTTAACACTTGTCCCAACATTATTGGATGTGTCATGGCTGACAATAGGCATCCTCGAGTCAATTTTAGGGCCCCATGGAGCTACTTAAGAGTGATAATGACACTTTATTTTAATTAACATTATGTAATGACAAATGTGACATTAACAAATATATTGTTGTATATCAATTTTTACATGGGGTAATATAAGTAATATTTTAAACTATAAATAATAAATTCAAGGATAAAATGATTTCCTACATTATGATTTTTTTATAATTTATAGACATCAAATAAATTAAATTATTTATGACACATTAATGATGTTGTATTCACCTCATTAATAAATTATTCAAATAAATAAGACTGTTAATATTTAAAAAATATACAAAACCTATAAAATTCTTATTGGATGATTTTATTTCAAACTTTAGTCATATTATCTTCGAATTTAATGAGTTTTGGAAATTTTTAAACCAATGATATGTTTACAATAGAATAACATTTTCAAAAGTTCCAAAAGAGCCCCTCCTATCCCTTATTAAAGGACGCCACTTATAACTCATTCCTCACACCTCTCAAGCCATTTAGATCTTCCAAACCCTGCCCAAAAAAGCTCTCAATATCCCTACCTACCACCTAGAAGCCTTAACTTAGGTAGACGTCACTTAAATAAGTCCTTTTGGTTCAAACCAAAGGGAGTTACCCAAATTAAAGGTACTGGTTTATCTCAACTTCTTTTCATTTATTTTACTTCTCCAACACCTAAAATCTTTTTATTACTTTCATTTTAAAACCACCCCAGTATCCTAAATATACTTGGATGTTTTTATGGTAAGGATTATAAGTACACTTACACAAACCTCCATTTAATGGGTATAGAACACACTATTTCTATGGATGTCAAACTAACACCTCACGAAACTATGCTTGTTAAATTATCTCCTACCGCCTGTCATGGTGGCCATTAAGATGGAAATGTATTTATATATGATATATATTATGTTTTTGTTTTCATTATGATTCTGTATTTTCCATTAATTTTCTACCTTAATGGTTTCCATTATGGGTAAATGCGATAATTTTATTTGAGGAAGTGCAGACTACTCCCCCTCAACGTGATATGATTCGTTAATTCCTTATTTGGGATGTATAAAGGATGAAGTTAATTATATTATATATGATATTATACTTAAATTATAATATACCTATGTATAATTTTGTTTTAATTTCAATAAAACGAAAAATAGAAATGAAAGTAGTGTTCATGCATAAGTACGGCCAACCGTCTCAATGAGCGGTGCATTTCATTTGTTATCTCCAATTGTTTTGAACTGATATAAATACACATATATACTAGATATATAATATATATATATATAATATAAATCCTTTATATTATTATGAAGATAATGGACTTTTGACCACATGGAAATTTTGTAATTGTAACATGTTCATTTTTTACTCAAGTTCTGAACATCGATAAAACATCTAATATGAACTAAAACAATTAACTAAATATAATAGAAAGGTAATAAGTGATAAAAAAGGAATAATAAAAATGAAAAAATTTTCTTAATGAAGTAAAAATTAACTTATGTTTATTATTCAATATGAACAAGGAACATACAAGACAAGTCAGACTTGAGGTAAGGGTTTTCTTATCTCACTTTTAATTCTGTGAGATTTCCATTGTTCGCCACTTATTTATTGCTTGTGGTGTATTGTTTACTAATTTTTTTTATATATTATAAGTATTATCTTTATATTTGGGGTATTATGTGATTCATTGGATGGTTAGTAACTTTTGGTCATATGACTCGATTGATTACAACATGGTTTTCATCTCACTTCTTATTGCGGTGAGATTCCTGTTATATTGCCAGTATTTCTTTTTGTGTGGTGTATGTACTACCCATGATTGTATTTCTTATGTAATATAAATTAATTTATGGGTATTGAAATCTTTATTATATGATAATTTTATCATGGGTTGTATGTTTTTTAAGTTACCAAATCGGTAAGGGAATTTTTAATTTTGATTTCCTCCCCTAAGGCTTTACGCATACTTTAATGATTATTTTTCTTCGTGATTATGTGTGGAATAACTATTTATTATTAATGTAGTAACTTCCACTCCCATTTGGGTGGATATAATTTTGATAAAAATAATCAATCCATTGTTAATTTCTCAAGTCTTTGATTTGAGCTTGATAAGAGAAATCTTAAGTCAATTTCCATTCATTGAGTTAAACATCCAAGTCATTGGTGTTGTTTTTACCAGAATATGTGTGAATGTACTCTGATTGATTTACACTGAATATCCAATCTTATTGAGTGTATTTATATTTTTCCCACATAATTATTCCATTGATTAATTCTTAACCTAAGGATATGGTCTTTATAAGTGATTTAATCTCAATTTACATTCCATTGAGAATTCATTATTATTATATGCTAATACACTTTTATATGGTGTATATAATGTACTTTGACATAGTATATCATGAATCCATTTATTCTCAGGATATTATAAATTTCTTATTACCTCAATTATTTTTATTCAAGAGTCTCACTTTTGGTTAGGAACTCTAACTAAAATATTATTTTAAATGTTTTAAAGATTTATTATTCTAAATCTTGCCAATTACTGTCCATGTTTTAAAAATGGTTTTAAGGATTTATTTATATGGAAATTAATGTTTAAAATTTAAAAGTCTTTTTAAAAGATTCAATGTGGTATGGGACACATTGATTCAATAATCTATTTTAAATGGCTTCCTGATAAATAGCGACTTTTAAATGCTTTCAAGAAAATGGGGGATATTTCTCTAAAATAGTTTTGATGATTATGTTTATCTATGTCAATATCCTCCATTATTCCCGATTGATGTTGATTTATTATAATACAATCCTCTATATTGTATTTAATGAGTAATTTTTGACTATGGATGTGCTATTTTTATACCATTCATGGTTTGCGGTTAAAATATTGACATTTTGTATGTTAGTTTTAATACGAATGTTTAAATTATGTTTCATCATTTTCATATGAGTAATGCATTAGACTTTGTATGTGACGGGTGGAGCCCGCAATAACTCTTCGATTGATCGGTAGGTCTCATGAGACAAACTATTGCTTTGGTACAAAGCCTTGACAAAATCATATTTGTAGTCTTGGCATGAGGCCTTGAATATGTGGTTATGATGTCTGGAATTATGCATTCCATCATTATAAGATTTTCTATTGATATTTCATGTGGTTATTTGACTAGTAGAATATTCGTTACTAAGTTTTATTATGGCATTATTTACTCATATCATATTCCTACCATAAAATGTTTATGTTTATTAGTTGTAAAGGCATGTGTTTTCAATTATTCACTATGCCTAATGTTTATGTTATCTTCTGTTGTATTGCTTACTCCTACTTAGCATTTGAGATCACCTCTTTCTTATGTTTCATTTTCCCAAGATATGAAGAAGTTAGTTATGAGTGACTTGCTGACATAATCTATGAAGCTTGGATGGTTCTAATGGAATAAATTAATGTAGTTTTTCTTTTCAAGTTTTAATGTTGAACTTATGTATGTATCTTGTTTCCAAGACAACTAAACTGATTAGTCCTTCAAGACTTCATTCCCGGTAATCAGGTCAGTGTATTAAAATAATGCACCGGCTCCAATATTCTGGGGTTGGGGTGTTACAGTTGGTATTAGAGAAAGTTTAATACAAACCTTGGAAGCTAGATTTACACTACGGGAAAATTCACAATTTGTGACGGGTTGTTTGCGACATGATTTCTTCCCGTCGCAAATAACCCGTCCAGGAAGCTATTTGTGATAGGGAAAGTTGCCCTTCGCAAATAGTTTGGTGTGACTTGCCTGCCAAACCCTGCAGATATTATTTGTGATGGGGAGATGTCTCCCGTTGTAAATAGTTTGGCGCGACTTGCGTGCCAAACCGTGAGGCTGGCGCGCCGAACCGCGCATGGGTATTTGCGACGGGTCCCGTCGCATATACCCGGTGGTGGTCAATACGTCTTTTCGACAGGATGTCGTCCCGTCGCAAAAAGAATGTCGTCGGGTACTATTTGCGATCGGTCCCGTCGCAAATAACCTTTTAACCGCCGACTATAATTAATGTGGGAAAGGGTAATTGCGACGTGCCCCGTCGCAAATACCGCCATTTGCGACGAGAAGCCCGTCCTTAATAATCTCGTCGCAACTAATCTAACCTATATATACCCCCATCCGTTTTTCCCAAATCATTCAGATTTTTCTCTCTTTCTCTTTCTCCTCAATCTTCAGTTTCAAAGAGAAATTTTCTTTTAGTTGAAAATTTTTATACGAGAGAAATCAAAGGGCGTCAAAATCTTTAGAATATCAAAGTTTAAGGTATTTATATTTTAATTTTTTTATATTTAATTTATTTTTTTATGTTAATTTTAATTGTTGTTTATTAGATCTAATTTAATTAGATTTCAATTGATTTTTATTTATATTTAGTTTTACTATGAAAATGATATTGTTAGTTATAATTATAAATAATTAGTTTTAATTAATATTAATTAGATATTATTAGGAATAAATAGATATAATTAGCAATAAATAGTTATAATTATCAATAAATAGATATAATTAGCAATAAATAGATATAATTAGCAATAGGTAAATATAATTAGGAATAAATAGATATAATTAGGAATAAAAAGATCTAATTAGAAATAATTAGATATAATTTAGAATAATTAGATATAATTAGTAATAATTACTAATAATTAGATATAATTAGTAATAATTATATATAATTAGTAATAATTTGATATAATTAGATAAATTAGATATAATTAGAAATAATTAGATATAATTAGTAATAATTAGATATAATTAGTAACAATTAGATATAATTAGTAATAATTAGCTATAATTAGTATAATTAGAAATAATTAAATATAATTAGAAACAATTAGATATAATTAGTAATAAATAGATATAATTAGTAATAATTATTAATAAATTGGTATAATTAGGAATCAATAGGTATAATTAGTAATAAATAGGTATAATTAGTAATAAATATCTATAATTAGTAATAAATAGTTATAATTAGTAATAAATGGCTATAATTAGTAATATATATATATAATTAGTAATAATTAGTTATAATTAGTTATAATTAGGAATAATGAGCTATAATTAGATATAATTAGACATAATTAGATATAATTAGCTATAATTGGATATAATTAGTAATAATTAGTAATAATTAGTAATAATTAGTAATAATTAGTAATAATTAGTAACAATTAAGAATAATTAGTAATACTTAGTAATACTTAATAATAATTTGTAATAATTAGTAATAATTAGTAATAAATAGTAATAATTAGCTATAATTAGCTATAATTAGCTATAATTAGCAATAATTAGCTATAATTAGCTATAATTAGCAATAATTAGGAATAATATGTAATAATTAACAATAATTAATAATAATTAGTAATAGTTAGTAATAATTGAGAAATAATTAGTAATAATTAGAAATAATTAGAAATAATTAGGGATAATTAGTAATAATTAGCTATAATTGTCAATAATTAGCAATAATTAGCAATAATTAGCAATAATTAGAAATAATTAGCAATAATTAGCAATAATTAGCAATAATTAGCAATAATTAGCAATAATTAGCAATAATTAGCAATAAGTAGCAATAATTAGTAATAATTAGCTATTATTAGCCGTAATAAGCAATAATTAGCTATAAATAGCTATAAATAGATATAATTATCTATAATTATCTATAATTAGCTATAATTAGCTATAATTAGCAATAAATAGATATAATTAGCTATAATTAGCAATAATTAGTTATAATTAGCTATAATTTGTTATAATTAGCTATAATTAGCTATAATTAGTTATAATTATCTATAATTAACTATAATTAGTTATAATTAGCTATAATTAGTAATAATTAGCTATAATAAGAAATAATTAAGAATAATTAGCTATAAATAGAAATAAGTAGGAATAATTAGCTATAATTAGGAATAATTATGAATAATTAGGAATAATTAGGAATAATTAAGAATAATTAGGAATAATTAAAAATAATTAAAAATAATTAGGAATAATTATGAATAATTAGCTATAATTAGATATAATTAGCTATAATTATATATATTTAGGAATAAATAGATATAATTAGGAATAATTAGTTATAATTAGAAATAATTAGTAATAAGTAGAAATAATTAGTAATAATAAGAAATAATTAGTAATAATTAGCTATAATTAGTAATAATTAGGAATAATTAGTAATAATTAGCTATAGTTAGTAATAAATAGCTATAATTAGTAATAATTAGCAATAATTAGTAATAATTAGCTATAGTTAGAAATAATTAGATATAATTAGTATTAATTAGCTATAATTAGCTATAATTAGCTATAATTAGATATAATTTTCTATAATTAGCTATAAATAGCTATAAATAGCTATAATTAGCTATAATTAGCTATAAATAGCTATAATTAGCAATAATTAGCTATAATTATCTATAATTGGCTATATTTAGCTATAATTAGCTATAATTATCTATAATTAGCTATAATTAACAATATTCAGCTATAATTAGCTATAATTAGATATAATTAGCTATAATTATGAATAATTGTCTATCAATAATAATACTTAGATATAATTAGTAATAATTAGATATAATTAGTTTTAATTAGCTATAATTAGTAATAATTAGGAATAATTAGTAATAATTTGGAAAAATTAGTAATAATTAGATATAATTAGGAATAATTAGTAATAATTAATAATAATTAGTAATAATTAGTAATAATTAGTAATAATTAGTAATAATTAGTTATAATTAGTAATAATTGGTACTAATTAGATAAAATTAGTAATAATTATATATCATTATATATAATTAGATATAATTAGATATAAATAGATATGATTAGTAATAATTAGCAATAATTAGTAATAAAAAATTATATTATCAATATTTACCAAAAAACAATTTTAATATTATTAAAATAATAAAAAATTTATAAAATATTAAAATTATCAACATTCGCAACAGGCATTGCTATATTCTTAATATTTTCAAATCTCAAAGGGTCTCCAATTGTCAGGTTATGCGCAATAAAATGTTTTCGTCATCCATGTCCAATGTCAATTCTATAATTTCCCTTGCATGTATGATCATCTCGCAAGTAGTGTTGCAATCAGACGAACCAAGTCATGCCTTTCTTATCTATAAGAATTTTATCGCATGAACATTTACTGTAAAGACCTGTAAATTCCAAGGAAATTTTTTTTCTTAATATTCTTTGGAATTTTACAAGAACGCAGTTTCGGACGGAACCTGATTCCGAGGCCCGGTGTGCCCGGAATCATTTTCCAAAGTTTGGCTCGGGTACGTTCAGTGAACGGACGAGCGGGTTTTTCTAACTTTTGAACCGGTGTTCAGAATCGAATTCTGAGGGCACCGATGGAATCGCAGTTCCGGTAATTGATTAGAAATGCCTCTTCCGGAGTTGTGTTTGCTCGGGTGTGGTTTTTTATTTTTGGGCATAAGGTTAAGAAATAAAATAAATTGTACGACAAACTTTATTTTATTTCACTTTAGCCGCTTGGAAGCCACTTGAAACCACTTAAAGAAGCTTAAGCTGAGTTGATGCAGATAGGGTTCTATCCAAAAATATCCCACCCTCTTGGTAGGATATTTGTGAGGTGGGGCCCGCACGAGCCCCACCGTTTCTTTCCGCTAAGTAACGCACCCGCGAAAACCCGTCTTTATGAATGTGAACTGACGCGTTTTCTTAAATTCTTAACGCACCATTTAATTGGGCAGTTTTATTCGTGAATTAAATGGGCAGTTTCTTTCGTTGAATTAATTCTACGAATTAATGGGTCGTTACTTACCTCTTTTTCGTTTGTTGGCGTAATAATAAAATAAGAACAACACCGACTTTTGGAGGATTACACCTTGAGAGGTTTTTGACAGAAGTTCTTGTGCCTTCACCCTTCTTCGCGAAGAACACGAAGTACACGAAGAACGCGAAGAACGCCAGCCTCCGATGAAGAACGCCGAACCCACGGAAATCGACGACGCGATGCAGCGCGCCGCAACGCCGACGTTTCCTCTCCCGTGACGTTCTTCTACGACGTTCCTTCCTCCGCGACAAAAACCTTCGATCATCTGTTGAGGTGAGTGTTTGTGATTCCTTAAAACTCCTTTGTGGTTTTTAACAATGTACGGATTTAATTATTATTAATTAAATCTGTTGATCTTGAACCTCGGAGTTCATCGACACGACACCCTTCCGCGACGACGCGACGCGTTCCGCGACGCGATGTTCGCCTCCTTCCGTGACGATCAAATCCACGAAGAACCCGCGTGCGACGACTTAACGAGGTAGGGATTTGATTAGGATGTTTTATATTCCCGTGTTGGTTTCCGTTCAAAACGAAGAACCCGGTTCATAAAACAATTTTAATTCATTAAAATTGTTTTCGGTTATGTATTCATGTGTTGAATAATTCTCCCGTTGTTTTTATCTAACGCGGAGGGTGCGGGCCAAACGAACACGGCCCGACAACCCTCTGTCGTTCTTCCTTATTGTGCGAATTTGGCGGGCGACGGAAAATCGTGACGCAAGGCCGATTTGATGATACCGCAGTGAAGAACGGAACCCGGGAGGAACAACGGCGTAGGCGGGAAGGAAAATGGACCACCAGTGCAACTCTGGTGGCCCGCGGAAGCTAGCGGCGGCGCGGCGGCGCCGACGACCGGAGGCGGCGGCGACCAACGGACCCGCGGCCGCGCGGGTCCGGCTTGCCCGCACGGGACACGGCGACATGTCGCATCCGCTGAACCAGCGCGGCCCCACGTAGGGCCGTGACACCTCCAAACCGCGGGGGCAGCGCCATGCGGCACCCGAGCGCTCGGCCGCTCGGCCGAGCCGAGCCTGGCCGGTCCGACCTGTCGGGTCGCACCCTGGCAGGACCGGACCGAGTCCAGCCGGGTCGGACCGGGTCTGGCGACCCGGTTCGGGTCGCCCTGGTTCGGCCGACCCCGGGGGGGGGGGGGGGGTTGGCCCGGGTCGGCCCGGGCCCGGACCCCCCGTCTTCGGACCGTTTTCGGTCATTTCCCCGTAACGTGAGCTACGGGCCTCCAAACGACGCACCGTCAGCGGCGATGTGATCATTGGATCGAGACGGTCGTTTCGGTGTACCGCACTCAAGGATTCATGAAACTTTGTGTTCAGCCGGGTTTGATCGTACACGAAACCAACCGGGCCCTCGGAGCGGAAACACTCATATCTTGAGCTCCGGACGTCCGATTGATGTGCCGACGACTTTGTTGGATTCCTCTAAGTGAGACGGATCTTTTGGCTCACTCCGCCCGAAGTTTGGACGTAGGTGGAGCACGGTCGGGTTGGTTTTGTCTTAAAAACCAACCAGGCCCCTAGGACGAAAAAACCAATAACTCTCAGACTGGGCGTCCGAATGACGCGCCGTCTGCGATGTTGAGTTTCTGTTGACGATACGGAACTTTTGGATACATAAACTCTGGATTTTGAGTCAGTTGATGTATCAGCCTCTCGGCTCGTGGAGCGGACCCTCCAGAACGAGCTTGCTATGTGCGGGAACCCTAGAGTTGGCTGCTACTGCTGCAGTGACGACAACGTCTGTACAGAGATCCTCAGTGAATTCGACTACGAAGATGATGAAAACCATACGGGAATCCTCCGTGTTTCGGCAGTGACCACTACCGTACATCTTGGGATACATCAACTTCGGACTTCTTGTCAGTTGATGCATCGACCACTTAGCTTGTGGAGTGGACCCTTCCGGAATGAGCATGCTGTGTGCGGAAACCCTAGAGCCGGTTGAGACTTGACCACTGCTGATTGAATGACTCGGTGTGTTACGGATAACCCGGCAGAGGTGCTCTTGGTTGTAGCGGCACATGGGAGCGCTTTGTTGTAGCGGAAGACCCACGACAGAGGTGCGCTTGGTTGTAGCGGCACAGGGGGGCACTTGGTTGTAGCGGCAGACCCACGACAGAGGTGCGCTTGGTTGTAGCGACACAGGGGAGCGCTTGGTTGTAGCGGCAGACCCACGACAGAGGTGCTCTTGGTTGTAGTGGCACAAGAGAGTGCTTGGTTGTAGCGGCAGACCCATGACAGAGGTGCGCTTGGGTGTAGCGGCACAGGGGAGCGCTTGGTTGTAGCAGCAGACCCACGATAGAGGTGCGCTTGGTTGTAGAGGCACAGAGGAGCGCTTGGTTGTAGAGGCACAAGGGAGCGCTTGGTTGTAGCGGCAGACCCACGACAGACGTGCACTTGGTTGTAGCGGCACATGGGAGCACTTGGTTGTAGTGGTAGACCCACGACGGAGGTGCACTTGGTTGTAGCGGCACGGGGGAGCCCTTGGTTGTAGCAGTAGGCCCACAGTACCCAACAGGTGGAGAACTACAGCAGTCCAAGGTAAGAGGGAAGCGCTTGGTTGTAGCGGCATAACCACTTTACTTGATGGAGAAGGAGTTTCCCAATAGCTTTGGGTTCAACTTCCTGATCGGTCCTGTGTAGGTCATTGCGGGGGTTAGTACCTACCGATACTTTGTGGGTCCGACGGCTTAGATGAATCAGTGGCTACATCTGATCATCCCTATCGTCATTTGAAGAAGTATACCTGTGTGAGATGAATCTTGTTCTACTCTCCTTTGTGGATTGTGTTGAACTATCCTGTGTGGATTTAATATTTACTCTCCTTCGTGGATTGTGTTGTCCTATCCTGTGTGGGTATACGTTTTTCTTTCTTGTGTGGACTGGGTTGTGCTTGGGCTCGGATGTTGGAGCCGAACGGGAATTGATGACTTAGGTATATGTATAGGCATATACCTAAGCCATGTCGGATGTTATTTAGTGGTTGTATATTTCCTTTGTAGATTATCCTTTGTGGATTCTGGGAGACCTTCTGGGGTCTCGGGGTCCCTACTGAGTAGCTTATACTCACCCCTGCACGGGCTATGCCCACACTTCGTTGTGTTGGTTGCAGACGATGGACAACGCTGATCGTGGTGGGGGCGTGTGGAGCAGGACGGTACCTGGAGGTGGAACACTGGGCGGGGCGTACTCGGAGCGAACGGCTGGACCGAGGAGCTATGGAGGCTATCTGTACCCACCCTTCAGGTGGGACCTTCAGAGGACGGCTCGACGCTGCGGCTTTTCTTTTCAGTTGTTGTTTTCCCCTTTTAGTTGTACTTTACAGTTGGGCTTGTATTTACGGCCCCTTTTTACTTTCATCACAGCTTGTTACAGTTTTTACTTAGTGTTTACTTTTCCGCTTGCTTACTCTATGGTGCTTGTTTTCTTTTCAAAGGAAATTCCTTTCCTTTTTTCTGGGATTTACGCCTTGGTTCTAGTCGCCTGCCCCGGGCCTATGGAAGGCAGGCTTGGGGTAGTCACGGCATGGTCCCCAAGGACGGGTCGTGACATTTACATAGACCATTCATCCTTGAAATTTTAAGGGAAAAGATAATGATATCCCCTCAAAATTTTAAGGAAGAATGGTCTATGTAAAGTGTCATGTGAGATGATTCTTAGATACGAGAACGGCATTTCTTTGGTCGTCCTATTATAACACTACTTGAGAGGTGATCAACCATGCTTGTACAATTATAGAGTTTACATTGGACATGACTAACATAAACTTTTTTTGTGCATGACTTGATAATTGATGACCCTTTGATATTTGAACATGTTAAGAATAGAACAAAGTCTGTTGTGAATATTGAAAATCTAAATATTTTATAAATATTTTATTATTTTAATAATATTAATATTTTTTTATCGTAAATGTTGAAAATATAATTTTTTTATTACTAAGAATTATTAAACAAAATCTGCTTGGATAAGGAAGAGAAAATTTTTAATCATATCCACAATGATGATTACCAAATTTCCTTTCATTATTCAAGCATTTTTCCTTTTTCAATGTATTGATAAGTATTTCTAAATTAGTAATAAATTGTAATAATTTGTAATAATTAGTAATAATTAGTAATACATTGTAATAATTACTAATAAATTGTAATAATTAGTAACAATTAGTAATAATTTGTAACAATTTGAAATAATTAGCAATAATTAGAAATAATTAGGAAAAATTATCAATAATTAGCATTAATAAGTGTGAGAAAGATGAAATTAAATGAGCTCTCGGACAAAAGAGTAGCCGTCAATCCACTGTAAATTGTGTCACCCTTAATTAATGATAATTATTAAGTAGTTGTAATTATTTATCATCTTTTTCAGATAGTGTTTTTATAATTTCAAAATATTCAAAAACAATGATGATTTTATATTTTATGTAGAAAAATATGGAACAAGAAAGTCGACATCAGTCATTATTAGATGATCGGGCTTGGATAAATCAGCGCAGAAATCCAAATGGTTCTGATTTATATCTTGTATATATTGAGTGTGTTGAAGCTTTCTTAGCATTTGAATCATCAAAACCAGAATATGTTTCAGAAGGCACAATTATGTGTCCTTTTAAAAAATGTTCTCTGAGAAAGTTTGACACATTTTACATGGTTAGGGGACATCTCTTGCGGTTTCATTTTTAACCAGATTATGTTTTTTGGTATCAACATGGTGAATGCGGTTACAGAGAAGATCTTAATAACATGATTCCTGATCCACCATGGTTTCAAAATTTAGTACATGATGTTGCATGTCCATCTGTGCAAAAAACTGAAACTCACGATGATATTGATTTAACTCCTGAGTTGGAACCATCCGAATTTTATGAGCTGTTGAGGTCTGATGAGGATGCATTATATTTTGGTTGCAAGATAAGAAAATTAGAAGCAGATCCAAAATTTATGGCTATTATATTAGATAATGCAATGTCAAACAACTGTTTTGATCAGATATTTTCATTGGTTATAACATTATTACCTGAAAGAAATGAGTTTCCTGCAAATTAATATGAGAGAAAGAGGCTGTTTTGTAATCTGGGTCTTAGTTATCAGAAGATTCATGCATGCCCAAATGATTTCATCGTATATTCTAG
Organism: Viscum album; assembly: GCA_963277665.1. NCBI lineage: Eukaryota > Viridiplantae > Streptophyta > Magnoliopsida > Santalales > Viscaceae > Viscum > Viscum album. Next base: position 742,046,777 of record OY728137.1, read on the forward strand.
CTAAAATGAGTCATTGGATAGTTTTCCCAGATGTGGACAATCGAGGGATAAAGGTGCTCAACCAGGGAAGTCTAGATCTATTCCAGTAAAATAGTTGAGATATTTCCCCCTTACACCCAGGTTGCAGAATTTATTTATGTCTCCGAACACAGCATCAATGATGTTATGGCACAAAACCAATATTTCAACTGATAAAAGCTTGAATCATCCATCTGATGGCGATTTATGGAAACATTTTGACCATCAGCATCCTTCTTTTGATATAGAAGCCTGAAACATGCAATTATGTCTTTCTACTGATGGTTTTTGTCCATTTGGTTTTTATGGTAGTCATTATTTATGTTGTCCTGTCTTTAAAACTCCGTACAATTTTCCTCCATAGATGTTGAGGAATATGAAGACATTGACATTGATAGCTATGGAGAATAGGACGAAGATGAACATTGACATAGTTAAATGCGGATTATAGTCATAACCAATATATATCAATATATAATAGTTATTTTCGACTATCTGCTAACAACAATCATTTTGTGTTTCAGAAGGACCCTGAGCTATATCTCGAGTTTCAGAAGGATGACCTACCATTGCATGATTAGGATTTTGGATCATCTGACCCTCAGCCTACTGGTGGTTTAGGGGGTACGCAGAGGGGGCGCGGTCTTTCACGACTGATGACTCCTGGCCTTATCCCTGCACGACGTCCACATCTTGGTTTCGATCCACGCACATGGAGGTATGGTAACATGTATATTTTAGTTATATTTTATTAATTTATTTATATATATACTAATTGTTTGTTTATTTATTCATTTTCATAGTTTTGAACATATATCTATTGGACAGGGGGGTGCTATCTTGCGTAATTATTTTTCTCAGCCATGGATCACATGGGAACAGATTCTCGTTGATGTGCGATGTGAAATGTTCCATAATTGGATGGTATGTAAATAAATAAAATTATTTTGAAATTTATTTTATTAAATTGATATTATAAATTATTTGTAGGGTTTATGGTATCCTGTCGATGATAGCATGCACGACGCTATCCACGCGGCATGAAAGGTTTCTATGCGTGATCGTTTCTGTCAGATTTTGCACAATTTGAGAAGGACAACCATTAAGAAAGAAGGGGTGATAGAATTTGATGAGTCGTGTAGAGCCCACCGACCAGAGTACATTTCATCTCACATTTGGGATGGATTATGTTTACACTGGTTGGGTGGTGGATTTCAGAGGACGTCTTCAGTGGGACGATGGAACCGGGGGAGACAGGAGGTGACACATCGATCTGGTAGACGTACATTCAGTTCACATAGAGAGCATCTGGTATGTATATTTATTAAATATTTTATTTAACTTTAAATATAAACAGTTAATTGTATATTTTTGTAGGCAGTCGAGCATCCCGATATTACGGATTTCGATGTTTATTGGAGGATGTACAGTGATTCAGCCACTCTAGAGATTAGAGGTGATTGCCAGCGTCAAATTGTGGTTAGTATTATTTTTTTAGTTCAACAATTAACTGCATATAATATTTTTACAATTTTAATTTTAAATTTTAATTGAAGGAGTCATATGAGGTTGCGACCTCTCAAATACAGGCTGAGCGTTAGGACGAGACAGATGAGAAGACCAGTGCTCACCATTTCGATGAGGCGACATGGATGAAAGTGACTCAGTATGGCTTTGAGAAGGGAAGAGTAGTTGAAATATGCTCTATTTTGACTCGTGCAACTTATTATGGTACTCTTATGATGTCGGTGTCTAGCTCTAGAGGAGCTCGTAGAGAGGAATCATCTTCTAGCTCAAAATATTATGAGTAGTTGCGAGATAAGGATGAGTATATAGAGACTTGGTGGAAGCAGCAAGAAGAGATGTGTCGGTGGCAGTAGCAGCAAGAGCATCATTATTAAGAGAAGATGCATTGATCGCACCAGTAGAATCACGAGAAGATGGAGTACATGCACCGTCTGACTCGTAGTTTAGTGATGGAGTTTCCTCCGCCGACTCCTTCACCTCCTCCACCTCCTCAAGAAGATGACCCCCAATGTTTTTTTATGTTACAAACATTTGAATTTAACTTTGTAATATGAATTATTTACATTTTCTGTCTTTAATATCATAGAAAATATTACATAATTTAATTTTTAATATTTTTTAGTTTTTTATATTTTTTTTGAATATTGAGAATTTTAATATTTTTTATTTTTTTATTTTTTTAATAATAGTAATATTATTATTTCATTAATTTTAATTTTATTAAATTTTATTTTTTGTTAAAGATAATTTATTATTTGCGATGGGACCATTTACGACGGGACCCCGTCGGAAATAGTCTAACTAAATATTTTTAAAACCATATTTGCGGCAGTACTACTTCCCCGTCGCAAATAATTTTTTGATATGGGCCCGTCGCAGAATGTTTTATATATATATTGATTTTTCACCGGGAAAAGAGCCCGTCGTAAATATTTTTTACGATGGGCCCTTCGTGAAAACTTTTATGTATATATAATTCATATAATCAGAAGCTTATTAGTGATGGAGATGTTTCTCGTCACAAATAACATTTTTTGCGACGGGCCCGTGGCAAATAATTGTATTTGCGACCGTGTTTTCTGCAATGGGCTATTTACGATGGGATCCCGTCGCAAATAGGTCGTCGTAATTACCATGAATTCCAGTAGTTTTAGATAAACTCTAATTAGAGCACATTACCATAATATATAATTTGATAATTAGTATAGAAGAACTTATTAGAATTTTTGTAATGTATATATTTTCTATATTTTCCAAGAAATACAGCCCTGTCTGGATACGAGCAGGTAGAGTCGGCTCTGGAAAAGATGTAACTTGGGGTGAAAAATCTGACAAGGAATTTCAAGCTTGACCTGGGGTATCCTGGTACATGACAATGGGCCTTTCAACACTCTTGGTTATGAAATTCCTGGGGGATATGCTTAGGATAATTTACATTTTCTTTACAAACCTATTTGATGGATTTTAATATAAGATGAGAATAAATGGCCCTGGTTAATCCAAAGGTGTTTCAAATTGATATTATGGGGGCATGATATTACCTAAATGATTTTATGACTATTGTTACTCACACAATGATTTCCAGTTTTAGTCAATGGATGGATTCCAATGAATTCATAGTAACATTGAGCATGATGTACAAGGTGGGAATGGGGGTGGGAATATCCAACAAAATGGAATGTTTATAGGTGTAAAAGATACCGTTTTCATTCTGAATTAGTTTTCAAAAAATATGATCCTCAAAATATATATTAAAAAACTCCCGGACACAACAAAGAATAGAAAGGCGATGAATGATAAGAGCTCCCACAGTGGAGACCATGGAGAAAAGAAACATCAATTTACATCATGTTGGAAATGTGGAAGGAGACACCCCGGAATGTGTCTCAATGGAACAAAGAAATACTTTATGTGTGTGAAATAATGATATAAATTAAATAATTTTTGAGGAAAAATAAATAGTACTATGGTTGAAAATAAAAATGGTCCCAAGAATTAATTTAAAGTTCTATGCCGTAAATGTGGGGGACTTGGCCATTACCCGAGTGAATTCCCAATTCTATAGGATATCCTCTTGGTCAAAGAATAATCTATATGGAAATAAATAATGGAAAAATATTTAAAATTATTAGTGCCCTTTGTTTATCTGATTACATTGGAATAATATTCTCTTGTATGTATAACCCTGCAGTTTTCATGTGAAAATGATATTTGAGGAATAATTATCATTTTTCTTGTGGATATTGTTATAAATAAACGTTTGGTTTTATATGATCCTTGAATTTGAGGCAATTACAAGTTATTAAATTTTGGGATGAAAATTCAAGATATGAGATAACATTTGTGGTTAAATTATGTTATGGTTATTTTGAATAATTTGTCTCATTTTGGTAATAAAATAAAATATTGTTTTAGAAAAGGCTCAACACGCAGACCGTACGACAACCCATCGCATCGGACAAAGCTGTGGGAATCGAACCCACAACCAGAGTGCGATTGGAATTTTTCGCCTACCACTAAACTACGTGACATCCCTGGTTAGTGTGAGTAATTATTTTTAGTCAAATGATTTTGTTAAGTTTATTTGGGACATTGTGTATTATCAAATAGATATCCTTAGATTAGGAATATGAATTGATGATTAAGTGATAAATGTTATTTTGGAATACCTTCGCTCTGTTGGGAACACTATATGCCTATGGAAAAAAGAATACTATGGGATTTCATTTGAGGAGTAATGGTTGATATTTTTCAATGTTATTATGGTATATTTATAGAGATTTGGGTTATTTATGGAAATGATTAACATTTCATAGAGACTATGTGATTAGGATAATTACTTTTAATTATGTGACTTTAAGAGCAGTCGATGTTATTTTGAGATACAATTTAACATGGAAGACTACGTAATAAAATTCGTCTGAGTTTTGGGTTTCAATATTAGTTATTATTATATTGATGGATTTTAGGTTAAATTGTTCAATGAAGGGTATTTGATGATCATTGGATATTTTTTGTTTAAATATTGGAGATTAAGAGTAGTATTTCGTTCTATAAAGGATTGTCCTTTTGGGGATCATATGATCTTTTACTAACAATTTGGGTATTGGATAATGTTTAATGACAAGTGAAATATATATTTCATCCTTTGTGGACTATGTGATTCTCTATAAGTTGATTGTAGCTCTTCAGGTGTAACCATGTCATCTTTAATACTCATCGTTTGGTGAAGAGATGAGTTTGTGGTATAAATTTATTAATGGATGAAATTATACTTTTAAAGTAAGTATATATCCTCATACTCTTAGTCAATCTTGTAAATAAATTACTCAGAATTATGAAAAGGAACTTTAAACAAAAATGTTGTTAGTTTACTTTTCCCACTAGGTGATCAAAGACCTTTCAACCCATCACAAGTTTATGGATTTCAGATCATTTACTTCTCATAATAATATTCTCTATCACCCTCCATCAAAACATGATGATTGGTTTTCTCTTCCATATCCATGTTTTCCTACATGGAACCCTAGTTTGTGTTATTTTATTTAACCTTCATACTTACCTTTTTTTATTTTATAATAGAGGCCTCATTAATCCATTTTGGATGTGGGATTTTAACTAAGATATTTTTAAATATCAAAACCCAAGTTTTTCAATCTTGAGCTTAAATTGAGAGGACATAATTTATTGAAGTATGGGGGTATGTAACACCCCAAGGTTTCATATTACATTATCTCTTTGAAGTAATTCAATAGCTTTCACCTCACACAACACTGAGTTCAAGCGCACAATGACTTACCAATCTAGCCGTTCAAAAGCAATTATGAATAGTATTAACTGAATTTTGAATTTTATATATTACATATAATTTTAATATCCATATTATGCATTTATAAGACATAATATAAGAACAAATTCATTTTTTCAGATAAAGGAAGTATTTTTCAAAAAATGCAATTTTACCACCTTTTAAAATAGAACCCTTTTTAAATCCAATATTTGATACTTTTATATATTAAATTTTACAAAATAAAATTCTTATTTAGAATCAATATACAAAAATTTAGTTTTAATAAAATTTTGGGTTTTTTCTGAAAACTTTCATATTTGTGTGAATAATGAAAATACTAAATTTTAATTGAAAACAACTTTTGTAGTCAAACTAATTTATAGTGATAAATTATAAATTTGAATGGTTTGGAAGTATAATTAAATAATTTTTTACCATTTAATACCATTTTTGTCATTAGAATTATTTTCACTTCGAAATTATACATAAACAATTGTCACTCTTTTGATGGTTATTGTTTCTTAAAAACACGCTATTTGGTTTGACAATTGGAATTAATTTTAAATTAATTAATTGAAATTCAATGTTTTGAATTTGGTAAAATGGACATCATTTAGGAATTTTTAATATCAAATATATCATAGGGTGATTTTTTTTGTATTTTTCGGAAAAACATCATTTTTCTATGAATAGTAAAACCACTTAGTAGTAGTAAAAAAACTAACTTTTTCATTTAATTGAAATTTTCCCACTTATATGAATTTAATTTTGAAAATATGACATATAAGGTTGTTATTATTATGTAAAATTTAGTTCAATATAATGAAAATAATTTTTTGTGAATAGTACCTTTTGAATTTTATTTACCGCAGTTAAAGGTAAATAGGGTAATTCAAGGTAGAAGGAAAATTATAATAATACAAAATTACCTTATCACATGTCCTAACCTTATTAGATGAGTCATGTCCGACCATGGAAATCCTTGGATCGATTATCGGACACCATGGAGCCACTTAATAGTGATAATGACACTTTATTGTAATTAACTTAATGTAAAGACAAAATTGACCTTGACAAATATCTTTTAGTATATCAATATTTAATGGGGCTACATAAGTAAAATTTTAGAATAAAAATATTCATTGTAAATATAAAAATATTTATTACATTGTGTATTTTTTTATAATTGTTAGACATCAAATAAATTAAATTAATTATGACACAATAATGATGCAGTATTCACCTCATTAATAAATGATTTAAATAAATAAGATTATTAATATTAAAAAAATATCCCAAACATATCCAATTCTTATTGGATGATTTTATTTCGGACATGAGTCATCTTATCTTTGACTTTAATGAGTTTTGGACCTTTTGAAACTGAAGACAAGTTTATAATAAAATTACATTTTCAAAATTTCCAAAAGAGTAGTTCCTCTCCATTATAATAGGACACCACTTCTCACCCATTACACACACCTCTCAAGTCCCTAGGATCGTCTTAACCATACCCATATAATCTCTCATGATCCCTCTCTACCACTTAGAAGCCTTACCTTAGGCAGTATTCACTTGAAGAAGTCCTTTTGGTTCAAACCAATGAGAGTTACCCAAATTAAAGGTAATGGTTTCTCTTAACTTTTTTTGTTTTATTTTTCTTATCCAACCCCTAAACTATTTTTATTACCTTATTTTATAATAATACCAACATCCTAAATATAAAATGATGTTGTTATGAGAAATATTTTAACTACACATACACACTCCTATATATAATGGGTAAAGAACACACTGTTTCTGTGGATGGAAAACTAACGCCTCACGAAACGATGATTGTTCATTTATCTCCTACCACCTCCCATGGTGGCCATTAAGATATAAACTTAATTATATATGATATATATTATGTTAATGTTTTCTTTATTCTTCTTTATTTTCCATTTATATCATACCTTTATTGTTTCCATTATGGGTAAACGTGATAACTTCATTTGAGGAAGTGCGGACTACCGCCCCCTCAAAGTGATATGACTCGTTAATGCCTTTTGTGGGACATATAAAAGATGAATTTAATTATATTATATATTATATTATACTGGAATTATAATATACCTATGTATCATTACGTTTTAATTCCATTAAAATACAAAATAGAAATGAAAGTAGCGTTCATGCATAGGTACGACTTACCGACTCCACGACCCGTGCATTTCATTTCTTATATCCAAATGTTATGTACTATTATAAATAAATAAATATAATATATATTTAATATATATATATATATATATTATATCTAAAGCATTTATATCATTCTATTGATAATGGAATTTTGATGACATGGACTAATTGAAATTATAACAAGTTCATTTTTGACTCAAGTTCCGAACATCGATAAAATATCCAATATGAACCCAAATAATTAAATAATTGTTTAGGAAAGGTAATAAGTTATATAAAAGGAATAATAAACTTGAATAAATTTTAATAATCAAGTAGAAATGAACTTATGTTTATTATTCAGGAATAACAAGGAATATACAAGACAAGTCGGACTAGAGGTAAGGAGATTCTTATCTCATTTTTAATTCCGTGAGATTTCCATTGTTCGCCACTCATTTACTGCATGTGGTGTATTGTGTACTACCAATTGATGTATATTATCATTATTCTATTTATATTCAAGGTATTCTGTGATTCATTTTGTGGTTTTGAACTTTTGGTCGTATGAATCGATTGATTACAACATGGTTTTCATCTCACTTCTTATTTCTGTGTGATTCATGCTATATTGCAAAAATTTCCTTTTGTGTGGTGTATGTACTGCCCATGATTATATTCATTATTTAATTTACATTAATTTATTTATATTTACACCATCATGGTATTTTCCTTCTTTTATGGGGTGTATGTTTCGTAAGTCACCAAATCGGTAAGAGAATTTCTAATTATGATTTCCACTCTTTGAGATTTATGCATACTTCATTGATTATTTTACACCAAGATTATGTGTGGAATCCCTATTAACTATTTATGTAGTAATTTCCACTGTTCTTTTTGTGGATATGCATTTGATACACATAATCACTTCATTGATAATTTCTGAAGTCATTGAGATGAACTTGTTACGAGTAATCTTAACTCAATTTCCATTCATTGAGTTAAAAATTCGAGTCATTGGTGTTGTTTTTACTAGAATATGTGTGAATGTAATATTATTTATTTACACTAAATATTAAATCATATTGAGTGTATTTATATTTTTCACACATAATTATGTGATTGATTTATTCTTATTTTAATTATACATTCTTTATAAGGGATTTCATCTCATTTAACATTCAATTGGGACTTCTTGGTTATTATATGCTAACTCACTTTTATATGGTGTATATATTGTACATTGACACAGTATATGATGAATCCCTTAATTATCATGATATTATTATGTTTTTATTACATCAAAATTATTTATATTCAAGTGTCTCTCTTTTTTTAGGAACTCTAACTAAAATATCATTTTAAATGTTTTAATGATTTATTCTTCTAAATATTTATCATTAATGTCCATGTTTAAAAAATAATTTATAGGATTTATTTATTTGGACATTAATTTTTTAAAATTAAAATTACTTTTAAATGTTTCAACATGGTATGGTGAACTTTGATTCAAAAATCTATTTTAAATGGATTCCTGATAAATAGTGACATTTAAATGTTTTCAAGAAAAGGGTGATATTTCTCTCAAATGGTTTTGATGATTATTTTCATCTATGGCAATATCCTTCATTATTCTTGATTGAGGTTGATTTATTATAATACAATTATCTATATTGTATTTAATGTGTTATGTTTGAAAATGGATGTGATATTTTTATACCATTCATGGTTTTTGGTTTAAATATTGACATTTCGTATGATAGTTTTAATAAGAATGTTTAGATGTTGTTTCATCCTTTTCTTATGAGGAATTCATTGGACTTAGTAAGTGATAGGTGGAGCCTACTATAGCTCCTCGATGCATTGGTAGGTATAATGAGACCAACTAGTGTCTTGGCATAAGGCCATGATAAAATCTTATTTGTAGAATTGGCACGAGGCCTTGACTATGTGGTTATGATGTCCGAAATTATGAATTCCATCATTATAGGATTAGCTATTGATATTTCATGTGGTTATTCGACTAGTATAATACCCATGACAATGTTTTATTATGGAATTATTTACTCATCTCGCATACATGCCATAAAGTGCTCATGTTTAATATTTGTAAAGTCATGTGTTTTCAATTATTCAACATGCATACAATTTCTGTTATCCTCCTATGTATTTATTACTACTACAGAGTGTTTGAGCTCACCCCTTTCTTATGTTTCATTTTCCCAAGATATAAAGAAGTTAGTTATGAGTGACTTGCATGCGTAATCTAAGTAGCTTGGATGTTTCTAATGGAATAAATTTGTGTTGTTTTTACTTTCATGTTGTAATGTTGAACTTATGTATGTATCCTGTTTCCAATTCTTCTAAACTGATTGGTCCTTCAGAACATGAATCATTGTAATCATTCCAATGCATTAAAATAATGCACCAGATCCTAGATTCTAAGGACGAGGCGTTACATGATCCACAACATAAAACTCTTATGGTTTCTTCCTTTGATCGGAATATGATATATGATGATCCGACGTTGTCTTCATCCTCTCATGAATAACCTGAAACATCTCTTTCATATTCTTCATGAGATCTAGTCTATGAAATGGATATTCTCCAACCCTAGTCCATCACAACGGAGAATTTCAAGGTCATCTATACAAGGCTTCAAATGGTTCCATACCGATGATGGAGTGAAAACTATAGTTGTAAGCAAACTCCTCCATGGGTAAGTTCCTAAACCACAAATCTCCAAAATATAGGACCAAAGAGAACAACATATCTTTAATAGTATAGATGGTCTGCTCTGTTTGACCAAATATCTGTGGATGAAAAGTAGTTCTATGGCATAGCATAGAACCCAAGTAATGCTGGATACCCATCCACACCCTATAGGTAAAATGAGGATCTTGATCAAAAAAGATTACCCTTAGGACTCTGTGGAATCTCACCACCTCCTCCAGAAAGTACCTCAACAAAACCTCCACTAAGCATGACTCCTTGATCACTATAAAGTATGATGATTTTATTAAATGATCCACTACCACCCACATAGCCTCATGTACTCCCTGAGATCATGGTAAACTAGTAACAAAAAAATCCATTGAGTTTTCCTACCACATCCACTATGGAATATCAAATGGATAGAGAAAACCACCAGTGACATAGGACTCATCCTTCACCTTCTGGCAGACCAAAAATCAAGAAACTAACTCTGAAACTACACGCTTCAACCCAGTCCCCCAAAAATAACACCTCATGCCTTTGTACATCATTTTCAGGGCATGATGCACCGCGAAAGGTGTTCTCTGGAACTCTATGAGAACCATATCATGCATCACCAGGGGAATGAAAAGACTTCCCAGATACAATACACGGTGTTGTTCATCCTTAGACCAACCATTAGAAACATTTCCAAAAATAACTCGGTCTCTCCAAACATCCACCTCTATATCCCCCAAATGGGACTCTTCCACCTGATGCACTAGAGATGACTGCACCTTCACCTGAAAAAAAGAACCGCATCCCCCAATGTCCACCATATCGAGATGTAATGCTGAATGTTCTTCCATCGCTCACCAGGAATCACCAAATTCACCCACTACATCACTATGTGTCCTCCTGCTTAGTGCATGAGCCACAAAATTCCACTTTAAAGGTGTATATGATATTTTGATGTCATATTCTTGTATAAAATCCATCTACTAATGATGTCTCAAGGTCATGTCATGTTGGGAGAAAACATACCTCAGGAACTTATGATCAGTGAAAAACACAAAGCGCTCCCAATGAGGTAATGTCTCCACCACATCAGGGAAAAAGACCATTTCAAACTCAAGATCATGGGAGGTATATTTACATTTGTGGGGAATAAATTGTTGTGACCCATAAGAAACAACTTATATCTGGTGAATTAGAACACATCCTAACCCAAGATGCGAAGCATCGTAAAAAACATCAAACTGAACTCCCTCTACTGTAAGGCAAAGAATTAGAGCATGTAACCACTTATCCTTAGATACTCGAAGGCTACATGACACAGATCTATCCACAGGAATGCATGATCCTTCCTGATCAATGAATTTAGAGGAGTTGGAACCTGAGAGAAATCATTTACAAACCTCCTCGGTAACCTACAATACCAAGGAAACTTCACACTTCTACCACTATCTTGGGGGATTTCCAAGACACAAATGCTTCTTTTTTTATGGATCATCAATTATTACCAATTGAGACACCACATTTCATAAGAAAAAATCTTTTCCGGCCCCAAAATCACACATTGAAAACAACCCAAATAACTATTGTTGTCGAAGATCTCCCAAAACGGCGTGCAGATGCTCTGGATGCTCTTCATCAGACGTGGAGTACAGAATGATGTAATTTATGAAAACCACCACGAACTTATCTAAGAACTCATGGAACATAGATTTCATCAATCCCATAAACACAACTAAAGCATTCATCACACCGAAAAACATTAACACAAACTCATAATTCCCATGACGACAATGGAATGTAGTCTTCAGGATATCCACAAACATCCCACGCATCTGAGGATATCTTGACCACAAATCAATCTTTGAGAACCAAATTCCACCATTCAGATTATATAATAAATCATAAATCCATGAAATAGAATAGCGATTATTCATTTTCACTTTTTTTAATTGATGATAATAAAAAGACAACTGCAAACAGCCATCATCCTTCTTCACAATCAAAAATGGTGCACCCCATGGTGACTCACTCAGCCGAAAAAAACCGCATTGTAATTGATGAAGAAGATATATAAATATCTCTCATAACTCATAAGGGAAAATTTTATATGAGGACATTGATATAGGATACCCCCTTGGGTGTAGCTTATACCCAATCTTGATCTCTTGTTGATGGGGAAATGATACAAATTCTTCTAGAAATACATCACGATATTATTCTACGACCCTAAAAAATGCTAACTGCAGAACCTTCAATGAACCTAGAATCAGCTCAACCATCGAGGATGATATGGACAGAACATGCCTTCAACCTATCAAAGGGTCTCACTCTCTACCAAACACTACTGGATCTCTATCAACATCGGTGAACAACACATATCTCCTGAAGCAATCTACGATATCCTACACAGAATATAACCAATACATGCCATGGATGACATAATATGGTTGTGTTTGTGAACTTATCAAATCTACCCAATAGCTGTGCTACCCAAGCATTAGCTCACAGTCTCTACATACATCAAAATATTCAGGTTGAGCTCTAACTATCGTAGTCAATGCCAAGGGTACTTGAAGCCTCTTTACCTTTGGTCCCAAATAATGGATAGGGGAAGGAGATATGAAGTAGTTCATTGCTCCTAAATAAAAAAATGGAGTACACCCAAGATGAAAACATGAAAAGAGTACCTCAAATGATTTCTTGCTGACTTGGTACATGGAACATAAAAACAATAAGCTTAAAAAAGCCTCATCCATGACCTCTCTAAACCTAATGAAACCCGCCACCCCGGTTATGCTATGCTCTCTGGGGATAGGGAATGTCACGATTATTTCCTATGACTTCCTTATATTCTTTCTTCTGATCCAATGCTGGTGATACCTGTTGGTACTGCCTCAGTTGTAATTTCCTCAATTGAGAAACATGGAGCAGTACATATGGTTCATGATGACTGCTCTGAAAGATAGTACTCTCTCGCTGCTAATTACCTCGACCTCCAAAATAAAAACAAGCACATGATCCCTTGACATATGCCTAAGATTCACTTCCCCCAGAGAAACATGATGCTAGTTGCGGGGACTTACCCCCAGTTGAACAGAAAATTATTTGCCCTGAAAACCAAGAAACACGGACCAGAGCTCTTCTTCATTAGGAATCATGAAGACTCCCCCATAATGATGATCCAGTTCTGGACAATGTCTTGTCAATGTCCTCTTCCCATGCCAGCAGCTCAAGGTATGTCTTTAGCATATTCGGTGTGACCTGGTGCAGGATCTGTAGTTGAAATGTCTCCTTGAAATTCCTCTTAGTGTCATCCACATCGGGAAATAGTTCCGAAGCATATCATAAATGTTTCCTTAAAAGGATTCCAAAATCTCACACAATGGAGCTCCCCTATCGAAAGGTAAGAAGCATTTGGCAACTAGACGCCTATGTGGTCATTAAAATAAACTCGACACTGTACTTGTCTCGGAACTCCTCCCATGATATCGCCAACACCTCGTGATCCCCAAGAAGCGAGAATCCCCATAGCTTCACTTCTCCACACAAAATCATCACAACCAAAGACATCCAATGTTGTTTTTAAGCACAGATCGAACTAAAGGCTATCTCAACCTCCTCCAATCTGCCATTCATGACTACATCTAAAACAGATCCCTCTTACTTCTCTATATTGTGGAGTAGAAACTCTCAGTGTGTCCTACTCCAAGTGTCGTCCTCACCGTCCTCTACCCTGCAGTGATCTGCTAGCACAGCCTTCTAGAAATCTTCTTCCCAAACCTGAAGATATACCTATAAAAGAATAAATAGTTTGAGATTCTAAAACTAGAATATGGGGGAATCAACATTAATTAATTAATTTTTTTTATTCATTTAATGTTAATCTCTCTCATGTTTTATCCATTCAAACATAGTCACGAAAAATAATTATGCATAATCCTATCCTAGTTCTCTACCCTGCAACTAGTATCACCACATTTAGTAGCCACTAAAAACATAATGTTCTGTTCATCACATCACTAGGGGCCATAAACGCCTATGTCTCAGCTGGTCTCTAGTGTTTACATGGATTTCTAAACATGACTGACACCATTTCCCTACCAACCCATGAAACCTCACCTTTTCCAAACACCAAACTCTATCCTATCCCTAAAATAGACCTCTGATACCACACTATCATGACCCCCTCTTTATAAGGTGTACCCCTACTAGGTCGACACTGTGAGAAGGGAGATAGTGACCCCATGAGTCCTGCTTCCAGTAGACCTTGGGTTGGCGACTAGAACCGAGGGTATAGTAAACATACAAATGAGAGGCATTTACCTCTAAGATAACACATGTGAAAGAGAGAGACAAGACCGACACCAACCAACTCCAACTCGGACTGCAATATAAAAAAAATCTCAAGTACACGTCTATAAGGTCATGCATAATTACCTAAACTGAAATGGAACACTACAAGTACAAAAGGAATGTAAAAAATGGTAGTGACCACAATGCATGAGTAGCTCCTACAACCCCAAGCTAGTAGTAACCAACAAGATCACCAACCTGCTCCAAGTGAACTGAAAAAAACAAACAGTTTATGTATACGTAGTGTGAGTGAAACAATATACTCAGTATAATCATCCTCAGAGACTATCATGAAAATGTAAATAACGAATGCTAAAACACATTGTAGAACAAGTGAAACTAAATCGTCACCTAAATTGTAAAAAAAATTCCCAGCCTCACTATGGATACTCTCATCAAGAATCACATAAAATAATATATATAATATAATAATGAATTTCAAGGGTACCCCTCTACCACATCCCGACTAGTTTTCCTCTTTTCTCCAATGTCGCATGTCCTAAGCATCTATCTCCAAAAAGGCTTGCTGGAAGACACCTATGCAAAGAACCACAACATGAAACTCATGTATCACAACCACCACATTAAAGTTACCAAATTAACCACGTACTTTCTGGGAGCTACCACATCTCACATAACATGTTTCATATGTCGGGTATTAAACCTCAATCAATTATAGCACATACACCAAGCAAAAATATTCAATCCATCATAGCCTATACAAGTTACAACTATAGTATTCCCTAAGAGACTATATCCCTAATATATGTGTCCGTAATAACCATAAACCATTATATCCCTTTACACACATATATAGCGAAAACTAGTCATTGTTCCTACTAGAACATTTAACTACCATGAGAAGAGAATGGGGTCACAGGGGGTAGTCATTTATCCAACCTCCCACTTGAATATTGGGGAAAACAACCCCAGGGTTCTGAATCCCCTGAGAGTTAGTTTCCCTAATTGACAGGGTAGAGTATCATATAGAAATAAAAAAAATTACAAAATATACCATAGCTCACAAACACACTATTTCACTAACCTAGTCTTAGACACAACTATTGAAAACATATCACAGACACCTAGGTTCTAGTTCAGAGAAAAGGTATCCTATAAGAACACAACCAATTAAAGATCTTTTTTACATAACTTAATTCACTTTTTATCAATTTCACATTATATTAATTAATTATTTAAAAATTAATTTACCATTAACAAATCCACATTATATTTCATTAGCATCACACCAAAGACTACTTTTCCTTTAAATTGCAACCTCATATTTTCATCCTAGCAAGCTCTAATCCCATGGGTTAACATTATTCAATCAATCATTTTTAAAAAAATTATTACTTTTCCATATTCCCATGCGGTATAAAAAACATTCTATGGAAATAAACACAAGGTGGATCATCCTATTGTGTAGATGAACTACCCGTCGAGTCTTTCCCACTAATAGATAGAGCGTAGACCCATCCTCCATATAGATGTTGAAAACAGAAAGCAAGTGGAATATCCCACGTGTATTATCCCCTTTCTAGAAGGTGGGTAAGTAAAACCAGGTTCCTTGAGTAGTGGGGAATAAAAAAAATAACCAACAAGATTCAAAATTCATAGAAGGAGTCACATCCACCCTATTTCATCATCCCTGGTGTCCTTCCCGATACCCCCATGCATAAAACGATGCATCTCACCACTCTAAATGTCAAATACTAGCACAAACAATGGGCCTCCCTACACCCACATATCACCTCAACCATCCAAGATCAGATCATAACACAAGTAGTAGAGAAACAAACATCATATCTATCGGGATCTTGGCCCTTAAACAAGGAATCCAACCTTCAAACACAATGAGCTCTCACAAATCCAAGCATAATGTTCTTGGCCTTTACAAGAAATAGGGTAACACAGAACCTTATAGGAAATTATATTTTATCAAACAACCAGTTCATTAATCCATCTTGAAATAATAAATTTATTTTTCGTAGGTTCCAATGACAAAAAACATAAATGGTAAGGTATAACAAATTGATTAAATATGCTTACTACATCAATTTAATTAAAATCAAATTGCAACAACAACATAAAAATTCATTTAAAATCTTCTTTATCATGGAAAAATAATTTTAATTAGACTATGTTTATGTTCTTTTCCAATTTTCATCAAGAAAGACATGTTAAACAATGCATGCATAGGTATCACACTATCTAAAAAAATAAGAGGCAATAACCTATGATCGATGAAAATTGATTTTTCCAATTAAAATATTTATTATGTCAATTCCACTATGATCTTGTGGATCAATAATGCTAACTCTAAAATGAAATGTAAAAGAATATTGAAGCAACAAATCCCCTACCTCAAATGGTTTCTGAATTTATTCACTCAATAATGGATCAAAGGAACCGATCATGACTACCTTCCCCGAAACAACTACATATACTGGAGGAAGTCACAGCACAACCATATCAAAAACAACCAAATGAAACTACATTTGAACCATGGATATAAAATTCCATAGCATGATAAAGAGAAATAGCACAAAACAGTTTGAATAAAAAATAAGAATTGAGGTAAATCTAATATCGGATTGAAGATGGATCGAAGAAGGAAGCGGGGAACCAATCCAAGATGAAGGAATCACCAAAAGTTGAAGAGAGGGGTTTCTAGGTAGTCTGGGTTGAGAGGGGGTGTGCTAAGGAAGATGTGTTTGAAAAATACAAGTGGCTAGGTGTCTTTAAAAACACCCAGTGGCGGAACAATACATGACATGTAACTTCTCATCACATCATGAACCTGCTCGAGGTGACTTATACCAAAAAACGAATTGCCTATGCACTTTGTTTTATTTTTTTATCCGAAGTGTACACATCATATACCCCTTGGTCAGGTCGTCTATCCCCCTGTTTTCAGCTTCTCATGACTAAACTCTTCCAGACATCTGACGATCCTTCTCTGAGCACCTCGGTCTTCGAGAACACACCACGGGGAAATCCACATGGATATGAGACCTTATATTAGTTGAGATAAATAATTTATGTATTAATTAAGACAAATGAAGATATATGACATGAGATAACTAATGGTAGATTAATTATGTGACACAAATATATTTGAGATGAAATAATTAATACTAGATTAATTATGACATATCAAGAAATAAGAGTTGAGATAATTACATGACGAATTAACTATGGCATATCAAGATATTTGAGTTGAAATAATTAATGGTAGATTAATTATGAAATATAAATATATATTAGTTAAGATAATTTATGGATAATTAATTAATAGATATAAAGATATGTGAGTTGAGGTGATTAATTGATTAGTTAAATATGATATATCAAGTTATATGATTTGAGATAATTAAATGTTAAATTAATTATGAGATATCAAGATATGTGATTTGAGATAATTAATTGTTGAATTAATTATGACATATCAAGTTATATGAATAAAGATAATTAATTGTAGAAAAAATTATAAGATATTTAGAGTTTTGATTTGAATAAGTAATTGTTGAATTAATTATAGGATAAAGAGTTATGGATATTTACAAATTAATTGAGAAATAAATTAATGGAAATGAAATTATTAATTAATCAGGTTTTTAATTAATGATAATTATGTGAATATTTTTTTATTTAGAAATGAAATTTAAATGATTAATTTATTCTACAATTAATTAAAGAGATTCATGGGATTAATTAATTGATGAATTAATTAATGGAATTAATGATAACATTTAATTATTAAATTAAATAATCATATTGATGAGATTAATTAATTGATAAATTAATTAAGGAAAGTAATGTTATTGTGTAATGGTTGAAATAAATATTGGGATTCATGAGACTAATTAATTGATGAATTAACTAACGGAATTAATGTGTTTATTTAATGGTTTAAATAATTAATTGGATTGATTAATTAAAAGATTAATTACTTATTGAAATTGATGTGATTAATAAATTATGATATTAATTAATGTATTTTATGAGATTAATTAATTCTTCAATTAACTAACTTTTTTTTAATGATTAGTTAATTGCTAAATTAATGTAAATGTTGTGATTAATTAATTGTCCAATTAACTGGTGTAATTTATGTGTTTAGTTAATTGTTAAATTAATAATAAAAAATGAATTTTCAAATAAATTTTATAAATATTTAATGTATTTGATTTGTTTAGTTAAGTTTTCAACTGACTAGTAGATTTGATGTGATTTAGTAATTGTTAAATTAATTAAAGTATTTGATGTGATTAGTTAATTTTGTAATGAGTTTCTATTATTTATCTGAATAGTTATGTTAATTTTCTAATTATGAAGGTTAATTGATTTGTTTAGATAATTATCTAATCAAGTATTTTAATTGATGTGATTATTTAATTATTGAATTAATTAATGTTATAGTTGTGATTATTTAACTGTTGGGTTGACTAATTTAGTAGTTGTGTTTAACTAATTGTTGTATTAGTAATGGCAATGGTGAGGATAATTAATTGTTGAGTTAATGGTGTGTTTATGATTGGTAACATGGTCATTCAGTTGAGAAATAAATAAGGGTAACATGGTCATTCTAATATGTCTAGTTATTAATTTTAACATGCTCATTCAATTATGTATTTTTAAAAAGTAAATTGTTACATGGATATTTTTCCTTGTTTTGTGAATGGTAACATGGTTATTCCATTATATGATATTAAAAGGTGAATGGTGACATATAAATTCATTTATGTATTAGGAATTGTGACATGGAAATTTAAATGTGATATCGCTTTGGGGATAGATCAGACTCTAGAAAAGGCCAAAGAAGGTATTGACGTTCGGGTGTCCTTAGGAACCTATGGGTTATACGTGGTTAAATAGAGAATATTTAATAATGTGATATCTTTTTATTTTTTTTACAATATTTATTTCTTATATATCATTATAAACTATTGTTGACTATATTTTTTTAAAAATTGTTTTTATTTCCAACTGAGTTGTACTCCCACACAACTCGAGATTCCTAATTGGTACATGAATATACTTTATTTTTTGTAGGAAAGTTTAAGGAAAAATGACTTAAGATAGAATACATATTGGGGTTTGAGCTTGGATGAGGGAACAATACGTGGTATGGGGTTTTATTTTGAGTTGTCAGTGTTTTTAATTTTGAGTTTTATTTAACACATGGAAATTAAAAAATATTGACAAAACAATAGTTCATTTTTGACACTGTACTTCATTCTTTGGTTATCCTGAGATATTTGTATTTTTTATAGTCATATTTTTCAACTATTACGTATCTATATTTTCTATTGTATTACTCTTATGAAATAAAAAATAGTGTATAGTCTCCCCACGATCAATAATAGACCCTCTATACTAGCTGGTAGCCTATAGATTATAGGGAGGTGTGATTGAGGTCATGTTACTCACTGGTTTAGGGACTTGTTGTTTGGAACCTAGGCTAGGATTTTACAAATGGATTAATGAAATACCACACTAAAGGAGGTGGATCTTTTATCACATCTTTATAAGGTGACGTGGATACCTATCTCATCATGACTCCTTTTATAGTGGGGGAAGATACCTAAGATCTGTATCCTAGGAAAAGAAAAATCATGTGCTCTAGGACCAAAGTGAATGATATCATGATCGTCAGATTGATCAAGATGTTATAAATTGTGTGAGATCTAGTGTCTATTCAATGTTCTATTGAGGATGATGGCCCTTATAGGAAGGGAGGATTCGAAAAATCCCTCAATGAAGGAGGATGATCCTCAAGCTCCCATTAATAAGGTCGTATCGATACCTCTCCCATCATGAGGATTTTCCAAGGGGATGCATGAGGGCTAGAACCCGTGGAATGAAAAACTATGTTGGATAGGCCCAAAGAGGAAAATATCATGAATATGGGTTGGATAGGGCATTAAAACTTGAATTAATTAACGATGGTTTAGATATAAGTATCTTAACAATTTTCATAAGGGTTGCATTTGACATAATTTATAAAAGATGCAATGTACTGTTTTTTACATAAATCAATTGATCAATTTATCCTCTAACTATGATGGTTATTTATAATTGTAATAAATTTAATAATTATGATTGTTTTCCAAAAAAAACTATTTAATTCAAATTAATATGGTAATTTTTATTTTTTAAAATGTTACAAAAGAAGGAAATACATTTAATTGTTTTTATATAAAAATAAATTTTATTTTACCTAAGGGTACAAATGTAAATTTTCAATAGTCATCTAGTGAAATAAATAATCGTTATAGTAACTATAACTATGATTATTGGAAATTTTTTTAATTATATGGGGATCTTATATAACTCTCCAATGTATTGGGTAATTATTTAATCTCCTACAAAAATTATATTAGAATTAACGGATTATTTCATTCCATTTATATGGGTTCTTATATTGGTTCTTAAAATCGTGATATGAAGATATTTTCCTTTTAAAACTATATTGTTTTTCAATTATTTAATTGAGTTTTAATGAATATCAGGTGATTTTATGTGTTGGAATGTGATCAAAGGATAACTGAATGGATTGTAATCATTTAATTTTGTGAGGATGTTTTTTGGGAAAAGCATTCATGAGTTCTCACTTACCCCAAAAAATCATGATTATGAATCCTCATATGTGACTACTTATGAAAACTTTTATTAAAAGACTTTTTAAATAAATTATTTTATAACTAATTAAACTTTTATTTAAGCTAATGATTTACAATGTTTATGGAAAAAAAAATTGAATATGAATATATGATTTTTTTAATAGGGCAATGAGTTTCCTTTATTTTGAGTAAAATAATGATATTTTTTATCACAATAAATTTATATTTTTTCATAGGGAATATGGATTTTTCAAAACTATATAAATATCAATGATTTAGTTATGGAAATTGTTTTTAATAAATAAATTTTTTCATGAATAAAAGAAGAGTTTAATCATAACAAACTATTTTTATAAAAAATTTAAATAGTTTGGCTGTTTCAACCTTATTATAAAGTGATTTTACAAAATATTTAAAAATATAGACCTAAAATATTTTAGAACTATATTAATATTTAATAATTTATATTATACATATAATTATGGGTGGGTTATGTATAGGTTGGTATAGTTGGTACAAAATTATATATCAAACGAATTTTCTTTTAACACCATATCAGAGAGTGTGGGTCTATGGAAATATGGAAAATAATAATATATTTAAAATTAAATTCAATGAATTGTATTTATTAATAAAAATCCTATGATTTAAATCTCTGTATCACCATCCCTTCCCACTATGAAAATCTTAGTAAACCCCATAATTCTTTCATTCAAACCTTGGTTTCATTAAGGTGGATTCTCATATATATCATAAACTAAGATCCAAAATTTATTATTCTTCATTTTTATACCAATAATTATGAATAATTATTAAAAAATAATTATATTAAATTATTTTAATAATTATAAAATACATCTCATAAACAAAACATGTAATCCATAACGAAATGTTTTATTGTTTTTTGAATTTAGTTGTAGAAAGCCTTTTTAAAAATTAATTCATGAAAATCCCAAATATAACTCTATATAAAACATCCTCCTAGATATATGAGTGTATATAATTTACTATAGATAGGTTTATAATAAGAGGTAGTTACCTCAAAGGATATATAAGGAAAAATAATATCAATGAGACAAAAATGAGTAGATGATAGATAAATGAGAAAACCTAAAAATAGCAGAAATTTATAATTAATAACATGAATGATATCATATGGGATTATAATTAAGTTTTATTGAATAATTGACAACCTGTAATAAATATATATTATATCAAATTTATAACCATGAATGGAAAAATTATAGCATTTAATTTGACTTTTGAAGCATTAGACAACAATAATTTTTATGGAGAACAATATTGTAAGGTCGTGAAAATATAATAATAAAAAAAATATGATATATATTTTTTAAACACAAAATAAATTTCTTAATGTTATATTCTTACCACATCCCATAATTATGTATCCTTGGGAAAACTACATGGGTCATCTAACATAGTGTACTTATGAGATAACCCATGTTTCACACTAATACTATGAGATATAAAACATTATCCTATTCATTGAGGGGATATATCACACTCAAACTTTAAATAATCATATGACATAAATAAGTATACCAAATTAATTTTAATAATACATTATATCATTAATAACACATGAAAATAAAATGGGTTACGTTTCATTCACTAGGGGTATCTTATAAAAATTTAATCAAGGTCTAGATTGGTTGATGCACAAAATTTATTCACCTAAATTAAAAAATGAAAAATAAAAATATAAAGGTGTTATTGGAAACATGTTTTCATATATGATAAATAATATTGGGATACGGAGAAAAATGGAATGGTAATTTTGAAATATTTTCCTTATTATTATTTCATTAAAAAATAATGTTATACATAATATTCAAAATAATTTACAATAGTGAATTAAAAAACTTTATAGAAAACTTTTAATGTAAACATCTCAATATTAGAACATTGAAATATTATTTATGGTTGTATTAGAATAAATTTTTATTGAGAGAAAAAAATAATTTAAAATAGGGTGAGGTGACTTGTTAATATTTTCTTAATGTTTTAATGAAACCCACTTAGATAAAATAATTATATTATTTAATATTGGGGAGTGATAAAAAAATAAATATTATTGTTTAGTAAGAGATAATATATATGTATTTAAAAATAATCTATAATAAAAATTTGTGTATTATTGAATATGTATGTGGAAGAGTAATATCCAATATTTGAATTGATATTTATTCTTAATAACATTATAGTTTTATCAAATAGATAATTAGAAAAGGAAAAAGATTTTGATATGAAAATTTAATTTCCCTAGAATTAATAAAGTAATTAAATATGAAATAGACTATGGATTGAATATACAAGACATATATGAATATAGACTTTGAGGATGGAGTGAAACATAAAAAACTGATGATTGAGTCAAGAAAACCCATACCATAGTTTTCTTCTAGGTCAGATGTACTCTAACTCAAAGTGTAGTCTGTTTTACATTATAATATATCATTTTTAAAACATTTTTTTGTATTTTTATGTTTAAATAGTGTTATTATTTAATTACATTTATGGTTTTCATAGCCATGAATTGATAAAATAAATCACATGGTGTTGAAAATTTCTATTCATCCTTGTTTTCTTCAGTATGGAGGTTTGAATCCTAAGTTCTTGATCATTTTTTCTTATCCTAATAATTATTCCTAGAGAGGATATATATGTTTTGATAATGGTTTTATTTTTCTATGATATATTAATTCAAGATTCTGTAATGGTATGTAATGAATTTTTAGAAGTTGACTTCTTAGTGTATAATTAAACTATTAGAAAAAATGATTACATCGATGGAATTAAACATATATATAATTCCATTAAAAATTTAAAAATTAAAAAATTAGGAATTATTATCACATATTACAATAATTTAGATCCTCATAAATAGTCATTGTGGTAGGGTTATTGCATCATTAATGAAGGTAGAAAAACTGATCCAAATAAGAACATGTTATAGAGAATGAGTAACAATGAATATAAATTTATATAGTTTTTATATAATATTTAAAAAATCCTAATTATATAAATGAGTAATAATTATATTATTGGATAATGTTTTAAAGGGGTATATATGAGAATATAAATGGAAAATAATAATAATAATTCGTTGCATATTTTGATTAGATAACTCCTCCCAAACAACGTCTTCCCTCCAAATGATGGAATTAGGTGTATATAATGTAACCAAAGGATGCCAAAAATGTTTTATAACATAGGTGATATATTGTGGGATACTAATAAATAAACAACTTCAGGACATCAATAGTTTAGATTTGGTGAAGCATAACTCCCTTTATAGGTGAAAATCACCCACATTTCATTAGAAACTATAGTCAGGTGAAGTGTAATGATAAAATCACATGAGTGTTTTCTAAGATAGAAATTTTAATATTTAAATTAATATTTTTATCAAGTACAAAACCAAAATATTATTCTGTAATGAGTCTACTCAAAAAATATCATCAAAATTCCAGCCTTGTAATTTGACAAGTTTTACATATTTTTACCTTTTTTTATTTATTTTCCCTAGATATTATTTTTAAAAAAAAATTAAAATATATAACCGTTTAACTATGTTTTATGTGATGTTTTCATAATTTTTCCCCATTTCACCTAATTTATTTTATAATTATTTGAAAAAACTTTTATATAAAATTTTAAATTATTTAAGAAATAATTCATGAAAAATGCCCTTATAAACATTTAGTGTTCTTAATATTATTTTATTTTAATTGATAATTAATAAAATAATGTTAATATATTTTTTAATATAGATATTGTTAAACATTAATAGATTCATCAATTAATCCTCAAATTGAATGAAATATTTAAAAAAACCAATTCTATAAATATGATTTTCACTATTAAATTATTTTATCTTCATATATAATCAATTAATTCATATTATATAAATAAAAATGGATTAAATTTTAATAATTATTTATTAGTGATTATTTTTTACCACATCCCATATCAAATAAATTTATAGGAGAAACCCTATAGTTATTTATTAATATTCCTATTTTTGTAATTATTCCATTTATAAGATCGAGATTTGAAAAAATTCGTAGTGGTAGTTATGGGTAGTGATTCACCTAGACTGGATGTTGTTGGGATTTCTAAAACTTTTAACTATTATTGTAAACAATTCAGATCAATACACACTTATTAAAAAAAATATTCATATTATTTAAGAGTAAAATATAATACTTCCACATTTTTTAGGTTTAGCCAAAAAAATCCACGTAAGTAATACTTCTAATAGTACATTCTGCTATTTTAACTTTTCTATATCTATATTTTGAAGTGGTTACTATTATTAAAACTCACCAATTCAATAGTTATATTATAATGGAAACATTTGAATTTAATATATAATTTTGATAATCCCAACACATCAATTATTCTTATATGTTGATGTAATGCAGCAAATGTATATAGAATCTCATGGACTATATAAAATGAATAACAATATTTTCCCATCCTAAAAATAACTGAAAAACATTTGAAATAGTATTAATTTTCTTATACTCTTCATTAAAATAATTCATTCTTTATACCAATATGTCTATAATCATTAAAAAAAATCCCTTATTTACTATATAAAATGTAGTAAATTTCATATATTTTTTAGTAGTGGTTTAAAAAAATACTTCTAAACATAAAACTCTATTCCCCAAAACCATTTTTAGATATTCATTACAAAATAATCTTTATTTAGTTGTGGTTTTAATAAAAAAGACTGGTAAATAAATTTACAATTAATTTAATTGAGGTTTCAAATAAAACATCCACCAATATTAAAAAAAATGTTTATACCCTGAACCCACTCCCTCCTCTCACATCCATCACATCGACTTGATGCACCCTATTGACTTCAGCCACCTCTCACCAAAAATTGACATAGATCTAATGCTGCTGAACCGTTATCATACTACGCCTCTAAATTATCAATGTTGGGCCCCTCTTGGACATCCCATATGGAGAATTATTAATTATAGTTCATTTTATTATTTTAATTATTCTAATTATTTTTACTGTTTTTATAGATTAGTATATTTTTGAATATTTTATTTATAAGGGTTAGTTTAAGATCAATCATTCCATTTTTTAATTAACATTATTTTATTTTGTATAGAAATATATACTTATGTTAAATATTTATTATGTAGGGAGTCATGAATATATTGATAAATTTTGGATTACCTTAGCTTAAAAAAATATCATTTTTATGAGTTTTAGTATGTTTTCTAGTTTTTCATTTGAAAAATGATATGTGGATAGAAGAATCATTTATCCATATCCTATTAGAAAATTCATATGATTGTTTAATGGAGACGATGTTTTTGAGACCTTGATATAGAAAAATATTACCTCCTCATTGTATTTTTTTTATTTGGAATGGAGAAATGAATTCTATATAAATTTTTTTCTGTTATCTATACAATCAAAATGAAAATGTTAAATATATGATACTGCATAGTGAATCAAAAATTCTGATAAACATTTCTTTCAACATAGCGGGGAACCACCATACACAATTTAACACATTATTTAATTCATCAATTAATTTTTTTAGAACATAATGATATTTTCAAAACTACATGAAAACCATATCAATAAGATAAAATATCTATGATGATTATGAATAAAATAATACAACGAATAAATAAACCAAAAAACATTCTTGTTTTCAACATTATTCATAGATGGAAATAAAAAATTATATGAAGTATGTGTTGTATATTAAAAAATTCATAATGGTATTGGAATTTACATGTTATTTATTTTAGGAAGATGATGTCCTTGTATAGTTTTGTGAGATGAATTTGAATGTTAAAAATCATAGACTCAATTTTAAAATGATAATTTCATGTCCCGATTGTTTTATGCCTTATTTTAATGATTATTTGAATTTATAAAGTGACAAATATTTTTTACTTCTTGATGGAAGTAAACAAATAATGATACATGTTTGAATCTATATTATAAAATAAAGAAAACAAATAAATTGATATGAAAATTTTATGTTGAATTCCATAAAAACCATAGCATCAATGACATCATGCCTCATTTAAAACATCTGAAGAAAATAATTTTCATCCATTTCATAATAATAATAATAATTTCATGTGACATTCACAAGAGTGAAAATCCTGGAAGACAGTCAATTCATTACACCTAGATTTATCTTATGATCTTTGAATGTATGTTTTGTATTGTAATATTGTTTATTCAATAATTTTGTGGCTTTACATAGCTGTTATATCATTTATAATTTTGTGTTGATCACTTATAATTTACCTATGTGGATATTTAGGTGATAAACGTCATTCATTATATTAATAATGATTCCTAGAAGAAACATTCTTGGAATATATATTGATGTATACCTATAGAATATTATTAATAATTACAGGAGTGGTGGAATAATATTGTAGAAACATATAATGAATCTACTGTACTAATATTCAAAAATTCATGTTTACCTTATATGAAACATTATTGAAATTTTTGGACAATGAAATTTTTTTGGTTGGATGATACATACTTGTTTAGTCTGTCTAGTTGCATAATTTGATTTTGAGTAATAATGAATAGCTTATAGAAGAAATTGGGGTTTAATGTTTCATTTTCACTGACAAGATATATCTTATAAATTTTGTATTAACAAGTCACATTCAATTAAAAAATATTATTTTAGGCTTCTACTATAGTTATTATCAAGACCAGATATCATGAAATAATTATCAAATGATGGTATATATTTTGGATGTTATTTTCTACTGAATGAATGTATAAATAGAGTTATAACACACTCATTTACAATTTCATCCCACCAATTGATGAAAAATAGAATATTTTTTAAACAGATATATTTTTAATTTAATTTTTTATTTTATAATATTAGACATTTATTAGAATCTTAGTGATAATATGTTGATTTTATTTGTAATGACAATGTAAAATAAAATAATCACATCAATGACTGTAAGGACTTAGAAGAAGTCAATATCAAAGATTTTCTATGGGAAAATTAGAATTAGAAGAATCCAACAATAACTTTTTCCATCAAAAACCATCAAAATAATGTTTTCTATTGAATATTAAAATTTGAATGACCCTATTGCATATTCTTGTTGTATTTTAAGATTTGTTGATATGAATAACCATAATATAAATCGATTTAAAATTCTCGGTACACATGTAATTATGGATGAGATGCTGCCACTTGAAACTCATTAGATAATTAAATACATAATAAAAACTATTCTAATTGAATTTTAATATTCTTTAGATAGTTGTGTGGAAGACATAAAACCAAATTGAATGGGAATAATGTTAGGAAACAATTTTATAGCCACTATGTAAATTAGATATGCCCATTCCTAAAACACTATTTACAATGATAATTCAATTTAAAGTTCATTTTTTCAACTGATATAAAAATATATGGCCCAGACATTATCAAAGCATTTATCCCTTATGGAGGTATTTTATTTTAATATTTTTTCCTTAAAAATTTATACATTTCTTTGATAATTTTTTGATTTTTTTCTTAATTTTATACCTTTTATTAGTATGTATCTTGGTAATTGGAATTATTATGTCCAAAAAAGATCATGAAGAATGTTCTATTCTGATAGGTTACCTTATAAAGAGTGATTAAACTATTTTTCAAGGTTCTTTGATTCTATAGACCCATGATTCAATCCAGTTGGATGTGTTGATGATAACACAATTTAACTGAATGAAAACAATGACTCATTAAAGTTTCCAAAATTATGATGAGAAGTTGTAAAAATATCATCATTTTTATTGATATATAAACCATTAAGACTAGAACAAAGATAATTACTTCTCAATAATAAGATTTTTGATCCCTATGTCACTGAATTAAGGACAGAAATGAAAATGTTCCCCAAAAACTGAACATGGATTGAGAAAGAAATAAGAAAATATTTCTACCAAAGAAATTGTTGAAGGGTTTTTACATCATGTAAGTTCTTAATCAGATAAATAGTTTGAATATAAAAAAATTATCTTAATTATAAAAACTATTTATATCAAATTCAACAAGTAATGAATTTTGATAGTCCAGATGAAAATTTATTGATTTGATGTTTTCAGATTGAGTTCCTTTGAAGTGTTTTTTGGGATTTAATGCATTAAAATTTTTTTGGTTTCAATATTTAAATTGTAGATCATGATAAATGTTTGAAAAGATAAAATATTTTTATATTCATATTTTCATATCAATGACACTATAGAATGTTAGTTAATGTCATGAAGTTAAATTATCATGTGATTTTTTAGTGGAGTTATTTAAGTTAAACTATCATAATAATAATATAGTAATAATAAAAGATTCATTATAATATATATATTTAAATTTATATTATTTTATAGATAATGGTTATTGGTAAAAAAACAATACATATACTATATATTATAACGAAAAAATGGTATATTCTGTTGATAATATAGTTGATAACTAGTGGAGTATTATTGTCCACGTGAATTTTATAGACATATATGATATGGGTTGTGAAGGTGTTGTAATATTTGATAGTGAACCACATCAAAAACAAAATATTATTATGTAACTAGATATATTAAATAATTATTCCAAAATGAGGAGAGTGAAGATAATGAAAAATGAATTAAAGAAGAAGAAATAATGTTCACAATTGAACCGGAAAAAACATGAACAATAATGAATATATTTTCTAAGATGATTTGTAATATTAATAAATGTAATGAGATTTTTTATATTAATAAATAAAATAAATATTTTATTTGAATACATTCAAGTAATTGTTTTTACATGAATATCGTATTGAAAGATGATTATTTTCAATACCATATCTATGTCAAAAGGTATCCTATATCATTCTTGGAAACATGTTATAATTCATCACCTGAGTTTATTTTTTTAAAATCAATTTTATCCTAATAAAATTTTATCTGCATTTATAAATTCTCCTAATGATGATGAGGAATCAGATAGGATGCATAATGATCAATAAAATTTCTAATTTTACACTTTTATTCAACAATTTAGAAATTATTATTTTCCCATAATTCTATTAACCAGGATGATTTTAAAAATTTATATAAAATCACTAATAGGTCATAATTTCATTGATTAATCAACATAATAATTTTGAGCATATTATATAAATTCTACAGTATAAATTAATGTTGGAATATAAATATTTGGTACAAGATATCTTAGTTTTAATTATAGTAATTTATCATTAGAACAATTTATCTTATTAAATGTATCCTGGATTTTGATATCATTATTTGATTTTTCATTTATATTAAAATATTCATTTATGATTTCCTCTAGAGGATATGAAATTGGAATAAGTTGACGAAATTATTTATATGTTTTAATGCCACTATTGCATTGATGGTTATACATTTATCCATGTACGAGAAAAGTACTACAATGAATAATGTATTTTAGATTTAAAGTCTGATTATTTTTAATAAAATTATAGGAAGGTATTTAATTTATCATTTATATTAATTATTAATAATCAAATTTTGGTTTCAGCAAACAAATTTTCTGTTTTCTAAAAATGTTGGGTCATTAATCTTATTGTCATCGTGCCTATAATTACCAGTTAAGATGGTAACATGAATTTGAAACTACTATGTATCGGTTGAATTAGTGCTGGAGGATATTAAATATCTAATTATAATAGAAAATAATAGATTTAATGAGCTCTAATTTCTTATCGAAACAATATATGTATGAATGATAGAGGTTGTCGAACTCAATCTGGGATATCGTATGTCATGATAATACTGGTTTTCCATAACATAACATGTCATGTATCTTCCAAATCAACTAATTTACACATTTTATATTATAATTTAAGGCATTTTCATGGATAAAAATTTATAATTTCATCATTATACAATTACTTAGAGGGAATTGGGGTCAAATAATATATCATTCATATTGTATTTTATTTATTATTCATAGAATACATTAATTACTTATGTGTGGTGAACTAAATTATATGAAATCACTAGTGATCTGATGTCCTGGAGGAGGTGAAGGGATGTAGGAAAATAATGTTATAGAGTGTGAGAGGAATACATCGTATTAGAGTATCCACGACTCTTGTCCCTATTATCATTTATTGAAACATGAAATTTTATAAACAATTATTTTATTTAATATTATATATAAATAATTAAATGTTCATTTTTATATGAAATTTGTAGTTTTTTTATATTTTATTAATTAATTTATTTAAATAAATTCTTTGAATATTGGGTTTTCTTGGATCTGGAAATAATTTAATTAGTTTATTCTGAACTTTTATAATTAGAAACAATTTTAACTACCTCTTTTTATTCAGTGGAGGATTTTACCACCTTCTATAAAATTGATGTTGCATAAATGACACCAAAATATTATAAATTTCTATATTTAGAGGATTTTTAACCTATACAAGAGTACTCTAAAATAATTCTAAAAAGTAACCATAAAAAATTTATTCTATAGAAAACCTATCAGAAATTTATAACAACAACACTAAATTTAGCATAAGAATGTCACTATATTGAGCAACCCACTTTTAAAAATTATTATTTCTTAGGGAAAACCAAAATAATCAGGAAAAATATCAATCCATAATTAAATATTTAATGATATCCAATTTCACTGTTGTATATATAAACAACTATGAATCCATTTCATTTCAGTTAATATTTCCATGAAATCCAAAAATTATTATTCCTTTATTGTTGTTTTCTATTTTTTTCATTAGAATAATTAGTCAGTAGATATCAAAATAAAACTGTGATGCTACTAAATATCTTACCATGGAATATTTATTCACTTATATTTTTTATACATTTAATTTTTATAACTGTGTTTCATATAGACTATTAATAATGTGTTTTTATTTTAATAGAATAGTGTTCATTAATTAAATTTGGGGTTTTTGTTTCTAGTCCTATTTTGTGTGTAAAATAATATAATATGTTATTACGGGAAATATAACACTATAAAATTTTGGATTTACCTTTCCCAATGGTCTGAGGAGGGGTAGATGTATCTATTATTATATGTATATTGATGGATTCCTAGCACACGTTATAGAATAAACATATTAAAATTATATATAGATCTGGGATTACAGACCTCAGAATCCCATAAATAATGACATCCACTTACATGTTGTGTGTTATGATGTCATCAATTTGAAATAATGATGAAATATTAAATAAATTTTCTAATTTAGTAATATAATCATTCTCTACCAAAACACTATCATTCTTTCATAATAACATTAATAATATAATCATGAAATCAATTTTAATCTTCTTAAAATCATATTTTAAAATTATAAAATGATATAAATACCTAGTAGGATAACGATACTCCTCTATTATTCATTAAAAACCAAATATCAAGAATCTAATTCAACAATATCCTTTATTCTAGACAAGAAAAATTAACATCTAATATCATGAAACACTTTGTTATCTCTTCGATATGTTTTCCAACATAAATAGTGAAATGTTTCTAAAACAGCCATATTAATTTTAATAGGAACTATAATCCAACCTCTAAAATAAAGTAATAAATAATGTGTTATTATCAAACATATGGTGTTCATTCCATTATATATGGATTCTCATGTCTTCTTTTATACATTATTTTATCTCTATTTCAATTTCAATTAATACATAAAAATGTTTGTCACATTATGACTAGAGAAAAAACACAATGGACTATTAATTCGATATCCCTGTAGATTTTTTTCGAACAACCCCATAAACATCCATTATTCCCAATAATTATACACTACATGAATTAAAATCACCATACTTAAATTATAAACTTTTGAACTTGATTTCCACAATATATAAATATAAAAAAATCAAATGTTTAATGATACTCTACTATCATTAATTTTATTTGATTTGTTTCAAAAAGTTATATAATTTATATGATACATTGATACAAAATATCATGAAATCAAATCTCACTAGAGTGTAAAATCATCCAAATTGAAAAATCACGATCAATATAACCTTAGTCCAATTATGGGGTAACAATTTTCTTGTTCAATATTCTATCACAGAATATCCTTTCATAGAAATTTATAAAAAAAACTAATATTAATTCCTATAAGTGTAATTTATATGAAGTTTTAAGATCAGTGAGATTTAAAATAGTGATAAAAATGATTATTTTGTAGATTTTCATAATTGATCTCAAATAATTAGCATTTAAATAAAGCATAAATCCATTTTTAGTAGGGTTCGTAATCGAAAAATAAATCTATTATTCATTAAATATTTGAGTATATCTATAAAATCTCTGAAAATATTTATTATAAATACATCCATGGGTATTTCAAAAAGAATATTTCCACTTCTTCCATATCTGGAGAAGATGGAAACTCATTTTATAAATCGTAATGAATATGAAATTTCATTTCTTGAGTCAAGAAGTCATATTTTGGAAAAGTGGTATAAATCTCATGAATCTAGGAGGTCTGAATTAAAATATTTACTTTCATCACATGATCCTTAACTATTATATATCATATCCTCCAAAAACATTATGAAGAATGTTTCAAAAAAAATTATAAATTTATTGAAAATTCAATAAATAGAGAATAACCAATGGGAATCTAAATGGAATGACCTAAAATATAAAACAAATAGAGTGAAATCCAAATGACATTTTAATATTTCCCCTTCCTTTGACTTTAGTTGAAGATATTCATACAGATGTTAAATATTCAAAAACAAATTATCCCATTTTATTTTTTAAAAAATATCATCATTTCAATATACAAGGTATTTATTATTATCGATCCTTCACAACAATCACTTATATCCCACTACTAATTTAAAAAATAATGATCCGATATTTATTATTATCGATCCTTCACAACAATCACTTATATCCCACTATTCTTATAATGTAATAATGTTCTCATAAAGTGTTAAGAATATAAATCATTAACTGTATTAGTTTTAGTTGTGCATCTACTCATCCAAATCATCGTGATAACTATTTCTTACCTTTCCATAAATATTACTAAAAAGTACAACAAGATTCCTAAGTTCATTATCATTATTGACTAGAATATATGATTAAAATATTTCTCAACCCATTCACTAAGTGTAATATCAATCCTCGTGGAATACTTACATATCATCACCGATTTTACTAATTAATTTAGAAAAATGTATAGATAAATGAATTATATTGTGACCCATGAAAAAGATACATATTTTTTTCAATATTTAAAATGAAAAATAATTCCATCATATAAATAATCCCACAAAATAGATAACTGATTGTTTAGTTTCATTTAGGAATACATACATAATAAAAAAATGTGAAATTTATCCACATTTAAATTATACGAGACTCCTCTCTAGGATTCTCAAAATTTATACTCAACATCATAGCATAGGGATGTGGAAAATGTGAATGTGGTGAGATAAATTGATAAGTAAGAGAAAAAATGTCATTATTTTATCATGGTTCCAAACATAAGAATATAAGGAATCATGAAAATGGGAGAAATATATTATTAATTTTCCATTGAACATTATGAATTTCTCTTAATTCTATATTGAAGGAAACATAATCTCAAATAAATAAACATATTCCATGGATATATTGTTCAAAATATAAGGACATAAAATATCATTTGAGGATCATAATCATAGTAATAAGAATATTACATAAGAGCGTGTAATACTCATATTCATTATAATCATATTTCAAGGATACCCAAAAATAATTAATAATATTGTTGTATTAGTGTGATCACGTCTGACCATATGTAGCATATGATAACACACTGATAAACAATAGGATTGGGATAAAACCTACATAGTACCCCTTTGACATGGTATAAATCCTATTATGTTACCCTATTCTAGGGATAAAAAAACCTTTGTTTCCATTCATGTTTGGATAAATAATAGCATGTAAAACTAAACATGGGATAAATCATATCATGTACACATTTTCATTGGATAAATATTAGCATGTGAGAATTATATTCAGATAAATCCTCCTATATAAAATATATTTTTTAAAATCCTTATATGTACTCTTTATCATGGGTGAATATTCTTGTGTATCCTTTATATTGGGATAAATCTCCTTTTGTATCATTTTTCATGGGAAAAAAACTTCCCACAGAAACTTTGGTTTTGTATATGTCATGGAATGTACCATTTTGAGCTAATGTGGTATAATAATTACCAACCGTTTGGAGGGATATATAGTATTCCACTAATAAATAGACTATACATAGTTTTCCACATAAAAAATCATTATAATCATCATATTGAACCCATGGAATGAAAAAACGGTTCTAAAACATGTCCAGTTGGTATCATTAAAATTGACCATATGAATGTAAAAATT
Organism: Viscum album; assembly: GCA_963277665.1. Classification (NCBI taxonomy): domain Eukaryota; kingdom Viridiplantae; phylum Streptophyta; class Magnoliopsida; order Santalales; family Viscaceae; genus Viscum; species Viscum album. The sequence goes on from OY728137.1 coordinate 742,082,424, forward strand.
TGATTCCCAAATTTCAATCAAGTATTAAAATATTTTCAAAAAAACATGTATTGTGTCGTTAATGAAAAATAACTTCCAAAGTAATAATACCTTTCAAGATAAATATTAATATGGTTTTGTATCCATTAAAGTGTTTTTACAATCATTTTCTTATTATCATAAAATATATTGTCACAACACATATTAAGATTCCATATTTTTATAAGGTCAAGTAAAACAATTGGAATACCCCCATTAAAATTAAAAATTATTATTATATAGGAGTTCATTGTAAATAAAAAATTATTTCAACAAAATTATGTGAAAGAAATTACATTAAAATAATATTTAAATGTATATTTGAAAAAAAATACATAAATGAATAAAATGATAATTGAAACCTTCATTTAAAAAATCTATATCAAACAAATAATTAATATATCCTTGAAATAAAATAAATTATATTAGATGATATGTTTAGTGGAAGATAAAATATATTATTTAGAAATGATGGAAACCATTTTTAATATTCTAAAACACCATTCCCGAAAAACCACCTCACAAAAATAGATATGAAAACTTACTTTGGAATATGATAAGGTAAAGAAAATTCTTTCAAGAGATAAAATCTTATATTTTTAAATGTATATGTGGGGACATTTGTGGTAATTAATAATAATGAAATATTGGGGAAACCTCATGTTATGTGGATGATAATTTCACTCAAACCCAATATATTTTTAATGGGGATGAATTTTTTTGATAAAGAATATTTATAAATAATTAATTTCCCAACAGTGAAATTGTATATAAAATGAAATAAATTTTTTTGGTGGAAAACCCCAAAAATGGAATAAATTAGTTCAAGAATATGTATTATTTCACAATGTGGATAGTTGAGTTAAAAACCCATTACAACATTGGGATCATTTGAATCGAAAAAAATTTAATGAAAGTACATGATATTGTACTTTTACACCACGAATTACATGATTTTTTAAAATAAATTTCTTAATTATTTAACACACCATATCAAAGATGGCATGTATCATAACTAGAAATATGTATGTTGAAATTCTATTTGTGACACGAAACACTCACATTGAATTATTCTTTTGTTGATCAAGCTATAACCTCTCATATGAAAATAATTATCATCTTAATTTCCTATTTCATATCATAATTAATTTTTATAATATTTTTCTTCTTTATGTACATTTATAGTAGATATTAATATTAGTTTTTTAATTCCAATTTTCATAATTAGATGTGAGATATATTTATCAATTTCAATATGTTTCGTAATAGCAGTTTGTTTCTTCATTATTTATTAGTAGATCATCATTACAAGATCCCAAAATGGATTTGAATTGATTATTTTAATATTTATAATATTATAATTTCATATCATGGTTGTTTTTTATCCTTGAGGAATGGTTTCCAATTAGTATATTTCAACGATTCTTATTGATCGAGGTGTTTTTAAATAAATAATTAGTTAAATTATTATATTATTGTTAAAAACAAAAAAATACCATTATTTCATTATATATATCATATATAACCATGGATTGAATTAATATTGTCATTAATGATAAAAAATTATATTATTTTTCTTGTTGATGGTTAAATAATCCCAAACAAGTTCATATCATAAGTAATTCAATATTATTAAGTAATATAGTTTTAATATCATTATATAAGAACACTAATAATTTTTTTTTAAAATTTTTTATGTTGATATATAGTAATTTCAATTATTTTTATGATTAACATAACCCATTTGATGTTATTACATAATAAGACGAAATATTTTTTTTCCATTAGAATGTTATTGTGGATGTGAAAATTTGATATAGTTGTTTATTTCTCATATTGTTAATAGGTTTCATAATTTTAGTTTTACCACTATAATACTTTCATAATTTTAAAAAAATAACTAAATTCATTCAAATGATTATCCATGAAATGTGGTGATGAAATGAATATGAATATCAAAACTTCCATGGAGGTTGTAGCCCACATGTAATACTGGATTATGATTTTTTTTCATAGTTTAATGAAAGGGAGTAATATGAATTATCATTTCATAAATAAAATATCATAAATATAAAAACAATATGTTAAATTTCCTCTTAGTTCCATACTTATGTGACAATAATGAAATTGAATGTTAGTTAGAATATAGTAACATAAAGGAAGTGAAATGAAAAATTAGTGGTTAAAAATATAAACCCCACTTATTGTCTTAACTCCATTTCAATGGTTATTTAAAAATTTTGGGATAGTATATTGAGTGAAAAATCATGAAGGTTTCTAAAAATATTGTGTAGTGGTTTGGGTATCGTTTGGTCCATTCTATGTGGGTTGTGGCTGGAGGGGAAGTGAAGAGTGGAGTGAACCATTAATATGTGAATAAGGATAGAAAGATTTAAATACCTAAAGCATTTTAATAATGGGAAGGCATTTTCAAGGAAAGTTGATCCTAAATTGGTAAATAATGAAGTAGGGAAAGAACAAGGTTAGATAATTTTCCAATATGAAATTCAAAAACTAAATTTATACATATTTGTGGTTTTTCCAATTAATTCTTATTTTTTATACATTATAGTTTTACCAAGGTTACTATATTTTTCAAAATTATATTTTCTTATATGCTTTAAAAGAGACGCATCCTTATTATATAATTTTTTCCTAATGATTACAAATTTTAGATACATATTAATGTATTAATTTTATAGTAGTGATTAAACTTAATTTTAAAATATATAATGTATAAATAATTAACAATTATTTGAAAAATATATCATATGTTTGGAAATGTCAAATATGGGGTTTCAAATAAAAACAAAAACTATAGAATAATAATTTCAACTACTAAATTTTCATTTGGACATAAAAATGTTTCCATCCATTTCTAATTCATAATTATATACTAATAATGAAATGAAACTAATTTTATTTTTAAAAATGATAAAATTCACAATTCAACTGTAAATCAATATTTTTAGAAAATTTATAGTAAATAATCATAAAAAACATATATATGAGGAATTCAAAACTAAAAAGAAATTTTTTAAAATATTTTTATAAATTTGTAAATTCTAATTTTAAATGAAAATATAAATAAAACTTATTTATATTGAAAATATTTCTAATAAAGGATTATATATTATTGTTACTATCTTACACAAATTCCTAACTATATTTTACCAAAGAAAAATTAAAAGGAGAACACTATGTTGGATAGAAAATCTGACATGAAACACCACTCATAAATGACATACTGAATCTATAATTTAAATATGATAGATATAACCCAGATGTAAAATTGGAGAGTAAAAGTAAAACTAATTAAAATATTAAAATTTAGGTTTTACACATTTATTAAAATAATAATTGGTTAATAATTGATAATAAATAAAAATAAAAATCATTTGACAGTAAATGAAAAATTATTATAAAAAGATATTTAAATGTTCATATTGTTTTTTTAATGAATTAAATTAACAAAAAAATTTTACTTGCATAAATTAAAATTTTATAATATATATTAAATAAATTTTTTTAAATTCATCTCATATTATTTCTATTCATGATATATAAATAAATATATTTTTCTCCTAAATAACATATTTACTTAAATAATGATTTCATCACTTTTTTTCTATAGTTATTTTTAAATTATTTTTTTCCAATATTTATAAAATTTATTTTATAAAATTAATTTCAGTTTCTGAAATAATAATTTCAAAATAATCTTATATTTGGTTTTTTACTATTTTTCGTAATGATTAATTTTTCAATGAATAGTGAAAAATAATGATTTTTGTGGAAAACTGAATTCTATTTAAACTATTTTGAATGTCACATTTTGTTTTAAAAGTTTAATTAGATCAATTGTATTTTTTATTAATAATATTTATATTTATTATATATATATATATATTATGTTTTATGTTCAAAAATAAACATTTTATTGTAAATAAAATGGTTCTTTATGGAACCACATTTTCATCACGCTTTCGAGTTTAATATGAAATAAAATTCCAAATATTATATGAGTTCAATCAAGATAAAGTGGATCCCATATTTTAAATCAAAATAAATAATATTATCTAATATATTTAACCTAAATTTTGGTCATAATTAATAGTAAAAACATGATAAAAATAATTAAAGAGGTTAATGTTAAAACTTGGGTTTTCACGATACTTCTTTATGTGTTAAAATTATTTTTCCACACATATAAATTTTAAATTTTAATATTTTATTTAATATAACAATTAATAAAATTTTAATTGTCTAATAAGTCTCATTTATTTTCACTCTTAAATAATAAATTACATTGGTAAATAAAAAACTAATTAATGTGGTGAAAAAAAATGTGGTAAGAGAAAGTAAACATAGAGAAAAGGGGAATAAAATGTTAAAAACATGATTATTTATTTGTTGTATGTTTTAATAAAACATAAATTATCTCCAGTCCATTATTTAAAAAAATAGGCACCTCAGTTGAGAGTGACTACCAATTATTTATTAGTTTAGAGTATTTTCCAAAACATCACTCCTGAGTTTTAAGAGGAAACACCCATCACATCCCCTATTAACACTAATGAAACAAAGTATCTTGAGAAAAACCAATAAAAATATATACTTGACATCATTATACATATCCTTATCCATCAAATGGGACACAAATCCATCACTCATGTGTACAAAGGACTACTGCCTCGTGAACAATTGTAATTTATTTTCCATAACCGACGGCAGTGGAAAAAAATTATGATGGAAATAATTAATATAAATTATTCTTATTACATTATATTTAATCTAATAATTTATAAATCATTCACCTGGTTAAAATTTCACCAATTAATGAAATGATGTCATATCTCTTGTGTAAATACAGTCTACCATCTCTATGAAGCAATGCATTTTATTTTCCATGTCCACCATTCAAGAATTATTAAAAAAATGTATATAATGAATAAATATAACATTTTTGAAAGTTATATAATTCTATATATTATTGAAATATATCCTATTCAAATGTTCTAGAACACACATGAAAATAATTCATGAGAAAAAGATGATGTTAACACTCCAAATACTGAGAATAAAATAATATTATTTATGAACGGGGGTGTATGAAGTAATCATATATGATAATAATAATATTAATATGGTCATATGTTTTCTTAATAAAATTATGAAAACTTTTATATATGTTTTTATATCATGCCCATCTAAAGGTAGTTGTGTGGTAAGATATTTCCTCCCATTTTCTTTTCATTGAGTCATATTGTGATTATATGTTATTAATATTTATTATATAGTGTATATAAAGACCATTTTACATGAAATATCATGAATTAATGATAATTAATTTTATTTTATGATTAATTTTTATTTAATTCTTCTAATGTACATTTGATTTAAAATTTACCGTGTGGTAAGGAATTCCATAAGTCAATTTCATTTAATTGGATCATATTACTTCTTAATTGTATTTCATATTCCATGATTATGTTTCAAATTTTATTTTATTGATTTATGTTATATTCCAATTTTTTTATGCATTTACATTTCATTCACATAATTAATGCATTTATTAATACCTACCTCACAATATAGTCACTATAGGGGATTTCCTCTCAATTTCCACTACATTGAGACATGTTTTTTATTGTACACCAATTCATTTTTATGAGTTTTATATAAAATCAAATTGATATTTTATATGATTTATATCATTATATTCATGGAATTAAAATATTAATTGTATGTTATTTATTTCATGGGTGTTATGATTCAAAAGTTACCAAAGTGAGTTGGGTTTATGCTACACTCCCATGTTAATCAAGATTGATTATTCAATAATTTCAATTAAACAAATCTATTTAATAATTTTCTAATATATCCCTAATATTTTATTATCATATTTTCAGTATTTCTACCATTTATCTCTCTTTGGTATATAAAATTATTTCGAAATTAATTTTAATAAAAATTGATGTTGTTTTTTCATTGGTCAAAATTGATTATTCATCCATATCCATTATTTTTAAAATTATTTAACAAAAAATAATAATATTAATTTAATTATATTAAATTTCTTTTTAACCCTGGATTTTTTATTAAAATAAATTAATAGTAATTTTCCTATTATTTTATGAAGAAGGTGCTTCTTGAGTATTCATGTAAAATTTTCAAAATAATGTTTTTTACTTATATGACATGAATATAATTTCCCAACATCATGACCAATCATTTATTTTTTCCATCCAATAACATATTATATGATTATATTAAATGCATATATTTTACATAATATTTTATAAATTTTCAGTTTCTAAAAGTGATTTTTAAAATAAAAAGGCCATCTTACAAAAGAATATTTACCATATTATTTTTATGGTACTTTTATTCATCAATGAAAACAATCTTCCTTTCTAATAATACTCTATTAATAATATGTTATAATGATTCCATTATTATTTATTATATGGATGTTTTATTATCATATTTTAAATGGAATGAATTGAAATTCACATTCATGATTACTATTTTAGTTGTCAGGACCCCACCCACTAGGGCACACATGGTCGGTGGTGAGCCATGTGTGAAAAAACCCAATACCACACACAATATGGTAGGGTATGGATAATAGAAACATGTATAAATATCCCAGATATGGGAGGAAATACCCTATTTACATGTACGCACACACACATCGGAAATAGAATAAAATACTAAAGGTAAAATTAAACTATTACCAAATGAATGTATACATCTATAATCACAAAAAAGAATGCGCCAGTAAAACTAAAAAGATAACATGGAAAAAAACAATCCCATTAAAAACTATAAATAAATAAAGTATTTTGGAATGTGGATAATGTAAGAAAATTTGATTCCTATTATGAACTGGGGTCTATGATTCAAAATCTATGATATGTATGTTATCAGTCTACCAAGAACAATATGGATCAACATTTCATCTTCATAATCCACAATTTGTTTACGAAAATCCCATGTAGTGGTGAGTAAAACAATAATGAGTAAGAAACCACAAAATCACTAATCATAATTCGTAAAGATAATAGTCATCTCATCATAAGGTTTTTCCCCATTATTTGAGCTATATAATAATATTTTCCAGCTATACTCTCAGAAGACACTTAGTATTAAGTTAAGGTCACAACCACATTACCAACGATAGATTCATTCTTGATGGATCCCTGTAACACTCTCTAAAAATAAATCTATCATTGTGTATTCTAACACTAATGGGGTCCATCTAAAATGTTTTTCTCATCATTAATAACTATAAATATGTACATAATAGAAGTATTATTTGACAAAAACATATATGGGTATAACATTTAGGTACATGTGGTATAATTATAACCCAATATTTAATAACCCAGTGTGTAGATTATTTAAACCATTGTAGTGTTATTCATGCTAATTCTAGAATCCAAACCTAGGTATGATAAAGATTTAGTATTCCACTTCATGCCTCACCTGAAGATACAAAAACACTACCCAAAATAACTCTCAAATATGGTGATATAATCCTATTATAAGGATATAATTCCACACCATATGATCATATTATAAGTGAATATGAAGTGAAACCTGTAGAATGTGGTCCATAACATAGTGACTAAGGGATTGAATCCATATCAGAAGAAGTAACACAATATTTATTTCCAATACACAACATGCCTCTTTTGAACTGGGCCTACCAGTTTATCAAGTATCATGGTTGTTTGTCTGTATGTTTAAACATATTTATATATGTGTACACCTGGTTAAGACCAAGAACACATATCCATGACAAGTACAAGGATAAAACCTTATAATATGATCATGTCACGTACCCATTAGGTTCTATTCTTTTGTACCTCTTCAAGTACATGATGAGTCTCCTAGTGGATTCACATACTGTGGAAAAAATGTCACACTTCATGTGATACTTCCTTCCGTATGGAATCCCTAAAATCATATCTGGGGACCAGTAATTCATTATTCTTCATATTATACACCATTAACCATGGAGTTTTCTAAAATCCACGGTTCCTTGACACATCATAATACAATCCTCTGGCCCTTGATCTAACCATTAATCATGCTGATAAACAAGGATCTTGTTTGAAAGAATATTTCATGCACTACAAAAAGGATTCTGACCATCTGATTCACATGGAAAATAATCCCATCATGTCATCCCATCAAAAATGACCAACCCTATATTTTTTCATTGATATGGTCTCAATACATCATTAATTTCATCGTGGATCATTCCCAATGTCCGTATCAAACCAATTCTGTATAATCAATCTATTTTTCCATAGAATTGATGTGAAAAGATTTATTACCGTGTATATACTAAATCACCAATCAATCAAAACACTAATGTTGAATACGTGAAGAATGAGTGAGTAAACACATAAAAATTAAACATGATAAATAAACATCCTCAATTTTTTTGTTAACTTTTATTATTTTCTGGTAGAAAGACTATAAGGCCCTAGCCTTAAACCTTACTAAATCTTGAGTTATTACAAGATTACACATTGAGTATCTTTTGGGGTTTAGAGTTTTAGAGAATTAGATCATAAAACTTGCATTACATTCCACATATAAACAAAGTGGTTACATAAAAATAGTATTCTTCATTACCATCAATGGAAACAAATTTAAAATAAAACATGGATTTTTTCTTGACACATCCTTGACTCTATCATCTTATCATGTACCTTTCCCTTGACCTGTGAAAAACATTTCAAAAACTTGGGATGAGCATAAAAACTCAGTATGGGTTATAAAAACATGGAAAGGAAACATGGGTACATACATACATAATAGTGAAATCATACTTTACCCATAAAACATAATCACTTTAACATACCTCATCAAATCATGAATAAATCATAGAAATCATAAGACATAAAGGTAACTTGAGGCATTCATAACATTCTTACGTAGGGAGTAACCCTCTTGGTTACGTTTGGAATACCCATCACAGTATATTCCCTAAAATCTCTTCGGAGAAACCTTAACGTTTCACTCCTTCGCGTTACCTAATGCATTGGAGAGCTATAACGGGCTCACCCACCCTTAGTTTATCACGGAACCACCCGTCTTCATAATAATTCCCAAGAACCATAACATAATAATATCACATAAAACATGCATAAAGGAAACATAACATTTCCACATTTCAATCACGAGATATCAATAAAACACATTGATATAATAAAAACATTATGAAAACCATTTTCAATACCAAAGTAAAACATGGTATTTATTTTTCTTTTAAAAAGAAGGTATGGCTTGTAGAGGAATCTGAAACTCAAATAACGGTCACGACGGCGGAGAAGTCGTTGTCGCTGCATAAGTAAGACAAAAACATTCCCTTTTGTCGTTTAGTAAACACTTCGTATAAAAAATATTCCTTTTGAATAAACGTAAAAGTCAAAGGGGTTTATACACCGTATAAAAGAAAGTTGTGTATAAAATAAAATATGCCTCAATGAAAGGAGATTGAGACGAAGTCCCATACCTCGTATCCGACTTGACCCGACCGTTCTTTAATCTCATGAATAATAAACTTGAGTTAATCTCTACTTTCTTATGAATCTTTTTCAAGTTCATTATTCCTTTTATACCATGTTATGAACATCATGTAATCAGTTAAGTTAATAATGTTTATTTTGTCAGTATTTGGTTCTTAAGTCAAAAATAGACTTCTTACACTTACATGTTGTTAATTTGGTCAAAGGTTCACTATATCCAGAATGGTATTTATGATATAGATATCATATATGTCATATATATCTAGTACATACATGCATTTATAATATTACATCACATTTAGAGGTAAGAAATGAAATGCACCGTTCATTGAGACGGTAAGCCGTACGTACGCATGAACGCTACTTCCATTTCTATTTCATATTTTCTGGAATGGAATCATAATGATATAAGAGTATATTATAATTCCAGTATAATAACATATATAATATCATTAACTTTATCCTTTACACATCCCACATATGGTATTAACGAATCAAATCACTTTTAGGGGGCGGTAGTCCGCACTTCCTAAAATGAAGATATCGTGTTTCACCCATAATGGAAACCATAAAGGTATGCCCAAAATGAAAAAAACAGAAGCTTAAGGAAAACATAAACATATTATATATCATATATGAAAATAGTGACATCATAATGGCCACCTTTGAAGGTGTTAAATGAGTGTTGAACAATCATCGTTTCGGGAGGAAGAATTTCGCCATCCACAGAAACCGTATGTTCTTTAACCATTTTATGTAGTTGTGTAGGAGTGTAGCTCAAATAAATATTATAACAACATCCTTGTATATTTAGGATACTGTTGTTGTTACAAAATAAGTAAATAAAAAGAGTTTAGGGGGTTGGAGAAGCAAAATAAAACAAATGAACATGAGAGAACGAATTACCTTAAAAAGTGTAACTCCTTTTGATTTGAGCCTAAAGGCATCCTTTGAAAGGATTATGCCCAAAGGGAATCCTCTAGGATGAGTAGAGGGATGTGGAGAGATCAAATGGGCAGGGGTTGGCCGAGCCAAAGGCTTGAAGAGTGTGTGAAATGAGGTAGAGGTGTGGGCCTTTTATAAGAGGAGAGGAGGGGCACATTTGGAAAGTAAAGAAATATTACATTATTTGAAAATGTGTTTCGGTTTTAAAAGGTCCCACATTGATATAATTCGTGGATAAGGTGATAAGGGTTCGAAATCCACTCGTCCAATTGGTTTTGGCCATGTGTAGTTCATATATTTTACATTATCTTCCCATTTTATTTAAATCGTCAAAGAATGATGTCATCGCTGCATCATTATTATGTCATAAATAATTTAATTTATTTAATGTCTAAAAATCATAAAAAAAATACTATGATGTAGGAAATCTTTTTAGCTTTCCAATGACTATATATAATAAAAATTTGGACTTGTATAACCCCACTTAAAAATTGTTTTCATAAAACATATTATGTTTGTGTCATTTTCACTTTAACATTAAATAAAAAGTAATTTATGTCATTTCCCAACAAAAGTGGATCCATGGGGTCCCCAAGTTGTCCCATGGAATTTCATGGTCGGCCATGACACAAACAATGAGGTTGGGACATGTTTCTAGGTCATTTCATTTTTTAAAGTATTATTTATACCTTAAACTACCCTAATTACCACTAATCGTGATTAAGAACTTAATAAGTTACTATTCACCAAAAAATTATTATAATCTCATTGAACCACATTTTACATACTAATGACAACCATGTATGTCAGATTTTTAAAATTCAATACACATTAGTGGTAAACTTTCATTTAACTGAAAAATCAGTTTTCTTGATTACCACTTAGTGGTTTCACTATTTATCAAAAATTGAAGTTTTTCAGAAAATTACCAAAAATTCACCCTAAGATATATTTGATATTCCGAATTCAAAAATGAAGACTATTTTAAAAAATTCAAATCATATAAGTCACATTAATTAATTTAATAATATATTCCCGCTGCCAGACCAAAAAGCGTGTTTTTACAAAACAATAAGTATCAAAAGATTGACACCAGTTTAAGTCTAATTTCAAAGTGAAATTGCTTCCAATGACCACCATTGGATAAAATGGTAAAAATATATTCTAATTTCACTTCAAAACCAATTCAAAACATTATCTAATCATATTAATAAATTAGATTAAAAAGCAGTTTTGATGCAAAATGCAGTATTTTTCACTATTCATTAAAAAATGAATATTGTCAGAAAAATACCAAAAATTCACACAAGGTAAATTTTGATGTCCCAATCATAAAGGATAAGTTTATTTTGACAAAAATAGTTTATAAAATTGTCAAAATATAGATTCAAAAATTGTTTGCCATCAAAAGGCAGTAAAACAATCTTTTATGAATATTAGTTTATTCCATGCATAAGATTGTATTTATTTTCATTTTAAGCCTCTAAAACACTATCTTAATCATTAATAGACATGGATAAAAATATCTATTATTCATTACTTACTTGGGATGTTACATCCTTCCCCCCTTTAGAAAATTGCGTCCCCGCAATTTATTTACTTCTCAAATAAATGAGGGTACTTATCCATCATTGCATTTTCGGATTCCCATGTTGCCTCTTCAATCATGTGGTTTTTCCACAAAACCTTTACCTGGTGAATCACATTATTCCGTAACACTTTCTCCCTGTGTTCAAGAATCTGGACCGGTTGTTCCTCATAAGATAGGTTCTCTTCCAGCTGAACTATCTCTGGACTCAAAACATGAGATGGATCTGGCATATACTTTCTCAACATCGAAACGTGAAAAACATTGTGTACCTGAGATAAACTCGGAGGTAAAGCCACTCGGTATGCAACTGATCCAACTCTCTCCAGAATTTCATATGGTCCAATAAACCTCGGACTCAACTTTCCTTTCTTACCAAATCTCATCACACTTTTCCAAGGAGAAACCTTGAGAAAAACATGATCACCTACCTCGAAAGATAGATCCTTCCTCCGGTTATCCGCATAACTCTTCTGCCTGCTCTGAGCTGTTCTCATGTGTTTCTGAATCAGCTGAACTTTTTCTGCCATCTCTTCTACCAATTCTGGTCCCATCAACATTCTTTCACCCACTTCATCCCAGAAAGCTGGAGTTCGACACCGCTTCCCATATAATTCCTGAAATGGTGCCATCTGTATACTGGAATGAAAACTGTTATTATATGAAAACGCAACCAAAGAAAGATGTTGGTCCCAACTTCCCTGATAATCCATAGAACAAGCTCGTATCATATCCTCCAATGTCTGAATTGTTCTTTCTGACTGCCCATCTGATTGAGGATGAAAAGCTGTACTAAAATTTAACTCAGTACCCAAAGACTTCTGAAGGCCTTTCCAAAAGTTAGAAGTAAACCTGGGATCACGATCCGATACAATGGAGAGAGGAACTCCATGTAACCTGACTATCTCATTAAGATACAGATGGGAAAGTTGATCAAGAGAGAAAGTATCTCGTATAGCAAGGAAATGAGCAGATTTGGTCAAGCGATCAACAATAACCCAGATTGCATTATTACCTCGAGATGTCTTCGGTAATCCAACAACAAAGTCCATGGATATATTCTCCCATTTCCAGTCTGGTACTGGTAAAGGCTGAAGCATCCCTTTCGGTAACTGCCGCTCTGCTTTAACCTGCTGACAAGTCAAACACTTCATAGTAAAATCGGCAATATCTCTTTTCATTCCATCCCACCAGTAATACTCCCACAGATCTCTATACATCTTAGTACTGCCCAGATGAACTGAAAACGGAGAACTCTGAGCTTCACATTACAACTCTCTCTTCAACTGTGAATCACAAGGCACACACAATCTCTTCCCAAATCTCAAAACGCAATCATTATCAATGTTGAATTCAGGCAACTTACCTTTCTGAACCAGCTCTACCCTTTTCTGCAACTCACTGTCTTGCTTCTGTGCTTGCTTGATTCTATCTGATAGAGAGGATCTCAATGATACCTGAAACAAAATAGAAGGACTTCCTGCACCAACAACTTCTATGCCAAAGTTCATCAAATCGTTAACCAAAGGATCATGTTCCAAACGCAACATTGTTAATGAAGCATTACTTTTTCGACTCAAAGCATCATCCACTTTATTTTCTTTTCCCGGATGGTAATGAATTGTACAATCATAATCCTTGATTAATTCCAGCCATCTCCTTTGTCTCATGTTTAACTCTTTCTGAGTGAATATATACTTTAAACTTTTGTGATCGGTATATATTTCACACTTTACTCCATACAAATGATGCCTCCAAATTTTTAAAGCAAAAACAACAGCAGCTAATTCCAAATCATGTGTAGGGTAATTTACCTCATGAGTTTTCAACTGTCGTGAAGCATAAGCAATTACCTGATCATTCTGCATTAGGACGCAACCAAGTCCTTTCAATGAAGCATCACTATATATAACAAACTCACTATTCCTGGAAGGCAGTGCCAAAACTAGAGCATTCACCAATCTTCTTTTCAATTCCTGAAAACAATCATCACATTCTTTTGTCCAGATAAACTCAACACCCTTCCGAGTTAGCTTAGTCATTGGACTAGATAACCGTGAAAAATTTCTAACAAACCTTCGGTAATAGCCCGCCAAACCAAGGAAGCTACGAATCTCGGTTACATTTGTGGGTCTTGGCCATTCTTCCACAACTTTTGTTTTTGCAGGATCAACAGTCATTCCATCTTTAGAAACAATGTGACCAAGGAAAGAAATTTGTTGCAACCAAAACTCACACTTACTGAATTTCCCATACAGTTTCTTTTATTTTAAGGTTTGAAAGATAACCCTTAAATGTTTTTCATGCTCCTCTTTACTTTTAGAAAACACCAAAATATCATCAATGAAAACCACCACAAACTTATCCAAGAACTCATGGAAAATTCTATTCATTAAGTCCATGAATACAGCAGGTGCATTGGTTAGCCCAAAAGGCATTACTACAAATTAATAATGGCCATATCTCGTACGGAACGCGGTCTTCGGAATATCTGCCTCCTTTACCTTCAGCTGATGGCACCCCGATCTCAAGTCAATCTTTGAAAAAAACTGAGCTCCCTGGAGCTGATCAAACAAATCATCGATATGAGGAAAAGGATATTTGTTCTTAACAGTGATATTATTCAAGGCTCTATAATCAATGCAAAGTCTCATAGAACCATCTTTCTTTTTAACAAATAAAACAGGAGCACCCCATGGTGATTTGCTAGGTCTAATGAAACCTTTCTTTAATAAATCTTGCAATTGCTCCTTCAACTCTAAATGTTCAATTTGTGCCATTCGATAGGGGGGTTTTGAAATTGTCTTAGCATCAGGAACTAAGTCAACAGTAAACTCAACTTCCCGATCTGGTATTATTCCAGGCAACTCATCAGGAAAAACATCAGGATACTCATTTACCACTGGCACATCATTAATCTGAAAAGTTCCTTTATTTTCAACGACGTGTGCAAGGTAACATTCATTTCCATCTTTTACAAGTTTCTCGGCCTCTTGATATGTTATCAAAAGTAAGGGTTCATTCTTGTAAACAAACTGAAAGTCTTTCTGAAAAGAAACTTCCTTAGCTCTACAGTCAATCTTAGCATGGTAAATAGAGAGCCAATCCATACCCAGGATAACATCAAACTCTACTAGAGGTAGAACAATAAGGTTTGCAAGTAGGTTCTTTCCACAGATAAGGATAGGAAGATTCTTATAAATTCTTTTTGCCTCGACATTTCCCCCAGGTGTTTTTACCAAAAGTTCAGGAGTCATTTCTTGAGATGGTATTCCCATTTTACTAGAAAAGGTTTCAGAGATGAAAGAATGTGTAGACCCCGAATCAAACAACACACTGGCATAATCTGAAAAAACAAACAAAGTACCTGATACAACATCATTTGATAGACCGACATCTGCTGAAGCAGTTGCAAAGGATTTCACCACCCCTTTCTACTTGTATTCTAACTGCTTCCCATCACTCATGCTCCTTGTCGGACACTCATTTGCATAGTGACCCATCTCATTGCACTTATAACATTTCACTAACTGTAAATCAAATTTGTTCTTACCTTCACCTTGATCCTTTTCAGTGCAATCACGAGCCTTATGTCCCATCTTACCACATCGGTAGCACTTCCCAGAATTCAAAAGACATTCCCCAGCATGCCTTTTGCCACATTTATCACAAACTGAAAACTTAGTTCTCTTACCATCAGACTTTTTTGAAGAATTCTTACCTTTCTCCTGCCACCTCGGTCTCTTCTTCTACTGGTTGTTATAGAACACTTGGTCATCGGCAAACTCCATTTCCACCTTCTCAGCACATCGAACAAGCTTTTCATAACTTTTAAACTCACGAGAAGCTAATTCCATTCGATATTTTGGCATTAATCCTGAGTAAAAACAATTGATTTTACTATCAAGGTCTCGAATAAAATTTGGAGAATACCTTGCCAATCGAGTGAACCTTTCTTCATAAGCAGCCACTGAGTCTTACTCTTGCCTCAATTCCAAGAATTGATTTTCCATCCTAAGTCGAATAGCCTTAGGAAAATACTTCTCAAGAAACATACCTTTGAATTCATCCCAGTCAAGAGCATCAATCCCATCGGCGTCCCTGATATTTTTAACCATAGACCACCACTGATCTGCTTCACCCTCCAAACGGTAAATAGCAAGACTAACCTTTTGATTGTCTGAACAACCCATGACATCAAAAATCTTCTCCAGTGCTTTAATCCACCCTTTAGCTAGCACAGGGTCATATGATCCTCTAAATGATGGGGGATGTTGCCTCATGAAATGTTCCACCACTGACATGTTCCTCTGCTGTTGATCTGGCTGATCTCGTGCATGGATACCACCGCCATTTATCGCTTGAGTCAACTGCGCCATTACTGCAAAAAACTGTTCAGTTCCAATTCCGACCATTTCTGGATGCTGATTCGGAAGGTTATTTCCTTCTGTATGCCTTCCTAGCACTGCTTCCCTGTTTCCTCTACGGAAAACCATTCTGAACAAACATGTCTTAGATGAAGCAACATGGTAACCTTTAAATGCTATATCATTTCAAAAAAATATTTTTGGATAATCATTTAATAGAATTCTAACTCCTAAAGTTATCTAAACCGACCTTTGATACCAACTATAAGGCCCTAGCCTTAAACCTTACTTAATCTTGAGTTATTACAAGATTACACATTGAGGATCTTTTCGGGTTTAGAGTTTTAGAGAATTAGATCATAAAACATGCATTACATTCCACATATAAACAAAGTGGTTACATAAAAATAGTATTCTTCATTCCCATCAATGGAAACACATTTAAAATAAAACATGGATTATTTCTTGACACATCCTTGACTCTATCATCTTATCATGTACCTTTCCCTTGACCTGTGAAAAACATTTCAAAAACATGGGATGAGCATAAAAAACTCAGTATGGGTTATAAAAACATTGAAAGGAAACATGGGTACATACATACATAAGAGTGAAATCATACTTTACCCATAAAACATAATCACTTTAACATACCTCATCAAATCATGAATAAATCATAGAAATCATAAGACATAAAGGTAACTTGAGGCATTCATAACATTCTTACGTAGGGAGTAACCCTCTTGGTTACATTTGGAATACCCATCACAGTATATTCCCTAAAATCTCTTCGGAGAAACCTTAATGTTTCACTCCTTCACGTTACCCAATGCATTGGAGAGCTATAACGGGCTCACCCGCCCTTAGTTTATCACGGAACCACCCGTCTTCATAATAATGCCCAAGAACCATAACATAATAATATCACATAAAACATGCATAAAGGAAACATAACATTTCCACATTTCAATCATGAGATATCAATAAAACACATTTATATAATAAAAACATTATGAAAACCATTTTCAATACCAAAGTAAAACATGGTATTTATTTTTCTTTTAAAAAGAAGGTATGGCTTGTAGAGGAAGCCGAAACTCAAATAACGGTCAGGACGGCGGAGAAGTCGTTGTCGCCGCATACGTAAGACAAAAACATTCCCTTTTGTCGTTTAGTAAATGCTTCGTATAAAAAAGATTCCTTTTGAATAAACGTAAAAGTCAAAGGGGTTTATACACCGTATAAAATAAAGATGTGTATAAAATAAAATATGCCTCAATGAAAGGAGATTGAGACGAAGTCCCATACCTCGTATCCGACTTGACCTGACCGTTCTTTAATCTCCTGAATAATAAACTTGAGTTAATATCTACTTTCTTATGAATCTTTTTCAAGTTCATTATTCCTTTTATACCATGTTATGAACATCATGTAATCAGTTAAGTTAATAGTGTTTATTTTGTCGGTATTTGGTTCTTAAGTCAAAAATAGACTTCTTACACTTACATGTTGTTAATTTGGTCAAAGGTTCACTATATCCAGAATGGTATTAATGATGTAGATATCATATATGTCATATATATCCAGTACATACATGCATTTATAATATTACATCACATTTAGAGGTAAGAAATGAAATGCACCGTTCATGGAGACGGTAAGCCGTACGTACGCATGAACGCTACTTCCATTTCTATTTCATATTTTCTGGAATGGAATCATAATGATATAAGAGTATATTATAATTCCAGTATAATAACATATATAATATCATTAACTTTATCCTTTACACATCCCACATATGGTATTAACGAATCAAATCACTTTTAGGGGGCGGTAGTCCGCACTTCCTAAAATGAAGATATCATGTTTTACCCATAATGGAAACCATAAAGGTATGCCCAAAATGAAAAAAACAGAAGCTTAAGGAAAACATAAACATATTATATATCATATATAAAAATAGTGACATCATAATGGCCACCTTTGAAGGTGTTAAATGAGTGTTGAACAATCATCGTTTTGGGAGGCAGAATTTCGCCATCCACGGAAACCGTATGTTCTTTAACCATTTGATGTAGTTGTGTGAGATTGTAGCTCAAATAAATATTATAACAACATCCTTGTATATTTAAGATACTGGTGTTGTTACAAAATAAGTAAATAAAAAGAGTTTAGGGGGTTGGAGAAGCAAAATAAAACAAATGAACATGAGAGAACGAATTACCTTAAAAAGTGTAACTCCTATTGATTTGAGCCTAAAGGCTTCCTTTGAAAGGATTCTGCCCAAAGGGAATCCTATAGGATGAGGAGAGGGATGTGGAGAGAGAAAATGGGTAGGGGTTGGCCGAGCCAAAGGCTTGAAGAGTGTGTGAAATGAGGTAGAGGTGTGGGCCTTTTATAAGAGGAGAGGAGGGGCACTTTTGGAAAGTAAAGAAATATTACTTTATTTGAAAATGTGTTTCGGTTTTAAAAGGTCCCACATTGATAAAATTCGTGGATAAGGTGATAATGGTTCGAAATCCACTCATCCAATTGGTTTTGGCCATGTGTAGTTCATATATTTTACATTATCTTTCCATTTTATTTAAATCGTCAAATAATGATGTCATCGCTGCATCATTATTATGTCATAAATAATTTAATTTATTTATTGTCTACAAATCATAAAAAAAATACTATGATGTAGAAAATCTTTTTATCTTTCCAATTACTATTTATAATAAAAATTTGGACTTGTATAACCCCACTTAAAAAATGTTTTCATAAAACATATTATGTTTGTGTCATTTTCACTTTAACATTAAATAAAAAGTAATTTATGTCATTTCCCAACAAAAGTGGATCCATGGAATCCCCATGTTGACCCATGGAATTTCATGGTCGGCCATGACACAACCAATGAGGTTGGGACATGTTTCTAGGTCATTTCATTTTATTAAAGTATTATTTATACCTTAAACTACCCTAATTACCACTAATCGTGATTAAGAACTTAATAAGTTACTATTCACCAAAATATTATTATAATCTCATTGAACCACATTTTACATACTAATGAAAACCATGTATGTCAGATTTTTAAAATTCAATACACATTAGTGGTAAGCTTTCATTTAACTGAAAAATCAGTTTGCTTGATTACCACTTAGTGGTTTCACGATTCATCAAAAATTGAAGTTTTTCAGAAAATTACCAAAAATTCACCCTAAGCTATATTTGATATTCCAAATTCAAAAATTAAGTCTATTTTACAAAATTAAAATCATATAAGTCACATTAATTAATTTAATAATTAATTCCCGCTGTCAGAGAAAAAAGCGTGTTTTTACAAAACAATAAGTATCAAAAGATTGACACCAGTTTAAGTCTAATTTCAAAGTGAAATTGCTTCCAATGACCACCATTGGATAAAATGGTAAAAATATATTCTAATTTCACTTCAAAACCAATTCAAAACATAATCTAATCATATAAATAAATTAGATTAAAAAGCAGTTTTGATGCAAAATGCAGTATTTTTCACTATTCATTAAAAAATGAATATTGTCAGAAAAATACCAAAAAATCACACAAGGTAAATTTTGAGGTCCCAATCATAAAGGATAAGTTTATTTTGACAAAAATAGTTTATAAAATTGTCAAAATATAGATTCAAAATTGGTTTTCCATCAAAAGGCAGTAAAACAATCTTTTAAGAATATTAGTTTATTCCATGCATAAGATTGTATTTATTTTCATTTTAAGCCTCCAAAACACTATCTTAATCATTAATAGACATGGATAAAAATATATATTATTCATTACTTACTTGGGATGTTACAAAGATGATCGAGGGCGTATAATTATTCAACAAAAATAAATATCCAAATCTTAAAAATAAACCCTTATTTAAAAAACTATCGACCCACGAATCAATATATTGGTTTATTAATTAATGATTTTTATGGGATAATAAAATTGGGGATAAGTTAACATAAATATAATGGTTTACATGGAGAATTGTATGATCTTTGATGAATAATGATCTTATAATGTAGTCATTAGTGGGATACATGAGTTCCTTTAGCTGAACAATCCACAATCGAATCCTGATTTGTTTCTACTTTGTTCATGACACTCCAACGAATCCTTCATATTTCTCAATATTTATGAGAATTACCCTAATATTTTCCCATAACTGCGTGTCTATGGATTTGGAATCAGGTTGGGTTCTGCGTTACCAAAAAAAATATTCTAGTAATTTATATATTATTATTGATTGCGATGACTTTTTAATAAACACCCAATAGTGAAAAATATTATTCTAAACCTAGGGTAAATATTTTACTTTTTTATTCAATGGTGGTATTTTATTTTTGATTTGAAACTCTTTTAATGAGTTATTAAAAATATTCAGGAAACCTATGTGCATATTATTTTAATATGTTTAATATATTAATTTCAGGACCATCAGTCCTTTGAGTCACAAGTTGTATTAGTTGATGGTTCTGAAAATATTGTTAGATCTATTTCAAATATATACATAGAAAAAAAAAACTAGGATATTAAATTCTCTACATTATAAAAATATTCTTCCTAAAAATAGAAAATAGTAATACTTAAAATGGTGTGGTTACTGAGCCCGAATTTGAGTCTCTTGCCAACAAGTGATCACATGAATATTTATTTTTTTATCAATAAACAGAAACCAATATAATCACCCTTATTTGGAGGATTATCTCTTACTAATTCCCATTATCTACCTGGTAATCAACAAATGTAGATTCATCATTGATGTCTAGCTCACCGTAGTTGATAACATGTGATAAGTAATAAAAATATCTCCTCAACTACGACATGTGGATGACACAATGTACCCCATATAATTGTTGTGGTAGAGCCATGTGATATTACACCTCTTTAACTCCATGATGCTTTTGAAAATGGAAAATGAATCTTGTAGAACACTTTATTCTCTTATAAATCATTATAATATACATTAATGTGGGATGTTGTGGAACATGTGGTCTCCCACATCAAACTCCAAGGGCCTCCCTCATTATTCCACAAATGCCTTATGAAGGCTCTATATAGTATACATATTCATTTAT
The DNA here is from genome assembly GCA_963277665.1 of Viscum album. NCBI lineage: Eukaryota > Viridiplantae > Streptophyta > Magnoliopsida > Santalales > Viscaceae > Viscum > Viscum album. The sequence continues at coordinate 742,103,983 of OY728137.1, forward strand.
ATGTCCTAATCCTTCTCTATTAAATATCTCATCATCTCTAGGACCATGATCATTGACTATCCTAGGCCAGTCCCACATACTGGGGACCTGTAAGGTTTCTAATACAAATCCTTGAATAGTGCCAAACTGATGATAGAATTAAAGATGTTATTGTATGAAAAGCTCACTAAGGGTTGATGATCATCTCAACTATTTCTACCTTCCACCACTAATGACACTAATAAGTCCTTCAATACCTAAATGTTACTCTATATCTAGCCATAATTATAGGAGCGTAACCTGATTCACAAAAATAATTGGGTCCCAAATCCTTCACATAATCCTCTATATAATCTTGATTTGAACTACGTATCATTATCTGAAATGATCATCAAGGAAACTCCATGAATCCTGACTATCTATTAAACATATAGGAATTATAAGACCTCTAACGAACTCTATATTTATATTTATTTTATATTGGTGTACATAGTGAGTCACAAAACAATAACCTAGATGGAATCAAGTCCTCAAGATTTACGTGGTAACATCGTCATAAATTCAATATATATATTTTTCCACATCCACTATTGAACCATAAGGGGTTGATCAAAACCCATTAGAACCTAGTTCATACCCATCACTTTCTAAAAAAGTGAGGCATCAAGAGGAAAACCCAACTACACCCTTCATCATTCCTAGCTTTCATAATTTACCCTAGAGGTCATGTTTTAACGATTCCACTCATAGATGTACCAACAAATGGGATGTTTGAAACTACATCATTACCTTATCCCACAACATCACATAAGCCATTTTCAATTGTCTAAAAGGATGAAATTATCCTGACCTCCAGAAAAATGCATCCATCGAACATCTGATTAATATCTGACTACACACAATCTTAAAGTCAATATATTCCTGATTTGATTCCATAACAATTTATAGAAGCAGTTGGATAAGAATCTATTATTGGGGGTAAACTTCAATATCCTCATCCACAAGGTACATCTTCGAGGATTCCAACTTATCTAAATCCTCCATTAGCAACATAGAATAATATATCCTACTAATAAAATATTATAGTAAGTCACCCTTTTCTAGGGGTATATCATATATCAATATTTTAATCCTAGAGGAACACTATCAATAACTTATGAATATAGTATTAATCCTTCAAGGACATGAGGTAGTTTAAAATATTTTGAGTTTAATTGAAAATAAAATACCCAAACATAAGGTAGAGTTTCCATATATTTAGTGAGAATATTATTGATTCAAGATAGAGATCACATAGTGAGTAGTTCCTCTAAATTGGTCTCAAATTCCAGGAAACATTAGCAACAATTGTTTACCATTTCATTAGTACACGTCAATGTTTGTTCCCAAAGGCATCGTGTAACAATAAATACTCAAAAACCTCATCTGGAAGACTCAAGAGGGGGAGACTGTAAATCACACCCTTAACTCATGGAATGTATGATAAAACCTCTCTTTCCAGATGAAAGGAAAAAACATTCAATGATGTTTTTTAAAGGGACATGATATCCTAAATAAAGGGGGAATATATCATCCCATAGTCTTCCATCATTCGAAATATCCCATTGAATATCACGGTATATGATGGATCACATGGAACCACCTACATTACATTTTATTAGTTCACTACTACTTCATCTAATAAGAGAATATTTTTTAAATGTTGACTTTCTGAGTCAAAAAAGGACACTTCAAGAGCATCCCATAAATTTGGTTATCTTAGAGTGTGTCTTGAACCATCCTCGAGGGACTTAGGTGGTCCTTGAAAAACATAGAGTATACTAGGAGTTAGTTTATGGAAACCACCAAATGCTGATATAAGAAATGATGAATGACCTAGTCCATGTGTCCCATTAACATTGTTGGGGTTGTCGTTACATTGAAGGTCACAAAGTAGTTCTCATAGTGACTATAGTTACTTTGGAAGTCCTACATTGGTATATACTCATCTGGTACTCATAGATATTGATATCCTGATCAGAGGCCATTCTTCAATAACCCCAACAACCTTCCTAATATGTCTTGTAGTTCTTTGATCACCATTAGTGAATAATTATTTTTTATAGTCAGATGATTTAGTTTATGAAAATCCACACACAAATTCAATATCTTACCCACTTTCCTGGAAAACAAAATATTGGATACCTAGGGGAAACATTGGGTCTAAAAAATCCTTTCTCATTTAGGAGATAATTTCTCCAGATCCATATATCTTCTGTTATCTTCTCACTTCCAAAGAATCAAATCATGTGTGTCCACTTCTGGAAATAACCATATTTTTTCTTCTAGTCCAAGATGATCTATATCAACAAATCACACTCAATCACCAATTCATATGGTGGAATGCATATGGATAACAAAATGGCTCAAATGTAACCACATATTCTTCCCAATGGTCTGATCCTGGAAGATCTCATCATGTTCCATATTAATTAATTATTTTGAGATGTCTGTAAACCTCTATGAATACTCATCCATAGTCATACATCCCTTCTAAAGATGCTAAATTTCATGTATGTGCACTATTAAAAAGGTATCTAGAGTATAATATTATCTGAAAATGAGTTTCAAATCCATGTAAAAATATTCAAATCGTCATTTGAAAGAGATAGTAATCCCCTCCTTCTCTTATAAATCCATGGATAAGGGTCACTTACAGGACCACCATGAGTTATAAATTGGTCCAAATGTGATGAAAAACTCTTTTTAGTCCCTCAATACAGTACATAGATTCTTAAAAGTATTTCTTTCCACAAAATATGATCTTTCTTTTACATTGAAACTCATGGAGTGCCTTAATATTGTGCACCACATCCGCTAGTGTTGTGGGTACCATCTATTTCCCAAATTGTGATTGAAGGATTGGTGCAAAACAAGGAGGAACTTTTACCTAAGAAGGTCCCAGTATTGAAGTCTCATCTCTATGGGTATCATCCTCATATCCTTATATAGAATACTGTATAGCCATCATTGTGTTGAAATCATAAAATATTTCTGATATACCATATTCAATGACTATATATGAGGAGCTAACTCATGAAGAACATTGATGAAAACAAATTCATATATGATATATAGAAAAATATTTTCTCTAAAAAAATTTAAATATATATTATGTATAAAGGAAGGTTGTTATAGTTTTATTGTGTGGAAGAATTAAAACCCACCAAAATTGCCTATGGTTTGAAATCCCATTTGAAAACTGTAATCATTATTTCCATAAAATCCATAACAATTTGAAAGCAAGACAGAACTCCAAACTCGTACCTTGATGTATAATACATCTCTGATACCATTGTGTCATGTCTCAACCAATCAGTACCCTCATAAATGATGTTTTGTTGATTGTTACTACACTCAACCCTCCTCAAATAGAAAAATGGCTGGCGGCTAGAACCCAATTGTCATATCGCACATATGGGAAGAATTATGTTGATATACTATGACCATGCAGCAATATCCATTCTTAAAAATACTTTAATTAGTGTATATCTTTAAACATCGAATACATTCATAGATAATTTCAAAATATAGTATGATAGTAATAATGGAATGAAAATTTGTCCAAATATAATACTAAAAAACTGTAATGTAGTCCAACTAGTTAGAATGAGGGGACTGCAGTCAAATGAGAATCCTGGTATGGATAGTGGTATGTCAGTCCCAAATTATTCCGTTTATACTCCCTGTGTTGTTCACCTATTGTATTCTTCATATGACACGTCAATTGGGGGAAATCCCTTGTTGGGGAGAGTATAATAATACCTAGTAGGATTCCACAAAATCACTATGGGAAAAGTATAAGGATTAAAGTATCCTCATCAAAATGGTATGTCAATACTATGTGATACAAGAAATTATAACACATTGATATAATGATAGTATAATATTAGTCTCATGTTATGGTCACAACCACATTACTAATGTTGTATTCTTTCATTATGGTCCCAAGTTACATTTGTTCATGAGAACTCACTATCCAAGTCTAATAACACTTCTCTAATCCATATAATATGTCATACTCATTGGTTCATTCCCTAAATAAGTATGTCTGGATGTCTAATGTGATCAATAAAAAGATAGGAATCACATATAGGATCATCTAGCATACCACAACCCAATATGAAAAATACACTAAAATTAGGGGATCAAAGGTCATATAGTGTTGGTCAAACCAATTTTGGGAACACTACCTATTGAAGAAGATGATATAGGATCCCACTCTATGCCACATGGGGGACTTCTAAACTCTATGTGAATAAAGTCCAATAGATGGGATCATAATCCTTTGATTAGGATACAACTTCACAATATAACCTCATGGAAGAAGGGTTGGGGGAGAGGATCCGAATGAAACTAATATATCCTAAACAGAAGAAGGGGAAAATAATTTTATGAATAAGTAAACAATATGTAATTTAAGTACAAAACATGTCATGCCAACACCGATTCTACCCATGAGTCAGAGAACATGCCTGTTTCCAAGCCCATATACACCTATTTATTCTTTTGTAAACTTTTTCTATATAAGGTGGCCTTTCTATGTTTTTGTACATAGCTCAAACCATGTTATTTGGTGTTTCCATGTACCAAGCCATGTCTAAGAACATTTACCTACTCGGGTACATTTAGGGCATCCATTTCATGTCACAATATATGTGAAAAGTTCCACACTTTATTGGATACTTTATTCTTTGTATAAACTCTATCATTGAATCTACAGACCCACACATCATGTGTCTTCAAATTCCAAATTGTATACTTTTGAATATTTGAGATTCAACCTTTCATTTACTTGATTTCCTAAAACCCTATGTGTTCAAATCTGGCCATGAATCATATTGGTAAACAAGGATATGTTCCAATTAAGCCTTATCTCTATCACTCAGCAATATCTAATAATCGTATTCTCATGGAAAACTATCATGTTATATATTTCCATCATTCACATCATACCCCACATGAGAGCCTCAATATTTTATGGATCCATCATTGTTTCCATTGTATTCCTCTCCCGACATTGGCCAAAAAATTATCTTGGGTATTAATCCATTTCACCTATGAATAGGTCTCAAATGATTGATTACCTTGTACATGTCAAACAACAAGTTAGATAACCACTGACTATGAAGGCATGAATTATAAATAATGAAATAAAAGTAAAAAAAACATAAACAATGTACCTCAAATATTTTTTCCCCCAAACTATTATCATTAGAAAGATGAATTAAGAGATATAATTAATAAAAAAATTAAATTACCAAATCCCTAAAATAAATTCATACATGTAAAATGTCCGACCAATGAATAACACTGATGGTTGATCAACTGAAATTCATTTTGGGATAATCAAAATTAGGATAAATCCTAAAAATCATATCACATGCCTATATAGTGGAGTAATCACTGACTAATAGTAATTCTAGATCATAGTCATTTGAGAAATCTATTAATTCAAAAGGCTCAGCGGTCCTCGATCGAATCCCAATATTTTTTTCATCCTTTTATTTATCTCAAACAACTCCATTCTAGATCTCTGGGGATCTATTTAGATTTATTGATGTTATACGATAATTCGGTATTAAAAATTTGAGGAATTAGCTTTCTATGTCATTAAAAATTAAAATATCAAATTTAATGTATTAAAATGTTATTTAATTATATTAAAAATTTTATTGAAATGCTTGTTGTGGATAATGATTATTCATTTTATTGGGTAATTACAATATTTAGGACTCAACAGTGGTCTTATATATGAGATCAGATACTCCGTTTTGGATCTACTAAACATTTTTCTTGAAAACAGTGTGAGTGTTATTAATATGTCTAATATATTGAAAATATAAATTTATAGATCATTTGAAATCAAAATATCACATTGTCTCTATGCCTAAGTTTAAAAATATTTTTATAATTTTTTTAATCATTTATATGAAAAAACTATGACTTTATAGTATTCATTAAAATTATCCCAAAAATATATCTTACTTATGAACATTAGACACTACATTACACATAAATATCATTATTATTTATAATGTACATTCTTAATGCTTAAAGTTTATGTAATTTTAGTAGATTATGAATTATAATTAATTCCATTTTACATTGTAGAGAATTATTGATAATCCCAATTCCTTACACAATATAGACATTTAATGATAAGGAATGTTTTTTACGAATTAAATTGATGAATCACATATGAGGAATGAAATTAACAAGATTTTATAGGTGGGTCTTGGAAATATATATCCCATCGGTGCATTGGTATGTATCATGAGTCAAATTAGTAAGAAATAATTAAATGAGAATTTGGAATATACCTAACAATCGATTAAACAATATTGGAATAATTCCATGAAGATATATTAATCATGATGTTTGATACTAGGGCATAAAATATTATGTTGTACTTTTAGGGACAGTTAAGTTATTATTATCCACGAGATAAAAATGGTGATATTATTTGTGGATTAGATTCACCATCATGAATTTATTTATATAGAATTATTAAATTATAATTATTCCTAGAATAGTATTCTTAATGGATAAGTTATTCATTAAATGGAATGTGGTTTCTATTATTTATAATTCTATATTGATTAGAACTTATTGGTTCATGATAGCTTCCAATGTTTGTAAACCTTACTGAGCATCTGACCTCATAATTAATTTTTTTCCATTACCAATGACATAAAATATGATATATATAAATGATTTGAAGGATGAATGATATTTACTTTCAAACACTATTTTAATTAATTTTCTAAATTCTTACTAACACTAGTAAACTATTCAGTAAATTTAGATGTGATCACTTATAATTTTTCATTGTCTAAAAATGTTACTGTTGTCTCTAGGATACTAGGATCTGGGAATATACATTAATTATGTTAATATGTAATATAAAATAAAGAAATATTATAAACTAACAAAATAATATTTAAAAAGTGATTTATTTTAATTTATTAATATAGTAAACAGTTATTTTTGAATGGATTGTCCTTATATATATATTAATTATTTATCGTCAAAATTTAATCATTTAAAATTAATTAAAAGTATTTTATTTACAATGGGAATTATTATTCTTATATTTATCTAATAATTATTATTCCACGATATGATTTAGATTACTATTTATTGTAGTGAAAGAAATTAAAAAATATAATTACTTCAAGAAATATATTCCAAAATCTTATGGTGTTAATATCTATATGACTATTAAATGAATTTATTCCTTTATATATTAATTATCATAAACATATGAGACTAAATAAGGGTATCTAAGATACATACATAACTCAAGATACAATTTATAGAATGTTTTTATCAAAAATATAAAATATATTATTTTTAATCAGAATAGGTCAGTTATAATATTGGTATTTTCTTTAATAATTTAAGTTTATTATCCCTCATTATTAGGTATCTTCAATCCTATAATAAAATTTGTTTTATAATAACCACAAGATATTAAACACTAGTTTCCATCCAATTCGGTTTCCCATATGTAATGTTTTATCACTTCCCATCACTTTTTTATTAACATGAGGCCTCCAAGATCCATCCATTTCTAAAAATAAATATTTTTAATAATTTGTGATGATCAATTAAGACTATAATTGAATTATTGTTCATGAACATCCCTAGACCTATACTCCCAATTTGGGTTCTAAAGAACAACATACAATTTAGTCTAAATCAAATCATAAACATCACATAAAAATTATATATTCAATAAATTTATGAGGATAATTTAGGTCAATAGCTTATGTGGATTTAGAAAACTTTAAACAAAAATGATCACATTAATATATATATGTTTTCAAGCTGAAAACATTATCAATCCTACTCCACCTCTGCTGGAGCTATATGTATTTATTCGAGACCTATCTCCCTAATAAAGCATAAAAATATAAAAATATCTATATAAAATTTTAAAACATGTCTTAGAGCACATATTAGATTTTTTTTCTAAAACATTATTATCCATTTTATAAAATTATATTGTAGTTTAATGAAAAAAATCTTTCCAAAACATAATATAAATTTGTAAATATATCTTTCTGATAAAAAAATTTATGTTTTTTATTAAAAATCCATAAAGAGTTTTTGAAAATAAAATATAATCAATGAATAATATTTTTACAAATAAATAATAAAAATAAATTTCCAAAAGTCCTAAAATTAATTAAAACTACAAATTTTCTTATAAATTAGTCATTATTAACTAATTAAATACTAAAAAATTTAATACCTTATTAAAATAATTAAATTAAATTTAAGGAAATTTTTTTTTCCTGAATTTGAAAAAATAGTGAGAAAACATAGATTATTGAAGGTTTTAAAGGTTATACCAGTCATGGTGAAAAAAAACCATGAATTTTGGATTCACTTCCCTTTTATAATAATGTTTACTAATTCATAGTATAAAAATTTAATAATAAAATATTTAGAAGATTAAATTTTCTACTATTTTATTAAATAATATTTTTAAAATAATAAAAATGTATTTTTTACATATAAATATATATTTATATATATATATATAATTAGTGATTATAAAGAAATAAAAATTTGTTATAATAAAACAATGGCTAGGATAGTTTAAAACATACATGGAATGCTGATCCAAAAAAAATAATGCATTTACATAATATATCGAAATAAAAACACTGTCTAAGAAGATATTTATTAATGAGGATATAATATTTCAATGATAAATGTGTTTAGAAATAATTTTGAATATGAGTGTCTTAAAAATAGAACATTTTATGAATAAAAATAAAATTTCATATTTCTTAAACACAAAATATTTAAAATTAATAGAGAGAATTTTAAGAAGTAATAAAATCATAAAATAATAACAATAAATTTCATAAAACACATTTGAAGTAGAATATTTTACAAAACAATATCCCTTTAAGAGGGAGTTTTTAAAAAATAATTAAAGAAAAATAACCATAATTTACAATTTCTAATGGGTAAACCCCATATAAAAATGATTGTGAAAAAATTAAAACGCCAATAAATAAATATATTTTCTCTCAAAATATGATGCTTTTAAAAAATATAAAATAATAATTGAAAATATATTTCCATAAATGAAAATAATTCTTGGACATTTTAATAAAATAAATTACATAAAAAAATTATCCTTGAGAATACTAATTTTATGATATAGTCATCATTTCTAATAATTTTTTTCCCTTATAAGGATAGTAGTAAAAAATAGAAAAGGAGAATTTGGAAACAATTTTTTTCAAAAAACTGGGATTTAAAAAAAATTATTTGATAAATTAATTTTATTTCAAAAAGTAGTTTCATGTTAAATTATGTTGTTAAATGGGAATTTTGGTGCTTTCATTCTAGAAATAAAATTTTATATTACTCCTCATGGAATATAACACTCTCTCTAAACACAATATTTTTAAAACAACTTATTTGATAAACCTTGGTATGGATTATTATCTATCAAGGTCTCCCCACTTTATAATAAATAATTTCAATTAAATTCATATATTTGGATTTAATAATTTATTTATTATATTTTCTTCGATAATTTTTGAATTGTAGTTCATAAAGGCCCTTATATTTCTACATGCATAAATATAACTTGATTCCCATTTTTTTATTTTAATCAATTAAAATCATTTTTTAACTATCAGTTCAAATGGGTTACTCACTTGTGCACCACACCATTTTTAATTTTTTTCATATCGTATTATTTTTCTTTCCCCACCCAAAATCTCATATGCCACTTATGTCATATTTTATTTTCTTTTAATCTCCATTTTATGTTCCACATTAGATATATATATATATATATAAATCTTTGTGTTTTTGTTTTTTAGTTTCCTTTTTTAAAAATTCTTCAATCCAAATTCCAAACCCTTTTATTTATTTATTTATTTATTATTATTATTATATTATTATTATTATTACTTCTAAACCAATTCACAACACAATATATATATATATCTTGTTTATTTATTCATTCGTGCACCAAACTTTATATATATATATATATCTATGTGTGTGTGTTTGTGTGTGTGTATTTTTTTAATAAAATTATCACAATGTCGTTCATATGTATATAAATTATTTAGTGATATATATATATATATCATATCAAAATTAAATATAAATATATTAATCATTGATATAAGCTTCTTATAGTATTTTATACACAAAAAATAAAGTTTAACAATTAAATTTTTCAATTTATATTTATATTTATAATATTGTAATAAAATTTTTATTAAAAATTAATATCATTTTATATACATGATTATAGATAATATAGTTTTCTTATAGTTTTTATAATATATTTATTTTCAAATTAATATACTATGAAATTTATTTATATCTATAAATAATTTTTTACAAATATATTATATAATTATTATTAATTACACATTTATTCTAAATTAAAATTATCTAATGTATATATTTAAGAATGTATTTATGTTTATTACTATCAATATTTATATTTTTATTTATATTAAAAAAATTATATTCCATAATAAACTAAATTCACGATTTTTCATTAATATATGTTAACTGGTATAAATATTTATACCAAAAAAATTAATTCATATATTTATATAATATAGGAAATGTAATAATTTTGAAGTTTTGATATATTAAAAATGATTTTAAAATTAATATTATTTTCAAATTGTTTCCAGGTTAATAGAATTTTTTTTCTCATTTTATACACTTACCTAAATTAACTGTTGATGGTAAATGATATATTATTAACTACTAAGTATCTCAAGAAATAAATATTAATTTTATAATTATTAATACAAAAAGTATGGTATTTGGTTTAATATTAATATTATTCATGATTGAAAAATTTAAAATATACTTGAATATATATATATAATAAATACCTCGGTCATCATATTCCTCCCCCCCCCCAATTAAGAAATTGCATCCTCGAATTTAAAATTGTCTACAATAAACAATAATTCCAATCCTAGCACAGTGCTACAATATATTGTCCCTATTATGATTAATTAGGGTATAAATACATGTTGATAATAATAGTAACAATAAAAGCATTAATTTTAATATTTATTAAATTAATATAGGATATTATTTCCATTTAAAAAAACCACCAATCGAGTTCCAAAATTTTCCTTAAAATCCCATTAGATTAGAATGTCTCTTCTCTTTAGTAATGAAAAAAATATAATCACATAAAAATCAAAATAAATTCCAAATACTTAAATTATCCATGACTTCATAATCTCCAAATTTTTAAACAATTTCTTCGATACAAATAGTAAATCCCAATACAAGAACTCCAAAATTTTGTTAAAAACCCATTTTTCTATAAATATAATATTCAAAATAACTTGAAAATTTTGTATTTATTATATATTTTTAGTATCATTTAGAACCATATTTTGGGGGATTAGGGAATTTTTTTTAAAAAAATATCTCAGTCAATAATTATTTTTTGAAAATACAAATTCTTTTATCACTTCGTGTATTATAATATAAATAAATATAAATAATAAATACTTTTCCAAATAATAACTCATAATAGTATATAAATCCTTGTGAAATGAAAAATATAATAAAGAGTGAGAAAAAATTAGTAATGGTTTATTTAATTATATATATATTTATTAAATAATATAATACCTTATTTGAATAAAAAAACTTCTAAAAATGAAAAAAATTTTAACATAAAAAATTATTTATATATAAAATTTACCTTTCCCTTTTGAATCCATAAAGACTATTCAAAATGAAAATATTTTCTAAGACATATTTTTCTATCAAACCATTAAATACTAAAACATATTTTCTGATAATAAATGATTTAAATAGAACTAAAATTCCACATTAAAATGAAACATTATTAACTATTAAAATAAATAAAAAAAAATTCTTTACTAAGAATATTCAAGTGATTTATTTGAAAAACAATTATAAACTAGAAAGAAAAACTCTGAAGAAACATATAACATTCAATTATGTTTAAGGACTATAATTCTTAGTGGACATCCCCCCTTGAGATTTGGATTTACCCGTAATTATTATTTGTATTTAAAAACCACAAGTACTAAATTATAATTAAACATTTTAGAGTGTGAAATTTTCCACAAGTGTTTTTAAGTAATATTTTATAACACTAAAAATTGATATATATATATATATATATATACTTATCTATCTATGTGTGTTTCTATGTGCATGTATATATATCTATGTCTATATAAGTATATATATATATATATTCTATTTGTGAGTAAGAATTAACTACAATTCATGATAATAAAACTCAAGACTAAAATAATGAATTGCATAATGGAACACTGGGAAAGATAAAACAATTTTTTGTCATACAGCATTTAAACATCAATGATTTCAATAAAGATATTGTTTCAAGGGGATAAAATATTTCAATGGTAATGGTGTTTTATATAAATAATAGGGATAAGTTTTCCTAAAAAAGACACTTAAAGCAACAAATAAAAATTTCATAACTGTTAAAAATTAAAAAATTTAAATTAAATTAATCAATTTAATTTAAAATGAACCTCATATATAAAAAATAATTAAATTTCATAATGTAGATTTTAATTGGAAATTTTAAGAAAACTATAAAGTGGTAGTTTTTTTAAACATCAATTAATATTTTTTCAAATAAAATTATTGCATTGAGATGCTTAACCACATAAGAAAAGGAGTAATAATGTTTTAAAATTTCTGGTAAAAAATATACTTTGGTACATATAATGTGGGTTTTGTAAAATTTAAAACCATTATTAGAAATATTTTTCACTTTATAAAAACACGTTAAAACATTTTAAAATATATATTTTTTTAAAAATAATTACCCTTTCAAATGAAGATTTGAAAAAAATCATCATCCCTTAAAAATATTATTCTCTAATATAGTTATGGTTTTAAAAAATATAAAATGAGAATTCTAAGAACATTTTTCCATTGAATAATTATTTTAAAGGAAAAATATTTTATAAATTAATGTATAATTTGATAATAATATTCCATAAACCTTACATTGTTAATGGAATATTGCAAACATTACATTATAAGGCATAAAATTTAATCTTCGTCCTATAAAAACAATATTAGATACCCTAATATAGTGATTTGTGATCAAGTAATGACATTGATTGAAGGGGATTCCCATTCCACATAGATTTGAGAATAGAACATGGAATCTTATGGAACATAAAATGGAAGTGTTTCTCCACAAGAAAAAATAATTGGTACAAAAAACATGGAGATTAAAAAATATATAATTATTATACCAAACACTACCCAAATAGAAGGTACCACATACATATTGATAAATAAATAACCAATTATTAGAATAAAAAAACAACCACCAAGATATGTCTTAGAAAATCTCGAGTTACAAGTGGATCACATCTTAACTTGTCACCTCAAACAGTCTAAGTCCTACATATCAATCTAATATTCTATCTGTAGGTAGAATTTTACATTTACATATAGGTAGTATGAAATAATAATAAAATACCATATGCGCAAGGTATGGGTGATCTAAACATCCCAATAGGGTCTTGTCAAGTGTTTAATAATAAATTTCATAATAATAAACTAGTAAGAATTTAAATTTATATAATACAAGGTATGGAAATTAATTACAACAATTTAAACCAAAATTTTCTCACAACCAAAATAGTGCAGTTATATCAAAATTTTATTAAATAATCTTTTATAAAATACATTTATATAAAGAAATTTTTGTGATTAAATTAGTTAAATTAAAAATAGAATGTGTTAACAATACTTGATAGACAATAGACCATGATGATAATACATTTTGAAACCTAGTTTGTAACTATAATATCCAAAAACAACCCACTCATCATCATGTCTTTTGTATGTGTCCACACTTAATGAGTCTCAATCCATCAAGACAATAAATCAAAAACCCATTTAGATACTAATATAGGGTATCAAGCCTAGCATTGTTTCATCTGTTTTTTAATCATCAATGCATCACTATGGAGTAATAGTATTAGCATGACTATCATAATTACCCACTAACTAGTCTGGATCACATTTTTTTCATTCATCTAAATATATAATTCATGTCAAAATCATACATTTAAATTAGTTAATTATTCAAAATTCAACTTCCCAATCCCAATAAAGCATGCCTTTTAAAATTCCAAACCAAATAATATATTTAGATCGAAATCAATAATTTTTCAATCATTATTCATTTTAAGGAAATTGTCTAAATAATAAATATAAAATAATTTCATCATATCAACTATTAATCCCATCCATCATAATCTGCATAAATGTCTCCCATAAAATTCAATTCAAATGAAATTGGGATTTTTTTAAATATGTCCATTCCCCTTTCAAATCAATAATAAAATGATCATAAATAAATATCTTTAAATAAATTAAAAATTCATTTAAAATAAATAAACAAATTTAGGGTTTCAAATTTTGGTTAAAGGCTTCTAGAGACACCAATATTTAATCATGAAATCATTCAAATACAAAACTACAAAGGGAGATGATAATGAATAATGGAGGAGAATGAGATCATGGAACAATCCAGAATATTAAGAACCATCATTAAATTATGATAAAAAAAGATATAATTATTAAACAATGTGAGGATTTAGTCCTCTCAAAAAGGATATAATGATACAATATAGAAAATATAGATATTGTGAGAGATCACATATGGAAGATAGATAATACACGTCTGCTATTTCTTTGATCTGAGAAGAATGAATATTGGAGGTGTTAAAAAGCCTTGTGGGAACCTTCAAAAGCCAAATATTAAAAAGATGTTCGAGTGGGATAATATGGGATAAATAAGATATGGTATATTTCAAATAAGAAAAATAATACCACACTATTTCCCCCATGTTTACAGTTCCAAAATGTGGGAAATTATCTGACCACATCGTAACCACCACATATGACATTTTAACCCCTCTTAGTCAATCCTTCACTTGAAAACGCATCACAGACCTCACTTAGATAATATTAACATTGTATAAATACATTACCTTTCCCATGAACCAGGATGTGAGAACCCTAAAAAATACGGTGACTCTAAAGAACACCATGCCACAACAATCATCCCCTATGCCACTATGCTCAACTCTCTTAAAAGTTCCATGGAATATCCTATACTGGATGATGTTGATTTGATGAATTTACTTATTACTCTAAAAAAATCTTTCAATCCTTATGGAGTAGCAAACATACTGCAAAATATCTTTGAAAAAACTCATACTCTCCAGGGAAATAGTTTAATGGTCCATGACTCATCCCCTATAATAGAACGTCGTAACCCTACCACCGTACCATAATCTATTCTATGAAACCAATCTTTTTCCAAAACACCAAAAAACAATAAACAATACCAGGACGAAACATGGATAATAACCATGGGTAATTAGTATCTAAAATTAGTCATGTGATTTTTCAACCACCCCAAAAAACACATTGTTTATATCGAATTCATGTATTGAAAAATCCATATCAGCAATATGATTTCACTGCACTCTCATTTGTGACACATGTTCCCAAGACCCATGTGATTCAGATCCATGTTTCTATAACAAAAGGAACAAAGGTATAGGCATCCAAAATAGATCCATTTCTTCAGACTCAACAATCCTTACTAGATGATCAGTCAGGATAAATTAATTTCCACAAAAAGGTATTCCTAATTAAAGAAGTGTGATGGTTCAAAAATATGATTACCGTGATTTTATACATGAAACAAATTAAGGATCAAAGAAAACTATAGGGAAAGGGTAAATCCATAGATACATTTCTATCCCACTCAAAAATATCAGTAGGACCCACAAATTTTGGTTCAATCTGTCACTATTTTCGTAGATTTCATTAACCCAATTGTGGGGAAATTATAGTAAACTCCCGGTCAATAAGTGAAAAATAATATGGTCTATGTATAGGATAAATATATATTTTTTACTTAATCTATTTATTCATCCTTCCATAATAAATCGATTTAATATTTACCACCATATCATTGATATATCTCAGAGAAAACAGGGAAGTTACACCAATCTCTGTCCAATTGATATGAGGTATACAAGGTCATGCATATAAGGCCCCAAAAGTATCATTTTGAATCATTTATTGGAAACAATTTTTATTGAATAAACTAACCAAAAATAGAATTCCCATGCATGACCAATGTTGGGAATATATGCACAAATTATGTCCTCAAGGATCTATATAGCTCACTATATATTGACATTCATCTGTAGATTATATTTCATTCTCAAACTCAACTATGGTCTTATCAAATCGTAGAGGAAACTGAAAAAATGAGAAGTGAATTAGGGATCCCTATCAAAAACTATGACATATGGATCTCCATGAAATCTAAAAATCTCATTCACATAGAGATGTCCGAAATTATAAACATTTTATTTATCCTTAATGTGTATAAAGTGAGTTTATTTTTCCATCCTATCTTTCAAAACCCACATAGTATTCTTCTCTAGAGGGATATGCATTCATGCAACCATGAAATTTAAATAAATTTCATCCCACTTCCAACTCAAAACATGAAGGGTATGAAGAAAACTCAAAGGCCTCTGATCCTCAGTTTTAAACATCTATATTATGTAATAATGGTAAACAAATTCAATGATATCTTGTCTCATACCATGAATCCAAAATAATTTCCAGATATCATACGACATTGTTAGGGTACCTGGGTGCACCTCCCACTTGGAATTATAGAAATCCACCATTACAACATTTATCACTTCGAAATATAAAATATACTATTTTCCAAAACATATGATACCCTTATAAGAGAATCACCACCAGCTAATGGTCTCCCCAAAATAAATAGAGTTCCTAACGTCATAAAATTCATCATCATGTTCATGATTATAATGAATCATCTAAATAAAAAATAAGGTTAAACATGTATTTTTTATTATAAAATTGGATATATCCTCGTAGATTCCCAAATTCAACTGTGAAAATTTATAAATACAATTTCCCTCTTCTTGGGATTCGTTCATGGCCTAGGTCGAAAGTTTTTTTCTAAATGAATGAGAATAAAAATTCCCCAATATCTGGGTATATGAAATTTCAAAATCAAAATACCACAGGTACACCCCCCAAATAATATATCCGTGGTTTGAATCATATTGGGAGAAGATATAACTTGTAATTTGTTCAGAAAAAATAGGAAATATTTTTCTAGAAATTTAATTCCACAAAAACATAATAGAATGTGCCTTATAACATTCTCAATGTCCTGGATTGGGTAGTTCTACTTGTGTGGCCTAAGCTTCCTAGAACCTTGTTCTATAACATGATCACCTTGTATAAGAACATAACACTAACCTGTACAAGATTCATTATAAAAGGACACATAGCCTTTCTTTCTAACCAGAATATTAATCAATGCTAACAAAGAAAAAATATTTTTCAAATCATCAAATGAACTATATTATTTTTAATCCCACAAAAACATAACTCATTTTTAAATGTCAGTGGTCCTTATAAGGAAATATATAATGAACCTATGGAAATATACATCCATGTCCCTAAATCTCTAAATCTGGAAAACATTATGTGGTTTCTAAGTGTCTTAAGATCCTTCAACTTCTTAGGATCATCTGATATACCATGTTCTATGACAACATTTCTGAATAAACTCACATAAAAAATCTATGAATTGGTATTCAAAAAGATTTAAATAAATTTAGTTATCTCTCAATATTTCTTGAACTTATCCTAATTGACACACATAAGATTTTTTTAGTAAAACAAATATCATCCATACATACTACCCTTTACGAGTTGATATACTTATTAAATATATGTTTTATCAACACAAAAAAAACTAAATGAAAATTGGTTAGATCAAATGGAATAACAATATAGAGATAATGGTCGTACATACTTTTAATGGTGGTTTTAGTATGTCAAATTAATTATTTCTAAACTTAATTTGACTACACCAAATGGTATGAAATAGTATATATTAGATGAGTAATAGACACTAAATCCAAAAAATACTCCAACTCCATTACTGGTTGAAATCATGAAAATTCATATGGATACACATTCATATACTCTATAACTACTGAAGAAATATCGTAAGTTATGGATCACATTATTATATTTAAAGAAAACACAAATATTGCTCTACCCAACTCTGAAAATAATGGTTTGGACCTACATGATCAAGGGTCCCATATCCCCTAAGAACAAAACATACCGCCAAAGTATAGTTATAGAAATCCAGTGAAGATAATAGTCAATTTACGCCTCACAATTAATCATCAATTATATCATGAGAATAAATTTATGTGAATTCATATCAAGGACCATGAATAATCTGGTGATATCAAATTTTGATGTAGATAGAACACATGAGGGATACTGGATGTAATATTTTATCATCATACTAATTGTAATAGTAATACCCATAAAAAAGATATAATATCCAATAGTATTTTTAACAAATTTAAAATACAAGTATATATGAATAATTGAGATGCACTAGTATCAAATAATGTTGGAACTAAATATTGGGCTACAGTGATGGTACATCTCATTACCAAAAGACCTAAATCAGATACCTCTATATACTCTTCCACTATGTAAAGAAGCTTTATTAGAGATTCCTTTAGATAAGACCACTTTTTCATGAATTATTTTGTTTCACTACATTATATTTAGGATCTAGTGAGCATGTTATAATAATTAGTGTCTAAATGATATGAAATAAATTCTATTGGTGGCATCAGAAAACCCAAGAACTAAATATCATTATTACCATAGTACAAACTTGTTTTGAGTGCCCAAACATTCGACACCAGAGGCATGTTAGTGGGCCTCATCTAGAAACTACATAAGGTATGGATATATTATATTATCCAAGAGAACCATGAGACTCATCACAAATACGCATTCCCTTAAAGGCACTAAAACAATTCTCAATAGGAGTAAGAGAAACTCTCATCAACCATAACATACCAGCTATTTCAATATTAAACATCAAAACACTATCTAATAAGTGAGTAGAAAATGTGAGATTCAGTACAAAAAACTACAATCAGATGTTAGATCATAAAACCATCTTATAAATTTGAGCATTTAGTTTCTCAATCATCAAAACCACGCTTAAAAAACGAACATTCTATGAAAAATGGTTTGCATTCTATGTCACAATCCTATTACCTTACTGAAGGATAAAAACCCTATTTTATTTAATATGACTACAAATTATGGGTAAAACTACTCAATGAAAAAAAACGTGTAAGTGATTCCACTACAATCCTGTACATTTCATTTCCCCAACAATCAAATACTAGTGCCTCATGTTATACCTTTCAATATAAATGATTCCTGTTTAACCTTTATAAAATTTGTAAATTCTAAAAACATGAAAACAATATAAGTTAGTTTCAACCAACCCCTTTACTCTTGGATATCATTTAAGACTTTTAAATCTAGTGGTTTTTTTGAAACTCTTGAAAATGATCTACAGTTTGACCCCAATGAGGTTCCACAACCATAACATGAATGGATACAGGTAATGGTTGTTTGAAGGCACGGAATGCATGCGCCACTATCTCAAAAATATTATGATCCTCCAGATATTTCTCTCTCTATGGTTCATTATAAGCTTCATAAAAAGACCTAATCAATCATCTTATCATATTAATTATTATACAACGCTTCAATATTAAACACTGAAATGTGAGCATTAGAAAATAGATCATCAAATCAATTAAGATATATATGAGTATAAATTCCAACAAAAAGTAAATAAGAATTAATTGGAGTGTAACTACTCATATAAATTATAGTAAAATACTAAAATCAAATCAATTTATCCATCACGGGAACTTTTACCAAATTCGCCCGGTTACTTAAAGAAAATTACGATAATAGCTACCCATGTTATCTCTCATAACTACCTCCCATGTCCAAAAAATCCTACATCCTATCTACCAACATAACCTATATAGTATAATTACATGAAGGAAATACACTCCACCTATACTCTAATTACATTTATAATAAAACCAACATAGATTATTTGGTATAGTGATACATGACCCATTCTTGAAATTTTCCAATTAGAATTCAGGATCCCAATAGGTTTAACTAGAAATATACATCATATAGAACATCTATGGGAATAGTTTTTCAACCTGAAAAACCCATCAATAGGAATTATTGTATGATAAAACAATAGATAGTACTAATTATGAAAACTCGTGAAGAAGAAAGTAACGCAAGTGAATATATAAATAAATACTGACAATGTTACGAAATTAGAAGTCACAACATCTTCTATGAAAAGAGTAAAAAATCATGTAACAAGTGGATCAAATCTCTACCAGACACCTCAAAAAAACCATGTTCAATGAATCAATCATATCTACCACCTCCATGTGGTTCTTTCCCTATATATGGACACGTAATAACATAATCTATAAAGTAAAAAAACATAATGGTTTGGTGTTATATGAATAACGTCGTAGGGTCTTAAAATGTGTTCCATAAGCAATTGAATAGAATTAGATAATTAATTCATTTAATTTAAATAAAAATTTCATGAAAATTGTATTACATAATTTAAACACAAACATTCTTGGGAAAATAACTAAATTAACATCTAATTAATCTTTCACAGATCAACTTTCCAATTTGAAGTTCAATATTTCTCTTTAAATCCAAAACAAAGTAAAGGGTTTTCTTTAAAAAATCATTTTTAAATCAGACCTAATTTTAGGTCAACATTCTATAGAATCAACATAAAATCATTTAATTAAATCAATATTCATTTCAAGATGTAAAAAAATTTCCAATAACCAACCAGCGTTCTTGATTCCATTTAAATTGGTGTTTTTCAAAATTTTCATTCCCTTTTAAAATGAGATAACAAATCATCTCAAATCATTCTATTTAAAAAAATCATTTAAAATCCATAAATAATTTAGGGTTTCAATTTTAGGGTGAATATTTATGTAAAAACCTACCATTAGTCACATGATAAGTCAAATAAATGCCAGAAAATTGAAATTGTAATGAATTACCAATGTTTAGTAGGTCAACAGACAATCTTGAGGATAACAAACCATCAAAAAATATCGATCAAAAATAAGATATAATATATCAACAACTTTTCAGTAAACCACACTAAAATGGGAGGAAAAAAAGAATAGGGAAAACCCAAATTAGCAGATAGATCTCATATTTGTAAGGGATCAAACTGAACCACCAATTCCTAGATTTGAGAAGAATGAATATGAGTCTAGTAAAAATCCTATAAAAAACTATAAAAAAATTAAGATTTAGAGGGTGAATATGGGATTAAAAAGGTGTATGGTAAATTTAAAATATAATAAGAATCAAAGTATCCCAACTCTACTGGTCATAAAAAAATTCTTAAAATAGCTAGACCACAGCACAACCCCTCTTGGGAAACAATCCACCTGAAAACATGATGCATCCCTGGTCCATATACTACTAACCCAGGGTGAGGACTTCACCATGAAAATGAACGATTTTCTAGCCTCCATGGATAATGTAGTGGATATATATAAATATATTCCATAACCAACTCACACAATATTTTAGGGCTCACCATATAGATTGAGCTGCTACACAGTCTGATCTCCATAGTGTAGTAATGTCGAAATTGGATGTAGCTATAAAAAGTGTTATTCATGGATCCCCATTGAAAAAAAATCCTAAGAACCAACCCACCCCAAACTCTAACTACCCAATTCAACAACCCAATGTTCTATAACATAGACCTTCTAGATTCATTCCACATCAACATCGCCATGGTCAAACTCCATGCTAAAACATTCATTTTTTCCAAAAACACCATAAAAACAAGAAAATATACCTAAAAAGGGATAACAAAGACAAGGGAATGTAGTACTTGATTGATATAACATGATTTCAAAACTGAGTAACTAACCTCCCTCTCCATCTATTTCTAACATCAATATGTATAAAAAATAATTGTTGAGGTCTAGATGGGATTTTAAACTCATGAAAGATCCCATTATTATAAGTCATCTTTCTAGTGGAAATTATATATTTTTTTATATGAAATTAATAAATTAATTTAATAAATTAAATTTTAAAAAAAATTAATTTATTGGAGGCCCTTATTTTTCTATAATAGGTTTACCAAGTCTATTTATAACATTATAACATCAATGTTTTGGATTTATTGAATTTTTTACTTTATCTCTTATCCATTAAAATATGCCACTCACTTGTGTGGAACATCATTTGTGATATTGTGAATATATATATATATATATATATATATATATATATCTGTGTGTGTAGTTAATTTCTATGTGTTTCGCTTCATTTCACACACCACATAATTCAATTATTTATATTTTTGTATTATCATAACCTACGTGCCACGATAGAGAGATATATCTATATATATTATTATTTTGTAACCCTCATTCCATGAACCAGACCTTGTTATTATTATTATTATTATTATTATTATTTCATTTCCCCTAAACCCATGAACAAAACATTATATATATATATTATTTTTCTTATTCCCTCTTTTATCTATCACATACACTATATATATATCTATATTTAATCTTAAAAGTCCAATTATTATACTGCATTATATATATATATATATTCCTCAAAGACTAAAATATATATATGTATATATATATATATCATTTCATTAGAATATATATATTCATACCTAATATATTCTTCTTACAATATTTTATACATAAAAAATAACTTTTCATAGTTTAATTTTTTGAAATATAGATATATTTCACTTTTCAAAATAAATATTATATAACAATTTCTTAGTGCTAAATATGTCGTCTTCTAGATTTCATTTTTTCCTAAAAAAGTTTTTTATATTTTTTTCAAATTAGTAAACTATACAAATCATTTACCTCTTAAAAATTACTCTTTTGTATTATATTATATATTTATTATTTGTTAGATATTGGTTTGTTATTATCATTATAGTATATATATATTTGTAAATTTATACAGTATTAATATTCAAATTTTTGTGTTTATATTAACTAATAATATTATATATCATAATACAATAAATTCACTATTATTCATAATGATATGTTAAATAGTTTATTAATACAGAAAATTGAAATATTATAAAAAATTATTAAAATATTTTCAAGGACATAACTTTGAAATGTTGACATATTAAATAATATTTTATATTTATTAATAAATTGTCAAATTATTTATTGGTTAATATTATAAAAATTTATATTTTATGAACTTATATAAATTGATTTTTGAAGATAAATATTATTTTCTTAACTACTTGGTATCACACAAAATAAATACAAATATTCTAAGAATATAAATATTAAATTATTTTTTTTAATTATAATTTTTATAATATTTGAACAATAAATCAAATTAAATTGTACTTGTAAATATATATTATTGTCTTAGATCATTACAATATAATAATTAGATAAAAATTTCAACCAAAAATTATATTACTCTTTAAAATCATCACTATCATTTAGTTTAGTTTAAAATTGGTTTATTTATGTTGGTATATATCAAATTCCATAACCTAATTCTTTATCATAATAAATCCTATATAATATCATGTAATGAAATTGTGATTAACCATAATATATTTCACGGGAGAGTCTATCTAAGAGTGTAGTCTTATTTACACTCATTGTACACCAGAATGATGATTGGGTCAATGGTCAAAAATCCATTTTCAGGGTGATTTCCTAGAATACTCATATCCTATGGTGTGGAAAAGTAAAATTATTTTGCTAATTATGGATAAGAGGCTAGCCCATGTTGTCTCATGTGAGGATATTATTCATTTGTTTACATACCTAATCATATTCACCTAAAGTACTTATTTTTTTCATTTTTTATTGAATATATTAAACCAATGGAATTTGAGAAGAAAAATGAAATGATAAAATTTATACTAACAAGAATTGACAGAATGTGGTTAGTAAAAGAAATAACATTTCCCCTATGGTTTAGTTTATGGGTTCGATGAATCTCCTTGATAGTATTTAAATTTAGTTTTATATTTTAATAATGAAATCTTACTCTTAAAATATTATTACTTTATATTGTGATGTGAAATCTTGAATACATTTACAAATATCATTTTAAATTCATCCTATATTCATAGTTTATAGAACAATTAAATCGATAGTGTCACTTCTTCCAGGAATCGAAATCATCATATGTTGTCTTGTCCTCTAAAGAGATCAACCTCATCGCATGAAGAGTTTATGTTTAGTAGATGGGGTCTAAAATATTCAAAAAATTAATATAAATTTATTTGAGTTTAGTTTCATAGAGGAAAATTTCAAAACTCACGCAATTCACACTTTCTCACCCCAAACTCAATAAAAATAATTTTTAATGGTAATAATGAATCAAAAATAAAAGTTACCTCCCTAGATCCGATACATGGGATACCCCCTCTTTTTTAGTTCAGGGTGTCCAAATGTAATGTTGAGAATGAAAATATGATAATAAAAATAGAATAAAAATAGAATAGATGATGAAAATGGAAAAATAAACAATAATAATAAATATAGAGTAAGAGAGGGAGATTGAGGGTAATTAAATAAATAAATATAAGACAATATAATAAAAAATAATCAGCATATTGTCAAAATTAAATGAAAAATATAAAATAAAAGAAGAATAAAAATTTGGGAAGAGGATAAGAACAATACGATTGGGTGAAAGAGGCATATTGATAAAATAAAAAAATGAATTATTATAAATGAAAATTAATATCACATAAGAATAAAAACACTATATTAAAATTAAAATAAAATAAATAAGTAAGAAATAAGAGAGGTAGAAAGAGCCTTTGTATGTGGGATTATACTCATCATAGGTGTGAACTCTCTTGGTAGTGGGATGATCCGCCTCTATTTTTAGATGAGGAGTGCCTTAGAATGATCTCTTTTAGTCTTCTCCTTTGGTCAAAGGAAATAATCATTTTAATTCTGGGATATTTGGGATAATTTGAATATCTAAATCTTGAATACCCAAAAATCTATGGCTTATATAGATAGAGAGTGGGGTTTTCCCTACAGGATAATATTTCAAAATTCATGGTTTTTATGGCTTAGTATCCAGTTGGTAGAAACTAGGGTGGCATTGAAGCGGTATAGTGGTGTCTTTGAGTGAGCTCATCAACTCCTCTAACCTTAATAGTGGCAATATGTAGATCATTTTGGTCATAAAATGATCTAGATGGGGTATATTGTATTGTGGGGTAATGCAAGAGGGAGATTTCCCAACCCTTATCTTTGAGTTAGCAAGACATAGAGGTTCATGGGTGTCAAAGAGAAGACTGGTATGAATCATGTAGTCTCCAATAGTGGGTACCACAACATTCTATAAGTTAAGGAGGGTGAGAAGGGATTTAAAAGGGTAAATAATAACTTTTAAAAACAACATTCCCACATCGAAATGGAGAGTGATATGCGCACTAGTTTATAATAAATTGTATGACATTAGTGCTCATATCACCTATAGTGAAGATTTCCTCCTTAAAGAAACAATCCACCATGCCCCACGTACTCTAGAGTCCATAAATTCCTTATCACAACCACTACTCCTCATGAAATTGACTCACTATGGGCCAATACCCCACAATAACTGATGCCACATGTGGCACCCTTGTGTCCATGTTTCCTTCTTCTATATCTACATTGTTGACCGGATCTCCAAGAGATAGATAATTTTCATGAAAACCTCCTGATTTGAGGGCTTCCTTGACATGAAACATATATTTTTAAGCACCTGATATTTTAAATTTCTAAACAATGGTAATATAAATTCCAAATTTCAAAAAAGATAAAAATATCCATCATTTTAAATAATTTAAATTATACAATATTAATTTAACACATTTGATTAAATCAATTCCTTTAATGGTATTATTTTTTAAAAAAGCTCAAGATCCTTATAAAAATTGTAAATATATGCATTAAATTTTTTGCTTTCAGACACCTAGGTATATCATTACCATATCTATATCAATATACTAATATCAAGGAAATGATTTCATATAAATGGGAATCCTATAATCCCTTCCTAACCATATATTTGGGTTTTTATCTTATAAATGGACTAATCCTAAGGATTTTCCCACTAATTATATTATCCTATTTCAAAAAATAACTATTATTGACCAATAAAACGAAATCCTATTTTGATAATGAATATAGTGAACAACATTAATCATAGTAATTTATTGCATTATTTTTTGTTAATAATTTTCCAAACTCTGAAATAGTTATATATAAATGAGAAATGAATGTTTACTTTCATTGTGGACTAACTATATATAAATGGCATGAAAATATTTATCCATATTCGAACCACACTAGATTCCATTCAAAACATATAATCATTTATACATATATTTTTTACTTGTTTAATTGTCACACAGGAATGCCAATAGTTCAAAATCAATGTAAGGGAAATTTTATCAACTTGTAATTGAGAGTTATATCACAAAAATATGATAAAACATGAGCATTATATAAATAAAAAAATAAGAGGGAATTTAAAAATAATAATAATTATTAAGCCATGATAGAAGGAAATGTAATCTGATATGAAAAAAACGCATTCCATTTAAAAGGTCTGTAGAGTAATGAGACATTCAATATATTTCTAGGATAATAGTCATATGAACTAGAATATGACATCAGTGTGTAGAAAAAAATCATAAATATCACATTTCATGGTCACCTACTACGAAATTAATCACAAGACATTCAAGGGGAATTGCTTATGTACCTTGGTGGGTTTTTTCATAATCCTCTTGTGCACCCATTGGGAATTTGATAAATCCTATTTTGTACCCATGGGGTAGGGATAAATCATCATATGCACCTTTTGGCTTGGGATAAATCCATGGGTATATCATTTGTCCTGGTGTAAATCATCGTATGTTAAATCTTTCTTAGGATAAATCATCTCATGTTCTCTTAGTCTTGGGATTAATACTCCTATGTACCCTTTTTCTTGGGAAAAATCCTCCCATGTTCCCTTTAGACTGTGATAAATTCTCTCATTTACCATTTTTCAGGGGGTAAATCATCTTTTTCATTTTGTACAAGGGTTAATCATATTTTTTTCTATTGGATTGGTATAAATATTCATTTTCACCCAATATACTAGTATTAATCCACCCTAAATTTTTACCTTTATCTTGGTAGAAATCTTCCTATGTACCCTTTTTCTTTGAAAAAATTATCTGGCACAACCATTTTAATATGATAAATCCTCATATATAACATTTTAATGTCGTGATATATAATCATTACTAATGATGTTTAGGTCCTTATTGAAACTAATCCATCAAAAATCCTTACATATGGTTCTGCTTAAAAAATTGATTAAATACATCAAAATTATCCCATGAAATGAAGAATGGGTTTCAAAAAAAATTTAGACGGTACCCCCAAAACTGAACTCATGAAATTAAATAGAAGACAAAAAAAATTACTCAACCAAATTTATTATTTTAAAATAAAATTTATAGTGTGTTTCATGAAAACTAACATCCAAGGAATAAATCCCTTCAATGTAAAATTGGCAAATGGAAGAAAACCCATTAATGACTTTTTATAAATCATTTTTTCCCATTATCATAAAAGACGATGTAATGATAAGAATTAAAATGTCATTTTTAAAAGATTAAGATAAAATATTATGTAATAGTTTAATTAAAAAAACAATACTATATAGTGAAACCATTAAAATATCAAAAAAAATTGAAAAAAAAAATATGTCGAGAAACATTTACATTAAAAATATGAATCTTGAAAAAGATCCATGAAAAAGACATAGTGGTTTTAAATAGGCTATGTGATAAAAATTTAGATAACTTTGACTTATAAAAATATACATCATTAATAAATCTATTAAATGAAATAAATATTTTCAAAATATAGTATAAATGTAAGAAAAAGAATTTTATTTTGAATGGATGGAAAACATTTCAATATTTGGAAATATGGATACAGAACACTAATATCATAAAAAGAGATAATAAAACATAAATTCAAAATAATGAACATGGTAATATCATGGTCACTATAGATTTTAAAATATTTGATAAGAAAATTCATGTTTGGGAACTGAAATTATGTTCACAGAGGGGAAAACAACAATAAAGAGGATAATAATTATTCTTTGGAATGATATAATTCTTATGTAGGAGATATAAATTAGCGATGAATATTTGAATAAAATGAGTCGATCTATTAGAGATAAGGGGAGTTTACCTTGAAATAAAATCTATAGTTGAAAAAAAACAATCCTATATGAATGAATTTCAATAATATGGACTATAACTCAATGAAGAGAGTTTGGATCACAAAAACCATTACAAAATTGCTATCATTGGATTCAAATACCACTTAGGAAAGAAGATTATTTTTATAAACATAACAATTTATGTATATAAATACGGTAAAATAAATTAATTATTTATTAATTAACCCATATAAAATATTTCTTGGTTAACAATAAAAAATATGTCTCATGAAAATGAATTTGAGACAGAAAAACCTAACCATGAATTCCAAATTTATTGATCATTATCTAACCTCATTAATAAAAATAAAAACCATATTAATAATATGATTAAAACAATATTCATTTCAATAACCATTTATAAACTTCATTAAATATTATTCCATGCATGTACATTAGTTATTTATTGTCAATATTGAACATTTATTGTGAGTAATCCTGATCGTTCGGAATAAATTTCATAATAACAGAGTTTTTTTCATTACTGGACAAATATTTATCATTATAATATCATATAATTTATTTCAATTTAATTTTTATAATCATTTTTTTTAATTTTATTCTATTTTGGGTCCGTTTATGATTAAAAATGATGAATTTGGTGATGAGTATGTTTCAAAAACTCTTTGGGATAGATTCATTTTTTTTATAATTAGAGAGTCAAATTTTTCTTTTAATGTTAGAAAAATTAAATTCAATATGTTAATATTTATATAATATGGTTCCATTAATTTAATCACTATAGTCATCCATTATGAAAAATTATTGACTTTTGGAATTCTGTTGTTAATCCCACAAATATAGGAACATATCATAATAAAGTGATAATTATAAAGTTATATAGTTGCAATATCATTATACCATAAGCATAAAGATCATATATAATGATAATTATTTATAAATATAAAAATTTTACATTATTAGGTGAATATTATATCCTATATGATTTTATTATGTAACAAGATGAAATCAATTTTTCTCATAGAATTATTTTTTTGGATGTTTGAATTTACCTTATTTATTAATTTCTTAATTTTATAATAGGTCTTATAATTTGAATTTATAGAATCTTACTAGTTTTATATAAATATTTTATATCCATTAAAACCATTAACAATATATTCCAGGTTAGGTGGTGAAGAAAAAAACTGAAATCAATCATCCCATGGAATCATAGTTTAAACGTATGTATGGATAATTATTTTTTTCTATAGGATGGGGAAATGAGAAATTTGATCAATCGTTTTAGGATATAATTTTCATTCAAAATATTAAAATTATAAATTATTTTCCCACATATTATATTCTATTTATGGTGGTGAGGATAAAGAATCGTGTTTCCTTATGGAGTGTTAATACGCACAACAAATAAATGATTTTATCATTTTTCTTAATAGAAATAGTAAAAGTGGTTAAAAATACCATTATTTCAATAACATATTAATATAATAATTATAAATATTTTATAATTTTACAATTATGATATATAATTTGAATAAAAATACATGTACATAAATATAAATAAAATAAATGGAGTGGTTTGAAACTTATACCTAATTTCTTGGAATAAAAACCTATAAAAATGGGTTAATACATTGGTGGATAATATTTTGATAATATAATAAACTCTTGATGGTTTATATAACTTTTTAGGTGTTTTTTAATATTTTGGGATGAAATAATTTGTTTTTGGTTTGAGTGGAAGTGATGATATGAGTGTTCCTTTTATAAGGTAAAATGAAAGTCATTTTCTTGAATATCAAAACCGTTTAAAAATTGGGTAGTACCCTCAATAAATATAGATAAAAAATAAAAGATAATTGACATTGATATAGGTAATATTAGGAAAATCCTCAACCACATATTCACTAAAAAAATTAAACATTTTCTTTTCCTTTTCCAATTTATTAGACAATCCCCCACCTTTTATTTATAAGGAGGTAACCAGTTTTACCTATATAATATATCCTTCATTCATGAAATAATTTTTTGCGCAACATGTAAATTGGAACTAATATTTCTATATTTTAAATCTATTTTATTAACATAATTTTATAGTTGTGATAAAAAGTAATTTTAAATTTTCAACATATAATATAATAGGTTTTTTATAAAAGAAATCATATGTTCAAACATTGAAAATAAGGGAATAAATATTAAAAAATTATTTTTAACATATAAATTAACTTATTAAATAAAAAATAGGTATTTTGAAAATGTTTTTAAAACATAAAATTCGTATTTATATAATAATAATACATTCATGAATTCCATGTCATTTGTAAAAACAACATCTTTAACTATTCAACTAAAAATAATTATTTTTAGAAAAATGTGAAAATTTATTTCTAAACTAATATATATAAGTTGATTTAATAACATAAGATCATTTTTGTGAAAATAAAATTTTAAAATTTAATAATTTAGCATTTACATGAAAATATAATGAATAATAACTCTATTGATATAGATCCTTTTATAAACATAAGTGTTCTTAAAACACTATGATACCATTTCATAAGTTAAAAACCTTCTAATTTTAGGTAATATATAGAAATATCTTATATTATCAAAATAATTATTTAAAATTAATCAACTTTTATTAATTAATACATTAAAAAATTATTTTAGAGTGAGTAATCTTTTTATTTAAATTAATTACTATTCTAATTAATGTAGGTATTTTTAATTAGTTTATTTTTTTTAATAAATGATGTATTATTTAGAAATTATAAAAATATATATATATTTAAGTGAATATTTTAGTTTTCTATTTCACATTGTTCATGTTGTTAAAATTTTAATTATTTAAATAAATTAATTAAAAAATTTAAGGTTTTAAATTCTATAGCTTTAAATAAATTGTTTCCAATGAATTTTAATTACCACAAACAAGTAAATATTTTACACTGTGACCTTTGGAATTAATTTTTTATTTTGTTTTATTTATTTTAGATCCATTGTATGAGGTTAGGGTTGAGCCCATGTTTAATTTTCATTAATTTTACAATTCTCATGTGAGTTTTTGGCGTATGGACGGTTAACAAACTGTTTAATTAAAAGTAGGACTTTTCCCATGTAATAATATGGATTATTTTGGGGTCCTTGAGTAAGGAAGATAGGTTATTCATGGACTAGAAACCCATGTGCAATCCATGCATGAAGTTTTGTTCATTTGGACAGTGGTGACCGTGAAATTTCATCATGTTTTGGAAAACTGTGAGGCCAAACCATTCAAGTTTCCTATGTTTTTAAAATATTAAAAAATATTAATATACCCTACAACCCTTTTACCACAAACTGAGACCCCTCTCCTTCAGTCATTTTTGGCACACTAATGGTTCCCACAACCCCTTTCCATTTGGTTCTCATCCATCCTTTGATGCTCCTCTAAGATTCCAAGGTAATATTCTTTGAGTTTTTAGTGTATTTCCTCTTTCCCTCTCTCTTCCCTCTTGGTTCATGTTTTTTTCTTGATGTTTTTCTCTCCCTGACAAACCCTAGGGTTAGATTTGTTTGATATTGGTTGATTTCATTGATTTTAGGGTGTTTCGGTTGTCTTTTGGGGTGTATTATTCCTTATACAGGAGTTTCATCACATTTTCACACCATTGTGGTTGGTGTTTCCATTATTTTCCATTCCAACTCATTCCATTAATTCTTGTAGTTTTTTAAATATTTTAAAAACTAGTTTCCCATATTTTTGTCTTCTTTCTTTGATTGGTGTTGTGATTTTATTTTGGATAAAATGGGTTGAAGATGTATAAAAATGGGTTTCTTCAAATTGTATATATAGTTATGCACCAGTGGGTTTTATTAAAATTGTTATTATATTATAAATTGAATATTACCTCTTGTGGTCAAATATGGTCTTGAATTTTTTTTGATATGTTGCGTGAAATTATAAAATGGGATTTATTCATTTTTTGGTTTCT
The DNA here is from genome assembly GCA_963277665.1 of Viscum album. NCBI lineage: Eukaryota > Viridiplantae > Streptophyta > Magnoliopsida > Santalales > Viscaceae > Viscum > Viscum album. The sequence goes on from OY728137.1 coordinate 742,136,325, forward strand.
ACATTATTGTATCGTGGTTGTGGAAAAATGTTTTGGAAAGATTCTCCTAGTTTAAGAATGCTTATTGATGATGTTGGTATAGTATAAGTCATTGTTCTAGTTTAACTGAATGTTTTGTTTGTTAAAAATTGTTTTTGGATGACTTCTAAGACACTCAAATTATTTCATGGGATCCTTTAATATACATGGGTGGACTTAATATATTCGTGTATGGGTAAACAAATAAAGATGACACATAAGAGTGATCCTATTTTTCTATAAAATATCTCATCGTTTTCGAAATAGTGTGTTTCATTTGGGACTATCAAAGTGGATTTAAATTTGTTCTTCAAAACATAACATGTTTTTCAATTGAGGTATTTCTTGCTGATGTTTTTGAAAAAGGATAGTTTGGAACTTTTAATATGGTTTCATGTTTTATTCTAGTTCTAAAAAAATTTGTAAATGTTTTAGGATTGTAATTGTGGAAGTCCCATTTGGATAATGTAATATTTTGGAATGGTTGGTTTTAATGTTATTTGACCTAATTTACTTGTTGTTACTTTATAGTGTTTTGGAAATAATTTTTTTTTGCAGAAATGAATGGTTTCAGTCAAACAATGTTTTGAGAAATGTTTTGGAAGCTTTTATGATTTTATTGCATGGTTGGAACTTTTGTATGCCATATTTATGAATGGTAATGCCTATGGAGGATTTCCCATTCTAGGTTATCATGGGGGAGGTGTCAGTGTTTGGGGTCAGTAATTACGGTGGTGGCAGGTATAGTGAGTCATGCATGTGATGGAAAATTACTTATAAAGTTTACTATTGCCATGGTTTTACTATGTGTCTTTTAGAGGATCAAGTGTTTGGTTTTTATCGAACTCTATTAAATGGTTTGGTACCCATTGGATGTTCTAGACACATGTGGGCTATTCCACTGGATTGGTAGTTATAATTGAAAGTTGGTTATTGGCTATAGAGCTTCAGCATATGACAACACATGACTCTAACCCAAGTATGTAGAGGGATCTCTGTGGGGTCATTTAGGAAATGAATATGGTTTTATTTGTATATGTTTTTTTTATATTCTGTTTCATGTGTTTTCTAATTTACTATTCTTTTTATTTACAATATAAGATAGTATTTATTTGTTTGTATTTTGGTTCGGGTTTTGGTTTTCAAATGGTAATATTATTTGAAAATTGGGATGTGGTGTGCATTATTTTGAAATAAGGAAAATTAGTTTTTGAATTAAAATGAGAAAAAAACTATTTTTATATATGTTTTTCAAATTAGTGTTTTTGGACAATTTCGAGAATGGAAAAGTATAGATTATATGGTGGTTCCCTACTGATATTTTAACATCACACACCATGTGAAACAATGATTTTTAGTTGACCTGATATGTTTTTTAGGTTCAGGATTATAGTTCGAGTGCCCATTGTTGGATCTGGTTGGTCTTGTGGTTAGAGGTAACCAAGAGGTCACAGAAAGATCGATTTGGTGTAGTTTTATCTTAATAGTTTACTCATTTCAGTTCTGTTTTTCTGTTTTTTGTATCTAAATGAGTTTTATATTTATTGAGATTCTATATTTTTAGTTATAAAACTATTTTGGTTTATTCATTTTATCCTTGAATATTGGGCTAAGTCATTTCTATAGTTATTACATTGATGCTTTGTAATATTTTCCTATTTTGGGGGATTAAGAAATCCCTTACAACCATGTCACGAATCGGTTCAAATGTCAGGATGGATAGAATCCTGACATGGTTCATGAAGAAATGGTATCAATGTTTTCCATTTATTATTTAAGGCATTGTGTATAATAGAGATTATGACATTTGGGACATGATAGGTAGTTATGGGAATAGCATCAGGAACTCTTTCTCATTATGATCCTCAAGTTACAAGGGGTAGTCAAGGGATTGAGACTTTTTTTGTTTGTTGGATAATTTTGGGTAATAAATTATGCTCGAGTTGAGCCAGTGTTATGTTGTGATCTTAGATGGAGTAGTGACCCATGTGAAGTCTGTGTTCACAGTGCAAGATCCTTATAGTTGTTGTTTCTCACTAGGGGCATGCACCACTAACAATGTCAATAGGTAAGGCATGTATCCTATTTTTATACTACATTAGTTTGGTTTGAGTTATGTTTTGTTTTGGATTTAGTTAGTTTATGTGATCTTTTGAGATGAAAATCAGTTTTGAAATAGAAATGATTTCTTTCAATTAGTATTATATTCAAAATAATGGGTTTAAAAAAAGGAATTTGGACTTTGGTAAAAGTTTTTATTTAATTATGTGATGGAATATGTGACCTGTGGTACTCATTATGAATAATTTCATATGTGTGGGTATGTGATGAAAGAGTACGTTTTCATCTTTTCATGAATGATATAATATGAAGTGGATGAACACATATGTGATGGTTCATATGATGTCATGGGGGATAATTTTGAACCAATAATTCGGCATGATTTTCTTAAGTTGGTCATTCAAACGAGAACTTGTTTTTTTGAAAATAATTTTTCCTTTAAAATGGAATTTTCTATTTGGATATATTCTATGAATGAAAGAGGTTTTGAAATTGAAATGAAAAGGGTGGTTACAGAAAATTTTATTTTTGGTTTTGCTATTATGTGTTTGATTTGGGATCCCATTGCTTTCTCTTGAGGTTTTGTCTCTATAGTTTAGTTTTAGGGATGATGTTGATTCTTGGTTTTTTATCCTTATGTTATTCAAGATATACCACTCAAAAATGTCTCCAATATTCCTAATGATTCAAGCCCTGTTTCTTATTATTCTCTAGTGTTTACTACTTATTGTAGAAATTGCGGTCCATTAGAGGCAGTGGATTGTCTTGAGGATGTTGATAGTGTCTTCAGATCATTGGAAACTCCCAAATATGTTAGGATCCATGGTTTTTTGGGTTTTTTTAAGGTATATATTTCATATAATTATAGTTGAACTCTCCATAATTGATACATCATGTGATGATGTGGAATGTGTTTAGCTTTGTTTTCATCTGATAGTTTGTACCTAAAAAAGGGAAGAAGAAAAATGTGGAAGACCTTTGGAATTTTCAGCAGGGATAACAGATAGAGATGGATAATGTGGAATATTTCATGGATTTGGTTTCTTTTATTCTAGATATAGTGTTGTTGGATCTTTTGAAGTGTTCTCATTTAATCATGGGAGTTCATTTAGAGATCATGGAGTGAGCTGTCTCCTCCAGTGATCTTCATTTCAATAAATTTGTGGATGAACCATTTTTCGTTGAGTAGGGTTCTAGGGTGCATATAGTTGGCACACCAGTGTCTATTATTTCTCTTGAAGAATCCCCACCGGGCGATGACTGCATGTTTGAGAAAAAATTCTTTGAAAATTCTCCTCTATTGGTTCTGGATTCTATCTTTATGTATAATACACTAGGGTGCCACCTCTATGGCCGGTTCGAGCATCTAAATCCACTATTCTAAAATCCTCCCAAGACATGTAACTATTGTATCTTTTTGGTAAGTCTAGATATGTTTTGTAGGAAGTTTTTTCTGAAGAAGAGGTCTTGATCAAAGAATTATAGCTTCCGGCTGCAAGGCAACAGATGCTTATAAATCATGGCACTAACCATTGGCCCAAGGGAGAAGATTGTGCCTAGTAATGAATTAATCAGACTGTGGGATAACCTTGTATATATTTTATTTCCCATGTTGGGTTAGATACATTTTAATGTTTAGTTTTCTTATATTTACTATTTTTTTAGAAGCCATATTTTCATCACGAATGTGTAAAAAACTTGGTCATTCAAGATCTAAGTGGTTATGTTTATCTGAATGTGATTATTTTGATCATTTTTTCTTCTATGTGTAGGATTATCCCTTATGTGGGTTGGTGTATGTAATATCTATAATCATCATGAGATTCTTGCATTTTTTGTAACTAATGGATTTTGGTTTTGGTTCCCTGTTTGGTTTGACTTCATTTCATGGGATTCCCCAAGTGGTGTGGGATTAGTTGGTGACGTTAGTTTCTAGTTTCAATGGTAGGTTTTTCTAGATTGTGCGATGTAGTTGGATAACATTAGGTTGGGGGTTCCAGATCGGGGGGGGGGGGGGGGGAGGGCGTGTTACTCGATTAATTTGGAGAAGTTTGGGATAGCTAGTGTTGTGAGTTCCCATTTTTCATGGTGATGTTTTTGAGTTATTGTGGTTGGTAGTACCCTTTTATGTTCTCATAAGGTTATATGTGTTGTGTTTTTCTTTAGATTCGGATGGGTATGACTTGTGGAGTGAGATGTCGCCATGATATTCATTTTTCCTTTTGAATTTGATCGGGAATGGTGACATTTTTTGTTAAAATTTCGGCTTGGTGACATTTTGGTGGAAGAAAGTGTTTTTTTTGGGGACAAGTGTCCCACTATGTCTATTTTAATTCTTTAATTTTATTATTTTCACGACTTTCGATCCTCTGGTAAAGGTTAGGGTTTATCCCCTGTTTAAATTTTTGAATTTGGAATGTCTCACATGAGTTTTTGTCAAGACCAGGGTTTGGGTAAACCAAATGGCTTTTCCTAGGTAACTGTGCATCTTGTTTTGGGGTCCATGAGTAAGGAACATTGGTTGTTCATGGTTCGTAAAACTATGCATAACCTTTGTGTGAGGTTATGTCTATTTTGACTACAAAAACTAAATAGTTTGTGCATGGTATGGAAAACCATGTTGCCAAAACATGTGAGCTACCCATATTTTAAAATTTTTAAAATACTTAATCTACACTTTCCTCCATTTAATTCAAATAAACCTCCTCCCCCTGGGTTGTTTCTGGTGCATTAAGGGGTCCCAAACCCCCTTTGATGATCCTCCAAGCTTCTATGGTAAGATTAATGATTTTTTTTGGTTTATTTACTCTACCCCTCATTCTTAACACTTGGTTCATTCTTAGTGGTTTTCCCTCTTTTATGAACCCTAGGGTTACGGTTGGATGATTTTTGGGAATTTCATTAATGATAGGGATTGTGGATCATCTTTTTTGATGTATTCTTCCTTCTCTAAGAGTTTCATTGCATCTTCACTCGGTTGAGGTTGGTATTTCCATAATTTTCCTTTCCGGATCAATCCATTGATTCTTATGTATTTTAAAATAGTTTTCAAAAGTTTTTATCATGGTTTGTGTGTTATTTCATTATTTTTTGTGGTGTTTTTTTTTTCAAAAAACATGTGGAAGGGTTTTAAAAGAATGGTTCATCAAATAATTTATACAGTTATTCACATAAGGTGTTTGTTAAAATGATAATATTGGTTTAATGTGACATTGAGAAATTTTGTTGATATTTGACCTTGTATATGTTTTTATATATTGGGTTAAATTATAAATTGGGCTTAATGTGTTGGTTGGATTCATCTTTATGATAGGGTTGTTGTGGTAAATTTTATTGGAAGGACTCTCCCAGTTTTAGAATTCTTATTATTGATATTGAAAGAGTTTGACTTGTGGTTTTGGTGTATGGGAAATTTGAAATCCTTAAAACTGGTTTATAAGTGATTTTTTTGAAACACTAAGAATTTCATACGATGTTTTCATATCCATGGGTGTATAGAGTGAACACATGGAAGGGAATATAAATGATGATGACACTTAATATTGATACATTTTCCCTTTAAAATGCCTTGTTTGTTTCAAAATGGTTTATAGGTTTCCTTTGTGATATTAAATGTGGCTTCAAATGTGTTCTTCAAAACATGACCTCTTTGGTCATTGATTTATGTTTTTGTAGAATTTTTGGCATAAATTCCAACTTGGCGCATTTCATATTATTGCATTTTCACACTAGTTTGGGGAAGGATTTGTAAATATATCAGGATTAGAAATATTAAAGGCCCATTTGGAACTTATGATATTTTGGAAAGGAGGTTTTAATGTGATGTTATTTGAAGGCCAAATTAGTAAAATGTATTGTTTTGGTAATAAATCATGCTTTTAGAAGTAAAAATACACGGTTGGAACATAGCATGTTTTGATAAATGGTTTGAATGCTTGTGTGATATGATGGCTTAGATAACACTAGTGTGTGACTTATTAAGGAATGGTCAGAGGTATAGAAGATGATCTATTCAGGGTTATCGTGTGGGTGGTGTTTGTGTTTTGGGTGGGTAAGTGTGTTGGCAGCCGGTAAGGTGCGACAGTTGTGAGATGGCCTCTTATTTGAATAGTGTACTATTACCATGAGTTTTATGGGCATATTTTATATGGTCTAGTGATTGTTTCATATCAACCACAATTAGATGGGTTGGTACCCCTTGTATATTTTAGAGTCCTAGTGGGTTGTTCCACTAGATTAGTTCTTAAAATGGTCAAATTGTTATTGACATTGGAGATGCACCATATACTGGAAGGTGAGTCAACCCGAGTACATCCAGGGATTCCTCTAGTGATGTTTATGAAAATCCCATGTTTTCCAATTTGTATGTGTTTGTTTATATATTTGTTTCACATGTTTTTTTAGACTATATGGTTATTTCTAGAATAGCATGGTATTTATTTGGTCAGTTTGTGGTTTGGGTATTGGTTTACAAAAATTAATCTTATTTGAAAATGGGGATGTTGGGTGCATTGTTTTTAAAATGGGAAAACGTTTTTGTGTATTAAAACCCGAAAAAACAAATTTTCATATGTGAATTTCAAAAAACATCTTGGAAAATTTTTAATGAAGGAAAATGTATGGATTATGTGCTACTCTCTAAAATATCTATTAATCTCAAAAACAACATGTACCATTCAGTGTTTGTAGACCCGAGATGTTTTTAATGTTTAATTTTCTAGTTCAAGTGCTCATTGTTGGAGCTGGTCAATCTGGTGGTTGGAGGTGACCAAGATTTCACATATAGATCACATTGGTGTAGTTTAGACTTAGTTTTCTACTCATTTCTATTATTATCAGTTGTTTTATGTGAATGATTTTCATATTTACTAAGATTAAGTTTTGGTTAGTTCTCCCAATGTATATGTTTCTTCCTTTGAATTTGTAATATTGTGATAAATAATCCCCATAGTTATTACATTGATGCCTAACATAAGTTTCAAACCCATGGGGATCGTGCACACCATTCAAGATAAGTCTCAGACTGAGTCAGATTCCATTCAAAAGGGAATCACATCCTGGTTCCGGATAGAAGTTAAATAAAGGTATCTATGAGATAGATATAACTCATGATTTAATATAATGAGTGTTATCTGAAATATTATGAAATAAATCATTCTCCCTCTGAATACGTCAAACATAATATTGAGTTTCTTTCCAATAATTTGGGAAAAACATCTCTAATGATTTGTTATCATAACCCCTATAATAAAATTAAATTTATATGAGATATCAAAGTAGTCCTTTCCCAGATAGTTGATAAAAGGTTGCATTTAAATATGAATTTTTATTTACTTATTCCTTACTATGGAATTCATGTGGAATTGTATTATAAATTTCCAAGATCACATTAAATTCATTTATATAAAGTATAATAATACATTCATGAAGTATACATAAAATTAATGGTGACATTCATTAATGATATAATAAAAAATAAAATCTTTGGGGTATAGATTTGATTCCCTTGGAAAATGTACTAACACTTCTTATGTGGTATGAAAAATACTCCAACTAGATTTATAAATATATATAGTATAGGGTTAGTATAAGGTTTACCCATCTATTTACTGATCACTTTTTGGTAAAAGGGATAGAATTTGATTTCACTTGTTTCCTTAGCTTAGGATGTTTCTTCTTTTTTATCCTCATTTGATGAGTTGTTTGAAAATTTTATAGCATATTGTCCAAGGTATAAATTTTTTTGAATTGGATATTAATTGCCTACATTTCATTTATCAGATTATTTTATCTGGAATGATAATCATGAGCTCAATGATCAATCCATCCACACATGAAAAAATTTCTTATGAGATGTTCCCATGGGCGTGTCTTACCAAAATTTTGACATCTAAAAAAGTTAAATATTTTTTCATTCATCATCTTCATCACATGATCTTAAATGAAACACTAACCATATCTTTTTTGGATTGTGCATATTCTTGGAAACACGCATGCTTTTAACCAAATGTATTTATATTTCGGTGAGAAGAACAACAAGATTTTATACCAAAAAATATATCCAATATCGTTTCTCAATTATAAAATTACTAAATTTTCAATCATGTCTGTTGTTAACTTTTTTCCTCCAAGATCTAGTCATTTTTAAATTCAAAATGGGATAATCTTGTGTTATGGAGAATTAAAAATATAAATTAATTTTTATTTTCTAATTATATGAAAAAATTAACATCTTAATATCTTACTCTTTGTAAATTATTAATACAATTTAGTGAAACCTAAATCACACTCATTTCAATCTATGTTTCTTAATGTTATAGTCTCTCATATTACTTAACCAAATTCCTTAAAAAATTACTTTAAAATGGATTATAATGTGAATGTGATTAAACAATCCATAACCTATAAGAGTTTCCGATCATCTATGAAGACATATGCTTAGTCATTGTGCACTAGAGTGAAGATTGAATCTATGATTAACTATGTTCTCTAGGTGATTAACCCTATAGGAAAGGTACCGCATCCATATCCCTTTTATAGTATCCAGATAGAGTTTAATTTCAAGGATAATAATATAATCTCTTTTTTATCAAACCATAAAAATCTTATCAGGTATTTAGTCTTCTCTATTAGATATTTCCTCAGGGTTTTCAATATTGTTCTCTTATCATAAACCATATAATAACTAAAATAATCCAAAAATAAAAAAACACTCCATTAATACCAACTACTGGGATCCATGAAAAAGATACAAATCTATTTCATTATTTTACATGAATAATCATTCCATCTCAAAAAATTTCACCCAAACTGAATAATTTAAGGGTTAGTGCCTATGAGGGATAACTAAATAAGAAACACAAGTAAACATTTATACAAAATAAATCCACACATGTCTACCTTAGATGTTTTTCATAATCTTTACTCATCTATATAACCTCAAGTATAGAAACATAATAAATGGGTTACCATAAATACCATGTAAGTAAAAAAATTTCAACATTTCATCAATGGATTGAAAATAATATTAGTTGGAAATAGTAATATAAGGAAATATCTTGTTAAATAAAAATGGCATAAAATGAATTTTCCATACATCATGATAGAAGTAAATGTAATATAAAATGAAAAAAACATGCATTGGATAATGTTTGTGGATTTATGAGACATTAAACATGAGTATATTAAAATAACCATTGGAACAATATTATGACAAAAGAGTGTATCATTAACATAATCATAGAAATAATATTTCAAGGATAGCTACAAAGTCATTCATTACATAGATTTTTTTTTAAAATCAATTATGTACCTTCTTACTTTTGGGATAATCCTCCCGTGTACCCCTAAGACTATGATAGACTAATAGTTTACACAACAATATTCTTATAAATAATTCAGCATACCCTTATCCTTGGAACAAATCTGTAAGTGTACTGATTTTCTTATTAAAAATCATTATGTGTAAAAATTAGTATAGATAAATCTTCATATATAACCTTTTTATGGGGTAAATTATTTCATATACCATTTAGAGTTGGTAATACCTCATGTACAATATTTTGACTCTGATAAATCCATTCATAAACCTTTTTTATTGGAATAAATCTAATCTTTTACCGATTATAATAGTATAAATCTTCTCATGTTCCCATGTTCTTCCAAATATATACCCTTTTTCAGGGGATAAATCCTCTTTTATACCATTTTCCTTGGTCACATCCTATTTTCTACCATTTGGATAAAGATAAATATCTTCATGTACCCCTTTTTAGGGGATAAGTACTGTTGGGTACCCTTAGATCTCATGAGATATAATCATTACCAAAAACGTAGATTCCAAAACCAGACCCATCCTATAAAAAATCTATAAATATGGATTGTCTTAATAAAGTAAATAAACACATAATAATGTACCCATGGAATATAAAATGGGTTTCATAACATTTCGAGATGGTATCACAAATACTATCCTCAAGAATGTAAATAGATCACACCCAAGATGTAATAATGGAAAATAGTTATTTCATATAAATATTAGGTGGTGGTTCATGAAAAATAACATCAAAAGGATAAGTCAGTTAATGGTAAAGAAGAAAATTTTTTATTATAGAAAAGAGACTAAATTAAAAAAATATTATAATAGATGATGTTATGGTCGACATTCCAAAGTAAATTTTTAAAAAGGTGAAATGAAAAAATATAAAATACCATTAATTTTAAAATTATTCATTAATAGTTGAATGAGTAAATGAATATAAATAAATCAAACAAATTATTTAAAAATATATTGAAACCATTTTTTTTAAAACGATTATTCTATAAGTATCCTAGAAAATGTAATATAATTTTCAAAATGATGAACTATTAAAATTTACATTTGGAAAATAAAAATCAAGAATAGATGATTATAATGATATAAATATTCAACAAATAAATTTCCAGTATATGCTGAAATATATGATTTTGAAAAGATATGAAGCCTTTTAAATTTTCAAATTCCAATTTCCAAAATGTACATCATAAAAGTAGATAATAAAGTATTATATTTAATAGTGAATAATAGAAATAATATTGTCACATGATATAACACTTAGTTATATTTCAGTGTTTGAATGAAAAAATTCATAGGAAAAAAATATATGTACAAGGAGGGGATCCCGTCATTAATGAGGATAAGAATTATATTAAATAATAATATATGTTTTTTGTTGATGAAATTTATTGAGGGGTAAATAAGATTCAAAAATTCCATTTTCCAAAATATAAATATAATTTTCAATGAAATAAAATCATTAGGTGGTAGAAATGAGTCTTAGAAGAAATACTTTCCAAAAGATGCATTATAACTCAACTAAGGGAGTTGAGTTAACAATAAACCTTAAGATATTTATATATTTTGTATGTAATGAAATTTAAAAAAAACATGAGATAGATCATAACATCCCATTAATTATACGAATATGTGATAATAAATTCATAATGATGTTATCAAGAAAATATCAAATATCTCATGTTTTATAGTAAGATACATGTCTCGCAAAATTAATCATGAGACGCAAAACTGTAATATTGAATTTATCCTTAGTTGGTCACACTATAATCACATGTATAACACTAAATTATATTCATAAAAACCAATTTCATATCCTTATTCATGTCTATAAAATCTAACAAATTTAATTAACAAAATTTTCACACATATATATTTGTTAGTTATTTTCTATTTTCAATATAAGTTTGAGTAATCATGATCATTTAGATGTAGTTTTATAATAGTAGTGTTTTTATTTATTCCAAAAATAATTTACATCAATTATAGAATATAAAAATCTCTATAATTTATTTTTCATAATTTTTAATAATTATTTAATTTCAATCAATGAATATTTTGGTTATGATATTTAATGTTGAATTTTGTGATGAGAATGTTTTGAAGATTCATTACTATCTAATGATTATTTATTTTGTAATTAGTTGAAAAATCAATATTCTAGAACCCAAAAAATATTAATATTCTTTTTATATCATATATAACATGAAATTATCTTCCCATAAACATCGATCATGTAATTTGTACCAACGATCATGTATGTGTTTAAACCATCTCAATTGATATCACACCATTATTAATGGATTATTGTGAAGCGATGTAGTCATAATAATATGGCACCTAAAGAAAAATGATCATAATAATTTTTTAGTTTTGTGATATATCAATAATTTATTTAATTTTTATAGGAATAAGAAATATAAAATTTATTAAATTAATTTTAATTTTTTTAATTCTCTATTGGATGGTTAAATTTACCATAGTTGTTTATTTATTATATTTTTAATAGGTTGTAAAATATGCCTTTAATAACATTACTAATTTCATAAATATAATATATGTATATTATAACTATTATCATTACCATCCATTGATTTCATTCTTGAATTAGAAAATGAAAATCCTTCATTCCATAGAGGAGAGAGTCTACATGTATGCAATGATGATGATTTCATTTTTCTATTAAACATCGGAAAAGCGTATAATAGTTTTTCATTTAATAATATAAAAGAAGTCATAAATATCATACATATATATATAAAATTCTCTCTTGGGACCATCCTTGTAATGTGTTGAAGGAAAATGGAATTTTTTTTTATTTTAGAGATGGTGTTTTTATTATTAATAGAATTCCGAAAGTTTTTTAATTCTTGTACCATATTTATTATAAAATAAAATTATAATATTGATACCAAATATATCATTTTAAGATGGGGTATAAAATCTTTTTTGAATAAGATATCTAAATAATGGAATTGATATGAGAAATGAATAGTTATAAATATATAACTCACCTCATTGAATGTATCCTTTATCAAAGGGGTAAGCCAATGAATAATGTAATTTTAAGTATACATTGAAATATTAAATATGTATTATAATTTTTGGTATAGGTTGGGATATAATTTCTAATGAACTATGTTGGTTGTTATGTAGGGGGTGATGAGTGGAGTGACCCAATTATATTTCAAAATGGATGTTATTTTCATAAATACGTAAGTCAAATTAAAAATGGGAATTCACTCTCAAGGAAAGTTGCTATAAAATTTTAAAATCAGGGATGAAAGGATTAATATTTTTTAGAAAGCCAACAACCACCCATTACAACACATATTTTAGACATGTTTTTGGTAATTTTCTCTTTAATGAAACCATTTTACACAATTTTATTTTTACAGAGGTAACAAGTTTATACTAATTTTAATTATCCTTTTTTGTTGATAATAAACATGTTATTATTATATAATTTTTAACTAATGATTCCAAATTTAATGATAAATTTCATTATATTAATTTTGTAGTACTTATCGATAATAATTTTCTAATACATATTGTATAATTTATTAAAAACTATTTTTGGATAAATAATACTTATTTTTTAAAATAATAACGAAGGATTTTTAATTTCAAAGTATCATTTTAAAATTATAATCTTACTTGAAAAATAGACACATTTTTGAAAATAATGATTCATCAATTGCAATATTCATACTTATATGATAATAATTTCATAAAATTTATTATATTTATAAAAAATTTATTTTAGATATTCTCCTAAAATTCAATCATTTTTTATAAATTCAAAAAAAAATCAAAAACAAATATTAATACATAGAATAAAAAATGAATATATTTTTTCGAAAATTCTAAAATTGAAATATAAAAATTTTAAAATAACATATAAAAAATCTGTTTTACTGAAAATTTTCCTTTTAAAAAATTGTCTTCTTAGTAATACATCATATTTATTACTAACATTATGATATTAATGTACTATTTAATACAATTAAATATAATATATAATTAGAACAATAATTTAAAAGTGATATATTTTAATTTATTAATACACTAAAAAATTATTTATGAATGCATGACCCTTTTCTATATATTATGAATATATTTAATATTTTTTATTAAATTTTAATAAGTAAATATCATTTTATTTAATATAAGAATTTTCATTCTTAAATTTTATTAATAATAAATAATATTTTATCATTTTATTTTGTTGTTATATGTGTAGAACGGTATATAAATATGTATTTATATAATAAAATATACTAACAAATCTTGAGGTGTTACAAGTGATGTGGTCTCATATTAAAAAATATATATAAATTTATAGAAAAAACAAAAATGGTACCTCATGCTATAGGGTATCCCATAAAAATTTCCACCTCATCTACAACATTTTATACTATAATGAGTTCCAATAACTCCCCTATAGAACTAACCCTTCTTCTTGATGGGTGATTCCTACATAACTATCAGTTCTCAATTCAGCCATCTTCAACCCAAAAATTTTAATCTCTAAGCCTTATACAATGTTTGAATTTACCCCATTACTTATTAATTAAAATGATCCAAAATATTTCTTTATGTTGATGACATTACCTGATTTAAAGTATGAAAATTCTGGTACTAGAGATTACAACTATAGACTCCCTAATTCACAACTCATGAAATACTCTTGTGTAATCCTATTTCAATAGAAGTATAAAAATGATTCCATAAGCTTCCACCGCTATTTTATCCACTAAATTTTATATCAATTAAGGTTATTTCTTTACCAATTTTGATAAGGGAAATTTTTTTATTCTATATGTAATACCGACATCAATTGATTTTTACATAATAATAACTTCTTCATAAGTTTGTAGTTTTGATAGAATAATCCTTGGCCCAATATCTTGTAACTGTCACATGATTTACATTAGATCATTGAATTTTTTTTCATCACAATCTATGGAATATACATCACAAAGTCCACAAAAATGAGTCATAATCTAAAAAATACATCTTCTCAATGTTGAAATCAAAACACACTCGATATTTATTATCATTTTTTTATTATTTGTAATATAGGTCAATAAATAATTTTTTAAATTAATTCTAGACTATATAATTTTTTACCCATTATTATAACTACTTAAAACTATTTACTTATTTTACCTCAATTAAATAATATCCATATTCAACTTTTTAGGTATTAGAATTTTGAAATTTCATAAATCTGTTGTTGAAATCCAAAAAAATTTCTTAATATTATCTTGACCAATATCAACTAAACAATGGTGAAAATGTTTTTTAATATAATAATTATTGGTCTAATTCCATCTAGAAATATTAATTATCCTGAAAAAATAATATTTTTATTTCTTTAAAATTGAATTCAAAATTTGAGGTTCTAAGAGAACATTCGGTATTACTCCATGGTAATTTTTTCTAGAACCCTTATTAGTGACAATATTCTATAACATATGGAATAATACCTTAGTACTAAAAGTTCCCCAAAAAAGTATTACCAAATGTTTTATATTCTTGGTTAAATTATATATCTATTATATATACAAACATACATATATTACTGATTAAATATGTTTTTTGAAAATTTGTTACATTTTTTAATTTTACAAATATATTATAAAAAATATTTTATTATTTATTTTATAGAATAAAAAACATTTTATTTGAAAATAATTTTTTTGGGGATTGAATTCAATATCATTATAAAAATAACACATAATCTCTTTTTATTTTGAACCCATAATGGATTAATGTTAAATAAATAAAAAAATATTACAAGATCATAATAAACTCTTATTTTACCCATGTAATCATGTTAAATCTATGTTCTCCATTAAAAGGATTTTTTTTTCTTCTTGTAGGTATATTTTGGGTTAAATTCATCTTATTTTTATTTCTAACTAGAGGACTAAAATATTAAGATAAGAACAGAATATCCATGTTCCGCAAGCCTATCCTAGGATTTCCAAATGCTATGAACTAATGTATATAGGGTTAAATGAACCCTTTGGGTAATAAATTATATTAAATTCAAAAAAACAATAGGGAAATATATATATATATATATTGTAAAAATATTTTTTAAATCATTAAATCCTATAGAATAAATAAATTTATTTATGTTATATAATATTAATATACTATGATGTATTCTTGAAATAATGAAATCAGTGAAACTCATTAAAAAGGAAATTACTTCTCCTACCACAACATTATAGTGCATCTACATCTCTCCACTTACTAGGAATGATACCTCTCATTTTATGGTATCATGAAAAATCAGGTCTACAATCACAATAAATTTAATATATAGGGATACATATAAATAAATAGTAACATTCGTGAAATATAATAAATGTCGATGATTAAAAAAATTAAATAAGAAAACTCTAAACTACAAGGGTAAATCAAAATATTTTTATCTAAATACTTATTTACAGAAAATTATATAAAAATCATGATATCAAAACTATACTATCAAAACCACTAGTTCAAAACTAATCATTAATCTGACAAATAATTTTAATAAAACATTTTTTTGACTCTATTACAATTAAAGTCTAATTTTTTAAGTCTTACTTTTATATAACATGTAACTATAGACAAATACTAGTGGGTCTCTACTCTATAAAAATTATTTACAAGTTCATTTTTCAATTAAATTAACTCATTATAAGACATAAATGAAAATAATTAAATTATATGTCAAATAGAAATAATTATCCGATATAAAATATTCTTCACCTATTCATACATTTAAATAAAATGCCTATATATTCTGATTGTATGATCTCGATCTTTTGTTAAGATATATATTTGATTAAATATTGATAAAACATCCATTTTAATGGACAATGATGTCGCCCTGGGGTGTATGAGGAAGTTCAAGGGTGCCTTGGGGATTCGAGATACGAGTGGGGGAGAAACGAGTCAAAATGGTGAGATTCCCATATTTGGTGAAAATCGTGTGACTTGCCTAGGAAACATTACGATTTGGGGACCCCTTCAAATAGAGGATGGTGTATGGTTACTACATGGTTTGCTAAACTATGAGGGAGATTTTTGGAAACTGTACGGCATGGACCATCTTGTATAGAGGGAGCCACAAGGTTGGCGCCTAGTTTAGAAAAAATGAGGCCAAATAATGAGGCCCTTAACAATAGGAAAATTCTATTTTTTCCCTATCAGACATTAAGGTTTATTACCTGATTTTCCTTCCTATTCCTCCGCCAACATATTTTTTGATGAACAAAACCCACTAATACATCTGAGAGGTGTTTCTCTTTTGATTATTAGGCATTTTATTTGTGATTTGGTTCACATCGATGATCCAAGTGTGTCTAACACTCATCTATATCACTATTCTTTTTCCAAATTAGCACATGTATAATTATTCCAATTCTTCTAATTGAACATAAAACTCACATTTTTATTGGATTATAATTAAGGGATTTAATGGTTGATTGTGTTCTAACCAAGGGTAGAGGTTAAGAAAGTGATGATAAACAATAATGATATATATGTTCCTTAATATTTTTCCCATTTATATGATTTTTTATAAGTGTATCTGTTTTCAAAAATAGGATTATTATTTTTTCTTCACATTAATTGATTATTGAATGTGGTGGGGTTATTAGATAGATTTTTTAAACCCTTCACAGACTATATTAAGTATATTGGTGAGTGAGACTGAATGTGGGGCTACACATGGGGTAAGTCGAACCCCTATAAATGGTGAATGAATTTTATAAACATTTAGACAATGTAATTGTGAGATTTAATGGGTTATGAAAGTGTGATATGATTTGATTTATTTTTATTTGGTTAATATAAATGATAATAAGATGTATATTTTTAAAATTCCTAATGGTATTTTGAAATGGAATAAATAATTTGTCTTGGATTTTGACCATATTAGGGGTTTTAAAAAAATAATACGATGTTTTGAAGTGGGAAATGATTAAAACAGAGGTTTTTACCTCATGGTGATTTAGAAGATGGGTTTTTAAAAGATTTTGAATGAATATTTCAAGGGAGGAATTTTTTCCCATTTTGTAAAAATTCCTTAATGATTATTGAAATTGTTTGAAATGGAATTGGTAACCTTGGGGGTATATATTTTTTTTATCAAATATGAGTACCTTTTGTTTAACGGGTGGCTTCATTTTGATTTCAAAATAGTGACATGATATCAATTATAATTTAATTGTGAAATAATTTTGATGTTAACTGTTGTATAGTGGATAAAATTGCAAAATAGGGTCTCTCTAATGAAATTTTATGTGTTAATCGATAATTCCATGTATGTGAGGGTATATATAATGATTTTTGGTTATAAATGATAAATGTTTTTAATGGTTTTGGTTTGTATTTTGTAAGTTTGTTATGGTAATAGAAGCATGTTCACATAGCTTGGTGGTATGTGTGGTTTTAGATTGTGGATCCTCTTATTGTTTGGGTTGGAATGAGGGTACAATACCATCCCCAAAATTCATGGGATAGTGAATAAAAACAATACCCTAGGACCATAATGGATGAAATGGATGATGATGTAGAGATTAAGGCTCTAATATAATTGTTATATACTATGTCAGATAAGATTTCGGACCGACATATTGCGCTTCACGAACACATTAAAATAGAATTATTACCAGAATGAGGCTCTAGGGTATATTGACCTATTGTGATTAGTGAATGTCCCATTTTTTTATAATATATGTTTAACCCTTTATTCTATGTCTTAGGGTTATGGTGAGACTATATATAGTTAGATTTATTGTTTCCCATATAGAACTAAATTGTTAGAAAGGCTAGTTGAGAATTGTTCAAGTGTTACATCTATATAGATCATCGTTTTGTTTTATTTTATTTTATTTGTTGTAATGGTTTAATTTTAATACAATATTGCATAGAGTAGTTATTTCTTTTGAAAACATTAGGGGTGGCCTATAGTGTTGTACTCACACCCGGCTTGGGCCTCTATGGAACATGGGTACCTGAGTAGTCGTTACTTGTTTTCAGGTACCTATTTAAGACATGGACATGTTGTTTAGTTCATCCATTGAATTTTAGATGGATAATTGGATGCCAGGATATATATGTACTCATGTTTTTTCTTAGGATCTACTTGAATTTTTTGTTTTGAGATTTTATTTGTATGACTGCCTCACATATAGTGTATTCATGATATTTTTATAGCATGTGGTACTGAGTTATTTGTTGGATTTTTTTTATTAAAATTTATTATTCATATTTTGATATCAATATTGTTATGGTTTACTCTGACAATCAAGTCTAGTCTCCTCATTTCATATTACAAGACCCATGCTTCTAGTCGTAAACCTCTATTGTACAAGGAGAAGTGCATGAGCTCATGTGACGACCTAGCTTAGGGCGCTGATATAGGGGGTAGTGTGCCAATTATGTTACAATATGGTATCAAATCATGTCTTTTTTCATACTGTCAGTTAATTTCAGAGATAATGCAAGGATTTCTTCAGGTCCTGGTAAAGAACTTGTTTTTGGGTGCTTATAGCCCCAAGTATGAATGAAAATGCATGATTATGGGGGTATAATTGATGCTTGATTTTAAACTTTTATAGTTCAATACTCTTACCACCTCAAATGGTGAACATTAATGTATTTTTATTGATTTATGATGTTATATCTCTCGGTATAGTATTACTAGAGAGGGTTTGTTATTTCATGACTCATGATCGGAACATATGACTAATATGTGATTTGTATGGTGCATATTATTGGTTATTCCCTAGGATTCATATAATTGTAGTGTTCATTCATTAATTTTGATTTTTCATACTGTACAATCATTGAATTATTTTCTAAAGGAAATTTTTTGAAATTCGTAGTTGAAGAAACCTTATATTTTTTAATTGTTGGTAAATAAAATGGATTTTGAAAGTATAAATTCATGGGTTTTGATGTTGAATGTTTTGAAATTTGAAAAATCCTGATTTAAAGGGTAAGGTTTAGATTGTAAGGGAAATGGAGAAATGGTGTATATTGGGGACACCATTGGTGGGTATCCTATGTGATGGTTGTTGACTATTTTTATAGGTTTATTGGGTGGTGAGAGTGGCATATTTTTGAGACCTCGGAGTCCGGGAAGTGAAATTGTGATGGGTTGTTATGTGTTGTTTGATAAAATTATTCATATTATGTATTTTATTAGGTATTCACATTGAAAAAATGTAATGTCATTTGTTAAGGTGGATGTGAGGACTCTTTTGAGTAGAGTCCTTCTGAGTTCTGTTTGGGACACATTTGTTGGTCTTTGTCCTATGGTACCGATATTTGTGTGTGTGTGTCATTATTGTGAAACTGAGAGTAAATATTTTTTTAGCTCATTAGATATAGTGTGTTTGGAATGGGGATAGTAATTATACCCATGATCAAACAGTTATTTTATGATTTATTTACATGGATTAGAAATCTATCCATGGACCTTTGTTATGTGTGACTCTAATTTCGGGAGAATGTATCATTTGACATTCACAGCAATCTGGGAGAAGGGCCATTTGGGGTTTCTAGTGGTTTTGGGGGCATATAGAACATGTAGATGTTTTGGACATTGGAAGTAGAACACATAAAAGTTTTCCTTGTGGGGGATTGTCCTATATGGGAAAGTTGTTTGGTTGATGGTTTAGTGAAGAGACTCAAGTTGTGTTCATGAGTTGATAGACTTGGAAAATCGAGTGTAGCCTCAAGGGAGGATTGCCCAATGTTTCAGGTACTATGTAATTGGAAGCATGGGTCATTTATTCAGAGGTGGAATCAATGAATAGTCGGTTCCATAAAGAGTGGTAAAGGTTTGGGATATACTTGTGTTCCTTTATCAAGGGTATATTTGAGTGCATGTGGTGAGTTATAAAGTAGTTTTTAGAAGATTAAATGTCTTTATGATCAATTCTCTATGGCCTTGATGGTATTTTACATTGAAACTATCTTTTTTATTTGGAGAATAAGTTGGGGGAAACCATGGAATGGATATATTCTTTTTGTATAGAAGTTGCACATGGGGTGGTGGTGGCCACACGGTTGGTATTTATTGTATGATGGTTGGTATTTTTGATGATAATTTTGAGAATTCTTTGACTCTAATGAGGAAAATGGACCAGGATGAAAGTTCATGTGGGGGAGATGACGTTGGGTATAGCTCTTTTGATATATGGCTCATGGGATATTAATTCTGGTATAGAGTGTTCTTGTATGAAAGTGGGAGACCATGAGGTACTTCGGAGGTCTAGATGCGGTCATTTGTTAAAAATTTATGATGCCATATTTTATGGGTAAACAGTTGGCTGGCGAGAAGTAGATATAGTAATTTGGTTTCATCACATGAAAACTCACAGGTTATGAGTGAGACAACTGGGTTGTGTATCGATGTGGTGGTCATTGTGTTTCCATGTAAGTCACATGGGTTATCATAAGAATAAATATAATGGGGTAATGTAAAAGGTCCCAAAGGGAGTTTGTGTCCTGAATTCTTGACAAAGTGTCAGGAGGAAGTTTTTATTTTTGGTTGGAGATCCCATTCACGTTTTGGTGACTGAGTGCTAATGAGATTTTGGTAGGAAGGGAAGCCTGGGACTTCTAGCAAGTAAAGGTATGCCTTTCATGGAAGGTGACATCAATGATGGATAGTGTGTGGTGGTGTATGGAAATAACTCATTGGAATACGTTTAGTTACTAATGGTCTTGTAAAATTTATTGATGTTGTGTCTGGTTCACTAGGAGAGCTAAAACATAGACCTAATTACCAAAATGTGTATTGGTTGGATTTCGAGCCTCTTGGAGGGTTATCTCATTGAGTTGTATATGTGGGAACATAGGGTGGGGATTATACCATTGACAGGTTATATGAGAGGTCCTTAGAATGGAACAAATGTCGATGAATGTTGGGGGTGTCCTTTTGGAATGCAGAGAATGGGTAGTGGTTTGTGATTTTTTTTGTTCTTGGGAAGGTCTAGGAGATATCATCCATATTTTTTGCTCCATCTCATGATTGAAGTGTAAACCATTGTTATTTAAACTTCATGATGGAAGTGGTGATAATAGTACTTATATGTTGGGGTGGTATTCCAGTCTTAAATATGTAGTTTAGAATGGGGTTCAGTTTTGGTTGCAATGGAATATCGGGGGGAACCCAACAAGGGACATGTTTAGGATCATCAGGGAAGTCTAGGTGGGCCTTGTATGATGGTAGTTGATCCTAAGGAGTGATTTTTTCGTGGTAGGTATGGTTTTATAAGAAATTTGAGTGTTTTCATAGCAGAAGTGTTGGCGGATTCTGGAGAAAGCGATAACAGTTATTGGATAAATAGATGCTATGTTAATGAAGGTCCACTGGAAACTGGGAATATACTCTAATTGGTGTACATAGATGATTTAATTTAAGTGAAGGGTGAAGTTATCATGTACAGATTGATGAGAGACTGACCAATTGGTGATGTGGGGTGATAATGGAGTGATTTGGTTGGGATGTCCTAGCTCAGTTAGGTTAAATGGGAATGGATGTGGTGGGATATAACCAACCACCAGATAATTTTAGAATGATAAGTGTGCACTTTTAATGGAAATTAGTTTTTAGGAAGAACTATGTTATCATTAGTTGAGATGTGGATGGTATAATTATGACCAATCCGAGTGGTATCTATTGCAAGGATGAATGTGGAATTTGGGTACAGTAATCATGGATGTCAGATGTTATAAGTTGGGAAAGATTTTGAGTCTATTGTGAAAGTAGTGTTATAGTTTTTTGGCCTCTTTCTGATTCAGGAGGTTCCTAAAATGAGTGATGGTTTTGGAAAGACAATGTATACCATGTGGAGAACCCTAACAGGAATGTGGTTAGTTAATGATGTGATTCATATAATGTGTTGGATAATCCTGGATGAGTATGATTTTGGTGTTTTGATTTTATTAATAATCACTTGGATTGGTTTCTCCCAGTTATGTACCTTGAGATAAAGTTTCTAATTTTTTATACTATGAATGCTTGGAAATGGGATGAGATCGTTGTGACTCTTGTTATAGAACAGTGTGGGAAACATGATCTGGTTGTAATCAGGATGTCCCCATGGGTGATGTTGAGCATAGGTCACCACAAAAACATTTAAATAACTGGATAATATGGATATAATCGGATTGGGACCTTAATTGTTTAGAGGATCGGACCAAGGGTGTTATAGTTGGATCTCCCTTGGTAATGTAGTGTCTCATTAGTATCATTCTATGAATTGGTTTAGTGGTGTTACCCAAACCATTCCCTTATTATTGATGTGGGTAAGGACAAGTTTGAGGTAGCTTCAACCTTAAGGTGTAGAATGTTCATGATTGTGGAGCATAAAGGGAAATGTTTCACTGTGGTAGGAATGTTTCATGGGTCTGAATTTGGTTATAGAAGGGAATTTTGTAGGAGAAAACAATGAAAATGAAAGGTAATATATGGTCCACATTTCATGACCTTTGGTCTTCGAGGATTAGTAGGTCTTGTATGTGTGGTTCGAGGACGAGCCATTATAAAGCGGGGAGGTTATAAGATCCCAAGATATTGTAATGGTACATGATTGTTTAAATTTAGGGTAAAAACCCATTTGATATGCCTAATTATGTTTTTCTCAGGTTTATTATGAGATTCTATAGTCTCTAATGGGTTTAGGAAATGAAAGGGGAGAGAAGATTCCAAACATTGTGATGCGAACAGTTGTCTCAAGGATTGTAAAAACATTGTGACTAGCCCTGGAAAACATGCATCTTGGGAAACCGTTAAGATAAGGGCTACCACATGGTTACCACATGGTTTTCCCAATCATTTTTTTGCTTCCCAAATAATGTGCACCTTAGACCCTCTTGGGTAGAGGGATCCTCACAATTTGTGTAATATTTGGCCAACCACGCGGCCCTTGAAAATTATGATATAATGTTTTTCTATCTCAGACATTAAGGGTTCTAAACTGATATCCCTCATTATTCCTACTCCAACATCATATGTAAAATACCAAACCCACGAAAACTTCTAAGAGGTTGTTCAACTTCGATTAATTGGTGTTTTTTATGTGATTGTGTGTAAATCAGTGATCTGGACGAGTATAATGCTCCTCTCTCTTTCTTTTAATAAATTACATCCTATAGATTTGTTCCTATTATTTTGAATCCCTAAAACACTTAACATTTTTTATTATATTATATTTTTAGGATTTAATGGGTATTTTAGTTCAAATAAAAGGATGTCATCAGGAAAGAGTTCGTTAATAAACATGAGGAATATGATCATTTAGATTTTTCATATACTATGTATCTTTTACATTGGTATGTGGTTCTTCATGCATGATCGTTTGTTTTATTTTTTCTCGTGAAATGTTAATGTGTTTTTGGCATTATATTGAGGTTTGAAAACCATCACATACATTTTTTGGTTCCATTGAACTGTGAGAATGAAACTAGGTGTACCCATGGGGTAAATCAAACACTTATAAATTGTGAATAATATTGGGAAATATTGAGATAGGAAAATCATGTGATGAAATGGGTTGCAAAAGATAAATTGGATATTTGTGTATTGTTAATGGGTTAATTGATATGATTATAATTTGGATTTTTTGAAATACCTTAGTGTTGACCTCACCTGTTTTGATAATCTCAATCATGTATCTATTTGTGTTGAAAATCCCAATTATGTCTTCATTCTCTATGATATTGTTAAGTATTGTTGATCTATACTTTAATTCTTTCCAATCTGTGATCAAACCAATAACACCCTTTTAAAATAGTCTTTGGAATATGTTAATCATCATTTATCCATGTTCATACAAGTTATAAATTGATTCTAACACAATCGGATGTGTTCTGCATAAAACAGATGAGTAATCTGCCTATAGCTACTGATAAAGAGCTACCGGTAACCAGTCTACCGATAGACTTAGTCTACCGACAGACAGCTACCGATAGACTTAACACAGAGTTGCCAATATACTCATAAATACAGCTACCGATACAAACGTAGAGCTACCAGTGTAAATATAAAGAGCTACCGATGGAATAAGTCACTGATGGACGAAGCTACCGATAGACTCACAGCCACCGATACATGGAGCTACCGATGCATGTACCCACCGATACATGGAGCTACCGATGCATGTACCTACCGACGCATGGAGCTACCGATGCATGTACCAACCGACGCATAGAGCCACCGATGTTCAAGCTACCGATGCTGAATACCTACCGATCACTCAACTCACTGTTTGAATTTCTTTATTTCCTATATTTAATCTATCTAACGGTCATATCATACATTTTAATGATTTTTCAAATATCTGATAAAGGTTGTCGGATGTCAGGAACCCGTACCTCGTACCTGCTGAAAAGAAATCTCTTCTGTCCCCTGATGGGAGATAAATACGAGAAGACTACATACCAGAAAAATGCGAACGTACAAAAAAAAACAAACAACAAGAAGCGAACCAGAAAAGTGCGGTGCATCCAATATACAAAAAACAACACAAACACAAGAGGAACATAGAGAAGCTCATAGACAATAAAGCATACTCGAGGAGTGTTCTGTGCATACAAGAAGAACATCATCGACTACATTCTCACCACCTGTGAACCTGGAGCATACGACACTCTGTTTCTCAACAGAAACAAGAAGAGGACTCAGACTCACTTCTAATTGAATCCAAAGGAGTCCAGAGCTATACTGAAATCATCAGAACCATCTCTAAACTCTATATCTCTTGTTCTGTGATTTATTACCATTCATTTCGAGCAGTGTGTGTTATCTGCTATATCTAACACATACACTGTCTCCTGAACTCAAACTGAAGGATCTGTAAATCCTTACAAAACTCTTTCATTCTTTCTTTCCCACGAAGAACTGTGGTAGAGGTCGTGTGTGACCTGGACAGCTGGTTGCTGTTGTACTGTTTCCCACGAAGAACAGTGGTAGAGGTCTTGGACCTGGACAGTTGTAAACTGTTGAACCCCGATCCAGGGTGTGGATCATTTTTATATAAACTTTTGAGAGGACTAAGTCTCGGCTTGAGACTGAACCTCTTGGTTACATTTTTGTGCCATCTGTTTCAAAGTTTTATTCCGCTGCTAATCACTTTAAAACCAATACTGTTTTTAAAGATTACTTTGATAATTAAATTAGCAAGTGTTTATGTTAAGTGTAGATTAGTAAGTTAGTTTCAAAAGATAATCACACACTCCTGTGTTGATTAACTGGGAATTAATCAATCCCTTGAGAACCTAACAGAATCTCTACATTAATATAAATTCACTACAGTTTAATTGCTTTCATTATTTGGGGGTCTTTAAGACACTGCTTTTAAATATAGAAATTTTAATTGGTACTCAATTCACCCCCCTCTTGAGTAATCCACTCCGACCAACACTTGGTATCAGAGGTTGAAAATACTTTCTAAAAGTACTCTGCTTTTGAACTGTGATTTTAGTTGTATTTTAAAGTTCTTAAAATTTCTGTTATTTCTAAATTTTTATCTCTTTAAAATTTTCTCATCATGGACAATAGACTTGAGGGTGCTACTACTAACCGACCACCTTTCTTCAATGAAACTAATTATGCTCAGTGGAAGCTGAAAATGAAAATCCATCTAGAAAGCATAGGTTTTGATATTTGGACTGCTATTGAATCAGAATACAAAATGCCTACTACTGCTAGATCTACTTGGGATGAACCTACAAAGACTGCTTATAATAACAACTGTAAAGCTATGAATGCCTTGTACTGTGCTCTAGGAGATGAAGAGTTTAATAGAATTTCTGCATGTAAAACTGCTTTTGAAATTTGGGATACCTTAGCTGTATCTCATGAAGGAACAACTAATGTTAAAGAAATGAGATTGAACACCTATACTATCAAGTATGATAATTTTAAAATGAAGCCTGACGAACCCATTTCTGACATGTATCTCAGGTTCAACGAAATTGTCAATACAATGATCTCACTGGGAAAGGATGTCTCATCGAAGGAACAAATTATGAGAATTTTGAGATGTCTACCTGATAGATGGAGAGGCACATCTGTCTCAATCAGAGAATCATGTGACATAGCTGCTCTACCTGTCAAGGAACTAATTGGCAAGCTGATGATGTATGAAGAAGAGCTTAAAGTGAACAAAGAGGAAGAAAATGAACCTGCAAGAAAGTCTGTTGCTTTCAAATCCTCAACTTCAAAGAATAAGGACAAGGAAAAGCTTCAAGCTATAGTTGAAAGTTCAAGTGGTGAAGACAGTCCAAGTGATTCTGACAGTGATGCTGAGATGGCTCACATTTCTAGAAGATTTAAGAAATTTTATAGGAAAAAGAAGTTCTTCAGAAAAACAAATTATAAGGGTAAGTATGATCACCAAGGAAAATGGAAAAAGGACTGGAAGAAGAATGACAAATCAGATGATGTTGTCTGCTATGAGTGCAAGAGAAAAGGACACATTAAAGCC
Source organism: Viscum album (assembly GCA_963277665.1). Lineage (NCBI taxonomy): Eukaryota > Viridiplantae > Streptophyta > Magnoliopsida > Santalales > Viscaceae > Viscum > Viscum album. The sequence continues at coordinate 742,163,250 of OY728137.1, forward strand.
GACTGTCCAAAGCTGAAATATAAAAAGAAATATGAATATAAGGACAATAAGTTTAAGAAAGCTATGAAGGCTACTTGGAGTGCTTCAGAAGACAGCACAAGTGAAGCTGAATCATCAGACTCTGAAAGGAATCGAGCCAACATGTGCTTTATGGCAAACACTTCTGAGGTAATGGCTGAAACTCCTGCTTCAAATTCATATTATTCTGGAGATAATTCTGAAGGTGATAACATGTCTAAATCTGAACTGTTTGAATACTGTGATATGCTGGAAGAGACATGTAATGAACTTAAGGATAAATACATGTCATTAAAGAAACAGCATGCTCTCACCACTACAGTTAAAACCGAACTCACTATTGAAAAAGAGAAAAATGCTCAACTGTTAAAAGAAAATACAGAACTGAAACTGTCAAATGAACTACTTAGAAAAGACTTAGAGAAGTTCACCAATGGCAAGAATGCTCTGACACAGATGCTAGGAAAGCAAGTAGCACCTAAATATACTACTGGTATAGGATACCAACCTGGACAAAGGAAAATTGCTAAAACTAGATTCATTTCTAAATCTGGACAGAATGAAGGTAATTTTGGAACTTCATATGTTTCAACCAGTTATATACATAGCTATGGATCTAATAAAGTTTATCTTTCAAAGCATGTCAATTCTACAAATTATATGAGACCCATTAGACAAATATGGGTACCTAAAGTGTTATTGGCTAACCTGTCTGGACCCAAGAAAATCTGGGTACCAAAATCATCTCCCATCTAAATCTGTTTTGTAGGGAACTTGCTTAAAGATCTCCTGTAAAGAGACGTGGTATTTGGACAGTGGATGTTCAAGACATATGTCAGGAGACTTCTCTTGTTTCAAGAGTTTAATAAAAGTTGATGGAGGCTTTGTCACCTTTGGTGATAACTCAAAAGGGAAAATCATCGGCCTAGGCCAGATTGGTAACACTGATTCAATTTTGATTTCTAAAGTTTTATTTGTTGATGGCCTTAAATACAATTTATTAAGTATTTCTCAGTTATGTGATGATGGTTTTCATGTTAAATTTGAAAATGATTCTTGCAAAGTTTTTGATTCTAAGAATGGTTTGGTATTTTCTGCCCTAAGAAATGAAAATGTTTATGCTGTTAATCTGAATTCTTTAGCTAAGCAGAATATTAATTGTTTGAATGCTTTTCATAAAGAATCTTGGCTATGGAACAGAAGATTAGGACATTGCAACATTCACTCACTTAGAAAACTTTCTAGGAAAAACCTAGTTAGAGACCTACCTAAGTTAGAATTCCCAAATGATAGAGTGTGTAACCCCTGTCAAAAGGGAAAACAACACAAAGTTTCTTTTAAATAAAAGAAAGAAGTTTCAACTTCTCAACCACTTGAATTGGTTCACATGGATTTGTTTGGACCATCAAGAGTTTCTAGTTTAAATGGGAAGCACTATGTTTATGTTCTTGTAGATGACTTTTCTAGATATACTTGGGTATATTTTCTAGCTCACAAAAGTGAAGCTTGTTCTTACTTTGTCAAATACTCCAAGTCTGTAGAAAATCTTAGTGGACTCAAGATTAAGACCCTGAGAAGTGATCATGGTCGTGAGTTTGAAAATCAAGATTTTGAATCTTATTACTCACACAATGGCTATACTCATAACTTCTCTGCCCCTAGAACACCCCAACAGAATGGTGTAGTAGAAAGAAGAAACCGAACTCTTCAAGAAATTGCTAGAACCATGCTCAATGAATATGACCTGCATATTTATTTTTGGGCTGAAGCTGTAAATACAGCTTGTTATGTTATTAATAGAGTCTTGATTAGACCAGTTCTTAAGAAAACCCCTTATGAATTGTGGAACAATAGAAAGCCTAAGGTTAATTACTTTAAAGTTTTTGGTTGCAAAGTATTTATTCTGAATACTAAAGATAATCTGGATAAGTTTGCTTCCAAAAGTGATGAAGGAATTTTTCTGGGTTACTCTATTTCAAGTAAAGCCTATAGAGTATTCAATAAGAAAACCAAATGTGTGGAAGAATCTGTTGACATCAAGTTTGATGAAACTGATCCACATGAGCCTAAAACCTCTCTTGAAAATCTTGAAGAAGATTTGTCTATTCTGGACCTTAATGATAAATCTAAAGAACCTGTTATAAAAGTATCCAGTTCTGGACTTTCTCCAGAATCTGCTTCTGTTGAACCCGAACCTATAGATGAACCTGAAATTTCTAGTCCAACCTTTACTAGATCAACGAGGATTCTAAAGAATCATCCTTTAGAAGCTGTTGTTGGTAATCTGGATAGAGGAACACAAACTAGAGCTTCTCTAAGAAACCAGGTTGAACATCAAGCCTTTCTTTCACAGCTGGAACCCAAAAATATCAATGATGCTATCAATGATGAATTCTGGGTAATAGCTATGCAGGAAGAATTAAATCAGTTTGAAAGAAACAAAGTCTGGGAATTAGTTGACAGACCCAAGGACACTTTGACAATAGGCACAAAATGGGTTTTTAGAAATAAAGTAGATGAATCTGGAAATATAGTTAGAAATAAAGCTAGACTAGTTGCACAAGGATATAGTCAAGAAGAAGGCATAGACTATGAGGAAACTTTTGCACCTGTAGCTAGACTAGAAGCCATTAGGATCTTACTTGCATATGCTGCACATCTGGATTTCAAGTTATATCAAATGGATGTAAAAAGTGTATTTCTAAATGGTTTTATAATTGAAGATATTTTTGTAGAACAACCACCTGGATTTGCTAACCCCCATTTTCCAAATCAAGTTTTTAAACTTTCTAAAGCTTTGTATGGTTTAAAACAAGCCCCAATAGCTTGGTATGATAGACTTAGCAATTTCCTTATTTCAAAAGGTTTTACCAAAGGGATTGCTGATCCTACTCTTTTTATTAAATGAATTTCTAAAGATGTTTTAGTTGTACAAATATATGTTGATGATATTATTTTTGTATCTTCTAAACACTCTTTATGTACTGATTTTTCAAAAAGTATGCAAAATGAATTTGAAATGAGCTTAATGGGAGAGCTTAAGTACTTATTTGGATTTCAAGTATTTCAAAATGAAAATGGTATTATTTTGAATCAAAGTAAATATACAAAGGATCTTTTAAAACGTTTTGTTCTGGATAGTATCAAGGAAAGTGAAACTCCTATGAGTACTACCTGTAAATTGGATGCAGATGAAACTGGGAAACCAGTTGATCAAACAAATTACAGAGGTATGATTGGTAGTTTACTTTATCTTACTGCTAGTCGACCTGATATTATGTTTAGTGTGTGTATGTGTGCTAGATTTCAAGCTAACCCAAAAGAATCTCATTTGCTTGCTGTTAAAAGAATTTTCAAATATCTCAAACACACGGTTAACTTAGGTTTGTTTTACCCAAAAGGACAATCCTTTGAGTTTATGAGTTATTCAGATGCTGACTTTGCTGGTTGTAAGTTAGATAGAAAAAGCACATCAGGAACATGTCATTTGCTTGGAAAATCCTTAGTTTCTTGGTGTAGTAAGAAACAGAACTCGGTTGCATTATCTACTGCTGAAGCAGAATATATAGCTGCTGGTAGTTGCTGTGCACAAATTCTGTGGATGAAACACACTCTTTTGGACTATGGATATGTTTTTAAACATGTTTCAATAAACTGTGATAACACCAGTGCAATAAACATCTCTAAGAATCCTGTATCTCACTCTAGAACCAAACACATAGATGTAAGACACCATTTCCTAAGAGATCACTATCAAAAAGGTGATATTTCTCTTGAATTTATTGGCACTGAACATCAATTGGCTGATATTTTCACTAAACCTTTAAGTTCGGATAGGCTATGTTTCATAAGACATGAACTGGGAATGTTTAATCTCAACCGACGTGAAAATTCTCACGGATGTGAAAAATTCTCACTGATGTGAAAAATTCTCACTGATGTGAAATTCTCACCGACGTGAAAATTCTCTCCGATGAAAAATTCTCACTGATATGAAATTCTCACCGACGTAGAAATTCTCACCAATGTAAGTTTCTCACCGACGTAGAAATTCTCACCGATGTACAACTCTCACCGATTTGTTTTTCTCACCGATGATTAACTCACACCGATGCAAAGTTTAAAACTTCTGTCTGCCGCCAAGAATACGAATCGTTTTATTTTACTTTATTACTCTATTTTAATCGTTTATTTGGAATTCCTAAATGATAAAACTAAGTCTAAGCCACTTCTTACCTCACCGAGCTCAAAATCTCTCACCTTCGAACCTTAGCACCCAAATCGACCAAGAACCCTAAACCCGCGATGGCAAAAACCAAGCTTCCTATCGTCAGAGATGAAAGTGCAGAACCAAATGCTAAGAAGCAGAAGACACAGCATAAAGCCAGTGTTAGTGAAGTCAAAACTAGATCGGGAAGGCGACCAGTGAATCCTCACTTGCAGAATAGAGACATAGTAATCGAAAAGGAACTGTGCGTGGAATGGCTACCGCCTAGCAAATCCTTAGTGCTCGACATTCTGGAAGACCAGAAATGGGTGGATTGTTTCTCAAATAACAATGGCCCATACTACCCGAAGTTGGTAAAGCAGTTCTATGAGTTTGCAACCTTTGAGAAGTCTGAGAATGAGAATCGGGTAAGCTCTTTTGTAAATGGAAAAGAGATGTCTTTTTCTTCAGTAGAGTGGGCTAAGAGTTTAAAAGTACCACATGAAGGTGTCTCCGGGTATGTATCAAGAGCAATGCCACCTAGTAGTGACATTTTTGATTATGAGACCGCCTTACAAGAGCTGACTGGAAATGGAAATCAAAGGCAAGTGGTAGCTGATGAAATGGATGGAGAGAATCGACTGCTTTTCAAATTTGTTCAGCATGTGTTGATACCAAGGAGAGGAGATTTTGCAAATCTGAGATATCAAGATATCTATCTTCTTCATTTGCTAAGACATGGTGTAAAAGTCAATCTGTGCAGATTGTTGATGCTTCAAATGGAAGACATGATTAGACCAAAGTCAAAGACCAATGCTTTGTTCTTTGCCAAGCTGATTTCAGTGATGATAAAAGTGAAAGAAATAGCTGAGTCTCAGGATGAGACAGTTGTAGTCAAGAACAATTTCTGCATCACCTCGACTGTATGTAAGTATATGAAAATTAACTGGAACCCATGGAAGGGAGAATGGGTCAGTGATGATCAGAAAATCTATGATAGGTTTAATCCTGTGGATTATCCCTCAAGACCAAAGGATATGAGAGATCCGAGTCTAAGACCTGATGAAGAGGAACCTGCTTATAGTGATGAGACAGAAGAAGAAGAAGAAGAAACGCCTATGGATGTTGGAGGAGATCCAGACTTGCCCCCAAGTCCTGTTGCAGAATTGGTCTATTCTAGGAAAGGAAAAGTAGAGGAAGTTTTGCCTACTTATGAGGAAGACCAGTCTGTACCTCACCAAGAAGAAGAGGAAAAGGAGAATGCATTTGAATCGCCTGCTTCTGGTAGGTTAAGTATGAGTCCCTTAATTGGAAACTCAGCTATACCTGCTGCTGAAGAAGAAAGAGATAGAGAAGAAGCTGTACCTGTATCAGAAGATCTTCTAGAGGCTGCACCTGTAGAACATGTGGTAGAAGATTCTGATGAAGAACGGCCAGCAGAAAAGGCTGTTGTGATACATGAGAATGCACCCATTGAGGGGGAGCATCAGTCTGTGCTTGGGAATGTTACAGTAGCTGTTGAGATTGGAGACTGGGTAGAAGACCCAGGGTTTATAGTCTGTGGATTGGATTATCCAGATTCTGACAATGAGATGTCTGTGGATAGACCAAAGACCAATTATGATCTTGCTGCTGAGTTGTTGCCAGACGATGTGGTCAGATTTCATGACTTGAATAAGCTGAAAGAGGACCTCAAATCCAGTTTTGTTGAAGAAGTGAAGCTAATGGAAACCTCTCTTGCATCCTCAATCAATTCAATAATGACTACTTCTGTAGTTAATTTGGCCTCAGCAAGGGGATCTGCTGCAGCTGTCTCAAGTGATTTTGTCTCCAAATCAGATCTTGAATCCATGAAGAATGAGATAAAAGAATCTTTCAGTGCTTCAGTTGCTGAGATGAAGGAAAGCTTTTATGAAGAAATGAAAGTGCTAGAGAGATCCTTCGAGCTATCTCTGGCTTGTAATTTATCTTCCTTTATGTCTGAGCTTATGGAAGAAGTGAAAGAATGCCAGACTCAGTCTTCAAGAATCGAAGCTGATCTGGATGCTCTCAAGACATCAGTGGTTGCTTTGGATTCCTATATGAGCTCCAAGTCTCAAGCTGACAAGGACCCAGCCTATGTGAAGAGTGTAGTCAGCCAGTTTGTCTCAGTGTTTGAAAGTTTCAAAACCTCAGTGAAGGATCATGTTCAATTACAAGACTCTCAAGTTCAAAGCCTAATCAGTGGTTTGTCAAAGAGTTTTAAAGAAACTGTTTCCTTCTCTCTTGGCCCTCTCACATCCAAACCATCAGTTGACATGAACTCAGTTCGAGCAATATTGAAGGAGGAGATTGGTTCTATTCCTACCAGTGGTTCTGGGGACTCTTCAGAGTTAAGCCGAGTGGTGCTTTCTACAAGGGATTCTGCCAGAGAAATCATGAAGATAGTTCAAGATTTTATGAGAGAAGCCTCTGCCTCTCAAGAAGCCATAAAAAGAAAAGTGGACTACTACTTATCCAAAATTTTCACCAAGCATCAACTCGAACACCACTTCAAGCTAATGTTGGAACACATGAAGCTCCCTCCAGTCACTCAAGCTTTCAAAGAACAAGTGAGCAAGCTGAGAGAACTGACTCCTGCCCTAGAGAAATTCATGGAGAACAAAGATGATTTCATCTCTGCTATGGAAAGAGGAGGAGGAATTATTATGGATTTTAGAAATCTGCTGCTGCCCTTCTTGCATGTTGATGCTAGACCAGTCATCATCCCTCCTGCTTTGCCTGCTTCTGCCTCAGCTGCTTCCTCAGTCCAGCTGACTCCTGTTCAAGCCATTCAAAGCCTCAAACCCATGATTAACCAAAAATCTTCAACTTACAAGCCTGACTCTGTGTCCATGGCCCAGCCTCCTTTAATCTTTTCTGGCATTCCCAAACCTTCACCTGAATCCTCACCACCCGAGCATCCTTCTGATCCCAAAGGAAAATCTCACGTTGCAGATGCGGAGTGACCCAGTGGCCAAGCTTTTTGATAGGAATTCCTTTGTAATCAGTTTTTGTTGTACTTTTTGTCTACTATAATACAGAACACTTTTTACTTATCTTTGTTTTATTTCTCTCCTATATATCTATAAATATATATGGTTTCCCACTTTTTGATTATCACAAAGGGGGAGAACAATAACAGAGGGGGAGAAACTTTTTATGCGAGAATAAGGAGAACAAAATGAGAAATATTTTCAATGGAGAAAAATAAGGCATAAGGGGAAACACATTATCCGTTGTCTTGTTTCCCTTTTTATCTCTGATACCTTATGTCTATATAGTACCTTATTATTTTTTACCTCTGATAACTTATGTCTATATCATACTATTTTTATTATCTATGATGCTGTTTTCTCTGAGAAAATTGAATTCCATATTCTACTCTTTACTGTTATATTTTCACTATGTTAAATGCCAATATCATAAATTGTGATTATCAAAAAGGGGGAGATTGTTGACCTCACCTGTTTTGATAATCTCAATCATGTATCTATTTGTGTTGAAAATCCCAATTATGTCTTCATTCTCTATGATATTGTTAAGTATTGTTGATCTATACTTTAATTCATTCCAATCTGTGATCAAACCAATAACACCCTTTTAAAATAGTCTTTGGAATATGTTAATCATCATTTATCCATGTTCATACAAGTTATAAATTGATTCTAACACAATCGGATGTGTTCTGCATAAAACAGATGAGTAATCTGCCTATAGCTACTGATAAAGAGCTACCGGTAACCAGTCTACCGATAGACTTAGTCTACCGACAGACAGCTACCGATAGACTTAACACAGAGTTGCCAATATACTCATAAATACAGCTACCGATACAAACGTAGAGCTACCGGTGTAAATATAAAGAGCTACCGATGGAATACGTCACTGATGGACGAAGCTACCGATAGACTCACAGCCACCGATACATGGAGCTACCGATGCATGTACCCACCGATACATGGAGCTACCGATGCATGTACCTACCGACGCATGGAGCTACCGATGCATGTACCAACCGACGCATAGAGCCACCGATGTTCAAGCTACCGATGCTGAATACCTACCGATCACTCAACTCACTGTTTGAATTTCTTTATTTCCTATATTTAATCTATCTAACGGTCATATCATACATTTTAATGATTTGTCAAATATCTGATAAAGGTTGTCGGATGTCAGGAACCCGTACCTCGTACCTGCTGAAAACAAATCTCTTCTGTCCCCTGATGGGAGATAAATACGAGAAGACTACATACCAGAAAAATGCGAACGTACAAAAAAAACAAACAACAAGAAGCGAACCAGAAAAGTGCGGTGCATCCAATATACCAAAAACGACACAAACACAAGAGGAACATAGAGAAGCTCATAGACAATCAAGCATACTCGAGGAGTGTTCTATGCATACAAGAAGAACTTCATCGACTACATTCTCACCACCTGTGAACCTGGAGCATACGACACTCTGTTTCTCAACAGAAACAAGAAGAGGACTCAAACTCACTTCTAATCGAATCCAAAGGAGTCCAGAGCTATACTGAAATCATCAGAACCATCTCTAAACTCTATATCTCTTGTTCTGTGATTTATTACCGTTCATTTCGAGCAGTGTGTGTTATCTGCTATATCTAACACATACACTGTCCCCTGAACTCAAACTGAAGGATCTGTAAATCCTTACAAAACTCTTTCATTCTTTCTTTCCCACGAAGAACTGTGGTAGAGGTCGTGTGTGACCTGGACAGCTGGTTGCTGTTGTACTGTTTCCCACGAAGAACAGTGGTAGAGGTCTTGGACCTGGACAGTTGTAAACTGTTGAACCCCGATCCAGGGTGTGGATCATTTTTATATAAACTTTTGAGAGGTCTAAGTCTCGGCTTGAGACTGAACCTCTTGGTTACATTGTTGTGCCATCTGTTTCAAAGTTTTATTCCGCTGCTAATCACTTTAAAACCAATACTGTTTTTAAAGATTACTTTGATAATTAAATTATCAAGTGTTTATGTTAAGTGTAGATTAGTAAGTTAGTTTCAAAAGATAATCACACACTCCTGTGTTGATTAACTGGGAATTAATCAATCCCTTGAGAACCTAACAGAATCTCTACATTAATATAAATTCACTACAGTTTAATTGCTTTCATTATTTGGGGATCTTTAAGACACTGCTTTTAAATATAGAAATTTTAATTGGTACTCAATTCACCCCCCTCTTGAGTAATCCACTCCGACCAACACTTAGTATCAATTCAAATCTATTATACAATGCATTTTTAGAATTTGATCTATATATGGTTTTAAAATAATGAATATGATTTTTTAAAGTTGGAAATGTTTTGAAATGGGGCATTAGCCTCAATGTTATTTAGAAAGTTGTTTTCATTATATATTTTAAAAGATGTTTTGAATTATGTGCATTGTTCACCTTTTATGAATATTAGTTAAGGATTATAAAAATGGTTGTAAATGGAAATGAATTCCTTGGTTCATGACTTCTTGTTTCAAAGAGAAAGATTTTTATTTTAAATGGTGGAATAAAGATGATTTTAAAAGAGTAACAAGCTTTGTGTGTTATCCTTGAATTGTGAAATGAAGTTTATTTTAAATTTTTTCTAGTGTATAATATAGAAAAAGAGGGTGTATGGAATAGTGGTTTATTTGTTAATTGTTTATTTTTTGTAAGTGAGGTATGCATAATGAGTTTATATTATAAATTATAAATTTGTTTAATGGTTATAGTCAAGGTTTGGTAAATTTATTGTGGTTTAGTAAGCATGTGAACATATCTTGGTGGTATGTGGGGTATTAGACTGAGGCTCCTCTCATGGGCAGGGATGGATAGTGGATCTGGTCCCACTCTCATAATGTATGGGTGAAGGATTCATACTAATTCTCTAGGCCCCAAAAAATGCATTGGATGAGACTACCTAGACTGAGGGTCCAAGGTAATTGTTATATAATGTGTGGCATAGAATTTTGGAAACATGCTCTATGCTTCCCAACAATATGGATATGGATTTGTTACCTGGCATATGCTCCAAGGTATATTGATATGTTTTGATTAGTGAATTCCCACATGTTTTTAAAAGTATGGGTAACCCATTTTTCTATGTATTATGCTTTTAATTCAACATTAACTAGTAATATGGTTGGTTTAAAATACATTACTAAATTATTAGAATGGTTATTGGATAATTTTTCAACTATGAAATCAATAGATATCTGCATATCATTTTTTATTAGTTTATTTATTTCGCTACTATTATCTTCATTCAATATTCCATAGAATATTTTTTCCTTTATAAACCATTGGTGGTGTCCCATAGAGTTGTAATCACACTATACTCAAGATTCCATGTAACTTGTGTACCTTAGTATACGTAACTTGTTTTCAGGGACACGTTCAAGACATGGATGTGGTGTTCGGTTCATATATGGGCTTTTGGTTAGAACTTGGGGTGTCAAGACTTGGTAGGGACTCAGGTTCATTCATGGGATTTGTTGGTATTCTTTGTTTTGGGATTATATTTTTATAATTGCTTAACAAGTAGTGTATTAAAAATATTGACATAGTATATTTTACATGGTTATTGGTTGGACCTTATTTTTTTCATCCCATTTATTATTCATATTTGTGTCATAATTTTGGATATTCCTTATTTTTGTGGTTTACTCTAATAAGTGTGTATATTATCCACATTTCACCATTATTGACTCATTCTACTAGTTTGAACCCTCTAGAATATGAAAAGGCATTCTTGAGTTTATGTGATTACTCGTCTTAGGGAACCAATATAGTGTCCATCATGTCGGGGACATTTCAGCCATGATATGGACCAAGTTTTCACCTTTCTTCCATCGTAAACTACAACACAAACTCTATAAGTTACCCAATTAATCATATAGAATATTGTGTTTTCTAAAAAACATTGAATTAAACCCCATAATTTTTCATTAAAGCAACCAACAAAATAATATAAAGTATACTATATTTAAATAATTTATTATAAACACACACTTCATTGAGTATTTTCAAAGATTATTTAAAAAAATATTTTCAAAAAAATACTAAGAACTTTCCCAACACCTAGATGGATAAATCATTTTGTGATCGTAAACAATCAAAAAATAATAATTTAATTTGTTATGATATAAAAAGTACCAAATAATCCTACTTAAATAAGAATCAATTATTTTTCCAAAACAACCCAAGGTATTGTTCTTTTCATGAAAAATGAATATTTTTTTATTTTATGAATCCTCCATAAATATCAATTAACATATTTGTGGTGTAATGATTTTATTTTATTGAAAAATCACATGGAATATGCCATATTGGCATCTCCCATTACCCCTATTTAATAATCCAAAAAAAAACCAAATATGTTACATTGAAGACATGATGTTAGCCTTATCACCATTAACTCTATGGTTTTTTAAAAATATAAATATTCACATCATAGAGTAAATTAATCTATTTGTGGAAGGGCCCATGGAAAATATAAAAAATATTATTATATTAATTTTTTTTAAATGTATCGCTTTATAGGATATACACACCCCTATTATTTGAATAATTTAATGATTTATATATAAATTAATTCTTATTAAACATTATATATTCATTTAGTCAACACAATCATCTAAATCCTACCTCCCCCAAAATAAACCAATATGTATCTCAAAAAAGATGATATTGAAACTCTTGTCAACTAATTTATATACCTACTCTTGTATCCTTTATTGAGTAAGCCTCGTTTGTAATTATTAATTGAAATTCCATAATAAATTTTTAAATTCATTTTTAATATTCCAGGAAATGATAAATAAAATACTCCGTCAATAATTATCTTTCTTTAATTGAACATAATTCACCCTCATAAATTTTAAAATAGAGCAGACACCATCAAACAAAATAATGTTTAGTTACAAGAAAAATAAATTATAAACATTAATTCCCACAAATATGTCTCCAAAACCTAAAAAAATAAACATGTCATTTATGGATATTGGTCTATATGATTAATCAAAACCAATTTAATCCTATAAACAATAAATATAACTATAATAAAATATTATATTGTGTCAACAACACAATATATATAAAACAACCAAATATAAAATTTATCTCAAAAATACATTTCCATATTGAAAAAAATATTAAAATCCATTTTTTTATTTACTGTACTTGAGTATCAAACATATCATGTCTAATGTTTTTTATGATGTAAATACTTTAATATATTTTATGTTTTAATTAAAATACAAATTGGACTATAGTGAAAGTCATTAAATAAAAAATAAAGAGTATTCAGATATGTTAATTCAGAATATATGATATATTTGTTATCTTATTGGTAACGAAAATTTCATTCTAAGAGTTAAATTGATTATGGTAACCAAAATAAATGATCAAAGTTTAATTTTTTTAGTTGACTCATATCATATTCAAGGTAAAATTTTTAATTCAAGAATGATGAATCAATTTTATATAAAAATTTATGTTGTTACTATTTTAGTTAATAAAATTAGAGTATTTCATAATATTGGATGTTATAAATAAAATATTTTAAATTAATGTTGTATTTTCTGAAAATAATTTTTTCCCTTTCTTTGGATTTTTCATTCCAATTGAAATATTATATTAAAAACTCCTAATTAATATAGAGTTTAAAAAATGGTTTATTAGGGGCGTTATTATAATGATTAATTATGATATTAGATGGTTGTATTAAAATAGTTTCATTTTGATATAAAATACCCATTTAAAGAAATAATAAAGGAAAAAATACATATCATTTTCAGTCAATATATATTATTATTATTTATATGTAACTATTATATATTTCTTTCATTTTTTGTCTGAAAATTAATCATATAATTAATGTTCACAAATATTAAATGTACATAGAATTTTATAATAAGAGTTATTTTCAATATTATTATACATTATTGTTTGAGGAATGTATAATATAGATTTGAATGATAAATTAGATATTAGATATCAATCTTTATGATAAACAAACTCAATGGTTTCATTGAATGTCATCGATTATTGCATGAAGTGAGGAAACTTTTAGTGGGGGGGTGTAAAGAGACTATGTTCTCAATTAAATAAAAAATAGGATTTATTTTTAAAAAAAATTATTTCTTGTGTACAACATCTCTGATTTAATACAATACATTCATTATTTTTACTACGATGTATATTCCATATTAATCTTAATTAATCTTTCTAAAAAAGGTCCATATATTTGAACTATCGTATTTCATACCTTTCAAATACTAGAATCAAAATTGATCTAATGAGTGGTGATTAGTTATGTTATTGATCAAGTAAGTTTATTTTCTAAAAAAAGTGATATTTTATTCAGTAGGATGACCAAGGAATCATAAATCATGATTGAATAAGTGTAATGATTTATATTTTCATACAAAGTTGAATCATATATAATATTCTAATTAACATAGTTTAATAGAATATAATCAATTCCAAAATTTTATTCAATCATAAAAAAAGTATATGATAGCGTATAAATGATTGATATACATAATTAATCATCAATATAATCAATTATATTCATAGTTAAATCATATGGATGTGCATGTCTCATAGTTATATAATTGGTACATAAATGTATGAGGATACGCGTGTTTAAGAAATATTATGTTAGATACCTCTGTAGATTGATTGAAACTAACATTTATTAGAGTCCAATAGTTGAAAAAATATTAATTAGGTATTCCTATTAATTTTTTGTGTGTTATTGACACACAAGGTAATATATAATAGTTATTTGAAAATATATTTCTTTGTTATAATTTTTTTTCCAAAAAGATATATTTTATATGATATATTATCAAGAATAGTTTACTATGAAATCCTTTATATTTTCTGCAATATATTCAATAAAATTAATTTAAATAAATTAATAGATTTTTTAAAAACTATAAATATAATATATTTATAACACAAAACACCAAGTATATCAGGAGTTGCATGCAACATCAAGTTCCTCTGATGACATATGTTAAAAAAAATGCCCAAGTGTTACTATAAAACAATATATTATTTGTTTTATTAAAAAATATTATCACCAAGACATTGATATAGTGGGAATTAATTAGATTAACAAAATCTAGAAGTGATAGTTTACATATATCTTTTAAAATGAATTCATTGGTTACCAATTAATTAAAAATTAAAATAATGACCCATTAAATATTATGGACGTATATTTATCAAAAACTGTTTTTATGACCATAATGGTGTTTTACTATAATAAATTTAATAAATCATTATTAGTGAATGATATTAATGAAATTTATATTTGATCTAATTAATATATTTTTTCTAAAATTCATCCAATATGTTATATCCACATAAGTATATATTAAATCCTATTTTAAAATTAAATTGTTTTAGATTCATAAAAGAAATTTTTCGGCATTTTATTAAAAAAATTAATGTAAATATTTACACTTATAAAATTTTCATTTTTAAAAAGTAATCTTCATTTTTGAAATTTGGAAGAAAAAATTTACTATGTTTGATTTTTATAATGACTTTTCTATTATGATGAATTTTATGTAATGCTGAATAGTAATTGAAAACACAGATTTCATGAATATAATTTATTGTATTAAGTTATATTTCAAATTATTTTCATTTTAAAATTAGATAAATTAAACATCATCAAATGAAATTTAGGTAATTGGAATAAATTTCATATTTATATTGGGTATAAAATCATTTCAAACATTGGAACATTTCTCTTTGAAAACATGTCTTCTCCACCCATCTGTTGGATTAATTTTAAATAAAATTATTCCAATTATTTTATTTTAATTTGAAAAAATGGATTTCATATTAGAATTTTAATAATCTATAGTTTAATGTAAGAAAAAAATAGTTTTTTTCAAATTTTTTTAAAAGATGTTAAAATAATTTGCTGTGATTAAGGTAAAAATATGTTTACTTAGTGGTTAAATATTAATATTATGTATAGAAATGACCAATAAACTTGTTAGTGCCCATTTTATATCTATTATAAGAGAATTTTTCATACTTTGTTGAATTTAGATCAGTATTGGAGGCCCCATATCTATTCCATACATCACAATATTATTTTCCTTTTTGTATTTACAATAATTCCACTCCACTTCAATAATAAAATGGAACTCACTCTCCCCAGTTGATCACCCATTTATATCCTTTTGGATAATAAAAACCCTACACAAATAATCATTCAATATAAATCTTTATATTATAGAATCATCACCTTGGGAGGATATAAAATAATTTAATTCCTTTGGTGAAATAAAAATGAGTTACCCGAAGAAGAGGTAACATTATTCAGCAAGCACTTTTGATTTATTTCATTTTTAAATAGTTTAATTTAAAATATTACATGATTTTATAATTAACTTGGTATAATAAATATACTAATATAAGGTTATTTTAAGGGTTACACATACATATATACACACTTCAGTCAAATGGGTAACAAAATCACTGTTTCGGTGAACATTGAACTGCTGCCTCACGAGACGATGTCTTTCGTTTTTTACTTTACCACCATCTATGGTTGGGAATTATGATGAACATAATATTTTTATATAATATATATATGATTTATATGGTCTTCATACATTTTTAATTATCTTCTAAAACACTACTTTATTATTTTCATTTTTCGGGAATATGATAACATCATATGTGGACATGAGGACTACCGCCTCCTCAAAGCGATGTGATTCAATCACATTTTACTAAGAATGTATTATGGTTTGATTTGAAATATATATGATATTAAATAAAATATTTATAATATTCATGAAATAATTATATATATGAACATATTATATATCATTTACTTTTATCCATTTTAGACACTAGAAAATTGATAGCATTGTTTGTGAATGTGCCGAATATCGCCTCCATGAAGAGATGTGATTCTTCCATTTTCATTACTGCATCACAAGAATGTTATATATAAGTATATATAATTAAATAACGTGTTATTTTTTAAATAATGGTCATTATTTAATGATAAAAATTACTTAACTTATTTTGTTAATGATCATTGAAAAATGAAAATGTTACTCATTTGTATTAACATCCTATCGTCTTCATGATCATAACGTTGGTTCATTTTTCAAAGCCATATTTCCTGTATTATCTTAAAATTATTATTGACATTAAATTATGATCATTAATTAACTCTTATTGATCTTATAATGTAAAAATAATGACCCCAATGACCACAATCAACATATCAAATTCAATTTTGACCCCTAAACATAATATGAATAAAACATCGGATATAAATATTATTTATTAATTAAATGTATCTAAACTGTTTATAAGTGAAATAAATATTATAATATACTTTTAAAAGGTTATTAATAAGGAATATAATTAATATATTTTCATTATTTTGGAAGATAGAGGGAAATAAAAAACAATCAGACTCAAGGTAAGTGATTTCTTAACTCAATTTCCATTCATTGGGTTAAACTTCTATTCAATTGATTGTATTATTTCACATATAGGAATAAAAATTACCTATGATTGTTTTATATATTATTTAAAATAATATTATGTATATTTAAATATTTACACAAAATAATTTCATTGATTCTTCCTATCTCTAATGGTGAAATCTTTATAATGAATTATTATCTAACATTCTACATCTATAAAAATCATGTAAAATTCAAAACATACTTATTTTTTGTTGTTTATATAATAACATTATTATATATTATATCATTAAGACTTTTTTATTCAATTTATTTAATAGTTTAATTAATTGACAATTACATTTTGGGATTATGGTTCAAATGTTCCCCTAGTTAAAAGTGGAATTCTAGTCTTACTTTTATTTCTGTAAGACAAATAAAATATTCAGCACTTATTATTATTCTAACGGGTATATACTTACCATGAATGCTTTTTATGGTAGTTATTCTACGATTTTTTGGGTTTCACCTATCCATGATAGGATCTCTATTTCATGGGTTTCACAATTTCAATGTTAAAAAGTGGTATTGGATTTTCATCAAATTTTACCATCCTTGTAATGTTTATTATGTTAAACACCTATTTTATTTTATGAGGTGTATATACTACTATATTGTCATGTTATATAAATAATATTCCTATTCTAATGACATTTTACATTTCATTTAATGTAATTCCATTCCTGGGGATTTTGATTAATATTTTTCAATGTAGTAAGGGACCCTATGGAATGTTTATTGATCAATTTTGACATGAATGTAATTAGTGATATTTTTAATTTTATTTCAATTAATCATCAGAAACATATATTGTTTTTAATTACCCTCCACTAGTTATATTTTTTATTTATACCCAACACTTTATTTTTTTGATGGATTATGAATGTTTCAATCATATTTATGTAGAACCCATTTTATTCCAATAGGTTAATTATGTTATATAACCAATTTATTATCCATGGATTAACCATATTTTCAGGATATTATTATTAAATTATATTCCTTTACATGGGTTAACCATGTTTCAAAGAGATTTTTATTGAACCCACTTTATTTCAATAGGTTAGTCATGTTTCAAATATATTTTTATGAAACCAATTTTTTTACATGGGTTGATTTGTCATAATGTGATTTTTTTAGAACCTAATTAATTTCCATAGGTTAACCATGTTTCAAATATATTTTTTTAGAACCCATTTACTTTGGTTAGATAATCATTTTATTAAATCAATAATGGTTTTTTTATAATTATTAATGATGAAATTAATTCTCTATGTACATTATTCATTTTTTTCATACACATTATAAATGATGGGTGCAACCAAATTGTATCAGGGAATTCCATTACAAAATTACATGGGATTGCAAGATAGTGTTGGGAATTCATGTTGTATCTTAACATGGGGTAGTCCAAATAGATTCACAAAATCCTATTACATATTATCAAGGGGTTTCCTTGGTAACACCATGGAAACCTGTTACATCTTAACATGGGTTGATGAGACAGTGTACAATGAGATCATTATATCTCTAAAATTAATTTCGTAATAATAATATTTTAATTAGACCATATTTTTAATCCAATATAAAGGGTTTCTATGATTTTTTAAAGGGTTATATGATTGTGACTCAACATGTTACCCAAAAGAGTTTTAATTTCTTCCTATGTGTTTTTAATTTTTATAAAGGTTGATATAGATATCATTTTTCTCAGGATTATTGATTCTGATGTCTCATTCCATTTCAATTTTTTCATATTTGAGGATCCAATTATTGATGTGAATGATTTTCTTTATGATTCCCTCATGAAATTTTATTATGTTATCTTACTCTTATACTCTTATTATTCTCCTTGATGACATTCATTTATAAGTTCTTGAGTTTTCTCTTATAGATGTTTTAATCTCACCATTGTTATGTGTCCTTTCTTTTGGTTTTAAATAATTATGTTTTATGATTTTGTTATATAAAGGGTCTCACGAGGATAATTTTGATGACCTAGTTTGGTAAATAATTTGGGATAAAATGGAGAAATTTTATTTTGATGTGTTTGGAATTGTTTATGTACGTGTCTTTCCTAATTCACAAAAAAATGAAATTTTCCTCATTAAAGTAAGTAATAATGCTTATCTTCTCAATTTTCTATGTTTTGATGGTCAAAAATTTGTTCACAATTATCAGCATCAATGTCAAAATTGTAATGTTATGGATTTCCGAAATGGATCGATTATTGTGGGTTATGGGTTGTTATAGTTGGTATCAAATTATGGTTTAGATAACAATGGGGTTTAACATGTTTTCATATGAGGTTATCTTAGGAGTTATAGATTTTTTTTATAGGAATATAATAAAAATTCTAACCATAATTGTAAATTCATAAACACTATATTTTATGTTTTTCGGTATTAAAAAACATGGGGTTATCAATGAAATTGTTAGGGATTATTTATTTATGAATTATTTTTAAAACATAGGATTAATAATTATTCTTTTAGGAAAATTAATTTTCAATATTGAATGGAAAATATAAAAAAATTTATGCTTGGTGAAAACTCATCGCATCCGGTTAGGTGGTAGGACATAATCCCATGACTGAAGTATGACAAGAGTTTCACGTACTACCACTGGACTACATGTTTTCCTCATTAGAATGACTTT
The DNA here is from genome assembly GCA_963277665.1 of Viscum album. Lineage (NCBI taxonomy): Eukaryota > Viridiplantae > Streptophyta > Magnoliopsida > Santalales > Viscaceae > Viscum > Viscum album. Next base: position 742,182,678 of record OY728137.1, read on the forward strand.
TTTAACATGTTCAGGTTTATTTATTTCTAAAACATGTGGAATTTTATTTTGGGAATATTTTTTATTTATCATCAAAAATTATATTATCATATCATTCAAATGATTAGGTTTCAATATAATTGGTAAATGATTGAATAATTTTTTAAGGATACTTATTTATGGAATTATTTAGCTTAATCATTGTGAACTAAAATTTAATTTAAATTAATATTGTATTGTATGATGGTATTTTTATTTTATGAATTATTTTATCATGTTATAACAATTTTGGATTTTGTTATGTCTAATGATAGGAGGAATTGGTTTGATATCACTTTTATGATTATTTAGTCTTTAAATAGTTATTTTAATTCCTCAAGAATAATAAAATACATTTCCAATAGTCTTCATTTGATTAAAATATTGCATTTAAGTAAAACTTGATTGAATGTGATATTATACTCACCATTTAAGTTTTTTTTCTTCACCTCTTGGTATTGATCATAAGAGAATTCTTTAACTCTTAGACAATGATCTTGATATAAAATATATTTTTTTAGTTTCAAATATTATGATGAAGTAATATGATTTTTGACAATCATATATTTACGTTTCTAATGCTCCTATCTTTCAACGGATCATTAATTTTTTTTTATCAATGACATAAATCACTCTCAATTTATAATCACACGTTTTCCCGTTCTCTCTTTAGGTGGAATCCTTGTTATGTGTAACATTGGATGAAACTTATAGATCCCACATTTCCTTTTTAATATGACATTTTATTAACCCTTTTTATGATTGGTTTTCAAAAATGTAATCCCATAAAATTTAATCCCCTAATTACCAAAGATATATTTTGATGGGGAATGCCATTTTAATGGGCGTTATGATGTAACATCCTGAGATTTAATGAAATGTATTCTTTGAGGTTAATTTATGTAATTTAATAGATTTTTTTACAAAAGCAATATATTTTATCTTAAATTAGACACAACAATATGTTTATATTTCTTATCACACTAAATTGACTTCATTTTGATGACATATGTTACACACAAACTAGAGTCTTAAAAGAAATCAATTAACTTTAATATTATTTTGATAGTTGTCAACTTGTAGTTTTAATGATGAGAGTGAATAACGGTAAATAAATTTTGAAATAATTGTTAAAATATGTGTACAAAATTAATTCATTTGTTTCTAATTATTTACAAATGAAAATAATAATTAATTGAATATAAAGGATGTGTATTTATGAAAACCTATTATTATGACCCGAATGAAATTTTATCTTAATAAATTAATTTAATCCCTATTAATAAAATATATTTACTAATTTTTATGATATAAATATAATCAATTAATTTTTAAATTCATCCCATTATATTGATATGATTAAGATTATAAGAAATCCAAATTTAAACATAAAAAGATTTATATATTTGAAATGAATGTTTTTAAACTTTTAATAAAAGAATTGTTTAAAAATAAATTTAGAAACCTTAATTATTTGTATTTATAAAAATAAAATTTATTTTTGTAATATGAATACATAAATTTAGTTCTGGTGGATTTTTTTTACATTCTAGGAGTATTTATATTTTGATGAATAGTAAAAAATATTAAATTTTAATTGAAAATTAGATTTCATATATATAATTTAAACAATGAAGTTATATTTTAAATTGGTTGTAAATTATATTTATTTCTTTTTTATGTCAATAAATCTATGTTATTTGTAAGGACACAATTTCACATTTAACGTTGATATAAAATAATTTCAATATATTTAACATTTCTCATTACAAATCTGTTGTCTCATCATGTCTACAGGATTAATATTAAATTATCTACTGGTAAATATATTATTGAAATTTGAAAAAATTGGTTTCAAATATTTAATAATAATAATTTATAATTTATTGTAAGGTAATTTTTTTTGGAAAAACATAAGTGAAAGCAACATACATTAATTACAATGGTTGAGGTAAAAATGTGTTTACTTAGTTTTTAAGCATTAATTTTATATCATAAAATAGCCTTAAAAAGTAAAAACCCCAATGTATGGGAATTATTAAACCATAACACATCTAGGTAATAATTTGGATCACTATTTTAGGAACATTATGTAATGGATAACTCCCTAAAGTCTTGACCTTTAGTATTTATGAGAATTCCACTTCCCCTATAATATAAAAAAGCACTCACTATCCAAACATATTCACACCTATAAAACCATGAAATCATCTAAACCCATACAAATGAAACTTATAATATCCATCCTCTCATTTTTAAAATCATAACTTCGGATCAATGAAAACAAATGAACTTATTTGGGGCATACCAAAACGAGTTACCTGAATAAGATATAACATTCTTCGATGAGAACTTTTGTTTTATTTCATTATTCAACACATTAATACATCTTATTAAATGATTATATAATATAACCAGAATCTAAAATATACTAGGACGGTTTTTATGTTTTATAGCAACACCAACACACACATCAATTAAATTGTTTACAAAACATTTATTCATGTGTACGGTGAACTAAACCTCATGAGATGATGTCATTTGTTTTTTCCAATACCACTTCTTAGGGTTGGGATTTATGATTTAAACAAACACATATAATATATATATATATATATATGATATTTATAATCTATTTATAGTTATGTAAATATTATATATCACAAACCATCAAGGATTATATTTTTAGGGAATATGAAAACATTTTCTGTGGACTTGTGGACTATAGCCTCCTCAAAGATATGTGATACGGACACACTATACATGAAATGTATTGAAGTTGTATATAAAAAATATATGAAATAAATTAAATCCATATAATATTAATGAAATAATTATATATCTATAAATATGAAATATCATTTTCTTCTTTCCATTTCACACACATAAAAATTGATAATGTCAATAGTGGACATGTGGACTACATCCTCCTCAAAGCGATGTGATTCTTCCTTTTTCATCAACACATCTAAATATGATATATATATATATATATAATTATGTAATATGATATTTATGATATAATGTAAATTAAATAAAGATTAATTTTACAAACCCTCATTTCATAGTGATCATTGTAAAATGGGAATAATACTTATGCATACGTACGGCCCGCCATCTCCATGATTTTAACCATGGATATTTTTTAATATCCATCATTACTGTATGATTTTAAAACTATCATTGACATAGAATATAGATAAAAATTTCATGGTTATTATCCTAATGATTTTTAAATAATAACCTCATTAACCATAGGCAAACCAACAAAGTCTATCTTGACACATAACATGAATATGGTCTTGACATCATATTAAAACATTATTGATTAGTTAATTCAATATAATTTTCTCAAAAGTTTAATAAATGTAATAATATATATGTAAGATTATAATAAAAGGTTAAATAATATATATATGTTGATTTTTCAGAATGTTAGTGGACAAGCATGGAGAATCTGAGTCAATGTGGGGGATTTATTAATTCAATTTCGATTCACTAGTTTAAAATTATATTTCATTGATTATGTTATGTCATAAATATTGGTGAAAATGAAATATTTTTTTATACTATATTTATATATATATAATTTTTAATTTAAACTTCTCACAATAAATTACTTCATTGATTTATCCTCAGTCTAATGATACGATCTTTGTAAGGTATTTTTTTATTAATTTTTACATCTATGAGATAAATTTATTAATCACCACTTAATTATTTTTTGCGGTGTATATAATTCCATTTTGATAAATTATATCATGAATAAATATATTTTAATTTTATTTAAATGTTTTATTCTATGATTAATACTTATAGGGATTCTAATTAAGATGTTACCAGAGTTATAAGGGGAATTCTTCTCTAACATTTATTAGTATGAGACTTATTACATATTCCCCAATTATATCTATATTTTTGTGTATATATTTTCCAATAATGTATTTGATAATTCAGTTACTTGAATTTTTTGCATCATACTCAATCATTTTGGTATCTCCCTTTCACGAGGATCGCAGTTTCAATTTTACTAAAGTCCTAATAGATTTTTTTTTCATAATTTTCTTTCCATGAAGTGTTTGTTATGTTAAAACCCTATTTTATTCTTTGAGGTTTATTTAAAACTATTTGGAAATGAGATATAATGAATCTTATTATTATCAGGATATTATTGTTTTGATTTAATTTTATTCCATTCATGTGGATTGTAATTGAAATGTAATTCATTTGGTATGGGGTGCTTCAGAATGATTAAAATTTATTTTCTTCATGAATGTTTTTAATTATCTATTTATTGATATTTCCATTTATCAATGACATAAAACCATTATGTTACAAATCCGACACAAGGGTTATATTTTATTTATAACATCCTCATTATTTTTTTGGATGGATTTTTATTGTTTTAATAAAATCTTAAAAAAACCCCATTTTCCTTCCAGGGGATAATCACGTAAAAAAACATGTTTTCCTTTAGTGGGTTAACCATTTTTCAAATATATTCTTATTTGACCCCTAATTTTTTCATGCATTAATAGTGTTTCGACGAGATTCCCTTTAAACTAAATTATTTTCTATCGTTTAATCATTTTTAAAAGATATTTTATTGACCCCAATTTCATTAATGTGGGTTGATTACGTCAAATAGTAATTATTATGGAAATCCAGTAATTTTCATAGGTTAAATATGATTCAAGGATATTGGTGTGAAAACCATTTCAATTCCATGGGATATACATTTTATGAAAAAATAATGGGGATTTTCAATGATTTATGGTGAAATTAACTCCATATGAGATTTATTTGTTATTCAGTTATTAGAAATTATAAATGATGATTGCACCCAATTAGAACCAGAGAATCCTATTATAGATTGTTCAGGGGTGGCCCAGAAACCACTAAGAAATCCCATTTTAGACTAAAATGGGGTGTCCTAGATAGAAATTGAAAAGCTGGTTATAGTTTAACATGGGGTGGCCTCGATATCATCAATAATACTCATTAAATCATAGCATGTTGTGGGCCAGATTGAAATGAATTAATATGTTATCGCTCTAAAATGTATAATGTAATGATAATTTTTTAATTTGGGAATATGAATATTATAATTGGAAGGTTTTTTATTGGGTTTAGAAATATTCATATGAATATTGTGCTCCAAGTCATTAAAAAGAGTTTTAATTTCTTGTTATGTTTTTATAAGGTTTCTCATAATTAGGATTGATGTCACATGGATCATGAATATAAATTTAGATTTATATTTCCTTTTCCATGTATTAATATTTTATTCTATACGTATTTATGTGTATTATTTCCTTTATTATTCTCTAATTAAATTTCATTATGTCATCGTACTATTGTTCTTTTATTATTCTCGTTGATTACATTCATTTGTTAATTATTATGTTTTATCTTACTGAGCATTTGAGCTCTCCCTTAATTTGTTTCCATTTTCCCATGATTTAAATAATTATGTTGAATTATTTATCTCTATAAAGGGTTTCATAAATATGGGGTCGATGACCTATTTTGAAATACGACAAGCATGGTTAAATTCATGAAATGTTATTTTGATGGATTTTGAATTTTTTATGTATGTTTTCATTAATCTTTTAAAACAATAAACGTAAAAAGTAATCTATAATGTAATTGATCCATTTTTTACATTTTTTGTTTTATTTTTTTTATAGAAAAAAATTTGGTCACAATTATCGACTACAATGTCAGAAATGTAATCTAATGGATTTCTTCATAAAATCTTGTAGAGTCATTTCTCAGATGTTATATTTATATTATATCAAAAATAGTTCTAGAAGAGTATTCAATATTTCTTAAATATTAAGTAATATATTCTCATGTATGTGAAATATTTATATTGATTTTTGTTATGGGGCATATTAATCAAACATATGTATATATTCTATATCTTATGATTCGATTGGGATATATTTAAAATATTTCTATGTAAGTATTCTATGATATATTATATTTTAATTGGGTGTGATATTTTCATAATAAATAATATTTTATAAGTACACCAGGTGTAATTCTTTTTTTAAGCTATCATCTATAAAGAAATAATTGCAATATATATTGTGAGTTCCAAATCAAATATATTTATATTATTAATAATTAAAAAAGATTAAACTTTGTATTTTATAAAAATTCATTACAAAAAAATATATATTAAATACTGCCATAGAATCATATGGAATTTTAGAAATTATTATTATATTAATTTTTTGTTCATTTTATAAAAATATAATTATAAAAAAATAGCAATTTAATTGAAAAGGTAGATATGGTCAAATAGAACTCCTCATATCAAAAACTCTCTCTAAAACATTTTTTAACTTTTCATATAGAAGGAAAATATTATTATGGATATCATTGGATGATATATTGAAATTAAATTGAATTAATATGTCCATTATATTACAATTTGATGCCTGAGATTTATGGCTGATACAATTCGATTATTTTAAAGAATTAATGTGATGGAGTCCTAGACAATTGAGGATGAGGCAAAAATACTCATCATTTTTATTTGTTATTTTCAAAGACCACTACTTGTAGAAAATATTGAATAATATTTATTTTTATTATTATAGGTTGAAATATTAATTTACTTAAAACTCTTCAATAATTAATCAGTGCAAATTTTCAATGAATTCATGAATAACATCCCATAAGAGGTACTTTGAAGTTATAAATGTGAAAACTCTAACGATGTTTTTAAAATCACATTACATGAGATTCCAAAGGTCTCACATATATCATATTTGGACACATTATCAATATAAATCTATATATTTACACCATTTTCACTAACTATACTTTCAAATTAATAAAATAAATCTGATTCCTACATATAGAAAAACACAACTGTTAGGTGTGTGGATAGATATTATCCCCAAACAATGTGTTAAAAAATCAAAATATATTGTAGAGTAAATGGAATAATGTTTCTATATTAATAAATAAATTCATTGATGTTAAAATCATTTTAAATAACAATTCTCCCATAATTTATTCTTATAGATTAATTTCCACCCAGATACAGAAGGTTCAGTAAAAAATATTTTTAATAAATTGAGACCATATGTGTCCCTCGTGAATATTTATATCAATCTTTGGTTGTATTATTTATAATATATATTTTTTGGAATATATGTATTTTATATGTCATTAGGTTATATAATTATACAATCTAATAATTATTATCATTATTAGTTTTTGATTTATCAACATAATAACCAGGTACAACATTTCATTCTTTGTCTCTATATCCAATAATTTATTTTTCTAACATCACAACCCCAACCCATTAGCATTGGAATGATTACAATGACACTATAAATTGGTGTTTCCATAATAAACAAAATAATGAAATAAATACCAAGGATTTAAAATATCATTGGGGAGGATTTACTGTCACACAAAACACTGTATGCAATAGATAACCAACAACAATATAATAAATAAAATAATTTATGATAAAAATACGACACAATAAAATTGAATAGGAGTAGAGAATAAATTTCGTCCCATCGTCTATCACTACGCCACATAATTCTTAAAAGAAAAAAAAATACTCCATAATTTATTAGTGTAGAACCCTAACATACTCCTCTACATGTCCATCTCTATGCTCCACCACCCAATGAACTCAACTACATCATCATGAAAATTTACTATAAAAGAAACAAAGCATCCCCTTAATAGCTATACAAACCCATATATTTAATACATAGATATTACATCACATAGAAGGATGTTAATTAAATTACAAGTACACATGTATGAGTATCATAAAGGTATAGTGGCTTTAGAAATATAGAAATAGTACAATATTTTTTATAATATTTCTATATTGTCAAAGAAATAGTTCACCGTAACTAGGTACATCCATAAATATATCACATGTAATAGCTATTATCAAAATATTGGTAAACAATATATAATAATGGTGAGGTTAAGTTAAATGTATGGGAAAATATGGTAAATACATTAACATAACATGAGTATATAGGTATTATAACCTGAGAATAATTTATGGAAAACATTACATTAAAATCAAAGATCAAAATCTTGAGACATGTAATAATGATTGGATGTTTATAAGACATTAATAATAAGGAAATCACAATTAATTATGTATTATATAATAAAATTAAAATTATATATGAAATTGTGGAATATATATAATCATTAAAAATATTTCATTCTTAGTTAAGGATCAGTGACAATGATACCATAATTTTATGGTTTCACTCCCTAAACAATTATAGTAGTCATTATTCCTTCCCCAGACTATAATGGAATAAGATTACCATTACCATGATAGTTTCACTAAACATCCCAAGTCCTATTTATCTCATTAGATATAAATCTTGACCCAATGAATTGGAGGGAGATATAGGTCCCACCCATGACATAATTTATATCATACCAATGTGTGTTACAAGATCCTAAAAGATTAATTATATCAAAATACATGAAAAGAAATTGTTTTTACATTAATTTCATCGTAGCATAACCAATGTAAAATTAACCGGTTTCATAATCATTTCTTTATTTCATCACATCATAACCCATGGAAAAGGAAGTGTATTTCATTTTAATTTTATCATGGTATAACCCATGGAATAGACCCATGTTTCCTAAGGTTATTTTCATCCAAAACATGAAACACATATGGAATAAATAAATAGGGTATAATTTTATCATATTCACATGTAAACTTTAAGTAATATCTTAGGATGTCGTCTTTTATTGAAAATGATTTTGAAATATCACTAAGAGAATTTTTATAGGGATAAAAGATTTTTCCATATTGAAAATCTATTTAACAAAATAACGAATTTTATAGACAATTTTATCTAAAAATAACCTTTGAAATGTATAATGGAATCTATAATGAACCTTTATAATATTTATTTTGGAAAATAACCTTTTCCAATTGAATGAAAATATTTTACAATTACTTGTTAACATAAAATAGTTAATTTTTTAGTTGAAAATAGAATTTGACACATATAATGGAGGCTTTAAAAACATAATTTTTTATTATGGTGGTATATTCTCTTCAAATATATAAGTTAAAATAAGTACATTTTACCTATTTATAGTAAAATAAAAATTGGACTTGTTTGAAAACTGGCATCAATATTCCATTTAAAAAATGTAAAAATAAAATATGCGTAAAAAAGACATTAAAAATATGTTGAATAATAAAATTTTCTTTAAATAATTTTTTAAAACATGGGCATGGATGAAAAACATTTTTTTACCAAAGTGAGAAATAAATTTTATTTACAAAGAAAATTTATTTTTGAATAATGAGTATAGAAAGAGACAAAAATTATGTAAAAACATATTTTCACATGACATAAAAATATGAGAGGAAACATTTCAATTTTTTTATAGTAAGATCATATGATTTAATAATAATAATTATAGATTTAAAAAATTCTAATAAACAATGAAAATGTGACAAGAAAAACTCTTACCAAATTCGTAACATTGAATCATAAGGCCCCAGAAATAATAAAATTAAATGATTATAAAAATATAAGGAGACTAAAAAATTTACGATATTTCATGTGAAAGGGGATATATACACCAATCATTAAATAAGATAGACATATAACATCATCTATATCCCATTGAAGATAAATTGAAAAAATCCATTAATGTTTTGGTAACTTTTAATACATAAATCCTTTAAAAGTGTAATCAACAAATGGATATGTGAATCCACGTCATTTTCTGGATAATTATAATAAAATAAATTAATGAAAATTATATACAACACATAAAATAAAAACATGGAGAATTTGGAATGTGCCTCAGAGATAATAAATATGTGTTATAAATCCCTTACCATAAGTCTCAACTCCCATAATACATGTTTGATACACCTGTATAATAATTATGTTATTATTTTACATCTATTTATAAACCATATTTCAATATATCATACCATATATAATTTACTTATGATCTTTTATAACCATTTTATTAAAAATTCTTCATTAATGTCATGTTTTTGACATTAATATCTTTTTTTCATGTATGTTTTAATTTTATATCTTCAGTCTGATTACATTGATCATGGATCCATAATATCAAATAATTTTGACCATTATTTTAATAACATATATATTCAGTATATTTTATTTATATTAGTCTATATAAGTTAGTGATAGAAATTGAAAGACATCATTTATTAAGACATAGGATGTACGTACACATCAATGGTGTTTCCATTTCCTTGACCGATGAAATGATTAAAAAGTTAAAAATATGTTTCCTTTAATTAATAATTTTATTTAATATATATCACATAGATTCATTAAATTTACCATAACTAAATTATATTCAAAGTGTTATAGAAGACAAATAATATCTCTTCGAGAGGCAGTAGTCTGTCGTACACAAGAACGATGATATCATATTCCCAAAAAAATAGATATTCAAAGGCTATATAATTTATTATAATTATATGATTATAATAATTATAAAATTATAATATATATTATTTTAATATATCTTCATAACAATCTATGTCAAGAAAATTGAGAAAACACAACACATTAGTTTGTGACGCGGTAGTCCATCGTACAAACAAAGGTTGTTATTATTTTCCAATGGGTATAAACGTAAGAAGTTAGATGTTGAATAATAATTATAGAGGTATAATAAATTCTTAATTTTTACATATATATATATATATATTAATTATATCCATCATTATAACCCTCTGTCATAGATGGTGATGGAAAACACATAACCACTATTCTTTAGGCATTGGTCTATCGTACACATGATCAATGGTTTTATTTCCCATTTTATGGGGTTAGAGATGGATATCATTTATTAAATTAAAATAATAACATATAATTATATTTTATATAAAATTTTTATTATATTTTCAAATATTAATTATATTTTTGGTGGTGTAAGAAGAAATAATACAAAAAATTGTTTACGAATTCTTATTCATCTTCGGAGAACCTCATTAGGTTTTTAGAAATATAATTATTAGAAGGATTTAATAATCAAAATACAAAATCTAGTAATATTATTCTGAAATAATTAATATATTTGGGATGGTATTAGAAAAAATAATTTTGAATATGTGAAGAGGAGATCAGAGCATGTGGCATTCTTTAAGTGGGGGAGAGGACAAACATGTAATGTTTGAAATGAAAATGGTGTACCACTATATTTTACATTTTTAAAAGGTTAAAAAATTAACCATTATAAACCCTATATATGTGATAATATCTATATATGTATATATAATGGATTTTGGGCATGTTGCATGGTTAATTTATCTATTAGAATATAAGTTTAACCCCCAATAAACCTATTTTATCATTAACTACTAGAATTAATTGTTTAATATTTATAATATTAATTATATAAGAAGTCATGTTCTAATTACTATATTATTTAAATTATAATTATTTCAAACAATATAATCAATTTTTCTATCTTCCATTAATGGTAGTGTAAAAATTTATGTTAATATAATCCTACATTGTATATGAAAAATGAGTTTTCCAATGAGGAATGTTTCAAAGATTATGTGTTTTTATATCCAAATTGAATAAGAAATTTATTTTAATGAGAAAAAATAAATTAATAGATATATTAATGAGTGAATGTTTCCTTAAAACCATTACAAACAAATTATTTACCAAATTCATTTAAAGATATTCCAATTCTTAATAAAACTATTATTTTTTCTATTCATTGAGAAATATATCTTCCTAAAAAATTCTAAATAATTAACCATAATATTGATTTAGATTACAATAAAAAAATTCGTTTTTTAAAATAAATATTTAAAAAATGGGAAAATATATTTTAAAATATTTGCACAGAATGTGAAAAAAAATTAATTTTTAGAAAATATATATTTTTAGCATAAAATTGAAGTTATTTATATCTCACATATAGAAAACACATAAGATGAATTTTAAAATTTTTATAGAATGGAAAAAATATAAATTTAACTAAAATCATTCACCCGATGTGATTTAATTAATTTAATGAGCTAAAATACGTTTCTGTGTAGAAAAATAATTTTTCTGAAATATTTCCTTTATTTTCCAATGGTTATTATTTTAATATCAAAATAATTGGTCACCAATGGATTAATTATATATAAATTATTAAACCATATATATTCATAAATTATTAAATCATATCTATTACCTCAAATCCAATGGCTAGTTGTTAAATTTAGTATAACATAATAATTTTATAATATTATGTCACATTTAGTTTAAACATGATGTTTCCAATAACATAATTTAAACATAGTGATAAATGTAACAGAATATAAATATAGTGTGTTATTAAAATGATTTAATACTCAGTTTTTATTATTATATAGAAAATCTAGAAAAATTTATTTTAAAATAGTACTGGAAAAATTCTCTGGGTGTCACATTTGACCCCCCTTAAAAAGAAGTTCCCCCTAAAAATTCATTACTTTGGTATCGAAAATTGAGGACCCTTATACCTCATTATATATTTAGTTTACCACATTTAATCTTAAATTTGGTTGTTTTACTACAAAACATTTACTAGTTTAGTGGTCCAGTGTCATATAACATTATTAATTCGGTCTATAATCACCATGAGTTTTTCCTAATATGAAATATATTTCCTTAGTGTTATGACCATTTAGTTCACTACATGTAGAGTGTCACGTATCTACTTCCTTAAAAAAGATACCTGAAACACATCATTTAATTAATATAAATTTTTTGTAAGTTCCAACTTATTGGATACAATCCTAATAAGATCACAAATTTCAAAAGGAATGATATACCTAGAGCTCAGGTTCCCTATAACACCCTAAAGTATTGTGAAATATTTTTTTAAAAATAAATTTAACCATTTTATATTATTAATTATATGGAAAATAATTTTTATCATGCATTATACAAAAAAAATAGTTTATGTTGTGTTACATATAACACAATGACTATATTTCATTATACACAACACTTATTTTATATTATGTGATACGAAACATCAATTTTTAACAAATTGAAAAAACATTTGTTATTATTATTATTAAAATATAAATTAGGATTAACTAGAAATTAAATTAGATTCATAAAAAGGAATAATTAAATTTTATATTTTTATTCTATTTTTTATTTAAATATATAATATTGATAAAAAATATGTAATTTTTTAATTATGTCATTATATCATTCACTACTAATATTTTCTCAGAAACTGTTATATTTTTTAATAATCAAAACTAATAATAAAACTAATTTTCTAAACTATTAGAGAATTAATTTAATAAAAAAATTATTTTGGAAATATTTATATCATAATCAACATTGGTTAATTCTATGAAATTTTTTTTTTTCAAAAATAATTTTTGAATGAACTGTGAAAAATACATAATTTTTATTGAATACTTCTTTGTAATATCAATGATTTATAAATTTATATTATATTTTAAAATTATTTAATGTCAAATAATATAAAATATATATATATATTCATCTAAATTAGTTCATTGGAATAATTATTATATTGGAATTTGATATAAAAACTATGTAAACTTTTCATTAATTTTCCTTTGTATATCAGCTTTCTCGTATCCTTTGAGATGTCAATTTTAAATTAAATTTTACCATAATTGTGGATATAATTTTGAAAAGTTGATTCAATATTTTTAATGATAATAATTTTTGTAATCTAATAGGTAATAATTTATTTTTTAACATAACTATTAATGAAGGAACCCAAAAAATTAATTTTGTCATTAAGGTCAAAACTTGGTTTTGTGTGTCACATGCACTTGTGTTAAAATTAACAATCCAAACACATAGGTTTAAAAAAATTATGTTCTATATTTATAATCATTATATTTATATTAATTACTAATTCTGTTTATATTTTATTTTTACAGGGTAAATTACCTACCTTTAAAAAAACTAGTTACCGTGGTGAAAATTAAAATGGTAAAAGTGAGTAAAATATAATGGTTAAGGAATGAAATTTTTAAAACATTTTTTATATTTTTTAGGTTTTTATTGACCATATCATACCTATACCTATTAATTTTTCAATTTTGGATCTAAATAAGGTGATGGTCACCTCCAATTATTGAATTATGTTTTGTATTTACAAAACTTCCACTCCTCCTAAAGAATTAATGGACACACCCTCTTATATGACTTCACACATTAAAAACATTATGTATTAGAAAATACTGACCCGAATCACTTCAAAAAAAACCTAATAACCTTCTATAATAATTATTTTGGAAATAAACCAATCATTGGATGGAGTTTTTTAAAACCTAACGATGTGAATCGTAGAAGTGGTAACATTATTCAATTATCATTTTTATTTTATTTTTCGTCTAACTCCTTGAATTATAGTTAAACCATTGATATAAAATAAAATAAATATTTTTAAAACATTTAGATTTTTTTAATTCTATCTTCATTCTTACAACTATCTCCCCTTTATTATAATGCTTTAGGAAATCATTATTCTTCTATCAGCATGACTAGTGCATCACAAACTAATGTCATTAGTTTTTCTATTACCAAATTTAATGGTTGGGAATAATTATGGATAATTAAGTATATGAAATTTATAACATTATTATAACTATTGATTCATTATATAATATATAATATTTTACATTCAATTCTATAGGGGATACGATAATTTTGTTTGTGTGTATGGAGAACTACTTCCTTACGAAGTGATCTGATTCTTTTTTCACTAACACTTTACAAAGAAGATAATATGAAAACATTTATGTGATATTAATGTAATATTATTGATATTAATGAAATGTTTATGATTCTCAAAATATAATATATCATTTTATTCCTTACATTTTTACTCGTTGAATGATGATAACATTGTTTATGTACATTTGGATTACCGTTATTACGATGTGATGTGACTCTCTTTTCATTATCACACCACTTGAATTATATATATAAGTTTGTTTTAATAAATAATATTTTAGTTGTAATATTATGATAATTATGGAATGATAATATATCACTTACCTGATTTCTGTAATGATGGTTGAAAAATCAAAACATTACTCGTGTGTATATATAACATACTATCTCAATGATGATAACATAGTTCATTTATAAAATAGATCATTCCTGATTGGTAATAAATGTATAATTGATTTGTAAATACTATAATTATTTCATTATTATAATTATTTATATTATTCAACCACGATCAGTTCAATAGGGCCAAAAAAATCAATATATATATATAAAACAATGGTGTTATTACCCAATATGTGACATTAACACAAAGTATTTAATAAATGGGTAATAAATATACATAAGTAAATATTATATGGAATTATATATATAATTATGGTTATTTATTATATATATAATTAATATATATTTATTATACTAGAGTATTGAATCTGAAAAAGGTTTTTCAAGACAAAAGGTAAGGGATTTCCCTCTCATAATATATTTTTGTGAGAAACATGCCATATTCACCATGTATTTAGATTATGTGGTGTATATAAATCCCCTGAATATATTTTATGAAACTTATAACTGTTATATGTATTTAAATATCCTTTTACGGATCTATCCTTCATGGGGTTTATTGTTTCATTGTTACCAAAGCGATAAGGTATTTTTGTCTCACTTTTTCTTCTTTGAGACATATAATTACATTATGTACCAATATTCTTTTACAATGTGTACATACAACCGAATAGACATGAAGTATCATGAATTTATATATCCTCATTATATTTTATGTTTAATTTTATTATACTCCATCATGGGTATTTTGTTTCAGAGCTACCGAGTGGTAATTCTTTTATGTAACGGTCTCATCCATTATCAAGGTTATTCATAGATTTGTTTCTGACGACCACATATCATGATATATCTCTTAAAAAACTAAATTATTTTATTAATCTATGTTTATTTAATTAAAATAAATTTTTTCCTGCAAAATTAATCTATTCTAACACTCAATGATCTAGAAAATAAATTTAGGAAAAACCCCCTCATCAGTGGAAAACTATTTTTTCTTCAAAAAAATATTTTCTAAAAATGACATGAATTTTTTTTTTGATTTTTTAAATTATTTATTATATAAATTTTGTACTCTTTTTTACATTAAAAAATGTTTCGGAAGGAATATTGTTTGAATTTTTCAAAAACAATGTTCTGGATGTTACTAAAAATGTGAAAAAACCCCTATTTATTACATTAATGAATTCAATTGTATTTCATGTTTTCAATACCACGTAAATATTTCATTATTCCTATAAAATAGTTGAATTTCCTTTTAAATGAATATAAATTACATAATATTTTAGAAATTTTAATACTTTAACTAATTTATTTCCATGTTATAAAAAATGATAAGATTTTAAAATGTGGGTTTTCAAATGGGAAAGGATATTTTCATATTAATATATTTTATATATTTTTAAATACTAAATTATATGTTTTCAGGGTATACTCGAAGTATCATATATCAAAAAATTCATATGAAATTTTAGTCTTTAAAAGTTATTTTCAAAGAAATATAATTTTCACCAAAAAATTATTAAAATGATCTTTCAAAATCATTTTTTATCTAAGATGACATCCATTACTGTTACCTATTCATTAATAGAGATATGATTTTGGGATAGCATTTTTATTATTTCTCATAATTTTTTATGTTTATGATGATAATATTTTTATGAAACCCACTTATCTTTCCTGGGTTATACCCGGAAAAAATTCTAATCAAACCCACTTATTCTTCAAAGGTTTATTATTTTACAAAATAAAGAAATAAATATAAAAACCCCATTCCCATCAATATTTTATGTTTTAATAAAATTTTTATGCAACTCATTTTTTCAAGGTTTATGATATGATTATTTTTTTATGATCCTATGTCACACATTTGAATCATTTTTATTATATAACAGTGGTTATGTTATAAATTAGGAAAACGTCTAGTGTATTACAAAGTTGGGAGAGACTGTTATCTCCTCTTAATGTAACAGTTAAATATTTGTATCTAATGATATTGATATGTCTTGAAATTAGAGACAACTCAGTTGAATAATGGGATTTTTCCACTTCGATGGTCTTGGTAGTGAACATTACCTACAATGATTATTTTCCAGGTAAACTCATTCTACTATGAGGAAAGGGATGTTGTTGGGGATAGTGGTGTGTCCCACTCAATAGGTGTAGCCACCCATATAGTTCCCCTAATGTGTTTTATAACTTACTCTTGACTACTCATGATTTTTTATATGCTTATCTATATGCCACAACTCTATGTCTCATGAAAATTTGATTCTCATATAAATATTGTTGTTTAATATCCTTGTGAATCATGTCTAAAAAAATAAAATATTTATGTCATGAATCAATATTTTGATCTTGGATATCCATGGTATGGTTTTCATATGTTAGTCTAAGATCCTCATGTCCATATGCTCACATTATGTTTATGTATTTCCTTTTATTTCCTTTAGTGAGAATATGAGCTCACCCTTTCTTATGTTTCTTTTCCCAAGATTTTCAAGAATGGTTTTATGTCAGGTATGTCAATGAGTAGTATTAAATCAAAACATCATTAATTGAGACAATTAATATCTTTCAACATTTAATGATACTGTATACCTTTTCTTTAAATAAAATAATCTATTATGGTGCTCAGACATGTTTTGTGTAGTCTAATTAATTTTCATCAAAAAAGTTGTAATATTTGTATTTGAAAAAAAATGGATGGTTAAAGGTGGAGTCATAGGAATAATTTAGTTAATTATTAAAAACCATGATGAGAAGCATTAATGATATCCCTATGGATATATCTATGAATTTTTTATGGATATATCCAATCCCGTGTTTATGGATGAGTCAAAGTATTGAACAATCTCCTAGAATTTTTGTAAAGGATAGAGTGTGTAGTTTCCATGAAATTACATCCTTGTATAGATTATAAAGTAGGATGTGGGTATAGAATAGAGGATCCTATGGTTAATAACTCTAAAATTGGTTGATTTAGATTGACTCAATTGTCACCTAGTGGATGAAAATTGTCCTTACTACACACCTATTTCTTCACTCTCGTGGGATGTTTTTTGTAAATTTAAAAATTCTATATAAACCATCATTAAGGATTTAAATATATGATGGTTATAAATGACCTATTATAAACCTAGGGATACATATATTATAAATGATTCTGTATTTAGACACCCTGTTAGTTTTTTTCAGAATTTTTATATTTCCCATTATGTTTACTGCCACTTACACTATTATTTTTTGTTTTAGTCATTGAAGGGAACTAGTAGGAATTGGGTTAACATTTAATTTGATAGATATTTTTTTAACAAGAAGAAAAATCGGATGATAAGTAGACCAAAGGATATTGTGAAAATTCCTTATTAGTTATCATGATATATGATTAAGAATCTGACACTTAACTAACGTTCGGACTCTATAAAGCATAGATGGATAGAGTTTAATGAGATTTTAGGAAATGAAAACCAAATATTAAAAATAATTCAGATTCCAATATGTTGATAATGTAGAGAGAATAAATAAATGGATTGTCTCAGAGGTATGGGAATATGTTTATAGTGAGATAAATAACGACACATATCAAGTCATTTTGGGGGAAAATGTAATGTTTGTTTAACTCAATGGATGAGAATAATGTTCTCCATATGATATCATCAATAGTTGAACCTTCAAAATGTAAAATTTATGGGAATTTGGACAATAAATTTCTTAAGGGGAAATCTCATGATGAGAATCAATAATATTATATTTGTAATGGTTTTTTTGTTGATGATGAAGTGGAAATCAATGATATATGTAATAACGTAGGTATTAAATAATAAGATGAAAAAACATAATTTATGGTTTTAGTGGGAAGTGCGATGATTTAATAGTTTTTTATTGTAATTAAAAAATTATGTTATATGAATTGTGAAATATTTAAGAATTATTTAGTATAATTTTATCATTATGGATTTTAATGAATATATTTAATGATATTGATGACCTAGAAATGTGATTCAATGGAATTTATATATTTTATATAATACAAAATATTAAGGGAGGGTAACCTTTAATATGTATCTAATGCTCGGAAAATGGATTTTAGTTTGTAGAACAAGATGACTGATATGAACAAAGTAAACTAGATAGTATTAATGTCCTCTGAACTTACTAATTATTTGTAAAAAATGACATTATTTTATCATTGTTAAATTTTTTATTATTCTTTTCTTTATGAATTATATTTAATAATATGTCATTTTATTAATGCAATGAGGAAGTATATATATTTTAATATTTTTTTATGGTAATTATAGTCCTCACCATAATTTAAGAAAATATATAGCAAAGTTATTCACATATTAGGTTTGTGACAAGAATGAGTTTGTTTTTATAAATTTAATGACTAACATTATATTTAGTAACCTTATTTAAAAATATTATATTTTTGATGCTTTATATGGTTAAGCATTTATTAAATGGTTTAAATTGATCTATGGATGAGGTTTTATAGATTATTGAATTACCTCACCAAATGATGATTTATCAGTATTCCATAACTAGTGCTATGCTTTTGAAACTAGTGATAGATGGATTGACTTATCATTCTATTATAGATCTTATTTTGTTATTTTAGTATGAAAAAGCCTTCTATTAGAGACATATATGTAGTGAAAATGATCTAGGTACAATGAAATGGTGATATTGCACTTAATAAATGGAATTAAATCATGAAATAATTTCTCCCCATGGATATTATTCACCATTAGGAAGTTCATGTTCAAATAAAATGTTGTCATGTTATCATCATTTTTTTATTTTATAAATGAACACATTCATTCCACCTTTGTTTATGATTTTTTGATCATTAACTATCCATATACCACCCATTTTCATATAATCGTGTATCTCTAACACTCTCTCTAATTATTTATTTTCATCGTCTATATCCAAATCCTTACTTCCCAACTATGATCTTCCTTGTGGAAATAAAGTTATGATTTATATTAGTCAATCATTATTTCTGCAAATTTTCCTTTTTAATGGATGTTTTATTATTCATTTAAGAGATGTAGGGTTCTATGAAGTAATTTCCAAATTATTATACATTTATGTCTGATATGACAGTAATGAGAGAAATTCATTTCATGGGGGTAGAATTTACCTCTCTTAGATTTTTTTAAATGTTTTTTTCAAATAAATTATATATTCTTTATACTTTCATTAAATAAAATATAGAGTTTAGTATTTGTTAGCCACAAAATGATTTTTTTATTGTGTTACACCTAACACTGGGTTTATCTGTCAAATAATGAAAAACCATATTCATCTTGTGTTACATGAAATTGAGAGTTTTAATGAACCACAAAATTTAATTAATATTATTATTTTGAAAAAGAAATTAATTAAATAACCATTAAATTTTCTTCATAAATAAGAATAAATGAATTTTAAATATTATCAGTAATTTTTTATTGAAATACATCATATTGATAATAAAATGGCATAATATTTTTTAGTAAAGTTATTATATTATTCAAAAATATTATTTTCTTAGAAATATATTATTTCATCCTTTTGTGATTTATAAAAAAAAATTCATTTTGGAAATTAATTTAAAAAACATAATATTTCAAATATGTATTTCAAATTTAAATTAGGTTGATTTTTTTAGAATTTTATTAACATATAATTTTTGGCGACAAATAGTGAAAAATAATTAATTATAATTGAAAAATAACATTTCAATTAAAAAATTGATTATGATAAATTATATATTGATTTGGTTTTATAGTAAATTTATTTCAATTATATATCTATTAATCCAATTATGTAATTTTAATAATAATAGTATTAAAATTTTAAATAAAATCATTGTAAATGTTTTGATCAATTGTTCATGAAAACCTATTTTCTAATCATGTATGCAGGATTAAATTTATGTTGTATTTTTTCATTTATATGAATGGAATTTTGTAAAATGTATTCTTTATGTTGAATAATGATAATTTAAATTCTATCATAATATAAAATTTAATTTTAACACTACATATTTGTGAAATAATTCAAAAATTAATTACCAAGCTTCTGGTAAAAATAGAGATTTGTCAGTTATATGTCATTGTGATAAAAGTAACATTCCACAGACAAAATATTTTAATTTCATAAATTGTATTTAATATTTAGAATAATTGCATCCCATTAATCTAATATTTCTCTATTTAGTTTATGTTAAACGAATAAATTACATAGGTTAAAAAAACTACATTTATGGTTAAAATTTAAATGGTAAAAGTGAGTACTACTCCGGGGATAGGATTGACAAGTTCAAAACATGTGTTTATTTTTTTGTATGTTATTTTTTACCATATGATCTCTCAAATTCATTATTTATCAATTGTGGAAGCCACAGTAGGTCATAATGACCTCCCATTGTTGAATCCATTTTGGTATATTCCAAAAAACCACTCCTAAATTCTTAAATCCAATACCCATTCACTCTTCATCACACATTCAATACTTTTTAGATCTTCTAATAACCACAAAAATTATTACTGAAATCCCTAATCTCTTCTTATAATTCTTATATTTTTTATAAATCTTACCTAGTAATTCATTGGTTCAAACCTTTCGTGGTTACCCTAAGAAGAGATAATTTTATATAATGTGAATTTTCATTTTATATCTTCCTCCACATCCTTAAATTATTATTAAAATATTTTGATATAATATCATCAGTATCGTCAATATATATATAGAATTTTATGTAATGTTTATTACCTACTAATATATCCTTTTCCATGAAGTGGTTTAAGAATTCATCATTGGTGTGTATGGAAGACTACCACCCCATGAACGGATGTCATCCGTTTTTGCATTACCATATCTCAAGGTTGGGAATGATGATTAATACATAGAATATATATGATATTTATTAACCTATTATACCACTATAGTCATTATATAGTATATTCCTTTTTTAATTTTCATTTTTCATGGGATACGATAATATTATTCATGTCTACAGAATATTACTCCCTCATACATCGATGAATTCATCTTTCACTAACACATTACATTCAAGATAATAAAGATAATTATATGTTGTATATATGAAATAATTATGATATTAATGAAATATTAATCATTCATAAAAGGAAATATATCAATTTATTTCTTACCATTTCAACTCAATGAATGTTGATAGCTTTTCTCATCTATGTGTGGATTAATGAATTCAAAAAGCAATGTGACTATCTTTTCATCACCAAAAAAATTAATATACTTATTTTTATATTATGATAATTATGTAATAAAAAAATATTAAATTCCTCTATTCGGTAATGATCATTTAAAAAATGAAATTCTATTATGTCATGACTCGCCTTCATCAAGATGAGTAAAGGGATAGAAAAGTGGCATGCCATTCCTTATTCAAGATGAAAGAGATATAATGTACCATGAGTCCTACCTTCAATAGGAACCAGAGTGGAGACTAGAACCAGGGTTATATAATCTCATAAAAAATTGATTGAATTACCATTTTTAATGAAAATAAGATCAAGAGATAAGACGATAAAAATCCCAATCCACACCAAATAGTTAAATAAAGGAAAACAATATCCAAAACATGCATGATATAACTATAAACTATGACAAAAGTATATCTAAATTACTAATGAATGTACCAAAAGAATGATACTAAGTAATAGCACAACAATTATACCAACTCCTGAGCAAGTAATGTCTAGTATGGTCCTCATTGTCTAGGAAACTTGAAAATTCATTTTAAAAATGTAGGATGATTATACAAGTATAACCAGTAGAAAGACTAAAAACACCCATTCCTAAGTGGGGGAACATACTAATTCCCTTTTTAGAGAATATTATAAACTCAAAGGGCCTGCCATGGAGTACTAACCATCCCAACCTCACCATGGCACGCTCACCAAATAACACATGTCAAGTAAAGTAGTTCTATAAGAACATTGACATTTGGATAACCCACACCACTTTCCCCTTGGTTAGATACTCATTTCTAATGGCTAACATCATGACACTATCACTCTTGCATAATACAGTCCCACTGCCATAACCTTCCTGCACACACCTGGGCCTCAAACCACACAATAATCCCACCCATAGACACCTGATACACAACCACACCACACATCCCATCCACAGACACCTGGGCCACAAAAAACATGCCTCTCACTGAAGACACCCAGTTCACACCCATAAGACACTTGATCAAATAATCCTGGCCTGAAAAATCTTGGGCACATCATCTATAAAAAGAACATGTCTGAAGGATATTGGACAATAGTAAATCTCAAGACATTATATCCCTCCTAGAGAGACCCAAGTGGTAAGAACCTCGTAGAGGGTGTGAGGATGAAATTCAAAAACTATCCATCCATCACCCCATTAGGATGTTCAGAAAGACACCCTCATAATGAAATGGGGGTGGTCATTATATGGTTCTCAACAATGGTGGTGTTCCCATAGAAATGAAATGGAACTATAATTTATACAAATAAGAAATAAATCACTCATCCTGACCAATGAGTTTCAATCAAACAACTAACAATATAGAACCACATCTTCAACTACCCTTATATAAACAACCACAAAAACGGTCACAACAGAACACAAACCGAACCCCATTTCGTTTAACCACGTGATATTTATTAATTAATGGGTTCTCTTTTATTTATTCTAGCACTACACAGGAAAATAAAAATAAAAACATCTACAACCATTTTAAGAACATTAAATGCCATTAAACACTGACAAGGAAAACATAAAAGTATAAAACATGGTAAAGAATTCCATTTTAACACCAATTCATGAAAACAGTAGAAAAAAAACCAAGTTGTAGTCCCACAACACACCCTCTATTTTCTATGAAACCATTCAACCACTTCCAACTATCATTTTTCATTGTTATCCTTCTCAATCATGCCCTCAAAACCAATCCTGGAATCCCCGCTGCACAACACCACCAGACCCAGCACAACTATAAAAATGAAATCACAAAACTACACTGTCTTATAGCCCCACTGCCCTACCACTTCCCAGAAGTAGTTCCAATGCACAACTTATATGGACACAAAATAAACCAAAGGTAGTCCCACTACCTAAAAGTTATCCATTCCACAAACAGTCAATCTCTGAGCTTGAGATTTCTTCACAGCTTATGTACCACCCTAAACACAAATCCCAAAACAAAACACCACCAAATAGTATCCCCACTGTATAAACATACCCTTCCCAATTCACAAGACTAACCCCTTTCTCTACCCCCTTTTCCTATAACAAGGAAACTAATAACAACTTCACACATCCTCGAAGAAGTAAAAAACCCATACAAAAACATCACAAAACCACACCATTAAGGTTAACAAATTCATATTTAGCAAGAGGGGTTCATTAAAATAAAATTTAATAATAGTTGTGATCACAATACATGTTTTATCATTGGGAATTCATTTATTTAACCAGGTATATGTGATTAAGAAAATTTCATGTTACAACCCTTTATCATTGCATCACAAAAGAATATTGAACACAAACAGTGCACAAGAAAAGACCACTAATGGCCATGATTTAAAGAAGTACTTATTATAAGGACTTGGTCATAAACATTACACAATCTTGAATTAAGTGAATAATTAACATTGTGTATCTTTTCATGTTTACAGCTTTTTAGAATTACTCCATAACTATTAAATCTCAAATATTACAAAGTATACACTTCTTCCCAGTTTCAATTTTTTTCATGAAATAATAACTCTTAAAAAACATGTCTAGTTTTATGTTTTAAACAACATTACATTTCCATGATCTCATTATTGACGCTATTCATCCTTAAGTCCTATGGAAAAACATTTCAAAGCATGGGATGAGAATAAAAAGCTCAGAAAGGATAATAAAATAAGGAAAGAAAACATTATCCCATTAATTTATAAAAATCAATGAAACCACAATTTTCAATCATATAATAACTTATAAAATCATATGAATTTTGAATAACACACAGAATTCATAAATCATAAAAGAATATTGTGGCATCTCTAACATACTTACATTATAGCTTTCACAGCTACGAAGCGAGATAAATTTGGAATAACCATCATAGTATACTCCCTAAATATCTTATGAGAAAAATTGACGTTTACCTCTGTCTCATTAACCAATGCATGGGAGAGCTATCTCGAGCTCACCCACCCTATTTTTATCATAGAACCACCTATATACGTAAAAAATTCCCCAAAACCATAACATAATCATAAGACATAAAACATGAATAAATGAAAGATAATAATTCCACATTGCAATCACAATATATCCTTTTTGGATATTGACATAATCAAAGATTTCTCAAAACCATTTTCAATACCATTTAAAACATTTAAGAAATAGATTTTTAAATAAATGTGTCACATACCACTTTGATACTCTTACATTAATAACATTTTAATATATTAATGACCATGTAAATAAATCCATAAAACCATTTTCAAAACATGGACATTAATGATAAATATTTAGAAGAAAAATTATTTAAAACATTTAAAACATTGTTTTAGTTAATGAGTCCCTTACCACTTGAGAAAATAGTTTAATAAAAACACATATAAAATTCTTATAATATCATTAGATAAAGAGATTCTAGATATAATGATTAAAATGGGAGAATATACAACCTATATGATAGTTAAGGTGCACGGTATCTATATGGCCCCAGCCTTAACCCTTACTTAATCATGAGTTATTACAATATTACACATTGAGGATCTTTTTATGTTTATATTTTTAGAGAATTGGATCATAAAACATGCATTACATTCCACATTTAAACAAAGTGGTTACATAAAATACAGTATTAATTTTTTCCATCAACGGAAACATATTTAAAATAAAACATGGATTATTTCTTGACACTTCCTTGACACTATCATCATATCATGTACCCTTCCCTTGACCTATGAAAAACATTTCAAAAACTTGGAATGAGCATAAAAAGCTCAGTAAGGGATATAAAAATATGGAAAGGAAACATGAGTACATGTATACATAAGAATGAAATCATACTTTACCCATAAAACATAAGCACATTATCATACCTCATAAAATCATGAATAAATAATAGAAATCATAAGACATAAAGTTAACTTGAGGCATTCATAACATTCTTACGTAGGGAGTAACCATCTTGGTTATGTTTGGAATACCCATCACAGTATATTCCCTAAATCTCTTCGGAGAAAGCTTAACATTTAACACCTTCGTGTTACCCAATGCATTGGAGAGCTATATCGGGCTCACCCACCCTTACTTTTTCACGGAACCACCCATCTTCATAATAATGCCCAAGAACCATAACATAATCGTATCACATAAAACATGCATAAAGGAAACATAACATTTCCACATTTCAATCACAAGATATCAATACAACACATTGATATAAAAATAATATGAAAACCATTTTTAATACCAAAATAAAGGAAAAGTAAAATAGGGTATTTATTTTTTTCTTTTAAAAAAAGGTATGGCTTGTAGAGGAAGCCGAAACTCAAATAATGGTCACAGAGGTGGAGAATTCGTTGTCGCCGCATACGTACGACAAAAACATTTCCTTTTGTCGTGTAGTAAAACGCTTTGTATAAAAAAAGATTCCTTTCGGATATACGTAAAATTCAAAGGGGTTTATACACCGTAGAAAATAAGGTTGTGTATAAAACAAAATATGCCTCAATGAAAGGAGATTGAGATGAAGTCCCATAAAAAGACGGTATCCTTGGATTAAGGATAAATCAATTACATAATTATGTGTGACAAACTAATACACAAAATATAAGTAGATATTAAGTGTAAAACAATCATAGGACATTCACACATATTCATAGAAAGACATGTTTAAGGAGTACAATTTTAACCCAAATAATCAAAATTGGGTTATGAAGTTCCCTTGCAAAAATTTGACAGCCTAATGGCATCACTTCAAAATTCAAGAAAAAGAGTTGATGAGAGATAAAGAGGGTATCTCATCACTTGGACATATAATTTACATCAATAGAGATATATAAGAACATATCCCAACATAATATTATGTGAATTAAAAGACATAACAAAATAAGTATTTTAAAAAGAAGAGGGTGAATGGTTCCCTTACCGACTTGGGTAACTTTCGAAACGTACACCCCATTGAAGAAGGGTCATACAATGAATATGTAAATACCCATAAATGAAATTATATTACACAAAGAGTATAATAATGGTATGTACATACACCACTAAAAGGAAATTGTGGTAAATGTATCATAAATATCACGGGACTAAAAGTGAGATGAAAAATACCTTACAGAAACTCGGCAGCCTAACGACGCCACTTAAAACTTCCAAAAAAATGGATTGATAAGATAAAATAGGGTCTCTCATCATATTAAAATAAAATTTACAGAAATAGGAATATAAAAGAACATCCCCCATCATAACAAAGATGAGATTAAAAGAAGTGACCTAATGGAAAGTACTTAAAAAGAAAGAGAGAGGTTAGAACTTTTATGAAACGTTGACAGCCTAACGGAGCCACTCAAAACTTCCAAAATAGATTGATTAGAGAAAATAGGGTCTCTCATCATGTGAAAATAAAAAGTACAGTAGTAATAATATAAAAGAACATCCCAATAATAAGAAAGATGATCTTAAAAGTAATGCCATAATAGAGTTTACTTAAAAAGAAAGAGAGGGGTAGGATCCCTTACCTCAGGTCCGACTTGACTCGATCATTCTTTAACGTCCTGAATAATAAACCTGAGTTAATTTATACTTGATTAAGAACCTTTTTAAAGTTAATTATTCCTTTTATATCACTTATTTCCATGTTATAAACATTATGTAATCATTTATGTTAATAATGTATGATTTGTTGATATTTGGTTCTTAAGTCGAAGGTGGACTTCTTACAATTACATGTTGTTCGTGTGGTCATAGGTTCATTATATCCAGAATGATATACATGATTTGGATATCATATATATCATCTATATCAATAATATACATGTATTATTAATATTATATTATCATTTAGAGGTAATAAATGAAATGCACCGTTCATGGAGACGGTAAGCCGTACGTACGCATGAACGCTACATTCATTTCTATGTCATAATAATGGAATTAAAACTAAATGATAGTTATTTATATTTTCATTCCAGAATTATATTCATCATTTATATGTAAAATAAATCATATATAATAACTTTAAATACATACTTTATACATCTCACATATGGCATTAGCGAATCAAATCACTTTGAGGGGCGGTAGTCCGCACTTCCTAAAATGAAATTATCGTGTTTACCCTAAATGGAAACCATAAAGGTATGCCACAAAAGAAAAATACAGAAGCTTAAGTAAAACATAAACATATTATATATCATATATAAATATAGTTACATATTAATGGACACCTTTGAAGGTGTTATATGAGTGTTGAACAATCATCGTTTTGTGAGGCAGAAATTCATCATGCACAGAAACAGTATGTTATTTAACCATTATATGTAGGTGTGTGTAAGTGTAGCTCGAATTTTTCTTATAAAAACATCATACTATATTGAAGATACTGGAGTTGTTACAAAATAAATGAATAAAATGAGATTAGGGGCGTGGAGAAGCAAAAAAATACAAAAGGACTCAAGTGAAGACATTACATTAAAATCAGGTAACTCCCTTTGGTTTGAGCTCAAAGGATTCCTTGGGAAGACATCTGCCCAAAGTGATGCTTCTAAGAGTTATATAGGGATGTGGAGAGACAAAATGGGCAGGGGTTGGCCGATCCAAAGGCTTGAGAGGTGTGGGTAAGGTGGTAGAGGTGGGGGCCTTTTATAAGAAGAGAGGAGGGGCACTCTTGGAAAGTAACAAAATATTACTTTATTTTCAAATGAGTTTCGGATTTTAAAGGTCCCACATTGATGTATTTATAGAATAAGGTGGTAAGGGTTATAAATATACTCATACAATAGGTTTTGTACATGTTTAGGGATTAGATTATACATCATCTTTCCATTTTATTTAAATCGTTAAATAATGAGGTCATCGCTGCATCATCATGATGTCATAAATTATTTAATTTATTTAATGTCTAAAAATTATAAAGAAAATACTATGATGTAAGAAATATTTTTATATTTCCAATGACTATTTATAGTCAAATATCTGACTTGTATAACCCCATTTAAAAATTGTTTTAGTAAAATAACTCATGTTTGTGTCATTTTAATTTTAACATTAAATAAAAAGGTATTTATGTCATTTTACAACCAATGTGGCTCCATTGGTTCCCCAAGTTGACCCATGGATTTTATTGGTCGGACATGACTCATACAATGAGGGTAGTACATGTTTCTAGGTTATTTCACATTATTAAAACATTATTTTTACCTTAAATTACACTAATTACCTCTATTCGCGATTACGAACATAAAAGTTACTATTCAACAAAAATTTATTTTAATCCCATAAAACCGCATTTTACTTCTTAAAGACAACCATGTATTTCGGATTTTTGAAATTCAAAACACAGAGGAGGCAATGTTTCATTTAAATGAAAAACCATTTTCTTTAACTACCACTTAGTGGTTTCACTATTCATCAAAAATTGAAGTTTTTCAGAAAAATACCAATAATTCACCCTAAGCTATATTTGATATTCCAAACTAGAAAATGATGTCTATTTTAAAAAATTAAAAACATATAAGTTTCATTAATTAATTTAATAATTAATTCCTACTGTCAAAACAAATAGCGTTTTTTTAAGAAACCATATCTATTAAAAGATTGACACAAATTTAAGTCAAGTTTCAAAGTGAAATTAATTCCAATGACCACAATTGGATGAAATGGTAAAAATATATTCTAATTTTATGTTAAAAACAATTCAAAAGATTATCTAATCATATAAATAAATTATATTATAAAGAGTTTTTGAATTAAAATACAACACTTTTCACTATTCATTAAAAAATGAACTTTATCGGAAAGATACCAAAAATTTACAGAAAGTAAATTTTGATGTCTCGATTCTAAATTATGATTTTATTTTGTCAAATATAACACATAAAATTGTCAAAAAGTGGATTTAAAAGAGGTTCCCCATCAAAAGGTGGTTAATCGACCTTCTAAAGAATATTAGAATGTTTACGCTTAAAATTGAATTAATTCACATTTTTAATCCTCTAACATTTATTTTAAAAAGTAAAAAATATTTGACAAACATATATAATCATTTTGTAGTTATTTCTGTTCATTCCCACCATTACAATGGTTAGGCGTTAACTACCATTTAAAATAATATTATTTTATTGTTATAGTGGAACGTAAGATTTCAAAGGAACTCATTGTTTCGTATTGGGTAAGCCATCAAGAATAGTGTTCCCTTTAAATTAATATTAACATTTTATTCACAAATACGGATAAATATAAAGATGTCATATTATTTATTTACCCAGGGTGTTATATCCTTCCCCCCTTTTGGGAATTGCATCCTCGCAACTTTAAAATTGGGCTTGGAAACTCCATTGAAAGTCCCACATCGGAAAAAGAGTCGGTAAAACAATCAATTTAAAATAAAGAAAGAGAAGTACAAAGGTCACCCGAGTTAACCCATACTAGTATTCCATGTAGGAAAACATGGACATGGAGGAGAAAACATAGGGTTATGTTCTTATGGAGAGTGATAGAAAACATGTTTAGGAGAAAGTTAACCATAAGAAAATCACAATCTGGTTATGGGTTAAATGACATTCGATTCCCCAATTGGAAAAGTTAATAGACAACAGTTTTGTTTTAAGTTTCTTTTTATTGGGGAATTTATTCATAAGGAAACATAATTACTTATCATGTTGACTTTCAACTTTTATTATATTTCTTACAAAAACTCATATTTTCTACCAAAGACGAGTATTTAGGGATACATGTTCACTATAATCAACTTCTGGAGAATCACCTAATCCACAAAAGAGAACTATATACTTCCCATTTCTTTAGACATTAACCAAAACCAAAGCCAAAATGGTTAGTACATGATCAGATAATCCAAAAAAGGATAACCCTTTATAAAAAGAAAATCCAATCTTAATCTCCAAAATTTGTCCAACAAAACCCAAAGTTCAACGAGGACCATTTGATAAACAATTTGTCCATAAAATTATTCAAAGTAAACCAAACTAATATTGAAACCCAAATATTTGTAGGATTTAGTCACATAGTCTTCAAAGGTACAAATATACTTTTATCTCCAAATAACATCAGTTGCTCTTAAATTCTCATATTGAAAAGTAATTAACCTAATCACATATCCTCGATGATAGGTTAATAATTTCCATAGATAACCCAAAATAAACTTAATCTTGATTCCTAAAATCATCTAACTAAAAATAATTAGTCAAACTAACCAGGGACTTCACTTAGTCCAGTGGTAGGCGATAAATACTAGTCGCACTTTGGTTGTGGGTTTGATTCCCACAGCTTTGTCCGACGCGACGGTTTGTCACACGGTCTGCGTGTTGTCCTTTTTCCAAAACTATATAATTCTTAAACTATTCCCCAAAATGAGATAAAATCTTCAAAAATAATCATAACATACTTTAACCTCAAGTTTATCTCACGCCTTTCATCATAACATATAATAACCCATAATTACCTCAAAAGTAAAGATCATATAAACTCTAATCGTTACCTTTATAATTATTACCTGAACATCCACATCGATTGGTCATCTCGTACATGATGCATTATAGATCATACCAAGGTTCAAGTGGTTTATCACGACTCTTTGATAGTTGGTTTAGATCAACCATGAGTTTCCTCATTGAATCCCCCAATTTATCTAGTATCTTAATCAGAGAACCACCACAGTTTCCATCAAACCTGTTGTCACTTTGGTGCCTGCTAGATCCATCCATTCACTAACAACAGAAATGTTAGTGTGAGTATATCAACAAAACCATCATGTACTAATGAGGAAGGTAAACACTAAGATATATTTACTCATTCACTTTATCTAAAACTAGGATTCTTTCTGAAATCCTAACCACTATGGTAATGTCACTTATGCTTAGAAAATACCCTAACCTCTAAAGTTATCTAAACCGACCTTTGATACCAACTATAAGGCCCCAGCCTTAAACTTTACTTAATCTTGGTGTTAT
This sequence comes from Viscum album, assembly GCA_963277665.1. Classification (NCBI taxonomy): domain Eukaryota; kingdom Viridiplantae; phylum Streptophyta; class Magnoliopsida; order Santalales; family Viscaceae; genus Viscum; species Viscum album. The sequence goes on from OY728137.1 coordinate 742,214,998, forward strand.
TACAAGATTACACATTGAGGATCTTTTCAGGTTTAGAGTTTTAGAGAATTAGATCATAAAACATGCATTAGATTCCACATTTAAACAAAGTGGTTACATAAAAGATAGTATTCATTTTTCCCATCAACGGAAACATATTTAAAATAAAACATGGATTCATTCTTGACACTTCCTTGACACTATCATCATATTATATACCCTTCCCTTGACCTGTGAAAAACATTTCAAAAACTTGGGATGAGCATAAAAAGCTCAGTAAGGGATATAAAAATATGGGAAGGAAACATGAGTACATTTATACATAAGAATGAAATCATACATTACCCATATAACAAAAGCACTTTTACATACCTCATAAAATCATGAATAAATCATAGAAATCATAATACATAAAAGTAACTTGAGGCATTCATAACATTCTTATGTAGGGAGTAACCCTCTTGGTTACGTTTGGAATACCCATCACAGTATATTCCTTAAACATTTTCAGAGAAACCTTAACGTTTAACCCCCTTCGCGTTACCCAATGCATTGGAGAGATATATCGGGCTCACCCACCCTTAGTTTATCATAGAACCACCCGTCTTCATAATAATTCCCAAGAACCATAACATAATCGTATCACATAAAACAAGCATAAAGTAGACATAACATTTCAACTTTTCAATCACAAGATATCAATACAACACATTGATGTAAAAACATTATGAAACCCATTTTTAATACCAAAATAAAGGAAAAGTAAAACATGGTATTTATTTTTTTATTTTAAAAAAAGGTATGTCTTGTAGAGGAAGTCGAAACGCAAATAATGGTCACGATGGTGGAGAAGTCGTTGTCGCCGCATATGTACAACAAAAACATTCCCTTTTGTCGTTTAGTAAAACGCTTTGTATAAAAAAATCTTCCTTTAGGATAAACATAAAATTCAACGGGGTTTATACACCGTATAAAATAATGTTGTGTATAAAACAAAATATACATCAATGAATGGATATTGAGAAGAAGTCCCATACAAAGACAGTATCCTTGGATTAAGGATAAATCAATTACATAATTATGTGTGACAAACTAATACACCAAATATAAGTGGATATTAAGTGTAAACCAATCAGAGTACATTCACACATATTCATAGAATGACATATTCAAGGAGTACAAGTTTATCCCAAAGAATCAAAATTGGGTTAAGAAGTTCCCTTGCAAAAATTCGACAGCCTAACAGCGTCACTTCAAAATTCAGAAAAAGAGTTGATGAGAGATAAAGAGGGTATCTCATCACTTGGACATAAAATTTACATCAATAATGATATATAAGAACATATCCCAACATAATAGTATTTGAATTAAAAGACATAACAAAAGAAGTCTTTTAAAAAGCGGAGGGTGAAAGGTTCCCTTACCGACTAGGGTAACATTCGAAACGTACACCCCATTGAAGAAGGGTCATACAATGAATATGTAAATACCCATAAATGAAATTATATTACACAAAGAGTATAATAATGGGATGTACATACACCACTCAAAGTAAATGGTGGTAAATGAATCATAAATCTCACGGGACTAAAAGTGAGATGAAAAACCCCTTATGGAAACTCGGCTGCCTAATGACGCCACTTAAAACTTCCAAAAAAATGGATTGATGAGATCAAATAGGGTATCTCATCATATTACAGTAAAATTTACAGAAATAATAATATAAAAGAACATCCCACATCATAACAAAGAGGAGTATAAAAGAAGTGACATAAAGGAGAGTACTTAAAAAGAAAGAGAGAAGTTAGATCTCTTATGAAAATTCGGCAGCAAAACGGCTCCACTCAAAACTTCCAAAATGGATTGATGAGAGAAAATATGGTCTCTAATCATTTGAACATAAAATGAAAATTAGGAATAATATAAATTAACATCCCAATCATGAGAAATATGATATTAAAAGGAATTACATAAAAGCGTGTACTTAAAAAGGAAGAGAGGGGTAGGATCCCTTACCTTGGGTCTGACTTGACTCGATTGTTATTTAACATCCTGAATAATAAACTTGTGTAAATTTATACTTGCTTAAGAACCTTTTTAAAGTTCATTATTCTTTTTATATCACTAATTTCTATGTTATAAACATTATGTAATCATTTAAGTTAATAATGTTTGTTTTGTCGATATTTGGTTCTTAAGTCGAAAGAGGACTTCTTACAATTACATGTTGTTCGTGTGGTCAACGGTTCATTATATCCAGAATGATATTCATGATTTGGATATCATATATAACATATATATCCAGAATATACATGTATTTATAACATTACATAATCATTTAGAGGTAATAAATAAAATACACTGTTCATGGATATGGTAAGCCGTACGTACGCATGAACGCTACTATCACTTCTTTGTCATATTAATGGAATTAAAACTAAATGAGAGGTATGTATATTTTCATTCCAGAATTATATTCATCATTTATATGTAACATACATCATATATAATAAATTTAAATACATCCTTTATACATCCCACATATGGCATTAACGAATCAAATCACCTTGAGGGGGCGGTAGTGTGCACTTCCTAAAATGAAATTATCATGTTTAAGTGTTGAACAATCATCGTTTTGTGAGGCAGAAATTCACCATCCACAGAAATAGTCTGTTCTTTAACCATTAGATGTAGGTGTGTGTAAGTGTAGCTCGAATTATTCTTATAAAAACATCCTAGTATATTGAAGATACTGGAGTCATTACAAAAGAAATGAATAAAAATAGTTTAGGGGGTTGGAGAAGTAAAATAATAGAAAAGGACTCAAGTGAAGACATTACCATAAAATCGGGTAACTCCCGTTGGTTTCAGCTCAAAGGCTTCCTTGGGAAGACTTCTTCCCAAAGTGAGGCTTCTAAGAGTTAGAGAGATATTTGGAGAGACAAAATGGGCTGGGGTTGGCTGAGCCAAAGGATTTAGAGGTGTGGGTAAGGTGGTAGAGGTGGGGGCCTTTTATAATAGGAGAGGAGGGGCACTCTTGGAATGTTACAAAATGTTACTTTATTTTCAAATGAGTTTCGGATTTTAAAGGACCCAAATTGATGTATTTCGAGGATAAGGTGGTAAGGGTTCTAAATATACTCATCCAATAGGTTTTGGACATGTTTAGGTCTTAGATTTTACATTATCGTTCCATTTTATTTAAATCGTTAAATAATGAGGTCATCGCTGCATCATCATGATGTCATAAATAATTTAATTTATTTAATGTCGAAAAATTATAAAAAAAATATTATGATTTATGAAATATTTTTATATTTCCAATGATTATTTATAGTAAAAAATCTGACTTTTATAACCTCATTTAAAAATTGTTTTAGTAAAACAACTCGGGTTTGTGTCATTTTAATTTTAACAATAAATAAAAAGGTATTTATGTCATTTTCCAACCAAAGTGGCTCCATGGGGTCCCCAAGTTGAACCATGGATTCTCTTGGTCGGCAATGACTCATCCAATGATGTTAGTACATGTTTCTAGGTTATTTCACATTATTTCACATTATTTTTACCTTAAATTACACTAATTACCTCTTATCGCGATTAAGAACATAACAGTTACTATTCACCAAAAAAATTATTTTAATCCCATTAATCCACATTTTACTTCCTAATGACAACCATGTATGTTGGATTTTTTAAATTCAAAACACAGAGGTGGAAAAGTTTTATTTAAACAAAAAATCAGTTTCTTTAACTACCACTTAGTGGTTTCACTATTCATCAAAAATTGAAGTTTTTCAGAAAAATACCAAAAATTCACCCTAAGCTATATTTGATATTCCGAACACAAAAATGATGTCTATTTTAAAAAATTCAAAAAATATAAGTTTCATTAATTAATTTAATAATTAATTCCCGCTGTCAAAACAAATAGCATGTTTTTAAGAAACAATATCTATTAAAAGATTGACACTAGTTTAAGTCCAATTTCAAAGTGAAATTAATTCCAATGACCACTATTGGATTAAATGGTAAAAATATATTCGAATTTTACTTTAAAAAAAATTAATAAGATTATCTAATCATATAAATAAATTAGATTAAAAAGAGGTTTTGAATTAAAATACAACATTTTTCACTATTCATTAAAAAATGATCTTTATCGGAAAGATACCAAAAATTTACACAATGTAAATTTTGATGTCTAGATTCTAAAGAAGAATTTTATTTTGTCAAATATAACACATAAAATTGTCAAAAAGTGGATTTAAAAGAGGTTCACCATCAAAAGGCGGTTAATCGACCTTCTAAAAAATATTAGAATGTTTATGATTAAAATTGAATTCATTCACATTTTTAATCCTCTAACATTTATTGTAAAAAGTAAAAAATATTTGAAAAACATATATAATAATATTTTAGTTAGTTCTGTTCATTCCCTCTATTACAACGGTTAGGCGTTAACTACCATTTAAAATAATATTATTTTATTTTTATAGTGCAACGTAATATTTCAAAGGAACTCATTGTTGCGTATTGGGTAAGCCATCAAGAATAGCGTTCCCTTTAAATTAATATTAACATTTTATTCACAAATAGGGATAAATATAAAGATGTCATATTCTTTATTTACCTGGAGTGTTACAATATTAAGATATGCCTCAAATGAAATGAGATTGAGACATTGTCCCTTATGAAAATTCGGCAGCCAAACGGCGTCACATTAAAAGTTAGAAAATTATATGATGAGAGATAAAAGGGTATCTCCTCACTTAAATATAAAATTGAAATCATTAAGGATATATAAGAACATATCCCTGCATAATATAATGGATATTAAAAAACATAACATAAAAGAAGTCTTTGTCTAAAAGGGGGGGTGAAAGGTTCCCCTTCAAAGATCATATCAATACATTAAGGATAAATAAATGAAATAATTTTGTGTGAAAAACATAAATACACCCAATAAAATTGGATATTATGTGTAAATAATGAGATTTCATTTACACTTATTCATATCACAACATAATCTAGAAGTAGAAGTTCAACCCAAATAATGGAAATTGGGTTAAGAAGTTCCCTTACCGATTTGATAACATACAAAACATACACCCCATGCAATAATGGTCATAAAATAAAGATATAAATACCCAAAAATTAATTTATATTACACAAAGAATACAATCATGGGCATTACATACCCCACACAATAGGGAATAGTGCCAAATATACCATGAATCTCAAGGGAATAAAAAGTTAGGTGAAGACCCCATACCTTGTGTCCCACTTGACTCGTTTGTTCCTTGTTGTTCCTGAATATTTATCATAAGTTAATCTATACTTGATTAAGAACTATTTTCATGTTTATTATTCCTTTTAAATCTCTTATTACCATGTTATAACAATTACTAATTATTTTAGTTCATATTGGACATTTTGTCGATGTTTTGAACTTCAGTAAAAAAATGAACTTATTATAATTACAAGTATTCCATGTGGTAAAAATTTCATTATATACAGAATTATATTCATGATTAAGATATCATATAAGTCATATATACCCAAAATATTTGTATTTATAATAGGCCATAACATTTGGACATAATAAATGAAATGCGCCGTTCATGGAGATGGTAAGTTGTACGCACGCATGAAGGCTACTTTAAATTATTTTTCATTTTCAAAGGAATTATAAAAAAATGATACATAGGTATATTACAATTCCAGTTCAAAATATATGTTATATGTTATATATGTTCATAAATTCCAACATTTATATGTTCTATGTATAGCATAAACGAGTCATATCACATTGAGGGGGCGGTTGTCCGCACATCCTCAAATGAAATTGTCGTATATATACAATATGAACAGAATAAAGGTATGTTATAACAGAGAATTAAAGAAAATATTGATTAAATAATTGTCATAAATATCATATTTAATTGTAGTTCCATCATAATGTCCACAATAAGAGGTGGAAGGAGAATATTGAACAATCATTGTTTCGTGAGGCAGTAGTTCGCCGTCCAGAGAAAAAATATATCCTATATCCATTAGATGAAGGTGTGTGTAATTTTAGTTAGAATAATTCTAATAAAAACATCCTAGTATATTGATGATACAGGTTTTGTTACATAAACATTTAATAATAAGTTAATATGGAGTGTAGAAGTAAAATAAACGAAAAAACTTAAGAGAAGATGTTACCTTTAAATCGGGTAACTCCCTTTGGTTTGAACAAAATGGTTTTCTTGAATTTCATTACGCATGTAGGACAGATTCAATGATGAATAAAGGGATGTTGGGAGCTCAATTGGGTAGAGTTTTGACAAGAAAAGGGGCTTTAAAGGTCCGGTAAATGGGTTAGAGGTGATGGCCTATTATAAGGTGGAGGAGGGGCTCTTTAGGAATGTTTGAAAGTATTATTTTATTATAAACATATGTTCAGTTTCAAAAGTCCAAAACTTATAAAATTATAATATAAGATGACTCATGTTCAAAATAAAATCATCCAATTATAGTTGGATACTTTTTGTATATTTTTTTAATTTTTATAATATAATTTATTAAAATCATTAATTAATAAGGTAATCAATACATCATCATTGTGTCATAAATAATTTCATTTATCTGATGTCTAAAAATTATAATTAAAATACCTTGATATAGGAAATATGTTTCTATTTCAAAATAATATTTATAGTCAAAGTGATAACCTATATAACCCCATATAAAAATTATTTTACAAATAGATATATATTTATGTCACTTTTGTCTTTACTTTAAATTAATTAATATAAAGTGTCATTATCACTCCCAAGTGCCATCTGGTGGTCCCAAAATCGACCCAAGGATTCCCTTGGTCATAAATACCTCATCCAATAAGGATAGAACAAGTTTAGGAGTAATTTAATATTATTATAATATTATTTTCACCTTTATATAAAAGATTTAACTTTTAAACATGGTAAATACAATATTTACTAAATTAAATATTAATAATGTCTAAAAATAAAAGATACTGATTTACACAATTTGGACCTCCTGATTGAAAATATGAAATACATTTTTCTAAATTCCAAACACAGAAGTAACCGAAATTATTTTAAAATTAAATCCAGTCGACAAAACAAAAAGCATGTTTCCAAGAAATAATAACTATCAAAAGATTGACACTTGTTTATGTCCAATTTCAAAGTAAAATTACTTCAATGACCATCATTGAATTAAATGGTAAAAATATAATCTAATTTTACATTAAATACAATTAAAATATTAATTTAACAATATAAATAAATTAGATTAAAACACAGTTTTGAATTAAAATGCAATATTTTTTACTATTCATATGAAAATTAACATTATCAGAAAAATACTAAAATTTTTAACCAAAGTAAATTTTGAGGTCCCTATTGTAATGAAGAATTATATTTTATCAAATATAACATATAAGAGTGACTAAAACTAGATTTAAAAAGGTTTCTCCATCAAAAGGCTGTAAAACGACCTTTTATTGAATATTAGGGTATTTCATGCTTAAAATCAGATTCATTATTATTTTAATACTATAAAATTTATTGGATAAATGTAAAGACATTTAAGAAACATGTATAATAATATTTTAGTTAGTTCTGTTCATTCCCGCTAATATAGTGGCTATGTGATAACTACCATTTAAAATTATAATATTATATTATTTTTTGGTATAACTCAAGGTTGTGTGAAATATAAGATTTCAAAGAAACTTGTTATTATGTGATGAGTACGCTATAATACATAGCATATCATTTCATGTAAATTTAATATTTAATTAAAAAATGTTAATAAATATGAAAATGTAATATTCATTATTTACCTATGATGTTACATCTTTATCCCCTTTTGGGAATTGTGTCCTCGTAATTCAAAAATTGGGCTCAGAAACTTCATTAAAAGTCTATCATCGGAAAAGAGTCAATAAAACTATCACTTTAAAAGAAATAATGTGAAGTAAAAAGGTCACTTGTGATAACACATATTAGGATTCCATGTAGAAAAACTTGGTTATAGAATAAAAACTAACCATCAAGTGATGATGGAGAGTGATAGAAAACAAGATCAGGACGAAGTTAACGATCTGAAAACCATAAACATACGACATGTTAAATGGTATTTGGTTTCATAGTAGGAAAAATAAATGGAAAATGTTTTGCTTTTATGTTTCATTCGGTAATGATGGAGTATTTATTTATGATATTTATTATGGACATAATTAAATATATATACTTTTCAAGTAGTGTTTCATCCATTAATAATTTTCTACCAAAAACTCATCTTTTCTCCCAACAATGAGTATTCAAGATGACCTGGTCACACCGAAAGAGCTAGAATAAACTTCTAGAGAATCACATAATCCAAAAAAGATGAACTATATATTTCCATTGTCTTTAGAAATTAAAAAAAACCAAAATGGGTAGTACAAGATCAGATAATCATAAAAAAAGATATTAATTTTTAAAAATAAATAATACTCTTTATCCCCATAGTTCGACAAATAATACCCAAAGTTTTGCAAAGACCACTCAATAAAAAACTATCCATAAAATTCATCATAGTAACCCAAACTAAGATTGTAACCCAAAACTCATAATGATTTAATAACATAGTCTTCCAAAAAAAACATAACATTTTTCTCCAAATAACATCGACAACTCTTAAAGACTCATACTAATTTGAAATTAACCTAATCTCATATTCTCTATGATAGGTTAATAATTTCTATAAATAACCCAAATCTCAATTTTTTCACAATAAAAATATAGATTCTTCCAAAATAAAATTTCAACCATTATCCCACTAATGATATCCCATAGTATTCTATTTCGCTTAAGCATATAATTTTCAAAATGAGAAAACATCTTCAAAAATAGCCTTCGTCACTTAATCACCAAAAAATTTTCCTAAGTTAAGGATATTCATTTGAAAAAATAGAAGATCCAAAAATCAAATTATTATTGATCCATAAAATCATTTAACTAAAAGAATAAGTCATACTAACCAAGGACATCGTGTAGCCTAGTTTTTAGGAAATAAATTCTAATCACACTTTTGTTGTGGGTTTGATTCTCAAACCTTTGTCTGCCGTTTTGTGTTATCACACGGTCTACATATTTCCCTTTTCAAAAATGATATAATTTTATAACATTCCAAAAAAATGAGCTAAATTCTTTAAAAATAAACATAATATATTTTAACCCCTAAATTTTTCTTATTGAATTCATTTTCGTACCAATAAAATATGACCTCAACATCTTATATATTGTCAATTTTTTTTATTTCACCACCATATGATAAAATAAAACTATTCCCAACAGAAATAACAACATACCTTGATCATGGTGTCCACATTGTTTCATCGTCATCATGTTCACATTGGTAAAAGGTCCATGCATTGAAACAATGATTTAGAGATCCTTTAAAATCATTTTCATCCTTAATCCAAAAACATCGTGTATAACCTTGGTCATATGGGTGTTCGTAGATAAATATTTTCAGAAAATAATCATGTGTGATATATAATTTAAAAACATCTAATAAAACATGATTTTTATATAACAGTCGGACTGAGTTTTAGTCGAAACATTCAATCAATGGTCCTTTAAAAATACCATAATTATATGCGATGAGACTATATTACAAAAGAAAATATAAATAGGTTGTGAAAGGGTCTCCTTCTTCAAAACCTTTTTTAAAATCATATTATGCTTCAAAATCATTCGATAAGGTAAAATATTTGAAAATACCTTGATAATATTTACCTTTCTGGAAAATATGTGAATATTATGAAAATAAAATTTGATTAAATACATCCCATGATCCATGATGATATAGAGGTACGGTGGAGGATTTTGATATCTAAAACAACTTCTGGAAAGTGATTTTTATTCTAGAAAACGTTTCACAATCATCTGAAAACGACATTGCACTAATTATTGAAAGCATGTTATCAGAAAGAGATAGGAATGATGTTTGAGATCCTCCTCCTTCCCTTTCTAACTGACATTCCTTTATCTGAAAAAGTTATAATACCGTGATTTAGCTAAAATAATATAAAAAAGGACTAACCATGTGTTTAACGAAAACTCTTAATCCCTAAAATTATCTAAACCGACCTTTGATACAAACTATAATGATTCGGCCTTAATCATTAAAAAATATTGAATAAATTGAATAATTCACATTGAGGATATTTTCATGTTTAAAGAATTAGAGTATTAGTCCATAACTCTTACATATCAAAAATTTTAGTGTAGACACTTCTACTCAGTTTTTAGTTTTTTATAAAATACAAAATCTTAAAAATGAAACATGTCTAGTTCTATGATTTAGATAACATGAATTTTCCATGATTCCATCCTTGATCTTATTCATCATTAAGTCCTATGAAAAACATTTCAAAACATGGGGTGAGCATAAAAATCTCAGTAAGGGTTATAAAATAAGGAAAGAAAAAATTACCCCATCAATAAATAAAAATCAATGATACCAAACATTTCAATCCTAACATACCTTATGAAATCATTAGATTTATGAATAAAAAAATGATATCCTAAATCATAATGTAAACCTGTGGAATCCATAAAATAACTCTATTTTAGATTTTATTGCTACGAAGGGAGTTAAATTTGGAATACCCATCATTTAATATTCCAAAAATCTCTTAGGAGAAACATTAACGTTTACCTCTATCATGTTACCCAATGCATTGGAGAGCTATATCGGGCTCACCTCCCCTAGGTTTATCATGGAACTACCCGTATACATAAAAAATTTCCAAGAACCATAAAATAATCATAAGAAATAAAATTTTCAGAAATGTAAGACAACATTTCCACATTGCAATCACAATATATCATTTCAAGATATAAACATAGTCAATTATTTCTCAAACCCATTTTTAATACCATTTAAAACATTTGATAAATATATTTCTGAATCAATGTGTACTATTATAATTTGAAAATTTTAAAGGAATTAAAAATTTAAAACACTGATAACCATATAAATAAATCCTTAAAATCATTTTGAAAACAAGGACATTAATGAGAAATATTTAGAAGAATAAATCTTTAAAACATTTAATACACTGTTTTAGTTAACGAGTCCCTTACCATTAGAGAAAATACTTGAATAAAAACAATAACAATAATAAAAGCTTATAATATCATGAGAGTAAGGATATTGATGATATAATATGTAAAAGGGTTGTATAAAAACCCTATTGGATAATAATGGTGCCCAAGATCATGATATACCTTAAATGAAAGAAGATTAATACATAGTCCCTTACAAAAATTCGGCAGACAAACGGTGTCACATTAAAATCAAAAAAATAAGATTATGAGAGAAAAAAGGGTATCTCATCACATTTACAAAAAATGGACATCAATAAAGATATAAAATAACATATCCCAACATATGATAATGTAAATTAAAAGAAATAACATTAAATAAGTCATTGACTAAAAGATGAGGGTGAAAGGTTCCCTTACAAAGATCATATCATTACATTAAAGATAAATAAATGAAATATTAATGTGTGAAAAAACATAAATAAAGCCAATATAATTGGATATTAATTATAAAACAATCCGAGGTCATTCACACAAATTCATTGAACAACATAATCTAGAAGTAGAAGTTTAACACGAAGAATGGAAATTAGGGTAAGAAGTTCCCTTGCCGATATGGTAACTTATCAAACATACTCCCCATGAAACAAGGATCATACAATTAAGATTTAAATACCCATAAATTAAATTATATTACAAAAATAATACAATCATGGGAATTAAATACAAAACACAAAAGTAAATAGTGTAAAATATAGCATGATTCTTAAGGGAATTAAAAGTGAGATGAAAACCCCTTACCTCGTATCCGACATGACTCTTTTTTTTTCATTTTTCTTCATGAATAATAATCTTATGTTAAATTATAATCTGTTTAGAGCCTTTTTAAAATTAATTATTCATTTTATTTCACTTATTACCTTGCTATAACTATTATTAATTTTTTTTCTTCATATCAGTCTTTTTGTTGATGTTTGGGACATGACCAAAAAATGAACTTCTTATAATTACAAGTTGTCCATGTGGCCAAAATTCCATTAAATACAAAATTAAATTCATGATTTAGATATCATATAAATCATATATACCCAGTATATATGTATTTATAATAGTCCTTAACATATGGACATAAGATATGAAATGCACCGTTCATGGAGACGGTAAGCCGTACATACGCATGAACACTACATTAATTTCATTTTTATTTATAATAGAATAATAAATAAATGATACAAAGGTATATTAAAATTCCATTATAATATATATGTAACATATGATCATAAATTCCATCCATTATATGACTCTTGCATAGCATGAACGAGTTATAACACTTTGAGGGGGCGGTAGTCCACATTTTCATAAATGAAATTATCATATATATACAATATAAAAAGCATAAAGGTATGTTCAATTAGAGAATTATAGAAAAATATAGATAAAATAAATATCATAAATATCATATATAATTATAGTTTCATAATAATGTCCACCATAATAGGTGGTAGAAAAAGAATAAACAATCATCTTTTCGTGAGGCAGTAGTTCACCGTCCAGAGAAACAATATGTACGATATCCATTAGATGAATATGTTTGTAAGTGTAGATAGAATATTTCTCATAAGAAAAACATAGTATTTTTAGGATACTAGTGTTTTTTTGTAAACAATGAATAAAAAAATAGGGAGTGGAGAAAGAAAATAAAAGAAAAGAACTTAAGAGAAGACATTACCTTTAAATCAGGTAACTCCCTTCGGTTTAAACCAAAAAAGTATTTTGAATGGCCTTATGCCTATTGTAATGATTCTTGAAGGAATAAAGTGATGTTTGGAGACTAATTGGGAAGAGTTTGGTCAAGCTAAGGGGCTTTAGAGGTCTAAAAATGGGTTATATGTGACGACCATTTATAAGGGGGAGGAGGGGCTCTTTAGAAATGTTTGAAAGTATAATTTTTTATAAACTTATTTTCGGTTTCAAAAGATCCAAATATTATTAAATTAGTATATAAGATGACTCACTTTCAATATAAAATCATCCAATAATATTTTTATAGGGTTCGAATATTTTTTTAAATTTTTATAATCATTTTTATTTAAATCGTTTATTAATAAGGTAATCATTGTATGTTTATTGTGTTAAAAATAATTTTCTTTATATGATTTTTTAAAATAATAAATAAAATACCATGATTTAGGAAAACATATTAGCTTTCAAATTAATATTTTAAGTCTAATTGATAACTTATATAACCCCATATAAAACCTGTTTTACTAAAATATATATGTTTTTGTAACTTTTGAATTTACTTTAAATTAATTATTATAATGTGTTATTATATCTCTTATGTGACTCCATGGGGTCCACCAATCCACCCAAGGTTGACCTCGGTCGAAAATACCTCATCCAATATGGTTAGGAAAAGTGTTAGGGTAATTTAATATTATTATAATATTAATTTTCACCCATTTTTACCAGATTTACCATTTAACCATGGAAAATAAAATAATTACGGAAGTAAATATTCATACTATCTGAAAATAAAAGTTGCCTATTTACACAATTTGGACATCCTGGTTGAAAATATAGAATCCATTTTTTACAATTAAAAACATATATGTGGAAGAAAATAATTTAAAACTAATTCCCGTTGTCAAAATAAAAACCATGTTTAAAAAAAATAATAACTATAAAAAGATTGACAATAGTTTATGTCAAATTTAAAGTGAAATTACTTCCAATGAACAGCATTGGATTTAATGTTAAAAATACAAACAAAATTAACTTTAAAACCAATTGAATGGTAAATGTAACCATATAAATATATTATATTTAATGGATATTTTGAATTAAATTGTAGTATTTTCACTATTCATTAAAAATTAACATTATCTGAAAAAATTACAAAAATTTACCCAATGTAAATTTTGATGTCCTGATTAAAGAGAAAAATTTTATTTTCTCCAAATAGAACACATAAAAGTGACTAAAACTAAATTTAAAAAGGGTTCATCCTCAAAAGGATATAAAACGACCTTTTAAAGAATATTAGATTATTTCATGCTTAAAATCAAAATATTTTTCATTTTAAGACTCTATAATTTATTGGATAAATGTAACGGAATTTAAAAAACATGTATAATAATATTTTAGTTAGTTCTGTTCATTCCAAACAATACAACGAAAATGTGTAAACTTCAATTTAAAATAAAATTATTATTATATTATTTTTTGATATAAGTTAATGTTGTGTGAAACATAAGAATTCAAAGAAACATGTTATTGTGTATTGAGTATGCTATCAGATATAGAATCCCCATTAAAGTAAAATTAATATTTAATTCAAAATTATTAAGAAATATGAAAATATAATATTCTTTATTTACATAGGATTTTACACTTACAACCCACAACAGATCATATCCTCAACAAAGATAATAATTAAAACAAACAACACATCATAAACATCTCCCATATACCCTATTTATTACAACTCATTATATTTCATACATTTTAATTCAGTCGTTATCACAACGAAACTTTACTATACCTACCCCACATTATGTGCAATTAAATATAAGAAAATGAATCCATAATAAAGAAAACAGCCAACCAAAACACCAATTTACACAAAAATAGGGGATCACACGGGAAACAGGAAGCTACTAGAAAACTAGGGAGGAAAGGGATTGAGCATAAGTGCATGACTTATCTTGAGAGGAAGGTCTAGGCACATCATGAGAAAAGATATGAGAGGACCTCTACTTCTCAAAAATCTCAGATCCTATATCAATATAGGGAAATAGTTCCAAAGGCCATTAACATGGGATTGTGGTCATGATCATGTTGTTTGAATATGTCAACGTCCCCAAAACATTAGGATATTAACGATATACTTAATAACCTTTTAAATTCCCTTTTAAACCACCTAAAGAATGATTTAAACTCGATTTACGTCAAATAAAATATAAGAGACATGAAACTATAAAAACACAAGATACTGGATATTTGAAAAAGGGTGATACACTATTTTGGTGTGCCATTTTTTCAGTGATCCACCATTTCGATGCCACCATTCTGGTGCCACCATTATGGTTCTTCCATTATGGGGAAACTGTTATGGTGCCACCATTTTGTTGTCCCACCATCACGGTGCCAAAATTTTAGTGAAACTATATGTTTCAAAAGCTACCAAAACAAACCACTACAACCCCCAAGAACCCCATAATTATTGGATTATCGCAAAATAATGGCTAGGGGAAATCTAAGTCATTATATACTCATGCGTATGTACAACCAACAAGCTCCTTGATTTAATGGCCCACATCTCCACTATTTTCTTTTTATATAAAGACACTAAACCAATAATTTTTTTCCCAAACATCATGTGAGTTGAATTTTATGTATAATATAGTCTTCCTATTTGATTAGAGGTTATCCAATTTCTAAACTTCGGAAAAACCAATCCAATAGAAACATTGGAAGACATGTGGAAGGCTACAACATGAACCAAGTTATTATTCGAGGTGTTTTATCCTTATGTCAATGATTAGTTTATAAGTTTCTATATATATATAATGTTATGAAAAAATCTGATCGTTGCGAAAATACTATTTTTTCAATCATGTTTCATCATTAATTTCATTATGAAATGTTTTCTATGAATCTCTTGAATAAATGAATAAACATGTGAGAAAAAACAAGATAAAATGGGATTTTTAGACCTAATATAAATAAATCCTTCCATAATATATATTAAGTAGGAATATAATTCCACTACTTAAGTTAATATAAATCCATATTTAAATGGTTTGGACTAACCAATGTCGGGGTTCTTATAGTTATTGTTGAATTCTATCATGGGTTTTTGGGACGATTAACATAGTTATCATCAATAGATGATTACCGATGAAGTACATGTTGTAACCAAGAAAAATGGAATTAGGAAATACATCTCAAGGATTACAGGATTGGGGTTCCAAATAATAGATCAATAAATATTTATTTATTGTAGTTGGAATATTATTCCTCTCCAAAAACCATTTTGAAACTTTTAAGAACTGCGTCTTGGTTATGATAATTTGATTATGGGTCATTTCCATTATAATGTCCTGGAAACAGATATTATGAAAAAATGGTGGTGATTATTTTTTTGATAAAATGATGGTAGATTGATAAATTTTATATTTATTATCTAATTTTTTAAATCAAATAATGTTCCATTATTAGGATCTTCTCCAATGTAAAAATTAAATAAATCAGGGAGCTAAACTATATATATTTGATCCATACATGAAAAATAAATCCTTCTCACAAAAAATAGTTTCCATTAAAGAGTAAAAAATGATTTCGGTGGAATATTTTAAGAGGATTCCAATTAAAATTTTTAATAGAAATTCAATTTTGGATAATAAGGGCCTTATTAAATAAGTTCATTTAAAAAACTAATTGAGAAATTAAAAAATATGTATATGGAAAAAATATATTCTTGCTATAAATAATACATAATGTTGAATTTCCTTATAAAATTTATTTTGCTGGGTTTGATTACCAATACATAGGTAAAATGAAAATAATGCTTCAAAACCCAAAAAAATAACTAAATTTTAACAAAATGCATGGTTTTTAGAAGTGAAATGATATACACTTTCTAGTAATTTAAATTGATACTCATCCAATCCCAATGAAAGGTGATATGGAAACATACACTATTGCCTTTGATTCTCATGTGGATGGACTCGTTACAACATCATATATTATAAATTTATATTTATTATTTATCTATATCATATCCATACATATATATATCAATCTATATATCATTTAATCAGAACTTTTTTTTACCTATTAACTTATATTTCGTTGTAAAAAAACAAACTATTTTGGAGTTAACTTTTTGGTTTATTATATTTGTTTTTTTTTCAATGGATCTAGACCTCTCCGCATGGTCGTTGTTTCATCAACTCCAAAATTTTAGAAAATTCATATAAATTATATTTACACACAAAATTTACATTTATATCCATCCAAGATAGATTTTTTTAATAATTACTTACATTTCTTAAGAGGGGTAGTAGTCCACAAGTATACAAGAGCAAAGTTTTCATATTCCAACAGATACAAAGAAAATGACTTAAGTAATATTTTAAAATTATCGATTAATAATTATTTTATGAATATGAAATATCATTAATTAACATATATATATATACATATATATCTCTATGTGATATATAAATGAAAAAATACATCACTTCGTTGAGATGGTAGTTCACACTTAAGCATAGGTGATATTTCCATTTTTTTATTAGATTGAATGGAAAGAGAAAACTGATGTTCCAAAAATGATGTAAAAAATTAATTCTTGTAAATATACTAATTTAAATATGTTAGGATGATTATATTAGATTTTATGGAGATAATATAATAATAAACATGAATGAATTTGGTTTAGATTTATACCACTTATATGGATATGTTCTATTGTATTACTCTGTGAGACTTTTAGGATCAATCTTTTGGAGATAATATAATGTATAGGATGTGGGTAGAAAAATTGAAAATATATTGTAGTATATATTTTCAACCTCTAGTGGAAGAGTGTTATATATATATGAGAAGATAATATTCTTTATATAATTGATATTAGTGGCCTCTTGTAAATATTATGAAATTTTCATTATATTTAATATAATTCTCAAAACAATGTGGCTGAAATTTCCTATAATTCATTATATAGGTTAATTTAAGGTATAAATCCATTTAAATAACATAATTTTATCACGATTTAGATATATTTAAATCCATAAACCTTAGTTTTACTAACATTATTCCCTTTTAACCCTTTCCAGGGAGACAAATTATTACCAAGGGAAACTATTAATTATGACCAAAACATATTTTGAAATTATTAGCTAGTTTAATAATACTAATTAAAAATATGTAATAAAATTTAAAAAATCCAATTTATAGAGGTGGTAAAAAAATTTAATGGATGTCAGTAAAACTCAATGAAAACAATATTTATTTGAAATTTCCTTTTTTGTATAAGAAAATATTTACACTGAAATCATGTATCGAATAGATTATTATGATGATTATTAATTTATGAATAATTAAAAAGGATTAATTTGACCTTATAACACATCCAAAAACAAATGTATCCTTGAAAATACTTAATTAATTATAAATATTACAAATAGTTCTCATATTAGAAGAAAATATCACATAGGTTCTAAAATAAAAAAAACATAGGAATCTAAATGAAACATAATATTTTTAAATAGTTTATTTTACCTAGAAAATATATATTTTTCTATCAAATACATATTATGGAATTTAATTTCATTCTTATTCCATAGGGATTAGATAAAATTGGCAGTACTAATAATATTTTCATTATATCATATTCTAAGAAAAAATATTTATTTTATAAATATACCAAATATTTAACAAAATATAAATTTGAGCTTATAAAATCACAAATGATATCCACTTTAATAGATTCAAAATAAAATATTCACAAATTTTTTATTTTTAAAGATAACCACATACAATTTCTATTATACTAACAAAAAATAACATGAATCTGAAATAGTTTAAGGACTTGGTCGTTATTCAATCGTTAATTAAATTTTTTATAAGAATTAATTTTCATACAAACATGAAGATATTTTATCGATTTCTATTTTACATAATTTGAGCTTAACAATTACTTAACATACCCATAAAAATAAAATGTGTACTCATCCGCTCAATATCTTTTCTTCCACATTAAAATACATTTATAAATGAAACACATTTTATACATATGAAAAATATTATATATTTTAAAAATGACATTATAATTATTCCTATTTATCCATAAATCCCTATAAAAATTTTCAAATAGTGGGATAGGACCCAAATTCTAAGCATGTGACATATAAAAATGATTACATAAACTAATTTGTCCATTTAAAATATATAGTATTTTATAATGTTTTCTATTTAATATAATAAATTTTGATTTAAAATAATCTATTACATACACATGAAGTCAAATTTAATACCAATTTTATTCATAAAATACCTTGTAAATAAATAGTAAAATACTAATAATGGTTGTTTATTAGAAAACATGAAAAATGATGGTAAATGTAACGTCTCAACCTATGTTCCACACAATAGCCCCTTGAGCCGATAGGTTATATGAATTCAAGACCACATCCTCAAACATGAGAGGTTATCGACAAGTAGTGAAGGTCTAATATATAAACCATTGGGTGAATATATCCTATTTATAATAGATGAACAATAACTAAAATACTTATGAATAAAAAAATGATAAAAACATTAACCAAAAAAATAGTATCACATGATGACTAAAACATAAATACAATATATAAAACTAAAATAGTAGAAATTTTATGCCATGACTGTGTCCCGTTTCAAATGAAAAATCAAAATATTGAAACACTGAATCTCTCAAATAGGTCCTAAAACCTTGTAACATTCCTACATCCATGCTCAACCCAAAATAATCCATCTAACATAGGTATATTTCTGTTATAGTGTACTAAAACTATAAAATATATTCATATATTGATCAAGTTGCCCGAGTGGGGTGTGAGTAAAATTTATCTGGCCCCCACAAACTACATCTAAAATAATATGTTTTCAATAATAGTTTATGGAGTTTTATAAATAATAAATTAAAATTCATATGTAAACAGTTACCACATTTTAAATTATTTTTTAGTTAACCACATAAATCTCTAGGTTCACGATGACACCAATATTATCAATAAATTTTTGGCCTGTTTTCACTCTGAACATTTTCCAATTTATAACACATATCACAAAACCATGGTTATCAATTACCATTTCATTTAAATTCATATTACGACCAATTGGAACCATAGTCCAATGCCATCATTTTGGAATTTATCACCATGGATATGACCCCATGGGTATTTTAAGCATCAATCTATGTCCCACAACCAGTTCATCAATCAATAACACAAGTGGAATTCTAAATAAGTAGTGTACCCTACACTCATTAGCAAGCATCAAACAAGTGTGATTTTTATGTATCAGTTGATGTCCCACACTCATTTTCACATTAA
The DNA here is from genome assembly GCA_963277665.1 of Viscum album. Lineage (NCBI taxonomy): Eukaryota > Viridiplantae > Streptophyta > Magnoliopsida > Santalales > Viscaceae > Viscum > Viscum album. Next base: position 742,235,192 of record OY728137.1, read on the forward strand.
TCACATAAGTGGGTTATTTAAGCTACAGTCCGTGTCCCAGGATCAGAATCACATGTGTGAATTTTGGGTCTATAAAGCTATTTATATCATGCCATGGTAATTTATTTCATCTATTCATGTCCCACAACTTGTCTATCAAATAATCACACATTTCACATATATCACATTTATCAATGATTATCATCATTTACACTCGTTAAAAATTTCACATTAAGGAAGACCATTTAAATTATCATAAGGGTAATGATTCGCCAATTGAAAACACAATGAATAGTATGAAAAAATCATCATTTAACCACTTATCACCCTTTAATCATATAATTCCTTCACCCATCAAGGATAATATAAACATCCCTTAATTTCCATTTTCATTTGATTCATCATTAAATTAATTAATCAACTCTAAAATACCATCAATTGAACAATTACAGAATTATAATATCCCATAATTTCCAAAATCACATAAATTATATTATATAATTGACAAATTAATTAATCCATTTCAAAAAAATTACAATTTACTCAAATTGAACCCATCAAATTATCACATTAATACAATTTCAACTAAATAATTTCCAAATTAAATATCCCAATAATTAAAATTATGATTGTAAAATAACATATATGTAATTAAATAAATAATTTTGGAATTTAATAATAGAACACATACCTCAATGTTGTTGAAGGAAGAATTCGAATGGATATCATAAATTGAATTGGGATCACGACGGAGAATGAGATATAGATTTGAAACTAGAAGAGGTGAAGATCTATCTACATATCTTTGATTTCGAAAGAACGAAGGTTCTAATAAATTGCAACTTTTCAGGGACCCCCTAAAATTCATCATAATCAGTTTATTTATAAGTGGTGTGATTAGTGATTAATACCCATGGGTTGGATATTTTATTTTAATTTTTTGGTGGTTTAAATTTATGAGTACATAGTTTCTTGTATGGGGCTCACAGTTTTCCCTAACCAGAACCTGTTGGTATTCTTCCTACCTGAGGGTCATATGGTTACTTCTAAGAGGGTGCATGATTTGGAAAACCATACAACAGCTATATGAATCTTCCCTATCTTTGTTCACATGGTTTTCTAGGATAGGCACATGGTTTGGGAAAATCGTGCGCTAACAGTGCATAACACCAATTCCTCCAAAATTATCCAATTTCTCCCCAACTTCCCCAAAGTAAAACTCTACAAAGATACCCACAAAATAAGGCAATAGAGTAGATGAAAATCATATATATACATATCAAAAAAGGGTTTGGATCTTACAATCTCTCGACCACATAACAACCCATCCTCGAGTTGTACTCCCAAGAATCATTAGTATTCCAAGGTAAAACAATCGGGCCACTATGCCCACCTATTTAGTAACCTCTACAATTTTTTCTCTAAATCATGGCCATATTGTAATTATATAAAAACTATAAAATCAGTCATTTCCCACCACAAATTCTCTCTATGATTTGACACGTGTATCGAATACTGCTCAAAGGATGCATCTGTCTCAATCTCATCGTCATCCACATAGATCACCTGAGAATCAAAAGGGTGATAATGTTGAAGTTGTGACATGTAAATAATTTCATGAGTATCACTATTCATCTGTAGAAGAGAGAATTTTTAATCTACCTTGATGATTCTCTCCACAAACATTAAACTTCCTAACAAACCAGGGTTCCAAATTTCTCTATCTCTGAATCCTACAATTACCTAATCTAGGTGAAACTACAAGGAACATGTTATCAACGTCTAAAAAATATATGGACCACCGACATCGATTATAATAAAACATATGTCTAGTATTTATTGTATCCATAAATTTTTGAATTAACCAAACCTACTCCGACATCCCCTATATAACACTCAGTGTCAAAAACTCGTACTCACCTAACTTCAATAAAATAGAGGTGATATGCATGTACTTCCTTAAAATGACTCAAATGGTGAAAAATATATAGTTTCTGGAAAAATATTTTTATAGGATAACTTTATAAAAAATAGTTGGTTCTCCAAAGACCCATCACGGTCTATACCACATGCTCATAGAATATCCTGAAGCACCTGTATAGTACACTAAGACTTCCCATCTGTCCATGGGTGGAAATTAATACTGAGAAAACCTATGTACCATGTGCCTTCTGTTATGTCTACCAACATATCTTAGTAAAGTGTGAGCCACTGTCAGAAACAATACTCAGTGGCATGATGTCAAGATACACTATTTCCCAAATGTATAAGTCTCCCAATAGATCAAATGAGAATATCTCCCATTTAGGATGTAATTTTTTCTCATTTCTTCAATCTATCTATAGCCACCCAAAGAACATCATTTTTCAAAGTCATCCTTATAAGACACACTAAAAATTACCTAATAATACATATCCCACATCCATTCAAGAGTGGAAATTAGTTGTAGTAAACCACCAGGTTATTGATCTAAGTCCTTTACTTGTTCAAAAGTGTAACATCATATCATAATCCTTAAAATGTACTTTTCCATTCCCATCCACTAATGTTGTTATAATATGACATATTATATTTTAGTTAAACCCGAATGAACTTCCCACTATGAGGAATAAAATTCATGGATTAGCCCCTCCCATGTATTCATAGGAAAAACCACCTGATTCCTCAAATAGATGAACTCTTCCTCGCTATAGCCTAATAAAATGTTGACTCCCCACCTTCCGGGATTTTCCTCCAGGCGAAACATTCTAGATCCTTATATTATATCTCTTTTATTTGGATAAAAAGGATAGACTCTATTCAAAATGATATGAGATTCATTTTATCGTAACCCTCCTGATCCACAACATGCATCTATGTCATTTAGGATATCATCTTCCACTGTAAACTAGACTCATAAACTACTTGAGTCTATTTTTTCATTCTTAAAGAATTAAAAAACTTACTTTTATTCCCGGGAATATATAAAATATCCAAATAAAATTACTACATCTAATAAACCCACCTCCACTATCAAAATTTATAATATAATTACATAAATAAATAATTTAAACAATTTTAATTATTGTACATAGTAAACATTTTCACAAAAGATAATTCTTCCAACACTAAAAATCATTAACTACATCATTTAATTCAAGATCATTTTTATTGTATTTCTTCTCATGTGGCCTCAATTTCTGAGACCCATACACCACAAATTGGCCTCCTTGAATCACCACCACTCCTAATAGGATTCTATAAGAATAAAAAAACTCATATATTCCACAAATAGATCAAGTAGGATAATGAATGGTTCCCTAGAAAAATTCTTCTTCAACTATTAGAGGAAATTCCCATGTTCTCAAGACCATTAAAAAATTATCAACTTCTTATTAAAGCCCAAAAGTGGTGCATTAAATTGGGAAATGTCTTGAATGAACCTTATATAGTAACCAAATAATTCTATAAAATGGTGGATATGAAAAACATTATTAGGGTACACCCAAGATAAAACTTCTTGAAAATTATATTTTTTCACCAACACACCTTTTTCCAAGAATATGTGTCCCTTGAAATGTGCCTGATCAATCTAGGATTTATTCTTAGATAGCTTGGCATATAGTTGGATCTCTCTTAGTATAATCAGGGTGATTTCATGATATTGGGCATAATGGTTATGAGTCTTAGAGTACACCAAGATTTCATCCACAAACACATCCCAAAACTATTCAAGGATCATCTAGAATGTTTTTATTTCACCATGGATATAAACACTACCAGATCAATCATCATCCAAAATGGAATCACAACAAACACATAAAGTTTATACCTTCTTTTAAATGTAACTTTAGGTTTATTAGGAGGTAAAACTCTAAACTGAAGATGCACTGATATAAATTAAATTTTGAAGAAAACAAAATCTCCTCTCATCTAGTCAAGTAGATCATCGATACGGTGAACAGGATACTAGTTCTTCACATTCATCAGTTTAACATGCATTAATCAACATAGAAATGAAAGATCCCTCCAACCATTTTTTTAGACAACATTATAGAACCCCAAGGTGATATAAAAAAATGGATGAACCCCTTATACATCAACTCATTGAGTTTATTCATAAGAATATGAACCTCTATTGGTTACATTCTATATGGTAGAATAAAAAACAAATCAACAACCTACATTAGCTCAATTAAAAATTTCACATATCTCTAAGGTGGACTCACTAAGAATTCGATAGGATACAATTCCTAAAACCTATCCACTATGGGTGGATGGAAAACATCCCATACACCTCCATCATCGAGAAATATAATTGAAATATAGTCAGTATGCTTCCCAAGTTTCTAATGAATTGACCACGCATGACCCTCCTTGATATCCCACTCTCCATTGTACATATAATTTTCACTCTCATCAGATAGAAATATAACTCTCTTTTTTTAAAAATAAATGTGGGATTTGTATGACACAATCCAAATTCATACCCATAATTTTTTCAATTCTAGAAATATCTAGAATTACAGATACCAAAGGAAATGATTCTCTTCAACATTGAGTGAACACCCCCTTCATAAACTATGTCTCTCGACCGTACACCGAAGTGTGTATCTATCATCACTACCCCACTCAAAAATTCAAAATCTAGACTTAAATACTTCCAATGTTTCACATATATAAAGGTATGAAAAGTAATATTTTCAAACAATGTATTAGCTACTGTAGATGACACGAGAATAGTACATCTAATTATCAATGAGCCAACATAACAATACACAAGTGTAGTATGAACAACATAAAACATTCCAACCCATATTACTTGTGATTTATTAAAAAAACCATTGTTTCTCCCCCTGGTGATATGGTATCTCTTAGCTAGATGACCCAAATACACTACCTCTACCACTATATACAATAGAACTCCAAATTGAAGACAGATATGGTGTAGAAGACAAATTACCATACTATAGTTATTCCTAGATTCCACATAACTACCCATCAATCATGGGTTCATTTTGAACATCTATACATAACCCATCTGTATCTAAGGTCTACACTAAATTGGTGGTCCCCTAAAATGCTTAAAAATCTAAACCGACCAACCACATTAGTGATAGGTCACTCAGAAATGGTCTTGTGTGACTGACCCTTCCCCCTAGAAAATATTATTACTATCAACCTCGATGAAATTCTCATAGAAAAACATCCTACTATGGAGTAAATTTTACAATCCAAAAAAATACACAGGTATTCTAATGAAATCCACCTTAAGGTTCCCTTCAGAAAAGAGAGAATTATTCACCCCTCAAGAAAACTCTTTTACTAGAAGGATATTCACTTGGTACATAATCTCAATTTTTTTCTCATTATAAATTTTTTTCTCTATGGTCTCCTCATCTGCATAAATTTATAGATAAAATCACGTCAAATATATAAAGCCTCCAACATAGTGAATGATGGAAATTATCCCCTGATTCAACCAAAAAATCTTTTCTCCCCTTTCCTGATCGAGAATATTAGGGTAAATACTCTCTTGAACATATCCTAAAATTAGTTCCACTCCAAAGAGACAAACATTCCATCCTGATTATCGACATCCCAAAAATTATTAAATAAAACATGTAACATATAAGTAATAATTTTTACTTTTTTCTTATCATCAGTTTCCAAGTTGTCAATAATTGAGTTTATAGACTCAATCAAGATCCCATTTTCTTTGGGTCCACCCTCAACCGTAAAAATTGAACGGTGCAGCAACTAAAAATCCCAAGTAAAGTAACACATACTCTTCACATCCCACTTTATGTATCTCTCCATAAACTGCATGAATTGAGAAATGTTGTTAGAGAACTTCTCTCTATATTATTCTCCCAATTCAATTAGTTCCCCATGTTCCACAATTGGAGGATCATTTCTAGCCATATCATATTGTAACCCTATAAGAAAACAACTTCATAGAGTCATATGTCTATAATAAAAAACAGACACATTAGGTTAAAATACACAACATTAACAGTACAACGAGAATTCACAAAAATATATAACATGTTATCCCCCTCTTTCACTCTACATGGTAAACACTGAGGAACTACCACAACCTTTAACCATCTTATATCTTAGTGATGGTTAAAAAATAGTAAAATATTTCTCATTATTCATGTTTTTGATTATACATCCTTTTATACAATTATTTCATTATATTTCAACTTTAATTTTCACATTAGGATATTTTTTAGTTCAATTACAGAAGAGAGGAAAAACAATTCATTATCAACACTTACCCAAAACCTATTTTACTCATATTTGCTGAAAATGATGCATGTCAAAATAATTCATGACCTCTTTGAAAGATGCATCATAATTAAAACTAATTCCATACTAAAACATGAGTTAAATCCCATATAATCTCAAAATCAACATTCACATAATAGATCAAGTGTGTCACTCAATGTGAAATAACATAAAACTCTAAAAAAACACTTTAATTATAGTAGTTTAAACCTGAGTACAAGTCTTCTACCCCAAAAAATTTGTCAGATACTCCCATGAATGAGCACATAACAAAGAAAGACTCATCTTATTCTTCTATCTGGATTTCTCAAATATTAAGACAAATGAAGAGAATATAAAACCACTTTTGATACCACTTTTAAATTTCCCATCCTAGCTGCCACACACATATACCATGATCCGGTTTGTCACGTGACCACAAGTGTGCTTCCCCAAATTCCAGAGGATGTAAAATAGTAGTACTAGTCCAATATTGTTAACATGGGTACACTATACACTCATTATTAAATAAGAAAAATAGTGTAAATAAATAAAAATAACTGAAAGTTATATCAAATAACCAGAAAAACTAGCATAACACAATGACTAAAATATGAATACTATATCCTAACACTAAACATTATATATGTTTTACGATGTATGTTTCAAGACTCAAATGTAAATCAAAAGAAACAAACATAGACACTCACGTGTGGTACTAGAATCTAGGTTCAGTTCCCTCATTCCTGTTCAATCCATACCTAGCCATCTATTAAAGTGTTGTTTGCTTTATCATGTCCTAGAACCCTGAAATATATCAATTTACTAATCAGGTAGCATGAGTGGGGTGTGAGTAAAACTCAGTAGGTCACCACCAATGCCGTCTATAATAATATCTATTAAATATAATTTTTTTTACTTGTATAATGAATAATGTACACTGCATAAGTAAAAAATAATCAAATTTTAAATTATTCATTAATTAACAACATAAATACTTAGGTTCATGATGACACACATACTATCACTACCGACATAGGTCCATTCTAGAGTCTGAACAATCCAAAATGGATATCATATAACACAATACCATGGTTATCAGTTATAATTTCATTTCAATTCATATTACGTCCAATTGGAACCATAGTCCAATTCCAACATTTTGGGCCTACAAGAATATGGCTTGGACCCCAGGATTTTGTAGCTTCAGTCTATGTCGAACAACCTGTTCATTAATCAAGCACACAAGTCGTATTTTAAATAATCAGTTTCTGTCACTCACTCATTATCAATCATTACACATGTGGAATCTTGAAACACCATTCCATGTCACATACTAATTATCACATGCATCACAAAATTGGTCTTTTGAAGAATCAATCCATGTCCCATACTCAGTAACACAGGCATGAATGTTTGGCCTAGAACACCTTGTGTTTCTCCCCATGTGAATTTGAGTAATCATTATGTGTCAAATAACCCCTTTATCAGATAATCAAACATTTCACTTATATCAAATTGAGAAATGTTAATTATCATTAACTATCCTTTCAATTTTTCATGAAACAGAATACTATATGAATTATAAATATAATTAAAGATTCATCACTTTAAATCAGAAGAAATAATATGAAAAAATCACTATTAAACCACTTATCACCCTTGAATCACATAATTCATTAACTATTTATGGTTTATCCAGACATCACATAATTTCCATTAATCAATATATTATTCAATACATTGATTAATCAATTCCACAATACAACAAATTGACTAATTACACTATTAGAAATTATTTCATTTCCACAATCAAATCATTCCATTAATAAGTTAACCTATTAATTTATTTATTTCACCATATTAAAAATATCCCCAAATTCAACCCATTAAATTTTCATATGTATATTTAAATTAATCTACTTAAATTCCATATAAAACTTTGAAATCATGGAAATAGAAATTGAAAAATTACATACAAGTAATTAAATAAAGTATTACTAAATTGAATAATAGTCCAACTACCTCAACATTTTTAATGGAATCTAACCAACATGAAATCTACAATTGATGTGTGGCATCTGAGATAATGATAAATAAAATGATATTTATTTAAAATTGGTAGAGGTGTAGATCTATAAACCAGTCTTAGATTCATCTTGAATTGAGGTTTAAATACATTGAAAATCATCTTGAGTGCCCATAAAATTTATAGTAATTAGTATAGACCTTATTTGGGATGATTAAGGATTAATATTATGGAGTTTGGGATTTTATTGTAATTTTTAGGGTTTTTAAATTATTGTGTTCATGTTTTCATTTATGGGGAACACAGTTTTCTCTAATTATATTCTTGACTATAATCTTCATACCAAGGGTTCATATGGTTACTACAATAAGGGACCAATATTTTTAAAACCATGTTATAACCTTATGAACCCTTATCATTGGGTATATATTCTTTTCTATCCTGGGAGCATGGTTTGGGAAAACCATGTTCCAACTATGAATCATCCCACTTCTTCCAAAAATTCTCCAATTTCACCCCAAACTCTATAAAATAAAACTCATTAATGAAATACTCAAAAAAATAAAGAGACTACTTAAAAAATATTTATTAATCTCGATAAATATTTTGGGATATTATAATAAAAATATTTTTAAATTATATAATATTTTCCCCTGAAAGGGGACAATAATTCCTTTAACCCAACAATATATATGTTATCTGATAAAATAAAAATATTTCCATTAAAACTCATTAAAAATAATATAAATGTAATATAGGATTGATTAGAGATTTTGTAAAATGAACCCTTACAATAACCATTACAATTTTAATAGTAACACTATGATATTTTTATGAAATTTTTTACTAGAAATAAATTCATTCTTCAATAGCTTTTCATACATGAAAAAATTATTTTAGACGAAGCATGTAACATTTTTTTAAATATAATACATATATTATCATATGTATATTAGATTGATGGTTATAAATATTAATAACTAAATTATTTAAAATATATGGATTACACATTCATAAAATGATTTAATTATTTATCAAATTATTATAATTTAAAACCAAATTATTTGAAAATAAAAGTGTTCTTTTTCTAAAAAAACGTTGTGTCTAGAATGTATTTCATATCAATAATATAAAATTAAATACAAATATTGTATTATTTTAAATAAATGTATATATTATATAAATGATAAAATATTCTAAACATTTAGAAAATATCTTTCAAACCATAGACTAAGACAATATCAATTATTATGTTTAAAAATTTATTTTTACTAAAAATAGTTTTTGTCACATTTTACACAAATACATTAAAATTAATTACTTCCACCATTATAAACTAAATTTGGTATAATTTATTCCATATTTGGAATCAAGAGGTACATAATTTCTAAATATTTTCCTTCTATATTAGAAATTATAAATAGTAACCGTTGAAAAATCTATCACATCAGTAAAGGGGGAATTTGGTAAATTAGAATTAAAAATCAGTGATAAGGCCATAATTAATCATATTAATTCTTATTGGATAAATTTAAATATATATATAGAACCATAAGAATAAAATTTAGTTTTTTAATGGACACAAGTCCATGAAAATGACATATGTGTTATTTACATCAAATAAACTTACAAAATGTACCTCAATTTGTTTTAAATAACTAACATGTGTCTACATATAGATAAGAGTGAGTAATGAAAAAATATAAGTGTCTATTATGATATTATTTAAATTATTTTCCTATTTTAAATGTATTTCTAATTTTTAGTAATTATATTATGACTGAAATTTCTTATGCCACACAAATGTTGTATTTCCACAATTATTAAACTTATATAATAAATGATTTTTTGAAATATTAATAGTGATTTTTTTAGAGTTTATGTGTCATATATATTTTATAGATATGTTTAAAAAATAAAAGTTGTTTTAAATAATTATGTTTGTATTCAACGTTTCCATTGATATATTTATTTTTAATTTTAATTAATACTGTCAGAATTGAAAGAAATGATACTTTATTAGAATAATATTTTATTATATTATATAAAAATAATGAAAATATAGAAATAGTAAAATTTTTGTATGATATGGTCAAAAATTTCATAAATTGGTCATTTATGGTCCAATTTCCACCTTATAAGTAAAACATTACAACCATTTAATATTGCAATAGGTGTGATTTTGCTCAAAATTAAAATTAGTTACTTAAGATTAAATCAAAATGATATGGTTTAAAGTTACACCAAAACATGTATAGATTATACTGGTGGATGGGATTAAAATATTTTCCCACCTTATATTCAAATAAAAATCTAATTGGGTTTAATTTTATTGACAATTAATTTATTATAATTTATTTTTTAGTCAAATTTCAAATGATCCGCTCACATCAATTATAAAAGCGAACCTATGACCTCACATAATTACCCCAAATTGAAAATTACAAGTAAAACATCCTCTACAAATTTCCATTCTCAACTTTACAATCAACATCCAATAGGTTTTTTTTTAAAAAAAACTACCCTTATATTCAAATACAGGATATATAAAATAGTGATTACAAAGACTATGTAATCACAGAACTGATCACATTATTTTATACTCTTATTTACCTCCTTTAAATATAGGGTATTTCTAGTAAGAGAATAAATTAAGTGTCTTAAATATTATTCATTGTTATTATGATTATGAAAACACAATTAGGAGCCCTCTTTCCCATCCAACTAGATGCAAAATTATTATCCATGCATACATACAACTTACCATCTCATTATATTGATATAATTGATCTTTAACCACCATGTTTTATGGATGGGTTTCATGTTTATATATAATATATATTATGTAAGTATAATTATGGAATTATAATATCAAATCCACCTACATATAGACAAACTCATTAAGAAACAATGACATCATCTGTGCATATGTGTGGACTACCACCTCCATGATGATAAGTAATTAATTTTTACTTTATTTCATTCATAGATGGTAATAAATAATAATTTTATGAATATATATTATCTAAATAATATAATAATGATCCAGTAATGTTGAATTAGTATTTATCATTCTTACATTCTATTTCCTGAAAAATGAAAATCATGTTCTTCTGTATGTATGGCCTATAATATCTCGAAAAATGAAAATGGTTTTCTTCTATAGGTATAGACTATAATCTCCAAATATAGTGTAATTAATTTTTCTATATCTTATTTTTATGGATGAACATAAATATGTAAATAATTAATTAATTTTTATTAAAATCATGCTAAATAATGGAGAAGTTATAGAATAATGATAAATTTAAAATCACTTGAACTACATAAGTGAAATAATTGTGTTAAATGAAACAATTAACACACTAAAATGATGATATTGAAAAGAAATTACTGAAAAAATGGGGCGTTAAAATTATATAATTAGATCATATATGATATTATAATTATGAACATGAATCTAATATGGATTTATAATAAATTTAATTTTGTTATACAGAACGTTAATGGGATTTCAAATAAATGAAATTTCAAGGAAGGGGTTTTCTTTCCCAATCTCATCAATATTGTAGATTGTTTAGGATTATGTGTTTAGTAAGGAATATTTATCTTATATTACAATATATTCTAAATATGTTTTTTAATCTAATATTATCCTAATATTTTTTAAATTAATTTTTTTCCATGATTTAGTTTATTTAAAATCTTTTTAAATAAATCTTATTATCATTTTCCAATTTAAGGTATTTTTAAATTGATATACAGCAGACAGAAATCATTTTGTTCAACTTATATAGCAGGAAGGTATTTTCTTACCATCTGGAATAATATATTTTTTTAATATGATTTTAAATGCTTATATGGTTATTTTGAATGAAAATATTTTATTTCATAAGTGCACATTTAAAAATAGGTGATTTTAAAATGAAAAGGTTATTTTCCACAAAACATATTTCAAGTGACCTTTTGAAATAATTTTCCATTTAAAATGATGATTTTTTTAACCAAGATTTAATGATGACAATATCCATTAATACAATATTTAGTTTTTCTCAAGTTGTATTGGTAATATGATAAGACAATATTTTTGAAACCCATTTCTTCTCCAGGATTTTTGTTCTAATGAAATGATTACGATACCCATTTATTATCATGGGTTCTATTGTGCTAAATTTTTTAAAATATTATGGGACACATATATATTTTTTCATAATGTGATTGTTTGGAAATATATCTCCATACAATTCATTTAATAGTGATTAATGTTTCATGTTGTCAAAGGGTACACAATAGGATATCTCATGTTCCAAATAGGGTACACATGAGGTTATACCGTGGCTGAAGTTGGTACATGGGTGTTTAGCCCAACCATAAAATGTTACATATCTGTTGGTGGGTAGGATTGGAATAGGGTTTTATATGATTATTTTTATGCCATAGTCTATGTATTATGATAATGTTATGATATCATGGTCCTTGTTCTTTTATTTCATTATAGTTCATGCCTTATGAACGTCCATGATTTATGGAATGACTCTTGTTTATATTCCATTATATATAGGACATGTTTTCAAACATTATGATTATACCATTATGGTCATGATAAACGTTGGTTATTATTGATATATATTATTTTTTCCATTAATAAGTATTTAATCCCATAGTTTATAATGTTTTGGTCCCCATGATATTATTAAAGGTTATTTATATGATAATTCTATGAAGGGTGATTGATATAAAGGACATAGTGGGTGAGTATTTTGTTCAACTCTAACCATGTTTTTTATGTATCCTTGTTTTCAAATGCACTAGACATAAATGAATTTTGTGTGGATAATTACTTTATGCATTTAATATTCATCTATTTAGATGTAATATCTATTATGTAAATGTATGTTTTATTATAGTTGGTATCACAGAAAATTATGAAATCTTATTCTTGGGATTTATCATGTGTGGGAATTGGATGAATCAAGACTTTCTTCCCAAGGGATTTATGGGTAAATATATAAACTAGGGATGGTGATGTGTCCAACCTAGGAGGTGTAATTATCCCGGGATTTCGTTAACATGTATAAATAAACATTCACTAGGAATAATTCCAGACCCCTGTATTTGGTATAATAGAATTTTTTAATTAACCTTAGTAATATAGAATGATATAACTTCATAAATAACCATAGGGATAAGTCTTCATATATGATAAAATCACAAAAAAGGTCTCATGAATGACCTAGGTTTAACCTATGGTGTCATAGAATAATGTTCCATTATTTACCCATATTATAAATTATCTTTCATTTTTATGTGATTTCCCACAAAGATTATGGTTGATCAAACTATGGTTTTTAGTTTTAGTAAATGGTTACACCAAAAGGAATCATTATAATGTTGAATGAGAAAAATAATTAAAGGATTTTCTTCTGGATCAATTGAATGTTATGTGAGATGGAATGAAAAATTATGTCTTTATTATCACACAAAATTCTCAATATATGAATCAAATTGAGATTAAAAATGACAAAAGGAGGGAACAACATTATTTTCAGTTATTCATATGGAAACATCAATCACTTTTAGTGTGTCTGCTAATAAAATAGTTACTGAGAAAATGATTTTTAGTACTGAAAAGATTTTATTTGTTCATAAATGATAAAAATATAAGTAAGTTATCTCGGATCATAATCATTTTGAGGGTTAAGAATATTGCTGGTGGAAACATAACTATAATACTAGAGAATATGATGAAGTTTACTCCATAGAGAATGGTGAATTTAAAAGCTCATTTTTAATAAGTATTTCTTCCTATTATTCATTGGAAAATTTTGAAATTATTCATTGAGCTCAAATATAAGGATGATAAATATTTTGGTTTGTAAAAGGTAATTTTTTATAACATGTGAGGTTAGCTTCATGTATAATTTTCCATCCTCAACTTAAGGTTGACCGACTCATTAGTGGATTAAAAACATGTCCATGAAGGGTGATATCCTTGAGTGACATTAATAACTATAAATAAATTGGTTAATGTATTCCCAATGATTTAATGGATATTGGAGTTATCCATCAATATCATTTTTTAATATGAAAAGAAAATTTAAATCAAATAGAATTTTAAAACCCATGGAGGGAAGAATATGATCTATCCTTTATGATCAATGTGTTGAATTAAACATAAGGAAATAATATTAATAGAACTAGTAAATGATTCATGTGTTGAAAGAAAGGTCATCGGCTAATTGAATCTTATAGTGATGTGGAAAATATTGTTAATGATGTGATATGGGGGAAATCTATGTAGTATGCACCCCAAGAATATATAGTTTTAATGTAAAAGAGTATAATAATTATATAACAATAGTATACATTTGTGAATATTATTTCTTGATTTTAAGCATTATTAATCATCCAATTACAATCTAAGGAATGTAATGACTATTTTATTAGATGATTAGGTGCATAATTAATCATCATGAAACCAACATAAAATAATTTTTTATATAATATTCATAATATGATCCTATCTTTTATTCAGATCTTAAATATTTATATGATAACTAGGGGAATACATGAAAAAACAGGATGGGATAATAATCCCAGAAAGAGAATAAGAATAGAAGAAGAGCATATGGGATAAAAGGAATAACATGATGAAATCAAGGGGATATAACAAGAATGAACATAAGGAAGAATAATGTTGAAGAATATAATCCTTCAATTATATAAATATGGAAACAACATATGACCTAACATTAACATGAGTTAAGGCTATCTACCAAGACAACATCACATAGTCAAAAATGTCCTATAAATGAATCAGGTACACTCCTAATCCTAAAATGACATCCCATGAGACATAATATTTACCCATTAATTAGAGTGATATATAAGAACACCCATCGTTACATGTTCATTAGTATGTTTTCCATAAGAAAAATCATACATAACGAATCATACCCATACATGAGGGTTACCCAAATAATGAAATGGTTATAATAATCATGTTATAAATCATAATAAATGGAAGTATCATAATAGTGTCTCTAAACGAATGGATAAAAATGATATATGGACCATCATAAGAGAAAATAAGTACAGATAATGAATTGAGATGTCAAATTGAAGTAAAAACATGTAAAAAGAGTGTTTATGAAATATTATAAATTAAATATTTCAATGGATTTTAAAGAATTTATTAAAGAGAATTTAAATATGGAACCAGACAGTCATATATATATATAACCTAAAATTAACTAATATAGTATTTCATGATCAAATTCATAATTTTAGAAATATAATGGTGTTTTAAAATAGATTATGGATTGTAAATTAAATTGGGTAAGCGGGCTTGCTTATGGGAAGAATTGAGGAGGGAACCTTTTTAGAAAACGTATTTCCCCATCAAATAATGATGATATAATATGGATACATGATTTTGGAATATATAAATATAATTTAGAATAATTTTATTAAAAATAATAATAATTAAATTGGGGTAAATGGAGAAAAATATTATCATATTGAATAAAAATTAGGTTTGCGTAGAATCCCATACCTTATGGAAGAAAGTGTTCTGAACAAGATCTTATTATCCATGATAATCAAATTAAATTATTTTATTAATTAGTTGATAACCTTGTATATATTTATTTAATTTACTATAATTTTATTAAGTTATTTAATGTCCATATTGATGATTGATAAGAACTAATATCATTATTTGGGAGCATGGATTTCATTGGTTTTCATGTTCAATTTATTTATATCCATGTACAGAAAATCATGAAAAATGATAATGGTAATCTAGAATGGAGGTTAGATATTATTAATGAACATCCATCAAATTTTATTGTTATATAATACTTTTTTAATTTGGTAGTGATGATGAATCACTAGAGAATATGTTAATGATAACCGTTTAAATTTATTTGGTGTTTTTTCAGTCATCAAAAAATAATTTGTTTTTATTGATTAATATCATATATTTAAAATGGTTATATAACATTAAATATTCTTTAATAAATATATGATAAACCTTTTTTACAATAAAAATGGATTTATTATAATTCTCGAATAGTGGAAAGGAAATTTAGAACTTCTTCATCCTTGAATGTGATAAATTAACAAATCACAGATGATGGTTTCATTTTCAGTACAAATGGAGTGGAGAAATAAATGATTATGTATTATTCCATTAGTATAATAATATTCCAATGTATATTAGGAAATATATTTATAATACCATTTTTATGAGGGGATTTGTGGAGATAATAAAGAAATAAAAGAATTTGAAGACAAATTAAAAGAAAGGAAGAGGAATTTACCTCTTGAATCGTTCTTCTTGAGAAGCTCCTAAGGGGTACTATTTTTATCCTTTTTTGAGACCAAAGGATCATGGATATGGGATATGAGATTGGGAATATATTTCAATAGAATTTAGAAAAGGGTAAAATCCTAATATATGTGAGGATAATAGGTGGTGAGGGGTGGTATTTATAGGGGAAAAGGGGTGTTTTCTCATTATTTTATTTATTTATTTATTATTTTTTCTCCTGAATATGAATAGTATGATAATTACCCCTTGTTACATTAAAATAATTGTGGATATATCTAGATTATGGTATTACATCAGCAACACATCATCCGTGACATAATAAATCTTGTATTTAGCACATACTGTAAATTACTGTATTTTATAATACAGAAAAGATTCAAGTACATTAGATAAAATCCCAGAAATTCATCCTATAAATTTTTTGATGTTTATAATTCAATAATTTACTCAATTTAATAAAAATAATTTCACAAATATGAGAAATCTTCTTTTTAATTAAAATCCTCATTTATTGGAAAATACCAATATTAAAATTATAAAATATTTCATAAAACATTGAAAAAATAATTAATGTTTTATAAAATTAATTTATAATTATACGATAAAAATTATTAATTTATGAATACATTTTAAAGAAATAATGTTTATTTTAAAAAATTATGTTATTTAAAAAATTGACAATAGAAAACATATATTTTATAAAAATATCAACACTTTAATAATAATTACTAAAACATTTATTTACTTATTCTAGGATATAATTATATCATATATTAATTTATAAGATGGATAATATTTATTTATTCCTTCATATGTGAGGTTCTTTTCCATTATTTGGTTTTCTTTTCATATGTTCACATTATTATTACAAAGTTCAAGTTACTATTTTATCAGTATTGGTTCCTTAACTTCTATAAATGACAGTTATTTTATTCATTCATCAATTATAAAGTTTTTTTGTGTTTTTAATGTGATTTTATTTAATATTTTATAAAAATAAGAATGAAATTTTCATTGGTGAAAAATTTTGGGTTGTTACAAATTTAACCAACCAGTTTATGAATCTGAAAGGATCAGAGTTAAAAACATGCTATGAACTATGATATGGGGAAATTTTATTCAATAACGACAATCAAAGAGGTTTATGAGAATTATATGATGAAATGTATACTAATAATTCAATCTAGAATAGATAATATATTATTTTATTTTGGATCTAACCACTATTTTATTTATAATGAATTTACAAAGATTAACATAGTATTACCTCAATAATTAGATGTTGGTATAGTTTTAAAAATTTCTAATTGAACAATGGGATCTCTAATGTATATATTTATTCTGTAATTAATTATTATTGTAAATTTCTTCTTATATATCTTGTGATTATACCCTTATTTTAATTCTACATAATATTTTTCAGGGATTTTGTTTCCCTATATGGAGAACATGTTAATTTCTAAGGAATGGAAATCACATATCATATTCCAAAAAAACCTATAACCGTTGATCAATAGATGTATGAATATAAACATCTAATATAACTTGTTTCAATTTTTTGGTATATGAATCCATTTAGAAGAGTAATTTTAACTCATATGGTTCAAAGAAACTCGAAATTAAATAAACACCTATTGTGTAGGAGTATTTTGATGTATTTCTATAATATTTTCCTATTATTCCACCAAATTATTATGTTGATCATTCAATAGAACTCATTCCTACTGACACCCTAATTTCCAATACTCTATATAGAATAGCCTCAATTTTGTTTCCATAATTAAATAATAAATCCACAATAATCTTGTTGAGGGATTCATTTACACTAGTGTTTCACATGGGGATTCAACTAATCTTTTTGTTAAAAAGAAATATATAGCAATGCTACATTATGTTTGTTATTTATAACTCATCAAGATATTTATCCAGAACAAGTATAATCTAACTTGTACTAATGAATATTTTGACCAATGTAATAAATATGAATACTTTTCTAAGATTTATATTTATTGTGGATATCTTCAATTGACAGCTTAGATAGAGGATATACCAAATACAGCATTCCGTACAAGGTAAAAAACTATTAATTTACAATGATGCCTTATTTTCATACAAATTACCCTACTATATTCATGGATTCAATTAACATTTTAGTTTGATATTTCCTTAATCAGTTTTTAATAGTATTTGAGAAAAAAACTATTATATTTTAACTGAGAAAGGAAGTCCATGAATATAACTTGAATATTATCATCAAGACACTCATGAGTGAGATTCATTATATTCATAATTTACAAAGGGAGATTTTTATCTTAGTAAATATTCCATCATGGGTCATAAAATCCCTTGTGATGGTATATAAGTAGACCCTTCAAATATATAAGTTAGTTATCATTTGCCCAGACCAACCACAATGACTAAGTTTACCAATTTTCATTCTTTTTCATGATATTTATCAGTGTTTTGTTGAGATATTTTTACATCAATTTAATCCACAATCAATTTTAAACCACAAGGGTTAGATGTTATTTTTAGTGAATGTATGTGAGTAATGTTTTGAGGGGATGAAGAGAAGGCTACTCCACCAACTGTGATAACTCTAACCCATAGTGGAGAAGTATTTATAGTCTATATAAATGTATCAAAGAAGGTACATTTATGTTACCTATTATATAATACTATTATTATAGATTATTCATCTTGATAATTTATGGTCCCAGAGAAAAAATACACAACACTTCATTTAAAGTAGCAATGGAACTTTAGGAATTAAGGATATGGAGGAATTATCACAATAAAGATTTTTTTGAATTATATACTAATCATAAATGTTTAAAGAATATATTCATAAAAAAATATATGAAATTGCACCAAAGAAGATGGTTGCATCTGATTAATGACTATGACCACTTGATAAATTAATACCCTGGGAAAATGAAATGAGTATAATATTATCTATGTTTAAAGGAACTCTCTATCTTATCTATGATGTGGAAAAATAAATAAACAATTATTTTTAGAACTAGGTATCATAATGTAAGGGGAAATATCATATCTAGATAAAATTTGTTTTTCACCGTCTATTTATTTGAAGATAAAAGAGTCATAGAACGATGATATGGAGCTATAAAAGAATGTGAGAAATGTCCCTGTGTTCAACCATGATTATGTTGCAATGATAATATTTAGGAACTATGTATGTGATTCTTCTATACCAAATTTGAAAAAGGATTTTTTGATGGAGGAAAATATATCTTCATTCTCTATTCATCCTATATATTGGAAGATGTAATGATATTTGATAGATTATAACTGGTAGGATGTAATGAAGAGAGATATTTTATATTTGGTTTCATGGTGCTCGGAATTTAAGAAAGTTAATGGTGGGAGATAGAAAAAATCCAACCGGGAATATTTTTATTTGAGTTGTATTCAATGACCATAAAAATTCAACACACTTTATTTCTATTATAGAATATTTCTATATTCATCAATTTACTTAGTTTTACCTTATTCAATTGGTATTATTTCATGATGTACTACTATAAATTGTATTTGATTAAGATCGGGGGGTTATCTTGGTGTTTGAAGGAAAATTCAATAGGCTCTAAATAAAGATTTAGATTTAAGAACTAGTTATCATTCAGAAATTAATGGATATTCTGAGAGAACTAATAAAACTCAATAAGGAATGTTGGCACCTTACTATATGTATTTGAAAGGGGTCTAGGATCAACACCTTACATTTGTGGTATTTTCATTCAATAATTTCTTTTATAAGGGACATCAGATGGATCTTAATGAATCCATTAATGGTAGGAAGTGAAAAAATCCAACATAATGTAATGAATTAAGATAAATAAAGAAAATAAAGCCAAATCTCACTAAGGAAAAATAAGAAATGGTTAGATCCTTTAAAAACACATTATAGAACCTAATAGTAAACATAAAATTTAGTGTAACAATCATCATAGATATATAGTGTTTTAGGTATATGATTTGGTATTACTATGAATATCTCTATGGAAAATGGTAATTAGAATTTGAGAAAAGGGAAAAATAATCTGAATGTGTATTTTTCGTTTTTAATTTCATTATCTTATCAGGACGATGGCCTATTGATTGATAATTCCACCAAATCTCCCTTAAACACATTTTGTGTTCTATATACCTCCCTTGTGGAATTCTATCCAGCTCTTTAAGAATATCTAAAATCATAGGTTTTACTTCTAGAGAAATATCATTCCTCTGAAGAATAACTAATAGAAATTCATTACCATAAATAGATTTTTTTGAAACATGACAGCTCTCTTGGTTAATGTTTTTAGAGAAACGGCATATTTGAAGATGATACATGGGAACCTGAGGATGTGATAGGGAAAGAATCATAATATATTTATATAAAAATGATAAATTTTGATGGATAAATTCATTTTAATGGGATATAATTTAACACATACTTTTTTTATGAAATATTTGTCTTTAAAAAATCTAATTCTCGATATCGTATGTTACACAGACCGGTATCTACTATAGATAATTCATTTATAAATGCTAAACAATGCTTTTAATGGAACTAGAAATTTGATGTTAATATCCACAAAGATAGGGGTCCCCTTTAACTATGCTAAAAATGAATTGATAAAATATGTCCTTTATCAGTGCTAAAAAAATCCCTGATAAAGGTCACCATTTACGCATGATATATTAGTGATGATAAAGGGTTCCATTATCAGCACACTAATTTGGGCTGAAAAATTGGGACAATTCACTGCGCTCAAAATAGCACTGATAAATACCTATCTTCATGTGGTGTGATTTTCTAATAATAGCACACTCACCAACACCACCTGCACCTGCACCTGCACAGCACACACACAACAACTATATAAAACAACACATGCACGACACACACAATAACAATGTAGTACACACAAGGGTTTGGACTTGCAATGATATATACACTTCAAACAATATTTTATATAATTATATTTACAATTATCCAACACATAGTTTAAAACATTAATATTTCATCCTTTGACATCTCTGATCCACTCTCCAAAATGACCACCCACGGTATTAGTTATAGAAAAAATCATCCCAACTCAAGAAAAAAGTTACACCTGTATAAGAAAAAAATATTATTTTATTAATACATTAAAGAAATAAATTAACCATTAATATGGATGAATACATTAACAAAATGTCAATTTTTTTATATGAAGACACATTTGGAGTTATATAAATCACATCATGTGTCTCATTGAGGTGGGGTTGGTTCCAACACCTCACAAATGAGTAAGGGATCGTCTTCCTAAAATATCAATACAATTTGAATGGGTTTTCCTTATTTTGAGTATGTACCTTGGTTTTTTTAATAAAAACTATATCAAATATATATGAAATACTTGAATCTATACCGATCAAATCATTCTTCGGATAGAGGTGCGGTTGTTTCCTACACATCAAAAATGACTCATGTACTATTGTTCTAAATTATAAAAACAATCCGAAGGTGTTTGTTTGGTTTTTAGTATGAAAGTTATGTTTCGTTACTGATATATAATTTCAAACAAAAAACACCCTTTTGGGTCATACCAGTCGCATCATGCATCAGTTTAAGGTGATTCTGCTTCATAAACGTCCTAAGGGACATACTTATCGCTCTCCGAAATTATGAATACAATTAGAGTATTTTTGCTTTGTTTTATATGAGTGAATCATTTTAGCTAAAATGTCATTTTTAAAAAGTCAACAGCCACTCTTAGTCATACTGGTCACACCATGCCTCAGATTGAGGATCAATTGATTCCTAAAAATCACAAATGATTCAAGACTCATTGTTTAAAAGTATTAATACAATCCTAATGGGTTTTCTTGGTTTTCAGTATATAACTTGTTCTTTTTTACTTAAATTAATGTAAATTTAAAATAATAAAACATTTGGATTTATACCTGTCACATAGTTTGTATGATTGAGTTATGGTTGATTATTACATGTCACATATGATTCTTGGATTACGGTTCTAAGGTATCAAAATAATCAAAATGTGTTTTCTCAGTTTTCAATATGTTATTTTTTTACTAAAATATCATTTCCAACTAAAAACAATCTTTTTGAGTCATACAATTCACATCGTCCATCAATTTAATGTGAGACACCCTCTTACACATCAAATAGTAATTAAAAATCTCTTTCCTAAATTATAAAGATAGCTGGAAATCGTTCACTTGGTTTTTAGTAAGTGACACGTTTTGAGCTAAATTGTAAATTTTAAACTGATAACAGACACTTTTAGTCATTCAAATCACACCATGCATTAGATTGTGGTTTGGTAGATTCCTACACATAAAAAATGACACGTGTATCATTTCCCTAAAATATAAAAACAATCGGAATGTGTTTTCATGGTTTTTAGTATCAAAGTTGTTATTTTTAAATAAATTAATGTCAATTTTAAATAAAAAGATACATTTAGATTTATACCAGTAATAATGTGGGTTGTATTGTGGTGGGGTTGATTCTTACACCTCAAAAATTACGAATGGATCATTTTGTTAAATTATCAAAGAAATCTGTATGCATTTTCTCAGTTTTTAGTTTTCCAATTGTGTTTTTTGAATAAAATTAATTTCAATTTTAAATAAAAAAGAGACACTTTGAGTATTATCAGTCGCACCGTGCTTCGGATTATCGTGAGTTTTATTTTTAAATGTCAAAAATGAATTATATTTCATTTTACTAAAGTATCAAAACAATCTGAAATAATTTTATCAGTTTTTAGTATGTCAGTTGTGTTTTTTTAATAAAATATAATTTCAAACTCGAAACCCATTTTTTGTGTCATACCAGTCACATCATGCATAAGTTTTATATGAGACTCATACACATCACAAAGAACTTATGAATAATTTTTTATAATTTATGAAGATAATAAAAGTGTGTTTTCTTGGTTTTCAATGATTGGTGTGTTTTGAGATAAAATGTCAATTTTGAACTGACAACAAACACTTTTATTCGTATCAGTCACACTGTTCGTTGGATTGATTTGTGGTTGATAACTACACATCAAAAATGACTGATGGGTCATTTGACTAAAGTATCAAAACAATCCTAATGTGTTTTCTCAGTTTTTAGAATGTCACTTGTTCTTTATTCTAGGTTTATTGTTAATTTGTTATAAAAATACACACTTAAAGTCATAACGACCACAATATGTGTCATATTTTAGTGCAGTTAATTCCTACATGTCAAAAATTATGTATGAATCATTTTACTAATGTATCAAAATAATCGTAATGTGTTTGATCTGTTTTCAAAATGGTTTTTTGTTCTTTTCACTACAAATATTGTCAATTTTAAATAAAAATATGCAGTTTGAGTCTTACCAGTCACATATTCATGCTATTTCTGTACATTCTTCCATCACATAAACTTCCAATTCATTTCTAAAAAAATATATCTCATCATTTTAATAAGATTATTTTTAAAAATCATGGTAGAAATGAAAAAATATAAATACATGAAGGACTAATAATTTTTTTAAATTAAAAATTAATTATGTTATAAAATACCTATTTAGGGATACTGGTTTGTTCATGGAATAATATCTATTTCATGAATTTAAAAACATAATAACCACAATATTTTTTGTTATTTTATTTCACAGGCACTGTAGATACATTAAGAAAAATAATTAATTTTTTTATATGTGTTTGGATAGTGAAATCCTATTATATATACCCTGATTTTAGATCATTTTTAGTACTTGTGACATTTCTTGTACATTTTCCCAGGCCTCATTCCATGATGTAGATGAAAGTCATGCACCACCCTATCAGAAATGAATCCTCATTAAAAGATAATATATATCATATAAATAAATTTTTAGTTTTAAAATGTTGGATGTAGTGCATTAAAAATTGAAAAACGCCATCATTTGTGGTCGGTTTGATAGATATCCATGCATTGAATTCAAGAAATAAAACATTGGAGTATCTAAATTAACCGGATTGAGAATCCAATGCATCCTAAAAACAAAACAAAAATATGTAATGAATGAACATAAAATATATTTTATATTATTGAATTGTATAGTTTTACCCTGCATCATTGGTATTAATAAGATTCTATCATCCATATTTTTGTTGTTAAATTATTTGAGTGGTTCTACCACGATTTTACCCCCTTTCTCATATTTTATATATATTTATGATGTAGAGGTGACGTGCGGACTAATGAGTCTATATTTAGGTTCATTGGAAAATCCCTTCAATTGTTTCCTCCATATAATCTTGTGAAAAATACGAAATGTATTTAGTCATAATTATCAAAGTAAATCATCTTTTGAATAATAAAATCATGAAATCATACCTCATGTAAACAATTACATCTGAGCTACCTGATCGACTAAACTCATGGATTTCACATACATTGTCAAAACTAATGAAATTTAGATCTTCTCCACTTTACACATTTCCATAAAAAAGAATTTTTTGAACCGAATCATCTTTCAAAATCATATTCAGATGAGTCTACAATGATAATAAATAAGGATATAGAACGGGTAGGTCTAAGGTGGTTTTAGTAGATCGTTTTGATTAGTTGGTTGAGCGTTGAAATTTTTTTGAGTAGTTATTTGTTTTCAACCCCTTCCTAGTTTTTATCTGTAATAAAATTCATCTTTTCATACCATTTTTCATTAAATGCTAAATGTTAATCTTGAAAAAAATTGGAAATGAATACCTCCATGTCTGCATGTTTTTTAAAAGCTGTGATAACAATGTGTTGAATGTTCCAAGATATTTTTTGACATTATTAATATCTTTATCATCAATTGGAACATGAAACTCAGTGCTCGGCTCATGGGATAAATTAATCATCACTTTGAAATGACCTGTTGGAAGTGGTCTATTGTGTAGCATGCCATTTTGGATATTGAACACCATATCCCTCACTACAAGCTGATGGGTGGGTGTTGATAGACAAAAATTACAGTCATTTTCACCCTATAAAATATCATTACATGAAAGGTACCAGTTTCTATATGATTCAAAATTCAAATAAAATACAATTAGAACATTTATTACCTTATATAAGAAAGGTTCTTGATGAGAATGGCTCACCTCAATGCTAGGGGTGAGATGGTATATTTGTGGAAAGGTATTCTGGATTTGTATCTTTTTTTAACCCCCATCCATATTATCTTCCCTGAAAACTCTTGGAAATTGCAAGTTTTCATAAAGGATAAATATTTTTCTCTCATAATTTTCATTTCTCCACATTGATCCTCCTCTTAATTTTTCCTCAAAAAATGTTTAGGGTGTCACCCAAAAATCCACACCTCGGATACGGCCATATTTTCTGGGATGCTTCAAGGCCACGGAATGTATGTACACATCTGATTTGGGTGTTTTTAATTCTTTTGACTATGTTGGATAGAATATATAGGAAAATAAGTAATCATTGTTATGTAATACCAATCTAAACCCTAAGAAATATTTATTATGTCATACTTACACAAGTTTCCCAGAATTTTTAAGTGTTTTCACTTATTAGTATCACATATTTATTTACATGGGCCTCCATCCAACGAACATAGCGTAGGATGGAAGTGACATTGTATTTAGATTCATCAATCTTCATATAAATACAAGAACATATTTATGTTGTTTTTTATGTCACATAAACGTATTACTGTAGAATTAAAATTTGTACCAATTTTTTTCATGTGTATCATACACCATTATTTCATTATAGTAGGGTTACCCTAGTTCTTCTACTCTTTTCTTATTTTCATCACTCATTTGTTTTTTCTTAAATAAAAAACTATAATTCAATGTGAGGAATACGTGTATCATCGAATAACATATTGCCAATAACAATGTTTCAGAAAAGACTTCTACTGAAGATTACTATTAAACACATCCCCAACTCCTTGGGTTATCTGGTGTGCATAAATTGAAGGTGGGTGATGGTTTTTTTAGCATCTTTTAGGTAATATTTTGTTAAAATATTGTGAAATCCTATGTGAATCCTTCCAACAACCCTTAATACATATTATTTGTGAGAGTCATCCACTATAAATTCACTCTACAAGGGATGATGAAGAGTAAGTCACTATTTCATTATTTTTTTGTTAGTAAATTAATAAAATGATATATCATAATGTCACTATAATATCTCACAAATCAGTGTATTAATCCTAGTGAATACATGGTACCGTGACTGTATATCAATCAGCAGTCATTTCCAATTGACAATTCCAATATAACTACTGAACATGGACTTGTGGGGGTTAACAGGTTGGCTGATATATTTCATCTGACTTTGTATTTTATGCCTTTTACATTTTCCTTAAGTATTTTTTTATAACACTGTCAAACTATGGCGCTCCTGTTTTTTTGCCACCAGTTTTTCGGTGCCTACCATTTTTTCAGTTTCAACAACATCAATATTTTCCTATAGATTGCTATAACCAACATGTGAAAATAGTGGTTTTACCTCTATATTATGAGAAGCAACAAGAACATGTTGAGAAACCTGTTGGTCCTCTTCACTGCAAGCAACATCAGGTTGAGAGATATGTTGTTCCTCGGGATTATGTGTATCATCATATCCAGAAGTAATTATCTGGTGAAGTGGTTCAACATTTATTTAAGATTATATGAAATTAGCAGTGATTGGATAATAACATAACATAACACAATGTATGTTACAAAGAAATATTACATTATTATTGAACTCTCTTTTTTAAAGATGATGGAATTTTACCCCTCTATCGACTATCCAAATCCCCGCATTCTGGTCTCCTCTAACATAACAAACGTCGTCTATATTGGAACCACTACGAAATGATTCTGAAATCCTAATGAAGGGGTCATCCTCCATTGAATATTTATCTGGCCCTTCAGTGGTTTTAGAGGAAAATTGAACAATTGAATAGTTTTGGTTATCAGGATCTGGAATATAAAATACTTGTATTGCTTATGATGCCATTATAAATTGTTCTTCTATGTCCCCTTCATTACTGTAATCAACTTTCTCAAATCCCAACTCAGATATTTTAACATCACTGCTATTATCAACCCACTTTCAATCAAAAATTGGTACATGGGTGTTCATATAATCCAACTACCATGTTTGATTGATGAAGCTAATGTATGAAATACTCACATAAATTGAATTTTGACCTTAACACAAGAAATATGAATCGCTTAAGCCCCAAGTGTAACTCCACTACTCTTTATGGTACTATCTTCCTAATATTCATTAGTATAGTATGAATAACCGTTAATTACCTAAGAATTATAAGATAATACATACACACATTCCCCTGCAGCTAGCCATCAAAGTCTTTCTGAAATTGAGTCTGGATTTTCGTCTATCTCCTACAATATATAGTCACGAAACCATCCTATAAATTGTCTGTTATGTGAATTTGATGTCCATTTTTTAACCCCTAATAGATTCAGATTCTTAAGAATTACGTTGTGGGTTTTGAAATATGGTTCAACCTCCAAATTGTAATGAAAAAAATAAATGAGGGAATGCTCCCAATATGTAATATTGATTGTAAAAACCTCTCTTCCAGAAATTCCTACCGCTGCATGTCTCCTAATGTGACTACATTTTGGTTGACCAATGATTTCCACACTGGATGGGTATTCAGTACAAAATTCAATGGCTTCCTCAACAGTATTTCACTCTGTAATATAACCCTCTGGATGACTTCAATTTTTGACTAACACTTTCAAAATAGTCATATACCGTTCAGTGGGGGTACATCCATCTATTGTGTATAAGACCATATTTTCGATTCTCTCTCACCATGTGAACCATCAAATGATCCATCATATCAACGAAAGTCAGTTGGAAGAACAATTCCAATTCACATAATATAAAGGCAATTTATCATTGCATACACAACAATTTCATCTGGTAAATAACATTATATCATATAGCATTGAAGAAGAAACAGATCTTGATTAATGTATAATGGACATTTTTCTGAAAAATGAAATGTAAAGCTATAATAATAATATCCTGCACCACATTTTTTAGTCATGTGATTTCATACCCTTTATCATTAAATAATTAATTGACATGATTTTTATTCATATTTTATGAATACCCAAATGGAAAAATTACGTCATTCAAGAAGTTGAAAAACTGATATCCCTCCCACCTTGAAAGAGCGTAACCAACTTGATGAAGAAAAGATCATTTTTAACCCTTTTACTAGTGCCAACTCTTCTCGTATTCCCTTGTCAACCATGTCCAACCTAGCCTTAATACCATCCTTTTTTAAGGTTCATTTATCAAAGTGTCTTTGAAAATGTCACATATTTGTTTTGATATGAATAACCTCATCAAATTGTCTGATGTACAAACATTTATATTATGGTAATTCAAAAAAATAGATCTCTTCTCCCAACTGGTTTTTGTATAGTTTTTCAAAAATAGTTTTCCAAAAGCAGTGTCTGCATCTGTTACTTTATCAAATAGTTGATCAATAGTTAGTGGAGACGATGTTGAATATTCTCTTAATCTTCTATCAAATGGTGTCATCAATGATCAGTACTTATGTCAATGGGGTATCAATAATTGATTTCCTAGAAACCCGATTTTTGATGAATTTTTAACCTCATCTATTTTGTATCTTGGTCCTATATGGGACACCAATAACATCCTTTAATGTTAAACCATTAAAAATTCACAGAAGTAGGAAATTCATTAATCACCCCACAAAACATAGCTCTCAAAGTGAAATCTTAATTTCTATAAGCATCATACAATGTCACACTAGAGTCCAACAATAATTTGTTATCCTCGATCAATGGAGACAAATAAACACCAATATCATTGACTGGTTATTTTAGTCTTGATATAATCCTATATATCATGATGTGTTTCCATTTCATGCATGACCATAGTGGAAAGTTATAATTTACCAACATAATCGTCCATGTACTATAAGCGCTGCTTTGAAAACCAAAAGGATTCAATCCATCTATTTATAACACAAGATGAAGGTTTGTCAGCTCGTTTCCAAAATCATGATACCCATGATTGATTATCTCCACTAAGGAGAGTCTACCAGGTGTCCTAGATTTTCATATTTCTTTATGATGTCCGTCTACCATGTCAATTTCCCGATTGTCTCCTTACTTTTATATAGACTCCTAACCCCTGGAATTATTTGAAAGTGCCACCCAACATTCATAGGACCAGATTCATATTTCATGTATGAAGAATCACCATAATTTGGTCATTATCAATGTAATTTTTGGCCCTTATGAAATAGTATACAGTAATTTGGGTTGGTGTGTATTCATTCTGAGATCATTCCTATCGAACATAGCATTTGTTTGGCATCATCTGTTTGGATCGAGAGCTCATTGTCTTCTGGGATCATGTCATTCAAGAGAGGAATTAATTCATTAAAATTGGCATCACTCTTTACATTTCCTACATTTAATTTATATAGATTTAGTATGGCTGGAAATGTTGTTTATTTAGTGAAACCACCTTAAAAATGCATCTCTTCCCAACCCTTTAACTGCTCAAGAAATTTTGGGCAATCACCAAGTTCATCTTCAACTGTCCTTTTCATTTCCTCAATTCAATATTCATCATCATTCGCATTTTTAATCACTTATTCAATACATACTTTTTCATTTTCCACACTTGTAATCGTATCAGATGATCCATAAATTTAACTGTTATCCAAGACACTAGTTAGATTCACTTTTTCCCTTTATTTATTCCCAAACTGATAACGTTGATCTATTCTATGACAGAAATTATGTTATTCCATATACCATGGAATAACTTGTCTTGAGTAACAAAAGCATAAACACAAACAATGGATTTTAGAAGGGTCATATCCATGATCTTTTTCCAGCAAGATGAACTCTTTTAATCCATCTTCATAATCTCTAGTCAAATTATTTCCATCTATTGAGTCTTTATTCATATCGTTCCTATTTAATTTGATGATATTGATATTTAAAAAATATATACAAAATTTAGACATAAAAATTATCCATGGATAAAAAAAGTTATACACTTTTTGTCCCTTTTGAATTCTATTTATAAAATAATCGTTTAAATCTCATTAAAAACCAACCATTTACACTAATTATTTTTTTAAAATATAACCCCCTTTTTAAAATAAACAAATCAGTTTAAAATAATCTCTCTCAAAACCCCAATTCATTTTCTCTAAAGAATTCATTGAAACTTCATGACCCAATAATGTTAATTGTTTAGAATGCATTACAACCCTCTATATTTTACAAATTTTAAACTATAACTTTAGGAACGCCTTGTTAATATGAAACCAGTATTATATACGCTTTCAAAAAGTTCATAGATCTTTATGAAATCCAATCAGCTGAGTTCAAAAAAACTTCTCATGAAACCGAAATCCTGAAAAAGTATTTAATCAGTTTTAATGTTATTTAAAACCTAAAATGGTCTGTTGAACACAATATTCCAATAGGTTTTTTAGGGTATTCTAAAAAAACCTCATGGTACGCACCACTATTTTCAAATCTAGGAAAGGATTTAGGACGTTTCTTTAATGTGTTCTTAACTTTCTGGACCTATAAGAAACTACATGTCCATCATGGACTAAAACAGCTCAATTCCTGACTCCTGATACATCGCATTATAATCGATACTCATTACCCAACTCATTAATGGTTAAGATTGGTGTTTTCATCAATCTACCATTGTGATCATTGAACTATTTCTCATAAATATATAAATACTCATATTGATCTACACAACTGAGGTCAAGTCTCAAATAACTCCATGCATAATTAAATGGTATTATCATATATTTAAATGTCAATTTATTAGTTCATCCCAAGCTCATTTAATTCAAATATCATCTTATAATCCTCTTCAATCTCACATAGAGTCTTATATACTACCAAAACTTGTCCAGACAATCAATGTAGAGAGTATAACTAGGATATTAAAAATTAATCATCGTTACAAATGGCATTGATTACGAACCCACTCTAGACCAATCGCTTGATTCCTAAGAAAATCATAACTCATTCTTACTAAAATATCCTAAAGGAAATTTTAAAGTATGTAAACTCCCAAATAAATCCAAAATCAACACTAGTGACCCTCAGTAAATCATCACATAAATTTATCCAACCATGGACCAATCTGAGTATCAAGAACAAAACAAAATAGGGCACTAAAAAATGTTGTATTAAAGCGTCACACACTCTCATCCACCAGTTCATATGTAGGGTGTGAGCTATAAATTCTTTTTAATATCTCATAAAGAATTATCTTTTAATCCCATCATAATATAGTTCATAAAGGGTTATTTTGAACAAAATGTATAATATATATTTTCTCATGAAATATTAAACAAGTGTAAAAATAATAAACTTACATATTTTCAAACAACCACCCTTTTTATAATATAATTGCAAGGATGGCTAAAAAATTTAAATTAACATATCAAAAAATGGAAAAAAGGCCTTTAAAACCATATAAGAGATGTTAATTCATAGTTTATCCCTCTTTTAGAAAATTTTATGAAAAAAAAATCATAAATAACAACAATGACTAGACCTTTCTATAAAATTCATATATCAAATAACCATGTTTTTTCATTTTTAAATAAAAATTTTAACAATTTAAATAAACCTACATGAATGTATGAAAATAAACCCTCAAATTGAAACAATGATCATACATAGGCACTACGGAAACAAGGAAACATAATCCCAAAAAACAAACGATGGTGCCATATAATCAAAAAAACTGTAGGAATACAATCCAGCCGAGAAAATAAATCCTCTAAAGTGTCTTATGAATGATGTAATGATCATGTGAAACATCCTAAGACTCCTGTATTTGGATCTTGAACATTAGATGAGGAACCTAGGTCGATACTTTTTAACTTTTCATCTCCAAGATTCTTATAGAACTCACTAGGCTCTACCCGGATGAGGGGAACAAAAGATCCCCTAGTTCCTTAATGTACATTCTAGGGGCACTGTGGAATATCAGAAACTCGGTCAATATAACAGTGTCCTTACACTAGGTAGCGCACTCCTCACTAGGGATTTCACTTATTTGGGTCCCTATCAGTTTTCTAGAACACCCATGATAATTCAATAGCGGAATTGAGTATCCAATGAATAATAATATATTATCAGATAAATATAATTTCATTAATTTTAAATTTAACCTCACCCACCTCCAACACCCTCACAGTAAATAACATTTTTCACATACATTTATAAGCATCATAATAAGCATAAGAATATAAAGAATACACCATGAGGTCACAAGCCACAATAAGAATAATACATTAATGAAGTTTAATTGAGGTTCTCTCCAATTTATAAAATAATATCCTTTAAATTACAAACTAGGATTTTATAATTTTTCTCGAGAATCCAATCCATTTGCACCACAATGAGAACAAAATTTCAATTTTCATCCAAAAACCATTTATCAAAATGCTTATAAATACCATTTGGAAACACAAAGATTTTTTTTACATTAATTTTTAAAATTATAAACCCTTTTACTTTTTTAGGAAATATTTTCTATGAACTGTTTTATTAAACTTCTATATCTTTTGGAAAACATCTTAATCCACCATTAGAGTTACGGGTCTCAAAACCATTTAAATATTTTGAAGGTAAATTACATTTATCTTACAAAACATAAATTTAGAATATATCATATTTACTTTAATGAAAAAAAAAATTTACCAAACTTTCAAAATATTTAAATTCTATTAAAAATTCCACTCTGGCCTTTTACAAAACACTTGGACTGTGACATATGTCTATGCCAACTCTTTAAATCATTTTCAATCCAATTGAAACCCAAAATGTCCAAACATTGGATTATAATTTAATATGAAATAATTTATAAATATCCATATAATTCATAACATGTATTACAATAGAGTTCCAAAGAAACACCAACCTCACTCAAGAAAAATTGATGCTAAAACTTGTCGACATTGATGAAGAACTCATAAATAAGTCATGTGACATACTACTCAACCCCTAACGATATAAATCCCCATCATTGAAAAGAAATTAATCTATGATATAGTTGCATCACACTGTAAATTCATAACCGAGTCAAACAATATCAAATAAAAAATAAGAATAGGATCACCAACCAACATGCAATTAATTTAGTGGGCAAATAAGGACCACCAATGGAAATGATTTTTAATGAGGGGTTTTTCCATACAATTCATTGTATAATATCAATATAAAACTACAATTACATGTGAAAAAGATGAAACAAATGACAAAGAGGAGAAAACTCACCGGCAGAGGAGAGGCACACAGTAGATGAGAGGCGCATGACGGAGGTTTCGTGCATGACGGAGCTGTGGGGCGTAGCGTAGGAGAGGCGCATGGTGACTTGTTCATAGGATTTGTAGAGGAGATGCAAGATGGTTGGTAGAGTATATGTATGGAGGTGTGGCATGCAGTAGATTTGATGGCGCACGATAGAGGTGTGGTTCCCGGTAGAGAATGGGCAAGGGATGGGAGGGGGAGGTGATGGAGGTGGTGGAGTCGCGGCATAGGGTTCATCTTCCATGAGATCTTGAGGGGTTCAAGGGTGAAGGAGACTATTAGGTTTTTTTTTTAAACCTGGCGAACCACTTTTCTGGGAATGCAAAATTGCGTTGATAAAATTATGTTTTATCAATACTAAAATAAAACGTGAAGATAAAATGAACCATTATCAGTGCTTTTTTAGTACTTATAATAATGGGCCTTTATTAGCCCAAAACAAGGGCTGATAAAATGTTTCTCTATCATTGCTAAATTTATAGCACTGATAAAGACACATTTTAACTCTCTTGTTTAGCTCTGATAAATTCACATCTTTATCAGTGAAAAAAATTGCTCATAAAGGTATTATGTTGATAATTTCTTTATAGTATTATATATGTTTAAAAAATAATATATATGCTAAATATATGTTAATTTATTTATAGTTATATATATATATATATTTGTTTATAAAATTATAATTTAATTAGTTATAAAATTATAGGAGATATAATTTCTATATTTTTAATCATAGAATATATATAATAAATATATTTATTGTATATATTTTTAATATTATAGATATATACAACTATATTTATTTTAATTTTATAATTATTTACTTGAATATGCATTTATTTATTATATGAATATATATATTTATTATATGAATATTTTTATTAATAATTATAATTATAAATAAATATATATATATATTGCTTTATATAATTATAAAATTATAAAAAACAAATATTTCTATTTTTTATAATTTTATTAATATATATTTTTAATATATTTATTATAATTTTATCATTATTTAAATATATATGTATTTATTTATAACTACAATTATAAATACATTTGTTTATTTATCACTATTCCTATATATTTATTTAATTATACATAAAATTATATATGAAAATAAGAGATATATTTGTTATAAATTAATAATTATTTAAATAAATATACATTTTATTTATATTTGTAACTAATAAACAAATAAATATTTATTTGTAATTAAAAATTATAATAAATAGATATTTATTTATAGTTTTAATAAATTTATATATATATACATAAATAATTATAAAATTAAAAAAAATATTTATAATTATATATAATTATATTTATTTATTTATATTTATTAAAAAAATTAATCATTGAAATATATTTAGATTTATTTAGAATTATATTTATAACTATATTTATTGATTTATAAATATTTGTATACAAATATTTATAATTACTATATTTATTATAATTTATTAATTATTTAAATATATCTATATTCATTTAAGAATTATAATTATAAATATTTTTTTTATTTATTTATAAATATTTGTATATATTTACAAATATATTAATTCAATTATATTATAACTTTATATGTAGTATAATAAATATATTTATTATATATTTATAATCATTTACATATATATAGTTATTTATAGTTTTAATTATAAGCATAAATAAATAAATTTATAAATATTTGTATATAATTATATATATAAATATATTTATAATATATGTTTTTATTGTAATTTTATAATTATTTAATTATATATATGTATACTTGGAATTATAAATACAAATAAACATATTTAAAAATAATTTTTATATAAATAAAATTTATTTATCATAAATATAATATGTATATTTGTTACTTAAATATATTTAATGTAATTTTATAAGTATTTTGGAGAACATAATAGTATATATGGGTATCATTAATTATTCATATACCCAGTAAATATACCTAATAAAAAAAGAGCCATCAATGGAAAATATGAATACTAAGAATGGGTGTAATGCATAAATGAACATTATGATACATAATATATGCATATTGGATCAATATATTTGTTGACCAAATTCATTCAAACATATATATTAAATAACTAATATAAGTATATATATTTTTAGAGGTATTTATATATATTAAATATAAATAAAATAAAAGTATTAAATATTAGAAATATATTAAATAAAATAACTGAATAAATATAATAAATCGAATAAATCTAATAAAACTAATAAATATATTAAAATTTTAAAAAAAATTATTATAATATTATAATTATTTAAACATATATATTTAACTATAATCTTTGAAATTTTTTTATATATCACTGATAAAGGATTCCCCTTTATCAGTGCTTTCTTCTTAGTTTTGATAAAACAAGGCACTTCTCTTGCCCTGTTTTGTGGTAGTGAGTGAGTTTAGACGAATTGGGACTGTAGCATACTATAGCGTACTATAGCAGCGGTGGCACTGTAGCGGCGGCAGGTCACTGGAGCAGTGGCAGAGCACTGTGCAGTACTATAGGAGCGCGAGTACTGTAGCAGTATTATTCATAGAATGGGCTTTGGGCCAAAAAAATGGTCCTACGGGGCATGTAATTGCCTATATACCCACCGGGCCTTCGGTATATGTAATGGGTCTCCTTCTACCCAGTTAAAGAGGTCTTTGATTTTCTTTAATATAAATGAGGCTTCAGCCCCAACCTTTTAAAAAAAACAGTGTAACATTAATAAAATATTTTGTGTTGATTATTTCATAGAAATTTGATAAGAGAGTATCACTAGTAAAATCAATATTATGAAAAACTTAGGGATTATGATTTTATAAACATAATTAATAAGTTATCAAATTATTATCATTAAAAATAAAAAATATTAGAAAATAAAAGTGATTTGTTTCTATGAAAATATTATTTTTATATGTTTAATGAATTTTATAAAAATAAATTAAATATAACCATATTAGTGAATTATTTTAATGAATTTTATATATTATTTTATTAACAAAATTTTTTATACAATAAAAAAACATTTTTCTCTGTATATGATTTCAATAAATCAATTTATTTTCTTATAAATGTATTCTTTCTAAAAACAATTTTTATCTAAAAATGTTCACCTAAATTAAAACTAATTTCATCAAATTATATAAAATCTATTTTGTGAAATGGAATAAATATTTAGAATTAGGATGTCCAAATTTGAAAAATAAGTCCATTTTCATTTAGGCATTATGAATAGTAATCGGGCGGAAATGAATCTACTCATAAAAGGGTCAATCAGGTAAATATATATAAAAATTAAGTAATAATGCCATAAATACTGATTATAATTATTATTCAATGAATATCATTTGAATCTAAACTCATTATTCTTGAACATGATTTTTTAATGTACATGTTTTCATTAAAATGACTTTTTTATTATTTTAATCCAAGAATGATACAAAATGTCCCTCCCATTGTTTTTAATATCTCATATGATTCCAAATTGGGACTATAGTATGTTATGAAAAATATAAGTAATTATTTATTTTAATTAAATTATTTCCAATATATAATTTTACTTTTAATGTTTTGTAATTATATAATTATAAAATTTTTTTACACAACACTTCTGCAGTATTTCCCTAGTTAATAATAAAATGTAATATATCATCTTAAACATATTAAAATTTGAATAATTTTAATATTTTAACCTCTCCTATGAATTTTCTAGATCTATATTACATATTATGGTGGATTTGAAGAGTTATATTCAAATTTGTCAATTTTCATGGTGTATTTTTTAGTTAATTTAACTAAATAGTGTCATGATATACCATAATGATATTTTATAAAAGTAATATTATAATAAATTACATAAATATCATTAATATAATAAAATAATAAACAAATTCTATGATATGGTCTAAAATTTCATAAATTGGTCATTTATTTTTCCAATTGTCATCATATATGTAAAAATTAAAATCACTTAACATTGAAATATTTGTGGGAGTAGTCAAAATAAAAATTGGTTAACTATCGGTTCATAAAAATTATACGGTTTAAAATTACAAAAAAATGTATATAAAATATATTTTTTATGTAATTAAAAGAATATCACAATATGTATTTTTATCCCTTTATATTTATAGATATTTTCCATGGTAATGAATATATTAAAATTTAAGCCTCTAAAAAATTCTAAAAGTGTCACTCACCTCAATTATAAAATTGCACCTCCTCCGTCGCATCATCAGACTACATTGAAAATAATTGTGTGACTATACTATGAAAAATCAATTTAAAACATACCAATACACTTCCTATGTGTTTTTATACAAAAAATAGCATCCTTAGACCCCTTTGGATGATATCTAAAGGATTTGTTCAAAATAATTGATAATCTCCCTAACCAATCACTTTATTTTATACTATTCATTACCTCCTGTATATCTAATTTATATCTCATAAAATAAAAACATTAGTATTAATAAAATTTTTATGTGTAATTTTGATTATTAAAAACCAATTATACATCATCTCTCTCATCAAACAAGAAGTGAATGTATTTCTCATGCATACATACAGCTTACCATCTCCATGTAGTGATACAATTCATTTTTAATCACCATATTTTAAGGATCTGTATTTTATAGTTTTTACATTTGTATATTATTTTTTTGAAATATTTATAATAATTTAATTATAATATCACATTTACCTACTTACCATAAATTATTTTGGGAACTGATAATGTTGTTCATGAAGATGTGTAGATTACTACCTCCATGAAGCGATGAGATTCATTTCTCATTTATATTTTTCATAGACAGTAATGAAGTAGATTTTGATGAAGTATATTACATATATGATATTATAATGATCCTATAAATTTGATTCAATATTTATATTTCCTTTTTCTGTCCCTCAAAAAATGATAACTAAGTTCATTTGTACGTACGTTATACTATCTCTATGAATAATTTAATTAGTTTTTAAACAAGTAATTATTATGGATGACTCTAAATATGTATATATATAATAATTATATATTATATTTTATCTTGAGGAATATTCTATAACGTATTGTACAAAAATAAATTTCAAGCACTGGAACTATTGAACCAAAATATTCCGGATTAACGAAACATTTAACACCTGGAAATGACAATTTAAATAAAAAATGTTTCATAAAAGGTGGCATTAAAATTTAATAATTGGATCATATGCTATATTATAGGTATAAATTTGGATTTAATATATATTTATAATATATTTAAATTTATTATATAGGATTTTAATGTGCTTTTGAAATAAAGAGAAATTGAGGTAAGGGGTTTCTTCCACAATTTCATAAATATGTGGGATTTTTTTTATTAAGTCTCTTTTGGTCAATATTATTTTCCCATATATTTGTTATTTAATTATGTTATAATTTTTTTATATCATCTTATGATTTTTAAAATTTATTTTTAGCCATTTTTTACTTTATACATAATTTTTTTAAAGGAATTGTCATGTTATTTTATGAACGAGGTAATTTTTAACTTTTTTTATAACATTATGAATGGAATGTTTTGTTATCTTTTACATCATGAATATATTTTTCCACCATATTGAGTGATATTTTATTTGAATCATTATATAATATATTATGTAGTTTTATTAAATTAATATTTTTTCCTTTGACAAATCACAGTCTTTTCATGGTCTCTGAAGTCAAGAATATGTCATGATCTTGTGAGAAATTTACATATTATATTAATTATCTGCAATATGGGACCTTTATATCCCTCTAATTAATTTGGTAATTCTTAATGATTTATGAGATCAAAGGGTACACATGAGGTTATCTGAAGTCCTAGAGAGGGTACATGATATGTTATTGTATGTTTGATCTAGATACAAGGGTGTTAATCCCAATTTTAAATTATTATGTAATTTTTATAGGGTAATCTTGAAATGTGGTTTTCTTTTCTTTTGTGTATGAAACAATCTATTTCTTATTTCGATTTTATAATCACATGGATCATGTTATTTGATTTTTTTATGATTCATGTCTTTTTAATTACCTAGATTTATTCTATGACACATGTTCATGATCTTTTATATGAAGGGTAGGGTTTCAAAATGTTTTAATCCCATCATTATGATAAAGTAATTATTATTTTATTATTGAATATTTTTATTTTTACCTTACAATTAATCCATGCTCACCCTTTATTATATTTTATTCCCCGGGTTATCAATAATGGTTTTTTGTATTATATTTCTAAGAACAATTTTAGATATAAAGAAAATCATTGGAGAAGATGTATTTCAACTATAAAGTAGTTATTTTGTGTCCATTTTTCTAAACTATTTATTCTAAAATGATTATGGTGTTTATATTTTTACTATGTAATGAATATTATTCTATTCATATATAATATCTATTAATTGAAATTATGGGTTTTTATAAGAATAATATAAATTTCTAGTTCCACCATAATTTCCTTGAAAACATAATTCTATTCTAAATAATTAGAGGGCTATATCAAGACATGCATAATCATAAAAAATATAACAAGGTCAAAAACATGCATTAAACACATAGAATCATGTATTTCAATCATCAAACGCATAAAAAATACGTTTGAACCCATGATAAAAATATTTTTAGATATCGATATTTTTATTTCCTTTAAGAAAATTTCAAAACAAAAAAACACATTAAAAAGGCAATAAAGGTGTTTCATTAATGAAGACATGTTATATTATTATGTAATAAATACCAAAAATATTGTTTGTGGTGATGGAATTTTTTTTGACAACCTATATGTTAAAATAAAACATTCCATTATTTTTATTATAAATAAAGTAAATACATTATGTATAAAATAAGTAAAAATATTCTTTTTGAAAACCATTGAAATAATGTAAAAAATATTCTGGTAAATTTATATTTTCAATTAATTTATTTACTTGTTTAAAAATACATAAAACAATATTAAAATGGACTAAAATTAATATAAAATAATCTCTATAATATTTAAAACAATTTTTTGAGGAAATGTGTCATGTACATCGAGTCTAATTATCTAGTACATTTCTTTATCTTAGATAACAATAAATTTTTTTAATTATTTAGTTTATTAATAAATTTTTTTATTTCTAACATACTTTTTTATTTCACTTATATCTATGTTATAATTAATTACTTAATTTAATAATTTTACTTAGAATGTTTTGAGGATGTTTAGCTCATCCGTCCAAAATGACATACGTAGGTTGACGTTGGACAAATGAAACGAGATTATATAATTTATTGAATAATAATATATTTTCGATTTTATATTTTGTAAACTAATTATACATTTATAAAAAATATATGAGATGGACATGAAAAATTAATTTGTGTATAATCACAGAAATGGTTGGTCAAACATACGCATGAGTGATGTTTCCATTTTTCAATGAAAAGGATAAAAAGAAAGAAAGTATTATTTTATATTTCCAAAATTATTATATAACATACAAAAATATTATTTCATTAAATCTAAGTACATATAATAGTTATTTGAAAAAATGATGAAAAATATAATAAAACATTTCATGACGTGGTAGTTCACACCTGCATAGTAGCGTCGTTGTTATTTTTCATTTGATGGTAAAGAAAGAAGTGTAATATATATTTTCCATTACATAATTAAATAAATATCTTTTATATAATATTATTTTATTTCTATCCACCATTATTATCGTTCATATGAGTTGATGATAAAAGATGAAATACATCATCTCACGATGTGGTAGTCTTCACGCACGCATGAGTGATATTATTTATTTTCTTTAAGATGGTGATGTTGATGAAAAATGTATATGAAATAAATTAAAAAAATCAATTATATAGAATATATTGATTTTATTATATGAAAATTTTCAGTGGAGTTTGGTTAGAGGTGAAGAAATAAATATGAAATACAATGTTAAAAACTATACCACTTATTCAGACAACATCTTTAGGTGTATACGTAAATCTATCCTAGAATGGTATTATTATAAAAAAATCTATAGAAAATGTTTTGGGATTTTTGGAATGTATTATTTATGTATTTGTGGATCTAAGAGTCTCTTTTACTGTGGATAATAAAATAGAGTTCTGTTTTTACATGTGGCGGAGATCACACACACTTGGAATATTTCAAAATATTAAAATATATCATTGTATTACTCATAAAAAATTTCAACAAAATGACTCATATTTTATGAATACGTAATATAGTGATTATTTATGTCCAAAAAATATTATTTATAAAAAAAGGTAATTCTAACCCATATATATTTAGTTTTATTCGTTTAAAATCATTTTTTCTCTTACTATGGTCACATTTTTTTACATCTTTCTATTTATAATGGAAAATGAATGAGGCCGACTTGAATGATTTGTTCATTTTAATTAAAAATGGTTATTTAATTATTTCAAATTAAATTTTTATTAGTGGTATAAATTGCTTTTAAAATTAAACTATAAAACACAACAACAAAAAAGTCATTTAAAAAATCCTTTTACGTATAAAAGTTATCTATACAAAATTCAATTATAATGATGATTCCAAAAAAAATATTGTATTCATTATTTTAGAAGTGAAATTATTTCCATTAAAAAACTGTCACGACCCCCTCCCACCCAAGATTCCCCTCCTGAGCTGGAAATGGTGAAAGAGAGATAATGACCCACGAGTATCGCCTCTAGTAGGCCCCGGGGTGGTGACTAGAACCAAGGGTATGAGTTTTCACAAATATGAGAGGAATTACCCATTTTATTATTTAAGATCAGGAAATAGGACAAGTCAACCACCAGAAAGGAAAAGAACAAGTGTATAGAAATAAACCCAAACCATGCCCACAAGCATGTTTAAACAATTTTATAACAAGGTGAAAGTACAAGAAAGATCAAAGTACAATACCAAAAGAGAACAAGAGTACAACAACTGCAACAACTCCAACTATCCTGACTAGTAGGGTCCCGCACGGCCCTGGTAATCCTCCTGGAAACCTAATAGTAAACTTAGGGTGAGCATACATGTATACTCAGTAGAGAAACCTAAATCTCTCGTGCACAAGTGGGGAGACATCCTAATGTCCCTTAAGAACAACAAAAGAATCCTAGAAAGGAAATCTATCCACCCATCCTCATTAGCCACACTCACCAAAACACAATCACAACATGTAGTAGTAGAATAAGAACAAGTGTATTGGGTACCCCTCACCATTTCCCATTAGTTAGCTACTCTTCCTAACGGCGAACGTCCTAACGCTGCCACACTCTCCCCGCCTGCACACACCTGGGCCTCACAAACCACACATCCCGCTCGCAAAAACCTAGGCCTCACCATGTATCTCGCCCGCACACACCTGGGCCTCATAACCACGTATCCCGTCCGTACACACCTGGGCCTCAGAACCACATATCCCACCCGCACACAATTGGGCCCCATCCCGATGATTCTTGGGAAACAGTAAAACCTATCCGATGAGTCTTGGGCTAAAACAACCCCAATAGAAACCTACCTGAAGGGTCTTAGGTGTATGGTTGCCTCAAGCCATCATAGCCTAGGGAAGAAGGAGCAGGATGGAGCGGGTAACTATGAAAAATTACCCTCTCCCATGAAATGGGAGTGTTCGGCACTAAGTTCTCAACATGGGTGGGGTGCATCAAAAACAAAAAGATACAGATATATATTTATACACCAAACACTCAACCCAACCTATGGCTTCTAAACAGAGAAACTGAGCATGTGCCTCGACACTGCTACCACAAATCATGCATACAACAAATAACCCCAACCCCATTTAGGTTTTCACGTTTCAGCAGAATTAGTTTATTTAGTTCCTTAACTACTGGGTAACTATCCACAACCAACCACATCGATTGTTCGTAAAACATATCCCTTACATACACAAACCATGTTAGGAAAACACAAGCAACACAACCAAGTCCTTCTTAATAAACAAATATCCCCGTTGATTGTTAGTCTTGTTTCATTACCACACCCCACCATTAACTCTTCCACTTTTATTTATTATTCACAACCCATAGTTCGTTCACATTCAACCCATCCCTATAGCCCTGCTGCCAACCACCATAACCACAATAACACAAAAACCCGTACATCATTATCCCTTTAATACCATTTGTTACTGCCCCGCTTCCCATCTCTAACATAGCATTCACACCAACCCACAACCAAGAAAACCGTTTCCCCGCTGCTCACCCGATCCACTACAACCCACAAAACACCCCCATCACATGCCACGTATCCAATCCAACACCCACATGTTCATTATTCTAGTTTGTTCAACTAGGGTGATCACACAATGGTTCCAGATTTTAAATCAGCCAAATTTTGGTGATTAACCAACTTCCACATTCAGAAAAGTTCCATTCACCAAAACAGTCTAAAAAGATAGGGAAACATTTAATTGCACAAGAAAAGGCCCCCAATGACCGTGATTTTTAGTAGGCATAATCCTATTCTATTCACAACATAATATTACATGATATAAATATAAACATAACAACTTCCCAATCCCCATTCTTTAACCAGTTATTATCAT
Organism: Viscum album; assembly: GCA_963277665.1. Lineage (NCBI taxonomy): Eukaryota > Viridiplantae > Streptophyta > Magnoliopsida > Santalales > Viscaceae > Viscum > Viscum album. The sequence continues at coordinate 742,279,746 of OY728137.1, forward strand.
TATTAAACCGGTTCAAAAGTGTTTCACGTAAACAAGAGTACACCCACACCGCATGATGCACAATCTAGAGAGACGAAGGTAAGATCCCTACCTCAATAGGTTCTGATCACAAAGCTCCCCCGGATCAACTATAGAAGACATCAGTCAGCGTCTGTCACTTCCGTCGAGTCCCGGAAAGACCTCCTCGGGTGGAAGTTGGAAAGGAAAGGCCTAAGGAAGGAAAACAGATCCATGATCAAGAGTTCTGCCTCATCGTTATGATCCTGTGGCCGCTGATGGATCTTAAATCTGAGCTTGGATGAAGAAGTTATGGAAGAAAGATCTTTCGAGTCTCTTGGGAGAACTCTGCTCAGAGAAATGGGGAGGAGAGGGGTGAGTTGAAAAGGAGTAGGGGACCCCTCATTTTATAGGAGAGAAAAGAAAAAGTACACAGCGTGTACTTTATGGTACACGGTGTGTACTCTGTTACTTCACATGGTCTCCACGCTACTTCCAACACGGCTCCGCAACTGTTGACTGGTCAACACATAGTTTGAGGTTAACTTAGACGCAGGGAGAGACTACACAGCGAGTAGTTTAGACATACAGCGTGTAACCATTTATTTCACACAAAAAAGACATGGCTCAAACATGACACACGGTCGTTGACTGGTAATGCGTACGCAGGGAGGGACTACACGGCGTGTAGTATGGGGTACACGGTGTGTACTCATTTCTTTTACACGCCAATGAAACAGCCTTCCACAAGGGGTATACAAAGTGAGGGGTGTACACAGCGTGTAGTTTGGGGTACACAGCATGTACTCATTTCATTCACACGGCAAGGACACGGCCTTCGACACGGGGTATACCCGGCAAGGTGGTACACGACGTGTACTCACACTACATGGCGTGTACTTACAATATTCTGGAAAGTGTGCGAAAAGTCCATTTTACCCTCTAGAATACTTCGTGACATTCTATTTGACAATGGAATGGGCCAGAGAGGTCCTTGACATTACATCAGATACCTTTTAAAAAATTATCTTCCCCGAGAATTCAAAAACAATCCCAGAGGAAACCAACAAGATACCTATTATGGTTCTCGTTATAGCAGGAACCCAACCAACAACCCCTAATCACAAGTGTTAGTAATTCCCTATCCCATGTCAAGATATTATCCGCTTTAGGCGGCACTGACTCGCCTGCACGGGTTTAATCGCATCCACATTAATGCGTCTTGATTAAGGATTGGGCCTTCCCACTTCCATATATTAGGATTTTCAAACAACATTGCCCCCAACACCGTACAACTCACACATTGCCCAAACATGTGTTTTGGGGAAAATTACTTCTCTTATGTCGAGATATTATCCTCTTTAGGTGGCATTGACTCGCCCGCATGGGTTCAATCACATCCTCATTAATGCGTCTCGATTAGAGTCAGGGTTTTCCCCTTTCTTTACATATCCGGACATGATACACACTCCCAGAATCAAAAGGTCTCATAACCTACACGCCAAGCATTCCATATATCAAAGGTACATAGTGTAACATCAAAACAAAGCTCAGAAGAACAAGGGAAAAAACACAAGTCAAAACAACTCGTACTGAGCGTGCATCTGGGCCTCCCGCTCCAATGTTCTCTCCTCGAGGCCACCATGCCCCCACAACACACGAACCTAGGGAATGGTTCATCCATGGAGAACCTTCTCTTTACAATCCTCGATTCTGACTGGTCGTTCCTCGAAGGTCACTTCGTCTCCCATATCTAACTCTCCCCAGTCGATAACGTGGGAGTCGTCATGTAAGTATTGACTTAGCTAGGAGACATGGAATACGTCATGAACCTTCTCCAATTGAGGTGGCATGGCTAGCTGATATGCCACCTCGCCGACTCGCCTCAGCACCTCAAAAGGTCCGATGAACCTAGGCGAGTGATTTCTCCCAATCCCAAACCTTCACTGCCCCCGTCGAGGGGAAACCATCAAGAACACATGATCTCCAACCTCTAACTCCAAGGGCCTCCTCCAACGATCATCATAATACTTATGTCGGTCTTGAGCCGCTTTCATTCTCTCACGTACAAGCTGGACTTTCTCTGTGGTTCTCTGCACTACCTCTGGTCCAAGAGCACCCCTCTCACAAACCTCTTCCCAACAAATGGGTGAACGACATGGTCTTCTATACAAATCCTCAAACGGTGCCATGCCAATAGTAGAGTGTAAGCTATTGTTGTAGAAAAAATCTACTAAAGGAAAGTGTCGTACCCATGATCCTCCGAAATCCAAAACGCATGTTCGCAGCATGTCCTCCAATGTTTGGATAGTCCGCTTTGTCTGCCCATTGGTATGGGGGAGGAAAGCAGTGCTTAGGCATAACTGGGTGCCAAAAGCATACTGTAACCCCCTCCAGACTCGTGAGGTAAACCGAGTATCCCGATATGAGATGAAATTCTTCGGAACTCCATGAAAACGCACCAACTCATCTACGTACCTCTGTGTTAAGGTACTCACCGGGCCCGAAACCTTAATTACTAAGAAGTGAGCTTATTTCATCAAACGATCCACCACTACCTAGATAGCGTCATAACCACCCTGAGCTCTGGGTAGTCCTGTGACAATGTCCACTGAGATTTTATCCCACTTCCACTCGGGGACATCTAAAGGATGCAACAAACCACTGGGAATGCGGTGTTTAGCCTTCACTTGCTGACACACTTGGCATTTACCCATAAACTCTGCCACTTCCCATTTCACCCCGGGCCACCAAAACTGTTCCCTCAGGCCTTGGTAGATTTCTGAAACTCCTGGATATACCGCCAAGGCTGAGCTTTGGAACTCAGGGAGAACTTCCTCACGCATATCCTCTAGAATAAACAAACTCACATGGAAAAGCATCTGATGTCGGCTGTACTCTGACCATCCTTCTGGAGAGTTTCCCAGATCGACACGATCCCCCATTACTTTCGCCTCGGAGTCCCCCCACTGAGACTCTTCCACCTGCTGCAACAAGGAGGACTTCACTGTCATCCGAAACAAACAGCCTCTAACACCTTCTATCCTTGCATCCAAGTGAAAGGAAGCAAACTCTCCCATCGCCTTCAATGCATCATAAAATTCCTGAAGCACTTCCTGATGCGAATTCCTTCTTAGTTAATCTTCCACAACATTGCCCATACCTTCAGTTTAAAAGATCTTAATGTCATAGTCTTGGAGAAACTCGGCCCATCTCTATTGCCGTAAGTTCAGTTCACACTGAGGGAAGATATAACGCAGGCTCTTGTGATCTGAGAAGACCACAATGCGCTCCCCAAAGAGGTAATGTCGCCACAACTTCAGTGCAAACACTACTGCTGCACGATCTAGGTCACGGGTGGAATAGTTACGCCCGTGAGGGCGTAACTGCATAGACCCATAACAGATCACTCCCTTATTCTGCATGATCACGCACCCCAGACCAAGGCCAAAAGCATCAAAAAACACCTCATACAACAACCCTTCCTATGGAAACCTGAGTACGGGATCACTGACCAACATCTCTTTCAGGTAGTCAAAAGATTTCTGGCACTACTCGCTTCATAGGAAGACCTGGTTCTTCCTAGTCAAAGCTATCAATGGAGTAGAAACTCAAGAGAAGTTTGAAATGAACCTCCGATAGTATCCTGCCAACCCCAAAAATCTACAAACTTCTGCCACGCTCATGGGAGCCGCCCAATAAACAACTGCCTCCACCTTCGACGGGTCTACTGACACTATATGCTAAGACACTACATGCCCAAGAAAGTGTACTTATTGTGTCAAGAACATACACTTAAAAAATTTCCCATAAATATGGTGGTGTCGAAGGACTTCGAAGACTTCCCTGAGATGCTCAATGTGATACTCCTATGATCTTTAGAAGATCAGGATGTCATCGATAAACACAATGACGAACCGGTCCAGAAACACTCAGAAGACAAAGTTCTTAAGTCCCATGAACACAGCCGGTGCATTTGTAACTCCAAACGGAATCACTACAGAATCGAAGTTCCCATACCAGCACCTGAAATCCGTCTTCGAGATGTCACTATCTTTTAACCTCAGCTGATGATATCCATATCGTAGATCAATCATGGAAAACCAACATGCTCGCCTCAGCTGGTCGAAGAGATCATCTACCCTTGGAAGGGGGTAACCGTTCTTGACTGTTACCTGGTTCAACCTTTGGTAGTCTATTCATAGCCTGAGACCACAATCTTCCTTCTTCATGAACAAAACTGGAGCACCCCATGGCAATACACTGGGTCGAACAAAACCCTTCTCCATCAGATCGTCAATCTGAATCCGAATCTCTCGTAAATCCGAAGGTGCCATCCGATAAGGGGCCATCGAAATCAGACGAGAACTAGGATGTAAGTCTATCCCGAACTCAACATCACGTCGGGGAGGTAGAGTCACAACCTCCTCGGGAAAAACATCGAGGAACTCCACAACAACCTCTGGGACATCCATCATCTCTGTATCTGCTGGAACCACAGATAGCCTGCCTAACAAGGAATGGAGAGGCTCCACACTGGCTTCCCACCAGATAGCTCCCCTCACCAACAAAAGCTACACGCTTCCCATCCACATCGGAGAACATGACTCTTCTCTGGAAGCTGTCAATAACGACACTAACATAAAACAAACCGTCGATTCCTAGGATGACAACGTATGGCTGCATCTGTAACACTAGAAGGTCCCCACTATATTGATGTGGTCCCAACATCAGCCCACCTCCCCGGCAAACACAAGATACGCTGGTCTGGCCTCCAACAGGTGTACTCAGCACCAGTGGTACGGAAAGTCTCTCTATGTCTAGTCCCAAATCATGGGCTATAATAGGTGAAAAAAAGGAGTGTGAAGCTCCTGAATCAAACAAATATGAAACAAGATTGCTAAACAAACAAATCATACCTCGCACCACCTCTGGTCCTACTGGAGCTGTCAACTCTGTTGCATGAAACTGTCAATGACCAGCTCCTCTGCCACTCTGATGTCATCCACCTCCCCGACCACACCCTACTCAAGGTCCCTGATGTGCACCCTGAGGCCGGCCTCCTCTTGCAAAGTCTTCCCTCAGAGGAGCTTGGTCCTTCTGCTGCTGGAAGGGCCTCTTCGGCAACTGGTGCTGCTGAGGTGGGCGCTGATCCTACCCACCTCCACAGTACTGAGCTTGGGTCGAGCACCGACTCTGAATGTGCCTGAAACCTCCACAAGAAAAACACTTCGGTCCGGGGCTCGTGATGAAGGGATGGGGACTTAAAGATCTGAACTGGAACTGCTGGGGCCTGCTCCCCACTGGCCTGAACCTGGAAGGTCTCGTCGTAGGAGACCTGCTGCTGACTGCCATCCCCTTCGACGAACCTGGATGGATCCCCTCACGTGGTGCACCTCCCTACGAGTGAATCCCCTCTAAAACCTCTGCATTCTTCTATACTTACTTGTACATCGGAAGGGTGAAGGGGGTGACAGCATACTGGAGCGAAGGACGAAGCGCCTCCTCCAAACGTCTTGCCCGAGACTCCTCATCTGGAATGAGATCCGAAGCAAAGCATAGGAGATCCTTGATCTTGATCCCCATCTCTCATACTGACTTACTCCCCTACTGAATTGAGAGTAACTCATGCCGCTTCTCCACCTTGATCATGGAAGAAAGGATTTCCTCTCGGGATTCCTTCTCAATGTTTTCCTATGGAACCTCTTCCTCTGTCCTCTCTCTGAGGTAGAACATCCACCACTGTCACACCGCACCTCTCACCTGATTGACTGCTAGGGGAACCCAATTATCCCTCAGAGTATGGATCAAGGTAAAAGCGATCCCTAGCTCCTCAAGCCACCCCTCCGTCTCCGTATCCGAAGTACTACCCTCATACTTCTTGAGGGTTTGTGGCTGGAAAGAACGGAGAGTATTCTGCCACTGGCTATCTTTATCCTTTCGGTTAATCCTCAACTGATCGACCTCCTGGATCTGCTGGGCCTCGGCCATCTGAGCCACCTGGGGATGATGTATAGGTGCCATTGCTGTATGGTAAACATAGACCGGCTAAGCCCAAGTAGTAAGGAAATTTCTCAAGCTTTCATTTTATCATTTTATTTCAATTTCTTTCCCAGAACACCCAAATCATGTAAAACACAATCATGATGATGCATGTACCTTTCCTAGGGTCTCTACCCTGCAGTAAATGTTGTCTCACTTGGTCGTTCGGTAGGCCCAGAGTCCTTGCATCGGATCACAGGGGGCCCTAAAATCCCATGTCCTAGCTGGTCTTCCCTGGCCTATGTCACGCACCAAGATTTACCAAAACTGTTTCCCTACCATCCCATGCAATCCTCAATGTTCCTAACTTCAGAATCCATCCTATCTTTCAACCATCAGCTCTGATACCATTCTATCACGACCCTCTCCAACCCAAGATGCCCCTCCTGAGCTGGGAATGGTGAAAGGGAGATAATGACCCCCCGAGTCCCACCTCCAGTAGGACCAGGGGTGGCGACTAGCACCAAAGGTATGAGTTTTCACAAATATGGGAGGTAGTACCCTTTTTATTTTTTATGATCGGGAAATAGGACAAGTCAACTACCAAAAAGGAAAAGAACAAGTGTATAGAAATAAAACCAAACCAAGACCACATGCATGTTTAAACAATTATATAACAAGGTGCAAGTACAAGAAAGCTCAAAGTACAATACCAAAAGAAAACAAGAGTACAGTAACTGCAAAAAACTCCAACTGTCCCGAATAGTAGGGTCCCGCACGGCCCTGGTAGTCCTCCTAGAAACCTGAAAGTAAACGTAGGGTGATCATACAAGTATACTCGGTAGGGAAACCTAAATCTCTCGTGCACAAGTGGGGAGATATCCTAATGTCCCGTGAGAAAAACAGAAGAAACCTAGAAAGGAAATCTATCCACCCATCCTCACCAGCCACACTCACCAAAACACAATCACAATAGGTAGAAGTAGTATAAGAACAAGAGTATTGGGTACCCCGCACCATTTCCTGTTAGTTAGCTTATCTTCCTAACGGCGAACGTCCTGACGCTGCCACACTCTCCTTGCCCGCACACACATGGGCCTCACAGACCACACATCCCACCCGCACAAACCTGGGCCTCACCACGTATCCCGCCCGCACACACCTGGGCCTCACAACCACGTATCCCGCCCGTACACACCTGGGCCTCACAACCACATATCCCGCCCGCACACACCTGGGCCCCATTCCAAATATTCTTGGGAAATTGTAAAACCTGGTCGAAGATTCTTGGGCTAAAACCACCCCAATCGAAACCTACTTGAAGGGTCGTAAGTGTAAGGTCTCCTCAATACATCGCATCCAGGAGAATAAGTAGCCGGAACAAGCTAGTAACTATTTGAAAATACCCTCTCCCATGAAATGGGAGTGTTCGACACTAATTGCTCAACATGGGTGGGGTGCTTCCAAAACACAACGATACAGATATATATATATATATATATATAACACTCAGCCCAACCTATGTCTTGCAAACAGAGAAACTGCGCACCTGCCTTGGCACTGCTACCACGAAGCATGCATACAACAATCAACACCAACCCCATTTAGGTTTTCACGTCTCAATAGAATTATTTTATTTAGTTCCTTATCTACTGGGAAACTATCCACAACCAACCACATCGATCGTTCTTAAAACATATCCCAGTCATCCACAAATCAAGATAGGAAAAAAAAGCAACACAACCAAGTCCTTCTTTTTAAACAAACAACCCCATTGATTGTTAATCTCATTTCATTACCATGCCCCACCATTAACTCTTCCACTTTTATTTATTATTCACAAGCCATAGTTATTTCACATGAAACCTATCCCTACAGCCCTGCTGCCAACCACCATAACCACAATGACACTGAAACCCGTACATCATTAACCCTTTAATATCATTTATTGTAGCCCCGCTTCCCATACCTAACATAGCATTCACACCAACCCACAACCAAGCCAACCGCAGCCCCACTACTCACCAGATCCAAAACAACCCACAAAACACCCCCATCACATGCCACGTATCCAAGTCAACACCCACATGTTCATTATTCCATTTTGTTCAACCGGGGTGATCACCCAAGGGTTCCAGATTTTAAATCAGACAACTTTACGTGATTAACCAAATTCCACATTCAACAAAGTTTCGTTCACAAAAATGGTCTAGAAAGATAGGGTAACATTTAATTGTGCATGCAAAGGCCCCCAACGACCGTTATTTTCAGTAGGCATAATCCTATTCAATTCACAACATAACATTACAGGATATAAAGAAAAACATAATAACTTCCACATCCCTATTCTTTAACCAATTTTTATCTTTATTAAACCAGTTCGAAAGTTTTTCATGTAAACAAGAGGACACCCACCCCGCATGATGCAGAATCTAGAGAGACGAAGGTAAGATCCCTACCTCAATAGGTTCTGATCACAACGCTCGCCCAGATCAACTTTAAAAGACGTTCGTCGGCGTCCGTCACTTCCATCGAGTCCTGGAAAGACCTCATTGGGTGGATGTTGGAAAGGAAAGACCGAAGGAAGGACAATGGATCCAAGCTCATGAGTTTGACCTCGTCGTTACAATCATGTGGCCGCTGAAGGATCGTAAATCGGAGCTTGGACGAAGAAGTTATAGAAGAAAGATCCTTCGAGTCTCTTGGGAGAACTCTACTCAGAGGAATGGGGAGGAGAGGGGGGTGTTGAAAAGGAGGAGGTTCCCCTCCATTTATAGGCAAGAAAAGTAAAAGTACACGGAGTTTACATTATGGTACACAGCGTGTACTAGATTATTTCACACGGTCTCCATGCGACTTCCAACACGGCTCTACGGCCGTTGATTTGTCAACACACGGTTTGAGGGTAATGCATAAGAGGGGAGGGACTGCACGGCTTGTAGTTTAGACACACGACATGTACCCATTTATTTTCGACGGTAAAGACACGGCTCCAACCCAGCATACGGTAGTTGACTTGTAACACGTACGTGGGGAAGGACTGCACGACTTGTAGTTTGGGGTACACGGCGTGTTCTCATTTCTTTCACACGGCAAGGACACGACCTTCAACACGGGGTATACCAAGCGAGGGGGGTACACAGTGTGTAGTTTGGGGTACATGTTGTGTACTCATTTCATTCACATGGAAAGAACATGACCTTCAACATGGGGGTATACCCGGAAAGGTGGTACTCGACATGTACTCACACTACACGGCGTATACTTACAAAATTCTGGAAAGTGTGGGAAAAGTCCATTTTACCATCCAGAACACATCGTGACCTTCTTTTTGACAAAGGAACGGGCCGGAGAGGTCCAGGACATTACAAAACCATTCCAACATAGAATGTGTCTTTTAAAATACATTTAATGAAAATAAGGTTTTTGTAAAAAATCAATGTTTTCTACTATTCCCCAAAAAATAAACTCTACTATAAAATTCCTAAAAAATACCCATGAAAATATTTTCACTTGATGAAATCATAAATTACATTCCTTTAAAAAATTAAAAATTTACAAATTTCGACTTTAATATTTTAAATTAAATAACATAATGCATATAAACAAATTTCGGAAGAATAATACTTTTTCATTTTTTTATTGAAAATTTAATAAATACTATTATAAGGAATATAATTAAATTAAATTTGATTATTTAGTATTAAAAAATTAATTAATTTTATAGACATTCTCCTTGAATGAAAATAGGGAACTGTGTATCATATAAAAATGAAGATCTAAGGTAGATCTTGTGTACCATACTCTATTGGTGCTACTCCATCATCTTCAAACATTATCTCATGGGTCTGAGAGAGATCACTAATTTGAAAAATAATCCAACCTCCATTGGTATATAGAAGTTTCTAAGAGTCATAAAAAATATATATGGGATATATCTTTCCTACACAGTATTCTTGTACCAAAATATGAAAATAAGTAGCATTGATAATGGATACATGCCTCGAAGAGTTCTGGTTATCTATGACAGAATCACACACACCTTATAACCATCATATAGTTATATTATTTATAATCCTAAATAATTATACTTCGGTTGTCTCATTTATTCTTGTTTTTATATGCATGTATAAATATCATGGTCGGTTTCTCCTTCTGATTCATTTACCATGTGTTTGTTTCATATAAATATGAATCAATTATTTATAATGATATATTTAATGTAGGAAATTGTGTGGGTTTCCAACACACATTAAATAATATAACCAAATTCATGAAAATCATACTTTCCGTCATGCCTAAATTTAGAAAATATTTATATTTTATATATGTTTTGATTTAGGGATAGTCTCCTTCAATCTCCCACATCCACTAATACCTAATAGATTTCATGCATATTTACCGTATATTGTATCAATGACAATATCAAGTGAAATCGGATCTAAGAAACCATTTGGATATCTTCAAAAACATTTTTGAATTATATTAATAACATCACCTTGTATCACATAAAATGAAATACCTTGTGAATACCCATACTAGACAATTTTTAATTAACTGTAAAACAATTATGGTGGATCTATCAGTAAGACTAAATCCCTATTCAGTAAATCAATACGTCTGACCGTACGTTACTATATCACATTGAAAAAAATAAAAAAAAAACAGGATCCTTATATGAGGTCAAAGTGTATCCCATATAAAAGTGTCAATGCAACATGTAAAGACCCAAAATTATCATACATAAATACTACATCTATATAGATTAATATTTAATATTTAATATAATGATCCATGCTAGAATAATTTTTTTGGGTGCCTATGTAATTTTTGAAACAAAAAGAAGTGATACATTAGTGAGCTACATCATCCCCCACTATGTTCTTCATAACTAGAACCATTCATATACATATCATACACAATACCTTTCATCATAACCTATGGAAGGGAAAAATAAGAAAGGATGATCTCATAATATAATTATGTGTAAATAAGGGATATATCAACATATCATGAAAATAAGTGTATTATAACATAAGAATAACATTTGAAAATTATACCTCATATGTTATAGTATATAGACATGTGTCATGTAATAAATATTTGAAATTCAAAAAAACATGGTTCATAATGAAAAAAACACGAACCAGGAAAATATTACATATTCAAATGGAATCAATTTTGGGAAAACACATAATCATTGAAATTATTATAGCATGAATACCCACCAAGAGATTCATAACATATTAGGACTGGGCTAACCACCCATGTACCATCTTCTGGAATTTGATAACCTATATTGTACCCTCTATTAGTATTTTAAAAACCTCAAATATACACTCATTTTGGCATGGGGTAACATCATATGTACCCGCTTTCAGACTTGGTACAACCTCCCATGTACCCAAATTTAGTCTTGGGATAACCTCCCATTTAACCTCCTTTGGGCTTAGGATAACCTCTAGTGTATCCTCTTTCACGCATGCAACAACCTACTATTTCCTCTACTTTTGTCTTGGAATAACCTCTTACATACCTTATTTCATACATCAAATAACCTACTATAGAACCTCTTTTTTTCATGGTATAACCACTCATGTACCCTCTTCTAGGATTTTGAAAACAAGTTGTGAACCCTTCTACCTCATATAACAATAACCATTACCCAATGTATTGGAGGGAGATATAGGTCCTACCCATTACATAAGGAAAATAACATATAAAAGTGCACAATATGGTAAAACATTCATCATATAAGAAAAAATAAAAATGAATGGGTTTTATAATCATCTCATCATTTCATCATTTTATAGCTCATGAAAAAAGAAGCGAGTTTTATAAGAATTCGGTATTCGTAAAACACGCGGAAGATAAATGGGTTTTATAAACATCATTCCATCATAAACATAAACCATATAGTGATATAATATATATGATATCACAAGATCATTTCCCTTGTAATTACTAATTATCACCATAGGATGTCATCTTAGATGGAAAATTATTTTGAAAGAAGATTAACTTGTATCATATCTTCCAGAAAAAATCCTTTCCACTTTAAAAAATATTTTAAAAACATAAAATAGTATTAAAATAATTTTCATTGAAAATAAAATTGAAAAATAAAAATGTAATATTTAAATGAAATTGGTGTCATGATGGTGGTAAATTCTATTCACGGCGTACAAGTTTAAATAATTAATGCCTTCAAATTTTATGTAAAATCCTTTTGGAAATTTTTCAAAAATGAAACAAGTATTCCTTGAATAAATTAAATAAGTAAAACATTGGTAAATATATATTTAATAAATTTTTAGGATAATCTTAAAATCATTTTTTAAAATATATATAGAAAACATGGTTTGTATGAAAAATTGTTTTCTACTGAATGGAGAAATAAGGATGATTTTCGTTCAAAATATTATTTTCAACCTTAGAGTAAATAGTGTAAAATAAATAAATGTATTATAATGAAAATAAATGTGATTTTTTATATATAAATCATAAAAGTTTATCATGGGAAGCATACTCACGAACAATGTTGACATGATTTAATATTGCAATATAAAACCCTTACAACCTTTGTAATTTTTCATCATAAGAAACATGAAATAATTGCATTAAATTAAAAATGGAATATCATGTGAATAAATAAATTCAAGATATTACCTAAAAATTTTCACTATATATATAACTCTTAAAAATATATAGGTTCTTAATATAAATTATTACTCAAAAAATAGCGGGAAAATCCCTTACCGTATTGATGTAATCTGAGCCATAGTCACCATGAAAGAGAGATCCTATAATGGATTTATAAATCTCTATAATTTTCATGAAAATAAATATAAAAATAATTATTGGTTATATATTCACCAAATATAAGAAAAATGTGGTGAATATAGAATGTATCAAAACTATATAAAACTGAGGTGAAAAAACACATACCGCTTTGGTATGTTTTTCACCGTAATACCTATTAAAGAGATATCATAAAATTATTATGCAAATACAAATTTTCATCTGATGAATAATACTAGAATACTTTATTGGGTATTTTATACCCCAAATAAAGTACATAGGTGGTGAATGTGGAATAAGTCTCCCAAAAATAAAAGAGTTACAATAAATCTCTTACAATATATCTCAAATTCCATCATACATGATCAAAAAACCTTTATAATTAAAATAATAATATTATGAATATATTAGAGAAAAATTATTACATATATTTCAATATAATATTTACTAATTAAATTTAATTACCAATTTATTAACATTTCCTTATTAAAGTTATGTTTTGGTTGATAGCTTTATTTTTTTGTGTATTTTTTGATATGTTATTTTTCAACCACATACGTTGATCATGGTTCAATAATATAACAACATTAAAAATATATATAAATAACATATATATTCAGTATTTATGTAGTTAGTCTAATCCTTAATTTTTATATATTGAAAGTAAAATAAACTATTAATGAAGATGGTTGGTTGTATATACGCGTGAATTTTTTTCTATTTTCTCGATAATTTAAAGGAATGATAGGAAAATAATATGTTACCATTAAAAGAATTTATTTCATATATATCATTAATTTTCTTACACCTATCCTTATAACCTTAAGTGAAATTTTTATGTGAATAATGAATAACATTTCTTTATGAGGTGACATTCTTCCATACACACAATCAAAGTTATCATTTTCTTACATAATGAAAAGTAAAAAAAGTAATATATGATATCATGATTGTAAAATAATTTTAATGTCCTAAATATCATATATGAAAAATAAATCCAAATTATATCCATCCACTATAATTGTTTGTGGAAAACGTATAATTTATGTTCGTGAGGTTGTAGTCTGTCGTACATATGAATGATGATTTCATTACCCATTTTACAGAAGAAAAGATGGATATAGATCATGCTCATAAATAAAAACATATAATTATATATAATAAATTGATGTTATTATATTATCATGTTTGTACGAAAAGGTTTTTTAAGAATGATTTTTGATAGAAATGTAGATTCAAGTATTGTAAGAGCGAATTAAGTATTAAACATGGTATGTTCTTTGTTTAACCAATCAGTACTGTATGTGTGAAAATGATAGAATATGGTGAGACCTTTTATATGTGAGCTCTGTGGTATAGTTCTCATTTTTTAAATGAAAATGGTGTACCCCATATTATAAATATCCATATGTAAAAAATTGTGATTTTCTACTTCTTATAAGATATAAGGTCTAAATATGTTCATCTAATTGGTGATGAGATGGTTTTGGATCATTTTTTTTACTCTTATCATTTTAGTTTTACCTTTTGGTAAATGAATTTTTACCATAACTATGGTAAAATTTTTTTATTGTTTTTACTATTCATTATGGTAAAAAATTAGGTTGAACTTTTTAGATAATCTATAAAATTATAATTCAAAATATGGAAATAATTTTTTCAAATTCCATTCATAGAAGTAGAAATTTTATATTTAAATTTATTCACACATACATGATGAAAAAAAGGTTTTCCAATTACCTAAAAAAATATCTTTTTATAAAATTATACAAAATTATCTTCAAGAGAATTATTATAGTTAGATTAAAAAAATTATTTTTTTCGGAAAAATAAAATTTCTAAATGTCAAACACATTACCTTTATTAATTTTTTACATAATCAAATAAAATAACTTTTTTTTGAATTTTTTTTTCGAAACATATAATGAATTCTTTAAAAATTATTTAGTTTTTTATCAAAAAGTTTTCTTATATAAAACATTTATAAAATATTTTTAAAAATTAGTTACGAATATTTATAATGTTAGGTTTTATGGTAGTTGATAAAAGACACATTAAAATAATACTATTTATAATAAATTGATGTTCATTGAAACTCAGGGATGCATGGAATGTGGTATAAAAACAATGTTGCATGTAATGAAAAATAATAAAAAGAGTAAATTTATTTAAAAAATATATTTCATAACATCCTGGGGTGTTACATTCTACCCCCCATAAAATAAATTAACCCCTCAATAATCATCAATTTTCTGCCAACAGTTGAGGACACTTTAAACTTATTACATCCTCAGTATCTAAAATACTTCCCACAAAGTGGTGGTTTTTGCAACATAGCTTTGACATTGTGAGTGGTTTTGTTTCATTGAACAATCTTTGAATTATCTAGAATCTCCCTTGGTTGTTCCTAAAAATAATTTTCATTCGCCAAATTTATGACCTATAAATTCATTATATGTGATAGATCAGGTATGTAATTCCTCATGAGAGGTAGATAAAACACATCATGAAGACAATAGGGGTTTTGTGGAATTTCCAAAAGATAACCTACTGTCCCAATATGATCAAGAATTTCAAAGGGATGGATGTACCTTGGGATTATTTATCCCTTATTTTTTCCAAAGATTCATTCTTAGACACCCCATCTCACTAAATTCAAATATAGATCACATCATAGATTATCAACAGTACATTTTTGTCAACATTGTACTCCACATAAATTTAGAAAAATGGATCTCATCTTATCTTCAATTACCTCAGCTATTATTGGTCCCAATAGGTATGTTTTTGAAACATCATTCCATTATGATGAATATATACTTGTATTTTTATAAAAGGATTATAAATGTGTCATCTTAATCCTCCCATGAAATCTATTTTTGTATGAAAAAAAAACAAGAGTAATGTGTTTATTCAAAAAATCTTATAAATCCATAGAGGATGTTATCAAAAAATCATCTATGTTTTGAATTTTTCTCTCAAATTGACCAACTTTATAAAGAAGATACACAGTGCTAAAACACATCTATACATTATGATATTGACAAATAATTCTCCATAACATCACAATAAAATTTGGATGACAATAATATAAAGCGGAATTTGGTACTCTATATAAACCTACCACTTCCTTAATGAATATTTGGGCATGCGAATCTTGAGAGAAATATTCTATGATAGAAATGATGTGTTATGAAATATAAAGGAGATCAAATACAACCCATAATTAAATCAACATTAAAGCTAAGATAAAACCAAAATGTTAATAGTACATTTAATTATATGTAAACAAAGTGTAAATGCAATCCTCCTCAAATACATTTATCACTAAAACATACTCAAAACTAAAGGATCGTATTTCAATAAATCTCTCAAAAATATCTATAATAATGATAAAATCTCATCACAGAAAACCACAAGATTGGTTTCAATGACATTGAGCTTATGATAAAAGTTAAACTCATAAACCATTGATGTTATCCATGAGTCTTATTTTAGACATACATGGAGACATATACACATCCAAAATATACTTCACCCTTTACCCCTTATATAAACTCTTATCTTGTACAAAATAAATTCAGTTTATGTTTTCAGTTAATCCTCGTAGAAATAGAATATCAAATGTTATTTAACTACACCAAAATACATGTAGAGGGAGGTAATAAATTCCCAAAATAACATAAAATTTGAAAAAACATTTAATAATATGATATTCAATGGGATCCTTCTAACCCAATCATAATTGTGATTCCAACTTGGGAGAGGAAGATAATTATCCGTAAGCATAATGATTCACATCATAAATTTTAATTGAATAATACATCAGTTTTTTCATTATCTTCAGATGTTGTTGCGTCTCTTGTCTACATTTGACCATATATAAGGGCATTGATTTTCATAATTCCCAAACTCCATTCAATTGATGCACAAGACTGTGGGGGTGAATTATATTTAGATCACTCTCCATTCAATTAATTAACTAGACTTTAAACATCACTTCTATATTATATTTCCCAATGTCCAATCTTCCTAAACTAGCGAAACCCTCTTATTCATATAAGGTATTCACCTATGTTCTTCTTTCCAACATTTCTGGAATATTGGTGATATAAATTTCTTTTCACCATGTGATTTATTTATTTTTTCTCACCCGACATAATCTTTTTTAATCAAATCAATACTATGGGATTGGTAAAACTCTTAAATTGCCATTTTTTTCTCTAGTTCACATCAAATGACTTCTCAGTTGTTATTAGCACTCTTATATCAAACTCTATTCAAATAATTGTTCTTAAGAAACTAAATAATTGATCAATTTTTCATTCTATTATTTTTTTAAACTAGACTAATAAAATTTATTTCTTGTAAAATTAGTTTCATAGGTATCGGTATATTCACCATATTTTGGATTGAGATCGTGAAATTCCATATCCATCCTTTATCAAAAAATATAAGGGATGTACTTACTAGAAAATATCAAAATTAGATCATAACACTACATATATTAAATGAAAACTTCTTGAGTCATATTCATAATAAGAATCCACCATTGATATTCTTCACCTACCATGGATAGACAACTATAATGAATTTTTCATTATATGTAGACTTGATAATGGAAAATATCATTTTTGGGGAACTAATACATTCTTCAATGACCAGTAGATGAGAAGAAACCCTAAAATAGGTTGGAATATGCCTCCTAAATTATTAGAAAAATTATTATTTATACTTTTCTCATTTGGAACCTAATTGGGATTCATATCTTGGTATTGTTATGTGAGAATATCGATGAGTTTTTTCATTATATATCCAATAAAATTTAGTTTTAGTGGAGTAAAATAAGTGAATTTTTTATTTCATTCAATGTTATCATGGTAAATCTTTATAAAAGTACCTTGGGATATCACTAATATTTTCTAATTCTTATTTCCAAAGGACAAAATACTATTTACTCTAATACCAACTATAAAGACACAAACTTATATAACATAAATATTTTATCTTAATAATATAATGTTCAATATATAACATAACTATCCATGAAATAATCTTTCATAACCCTTCCCACGGGGCCCAGGCCGTGACTACCCCAAGCCCGCCATCATAGGCCAGGGGCTGGCGACTAGCACCAAAGGCATAGTTCCCTAAAATTGGGAAGGCATAACCGTTAAAAACTGAAAACACAGACAAAAGAGTAAGAGCTGGAAGAGAATCACTAATTATATTTATATAAAAAAGAGTGATGAAAGTAAAGGGTTAGAAATACAAGCCCAACAAGAAAGTACAAGTACAACTAAAAAACAATTACAACAGAAAAAAGGTAAAACATCTGATGGGTCATCCTCCGGGATTCCTACCTGAAGGGTAGGTACAGATAGCCACCACAACACTCCACGCCCGTCCCTCTTCTTCGTGCACCATCACGTCATTTGGTCTACCTCCGTGTACCTTCCAGTCCTAGAACACTCGGCCTCGTTCAGCGCAGTCTGTTGTCTTCAGCACAACAAAACAAGGTGCGGGCATAGCCCGTACATGGGTGAGTATAATGATACTTAGTAAGGACCCTGAGACCCTCATGGTCTCAAAAAACCAACAAGGATAAACCAAAGTAATGAAATAAACATATAACCTCACTTAGGTAAATACCCATACATATACCTATGTTATGAAATAATCCAAATCATTCATGAGGTAAACACAAAAGTTATTAACTCAGCTCAACCAGGATTTTATTCACATTATCGAAACCATGAATGTTGGAGAACTCCTACTCAATCGAGTATAGATTTCCTACCATGACACCAAGGTGCTTCCCACTAACCTTGGACTGCTGAGTTACTCCTCCTATCGAGTACCGTTGGTCTACTACATCACCAATGCGATCCCCACCATGGGTCTGCCGCATCACCATGGTGCTCCCCCTCGTAGCCTGCTAAGGTACACCTCCTGACGAGTACCATGGGTCTGCCCCGACACCAAGGAACTCTCCACTGTTGGTCTTCTGCGACACGAAGGCACTCTCCACTGGGCTAGTAGAGTCACTCCGAGTCAAAACGGTCATCAGTCATCAGGTCTCATCCAACTAATAGGTCTCCACACTACGCACGCTCGTCTCCAAGAGGATCCACTCCATGAGATACTAGTCGATACTACAAGTATCATGAAGTCCCATGAAGAAGTATCCCAACGATCTCTCACATCATATGGGTCCCAACACAACAGACGGAACGTAAATCGGATGTCTGGTCTATAAGTTATTAGGCTTTTAGTCCCGAGGGGCCGGTTGGATTCGTGCACAAACTAACATGACCATATCTCAACTATATCCCAAACACCAGTGGAGCATACTCAAAGGGACTGAATGCTCCAAGATTACCAGCACCACTAACGGTTCGTCAAACAGTCATCTAGTACCAAAGATATTCCCAATGAATGTAAAGGGTAGGTAGTGGGCTCGGATCCAGACCGATCCGACCCGAATTATTCTTGGCCGACCCGGTTCGGGTCGCCCGTCCTGAACCAAGGGGTCTGGCCTAGCCCGTTGGGTGGGTCGGCCCATTGGGTGGGTCAGCCCATTGGGTTTGGCCAAGCACATTGGGCCCAGCCCCGTCGGCCGCGTGGGCGGTCCATCCCTGGCTCGGGGCCGCTTCAGCCTTGAGATCCATGAGGGGGAGGCCCGGCACGGCATGGACTGGAGGTTTCGGCTGGACCGGTTTGGCCAGGGTGCCATGAGGGGGGCCGCAGACCGTTTCTGCAGGTCGGCGCAACCAGAGCGTCGCTTCGGTCGGGTGGTGGCTCGGGAGGCCGAACGGCCGGGCAGGCGGGCCAGCGGGTGGCTGGGCAGGACGGGAAGAGGAATATCAAGGAGCAACCAGGCCAGCAGGCGGTCGGGAGGGTCGCAAAGAGGGCCGTCGGGCAGCCGGGCAGGTAGCCAGGCGGGCCGGCGAGGTGCCGGTGGGGCTCGGCCAGGCCGGGAGTCGACCGGGCAAGGAATCATGTGGGACGACGGGTGGCCAGGCAGGGCGCATCAAAGTCAGGTCGGTGCGGTTCTGCGTGGCTCGAGCATGTGCGGGCCAGCGGGGTTCATCCGGGGCACGCAGGAGCACAGAGGCAGCCGGGGGCGGGGAGGCTGGGATGCCGATGGGTGCACGAGAGGCCGGCAAGAGCCGTGAGCTGGTTCGGCTAAAGCGTCGCGAGGGTGGCGTGGGTTGCAGAGTCCAAGGGTAGCGTGGTCGTTACCTTCGTCACCTTCATCACCTTTGTCGCCTTTTACATCACTTTCCTTAGTTTCTAAGAACTCCACAAAGAAGATCGGGGGAGGGGTCAGACCACGTTGGTTTGGTCCGCATCCTCCGCATTTAGGGTGATAGAAAGTGCCTCACAAACATAAATCACAACAACTCTTGTTCTTCGTGTTGAGAAAAAGTAAGAACAGGGGAATAAATTATACTTAACTAAATTTAAACCCCTACCTTGATCGTTATTGGTCGACGTTGGTGCGAGAAGGCGGATGTCGATTCGTTGTAGACGAACACGTCCTACATCGGAGGAAGTTCTGGGGAAGAATGTTGAATTCAATGTCGTTCTTCATAGTCAAAGGTGTTCCTCGTCAGCGTTCTTTGTCGGTGGATAATTCTTCGTGGAAGAACCCGTTCTTTGTTGGAGAGCATAATCCTCCAAATTTTGGGCGTCACGTCACTTTACCAGTGCTTCGTCGCCTGGTGAAGCCATCCCAAATCCTCCTCCCATGCTCCATATATATAGGAGAGGGGGGAGGTATGTAATGATCGTTTTAATTTATGACGGTTCATTTATTAGGAACCTTCTTAAATTCCAACGACTTTGTTACTTAATTTAAAAATGGGCAAGACTATTAATTTACGCTGGTGCAATGATGTAGTGTGTTGGAAAAATTTATGGTATGTGCATTGGCACAATTAAGGTAGAGGAGGTCAAGGGGCTTTCCCTAATTAATTGTGGGAGTTGAGGGTTTCTCTAAATTAAAGGGGGGTTTCAAGGGGGTTTAGAGGTTATGGTTTGGGTGGTCCCCACCGCCTTAACCTCTCATGGGATGTTACGGTCATGTGGTCCACACTTCTAACTTCCACATGGAGGTTTAATTCTCGTGGACCCCACCTACCAACACCCACATGGATGATGAAAATAAAAATAATGTGTCAGTCACTTTTATTTTTATTTTTATTCTTTCACAAAAAACCGAAAAACTAAATTTCACTCTCGAACATATGTCATCGATGTGAAATCCTTATTAAGAGAATATCGGTGTTGCGAGTTCAACGGTGCCCTCAAATTTCAATTATGAGAACTTGTTCAAAAGATAAAAAATGCCACTCGTGTGTTTAGTGAGAGTACCCGAAAAAAAGATTGGAAAATTAACATCAGTCACCCTCAACCCATTTTTGGGTTCTCTCACAGGAGGCCCGCAACAACTAATCTTAACTCACGCCTAGGGTAAACTATACATCCTAAGCATAACGGTGCCCTAATATTTCTGATCTGAGTAACTATTTAAGAGTTATTCCACTTTTTTAGGAAAACTACTTATGCGAGTTAACTTAATCTCAATAAAACTTCGACAGATCATTTCGGGCAATTCGGGCCTCAGAATCGTGCAGCGTCAGATTTCACGAACTCGTAAAATTCATATTTATTTAAAAAACAAGTCATGGATGTTTCCAGTCTTTACATAATCATTTAGTTCTAGTGACTTTGGAAACATAGACACATAAATAACTAATCCATAAGTGAGCTATGTGATCCCCCACTATGTTCTTCATAAAAACAATTCATATTTGACAAATAATATATAATACCATTCATCCTAACCTAAGGAAAAGAAACATAAGAAAGGGTGGTCTTAAATTCTCAATAAGGGTAAAAAGTGAAATATCAATATATGATGAGAATAAGGGTATGAAACCATCAGAATGACATTTGAAAATCATACATGATGTATCATAGATCATAAACATGAGTTGTGGAATTAATATACGGTGTTAATAATACATGAATCATAGTGGAATAATAGAACATGAACAATGGGAATATAACATTTTCATAAGGAATATATTTATATAACACCCAAAATAACAGAAAACATTATTTCAAGGATACCCACCAAGACAATAATAAATGTTAGGCTTTAGTTAACCACCTCTGTACCTACATCGGGCTCGAGATAAACTATTTTTACCCTATTTTAGACCAGGTATAACTTCCCATGTACCCTCTTAGGGTCTTGGGATAACCTCCCCTGTACCATCATTCAGCCTTGGGATAGACTCTCTTGTATCCTATTTTGGGATTTGTATAACCTCATGTGTTCCCTCTTTAAATATTGGTATAACCTCCCATGTTCCATCTTTCATGATTGGGATAACCTCTCATATATCCAATTTAATTCTTGTGACAAACTCCCATGTACCTACTTCTGGTCTAGGGATAGAGTCTTTGATACCATTTTTCAAGTTGTTTATAACGTCTTCTATATCTGTTTTGAGGCTTTATATAACCTCTTGTATACCATTTTAAATCATATAACATTAATGAATAGCCTATGCATTATAGGAATATATAAGTCCCACCCATAACTAGAAGAAAATAAAAAATACATGTTACATAAGATCATATGGTATTAAAAAAAATGAAAAAACATGAAAATCAATGGGTTTCATAATTATTTCGTTCATTCATCATATCATATCTCATGGAAAAATAAGTACGTTTCATAAGAATTGTGTAATGGTATAACCCAGGCAAGATATACAGGTGTCATAAACATCTTATCATCATTAAAATAAACCATCCAAAGAATGAATATATATTGTGTAATTGGAACACATACCTAATAAAGATTAAGTAACATCAAAGGAAGTCATCTTAGGTATAAAATAATGTTTAATGAAAAATCACATTGATTTCTATTGAGTAAATAAAATTTCAACATTAAAACACTTTTTAAAAATTGGAACCTAAAAAAAGATTATTTGAAAATATAATTGAATATTTTTAATGTAATATTTAAAGAAAATAATTTTTAGGATGACATTTAATCCTATTCATGTTGTATGGTTTAAAATAAACAATCCTTCCAAATTTTGGTTAATAGATAATCGGGCCTTCTTTGGAAAATGACATGCAAATTTCAATAAAAAAATTAAAAATTATTAAATGGGAAAAAATAATTTATAAATCATTTAGATAATTTAAAAAAATATATATTTGGAAAACCTTGTTTAGAAATAAAACAAGTTTTCAATCAAAGAAAAAAATAAAGACGATTTTTATTTAATTTATTTTTCAAAATTGAGTAAAAAATGATTGGAAAATGAATAGAACCCATATTTTCTAATTAAATAACCATACTATATGAAAATAAATTATTTTAATTAGATAGAGATCATAATATTACATCATTTGAATAATATTCATGAACAATCCGGGTAAATGATTAGATTGTAACATAAAACCCTTACCACCATTGTAAATTTGTATCAAAATCCCCATTGAAGAAAGAAAATGAATGAAATTTATAATATAATGATAATAGAAAAATTCATGACGGTACATATCAATGGGGATCAATTTATTGCTATCAGATAGGACAATCTCATAATATAACATATGTCACAAAGACGAAAAATGGATATTTATGTCCCTTACCACTTTAGTAACTTTTGTGCCACAAAACCAAAAAAGAGTTAGCCTCAAATAGATATGTGAATCACCATAATTTTTATGATAAGTAATATAAAATTCAGTGAAGTTTGTTATATACAAGACATATAAGAAAAATATGGTGAATATAGAATGTATAACATAGATATTAAAATGAGATGAAAATTCCCTTACCACAAAGGTATCTTTTGAACATTAAACTCTTTGAAAGAGAGATCATAAAATCAATATTTAAATTAGTATAATTATAAGGATAATAATTATAACATAAATTTTTGGGTAGTGTATAAATCACATAATAAAAATAGTTGGGGAATACAGTATAACACTACGAGAAATAAAATTGTTAATAGAAATCCCTTACCATAAATGTAAACTTCCTTCATATATGTTCTAAAATCATCTATAATAAATATTAGTATATTATAGATATATTATAGAACTATATATATATATATATATATCTATTTATTATTTAGTTCTCATATTTTATTAACAATTTATTAATTATTCTATGTTTAAGTCATGTTTTGGGTTATAACTACTTTGTTTTTCATGTATGTTTTTTGGTATTTATGACCCTCTTACATTAATAATAGTTCCATAATTTAAATAATTCAAACCATGAAATTAATAAAAAATATATAATTTCTATATTTTTTTCTTGTAATCCACAAAATATTGTGATAGAATTTTAAATACACCATTCTTGGAGACTCTAGGTAGTACGTACGCATGAACGTTGTTCTCATATTATCAAAATACTGAAGGAAATAAAGATTAATAATATATTAAAATTTTATAATCATTTCAATGTCATATATGTTACATATTTTTTATCCAATCCTTTTATCTTTCTATGTAATGTGTACATGAATAACAAGTCACATCGCTTCGTGATGCAACATTATTCCATACACACGAATGACATTATAATATTCCCACAAAATCGAAATTACGAAGGGATATAAGATATAATTATTCTAGAAGAATATTAATATCATATATATCTTATAAATAAATATAAATAATAAATATATCCTTATATCCAACCTTCCGAGGTAGTGATGAAAAATGAATAATATTGGTTCTTGAGTTATTAGTTTTTTGTATACAGGAATAAGGATTTCATAATGCAATTGATGGAAGAGGAAATGGATATAGGTCATGACCAAAAAATAAAAAATAATAATGAAATATTAAATATACTGATATCAATATTTATTCATGGGTTAATAATAATTTAATGATGTGGAAGAGAAAATAAAATAAAATGCTCGGTTAGGGACGTTGCCCCTTATTCAGACAACTTATTTTGGTTTGTACCAAGAGAATTATTAGGATGGAATTATTACCAAAATAATTCTTATATAATGATATTATTTAATTAATGATGTTGCTTTTGTTTTTATTTTCTAACCCAATGGGTTTTTTATTTTTTTTATGGTAGGATAGGGGTGTCCTTTTATAAGTGAGGTGAGTGGAACACTTGTAATTTTTTAAAAGATTATGGTGTTAATATGTTTTTCACATGAAAAATTATGAAAATTAGAAAATTATATAAAATAAATAAGATGAGATTATTTTAATTCCCTTAAATTGGATTTTATTTTGTTTCAATTCATTTTTAACATTTATCGTTTATGTTCCACCACTCGGTAAACCCATATTCACCTTAATCATGGTAAATACTTTGTAATATTTTTTATTATTAATTTTTGACTGAAATTAATTTGACCTAATTAAATAGTATATATTATTATTCTTCCAAATATTTAATACATGTTTCAAAATTCCATTCCCATTTGTTGCAAAAAATAATTTAAAATTAATCTCACTAACATGATGAGAATGGAGATTTATAAAGATAAAATTTCCAAAACATTTAAGAGATTCAATATGAAAATTCAATATGAAATTTATTCCGAAAACCAAAATTGTATCAGTGAATATATTATTTCACTAATTCTAATTTTAAAACCATATTTTAAAAAATAACAGATAAATAAGAAATGAAAATTCTTAATAAATACCTATATTTTCACTATTCATTAAGAAAAAATTATTTGTTCTGAAAATACCCAAAAATTCACTCCAATATAATGACATATAGATTTAAAAAATAAGAATATTTTGACCAAAAAAATCTAGAGTGGGTAAAAATTACTTCGTTTTATTTTTTCATAGAAATCAATAAAACATTTATATTAAGATAATAGATTATTCAAAACATATATGGACTTTTCTAGAAATTGATTACATTTTTTATCAATATGTTTTATTAATATAAAACCTTAATACATAATATTTAATGATTATTTATTAATATTTTTATCTGTATGTTTAATGTTGTTTTTTAATGTTTGTTTTTAATTAATAATATTAATATTATATTGATGATATTTAAAACATGATGTCACAAGTAATGAATTCTTAAAAAGATATTTCGTGTAATGAAAAAAAATGAAAACTTTACATCGAGAAAATTATTTCAAAAAATATTTAGTTTTTGGAATACTAAATTTATAAAGGTATCTAGCATGATTTCCATTAAACAAATGTATATATATATCTGTATCCACCTGTCTTCATCATATCCAAATGAGAATTATCATATTTTCCCTTTATCTAATACATCGAGTGACCATGGGGCATGGAACAAGTCAATTTTATATAGGCTAATCATGGTTCCAAAATTGACTGAAAGATAACATTTTTATTTCTTTTGGGAGATCGCCATACACAGAAAAGGAAGAGCATCACGGAGGTCTATGTTAATGCAACCCCAATGAATCATTGACAACAAATTTCATCCGCTCACTAGGAAATGATCCCAAAATAAAAAATTAAATCATACCTCTATTAGATGTATCCATTGAAGCCAAAAAATCCGCTTCTGTGTTTTCCACCTGACATGTATGCGATATCACCGTGTGAGACCCCATTAGCACTTTGCATCACCTGACTGCATAAACAATACTCTATGGAATTCATCCCATGTCTATCAGCGCTTGATACAGAAGAAGGGAATCAGTCTCCACCGACGAAACATGAAGCTGTCTACTAGAGCACATAACCAAACCCTTGGCTAAAGCTAGGGCCTCTTCCTGAATTGAGTCAGCCTTCCCAAATGAAGCAGTGAAAGCCTCCCACACTAACCCAGATTTGTCTCTCACAACACCGCCCCCATGCATCTCCCCCCCCCACATAGTGACCCATCCAAGTGACATACGGAAAATAGAGAAAACACGTTCGTATGGTTTTGATACATTAGGAAATTGATCCATGAGTAATTTTTGACGTTTAAGAATCAACCTCACCTCAATCTGATGCACGGTGTGACTACTATTACTAAAAGTGTCTGATATCAGTTTGAAATTGACATTAACTTTAGAAAACAACACAAGTGACATATGAAAAACTAAGCAAACACATTCAGATTGTTTTCATAATTTATGACAACATTCAATGAGTCATTTGTGAGGTGTAAGAATTGACCGCACCTTAATCAAACTCACGATGTGACTGGTATGGCTACAAGTGTATGATATCAGTTTGAAATTGTCATTAACTTTAGAAAACAACACATGTGACATAAGAAAAACCCAGAAATCGTGTTCTTATTTTTTTGATACTTTAGGAAAACGATCCACAAGTCATTTTTGACGTGTAAGAATTGACCACACCTCAATCCGACACACGGTGTGACCGGAAGGGCTAAAAGTGTCTGATATCAGTTTCAAATTGACATTAACTTTTGAAAACAACACTACTAACATACGGAAAACCGAGAAAAAATGTTCGGATTGTTTTGATACTTTAAGAAAATGATCCATGAGTCATTTTTGACGTGTAAAAATCAATTACTCCTTAATTGGACGTACGGTGTGACCAGTATGGCTAAAAGTGTCTAATATCAGTTTCAAATTGACATAAACTTTAGAAAACAGCACAAGTGACATAAGGAAAACCGAGCAAACGTGTTCGGATTTTTTTTATACTTTAGGACAATGATACATGAGTCATTTGTGATGTTTGAAAATCTACCACACCTCAATCCATCACACGGTGTGACCGGTAATGATATTCATTAGATAATGAATCTGTATTTATTAAATGAGATAAATAATCCAAAAACATATTGATTTTACATAATAACTTTCACTGTTATCAGAATAAAAACATTTGAGTTTATCATTTCCATATTTTAGTATCACATTTCAATATTAATGTATTCTTTCATATTAATGTTTTAATTTAATTCATTATATTATTACTAACATAATATATGTTTTCTTATATAAGTGGATTTTTTTCTTTGGGTTCGGATGCTTTGTTCGGCAACAAATACTGTGGAAAAAAACTTTTGAGAGAGGATCACAGATATCAAAGGATGAAAAATTAATGTTTATAACTGTTGTTGGATAATTGTAATTGTAACCATGTAAAACATTGTTTGAAATGTATATAGCAGTGTGGTTTTTTGTATTCATGATGTTATGTAAATGTATATAGATTTTTTTGACAAAATATTGTCTGCGGGTGCTATTTTGTACAGGTGTGTAGGTGTATTTTGTGCAGGTTTGCAGGTGTTGGTTTGTGCAGGTGTGCAGGTTCTAGTTATACAGGTGCAGGAAAAGGTGCATTTATGAGTTCTCTTTTAGCGCTATTAAAGGTGTCCTTTAACAGCATTGTAAGAGCGCTGATAAGGGGAACTATTATCAGCGCTCAAGATAGATCTGATAAATGCACCACATTATCATTCCTAGAAAAGCGTTATTAATGACGGAGTAGATAAAGGGGGTCCCCTTTATCAGTTATTTTCAGAGCACTGATAAAGGGGACCCCCATTTGTCTACGTCGTCATTAACATCGCTTTTCTAGCGCTGTTAATGTCGGTTTTTAGTGCTGATAAATGGCCAAGTTTTAGTAGTGATTGCAATCCCACATAAAAAAAACTGGTTGATAAAACAACTATTTTAAAATAGAGAAAGGAATGTAATAAGGTTACCTGATATAACATATACAAGGATTCCATGTAGGAAAAATTGAATATGAATGAAAAAACTAACTAGTATATTTTGATGTGGAGGAATAGATAACATGATATGGAAAAGTTTAATAAATATAAATTTATAAATATGTGATGATCCAAGGGGCCATTTTTTTAATCACCAAATAATGTACTTGGATAACCATTTTGGTGTTTAATATCCTTCCCCTAATGCTAAAGGACATGAGAAGAAATACATAACTGGTTTCAGTACAGTCTCACCATTGGTCATGCCTTGAACTATTTCCACATCATCTCTTATTGAAGGAAATGATGTTGAATTTTTCATTCATGATGTTTTGGAAGATTATGCAATCCACAAATAGAATTATAGGTCATTCCATCAGTCCCAAAAATAAATTTATCAAAGGTTACCAGATATTCATAAGTCCAGCTATAGTGAGAAAATACATTAATCTAAAAAACATCGACCGATGTAAAACTTACACTATCCATAAATGGATAACCTCCCAATCCATCCAAAAACTAAAAATCGATAACATTTAAAACAGGTGAACAAAATTGTCTTATCATTTATCTCCCATATCTCATAGGGATGTTCTTGGTTGACACATTCTGAACATGGGAACACCTTCATCATTTATTATCTTAAGTCATGGTAACAACCTGAATTATCAGATATACTTATTGAAAACAATCATTTCACCTTGTTCCAAAACATAGTGGATAACTTCTTAAGTCTGAAAAATATTTACGATTCATCCATGATAGTGTAACCCTCTTGTTAAAAATTCACTAATTATTTCTCAATAAACTAGTTTTATTCAATTTACTTAATCAAATCTAACATATCTTTACACAAACATCGTTATCTTAGTGAAAAACATAAATTGAATACTCCTTATATAAATCTCTATTCATAATTCTTGGATCCAAATATATAAATACTCCAATACTCCCAATTTAATGGTTGGAATAGAATAGTTCATTCTTAATTTTAGAAGAAGAATCTTATTTCTGGGCATTGGGTGGGGTAATTCCCCTGATTTCTACAGATGAGAAATTGATCTTTATAACAATTGTTCACTTTATGACCATTTTTCCAATAGAGATAATATCTTGCCCACCATTTTAGGTATTCATTGAGGTTATTCATCCCTTCCTATTGACAGGTAGGAAGCTAAATATTCTTCCCTCTATGCTCCTTAAAATTTGAACATATATGTATATATTCTTCTTACACAATTTGTTAGGAAACTCATAAACGATTGAATTTTTTATCACATATCATGATAACTGATTTGGAATAATCACAGTATCTCTCTCTCAAGTCATTATCCAATTTTGTTTCTCAAAATCACAATATTTTCAATGAAACTCAAGGTTAATCCAATTACTTCTAGTTTCCTCTATTAACTAAAACCATAAATCATAGGTTAAGAAACAAATTTCACTGAAGAATACCACATAAACAAAGGAAGGTACATTCATTATACAATATCTTAGGTTAAATACAACATTATCCAAGATTGTTAAAAAAATCAAGGCATTGTTCTATAATTATCCTCAATGTTAATCTTAGGGTAATGATCAATAATCTCTATTTTCTAAATATATTTCTAAGGACAACGCTAAACATACATTGATACCAAATTTAATTCAACGACCTCAAAAGCCCAGAGCAGATGCATTGTTTTAGTACATTGGCATGATTACAAGGAACCAAATCCTGATCGACTGATCAGTTTAGCATTATTATAAATTTTATTAAATACATGAACATTACATTACAATTTCTATCATAAAACACAATATTGATAATATTTGGATAACACCATTATACAATTATATTAACCATTTATATCAATCATAAATAACTTCTTGTAATACTAGGAAAATAGAATATAAGAAAGGGGTGAGATGGAATGCTCAATAAGGATAAAAAAATATTGCAGAAGCTATCAAAAAAAAGAATAAACATTTAACAAACTGTACTAAACTAAAACCAAATACTTTTAAAATATTATCCTCAACATAATTTGGAAATAAAATAATTAATTTAATTAAAACATTCACATGGATATTCTAATTGTAAAATAATCATATTTAAAATAAATAAATAATAACATAACAAGGGAATGAATAATGCTAAACATCCTAACCACTATGACCAGTCCTCGTACCAAGACCATACAAAAATATTCAGGCAAGGCCATGTGCCAACACACAAGTATGTCTTGTGATACCTATTGATGTATCGAGGGGCTATACTGGGCCTCTCCCATCACATAACATGTCAATACATTCCTCATATGAAAAGTTTGAAACATAACATAATCATTCATATTAAAAGTAGCATATGAAATGCAAATACTTTAACCAAAAACTATAAATGCTATAAAAATAGAACATCCACATTCAAATATCTCATATAACTATCCACATAATATGGAATATTTAGTCATATTGAATCAACCATATACAAGCATAAAATCCAATAAGGATGTTAACATATATAAAAATATTTTAATAAATTCATTAAAAATCCTTGAGAGAAATATCTCTTTCTATGTTGAAAATATTAAAAATCACACACTTTATAAAAGAAGATATCTATAATATATTTTTAAATCAAAATTTTCCATACCACTTTGATACATTTTAAAGGAATTACAATTTTATAACATTCATTTCCATATATATAAATCCTGAAAACCATTTTAAAAACATGGACATTAATGAGAGTGATTTGGATGAATATATATTTCAAAATTTTATAATGATGTTTTAGAAAAAAAATTCCATTAAATAAAACCTAAAATGGAATACTTTTTAAAAAGTACATAAGAAACATGGACATGAATGATAAATATATCTCAGTAATTACTTATGCACAAACAATCTTAGATAATAATGAAATTGTGATATTAACGCTTACCAAAGGTCTGATATTCTCCCCGAATCTCCAAAAATCTGGTATATTGTTTTAAAACATATTAATAACTTTTATAAGAATGAAAATGATATTAATGTTATCATATATGATTATTTTATGACTTTATATTACCCATTTAACAATTCTAAGTGAATAAAACATTTCTGGAAATAATCACTTTGTTTATCATACATGTTTAGACAAGTTATTCTTGATCATATTACATAGATCATTAATTATTTACATCCAAAATTTATAATATGATTTATATATCATATATATTAATCATATAAATATATATAATAGATAGATATATTAAATGGAATACAGTGTTCACAGAGACAATAGGTTGTACGTAAGCATCAATGTTGTTTTCATTTTCTTATCGTATTGAATGGAAGTAAGTGAATGGAATATATGTACATATATATATATATATATATATATATATTATTCTATGATCATTATTATGTCATATATTTCATAATTTTTAATAATAATTTTTTTTATAATCATTCTTGGATGGTGAACGTGGAAGATGAGACTCATCGTGTCCTAGAGACGGTAAGCCGTATGTACGCACGAGCGATGATACCATTTCATTAATAGTTAAATGGTAATGAATTGGATGGAATATTAATTTTAAAGAGGTAATAATTTTTTTTATTTATTATTCATGTCTTTTATATTCATCATCATACCAATGTATATAATGTATAGATTAAAAAATGATTACATTACGACATCGAGATGGTAAGTCATACGTAAGCACGCACGGTGATATTGTTCTTCATAGGATTGGTAAAAAGAGAAATATCATTATTCCATTATCATAACTAAATCTTAGAATATATTATATATTAGAGTTGTTATTTTATTATGGTAACAACTTAGGAAGAGGAAGTATAACAAGAAAAGATCTTTTAATGAAGGGATAAAATGATTACCTCTTCTTCGAGTATCTCCTTTTGATTTGAACAAAAATACTCTTTTTTATTGGTTTCATTCTCAATATGTGGCCTCTATAATGAAGTTAGAGAAGTAGGGGGGGTTTTGGGCAGGTTTTAGCTGAGCCAAATGGCTTTGAAGGTGTGAATAAAAGATACAAAGAAGTGCCCTTTGATAGGATATGTGAGGGATACTTCAGGAAATACTTTAAAATTTAGTTTATTATAAATCGATTTTATATTTTTGATGGATCCAATGTGATTTATTTCTTGGATAATTTAATTATAAGAATAAATATTCCCAAAAAATTGTTTTTAGACATGTTTAGGTTATGATTTTAACATTATCATTTTGCTTTAACCAATAGTTTAATAAGTTAACTCTAACCATGTATTCTTGTATATGTATAATATATTTTTAATATAGTAAATTTAAAATGTCAAGAGAACCTGAAATGGATCATTAATGAAATTTTTTACACAATATCTGTATGGTTTATTAATCTTATTACTTTTTTACTAATATATCATTTAATAAAATAGTGTCTATTTTAAAAAATCATTTCTGTCAATTTTGACACTATTTAGTAATTGATTTTCATTATAGTCATTAAAATGAGATACCCTAAAAAATAATTCATTAACTCATCCCTAAAATTTCAAAGTTATCCCAAAAAATAGTTTATGGAATAAAAATATCAAAATACATTTATTTTAATAACTATAATATCATTTATTTTAATCAATCATTAATAAGAACAACTATAATTTCTGGTATATGCGAGGGGTTGTTTGTGATGGCATCCCATCGCAAATGAGATTTTTCAATAGGGTCCCATCACAAATAGCCTATTTAATAAAAAATTGTCACAAATCATTCTCTGATTATGTATATTATATATATATATAAACATGTTGCGACGATCCTGTTTTCCCATCACACATAATTATTTTAAAAATCAATAAATTATATTCAACGGGAACCCATCACAAAAGGACCCATCACAAAAACATAATAAAAATATAATATTCAATAAAATTATTATAAAATAATATTAGAAAATAGTAATAATATTAATACTATTAATATAAATAATATAATATTATAGAATAATTATATTAATTTAGTAATATAAAAAAAATTAAATTATTATAATATTAATAATAAGATAATACTAATGATATAATGATGTTATTATTATTAATATTAACAAAAAAATAATATTAATATTATTAAAATTAAAAAATATTAGAACATATTAAAATTCTCAATTTCCACAAAAAAATATAAAAAAATTATAAAAAAATATTATTATTAGTAGTAAAATAAAAAAACATTTAAAAATATAATAATAATAATAAATAATAAAATATTAAAATATTAAATATAATAAAAAAATTTAAAAAATAAATTATGCAATATTCACACGAATATAAATGCTAAAAATCATAAATAGTAAATATTACAACAAACATTGAATTTAAATGTTTTTATATTAAAAAAAGTCACTGGTGAGATAGTCCTCTAAAGGAGGTGGAGGAGCTTGAGGAAATGGTGGAGGAAACTTCATCCCTAAACTATGAGTCAAAGGGTGCATGTACTCCATCTTCTCATGATGTTGTGGCTGCCATCGATGTGTGTCCTCCTCATACTACCATAGATGTTGCTACTGTCGATGCATCTCTTTCTACTGCATATGCAAACTCTCTATAAGCTCAACTTGAGCATGTAGCTACTCCTGATAAAGTGAGCCACAAGATGATGCCTCTCCACTCGAGATGGACTCTGACATTGCAACAATACCATATTAAGTCTCAGGAGTCAAATGAGAGATGATACCAACTACTCAGCTTTTCATGAAGCCATACTGGGTTGCTTGCATCCATGCAGCCTCCTCAAAATGGTGGGCACTAGTGTGATCAGCCATCTTAGCCAGAGTCAGTGTCAGAGAGGTTGCAGCCTCATATAACACCTTCAGTACCAATTTGAAATTAAAATAGTGAAAATATTATATGTAGTTAATTTTCAAACTGAAAAAGATATAATACTGCCACAATCAGACTATGGTGATCACCTATAATCTCTCTAGTGTCTAGATCATTGTACATCCACCAATAAATGTCATACTCTGTAATATTGGGCTTCTTGACTACATATATGAATATAAAATAAACTGTTTATATTTAATTTTATACAAAATATTTATAAAAATAACTTACCAGATTCTCTCTATGCGTATTGAATATATGGAAAACAGTTCGAAGCATCACCACATGTGTCCCTCAGTTTTGTCAGCCTAATTTATATCTCCTAGAAAAACCACCACCCAACCAATTATTACTTATTATTACTATTTATTACTTATTATTACTATTTATTACTTATTATTACTGTTTATTAATATTTATTACTAATTTTTTGCTAATTTATTTCTAATTTATTATTATTTATTTGTATTTATTACTAATTATTACTTTTTATTAATAATTATTAGTATTTATTTCTAATTATTACTAATTATTACTAATTATTAGTATTTATTTCTAATTATTAGTATCTATTAATAATTATTACTATTTATTAGTAATTATAAAAATTTATTACTATTAATTACTTTTGAATACATTTATAACTATTTTTTACTATTTATTACTAATTTATTACTAATTTATTACTAACTATAAGTATTTATTACTAATTATTACTAATTATTAATAAATATTTGTATTTATTACTAATTATCATTATTTATCAGTAATTATTAGTATGTATTCGTATTTATTACTAATTATTAGTATTTAATATTTAGTATTTGTATTTATTATTAATTTTTAGTATTTATTACTAATTATAAATATTTATTAAAAATTATTAGAATTTATTACTAATTATTATTATTTATTGCCATTTATTACTAATTATTACTATTTGTTTATAATTTTTACTATTTATTGCTAATTATTACTAATGACCACAAATTAATACTAATTAGCATTAATTTCTATTAAATACTTCAAATTTCAACTACTAATTACTAATTACCGCTAATTATTTATATTCATTGCTGGTTATCGTTAATAATTCAAAATTACTACTAATTACTAGTAATTAGTACTAATAATTTCAATTTGTTATTGCCAATAAATACTAATGACAGAACAATCTAAATCTAATTTAATTACAACTAATTAAAAAAAGATAAAATGAATATAAAAAATGAAATATATCTTAAATTAACTAAAACATAAGTGCCTTTAAACATGATCCCTTATAAGTGTAGACGACTTCAAAACTTATTTGTAAAAAAATTTAACATAGAAAATTTTAACTATAAAATTAGAGTGTATAAAGAGAAAATAGAAGTTGAAATTGAGTCAAAAAATGAAAAAACAGAATGGGTTATATATAGGTTTGATTAATTACGACAGTACTATTTACAACAGGACCCGTCGCAAATACCTTCGATCGAATTAATTATTGTCGGCGGTTAAAAGGGTATTTGTGATTGGTCCAATAGAAAATAGTGTCTTATGGACACACTATTTGCGACTGGGGCATTTCCCCATCGCAAATATTATTTACTGTTTCTGAGTATTTGCGACAGGAAGGCACCGCCCATCATACATACCCTACCCGCGGTTTGGGGAGAAAACATCCCCAAACATTTTATGACGGGACCCCTTATCCCATCGTAAATAACCTATTTTTTGCGATGGGATAAGTTCCTCATTGTAAATATTCTTTTCGATGGACTCTTTTTGAATGGATTTACTCTTGTTCAAATAACTAGTCGCAAAAGTCTATTTTTCCAGTAGTGAAGGTGACCACATCATCGTTATTGTTTCATAAATAATTTTTTTTAATTTATAAATTTTTAAATAAAATCCCCTTTGTAGTAAATATTCATATATATATAAGGACTATTTATAGTAGAGGAGATCTTTGAGATATACGAAATTAAAATTGATTTAGTTAGGAGATACAAGTTTATGTTATATTTCCCATTTCTTTAAATTAATAATTATTAGAGGTCATTATCAAAACCAAGTGGCTCCATGGGGCCCTAAAATTGACCTCAGGATGATAATGGTAGACCATTTATCATTTGATAGAATTATGAAACATTTTAGAGTAGTTTTATGTT
The DNA here is from genome assembly GCA_963277665.1 of Viscum album. Classification (NCBI taxonomy): domain Eukaryota; kingdom Viridiplantae; phylum Streptophyta; class Magnoliopsida; order Santalales; family Viscaceae; genus Viscum; species Viscum album. The sequence goes on from OY728137.1 coordinate 742,316,271, forward strand.
ATTATAATATTCTTTTGTAACCCTTATTTTCGAGATTTACCCCTTAACCATGGTAAATAAAAATAATTACTAAAGTTACTATTCATAATGTCCAAAAATAAAAGGAGCATATTCGCAAAATTAAGACGTTCTGATTCCAAATATGGAATATTTTTTTCAAAATTCATAATTCATAATTGGCATATATTAATTCAAAATTAATTTTCATTGTCAAAACCATAAATATTGTTTTAAAGAAGTAAGAACTGTCACAAGATTGAAATTTTTATGTCTGATTTCAATACAAAATTACTTAAAACGAAAAAAATTGGATTAAATGATAATAATATAATTCAATTACACTTTAAAATCAATTAAGTGGATAATCTAACTACATTGATAAATTAGATGAAAATGTAGTTTGGTATTAAAATGTCATGTTTCTCAATATTCATTAAAATATGGATTGTATCAGAAAAATAACAAAATTTTATCCTAGCTAATTTTTTATATACCAATTATAAATAATTTTTTCTTTTTTTAAAATTTAATATATATACGTTTCAAATATTGGATTTAAAAACGGTTCTCTATTAAATGGTGGAAAATGATTTTTTTTAAAAAATACTCCTTTTATCTGAAAAATTGAATTTTCCAAATACTATATCTAAGAAACACATAAGAATAATTTTAAAATTCTATGGGATTTGTATAAAATTTATAATTTGGTTAATACTATTCATAACCAGCTTTTAGACGACTAGTTTGATAGGTCATGTTGTGCTCAAACTCAGTGTTACATGTAGCGCAAGATAAGATGGTCTTGTGTGTAGCGCAAACTTATCATAGTATATAATAAAATTAAAGAAATTGATTTTATTTAAAAAAATTAACTATGGAATTGTGGGGTGTTATAGCTAAACCTACTCTATGATCTCTTATATGAGACTTAGCCTCAACCGATATAAATCACCTGCCTCCATCCAATATAGTGGTGATCTGAAAGTCCAACGATAAAATTTCATTAAATGGTTCCATCAAAATAGTTTCCTGGAAACTATTTATATTGGGGAACTCCATAAGTTATAGGTGCTGCTCCAAAGACCCACCAAACTATAGAACATACTCCTGAGTCATATACTCAAAAACCTATAGAGTATTCCCTAATTTCCCATCTATATTTGGGTGGAAAGTCATGATCATTAGATCTTATATACCTAGCTCCTTTTACAAATCCAACCAGAATGGTGAATTAAAATAGGAGTAATGATTTGAAACTATGATTTGTGTCACCTTGTGTAGATGGAATATTTCCTAAATGTACATGTCTCATAACTGATTCAACGGAAATTTATCCCAAATAGACAGGAAATGTTATACCTTTGTCATTCAGTCTACAAAAAAATAAATAAAATCATTCTTATGAGGAGGCCTTAAGTGACCCACCACAAAGTCCCTGATAACATCATTCAACTTCCATTGTGTAATGAAAAATGTTTTTACTAATCCACCACATTTTTTATGCTCATCCTTCACCTGTTGACATGAGTAGATCTATTCATGAACACTGCGGACTCCTTTTCCATTAAATGCCACATATACATTCAATGTAGGTAATCATACATTTTATTGTAACTCAATTACACCACACACATTGTGGAATGAAATTCATGCCTTAGTTTTTTATCACATTTTTATGCACAACTACATTTCCCCAAATATATATGACCTCATCCCCATCACTATTCCAATCGGAAGGTTACTCCTCACCTTTTAGTCATTCTCTCAAGTCTAAAAATTCTATATCCTCAAACATCCCATCCTTGATGCGACTCAAATGTGTAGACTCCACTAAGACTGATAAGAGATTCATATGCTCATGAAATTACTAAACAATAACATGTACCCCATCAGAAATTTAACCAACATACCATGAGATCTAGGTTCTCAAACATCTAGAGTCTGTGTTTTACAACTCAAAATGTCAGTGACACTTTTTCCTTTTAAAATTTATACGCTAGATCAAATTTGAATGGATGTACATACTCAAACCGTCTCTACTATTGGGGACTCAAATCCCATTGTGAAATGATATAATTTAATATCTTGTGATCGTTATACATGGTAAAATTTTCTCCAAATATATAATGCTACCAGCACATCAATGAACAAACCACTACAAGTAATTCAAAGTTACATGTAGGGTAGCTCCATTCATTTGGAAAAAAATTTCATTACCCATATGCGACAACTCAATATCCCTATATAAAATCTAATCTATGACTCATCGCATAAGTGTAAAAAAATTCATTTACTTCTCACTAGGAATATGTAGTATCAATATTGGTGTTATAGTAAAAAATTTCTGCTACTCATGGAAGGAATTCTCACAATCTCCTCACGATTCAGACCTTAACCACTTCTTGTTCAAGCCCAAAATAGGTACTTCAAAATAGTAAAATTCTAGTATAAACCTCTAATAATATCATTATAACCCCAAAATCATGGGATATCAAAAAAAATCATTGGTTTCAACCAATATAAAACTACTTGAACTTTTTATGTATTAACTAACACACCTTCCTCTAAGATGATGTGACCCTAAGAAATGCACCTGATCGATCATTAATTAGGACTTTGATATATTGGCATATAGATAATTCCCAATCACTGGGCTTTGGATGATGTCAATATTCCATCATTATATTCATCATAAGTAGAGTACACCATGATTTCATCCACACTTACTACCACAAACTGATCTATGTATGGGTGGATGATTCTATTCATCAAGGCCATAAACCCTACTAGATCATTATTCAACCCAAATGGCTTCATTAAAAACATATAAATTTCAGACCACTTCTGAGATCAGTATGAGGTATGTTATAAATTCAAACTCTCAAGTGATAATATCCTAATCTCAAGTAAATCATGGAGAAAAATCCTCTTTTTAACTATTTTAATTTATCATTGATAAACAGGAGAGGATACTGGTTCTTCACTGTCTTCCAGTTAAAATTCAGATAATCAACACACAATTTTAAACTCCAGTCATACTTCATTGAAATAAAAACTTGAGAACCCTAATGTGACAAACATAGATAGATATACCCCTTATCCATAATCACTATAACTTAGTCTTAATATCTCAATGATCTATTGTTTCCATTCTGTATGGTGGAATAGAATCTGGCTCAACCCCAGGTATGATCTCTATTGTAAATTCTACATCTGTCTTGGGTGGAATACTTTATAAGTACTTAGGAAAAACATTATGAAACTTATACACTACATGAGGAATTAAATCACACCTTTCACCCTTATCATTTATCAAGAGACTAGAAACCTTAGTGGCGAGCTTCCACAATTGCTGATGAACTATCCCTACATAACCTTTCTGGATATCATACTCTTCACGGTGAATATAAGTGTCGACCTCCAGAGAAAATAATGTCACTCTCCTTTGGTGAAAATAAAATTAGGCTCAATATGATGCAAATTATTTATGTTAATAATTAATTCAAAGCTTGAAATGCCAACTATGTAAATATCCCATCTAAAACGACACCCCCAAACTCGAGAGAAAACCCCTTCTACAGATAGATGTCATTTGACCATAATCTAAAAGGTATATCTATTATCATTGAAACACTCACAAACTACACTTCCAAACTAAACTCATTCAAAAGTTGTTTAGATATAAAATAGTAAGAGTATGAAGTATCAAAAAATCCATTAGATAGTGTACAAGCTACCAGAATAGTACCGCTAACTGTCGATGGTCTAGCCTTGCTATCTACCAGTATAGGCTGAGCTATAGGAAACTACCCCCTCCCATTTTCCCTATGATGAAATCATAGTCCCCTAATATTCACCACTATTATAATATGGGTTATGTTTCTTAGAACATCCATGCCCACTACCTCTACTTCCTTGTTTGGTAGAAATCCATCATCCAGACTGATACAGTGTTGAATAACACGTTCCCACACATTTGTTCTACCTTGATGCTCCATCATGAAAAACCGATAATGGGTTCCTATAGAACCACTATATATTATGAATTCTTCCATAATATTTGTTCCCTTCCAGTGGTTGTGAATTGTGTATATGAATGTGGCGTGGCCTATCACATAGGTGGAAAAGAAATTTGGTAAGATACAGAGAAAATGACCTTTTCCTATGTCCACTCTTCATTCCAATTCTCTAGTAATCATTCTAATAACAATGCTTCCTACCCTCAGATGATGTACCTCTGGAACATCCACATGAAACCACATATCTTTCACTATAATATTCCTTTATGTTCACCTAATATATGTGATTATGATCCACCACATCATAGAAACATTTCATTAAAAATACATTAACATAGTACTTAGTTTGACATTTTTTCCCATCATGGAAGCTTCTTTCATAATATGTAACATCCTCTACTAGCATAGGGGAAAAGAACTTCAAGTCATTGAAGTGACCAGAAAGTTCCACCACAGATATATTCCGCTATGTCAGCCACACTAATTCAACTTCCCCTTCATATCTCATTGTCTTTGGATAAAAGTTCTATAGGAACTTCTCCAAAAAGAACGTCCATGCCATATAATTTTTGATCCATACCCAAGCCTATGAATCCCATTGGCGCATTTCTATACTGAAAACATATTATCCACTAATGTGACCATCTTCTCAATAAGAGACTTTAAATGGTGTAGTATATTCCTATTGGAGTCAATCCATATCTCAGCTGCCTTAGGTTCACACACTTCAGTGAATGTATGAGGGTTTGGTAATTGAAAATAATATATTGGGTAAGACATATTCTTCCTAACCTACTATGAGTATATGTCTCTAAAATCCATTAATTCTGAAAACCTCTCAAGGAACTCATCTTCAACTCCTTCACTTGGCTTTATGGATGCCTCACTTTCCACTACTAGATGATAATTTCCAGTCATATTATTTTATCTTCTTATCAACAAACTTCATTTTGGAGGCATATCTCTTCAATGTTAAACTCTATTTTTAGGAAACATTATACAACATTAAAAAATCATTGAAATATTGACTAACATTAATCCATAACAGGTTATACTCACCATTTCCAAAAATATGTCAAAACTGATGCACTTTAACTACTCTTGTTCATCCCTCATCCATGTATAGACACCCATTTTCCACATTTTTATCATTTTAAAATATTCAACTCATATTAAGAACCTTTCAAGTTCAATTAAATAATAAAGGAAAAACATTTTAGAAACAAAAACTAACCCAAACACGTCATTCCCCTTTTCTTGACCAAAATGATGCATGCCACTTAATAATCTAGAGTTCCTTGAATGATGCTTGCATACTAAAACTTCCTAAAATACCATTCAATGAGTCAAATATCATAAAACCTAAAAATATTTATCACATCACATACCATGATCATCAATCAAATTAAAATATCATCCAACTTTAACAACACACATTAATGATAAAAATCCCACACTAGGTACATGATTTTTACCCTCATGAATTGGTTAGTTGGTCTGAGGCATGATTTCATAACCAATACCCAACTAATATTAATATTCTATCTATTATTCCTATATATTAAAAAATTAAAATAAAACATTTGTGATACCACTTTGTGAAATCCACACCCGGGAGCTATATATAGGTTCCCCAAGACAATTAGCAATATAAATTTAGGCACACCTCCCCATAGGCTATAAGTTTCCGACTGGAAGCGAGACTCAAATATAGATCATGGGAAGACTATACTATCATTACGAAAGCATAAAAATAGCTTAAGTAAATAATAAACATCAAAATTATATATCTAAAAATAAGAAAAACTAGTCTCAAATGGTGAAAAAATAGGAATACAATATAGAATGAAAAATAATAGATATGTCAAGCCATGTATGTGTTAATTTTCTAAGGAAAACCCAAATGAAATGCACACCGAAACCCCAATATTGGGTCTCAAAACCATTTCTGGTTCCCTTATCCATTTTTAATCCCAACCATTCCATCAAACTTTGGAAATCTACCATTATCTTTTCTTGCAAACATGAAGTATATTCAGGTAATGATCAGGCTGCCTGTGTGGGGTTTGAGTAAAAATAAATAAGATACAACAAATTAAATCTAAAATAATATCTAGTTAAAAATAGTTTATGAAGCTATATATATAGTAAAATAAAATAAATAATGCAACAAGATCACATAATAAAATATTATTTATTCAAACACATAACACCTCAAGTTCATAAAGACACCCAAACTTCCAATACACAATTTGGAATGTGTCGGAGTTTGAATCATAACCCAATGTCAATACATAATTCATTATAACACATGGGATTTCAATATACATTCCCTTTCATTCCAAGTCATGGTAAATATTAAATGTAGTCCAATGCCAACCTCATGGATATAGAACCACTTGTCAAGAACCCCATTAGTATTGGGAGCCTCTATCATAATGCCACTCTTCAATGTCACATGGGTTTTTGGTGAATCAATCCATTTCCCAAACATTATATCACTTATTTGTATTTTTATACTCATTACCAATCCCAAACATAATTTTCACATATGGGTATTTGGATTTTCAGTCCCTATCCCAAACTCATTTTTCACAAATTTGTATTGGGACCCCCATTGTGTGTCCCACACTCATATATCAATCAATCACACATATATCATATATATCACGTCAATCAAGGTTAATCAAAATTAACTCTCATATAATATTTTTGATTAATTAATATAACCTTTAAAGTATAAAAATAAATCATTTTCTAAAACTTTAATCACATGGAATAATATAAATTATTAACCATTAAACCATTTTCAATACTCAATTCATATAACATATTAACTCAATAAGGTAAAGAAGGGAAATCACAATCCCTTCTATGAATTAATTCATAATCCCATAAATTAACTAATTACAAAATACGAATTTCCAATCAATTCCTAAATTAAAACATTCCATTGTTTTATTAAAAATTAAATTAATCAAATTAAACCAATTCCATAGTCATAATTCCCTAAAAAACTTTTCCCATGTTTAAATCATCTCATATTCACATGGAAACTCTATTAATAAATTCCATGATTCCATAAATTAAATAATCAATTTATTTATTTAATTAGAGATTCTATTTTCCCACATTTCAAATGAAAATTCATAACAAATACTTGATATTGGAATTCATGATTCTAGGAATTGAATTTAGACCACCTACCACAATATTGATGAAGGATGCTTACCAACCAAAATCCCCAAATGAATATGAAAACCCATGATCCTAATAGGGAATGAATGATAAATATGAAACCAATATCCAAGATCAAATTAAATAAAAATCATCAAATTATCAATCAACACACTCTCCAATTGTGTATAAAATATTACTCTATATCATGAAAGTGGAGTGGGAGAGAGAGAAACCAAATCAGGAAGATACCACATACCTGGAGAGGTGAAGATCAATCAACATGACCTTTGATTCTTCATGAACAGTGTTCAGTGGCCCTTGGAATTTATCTGCAAGTCTCCAAAATAACTAGAATAGGTTAGGATTGAGTTGTTTCATCTTTTGGTGAATTTTTGGGGGTTGGAAGTTTTTTATCTATTTTTTTAGAATAATTAAAACCACAGGCCATGTTTCATGGGAAGGGGTTCACAGTATTCCAAATAAAGAACCTGAACCTTACATATCTTCTATAGGTGCATAGTTACTACTAAATGGGTTCATGATTTTAAAAAGAATGAACCATTATTGAAATCTATCTTTTTTCCTATGTTACATAATTTCTTAGGGTAGGTTGCACGAATTGGGAAAATTCTGTGCCAGTCATTCGCTACCCAAAACCTCTCCAAAAAAACATCCTAATTTCATCCAATCACAGCCATGATAAAACCCAATAAGATATACTTAAATCAATTAAAATTATTACCTCTAAATAATCTAGATATGACTCCATAAAAGGTCATTTTGTCACAATAGGCTTCTGTGGGTTATGTATCAAAGTATGAAGGTTCTCATACTAGGTTACTTTCTAGCCTCACGTTGTGGGGACTTAAAGATGATCCATTCACCCCTTATATATAAATTAAAATTTTATTGAACTCCATGTTTCATATGGTGGGCCACATAGCATAAAAATATTATCATAATCTTTATATTGTGCCTCGTTAGAGTATTCTATATCTCTATATAAGAATATTACTCATACTAACCATAAAATTTCATCAAAACCTATAATACACTATGAGGAAAATATGTTTGGGATAAACTCATAATCATACATTGAGAGGAAAATTATCTTTTCACATCAAGATATATGTATTTAAAATCAAATTTATGTATCCATTATGAAAACTACTAAAATATAGGTTTCATATCAATTTAATGCATTTAAGTATTCTAAAACTATTTATGAATATTTAATAAAACCAACATAATCAATGATTTATGATCTTATCTATGATAATAATCTATAAAAGATTTATGGTTTCAGAAAATATTGGATTCATTAACACATTAAAACTCATGTAATATATATAACATAACTATGTGACTATCGGATGAAAAAAATCCACTGACTATTTAGTGATAAACATAAATAAATAATTATCCTTTAAGTAAGGGTGATATTTAGAAATCATATTTCAAACTAGTAAAATTATTGAACATATTAATAGTAATTAACATCAAAACATAATATTGTTTGATTTCGACAACCTTTTTCTACATAAAATTTTTTCTATTCTAATCTTCATCATACTTAGAACCCTATTTCATGCACATTTTTCCTTGAAATATGATATGTTGTTTTATTGTGGTCAACCAGACCAATGAAACTATTTTATGATATATTAAAATCCACATTTTTATACTAACTAGTGTGATTTTTATATTTCTCTTCACCATCATACCCTAAACGCTTTTAAGATATCAATTGTAAACCAATTTCCATTTTTCTTGGTATAATCCTACAATAAATATAGTCTTTAACTTTTCGTTGGAATTAAATAATACTCTATTAATTTTTGTATATTTTCATATATCAAAAATTATTTTATGATATTTAAGGAAATGCACTTCATTGTAAACATTCATAATAGTTACATACACTAATAATTGGTAACTAAAAGTAAAAAAATACAATTTTCCTTTCCATCACGTATCCTAAACATTTTATATATTAAGTTGAAAACATTTTGACTTAGTATTGGTTTTATCCTTTTTTAAAAATTTTATCTTATCTAAGTATAATAATAAACCCAATAGCCTTTTATAAACTATATTATTTTAATAATATGTCACCATGGTAAAAAACTTTTTGTGTCGAAATGTCATTGATTTACATTAAGTATGGAAAATTAAAAAGTAAACTATTATTTTCATATCTCTATGGTGTGTAATTTTTTAGAACCATACCTCAAATATATATTATATTTTATTAATATATACCATATATGGGTAGTAGTAGAATGTTCCCAAATATTTTTACAAATATATATATATAATCATTTATCCTAAATAAAATATTAGTAAGTTTATATACTTCTCAATATATTTTATTGAAATTTTGGAATAATAATTCATTTAATAAAATATATTAGTTATCAAACATATTATCTTATCAAAAAAGTTAAATGTGAGGAAGGCACACATATTTAAATTAGATTAATTTGATCTTGGTGAAATCATTCACATTCACATGTAGAAGATCTTTTTCTATATGAATGTAAACTATAATCCCAAACAATTATCTCTTTTATTTTAGACTCATATATCCTTTTAACTCTTTTAAAATGTACATTTGTTTTCACATACCATTTAAAATAATATAATTAATTAATATTACATCTATAACAAACAAGGATATTCCATGGAGTCTCGAAAACTACTTCAGGTATTCCAGATAATCATATCATATAGAATTATTAAACCTCCTTCATTAAAACCCTAGGTTTCAATTGCCTTTTTTCTCTACTTGAATAAAAATTATATATCATTTTAACAACCATTTATTCTCCAGGATTCAACTTTTACACACTTGTTTGATCTATACAACAAGATAATATAGGCATCAAATTTATAGTTCATCCGCTCTCAACTCTTTGATAATATCGAGTAAAACTTTCTTAAATTATATCATACTTTTAGTACATTTTAATATTTTACAATAGGAAAAATTACAAACCCATAATAGGCCATTTACTAATCTAATACCTTTAAAACTATGAATAAATCAAGCAATTATTTTATCATCAACTAGATTCAATTTTTGAATAATTTCAATCCACTGTTACTGTGTAAGGAATTGTTATGACACATAAAATTGTTCATAATAACATTTCATTGATGAATAATCTTTCTTATTAACTTTTATTCTAAAAAAGTTATGATTAAAATACATTATCTTATCCTTATAAATGATTGATCGCAAATTTTATCTTCATGATTATGATGATATAATCTAAAAGGGTTGATTGTATCTGATGGGTATCACATATTATAACCATCTAAAACATATCATTATAAAATGGACTCCAACTGAAACAATGACCCCTTTTAAAACTCATCGTAACAATTAGTTTTTTAAGATCTATAATTTACTTTAAAATGAAATTGTTTTGGAGTTCCTCTACATTTTAATTATTTTGGTATAGAATCTTCCAAATAATTTTATATATGATTCTATGATATCTGAGTTGAAAATACATCTACCAATACTTTATATAGATAAACACAATTCTATTTGTATAGCATCATTGGAAGAATATCTGAGCTAAATTCAACCCAATGGAAATATTAAAACAAGATTCATAAAAGGAATCCTATGGGATCATTACTATTGAATGACAAACCCTTGGATGATGTAGTGTCACCCATTACATAATTACCATACACAAGATAACTTAGGCTCACCCTCCTTTAACAGAACCTACCTAGTTAAATGATTAATCTCTTCAAAAGAACATATTTAGAAGGAATTTGATGCTAAATATTTGAAGGGGTTTTAAATATTCATATATTATCTCGTGTTATTCCCATTTGGGTATACATACTTATAGTAATTTATTATGGAATCATTTTCCATCCACATAATCATTTTTCTCAAAACATATTGATTTCTATCTTTTTTAAATAACTCCACATTTTTGTTAATTTTCCAAAACTAGAAGCTAAGCATATTAGAACACATTAAAATACATCATATGTATATGGTACATGAACACTTAATGTAAAGGCATACAATTATATGATATTGGAAATATCCAAATAGGTAATCATCGACCCATAGATAGGCAACCCCATTTTCAATTTGAAAGAAGGTATAAGCCTCCTGGTATGCTGGTAGTCTTACCCCATGTTCCTCTACCCAGGGAAAATTTTCAAAATAAAAAATCTAATTCATCATAAAACATATACCAAATAAGCACAACATATATTTAACAATTGAATTTAATATTATAACATTAATTAGAAACTATAGTAAAGGTATATGAAAAATTAAAATCATTGTGATGTGAATCCTAGAATATAATCCAATCCATTACCTAGAGTAACATTAATAATTAATTTAAATAATAAAAAATCATCACATAAAAATTTATAAATAAAAATAAAATAGGGGTAAAATTTTAAATAAATTATTAATTCTGTAATTTAACCCGGAGATAATTTTTTTTGTAGAATTCATAAATAAAATCTAATTATAGATAATTTATAATTTTGGATTTATCATTATGGTCATTCCAAAAAATTTTATATAAACATTTTATATTCATTTTTATATGAACTCTTTTATATTAATCACTATGTTTCATTTTCATTTTAAATATTTGACATCATTTTTTCTAAACAATTTACAATTCAATATCTATTTTATAATAATTTTACATAATCTGCATTTTATAAAATTAACCATTATTTAATCTGTGACCATTGTAGTCATAAAAACACTTTTGATGTAGCCTAAATAATTTCTACTTAAGGCCCTATTATATTTTTAACAATTCTAAATAATTAATTGAGAAAAAATCATAATTTAAAAATAAGCATTTTAAATTTTGGGATTATTTCACAATATATAAGAGTTTATAAAATAATTCTTATGATTAATAAATAATCACATTAATTTGACGATCATTTTTTATTCAATATAATATTTTTAAAAGGTTTTTAAAATATAAAAAATTGATATTTGAGAATAAAATGATTTAAAAATTTTTATTTCATTAATTATAAAAAATTTAAAATTAATTAATATATATAAATTTTATAATTAAAAAAAATTTGAAAATATCTTTTTATAATTATTTAGAAAAATTAGAAACCATTAATGTCTAATTATAATTTTAAAATGATTTTTAAAATCCATTCTATTTACCCTTATATGGGAATCCATTCCTAAGAATGGGTATCCTACATTTACTTGTATACATATACTTTGTGTTATGGTAATTTTGTTCATGAACCCTTCTATAAGGGTGTATTTCCTTGAACCTTATATAGAATATGATGTGTAAAGGTACAAAAGGTATGACATTTATATAAATTCTTCACATAAGTATAAGAAGAAATATACCATTACATAAATCATTTATAACACTACATTACCTTTACGTAAGCACTCTATACAAGGGTATATCTCCAATAACCATTACGTAGACTGTGATGAAAGACCGGATAACCCTTATTCAATCTGTATTACATAAGAGAAACAATGTGTAATCTTTAAAAATATCCTATCTAAGAAATGCTAAGATAAAAATACTTATATTTTTAAGGGTAATCTATATAGAAACATACAAAGATTAATCTACCTAATGGTATGGTATTATGAACCTTATGTTATCCCCTTCATATAAATGTTACACTATGTTTCCCACGTGTAGTTTATAAATATAAGGGTAATTATATGGTTACCTTTTCACATCTTATATATATATATAATGTTATCATTTTTATTACCTTTAAATAGGTCGTCTATTTAAGGTTAATCTATTTTTTTAATAAAAATAGATTATTTAGAATATGAAAATGATGCTTTTTTGGAATTTCATTTTAATTTAATGAATGATTTCATAATTCTGACCCATGAATCCTACACATACAATTGAAGGATTTTGTTATATTCTGATAACATTTATCTGATCTAGAGAAAGCTATTTAAACCCTTGTATGAGGAACTAAAAGAAAGATCATTTTAAAATATATATAAAACATAAATGAAGACTTATTTTAAAACGTGTGTTCCATACTCTATAGAATCTCATGTGTCATGTTAAACTCCATCACATGAGTTTGAGAGAGATCACTATGTGTAAAAATCAGTGCACCTCTATAGTGATCTGTGGGATTCTCATAATCATCCAACATTTATATGTGATCCATCTTATATCTATACTATCCTTGTACTTCAATATGATAATAAAGAAGATAAATAGGGATACATATCTTGCAGATTTTTTTTATAACCATGATCTAGTCACACACACCATACAACCATTATATAGATATATAATATATAATCTTAACGGATTCTCCAGGGGATTTCTTGTTTATTCATGAGTTAAAACACTTGTACAAATTTGATGGAATATTTATGCATCATATTAATTTAAACCCATTTTAATTTAAATATGAAATGATTTAATTAAATAATGACTTACGTGGTTGAATAGGTCAGGGTATCAAGTACACTCAAAATAATATAACCTAATTCATGGAAATCATTGTATTTATGATGGTAAAAATATATCCCATATATAACATTTATTAATCTATATATGGGAAATATAAAAATGAAATAAGTCTTGAACTTGATTTATTATAGTCATTACCTACATTGTTACATCAATCCCACCTTTAGAAAACTGTGTCTTCACAATTTATTTCATTTCTTAAATACGTGGGGAAATTTTTTCCTTCATTTAATTTTTTTATTCCCATGTTTCTTATATAATTATATGAATTTCCATAAAAACATAACCTAGTGGATCTCTTTATTCCTTAAAATATTATTTATTTAGGTAAAAATATGATCTATTTTTCCTTATACAATGATTCTCTTATAACTGTACAATTTTCAGGATGGAAACTTGAACTGTACCGAATAAATTTTTATTAAAAATGAAAATTGAAACACATCACATACCAAGGATAATCTCATAGTCAAGGACACTCGATAGGCAACTGATCCAACATTCCCAGGGATTATATATGGTATAATAAGACAAATACACTAAATTACTTTTCTTGAAAAACGAATAAAACTTTTCCATTATGATACTTTAACAATAACATGATATTCTTCCTCAAATGGAATACCATTCTTCTGGTTGTACTCATAACATTTGTACATACTTTGAGTCATCCTAATATATTGTTGTTCCACCTTTAATTTCTCATCCCCCACTTCTACATATTATGGCTTCAATAAATTTCTTTCACATACTTCATTTTATAAATTTTTATTCCGAAACTAGTTCTCATATAATTCATCATATAGTACCATATATATATATGAGTGAATTTTTTTAAAAAAATAATTAAACTAATGAAATATGGTGATCGAAAATTCCTTTATAATTTAGTGAAAAATCTCAGAGAGTGTCTTCTAACTACTAAATCATCCGCTCTTAATGTCCTGCAGATTGTGGACTAAAATCTGAAATAAAATTTAATTCAAATATAAATGAATTTTGATAGACATTCCAATAATTAAAATATCCCTTATATCAATGTAAGATACTATGTAGTGAGGAACCCTATATAATTAGACTATCTACTAGATATATAATTTATAAATCTAATAAAAATACATAGTATCTCAAATTATATGGAAATATCTATATTTACGTAATCGATCTATAATATCTCAAATATATTTATTATCTTAATATTTAATTGGAAATTTAACCCTGAAATCCAGAAATATAATCGTTCCTTTCCATTTCATCACTAGAAATGGATTATGAATCCTCTACAGTCGTTGTCATTTTTCTTTAGACTGTTGAAAATTCAAAAATATCATGGTAAATTCTGAAATATCTCTTTTAATTCTATCATAATGGAATTGTTCTTAAAGTTATATATAAATTTTTGTGCTTCCAGGATGAACATAAAATAGGGAACTATGATACTCACTCAATAATTTTAACTTCAACAAAGATTCACAAGGAACATGCGACCACTCTATAAATTATATAACACCAAATTTATCAACATTAAACTCGGTGAATAAGTCCTTCATGAATGATCCTATTATTTATTTCAAGAATAGATCATACATATGAGATTTATCAATTCTCTAAAAAAAGGATGAAAACATTAAAACCTATAAAACAAATGATGTTCATATATGTAGAATTTCTAGAAAATAATTATTCAAATGATTTATTCAAGGATCGTGGTCTAACTATAGCTTATTCAATAAGGAATTATCTTGGTAACTTATAGAAAAAGATAATATGTTTTATTTTTATCAATGCTTATGAATCATGTAGTTATTATACATAATTTGATCCAACAAAAAACTTTGTCTCATGTTTAACAATTTTTTATTGAATATATAGGTCAAACGTTTCTGGTCATTATATATTTCAAACAATACATTATATAAATTATGCCAAAATTTTTTAATCAAATGAAAACACTAGTCTGTTTATGATCATGTGAAGCATAATTGATCACATGAGGATTAAATTAAAATGAATCATTAGAAATTACATATTAATTAGGTATTATAACACACACAAAATCACTTCAAACCACCATTACAGTAAATAACAGTGTCATTATTTCATGATGGAAGGGCCAAAATGATAGAATTTACTAACAATATTTTCAATTCCTAAATTCAATCGCCACATTCTTCCATCCGTATGATTTTAACTCATTTTTGAGTTAACCTACTAGAATATATAAACTATCTATTTTTTAAAAAACCATTAATTATAACATGGTAATACATGAGAACATAAAATGTATAAGACATTTTTAGGTCACCACCACTCTTCTACCACATTCATTTTAGCTACATAAATAATTAGTCCTTATTTATTTACAATATTTCCATGGAAAGAGGTATGTCGTAACCAGACTTCACATTTAATAAATTTTCCATATAAATTATTTTCTATCATGGTTTACAAAAAACAATTAAATAGTTATCATGATCATTATAACTTTTAAAATATATCAGGATGTTATCAATAAACAATAGCCCACTTTTTTCTAGGATGTTATGGAAAATTATATCCATATTGCCTATAATATATTTGGACCCTTTTGAATACTAAAGGAATAACTAAAAGAGCATAATTATCATACCTAATCTATAATTATTTATTTATAATTTCTGTATCCTTTCTCTAGAGCTCATAGTTAATGGGCTTGAGAACAACCTTCAGAAAATACGAAAATCTATAATGTTGATCAAATTTTTAATTTATATGGGAACATATATTATTATTATTATTACTATTTATGTTATTAAATGTTCTATAAAAAATATAAATCCTCCTAGAACTAACTTCATTTTATTCAACTTAATAGGATCACCCCATAGTGAATTTATAGGAAGAATGATTATTTCATCAAGAAACACTTATAAGCGGTTTTAAAATTCTATAATTCTACATGTTCCATTAAATTAAAAGGATTTAAAATTTTCTTCACATAAGAAAATTTTTCAATAGATAATTCAATATCTTAGTTAGGTATAATACCTAATAATTCTTGATGAAACACATCAATATATTCTTTTACTATTGGAACTTTACAAATTCTAATGGTCTCAATTCTCTCAACAATATGTGTAATATTACATTAATTTAGATATCTAATTAATTTACCAAATTGTTGATATATTATAAAAGGTATAAACTCATTATTATATAATAATTGAATCACATTCTGAGAAATTTTTTTTATCTCTATAATATCAATTATCATGGTAAATAAAAATCCAACACCTACCTAGAATAACATCAATGTCTTCAAGGGGAAAGATAATTAAATTTCTATGTCTATCCATTATACATATTATAATTTCTTATTATAATAATTTATTTTGTAAAATATACATCCCTATGTTTTTTTAACCAAAATTTATGACATCATTTATTATGTTGAAATTTTAAATTTTCTAGTAAATTTATCTAAACTCAAAAAATAAATCACCCTTGAATAAAATAATACCTTATCATAATATGAATAAAAATTAATGTTACATGAAATTATATTTCTATAAGATTTGATATCTTCCCAACATTTCACAACTTATTTATCCAACGTTTTTTTAATGATATTAGAGACATCCATAAATTATTCTAATCATTGGATAAGAACTCTCATAATGACTATCTCATTACAATTAAAACCAATTCATTTTGTACTTACATTATTTTAATAATCATTTTCATTAGATTCACAATCCACATGTCCAATGATATGACTTTATAGACTCTTAAAAATATATAATAAATTCACCAGGTCAATATATACCCCATTAATCCCAGGATGGACACATTATTTTTTTACATTTGGATTTGTATGATTGATGTTTCCTCAGTACCAACCATATGCACCATTTTTTATGCTTATTACCATAGTGTAAATTATCATCATACAACTCTATTTCGACCTTATTTGAATATGGAACATGTTTCTAAAAACTATTAAATTTATGAGAATCAAATTTCTATTTATTTCCAAACATTAATCCATATTAAAATTTACTAATTTTACTATAAATATACATAATACAATTTTTTGTGTACCTTTCCGATCAAATGAATTTTTTTTACAAGTGGATACTAAATAATCCACATTATGCCTCAATTATAATATTTTTTCCATTTAAGTTGAATAGATAAAGGAATATACTTCCCAAGTAAAATATTATTAAATTCATCCAATCAAAATGAATTGATATATTCAATTTATCCAATATTATTAACCACTGACCACCACAAATTAGATTCACCTTCAAAATAATAAATAGAAAGAGTTACTCATTGATTTTTGGAATTACCCATGACATTAACTATCCTCTACAATTATTCAATCAATTATTTAGATAACACAAGTTCAGATGATTCACATAATGTTAGATGGCGATGTGCCCTGAAATTATAAATTATAGTCATGTTCCTCTATGGTTAACATGGTTACTCTCTCAAAATGATACAACCAACAATTATAACCAATAACTACTAATACATCATTGAAAAAAATATCTCTATTTTATTTTCAACAATTATAGGTTATTGATTTGGATTGATATTATAATCATTGTCCCTTATCACTTTATCTTCCTTATTTCCTCTAAAGAATTTTGTTTGAATAGACATAGTTTACATGAAGAAAAATTGTAATATTAATATACTATATCATGATAACATTAAATTCTAATTTCAAACTGGTATATAATTGCAATATCATATCCTCTAATTTTGCCCATCCCAACTCTAATATCAGTAATAAGGACCTAATCCTTATTGATCCCATTATTCTATTTTTTAAAATAATTATTTTTATTTCATTTCTAATTATTTTTCATGTTTATAATTGTATATAATTATTTTATAAATCTTATATAACAAACCCTAACATTACAAGGTGGAAACTTCCACTCGTTATACATTTTTCCACTACATTATATTTTCAAAATGAAACAAATTTTGTTTTTAGGATAAATCTTTACAATTTTTAACTTGACATCATTATTGTTCCAACTCATTATTATACCATGGGAAATAATTTATAAATTCTAATATGACCAAAAAAATCACAGTAAGGGAAATATAAAATGGATGAAATAAATTTATAACTGAATTTCAAAATCAAAAGATCATAATATGATATTTCCTTTATTATAATATACTTTGATCTTAAATAATCAATTAAATAAAAATGAAATCATTTTTATATCCAAAATTTCATCAAAATACACTTTATAAGAAAAAAATAACTGTAAAATCATTATCTTTGGAATTTCTGATAAAGAATGTGAACACATGATATCATTTAATTAAAATACATATCATTTCACCCAAAAGGTTATAATTCTACCTTTATAGAAAAGATCATCATCACATATTATGAAATAAAAATATTTCGTTGAATACTCTTTTTAAAGCATATAAAGGTTATATATATTTCATTAAAGATTATCTTTATAAAACACATTTAATAACCCTTACTAAAGGAATAACCTAATTTGTTAATTCCAACATAATTATCCAGAGAACATAATCATTACCCAATGAATTAATAAGTTATATTATCATGAAAAATTATCCTAAAATAAAATCATTGATAATAACATGAATCAATAACATTGATTATCTATTTTTTATTATCAATATCATTAAAAATCCTTTTAAACGAATTTAAAAACAATTTAATGATAATAATATATCGCATTCCATTAAAAAAATTGAAAAATAAAATACAAAGGGTAAAGGGATGTTGAGTTTTTAATTGAATAAAATAAGTAATGTTATAAAATAATACATACATAAATGTATAATTATTTTTCAATAAAAATTTATTATTGTTGTATATGGTAAATATATATTTCTTTTTTCTTTTTAGTAATGAAAGTCAACACATTAAATATAAAATAAAAATAATAATACTTTTGAAATTTTTTAAAGAATATAAAAAAGTGAGTTAAAATAGATTTTTTTATTTTTTTATTAAATAATTTACACATCAATTAATAAATATATGCAAGATTGAAAAATATTTCAAATAAATAAATAAAACATTTAAAAAATATTTAAATTGAAGTGATCCTTACCATGATTATGAAATCTCATGTGAGTTCTTAATCTTCCCAAATAATACATTTTTATTAGTTATTTACAAAATTAATAAAATATATTATTTTTATTATTCCTTTTATGTTAGTTATATAATTTTTTTACATCGTTATATAATTTATTAAGTTTATTTTCATTGTTTTGAAGACAATTGGTTCAAAATCCCAAAATAACCTCAGTAAGTTAAATTTGGTCAAATGGATCAGGATTATATCATTTCAAAAATATTAATAATTTAATAAACATTATTTATAAATATTATTTATATTTTTTAAAAAAATAATATAAGGTGGTTGTGAAAAATGAATAAAATTTCAATCATAGAGACGGTTGGTCATATGTACGAATGAGTATTGTTACCATTTTTTGATGAACATTTGGAAAAAAACATGTAAGAGTAATTTTGAATATAAAAAATTATTATAAATTTTAATCCACTTATTTATACATTTCATGTGAGGAGGTCAGGAAAAATAAAATACATTGGCTTCAGATATAGTAGTCTGCATATACAGATGAGCAATGCTTTTATTTTTTGTTGGATATTAAATAATGAAGTAGGAAATTTAATTTGCATCAATGAAATAAATTTATATAATATTTATTATTTTATTTTATTTTGATCCACAAATGTCATGATCCATAGGATTTGGTGATGAAAAATGGAATATATCATCTCATGTGGTGGTCTTCTGCACTTTTTTATGAGTAATGTTTTAATATTTCTTTAGATCATTAAAAAGATGAAAAGGTTTATAAAATAAATATAGATAAATTTATGTTTATGTTATATAATTTTGTGATTTTATTAAAATGTTATAGATTGGTTTTATGTCTAAAATAAAAGGAAAAAAATTAGCAAATACCCATTTAATACTATACCACCTCTGTGGAAAACCATAAAATGTTTATACTTAAGGGAATACCAAGATGGTACTCTGATCTTACCATTAACTTTAAGATCAAGGGTGGTATATTTGGAAGGTTTTTAATAAGATATTGGATGATCTATGAGGCCCTTGACGTGTGTAAAATAGTCGATATGGGTGTTATTTTAAAAGTCTAGGATGGGAAATACTTGGAAATTTTCAAATGATTAAAATATATTAATGTATTATACCATCGAAATGTCTCCAAAATGACTCATGTTCAAATAAGGGAGAAAAATATTGTATAAATATGTCTATTTAATATTATTTACACAAAAATATACACATTTTAACCATTTTATTTTCGTTTTAACCCATTATTAATCTTATCATGGTAACAAAGTTTTTTACAAAAGCAACAATTCATAATGACCATAATTGAAAGCCTCCTTATTACCCAATTTGTAAAATTCAATTCCAATTATTTATTACATTTTATAAAATGAATTTTATATAATTGGTGGATATTCAATTTAAAATCAACCTACCAAATGTGACAAAAAATGATTTTTTATAAAAATTCATTTTAATTATAATAATATTTTTATAAAAAATTATACTATAAATTTCATTAAAATGTCAATTAGTGGATTATTATAAATTATAATGAAATAATTTAATTTTAAAACCAAAAGAATAATATGTGCCTTTTTAAATACCTGAAATAACAAGTATGTTTTATTAAGAATCAACATGTTGTTTTATCACCGAAAAATCAACTTTTTTATAAAATTCCACCAAAAAATAAATATTAGATAAATTTGACATGTTGATATAAAAAATCATATCATTTTTTAAACTCAAAATCCTAAAATAATGAAATAAATATTTCAAATCTAATCATATATTACATGTAAACAACGTTTCTAAGAATAAATCTATTTTCATTATTATTGAAAAATTACATAATTTTCTTAAATTGAATGTAGCACTATAAAATTTAAATTATGAATATAAATATTGTGTGAAATTGATTTAGTATTAACATTTACATTATCTTTACAAATATTCTAGTAATTAATGTATCCCATAACCTATAGTTTGATATTTTTGCAACATATATTCACCCGTGGAGTTGTCTGAATCCACAATACATCCTTTGTTTTATCAATAATGAGGATGGAGTTTTCATTATAATACATGTTAAGTTCCAACGTTATTCACTCATAGGTGAGTGTGTGCATTAGATCCAAATGTATTACCCAAATAATGAAAAATAAATTCTGTTGTGTAATTTTGAGAGAGTTATTGTCATGTATAATGCCAAATAAATAACTTCAATTATCTTTAAAATTTCAATTAGCCCAATGTACCTAGGACATAACTTCCCCTTTTTAACCAATCTTATAACAACATCCCATGGAGACACCATTAATAGTACAATAACCCCACTTAAAATTCAAAGTCTCCACTTTGATTCTCATCTTAGGACTTTTGTTTTCATAGAAATTTTTTTTAAATGATAATTAGATGTCCCTAATTACATAGTATTACCCAAAAACAGTTTTAATCCTACCAGCATCTTCTCACTAACTTCACCCAAAAAGTAGTTTTATAATATCACATCCCAACAAATGCTTCAAATGGTACCATATATATTCTCTAATGGTAGTTACTACTATATGAAAATTTATAGAAGGGTAGATGTAGAACCCATATACCTTGAAACTCAATATATCATGGCCAAACCATGTATTATATTGGTTTAATTTTCATGTCAGACTACCCATGAGTATTAGGATAATTTTATATTCGAAAAATAATTTAAATATATTAGTGCCTCATGAAAATTATTATAAAATATCAATGTGAATAAAGGGTCTTGGTAACATAAAATATATGTATATGATCATAATTAAGTCTCATAAATTTATTAATATAGATCAAAAAATGGTTGTTAAGGGGTACATCCTCCCTTTCAACTATGAACTGTGCAAACTGGCAAAAGATGAAATTATAGAACTATAAAGTATCATTATTCCTATGAGTACTTATAATTACAATTCTAAAGTAAATTATAACATTATCCCAAATCCATATTAGTATATTCATAGGATTTATAAATCCCTTTGGATGTTCTCATTCAACCATTACTTTCTAGAACCCCAAGCATATGGACACATAGTCTGCAATTTCATATATCATACAATCCCACAAAACGTTTTCTATTAAATCCTCCAACAACATTATTATACCAGGGTTTATAATGAATGTTGACATATATGATTCATCTAGAAGATATATCATCCTCTCTAGTATGGATGTACCACATAACCTCTTCCACGATATCACATTACTTTGGACATAAAACTCATTTGTATTCATTACATAGGGTTCCAAATTCTCCCTTGATATATTCAATTTTTTGTTCTATTGAATTTTGGAGAATTCAATTAAATAATTCACAATCTATTTATATTTGAATAATTTAAAGAGGAATATTTCATTACCTTGCACTCAAGAGCCTAATTCCCTTTCTCTTTATACATGAAGAAGCATCATAGTTCCTACATTCATGTTCCATGGTGTTTCATTCCATAACTATTTCACATTTAATATTTTACCCTTCCTTTCATTATTTTTACCATATTATTTTTTATAGAGTAATAATTTTATTTCTTCTCTTCTTAATTTTCATGAAGAATATAATACTTTTACCAAAATTTCCCACTCTTTATGTCAGTTGATGTTATATCTTTATACATTGAAAAAGATTTAGATATTACTTCCCTTTAAAAACATGGTTTTACCCTATAAAATTTAGAACGAATCTTACTACATGTATTATATTCAAAATCCAAAACATAATGATATAAAATTATAAATTTATCATTATATTCAGAAATAGTTTCCTCTTTAATTTGCATTAGAATATGGAATTTCATTTTCATATTAAAAATTTTCTCATTAGGAAAGCATTTTCTAAATAATACCAACATAAAATCATTTTATCCCAAAACATTATATCTCTTAAAACACTTTAGTGATCTAGAGTAATGAACACCATTGATTAGTATATCCTTTTTGTTGATAAACTATGATGATATAATTTTCTCTTTCATAGCCTTCCATAAAAGGAAATAACTTCCCTATATACATGGCCCAATTTATAATTATTAATGGATTATTAATCTCACTAAATGATAGAGGTTATTGTTACATGATGTAGTAAAATATTTTTTGACCATAATATTAATCAGTTGGTTTCTCCATACTGCCATGGTCATTGATCATGACCTGATTCAATATACCTAGTATTTTTATAATACACTAATTTCTGGAACCATCCTCATTAACACTATTTAACTTTTCGTGAGTGAAATCACCACCATTTAAATGGGTGTTTATACCATTTCCATTCCTTCAACTATGTACTATTTTAAAACAATGGAATATACAAGATTAGATCATGAAATCATCAATATTTAATCATAAAAAAATTATCCCTATATAAATAAATAATAATATATAATGTTTTTATTAAATATCTACTATATTATCAAAATATTATAACTATTTTCTATAATTTACTTCTATATCTAGTTTCCATTTTTAACAAACTTTATATGATACCAACTATAATTAACATGAAATTAGTACCCCAAATAAGGTGTTTATTATATTACATATTCATAAGATACAGCATATTTCATTCATTGGGTTTAAATAGTTTTATAGTACTGTGATAGTATATATATATGTATATGATTCTGGAATTACATTTGGAAAAATGAAATATAACTTTAAATTCGATGAGAATATTTTTATTTCTTCAAGTGTATTTTTTTTAATCATTAAAATTTCACATATATGTTCCATGGGGATAAAAAATAAATTAAAGATTTAATCATATATACTAAGTAAGGTAAATATTACAATGCAAAAACGATATAATTAATAAGGCATGAATAATGTGGAAGAGATAAATTATAATCAAATACGTCATATGAAAAATATAAATAATGACAAATATATTCATGTATGAAATAGTAATAAGAAATCTTACATGGGTAAAAATAAATGGTTTCATAATAATATAATGTATAATTAAATACATCATAACCTTACCATCAAGACAATTTTCCAAGACATTGTACATAAATAGTTATGGAATATGTAAATACCCAATTTAGTTTGTCTCATGAGACCTAATGGTGAATAGTGGGGTTCTCAAAATAACCCACATCATTCTTTGTTCAATTCATTCTTAATATGAATAATTGAATAATTAATACAATACATATTGAACAAACCATATTAATAAACAATCATATACCAAAATAATCAAACATAATGTCAATATTTTCCCAAGTCAATAAATCAAACCACATGATAATATTACATCTCGAGAAATAACCTGTATAGTATTATTAGACTATACCCAAGTTGAAAAAATTAATTCCTTAAAGTATCATTACAATTATGAAAACACCTATATAAATAAATTATAATGTATCTTTGGAAAACAGTATATATAACCTTTTATTTTAAAAATAATTTAATATTTATAAATTATAAAATAATGGAAATCCAATTTTATTTTAAAATGGAAGTAATATTATAGATTAAGTGTAATGATTAATAATATATCTTAATATGGGATGATATGGTCATTTGGTAAACATAAAAAAATATTTTTTCCCACTTTTGAAAAAAAAAATCATAAATGATTTGTTTTGCAAATGTCAAAAATATTCCTTTGAAAACACATTATTATGTGAATGGTAAAAAATTGAAATTAGGAAATAATTTATGATTAAAAATGAATAACCATAAATAAAAATAAATAATATTTATATAGAAGTAAAATACTCTTTACCAAAAGAATAAATATGGTCATATTTTCTTATAAACATTATTTTTGGGGATTTAAATACAAAAAATATGTAAAATGGAATAAAAACCAAAAAACTATAGAAAAATCCATGGGTTATAAAATATATGGGGTTTTGGAGATAAATGACATACAATTTTCTTGAAATGGAATCTAAAACATAAACAACCATGATAAAAAATGATATTTCCCCACAAAGCCTTACTAGAGGTTCCCTCAAGGTAAGATACATTATATGCTCCTTTATAATAATTATTTATATAAAAATTAATTTATATGAGATTAATATTTATATTAATATGAATGGATATCAATTATTAAATACTTCTTATTACCTATTTAATCAAAAATATTTTTTAAAATCAGTTTTTTTGGTGTAACCTGTTTTGTGTTTTGTACATATTTTGATTTGGTGTCTTTAATACAGGCATCATGGAAATGGTTTCATCAGTCATATAATTATTCTAATGTAATATATAAAATATTTAAATGTAAAATAATAATTTATAACCGTCCTTGTTTTTTTGAAAAATATATTATATCCCAACGTATTGGTGGTAGTCCATAGGTACACGTTATTGATGTTTTCTATTTTCCAACAGATGAAAAGTAAAGAAATTAGATAATATATTATCATCATATAATTTAAATTATGTTATTAATATATTATATATATTCATTCAATACACCTTTATATCCACATTTTTCTGGATGTGTTGAAATATAAATATACCACTACATGGAGATAATTGTCTATACGTACGCATGGGCGATATTTCTGTTTTCTATTAGATGTAAGGGATGTACAAAATATCATTTCCATCATAATAATAAAATTTATGGATAGTAAAAAACTGGTTTCATTATGTTAGGATAATTATAGTGTATTTTATGAATGTAGATGAATAAAAAAAGTTGAATGAAATCTGTTAAGACTTATACATCCTCCTTTGATAATTGTCATTGTCTTACACATTAAGACCTCTAGGATCAATCTTTTGGGGATACTAGGAAATATATGACATGGTGAAAATATTTGGGAAGGTATTGGAGTATTTATTTTCATATATAAGGTGTTATTGTCATGTGGATGAGTGAGAATAAAGGGATCCCTTTTATAAGTCAGATGAGTGGCACTATTGTAAATTTTAAGAACTTTTAAAAATAAAAAATTCCTTTCTCATAGAAAGTGGATCTAATTTAGACCAATTTTAAATATGGGATAATCTCATGTGAAAAATCATTCAAAAATAAAATTTAGACAATTTTTAATGATACTATAATCCTTATCATTAGGTTTCACCCCCCCCCCCTCCACCACCGAAACACAACCAAACAATTTAAACCTCATCGTGGTTATACTTTTTTCACATGGTAACAAGTTATTTTGACAAAACAATATGTTACAATAATTAAAAAATAGTTATTATTATGATCGAAAATATAGGATCCATTTAATATGACTCAATTTATAGAGTTATTAAAATTGTTTTTAATATAAGTATAATATGCTACAAAAAGGTATTAATGAAAAATTACTTTTTTGTATAAAAATCAATATTACACAAAAATCATTTATATAATTGATTATTATGCAACATATTGGATTATTATTAAATAAATTAGAGTTATATTATATTTAATCTAATAGAATATTAAATCTAAAATTCTATTTACTTATTATATAGAAATATGAAAAATAAATCTATTATTAAAATAAAACAACAGTTCATTTTTAATATTCTAAAAAAAAGGTTTCAATATCCAACATATTATTTTTAACTATATTATTTTATTTATTAATTGTTTATTTTTTATATAATTTTTATCTATAAACATTAATTACATTATTATATCATAATTATATCATAAAAATGATTATATTTATAAATGTTTTATTTTTCACTATTCAAATCAAAATCAATTATTTCATAAAAATGAAAAAAAATACCTAAAAATCTTCATTTTACTAAGTAAAAATTCTAAAATTTGGAAATATTATTTTTACATATTTCTATGAACATTTTCTACTAAAACAATTAAATCATAAATTGTGTACTGATAAATATTGAGGTTGTGCAGTGATTATATAAAAGAATCATCTATTAAATATTACATAATCATGAATTTTTATAATACAATTGACATTCTCACATTTCATGGATATTTACAGTTAGTATTTTAAGATAATTGGGTTACAACTCTTACAAATCCTATCCATATTTAATAAATTGAAAAATTACACTATGTATCTATTTTTCAACCTAATATAAAACATTTAAAAATAAATAGTTTTTGTTTTTAGGAAATGTATTCTTGAATTTCAACAAGTCTTCATCATTATTCCAAATTATCCTTAAAACCTATAAAAACATTTGGAAATGTGGGATGAGAGAAAAATGGTTGGTAATGTATAAGAAAATAAATTCCTTAGTCTAGTAGAAAACATGAAACCCAATTAAAGATATATATTTTCACTTTATTTTTTGAGCATGTGAAATAAATCATATATATAAATAAAAGACACTTTCTTCTCAAATATTACCTTTGAAAACCGTATAATGAAAAAATAATTACGAATATTAATGAATTATATTAATAACTCATGGTTACTTATGTATTAAATAAATATTTTTCAGTAAAATCCATTATAGATACAACCCTGGTTTACTTCCTCATTCATTCCTTTAAACATGGTATATTCTTTGTTTAACCAATCAGTATTGTAAGAGCAAATTAAGTATTAAACATGGTATGTTCTTTATTTAACCAATCAGTATTGTATGTGTCAAAATGATAGAATATGGTGAGACCTTTTATATGTGAGCTCTGTGGTATAGTTCTCATTTTTTAAATGAAAATGGTGTACCCCATATTATAAATATCCATATGTAAAAAATTGGGATTTTCTACTTCTTATAAGATATAAGGTCTAAATATGTTCATCTAATTGGTGATGAGAAGGTTTTGGATCATTTTTTTTACTCTTATCATTTTAGTTTTACCTTTTCGTAAATGAATTTTTACCATAACTATGGTAAAAAGTTTTTATTGTTTTTACTATTCATTATGGTAAAAAATTAGGTTGAACTTTTTAGATAATCTATAAAATTATAATTCAAAATATGGAAATAATTTTTTCAAATTCCATTCATAGAAGTAGAAATTTTATATTTAAATTTATTCACACATACATGATGAAAAAAAGGTTTTCCCAATTACCTAAAAAAATATCTTTTTATAAAATTATACAAAATTATCTTCAAGAGAATTATTATAGTTAGATTAAAAAAATTATTTGTTTCGGAAAAATAAAATTTCTAAATGTCAAACAAATTACCTTTATTAATCTTTTACATAATCAAATAAAATACCTTTTTTTTGAATTTTCTTTTTCGAAACATATAATGAATTCTTTAAAAATTAATTAGTTTTTTATCAAAAAGTTTTCTTATATAAAACCTTTATAAAATATTTTTTAAAAATTAGTTACGAATATTTATAATGTTAGGTTTTATGGTAGTTGATAAAAGACACATTAAAATAATACTATTTATAATAAATTGATGTTCATTGAAACTCAGTGATGCATGGAATGTGGTATAAAAACAATGTTGCATGTAATGAAAAATAATAAAAAGAGTAAATCTATTTAAAAAATATATTTCATAACATCCTGGGGTGTTACATTCTACCCCCCATAAAATAAATTAACCCCTCAATAATCATCAATTTTGTGCCAACAGTTGAGGACACTTTAAACTTATTACATCCTCAGTATCTAAAATACCTCCCACAAAGTGGTGGTTTTTGCAACATAGCATTGACATTGTGAGTGATTTTGTTTCATTGGACTATCTTTGAATTATCTAGAATCTCCCTTGGTTGTTCCTAAAAATAATTTTCATTTGCCAAATTTATGACCTATAAATTCATTATATGTGATAGATCAGGTATGCAATTCCTCATGAGAGGTAGATAAAACACATCATGAAGACAATAGGGGTTTTGTGGAATTTCCAAAAGATAACCTACTATCCCAATATGATCAAGAATTTCAAAGGGATGGATGTACCATGGGATTAGTAATCCCTTATTTTTTCCAAAGATTTATTCTTAGACACACCATCTCACTAAATTCAAATATAGATCACATCATAGATTATCAACAGTACATTTTTGTCAACATTGTACTCCACATAAATTTAGAAAAATGGATCTCACCTTATCTTCAATTACCTCAGCTATTATTGGTCCCAATAGGTATGTTTTTGAAACATCATTCCATTATGATGAATATATACTTGTATTTTTATAAAAGGATTATAAATGTGTCATCTTAATCCTCCCATGAAATCTATTTTTGTATGAAAAAAAACAAGAGTAATGTGTTTATCCAAAAAATCTTATAAATCCATAGAGGATGTTATCAAAAAATCATCTATGTTTTGAATTTTTCTCTCAAATTGACCAACTTTATAAAGAAGATACACAGTTCTAAAACACATCTATACATTATGATATTGACAAATAATTCTCCATAACATCACAATAAAATTTGGATGACAATAATATAAAGCGGAATTTGGTACTCTATATAAACCTACCACTTCCTTAATGAATATTTGGGCATGCGAATCTTGAGAGAAATATTATATGATAGAAATGATGTGTTATGAAATATAAAGGTGATCAAATACAACCCATAATTAAATCAACATTAAAGATAAGATAAAACCAAAATGTTAATAGTACATTTAATTATATGTAAACAAAGTGTAAATGCAATCCTCCTCAAATACATTTATCACTAAAACATATTCAAAACTAAAGGATCGTATTTCAATAAATCTCTCCAAAATATCTATAATAATGATAAACTCTCATCACAGAAAACCACAAGATTGGTTTCAATGACATTGAGCTTATGATAAAAGTTAAACTCATAAACCATTGATGTTATCCATGAGTCTTATTTTAAACATACATGGAGACATATACACATCCAAAATATACTTCACCATTTACCACTTATATAAACTCTTATCTTATACAAAATAAATTCAGTTTATGTTTTCAGTTAATCCTTGTAGAAATAGAATATCAAATGTTATTTAACTACACCAAAATACATGTAGAGGGAGGTAATAAATTCTCAAAATAACATAAAATTTGAAAAAACATTTAATAATATGATATTCAATGGGATCCTTCTAACCCAATCATAATTGTAATTCCAACTTGGGAGAGGAAGATAATTATCCGTAAGCATAATGATTCACATCATAAATTTTAATTGAATAATACATCAGTTTTTTCATTATCTTCAGATGTTGTTGCGGCTCTTGTCTACATTTGACCATATATAAGGGCATTGATTTTCATAATTCCCAAACTCCATTCAATTGATGCACAAGACTGTGGGGGTGAATTATATTTAGATCACTCTCCATTCAATTAATTAACTAGACTTTAAACATCACTTCTATATTATATTTCCCAATGTCCAATCTTCCTAAACTAGCGAAACCCTCTTATTCATATAAGGTATTCACCTATGTTCTTCTTCCAACATTTCTGGAATATTGGTGATATAAATTTCTTTTCACCATGTGATTTATTTATTTTTTCTCACCCGACATAATCTTTTTTATTCAAATCAATACTATGGGATTGGTAAAACTCTTAAATTGCCATTTTTTTCTCTAGTTTACATCAAATGACTTCTCAGTTGTTATTAGCACTCTTATATCTAACTCTATTCAAATAATTGTTCTTAAGAAACTAAATAATTGATCAATTTTTCATTCTATTATTTTTTTAAACTAGACTAATAAAATTTATTTCTTGTAAAATTATTTTCATAGGTATCGGTATATTCACCATATTTTGGATTGAGATCGTGAAATTCCATATCCATCCTTTATCAAAAAATACAAGGGATGTACTTATAAGAAAATATCAAAATTAGATCATAACACTACATATATTAAATGAAAACTTCTTGAGTCATATTCTTAATAAGAATCCGCCATTGATATTCTTCACCTACCATGGATAGACAACTATAATGAATTTTTCATTACTTGTATACTTGAGAATGGAAAATATCATTTTTGGGGAACTAATACATTCTTCAATGACCAGTAGATGAGAAGAAACCCTAAAATAGGTTGGAATATGCCTCCAAAATTATTAGAAAAATGATTATTTATACTTTTCTCATTTGGAACCTAATTGGGATTCATATCTTGGTGTTGTTATGTGAGAATATCGATGAGTTTTTTCATTATATATCCAATAAAATTTAGTTTTAGTGGAGTAAGATAAGTGAATTTTTTATTTCATTCAATGTTATCATGGTAAATCTTTATAAAAGTACCTTGGGATATCACTAATATTTTCTAATTCTTATTTGCAAAGGACAAAATACTATTTACTCTAATACCAACTATAAAGACACAAACTTATATAACATAAATATTTTATCTTAATAATATAATGTTCAATATATAACATAACTATCCATGAAATAATCTGTCATAACCCTTCCCACGGGGCCCAGGCCGTGACAACCCCAAGCCCGCCATCATAGGCCAGGGGCTGGCGACTAGCACCAAAGGCATAGTTCCCTAAAATTGGGAAGGCATAGCCGTTAAAAACTGAAAACACACACAAAAGAGTACGAGCTGGAAGAGAATCACTAAGTATATTTATATACAAAAGAGTGATGAAAGTAAAGGGTTAGAAATACAAGCCCAACAAGAAAGTACAAGTACAACTAAAAAACAATTACAACAGAAAAAAGGTAAAACATCTGATGGGTCATCCTCCGGGATTCCTACCTGAAGGGTAGGTACAGAAAGCCTCCACAACACTCCACGCCCGTCCCTCTTCTTCGTGCACCGTCACGTCATTTGGTCTACCTCCGTGTACCTTCCAGTCCTATAACACTCGGCCTCGGTCAGCGCAGTCTGTTGTCTTCAGCCCAACAAAACAAGGTGCGGGCATATCCCGTACATGGGTGAGTATAACGATACTTAGTAAGAACCCTGAGACCCTCATGGTCTCAAAAAACCAACAAGGATAAACCAAAGTTATGAAATAAACATATAACCTCACTTAGTTAAATACCCATACATATACCTAAGTTATGAAATAATCCATCTCATTCATGAGGTAAACACAAAAGTTATTAACTCAGATCAACCCGGATTTTATTCACATTATCGAAACCATGACTGTTGGAGAACTCCTACTCAATCGAGAATAGATTGCCTACCGTGACACCAAGGTTCTTCCCACTAACCGTGGACTGCTGAGATACTCCTCCTATCGAGTACCGTTGGTCTACTGCATCACCAATGCGATCCCCACCATGGGTCTGCCGCATCACCAAGGTGCTCCCCCTCGTAGCCTGCTAAGGTACACCTCCTGACGAGTACCATGGGTCTGCCGCGACACCAAGGAACTCCCCACTGTTGGTCTTCTGCGACACGAAGGCACTCTCCACTGGGCTAGTAGAGTCACTCCGAGTCAAAACGGTCATCAGTCATCAGGTCTCATCCAACTACTAGGTCTCCACACTACGCATGCTCGTCTCCAAGAGGATCCACTCCATGAGATACTAGTCGATACTCCAAGTATCATGAAGTCCCATGAAGAAGTATCCCAACGATCTTTCACATCATATGGGTCCCAACACAACAGACGGAACGTAAATCGGACGTATGGTCTATAAGTTATTAATCTTTTAGTCCCGAGGGGCCGGTTGGATTCGTGCACAAACTAACATGACCAAATCTCAACTATATCCCAAACACCAGTGGAGCATACTCAAAGGGACTTTTATGCTCCAAGATTACCAGCACCACTAACGGTTCGTCAAACAGTCATCTAGTACCAAAGATATTCCCAATGAAAGTAAAGGGTAGGTAGTGGGCTCGGATCCAGACCGATCCGACCCGAATTATTCTTGGCCGACCCGGTTCGGGTCAACCCATCCTGAACCAAGGGGTCTGGCCTAGCCCGTTGGGTGGGTCGGCCCATTGGGTGGGTCAACCCATTGGGTTTGGCCAAGCACACTGGGCCCAGCCCCGTCGGCCGCGAGGGCGGTCCATCCCTGGCTCGGGGCCGCTTCAGCCTGGAGTGCCATGAGGGGGAGGCCCGGCACGGCATGGACTGGAGGTTTCGGCTGGACCGGTTTGGTCAGGGTGTCGTGAGGGGGGCCGTAGACCATTTCTGCAGGTCGGCGCCACCAGAGCATCGCTTCGGTCGGGTGGTGGCTCGGGAGGCCGAACGGCCGGGCAGGCGGGCCAGCGGGTGGCTGGGCAGGACGGGAGGAGGAATATCAAGGAGCAACCAGGCCAGCAGGCAGTCGGGAGGGTCGCCAGGAGGGCCGGCGGGTAGCCGGGCAGGTAGCCAGGTGGGCCGGCGGGGTGCCGGTGGGGCTCGGCCAGGCCGGGAGTCGACCGGGCAAGGAATCATGTGGGACGACGGGTGGCCAGGCAGGGCACATCAAAGTCAGGTTGGTGCGGTTCTACGTGGCTCGAGCATGTGCGGGCCAGCGGGGTTCATCCGAGGCACGCGGGAGCACGGAGGCAGCTGGGGGCGGGGAGGCTGGGATGCCGGTGGGTGCACGAGAGGCCGGCAAGAGCCGTGAGCTGGTTCGGCTAAAGCGCCGCGAGGGTGGCGTGGGTTGCAGAGTCCAAGGGTATCACGGTTGTTACCTTCGTCACCTTCATCACCTTTGTCGCCTTTTACATCACATTCCTTAGTTTATAAGAACTCCACAAAGAAGATCGGGGGAGGGGTCAGACCACATTGGTTTGGTCCGCATCCTCCGCATTTAGGGTGATAGAAAGTGCCTCACAAATATAAATCACAACAACTCTTGTTCTTCGTGTTGAGAGAAAGTAAGAACATGGGAATAAATTATACTTAACTAAATTTAAACCCCTACCTTGATCGTTGTTGGTCGACGTTGGTGCGAGAAGGCGGATGTCGATTCGTTGTAGACGAACACGTCCTACATCGGAGGAAGTTCTGGGGAAGAATGTTGAATTCAATGTCGTTCTTCGTAGTCAAAGGTGTTCCTCGTCAGCGTTCTTTGTCGGTGGATAATTCTTCGTTGAAGAACCCGTTCTTTGTTGGAGAGAATAATCCTCCAAAATTTGGGCGTCACGTCACTTTACCAGTGCTTCGTCGCCTCTTGAAGCCATCCCAAATCCTCCTCCCATGCTCCATATATATAGGAGAGGGGGGAGGTATGTAATGATCGTTTTAATTTATGACGGTTCATTTATTAGGAACCTTCATAAATTCCAACGACTTTGTTACTTAATTTAAAAATGGGCAAGGCTATTAATTTACGCTGGTGCAATGATGTACTGTGTTGGAAAAATTTATGGTATGTGCATTGGCACAATTAAGGTAGAGGAGGTCAAGGGGCTTTCCCTAATTAATTGTGGGAGTTGAGGGTTTCTTTAAATTAAAGGGTGGTTTCAAGGGGGTTTAGAGGTTATGGTTTGGGTGGTCCCCACCTCCTTAACCTCTCATGGGATGTTACGGTCATGTGGTCCACACTTCTAACTTCCACATGGAGGTTTAATTCTCGTGGACACCACCTACCAACACCCACATGGATGATGAAAATAAAAATAACGTGTCAGTCACTTTTATTTTTATTTTTATTCTTTCACAAAAAACCGAAAAACTAAATTTCACTCTCGACCATATGTCATCGATGTGAAAGCCTCAAGAGAATATCGGTGTTGCGAGTTCAACGGTGCCCTCAAATTTCAATTCTGAGCACTTGTTCAAAAGATAAAAAATGCCTCTCGTGTGTTTAGTGAGAGTACCTGAAAAAAAGTTTGGAAAATTAACATCAGTCACCCTCAACCCACACCGGTCAAGGTTAGGCTTTGCCTAAGAGGAAAACGTTCCAATGAACCCAAAGGTACACAAGGAGTTTCAATCCGAGTTACTGTTTATAAGTTATAAATTTTACAATAAAATAATTTTCACTTTATTATTTTATTTGCAGCCAAAAACTCACTTTTTCTGGTGGCCCACGCCAGCCAAAGCTAGTATCTGCTTAAAAAAAGCATACCATCACGAGCTCAGTGGTTGTCTCAGATTTTTAATCCGAGTTATCGTTTGTGAGTTATAAGCATTTGAAAAATAAAATAATTTATTTAATTATTTTATTTACGATTATTCCATTTTTGGGTTCTCTCACAGGAGGCCCGCGTCGACTAATCTTAAGTTGCGCCTAAGGTAAACCCACCATCCTGAGCACAACAATGCCCTCAGACTTCTGATCCGAGTAACCTTTTACAATTTATTCTACTTTTTCAGGAGAACTGCTTATGTGCATTAACATAAGCTTAACAAAACATCGACTGATCATTCTGGGCAATTCGGGCCTCGGAATCGCGCGCCGTTAGATTTTTTTGACTCGTAAAATTCCAATTTATTTAAAAAAAATTCATGGAAATTTCAGGTCTTTACATTCTCCCCACATCAGGTCTCTATGACCCCTTAAGCCACAACTCATCAAGGTAAACAAGTGGGGGTACTGAGCATGCATCTGATCTTCTTTCTACCATGTGCTCTCCTAGAGGTTCACGTGCTACCAACAAACATTCCCCAGAGGTATCAACCATCCACGAAGGACTCGCTCCTATCGATTCGAAATATCTACTGGAACCTTCGTAAAAGTCTCCCCATCGTCGATGTCTATCTCTCCGTGGTCGATGACGTGAGTAGGGTCATACATGTATCTCCTCAACTGGGATATAGGGAAGGCTTTGTGCACCCAGTGTAGTTGAGGTGGAAGATATAAGAGGTAATACACCTCTCCAACTCTACTGAGAACCTAAAAAGGTCCGATGAATCTCAGAGATAACTTGTCACCTCGGCCAAATCTCCGCAAACCTCATCGAGGTGAGACCTGCAGAAAGACGTGGTCGCCATCCTTGAAGTTCAGAGGTCTCTGTCCCCTATCGGCATACGACTTCTTCCTACTCTATGTAGTCTTCATCCACTCTTGGATGATTTTAACTTTCACTGTGGTATCCCATACCATCTATGGTATCACGAGTGCTGACTCCCCGAGGTTAGTCCAGCACAATGGTGATCTGAAAAGTCACCCATACAACGCCTCGAAAGGTGTCATCCCAATACTGTAGTGATATCAGTTGTTGTATGAAATCTTCACCAAAGGTAAGTGATCCTCCCAGCTATGACTGAAGTCGAGGACAAAAGTGTGGAGCATGTTCTTGCAGGTCTGAATAGTCCACTCAGTCTGACCATCCATCTGAGGATGGAAGGCAGTGCTCAAGACATGTTGCATCCCAAAAGCCTCCTGTAACTCCTTCCATAGCTGGGAAGTAAAATGTGTATCATGTCCGGATAAAATCATCATGGCTACTCCCTATAGCCACACAATCTATTGCACATAGAGGCTTACCAAGATCTCTACCGAACCCAGCTCTCTGATCGGTAGGGAGTGGGCTGACTTGGTGAGTCCGTCGACAATCACCCAGATATATTAATTTCACTTAAATGTATGTGGGTTTACGGTCATAAAATCCATGGATATCTCATCCCACTTATTCTACGAGACCGCTAAAGGTTGAACCAAGTCTGTTGGCACCTGATGCTCCGCCTTCACCTGCTAACAAGTGAGGCCCTGAGAGTCAATCTTTGCAACTGCTTTCTTCCTTCCTGGCCACTAGTGCTTTCGTCGAAGGTCCTGGTACATCATTGCCACTTCTGGATGTACCGCTAGAGGGAATGTTCGGAACTCCCTCAACACATCCTCTTAAGGTGACACTGGTAACATGGTATGTCCTCTGAAGAGCATGACGGGCTCCCCACCTTCAGAAAATCCATTAGGTGCCTATCATGTGCATATCTGAGCATGTCGAGCCTCGCAGTTAGTGTCTCAGTGCTGCACCTCCATGAATTGCTAAAGGAGTTGGGGGTGACTATAAGAGACTAATGAAAATATGCTCCTTCTAGATCTATAAAGGATATCAGAAATGTGGCTAGCTGCTCTGTCGCCTCACTCAGCAGATACAGGCCAGACCTCCTACTGAGTTCATCTGCTACCATGTTCCCCTTCCAAAGAGAATAGACTATATCAAAGTCTACTTCTGCTACTATGAGGGTGTGTTTGGCCAATTCACGATTGATTGGATGCAACCTCTTATGCATGAGTTTATCATGTGCTTCCTGGGATTCCTTTTTCACCATCCC
This sequence comes from Viscum album, assembly GCA_963277665.1. NCBI lineage: Eukaryota > Viridiplantae > Streptophyta > Magnoliopsida > Santalales > Viscaceae > Viscum > Viscum album. Next base: position 742,354,135 of record OY728137.1, read on the forward strand.
AGGAAAACATCATTCCAACCTTATAGATAAACCAAAACCTCTTTTCCTAATACAGTCAATCTGAGTGCGAACTATGAATGTGATGTCCAAACCCAGACTAATGTTGTAGGGCCTCAACACTGACACCAAGAGGTTCCAACTGTAACTCTCGCCTCAAGGGTCAGATCACACCGTTGGTGAATGTGTGATTATCGAGTCACCTCCAAACGGTTTCTCCAGATTTGAGGGCCAAGTCAATAGTTTAAGCAGAAACACTAGGTCTTGGACAAGATTCGTGGAAGGAAGGAATGATGGATACCTATATCTATTGATATGGAAGCTATTAGTAGACATAGAACATAACTCGAATCATTCATAGAGCCCTCGGGTCACTTTCTTTGACCGCATGAAACAACTCTCTTCCCCTGTCCTCCTGCTCCTTGAGCCTGGTGGGGTCCACAGAAAGGGGGCGTTGTAACATGTAGAAAAGTACACCACCTCATGTGGCACTCCTAGCTCTACTTCCACGTCTCCTACCCTGCAGATTCATCTGTCCCGAACACATCCTCTTCCTGAAGCATTTTACATGCCCAAGTCTCTGAGACTAGAGCTTGTTCCCTGCTCTCCCACTGCTAACATTCATTGGTTTTATCCGTTCAACCAAAGAACATTCAATCATAAAGTTTCTCTCTTGAAACCTAGCATAAGTATGAATTCATAGATGAATATTGTTGGCTTATATGTCCTTTAAACACACATCGCTCTGGAGTTTGAGCCCTGAATAACTGATCATATCATATTCATCGAGTACTAGGAAGGATCGGAACGCCTCGATGAATACTCAACTACCAACTTGTCATCCTTCTGAAGCTGTAGAAGTTCTATAGATATCTTTTCCACCTCCTTGATCCAGTCCTCAGCCACCTGTGTGTCAGGCCTGCCTCAGAACCTTAGGGGTATCTGATGCTAAAACACGTGTAAGGCACTAAGCCGACATGTTTCCTCTACTAGTTCCACCAATTTTTACTGCTGACCAACGGGTAGTGATATAGCTGACACACTACCCGAAGGTACTATCTCGGGTAATGGTCCACGTACTAAAGCCTCATCAAAATGCGGACCATCCTCATGGTCTCTCACTAAAAAATTCTAGTCTCTATGATCATCGTCTTCCTTATTGGGGTCTCAGCTAGAGGGGAAACTCTAGCAACCGCCTCCAGCCAGCCCTTAGCTGTGTGGGAAACTATCTTGCCATGAAACCTCAGAGGCCTCTATTGCTGGAACTCATGCAACACACTCGGTAGGCATGCACCATCCTCCAGTGTGGATGGTGGTATCTTCTACCCAAATGGTGGTGGTACTGCTGGTACACCACCAGAAGGTGCCAACATAGTATGAGGGCCCTGCACTGAAGCCTCGTCGCTCGGTGGGCTATCAGTGTGTACAAATCTCGGAACACTAATTAGATGTCTTCATGGAGGCATCCTATAAGAAACATATTTAACATAGTCATAAGTTTATACCTTGTGAGATGACCTGATGAGATGACATAAGAAATCACAAAGAGAACACACACGCAATCAGTGTTTTCATGCACTGAGTCAAAAATCAGATGTCCGGGTCCTGGTGTATGTATACATCGTCTGCCAAACCAACATTGGACTCCTTGAACAGAAAACCACACTCACTACACTTAACACTATTGATTCACAGAAAAAATCATAGTCCTATGTTCTATGGTAGAACTGACTCCTCTGATACCAATTTGTCGTGACCCATCCCACGGGGCCTGTTTCGTGACTACCCCAAGCTCGCCTTCCATATGATAGGGGATGGATACTAGCACCAAAGGCGTAGTTCCCTAAAACTGGGATGGAATTGCTGAGTCGGGCCGTGTTAGTTTGGCCCACACCCTCCGCTTTTAGGGTGGTAGCAATCAGTTTATCAGGAACATAAACATTGAACGAACATGGAAGATATCTTAAAAACATCAATTCCCAATAATCCCTCATTAACAAAATATTCCCACCCCGCAAGGAAAACATCCACAGATCCACATGATAATAAGATGTTCTACGTTATTTTTTTTGGAAGGAATGAAACAAGGAAATAAAATCAATCACAAAAATCCCCTATTTTAATCATTGGTGGTTGACGTTGGAGTGAGAAGGTGGACGTTGATTCATTGTAGACGAACACGTCAGACATCGGAGGATGTTCTGAGGAAGAAAGTCGAAGTCCAGGTCATTCTTCGTAGTCTAAGGCATTCCTCATCGGCATTCTTCATCGATGGAGTGTTCTTCGTGAAAGAACATGTTCATCATTGGAGAGACTAATCCTCCAACTGTTGGGCGTCACGTCACATTACCAGTGCTTTGTCGTTTGGTGAAGCCATCCCAAGTCCTCCTCCCATGCTCCATATATAAAAGAGAGGTGGGGGGTAGGTAACAATCGTTGGAATTTATGACGTTACATTTATTAGGAACCTTCAAAAATTCCAACGACATTATTACTTTATTTAAAAAGGGGAATACTATTAATTTACGCTTGTGCAACGATGCACTGAGTTGGTAAGATTTATGGTATGTACATTGGAATAATTATGGTGGATGAGGTCAAGAGGCTATCCCTCATTAATTATGGGAGTTGGGGGTTTCTCTCAATTAAGGGGGGTTTCAAGGGGGTTTAGAGGTTATGGTTCATGTGGTCCTCACCGCCTTAACCTCTCATGGGAGGTTACGGTCTGGTGGTCTCCACTTCCAACATCCACATGGAGGTTTAGTTTTGGTGGACCCCACCTCCCAGCACCCACATGGGTGATGAAATTAAAAATAAAGTGTCACACACGTTTTTTTTATTTTTATTCTTTCACAAAAAACCCAAAAACTAACTTTCACCCACGACCATCTTCCATCGAGGTGAATGTCTCCTTAATCTAATTTCGGCGCTGTGAGTTCAACGGTGCCCTCAGATTTCAATTCTGAGCACCGGTTCAAAAGTTACAAAATGCCACTCGCGCGTTTAGTAAGCGTACCCAAAAAAAAGTTCGGAAAATTATTATCAGTCACCCTCGACCAGTGACGGTCGAAGTTAGGATCTGCCTGGTTGAAGCATGCCCCAAAATACCCAATATTACTCTCGGATTTTCAATCTATGTTACTGTTTAAAAGTTATGAATTTTTCAATAAAATTATTTTTACTTAATTATTTTATTTCTGTCCAAAAACTAACTTTTTCTGGTGGCCCACGCCAGCCAATGTTAGTATCTTCATAAATAAATCCTACCCTCATGACTTCAGCAGTGGTCTCAGATTTTTAATCCGAGTTATTTTTTGTGATTTATAAGCATTTGAAAAATAAAATAAGTTATTTAATTATTTTATTTACTGTTATTCCATTTTGGGGTTCTCTCACAGGAGGCCCGCGACAACTAATCTTAACTCACGCCTAGGGTAAACTATACATCCTAAGCATAACGGTGCCCTAATATTTCTGATCTGAGTAACTATTTAAGATTTATTCCACTTTTTTAGGAAAACTACTTATGCGAGTTAACTTAATCTCAACAAAACTTCGACAGATCATTTCGGGCAATTCGGGCCTCAGAATCGTGCAGCGGCAGATTTCACGAACTCGTAAAATTCACATTTATTTAAAAAACAAGTCATGGATGTTTCCAGTCTTTACATAATCATTTAGTTCTAGTGACTTTGGAAACATAGACACATAAATAACTAATCCATAAGTGAGCTATGTGATCCCCCACTATGTTCTTCATAAAAACAATTCATATTTGACAAATAATATATAATACCATTCATCCTAACCTGAAGAAAAGAAACATAAGAAAGGGTGGTCTTAAATTCTCAATAAGGGTAAAAAGTGAAATATCAATATATTACGAGAATAAGGGTATGAAACCATCAGAATGACATTTGAAAATCATACATGATATATCATAGATCATAAACATGAGTTGTGGAATTAATATACGGTGTTAATAATACATGAATCATAGTGGAATAATAGAACATGAACAATGGGAATATAACATTTTCATAAGGAATATATTTATACAACACACAAAATAACAGAAAACATTATTTCAAGGATACCCGCCAAGACAATAATAAATCTTAGGCTTTAGTTAACCACCTCTGTACCTACATCGGGCTCGAGATAAACTCTTTTTTACCCTATTTTAGACCTGGTATAACTTCCCATGTACCCTCTTAGGGTCTTGGGATAACCTCCCATGTACCATCATTCAGCCTTGGGATAGACTCTCTTGTATCCTATTTTGGGATTTGTATAACCTCATGTTTTCCCTCTTTAAATATTGGTATAACCTCCCATGTTCCATCTTTCAAGATTGGGATAACCTCTCATATATCCAATTTAATTCTTGTGATAAACTCCCATGTACCTACTTCTGGTCTAGGGATAGAGTCTTCGATACCCTTTTTCAAGTTGTTTATAACGTCTTCTATATCTGTTTTGAGGCTTTATATAACCTCTTGTATACCATTTTAAATCAGATAACATTAATAAATAGCCTATTCATTATAGGAATATATAAGTCCCACCCATAACTAGAAGAAAATAAAAAATACATGTTACATAAGATCATATGGTATTAAAAAAATGAAAAAACATGAAAATCAATGGGTTTCATAATTATTTCGTTCATTCATCATATCATATCTCATGGAAAAATAAGTACGTTTCATAAGAATTGTGTAATGGTATAACCCAGGCATGATATACAGGTGTCATAAACATCTTATCGTCATTAAAATAAACCATCCAAAGAAAGAATATATATTGTGTAATTGGAACATATACCTAATAATGATTAAGTAACATCAAAGGAAGTCATCTTAGGTATAAAATAATGTTTAATGAAAAATCACATTGATTTCTATTGAGTAAATAAAATTTCAACATTAAAACACTTTTTAAAAATTGGAACATAAAAAAAAGATTATTTGAAAATATAATTGAATATTTTTAATGTAATATTTAACGAAAATAATTTTTAGGATGGCATTAAATCCTATTCATGTTTAATGGTTTAAAATAAACAATCCATCCAAATTTTTGTTAATAGACAATCGGGCCTTCTTTGGAAAATGACATGCAGATTTCAATAAAAAAATTAAAAATTATTAAATGGGAAAAAATAATTTATAAATCATTTAGATAATTTTAAAAAAAAAATTAAAATATATTTGGAAAACCTTGTTTAGAAATAAAACAAGTTTTCAATCAAAGAGAAAAATAAAGATGATTTTTATTTAATTTATTTTTCAAAATTGAGTAAAAAATGATTGAAAAATGAATAGAACCCATATTTTCTAATTAAATAACCGTAGTATATGAAAATAAATTATTTTAATTAGATAGAGATCATAATATTACATCATTTGAATAATATTCATGAACAATCCGGGTAAATGATTAGATTGTAACATAAAACCCTTACCACCATTGTAAATTTGTATCAAAATCCCCATTGAAGAAAGAAAATGAATGAAATTTATAATATAATGATAATAGAAAAATTCATGACGGTACATATCAATGGGGATCAATTTATTGCTATCAGATAGGACAATATCATAATATAACATATGTCACAATGAAGAAAAATGGATATTTATGTCCCTTACCACTTTAGTAACTTTTGTGCCACAAAACAAAAAAAGTGTTAGCCTCAAATAGATATGTGAATCACCATGATTTTTATGATAAGTAATATAAACTTCAGTGAAGTTTGTTATATACAAGACATATAAGAAAAATATGGTGAATATAGAATGTATAACATAGATATTAAAATGAGATGAAAATTCCCTTACCACAAAGGTATCTTTTGAACATTAAACTCTTTGAAAGAGAGATCTTAAAATCAATATTTAAATTCGTATAATTATAAGGATAATAATTATAACATAAATTTTTGGGTAGTGTATAAACCACATAATAAAAATAGTTGGGGAATACAGTATAATCCTACGAGAAATAAAATTGTTAATAGAAATCCCTTACCATAAATGTAAACTTCCTTCATATATGTTCAAAAATCATCTACAATAAATATTAGTATATTATAGATATATTATAGAACTATATATATATATATATATCTCTATTTATTATTTAGTTCTCATATTTTATTAACAATTTATTAATTATTCTATGTTTAAGTCATGTTTTGGGTAATAACTACTTTGTTTTTCATGTATGTTTTTTTGGTATTTATGACCCTCTTACATTAATAATAGTTCCATAATTTAAATATTTCAAAACATGAAATTAATAAAAAATATATAATTTTGATATTTTTTTCTTGTAATCCACAAAATTTTGAGATAGAATTTTAAATACACCATTCATGGAGACTCTAGGTAGTACGTACGCATGAACGTTGTTCTCATATTATCAAAATACTGAAGGAAATAATGATTAATAATATATTAAAATTTTATAATCATTTCAATGTCATATATGTTACATATTTTTTTATCCAATCCTTTTATCTTTCTATGTAATTTGTACATGAATAACAAGTCACATCGCTTCGTGATGCAACATTATTCCATACACACGAATGACATTATAATATTCCCACAAAATCGAAATTAAGAAGGGATATAAGATATAATTATTCTAGAAGAATATTAATATCATATATATCTTATAAATAAATATAAATAATAAATATATCCTTATATCCAACCTTCCGAGGTAGTGATGAAAAATGAATAATATTGGTTCTTGAGTTATTAGTTTTTTCTATACACGAATAAGGATTTCATAATGCAATTGATGGAAGAGGAAATGGATATAGGTCATGACCAAAAAATAAAAAATAATAATAAAATATTTAATATACTGATATCAATATTTATTCATGGGTTAATAATAATTTAATGATGTGGAAGAGAAAATAAAATAAAATGCTCGGTTAGGGACATTGCCCCTTATTCAGACAACTTATTTTGGTTTGTACCAAGGGAATTATTAGGATGGAATTATTACCAAAATAAGTCTTATATAATGATATTATTTAATTAATGATGTTGCTTTTGTTTTTATTTTCTAACCCAAGGGGTTTTTTATTTTTTTTATATGGTAGGATAGGGGTGTCCTTTTATAAGTGAGGTGAGTGGAACACTTATAATTTTTTAAAAGATTATGGTGTTAATATGTTTTTCACATGAAAAATTATGAACATTAAAAAATTATATAAAATAAATAAGATGAGATTATTTTAATTCCCTTAAATTGGATTTTATTTTGTTTCAATTCATTTTTAACATTTATCGTTTATGTTCCACCACTCGGTAAACCCATATTCACCTTAATCATGGTAAATACTTTGTAATATTTTTTATTATTAATTTTTGACTGAAATTAATTTGACCTAATTAAATAGTATATATTATTATTTTTCCAAATATTTAATACATGTTTCAAAATTCCATTCCCATTTGTTGCAAAAATTAATTTAAAATTAATCTCACTAACATGATGAGAATGGAGATTTATAAAGATAAAATTTCCAAAACATTTAAGAGATTCAATATAAAAATTCAATATGAAATTTATTTTGAAAACCAAAATTGTATCAGTGAATATATTATTTCACTAATTCTAATTTTAAAAACATATTTTAAAAAATAACAGATAAATAAGAAATGAAAATTCTTAATAAATACCTATATTTTCACTATTCATTAAGAAAAAATTATTTGTTCTGAAAATACCCTAAAATTTACTCCAATATAATGACATATAGATTTAAAAAATAAGAATATTTTGACCAAAAAAATCTAGAGTGGGTAAAAATGACTTCGTTTTATTTTTTCATAGAAATCAATAAAACATTTATATTAAGATAATAGAATATTCAAAACATATATGGACTTTTCTAGAAATTGATTACATTTTTTATCAATATGTTTTATTAATATAAAACCTTAATACATAATATTTAATGATTATTTATTACTATTTTTATCTGTATGTTTAATGTTGTTGTTTTAATGGTTGTTTTTAATTAATAATATTAATATTATATTGATGATATTTAAAACATGATGTCACAAGTAATGAATTCTTAAAAAGATATTTCGTGTAATGAAAAAAATAAAAATGAAAACATTACATCGAGAAAATTATTTCAAAAAATATTTAGTTTTTGGAATACTAAATTTATAAAGGTATCTAGGATGATTTCCATTAAACACATGTATATATATATATCTGTATCCACCTATCTTCATCATATCCAAATGAGAATTATCATATTTTCCTTTTATCTAATACATCGAGTGACCATGGGGCATGGAACAAGTCAATTTTATATAGGCTAATCATGGTTCCAAAATTGACTGAAAGATAACATTTTTATTTCTTTTGGGAGATCTCCATACACAGAAAAGGAAGAGCATCACGGAGGTCTATGTTAATGCAACCCCAATGAATCATTGACAACAAATTTCATCTGCTCACTAGGAAATGATCCCAAAATAAAAAAGGAAATCGTACCTCTATTAGATGTATCCATTGAAGCCAAAAAAATCCGCTTCTGTGTTTCCCTCCTGACATGTATGCGATATCACCATGTGAGACCCCATTAGCACTTTGCATCACCTGACTGCATAAACACTACTCTAAGGAATTCATCACATGTCTATCTGCGCTTGATACAGAAGAAGGGAATCAGTCTCCACCGACGAAACATGAAGCTGCCTACTAGGGCACATAACCAAACCCTTGGCTAAAGCTAGGGCCTCTTCCTGAAGTGAGTCACCCTCCCCAAATGAAGCAGTGAAAGCCTCCTACACTAACCCAGATTTGTCTCTCACAACACCGCCCCCATGCATCTCCCCCCCCCCACATAGTGACCCATCCAAGTGACATACGAAAAACAGAGAAAACACGTTCGTATTGTTTTGATACATTAGGAAATTGATCCATGAGTAATTTTTGACGTTTAAGAATCAACCTCACCTCAATCTGATGCACGGTGTGACTACTATTACTAAAAGTGTCTGATATCAGTTTGAAATTGACATTAACATTAGAAAACAACACAAGTGACATATGAAAAACTAAGAAAACACATTCAGATTGTTTTCATAATTTATGACAACATTCAATGAGTCATTTGTGAGGTGTAAGAATTGACCGCACCTCAATCAAACTCACGATGTGACTGGTATGGCTACAAGTGTATGATATCAGTTTGAAATTGTCCTTAACTTTAGAAAACAACACATGTGACATAAGAAAAACCCAGAAATTGTGTTCTTATTTTTTTTTATACTTTAGGAAAACGAGCCACAAGTCATTTTTGACGTGTAAGAATTGACCGCACCTCAATCCGACACACGGTGTGACCGGAAGGGATAAAAGTGTCTGATATCAGTTTCAAATTGACATTAACTTTTGAAAACAACACTACTAACATACGGAAAACCGAGAAAAAATGTTCGGATTGTTTTGATACTTTAAGAAAATGATCCATGAGTCATTTTTGACGTGTAAAAATCAATTACTCCCTAATTGAACGTACGGTGTGACCAGTATGGCTAAAAGTGTCTAATATCAGTTTCAAATTGACATAAACTTTAGAAAACAGCACAAGTGACATAAGGAAAACCGAGAAAACGTGTTCGGATTGTTTTTATACTTTAGGACAATGATACATGAGTCATTTGTGATGTTTGAAAATCTACCACACCTCAATCCATCACACGGTGTGACCGGTAATGATATTCATTAGATAATGAATCTGTATTTATTAAATGAGATAAATAATCCAAAAACATATTGATTTTACATAATAACTTTCACTGTTATCAGAATAAAAACATTTGAGTTTATCATTTCCATATTTTAGTATCACATTTCCATATTAATGTATTCTTTCATATTAATCTTTTAATTTAATTCATTATTATATTACTAACATAATATCTGTTTTCTTATATAGGTGGATTTTTTCTTTGGGTTCGGATGCTTTATTCGGCAACAAATACTATGGAAAAAAACTTTTGAGAGAGGATCACAGATATCAAAGGATGAAACATTAATGTTTATAACTGTTGTTGGATAATATTAATTGTAACCATGTAAAACATTGTTTGAAATGTATATAGCAGTGTGGTTTTTTGTATTCATGATGTTATGTAAATGTATATAGAATTTTTTGACAAAATATTGTCTGCGGGTGATATTTTGTACAGGTGTGTAGGTGTATTTTGTGCAGGTGTGCAGTTGTTGGTTTGTGCAGGTGTGCAGGTTCTAGTTATACAGGTGCAGGAGAAGGTGCATTTATGAGTTCTCTTTTAGCGCTATTAAAGGTGTCCTTTAACAGCATTGTAAGAGCGCTGATAAGGGGAACTATTATCAGCGCTCAAGATAGAGCTGATAAATGCACCACATTATCATTGCTAGAAAAGCGTTATTAATGATGGAGTAGATAAAGGGGGTCCCCTTTATCAGTTATTTTCAGAGCACTGATAAAGGGGACCCCCATTTCTCTACGTCGTCATTAACATCGCTTTTCTAGCGCTGTTAATGTCGGTTTTTAGTGCTGATAAATGGCCAAGTTTTAGTAGTGATTGCAATCCCACATAAAAAAAACTGGTTGATAAAACAACTATTTTAAAATAGAGAAAGGAATGTAAGAAGGTTACCTGATATAACATATACAAGGATTCCGTGTAGGAAAAATTGAATATGGATGAAAAAACTAACTAGGATATTTTGATGTGGAGGAATAGATAACATGATATGGAAAAGTTTAATAAATATAAATTTATAAATATTTGATGATCCAAGGGGCCATTTTTTTAATCACAAAATAATGTACTTGGATAACCATTTTGGTGTTTAATATCCTTCCCCTAATGTTAATGGACATGAGAAGAAATACATAAGTGGTTTTAGTACAGTCTCACCATTGGTCATGCCGTGAACTATTTCCACATCATCTCGTATTGAAGGAAATGATGTTGAATTTTTCATTCATGATGTTTTAGAAGATTATGCAATCCACAAATAGAATTATAGGTCATTCCATCAGTCTCAAAAATAAATTTAGCAAAGGTTACCAGATATTCATAAGTCCAGCTATAGTGAGAAAATACATTAATCTAAAAAACATCGACCGGTGTATAACTTACACTATCCATAAATGGATAACCTCCCAATCCATCCAAAAACTAAAAATCGATAAAATTTAAAACAGGTGAACAAAATTTTCTTATCATTTATCTCCCATATCTCATAGGGATGTTCTTGGTTGACACATTCTGAACATGGGAACACCTTCATCATTTATTATCTTAAGTCATGGTAACAACCTGAATTATCAGATATACTTATTGAAAACAATAATTTCACCTTGTTCTAAAACATAGTGGATAATTTCTTAAGTCTGAAAAATATTTATGATTCATCCATGATAGTGTAACCCTCTTGTTAAAAATTCACTAATTATTTCTCAATAAACTAGTTTTATTCAATTTACGTAATCAAATCTAACATATCTTTACACAAACATCATTATCTTAGTGAAAATCATAAATTGAATACTCCTTATATAAATCACTATTCATAATTCTTGGATCCAAATATATAAATACTCCAATACTCCCAATTTAATGGTTGGAATAGAATAGTTCATTCTTAATTTTAGAAGAAGAATCTTATTTCTGGGCATTGGTTGGGGTAATTCCCATGATTTCTACAGATGAGAAATTGATCTTTATAACAATTGTTCACTTTATGACCATTTTTTCCATAGAGATAACATCTTCCCCACCATTTTAGGTATTCATTGAGGTTCTTCTTCCCTTCCTATTGACAGGTAGGAAGCTAAATATTCTTCCCTCTATGCTCCTTAAAATTTGAACATATATGTATATATTCTTCTTACACAATTTGTTAGGAAACTCATAAACGATTGAATTTTTTATCACATATCATGATAACTGATTTGGAATAATCACAGTATCTCTCTCTCAAGTCATTATCCAATTTTGTTTCTCAAAATCACAATATTTTCAATGAAACTCAAGGCTAATCCAATTACTTCTAGTTTCCTCTATTAACTAAAACCATAAATCATAGGTTAAGAAACAAATTTCACTGAAGAATACCACATAAACAAAGGAAGGTACATTCATTATACAATATCTTAGGTTAAATACAACATTATCCAAGATTGTTAAAAAAATCAAGGCATTGTTCTATAATTATCCTCAATGTTAATCTTAGGGTAATGATCAATAATCTCTAATTTCTAAATATATTTATAAGGACAACGCTAAACATACATTGATACCAAATTAAATTCAACGAACTCAAAAGCCCAGAGCAGATGCATTGTTTTAGTATATTGGCATGATTACAAGGAACCAAATCCTGATCGACTAATCAGTTTAGCAGTATTATAAATTTTATTAAATACATGAACATTACATTACAATTTCTATCATAAAACACAATATTGATAATATTTGGATAACAACATTATAAAATTATATTAACCATTTATATCAATCATAAATAACTTCTTGTAATACTAGGAAAATAGAATATAAGAAAGGGGTGAGATGGAATGCACGATAAGGATAAAAAAATATTGCAGAAGCTATCAAAAAAAAGAATAAACATTTAACAAACTGTACTAAACTAAAACCAAATACTTTTAAAATATTATCCTCAACATAATTTGGAAATAAAATAATTAATTTAATTAAAACATTCAAATGGATATTCTAATTGTAAAATAATCATATTTAAAATAAATAAATAATAACATAACAAGGGAATGAATAATGCTAAACATCCTAACCACTTTGACCAGTCCTCGTACCAAGACCATACAAAAATATTCAGGCAAGGCCATGTGCCAACACACAAGTTTGTCTTGTGATACCTATCAATGTATCGAGGGGCTATACTGGGCCTCTCCCATCACATAACATGTCAATACATTCCTCATATGAAAAGTTTGAAACATAACATAATCATTCATATTAAAAGTAGCATATGAAATGAAAATACTTTAACCAAAAACTATGAATGCAATAAAAATAGCACATCCACATTCAAATATCTCATATAACTATCCACATAATATGGAATATTTAGTCATATTGAATCAACCATATACAAGCATAAAATCCAATAAGGATGTTGACATATATAAAAATATTTTAATAAATTCATTAAAAATCCTTGAGAGAAATATCTCTTTCTATGTTGAAAATATTAAAAATCACACACTTTATAAAAGAAGATATCTGAAATATATTTTTAAATCAAAATTTTCCATACCACTTTGATTCATTTTAAAGGAATTACAATTTTATAACATTCATTTCCATATATATAAATCCTGAAAACCATTTTAAAAACATGGACATTAATGAGAGTGATTTGGATAAATAAATATTTCAAAATTTTATAATGATGTTTTAGAAAAAAATTCCATTAAATAAAACCTAAAATGGAATACTTTTTAAAAAACCCTTAAGAAACATGGACATGAATGATAAATATATCTCAGTAATTACTTATGCACAAACAATCTCAGATAATAATGAAATTGTGATATTAACGCTTACCAAAGGTCTGATATTCTCCCCGAATCTCCAAAAATCTGGTATATTGTTTTAAAACATATTAATAACTTTTATAAGAATGAAAATGATATTAATGTTATCATATATGATTATTTTATGACTTTATATTACCCATTTAACAATTCTATGTTAATAAAACATTTCTGGAAATAATCACTTTTGTTTATCATACATGTTTAGACAAGTTATTCTTGATCATATTACATAGATCATTAATTATTTACATCCAAAATTTATAATATGATTTATATATCATATATATTAATCATACAAATATATATAATAGATAGATATATAAAATGGAATACAGTGTTCACAGAGACAATAGGTTGTACATAAGCATTAATGTTGTTTTCGTTTTCTTATCGTATTGAATGAAAGTAAGTGAATGGAATATATGTACATATATATATATATATATATATTATTCTATGATCATTATTATGTCATATATTTCATAATTTTTAATAATAATTTTTTTTATAATCATTCTTGGATGGTGAACGTGGAAGATGAGACTCATCGCGTCCTATAGACGGTAAGCCGTATGTACGCACGAGCGATGATACCATTTCATTAATAGTTAAATGGTAATGAATTGGATGGAATATTAATTTTAAATAGGTAATAATTTTTTTTATTTATTATTCATGTCTTTTATATTCATCATCATACCCATGTATATAATGTATAGATTAAAAAATGATTACACCACGACATCGAGATGGTAAGTCATACGTAAGCACGCACGGTGATATTGTTCTTCATATGATTGGTAAAAAGAGAAATATCATTGTTCCATAATCATAGATAAATCTTAGAATATATTATATATTAGAGTTGTTATTTTATTATGGTAACAACTTAGGAAGAGGAAGTATAACAAGAAAAGATCTTTTAATGAAGGGATAAAATGATTACCTCTTCTTCGAGTATCTCCTTTTGATTTGCACAAAAATACTCTTTTTTATTGGTTTCATTCTCAATATGTGGCCTCTATAATGAAGTTAGAGAAGTAGGGGGGGTTTTGGGCAGGTTTTGGCTGAGCCAAATGGATTTGATGGTGTGAATAAAAGATACAAAGAAGTACGCTTTGATAGGATAGGTGAGGGATACTTCAGGAAAGACTTTAAAATTTAGTTTATTATAAATTGATTTTATATTTTCGATGGATCCAATGTGATTTATTTCTAGGATAATATAATTATAAGAATAAATATTACCAAAAAATTGTTTTTAGACATGTTTAGGTTATGATTTTAACATTATCGTTTTTCTTTAACCAATAGTTTAATAAGTTAACTCTAACCATGTATTCTTGTATATGTATAATATATTTTTAATATAGTAAATTTAAAATGTCAAGAGAACCTGAAATGGATCATTAATGAAATTTTTTACACAATATCTGTATGGTTTATTAATCTTATTAATTTTTTACTAATATATCATTTAATAAAATAGTGTCTATTTTAAAAAATCATTTCTGTCAATTTTGACACTATTTATTAATTGATTTTCATTATAGTCATTAAAATGAGATACCCTAAAAAATAATTCATTAACTCATCCCTAAAATTTCAAAGTTATCCCAAAAAATAGTTTATGGAATAAAAATATCAAAATACATTTATTTTAATAACTATAATATCATTTATTTTAATCATTCATTAATAAGAACAACTATAATTTCTGGTATATGTGAGGGGCTGTTTGTGATGGCATCCCATCGCAAATGAGATTTTTCAATAGTGTCCCATCACAAATAGCCTGTTGAATAAAAAATTGTCACAAATCATTCTCTGATTATGTATATTATATATATATATATAAACATGTTGCGATGATCCTGTTTTCCCATCACACATAATTATTTTAAAAATCAATAAATTATATTCAACGGGAACCCATCACAAAAGGAACCATCACAAAAACATAATAAAAATATAATATTCAATAAAATTATTATAAAATAATATTAGAAAATAGTAATAATATTAATACTATTAATATAAATAATATAATATTATAGAATAATTATATTAATTTAGTAATATAAAAAAATTAAATTATTATAATATTAATAATAAGATAATACTAATGATATAATGATGTTATTATTATTAATATTAACAAAAAAATAATAATATTATTATTAAAATTAAAAAATATTAGAACATATTAAAATTCTCAATTTCCACAAAAAATATAAAAATATTATAAAAAAATATTATTATTAGTAGTAAAATAAAAAAACATTTAAAAATATAATAATAATAATAAATATTAAAATATTAAAATATTAAATATAATAAAAAAATTTAAAAAATAAATTATGCAATATTCACACGAATATAAATGCTAAAAATCGTAAATAGTAAATATTACAACAAACATTGAATTTAAATGTTTTTATATTAAAAAAAGTCACTGGTGAGATAGTCTTCTAAAGGAGGTGGAGGAGCTTGAGGAAATGGTGGAGGAAACTTCATCCCTAAACTATGAGTCAGAGGGTGCATGTACTCCATCTTCTCATGATATTTCGGCTGCCATCGATGTGTGTCCTCCTCATACTACCACAGATGTTGCTACTGTCGATGCATCTCTTTCTACTGCATATGCAAACTCTCTATAAGCTCAACCTGAGCATGTAGCTACTCCTGATAAAGTGAGCCAGAAGATGATGCCTCTCCACTCGAGATGGACTCTGACATTGCAACAATACCATATTAAGTCTCAGGAGTCAAATGAGAGATGATACCAACTACTCAGCTTTTCTTGAAGCCATACAGGGTTGCTTGCATCCATGTAGCCTCCTCAAAATGGTGGGCACTAGTGTGATCAGCCATCTTAGCCAGAGTCTGTGTCAGAGAGGTTGCAGCCTCATATAACACCTTCAGTACCAATTTGAAATTAAAATAGTGAAAATATTATATGTAGTTAATTTTCAAACTGAAAAAGATATAATACTGCCACAATCAGACTATGGTGATCACCTATAATCTCTCTAGTGTCTAGATCATTGTACATCCACCAATAAATGTCATACTCTGTAATATTGGGCTGCTTGACTACATATATGAATATAAAATAAACTGTTTATATTTAATTTTATACAAAATATTTATAAAAAGAACTTACCAGATTCTCTCTATGCGTATTGAATATATGGAAAACAGTTCGAAGCATCACCACATGTGTCCCTCAGTTTTGTCAGCCTAATTTAGATCTCCTCGAAAAACCACCACCCAACAAATTATTACTTATTATTACTATTTATTACTTATTATTACTATTTATTACTTATTATTACTATTTATTAATATTTATTACTAATTTTTTGCTAATTTATTTCTAATATATTATTATTTATTTGTATTTATTACTAATTATAACTTTTTATTAATAATTATTAGTATTTATTTCTAACTATTACTAATTATTACTAATTATTAGTATTTATTTCTAATTATTAGTATCTATTAATAATTATTACTATTTATTAGTAATTATAAAAATTTATTACTATTAATTACTTTTGAATACATTTATAACTATTTTTTACTATTTATTACTAATTTATTACTAATTTATTACTAACTATAAGTATTTATTACTAATTATTACTAATTATTAATAAATATTTGTATTTATTACTAATTATCATTATTTATCAGTAATTATTAGTAAGTATTCGTATTTATTACTAATTATTAGTATTTAATATTTAGTATTTGTATTTATTGTTAATTTTTAGTATTTATTACTAATTATAAATATTTATTAAAAATTATTAGAATTTATTACTAATTATTATTATTTATTGCCATTTATTACTAATTATTACTATTTGTTTATAATTTTTACTATTTATTGCTAATTATTACTAATGACCACAAATTTATACTAATTAGCATTAATTTCTATTAAATACTTCAAATTTCAACTACTAATTACTAATTACAGCTAATTATTTATATTCATTGCTAATTATCGTTAATAATTCAAAATTACTACTAATTACTATAAATTAGTAATAATAATTTCAATTTGTTATTGCCAATAAATACTAATGACAGAACAATCTAAATCTAATTTAATTACAACTAATTAAAAAAAGTTAAAATTAATATAAAAAATGAAATATATCTTAAATTAACTAAAACATAAGTGCCTTTAAACATGATCCCTTATAAGTGTAGACGACTTCAAAACCTATTTGTAAAAAAATTTAACATAGAGAAATTTTAACTATAAAATTAGAGTGTAGAAAGAGAAAATAGAAGTTGAAATTGAGTCAAAAAATGAAAAAACAGAATGGGTTATATATAGGTTTGATTAATTACGACAGTACTATTTACAACAGGACCCGTCGCAAATACCTTCGATCGAATTAATTATTGTCGGCGGTTAAAAGGGTATTTGTGATTGGTCCAATAGAAAATAGTGTCTTATGGACACACTATTTGCGACTGGGGCATATCCCCATCGCAAATATTATTTACTGTTTCTGAGTATTTGCGACGGGAAGGCACCGCCCATCATACATACCCTACCCGCGGTTTGGGGAGAAAACTTCCCCAAACATTTTATGACGGGACCCCTTATCCCATCGTAAATAACCTATTTTTTGCGATGGGATAAGTTCCTCATTGTAAATATTCTTTTCGATGGACTCTTTGTGAATGGATTTACTCTCGTTCAAATAACTAGTCGCAAAAGTCTATTTTTCCAGTAGTGAAGGTGACCACAGCATCGTTATTGTGTCATAAATAATTTTTTTAATTTATAAATTTTTAAATAAAATTCCCTTTTGTAGTAAATATTCATATATATATAAGGACTATTTATAGTAGAGGAGATATTTTAGATAAACGAAATTAAAATTGATTTAGTTAAGAGATACAAGTTTATGTTATATTTCCCATTTCTTTAAATTAATAATTATTAGAGGTCATTATCAAAACCAAGTGGCTCCATGGGGCCCTAAAATTGACCTCAGGATGATAATGGTAGACCATTTATCATTTGATAGAATTATGAAACATTTTAGAGTAGTTTTATGTTATTATAATATTCTTTTGTAACCCTTATTTTCGAGATTTACCCCTTAACCATGGTAAATAAAAATAATTACTAAAGTTACTATTCATAAGGTCCAAAAATAAAAGGAGCATATTCACAAAATTAAGACGTTCTGATTCCAAATATGGAATATTTTTTTCAAAATTCATAATTCATAATTGGGATATATTAATTCAAAATTAATTTTCATTATCAAAACCATAAATATTGTTTTAAATAAGTAAGAACTGTCACAAGATTGAAATTTTTATGTCTGATTTCAATACAAATTTACTTAAAACAAAAAAAAAATTGGATTAAATGATAAAAATATAATTCAATTACACTTTAAAAACAATTAAGTGGATAATCTAACTACATAGATAAATTAGATGAAAATGTAGTTTGGTATTAAAATGTCATGTTTCTCAATATTCATTAAAATATGGATTGTATCAGAAAAATAACAAAATTTTATCCTAGCTAATTTTTTATATCCCAATTATAAATAATTTTTTCTTTTTTTAAAATTTAATATATATACGTTTCAAATATTGGATTTAAAAACGGTTCTCTATTAAATGGTGGAAAATGAATTTTTTTTAAAATACTCCTTTTATCTGAAAAATTGAATTTTCCAAATACTATATCTAAGAAACACATAAGAATAATGTTAAAATTCTATGGGATTTGTATAAAATTTATAATTTGGATAATACTATTCATAACCAGATTTTAAACAACTAGTTTGATAGGTCATGTTGTGCTCAAACTCAGTGTTACATGTAGCGCAAGATAAGATGGTGTTGTGTGTAGCGCAGACTTATCATAGTGTATAATAAAATTAAAGAAATTGATTTTATTTAAAAAAATTAACTGTGTAATTGTGGGGTTTTATAGCTAAACCTACTCTATGATCTCTTATATGAGACTTAGTCTCAACCGATATAAATCACCTGCCTCCATCCAATATAGTGGTGATCTGAAAGTCCAACGATAAAATTTCATTAAATGGTTCCATCAAAATAGTTTCCTAGAAACTATTTATATTTGGGAACTCCATAAGTTATAGGTGGTGCTCCAAAGACCCACCAAACTATAGAACACACTCCTGATTCATATACTCAAAAACCTATAGAGTATTCCCTAATTTCCCATCTATCTTTGGGTGGAAAGTCATGATCATTAGATCTTATATACCAACCTCCTTTTACCAATCCAACCAGAATGGTGAATTAAAATAGGAGTAATGATTTGAAACTATGATTTGTGTCACCATGTGTAGATGGAATATTTCCTGAATGTACATGTCTCATAACTGATTCAACAGAAATTTATCCCAAATAGACAGGAAATGTTATACGTTCGTCATTCAGTCTACAAAAAAATAAATAAAATCATTCTTATGAGGAGGCCTTAAGTGACCCACCACAAAGTCCCCGATAACATCATTCCACTTCCATTGTGTAATGAAAAATGTTTTTACTAATCCACCACATTTTTTTATACTCATCCTTTACCTGTTGACATGAGTAGAACTATTCATGAACACTGCGGACTCCTTTTCCATTCAATGCCACATATACATTCAATGTAGGTAATCATATATTTTATTGTAACTCAATTACACCACACACATTGTGGAATGAAATTCATGCCTTAGTTTTTTATCACATTTTTATGCACAACTACATTTCCCCAAATATATATGACCTCATCCCCATCACTATTCCAATCGGAAGGTTACTCCTCACCTTTAAGTCATTCTCTCAAGTCTAAAAATTCTATATCCTCAAACATCCAATCCTTGATGCGACTCAAATGTGTAGACTCCACTAAGACTGATAAGAGATTCATATGCTCATGAAATTACTAAACTATAACATGTACCCCATCAGAAATTTAACCAACATCCCATGAGATCTAGGTTCTCAAACATCTAGAGTCTGTGTTTTACAACTCAAAGTTTTAGTGAAACTTTTTTCCTTTTAAAATTGATACGCTAGATCAAATTTGAATGGATGTACATACTCAAACCGTCTCTACTGTTGGGGACTCAAATCCCATTGTGAAATGATATAATTTAATATCTTGTGATCGTTATACACGGTAAAATTTTCTCCAAATATATAATGCTACCAGCACATGAATGAACAAACCACTACAAGTAATTCAAAGTTACATGTAGGGTACCTCCATTCATTTGGAAAAAAATTTCATTACCCATATGCGACAACTCAATATCCCTATATAAAATCTAATCTATGACTCATCGCATAAGTGTAAAATAATTCATTTACTTCTCACTAGGAATATGTAGTATCAATATTGGTGTTATAGTAAAAAATTTCTGCTACTCATGGAAGGAATTCTCACAATCTCCTTACGATTCAGACCATAACCACTTCTTGGTCAAGCCCAAAATAGGTACTTCAAAATAGTAAAATTCTAGTATAAACCTCTAATAATATCATTATAACCCCAAAAACATGGGATATCAAAAAAATTCATTGGTTTCAACCAATATAAAACTACTTTAACTTTTTATGGATTAACTAACACACCTTCCTCTAAGATGATGTGACCCTAAGAAATACACCCGATCGATCATTAATTAGGACTTTGATATATTGGCATATAGATAATTCCCAATCACTGGGCTTTGGATGATGTCAATATTCCATCATTATATTCATCATAATTAGAGAACACCATGATTTCATCCACACTTACTACCACAAACTGATCTATGTATGGGTGGATGATTCTATTCATCAAGGCCATAAACCCTGCTAGATCATTATTCAACCCAAATGGCTTCATTAAAAACATATAAATTTCAGACCACTTCTGAGATGAGTATGAGGTATGTTATAAATTCAAACTCTCAAGTGATAATATCCTAATCTCAAGTAAATCATGGAGAAAAAACCTCTTTTTAACTATTTTAATTTATCATTGATAAACAGGAGAGGATACTAGTTCTTCACTGTCTTCTAGTTAAAATTCAGATAATCAACACACAATTTTAAACTCCAGTCACACTTCATTGCAATAAAAACTTGAGAACCCTAATGTGACAAACATATATAGATATACCCCTTATCCATAATCACTATAACTTAGTCTTAATATCTCAATGATCTATTGTTTCCATTCTGTATGGTGGAATAGAATCTGGCTCAACCCCAGGTATGATCTCTATTGTAAATTCTACATATGTCTTGGGTGGAATACTTTATAAGTACTTAGGAAAAACATTATGAAACTTATACAATATATGTGGAATTAAATCACACCTTTCACCCTTATCATTTATCAAGAGACTAGAAACCTTAGTGGCGAGCTTCCACAATTGCTGATGAACTATCCCTACATAACCTTTCTGGATATCATACTCTTCACGGTGAATATAAGTGTCGACCTCCAGAGAAAATAATGTCACTCTCCTTTGGTGAAAATAAAATTAGGCTCAATATGATGCAAATTATTTATGTTAATAATTAATTCAAAGCTTGAAATGTCAATTATGTAAATATCCCATCTAAAATGACACCCCCAAACTTGAGAGAAAACCCCTTCTACAGATAGATATCACTTGACCATAATCTAAAAGGTATATCTATTATCATTGAAACACTCAAAAACTACACTTCCAAACTAAACTCATTCATAAGTTGTTTAGATATAAAATAGTAAGAGTTTGAAGTATCAAGAAATCCATTTGATAGTGCACAAGCTACCAGAATAGTACCGCTAACTGTCGATGGTCTAGCCTTGTTATCTACCAGTGTAGGCTGAGCTATAGGAAACTACCCCCTCCCATTTTCCCTATGATGAAATCATAGTCCCCTAATATTCACCACTATTATAATGTGGGTTATGTTTCTTAGAACAACCATGCCCACTACCTCTACTTCCTTGTTTGGTAGAACTCCATCATCCAGACTGATTCAGTGTTGAATAACCCGTTCCCACACATTTGTTCTACCTTGATGATCCATCATGACACACCAATAATGGGTTCCTATAGAACCACTATAGATATAGAATTCTTCCATAATATTTGTTCCCTTCCAGTGGTTGTGAATTGTGTATATGAATGTGGTGTGGCCTATCACATAGGTGGAAAAGAAATTTGGTAAGATACAGAGAAAATGACCTTTTCCTATGTCCACTCTTCATTCCAATTCTCTAGTAATCATTCTAATAACAATGCTTCCTACCCTCAGATGATGTACCTCTGGAACATCCACATGAAAGAACATATCTTCCACTATAATATTCCTTCATGTTCACCTAATATATGTGATTATGATCCACCACATCATAGAAACTTTTCATTAAAAATACATTAACATAGTACTTAGTTTGACATTTTTTCCCATCATGGAAACTTCTTTCATAATATGTAACATCCTCTACTAGCATAGGGGAAAAGAACTTCAAGTCATTGAAGTGACCAGAAAGTTCCACCACAGATATATTCCGCTATGTCAGCCACACTAATTCAAATTCCCCTTCATATCTCGTTGTCTTTGGATAAAAGTTCTATAGGAACTTCTCCAAAAAGAACGTCCATGCCATATAATTTTTGATCCATACCCAAGCCTATGAATCCCATTGGCGCATTTCTATACTGAAAACATATTATCCACTAATGTGACTATCTTCTCAATAAGAGACTTTAAATGGTGTAGTATATTCCTGTTGGAGTCAATCCATATCTCAGCTGCCTTAGGTTCACACACTTCAGTGAATGTAAGAGGGTTTTGTAATTGAAAATAATATATCGGGTAAGACATATTCTTCCTAACCTACTATGAGTATATGTCTCTAAAATCCATTAATTCTGAAAACCTCTCAAGGAACTCATCTTCAACTCCTTCACTTGGCTTTATGGATTCCTCAGTTTCCACTACTAGATGATAATTTCCAGTCATATTATTTTATCTTCTTATCAAGAAACTTCATTTTGGAGGCATATCTCTTCAATGTTAAACTCTATTTTTAGGAAACATTACACAACATTAAAAATCATTGAAATATTGACTAACATTAATCCATAACGGGTTA
The DNA here is from genome assembly GCA_963277665.1 of Viscum album. NCBI lineage: Eukaryota > Viridiplantae > Streptophyta > Magnoliopsida > Santalales > Viscaceae > Viscum > Viscum album. The sequence goes on from OY728137.1 coordinate 742,377,924, forward strand.
TACTCACCATTTCCAAAAATCTGTCAAAACTGATGCACTTTAACTACTCTTGTTCATCCCTTATCCATGTCTAGACACCCATTTTCCACATTTTTATCATTTTAAAATATTCAACTCATATTAAGAACCTTTCAAGTTCAATTAAATAATAAAGGAAAAACATTTTAGAAACAAAAACTAACCCAAACACGTCATTCCCCTTTTCTTGACCAAAATGATGCATGCCACTTAATAATCTAGAGTTCCTAGAATGATGCTTGCATATTAAAACTTCCTGAAATACCATTCAATGAGTCAAATATCAGAAAACCTAAAAATATTTATCACATCACATACCATGATCATCAATCAAATTAAAATATCATCCAACTTTAACAACACACATTAATGATAGCAATCCCACACTAGGTACATGGTTTTTACCCTCATGAATTGGTTAGTTAGTCTGAGGCATGATTTCATAACCAATACCCAACTAATATTAATATTCTATCTATTATTCTTATATATTAAAAAATTAAAATAAAACATTTGTGATACCACTTTCTGAAATCCACACCCGAGAGCTATATATAGGTTCCCCAAGACAATTAGCAATATAAATTTAGGCACACCTCCCCATAGGCTATATGTTTCCGACTGGAAGCGAGACTCAAATATAGATCATGGGAAGACTATACTATCATTACGAAAGCATAAAAATAGCTTAAGTAAATAAAAAACATCAAAATTATATATCAAAAAAATAAGAAAAACTAGTCTCAAATGGTGAAAAAATAGGAATACAATATAGAATGAAAAATAATAGATATGTCAGGCCATGTATGTGTTAATTTTCTAAGGAAAACCCAAATGAAATGCACACCGAAACCCCAATATTGGGTCTCAAAACCATTTCTGGTTCCCTTATCCATTTTTAATCCCAACCATTCCATCAAACTTTGGAAATCTACCATTATCTTTTCTTGCAAACATGAAGTATATTCAGGTAATGATCAGGCTGCCTGTGTGGGGTTTGAGTAAAAATAAATAAGATACAACAAATGAAATCTAAAATAATATCTAGTTAAAAATAGTTTATGAAGCTATATATATAGTAAAATAAAATAAATAATGCAACAAGATCACATAATAAAATATTATTTATTCAAACACATAACACCTCAAGTTCATAAAGACACCCAAACATCCAATACACACTTTGGAATGTGTCGTAGTTTGAATCACAACCCAATGTCAATAAATAATTCATTATAACACATGGGATTTCAATATACATTCCCTTTCATTCCAAGTCATGGTAAATATTAAACGTAGTCCAATGCCAACCTCATGGGTATAGAACCACTTGTCAAGAACCCCATTAGTATTGGGAGCCTCTATCATAATGCCACTCTTCAATGTCACATGGGTTTTTGGTGAATCAATCCATTTCCCAAACATTATATCACTTATTTGTATTTTTATACTCATTACCAATCCCAAACATAATTTTCACATATGGGTATTTGGATTTTCAGTCCCTATCCCAAACTAATTTTTCACAAATTTGTATTGGGACCCCCATTGTGTGTCCCACACTCATATATCAATCAATCACACATATATCATATATATCACGTCAATAAAGGTTAATCAAATTTAACTCTCATATAATATTTTTGATTAATTAATATACCATTTAAACTATAAAAATAAATCATTTTCTAATACTTTAATCACATGGAATAATATAAATTATTAACCATTAAACCATTTTCAATACTGAATTCATATAACATATAAACTCAATAAGGTAATGCAGGGAAATCACAATCCCTTCTATGAATTAATTCAGAATCCCATAAATTAACTAATTACAAAATACGAATTTCCAATCAATTCCTAAATTACAACATTCCATTGTTTTATTAAAAATTTAATTAATCAAATTAAACCAATTCCATAGTCATAATTCCCTAAAAAACTTTTCCCATGTTTAAATCATCTCATATTCACATGGAAACTCTATTAATAAATTCCATGATTCCATAAATTAAATAATAAATTTATTTATTTAATTAGAGATTCTATTTTCCAACATTTCAAATGAAAATTCATTACAAATATTTGATATTGGAATTCATGATTCTAGGAATTGAATTTAGACCACCTACCACAATATTGATGAAGGATGCATACCAACCAAAATCCCAACATGAATATGAAAACCCATGATCCTAATAGGGAATGAATGATAAATATGAAACCAATATCCAAGATCAAATTAAATAAAAATCATCAAATTATCGATCCACACACTCTCCAATTGTGTATAAAATATTACTCTATATCATGAAAGTGGAGTGGGAGAGAGAGAAACCAAATCAGGAAGATACCACATACCTGGAGAGGTGAAGATCAATCAACATGACCTTTGATTCTTCATGAACAGTGTTCAGTGGCCCTTGGAATTTATCTTCAAGTCTCCAAAATAACTGGAATAGGTTAGGATTGAGTTGTTTCGTCTTTTGGTGAATTTTTGGGGGTTGGAAATTTTTTATCTATTTTTTTAGAATAATTAAAACCATAGGCCCTGTTTCATGGGAAGGGGTTCACAGTCTTCCAAATAAAGAACCTGAACCTTACATATCTTCTATAGGTGCATAGTTACTACTAAATGGGTTCATGATTTTAAAAAGAATGAACCATTATTGAAATATATCATTTTCCTATGTTACATAATTTCCTAGGGTAGGTTGCACGAATTGGGAAAATTCTGTGCCAGTCGTTCGCTGCCCAAAACCTCTCCAAAAAAACATCCTAATTTCATCCAATCACAGCCATGATAAAACCCAATAAGATATACTTAAATCAAATAAAATTATTACCTCTAAATAATCTAGATATGACTCCATAAAAGGTCATTTTGTCACAATAGGCTTCCGTGGGTTATGTATCAAAGTATGAAGGTTCTCATACTAGGTTACATTCTAGCCTCATGTTGTGGGGACTTAAAGATGATCCATTCACCCCTTATATATAAATTAAAATTTTATTGAACTCCATGTTTCATATGGTGGGCCATATAGCATAAAAATATTATCATAATCTTTATATTCTGCCTCGTTAGAGTATTTTATATCTCTATATAAGAATATTACTCATACTAACCATAAAATTTCATCAAAACCTATAATACTCTATAAGGAAAATATGTTTGGGATAAACTCATAATCATACATTGAGAGGAAAATTATCTTTTCACATCAAGATATATGTATTTAAAATCAAATTTATGTATCCATTATGAAAACTACTAAAATATATGTTTCGTATCAATTTAATGCATTTAATTATTCTAAAACTATTTATGAATATTTAATAAAACCAACATAATCAATGATTTATGATCTTATATATGATAAAAATCTATAAAAGATTTATGGTTTCAGAAAATATTGGATTCATTAACACATTAAAACTCATGTAATATATATAACATAACTATGTGACTATCGAATGAAAAAAATCCACTGACTATTTAGTGATAAACATAAATAAAGAATTATCTTTTAAGTAAGGGTGATATTTAGAAATCATATTTCAAACTAGTAAAATTATTGAACATATTCATAGTAATTAACATCAAAACATAATATTGTTTGATTTCGACAACCTTTTTCTACATAAAATTCTTTCTATTCTAATCTTCATCATACTTAGAACCCTATTTCATGCACATTTTTCCTTGAAATATGATATGTTGTTATATTGTGGTCAACCAGACCAATGAAACTATTTTATGATAAATTAAAATCCACATATTTATACTAACTAGTGTGATTTTTATATTTCTCTTCACCATCATACCCTAAACGCTTTTAAGATATCAATTGTAAACCAATTTCCATTTTTATTGGTATAATCCTACAATAAATATAGTCTTTAACTTTTCGTTGGAATTAAATAATACTCTATTAATTTTCGAATATTTTCATATATAAAAAATTATTTTATGATATTTAAGGAAATGCACTTCATTGTAAACATTCATAATAGTTACATACACTAATAATTGGTAACTAAAAGTAAAAAAATACAATTTTCCTTTCCATCACATATCCTAAACATTTTATATATTCAGTTGAAAACATTTTGGCTTAGTATTGGTTTTATCCTTTTTTAAAAATTTTATCTTATCTATGTATAATAATAAACCCAATAGCCTTTTATAAACTATATTATTTTAATAATATGTCACCATGGTAAAAAACTATTTTGTGTCGAAATGTCATTGATTTACATTAAGTATGGAAAATTAAAAAGTAAACTATTATTTTCATATCTCTATGGTGTGTAATTTTTTAGTACCATACCTCAAATATATATTATATTTTATTAATATATACCATATATGGGTAGTAGTAGAATGTTCCCAAATATTTTTACAAATATATATATATATATAATCATTTATCCTAAATAAAATATTAGTAAGTTTATATACTTCTCAATATATTTTATTGAAATTTTTGAATAATAATTCATTTAATAAAATATATTAGTTATCAAACATATTATCTTATCAAAAAAGTTAAATGTGAGGAAGGCACACATATTTAAATTAGATTACTTTGATCTTGATGAAATCATTCACATTCACATGTAGAATATCTTTTTCTATGTGAATGTAAACTATAATCCCAAACAATTTTCTCTTTTATTTTAGACTCATATATCCTTTTAACTCTTTTAAAATGTACATTTGTTTTCATATACCATTTAAAATAATATAATTAATTAATATTGCATCTATAACAAACAAGGAAATTCCATGGAGTCTCGAAAACTACTTCCGGTATTCCAGATAATCTTATCATATAGAATTATTAAACCTCCTTAATTAAAACCCTAGGTTTCAATTGCCTTTTTTCTCTACTTGAATAAAAATTATATATCATTTTAACAACCATTTATTCTCCAGGATTCAACTTTTACACACTTGTTTGATCTATACAATAAGATAATCTATGCATCAAATTTATAGTTCATCCGCTCTCAACTCTTTGATAATATCGAGTAAAACTTTCTTAAATTCTATCATACTTTTAGTACATTTTAATATTTTACAATAGGAAAAATTACAAACCCATAATAGGCCATTTACTAATCTAATACCTTTAAAACTATGAATAAATCAAGCAATTATTCTATCTTCAACTAGATTCAATTTTTGAATAATTTCAATACACTGTTACTATGTAAGGAATTGTTATGACACATAAAATTGTTCATAATAACATTTCATTGATGAATAATCTTTCTTATTAACTTTTATTCTAAAAAAGTTATGATTAAAATACATTATCTTATCCTTATAAATGATTGATCACAAATTTTATCTTCATGATTATGATGATATAATCTAAAAGGGATGATTGTATCTGATGGGTATCACATATTATAACCATCTAAAACATATCATTATAAAATGGACTCCAACTGAAACAATGACCCTTTTTAAAACTCATCGTAACAATTAGTTTTCTAAGATCTATAATTTACTTTAAAATGAAATTGTTTTGGAGTTCCTCTATATTTTAATTATTTTGGTATAGAATCTTCCAAATAATTTTATATATGATTCTATGATATCTGAGTTGAAAATACATTTACCAATACTTCATTTAGATAAACACAATTCTATTTGTATAACATCATTGAAAGAATATCTGAGCTAAATTCAACCCAATGGAAATATTAAAACAAGAGTCATAATAGGAATCCTATGGGATCATTACTATTGAATGACAAACCCTTGGATGATGTAGTGTCACCCATTACATAATTACCATACACAAGATAACTTAGGGTCACCCTCCTTTAACAGAACCTACCCAGTTAAATGATTAAGCTCTTCAAAAGAACATATTTAGAAGGAATTTGATGCTAAATATTTGAAGGGGTTTTAAATATTCCTATATTATCTCGTGTTATTCCCTTTTGGGTATACATACTTATAGTAATTTATTATGGAATCATTTTCCATCCACATAATCATTTTTCTCAAAACATATTGATTTCTATCTTTTTTAAATAACTCCACATTTTTGTTAATTTTCCAAAACTAGAAGCTAAGCATATTAGTACACATTAAAATACATCATATGTATATGGTACATGAACACTTCATGTAAAGGCATACAATTATATGATATTGGAAATATCCAAATAGGTAATCATCGACCCATAGATAGGCAACCCCATTTACAATTTGAAAGAAGGTATAAGCCTCCTAATATGCTGGTAGTCTTACCCCATGTTCCTCTACCCATGGATAATTTTCAAAATAAAAAATCTAATTCATCATAAAACATATACCAAATAAGCACAACATATATTTAACAATTGAATTTAATATTATAACATTAATTATAAACTATAGTCAAGGTAGATGAAAAATTAAAATCATTGTGATGTGAATCCTAGAATATAATCCAATCCATTACCTAGAGTAACATTAATAATTAATTTAAAAGAAAAAAAAATAATCACATAAAAATTTATAAATAAAAATAAAATAGGGGTAAAATTTTAAATAAATGATTAATTCTGTAATTTAACCCGGAGATAATTTTTTTTGTAGAATTCATAAATAAAATCTAATTATAGATAATTTATAATTTTGGATTTATCATTATGGTCATTCCATAATTTTTTATATAAAAATTTTATATTCATTTTTATATGAACTCTTTTATATTAATCACTATGTTTCATTTTCATTTTAAATATTGGACATCATTTTTTCAAAACAATTTACAATTCAATATCTATTTTATAATAATTTTACATAATCTGCATTTTATAAAATTAACCATTATTTAATCTGTGACCATTGTAGTCATAAAAACACTTTTGATGTAGCCTAAATAATTTCTACTTAAGGCCCTATTATATTTTTAACAATTCTAAATAATTAATTCGAAAAAAAATCATAATTTAAATATAAGAATTTTAAATTTTAGGATTATTTCACAATATATAAGAGTTTATAAAATAATTCTTATGATTAATAAATAATCACATTAATTTGATGATCATTTTTTATTCCATATAATATTTTTACAAGGTTTTTAAAATATAAAAAATTGATATTTGAGAATAAAATGATTTAAAAAAATTTATTTCATTAATTATAAAAAATTTACAATTAATTAATATATATATATTTTATAATTAAAAAATATTTGAAAATATCTTTTTATAATTATTTAGAAAAATTAGAAACCATTAATGTCTAATTATAATTTTAAAATGATTTTTAAAATCCATTTTATTTACCCTTATATGGGAATCCATTCCTAAGAATGGGTATCCTACATTTACTTGTATACATATACTTTGTGTTATGGTAATTTTGTTCATGAACCCTTCTATAAGGGTGTATTTCCTTGAACCTTATGTAGAATATGATGTGTAAAGGTACAAAAGGTATGACATTTATATAAATTCTTCACATAAGTATAAGAAGAAATATACCCTTACGTAAATCATATATAACACTACATTACATTTACGCAAGCACTCTATACAAGGGTATATCTCCAATAACCATTACATAGACTGTGATGAAAGACCGGATAACCCTTATTCAATCTGTATTACATAAGAGAAACAATGTGTAATCTTTACAAATATCCTATCTAAGAAATGGTAAGATAAAAATACTTATATTTTTAAGGGTAATCTATATAGAAACATACAAAGATTAATCTACCTAATGGTATGGTATTATGAACCTTATGTTATCCCCTTCATATAAATGTAACACTATGTTTCCCACGTGTATTTTATCAATATAAGTTTAATTATATGGTTACCTTTTCACATCTTATATATATATAATGTTATCATTTTTATTACCTTTAAATAGGTCGTCTATTTAAGGTTAATCTATTTTTTTAATCAAAATAGATTATTTAAAATATGAAAATGATGCTTTTTTGAAATTTCATTTTAATTTCATGAATGATTTCATAATTCTGACCCATGAATCCTACACATACAATTGAAGGATTTTGTTATATTCTGATAACATTTATCTGATCTAGAGAAAGCTATTTAAACCCTTGTATGAGGAACTAAAAGAAAGATCATTTTAAAATATATATAAAACATAAATGAAGACTTATTTTAAAACGTGTGTTCCATACTCTATAGAATCTCATGTGTCATGTTGAACTCCATCACATGAGTTTGAGAGAGATCACTATGTGTAAAAATCAGTGCACCTCTATAGTGATCTGTGGGATGCACATAATCATCCAACATTTATCTGTGATCCATCTTATATCCATAGTATCCTTGTACTTCAATATGATAAGAAAGAAGATAAATAGGGATACATATCTTGCAGAATTTTTTTATAACCATGATCTAGTCACACACACCATACAACCATTATATAGATATATAATATATAATCTTAACGGATTCTCCAGGGGATTTCTTGTTTATTCATGAGTTAAAACACATGTACAAATTTGATAGAATATTTATGCATCATATTAATTTAAACCCATTTTAATTTAAATATTTATTTAATTAAATAATGACTTACGTGGTTGAATAGGTCTGGGTATCAAGTACACTCAAAATAATATAACCTAATTCATGGAAATCATTATATTTATGATGGTAAAAATATATCCCATATATAACATTTATTAATCTGTATATGGGAAATATAACAATGAAATAAGTTTTGAAATTGATTTATTATAGTCATTACCAACATTGTTACATCAATCCCACCTTTAGAAAACTGTGTCTTCACAATTTATTTCATTTCTTAAATACGTGGGGAAATTTTTTCCTTCATTTAATTTTTTTATTCCCATGATTCTTATATAATTATATGAATTTCCATAAAAACATAACCTAGTGGATCTCTTTATTCCCTAAAATATTATTTATTTAGTTAAAAATCAGATCTATTTTTCCTTATACAATGATTCTCTTATAACTATACAATTTTAGGGATGGAAACTTGAGAAGTACCGAATAAATATTTATTAAAAATGAAAATTGAAACACATCACATATCAAGGATAATCTCAAAGTCAAGGACACTCGGTAGGCAACTGATCCAACATTCCCAGGGATTATATATGGTATAATAAGACAAATACACTAAATTACCTTTCTTGAAAAACGAATAAAAATTTTCCATTATGATACTTTAACAATAACATGATATTCTTCCTCAAATGGAATACCATTCTTCTGGTTGTACTCATAACATTTGTACATACTTTGAGTCATACTAATATATTGTTGTTCCACCTTTAATTTCTCATCCCCCACTTCTACATATTATGGCTTCAATAAATTTCATTCACATACTTCATTTTATAAATTTTTATTCTGAAACTAGTTCTCATATAATTCCTCATATAGTACCATATATATATAGGAGTGAATTTTTTTGAAAAAATGATTAAACTAATGAAATATGGTGATCGAAAATTCCTTTATAATTTAGTGAAAAATCTCAGAGAGTGTCTTCTAACTACTAAATCATCCACTCTTAATGTCTTGCAGATTGTGGACTAAAATCTGAAATAAAATTTAATTCAAATCTAAATGAATTTTGATAGACATTCCAATAATTAAAATATCCCTTATATCAATGTAAGATACTATGTAGTGAGGAACCCTATATAATTAGACTATCTACTAGATATATAATTTATAAATCTAATAAAAATACATAGTATCTCAAATTATATGGAAATCTCTATATTTACGTAATCGATCTATAATATCTCAAATATATTTATTATCTTAATATTTAATTGGAAATTTAACCCTGAAATCCAGAAATATAATCGTTCCTTTCCATTTCATCACTAGAAATGGATTATGAATCCTCTACAGTCGTTGTCATTTTTCTTTAGACAATTGAAAATTCAAAAATATCATGGTAAATTCTGAAATATCTCTTTTAATTCTATCATAATGGAATTGTTCTTAAAGTTATATATAAATTTTTGTGCTTCCAGGATGAACATAAAATAGGGAACTATGATACTCACTCAATAATTTTAACTTCAACAAAGATTCACAAGGAACATGTGACCACTCTATAAATTATATAACACCAAATTTATCAACATTAAACTCAGTGAATAAGTCCTTCATGAATGATCCTATTATTTATTTCAAGAATAGATCATACATATGAGATTTATCAATTCTCTAAAAAAGGATGAAAACATGAAAACCTATATAACAAATGATGTTCATATATGTAGAATTTCTAGAAAATAATTATTCAAATGATTTATTCAAGGATCGTGGTCTAACTATAGCTTATTCAATAAGGAATTATCTTGGTAACTTATAGAAAAAGATAATATGTTTTATTTTTATCTATGCTTATGAATCATGTAGTTATTATACATAATTTGATCCAACAAACACTTTTGTCTCATGTTTAACAATTTTTTATTAAATATATAGGTCAAACGTTTCTGGTCATTATATATTTCAAACAATACATCATATAAATTATGCCACAAAATTTTTAATCAAATGAAAACACTAGTCTGTTTATGATCATGTGAAGCATAATTGATCACATGAGGATTAAATTAAAATGAATCATTAGAAATTACATATTAATTAGGTATTATAACACACACAAAATCACTTCAAACCACCATTATAGTAAATAACAGTGTCATTATTTCATGATGGCAGGGCCAAAATGATAGAATGTACTAACAATATTTTCAATTCCTAAAATCAATCGCCACATTCTTCCATCCGTATGATTTTAACTCATTTTTGAGTTAACCTACTAGCATATATAAACTATCTATTTTTTAACAAAACATTAATTATAACTTGGTAATACATGAGAACATAAAATGTATAAGATATTTTTAGGTCACCACCACTCTTCTACCACATTCGTTTTAGCTATATAAATAATTAGTCCTTATTTATTTACAATATTTCCATGGAAAGAGGTATGTCGTAACCAGACTTCACATTTAATAAATTTTCCATATAAATTATTTTCTATCATGGTTTACAAAAAACAATTAAATAGTTATCATGATCATTATAACTTTTAAAATATATCAGGATGTTATCAATAAACAATAGCCCACTTTTTTCTAGGATGTTATGGAAAATTATATCCATATTGCCTATAATATATTTGGACCCTTTTGAATACTAAAGGAATAACTAAAAGAGCATAATTATCATACCTAATCTATAATTATTTATTTATAATTTCTGTATCCTTTCTCTAGATCTCATAGTTAATGGGCCTGAGAACAACCTTCAGAAAATACCAAAATCTATAATGTTGATCAAATTTTTAATTTATATGGGAACATATATTATTATTATTATTACTATTTATGTTATGAAATTTTCTATAAAAAATATAAATCCTCCTAGAACTAACTTCATTTTATTCAACATAATAGGATCACCCCATAGTGAATTTATAGGAAGAATGATTATTTCATCAAGAAACACTTCTAAGCGGTTTTAAAATTCTATAATTTTACATGTTCTATTAAATTAAAAGGATTTAAAATTTTCTTCACATAAGAAAATTTTTCAAAACATAATTCAATATCTTAGTTAGGTATAATACCTAATAATTCTTTTATGAAACACATCAATATATTCTTTTACTATTGGAACTTTACAAATTCTAATGGTCTCAATTTTCTCAACAATATGTGTAATATTACATTAATTTAGATATCTAATTAATTTACCAAATTTTTGATATATTATAAAAGGTATAAACTCGTTATTATATAATAATTGAATCACATTCTGAGAAATTTTTTTTATCTCTATAATATCAATTATCAAGGTAAATAAAAATCCAACACATACCTAGAATAACATCAATGTCTTCAAGGGGAAAGAGAATTAAATTTCTATGTCTATCCATTATACATATTATAATTTCTTATTATAATAATTTATTTTGTAAAATATACATCCCTATGTTTTTTTAACCAAAATTTATGACATCATTTATTATGTTTAAATTTTATATTTTCTAGTAAATTTATCTAAACTCAAAAAATAAATCACCCTTGAATAAAATAATACCTTATCATAATACGAATAAAAATTAATGTTACATGAAATTATATTTCTATAAGATTTGATATCTTCCCAAGATTTCACAACTTATTTAGCCAAAGTTTTTTTAATGATATTAGAGACATCCATAAATTATTCTATTCATTGGATAAGAACTCTCATAATGACTATCTCATTACAATTAAAACCAATTCATTTTGTACTTACATTATTTTAATAATCATTTTCATTAGATTCACAATCCACATGTCCAAAGATATGACTTTATAGACTCTTAAAAATATATACTAAATTCACCAGGTCAATATATACCCCATTAATCCCAGGATGGACACATTATTTTTTTACATTTGGATTTGTATGATTGATGTTTCCTCAGTACCAACCATATGCACCATTTTTTATGCTTATTACCATAGTGTAAATTATCATCATACAACTCTATTTCAACCTTATTTGAATATGGAACATGTTTCTAAAAACTATTAAATTTATGAGAATCAAATTTCTGTTTATTTCCAAACATTAATCCATATTAAAATTGACTAATTTTACTATAAATATACATAATACAATTTTTTGTGTACCTTTCCGATCAAATGAATTTTTTTTACAAGTGGATACTAAATAATCCACATTATGCCTCAATTATAATATTTTTTCCATTTAAGTTGAATAGATAAAGGAATATACTTCCCAAGTAAAATATTATTAAATTCATCCAATCAAAATGAATTGATATATTCAATTTATCCAATATTATTAACCACTGACCACCACAAATTAGATTCACCTTCAAAATAATAAATAAAAAGAGTTACTTATTGATTTTTGGAATTACCCATGACATTAACTATCCTCTACAATTATTCAATCAATTATTTAGATAACACAAGTTCAGATGATTCACATAATGTTAGATGGAGATGTGCCCTGAAATTATAAATTATAGTCATGTTCCTCTATGGTTAACGTGGTTACTCTCTCAAAATTATACAACCAACAATTATAACCAATAACTACTAATACATCATTGAAAAAAATATCTCTATTTTATTTTCAACAATTATAGGTTATTGATTTGGATTGATATTATAATCATTGTCCCTTATCACTTTATCTTCCTTATTTCCTCTAAAGAATTTTGTTTGAATAGACATAGTTTACATGAAGAAAAATTGTAATATTAATATACTATATCATGATAACATTAAATTCTAATTTCAAACTGGTATATAATTACAATATCATATCCTCTAATTTTGCACATCCCAACTCTAATATCAGTAATAAGGACCTAATCCTTATTGATCCCATTATTCTCTTTTTTAAAATAATTATTTTTATTTCATTTCTAATTATTTTTCATGTTTAGAATTGTATATTATTATTTTATAAATCTTATATAACAAACCCTTACATTACAAGGTGGAAACTTCTACTCGTTATACATTTTTCCACTACATTATATTTTCAAAATGAAACACATTTTGTTTTTAGGATAAATCTTTTCAATTTTTAACTTGACATCATTATTGTTCCAACTCATTATTATACCATGGGAAATAATTTATAAATTCTAATATGACAAAAAAAATCACAGTAAGGGAAATATAAAAAGGATGAAATAAATTTATAAGTGAATTTCAAAATCAAAAGATCATAGTATGATATTTCCTTTATTATAATATACTTTGATCTTAAATAATCAATTAAATAAAAATGAAATCATTTTTATATCCAAAATTTCATCAAAATACACTTTATAAGAAAAAAATAACTGTAAAATAATTATCTTTGGAATTTCTGATAAAGAATGTGAACACATGATATCATTTAATTAAAATACATATCATTTCACCCAAAAGGTTATAATTATACCTTTATAGAAACGATCATCATCACATATTATGAAATAAAAATATTTCGTTGAATACTCTTTTTAAAGCATATAAAGGTTATATATATTTCATTAAAGATTATCTTTATAAAACACATTTAATAACCCTTACTAAAGGAATAACCTAATTTGTTAATTCCAATATAATTATCCAGAGAACATAATCATTACCCAATGAATTAATAAGTTATATTATCATGAAAAATTATCCTAAAAAAATTCATTGATAATAACATGAATCAATAACATTGATTATCTATTTTTTATTATCAATATCATTAAAAATCCTTTTAAACGAATTTAAAAACAATTTAATGATAATAATATATCGCATTACATTAAAAAAATTGAAAAATAAAATACAAAGGGTAAAGGGATGTTGAGTTTTTAATTGAATAAAATAAGTAATATTATAAAATAATATATACATAAATGTATAATTATTTTTCAATAAAAATTTATTATTGTTGTATATGGTAAATATATATTTCTTTTTTCTTTTTAGTAAAGAAAGTCAACACATTAAATATAAAATAAAAATAATAATAATTTGGATTTTTTTTGAAAGAATATAAAAAAGTGAGTTAAAATAGATTTTTTTATTTTTTTATTAAATAATTTACACATCAATTAATAAATATATGCAAGATTGAAAAATATTTCAAATAAATAAATAAAACATTTAAAAAATATTTAAATTGAAGTGATCCTTACCATGATTATGAAATCTCATGTGAGTTCTTTATCTTCCCAAATAATACATTTTATTAGTTATTTACAAAATTAATAAAATATATTATTTTTATTATTCCTTTTATGTTAGTTATATAATTTTTTTACATCGTTATATAATTTATTAAGTTTATTTTCATTGTTTTGAAGACAATTGGTTCAAAATCCCAAAATAACCTCAGTAAGTTAAATTTGGTCAAATGGATCAGGATTATATCATTTAAAAAATATTAATAATTTAATAAACATTATTTATAAATATTATTTATATTTTTTTAAAAAATAATATAAGGTGGTTGTGAAAAAAGAATAAAATTTCAATCATAGAGACGGTTGGTCATATGTACGTATGAGTATTGTTACCATTTTTTGATGAACATTTGGAAAAAAACATGTAAGAGTAATTTTGAATATAAAAAATTATTATAAATTTTAATCCACTTATTTATACATTTCATGTGAGGAGGTCAGGAAAAATAAAATACATTGGCTCTAGATATAGTAGTCTGCATATACAGATGAGCAATGCTTTTATTTTTTGTTGGATATTAAATAATGAAGTAGGAAATTTAATTTGCATCAATGAATTAAATTTATATAATATTTATTATTTTATATTATTTTGATCCATAAATGTGATGATCCATAGGATTTGGTGATGAAAAATGGAATATATCATCTCATGTGGTGGTCTTCTGCACTTTTTTATGAGTAATGTTTTAATATTTCTTTAGATCATTAAAAAGATGAAAAGGTTTATAAAATAAATATAGATAAATTTATGTTTATGTTATATAATTTTGTGATTTTATTAAAATGTTATAGATTGGTTTTATGTCTAAAATAAAAGGAAAAAAATAAGCAAATACCCATTTAATACTATACCACCTCTGTGGAAAACCATAAAATGTTTATACTTAAGGGAATACCAAGATGGTACTCTGATCATACCATTAACTTTAAGATCAAGGGTGGTATATTTGGAAGGTTTTTAATAAGATATTGGATGATCTATGAGGCCCTTGACATGTGTAAAATAGTCGATATGGGTGTTATTTTAAAAGTCTAGGATGGGAAATACTTGGAAATTTTCAAATGATTAAAATATATTAATGTATTATACCATCTAAATGTCTCCAAAATGACTCATGTTCAAATAAGGGAGAAAAATATTGTATAAATATGTCTATTTAATATTATTTACACAAAAATATACACAGTTTAACCATTTTATTTTCGTTTTAACCCATTATTAATCTTATCATGGTAACAATGTTTTTTACAAAAGAAACAATTCATAATGACCATAATTGAAAGCCTCCTTATTACCCAATTTGTAAAATTCAATTCCAATTATTTATTACATTTTATAAAATGAATTTTATATAATTGGTGGAAATTCAATTTAAAATCAACCTACCAAATGTGACAAAAAATGATTTTTTATAAAAATTCCTTTTAATTATAATAATATTTTTATAAAAAAATTATACTATAAATTTCATTAAAATATAAATTAGTGGATTATTATAAATTATAAAGAAATAATTTAATTTTAAAACCAAAAAAATAATATGTGCCTTTTTAAATACCTGAAATAACAAGTATGTTTTATTAAGAATCAACATGTTGTTTTATCACCGAAAACACAACTTTTTTATAAAATTCCACCAAAAAATAAATATTAGCTAAATTTGACATGTTGATATAAAAAATCATATCATTTTTTAAACTCAAAATCCTAAAATAATGAAATAAATATTTCAAATCTAATCATATATTACATGTAAACAAAGTTTCTAAGAATAAAACTATTTTCATTATTATTGAAAAATTACATAATTTTCTTAAATTGAATGTAACACTATAAAATTTAAATTGTGAATATAAATATTGTGTGAAATTGATTTAGTATTAACATTTACATTATCTTTACAAATATTCTAGTAATTAATGTATCCCATAACCTATAGTTTGATATTTTTGCAACATATATTCACCCGTGGGGTTGTCTGAATCCACAATACATCCTTTGTTTTATCAATAATGAGGATGGAGTTTTCATTATAATACATGTTAAGTTCCAACGTTATTCACTCATAGGTGAGTGTGTGCATTAGATCCACATGTATTACCCAAATAATGAAAAATAAATTATGTTGTGTAATTTTGAGAGAGTTATTGTCATGTATAATCCCAAATAAATAACTTCAATTGTCTTTAAAATTTCAATTAGCCCAATGTACCCAGGACATAACTTCCCCTTTTTAACCAATCTTATAACAACATCCCATGGAGACACCATTAATTGTACAATAATCCCACTTAAAATTCAAAGTCTCCACTTTGATTGTCATCTTAGGACTTTTGTTTTCATAGAAATTTTTTTTAAATGATAATTATATGTCCCTAATTACATAGTATTACCCAAAACAGTTTTCATCCTACCAGCTTCTTCTCACTAACTTCACCCAAAAAGTAGTTTTATAATATCACATCCCAAAAAATGCTTCAAATGGTACCATATATATTCTCTAATGGTAGTTACTACTATATGAAAATTTATAGAAGGGTAGATGTAGAACCCATATACCTTGAAACTCAATATATCATGGCCAAACCATGTATTATATTGGTTTAATTTTCATGTCAGACTAACCATGAGTATTAGGATAATTTTATATTCGCAAAATTATTTAAATATATTACTGCCTCATGAAAATTACTATAAAATATCAATGTGAATAAAGGGTCTTGGTAACATAAAATATATATATATGATCATAATTAAGTCTCAGAAATTTATTAATATAGATCAAAAAATGGTTGTTATGGGGTACATCCTCCCTTTCAACTTTGAACTGTGCAAACTAGTAAAAGATGAAATTATAGAACTATAAAGTATCATTATTCCTATGAGTACTTATAATTACAATTCTAAAGTAAATTATAACATTATCCCAAATCCATATTAGTATATTCATAGGATTTATAAATCCCTTTGGATGTTCTCATTCAACCATTACTTTCTAGAACCCCAATCATATGGACACATAGTCTGCAATTTCATATATCATACCATCCCACAAAACGTTTTCTATTAAATCATCCAACAACATTATTATACCAGGGTTTATAATGAATGTTGACATATATGATTCATCTAGAAGATATATCATCCTCTCTAGTATGGATGTACCACATAACCTCTTCCATGATATCACATTACTTTGGACATAAAACTCATTTGTATTCATTACATAGGGTTCCAAATTCTCCCTTGAAATATTCAATTTTTTGTTCTGTTGAATTTTGGAGAATTCAATTAAATAATTCACAATCTATTTATATTTGAATAATTTGAAGAGGAATATTTCATTACCTTGCACTCAAGAGCCTAATTCCCTTTCTCTTTATACATGAAGAAGCATCATAGTCCCTACATTCATGTTCCATGGTGTTTCATTCCATAACTATTTCACATTTAATATTTTACCCTTCCTTTCATTATTTTTACCGTATTATTTTTTATAGAGTAATAATTTTATTTCTTCTCTTCTTACTTTTCATGAAGAATATAATACTTTTACCAAAATTTCCCACTCTTTATGTCAGTTGATGTTATATCTTTATACATTGAAAAAGATTTAGATATTACTTCCCTTTAAAAACATGGTTTTACACCATAAAATTTAGAACGAATCTTACTACATGTATTATATTCAAAATCCATAACATAATGACATAAAATTATAAATTTATCATTATATTCAGAAATAGTTTCCTCTTTAATTTGCATTAGAATATGGAATTTCATTTTCATATTATAAATTTTCTCATTAGGAAAGCATTTTCTAAATAATACCAACATAAAATCATTTTATCCCAAAACATTATATCTCTTAAAACACTTTAGTGATCTAGAGTAATGAACACCATTGATTAGTATATCCTTTTTGTTGATAAACTATGATGATATAATTTTCTCTTTCATAGCCTTCCATAAAAGGAAATAACTTCCCTATATACATGGCCCAATTTATAATTATTAATGGATTATTAATCTCACTAAATGATAGAGGTTATTGTTACATGATGTAGTAAAATATTTTTTGACCATAATATGAATCAGTTGGTTTCTCCATACTGCCATGGTCATTGATCATGACCTGATTCAATATACCTAGTATTTTTATAATACACTATTTTCTGGAACCATCCTCATTAACACTATTTACCTTTTCGTGAGTGAAATCACCACCATTTAAATGGGTTTTTATACCATTTCCATTCCTTCAACTATGTATTATTTTAAAACAATGGAATATACAAGATTAGATCATGAAATCATCAATATTTAATCATAAAAAAATTATTCCTATATAAATAAATAATAATATATAATCTTTTTATTAAATATCTTCTATATTATCAAAATATTATAACTATTTTCTATAATTTACTTCTATATCTAGTTTCCATTTTTAACAAACTTTATATGATACCAACTATAAATAACATTAAATTAGTACCCCAAATAAGGTGTTTATTATATTACATATTCATAAGATACAACATATTTCATTCATTTGGTTTAAATAGTTTGATAGTACTGTGATAGTATATATATATGTATATGATTCTGGAATTACATTTGGAAAAATGAAATATAACTTTAAATTTGATGAGAATATTTTTATTTCTTCAAGTATATTTTTTTAATCATTAAAATTTCACATATATGTTCCATGGGGATAAAAAATAAATTAAAGAGTTAATCATATATACTAAGTAAGGTAAATATTACAATTCAAAAATGATATAATTAATAAGGCATGAATAATGTGGAAGAGATAAATTATAATCAAATACGTCATATGAAAAATATAATTAATGATAAATATATTCATGTATGAAATAGTAATAAGAAATCTTACATGGGTAAAAATAAATGGTTTCATAATAATATAATGTATAATTAAATACATCATAACCTTACCATCAAGACAATTTTCCAAGACATTGTACATAAATAGTTATGGAATATGTAAATACCCAATTTAGTTTGTCTCATGAGACCTAATGGTGAATAGTGGGGTTCTCAAAATAACCCACATCTTTCTTTGTTCAATTCATTCTTAATATGAATAATTGAATAATTAATACAATACATATTGAACAAACCATATTAATAAACAATCATATACCAAAATAATCAAACATAATGTCAATATTTTCCCAAGTCAATAAATCAAACCACATGATAATATTACATCTCGAGAAATAACCTGTATAGTATTATTAGACTATACCCAAGTTGAAAAAATTAATTCCTTAAAGTATCATTACAATTATGAAAACACCTATATAAATAAATTATAATGTATCTTTGGAAAACAGTATATATAACCTTTTATTTCAAAAATAATTTAATATTTATAAATTATAAAATAATGGAAATCCAATTTTATTTTAAAATGGAATTAATATTATAGATTAAGTGTAATGATTAATAATATATCTTAATATGGGATGATATGGTCATGTGGTAAACATAAAAAAATATTTTTTCCCACTTTTGAAAAAAAAATTCATAAATGATTTGTTTTGCAAATGTCAAAAATATTCCTTTGAAAACACATTATAATGTGAATGGTAAAAAATAGAAATTAGGAAATAATTTATGATTAGAAATGAATAACCATAAATAAAAATAAATAATATTTATATAGAAGTAAAATACTCTTTACCAAAAGAATAAATATGGTCATATTTTCTTGTAAACATTATTTTTGAGGATTTAACTACAAAAAATATGTAAAATGGAATAAAAACCAAAAAACTATAGAAAAATCCATGGGTTATAAAATATATGGGGTTTTGGAGATAAATAACATACAATTTTCTTGAAATGGAATCTGAAACAGAAACAACCATGATAAAAAGTGATATTTCCCCACAAACCCTTACTAGAGGTTCCCTCAAGGTAAGATACATTACATGATCCTTTATAATAATTATTTATATAAAAATTAATTTATATGAGATTAATATTTATATTAATATGAATGGATATCAATTATTAAATACTTCTTATTACCTATTTAATCAAAAATATTTTTTAAAATCAGTTTTTTAGGTGTAACCTGTTTTTTGTTTTGTACATATTTTGATTTGGTGTCTTTAGTACAGGCATCATGGAAATGGTTTCATCAGTCATATAATTATTATAATGTAATATATAAAATATTTATTTTTAAAATAATCTTTTATAACCGTCCTTGTTTTTTTGAAAAATATATTATATCCCAATGTATTGGTGGTAGTCCATAGGTACACGTTATTGATGTTTTCTATTTTCCAACAGATGAAAAGTAAAGAAATTAGATAATATATTATCGTCATATAATTTAAATTATGTTATTAATATATTATATATATTCATTGAATACACCTTTATATCCACATTTTTTTGGATGTGTTGAAATATAAATATACCACTACATGGAGATAATTGTCTATACGTACGCATGAGCGATATTTCTGTTTTCTATTAGATGTAAGGGATGTACAAAATATCATTTCCATCATAATAATAAAATTTATGGATAGTAAAAAAACTGATTTCATTATGTTAGGATAATTATAGTGTATTTTATGAATGTAGATGAATAAAAAAAGTTGAATGAAATCTGTTAAGACTTATACATCCTCCTTGGATAATTGTCATTGTCTTACACATTAAGCCCTCTAGGATCAATCTTTTGGGGATACTAGGAAATATATGACATGGTGAAAATATTTGGGATGGTATTG
Organism: Viscum album; assembly: GCA_963277665.1. NCBI lineage: Eukaryota > Viridiplantae > Streptophyta > Magnoliopsida > Santalales > Viscaceae > Viscum > Viscum album. The sequence continues at coordinate 742,399,504 of OY728137.1, forward strand.
GAGTATTTATTTTCATATATAAGGTGTTATTATCATGTGGATGAATGAGAATAAGAGGATCCCTTTTATAAGTCAGATGAGTGGCACTATTGTAAATTTTAAGAACTTTTAAAAATAAAAAATTCCTTTCTCATAGAAAGTGGATCTAATTTAGACCAATTTTAAATATGGGATAATCTCATGTGAAAAAACATTCAAAAATCAAATTTAGACAATTTTTAATGATACTATAATCCTTATCATTAGGTTTCACCCCCCCCCCCCCTCCACCACCAATACACAACCAAACAATTTAAACCTCATCGTGGTTATACTTTTTTCACATGGTAACAAGTTATTTTGACAAAAAAATATGTTACAATAATTAAAAAATAGTTATTATTATGATCGAAAATATAGGATCCATTTTATATGACTCAATTTATAGAGTTATTAAAATTATTTTTAATATAAGTATAATATGCCACAAAAAGGTATTTATGAAAAATTATTTTTATGTATAAAAATCAATATTACACAAAAATCATTTATCTAATTGATTATTATGCAACATATTGGATTATTATTAAATAAATTAAACTTATATTATATTTAATCTAATAGAATATTAAATCTAAAATTCTATTTACTTATTATATAGAAATATGAAAAATAAATCTATTATTAGAATAAAACAACAGTTCGTTTTTAATATTCTAAACAAAGGTTTCAATATCCATCATATTATTTTTAACTATATTATATTATTTATTAATTTTTTATTTTTTATATAATTTTTTTCTATAAACATTAATTACATTATTATATCATAATTATATCATAAAAATGATTATATTTATAAATGTTTTATTTTTCACTATTCAAATCAAAATCAATTATTTCATAAAAATGAAAAAAATACCTAAAAATCATCATTTTACTAAGTAAAAAATTCTAAAATTTGGAAATATTAATTTTAAATATTTCTATGAACATTTTCTACTAAAACAATTAAATCATAAATTGTGTACTGATAAATATATAGGTTGTGTAGTGATTATATAAAGGAATCATCAATTAAATATTACATAATCATGAATTTTTATAATACAATTGACATTCTCACATTTCATGGACATTTACAGTTTGTATTTTATGATAATTGGGTTACAACTCTTACAAATCCTATCCATATTTAATAAATTGAATAATTACACTATGTATCTATTTTTCAACCTAATATAAAACATTTAAAAAGAAATAGTTTTTGTTTTTAGGAAATGTATTCTTGAATTTCAACATGACTTCATCATTATTCCAAATTATCCTTAAAACCTATAAAAACATTTGGAAATGTGGGATGAGAGAACAATGGTTGGTAATGTATAAGAAAATAAATTCCTTAGTCTAGTAGAAAACATGAAACCCAATTAAAGATATATATTTTCACTTTATTTTTTGAGCATGTGAAATAAATCATATATATAAATAAAAGACACTTTCTTCTCAAATATTACCTTTGAAACCCGTATAATGAAAAAATAATTACGAATATTAATGAATTATATTAATAACACATGGTTACTTATGTATTAAATAAATATTTTTCAGTAAAATCCATTATAGATACAACCCTGGTTTACTCCCTCATTCATTCTTTTAAGGAAAAGTAACATTAAAAAAATCATTTTAGTATAATTTTAGGATCACATACCATATAATCAACATGAGGATCACAGATCCTATATATTAGATTAGATTCACATTTCATCATAAATAATGCTCAAGCACTATATAATAAAAAAACAATACTTCACATTTTTTATCATAAATACCTAGAATAACTAATATCAACACACAATATAATAACATTCCATTTTTTCATAAAAAAAGAGAAATATCGATTTCTTTTCAAAATAATGAAAATAATAAAATTACAAAAATTATTATGGGTATTATTTTATTTGAAAATAAAAAATAGAAACTTTTAATGGATGATACACAAAATGACTAGTTATGTTAGTGATAAATTTTATTCTTACTGAAAAAGATAAAATAATGATTCCTTTATCACATTTGGTAAAATTACATTAATAAGAAATTGATAAGAAGATTCCTTTCTAAACCTTATAAATAAAGTACAAGGTAGTGTAAAATAACCCTTTATAGTCTTTTAAGTTTAAATACTAACATCATGAATCATTTTAATGAAAATATATATGTATGGAAAACAGAATACAAACATTAAAACATTTAAAATAAGGATTTGAAGAAAACTCCCTTACCCTAAATACTATATAGAATCATAAGTTGTATAACTAATAATTAATATTATTATTTAATTTATGTATTTAATTCATAACCTCTTTATTTTTTATACCACTATTAGTATCAAACCATAAAAAAATCGACCATGTTTTATTTAGTTCGTTAATAAATTATGTTTATATTATAGGTTTGGTTAATAATTTCAGAATAACTTAAGTAGGATGACCATAGTCAATGTTGTCACTATTTCATAATCTAAAAAAATCATATTCATGTCATGATTATCACATTCATGCATTAAATATAATTTTTAGATTCATCAATTAGTGTCATATGTGAAAATTGAGTCACATAAATTCGTGGAAGTGGTATCCCAAATGTATTCACGAATGATGTTATAATTTTTCTATAGAAGAAAACATAAGAAAATTGATTACATATAATATATTTTTTATTTTTATTTATGTTAGAAATATCATATCTACTAGTTACATCAATCATCGTAACCATCCTTCTGTGGTCGTAATTAAAAAAATAAACACAACACATCATGGAGGGGGTAATCCACATGTAGGATTGAGTTATAATTTTATTTCTTGTACAAAAAAAATAGATGAAAAAGGGTTGTACCATAATATTATCTCCATGTTATCCCTTTTCTTGATTATCATGATATCAAAGATCCTTACTCTTTTGAAGCCGTGAAAGGTACTATAAAAGGAAAAGAGTTAGCTAAATGTAAAATGGTTTATATTCAATATAAAATACTATTATCCATTCTAAATGTGGAAATTTAATTAATTTTATAAAAATTAATAAAATATTACTTCAAATTAGATACCTTAAAAGTAATTTTAGTGACTAATAAAAAATTTATTTTTAAAAATACTCAGATAGTAATGTAATTTGAATCTAAATTCTTTAAAATGAAAATTATATTATATTTAAATAAAAAAATATTCTGATAAAATAATTAAATAAGATTAAATTAAATTTATTATTTTCCAAATAATTTAAATTATTTTCAACTTACGTGAACAAGCATTATGTCGGTGTTCTGTAAGAATTTAATTAAATTATAACATCACTAAAATTTAAAAAAATACCATAAAATTTTAAATTATATTGTAAAAAATAGAATACTTGCCTTCTTCTAGGTCATATTTTATTATTGATAATAAAATCAAGAGAGTGACATTTTTTATCCATTACTAAAAATAGTATAATTTATTTATCAATTCAATGTACAATAAATTACCAAAATATAGAATTTCAAATGGTTATTATCAATAAAACATCTGTATTAAAATAAATATAGTTTTTAGGTATCTTTTAATGTATTATCCCATAGTTTTAATATATTTTCCCCATTTAACCATTACTAGAATGATTAAAATTCAATATAGTTATTATTTATAATATTTAAAAATTAAAGGATTATATTTACCAAATTTAACCCTTTGTATTTCAAGCATAGAATCCATTTTTAAAGATTTAATTTATAAAAGTAGCATAAATATTTTTAGGCAAATTTATAAAAAATATATATATACCTGTTGTGAATGTTTTACAAAAACACAATATTTATCATTTCTTTCTGAAATATATTTTTTATAAATAAAAAAAATAACTCTATTATAATTTTGATATGTTTATTTGAAAAATTATAATATTTTTTCAAATATAATTCATAAATATTTTATAATCATATTATAATGTAGACACACCCAACACATGAAAACCATTTCTTGAAAAAATAATTGAAACATAAAATAAATTTAGAGAAAATAAACTACATATTTAGTTTAAATTAATTAATAAATTTACATTATATAAAACACATACACATATTTTTAATATTTTTATTATTTGAATACATATCCCTAATTTATTAGATTTGTTATAATGATCTCATTGGAATATAAATTTATTATAGTATGTTAGATTTAACTTAATTTTTTTTGTTTCATGTCTAGCAATATATCAAGTATAATATTATTTTAATCTAATTTTTTTGGGTGTGAAATTATAACCCCATTAGTATTATTCATCATCAAAATTTTATCTTATTCCTTATAAACTAGTTTAAAAAAAATTCAAATAAATTCTATGGGAGGAAGATAAAACATGTGATTATTAAAATAAAAACATTTTTAATATTTAAAAATAAATATTTGAAACCCCGTACTATAAAAAAAGATAATAACACATACTTTTGAAAATTAGAGAAAGGAAATATTAAATAATACTATAATAACACATCAATGGTTTCCCAGATAAGGATAACATTGGTGGGAAGAAAAAATATGGTTACAAAGAAGAAAATAAACATCCATGGAATAATATAGAGTGATAGAGAACATTTTCATTATAATGTTAATGAGGACAAAACCATAAATCATTAGGGCATAAAGATGACCATAAATTCATCAAAAATGAATTTAATAAGATAATTTTTTTATTTTCAAATCCTTTAGATATAGGTTTAGAATTATTTTAATATCAATATGTAAGACATGAGAAAATATATTTCATTTTTGTTTTTTCATTCTAAAAGCACACTTTCATCTTTTGGTTGTTCCTTGAGAAATTTTTTCACTTATATATCATCCCTTACACCAATAAAATAATATTCAAAATTAATTATGTTTAATTTCTGAAGCCCTAAAATTAACTATTAACATTTAAACACATCCATTAAATAATAATGAGTTATTACTCTATTATTTAAATATTAATTAGATGAAATATGATTATTTTAATATAGAATAACATAAATCATTCCATCAATCCAACGATTATAATTATTTGATATTATATTCCTACAAGATAAAAATAATATTTTTCTATAAATTAATCAATACTACATATACCAAAATTGAAGATAACATAATCATATAACATCAAAAAATATTCTAATTTTATTCATAAATAATATAAATCACCAATAAATCATATATGATCCCAAAATAAAATATATCTATTATTGCTTAAATAGTCTCACATCTTATATAGTAATATTTCCTTTTCATTTAGCCTTATAATGTTCCCAATATATTATGGTTATCCAAAAATAACATGAATCATGTAGTAACCAAATAACATTTCAATACTGTGGTTATCTATAAGTTGAATCTTAATTCATAAAAGTTCAATAACCCTTTAATCTCGATTAACTATAATATTTTATCATCATAGATTATATTAACTCTAAATGTTATCAATCCCATTCATCATATACAAAAAAATATTAAATCATACTTCTTTAAATAACCATTTTTAAAAACACAAGTTAAACATAAGACTTACATATATATGAAAACTTATAAAAAATCAATTAATATCTCCCAAGTTACTCCCATAACATAAAAATCTAAAAGGGACTAATTCCCTTAAACTAATAATAATCATTAAAGTTATCATCCCTTAAATATATTTCCACAACATAAATAATCATCAAACCTTATATTTTGAAACATCAAATAACAGTTCTATATAGTTGAGTTCGTCAATTTCATCCCTTGTGGCCTACTTACATGAGATCAATTCTTGATTTTTACCCTTTTGGGGATTTTGGGGGTATTACATGAAGGATCATGTTTATCCCTCTTATGGTGTATATTATATGGCACCATTTATGGTGGAATTTTCTATTGTGCATTGGGTGTAATAATGTTCCCTCTCCCATTATTGGGGGTCTCATTTGACTGGGGACACCAGTGTAAAGATTCACAACTATAGTGGGGGTGAGGTTAGGGGCGATAGACCCTACCTTATGTAGGTTCCATTATCTGAAGATGGGGGTTGTGATACTCAATAATTATGTACATACATGTTTGGACAAAATATTGTCATGTGGGTGTTGGGATGTAGAGAGTAGGGGTGTGGAAGTCCTCGGGGATGGAAGCGGATGACGTCATGTCCAAAACAATGCTGAGAAAATAGACTTAGTCCCCAAAAATTCATCCCTCACTAGGACAGGTCTAGATCATGATTCATAGTAGCAAGAAACCCTCTTATAATGAATCCGTATAAGAAGACCAAGTGTGCATGGCATCTTCCACCTATTATAGTCACCATGAATATTTTTCACGAGGCAATGCTATCTATGTAGAAAATTCAATGATAAGTAGGTTGATATCAATGATGTAATTGTTGGGGTGTAGAAATTCTAGTTTTTTGAATTTTTTGGTCCTTTAGGGTCATATAGTTGGCCTTGTATTACTAGACCTTTGGTTTATGTAAGGGTAGCCCCTCAACCTATTTAAAAAATGGATTATCAAAAATAAATAACACAAATATAAAGGCATTGAAGCCATCTGAAGTAGACATGAACAATCATTCAATGTTCTTATAATACATTATATAATATTTTCCATTATATTTATTTTAACATTCTATCCTATAATCTAAAATATCAATCATTTAATGTGATTCTGCAATAAGAATATATTTTTATTTCCAACGTTGTCTATAAATAAAGAATAAATTTTAAATATATATCACCATTAATTCCAATATATATTTCAACAATAGATTATATAATGACACAGGATTTCAATACATAAATGTCACATCATTTTATATGATTATTCATAACATTATAGAAATACATACTATATTATTGTAATGGTTTAGTGTATTTAAATAATGAGAAAACAGTATTCTTATTTAATGAGAGTTATTCAACATATCTTGTTGGTATCTTCCCTTTTGTACTCTCTATAAACATTCCCCTTTTAAAACCATTGTACATAATTGAGGGGAAAAAACCAAAGAAACAATGATTTCAAATTCTCAATATGGGTAAATAAGGAGGATATCAATATATCATGAGTATAAAGGTATGAGAACTTCAATATAACATTTCAATACCATACCTTTCATATCATAGATCAAAATCCTGAATGATGACATAAATATTGGCAGTTCCTAAGACCTATTTCATAAGGGACTCAAATTCCATAATGTATAAAAACATGAAATTGGAAATATATATATATATATATATAATAAACTTAGTCATAGACAGTAATTTCCATAGTCATTATGACTCATTGCTTAGTATACCATAGTTGAATGGGATTACATTCCAAACCATCATAGTAGGTAATGTACACTCCCAAAAATATAATATTCGATAGAGTCCCTTAATAAATATGGTTCACTCCCCATTCCCATTATATTTATCTCATGAGATATCAATTTATACTCAGTTAATTGAAGGGTGGTATAGGTCCAAACCATCACATTATCCTTACAAATTCTTTCTATGAGATCATAAAACATTCTATATATTTGAACCCATTAAAAATGTCCTTCATAGAATATTTATCATATCAAAACCCCTAAAAAGAAATGGTATTCATAACACAATTATCATATAAGAAACCAAGAAAAAATGGTCTTCATAACACATTTATCAAATTAGATACCATGACAAAAAATGGCATTCATAAAGAATTCAACATTGCATAACATGTGGTAAGGAAATAGTTTTCATAAACATATAGTCATCATAAAAAGAAATCATTCAATGTATTAATTTCTATCCATTGATCATATACACAGAAATTTGTAATTAATTTCCATGTATTTTATCTTCGAAGGAATTTTTTTAAAAGTCACTTTAAACAGGTCTTAACGATAATATACATTGATAGAAAATCACTTTTTAAAAAAATATGTATTATTAATTTCGGAAAAATAATTCATTAAAACAAAAATTTGAAAATAATAAATGAATCATGAAAATTAATTTAAAATATTTCCTGATGAAAATTATCATTCCCACATAGAAAATATAATTTAAAAAAACATTTTCGAAATCATTTTATTCAAAAATAACTATTAAAATATATAAAGTAATATTAAAAATTCATTTAAGACATTTATTTATGAAAATAATCTATCCAAATTGAAAAAAAATAAAAATATTCAACTTTTCATAAAATCTTTTCTTTGAAGATATTTTTTTAAACTTATAAATGAATCCATAAAGTTCACATAAAAAATTTCATCAAGAAAGTATTCATTCCAATTTGAAAAAAAATTAATCATATATAATTTTTAAAATTTTCTACTTTGAAAATTAATTTGGAAACTTATATACTAAAATTTTAAACATTTATATGTCAATATGATTGGAAATTATCTTCATACTTAAAAATTATTACTTTTATAAATTCAGCAAAGTGAAACTGGGCTCCTTTTGAAAATGATAAGAATATTCCTTTCGAATTTTTTTATAAAAACTCAAAAAGGGTAATGTTTTTATTAATAAATCATTTTTATAATGTAAAAAACATTATCATAATTTTATAAATTATGGATTTTTAAGTGGAAGGGTTTTCAACTAGAGAGAGTAATAATGATGATTTTTCATAAAAACATTAATTTGTTCTAGTTAATAATTTATTAGAGTAACATGAATGTAAAAAATGAGTTATTATTAAATAACATGTGGATAATTAAATTAATGTGTTTCTTTAAAGATTCATTATAATATTTAATGTCTATATGTACAAACCTCAATCATCTGGATAAATGATGATATTGTTACACAAAATCCTTACCACATTGGTTACATTGAATTTTAATCCCCCTAAAATAATAACATTAAATTAAACATTAAATATTATAATTTAAAATAAATTATTCATATTACATATACATGATTATATATATACACCTCATAAATGAAGATATGTGCATAACACAACATATATCTCAAAGAAGGGAAATTGAGACAAAAATCCCTTACTGCTTTTGTAGCATTAGAACAAGAAACCCAATGAAAGAGTGATCTTACGAAGGATATGTAAATCCCAAAAAAATAATGAAACTGGTTATAAAATAAATTCATTGGATTTTTATATACCTCATAAAAAACAGGAGGTGAATAAGTAATGTTTCTAACTGAAGTGAAAAAAGTGAGAAGAAAATACCTAACCACATTGGTAGCATTCATCCATAAACCCTAGGAAATATATATACTCAAATGTAAATATAAATCATAATATTTTTTTATAATAATAAAAATCCTAAATCATGGATAGTATATACATCACATAATTTAAATAGGTGGTGTATATGGCATGTGTCTCACAGAAGAAAAAATTGTGACGGAAATCCATTACCATAAGTCATGAATTAATCGTACAAATTAGAACCTCATGTATAAAAAGTATAAGTTTAAAATAAATATATTACATAACCATAATTATATATATATAAAACAATATATTACTTATATATGATTATTTATTTCCAGTTTAATAATAATTCTAAGTAAAATTCACATTTTTTGAAAAAAAAAACTTTTTTCTTCATGTTTGTTTGGATTTTTTATTTTCAGTCTACTTAAATTGCACAATATTCCATAATATCTAGACATTGAACCGTGATAGAAATATTAAATATATTTATTATATTTATATACATATTAATCCATTAAAATATATATAGAAAATAAAATAAATCCTTCCAGGAGACTGTTGGTTTTAAGTACTCTTGTATGTTATTTCCATTTTATTAAAGTATTAAATGATAGAAATATTAACAATATATTGCCATTATAGAATAATTTTTATATAATAATTTTTTTAAACCTATCCTTTTTACCTTCATTGTAAATAGTACGTGAAGAAAAAATCAATGCACTTCATGAGGCTATATTTTGTTGTATAGATGAGCAACATTATCAAATTCCCAAAAAAAATAAATATAAGATGGTATATGTTATATTATAATTAAAAAATTATAAATATATCATAAATATCATATATAAATAATAAATTTTTAATTATATCTAGAAATGACTGTTTGTGATGGAAAATAAATAACATTGGTTCATGAGGCGGTAGTCAACCGTACAAATATGTAATAATTTTGTATCTCATTCGATTGAAGTGGGAAAAATGAGTTTTAAAATTTACATAATAACATATAATTATATTTTATATAATTTTTTTATACAATCATAATTTTATAAGTTTTTAATGACTTATAGGAATAATTTAACCAAGAACACACTATTTAGAACCATATCTCTTCTCTATAAAACCGCTTTAGGATTAACCTAATGCCTTTATAGATTAGAATTATGATATCACCAAGTCCTCTATGATTATTGGTAGTGATTTAATAAGTGTATTTAGTTAGATATTAAAAGAAATAATTGGTTTTTTATGAATGAAGAGAATAGGAGAGGGGTCTCCTTGTACAATTGAGGTGAGTGTTGCACTTGTATTTTTGGATAAAAAGTTGGACTCATGTTTGTCACATGACAGAAAGATCCAAACAGGGTCATTATCAACACTTCTAGGGTATTAGATATAAATTTGGAAATAAAATGGGTTATATATGTGTTTTCAGGTCATTTTATCTCACATATTTTTAGTTTAACTCTCCCAGGGAAAGTTAAGGTTTACAATCACCATAGTAATTATTTTTTACTTCTTTTACTAATCATTATTTTAAAAACATTATTATACGTTATTATAAAAAATAAATGATGATTATTCTAAATATAGAGTGAATATTTTCAAATACCATTTATAAAAGTGGATAATTTTAATTTAGTAATTATCTCATAGACATAATAAAAAAAGGTTTTTGAAAGACAAAATTTTGAAAAGATTAAGGAAATTATGGTGAAATTCTCGATGACATTGACTATAATGACCTAAATTGGATTAATGTATATAAATAATTTTATATTAATTTTAAAATCATCATAAAAATTATTTTTTATTTGATTTAGATGATAAAAAAATTCATAATAAAAACCAGTATTTTACCTATTCATCGAAAACTTTATCTGCTCAAAAAATTATAAAAAATCACATTCATATAATTTTTACACAGTTATTAAAATTTTATTTTTTTTTCAAATAATTTTTTTAATATTTTGAAATTTCTAATTTTTTATTTACTTCACAAAATGTGACCATGATTCCTTAAAAAATATAATTTGTAACCCTATAATTAGATTTTTTGTTTTCTCTTATATAGAAATCTCATACGATGAATGTTAAATATTGGATTGAATATATAATATTTATATATAATTAAAATAGTTTAGTAAAATTTATTTAAATCATTTATTACGGAAAAACATGTTTTGTTCATAAAAATATATTTTCATAAAATGACTTCATTCATTTCAAAATTATTTTATAATTATAAATTAATTAGTAAATAAATAATTCATGTTATATACATCTATTTTCATAATTTAATTATTTATATTCATACATTCCACTCCAATGTATAAGAGAAAATATTCATATTAAATAATAACATTTTAATAATATGTGGTGTTTTGATTAAACTTTGTGTTCTGTGCAACTCTAGATAAAGTTGATTTTGAAAATAACAAAAGAAATTGAAAAATTAAATTAATTTTAAAAACATATTTCACAAAATCTTGGGGTGTTACATTATACCACCCTAAAAATTAATTTCTATCATTGAAATTATATCACTCTGATAAAAAAATATGATGATACATATACCTCATTATACCGTTATATTCCTATTTAAATTCTTCAAGATGATTATTTCACCAAAAAAATAATTCGGTTAGCAATGCTGGTTCATAGTGATTTCTATTAATGATCCATAATCTACAAAATATATTCCCCATACAAAACAAACATATCTAGTTGTATGACCACTATGTTCAATACATGTGAAGAGTTAGGTATGTATTTCCCCATAATAGATTTAAACTTGAGAGAGCTTCAGTGAAGGCACCAATCTATATATTTTCATTCAAATATGATTATTAATTTTAAAGGTACCAATATACCAATGGATTATATTTCCTTTGTATCATAATTAAAATTTCATCATTTGGTTTTTCTTCGATCAAGTTCCACATCATATCATAATAAAAGAAATGAAGATTAATTTGTTATCCCAAAAATAAATAACGAAATACAAAATCCATCATAGAAAGATAATTCACTACTTTTATATCTATTTATAAACACACCAAAATGGTTAATATAAGGTATCTAATACGAATAAATCTTCATATAGTGATGTAATAAATTACTCTTTAAAGCCTCATAAAAAACACAACAAAAACAATATTATAAAAGGTTAATCTTATGAACCTATAAAAATTAAATGTTTATAAACAATATTACCAAATTTCACCGAATCAACTAAATATTCATCCCCCAAATATAAATAATTATTCTCTTTATTATTTGTAATGGAAATATTTTCAAGGACATCGATACTATCCTTTTCATATTATTCATATCAACCATTTTCATATTCCAACTAAATAACATTATCTCAACATTAGTAATATATTATTGTGTTATCATTATTTTAACATGTGTTTTCCATATAATATCATCATTCAATTAAATATATTTTCATGTTTTTCAAACAAATTATTTCAAAACCTTATGATGAAAAATTATTGAATTATATATATACATATCATGATTCATATAACATAATTCATGAATTACCATACACTAAAACAAAACCCATTCCACTTCATTCATTAACCATTAACTATGTTTCATTATTTTATTATATAATACAAATTTTGTACAAAAAGTAATATGAATCATTTATAAACTTTTTCTAACCTCAATTTAATCATGATTCTCACAATTAACATCCAAAATACTAGTAGAATAGACCATACCATTCATATATCATTCATGGAATCTTCATTATCCAATGTATAACCATTACACATACCATATTTCAAAATCCCTTCATGATCATTCCCCCAAGGACAATGATTTTCATAATTCAAACACTTTCCTCATTTAAGACACTCATATTTTAATAATACCTTATGGAAACCATTATTATCATCCATCAAGTTAACTGAAATTTTCATTTTCCCTCACCTATTACTTAATTTATGCCCTAATTTTACACACTCAAAAAATATTCTTGTTCCTATGAGACATTTACGTTGGTGATTTATCTCACATTATCACCATAAAAGAAACTGAATTTTCTTTCCTCAACAGTCACCACCACCTGAAAAATCAGCGAGCTCCATCATTATCTTATTTTTTGTGTCCAAGAGTTGGTTAAGGTAAAAAAAATTAATCATGTATCATGAAAATAGATTATAAATAATCATAATATCCTTCATAATAATCATCATCCCATTTATATTCTCACAAAAAATCTACCATATTATATGTTAACCGAGTTTCTACTAATTCAAAACATTAACTAATCACACAACACATAATTTGAGTAACACTAATCCAAGTGTTTAGTCATATAATCAAGAAAAATCACTTATAAGATGCCTAAATCATGACACATTATTTTTAATCTATGATGACATAGGGTTAAACTATTCCAACCATAGTCACTATTGAAATCCTCCATGATGGTCTATAAATAATGTTTGAATTTCTAAAGTATATCCTCTTGGAGTGGAAAACCAGGTGTGAACCATAAACTATTTCTGTTTACTAGGCGATGATCGACTCTAGTTCAATGTTGCAATTTCAGTGTTAATACACCTAAGAGACATTTTCTAGATCCACAACAAATTTTAGTAGACAATAAAAGATATAATAACATTGAATCCATTCGGCCTATCCATTACCAAAATTACCGGATATTTTCTTATAATTTGAATCATTATTATACATATCATTGTACATATCCTTAGGAAGATATATTGAAATATCCTAAGGGATATCACTAATGTTTTATCAAACAAGATTCTGAAGGAAAACTAATATTTACTTTTTATACACACTATAATGACCAAGTATTTTAATTTATAATTGTCATATTATTTTAAATTAATATTCATTACATTTGACAATTTTACACCTATTTACAATACTAGTTTTTTATATTTTGATACTAGGTGAACAATATTATTACTTATTAAAATATACGCAAAATATAAAACAAAGATCTTACCTTTTGTTTCTCTTCATGAACATACACTAAATAAATAATTTCCGTAAAACCTGGGGGAATAGAAACATAATAAAGGGTGAGCTTAAGTGATCAGTAAGGTTAAAGAAGGGAGTTATCAACATATCATGATTATAAAGGTATGATAACATTAGAATAAAATTTGAAAACCATTCCTTGTAAATCATTTATCTAAACATGGTTTTTCATATAAATCATGGGAGTTTATAAGACAAGAACCATAATGGAATCAAAGTACATAGGCTATGAAATCCTAACATTGAAATAAGACATAGATTTTTGACATGAAAATAAATATAAAAAATAATTGACATTGAAGTCAAGTATAATGGAAAAATATTTCTTACTGGAATGGGTTCACTACCTAAACCATCATATTAGTAAAGGATCACTCACAAGACTATCATATTAGACAGGGTCCATTACTGAACTAGTTTCACTCCCCGCTCTAGTTTTTTTGGCTCATAAGATAATAATGTTCACCCAATTCATTCGGTATAGCTCCCACCCATCAAATAATCCATTCATTTTAGCAACACAAGATCATAAAAATTTAACATATCAAAACCCATGAATTGAAATGGGCTTCATTACACATTTATCAAATTAGAACCCAAGAAATAATTGACTTAATAACCCAATTGTTATATCTAAACCCATGAAAAGAAATAGGGTAATGAATTATTCAACATAGAATAAACCATGGAAAATAAAAGGCTTTCATAAACCTATTATCATCATAATGAAAAACTGATTAGAGAAATTAGAAGAATGGTATCCTTTTTTATTTTAACAAAAAAGTATAATTAACATCAAAGTATTTTTTTTATGTAAAATGAAATTGACAAGACACTACGAATATATATTTTTGAAAAAAATATTTCTTGGACAATCAGTATTTAACACTAATAACGTTAAAAAAATTGAAAATAATGATTTAAACATATACCGAAAGACTTAAAAATTATAAATAAAACTTCTTAATGAAAATATACTTTAGACTTACAAAAGAATATTTTTAAAACATAAAAGATTTTCCAACTAATTTTCATTGAAAATAATCTTTCAAACTTATAATTATATATTTACAAATCATTTCAAATATTTCTTAAAAAAGTATCATTTCCAGTTTGAATGCAATTTTTTTAATATAAAAAATTATCAAAATTTTCTTTATTAAAATTAACCATTGATACTTATAAAGTAATTTTTCAAAATTATTTAAAACTTTTTTTTGAATAAAATACCCTTTAAACATTAAAAAGTAAAACATTTTTAAAATCCATTATTATGAAAATAAATTTAGAAAATTAAAATGAAATATATAAAACATTTATTTTTGATAATTGTGGGAAATGTTTTACACGTTAAAATAATGATTCCTTTCACATTTCTCATAAAACTTGATATGCCTTATATTGAAAAGGACATGGATATTAATATTTAAATATTATATAAAAAATTATAAAAGGGTTAAATTATCTTTTATAAATCCCCTTCAGAATGATAAAAAAATTCAGAAAACAAGGATATGGAAGAAAAAGTGGTTTTGATTCAAGAGAGGGATAAATAGGAATTTTCGTGATAAAATTAATTTGGTATATTTAATCCACTAAGATAGGAAAATTATGAGAAAAAAATTTATTTTCATGAAATAACCACATTAGAAAAAAATTAATTTTTTTTTGTGAGATATGGATCATAATCTTTTATCAATACTAGTATAAACATGAACAATGTCGACAAACGATGATATTCTCTCATAAAACCATTTCCACATTGGTAAAATTAAATAGTACTCCCCATGAAATTATTAAATTAACATAAACATAAAATATAATGAAAGTTATAAAATTAATGATATTAAATGTAAATGGTCTGTATATAAACCTCATAAAAGAAGATAGATGGATAACACAGTGTATGTCTCAAACAAAGAAAATTGAGACAAATAACGCTTACCAATTTGGTAACTTTTGAATTATAAACCCCATGAAAGAGTTATTCAAAAACTGATATATAAATAAAAAAAATTATGGGTAATAATCATGAAATAAATAATGGAAAGTATAAACACAATATATAATAAAAGGTACTAAAAATGGCATGTTTCTTAGAGTAGTAAAAAAGTGACATTAAAATCCCTTACCACTTTGATAAAATTTGAACCACAAACCACAAAAAAGAGAGATCCAAAAATAGATATGTAAATAAAATTAATTTTCAATATATGAATAATAAAATACATTAACGGGTAGTATATACACCATATTTAAATAGTTGGTTAATATTACATGTGTCTCATATAAATTTAAATGTGAGAAGAAAATTGCTTACGATAATTCTCTCCTTCCTTCATATGTGTTGAAACACCTATTTATTAAATATATGTTTACTATAAAACTATTATAAGACCATAATTTTATATATCATACCATATATGATTTACTTTTGACCTTTTATTAGCTTTTTAATAAAAAATCCATGTTAAAATCATGTTTCAAGTAATAACTGCTTTATTTTTCATATTTGTTTTGATTTATCATTTTATGTACGATTTAATTGATCATGACACTATAATATTTATATTTTTTACCATGATATAAATATAATAAATATTAATTATATATATATATATATTAATATATAAATTTTAGATATAGAAAATGAAAAACAATTCACTGAGATGTTTGGTCTTATGTACGCATGAATGATGTGACTATTTTCTCAATAGATTAAATGAAAAAAAGGTAAATAATATGTTACCATTAAGAAAGTATTTCATATATATCACATATGGGTATATAAATATTTCCATATTACATTACATGCAATTCATACATGAAAAATAAATAACATATCTGTTGACCTCAACTGTTTTGATAATCTCAATCATGTATTCATATGTGTTGAAAATCCCAATTATGTTTTCATTCTCTATGATATTCTTAAGTATCATTGATCTATAATTTAATTCTTTCAAATCTGTGATCAAACCAATAATAATTTTTAAAATAGTCTTTGGAATATGTTAATCCTCTTTTATCCATGTTCATACAAGTTATAAATTGATTCAAACTCAATCGGATGTGTTCTGCATAAAACAGATAAGTAATCTGCCTATAGCTACTGATAAAGAGCTACCGGTAACCAGTCTACAGATAGACTTAGTCTACCGACAAACAGCTACCGATAGACTCAACACAGAGCTACCGATGTGCTTATAAATGTAAGCTACTGACTTACAGACAGCTACCGATACAAACATAGAGCTACCGGTGTAAGTATAAATAGCTACCGATGGAATAAGAGTCACCGATGGACGAAGCTACTGATAGACTCACAGCTACCGATACCTATGCATGGAGCTACCGATGCATGGAGCTACCGATGCATGGAGCTACCGATGCATGAAGCTACCGACGCATGGAGCTACTAACGCATGAAGCTACCGATGCATGGAGCTACCGATAAACAAAGTCACTGATACAAGAATGTTCCAACCGACGCATAGAGCCACCGATAGAGTCAAAGAAACTAATGAAATTAAGCTACCGATGTTCATGCTACCGATGTCCAAGCTACCGATGCTGATTACCTACCGATCACTCGACTCACTGTTTGAATTTCTTTATTTATCTTTATTTAATCTATCTAATGGTCATATCATGTACATTTTAATGATTTGTAAAATATCTGATAAAGGTTGTCGGATGTCAGGAACCCGTACCTCGTACCTGCTGAAAAGAAATCTTTTCTGTCCCCTGTTGGGAGAAAAATACGAGAAGACTACGCTGCTCAAATAAGAAGCGAACTAGAGAAGTGCGTGGTGGATGATATATATACCAGAAACACAAGAAGAGAAAGAGGAGTTCCATCAAGAACACAGAGAAGCTCATAGACAATCAAGCATACTCGAGAAGTGTTCTGTGCATACAAGAAGAGCACTGAATAACTTCAACCACTACATTGTCACTGTCTGTGAACCTGGAGCACACGACACTCTGTTTCTCAAATAGAAACGAGAAGAGGACTCAGACTCACTTCTAGTCGAATCCAAAGGAGTCCAGAGCTACACTGAAATCACCAGAACCACTTCTAAACTCTACATCTCTTGTTCTGTGATTTATTATTACTCTTTTCGCACAGTGTGTGTTATATGCTGTATCTAACACATACACTGTCTCCTGTACTCAAACTGAAGGATTTGTAAATCCTTACCAAACTCTTTCATTCTTTCTTTCCCACGAATAATAGTGGTAGAGGTCGTGTGTGACCTGGACAGCTGGTTGCTGTTGTACTGTTTCCTACGAAGAATAGTGGTAGAGGTCTTGGACCTAGACAGTTGTAAACTGTTGAACCCCGATCCAGGGTGTGGATCATTTTTATATAAACTTTTGAGAGTACTAAGTCTCGGCTTGAGACTGAACCTCTTGGTTACATCTGTTGTGCCATCTCTTTCAAAGTTTTATTCCGCTGCTAATCACTTTAAAACCAATACTTTTTTTAAAGTTACTTTGATAATTAAACTAGCAAGTGTTTATGTTAAGTGTAGATTAGTAAGTTAGTTTCAAAAGATTATCACACACTCATGTGTTGATTAACTGGGAATTAATCAATCCCTTGAGAATCTGACAGAACCTCTACTTTAATATAAATTCACTACAGTTTAATTTATTATTTTATTTGGGGGTCTTTAAGACACTGTTTTTAAATACAGAAATTTTAATTGGTACTCAATTCACCCCCCTCTTGAGTAAACCACTCCGACCAACACTTGGTATCAGAGGATTGAAAATACCTTCTAACCGTACTCTGCTTTTGAACTGTGATTTTAGTTGTATTTTAATGTTCATAAAATTTCTGTTATATCTAAATTTTTATCTCTTTAAAATTTTCTCATCATGGACAATAGACTTGAGGGTGCTGCTACTTACCGGCCACCTTTCTTCAATGGAACTAATTATGCTCAGTGGAAACTGAAAATGAAAATCCATCTAGAAAGCATAGGTTTTGATATTTGGACTGCTATTGAATCAGAATACAAAATTCCTACTACTGCTAGATCTACTTGGGATGAACCTATAAAGAGTGCTTACAATAAAAACTGTAAAGATATGAATGCCTTGTACTGTGCTCTAAGAGATGAAGAGTTTAATAGAATATCTGCTTGTAAAACTGCTTTTGAAATTTGGGATACCTTAGCTGTTTCTCATGAAGGAACAACGAATGTTAAAGAAATGATATTGAACACTTATACTATCAAGTATGATAATTTTAAAATGAAGCCTGATGAACCCATTTCTGACATGTATCTTAGGTTCAATGAAATTGTCAATACAATGATCTCGCTGGGAAAAGATGTCTCATCGAAGGAACAAATTATTAGAATTTTGAGATGTCTACCTGATAGATGGAGAGGCACATCTGTCTCAATCAGAGAATCATGTGACATTGCTGCTCTACCTGTCAAGGAACTAATTGGCAAGATGATGATGTATGAAGAAGAGCTTAAAGTGAATAAAGAGGAAGAAAATGAACCTCCAAGAAAGTCCGTCGCTTTCAAATCTTCAACTTTAAAGAATAAGGACAAAGAAAAGCTTCAAGCTGTAGTTGAAAGTTCAAGCTATGAAGACAGTGAAAGTGATTCTGACAGTGATGCTGAGATGGCTCACATTGCTAGAAGATTTAATAAATTTTATAGGAAAAAGAGGTTTTTCAGAAAAACAAATTATAAGGGTAAGTATGATCACCAAGGCAAATGGAAAAAGGATTGGAAGAAGAATGACAAATCAGATGATGTTGTCTGTTATGAGTGCAAGAGAAAAGGACACATTAAAGCCGACTGTCCAAAGCTGAAGTATAAAAAGAAATATGAATATAAGGACAATAAGTTTAAGAAAGCCATGAAGGCAACTTGGAGTGCTTCAGAAGACAGCACAAGTGAAGCTGAATCTTCAGACTCTGAAAGGAATCGAGCAAACATGTGCTTTATGACAAACACTTCTCAGGTAACTGCTGAAACTCCTACTTTAAATTATTACTCTAGAGATAATGCAGAATCTGATTCTGATTCTGGAACAATTTCTAAAAATGAATTGTTTGAGTACTGTGATATGCTAGAAGAGACATGTAATGAACTTAAGGATAAATAAAAGTCATTAAAGAAACAGCATGCTCTCACCACTACAGTTAACACCGAACTTACTATTGAAAAAGAGAAAAATGCTCAACTGTTAAAAGAAAACATTGAACTGAAACTATCTAATGAGAAACTCAAGAAATACTTAGAGAAGTTAACCAATGGAAAAAATACTCTAACACAGATGCTATGAAAGCAAATAGCACCTAAATATACTACTGGTATAGGATACCAACCTGGACAAAGGAAAATTGCCAAAACTAGATTCATTTCTAAATCTGGACAGAATGAAGGTAATTCTGGAACTTCATATGCTTCAACCAGTTATATACATAGCTATGGATCTAATAAAGTTTTTCTTTCAAAGCATGTCAATTCTACAAATTATATGAGACCCATTAGACAAATATGGGTACCTAAAGTGTTATTGGCTAACCTGTCTGGACCCAAGAAAATCTGGGTACCAAAATCATCTCCCATCTAAATCTGTTTTGTAGGGAAATTGCCTGAAGAGCTCCTGTAAAGAGACCTGGTATTTGGATAGTGGATGTTCAAGACATATGTCAGGAGACTTCTCTTGTTTCAAGAGTTTAATAAAAGTTTATGGAGGCTTTGTCACCTTTGGTGATAATTCAAAAGGAAAAATCATCGGCCTAGGCCAGATTGGTAACACTGATTCAATTTTGATCTCTAAAGTTTTATTTGTTGATGGCCTTAAATACAATTTATTATGTATTTCTCAGTTATGTGATGATGGTTTTCATGTTAAATTTGAAAATGATTCCTGCAAAGTTTTTAATTCTAAGAATGTTTTGGTATTTTCTGCCTTAAGAAATGAAGATGTTTATGCTGTTAATCTGAATTCTTTAGCTAAGCAGAATATTACTTGTTTGAATGCTTTTCATAAAGAATCTTGGCTGTGGCACAGAAGATTGGGACATTGCAACATTCACTCACTTAGAAAACTCTCTAGAAAAAACCTAGTTAGAGACCTACCTAAATTAGAATTCCCAAACGATAGAGTGTGTAACCCTTGTCAAAAGGGAAAACACCACAAATTTTCTTTTAAATCAAAGAAAGAAGTTTCGACTTCTCAACCACTTGAATTGGTTCACATGGATTTGTTTGGACCATCAAGAGTTTCTAGTTTAAATGGGAAGCACTATGTTTATGTTCTTGTAGATGACTTTTCTAGATATACTTTGGTATATTTTCTAGCTCACAAAAGTGAAGCTTGTTCTTCTTTTGTTAAATACTCTAAATCTGTAGAGAACCTTAGTGGACTTAAGATTAAAACTTTGAGGAGTGATCATGGTCGTGAGTTTGAAAATCAAGATTTTGAATCTTATTGCTCACACAATGGTTATACTCATAACTTTTCTGCCCCTAGAACACCCCAACAGAATGGTGTAGTAGAAAGAAGAAACCGAACCCTTCAAGAAATTGCTAGAACCATGCTCAATGAATATGATCTGCCTATTTATTTTGGGGATGAAGCTGTAAATACAGCTTGTTATGTCATTAATAGAGTCTTAATCAGACCTGTTCTTAAGAAAACCCCTTATGAATTGTGGAAAAATAGAAAGCCTAAGGTTAATTACTTTAAAGTTTTTGGTTGAAAAGTATTTATTCTAAATACTAAAGATAATCTGGATAAGTTTTCTTCCAAAAGTGATGAAGGAATTTTTCTGGGTTACTCTATTTCAAGTAAAGCCTATAGAGTATTCAATAAGAAAACCAAATGTGTGGAAGAATCTGTTCACATAAAATTCGATGAAACTGATCCACATGAGCCTAAAACCTCTCCTGATAATCTTGAAGAAGATTTATCTATTCTGGACCTTAATGATAAATCTAAAGAACCTGTTATAAAAGTATCCAGTTCTGGACTTTTTCCAGAATCTGCTTCTGTTGAACCCGAACCTATAGATGAACCTGAAATTTCTAGTCAAACCTTTACCAGATCAACGAGGATTCTAAAGAATCATTCTTTAGAAGCTGTTGTTGGTAATCTTGATAGAGGAACACAAACTAGAGCTTCTCTAAGAAACCAGGTTGAACATCATGCTTTTCTTTCACAGCTAGAACCCAAAAATATCAATGATGCTATTAATGATGAATTCTGGGTAATAGCTATGCAGGAAGAATTAAATCAGTTTGAAAGAAACAATGTCTGGGAATTAGTTGACAGACCTAAGGACACCTTGACAATAGGCACAAAATGGGTTTTTAGAAATAAAGTAGATGAATCTGGAAATATAGTTAGAAACAAAGCTAGACTAGTTGCACAAGGATATAGTCAAGAAGAAGGTATAGACTATGAGGAAACTTTTTCACTTGTAGCAAGACTAGAATCCATTAGGATCTTACTTGCATATACTGCACATCTAGATTTAATGTTATATCAAATGGATGTGAAAAGTGCATTTCTAAATTGTTTTATAATTGAAGATGTTTTTGTAGAACAACCACCTGGATTTACTAACCCCCATTTTCCAAATCTAGTTTTTAAACATTCTAAAGCTTTGTATGGTTTAAAACAAGCTCCAAGAGCTTGGTATGATAGACTTAGCAATTTCCTTATTTCAAAAGGTTTTACTAAAGGGATTGCTGATCCAACTCTTTTCATTAAAAGAATTCTAAAGATGTTTTAGTTGTACAAATATATGTTGATGATATTATTTCTGGATCTTCTAAACACTCTTTATGTACTGATTTTTCAAAAAGTATGCAAAATGAATTTGAAATGCGCTTAATGGGAGAGCTTAAGTACTTTCTTGGATTTCAAGTATTTCAAAATGAAAATGGTATTATTTTCAATCAAAGTAAATATACAAAGGATCATTTAAAACGTTTTGGTCTGGATAGTATCAAGGGAAGTGAAACTCCTGTGAGTACTACCTGTAAATTGGATGCAGTTGAAACTGGGAAACCAGTTGATCAAACAAATTACAGAGGTATGATTGGTAGTTTACTTTATCTTACTGCTAGTCGACCTGATATTATGTTTAGTGTGTGTATGTGTGCTAGATTTCAAGCTAATCCAAAAGAATCTCATTTTCTTGTTGTTAATAGAATTTTTAAATATCTCAAACACATGGTTAACTTAGGTTTTTTTTACCCAAAAGGACAATCCTTTGAGTTAATGAGTTATTCAGATGCTGACTTTGCTGGTTGTAAGTTAGATAGAAAAGCACATCAGGAACATGTCATTTGCTTGGAAAATCCTTAGTTTCTTGGTGTAGTAAGAAACAGAACTCAGTTGCATTATCTACTGCCGAAGCAGAATATATAGCCGCTGGTAGTTTATGTGCACAAATTCTGTGGATGAAAGACACTCTTTTGGACTATGGATATGTTTTTAAACATGTTTCAATCAAGTGTGATAACACCAATGCAATAAACATCTCTAAGAATCCTATATCTCACTCTAGAACCAAACACATAGATGTAAGACACCATTTCCTAAGAGATCACTATCAAAAAGGTGATATTTCTCTTGAATTTATTGGCACCGAACAACAATTGGCTGATATTTTCACTAAACCTTTAAGTCCAGATAGGCTAAGTTACATAAGACACGAATTGGGAATGTTTAATCACTGATGTAAAATTCTCACCGATGTGAAAATTCTCACCGATGTGAAATTCTCACCGATGTGAAAATTCTCACCGATGTGAAATCCTCACCGATGTACAACTCTCACCGATTTGTTTTTCTCACCGATGATTAACTCACACCGATGCAATGTTTTAAAACATCTGTCTGCCGCCAAGAATACGAATCGTTTTATTTTATTTTATTACCCTATTTTAGTCGTTTATTTGGAATTCCTAACAGATAAAACTCAGTCTAAGCCACTTCTTACCTCACCGAGCTCAAAATCTCTCACCCTCGAACCTTACTCCCAAATCGGCCAAGAACCCTAAACCCGCGATGGAAAAAACTAAGCTTCCTATCTTCAGAGATGAAAGTGCAGAACCAAACGCTAAGAAGCAGAAGACACAGCATAAAGCCAGTGTTAGTGAAGTCAGAACTAGATCAGGAAGGCGACCAGTGAATCCTCACTTGCAGAATAGAGACATAGTAATCGAGAAGGAACTGTGCGTGGAATGGCTACTGCCTAGCAAATTGTTAGTACTCGAGATTCTGGAGGACCAGAAATGGGTGGATTGTTTTTCGAATAACAATGGACCATACTACCCGAAGTTGGTAAAACAGTTCTATGAGTTTGTAACCTTTGAGAAGTCTGAGAATAAGAATCGGGTAAGGTCTTGTTTAAATGGAAAAGATATGTCTTTTTCTTCAGTAGAGTGTGCTGAGAGTTTGAAAGTACCACATGAAGGTGTCTCTGGGTATGTATCAAGAGCAATGCCACCTAGCAATGACATCTTTGATTATGAAACCGCCTTAAAAGAGCTGACCGGTAATGGAAATCAAAGGCAAGTGGTTGCTGCTGAAATGGATGGAGAGAATCGAATGCTCTTCAAGTTTGTTCAGCATGTGTTGATACCGAGGCGAGGAGATTTTGCAAATCTGAGATATCAAGATATCTATCTTCTTCATTTTCTAAGACATGGTGTAAAAATCAATCTGTGCAGATTGTTAATGCTTCAAATGGAAGACATGATTAGACCAAAGTCAAAGACTAATGCTTTGTTCATTGCCAAGATGATTTCAGTAATGATAAAAGTGAAAGGAATAGCTGAGTCTCAGGATGAGACAGTTGTAGTAAAGAATAATTTCTGTATCACCTCGACGGTTTGCAAGTACATGAAAATTAACTGGAACCCATGGAAGAGAGAATGGGTCAGTGATGATCAGAAGATATATGATAGGTTTAATCTTGTGGATCATCCCTCAAGACCAAAGGATATGAGAGATCAGAGTCTGAGACCTGATGAAGAGGAACCTGTTTATAGTGATGAAACAGAAGAAGAATAAGAAGAAACTCCCATGGATGTTGGAGGAGATCCAGAGTTTCCCCCAAGTTCTGTTGCAGAATTGGTCTATTCTAGGAAAGGAAAGGTAGAGGAAATTGTGTCTACTCATGAGGAAGACCATTCTGTACCTCCCCAAGAAGAAGAGGAAAAGGAAAATGTATCTGAATCGCCTGCTTCTGGTAGTTTAAGTATGAGTCCTTTGATTGGAAACTCAGCTATGCCTGCTGCTGAAGTAGAAAAAGATACAGAAGAAGCTGTACCTGTATCAAGATATCTTCTAGATGCATCACCTGTGGAACTTGTAGTAGAAGATTCTGATGAAGAGAATCCAGCACCGAATACTGTTGTGATACATGAGAATGAACCCATTGAGGGGGGAGCATCAATCTGTTCTTGGAAATGTTATAGTAGCTATTGAGCTTGGAGACTGGGTAGAAGACCCAGGGTTTATAGTCTGTGGATTGGATTATCCGGATTCTGATAATGAGATGTCTGTGAATAGACCGAAGACCAATTATGATCTTGCTTCTGAGTTGTTGCCAGATGATGTGGTCAAATTTCATGATCTGAATAAGCTGAAAGAGGACCTCAAAACCAGTTTTGTTGAAGAAGTGAAGTTAATGGAAACCTCTCTTGCATCCTCAATTAATTCAATAATGACTGATTCTGTAGTTAGATTGGCCTCAGCAAGAGGATCTTCTGCTGTTGTCTCAAATGATTTTGTCTCTAAATATGATCTTGAATCCATGAAGAATGAGCTGAAAGAATCATTCAGTGTATCAGTTGCTGAGATGAAGCAAAGCTTTTATGAAGAAATGAAAATGTTGGAGAGATCCTTCGAGCTATCTCTGGCTTGTAATTTATCTTCTTTTATGTCTGAGCTTATGGAAGAAGTGAAAGAGTGCCAGACTCAGTCTTCTAGGATCGAAGCAGATCTTGAAGCTCTCAAGACATCAGTTGCTGCTTTGGATTCTTATATGAGCTCCAAGTCTCAAGCTGACAAGGACCTAGATTATGTGAAGAGTGTAGTAAGCCAGTTTGTCTCGGTGTTTGAAAGTTTCAAAACCTCAGTGAAGGATCATTTTCAATTGAATGAATCTCAAGTTCAAAGCCTAATCAGTGGTTTGTCTAAGAGTTTCAAAGAAACTGTTTCCTTCTCTCTTGGCCCACTCTCTTCCAAACTATCAGTTGACCTGAATCAAGTTCGAGCAATGTTGAAGGAGGAGATTGGTTCTATTTCAACCAGTGGATCTGTGGACTCATCAGAGTTGAGCCGAGTGGTGCTTTCTACAAGAGATTCTTCCAGAGAAATAATGAAGATTGTTCAAGATTATATGAGAGAAGCCTCTGCCTCTCAGGAAGCCATAAAGAGAAAAGTGGACTACTACTTCACCAAAATTTTCACCAAGCATCAACTCGAACACCACTTCAAGCTGATGTTGGAAAACATGAAGCTACCACCAGTCACTCAAGCTTTCAGAGAACAAGTGAGCAAGCTAAGAGAACTGACTCCTGCCTTAGAGAAATTCATGGAGAACAAAGATGATTTCATCTCTGCTATGGAAAGAGGAGGAGGAATTATTATGGATTTTAGAAATCTGTTGCTTCCCTTCTTGCATGTTGATGCCAGACCAGTCATCATACCTCCTGCTCAAGCTATTCGAAGCCTCACACCAATGATCACCCAAAGATCTTCAACCTACAGGCCTGACTCTGTGTCAGTGGCCCAGCCTCCTTTGATCTTTTCTGGCATTCCAAAACCTTCACCTGCATCCCCACCACCCGATCCTTCTTCTGATCCCAAAGGGAAATCTCACGTGGAAGATGAGGATTGATCCAGTGGCCAGGATTTTTGATAGGAATTCCTTTGTATTCTGTTTTTTTACTTTTTGACTACTCTAATACAGAAGAACTCTTTTTTACTTCTCATGTTTTATTTGTCTCCTATTAATGCTTTCCCACATTTTGATTATCACAAAGGGGGAGAAACATTTTATGAGAGAATAAGGGGGAGAACAAAATGAATGAATGAGAAATATTTTCAATGGAGAAAAATAAGGAATAAGGGGAGACACATTACCTTTTTTTCATTCTTACCTCTGATACCTTATGTCTATTTAGTACCTTATGATTGTTACCTCTGATAACTTATGTCTATATCATACTATTTCTATTATCTCTGATGTTGTTTTCAATGAGAAAATTGAATTCAATATTATACTCTTTACTATTATATTTTCACTATGTTAAATGCCCATATCATAAATTGTGATTATCAAAAAGGGAGAGATTGTTGACCTTACCTGTTTTGATAATCTCAATCATGTATTCATATGTGTTGAAAATCCCAATTATGTTTTCATTCTCTATGATATTCTTAAGTATCATTGATCTATACTTTAATTCTTTCAAATCTGTGATCAAACCAATAATAATTTTTAAAATAGTCTTTGGAATATGTTAATCCTCTTTTATCCATGTTCATACAAGTTATAAATTGATTCTAACTCAATCGGATGTGTTCTGCATAAAACAGACAAGTAATCTGCCTATAGCTACTGATAATGAGCTACCGGTAACCAGTCTACCGATAGACTTAGTCTACCGAAAGACAGATACCGATAGACTCAACACAGAGCTACCGATGTGCTTATAAATGTAAGCTACTGACTAACAGACAGCTACCGATACAAACATAGAGCTACCGGTGTAAGTATAAATAGCTACCGATGGAATAAGAGTCACCGATGGACGAAGCTACTGACAGACTCACAGCTACCGATACCGATGCATGGAGCTACCGATGCATGGAGCTACCGATGCATGGAGCTACCGATGCATGAAGCTACCGACGCATGGAGCTACTGACGCATGAAGCTACCGATGCATGGAGCTACCGATAAAGAAAGTCACCGATACAAGCATGTACCAACCGACGCATAGAGCCACTGATAGAGTCAAAGCAACTAATGAAATTGAGCTACCGATGTTCAAGCAACCGATGTCCAAGCTACCGATGCTGATTACCTACCGATCACTCGACTCACTGTTTGAATTTCTTTATTTATCTTTATTTAATCTATCTAATTGTCATATCATATACATTTTAATGATTTGTCAAATATCTGATAAAGGTTGTCGGATGTCAGGAACCCGTACCTCGTACCTGCTGAAAAGAAATCTTTTCTGTCCCCTGTTGGGAGAAAAATACGAGAAGACTACGCTGCTCAAATAAGAAGAGAACTAGAGAAGTGCGTGGTGGATGATATATATACCAGAAACACAAGAAGAGAAAGAGGAGTTCCATCAAGAACACAGAGAAGCTCATAGACAATCAAGCATACTCGAGAAGTGTTCTGTGCATACAAGAAGAGCACTGAATAACTTCAACCACTACATTGTCACTGTCTGTGAACCTGGAGCACACGACACTCTGTTTCTCAAACAGAAACGAGAAGAGGACTCAGACTCACTTCTAGTCGAATCCAAAGGAGTCCAAAGCTACACTGAAATCACCAGAACCACTTCTAAACTCTACATCTCTTGTTCTGTGATTTATTATTACTCTTTTCGAGCAGTGTGTGTTATCTGCTGTATCTAACACATACACTGTCTCCTGTACTCAAACTGAAGGATTTGTAAATCCTTACCAAACTCTTTCATTCTTTCTTTCCCACGAATAACAGTGGTAGAGGTCGTGTGTGACCTGGACAGCTGGTTGGTGTTGTACTGTTTCCCACGAAGAATAGTGGTAGAGGTCTTGGACCTGGACAGTTGTAAACTGTTGAACCCCGATCCAGGGTGTGGATCATTTTTATATAAACTTTTGAGAGGACTAAGTCTCGGCTTGAGACTGAACCTCTTGGTTACATCTGTTGTGCCATCTCTTTCAAAGTTTTATTCCGCTGCTAATCACTTTAAAACCAATACTTTTTTTAAAGTTACTTTGATAATTAAACTAGCAAGTGTTTATGTTAAGTGTAGATTAGTAAGTTAGTTTCAATAGATAATCACACACTCCTGTGTTGATTAACTGGGAATTAATCAATCCCTTGAGAATCTGACAGAACCTCTACTTTAATATAAATTCACTACAGTTTAATTTATTATTTTATTTGGGGGTATTTAAGACACTGTTTTTAAATACAGAAATTTTAATTGGTACTCAATTCACCCCCCCTCTTGAGTAAACCACTCCGACCAACAATATCCTTTCAAGGTGGTAGTATGGCGTACACACGAATGACATTGTCATATTTCAACAAAATGTAAAGTAAGAGGTAATATGTGATATTATTAGTACATAAGAATAATAAGATCATAAATAATAATAATATATAACAAATACATCATTATATCCATCTATTGTAGGTGGCGATGTAAAATTTACCACATTATTTTGTGAGGCGGAATTCCTCCAGACACATCTTCAAAGAAGGAATTTATATTTTTAATAAGAGTGAACAAAGATGAAAAAAATTTAGGTATGCTAGTCCTCCACACACCAAAATAAATATTGTTTATCCCATTATATAAAATAATAAATGTATATATTTTATTACATTAACATAATAAAATATCAGTATATGGTTGATAATGGATTTATTATATAGTTATAATTTAAGAATATTTGGTGAATTTAAATGATCAAGTAGACCAAAAACACATAGTATAAACTTTACCTCTTCTCTGGAAACCAATTTAGATTTAACATAAAGAAATAATATATTTTATTTACTGTCTCAACAAGGCCTCTAAGATGTGGGGATTTATTTAGTGAGTGTATATATACATGTATTATATGAATCCATGGATTTTGGAAGTGTGAACATTAGAGGACTGTTTGTGGCCTTTTATAAGTGTGGTGAGTGGAACCCTTGTAATCTCCAAAAAAAAGTTTCACCTAGGTTTTTCACCATAAACATTTTTCAAAAAGGGTCATTTTAAAATTTTCTAGTTTATAAGATCCAAAATATTGTCATAAAATTGGTTTTTAACACATATTTATGTCATTTCACCCCTTTTAATTTTTTTTTACCACCAGGTAAACACTTTTTTACCTTAACCATGATAATTAGTTTTCACTCCTTTTATATTAATAATGGTAAAAAAGTTATTTTTAGATTATTATAAAATAAAAATTATGAAGATTACAAATATGGAATCAAATATTACAAATTTTATTCACATGTGTGGAAAATTTTAATTTCAATTTAATCCAATAGTTGGGATGAGAAAAAGGTTTTTCAATTCAAAAAGTTTTAGATTTTGTAAAAAGAAATTACATTAAATTTCAACATGAAATTGATTTCATTATTATAAATTGAATTAAAATATATTTAATTTATGAAATGTTATTTTTAAACCATCTTAAAACATTATTTATATTTACAAATTCTTTATAATAAATAAATTTTCTTAATAAAAATCAGTCTTTTTAATTATTCATCGAAACATTCTTCTTCTCATTAAAATATATAAAATTCACTCAAACATAACTTTGACATGATGTTTTAAAATAAAATTCAAATAAATTTTATAAAAGTGGAATGATATAATTTTACAAAAAATTTACAAAATTCCACAAAACTGCTTTTCAGAAAAATAAATTTTTTAATTGTAAAATTAAATTTATTCTTATATTTTTTATAAAAAAGAAACAAAAAATATATTAAAAATTTTATAGAATATATAATATTTAAATTTCAAAAAAATAATTCATCAAAATTGTTTATTTACATTATTGACTTAAAATGCTTTTTTTAAAATAGAAATTGATTCTCAATAAATGATTTCTTTTATTTTTAAATTGATTTTATTTCCATTAATAATTAATTAATAACCAATGAATTAATTTTATATACATATATTTTCATAATTTAGTTAATCAAATTTATACCCTCTATTCCAAAGGCTAAGTGATAACTATCATATTTGATAAAAATATTTTAATAGTATGTGATATTTTATTTAGAGATGGTGTCACATGTAACGTAAGATCAAATCATTGGTTTGTTTAATGAAAGCTTTCAAAAAATTAAATTAATTTGAAAACCTACTTCATAAAAATATTGGGGTGTTATTTATTCACAATTACCTACCAGATAATGCTTATATATTTTTGGAATTCAATAAATCCTCTCCAATTTCCACTTTTTCCTTTTTACATTTACAATCATTACATCTTGATTAAAATATATGTTGACATGGATTTAAAATTGTAAAAAATTACATGTTTTTAAAATATATATTTTTGGAATAATCTCAAACATATTTCTCCTAATATGTTACGACATGGTTTGAATATAATTTTTCAATTAAGGGTTGTAATTTAAAAGAAATCAAAAATAATATAGAAAGTTACATACATTAGCTAATTGAATTCTAATATTAATTATAGTTGAGTAGAGGGTTAGAAAGAAATTTTATGATCTATCCATTATATAAACATGAATAATTATCTTATGGTATTTTCTAAGAGAGTTTGATATTATATTATTATTGCCAATACATGGCTGAATGTATCCTGAGGTACTTCATGATATCAACTTGTATAATATAATTCTTAAACATTATAATGTGTTTTCCATGTATGTTGAGTACAAGAGAATGTTTCTATATAACAAGATATTGAAATTTTTACTCAATGTGAATCCGATGGAAATGAAATGATGTTTTTATCATATTTCGATCCTTTCATTTTAATTAAGAGAATTAATCAAGTGGGTATAATTTTTTTTTGTTAAGAACCTATAATTAAATTACAGAAAATAGAATTTACAACAAAATAAATTTTCAATGACTAAATTTATGAAAACTTTCATTTAAATCAATAAAACCAGAGATTTTTCCTTGGTTATATATGGTCATAATTAAAATCAAAAACTATATTTTCAAATTCTTCCAAATTTTTCAGAAAAAAACATGTGAATTGAATCAATCATATACCCCGAGAGATTATATATAGGTCTGTAATCATAGGTACACTCATCAAGAATAAGGTGATAGTCATGTTAATACCCCATATAACCATTTTACAGTTATTACCCATATGTGTATCAATTCCACATATTCATTAACTTTCTAGTATCTAGAATGAAATTTAATTTCTAGGAAATCCAATCAATATTTTCATTACTAAAACTTTAGGATATTATCTTATACATAGGAATATGAATATATAATGGTTCATAAAATTTATAAACTATCCCTATATGATCACCCTAAAATCTAATGTTATCTAAACATTTCCATTTATTTCAACAAAACATTCCCAACCTTAAATAATTATAAAATATTAATTTTTAAAAGAATAATCAATATTAATACATTTATTAGATCATTATGGTTTAGAGTCTTTGATATTTTTTTATAAATATTACATAACAGACACATTTATTAAAATTTGTAAAGATGCACTAAATTTTTATTTATTCCACAAAATAAAACTTTTAAAAAGAAATTTTTCTTCAATTCGTGGTAAATATTTATGGATTTAAACTTGACTTATTTTTTCATTATCTTCCCAAAACTATAGAGACCCATAATGTTCATATAAAGTTATTACTTCTAAAAAAATTATTATTCTTTACATAACATAATGATCCATTTCATAATCTTATAGGTCTAGTATCTTTCAAAACATTGAAATACAAAAAAAACAATTTGACACTAAGTCTATATAATCACTCACTTAGATCTTCATAACTATAACCCTTCTTTAGTTATATCATACATAAACTCGTTTTCCTTAACATGTGTAAATAAACATAAAAAAATTTATTCTCTAATAATCAATAAGAATAATCAATAGAGCGATAAATTATAATATAATAATAACATGAGAAAAAGAGGTACTAAAATAAGATATTTACATTTAAAAACTAATTCTATTCATATCACATATCCTAATCATGAATCATGGAATCAATCTTAGTAGTTTATATAACATTAATCCTGAAGGAATTAAATAACATGTCCCATGATATCATATCATTGGAATAAGAAAAGAAACTATTGAATAAAAATAAGCATATAATATAATCTATATAGTTCTCAAGGCACATTTCTATGACTACCATAGTAGAATGTGTTCACTACCCAAACCATTGTAGTAATCAAGGTTCACTCCCAAGACTATCACAATGAAAAAACTCCCTTACAGAATGGTGTTCCCTACGTATTTATATCTCCTTTAATCTCTTAAGATATCAATTTTTACCCAATTAATTGGAGTGGGATATAGGTAATACCCATACCATAATTAATACCATATATATGTGTTCGAAAAAAATCATAAACCATTATTCTTATTATAATCCAAGAAAAAAATTATATGTTAAACATTTCATCATAGCAAGACTAATGAAAAAAGAACAGCTTTCATAAATGTCATTCCATATTAAAAATATATCATATGGAGAATGAATAAGGATGGTATGCTTGGATAAAATTCTTAGTAAAGAATAAGCAACATTGATGGTTTATTTCTTCAACGAATAGAAATATCATTAAAATATTCTTGAGGAAAATAACATTTTCATTTTGAAAAAAAAATCATTAAAATATAATAATTTAAAAAATATATTATAAGATTTTTCATTTAAATAATTATTCGTGAAATCATAATGTATGATTAAAAACATTATGAATCTATGACGGTGGTAAAATATATTCTAGTTGTACAGGTTAAAAACATTCCTTCTATAATTTTTTTAATAAAATTCAATAAGTACATTATTTGGAAAATTAAAGGAATATTTTTTTCAATCTATTAGGTAAAAAATAATAAATTAGCTATAATTACTTTTAAACTACCTATGTAATAATAAATACATTTTTCCATGGTTTTTATAAAACATAGATGTTGAATAAAAATGTATTTTGAATAAAGAGTGAAATGAAATTGATTGTCCTTTAAAAAAAATTTCTATCTCTTGAGAACATAAGGTGTTGAAAAGGAAAGGAAAGAATTATATTCAATAAATAACCATAGAATAATCTAATTCATTTGTTTCGTTATATTTCTTTTATAATATTGAATCATTTGAATCGTAATCATAAACAATCCTGATAAAAAATGAGATTGCAACATAAAATCACTGAACTTGTGTTCTCCTTACTTTGAATCTATTGTAACCTAAAATATTATTAATGTAATTTTATTAAAATTATATAATATTAAAATTTTCGTAAATAATATATAATATATAGTCATTTTTTAACATTTCAATCCCCCCTCCATTATCAATAATTACTTTTTAAATACATTATTTCTAGTTCTTAACAATTTCATTTATCATAAGTTCTACAGTTCTACAGTTATAATCCTTGTACATTTTCCTGGGTTCCATTATATCCTAAATAATAATCATGATATCAATATAATATATACTCATTATATTGATGTTTAGATTCATCCAAAAAATATATAGATAGAATAAATGAATTATGTCATTCAGATATATAGTGGACTGTATGTACGCATGAATGTTGTTTTAATTTTTTGACATATGGAATGAAAGAAAGATAAATAATAGTACACATTTATATAATAATGATATTTTAAAAAATAATATCTATTCATTAAATATATCATTATCAATATCAAAGTAAAATGGAAATGAAAAACAAATCACATCGATTCATGGAGATGGCCGTCCACACTTACGCACGATCGACACTATAATTTTCCAACAGATTAAAAGTTAAGTAGGTATATTTTACTTTATAATTAAATGATAATATTTATTCTTTAAATAACATGTATGAATTTTAAATCCATCACAGTACCATCAATAAAAATAGTGAAAAAAATAAATTATATCACTATGTGGAAATGGTAAGCTGTATGTATTCATAGGCAATACTTTCTCTTATATTTTTATATGAAATTGTGTTTATAATAGTATTTTAATAATCACAATAACATGTCATCATAATTTATATATCATATTTTTTATTTTCTGATATATTCCATAGATTTATATGAGGTAAATATGTGTATAAAATAATGTGATTTGTTAATAAAATTACCTCATTTTTTAAATGAGGCCTTTAGATATCCTATAATAAGATCCAGGGATTGCCTTTTGGAATCCATGAACCAGTATAATTTTTATAGGGAATTTTATAAGTGAAATTGGTAGATTTTGGGTGATCTAGAAATGTCAAATCTGTGTGAATATGTGAGGGAGGATCCCTTTTATAATTGATGTAAGGGGCATTTTTGGAATTTCACTATAGATAAAGTTATAATGAATTCAATTTTAATCAAAATTCCTACAAATGGGATAGTATTTTAATAAAAGTTATAATAGGTTTTAAATACCATAAACTAAAATAATTATACAAAATTTGGTGTCATTTAAATCATTTTTTTTATTAACCTATAATTATCCAGTTTTAATTTGTGCAACCCTAAAAACTTTTTAAATATTATAGGTTTGTAATATTCTACATATACGGTTATAATATTCCCATAAATGGATTATTTAAAATATTGTATAATATATAATATCCTCATTTTCTTATATTATTATTTTCATTGTATAAAATAATGTAATAAAATATTTCTTTGAAAGAATGTCATTATTGTCAAATTTGGAACGAATCATTAAATTTGACTTAAATAAAATAAATACATAATTCGAATTAAATGATAATATTCCAAAAACTATAATATTTCATATTACCCAATAAAGTTTTTGGAACAATATTATTTACTCAAATTATATAACACATAATTTTTCAAAATCATTTATTTTATTTTTCCAATAATTGAATAAACATTGTTTTGGAATTTCCTAGGAATTTATGGTAATCATCAATTTATAATAATTGTGAATTAATATATTCCATGACAATAAATTCATTAATATCAAAATTAAAAGTTATAATTATTCATAAGTTTCTTTTCTTCTTATGAGAACATATAAAATATATTTAAAACCAAGAGAGTGACATTTTGTAACATTATTTTAGTAAAATATTAAATTTGTCACTTTGGTGGCGAAATATCCACTATGATATTATATATTTAATCATATTAAGATAATTTTATAATCCCCTTCATATAATAAAAATTTTTATGGAAAAATTATTATCTTATAACTTATTTTTAACCTAGACTAACAAGATTCACTTTTACCTGGGGTGATAAAATTTACTATGGTTACTATTCATATTGAACAAAAATAAAAAAGACCTACGTAAAAAATATGAAACTCCAGATTCCAAATATAGATTTCATTATTTAAAATTAAATTTCAAATTTTTATAAAAATAATTTTGAAATTCGCATGAGACTTGCGATAAAAATCATAATTAGAAAAAAAAAATTGTAAGCATAAATCTTAGTTTATTATAATGCTATGAATAGGAAAGAATATTAAAATAATAAAAAACTATTTTATTAAATATTTATTGTTAATTTTTTTAATACAATTCACTAATTTTTACTAATTCATATAAAGATATATTTTATGTATAAAACATTTTTTTTGAAAAAAAAGTTCCTTTTCGGTCAAATGATTTGTATTTTCATTTAGAATCAATTGATTACCAAGGATTATATTTTATATGTATATAAAAATAGATTTTTTATAATTTATTTAATTTTATTCATACCAACCAATCCAGTGGCTGAGAAAAAATTCCACTTTAAATAATAATATTTTAATAGTATATCAAGGTTTGTTTGGAATTGTTGTTGTATATAACAAAATCTATCAAAGAAATTGAATTTAATTGAAAAAGAAAATAAAATATCCTAGTGTTATATTATAAACCCTTAAATTGAATTTCATCCTTGAAATTAGTAATTCAAATCCCAAAAGTTGATGATAATTTTTACTCAAAACTTCGTCATGTTCCAACATTTCTTCCTCAAATTGGTGGTTTCACAACAAAATTTTACCAAGTGACTCTTATTGTTTCATAGCTATTTCTGTATAATATCCATAATTATTTCCAATTTTTATTCATAGAAAACTTATTTCTCTATTAGTTCTAGATATTAGTTTATTACATGTGAAGGATCAATTGTGTACTTCATCAAGATCGATACATGTAACACATCCTACCATTAAGAGTGATTTCATGCAATCTCTAATCGATAATCTACCCTTCTGATATGATCAATAGTTTCAAAAGGACCAATATACTAAGGTATTAGATTTCCCTTATTTCAAAATAACATCACATTCTTCAATGGATATGTTCATTGAAAATATTTATCACCATAACAATGTCTAGATCATTCGGACGATTGTTTACAAATCTTTTTTCCACTATGAGCTTATATTATGTGTTGTAGAACATGTCCAACATTCCAAGAATTTAGTAATCTAAATTATGTTCTAATGAATTTTTTTCTCTAAATTAATTTATTAATTTTGGATATCATCACTACCTTTAATAAAAGGCTTTATAAGGATCCATATAAATGTTGCGGTGAGAGATATTTTTGTAAGAAAAGTCTACTAAATTTTTTTTTGATCCCAAACACATTTGAAAACCATAGATAAATCTATATAAATGTATTATAGAGCATTAATTTCCTATTAGGGTGACCATATGTCTGAATATGATAAGAATTATTTAAAATTAACTTCTTATCTAGATAATTTTGAACACTTTACCAAAAATAATTAGGTAATCATTGAATATTGATTAGAAACAATTTGTAGTTGCAAACCATGAAATACTACCTCTTTGATAATTTATAAGAGATTGTATTAATTGATGGATAAATTCCCTCTAATAGAGATAAATTGTGCTAAAATTGTAAGGAAATGAACTATAACCATATTATATTAGTCCCTATAAATGTTTTGGGGAGTATAATAACTAAATCCCTAGTGATGTTTTCCCCTTCCCATTTAGTATGGGTAATGGTTGTGACAGACCATTAAACTTATTTCTCTCTTCCTTAACACACTAGAATACCAATCATTGAAAATCATACTCTTTAATATCTCTATACATTCTATCCCACCATAAAATACTCTCTCTAATATCTACACATCATCACACTTCAAGGATTATTAGATATTGAGAAACATTGAGATTCATCCATCAACTCAATCAAATCCAGTATCGATGGGACAAATTAATAGTTCCTCAACTTATTATTCTATCATAATAATGGTTAAAACCGTGAACATTTAATACCTTCTTTTTCAACACTAAATCTTTCTTAGGTTTCTCTTTAATATTCACATGTTGAGATACTTGAACACTCGTTTGAGAAAGATAATATTTTCGACCTTCCTTCGAGATTTAAAAAACATACTATAAGTATACATAAATATTAGATCATTCATGATCATCATCAAAGATAAGATAGCAGGACCCATTTTACCTAGAGAATCGATGACCTTATTCGCTTTCTTATAGTGGTAATGTGTAGAGTGGTTGTAATCTTTGATACTCTTTAACCATGTTCTATGGATCAAGATCATATATTTTTTAGTGAAAATATACTTTAAAAATTTGTGATCAATATATTTGTCACACTTTTATATATTGAGATAATAAATTCATCCAATTAATTATAAAATTACTATATAAAACTCCAAATCATGATTTATATACTTTTGATCAAGGATATTCAATTTTCACACTGTCTAAGATATAACTATATCATTCTATATGTGAATTCATCTCATTTCCATATTTTATGCATCACTATAAATTAAAAAATATTTTCCACTGTAGGGTACTATAAGAAAAGGTGTTCTTACTATCCTTCCCTTCATTTAATTGAAACATTCCTTAAATTAATATGTACAAAGGAACTTCGATCCCTTCTGTGTTAACCTAGTCACTGGATTCGACAACCATGAACTATTCCCCATAAAGAATCACTAATATCAATTCAAACAAATAAAAATATATATCTCAATCACAGTGGTTGTCCTTGGATAATGGTCAATAACTTATATCCCTAAACATTATACTGATATACTTTCACATGCGATTATCTTACCCAAAAATGAAACTTTTTAAAGAAAAAATTAATACTTTCCTTGTTTTTTATAAATCTTATTTTCCTGATGATATTTTTCACAACACTCAAGTAAAATAAATTCTAATAATATATTTGAATAAATAATAATTTGATTTAATGGGCTACCTAAAACTAATCGAATAAATATCAGAACACATTGTTTAATAAAGATGTGAAGATTGTGGGGCCATAGTAAGACCAAATGGAATCTCTATAAATACATAGATTCCATACCCTATAAGGAACGTATTATTGTGTTTATCTACCTTCTTAACCCACAACTGATAATATCCTAAACAAAGATCAATATTCTATAGTACTTATCTCTACACAGTTGATCAAACAAGCCATCAATATAGGGTGGATGATACATGTCCATGATTATGATCCTTTTAAGTTCTTGGTAGTCAATACAGAGTTTCATTGATGTATATCTTTTATTACAAAACTATTAGGTGCACTCGAGATAATGAATATGCCCAAATGAATCACTTTTAATGATTCTATTAGAGTTTCCTCTACAATTATTGAAACTGAATTTGGTTTATTATATATGGAGTCTTGGAAACATGTGTATCACTATGTATGGTTTCTATAAAAAACTAAACATCACGGTTTGGTTGAATACTAGTAAACTCTTCTTGAATAACATCAATAAAAACTATAACAGTAGGTATATCATTTATGTTGACTTTATCCTCAACCATCTAAGATAAATTCACATTTTAAAAATGAAAATAAAGTGGATGTAATTTCTATCAGAAGTTCATTTTTCATCACACTGATAGGTGATCATAGGTTGGTTCAAAATATCAAATGTATAATTCATTCTTGGGAAATTGATTTTGGATTTATGTAACGATTACCAGTCCTTACTCAAAATTTCATCATTTTAAATCAGAGTAGTAATGAAATGATTTTGGGGTAACACATTCATACAAACCGTGACCGAATAAAAATCATATAATTTGGATGAGATCATTATTTCATTTTAGATTATTAGTATTATCAAAATATCTAGTTCTTGAGGTGGTATTGGGATACTTATAGAAAATTATTTATATATAAAGGAGTGAGTAGATCCATAATCAGATAAGATGTTAAAAAGTATAGACTGGATAGTAATGGTATCATTTAACATGAATTGATCATAACCCTAATCAAAAATAGTGATCAAATGATATTTCACTTTTTCTTTAGGATTAAAAGGTAGTTGAAATCAATAATCATCATTATCTTTTAGATTCAATTACTGGTTTTTATAATTCCCAAAATCCTTTAAGTTTAAACACAATAGTGTAGATGGTAAATTCTATAGAGATTTCTCAAGATTTGAATCATTAGATTAATTTTTTACATTACATAGTCATTCTATTTCCAAATGACATTTTTTGTCCAAATATGAAACATTTTCCATTTCCCTAGAGATAATTTTCCTATATTCCCTTCCACATTTTTAGTATAATAGAACGTTCATTTTCTTCTATACATGGTTTTTAGAATTTTCTTTTAATTCAATATTTATTTTCATACCAAAAAAATGAGATTTATGTGTCACTACAATCCTTATCTCCACCTAGGTAGCACATTGATAAATTTATTAATAGATAATGAATCCCATTATATATAATTCCCATCAAATAAATGGTTTTAATCCATTGATGAAACAACCAAACTTACATTCACGTTGGAAGACAACACCAGAAGTGTGCCTCAAAATACATGAAAAATTGCCCTCATAGGTACCCACATATTCATCATCCTTCTATTTCAACTCACGAATTTCCTTCTCCCCATTAAATAGAATAATATGATAAAAATAATTATTGAGGAATATTATATTAATCTCATCCCACTATATAGAGTCAATTTTTCATACTAATTTTTAGTTCATGAAAGGAGTCTAAAATTTATCAACACCATCTTTCAAATAATAAATATGAGGATCAATGGAAAACATTTTCTCAATGTTACTTATTCATTTCTTAGTGACTAGTGGATTAGTAGACCCACTGAAAGGAGGTGGGTGTATCCTAATTAAGGGATAAATATATCATTGTGAACACCTTTTCATATTTGAAATCTCAACATGATTCACATCATGAGAATGTTTTTTGGGTAAAGAAGTGATATTTTTCAATCCAATACTAATAAAATGTTGTATCTCCAGTATAAAATCAGTAAATTATCCATCAAATTCTATATTAACATGATTACTTTGGGTTCTATTCACTGTCTAAAATAAAAAATCATATTCTGCGAAATAATAATCATGGTGGGAATCAACATAATCAAGGAAAAAAATTAATTTATAGCATGACTAATTCATGAAACCTTCTTCTATTATATACATCATTAATATAGGTTATTCATGATCATTACCATAACATTTTTAATATATCTTATACATATAATTTTCACATGGGTTATTACTCAATTTTTCTCATCCTCGTTTACAAAGGTCAACTAAACCTTTACATAATACCAACAATAGTTACCCATATTTTCATATATAGATATTACATCTTAAATTGATTAATACACTTTATATAACAAAATGATCCATGATAGAATCATATAGCCGTATTAGCTTTGGAAGGTTAGAAACACAAAAAACATGTTCATAATAGTACTTCATCATGTCCCACTTATATCTTTATAACTATAAACCACATTAAACATAGAAAAATAAAACCTCTCTTCTTGACATGGGATAGAAAAATAAGAAAGGGTGAGCTCTGATGCTAAGTATGGAAAAAGTATATATCAATGATCATATAAGAAACACATGACAAAAGGTTATGAGATCATGATATTAAAATTCAAATACCACAACATTTATATCACATATCATAATCCTATGTTATTGAAATTTTTTTGGTAGTTTATAACACATGAATCATGAAATAATTAAATAACATGATCCATGAGATAATGATATTGCTATAGATATGGAATTGTGGAATCCAAATAGTCCTAAGAAATCATTTACGTCGTTGTCATAAGTCATCTCCATGAATAAAATTATAGAATGGGTTAAATTTTCAAACTATTATAGTAGTCAAGGTTCACTTACAATACTATTATAAGGGAAAATATTTCTTACAGAACTGGTTTCACTAAAAATTCTATTGCTTTTTATCTCATTAGATATCAATATTTACCCAATACAATGGAGGGTCAAATTCAACCAACTCATAAAATAAAAAAAAATAAAAAAAATTAGTGAGACAAGATCATAACTTATTCATCCTATCAGATCCTTGGATATGTAAATGGGCTTCTTAAGCATTTAATCATACGACAACTCAAGAAATTGTAATGGGTTTTAGAAAAATAATTCCACAATAAATATTAACCATCCAGAGAAAGAATTAGGATGGTATCCCTAGATCATATTCCCAGTAATTCATATGATACATTGGTAGTTGTTTTCATTGATTATTCAAAATATAATTACAACATTATTGGGGATGATAAACCTTCAATTTTTAAATCAATTCATTAAAATCTAAAAAATACATAATTATATAGCAGAATTTTATTTTGTGCTAAGAATGGGAAATTTTAATTGAATATTCAAAACATTGTGCTTCTTTAATGATGGAAAATTCCATTCATTTCTTATATTTTTAAAACATTTCTTTTATATTTTTATTTAAAATTCAAGAAGTATCTCATTTGGAATAAAAGAAGATTATTCCTTTTTCATAATTTTTTAAAAGTTAAAACATAGTTGAAAATGACTTTATAAATTACAGTATATATAAGGCCCCACCGATACACATTAATTAATATTGAGATAAGTCAACAATTGAATTTAATTCACTTAGAGGATCTTTTTAGGTTTATAGATTTTGATAATTATGTCATAAATCATATATAGAAATTTAAATATTACAAGTAGACACTTCTACACAATATCAATTTTTTTATACAACAAATACTAATTAAAACATCACAGAATCATTTCATGATAAAACTACATAACTTTTACTTAATCTCATCCAT
The DNA here is from genome assembly GCA_963277665.1 of Viscum album. Taxonomy (NCBI): domain Eukaryota; kingdom Viridiplantae; phylum Streptophyta; class Magnoliopsida; order Santalales; family Viscaceae; genus Viscum; species Viscum album. Next base: position 742,442,811 of record OY728137.1, read on the forward strand.
TACTCTATTCCTCTCTAAGTCATGTGATAAGCATTTAAAAACATGGGATGAGCAGAAAAATCTTATTAAGGGATATACAAAGAAGGAAAGCTTTTAGTCTTGGGAAAACATGAAAACTGTGAATACATTTTCATAAAGTAATACATTTCACCTTTAATAAGTAGTAAATATACTTCACTGAATATACACTAATTTCATACACTTTTTATAATAATAAGATTGCGATAAATCCCAAAGAATGAACCTATACGTTATATATGTATCACGGGACATAAACATACATAAATGGAATAACGATATGGTCATCTTGCACACATATCACTAAATGTAATAGCCATACGGCCGGAATCCAAACCTAATAGATTATAGGTTATAAGGTAAAAAATCGTTCTTGGTTTATCATGGAACCACCCATATTTTTAATCATGTAATAACAAATCATTGATTTATCACTTAACCTCAAGTCAAATGTCCAATTACTATTATATAATCATAACAAATAAAAGATTGAAATTATCATTATTTCACTCATAATATTTTATTTGAAATAACAAGATATCATTTTAATATATTGAAAAATAATATCAACATTCAAAACCAATTTCAATACTAAAACACCCAAAATGGAATAAGGGGTTTAATTTCCCTTTAAATACATTAAATATTATTGGGGAACCCAAAAATAAAATATTGGTTATGACGGCGGAGGATTCGATGTCGCTAAATATGTTAAAAACATTACTTTTGGATTTTTAGTAAAAGGATTCATAGAAAAAAATGTTCCCTTTTAATGAAATTATATTTCATTGGGTTGATCATACACCATATAAAATAAGGTGGTGTATATTATCAAAATATGCCTAAATGAAAGGATATAGAGACGAAGTTCCTTACCCTGAGTTAGACTCATCACATACAATCATAATGGTCCAGAATAATAAATTTCACTAAAATTATACTTTCTTGAGAACATTTTTCATTTTTATTATACATGTTTTACCACTTATTATCATATTATATAATTTACATTATTATTTATGTTCATATCAGATATTTTGTCGATATTCGGTACTTGAGTTGAAAATGAACTTTTTTATGTAAATTGTACATGTAGTCAAAATTCAATCATCTCCAAAATATTATTCATGATTTAAATCTCATAAATATCTAGTATATATTTAATTCTATATCCAGAATATTTTGATATAATAAATCAAATATAGCATTCATTGAGATGTTAGGTCGTACGTACGCATGAACACTACTTTCATTTCTTTTTCATATGAAAAGAATAATAATCAAATGATATTAATGTAAATTATAATAAATGTATTATATTTATTACATTTATGTCTAATAATTTTAATAAAACTATCCTTTATATGGTTTATGTATAGCATGAATGATTCATTTTTCTTTGAGGAGGCAGTATCCCACATTTCCGAAAATTAAATTATCGTATTTACACATCATCGAAAGCATATAGGTATGTTGTAAATAAATATTACAGAAGAATATCCAAAATATAAATATAATATATGTATTTTATAAATATAGTTCCATCATAATTTCCACCATGAGATATGGTAGGATAAAATTGAACAATCATCATTTCGTGAGGTAGTAGTTCCCCACACACACAAGCAATATCTTGGTATCCATTATATGGAGGTGTGTGTAAGTGTATTTCAAATAATTATTATAAAAACATACTAGTATATTTAGGATACTATTTTTATGTAATAATTGAATAATAAATGAATATGAATTTTGGAAGGAAAATAAAGGAAAAAAACTTGAGAGAAGATGTCACCACTAAATCGGGTAACATCTTTTGATTTGAGCCAAAAGGCTTTCTTGACTTACCTTATACCCAAGGTAAGTCTTATAGGAGGAAATTAAGGATGATGGGATCTTATTTCAGAAGAATTTTTATGATCCAAGGGTCTTGAGAGTTGGGAGTATGTGGGTAGAGTTTTTGTACTTTTATAAGTTGGAGGACAATAACTTTAGGGAGGTCGTGAAATATTATTTTTTTTTAAATTTTTTTTAGAATTATAATAATTCCAGAGGGATATATGTAGATAATAATATGATGATGGGTTGAAATACTCTCAACTAATATTGTTTAGAGAAGTTTTGTTCACAAATGTGAACTTATATATTGCCTTTAACCCTTAGTTAATAACATTAACTCTTACCATGTCATTTTGTCTTATCATAATATATGGTTGCTATTGTTACTATAAAATGACAAGAAAACAAAAGGTGGATAATTAATAATATTTTTAATATTATATGAGTAATTGGTCAATGTTTTAAAATTCTTCGGACTTTTATATCATCTAATAAAATTTTATTGGCTTTAAAACTCATTTATGTAAATTTTGTCACTGTTTAGTAATTGATTTTTGTTAAAGTCTTAACAAGATGATTACTTCAAACCAAAATCATTAAATCTAAGATTATGTTTTATAATAATCCTTAAAATTTTGGAAGGAATTTAAATTTTTAAATATAATTTTTTTTAGATTCTAATTTCATTTATTTGAACCTTTCATTAATAAGGTGATCAATTCATCATCACTGTGTTGTAAATAAATTTATTTATTTAATATCTATACATTATAAATAAAATATAATTATGTAGGAAATATTTTTCCATTTATAATGAATATTCATATTCAAATATATCAGTCATATAACCCAATATTAATTTTTTTTAGTAAAAAGATACATGTTTAGGTTATATTTCTCTTTACTTTAAATTATTTATTATAACATGTCATTTCCAAACTAAAGTGGCTCCCAAATCACAAAATTATTCTTAAAGAGGGTCATGGTTGGATATATTTAATCCAATAGGATTAGGAAATGTTTTAAGGTAGTTTTATATTATTATAAAATTAATTTTTAACTCCAATTTACTTGATTTTTCCTTTAACAATGGTTAATATAAATGATTTCCTAAGTTACTATTCATAATGTCCAAAATTATAAGGTACGTTGTAAAACAATTTGGAAAATATAATTCCAAATAAAGAATCAATTTTTAAAAATTCCAAACATATAAATTATAGTAATTAGTTTTAAATTAATTCCCATTGTCAAACCATAAAGCCTGTTTTTAAGAATTTTAAACTATCAGCAGATTAACATGCGTTTATGCCCAATTTAAATGAGAAATTACATCCAATGAGCATAATTGGATTAAATGATAAATATATATTCCAATTAAACATTAAAACTGATTAATATGGTAATAAAACATTGTAAATAAATTAGATGAAATGGATGTTTTGAATTAAAATGCTGTATTTTTTACTACTCATTAGAATATGAATTTCATCGAAAAAATACAAAAATTTCAATAAAAGTAAATTTTAATATTCATATTCTAAAGAATAATTTTATTGTTTTAATTAGAACATATAATAGTGCAAGAAATATATTGAAAAATATTTCTTCATCAAAAGGAGGTAAAATGGCCATTTAAAAGATATTATAGTATTTCACCCATAAAATTGGATTCATTGTCATTTTTAACATCTAAACATTATTGAATAAATATATAATAATTTTAAAAACAAGTATAATCATATTTAAGTTATTTATTTTCATTCCCACCAATAATATTTCTAGGATTTAATTACCATTTAAAATAATCATATTATTATTTTATTATTTTTCTGTATAACTCAAAGTTGTGTGCAACATATGATTTTCGAGAAACCCACTATTGTTTGTCGAGTATGATATCAGAAAAAGTTTCCTATTTAATGTAAATGTAATATCTTATTCATAAATATTAATACATATGAAAATTTATTGTTCCATATATTCCTAGGTTGTTACATCATTCCCCCCATTTGAATGTTGTGTTCCGAAAATTTTATTTATTTATCTTGTAAGTGGGAGTATTTCTCCCTTATAGAATGTTCATATTCCAACATTGCCTCTTTAGCCATATGCTTTATCAAGAAAACGATTACCTACTAAATCATCATATTCTGCAACACATTCGTTTTTTGGTCAATAATCTATACTGGTTATTCCTCATAAGAAATATTCTCTTCTTACTATACTACATTTGGACTCAAAACATGAGATAGATCCAGTATATACTTACTCAACGTTGAAACATGAAATAAATTGTGTACCTGGGGTAAAATTGGAGGTAAATCCACCATGTAGGAAACTAATCAAAATTTCTCCATGTTTTCATAAGTTCTAATGAACCACAGATTCACCTTTCCATTCTTAACAAAACCCATCACACTTTTACATGGAGAAACTTTGAGAAAGACATGATCACCAACCTTGAAAGACTGATCCTTCCTCTGGTTATTTTCATTACTTGTTTTCCTACTCTGAACTATCATAATGTAAATATGAATCAATCGCACTATTTCTTCCATCTCTTCTATCAATTCTGGTCTCATCAACTTTCATTCACCTACATCATCCCATTAAGCTAGAGTCCAACACCTATTTCAATATAATGCTTCAAATAGTTCAATATGTATACTGGAATGATATCAATTATTATAATAAAACTCACCCAAAGGAAGATTTTATCCCAAATTCCTTGGTAGTTCATTGAACATGCAAATAACGTATCCTCTAAAGATTGAATTTTTCATTTTAACTACCCATTTTATTTTGGATGGAAATATGTAATAAAACATAATTCAGTTTCCTATGACTTCCGAAAGCCATTCCAAAAGTTAGAAGTGATCTTGGGAACACGATCAGATATAATATAGAAGTTAACTTCATGTAACCTACCTATATATTTAATATATAAATTGAGAAAGTTGATTTAGAGATAGAGTATCTCGAATAAGAATAAAATGATAAGATTTAGTCAATCGATCAAAAAACCCATATTGCATTGTTACCTCGAGAAGTGTTTGGTAATCCCACAAAAAAAATCTAGGAATATATTTTCCCATTTCTACTCCAACAATGTAAAAGGCTTAAGAAACCATTTTAGTAACTACCATTTTCCTTCAACCTATTGAAAATTGAAACACTTCACAGTAAAGTCAACAATATCCTTATAGATTCCATCCCACCAGTAATAATACCAAATATCAATATACATCATTGTACTACCAGGATGAACTGAAAATAATGAACTATGAGATTCATATAATAAATCTTTTATCAACTATGAATCATAAGTCACTCATAATCTCTTTCAAAAACACAATACACAATCTTTATCAATGATAAATTTTGGTAACATACAATTCTAAACCAACTCTACATTTTTCTACAACTCACTGTCTTCTTTATGAACGTTCCCAAATCAATCTAATATAGATGATTTCAATACCACCTAAAACAAAATAGAGGGATTCCTTACACCAACAAATTCAAATCTGAAATTCATGGAATTAGAAACCAAAGGATCTGATTCCAAACTTATCACGGTTAATGTGTCATTAATCATTATACTCAAAGCATTAGCCACTTTATTTTCCTTTCCTAGATGGTAATGAAACGTGAAATTATAATCCTTGATTAATTACAACCATCTCTTTTGTATCTTGTTTAATTATTTCTCACTGAATATATACTTCAAACTTTTGTGATCAGTATATATTTCACTCTGTACACCATACAAATTACGACTGCTTATTTTTTGAGGAAAAAAATATAAGCTAATTCCAAATCATTTGTATGGTCATTTAACTACTGAGGATTCAAATAACGTGAAGCATAAAAATTTACCAGATCATTCTTGATTTGGAAAAAACCTTTTCCTTTCAATAATGCATCATTGTATATATCAAATTCACCCTTCAAGGTCGGTAGGGCCAAAACAGTATCATTTACCAACATTCTTTTCAGATGCTGAAAACAGTCATCACATTTTTTAGATGAAATTACCACCTTATTGAGTTTTCTAAGTTAGTGTAATAGATAACTAAAAAAATATTTCAAGAAATCATTTGTAATAACCCACTAATCTATGAAAACTATGAATATCTGTGATATTGGTTGGTATTGTCCACTCTTTAATAAAATTTCTTTTAGAAGGGTCAAAAATTATTCCATCATTAAAAATAATATGAATAAGGAAAAACTTCTACCAAAATTAGCACCTAATAAACATTCCATATAGTTTTTCTCTTTTAGGGTTGGAAAAATTTTCCTTAAGTGACTTTCATGTTCCTCCCTACTTTTAGAATATACCAAAATATAATATATAAACACAACCACAAGCTGATCCAAAAAACTGATGAAAGAATCCATTATTGATATTCCTGAACACAAAAGGTGCATTAACTAACCCAAAGAGCATTAATAAAAACACATAATGTCCATACCTTGATCGGGAAGCTGTCTTTGGAATGCCATCTTCCTTTACCTTCAATTGATCGTACTCGGACAACAAATCCATCATTAAAAAATACTAATATCCCTGGATCTAATCAAAGAAATCATTGATATGAAGAAAAAAAATACTTTTTCTTAATAGTGATGTTATTAAAGGCTCTATAATCAATACATAGTCAAATATAACCATATTTCTTTTTCAGAAATAATAATGCATCAACCCATGGTGAAGTGTTTAGCCAAATGAAACCTCTATCAAGTAATTCTTGCAACTAATTTTTCAAATTCCACCAGTACAACTTGATCCATTCGATAAAGAGGTTTATAAATATGTTTATCATCAAGAACTAAATCAATAGTAAATTCAACCTCCAGATTGGGAACAATACCAAGAAATTCAACCAGAAAAACACCTTTGAATTCATTCACTTTTGGAATTCCACCAATCAAAACTATTTCTTTATTTTCAAAAACATAAGCCAAATAACTTTCAATGAAATCATTAATCACAACTTTAGCTTCATGATATGTTATCAAAGGTACGAAATCATTGATTAAAATAGTATTTTCATTAAAATCTATTTTAGCATTATAAATTGAAAGCCAATACATTCCTAAAATGATGTCAAATTTCACTATAAAATGATTGAAAAGATTTGTAGGAAAGAATATCCCACTAATGATAATATAAATATTCCTATAAATATTGGTATCATTAGTAAATACATATGGAGTTTTTAAAACAAAATATCACTCTCATGAGGTTATATTTCCAATTTTCTTGCAAAGCTCTCAGAAATGAAAGAATGTGAAGATCCAGAGTCAAATAGGGCATTGGAATATTTTTAAGAAACCCGTAATAGACCTATCAACACATCATTTTATGGTCTGACACCAACTCTAGTAATAGAAAATTATTTTCCCATTCCCTTATACTTTCGATCATGCTAGTCTCCACCCATTTTAGTCAAATTTATACACACATTTGAATAATGTCCTATCTCATTACAACTAATACATCTTTTAATTGGTTTTTCATTACCTAAATGGTCATCTTCCTTACAGATACGAGTAATATGACTAGTATTACCATATCGGAAGAAAATCCCAAATATTGAGAGACAATATCTAGGATTCTTATAAACCTACTACTATCATGTTGGAAATTTGGTTTTATTACCTCTAGACTTCTTTGATAATTTCCTTCCAAATATAATACTTCTTTTGTTTTCTCTCATGGAAAACATGATGATCCAAAAATGTATTTCTACCTTCTCAGCACATCATACAAGGTTCTCATAGCTTTTGAACTCATGAGAAGCTGACACCCTTTGATATTACTTCTTGAATCCTGAGTAAAACCAAATTATATTACTATCAATATCTTAGATAAAATTTGGGACATAACTAGAAAAACCTGTGAAATTATCTTCATATGTATCCATAGAATCATCCTCCATTTTTCTCAAATAAAAAAAATTCCATCATATGTCGAACATCCTTCGGAAAATATTCCTTAAAGAATATATTCATAAATTAATCCCTTTACAAGGAATCAATCTCTTCATTCCCTCTGATATTTTTAATCATCAGCCACGAATGATCAGCTTCACCTTCAAACAATAAACATCAAGACTAAAATTCTGATTTTATAAACACCCCATTACATCAAAATATTTTCCAGTTCATTAATCCACTCTTCAGGTCGTACTGGGTCAGATGATCCTCTGAATTATGGGGGGTGTTGCCTAATGGAATCCAACAAAATTGACATATTCCTCTGTGGCTGGACTCGGTGATCTTGTGTATGGAGACCACGACCATTTATTTCCTGAGTCAACTAAACCATCATAACAACAAACTATTCAGTTCTGATTTGGACTATCTCAGGATGTTATTTGGAATGTTATTTCCCTTTGTATTCCTTCCCATCATAGCTTCCTTATATTATATGAGGAAAACCATTCTAAAAAAACATATCTTAGATCAAGCAATGTAGAAATATTCAAATTCTATATCATTTAAATTTTAACATAATGTAAAAATATTATATGGATATTCTATTAATAATATTCTAACTCCTAATTTTATCTAAACCGACCTCGGATACCATCTATAAGGTCCCAACCTTAAACATTACTTAATCTTTAGATAAGTAAAAAATTGACTTTAATTCACTTCAAGGATCTTCTAAAGTTTATATATTTTGTTAATTAGGTCATAATTAAAACATAGATACTTAAATATTACATGTAGACACTTCTACTCAATATCCATTCTTTAATAAAACAAAAACACTTTAAAAAGAAACATGGTATTGTTTAATTTTTTAACAGAATAAAATTTCGTTGATATCATCCTTGATTCTATTATTAAATGTATCTTCTGAAAAACAATTCAAATCATGGGATGAAAAAAAAATATTATTAAGGGATACAAAAATAAGGAAAACATTTAGTCTTTGGAAAACATGAAAACCATGAATACTTTATCATAATGTTAAACATCTCACCTTTATGAAGTAGAAAATATACTTCACTGAATATAAGCTCATTTATTACCCTTTTTGTATCCAAATGATTACTATAAATCTCATATAAAGCAACATATAACATATGTATTTCACTTTGGACATAAAAATACTTAAATAGAATAACCATATGGTCAACATGCACACATTTCACTAAATGGAATAGTCGTACAATAGACTTTTATACCCAATTCACTAGAGGTTAAAATGTTACCACCCATCTTTTGTTTATAACGTAACCACCTATATTTGGTTTATCATGTAACCAATTTTCATTATTATATCACATAATCACCTATCAAATGTCCAAGTACCGTTATATAATCATAAAACATATGATATTTCAATTGTCAACATTTAACTAAAAAAATTCATTTCCAATCACATGATATCAATTAAAGATATTAAAATAATAAATCCACATTCAAAACCATTTTCATTACCAAAACACAAAAATGGGAATAAGTTATTTCTTTTCTTTTTAAAAACATTAAGTCTTATATAAGAATCCAAATATCAAATAAGGGTTATGGAAATGGAGGTGTCATTGTCATCGAATACATTAAAAACATACCTTTGAGTAATTTAGTAAAACAATTCGTAAAAAATATTTCCTTTGAATGAAATTAAAATTAAAAGGGTTGATTATACCTAATATAAAATAAGAAGGTGTATATTTTCAAAATATGCCTCAATAAAAGGTGATTGAGATGATGTCCCTTACCTTGAGTCTGACTCGTCACATATAATTGTTGTGTTCCTAAATAATAAACTTAAGTTAAATTATATATTATTGAGAACCTCTTTGAAGTTTATTATTCATTTAATGTCACTTATTACCATGTTATAAAAATTAAATAATTATTTAACTTCATATCGGACGTTTTCTTGGTATTCGATACTTGACTAAAAATGGGCTTTTATAGGGAAATAATCCATGCAGTCAAAATTATATCATCTCTAAATTTTATTCATTATTTAAATATCATATATATCTAATATATACATATTTATAATATCTATATTATTTGTAGATAAGTAATGAAATGCACCATTCATGGAGACAGTAGGCCATACGCACGTACACATGAACACCACTTTCATTTCATTTTTATATTAAACGAATAATAATCAAATGATATAAATATATATTATAATACCAATATTATATTTATGTATGGTATTACTCATATATTTAATAAAACATTCCTTTATATGTTCTATATATAGAATGAACGAGTCATATCACTTTGAAGGGGTGGTTGTCCACACTTCCTCAATTGAAATTATCGTATTTACACATCATGTAAATCATAAAGGTAAGTTGTATCTAAAAAATAAAGAAGCACAAAGACAATATGAATTTAATATATATAATATATAAATACATTTCCATCATAATTTCCACCATGATAGGTTATAGAAGAATATTGAACAATTATCATTTCGTGAGGCAGTAGTTCTTCATGCACTGAAATAGAATGATCGTATCTATTAGATGAAGGTGTTTGTAAGCCTAGTTCGAATACTTATAATAAAAATATCCTAGTATATTTATTATAGTAGTTTTTTAGTTTAATAAAATAATAAGTATAGAATATGGAGTGAAGAATGAAAATAAATGGAAAGGAACTTGAAAGAAGACGTTTGCTCAAAATCGGGTAAATTCTATTAATTCGAGCCAAAAGGATTTCTTGAATTTCCTTTTGTCCAATGTAAGGCTTCTAAGAAAAAATTAAGGATTTTTGGATATAATTTTGGCTTAATTTTGATGATCCAAGGGGATTTATAGGAGTGAGTGAGTGGGTAGAGGGGGGGCATTTTATAAGAAGAAGGAGGGGTACTTTAAGAAAGTCTTGAACAATTATTTTATTATAAATATATTTTTGAATTATAATAGCTCCAAAGTGATATATTTATATTATTTGATGTGTATGGGTATAAATTCTCTGAACCAATATGTTTTAGACATGTTTAGGACACAAATGTAATCTTATATTTTGTCTTTAACAGTTAGATAAAAATATTAACTGAGACTATGTCATCCTTTATTTACATAATATATGGTTTCTATAGTTACTATAAAATGAAAAAACCACAAAAAGTGAATCGTTAATGACATTTTTACCAATATATGAGTCATTTGGAAGAAGTTTAAATTTTTTGGACTTTTATTTCATTTAATAAAAAAGTATTTGTTTTAAAAACGAATTTATGTCAATTTAGACACTATTTAGTAATTGATTTTTGTTAAGTTCATAACAACGTGATTTTTTCAAACCAAAACCATTAAACCAAAGATAATATTTCATAACATTCCTTAATATTTTTTTTTTGTCATAAAAATGTTGAAATTATATTTATTTTAATATTTATAAGATCATTTTTTGAATATTTCATTATTAACGTAATCACTTCATCATCATTGTGTCATAAATAAATTTATTTATATAATTTCTAAAAATTATAAATAAAATACCATTATGTACGAAGGATTTTTAGATTTAAAATGAATATATGTATTCAAAAATATCATTTATCTGGCCCAATATTAAAATAGTTCTAGTAAAAAAATATAAGTTTATGTTATATTTCTCTTTACATTAAATTAATTATTATAACATGTCATTTTCACACCCAAGCAGCTAAAAAATGACAAAAGTTATGCATGTTGATGCCCATGGTTGGAAATATTTCATCCAATAGGATTAGGACATGTTTTAAGGTAGTTTTATTATATTATAATATTATTACTTTACACTTATTTACATGATTTACTCCTTAAACATGATAAATAAAAATTATTACTGAAGTTCCTAATAGTAATTTCCAAAAATAATATGTTCCCATTTACACATCTTGGAACTTATCATTCAAAATATGAAATCTATTTTTCCAAATTCAAAACAATGAAATTGAAATAATTAATTTAAAATTAATTCTCACTGTCAAAACAAGAATGCGTGTTTTAAAGAAGTAAAAACTATCAAAAGATTGAAATGAGTTTATGTCCAATTTCAATGTGAAATTACGTCCAATGACCATAATGGTGTAAAATTATAAAAAATTTATACAATTAAACATTAAAATGAATTAAATTTATGAAAAAAACTTTTAAATAAATTAGACTAAAATATAGTTTTGAATTAAAATGAAGTATTTTTCACTATTCATTAAAATCTGAATCTATTCAAAAAAATACCAAAAATTCATCCAAAGTAATGTTTGATGTTAAAATAATTAAGAATAAGTATATTTTTTCAAAATAGAACATATAAAAGTGATAAAAACTATATTTAAAAATGGTTCTCCAATAAAAGGCGGTAAAGTGACCTTTTAAAATATATTAGTGCATTTAATGCATTAAATTGTATTCACTCTCATTTTAAGCCTCTAAAATTTATTGGATATATGTAAAAACATTTAAAACTCTTGTTTAATCATATTTTACTTATTTCTATTCATTCTTGTCAATAAAATGGATAATATTTAACTACCATTTAAAATAATATTATTATTATTGTATTACTTTTCAGTATAACTCAAAGTTGTGTGGGACGTATGATTTTAGAGAAACTCTTTGTTGTGTGTCGACTATGATATTAGAAAAAGTGACATGTTTAACATAAAATAAATATCTTATTTACAAAATATTAATAGATATGGAAAATTATTATTCAATAAATACCTTTGATGTTATAGTATAATAGTAAAACCCTTCTATAAAACATTTTTAGAATACATGGATTTGAAAGAAAAAAGGTTTTTTTACTAAATAGATAAATTAAGATGATTTTCTTTATAAATAGATTATAGATCTCTTGATGTTGATGAGGGGAGTATAATAAAATAAAAATAATAATTTTTCAAGAAATTTCATTTTGGGAAGGGAATTCATGAGATTCTAGAGAGATGAATTGTATGATTTCACCATTTTAAACAAAATCATAATGAATCATAATAAACAACGATATTGTAGAACAATACCCCTTTCCTTGAGTTCACATTTCCATTTAAGTACTCTAACCTCTTATATATTACACTTATATTTAATATAATTCTATACTATATCATATTCATACTTATAATATCACATTTAATCCTTTATGACATTTCAATATAACCATTTATTACAAATAATTTATTAAAATCATCATTTTTATGGGTCAAATGTTTCATTTATCTTGATTATATTTGTTCAATGGTTCCATACCATGTGAATTTATCTGGGTTATATCATCAAATTAAAAATAATATTCATTTGAATATATTATATATTTATTATATAAAGATTTATAGTCATTTTATACCTTTATATATTGAAAATATAAATTACATTACTCATTGAGATCATAAGATGTACATACACAGAAACACTATTTTCATTTTTCGAGAGACTAAATAAAATAATGTTAATTAATTATTTAAATTTAATAAATAATTATTATATATATATTATATCAATTCATTAAATATATCATTTTTACCAACCAGGTAAAATTGAAAGAGAAAATGTATCACATTACTTCTCCAAGGTGGTAGTCCATTCATATGCATGAGTAATAATATCATTTTCCAACATATTGGAAGGTATATAGGTGGATGTGATATTATAATTCCATAATTATAGTTATTTCAATAATATATTATATAATAATTAAAACCATAATAATACACATCCATATAATATGGATATGTAATATGAATTGTATCATATAGTTGAGATACTAAGTCTTATGTGCGCTTGAGTGGTACTTTCACTTATCATTTGATGGTAATGTGGGTTTAAAATGGTTTTATCACAATAATAATACATTTCATGATATTTTATGATACGTAACATATTATTTTATGATAAATATTATTGATTTATAGGAATTAATGAAGAGTATTAAATAATGTAATTGGTTAAGGTGATTAACTCTTTGTTGAAATAGCTCTGTTACATCAACTTTAAAGGGATCTTGGGGTGGAATTTTAAGAACCCCAAAACCTCTATAATATGTCCAGGGAAGTCTATAAGATAAATATTTATTGCTTTTTTGGGATAAAAAGGCCAAAGTAGTTTGAATAATTGAAGGAGGAGGTTCCCTTTTCTAATTAGTGCGATGGGAACTTTTGGAATTTCTCAAAATATTAGATTATAATAAAATAATTGTCAATAAAAATACATAAAAATGCATTGGGATTATCAAATATGGTATTATAGGGTTTCAGTCACATAAAAATATCATATTTTGAAAAAATATAGTGTAATTTTAAAACATATCATTTTGATTAACCCTTAGTTAATTGATTTTAGTTTTAACTACAATAACATATTTTTCAGTATTAATAGGATTTAATTTTATTCATATAATGTAAAAATTGTTCTCTAAATGGTAAATTTATAATATATTAGACCATATCATATTTTTTTCTTTTTTAAAATTTTTTAGGATTTTTAAATAATTAAATAAAACATTATTCTGATAAAATATCATTATTTTCAATTTTTTCACTATTCTTTCAATTTGATTAAAAATAAATAAATTCAACATTTTAAATAAAATAAAATATTTAAAAAAACAATAATATGTCATATTGACCTGAATAATTCAGATATAACATTAACTTACTCAAATTATATTACTTTTATTATTTTCAAAATCCTTTATTTTATTTTTCGATTAAAAGAATAAATATTTTTTTGGAATCATGTAAGAATTTAATGTGATTATATAAATTTCAATAATTATAAATAAATTAAAATCATGAGAATAATTTACAGAATCTCAAAATAAAAAATTTAAATTCATGCTTAACTTTCTTTTTTACGTATGTGTACATATAAAATATATTTAAAACCCAGAGTGTGGAATTTTGTAACATTCTTCGCTTTAAATAATAAATATGTCATTTTAATCAAAAAACATATTTTTCGAACACATATATTTAGTTCCTAATATGATAAGGGTATAACTACCTTCATAAAAATTAGGACAATTATGGTCTTATCACTATGTTTTAACATAGATTATCTTGATCTACATTTTACCGAGGTGATAAATTTTAAAATGGTGACTATTTATTTTTAACCACAATAAAAAAACCTATTTGTCATAATTTAACCTCTTTTCTCTATAATTTTTTTTTAAATTAAATTTCAAATTATGTCATACATTAATTTTAAAATAATCAGGAAACACATGAAGAAAATCTAATTTTTTTAAAATTAAAGTTTTAATATTAAAACATCTTTTATCCATGTCCCATGATAATAAAAAAAATATTAAATGAATATTAAATAATTTTAACGAATGATATTTATAAATATATTTAATTAAATTAATTAACAAATAGTGATTAATTATGATAAAAATACATTTTTTGGATAAAAACAATTTTTCATAAAAAAAATGTTTCATTTTCATTCCAATGATTTTTATTTTCATTCATAATAAATTGATAACCAATGAATTTATTTTATACATATATAACCATGAATATTTCTTATTTTTATTAGTCATATTCAAACCCTCAAATCTAATGGCTAGGAAATAACTATCATTTTAAATATTAATATTTTAATATTATATCAGGGATCATTTAAACATAATGTTTCATGTAGAGCATGATATATAACATATTTAATTTATTTGAGAAAAAACATATTTCATTAAATATCACTTTGTTACACAAACCCTATTAAACTGTTAGAAAATTTGGGTAGAGAAGCAAAATTGATGTAAGGGATAAAATGTGAAGAAATTTTTTAGGCCAGTGAAAAGACTAAATCCCAAAATAGAATTCCATTTTAATATTATTCATTGATCATGTGAAATAATACATATTCATATAGATGAAATGATATTTCTCAAATAAAACATTCTTAAACCATATAAAGATAATAGAAATAATTGAGGGAATATTTTTGTATTATATTTAAAACATGTGCTCACTTTTTTAAAAAAAGATTCAGGAAAATAAAATACATATGAGAAACCTATCTGAATAACTCCCATATTCATTCATTTAATGAAAATTCATATTTCCCAATTTATTTTAAATATATATCAAGCTCACACATAATAAAATTTCTATCAGTCTCACCCGATATATAAGCTGTATCGGGCTCACCTATTTTATTTTATACTTATCAAGTACCATATCATGAACAAAATAATTTTGGTCTTTCACCAGTTCATAATAAATCCCTTAAATAACTATTATATCCAATAATTGTGGAACATTTCATTTTCAAATAATAATTGGTATAAATATCCTTTTGTATTTAAATATATTAAAAAATAAAAAATCAAACATATTTTGGAAACGAATTTATTTGAAAATTACCATGTAAACACATATAGTAATAATTAAATAAATGAACATTCATAAATTTGGTATATTCTTTTCGTGATGTAAAAGTCAAAATAATGATTCTTTTCACACATTTTGTAAAACTAACTCATTATTAAATAACATTAGAAATGTACCTTTTTAAAAACATTTTTAACATTAATTACACTCTCATATTAATAATTATATCAACTATTACCATGTTTTATTTAGTTTCATAGTAATTTAACTTTACATCATATGTTTTGAGGACATTTAGGTAATATCCCCAAAACAAATTTGGTGTGACGATTTTAGTCCAAGGTGTAATTGTTTCTTCATATCCATAATTTTTTCATGAAATTACTAAAAAATTATAAATTAAATACCTTTTTTATAACCATCTATGAATTGCATACATGAAAAATGAATCACATAACTTTATAGAGTTAGTAATCAAAATATATGCATTATTGATATTATCATTTTTCAATAGATGTAAATGTAAGAAAATATATGATATATTACCATTAAAAATTATAATTATTTCAATAATATCGTATATATTAATTTAATAAATCATAATATCCATCCTTACGAGGTGGTGATGAAAAATGAAACACATCACTTCATTGAGGTGGTATTTTAGATGCATGAACGACTGATGTTATCATTTCCCATAAGATATAAAATAGATTAAATGGATTTATTACATAACACTAATAACATTTAATGATATACAATATACTTATATTATTATTTAATTGTGGTTAAATAATATTAGAAAAAGGTAGAAGAATAAATAAACTTCAAATAGGTCAGTTACTATATAAACCTTCTCCTCAGTTAACCTCTTTGGTTTACACCTTAATCCTTATATTTTTTTTATTTCAATGAGAATAGAACCTATAGGAAATAGTGGCAGATTTTTGGAGATATATTGGTATAGATTGGATGAAATATGTTAATAATAATATTTCAAGAATAAATGAGAGGATGTTCCCTTTCATAAATGACGGGAGGGGCACCCTTGAAATTATTTCAAGAATTTTAATTAGTATAAAATAATTTTCATAATTAGCAGTAAAATTGATATATTTAATAGATAATAAGAGAATGAGTCTAAATAATATCATCAAATAAAATTTAGAAACATTGATGAGATTTTTCACGCTTATCTCTTCTTTTTCATAGCCCGTTACCCCTGGTGATGATTACCGTGATATCCATATTCTTCTCTATTTAGAGGTATACAGAGCTGATATAAATAGAAAATTGACCCATAAATAAAAAATTTATTATTTTCTATACCATATACCATTAATATAGACAATTAATTGTTTTTATGAATTATAAATAATTTAATACAATATTATTTATCTTCAGATACCATTAAAGTAACTTTCGGATCTGTTCAAATAATTTGACTTTTAAAAATTAAATGACTATAATTTAATTCCAATATAATCATTTAAAGAAGATAAAATAATTTATATATATAATTTCTGTAGAAAAATAATTAATCTAAATTATTTTACATTAAATAGCTTTAATATAATTTCCTTGATTTTTCAATAACTTCTATAAGCAATGTTTCAGTGTTGTGTATGAGATTATAAAAATTCTTCCATCTCTAAAAAATGATAAAAAATACATTCATATTTTTTAAGACCAATTTTAATGGAAGAATTTTTTTTTATCCTGACCATGATATATTATAGAAATTAAAAGAAAAAGTGTAACATTTTGAATTTATCATTTACATAAAATAATTTAAATTTTGTAATCAATGGAACATATTAAGAGTATACCAAACTGTAAAAAACAAGGGTACATTCAAAAAATATATTCAATAAAGTTATTTCAGGTGTTATAGATATTTTAATGTCACAATAAAATGTTTTAATATTTTTTTATATATTTTACCCATATCGAGGTGGAATATATTTACTATAGTTCCTATTTATATTATATAAAACATAAGGGGATTATTTTTCAAAAATTACCACCTTTATTCCCAATCCTGAATATTTTTTTCAAGATTCAATTTCAGGTCATTATGGAAATAAATTTTTATTTAAATGAGTATAATTTGATGAAAAATAGTCTATAGAATAATTAAATTTTAGTCCAAAAAATGAACATATAACAAAATATAATATAAAAATTGTTAATATATAATCAATTAGATTATATATATTTAAAAGATTATTATGTTAATTAATAGTGAAATGTAAAATATAATGGTGATTTAAAAATATATCATTTAATGAAATGATATAAAATCATTACAAAAATATGTATTTTTCTACTATTAAATGAAAGTAAATATTTTCAAAAACATCTCAAGATTCTGTAATAAGATAATTTAAACAAAAAAATTTATAAAATAATAATAATTTAATATAATAGAATTCATAAAATTGGTTTAAATTAATTATAATGAATTAGTAAAAAATGTATTAAAACACATTTGTTTGAAGAAAATATATTTTGGATGAAAAAATGGATTTTAATAAAAATTTAGTACTTATTTATTATGAATTAATGGATATATTTGAATTATATTAAAATGATAAACATATATTTTATAATTATATAATTCTTATTCATTCTCTGATTTTGTGGCATAATAATAGCTATCAAATTTTATTATTAAAATTTTTATAGTATATCAAAACTTTTATAAGTCTCATTACTGGATTTTAAGAAATCTATAAAGAATATTATTATTTTAAACTGAAATATGAGGTTGTTTATATTTTCCTTTTATAAAGGGATCACGATTATTACATGTTGTATTCATGGGATGCATCAAATTCATGTTCCATTCATTCTTATATCAGTGTGTTGTCATTTTTATCAATGAAATCTATGTACAAATTAGTTCAGTGAAGAAGTATATTGAACACTATAAGTATGTTATACAATTCCATCAAGACCATAATATTTATGCAAATATTTCTAAGTGTATGTTCAAGATACAGACCATGCACATCCTTGGTAATGTGTTATATCATCAAGGAGTTATCATATATGATTTATCTAAAGATAATTCCATATTAAAATAATTTTCATGGAATGGAGAATTTTTATTATGAGAAATTATTTGATATTGATATTTCTACTACCATAATGAGAGATTTTTTAGTGCTTCCATGATTTATATATAAGAGTGTTTTTTAGGAATTATCTGATGTTTCTCGTTTTTTATTGGGTAACATATAAATTTAGTATGGGGTAGTGATATCATATGGTTCTCAAAAGTAACAGCCATATGTCGGTAATTGAAACACCAATAATCTCAACATGGAAATGAAAGTCTTTTCTATAATGTTTTGGTGACAAAATCACATCATTGAGTGTTTTTTAGTCTTCAATGACCACAATATCCTAACATATCTTTTATCTGAAGGATATGTTATTTTAAAAAAATGAATGTTGATGAAATTTCTATATGATTATGGCTTCAAGATCCTTTACACGCTAGTGAATATAAATTTAGTTCTTGTTTTACTCAGTAAAAAATTGTGGGGAGATTTTTTATATGAATATAGAGTTTTTTGGTTGGTGATAGATGAGTATCCCAAGTTGACCAAAATATTAAACATATATATATTATGTTATTTTATATTAATTTTCAATAAATATCAAAATAATGAACACAAAAAAATCTTATAGTTTTATTGTCATTGAAAAATTGATATATGATTATATTATATCATGAATGATCTTGAATATGACCCAAAAAGTTCATCTCGAATTGTACTTTTCTTAGACATACACTCCTTAAAAAATTATTCATAACCTTTGAAATGAAAACATCAAAAAGGGTGAGCACAAATAATATGTAAGGTTAAACATAGAAGATAATAATCAATTACCACAAGTGAGCCTAAGCATAATTTTAAAACAGCAAGATCATGACATAATAAAGTCATATTGAATCGGTCAAATATATTTAATCATAAATCATCGTATAAGGTATTTTCATTAAAAAAATCATAAGATTAATGAGTAGTCAATAATCAATAATGATATATGAGAATATATAATAAGAATAATATATTATTTTATGCGATATACATAAGAATAGAAAATCATTTTATTAGTAAATTCTTAGTGACAAGACAATCATAGAGGACCAGGTTCACTACGCATTCCATCATTTACTTAGACAAGGTTCACTCTAAAGACTATAAATTTGAAACAAAGTACCTTATTGTGTTGGGTTCACTCCCTATTTCCGCCCATATTATTTCATTAAAATTAATCTTTACCAAATTCATTGGATGGATATATTATTCGTAGCCCACCCATCACATTATGAAAACCATACACATGTATTCCATAATATCATATAAACATTCGTAGATTCATCATGTCACATGTCATGGAAAGGAAATAGTTTCACATTCATTTCATCATTTCATCCTTGTATAACCTATTGAAAAGAAAAAAGTTTCATAAATATTTCATTATAAATTAATTAGCTCATGGTAAAGAAATAGGTTTCATATAATCATCCTTATATTATCAAAATCTTACAACTCAATCTCGAAAAAGTAATTCATGGTATTATAATATCAGGTACCTAGTGAACCAAAGTAATCCTTTAATGATTATGACACAGATTACAATATATATAAAATAGAATGTGAACATTTCATTGATAATAGAGAAAATATCATTTTCATCTATTATCTTAAAAGACCTCAATAATATTTAGAAAAAAATTTATTATAATGTTCCCTTGGAAACTAATTATTTAACCATCAAAATTAAGAAGTCTTATGATGGTGTGGAATTTCATTTATTTGTTAGAATTTAATATAATAATTACATTCACACATTTCATAAAAAACCCCAATAATTCCTTATTTATAAAATGAAAGTAATAGGCCTTTTAAAATATTTAAATGAAAGTAACTTATGGTCAAAAATTACAATAAATAATAATTTTTCCATTGAAAATAATATTTATTGAATATTTTAAAGAATATAGAAAAGAAATAAATGTTTTTTCAACCAAAGTGGAAGTAATGTTGATTTTTTATTAAAACATTTCTGCATAATTTTAAATACCAAAGAGTGAAAAAATAGATCTATTTCATGAATATTGTATGAATTATCTACAAGATAAGGATCTAGAATCACTTTATAGGATAATATTAACTTAATCCCCCCCAATTAAAATT
This sequence comes from Viscum album, assembly GCA_963277665.1. Lineage (NCBI taxonomy): Eukaryota > Viridiplantae > Streptophyta > Magnoliopsida > Santalales > Viscaceae > Viscum > Viscum album. The sequence continues at coordinate 742,464,207 of OY728137.1, forward strand.
TATAATTGGAAATCAGAAAAAGAAATGAGATTTTAACATAAACCCTTACCTCATGTATCAAATTTATTCATTCATGTTCAAACCTCCTATATAATAAGTATTGATTTATTAAAAATATAATATGAATCCATATTCACATATATATTACTATATACAATTATGTTATATTTTTTAGTTAACTTTTTATTTGTAATTCATCATTGCAATCATTATTTTTATAACAACCTTATATATTAGTTTTTATATCCCCTTAATAAACTTTTTGTTCAGTATGTTATGTTACAATCGTTACAAAATTATACAAAAGGTATGAAGCTTTAGTAAAATTAAATTATTAAAGAATATTATAATAGTAATTAAACTGACGGGAGTAAATTGTATTTAATCCATCTTTCATTCCAATAAAAAAATTAATTTATATCAAATTTATAATTTAAATTTACTGTAATGAACCTATATAACACCCCCTAGACCCTTAATCCCAGATCTAGTGCTGAAAACACAAAACATACAACATTTTCATTGATACACATCTTTTATTGGAATATCGTTCACACATATACAATACAAAAAACTTTTATATTTCAATTTTATATAATTGGAACTAATAACTTACTAATATAACCAAATATGTCGAGTAAAATGGAAATTTTATTTACACTAATACAAAGATAATAAATCTATAGTTTTTGTTAAATGTTGTCAATAAATTCCCCACACATGACACAATTCTATGCATATAATGGTTAATTATTTCATTCATAACCTTTGGAAGGGGAAATATAAGAAGGGGATAGATAAAACACATAGTAAGTGTTAATATAATAATAAAACATAACATGAGATAGATGAGGAATAACATAATATCATAACGAGAGTAATCATAACATTTAGAGAATGGATTGATGAGATATTGTTATAAAAATATAGTTTAGAAATTATCACAACATAAGAGCTTGGAATCATACGAATGTTTCTCCAATATAAACATGAATTCATAATAATAGTTCAAAGTTATTGTGCCACATTAACATAACATAGATTAATTGGGTAATGACCCATTCTTATAGTTTTCTAGGATCCCTAACCATGTAAAATGATATATCATGAGAATGATAAATTACCAAATTCAATAGAGGGATATATAATTATAATTCCACTCATCACATAACCTATACAAACATATGTGTGAAACATGAGAATTAATTATCATATCATAAAGAACCCAAGGAAAGAAAATGATTCACATGACTTCCAAATGGAATAGCAATAATAAATTATTCATAATGCCATTACTAATCATAGTGTGGTAAACCAGGAAGATAAATGGATATCCATTGACAATATGTATCATTGAAGGTAAATACAACTCTGTAAGTATGATACATATATGGTATTTTCACTATATAAGAAAAAGAAATAAACATTATACAAAAATTTCCATAATCAATCAATGTATTAAGAATCTGTATGATCACCATTTTGTCAATGTAATGGAACACATGGTATTCATATAGGAAAGAAATTGGAAGAATATAATAACGTTAAAAGTGGATACATAGTCAAAGTTAAATTAGTGATGGATCATCCCATAGTTCAAAAATTTATTTTTCTAATCATTTCATATAAAAGTGTAGATGATGTCATTTGAAGACTACCCAGGATTATAAAATGGATTGGATGAAGTGTAACACTCTGAGTTTTTATGAAATTGTTTCAAATAAATTAAATTTCATTAATGGATTTAGTTAAATGATATACCATGTCAAGATTTTTTACATGAAACCCTGCTTTACATTTCCCTACACAAAACACTTAGTTGGATTCCCTAACACCGGACATAATGTTTTAACAAAAACCTGACATATTATAAATATTTTTATTTAATTATAACCATAATAACCTAGCCATTAGATAAAAAAATTGAATATAATTATCTACTTTTAAAATATTAATTATAAAGGTATTACATAAACGATACATATTTAAAATAAAATATATAATTTTTTGTTGCCTTTTTATGTTTTAAAAAATATATTTTTTAAAAAATATTCTATTTAAGTCTTTTCATAACAATAATAAAATTAATTTTTTGACACTTTCAGAAAACTAATTTTATGAAAAAACATCATTTTTTAATTTACAATTTCAAAATTATCCTAAGGTGAATATCTTTGTAATTTATCTAAAAAACATAATTTATTGATGAATTGTGAAAAAAAAATTATATTTTAATTGAAAAATATTGTATTTTAAGTTATTTAATTATTTAAATTAGATTTTAATTTTATTTTATAGAATATTTATTAAAATTATACAGATATCAATCAAAATTATTTCATTGGAATTAATTTCATATTGATTATTAATATTAACACTTTGTAGTTTTTTTATCTATTCTGTTTAATAAGTCGCTTTCTAACCATGCCAACATTATTAATTTTAAATAAATTTGGGGCACTTCTGTGACTATACTTTTTAGATATTGATTCCATATTTTTTATAACCATAATTTATAAATTCTAATAATTTAAACATAATTTTTCAAAAAAAAGTCATTAGTGATATAAATTAAAAACTATTTATAGTGATTCAGGTAAAAACAAGATTACTATGTTGTTAAACATAGAAAATATGGTGTTAAAATGACCTAAAATAGGGCAAAAGCCCATTTTAGGACATATTTCGACCTTAACAAGTCTAAGGATCTAATATGATCTAGTTTTGAAAAATTTACATATGAAAAATGTTGTAGGAATTTTCACTTTCAATAATTTGCAAGTTTTCCAATCAACTTCCTTATAGAAGGCCATCCCCTATTCCCCACTCTTCAAATATATAAATCCATTTATATCACAAAATATTTATCCAAATATCTTCTCAAAATTCCTCTCATGTTTCTAGAACTCTAAAATTTAGTAGAAATTCAACTAAGGAAGGCCTTTGGTGAAAATCAAAAGGAAAAACCCAAAGGAGAGGTAACATTCATCAACAAATGTTTGGTTATTATTTATTCTTCAAACTCCTTTAATTATTTTTATATCATGATTTTAAATTAAACTCATCATATTAAATATAATTAGATATTTTTATGATAATGGTATGACCTACAACCACACACATGTCCATCAAATGGGTTATGAAATTGTCATTTCTGTGTACGTAAGACAACTGTATCAAATGGGTTATGAAATCATTATTACCACCTTTCATGATTTCCATTTTTTGGAATATGATAACTTTGATCGTGAGTACGGTGAACTACTGCCACATGAAGTAATGTGATTCTGTGACACCCCAGGTAAATAAATAATATGAAAATTTCACATTTATGCATATTTGTGAATAAAATATTAATATTACTTTAAAGGGGACGCTATTCTCGATGGTGTACCCAATACGAAACAACGAGTTTCTTGGGAATCCTACGTTGCACTCTAATAATAAAATAATATTATTTTAAACAGTAGTTAACGCCTAGACATTGTAATGGCGGGAATGAAAAGAACTAACTAAAAAATAATTATATATGTTTGTCAAATATTTTTACTTTTTACAGTAAATGTTAGAGATTTAAAAATGCGAATGAATCAAATTTTAAGTGTAAACATTCTAATATTCTTTAAAAGGACTATTAACTGCATTTTGATGGAGAACCTCTTTTAAATCCACTTTTTGAGAATTTTATGTGTTATATTTGACTAAATAAAATTCTTCTTTATAATCGGGACATCAAAATTTACTTTGTGTAAACTTTTGGTATTTTTCCGAAAAAGTTCAATTTTTAATGAATAGTGGAAAATGTTGTATTTTAATTCAAAACCACTTTTTAATCTAATTTATTTATATGATCATATTATATTTTGAATTAGTTTTAAAGTTTAATTATAATATATTTTTACCATTTAATCTAATTGTGGTCATTGGAATTAATTTCACTTTGAAATCGGACTTAAACTAGTGTTAATCTTTTGATACTTATTGTTTCATAAAAACATGCTATTTTCTCTGTTAGTGGGACTTAATTAGTAAATTAATTAATTCAACTTATATGATTTTTAATTTTGTAAAATAGGCTTCATTTTCAACTCATAATATCAAATATATCTTAGGGTGAATTTTTTGTAATTTTCTGAAAAACTTCAATTTTTGATGAATAGTGAAACCACTAAGTGGTACTTATAAAAACTGATTTTCTGTTTAAATGAAATTTTTCCATATTTGTGTTTTGAGTTTCAAAAATCCGAAATACATGGTTTTCATTAAAAAGTAAAATGTGGTTCAATGGGATTAAAATAATTTTTTGGTGAATAGTAACTTATTATGTTTTTAATCGCGATTAGAGGTAATTAATGTAGTTTAAGGTAAGAATAATGTTTTAATAAAATGAAATGACCTAGAAACATGTCCTACCCTCATTGGATGAGTCATGTCCGACCAAGAAAATCCATGGGTCAACTTGGGGACCCCATGGAGCCACTTTGGTTGGGAAATGACATAAATAACTTTTTATTTAATGTTAAAGTAAAAATGACACAACCATGAGATGTTTTACTAAAACAATTGTGAAATGGGGTTATACAATTCATATTTTTAACTATAAATATTTATTATAAAGATAAAATGATTTCCTACATCATGATATTTTTTTATAATTTTTATACATTAAATATATTAAATTATTTATGACATCATGATGATGTAGTGATTACCTCATTAATAAAGGATTTAAATAAAATGAAAAGATAATGTAAAATCTATGACCTAAACATGTCAAAAACCTATTGGATGGCTATATATAGAACCCTTATCACCTTAGCCTCGAATTATATCAATTTGGGTCATTTTTAATCCGAAACCAATTTTAAAATAAAGTAACATTTCTTTACTTTCCAAGAGTGCCCCTCCTCTCCTCTTATAAAAGGCCCCCACCTCTAGCTCCATACCCGCACTTAAAAAGCCATTGGCTTGGCCAACCCCTATCCACTTTGTCTCTCCACTTCCCTCTCTTACTCCTTGAAGCCTCACTTTGAGACAGAAGTCTTCCCAAGGAAGCCTTTGAGCTCAAACCAAAGGGAGTTACCCGATTTTACGGTAATGTTTTCACTTGAGTCCTTTATTTTAATTTGCCTCTCCAACCCCCTAAACACTTTTTATTCATTTCTTTTGTAACAAATACAGTATAGTAAATATACTAGGGTATTGTTATAAGATGTATTGGAGCTACAATTACACACACCTACATCTAATGGTTAAATAACATCCTGTTTCCGTGGATGGCGAATTTCTGCCTCACGAAACGATGATTGTTCAACACTCATATAACACCTTCAAAGGTCGCCATTAAGATGTCACTATATTTATATATGATATATAATATTTTTATGTTTTACTTAAGCTTCTGTAGTTTTCATTTTTGGCTTACCTTTATGGCTTCCATTATGGGTATACGCGATATCTACATTTTAGGAAGTGTGGACTACCGCCCCCTCAAAGTGATGTGATTCGTTAATGCCATACGTGGACCGTATAAAGGATGGATTTAATGTTATTATATATTATGTTATACTGGAATTATAATATACCTCTATATAATTATTATTTATTTACATTAAAGTATGAGATATAAATGAAAGTAGAGTTCATGCGTACGTACGGCTTACCGTCTCCATGAACGGTGCATTTCATTTCTTATCCCCAAATGTAATGTACTATTATAAGTACATGTATATAATGGATATATATGATGAATGATACATATAAATGATGAATATAATTCTGGAATTAAAATATAGATGCCTCTCATTTATTTTTAATTCCATTAATATGACAAAGAAATGAAAGTAGCGTTCATCCGTACGTACGGCTTACCGTCTCCATGAACGGTGCATTTCATTTCTTACCTATAAATGATTATATGATATTATAAATACATGTATGTTATAGATATATATGATATATATGATATCCAAATCAGGAATTTCATTATGGATATAAAGAACCTTTGACCACACGAACAACATGTAATTGTTAGAAGTCCAATTTCGACTTTAGAACCAAATATCGACAAAACAAACATTATTAACTTAAATGAATACATGATGCTTATAACATGGAAATAAGTTATATAAAAGGAATAATTAACTTGAAGAGGTTATTAAGAAAATATAAATTAACTCAAGTTTATTATTCAAGACGTTAAAGAATGATCGATTCAAGTCAGACTCGAGGTAAGGGATCCTACTCCTCTATTTCTTTTTAAGTACACTGTTTAATGTCATTCCTATTAAAGCTCATATCTCTTGTTATTGGGATGTTATTTTATATTAATCTTACTGTAATTTTTATATTCATATGATTAGATACCCTATTCTCTCTCATCAATCCTTTTTGGAAGTTTTGAGTGGCGTCGTTAGGCTGCCGAATTTTCGTAAGAGATCTAACCTCTCTCTTTCATTTTAAGTACTCTCCTTTATGTTACTTGTTTTAAGCTCCTATTTGTTATCATGGGGGATGTTCTTTTATATTCCAATTTCTGTAAATTTTATTTTAATATGATGAGAGATCCTATTTGATCTCATCAATCCATTTTTGGATGTTTTAAGTGGCGCCGTTAGGCTGCCGAGTTTTCGTAAGGGATTTTTCATCTCACTTTTATTCCCGTGAGATTTATGATACATTTGCCACAATATCCTTTGAGTGGTGTATGTACTGACCATTATTTTAATCATTGTGTAATATAATTTCATTTATGAGTATTTACATCAATGTTGTATTGTCCTTCTTTCACAGGGTGTATGTTTCGAAAGATACCCATGTCGGTAAGGGAACCTTTCACCCTCCTCATTTTAAAAGACTTCTTTTGTTATGTCTTTTAATTCACATACTATTATGTTGGGATATGTTATTATATATTCTTATTTATGTAAATTTTATGTCCAAGTGATGAGATCCCCTTTATCTCTCTCATCAACCCTTTTTCTAAAATTTTATGTGATGTCGTTAGGCTGTCGAATTTTACCAGGTGAACTTCTTAACCCAATTTCGATTTCTTTGGGTTCAACATGTAGTTATTCAATATGTCATCCTTTGAATATGTGTGAATAAACTTCGATGGTTTTACACTTAATATACAATTATATTTGGTGTATTTATATTTGTCACACATAATTATGACATTGATTTATCCTTAATTTAAGGATACCTTCTTTATAATGGATTTCATCTCATTTTACATTTCTTTTGAGACTTCACTGTTGTTATGCACCAATTCACTCTTATATGGTGTGTATACTATCCTTTGACATATTTTATCATTAATAGGTTTATTCTCATGATATTATAAAGTTTGGATTAAATGTTACTCCGCTATTATTTGTATTCAAGAGTCCCTCATTTTGTTAAAAACTCTTTAACAAAAATATCGTTTTAAATGTTTTAAAGATTTATTATTTTAAACCTCTATCTTTAATGTCCATGTTTTCAAATTGGTTTTCAGTATTTATTTATATGGAAATTAATGTTTTAAAATTATAATTCCATTAAAATCTTCAAAGTGGTATGGGACACTTTGATTCAAAAATCTCTTTTAAATGGTTTTTGAAAATGGATTGATTAATTCAATATCTGGGAATTACTTATTGTGATTTAAAATGTAATTTTGTTATTGAAATGTTTATATTTTCAATATTTTATGTGTAATGATGGTACTTGGACATTTTATGGGTGGTTACGTGATAAACCATATGACGGGTGGTGTCGTGAATACCAGGACGGGTGGTTACGTTATAACCTCCAATGCATTGGGTATGGAAGTCGGCCGTATGGATATTCCATTAAGTATGTATGGAAGTTGGCCGAATGGATATTCCATTAAGTGATATGTGTGGAAGTCGACCTTATGGTTATTCCACTTAAGTATTTTTATGTCCCAAGTTACATTTATATGTTATGTGATCTTTATATGGGTTTTATGGTAATCTTTTGGTTACCAAAGGGTAAGTAATGAACTTTTATCTAGCGAAGAGTTTTTACTACTTAGAAAAGGTGAAAAGTATTACTCTGATAAAGTATACATGGTTTACTTGTTGTTTTGAAAAACTAACAGTTTTCATTCTTTGTGTATCCCTTACTGAGCTTTTTATGCTCATCCCATGTTTTTGAAATGTTTTTCACAGGACATAGCGTGGAATATGGTCAAGGATGGGATCAAGGGAAAGTCATGCTACCTAAAAAATGGAACTAGACATGTTCCTTTTTAAGAGTTTTTATTTTATGGAAATTTATTAGAAGCGACTACTTTGTAATCATTGGAGGTGTAATAGTTATGTCCTAATTCTCTAAAACTCTAAACCAGAAAAGATCCTCAATGTGAATTACTCATTTAATTCAATATTAAGTAAGGTTTAAGGCTGGGGCCTTATAGTTGGTATCAGAGGTCGCTTTAGATAACTTTAGAGGTTAGGGTATTCTCTAAGAACAAGTGACATTACTATAATGGTTAGGATTTTAGAAAGAGTCCTAGTTTTAGATAAAGTGAATAAGTAAGTATATCATAGTGGTTATCTTCCTCATAAGTACATGATGGTTTTGTTGATATACTCACACTAACATTTCTATTTTTAGTGAATGGATGGATCTAGCAGGCACCAAAGAGACTACAGGTTAGAAGGAAACTGTGGTGGTTCTCTGATTAATATACTAGATAAAATGGAGGATTCAATGAAAAAACTCGTGGTTGTTCTAAACCAACTATCAAGGAGTCATGATCAACCACTTGAACCTTGGTACGTTCATGTAATGCATCATGTATGAGATGACCAACCGATGTGGATGTTCAGGTAACAATTATAAAGGTAACCATTAGAGTTTATATGATCCTTACTTTTGAGGTAATTATGGGTTATTATATGTTATGATGGAAAATGAAAGGCATGAGATAAACTTGAGGTTAAAATATGTTATGATCATTTTTGAATATTTTATCTCGTTTTGGGGAATGTTTTATGAGTTATATAGTTTTGGAAAAAGGACAACACGCAGACCGTGTGACAACCCGTCGTGTCGGACAAAGCTGCGGGAATCGAACCCACAACCAAAGTTCAACTGGTATTTATCGCCTACCACTGGACTACGTGAAGTCCCTGGTTAGTTTGACTGATTCTTTTTAGTTAGATGATTTTAGGAATCAAGAGTAAGTTTATTTTGGGTTATCTATGGAAATTATTAACCTATCATGGAGGATATGTGATTAGGTTAATTACTTTTCAATATGAGAATTTAAGAGCAACTGATTTTATTAAGAGATAAAAGTTAATTTGTACCTTGGAAGACTATGCGATTAAATCCTTCAAATATTTGGGTTTCAATCTTAGTTTGGTTTACTTTGAAGAATTTTATGGACAAATTGTTAATCGGATGGTCCTCGTTGAACTTTGGGTTTTTTTGGGCAAATTTTGGAGATTAAGCATAGATTTTCTTTTTAAAGGGTTATCCTTTTCTAGATTATCTGATCTTATACTAACCTTTATGGTTTTGTTTTTGGTTAAGGTGTAAAGATATGGGAAGTATATAGTTCTATTTTGTGGATTAGGTGATCCTCTAGAAGTTGATTATAGTACTTTTATGTGAACAAGTCTTCCTAAATACTCGTCTTTTGGGGAATGTATGAGTTTGTGTAAGAAATCTAGTAAAAGATGAAATTCAACATGACATGTAAGTATGTTTCCTTAAGATCAAAAATAAATTCCTAAATTAAGAGTAACTTAAAACAAAAATGTTTTCTGTTAACTTTTCCTACTAGGGAATCGAATACCATTTAACCCATCACAAGTTTGTTATTTTCTTGTGGTTAACTTTCTTCTAAACATGTTTTCTATCACTCTCCATCAGAACATGACCCTATGTTTTATCCTCCATGTCCATGTTTTCTTACATGGAATCCTAGTATGGGTTATCTCGGGTGACCTCTGTACTTATCTTTCTTTATTTTGAAGTGATTGTTTTTTCGACTCTTGTTCCGATGTGGGACTTTCAAGGATGTTTCCAAGCTCAATTTTAAAATTGCGAGGACGCAATTCCCAAAAGGGGGGAAGGATGTAACACCCCAGGTAAATAAAGAATATGAAATTTTCACATTTATCCTTATTTGTGAATAAAATATTAATATTACTTTAAAGGGGACGCTATGCTCGATGGCGTACCCAATACGCAACAATGAGTTTCTTGGGAATCTTACGTTGCACTCTAATAATAAAATAAAATAATTTTAAATAGTAGTTAACGCCTAGCTGTTGTAATGGCGGGAATGAAAAGAACTAACTAAAAAATAATTATATATGTTTGTCAAATATTTTTACTTTTTACAATAAATGTTATAGGATTAAATATGCGAATGAATCCAATTTTAAGCGTAAACATTCTAATATTCTTTAAAAGGTCGATTAACCGCATTTTGATGGAGAACCTCTTTTAAATCCACTTTTTGACAATTTTTTGTGTTATATTTGACTAAATAAAATTCTTCTTTAGAATCGGGACATCAAAATTTACTTTGTGTAAACTTTTGGTATTTTTCCAAAAAAGTTCAATTTTTAATGAATAGTGAAAAATGTTGTATTTTAATTCAAAACCTCTTTTTAATCTAATATATTTATATGATTATATTATCATTTTAATTGGTTTTAAAGTTTAATTAGAATATATTTTTACCATGTAATCCTATTATGGTCATTGGAATTAATTTCACTTTGAAATCGGACTTAAACTATTGTCAATATTTTGATACTTATTGTTTCATAAAAACACGCTATTTGCTCTGTCAGTGGGATTTAATTATTAAATTAATTAATGCAACTTATATGTTTTGAATATTTTAAAATAGACTTCATTTTTGAATTCATAATATCAAATATATCTTAGGGTGAATTTTTTGTAATTTTCTGAAAAACTTCAATTTTTGATTAATAGTGAAACCACAAAGTGGTACTTATAAAAACTGATTTTCCGTTTAAATGAAATTTTGTCATATTTGTGTTTTGAGTTTCAAAAATATGACATACATGGTTTTCATTATGAAGTAAAATGTGGTTCAATGGGATTAAAATAATTTTTTGGTGAATAGTAACTTATTAAGTTTTTAATCGTGATTAGATGTAATTAATGTAGTTTAAGGTAAGAATAATGTTTTAATAAAATGAAATGGCCTAGACACATGTCCTACCCTCATTTTATGAGTCATTGCCGTCCAAGAAAATCCATGGGTCAACTTGGGGACCCCATGGAGCCACTTTGGTTGGGAAATGACATAAATAACTTTTTATTTAATGTTAAAGTAAAAAATGACCCAAACATGAGATGTTTTACTAAAACAATTTTTACATGGGGTTATACAATTCAGATTTTTGACTATAAATATCAATTTGAAAGATAAAACAATTTACTACATCATTATATTTTTTAAAAAAAATTTAGACATTAAATATATTAAATTATTTATGACATCATGATGATGCAGTGATTACCTCATTAATAAAGGATTTAAATAAAATGAAAAGATAATGTAAAATCTATGACCTACACATGTCCAAAACCTATTGGATGGGTATATTTCGAACCCTTATCACCTTATCCTCGAATTATATTAATGTGGGACCTTTTTAATCCGAAACTCATTTTAAAATAAAGTAACATTTCTTTACTTTCCAAGAGTGCCGCTCATCTCCTCTTATAAAAGGCCCCCACCTCTACCTCCTTACCCACACTTCCAAAGCCTTTGTCTCGGCCAACCCCTGCCCATTTTGCCTCTCCACTTCCCTATATTACTCCTTGATGCCTCAATTTGGGGCAGAAGTCTTCCCAAGGAAGCCTTTGAGCTCAAACCAAAGGGAGTTACCCGATTTTAAGGTAATGTCTTCACTTGAGTCCTTTTGTTTTATTTTTCCTCTCCAACCCCCTAAACTCTTTTTATTAATTTCTTTTGTAACAACTAAAGTATCTTAAATATACTAGGATGTTGTTATAAGACTTATTCGAGCTACACTTACACACACCTACATCTAATGGTTAAAGAACATATTGTTTCCGTGGATGGCAAATTTCTGCCTCACGAAACGATGATTGTTCAACACTCATATAACACCTTCAAATGATGCCATTAAGATGTCACTATATTTATATATGATATATAATATGTTTATGTTTTACTTAAGATTCTGTATTTTTCATTTATGTCTTAAATTTATGGATTCCATTATGGGTATACGCGATATCTTCATTTTAGGAAGTGCGGACTACCGCCCCCTCAAAGTGATGTGATTCGTTAATGCCATATGTGAGACGTATAAAGGATGGATTTAATGTTATTATATATGATGTTATAATGGAATTATAATATACCCCTATATCATTATTATTTCTTTCCATCAAAGTATGATATAGAAATGAAATTAGCGTTCATGCGTACGTACGGCTTACCGTCTCCATGAACGGTGCATTTCATTTCTTATCCTCAAATGTAATGTACTATTATAAGTACATGATTATAATGGATATATATGATTAAGGATACATATAAATGATGAATATAATTCTTTAATTAAAATATAAATACCTCTCATTTAGTTTTAATTCCATTAATATGACAAAGAAAGGAAAGTAGCGTTCATGCGTACGTACAGCTTACCGTCTCCATGAACGGTGCATTTCATTTCTTACCTCTAAATGATTATATGATATTTTAAATACATGTATATTATAGATATATATTATATATATGATATCCAAATCAGGAATTTCATTCTGGATATAAAGAACCTTTGACCACACGAACAACATGTAATTGTAAGAAGTCCACTTTCGACTTAAGAACCAAATATCGACAAAACAAACACTATTAACTTAAATGATTACATAATGTTTATAACATGTCAATAAGTGATATAAAAGGAATAATGAACTTGAAAAAGGTTCTTAAGAAAATATAAATAAACTCAAGTTTATTATTCAGGATGTTAAAGAACGATCGAGTCAAGTCAGACCCGAGGTAAGGGATCCTACTCCTCTATTTCTTTTTAAGTAAACTCTTTTATGTCATTCCTTTTAAAGCTCATATCTCTTGTTATTGGGATGTTCTTTTATATTAATATTACTGTGATTTTTATGTTCATATGATTAGAGACCCTATTCTCTCTCATCAATCCATTTTGGATGTTTTGAGTGGCGCCGTTAGGCTGCCGAATTTTCGTAAGAGATCTAACCTGTCTCTTTCATTTTAAGTACTCTCCTTTATGTTACTTCTTTTAAGCTCTTCTTTGTAATAATGGGGGATGTTATTTTATATTCCTCTTTCTGTACATTTTATTTTAATATGATGAGAGACCCTATTTGATCTCATCAATCCATTTTTGTAAGTTTTAAGTGCCGTCGTTAGGCTGCCGAGTTTTCGTAAGGGATTTTTCATCTCACTTTTATTCTCGTGAGATTTATGCTACATTTCCCACAATTTCCTTTGAGTGGTGTATGTACTGCCAATTATTTTTCTCATTGTGTAATATAATTTTATTTATGAGTATTTACATCAATGTTGTATTTTCCTTCTTTCACAAGGTGTATGTTTCGAAAGATACCCATGTCGGTAAGGGAACCTTTCACCCTCCTCTTTTAAAAAGACTTATCTTGTTATGTCTTTTAATTCACATAATATTATGTTGGGATATGTTCTTCTATATCCTTATTTATGTAAATTTTATGTCCAGGTAATGAGATCCCCTTTATCTCTCTCATAAACCCTTTTTGTAATATTTTATGTGACGCCGTTAGGCTGTCGAATTTTACCATGTGAACTTCTTAACCCAATTTCGATTTCTTTGGGATCAACATGTAGTTATTGAATATGTCATCCTTTGAATATGTGTGAATAAACTTTGATTGTTTTACACTTAATATCCACTTATATTGGGTGTATTTATATTTTTCACACATAATTATGAGATTTATTTATCAATAATTTAAGGATACCTTCTTTATAATGGATTTCATCTCATTTTACATTTCTTTTGAGACTTCATTGGTGTTATGCACCAATTCACTCTTATATGGTGTGTATACTATCCTTTGACATATTATATCATGAATCCCTTTATCCTCATGATATTATAAATTTCAGATTAAATGTTATTCAGCTATTATTTGTATTCAAGAGTCTCTCATTTTGTTAAAAACTCTAACAAAAATATTGTTTTAAATGTTTTAAAGATTTATTATTATAAATATTTATCTTCAATGTCCATGTTTTCAAAATGGTTTTCAGTATTTATTTATATGGACATTAATGTTTTAAAATTATAATTCCATTAAAATCTTCAAAGTGCTATGGGACACTTTGATTCAAAAATCTCTTTTAAATGGTTTTTGAAAATGGATTGATTAATTCAATATTTGGGAATTACTTATTGTGATTGAAAATGAAATTTTGTTATTGAAATGTTTATATTTTCAATATTTTATGTGTAATGATGGTACTTTGACATTTTATGGGTGGTTACGTGATAAACCATATGACTGGTGGTGCCATGAATACCAGGACGGGTGGTTACGTTATAACCTCCAATGCATTGGGTATGGAAGTCGGTCGTATGGCTATTCCATTAAGTATGTATGGAAGTTGGCCGAATGGCTATTCCATTAAGTGATATGTGTGGAAGTAGACCTTATGGTTATTCCACTTAAGTATGTTTATGTCCCAAGTTACCTTTATATGTTATGTTATCTTTATATGGGTTTTATGGTAATCATTTGGTTATAGAAGGGTAAGTAATTAACTTTTATTCAGTGAAGAGTTTTTACTACTTCGAAAAGGTGAAAAGTATTACTTTGATAAAGTATACATGGTTTACTTGTTGTTTTAAAAAACTAACAGTTTTTATTCTTTTTGTATCCCTTACTAAGATTTTTATGCTCATCCCATGTTTTTGAAATGTTTTTCACAGGACTTAGCATGGAATAGGGTCAAGGATGGGATCAAGGGAAAGTCATGCTACCTAAAAAATGGAACTAGACATGTTTCTTTTTAAGAGTTTTTATTTTATGGAAATTTAGTAGAAGCGACTACTTTGTAATATTTTTAGATGTAATAGTTATGTCCTAATTCTCTAAAACTCTAAACCTGAAAAGATCCTCAATGTGAATTACTCATTTAATTCAATATTAAGTAAGGTTTAAGGTTGGGGCCTTATAGATTCATTCAATCTTTACATGGAATGTATTATGTCTGGTTTTAAAAAAAAATATCATATATATGATATAAAAATTATTTTTCGAATATAATATATTATAGTTATTTCTTTATTACAATCTGATAAGGAAATAGAAATTCTGTTCATGTGTACATGCAACATATTTTCTCCATGAAAAGTATATTTCATTTCCTATTTCTATATTTTCTAAATTATTATAAATATATATTTAAACTGAATATATAAAATATTTATTGCATGGTTATATTCTTAAATAGTATTTAATCACTATTATGTTAATATAACCAAAAATAAAATGTATCAAAACCTTTATGAAAAAACAATGCATTTATTACCCAAAATGTAACGTTAACATGGATTTGTTAATATATGACTAATATAATGAAAAATTTAAATCATATATTTTATTATATATATGAATATATTTCTATAATATATGTATAACAAACTTATATTTATTAAATATGTGGTTTTAATGAGTAATATGAGGGTTAAGACTTAAGAAAGGGGAATTTTGTCTCAATTTTCTTTCATTCAGACACATGTAATGTTATACACCTATATTAATTTTTGAGTTTATAAACTACCTCATGAACATTTTATATCATGAATATATTTATTTTCATTATATATTAATCTTCATGTAATGTTATATTCTCTTATTGATTATGATTCAATGTTACCAAAGTGGTAAGAGTTTATTTTTATTGTCTCATCATTTATAAGGGTTCTTTATGATTATGCATCCATTGATGAAATATTTTGATAAATCTCACAAAAAATCCCTTGAACATTCTTATCATATTTTTATTCATTTTATAGTCATGTAATTGTGCCATTTTTCCTTTCTATGTTACTTATGATAATTAAAAAATGGTTTTATGAAAATACTACTTTATTTCTCTCTTTAGCCTGAAGTCTGTTTGCTTTCACAACCTTATTACCCAAAAAAATAAAATATATTTAATTTCATCATATTATTTTTTTACAAGTAAGTTTTTAACCATGTTTTACTTCTTACAATTGGTTTTTAGAGAAATATTTATGTCATTTTCCAAGATAAAACAAGTTTACATTTTACAGAAAATGTGAAAACATCGTTTTTTAGGAGTACAGTATGGAAGGGATTATCCAAAACTATGACCAATCCCTTTTTAAATGATTAAATTATAATTTTTAATCTTATTTTTAAATAAAAACCTTTTAGAAATTAATTTTGGAAAAAAATTTCCAAATATGAAAAGATATTTTACTTAGGAAATGTTTTAAATGATCTTTCAAATTTATTTTCCTCCAAAGATTACATCTATCAGTGTAACCTATTAATTCCTAAGGAAATGATCCAAGAATACTATTCATACCCTTTCTCTATGTGGTTTATGTTTTTTATAAAGATGTTCATAGAACCCTTTCCACTTATACGGGTTGTATCGTGAAAAAACTCTTATAAAATCCCACTTATTTTCATGTGTTATGCTAGAATGAAATTATTTTTGAAACCTCTCTATTTTCCATGGTTTATGATATTGTGACATGTTTACAATTCCCATTTTATTCCATGAGTTCTCATTTGATAAATTTTTATAATCCAATAGGGAACTTATATATGATTTCATTACGTGATATGTGGGACCTATATCTCCCTAAAAAAATTTTGTAATGATTTATATATCATAATATAGACTGGATTGAAACACATAGTAAATTTGGTTTAGTAATATAGGGTAGGAATGAGAAGTGAACTCAGTTCACTAATACACAACTGGAAGAGTAATTTAACCTAGTATAGTAATATATGGCTAGAATGGGGGTGAACTCAATTCAGTAAAAGAATTTTTCCACTATGATGGTTTTCGAAGTGATCCTTGACTAATATGGAATGATTTTCTATGTCATATATATTCCAAATATTATATGTGTTATGATAATGTTATACTTGTATAGATCATATTTATTTATTTTCTAATGGTTTAAATCTTTGTACTACCAGTATTTATTCAAAGATTCAATATTATAATATTCAACATACAGGGTATGTGTTTTAGTATTTATGATCATGTTTTGTACCTTTATGCTAGTGTTCTGCTTAAGTATCTCCCTTGTTTAGCCTTACTGAGCATCTGAGCTCGCCCTTTATTATTTTTCATTTCCCTAACATACAAAGATATATATTATGGTTTATATTTTTAATGATGTTTATAGTTATAAAGAACATAAAGGGAGATGACATAGCTCACCAATGAATCATATTTTATGTTTCCAAAGACAATAAAATATTATGGTTCTAATGTCTGTGATTGTGTAATGTATTAAATATTCAAAAAAATGATGTAATGTCTATGTATGAAGAGTACGTATAGTTATTTTTGGTATCATAGGAATGTTTTAGATAATATTTTGAAACTAGGATGATAAAACCATGGTGACGTTGCTAAGTACATGCCGAAGGATATGTGTATGTATGATTCAATGTATAGTCAAATGTCCTAGAATTTTTGTAATTGATATAGAGAGTGGTTTGCTATAAATACATTTATTCTGGATACTACTTTTGAATGTGGCTCTAGAACAGATGTACCTAGGGGTATAAACCCTAACAACATTGTATTGATATATCCTTGATCGAGAAATACTGTATAATAATGTTACTTACTGCACACCATTTGGGCACTCCAAATTGATATGCTTAGAAAATTCACAAACTATTTTTGGAGAATCATGAAGTATTTAAAAAAAATATGGATATGAATGACCTATGATAAACATAAGGTGTCATATATTAAAGAAATTATAATACTTTAAACATATTATAAGTGATTTTCTTGTTTATTTGGTTTCCAAAAATGAATATTATTTCCTCCTATGTGATTTATTTTTTTTAGTCAATGACAAGATTCAAAATGAAAGTTCATTAATTCTAATTGATTTGGATAATGACATGATTTTTTTATGATAACCCAACTGTTATGTGACATGGAAGGAAGAATCACATTCTTATGGTCACACAATTTTCCCAAACTATGAATCATTCTTGATATCCAAATGAAAAAATGTGGCAAAAAATTCTATTAAGTCATTCATGAGGTATTTTCTCCCTTCATTTATAGGGTTCTATGATATAAATGTTTTTAAAAAAATTAGTAATATTGCTGAGAATATATCTTCCATTCTCTAGTCTTAGGAATATGAAAATTTCAATTTGTAAATCTATAATTTGGATGGTGAAGAGGATAAAATGGTGGACTCTTATCATGAATTGGAGGTAATTTGAAGAAATAGAAATTGTGGATTGGGATGAGTTTTAAAGAAAAAACAATATGTATATTCCATCTGTTCTTCATAAAAAAAGAGAAAAGGAGTTTTTTAAGATAATAAAAAAGGAGGACGAATATGTATAATACTGGGAGGATAATTTTATAATACATGAGAGATATAATTCTGGTATTTTCATCCATTCTAAAGGTATGGTTTTTTAATTCATTATTGGTTTAAAACCAAGCCTCTAAAAGGTGTTATCCATAAGAGACTGTAGTAGATATGAAGACATTTTTTGATGTGCAATCAATGTGTAAATGAAAATTAGAATAATGTATCGATTAAAAGGTTTTGATAAGAAAAGGAAGATGAGGATAAAATAGAAATAAAATAAAATTGGTGAAAATAAGTTGGCATTTCATATATCATCTATGTTTGAAAAGAAATAAGAATTTAATTTTCATAGAGGGACTACTAAATGTTTTAGGTGTGTAAGATGACTACATCGAGAAATTTGTTTCTAATGTGATGGGATAAAGTGAGATAATGGTGTGAATATAGAAAATGATAAATAGGATGAACCACCCCAATTAGATGCATCATGTGTAAGTAGAATGGTAATTTTGTTAACTAATGTCTAAACATGGGGGTAAATGATGATGATTAGTTTCGGAAACCTCCAAATCCAATTAAATATTGGAAATCTTAGGTGATCATTTTTTCCGATGATCGGTGCGATAACATTATCGTTAATGTTAAACATATGAACCACTCTAGAACCATTAATGATTTAGTTTACTCTAGATCTACCTATTCATAAACATCTATAGAATTTTATATGGGTATCAAGGTGCCACCCAAATGATTAGATGTGGAATTAGTTGTGAAAACCCTTACTGGTAAAATGATCAAATCTCATGTCTATGATTCCTCTCCAATTGACATTGGTGGTAATGTGATTCCCTAAAATCATTTCATTCTTCCTCGGGTAGAATTTCATGTCATCCTAGGAATAGATTGGATTTATCTGTATAAATCCCACAAAAAGTTTTAATGAATGGATGTTATGTTTTATATTACAAACCCAAATATGATTATTAATAAATGTGACAATAATTATGAACTTATTATGGAAATAACTTCAATTGTATGGGTCCCAATTCCCATTCATAAGGTGTTGTTTATCTAAAATGGTTGGGGAAAATATTAGAAACAATGATATGAATGGTTTTTGATAAATTTTTGATACTTTATAAGATGACATTCCTAGACTTACACCAAAACAGGATATTGAGTTCTCAATTGAACTCATACATGGTTCTACACCAATTTCAAATACTCTCTATAGAATTTCTCCAATTTATTTGTAGGAATTCAATAAGAAACTCCAGAAAAACATTGATACGGGATTTATCTTTCCATATGTGTCACCTTGGGCTCCACCTATTCTTTTTCTGAAAAACAGTACTGACAGATTAATGTGACTCTAAATTGTTTATCTAGAGGAGAATACTATCAAAATTAAGAACATGTATCCTCTTCCCCGTTTTTAAGACTTGTTTTCTCAACTATGGGTAGATCAATACATTTCCATGATTGACCCAAATACAAGATGTCATTAATTGCTGGTCTATAAGGAGGATATACACAAGATGGTATTGGGTATATGATATGGAAAGTATGAATATATAGTGATACCTTTTTGTCTTACTAAAACTCTTCCTATATTGATAAATTTAATGAATAATGACTTTATATATTAGCTTGATTAGTTCGTGGTTATATTTATAGATGATATTCTTATCCATTCCTAGAAAAAATAATGGAATGAAAACCCCATGATAAATATAATAACACCCTATGGAAAGATAAATTAGATTAATAATTTAAAAATTATAAATTTAGGATGTAAATGGTTTCATTTTTGAATCACATAATCTCAATAGAGAGTATAATAGTTGATCCATCAATGTAAGAGTCTATTGAATTATGGCATAAACCAACCATGGTGATTGAGATCCATATCTTTCTTGGTTTCTCTAAATATAATTTAAATTTTTTGGATACTTTTATATAACTATCTAAGCCAATAACTATATTTACTTGTAATGGAATGAAGTTTTTATGTACATATGAATTTGGGGAAAATTTAAAGGAACTGAATATAAGGTTACTCGGCACACCTACTCTTAATTTACCATATAGTAGATAAGGGTTTCTAATATATAGTTATGAATATAAAAAGGATTAGGACGTGGAGGTATTATCTATGTAGATAAAACTTTAATATATATACATATCACAACGGATTAAATTATATATTAACATATATGGATTTTAAATTCATCCAAAGAACTTGGTTACATCTAATTAAAGATTATTAATAGTCAATACCTTACAATCATAGTAATGTGAACAATGTGGCCGATGCTTTTAATTGAATGAATCATGCTAGCTTATCCATGATGAGGATCTCACAAGATCTAATATTTATGTATTTGAAAAGGATGGATCTGGAAATCCTAAATAAATGAGAAAAAAATATTATCTTTCTCAATTGAATGCTCAACCATATATCCAAGGAATCATTAAATAGTCACATAAGGAAGATATATATCTAAAGAATATATTTAGAAATGTTAATGAGATTAACCATTTTCATTATAAGCTGATAAAGATTTGGAACCATGTAGGAGTTCATTTCATTGAAAACTTGAAGAAGGTGTTATTATAGGAAGCTCATAGTTCGTCGTTATCTATTAATCCTATAAGTAAAAATTTGAATAGATATTTTAAATAATAATTCTGGTGGGATGGAATAAAGAGAGGTATTTCATCGTTTGTATATCATTTCTTGGTAATTCATGAAGTTAAGGTTGAATGAAAAATTTCTAAGGGGATGTTGCATCCATTACCTATACCATAATGTAAATGGGAAAAAATACATCTATATTTTGTCATTGGAATCCCCAAAATGTATAAAGGGAATAACTATATATGGGTTATAGTTAATAACCTTACTAATTCATTAATCTTTATCTCTATCAATGAATAATTTTCCCTATATTAGCTTTCCAATATATATAAAAATGATGTGGTAAACATTCATGGAGTACCAAAATTCAATTGTATCTTATTGAGATTTGAGGTGTACCTAAAAGTTTTGGGGAGGTATACAGAAATCCTATAAAATGGAATTTTGTTTCAATGTTTCATATCATACTGTGGCCGATGTTTAGTCTGAAAACAAAATTTAAACCCTAGATGTTATTTTGAGATCATTTTATTTGTATTTAAAAGGTGTTTTGGATCAACACCTTACATTTTATGAGTTTCCTTACAACAATATCATTCACTCATGAGTTAATATGGATCCTTATGATACCATATATGGGAAGAAATTTATAGCACCAACATGTTAGAATAAAGTAAGATTAATATATTTGTTGGGACATAAGATAGTTGAATAAATAACAGTGATGTTTGCAGCCATTTAGTATCATATCGTGGAAGCTCAATGTTAGAAGAAGCGTTATGATGATAATTGTAGATGTGGACTAGAATTTGATGTTGTTTATAGCTTTTTTCTATGAATTTATCTATGGGTAATGGTTTTTATAGTTTAGAATAAACAGAAACTGATCGCTTGGTATATCTATCCCTTTAAAATTATTGTTCGTATTTTGATGGTTTCATATCACATGAAACCTCTACTAAACATTTCTCAAGTCTATGATGGGTTCTATGTATCTCCACTAAGGATGTAAAGACCTAACCCCTCAAATGTACTAAACTCATAGGTTATACAAATAGAGAAATATCATTCTTATATAGAACAAGATATAGAGATTATGATCATAGAGAGAATGTTCTATGAAGTAATATCATTCAATTGGTCCAATATTAGTAGAGAAACCACCTGTTTTAGAAATCTATATATAATTTTGAGAGTATGATGAGAAATAATTATCCTCGTATGTTTTTATCAAAGTGAGGTTATTGAGATCTAATTTCATTTCGAAGGAGGTATAATATTACACCCCATCTTTTAATGTTCTTTTTTTTGAATAAATTAAGTTTCATTAATAGGTTAAATTACACATTACAAAGATTCAAGGTTCTATTACACGCATCATTGGGTTATCCTACACTATATTCAATACTCGTTTATCTTTTATAACACATGACACTATATTTTAACAAAACCAAGACATATTATTAATATAGTTATTTAAACATTATTGTTGTAACCTGGTCATTAGAATTAGAAAAATAAATATTAATAACAACATTTTGAATATTAATTATAATGGATTACATAAAGGAAACATATTTATAATAAAATATGAATTTTTTTTCTAATGTATTCATATGTTTTAAAAAATTCGATTTTCAAAATAAATTGATTATAATGTCTTTTTTGAAAAATAATAAAATTAATTTTTTACAATATTTGAAATTTAATTTGATAAAATAAACTTTATTTTTTTAATTCAAAATTTCTAAATTAGATTAGGGTGAATGTTTTGGATTTTTTAGAAATATTTTATTTTTCAATGAAAAGTGAAAAAGATTGAATTTTAATTGAAAATGGTCTTTTTTTATTTATCTATATTTATAAATTATATATTAATTTGGTTAAAGTATATTTAGTTCAATTATACATATATTAATTTAATTTAGGTCATTAGAATATATTTCATTTAAATTTTTAATATAAAAACATCGTAATATTTTGATATTTTTGCTTTAAAAACCTACATTATCAACACGTTTGCAGGCTTAATTTTAAATTAATATTTTCCCCTTATTTGATTATTATTTTTAAAATTTTATTCCATATTTTTAATCTTAATGATTTATAATTTCTATTAAGTTTAAATTAATTTTTTATAGATGAGATTAGTGAACGTAATTAAAAAATAATTATGATGATTATTCTGAAAAAATGATTACTTAATGGTTAAACATAGAAAATAATATGTTAGAATGTATGAAAACATTTTCCAAAACAATTTAATTGGATTATTTTGAACTTATCATGTATACTGTTCAAATTTCATCAATTTTGGACACGTTTTCATCTGAAAATACTTTAGTATAATTCTCTCGTTAAAAAATTAATATGTTTTACAATCACCTCCATTATAAATTTAGAACCCTTATTACCCCCTTGTGACACCACTATAGGCCATAATATCATCCAATCCATATACCTGTATCTTCCCAACTACCCTCCCCTCATCCTATAATCATTGCTTTGGGAAGAAAGGTAACATGCAAAAGCCTTTGGTGAAAACCAAAAAATGATTATCGAAGGCGATGTAATTTACATCATAGAACGTTTTTCTTTTATAAATGAACTTTTCTTATGTAAATATTATTACCTAAAACCATGAATACTTCCATAAAAGGTGTTACAAATTCTTCGTTTGTGTGTATGGTAGACTACCGCCTTGTGAACTGATGTCATTTGGTTTTCCATTACCACCTATCAAGGTTGCGAATAATGATGGAAATATTGTTTATATGTGATATTTGAGATATTTACGATGTTATTATGATTATTGAATTTTTATATCACTCATTACCTCATTCTTTATATTTTTTGGTAATATAATAACATCGTTCATGTGTAATGAGGGATACCATCTCATGAAGCGATGTGATTTGTTAACTCTTTACATGGAATGTCTTAAAGATGGATTTAATAAACATATTTGATATATATGATATAAAATATAATTCTATAATGATAATATAACATATAATTATGGTTCATTCAATATTTCATGGAAATGTAAATAGTGTTCAGTTGTACGTATGGCCTAAAATCTCCAAGAATGGTTTATTTCATTTCATATTTCTATAATTTTTTGTTATTATAAATAAATTTAAATATTCACTATATATCATATTTATATGATGTTAATAATTCTATATATTATGAAATAATTATTATGTTATGAAAAACAAATAAAAAAATTAATCAAAACATTTATTTAAATCAATGTGATCATTACCCAAAACAAAAATTTAATAAGGAATTGTTAAAATAATAGTGATATAAATTCATAATTAAATAATTTATTATATTATATATATTTATATATATTAACATGGATCTCTGTTATATGTATAATAATGTAATATTTATTATACTGGGGGTTTTAAATAGTATGATGAGACTCCCGATATAAGGTATGGGAATTTTGTCACAACTTTCCTTCATTGAGAAACTTGTCATATTATGCACCTATATCATTTTAAGAGATGTATATACTACTAAAATGAAAATTTATTTCATGAAACTACATCCTTTTTTGGTATTTTGTGATTAATAAAACATTATACTACCATGATGATTATGATTCAAATTTACAAAAGTAGTAAGAGTTGTCGCCTATTAGGATTTTTTTTGTTATTATAGTCCCATTGATGAAACATTACGATTCATCTCTGTATAATTCTCATTACTTATCCTCTGGTATACTTATTCATGATATATTTATGTAATGGTACTATTTTCCAACACTTTTATAATTATGATAAATAATTATTTTTTTGATAAAATCTGAAATTATTTCACTCTTCGATCGGAAACCGACTTTCTTTAAAAACCATGCTTTCTAAAAATATTTTTCAAAAATTATTTAATACATTCTACTAATTTTTAAAAAAACAATTTTTACCCATTATTGACAATCTAATGAATATTTTAAAACTAATATTAATGTATTTTTCCAAAATAATTATCATTTGGTTTTTACTGAAAATGTGAAATGTACCTTTATTTTAATGTGTTCGACATGAACATAATTATCCACCACTATGACCAATCACTTCTTCTAAGATTCCATTATATGCTTCCTAGATTATTTTGAAATAAAATGCTTTTCAAAATGTTTTATCATTCAAAATGTTTTCTTCCTAAGAAGAATATTTTTCTCATGAAATATTTTTAATAACCTTTAAAAAAAATTACATCTAATATGAAATATAGTTGTGTTACCTATACATTACTGGGGATGTGATCCAATAATATCATTCATATTATTTCTCTGAATGATTTATTTTTCATTGGATTGATGTTTATGAAACTTGTTTCTATTCTATGAGTTTTACCATTATAAAACACTTGAAAATATGCTTCTTTTAATGGGTTATGTTTTGATGAAATGATAATGAAACATGTTTATTTTCCATAGGTTATCATATGAATATATGTTTATGATATCCATTTCATTTCTTGGATTATGATATGATAAATTTTTATGATCATGGATCAATAAATGTAATATTTTATTTTTTTATAGGTGAGACCTATATCTCCCTCCAATGCATTGGGTAATGATTTATATCCAATGATATATACATAACTGTAATTGAGATTAATTTCAGTTTATTAATATTTCACTGGAATGGAATATGAAATTGATTCAATAATACCGGCCCAAAATGGTGAGTGTTTTGAGCTTATTAAAGTACATTTTCTTCTATGATGGTAATTCTAGTGATCCATGGATAATATGAAATTATTTTTTATAATTATGTGTATGTCAAAAATTCCATGTCCTATTCCAATTTTATATTCTCATGGATACTATTCTTTGATTTTCTTTTGATTAATGTCTTATAAACTACCAATCATTGTCCCATGATTCAAGATTACGATTTTTGATATAATGTTTATTATATTCAATTAAAATTCTCATGATTTCATACCCTTATTCACATGTTATGACTATGGATCTCATTTATTTACCCTTACTGAGCATCTGAGATGACCCTTTATTATATTTCTTTTCCCATGGTTTTGAAGATATTTTTATGTATGATATTTCTATGATGGGTGTTAGTTGTGAATTACTTAGTGGGATATTCTCTACCCCACCCAAGAGTTATTGATTCTATTTCCATGATTCCAAAGACACTAAGACATTGTAGTCCTTATATATTTATTTGTGTAATTTAATGAATATTATGAAAATTTTATGTAATGTCTAGGAATGAAGAGCCTAGGTCATTATATGGGGAATTATTTTAGAATAATTAGGGAAATTTCCTTGAAAATATGAAATTCCAATTTCATTTCCAACTAGTTAAAAAATAATATTTTATTGAATCATGATAATAATAATTTCCTTTTTTAATACATTAATGTGTGAAGATGAAATCTCTTAGAAAATGACAAAGGCTGTAGAAATATGCATTCACATAGAAACCTGTAAACATGATTAAATCTGTTCAAATTGTCCCTTATTGAAAACATTAAAGAGGTTTTACCTTAAAATTTTTAATAAATGGATAATTTAGTTGAAAATAATTTCAAAAAATCTTTATGCGTGAATTTTGAAAACATTTATAACATTAAATGAAATGATTTTTTTAAACAGCCTATGTAAAAAACATTAAAAAAAATTCAAAATCATTTTATCAATAACACATTATAAAAAATATATTTAAATTTTTTAAAAAAATAGTAAATGAGAACATAAAGGTAAATTTAGGTTAAATGTGTTAGGGTTAAAAATTACATTAACTATTGTTAAAATAAGTAGATCGAATAAAATGTGATATGTAGTTAGATTTTAAATCATTCATTTTTGGGATTCATTATGAATGATAATTTGTTCCCACCTAGTGAAACATTTAAATAAAGGTTATTAATTCCTAAAATGATAATGATATCAGGCATATTTTAAATTAATTGGTGGGTTAAAGGAGACTGGTATGGTAAAATTCAATAATAAAATTCCTGAATCCTGGAAAGATATCATGAGTTGAGACCTGCATAACTATTTATCAAAAACCATTGAAGGAGAAAGCCTAAAAATGGACCTGAAATTAATTGAACATTTTATATTTAATGATATCATAAAAATTTGATAAAATATTCAAAAACTTAAATTAATTTGGTTAAAAAAGAAAAATGTGTCTCAATGAAGGGAGTTTGATATAAAAAATCACTTATATTATTTCCCCTATTAGTTGATCACACTCTAAATAATTATAAAAACCCATAATTATAATAATAATATATTTCATGTCATTATCTATCTTCTAACCATTTTTTTATTCATCATTAATAATTATTTACGATGAATATAGTTGTTCATTATAGTTTATTTTTCTTTACATCGGGTGCTAACACTATTAACTATATTGAACATAAATTACAATATAAATATCGATCATTGATATTTGATACCATATTAATTATTAAAATATTACTATGGTTATGTAATATAAACCCTTTTATTACATATAATGTTCCACTTTAGTCCCATGATAGTTTTAATTACGACTTGTTAAGATGACGACAGATCCAAAATTGTTTTGGAAGTTGTAATGAATAGATATGATATATTATTAACATGATTAGATATAAATATTATAAACCTAAAACATTTAAATATATTTTTAAAAAATATTATTAAAATTGTTTAATAGTTTATATAATTCCGAAATTAGTAACTATGAAAACATTACAACATCGCTCAATTAGGCTATAACCAGACCTGAGAAAAAGCATGTCATGGTGATTAAATGAGTGACAATGTACAATTACATAGTGTTAATATAAATATTAAAGAAGTATAGATGTGTAATATAGGTCATATTTCTCCTTCAATTCCATTCATAGAAACGTTGTTGATGGGTGGGGTTGAAAAATGAAATTAATCATTTGTGGTTGTGGTAGTGAACCCTAACACGTGATTAATGAACTCATTTCTCAAGGAATTTATAGAGTGATGATATATGGAAATTCATTAATTTAGAATTAAAAATAACATTATAAACATTGTATTATTTAATGAAATACATATTTAGGTACATCCATTATATGTGGAAAATTTAAATACTACTCTTCATTTATTGAAGTTGTTGTATGCACACACGCATGACTAATGATCTCATTCTATAATGAATGGACTGAATGAATGTTTGAAAAAATTGATAATTTAATAATTGTTTAAGTGAACATAAAATATTATTACTCATCAAATCCATTATTGATATCAACTCTATGAGGCAGTGATGAAAAATGTACCACATCGTGTCATGAAGGTTGTTGTATTCACATATTAACGATAGATGAATTTTTTTAGTAGATTCTACAAATGAAAGAATAATTGATGTTAAATTAATCTAATAATATTTTTGTATATATAAGATATTTAATTCATTATATTAGTAATGTTGGTGAATATTTAGAGGAATAAAATAAATAAAACACCAAAATGAGAGTAATAATCACAATGGGATATTAGATTTTTTTTTGGAATCATCCTTAGAAATGATGGGATTAGTTTAATTAAGGGTTTAAAAGGATATAGTGAATTGGATATAAATATAGGATAAAAGGAGTCTATTTTCCCCAAGAAAATAGAATGGAGGTTTTTTTAAAGAACAGATGTAATTGATCTTGCATATAAGTGAAAGGACGGGACCATACAAATGAAAATAATGTTTAGTAAGGGGAAATAACGAATGGTTTCATTTTTAGGTGTCTTAGGTAGAATAATTTTTTTAACTAATTTATGTAATAATTAATAACCTAAAAAATTATTTATAGAGAACTAAGGATATTTTTAATTTAGGTATATTCAATCCACCATAGATTAGTCATTTTATAACTTTTTTCTCATAATTAATAATTAATAATGTCAATTAATTTATTACTATAAATATAGGTTTCCCTTTACTACCATATTTGGAAATGATGATTCTAAATTTAGGCTTCATTTAACATAATTAATTCCAAAAAAATTTTAAAACAATATTTTAAATTAAACACTCATAACATATAAAATTGTTTTTAAATAAAAGAATGTTCTCAAAGAATAAACTTATATAAAAGTTAAACTTTTCATGGTTGTTGATTCTCATGATAGTAATATTTTTTTATAAAAAATATATATTTATCATTAAAATAAATTAAAAACCAAATTTATAATTTATAATTTTTTACAAAAATTATACAAATGAAATATATTTTCAAATTCAAAAAAATTCTTATGTCATGAAATATTAAAAATATAATTTATAGGTTCAAAATAATATTTTTTTTATTTCATAATTATACATTAAAATAAATATTTCATTCATTAAAAAAATAAATTAAAATTTTTCATTATAAATGTATAAATAGTGTGATAAAAGCCTTTATTCTTGAAAAAACAATATTTTTTACTATTAACCTAAAAATTAATTATTTTAGAAAAATACCAAAAATGCTTCCTAAGAAAATTTATTTCTAAGTAATTCAAAATAAAAGTTTAATTTTTCATATTTAAAAACAAATATTTGTTAATGTAGACATATAGAATAAAAATATTATATAAAAATGAATTTCATTAAGAAGAAAATTTTCAATATTCTATTAGTTATTTACCATCTAAAAGTGAAAAATATTAATGATTTACAATATCATTTTTTTAAAGAATTACTTATAATGTATTATTAACATATATTGGTTTATTTATGATGGTTGATGTGTGTGAAAAAATTAATAGAAAAATAGTATGTATTGGGAAGGATAGAAAAACTCACTTTGTTACATTATACCTCCTAAAATAAAATGTTTCTTAAAAAGTTTTACAAAAAAATTAATTAAAGATATAAAAATATTTACATGTCTTATAATAAAATTTGAAATGAACTTTATACATTAATACCCAATGTAAAACTAGAAAAAAAAAATTCCTCCTCTTTTGAGCTAAGTAAATTCTTCATTATTCCTCAATAGCTATATCATTTATATCCTCGTTTTTCACATAAAAGAAATTTTCAGTTCCTTCGATATATTCACTAGGGTTTATTCTTGATTTTATTAAATAATGGATATTGAAATTTATTTTTTCAACATATTTCTCAACTGAATTAACCCATGAATCCCTATTTCCCTTCTATTTGGTGTTTTAAGCTTTGCCTACATTCACATTATAAATAATAGTTCTTGATATTTGATTTGATGTAATGAAAAAATTTCCATCCATAGTTCTTATCCCAAAAGAACATATATCTGGAAAATCATAATATTTTCCATTTCCTCCCAATATTTTTTCGATTCATTACTACTCCATCCATTACATGAAAGAAGTTTTATTTATGAGAATAAATAAAATAAAAAAAGTGTAATGGAAAAATGTTGATTTTAGATTAAATAATTTATAATGATTTGTGTACCATAACCTTTGAGTCATTTGCATTAATTTGGGTAATATATATTCATTTTAATCTTAGGTTATCTAACATAATTAACTAGCATAAAATGATATGTTCAAAACCTTCATAATAGCCTCTAAATAGAATGTCAATTATTATATGAATATCCATGGGGAGTGACTATCCTAGTGCACTGTTTGGGAGAATTCTTCGTGGACCATAATAATGGATAAGATATACCTGGATAAATATTTTCAAGGTTGTTATCCATATATAAATCAGTGATAATACAACTTTAACTATCCATTAAACATAAACGTATTTAATTTCTAGGAAGACTACAAAATCTCTACTTTACAAAAATTTCATGAGTTTCTCCTACAATTAAACTAATACCCTGGGTTTCCACCAATTTTATATTATCTTAATATTGAAAGAAAATAAAATATTCAACACCTCCAACCATAATATTTCTCTATACTGTTGAAAGAAATATCATCAGTATCTTTTCAACCCTTGATTTCATTACAAAATATTTAATAACTCTCAAAAA
Source organism: Viscum album (assembly GCA_963277665.1). Taxonomy (NCBI): domain Eukaryota; kingdom Viridiplantae; phylum Streptophyta; class Magnoliopsida; order Santalales; family Viscaceae; genus Viscum; species Viscum album. Next base: position 742,495,440 of record OY728137.1, read on the forward strand.
ATAACATCATATCCTCTAAAATTATATAACCTCCTATCTATTGATATTTTTTGCACCCATATAACCTATAGTCCTAGATCCATTGATAAAAACACATAACATAAAACAATGGAATCGATACACACCTATGACCACAATATATTTCCCAAATTTACAATGAAAAGAACGTCAATATTTGAGTTGTATAGAATAAGGGAAAAACACTAACTAATAAACATCATAATTTTCATCAAATGGATACTCATACACCATATAACAGGATAATAAATACCTAATGAGTCATCAACATTTCCTATAAATTCTCTGCATGAGATACTCAACAAGTATTATCATAGTTAAAACTTTCATTCATAACCTGGGGAAAAGGGAAACCTAAGAAGGGGTAATATCAAGTGATCAGTAAGGGTAACCATAATACTAAATCATAACAAGAGAGATTTGAGGAATAACATGATATCATAACAAGAGTGATCATTAGATTTAGATCATGGAATACAGAGATGATACCATGAAATCATTGATTAAAAATCGATCATAATGTAGGAATATGAATCATATAAAGTAAGAGGCTAAAAAAAATATCATAAAATTAAGTTAAATATAACTTTTTTGTTAACATAACATAGTAGACGAGGCAAGTTTCTCACTGCCACTGTAGGCTAGGCTCTCTCACCACATACCTTGATATCTCAATAGATGGAAACATTATCCAATTCACTAGAAGGATGTATAATTCTGGGTCCAACAATCACATAACATGTACATGCATATGTGTTCTATATGAAAATAAATCATAAAATTATAAATAACCCAAGGAATGAAAATGGGTTACATATATTCCAAATTGAATAACATAAAATTATTATTCAATATTGCATAAAAAATAATAACATGATGGAGCAAGGAAAATAAATTGGTATCTATTTACTTTAGGCCTCATTATTTATAAATACCACTTTGTAAATATGATTAGTCATATGGTATTTATAGCATATAGAAAAAATATTTGGTTTTGATAAAAATTTCCCCAATCAATTGGTGTATCAGTAATATAGGGGAGACCATTTATGTCACTCCCCGACCTATTATATTATTTTATTTTTTAATTTCATTTTTTAATAATATTTTTTTTGGGTTCGGGTGAGTCTCTGACAAAATTTTTCATTGAGTAACATTACAAAGTGCGCTTTTTGGTGTTGACTTCATCGGGTGCATGGGAGGAGCTTTAATTTGGAAATCTCGCGGCTTCACTGTGGCTACTGCATGACTGCCTGTTCTCAGAAAATGAAATAAAATAATTTTTTGTAATTAAAACAATCATTAATTGTGTCGTTTAAATTTTTTTATTGTTATGAATTTTTTTATTATTAAAATTAAATAAATACTTTTATTATTTTTATTTTTATCATCTTTATTTCATTAGTTTTATTATTACTATTATTATTATTATTATTATTATTCATTTTATTATTATGATTATTATTATTGTGAATTTAGAGAAAAAAAATTATTTAATTTTTTTAGGTTGGATTTACCCATTTTTTAGGGTTCTCTGACTTCTCCCCTCCCTGCATGTGGCATAGGCCTTGTCTCCCTATAGTGAAACCTTTCAGTCACGCTTCTTTCCGCAACCCAAACTTCCTCATGTTTCCCATTGCAGTATTCTAATCCCCTCCAATGCACCATCACTACCCCCGACTAGCTTCTTCTCCAGCAGTGCACTTCCCTACTGTCCCACGCCTCCCTTCATTCCGAGCTAGCATGGATCCCTCCCTCAACACTCATGTGCAATGCATAGTTGGAACCTTCCCCTGTTCAACCAACCAGCGCCATGTTCTGACCCCAACATCCTCCCTTGTAGTTCTCTATGGCATTCCACTCTTCCCCTAGACACAACATCCCTCCCACTTAGAACACCGAGAAGCAGTCCCGACCTCACCTTTCCTGACCCCCTCGGACCACATGCTTCATGTAACCATCTCTAGCATGTGTGCATAGAACAAACCTTCCCCTAGTGGTAGTCCCTACTTCGGCAACCTCCATCCCACTTCCCATCTATTTCACATTTCAATACTCGTAGCACGGCCCTTGTATCCCCAGCACGAACCCCCCCCCCCCCCCCCCAAGGAAACCCCTACTGTTCAGCATGATAAATCCCAGTGCGTCCCATGCTGGCCGATGCGACACCCTCTGGTGTGGCCTATGCTAGCCGACAAACCATTCTTCGGTCAACCACGCCTTCTCTGACCTTCTTCCGGACTACCCTCACCCTTTCGGTGGCTTATCCCGCCAGCACCTCCTGATCTCCTTTTGATATTTTGTCCGCCGACCATTCCCAATGGCTTCTTCCTGGTGCGCACAGCTCCTATCGGTGTGATCTCATCCAGCGACCTCTTTTTAGACATTCGTAACCTCATCGGTATACCCCTCTACTTTTTATTTTCTCTTTTCCATCATTTATTTTGGGATTTTTTTTACATTGATGGTTTTTTTTGTTTTTTATAATTTTTTAAACCTATGAGAGTTAGTGTCGGGATTTCATTTTCATCATGCTTATTTTTTGTGGTCGGGTTTTCTCCCCACTTTTTGTTTCACATACTTTATTTGGTGTTTTTTTTTTTGAGTCCTTAGTGTTGGTTTTTCAGTACGTTGGACCTTACCGTGTGGTTTTGAACGCAAGTTGTTTCTTTACGCCCTGGATTTCAGGTAGGATCTCCCTTGCGCATCCTTTTTAATTCAAGATTCATTTATTTCAATATTTCTTCACTTTTTTTAATTGATAAGTATTGATTTATGATTTTTGGTTTCACTGTTTATCATGAAACATTTTGTTTTAGGATTTTTTATGTGATAAATCAAATTGCCTTGTCAAATATTGCAAATAATACATTTTATGAAATGCATTATGGATTTTGTGGGTAATTTTTGGTATGAAAAGTGTGGTTGGGACTTGTAAATAAATATTTTTATTGTAAAATAGTAATGTTTGGTTTCATGAATGTGTTTCAAGTGGTTTCATGTTTAAAAGGAGTGTGGGTTTGGATTTTAAATTTATTTCATAGGTGATCATGTTTTGTGTCCCATTTGGAAATTTAATAAAAAGTGGATTTGGTTTTTTAAACACATTATGTGGGATTTAAATGCTTTATTTTTTGAATGGTTGTGAAATTTAAAATGTAGAGTTTACATTATTTCTGAAATATTTTTTATTTCTCATAAAATTGATGTGTTTGTGGATAGACTTTATGGACCATTTGACACCTTGAGGAAATTTTTTGAAAAGAAATTATTATGAAAACCCCAGTTGGGTGATTCTCATTCCTCGACTGCATGCAATGGATGGGAGGTCCTAGTTGAAGACTCTTAGGATCCATTGTTAGGGTTCTTCAGTTGGAACTCTTTTTAATTATTTAATTGTAAGGCATGATAATGGTCCTATGAGAGAATCGGGGAGATACCTATTGTACATAATTATTTTTCTTTATTCTATGATTGGATGCTCGTCTGGAATCTATTGGCTCTCCCCTTTTCTAAATACATGAGACATGGGAACCTGACATATGGAATTAATATTCTGATAATGATTTCTACACTGGTAGGTAATGGTACTGACTAGTGTCCCATAATAGTAGGATATGTTCGGGTTCCCTATTATGGGTTTTTCCCTTGTCCTTCCTAAGAAAGGATAGCCAAGAATTTGGTGGGTTTTAATTTCATCAAGTGTGACATGTCAATGAGGATGAGGTTTCATGTATTGGTGTCTTCTAGATTATTCTTGATCTCCTGGGTTCACTTATGTCTACTTGTTCTTAGTGTTTGCAGTGTTGAATGTGTTTCTTATATGTATATTTTCTTTTCATTTCCCTTTCTATGTAACTACTATAACACTTTCATGTGTAGTGTTTTTACAGGAAAGTGATGTGTGATTTTAATGTGGCTTGTGAATACAATTTTTAGTGAAATGATTTTTATCCTTTTTGTGAAAATTGAAAATGTAAGCATCACATTTCCTTTGAAAATTATAACGTCCTAGTAAAGGAATGACCTGGGTTTTTAGAAAAGAATGAGGGAAATGACACTTACTTTGTTTTTTAGTAACATGTAAAAAACCTTACTTTTATATTTTATAGTTCAGATTTGAAAATGGATGTTTCTTTTATTTTAAATGAAGTTAATTGGGAATAGATATCGGTCTATCCTACTGATTTCTAATACGCATGCATATAGTTCTTGTTTAGTGGTTTTTTTTGTTTTATTTATTATGCCCTTATCTTTATTGTTTTCTCTTCTTTTTTTTAATTTTTATTGGTGGAAATCATTCCCATCATCTCTATCGATGTCCTAGCTTATGTCGCCGACCCAAGAGGATTGGGAAATCCTCTCGGGCCTTTCTGCGAATCGGTACTGGTGACCGATTTATGGTCGACCCAGGTTGGTTCATGAAAAAATAGTATCAGATCTGGTCGGCTCTTTGTGGACCTCTCTTCTTAAAGGGCCCCACTGTTAATTGGTATGACTAGGTAGATGGATTTGGATTTTTGTGGCTCGAGGGGTAGGTGATTAAAGAGGTTCTCGAAAACTTTCTCATTATGATCAATAGGATTCCATGGAATGTCTAGTCTAATTTGATTCTTTGGGTTTTTATGGAATGTTTTGTGATTCGGATACGAAAAAGGGAGTTGTGATAATAGTCCTCATGAGCCCGCAATGTCAGGAATGTCATGTGAAGCTAGAGGCATGGTCTTAAAAGGCTCTCTATGTCAGTGATGTGTTTGGCATATATCTGCTAACCATATGGTCATGTCACCCACTAACACTAGTTCCCAGTTTGAGTTTTTTTGGGTTTTCTCTAACTTCTGGAAGTTGTTTGTATCAAAAAAATTGGATTTGAAAAAAAATAGTTGTATGGAATAATATATTTCATTTTTGGATTGATCAAAGTGAAATGAGATGAATGAATTTTTTATAGAAAATGATGTTTTTTTTGTTTTGGACGTGGTGTTCCTAGGTGTGTACACATTCATAGTGGTGTGTTGGAATATGAATGGATGTCTACTATTGCAGATGGATTCCCAGGGTGGCACAAAAACATGCATCTGAGTGAGACTCTAAATAATACTAATGGCAAGGGTATAACTCACTAAGCTTTGTTAAAATACAGATGTTTTCAAAAAAGAATGTATTGATGTTATGATAGCTTATTTTCTTATGTTTAGATCTTGTCACCTATGTGATGTTTTATTTTGAGGATTTTATTCATTGAGTTGGCCCAAATGGGATTCTTGCCTTTTCATGTCCAGTGGTTGTCCCCTTGAAGCTTCGTTGGGTGATCATAGTGTGATTAATCAATCTAAGGATTTTATGATTTAGTTTCAAAATCTAGATCCACTTTTCTTATAGGGTCAAGAAGACACTTCCATAGAGGTGGAGTGGATGTGGAATGTTGAGAGGTACTTTAACCTCATTGAGTTTCCTGAGTTTTTGAAGTTCAAGTTTGCAACCTTCATGCTTGAACGTTCACCGTGGATGTGGTGGAAGTCAGTGTCTTAGATCAAGCCTCGTCAAGAGATTACCTGGGAGTTTTTCAAGGCTTTGGTAATTCATTATTATTTCTCTAAAGAAGAAAGGTTGATATAGGATAAAGATGTGTTATCTACAGTAGGGTGATAGATCCATGTTAGAATATTTTCATCACTTTTTGGGGCTAGTCACATACTATTTAGGGTATTCTACCGATAACTTCATAAAGGATCAATATTTCGAGGCATGCCTTCATCCCAATCTACATTCAATGGTGTCAGAGTCCAACCAAACCTCATTTTATGATGTGGTGAGACAATATTTTCATGTCGAAGCCATGATGTCAGGAGTTTTCGATGTAGTCCTCCCTCCTTCAATTCCTAGGAGTAGTGGTGAAGATTCTGGATTGGATATGAGGAAGCTATTGAAAGAGGATGGAGCAGTTCATTGAATCAAAAGGCCTCAGGAGATTTCATCAACCTCTTTGGCACAAGAGATCCTAATATTTAATCAATGTGGCAATCCGTGGCACAAAAATTGTCATATGAAAATTCCCTGAAGCCCTGCAAGGCATGTAGTTGTCTGGGCCACTTGCGGCGATTTTGTCGGGGTTTTTCAAGAAAACATCACGGAGGAAGATGCATGTTTCTAGTGAAATTTTCCTTTCATTTTAAGGGATATCATATCGTGGCAGGTTTACAGATAGTGTTTGGGGGTTTTGAAATGTATGGGACTGTCGTGGGTCTTTTATGTACTATGGTTTTCAATGCCAGTGTGGTGTTGTTTTCAAAATCATGTCCTTTATTTCATCAAATAAAAACATATATGTTTCTTATTGGGATTACCATAACCTGACTGCAAGGCAAGAGATTCATCATCCATCAAAGATCAATCCAAAATCCCTCAGAGTGAAGTCGGTGCATAGTCAGGAACACTTGGGGAATTTTAAGGCATCCAGTTAAGGTTGTGCCTCTATCATTGCATTGAGGCAGTTTTAGAATTTCTGTTGTGGTTTCCCAATCCTTTTAAATTTATTCTTGTCGGAAAGTGTGTGATAGACTTATCCCTCGTGAAATTTTAGTAATTATGCGTTTTTTTATGTGAGTTTCCAATCAGTTTCCTTACGTAGACAACCCAAGGAAATCAATTCCGGATTTAGTTTTTTTACATCATGAAGGGATGAGTCATGAGTATTTTTCCATCGTAGTTTCATTGATCTGATCCCTGGGCCCTCCCTCCCCACCCATGGGGTGAGGGTATTTGGTTCGTGCAGAGTTTTTGGCTCATATATTATCTGTTTTGGACGAGAGTGAGTGGTTTAAATGTTCTTGTTATGTTCCTTTTAACTGGGGTACGTCCCAGTTCAGGGTCAAGTTGTTTTTTTATTTGACCATGTATAGGGTGGTTCTTTAATGTTGGGAGATCCACCGTCTCTTGAGGATTACTCTTAAGTCATTATTGAATGCTAATTGAACTTTTATGGTGGAGAGTCCTTTTAGGCCTCCCTCTACATGTGACTTATTTTAGGTAATGGGGTCTAGTCCCATTGGTGGTCTATGGAATTTCCTTGGAGTAAGAGGTTGGATCATGTTTATATGGAATCCATAAGTTTTGATCAATAGGATAGATAGTGTTGTGGCTTTCTGGGGGCAGAAAGTGTTATAGTGGAGAGAATTGTCACTCCCTGGCTTATAAGATTATTTTATTTTATTATTTTTCTGCCAAAAAATAATCGTTTTTGGGTTAGGGTGAGTCACGGAAAAAAATTTTCATTCAGTAATATTAAGACGTGTTCTTTTTGGTGTTGACGTCATTGGGCGCACGGGCGGAGCATAAATTTGGAAGCCTCACGGCTTTCCCATGGCAACTTTATGACCACCCATTCTCATAAGATGAAAATAAATAATTATTGAAACTAAAAAAACATTAATTGTGTACTTTAAAAAACTGTTCTTAAGAACATTACTATTATTAAAATTAAATAAATACTTTTATTATTTTTATTCTTATCATCAGGATTTTGTTACATTAATTATTATTATTATTCCTTTTATTATTATTAGTATTATTTTTATGTTATAATAATTTTATTTAATTTTATTGGTGGGATTTACCCCTTTTATTTGGGTTACACAGACTTCTCCTCTCCGTGCATGTGACGTAGGCCTTCTCCCCTTATAGCGATGAATTTTTTGATATGCTCTATGCCGCATCCTAGCCTTCCACCTGTTTCCAATCAAAGTACCCCAAGCCCTCCAGCACACCAGTACCAACCCCCCTGGCCAGCCTTTTCTCTAGTGGCAGGCCCTCCCCCTCCTATCCAGTGCCTCCCTTCATTCTGAGCAAGTAGGGCTCCCTCCCTCGGCACTCCTACATAGTGCATAGCTGGCGCCTTCCCATGTTCGGTCTTCCAGAACCCCCCCTCTAACCCCAGCAACCTCCCTTGAACCATGCCCTAGCATTCCACTCTTCCCTCGGATGCGGCTTTCCTCCCGCTCAGCCCATCTAGGAGTCATCACAGCCTCCTCTTTCCCAACCTCCCTAAGAACCCCTGCTTCCTCGAGCCATCTTCTATCCTTCTCACACAACACTGACCTTCCCCACGGTCACAATCCTTGATTCAAAGACTTACAACATGCCTTCAATCTGTTTCTAGGCTCAGTACCCCTAGTGTAACCCTTGTATCCCTAGTGCGATACCCCCCCCCCCAGCACGACCCCTACTGGCCCGCACGATAATTCCCTGAGTGGCCCCTGTTGGTCGGTGTGACACCATCCGTTGTGGCCCCTGTTGGTTGGAGCACCTTTCTCAGGTTAACCATGCATTCTTCAGACATCCTCTGACCAGCCCCCACCTTTCCAGTGACCTATCCAGGAATCACCTCTCCCCCTACCGACAGGATTCTGTCCGCCGACCGTTCCCAATGGCTTCTTCCCAGTGTACACAACACCTTTCAGCGTGTGCTTGGGCTGCGACCTCCTTTCAAACATGGTATATCCATATACTTTTTATTTGATCTTTTCCTTCATTCATGTTGGGATTTATTTACATTGATGGTTCCTTTTGGGTGGTTTAGTATTTTTTAAACACTCATGAGTTAGTGTCGAGTTTGCGTTGTTATCGTGCTTCAGTTTCAAGGTCAGGGTTTCTCTCTTCCACTTGGTTTCACATACTTTAATTGGGGTTTTTTGTGTGTTTTGAGTCCTTATGGTTTGGTTTTTAGTATGTTGGACCATACCGTGTGGTATTGAATGTGCGTCGTTTCTTCATGCCTAGGATTTGATGTAGGATCTCACTTGGAATTCATTTTTAATTCAAGATTCATTTATTTCGTGATTTCGGCACTAGGTTTAATTAATAAATATTGAAGTATGATTCTTGGTTTCATTTTTTATAATTAAAATTTCTTTTTTAGTCTTTATATGTGATAAATAGAATTACCTTGTCAAATATTGCACCCAATGTGTTTTATGAAATGCCCGGTAGGCTTTTGTGAGTAATTTTGTGTATGAAATTATTTTTGGACTTGTTAATAAATATTTTAATTTTTAAATTGTAATCTTGTGTTGCGTTAATGTTTTTGAAGTGGTTTCATGTTTAAAAGGAGTGTGTGTTTGGATTTGAAATTGATTTGATAGTCGACGATGGATTGTGGAATGTTTGGCAGTTTAATAAAAATAATGGATTTTGTTTTTTTAAATTGTTTGAGGTATTTAAATGGATTATTTTATGAATGATCATGAAATGTAAAATGGTGTGTCTAAAATCTTTCTGAAAGATAGTTTACTTCGCTAAAAATTAATGTTTTTCTAGAATCAATTTAAGGCTCGTTTGGCACCATAGTGAAATTTATGAAAAATCATTATTATGAAACCCCTCATTAGGTGTTTCTCATTCATCGACTGCATGAAATGGGATGGAGGTCATTGTTGTGATTCTCAGGATCCATTTTTTGGGTTCCTCAGTTGGAACACTTTTTAATTGTTCTATTTTAAGGCATAAGAATTTTCCTAGGGGAGACTCGTGGTGAGACCTATTTTACATCATTATTATTATATATACTATGATTGGATGCTCAATTGGAATCAGTTGGCTCACCCATTTTTTAACTTATTGAGACATGGGATGTTGGAATATTGAGAGAATATCCTGAGAATGATTGTCGCACTAGTAGGTTATGGTACTGACCAGTAGCCCATAGTAGGCGTATATTTTTTGTTCATTTCTATGGTATTTTCCCTCATCCTTCCTGGGAACAGATGGATGAGCATTTTGAGTGTTTTCATTTCCTCATGTGTGACATTTCAATGATGATGAGGACTCATGTAAGGGTGTATTCTATATTATTATTTATCTCCTGGGTTCACCTATGTATACTCATTCTTAGTGCTTGCAGTGCTGAAAGTGTTTTATCCTTTTAGTGCAAATTGAAAATGTAAACATCACTTTCTATTTGAAAATGCTCATGTCCCACTAAAAGAATGACTTGGGTTTTGAGAATATAATGAGTAAAATGACTCATTATTGTTTTGAGTAACATGTTGAAAACATTACTTTTATATATTTTAGTTCAAACTTGAAAATGGATGTTTCTTTTATTTTAAAGGAAGTGCTTTTGGGAATATATAGCAGGCTAGCCTACTAAGCTTTAATACTCTAACCTATAGTTATTTTCAAATTTAATTTCTTATGCAGGCTCTAGTTTGGGAGTTATCACCATGGGAGACTCTTGATCATTGATTCAGAGAGTGACCCGTGAGGTCACATGTTGTTTGTTTAGACGTCGAGTTTGGTTAGTTTTATCTTCATCAGTTAATTCTTAGTTTTCTGTTTGGATTATTTATTTTTCACTACTCTATATTATTTCCTCTAATTTTATTTATTTTTATTGGGAGAAATCATTCTCATTGTCTCTATTAATTTCCTAGTGCGTATCGCTAGCCTAGGAGGATCGGGAACGCCTCTTGGGCCTTATTGCGGATCATCTTGGGTGACCGATTTAGGGTCAACTCGGGTTGGTTCACGACAGTTTATTCAATGTAAGTGAACATAGCAATTCTATAAATAAAATTATTTGGGATAGGTCATTTTAGATGGGGTCCCATTGCATATGAATCCTTTTTGAATATGGTGTTATAATTAATTTATTCGGTTTTTTTTAAAACAAATTGGTAATGAGATTCACCCCTCATTGTAAAAAAGTATAAAAATATATTAAAATATTAATACTAATAAAATTTCATAAAATAACAGAAATATTAAAATATATAAATAATAATGAAAACTATTAAAATTAATAAAATTAATAAAATTAATATTAAAATAATAAATCCAATATTAAACACTAATAAAATAAATACAAACACAATAATTGCAGTGATATAATAATAATAATAATAATAATAAAAAGTTAAAATAATAATAACAATAGTAAAATAATAAAAAACAATATACAATTAGTAATAAAAAAAATAATATTCACAAAATTATAAAAATAAAGTATATAGAAATGAAAATATATGGATTTATATAGATAATACAACAAAATTTTCATAAAAATGTTTATTATAAATAATATATAAACCACTAAGGGTGGTCATCTTGAAGAGATGGAGGAGATGGTGTAGTGAACATAATCCCTTAATAAAGAGTGAAATGTTGCATGTACTATATTTTCTGCTCGTGTTTCTATTGCTATGATCGAAGAATCTCCTCCTTCCACTACTGCTGCTATTGATGGAGCTCTTCATGCACCTAATGCATGGTCTCTATAAGCTCACCTTGAGCTAGTAGCTACTCCTCAAACATAAGAATAGATTATTATAACTCTCCATGATCTCTTTTAGAGATGCACAGTAACATCGCAATGTTACTCTACTTACTCTGAGGTGACAATCGAGAGTAAATACCAATAACTCATCAGTTCTTGAAGGCATACTACACCACCTCCATCTATGCTGCATAATCAACTCTTACTACACTGGGGGTCTGATCCTAGGTCTCAGCCTGACTCTCATCCTGTGTTTGATATTTTTCAGCCTTATATGAGGCCATTAATTTTAATTTAAAATTAAAATATGTAAAAAAAATTGTCGTTAAATTTTAAACCAAAAAAATAAATTAGACTGACCATAATAAGATGTTTGTGATCACCTCTATTATCTCTAGTGACTAGATCATAGTACATCCACCTATAAATCTCAATCTATATAATATCGGGTTGTTCGACTGCATATAGCATTTTAAAATATATATTTTACATTTAAATTTATATAAATTATTTAAAAAGTTAGACAACTAATTTTTTCTATGTGTACTGAATGTACGTCTACCAGATCAGTGTTTCACATCTTGCTTCCCAAGGATCTTTCGACCAAATGATGCTCTCTTTTTAAAGTTTTCTCCCATTCCATATAAACATAGTCCTTACCAAACCTCACATGTTGCATAATCTAGTCAGTGGGTGCAGTAAAGATGATAAAATTTTGTGTCTCACATATTTTCTATTGTATTCCTCCTTGGATTGTGAAAGAATTTATGGCAATGGTCATGCATACAAATCTCACATGCCTCCAAAATAGATTCTCACATGCTATCATTGATGGGATAACATAAATCCTAAAAATAATTATTAATTTCAAATATAAGTAAAAATGTTTCTAAATTAATATAATTTATTTATGTACCATCCAATGCTCAAACATACGTCATTTAATATCAAGGGAAATGACATCCCACATCACCGATGTTATAGATAAAAAATTCTGCAATATTACAATATATTTTCCAATTTAAATATGGGAAAATCTATGAAAAAATAGAATAAATAATAAATAAATTAGTATATAAATACATTTATTATCATTAATGAAAGAAAACTAAAATACAAAAGTAAACATTCCTCTTCTTTCATGGATCAAATTAAATATATAGAAATCAATCATGTATAGGGTCAAGAATCATCAATCTCACAAGTCCATGACCCCTCTGAGTCATCAATTAACTACCAGCAGTCTAAGGGTAATATAATACAATATCATGAACATCACTAGGTAGACATGTTCCCTCCAACATAAGAAACATATCCTTGTCTATCAAAAACATGAAAAGATTGTTGTTAGAAAATAGTTGAAAACTAATATTATATGTCGATATATGTTATATATTATTATAACCATAATTTAAATATATAAATAATCTTTTACAACCTCATATCTATATATAATAGTGTCAATATCTTCATATTCCTCTTCAGTATCATCTATATCTATATGATTTTCATTTTAATCATCTCTTTCCATTTGAAATTCATTTTATACCTCAACAACATCATCTTCATCATCAACCCTTAACATTGGGGTGTCATCATTTATATTTGTGTCACTTCATAGAAAATATTGATTTTTAGTAGTCTATTGAAAATTTTAAATTCCATTAACTTTAGTGGAACCACATCCACTTTGAATAAACTGATTTTCCAAAGTGTTCATTTTTATTATGTTCCACCAGTCACATAACTCACATGAAATAAAAAAATAATTTGCATAATAACATCAATGGGACTCACAGGCCCATAAAAATGGAACATTAACTAGTAGAATCATTTTGTGTTTAATATCAGAAATTACATTTTTTATATGAACATGAAATCCTCTCTCATTGTCCAACCACTGAAATTTAAACATCGATATATAATTATGTCCTAGATAACATTGTTTAATTATTTCTTATAGCATTCTAAAAATTTATCATAGCTTTTTCTAGGATGAGATCCTCTCAATAAAGCACCAATATGAATTGATTTTTTTATTCCACATATAAATAGTTATGAAATAAAAAACCATTCACCACATAATCATTATAAGATTTAACCATTTTGGCTCATGGATTACTCAATGAAAATAATCGAATATAAATTCTATCATCAAGTTGAGATACTTGAATTTTTTTAAAATAGTTATCAATAAAAAACTAATAAATTAATTATATATTCTAAACCATAATAAATTTATTTTACCATTTTTTGAAACTAGTAGAAAAAAATATTTTCTTGATGCTTTTCAGGAGGAGTTGATGTAATTTGTGGAAACAGTTTCTTGATATAATTATCATATAATCTAGAAATAAAATAATATTAAATTATTGAATAAAAGACATTAAAATAATTGATAACAACACTTAAAAAACAAATAGTGTCATTTCTTCATAGTAGAGAAGAACATATGTATGAGCCCTGTGATGTTCATGATATCAAATCCATTGCTCATTAAATCCATTAAAGCCATGTTTGGGGTAATTAAAAATATAAAATTGATTACTTATTTCAAAATCAACATTTACCTCATTATGGATAGTGTGGTTTTTTTAGAACATACATATAGAAAATAATGAGAGTATAAAAAATAAATTGCCACTTACAAATAATATTCTATAATTGATCCTTCATCTCATGTTCTATAATGTACTTTTTTCATCAATTTATGCATTCATATCGTGAATGGTCAGATCCCTCATAACTGTACTAGACCTTCTCTTTTTGATTCATGTCAAAAATCAAATATCCAATCTTCTATTGAATCAAATAAATATGGAGAGAATATTTTTTCCAGTTTACATAAAATTAAAATAACATAATCTTGTAGTCTACGTAGTGTATCATTGTCTATTTTCACTGCAAAAATGTCTCAGAAAACATATGAAATATTTTTAAGCACATCTCAAATAATAGAATTAAAAAACATCTAAATCCCATCAGTAGAAACAATTCCATTATAACATGAAAGTCAAGACTTTTTTATCTTGTAATTTGACCATTTCTGACAAATCTTGTCAAATTGGAAACATAACCATCTAGAAACCTCAAAACTATAATCTTCTGATGATATAATAAATGATTATCTTAAAAAAAATTATGTTTTTTTGTCTTCATTAACATCTTTTCTCTTTAATTATCAAAAAGATTCCATTCTGGTCATCTGAATATTTGGGAAAGATATAATTATGTCATTATATTTTCATTGTACATACTTGCTGTGTCTAAAAATGTATAAAATATATTATGGAAATATTTCTTCTAAATTTTCATGAAATTTAACATGTGACAAATGAATAAATCAGACCAATATAGTAGATCAGAAAAATATTCTATTTTATCTAATTGTGTTCTTTTCCATAGGAATCAATTTTCTATTGGTTTATAGTCAGTCAAAAATTAATGGGAGACAATGAGGTTACAAGGGATTTTAACTCTATACGTGAGATCATTGTTGTTGGTCTATTCTTTTTAATTGACTCCTTTCTGTAATGAATTTTTTTCCTTCGAAAACAATGATCAATACGAAGAAATATTCGATAATAATAAAACAGATAAGGTTTTCATTCATTAATGATCATAAATTCATTTTTGTCATATATGTAGTGAGGAAATGATTTTAGACCATGTTTCCACCAATTAGATAACATTTCATATGATTGTAATCCACTAATTTCCACATTAATGCTTCTTTTAGAAATAAATTCATTTTCTCTACAACATTATATATACTGAAACCATTACTCCATAGTAAATATAAATCATGAATCAATTTCTTCAAATAAACATCGAAATTGTTTTTTAGATGTCCTTAAATTAATAAGGTCAAAAGGATATATGAATCATTAATCAACATCCAAGTACGTGAATTGAACAGAGTTATAAATATGACCCAACATGAATATTGAATAACATGTGAACCAAATTGATAGAAACCATCAATATAAATACCCAATCACATATTTTGAGTTTTTGAAGAAAAATATGTATGTACTTAGTTAAAATGTGTCCATGAATCGCCATCAGTTATAAGTTTTATCCCTTTACTAGTTGAAATACGGGTGTTGTTCCATGACATTTATAATGTTGTGTTCAAAGACAAAAAAAATACTGAAATCTGGGTGTAATCAGGAAATACCACAATTTTTTTATAGGAATAAATCTAGACATCCCTATTTGAGCCTCCTTATACCTCGATTTTCCACATGTAGGATAACCAATAAAGGATATATTTTCAGTATAATATAATTTAAAATCATTTGAACATGTAATAATCTCATGATATCTAATATCAAAATTACAAACAATCCTCTTTCTCTTATACAAATGTGTAGGCAACACATTTCCTTCAGGTATTAGTGCTTTATCCAAATATAATATATGATAAAAAGAGCTATTTTACATTCATTTATCTAATTAAATAACCACAAATTTTGAAAATGCTTAAAATTTTCTTATCCTACAACAAAGATATAAGGATTAGAATACTTCAAGAAATTAAAAAATTGGGATTTTTCTATCTCTGGAGTACAATCAATATCATCTTGAGTTTCAGTTTGTTGAAAAGACAGACCAGCCACATAATATACTAAATTTTAAAATATTGACGGATATTGAACCAAATTTATAAAATCATATCTACAACTAGTTTTACTATATACATACTAAAGACATTATTGTTTCAATATCCAAGTTGCAATAGATGACACGCATTATTTTCAAATGTGTCAAATATCCTCAAATCACATTTCTCGTACGAACACTTAATTTTCTCCTTTTGAAACAAAGTCTGGTTTTGATGACAAAAATGATAAATTGCTTCAACACCCCCAATATATTAAAGATTTATAACCAAATCATTTATATTTATGAAACAATTTATCCAACGGTGATCATGTAAAATAGACTGTTGGCCACTTCCTTTCATTATATTACTCAAAAATAATATAAACAAAATAATTTTTTTTTGATTAATTTGATATAAGAAAAAATTATTATTTTTTATTAATTAACACAAATTTCCACTAAATACTATTATTTAGAACATTATTACTAATTATTACTAGTTTATAATAATTTTCTACAAATTATCTCTAATTATTACTAATTACAGCTAATTATTACTAATAACACCTAATGTTTACTAATTTAGCTAATTACTACTAATTACCTCTTGTTTTTACTAAATATTATTAGATAATGTCATTTTTTATTAATTACTGTAATGTTCTACTAATTACAACTATTGTTTACTAATTAAAACTACTTTTTTCTAATTAATACTTATTTTTACTAATAAAATCTAATTTTCACTAATTACCACTAATTGCAACTAATTATTGCTACTAACTACTAATTACAACTTATTGTTTCAAATTTTTATTAGTTAGTAACAATATATTCTAATTATCGTTAATTTTTATTGATTATGACTAATTATTTCTAATTACCACTTATTACCTCTAATTACATCTAATTAGAACTTATTATTAATAATTTTTATTAGCATAAAACAATTTTTTACTATTTATCTCTAATTTTACAAATTAATGGTAATTATTACTAATTACCGCTAATTATTACTAATTACTGTTATTTAATACTAATTACTACTAATTATTACTATTACTAGTTATTTTTTTCTATTTGTTATTATTTGTTACTGATTGTTACTATTTATTATTATTTGTTACCAACTCTTACTATTTATAAATATTTATTACAAATCCTTACAAATTATTACTATTTATTACTATTTATTAATATTTATTCATTTTTGTTCCTAATTATTTCAAATCATTACTAATTGTTACTAATTATAACTATTTATTTGTGTTTATTTCTATTTATTACTATCGAGTAATATTATTACTATTTATTACTATTCATTAATATTTATTCCTAATTATTCTTCATTATTACTAATTCATAAAAATTATTAGAAATTTTTATGAATTATTAATACTTATTTGAATTTATCTCTAATTATTAACACATTTTACAATTTATTACTAATTATTTCTATTTATTACTATTTTTACAATTAATAACTATTTGTTACTATTTGTTACTATTTATTTATATTTACTACAATTTACTACTATTTATAGGCATTTATTACTACCTATTATGGGTTATTAATATTAGTCGCTAATTTCTGATAATTACCTCAAATTGCAGTTAATTATTCCTATTTTTACAAATTACTGATATATTATATCTAATTAACACTAATTTTTCCTAATTTTTCAAAATTATCGCTAATTACCACTCTTTATTACTAATTGTTATTAATTGTCACTATTTATTACTATTTATTACTCTTTATTACTACTTATTACTATTTATTAGTATTTTAAATATTATTTCAAATTATTACTAATTATTACTATCGATTTCTATTTACTACTATTTACTGTTATTTATTACTATTTAATATTAATTACCACTAACTATTGATAATTATTACTAATTTTACTAATTACTACGAATTATTTCGAATTATCCCCATTTGCGCTATTTATTCCTATTGTTTCTTATTTAGTCATATTTATTATAAATTATTACTCATTATTACTCATTATTTATAATTATTACTAATTATTATAATTTACAACTATTTATTTCAATTTATTACTATTTATTACTACTTATTACTAGTTATTACTATTTATTACAACTGATAACTATTTATTAATATTTTTTACTATTTTTTTACTATTTTTAACTAATTTTTACAAATTGTTATGATTTTTTTTTTGAATTATTCATAATTTTTATTAATTATTACTAGTTCCTACCAATTATTACTAAGGTTTATTTATTATTACTAATTTCCAGGAATTATTAATAATTACCACTATTTATAACTAATAAACAGTCATTACTACTAATTACCACTAATTTTTACTAATTACCACTAATTATTAATAATTAGCACTAATTAATAGAAATCCCCACTAATTATTACTTTTTTACTAATTATTACTGTTTTTTTTATTAATTATTACTAATTTATATTAATTATTACTAATTTTTTTAAATTATTACTTTTTTATTAATAATTACTAATTTTATTCATTATTACAAATTCACCCTAATTATTACAAATTTCCACAAATTATAACTAATTACCACTAATTATTTCTAACTACAATAAATTTTCTCTAATTATTACTAATTTTTACTAATTTTTACTAATTATCACTCATTAACAATAATTTTTTCAATGATTGACAATTTAAAATTAATTTATATAATATATTACCAATTATTACTAATAGCCACCTGTTACGACTAATTACACCAAATTATTGCTAATTATCACTATTTATTAATTTTTTTTACGAAATATAAATAATTATTCTTATTATAGAAAATTAAAATAAATTATTACAAATTAAAACTGTTTAATTTTCATTTAAATCATTAATGCAAATAATGAAAAAAAAAATTATTTTTAATTAAATCTCATATCTACTAATCAATAATTATTATTATTATTAAAAAATATAAATAAAAAATTACATAAAAAATAAAAAAAATTACCTTAAAATCGATTCTTTCAGCAGATATAATAATCAAAAGTTTATCCATTATAACCATTTGGACTATTAAAAATTATTGTATAGAATATCAGAGTAGAGGTTAAGAAAAAATGAGAGAAATTGTGAATACAAAAAAATGGATGGGGTATATTTATAGGTTAGATCTTTTGAGATGGGATTACTTGTGAAGGGAGTCCCATTCCAAATAGTTATATAGTTATTAATTGAGGCTGTAATAAAAAATAATATTTGCAATGAGTCCTGTCAGGAAAACCAACCAGTCATCAAATTATTTGCAATGGGGGTGGTTTTTTATCGCAAATAAAAAAATAGAATAGTACTTGCGAGGGGGATTTAGCCCCATTGCAAAAAACAAAAAATCGGGAAGAATATTTGTGACGGATCCCATGGAAATACTAACAAACTTTAATATTATTTTATGATGGGGTTGGATCCTCATCACAAATAACATAAAACTGGAAAGTGTTTTTCGACGGGGGTTTAGCCCCATCGTAAATATCTCTTTTTTATCAACTATTTTTGCCTGGTCAAAATTCTCTTCGTAAACAGTATGTTTAGATGCACTATTTGCGATGGGTCTTATTCCTATCGCATATAATCGATCCCAAAAAGCTGAAATTCTTGTAGTGTAGGGAATTCAAATGGACAAATAAATTTAACAAAATCACATATATAGAATTTGGTGAATGGAAATAAAAAATTATTTATGGACTATACCATGTACTTAAATGGGAGTTTCATAAACCATCCAAATAAATATTGTTAAAGGTATCATTTTTGGAACACCCAATATCAAGAATAAGACATCTATAAATAACACTCTTAAAAGAATTTATAATTTTTTTTCAAAAACTGAAATTCCACTTTCATTTGAAAGCATTTTAGAATTAACATTTTACTAAACCATGAGAATATTAATTTCCATTTTAAAATATTAAATCTTATAGAGGAATTCTCTAAGTAAATATTAATGTTGGTGAAAAGATACCATCAAATATAAATGATTAAAAGATATTCCTTTTGTTGAAAATGAACCTTGTGGAAAATATTAAACACATATTCAATTAATTTTTTATAGAATTTTAATATATTTGAAAATAACATTAAAAATTCATTATGAAGTATTTTTTTTACTTCTATGAAACATTTCTTGAATGGAAAACCATTCTTAGAAACTATAGATGTATAAAATCTAAAAAATCCATAAAGCAGAATTTATAAAATAAACATTGTAAAAAGGATAAAAAATCATTCAATTGAAAATGTGTTAAGGGAAACATAAAGGTCACTTGAGATGAAATATATTTGGGTTGTAGATCACACTTTCTTTAGGTAAAACATGGACATTGTAGAAAAATAGTTTTGTGCTTAGGTTGGGAATCATTTTTTAAGGATTCATTTTGAAATAGAACATGATTCTCCAAACATAAATATTTTAATGAAAGGGAATAAATTAATCAAATCGAAATAAAAGTAAACACATTTAAAAGGAAATTATAATAAAATCGATACTTGAACTTTCAATTTCATGAAGAAAATTCATGACTCATGGAATGATAACTTGATTCGAGACCTGAAAAACATTTTAAAAACCCGTAGATAGAGAAAAACCTTAATAATGAACCTATAATACCATGAATAAAATGTATTACATGATATCCTAACAATTAGGTATCATGTAGACCATATAAATATAAATTGGGACATAAATAAAAAGGTTTCTCAATGGAGGGTGTATGAGAAAAAATATCATACCTGATTTCCCATATTACCTGACCACATAATATATTCAAATAAAACAAAAAAAAATTTGATCATCTATTTATGAAACTTACTCATCTCTATATCACTTTTATATGATTCATTTAAAATTATTTACTATGAATATTTTGGTTCATTATAGCATATTTTTAACATCAAGTGTTAACTATTTCTATATCCATGCATGTGATTTGTAATGTTAATGATGTTCCTTGATATTAGATACCAAGTTCATCATTTAAACATGACATAAGGTCCTTTATTATACATCACATTATTATTTATAGTAGTCCACATTCATCCCATGGGAGATTTAATTTCGACTCACAAAGATGAAGAAAAAGAAAAACTTGTTTGGGATGTTATTAGTAAATGGAGATGATATATTTTTATCATGGTTATCATTTATTTTTATAACTACCAGCCACGTAAAACATATTTAGTAGCATATTATTACAATTCATTAATATTATATGACATTCCTTATTTATTCACTACATAAACCTTACAACATCGTTCAGGTTAGTAATAAACCAAAAAAAACATAAGCATGTTGTGATAATTGAGGAAGAAAGACTGTTCTATTATATAATATTAATGTAACATTTACAAAAACATATAAATTTTATATATATCATATATCTCTATAAATACATTCTTCAAACCAACAATGATTAGTGGTTCAGAAAAATGATACTCATCATTCATATAGGTTGTAGTCTTCATGTACAGACAATTAACGAACCCATTACTCAATGAATGTATGTAGTGACGGTATATTAAAATTCATCATTTAAAAATAATTATAATTTATTAAATATATTATTAGTTCTATTAATAAACATTTATGTCCATCTATTTTTTTGGTTAAGTGAAATAAAAGACATCATTCAAGGAGGTAATAGTCCTAACGCAAGCATGATTGACGATCTCATTCATTAACGAATAGAAGGGATGAAGCTAAATGTAAAAATTTATCATTTAAAAATTAGATATGTGACATAAAAAATGACATTCCATCTATCTTATCATTGATTCTAGCATGATGTGGTGGGGATAAAAAAAATAATTGCACCATGTGGTGAGGGTTGTAGTCCGCACATACGCATGATTGATGTGGTTTTTTCTTAGAGGATGCTACAGATTTAATGAATAATTGATGATACATAAATATAATGAAATTTTAGTTTATAAATAACACATAATTCATATTTTTAAAAAAAAATTGGCTGATTGGGAAGAGTAAAATTAAAAAGAGAGACTATGATGAGTGTCGTGCTCACATTGGGAACAATGATTTTTCTTGGAATTATCTTCATAAATTTAGGGAATATGATAATTAATGGTGGAAATGGTTATGGTTAGTGGGATAGGGATCAATGATGAATAATCAGTAGAT
Organism: Viscum album; assembly: GCA_963277665.1. Taxonomy (NCBI): domain Eukaryota; kingdom Viridiplantae; phylum Streptophyta; class Magnoliopsida; order Santalales; family Viscaceae; genus Viscum; species Viscum album. The sequence continues at coordinate 742,517,500 of OY728137.1, forward strand.
TTTCACTCTGCAATTACAATGGATGGTTTTTTAAAGAACTGCTATAATTAGTCCCTTTTATAGTTGAGGGTTTGGACTATTCCATGGAATAGAATGTCTTGTAAGAGTTAATAATGGAATAGAAATAATATTAGGTGATTTAGGTGATGGAAGGTTGGTATGACATGTATTTAATAAATTAAGAACCAAAAAAATGGTTTCTGTATTTTCTAATGGTCCTGAAAATATATTAAAATTAAAGCCACCTTAGATTATCCATTTGAACACCAATTAATCTTCATTAAATAATAATCATGTCATATATTTTTTTATTAAAAATATAATAAGACCCTTATTACCAAATTTATCCATGATGATTTTGAATTTGGGATCTATTTAAAATTATTTTTTTTGAAATATAGAAAAATATCATTTTAAATTACACACACATAACTCCTATTTTTTAAAAGTTTATTTTAAAAATTAAACATATGGATTAGAAAATTTATTTAAAGGAACTTATTTTCATAGTATAACTTAATTTTTTATAAAATAAATAAATTATATGTGGATTTAAAATGAAGACAAAACTGAATTTCAACATGAAGAGGATTAATTAAAAGAAAAAAAATTAAAAGAGTAATTAAATTCTAATAAAATGATTCTTAAAATCTAAATTATTGAAAATAAAACATACAAGTTGAAATTAATATTTTAGAATTCATAATTGAAACCATAAAATATATTTTCATCAATGATAATGTTTTATAGATGTTTTGGACCTACACATGTACTGTTAACATGACACAACTCACCATTTTGGAAAAAACATTTTTTTAATTTTAACCTAAAAATTGATTATTTTAGAAAAATATCAAAAACTCTTCTTGAGGTAATTTTGTTGTGATAATTTAAAAAAATAAATTTTTGGTATCATGTTTATGTTATAAATTTTATAAAAGGGTCTTTTTTCATAAAAACATATAATAAAATGGAATCATATTTTCTTAAAAATAATATTGGCAGTTGAAACACCTTGAGCTTCCACGGTACATTTCCCTTTGAATAATGTGGTAGCTTGCATTGTACACAACATAGAGTTTTAGCACACCATGTCTAATCAAACTAGCCATTGTGAATAGTAATGCCCACTTTTTAAAATTTAATAAATTTTATTTTTCAAAATGGACTTCATTTTTGGATTCAGAATATCAAAATTAGCATAGGGTGAATATTTGGTATCTTTCTGAAAACATTCAATTTTTGATAATAGTGAAAAACACTGCGTTGTTATTTAAAATAGACTTTTTTATTTAAATAATATGTTATTTTATTTAAATTTATTTTAGGTAAAAATAGATACATAATACCTATATATGATCAATGTAATTTGTTGAAATCATTTTATAATAAGTTTATATATATATAATTTTATTAAACTTCTTACCGTCTTTTACCCACCTTCTAGAAGCACATGAAAATTTGCATAATACATAATTTTACCAATTCTGTGAGTTCAATTTCAAAAATATGAGATACATGGTTAACATAAATTAGTAAAATGTGGTTCAATAAGATGAAAATAATTTTTTGATGAATAGTAACTTTTGACTTTTTTTAGCACGGTTAAAAGTAAACTGGGTGATTAAGGGTAAAATGATATTATAATTACCCTAACATAAGTCCTAATTCTATTGGAAAAGTGTAATTCGACCAAAAAAAACTTAGAAAAAAAATAAGTTCCTTTGGGTCAACTTGGATTATATTAGGACATTTATTATTATTATATTTAAAGAAGTGTTAAAAGTGTTAAATTCAAAGTTTAATAACCTAACCATTTTTAATATAGTGTAACACACAATATAAATTCGGATATAAATATTCATTATAATTATAAAAATATTTTCAACATAATATAATTTTATTTAGTATTTTAGATATTAAATAATTTAATTTATTTATAAGACAATGATAGGGCAATAATTACCTTATTAATGAAATATTAAAATAATTAATATTATAAATATCCAAATAAATGTAAATTGAGACTTCTGATGAATTAAACAAATATTCTAAGTTAATATGACATTATAGGGTTGATTTATTAAATTTTATAATAAGTGATATAGTTTTTGTGGCTTACAAGAAATCAAACACAAAATAGGGTCAAAATTGACATAATTGAGTTTTTTAAAAAAATACTATATTATTAATTGATATAATATTCCTAAAAATCTAAGGTTAATACAATGCACTTAGATAAGGTTAAATATATTAATAATTAACAAATTGGAGTTCTCTTGGCGTGTTATAGTAATTATATTATCCATATATTATAAAATTACAAAGAGACATGTTAAATGTCAAACTATTTAACTAAGAGTTAAATCTAAAAGTTAAGGTTAATATGGTGACCTAAACATGTCTAAATCTAATTGATTGAGCGGTTTTCGAAACATATCCACCATATCCTCAAAATAAATTATTTTTGAGCCATTAGAAACTGAATATGATTTTATTATAAAATAATATTTCATGTTTTTTCTAAAGTGACCCTGACCTCTCTTATAAAAGGGAACTTCCCCTTATCTTAATTTAACACCTCCAAATCCATTTGGATCGGCCAAAACCTACCCAAATATCCTCCCAACTTTACTCACATCAACATAAAGTCCTTAATTTCATCAGAATGCCAAACTAAGTAGTTGTTTTTATCAACTGAAAAGGAAACACTTGAAAAAGAGGTAATAATTTTACCACCATCTTTCAAATTATTTTCTTCTCACACATATTCTTTCTTGGTTGTTTCCATAAAAAAATAATAACTTCAGTACCTCCTACATACTATGATGTTACTATAAATATGGTACAAAAATATTCATTATTTTTTCCATCCTATAAATGACTAATTCACCATATGTGCGTACGTAAGACTTACCGTCTCCACATCTTGGTGTAGTTTGTTATTCAAAAACATCATTATTTGGATGGTTATATGTTGACGCTCTTTTCCTTCATAGATTATAACGAATTTAAAAGTGGAATAACATAAGTACAAGAAGATTCATCCTTTGAAGAACATCAAAAATTGACCAAGGCATGAACAAAAAACCCTTTAAGAAGATGTCGCACAAGTTTCCTTCTGGTCACGCAAGTCACTTGCGCGCCACATATGGGTCATGCAATCACTTGTGCACCCTATTACTTTTTTCTCCCAAGGTTCCAAGTGGCCTATAAATATCCCTCGTGGGCCCCCCATTTCTAGGATGAATTTTTCTAAACTCAGATTCAAGCTCTGGTCTCCCAAGTCTTTTTCTAACGTCTTCCGAACACTTCTAAGTTAATTTTTAACCTATAATGGAATCTCTAAAGAAGAAGAATAATGCCTAAGTAATAGAAACCATAAATACTAGTGTTCCTAAGTGTCCAGCCTTTCTGGTAAGTGAATACACTTGCGCACCACCTTTCCCACTCAAGGGAACTTGCCCACCACCCTTCTGGAAGCCTCTAGGGATGATTCCAAGGTCTTAAGTTCAACGATGCCCATGAATTACCCTATAGATTTTTCGTCGCTCAAGGTGACTCATGTCACACAATTATACTTGCACGACTAGGACATGTGTGCGAGAACAATACTTGTGTGCCTCCTTCCTAGTCACCCCTTTCCACAAATCCACCTCTCTTCTTCAATATATGGCCTTCAAACCCCTATTCAAAGCCATTTATGGCATGGTTCCTTCGTTGGAATCCTTATCTGAGAAAAATTCGTATGGGCCACCTTCTTAAGAGTAAGTCCAAATCATAATTTCCCTTCATTGGGCCTCTTCCTTAGGAATAATACTTACCCTTAATTTATTTTTGTTTGATCTTCCTTTTCAGGATTATGTTTTGAGTTAAAATAACAAATCTCCATAAAGTAAAAATACCTTTATGGACCCTACTCTTGGGCAGTCATACATACGTAAGCCCGGTATCATTTTTTATGATTGCATCATTCATGGTACAATCGTCAGTTTTACTGATACCTCTTGTTTCTCGCAAAGATAATTACTCACATGAGCTTAGAGTGTAAAATTAATTACAACATCTCTCTTTGGGTTATTAATCATGAATAAACAACATACTTATTCATCAGAACTATGTGTCATTTGATATATGCTTTCAAAGAAGAGTACGTAGGAAGCCTTTCTATGGTTCAAGCCCATATTTCATTAATTATTATAAATCCCATATGACATTAAACTATATCCTTCTTATAGAACTACGTAGGTTATGATTCCTTTCTTTTAAATAAGGATACGTAGGTTTCCCATCTGCGGGTACGATCCCGACTCTGAAATAATCATGTCTTTCTGAATGAAAATAAACTTCAAGTGCCCTACTAAGTGGCTCTAAAACCATTTTGGTCATCATAATTACCAAGATATTTCAATATAAGTTATGGAAGGATACCATTGACTAAGAATCTCTAATTCATATGGATGATTCTCTATTGACGAAGAACCTCCAATATATATAAAATACTCTCTAAATTACCTACATATCAATCATTGATTTCATGATCTAAAGTAAAAATCATTTTCTTTCTTGGTAAATTAATAAGGATTCATGAACATAACTTAAATATAAAAGAGAGTCCCAGAGTAGAAAATAATTCCCCCAAAACAAGGTGTGATGAGTCTGAACTCCCATCCTCTCGACCAATACAAATTATTAAGCCTCATCAGTCCACAACTAATGGGAACCTACCTTTGGAAAGTATGTCCAATTGGATATAGAATCATTGGATGTTTCTAGTTATACGAATAAACCCATTAGAAACTGATTTCAGAACGTTAACCTTAAAACAAATAAGGTCGTCCTCATATCCAGGAGGAACAAAAAATGGTGATCCCGGCGTGAATCCTCAATCAGGTTAAATGATGTTTTACTTATTTGTTAGGCCCCTATTTAACTCAATTTGAGGGCCAAGAAAGAAATAAATCAAGTATGTGTTTATCCAAAAGATGTAGTCTATCCATGATTATCTTGATTATGTCTGTTATATCAAACATGCACTCTTTTCCAAGATCTCTCTACAATACAAAAATTCCTTCTTTAAATTTCACACCTTTGAATGCCTCGGCTGCTACTCCTGCTGGATCCTCGTCCGCTCTGAGGACGACATCACCTACTCAGCGTCTTCAACACTGGGTCTCAAATGCATTAGGGAGGGAATACCATCAACATGGTACCATAAAAACTCTAGAGGCTACTTGACAAGCCATCCATGTTTATAACTCACCCTGGTTGTCCGGGCATCGAGGAACAGTGGTCAAGAATCATGTGGTTCCAACCACCGTCTCAAACTATTTCGGGTCGTTATCCCCGGAACACAATCACCAGTCTATCCCATATTATAGGGAGGTGAAGAGGTCACCCAAGGCATCAATTAAAGAAGACATGAGTCTTCTCCAAGGGATACCATCAACAATCACCTCTAGACTCGTGTAGTAGTGTACCCTCAACATGATGAGGGTATCGCCTTTAGGGGTTCGGCTCAGGTTCCTCAAACCCGAGCATGCAGGACGAACCGCTAGAGGCAAAATTTGAACAACAGGGAACATGTTCTTACTTCTGCCCCCTCCAGAGAAGTCTATCAAGATAACTTGATGGAAAATAATGAGCGAGCATATACACCCGTCCGTCCTAATTTTACTACCCAACAGAATCATATGGCAGTAACATTCCAATCCCGCCAGGAATTTCCGGCAGAGTATTATAGGCAGGAATATACACCTGTTTATAATTCATCAGCTAGTCAGTTAGATCGTCTAACTATAACCAATGAAACTCTCCAATTAAATATGGTGGAGGACAATCAGCAAGCACATACACCTTCAATTCATCAGGCTAACCAACTGTCTCATTTGGTAGCATCTTGAGATGTCAATTAAAAAGCTCCAATGACAAGTAGAAGGCAGAAACAATTTTCTACCCCCACAAATGAGTACTGTCAGAATTCATTGAAAGGTAAAATAGGACATTAGTAGGAACATACGCCTACTTCAGACACATAATGAGTGTATATTCCTATTCCAGCATCTGAAGTCACCAAGAACATTATGACAATAGTGAAAGAGCTGAAAAAAATCCCGGCCCATATTCTGGATACCAATCAAAATATTATATAAAACTTCAGCAGAATCACAGAGAAAGATTCATAAATCTATCCCTATCAGTGGAGTGACTCATCGACATATCACTCTGGAGAAGATACAAACCTCTATCTCAGTCCAAGAGGGTTGTGGGGCATACTCCCCCATGTCATATGGAAAATCAAGTCGAGCACAGACAACTAATTTGAATGGAGATAATCATCCTAACCTGACCTTTTCTCTTTAGTAGGCACATAAACCTTCCCATAATAACAACGTTCATCAACAAGTTGCTTCCAAAGTTAGTAAGAAGGCATCTATGAAAAAGACCACTCCAGAATAGTCGATAAATCAAGATCCAATCTTCAATAGGGCCTTCCTCGATGTAGGAATTCTTGATGCGCTCAGACAATTATCTATCGCAAATCAAGATTCCACTCTCTCATTTTTATATTCTGGAAGTAACAAAAATAATTCAAAAGGTATTCATCACATATCTCTTCAAGAAGTCTTGCTTCATGAAAATTCGGTCGATCTCGATGTATCATCCTCAGATGAGAACCACAATAACCCTCTACGTGGACAGAAGACCAAGGAGAAAGGGGTTTCATCTTTTGTTGTAACCCACCATGGTGGTCCTCCCTAGTATGATGAATTTAGCTGTGAAAGTCCTCTCCATATTAGTAATTTTCATTTCCAGGAAAATTATTCAATGGAAAATGCAGAAATGAGAAATATATCTCATCTTGAGGCATTTGAAAAAGGAAAGCCAGTCATGTCTGATACCTTACCGCTGGTGGGTGAAATACTTTCTCAATCAAAAGTTAGCCTGGGGTGTAGATCATTCTCTGAACCACCCCTGGGTCATTTATCTTCTAATTTTACAAATGAATTCTCTACCAATCTTGTTGAATCTGATGAAGCAAGAAAGAAGCACCATCGTTGGTCCAATCAGGTACAATAATATTCATCAAATAATAAGAAGGAAGTGCTGAATATGAAAAAAACAACTGGCGAAAGGTGATGTACCAGTCATGTTTTGGTCTTTGGATAACTCTTATTTTGATATTACAGAAATGTTGACTAAAGACTCTATTCACGATATTCATCTCCACATGTGGAAGACTCTTTGTCACATAAAAAAGAAAATATTATCTTATGAAGAATATGAAAATCTAGTCAAGATAATAGAGGGGTTAAAATTACAAATTTATTTGGAATCTCTCTCAGTTTTACGATATCCAAAGGTTTAAAATCAACAGAGATCCCTTCAGCGTGCATGCTTTGGCGCACTAAAAAGGTTGCGCCAGTTAATTACCAATGCCCCATCTGGTATTCATATTAGGGGATGGGGTGTTCATGGGGCACTGCATTTCCTTGTACTCTATATTCAACAAAGCCTGCCAAAGGTGGTCTCATGAAATGTTATTTCCCATGGCTAGCCACATCTAGCTGGTAATGTACATAATCAATGGATTTCCCAAGAACAGGCCTCAACTAGTTCTTCCCAAAGTAAGACATTTAAAGAAAAAGTTGTCGAAATACTCTTGCATCAAGAAAATGAGAACATCGAAAAAACATCTCATATAGAGCATGTACATCATCAGGTGATAGAAGTGTCACAAATAATCCAACAGTTATCTAAGCCAGGTGATTTGAGTGGATGTCGGATGATGCATCCGTCTAATTTTTGGACTAAAGTCTGTCGAATCAGGACTGATTTTAAGAATATTTCAGATATAGAAACTCTAGAGCCACCTCAGCTTTCCAGACTAGGGACTCTTTTAATCCAACCCTTGGGATCAACAGATAGGATTCGAGGAGTTGAGCAGGAATAGTAGGAACAGCCCCAGTCCACCGGACTGGGGACTTTTTTAAATTCTCAATATCGTTATGACAACCCTACTTTTAATACAAACTAAAACATGATTTATTACATAAAACTTCACTTGATACAAAAAATAATATCGAGAGTTTTAGTGTCTTTGGGGCTTAGGATAATCACATAAAAACATAAAACATGAAATACATCATCTTTATTGGAAACTTCCTTTACATGACCACTACATTTCCTCGTACTTAGCATTGCATGGGATAACCTGAGGACATGCATAAGAAAATGGTGAGCTATAGAGCCCAGTAAGGGAGTACACATGGAATAACATGAGGAGTACAATACATGTTTTACAATAGGCATATCAATAGATCATAAAAGAAACATGAACATAAAGTCATGATAAATCATGATAATCATAACATGGAAATGTGACAACAACACTTAACATGGAATTAGCATGAGCCAAGGCTCATTGCACATAGAGCATGAGTAAATCCTCATTGCACATGAATCACGAGTAAACCCTCATTGAACATGAATTATCATGATTCAACACTCATTCCACATGACGTATCATGATACTATACTTTACCCAATGCATTGGAGCGCTATAAGGGAGCACCCTTCTTAAACATTTAATTTCATGCATAAGTGTGCCACATGGATCATAAAACATGGATTCATAAAACTTAACAATTTATTCCATGATAAAGGAATGTGGAATTCATACATGGAACTTTATAATCAATATGTAAATGTGCATAAAGGTGAATACCCTTGATGGATAAGTTGGCATTGTATTCACTACACAATGATATTGTCTTAGAAAGTCGGTGCAATTTTGGCAGCGTAACGGTGTGACATAAGAATTCATAAAAAATGGTTGATGAGAGAGAAAGAGGTTTCTCATAATATTTACATGTAATGGATAGTAAAGAGGTCATATAGATACATTTCCCAACAATTTAAATGGAATTTAGATTCATGATACAAAAGTATTGCTTGAATTTAAAAGAGGAGAGAGAAGTTCCTTTTGGAATTTCGGCATAGTAACGGGTGTACATGGGAGGAATTTAATGAGAGAGAAAGGGTCTACCATCATTCAAAAATAAAGAGGGAAGTATGAGGGAGGTTTAAAACCATACCCCAACATTCAAAATTGAAATTAAAATGGAAAAACAACTTAAAGAAAATTGGAAAAAAATGAGAAAGGAAGAAAAAACCCTTACTTGGAAGTGTTCTTCCAAAGGCTTGAGAGAGGCTTGAGAGAGGCTTCTTGGGAGCTTGTGGCACCTTGGGAGGATTATAGAGAGATTAGGGCAGAGGTTTGAAGAACTCTAAGGGATTTTAGTTAGGATTAATTGGGAGATTGTGTGGGTTTATATAGGAAAGGTGAGGGAATTCTTTATTATTTAGGTTTGGGTCCCCTTACATTAAATTAATCCAAACCACAAACCATCCCATTGCTTTTCCCAAGGTTTTTGGAAAAGGGAAGAAGAAAAAAATATTTTATAAGTCCAATGTCCTAAATTCTTAAAATATTAGGGTTGCTTATGTGGAGGTGAGTCACACTGCCATGGAAATTAATTTAAAAAGGCAAGGTGTTGAATAAGTCTTGAGGGGTCCATTAATGTTTTGAAAAGTAATTAAAAAAACCAAAATCGAAATATTTTAATGTTAAAACATATATTGGCAGAACATATGGATTATAGTAATTTATTACATACCCATTGGGTAATTATGATGTCATAAAACACCTTATATATTTAAATGGTATTTAATTTTTACCCAAAAATTTGACCGTCTCAGAAAATTATGAAAAATTCACCGTTGGATAATTTTGACATCCTGATTCTAGAAATAACATTTATTTTATCTAAATAGTTTTCTAAATATGTTAACTTTTACTTTTAAAATAAAAATTGACATTTATCGAAAATTCACGGGTTTTGACAAAAATGGCTTTCAAACCTTAATAAAAATTTTAATTGCATTCATAAAATTATAAGATCATTTATATTTAATAAAAATTAATTTAATAATACTATTATAATTTTATTAAAATATTATTTAATTCAAAAATACCTTAATTTAATAAAATAGATTTCTTAATTAAATAATAATTAAAAACACCATTTTTACTTTAAAAACAATTTACAATGTATCAAAAAATGACAAGAAATTATATTCATTATTATATAAAAAAATAATGTACAAGAATATAGTACTACTTATTTGTTACATAACCCCTTAAAACAGCCACATAAGACCTAAGGGTAAGGTGTGCGATAATGACAGACTCTTGGGGTGGCTCGGATAACATCAATCGAGTGGTAATTTCAATCAACTTCCACTTTTCCCATAGACGGTCCCATTCGAGCTTGACATGGTGAAGGTCAACTTGGGTTTGGTCAAGGGAGAAGCCCAAGGATGCCACCACTTTTCCGAGATCCGACAAATCGGCTTCGTATGGGGCAATTCTACTAGATGAGGCCATCACTTCTTTTGTCTGAGTAAATTGGATTTCTTAAAGTACTATATTTATACAAATCAGGTGATCACAGTTCAACAGCTATAAAAGTAACTGTCACAATTCATATCATAAAACCAAAGAAGTTGACATATTATAAAAATATTTTTCATAAAGAGACATTTAGCTAGATCAGGAGGGATTTTCCATTAATGAATATTTGGGTCATTATAATATTCCCCCCTTAAGAAATTTCTCCCTCGAAATTTTCCTTTTCCCACACTAAAACAAATGTGGGTAACTCAGCTTCCTCATATCCTCCGATTCCCATGTTGCTTCTAAAAACTTGTGGTTTCTCCACAACACCTTGACGAGGGGAATTGTCTTATTTTGTAGAACTTATTCTCTACGATCTAAGATCTTCACTGGTTGCTCCTCATAAGAAATATCGTCTTCTAATTATACCACCTCAGAAGAGAGTACATGTGAAGGGTCTGGTATGTACTTTCTTAAGAGGGATACATGAAAGGAATCATGTACTTTGGCCATAGTAGGTGGAAGTGCTAGTCGATAGGCCACAGCCCCAACACGATCAAAAATCTTGAAGGGGATGATGTACCTTGGACATAACTTCCCTTTCTTTCCAAACCTCATGACCTTCTTCCACGGAGATATGCGTAGAAAAACCATGTCTCCAACTATAAACTCATGGTCTCGTCGACGATTATCTGCATAACTCTTCTTTTGACTCTGGGCTACCTTGATATGCTGCTGAATGGTTTTCACCTTCTCCACCATTTCTTCGACCATTTTTGGTCCAAGCAGCTTACGTTCACCGACCTCATCCCAACATGCCGATGTTCTGCACCTTTTCCCATACAGGGCTTCATATGGTGCCATTTGGATGCTCGAGTGGAAACTATTGTTATAAGAGAACTCAACCAGAGGAAGATGTTGATCCCATCCTCCTTTAAAGTCCATTGAGAATGCTCTCAACATATCCTCAAGTGTTTGGATAGTCCACTAATATTGGCCATCAGTATGAGGATGATAGGCCGTACTGAAGTTCAGTTCAGTATTCATAGCATGTTGAAGACTCTTCCAAAACTTAGAGGTGAATCTTTGATCTCGGTCAGACACAATGGATAGTGGTACTCCATGCAACCTAACCACTTCCCTGATATATATTTGTGCCAGTTGATCCAATGAGAAATCCTCGCGAATAGAAATGAAGTGTGCAGTATTTATAAGACGATCCACAACAACCCATATTGTATTATTGCCTTTGGATGTCCTCGAAATTCTGGTGACAAATTCCATGGTGATGTTTTCCCATTTCCATTCTGGTATGGGTAATGGTTGCATCATCCCCTTAGACTTCTTCCTCTCTGCCCTCACTTGCTGACACACCAGGAAAATTGATGTATATTCAGCGATCTCCTTATTCATATTATCCCACCAAAAGGTTTCTCAGAAATCTCGATACAACTTTGTGCTCCCTGGGGGAATAGAGAAATTTTAACTATGTGCATCATCAAAAAGTTCCTTCTTCAGCTCTGGACTTGATGAAACACATAGTATTTTCCCAAACCTTGCAATTCCTTCTTCATTAACATTAAACTCTGAGGATTTCCCTTTTTTAATAGCTTGCACCTTTTCCTGAATTTCCACATCATCCTTTTGAGCATCCTTTAACCTTTCCAAAAGATATGGTTGAGCAATCATTTATGAAAGGACTGATGATGTTCCCTTCTTTATGATTACCACTTCTATCTTCATAAAGTCTAAGAAGATTGGATCCTTCTTAATTCACATCATTGATAGAATCACTAGATCCTTTCTACTTAGGGAATCTACCACCTTGTTCGCTTTCCCAGGGTGGTAATGTATTGAACTGTCATAATCCTTGATGAGCTCTATCCAAATTCTCTGGCGCATATTAAGCTCTTTTTGTGTGAATATATATTTAAGAATCTTGTGGTCAGTATATATCTCACAGTTCTCTCTATATAGATAATGCTGCCAGATTTTCAAGGAAAAGATCACTGCCGCCAACTCCAGATCATGCGTTGGATAGTTTCACTCATGTATTTTCAACTGTCTTGAAGCATATGATATCACTTTATCATTCTGCATTAGCACACAGCCTAAGCCCTTCTTTGAGGCATCACTGAATACCACAAAAAGATCCCACACTATGGGTAAAGTGAGCACGGGTGTAGTGATAAGCCTCCTTTTCAACTCCTTGAAGCATTCTTCGCATTCATCACTCCATGAAAACTTTACTCCCTTCCGAGTTATCTTGGAAAGTGGGTTGGACAATCGTGAGAAATTTCTCACAAATCGTCAATAATATCCAGCTAACCCCAAGAAGCTACGGATATCCGTTACCGATGTTGGCCTCAGCCATCCCTCAATTGCATCGGTTTTGGAGGGATCCACAGATATCCCATTGCTTGTGATGATATGGACCAAGAATAAGGCTTCCTTCAAATAGAACTCACACTTTCTTTACATTGCATAGAGCTTCTCCTTGCGCAAAGTCTCCAGTACAGTTCTTAAATGCTCCTCATGATCCTCCTTGGTTTTGTAGTATATTAGAATATCATCTATAAAGACTACCAAAAATTTGTCTAGGTAATCTCTAAAGACTCTATTCATTAATTCCAAGAAGATTACTGGAGCATTGGTGAGTCTGAAAGGCATTACTATGAATTCATAGTGCCCGTATCTTGTACGAAAAGTAGTCTTGGGGACATCTTCCTTCTTCACCCTTACTTGATAATATCATGATCGCAAGTCCACCTTGGAGAAGTATTGTGCTCCACGAATCTGATCAAATAGGTCATTGATTCTTGGGAGAGGATACTAGTTCTTTATCGTGATTTTGTTACGTTCATGATAATCGATGCAAAGCCGCATTGACCCATCCTTCTTCTTGACGAAGAGGACTAGTGAACCCCATGGTGAAGCACTTGGGCGTATAAACCCTTTATCTAGATTCTCCTGTAGTTGTTTCTTCAGCTCTTTAAGCTCAACAACAGCCATTCTATATGGAGTATTGGATATCGGTAGCTCCCCACGTATTAGTTCAATTGAGAACTCAACATATCTTCTAGGAGGAAGACCAGACAGTTCCTCGGGAAACACTTCAGTGAATTCCCTCACAATGGGAATTTCTTCAAGGATGGTTTATTCCTTGGACTCAATCATCTGAGCCAAATATGTGTGCTCATAAGGCAGTAATATCCATGCTCCGAGATAATGGAGCTAAAAGAGATTCATCTTCCTCCTGACACTTGTAAAGAATCGGGGGTCGATTCTCCACATGGAGTTTGATTTCCCTCTCCCGACAATTTATGTTGGCTCTACATAAGGAAAGCCAATCCATGACAAGAATTGCATTAAATTCCACTAGAGGGACTATGATGAGGTTTTCTGGGAGATTCAATCCACAGATTATAACAGGGGAGGACTTATATTCATGGGATGCAATGATTTCCCCATTTTCCATATTCACCGACATCTTTACATACATGATTCGTGTTGGTGCTGGAATTGTTCTACTAAACTTTCGAGATATAAATGAATGCATAGAACCTGAATGAAAAAGTACATTCTCTATTCATGAATGAATAACAAGCGTACCTTTCACCACTTCATTATCGGGGTTCACTTCGGTAGAAGTGATGGAAAAAGCTCTTCCTTGCTATCTTGGAGGTTGTTGGTTACCTCCGATAACCCTTAGATTAGGGCACTGATTTTCAAAATGACCCAGTTCGTTGCATTTGTAGAACTGAACAACGTGTTGATGTTTGAACAGAGTGTTCCTCTCCTCTGTCACAGACGCGGGTCCTTCTTACCGATAGTTAATAGCTAGGTGCCCTTCTCTTCCACAACTGAAGCATTTTCTCGTCCCCTTAAGGCAATTTCCAGGGTGCTTCTTTCCGCACTTTTGGCAAGTGGGGTGCTAAATCTTCTTAGCACCGTTGGATTTATCCATCGGACCACCAGCATTGAAGTCCACCTTACGCTTCTTGTCCCCATGATACCCATGTGATTCCTCGATCTCCATTTCGACCTTGAGGGCAGATCGGAAAATTTCTTCATAGCTGTCAAAGTCATGGATCGCTAATGCTTTCCGCAATCTAGGCTTCAGCCCACCAAAGAAGCGGTCAACCTTGCATTCGGGGGTAACGATAAATCCAGAAGCGTATCGTGCAAGCCTTGTGAGGTTTTCATCGTATGCTCCAATATATTCTTCATCTTTTTTCCTTGAGGGAAAGGAATTCCCTTTCCATCTTAAGCCGGAGGGTGCGCGGAAAATATTTATCAAAAAACATCTTCTGGAAATCCTTCCATTCCAACGCCTCGATATCCTCCTCAGGCTTCGTATTTTCGATCAACGTCCACCATTGATCAGCTTCATATTCCATACGATAGGCATCCAGGAGAACCATCTCTTGTTCAAAACATTGAAGGATGGAGAAGATCTTTTCAATGGAGTTGATCCATTTTTCACCGATCGTGGGATCGGATGACCCACTATAAGTAGGAGGCCTTTGTCTCATGAATCTCTTCATAGCGACTTGTTCTTTCATGGGGGTGGGGGGGGGGTGAAATTTCCACTTGACCTGTGTTTCTATTCAAAACGTTCATTAGCTAAGAGATAAGCATGAAAAAGTTCGAAATTCCCATTCCCATTGGATTTGGCATCTTATTAGTAGAGTCATCACACTGATCTTCACAACGGTTGTTAGCCCGAGTCCTCCTATTACCAGCCACTGGCTGGAATAAAAGGAAAGTTAGGGGTAACACATAAAGGGTAATCCAAAAACAAAAGTTGATGACTCAAAAATAAACTTTTATTTCCTTAACTCATGGGCCTATAGGCTTCAATCAAGGCTTTTCATGATCTACTTTCTAACATATATTCTTAGGAGAATTTTTCCCTTAATAAGGGTTCATACTAATATTGTGAATTTATCAAAAAATATCCCCCGAGAGTGTCTTAACCAAGAGTGAAGCAAGGCCCGTTGTCGTGCACCAGTTCCCGTTCAAGTCTAGCTCAAAGTAGTCTTTTCAGGTTTTACACCTACGATACATCTGGGCTAGAGCCGCCTCTACCTGCTCGTATCCAGACAGGGATGTATTTGTTTGATAAACCACTTAGTCAGTACTTACCAAAACTTAGGGATTTTTTTATTATACTTAGTCTTGTATCTAAGGCTTAACTAGGGTTTCCTAATCCCAAAAATAACTAAACCTATCCTCTGATACCAACTATGACAACCCTTCTTTTAATACAAACTTAAACATGATTTATTACATAAATATTAACTTGATACAACAAAGAAGATCGAGAGTTTTAGTGTCTTTGGGGCTTAGGATCATTACATATAAACATAAAACATGAAATAAAACATCTTTATTGAAAACTTCCTTTACATGACCACTACATTCCCTCTTACTTAGCATTGCATGGGATAACCTGAGGATATGCATAAGAAAAGGGTGAGATATAAAGCCCAGTATGGGAGTAAACATGTAATAACATGAGGAGTAAAATACATGTTATAAAATAGGCATATAAATAGAGCATAAAAAAGACATGAACATAAACCAAGATAAAGCATGACAATCATAACATGGAAATGTGGCAACAACACTTAACATGGAATTAGCATGAGCCAAGGCTCATTGCACATAGAGCATGAGTAAATCCTCATTGCACATGAAGCACGAGTAAACCCTCATTGCACTGGAATTAGCATGATTCAACACTCATTGCACATGACGTATCATGATACTATACTTTACCCAATGCGTTGGAGCGCTATAAGGGCACACCCTTCTTAAACATTTCATTTCATGCATAAGTGTGCCACATGGATCATAAAACATGAATTCATAAAACATAATAATTTATTCCACGATAAAGGAATGTGGAATTAATACATGAAACTTTATAATCAATATGTAAATGGTCATAATGTTGAATACCCTTGATGGAAGAGTTTGCATGGTATTCACTACACAATGATATTGGCTTAGAAAATCGGTGCAATTTCGGCAGCGTAATGGCGTGACATAAGAATTCATAAAAAATGGTTGATGAGAGAGAAAGGGGCTCCTAATCATATTTAAATGTAATGGACAGTAAGGAGGTCATATAGATACATTTCCCAACAATTGAAATGGAATTTAGATTCATGATACAAAAGTATTTCTTGAATTTAAAAGAGGAGAGAGAAGTTCCTTTCGGAATTTCGGCATAGTAACGGGTGTACATGGGAGGCATTTAATCAGAGAGAAAGGGTCTCCCATCATTGAAACATAAATAGGGAAGTTTGAGGGAGGTTACAAACCATACCCCAACATTCATAATTGAAATTAAAATGGAAAACAACTTAATGAAAATTGGACAAAAATGAGATAGGAAGAAAAAACCCTTACTTGGAAGTGTGCTTCCAAAGGCTTGATAGAGGATTGAGAGAGGATTCTTGTGAGGTTAGGGAACCCTGAGAGGATTCTAGGGAGAGTAGGGAAGAGGTTGGACGACCACCAAAGTATTTTAGTGAGGAGTAAGGGAGATCTTGGGTGGGTTTTTATAGGAAAGGTGAGGGAATTATTTATTATTTAGGATTGGGTCCCCTTACATTAAATTAATCCAAACCACAAACCATCCCATGGTTTTGCCCATGGTTTTTGTAAAAGGGAAGATGAAATCAATATTTTATATGTCCAAAGTCCGAAATTCTTAAAATATTAGGGTTTCTTATGTGGAGGTGAGTCACACTCCCATGGAAATTAATTTAAAAAGGCAAGGTATTGAATAAGTCTTGAGGGGTCCATTAATGCTTTGAAAAGTAAGTCAATCAAAACAAAAATCACATTATTTTAATGGTAAAACATATATTGGACGAACATAAGGATTATAGTATTTTATTACATCACCATTGGGTCATTATAATTCCATAAAACAAATTATATATTTAAACGGTATTTAATTTTTACCCAAAAATATGACTGTCTCAGAAAATTATGAAAAAATCACCGTTGGATAATTTTGATGTCCTGATTCCAGAAATAACATTTATTTTTTCTAAATAATTTTCTAAATATTTTAATTTTTACTTTTAAAATAAAAATTGACATTTATAAAAAATTCACGGGTTTTGAAAAAAATCGCTTTCAAAACATAGTGAAAATTTTAATTGCATTCATAAAATTATAAGATCATTTGTATTTAATTAAAATTAATTTTATAATAATATTATAATTTTATTAAAATATTATTTAATTTAAAAATCCCTTAATTTAATAAAGTATATTTCTTAATTAAGTAATAGTTAAAAACACCATTTGTACTTTAAAAACTATTTATAATGTATCAATAATGACTAGAAATTATATTCATTATTATATAAAAAAATAATGTACATGAAAATAGTACAACTTATTTGTTATATAACCCCTTAAAACAGCCGCATAAGACCTAAGGGTAAGAAGTGTGATGGTGACAGACTCTTGGGGTGGCTCGAATAACATCGCTCGAGTGGAGATTTCAATAAACTTCCACTTTTCCCGTAGACGGTCCCGTTCGAGCTTGACATGGTGAAGCTCAGCTTGGGCTTGGTCAAGGGTGAAACCCAAGGATGCCACCTCTTTTTCGAGCTCCGAAAAATGGGCTTTTTATTGGGAAATTCTACTGGATGAGGCCATCGCTTCTTTTGTCTGAATAAATTGGATTTGTTAAAGTACTATATTTATACTAATCATGTGACCACTGTTCAACGACTACAAAAGTAACTGTCACAATTCTTATCATAAAACCAAAGAAGTTGACATCTTATAAAAATATTTTTTATAAAGAGACATTTAACTGGATAAAGTGGGATTTTCCATTAATGAAACTTTGGGTCGTTACAATCTTCCTCAGTGAAATTCAGTCTTCTCTCGATTACAGAAGAAGCCACAAGTCGAACGTAGTGGCGAATTATCAGGATATTCCCTCAAAATTAATGTTAATCATGAAGTTCCTAAGGGATCAACCAAACAAAATCCAATGTCTCATCAAGGGCATGGAGGAAGACAGTATCGCAGAAATGCCGACATAAAAGATACAATGCGTTATCCATCACTAAATGTCATCAATGTCGTTTTCACTTATCCCCAGAACACGAGGTTCATGTAGAGGAATCAGATGAAGAATTTCATATTCAAGAGGTTGTACACACAGAAATAAATGAAGAAGGTGTGTGTACCAGAAGCTAGAGGGTTTCCCATAGGAATGATATTATTTTGGGTAATTCCCTTCCATACATAAAAAAGGAACATGCCATGTAAAAGGTTAAAAGTCAGGTTACATCCCACCCTACCTCTGGAGAAGGTGAATCACTGTCATTAGAGGAAAGGTTCTCACATCAGGAAGATGAAATGAAGGAGTTAAGGAGGTTAAATGCATAACTATTTCTAGGTAGTCTTCCTCCTAAGCATGATGGAGTTAGTCAGTCAATGGAATTTGTTGCAGCTTCTGGGATGGATCAAGAATATCCTCCTTTACAAGTACACCTTAACAGGTCCAATCCTATGGTTCATGTGAAACAACAACCAGTAGTACTACCATCATTTGTAGTACCAGTCACCACACCAGTCTAAACTCCAGTTATTGTACCTGCTCAGGTCCAAGCTCAACCAGAAGTTTCTCAAAAATTAATAACAACCATTGAGTCATTAACAGCTTGGTTGGAAGCTATGGAGGGAAAACTTACACAAGTTCAACTAGAAAAGAAATATTAACTTGAATGGGTTGATGCAATTTCTCCCCCATCAAATTTTTCGAATACCACATTCCCAATTTTTAATGTTTTGGGAGATCCAGAACAACACATAAACATTATGTTTCTCGTTGCGATCCTATGATGGTAACTCCTCAACAAAAAGAAGCAGTTAAGCTTAGGTGTTTTCTATAGTCATCACAAGGGCTTGTGTTGTCTGGTATACAAGTTTGAAATCTTGGTCAATTACTGGGTGGGATGATCTCCATCAAATATTTATTCTTCAATTTAGCTCAATGTTTCAAATGACAACAATTTCTTATCTTACCAATTGTAAGAAAAGGGAAAATGAAAGAGTTTCAGATTTCATTGCTCGATGGAATGGATTAACATATTCCTTAAATTTAGAACTCCCTCAAGAATAATTGTTTTCAATCTGTGTGGAAAATCTAAGTGATGAATTACGCACACCGTTGATCCCTATAAAATACATAGGAGGGTTTTGAGACCTTACATCAATTTCTTAGCAGATCGAAGACTCTATTACAAAGACAATGGCTAAAACTCATGTAATTACATTAGTTCCAGGAAGGAGAATGGGGAAATCAGAGACTGCTATAGTTAAACTAAACATGCACTTGAACCCAATTCCACTTCAAAAGCTTCGTCATATCGAAGGGCTCCAGCTCCTGATCATCAACAACAAAGGCCGCCTCGTCAAGATGATAAAATAGATCAAAGGCAGAAACTGTTTGATGATTTGAAGAACAATGTTTATTATTTCTGGAATTAACAAGTTCTTGGATAATTCATCTCAGCTCTGGAAAACAATTTGGTCAAGTTTCGAAGTCCCAAATGGCTGAAAAAGGAAGGATATGAAGTCCTCCCCAAATATTTACCATTTCATCAGATATTGGGGCATCCCATTCAAGAGATTTTTGTCTTCGAGGACCTCCTAAAAAAGATGGTGGACTCCGAACAGGTACAACTGAAAGGTTCTTCAGCCCAGGTATCATGTGTTAATGCTACTGATCTAAAGGAATAAGTCATGTGGCATGATGTAAAAAGTAAAAATGCGTAGAAATATGATGATTAGATGGTCATAAAAATGATCAACTGAACTCATTCCATTTTACGAACATAATTGAATCAACCAATAGTGTTTTATGCTATGAATTCCACAGCAAAACCTCCTTCATCAGAAAGAAAATCCTCAAAGAGGCGGCATAATTCAAAGAAAGAAGAGCAGTCATAAGAATATGAGTTCGTGTCAAAGCCTAAATTATCTTTGACTTTGGAATATTTTAGGCCATATGCTTCAAAAGCATGGGCACCGCCCCATCAAACGACACAGCCTGAACTTGCTAATTAGGTAGAATATTAATTAGATGAAGAGTTGATCTTTGGTTCTATTAACATGATTCACTTAACGGATCTGTATTCCAGCCATAGTTTCGATCTTGATGATTCTGAGTTCCCTGTATCAAATAGTGTAATTAGAGGAAGAGACAAAGGTCTAGGATACATGGGAAGACGTTGATATTCCAGAAGACACTATTTCAATCCTACCCCTACTAGAACTGTATATGCAGTTGAAACTCATGGAAAAGACCATCAGCGAGCTCAACAGGAACAAGAAAGTTCTTCTATGCATGGCAGATTCAGTCCTGGCACAATTATTTTGGAGGACCATCTAGAGGTTACACCTTCTTCCTCTCAGAAAATAAATAGATCTCGTCTGTCTAATCTGCCAAAGCCGGGAGTATTTCCAACTCCAACCCTGATACTAGATTAATCTACTTCCAAATCATCAATTGCTAAGGCACCTGCAAAACCATAGTTTCCTATTGGGAAACACAAACCTTTGGATCAAAATTATGATGTCTTGAAACATTTGGCCCAATTATCGGCCATGTTATCAATTCTGGATTACTTGAATCAATCAAAATATCTTCGGGAGGCGCTTATTGAGGATTTTTCAAGTCCTCAGGAATTTGAAACTGAAATTGCTACTGCTGAGGTCTACCATATAGAGAATGATCCTGCAGAATTCCATGTAGTGATATCTTTTACAGATGAATATGAAGATGATGTTGTACATAGAGATATTAGACCTTTTTATTTATCTGGAATTTTTAATGATGTATACATCTGACGATATTTCATTGATAATGGTTAAGGATTCAACCTCATCCCTATTCGTACACATCGTCGATTGGGCCTCACCGAATCTGATTTATCTCCTTCTACTTTGATATTGCAAGGATATGATAAAAATGAACAAGAACCTCTGAGCGATATTACACTCAGAACTCAGTTTGGAGACCTTTTGCCTAATTTATATTTCATGGTTGTTCGTCATGACACAACCTTCAACATTTTTCATAGAAGACCTTGGATACATCAACATGCGGAAATACCTTTATCATACCATCAATGTCTCAAATATTATTTCAATGGTCAAATTGGGACATTGTATGGTGATAAATCCCCATTAATTACATGTGAATATCAATACATTGAGGTAGAATTCTATCACATGGAGGGAAAAGAGAAATCCATGACAAAGGATGTTACCAAAATTAATGCTCCAAATGGTTTGGAAAAGATTCCAGTAAACTCATTCATACATGTGAGTACAGATTATGTGCTTCCAATCAGTCAAATTGACGGGATAGACCCAAATCCAAACACTCTTATGAAAACTTCCATAATGTCAATTATGCCAATTGATCCGGATAACATGGGAGAAATTGTTGATTCACCAAGCAATGATGAAAGTTTAAATGGAGATGTCTTCATTTCAGCTACTGAAATCCTTCAATTTTATACTTCATTAACCAGGCTAGAAGAAGTTATAGCAATGTCATAGGTGAAAAATGATGTCGATTCTCAATCCATCATCTCCTCTTTATTACCCAAGGAATACCTTTCATCATCAATTGGAACTACAAAAAATGTGGCTTTTACCAACAGAAAATTACCGACAGATTAAATATCTATTGGTAAAAATGATTAATTCCAACAGATATTAATTTCTATTGAATTTAACTATAGACACCAACAGTTTTCTTTACCAACATATATATCTGTTTGTATTAGTTGTTCAATACCATAAAATAATTTACCAACATTTAAATCTTTTGGATTATCATAACAATACCATCAATTGATTTACCGATAAATAAATCCACTGTTATTGATTATTATTACCAAAAAAATAATTTTCCAGTATAAAAATATGTTGTAATAAATTATCCGATAATATCAAATATTTTACCAAAAACTTGAATATATAGATAGATATTTTACCTATTAAAAACATATCATTTTGGTAGTAAAAATATATGATTAATTAAAAAATCCATGATTTAAAAAAATTACCCATAAAAATATATGATAATATATATATATATATAATCATAGTTTGTATACAATATAATTTTTTATATAAATTATATAGATTTTAGAAACACCCCCACCCAGGGCCTTTCCGTCTTGCATCCCCGTGACCCCCCTTCCTGAACCCTTCCTACCCTTTCTTTGTCATCGTTCCTCACTGGTGTTCCTCGCAAACATCCTCACAGGAACCCCTCACTGTTACTGATCTTTATTCCTCATTCAAATCTGCAAAAGAAACCGTCCCTATTCCCGATCGATGCCCCCCACCAACATCATCGTGCAAACCCCCCTCTCTGTTCCTGGACGACGTCCTCATGTGAAACCACTCACTGGACCTTCCTTCCAAGGTGTTCCAACCCATCATCCCTGCTCCACTGTCGTTGTCCACATCATTTTATCACGGTATCCTGTGTGACACCTCTATCTCTGGTGCCCCAGCTTGACCATATCTGATACATATAAGCAGTAATTTTTTTGTTCATTTGATCATTTTTTTATTATAATCCTATGTAAAAAATATATCCCCATTTCCACACATTTTCCATGCAAATCAACATGTATTCATACATACAAATTAGTAGAAGTGATACAAGGGGAATGTGATGAAACTGTTCAATGTTTATCAATCATAAAAAAATAGAACTCAAGAAATTGAGGGAATCCCAAAATAGAGTGGTTCTATTCATTAAATAACTTTTGGTAAAACTTTTGAGTACTGGACCTAATTCTAGAGTTGTTGCTTCAACGACCAAATGAAAAACGTTTCATCTTTATATTGTTACATATATATCATAATTTATTTTTTAGATTTACTCCATTGATCAATTAGTTGTTGTGTTTCCTTTTAAGTTTAGTGAATCCTTGTGATATGTGGATTCCTATCTTTCAAAAACTGAATATTTATGCAGCAATGACTATAGACATCATAAAATGAAACCCATTACATTTTTCAACCCATTCCTCGTGTAGCTTTATGATCGAGCTTTTGATGCTCTGATGAATGAAAATTTCGAAACTATAAAAATGGGTACAAATTATTAAGAATGAAACACAGTTTATAGCAGGATCATCTATTTTTTTTACTAATCCTACACTCATCATGTTATTATCAATTTTGGAGTTCTTATGAATGGCCCAAGTTCTTTAGAGATATAATTATTAAATCATATTAATAATATTCTTCCTCAAGGGAAGAAATTAATATAACAAAGAAAATTTCATTACATGGATCTATTCCATTTTATTTAGGATGAGGAAGCCAATATGCTCTTCATGCCAGAATGCTTATATTATTCGGAATGCGACTCATGTTTAATGCTTCAATATATATCTTTTGAGATGTTGTTTGCTAATTTGGTCTATCCTTTTTGTAGTGGTGGTTTTATGGTTCACGGTTAAGAGCTATCTTAGATTCTTAGAAACGATTTTCATGGAATTTGGGGGCCATTATTTAGTCACGATAGTACCTGTATATGAAAATATTGATTTATTAATGCCTATTTTGTTTGACTTGCACATTTAAGAACAACATATTGATCCATCAATATCTATTATGGTAAAACTACTATCCCATGAATACTCATACTTTGAAGAACATATTGTTCCTCCGAGATAATAGGGTGATGAAGATAAACCATTTATAATTATGTAGTTTAATAATGATGTTATATGAGATGCTACATAGATTATTTTAATGATAATCTCTAAAAATAAATACTTGGGTAGTGTTGGGAAGAGAGATAAGAGATGTTAATTTTGTATCTATGAGTATATGCCGACTACTAAAGAAATTGAGAATTGATATAATCAGATACTTTTTTGTTGTCTCCCATTCTTCTATATTAAAAGATCATATAAAACCATCATGGCCCTATGCACATTAGAGTCAATGAATCTTTACTTATTCATATATTTTTACTTCATCAGAAAT
Organism: Viscum album; assembly: GCA_963277665.1. Taxonomy (NCBI): domain Eukaryota; kingdom Viridiplantae; phylum Streptophyta; class Magnoliopsida; order Santalales; family Viscaceae; genus Viscum; species Viscum album. Next base: position 742,542,035 of record OY728137.1, read on the forward strand.
ATTAACCTTACACGCATTATGATGTTTAGTAGCTTTAATACCACTCTTCAATGGCTCATGGATGATAAAACTTTTTACCCTATACACCGGGTCTTCAAGGAGAATGCTAGAATTTTGGTATATCACATTTTCCCATCTATATTTGTTGATCTTAAATTCCATTATTAAATGATTTCAAGAGATGGTCATTTTTAGTACTTGGTTCATTCAATCATGGGAAAAAGGTGAGTTTTTCTGTTTTTATTTTAGTTGTTATGAGCTTCCACTTGTTTCGTTTCTTGTTTCATGGAACAACATGCATTGAATTTACAAAAATTAAATGATGGTGAAGTCCCTACAGAATTTTATCATCAAACCAGGGAATGAATGATTCCTAAAATGGTGGAAGAACTTAAAATAAATCCTAAGTTTAAATACAGATACATTCCATGGAAATGAATCTTCTTATCTTATTTTTCTTATGGATACATGTGGATTTTCTGATGGATTTGAAGTAGGGAGGAATATGTTTTAGTAGTGAAACAAGTCTTAGATCTCAGTACTTTTGATATGCTATTTTTTAGTTGTTTGATGTGATTCATCTTCATTTGAACACTTTTTTTATATAGAACTCACTATATATAGTTTGATTGTTTTTTTATATTTATGTTGAATTTTAGATCATGAAACATCAACTGTTGTTTTTGAGTTCGTCATTAATGTTAAAAGTGAAGTTGTTTCTAGATGTTTTCTGGGCTTTTTGGCATTTTTGAGCAGTGTAGGGATCCAAAGATTGTTATTGATTCTATGTTTTGGTGGTTGTATTGACCTTCCAAACCCCATTTTTTGGTCTTTCTGGGGGGCTTAATTTTTTTTCTTCACGTTTGATTTGTCTATTTCATATACTATTGATATCAATTGGAATGGAATTACACTTCCTTCAAAGACAGGTTTCCTGATTTTGTGTATGATGAAGTAGTTTGATGATGGTTTGATAGCAAGTATTTTTGGGACTGCTACGATCTGAGATATATATTTCTTCTTGATTTGGATTGTTGACCGACTGAAAATATGTATGATATCATTATCTACCTAGGACAACTAAGTCATGATGTCCCTAGATCATGAGCATTCACAATCTGATGGAAATTCATTTGAAAGTGGCATCATATTTCTGCTGACCTTTATATTTTGGATCTCTATATGTATAATGATTATTTCTTGGAGGATGAACTGATCCATTTCTCATTCACTTCTTGTTGTATTCTTCTGCCTTCATCAATATTTTAAGAGTTTAGGAATCTGCTTCATGTGTATCTTTTGTTCTTAAAGAATGAAACAAGTTACAAAGAAGCGACCAGTTCTAAAATGGAGTATCAGTATTGCATGGACAGCTGCATAAGGAAGAATGCATGTCAGAAATCCAATCTAATTGTACACCTTCATGTGATGGAAACATCTAATCTGAGTAGTCTACTGATATTTCATATCTGGTTTTACATTGACAGGTTGGATTATGGATGGACTATCAAAGCATGGATCCATACACACAGTAGGCTGGATTTCATTGGAGATGATCTGGTCCATTTTCATTCACAGCTTTGTGTCTTTTTTTAAACAATTTGCAATTTCAAGTTGGTGTAAGCTCTCTAAACCTTTGGTATTCACTGCACGTTTTGTTTTATTTAATAATTTTTCAGAGGTTTGAGTTGGGTGGCCAACTCATGTCTCATTTACCTTAATTTTTGTGATTAAATTCATGTAGATAATTTTTACTTATTTTTGGATATGATTTTTGGTTGTTTATGATGTAGATATTAGAGATGAAGGGTGTGGCATAGCAGCAACTTGAGGTTTCTCACAGGTATTGGAGCTAGATCGATTTGTTTCTCATTGGTGATGGAGCTAGATTTCTAGTCCTGGAACATTGATAGGTCAATGTTGCTGGTGCGCTGAAGGCTATCGTATAGTTGGAGCTGGCTCGCTTGTCCTGGGGCATGGATGGGTTACTGGTTCTGGAGCTGATTCATTGGGGCGTGAATGGGTTTCTGGTACTTGGGGGGTGTGATGTATCCCGCTGGGTGATCCTAGTTGGTGGGGATCCCATATTTTTAATCAATATTTTGTATTAAATTTCATTCTTAAAATAATTACTTTTTTTCTTCTAAGTATTATCATTCATGTCAATCGTATTTGGTTTAATAATTAAAAGAGATGAATTATATATTATAAATTAATAAATATAAAAATTTATAATTTTTATTTAAATGTAATTTATAAATAGATATTATATGTTGGTAATACTATTTCCACCAGATAAATTTGTCATAAGAATTTGTTGCTAAATATTTTAACCAACATATATATTATCTGTTGGTATTATTGTAATTGTAACAGAACTATTTTATCTGTCGCAAAAACATTTAGTGACAGAGTTATTACTGATAGTTTAGTGGCAAAAACATATGTGTTGGTAAAACGTTTTACCAACAGAAAATTAGCTTTTACCAACAGATATGTCCGTGTTGGAAAAAGACACATTTTTTGATGATAGGGTCAGAAATGGTAGCCTCCTCTTCAAGATGTTCAAATTTTAACTTCTCCCCGAGTCATTAAAATTATTCTTCATCATCTAATATGAAAGTAGAAACAAAAGAGGTAACACATATTGAAGAAGAATAGGAAGATCTAATGGATGATCCTCCAGCATTTGAAGAGGGTATCTCTACCCCAGTGGATGAACTCAGAGAAATAAATCTGGATAGAGAAGAAGATCCATGCCCCACTTTAATTTCTACAGCCATGACTCTTAAAGAGAAATAAATTTATATTTCATTTCTAAAGAAAAACCAAGATGTATTTTCTTGGAATTATATAGAAATGAAAAGGCTTGATCCTGATGCTGCTACTGATCGTTATGGGTTTTCCAGAAGAACATCGTGGATTCAAGAAAGCCTCAAGAAGAACACACCCAACTTATGCCTCCAAAATTGAAGCTTATGTGGATAAGATTATCCAGGATAACTTCATCAAAGAAGTTCAATATCCCAAATGGTTGGCTAATATTGTCCCTGTGAAAAAAAATAATGGACAAAGTAGAGCTTGTATTGACTTCAGAGATCTTAATCAGCATTGTCCAATGTATGATTTTCCAGTTCCGATCACAGAACTCTTAATTGATGCAACAGCTAGCTAAGAAGCCCTTTCTTTCATGGATGGTTATTCTGGGTACAATCAAATACAAATGGCCCCAGAGGATGACGAGTCTATAGCTTTCTGTTCCCCTCAAGGTGTGTTTTTCTATCGGGTAATGCCCTCTGGCCTGAAAATTGCAGGTGCAACATATCAACGTTCCATGCACCATATCTTTGAACCCTTTTTAAAGAAATTTGATGAATGTAATGTGTATTATTTAGTGGTTAAATCCAGATAACTTTGTGATGACTTGGCCGAACTAGAAATCATATTACACAAACATCGATAACACAATTTGAAGATGAGCCCCTTGAAATGTGATTTCAGGGTAACCTCATGAAACTTTATCGGCTTTGTTGTATTCCATTGAGGTATCCAAGTTGAACCTAAGAAGACAAAATCAATCCTTGGTATGTCACCTCCTCGAAATTTGAAATAATTAAGAGGAATTCAAGGACACTTGGCCTATATTCGGCGTTTCATCGCCAATCTGGCAGGCAAATGTTTACCCTTCACCAAATTAATGAAGAAGGAAGTCACATACCAGTGGACTGAAGAATGTCAATAAGCATTCAATATTCTCAAGAAATATCTCTTGATTCCACCGGTATTAATTCCACCCGTTGAAGGAAGACCACTTATTCTCTATGTAACAGATTTAGAGCGACCATTGGGTGCCTTCCTTGCCCAAAAGAATGATACTGGGAATGAAAAAAACCTTTAATATCTTAGTCGGACTTTTCTTGAGGAATAAAATTGATATTCATGTATTGAAAAGTGTTGCCTAGAATTAATATTTTTAGTTCAAAAATTGAGACACTACCTGCAACATCATGGGGTTCAACCGGTATTTCACAATAACCCGCTCAAATTTATCCTTTGTCGTCCAATGCTTACAGGATGTCTGGAAAGGTGGCTAGTTATTTTGAAGTAATTTTATATTCAATATGTGTCTCAAAAGGCAATAAAGGGCCAACCTCTGGTTGATTTCTTTGCTGAACACCCTTCAGTAGAAAATACATCTTTAGATATTGAACTTCTTAATAAGGAAGTGTTCTCTATTCAAGATCATCCTCAAACGTGGAAAAGTTACATTGATGGTGCTTCCAGAAGTCCAACAGGGAAGAAAAGGGAAGATACCAAATTCAAAAAATTTGGGTTAGGAATTGTGCTTATTTCCCTAGAAAAGGTAGTACAACCCTATTCCCTCTTATTTTTGAAAGGTGGTACAAACAACGAAGCAGAATATCAAGCTCTCATCACAGGATTGGAGTTGGAACTTCAGGAACAGGTGAATCAATTAAAGGTAAAAGGTGATTCAGATTTGGTAATCAAACAAATCAAAGGGGACTATGCCATTAGAAAAACAGATTTAATCCCTTTGTATGATTACGTCAGAGTGTTAATGGTGGGATATCCTTTAGAACCAACATTTTATTATGTCCCATGATCACAAAATGCCCAAGCTGATGCACAGGCTAATGTAGCCATAACCCTGGAAGATCCGAAATGGGACGAAACAATCATCAATATTGCCCACCGTCATACAGCTTCACCTTATGTTCAAATCAGAACATAGGAAATCAATGAAATCAGTCCCATTTCTCAAACATATGGTCATACTTCAGGATGGATGACACCTATTATGGAATACATTCAAAATAGAACACTCCCACCAGATAGATTCGGGAAAGAACATGTCTGGCGACGTGTGGTCAATTTTACTCTTTATGATAGCCCAGATCACCAAACAAATCTCTACAAGTGAGGTTTTGATGGAATTATCTTCATATGTATTGATGGTGTAGAGACAATGGTTGACATGAATTAAGTACATGCAGGAGTTTGTGGTGCCCACCTGTCTGGACATAGACTATCTGTGCAAATTCGAAGGCTTGGATACTTCTATCCTTAAATGGTACAAGATTGTGTTGATTTCACTAAGATGTGTCATTCTTTCCATGTATATGCCAATTTCATTCACCAACCCCCCAGAGTTACTTCATATAGCTAAATACTCATGGCCATTTTCTGCAAGGGGAATGGATGTAGTAGGACATTATTCTCTGGCTACATCCAAGAAGTTTAAGTATATTCATACCACTACTAACTTCTTTTCCAAATGGGTAGAGGAAATACCTCTCAAAGAATTTAGTTCTAATGGAATTTTTAGCTTCGTCGAGTCTACCATCATTACCATATTTGGTGTCCCTCATACCATATTGACAGACAATGGCACCAACATTTGTTCTTATGAGATAAGAATGTTGTATCAAGAATACAACATCAAATCCAACTATTCATCTCGGAATCATGCATCGTCCAATGGCCAAATAGAAGCCTTCAAAAATAATCTTTCAAACATACTGAAAAAGATGGTGGATAGAGATATGAAATCATGGCCTAATAAACTTTTCATACTTTATTGGATTATTAGACCACCACACGTACTACTATGCGGTCAACTCCATATTCATTGGTATATGGTACAGAAGCAGTCTTTCCCATTCAAGTTTCGTTACCTTTGCTCAGAGTAGCCATTTGTGATCAGTCATCTACAGATGAACAATATCAAAAGTGATTGGATGAATTGGAACAATTAGATGAAAAATTATTGTGCACCCTACACCACTTAGATGTCTTTTAGAATCAAATAGAATGGGATTTCAACAAAAAACTTCGTCTTTATTCATTCATTCAAGGAGAATTGTTATTGGACCTCAAAACTCTAATGATACCAGGAAAGAAACCTCTGAAGCATGAGTCAAAGTGGGAAGGAACATACTCAATACATAAGGTCTGCTCCAATGGAGATTATTATTTAATTTCAGTGGATGGAGAACTCATCATGACTCCAACTAATGCCAGATTTTTGAAGAAGTATTTTGGGAAACACAAATACACCTCATAGTCCTTACTGCAAGACTTTAAACTACATTGTCCCTTTTGTCATTGCTACAGGACATTAAACAAAATAGCTCCCTTCATTTTCCAACATGACATTAAACATTGTCCAGTCCCTTATATGTCCTACATGACGTTAAATTGTGCATCATTAGGGTTGTTGCTACCTCTTGTTTCTCACATCGAGAATGACTCATGTGAGCTTTGAGTAAGCTTCAATAATAACACCCTCTCTAGGCCACTAACCATGTGTAAGTTCCAACGCCATATTTAGGTCATTGTCCTCATGTACAACTCAATCACCAATTCATTATTCAATCAAAATATGCAGACTTTGTTCATTGCCTTTTTGGGTGGGTATGTTGGCAACCTCCCGAGGTTCAAGCCCAAAACCAATATCTTCACATCGGTTGACCTCCATCTCATACGATGTTGATTTTTGAAGACGCCCTCAAACCCAATATCTTCACATTGGTTCATCGTCATCCTTGCTATATGACATTAACCTATACAGTCCCCCATTGTCCTCACTGCAGGATATTAAAAATGAAATGAAATATGTTCTAGCTACATGACACTAAACTATGCAACACTGGTCCATGAATATGACCTTAACCAATTCGCACTTTTGTCCTGTATGACAATAAACTACAACATTCTTTGACACCCTCGCCTGAGAGGGAATCATTATTGAAATTGATTTCCAATCATGTTATATTCTAATTACTACGTGCATCCATGGAAATCCCCGAACCTTTAATCTTGGATCCAACCATCATTGCACTAAAATCCCCTTTCACCCTTCACGTGTAGGAACCAAATCTTTACATAGGGTATTTCAAGATCTATGTAAGGCTTGATTCCCATCCTTATAGAAAAGTAGGAACGTTCGTGCATCCCTCGAACCCAGCCCTTAGTCTTTGGGCATAACCCCAAATTCCACTTTCAATCCCTTGGATGAAAAGTCCTCCTGTGAGAAAATGAATGTGGTATGAAAAACCAGGTCTTTATTTACATCATATTTATAAAAAACACACAATGTGTCTCCCTCATTATGGTCCGAACTCTACGAACTTAAACTAAGATCTCCTACACTCTCTTCCCACATGACGTTAAACATTATTTCAAAAACTACGTATGGTTTGATTCTCATCCTAATAAGATATGTAGTGAAGTCCAGCATCTCAATTCAGGACCCAGCCACCACAAGATTATGGTCAGCATTGGTCTATGTATATCTTTCATGCATTAGACAATAGCCATTTTCATGTGTCATACTCCTATCCATAAATACATCCAGATATCCATAACCCTTTTCTTGACTTCTGATCACTAAATTTATGATACCAGATAATTCTCTTTCCTGGCTATGAAACATGTGCTCTTAGGGAGCCTTGAATAAGTGGTCTACATAACGGACCTGTCAGCCAAAAGATGCTATTATTTGACTGTGCATCCAATTCCCTTAACTGGCCCTGCATAATTCAAACCCCCTAATGGGTTTTTCAAATAGTGGTAACTTCATTCTTGGGGGGAAAACATCTTTTTTTCTTATTGGTCTTAACGAAAATATGTAGGGATCTACAGAAAGAGCCATATTTAATATATTTTTCCCATAATATTTTTCATGATCTGAATGTATTCAAGTCTATGGTTTATATTTTCCTTCTGTACGTTTGGGTCAGAACTTCACAGGATTGACATTTAACCAATTATTTGACAATCTTGATTGGGAATATCCTATCCATATTCATGTACCTCTCTCCATACAGAAAAATCTATGCTTTGGAAAATTTGATTCTCCATAAACATTCACTGGCTTTTTGCAATAGAAAAGTAAAATTTTTGAGAGTTCTTTTTCCTGACTATGTAGCACGTTCCACTAGGTGGCCTTGAATAAGTAGTCTACATAACAGAACTGTCATCCAAAAGACTCTATTATTTGACTTTGCATCCAATGCTCTTAAGTGACCCTACATAATTCAAACCCCTAACGGATTTGTTAAATAGTTGTAAATTCACTCTTAGTAAATACTTCCTCTAATGGTTTTTAGCCCTTTTTTCATATCATCCCTCAGATTCAAAATTTATTTAGTCATAGTTTACATGTTTTTCCATATACTTGAATATGGTAATATGTTTTCAAACAAATTATCAAGGAATTGAGTTAATTTTAGTCCATTTGGTCAAAGCTATTCGACCTTAATAATTATCCCTTTTTATGTTCAACATGCATGACTTTAAACTGCCAACAAGAGATAGGGAACTCATTAAATTGGGAACCTGTAAAAAGAAACTCGGAACAAAATTTGAGTCCCAGCACGGTAAAAATACATATTTAATGATTTAGGAAATATTGAGCAATAAAAGATGCAAATTTTTTTGAGTTGTTTGTATAATCCTAGCACAAATCAAACTATGCTTTTACTAGGCCCATTGTCTCAGGTAAAAAAAATATATATAAGTAATTAGAAATAGAATGCAGGTACAAAGGATTGAAGATGAAATGTATTTTTCATTGATGAAAAAAATTAGAAGAACATCCAAAGATTGGATTATCTTATCTTTTTCATGAATTAAAAGAGGCTTTCAACATAACTCTTATTTGATTTACGGCATCACAAGCTTCATCAGCAGCCACATGAAGTTCATTCACTCAACAAAATTCACTCTTTTCATATTTATGGAGTGCTTTCTTGGCATCTTCGATGGCTTTCATACCATTCGTTTGGACTCCTTCCATTGAATTGTTAAGTTGGTCAAGTTCCCCAGTAACAATATCTAACTATTACTAAAGGTGCATCTGTCGGACAACATTCTCATTGATTGTATGCTTTATCTCTTTTAACTTTTCAGCATGATCAGCCTCAAATAGAGACAACGCAGCCTCAAATTCGCCAATATTGGTCAACAGCCTCGCTCTGGTCATATCTTGATGGTACTTTTTCTACTACTCCCTCCTTAATATGACTTGTTTCACGCATCATGGATCTATTGTTATCCAAAACCACCATGTCCTAACATGACGAACAAGGATGATAGTCATGGGATATTCAAAGACATCTCTTCAAGAGGCACTTCAGATATAATCTTCCATATATTCTGTCATTCCTTGCGACGTGAGAATTGGAGCACCTTATGCACCTCTGGGTATGACTCAGCATCACTATCATCGGGGGGAATATAGTCTGGGATTAATGCACTTAATGAAGTGCCATGTTCTGATCCATCCCCCCCAAACCTTGGTACTTTAATTTCTACTCTCGTTGGGGCGGAGGCTGAGGATTCACCTCTGGATTTAGCCACTAAAATTTATGGCCCTACATAGTCAATTAAAATATTTGGTTATTTCCAAAGGATAACAAAAGTTTTTTAGATGTCTTGAAAATTAATTACAACTAAAAATATTATTATTTCTTACACAAAGGTATATCATCAGAATGAGAAGGCTCTCCCCCCATCTTTCTTAGATTCAATAAGATTTTCAGGATGGGTTTCAGGAAACTCTGTCGGGTTAAGTTTCACTTAATCTACCATCTCTTCAATGATAGGGTTGTCTCTACCCCCTTCAGGAATCTGTATGTTAGTATCTTGATCAGATGAAACTGCACATTTCAACCAATCACATTTAGAGATGTAATAATTAATTTTTAACAGGACTAAGGATAACACCCATGTCCAAAATCATCTAAATTACATGGTAATTTAACATGATCTCAATTTTTTTCAAAATACGTGCAAATTATCATCATTTAATCCAGTGATATCTCAGCTTCCTGGTTCGTCTCACTGGTGGGAGAATTTGATATGTCTTCTTGGTGACCTTCTTTCTACGACCTCTAACCCTAGACAGCTTCTTCAGAGAAAATTATGGAATCAGTTGCAGTGGATTCTAAATGTTCTAGTGCCTGTGTTGAACCTAAAGCATCACAGAATGGAAGTTGGTTGATGTTTTCATTCAAAGTTCTATGAAATATTGTTAATTTACCAGAATCAGACTCTTCTCCCCGTGCAGCAGCAATAGGAGTAGTACTGGGAATTGACATTGTCTCTTCTTCTATCACTGTTTCTTCAAGAGTAGCCAGGTCAGTATGAATTTTCAACTATTCACCAGCACCCTACATCATCCTTAGAGGAGGTCCAGTCCTCTCCCATAGAGTAGAAATTTAAGAAGCCCCAGCGTTACCAAGATGTATGAGCAATCTTTTCATGAGTTGGGATTCATGACTATTCGAAGGACTTACCACTACTGATGAAGCATTCATTTGTGGACTTCTTCATTCAATGCCTTTGCTTCTTTGAATTTTTGGGTGTATTGACATCTTCACCTCTAAATACTGGTATTGGAGAATAAAAATCCCCTTCTAACTCCTCGTCCATGGCTTTCCGGCCTGGAGATACCTTTTCAGGCTCGTGAGGAGATTCAGCGTCTCCAATAGCGGTGCCACCAGGGCTATACTGTGGTGAAGGGATCTCAGCAGTTCCTTTCTTTACAAGCTACAGGATGAACAAAGTAACTTCCTTGAGTAACAAATATTTAACTGAAATCAAGTTGCAAAGAAAATAAGGAAGGAAACTTATATCTTCAAGAGCCACGTAATTGTGCCACTCTTCATCTAGTAAAGCACCAATCCCATCAGGGGTGCATTGATTCATCATTTCATTCACCCTCTTGGTAATATTAATGGAATCATCAGTGGAATATATGATCATTTCGAGATTTCTGATGCAATCCCGCACTTCATCGGCGTTATCCTTGAAGCGGATATCAGTAAAATCCCAGAGATTCCCCACTCCAAGGATATGTAGCCCTTCGCATAAGTCAATCCAAGTGGTTTCAGCATCACAATATAAACTCCCCCATGTATGGACAACCTCTGGTCAAAAATATTCAGCATGTGCACCATAATTTTGCGAGGAGGGTCCTACAATCTGGAACATCAACTTCATCTTAGCTCGTGAAATCATAGATAAAGGATAAGAAAATGAAACTTATTGCACAATAATATAATTATGAATAAATTGCCTCAATGATATAACTCACCAGGAGTTGATGGAGTAGGTATCTTGACTCTGGTAGGAGGATTATATCTGGCATGAGGCCTCTTTGAAGTATGTCATGCCTCATCATCCCCATCCTGGGAATCCGGTGAATCAGCCCTGGGGGAGGAACCCGGTGAATCAGCTCCGGGTGAGGAAGAGTCACCTTCCAGATAAAGGGTTTCTTTCCTAAGAGTTCTATTTTTTGTCCCCACCCGAAGAACCAAATGATACAGTACCCCTTCAGGGTATGATGCTACCCATTGCTCGGAAAACCATGTAGTCAATTGACTCGCCGCTCCAGAAATTGGTAGATCAAACACTGACCTTGTCATATCTATAGCTGTTAGAAACCATAGTTGTTGGGAAACCATTGGATGTTGCTCTGAACTGACATGCACAGGAGGGGATATAACAATCTGTTGCAGACACTTGAATTGGTGTGCAAGTTTATATGGAGCATAGGCCTCACATATAATCTCTCTGTCAATTCTGGATTCCAATACACTATCTCTGTAAGCCAGAATATATGACCACAAATCTAGGCTAGTAGTTCGATCATCAAAAAACCTCCCGGTTGCTGGGTTTCCATAAGGAATGAAATGAAATTCCTTGAACATGCTCAGCCACCCCTTCAGATCATAAGGATTGAGGGACAACAGAGAAATTCCAGAAAAGGCCTGCACCGATGGCCTAAAAGAACTTGTAGGTACCTGTACTCAGCTCTGTATAGCATAAGTCCTGAAGTGAGTGGCGATCCATCCCCACAAAACATGTAATGGTCCCACTATTCTCAAATGAGACTTATGCATATAGACATGAAGTAAGCTCATGTGAATCTTCTCCAAAATCGGGGTGGCCAACCCAACCATTTTCCTCTCATCCAACATGGCTGCAACAACGAAGGTCCTTAGCCTGATGCCTCCCTTCGATTCCTTAACTGTAAGAAGACAAACACTGAACCACAAAGCTAAAAATCCTTCCAGACGGTTCTTCTTTGGATTCATTGACCCACTTCATTCACCCACTTTTCATACATTCCTGCTCCCAGAGTGGGCCAAAATGTGCCAAGAGAACCCCTCTTCTCTATTCTGGGGATGCTGGTAGGACGAGTATAGGTGGGCCCCTTCTCCTTCTTTTGGATAAGAAACATATCCATCCATTACTCTAGATTAATATCCTTTCTAGAATGAGTTTAGGTACACTTTTAATTCTTCATCTTGTGGAAAATTTTCAATAACTCTTGAGCCAAACCCGGATCCTTCTCTAAATCATTCCAGCTCACCTTGGGGGGAAGGAATTCATCATACATATTGCCCAAAATTGGAGCCCCTGAGATCTTGTAGACATCCCACAAACTGATGCCTACTTCTCCATGAGTCAGATGGAATGAATTGGTTTCTGGGCTCCAGCAGCTGATTAGCTCAGACACAAAATTATCATTCCTGTAGACATATGTTTGCCCAGCCCAGAGGGCTACATATATTGCAGCTCCTTTAAGATCCTTGACAAATTTTTCCTAGTTTTTTCACACCCAATATGCCTACATCCATGTCGGCTTCACACCTCCTCCTAGACAAAAATCCCAACTCTTTTTCCATCCCTTGGATTGATCTATTTGAGAATTTCAGAAAATTGAAGGATAACAATGCGACTACAGCTCAGGATTTTGAGGTTTCAGATCTGGAGTACATGGGCTATGATGCACTATGTATTCCTTCTCCACTATTCCAGCATTAACAAATGATCCTATAACTGAGACATTTGCTAAAGAAAAATTGTTGTTCTAAAACCATGAATGATGAATATAGTTCTTTTCATCTGGAATATAGACTCCTTGCAGATGACCATGACCATATAAATGCACGTAAATACTCTATGGGAAATTGAAATGATATTTCTTCAAGTAATTGGCCAAATCTAGGAGAGTACTGTCGCATATATCATAATAGTCATGGCCAATGATGTTCATCATGTCATCAATTATCTTTCTAGCCAACTCATCAGCTGATCTAATTCTTTTGGGAGCCATTGAATCTACACAAAGATCTAACAGTTAACTTTTAAATTAGATTCTTTTTTTAAATACATTTTAAGGAAAAAATGGCTATGGCACTAAGGCACGCACGTGTGGTCACGCAAGTGTGGTCGCGCATCAACTGTCGTGCAAGTCAAAATCTTACTAGAACAGCGCGACACAGGAAAAAATCAAGTGACCGAAGAGATACAGACACTTGTGTGATGAGAGTTCAAAAACCCGGAATTCAGGATGAGAAGAACGAAGAGACACCCATATATATAAGCGATCCCTCAACCCTGTGCACCAAAACCTGCGCGCCAGACCCTGTGTGCTGCCGAACTCTTGTTTCTCCTTTTCCTTAGAGTCAAATCCTCTTTCCATTTTCAGATCCAACTATGAGGGAGAATTTTGTTGATTCTCCTATCCATCATAGAGTCTAACGAATGGAAAAGGGGAATACCATAAGCACCAAGAGATTCATCCTTTGAAGAACATAAAAAATTGAAAAAGGTATGAACAAGGAACCCTTTAAGAAGAGGTCACGGAAGTTTCCTTCTGGTCACGCAATTCACTTGCGCGCCACATATGGGTCATGCAAGTCACTTGTGCACCCTACACCTTTTTTCGCCCATGTTGCCCAGTGGCCCAAAAAAAGCCCTTGTGGTCCCCCCTTTGGATGGACGAATTTTCCATAACTCAGATTGAAGCTCTGGTCACCCATATCTTTTTCTGAAGTCTTCCGAACACTTGTAAGGTAATTATTTACCTAGAATGGAATATCTAAATAGGAAGAATAAGGCCTAAGTATTTTAACTCATCAATACTTGCGTGCCTAAGATTCCATCCCTTAAGGAAAGTGAAGACACTTGTGTGCCGCCTTTCCCTCTCAAGGGAACTTGCATGCCACCCTTTTAGAAGCATCTAGGGATGATACTGAGGGCTGGAGTTCAACATTTCCCAATTATTACCCTATGGATTCTGCGTCACTCAAGGTGACTCATCTCGCGCAAGTATACTTGTGTGACCAGGACTTGTGCGCTAGAATAATTCTGGTATGCCTCCTTCCTAGTCACCCCATTTCCTCAATTCCACCTATCTTCTTCAATATATGGCCTTCAAAACCCTCCTCAAATCCATTTATGGCATGGTCCCTCAGTTTGATTCTTAATTTGATAGGAATTCATATCGGCCCCCTTCTCAAGAGTATGTCCCAATCATAATTTCCCTTAATTGGACCTCCTTCTTAGGAATAAGCCCCAACCTTAATTTCTTTTGATTTGGGATTCCTTTTCAGTAGTAAGCACCGAGATAAAATCTCAAATCTCTATAAAGTAAAAATACTTTTATGGACCTTTCTCTTTTCCAGTCATACACACGTAATCCCCACGTCATTTTTTATGATTGCATCTTTCATGGCACAATCTTCAGTTTTACTGATACCTATTGTTTATCACACTGATAATTACTCACGTGATCTAAGAGTGTAAAAGAAATTACAACATCTCTCTTTCGGCCATTAATCATGCATAAACATCATACTTCTTCATCTGAACTACATGGACTTGGATCTCTGCCTTAAAAGTATAGTACATAAGAATCCTTTCTATGGTTCAAGTCCATATTTCATTAATTATTTTCCTTCCCATATGACATTAAACTATATCCTTCTTATTGAACTATGTGGGTTTGGATTACCTTCTTTTACATAAGGATACGTAGGTAGTCCATCTACGGGTATGATCCCAACTCTGAAATAATCCTATCTTTCTGAATCACAATAAACATCAAGTGCCCCAATGAGTGGATTTCAAACCAGTATGGTCATCATAATGACCAAGATATTTCTATATAATGTAAGGAATGATACTATTGACTAAGAATCTCTAATTCATATGGATGATTATCTATTGATGAAGAACCTCAAATACATATAAAAGACTCTCTAAATTCCGTACATATCAATCATTTTTTTCAAGATTAAAAGGGAAAAAATCATTTTCATGCTTGTTAAATTCATGAGGATTCACAAACATAACTTAAATATATAAGAGAGTCCCAGAGTAGACAATAATTCCCCCCCAAAAAGGTGTGATGAGTCTAAACTCCCATCTTCTCGACCAATGAAAATTCTTAAGCCACATCAGTCCACAAGTAATGGGCAGCTACATTTGGAATGTAGGTCCAAATGGATATATAATCATTGGATGATTATGGTTCTATGAATAAACCCGCTAGAAACCTATTAGAAAGTTTGAACCTTAAAACAAACAGGGTCATCGTCTTTTCTAGGAAGAACAGTATAATAATAAGTATAACTGATGTAAATAATAAATATAAAATATTAATGATTTTTTATATATGTTATATCATCCAATTAAAAATGATTTCACCATCAATATAATGATATTGTCTCTCGTACGTACCTACGGATTACTGTCTCCACGAACGAGATGAGATTCACTTCCCATAGTAATAATTCAAGAATAATTTTTTTTATGATTAAAAATAATTTTTATGAACATAATATCATTCTGTATATGAATCAAATACATCCTATAAATAACAAACATGGCTTATGTAACCAAGCATATAATGTAAAATGAATCGGTTGACACCTAAAACGATGATACTACTAAAATATTATTAACAAAGCAATATTATAGGATCATATATGATATCATATTTATGTATATAGATATTTTATAATTTAATAACCATTTTTTAACAATTATAAAATAGGTTAAAAAACCATCGACCAAGGAAAAGTACAAGGTAAGGGTAAATTCTATAATCTATTTACTTATCTGAGGTTGTAAATACATAAATACGTACTGGGGCCTCTTTATCATCCAAATCTGTGTCTTCTTAAAAATATTATTCAAAACATTTTTTCTATTTACTAAACTATGGGTTACATTCATTTGTACCCTTATTTTACCATATATGTTTTGAAAGGAATCTTTCCATCATTTTCCAAACAAGGTACTTTATGACCATTTAGACAAAATTAGGGTAAGAATGTGTTTTAACTTATACGGTTGGTGCGGCTATTTTACACTATTATAACATCGTCGAATCGTTCCATAAAATATTATAAGAATATTTTTTAGAATAAATGCTTTCTATTTTAATTATGTGACTTTTAAATGGTTTCAAAATAGAAATAGTTATTTCCTTCAAATAGATTTCATTTCAACTATGTCAATATCCATTGATGTATTTTAAATTAGTTTGAAGTTGCTTTATTATGATAAAAATATTCTATATTGTATTGAAGGTTTTTTTATATGCTTGACTCTGGGTGTGTTATTTTTGTACCAATCATGGTTTATGAATAATGTATCGACATTTCGTATGCTATTTTTATTAGGAATGATTATGTTATGTTTAAACCTTTTCAATGTGGAATGAATAAAACTTAGTAATTGATAGGTGGAGCCCACTACAGCTCTTCGATGCATCGTAATGTCTTATGAGACAAACTGGTGTCTTTTCATAAGGCCTTGAAAAAATCATATTTGTAGTCTTGTAACAAGGCCTTGACAATGTGGTTATGAATTCTATCGTTATGCATTTTATCTTTATGAAATTGTCTATTGATATTTCGTGTGATTATTCGACTAGTAGAATATCCATATGAATTAGTAAATGGAATTATTTGATTTATAATGGCCATATTATGCATAAGATTGTGTTTAAAAGGATTATGTTTATTTCTTATACATTTCCTTAAATGTATATGCTTATTTATGAATGTTTTGGCTATATTGTTATCCTTACTGCGCATCATACCACACCCATTTCTTTGTTTTATTCTTCCAAGATTAAAAGAAGTATATTATTAAGGACCTGTATAGATTATCTAAGAGATAAGAATGTGGTCAATGGAGACAATGTTTTTGTATTTTTCCATTTAATAATGTAATGTAAAACTTATGAATGTATCTAGTACATCCTAGGGTACTAAACAGATCGGTCTTTTAGGATTTGATCCCTTATGATCATGCCAATGTTATGTAATAATGCACTGAATCTGGGTAACTGTGGTTGGGGAGTTACAGTTTGTATCATAGAATGTTTATTAAAAACCTTGGAAACTAGATTTAACTACACACTGATTAGAGTACATTACCCTAAGATATACTTTGATGATTAGTATGGAAGAACTTCCTAGAATTTTTTTAATATAGAGATTTTATGTATTTTCTAATAAATACATCCTTATCTGTATATGAGAAGGTAGAGGAGGCTCCGGAATAGATGTACCTAGGAGTGAAAACTATGACATTGAGTTTCGAGTTTTACCCTAGGTATCCTGGTACACGACAACAGGCCCTGCTGCATTCTTGGTTATGACACTCCCAGGGGATATGCTTAGGATAATTCACATTTTCATTACAAACCATTATGAAGGGTTTATGAGTATATAAATCCTCAATGAATAAATTTTTATTATTTTGAATTATATCCATAAACTATTTAATTTATGTTATGTGTTTTACAAGTTTTGAATTATGTATTGTGATTCATAAACTAATCTACAGTATGCCATTGTTTAAAAATGACATCAAGTGGAAGGAATGGAGACCGTATCAACCCACGTAATCCATTTAGGGATTTCCATCCTACTAAAAATAATTATAGTGGAGCTGGTGATGCAACTGGTGCTGATCATCTTATCAGCAAAGTGAGACAAATCAATTATGTTATAAATAATAACCATACTCGTATAGAGCACCTTGATCCAAAATGCAGAGGATCTATTTTAGACCTCTTCATGAGGAAACAACAACTAAAATTCAATGGGTCTACAAATCCATTTGTAGATGAGAATTGGATAAGTTCCACAGAGAAAATATCTCATGCTTTAGGAAGTAGCAAAAGGGAAAAAGTTTTCATGGTTGTTTATCTCCTCACGGGAGATGCAGATCAATGGTTGTTATTAATTAAAAACACAAAGGAGGATTAAGAAGTATCAAGCATGTATTGAAGGGAGTTTAAAGGAAATTTCATAGAAAAATACTTTCATTGTGACCATCGACCGGATATGGAAAGGAAAATCTTGAGTCTAAGGGAAAATGAGGATGAGAATGTCGCAAAGTATGACGAAAACTTTACAAGGTTAACAAGGAATGAAAAAGATTATATACATAACCCAAGGAGTAAGATTGATCTATTATTTTATGTGTTAAAACCACTTCTCTATTGAGAATTAGTCTAACAATCCATCTCATCATACAAATATATTGCCTCATGTGCTATCAAGAGGGAAAACAAATTCAATAAGTCATACAACTTTTAAGAAATACAAGAGAAAAATATATCTATTGAACACCCAAGAATTGGAAAAAAGGGGAATACTGGAAAAGATGAATAACCATCCTATGGTATATGTTGGAAGAAACACCCTGATAATTTCTTAAAGGGAATGGGAGTATGTTACAAATGTGGGGAAAAAGGCCACTAAGATCGTTATTGAATGGGAAAGTAGAGGGTTTTAATGGTGAGTATTGAAATTGTAGAGAAAGGTGGAATTATGAAAATGAATGTCTTAAGCACCAAGGGAACATACCTCAGAAAAGGCCAATGGATAAAGACCAAGCTTATGAGATCACTACTGCTGAGGTTGAAGCTCTGAAAGACGTGGTGGTAGGTAATTTAATGGTTTCCTCAAGTTTACCCAATGTTTTATTTTATTATGGATCATCGCATTGTTACATATCTTCCCAATTTTCTATGAATATTAGATATTTTCAATTTTTCTTAACAAGGGAGTTTTCATTCAACAATCATAATGGAAGTATCATCGCAATAATGTTTTGGGAATCAGTTACCATTAGGGCATATAAATGTCCTTTATCTACTGATCTCATCGTCATGCCAATGATTGAATTTGATATAATCCTCAGAATGGATTGTCTTTCGGACCATGATGAGAAATATATTATATGAATTTGGAGGCTAAAATTTTAAATAATGATTAAGAGTACCTTATCTTTTGAGTATAAATGTCACAACCTGGTTCTTATCTAAATCCATCTCCCAACAGCTCTACCAAATTAAATTATTGGGGAGGAAGAGAATGAAATAACTATGGGTGTGGAAAATAATGTTCGAATAGACGACATACCTATTGTCAAAAAATATGTTGATGTGTTTCCAAAGGATTTACCTAAGAATCCTCCAGAATGAGAAATTGAGATTTCCATTGATTTAATTCTTGGTTCAGGGCCCATATCGAATACCCCTTATTGGATGGCCATTGTGGAATTAGTGGAACTAAAGAAACCACTTGGGGAATTAAGTAATAAGGGATTAATTCTACCTAGTGTTTCTCCATGGGTATCCCCTATCCTTTTTGTTCAGAGGAAATACGAATCTATGAGGTTTTGCATTGACTACATGGAGATCAATCCTATAACAATAAAGAACAAGTTTCCCCTACCTCGCTTTGATGATTTATTCAACTGACTTCATGGAGCTCAATATTTTTCAAAGATTGAACTTCGGGATAAATATAATTAGTTGTGTATGAAGATGGATGACATTCCGAAAACAACATTTCGAACCAGGTACGGGCAATACGAGTTTAATGTAATGCCTTTTGGATTGACTAATGCATAAACTGTCCTCATGGATCTAATGGATAGAGTTTTCAAGTAATATCATGATGACTTTGTATTGGTATTTATTGATTATATCTTCATAAACATAGAAAACTATGAAAATCATGAAAATCACATACGAACTATTTTGAAAACCCTCAGAAGAAATGAATTATATGGAGAGTTTAGAAACTGTAAATTTTGGCTTCAAGATATTTATTTTCATGTTCATATTGTCTCTAAAGATATAATCTATGTCAATCCTTAAAAAACCACGGCAATCCAATAATGACCAACACCGATGAGTATAACTATGGTATGCAATTTTATTGGTTAGGTGGTTATTATCGACGTTTCATCCAGAATTTTTCCCGGTTGGATATCCCATTATCCAAGCTCACACGTAAAGGAGTTAAATTAGTCTGGACAAAATTGTGTGAAGAATGTTTTGATAAAATGAATAGATGATTAGTCAATGGTCATATTTAGACTCTACCATCAAGGAACGATGGTTTTGTTATTTAAAGTAACATTTCAATGAAAGGACATGGTTTTTTCCTTACTAAAAATGATAGAGTAATTGTTTATGCAACAAGAAAGCTAAAAATTCATGAGAAAAACTATTCTACTACTGATCTTGAGTTAGCAGCTGTAATATTTTCTCTAAAAATATGGAGACACTATCTCTATGGTGAAACTGTGATATTTATACTGATCACAAGAGTTTGAAGTATATTTTCACAAAGATAGAACTCAACATGAGGAAAATAATATGGCTTGAACTACTCAAGGATTATGATTGCACTATACACTACCACTTGAGGAAGGAAAATAGGGTGGCATATTGTTTGAACAGAAAGGTTCATGGAGTTCAGAACTAGATGGGAGTTGAAATGGATCCTATGTTCATGGATATAGTAAAGATTGATATGGGAATAACCATGTAAGGTGAAACATCAATACTTTTTTAAATGGTTTCTAAACCATCTTTACTAGAAAGGATAAATAGTTCTCAGACCCATGATGATGTGTTTCAAAAGAAGATTAGAGCTTTGAATGATGGGATATTGAGTGGCTTCATATATGTAGATGGAATTTTGAAATTTGGGAAGAGACTTTGTGTTACTAACATACCTAATATAAAAAATGAATTATTGGTTGATTTTCACAGCTCTAGTTTCTCTTTACACCCTGGGAGCACCAAGATGTATATAGATTTGAAGGGACATTTTTGGTGGGACAACATTAAGAGGGAAATTGTTGATTTTTTTTCAAGATGTATGGTTTTTCAACAAGTTAAATATGGAATGAAACAACCCAGAGGAGTCATGAAACCTCTTCCCATACCGGAGTGGAAATGGGATAATATTATGTTGGACTTTTTCATGGGGCTACCAAAGAATCCTATAAGGAATGATGCAATACGTTTCATTGTAGATCATCTTACCAAGTCATCACATTTTTTGAAATAAGATAATATTTACCACTTGAAAATCTAGAAATACTATATAATAATGAATTATTAAGACTCCATGGTGTACCCCCAATAAATTTTTTTTATAGGGATCCCTGTTTTACAACACGATTCTAGAGAAGTCTTTAGAATTCCCTAGATACTAAACATCATTTAAGCAATGCCAACCACCCTCAAACTGATGGTCAAATATAACGTACTATTCAAACCATAGAAGACATGTTGAGATCTTACTCACTTGACTTTATAGGTATGTGGGATCAATATTTAACTCTGGTAGAATTTTCCTATAACAATAGCTTCCATTCAAGTATTCATATGGCACTATATGAAGTTTTATATGGAATGAGATGTCGCAAACCAACTTGTTTGGATGATGTTGGTGAAAGAAAACTCATTGACCCAAAACATGTTGAGAAAAATGAAGATTATACAAACCCACATCAAAGAATCCCAATGTAAGAAAAAGATATATTCCGATAATCAGAGGAAGGATTTGAAATTTCAAGTAAGAGATCATGTTTTCTTGAAGGTATCTCCAGGGAAGGGTGTTGTACGATTCAATAAAAAGGGTAAATTGAGTCCCGGGTAAATCAGTGTAACGTCCTAGTTCTGAGTTCCATTCAACGGGTGCCCGAACCCGGTTTGCCACGTGACCTTAAGGGAATTTACCCAAATGACAGTTGCTGTCGACTAGCAGTGAGGGCCCAGGTATGATAGTGGGGAAACTATGCCCTCATTTTTCAAAGTGTAGCACAGCGGAATGAAAAATAAACAAACAACAACAGTAGAAGCAGTAAACCATACACAACTGGAATGAACAACTACAGTAGATATAACCAACCAGAATATCAATAATGGTGAAACGTGCCATAGGTTCTAAGAAATCATCCAAAACATGATACTCAACAGTACAGTACAGTACAATTACATGAAAGAAAAACAGAACAAAATAGCTGGTAGCATCGTGAGCCTAAGCCCAGTCCCATGCTCCCCTACTCCTCAGCAGCAATCAATTTCCGGTATAAAGACCCTTGCCCTTATCTACACATGCAGAAATATAATCTGTTTGGGATGAAAAGCATGGCCCAAACAGGGTGTGAGAAATAATTCCCAGTAGGCACCAACCAAAGGCCCGTGCTCAACTGTGTGTAAAAATGCAACAATAGTGTGAAGTAGTAAAATGAAATAAACTGAGCAGTACTTAAATGTAACTAACTTACCAGTACTATTTCCTTTTTAACAATTATTTAATCCACTTAATATAAGAAAACACCATAGTGCATTTCTATGTATATAGTCAGCGTCCTCAGACAAACAAAATCTCACCATCAGGTAATCAGAATCCAACCAGCATGTATTACCCTCAGGCGTAACAGAAATTTCCCTCAGGCATGCGAAGTGTCTCCCTCATGCACAGAAGTCTAGCCCTTAGGCATGAAAGGTTTCCCTCAGGCGAAGTCGTATGTTGCTCTAAGGCTAATACAGTCACACCCTCAGGCTAGAGTAAAACACGGCACTCAGGCATAAGTAGTCGGGCCATGCCCAACATAGAAATATGCAATTCACATATAATTTCTCTCAAGTAAAAAGTAATGCATAATTTAAACAAGACATACCCTCGGGTATCCTGTCCAAACAGCTAAACAGAGGAACGCACCCCCGGGTGGTCCTGGATCCAAGAACTGATCCCAAACAACAATTTTACAATTTTATTTAAATACCTTTACAGTTCCACGTAGATAAAGTAGCCACGACCTCAGCCACATGACACCCCAACATGGGTTCGTGGTACTAAAAATACACAAAACACACAGCAGTTGGAAAATTAACATCAACCCACCTACCTTAAACACAAACGAATGATATACCCAGATAACGCCTTCTGAAACCTCCAAGAACGCCGAAGATGTGAGATAAAAAAATTCTCGCTTAAACGCAAATAACTCTCAATAGGGGAATAATTGGAAAGAACTGCATAAGGGGAAGGGAGTGCTTACCCACGTAGTTCCAACGAGATCGTCCGAGGTGGAATCAGATTCTAGATGTGTTCTCGGCGGATCTCGAAAGGTTCAGTCGTCTACTCCCGCTCCATCCTCCGGTTCTAAGCCTTCCCTGTGAATAGGAGAGGCTACTTCCCATTTTAATATGAAAAAAAAAACAAAGTATACGATGTGTATTTTTGACTACACGGCGTGTACTTCCTTTATTTAACTGTTCCCCTAACAGCACGGCCAAACTTTTCATCCGTCGACATGAGTACACGGTCTGTATTTCCGACTACACGGCGTGTACTGTCGTCCAGCAGGTGGAGGCATCCATCGCATTACTATTTTGCATTTCGACTGACTACACGGCGTGTAAAGAACCACTACATGGCGTGTAGTTGGTTTCTACACCCTTCTTCACCGGCCTGGCCACACACCCCGTGTACTCATCCCACACGCCCGGAAGTACATGGTGTCTGTAAAAGTACATGGCGTGTACTTCCAAAATTTAAGATTTTTCCCCATTTTCAATATTTTCTGAGAAACACTTATGGAAAGAGAAAATAAGAAACTCGTACCTAAAAAATAAAAACCGGGTTCTTACAAACTTACCCCCTTATAGAAATTCTTCCCCGAAATTCCCTTTTTAGGGTGGGGAATATATAGCTCAGAACAGCTCTAGCCACTGAGCATGTACGTCAGTCTCCCGCTCCCGGGTTTCGTCCTGCACTCAGTCATGCTGCCATAGCACCCGTACGAGAGGAACTGACCGGCCTCGAAGAACCTTCGTGCTCCTGTCAACAATAAGAATCGGATGCTACTCAAAGGATGCATTGACCTGAAGCTCAATCTCCACTAGCTGAAAGGTGTGAGATGGGTCTGAATGATAGCGGTGCAACTGAGATACATGGAAGATGTCGTGCATGGCTTGGTACCTCTACAAAAACTGCAACTGATAGGCAACCATCCCGTCTCTCTCCAGAATCTAAAAAGGTCCCACATACCTCAGTGAGAGTTTACCCTATCTCCTAATTCACCTGTGTCCCAGCCTCGGCAAAACACGCAAGAAAACCTGATCCCCGACCACGAACTCTGAAGGTCGTCTGCGGCAATCATCATATGATTTCTGATTAGACTGTGTGGTAGCCATCCGCTTCTGAATTAACTGGACATGCTCAGAAGTCTCATGTCCAAGATGTGGTCGTAGTAAACCTGCCTCACCGGCCTCCATCCAGCATAAGGGTGATCAGAATGACCTACCATATAAAGCCTCATACAGTGCCATTTCAATAGTTGCCTAAAAACTATTGTTATGGGAAAACTCGACTAGGGGTATATGCTTCTCCCAAAAGCCCCCAATGTCCAGGACTCATGCACGCAGTATGTCCTCTAGCACCTGAATTGTATGCTCTGACTGGCCATCAGTCTGAGGGTGGTATGCTATGCTCAGAAGCACTTATGTACCCAGTGCCCTTTGAAAACTCTTCTAGAAGAAACACATAAAATGGTCATCCCAATCTGAAACGATATAACGAGGGACCCCATGAAGACATACGATCTCTTAGATATACAACTTCCCAAGCTCGTCAACTCTGAAGGTCTCCTTGATCGGAAAAAAGTGATCTACCTTCGTGAGTCTGTCCAAAACAACCCACATGGCATCATTGCCTTGAGGTGATCCTGGCAACCCTGTCATGAAATCCATCGCGACATCATCCCATTTCCATTCCGGAATGGGTAACTGATGTAACAGTCTAGCGGATCTCTAATGCTCTTCCTTCACCAGCTGACAGGTAGAACACCTTGTAACAAAACATGCTATCTCTCTCTTCATACCCGGCCACAAGTACTAATACCTCAAATAACGGTACATCTTGGTAACCCCGGGATGAACTGCCCAAGATGAAGCATGAAACTCCTACATCATCTCCTCATGTATATCCCCCGAAACCCATATTTTTCCATGGAAATGTAGGATCTCATCATCACCTATCGTCCAACCAGGAGAAGGGTCCTCACTTGCCACCGACTCCTGTAGAACTAAGCCTTCTGAATCAGATAGCTATCTCATCCTCACTCTGTCTAGGAGGGTAGATTTCATGGCTAAAGATGAATGATATGTCTGACCCTGACTGTTGTGCACCTCCAGATGCATCTCAGAGAACAATTCCATAAGCTGCCACTCACCACTAGCCTCATGCACTACCTATATCTGAGTCTTGTTTCTCAGTGCATCAGCTACTGCATTACCCTTACTAGGTGTATAGGCAAGCTCAAAATCAAAGGACTGTAGGTATTCGACCCACCATCGATGCCTCGGATTCAATTCACGCTAGTTAAAGATATACTTTAGGATTTTGTGGTTGGTGAAAACCACAAAATGCTATCCTAATAGATAGTGTCTCCAATAGCACAATGCATGCACAACTGCAGCAAGCTCGAGATCATGCATCGGTAATTCCGCTCATGTGGCCTCAACTGATGAGACCTGTAGGCAACGACTCGATTTCTCTCCATCAACACTACTCCCAGCCCAATACCTGATGCATCACAGTAAACTGTATATCTCTTCCCCTACTCTTGGAGTATTAGGATCGGTGCTGATATCAACCTTCTTTTCTGGTCCTGAAAGGCTATCACGCAAGCTTCTGACCAAACGAACTTCACACACTTCTTAGTAAGACCCGTCAACGATGCTTCTAAGAGGGAGAAGTCCAGTATGAAGCGTCTTTAGTAACCATCCATCCCTAATAAACTTCGTATTTCAAACACGTTCTTAGGCTCCTCCTAGGAAACTACTACTCTCACCTTCTCTGGGTCTACTGCAACTTTTGCCTATGAGATGATATGACCCAGGAAATGAATCTGGTCTATCCCAAAGTGGAACTTTAAGATCTTAGCATATATTCGATGCTCTCTCAATGTACTCAACATGATCTCAAGATGGGTGGCATGGTCATGTTGAGTGTGAGAGTACACCATGAAGTCGTCCATGAATACTACCACAAAAGAATCAAGATACGGATGGAACACATGATTCATCAGAGCCATAAAAATTTATGGCACATTCATGAGTCCGAACGGCATAACCAATTACTCGTACAGACCATATCTGCTCTGAAAAGCGGTAAGCGGTATATCCGATGGTCTCACGTGTAGCTGATGATATCCTGATCTCATTTCAATTTTCGAGAACAATTGTGCTCCCTATATTTGATCAAAAATATCTTCAATCCTCGGAAAAGGATATCGGTTCTTAATCGTCAAATGGTTCAGCTTCCGATAATCCACATAATGTCTGAGGGTACAATTCAACTTCTTCACAAAAAGGACCAACGAACCCCATGGAGAAGTACTGGGTAGGAAAAATCCCTTTGCCTGTAACTCCTATAACTGTCTCTTGAGATCCTAAAACACAGGCGTAGACATCGTATGAGGAGGAATGGACATCGATGATGCCTCTCGTACAATCTCAATAGAGAAATCAACCTCTCTCTCCGAAGGTAGACCCAAAAAGTCGTCCAGGAAAGAATCCCTGAAATGATCAATGACAGGAGGGAAATCTGTCTGACAAGTCCCATGATCATCCAGATATAAGCTCGCAATCAGGGCTGTGACTCCACCCCGCCCATGATGCTCTGGTCCATCTCGACTCACTTGAACATCCCATTCTCCCTTGTATAGAAACTCTCCACCCTTTGGTGACATGAAATGCACCATGTGACGATAACAGTCTACAATGTCTCGAAAGGGAACCAACCAGCCCACTCCGAGAATGACATCATAAATCGCCATCTCCAAGACATAGAGGTCCCAAAGAAAGTGACACCCTCCAACATCAAGGGGGAACTCCTTGAACTGACGCACACCAGCCATTCTAGTCCCCAACGGAGTGTCTAGTGTCATGATATCAGAAGAAGTAGAAACACAGTGCCCAAGGCTCTCCTCAACGGGTACAGATATGAAGCTATGGGTGGCACCCGTATCAAAAAGCACTGAAGATAAGACAAAATCTAGTAAAATAGTACATCTGACAGTAGAAGGTCCGAGATCCTGCTTCTGCTGGGTCTGCTGCACTACATATGCCTCCCTAGTGCCGCGGCCCTGTGACACAGCCTAGCTACCCTCAGCTATCCCACCCTACTGCCTATGAGATCTTGGTGTCTGGCTACCACGGCCATGACCACCATCTCTTCTTGCATGACCTAACGTATTCCAATTCCCTGACGGGTAAGAAGCCACTGGTCCTGCTCCTGCAGGTGGAGTCTTCACAGATCCCCTCTCACTATCCATCTGTGGAAACTCCCTACAAAAGCACTGCAGATGACCCATCTTGCTGCAAGCTCGGAACTCCACTGGATCATGTGGACACTACGGCCTCTTGTTCCCCTTGTTACCACACTGGTAGCACCTGATCGGGCCACCTGAAGAAACTTCCTAAATAGTACTACCACCCTGAGTGAAATTCGTATGTCTCTACCTCTTGCTAGTAGACTTAGTACCGGTAACTGGTGCTGAACCGCCCTGGCCCAAACCACTAGCTTCCCACATGTTCCTCTCTGTAATCAGCACCTGGTCCACAATAGCAAGTTCTGAAGGAAACCTGAAAACATTCACCAATGCTTGGATGTCATAATGTAGACCATATTCATAACGTCTATCTCTCAACGTCTCATCACCCACCAACACGGGTGAAAAACGCTAATGCTCGGTGAAACGAGATGAATAGTCCATCACCGATATAGCACCCTCCTACAGATTCATAAACACCCGAGCTCTATCTGCCCTCATCATCTTTGGGAAAAATAATTCCTAGAAGACTACCTAAAAATATTCCCATGCCATGTCTCTATGAAGCTCTGATTGGGTGGTAACATCCCACCACCTCTTGGAGGAATCATGCATCATATATGTCGCCAGCTTGACCCTCCTCCCTGGAGGTGTCTCAAGATGCTCGAAAATAGTCTGCATCGACCCCATCCAAGACTCTGTAGCCTGTGGTCCACCATCCCCTGAGAACGTAGGCGGATATTGATTCTGGAAGATACGCGTCAGCTCGGCCATAGATGTGGCATCCAACAGTGCTCCCTGAAAGGTCTGCATAAACCGCATAAATCCTTCATGGAACTGCACCTCCACGCCTGTATCCGATATAACAGCTGGCTCCACATGTGGCTCTTCTGGAGGATCCACTAGTATCCCATGGCCAACCATCTCCGGAGTATATTCATCACCGCTCTCCTGGTGAACAACTCGTGGGCGTCGAGGCGGCATGACACTACAAGGTCAAAAGCACGCCATGGATTCAAGATTATTAAGATAGAAAGTGAATGAACCATAGAGGGAACAATAAGACGAAGGCATTTCAAAATTTGCAAAACAAGACTACACGACGTGTATACTGACTAAACAGAGTGTACTTGACTTCCCTTTCCCTGCCCAGTCCGTTCGACACGGCTAAGCCACACGGCTCCCGTTGAACAAAAACTACACGGCGTGTATAAAATCTACATGGCGTGTTTGGTGTTATTTTCCAACTTCCCTTGTCGTCTATGAAATGGCCGACTACTCAGCTGGACACTACGCGACATGTTACACCTGCACACGGCATGTACATCACCCCGTTTCCCAGCCACACGACTATCATCACACGGTCTGTCCTCGGACAAGACTACACGGCGTGTCCCACAGGTACACGGCGTGTTCAAGGAGAGGTGACACCAGCCTTTGTTGTTAGTTACCGGGCCGAGTCCCCAAGCCACACTACATGGCGTGTTCATCATTGGCACGACGTGTTCTATCAAGGAGTTCACTGACCCATGTTTTTAGTTACACGGCCGGACTCTAGGTCAACATTACACGGCGTGTATACCTGGTACACGGCGTGTTTTACCCAAACCTTTCCCTACCCCGTGTCGCCGCCCACATGATTTGTGACATGGGAAGAGACTACACTACGTGTACCCAGAGTACACGGCGTGTACTCAAAAAGTTCATTTCTCTTCCCAAATAGAAGAACATACACGGCGTGTCTAAAGTACTTCATAGCATGTATACTGGGTTTTCGGACAGTATACCTCAGAAACTTATCCGGAACCTAGAAAATTCTG
Organism: Viscum album; assembly: GCA_963277665.1. Classification (NCBI taxonomy): domain Eukaryota; kingdom Viridiplantae; phylum Streptophyta; class Magnoliopsida; order Santalales; family Viscaceae; genus Viscum; species Viscum album. The sequence goes on from OY728137.1 coordinate 742,571,350, forward strand.
AAAACCAACACCTAAGTGTCAAATTTCTCCCAGTGAGGGCCCATACTCCCCATGAATCAATGTTTGACATCTTATCTATGTTATAACCAATAAACAGCTAATGATCCACCAAATTCCGATCAATGGGGGCTCATACTCCCCGAAAATCAATGTTTTGCATCCATTCTATCAACCGGCTCAAATAAATTACCCTATCATACATCAGGTATTTTATCAGAGCAGTTATCACAATAGCATGCTTTTCTAGCAAAAAAACTATCACAACAACATGCAATTTCTAATGCACCAACATGGCATGGAAACTATGCATGGAATGCGATTTCTAGTATGTGTCTATATGATGCATGGGACGGCATACCCTCATCTCATCGGGTTTTAACTTATTATAACCCATAGATAAAATATAACAACACAATCCCAAGTGCGTCACCCAAAGGTGAAATCAAATCAATAGTAAAATTTTGCAAAATCAGAAAAATTGCAAAAATACGAGGTAGACTGGCTTATCTTTGTACACGAGTTAGCTAGGCCTGGGCACAGCTTATTACCAACTACCGTTCGTCCTATTCCTAACTACAGCTCCAAATAGTAAGTCAAATAAAAGAAACCCTCTCATACCACTTTGTAACGTCCCGGTTCCGGGGGACACTCAATGGGTGCCCGAACCCGGTTCGTCACGTGTCCTCAAGCGCATTTCCCCAAACGCCAGAGGCTGCCAACTAGCAGTGAGGGCCTAGGTCTAGTATTGGGGAAACTATGCCCTCATTTGTCAATGTGTAGCAGAGCAGAATGAAATATAAACATACAACAACAGGAGAATCAGTAGACCATACACAACTATAATGAACAAATGTTGTAGATATAACCAACCAATATATCAATAATGGTGCAACATGCAACAATTTCTATGAATGCAACCAAAACATGTTACTCAACAAGACAATACAGTACAAGTACAAGAAAGAAAAACAAAACAAAACAGCCAGTAGCATCATGAGCCTAAGCCTGGTCCCATGGTCCCCTACTCCTCAGCAGTAATCAAGTACCTGTATAAGGACCCTTGACCTTATCTACACCAGCAAAAACGTAATTTTTTTGGGCCGAAAAGCATGACCCAAACACGGTGTCAGAAATAATTCCCAGCAGGCACCCACCAAAGTCTTTTGCTCAACTATGTGTAAACATGCAACAACAGTGTGCAGTAGTAAAATGAAATAAACTAAGTAGTACTCAAAATTAACTAACTTACTAGAACTATTTACTTTTTAACATTTATTTAATTTACTTAATATAATGAAACACCACAGTGCGTTTCTAAGTAAACAGTCAGCGTCCTCAGAAAAACAAAATCTCACTCTCAGGTAATCAGGACCAACCCGTAGGTATTTCCCTCAGGTGTAACAGAAATTGCCCTGAGGCCTGCGAAGTGTCGCCCTCAGGCACAGATGTCTAGCCCTTAGGCCCGAAAGGTTGCCCTCAGGAAAAATAGTATGTTTCCCTTAGGAAAATATAGTCACGCCCTCAGGCTAGAGTAAAACAATACCCTCAGGCATAAGTAACTGGGCCATGCCCAACATGGAAACCTGCAATTCACATACAATTCCTCTCAAGGAAAAAGTAATGCATAATTTAAACATGGCATACCCTCAGGTATCCTTGCAAATGGCTAAACAGAGGAACGCACCCCCGGGTGGTCGTGGATCCAAGCACAGATCCCAAACAACAATTTTACAGTTTTATTTAAATACCTATACAGTTCTAGGTAGATAAAGTATCCATGGCCTCATCCACACGAAACCCCAACATCTGTTCATGGTACTAAAAATACACAAAACACATCGTAGTTGGAAAATTAACATCAATACACCTACCTTAAACACCAACGAACGATATACCCGAATGACGCCTTCTGAAACGTTCAAGAACACCCATAGATCTGAGGTAAAAAAATTCTCTCTTACACACAAATAACTCTCGTTAGGGGAAGAATTTGCAAGAACCGCTTAAGGGGAAGGGAGGGCTTACCCGCATGGTTCCAACGAGATCGTCTGAGGCCGAATCAAATTCCAGACATGCGCTCGGTAGATCTCCAAAGGTTAGGCCGTCCATTCCTGCTCATTCCTCTGGTTCTAAGCCTTCCCTGTGAATAGGGGAGGCTACTACCCATTTTTAAGTGAAAAAAACACAGTACATGGCATGTATTTTTGACCAAATGTCATGTACTTCCTTCATTTAACTATTCCCCTGGCGGCACCTCCAAACTGTTCATCCGTCGACATGAGTACACGGCGTGTATTCCCGACTACACGGCGTGTACTGTCACCCACCCGGCGGCTAATTCCACAGCCTTACTGTTTCGCCTGCCGACTGACTACACGATGTGTAAAGCACCACTACACGGTGTGTATTCGGTTTCTAAACACTTCCTCGCCGTCATGGCCACATGCCCCGTGTACTCATCCCACACGGCCAGAAGTACACTGCGTGTATAAAATTACACGGCGTGTACTTCCAAAATTTAGGATGTTACCCCACTTTCCATATTTTCTGAGAAACAATTTAGGAAATAGAAAATAAGAAACCCATTCCTCAAAAATAAGAACCGGGTTCTTACGATCAGACCTTTCAAAATTCTAGAAGGAATTGGAGTTGTAGCTTATCGTTTGGAAATGCCTCCAAGTCCCTCCAAAATTCATGATGTGTTCCACATGTCATTGTTGAGAAAATAAATGCTTGACACAACACATGTACTCACCTATGGGGAAATTGAACTAGAACCTGATCTGTCTTATTGTGAAGAGCATGTCAAGATTCTTGATACCCATGAACAAATGCTGAGAAACCTAACGAATCTTCTGGTAAATGTTCTGTGGAGAAACCATAAGATGGAAGAGGCAATGTGGGAATTTGAGGAACTAATGATGATAAACCCCCTGAATCTTTTTTATGCAGTAATATTATAGAAATTTCAAAGACAAGATTATTTTAAGGAGGGGAGAATGTAACACCCCAAGCTTCTACTGTACATTTCCCTTTGTATAATTCAGTAGCTTGTGTTGTACACAACTTAGAGTTTTAACACACCACGACCAATAAAATAAGCTAGTATGAATAGAAATACCAACTTTTTAAAATTTTATTAATTTTATTTTTCCAAATGGACTTCATTTTTGGATTCCGAATATCAAAATTTTCTCTAGGTGAATGTTTGGTATTTTTCTGAAAAGTTTCAATTTTTTATAACAGTGAAAAACACTGCGTAATTCTTTAAAACTCTCATTTTTATTTAAATAATTATTTACTTTAGTTTAGTTTACTTTAGGTTAAAATAGATACATAAAACCAATATATTTTCAATGTAATTCATTTGAGTCATTTTATATTATGTTTAGATATATAAAATTTTATTGAACTTTTCACTGTCTTTTACACACCTTCAAAAAGCATTTGAAAATTTGCACAAAACAAAACATTACCTCTTCATTGAGTTAAATCTAAAAAATCTGAGAGACATGGTTACCATCTGTAAGTAAAATATGGTTCAATAAGTTGAAAATAATTTTTTGTGAATATTAACTTCTGAATTTTATTTACAATAGTTAAAAGTAAATAGGGTAATTAAGGGTAAAAATGATATTATAATTACCCTAGAACATGTCTGAATTCTATTGGATAAGTTTAATTCCTCTAAAAAACCTTAGGAATAAAATACGATCATTTTGGTCCAATTGGATTATATTATGACATTTATTATTATTTTATTTAAAGAAGAGTTAAAAGTGTTAAATTCGATGTTTAATAACTAAACCAATTTTTATATAGGGATACATGCAACATATATTCATCTATAAATATTCATTAGAAATATAAAAAAATTTCCTACATAATTGTATCTTATTTATAATTTTTAGACATTAAATAATCTAATTTATTTATGACACAACAATGTTGCAGTAATTACCTTATTAATTAAATATTAAAATAGGTGATATTATAAATATACTAATAAATTTAAATTGAGACTTTTGAATAATTACAATAATTTTATAGGTTAATATGTCATGTTAGGGTTGATTAAATAAATTTTATTCAAAGTGATAAAGTTTCCATGGCTTTCAAAAAAAAATCAAATACTAAATAGTGTTAAAATTGACATAATTGGGTTTAAAAAAAATACTATATTATTAATTGATATAATATTCCTAAAAATATAATGTCCCATAAAAGTACATAGATAAGTTTTTATATATTAAAAATGAACCACTTGGGGTTCTCTTGGAATGTTAAATTATGTTTATTAACCATATAATATAACAATACAATGATACATGTTAAGTGTAAAACTACTTAACTGAGAGTTAAATTTGAATGATAATGTTAATAAGGTAACCTAAACCTATATAAAACCTACTGGTTGAGATTTTTTCGACCCATCCCCACCTTAATGTTTAAATAAATCATTTTTGGGCCATTATAAATCGAAAATGATTTTATTCTAAAATAATATTTCATGTTTTTCCTAAAGTGACCCACACCTCTCTTGTAAAAGGGTACTTCCGTTCTGTTAATTTCACACCTCCAAATCCATTTGGATCACCCAAACCCTGACCAATAGCCTCCCATATTCCCTCACATAAACCTATAATACATATCTTTATCATAAATCCAACCTATGTAGCCCTTTTGATCAACTCAAATTGAAACACACGAAGAAATGGTAATAATTTCACCACCCTCTTTCATATTATTTTCTTCTCCCACTTCCTATTTATTTGTTGTTTCTGTACCAAAACAATAAATACACAACCTACTACATACTGTGATGTTATAATAAATATGTTACAACCATAGTTTTTATTCTATCCATCCTATAAATAACAAAGTCACCATACGTGCGTACGTACGCCTTACCGTATCCATGTCGTGGTGTAGTTTTTTATTCAAACACATCATTATTTGGATGGGTATAATAATTAGTATAACTGATTTAAATAATATATATAACATGTTAATGATTATTTATATATGATATAACATCCCATTACACAGGATTTCACCATCAAAATAATGATATTGTCGCTCGTGCGTACCTATAGATTATTGTCTCCACGAACGTGATAAGATTCATTCCCCATTGTAATCACTCAAGAAAAATTTTCATTTTATGATTAAAAAAAATTATTATGAACATTATATAAATATGTATATGAATTAAGTACATCCTATACAAAACCTAGATGGCTTACGTAATGAATAATATAAAGTAAAATGAATTAGTTGACACCCGAAATGATGCTACTACTGAAATATTATTAACAAAGCAATATTAGAGGATCATATATGATATCATATTTATGTATATAGTTCCTGTATAATTTTATAACCTTGTGTTATCTATTATATAGGAGGTTAAAAAACCATCGACCAAGGAAGAGTACAAGGTAATGGTTAATTATACAATCTCTTTTCTTATACAAGGTTGTTAATACGTAAGTATCTACTAGGACCTCTTTATCATCCACATCCGGGTTTTCTTAAAAATGTAATTCAAAACATTTTTACAATTTATTAGAATATGGTTTAATTTATTTTAAACCATTATTTGACCATAAATTTTTTGGAAGGAATCTTTCTATTTTTTTCCAAACAAGTTACTTTATGACCTTTTCGACCCAATTAAGGTAATAATGTTTTTTTAACTTATACGATGGGTGCAACTATTTTCTACCGTTATAACATCATGGAATCTTCCCATATATTATTAAAATAATATTTTCAAAATAAATGTTTTCCTATATAATTATGTGACTTTTAAATGGTTTTAAAATAGAAAGAGGTATTTCTTTAAAATAGTTTTCATTGCATCTATGTCAACATCCTTTGATAGATTTTAAACTTGTTTAAAATTGATTTATTTTGACAAAAAAACATCCATATTGTATAGAAATTTTTGTTATATGTTTGAATATGTATGTGTAATTTTTGTAGCATTCATGGTTGATGTATAATGTATTGACATTTCGTATGCTAGTTTTAATATGAATGTTTATGTTATGATTAAACCTTTTCATATGAGAATAAATTGGACTTAGTAAGTGACGGGTGGAGTCCACTATAGCTCCTCAATGCATCGGTAGGTCTCATGAGACAAACTAGTGTCTTGGAACAAGGCCTAGACAAAATATTATTTTTATTATTGGATCAAGGCCTTGACTATGTGGTTATGAAATCTGGAATTATGCATTCCATCATTATGAAACTGGATATAGATATTGCATGTGATTATTCTACAAGTAGAATATCCATGTGAATAAGTAAATGGAAATATTTGATTTAAATTTTCCATATTTTGCAGAATTTTATGTTTAACAGGATTATGTTTTACTCTTATAAATTGCCTTAAATGATTTTTCTTATTTATGAACATTTTCCCTATATTGTTATCCTAACTGACCATCTGAGATCACCCCTTTATATGGTTTATATTTCTAGGATGTGAAAATTATATTATGACTAACCTATAGGGATAGTCAAAGGGTTATTGATGTGTTAAATGTAGACAATTTTGTTGTTCTTTTTCTTTTTATAATGTAATGTAAAACTTATTAATGTATCTCGTACTTCCAAGGCTTCTAAACTGATCGGTCTTTCTAGATTTGATCCCTTGTGATCATTCCAATGATAAGTAATAATGCACCGACTCTGGGTAACTAGGGTCGGGGAGTTAAATTAAAATTAACTCGTACTGATTTTTTGAATTATAAATGTTAAAATTATGAATTTTTTCCCACATCAATGGTTATTATAACATTATTAATAATGTTCTATTAAAATTTTGTAGTTTTTTTAAGTTGGGTCTTACATGTGACATATGTTATAGAACATAGTATCTATTTTAAAGGAGAAAAAATCACATGTCATTAAGAATTAATTTTTTTAATTCAACACATAAAATTTATCTTCTTATAACTTATTGTGTTTTCCCTAAACTCATTAATTTTTATGAGGATAGTAAAAATTTAGATTTTTTCTAAAAACTATCTATTTGATAAAAAATGACATAAAATTTTGTGAAACCATTTTAATATAAATAATATTTCATTAACAATAAATTTAATGTTGTTAAAATACCTTGTTGAATTTATTAAACACTTGTTTAATTTGTTTTTATGGTCAAGTAATATTTCATATTGGAAACTATTTTTATGGGATTATATTAAAAAATATAATTTATAATTTTTATAAATTAAATATAAAAATATTAATTTCCAATTTTATTTAAAAAATTATTTATTATTTAACAACTTTCATGTCACTTTTAAGAATAAAGTTATTATTTTTAAAATTAATGTTAATTATTATGACAATGGTGAAATGTTTTTTTGGTTAATTGATTTATTCCTATTGGGTAATTTTAATCTAATAAATTAAATATAAATAATTTTAATGATGAATATATTAACATTTTAAAACCTATATATATTTATATGAACACTCCTTTAATTGATAACCAATAATATGTATTATTAAGAATACCAAATGGTTACCAGTTATTATTCCTAAAAATAATTTTTTATTCTATATTTTATTTTAGATTGTTATTTTAAAATATTTAGATATTGAATTATAATAAATTGAGGATAAATTAATGTTCGTGAAATTAAAATTGGGTATAAGGGTTTCATTATATTTTTAAATAAAATATCAACTACTTAACTAAAAACTACTTACGAAATTAAAATTCAAAAATTTTAAAATATGAAAACCTATGGTAAAATACATGAAATTTTTTTAAGAATTATGTGGAACATATTGGTTGAGCGTGGATTGAAGCAATACAGAACTAAAATCCTTTATTAAAAATTTTGGATCCATTGACCATGAAGTATTGTAATGAAATCATGGAACTATAAAGGGTATTCCAAATAATTCCCTTATGCTCGCTTTTAAAAGGGGACGACTTCGACCCCTCCATGGTTACAAATCCAATTCAAATTTATATTTATAATTTACCCCAAATACCAAAAATATAATTAAATTTCTCCCCCTTATGTAATTTATCAATATAAGTTATCTTAAGTAATTCACTCCTAAGGATATCTCTAAGAGATGATAATGTATCCAACGTGAGTATTGCCCTCTTCACAACTTCTTTACATAATATTCCTCATCAAAATATCACATTTTAAAAAACTATATAATGAAATAAGTATCATTATTATAAATAAATGTCATTATATTGATGTTTTAACAATTATTTATTCCTCTCTATCCACAAAGTGAAATAAAAGTGTTGTTTGTGTGTTGTACAGACTACCGCCTCCGTAAATAGATGTCCTTTGCTTTCCATCACCTCTATTTATGGATAGTCAACATTATGTAATAGAAAAATAAATAATATAATTATAATATAAATATGAGTTTGAAATATCAAAACCATCATTTACCACCATTCTATCTCATTCATTGTGAAATTTAAATATTAATTTTCTTTATGTGTGTACAACCGCTTCCACAAGAAATGAGTTTCATTTTCCATCACTAAATACCAAAGATGTAAATATAAATATATTAAATATTAAATTATTGTTTCTGAAAATCTATAAATATTCTAGATATTATGAAAAAAAAATTAATTCCATTGACCATGGCTAACATACAAAAATATTTGAAAATAAATTGGTTGAACAACCACAAGTAACCATCATAGGCAATAATTCTATATTATGAGTAAATAAAAAATATGATATTTAATGGAAATTGAAAAATAATATTGTTAAATAAGGTTATTCATTAAAAATTAATTAAAATAAATTTAGTTATTCAAGAAGTTAAATTTAACTTCATTGCATTTTCAAACTCAAGGTAAGGGATCTTTAATATCACCCTCATTAACTTTGACTTACTGCTTCTATTTATTTTCCTTTTTTTATGAAATATTAATATAGTAAACATCCTATGTTTTTTTATAATTCCCATGATAATATACCTAGATAAATATCCTTCCAAATTTTGTGGTTATATATTATTTTATTTCCTTTTCAAATTCCCACTTTAAAGTGACACTGATTTTTTCGAATAATCATATTTCATGTCTCAAGTACAGCATCATCTGCCTAAAATATTCATAAACCATGTGTATATTTTAAAATAAGTTATTATTTTATAAATAATTATCTTGATTTTTATTTTTTATGGTAAATAGTAAGGTATTTCCTTTTTTAAAATATCCTTTAGTTTTTTAACTACAACTCCACTAATGTTGTTCATTACTATTATTTCCGCTCAAAATACTTCTCATGAGATTTCTAAAATGAAACTCTTTATTCAAGACCTAGGTCAATTTTTTAATTATGAAATTCCAAAACAATATAATTTCTTATTCTCTTTATAATCTTTATAACTCATCATTCAGTTATGTTTGGAACTATAATTATGAAACCAACATCCTTATCAAGAGATTGATTATTTTTAAGATTAATGTATTGTATCTTTTCCTAATGATGCACAACTAAATATTATTTCTATTATGTAATAGTTGGGACTAATATTATATGTCATACCAATACATTCAGTAAAGATTTATATCTCGTGATATATTATATATGTCATTAGTTATTAAACCTAATCTACTATGGGACTCTATCTACTATGTATGGTGCATGGGTTCTTATCCTTATCACTCTTTGTTATGTGATGAGAGGGAATGCAATTTTTTTCAATCCAATGAATTGGGTAATGTTTTATATTATATTAGTTTTTATGTATGGGATTAATTAGTGAAACAAATCCACCATGGGACTCTGCCCACTATTATTATGGAAATAGGATGTGAACTTAATCCATTATGGTACTTTGTGCACTTTATCCATATAGTTTTGGGGGTAACCCTTTACTTATGATAATTATTTCATGTTATTTGGATATTTATACATATTCCATGAATCCATGATCTTAAGATTTCATTTTTTATTCCATTTCTTCATGCTTATGACCATTCCCCCTATGATATCAACTTAGAACTCTTCACTCTCATGTTACAATTTATTACCATTTTTATTATCCTATTGGAAATTCTAAATCACCCCTTTCCATAAATATTTTCACTAGGGTAGTTTATGAAATTTTAGAAGATCTATGGTATTTAAGATAATTTTTTTATATTTTAAATAAAATGATGTTTTTATGTTTAAGATGATTTATTTATGTGTTAAATCATCCAAATACACTATACAAATCAATACATGGCTTGTATTTGTTATAAAAGTAAGTTAAAAAATCATACAATAGAATTGGATAACGTTTTTGAAAATACATAGATATAATTCTAAGAATTAATTCTATGTATAAATAAATATCCTAATATTTTGATAAAATAGATATTATTTCATTTTCTATTCAATTACATCCCTTTAGAGATATAAGAAATTAGATGCATCTATAGTACATATTCACATATGGGTAATAATAAAGACTAGTCAATGTTAGGTATTAACTCATTTATTACAAAGTGCATATTTAGTGGGCCTCTAACTGCACAGCAAGATATAAACTCTTGGGTGATATGATTTAGTTAATTAAAAATCCCATTATAACCATTATAAACGATTTGATATTTCATTGGATCATAATGTGGATAGAGAAAATAAATTGGAAATTAGCATGTGTATCATATATTGAAATATTTAGATTCATAATTAATGTTCTTTCCATCATGTTTGTGTTACTTATCCTATGTTCACGGTTTTACTTTTATATATGTTTTAATGAAAATATTCCCATGACAAATTATAATATATTCTAGAAAATGGTTGGACATAAGAGAAATCGAGTTAACAACATCTGAAATGTGAAATTTTATAATTGTCCTAATGAAATGCATAAAATGATAAGAGCAGGATCTAAGAACCTATCCTTAACAAAACGACCTCGGGCCATGAACTACGTCATATGACCCCATGGGTATCCTATAATACCTCAGTTTCCTTCACAACACACCACGTTCTATTACCTAGTGGACCAATTTATAACAAATGACAGTCCCCATGGTCTAACATATATTTATTCAATGTGATATTTCATAACTCAAACACACCTTGACATATATCTTAAGAGGTCACCCATATCAACAACAACACCGGGGAAAAAATGTTTAACCATGGAATTCTAGTGTAACACCGTAAATAAGGATATTATTTAATTTTTTTTATTTTATTGGTTTTGGAAATTTTTATTGATGTTTATATTGAGATACCTACTCTAATAATTTAGTTTTGAAAGTTTTTTGGAGATTTTTTCTGTGAAAATTGAGTTTTTAGGCAAGACTGTCAGAGGAACATGGTCGGAGGATTCTTAGGAGAAACCAAAATCCATCACCTTGGAAATTGTGCTTCTAATATTCATTTTGGTTTAGGGAATGCCACATGGTTTTTGCATATTTTTTCAATCCATATAGGGTAATCATGCCACATAATCCTTTTAGACAGTGAGGGTGCACGATTGGTGCATGATTTGTAAAATTGTGAGGACCAACAATGTGAGTTTCTGATATCATTAAAATTGTTAAAATTACCATTTCCCCCCTATTATTTACCCATATTTAGGGTTTCTCCTCCCCTTTTAAATCATGGAGCACCAGTGGTCTCTAGGAGACCCTCCACCCTTACTCATCTTCCTTCATTTATACTCTTTGAAGGCCCCTAGGTAAGATTCTTTTTTTTGTTGATTTCCTATTCTCTACTTCCTTCACTCATGGTTTCTCGATTTATATTATGGGTGACTTTTTGTGTTGACATAAAATCAGGTAATATTTTTTTAAGAAGACATTATCAATGAGATTTAAAGTGGGCACGTTTTGTAATATATATTTCTAGAATAAATTAATAGTTGTTCATGTATGCCACATTATCAATCATTATAAATGTGTTCAATGGATTGTGTGAAAGCTGCATAAATTTTTTTAAACAGCAGTTGATGTACATGTCTGTTGAAAGTTAGTTTTATAAAGGAAATTAGTATCATTATATGTGAACATCGTTGTTTTGTTTCCAAATATTTATGTATGTGGCTTTGGATATTAAATGATGTGTTATATTCTTTTTGAAATGTGGGGTTTCTTAAGGAAAATTTGGCACCTTGATCAAATTGGATCTTCCATGAACTATGTTTTTCCATTGGTTTCGTCCCACAGTCCTATTTTTTACAAAAATGATCCTTGATTACTAAATAGTATGTTGGGGTTTTTTGTGACCTCAAATGTGGTTACAAATTATTTTCTGAAATCATGGCTCATTTGGAATATTTTGTTATGGTTTGGTGGAATTATTAGTATAATGACTAGTTTGAAAGATTGAGACTGCTTGGTAACTAAGTGGTTTAAATTTTTAGTATGGTAATTTTTTGTTATTACATGTTCTATCATTCCTTGGGAATGGGTTTTGATTTTAAATATTAAATTCTGGTTTGGTACTTGGTGTTGTCATGGAAAATTTGGTTCTTATGTGATGTTGTGTGAAGGCTTGATTGGAACCTTGTGTTGGTTTCTAAAATTGAATGAGAACTTGGATAGTGTAATGTCTCGGTTCATGTTCCCAAATGTTGGGAATGTGATTTTTTGAAACTCAAATAGTTTTGTGGAAAAATTGAAAATTATGATTTTTTTTGTGAGATGAGAGCCTCTATGAAGAATTCCCCAGAGTGAAGGGTATCTAATGGGTGATTTTGGTGTTTGGATAAGGCCAACATTGTGGCAGTAGGTTCAGTTGAGTCATGATATAGAGGACCTTCTCATTCACCATGTACTATTATCATGGGATTCATAGTCAACATCTTGTGGTTTGGGTAATGGTTTATTTTCAATCTTGAGTTAGATGGGTTAGTACACCTATTAATTTTTTTAAAATCCATGTGGTATGTGTTATCAGATAGGCTAGATTTTTGTGGCCAATTGGTTATTGACTATGTAGTTGCACTATCTGATGGAAGGTGGGTCCGAACTGAGTACATTCCGAAATTTCCTTGAGAGATGTTTAGGAAACTATCATGATATAATATTTGTATGTTCTGTTAATTTCTATTTCATTTCGGATATTGTCCATGCTAATTTTCCCTTCTTTGGTTTGATTCCATCATTTTCTTCACATTACCTTTTTGGTTACTTTTTATAAAAAATATTTCATTGGATTTGAACTGGGTTGGGGAATATAAAATCACTTTTGAAAATAAAAGTTGTTCATGTTGTTTTAGAAAGGGATTTCGTGGAAATATTTGTTTACATTCCAGAATCAATTTATAGACATGTTTTACAAATGTATTTCAAACCAGTGTTTGTGGTATATTACAGGAAAAGAAATGCAATGACTCTATGGTGATTACCAACTGAGTTTTTTAAGCTCACACCCTACTTGTTCCACTAAACATCAATGGACCCGAGATTTTGTACCTGTTTAGGTTCTTGGGTCAGCCTCCTTTAGATCAGGGTGGCCTTGTGATTGGTTGTAACCAAGAGGTCACATGGTTATCATGTTATCATGGTTCAGCCTTAGTTTTTTATTTAGATTTTTATGTTTATTTCTTGTTCTATTTGTACATATTTTCTTATTTATTGGTATTTAGTTATTATTATACATAACACATGCCCATTTTTGGTGTATTTATCGTAGTTTATATTGGTATGATTCATTTTATTTTATTTTATTTTGATGTCAGATACTAGTTTCCATCCCACAGAGATTAGGGACTCCCTTCGGGCCATGTCTCAGACTGGGTTGGGTGTTGGTTTGGATGGAATGCGAGATTAGTTTCAGAAATCAAATCAAGTAGGCTCACAAAAATAAAGTCACACCATGTTGACATGGATAGTAACATTTATTCATTTATGAATAAATTTTATAGGGGTGTTAGACTCTCCCCCTTACCTTTAAAATAAATATGAACTTGCTATTGAACCCATGATTAATACGTTGGAAGTGTTTCTTCACTTTCAGCTGGGTATTGGCTCTGATGACATTTCTTAAGACCTAACCAACCATCCGACATTGACAAGGTCATCATACCCCAATAGTTATATTATAGTGTTGTGGTTTCCTTCATTGACCCCCACAGGATAATACAGATAGAGGTCATTTATATAACTATTTATTTCCTCCATGGGCCAACACATGTTCTTTTAGTGTGTTTATTTGTCACTCACATGAACCCTGAAAAACATCTTATTTGGTCGCACGTCTTGACCTAAACTCTGAAAATAAACACTTAATTATAGTATTAAAACTTTTTAGGAACCTAAAAATAAAGTTGTTCCTTGTTGAAATGGGTAGTGACATTTATCCAAGTAAGAATTACATTCCCAAGGGCCTTACATCGTTGTCAGAAACCGTGTAAAGACCTGGAAATTTCAAGGAAATTTTTTTCTTAATTTCTTTGGAATTTTACAAGTGCGCAGTTTCAGACGGTACCTGATTCTGAGGCCCGGTGTGGCTGGAATCAATTTCCAATGTTTAGCTCGGGTACGTTCAGTAAACGAACGAGCAGGTTTTTCTATCTTTTGAGCCGGTGCTCAGAATTGAAATACGATGGCACCGATGAACTCACAATGCCGGTAATTTCTTAAGGGGACCTTTACTGCAATTGTGTTTGTGCGGGATGAGACGTTAAATTTTGTGGATTAAATTAGAAGTGAATAAAAATTAGGGAATAATTTTTATTTATATCTAAGTGGTTATATCCTAAGTGAGGCAGTTGGGGTGGGACCCACTAGTTCCTAACTACCCATGTGAGGATAAATGTGAGGTGGGGCCAACACGAGCCCCAACCTTTCACATCCCCTTAACTTACTTTTAACTCTCATAAACTCCCCCCATACTCACCCCTTGTTTAATGCATGACAACTCCCTTCATTTATTGGACTGGAACCTCTCCACCTTCTACCCAATTAAATTGCCAACACTTATAATTAATTTAGGTTGTTTGAATTTTGAGTGTCTTGGGTGAATAAAATAATAGCATAGCTATTATTTTATTTTGTCTTTGTTGTGTTGCAACTTTGGGGAGATCTTGAGAATTAGAGAAGGAATTGTTCTTCTTCAACAAAGAACGCCTTCGATGAAGGACTTTCTCCCTCGACAAAGAACGCCTCCAACGAAGAACGACACACCTTCCTTTATCTTATCTGTAACGCCATTCCTCGCAACGCTATCTATCGCTATGTTCATCTTCCACGGATCGACGATGGGTGACGTATTTGCGAGTTAGGGGAATATTGTATATTTCTCATTTATGTGGTTTATACCCTCGAGCTTGAGCATTTATTTATAAGATTTATCTTTTTGGATTCCTTACCCCAATTTAATTTCTCATGATGAACATGAATTAAATAAATTAATTCGAGAATCTATAAACAATTGATTGGATTAATTTTCTTCTTGTTTATCTTGTGATTGAAAATCTTGAAGTGTGATAAATATTTATTTTCCAATTAATTATGTTCTTTATTCTCAAAGATGATGGCCAGACAAACATGGCCATCAATCCGGACATAGTACATGGGCCTTTTATATTTATTTATTTGCACATTCTATGTGCGTTCTTTCACACCAAATAATTAAGTGCATCAAAACATCGATGTTTCGTTGAGCACGACATACGGATGCGAAGATCTCGACCCAATGGTCATGGATATGTGTTTGTATCATTTTTCCGAGTTAAATTGATGTCGGAATGGAGTGAAGAAGGATACCGTGGTGCATGTAAGGTGGTGCTATAGTGAGACGACGCTAGTAGGAGGCCGGGATGGCGGTAACCGGATGCGGCATATTCAGCGGAGGAGCCAGCCAGCGTGAAGGCCTGGCGGGTAGGGTTTGGAGGCGCTAAAATGTGAAGGGATTGATAGATTGGAGATATAAAGTTTAAGTTGGTGAAATAAAAATAAAAAGGAAGGAATTATATTATGAAAATTGAGTTCAGCATGCAACAAGGAGCATTTGGGGAATGGATTGAATTTGGAGTAGAAAAATAAGCAAATTAATTAATTAATAATAATAATAAAATATTGTTATTATTAATTTTGATGATAAAACCCGTTTTTGACGGTATATTCCTCAAGAGACCTCGGTTTCATGAACCGTCAGCGGCAGTGAGTCCCATATTCTGAGACGGACATTCCGAGTCCAATATTGAATGTCTTTTTTCGGGTTTCTTGATCGGGTACCTGAAGCGGTCGAGAAATAATAGATTTAATATTATTATTAAATCATCGACCCGCCATAACTCATGTGTGCGACGTCTGATTGTCTTTCTATCAGTGGAGATGTAATCCTATCATTAATACGTTTGATTCAAGTCTAATTTAGGATACTAAATTATGTTTCTTGGCTCGGGGCCACGAAACACCAAATAATATTAATATTATTATTATTACGAAATCTTGTATCAGTCACATCTCTCTCATACGGTGTTGGAATGATGAACCGTCTACGACGTTACGAACCTCGAATTAAGAAGTATGTTTCAAGACCAATTTTAGATATTTATGTTTGAGGTCGAGGTGCGGGCCCCACGAGGCCCGGTTCGCGCGTGTTGCAGTGAAATGCAACTTTTTCACCCGCTATTCGTTTTGGACCAATAGGTAGTCCATCTCGTGTGTTTTTCAGTATGGATCACTAAGGTGTGACTAGTTTGGTTAACCGGTGTCCTTAGATGTACGACAGGGTTGGATCGAACATGAATCCAACCAGGCCCTCAGTGCAGAAATGCCCATAACTTAAGGAATGGATGTCTGATTGATGTGTCGTAGACTATATTGGATTCCTCTAGATGAGACGGTTCTTTTGGAATAATTCACCTGAGGTTTAGACACGGTTAGAGTAGGGCCGGGCTAGATTGAAACCGAAATCCAACCACGCCCCTAGAACAAAATGGCCAATAACTTTCAGACTGATCATCTTTTTAACGAACAGTCAGCGACATTGGTAATCATATTGATAAACACTCCCCATGAGTATAACCTTTGAGAGTTTGGGGTAAAGTTGTGATACGGTCGGGTTGGTTCATACACGAAACCAACCGGGCCCCCGGGATGAAAAGGCTAATAACACACAGATCGGGCGTCCGATTGACGCGCCATCTGTTGTGTTGATTTTTCTATGACGTGGAAAAACTTTTGGGTACTTCTTCATGAAACCTTATGATACTTGGAGTATCGACTAGTAGCTCGTGGAGCGGGCCCTCCCATTGATGAGCTAGCAGAGTGTAGAGACCTAGTACCTTGATGAGACTCGACGACTGCTGATCGATCGACACGGAGTGATTCGGATATCCCAGTGGGGTGAGCTTGGTTGTAGCGGAAGACCCACGGTGGAGGAGCTCTTGGTTGTAGAGGAAGACCCGCGGTACTTGATAGAAGGAGTACCTCTTTAGGATATGAGGGGGTGCGCTGGGTTGTAGCGGCAGACCCATGGTGGGAAGCGTTTGGTTGTAGCAGCAGGCCCACAGTACTCGACAGGTGGAGTACTTTAGCTGTCTAAGGTTACTAAGTAGCACCTCGAAGTCTTGATAGGGCTACTGTACTCGACAGAGGAGGAGTTATTCATTAGTTGTGGTTTCGATATCATGAATAAAATCCTAGTTTGATCTGAGTTAATGACCTTTGTGTTTACCTCATGATTGAGATGGGTTACTTGATAACATCGGTATATATATGGGAATATTTCTTTGTAAAGGTTATCTATTGAGATCTTTCTTTATGGTTTATCCTTGTTGGATTTTAGTGAGACTTTGAGGGTCTTGGGGTCCCTACTGAGTATCGTTATACTCACCCCTACACCGGCTACGCCCGCACCTCGTTGTGTTGGTCGCAGACGACGAAGAGCACTGATCGTGGTTGAGGCTTGTTGAGTTGGATGATACCCAGAGGTGGATCTCACGACAAGTCAGCACCCGGAGGAGACAGACGGATGGACGGTTAGATGCGGAGTGCTGAGAAGGAAATATGTACCAACCCTTCAGCTAGGATCCGTGTTGGATGATCCAGGAGCTTCTTGTCACCTTTCATCTATTGTTCTTTCAGTTGTACTTTACTTTCAGTTGTAGTTGTACCTTTCTATTGGGCTTGTATTTCTGACCCCTTTGTATTTCCATCACACTTGTTTACTACTTTACTTAGTGTTTTCTTCCTCTTGTACTCTGTTGTGTTGTTTACTTTTATAATGGCAATGCCTTCCCTTTTTATTGGGATTTATGCCTTTGGTGCTAGTCGCCAGCCCTAGGCCTATGGAAGGCGGGTTTTGGGTAGTCACGGCACGGGCCCTGAGGAAGGGTCATGACAAACCGTTACCAACTTTAAGGTACATATAAAATCATGGTTTGATTACATTTTTCCATTGTAGTTTGTTTCATCGAGGGATAGCGATATTTTGTTTTGAAAAATAACCTATTGTTTGGGGAGGTATGATTTTTAGAAATATTTCATTTTGGGTATAAACTTATCAGTATGAGTTGTTCTATACATTATGGGATATGGTTTAGAGAGTCCCAATAATGTTTTGGAAAACTATGCTATAACATAGGGGGTTTTGTGGTTTAAAAAGTATATTCCATAGGAGTTTGGCTGCACCGTGGATCCTTGGAGTCCTGTTTATAATCGTAGTTCAAATTTCTACATAGTTATATTGTAGAGGTTTAGCTGCATCATGGAGCCCTGGTAGGTAAAATTTTATACTGATAAATATTTATGTATAGAATTTACATAGAGTTATTGATTTGATTTTTCTTTACCCCAGGTGAAGAAGAACTTGAGGAGGTCAGTGGAATGTTTTTTGGAGACTGGTTGATTTGGGGTGGTTTCATCCTGATCTATTTCATTATAGATCTATTTTCCCCATTAATTGTGTTATATTTCTTTTTATCTTTTTCAACTATTATTCAATTTTTTATCTCTTGAATGATATGAATATTCATTTTGATTCCACTAAACTTCATTATTATCGGATAGAAGAATCTCAGATTGCATTGGAGCCCCATTTCATGAGTAAATCACTTATAATGTGGTTTCTTATTATATCCTCCTATATCATCCATAGAGAGTGATTGATATAAGTTTATTGATGGATCTAATCTCTATTTTTATATTCCTTGACTCTATGTTTGATTCCTTGATCTCTTACTCCTTCTTTACTTTTTTATAGATCTGGTTATGGGTGTTTAGTTGGTTTGATAACATGATTAAGGGTAGGTGGCTCCAAAAAATTGATATTACTGATGGATTACTTATATTATTTCTTGGAGATCGTAAAACCCCCCAATTTTAGTGGAATTGAAATTTTGTGGTGAAATTAAAAAAAACTAATGGATTGATTTGGAAATTGATTTTTGAGATAAATAACTTAAATCTAATGACTATTCAAAAAGTAATTAACTTAAGAAATTATATTTTTAGGTTTTTAAATGATAAAGGCATGTTCAAAAGTGAATGTGGGAAATTTAATTTTGAACTATTTCAAAAGGATAAAATATTTCCCTGATTGATTGATTGATATTCTGAATAAAATATGATCCAAGTTATTTATTGGAAAATTAGAATAAGAGTTATAGAATCTGACCCCCAAGAACTCGATTAATAATTAAAACACTAAAAAAAACATTATTTAGAATGATTTTTTCCTCTCATTAGGTTTGATTCCTAATGTCCAGAGTCATGGTACATGTGCACACATTGAATTGAGATAAGTAATGTTTATTATGAGGATCTTATTACCAAAAACTAACATACCATGGTGATTGATAAATGGTTATAGGATACCCTTTTTATGATTATATTTCATTTATTTATGGAAGTTCTTTATGAATGAAAACTTTTACATATAAATTTTTTAGATAAATTGATCATTTAAGTATGTTTTGATATATCATTCATATTTATAATTATAAAAACATTATATATAAATAAAAATTAAATACAATTCTTGGACTAGATTTATTATAATTGATATCCCAATTAGTTTAATTCTAACAGATTTCAATATGGAACACTTGGTGAGACCATACTAGTAATTATAGCTTGCACTCTACCTTTAAAATGATGTGTCTCTAGATTATATTATGATTGGTCTGGGAAATGGGATGTGAAACAAGGAGGTGGTGTATGTTCATGATCATTGGGGACTAGAGTGATGGAGGTGACCGGTGGAGATTTTATCAATGAGTTACACAGGATATGGATGAGTTTTTTTTTCTCGGATGATGTTTCTTCTTTTGATCAAGTACTATTTGGTTGTTGTTTCACCCATGTGATTGTACTACTTTTTTTTTTGTTGAGCATACAAAATTTTTGTATTTTTGTATTTTTTTTTGGAAAATTTGTTTCCTTGTGTTTTATGTATGGATCTAGGTTCTATTCACAAACTAGTGGGGATCTTAAATACCATTTGGTATACGTAAAATTCGGCACAAGTATCATGGTTATTGGAAATCATATTTGGTTTGTGGAAAAGTGGTATCAGAGGATGTTGTTCATATTTCGTTGATGTGGGTATGTATTTGGGGTTTCTAAGTATACAGGAAGTACGGTTGATGGTACATAAGAATTAGTAATGAGTGAGTTTTTATCCATCTATCATCATAATATGCCTTAAATAGTCATGGGTGTTTGCAAAAATTGTCTAGAGGAAGGTTTTGATCTATTTTATAAACTTTGGCCAACATTTTGTTTGTTTATGATAATGCCTCATTATATTATTTTACTTCATGGAATTGATTTTATTTTTACTCTTGTTTGATTTGATAATATTTGTATCCTGGATAATTCTTTTAGTTTTTCTTTTTGATGTTGTATGGAATCATTTATCTGATAATACATTTTAATAAGCTTCTAATGAAAACATTTGGTGAACCATAACATGAATATTATTTCATTTTCCAGATTCTTATTAGCGTAGTTGTGTGTTATATTCATGATTTCTTGTAGGAACTAGAACCCTACCTGGTTTAGAATCAGATTGTGTAACATGAACGGAATTAATCTCGATAAAATGATCAAGAGTTTCACCATCAAAAACCACCATCATTTGATGCCTCAAATGATTCTCAATAGGCTTCAGTTACATTGAAAATGATTCAACTAATTTTTGAGTTCTTGGAAATTTTGGAATAAATAAAGGTGAAATGAGTTATGATTAAGCATGAAGGACTAACTAGGAGGTGGTGGGATTTAATGGTGATTTTGAAGAAGCATGGGAGATTGGAGTGGATGAAAATTTAATTTATTTTCACTATTCAATTATAAATAAATTTTATAGTATTTTAAAAATCCATGGGTCTTCCCATCCTTCTTCAGGGTACAAAATCATTTAATAGAATGTGAACCATTTTTTTTGAGATTCTTCAATTTCCACCTGATATCTTATCCAATGAGAGTAAGTGGTCTCAATGGTTTGAGACGGGTCTCTAACCAAATATTCGATCAATGTATTTCTTATTGAATCTCAATTTTTATATTCATGTTCCAGATATAACATTGATGTTTAATCTTTACCTGGATATTAACCCAAGGTTGATGGGACTTATTTTTATCCTTACAGTAGTTCTGTGAGTTTCTGTAAAAGAATAATAATGTGTGATGAGCCTCATGGTGTCTCTACATAGAAGTCATCCCCATGATCTTCTACAGTTTTGGGATGTGTCCCTTTAACATTTTTTCTCTGTGGATTGGTTGGGATTTGGTAGTTAGTTTCTACTGAGGAACAAAAGATTTGTAATTCTTTTGTTTTTTGAGGAAACCTATAGAAGATAGTTTATATTATTTCATCTTCAAGCAGTGAAAAGAGGTTATCTTCACTAATAATTACTACAGTGCATTAAGATACATCAAGAACTATGTTGTTCCATCCCCATTATTTTGAAAAGATCTTTCTTCACACAGTGTATGAGTCTCCAGAAAACCTTTTGTGGGGATAGGGACTGTGAGTTATATCATCACTGAAGATTCATCTTTAACGACTGGTTTTCCAAAAATTGATTCATCACACACATTTATATCAAAAATGTTTTTGAATTTTTTTAATAACATTATGGATCTTTTTTATATTAAATTTATATTACAATGTCCATTGGAACAAAGAGGGAGCATGTTCCCTGATTTCTCTATTGTGTTTTCTCTTTATTCAAGATTGAAATTACCTATAGTTTTTTGGTTGTCAACATAAAACTACATTACACGTTTTTGTGGATGGATTAACATATTTATCAAAATGGAATTTATCGATTGTTATATTATATGTGTCTCCTATACTATGCCTGATGAGATGTGATGGGATTTACAGGAGAATATGGCCTAAGGATAAGTAAATACGGACCACTTTTCATGATTTATGCATGTTAAGACCAGTTTTTACATGTGACATAGAGTTTTAATCTTTGAGAAATGATCTAACTATAATTTTCATTATGTTTCATGATATTTTTCCTTCGGACTTCTCTAGATTTTTTCCAACAAGATAGGTGGAGATTAATATTGATTTTGTACCTAGTACTCAACCAGTGTTGATTCCTTCATACTATATAGCACTAGTATTGTTGAAATAATAGAAATCTAAGTTGGTTGATCTATTAGTGAAAGGATTTATATTCATTAGTTTTTCACCTTAGGAATAACCCATTCTCTTTTCAAAGAAAATGATTGAACAATTAACCTATTATTTGATTTGTAGAAACTCAATTGAGTTATGTTTTAGAAAACATATAGATTTCCATAGATTGGTGATCAATTTTACAAGATAAAATAGAAGAATTGGTTTTCAAAGACTAATCTTCAATCTTGTTATATTTGGTTGGGAATTTGAATATCAAACATTCAGAAAACCACTTTTTAGAGTAGTTATGGCCACTGTGAATATATTGACGTGCCATTTTCCTAAACAATGATCATGAGATCTTTATGGATTTGATGAACATGATATTTCATGAATACCATTTATATTTATAGTGTAATTAAGGGAATAAATCAGTTTTACTATAAGATTGATTAGGAAAATGTTCATCATCTAAGAGTAGTTCATAAAATTTTTAGAAGTCACTAAAACTATGTGAAGATTTTGAAAAGTGTTTCTAGATTCGAGAATTGATGATCTTGGGAAACCTTATCTAGTAAAATGGTTTATTAGTTGAACCTAAAAATTATTAAAGTAGTTATGATATGTTTGAAACTGTACATTGTTTTTGAGATATGTATCTTCAAGGTCGTGGTGGGATATTAAGAGAGATTCATCAATGATTTCTCAAATTTGGATATCTGATGACCTCTCTCATTCAATAAAAGTGAAGTTAATATGGGATAAGAAATTTTAGTGTTATTTTGATGAGATGTAGTGTATTTTTTCTCTTATTCTGGTGTTAACTCTTATAGATTCCAATTAAGGATATGTGGTCTTTACTGATGATTTGGGTTTTGGTTTGGGATGTGTCCTAATTCAGGGAGATCACATGGTATCATGTGGTTCCATGAAGCTTAGGCCACACAAGAAGAATTATCCAACTCATGACCATGAAATTATAGTTTTGATAAATACAATTAATAGTTGTTGTGTTTAAATTTTTAGTGAATGGTTTAACATTTATTCATACCACAGAAGCTTCATTTTTATCTTCACTTAAAAATATTTGAAACTCTATATTAAGTGTTGGTTAGATTCCCTGTATTCTTGATTTTGACATTTCCTACAACCTTAGTAATGGAAATGTCCTTGATAATGATTTGAGTATGAATAGTCAAACTTTGTCTTTGAAATAATCTTTATAAGAGTGGAATCTAATGGCTCCCTTTTCAGTTTAATTTGCGGGTCTAGGAGAATGAGGTCAGGATTGTTCTAGTGAATTTTAAACTGACATCTTTTCTTCAAGAGATGATTCTTTGGGAATAATAGGTTAATGGTGAATTTAGTGTTATTATAAACTCTGTTTATGGTGGAAATACCAGTAGTGATTGGTCATTCTCCTCACAGGGTGTGGTATGTTTCCTAAGCTATAACATTATACCATCACCAATGTAAAAAACTATACTATTGGATTTCGATAATTTCTACATGGAGAATACGTTAAAGGACCATGGCGGTGACATGGGGGTGAAAAAAAGAAACATTTATGGGGTTTATTTTCTATATATTATTTTACATACATTTCTAACTCCTACAGAAGATCCAACATGTATGATTGGGGATTAGAGAAGTGGTATAGTGTACCCCTAATAATTGTGTCACTATTCCAGGTATGTGAGGGATTTTAATGATGATAGTTCCATATTCTCATCATCACGTTATCATGACATGTTGATCATCCATGGAACATTAGAATTATGTACTCATCATGAGTTTTAAAACCAAACATTTTCTCATTAGGATAGATGACGTGATTCAGGTGAGATTCAATAATTTATACCCACCTTTCTTCTCCCCCATGGGATCCTCTGAATTCAAGAGTACTTAAACTACTCTCTTCTTGAGAATCAATATATCCCTTGTTAGTTTATGGGATACTGTCTCTCAAGAAGTGTAGGATCTAACTCAATGGAAAAAACAAATTGAGCGACTAAAAATACATTTTCATAGACTAAGAACTATGATATCACCCCTATCATCATTATAGTGTGACAGATGGATTATACTATTAATGTATTTATTCAGGATTTTCTGGGGGGGTTCTAGGTATTTGATCAAAATAAATAACATGAAATTATTTTCTTCATTTAGTAAAATATCGGATCTAGCTTTTAGAAGAATACTTTATGAAAATAACATACTTCTTGTGGTCTTAAACCCTCTTCCCAGTCACTACAAGCACCCTGTATCAGTTAATAGGATGTTTCTATTTATCACTCTCCTAAATAAAAGAGTGAATGTATGAAAAATTTCCTTTGAGAATATAGGGTTGGAACAAGAGGGACTCTTTGTACTATTCAATATTTCTCTTCTCATAATCAGAATTATTTCTCAAATACTTGAATAAGGGAATGGGTACCATAGATGGAGAGGTAAATATACAGATTGAGTTTTATGTTGTGTTTGAGAAGGAGGAATCACTCTTGAAATGGAATTTACTGATTCCTGACCATAGTTCTCATGATGTAATTCAAAGGATATGTCTTTGGTTTAATTCCAAGATCAACCAGGTGTGAAAGTTAAAGAAGAAGCATCGTCAGATGACTCTTTCATGTATGGTCTACTCATTGGGGGATATATCTCAGTTGGTATATCTTATCCACTTAAATTGGGTCGTTACGATTATGGGATGGATTTTTAAGTCCATTTAGTGATGACTGATAGTAGTTTGAATATGAAATGGTGTCTTTATTTTTCTATTTCATGAGGAATACAAACAAATCATCCTACTGAAATACTCTACTATGAAAAAAAGAGTGATTTTGAAGAACAATGTTGAGGTAGTATTGGTAGTTGGTCGGATCTAGTATTATGGATCATACATAGATAGTCTGGAGTAAGCGAATAATTAGTGGATAATTGGACCCTAGGGGAAGAGGATCACATAGTCCATTGTAAACTGGTTGATGCACTATCTCCCATAAAATGATGGAATCAAATGCAGTAATGTAAAAAAACCATGATCATACCCATTTTTCCTCACCCTATAGTAACAACTAGATCACCCCAAGCATTCCTCGGGTATCTTCATGGGGTCAGGGTTAGACCATAAAACCCTTTTAATAAGAAATATTTTGTACATTATTTAGGTGGGTGTATAGTTCAGAGAATTTAAATAACTCATTATTAAAATCATCATTTTTAAGACCAAATATTCAAGATTAAAAATGTGATTATTATCACATATTTTTATCC
The DNA here is from genome assembly GCA_963277665.1 of Viscum album. Taxonomy (NCBI): domain Eukaryota; kingdom Viridiplantae; phylum Streptophyta; class Magnoliopsida; order Santalales; family Viscaceae; genus Viscum; species Viscum album. The sequence goes on from OY728137.1 coordinate 742,597,188, forward strand.
AATATTTGTCCACTAGAACTACAAAAAACCTTATAATGATATTCTCGCTCTGTCGGAACTTATTATTGAGATGGTTTGAAAATTTTCTTTTTAAGAGTGTAGTACAATAAACGTTTTAAAATATATTTTTGGGGAGTTTTTATTTATCATTTCCATATATATAAAATCATGTTGGTACCACATATGGAGTTTCTTCCTAATAGAAAGTGTCAGTGTTGTGAGTTCGCTTATCTCAAACTCATAAAAAGTGACATAATTTTTGTTTTGATAGTTTTATCTATGATGACATATTTATTAACATTGATATGATAATTTCATTTATAAGAACCATAAGATATTATAACAAAATTATTCAAGTGTGAAGGGCATGCATAAAAAGTGGAACGATGTATAGTGATTACCTAGGCACCCTGAGGTGATAAAATTTATTGTAAGATATGAAATGCATCAGCGAGTTGAAAAGAATTATAGATCCAAAAATACATGAATATTTATATCTTTATAAATTAAAAATACAAGGGTTGTAAAGAGACAAAATATTTAACTAAAACATATTATCCCTTATAGTAAAAGAATTTAAAATAAATTACCTTGGTAACAACGAGTGAAACGGGTGCAACCTAAACTATAAAAAATGGTTTTGGGATATCCATACAAGTGTTATGTAGTTTTGGGAAGTGGTGGAGTGTTTAACAGTAGATAAAGAGAGTCTAGTATATGACATCATCACTAGATTACACTCAGAACTGAGTCAAATGAGGAATATCAAATCTTTAATGAATTATTAAGGGCCACCTTGGAGGGATAAATACTCCTGGGTGGCCGACAGTGAATTAGTACCAAGAGTGAATCGTGAAGATAACTCCCATAAGAGAGTAATATAGAACATGAAACCATAATCTCAATAGTATTGGGAGGAACATAGGTCTATGAAAAAAAAATTGAAGAATTAGTAGGTGAAACATAAGAAATGTATGGGTCAATGTAACCAACCATATTCAAAGAAAAATAGGGTCTTCATATAAAAATTGTCACTGCTTATGGACTCAAACTTGGATAATCTATCCTTGTCTATGATAAATCATGGGGGAAACTATGTTGAGTTATGAACAAAATGACATTGTATAATAAGCGAATGATATGTGGTTGGGGGTAAAATTTCACACGAACCAAGAGCTACTTAGTTCCCACGGAAAATCATTTATGCATAATAATTGCTTTGAAATTGGGGGAGATGAACTATGTGTTAGTGGGACTTGAGAGAGGATCCAAATAAAAGAAAACTATGAATACTTGATATGACCTGAAATTCAAAGCGGTATTGGTCAGACAGTGAGGAAATTGGGGATAAGTTAAATCCAGGGGAGGGAAACCACATAGTTCACTAGATAAGACCTCTAAATGATGTCTTAGTGAGGAATGAGGTATGGGTGTTGTGATAACTATGATGTTTTCCAAGAAGCATCCTCCCTTTAAATATTACATAATTTGTCTCTGATCTATAAATTTTTCACTAATTAAGATAGGAGAAATGTGATTTGTTAAAGATCCAGAATGTCAAAATTCATTGGTTGAGGATAATTATATCATAGATTTAGTGTGAAGCACATGCGCAGGTTTTGATGGATGAGGTGGAAGAAATAATATTGGAATAAGTAATTAAAACATTTTTTAGATTCCAATTCACTAAAAACATAACATTTTCTCAATAAGGATCATCCAGAGAGGGTGTATCAAGGCTTAGAATTAGGTCAAAATTTATAGTTATTGGACAATAGGTGAATATTCATATAATACACCTTATTATTCTCATGGTGTAGTGGAGGCTATGTTTGTTGAAATATGGTTACCCATTAAAGAACGCATGGTGACCATTCATTTTTAGGAAAATGAAGCTGTAGATAAAAAAACTCAAGATAATGTTTGGGTACATGGTGTGACCGTGTTGTAGTAACATGTACCATCCTCTCAGGAAAATATTGAAAAAAATCAACTAAAGGGTAGCTATACCTAAAAATGACATAGGTGGGTAAGTGGAGAATACCTAGTTGTGTGAGAAAACTCTCTAAAAAGAACATGAAAAAATATTACTGCAACATAGGGATAAGTTTTTCCTCTTTATAATGGTAGACATAGTGACCAGTTCTGGGTGAATGTTTACCAAACACATTGATCTCTACAATTTATTAAGATCATGTATGGGATGTGAAACCTCTATAATGTTATAAGGTCAAAGAAGTGGGTGAAATAATTATATAGGAATCTATGACAGAATATCATGTGAATGGTGGTGGTAAAAATAAGGGTCCAAAGATTTATAAATTATTTTTTGGTAATGTTTCAACCAACAAGAAAGGAATAAAAATATGTGAATATAATTAGAGAGTGTCTCGATGAAATAGATATTTCCCGGATGATGAAGACTCCATACACATAGATAGAAGGACCCTATGATGATTTACTATTCTCTATGATTGGTTTTGGGCCATTCATATACATCTTAGGTAGAGGGTGAATAATTCCACCATTGGGGGGGGGGGGATCAGTGAGACACTAATATAAAAGATCTAGAAATATAAACCTTATTCAAAACTATGGGACAACATATAGTCTTATGTAAATAGATTATATGGGGTGTAGACATCAAAAAAATTTAGTAGAGGTGCCCAAAGGTTTCCTTGGGAGAAATAGATTGGACCTCATGTAAAATTGAAGAGGGGATCTTGAATGAATGACACACCAATTAAGAAGGGGAAACATTTGAACCATAGTGATCAAGTGGCTCCAATTGAAAGGGTCATCGCTCAATGGATAAATGATACACTTGTGATTACCATCTGATTTTCCCTAATAGATCACATCAATGGGAGTTTTTGGCACCTCTATGTCGAATCATATCCATTATGGGTTATATTATATTCCAAGGGATGGGTTCCTCTTCCATGAAGGTGGTGATAGTTCTGGGTTTTGAACATCATGAGAGTTTTTATTCCAAATTTAGTGTGTATGTGTGTGAGAAAATTTTGAGTACCACTCTATGGAATAAGATAACTGAGAAGGAAGCACCACAGGTTTACCAGTATTCATACCCATAAAAAATCAATGTATCCTAGTGCAGACTAGTTAACTGTAGAAAGCATCTACGTTGTAATACCAATTTAATATGATTGGTCTAACATTCCTACTTCCCCGAACCCTCTAGTATCACATTCCATGTAGTAATGAGTTCTCTAATTACCTCATTCCCTATATCCATGAGTAAATTTCTTACTTTATTATATTTTAATAAGAGAAAATGAATCACATCCCATTGGACCGATTAGTTTAGCAGTATTATTAAACTAGATATATACATGATTCTCATACTATATTTGAATACACAAGTTTTAAAATAATTGTTTTTTATAATAATATTATTCCCTATAGTATATCCTTGACTTTTAATCATATTACACTTCATGGATTCATTGAGAAGGTAAAAAAGGGTGAGAAAAATTTCTTTATAAGGGTTTAGTACATAAAAATATACCATGAATAAATAAGAAAAATAATGAAGTACAAGGAAATAACTAAAAAAATTCAATTTAAATAACGTACATATCAATATAAGAGAAGTAATAATCAATATGTAGTGGAAAATAGCTAAAATCACAATCTATTTAGTCAATATATTGATATTGGAATGCATCAAAATAAAATATCATTGAAAAAATATGAAGGATAATATGATGCAGAATAATCAATATGTATGTTTAAATAACAAAAAACACATTACATTTAGCCAATAAAAGGATAATTAAATTCTTTTAGAGTTTTTATCATTGCAAAAATATCATGGACAATAAGATAGTTCATAATCAATATGGAATGTTAAATAACTAAACACACATGTCATATAATCAAAAAAATTAAATTAAATGCATCTATAGAAAATATAATTTTGAAAATATCATGGATTATAACAACTAAATTATAAAAGGTAGAAATTATTAATCATGGGTGTCATGTTCTAAAGAAAATCATACCTCAACCATCAAGACCATTTAGAGGACAATTTAAAACTACAAGAAAAAACTCATTTAATGCTAGTTTACTAATTTTTCTTATGATACTAATGAAGTATCCAGAGGATATATATATATATAACCATTACCCATGTATATATTCATGTCCAAATCAGTCTTCATGTATCCAATAATTCATTTAATTCTAGAATAATATTCATTACCATTAAATATCTGTATTTAATAAATAATATGGATTATAAATATTTCATCATTCAATAAATAATTTACAATGTAAAACCCCATATGTATAAATGGGATATGGTTTAATAAATAATAATATCCATGATAAATAATATAGATATTTATAGGAAACATAATATCCAATCATCATAGGAAAAGGAATAACTCCAGGAAAAGTTCATGGAAATGAAAATGAAACAATGATGTGGATTCCAGTACTATCCATTGTGAAAATAACCATAAACCATCCATAGGATGAATAATAATAGTATCAATAAAACATATCCCCATGTATTATATGCAAAATAAATGTTTCTATTCATTAAGGAATAGAAATTCCATAAAAAGATCTTTAAAATCATTCTTTTGGAAAATATCCTTTTCATTTTGAAATTTTCATTTTTAACTAATAGTTCAAAAAATATTATAAAAATAATTTTATTTAAAATAAATAGTTAATATTATAAAAGAATATTTAAATAATTTATTCATAATGATAGTAATAAATTTTTTATATTCCCCACACATTAAAACAAATATTTTTTCAGATTCTCAATAAAATCCAAATAGGAATTGTTTGGAAGATGACATAATGATTTCTTTAATAAAATTGTAATAAACAAAAACATGGATAAAAACATCAATAGTAAATATATATAAATTATGGTAAAAAAAATTTGAAAACATTTTACATGACATGGTTTTGATGAATAAGTATTTTCACCCGAATAGTGAAATGAAATCATAATTTACTAAAAAAAATCTGTCATTTTATGTTAAAAGATAGTGGGATAATTGTAATGTTACTTGAAACCATATTGAATAACCATAATAATAAAAAATTAAGGTATTTTCTAAACAATTATCAAACAATTTCTTTCATGTAAATTCAATCATAAATAATCATTATTAAAATGAAATTATGAAATATACCCTCACAAATATTATAACGTTGAAGTGAGAATTAATCAATGAATAAATTATGTTTATCAAATGTAAATCCAAATAAAAAAATTGGAAATATAAAATATTATAATAAAAATTCATTATACACATGATCTTATAATATCAAAAATTGATGAATTAATATAACTCAATGAAAAGAAGTTGAGTTATGATATTCTTTAAAAATTGGTAACATTCATGTAAAATACCCTTGAATGAAATAAATAAAATTTAAATATAAAATACCATTAATTATTATTTATTCATGATATTACATTTACAATTATCAGTATATACACTATATAAATGAAATTATGTGCATAACCTTACAATATGCCTCAATAATGAGAAATTGAGTTGAAGTCCCTTATAATGATCATAACATTGAAGTGATAATTAATCAGTGAATATATTATCTATATCAAATTTAAATACTCATAAAAAAATGTAAATAAAACTTAATATAATAAAAATTAATTTCACACAAAATATTATAATGTTAAATACTCTCAATAAGTAATATAACCCAATGAAAATATATTATGTTATGAAGTTGTTTCCTACCTGGTAACATTTAATTAAAATATGCTTGGGTGAAATAATTCAAATTAATAAATAAATTAAACTAAATTATTAAGGACTAAATATATTATATGGTGAAGGTAATTATTTACACCATATAAAATTAATTGGGAGCATAACATTAAAATATGCCTCATTGAAGAGAAAATTATATGAAGTCACATACAATGATCATAAAATTCAAGTGAGAATTCATAAATTAATAAAAATTGTGTACCAAATTTATGTCCTCGAATTAAATTTTTATATACAAAAAAAGATAGTAAAAATTCATTAAACACATAATATTATAATATCAAATACTAAAAAAGAAGTAAATAACCCAATGAAATGATATTGGGGTATGAAATTCTTTAACACTTGGAAACTTTAAAGTCAAATCTATTTGGATGAAATAATTCAAATTGAATATTCAAATACAATTAATTTTTATATAATCTTGATATAAATGTAAAAGGGGAATTATATACACAATATAAAATAAATTAGGTTCATAAAATTTCAATATGTCCAATGAAAAGAAATTGAGACAAAACCTATAGCCTTAAGTAGACTCATTATATACATTATTTTTATTAATCAATAATAAATTTTTGTGAATTATTTAAATTATTAAGATACTTTTTTCATTTTTATTATTGCTTTTGTTTAAATTATTACCATGTTATATAAAATTACATAATCATTTATGTTTGTGTATAGTGTTTCTATGATATTTGACTTATGTATCAAAAATAAATTCAGTAGGTTAACTATTATCCTAATTTGTAATTATTTAAACAAATACAGAAAAAAATTATGAAATTTTCATAATATTTATTTATTTATTATACTCTTATGACCATTAATGAAATATGGTTTTGAGAAATGAAGTTTGTTATGATCCTGATGATATTAGGTTATACGTAAGCATTAGTAGAATATACATTTTCAACGATCATTATTGTAAGGTGGTAAGTGATATTTTATAATTCCAAAATGATCATAATATCATAAATAAGACATTATTTCTTTAAATAAACATTTATATATCATCCATGTATTATGGTGCTAAATAGAGTGTCATACTTCACTGGGAAGGCGGTAGTCTACACAGACATGAACGATGTTATCATCTTTTAGAGAAAAAAAATGAAAAAAAATAATATATTATCCAATAAGAATGAAAAATATTTAATTTATATCATAATTATTCCATTATTATGACATATATTCGTTAATATTATCCTTATTAATTTCCATGTAATATGTTAGTGAAAAATGAATCACATCACTTCGTGAGGCGGTAGTCTTCCATTATCCCGAGGGACGTTATTGTATCCCCTGTGGAATGGGAATTAAAAAATTTATATAAGATATAATTAATTAATTGGTACATTAATGTTATGAATATCATATATATATACTTTATATACATAATCATACCCAATCGGGATGCGTGTTGATGGACAACATGTCACATTTATTCACTCGGCGGTCGTCATCCGTACACACAATCAATGTCACCATTTACCATTTATTGGAAGAGGGTATTTATATAGATCATGAACTAATAATAATAAAATTTCAGTATATGGGATATAATTTTTTTATTATATAACATTTGAAGGTAGTGGAAGAATAAATAAAACAAAAACATATAGTTGGGAATTCTACCTCTTCTCAAACCACCTACTTTGGATTATACCTAATGTATTCTTCAAATGTATTTCTGAAAAAAAACAAGGAATTTAGAAATTGTATATTTCAGTGGGAAAATTATTTGGGTTGGTCTTTGTTGAACCAAAATGGTTTTAATTTTTGAGAAATATATGCGATTTGTGACCTTTTATAACGAAGGTCAGTCACATTCTGGTAATTTATTAAAATAAAAATGTGTACCCATGTATTTCACATGATAAAAGGGTAGAAAATAAACTATTACCAATACATAGAAATTATGTGGTCAAAATATGGATAAAAAATATATTTTTGGAATGTTTTTTATGTCATTTTAACACCTATATTTTTAGTATAACACCCCGTTAAACCCATTATTACCTTAAATGTGGTAATTTATTTTTACAGTTTTACTATTCATTATGGTCAAAAATTATGTTGAACTTATTACAAAATTTAAATTATTATAATTAAAAATACGGAATAAAATTTATCAAATTCAATTTTTGGAAGGGGGGAAAAGTAAATTTTAAAAAAATCCCACTAACATGAAGAAAAGAGGGATTTCTCATAAGTATGGATGGTTTTAATATCAAATGTCATAACCCAACCCTATATAGGGATCAAGATGCTACTACCCCAATCCCTGCTTCATAGGAAATGATTTGGAGACTAGCATTCAAGGAATAACTAATACGGGAAGGCCTTTGCCTATGTGCTTGTAGACTTACACAACTTTCTCGATGAAAAGGTGTAGATGGAAAGAGTAAAAGATGAAACACAACTAGAAATTAAACCAAAGACAAATAACCTCATGATCGTACAAGAGTATAGTAGTGTAAAGTATAAAGTTAAAGGGGAAAACTCATTCCCAGTCAGAAAGAGGTGTCAACCTAAAAGAACTAGAAAAGAAAATTGTTTAGAGATCCCAACTCCTGAATTTTAAGCTACATCCACTATAAGTGGTCCAAACTACTAGTTATCCCTAAGCTACAATGAATTAACCTCCAACCAATCCATCATATACGTAATACACAAAAAATTTGGGATAATATAATTCAGGTGTGAGAATATACAAACCCATTTTGACACCCGAAAGATAAAGGGGAGTAATATGAGATACAATATGAAAGATAATAGATGCAATATACTATCAAAGATAACATATCAAACCCAAACAAGAGTGATCATAACCTTTTATAGGAAATAGGGAATAGGTATATTGAGTCGACGAACTACATGTCGAGTCTTCACAACCTATAGAAGAAGATAATACTCATCCAACCATGATAAGTTAAACACTAAAATCATGTGGCATACCTTGTCTGTCTCCACCTCTCATGGAAGGATAGTAACCAAATCCAAAGGGTGGATATAGAAGAAAGTGCATATATATTTTCATAGTAAAAGAAATCCTAAATGTGGGAGTAAGGGGATCTCCATCTCACTGCTCAGCCTACAAATAAGAATTCCCAATAATAATAATGTTCCATCAGTAATGCGTAGAATATTAGGTGTATACGTAGAAGAATATGTCCAATTCAAGCCACCCCTCATCTCAGTTTCACACAACTGAGGGAACAAAATCTCTATTTGGGGAACCCAGTCATTGGTACAATAGGAGGGCCCCCGTATAATAGAAGTTGAGGAACTCCACTTTCTATCCCTATAGGAGGGTACCTCTCGATAGTCATCTAAGAGCTCCAATACCCATCCCTGCTATAGGGAACCGATTGATAGAAACCGAGGAACTCCGTTTTCCCTACCTACTAGAGGTTACCACTTTGAAAGGATCTTTAGTGTACTTGTGCCCATGAAAAAGTGGGGTCCTAATCTAATAACTTTCTATTACATCGCTTTCTATATATACTATATAGTCTACTAAATATTTATTGGGGAAATCCACTTCCCCACTCTTCTAGATGGTACCAGTGGATAATATTTGGGAAACTCTAGTACTGAGCTCTGGTGGAGGGTACCACCCATAATGTTCATCCAGGAACTCCACCGCCCAACCCTTCTAGAGTGTACAGCTCATTATGTTCATCGATGAACTCTGCTATTCATCCCTACTATATGGTCCCTCTCTAAAAGTTCTTTGAGGGACTCTACTGTTTATCCACTCTAGGGTAATGCTCTAAAAGTTCATCGAGAAACAACACTACCCAGTACTGCAAGACTGTACTACTTGAAGAGGTCCTAGTGAACCAACTTGATCACTATTATTCTCAATAATTTCGTAACCCATAATCATTCCCCAAAAAACAACAACATTGTATATCAAAATCTACAACATATGGAACAATCAAATTCTATGTGAAAAAACACTTTGGATACACTACTACTAGTTACTTTTTCAATAGTGATAGTAAAAGGGTATTATCAGTGCTATAGAAGCACTAATAATGTAAGAGATGATAATGGTTTAGCTATAATGACAATCATAAAAAGTGATGATAAATTGGAAATTTATGAGCTCTTTTTTAGAGCCATTGATGGATGAATTTAACAGCGCTAAGAAAGATCTGATAAGTTCCCCACTAATAAATGGTATAAATTTTTTTCACACCCCATCCCCCCCTTTAATAGAACTCCTCCTATCCCTTTATCAGTGCTTCCCCCACCTTTTTATGAGTAGTTTAGATAATCCCACCCAGAGCACACAAATATTCCATCAGCAATATTCGAACATGGGACCTACACCTTATAAACGTGAGACTTTTCCATCCCTTATACTCTTTTTTACCTAATAGGATATATATATATATATATATATCATTATATTTTTTATAAAAATATTTATTTATATTATATATATGTATATTTTTATATATAGAGTTATATTTTTTAAAATAAATGTTTATTTATATAAATTTTCTAAATTGGATATTTACAGTAAAACTCATTAAAACACATAAAAAATATTTAAAAAACATGGAAGCCCTAAAATCCCTAAAAATTAAATGACCATAACATCTGATTTGAGATTATTTCTTAGCTTCAAAACTATTAAAATTGAATTTAATGAATGATATTTGATATGATATGTGGTAGAGGCCAAACAGACACTCGAATCATAAGTTATATCCATTTTAATTTTTGGAAACTAGGGTTGGAAAAAAATAGTTTTGCAGTCCTGTTTTCCATTCTATAATAGAAATACAAGAAAGATATTATAGAACATAGTTCGAAACCATTTTAATCATAGAGATCTCATATGATTTGGTGTAATATGTGGTAGATCCCAAATTCCCACTCGGATCAAGAGCTATGGTCATTTGAAGATTGCGTTAGACTTATAAGTTTTTTGAAACTATAATATATTTTATTACATTTATTATCACATGATTTAATAATAAAGTGGTTTTAGGTTGTTTAATTAAATTTTATTGGACTTTTTGTAGAGTATAACCATACTCCATGATGAAAAAATATGATCATTTGAAATTTTTAGGGGGTTTACGTGTTTTAATGGTTTTTCAAATTCCACAGCATTTCAAATGGCCATAAGATCTGAACCGGGTGTCTGTTTTTCCTCTACCACAAATGAAATCAATAATTTTGTTGAGAACTAAGTTCAGGATACCCACTTGATCTTTTTATCACCTATTTTCAGTGATTTTTTATAAGTGTTGTTAAATGACCATTTTATTAGGTCTTTTTACGAGAATTGATAAAGAGACCCTTTTAACATAGTATTTTTTAGAGTTGTTAAAGACTCTGATTAACAGTGCTAAAAAGAACTATTAAAGACACCCTTTAACATCTCTTTTACTTGCGCTGAGGAAGGGTTGTTTAATATCCCTTTTATATTTCACTATTAAAACCCTATCCCAGGATAAACCTGGTAATGTTGTAGTGATATGTTACCCACATTTCAAAATCTGAGTTCAAACGAAGGACATATAAATGATTGAAGTTTTTTCAAAAAAAATTCAAGGGGTACATGGCATGTGAGGGGACCCAAATGGCATGTTTTCCCACTCCCCACATGGCTTTGCATCTAAAAGTTCACGAATTACAATTAATGTATCAGTACATTCCATAAAGGTGGACTACATGGCGTGTCCAAGTCAACCGGGATTAGGCCGTGTCCATGTACTTGGGTACCCAGACATATAATCTATCATGGGTTCCTTCCAGTGTGATTATCTACTTGGCTTTCTCAATTAGGGAAGTCATACATGGTGTGTAAGAGTACTTCATGCTCTTTCATATTTAACTTCTTCCAAAACACATATATCACCATTGAAGGGCTACATGTCACATGTTCATCACACTACATGGCATCTGGCCAGGTTTTCTCCAAAATTTCATGACTTTAGATCTACGTCTAGTGCATAGAATCAAGACTCACTGCATCATATCCTACCCTATCTCTATATTCATTATGTAGATCTTGTCCTAGATCATGTTTTTTGTCATCGTTCGTCGGAAATTGGCATATGTTGTTCTTTGGTGGTTAATTGGATGATCCTCATATCCTAAAGGATTCCGACCTTTATACCTAAATGTAAAATTATTTAAATGATCATCCATGCCTCTTAGGGATACTGTATCTGACCTTATTTCATGAATCCATGAATTTCTCATCTATCTGTCAATGTTTCGGGGGTCCGATTGTGCTCAATAACACCAAACAATATCGAATTGGGACCACAAGGTTCTACCTATGATGAAAACTAAGAATATTTGGTAGGAAATCACCATAAAAGAGGTTCAATAATCATAGACCAATAATTATTTGAAAATTAACAGGAACGATGCTAACGGATTAGAAAACATTGAATAAGTCATTTATGATTTAAATACATGGGTGTATACTCAACGACATAATTTACGTCGATTGATATAACAAATCAATCTTCTCAAAACATTTTATAAAAATGGAATAAATCACCAAATTTATTATTTCTAATTTGTTTTTGGATCATTTTTTGATGAATAACACACTCACCAATGAGCAGAGGATGCTATGGCATTCACTGCATCCTGATCTTCTCTTATCCATTGCTTTGTCTTTTTCTGATGTGATCCACCAATGGAAAGAGGAAGGAGAGCATCACTGGAGATTCCATGATTCTGAGGATAACCCTATCCAATATTTAGTGAAGATATATTTTTAGTAATAGTTTATATAAAATTATTTTCATTAATTAATTTAAAAAAATAAGTAAACCCACTAAAAGTAATGCCAATTGGAGAGGGATATAGACCCCTATCCCCAGCCCATTTTAGGTCAATAAAAGGGTAAACACCACATTCCCAAATCAATTATGGCCTTATATTTATGATTTGGGTTTTATTTTAATATTTATTCCATTTTCCATAAAAATATATATGCATGAAATATAAAATATATTTAATATTTTCATATATTTATTTCTCGACACCCCAGGCCCTAGAATTTCATTCCATATTAGGACCTAGCTTCTAAAATATATATAGAATCTTTTAAAATTCTTATAAGGGAAATATAAATTCTTAAATAATTCCCTCATTTAATGTTTTCATCCCCAAAAAGTAATAACTATACAGACCACTTGGTATAATAAGCTTTCATCTGGATCCCCCAATCCCAAAAAACACTTCAAATGTTGTTCTCCTTTCAGAACACACATACCAAGGGAAATGTTTTTCCACGCAGGGTCTTCTTCTGACGGTCCTCAATCATCACTGGATTCTCTAAAAAGGAGGCTCCATACTCAAAGTCCATCTTACCCCAGTTGATAACGTGTGTAGTTTCATATATGTGTCTCCTCTATTGTGACACGTTGAAGACGTCTTGAACCGGTTGTAGTTGTAGGGGTAGTGTGAGGTGGTATGAGACCTCACTATCACATTGTATGATCTTGAATGGAACTATAGAACTCATGGATATCTTTCTTCACTTAATGAAAATCTATAATCCTCATTGTGGGGAGATTCACCATAAAATGTGGTCACCTTGATTGAATTCATTGGGCCCATGATGACGATCTGTCTAGTATTTCTGTCTACTTTGGGTTGTCCTCATCTTCTCGCGGATGACATGTCCCACCTATGTCACCAAATGCACCATTTCTATGCCCATAATTGATGTCTCACCGATATCTTTCCAAAATAAGGGTGACATTAGTGTTCCCCCTTATAGGTCCTGAAAATTAACCTTGTTGATAGTAGAGTTATAGTTATTGTTTTATGAAAATTCTACCAAGGTCATGTGATACAACCAGCTCCAGCCGAATTATATATTGAAATACCTCAAAAAGACCTCCAACTTCTAGATTATACTCTCAGTCTTCACCTTTGTCGTGGGGTGAAAAGTTATACTAATCATTATTTGGGTCCTGAATGTCTCATACATGACTCTCCAAAATCATGATATAAACTATGTGCCATGATCGGATTAAATCTTTGAGGGCACCCCATGATGTAGAAAGACCTCTTGTATGTATAACTTTCCCAAACTCTCCATTGAACTCTTCTCCCTCATATAAAGGAAGTGTTTTGACATCGTGAGTCGATTTGATATCACTCAGATTGAATCATGGCCCTTCTTTTTGTATAGAATCCCTATAAAAAATTCCATGCATATTTCATCCCATGTACACTACATGGTTCTCAAGGGGATTCAAAAAACCTTCAAGATCATGGTGCTCATCTTTCACCTACTAAAAGTTTAGGAACTAAGAGATTAAATCGACTAATATTTTTCTCATTCATGATAGAAAAAACTACCAATGAAGCTCTATTTACATCTTTCCCATAACATGATTTATATCTAGGAAGAAGTGTGTAATTCTCATATCATCTCCTACATCATCACGATTATATTAAATGTTTCACTTATAAGTGTTTTACATGATTCCATTTTTCATAATATTAATCTGGTGATTTTACTATGTATATCTTTTCAGGTAATACCTCACAGTCAATGTCTAATAGATGGGACACCCCCACAAGCCCAAGAAGAGGATGAGAAACACTATCAAATATAGAATGGTTTTCCCCTTCTACCCCACCATATTCAGCTACAAGAAGGCCAACAACTTTGAATACACTTAAAAAAGAAATCATATGACTTTATAATATGTGTATCTATAAGAACATTGAACTTACCTAGAGTATATAATATCTCAAAATCATATTCTTGTAAGTACTCCAACCAGTGTTTTAATCGTAGGTTCATGTCTCTCTACATGAGGACGTACCTAAGACACTAATGGTATGAGTAAACCACAAAGTGTTCTATTGAAGGTAGTGTCTTTACATCCTTAGGGAAAAGACTATCACTACTTGATCTAGGTTTTGAGTAACATAGTTCTTCCCATGGGGTTTTAACTACCTTGACCTGTATGTGATAATTTTCTTCCACTATATCTACACATAGTTGAGCCCAACTCCAAAGGCATCACATTACACTATGAAATTGATGCCTTTCATTGTTAGAATCAACACTAGATAACTCATTATCTTCAACCTCAACTCCTTGAAGGCCTTTTGGAACTACTTAGAGAAGATTAATGGAATCCCTTTTAATGATATGGAGGTCAAAGGGGTTGACACTCTGGAGAATTCTACCTGAAACCCCATGTAGTACCCCACCAACCTAAGAAATATTTGATCCCTGCTCACACTCCTAGGTGGATCCCATGAAATCACTACATCAATCATAATTGGGTCCATAGATAGAAAATGACCTAGGAAGACATTCCCCAGAACATGAACACCATGTATCCTGAACTAGAACATGAAGAGTTACCAATAATATTGGCGATCTCGAAGAAAATTTATGAACATCCTTAAGGGATCTACATTATCCTATATTGATGAAGAGTATGTGAGTATTTCGTTGATAATGACAACAATAAACCAGTATAAGTATGAATGTAAGACCTTTTTTATCAATTATGTAAACTTGGTGGGGAATTCATCATACTAAATGGAATTACTAGAAACTCATAGTGTCTGTAGTGACATCTAAATTTCAAATTTGAAATATAAGTCTCGTAAACACTCTACTGGTGGTAGTCAGTCCTAAGATAAATCTTATATTTCCATCATCTACCATGAAATAGATCAAAGAGGGTTTTAATCCTTAGAATGTCTCATAAGTGTTTTATTGTGTCCTTTTTCAGGCAATGATAATTCAAATATTGCCACATTTTCTCCCCCACCTTTTTCATAAACCTCACCCGAGATACAAAGGGGGACACACTAGGCCTAATAAAAACCTTTCCAAAGGGACCTCTAAATATAACTACATCTTCTGGAGATCAGTAGTTTCTATTTGATAGGCTGCAGAATATACCAGAGCAGTCTTGGGAAGCGAGTCGGTGTAAAACTCTATCTCTTGTCTCATAGGTAGTCTTAGAATTTTCTAGAGAAAGATTTCCATATAATTCCCCATAGCTAAAGGAACCCAAATGCATGAATTTATTTCTACACCATGTCTTATACATTAAAACTGATGGGTGTTGGGTTGTATCCTCCTACTCACAGAACCCACTTTTCCTTCCATGAGATCGTTCTCACCAGAAAAGGGTAATCTCTTCCAATCAGTGCATAGGCATCTAACTTCTCTATCATGATAGTCAATATAGGCTCAAACCATTGAAAAAAATATATACACTGAATGATTTCATAGGGTTCCATCGTGATGACAAAAATGTCCCAAATGAACCTTTCTACACCATGCGATAGCTCTGAATACCGGCAGATAAAACATATAAAAGAATAATTCTCTATAGGTCCATCCAGGTGAAGTTGTTGGGCTAGTTCCTCAACAAGGTGATTTATATCTCCCACTTAGACTATAGATATCAATAAATGACTCTAACATGCGTCTAATAATACTAAATAAATGTTATAATAAACCCAAATTGTACATCGAATCATCTCAATCACTACAGGATCACAAATTTCCAATTCATGCAACTGTCTCCTACCCTAACCGCCATCTCCATGAGCCTGACAAGGGACACCTGGTGATGGTGGGGGAAGGATCTCATAGAATTAACCACCACCCATAACTCCTTATATTACTATTCAATATCATACTCCCAAGTTACCACCTGATCCTCTCCTGAGAGACTACTAATCATTGTGTTGCCTCTACCATGGTGGCCCATTAGCTACCATTTCACGCTACTCAGCATGTCTAGTCCGAATGTTAAGTGGCTTTTGATCCCACCAATCACAAGAGAATAAAATCACCACTTCAAGATTCTGTAATTCTATATGCTACCTATGTACTATATGATCATTCACATGAGTCTCCTCCTAAAAGGGATTCCTATGATAAAATCCCACCGACTGGAGCCCACTGGCTATCTTAGATAACCCATCTATGTGAATACCACTACCAACCCCATATGTCTAGAATATCCTTGACAGAAACCTCTATACAACTAGTGGAAAATATAGAACCCCAACATAGGTTGGGATTTATAGGATAACTATGCTGGAATTGATCACTCTGTGGATTCCCTGCTCAAACTTATGTGTTCAAATGTATCTATCATGGATCATATCAATAGAGTATTAGGTATGGTTTGTGAACCTCAATGAATATTAATCCACCATAATACCTCCCAACTATAGCCCTAGAATAACTGGGATCTAAACTGAGCACAACCATGAGGGCTAGTACTCCTCACAAAACAACTGCTGGAAGTCAGGCCATGAGAGTTTCAGATCTTTGTACAACTGTGAAACAAGTCCCCACAAATGCACTTCTACTCAGTGGAAGTGGATAGCTACCAGTATAACCACATTATTATTCAATGTTATAAAACACTAGTGATATATACAAATGACTCCATACAATCCTCTACTACCTATGGATCTAGATCCTTGTGGAACCAATGTGGCCTTTGGAAATAATACTCATTGAGTGCACTAAACAAGTGCACATCATCAAATTTCACTTCAAGAATGATCTATCCTTCAATAGGTTGAAATTATAATACCTTACCAACAGGAGGAAGCGGTTTGTGGGATGGACCCTGAACTGAGGCCCCATCGGATCGCTATAACAAACACAAATTAGCATCACGGATGGTTGCCATCCAGGAGGGATACTAAAATTTATCAAGATGTGTCAAAGTGAGATGTGAATATATATATATATATATATATATATATCAACAAAGGGTATATGAATCAATAAGTACATTCAAATACACAATAATA
This sequence comes from Viscum album, assembly GCA_963277665.1. Taxonomy (NCBI): domain Eukaryota; kingdom Viridiplantae; phylum Streptophyta; class Magnoliopsida; order Santalales; family Viscaceae; genus Viscum; species Viscum album. The sequence continues at coordinate 742,614,797 of OY728137.1, forward strand.
TATCATTCATGTATTATTGATCCCTTCCACTAAGGTTTTAGTATACTGATTAAACAAGAAGTTTGTCAGGGTCCTGGTGAATGGGTAAATCATCCGCCTATAGAATCACTATATTCTATATCAGAAGAGCATCACTCAAGAAACATTGAAAATGTTTCCTCAAACCTAACCAAATATTTGTTAGGTGACTTGTCTGAACAAGATCCCAAGGATCAGACCTCCATTGATACCAATTTTTCATGACCTGACCCAAGACAGGTTTTCAGTCGCAACTACCCCAAGCCTACCAATGTAGGCCAAAGGCTGGCGACTATCGCCAAAGGCATAACTATCCTGGGTAGGCCTTTTTAGGTACTTGTATGCACACACACAACCATCTCAATGAAACAGTATAGTGGGAAATATTAAGAAATGCAATATAACTCGAAATTAAAACCAATCATGCATTAACTATGAACAATAAAATAGTGTTATATTGTAAACTGAAAAGTAAATGGAAAAATACATGCCCAGCCAGAAATATGTACCAACAAAAAAACTATAAAAGTAAAATACTGAGAGCACCCATCTCTTGGATCCAAACATATGACCATTGTATGTGATCCGATGTACCAGGTATCTCTAAGCACCTTGGAAGTCACCACCGACCTGTCCGTTATTTTTATAAGACACAACACATGTAGGAAAACCCCAATCAGGTGTTAGTATATATATAACTAGTAGGACACCCAAATATCTGAAGGGGGGGTAGTAAGATATACAATAATAAAGACACTAGATGACATGTATAGAAAAGATAACCCATAATCCTAACCCAAGAGTGAAATTACCCTCACCCAATAATAAGGGACTCAACAAAATGAGTAGATGAACAACACATCACGTCTTTGTGACCTATTACAGGAGAGTAGACTCATCCAACCACGAGAAGCTAAACATGGAAAGGACATGGCATAACATGTCCATCATTTCCTATCATTGGGGGAGATTAACCAAATGCAGGGCATAGATACAGAAGAAAGTATATATATGCTCAGTCAAAAGAATCCCAAATGGAATATTAAGGGGTTATCCATCTCATACATCATCTTTGGGAGAAGCATCGTAAATAGTTCCAAAATTACATCAATGATGTCTAGCATCTCATGGGTTCTCCTATAAGTATTTATCCAAGTCTAGATTCACCTCGTGACTATTCCACATAGTCGAGGATCCACTCACTCTAGGTAGGGAACCCATGCCTTGTTTCAACAGGAGTTTCCATCTCAGATAGAAGTCCATGAACTCCGCTGCCTAGCATTACATGAGGGTATCTATTGATATTCATTGAATAAATCCACTTCCCGGCCCAGATAAGGGCCACCCATTTATATTCATCAAGGAACTTCCCTAACTATCCCAACTGTTGGGTACTAATTGATTGTTGTTGAGGAACTCTAGTACCCATTTTTATTACAGGGTACCGGTTTAAATGTTTCTTAAAAGACCCCTCTCTCATGATGATGGGGTCCCAAACTAGTAAACATTGAATTCTACACTGCACTAATCTATGGTGGTTCAACCTGATAATCCTTAGGGAACCCCACTCCCCAACCATGATAGAGAAAACCACTTGTAAACGCCATCAACAAACTTTTCTACCCGGCCCTGCTGGAGGGTACTTCATGGAAAGGTAGTCGAGAAACTACACTACCAAACCCTATTAGAGGGTAATGATCTAAAATTTCATCATGGAACTACACATCCTAGCACTATTGGAGGGTACCTATTTGAAAGTTAGTCAATTAAGTCCAGTTCCCAACACTACTAGAGGGTACCTCTTGGAAAGGTCATGTAGATCATGGGTGATCAATTATTTCATCGAATATTTCCTTACAAGGCATCGTTCAATGAAAATTTCTGTATCATATCTCAAAAATTATAATGGAGGGAACTATCACATTATACACGAAAAAAACTCAAGATTGCCTACAAATTGGCCGAAATCTGAGTTCAAACAAATGATATAGAGATGAATAGAGTTTCCTCAAAAGATGCCATGGGGTACACTGTGTGGGAGGGGACCCACACGGTGTGTGGTCTCACATTACCACCTATCCATGTCCCTCGGTTTACATGGATTATAATCCTTGTATCATTAAATATCATATAGGTGGGCCACATGGAATGTCCATGTCAACTTGGATTAGGTCATGTCCTTTGTTGTGTCTGTGTACATGGTTACACAACCATGTAATCCTACATGGGTTATCATCCTTACGATCCACATAATGGGATTCTCGACTGGGGAAGAATTACACGACATATCAGATTTATACACAATATGTCATACTTATCTATTTTTAAATCTCTCTCCCCACCACTTAAGTACTACCAATGATGTTTTTATCCCACTATATGGTACATTGTTATGTTTTCAAAAGAATTTCTTGATCTTCATATTTTCGTTTGGAACCTTAAATTAAGACACTTCACTTCATATATGGACCTATATCTATCCAAAACATACTGATCTAGCCATAGATCAGGGCACATGGGCATTATTCTCCAAAAATTAAGCTCATTTATTTTTTTTGTGGTTGGTCGAACGAACAATGCATCACCAAGTATTCCACCTGTTATGACTTGATTTAAAATAATTGAAATGATCATTTATGCATCACAACAATCCCAAATATAATCTCATTTTCTTAATCCTTTATTATCTAATTGATCCATCATGGTCTCAGCGGTCTAATCAGACATGGTACCGCCCGAGAATGTCAAACTAGTACTGCGATGCTCAACAAGGGATGAATGCAATGAATACTTGGGATGAAAGAACCATAAAAAGGGTTTAATAATAATTGTCTTTGTTTTCTTGGACAACAATCAATAACTAATATATTGGGTCATAAAACATTGAATACATCATTTTATATTTCAATATATGGGTGCATTCTCAATGACAGAATTGCCACAGTTCGATATAAGGGATCGATATGGTCAAACCATTTTATAAAAATTACATAAATCATCTAACTTTTGAGTCCTGCTTTCTTTTTAGAACATTAATTGATAAAAAAATGTTCTATTCAATGATATAAGGATGTCTTTTTTCCCACTACAACCTTATCTTCTCTAATTTGGTGTTTCATCATCTTTCGATGTTTTCCACCAATCGAAAAAATAAGAATAATATTGATGGTAATTCCATGATTATGATACTAAACCAGGACAATGGCACCACCAGTGGATGAGGGATCTGAAAACCTTGTGCCGACCCATTCTTGGTCCCAATAATGGAATATACCTTATTCCATACTCAACCGTGTTCTTGGATTTCTAATTCGAGCTTCTGTTTAAGGGTTATTTCATTTTCATTAAAATTACTCAAAACCACAATATAAAACATATTTAATATTTTTATAAAATTACTTTTTGGCACACCTAGGCTTAGAATCTCACTCTTCCTCATCTCCTAGCTCAATAAATATATATAGAAATATTTGAAAGACTTATAAGGAAAAAACTAGGTCTCTACTTAAAAATTCATTATAAATTTAATTCCAATTACATAAAAATTATTTATTAACAAATCATATTTCTAATTTTTTTTAAACAAAATTTAAAATATAATCTATATTTTCTATGTAATTTCAATGAAAATGAATCATTCAAAAAAAATTCAATATTTTTCACTATTCATAAAAAATGTAATCTTTCAGAAAAATATTTAAAATTAAACATAAGAAATTTTTGATATTATTTTTTCAATGATTAATATAATATCATAAAATAAATATTCTAAAATTGGTAAAAAAACAATTTTAAACTATTTTTGAAAATAATTACTCAACCGTCTTTTCAAAAAGATAATGTTTAAAAAAAATATTCATTTGAATGTTTCTAATTTTATTTATAATAAATAGATAAGCATTTAATTTTTTTTCCATTTTAAAACCATCTAATTTTCATAATTTATTTATTATTATTCATATTATCTAATTTAAATAATAGTTTAGAGTGGTATACTATATTATGATTCATTTAGACTCGTTGTTTCTTTTTTTTAAGCTATCTAAAAGATTAAATTTTAAGAAATATAATTTTTCGGATTCGTAATATTACTGTAACATGTCGCATTATCTATCAAAGATAGAATTATTATTTTAGAATTTTGGTGTGTTATAGGCTTGTTTCCACTATGAGGATGGAGCAACTGAGGTTTTGAGAATTCAAGATAAGGTTGCGACAAGATGAGCCATTTTCCATTATGATAGGTGTCAAATCGATGTGCAGTGATCTATCCAACTAAGGCATGAAAACTAAATAGTAGTTAAACCTTTTTCATGACCTCATTATTTTGATTATGTACTTTCCAAATTAAATTTTTTCACTATTCCATCCTTTGAAAAAATGAAAACCCCAAAACACTTATTATACAACCTTGGATAGAGAGGGAGGGTTAGGGTTGTATTTTCCTTTTCTTGGTTAATAATAATATAAGGGGACTCACAAAGAACCTAATATTTGGATGATTAATTCATGTTTCGATATTATGGTGTCTTAGGAATAGATGAACTACACAAATCCATGCCAAACATAGTGGTAAAACTCTACTGCACTGAAAATTATATAGGAGAGGTCCTGGGGAAAAATATCTTGATGATGGGATGTTAAAAAAGAATAACACTTCACATTCATATTATGTAGATATATAGTCAATAACATAATTTCATTACAAACTCAAAATTAAAATATTTTATACCACATCATCAACACAATATTTTGTTCTTTATATCCTATAGAGATATTTTAGATATTCATAACATAAAATGAAAATAGATAGTAAGAGTAAAAGAGTAAGAATATAAAGGGTCATGTTGATAAGAGACCCAATAAATATGGGGCATGTAGCTCAGAGGATTAAAGAATGTGGATACCAACAAGGGTGCTTTGGTTTTGAATCTCCCCATCACCCACAACCAGGAAAAATACTCTTATTGAGTATAAGAAAAAAATGATTGTGATAGTGGACCTAAAAAATAATCTATGGGATATGGTTCTTCTGTCTAAATGAAATGGATTACTATTTATATTTAAGTGAATCCATAAAAAAGTATCATAAATTTAATGTAGTATGTTAAAAATAGTCCAATAAACAAATTGATTTCTTTTGATACCTCATATAATTTTTCCTTAAATATAATTTGGTAGAATATCATTACAAGTAAAAGTATAAAATTTTCCTCAACATAACCCCCGCCATGATCGATTATAGAATAGTGGATTCTCCCAAAAACTCCTGACGAATATTCATTCTAAAATCGGGCAAAAAATAATCTGAGCCTTTGAATAATAGAATGCAAAATCAAAAAAATCATGGACCTCTTTCTACAAACTCATAAAGGTCAAAGAAAGCGTCTAATTTCAATTATTAATTGATGAAAATTGAATCAAATAATCTCACAAATTATTATTTAATCCTAATACCAATTACATAACATTGAAACACTCCCTTATTTAGATATTGAGCAAAATTGGATATTGAATCTAATGAAGTGAATTACTCAACCCAACCCATGTGACACTTTCTTCTTGACAACAACTATTTTTGCATTAGTCTCTTCATTATTAAATAAGGTGACTCAAAAAATAAATTGGGATCTATTTTTTCTTAATAGTCCATATAAAAGAGATATTCATTAATATAAGATGAAAATCATTTTATATAATAATCCAAATATGTTATATAGAAAAGAGTGTTTCTTAATGATTTATCAATATTTTCTTCTAGATAATAAAAAAATTATTCTTTATTTATAAATATAAAACTGAGAAAATAAATGAAAGTATTTTATATCCTTCTTTAAAATATTAATCATTAAAAAGTTATTAAATAATTTCATTTTTAAAAATCCATACATTGATTTTAAAAAAACAAATGAGAAAAAATATTTGGAAAAAAGGACACAATAATAAAGAAAAAACCATTTTCAATCGATAAATAATTTCAAAATATAAATTCAGAAAAAAATTATACATTATTTAAGAAAATGTATTTTTATAATCCTATTTTTTGGATTCATCAAAAATTTTATAAAGGAATCATTTGGTTTAAAAAAAATATATAGGGATTATCATAATTTTCCGACTAAAGAGACACAAATTATTATTATATGAAAAATGTAAGCCACATCACTATCTATAATATATAAATAATTTTATTATATTATTTATATAAATTTCCTATATAAATAAATATAAATTATATAAATTTCAATAAATTTTCTAACTAAGTTAAGATACAAACATTCCTTATAGCCTCATGAATAATAATATCCTTTTTACTTTTTTTATTTTCATAAAATCCACTAGGCTGAAATAGGTGTAAAAAATACTATTAGAAAGAATTGCTAGTGCATATCTGTTGAATTATGCATGGATGAATATCTAATTAAAAAAAGGTAAAATAAAATGAATTTTAAATACAATTATTGGTAAAAAATTTCAAAATCAATATTACTTATTTTTTGTAAAATTTGTTTTTATATTTTCAAAAAATTATTACTTAATTTTTAAATTTTATTTATTTTAATTATAATTACAATTTGTCTGATAAATTATTTATTTAATAAAAAAGAACTACCTAATTCTTCAGAAAGAAGTAGTCTAAAAACTTTTGTTTGTATTACCAGATTGTTGATAACTCATTGGATTAGTTAGAATAATTTAGCATTAAATGATTTATCTTAATCATTAATATTTATTTCATGGATATTATCAGTTATTCATCTTCATATTTATATTTTTTAAAAAATAATTATTACAGATAAATAACCACAATAGGTTTTATTTTAACCCATGTTTTTTCTAGTTTATATCTTTTAACAAAAAAATTATAAATCAATAAAATTTGTACACACTCTCAATACACATAGGTTAATGACGCATATATACATTATACATTTTGGTTATACAGTTTTTAATTTGGATAATTATTTTTAGTAGTAATTTTACTGATTACATTTCAAAAAATGCTGAGAATTTTTTTAAAACGGTTCTCTTTTATGTATAATCATTATATTTTTTAGAAATAAATATAAAAATAAATTTAGGTGAGAATTAATTTCTAAAATATTTATTTTATCCATTATGAATTCTTAAATATATGAATTTACCCAAGTAAAATTTATTATAGCGATTTCCATCTTATTTTTATAAGATAATTTTTTTAAAAATAGTTATTATACCCATATTTGTATTGGAAAATAAAGCATGAAGGTCCTATTGAAATTAAAACACAAAATAAACATGATAATTTATTATTTAGATTAAATATTAAATTTATTTATATATATATAAATATTTACGGTAAATATTTAAGAAGTTAAAAAATTACTGGTTTTATATGTTTTATTATGATTTGGATATGGTATTTTTGGAATCAATTTAATAGAAATAAGAATAAAAATGTCTGGTTTATTTGAATAAATATAAAAAATACATAAGATAAAAAAGGATAGGTAATTTTATTTTTTTTATTATGACTTGAAAAAAGTAAAAGTATTTTAATTAAACTCAAATGGGTTCCCAAAACTACACCTTTCACTTTTAAAAAATTAAAATTTTATTTAAATCCATAAAATACCAGTATGAATAACCAAAATATATATGAAATATATCTTTATGTTATTCTATTATTTATATTCTTTTTATTATTATATTCTCTATATATATAGTAATATATAAAGATATCGTAAGACTGAAAAAAGAAAGAATAAAATATATTTTTTAACTATTATAAATAAAATAGCCGCATAATTTGAGATTTTTTCATTCTATAAATAAATTCAAAAACTAACCAAATATATTAGACAAGAATATTAACATCTCATATAACCAACATCGTCCTTTTTCATAGAGTATAATCTGTTTTCATAGTTTTCAACCCTTCCAATTAATTATTTCTAATACATCTTTAGGGAAAGCTCAAACACATTTATTACAGCCAATACATGTATCATAAATCTTAAATAAATATTTCATAAGGATTATAAAAAGAGATAATATTTTAACATTTGATCTATTATATGTTTAAAAATAATTATACTGATGTAGCAGATGAATCTATTCCTTTAAATTATGAATCAATTAAGTTTTAAATTTAATCACAATAATTATAACTAAAAATATTCCAAAAAATCTTTTTATATGTTAATTTATAAAAAATTATCATAATTTCAATCTGATTTGTTTTTTTTTGAAAAAAGAAAAAAAATACGAAGGAAAAAATTTTAGTGATTGGTCTTTACAACTAAATAATAAATAATAATAATAAAAAATTTGATCTATATTTAAATTTGATAGACAATGTATTATCTTGGTTTCTAAAATATAATCATATTAGAACCTTTTTTTATTAAATTAAACCAAATAAAGTTCAATAATGGGAAAAAGTATTCACCCTATTTATATAATAATTTTATAGTAAATTTAAAATATAAATATTATACTAAAAAACATAATAAAATAATATATGAATCAAAAAAAGTCATGTTCATATCACTGATTCGATTATTCTTGTGTTTCTCCTATTGTAGTTTATCTAGTTTTTACTAGAAACTTTATTTTATGTAATTCTCACAATAATGAAATCACACACACTTATCAAAACATATATTTAACAATGAATTTTCAAATAAAAAATTTATCTTTATAAATTCTAAATATTCAACAGAATATACATTCAAACTTCTTTTAAAAACAATCGATTATTCTTTTATGTTCTCCTACATTTTATAGTGGAATTAACTGAGATAAATGTTCCCTTCTATGTAACTCTAAATGAGAAATAATTTTTCATAACTTATTGGTCAAATTGAATATTTTAAATTCAATTGAATTAATTTTTATTTCTTTAAATTACTTAATTATTGAAATTATAAACCATAATATCATTATATAAAAATTAATTATCCCCATTTTATCTTTTTTTAATTTAAAATTTATATGAATTTTTTTTATCATTATGAATTAATTTGATTAAAAATATACCTATTCCTAATAGGAATGAAAGAAAATATACATCAACAAAAATTTATAATTGTTGTGACATATTCTCAATATGATGAAATGGTTGTTGGTTTTGGTATCGTAAAAAAATTGATTCGGACAAGTGAAATATTCAAATAAGAATTGGAAAAAAGAATTTGTTTTTATTTTAATGGATTTTAATATTTTCAATAAAAATAAATTTAGTTTATATAAAAGTTATCAATGTATCATAGGTTTCTCATTTTGAAAACATTTGTATTTTAATGATAAAAATAATCTATATTATTATTCAAAAGGGATGAAATTATAATTCTTAATTCTCTAAAATGTCTTAATGATAATATATTTTAGTAAATATTAAAATCCATTTCATTTTTGTGATATTTTTTTTAAGAATTTTTTTATATTTTTCAATGAATCTAATATTTATATCTAATTTTTTTTCCTTCATACCACTCATTAGATTTTTGGTGCCTACTCTTACAAACTAATGAAATAGCCACAGTTTGATATAACCTAAATTTTTTTTATTTTTTGACATTAATTGAACTAGTTAAATAATCATTATTCTAGTTTTTATCTATTCGATAAGCCATATATAATTCTTATATATTATATATAAACTAATTTTTCCCCTTTTAATTGATTATAGACCATATATTTTGGATTTTTTAGTCTAATAAGTAATCAATATGACTTAATTTATTTAATTATTTTTTTATTAGAAGGTTTATCTCATATTAGTTGGAGAATAAAATATCTTCTAAGGAAAAAAAAAATTTAATAATAATATATGAATTTACATTTTTTGGTTTTTTATCTAATATATTTACTTCTACGGTCTACCCCTTTTCTTTATTTGTATTTTCCAATTTACAAAAACTATCATTAAATTCTAAAAACAATTTTTTATCATTTTCATAAAAATATAGAATAATTATTTTTATTCATATTTCCCAATGTTTCATTTTATATTTTTTATACATAAGGAACATTTATATAAAAACCCATTGTTTATTTGATCTAGGATAATGAATTTTTATTTTTTTATTCATTTACATCAAATTCAAAAAAAATTAATGATTTTTTTCTTTGGATGGATTGTGGCATAAAAACTACCATTTTAATTCATATAAATTTGATTGATCCTTAGATGATTAGTAATTTTATTTTGAGAAACTCTTTCTGTATAGGTACTAAAATTTATCAATGAACTCAAACATTTTTTGAATAAAATTGTGAAATTTACTTTGATGAAGACTCATATGTTTTTCAATATTTCTATTAAATATTTATCAAAACTAATTATTGAATGTACCAAAAATATAGAATAATTTTAGTTTATATGGATTATAATTAATATATTCCATTTTATAATATTGTGTGGGATCTTTTTCATTTCATAATAATAGTGGGGTTTTTATTTTAATAATTCAAAATTTTAGGTTATATATGATCCAAATCATTTATGAAATTTTTTTACATGGAAAGGAATGTTATTAATAATCATAGTTTTATAATATAGAATGAATTTTAATTTCAAATCATACAAAAATTACAGTTTTAATTAAATCATTTTATAATTTTTATTTAGGAATATATTTAATTTCCATTTTTTGATAGTTGAGGCCATCTAATTAGAGTTAGATCATATTGAGAATGATCACATAAAAAACATATTCCTATTTTTTTTGTTATTACATATTCTAATTCTTAATATATAATCTGAATTGATTTTTTTTTAAATTCATCATTTATTTTTTATGAAATAAATATTTTCCATCATATTGAAGGATATATATAAACATATCATTGTTTATAATTTAATTTTTCTTTTAAATCTAAAAAAATATGTCTGTAGTAAGAAAATCAGGAAAAAGTAGTTGAACATTTCATCTAATTGAAAAATGAAATTGAAATTTTTAGTGTTGAATTCACCAAATTAATTATTTTTATTTATTTTTTCTATTTTTTCTATATTTAATAGCTATACATACTTCCTTTTTATTAGAAAAAAATTATTAAGAATTGTTATATTATGATTTAAATTAATGCACAAAAAATATCTCTCGGACTCTTGTTCATATATTTTTATCAAATGACATAATTTCTTTATTAGTTGAGCCTTTTTTCCCACTATTTTTAAAAAAATATATCTGTAATTAAAGTATTAATTTAATATAATTTTTAGTTTAGGGATTTTATTTATAATTGGTATTTAAATATTTGTAATTTATTTGTTTTTTTATCTAAAAAATTTTCTGTTTTATGTTCATAAAATAAATTATTATTCAAATTGATCCAACATTATAAAATGGATGATACATAAATCATTTGATTTCTTTTTTAAAATTTTTCACATTTTTTTCCTATTCACGTATCTTATTTCAATGTTTCCAACAATATATATTTTAAACCCCACTTTTTGGAGATATTTAGAATTGATTTTATTTCTTTGGGAATTCTTTTAAACAGTAAAATTTTGTTTTTGAAAAAATCTTATAATTGTTTTTGAAAATGGTCCTAAAAATAATGTTTTTTATAAGGAACCAAAATATTTTTCATTTTATATGCCCAAAAATCTCAGAAAACCAAAAAATATATTTTTTTTGTTATATTTTCTTTATAATAATAATTTAATTATTTCCATGGTTTCACAAAAAAATAAAATGGTATCATTATTTGAAGAACATCAGTAAAACATTTTTGGAAATTCATTTTCTTATAACTGAACACCATTATATATATAATTAACATACATATATCTTTTTCATTCTATAAATTTTCTAAACAATTGGTAGAGTGAAATAATTGCGTACAAGTGTAATTTTTTATTATAATCAATAAAGGTATAAAAAGAAATTTTCTAGGAGTTGAATGTTTTGTAAACATATTAATTTCTATTATTTGAAAAAAACGAATATTATCACAGAATTCCCCCATTTCGTTCCTTATTTTATCTGCAGACTTATCCCAATCATATTTTTTATACATTTATTTTCATTCATTCTCTTTTATTATTTTTTTAAACTTTTAATGTGTGACAACACCATTTCTAAAAATAAATTAAATACATTTGAATCATTTAAAATTCAAAAAAATTATTTTTCTATCCAGAAATAGAGTATGATGTCTATTTTCTTTAAATATATTCTAAATAACGATTTTCTATCTTTTAGTTCACATGGTACCTTCAATAATATATCGAAGAAAGTATGATTGTTAAAAATCATGTTTTAATTACAATTCATCAAATTTGTTAGGGTCATCACTTTCCTTAGAATTATAATATGAACATATATTCTATTAGTTGTTTATAAAGATCTTATACACTTGGATTTTCATGATCGGATATATTTATGATCCTCATATTTCTATTTATTTTTCCCGAACTTCTCTTGCAACTCATCGACTAATTTTTATAACAATATCTGTTCATTTTAATATGTATTCTTTACTTCAGTAGGGTTTTTTCTAATTAAGTTCAAGTTCCTCAATTGAGTAATAAATCTATTCAATATAATTTTGAAGTATTTTTTGATTCATATTTGAAATTCATTTTTACTAGTTATTATATTAAAAAATACTGTTACAGTTGTTGGAATTAAGTATAAATTCCACATTTTGATCAAATGGAAGAATGAAATTTTATAATTAAACCTTTTTAATTTGTAAAAAATATATCAAATGATTTATTTTCATATATTTTCTTTTATAAATTTTAGTAATATTTTATAAATATACCATGTATTTTATTTATCCAAAATCTATCTATTGAATTTCCATAAATGATTTATTATTGGTGAGTGACCCCAAATTTTTTAATGTTCAACGATATGATATGTTTACTCAATGATCAGATATCTTTGTCATGTATTATTTTTTGTAATTATTATATAATTGAATTCTATTTTTGAAAATATTTGTTAAAATTTTCTTTTTTATGTATGAATTTATTCATTAGAAAATTATATTTATTTATTTTGTCGTTTCTTATTTCATGTTGGATCTCAAATAATTTTTTTATTATATAAATATATTGTGTCAAATAAAGATATTATAGTGTAATTTTTAAAAATGATAACAAAAATGATAATTGTGAAAAAAATTGTGCTCTCCATCACATAGCCATGTATAAAATAATTATTGTTACATTTAATTTTTAAATACTTTTTGAATTTATAGTTCGTATATATCATAATGTATGATTCCACTATTGAGAGTTAAAAAAAGAGTTTTAGGATTTTTTTTCAAATATGAAATTATAATATTCTTTTTAATTATTTTTTTAATGTAAATCTTTTATTAATTTTATGATAACCAAATATTGTATACTCTTTATAATTCACTTTCACATATATTTATTTCTTTTCATTTTCACCATTAATTTTTTATTTATTATTTTCTGATCTCTGATTTCATCTAATTTATAAAAAAGGAAATGATTAGTAACTTTGAGAGATATGTCTTTTGAATCTTTCATACCATAAGTTATTTCTATTTATACTTCTTATTCATTTGTTATCCTTTATCCCATTTATAAAATTCAATTACGTTTTTTGTAACACCCCGTGTTTTTCTAAAAATAAATAGAAATGCATGGAAGTTTGTTTTAAGTAGATATTTTTAATTAGCCTTTAAAACATAACTTTTCTACTTCTATAATCTGAATTTCAAGAAACTGTCATCTAAATTTGTGTTCAATATGTCATTTGGAGTCTATTGGAACCAACTTGTTTTTTGGTGAATAGTAACATAGCCTTATGAATAGTAATATGAATAGTTATATGAAACTAATGAATAGTAAATTTTATTATTATTTTATTTTATTAAGGCTTTAAGATAACAGCATCTAGGTTAATTTTTCGTTGTGATATAGAAGTAGTTACGGAATTAGAATTCTTAATTTTTGAATTAAGTATGTTTTTATTTAAAAATTAAATTAATAATATTTAGAAAATTATTTTCAAAAAATGGACTTCATTTTTAAAATCTACACGTCGATAAATGGTTAAGGTGAATTTTGGGAATTTTTCTGAAGCAGTTGATTTTTCGGTGAATAATAATAAATACAATTTTCAGTTTCGATGTGTTAATGACATCATTAATGATATAATAATGATTTCCTAAATCTAGTAGACTTGTGTATAGTTAAATAATATGTGAGGTGTCCCAAGTGGGTTATACCAAGAGCAAATACCATGGGCAAGCCCATGGTTTTGTAAATACCACTCATGAGGTTTCCCTTGAAAATTATTAAAATAATATCTCACTTTTCCTATAAATACCAACTCTTTCATTCATTGAATTCATTCCCAATTCTCCTTCAACGAAGCTATGGCCTCCTTACCTTCATATTAGTCCTCCCAAGTTTTTTTCAAGCCCCCAATATCCCAACCTTCAAGTTCAAAGGGTTACTCTATAAAGTAAGAAAATTCTCAATTTCATTCTTTTTCTTTTCAAATTCACTTTTATGTGGTATAATTTTCAAGTTTCCATAACATGTTCTTATTTACTTCTTATTATTGATCGTATCTATTTTATTATTCACTTTTGGATGGGTCACCCTTGTCCCCACTTTTTATAATATTTTCTAAAATCATGTGGTGAAGTCGTTAGGCTGCCGAATATTTGTAAGAGATTTCTCACTTTTTCTTTTATTTAGAGTTCCTTCCTTATTCCTCCTTCATATCTACTTACCCAGGAGGCATTAAATCTCCATAAATAATGTATACACTGTATTTTATCATGTTTCTGAAAAATTACTCATCATTATTCTTCTCCTCTCCCACTTATTTAAAGAATAAAAACACTGTCCATTTGTGTCGAATTATTGACATCGTGGATGATGTGATATCAATTTCCATTAATTATTTCAAGTCTGGTCATGAAACCATTTATATAGTTGAACCAATTTATAAGATATGTTTTATTACTCACCCATGGTTCTATAGTTATTTTTTACACATGGTCCTAATTTATAAGAAAAAATGAGGTTGTTATTATCAAAGAACCACTAAAATGATATAAACAAACATCATTAATGTTCTACCTTATGAATCATCCCCATGTAAGAATTCAAAATGATAAATGGAATAATTTATGTTATTGGTTATATGAAAATACTACTCCATTCCAATTTTGGTGTTTCACTTCTAGTCGACAAGAATGTCCACCATGAACTAATCATAGAAATCACGTAAAGAATTCAACCAAAAATAGTGCAAGGGGAAAAATAGTACCAATTAAGGGTGAAAAGATGTTATGAAATGATCATATGAGATTTTATAAACATGAACATGTTTCTGTAAGATACTAATAACACTCTTTTAACCACTATACAGGAGGTTTAAACAAGTTGGAATTAAGACAAACCCGAGGTAAGGGAATTCTTAACCTAATTTCCATTCTTTGGGTTAACCTTCAACTTCACCTTTTATGTGCTATTTAAATTGTTTTTGTGATTTGTTCTGTTTATATTATGTTTTATTATGTGTATTTACAGAATATATACATACTCCATCCACTCTATTAAGTCTCTCTTCAATTGAATGATATTTATAAGGTGATTTTCTTCAAAATTCCTCTTTTTAAATTCGGTTTTAAGAAATTACAAAGTAATATTTTTATGGAATTATTAATGTTGTATGATTATGTTTTGGTTCTTGTGAATTATTTATAATGAAGGGTGGTACCTATATATCCCTCCAATGCATTGGGTATGTGTATGTTGGAGGTCGGTCGTATGGTAACTCCAAGTGTAACTGTGATGGTTACACAATGTAAGGTAGCCGTGAGGGTTACAGATAATAGGGTAGCCAATAATGGTTACAAGGTTATGTATGTAATGCCCCAAGATACCTCTATGATTATATTTATGTTCTAATTTTTTTTTGGATATTGTGTGAAAATCAAGTTACACAAAGTAATTAAATATGATTGACAATCATGTCTTCTGAAAATGTTTTCATACATTACGGGTTTTCATGGACTAATGTGCTCTCTCTTTCCTTTTTCATCTCTTACTGAGCTTTTGTGCTCATCCCAAGTTTTTAAATGATTTTTTACAGGTTAATGGATGTGTAATACAAGGAAGTAAGACACGTTAAAAGCTGAAGAATTTTCAAGGAGTCTCATTTTATGTTTTGATGTTTTATATTTTGAAACAAATAGAAATTGTTTTTATTGTATCCACTCTCTAACAATGTGTAATGTTATGAATGTTTTGTCCTAATTATCTGAAGATCCAAACATGAAATGACCTTCAATGTAAAATGACGTGTTTTCTTAACAAAATTTAAGATTATGTATGTAATAAGGTCGGGTCCTTATATTTTTACCTTAGATTGGTGGAGGTACACATACTTAATTGTATACATAAATGATAAATAAAGTAACTCTTTAGATTCAAAATGCATCAGTGATCTCCTCTAATATAACTTTTATAACTAATATAATATTTAGTCCAATTAATTTAGTAATATTCATCAATAACAAAGATATAATATGGATGAAAATATTATTTACACCCATACCCGTAAAAAATGTTCAATGGAGACAAATAGTATTACTCAATTCATTAAAT
Organism: Viscum album; assembly: GCA_963277665.1. Taxonomy (NCBI): domain Eukaryota; kingdom Viridiplantae; phylum Streptophyta; class Magnoliopsida; order Santalales; family Viscaceae; genus Viscum; species Viscum album. The sequence goes on from OY728137.1 coordinate 742,631,421, forward strand.
ATTTTTATGTATATGTTCCAATCTAAAAAATATCCTACACGTAATGATGCCTATTAACCAACAAATAAAATAGCTTTTTATAAATAAAATTATTTTATCTTTCATTATTATACTTTTCAATATGTCATAATTGAGGACTAAAGTACTTCAGGTTTACTTTAGCTTCATCCAATGCCAAAATGGATATGGGATGATATTTATATTTTTATTATAGTTGGGAATCCACAAAACCCTTGAAGGTGTAATATGATATTTTTTGTGATTGATAGTCTAAACAAATATGGTCACTTTATAAAAATTCATGAAGTATCCAAAGTTAAGTACATGGTATGTATTTATGTTCATGATATTATCTTATTGAATGGAGTTTCATTTTCTATTTTCTATGATTGGGATCCCCATTTCTCTTATTTCTTCTTTATGGGCCTTCATGAGGCCATGGGATCCCAGGTACAATTATTTATGACATACCACCTGTGGATGGATGTCCAGAAATTGAGAGTTATTTAAATTGTAGGTGACGTGCTAAATAATTATTTTATTCACTTTAGTAGAGAATGGGATGACTATTTGTGACTACTTGAGTTTCCGTATGATAATATTTATAGATCTACTATCAAAATGGCTCCATTTTAGGCCATGTATACCTAGTCTTGTTGATCTCTTTCTTGATGGTTGGAAATTGGTAAAATTTCTATAGATTAACTGAGTCTGGTCCAATAGAATAAGGTTTGGATTTAATTTATTTTTGATAGGATATTGACACCGCATAATTGGTATAAATAGTATGATGATCATCATCAGTAACCATTGGTTTTTTTAGTTGGTGACTTTGTGTTTTTGAGTGTTTTTCTTCATTCAGGTCACTAACGCCTTGGAAAATAAGGAAATAATGTGCTGATTTTTTTGGGACACTTTTTATATTTTTGGGAGTGTGCGGAAAGTGGACTACCATTTGGAATATCCCCCATAGTTTACTTTCATCCACTACATGTTTCAAGTATCAAAACATCAAAACTCCCTTTCAAACTCATCCAATGTTTTCAGATGGGGGGATCTTGATATTGAACCTAATTTATCCATGACATAGTATCTAGTTAGGATTATTGATTCTGAGGCAATGATTCTTCATGGTAAATTGATGACTTTGGTTTTTGTTATGTCATAATGGTTCTAATTCACATGAGACCAAGGATATTAAGACACAAATGATAGACCAGTGAGTTCATCTCTCTGGTATGGAAACGTTATGACATGTTTTCTAGGGAGATAAATTTTTTATAGTAGAAAGGTTGTAACATCCCATTACCTTATTTCAGAAACATCAAGAATATTGTTTTTATTCTCATTCTGTTCTGATTTTTTGGGGTATTTCGAGGATATGGAACTTTTTTAGGGGGAAAACCTAAAGTCCAATTATGCATGTTTTTTTGGAGTTAATGAATTCTAGGAATAAATGTGTCAGAAGGATCTACATTTTTACATATAGGATGTGGAATAGAGGGTCCCAATTGCATACTATACAATCAACTTGAAAAATAAGGGATATTAAGGTCAAACTTGGCTACATCATAGGATTTTTTATACCAATTTCTGTATAGATGTACTGTAACAACCAGAGGTTTTATGAGAATTATTCTTTTTAATTATTTTGATGTCTTTTGTTGTACACTACACCAATATTATCTTGTACTATACGCAACACCGTATTATATTGTAGTATACACAACACTATTCTTGGCTCGTATTACACACAATTTCAAGTTTGTTTTGTGGAAATTATTCTACGCAACATTATGTATAGTTTTTGGTTAATGTATAAATGAAAAAAGTTTTGATTATGTTATACGCAACACTAACTGGAGCTTTCACTACACATAGCCCTGACTTGGCTTGCATTACACGCAATCAAGACCTTCTTCGATAGTGTGTGTAGTACTCAATACCAAGTTTCACTAAACGAGATATTATTATAATATTATTATGAACTAGCTGTTATGAATAATAATACCCACTTTTTGAAATTTTATCTTTCAAAATGGACTTCATTTTTGGATTTGGAATATCAAAATTAGCTTAGGGTGATTTTTTGGTATTTTTCTGAAAACTTTCAATTTTTGATGAATAGTGAAAACACAGGGTTACTATTTAAAAATCGACTTTTTATTTAAATAATTATTTATTTTATTTTAAATTACTTTAGGTCAAATTTGATACATAATACCTATATAAGTTCAATGTAATTTATTTGAGTCATTTTATAATAATTTTAGATATATAAAAATTTTGTTGAACTTTTGACCTTCTTTTACCCACATCCTAGGGGAATTTTCAAATTCACATGAAACTTAATTTTACCACTTCTATGAGTGGAATTTTGAAATTTGAGAGACACTGTTAATATCAAGGACTAAAATTTTGTTCAATGAGATGAAAATAATTTTTGGTGAATAGTAACTTTTTACTTTTATTTACCACGGTTAAAAGTAAATAGGGTAATTAAGGGTAAAAATGAAATTATTATTACCCTAACACATGTACTAATTCTATTGGACAAGTTTAATTCCACCAAAAACAACTTTAGGAATAAATTATGACTATTTAGGTCCACTGGGATTAGATTAGGACATTTGTTATTAATTTATTTAAAGAAGGGTTAAAATAGATAAAATCAAAGTTTAATAAATAATTCATTTTTAATATAGGGTTATACATAAGATAAATTCCACTGTAAATATTAATTAGAAATATAAAAGGATTTCCTACCTAATGGTATTTTATTTATAATTTTTAGACATTAAATAATTTAAGTTATTTATGACACAATGGTGATGCAGTAATTACCTAAATAATGAAATATTAAAATAATTGATATTATAAAAACCCAAATAAATAAAATTTGAGACTTTTTATGAATTAAACTAATTTTATAGGATAATATGACTTGTTATTATTTATTTAATTAACTTTTTTCGAATTAATCGTGCTTTTATGATTTACACAAAAATCCATTACCAAATAGTGTCAAAATTGACATAAAATAGTTTCTAAAACAAATATTATATTATTAATTGTTATTTTATTCTTAAAAATCTACAGATAGGCCGAATGACTTAGATAAGGATATATATATTAATAATGAACCACTTGGGGTTCTTTTGGCTTGTTATAGTAAGTTTATTAACCATATAGTTTAAGAAAACAAGAAGACACGGTAAAAGTTAAATTATTTATCATAGAGTTAAATCTAAATGATAAGGTCAAAATTGTAACCTAAAATTGTCTAAAATATATTTTTTGAGATTATTTAGACCCATCCCCACTTTAGATTTAATATAAATCAATTTTTAGCTATTATAAACCGAATATGACTTTATTATAAAATAATATTTTAAGTTTTTCCAAAGGTGCCCCTCTCCTCTCTTATAAAAAGGGCACCCCTTCCCTCTTCTCCTCACACCCTTTTGAGCCTTTAAGCTCAGCCAAACCCTGCCCATCTCTCTTATCCACTTACCTATAAACATTCTGGAGGTTCTGGTCCTCTCAAAAGACCAACTCTATTCCCTTAAGGGCAAGCTTAAAGAAGGTGCATCGAAGTAGTGGTAATCTCTTCTACCGATTCTTTCAAGTTTCTTTCTTCTTCAAATTCTTCTTCATTAGTTGTTTCATTATAAAGTAATAACATAAGTATCTCTAATATAATTATATGTTATTATAAATTTGAAACAACCCTAATACGCATTCTATCCATCCTATGGAAAATGAAATCAATGCACGTGCATACGTACAGAATACCGTCTCCACGCCATGGTGTATTCTATTTTTCCACCACCACCTTACATGGATGGGTATAATGGTGTAAAGAATAACTATACATGGATACAATAAAATTATACTGATTATCAGATATTATATCATCCACTCCAATTCCATTCAAAAATTATGGGAATGATATCATCGCTCGTGCGTACGTACGGATTACCGTCTCCACGACGCGATGAGATTCAATCCTCATGTTAACCATTAAAGAATGATTATAAAGTATATATAATGAATAATAATGAAACATATGACATAATAATAACACTGGATTTATGTATATATATATGTATGTCATCTACTTAATTCCATTCAATTCAATAAGGAGAAGAAAACATCGTTCATGCGTACGTACGGCCTACCGTCTCCATGAACGGTGTATTTCATTCCATTTATCAATATATCATATATATATGTATATGATGAATATATATTATATATAAATCATGTTTTACATTCTGGAATTAAGAAAATCAGGATATAAGAACAAAAAGTTGAAACACGTACAATAAATGAAACGATTTTACCCAAATCGCTGCTTTTACATCGAATTTACAAAAGAAAGGGTAATATAAAGTCACAAGTAAACCATATATGATATCATAACAATGAATATGATTCTGTAATAATTCAATGACATTTTTTAAATCATTATACAGGAGTTTTGGATATATACAAAGCATATTAGATATAAGGTAAGAGATAATTATTCCAATCTCGCTCTTATCCGAGATTCTTTATTCGTAAGTATTTTCTGGTGTTTTTGTTATAATCCATGGCCCTATTTTTTTAAAATGTTTTCATGTATGTTTAATTTCCTTTTACCCATTTTTTAACACATATTATCAAAGGAATATTACTTTTGTTTGCCACATGAGGAACTTTTTGACTTATTCCAACAAAAGTATGAGGAGAATGTTATTTTTAACTTATACGACGTGAATGGATTTTTTCGGTTTCATAATGCCTCAGTTTCATGAAGTTTCCTCTACAATATTGCATGGAATTTTTTGAAAAGAAAATGATTTTAAAGATGAAAGGTTATTTTTCTCTTGAATTCATTTCAAGTGTTTTATCAAAACCATTTTCCATCTAAGATGACATTATTTCATATGTATATGTTTCAAGTATAATTTCTCTATGATTTACATGGTTTCACTTTTCTTATGATGAAATGATATCCATTTTTTTAAATATGGATTATGTTATGATGGCATGATGTTTAAGAATCCCATTCTATTACATGGGTTATGCTATGATGTTTGATTTATGATTTTGTGGCACACAAAAGAATGATATCATTATGAGATGGGTGGGACCTATATCTCCCTCCAATGCATTGGGTAAAGATTTATATCTCATGAGATAGACATGGCTGGAACAGTAACTTAATCTGGTTCAGTGTTACAGGACTGGAACAAGGAGTGAACTCGATTCATAATGGGACTTTGTCCACTAATATGGTCTTGGCAGCAATGCCTTGGCTACTATAGAAATCATAACATGTGCTCTATGTTTTTCCACAATTACAAGTTTTATTCCAAAGCTATGTTATCATGATTGATGTTCTATTATGATCTATGCCTTACGTACTTCCATGTATTATGTCATTGCTCAATATTTTGATGTTTAGATTTTATGTTCATGTTTTTGAATTCAAATGTTTATGGATTGTTTTATGTTCTCTATGCTTACCCTTACTGAGCATTTGAGCTCACCCTTAGTATGTTTTCTTTTCCCTAGGATTTAAAGAATGGTTTTTTGTAAGAAAACCAAAAGGGGAAGATCTGTATGGGAGATGTTAAAGATCTTTCACCACGATTAGAAGATTACATTTCGAGTTTTCAAACACACTAAACTATTACGGTCCTTATGTGTCTGTTTTTGTTATGTATTAAGTATTCCGCAAAAGTAATGTAATATACATATACGTCAGGGGAAGGGTCTCTACAGTTGGTATCAGAGGAAAGGTTTAGTTAACCTTTGGAAACTAGGATGCAAAAACTTTAGTGAAATCCGTAGAATATTTCTAAGGTATGTCTAGGGATGTCCCTATGGTTAAGTATAAGTGTAGGTTATAGTCCTAGAATTATGGTAACGATCTTAGAATTTAACCTATGTTGTTAGATATTTAAGGTAATCCCCCTTGATTATGATTTTTTCCTCTCACACTATTCTTTTTGGGTTTTAGAAAATGGCTGGAAACAAGATTATTCACGATAATGGAGGATATGATGGACAATGGAATGATATTATTCATGAGCAACCAAATGAAATTGGATATGGAAGTCCAAATATCATTATTATGCCTAATCAGAAATCTCATAATATGATCCATAATCTCATTGGTAAGTATCCCAACTCAGCTAATAAGAGAACGATGGAGTTTCATGATGATCATAAAGGAGAAATTTCAATTCCCCCCAAGTAAATCATGTGGAAAGAGGCATCAAGGATAATGTTTCAAAAGAACTAGAAGATGCTTTGGGTGCGGAAAAGAAGGACACAAATCCAGTAGGTGAAAAAGAAAAGGTTCAGTTAACACACCATGGAGAAAGATAATGGTATTGCTACGACATCAACAATGATTAGATGTTTTAAATGTGGAATTTGTTGGCATTATGCAAACAAATTTCATTAGGGAAAATCTCATGAAGAGAATTAGCATGGTCATATGGGTAGTATTTATGTGGATGATTATGAAGAGACTACAAATAATATATGATATGAAGGAAGTGTTGAAGCTCAATCAGTTGTTTAAGAAGGTGTTGGAATGATTGTATGTTTATCAAGAGTTATGTTGTATTGTTAATGGTACTATGGAATAAAGAATCATCTACAGATTGTTACACTATTTTTTTTCCTAAAGTATTTGAATGTATATGTTGAATGGTACTTGTAACCATGAAATGTTATTCAGATATTTTTGGAAAGAAGATAATATGCACATAATGAATGGATAAGTAGAAAATAATATGTTTAATAGTATTCATGAGCTCATGATTGATATAAGGACTGAGTGATATCATTGTTTGAGTATATAGAATTTTTTGGATTTTGGTATGTCGAAAGAGTTAACTTTTAACTGAATTCATCTTTTCACTAAGGATGAATGTGTATTCATTTTTCAAGAGAATACATGATTAAGGAATTCACATGTTTAGAATGTGACCAACAAGATATATCGTATGATAAATGATGGTATTCACATTCTTGTTATGTGACCTTTCTAGTAATCGTTTTCTTTATACTATAAGATTGGAAAGAAGTATTTTAGTTAAGCTTAAAGGTTGGAATGAATTAAGTTGGACATCAGATAGAATTGTTTAAGGCTATAACTTTTTTCGATATTATTTAGGGAATGTTATAATAATGTAGTTTTAGAAAAAGGACAACCTTACAGAAGGGCGACAACCCGTCGCGTCAGACAAGGCTATGGGAATCGAACACACAACTGAAGTGTGACATGACTTTATTGCATACCACTGGCCTAAAAGAAGTCCCTGGTTAGAAGAAACTAGTTTTGTTTTATTAAGGGGTATGATAGATGAAGTATAAGTCCATTATTGGAATCATATAAGATTAATCTCACCATAGATGGACTTATGTATATTTAATAACTTATGCTAACCTTTTTGTGATAAAAACGAATGGGATGACTTATCATTCAATCGCATGATATGCTAACACTTCATGAATGAAAAATTCAGCTTCATGTCTTTAAATAGAGATGAAGTGGAAATTGTTCATGCAATGACCAACAATGATATTACACTAGAATCATGTAAGTATTTCTATTTATGTAAAAGATCATCAACGTTACGGAAATGATCTTGGAAACTAAAAATGTTGTTCTCGTACTCTCATACCTAATAAATAAGATGGTACCTTAGATCATCACAAATTTGAGGCTTTTTTATTGTTGGCTTTTACATAGCCATGTTCTCTACCACTCTCCATCAGAACTTGATGGTTAGATTTCTCTTCCATATCCATATTTTCACCTATGTTCTCCTATGTCGAAACCCAGTGATTAGTTAATTTGGGTAATCATTAAGTTTCATACATTATTTTTTAAAATTAAGTTTTGGTATACCATTTTATGATGTGGGTTTCAATAAATGAAACTTTCAAGTAGAAAACCATTTATAACCCCGATGAATTTTGAGAGCGAAATTCATTTTAAGGGGGGTAGAATGTAACAACCTGAGATTTTATGAGAATTATTCTTTTTAATTTCTTTGATGTCATTTTTTGTATGCTACACCAAGATTATCTTGTACTATATGCAACACCATATTAGCTTGCAGTATATGAAACACTATTCTTGGATCGTATTACACACAATTTCAAGTTCATTTTTTGGAAATTATTCTACGCATCATTAAGTATAGATTTTGTTTAATGTATAAATGAAATAAGTTTTGATTATGTTATACGCAACACCAAACGGAGCTTTCACAACACGTAGCCCTGACTTGGCTTGCATTACATGCAATCAAGACCTTCTTCAATAGCGTGTGTAGTACGCAATACCATGTTTTACTAAAAGAGATATTATTATAATATTATTATTAACTAGCTGTTATGAATAGTAATGCCCGCTTTTTGAAATTTTATCTTTCAAAATTGAGTTCAATTTTGGATTAGGAATATCGAAATTAGCTTAGGGTGAATTTTTGGTATTTTTCTGAAAACTTTCAATTTTTTATGAATAGTGAAAACACTGGGTTACTATTTAAAAACAGAATTTTTATTTAAATAATTATTTATTTTATTCAAATTAACTTTAGGTAAAAATTGATACGTAATACCTATATAAGTTCAATTTAATTCATTGGAGCCATTTTATAATAATTTCAGATATATATAAATTTTATTGAACTTTTGACCGTCTTTTACCCACCTCCTAGGAGAATTTGCAAATTCACATAAAACTTAATTTTACCTCTTCTGTGAGTGGAATTTCGAAAATCCGAGAGACACGGTTAATATAAAGGGCTAAAATGTGGTTCAATGAGATGAAAATAATTTTTGGTGAATAATAACTTTTTACTTTTATTTACCACGGTTAAAAGTAAATAGGGTAATTAAGGGTACAAATGATATTATTATTACAATAACACATGTCCTAATTCTATTGGATAAGTTTAATTCGACCAAATACAACCTTAGTAATAAAATATTAACATTTAGGTCCTCTTGTATTAGATTAGGACATTTATTATTATTTTATTTAAAGAAGGGCTAAAATAGTTAAAATCAAAGTTTAATAACTAATTCATTTTTAATATTTGGATATACATAAGATAAATTAGAATATAAATATTAATTATAAATCCAGAAAGATTTCCTACCTAATGGTATTTTATTTATAATTTTTAGACATAAAATAATTTTAGTTATTTATGACACAATGGTGATGCAGTAATTACCTAAATAATGAAATATTAAAATAATTGATATTACAAATACCAAAATAAATGTAATTTGAGACTATTTATGAATTACAATAATTTTGTAGGTTAATATGAAATTTAATTGTTGATTTAATTAACTTTTTTAAAACTAATAATTCTGTTATGAGTTTCACAAAAATCAATTACCAAATAGTGTCAAAATTGACATAGAATAGTTTTTAAAAAATATATTATATTATTATTTGTTATTTAATTCCTAAAAATATAAGGATCGGCCACATGACTTAGATAAGGATATATATATTAATAATGAACCACTTGGGTTTCTTTTTTCTTGAAATAGTAATTTTATTAACCATATAGTGTAAGAAAACAAGAAGACACTGTAAAAGTTAAATTATTTAACTTAGAGTTAAATCTAAATGATAAGGTTAAAATTGTAACCTAAACTTGTATAAAATATATTAGTTGAGAGTGTTTCGACCCATCCCCACTTTAGCTTCGAAATAAATCAATTTGGAGCTATTATAAACTGAATATGACATTATTATAATGTAATAGTTTAAGTTTTTCCAAAGGTGCCCCTCTCCTCCCTTATAAAAAGGGAACCCCTTCACTCTTCTCTTAACACCCTTTTGAGCCTTGAATCTCCGCCAACCCCCGCCCATTTCTCTTATACACTTACCTATAAACATTCTAGAGGTTCTGGTATTCTCAAAATACCAACTCTAGTCCCTTAAGAGCAATCATAAAGAAGGTGCGTCGAAGAATAGGTAATCTCTTCTACCGATTCTTTCAAGTTTCTTTCTTCTTCAACTTATTCTTCTTTAGTTGTTTCATTATGACGTAATAACATCAGTATATCTAATATAAGGATATGTTATTATAAATTTGAAACAACCCTAATACACCTTCTATCCATCCTATTGAAAATAAAATCATCGCGCGTGCGTATGTACGAAATACCGTCTCCACGTCGTGGTGTAATCTGGTTTTCCACCCCCGCCTTACTTGGATTGGTATAATGGTGTAAATATTAACAATATATGGATACTATAAAATCATACTGATTATGAGATATTATATCATCCACTCCAATTCCATTCAAAAATAATGGAAATGATATCATCGCTCGTGCGTACGTACGGATTACCGTCTCCACGACGTGATGAGATTCAATCTCCAAATTAACCATTAAAGAATGATTATAAAGTATATATAATGAATAATAATGAAACATATGACATAATAATAAAAAAAATAATGTATTTATGTATATATATATTTATGTCATCTACTTAATTCCATTCAATTCAATAAGGAAACGAAAACATCGTTCATGCGTACGTACGGCCTAGCGTCTCCATGAACTATGTATTTCATTCCCTTTATCGATATATCATATATATATGTACATGCTGAATATATATAATATATAAATCATTTTTTACATTCTGAATTTAAGAAAATCAGGATATAAGAACAATAAGTTGAAACACGTACAATAAATGAAACGATTTTAACCAAATCGCTGCTTTTACATCGAATTTACAAAAGAACGGGTAATATAAAGTCATAAGTAAACCATATATGATATCATAAAAATTAATATGATTCTGTAATACGTCAATGAAATTATTTAAATCATTATACCGGAGGTTTGGATACATACGAAGCATATCAGACATAAGTTAAGGGATAACTATTCCAATCTTGCTCTTTTCCGAGATTGTTTATTTGTAAGTATTTACTGGGGTTTTTGTTATCATCCATGTCCCTGTTTTATAAAAATGTTTTCATGTATGTTTAATGGCCTTTTTGCCCATTTTTGACCACATATTAAGAAAGGAATCTTACTTTTTTTACCACATGGTGAACTTTTAGACTTATTCCAACAAAAGTATGAGGAGAATGATATTTTTAACTCATACAGCATGAATGGATTTTTACGGTTTCATAACGCCACATTTTCATGAAGTTTCCTCTAAAAGATTGCATGATTATTTTCAAAAAAACCATTTTCATTTATGATTTCATGGAATTTTGTGAAAATATAATTATTTTGAAGAAGAATGGATATTTTCCTCAAGAATTCATTGCAAGTGTTTTATCCAAACCTTTTTCCATCTAAGATGACATTATTTCATATGTGTATGTTTCAAGTATAATATCTCTATGATTTACATGGTTTCACATTTCTTATGATGAAATGATATCCATTTTTTATATATGGATTATTTTATGATGGCATGATGTTTAAGAATCCCATTATATTACATGGGTTATTCTATGATGTATGATTTATGATTTTGTGGCACACGAAAGAATGATTTCATTATGAGATCGGTGGGACCTATACCTCCCTCCAATGCATTGGGTAAAGATTTATATCTCATGAGATAGACATGGATAGAATGGTAAGTTAATCCATTTTAGTGTTACAGGACTAGAACAAGGAGTGAAATCGATTAAGAATGGGACTTTTTCCACTAAGATGGTCTTGGCAGCAATGCCTTGGCTACTATGGAAATCATAACATGTGCTTAATTTTTTTCCAAAATTACAAGTTTTATTCCCAAGATATTTTATCATGATTGATTTTCTATTATGGTCTATGCCTTATATACTTCCATGTTATATGTCATTGCTCAAGATTTTGATGTTTAGATTTTATTTTCATGTTTTTTCATTCAAATGTTTATAGATTGTTTTATGTTCTCTATGCATACCCTTACTGAGCATTTGAGCTCACCCTTTATATTTTTTCTTTTCCCCAAGATTTAAATAAAGGTTTTAGGTATGAAAACCAAAAGGCGAAGATCTTTATGGGATATGTTGAAGATCTTTCACCATGATTAGAATATTACATTCCGAGTTTCCAAAGACACTAAACTATTACGGTCCTTGTGTGTCTGTTTTTGTTATGTATTAAGTATTCCACAAAAGTAATGTAATGTCCATGTACATTAGTGTACGGGTCTCTACATGCTCCGTGGAAACCCAAATGGTCTATTTTTTTGCTAATAATAATTTGGGAATATCTATGGCAAGGTTCATGTGATACACCATATAATTTAACCATTTTAAAAATATATGGGTGTGATATTTTTCATGTTTTCTAGATACTATTGCACTTTGGATGGTTTCAGAATGATATGAGGAGGTTATGTCATGGTCTATCTATTTTCATCCATTATTTTTTATTACCATGGGCGTTACGGTGTGGTCTATGTTCTTATAGACATAATAATTCCATTAGCTATTTGATGTTTATTTTTATCCCTCTCAACACTCATTCAAAATTTGGTCTCTTCAATCCCCCTAACAGGTGAATAACATCCTCTGAACTCCTTTAATCTAAGATAGAAACACCTGTGATCACATTTGATCTCTTTCAAGTGAGTAAATCTCATATCACATGGTTTTGTATGATCTATTATTCTATCCTCATTATATGGTGATAGATCATCATGTGTTTGATTTATCTAATCATTGTTATGATGAAATATAATTCTTGGTTGGACTCCATTATCTTCTACTCTATCATTTTTTGTTGGCAGATCCCGTTATGGGTGTTGAGTTTTTTATCACATTAATAATGTTAAGTGGATACATATTATTATACCAAACTATTAAAATAAAAAATTTCTTAATTTAATTGAAATTATTTTCTAAATAGTATAAAAAATTGGATTTAATACCATTGATGGTTTAATTTGATAAAGGCATAGAGGTTTTGAAAACCTCTATAATTTCAATGGAATTCATATTATTGGGGAGACTTGAGAAAAATTTATAGTTTATTTTAAAGATTCATTTTTAAAAATAAATGGAATAAATAGAACGATGATTGGAAAAATTTTAGAGAATGAAAAAATACTTTTTATTCTGAAATGAAAAAGGCATGTTTAAAACTGAAAGTGACTAGTTTTATGTTGAAAACATTTAAAATTATTTACTTTCCCACGATTTAATGATTTATGGATTCAATCACATGTGATCCTAGGTAGTTAACGGATAATTAGGCAATCTATGTGAGGATAAAACCTCATAGTACTACATTGATGATGATAACAATGACATATACATACCAAAAAATGATTTTTCACCAATGGGGAATTTTTTCCCAAAAACCTGAGTCATTGGATGTATGCACACATTGACTTAAGATCACTTATACTTAGTGTGAGGATCCTATTACTAGAAACTAATGTACCATTGGTCTTGATACTCGGTGTTATGATAAGGTTGATTTGATGAATACAATCCATTTATTTATGGAATTCCTCCATTCATTCCAACATCTTTAAAAATTATTTTCTAGAAATTATTTATTTAATCCAATATTGATATATCTACCATCATTTTCATTTTGAAATAATGTTTTACTAAAAATATGTAAATATAACTTGATGCCTTGTTTTATTTTAATTTATAGAATAATTGGTTTGACTTTTGATTAATTTATTATGGAACACTTGGTGAAACCCAACCTGGATTTATATCCAACACCCTTCCATTTTTTTGACATTTTATAGACAATATTATGCCTATTTTGACCAAAGGGAATGTTATATTGGGAGGTAATATATTTTCTTGACCTTTGGTATTAGGAGTGATCGAGGTGACCAATGCATATGTTATACATTTGTTACATGTGATATGGATGATCTTTTATCTAAGAATATGTTTCATAGTTTGATGATATAATTTCTGGGTATTGTTTTACCAATTTTATTATGGTAAATTCCTCTTTTCCAATGTTGATAATACAGACCTATTGTTTTTATTTTTAACTATTTTCTTGGAAAACACATTACTTTGTTTTTCTTATATGATCTTAGGTTCCAGTCAATAAACTATAGATATTTTGAATTCTCTTTGGGCCTTATTAAATCCAGCTTGGGTATCATGGTATTAGGGTATCCATGCCAGTTTGTGATAGAACCACTTAAATGTGCTAGTACAATTGAACCATGTTTTCAGTAATAACATGAATTTTGTGAAATTTACTCTAATATTGAATGTTTCAGTTTAGTCCTTTATGATTTAGACACCTTCAATTTTTATTTTATATAATTATCCTATAATCACTAAAGAAAGGATTAACTGTATTGATATTTTATTTCATATCCTTCAATTACCTTCAAAGTAAAATTCCATTCTAGCCATTTATTACCTTGTGGTAGAAGATAAATAGTGGTGGGAACTGATTAAGAATATAAATCCAATGGATGATACAGAATATATACAATAGATTTAATAAAAAAGGATATTTATCCTTAATATATTACCTTACACTCACTATCATAAAATGTAGATGGAGCTCCTATAACTCAAAAAAAGGAAGATTAATATACTTAATATTATAAGGAAAACATTTTAATTTTTTCATGATGCTATTTTACTTTTATCATTAAAAAATCTAAATCGACAATCTCTTTAGAAGGATAAATTTGTTTCTGTATATAAATTTTGAAATTCAACACTTTGGGAGCAATGAATAATTTTTTTGATGTTCCCTATAAGTTGAGATGTAAATGAGGGATTCTTAGTGGTCTCATGAAAATCGATATAAGAAGTAAAGAATGGATTTTAACTCTTGGGGGCCAATGCATAAATCTCCTGGTGGTAGGAAAATCCAACATTCCACATGTGAAAAGTATGGAAAGAATAATAATAGAAATTGTCTCAATGGGGTATGAAATGTTTCAAGTGTAGAAATAAGGGACATAAATCAAATTTATGTAAAAGTGAGATGAAGAATTCTAATAATGTGATCGAATAAATAAATTTCATGATCAATCCTCTTCATCTTCTCTAATTTTCCAACTATAAGTAATGTGGAAACTATTAAAAGAAATGCTCTAATCCAAGGGTTGTAAAAAATAATAAACAACAACAACCCCCAATTCAATGAGAGAAACCGAAGGAATGTATTATGTCTTATACTGATAAGGATCATGAAAATTATATTGTAATAGGTATTATATTTATCCATTAATTGAAATAAAAAATTCTATTTGATTCTAGATCTACAAACCCTTTCATCTCCTGAATGTTTAGTATAGTTTTTCAAACACCACAAGCTAACATGGAGGTTTGGTTAGCAATGAAAATTTCTAATAGAGATATTATTTCATTTCATGTATATAATTCTTCTCCTATTGAAATCTATGAGATGAATCTCCCTAAGGAACCTATCATTATCACTTTACTGGAATTCGATTCTGTACTGGGAATACACTTGTTGTATCTATATAGATCCTATGAAATATATATGGAGAATGAAATCAAATTTTGTATCTTGAAATCACATTATTCAATTATTTGACATATGAGAAGTCATATCTAGCTCAAATAATTGAATAAAATAAGAGGAATGCCCTTAAAGAATTTACCATTTTAAGTGACTATACTGTTGTATTCCAGAGTAATTGTTTGATATTAATCATGGCTAAAAGTATGAGTTCTCAATTTTACTTATACAATGATCTATGATGATATACAAGACACTATAAAAAATCTCCCCCATTAAACTGGATAAATTGAATATTAAATTACAAGAACATATGAACCTAGGTTTCAAACATATGAGTGTTTCACTATGGGCTTCATATTCCCTCTTTATCATATATATGTATGGATATATATGTATTTATATTTATTATAATGAAATCAAAAGATCAATATAAAGAAAAATTATTCCCTATAATGAACTAAGTATTTTTTTAATTAGTTATAGACAAAATTAGGGCATATCCCTTCTTATTAAAAAAGGAATAAAAAAGACAACATGAAAGATGACGGGGTCATACAAGCACACAGTCTCTCATACCTAAGTAGAAGCATAAAGAAAAATACAAAAGTCAATGTCACATTGATATGATGTGTCATAGTAACCATCCCAGTTATACTCAAAGTCAAGAGGTCCATGAGACTTGGTAACCCTGGTTGGCTGTAGATATGAGTAATCCCTCCCCGGTGTCGCTTTCCTAGAAGCAATAGGTTGAGATCCTTCAACATCCACCACAACATTTTTTCCTTTGTACAAAATCTGACTGTATGTTGGTTTTTTTGGAGAATCATCCTCAAATTCATCACATCTTCCCTTTATGTCATGCGAGTCCTTAATTTAATAATTTCCATGCGAGTCCATGAAATCAGCTCACCATGCTTCGCCAGAATAGGGTCCATTATCTTCTCCTCCTTTCCCACAATCACTTCTGGCATCATGTCACCTTCACCCACAGTAGTAAACTCCTCTGTTTGATGCTTTCGATCAGCATCCTTATCCACCTGAGGCTCAAGGGAAGAATTTTGGGGAGCATTATCCACTGCTCGTGATGCGTTGGCCTGCATTGAATGTTTCTTCACCTTCTTCCTACAAGAAGTCTCATGATGTCCTCTTAATGAGAAAAAGTCGCAAGAAATATTTTTAAAACACCTGTCTTTAGCATGTCCAATAAATTAACAGTCATGAAAAAAATAATGAAATCCCTCATACTCCACCATGAGAGAGATATCATCATCCAAAGAAGATAAGAGGATATTATGAATAAGCCAAGTACTTAAATCAACTTCCACCAGAACTCTAGCATAGTGACAAAATTATGCAGCCTCGGTGGTCCGGTCCATTTTAATTGGAATGCCAACAATAGAGGAAATGTCAAACAGAATTTTAGGATGCCATAAGATCCAGTGAAGACAAACAACTTTGATCCAGACCTGAACACTGGTGTTTTTAATAGTGAAAGGATTGAAACGGAAATCCCATTCTTGAAAACAAACCATACCAGGTTTTAGAGAAATTGAACCACACCCCCAAGATCTCTGCTTAATACTGTCTGATGGAAAAATAATATGAAAAAAATCCACGTCCCATAGGTATGCATCACCAATCAGAGAACCCCCATATAGAGATGAGTTTCCGAACCAAATCATCAATTTTCCATGTTTTACCTCCACTAGAAAAAACAATTCTGGCTATAATTGAATGCTCACAGAGCATAAATCTATCAAATAAGGGGTTAAGTTGTTAACTCATGAAGAATGATAAAGTGATGGTCAATTCCTTGATATAGTTGTAGGTGCGTGATCAAAAGTATCTAATTCATGATCAATATTTGTTTGTATTAATCTTTTCATTGAAGAAATTTAGGAATTATCTCTATGGAGATATGTTTGATATATATATATATATATTGAATATATAAACATAAAATTTATATTCAAACAATAGAAACATAATATGTAACAACAATTATGGTTATATATAAACAAGAAATATGGCATCTCAATTCACTACCATCTAAAGAAGGAAGACAAAGTGTTTGATTTTCTATGTAATTAATGTGCTACAAACTTTTCTATGGTGAGGATTGATAAGGATTCAACACAATTTTACATTTATATGAATGGAATTTAAGTTGTGAAAAAACAATTAACGTAATACAGCCATTCTCAAATGATTTAACAACTATTAATACTATATAAAATTAAAACGGTCAAAGGGAATATTGGGGTACACAGATGAACAGGATGCGGTTAGGAAGAAAAAATTCCCTAAGTTAAAAATTCATTTTTATGGAGTTATGAGATTTTGGAAATGAATATTGTTTCCCTTAAATCTAGAGATAGATAAGGATATATTTAGTGATTCTAAGAGCTCAATATTTTCTATTCACCCATGAAGCATGAATATGTATAAAAGTCTCTATGAACAATATTGGTGGGATGATATGAACAAGAAGACTACAAAATATACAAAATGGTTTTTATTTCATTAGAAAGTGAAGGAAAAAGTGATAAAATCTAAAGGTATGACGTAAGGATTTTTCAGAGCTACATGGAAATGATAGAACATCGATATGGATTTTTCCATGGGTCTTCCAATGATATATGAAGGGAATAATGTTATACCGGTTTCGGTGGACCATCGTATAATCGATTCTCAATTCATTATCATTTTAGAAAACATTACGCTCTATAAAAATTCTAGGATATATATTATAGAAGTAGTAGGGATGTATGGAACACCACTACTGATTTTCTTATATTGAGAAATATGGTTCACCTCCCAGTTTAACAAGATCCTTAAGTATTCCCTAAAAATGTAGTTGATATTTTGTAAGTATTGTCTCCCATAGGCTAGTGGTAAATATTAATATACTATCAAGATAAATAAGGATATGTATAGTTCTTTATCTATTGATTTTATGGGTAGTTTGGAGAAAAAATTTTCCTATGGTTTATCTCTATTACAACAACACCAACAAATTAATCATTCAAATGGACCTATAGGATGGATTCTAATGGATGATATGAATAACACATTTTTAAGGGGATAAGGTTAATGAACGATGGTTTCATGGACCTAATATAGTCTTTGAAATGGTAGAAAATGAAATTACCGTTCAACATTACATCAAATCATCATAGAGTTAAAAAATATATTTATGTTGATAACTATTGATAAGACCTCGAGTTTAACGTTTTTTAAAGGGAGTTCCTTTGTATATCTTAATGGGAAAGGTTCATGATATTTCAGAATAAGTGGAATCTATGTATGAGATATATTAGCATCTTTCAGAATATAGATCAGATCGATGCTGTAGAATATTGAATTGTACACCCACTAAACCGGTCCAATGTAAATTACATTTTCTACATAACCCTCTTGATAAATTACATACAAAATCCATTGCATGTTCTAAATTTATACGTGGTGCAATTTGAGAATGTTCCCTTTTATGAGGAGAAATTAGTGAAGACCATGCATTGTAGATTCAACATTCTATGAAATAAAGAAACTCACTTTATCAAAGTAATTTGGAGAAATAATATGTATGAAGTGGAAATTTACGGACATGAAGATTCCATGAAATAAAATCACCCTCATTAATTTTCAATTTATTGGACGAAATCAAATTTCATGGGAGAAATTTATTAAGGGGGGATAATATAATGACCAAAGATAGTAGTGACTATATCCCCATCATAAATATAATTTTGAGTACCATATGTTATATTAAATACCATACTACACCAAAAAAATAAAACCCTAATAAAATTATATTTTTAAAAATGATGTTATAACTATTAAATAGGAGGGGATAAATAGTATTTATTGCACTTAATTTTCCTATATAAAAATTAATTTTTATCACCTAAATAATTTTAATTTTATGGAATGAACATTTTTTTTGACTTTAAAGCATCAAAATTAACTTATGATGAATTCTGAGGTTTTTATTAAAAAATTTACTTCTAGGTGAATAATGAAAATAATGATTTTGTTTATAAATTATAAATATTATAAAATAATAATTAATTAAAATATTAAGAAATAATATTTACATAAGAATATATTTTTTATATTTTATATAAATTAATTCAATATTATATTTTGAATTTAGAAAACACATGTTTAACATTTTTTGAATCTCAAGTAATATTCCCCACACAAAACTAAATTTATGCGCTAATATGAAAAATTAGAATTTATCAATTTTTGAAATTAAATATAAGTAATTTATTATGTATTTGACATCATAATGTTAATATTATTTAACAATTAATATTTTTTTTCATAAATATAATGTTAGTAAGATTAATATTTATTATCATGATAATTTTCAAACTTTTCTTAAAATAATTTAAATTATTATTGTTTAATTTTTATCAAATAAATTAAACAAAACTAATTTAAAAGATTTATATAATGAGAGTTTTTAACCAATATAATTATATTAAAACTCATTGGATTTTTTCTTAATATATAATATTATTAAAAATAAGTAATGGTTAAAAATAACTTTTCTATACGAACTATTTTTTATATATTATATACTTTAATTTAAAAGATTATATTATCATATTTATAAATTAAATTAGTCTAAATAGATATTATATTTAGGTCCAAATATCCAAATTTTTTCATATTATTTACCTTATATTTAAAAATTATATTTAATCTACTTAAATACAAATTAGTTATTAAGGTAAAAAATCAAAATAATAAATTGTAAAAACCCATGATAAACAAATTTGTACATGTTTAAAACATGTGTGTAAATAATTTTTTGGTATTTAAAGAGCCAATACTTCCCCAAACTATTTAATTATTTTCAAAAAGATTAAATTTTTATAATTTTTAGAAATTCATTTTAAAAAATGTACCAAAAATGAAAAAAAAATATTGTTTTAATAATAAAAAAAACTTGATGAATTAATCTAAATCTATTATTATTTTGTATAAGTAAACCAAATTAGATAAATGATAAAACATTATGTTAAATATAATATCACCATACATATTTTAAATAAGTTATTAATATAAATTGATTTTATTTATTAATAGATAAACACATTACGCAGATATAAATATTTTTTTAGAAAATCATTTCTTTTTTAAATGTCTAAGCTATTGCTTTCATATATAACCAATTGATAACCAATGATCTAATATTATATATTTTTTAAAAATAATCTTTCATAATTCAGTTATAATTTTTCATACCCACTAACCCAATTACTATTACTTTGCTATCACATTGAATAAAAACATTTTAATAGTGTATCATGGCTTATTTAAACATAAAATTGTGGTTAAAGTAACCCATCAAAAACATCATATTTATTTATCAAGAAATATATAATAGAATACAAGGGTGATTTATTATACCCCTATTATATAAATTTTACTCTTTAAATTCAATAACTCCGATAAAAACAACTAGGTATACATTTGCCTCATCAAATCCTTGGGATCCCACATTTCTGCTTTAAATTTGTAGTTTCACTGTTGAACATTAACTATGTCAGTTATCTTTTTTGACAAAACATTCAATAATTAGGGTAAAATTTTTAATGGTTATTCTTCATGGAATAGATTATAATCCAATAGTATGACATCTATGTTTATTACATGTGAAGGATAAAGTATGTACTTCCTCAGGAGAGATATATAGAATATATAATGATGTTGATAGTGGTTTTGTTAAAGTTACCATGAATTTGAAACTGTACTGATGTGATGAATAATTTTGGAGGGATTGATATATTAAGGGCTCACCATTCCCTTCTTCCCCAATCTTATAAAATTATTTGTAATGATCCTAATACTAGTAATTAGGATCCAGTGTCATACTTTATTACATTGTAATAAGACAAAGGGAATCAAATCCCAAAGAACCGAATAGTTTACTAGTCTTGGTAAACTAGATACATACATGATTCCCATTTTACATTTGAAAACCAAAACAACAATGTTATTATTTATCAATAATGACATTATTCATCTAGAATATCCATATATTTCTACCATAGTACACCTCATAGATTCCTTGGAAAAGAAAAAAAATAAGTGTGGGATGAAATTATCAGTAGGAGTTATATATAGAAGAATCTATCATAAATCAATAAGAATAATTAACATGGAATAGAAAATAACTGAGAAAATATGGAATTTAAATAAAAATTGTATCTTGATTATATTATTAATAAACTATTTATCATGTTAAATAATTTAAATCAAATTCCATTTAATCAATAATTAAGAATGAAATCCATCTAAAGTTAATATCATAGAGATAATATCATGGATAATAATAATAATTGTATCTTAAATTAAGGAAATTCATATTTATTATATGTCAACACCTCAAAAATCATGATATATATCCCATCAAGATATTTCAATTTTTTTTTTAAAAATAATGGTAGAAACAAGTTTAATTTGGGCAACTTGTGATTATATCATTATAAATTTAAAAACGCAATATAATGTGAGATTCTACCATAACTTTTTATGCTTGGTAATTTTATAGTCCAATCACCTTAGATGAAATAATTTGAATTTAAACATAAAATATAGTGAATAGTTATTTATTAATGATGTTACGTGTAAAATGGTAAATATATATGTCATATAAACTGGATTAGGTTTAAAACATTGCATTATGCCTTAATGAAGGGATATTTCACCAAAGATCCTTACCTTAGGCTTCATTTTGATTGAACAAAATTTAACCTCTTTTATAGTGGTTCTAGAAAATTTATTAACTTATAATAGAATCATATTAATATTTATAATATCATATGTAATCCCATTATAAAATCTAACCACGTTTTCATTAATAATCATTCACTATTTTCATTGTTTCGGGTGTTAACTAACTTGTTTTCTAATTCATAGTTTTTCCTTCAATGTTTTTTTTCAATATTATATATTTTAATAATATCCACAATAATTATAGTGGAAAAATTATAAAATTTATACAAAAATTATAACGTTATTACCATTCATGAAAAAATTTGTACAATACAATATTAGAGATGGTAGGTCGGGCCAATGCATTAGTTTCATTTCCATTTTTCAACTATCATTATGGAAAGAAGGTAAGTAATGATTTATCATTAATGAATTATAATAATATAATAACTAATATATTATTTCCTTAAATTTAATTATATTAATCATCCATGTGTATTGGTGTTCAAAATAGAGTCGCATCACATCATGAAGGCGATAACCCACACATACCCGAACAATGTTATCATCTTTAAGTGAGTGAAAGTATAACATATAAAATGATATATTATATTTTTAGAATTAAACATATGTCATTAATATCATAATTATATTATTTATATCACCTAAAATAATTAAATTTATCTTTTTCACCTTCCATGTAAAGAGTTAGTGAAAGACGAATCACATCGTTTCATGAGGCAATAGTAAGTTTCCCACACGAGCGACGTTATCGTATCCCATTCGGGATATAAATTAAAAAATTTATATATTCTATAATGACTCCAAAGGTATAATAATGTTATAAATAACATATATATATATATTTTATATAAATCATAATTATCAACCTCAATAGGTGGTAATGGAAAAACGAATCCCATCAATTCTTCTGGTAGTAGTCTGTCGTACACATGAATGATGATTTTTAACCTATATCACGGAAGTGGGTATGGTTGTATGATTGGAACATAACATAAAGAATATAAATATATACAATAAAATAGGTTATTATATAATCATGTTTTAATAGTTATTGTGGGGGTGGAGGAAGAAAAAATATAAAAATACTCATTGAAGAATGTTACATCTTTTACGGGTAACCTCCTTAGTTTTGATCCAAAAACCTTACCAGGTTGGATTAAGGCCAAAAATAATGAACCTAGGATTAGGTTATGGGATTTGGTAAGTTAATTTATCAGGTATTGTCCAAAAAAAAGTGTTTCACATTGTAAAATTTATAAGAGAGTGGGTGGCCTTTTATAAGTGTGGTGAGCGGTACGTGTTACATTTTTTAAAAGAAAAATTTATAATCAAGTTGTTCAAAACAAAATGGATAAAAAATAGAGTATTCATGATACATAGAAATTAAAAGGAATAAATATGTAATTAAAATAGATATTCAAAAAATGGTACATTTTTTACCTTATCTTCTTAGTTTAGCCCTTAGTAAATTCATTTCTACCTTATGAGTGGTAGTTATTTCGTTCAATTCCATCTCTTCATTATGGTAAAAAGTTAATTAAAAATTTCTAGATAATTTATTTTCTTATGATTAAAAATATTTATTTTATTTTAATACATTACATTTATAGAATGAGAATAATTTTATTTAAAATTAATCTGAGATACATGTTTAGAAATAAATTTTTTTAATGTTCAAAAGTTTACAAAGTTTTATATCAAAAATCAATATGAAAATGATTAATGTTTTCAAAATTGGAGTAATATAAATAATTGAAGTAATTTTTTGTTAAAACCAATTTCAAATATAATTTTAAATTACAAATAATTTAATAAAAAAAATTCAATTAAGATTCAGTATTATTCATTGTTAATCAAAAAAATGAAATAATTTAAAAACATCCAAAAACTTCACAATAAGATAATTTGGATATTATGATTTAAAAATGACGTTCATTTTATAAAATAAATCTATAAGTGGAATAAAATAATTTTATATTATTATCAAAAAGATATACAAACACCTGTTTTAGAAAATATTTTACTTTTCAGAAAACAATTATTTTGTCATTTAAATGAATCTTATTATATTTATGATAAATAACCAAAATTTTCATAATTTAGTGAGTAATTTTTAATCCCACCTATTAAATGGTTGGGTTAAAATATTATACTATATTATGGTTCATTTTTAATTAGATTTAAGTGTTCTTTATTCTATCAAAGAGATTAAATTTAAAGGAATATATTTCAACGGTTGTTTAAGATCAGTGTTTCACGTCACATAAAATTCCAAAAATAGTGTTATTATTTTTACATATCTTGGTATTTTAGTATCCCCACATTAAATAAATTTCATCCTCACAATGTAAAATTTCTCTCCATAATCTTGGTTTTTTATTTTGAAATATCATTATTGAAAACCCCATATCTTAAAAGACTTAATAAAACATCATCTTTATAAGAGATAAACACAATTAAAAACGTTATATGGAATAATCACATCACTAGGTTTCCAAGAAGGATATAATTGGTGGGGAATGAAAAAATAAACATGTAAGATAATACTAATTCCCATGGTATAATATATAGTGATATAGATTATTAATCACAAGAAATTGGTTGGATATAGAGATGGGTAACAATCACAAAACTCTATATATTTGATGATTTAAAATACCATCTAATTCATTAGATATAAAGGTAATAGGATACCATTTTTGTTTCAATGAACCTATCTTAAATTTAAATAATTAAATTACTATCAATTAATATTATGAAATACAATTATTTGTTGGGTTTCTATTTCATAGGTAAAATTTATTCTTCATGTTTTGATTCAATCAGTTTCCAATTCATCACTACTCAAATAAATTTAAATCCAAAAAAAGATTTCTTTTAATTAATTGAGAACAAAAATTAACTTCCAATTCATCCTAATATCCATAATATAATAATAAGTTAATCCTTTTACCATTGGTTATCATTATAACAAAAATTTTAGTAAATATTATGTAATATGTATAAATCTTGATATGGTGAAGTAAAATTTTAATCTCTAAAAACTCATTAAAGTTAAACTAGAACCATTTAATAAATAGTAAACCTTATGAACCTTTCAAAATATTAATATCCAAAACATTATAAATAACAACAATAAATTTTTATAATTAACTTATCATTAATCCAATAATCAATATGATGTATCACATAACCGGCACATACCAAACTTGTGAAGAGAGTCATCATGTGTTATCTTGAAACTAGGTAAAAATCATAATTTCCATAAAAATTTTATTTAAGGCATGAAAAAATTATAAGATATAATCATTTAATCCAAAAATGAATTAAACTCCACAAATTATCTCATAAACCACTTTGTCAATAAATCATTAATCAATTCCAAGGTAGTAAATGCTATCTAATTTATTTTATCCATATCAATCATCTCTTTCACCCAAAATAATTATCTAAATATCATGAACACATTATTTGATATATTTCCCTCAATGATGTGTTTTTCAAGAATTTAATTTTCCACAGAATCATTTTTCTTGGTTATCCTTATCGTTCAGCATAATCTTTCATAGCCTTAATGAAAAATCATCACATCACAATCCATATACATTTTATATTTATTATAACCAGTATTTCATTGTTAAAATTCACAAATGCGATAATCCTAAGATCCAAACATAAGAACACTAATCCTTATAATTTTTCTATAGTAATAGAATAAGATTGAAAATGATGAATTAACTTATTTTGAGGTATATTACTTTGATTCATGGGGAATTCATTTGTATATTTCCTTATCTTCTTATAGTTGAAGCATTTTCCATTTAAACACATTTTATTTTCTATGAAATCATGATCATGGTGTCCTTTCTCTCCAAAATAGTAAAAATATTATATTCCATTTAATAAAGAACAAGGTATTTTATTTACATAATTATCAAATGTCGGATTATCCTTATTTTCATTCTCCCACTTATCCTACTTTTTCTTTTTCATCCTCTAATTATATTTCTTCCCTTTAAAGACATAATACATTCATACCTCTTAATTTGTATTTTTAGGACATGATACTATTTCTTCATATGATAAGAATTATTGGAGACTAGTTACCTTTAGATTATTGTCATAATACCTCCAAATAAATTATCATTCTTATTCTATGGAATGCATGAATTGATGTGGTTCTTGTTACTTCAGTTAGGATTTATTTCTAAATGATGTAATACACTAAAAACGTAATTTATAATACATGAACAAGTGATATAATTATCAAAAAATTTAAAAAAAATATGTATAGGAAATATCATAATTGTAGAAATGATTTTTTTGGGAATATCTTTATTTTCAAATCAAACATAATTTTTTATAATGAAAATATGAATTATCAAAAGAACATCCCCCGAGAGTGTCAAAATATGTGTTTTTAGGCATGTTTTCAAGAATATGTGAAAATCAAATCAAATGCAATATTCCACATTTATATTTGTTGACCATATGTACCGTTATTATAAAACCATGTCCATTTATAGTTTCTATAAAGGGATGTATTGGTAGTAAAAACTACATAATCTATTTTTTATCAAAACATGAGAATCTTCTACTATACTTATCCTGTAAGAATATCATATGGTTATATTCCCTAATCTATGTTCTCCTAAATATATCTCTGAGGGACACTACTAAACATTCTTTAAATACAACTATAATGAACCTAACCTAGTATACCCAGAACCAGTGTCTAATTTTATTACATGGGCATTAGATATAAGGAATCACAAACTTAAGGCCCAAATAGTTTAGTAGTCTTGGTAAACTAGATACCAAAATGATACCTATATTATATTTGAAAGAACAAATTTCAACATTTTTGTTTTTTAAAATAGTGTTATTTCCTCTTGAATAAGATCATATGTCAATGATAGTACACTTCATGGATTCCTGTGAAAGGAAACAAAATACGGTTGGGCTGAAATACACAGTAAGGGTTATGTATTTTAGACTCTATCATGAATGAATAATAACAGTCAGCATGGTAAGGTTTATATATAAACACACAATCAATTTTAATAAATTTATTATAATGGTAAGATAAGGAATAATCATTATGGGATGGTAAATAATTTAAAACATATTTCATATTTATTCAATAAATTTAGAATAAAATTCTACACAAGATAATTTCATAGAGAAAATATCACGGATAATAAAAATAATTGTATACTAAATTAAGTATATGATTAATCATTGGATGTGATGATATATAAAATCATAACCCCTATAACATAAGTTCATTCATCAAAATAATTTAAAATTTCATGTAAAATCATGCTAATCAAAATTCCAAATGGTACACACCACCAACACATGTCAAACCATTTTCAAAGAACCAAGCATGAACCACATTCAAGTACAAATCATATATAAATCCATTTCATAAATCCAATCCACTATTTTATATTCATCAATTATTTTTATAAATAAATCCCATGATTTTAAAACCAAAAATCACATACAAAATCGAACTAAGAATTTTATCAAACACACGGTGTTCATCTCTTAATGAATATATACCATATACATGAAAGAAATCAATAATTCTACATCATTTCATTTCAAAAATTATTTAAAAGGTAACACATCTATATTTAACACATATGTAATGTGTGCAAATAAAGAAAATATCAATTCATACATTTAATGGGAATGTGGAAGGGGAAATGTACATAAAACTCATGGTTCGTTAACAACACCCACCCGAAACAACCTCATAATGTTTTTAAGAATAAATAACAACCACAATGAAGCTTAATCACATAAAACCACAAAATTAAGTACAACATAACATTAACCCTATATACAATTGAAAAAGGTATAAGAGAAACTCAATAGAAAATGGAAGGAAAAGGAATATCGAGAGAGAAGATGATAATACCTTGAAAATCACCCCAAAACTAGAAGAAATCCCTTTGATCTACAATTATAAGGGAGGTGGATTCTTGGAGAGGAATGTAGGAGAACCCTTTGGCTCACACAAACTAGGGGAGGGGAGAAGTGGGTGTGTTGTAGTTAAAATTTGAAGAGTGTAGAAGAGAAAAATCATATTTTTAATGACCTGGATATGTCATGTTGTTTTCTTGAATTATTTTACAAACCATTAAGAAACTATGCATCCATCACTACCAAATAAGAACAAGACACATGTTCATACCACACGATCTATCAAACCATGTGACAACTCTTCATTCTCCACTATCCAAAAATGAAATTGGTCGCATAGTTTCCAGGTCAGTGGTGAATTGTTTTCCCTAATTGTTATCCAACCATGTTACACCTACCTCCATACCCAAAATCATTATTTTACACCAAAAACTCACAGGAAAACTAATTAATAATAATTAGATCCAAGAAATTAACAATGTAACACTCAGAACATGAGTGAAAAACCAACAATCAAAAGATATGTTGGAATAGAGGATGAACATAAAAAATCTAGGTGTGACAATTCACCCCAAAATTAGTCATTCCTCTACCAAAAATCCATAACATCTCTAGTTCATAGATTCAAAATACAAGTTTTACATGCTCAAACAATTAAAAATTGTAGATCTAAGAACGTCTGAACAACTGAAAAATAGAACTCAACCCTAACATCCAAAACCTTCCAATTATCTTAAACCACTTCCTAAAAAACAACGTAGAACATGAGTTACAACTCAAACAAATTTTCCTCAAACAGGACTATTGGTAATACTCCCCAGAACCCTATGTTAAACTAAAAGTAAAGAATAAAAGCTAAATACCCCAAATATAACTACCCATTGGGAATAAACACTTGATAGTAATCTGGATTTCTATCAAAGGAGGCTGAAATGGGCTCCCCATCATTGGAAACCAATTAGATCGAACAAACACGAAAATCCCAATAGGGGCCGACCTAAGAAATTCCCGAACATACAAACCCTACACAATAAGGGGGCCCCCAAAAACCCAAACCAAGTGGAAAACTATTCATGATTCATCATATAGAAAATACGCAACCATATCCAAATGATGACAAAATAGAACCAAAATCAACTCACAATGGTGAACCACATAAGGAAAACTAATCCAAGATTTGCATTTGAAAAGGCACAAATAATGGAATTGTGTGAGGATAATACCACCAAGATTTTTTTCAACAAGGGTAAATTTAAAATTATATGGAAAAATTCAACAAGAAAATTCAAAATACCTAAAACCCAATGGTGGAGACAATATCTAATCCAAGGATACACACACCCCTGGATATTTTTGACTACATGCAAGCTTCACTCCATGGATTTTGGCTGGAGAACTAATGTCTTGAATCATTAACTTCCTTGTAGTCAAATATGATTAACCCAAATCTGACCTCCTTATTATTGTGTCATTAGTAGCCACACAAAATCCTAGGTAGTACTAAAAGAACATGACGCCCCATGAGACACTCTTTTATCTAACAAGGAACTTTCACAAGATGAGGATTTACAAGATGCACATACCTCATCCCCTTGCACCCAAAACAAGAGGTATAAAAAACAATACACACAATATAATGATACTCTAATCGAGTTGGAAAATTTTCAGAATTCATAAAAGATACCCATTCATTAAAAAATAAGTTCATGAATGATAACCAACATCCGTTTTTTCTATAACGAATTAAAAAACCACTAAACACCACCACCATTATGGAAGGACCACCAAACAGAAATGGGTATTCAAAATGAACCTGAACTGATACCTTACACTGGTATATGAGATGGGTTTTTTTAATGTATGGATCTACCTAAAAATTTATTCCTAATAAAACACTAATAGAACTGTTTCAAGTGACCTAGACTTCAACCGACATGACAGGTCTTCAAAGAACTAGGACAAGAATACTTCTCATGATCTGGCTCACCACACTGATGACACACCCTAATCCTATGATTATAAAATGATAATAACTGATATAGAGGCTTTTAAATTTCATAACTAGAACCAACAACTTCATGAATATTTCACATCTTTTTTCTAGAATTCCCTTCACCACATCCAAAAACTAGGGGAATGTTTTCCACCTCATGAACTCCCACTAGCACAGGATCAACAAAAATAGATTGCCTTGTCATATAGGAAAAGGTTGTGAGACCGAAATGTCACACATTTTACTGAATATCATGATTAATACCACTCTCAAAATATAGAGACTGCATGGAATCATCCATAACCTAATCTGAAATAAAAGGATCTAGATCTACAAAATGACAAAATAACTCCAACACTAATCAATCACTTTGTTATAGACAACACATATTCATCCCCTACTTCACTTTCATTGTATTAGATAAATGTTGTTGTATGAATGAAGACATGATGAACTCTCAAGTAAGATCTTCCTAAGGCATGGTTTGACAGACCAACTTCCTTCACTTCTAGGTCATAACTTCAAGCATAAAGGTAGCGAACTTCACCTTGAGAGACTCAGGAAACTCATGGAAACCAAATATTCATTCAAATTTTCAAATCAACTCTTCAACTTCTAGAGTATCCATTGGACCATAACAGATATGAGGGTTTATCTTTAGAAACTCAAAAGGAATCTTGTGGTTTATTCAAATTGTGGGTCTGGAAATAGTTAACCACCTATAGCCTCCCCTCAAACATCCATCGAAACTTTCATGGTGGCATACAATAAAAAAAAAATATGACCAATGACTAAATAAAAACTAACTAATCATTAGGAATGAAAATTATAACACCACATAAAAAATAATACCAAATCACATGAAAATGCATAAAAACCCACTGTCAATCAGAACATAACAATTTTACTCTTGAAATTACTTTTGAATAAAATACATGGTGCGTTTAAAACTCACCAATTGGACTCCATGGTTCCTCACACAAGCACATTCTTGTTCCACACCTGTTACTCAACAAATAATCCCAATATAGACACTCATCTTCCCACATCATCATCCTTTCACTTCAACACACATATCCATGAATGTGATCCGACATGGGAATACCAAAGGTCTAAAAAATATTCTTGTTTTTCAAATAAATGTTCAACCAAATTTTCATATTCTCAATACACTTCACATTTATAATTTCATAAATATTTTCAAAATATCAATAACCATATAAATATAAACAATTTCCAAACTCCACACACCAATTCATTTTATCTATCTCAAATAAAAATAACATGGATTCCATCAAAAAATCCAATTCATCACATTAAAAACTTATTTAGTAGCATAAGAAAATTCATTACATCTAAAATAATTTTATTGAAAACTCATTTATTATAACTTAAAACAAATTTATAAACCCCACTTCAAATAAAACATCCACTTCCAAAAAATTTTTTAAATAAACCCAAGGTATTGATTATAGAAACTCAATATCTTGGAATCCATCCCAATTTTACTCAAATATCATTTAATTAAGAAAAATATTTCTTAGGATTTTTTAAAAGAAAATTGAAAACTCATTTTACATCTACCCAAAAAATACCATTAACTATTTAAATCCACATTTTCAAAATTCAAAAATAAGAGGTTTCAAAAAAATCATAATCAAGAAAGACCCAAAACAACTCACAAAGGGAAACTAGAATCAATGGCTGACTTGGACATATGGATAGAGATGATATGTCAATATATCCACCATCATGGGGATTATTTAAAACCATGACCCTCACTACATATGGATTTCTAGGCCCTAAAATCTCATCAAGAACACTGGCCTAACTCCCATTTTGTATCCCAAACATCAAACAAAGAATTAAAACTAGGTAATCCAAATAAAACCAATCATCCGAGGGTAAAAAAATGTTCTTCATTGAATGTATTGGCCAGAAACTCCCTCATACAAACACCCCTTGTTCCAAAAATCCTACTCCATCTACCTTGACATCCAAAATAACAAAGGGTGCTCTGAAATCTATACCCTTTAAAGAACCAACCTCATATGATACCATTTTTTCACAAACCAACATGGGTCGACCCTAAACAAGTCACCTGATTTAACTTGAAACAAGGGCCAACAAAATTTCATGATCCTCCCATGGTAGAATCTAGTGTAATGGAATCAATAAAAAAGAAATGGAAAATATTTTACCTAATATAAATAAATAGAATAACGGAAACAAAATGAGAATCCCCATATAAATAAATATACAAGCCAAACCAAATTTTTATATAACCTAAAATACAACCAAATTCAAACATAAAACCAAAACTAAAACTAACATCCACAAATTATTCATGTGACCCCAATGGTCACTCTATGATACAAAAAGTAACCATCACCTATAGCGACTAAAATGAAATTCAATCCTACACTAGAAGCTAAAAACAAGAAAGGACTATTGGGGTTAGTATGAAAACTCAGTATTCATTCCCAAACAAATCTATTCCCTGTGCACTTTCTTTAAAATAAATAAAACATTTGATTTTAGTTTGAAATAAATTATATAAAAGTATGTTTTCAGAACATTTATATAAACCCAAAACATGATATATTTTCCCATTTTCCATTTAAAACAACATTCCTTTCTAAGGAGGGACCATTTTCATTTAAAAATAAAAGTGATGATGTTTTTCTTTAAAATGGGAAAAGGATTCTAAAAAATTTTATCATCGCATTTCATAAACCATTGAAAACCCATAACAACACATTTCAAAAAAGTACACAATGAAATAGTAAAGCAACAATAATCAGATTATAAGGAAAATGGAAAAATAACATGCAAGAGTAGCCAATAAACAAATAATCTCAATCATCCACCATAGAAAACTAAGTGATGAAGGAAAAGTGAGAACCCTACATATTATAGGAATAATCAATCAAATATTATACCCATCGACTCATCAAAAATGATTTCCTCAACTGATGAAATCAATTCTCACCCACATGCTTGATCTCACCCTTCCTGATTTGACTGAGGGGAATTATCCCATAGAAACAAGAAAAACATGTCCACTATTATGGCACACTAGCAAGCACAAAATCCTAATCTTGTGAAGAAACTATTCAATAAAAATCTGCTAGCTATGTCACTTTCCCCTGTCAAGAATAAATTATGGGTAAACCGAAAATTCCAAAAAATATTCCAATCACAATCACATATATCATACACAAGAAAGTCACATAACAAGTCACCAAGGAGCCACCCCAAGGATAATTCTCTTAACATTCAAAAATATTAAAAAAAAGTATCCTATCAATATGGATCTCCCATAACATTCGACATATTAAATACAATATCATTATCCATGTAAATTTTTCCAAGCATTCATTTTAAAAAAAATGATAAACGGGACCTAGAACCCTTCCCATAAACCACCCCTACTCAAAGAACCAAATCCGCCATTCCAAAAATGTGAAAACATATAATTAGAAATTTCACAACCATTTAGAGAATTTCATTTAAAAACTCACATCCCATTTTCAAACCAACTTACTATTCAGTAAAATTTCAAATATCCCACTCAACATCGTCACATGTCAAACCATTTTAAAAGACCAAAAAAACACCACTTTCAAGCCCAAACCATTTAGAAACAAATTTTTGACATAAAAGCCACCATTTTAGATTCCACAATTAAATTTATCAATCTAAAAAATGATTTCAAAAACCCAAAATCATATAAATAATACAACTGGGAATATTATGAAACACTTGGTTTACATCTATTAATGAAATAATTCCTTATTCTTCAAAATGATCAAGTAGACCACCTCATTTCATATCAAAAAATTATTTTAAATATCAAACATCGCTATTTAACAAATAAGGAGGGTGTGGAAAGTCAGAAACCAAGTATTATTAAATATAAAGGGAATGTGAAAAGGTAATCCAACCACAAACTCATGGTGCTTCAACAGTTCCAACCCAAAACAACCTTGCACAGGTATGAAGAAGATATAGCAACCAAATGGATCCTAAAACACCGAAAA
Source organism: Viscum album (assembly GCA_963277665.1). Classification (NCBI taxonomy): domain Eukaryota; kingdom Viridiplantae; phylum Streptophyta; class Magnoliopsida; order Santalales; family Viscaceae; genus Viscum; species Viscum album. Next base: position 742,665,648 of record OY728137.1, read on the forward strand.
CCCCTAAATTATATACAATAAAAAAATAACTCTAGATTCACATGACTAAGGAAGTAGATAAACTCAAGAGAAAATTGAAGGACATGGAAGAGGGAGAAGAAAATATTACAATACCTTTATGATTCACACAAAAACTTATTGAAATCTCTTATATCTACACTTAGGATGGAGGAATATGGTTAGAGAAGAAGGAATGGGATCCTTTTAGGTGTCACAAACCAAAAAACAAAACAAAATTGGAGCATTGTCGTTAAAATATAAAAAGAGAATAAGAGAAAAATAAAATTTTTAGTGACTTCTTTTAGTCACATAGTCTTCTAAACCATGCAACAACCATGAATTCACCACATTTCAAAAATTAAATTGAATTAACTATTTACTAGAGAAGGGCACACTATTATCACTAAATGTGTTCCGACCATGTTCCACCTACTTTAAATCCAAAAATCTCAATTTTTCACAAAAAATCATTAGAAAACTAAATTATAAACCTATGACCATAAAAATAAATAAAGGAAAACCTCAAAATTAAGGGAAAACCCAAGAACAAACAGATAAGACATGACAATGTACAAAATAAAAATCCAGGCCTGACACTAATATGTAAAGATATTGACTAAATATAAAATTATTATCATTAATATAAAATATTAATTGTCAAATTAAACAAACATATGATTATGAAAATATTTCTTATGATAATAAACATAATGGAACTTTCATTCAACCCTTGACACATTCTATTTATCTCAAATCATGAAATATTATCGTTGGTTTTTATAGGTTCTATACTATCATTAATCATAATGGTTTATAATGTGTAATTAAATTGTCAAACAAAATCATATAAGATTTTATATCAAAGATTAAATTCCCAGTCCAACTTATCATGAATTACGTAACTATTGAGTTAATACACAATTGGAATTTTTCATGGTGTTTTACTGAAGCTAGATATGTGTCATGACCAGATATATCATTTAAAATTGTTATTGGATTATATGTTCCATAAACTATCTGATCTATACTTTTAAAAATATTAGGATATTATCTTATATCATATTTATCCCTTGGGTTTTAATAGATGTTATCTAATCCTAATCTCTAAAAATGAATAAACCCTAATCGAATAAGAACTCAAGAGACCCAGTAATTTCACATAAAAATATTACATCATTTTAGATTATTATTTAATATATCTCATCATAATTCATTCCCTATAATTATAAAGGGCTACTCTATTTGGAAAATTAAGGACATGGTCATCTTATTTCATTAAATATATTCTACATTTCACACAATTATCTTCTCATATAATATTATTCATAGACATGCACTACTAAATTTTTTTATTAATAACCTTTAGAATTGAAAACATAAAAAAGGGTGAGATTAGATTCCTTGTAAGGGAAAACATATGATATATAAATTAATGATCGTAATTTAGGATAAGAATAATGGCATGAGAACTTGATTATATCATAAAAAATAATTCTTAATCAAGAAAATTACATTAATAATGAATCATGGAATAAGGTTTTATACTAAAAAAATATATAATTCATTAGAATCAAGAATAATCAATAATCAATCAAGATTCATTAGAATATATCATAAGCATACGACATAAGTTTTTAGAATATAAATAATCATAGAAAAGGTGTTTTTTTGCCAAGGGTCACTACTCATACAATCGTAGTGGTTTGGGTTCACACATCGTTCCATAATTTCCTTAGTCAATGTTAAATACCAAGACCATAAATTTGGGTAGATTCATTTATTGAAATCGGTTTAACCCTTATTCAGGTCCATATAATCTCAGAATAAATCAATTTTATCTAATTTATTGGGTCCACTCATCAATTAAAGATCTCATACTTATATGTTCCACATGATCATACATATGTTCATTATTTCATCATAACATAAACCATAGAATTGAAATTGATTTCATATACGTTTAATTATTTCATCATTATATAAATTGTGTAAATGAAGCTGGTTTCATAATAATTTACACAATACTTAAATAAATGAGGGAAGGAATTGAGTTTCCTATAATCATCCTTAAATCGTCGTCATCAGAAGACTTACAGAAAAGAAAAAATGGTTGACTTATAATATCATAAGTTTAGTAAAGTAAAAAATTCTTAAATGATGTTGTCATATATATATATAATACCATTAAATAAAAATTTGAACATTTTCTTCAAATATGGTGAAAATTTAATTTTCTTTTTATATCTTTTAAATCAAGTAATTCCTAAAATATTTAGATTTTTTTTTTTGGAAAAAAAGTGAAAAGTACAAAGAATGATTCAAATAAATTAACATTCATGATAGTAATAAAATCAATTAATTCAAAAAATATTAACATAAAGTTTCTTTCACACTTTTTTTAAGATGTGAGAAGTAAATTAATGGAAAAAATAATATGATTCCTTTTAAAACATAAAAGATAATTCTATTTTTTTTAAAATAAATTGTTATAATAGTTTAATAGAAAAAAATAATATTATTTAAATCATTTTAATGAACATTTACATTGAATAAAAAGTTCACCAATAAAATTAGATATAATGAATGTTGTTTTAAAATATTTTCTCCATCATTTTAAGTAATAAAAATAGGAAAATCATATGATTAGTTGAAAATTGTATGGAAAATATATAAGTGAATAAAATATATGTTTTTAACACATAAAATCTATATAATTGTACTCAAATAAATTTGTCAAATATTGTCCTGATGTGAAATGAGATTGTTACATAAACCATTTCCCCAAGTCATATCTTGTTTTATACACTTTCAAATACACCTGTATAAAAAATATAGAATTATTATGAATAATTAATAGAAAATAAAGTTATTCATATTAATTTATATTATTCCATTATATTTTTCTATTACAATTTTATTCCTAATTCATCAATAAAATCATATTTCAGTTTAAAAATGGAACATTATCCATACAGGTTTTTCATTAACAATTCTGTATCCTTGTACCATGGTAGTGGTTCAGAAATCTATTAAATGTAAATAATTTCACAATAATTATGTTTATTTTTATATACACTTTTATATGCATTCATAAACCATGGTGATGAAAGATCAATTTAATCACTTCGTGGAGATAGAGGTTTGTATATACATACAGATGATATTTTCGCTATTTGGTGGTTAGAATAAAAGAAATAAAAATAGTAATACATAATTATAGAAAAATAATTATATAATTAATATCATATATATCCATTAAATATATTCTCATGACTAACCATTTAAATACTAAATTAAAAATTAGTCACATTGCTTCGTTTAGGCCATAGTCCAGAAAAATGCACGAACGCCATTTTTATTTTCCAACCGATGGTAAAGAGAAATAAAATAGATATAAAATTAACATAAAAACACTCAATATGGTTAATATAAAAATTACATAATTTAAATATGTTTATATGCCCATTTTATGAGCTTTAAGAAGAATGATAGATGAAAATGATTAATAAGAACAAATACCTCTTCTTTAGGTACGCTCCTTCGAAAAGCACCTTTATAATTATTGGATTGGTATTTTTGGAAGTAAAACACCTAAAACTAATGGCTAAGTATTTTGGGATGGTATTTTGGCATATAGTTTTTAATATAAATGTCTCATGAGGTTTGTAAAGGATAAAAGAAGAGGTGCCAAATTATAAGTCAGGTGGGAGGAAAACTTATAAATACTTGAAAAATTGTTATATAATATGTATTTTACTCAAGAAAATGGCTCAAAAATTCAAAAATATTCGAATATAATAATTATAACGTTAAAATAACATCAAAAAAATTAAAACAATGTAATTTGTGATAATTTTAACCATATCTTTTAGATTGAACAGTGTATTAATCCTTTTAACCCTAACCAAGGTAACAGATATTTTCCATGGTAACTATATAATAAGAAAAAAATAATTATTGGACTTTTTAAATTATATTAATTATTATTATTAAAAATATGGAATAAAGCTTCCAAGATTCTGTTTATATAATTAGAATAAATTCACTTTAAAATAAGCGCACAAAATTCAACAAAACAAATTTTAGAATAATTCAATTTAAGAATTAATCAAATTTATTTTTATTACAATCCTAGAAAAACAATTATATGATTGTTAAAATATTTTCCAGGATATATATATTAGAGAATATATTTAATCCAGTCATAAAGTATTTTTAATTTTATTTATTAACAAGATACATTTCATGGATAAATATTTTTTAAAAAATGTATCCTTTTTTAATTTAAAATTATTTTATTTTCAAATATTACTAATTGATAACCAATTATCTCATTTTAAAAATTCATAAATAATACATTTTAATTATTTAGAGGTAAAAGTTTCATAGTAAAAATATGAGTGTAATTTTAATACTTTTATTTAAAATAATATTTATTTTCCTAATAGATTTTTTAACAACCAACAATGAGATTTAAGTGAAATTCAACATACTATAACAAAAATATTATTTTTATAATGGTAAAATAAAAAAAACTCATTAAAATTGAAGAAATAAATATGAATAACCATGTTATGAAATAGGAATAAATATTCTTAAGCAATTAAATATATTTATTTTTTCCAAATAAATAAGTAGAAACTTTTCTCTAAAGTCACTTAATATGTTGAAAACAAATTTTTCAAAAAAAAACCTTCTTTCATTGAAATTATAATTAATTTATTCCAAATATAATAAAAATTATGAAATGGATATGATTTTTTTAATACATTGAAATGTTTTAGACCTGAAAACTCAGTTCGATAGAAGATATGACACACAACACCATGCTAAAATGGCCCACAAAATATATAAAAATAATAACCTTACCATTAAATTGGATAATATTAATATTATTAACTACATTATGATATATATATACCAATTATTATAAATTTATTTATAAAAGGATTGTATATAAACAATTAATCTTAAGTAAAGTAATTGTATTCCTCAAAATTAGTTTTTTAAATGAATTTAATTTATTTTCTTAATAAGATATATTATAATTAACTTTTTTTAATTTTTGAAACTTTATTTGATAAAATTAACATAATTTCGGAGATCAAAATATAAAAATTACCTTGGGGTTACTTTTTTGATTTTTTAGAAAATATTTATTTTTCATCGAATAGTAAAAAGACTAATTTTTGTGGAGTTATCCTCTATTTACAATAAATTAGGTAAATTAAAAGTTACATCATTATTTTAATTTAATTTAATTTAATATTAGTATTATTCAGTTATTCTGAATCCACTTAATTACATTTTATTCATTTTTATATGGGATTTCGGAATAATATTTTTTTGGGTATAAGATGTTGTTTTTCTGAAAACTATTTTAAAGTGTACAATGGATTCAATTTTAATTATTTAATATATTCTCTAATGATAAAAAATTTATGAAATTTATATACATAATATAAAAAAATATTAGTTTTAATTCATATAATCATTGTTACTAGACATAATGTTAATATAGAATAAACTTCTTCTAAAACAAATAATCTTCTTGAAAACCTGCTCTATTAACTCATATGCAGGATTTCTTTTAAATAAAATTTAGAAAATTATTGGAATTGAATTTTTTAAAATGGTTTAAAATTTTGATTCATTATAATTTTTATTTTATAATAAGATAAACTTAGTTTTTAACATTAATGAATACTTAATATATTAAAAATTAATTACAACATTTAAGTTAAAATGCATTTAATGAGGGTTAAAGTAAAAATATAATTATAATAATGACCTAAAAAGTATGAAATATATTTAATGGAGAAAAATTTATAACATCGTCTATAATTCTCTATAATTGTACATTTTGGTTCATTTTTTATATGAAAATGTGGGTACACCTTTTTCTTTTAAAAAATTGCTAGCGTGTCACTCACATCACTTATAAAAGGTCACCCCATATTCTCTCTCATTTACACTATAGAATCCATTTTTCTCAGAACATACCTTTCAAAATTCACTCCCAACCTCCTTGAGAACTTTTGTTTATCATAAATCTATTCTAATAAGGATTTTTATCCTTACCTCAGGAGGTTGTTCGGGGAATCATTATTGTGCTTATGCGAGAATTTTTATTTTATTTATTCTTCCAACTCCATAAAATCATATTAAATTATTATTATATAATAGAACTAGTATAAGCTATAAACATATATGATATTATGTAAATGGAATAAACTAATTTTATCTCCTCTTCCATCAAATGGGATATAAAATCATCAATCATGTGTATGGTAGACTACTATCTCGTAAACGGATGTACATAATTTTCCATCACTTTCTCTCATGGATAATATTATAATTTATTGAATATATATTTGAAATTTGTCAAATTTTTATATAAATGTACTAATGATATCATTTATACATTATTACTTTCCATTCTTTGGGAGATATGATAATGTCACTCGTGTTTATCATGAACTTTTTCTACACAAATCAATGTGATTAGTTTGTCACTAACATTTTACATGGAAGGTAATAAAGATAATTTTAATGAATATATGTGATATTAATGAAATAATTATGATTTTAATTACATATTTATATCAATTAAAATATAATATATGATTTTCTTCTGACACCAAAAAATGATAATGTCATTTATGCATATGGGTTGACTACCACCTCCACGAAGTGATGCAGATCTTTTTCATCAATAAATAACATTGATTATATATATATATATGTTTGAAGAAAAAATATATTATTTATAATATTTTAATCTTTTCTGAAATAATAAATAATAGGTACATTATTTCAAAAATTATCATTGAAAAATGGAAGCGTTACTCATGAATATATATGACCTGCTGTCTCTAAGATCGTAATGTAGTTCATTTTTCACATCCATATTTCATTATTGGTTTCAAAAATTATAATTGAGGTATAAATATGATAATTATTTCAAGATTACTATTCTTTGTGTCTTTATTAATCCCCTCTTTAATCAATAGTGAACATACCTAATTTATTTTTGACACTTAAGATAAATATTTTCAAAAATAATAACAAAAATCGAAATGATAAAAAAATTGTATATCATGGTAAAATATAAAATAAAATGAATAAAAAATATATTTTTTTCTTAATAATGTAATTAATATAAATTTTTTTTTTATATAGATAAATAAAATATGTGATGATTCAGAATAAAATCAAAGGTCTTTCTGTCAATTTACTTTCATTGACACATATTTTGATGTTATACATATATATTCTTTTAAGTACTGTCTATACAACACTAGTTAAATTTTATATCACAAATTTAAATATTATCATATTATTTATGGTCTTTTTAATGTTATTCTTTCTTGGGTCTTATGATTTAATTGTTTCCAAAGTGTTAAGGGACATTTTAAAAAAAATCTATTTTAATGTTTTACATAGAGAAATCAATATCTTTTTCATGCATGAATTTAAAATGATTTTATGATTTTTTTTATATTTAAATAAAATATTTATAAAGGAATTTTTCTTGTCTCTCTTGACATTATTCCAAATAAACTGAGGAATATTTTTATGGTATATAGATGGAAAAGTTTAAAAAAATCAAAAGGAATGTTCTATTTTATCATATATGAAGAAAATCACTTTCCCAACCTCCTTAACCATTATTTTATATTTTGGTATCTCATAAATATTTTATTTTTTCTTCAAATAAAAATCACCCTTCACATTTTCTAGATATTTTGTTACTGAAAATGGGTTGTTGAAATAAAGTGATCTTTTTGTGTTAAAAATGGGTTTTTAAAAGAAAATGGTATTTTTATTTTTGAAATCATTTGGCATAAGCATTATGAAGTGTTTATCAAATTTTTTTATGATAAAAAGGAGTAATCATAAAAAAAATTATTCATGATATGTTACTTGAGTGTTATATAGAAAAAATATGAGCCCAATAAAGTATATATGATTGGATGAGCCCCATAATAGCTCATGGTGTGCTTGATATAGCTTATATGAAGGCATGATCCCTATTATAGGTCATGGGTAAACCCAATAGAAAATATATAAAGGTTTTATCGGCATTATATCTCATAGTTTTCATTGATATAGCTTATATTATCGTTTGATCTTCATTATATATCTTCAATGCATTGGTTAATAATTATGTTTCTATATAATTATATTGTAATTTATATGTATAGTTATTCTAATTAAAAGGGTTTTTGAAAATGGTAATATTAATATGTTACTATATTTTTCCATAGAATTATACTGGAGATGGTGTCTTGTTACCAATACATTGGCATGATTATAAGGAGTTCAATAGTAAAGGACCAGATAGTTTTGTTGTCTTGGTAAACTAGATATATACAAGTGACTTTCATTATAATGGAATACACTAATCACAACATAATTTGTTTCATTCAATGAAAAATTTATTCCATATATGATATGAATACATATCTCTCTTAGTAAACTTCTTGGAGTACTTAGGATGTGAAAAATAAGGGTTAGATCAAATGCTAAGTAAATTCCTGTATAGAGTGTGAAATAATGAATCAAATATAATTATCAATATGGAAACGTAATAACTGAAGACACATTACATGTAATCAATAAACTGTAAAGGAATTGTATAAAAAATATGGAAATGTAAATAAATAATCTAAAATGTCATTTAAATAATTGTATAATGAAAAATCATTAAGGAAAGGTAGTAAACTAAAAACTCATTCCATTTAATCAATAAACTAAAAATGAAATGCATAAATACAATAATTCATAGTGAAAATCTCAAGGATAAAAAAGAATTAATATTTATGAAGGAAAAGAAAAATAATCATGCATCTTTTTTACAAGAACATGATAGATTTATCGTCAATACCTTTTAGAATAATTTTTATATATATGGGTAGAAACCCATTAATTCTAATTAGAAACAAACTCGAAGGGTCTTTCACTGAATATATTTTGACACATTAGATTTCTCATGCATCTTGGGGATTACATTAAATGGTCCCCAGCCCATTGTCATTTCATTAACTAATCCCCAACCCATAGGTCTTGCAATAACAGGTCCCTAACCCATAGGGCTTCCATTAACTAGTCCGCAATCTGTATAGTGTATTCCCACCCCATTCCCCATATATTAAATAATGAATAAAATAAGTTCCTTATAAAATATCCATATTGAGTAAAATTTATGGATATATCAATATTTCACCAATAAATCAAAAATTTTGAATGTCAACACTATATGAAAAAATGATATACAATTTAGGTATTTGACATTCCCATGATAAATGATATTAATAATATGGGGAAATTTATTGTTCAATGATCACATAAAATTAAATATTTTAGGGGGACTAACAAAGAAATCAAGGTAGTGAATGTCCATACAATCCATAGTTAATGGATTCATAAACCATCAATATGATGAATAAAGATGGTATCAATACAACATATCACAAGGGGAGGAAAATAAGTGGTTGTTTTTTTATGAAGAATTAAAATACTATATAAATATCCTTTAAAACATTCTTGAGGAAAGTATTATTTCCATTTTGAAAAAAGATTTTGAAAATCACTTTTAAAAATACTTTCGGTAAAAATTATTCTTTTAAACTAGAAAATTAATCTTTGAATAAATGACAGAAAGAAAATATGTACATTTACTACAATGTACAAAACATTCCATTTTCAGGGGAAAATATTTGAAAAATGATTGGTTCATAAAACTACAAGAAGATACATTTGAAACAAAATTAAAAGAAAAATGGATAAATGTTCTTCAATATGTAATTTATATATGGCCACAAAAAGTAAATTCTTTTAATAAAACATGTTTTTTAGATGATAATAGGTTCTCTGAATAAAGAGGGAAAAGATTTCAGGTTTTATTAAAAAAAATTAAAATATTTTGAGTGCCAAAAAGGTGAAAAATGGTACCCTTACATGAAAAAGGGCATTTATAAATACAGGATAAGATAATTAAATCAATTATTAAATAATTATAGAATAAGTTCATCTAAGGGATATTCAAGTTTAAACTATCCCGAAAAAAAAAATTATATTGTGATGTGAGACCTTAAAAGAACATAAAATTGATGTGAGAATTGATTAATTAATAGATTATGTTTGTAAATAATAAATCCATATAAAACAAGCTAAAATAAAAATATATATTTTAAAATTTTATTACACCCATAAACATAGTATATTAATGACAATAAGGATGTAATATAACACAAAGAATATAAATTGGGTTTTGAAATTCTTTTCCTCTTGGTAATGCTTAATTCAAAACCCCATATATGATATAATTCAATTTTAAACTCAAAAAATCATGAATAATGAATGATTTATGTTATTATATTTTAATTTGGTAGTATGTACACTATATATAAGAAATTAAGTGCACAATAATTAATTATATATCAAAGAATAGAAATTGAGACGAAGTCCATTATTACATGGTAATTTTTGAATGAGAATATCAAAAAGTAATACTCATGAAATAAAAATTTTAAATAAATTGAATGAAAAATAATTCATCGATTATTATGTCAAAAGGGACTGTAGGTATACCACATAAATTAAGTAAGTGGTTTTAAAGGGGTCTTCCTCATGGAAAGAAATGTGATACAATAATTCGATACCTTTTATTTAATTTCATTTGAACTTCTATTAAACTCATGTAGAGTTGTTTTAAGACAATAGATAACTTTTATCATTACAATACTCATATTTATAATGTCATATATTAACCACTTATTATAGCATCCCCGACATGATCCTCCAGTGGCACCCATCCCATTAGCACTGTTTGTGAGGTTGTTTGGGTCGGGGATGCTAAAAGTGGTATCATAAGAGTTTCTTCTACCTATTTTCTTAGTATTTCTATATGGGGTTATGGTATATAGAAGATTGTATATCTCTGGAACTAGATTGCAAACTCGTTCTTGGGTTCCTGCAGCCCCATGTATGAGGGATATAATGAGTTCCCTTTGGTGGGTTATGTTGTTTCTCTTTTTCACAGATTATAAATTATATTATTTACACCTCATTGGAGCTTTTGGAATGTGATGTTATTATTTTTGATGTGAGACATGGACAATTTTACTGGTATGGTGATAGACAAGATGAACCTTTGGCCTGGTATTGGAAGGGGGATCCTAATGCTTGTTTTTTTGGATTTTGTTAGTCACATTTTAGGGTATCTTAAATTTTCAAACGCATTTATTCTTTGTAAAATGATTTTACCATGTCAATAAAATCAAATTACATGTGGAAATTAAAATTCCATGATTAAAACGATATTGAATTGTGAATTATGATATGCCATGATTTAAATATATGTAGAATTGAATGTGGCATGGGAATTTGTCCTAGATATTATAGGATAAGGTAGGTATTATGGTTGAGGTGATTTTGATCACCCTGGTTGGGTGACTTGGTCGTTAGACCGAGGAAACAGTTGTTGTCACCAAGGGTGTGGCTAAGTGATATTATGATACATGGCTCTGTTAAGGGCGTGTAAGTAGGCAATGGCATCAGGATGCCATGGGGCATGTTTGCGATAAGGGAGAATGAGGGTAGTTGTTATACTCTACCCCATTAATTTTTTCCATATCTGTATTAAATATATTTCAATATATATATATGGGTTATCAGATGATCTTATGGTATTTAATAGGTTCCTTCTAGATGGATCGATGGATCTTTAGGTTGGTGATTGTCGAATTTTGTCGGAGAACGATCAGGTTTAGACCCCTGTGGGTCTGGAAGAACATGAGGAACATGTACAAGCTCGGGGACAAGATCAGGTTTAGGATCCAGTATTGGTAGGATAGATGTCAGGCTTGGTAGACTTTCGGTTGTGGATTGACGAGAAGATCTAATCGATCCTTGTACATGTCTTGTATGGGACCAATAGAGGTACTCAAGGTGAAGACCCATCAATGGGATATCAAACAAGGTAGTTCTCGCAAAAGAACCCAATGCATTATCAGGGTGTGGGTTGTCCATAGGCAGCTATGAACACGATAGAGAACATGAAGATGATCATTGAGAAGTTGGATATGCCTTCAGGGTGGAGGGTCAAGATAGTGATGTACATGCTCAGATGTCTGATGAAGCACTGGTGGGATGTGCAGGATTAGGCTCCTAGACACAAAGGACTATCCTTGAAGGACTTCAAGTATATGTTCTTTGAGCACTTTTATCCAGCTACACTGAGGTAGGAGAGATCTCGGGAGATCCTGAGCCTTGATTAAGGTGATGTGTCCTTCAAGGACTATGTAGCTACTCTCACTTAGTTTTCATGATTTGAACTATGTATTTTAAGAAATGAAACCCTGAGGGTGAGGAATTTTGAAGATGGATTATGACATTCCATTAAGGTATATTTAAACATCTTTAGGATAACCTCATTCTTAGAGATGGTCAATCAAGCACTCATATATGAAGGAATCCTGAAAGAAAGGTCTCATTTGAGCTGGGAGTTGGCATCAGGTGATGGTTTAGATGGTAGGAAATGAGTTTGGGATGAGTTATAGTGGGGAATCCCTTCTAAGGACCCAAAAAGACAAAATCATTGTAACTCTTTGGTGGTTTTATTTCAGTGTGGGCAGCCATTTCATGCACGAAATTAGTTTGATCAGCCTCCGAATGAGTTTCAAGAATGTGTACAGGAGGGGAATCATGAGAGGTTCTGTAGGTAGCCTTCTCATTTGGCCGGTAGTTAGGGATTGAGGTAGGCACTTTCTTTATAGATCAGTTCTAGATCAGTACCAGGTGAGGGTAGTTGCGGTTTAGCTACATGTAGATGATGAGGAAAAAATAGTGGGACCCATCCATGGGGTTAGTTTCTGGAGGATGGTGTAGCACCACAAGGGATTTCAGGCTTCAGGAAGTCGTGTGTCATGACAGGTGCACATAATGGAGCTGCTAGGGGTTGAGTTGAATGGAGATCCATTGATGATCAGAGGTACACCATGAGCATTGTCATAGTTTGTTTTTCTTGTGTTTGGTATGGCCTATTGAGGCATTTCTATTCTGGAATCTCCTATTGAGGCATGTTTTTTTTTGAGTGAATGAGGTGCATAGTTTGTATACATACTGACCAGACACTAGTTAGTGGGTTGGGACCATCTCTGGTAAAAGATTATATATATATGAGGTTATTAATATCAGGATAAACATTAGATGAGTGTTTTCAGGTTCATATGCATTGGGGCACCCAAGGTATGTGGGTTACGTGAAGTACCTTGGGGATCGGTGGATCGAGAATGCAGTTTTGGATTGAGGTGTGAGCCACCGAGTTTATTTTGAGCATCCATGGGATGAAGGACCTCCTTGTTTTAGGGGTAACATGGGCTCGAGTCAGGAACCTATGTGGTAAGGGATATGATTGGGTGTCGAGAGGGACAGAGGGTCACTTGATGAGGTTCAGGGGGGAAGACATGTCACGAGAGGACCATGGGTCTATAAATAGGTCAATGGAACATTGGCTGATTTGATCTTTGGGTCGAGATAGGCCGAGTAAGAAAATTCCTAAGCTGGGGAGCCCCTTGAAATTTTTTTCCAGATTCCGTTAGACCAAGGTTGTCTAGTTTCTTTGTACTGGGCTATGTATGTTCAGCATCATATCCAGTAATTATTTGATAGCTTATTTATGGGCATTGTTAAGATTTGAAGATTCTAATGACCTATGATTTTGGAATGCTTCCAAATTCCAACCAAGTTTGAATTTTTCAACTAATGGCAATGCTACTTTTTATTTCGTTGATCAAAACCCAATTCACATGGTTTCATTAGCCTTAATTCATGTATTAGGGTTGTTTTAGAGGATGTGATAGTGCCTATGGTGGTCAGAAGGGTTTTGAGAGTGCCATTGGCCAGAAAGACAAGCATTTGGGAAAAACTACTAGTGCCTGATTGAGATAAACTATAAGAGTGATAGCGTGTCGCTGTACAGATGCATCTACAGAATTATAGAGGGTTACCACCCAGTTTTTTCACAGTAAGTAATATATTGTGGGGTGGTAGTGTGGGTCTAGATATCTTATGTACTAGCTTTTGTACAGTTTTCACACGGTTTTGAAACCCATGAGGGTAAATAGTGAAACCTAGTAAATGAATAAAATTACCATTTTTCTATTTTTTTTCGTATTTCCTTCTTTCCTCCCCTTTCTTCTTTCTTGGTCATGCACAGCAGGGGAGGGCCACCCCATTTTTCCTTCCACTAGTTCTCATCCAGTTTCTTCATCCGACCATTATTCTTAGATCTATCAGATGCAATATGATATCTTCGATAAGGCTAAACCCATGCATACCTCTTCTTCTTTGGTAATTTATCTTATCGATCGCTTTCTCTATCCGAGCCAATTTGAGGGTTTTAGATGGAAAATCACATCTACTTTTATCCACATCGAATTGGACTTTTATATTATATGTTTCTACGTCTATGAGTCTAACATAGCTAGTTCATATCTTGTTTTGAGTTTTTGTGAAGTCTTAGGCAGCGTGGCTTATGGCATGTTTTTCTGTATTTTAAGTGATAGTCCATTATACCTTTTGTTTCATATCAAAATGACCATGTGATGGGTGGGATACCACTAGACATGCCAAGTAACTTTTTCGTCTACAAAAGGTTGGGTTAGAGATCATTTATCTATAGGGTATTTTTGTCCGGGTTCCAAAATTGTCTAAATTGAATTATTTTTCATTAAATTGAGTTTTTTAATTTATTCATAATTCGTTACAAAAATTAAATTAATTAAAGTCCTTCATGATTAAATTGTGATGATTATTTGATTAATAAAATACAATCATATAAATTGAATTTCTTCTTTAAAATGTGTTGATTAAATTGTATATTTTTAATTTTTAAATTGCATGAGATAGGACCCAATGGGTTGGGAGGGGTGTTGCCCCAAATGATGATGGCATGGCTTGACCCTCAGGATTGAGTGACGCTGACCACTGTTGGGCTAGGCCTAGATTTTCTTGATTGGTTTTGATGATATGATTAGGCATCATGGATGTCAGTTTGAGGCATGGTGACTATCAGTTTGGGAATATACTATGATACTTGGATGGCATGGCTATTGAATTTGAGAAACATGGTCATAGGGGAACACGATACTAGATATGGTGTGTCTTAGGTTCTTACTTGGTGATTTTTTCTCATGTGTGATAGACTACGCACTAATTGAGTCATTTGCAAATATTTTGACTCTATGATTAGGTGGTTTTGAAGAATCTTGTGGGTAGAGTCCCACGATAGTTTCAGATTAGGTATTTATGGTTTGGGGGAAATGGTTGTAGAAAAATCACGTTGTATGTGAGGAACATTCAGTTGATAGCAGTGAGGCTATCGGGTTGGTGTCGATGCTCTCTATAATTGAGGATAGGGGATTGAATATTTATTTGAGGGCATACATTTGTGTTCCTCTAGATGTTGTACCATGGGCCAATGTGAACATTTGATTAGGGGTCCACTAGACTGGGATACTATTTTTGGGTGTTCCTTTGGGTAGTCTTTACTTTGATACATTATGTATCAGGAGGAACATTGTTTCAGGCTATATGATTGAGGTGTAATATGAGGGTTCACTAAGACTTTGTGACTACAGGGTTACCTTAGGACATGGGCCAAGGACTCTTACTGCCTTTGATATTATTTTGATGGAAGATGTAGGTGACACTCCCTGGTGCCTACTAAGCACCAGTGGAGATTGTGTTTATTACTGAATCGTACTATTTATTTTTCTTTGAGGTGCATGTCTTCTTAAACAAATATACTAGATACACGCCATTGTGTGGTGTCCTACTGAGATTTTTCTTCCACCCTACACAAGCCCTTCAGGATGTGTATAGATTTTATGGCGTTATGTACAGGTAAAGGATTATCCTTATGAGCTAGATCATTGTACTGTTTGGCATAGATATTTGGATGGACCTTGAGCCATGGCTAGGTGGAGTTTTATTTTTTTAGTTTCCTTTTAGATATTAGCATTCTTATATATAGCTATTATTGTCCTATAGGGGTATAAACATGGATATTTTATAGTATGGCTAGATATGATATGTTTTCATGGTTTTTTTAGGGACTACAAATTATTTTCTGGAAAAATGTTCAGTTTAATTTCTGCAATATTTATTTCTATATTGCTTCTTTAATTTATTGCCATTGAATATGAATCCACTTTTGGGTCTGGTTCAAGTCTTCTGATTCATTTATTTCAAACACATGTTGCATTGTTCTACCAGGACTAGTATATGATCTATTCACATAGGGTATATCCTCCCCACTATAACAGCATACACCATCGCTACGAGTCAGATTACTTTAGTGTATGGGGAAGTGTTCCTTAGGCTAGTGGAACCCATCACATTGGAATTTTTTTAGTTTCTATTTGGGTCATTGATTCTACCCTAATAATATCTTATTACCCTTCATTAATAATATTTCATCATTTTCACTATTTTGGGAGCTAATTTAATAGTTTTTCAGGTATGTTTTCACTTGTCATCTTTGTTCTTATTAAGTAGATCCATATTTCACTATATCCAGAGCCTAAATCCAGATATAATTAACATATAATTCCATTATAATTTTTTTATAATTATCCATAATGTTTTAAGACAAGAAATTAAATGCACTATTCATTGATATGGTGGGTAATATGTATGCTTCAATGCGACTTCAATTTTTTTGGTATTTTAAAAGAATGAAAATAAAATTTTATATATGTTTATATAAGAATTCCATTATCATATTTATATAAAATATTTCAAATTATTTTAATAAAACAATTCCCTAATATATTCCATGAATATCATTAATGAATCACATCGTTTTGAGGAGGCAGTATTTCACACGCCCAGAAACAATGTAATCGTATCCCTATAAAATGGAACGCATGAGAGTATGTGTCATATAAGAATTAAATAATTAGAAATATATCAAAAATATCATATATATCATATATAAATATTGTTTCTATCATAATTCCCACCATAAAAGGTGATAAATGTAGATTGAAAAATCATTATATTGTGAGGTGATAGTTCATCGTACACGTAAATTGTAAGTTATTTTCCCATTATATGGAAGTGTGTATAGGTATAGGTAAAAAATTATAATAAAAAAAACTAAGTATATTTATGGTACTTATTAATCTCTTTAATTATATAATAACAATATTTTAGGTATTGGAGAATGAAAATAAAAAAATATATCTTGAGGAAGGATGTTACCTCTTATTCAGGTAACCCCTTTTAGTTTACACCAAATGGGTTCCTTGGATATCTTTATTCCCAAGTTAATTCTTATAGAAAAAGTGGAGGGATATTGGCAGTCTATTTAATCTTCTTTTCAGTGATCCAAATGGCTTTAAATTTGTGTGGAAGTTGGAGGGTTGAGTGTCTTTTTATAGTGGAGGAGGAGGGGCATTCTTCTAATTTTTTTAAATGGAATTATTTCCACATTTTCCTGATGAGAATTGGAACAAATAATGGTAATAATTAGAGAAAAGGGAGTATTTGGTATAACTATGTCCATCAAATATCTTTTGTAGAATTTTCCTTGTTATATTTCCACTTTATGTTTAAGGATTATTCCTTTGTTAAGCTAGTATTTATATAATCAATGTAATTAATTTTAAACACTTTCAATAAAAAATTAAAAAATAACTTTAACTAATTAGTCAATATAAATTATTCTAATTACAATTATGGAATCCATTTTTCAAAATTTCAATCACATAAGTTTCATAAATTAATTTAAATTTAATCCCTTGGATGGGAAGACAAAGCGTGTTTTTAAAGTGAAATATCCAAATGCATGGTTTGTCTTTATAACCATTTTCAAAGTAAAATTGTCGAAAATGAACTAAATTATATTAATTGATATACAATTTATCTAATTAATCATTAAAAATAATTATAAATATAATTGAACATTATAAATAAATTAGAAATAAAATGCAACTTTGAATTAAAATATCGTATTCTATACTATTAATTAAAAATAAAACCTCATAGAACAATATCAAAAAAATAAACCTAAGTAAATTTAATGTTCTGATTTAAATAATTTACATTATTTTAAAATATAAAATTTATTAATTTCCCCAAAATTGGATTTAAAATTGGTTCTCTATTAAATCGAAGAAAAATTACATTTTTTAGAAAAATATCTTTTTAAGCATAAAATTGAAATTTTTTTTATATAGTATGCTTATCAAATTTATTGTACTAATATCATAAAAATTTGATTGAATATATAGAATATATATTTATTTAATATAATTCACTAATTTTTATTAATTTAATTTTTCATGATAAAAACCATTTTTGAAAATAAAAAAATTCCATTCTATTCAATTGATTTTTATATTAATTTCTCATTAATTGGGTACCTATGAATTAATTTTTTATTTTTATAAACCCCATATTTTTATAATATATTTATTGATATTTATAAAAAATAATTTTATGGCTACGTTATATCTTATTATATTAAATAATAATGATTTCTTTACATATTATTGTTTGCTAAAACTCGGTCTAGCATGTAACGCAGTCATCAAAGAATGTTATTTTTCTGTGAGATGAATGAAAACATAGTATGTCATGAATTGAAAGATATATGATATATTTAATTTATATAAAATATTAAATATATTATAATATCTTGAGATATAATATCTACATATGTGCTTGCTATGGAGTGTCACACACTCTATTAAATACAATGTTCTTACTTTAGAATTTGGGGGAATTACATTCTCCCCACCTTAAATAAATTGCATCATCAAATTTTAAACCTATCCTTAGAAATAATGTTTTCATATTTTCAAAGTTTAAATCCCACATTGAGATAATTTTTTTATAATACATCCCCTAGAAAATAGAAAATGGGAAGTACATACCTCACATGGACTAACATATAACTGGGTTTCCAAGCATGAGAACATTAGTAGATAGTGGGGATACGTACATATAGGAAAAACATAAATTCTTATATCGAGTGATTGTGGTCATCAATAACAAATAAGTGAATTATCAATATAATGTTGGGAGCCTCAAATCCATAAATCTATGATGATTTAAAAGACAATCGGTTTAACAAAAATCAATGTATTAGGAAAATTAAATTTTAAGATAGTTTTAACAATGTTGAGGAGTTATTTTATTGTACAAGAATATAATGAAATATAATTACATGATATATTTCTTTAAAAACAATTTCATCATTTGGTTTTGCTTTAATGAATTTAAAATTTATCCATTACATCAAAAAATGGATATCAAAAAATTAACTTTGATACTTGAAGCACTAAAATACACTTTTAATGGATCATAAGTCCCTTAAAATAGTGACAAGTATAACTATTTATATCTAAAAATTTTCCAAAATTAATATGGTTGAGACATTAATATATAAACCTAAAAGTACCACAAATGTTTCATCACTAATATTGTTTTTTAAAATTTCTTAACTAAAAAAATTACACATTAACTAGGACATAGAATAGGCCTGTAGTATGCGTGAAACCCTTATAATACTTGGATCATTCATTAAAGTCCCACATACATTCCAAATAAGATTTTTTGTCACCCAGCATATAGGTTGTCCCTATCTAATTTTATATTGATATAATTCCCAAAACACATATGATGGATATACAAGAAATAAGGTTAGTCACTAAATATCCTTTTAACACATGTTTCCAATAAAACTTCAATACATAAATTATTTATCCATTTATTTCTAAATAGGTCCTTCCTTGGTCTATGTTTTAACCTAGTTCATTGATTTTTATTATCTATTCAAATCCTTCATAATGGTTTTTAATAAAAATGTGATTTATCATAAACATATCCCCTAGGAGTGTCGAACTAGGTGCACAGTAAGGCTCATTGTCATGTACAAGGTTGTGATCAGGTTAATCCTGATGCACATTTTCTGAGTCATTACCCCTAGGTACATCTATTTTATAACCACATCCACTTATAGTATCTAAATAGGGATGTACTTTTCGAAATACCCGCATAATCTTTACCTTACCAAACTTTTAGGATGTTCTTCTATACTTATCGAAAAATTCAACCTTAGGGTTATGTTCTCTAATCTATGTTTTCTTAAATCTAGTTCTCATGGTTACTACTAAACTTCCTCTAACACCCACTATACTATCCTAACCCTAACAAGCCCGGAGCTGGTATCATGATACCATTAAATTTTCATAATTTTAGAGAATAAAATTCCCAACGAATGAAGAGTTTAGTAGTCCTAGTAAACCTAATATATACATGAGTATTGTATTGAAAATCAATATACTAATTATAACATAATTTGGTTAATTCAAGGATGACATTATTCCATCTATGATATCCTTACATATCTTTCTTAGTACACTTCTTGGATTCCTCGAGAATATAAACAAAATAAGGGTCACCTCAAATTCTTATTAAGTTAAAGAATAGTGGAAGCCATTAAAAATCAATGAGAATAGTCCATATGGAAAGGTAATAACTAAAGACACATTTCATGTAATCAATAAACTATGAAGGAAGTGAGTAATCAATAGGGAAATAAAAATAACTGAAAACACATTCAATTTAAAGAACCGGATAATTTAAAATCAATATAAAAATTTAAGAAACATAAACTTTAGGCCATTTAATTAATAAACTAAGAATTAAATACATCCATATATTTTTTTCATGGTGAAAATATCATGGATAATAAAAACAAAATATTATTTAATGAAATTATAAATTATCAGATGCCATATTTCCAAGGTACATGATACCATTATTATCATGGCCTTTTATAAGATGATTTGAATCTATTGGTAGAAACCCATATTTTTTCTTAGAACCAAACTCAAAGGGTTTATCAATAAATATATTTTCTCATGACACTACTTATTCATAGTGGGGATTACATTAAATGGTACCGAATTCATAGGGATTCCATTAACTTTCCCCCAACCCGTGGGGCTTGCATTAACCAGTCCATAACCTATTTGTCTTGCATTATCAAGTACTCCACCTGTATAGTTCATGTCAAATGTATTCCTCAAATATCTAATAATATATAAAAAAATGTTCCATATCAAATATACATATTGAGAAAAGGATATGTATTTTTCAATACATCCTCAGTCAATCAAGTAAAATTCATTGTAAACATTTTATGTAAAAATGATATACGGATTAGGAAGTAAACATATACATGATAAATTAAATTGATAATTAGAGGGAAATACAATGTTCAATGGCCATTGAAAATTTCATATCTCAAGAGTACTAAAAATAAAAAAAATGTAGTGAATTTTGATACTCTCGTTGGTAAATGGAGTAATAATCCATCCATATAATGAATAAGGATGGAATTAATACAACATATCCCAAGTAGAGTATAATAAATGGGTTTTTCATTGATGAATGTAGTTACTATAAAATTTTCTTTTAAAAACATTTTTTAAGATAATATATTTTCCATTTTGAAAAACATTTTAAAATTAATATTTTTTGAAAATAATTTTTTTTTTAAATCATTAAAATTTATTGTTGTAAAGTTTCCAAGGAAACATCAAAGAAATGAAAGAGAAAAAATTAAAATATGTCTTACAAGGTAAAAATGAACATTCCTTTTAAAATTTATAATGGTTTGAAAAGCTCCTTGTTTAGAATGTGAAAAGAATAGGCCTTTGAAATAATTTTTAAATTGAAAATGGATTAAAAATTTACTTAATAATTCATTTTTAAAATGAATAAAACAATTCTTAAAGCATTTTAATAAAACATGGGTTTTAGAATAAAATAGGTTCTTAATATAATAAGGTAAATGAAGTTATATTTTCCTATAATAATTATGAAACATTTCGAGTAACAAAGAGTGAAATAATAATTCATGATATAGTATATCAAATGGGGAAGTAGATACACCACAAAATATAATTATCTGGTTTCCCTACAGGTTAACATCCTCTAAAATCTTGTATAATAGTTTTAAACATGTTAATAACTTATAAATTAACCATAATAATATTTATTATATCATTTATTAACTTCTTATAATATCCTATTACCAGTTTTTTAATAATAATAGATCATTTTTATAATTTCATGTGTTAATTTCCCTGTTTATCGGGTATGTTTGGACTTTTTATTTTGTTCATATTAATTTGATCATGATTTAATCATCTCAATAATTTAAATTATGATTTAAATATCATATATATACATTATAAATGTTTTTATAATAATCCAGAAATTTTGAAGATAAATAATAAATGCACCATTAATGGAGAGGCTTGGACGTTCGTACGCATGAAAGCTACTTTCATTTCATTGTCATATTTTAAATGAATAAAAAAATGATATATATATTTGTGTATTATAATTTCATTATAATATTTATATCATATAAGTCGCATAATGTTACTAACCCACCTCCAAATACATTCAATGTATATCATGAACGAATCACATCGTGTTGATGAGGCGGAAGTCCACACATACACAAACAATGTTAACGTCTCCCTAAAAAAATAGAACGCATGAAGGTATGTGACATTTTGGAATTAAAGACATATAAATAAATCATAAATTTAATATATATCATATATAAACTGTTTTTCTATCATAATTACCAATATGATAGATGGTAGCAGAAGGACGAACAATCGTCTTTTCGCTAGGCGATAGTTCGTTATACACATAAATGGTAAGTGGGTTACCCATTAGATAGAGATGTATGTAATTTCATTTCAAAACCTGAAAATAAAGAAAATATTATTATATTTAGGATACTTATGATACTATATAGTCATGTAATAAGAATATTTGAGTGTGTGGAGAATGAAAATAAAACAAAAGAGCCTGAGGAAAAATGTTACCTCTTATTTGGGTAACTCATTTTGGTTTTCACCGAAGGCTTCCATATGTATATTTGTTCAAAAGGTGAATCTTCTAGGTTTATAGGAGAATTATGGAGGGGTTATTTTTTTAGAGTTTTACTTATCCAAATTGATTTTAATGTGTGATAATGTTGAAGGGGTGACTGCCTTTTAATAGTGGGGGAGGAGTGGCATCTTCAAAAAAATGTAAAATGGAATTCCATCAACGTTTTTTCTATGAAAAGTGGATCCAATAATACTCAAAATTCTATAAATGGGATTATAATTCCGAAATATTTCTATAAAATGGATTTTTCATATGTTTCTAGGTCAGTTTTTCATAAAATGTTTAGGATATTGCTTTGTAAAGAAAAGTTGCCTCATTATCGCGGTAATTAATTTTAATTACATTCACTAATATTTTGGGTAAAAAAGTATGATGAACATATTTGAAATTAAAATTTCTTCATATTCACAATATGGAATCTATTTTTCCAAATTCCAAAGATATAATTTCTAGAAATTGATTTAAATTTATTCCCGCAGACAGGATGACGAAGCGGGTTTTTAAAGTGAAATGTTCAAAAGATTGTTCTATTTTCATATTCATTTTAAATATTAAAATTATTAAAATGTCCCAAATTGGATTAATTGATATAAAATTTATTTCATTAAACATAAAAAATTATCAAAAATATAATTTATCCTTAAAAATAAATTAGACTTAATATGTGTTTTGAATTAACATTCAGAATTTTTCAGTATTCATAAAAAAATAAAACCACGCCGAAAAAACAAAATTTGCCCAAAATATACTTTTCAATTTATTTTATAAATAATTAAGGTTATTTTAACATATTATTTTTATAAAAGTTTCAAAAAATTTATTTGAAATATGTTCTCTATTAAAAGGTGGTAAAATTACCATTTAAGAAAAATACTATTTCTAAGCATAAATCATGATTTATTCATATCTTATCCCGATAAAATCTATTGTATTAATATGAAAAATATTTTATTTTATATATAATATATTTATTTAATTAAAAACATTAAATAAATTTAAATTATTTAATTTATTTTGATAAAACATCCTTCTGAGCATAAAATGATTTACTTTATATTCAATTCGTTATTATATTAATTTTTAATTAATTCTTAACATATGAATTCATTTTCTATTTTTATATAATATACATTTTCATAATTAAGTTAATAATATTCATAAATTCTAATTTAACATCATTTTTATTTCTTATTATATTAAATAATAATTCTTTGTTAACATTTTTTCTAGTAAAACTCGAAGTTGTTTATATCAACTTCATTGAAAAACTCATTGTTGTTTGTGACGCAATATAACTTAGTATTTCAGGAATTTAAATCTATATAATATATTTAATTTATTATAAATAATAAATATTTTATAATGTATTTGTATTTAATATCCCCTTACATTCTTGGTTTTGTGTGCCATACATGCTATTAAATACAATGTTCTTACATTAAAATTTCAGGGCATTACTGAAATTTTTCATTTCATATGCTCAAATAGCATTGAAAATAGGGTAAAAATTGCCTATGTTTTCATTATTTTCATTTTTCAATTGTTTTATTTTCAATTTATATCCTTTTTATAATATATTGTTTCTTATCCAATGTTATTAAGATGTTTTCCATAGTGTTTAATGATTAAAAATGGGAACGTCAAGTTGAAAGTTGTAAATATTTTTCATAAAAGGAAGTAATTATTTATTTTAAACATTTTATATTATGGGGGATTTTGTTAATAATAAAAAGTTTGCACATTGTAATTTAAGGTTTTTTATGTTTTATTTATGACCTAATTCTCTATAAAACCTAAATATCATTGGGAATTAAAGAATGTTATTTCGAGTCTAAAGACTCTATAATATGTAATGCTTATGGATTATTCCATATATTTGGTATTAGATAAAGGTTTAGATAAATTTATATGTTAAGATAATGTTAATATAATTCTACTGAAATATTTTACATCATGGTTATGTTGAAAAGATGTTGTATTTTAAGATTACCATGTTTCTTCATCCATCATATATTTTTTCAAAATGGTATTCCATAAGAGAAATAGTGAACTTTTAGTGGGAAATCCCTAAAAGAAATATACCCTTCCAAATATCCATTCCAAGATGGTTGAAATTAGGACAAATATTTTTATGATAATGATAGATCAGTTGATTTAGGCCAAAAATGGTGGTGGTATCCATTATTGGGAGTGTCTAGATCTATAATAGGAGAACATGTTTAGAGTAGGTCATTTCATGTGACAACATACCCCATCATTCACTGGATTATCTATGACTATGGTTTCCAAGGTATGGATTATTTCCTTAGGGAAGACATTTAATGTCATGGGGTGTTCATAACATTAAACTTTAAATCTATTCATTTATAATTTTGAAGGTAAATCTCATCAATGACAGTATTTGGTTAAGAATACAAACGAGATAGTTGAGATTTATTCACTTGAATGGGACACATTTAAGAATATATTTTTTGAGAAAATTTCCCAAATTTTGTTTAGCTCTGTATGGAGAGAAAATTCCTATAATTGAGACAAAAGGGTGAATATTTTATTGCAGCATGTGAATAAAAATTCACAAAATTTTCCATGTATGTGAAAGATTTTATTTGGGACATTCATAGTGAAATTATAAGATTTTCTTTATGGTTTCAACCATGAATAAGAATATATTTGGCCACACTATAATTTAAAATTTGTAAGAATATAGTTCACTGTGATGATAAATATTAGGTGGAGTTTTCTATCTAGTATTATCCACAATATTAAAAAATTATTAAATGTTCAGGGTGGTATGAATAAGAGAAGAATCTGATTAAGAAGACAAGAGGTAACCCTGAAACATGTTCCAAGTTTGGTTAAAAACATTTCAATGAATATTTTTTAGGATATGGAATGTTCTTCCAGTGTGGTATGTTTTTTCAAAGGGATCATTAATATAATGAAAAGAGTACTAAATAATAAAAGAATAATATAATACACATCCAATCAATGGTGAGATGTTTTATTTGCTACGATTCGGGACATTATTCTAATGTGCGTATGATATTTCTTACTAAATGTATAAATCATTATGATTGGAAATAGAATGATGTGGAATAATAAATTCCTACTACAACAGATAATTTGTGGTATTCTGGTTAAGTGGTCAAAGAACTAGAGTGATCGATATTTTTCAAAGGTTAATCATAATTTCAATTTTTTTATACACCCATTTTGAGTTTTTAAGTAATGATTTCTTAAAGTGATTGATGAAATTTTTGGAGTTTATTTTTTGGTTTAATTATATATTAGATTTTTTTCGTGGAAGTATTCCGTTACTTTTTTTGTACATAATTTTTAAGGCATTGATAACTTTTAGAATATATATTATATTTTTTGATTAGACTTATTATTAATTATGTGCATCATATTTCTTAAAATTTTATAACAGTTATTAATTTTTTAAAAAATGTAAATCCAATATTTTGGTGACAACCCGTCACATCGAGAAAGGTTGGGGGGCAAGAACCCACGAAAAAATTGAAAAATAGGTGCAAATCCTACCAATTGCATATGTGATGTCATGTTTTATATGAAATCATTATTTTTAATTAAAAATTTTCAAATATAATAATAATATTTATTTTCAAATATATTTTTTATTATATATATATATATAACTATGGGATCTAAAAGATATTTGGTGATTTGGTGATTAATGTCATTTCCGAAGAGGATCACTATAATATTTGGAAGCATCTTAACTTATGCTAATAATTTTTTGTGTAAAATTTAAAAATATAAGAGGAATATAAGGTTATCCTTTTTGGTTATACATGGTCTATTATAATTTTATTTTAGTTCTTGAAGAATGAAAAAATAATATTTTATAATTATAATTTTGTAAAAGATGAGAGTGTGGTATAAAAAAATGAATTTAAGAAATTATAGTGCAGATGTAAGTATATTTCCTTATTCATTTAGTCGAGGGAGTGAAGTAATTCATCGAATCAGATAAAATTAACATTAAAATGCTAATTATTTCCAATTACATTAATTTTTATTGAATGAAATATTCTTTTAACTCATTTCTAGTTTATGGTTTTGAGGACCTACACATTCTATTTTCCAGTCACTTTTTTTTGATAAATGATCTATATGAGTCTCTATCATTATTTAGAAATTATAATGTTCCTTTATATCTAAATATTCACATCCAACCAATTTTCTTCTATTTGTAAACCTTTTGTGTCTTCTTCCAAATGACCATCGTACTTCCTTTCTCTTTTATGAAGTGGTGTTTTACTAACCATTTTTATGATGTGGGTTTCCAAAAAGGTTAATTTCAAATTTCAAACCATTGATTACCAAGATAAATTTAAAATTTAGAGGAAATAATTAACTAAATGGTTGTGTATGTACACATAGAGAGTTTTTTGAAAAAAAAATCTTTGTTTGATGGCATATCTGATAGACAACACTGAGCCTAAACAACCCGCAAAAAATATAATCATTGTAACCTACCTATTCAATTGGCTGGTATTAATAGTGTTTACTACATTATGGAATATCTATATGCACCATCCTATATAAATTTAATGATATAATTATAGTATATAATCATTCATTTTTTAGTAGAGTAATTTTATTCTTCAAAAATACAATTTCTTCAAAATTGATTTTTATTTAAATTTATGAAAAATTAATTTAATTAATTTTCAATTAAATATAGAGATTTAATTAATAAAATTAAATCATAATATCTATATTATATTAACATGAATTTTTTAGATATTTTGTGAAATATTTTTTTCGTTTAATAGTGAAAAATACGAATTTTTGTCAAATTATAATTTATTTTCAATAAAATACGTCATTTGAAATAAAAATTATTATTTGAATTTTATTTTATATAACATAATTATTATATTTATTTTTTAATACAACTAATTAAATTTGAATCGTATTTATATGGAATTTTATTATATGTTGATTTTTGGTTTTAAAAACATTAATTTTATGAAATTTTTTTTATTGAGCATATTGTTTCCCCATTTTATTTAATTAAAATAATAAAAAACGGGGAATGTTTTAAATTAAATTTATAATTTATATATAAGTAAATATTAATTTAAATTCATATATTTATTATTAAAATCTATATATTTAACAAAAAAATATCTTTTTCCTATAAAATACACTTCTTGAAAACATGCACTTTCGTCGCATCTATAGGATTCATATTCAATTAACATTTGGAAAATATATTGATTTAAATTTTTTAAATGGATTAAATATTTTTATTAATCATAATTTTTCATTTATAATAAGTTAAAATTAATTTTTTCCCATCATGAATAGTTAAATGTGAAAAAATAATTATTGGGGTTTAGGTAAAAATTGCTTTATAGGGGGTAAATCTAAAAAGATAATGGTTAAAATGACCAAAAAAGCATGTATAAACTATTTTTTATGGAAATAAATCTAGCATATAATGTTTAATAGTATATAATAGTGTATTTATGAGCCTTTTGGCCTATGAAAAATTATTGTTACACCTTTTTCCTTTCAAACATTACAAGTTTTCCACTCACCTCACTTATAAAAGGCCACCCGCTCTCATCTCGTCCTTACAACTTTAAATAACCTTGGATTGACCATAAAAAGACCAAATAAAATCTTAACTTCTATACCCATGAAATATGTCCTTTATTGTATC
Source organism: Viscum album (assembly GCA_963277665.1). Taxonomy (NCBI): domain Eukaryota; kingdom Viridiplantae; phylum Streptophyta; class Magnoliopsida; order Santalales; family Viscaceae; genus Viscum; species Viscum album. The sequence goes on from OY728137.1 coordinate 742,694,344, forward strand.
ATAAATAAGTCATATTAAATCATTTGATTCTACCCTATGAATTTTTTTGAAAAAGTGGTTTCGTGCATACCCAAGCATCTTTATTTTATTTCTTCTTCCATCTCATTAAAATAATATTAAATAGTGATTATCTAATACAACTGTATATAGAGTATCCTTATATTTTATTTTTTTAATTTAATAACCTAAATACATCTCATATTCCATTAAATGGTATATGAAATTATCACTCGTGTATAAGGCATACTACCTCCTCACGAGCCGATGACATTCATTTTTCATCATCACCTCTCACGACGTGATATAAATATGTGTTGAAATTATATATATGATATTCATAATACATTTATACTTTTTTTAGTCATGATATCACTTAAAATATCTTACTTTTAATTCCATGGGGGATGCAACAATGTCACTCGTCTGTACAGCGAACTACCACCTCGCGAAGTGATGGAAATAATTTTTCACTAACATATTACATGGAAGGAATTAAGGATAAATATATTGAATATTATATATATATATATATAATAATAATTATAATATTAATTACATATTTATCATTATAAGAATATAATATATTATTTTCCTTCATACATTGAAAAATGATGACAATATTTGTGCATATGTGTGGATTATCACCTCCACGAAGAGATGTGACTCTTTTCATAACTAAATCACATGGATGATATATATATAACATATTTAAATAAAAAAATAGTATATAAATTATTATAATAATTATATAAAGATAATATAATACATACATTCTTTCTATAATTACTGTTGAATAACGTAAATGTTACTCAATTGTACATATGAAAAACCTTACCCTAGATCAGAATATAGTTCACATTCCAAAACCACAATTCATGAATGATTTTAAAAAGTATAATTTCTATATAAATATGATATTTATGAGTTGATTATTATTCTATAGATTTTTACTAATGGCCTCTTTGACCAGTAGTAAGCCTACTAAATTTATTATTCACACATAATCCAAATATCATCGAAACATCCAATGTAAAATCAAATGATTAAATAATTGTGTATTTCATGTTAAAAGATAAAATAAAAGAAACAATAAACCAGAGAATTTTTTATCAGAATTAAAATAATTAAAATAGTTTTTTTTAAATGATAAAGAACATATATGATGAGTCACACCAAAGTATGGGACTTTGTCTCAATTTTTATTCATTGAGCCATATTTTGATATTATTCACCTATATTCTTTTATGGGGTGTAAATAAAACAAGTATCACATGTTATATAATGAATTTATTTATTCCCATGATATTTAATGTTTTATAAGTGTTAGTATTTCATGGGTCATATGATTCAATTATTTTCAAACGGTTTAAGGTATTTTTTTATATCTTTCAATGTTTTCCTTATAATTCTAATTATATTCCATGCCCATGATATTAAATGGATTATATAAATTTTTCCATATAAACATAAAATATTTATAAATGAAATTTTATGTATATTTTTACTTTATTTTAAAAAATCAAACATAATAATTTTATGGGTTTAATATTGATCATTTTGGGAAGAAGAATGAAGGAATGTTATATTTTAATGTGTATGGAGACATGTACCTTTCAAGATACAATAACGATTATTTCAATTTTGGTTACCTATTCTAGATTTAATGGTTTCATAAAAGAAAAATTCCCCTTCCCCTTTTCTAGGTATTTTTGTATTGAAATTGGGATTTTAAAATAATAGTTTATTTTTCTAAGGAAAATGGGGTTTCAAAATAAAATGGTATTTCAATATTTGAAATGGTATTGAATTTGGATTCAAAAGTGTTTTTAAATTTTTTTTTTTTATAAATTGGAGTAAGCATAAATTTATTTACTCATGATATGGTTCTTGATCATTATATAAAGAATAATTGAGAATAATATAGTTTATATGATAGTTTGACCCCCATTATAGGTAACAGGTTACCAAGATATATAATATACAAAGTTTTTAATCCCATCATTAATTACTAGTAATCTCGATATAGCATAGATGAAGGGTTGTTCCACATTATACCTCAATAAAAATGGGTGAGCCTGATATATATTATACAAAGGGTGAGCCCCATTATAGCTCTCTAATATATTGGATAATGATTGTGTTATATCTATAATTATATTGGAAGAAAATAATATGGTTATTGTAATTAGAAGATCTTTTGGTAAGGGTTTTTTGAATATGTTTCTCTATGTTTCCAAAAGGTTTTTCATTTGCTTGATATGGGTTTTAAATGTATTCTCTGAGAAAAAGGTGTGTCTCTTTTTCATGTGGAATTATTTTATTATTTATTCTCAAAGAACATTGAAAATAAACTTAATCATTACATGTATTTTTATTTTTTTCATGGAACTAAGGATTTTCTTTATTTTTATGTCCTTTATAGTAATTTTTGTGTTCATCCTTTTTAAAAAAATCATAGGTTTTATGTATGGGTAAGGGGAAGAAATAAGTCAAGGTGAAATTTATGAATATTTTTCAGGAAACGATATCATGATTTATTTAAAAAGATTTATATTATGGAAAAAATTGATACTAAACTGGAGTTTCCACTTTTAAATTAATGGTTTTTGTTATGTTTGAGTTATGACCTAATTCTGTAAAACTCTAAACATAATAGATCATTATCAATGATGGAATGTTTGTTATTGAATACAGAAACTAAAATATGTAATTTTTAGGTTCCATTCATTATATTTGGATTCAATATATCCTATTTCTCTAAGGATTATTTGATTTTGTTTTTGTAGTATTGTTGTTTTTGGGTGAATAGTGAAAATGATAATTTTTCAAATAAGATCACATTTACTACATAATTTTATATTAAAAATTCATTAATAAATTTTTAATCCATTGGATCTACCAAATATTTGTTTATGTAGTTAAAAAATCTATTTTAAGATAGTATTCTGAATTTGGGATTCCAAATTTGTCTTTTTTTTAAATAAGATATATTATGTTCATGTAAACCATATTTTTACTTGATTTCAATGGAATTTAAAATTTATATATCAATAATCTATTTTTATAAACACTTTTTCATGTTATTTTAGTTATTTTGTTAAAATTAATTTCGTCCACATAAAAAAATTGAATCCGAAAAAATAGATTTAAATTTTTTTTTCCAAATTTCAAAATTTGGTTTAAATTCATGTTTTATGATTGATAATATAACAATGTTATATATGTAAAAACTTAAGATTTCATGGTTAAGGTTAAAATGGGTTAAAGGTGTTTAAACTAAGAGATGGGGATTAAAATTTATCCAAAACATTTATAAATTTGATTGGTTGAGTTTAGGTAGACCTTATCACCTCTTATATATGAATTTTGGGTTCCTTCTTACCACATGAAATGATATATATATATATTATTATTATTATTATTTAAATTATTTCAATGTGTGACTCTTCCCTCATTTATAAAAGAGTATGACCTAGTATCCTTTATTCATATAGTTTAACCATTCAATATCATCCAAATCTAAACCTGATAAGATCTTATATTCCTTATCTATGACCTACAGAATATATTGTTTCACAAAGAGTATTCTTTTTATTCTTAAGGTGTAATCCCAATGGAGGTTTCTCAACGAATAAGTATAACTTTTTATAGAGTACATTAAATTTTATTTCATCTTATGAAACCTTTAAATTATTAGAATCAAATATGAATTAATTAATTCAGAATCATAAATATATTTATTTTTTTATAATGTAACAACCCTTTTTCATCATTTTTTCATCATATTATTTAATTTTTTCATCAATCAAATAGTATAAACATCACTTCTAAAATCATGTGGACTAATTTCTCCTAGGATGGATGTAATTAATTTCACATTATCACATCATATAATAAGTTATAAAAGATAATATAATTTATAGATTTAATACTAATTGGATGATTAACATTATAGACATTATGAAACCATAATCAATGTACATGGACTGGGACATCAAAACTATCACATGCATGAAAATTGAATTAGTTGACACCCAAAAGAGTCATTTCAGTGAATAATTTTTAATAAACTTGTGATTAGATGTTATAAGTAAATCATTTATGGTAAAAGACATTCATGTTATATTTTATAGGGAAAAAAATAATAATTAAAAATTATCTAAATTTTATTTCTTATAATATATTTTCTATAAGAATAAAATTTTTATCATTAATTTATTCATTTTCCCAATTTTTTGATTTTTTCAAATAAGTATAATAAATTCATAGAAATTTATTTTTAATCATGTATTTGATTATTATTTTTCTTCATACTCTTATGAAATAATACAATAGCCATATTTTAATAAAAAATAAAAAAATAAATAATTTTTTACAGATAAACGAATTGTTTCAATAATCATTATTCAATTTTTTTCAATTATTTAAGGCATATATAATTATTCCACATTATATCTAAAATAGTTCCTCTTAATTTAATAGCAGATAGATCAGCATATTGTGGAGATTTTAGTCCAAGTAGTAAAAAATATACCTAAATATTTTTTATCTCTTTTGGATTGAAATGTGCATTTTGTCATATTAGAGAAATAAAATATCTATTAATGAAAAAATCATTGTGTTTCTTTATAACTCATGGATTTAAATTTAAGATATATTCTATATATCTTGTATTATCTTGTATTGTTCCCTCTTTTTCATTATTGTTATTTTCAAAATTACAAAAATATTTATTTTTATTCAATGCTAAAATATTTTTTTAAATAATATATTCATGAAAATATAGAATAAGTAATCAAGTTGGTCTTTCCCAAGTATTTATTTTAAATGTTTTATAGGGTTGCAAGATTTATGTAAAAATACAAATTTTATTTTATCTAGGATTATGAATTAGTATTTTTATTCATTTCCATCTAATTAAAAAATGATGTTTTTCTATAGAATTTGAGATAAAAAAATAACTTAATAATTATAATAAATTATAATAATACTTATAAAAATTTTAATGAAACATGGATAATTTCTTCTTGTATGGTATTGATAATTATCAGGGAACTCAAATATATTTTTGAATAAAAGTTTGAATTTTAATTTGATGAAGAATTGTTTATTTTTCAATATTCTTTTCTAAAATTTCTCTTAATAAATTATCTAAAGCACCTAAAATATAAAGTAAATTTTACTTTTGTGGCTTGTAATTATTATTTACCACTTTTAAATTATTATGTTTAATGGTTATATTTTCGTAATATATGAGGATTTTTTGTATTCATAATCCAAAAAAAATTATATGAAATATGATCCAAGTTATTTTATTATTTTTTATTTCAAAAGGTAAGTTATTCATTATCATTTTTTATCAAAATGATAGAATTTTAATTGAAATTGTGATCATTGGATGGTGTAGTTAGTAGATGCGGATACAAAGAACATATCTTATACAATTCTTGGATTTCAAAATTTTCAAATCATTTATTTGTCTCCAGAAAACTTCTCAGAGGCAGAACCTCCCCAGGGATTGATTTTAGAAGATCCTCCTCCACTTAATCACCAACTAGACTCCATTTTCCCATATTATACTATACCCTATGTATTAAAATAAATAAAGGTTGAATCTGGTCATCTATCTCTAAAATAGATTCTTCATCATCCATTATGCTCCCAGGATTCTGGTCTTTCACCTATTCTGGAAGAGAAGTTGGATTTGACCAGATCAGGGTTGTTGAAGGTTACCCATCAATTGAATTTTCGGCTGTAACCATTTATGTAGTGCCATACCTTCCTCAGTGGACGTTAGTGGCAATCTTTTTGGGTTGAAAAACCCCTTCAATCACTCATCTAGAACTTCATCTGATGGTGGGGTTTATTAGAGCTAAAAAGGGGATCAATGCTTAAATATATATACTTCTGTGTTGTTCATGCATCCATATTTTTTTCATGTGTTATTGGTCCAAAAAATTATAGTTAGTTAGTAAATTTCCTTTCATCCTTCTCTAATAGAAATTAGCGGTCCACCTTAGGCCAGACTCACCCTGGGAATTATTCTAGATCAACCTTTTGGGTATCCCTCTTCTATTCTACTTCATGAACATCCTCTGTAGCATATATGACTCTCATATCTCATTTATGTTCACCTATGAACACACTCATTGGTTTATGGATTTTTCAAAATCTCATTTATTCATTAGAAAGAATCTATGTGAGGCTTTTCCACTTAATTTTATTCTTCTAGATGGAGAGGCTATGTCCTTGTGAAAACTCATGTTATACCGGGATGACCTTTATTACTTTTATAGACTCATGTTTTGGCCTATATTAATTTTTATTATTTCTAATTATATTTCTAAAAATATTTCAAAATCTAGGCACTAATTCGGTACAGGAATTCTGGGCTCGAAGAGCCTCGGCATGGTGATTTTGAAAATATGAGATATATTTTTCATGTATGCGTACATTCAATTAAAATTTGAAATAAATCCTAATAGGATCCCCAGATCTAATTTCTGAAACTACAGTTGGGATAAGAATGTTGTGTTTTCCCTTGGAATGATTTAATGTTATTTTCATAAAAACTTTTGAATGGAGGTGAGATGATGGGGTGTTAAAAGGTTTATTTATTTGACTAAGAGAAATTTTTACCAATTAATTAAACCTAAACCTAATATTCTCTCCTCCCCTTTTCATGTTTAGAAAACAACACCAAATAAAATCTTCTTATCTACTCACTTCACTTTTCCTTCGATGGAAATGAGCAGGAATCGAAATGTCAAGGTATTTTTGACCTCCATTTTTGATGCATATCATCATCAAATAGAAAAGCTGTGTGAACGAGATGTCATTATTCACCCAAAGCATTGGTGTTTCTCCATCTTGGTAGGTGGTTTGAGTTTTGATCCTAATCCCAAATCAATTTATTCTTTTTAAGGGTGTATATACCAAATTAAATTTCTAACGATCATTTCAAGGTATTTCTATGGGGTTTTTATTAAACTGAGGTGAATCTATTATTTTTTCTAGTGATTCCCAATTGAAATTACCATCTTGAGGCAGTGTTGATCAGTGAAAATCATTGTGTAGACCTTTCTATTCTAGGAAGATGAAATTTGGGGTTTACGTGAAATGTACCAGGGTTACACGCCATATAGTGACCCAAATCCATATGACCATGGGACATGGATGGGGAAGTTGTAAGAAAACTGATGGTCATGTCAACTATAAGTCTAATCTACATGGCCATGTTGTCCGGTGCACTGACATGGGTAGACCTACATGTCAAAGCTATGTTTGAATTATAGCATGTTTTTTACTCTTTTTACATTCCATTTACCCCTACATGGGTTGGAAAACCATGTAGACCGGATACATGGATAGGTGCTCCTTTGGGATCACAAATCATGTGTGGCAGAGTTCATGTATTTTACTCCAATAGGATCTACCTAAGATATTCATCAATATTCATCTCCTTCTATAAAACATGGATTCCAGCTTGTGAGTATCCTATCTAAAGTATTTTCTCCAAATAGAATGTTATGGTGGCCTTTGTTTCAGCATATGAGTTTTGAGGTGAAATGTTTGAATAAATATTCATATATAGGGGTTCTTAAACATGGGCTATGATCAAAATGAATCATAGGTTTATGTTTCGGTTGGTACCGTTAACTCTGGATTTAGGATGTGGGTCCCCAAGACAATTTAGATGGGTAGAGTGATTCTCCCTTGATGGAAAAGGGTGTGGGTTCCCTACCTGTGGTAGTTTTACTATACAGTGTATGAAAAATGTGATGCTCCTCTTAAATTTACTTGACTAATGTTAGAGGTAGGTGAGGTTTTCGAGGAGATACATGGGGATCGGTACTCTGTTCGGGAATCAGGGTGTCAGTTCCCTACTCGTGGTAGTTTTACGATACATGGTATGAAAAATGTGATGCCTCTCTTAGTGTTACTTGACTGATGATGGAGCCTAGTGAGGTTTTTGAGGAGAGACATGGGGATCTATACACTATTGGGGAATCAAGGTGTGGGTTTCTCTTTCCTCCATGATTTGGTATATATAGGAATCCCTACATATTTGGATTGGGTTATTTTAATTTTGGTTAGTACTTTCAAGTTTTTTACTCTCTTAATGGATTATGTATCGAGTTTCCCATGATGTCTATAAAGTTTTTCAATGATCTCTGGTCGTGTCAGGGAATGGGGCCTCCATATTAGTCGGAAAGATTGAGTTGGTACTACAATATTCAACCAAGGGGGAAGTTCTTCTTCCTATGGAGTCAGTACTCCAATTTTGTGTCTGGGTGCGGGTCCCCAAGATGTAACATATAGAAAAACTCATTTTACCTTTCCAATATAGTGTGTGTGTCCACTATCCATGGAGTTGGTACTCCACTGTCATTTCAAACTGTGGGACCTCCATGTGTATTGTTTCTGAAGAGTTGTTACTCCCCTGTAGTACGAGGGAGCAGATCCACTAGCCTAGGGTTTGTACTCCCCTATCGTACCAGGGTGTGGGTCCCATATAGTAAAAAATCTGGAAGAGTCATTACTCCCATATTTTACTAAGGGTGTGTGTCCTCTAGCCACAGAGTGGTAATCACCTACCATGTCAGGGTGTGAGTCCTCACCAACGGAGTGGTAATCCATTGTTTCTAAGTATCTGTTGGGATTAAGTCCTTCATTTGTGTTTTAGAACCCTTTTCTGTTAATTATAATCCCAAGGACCATTCCCCTCCACTTGATATGTGTAATGACTGGTTAGGTGTTAGTTCTCCCACAATGGACTAAAGTGCAGGCTCCTCAATATAGAAGTGATGGAGGTTTTGTGGATTAGTCTGTAGATATTACTCTGTTAGCTATATGTTAGTGGTGAGTTGTGGTTCCCTCAATTTCCACTCATTATTGAAGATGCATATGGTGTATATTTATTCGTACCGATTCTTCAAATTTAGGGAAGTGGTGAGGGAAGGGATCTCTAATTGGTTTCTTTAGTCTTGCGTAGGTTGCATGCTAATAATGGAAGAACCTTTGTTGTGGGGAACAATAGTTGGAACTTATAGGTTTTTCTCGATGGATCATGTTCATTTATAAATACCATTGGGATTGGTATATCGGTTCTTGATTAAGTGTACCTCTCAGATGACATCCATCTAGGATTGATGAGCTTATGGAGTGTGTTCTCAATGTTTTTGTTTCACCATTAGAGCCTTGGGTAGAATCTTATAACTATTTGTGAGTATGGATACTCATGAGTCTTAGAGTCTAATATGAGTATTTGAGTGATGTTGGAGAGACCTTGTGGGGTTGTCACAATCTTTGCTAACACCCCTTGAGGATAGAGTATATACTTCTTCCATTCTCACGGCTTTGTTTTTATTACTCTCATTCCATGAGAGGTGAAGATGCATGTGGTATTCCACATGATTTTATTGTTCATATTCTCATGGTTGGATGAGATATCTCACAGGTAAGTGGTATAAATGGATCGGCATGTTGACCATCTATCCACCATGTTGAGCCACCTGTTCTTGGATGATAATGTTTCTTGCTTTTGTTGATCTATAGGGTGCAGTTTTCCTTAAACATTTTTTTGGGATTCTTTGACATAACTAAATAGTCATGTACATCAGAGGATGAATAGAGATGGAGTTTCTCTCTCAATGGAGTTCCCTCTGGATAGGTCGAGCACACTATTTATTTTATGATTATCGCTTATATTTTGGGATACTGGTATTTCTACTAAGTATTATTATAATCAACCCTTCATGGGATATTCCCTCATGTATTTTGTCTTTTAAAACCCAAGGGATATTAGACAGAGTCCCTAGAGGACCCTAAATAGGCAGATCATAGAAATATTTACCGATCAATGTGTTTTTCAGAGTTGGGATGAAGAGATTTCTAGTAGTTACATTCAATAGAAATCCTCTCCTTCAAATCTAATTGGTTTTTTTAGTTTTATTTCAATTGGAATTTGTGTTTTTCTTTTTCTACATTTTTAGTACTTCTGTTGTACTCTGGTTTGAGATAGTTGTAGGCTGCATTTTTTGTTTCTATATTTTCTTATCTCTTTATTTTTGTATCAAGGAGTTTTTTGGTGCATGCATATAGGTACATTATGAAAATGAATCCCTAGGATTAGTTATTATTGTAGCACTTATTTTCTACTCACTAGCCTATGGATGCACCTTTGGGTAGTAGTGGCTCGAGCCCTATCTTGGTCTGGGTCATGAAAGATTGGTATTAGAGGTGGTTCAATCCTTGGGACATTTTTCGGATGTTACCTAAAAAAGATTTGCTTGGGTTGAATAACGATGGTGTTAGAATGTTTCAAGTTCGGATATGAGGATAGAGGTTCCAGTGTTGGTGTGACATCTGATGAATCCATTCATTAGGGCTCTAAAAACCTTCATTTATAATTGTTCCATTAGGTGACTATTTGTAGGGAAACAATTTCAAATTTATTATCTAGTAAGGGGTTTTAGTTTTTTCCTTCATGAGTCAGCTCCCCATATATACTGTTTCATCATAGATAATCTTGAATTCTATTTTAGGATGCCACATCAATGATAGCAAGATAGGATTATCAATTGTGATTATAATGAATATCAGCCTAATGATGAGGCTTCAGTTCGGGGAATTCATTCTAAGGTATTACCTTTAGGTGGTCCACCGATTGAGCCACCTTTCATCGAGATGCTGGTTGTGCTATAATTTTAGTTCGATGATTCAAACATGATGACTGTATGAAATGTGTACTATAGGTAGTGACCACTGAGGTACTAATGTGATCTATACCCCCCAAGAAGCTGATGACTATCTTGAGGAATCCATGCAAGTTTTCTTCCTTATGAGTAAACCTTCCTATCATATGGTGGTCCTAGATGCAAGCCTTCAACATCATTTGTTAGGGTGATGGTGAAGTTCGGTGAAAAAATCCCATGATTAGGCAATGCTAAACTGGGTAGATCCTGAATGACTCTTTAGGGAATGGTTCTACTAAAACCACATTGATATGGGTGCATATTTAGTGGGTTTTTCCACATAGGCAGGGTAGCATGACTATGGTGGATTACATGATGAGGTTTATAGACCTATCATGTTACACCGTACATTTGGTTCGAGAATAATTTATTAGAGCCCATTGTTATGAGTAGGGTATCTGTAGAGATGTTAGAGTTGGTGTGGTCTTATTAATCCTTCCCTATTATATAGGGGTACTATAGAGATCCTTGTTTTTATAGTCTTCCATGGATGAGGGATAGGTGGATGTGACCTGTGGTGGTGGTCATGAGGATGAGGCATCTACAGTAGTTGGAAAATGATAGGTGACAAGATTGCGGTAGAGGAGGCATACCCATGCCCAGACTCAGGGACGCATGCATATATCATAAGAGTAGAGTCGTGAACTAGGTCGACCATATGAGTGGTGTTGTTATGCTTGAAATAGTTGGGGAAATATTTCTTGATATTTTCTGACTCATCGTGATACTGAGATGGATTTGGCCAAAAAGATTCATTGGTAGATATGGTTCTTGGAGTAGGGAGTTACTCAAGATGGAGGATGGGGTGAAGAATATTGGATAGAAGCAAGAGGTGGAAGACAGTTTGAGGTGTTACCACAACCACTATGAGGTTATCCATTCCAAGATCAAGGAGTCGGAGGACCCTATCGAGGATAGGTGCAGGTCGTAGGGGGCTTTTACCCAAAATTTACAGGGACTAAAATAGGTACTCTCTATATCCTTTATACTTTTTTGAGAAGTATATTGTTATAAATGTGGTGAGGTGAACTTTTCTTTCAACTCCTTGCTTCAGGTTTAGACCAGTGTGATGTGAGGCATTCTTATAACCATGTGTCGGTGTTGTTTGATGTAGCTTTGAATACATGAGAAATAGAATTCCTTCACCAACCAAGAATAATTTTGTATAAGTGAGAAAAATCAGTTGGGTGATCCAATCCTACCTAAAAATGATAATATTGAGGTGTGGTGGATGAGTCTCTTGAACTTGTGTTTTTTATTTCAGGATATGTGTTTGTTGTTACAATAAAGGGGCCTATAAGACTCAGTTGGGCATGTGGGCTACCCTTTGTTGTTCATTGGTACCCTCATGAGCTTAGAAACGGCTTAGTATGTGAGATTCTTGATGAGCTTCATGATGTGGTTTGATATAGCTTTATACTAATGAGAAATAGGAACTCTTTCCCTGTTGAGAAACATTTTTGTAATGCGTCGCAAATCAATTCAGGTGATTCTGTTCCACACAAAGAATATAGTATTGAGGTGTGGTGGATTAGTTCCTTGGACTTGTGTGTTTAGGTCAAGGTTGAATGGTGGTGAATCTTTATTAGAACTGAACTTTAGAAAAAACTTTATAGCCTATAATGTTTCCATAGTGTGGATTGTTTTCCTACCATCCATACTAATTTGGGATACCACTAGTTGGTGTGGAGGTGTTTTAAGTTTCAGTTACGCTACATCGAAGGTGGGAGAAGACACATGGAGTATTCCACGTGCTTTTAGTGTGAATATTCTCATGGTTATATGAGTCTTCTCTCTTATCATATTTTTTGTTACCTACTCTTTCTTAGTTTCAACCTTGAACACAATAAACATAAAGTGATAGAGGTGTAGTTCATCTTGGGGTGGATGTGAACTATGGGGTTACATTGGTATATGTGTTAGGTTAGCAGGGTGGGGTACCACTAGACCTTGTAACTGTAGAGGGACCGCAGTGACTGGTGAATTTTCAACATTTCATGGATGAGGAGAAATTTTCCCCCTTATTTCATGATGTTTCACATGTTTGATCTCAAAATAAGAGACTTTTGGACATGGTGTTTCCACTAAGGGTGCGTTTGGAAGCATCATAGAAACCCTTGGTGGGATCGATGGTGTGGAAGTTCCATTGTAGAGATCAGTTTCTATTTCGTGTTCCAAGCCTTTTTCTTTTTAGGGATAAAATATCTGAACGTGGTTGTGATGTTGAGACCCCAGTTGTGAAATATAACACATTTTAATATTTCTAAGAATATTTAAAAATGTCAGGTATTTAGTCTGTATTGGAATCCAAGGCCCAAAGAGCCACAACATGGGTATTTTAAAAAAATTAAATATATTTTTTTCATGTGCACATATTTTCACCAAAAAAGAGGAATAACTACCGAGTAGAGTCTCAGATCGGATTTTAGAGACCACAATTCTATTCAAAAAAAAATTACCCTATGGGTGGCATAAATTTTTTCACACTGGATGTTTTGGATGGAGGTGATATACATAGAATTATGTTGTGGATTTATTTGACAAGATGAAAATACAATCAACTAATTTAACCTAAAACTAATACTCTCCCTCTCCCCCTCTCACGTTGGGTGTACAACATTAAATAGAAGACACTCATCTCATATCCTACCTTTGGTAGCAATGTACATGAATTGGAATCGTAGCATTGACGTGTTTTCAATATTCTTTTCTAACATGTATCATCACTAAATCAAGAAGTATTTTGTACCGAGCACCTTTCTTCACCCAAAGCATTGTCGTTTCACACTTGAGGAAAGAAGTTTTAATTTTGTTCTTCAACCCCATTAGTTTTCATTTTCTTTGAGTTTTTAGATCCCAAATTTAATTTTTAATGATCCAAGATAGGTAGATCTGTGGGTTTTGGTTAACTGGGGAGAATCAGTCATTTTTCTAGGTGATTCCCAACAATAAATACCCTCTACACGATGTGTAGTATAGTGAAACATGATGTTTATCATTTCCTATTTGGTGAATATGAAATTTGGGTTATACATGAGAAGTATCGTGGTTACATGTTGTGTAGTGACCCCGAACCATCAGACAATGGGACATATCTTCCGAAGCTATCTGAAAACACATGGCCATGTACAAATACACCAACCGAGGGTCTAGAAAGCAAACATGGTTATATATAAAAGGAAAGGTGCCTGGTGAATTAGTGCATGATGTGTAATCTTTTTACATTTTTTGTACCCCAACATGGGTTGAAAAACCATGTTTATTGGATACAAAAATAGTTTCCTGGTCGAGCTCACAGGTTGTGTATTCTGAAGTGTACGTCATGTACCCCTAGAGGATCTCCTTAAGATATTCCCCCTCCATTATCTCCTTCTCTAAGACTCAAATTCAGGCTTTTTAGTAGGCTATATTGAGTTTGTTTCCATTTAGAACATGACGATGACCTCTATTTCATTATACATGTTATGATGTGGCATGTTTTGATCACGAATCTTGTATAGAGGTTCCTTAATATTGAATAGTGATCAGGGAGAATCGCTGGGTTGAAATATGGGTCGGTACCCTTCCCTATGGCATTAAGATGTCGGTCCCCTGGACTATTTAGATTGGTAGAGTGGTGCTCCCCTATTGGAATAGGATGTGGGTCCCTTACCTAGAATAGTGTTATTATGCAAGGTATAGTAAGTGTAACTCTCTTCTTAGCAACACTTGATCAATGTTGGAGATCGGTGTGGTTATTGGGGAGAGACACAAGGACTGTTACTCCCCTATGGAATAATGGTGCGGGATTCCCTTACCCACATCCTTTGGTAGATCTGGGACTCCCCACGTTATGGGAGTGGGTTATTTTACCTTTGGGTAGTTCTTTTAGGGTTGTTACTCCCCTAATGGATTAAGGAGCAGGATCCCTATGATGTCTGTAATGTTTTACAGTGCTCCCCTATCATGATAGAGAACAATCCCTCTATACTAGTTGTCAAGATAGAGTATGTACTCCCCAATTAGAGTAGGGTGTGTGTCCCCTATCCGTGGATATGGTACTCCCCAACTATGATAGGGTGTGAGTCCTCTAGATGTAATGCATAAATAGAATGTGTAATCCCCTTCCAGGATAGGGTGTGGGTCATCTATCCTTGGAGTCAGTACTCCCTAATCATTCCATGGTGTTGGTCCTAAATACATATTTTTTAGTAGATTTGGTACTCCCTGATCCTATTAGGGAGTGAGTCCTCTTGCCATGGGTCACTAAACTCTAGTTGTACCAAGGTGAGGGTCCCCCATAGTAAACAAACTAGAAGAGTCATAAACCCACTATTGTACATGTGGTGCGAGTCATCTAACTACATAGTGGTACTCCATTATCGGGTTATGGTGCGGATCCTCGCCTACGAAGTAGTATTCCCCATTTCTGTGTAACAGCATGGAGCGTGTCATCCAATTTAGTTGGACCTCCCTTATATATTGAGTATAGTTCTGAGGATCAATCCACTCCACTTGATATGTGTCATACCTCATTAGGAGTTGGGGATTCTTCAACTAACTAAGGCGCAGGACCCTCTGTGAAAGAGAAAAGGAGGTTTCCCTAGTTAGTTATGAGCTATTACTACCTCAACTGTAGGGTAATGGGGAGGTGTGGGTATATATATACCCTCTTGTTAGATAAGATGCATGTGGTGCATAAATTGGAGTAGTGATCCATCAAAAGTATTGAAGTGGGGAGGTGTGTTCCTCTACACTTGGTTTCTTTAGCCTTGCGTTGAGTGCAATCTAGTGATAGCAGAACCTCTGGTGCAGGGAACCAGAGTTTCACCTTGTAAATTTTTTCTATTTGATCATGTTCTTTTAGAGATACCATTAGGAATGGAATATTAGTTTTTGATGGATTTTACCTCTAAGACAACTGCCATTTGGGATAGATGAGATCATGGAGTGTTTTATCATTGTTATTGTGTTACAGTTAGAGCCTTGAGTAGAATCCTTTTATTGTCTATGAGGTCAGAACCTCATGAGACATGGAGTATGGAATGTGTCTATTTGGGTGATGTATGGGATCCCTTGCGATGTTGTCACAGCCTGGGTTTACACCCCATGAGGTCTAAGTACATACATCATTTGGGTCCACACCTTTGTTTTAGTTGCTAAATTTCCACGGTAGGTGAAGATGTGTGAGGTATTCTATGTGATTTCCATTTTTATTTTATCATGTTTGGATTAGGTACCTCTCCTATAATGGGTAGAAAAGTCTTAGTGTGTAGTCCATCTACCCACCGTGTTGATACCCCTCTTCTTAGAACATGTTGTTTCTTTCTTGGGATGAGAAGTGGGATAAAGTTTTCCATAATCTTTCATTTGGGTTTCTTTGAATTAGATGACTATTCATGTATAGCTGAGGATGAACTGAGATGAATTTTCTCTATCGTTGGGCATTCCCATTGGCTATGTTGAGTGGACTATTTCCTTGTATTTAATCACATTTATTTTCTATTTTTTGGGCACCAATTGATTATTCATATACTCAACATTGCACATGCATTTCCCACATGTGTTTTTCTTGTTCATGACATAGTCCTTTTGATGGATTCCCCGTAAGACCCAACATAGATAGAGAATATTGAGATAGGTTGAAAAAGGTTCTTACCAGAGTTGGGTTGAGGAGCCTTCCGTTAGTTATTTTTGACAGTGATCTCGTCCATCAAAAAAGGTTGAAAATGTTTTCAGTTTTATTTTGGTGGGTGTGTGTTTTTTCCTTTTTCTATTCATTCAATACTTCTAGTGTACTCTGGTTTTAGAAATATTTATTCATGATTTTTTAGTTTCTAGATTTCCTTATAACTATATTTTTTTGTATGGATGTTTTTTGATGCATGTGTATAGGTGATTTAGGAAAATGCCTCCCTGAGTTTAGTTATTCCTCTGTCTCTTGTCTCCACCCATAGTCAATGGAGGTGGACTTGGGCTAGATGTGACTCGATCCATAGTTTGGGTCTAGTCATGGCAGTGTTGTTCATTATGTCATTTCCATGAAAATATTTTTTCAATCGGCAGGAAGTGGTGCTCGGATGTAATAGCCTCGCACCCCACAGAGATCCAAGACCATGATCTATTTCCTATGGTTGGCACAGTCAATGCTTCCCTTTCTTCTCCTCCTATACCATTTGTTTTCTTCTTCCTTGAATTCTCTCCCTTCTACCCCTCCAGCATCGTTAGCTGTTAGATTTTTCCATCCACTTGTCTATATGTCCCCTCTCCCCTAGATCCTCATGGTCCAATCAAGATGGTATCCTCATCCTCAAATACCAGAGGTTTGATGAAATCCATGCTTGAACCTAGTAACTTATCAAACCATAACTCTCCTTAATTCTCTATATGTTAGGGATGATTTCCCTATGGTGGATACCTCTATTCATCCTAGTAAATCCCCGATCATCCCCTCGTTACCTCCCCAGTTTCTGGTTCTTATGAGCTTACCCCATATATCTACTCACCCATGTCGACCTCCAATAGCTACAATTTATTATCATATTCACCTCTTGTTTCAAATCAGCCTTATCTTCCTCCCTATCATTCTCCAATTATTGTCGATACCAAGGGTCATTCTAAGATCTATTTATATTTCTCGCCATCTCCAATAATGTTCACATTGACACAAAGGTCCAAAACCATGTATCATCTCTACCGATGATATATATCATTGGATGGAAAGCATGTGTCATCGGGCCCTGGGTTAAGACTGATTTCCTTTCTTCTGAAATTTCCTACAAAAAAGTATCATAGGATTTATTTTTCAATATTAAATAGGTAGTCTCAAATATTTTAGTGTTTCCACATAGTTTTGGACTCCAAAACAACTTTCATTGATGTTCCATAAACTAACAGATCTGGATCTTCAATAATAACTATATATTTGTAGATAATATAGAATCCTTGGATCAACATATTTAAACTAAGGTGAGTTTAGGTAGTTTATTTTTCTTTCTCTATTTCATTCATGCCGGGTGTGAATCATATGAATGAGCACTTCTCTAGTTAAATTCTGTAACCATTAATGTTTGGGAAGTGAATTGGTTTGTGGGTGGTTATTAAAACACTATCATGGGTTACTCTGAAATGAAGGGATGTGGGATGAATCCAGGGAAATATCAGCAGGAATTTCACTCCATCTCTACTTAGAAAGGACTTGTGGACTTTGGATTTCTATGGGATAATTCGACATGGTGCTACAATCAAATTATAATTTCATGTACATGGTTTCTTATAGATTAATTTATCACTATTTTAAGTCCAATTATAGATTCTTGGAAACTATTTCATCTCACCTGGTTTGATCTATATCAGATCATTCTTCTTTCCTCATCATCCTGGCCCCATGAAATGAAGATAGAGACCAGTTCTTCTTCTCTGATTAAAATACTTCAAATCCATATTACAACTCCTTGGTTCATGAGTCCATGATCAAGACAACAAGTATAAATATAAGTTATAGCTTAAAAATCACATTAATATAGCTCAAGGGTGATCTCATAAATTTTTTTATAAATAGACTGAATCATCTCTATGTCCCTGTTCATATCAAGAGTGACATTTTTTTCATTGATTCCATCCCTGTGGATGAATAGAACAAAGACCTATTTAGTTCCATTATTAAAAAGGTAAATCATATTACTAATCTGATATAGAAACAAGAGGGAACCATAATGATAGGTCTAATGTTTCTTAGCTTAATGATTAAGATATAAATTCTGCTTCACTCCATGCTTTCCTTAATGAAAAGATCCATGGTTTATCACTTAATATTTAAAGGTATGACAGTTCTTTCTTCAATTACCCAATGTCTATTAGTGGTATGGTCGGGTAATATTTTTAAAATATTCTCATAGATACCATACCACTCAGGTAGTGAGGGTATCCTTAATGTCACTCTAATCTCTTTGAATCTATTCTCAACATTTTTTATAACTCCAATAAAGAATTGTTCAAAATCATTCGTGATGAAAGAGATATCAAAAAAGTTTCTTCATCCCTCAATATGGAATGTTTCCCGAGACCATATAGCTTAAATGTCACATTTTATATTTCCCCATGTAACCTTATTAAGAATATCTTATCAGAACATACATGATTGTTTTTAGGGGAGATCTTACCTCGGTTGGTATGTGCAACTAGTCTTATTCACATTCCAAAGGTTTAAGACCCATAATCCATTAAAATTTTTAGACCAATAATATTGTATAACATCACATATAATGTCATTTCCACTATTCTTAATAGAAGTATCTCCACTAACCTACATTCACGGGTGTTAAAAGAAAAGAAAGGTCTCATTAATCATTGGTCTTACCATGTGTATATAGAAATAGCATAAGAGATGATGAGTGAGTGTAACGCGTGAGACTTTTATAAGAAATATTTTGTTTTTATCAAATGAATCTTTCACTACACACAACACTAGCTTGGCTTTCTTTACACATAACCGTGTACTTCCTCAATATCTTGCGTCGTATGCAATACCGAGTTTCACGAAACAACGATATGCTATTGAAATATTATTAAAACTAACCATTATGAATAGTAATAACCACTATTTAAAATTTTATAAATTTTATTTTTCAAAATGGACTTCATTTTTGGATTCGGAATATCGAAATTATCTTAGGGTGAAATTTTGGTACTTTTCAGATAACTTTGATATTCTGATGAATAGTGAAAATTATTAAATTTTAATTGAAAAAATTTTTTTATTCGAAATAATTAATAGTGATAAATTATTAATTTGAGTGGTTTTAAATTATATTTAGAATATATTTTTACAATATAATACAATTTTGTCCGTTGATGTAATTTCACATTTAAACCAGACATAAACAAGTGTCAATCTTTTGATAGTTATTATCTCTTAAAAACACGCAATTGGTCTTAACAACGGGAATTAATTTTTAAATTAGTTAATGTAACTAATATGTTTTGAATTTGGTAAAATAAACATCATTTTTGAATTAATAATATCAAATATAGCTTAGGCCTAATTTTTGGTATTTTTCTGAAAACTTTCAATTTTTGAGGAATAGTGAAACCACTAAGTTGTAGTTAAAAAAATTAAATTTTTTATAAAACTAAATTTTTCCGCTTCTGTGAGTGGAATTTCAAAAATCTGAGACACACAGTTAATAACAAGGACTAAAATGTGGTTCAATGAGATGAAAATAATTTTGGTGAATAGTAACTTTTTACTTTTATTTACCACGGTTAAAATTAAATAGGGTAATTAAGGGTAAAAATGATATTATTGTTACCTTAACACATGTTATAATTCTATTGGACAAGTGTAATTTGAACAAAAACAACCTTAGGAATAAAATATGACAATTTAAGCCCACTTGGATTAGATTAGGACATTTATTATTAATTTATTTAAAGAAGGGTTAAAATAGTTAAAATCACAGTTTAATAAGTAAATCATTTTTAATATAGGGTTATACATAAGATAAATTCGACTATAAATATTCATTATAAAGCTAAAAAGATTTCCTAAATAATTTTATTTTATTTTTAATTTTTATACATTAAATAATTTAATTTATTTATGACACAACGATGATGCAGTAATTATCTTATTAATGAAATATTGACATAATTGATGTTATAAATACCCAAATAAATGTAATTTGACACTTTTTATGAATTACACTAATTTTATAGGTTAATATGAAATGTTAGTATTGAGGTAATTAACTTGTTTCGAACTAATCATTCTGTTGTGATTTTTAAAAATATCAATTACTAAATAGTGTCAAAATTGACATAAAATAGTCTTTAAAATTATATTATTAATTGTTATTTTATTCCTAAAAATCTAAGGTTCGGACAAATTACTTAGATAAGGTTATATATATTAATAATAAACAACTTGGGGTTCGTTTGGCTTGATATAGTACGTTTATTAACCTTATAGTATAAGAAAACAAGAAGACACGGTAAAAGTTAAATTATCTAACTAAAAGTTAAATCTGAATGATAAGGTTAAAATTGATACCTAAACTTGTATAAATTCTATTGGATTAGATTATTTCGACCCCTACCCACCTTATCTTAGAAATATATCAATTTGGAGCTATTAAAAACCTAATTTGACTTTATAATAAAATAATATTTTTAATTATTCCAAAGGTGCCCCTCTCCTCCCTTATAAAAGGGCACCTCCTCCCTCTCCTCCTCACACCAATTTGAGCCTTCAAGCTCGGAAAACCCCTAAAACTTTCTCCTCTCCACTTCCCTAGAGTTATCCTAGAGGTTCTGGTCTTCTTCAAAGACCAACCCTAGTGCCCTAAGAGGAGGTTAAGAAGAGGCGCGTCAAAAAAAGAGATAATATCCATTATCGATCCTTTCCAAATTATTTCTTCTTCAACTTATTCTTATTTAGTTGTTTCATTTTGAAGTAATAAAATCAGTATCACTCATATACTGATATGTTATTATAAGTATGAAACAACCCTATTTCTTCATCTATCCATCCTACGGAAAAAGAAATCACCGCGCGTGCGTACGTACGGAATACCGTCTCCACGTCGTGGTGTAATCTATTTTCCCCCACCACCTTACTTGGATGGGTATAATGGTGTAAATAATTACTATATATGATTATTATAAAGTGATATTGATTCTGAAATAGTATACATACACTCAAATACAATTCCACGATCATGGGAACGATATCATCGCTCGTGCGTACGTACGGAATACCGTCTCCACGATGTGATGTGATTCGTTCTACATGATCTTCATTGAATAATGACTATATAAATGAATTGAATGAATAAATATGATATATATTAAATTAATACCATTCTGGAAATGATGTATCTATAACCTACAGAGATGAATAAGAATTTATTCGACAAAACACGCATAAGAACAAAAAGTTATAAACACCCGAATAACAAGTGGCAATAAAATATTACTACGAAAAATCTATTAATATGACCATATATGATATAATAACAATAATTATGATTCTTTAATAAGTTAATAACAATACTTAAATCATTATACAGGAGGTTCGGACACTTACGAAGCAAATCGGACCTAAGGTAAGGGAAATATCACAATCTCATTTTTATCCGAGATTGTTTATACATTGAATTTAGTGGGGTGTATTTTAGCATCCACGTCCATGTTTCATAAATATGTAATATTATTTCCATACACCTACAATTGTTTAAATCCAATTTTACCCTTCGGTGAGTTTTTAGTAAATGATATGAAAGGAATCTTTTGTCGTTTTTCGTACGAGGTACTTTTTGACTTTTCCGACAAGAGTATGAGAAGAATGTTTTTTTAACTTATACGGCATGAATGGATTTTTAAAACATTATTTCCAAGAATCTTCCTTTACAAGTTTTCAAGTTTATTTTTAATCAAATTCTTTTAGTTTAAAATTGTATGACATGTTAAGAAAGGAAAAAAAATTGAAGAAGAAAGGATATTTTCCTCAAGAATGGAGTTCAAGAGTTTTATCAAAATTATTTTCAATATAAGATAATATAGGGATTTGTTTCTATCCCTATTATGACATGGATTTGATTATGTTGTGATGGAAATATTTTTATGAATTCCTTTATCTTATATGAATTTTTTACGATGTCACGATGTTTAAGATTCCCATTTTTATTACATGGGTTATGCTATGATGTATGGTTTATGATTTTGTGGCACACATAAGAATGGTATAATTATGAGATGGGTGGGACCTATATCTCCCTCCAATGCATTGGGTAAAGATTTTATATCTCATTAGATATACATGGCTGGAACGGTAGGTTATACCGGTTCAGTGAAACAGGACTGAAACGAGGAGCCAACTCGGTTCAGAAAGGGACTTTGTCCACTAAGATAGTCTTGGAAATGAGTCTTGACTAATAAAAAATGAGTCTCTATGATTATGTTTTTATGCCAAAAAGTTTCATGATTTATGTTATGATTATTGGGATTACATTTCACTACCATGATTTATCCCATGTAATGAAATTATGCTCTCTTTTGCAGGTTAAGATTTCCAAAAGTTATGTTCTTATGAATACGATGTGATTGATATTTCTTTTGTTTACCCTTACTGAGCATTTGAGCTCACCCTTTTGTATGTTTTCTTTCCCCATGTCAGGAAGAAGGTTATTAAGTTAGATATGCCAAAAGGGACTATAGATATGATGAAATAAATGGGAGACAGTGTAGACGCTTTATGAACCAGTTGTTTATGTTTCCCAATTTCTATAGACACTATACCTATACGGTCCTTTCGTGGTTTTGTTATATGTTGTAATAAGTATGCTTCAATTTTTATGTATTAACAATGTATGTAATTTATGGGTCGTTATAGTTGGTATCAGAGGAAAGGTATAGTCAACCTTTGGAAACTAGGATGTGAAAGCCTTAGTAAGAACCCTAAGGATAAGTCTAAGCATAGAACACAATCTTAGTGTTTTAGAAATGACCATGAATAACCTAAGATAAGTCGTTAAGTGTGAAATTTTATTCTTGATTATGTGGTTTTCCTATTATAATTAGTGTTTCTCACACTATTCTTCTTGGTTTTAGTCAATGGCTAGAACCCGAAGGAATCGTGTTAATGCGGAATGTGACGGGAAATGCAATGATTGTCCCCCTGAGCAACCAAGTATTATGGGAGCTGGAATGAAAAATCTTGTAGCCATGATCACACAACTTTCTCAAGCTATAAATCATGCAGGACTTCCAAACGAGCAAAGGAAGGAACAACATTCTGTTGAATCCTTCATGAGACAACGTCCTCCTTCATTCAGTGGGTCTACTAATCCATTAGTTTCTGAACAAAGGATTAGTACTATTGAAAATATATTTTCAGTTCTTCAATGTTCTAAGCATGATAATGTCATCTTAGCAGTGTATCATTTGGAAGGTGATACTGATCAATGGTGGAATCTAATTAAGAATACGAGGCAAAGGGATGAAATTGAGTCCATGGAATGGGATGAGTTCAAGAACTTATTTTTCAATAAGTACTTCCCTCGTATTCTCCGAACAAATATGGAGAAAGAGTTTCTTGAACTGAAGCAAAAGGATGATGAATCTGTTGGTACCTATGAAGAAAATTTTACACTTCTGGTATTATTGTCCAACCTGAGAGTAAGATAGATCGATTCTTTAGTGGCTTAAAACCAAGTCTTCGAAGGGACTTAGACATAAGGGACTTCAATTTCTATGAGGAAATCGTTCGATGTGCTCTCAAAGTTGAGATGGACATTGGAGTAACCCATCAGTCATATGGGTTTGATAAGAAGAGGAAAATGGAATTCAAAGGAAAATCTAAAGAGCACACTGAAAAGAAGATGAGCTTTCCCTTATGCTCAAAGTGTGGAAAGAAACATGGAGGGAGTTGTCTTAAAGGGACAAGTAAATGTTTCAAACGTGGAAAGGAAGGTCATCGGGCATTTGAATGCCGCGATGATGGGAAGAAGATGTCTAATGATGCAAACAAAGGAAGGGATACACAGAATGAACCTACTACACTTCAATGTTTCAAGTGCAAGGAGATGGGGCATTATGCCAATAAATGCCCTAATCCAAGGGTTGATGATGATGGTCGACGTCAAAAAACTCTTAAGGCTAAAGACAAAGGAAAGTCACATGCAATTTCTATCAGCGATGTGGAGTACAATAACAATGTGGTGAAAGGTACACTTACCATCCACTCTAAAGTAGAAAATGTTTTATTTGATTCTGGATCCACCCACTCTTTTATTTCTGAAGAATTTTATAAGGGTAACATTGTATTACCTCAACAAGTAGATGTTGAGTTAGTTGTGACAACCCCTAATGGCACAATAGTCGCATCAAAAGTTTATAATTCTTCTCCGATCGAAGTTTATGGGAAAGTGCTTCCTGCAAATCTTGTGATCCTTCCTATAGTGATATTTTATGTGATTCATGGCATGGATTGGCTTTCTTTATATGGATCTCATATCAATTGCCAAAGAAGGGAAGTCACATTTCATATTCCAGATCAATCTATGATCGTCTATCGATGAAAGGATGAACATAACCTTCCAGTGGAAATTTATTCCATCTTATGGGTCTTGATTCCACTAAATGAAGGTTGTTTATATCAAATGGTTGGTGAGAAACTCACGATTAATAATATTCCCATTGTACGGGAGTTTGATGATGTCTTTCTGGAGGAATTACCGGGTCTTCCACCAAATCGTGAAGTTGAGTTTTCAATAGAACTCGTACCGGGTGCTTTGCCTATTTCAAAGACACCTTATAGAATGGCCCCAATTGAGTTGCAGGAATTGAAGAAGCAAATCCAAGAGAATATTGATAAGGGATTCATACGCCCTAGTGCGTCACCTTGAGGAGAACATGTTCTATTTGTTAAGAAGAAAGATGGATAAATGAGACTCTCCATTGATTATCGAGAACATAAAAAGATCACTATCAAGAAAAAATATCCTCTCCCATGCATTGATGACTTATTTGACCAACTACGCGGAGCTCAATACTTTTCCAAGATTCATCTTCATTCAGGGTATCATAAATTAAGGTTCAAAATGGAGGATATACCAAATATGGCTTTCCGTACAAGGTATGGACACTATGAAGTTATAGTGATGGCATTTGGTCTTACTAATGCCCCTGCTATCTTCATGGATCTGATGAATAGAGTCTTTAGAGACTATCTTGATCAATTTGTGGTAGTCTTTATAGACGATATTCTTGTCTATACAAAGAGAAAGGAAGAACATGAATATCACTTAAGAATTATATTGAATACCCTGAGAAAGGAGAAGCTTTATACCAAATTTACCAAGTGTGAATTTGGCTTAAAAAAGTTGCATTTTTGGGTCACATAATCTCAAAAGAGGGAATATCTATGGATCCTCAAAAACAGAGGTTATCGAAAGATGGTCGAGACCAACAACAGTAACTAAGATCCGAATATTTCTTGGTTTGGCTGGATATTATCGAAGTTTAGTGAAATATTTTTCACTATTATCTAATCCAATCACCAAGTTGACTCGGAAAGGAGTTAAGTTTGTCTGGATGGAGGAATGTGAAGACAGTTTCAAGGAGTTGAAAAGAAGTTTATCCAGTGCACTTGTGCTCACACTGCCTTGTAGTGGAGAAAGGTTTGTGATCTATAGTGATGCATCCAAGAAGGTATTGGGGTGTGTTCTTATGGAAAATGATATGGTGATAGCTTATGCCTCACGACAGTTGAAAATCCATGAGAAAAATTACCCAAAACATGATTTGGAGTTAGATTCGGTAATCTTTGCATTAAATATTTGGATGCATTATCTTTATGGTGAAAGGTGTGATATTTATACTAATCATAAAAGTTTAAAGTATATTTTCACACAAAAGGAGATGAATATGCGCCAAAGAAGATGGTTGGAGCTGATTAAGGATTATGACTGCTCAATCCATTACCAACCTGGGAAAGCAAACAAGGTGGCAGATTCATTAAGTTGACAAGACCATGCCAATTTGTCCATGATGAGGATCACAAAAGATCCAATATTTATGGATTTACAAAGGATAGACCTTGGACTTATAATGGAAGGGGAAAAATCTTATCTTTCTCAAATGAATGTTCAACCATCTATACATGTGAAGATTAAAGAGGCATAGAAAGAAGATGTCGAGTTACAAAAGAAGGTGAGAAATGTTCCTGAATTCAACCTTGATTGTGATGGGATAATAATGTTCAGGAATCGGGTTTGTGTTCCCCCCATCCTGGAATTAAAGGAGCTGCTAGATGAGGCTCATAGTTCTTCATTCTCTATTCATCCTGGAAGCACGAAGATGTATAGGGACCTGAAAGAGTACTTCTGGTGGGATGGCATGAAAAGAGATATTGCTGAATATGTCCCTCGATGCTTGGTTTGTCAGCAAGTTAAATCTGAGAGACAGATGTCTAAGGGGATGTTACAACCATTACCCATACCCGAATAGAAATGGGAAAACATCACTATGGACTTTGTCACAGGACTTCCTAAAACATCCAAAGGCAATAATTCTATCTGGTTCATAGTTGATCGTCTTACCAAGTCTGCACACATCATTGCTATTAGAGAGAATTTCTCTCTAGATCAGCTTGCCAGGATATATGTAAAGGAAGTGGTAAGATTGCATGGAGTACCACTTTCTATCTGATCGGGATCCGAGATTTACCTCGAAGTTCTAGTGAAGTCTTCAGCATAATCTGGATACAGAGTTGAGTTTCATCACTACTTATCATCCTCAGACAGACGGTCAGTCTGAGAGAACAATTCAAACCCTAGAAGATATGTTGAGAGCTTGCTCTATGGATTTCAAAGGTGGCTGGGATCAACACCTACCTTTGGTGGAATTTTCTTATAATAATATCTTTCACTCTAGTATTCAGATGGATCCTTATGAAGCTCTCTATGGAATGAAATGCAGGACTCCAACTTGTTGGGATGAAGCTGGGGAAAGAAAGCTATTAGGACCTGATCTTGTTGATGAAATGGCAGAAAAGGTCAGATCTATTCAACAACACATAAGAGAAGCTCAGAGTCGACAGAAAAGTTATGCCGACAACCGATGAATATCTCCCTGGAAGAGAGTCATGAGATTTAGAAAAAAGGGGAAGTTGTGCCCTAGATATATCGGTCCTTTCGAAATACTGGTTCGTGTTGGGAAGGTAGCTTACCGATTGGCGCTTCCACCGAATCTCTCTCAAGTTCACGATTGTTCCATGTATCTCTCCTGAGAAAGTACATACCTGATCCTTCACATGTACTTAGCTCAGAAGTTGTACCGCTGGAGCAAGATCTTTCTTATGAAGAACAATAGATAGAGATTCTGGATCATAGTGAAAAAGTCCTCCGAAGCAAGACCACTCGATTGGTGAAAGTTTTATGGAGGAACCACCAATTAGAAGAAGCTACATGAGAGCTTGAGGATATGATGTGGGAGAGGTATCCTCATCTTTTTGTTACAAAGTGACGAATTTTGAGGGCAAAATTCATTTTAAGGGGGGTAGAATGTAACACCCGAGACTTTTATAAGAAATATTTTGTTTTTATCAAAGGAATCATTCACTACACACAACACTAGCTTGGCTTGCTTTACACGGAACCGCGACCTTCCTCAATATCTTGCGTCGTACGCAATACCGAGTTTCACTAAACAACGATATGCTATTGAAATATTATTAAAACTAGAAATTATGAATAGTAATAACCACTTTTTGAAATTTTATAAATTGTATTTTTTAAAATGGACTTCATTTTTGGATTTGGAATATCGAAATTAGCTTAGGGTGACATTTTGGTACTTTTCGAATAAATTTCATATTCTGATGAATAGTGAAAATTATTAAATTTTAATTAAAAACCACTTTTTTAATCGAAATAATTAATAGTGATAAATTATTAATTTGAGTGGTTTTAAAGTATATTTTGAATAAATTTTTACAATTTAATACAATGTTGTTCATTGGATGTAATTTCACATTTAAACCAGACATAAACAAGTGTCAATCTTTTGATAGTTATTATTTCTTAAAAACACGCTATTGGTCTCAACGACGGGAATTAATTTTTAAATCAGTTAATGCAACTAATATGTTTTGAATTTGGCAAAATAAGCATCATTTTTGAATTCATAATATCAAATATAGATTAGGCCTAATTTTTGGTATTTTTCTGAAAACTTTCAATTTTTGATGAATAGTGAAACCACTAAGTGGTAGTTAAAAAAACAAAAAATTTCATAAAACGTAATTTTATCGCTTCCGTGAGTGGAATTTCGAAAATCCGAGAGACACGGTTAATATCAAGGACTAAAATCGGGTTCAATGAGATGGAAATAATTTTTGGTGAATAATAACTTTTTTACTTTTATTTACCACGGTTAAAAGTAAATAGGGTAATTAAGGGTAAAATGATATTATTATTACCCTAACACATGTCCTAATTCTATTGGAAAAGTGTAATTCGACCGAATAAAACTTTAGGAATAAAATGTGACCATTTAAGCCCACTTGGATTAGATTAGGACATTTATTATTAATTTATTTAAAGAAGGGTTAAAATAGTTAAAATCAAAGTTTAATAAGTAAATTATTTTCAATATAGGGTTATACATAATATAAATTCTACTATAAATATTCATTAGAAAGATAAAAATATTTCCTACATAATGGTATTTTATTTGTAATTGTTAGACATTAAATAATTTAATTTATTTATGACACAACGATGAAGCAGTAATTATCTTATTAATGACATATTGACATAATTGAAGTTATAAATACCCAAATAAATGTAATTTGAGGCTTTTTATGAATTACAATAATTTTATAGGTTAATATGACATGTTAGTATTTATTTAATTAACTTTTTTAGAACTAATCACTCTGTTATGATTTTCACAAAAATCAATTACTAAATAGTGTCAAAATTGACATAAAATAATCTTTAAAACAAATATTATATTATTAATTGTTATTTTATTCCTAAAAATATAAGGTTCGGTAAAATGACTTAGATAAGGTTATATATATCAATATTAAACAACTTGGGGTTCGTTTGTCTTGATATAGTAATTTTATTAACCTTATAGTATAAGAAAACAAGAAGACACGGTAAAAGTTAAATTATCTAACTTTAAGTTAAATCTGAATGATAAGGTTAAAATAGATACCTAAACTTTTCTAAATTATATTGTATGAGATTATTGCGAACCCTAACCACCTTATCTTATAAATATATCAATTTTGAGCTATTAAAAACCGAATTTGACTTTATAATAAAATAATAGTTTTAGTTATTTCAAAGGTGCCCCTCTCCTCCCTTATAAAAGGGTACCTCCTCCCTCTCCTCCTCACACCAATTTGAGCCTTAAATCTCGGCCAACCCCTGCCACGTTCTCCTCTCCACTTCCCTAGAATCATCCTTGAGGTTCTGGTCTTCTTCAAAGACCATCCCTAGTGCCCTAAGATGAGGTTAAGAAGAGGCACGTTAAAAAAAGAGGTAATATCCATTACCGATCCTTTCCAAATTCTTTCTTCTTCAACTTCTTATTCTTTAGTTGTTTCATTATAAAGTAATAAAATCAGTATCACGCATATATTTATATATTATTATATGTATTAAACAACCCTATTTCTCCATCTATCCATCCTACGGAAAAAAAATCACCACGCGTGCGTACGTACGGAATACCGTCTCCACGTCGTGGTGTAATCTATTTTCCCTCACCACCTTACTTGGATGGGTATAATGGTGTAAATAATTTATATATATTATTATTATAAAGTTATATTGATTCTGAAATAGTATACATACACTCCAATACAATTCCACGATCATTGGAACGATATCATCGCTCGTGCGTACGTACAGAATACCGTCTCCACGATGTGATGTGATTCGTTCTACATTATCTTCATTGAATAATGATTATATAAATGAATTTAATGAATAAATATGATATATAGTACATTAATACCATTCTGGAAATGATGTATCTATAACCAAAAGAGAAGAATAAGAATTTATTCAACAAAACACGCATAAGAACAAAAAGTTATAAACACCCGAATAACAAGTGGCAATGAAATATTACTACTAAGAAGCTAAAAATATGACCACATATGATATCATAACAATAATTATGATTCTGGAATAAGTCAATAACATTATTTAAATCATTATACAGGAGGTTCAGACACTTACAAAGCAAATCGGACCTAAGGTAAGGGAAATATAACAATCTCATTTTTATCAAGAATTGTTTATACATTGAATTTTCTGGGGTGTATTTTAGCATCCACGTCCATGTTTCCTCAATATGTAATATTATTTCCATCCACCTACAATTTTTTAAATTCAATTTTACCCTTCCTTGAGTTTTTAGTAAATGATATGAAAGGAATCTTTTGTTGTTTTTCGTACGAGGTACTTTTTGAATTTTTCAACACAAGTACGAGAAGAATGTTTTTTAACTTATACGGCATGAATGGATTTTAAAAACATTATTTCCAAGAATCTTCCTTTACAAGTTTTCATGTTTATTTTTGATCAACTTGTTTTAGTTTAAAATTTTATGACATGTTAAGAAAGGAAAAATGTTTTTGAAGAAGAAATGATATTTTCCTCAAGAATGGAGTTCAAGAGTTTTATCAAAATTATTTTCCATCTAAGATAATATAGGGTTTTGTTTCTATCCCTATTATGACATGGATTTGATTATGTTGTGATGAAAATATTTTTATGAATTCATTTATCTTATATGAATTTTTTATGATCTCACGATGTTTAAGATTCCCATTTTTATTACATGGGTTATGCTATGATGTATGGTTTATGATTTTGTGGCACACATAAGAATGGTATCATTATAAGATGGGTGGGACCTATATCTCCCTCCAATGCATTGGGTAAAGATTTTATATCTCATGGGATAGACATGGCTGGAACGGTAGGTTATACCGGTTCAGGGAAACAGGACTGAAACGAGGAGTGAACTCGGTTCAGAAAGGGACTTTGTCCACTAAGATAGTCTTGGCAATGATTCTTGACTAATAAGAAATGATTCTCTGTGATTATGTGTGTATGCCACAAAGTTTCATGTTTTATGTTATGATTATTGGGATTACATTTCACTACCATGATTTTTCCCATGTTATGAAATTATGCTCTCTTTTTCAGGTTAAGATTTCCAAAAGTTATGTTCTTATGAATATGATGTGATTGATATTTCTTTTGTTTACCCTTACTGAGCATTTGAGCTCACCCTTTTGTATATTTTTTCCCCAGGTCACGAAGAATGTTATTAAGTAAGATATGCCAAAAGGGACTATAGATATGATGAAATAAATAGGAGACAGTATAGACACTTTATGAACCAGTTGTTTATGTTTCCCAGTTTCTAAAGACACTATACATATATGGTCCATTCGTGGTTTTGTTATATGTTGTAATTAGTATGCTTCAATTTTGAAGTATTAACAATGTATGTAAAGTATGGGTCGTTATAGTGAGTTTACAAAAAAACTCATAGTTCCAATTTGGTGATCTAGGTTTATGTGGACATAAATTAAGACATAATTGAATGGGGATTCATTTCAATATTTATGGCTTTCATGGGCTTCTCCGAATGGATTTCAGACATTTTCTTTAAATACTTACTCTCCCCTTGGTTATCCATCTTTATTATAGGAAAGACATATGTAGTTTTGAAGACCACTAATGGACTCAGACAGGAAGGTCCACTTTCCCCCATTTTATTTATTATGATGACAAACTCAATGAGTATACTCCAAGATAAGAGATTCATAGTGGCATCATAGGTCCCTTCATGATTCAAAGTAGCTCCAATGTTGTTTCATGTATTCTTCTTAAGGATGATATGATTTTATTCAGTAATGGGGGAAGAAATTACATCAGATGCCTCAACATTATCATGGATGAATATATTAAATAGAGTGGGTAGTGTATTAATCATAATAAAAGTAACATATTTTCTTCCATGTTTGGCACAAACCATCATGGATAAATCATGGAAAATATTCTAGGCGTTCACAAAAGGAAATTTCTTATGGATTACCTAACAGATACAATATCCCCCAGGAAGAGTCCTGATATTTCACTTTGATGGGATCATTGGAAAGATCATTAAACACTTCAACAATTAGAAAAATAATTTCTTATATATTGGGGATAAGATAACACTTATTAATAATGTCCATACATCCATCCTAATGTGTGTTTTATCAGTTATTAAGGTGCCTATAATGATCCATAAGAATATTTAATTGGTATTGACTAATTTCATCTATGACTCTCACATAGAGGGTATGTGCCACTAGGCCTCTTGTAAATTCATGGAAAAACTATGGCTAATGGTGGGATTAACCCTTGAACAATGAAGGTCTCCATGCACTATCCCATAAAAAATGTTATGGTAGTTTCTAGAATTCCATTATCTATGGGGTATGTATATTTTAAGAATTTATAGAATGGATATCAATTGTCAAAATGTGAGGTTTCATCTCTTTGGATGCCTCTTTGAGGTCAAATACCCCCCCCCCCCCCCATTAGTATTCTCATTGGATCATGGGTTGTAGTGAGATGATTTTTGGATTCCATATCTATGCTGGAAGCTTGATTGGATTCTCTAGGTACCCATATCCCAACATTAAATTTTATTAGGTGAGTGACCATCCTACTCTAATATAAACCATTGTTAAATATCATCAGTTGGAGACTTCTGATCTCATTTATCATTACTTGGACCATGATCACCTCATTTAAACTATTCCCCCTATGAAAAAAAAATTCTGAGGAATATTGGAACACTTTTGGGGATAATGGTGACCTTTATGAATATGGATCATTGACTTTGTGTAAATATATCCCATTTAAGTTATCTTTGCGGCTAGAGGATAAATGAGGACTACACTGATCATATCATTTATATAGGTGAATGGGCGATGGAGTTTTGGAATGGTTTTGGCTCTTCCACGGGTCTTAATATGTAGAGAAATATAGGAATAGAATTCCCCCATAACAGGCTCCATGGTGGGAGCTCCACCAACAAGGATTAAGTGGTGAAAAATGTTCTATTGGTAGTGGGTTGTTCGACTATTTGTACTACTAAAATCAAAACATGTCTGGAAGTTAAGTCCATTTATTTTTTGGGAATTCATATCTCCTCAATAATCCTTATGGTTGATCTTGGTTCACTGGTTAAATAGAGGGAACACATCATTATCCTAAGAAGGATCAAGGATGGTAGAAAAGCTTCTACCACCACTTAGTACAAACCAATATTCATGGATGGGATTATTGGTATCCTTCAACTAGAGGTCTCAAAAAAAAATTATGGACCATTCATTC
Organism: Viscum album; assembly: GCA_963277665.1. Classification (NCBI taxonomy): domain Eukaryota; kingdom Viridiplantae; phylum Streptophyta; class Magnoliopsida; order Santalales; family Viscaceae; genus Viscum; species Viscum album. Next base: position 742,728,005 of record OY728137.1, read on the forward strand.
TAGGCATTAGCAGAGGTGGAGGTGTGGTGTGTGACAATAAAGGCTTAGTTATGGTGTATTTCAATAACTTATTTTTTTAGGAAAATGTGATAATAGACAAAGACCATTCCTTAATTCCTATTTTTGGGGTTTTCCATTCTCATAATATTAGTCTCACATTTATTGAAATTTATTCAGCTATTATCTATAATTATATACATGGAATGTCTTCTACTCACCAGTCCATCCCTTACATCATTTTTAAACGCAAGAGATATGTTTCTAATAGTGTGATCATTCTGCATAATTATTGGTAAGGGAATAAAGTTATCAATTTTATACCCGCAATAGGAACCACATAAAACCCTTGGATGATCTTATTTAGCATAGCGTATCTACCCCCAATGTGTGCTGGCCATATTTCGGTTGACCCCATAGACTTCACTAGTTTAGACCAATTAAGAAATTTTATCTAATATCCCTATATCTTTCCTTATTTTCATCCTAATAGAAATTTAACTATTCATGCATTCATACTTTGTCATCATAAAAATATTTTTTATTTAAATAAATAATAGTTCAATATATTTTTGGGATTCAATTTATTTTCCATTTCTTGTGAGTAGATGACATCTGATTACAGATAGATAAAATTGATAATTATCTCATAAAAACTAATTTTTCCATTGTTTTATTTTCAGGTTACCAACTCTAATTCTTAATCTATAATCATAATTGAAAATTTCAAAAAATTTATTTTTTATTTTTTACGAAATCAAATATTCAATGATTTTGAGGAATATATCTAAACTTGTAAAAGTCCATAATATTATTTTTTGAAATTTTTTTAAATAATTATGTATGTTATAATTTAAAATAAAAAATATATATATAAGATTTTATTACAATTGAAAATATAAATTGAGTATTTTAGAGATAAATACATCAAATGAATTTTTTTTGGTTTTTTTTTTATTTTTTCTTTATTTTTCAAAATATATTTTTCATTTAGATTGAAAAAAGTTGGTTATTAAGATAATTAATTTATAATTTATAATTATACATAAAAATTATCAATGGAACTATTATTAATTTACTTTTTATCAAATGATATAATTTATTTACCAATTGAGTCTTTTCTCAGTATTTGAAAAATATATCGATCAAATTCAAGTATAATTTTAATCATACTTTTATTTTTTGTATTTTTATAATTATATATTTTATTGTTTGTAATTATTTATATTTTTTATTTTGTTAGATGGTCAATAATATTTTTACATAATATTCAAGAAATAAATCATTTTCCATATTGATCCATCTCGTGGAAATGGATTATTCATGAATCACCTAATTTCTTTTTGAATATTTTGGCATCATTTTTTCTTGTAGTATATTCCTTCAATACCAATGAGATATTATCCTTAACAATTTTTCAAATGAAATATTTTATTAAATTCTATTTTTAGAGATATTCCCAATTAATTTTCTTTCATTGAAAATGTTTTGAACTATAAAACACAAATTTCGATAAATTTTAAAAATAAATTTGTTTTTTTGAAAATAGGTATAAAAATAAGGATTTTTAATATGGGATCCAAAAAGAAATTCAATTTTCATTCCCTAAACTATTAAAAAAATATCTGTTTCAATTTTTCATCATTATATATTTGGAATAATATTATTATCTTTTACAGGGCTTAAAAATGAAATGAAATAGTATATTTCTTTCAAGAACGCGTACTATCAAGTTTTCTTGGAATTTAATATCTCATAATTAATCACCATTATAGTTATATATAACATGCATCTACATTTTTCATATTTTAAAATAAAATATTTTGGTATAATAGAAATATACTATTTAAATCATTATTTTTTAGGCTAATTAATTTCTATACCCATTTTTATCCATCTCCTTCCTTCTTTAATGTTTTCATAAAAAAAATTTAATTATGAATATATACTCATAACTTTTATTAAGATATAATTGAATCTATTTAAAACATTCAAAATATAAAAAATTAATATATTGCATTTTATTCCCAAAAATAGAGGATAATGTGTATTTTCTTGAAAATTTTCCAAATAAATGGTTTATATCTTTGAGTTCACATTGTACCTTTGTTAATATCTCAATGAAAGTGAAATTTTTGGGAATAAAATATTAATTCCATATAATCAAATTGATCATAATTTGTAGTTTCTTTATAATTTTAATAATAATCGGTTTTCTAACTATTATTTTTATTGGTCACTATATTATTGGATTTTATTTATAGAATTTCATGATAGTCTTAAAATATCTCTTGATTTTACCCCAAATATTTTTCCAACTCATTAATAAATTTGATTGAATATTTCATTACATTTTTTAATATTGTTTACTAAAATATATTTCTATCTTATCAAATTTTGTTTCATTAATTCAGTTATAAATCTTTTCAATATAATATTGAACTATTTTTTGACCAATATTCAAAATTCCTTTTAACTCAATCTAGATATAGAAAAATTACTTCCTAATTGTATGAATTAATTGTACATTACTCATTTTGATCAAATTGAATAAAGATATTTAAGAATTACACCTTAATATTTTGTAATAATTATTTATCAATTGTTTTATTTTCATATCATTTATTTTATTCCAAATTTTGGTAATTTTTATAAGAATAATATATAATTCATTTATCCAAAATCATTCAATCGAATTTTCTGTAAATGTTTTATTTTGGGGTGGGGATGAACCCAATGTTTTTTGTTCCAAGATATTATCTATTGAATAAAGGATCATATATATTTGGAAAGTTATATTTTTCTATAATTATTACATAATCTAATTCATTTGTCCAATATTATTTTACAATTTATGATGTTTTCTAAATAATTCATTCATTTGAAAAATTAATTTATTTGGTTTATAATTTAATTTCTCTTCATTGATCTCTAATAGCTATTTTTAATATATTAATTTATTGTTGAAAAATAAATATAATGTTATGTAATTTATAAAAAAATTAAAAAACTGTATAAATATATAGAATATATATTTATTTTTCCATCACATGGTCATGTATGAAAGAAATACTTTTACATTTAATTTCTGAAATTATTTTTGAATTTATAGTTTTTATATTTCTTAATGGATGATTCAAACATTTATAGTCAAAAATGGATTTATAATATTAATTTTTTCTAAAGTTATTTTTTATTCATTTTAAGATAATAAAATATTGTTCTTTCATTATAAGATTCATTCATATTTAATTCATATTTTTAATTCCTCATTATTTATTTATTTAATTAATTCTTTATTGATCCCATGTATTATAGGATTCATCCAAAAAAATAAATTATTTGTCTCTTTTATATGCATATCTTGAAAATATTCAATTAAAGAAGTTTTTACTATTTATAATTCTATTTTATAATCATTTATCCCATTTTTTAATATATTTTCATTTCTTCTTAGGATTGTTGATGTTAATCTTCCGAAACAAATCACACAACTAATAAATAAGATAATAATTAACATTTGAAACATATTAGTGATCAATTTTGATAAAAATATTTTAACTAATCTACTATGTTAGAAATAATTTAATCCAATGATATTAGTAATATTCTCTGAAAATCATGATATAATAGTTATGAAAATAATATTCATACTAGTAACCAAAAAACATTGAATTTATCCAATAACATTATATGATTCATTCAACTTTTAATATAGTTTAATATAACAAATTTCTAAATTGAATATGACCTATAAACTAACTAATAAAAATACTTGTTTTAAATAATTTTTTTCTCTAATTTTTATACATTAAAATAGTTCAAAGTCAATAAATAGATAACATTTGGTTTACTTCATCCACTACCAGTAACGACATGATAGTGGGACGATATATCTATGGACTTTGCAGTTGGGTTGTCGCATAACCCTAAAGGGAAGAATGTAGTATGAGTTATGATAGATAGGATGCCCAAATTAGATCACTTTATACACATTTGAGAATTAAATTAAGTTATTCAATTAGAATGTACCAAAATTAATGACATTATTACATCACATGGTGTTTTGTGTAGTATAGTCTCTAATAGGGATCCCTATTTCACTTATTTCTTCTAGGAATGCATCCAGGAGGCCATGGGATCCTAAGTAAATTTGACTATGGAATATCATCTACAGATAGATGGATAGATGGAGTGATATATACATACTCTTGAGGAAATGATATAATATTGTGATCTTGACATTGATTGGGATGAGTATGACCATTTGGGACATGTTATAATGTCCTACAGACAATATTTACTAGACTGATATTAGAAAAGCCACAATTTTTAACATGTATAGTCATCAATATAGATCTCTATTACATTGGTTCTAGATTGGTGAAAGTTACTTATTTGGACTGATTTTGTTTCAATAAATGATATAGATAATGTGTTTTATAGAAAATAAGATGTTGATATAACATAGATCATACAAATCTAGTGTTGATTTTCATCGATGATCATTTTAGTTTTCATTTGGTGACTTGTGTTCTAGATAGTTTTTTGTTGGTTGGGTCACCTATACATTGGAAAATAGGTAATTATTATTCAGTGGTTTTTTTGGTCCATTTGAGATTGTTGAGGGAGTGGGGAATGTGTCCTGCAATTTGGAAGATCCCCAAAACTGACATAGATCCACAAGATGTTTCTTCTATTGCATATTCAATGGTATCTTTCTAACACAACTCATTTTATGAGCTTTGAGGATCTTGATTTTTATCTTGATTTATTTATGACTAACCATCCTAAAATGATTTTTCATTATGATGAAAATGTTCTTCAAAAGAAGACTATACCTTTTTTGAGTGATCTATTGTAGCATGGTTCTGATTCGCATGAGCATTGGGATGATAAGGCACTAAGGAGAGAGTAGTGGCCTCATCTATTTGATATAGAAAATTCATGATAATATTTCATTGGATAAAATGTGTTTATAGTGGGGATTTTTTAACATCCCATTACCTTATTCTAGGTAATTCTAGACTCTTTTTTTAAATTCTATTTGTTTTCTGTTGTGTTTCATGTATTTTAAGGATGAAAACATTTTGTGAGAGAAAATGAACTAAATCCATGTGATGTATATTTTTTTAGTAGATAAAGTCTAGGTATAAATATACTAGTCATATCTATATCATGGGGTACAGTTTGTGGCATGGAAGATCCAAGTTACACCATAGAGCATCAAGATGTGGCATAGAGGTTCTTGAGGTTGGACTAGGATATGACATAGAGATTTGGAAACCTGTTTCAGAATAGTCATACCATAGTGGTCCTGATATGTTTTAGAACTTGGTTTGTTTGTTTCCACACTGCTACCTATTTGGGAATAGTTGTAGTACGGTTATTTTGTTATGTCAAATCTTTACCTAGGGTGAATAAGGTCTGTGAAAGATAAGTTGTGTTCTTTTTAATGACTATTTTACTGGGGGTGGTTGAAAAATGGTCTGAATATATTCTTTTATAGTATGTTTGTTTTCAACCTTTCTGCTACATAATCATTGGGATTGTAGTATAGTCTGCGTTTTTAGAGACTTAACTATCCTGATCCTCGTTTACAATTTTTTTCTACTACAGAACTCTTATTCAATATTTTGGCTCCTAAAGGATCCCAAGAGGCGTTTTTAATTCTCTAAATTCCCTTTTTTGTATGGAAGTTATAGTGATTGTGTTGGGTAATTAAAATACATATTTTAATTTAAATGAGTTTTAAAATGATTAAAAACCCAAATTTCTAATAATTGATGGATAATTTTGATAAAGGAACAAATATTGTAAAAACCACCAAATTAAAAAGGAATTGAAATTGTTTGGAATATTTAAGAAAAATTGATGGATTGAATTAGATATTTATTGTTGATGTATTTTTATTAAATTGAATGATTCTTTGAAAACATATAAGTTGATTAAAACTGGTGTTTTTGTTTTGAAATGATGAAGTCGTATTAAAAAATAAAATTTGGAAATTGTATTTCCAACTAATTTCAAATGATTTATTTTATCATGATTTATTGGATGATTGAATAAATCTAATGTGACCCTTGGTAGTCAGTGGTTTACTAGGAAAAGAACACTAGAATATGACCCTTATCACTATATTAGTGATGAAAACACTAACAAAAATGTACTAAAACATGAGTTTTCTCCCTGGGGGGGATTTGAGCCCTGATGGCCTGGGTGATAGAACATGTGAACACTTTAAACCATGATCATTGAAGAGTAGTGTGAGGATTCTATTATTGTAAACTAACGTACCATTGGGAATGAAACATACTACCAAATTAATATTGATTTGATGAATACACACCACTGATTTATAGAACCATGCTATTTATGCCAACTATTTGATAAAAAAATTTTTTTATTAAATGTACTTTTATTATAGTTTATATATATATACCATCTTTCTGATTATGAAAGAGGTTTTTTATAATATATAAATACCATTCCATGATTTTTTTTAAAAAAATTATCATAATTGGATTAATTGTTATGAAATTGATTATATAACACTTAGTGTGACCCTATTGGGATTTGTTACTAACACCCTACCTTTGCCTTCAAGAATATTTAGATTATATTATTATTGGTCTAAGCCAAGGGAAATCTCAACTGGGAGGTGTTGGATTTTCCTGATCTTTAAGATTAGGACTGATGGAGGTGACCAATAGAGATGTGATCCAATTTTTATATGTGATATATCTAAGATTTTATCATGGAATATTTTTCAACTATTGATGATGTAATGTCTAGGTATTATTTTACCCATTTGATTTTGGTACTTTCTTCCTTTAGAGTATCGAATAAAAAAAATTTATTTTCTATTTTTCTCTAGTTTTTTGGAAACAAAAGTCCTATTATGTTCATTATATGAATTTAGATTCTTGTATCTTACACATGGTGACTATGAATGCCCTTTTTAAAATGTAAGAGTTGTATTGGTTGTCAGAGTACCAGGGTATCTATGCTGCTTTGAGATAGAAACTTAGGAAATTATAAGAAGTATTGAAACAAGTTATCAGTAATAACATTAATCATGTCGAATTACCTCTAATAGAGAAAATTTCACATGAGTCTGTTATGTGTTATAGAACTCAAACATTTAGAGTATCTTATAATCTCATAATCACTAAAAAATGGATTAACACTATTGACAACTTATTATTTTTCCCATCAATTTTCTTCATAGGAAAATTTATACCATCCCTTTATCGCCTCAAATTAGAAGAAAAACAGTGGTGGATACTGTTCTAGAATAAACACCCCAAGAATGATAAAGTATCTTTGTGGTGTAATTAATTAAAAATGATATCTATCATTAATTTATTCCCACACGCTCTATATTAAAATAAAGAGTTACTTCCTTGCACTCCAGAAAATGGAATAATAATATATAAAATATTATTATGTTAATATCACAAGGATTCCATGATAAAATCTAGTTTTTTCATTAATCCTAAAAGTTAAATCCATATATTTTTTAGTAGGATAAAGTTGAGTCCAAAAAAAATATAAATCCAGGACTTTGATAGATATGAATGACTTTTATTATGTTCCCTCAATGTTGAGATGGAAATGGGTAATTATTAGTGGAGTCATTGAACTTGAGATAAGATGTATAAAATATATTTAAACACCTAGGATTACTTGATAAAACTCATGTTCTTACTAAAATACAACATTACACATATCAGAAGTATGTAAACCAGAGTCATATAAACTATCTTAAGGGAACATAGAAATTTTTCTCATGTAGAAAGTAAGGGAATGAATCTTGAGTATGTAAAAGTGAAATAAAGTATCTCACTAATGTGATCAAAGAAATAAATGTCACGATCAATATTAATTATGTTCTCTAATGTTCCAATTATAAGTAATATAGAATCTGTACAAAACAATGAACTATGTGAAGGGTTGTGGATGATTATACATGGAAATAACCACCAAAACAATGATTGTAATGGAAGGATTATGTTATTACTACTACCGAGGGGAATCAAGACAACAATGTGGTGAGAGGTATGATAGTTACTCATTCAAGATAAGAAAACATGCTATTTAATTCTAGCACTACAAACTCCTTCATATCATGCAATTTTAGGAAAACAAATCAAAAACTATCATAAAACATGTATGTTAGGTTATCGATGAATAATTATAATGGAGATTTTCTTTCATCTCTTGTATATAAATATTACCCAATTGATATTTATTGGACAAATCACCCCATGGATCCTTTTGTAATCTCTTGAGTAGAATTTGTTTCAATTCTAGGAATGGACTGTTTCTCTCTATTTAGACCCCATATAATGTTTTGAGAGAATTAAATCACAATATATATCCTGAATTTCACTCCAATTCTATGTAAATTTAAGAAAAAAGATGAATCTCATTTGGGTCTTCATCAGAAACATATATATTGTTGACAAATGAGATATTATATCTCACAAAAATAATTGAATCATAGGTGAGAACCATTCTTGAATAAATATTTATTTTAAGTGATTATATAGATGTATTATATGAATAATTGGTGGTTTTTCCCCTTGAAAGAAAGGTTGACTTCCCAATTGAACTTATAATTGGATATCTGTCGGTATCCAAGATTCCATATAGAATTTCCCCTATTGAATTGTATAAACTGAATAATAAATTACAAGAACATCAAGATATGGTTTAAAATGCTCAAGGGTTTCACTATGGGGTTCATCAAACCTATTTGTCAAATATAAGTATGGATATATACATTTCAATTTCAATAATAATGTACTAAAAAATATCACCATAAAGAAAATGTATCACATGAAATGAAATGTGGATTGTTCGATTAGTTACACATAGATCAATACATCTCCAAAGTCGACCTTCATTGAGGATATCACTTGTTAAAGGTGGTGAGGAGGATATTACCAACCCTACCTCTTTTATAAGGTAAGAAGAATATGTGTTCTTATTCATACCTTCTAAACTCATGAATTATCCAATGATATTCATGGATATAATGAATATTGTCAATAGAGATTACCATAATTCATTTCTAGTAGTATTTATAGAATATATACTTATATACAATGAAATCATGGTAGTGAATGAGGAACATTTGATTGTCATGAAGAAGACATTGACGAAGGAGAAGTTATAAGAAAAATATATTAAATTTTAGTTCTAAATTAAGAAGGTATCATTTTATGGGAATGTTGTCACATGTATGATGTAATTTGTGCACCCTATTATGACAAAGGTTGCTTAGGATTAGAAAAGAACATCTTATATGATGGAGATCCATAGTTTACTCATACTATATACGTATTATGATCATTTATTGAGAAATTCCTCATTATTTTCAATCATCATAACAAATATTACTTTGAAGGGATTGAAGTGTTCCAAGAAATAATAATATGAAGAATGATTTATAAAGGTAAATAACAGGCTAACCACTATACTTCAACTCACATAGACCACAAGTTGTGCAGGATTTTTAATTTATAGTGATATATAAAAGTTGGTTTTATGCTCTCTAATCATGAATAATGAAAACGTGAAGACCTATACCTTGATACAATTGAGGGTTCGTGGTCAAAATTATATAATTCAGGATCTATAATTGGTTGTGGCAAAATTTTCATTAAATATATGGATGAAGTATCTATATGGAGTGGAGCTTGATATACATATATGGATGATAATAACATAAAATATATATTCACACTGATGCATCACAATAGGATCCAACAAAGTCGGTTAGATCTAAACAAGCATTATGACATCTCAATTTACTACCATTATGGAAAGGAAAACAAAGTGGAAGATTATTTGTCTATAAAATATCCTAAATCAATTTCTATGATTATTATTGAGAAGGATCTAATCTTATTGGAAATGAAAATGATATACATGGGAATTTTAAAAATGGCACATAATCCTACCATTCTCAAATGGCTTCCTACCCATTATATCTGGTGAAGATTAAGAAATCAAAAAGATATGAAATCAAGAAACAGAAAAAGTTGGATGGTATAAAGAAGGTAAAATTCTTAGATTTCAAAATTTATGATGATTAAGTTATAATATTCGGGTAATTAATATTTGTTCCCTAGGATATAGAGATAACTTAAGAGGTAATGAGCGATGCTCATAGCTCAATATTCTCTATACACTTAGGGGTTATGAAGATTTATAGTGCTCTCCAATAAAATTAATGTTGGGAAAATACGAATAACTATATTATAAAAATACATCAAGGTTTTTAGTTTTCTAGTAATTGAAGGAAGAAAAGAAAAATCCAATGGATGATTTATCAATTACACATACCAATATGGAAATGAGAGAACACCAATGTGGATTTTTTTCATCTCTTTTCCAAAGACAACAAAATGGAATATTGTTATTTGGATTGTGGTATAAAATATTACAGTTAATTTTCAATTCATTTTCATTGGAGACAACTTATCACCCATTCAAATTGCAAGGATAAACATTAGAGAACAAGTACAGATGCATGTAACACCACTATCAACTGTATCATATTGAGATATATGGTTCATCAAAATGTTTTTAAAGATCATTCATCATACTCTAATCACATAGTAGAAATTCATAATATGATATCACCCTTAGAAAAATGTCCAATATGAATAAATAATCTAGACACTTGAGGATATTTTGAGTGTGTGATCTATTGTATTTTAGGGTTTTAGGGTCAAATATATTCCATTGTTTGAGTTTTCTTACAACAACACTTTCCAATCGAGCATTCAAGTAGTCCTATAAAAATCCCTATAAAGTAATATATATAAAAAAACATGTGGTATGAAATGAAGTACACAAACAAAAGATTCTATGACCTTATATAGTCTAATAAATTGAAGATATTGACATGAACATAGAACAATAAATCAAAGAATCAAATGGTCAAATAAATTGTTATGTTAATAACCATCGATGAGACCTTGAGATTTAGGTTTGAGATAATATCTTCCTCTATATATATTTTTGGATAACATTCATGATATTTGGGAAAAATGTGAATCTATGTATGGGATATATTCATCAATTTGTGAATATGGATCACATTAGAGCTGTGTAATATAGAATATTTATACCAAAAAAATATCTAAAACACATTTTATTTTTTTCATATCAATATTTAATAATTACATACTAGATACACCAAATGTACTAAATTAATTGGTGGTAATTTTAGATAATGATATCGCATATGATGAAAAATTAGTGAAGATAATTCCCCATATAGATGAGGTCATATGAAAAAAAATCACCCTGAAAAAGTTTTTTTGAGAAATAATATGTTTAAAGAGTAAATCTTGGAACCTGAAGAGACCACGAAACAAAATCACCCTAATTTTTCACTTTAGTGTATGAAATAAAATTCTGAGGGTGTTGTTTCTTAAGGGGGAGAATATAACACCCCAAGATATTAGTGATTGTATACCCTTAATAACTAACATGTTGAGTATCATATGTTACATTTAATATCTATATTAATCCCAAGAAATAAAAATTTTAAAAATTAAATTATTAAATATGATTGTTATGTTTTTCAAACTAGATAGAATAAATAGTATTTATTGTATTATTTGTCCCTATATGAAAACTAATATATATCGCATTCTGAAATTCATGATTCTTGAATGAACATTATTTTTGAATTCAACAAATGAAAATTTATTATTATTTTTTTGTTTTTTCTAAAATAATTTATTTTTAGGTCAATAGTAGAAGTAACAATTTAGTTACAAAATATAACTTTTATGAAAAAATAATTATTTAATATTTTAGAAAAAAACATATGATATAATTTATATATATAATATTTAATATAAACCATTTCAATATTTTGTGTAGAATTAATAAAACTCATGCTTAAAATTTTAGGATCAACACTGAAATCTTATTTTAATTATTAATATCCAAAATTAGACTTTATAACTTTTAAAAAATAAAGATAACTAAATATATTTCTGATTTAATTTCATCATTTAAATAACAGTTAAAAATTTATATTTTATTTTTATGTACAAATGTAATATTAGTAAGATTAATGTTAAATGTCGTAATAATTTTGAGAAAATAATTTATAATGAAATATCTTATTAATATTTTGTAATTTTTATCAAAATAATTAAATTGATCTCATTTAAATGATTTTTCTAATACTATTATTAATCAAATATAATTATATTAACAATAAAATAAATTTTTAATCAATATTATATGACATTAAAAATAGATAGTGGGTAAAAGTCGTTTTTCTACAAAAAATATTTCTTATATGTAATATATATTTATTTAAAATATTATTTTTTCAAATTTAGAAATTTAATTAGACTAAATTGAATTTTATTTTATGCTAAAAAAATTAATATTTTATACCTTGTTTTTAAATAATATATATAATTTACTTAAGTAACAACTGGTTTCCAAGATAAAAAAAATGAAAAAATGAAAAAACATGTCCAAAAGGTCAATAAACATAACTAAATCACGTTTGGAAAGAATTTTTTTGTGGATTTATAGACCCAATTCCACACCACACTATTTTATACCTAAAGTAATGGATTAATTTAACATGTATTAGAGTAATGATATAATTGAAGTGTAAAGGGTATTCCCAAAAGGGTCATTTTAGTCACATATAAAAGTGGATCAATTCAACCCTTTCGTGGCCAAACTTATCATTCGAAATTAACATTATAATAAAAACTTAATACATCCCTTAAATTTATTTTCTAATCATAAAACTCTTTAAAACAATAATTTATCATATTTATTGAACTTATATATATCTCTCTAAGAGAATATCAAGTCTCCAAAGTATGTATTACCTTCTCCATAACATTGATCCTTTAATATTCTTCATCTGGATCACTAATATCTATAAAAATATATTGAAATAAATATAATTAAAATACATGTATTTTATCATATTAATTTAATAACCATTATCTATTCCTCTATATCATGTAAGAAATACAATTTTATAGTTAGTGCATTGTGCGGCTAATAGCCTCAAAAAAGCAATGTCTTCCATATTTCTTCACCATCGTGCATGGATAGTCAAAATGATGTAATATATTATTATTTTAATATATATATATATTTATTATTCTATAATTTAAAATTTATCATTTACTATCATTCCATCTTATTAATTGTGAAATGAAAATAATAATTTTCAGTACGGGTGGACTACAACTTCCATGAGAAGTGAGTTTCATTTTTCATCACCACCCATAATGGATGGATTGAACAGTATATTTAATATATAAAAATTATCTATCAGACACTATAAATATTATGTATATTATGAAACAATTTAAAAACTCTTTTTAACATGGAAAACATACATAAGAAGTTATGGAAAATTTGACTGAACAACTTCCTGTAACCGACATAGGCAGGACAACTCTGTTACTAAAAAAGAACATATGATAGTTAATTAAAATGGAAATATAAAATATTGTTGATTAAAGGTCTTATATATATATATTATAAACATAATTGGATAATTCATGAATTTATGAATGTGTGTAGATTACATTCATATATTGGGTAAGGGATTCGCTATACCACCAATGTTTCCATTGAGTTACACATTCTAGTACTTTTTCTCCTTTTTTATATGATCTTATTCTCATGAGATTATTAATTTTTGTATATATGTAACATACATATATGACTAGTTAAATCCCATTTTAATTTACGGGGTTATACATGTTTCTCATTGCCTTGAGAATTCCCACCTTTCAGTAAACCTAATTTATGGGAACATTCCTATTTCGTGTCTCGTGTCAACAATCACCACCATTAATTTTGTTAAACCGTGATTATTTTAAAAAATAATAATTTATTTGAGGATAGAACAATTGATAAAATTATTATTTTATAGAAAATAATATAGTATTTCCTTCATTAAAAATTCTTTTTATTATTACATAAAATATCTACTCAATTTTTTCTTTTTTATTCTTCCTTCTATAGATATTTATCACAAGTTATATTTAGAAAAACTAATTGATCAAGACCAATGTGCCTTTTTAAATTATTGAATTATAAAAAAATTAATCATGTTGTTATCATGGAAATATTTATTATTTATCATTTGTTTATGAATTTAATCCAAATTATGAAACCCACATCAATGTAATGGGTTTGATCATTCTTTTTAATAATTTATCATTTATTTTAAACATGTTTCATGATAAAGTTTTATTTTTAAAGGGTGAAGGGTGGTCCCATAATTATATTTCCCTCCAATGCATTGGGTAATGCTTTATAATTCATGATATTTTTTTATTGGATTATAATATCAACCTAATTCACTAGTGTAATTTTTCAACAATGTATGGGGCATGGGTGGTAAGCATAAGAAAACTATGTTATGTAATTGGTGGGCCCAAAACTATATATCCCTCCAATGAATTGGGAAAATTTATATATTCCATGAGATGTTATGTATGGGATTATTGATTTATCCAAATCTACCATGGGACTTTTTCCAATGTGTTTATGGGAATGTGAAGTGAACCCAATCTACCATGGTAATTTTACACTTTCTAGTGATGTTCTTTGTTTGGCCCTTTACATGTATTTATTATTTAATGTCTTATGTTATCATCCCATTTTATAGGACACCATGATCTTGTGATATCATTTCCTTATTCAATGTTTTAATGATTAGGGTAATTATATTTTTGATATATTTTATGCCCCCTAACTATCGTGTTATTATTTACTTCCATGTTTATTCAATTAAAAAGATTTATATCTCACCTATTTCCTTATATATTTTCCCCAGGGTATCCTCTATTGTTTTAGAAGATCTATGGGAATTATGAGTACTATGTTGAGTTCAAAATAATGATTTTTTAAGGTATAAGATGATTTATTTATGCCTCTATTATTCATAATAAAATAAAACTATTAATAATTTTATTAGGTTTCATAGAAATATATACCACAAATCAAGAAATAATATGAGTTTATGTTTTGGGTCAATTTAATTTTTGTAAAAACTCATTAATTTTCCATACATGTTTCAGTTTGATGGTTTTGGTCTGTATACCATGGGAATGGTTTCAACATCTTAAAAATATTATTCATAATTTATGTATCATACATATTCATAATATAAAACTTTATAACCATTCAAAAAATTAGTGATAAAAAATGAATTACATCACTTCATAGAGATGCTAGTCCATACGTATGCACATATGATATTTTCACATTTTGATTGATGGAAACAAATAATTGTAAGTAATAATTCACCATTTAAAATACTAATTATATCATTAATATAATATATATTAATTAAATATATAATTATGACCCTCCATAGAAATTGGAAATGAAAAAATAATCACATCGATTCATGGAGGTGGCAGTCCACATAAACAAACAAGCAATGTTATCATTTTATTGGTGATGAGACGAAGATAGAAAAGGGGTATAACATTAACATACCAGAATATAATAATTTTTAAGATTATTATTCAATAATTTTATAATAGTTATAAAAAAATTAGGATTCTTGATAATGAATAAACATGAAAAATATCGGTTAGAACATATACCACTTCCTTTGGTATCCTCCATTGAAAAGCACCGACTATCTCTTGGATGGTGATTTTGGGATGAAAAGAACCTAAAAGTTAAATATAAGGATTTTGGAAGAGTATTTGATAATTTTTTGGTTGATTTAAAAGTATTATGTGGTCTAGATAAGAGAGGAGCTGATGTTCCCTTTTATGATTGATGTGGGTGGAAAACTTGTAATTACATGAAACGTTATAATATAACATATTTATAATTAAAAAAAAAGTTTCTAAAAATTCCTTATATTTGTTGATAATAATGGTAAGGTTAAAATACCATCACATTATCAAATTAATCATTGTTTTTTAGGATATTTAAAACCATATATCTTATGTTAATCTCTCTATTTACCCTTGTAACCTTTATTATGGTAATAAGATTTTTAGCATCGTAACTATTAATTATGGGAAAAAATAAATATTTCCTACAAAATTAATATTAATAATGATGATTATAAATTTAAAATTAATTTTAAATCATTCAATTTCTATAAGCAGTTTATATTCCATTTTAAATGAGTGCACAAAATGCAATAAAATCTATTATTAGGAAAATACATTTTATGCCTAAAAATTAATTAATTCTTATATTTTATTCATAAAAACCCTTAGAAAAATGTGGAAGTATATTATTGAATATATTATATTAGAAATTAATTAAAATAAGTTATCAATATTTTCTGATTTTATTTATGATGATATAAATTCATTACGTCCAAAAAAACATTTTTCCATAAAAATACCACCTTTTTACTTCCAAATGGTATTGTTTTCATATATAATTAATTGATAACAGCCACATTGAATTATAATATTTTAATAGTATAACATGATTTATTTAAACTTTCATTTTCATGTAAAGAATCATGTAAATGAAATCAGATTAATTTATAGAGAAATATATAATATAATATGATGGTGTTGTGGTCTACCGCTTATAGAATTTCACCTGAGAAATTCCATCACAGTGATATAAACAACTGAGGATACATTTACCTCATCACATCCTTGGGTTACCTTGTAGCTTCCTCAAATTTATGGTTTCACTATAGAACATTGACCAGGTGATTTTTATTTCTTTTGAACACTTTATCTATTCAATCAAGAATCTAACTTAGTTTTTCTTCATATGTAATATTATTCTCTAGTGGTACAACCTCCAAGTTTAGAACATGTGAAGGATTTAGAACGTACTGTCCTGATATGATCACGAATTTTGGAGGAAATGATATATCAAGTGATTGGTCTTCCCTTCTTTACAAATCACATAACCTTCTTCCTCGATGTGTTTGTAGGAATACCTTGTCACCATATTTGAACTCTATCTCACATCAGTGATTGTCATCATAATTTTTATGAGGACTGTGAGATACCCTAATGATATATTGGATTATTATAACCTTATCTGTAATTTTCTTATCTATCTGAATCACTTATTGAATTTATTTTCCAGTTTCATCCAATAAAACAGGAATTATTCACTTTCTATCATTGAATGATTTGTAAGGATCCATATGAATACTTGAGTAATATCTACTATTTTATGAAAAATCAACTCAATAAAGGTACTAATACTAACCACATTTTAAATCCATATAACATGATCATGAAAAATATTTTATAGTTCGAAGGGTCTTATTAGACTGGCCATCTATCAGAGTTTGACATTTATTGCTAACCATTAACTCGGTATTCAAATATTATTGAAGACTTCTCTATAACAGTGTGGTAAACATTGGATCCTATTCAGATACAATAGAATTTGGTATTATAAGAAATTTTATAACTCCATTAATGTATATCCTACAAATAAAAACAATTTATAAATATTTTTATATTTCAATGAAATATGATGGCTTCATAATTTGATGAGTTAAAAAAATATCATTACAGTCTTAAAATATTTTATGGATTCAAGAACAAAATCTATAGTGATGGTTTCCCATTACATTTATTCTATATTTAACAGTCATAAAATCTCTTTAGTATTATATCTCTTAGACTTAAATTTATATCATATTAGGTGTTGATATATATAGTCTATAATATCCCATTTCATGTTGTCCCACCAAAAATACTCATTAAAATCTCTATATATATTTATTCTTATATGATGAGTAGTGGATTACGAATTATTCACTTCATCCAACTTATACTTCTCATAATTGTTATATATGAGACACATACATAGTTAATAAACCTTTTTATTCAATCATAATGATGTTCAAACCTCATATCATTCCTCTTTTTTTGTAATTACACATCTTCCTTCTATGCCTCCATAATACTCACAAGAATTGATGGATGAACATTCATCTACAAAATATATTGTCGGTCCACTTTACTCATGATTTCAATCTCTATATTCTAAAATTACATGATTATTGAATCTCTCTTGAACCTAATAATGGAATAAAGGGCCTGGCCTTTCTGAATCAGATCATTATACAACATTTTTTCCTTCTTGGTGTAGTAATATATTTAAGAGATATAATACTTAGTCAACATCAACATTCACTTTTTCGATATATACAATTATTTCTTTAGTAATATATACATCAATATATTATATTCATCATATATATAACACCTTTTACTATAAAGATAATTCCTTGTCATTTTTTATTCAAATATTATAGCTTATAACTCTAAATCATTAGTCCGGTGATTTTTCTCACGAATTTTAAATTTTCAATAGTTATTGGAAATAACCATCTCATTCTGTGTATGGACTAAATGTAGTCTGCTATTAAATTATTCACTATAGATAAAAACCCCATCTAAACTACAGAGTAGTGTGAGCATATGTTCACTAACAAACATTTTTTAAGCACCTTTCAATTTTCCTCACATTCATCTATCTAAATTAACATAGATCTCATCAATGTCATCGTAATTCTTATAGTATATATATATGATAAATTTCTCACAAAGCATCAATATAATTTATCAAATCCATTAATATAATTGAACATGTTCATTATTGTTTTTTTGGTCCAATTTTCAATGACACCTATCTTTTAAGGATCCATATATGTACCCTTATTTGGGAATATATAACCCAATAATGAAACCTTTTATATCTTAACATCACACATGATTAATTTGGTATACCATTTCTCCTTGTGTTTTCTAATACAATCCCTAAATATTCTTCATTCTCTCTTTTTGTCCAAGAATCTATAATAATATCATCTATAAAGACTATATAAAAATGATAATGGTAATATCTAAAGTATTATTTCTTACATCGATAAATATAGTCTGTGAATTGGAAATTCATAATGGAATCGCTATAAATTAATAATCTCTAAACATCATATGGAAGGTTCAATTGCGTATATCCCCACTGTTGACCAACAATTGATGATATAGGGAATACAGATCAATCTTGGAAAAGTATTTATCTTCCTATATATGATCAAACAATTAATCCATATGAGGTAGAAGACTCTTTTTCTTGATAGAGATATTATTAAGTTCCACATAATCAATTAATAAAAACATCTCCCCATATTTCAACTTAATAAAATGTAAAAGTGTTCTTTATAGTAATTAAATTAGCTAAATTAATCCCTCGCTTATATTCTCCTGTACTATTTCACCAATTATTATAACTCAATCAAGTATATCCTACAATTATTTTATTAAAATGGGTATTGCACAATGTGTAAATTCTATAGAAAACTAAACATCGCTATTTGGGTTAATACTAGGAATATATTTAACTAATACGTAAACATATTCCCTAAATATAATAATATCATAAATGTTGAGATTCTCCCCAACCATTTCAAATAAATATCCTCATGAAATAGAAATAAAACTCATACAATAGATGTAATTTCTGTTGGAAAATCATATTCCACCTCACAATGAATGCCAATATGAGGTTGATTTATAAAATAAAATATGAATTCGTTATCCTAAAAATATAAATGATATTTATGTAGATAGATCATATCAATGATCATAATAATATCATATTTCACACAATAATGAAAAACAATATTTACATAGGGAACATTCATAGAAACAAAAACATGACATCCCCATATCTAGAGTGGATGATAAGTGTTCCTTAACCATCATAAAATGCTTCAGTCATAGATATAGAATATAACATTCCTCGGTGTAGCGGTTATCTATTTTATTAGGGTATCAATTTGGAAAATTCCCATATTACACATACATAATACATTGAAATATTTGTGGTACCTTATGATGAAATTAATTTCCATATTTTGAAATCTTTAATTTTCTTTTGTATTTATTTTCATTATTCCCTTTATTCCATAGACAAAAAATATTATTGACCCTTTGAGGCATTTACATGGGTGTTTCATCCCAAATTATTTATATATATGAATATTATTATCTATAAATATATTTTCTTTATCAACTAGGCTTTTCAAAAATTACATTTTTTCTCGTCTTTGGTTAATTTAAAATTCACCAGCATTGAAGTTGTAAATAATAATCTGAGATGGTTTATTTGGAATAATAAAAATTATTCCAATTTTTTTCTAATTTCATTTCTATTCTTATAAGGATGGTAATTTTATAAGCTATCTTAATCTTTGTTCACATGATTCCTACTACTTACAGCTTTTGATTAAATCCAAAATGTTGCGTATGTTTTCAAATATCAATTCCCATTGTAAATAATAATATGATTATAAATATATTTCTTATAATATCACAAATTTTCATACCTTCTTTAAACCGATCAAACCTAAAACAAATATCATATAACTATATATAACAATTTGTTTTCATAGGTTATATCCTCTCATTCAGCATAATAGTTTATAAATAGTATTTGATTTAACAAAATATTATCCACCAATATTATCTATATATTTTTAAAACCTTGGGATAAGTCATCATGAATAGATTAAATATTTATTTTAAACTCAAAAATACTTTCCATGATGTTTAAACCTAGGTAGATCTTCAATACAGACATATCAATTTTCTAGTATCCTAATAGGAATTTCATTTATAAAACCCCTGAAATCTCTACAGTACAAAAACATTTGGATATTATCTTATAATTAAACATATCCCATGGATGTTCACATAATTTTTATAGTCCTAATATCCAAAAAACCCTACTCTAATAGAATCTATGGCGACCCAACAATTACAAATATAAATATTAAATCATTTTAGAAAGAAATAAAAAAATGTCGTAAAAATGAACACCCCATAATAGTAAAGGAGTGCTATGTTTTGAAATTAGATACATGGTCATATTATTAAATTAAATATCTCTAACATCTCCCATAGAGTTCTTATCCTATAGTACACTTCTTAGAAACCCCCTAATTAAAACATTTATTCTGATCCTGTGGAAATGAAAATATGAAAAAGGGTTAGATTAGATTCTCAGTAAGTGTAATCATATGAGATAACAAATAATTATCAGAAGTGATATTCTGCATAAGTGTGTGAAAACATGATTAGAGATTAAAAAAGTCATAATCAATAAAAAATAATATTTATTCATTAATAGTGGAATCAATTTTTATCTTAACAAAATAAATAAGTCATAATAATTAGTAATCACCAATAATCAACATAGATTCCTGATAAAATATCACAATCCTAAAATATAATTTTTTTAATAGACATAATCATATAAAATAATATCATTTATCATGGATCAATACCAAAGCAATCATAGTTGATTGGGTTCACTCATAATTCCAACATTTCTATAATAAATTTTCAATCCCAAGATAATAATTTTGGATAGATACATTTATTTTGATTGGTTCACTCTCTAATAGAAGTCCATATACACAAATGAGAAATAAATTTTCTTCAATACAGTGGACCCACTCATCAAATAATGAATCCAAACATATCTTTGTGATAAGATCATAAATACAATCATAATTTCATCATAATGTGACACATGTAAATAAAATGGGTTTCTCAATCAATTAATTATTTCATCATTTCATAAATTGTGTAAAATATGGATGTTTCAAAAATACTTATTCATTACATAATTAACATGTGGGAAAGAAAAAAGTTTCATATAATAATACTTAAATCATCATAATAATAAGATATCCAGATTAAAATTTGGATCATATCATAATATCATATCTATAATGATGAAACATAATTCTTAAAGTATGTTGACATATATAAAAAATTCCTGAGAATGATCATTTTAATATTTTATTGAAAATGTTGTAAATAACCTTTCTTTTTGTATCCTTAAAATCTAAAAATTCCTTGAATATTTTGAAAAAATAATTCTAAAAACAACTATATAAACATTTAAAGTAATTCTCAAAAAAAATAAGGTCTGTTATGGTAGTAAAATTTTTTCATTCATAATTGTTAAAACAAAAATTCCTCTCACTCTTTTTGTAATAAAATGAAAAGTGCAACAATAAAAAAATAAAAAAATGACTAATTATAAAAAAACCGAAGAAATAATAATTATGATATAAAATAACATTTATTACTCAATTATTAATAGAAAGTAATATTTGTGGAATCCTTTTAATGAATAGGTACATCAAAAAAAATTTCTTCGACCAATTTGTAAGTAAGGTTTTTTTTTCTAAAAAAACATTCTCCATCATTTTATGTAAAAAAAAGAAGAAGAGAGTAATGTTAGTTTAAAATTATAAGAATAATATATAAGTGAATAAAATATATGTGGTTTAATGTATAATATCCATAAAATATTCCTCAATAAATATCTAGCGTAGACATTCCCGCAAAAGAAACAAGGTTGTTACATGAACTCTTACCATAAGACCTTTATTTATTCATACTCAATCAAACCACATTTATAATAAATATAGATTTATTATAAAGCTTTTTTAAAACCATATAATTAAGAATCTTTCTAAATATCATTCCCTTCAATTTTTAAATCACATTTGTATTCATAATTATTAATTAAAATCTCTATTCAGTTGAAAACTGGTATATTTTACGTGCTTTTTTCTAAAATTCATATCATTTCACCTTAGTAATGGTTTTACAGTATATATAATGTTAATAATTTAATAATAATATTATATGTTTTTATATACACTTTTCAAACCATTATTATTATGTGGGGATTAAAACTAAATTGCATCACTCCTTAGAGATGGTAGTCTATATATATGCTTAGGTGATATTTTCAATTGTTAATGGTAGGAATAAAGTAAATATAAAATATAATTCAATACTATAGAATCATAATTATATAAAAAATATCATATTTTTTTGTCAAATATATCCTCATTAGAAACCCTTAAAATAACTCCCGAGTAAATTCTCAGATTGGATTTTGGAGACCACAGTTCTATTCAGAACATTGTGTTTACACTATGGCTCGCATAAATTTGTTCACACTTGATGTTTTGGATGAAGGTGAGATATAGGGAATTATGTTGTGGATTTATTTGACTAGATGAATATTTAATCAATTAATTTAACTTAAAACTAATATTGTCCCTCTCCCCCTCTCACGTTGGGTGTACAACATTAAATAAAATCCACTCCTCTCATATCCTACCTTTTGCAACCATAAAACTGAATTGGAATCAAATCATTGATGTGTTTTTGATATCTGTTTCTAACACGTATCATCACTAAATCCAGAAGTATTTTGTACCAAGTATCTTTCTTCACCCAAATCCTTGTCGTTTCACCCTTGAAGAAGGAATTCTGAGTTTTGGTCTTGAACCCCACTAGTTTTGATTTGATTTAAAGTTATAGATCCCAAATTCAATTTCTATTGATCCATGATAGGTAGATCTGTGGGTTTTGGGTTAACCGGGGAGAATCGGTAATTTTTCTAGGTGATTCCCAACAATAAATACTGTCTATACGATGTGTAGTATAGTGAAACATGATGCGTATCCTTTCCTACTTAGGGAAGATGAAATTTGGGTTATACATGCCATGTATCATGGTTACATGGTGTGTAGTGACCCCAATCCATCTGAAAATAGGGCATAGCTTCTGAAGCTGTCTGAAAACACATGGCCGTGTACAAATACACAGACCGAGGGTCAAGAAAACAAACATGGGTATACATACATGGAAAGGGTCCAGGTGAAGTAGTGCATGATGTGTATTCTTTGTACATTTTGTATACCCCAACAAGGTTTAAAAAACCATGTTGAATGGATACACAAATAGGTGATCCTTCGGTCTCACACGTTTTGTATTCCCAAGTATATGTCATGTACCTCTATAGGATATCCTAGAGATATTCCCCCTTCTGTATCTCCTTCTCTAAGGCTCCAATTCAGGATTTTGAGTAGTCTATCTTGAGTTTTTTTCATTTAGAACATGACAGTGAACTATGTTTCATTATACATGTTATAATGTGTCATGTTCTGATCACCAATCTTCTATAGAGGTTCTTAACCTCAAATAGTGATTAGGGAGAATCGCTGGCTATGTCCAGTGGACTGTTTCCTTTTAGTTACTAACATTTATTTTCTGTTTTTTGGGGCACCTATTGAGTTTTCTTATACTCAACACTGCACAAGAATTTCCCACATGTGTTTTTTCTTATGAATTCCATAGAAATTTCGATGGATTCCCCATAGGACCCAACGTAGATAGAGAATATTGAGATATGTTGAACACAGTGCTTACCAGAGCTAGGATGAGGAGACTTCTATTAATTAATTTTGATAGTGATACCCTCCTTTAAAAAAGGATGAAAATGTTTTCAGTTTTATTTTGGTGGGTGTGTGTTTTTCCTTTTTCTATTCATTCAATACTTCTTGTGTACTCTATTTTTAGAAATATTTATTCCTGATTTTTTAGTTTCTAGATTTCCCTATATCTATATTTTTTCATATGGACGTGTTTTTATGCATGTGTACAGGTGATGTAGGAAAAGGCCTCCCTGAGTTCAGTTATTCCATTGTCTCTTGTAACCGCCCACAATCTATAGAGGTTGACTTCAGGTAGTTGTTACTCAATCTATAGTTTGGGTCTAGTCATGGAAGTTTTTTTCATCATGTCATTTGAATGGGAATATGTTTTCAATCGGCAGGAAGTGGTGCTCTGATGAAACAACCTCGCACCCCGCAGAGATCCCAGCCAATGGTCTATTTCCTTTGGTTGGAATAGTCAATGCTCCCATTTCTTCTCCTCCTCTACCATTGTTTTTCCTTCTTCCATAACTTATCTCCTTTCTACCCCTTCTACATCATTAGATGTTATCTTTTTCCATCCACTTCTCTATATGTCCCCTATCCCTAAGATCCTCATGGTCCTGTCAGGATGGTCTCCTCATCCTAAAATACCTAAGGTTTAATGAAATCCATGTTTGACCCTAGTTCCTTAAAAACTCAGAACTCTCCTTAATTCTCTATATGTTAGGGATGTTTTCTCCATGGTGGGTCCCTCTTTTCATCCTAGTAAATCCCCAATCATCCCCACAATCACTCCCCTAGTTTCTGGATCCTATTAACTAACCCCATATTTCTACTCACCTAATAGCTACAATTTATTATCATATTCACCTCCTATTTCAAATCATCCTTCTCTTCCTCCCTATATTTCTCTAGGTACTGTCGATACCAAGGACCCTTCTAAGAGCCCTTTATATTTCTCACCATCTCAAATAATGTTCACATTGACACAAAGGACCAACACCATGTATCATCTCTACCGATGATATCTACCATTATCTGGAATTCCTGTGTTATGGGTGCATGGGTTAAGGCTGATTTCCTTTCTTCTAATGGTTCCTACAAAAAAGTATCATAGGTTTAATTTATCAATATTAAATAGGAAGTCTCAAATATTTTAGTGTTTCCACATAGGATTGGACTCTAAAACATATTTCATGGAAGTTCCATCAACCAACACATCTAGATCTTTAATAATAACTATATTTTTATAGAGAAGACAAAATATTTGCATCAAAATATTTCAACTAAGTTCAGTTGAGGTAGTTCATTTTTCTTCACCTATTTCATTTATACCAGATATGAATCATGTGAAAGACCACTTCTCTTGTTAAATTCTGAAACTATTAATGATAGGGAATTTAATTGGTTTGTTGGGGATTATTTAAACACTATCATGGGTTCCTCTGAAAAGAAGGGATGTGGGATTAATCCATGGAAATATGAGTCGGAATTTATCTCCATCTCTACTTAGAAAGGACTCATGGACCGTAGATTTATATGGGATAATTTTACATGGTGCTACAATCAAATGAGATTTTAATGCACCATATTCCCTATGGATTAATGTATCACTATTTTTTTGTCCATTTATATATTCTTGGAAACCATTTCATCTCACCTGGTTTGATCTATATCGGATCATTCTTATGTCTTCATCATCCTAGCCCCATGAAATGATGATAGAGACTGGTTCTTCTTCTCTAAGTAACAGACTTTCAATCCATATTACAACTCCATGGTTCATGAGTCCATAACCAAGACTAAAAGTAGAAATATAAGTTATAGCTTCAAAATCATGTTAATATAGCTCAAGGGTGATCTCATAAGTTGTTTTATCAATAGACTGAATCATCTCTATATCCTCATTCATATCCAAAGTGACATTTTTTTTAATTGAGTCCATCCTTGAGGTTGAATAGAACAAAGACCTCTTTAGTTACATTGTTTAAAAGTGAAATCATATTACTAATCTGATATAGGAACAAGAGGGAACCATAATGATAGGTCTAGTGTTCCATAGCTCAATGATGAAGATATAAATTCTGTTTCATTCCAGGCATTACTTAATGAAAAGAGGCATTGTTTATCTCTAAATATTTAAATGGGTGATAATTCATTCTTCAATTACCTTGTGGCTATTAGTGGTATGGTTGGGTAATTTTTTTTGAAAGATTCTCATAGAGGAAAAACCACTCATGTAGTGAGGGTATCCCTAAGGTCACTCTGATCACTTTGAATCTTTTCTCAACGTTTTTTATAACTCCAATAAAGAATTGTTCAAAATCATTTCTGATGATAGAGATATAAAAAAAGTGGTTTCATCCCTCAATATAGAATGTTTCCTGAGACTATATGGCTTTCAAGTCAAATTCTATAGTTCCTCCTGTAACCTTATTAAGAAGATCTTATCATAATATACCTGATTATTTTTAGGGGAGCTCTTACCTCAGGTGGTATGTGCTACTAGTCATATTCACATTCCAAAGGTTTAGGACCTATCATCCATTAAAATGTTTAGACCAATCATCTTGTTTTACATCACATATAAGGTCATTTCCACTATTCTTAATAGACGTATCGCCCCTAACCTACATTCATGGGTGTCAAAAGAGAAGCAATGATTCATTAATCGTTGGTCTTCCCATGTATTTATAGAAATAGCATAGGAGATGAGGAGTGAGTTTAAAAAACTCATAGTTCCAATTTTGTGATCTAGGTTCATGTGGACATAAAGTAAGACATAATGGAATGGGGATTCATTAAAATATTTGTGGCATTCATGGGCTTCTCAGAATTGATTTTGGACCTTTTCTTTATATACTTATACTCCCCTTTGTTATCCATCTCTATTATTGGAAAGAAATGTGTAATCTTTAAGACTATCATGGCCTCAGATAAGAATTTCCACTTTTCCCCATTCTATTTATTATGATGTCGAACTCAATGAGTATACACCAAGATAAGAGATTCATAGTAGCATCATAGGTCCCTTCATGATTCAAAGTAACTCCAATGTTGTTTCATGTATTATTTTTTTGGATGTTATGATTTTATTCAGTAATGGGGGAATAAATTACATCAGATGCCTCAACATTGTCATGGATGAATATATTAAATGAAGTGGGTCGTGTATTAATCATAACAAAATTAACATATTTTTTTCCATGATTGGGAAAAACATTCGTGGAAGATTCATATAAAATATTCTACACATTTTCAAAAAGAATTTTCTTATGAATAACCTAAGAGAAACCATATCGCCCAAGAAGTGTCCTGATATTTTACTTTGATGGGATCATTGGAAAGATCATTATACACTTCAACAATTAGAAAAAATAATTTCTTATCTTTTGGGGATAGGATAACTCTTATTAATAATGTCCAGACATCCATCCTGATGCGTTTTTATTAGTTATTAAGGTTCATATAAGGATCCATAGGAATATTTAATTGGTCTTGACTAATTTCATCAATGACTCACACATAGTGGGTATGTGCCACTAGGCCACATGAAAATTCATGGAAAACCTATGGCTAATGGTGGGATCAACCCTTGCACCATAAAGGTCTCCCTACACTATCTCAATGAAAAAAAATGTTATGGGAGTTTCTAGAATTCCATTATCTATGAGGTATATTTATTTTAAGAATTTATTGAATGGATGTCAATTGTCAAAATATGAGGTTTCAACTATTTGGCAGCCCCTTTGAGGTCAAATACCACCCCTCAATTAGTATTCTCGTGGGATCATTGGTTGTAGTGAGATGATTTTTTGGTTCAATATCTATGTGGGAAACATGATTGGCTTCTCTAGGTATCCATATCCCAAAATAAAATTTTATTAGGTGAGTGACCATCCTTCTCTAATATAAACAATTGTTAATTATCATTAGTTGGAGACTTCCGATCTCATTAATGTTTAGATGGACCATGATAACCTCATTTTAACTAAGCCCCCTATGAATTTTTTTATTCTTAGGAATACTGGAAAACTTTCTTGGAAAATGGTGACCTTTCTGAATATGAATCATCAACTTGGTGTAAAGATAACCATTTGACGTTGTTTGTGCATCTAGAGGATAAAGGAGGACTACATTGATCATATCTTTTAAATACGTGATTGGGAGATGGTGTTTTGGAATGGTTTTGGCTCTTCCATGGGTATTAATATATAGGGAAATATAGGAATTGATTTTCCCCTATAACAGGCTCCATGGTGGGAGCTCGACTGACAAGGATTAATCAGTGAAGAATATTCTCTTGGTAGTGGGTTCTTGGACTATTTGTACTAAAAAAATCATAACATCACTAGAAGTTAAGTCCAGTTATTTTTTGGGAATTCATATCTCCTCAATAATCTTTATGGTTGATCTAGGTTCACTGGTTAAATAGAGGGACCACATAATTATCCTATGAAAGATCAAGGATGGTAGAACAGCTTCTCCCCCCACTTAGTACTAACCAATATTACTGGATGGGATTCTTGGTATCCACCAAATAGAGGTGTCAAAAACAAAATTGATATTCCTTTCACTCTAGGAATTATAAGAGGTGGAGGTGTGGTGTGTGATAATAAAGGCTTGGTTCTGGTGAATTTCAATAACTTCTTTTTTAGGAAAATGTTATAGTGGAAAAACCCATGCCTTATTCCCTAGTTTTGGGGGTTTCCTTTCTCATGAAATTAGTCTCACATTTATTGAAATTGATTCAGCTATTATCCATAATTTTATACATAGAATGTCTTCTAATCACTAGTCCATCCCTTAAATAATCTGTAGATACGAGAGATATGTTTTTATTAGTGTTACCATTCCCCATACTTAGAGGTATGGGAATAATGTGATCAATTTTATAGTTTTAATAGAAACCACAGAAAACCCTTGGATGATCTTATTTAGCCGAGGGTCTCTACCCTAAATGTGTGCTTACCATATTTTGGTTGACCCCTTAGGATTTACTAGTTTACACCCCTTAACTAATTTTCTATAATATCCCTATATCTTTCTTACTTTACATCCTAATAAAAAATTTACTATTCATGCATTTATACTTTCTCATCATAAAAATATTTCTTATTTAAATTAATAATTGTACAATATTTTTTTCAAATTCTATTTATTTTCCATTTCTTTTGAGTGGAGGACATATAATTAATGATAGATCAAATTGATAATTGTCTCACAAAAAATATTTTTTCCATTGTTTTATTTTAAGGTTACAAACTCTGAATCTTAATCTATAATCATAATTGAAATTTAAAAAAAATGTATTTTTTATTTTTTTTAAATCAAATATTCCTTGATATTGATGAATATATCTAAACTTATACAATACCATAATTTTAATTTTTGAAATTTTTTTAAATAAATATGTATGTTATAATTTAAAAAAAAACAAAAAAGATAAAAAAAATTATTACAATTGAAAATATAAATTGAATATTTTAGAGATAAAGTCATCAGATGAATTTTTGTTAGCTTTTTTCTATTTTTTCTTTATTTTTTAAATATATATTTTACTTTTAGACGGAAGAAATTTTGGGTATTAAGAGAATTAATTTATAATTTATTATTATTCACAAAAATTATCAATGGAACTATTATTAATTTAATTTTTTACCCAGTGATATAATTTATTGATCAATCGATTATTTTCCCAATATTTTGAAAATATATCTTTCTAATTAAAGTATTATTTTAATCGTACTTTTATTTTTAGTATTTTTTATATTTATTATATATTTTATTGTATGTAAGTCTTTTTTATGTTGTATTTTGTTAGACGATCAAAAATATTTTCACATTATCTTCCAGAAATAAATTCTTTTCTTAATTGATCCATCTTGAGGAAATGGATGATTCATGAATCATCTAATTTCTATTTGAATATTTTTACTTCTTTTTTCCTTTTATTATAATCCTTAAATACCAAAAAAATATTATCCTTAAATATTTTTTTAATGAAATATTTTATTAAATTCTATGTTTAGTGATATTTTGAATTAATTTTCTTTCATTGAAAATTTTTCGAACTACAAAACCCAGATTTGGATAAATTTTAAAAATAAATATGTTTTTTTAAAATAGGTATAAAAATAAGAAATTTTCATATGGGATCCAAAAGGAAGTTCAGTTATCATTCCCCAAATTATTATAAAATATATTTTTCACTTTTTTTCATTATATATTGGGAATAATATTATTGTCTTTTACAAGGTTTAAAAATGAAAGAAAATGGTATATTTATTTCAATAACGTGTATTATCAAGTTTTCTTGGAATTTATTTACTCATAATTAATCACCATTATAGTTATATCTAACATGCATATATATTTCTCATATTCTATGAGAAAATATATTGGTATAAAAGCAATATACTATTTAAATAATTATTTTCTATGCTAATTTATTTCAATTCCCATTTTTATCAATCTCATTCCTTCCTTAATTTTTTCATAAAATTTTTTACGCTTGAATATTTACTCATATATTCTATGAAAGAAATTGAATCCATTTAAATCATTGAAAATTTACAAAATTGATATATTTGATTATATTCCCAAAAATAAAGGATAATAAGTGTTTTCTTGAAAATTTTCCAAATAAATGTCATACATATTTTAGTTCACATTGTAAAATAGTTAATATCTTAGTGAAATTAAAATTATTTTTAATAAAATATTAATTCCATTTTATCAAATTGATTAGGATCTGTAGTTTTTTTAGAATTATAATAAGAATAGGTTTTCTAAAAATTATTTTTATTGGTCACTATATTATTGGATTTTATTTATAGAATTGAATGATAGTCCTCGGATATCTCTTGATTATACCCTAAATATTGTGCCAACTCATCAATAAATTTTTTTAACTATTTCATTACATTTTTAAATATTTTTTACTCAAATATATTTCTATCTTATTAAATTTTTGTTCTTTAATTTAGTTATAAATCTTTTCAGTATAATATTGAAATATTTTTTGACCCATATTCAAAATTCCTTTTAACTAGTTCGAGAAATAGAAAAATTTCTTTCTAATTGTATGAATTAAGTGTAAATTCCTCATTTTTATCAAATTGAATAAATAAATTTAAGAATTACACTTTAATATTTTGTAATAATTTTTTATCAAATGTTTTATTTTCATATCATTGATTTTATTCCAAATTTTGGTATTTTTTATAAGTATACTATATGTTACATTTAACCAATATCATTAAATTGATTTTTTTTGTAAATATATTATTTTGGGGTGGGGATGAACCCAA
Source organism: Viscum album (assembly GCA_963277665.1). NCBI lineage: Eukaryota > Viridiplantae > Streptophyta > Magnoliopsida > Santalales > Viscaceae > Viscum > Viscum album. The sequence continues at coordinate 742,759,616 of OY728137.1, forward strand.
TTTTTTTTGTTCCATGATTTTATCTATTGAATAAAGGATCATATATATTTGGAAAGATATAATTTTCTATAGTTATTACATAATTAAATTTATTTTTCTAATATTTTTTTTCAAAATTTTGAGGTTGTCTAAAGATTTCATTCATTTGAAAAAAGTAATTTATTTGTTTTATTATTTAATTTAACTTTATTGATCTCTAATAAATATTTTTATTATATTAATTTTTTCTAGAAAAATAAATATAATGTTCTGTCATTTATAAAAAAATTAAAAAACTGTATAAATATGTATAATATATATTTATTTTTCCATCACATGGTCATTTATAAAAGAATAACTTTTACATTTCATTTCCTACATTCTTTTTGAATTTATAGATTTTATATTTCTTAATGGATGATTCAACTATTTATAGTCGAAAAGAAAAGGTACATGATTTTTTTGGAAAATGGAATTATAATATTAATTTTTTCTAAAGTGATTTTTTTATTCATTTTCAGATAACAAAATATTTTACATTAATTATAATATTCATTCATATTTAAATAATTTTTTCTAATTCATCATTCTTTTTTTATTTCATTCATTATTTATTGATCCCATGTATCATATGATTCATCCAAAAAAAGAAATTATGTGTCTCTTTTAGATGCATATCTTGTAAATATTTCATCAAAAAACTTTTTACTATTTATACTTCTATTTTTTATCCGTTATCCCATTTTTTAATATATTTACATTTTTTTCCTAGGATGGTTGATGTTAATCTTCCAAAATAAGTCACATAAGTAATAAATAAGAGAATAGTTAACATTTTAATCATATTTGTGATCAATTTTGATACAATTATTTTAACTAATATACTATGTTAGAAAGTATGTAATCCCATGAAATTAGTAATATTACTTGAAAATCATGATATAATAGATATGAAAATAGTATTCATACTATTACCCACAAAAAAAAATGAATTTATCTAACAACATTATTTGATTCATTCAAATTTTCTATGTATATACTTTAATATAAAAAATTTCATAAATTGAATGAGACCTATAAACTAACTAAAAAAAATACTTCTTTCAAATAATTTTTCTCTCTCATTTTTATAAATTCCAACAGTTCAAAGTCAAGAACTAGAGAACTTTGGGATTACTTCTTCCACTACTAGTAACAACTTGAATGTGGGACTATATTTCTATGCACTTTGTAGTTGGGTTGTCGCATAACCCTAAAGGGAAGAATGGAGTATGAGTTATGATAGATAGGATTCCCAAATTAGATCAATTTATACACATTTGATAAGTAAACAAAGTTATTGAATTTGAATATACCAAAATTAAGCATATTATTACATTACATGGTGTTTTATCTACTATAGTCTCTAACAGGGATCCTTATTTCACTTTTTTCTTTAAGAACGCATCGAGGAGGCCATGGGATCCTAAGTAAATTTGACGATGGTATATCATCTACAGATAGATGGAAAGACAGAGTGATATATACATATTCTTGAGGAAATGATATAAGATTGTGATCTTGACTTTTATTGAGATCCATATGACCATTTGGGGTTGGTTTTGATATCCTACAGACAATAGTTACTAGACTGATATTAGAAAAGCCCAATTTCAGGTCTTGTATGGCCGTAATTATTGATCTCTATTGCATTGGTTGTAGATTGGTTAAAGTTACTTAGTTGGACTGAGTTTGATTCAAGATATTACAGAGATGATGCATTTTACTGAAAAGAAGATGTTTATATAACATAGATCATACAAATCCAATGTTTATTTTCATCCATGATCACTATAGTTTTCATTTGGTGACATGTGTTCTGGAGATTTTGTTATTGGTTATGTCACCTATACGTTGGAAAATAGAGAATTCTTGTGTGGTGGTTTTTTGGTCCATTTAAGATTGTTGAGTGAGTGGGGAATGTGGCCTAGCATTTGGAACTTCCCCACAACTGACATAGATCAACAAGATGTTTCTTGTATTGCATACTCAATGGTATCATTTTAACACCACTCATTTTTTGAGCTTTGAGGATCTTGATGTTGATCTTTATTTATTTACGGCTAACCATCCAAAGATGATTTTTCATTATGAGGAAAAGGTTCTTCAAGGGAAGATTATACATTTTGTGAGTGATATATTAAATCATTCTTCTGGTTCACCTCATCCTTGGGATGATAAGGCACTAATGAGAAATTAGTGGCCTCGTCAATTTGATATAGAAAATTCATGATAATATTTTAGGGGATATAAATTTTTTGTGGTGTGGAGGTTGTAACATCCCATTACCTTATTCCAGGAACTTCTTGGCTATTTTTTTTTAATTCCATTTTTTTGTCTTTCATGTATTTCAATGATGAAAACATTTTTTCAGGTAAAATGAACTAAATCCATGGTATGTATATTTGTTTTATGTTGATAAAGTCTAGGTATAAATATACTAGAAATATCTATATCATGGTGTATGGTTTGTGGCATGGAGGATCCTAGTAACATCTTAGAGCATCAAGATGTGGCATAGAGGTTCTTGAGGTTGGACTAGGATACGACACAGGCATTTAGGAAACCTATTTCAGAATAGCCATTCCACAGTGGTCCTGCCATGTTGTAGACCATGGTTTGTTTGTTTCTACACTACTGCCTATTTGGGAATAGTTACCATATGGTTCTTCTGTTATGTCAAATCATTACCCTAGGAGAAGAATGTATGTGAAAGATTAGTGGTTTTATTTTTAATGATTATTTTATTGGGCGTGGTTACATTATGGTCTGATGAGATTCTTTTATAGTATGTTTGTTTTCAACCTTTCTACAACATAAAAATTGGGGTTGCAGCGTAGTCTGTGTTTTTAAGGGATTAACTATCTTATTCCTCATGTAATATTCTTTTTCTCCCACACAACTCTAATTCAATATTTTGGCACCTAAAGGATCCCAAGAGGCTTTTTTAATCCTCTAAATTCCATTTTTTTGTATGGAAATTCTAATGATTGTGTTGGGTAATTAAATTACTTATTTTAATTTAAATGAGCTTTAAAATGATTTAAAACCCAAATTTCTGATAATTGATGGATGATTTTGATAAAGGAACGAATATTGTAAAAACCACCCAATTAAAAAGTAATTTAAATTGTTTGGCATATTTACAAAAAATTGAGGGATTGAATTAGAAATTGATTGTTGATATAATTTTATTGAATTTAATGATGCTTTAAAAAGTTATAAGTTGATTAAAACCAATGTTTTTGTTTCTGAAATGATGAAGTCGTATTGAAAAATAAAAGTGGGAAATTGTATTTCCAACCAATTTAAAATGTTTTATTTTATCATGATTTATTAGATGATTGAATAAAATTAATTTCATCCTAGGTAGTAAGTGGTTAATTAGGACGAGAACACTATAATATAACCATTATCATTTTATTAGGGATAAAAACACTAACAAAAACATACTACAACATGAGTTTTCTCCATATGGGGATTTGAGCCCTGGTGTCTTGGGTGAAAGACCATGTGAACACTTTAAACCATGATAATTAACGAGAAGTGTGAGGATGTTATTACTATAAACTAATTTACCATTGGGAATGAAACACACTACCATAATAATCATTATTTTATGAATACACGCCATTGATTTATAGAACTGTGCTATATATGACAACTGTTTGATAAAAATATTTTTTATTAAATGTCCTTTTTTTAATTTATATATATATCTACCATATTTTGGATTATGAAAGAATTTTTTTATAATATGTAAATACCATTCCATGATTTTTTTAAAAATGCTACCATAATTGGATTAATTGTTATGAAATTTATTATAGAACACTTGGTGTGACCCTATTGGGATTTGTTGCTAACACCCTACCTTTACCTTCAACAATTTTTAGATTATATTATTATTGGCCTATGAAAAGGGAAATCTCAATTAGGAGGTGGTGGATGTTCTTGATATTTAAAATTAAGACTGATTGAGGTGACCAATGAAGATGTGATCCAATTTTTTACATGTGATATGTCTATGATTTTATCATTGAATATTTTTCATCTTCTGATGAGGTATTATTTCACCCATTTTATTTTGGTACTATATCTTTTTATAGTGTTGAATATAAAAAACTATTTTCTATTTTTCACTATTTTTTTGGAAACAAAATTTATATTATGTTCATTATATGATTCTAGATTCTTGTCTCTAACCCGTGGGGACTAGGAATGCCCTTTTGACAATGTAAGAGTTTTCTTAGTTATCAAAGTACTAGGGTATTTGTGATATCTTATGATAGAAACTCATGAAATTATAGTAATTAATGATACAATTTATCAGTAATAACATTAATCATGTGTAATTCCCTCCAATAGAGAAAATTTCACATGAGTCTGTTATGTGTTATAGAACTCCAACATTTAGAGTATCCTATAATCCCATAATCACTAAATAATGGATTAACACTATTTATTCATTATTTTTCCAATAAATTTTCTTCATAAGAAAATTTATTCCATCCCTTTATCGCCTCATGTTAGAAGAAAAATACTAGTGGATATTATTCTAGAATAAACACCCCATTAATGATATATAATATATGTTGTGGAATTAATTAAAAATTATATCTATCGTTAATTTATTCCCACACACTCTCTATCTTAAAATAAAGAGGTACTTCCTGGCTCACTAGAAAATGGAATAAAAATATGAAAAATATTATGATGTTAATATCACAAGTATTTCATGATACAATCTAGTTTTATCATTAAAACCAAAATTTAAATCTAACTCTTTTTTAGTAGGATAAATTTGAGTCCACAAAAAAATTATAAATTTGGGAATTTGATAGATATGAATCACTTTTATGATGTTCCCTCAATGTTGAGATGGATATGGGTATTTATTTGTGGAGTCGTTGGACTTGAGATAAGATGTATGGAACAGTTTTAAACTCTTAGGGTTACTTGATAAAACTAATGTTCTTATTCAAATATAACATTCCACATCTCAGAAGTATGGAAAGAAGAATCATGTAAATTGTCTCAAGGGGACCCAGAAATTTTTCTTGATTATAAAGTAGGGGAATGAATCTAGAGTATGTAAAAGTGAGATGAAGAATCTCACAATTGTGATAGAAGAAATAAATGTCATGATCAATACTCATTTTCTTCTCTAACGTTCCAATTATAAGTAATATAGAATATGTACAAAATCATGAACTAAGTGAAGGGTAGTGGATGATTATAAATGGAAATAACCCCCAAAACCATGATTGTAATGGAAGGCTTATGTTATTACTACTACCAATGGTAATCAATACAACAACGTGGTGAGAGGTATGATAGTTACTCATTCAAGATATGAAAATATCCTATTTGATTCTAGACCTACTAACTTCTTCATATCATGCATGTTTAGTAGAAACAAATCAAAAACTATCATAAAACATGGAGGTTAGGTAATCTATGAATAATACTAATTGAGATTCTGTTTCATCTCATGTATATAAATATTACCCTATTGATATTTTTTGGACAAATCTATCCATGGATCCTTTTGTAATCACTTGAGTAGAATTTGTTTTAATACTGGGAATGGACCAGTTCTCTTTATGTATACCCCATATAATATTTTGAGAAAATGAAATCACATTATATATCCTGAATTTCACTCTAATTCTATGTGAATTTAAGAAAGAATTTGAATCTCATTGGAGTCTTCTTCAGAAACATGTATGTTGTTAAAAAATGAGAATTCATATCTCACAAAAATAATTGAATCATAGGTGATAACCACTATTGAATAAATTCCCATTTTAAGTGATTATACGGATGTATTCTATGAAGAATTTGTGGGTCTTCTTCTTGACCAAAATGTTGACTTCACAATTGAACTTATACTTGTACCACTATTGATATACAAAATTCTATATATAATGGCCCCTATTGAATTAGATAAACTGAAAAATAAATTACAAGAACATCAGGATATGTATTTAAATGCTTGAGGGTTTCTCTATGGGATTTATCAAGCCTATGTTGTATATAAGTATGAATATATACATCTCAATTTCAATAATCATGTACTAAAAGAGATCACCATAAAGAAAATGTATCACATAAAATGAAATGAGAGATTGTTCAATTAGTTACACATAGATAAATACATCTTCAAAGTGGACCTTTGTTGAGGATATCATCTGTTAAAGGTGATGAGGAGGATATTCCCAACCCTACCTTTTTTATAAGGTATGAAAAAAATGTGTTCTTATTAATACCTTCTAGAATCTTGAATTATCCAATTATATTCATGTACTTAATGAATATAGTCAATAGAGATTACCAAAATAGATTTCTAGTACTATTTATAGAATATATCCTTATATACTACGAAATCATGGGGGTAAATGAAGAACATTTGATTGTTATGAAGAATACATTGATGAAGGAGAAGTTATAAAACAAATATAGTAAATTTTAGTTCTTAATGAAGTAGGTATCATTATATGGGAATGATATCACTTGTATGATGTAATTTGTGCACCCTATTATGAAAAAGGTGACATAGGATTAGAAAATAACATCATCTATGATAGATATCTGTAGGATACTCATACTATATACATATTATGATCATTTATTAAGAAATTTCTCATTATTTCCATGAATTTTAACAAAGATTACTTGGAAGGGAGTGAAGTGATCCTAGAAATATTAGTATGAATAATGATTTTTAAAGGTAAATAACAGGCTAACCACTATACTTTTACTCACATACCCACAAGTGGTGAAAGATATTTATTTTATAGTGATACATAAAAGTTAGTTTTATGCTATCGAATCATGAATAATGACAACGTGATGACCTATACCTTGAGACAATTGAAGGTTCGTGATCAAAATTATATAATTCATGATCTATAATTGGTTATGGTAACATTTTTATTAAATATATGGATGAATTATCTCTATGGAGTGGAGCGTGATATACATATATGGATGATAATAACATAAAATATATATTCACACTGATGCATCGAAATAGGATCCAATAATGTTGGTTAGATCTAACAAAGCATTATGACTTCCCAATTCCCTTCCATTATGGAAAGGAAAACAAAGTGGAAGATTATTTGTCTATAAAAGATCATAAATCCATTCTATATTGATTATTGAGAAGGATATAATCTTATTGACATGAAAAAGATATACATAGGAATTTTAAAAAATGGTACATAATCCTACCTTTCTCAAATGGTTTCTCACCCATTACTACTAGTGATGATTTAGAAATCAAAAATATATGACATAGAGATAAAGAATAAGTTTCATTTATGAGGAAGTTAAAATTCTCTGATTTTAAAATTTATCATGATGGAGTTATAATATTCGGGTAATTAATATGTGTTCCCTATGATATAGGGATAATTAAGGAGATTCTAAGCGATTCTCATAGCTCAATATTCTCTATGAACTCTTGGATAATGAAGATTTATAGTTCTCTCTAATAACACTATTGTTGGGAAAATGTGAATAACAAGACTATAAAAATTACATCAAGGTTTTATTTTTCATGTAATTGAAGGAGGAAAAGAAAAATCCAAGGGATAATCTAACCATTACCCATACCTATATGGAAATGAGAGAACACCAATGTGGATTTTTTTTCAACACTTTTCCAAATAAAACCAAATGGAATAAAGATATTTGGGTTTTGTTAGAAAATATTACAATGAATTTTCAATTCATTTTCATTTGAGACTACTTCTCACCCAATCAAATTGCACTGATAAACACTAGAGAACAAGTATCGATGCATGTAACACCCCTAAAAAAATATTTATATATTTATTATAAAGTATTTAACTATTTTTGGTATAATTTATAAAACTCATGTTTAAAATTTTCGGAAACTCAATTAATATTCAACACTAAATACTTATTTTAGGGATTAATATCTGAAATTAGACTTTATCACTTTTAAAAAATAAATATAACTAAATATATTTCTGATTTAATTTCATCATTTCAATAATAGTTAACAAGTTAGATTTTATTTTTAAGTAAAATGTAATATTAGTAAGATTAATGTTAAATGTCATAATAATTTTAAGACTATAATTTATAATGAAATATATTATTAATATTGTGTAATTTTTATCAAATGAATTAAATTGATCTCATTTAAATGATGTGTCTAATATTATTGTTAATCATATATAATTATATTAACAATAAATGAATTTTTAATCAATATTATATGACATTAGAAATAGATAATGTGTAAAAGTCATTTTTCTACAAAAAAGTGTTTTTTATATTTAATATATACTAATTTAAATTATTATTTGTCCATATTTAGAAATTTAATTATACTAAATTTAATTTTATTTTATGTTAAAAAAAATTAATTAATATTTTATACATTTTTTAAATAATATATATAATCTACTTAAGGAATAACTGGTTTCCAAGGAAAAAATTAAAAATGATAAAATGTTAAAAACATGTCCTAAAAGTCAATAAACATAACTAAACCACGTTTGGAAAGAATTATTTGTAGATTTATAGAACTAATTCCACCCCAAAATATTTTATTACTAATGTGATGGATTAATTTAACATTGATTAGTGTAATGATATCATTGAAGTGTAATGGGTATTCCCAAAATTGTCATTTTATTCACTAATAAAAGGGGATAAATTCAACCCCTCTATGGCCAAACTTAGCATTAAAATTTCTCATTATAGTAAAATTTTAATACAACCTTTAAATATCCTTTTCTAATCATAAATCTCTTTACCACAATAATTTATCATATTTCTTGAACTTTTATAGAGATCTCTAAGAGAATATCAAGTCTCCAATGTAAGTAATACCCTCTTCATAACAATGATCCTTTAGTATTCCTCATGAGGATCACAAATATCCATAAAAATATAATGAAATAAGAATAATTAAAATACATATATTTTATCATATTAATTTAACAACCATTATTTAATCCTCTCTATCATGTAAAAATATAAATTTTTAGTTAGTGTGTTGTGTGGCTAATAGCCTCAACAAAGCGATGTCTTCCATATTTCTTCACCACGGTGCATGGATAGTCAAAATGATGTAATGTATGATTTTTTTTAATATATATATATAATTATTATTAAATAATGTAAAATATATCATTTACCATCATTCCATCTCATTAATAGTGATATGAAAATAATAATTTTAAGTACGGGTAGACTACAACTTCTAAGAGAAATGAGTTTCATTTGTCATAACAACCCATCAAGGATGGTTTAAAAAATATATTTAATATCTAAAAATTATCTTTCATAAAATTTAAATATTATGTATATTATGATACAATTTAAAAACTCTTTTGAATATTGACAACATACATTAGAAGTTATGGAAAAGTTGACTGAACAACTTCATGTAACCGATATAGGCAGGATAACTATGTTACAAACAAAGAACATGTGATATTTCACTAACATGGAAATATTAAATATATTTGAGTAAGGGTCTTATATATCTATTTTATAAACTTAATTGTGTTATTCATGAATTTATGAATGTGTGTATATCACATTCATACATGGGGTAAGGGATTTTCAATACCACCCCTTTTTCATTGACTTACATATTCTATTACTTTTTCTCCATTTTTTATATGATCTTATTCTCATGAGATTATTAAATTTTTTATATATGTAACATACATATATAAATAGTTAAATCTCATTTTAATTTTTGGGGTTATACATGTCTCTCATTACCTTTAGAATTTCAGCCATTAAGTAAAACTAATTTAAGAGAACATTCCTATTTCTTATCTCGTGTCAACAATCACCACCACTAATTTTGTCAAAACATGATTATTATCAAACAAAATATAATTTATTTAAAGATATAACACTTGGTAAAATTATTTTTTTATAGAAAATAATATAGTATTTCCTTCATTAAAAATTCTTTTTATTATTTCATAAAATATCTTCCCAATTTGATCATTTTGATTCTTCCTTCTATAGATACTTCTCATATGTTATCTATAATAAAACTCCTTGATCAAGAACATTGTTCCTTTTTTAATTATTAAATTATAAAAAAAATTAATCAAGTTTTTATCTTGAAATATTTATGATTTATCATTTGTTTATTAATTGAATCCAAATTATAAAACCCACTTCAATGTGATGGGTTTAATCATTGTTTTGAATAATTTTTCATTTATTTTCTTCATGATTCATGATGAAGTTTTATTTTTATAGGGTGATTGGTGGTCCCATAGTTATATATCCCTCCAATTCATTGGTTAAAGCTCTATAATTCGTGATATTTTATGTATTGGATTATAGATTCAACCTAATTTACTAGGGGAATTTTTCTACTATGTGAGGGGAATGGGTAGTTAGCCTAAGAAAACTATGTTATGTAATTGGTGGGCCCAAAACTGTATAGCCATCCAATGAATTGGGAAAATCTTTATATGTCATGATATGTTATGTATGGGATTATTGATTTATCCTAATCTACTTTGGGACCTTTTCCAATGTGTTTATGGGAATATAATGTGAACCCAATCTACCATGGTACTTTACACATTCGGATGATGTTCATTGTGTGCCCCTTTACATTTATTTATGATTTATTGTCTTATATTATCACCCCATATTACAGGACACCATGATCTTGTGATATCATTTCCTTATTCCATGTTTCCATGATTATGATAATTATATTTGTTATATATTTTATGCCTCTTAATTCTCGTGTTATTCTTTATTTCCATGTTTATTCAATTATAAAGATTTATATCTCACCCTTTTCGTTATATATTTTCACTAGGGTATCCTCTCCAATTTTAGAAGATCAATGGGTGTTATGAGTACTATGTCGAGTTTAAAATAATGATTTTACTATGTTAAATATGATTTATTTATGTCTTTATTATTTATAATAAAATTCACCTATTAATACTTGTACTAGATTTTGTAGAAATTTATTCCACAAATCAGGAAATAATATGAGTTTATGTTTTGGGTCACTATAATTTTTGTAAAAACTCATTCATTTTCCAGACATGTTTCACTTTGATGGTTTTGGTCTGTATTCCATGGGCATGGTTTCATCATCTTGAAATTATTAATCTTGATTTATGTATCATACATATTCATAATATAAAATTTTATAACCATTCAAAAAAATAGTGATATAAAATGAAGTACATCACTTCGTAGAGATTCTAGTCTATACATATGCACAGATTATATTTTCACATTTTTATTTACGTAAACAAATAATTGTAATTAATATTTCACCATTAAAAATAATAATTATATCATTAATATCATATATATTAATTACATATATAATTATGAACATCCATAGAAATTGTAAATGAAAAAAATAATCACATTGATTCATAGAGGTGGCAGTCCACATGAACACACAATCAAAGTTATCATTTTATAGGTGATGAGACGAAGATAGAAAATGGGTATAACATTAACATAACAAAATATAAGATAATTTAAGATTATGATTCAATAATTTTATGGTAACTTTTATTGGATTTTTGACAATTAATATACATGAAAAATATCAGTTAGAACATATACCACTTCCTCTACTATGTTCCATCGAAAAGCACCTAATGTCTCTTTGGATGGTGATTTTGGGATGAAAAGAACCTAAAAGTAAAATATAAGGATTTTGGAAGAGTATTTGAGAAGTTTTTGATTGATTTAGAAGTATTATGTAGTATGTATAAGAGAGGAGATAATTTTCCCTTTTATGATTTATGTGGGTGGAAAACTTGTAATTACATGAAACCTTATAAAATAATATATTTTTAACTAAACAAAAGTTGCTAAAAATGTCATATATTTGGCGATAATATAGATAAGGTTAAAATACCATCAAATTATCAAATTAATCATTGTTTTTAGGACATTTAAATCCATATATCTTATGTTAACCTCTCAATTAACCCTTTTAACCTTTATCATGGTAATAAGATTTTCAGCAATGTAACTATTCATTATGGGAAAAAATAAATATTTCCTTAAAAATTAATTTTATTTATGATGATTATAAACAAAAAATTTAGTTTATCATTTTCAATTTATATAAGTGATATATATTCAATTTTAAATGAGTGCACAAAATGAAAGAAAAACTATTTTTAGATAAATATATTTTATGCTTAAAAATAAATTTATCCATATATTTTATTTGTAAAAACCATTCAGTAAATGAGGAAATATTTTTTTGAATATGTCATCTTAGAAACTAATTAAAAAAAGTAATCAATATCTATTGATTTTATTTTCTGATTTTATAAATTCATTACACCCAAAAAAAACATGTTTCCACAAAAATACCACCTTTTTACTTTCAAATGTATTTTGTTTTCATATATAATTAATTGATAACAACCACATTGAATAATAATATTTTAATAGTACAACATGATTTTTTTTAAACCTGTAGTATCATGTAAGGAAAGGTATAAATGAAATCAAATTAATTTATAGAGAAATATATAATAGAATATGAGGGTGTTGTGGTCTACAACTTATATAATTTTACCCTAGAAATTTCATCACTTGATATAAACAACTGAGGATACATTTACCTCATCACGTATTTGGGTTACCTTGTAGCTTCCTCAAATTTATGGTTTCACTATACTACTTTGACTAGATGATTTTTATTTATTTGGAACACTTTATATATTCAATCTAGAATCTCAACTAGTTTTTCAACATATGAAATATTATGCTCTAGTGGTACAACCTCTAAGTTTAGAACATGTGAAGGATTTAATACGTACTACCTCATAAGAGATACATGAAACACATAATGACTTTGAGAAAAGATCAATGATCTTTTCAAGTGGTAAGTATCTATCCTGATATGATCAAGAATTTTATAGGCAATGATATATCAATGGATTAGTCTTCCCTTATTTCAAAATCACATAACCTTCTTCCTTGGAGTATTTGTAGGAAAACCTTATCACCATATTTGAACTCTATCTCACATCAGTGATTGTCGTCATAACTTTTATGTAGACTGTGAGCTTCCCTAATGTTATATTGAATTATTATAACTTTATCAATAATTGTCTAATATATATTAGGCACCAATTGAATTTATTCTCTTTTTTCATCCAATAAAATTGTAATTACTCACTTTCTGTCATAGAAGGATTCATAAGGATTTATATGAATAGTTGAGTAATATCTACTATTTTATGAAAACTCAACTCAAGAAAAGTACTAATCATAACCACATTTTAAATCCATATAACATGATCATGACAAATATTTTATAGTTCAATGGGTATTATTAGACTGACCTTCTATCTGAGTTTGATATTTCATGCTAACCATTAACTCGGTATTCAAATATTATAAAAGACTTCTATATAACAGCGTGGTGAACATTGGATCCTGGTCAGATACAATAGAATGTGGTATTATAAGAAATTTTAAAACTCTATTAATGTAAATCATATAAATAAAAATAATAGATAAATATTTTCATATTTCAATGAAATGTGATGACTTCAAAATTTGATCAGTTAAAAATAAAATCTCATTATAGTCTTCAAATATTTTATGAATTCAATAATACAATCTATAGTGATGGTTTCCCATTATATTTATTCTATATATAACAGTTATAAAATATTCTTTTTATTATATCTCTTAGACTTAAATTTCTAACATACTAGGTGTCGAGATATATAGTCAACAATTTCCCATTTCATGTTACCCCACCAAAAACAGTCTTTTAAATATCTATATATATTTATTCTTATATGATGAGTATTGGATTATGAATTATTCACTTCATCCAACTAATCCTTCTCAAAATTGTTATATATGAGACACATACTTTGTTAATAAACATTTTTATTTAATCCTAATGATATTCAAACCACATATCATTCCTCTCTTTTTTTGTAATTACACATCTCCCTTTTGTGCCTCCAAATTTCTCACAAGGATAGATGGATGAACATTCATCTACAAAATATAATGTCGCTCCACTTTACTCATGATTTAAATATCCATATTCTAAAATTACATGATTATTGAATCTCTTTTGAACCTAATAATGGAAGAACAGGCCTGGACTTTCTGACTCAGATCATTATACACCATGTTTTCATTCTCTATTTAGTATTATATTTAACAAAGATAATACTTAGTCAACTTCAACCATCACTTTTTCAATATATTCAATTATTTATTTGTTAATATATATATATATCAATATTTCATAATCATCGTATATATATCACACCTTTTACCATAAACATAATTCCTTGTCATTTTTTATTCAAATAATATAGTTTCTATCTCTAAATCATTAGTCCAGTGTTTTTTCTCATGAATTTTAAATTTTCAGTAGTTATAGGAAATAACCATCTTATTCTGTGTTAGGACTAATTATAGTCTCTTGTTTAATTCTTCACTATAGATAAAAACCCCATCTAAACTACAGGGTAGTGTGAGCATAGGTGCACTAACCTATCTTTTTTTAAGCACCATTTAATTTCCCACATGTTCATCTATCTAAAGTAAGATAGATCTCGTCCATGTCAACATGGATCTTATAGTATATAGCTATGATAAATTTCTCACAAATAATCAATATAATTTATCAAATCTATTAAAATAATGGAACTTGGTCATTATTGTTTGTTTGGTCCAATTTTCAACGACACCTATCTTTAGAGTATCTATATATATACCATTATTTGGGAATATATTACCGAATAATGAAACCTTTTATATCTAAACATCACACTTGATTAATTTGGTTTACCATTTCTCCTTCCCGGTGGTTTTTAACAAAAACCCTAAATATTCTTCATTCCATATATTTCTCCAAGAATCTATAATAATATCATCTATTAAGACTATATATAATTCATAATGGTAATATCTAAAGGATTATTCCTTACATCAATAAATATTGTTGGTGAATTGGAAATTCATAATAGAATCAGTATAAATTCATAATCTTTAAACATCATATGGATGGTTTTCATGGGTATATCCTCATTATTGACCAATAATTGATGATATAGGGAATCAAGATCAATCGTGGAAAAGTATTTATCTCCATGATGTTGATAAAAAAAGTAATACAGATTAGGTATAAGACACTTTTTATTGATAGTGATCTTGTAAAGTTCCCTATAATAAATTAATAGAAACATCTACCCATATTTCATACTAATAAAATGTAAAAGTGTTCCCTATGGTAATTAAATTAGCTAAATTAATCCCTTCTTAATATTCTCCAAGAGTTTCTCACAAATTATTATATATCAATCATGTATATCCTATAATGATTTATTTTAATGTGTATTGCACAATGTATAAATTATATAAAAAACTAAATATCACTATTTGGAGAAATACTAGGAATATATTTAATTAATACATAAATATATTCCGTAAATATAATAATATCATAAATGTTGAGATTATCCCCAACCATGTGAAATAAATATCCTCATGAAATAGTAATAAAACTCATACAATAGATGTAATTTCCTTTGGAAATTCATATTCCTCCTCATAATGAATGCTAATCTGAGGTTGATTTATAATATCAAGTATGAATTTTTTATTCCAAAAATTTAAATAAAATTTATGTAGATAAATCATATTAATGATCATAATAACATCAAATTCCACACAATGATGGAAAGTAATATTTACATAGGGAACATTATTAAAAACAAAAACATGACATCCCCAACACTAGACTGGATGATAAGTGATCTTTAACTATCATGACATGCTCCAGTCATAGAAATAGCATATAACATTCCTCAGTGTAGGAGTTTTATCTATTATTTGGCTATCAACTTGGTTAATTCCCATATTCCACATACATAACACATTAAAATATTACTGGTACCTTATGATGAAATTAATTTCCATATGTTGAAATCTATAATTTTCTTTGGTAATTATTTTCATTATTCCCTTTTTCATAAAGAAAAAATATTCACGACCCTTTGAGACATTTACATGGGGGTTTCATCCCAAATTATTATTATGTATGAATATTATTATCTATAACTCAATTTTCTTTATCAACCAGACTTTCCTAAAATTACATTTTTCTATTGTTTGGTTCATTTAAAATTCACCAACATTGAAGTTGTAAATAATATTCTGTTATGGTTTATTTGGAATAAACCAAATTATTCACATTCTATTTCCAATTTCATTTGTATTCTTATAAGGATGGTAATTATATAGGATATCCTAATCTTTTTTCGCATGATTCCTCCTACTTCCATATTTTTTCACTAAATCCAAAATCTTGTGTATTTTTTCAAAGATCAATTCTTATTGTAAATAATAATATGATTATAAATATATTTCTTATGATATCACAAATTCTCATACTTTCTTTAAATCGATCAATCCTAAAATAAATATCATATAACTATAGATAATCATTGGTTTTTGTAGGTTATATACTCTCATTTAGCATAATGGTTCATAAATAGAATTTGAATTAAAAAAATATTATCCACCAATATTATCTATATATTTTTAAAACCCTGAGATAAAGCATCACGAACAGATTTAATATTGAGTTTAAACTAAAAAAATACTTTTCATGGTGTTTAAACCTAGGTAGATCTTCAATATAGACATATCAATTTTCTATTATCCTAATAGGAATTTCATTTCTAAAATCCCTAAAATATATCAATAAAAAAACATTTGGATATTATCTTATAATTAAAAATATCCCATGGATGTTCACATAAGTTTTCTGATCCTGATATCTAAAAAACCCAACTCTGATAGAATCTATGGTGACCCAACAATTAAATATATAAATATTACATCGTTTTAGAAAAAAAATTAAAAAATATCATAAAAATGAACACCCCAAAATAGTAATGGATTTCTATACTGTGAAATTAGATACATGGTCATTTTATTTAATTAAATGTCTATTACATCTCCCATATAGTTTTTCTCTTATAATACTCTTTTTAGAATCACCCTAATTGAAACCTTTATTCTGAACCTGTGGAAATGAAAACAGGAAAATGGGTTATATTAGATTCTCATAAATTGTAATCATATAAGATATCAATTAATGATCAGAAGTGAGAATCTTTATAAGTGCGTGAAAACATTATTAGAGATTAAAAAATTCATAATTAATAAAAAAATTATATTTAATCATTAATAGTGGAATAAATTTTTATCTTAACAAAATAAATAATACATAGTAATGAGTAGTGACCAATAATCAACAAAGATTCATGATAAAATATCATAACCATAATAGATAATGTTTTTTTAATACACATAATCATATAAAATAATATCATTTATCATGGAGCAGTACCAAACAATCATAGTTGATGGGGTTCACTCATTATTCAATCATTTCCATAACAAATTTTCAATCCCAAGACAATAATTTTGGATAGATAAATTTTTTTGATTGGTTCACTCTCCAACAGAAGTCCATATAGACCCATGAGAAATAAATTTTATCCAATACATTGGACCCACTCATCAAATAATGAATACATACATATTTGTGTGATAATATCATAAATACATTCATAATTTCATCATAACTTATCACATGTAAAGAAAATGGGTTTCTCAATCAATTAATTATTTCATCATTTCATAACATGTGTAAAATATGAATGTTTCATAAATACTTATTCATTACATAATTAACAGGTGGGAATCAAATGAGTATCATATAATAATACTTAAATCCTCATAAAAATAAGATATCCATATTAAAAAAGTGGATCATATCATAATATCATATCTAAAATGATGAAACATAATCCTTAAAGTATGTTGACATATATAAAAAATACCTAAAAAAGATCATTTTATCATTTTATTTAAAATGGTTTAAATAACCTTTTTTTATGTCCTTATAAACTAAATATGCATTGAATATTATGAAAAAAATTTATATAAAAACAACTATATAAACATTAAAATTATTTCTCAATGAAAATACAGTCTGTGATGGTGGAAAAATATGTTCAATAAAAAAATGTTAAAACAAAAATTCCTTCCACTCATTTTGTAATAAAGTCCAATGTACAACAATAATAAAATGAAAAAAAAAATTAGTTATAAAAAATACAAAAAAAGATAATTATTATATAAAATTACATTTATTACTAAATTAATAATAGAAATTAATATTCATGGAATTTTTTTAATGAACATTTACATCAAATAAAAAAAGTTCTTCGACCAAAGTGTAACTCAAGTCGTTTTTTATAAAAAAATATTCTCCATAATTTTAAGTAAAAAAAAGAAGAAAATAGTAATATTAGTTCCAAATTATATGAATATTATATAATTGAATAATATATATGAGGTATAATTTTTAATATCCATATAATATTCCGCAATAATGATTTAGTATAGACAATCTTGTAAAAGAAATGAGGTTGTTACATGAACTCCTACCATAAGTCCTCTATTTATTCATAATCAATGAAACTGCATGTATAATAAATATATATTTATTATAAATCTTTTATAAAACCATAAAATTATTAATCTTACTAAATATCATTACCTCCTATTTTTAAATCACATTTTATTCATAATTATAAATTAAAATCTCAATTCAGTTGAAAGCTGGTACATTTTTCGTTCTTTTTTTACGTTTCATATCATTTCACCTTAGTAATGGTTTTACAGTTTATATAATTTCACTAATTTAATAATATTATTATTTTTTATATATATACTTTTCTAACCATTATTATTATGTGGGGATTAAAACTGAATTGCATCACTCCATGGAGATGGTAGTCTATATATATGCTTAGGTGATATTTTCAATTGTTAATTGAAGGAATAATGTAAATTTAAATTATAATTCAATATTATAGAATAATAATTATATAAAAATTATCATATGTATTTGTTAAATATATCCTCATTATAAACCCTTAAATGTGAAATTAAAAACAAATTGCATCATGTCATGAAGGCCATAGTCTACACTTATGCACACGATACATTATCATTTTCCAACGGATGGGAAAGAGATATAAATTGGATATAAAATAATATATTTATATATATATATAGTTAACATACCAATAAAATCAGTTTAATATTGTTATATTACATTTTTATGAGTTTTAATATGAAATACACATAAAAGAGATCAGTAATAATAAATACATATCCATCATGTATGATCCTTTGAAAATCAATTTATTGATTCTTGGATTGGTAATTTTAGACATATAAAATTTAAAAGTAATGGATAATTATTTTTTGGATGTATTTGGAATGTTATTTTTCAATATAAAGGGTCCATGAGGTTTAAAAAATATAGCATAGGTGGTGCCACATTATAAGTGTGGTGGGTGGAAAACTTATAAATACTTGAACACTTATTATTAATATATGTATTAATCAAGTAAAGCGGATAAAATATCCAAAATAATCAATGATCAGAATCATAGGGTTTAAATACAATCAAAAAAGAAAATTAAAGTAGGTTCTTTGTGATATTTTAAACCTTATCTCTTTTGTCAACCCCTTTTCAAACCCTTTTTACCCTTACGAAGGCTACAATATTTTTTACAATGGTAAAAACATGGTAAGAACAAAAATTTAGTTGAACATATTAAATTATATTAATTATTATAATTAAAAAATTTATGCTTTTTAAAATATTCAATTTCTAATTATGATATAAATACATTTCAAAATATGTTCACAAAATGCAATAAAAACAGTTTTTAGACAAATGTATTTTAAGAATAAAACTGAATTTATTCTCATTATTTCATTAGTAAACCCCATTAGGTGAAAAAGGTTTTATTATATTTAATATCTAAATATTTAAATATATAATTTATAAATAATTTCTAATATAATTTATTAATAAGAAATGCATTTCACGCATAAACAGTATTTCAAACAAACATCTATTTTTTTTTACTTTCAAGATATTTTATTTTAATATCTAACTAATAGATAAACAATTATTTTATTTTTAACCAGATTAAATAATAATATTTCATTATTTGGTTAGTACTATTCATACCCTTATATATGATGGCTAGGAAGTGACTATATTATTAAATAATAATATTTCGATAGTATATGATGGATTGTTTAAAAATAGTGTTTTTTTTATAAATAAAGATGTTGAAGACATCATATTTCATTAATGTTAAATATAGGAAAACATCTTGAGGTTTTTAATATGAAGTGATTAATAAATATTCATAAAAGGATATTGGTATAATTTTTATATTTAAAATGAAATTTTAATTGCCCAATAGCTTTCTTAACAAACAATATTATGCTTTAAGTAAACTAAGATATATTATAAAAATTTTCTTTTTCAAACATGAAAATTATACCATAGACATTAAAATTGGTGGTATGATTTAGAATAACCACATTATGAAAAATATGATTAAATTTTTTAATTATTTAAAATTCATTAATTAATGTATAATAAATAATTAATCACATATGTATAAAATTATTGTATGCCTTTAAAAACATTTTTTTCAAAATTAATTTTAGAGTATTTTGTGCATCTGTATTATAATTAGTTTATTCCATATTTGTTTTTTTTAAATAAATTTTATCATTTTTGGTGTAACACTCTGTGGTGCTTTAAAAAATAAAACTCTAATAGTGTTCTTTACATGCATCATCATCCTTAAAAGACCCAAAAAATATATAAATGTTTTAAACAAGACCTAAAATATAATGTTATGAATAGTATTAACTAATTTACAGTATATATATAAATATTTACCTCTAAATATAAGTTTATATATAAATTCATTATACATAATGAATCATTTTTTAGTAAAGTAAATTTGTTCTTCAAAAATAGGTTTTCTTCAAAAATGATTTTTATTTCCTTTCATGAAAAAATATTATAATAAAATTTTGGAAAATTAAGATTATTTATTTAAAAAAAATATTTTTTAAGTTGTCATATCAAAATTATCCTATGGTTAAATTTTAGAGATTTATTAGAATTTTTTTGTTTTTTAGAAAATAGTGTAGAATACTGGATTCTGTAAAACAATAATTTATTTTTAATAAATTGGGTAATTTAAAAATCCAAATATTATTTTAATTTTATTTTAGGAAACAAATTTATTCTTATGTTTTTTTAACCTACATGATTACATTTTTATAATATTTATATGGTATTTCCATATAATATTATTTTTGGGTTTAGAAACGGGATTTTTATGAAAAAATTGTTAGAGTGCATAATGTTTATCCATATTAATTAATCAAAATAATACATTTTTTTAATTGTAGTAATGAAATTTATATAATTTATATGTATAAATATTAACCCAAACTCATATAAGCATTATTACTAGTCATTGAGATAATATAAAACCATCATTTTCTCAAAATATACACTTCTTGAAAACATTCTCTTTCGTCGTGTCAATGGGTATTTCATTAAATAAAAATTTGAAACTTCTTGTAATTGATTTTGGTAAAATGGATTCAAAATTTAAAATCATTGTAAATTATATTTTCTAATCAGTTAAACTTAATTTTTGACAAATATGAATATTGAAAATAGTAAAAACTAAATACCGTGTTTATGGTAAAAATAGGTTGATCAAGGGTTAAAGTAAAGTGATACTAGTTTTATTGACTTAACCACCAATCTAAAATGTATTTTTTGGTTTTATTTAGACCTTATCATGTCTAATTTTTTTATAATGATCCATTTTAACCTTTTTCTTGTGAAATTCATGGGAACACCTTTTTCTTTAAAATATTAGAAGTGTGCCACTCACTTCACTTATAAAAGGCCACACCCTATCCTATCTTATTCAAACCATATAATCTTTTTATCTCAGAATATATTTTATACAATACCTTAATAGCTTCCATAAACACCACATAAATAAATTATATTTATCATAATGTCATTTTAAGTGTGCTTCCATTTCTTGCCTAAGAAGATTCTCTGAATAAGAGGTATCATTCTTAACCAAGAATATTTTTTAAATTTCTTCCTCATCCATTTTAAAATAATATTATATTATAATATATTATAATAAAAATATCTTCCATATACATATATGCTATTATTTTAATGGAATAACATAAATCCGTCTCCTCTTACATCAAATGGCATACAAAATTATCATTCATTTGTAGGGTATACTACCTCCTCATGAATAGATGTCTTTACTTTTCTATCATCACCTATAATTGATTGATCTATTAATGTATTAAAAGTATATATATGATATATGTGACATATTTACACATATAGAGTTATTATATCAATTATATCTTTATACATTTTATTCTGTTTGGGATATGATAATGTTGCTTGTATGTATGGCAGACCACCGCCTCACAAAGCGCAATGATTCATTTTTCACAAATGATTTAAATATAATATAATAAGGATTATGTCAATACATATATTTGATAAAAATTACCTAATTATATATTAATTACATATGTATCATTTTGAAAATATAATAAACCATTATCCTTCTTAAATCGAATAATGATAATTTCGTTCCAGGGTGGGTGTGGACTACCACCTCTATGAAGGGATATAACAGTTCTTTCATTAATAAATCACATGGATTATATATAAAAGTATATTTAAAGAAAATATGGTATTTATTATTTTATTATAAATATCAAAATATAAAATAATGCATACCATATTTTTATAATGATCATTGAAAGATAGAAATTTTACACATGCGCACATACGACCCACCATCTCCATGATCATAATATCGTTCACTTTTCAAAACCATACTTCATGATTTGTATTAAAATTAATATTTTATGTATAAACGTTATAATTATTTCTTTATTATTATTCTTTATATGTTGATTAATGACCTCTTTTATAAATATTCATCCTACAAAATTCATTTTTAACATATAATCCAAATATCATCAAAAAATTTTAACATAAACATAAATTATTAACTAATTATTTTTAGCGAGGTAAAAGATAAAATAACATGATTAATAGACACTAAATATTTTCTTAAGAGATTAAAAAATAAAAATAGTTTTTTTATTTAGTAATGTAAATAATATATGTGATGTGTTGTACTCAAGGAAAGTTTCTTCATCTCAATTTCCTTTCATTGAGGCATATTTTGATGATATGCACCAATAATGTTTTATGAGTTTTATATACAACACCTTTGAAATTTATTTAATGAATTTATCTTATTATCATTGAGTTTGAATTCTATTTTATTTTTATTCTTTCATAGTTCTTATAATTCAATTGTTTCCAAAGTGATAAAAGACTTTTCCAAAAAAATAGCTTCTAATGGAAATATTTTATCACTTCAGACGTTATTTCAAAAAAAAATCAATCTTAATATTTTTATGGGAATTATATATAATTTATTTGTTAAAGAGATAAAAGTATTGTCATATTTTTAAGTATATGGTGAAACTGACTTTCTTGACCACCACAACCGTTATTTTATTTCTTCCTTCCGTTTAAAACTTTCATTTTTTTCTTAAACAAAAAAACCTCATTTAGTTTTATTGGGTACTTTGGTATTGAAATGGGTTTTTAAATGAGAGTGGTATTTTTTAATTAAAATGGGTTTTTAATAAAAATAGTGTTTTGATATTTGAAATCATTATGCATATGGATTTTAAATTGTTTTCCAAATTGTTTTATGATAAAAATATGTAATCATAAAAGAATTTATACATGATACAGTAATTGATCATTGAATGGAAATAATTTGAGCCTCTTACATATTTTACAACAAATTTATCCCATTTATAGCTCACAGGTGATCCCAAAATCATTTATATAAAGTGATAATCCACGTAATAGCTCATGAGTGAGCCTAATGTATCTTATAATATGTGTCGAGTCCCCTAACATATCATATTCTAGAATGATATATCTTATATGAAGGAATAATCCCCATTATATCAATCTAATTTATTATTGAATGATTATTTTCTCCATATAATTATATTGGAAGTTTTTTGTATGGTTATTCCAATTGAAATGAGTTTTGGAAAGGGTTCTAAGAATATAATTCTATAGTTTTACAAGATGGGTTTTTATTTTGTTATAATGTGTTTAAATTTTTTTCTCTGAATAAAATGTTTCTATGTTTTAATATAGAATATTTTTATTTCCTATGCTCAAAAAACTGTGAAACTAATGCTTACATTACTTGGGTTTTCATGTTTTTCAATTGGTTAATGGTTTCATTTATTTTTTTTGTCCATATGGAGATTTTTTTGCTCATCCGAAATTTTTAAAATGTCTTTCAAAATGGTTTAAGGATTTGAAATGGGAAAGAAGATGGAAAGTCAATAGATTTGATTGTTTTTCATGCAATTAAATGATTATTAATTTAAAAAAATTCTTATTATATGAAAAATGGATACTAATCGGATGTCTCTTCTTTAAAATTTATAGTTTTAGTAATGGATCATTCCTGACCAAATTCTATAAATACATAAAACTAAATGATATTTAGGAATGAAATAAAGTGAATTCTTTTATAAAGACACTAGAATATATAATTTATTAGGGAGGTTCCTTATATTTGTATCAAATAAATATTTAAATAAATTTATAGGATATGATAATGTTAATAGGATTCCCTTGAAATATTTTACTTTATGATTTATTTTAAATGACAAAACATTATAATATTACCATTTTATTTCATTTAAGAGATGTTTTTCAGAATGGTTTTCTACAGAGGAAATAGTAAAGTTGTATTGGGAAGGAACTGAGAGGAAAATATACTTCCAAATCAATATCCTATGATGGTTGGAATTAGAACTAACCAGTCTATTCTTGTAATGGTTAACTTTACATCGGCATAAATCATAGAAGAATCCATGCTAGGGAGAATCCAGATCTACCACATTGGGACATGTTGTTAGATCAACATATCAGTAGAAAACATCCCCAAAAATTAATCTTATTATTTGGCCCTATGGATGATCAAGTATGGATTAATTCTTTGGAAAAGATATTTTATATTGTGGTCTATTTGGAACATCAAAAATTAACCCTTCAAATTTCTCATTTTGAATGTGAATATGATGAATTATGGTCAGTGATAAAGAATACCAAAGAGATCGATGATCTTGATTTCATGTAAAGGGGCACTGTTAAGATTATATTCCTTTAGAAATATTTATGTAAAGTTATTCAACTATGTGTGGAGAATAAATTCCTATATTTGAAGAAAGTAGTTAAACAAATTCAACTTCATATAAATAAAAATTACCAAGATTAGTCTAGTATGTGCTAGATTTTATTCAAGATAATGATATTTAAATTAATATATTTTAATTTTGTCTCAAAGCCTAGACTATGAAGAGATTTGGCCACATTATAATTTAAAATCTATGAGAATGTTTTTCATTGCAATTGAAATATTGAGGTGGATATTTCTGACACTTATAATCACAGAAATGAAAAAAATTATTAAATGGCCACGAGGAAAAGAAAAGGATAAAAAATAAACTAAGAAGTTTGGAGGTAATCCCCAAATGGGTTTCAAGTGTGGTAAAATTCATTTTAAGAAATGTTTTTCAGGATCTGGAAAGTATTAATTTTTTTAAAAGTTTCGTCACAGGGATCATCACTGTAGATAAGAGAGTTAAAAACAATGAATGAGATAATATTTATCTAGAAAATGGTGATTTGTTTATATATAATGATTTGGAAAATTATAATAATGTGTGTTTGAAGTTTCTTACTGATGTTGAAAATAAACAATACAAAAAATAGTAAGGTCTAGAGAAATCATTTATGACTACTATATTTAATGTTGGTATATCTAGTGAAGTGATTAAAACTATGGGTAGCTTAGTATTTTTCAAAGGATAATCATAAGATTAATGTTTTAAACACCTCTTTTGAGGTTTTAAGTGATAATATCTTAGAGTGGTTAATGAAATTTTACGAGATGTTTTCTTGGGTTTATGTATATGTAAAGATGCGGCTCAAAAACATATGTTTTACCGGGTATATAACATCTAGTGATTATATGATCTTTTTTGATTAAAGTTATTTTGTATTATTTTTATTAAATATTTCTAATTTTATAAGAATTATTTTTTAAAAAAAATTGAAGACTCGCAAGTCAGGAAACAACCCCAAGTATTTGGAATGGATTCAAGGATTGAACCCAAAACTAAAGGGATAAAGGGTTAAACCCATATCACTAGCCTATGTGTTGTCCTCGTTAGTATTATATCATTGTATTAAACTAAATTTTTTGAAAAATAATGATAATATTGACTTTCAGGCCATATGATTTATCATAAATATAAACATGGGATTTAAAAGTGATTTTGTAATTATGTGATTGTTATTATATCGGAATATGATCACTATAATTATCTGAAACATCTTAATCAATGAAATTATTTTTGGTTTTGGATAATTTCTAAAGATTGGTGGAATATCAAGATAACCTTTTGGGGATTATTTTATCCATTATATGTTTATTTTTGTGCTTCAGTAAAGAAAAATTCATCTTTCTCACTCATCAATAGATAAAATATGGGAGCGTAGTGAAAATTAACTAATTAAAGAAAGTATAATGGAAAATTAAAGATATTTTATTTTTCTATTTTTCAATACAAGATATTAAATCCTCAACTCAAGTAAAAATATCATTAAAATGAAAATTTTATCCAATTATATTTATTTTTGTTGAATAAAATTTTCCCTTAACTCGACATAAATATTTCATTTTGAAGTCCTTAACTTTATATTGATCATTCAATTTCATGAGATAAATGATCTCTATCAGTCTCAATAATTATTAGAAAATTAAACGTTTCTTCTATGTGCAAATATTCCCCTTCTATCCTGTTTTATCTTATTATTAATCCCAGTATGTGTAATTATATATGTTCTTTGTACTTCTTTTTTACTCTTTTTGGGGGAGTGTTTTATTATCCCTTTTCACGGTGGGGGTTTCTAACAAAGTTATTTTAAAATTTATAACTATTAATTTCTAAAATAAATTTAATTTATGTGGATGAATTTTATTAAATAATGGTATGATGTAACATGTATAGATTTTTTAGAAAATAAATCAGTGTTTTTTTCTGTATCAAACATGAAACGCAATCTTAATCGACCAATAAATTATATAACTATTATAAAATATCCCTAAAATAGGATGGTTTGAATTTTAATTAATACATTATGATATATATATATATATATATATCCCACTCAAAATGTATTTTTTTATAAATTCATTCCATATAATCAGTCAATAAAAAGTAATTTAATTTCATTCTATAAAAATATGTTTTCTTTGAAAATATTTTTTTTTAGTTTCATGAAAAAGTATTAAATTTTTTTTGGAAGTTCTGAAAAAATCATTTAATTAAATGAACTTAATTATTTAATTAATTATATCAAAAATAACCTAGGATGATGTTTTTTTATTTGTGAAAAAATATTGATTTTTGAGTGAATTGTGAAAAATATTAATATTGGTAAATCATTCATTTCAATTCAATAAATTAACTAAATTAAAAGTAACCTTGGATTTTAATATGACTTATTGTTACATAACTATTAATTTTTTATTTTTAGTCTACATAATTACATTTAAATTGTGTTTTTTGAGATTTTAGTATTATTTGTTTGGTATGAAGAACGGATTTTTCTATACATTGGTCCATAGTTAATAATTTTTCTCCATTTTAATTAATCAAAATAATCCCTATTGAGAAATTTTTTAAATGAAATTTTTATATTATATATTAATAAATATTAATTTAAATTTATATAATGATCATTACTAGTCAAAGAGATAATATGAATTTATCTTATCCTCAAAAAATACACTTCATGAAAACTCGTTATTTCATCAAATCAATGAGTTTTATTTTAAATTAAAATTTTCCATTTATGTTAATTGAATTTGTTAAAATTTAATACAGATTTTGAGTTAGAATAGTTAATATTTTTTAATAATTTCAACTTAATTTATGACAATAATGAATAGTCACATGAGTAAAAAATAATTACTATAGTTACCTTAAAACAGGTTTATCGAGTGGTTAAACTAAAACGATAATTTTTAAAATGAAATACAACATGTATAAAATTCATTTTCACTAAATATTTAGACCTCATAAATTTTATGGATCATGTATGGTAAATTTTTAGCCTTTTGGAAAGTTGAAAACATGGGTACAGATTTTTTTTCAAAAATTATAAGTGTTCTACTCACATCACTTATAAAAGACACCCCCACTGCTCTCTTCTTAACACCCTCAAAGAAAATTAAATGAGATAATAATTTCCCAAATAACCTTTAAAATTCCATCTCCATGACCCAGATCACTTATTTTTATCATAAATCAGTCCAATGGAATATTTTTGTTCTTAATTAATGAGGTTGTCTAAGGAAGAGGTATTGTTCTTAACATAGTGTATTTATTTTATTACTCCATACACATACCTAAAATATTATAAGAATATTCTTATATAATAACACTAGTATCTAAAATATACTTATATTTTTTTATTTTCATTTAATAACCTAAATCATCCTCTATTTCAATCAAATTGGATACAAAATTATCATTTGTTTGTATATAGGACTACCACCTCAAGACCCAATTTCATTTTCTCTCCATCATAATCTCTCATGGATTGAAATGATTCTATACAGAAAGTATATATAAGATATTTTTAATATATTTATAATTTTTGATGTATTATATCATATATATCTTCTCATGTTCCATTTCATTGGGGATATGATAACGTCGCTCGTCTGTATGGCAGACTAACCCCTCGGGATCTATGTGATTCATTTTTTACTAATGCTTTACAAGGAATGTAATAACGTAACATTTAATGAATATATGTGATATAAATGAAATTATTATGAGATTAAAATAATATTATTTATTTTAAAAATATAATATTTCATTTTATTTCATACATTGAAAAATGATAACATCCTTCATGCAATCCTGTGAACTATAACCTCCATAAAGAGATGTTACGCAGGTTTCATCACTTAATCACTTGAATGATGTATTTAATTAAAATTTAAAAAATATTCATTTTATGATATTATGATCATTATGTGAAGGTAATATAATATATACCTTCGTTATATAAATTTCATTGAGAAATGAAAATGTTACTCATGCATATATAGAACATGCCACCTCAATAATCGTAACATATTTCACTTTTAATAAAAATGTATGATGGTAGGTTTTAAAAATTATAATTGACCTATAAATATAATAATTATTTCCTTATTATTATTCTATATATTTTAATTAATGACCTATTTGACCAATAGTCAACCTACCAAATTCATTTTTGACACATAAACTAAATATCATCGAAACATCCAACGTAAATATAAATGAATAAAAAATTGTGTATAGCTTGGTAAAAGATAAAATAAAAGGAATCCAATCAAGAAAATTTTTATTATGAGTTTAAGCATTAAAAAAATTATATTTAGTACTATGAATAAAAAAATTGATGAGTCACACTCAAGGTAAGGGACTTCATCTCAATTTCTTTTCATTGAGATATATTTTAGTCTTATGAACCTATTATATTTTAGTAAATGTATGAACATCCTCATTGATATTTTATATCATAATTTACCTATTTTCAAGGTATTTAATGTTTTTCTTAATGCTACTCTTTCAGGGGGAGTATTATTCAATTGTTTCCAAAGTGATAAGGGACTTTTAAATATATATATATATATATATATATATATATATTAATTATTTCATTATAACTACATTTCTCTTCCCTATCCATGATTTTAAAATGATTTCATAAATATTTTTATATGGATGTAAAATATTAATAGAAAATATTTTTTATATATTTTTACATTATTTTAAATAAATTAAAAAAACGCTTTTTATGGGTTTTTTACAAAAATTTTCACAAAAAAAGACAATTGAAATGTTCGATTTTATCATATACGGTGACAATGATATTTCCACCCATCGTATCCGTTTTTCAATTTCTAGATTTAATATAAATATTTCATGTTTTCCTAAAATAAAAACCCTCCTACACATTTTATGTGTATTTTGGTATTGACATTATGTATTTAAAAGAATAGGGTATTTTGGAATTGAAAATGTTTTTTTAAAATAAATGGGTATTTCAATATTTGAAGCAATTTATCATATGGGTTCAATATAATTTTGATATGGGTTTTATTATAAAAATTTGTATAAAAAATATCTTAATCATGGTATGGTACTTAATCATTGTATGAAAAGTAGGTACAGCTAATATAGCATCTATGGCAGGTATATCCCCATTATAGATCATGAATGAGCCCAATATAGCTTATTCGAATGCTTAATCCACATTATAAGACACAGTTGAGCTTTATATAGCTTATTTAAAGCATGAGCCCCATTATAGCTCATATGTGAGATCTATATATCTTATAAAAAGGGTTGATACCAATTATAGCTCCTAAAAAATGGGTGCCTTGATATATATTATACCAAGGGAGGGCCCTATTACATCACTCCAATTCATTAGGTAAGGATTATGTTCTATAGAGAATCATTTTAGGTGTCATTTTTAGGTGTCATACACTTTAATATATTTGAAAATAAATTTAAATATTACATGGTTTTTAATGTTTTTCACTTCACTAATAGATTCTTTTCTTTTTTGTGTCCCTTACTAATATCTCTCTGCTCATGAAATGTTTTTAAAATGTTTTTCATGGGGTTTAAGGGTGCCTAATGGGGAGGAAGAATTCAAGATCAGATTAATGAATATTTTTCATGAAAATAAATATTTATTTATTTTAAATGTTTTATATTATGATTGAATGGATACTAAATAGTAGTGTCCACTTTATAGTTTACTGTTTTTGTTATGTATATTGTATGTCATAATTATCTAAAACACTAAAAATAAAAAACCTTTTGTAATGAAAGAAAGTTATTACTAGTATTAATACGCACGAATAATTAATGTTTAAGGTAAATTTTATGTATTTTAATACATCATATCATATATATCAAATAATGAATTTTTTAAAAAAAATTCTAAGATAGTTGGTTTTTTGCGGAATTATGAAAATATTAGTTTTTCAAATACTATCACTTTTAAGACATAATTTTGATGTAATCGTTTATTAATAAATTTTAAAACTTTTTTCCAAAATAGATATATGTTTAATTAGTTATAAAATCTATTTTATGGATTTATTTTGAATTTGTGAACCCTAGATTGTCTTTTGTAAACATACATTATATTTTATTAATATTAAAAACTATTGTTTCTTCTTAATATCTAATGGTATGGTTGGACGGTTCAATTAGGTTTTGGAATGACAAAAAAATAAAAAAATAAATATTTATTTAATATTTTAAAAAATACACGGAAACATACTTTTTTACTTGATTTTAATGTAAAATGATTTTTACACATAAATAATATATTTTCATAAAAACTATTTTCCATGTGATTTTATTTTATGTATAAAAAGAAATTTATTCCCATAATTAAAATTTAATATTAAAAAAAAATTCATAATATTTTATTCACCATTTAATAGTTTAGTTTAAATGTCCTTTTTAGTTTTTTATATAAAAATGTTATCATGGTAAAAACAAAAGTTATCACGGTTAAGGGTAAATGGTTTTAAAGTGTTTAAACTAAAATATCAGGCTTAACATGTATCCAAAACATATATAAATGTGATTTATTGAGTTTATTTACACCCTATCACATCTTATATTTGAATTTTGGGTACCTTGGTTGTAAGAAATTGAAATTGTGTGAAAAGAGATTCAAATAAATTTAATCTTTGTGATATTTTAAAGTGTTTAACCGCTCATTATTCTAATAGTCAAGGTTGAGGAAATAATTGAAGACCTGCTTAGAAGATAAATGAAAGAGTTTAAATGTAGCATTTGGAAATCAAGGATTTTAGATTCTCCTAGATATTAGTTATAAAAATTAATTAAATAATCAAAAACTTACATGAAATAGTAAACAAGCAAGAATATAAGGAATATCCACTATCATACAGAAAAGGTAATGGAAGATGGACGTCGAAATGGTAAATGGTGATGAAAAATATGTAGAATTATGGTTGATCAGTAAAAGTAACTTGGATTTAATAAAAATATTAAAATAAATTATCTAGATTTCATTTGGTAGAGAAAGTAAAAAATACAAAATGAGAGAAGGTGAGTGAAAAATTGATGTTCTGAAATGTAACGTATTGTTTTACGTGCTCTGGAAAATAAGGAATTGGAAAAATACATAACTTGTAAACATATCACATTATATAATCTCAATCCATGGTCTTCTAAATATATTTTTGATCTTGGAATAATCTCATACTGAATCATTTGTATGTAGAGATTTGGCTCATCTCATGACGTGTAATGAGAACTCAAGTCAAGATTCCTCATACAACTTGAACATTAAGCAGGAAGTGGCATTTGAATATTACATGTTGTGTATTGGTGATTTACACCATGTAATATTTTAAAGAATTTTAAATTCTTATTGAATTTATTCATGATATCTTACATTTTGTGAATGATTCATTATTATCATAGAAGTGACTCAGGACATGTAATGTCAACTTTTTTATTATTCTGACAGCGTTTCCTTTGGAATATTGAAAACTTATTCTATAAAAAATTCAACATATACCAAATGAATTATTTGAAAAAAGACAACAAGAATAATCATTAATTAATAGACTCCTAAATGTAGATACAAATTTATATAATCAAATTCTCCCCCAACTAAATGATTTCTTATCCTTAAGAAAAAACATCTCAATGGATATTGCAAATGAAACCATTTTTAAAAAAAAAAGAAACATGCATTTCAACCTGTTAAATAAAAAAGTGTTAGTTGAAAAATTTAGTCCTCCAAAATGATTCCTATAGAAAAAAAATTTCCATGCCTAATGGTTCAGTTCTTTATTTATATTCTTAATCATTTAATTACAATTTATTTTTTTTCTTAATATCTATAACCATATTCCGATTTACCTCAAAATACATTTTCTCTCATAACTCTGGGTAAAATGTAACTAGAGATAGTATCATACCCAAAATATATGTCCATTATCATAGTGTTTCATTCGTTATATCATCCCTATTTTGTAAATAAAAATAAGAAATTATTCATGATGGCTTCAATAAAAGGGTGAAAACGACTCTAAGGCTGAGGGGAAATGGGTAGAAAGTGAAATTAAAGCTCAAAGGGAGGATAAGTTCCTGGATTTTAATGCTTGATAAATGAGAATGGTGTAGTATTTTGGATCCTCTAAGATAAAAAAAATTTCTATGCAACAAGATTTTGAAAATGGATACATAGTTGTAAAGAGTATATATATAAAAGTGCACCAAGTTCCGTTATTTTGATTTTTTTATTTATCTTTAAAAATTCATGTTTAAGATAGATATTGCATCAATACTATAACCAAATATATGACTTTAGAAGATTAATCAGTCTAGAAATGGTGATTTTTAACACAGCTAATACAAAAGCCTAAATGGTTTTTTGTTTCTTTTTATATATTTAAATGGAATATGGTAAGTATAAAATGTAAAAAATAAAAAATGGATCTTAAAAAATTAGTCTGGTAAATTACAACAATACATATGCTTAATCAATAAATCTTTTGTCCATTAACTGAATATTCCCCATACATTATAAAATTATAATCATGCATAATATCCAAAGTATGGTAGGAAGGGATAATCATGTTGGAGTAGATTTATCAAAAATAAGTCATTCAGAACACCCCTACTCTCGAACCATACCATTAGTGTTTTATCCACTCATGAAGGTAGTAATCAAGATCCAATAAAAATTGTAAACATTCTTGATATAATAATAAAATGTTTTAAATTTGAGGTTTTATAATCAAGGTTTCAAGAATGAAGTAGTTTGCAATTAGAACCAGTAAAAAACCAATCAAAGTCTTACATAAAATACTAAACAAGAATGAACGTTAGAAGAATCAATTATGGAATGGATGGAATAATGGAACTATTTGTTTTGAACACACACACATGTTATTATATATTGGAAAAATTATTCCATCATCTATAAGTTTTAGTACTTATTTCTTAACAACCACCTTCATCGTTGGAGTGAGTTACCACGTGGGCTCGCATTTGGGATTCTCACTTTCATCAATTAAAATATTGTGTGTTCAAAATTTGGGGTTGATACCTTTTATATCTGGAACACCCAATTAAATTTAATTTTTAGGACTTTATAGGATATTGATCAAATTTTCCTCTTGTGTCTATGTCAGTTCTGATATATAATGACGGCCGGTAGGGAAGTTGTATTCATCCAAAAAGAATTATTGACTATTCTTGGGAGGGGTTTTAGTTCCAGTGTTGGTGGATGAAATATTGGGGACATTAAAGTAGGTATATTTTCCCTTATAATAGGTTCTATGTATATTAATTCCTTAATATAATATTCCTCCCTTTTGTGGGAGATAGTTCTTCACTATCATCATCTATTGCCATGTAGTAATTCTTATATTCTGTGAGAAACATAGCTTAGTAGTCAAAAGATTAATATGTTTGTTTTTCATATTTTACAAGTTCAAACATATCATTTTCATCATCTAATCTGAATATATGTATCCCTTGATTCTGATAAATTTTTGATTTCACGGTGTTTAGAAAGGGTGGGCCTAGGAAAATCTGAACGTCTTCTTCTTCTCCTTCTATGTCTAAAATGAGGATGTCTCATGGGAAAATAAATTTTCCAATTTTTACTAGAACATCCTCAAGAATCCCTTGAGGATAAACCACTAATTAAAAATCTAAATTCAATTCCACACTAGTCATCTTGAATTCCTTGAGTCCCAAATTGTGAAATAAACTTTTTTAATTGAGGTTAATGCTTTCTCCTAAGTCACACAGGGATCTTCTAATGTTTCATTATCCTATAGTAAATGGAATTGAAAAAATCACTGGATAACTCATCATTGATGGGACATTCAGTTTAAAAATAGTTTATAACTCTTCATTTATAGAAATTACTCCTATGTATTCCATATTACCTTTTTTATATTGTAGTTCCTTGAAAAATTTCACATATGCAGGAATTCGGGAAATAGCTTTAGTAAATGTGATGTTGATTTGAAATTGAATGAACATCTCAAAATATTTCATATATTGATCATCGATAATTATTTGTATAATTATTTACTGAAATGTGAGAGGTATTTTTTAATCTGGTGGTGTAATGTAGATATACTCTTTGGGATTATCTTGTGTTGGAGCTTTTTGAGGAGGTTTTAATTCCATAGGTTTCTCTTGATCATTTCAATTTTATTTTTTGTTTTCATCTTCATCAATGATTATTGCATGTTTCTTGGGTTCCTTATAATCTTTATTTTATCCTCCACATGGTTTCTGAAAATAAATCACTTTTATACTCCTTATTATCAATTTCATTTTCTCCTCTTCGTATGTCTCTGTATTTCTAGCCATTGTTCCTAAAAATCTATCAGAAAAGATATCTGAGATTTAACCTATTTGATGTTTGAGGTTTTAGAGGGAAGTCCTTTTATATTTCATTTCTCATTATTGTGTGATAATCCAACGATATACCATTTGACTGAAGGTTGATAATAGATTCAAAAAATTTGATTGAAGGGTAGTGGCTGGTTGTGGTGGTATTTGTGGAGCTGGTTGAAATTATTTATAGCCTCTTGGAGGAAAATTCTATTGGGGTAATTGTTGATTTATCCTAGAATTGGATTCATAAATGGTTAGTCAGGTGGTCCATGGTTACTAAGTAGTTCTTGAACATCTATTTATTATTATCACCCTTGAATGTTTTGAGGTAGTTATTGAGATGTCCTCTATCAGTAGAACTATTGTGGTTGCTGGTATTGTATGTTTTGATAATTTTATTTAATATAACAACAATATTTTATTTTTTTCATAAAATTCTACATTCATGTATTTATATCAGTTTGGGCCACATCATATTTCCCAATACTGAACTACTATTATAGAAGTTGGAGGGGGAGGTGTTGCAAAAGGTGCCTGGAAGGATTCGATCTTCTTAGTCTAGGATTCTATTTGTGTAGCAAGATTTGTGTCTTCTTCAACTTGCTGGATTTTGTGTTGAGGTGGTATAAAATCACTCTTCTAAAAACAGACATTGTTTGTAACAAATTTTAGAATTGGTCAGCCTACTTCAAGGTTTTTCAGCATTACTCTATCATCAGCAGTAGCATCTACCACTATATGATGTGTGGGTTCGAGTCATTGATAAAAGCACTGTAGTTTAATCCAAACATCAAATCAATTATTTCTGAACTACCTAGTAATTAATTTAATGGAATAAAAGGTTTACCAAGATGATTCTCTATCTTTTGAGCCAAATTTTGGATGTCATTATGAAGTTTCCATGTCTGTATAGATAGAAAAAAATTATCAATAAACTTATTGGCCAGTTCTTCCCAAGTTGTGACTGACATGGGAAATGGGATTATAATTCAATCATTGGATCAATCATGCAAGGAGAATTAAAATAATATCAAACTGATTACATCAAAGGATACTCCAGCATTTCTAAACGTTTCAATGTCTTCTGTGAAGTTAGATATACACTCATTATGATATTTACTCTTAAGGCTATTAAACTGACCCATATTGTGGATCATGCTGATGAGTCCAGGAATGATTGAAAATTTATATATAAAAACAAGATGGTTCACAATATTGGATATGGAAACACTGGTATATATAAATCCATAATCCATGATGGTGAGCACTAGTAATAGGTGTTCATCATTATAAATTTTTTTACGTGAATATTTCATGTTGGGTGGATTGGGACCTATAGGCTTATTGTGTTTGACATACTTGAACATCTGTATACAGAAAGGTAACTTTCAATTTCATTAATTATATTATGTGGTTATTTAATGGTAAGGAACCTTGAATAGGTTAGAGTTTGGATGCATTCACTAGTCTAGAATGAAGAATGAAGTCATGGAAACATGAATAAATAAGAAGGAAATGAAAAAAATAAAGGGGGAAACAGTGAGGTAATCCCAGGTTCGTGCCAAAATATTACATCCTAAAGAATAGTTAAAGTATCCAACAAAGGTTCCAAAATTTTACATACCTGAATGCTTTTCATTTTTAACATGCACTACTGTAATATTAAAATTTCATTTTTTCCTAACCTACACATTCTAAAATGAAGTATTAGAGTTGTAGTGCGGGGACGAACCTATGGGAAGAGATTGGACAATAAGGAACCAGTGACTTCAAAACTATTATATATGAGTCCAAAAAAATGGGGCTGGTTTTGGGATTTAACTAATTTTATGATGTTTGGTTTAGGATTCATAAAGAAGATAGATATTAGGGTCAATTTTAGTGATTAGTAAAAAGTATATTCGGAGTCAAAACATGGAATAGTCCAAGGGCATAGGCTACAAATTGATATATAGAGCCCTAATTTATCATGGTCAAATAAAATAGATCTATATAAGACGAAAATATTACATGGTCTAGATATAGGTAAAAACCTAGAGACAGTAATCCTCTCTTCATTGGAATAATGTGTTGTAGGCTAATGGTCATAGACTCCTCTACTCCAATCGAGTTTGTTTCATTCATTTAAACTTCTTATAGTCTGGGATTCCTTCAATAATTTAATAAAAATAATTTATATAACATGATTAAAATCCTTAGGGTTACCAAGTTATGATTTATAGATTCATTAAGTTTAGAACACCCCTACTCTCAACCACTACCCGAGGTTATTTAGCTGCACAATCAAGATCGAAGACACATTTATATTCTTTCCTGGTACATTAATAAAATATTTAAAATTATTCATTTTAAAATAGAGGGTTAAAGAATCAATCAATTGAAAATTTGAACAATAAATAAACTAATCAAATAATTAATTGAAATATTAAGCAAGCTAGAACATATGGATAATTCACTATAGAATGGAATTTCAATTAAAGACGGATGTAAAAATAGTAAATTGTGTTGATAAATATGAATAACAATTATAGATTAATCAACATAACTTTTATTTAATCAAAATGGTAAAATTATTTTTCTAGATTTGAGTTGGGAGTGAAAAAAAAGAAAATAAAAATGAGAGAAGTGGTGATAAAAATGATGTTCTGAAATAATATACATTGTTGTGGATTCTTTAGATGATAAGTAGCTAGTATTGTGAAATCATGATATGTTTAGATATTTTTTTCAACTCATGATGTGTAATGGGAACTCATGATATGTTTCCTCTTACAACTTTCACTTTAAGTGGGAAGTGGCCTTTTAATAATACACAACGTGTATTGGGGATTCAATTCATGTAATCATTCCATGACTTAAAAATTATTTAGGATTTTTTTCATGGCATTGGACATGATATGAATGATTCATACAAATCATTTAGGTGATATATGAAGTATAATGTCCACTTTTGGATAGTTTTGAAATATTTTTAATAAGAATCTTTGAAGCCTATTCTCTGTAAAATTCAACATATATCTAGTGCATTATCAAATAAACATAAATAATCATTTGTTAAATAATTCTAAAATGTATATAAAAATTAATCTTATAAAAAATTAATTAACTTTCATCTATGGTGGTTATTAAATTTATTTTCAAGTAATAATATGATTTTTTTACTCTTTGGTATTTAAAATAATTCAAGAAATATTTTTAATAAAATTCAAATATATTTCTCTCTTCATATAGAAATCCATTTTCTTACAAAACCATGTTCTCTAAAATTATTTTCAAAAATGTTTTATTATTATCCTATTATTTTTAAAGGACATTTTTTCTCGTGTTTTACTTTTTTAAAAAATGTTTTTGAAGTGAATCACTATTCCATTTTCCAAATAATGAATATTTGTCGTTTACCAAAAAAAATTGAATTGCATATTTTTTTTAAAAATTATATAATGAAAAAAATTTCTTATTACCATGACCATTATTATATATTAATATTACCTTAAATGTTTTTATGGTTATTTTCAATGGAAAATATTTTGAAAATTAGAAAGGATATTTTCCTCAAAAAATGTTTTAAATGATTGATAAAAAACATTTTCCATATAAGATGAAGTATATTAATGTTAACTATTTCTTACTAGGCATATAATACAAGGATACCATTCTCTTTATTTCACTAAATGTTTTGTGATTATGATGGAAAGATTTTTACAGAACATGTCTCTCTACCACAGGTTATACACTAAAAATGACTATAAATCCCTCTTCATTTTCCATGGTTTATTCTTTGTTAAAATGATGAAATCATTATGAAACTTGTCTCTTTTACACAAGTCATGATATGATGAAATGTTCATGAATACCATTTCATTTCATGGGTTTGGATATGATGAATTTTTTATGATATTGTGGAACACATAAATATTATTTTCATTATGTGATGTTGGGACCCATATCACCCTAAAATGAAATGAGTAAATAATTACTTCTTCTGAGATAGATTGGACTAGAATGGAGAGTGAACCAAATTCAGTAAGGGGCACTGTCTACTATTATATTCTTTAGAGTGAACCTTAACTACTATAATATATGTGTGGAACTATCTTTTATGTCCATAGTGTTAGGAATTAACCTAATTACATGAGCACAATGTTATAAGTGGACTAGTATTTTACATTCATAGTGTTATGCATAGACCTATATTTCATTTCCATTATGTCATGGATGGACTTCATTGTATGTTCATAAGTTTATTAAATGGCCTGATTTTATGTTCATAACTTAATGAGTGAACCTATTTCTCTTTATATATGTTCACAATGTTATATGATGATGTATATGCCCCAACTACATGTCTTATGAAAATTTAATACCCCCATGGCTCTTTTATTTTATTTTTTGTTATTAATATCTTATGAACTGCCATGTTTTTTTCATTTCTCTATATTATGATAATTTTTTCAATTTATGGTTTTAAAATGTTAATATTATATTTTCATACCCTTTTTCTCATGTAATACTTATTTGGTCACTGATGTATCACTTTTGACCTATATTGATTATTTTTAGCTCACCCATTATTATGTTTCATTTCCCCAGTTTAAACAATACATTTTAAATATGTGTGTGATTGTGAAGAGTACTAATGTATAACATCTGTGTGGGATATTTTGAAGATCATTAAACAAGTTAGAATATTGTGTATCTAGTCTCCAAATATACTAAACCATTATGGTCCTTGGGAGTGTGTTTGTGTATTATATTGAATATTTATCTAAAATGATGTAATATCCCAACATGAGAATCCTAGGTGATTATTGTTGTTATCATAGTAATGGTTTCGTTAACATTTGGAAAAAAGGATGAGAAAACTCTAATGATATACCAAGTAAAATTTCAAAATATTTTTCTAGGGATGTGCCTAAGGATAACTCTATGGATGAATCAAAGTGTAAGAAAATGTCCTATAAATTTTGAAAAGGATGGAGAAAGTTGTTTTTAGGAAATTACATTCATTTATGTACACAAAATGTGGAAATTAGAAAACTCTTTATGAACCATAATGAAGTATTCATATAGATAATTATAATAAAATTCTAAGGATAAACTAATGGTTTCATAGACTAAAAAAAGGTTTCATGATTAAGAAACTCTAGAAGTCATTCATCATTATTATGGGTTTCCCTATTATGATTATTATTTCTTACACTATTCTTTTTCGCTACTAGTCAGCGATAAGAACCCAAAGAGACAATTTTAATGCTGAATGAAATGGAAAATGCAATTATTTCCTACCAAAACAATCAAATGTTATGGGATATGAAATAAAAAATCTGTTCTTCCATACTCACACAAATTTCGTAAGATATAACTCATTATGGATTTCCAAATGAGAAAAGGAGAGAACAAAATTTTGTTGAGTCCCTAGTGAGGATACGCTGAACTTCTTTTAATGGTTACACTGGTCTACTAGTTTCTGAGAAATTGATTAGTACCATAGAATGAAAATTACATTCTCTAGTTTTCAGATCTTGTAAATTTTATTTTGGTTTTATACTATTTGGACGGTGGGGTTGATAAATTTTGGAATCATACAAAGAATACAAGGAAATGAGAAGAAATATTCTCAATGATGTGGGATGAGTTTAAAAACTATTTTATAATAACTACTTTCCCCTTATTACTCAAAAAAAATATGGATTTTCATGACCTTACGTAAAAGGATTATAAATCTATTGATTTCTATGAATAAAATTTTATGAGACTTATGAGGTAGCCCTTGGGTATTAAAATCAAGAGTGAATGTATGGTTGAATGATTCTTTAGTTTCTTGAAACCAAATATCTTATGATTTTTATCCATAAGAGACATTAGATTCTAGGAATAAACCATTCAAAATTAACTAATAGCTGAAATGGAAGACAATAACCCTATTGGTTTTGGAAATCTGAAAAGAAAAATGGGGTTCCATGGAAAATTCAATGATATGTCACTTTTAGGGAGGAAACATTTTCAAATTCCTACTTTCCCATTATATGTGAATAATCACTTAGGTGGGTTAATAAAAGATATAAAGAGGTGTTTAAAGTATGGAAATCCTATCCATAAAGAAAAAAGAATATATAATTTATGTGAAGGGTCGATTCAATGAAATCATTAGGGAGAGATTAATGGAATGCACCACCCATACTTCAGTGTTTCATGTGCAAGGAGTTTTTGAATTATGTGAATAAATTCTCTAATCCAAGGGATAATGTGGATGTTAAGACACCACAAAATTTTTAGATAAATGACAAAGGGAGACCTTATGTAATCAAAATGGATGAATTGAATCATGATAATTAGGGAAAACATATCCTCTCTTCCTTTTTTTAATTTAATGTTTTATTCTAAATGAATGATCCCTATGAATAAATTATTTTTCATCCTTTAGTGAAATTTAATGTGATTATCTCCATATACATGGATTTAGGAATAATGAAATCATATAAGATATTCTATCAGCAAAAAAAAAATAACCCAAGATTCCAATGAAAATGTTTTTGTATAAAATAATATCTTATATAAGTAATAAAGGTTGTATTACAATTTTTAGGAGTATATGTATCCCTATAATATTAACATAGATGTTTTGGATTCCACAATGGGTTTTTTATTTAAATGATGATCATAAGTTCCAATTCATTGGCACCCATTTTGAGGATTTATGTGATGAGAGTTTGTTAAAACTAAGGGTAGTTTATGAGATATAGATTTCAACAAAACCCATTGGTTTCATTTTTTTTTTGTAAGAATGATATTTAATGAGTAATTCTTTTTGTATGGGCATATTATTATATGGATTTGTAACATTTACCATTTAGCTTATCTTGGATGTTGAGGTGATTGTGGGTTGTAGTTGACCAGGTTATGATGTCAACACACTTATTTACAACCATGTAATGTTTCTCTCTAGATCATCATGCAATAATATAATTTAAGGATGTGGTAAGGTTATATTGGGTACCACATTCAATTGTATCTACATATAACATGACATTTAAATTGATATTTTAGTCAATTATTTAGAAAGATCTAGATACAACATTGAGTTTCCACACTGTATATCATCCTCAGATAGATTATCAGTTTATGGGAATAATTCAAAACCTAGAGGATATGTTCAGATCATGTTCTATTGATCTAAAAGTAGATTGAGATCAACACCTTCCATAATATGAGTTTCTTTACAAAAATATCATTAATTCAATCATTCAAATGGATTCCTAGATATTTGTTAATGGATAGAAGTATAGGACTCCAACGTACATGAATGAAGTTTAAGAAAGAAATATATTGGAACTTGAGAAATCTAAAAAGATGAAAGAGTGGTTAAAAGACATTCAGAATCATGTAAGGTTTCA
The DNA here is from genome assembly GCA_963277665.1 of Viscum album. NCBI lineage: Eukaryota > Viridiplantae > Streptophyta > Magnoliopsida > Santalales > Viscaceae > Viscum > Viscum album. Next base: position 742,802,659 of record OY728137.1, read on the forward strand.
CAAGAATGATAGAAATGTTATGTTGATAATCATAGATATATCCTATAAATTTGATTCTATAAGAAGTTATTTCTATGAATTTCTCTATGTAGGTTCAAAATATTATATGTAGATGCTCAATTATAGGAGGGAGTGAATTATAAGTTTAAAAATATTCATTTTTAACCTTAATGAAAAATATGTTTAACAAAGTTAAACAAGGTAAATTGAAAAACCCTAAAATAGTTCTCTGATAAAAACATTATTTGGTGCTGGAAATAGGGTTTCAGAAATAAAAGTTACGAAATGTTTACTTTGGAAAAAATTCTACCTTAAAGCGTATAGAATATTAATTATCAGAGTAAATAAATGTATAATAAAGTCTGACAAAGTTATAATTTTCTCCTTTATCAAAATATAGTGGAAATAAAACACGAAACAAAACAAGTAACATGTAAGAAATCTTTTAACCCCACGAGTAGGATATCCAACAACCTTGGAAAAAGGTCCCTTCATTTATACATTCAATAAAGTTTGTATTATCCACACTAGGGTAAGACCTCTATAGGAATATCAGAATCTGTCTTTCTATCCTCACAAGAACTCGATCATTAATGTAGTTTGCACCTCTGTCTTCCTAACCCTATAAGTATTCAAACATTAAGGTAGTCGACAACTCCATATTCCTTTCCCTATAAGCCCTCAAACTTCAATCTAATAGGTACCTCTATATTCTTATCCCTATAAGCCCTTGATTATACTCTGAAACAATTAGAGTCACACAAAGTAAGTTGAACAAGGTGTTCAGAATGTGTAATGCATGAGAGAATCTGTCTCTAGAAATCACTTTAGAGAATGTAATCTCTAGATTGACGGAACAGTTATTGAACTCATTTATATGAGCTTCTATTTATGGGAAAAACTAAAATGGTCATATCCCTCCTCCAATGGTCATATTTTTCCTTGAATCTTAGAGGGACATGAAGATGTGTCACTCAAACAATGGTAAGTTATAAAAATATTCCACGAAATTATTTCATAATAATAACATGTGTAAGAAATAGTATTATCTTAACAAAATCTAAATATTTGGATTCCAAGAAAAAATAGAATTATGGGTCTAATGAAAAATAGAATTTAGAGTCTAATCATTTAAAAAATCAGAATTTATAATACATTGATATTTAGATTCAGTTTTTCAATGAGTTCAGATTCTGAATTCTAAAGATTCTAGAGTCTGAATTCCAATGTATTCGGAATCAGAATTATAAATAATTCAGAGTCTTAATTCAAAGCAATTTGGAGTCTGAATTATAAGAAATTTTGAGTCTGAATTCTAAGGAATTAGTATCCTGAATTATAATGAATTTGGAGTCTGGATTCTGTGGAAATCATAGTCTAAATTCAAAGTAATTTGGAGTCTTAATTATGAGGAATTCAGAAACTGAATATTGAGTAATTCAGAGTCTGAATTCTGAGGAATTGAGGGTTTGAATTTCAAAGAATTTAGAGTTTGAATTTCAGAGAATTCGGAGTCTGAAAACCAAACACTCTATATCCAACGAATTATAAAATTCTGATGTTCTAGATACAAATCCAAAATTTTGTCTTAGAAATTAAATTATTTTGACTTAGATACATTATAAAATGATATAATTAAAACAAAGGTAAGGATAAAATTTTCCTTAGAAAAGGGAATCATTCATTAAGAAAATAATCCTTAGGGAAATATGATCTGACTTAAGATAAAGTGTTTTTTATTTTGAAAACATAGAGGACTGTGAAAGTCATAAGGAAACCTTATTGACTCAACTATCTCAACCATTTTAGAAAGCACAAAAAACCTTACAAAAAGTAATATAAGGACTAAGATTTTGATTTATGAATTTTAAAATAAATCTTATCTCTCTTAACATAGGAATCGTGATGACTACAACTAACACCCCCTTTGGTTTTGAAATCCTTAAGGATCGTGTTCTTGACTTAGATAAATTTTACTTTCTATTGCATAATAAAAACTTATTTAAATAAACTCCCCCTTACTTAAACTCCCCCTTGAATAGTGATTTATCTTCTTTATAGTTATTATTCTTTTTATCATTCTTTCCTCCCCCTTTGTGATTTTTAAAAAGGAATAGAGAGAATGAAAAAAAATGGTACCTGAAAGATTGGAAGTATACAACAACAAAATTTTCATTAAGATTGTAAAAATTGGTACAGAAATGGAAATACAACAAAAGACCAGAACTAAAAGAAAAAATATTCTATCTTATTTTTCCTTCGGCATGATCGTTTTCACAATAGTATTCAATTTCATGAACTTTTTATGGTCTTCTTCAAATCGCATGAGTAATTGTTCTTGATCCTGATTTTCCTTTTTCAGAAGCCTTGATCATTTCATCCTGAGACTGAAGGGTTTCTACCAGAGACTTTAGTAACTCTTCTTACTGTCTGAAATTTTCTTCGAACTCTATTCCAACATCCCTTTCCCTCTTTAGATTTAGAGTAACTGAATTCATCATTCTCTTCAGATCTTTTTATTCTTGATTCTGGGATACTTTTTTTAGGTTTAGCTTCTCAGCAAAAACATTTTGTAAGTTCTTTCATCCTATCATATACTCTATCAATAGCATCCTTTACTAAATCTTGAAAGTTATCAAGAATTCTATAATATTCAATCATTTTCTTGGAACACTTTTTAATCTCCTTATATTAAATTATGTGTGCATCATAGCTAATATAAAAAATTTTAAAATTAGCCTCATGATTGATGAATTGTTTCATGAGCATGCCCACCAAATCCGACTTATGATTGAATGAGTGTTTAAGCATCTGAAACCTTGAGTCAATACTTGGAAGCAAGGGGATATTGTTGACTAATTTCTTTAGTGACTGTACTACGAAGTCTGGGCCCATGGAAAATGATTCTAAATATGATTCCCTTGAAGGTGAGGATACTTTTTCTATCATAACACCCTTTCCTTTCTATGATCCGCCAACATCCTTCTTAGCTACCACATATTTCTTTTGTGTATCAACTATCTCATATTTTCCTTTATTAACTCTATAAATGGTCTCCATGGACTTTGGAGATTCATGATCACTATCTGATATTTGGATGATTTTATCTTAATCAACCTTTCCCTTCATAGAATCTCCTACAAGATCATCAGGATGGAAGAATTCATGATTTAGGGTTTCATCGTCAGATGGTTTATTAACTTCTTCCTAACCCTCGTCATATTTTTCTTGAGAAACAAATTTTGTTGATTCATCTTGGGAAGTCCATATTTAAATATTTTCAGAAGGACTTTCAATATCATGATATTATTCAACCTACCTTATCACATCATCACTATCATCTCCTTCTTCCTCTTAATCTGATTCTACATCATCTTCCTGAAGTATCCCTTCCTTTACTCCAGGTTCCAAAATTATGAATTTTTTCTCAGAGTCTCTATTGGTACTGGTTCTTAATCATATAGCTCTTAATAAGTTTTAATCTTCAGGCCCTTTTCCTAGGAATGATCTAGGGCAAAGCTGGGATCTCCTTCTTTATTATTCTTCTTCTCTTCCCTCCACATATCTACAACTACATCAGGAAAAGATTTTTTCTTCTTTTTAATTAGGTGTGATGACTGGGTTTCCTGAACTATAGGTTTTTCTAGGACTTCTCGTTCCTTAGGATTTCTCTTCTTTGGTACTTTCATGGACGTCTCTGCTACTTCCTCTTTATCAGATAAGGATAAAATATCACGTTATGATAAGTCATAAAATTCTTCAGATTTAATATTGAAACTAGATTTCATCCTTCTAAGAGTATTATAACTCAACAGAAAAATATAAAATGTTTTTGGACTATAACTACAAGGGATTTTGAATGGAATTAAGAATATAACTATGATCTTAGATATAATTGTTGGATACATGATAATTTTTGATTGTAGGGTCCACTTATTGATATTAGTAATCATCAGGAGAATTTACTTCACCAAATTTATCTTCCTCAAGTTCACAAGAAAATCCAGAATGAAGATATCACTTGTCTTTAAAGAGTCCTTGTCTCCTTTTCTCGAATTAAGAAACCCTAAACCCATAATACTAGAATTATAAAATTTTTAGAGGGATGGTTTATCTTTATTTTTATCACTATATTGAGTCCCAGTGACTTTATTTTTTTGTCATTCTCAAAACTTCCCGATACATCTGGTAGTTTGTTGGTGTAGAAAATCAATTCTCTTCTATATAGTATTCCAATGATACTAACAAGAATCCATAAAGAAATAGAATATGTTTTCCCATAACTTTTTAACGAAAAATTATATCTTCCACCTTCATTAAAAAATGTACTATCTCATATAACTCAACAAGAAACTCCGGATAAACTGGATCTTGTCCTTTTAGATAGGCTACACAGAGACTCTCCCATCTATTCAACTTATTATTCTCCATAATGAGAGAATTATACTTCACAAAGAACCACGGATCTACTAACCATTATATATAAATATTACATTCTAATATTTAGTTAACTAAAGATATTTTGTTTTTAGAAGCGGCTTCCAAAGACATCTTTTATCTAGGAAAACTCAGAAATGGGGAATGAACTTTTTGAAGAGAGGTAGAGCTTTTGTTCAAAAAATCATGGAAAACAATGTGTGACAAATAATAGGGGGCCTTTATATTGGTGTTGATGTGACGGTTCGAATTCCCAAATTGATCCAAAGGTTTTAACAAGCATGATCTAATTGGACAGTTGACAAGAAAACCAAAGAAGGATTTGGTAGGTTCTGATCTTTTTAGGTTTTAAAGGTAAAATTTGGATTTAAGGAAAGTGAATTAGAAAAACTTTCTTAAAATAGGATAAAAGTACCAAAAAGTACAATATTAATTTACAAAATTTTCTGTAAGGAAACATACCTTAAAAATTAATGGGAAACTGTTAGTAAAGAAAAAAATATTCTTCTTGATAAATGTCAGATTCCAGAAAAATTTATTAAGGAAATAAAATTTTGGATTTCGGAATTTCGATTTCAGAATTTTTGTTAGAAATAAAAATTGATTTAAGAAAATTATTATTATGAAACAAATAAAAAAATTTGTTTATGAAAAAAAAATACTCCCCCTATTAAAAGAAGTTATTTAATTTAAGGAGATATGTTTCAAAAAAAGCTTAATATGAAAGATTAACTTATGATTATCATTCCTCAAATTTGATTAATATTTTCAAATCTATTAGAGGGTAAATATTTGTTTGAAAATATCTACAAGTTGATCTTGTGTTCTGACCAATTGAAGAATGATATCTTCTTTAACAAAAAATTTGAAATTAATGTTTCTCCAAGAAGAATAATGTTACTTATACCAGAATTTTCCCCCTGAGCATTGTATCTGAAAGGTACTTTCCTCTATTTGTCTTGATAATCCTTTAAAATAAGTTTTTATTACCATTCATATTCCAGGAACTTCCACTAAACATGTACCATGTATTTTCTTTGGTACTTTCTTTATTTTCCTGAAAATAAAAGAGTCAGAAATTCTGAATCCATACATTCTTAGATACAAAAGTTAAAGAAAGTAAAATTTTAGGAATCTACATTTTCATAAAAAAATAACCTTTATGAAAACCTAAAGATTGGGTTTTGTTTAAAGAAAAAAATTTCTCCCAATGTCCACCACAATTACATTTTAGTACAAAATAGATCACTTTGCGAAACAAAATTGTTATTACTAAAAACTAGTTTTGAATGAGTATAACCAAATATAGAACTATTAATTAAAAGTTGAATTTGGGAATACATATTGTCAAATTTTTCCATTCTAGAGGTAATGTTTAAGAGAAATTTTTTTAAAGAAAGTATTTCTGACTTCAGTTTAGTAACCAAGTTCTTATCATCAAAATTATTAATTATTAAAAAAATGTTATCCTCTAAGTTATTTTTCTTATAAATAACATCATTATGATCCTAATAAAGTTTATCCTTATAAGAATTAACATCCTTAAGGTTTTTAGAAACAATTTCAAAATCAAAAGATTTCTTACCAAGATCTTTAGAAAGATCGGAAACTTATTTAGATAAAACAGAATTTCTAGAATTTTATTTTTCAAAAATTTTTTTATCTTACAATTTCCATTCTCAAGTAGTCTAGTAAAAATAGGAACTTCTTCGAATGGTGGTATGGTATTTTATTTTGATGAGGAAGATTCCTCATCTAAAGATTCCAAGCATTTTTCATTAGAAAAACATTCATTTAAAGACATATTGGCTAAGGATTCAGCATTGTGTGCCTTATCCATAAGACAATGATTTTCAATAGGTACTCTGGATATAAGACCAATATTATTCTGATCAGAAGCTTCATAATATGAAGATTCATCTGAATTGCCACCACCACTAGCACTCCATTTATAATTTTCTTCCAATGCCTTATTAGCCTTAGTCTTATAATACTTCTTCTTGTTTCTCTCAAGATGTTTTTCCTTCCTATATTTTCCCATAAGAATAGGACAATCAAGTCAGATATGTGAGGAACTATTACATTCATAATAGGTTACTTTAGAATCTTTGTTATCCTTTCTTTCTTTCTTTTTATATCTGTACTAAAATTATTTCTTCCCAACAATCTTTCCTATCCTTTGAGCAATATTGGTTAATTGATTTTATGAATGATCATTATCACTATACTCAGATAAAACAATAGTTTTTTTATTTTTAGATATAGCTACCCTTTTGAGAGTCTTGACTTTAGTAATGGTAAATGTTATAATTCCATTACTATTATTATTTTTATTGTAATCAGCATATATCTTCATTCTGGTTTCATGGTGAAGAAGTTTTCCAAAAAGACAATCAACATTGATTTGAGATATGTTCTTATTATCAACAATAGCTTTCCATTTTGATTCCCACTAATTTTTTATAATATCAATTATCATGTCCACATGTACCTCAACATGAATACCTTTACCTCCCATAAATTGAAGACTATTGACAATAGTCATAAATCAATGTTGTACTTTTCAAATAGGTTCTTCATAAGGAAATAGAAATCCATGATATTCTACTCTCAATGTAGCGCTACTAGTTTCTATCACTTTGGAGATTACAAAATGAGTAACCTCATGTCTCTTCCAGATGCATTTGGAAACATCACAAGAAAATATTTGACAATATATATTCCTAATCATAAAATACAACAATGTATTTCATACCTTATAGTTTAGTTGATACTCTGATTTTTCTTGGTTGGTGAAGGTTATAACTTATTTTGTCCAGAATTTTGTAATCACCGGGAAGCATGAAAAAATTACCTACTCTAATATTAATGAAAAATTCTACATTCTATCTCTTCAGTACTCATAATCATTTCCATCAAAAATTGGTGGTCTGGTAGGATTTAAATTTTTAATGGAACCAACATTCATTCTTTCCATTCTATAATAAAACATCTTTCCAAAAAACTTGTAAGTCGTAAAAGTTCATAAACCATGATAAATATCATTATGAAAAAAACATGAACAAGAAAAGTTAAGCACTAAAAATTTAGAACAATGAAAATTTGAACAAGAAAACTTATATGTGAGTATAAGTATTTTAGAGACCTTTTCTAATACAAATTGTAGGATTGAAATAGTATATGTAGATGATTAATTACAAGATGGGATGAATTGAATGTTTAAACACATTAATTTTTAACCTTAATGAATTCTATGCTTAAAAAAGTTAAACAAGGTTAATTCACAAACCATAAAATAGTTCTATGAGAAATATTTGCTTAGGTTCCAAAAATATAGTTCCAAAAAAGAAACTTAAAGAAATTTTATTAAGGAAAATATTATAGATTAAAGAGTTTAGAATCATATTTATCAGAATAAATAAAAGTATAATAAAGTATAACAAAAATTATACTTTATTCCTTTATCAAAATATAGTGGAAATAAAACATGAAACAAAACATTTTCCAAGTAGGAAATCGTTTAACCAAAATAATAGGGTATCTAACAACCATGGATAATGATCCCTTGATTTATAATTTCAATAAAGAATGCCTTACCCACACCAAGGTAATCAATAGATAGGAATATCATAATCATTCTTTTTATCCCTATAAGCCCTTGATCTTTAAGGTATTCTTCACCTCTATCTTCATATCCCTGGATTTCCATGAACTTTATGGTAGTCAGAACCTTTTTCTTCTTATCCCTGGAAGCCCTTGGACTTCAAGGTTCTTGGAACCTCTGTCTTCCTATCCCTAGAAGCCCTCAATTTTACTCAACAATAATCAGAGTCGAATGAAGAAAATTGAACAAGGTGTTAAGAACACACCATCCATGCTTTTATCTCTCTATAAAAAATCAATTCACAGTATGTAATCTCTAGGTTGATGAAATAGTTATTTAGATAATTGATTAGTTAGAAATATATTGCATGAAATTATTTCATAATAATAACATATATATGTAAAAATGATTCGCTTAACCAAATATGAATATTTGGAGCCTAAGAAAAAATAGAATTCAGAGTCTAATAAAAATAGAATCTGGAGTCTAATCATATAAACAATCAAAATATATAATACATGGATATTCGGATTCTGTTTTTCGACAAGTTTGGAATATGAATTCAAAATATTATAAAGTCTCAATTTCAATGAATTCAGAATCTTAATTTTGATGAATTTGGAGTCTGAATTCCAAAGATTTTGGAGTCTTAATTCTAAGGAATTCAGAGGCTTAATTATGATGCGTTCTGTGTCTAAATTCTATTGAATTCAGAGTCTAAATTCTGAGAAATTTAGAGTCTAAATTATGAGGATTTCATAGTCTGAATTTTGCGGAATTTGAAGTCTAAATTTCATATAATTCAGAGTCTGAATTTCAGATAATTCAGAGTCTGAATTAAAGTGAATTCAGAGTCTGAATTTAAGATAATTTAGCATCTAAATTTTATAGAATCTTGAGTCGGAATTTCATAGAATTTCGAGTCTGAATTTTGAAAAAATTAGAGTTTTAATTCTATAAAATTTGGAGTCTAAATTTCATAGAATTTGGAGTGTAAAAACAAAACACTCTATGTCCAAGGAATTATAAGATTTTGTGGTTTTAGATACTAATCCGAATTTTTGACTTCAAAAAAATGGTTTTTTAGAGAGATTATAAAATTATATAATGGAAACAAAGGTGACGATAAAATTTTCCATAGTGAAGGGAAACTATCCTTATGAAAATAACCCTTAAGGAAATATGATTTTCTTTAGGATAAAGTGTTTGTGATTTTCAAAACATAGAGGAATAGAAAAGTCATAAGGAAACCATATTGACTAAACACTCTATGGATGAAAGATGTGGAAATTATGTCCTAGGTATATCATCCTTATTGAAATTCATGATTGTATTAGGATAATAGCTTATTATTTGGTGCATCCACTAAACCTCTCTCTCGTTCATGATGTGTTCCATGCTTCTATCCTAATGAATTACATTCCTAATCCATTACAAGTCTTGAACTCATAGGTCATACCACTACAGCATTGTATTATTTATGAGGAATAGCTTATAGTTATTTTCTATCATATTGAGAATGTTCTAAAATATAAGACTACTCACCTGGTCAGTGTTTTTTTATGAAACCACCAACATGAAAAAGTAATGTGGAAAAAAAATAACATATTAAATCAGAAGTATCATCGATTTCTTGTACCAAAGTTTTGAATTTCAAATTCTGAATTCATTTTAATGGTGGGGGAACGTAACACCCAGATATTTTGTGAAAAAAATAAAATAAATTTAATGATTTTGATATTTTTGTTACACAAAACACTGATTTTATCTAGTATTAAACAGCACACTAGTTTTATATTTTTTTTAGAAATAATACCTAGTTTATCTTATATTACATGAAACACCAATTTAAGATTCTACAACATGAAATAATGGGTTATCTTGTGTTAGACAAGACACTGAGTTTTAAAAAAACCATGATATATTATTTAGTTATTTAATCACACAAAATATAACGTAGAAAATAAACATTGAGATATTATTACTATTAAATAATTATCAAATATTATGTATAATGGTTTTATATAAAGAAAACATATTGATAAAAAGGTACTTAATTTTTGGAAGAATCATTATTGCTTTCAAATTACTGTTTATTAAAAAATTGATTTTTATTTCATTTGTACACAATAATAAAATTAATTTTTGAAACATTTATAATGATAATTTCGTTAAATATCATTATTTTTTAAATCATATTGCAAAAATTATATTAGGATTTATTGTTTAGATTTTTCTGAAAAGTTCAATTTTTGATGAATAGTGAAAATACTAAATTTTAAAGGAAACAGCATTTATTTAATTTATTTACGAAGTTAAATTTTATTTTAAATTGGATTTAATGTAAAATTAGTTCAAATATATATTCGTTAATAAAAGTTCATACATTTTAATCAATTTCAAATTGAATTTTGAGATAAAAACACTATAAACGTTTAGACATTTTCTCTTTTAAAACCCACTATCTCCTCACATCTATGGAATTGATTTTAAATAATATTTTTTACTTATGTGAATTTAATTAAGAAAAATAGGATTCCATATTTTGAATCTGAAAATTTTATAATTTCCAATAATTTCAACTTAATTTTTCACCAAAATTAATAACAAAAATTAATTATCATGGTTAAAGTAAAAATTGGTTTACCTAGAGTTAAACAACAAAGATAAGGGTTAATAATGACTCATAAACTTGAAAACCAAACATTTGTCTGAAATATTTAAAAATTATACCTTATAAGATTGATAGTGAACCATTTTTAGGCTTTCGGAATGATTGAAATTTGGGTTTGATTGAATCATTCAAAAAAATTACAAGTGTTCAACTCAACTCACTTATAAAAATCCATCCACTCTCATATCTTCTTCAAACATTAACACCCTTTTTTCCAATACCTACAAAAATTACTTCCCAAATTCTATTCTCTCATCTTATAAAACTTATTTTGGACATAAATCATACCAAGTAAGGATTTTATTGCAACCCTATGTAGGATACCTAAAGAAAGAGATAATATTAATAAATGAGCATTTTTGTTTTATTTCTTCCCCCACCTCCTTAAATTATTATTATATATTAATTATATAATAACCTAAAAATATAAAATTTTCTTATACGTTATTATGTAATTTTTATGACGTAAAAACATATCTAATTCAATCAAATGTTTTATGAAATCAATGTTTTTATGTACAGTGGATTAACACCTCATAACCCAGTGCTATTTATTTTTCCATTACTACCTCTCAAAATTGTAAATAATGATGTTTTTATTATTTATATATCATATTTATGAAATTATTATTGTTATGTAATTATTATAAACAATATTATTTCATGTTTTCCATTTTTGGGAATACGATAACATCTCTCGTGTGTACGGTGGACTGTCACCTCGCAATGCGATCTGATTTGTTCATGCTTTACATGGAAGGTAATAAGGATGGGTTTAAGGATCATATGTGATTTATATTACATAAAAATTATTATGTCATGAAAATATATCATTTAAAATTATTTATTTCAATTCCATAAGAATATGGAAACAATGTTCACGTGTACATATGTCTTATCAGAGCCATAAATGTTGTATTTCATTTTTTTAATCTCTAAATCTTATGGATTACTCTAAAAACATATATAAAAAATATATAATATATATATATTGAATAAAATAATAGAGATGTGAAAAAAAATTAATTAATATGACCATATAAATAAAATAAAACATATAAGAAAAACAAAGAACTTATTGCACGAAACGTGCCTTTATTGTGGAATTGTTAGTAAATGGGTGATAAAAGGTCATAAGTGTAACACATATTGTTTTTTGAATCATTTTTTCAAAAAAAAAATCATTTTGGTCATTTGTTAAATGCAACACCAAGTTAATATTTCACTACAATAAACACAAATATTATATTATGGTACACACAACACTACATTTGGCTTGTGTTACAAAAAATGTCGAGTTCTTTTGATGGCTTGAATTACACACAAGATAGAGTTCTACTGAACAATATTATATTATTAAAATATAATATATAATATAACAAGATATAACCTAGAAATTTAATTAGAAGTTTGAATAGTATTAACTAACTTATAAAAATATATTTTTTATAAGATTAATTCATTGGTTACCAATAAATTAAAAATACAAATATATACCAATTGAATATAAAGAAAATATTTTTATTTTCATGACCCAGTTGTGGTTTTTTATTAATAAATTAAATTAATTAATATTATTGAATTATTCAAATTAAATATATATTTTTCATATTCAAAAAATTATTTTTAATATTAATCCAATAAGTTTATTAGTATATGATATTAATGAACCCAATTTTATGTCTAAAACCTTATATTTTTCAAAAGTGAAATTTTACAGCCATTTAATGACGAATGCATTTTAAATCTAATTTTTGAACCTTTTGTAATTTTCATATGATATAATAAAAATATAAAAATTTACTTTGTTTTATTTTTTGGGGATTTTCTTTTAAGCTTCGTGTTTTGATGAATAGTGAAAAATGTTGTATTTTAATTGAAAGCATCGTTTTCATCAAAATAATTATAGTGTTAAATTATATATTTTCATGGTTTTAAAGTATAATTAGACCAAATTTTGATCATTTAATCCAATTTATATCATTGTAATCATTATTACATTGAATTTGGACACAAAAACATGTCAGTCTTTTAATCATTTTCACTTTAAAAACTCATTTCCTCATTCCGTCAAAGAGATTAATTTTAATTAAATTTTAGAAAATTTTGTATTTTTAATTATCAAAAATGGATTAAATATTTTTAATATTAAGTTTCAAATTTATTAAATTGTTCCCTTTTATTTTTTGACAATATATATAGAAACTTTTGTAATTTTTATTATCACGGTTATGGTTAATCGAATAGTTAATGGAAAAAATAACATTATAAATTTTAAAAACCTACCCTAACACTAGAAAACAATTTATTGGATGATGTTAATTCTTCCATTAACATATAATAATTGAAATTTAATGATTTTATGGAACATTTTCCAAGAAAATGACTTAATTATTAATTAACTCAAAGGGAGTGACAAAATGCCACGCTCATACTATAAATGTATACAATACTATTAATATGAGGATAAATAAGAGATATAATCGAATATATATATTTTTTAGAAAATATAAAATTTTTTATACATCAATGAAATTTATTTTAATTTTTATGTGAAAAATAATTATCATACATAATTACAAAATGATGATAGAGTAATCATTCAATAAATGAAATAATCAGTTAATAAACATTAAAAATATTAAAATAAATATAACTTTACTTAATTATGGTGATAATGATATTTTCAATGTGAATATGATTTTCAATTACACCTCTATTATTCTTTCTAAGATTGGTTTATGTTTATGATGCAATGATATATAAGAAACCTATTTATTTTCTATGGGTTACATTATTATTGAATGATGTTTATGAAACCCATTTCATTTCATGGGTTATGATATCATGAGAATTTTATATTCTTATGGAACACATATGTATCATTTTCATTATGTGAGGGGTGGGACCAATATGATGAAATTCTAATATTATGATCACGTTCTCATACACTTATCTTCTAGAGTTATGTTCATCTCACTATATTTCTAGTTTTAGTCAATGGATATAACCTAAGGGAAACATGTTAATGATGGATACGATGTCCAATGCAATGATAGTCCTCCTGGGAAACCATATTTTATGGAGGAAGGAATGAAAAATCTTATCACTTTACTCACACAATCTATGAATAACACAAGAATTCCAAATGTGTAAAGATTTGGATTTTCCATGTAATTATTTTTATTATAAGGAATTATTAAGAGTCTGTGAAAATTTTCGGCACATGATTCTGAGGATCGGTGTGCCCTGAATGAATTTCAGAACTTTTTTCAAGGTACGTTCAGTAAATGCACGAGCAGAATTTTTTAACATTTTAACTGATGCTTGGATTAATTAAAAATCCAATGGAACTATTTAATCTATAGCCTTGGGATTCTCTTAAGGGATACTTCACTTCGACCATAGTAGGTCTGGAGAAAAATTTAGATTTTGGACGCATTACAATAATAATAAAATAACAATTTTATTTTATTTATTTATTTCTTTTCCTCCAATGGAAAAGCGGAAGAGTGGGACCAATGGTGTTTCAAGCCATTAAATTTCTTGACCCTTCACATACTATGTAACAACATAGTTAGAATTTAGGAAGGTACTTATTAATTGAAACCACCTAAATTCTACGAGCATTGCTCACCATCCCCCTCTTCTATTTAAATAGATATTGGGAGGAGGTAATGGTATGGATTCACCAAGGAACGAAGTGATGATAAAGTGATGTGAATACAAACTTGGAGGATGGATCCGGTTCTAGTGGGCAGTGATGGGTGATGCTGAATCACGAACCAGAGGATGATGCTTGAGCGGCAACTTTGGAGGCTTGTTGTGGGGACAACGAACACTGACCCACTTCCTCAATCGCGGGCTCTCTCCATCATTCTTGAGGTAGAGATATATTATGTTATAATTCCTTTGGAATGTTGAATCCAAAACTATTGACATCAATATAATGCGGAGGGCGGGGGCTAAACAAACAAGTCCAAGACCCTCTTCCCTTGTTGGAATTTTGGTGGATTCATTACAAAATTTATCTTTGGTATGGTTGAGATCCAGGATGGCAGATGATGGTTTCGGCCAATAATGGACAACCACGATGGAGGTGTCATGTCGATGCATGTTGTAGGATGAGGCAGTGGAAATAAGTTGTGGTGGTTGATGGAGCGTTCGGCACTGGCCAGCCGCGGTAGTGATGTCGCGAGCCATCGCACGATATCGGTGGAAAAGTGTCGCGGCTTTCTAGCCACAGCGAGGCCAAGACGGGTGGCGGGAAATTCCCAACCGCAGTTGGAGGCAGCAGCGCGCAAATTCGATCCACCAGAGGAGTTATGGATTCGATTTCATGGTGGGGGGACTCGCAGTGGGTCCTATGGGTGACCTGGCAGTGCCCCTTAGGCGCTGCTGCTTCTCCTTCCAAACAGGGTTGGGGCCACTCCCCTTTCATGCCAGCATGTGAGGAATGTGCGAGGAAGTGGGTTGCACCCCATCACGGGCAGGTCCATTCATGCCATCGGGCCATGCCCCTTCGTGGGCCAAGCCGCGCAAGCCCAGTGGGCCACACCTCTGCTGGTCGGGCAGCTCGAGCCGAATGGGTCGTGCCTCCACAGGCCCGGTCACATGAACCCAAAGGGCCGCCCCATGCGGGTCGGTCTGCACCCCCATGTAGGCCGGTTGGCGCCCCCTTGTCAGACGGGCTGAGCAACCGTAGCCCCACCAGGCCGGGTCGGACCCGGACTCGATTGGGTCGGATCGGTTGGACTGGGTCAGACCGAACTCGGACCCAACCAGGCATAGTTTTTCTTAAAAGGCCATATCTTGAAATCCAGGCATATGTTTGACAAACCGTCTGTAGAGCTTGGACCCTTGGGGAGAAAAGGTCCTTTTTGTATACTCCACTTGAGTTTTGGGAGAAATTTGGAGTACATAAGTTTTGGATTGTACCGGAATCCAACCGGGCCCTCGGAAGTAAAACGCTTATTACTCCCAGACCAGGCGTCTCATTGGTGCACCGTCTGTCGGGTTGGAACCCTATCGACATCACGGTTCTTTTGTTTACTCCTTTGTGGATCTTAGTAGAGGTCAAGGTAAGTCCGATATCTCGAGGGGTAGATTATATGAATCACAAGCGCACTGGGTGTGAGGAATCCTATACCAGGCTCTAACATAAAGAAACAACATCGATCCTGTGTGGGTTAGCATCTATCAGATCCTATGTGGGTAAGCACTCAGTGATCTTGTGTGGGTTATCACACATCAATCCTATGTGGGTCAGATCATGTGTGGGTCAGCGGGGGTTATTACCTATCGATCCTGTTTGGGTCAGAAGCAGTGCCTCTTAATAGAATAATATGGTCTAGATTACGACTAATCATTCGTACTTATGTAATTAAGTTATACCTGATTGTGAGCTGAGTCTTTTAAATTTATGGTTTTATCATTGTGGTGTCACCTATATGGAACTTCTATCTTATTGGTATTACATGTGTGGTACTTTTACCTTCACGGTGTTGTCTTCGTGGTGTTACCTATGTGGTACTTCTATCTTTGTGGTGTAACTTGTGGTACTTTAACCTTCATGGTGTTATCTTTGTGGTATTATTCCCTCGTGTTTGAGATGAGTATATCTTTATAACCTAGTTGTCTATATGGGAATATACCTAAGTAGATTTTTTGTCTATCACTTCATGAATGAGATAGAGGTATTAGTTTGTGGTTTTCCATTGTGGGACTCTGGGAGACCTACGGGGTTCTTGGGGTCCCTACTAAGTATTGTTATACTCACACCTGCACGGGCTATAAACGTACCTTGTGGTGTATTGTGCAAAAGACAAACAACGTTGATCGATGTGGAATGTTCTAGGACTGGATGGTTCTCGGAGGTGGACAATTTTTCATGACATTCCATAGGGACTAATAATCGTTAGTTGTACCCACCCTTTAGGTAGGATACTTGGAGGTTCAACACAGGAGCTGTCTCTATATTGTAGTTGTACTTTCTCAGTTGGGATTGTATTTTGGCCCACCTTTACTTACAGTACTCACTCTTTTACTATATATTTTAACTTCTTGGTTTTCTTCCTGTTGTGTTCTAGGACTGTGTGTTAGTAGGTTAAAAGGCAATGCCTTCCCGTAAAAATAAATATGCCTTTCTAGTGCTAGTCTCCAACCCATGTCTTATGGAAGGAAGGCTTGGGGTAGTCACGGCACGAGCCCAGGGGGACAGATCATGACAAAATGAGTAGGGAAGGGAAAAATTTTCAGTTGAGCCCTTCATAAGGCAATGTCCACCATCTTTTAGTGTACCATCTAATCCAGTTGTTTCTAAACAATGGATCGGTACCGCTGATAAGATATTTTTTTCCTTGAAGGAAAAGAAGATAAAAAAGTCATTTTGGTTGGTCATCATTTTGACGGTGAAGTCGATAATTGGTGGAATCCTATTAAGAACATGTGGGAACAATAAGAAATTTAATATATGGAATGGAAAGTGTTTAAGGGAAATTTTTTAGTAATTAATTCTCTACTATTATATGAATGAAGATCGAAAATGAGTTCCTTGAGATTGAGCAAAAGTTTGATGAATCTGTTGGTACCTATAAGGAATATGTTACAAGACTTTCACAGTACACTTATGGAATTATAATTCTACCTAAATGTATGGTTGAAAATTTCTCTAATGGCTTAAAAAAATCTTTCCAAATTGGAATAATTAACAAGAGACATTAGTTTGTATGAAGATATTGGACATTGTTTTATCAAATTGAAAATGGAAGTTGGTGTTATATTTCAATATCATTGTTTTGGAAACCGAGTGAAGATATAGTTTAGTGGGAAATATAAAAAACATAGGGAAAAGAAGATAATCATTTCTTTGGTTCATTAATGCTGGTGTAAACGCACCCAGATGATCATTTCTTTATTATCAATGTTTGGAAAGAATAGTGGTGGCATTATCTTAAGGGGACTAGTTAATGATTTATGTGTTGGAAGGAAGGGCATCCGGAAATTGTCTCACAAATTAATGGTAAAAATATAGATAGTGATGCAAATAGATAAAAGGATATGCTGAAAATACCCCAACACTTCAATTCTTCATGTGTAAGTAAAATGTGCATTATGCTAATCAATGCACAAATCCAATGTTTAATGATAATGATCATTATCATTAGCCTCTGAAAGCCAATGATAAATGAAAATATCATGTGATCACAATTGGTGACGTATAATTATTAAGTATTTATGTAATATAATTCAATATTAGTGTTCTAGAACAAATTTTATGGTATTATAGAATAATGAAACATTTATGTATTGGTCAATTTTAGTTTTCCCTAAGGATTTAAGAGCATATGTTGAATAGTGCTGGTAACCATGAAATGTAATTGAGGTAATAAGGTGATATTTTTGGAAAATATATATTTAAAGGAATGATAACCCTTAATATATGAATGATGTTGAGATAAAAATATTTTTATTCGTATATGTTAGATATGAATAAGTAAATTGGATGCTACTGATTTCCTTGGAACTGATTAAGGATTTATTAAAAAGTGGTTTATGTTGTCATGGATGAAGTTTGAGTATTTTTTGAAACATGGAATACATCCAATAAAAATTTTAATAAGGAAAAATTAATTTTTTAAATAAGTATTTATGGTAATTAATGTTATTATAATGTTTATA
Source organism: Viscum album (assembly GCA_963277665.1). NCBI lineage: Eukaryota > Viridiplantae > Streptophyta > Magnoliopsida > Santalales > Viscaceae > Viscum > Viscum album. The sequence continues at coordinate 742,821,054 of OY728137.1, forward strand.
TAGAATACTTGATGAAGGTATTCACGTGTTTGGAATGAGAAAACTAAGAGCTACATTATGAAGTATGGTGAATAAATGTTAAGATTATTTAGTGAAAATAAGTATAATGTTTTGAAATTTCTTCTTTTGGAAGGTTTATAATGTCAACAATTTTTTGAGTGTATTATGATAAAATTCAGATGTGGTTTTAGAGACTAAGTTATTAACTCACTATAAGGGGGCTTAAGCATATTGGATAACTCAATCTAACCTTTTCATTGTGATAATGATAGATGGAATGGAAAATAATAATTTTTTTGGGTCTCATGGTCTACTAACTATTTATAAATGAAAAATTCACAAACATTTCTATAAAAAGAGATTAAGTATAAATTGATCAAGGAATAACCAAGCATAAGATTCTGCTAAAATCAACTGAGCATATCTTCTCATAGATATTATTCAAAATGGACTTGAAATAAAATGTAGTCATGTTATCACCATTTTTTTCTGATATCAATGACCTTATAAAAGCCTCATTAGGTTATGTATTTTTGACTTTTATCTTTCTCATGACGATGTTCTCTATCACTCCCCATCAAAACTTGACAGTTATTTTTCTCTTCCATGTTAATATTTTCAGTTTCCACGTATATTCTCCAATGTGGAAACCTTATTATGAGTTACATTGGGTAACTTTTATATTTATAAAATTAAATTTTTAAATATAGATTTAGTATTAATTTTTATGATTTGTATTTATATAAAATAAACACTCAAGAATAAATCCTTTAATAACATGGTATAATTTTTAGGAAGAAATTCATTTTAAGAAGGGTAGAATGTAACACCCAATGTTTTTATGAGCCAATTTTTTCATGAAATTAAATTTCCTTGAAGTCTTGTCTAATAATAAAAACCAAGTTATGATTTTTCTCCAAGAAACAGCTAGATTTTATTTCAGTACATGCAACATTGCAACTATCTTGTGTTATACACAATGTCGTGTTCCTTTGATGGCTTATGTTAAATGCAAGACCGAGTTTTACAGAACAAAAATATATTATTAAAATATTATTATTTAGTATAACAATATATAACATAGAAATTAAATTATAGATTATTAATATTATTGACTAATTTACAAGAATATATGTTTTATAAGTTTAATTCACTTTTCACCTATTAATTATAAATGAAAATATGTACCAATTTAATATAGTGGGTATATTTTTATTTTTAGGATCCCAAAGTCATTTTTCTTAAAAAAATAAATTTATTAAAGTTATTTTATTATATTAATGAAATATATATTTTATATATTCAATAAAATATTTTTTATATTCATCCAATATATTTTATATATATAACATAAGAACAAAATCAATATTATGCATAAAACCATATATTTTTCAAATGGGTAATTTCACTGCCTTTTAAAGAATAACCCATTTTAAATATAATTTTTTACATTTTTATTATTTTTATACAATAAAATAAATTTATAATTTGAAATAGGGACATAATAATTTACATTGGTTGAATTTTTGATATTTTTCTGTTAAGTTTCATTTTTGATGTATATCCAAAGATATTGCGTTTTAGTTGAAAATAGATTTTTCACAAAAATAATTTATCCTGTATGGTTATATATTTTGTTGGTTTTAAATTATAATTATATTAAAGATTTATCATGTATTTAAATTAATGTCCTTAAAGTAAATTTGACAATGAAGTTGGATATAAAAATATGTCAATCTTTGGGATTCTTTTGCAATAAAAACTTGTATTCTCTTTACATCAAAGGGAGTCATTTAAAATCTTTTTAAGAAAATTATATGTATATATTTATGAAACATGGGTTCCATATTTATAATAATAATTTACTAATTTATTAAATAGGTTCCATTCATTTTTGGACAATATGAATAGAAACATTTGTAACTTTCATTACCATGCTTATGGGTAAATCAGATAATTAAAGGGGAAAATAATATTTTTAATATTATAAAAATATCTTAACACGTGACCAAATTTTATTAGATGAAGTAAACTATAATAATAACACATAATAATGTAAATTTAATAATTTTAATGATACTTTTCCATGAAAATGACTTAAATGTTATTAAACCAAAAGGGAGAGGCGAAATGGAACACTCTTACATTTAATATCTGTAATATATTTTATATGAGGTTAAATATGATATATTAATGACTATATTTATTATTATAATAGATAAGATGTTTTCTGTATAATAAAAATTTATTATTAAAATTTGATTGAAGAAATGATTATCATAAATAATTACAAAATGTTGATGCAGTAATTTTTCAATTCATGAAACAATCAATTGAATGGTATTAGAAATATTAAAATAAATATAATTTGGTTTAATAAATGTTATACACGAATTTTAATGTTTAATATGACATTTTATGGGTTTATTAAATGAATTTTTAATACTTAATATTTCAAGATTGATTTTCTTAATGTCAATGCTATAGAAAGTGTGAAAATTTTATCTTGTGATATTTTATGAAAATAATATTTTATTAAATTAGTTAAAAAATAAAAATACTAAATAGAAATGATGGGTATAAATAATGATCTAAAATATCATAAATGGACAATTTATGGTTCAATTTACACCTTATATGTTAAACTTTCTAACATTTAATTTTGAAATTATAGTCACTGTTGTTAAAATTAAAATAAGTCAACAAAGGGTTAATAAAAAATATAAGGTTTAAAATTACAAAATAACATTTATAAAATATTTTTTTGATGAAATTAAACCCTATCCCATATTATATTATAGTTAATTCTCATTTTTAGGTATTTTTATCAACATTTCATTTAATATAATTTATTTTCTTGGGAATTTCCATAAGTGCCCCTCACCTTCATTATAAAAGGGAAACGTGCCCCTCATCCCATTTCACCACATTGAGAATTATAGCTCGACATATATATGTTAAATTATATTCTCCACTTCTATAGACAAATTTTATAGGTTTTGTTCTTCCCAAAATAGACACTCTAGAGTTTTTTATAGTAGGTCTAAAAGAGTTGTTTCGAAGAAAACGTAATCGCATTAACCGATCACTCTCTTTTTATACTATTCTATACATCCCATAAATATACTATTTATTTAGTAAAATAAAAATCTAAACATATTAAATATTCATAAATGTTATAATTATTATGAACACATAATTATACATCACATTTCCTATCGAACAAGAAGTGAAAGTATCTCCCATGTGTATGTACGACTTACCGCCTCTACATAGCGAAAAAATTCATATTTCATCACAAATATTTATGAGATGGAATTATGTTGGAATTAATTTATATATATGATATTTATGACATTATTATACTTATTTATTTATAATATAATATCCCCCTATTTACCACCTATTATTTTTGAGAAATGATAATGTTGCCCATGCATACATATGGCTTAGCATCTCCATAATGAAATATGATTCTTTTTCATTTATATTTAACATAATGGTAATAAGGATGAATTATATAATTATATATGATTTATATAACTTAAAATTATAATTTAATTTTAATATATCAATTTATTTTCTTTTTTTTAATATGAAAATAAATTGAAAGCAGTGTTCATATGTACGTATGACCTACTGTTTCCCTTAATGGTGTGTTTATTTTTCTATTTATAACATTTATATATAACCATAAAAAATATACTATGATTATATATTATATTTTTATAATGGATATCATTATTCAAATAATTAAATCATGATTAACATATGATGACCAGGAATTACAAGTCAAAACATGTATGAGAAACAAAGCGGTTGTTACCCAAAACATAATTAAATCATGGAATTGTTATTAAGAGGGTAATATGAACTCATAAGTAAATAATATATGGTATTATATTTATGGAAAAGGTTCTTTAATATATGTATAATAATTTTGTATTTATTATACTATAGGTTTTCATGAGAATAATGTTAGTCGATACATATGGTAAAGGAATTTCATCTAACTTTTTATTTCCATGAGATACATGAAATATTCACCACTCGCTTGTTCTGTGCAGTGTATATACTGAAATATGACATGTTATATCATTATATTAAATTATTTAATGATATTCAATGTTTTAATTTATTTTATTATTTTATGGGGTTCAGTATTCAAATGTAACTTAAGTAGTAAGGGATTTATGTCACACTTTTATTTCTGGGGGACTCATGCCTTGTACACTACTTGTTTCTTCTACATGGTGTATATACATCCCATGAATTTATTTTATGAGTTTTATCCTGAATAATATTATATTTTTATATACATATAATTTCTATTCTTTCATGGGGAATACGGTTTTACTAATTGTACAGTGATAAGTATTTAATTCACATTCTCATCAATATTTGGGATTGTTTTTTTTAAGTCTCGGTTTGGGAATATTTATATTCCTTGCCCATTATTTATAAAAAAATTTGAAAATTGTTTTTACTATTCTCCTATATATAATTAAATTAATTTTTACACATTTTATACTTTTACTACATGGTTTATGTCACACCTGTCATTTCTAATTTATTTATTTTATTAGTTTTCTTTGGGTCAGGTAGTTCGGGTCAAAACCTGACATAAGATTTCAAGTTATCTGTGTTTTGGTTGTTTGCATCCAGCGCAATGTGGTCAAAGATGCACGGCCTCGTTTGAGTCACCGTGCGGCCCCTCCCGGTTCACCACACACCTTGCTGATGTTGAATTAATGAAATAAAATGAATCAACATTTGTTTTAATAATAATATTCATGATAAGGTCAATTGAGATTATTATTATTATTTCTATTTTAGTTTATAACAATTATTATTGTTTCGTTAATTTTATTATTATTTTTATTGTTATCTTAGCTAATATAATTCTTTATTTTATTTTAGTGTTATCAAATGAGTCATATTATTTTTATCCTCATTCTTTTTCCACCTTATTATTTATATTATTACTATTTTATTTATTATTATTTTTCCCTTTTTTATTTTGTTTGCTTGTTTTTTTATTATTATTTTATTTATTGTTTTTTTTAATCCCTTTAGGGTTTCGGGTCTCTCCCATCACCCTCTCTCCCGTCTCCCCTCATCCCCCTGGCACGCCGCACCCCCTTTTTTTCTTTTCTTTTTATTTTTTTTCTTCTTCTTTCTTTCCTTCTCCCCCACGTTTTTATTCTCTCTGTCTTCTTCCTCCGCCTATCCAGCCCCCCCCCCCCCTTCCTCATCCTCCCGCTCCTGCGCCCCGGGTTGCACCCGCAACGGACCGGCCGCACCGGACTCGCCTCCGCCTTGGGCCGCCCCTACTGCGCCGCTCCCGCACCCCTCTCGCCGCCGCACCTCACTGCCGCACCCCCCTTCTCACCCGCACCTCCACTTCTTCTCCCCTTTCTACTTCTTCTCCTTTTTTTCCTCCTCTGTTTTGCTGGACATTGCTGCAGCGCCCCTCCCTGTTCGCCACGCCCTCCCAGCACACCGCCGGACCGCGTCGGCCACGCCTCCCTCCTCCGACTCCGCTGCTCCCCTGCTACACCCACGCCGAACCCACGTCGGACCAGCCCCTCTCTACCGTGTCGCGCCCCACTCTCCTTCTCTTCTTCTTCCTCTCTTCTTCTTCTATTCTTTTTCTTCTCTTATTCTTCTTCTCTCTTTCTTCTTCTCTAATTCTTCTTCTCTTCTTATTCTTTTTTTCTTTCTCCTTCCTCCACTCTGCCACACAGGTTAGTTTTATTTATTTATTTTAATTTATTCTGTTATTCAATTTTATTTAATATGTTATTAATATTTTATTATAAAATTATAGTTTATGTGATCATTATTATTATTATAGCTTGGTTATTATTAATATGTTAATATTATTATTATATCATTACTATAATTATTTTTATGTATTATTATTATTATGTCAATAACAATTTTATTATTATTATATTATTATTGTTACGATTATTACATTATTATTATGTTATTTTTATTACTATACTAATGTTGTTATTATTATTATTACCATGATAATATTATTATGTTATTATTCTTATTATTATGTTATTATCATTATTATTATGATTATGTTAGTATTATTATTATTATATCATTGTATTGTTATTATTATTATTAAAATATTATTATTATTTAGATTGTCGTGATTATTATTATGTTATTATTATGTTATTGATATTACTATTATCATTTTTAAGTTATTATTTTTGTTTTTATTATTATTATTATTATGTTAACATCATTATTGAGCCTGTATATCGATCTGCTGTTTTAGGACCTGTTTGACGGTGCAGTGCGGTGCGACCATTACGCAATGGGAGTTTTTGCGCCATGTCGTTTTCCCATTCCTATTTGAGGTAGGTGGTTCCATGCCTTTGCATCATTTAGATAATTTAATTTGTTTATTTAGTTTAATTTTAATATGTTTTATGAATTAGTTGCATGAGCGATCTATGTTTATAATGTGTTGGCATGTTCGTTTGATGAAAATTGGGTTTCTGAAATAGTATGCGTTTGTTGTCTACATGTGTGTTGTTGTATAAATGATTTGTTGGGTTTAATAGGTTGTGCGAAAGGCGTTTTAAAATTTGTTTGATAGGTGTGCGTAATGAAAATCTCACTTTCTTTATAAATGATCATGTTTTTTTTTATTTTGACCTTATTGGGGTAAGTCCAAAAATTGTTTAATCAATTGTTTATATGGTGAAAATGTGGTTTTAGAATAATTTTGTGTGAAATTGATTTTAAAGTGGTCTTTGAACCTAACAATATGTGTTGTTTTGGTGGAATGTTTTCAATTTGGGTTCTAGGTGATGTTTAGTTGGTGTGAAACTAGTTTTAAGGACAAATTATTAAGCAAGTGTTTTGAACGACTCCCTTCTTGTAATTGGATGTGTCTATTTGTGTCAGCCCTTGTTGTGTTATTAAAAATAATGCTTTCTAAGTTTTGTGAAATTGTTTATGTTCTTGTTTGAGTGTTTCCAAATGGGGTTTTTGCAAAATGATTAGGTAACGACAAATATATTTTTAGAAAGGTATTTTTGGCATGTGTGAGTTTTCGAAATGTTGTTTGGGTGTGAAAATGGTGACCTTTGTGTGAAATATCTTGTTTGGCCTTCAATGTGAGGAAGAAATATACTATGTGAATGTGAAACTTGTTTGAGCACATGGGAAAAACCCTGGGTATCTTGGTGGGCAGACTAGAACTAGTGCGCTAGTGAACCGGATGGGTGTCGTCCCTGTTTCACTTAGCTGGATTGACAATTGCAACACTAACTAAACATGATATCTGAGGGGCGTGGCCTTCTAAGCCACGTGTTCTGAGGGTCGTGGCCTTCTAAGCCACGTTTTCTGAGGGTCGTGGCCTTCTAAGCCACGTTTCACCGAGACACGAGGTTCTAGGGTCCCACTTGAGCTAGATGAACCTTAGGGGATTTACCTGTAGTGCTCTACCATCTTTGGCGTGGTGCCTTCCGTCGGCATATGGAAGACCACTTGAGTGTGTGTGTGTGTGTGTGTGTGTGTGTGTGTGTGTGTGTGTGTGTGTGTGTGAGTATGTGTGTGTGTGTGTGAGCATGTGTGTGTGTGTGTGTAAGTGTGTGTGTGTGTGTGTGTGAGTATGGGGGTGTGTGTGTGTGTGTGTGTGTGTGTTCCCATATTGAACATTTCTCTTCCCCTTTAAAAATCGTGTTTGTTAAATGAGTTCTTTTTAATGTTTTTATTTTAGCATTTAGCTTGTAAATGTTTTCTTTAAAAGAATTTTTAAATTAAAATTTTGAATAAACACATTAAATTGTCTTTTTTATGTTGTGGCATGAAACCTTTCTATTGGGTGACGTCCTATTGGGCTTTTGGTTCACACCCTACATACACCTTTGGGTGTATGTAGACTTTGTTTCTGTGTATTCTAGGTTGTGACTTCGTGCTCAGTGATGGTGGTTCATGTTGCAGTTGGTCTTCTCATGCAGAATGGTGTTGATGTGGCCTCTCTTCTGCAGGGAGGTTTGAGCATAAGTTTTAGTTTCTGCTGTCGTCTTTTCTTTTTAGTTATTGCTTCAAGTTGTAGAATTTAAATTTGTCGGGACTCGACGTCCTGGCTACGAGTAAGGTGCCTGGCCAGCACACCTCGTGGCGGGACTCGAGTTACCAAAGTATGTTGAGGTTTGTCTGAGTTTTTAGTTCTTGCGGATGATCGTGTCTAAGGGGAAATTAAAAGGGAGTAAGGTCAGTGGTCTTAGTGAGCTCGCAGGGTCTGGAAAGCCTTGTGGAGCCGGGGACACTGTCCTAAAATACTCTCTGTGGCCAGTGGCGTGATTGGCGTATGGCCGCCAACCATACTTTCCAATCAACCACTGTACCTAGTTTCTTCCTACTCTGTTTATCGTCTCCTTGTTCTGGATTCGTGGAAATTTGGTTTTTAAGTAAAAATTTTTTGGTCTTGGAAAATGTTTTCAAATGAAGCTCTTTGAAAATGAAATGATGTGTGAGGTTTGAAAAGTTTGGGTTGGATGTTTTGGTTTTGAAAAAAAAATGGCAAGGTTTGGTTTTGATCCTTGGCGCTCTCATGGGCAACCACATGCATGGGTGTATGCGAAAAGGGAAATGGTTAATGGCACGAGCAGATGAGTGCCTGGATGGACATAAGGTGAGTGCCAGTGCGGCATGAGAACATGCATGTGCGAGTCTCATGGGACGCCATTGGTGTTTGTGCAACCCGCTGGGTTTTCTTATTTTCAAAATGTTTTGTTAAAGGGAAAAAAATTGGTGTTTTAGTAAATGGTGTTTGTGTGGCACGTCCTTGTGTTTTTGAGATGATTGGATGTGTGGCGTTTTGAGCTGTGTATTCTTTCTGAATGGTTTGTGTCCTGAGTTTGAGTTCTTATTTATAAGTTGGTATGCAATCATGTGGGTAGTAAATTCCTTTGAAGGGTACATCGGGTAGCCCTTGCAGTGGTTTCCCCTGCACGTTTGGTGTTTTCTTGTGGTATGTCTTGATCATTGGACCAGTTTGATTTTGGTCCATGTTTTTTTTTCTTGAGTAGTGTACTCCCCCCCCATAAAGTGTTTACATGTGATTAATGTGTGGCCACGGGCAATTCGCCATTGGCCGACCCTCCAGTTGATCAGAGGAAAATCTTCTTGAATTCTAGAATGGAACTCACCTCTCCTTTTTGCAACTAAGTGGATCCTCTCGCAGTGGGATGACAGATGCGAGGGGAGTTGAAGGGAGTTTTGGTCATTTGAGTTGTTCGATTCATTGGGTATGAGTCTTGATGTCGTCATATTTGAAGGTTTCCCCTGGAAACATCGAAAGGAAATCTAGCGAGGAAGGGTGAAGGCGGTTCGAAATTTTCAATGTTGACCAGTGTCCTGGAGGGCTTTGTAGTATCTACATCGGTTTCAAGGGTCATTTTCGGCGATGTATTGCAGTGTAAGATCTCTCTCATTGTAAAGGGTGAAGTTTGACCTCATTGATTTGAAAGTTCTATTTGCAAACGGTGAAGGAGATTCCAGTGGGAAAAAGGTGGAAGCAACCTAGAGTGGTCGGTGCTGGCCACATTCGAAATAACCTTTGGTCCATTGTTGGTTTCATTTAAGAAAGGGTCTACGTTAGGCCACTAGTGTGGCAGACCCAGTCACATGGGGATATTATGATCGTCTGCAGGGATCACGTGTTGTTTAAGACTCTGTTTGAAGTCCCTCTCTGTATAGTGTTCTTCTCAACAGAAATGATCATGTTCAGGTGACGATTCGTGGTGTCATGTTCTCATTTAGTGTGACAAAGGGTGATGTGCATGCACCATTAAAGCTCTTGTGTTGGTAAATGTTCAGTTTATGATCAGTTGGATGTCGTAATGTGTTGTGGTTACTGGTGTTTCCTTGGTTGTAGTGTGATTGCGTGTGACGCCAAAGGGAGAATCTCTGTTCGGGAGTCTTCCATGCCTGACTACGAGGTAGAAGATGCTTCAAACATCAGGGCTCCAGCCACAGGCCTCGGAGTGAAGCTGGCGCGTGGTCAGGAACCCCGAGAGTGTATGAGACCCCAAAATTATTTCTGTTATCAGTGTTGAAAGTGAAAGCAGCTTAAATGGTATTCTATGGTTTTTCTTCTCCGAACGAACTGTCTGGTTGCATAAGGTTTTCGTGACCATGTAGAGGCGTGTTCGTCTCGTTGCCTTAAAGATTTGGGGGTTGGGTCCCACTAGATGCACTCACTTTTAGTGGTCCTTGGGAGTCTGTTGGGGAAAAAATCTGTCCCAAAATTTTATAATGCTCATCCTGGGATGTGGATGTGTTGGTCAGGTCTTAAGTCATGATTTTGACACCCGGGTGGTTAGGCCCCTCCCTCCCCGCCCCTTGTGGTGGGGTGTTTGGTTACCATCAAGAATTTCTCAAAGTTCTGCATCCTCTATTCGTTCTGATGGCGGTGAGACCCACGATGTGTCTTACACAAAGGTCTCTGGAATAAATTGGTGTTGGCCTTTCCTTAATGGTGGGGAGTCTTCCTGGACCTCCCCATGTTGGTTTTTTATTCTCGCCTTGGAAATTTGTAGGTTCTTAATGGTGGGGAGACCCAAATTGGGTCTCACACGAATGTCTCTAGAATGAATCAGTGCTGGAATTTTCTTTAGTGTCGGGGAGTCCGCTTGAACCACCCCGTGTTGGTTTTCCAATCTCATCTCAAGCTTCAGTGAGTTCTTAATGGTAGCGAGTCCTTCGGGCTTCCCCGTGTTGACCTTTTGGTTCTGTTTCTAAAGACGAGTTGGCGATAGGTGATAAGAGTGCTCCTTGGACGTGTTTGGTCTTGTTTGTTAATCCCAGTCAAACGACGTAGTCTTCATTCTATGGTGTTTGTTATGTTTGTGTGGTGAAGTTGGTTCTCGTGAGTGCGAGAGTTCCTTTCCTTGATTAATCAACTGGAGTTGTTTCACCTCTTTGGGGCGGGCGATGCATATCAGAAGGTCTTTTACGAGTATCTTGAGGGGGTCTTTTTAGTCACCTCCCCTAAGCACGATGTTTTTTCCTCCTTTCGCTCTTTTTCATAGTGATCCTATTTAAACCTTAAGGGGATGTCATTTCTTACTTTTGGTCTCATCCTTAGTTGTGGCTTTCCGAGGACGGAAAGCTTTATGGTGGGGAGAATTGTCACACCTATCATTTCTAATTTATTTATTTTATTAATTTTATTTGGGTCAGGTAGTTCGGGTCAAAACCTGACTTAAGATTTCAAGTTATCTGTGTTTTGGTTGTTTGCATCCAGCGCAATTTGGTCGAAGCTACGCGGCCTCGTTTGAGTCACCGCGCGGCCCCTCCCGGTTCACCACACACCTTGCTGATGTTTAATTAATGAAATAAAATGAATCAACATTTGTTTTAATAATAAAATTCATGATAAGGTCAATTGAGATTATTATTATTATTTCTATTTTAGTTTATTACAATTATTATTGTTTCGTTAATTTTATTATTATTGTTATTGTTATCTTAGCTAATATAATTCTTTAATTTATTTTAGTGTTATCAAATGAGTCATATTATTTTTATCCTCATTCTTTTTCTATCTTATTATTTATATTATTAATATTTTATTTATTATTATTTTTCAGTTCTTTTATTTTGTTTGCTTGTTTTTTTTTTGTTTTTTTATTGTTTTTTTAATCCCTTTAGGGTTTCGGGTCTCTCCCCCCACCCTCTCTCCCGTCGCCCCTCTTCCCCCTGGCGCGCCGCACCCCCTTCTTTTTTTTCTTTTCTTTTTATTTTTTTTCTTCTTCTTCCTTTCCTTATCCCCCACGTTTTTATTCTCTCCATCTTCTTCCTCCGCCTATCCAGCCCCCCCCCCCTTCCTCATCCTCCCTCTCCTGCGCCCCGGGTTGCACCCGCAATGGACCGGCCGCACCGGACTCGCCTCCGCCTTGGGCCGCCCATGCTGCGCCGCTCCTGCACCCCTCTCGTCGCCGCACCTCGCTGCCGCACCCCCCTTCTCACCCGCACATCCCCTTCTTCTCCCCTTTCTTCTTCTTCTCCTTTTTTTCCTCCTCTGTTTTGCTGGACATTGCTGCAGCGCCCCTCCCTGTTCGCCACGCCCTCCCAGCACACCGCCGGACCACGTCGGCCACGCCTCCCTCCTCCGACTCCACTGCTCCCCTGCTACACCCACGCCGAACCCACGTCGGACCAGCCCCTCTCTGTCGTGCCGCGCCCCCCTCTCCTTCTCTTCTTCTTCCTCTCTTCTTCTTCTATTATTTTTCTTCTCTTATTCTTCTTCTCTTATTCTTCTTCTCTTATTCTTCTTCTCTTCTTCTTCTTTTTTTCTTTCTCCTTCCTCCACTCCGCCACACAGGTTAGTTTTATTTATATATTTTAATTTATTCTGTTATTCAATTTTATTTAATATGTTATTAATATTTTATTATAAAATTATAGTTTATGTGATCATTATTATTATTATAGCTTGGTTATTATTAATATGGTAATATTATTATTATATCATTACTATAATTATTTTTATGTATTATTATTATTATGTCAATAACAATTTTATTATTATTATATTATTATTGTTACGATTATTACATTATTATTATGTTATTTTTATTACTATACTAATGTTGTTATTATTATTATTACCATGATAATATTATTATGTTATTATTCTTATTATTATGTTATTATCATTATTAGTATGATTATGTTAGTATTATTATTATTATTATATCATTGTATTGTTATTATTATTATTAAAATATTATTATTATTTAGATTGTCGTGATTATTATTATGTTATTATTATGTTATTGATATTACTATTATCATTTTCAAGTTATTATTATTGTTATTATTATTATTATTATTATTTTAACATCATTATTGAGCCTGTATATCGATCTGCTGTTTTAGGACCTGTTTGACGGCGCAGTGATGTGCGACCATTACGCAATGGGAGTTTTTGCGTCATGTCGTTTTCCCATTCCTATTTGAGGTAGGTGGTTCCATCCCTTTGCATCATTTAGATAATTTAATTTGTTTATTTAGTTTAATTTATTATGTTTTATGAATTAGTTGCATGAGCGATCTATGTTTATAATGTGTTGGCATGTTCGTTTGATGAAAATTGGGTTTCTGAAATAGTATGCGTTTGTTGTCTACATGCGTGTTTGTCGTATAAATGATTTGTTGGGTTTAATAGGTTGTGAGAAAGGCGTTTTAAAATTTGTTTGACATGTGTGCGTAATGAAAATCTCACTTTCTTTATAAATGATCATGTTTTTTTTATTTTGACCTTATTTGGGTAAGTCCAAAAATTGTTTAATCAATTGTTTATATGGTGCAAATGTGGTTTTAGAATAATTGTGTGTGAAATTGATTTTAAAGTGGTCTTTGAACCTAAAAATATGTTTTGTTTTGGTGCAATGTTTTCAATTTCGGTTCTAGGTGATGTTTAGTTGGGGTGAAACTAGTTTTAAGGACAAATTATTAAGCAAGTGTTTTGAACGACTCCCTTCTTGTAGTTGGATGTGTCTATTTGTGTCAGCCCTTGTTGTGTTATTAAATATAATTCTTTCTAAGTTTTGTGAAATTGTTTATGTTCTTGTTTGAGTGTTTCCAAATGGGGTTTTTGCGAAATGATTAGGTAACGACAAATATATATTTAGAAAGGTATTTTTGGCATGTGTGAGTTTTCGAAATGTTGTTTGGGTGTGAAAATGGTGACCTTTGTGTGAAATATCTTGTTTGTCCTTCAATATGAGGAAGAAATATACTATGTGAATGTGAAACTTGTTTGAGCACATGGGAAAAACCCTGGGTATCTTGGGGGGCAGACTAGAACTAGTGCGCTAGTGAACCGGATGGGTGTCGTCCCTGTTTCACTTAGCTGGATTGATGATTGCAACACTAACTAAACATGATATCTGAGGGTAGTGGCATTCTAAGCCACGTGTCCTGAGGGTCGTGGCCTTCTAAGCCACATTTTCTGAGGGTCGTGGCCTTCTAAGCCACGTTTCACCGAGACACGAGGTTCTAGGGTCCCACTTGAGCTAGATGAACCTTAGGGGATTTACCCGTAGTGCTCTACCATCTTTGGCGTGGTTCCTTCTGTCGGCATATGGAAGACCACTTGAGTATGTGTTTGTGTGTGTGAGAGAGTGTGTGTGTGTGTGTGTGTGTGTGTGAGTATGTGTGTGTGTGTGTGTGAGCACGTGTGTGTGTGTGTGTGTGAGTATGTGTGTGTGTGTGTGTGTGTGAGTATGGGGGTGTGTGTGTGTGCGAGTATGTGTGTGTGTTCCCATATTGAACATTTCTCTTCCCCTTTAAAAATTGTGTTTGTTAAATGAGTTCTTTTTAATGTTTTTCTTTTAGCATTTAGCTTGTAAATGTTTTCTTTAAAAGAATTTTTAAATTAAAATTTTGAATAAACACATTAAATTGTCTTTTTGATGTTGTGGCATGAAACCTTTCTATTGGGTGACGTCCTATTGGGCTTTTGGCTCACACCCTACATACACCTTTGGGTGTATGTAGACTTTGTTTCTGTGTATTCCAGGTTGTGACTTCGTGCTCAGTGATGGTGGTTCATGTTGCAGTTGGTCTTCTCATGCAGAATGGTGTTACTGTGGCCTCTCTTCTGCAGGGAGGTTTGAGCATAAGTTTTAGTTTCTTCTATCGTCTTTTCTTTTTAGTTATTGCTTCAAGTTGTAGAATTTAAACTTGTTCATAGTTTAAAGGCACGTTTTGTTGTCTATTTCTAATTTCAGTTTATCTATCTTGTTAGTTGGGTTTTCTGTCTTGTATTTCGGGTAAAACCGTTCCCACTTGTTAAAATTGATACACGGGCACTTGTGCCAGCCCGTGGTGATTGGGAACACCCTTCGGGGCTTGCCACGGACCGGGTCGGGCGCAGGGTCGGATGGCGACCCGGCCTGGTTCATGACAGTTTAATAGTAATACCTTTTTTATTTTCCAAATGAGGTACTTCGTCAATTTCACATTAAAATGTATGAAAAGAATGTTTTTTTATTATATGGCATAAATAAAATTTTATACCATCATTAAACCTTAATTATTTGAATATTATTTTACAATATTTCAATTTTATTTTCAATGAAATTTTTTTCTTGTAAAATTCGGTATATTTTTATGAAAATAAAAAAATTTCAAAGAAGAAATGATATTTTCCTCAAGAATTATTTTCAAGAGATCTCTCAAAATTGTTTTCCATCTAACATAATTTTATTTGATTTTACTAATGTTTTACTAGGGACGTTATTTATTTCCACCATTCTTATTCTTTCTAATATTAGTTTATGTTTACGAAAAATGATATTTATGAAACCTATTTCTTTTCAAAGGGTAATGTTATGATTAAATGATGTTTATGAAACCCATTTCATTCCATATGTTCTGATATGATAAATGATTTATGTTATTATGGTACACATATTTATGGTTTTCATTATGTTATAAGAGGTATCTATATCCCCCACCAATTCATTGGGAGAATATTTTTTTCTTGTGAGATAATTATGTAAACAAGTCATCAGGCTTGATTCACTATGGAAGATGGGTAGACCTGATACATTGTAGGAAGATGGGGAAACATTATTTATAATGGGAATATGGGGAAATATGATCCCTTATAAGGAAAAGTATTGTGCCTGGGGATGGTATTGTGTCTCTCCCAATAGGTGTAGTCCCCATGAAGTGCCTTGTTATGTTTTTCAATGTGATTTGACCTGTAAGAGATGATATTATATATTTATGTGTCTACAAAAATTACATATCTTATTATTTTATTATCATTTCATGGTTTATGCTTTGGATTTACCTATTATTAATGTCTTATGAACTACCAAAATTTTACCTGTAGTTTATGCTTATGATATTTGATATGCATGAAATAAGCTTTTAATGTGTATAATTATGTTCTCATGCCTGTATGTTCATGATATTCTTATATATCTTCCATTTTTACCCTTACTGAGCATCTGAGCTCACCCTTTATTATTTATCCTCTCTCCATCTTATAAATAATATATTTAATTATGATTAATAAAGGTGAAGATACTAATGTAATATTTTGAATATCTTTCACCAAATTAGACAAATTTGTTTTATCTTTCTAAATACACTAAAATATTATGGTCCATGGGATTGTTTTGGTGTAATGTGATGAATATTCATCTAATCATTTTTAATATACATGTATGAAAATACAACATTATTATAATAATAAAACCATATATTGTTTGATTTATGTTAATATAGTTATATAATTAATGTATATTGAAATTAAATTTATTAAACATGATTTTTGAATGTGTGTGAAGGATTTAAATACATCAGGTAATGTATTTGTTTATAATTTTTTTTTTCTTTGTGACATAAGTTGGGTTATGCCCATATATTCTTCCCAAAGTTGTTTACAAATCCCCTTTTACATGTAATATCAAAATTTTATTTGTCCATGTGATATCTTGAGTGCCATTCTATTTTATTCCTTTATGGGGATAATAATTTAATGTTACCAAAGTGGTAATGATTTTATGAGACAATCTCATCATTTATTTGGATAACTTATGATTATGTTTCTGATGATAAAATATATTGATAAATTTCTCAATAAACTCGTAAATTTTCTTCTTATATAGTTATTTATTATATTTTCAAGTATTGGAAATATTTTTACACTCTTTGTTATAAACAATAATTGAGAAAACTTTTTTAACAAAAATTAACTTTGAATCTCACATTAGTCATAAATTGGTTTTCTTCCAAAACCATGTTTTATTAAAATATTTTAATTGTCGTTTTGTTATTTTCCTTTTATTTTTAATATACATTTTTATACATGTTTATTATTCAAAAAATTGATACGAATAATCAATCCTTTTTACAAACAACGCCTCTTTAGATTTTACTATAATTATGAAAGTAATATTTATTTTAATGTATACAACATGAAATAAAATTCTCATCATCATGACCGTTATTTTAATTGATGTTACTTTTTATGTTTTCAAGTTTAGTTTTAAAGATTAATATTTTGAAAATGTTTTATTTCTTAAAACGTGTTTTGCAAAGGAGAAAGGATATTTTCATAAAGAAATATTTCGAATGATCAATAAAAATCATTTTCCATATAATAATAAATATTTTGATGTTAATTATGCATTACTAGGGATATAAACCAAGGATATCATTATTATTCTTTCTGTGAATGGTTAATATTTTTTATGTCATGATTTTAGTGAAACTTATTTCTCTTCCATAAGTTATACCCTAATAAAATTCTTATTAAAACAACTTATTTTTAAATGGGTAATGGTATAATTTAATAATGAAATGATTATCAAACCAATCTATTTTACATAGGTCATGACAAGATGAAATTTTTATGAAACTTATTTCATTTAATGTTTTACCATATGATGAATGTTATATGATCTAATTGCACACATAAATATGGTTTTAATTATGATACTGATGGTACCTATATCTCCCTCTAATTTATTGGCTAAATATTTTTATCTCATGGGATATAAAATACTGGAATAGAGATAAAATTTGACTAAATAAGGGAAAGTTTCCTCTATGATGGTCTTTGGAGTGTACCTTGATAATTATGATGTTCTGTATGGAGAGGTATTTCATATCCATAATGTTATGCATGAACCTAATTACATGTTCACATTTTTATATGTGGACCTATGCTTGATATCCATAATGTTTTGAATAGAAATTCCTCTCATGTCCATAATGTTATTCATAGACCTAGTTGTATGACCATAATTTTTTATGTGGGCTTTATTTCATGTCCTTAACTTATTAAGTGAATCGTTTTCTATTTATGCAAGGTCAAAATGTTATAAGCTGATGTGTATTCCTCAACTCTATGTTTTATGCCAATTTTTTTTCCTCATGGCTCATGATATTTTATTAATTTATGATTCATATATGATTAACTACCAATTTATTTCCATTTATGTAGATTATGATCTCTATTTGCATGGTATGGTTTTCAAATGTGAAGATCATGCTCCCATACCCTTTTTATCATGTCAGGATTATTTGATCATTGATATCTCACTTTAATACCATTACTGAGGATCTAAGATCACCATTTTTTATGCTTACTCTACCAAGGTTATGAATAATTTTTTAAGTAGGGTGTGTTTGTGAAGAGTGATAAAGGTTAAGACCTTTATGGCAGATGTTGAAGATATGTCACCAAGTTAGAATATTTTTTTCCTAGTCTCTAAATATACTAAAATATTACAGTCTTTATGAATGTGTTTATGTAATGTGTTGAATATTCATATAAAATATATAATATCCATGTATGAGAAACCTGGGTCACTATATTGGTACCACTTTAAATTAATTTAATATATATATATATATATTATTTAATATTTAATGTAATTCTAACTATGACATGTCACTCAATTATAAATGTGAACCTCCTATTATCCATTATTTACGATGTTTGGGCCATATATATCACACAATATGAAACCTAATACCATTTTATATTATTTTCCCACATCCCAAAGCTTATTTTTTTCAAAAATAGAGGACTATAAATGCTTAAGATGTAAGAAAAAGGAGGATTCTTACTGAAGAGATATTACTCTTAACCAACTACATTAAATTTTATTTCTTGTTATACCAAATTTGTCATATTCATTTAAAAATAATTACTTTATTATATTAAATATACTTAATTTTAATTTTAACATGTAACTACCAGTATCAACCTTCTTTTATCCTATGTTAATAAACATTCCTCGTACGTACGTATAGAATACAACCACCATGAAGCCACACATTTCGTTTTAAATCACAAATTCAAATTTGTGGTTAAAATGATCGATTTATAGAATATATATTATATTTGTGATATTATTACATTTCTAAAAAATTTAATTATTATTTACTTCTTTCAATGCATCAAAAGAGGAAACATCACTTCTGCATACATAAAGACTACCATATTTACGATGTGATGTAATTTAATTTCCATCATCTCATTATATGAATAGATATAAAAGATTATATAATAAATATATATGATGATAATGATAGTTTTTTTATTTTATAAATGATGGGACCATGATAAAAGTACAAGGACTAGAATATATAAACCATAACAAGTACAAAAAACAAAGAGGGTATCACCCTAAATAGTCATTTTCATAAAAAACTATTAATAAAATATTGATAATATGCTATAAGTAAATAATATATGTTATGATATATATAATTATGGTTCTTTAATAGATGTATACCTAATTTATATTTATTACACATATGGATCTAACACATAAAAAAAATATTAGACTTCAGGTAAGATATTTATTTTTTGATCTCATTTAAATTATGATTCTTTATAATTTAATTTACATTGAGAGATATTTTACAACTAAAATATAATAAAATAATTTTATTTTATTATCCTATATTTATTTATGTAATTTTCATGTAATAGTTTTATTTTCAACTCATTCGAATTTAAATAGACTAGGAAATATTTATTTGAAAAAAAATATTTATTACATGGTCGATAAACATTATCTTCCATGTTAATATTTTATTTAATATATTTTCTAGAATTTATTAACTATTATATAATGATGTATTAAAGTAAGTTTTAATTTTATTTTAATTTATATATAATGTTTCAAATGGAATAATATTTTTTTATGAATGATATACTTTTTACCAATGCTGTTAATTATATATTTTTTAACATATATCAAATAAATAACTTTTATCATTGAAAAGAATAATCTTTGATTTGAATATTACTTTATAGTATTCCATGTTCAATTTCTATGAATATTTTTTCCTTAATATTTATGGATTTTTGGACATTAAATAAGTGTTGTTAAAATAAAATGTGTTTCTTACTCAAGATATATTCCAGTATTCTTTTAATGGAATTTTTCTGATATGATAACAACCTTTTATGTTACTTATGATTCACTGGGGAAATTCTCTAATGATAACATACACTAATTTTCTATATATAGTTCGTGATGAAAATTGTTTTGGATTATTATATGAAATATATTTATTTTCTTAGGGTTAACCTGGTCAAGATGAAATCATTCTATAACACATCTTTTTTCGAAAAGATATATGATGGTGAAATTATGAATATTTTTATGATATTATAAAAAATTTAGGGATTAAAGTTACAGGATGGTTTGGTATGTTATAGTCCATCAATTCATTGGGTATTGTATTTTAACTCATGATATTTATATGTTATGTGTGGACCCGATTTTTAATGATCATAATTTTATGAGAAAACATGATTTCATGTCCTTTACATAATGAGTGAACCATTTACTATTTACACATGTTCACAATGTTATAATCGTATTCTTATGCCACATTCCAAATTTTATTATATTCTCTCATTACTGAGGATGGATTCTTAATCATTATGTATGGTTTTGAATTTTTAATTTTTTTATGAAACCCCCTTATTCCATGACTCATTATTGATCATATTAAATTAATATGGATTCACTCCCTTATGTTCTAATCATTTTTTCTCTTACCATTATTCTAGAGTATGATAATTAATTGAAATCTCTTATGTTTACCCTTACTAAGAATCCCATCTCATCCCTTCTTATGTTTTCCTACCATAGGGTTGGTTGGATGGTTCTAAGTATGATTTATCTAGATTGGTATTAATATGGAACACTTTGAGGAAATTTTTGAAGATATTTGATGAAATAATATCTTTATGTGTATAATATCCAAATAAACTAAACCTTTTTTGTTTTATGGATTGTATAATAGTGTTGTGTATTGTATGCTCATTTAAAATGACACAATATTTATGAATGGCATACTTCGATCAATATAGTTAGTATTTGGATAATGTTTAGTTAGTTTCAAGACTAGGATTGGATAACATTGGTGAAACCCATTAGGATAATTCATTGAATAGGTTAACAACCCAGTGTTTTGGTAAAGAAGTGATTGTGTGTTTTCCAAGAAAATGCATCCCCATAATGATTCTAACAGGTATATATTGTTGTGGTAAATATTCACATAGGGGTAAAAACACTTAAATTTCTATATTGGTTATCAACTCAATCATCACTAGTGCATGGTGAGTGGGACTAATACTAGAAACCTAGCTATAAAATCCCAGAGATATGTCTTGTTTAAATTTTTATTATCTTTAAAAAACATTATTATGGATTCTAATATATGATGGACATAGATGAACTAGGTCAAAACTGAGGTGTCATATATTTAAAATAATGTTTCTTGATTTAGAAGTCCTATAAACTATTTTCATGTGTATATGATTTATCACACTAATGTTATATTCTCAAGATAGCCATTTTTTATAATAAGGTAATGAAGATAGAACAATGAGGTTGAGGTGGTAATAGGCATGCTAAAATTTTGATTTATATTCTTTGATAATTGTCATATGAATTCTATTATATCATAAAATGACTATAGGAATGTAAATTCGTGTCCTAAATAATTGTATGTTGATTTAGTCATAAAAATCACTAATGGTATAATGATTTCATCTCATGATTATATCTTATCCATGATATAAGGTTGTTAGAATGTGATTCCTAAAAATCGTGTGACTCGTCCACTAGTTATATTTGAGGTGATTTTGGTAATATATACTATATCTATATATAGATACCATATCAATTTCTAAGATGGGAATTCAGGTTTTATATTCTGAATTAACCTATGACCATATTTCAATGTGAATATGAATATGAACTTCTAATGAATGTAACTACCATTGTGTGGGTCTTACTACCTATTCATGAGGTATTTTAATATAAAATGTTTGGGGAAGAACTCAACATTTAATATATTCCTATTGTTTGGGAATATAGTGATATATTTCTAGAATTTATGTTTTGTATTCCCCTAAATCATAAAGTTGAGTTTTCAACATAATTAATACATTTTATTAATCCTGTTTAAATGAATCTATAAATAATGGCCCAGATTGAGTTACAAGAGTTAAAGAAGAAACAATAATTGAATCTTGATAAAAATTAATAAACCCTAGTGTGTTACCATGGGGTCTATATATTCTTTGTTAGAATAATAAATATGGATATATTTATTTATTAAAACTGTTATTGAGAACTCAACAATATCACTCTCAAGAACAATTATCGTCTACCCCATATTAATGACTTGCTTAATCAACTATCTGTAATTTTGTGTTAAGTGGGAAGATATACCCAATTCAGCCATTTATATGTGGTATTATCTTATGAATTAATAGTGATTCCATGTGTACTTACCAATAACCCTTTTATCTACATGGATTTAATGAATAAAGGATACATATAATACATCAATTAGTTTGGTGTGATCTTAATAGATGAATTTCTCATATACTAGAAGTCTAAGGAAGACTATGGAGATAATTTGCAAATTTTATTTAATTCCCTTTGGAATGTGATTATTTGTGAAAAATTAATCAACTATGATTTCTTGTTATAGAATGACTCATTCTTTCATCATATAATTTCATGCGATGGTATATTGGTGGTTCCTTAAAATATGGATGTTATATAACAATAAACTAGACAAGACATAGTCACACTGATCAATAGGTTTCTTCAGTTTCATGAATATAATCTATGATTTTTAGGTAATTTTCACTTCTCTTTAATGAAATAATCATTTTAATATACCGGGGATCCATATTTATTGGTAAAGATAAATTTGAGAAAAATGTCAAGGATCTAAAAAACAAAGTTGGTCAGAGAACCATTGTTTACTCTCCCCTTTATCAAAAGAGAGTTTGTGATTTATATTGATTTATCTAAAAATGTATTGGTTATCTTCAACATGAATAATTATATGGTCATATCTTATTCCTTGTGGTAATTGAAAATTAATGGGAAAAATTACCCAACTTGTTATTTGGAGTTGGGAGTCGAAATGTTTTTAAATTGAGAATATAGATTCATTATCTTTATATTGAAATATTTCATATATATATTGGACATAAAATCATGATGTATAAATTCCCACATAAAAAGATAATATGAACGAGATGATGTAGTTGTATTTGAATAAATATTATTACTTATCAATACATTAACACTATGGTAAGCTGAACAAGGTGGTTGATTCTCTATGTTTGAAGGATCGTGAATGTTTTTCCATTGTGAAGACTAAATGATATACTATAGTTATGTATTTTTATAAAATTAACCATGAAATCATGAGGAAATGGGATAGATCATATCATTCTTATATGAATTTAAAATTATCCATTCATGCGAGGATTAAAGAGGTGAAAAAAGAGGATCTAAAACCATAGAAGAAGTCATGAAATGTTATAAAGTTAAACCATGATTGTGAAGGAATTATAAGTTTCAATAAAATAGAATGATTCCCATAAATACTCTAATTTTTTTTGGATTTCTTAGATGAATATCGGAGTCCATCATTCCACATAAATCCTTGATTTATGAAGAAGTATATAGATCTGAAAGATTGTTTTAGGTGGGAAAACATGAAAAAGGATATTCCATAGTATATATCTTGATTTATGGATTATCATAAAGTGAACAATAAGAGTTTAAAGTAAAATGTGATGTCGAAAAAATTACTTATACCATAGTGTAAATCAGAAAACATTATTATAGATTTCATCATCAGACTCCCCAAAACATCTAAAGATAACAAGGTTATTTGGGATATTGCCGATAAACATAAGAAATTAGTATATTTAATTACAATTAGATAATATTTCTATCTTCAAAATATTTCCAAGATATAAATTAATTAATTGGTGAGGTTTCATGGACTACCATAGTATATTGTATTTGATAGGGGCCTACCATTTACTTCCTAGTTTTTGAGAATTCTTTAACATTCTCTGGATATAGAGTTGGGTTTCAGTTGTGTATATCATGCTCAAACATATGGTATGTCTGGGAGGAATGTAAAATTCCCATAAGATATATGGATTTCAATGTTGTTTGGGATCAACAACTTCTACTGGTGTAATATTTATACAGTAATATCATTCACAAGAGAGTTCATATAGCTCCTTATGAATCCCTTTATGGATTGAAGTAAAAAAACTCCAACATGCTAGAACTATTTCAGATAATGGAATTTATTAGAACCTACTCTAGATAAGTAAATGATATATAAGCTTATAGATATTTATCAACTCATTAGGGTAGCTCAAAATCTATTATATAGTTATACTACTAATCATAGGCAAGATATTGAGTTAAAAGTGATTGACATTGCATTTTTATGAATTTATCCAAGGAATAAGGTTTTGAGATTTTGAAAGAAGGTAAATTAAATCCCTAGATATATCATCCCCTTTGAAAATCTTTATCATATTAATATTTTTTCTTATGCTTCGTGCTTCCACTAAATATCTCTAAAGTTCACAATGTGTTTAATGTATCTATTAAGATGATATAAATACCTGATATTCACATGTATTGAACTCAAAGGTTATAACACTACAAGATAATATATTTTATGAGGAATAAATAAAAAGAATTTGTAGATCAAAGTGATAATTTTTTGTAAAAAAACACAAAACTAGCCAATTTTGTGTATAAAACCATCAATTTGGGGAAGCTATGTTGGGATTTAAATATTGGATGAGGAATATGTATTCTAAAATTATTGTATCATAGTGACAAAATATTGATGGATAAATTATTATGAGCGGGTATAATGTAAGATATTTTTATTTTATGATATATTTCAATTTAAAATAAACTTATAGTGTCTGATGGCTTTCATAACAAGAAAAATCAATCATTAAGAGATTTGCGATATGTGATAAAGATATTAATAATAATATGTGAACATTATAACCTATCCACTAAAATTTACATTTTTAGAAATGAACAAGTTGTTTTTAAAATTTATAAATATTTTAGAAAATAAAAATAAATTCTTTAATGAATAATATATTAGTAATCACTTTTCTATTTGGTAATTCTATGCTTCAGAAATGAATTGTATTCAAAAATGATTTTTATTTCATTTTATTATAGATATTATAATTTATTTCTTCCAATTTTTTATATTTCATTCTAAATAATTGATATAATTTTCAGATTAAATGTCTTAAATTTAGTTTAGGTTGATTTTTTGAGATTTTTCCAAGATAGTTTATTTTTCAATGAATAGTGAAAATATCGATTTGTCAAATACTATCACTTTTATAACATAATTATTTTTTAAGAGTTAAGTAATAAATAATAAGATATATTTTAATGAATAAATATATTTTTAAGTAGTTAAATAATGTATTTTAATATATTATGTATCATTTCATATCCAAAGATTGACTTTAGTGAACGTAAGTCATCTTTTTTAAATTTAAAACTATTTTTTGGTTTTTCAATTATTGTATTGTCGTAAGGTTAAATTTTTTATTTTTTTGATCCAATTGTATATAAACATTTATATTATAATTTGAGAAGAAAAATCACAAAACCCATATTTTTTTCATTTCAAGGAATTTTTTTAATATTAAATCAGGTGTTTTCATAAAAACAACTTCTAATGTGTTTTTTATTCTTATATCAAAATAAATTTACTCCACATTTCAAAATTTGATTGATAGAATAGATACAAAATTTTTAATAATAATGTGAAATTTTGGATAGATTTCTATTTTAGTTTTCAATATTATTTTTTTATCATGGTAGAAATTCAAGTTATAGCAATTAAGGTTAAAAAGGATTTTATGTGTCTTAACTATGAGATAAGGATTAAAAAATATCTAAAAACTATATAAATGTGATTGTATGATTTTATTTTAACCCTATCAGATATTATATTCTAATTGTTTTTTCCTTGGTTCCACTTTAAATGATTATGACACATATATATAATTTAATCTTTTAAGTAATTCAAAGTGTGCCATTTCTCTCACGTATAAAAGATATCCTCCTATTCCCCACTATTCAAAAAGTTTGAACAATATATATTGGAAAATACCCACCCTAATTACATATTATATTTATTACCCACTTATATGATATCCCGGTATTTCCAAAATACCATCCTTTTAAGGCTTGATGTGTTAGATAAAGGAGGTTTCTCAATGAAGAGGTATAACTCAAAACCCAGTACATTCAATTTTACTACTTTGTTTGAAACCTTTAAATATATGGTTTCCATTATAAAATAATAAATTAATTATATTCATTATTCTAAATGTTTATTATTTTTATAAAATAACAATTTTCTACCTCATTTTCATAGTATATGAAAAGAAAACGTTCCATGTGTGTTTGTGTGGCCTACTACCTCTATGAAGCGATGTGTTACATTTTTAATCACTAAATAAAATTAAAATTTATAATTATGGATTTAATAAATATATATTATTTGTTGATATTATTATATTTATGTGATAGTTAATAGTATTTTCCTTTTATTCAATCACCCATCTAAAAGTGGAAATATCACTCAAGCATACGTACAGACTACAATCTCCATTAAGTGATGTAATTTATTTTTCATACACACTTTATATGAATTGTTTCAAAAGTGTATATAATTATATATGATACTCATTATACGATAAAAACACTAGATATGATGGAAATATGATTGAAATATATAAACCGGGAAAACCAAACCAAAACATACATTAAAAATAAAGCACCTATCACCTAGAATAATTATTTTCATAACTAATTGTTAATAAACAGGTGATAAGATATTATATGAAAATAAAATATATTTTTATATAAATTATTATTAAATTTAAATAGAGTTATATAAATTAGATATTTATTATAATGGAATTTAGAACACATATGAATAAATATGATACATTTTGTAAAGGATTTATATTTCATTCTCATTTTAATAGGTATTGTCTATGATTGAATATCCATTGAGGTAATTTATATAATCATTAACTGATAAACCCATTTTATTTTCTTATCCAATTGTTATTATTTCAATGTCAATGTAATAATTCCATTTTCTTCTCTTTGGGGACTAAAATTTCTAAGAAATTTATTTTAAGAATAACTAAACCTATTTACTCTTTATTTGATAAAATTTTACTTTCATGTCCATATTTTCTTTAAAAAAAATTCCACAGTGATTTTACTATTCTCCAATGATTAATTAAAGTCATTTTCTATTATATTTTATTTTCTATAAAAGCTTTTATAAATAATCTTCATATCATTTAATAAATGAGGTACTTTTTACTAATGGTGTTAATGAAATATTTGTTTTAATTTATACTAGAATAAATGAATTTCTAAACATCCTGACGACTCTATTATTTGAATATGGAATGATAAGATTCCATGATCATTTTCAACAAAAATATTCTACTTAATATTTTTTTTAAAAAATTGATTTTAAATATATTATTTGTATAATGAAATTTTTATTATCCACCTAAAATATTTAAGTCATATTTTTAGGGAATTGAACCCTATGATAACATAATTTTATGTTACTGATGTTTGAAAGGGGATATGATCCAGTGATACCATCTACATATTTAATTTAAATGGTTTTGGTCCTTAATTATGATGGATGATTATATTAAACTTGTTATTTGTTTATTCATTAACTAAGTTAAAATGAAATCATTATGAAAACCATTTATTTTCCCTGAGTTATATGATGATAAAATGATGAATGTTTTTTCTGGTCATGAGGAAACATTATGGTTTAAAGTTATATAATTGGTGAGTTTTTTAAATCCCTCCAATATATTGGGTAAATAGAAATAACTAATGACATAGATTTATTATGCACGAACATGATCTCATGCTCAAAAAATTATTCATGGACTTTGATTCATGTCCATAAGTTTGTTTTTAGAGATAATTTCATGCTTATAAGTTTTTCTAATGGACCTGGTTTCATGTCTATAATTTTTTTTGTGGATGGAGGTTCGTGTCCATAATAATATATAAGAACCTGATTTCATGTCTCTAACATGATGAGTGACCTTGATAATATCTATACATGTTCACATTTTTATAATATTATTTTTGTACCACATTCCTTAGTTTTTGATATTCTCTCATCAATCATGACTAATTATTTATCATTCCACATGGTTATGAATTTTCTATTTTGTTATTACAAAACCCTTTTCAATGAAATTTTATTAAAGGTGTTTAATTTATTGAGTATGTATTTCATATGTTATGTCCATTTTATCATATCTTTATTCTCATATATGATCATGGATTGATATATATTATGTTTACCCTTTATAGGAATCAGAGGTTACACTTTTTTATGGATTCCTTCTATAGTTTTTGAGGGAAGGTTCTAACTATGATATTTCAATAAGGGTTCTAATTTGAAGGTTATTGTGGTACATTTTAATGATACTGTATGAAATAAGATATTTATATATGTAGTCATTAAAGACACAAAACCTATATTATTTTTTGGCTTGTATAATTGTGTTTTCCAGCCCATGTTCATATAAAATGATGAAATAATTATACATAATATGCTTGGGTCGGCTCAGTGTTCCTCATTGACATAGTGGGTAGTCGAGGCTCATTAGAGAGGAGTGGATGTTGTGGTAGTGTGGGATCATGCCCTATAGGGTAATGATCTAAAAGGATGATCGGAGGATGACTAGAATTGGATGAGGTTTTAGGGGAGTATTTTTATTCTATTGATGGTGCATAATGGATCACATCATGTGTTCCATAGATCAACAATGAAGTGATTACAAATTTTTTCAACATGTATCAAGCCTTGTGGTCAACTTTGGTGGTCTAGTATAAGGATATTGGGGTGGAGTTCATATTTTAATTCTTGTTTTATTAGTAAGTGAAGGAGGAGAATAATGTTCACGGTGATTATTAGTATCCATTGGATATCCATCAGGGAAAATGGTTAGTCATATCAATGGATTTCTTTAATATTTTTTATTGATTCTAGAGTGGATGTGATTCTATTTGGGTGATTGTGGATCAATTAATGAAGTTAGTCTGTTTCATGTTAATATGGATAACTACAGCATAGAGTCCATGGAGAGATAGTTTGTGGCTGAGGTGGTTCATCTTCATGGGGTAATGAGGACCATTATATTTTATAATGGTCCTCATTTTACATCCTGAGTCTGTAGACGATTATAGAATACTTTATGTTTCTATTTTGACCTTAACACAACTTCCTAGCTCTATATGGATGGGTAAACTGATTGGACCATCTAAAAGGTATATTAAATGTTTCATTTAGTAATTGTTTATTTTTTGGATATTGGGTAATTATATATCATTTTTTATTTTTTATTGGACAATATATTTTACTCCTCCACTAAAATGACCTTGTTTTATGTTTTCTTATGGGAGGACCTTTCATTCTCGATTATATAGGATGGAGGCTAGACAATCGGTCTACATTGGTCCAAATGTTGTGTTAAACAAGATATATAAGATTCATATGATCTTAGAGTAGATGAAGGGTGAATATGAATATCAAAATTCTTTTTTTGGAATGGTGTATGAGACCTATGTAGTTTTATATTAGTGATCTTATATTCTTTTTAAATTCCCATTTTTTGGGATTTGGATGTTTTGTTTAGGGAGTAAGCTCTCTCCATAGTTTTTTATCATTTAGAGGGTTTTTATTGCATTGGTGAGGTTGTCTATCGATTGGTTCTTCCTCAATAATTCTCAAAGATATGTGGCATCCATCACAAGTTGTAACTCTAGTTATATCTACATAATGAATTTCATGTCATCCATTGGGAAGAATTTGATATAAAGGATAATTTGATGTTAATAGAATGATAGGTTGAGGTCCAAGATCAGAGGGAGAAGGTTCTACATAGGAAATCCATTCCATTGGTTAGAGATTTATGTAGTCTTAGTAATATAAAAGAGATTATATGGAAATGTTAATTACTTATACACACTTATTTTCCAATGTTTTTATCATATTTTTTTATGATTATTAAGATGCTCATCGAGATGATTTATTGAAGTTTGTAATTTTTTTGTCAGGGTTTAGTAATATTTATTTATTATGTTATTTTCATGTGATTTGGTAGTGTCATTATATTATTTTAGAGGTATCTCGCTGAGAGTGTATGGAATGTGGTGTAGGTGTTTTTACCTTCTAGGATCAGTTGTGACATTAGAGGGTGATAGTCATTTTGAGAGGTATATAATGTAACAATTTAGACATTCACATCTATTACTTTGTGATTTTTTAGGTTGAAGGTTTTAGAATAATCATGGAGGATAAATAGTGTTCTGGGAGCTTAAACATGTATATGGAAGTATGTGGTCTTAGTGTGGCTGTTCGGGTCATGATATGAGGTAATTGAATTCACTAAATTCCCATTCCTACATTAGAGTGGTTCATGTAATGATGATGTATTTCATGGAATGAAATTATTATTATATGAATTTGGATATCTCTTACAAAATTTGATCATGACATGTTACATTGTTGTCATGGAAAAGACTCTTTAGTTGGTTTTCTAGTGTTATGCCAAGTGTAGACTATGAATTCATCTCATATATAATAGTGAAAATACTTATTTTATGGTATATGGGGGCCTCTATCTTAGATTCTGTCATGGAATTGTAATATTATTGAAGTCTAGACCATCCTCCAGTCAAATCAAATCAAATTATTGACCATTTGATATTTAGATTATTTTCAATATAAATTTAAAATCATCAGTAGATTGAGACCCATCCTGAAAAAATATGTATTTTCACCATGTGATTTATTATTTTTTTAGATGTCCATAGTGTGGAGAAGTATATCATGTCAGGACCTTATGTTTTTTAATATATATATATATATATTGGAATCCGCTCAGTTTTTTCTATTTTATTTCAGATTCTCATAATCATTTTTTTACTATAAGTTTATTATTATAGTCCTTTAAACCCCCTTCAATAAATTTTCACCTTTTCTCCACATGATCAAACATACTTTATTTTATGTAATTACTTTCTCTTTCCCCTAGTTTTCTTCTCTTCTTTCATCTGTAAAAGGTTTTAATTGTGGGATGAGTTAATTTTGTAGATGTTATGGTGAGTATATTATGGTTGTATTTTTTTATAGGTTTTTGAGATATCTTTCATGTAATTCAATCCTTGATATCATATCTTCTCTATGTTGTCCTTTTGTATAGTTCATTGAGGCGTCAATTGAGGTATAATATTAGATAAATCTCTTATTTATGTGTAAATGATATTGGTTGCACATATTTCTATCCTCTGATAAATATTATATATTTTATTTACAAATATAATTAACCAAACATAAATGAAATTGGTATAAATTTGATAAATGGAATGTGTTTACTTTCTATCAGGATTTTGATCATGAGATTCATGCCTGCTTATTATTGTTATTGAAATTCATTTTTTTAGGAATGTGTATTGAAGATGTGAATTGTTTTTGGGAATAACCTTTTATATAAATTTAATCACATCAATATTTTAATAAACTAGTTTTTTATAAGAAGTTAATTGGAATGATATCAGGATTAATATAATGAAAAATTTATAGTGTTGGATTCTAAAATATAATTTTTTTATGTTGTTTATTTTTCTATTGTTTTGGCTATGATTGTGTGATTAATCTTTGGGATATAATGTAGTGGTTGATCTGAATTTTATTATGATGTGGGAATATGTTGTATTTATTTTGTTGGGAAGTGGGGATAAATTATTTTATTTGTGTGGGATATCATGTTTTGTAGAAGATTCCATGGATGGTATATTGAGATATAACTAATGTTGTGGATTTTGAATCCGGGTTGCAACTACACTACCCTGATTGGAAAGAGATAATGAATTGACTGTTATGGGAAATAACATGGTTGGTTGAAAATGTAATATCTTTTATTTATCTCAGGGTTTGGAATATATTTAATAATGATAGACTTGATATGATGTTGGATGGAATTAAATAACCTTATGTGTAAAATGTAACATAAATTCTTGAAATAAATATTCAATGGTTAGAAATTATATGGATATCTATTGAGATTTTTTCCCTTTAAATATTGAATATAATGTCTTAATAAATATGTTGTAGTTGGTAACAATAAATATGGACATGTGTAAAATAAGTTAGTTTCATTAAAAATAGTACACATTTTTCATGGTTTTTTATATTTCAGGTGTGGCTAATTTGGTTGTTTAGTAGTTGGAAATGGTGGTTGTGAGCTAAGATGGTATTGATTTGACAATGTTGGGTGGCGATGGAGTCATATTATTTTGAATCTACTAGTTTGGTCATGTTTTTGGAATTTATATATCTGTTTGTGTGTGTGTGTGATGTATTTTCTCAAAATTTTTTTATAAGGACCACACCCGAGTTGTATACCCTCATCGATGCCCAACATGATTTGGGTTTTGGGTGTTTACACGTAACATCTACATTGATGGTGGAAAAGATAACTAACTATTACTCCATCCCTTCTCCACCTTATATGTGCACTAGGGGATGTGATGGCTCAAGATATGTATGATCATACAAATACAGTATTACATGCACAAGAATACCTTATAAGATATGTATGGTGTGGTATATAATATAATAGTACAAAAAACAAGTTATTGATTATGATTTCACTAAAGGTGCCCTAGAAGACCCAACAATGTGATAAGATGAGGATATATGGTTGTAGTATAGGAAGACCCTGCCTATTATTAATGAGATTTGATGTGATTATGTGTGGTGGTGTAAATTTGTAGTAATAGGAGTGTTTTAGATTTATGTTATTCATGTACATGATATCCAAAAATACTATATATGATATGTGTGTATTGTTTATAGTGTATAAAATTGAATAAAGGATGGTGTTGTTGTATTATGAGGAATGGAATGTGATATGAATCTATGTATGATGTGATAAAGTGGTAGAAGGGATTAAGTGAACATGATGTTTGATGTTGGGGAATGAGAGTGACAAGCTAATTGGGATGTGGTTTTCGGGAACCTTTATGATATATTATTTTATTATTATTTTATTATGCTTGATTATGACATTTAGGGAGTGGGACTTGATGATAATGAGAGTTATTTTACATAATAGGTGGTTATTTGTTCTGTTTTTTATTCACTAAGGTATTACAATCCTCCCTTCATGTTTTAATGAGACAACATGAGTATAATCCTACTAATTATACATGTTACACACATACCTAAATATAAAAATGGGTTTTCATGTTTCTAAGGATACTATGGTGAAAATTTCAGATATTACTAGCATTGAGATTAGGTTTTGATGTAGAGTTATGACCTCGTAGTTTATTGGTATTTTTTTTATTAATATTTACATTCCACATTGATATATTATGTGATTACTATAGAACATGATTTATTCATAACTAGTGGTTTTATTAGTGGTTTTATTTATGTATTATTTGGAAATATGAAGGTAATTCCTCTGATTTTAAATCCTTATACCATCGATACTAGTCCCTAATCTATGGAATATTTGAGGTGGGCCTTATGGGTCCCTCTTTACTTCACTATAAGACATGTATGGATTCATATTTAAGGTGGGCTATAGAATTTCTAATTCTCAAAAATAAACTTGTAAAAGATATTAATGTTTTAGAATTACATTTACCAGTATGTTCTTGGCATAAACTACTTAAATATTCAAGGAGACATGGGATCACATAAAATAATTATCCCTTGGTGATAACTTAATATTCTGGAAAACACCAATGTAACACCTAACAACATTAAAAAAATTAATAACCAAATAAATTATAATAAATGAGTTTGGTAAATAAGGAAACAAAAAATATAAAATATATATAGATAATCATAATGGACTCATATTATATAACAAACCAAAATATCCAATTTTAATAAACTAAAAATTAATTAGTTTGGATCCAAACACCGAAATATTTTGAATAATTCAATATGTGAAGTAAGACACACCGGATCACCTTAGTTTATGAGGGAAAGTGGGATGTAATTTGTAAGAGAAAAGATAACTCCCTCACACGGTTCAAACTATATAGAAGAGTAGATCCTAAAGGATCCCCTTTTGGGATTAAAAAAATAAAGAATTACAAATTACAAATTTTTTATTTTTTTAAACACTCTAACACCCATTAGTACTCAACAAGGCATCAATAAAAAAATTTGTGGCCCAAAAACAACCTCTAAATTCTTAGTGGTTAGCCAATAGGAGTATAATACACCTAATAAATCAATCCATGCATTTAATATTATATATTTCGCTTCTAACACCCTTCTACATTCGTTATAAATTCAATAAAATACTAAATAATCGCTTTAAACAACTAAAAATACCACGAGAATCAATCAATTAAAATATAAATTTAAAATTTTAAGTAATCCCATATTTTTTACTTAAATACCCATGATACATATTAATTAACAATATATTTTCCATAATAATATCATGGGTCTCTAAAAAACCTTTTCATGTTGATTCTTATCCGAGAAAAATACAAACCAATATCCAATTAAAATTCACCTACTTCACTAGGTCACTATTTTCCATCAAAAATTCAAAGCTATATTATAAAAAATCCCCTTCCTGAAGCACCCCAATATAATCTTAACAAAAATAATACATTAATCTCTTGAAACAAATTATAAATCTCAAAAATATTTTTACAAATAAAATAAAAAAGGTTTATTATCTTGGAGATTATCTATACAGAAATCTTATTTTACTAAACTTGTAAACATTTCACTATAATCATGCTATTATAGATCCTTTCAAGACATATAATATGATACAGTTATCTCTATAGCCTAGGGATGGATAAAAAGAAATATCTTAGCTTATACACTCAATATGGGGTAGAATAAAAGTCCACATTGGTTAAATAATAATCATATGTTAAAAAATGAATAATTAATAATATTTAATTTAAAAGAACATAAATCATTATGTGTTAACCACAACCATTAAATCTAAAATCATAACACTTGTATTCAATAATGTGAAAATAACACCGTACTCATATAACAAAATCACTATAATATAGGAAAAAAATTAAAACATTACAAAAGATAAAACTTTTTATCGTTGTGAACATGGATACCCACCAACTCGTTCACTCGTAAAATTTTGAGTTGATATGAATGCTATCTTGCTAACCCATTTTGAACCTAGATACTCTCTAATATGTAATGATAAAAAATCCAAATGAGAAGAGATAATATTTTACCTAATAAATTTTAGTGAGATATAATTAGCACACGTATCACAATCCATACAATTATATTATACTAGAAAATTAAACATTATTACTCTCATAAAGAAACCAAGAAAAAGAATTGGATTCATAAAATATTCAAAAACAATACATAATAAAAACTTATGAAATCATAGAATATCAATAGTCGAATTTTAAAAAATAATTATTATTATAATAACACATAAAGGGGGATTAAAAAATCAAAACCTTAAATATAAACCATATAGGGTAAATAAATGTGAAATATCAATATTTTCACAAAACCATTTAAACATTATCTTAAAAACGATGAGGTTTAAATTAGTCTTCAAAATTTATTTTAAGAAGTGTAAAAGAATAATCATTTTTATAATTATTTTAAATGATTTAAAAATTAATGATCTTAGAAAATAAATAAATGTTATCAAAAAGGATATGTAAAAATACAAGGAAAAAATTTAACCTTAAAAACATATGTCTTAACTGTTACTTGAGCATGAAACAAACGTTTCAAAAAACTGTATGAGGAAATAAAGTAAAAAAATTAATTTTAAAAGTAATCTCTAATAAAAAACATTTAAACTTTTATGATGGTTATCAAAAGAAAATTTGGAGTGGATGTTATAGCCACTTTGTTTTTTAATGGAAAACGATTTTAGACATTTTAAAATAGTGTTTGTTTCAAATATTATATCTTTAAAAGGAAGGTCAAAACATTTTTTTAAAATAAATAAATTAGAGAAAAAGTATCACTTTATATAAAAACAATTTGACTTCCTTCATGAAAAATTTAAACATTGGTTGGATGTAGAAACATGTATATGAAATGAAAATCCATTAAAATAAGTGGGAATTATTCTTAACAAAACAATATAGTAATCAAGGAAGAAGAATTTTTTATGAAGCATGATTTCCTTATTGATAAGATTTAAATACCAAATAACATCATTATATTTTATAATATATCATTCATTAAATATTATATTCAAAGAAGAGTGATTATACCCTAAGGAATAGATTTGAGTCACGAAAACCCTTTACAAATTTAGAAATTTTTGAATCAAAAGTCATTACAACTATGAAAATAATATGTTTATTTAAATCCAATAAATTATATGCTATGTAATTTCAAAATAAATTATTTTGTAGCATATACACTATAGAAATAATAAATTGGTGAAAAAAGTTAAAACATGTCTCAATGAAGAGAAATTTATAAGAGAACCACTAATGGCTTAAGAAAAATTCCAATAAAAACAAATTGAAAGAGGGAGATATTTAATTTGAAGTTTAAATTACCAAAATAATAATAATACATGATATTAAATATCCAATTTTAAATATATATTATATTTAAAAAACTAGGTTTATAAAATAACATTTGTCTCCACGAATAAAGTTTTAGATGATACTCATACCTTTTTTCTGTTCATGTTTATGGAACTATAACCTCATATAACAACATATATAATTAATAATATATGTTATAAACATATTTATATATTTTACCTCCTATATTTCATATTTATACTTTTTTATGGTTATATAAGTATGTTATAACGTTTTTCGACAATCGAGTGTCAATAACATTAACTATTTTCGCATATTTTATAATATTAATGTCATTAACCGTAATATTCCATCAATTTTTTCGTTAATATATTATTTAATTGACTTTAATACAAAACTTTTATTTATATATAAAGATAATTTATCCTTACCTATGTATTTTGGTTATGATTAGTGAAAATTGAATTCGTGTTTGTATATTTCATTGATTTTAGTGAATGAAAAAAGGATTCATTAATAATGACTTAAATATTTAATATAACATTCATAAAACTATGTAAAATTATTATATTTTAATAATATTAGTTTTCCAGTACCCATAGTCATCCATATTCATATTTTAATGCATTTTTCATATAGGTGGTCAAATCAACCCAAACATGAACACACTTTAGCTCGATTGATAAGTTTCGATAAAGAGGAGATTATATTGGAATAATAACATTATAATATATAAATTCTGATTTTGTTTTATTTTTTATTTTTTAAAAAAAATTATGAATAAATAAAAACTAGAATTAAATTGGCATAAAAATAAAGTTATGTGGAGGCAATAGTCTACATATACACAAAATTGAAGTTCCTTTCTTTTTCTAAGTGGGTGGAAATAAATAAAAAATGGTTTTACCATTAATATAAAAACATCTAAGTATAATAGTGATACTAAATTCTTCATATTATTAAGTTTATAATAAATTTGGAAGATAGAGATTAAGAAGAAAGACATAAAATGAAGAAAATACTTATGTTGGAGATTTGACCTTTTCTTAGATGTCCCCATTAAATTGATGGGCTTAGGATAACTATGAGTGAAAAGGGACTATCTAAGTTAGATGGGATTATTGGGGGATAAAATTTTAAGAGTTTTAATAATAGTATATAAGTATTTTTATAACATTTAATTGGTTGAAGTGTTGTCATTTTATAAGACAAGTGAAGGGATCTTTTTGAAATAGTCAACATTTTTCAACAATGACATAACACTATTCAAGGGTAAATTTCTAAAAAGTGGAAAAATTGATCGTGGAATAATATAAAATAGAAAAGGATCTCAAAATACTTATTTTAAATAATTTGTTTTTCATTTTATGTACATGTTCCCATGTTAATAATATTTTTACCAATTTTTATTTTTACCGGGTTAACTATTTTTTAATCTTAGTGATTATATATAATATCAAAAATTAAAATTGACTTACTTAAGTAGTTTTAAACATATTATTTTAAATTTAAAAATAATTTTTCATATAAAATATCTAAAAGTATAAAAAATTAGCATTAAAATAAACACACTTAATGGAATAAAAATAGTTTTAGAGAAAAATAATTAAACATTAAATTTAAATATATGATAAAATTGTCATTAGAATTAATATTAATGAAATAAATTGATTTATTAAAAATATAATAAATATTATGAGGACTTAAAATAAATCCAAAACCATATATCACCTTAAAAATACATAAATCAATGAGAAAACATAAAATAGTAGTTTTCAAACTAGATTTTTTATTTATTTTTAAAAATGGGGGAAATTTTTTTTTAAGATCAATGAATATATTAAAATGAGTAATTATATTCAATAAATTCATATTTTGTACTAAAAATATTTTTAAAACATTTGTGATATACTTATATAGTTATATAATAATAAAAATAAATTTTTTCAAAAACCAAATTTTCAACTAAACATCAATAATTTAGGAAAAAATTTAAAAATTCATACTACGAAACTTTTCATAAGAAAATTTCTAAAAAAAATTTATTTTATTAAATAATAAATTTTATTTTATTTAGTAATTTTTTTAAAATAAGATATAATATGTATAAAATTTATTTTATTATATCCTTTTACAATACTAACTCATATTAATAATTTATTTGTTAAAGACAATATATATTAGTGGTCTAACATCTTAGTGTTTATTTTTGATTTTTTATTAATTTATGATTAATATATTGTTTTTTTTACATTGGTTGTAGTGTGTTACATAATTTTTAAAAAAAATAATGTTTTTTAATGGATCCCAAATCTTGGGTCATTACATTCCACCCCATAAAATATATTCTGTCCTCATAATAAATTTATAATTAACTTGTAGGAATATCTAAAAGAAGTAAAAATATTTGCATGCCTAAATATATTATCTTTAATAATATACGATCTTCAAAATCATAGTAAAGACGATAAAAAAAATATTTTCCCATACCCATTTAAAGAAAATATATCTTATAATTTAGTGTTAAGGCACAAGTGAAGGATTTATTTTTTTCTTTGAAAATTCACAGTTTTCCTTGAACTAATAGATAATCACAATTGATTTAATATATGTTTTCTCTTATTCTATAATTAATATAGATTCAACTTAAACATATACATAACATTTTAAAAATTATGTAATCCTGTTTTTTGGGGAGGATATTACAATTTTCACAAATTTTATTTCCAAACTCATAATAATCATAATACTAAATGTTTTCATTAAAATAAAAAACATTGAGAGTGGTGATTTATTATTCTTAAAAAATAGATACAATACAGTTCATAGAACTAGAATACATACACTAATTCATGTTGTTTGGTAAATGAAACCTAATTACCACTATCCTCTTGAAAAAATAATAATTTCATATGATTTTCTTTGATTATATAGTCTAGGAGGTTATTGGGGTTGATTTCCATCTTAGACCCTTTTATTAGTGAACTATCTCATATAGTTCCAAAATTCATCATATCTAAAACATTGACCTACTAGTGTATCCTTAGTAGTAACATCGGTTTTCTCCATCATGTTAACGGAACACATATTGTTTTCCTTTTTATCTTGTTTCTATGTTTCTTCCTTCTCCATAGAAAAAAAATATTATAATTCCATTGATACATGCCCCTTTGTGTCACTTCCCTCTTTTTTGACATAAATGAAATTAAGCATTGTTTCCTTCATAATCTTCATCACATTAAATTTCATGAAACTCCTTCATTATCCTATTTTTTGTGTTTGTGTCTTTGACTATGGTAACATTGTTAATCATATTATTTGGTAGTTTTTTGGAATCATCACATGGTTTCTCATTCCATATCTTATTCTAATGGGATGTTCATTAATGTAATCTCTGCATTTTCCCTTGCAAACATAGTTCCTTCTAGTGCTAGTCATTAATAAAACAGAAAAAGTGGTGACATTAGTGATGAATCATTTACAATATGGGGATATTATCATAATAATAAAAAGTAATTCATCTATAAAGTGCCTTATTATTTTTTATTATTATGTTGGTATACAATTACATTATTTCAACCCATATAAATCTTAGTTTTTCTTATGATACATTAAGTTTATTTTTCTTAGCTTTAGAATCCTAAAACCACAATGTAACATGGAAATCAGTATTTAATAGTTTTTTGTAAAGAGTATATGATAAAACAAACCATATCCTTTGGGAATGTTAAACTAGGTGTACAGTTAGGATTATTTTTCTTATTTAAGGTGAGGATCAATTTGATACCCAAATTTCCTATTTTAGTGTTACTACCCCAAGGTACATCATTTACATAGACATATCCACTTGTTGTATTCATACAAAGATATATTTATTAGTTATTATTTCATGATATCATCTTGTACTTAGGCTCCACTTTAGGTTTTTCACTATGTTTCTCGAACTCTAACACCATTGTTAACAAAACTGACCTAAAAATTTGCTAAACTCCGCTATAATAAAATCTAAAGTGACCCATGATGAACATAAAATTAATAATACATTAATCTCATGAAATAAATAATACATCTCACAAATAGTCAC
Organism: Viscum album; assembly: GCA_963277665.1. NCBI lineage: Eukaryota > Viridiplantae > Streptophyta > Magnoliopsida > Santalales > Viscaceae > Viscum > Viscum album. The sequence goes on from OY728137.1 coordinate 742,861,680, forward strand.
AAAAATAAAGGAATGAAAGGTTTTGTGCCTTTGATTTAAGCAACATAAACATATTATTTTACCAAATTTGAAAACTTTTCTCCATAATCATGCTTCTATAAACCCTTTCTTAGAATCTCATATGGTAGAATCATCTTCATAGCCTCAGGATACAAACACCAGAATGGGGTGAGCTTAGAAACTTGGTTAGGGGTATCGTGACAAATTCAATAATGGTTAATTCTGAATCATATTGAAAATAATTTATAAGGAAAATATCTTATTTAAAAAAAATCCCACTATGAATTCATATGATTTATTATCACTGTGAATGTTGATACCTTCAAACCCGTTCACTTGTAAAATTGTGAGTATAGTTGAATACCATCACACTCACCCTTTTTGAACATAGATACTCACAAACCTGTTAATATAATACTTTTATATCATGAGATATAATACTTTACCAATTAATTGAAGGGATGTATACATCCCAACTTTCTCATTATTTATATTTTTTTTTGACACATCAAATTAAAACATTTACTATCTCATAAATAACCCGTGAAAATAGAATGGTTTTTTAAATCATTCAAAAACATCAAATAACACAAACATAATAAATAATAGAATTTTTAAACCCTCATTTTATATAATAAAACATATCATAATAACATATAAATGGTGATTGAATCATCACATCATGAAATATAAACATTAGGTGGTAAATAAATTAATATACAAAATTTTTGACAGAGACATGTCAACATTGCCTTAAAATACAATGTGAAAATTACTCTTAAAAGAAAAATTTTGAGAAGGGAAAGGGAACTTTTTTAAAAAATATATATATTTTTATAAAGATTTATAAATTAATTAAACTTCAAAATCCATAAAATTTTTCAAATATACTAAGTTAAAATACTTTTAAAACATTTACTCTTAACATAATCATTAAAATTGTGACATGAGAAAGTCATAAAATTTTCAAAAAATAGATGTGGAAACACATTAAAAACATTTAAATTTAAAAAGAAAATTTAATTATATAACCTTGAAAGGGACATTATTTTTATCAATATAGAATTTATAGTTGATAAAAAAAACATCTATTTTTTAAATGATGGAAAAATATTTTGGGTATTTTGAAATAAAATTTGTTTTAAAACCCCCATCATTAAAATGATGATTGAGAAATTGTTTTAAAATGGACAAAGAAGAGAAAGTTATAATCAGTGATAACAAAATTTTCTTTCAAGTAGGTAAATGATAACATTTTTGGGAAGTAAAAAACATAGATGTGAAGGAAAAATCATCAAAAGAGATAATAAATATTCATAACAAAAATTCATTTTAACAAAATAATAGATTTAAAAAATATTAATAAATTTGTGGGACACAATATTTCACCAAATATAATGTGTAAATTAAAAACTATAATATTTGATAATAGATAAATATTTAAACCTTATAGTTAAAGAACTGTGATTAAGACCAATGTAAGAGTTTTAATCCCCCAAACCCCTTACAAATTTAGTAATTTTTTAATCAAAAGTCATTAGAAACAATAGAATAATTTTATTATTTATTTATCCTGAATATAATTAAGTAGTATTTAAAAATAAATTATTTTGTATGATATAAAACATATAAATAGTAAATTAGATAAAAATATTAGAATATGTCTTAATGAAGGGAGGTTGAGATGAGAAACCCTTACTTCTTCAAAAACATTCAAATATAAACTTATTTAAAGAGAGATAGATTAATGTTGAAGTTAAAATACAATGAATAAGAACAATAAAAAAAATTAAATATCTATTTGGTCATATGTACACCATTTAAAAGAAATTATTTGAATAAAATAACTTGTGAGTCAAAGAAGGAAGTTTTTATCTGAAACCCCTTCCATGCTTCTTTACATAGTTGATAAAACTATAAAACCTGAAAATTAGATACCATAATAATCTATTTAATAACCTTATTCATATAGTTTTCCTATTATATTACTCAATTATTTTAATTTTTTAGGGATATATTGGTTAAACATATCATATTGCATCCATCGGTTATTTATAACATTAATCATTTTAGCTCGTTTTCTAATGTTGATGTCATTACCCATTCTTATACACCATGTTATTAATTAATATATCATTTAAGATAATTAAGTAGATAACTTATATCGATTTATTAATCTCTTAAATCATTGTAGAAGCTTTTTAGTTACACTTTGTGAAAATTGGATTGGAGTTTGATTATTTCAGTGGTTTTAAAGAATGAAAAAATGTTTCGATAATATTAAGTTAAATACTTAATAAAATATTTCCTGATTATTTTACCAATAAAAATTTAATTATTATATTATAGTAATATTATTTTTAATTCTCTAATAGTCATTGATAATTTTATTTTTAATAATTTATCGCGTCGGTGGTTAAATCAACCGAAACTTGAACACGCTTTAACTCAATTAACGATTACGGTTATGGTGATGTTTCTTTGGATATAATTTCATTACAATTTAAAAATAATCATATTATTTTGTTTTTATTATGAATTTAAAATATATTTTAATACTTTGGGCCAAAAAAATAAAAACTATAAGAAAAAAACCAAAATTATTTTTGTTCATTGAGAATGTAGTTTGTCCACAAACACAATTAATATTATTTTATATTTATAAGTGGATATAAATTGACAAATAATTTTCATAAAATTAATATAAAAAATATTAATATAATAATGATACATAATTATTCATATTATTATGGTGATATGTTATTTGTAAGATTAACATTGAGAAGAAAAACCTAAGAATGAGATCATGTGTGCATTAGAGACTTGATCATTCCATGGAAGTCACCTTGAAATTGAATGGATTAGCCTAACTATGAGTAACCAAGGGATAGTTTAGTTGGTATAGGGTTATCGGGGGGGATGATTTTCATATTTTCAATGAGAAAATAAATGTTTATTAGTAATTTTGAATGGGTCTAAGTGGTAGTCCTTTTTAAGAGAATAAAATGGATCTTTTGGAAACACTCATAAATTATTAATAATTTCATAACATTATTTAAGGTTCAATGACTCAAAATTGGAAAAAATTGACGTTTGATTCAAGATAAATTCCAAAAATAATCTCAATCTCATATTTTAGAAAGTTTTTTTGACATTTTTTTCCATTTCACTTTATTAAATAACATTTTACCATATTTAGTTTTACTGGGGTAACTAATTTCTAACCATAGTAATTAATATTGATAACAAAAATTGAAATTTAAATCATTACATAATCTAGAAAAAATGATTTAAATTTTAAAATATATACATCCAAAATGTTTATACTATTGTGTAAAGTTAATTTTAAAATAGAAAGACCGAATCATGTTAAAATAATTTTTAGAAAAATGATGTTTTCAAAAATAAACAAATATATAAGCTCAAATTATCATTATTACAAATTTTAATTGAATAAAAGTATATAATAAAATATAATTAGAGGTAACAGGTTTTAAAGGATATCTATATCTAAGAATCGAAATGAAAATACTACATTCCATGATAAGTCCAAAACTTGTTTTTATTAAATATACATTTTTATTTATCTCTCAAAATGGTGGACCACATTTTTATAAGCTCAAAAATATGTTAAAATGAATGAATTATTTCCTTAAATAAATATTTTATTACTAAAAAAATTTTATTACCAAAAAAAATTTCAAATCTTATATGATAAGCCTATATAGTGATAAAATCATGAAAATAATAATTTTCACAAAACTAGTATTTTAGACTAAAAATAAATCCTATCAGAAAAAAATTCAAAATTTCATAATTAGTAAATTTTCATGAGAGGAGTGAACAATGATTTTTATTTAATAAAATTTACAGTTTAAATATTAAAATTTTTTTTGGAAATAAGGTAAAGTATAATGATAACAACATTTATTATAGCCTTTTACAATATTAACTCATATTAATTATGTATTTTCTAAAGTCAATAGCTATTAATGGTCAACCATATTAGTATTTATTATATATTTTTTAGTAATTACTTCTTAATATGGTGTGTTTTGACTACATTTCACGTAGTGTGTGACATGAGTTATAGAAAATAGTATTTATTTTAAAGGATCTAAAATCTCAAGTTATTATAATGCTTATGATTTTATACTAATAAAACCAATACAAACCTATTAATATTCATGGTTCTGAAACTGAGAAAGACTTAAAAAACAATTATGATTCCTAATACAAACAAAAAAACTAATCTCAACTATATAGTAGTCCCCACCATATTAGTAATTTATGTTTTCCCTATGTTTTTCCAATAAATATATTTCTATTTTACTAAAAAATCATTCATTTAAACTATTGTCTTCATAAGTCTTGTTTCGTTTAAGTAATGAAAAAGAAATTTTATTTATAAAAAAACCCAAATTATATAAAAATAAAATAAAATACTTGTCTCATTTAAAGAATGTAATTGAATTTAATATTTAAATAAAATGTGTGACTAATTATATAAACCATATTAAAACAATTTTTTACCCATTCTTATCTTCTAGAAACATCCATTTTACCTTAAAATTACATTTTGATAGACTAAGTTTTCCAAATAACCCCAATGTATATATTATTCACAAAATATCATCACATAAAAAATTCATTTTTATAAAAAATAGTTATAATTAACAATGTTATTATAATACTATTTTTTAGGAAATTTAAATTTTTAGATACGATATAATGAGAAATTGTTACTTTGTGTTAAAGAGTGAGTTTTGGGGTTTAAGTCTTGTGTTATGGTTTTTTTGAAGTTGTTAATAATGTTGGAATAAGATGATGAAATTTTCCATTATTTTGGGAGTGGTGTCAATATCATTTTTCACTAGACACTACTAGGAGCTAAGTGGTGAGGCATCGGGTACCTAGTTTAAATATTATAGAGTAAAACCACCATGATAAACTATACACTTTGATCCCACATAGTAATACATACATTAAGCATACCTCCTCATATAATAGAGGATACCGACTGGTTATTAGGGTCTATATTTAATATGCATATTTTTTACCCTCTTTTGTATGGATATGCACAAATCGAAGTTGAATTAATAAATATAAAATATCATCCTAAAGTAATAATAGGTAAAAAGTGTACATAATATGTTTATACTGATATTAAAAAAATAACAAGGCTTTTTCAATAATAAAATAATATTTATGATAACTTTAAAGAACGTACATAAAAGTGTAAGGTCATTTATAGTGTGTAAATTTATTGTCCATCCAGAATAAATAAAATAATTTAAGTTAGAGAAAAATTGTGTATAGGGTCCCTTCTAAGACTCATATCCTGACTTTATCATAGATCTCCATACTCATCCATCTGACAAAGGGACCTTTCCCTTATCTATTGTTGCAAAGATAAATTCATCTCTAGAACTAGGGTTTAAAATCAATATGTGATTACAAACCAAGAGGCTACAAACAACTGGGTTCATGAAAAACTCTAATATATTCAAGTGTATATAGAGTTTTATATGCTAATAAGAAAACAATAGGAAGTGGAATAAATAAAAATTATTTCGTATCCATTTGTATAATATTTCCAACCAAGTCTTTCCATTCTTACATTATCTATTGTTAGTGTGTCTCTAAATATATCCCAAGAATACTGACTGGGAATCAAGTCTTAAGTCACAATCATGGGTATTTAACCCAATAAAACTATATAATACAACTCATGGGAACTAAATACTAATAATAAAGACACAATTGTGGTTATAGTGTCCTATAATAACTTAGTTTTTAATACATGGGTAGTACGTCTTAATAAATAATTCATAATAGGGGTTAATTAAATAGAGTAATAATAGTCTATACGCTCTAATAGAAACCCAAATATAAGAAATAATAACAGGAATAATATCCTAGTATAAGATGTTACAATGTCCATATCTACAAGTATAATCACAATAAGGTAATGTGCCCCTTGTCTCATTACACATTATGTGAGAGGGGACCACATCCTATAAATAATAATACTCGTACAACAATGTTATACATTTCCTTGTAACCATTACAACAATATCATTACATCCCCCTTTTATGGGTAATATAAAATAATAGGTAAAACATACCCATTTCCATAATTATTAAGAATATGGGGTAATTTTTGTCCATAGACTAGTGGGAATTTAATCCACTAATAATAAGCATATAATCAAGGTCATGAACATAAAAACTAATGGGCATATAATGAATTTTAATTTTAGACCAAACATATCTAATAGTTACCTAAACATTATATCATCCCTTATATATTATAAAATTAGAATTATATATAATAAGCACCTCTTTCATTACAAGATATGTGAAGTTCCAAGGATGGAATAGCAACTGAGAAGGGGGTTGAATGAGTTGTTATCTATTTATAAGTTTCAAAAAATTTATAAAAATCCCACTGAAACCTATTAAGATTTATATCCTTATCAAAATTTAGTAAATAATATTTCATATTAAATTAGTAAAGAAACAAAAGAACACAAGATATATAAGGTTTGGACAAAATGTTAGAACCGGTGTCTATGCCACAACCACTTATGTGGATCTATGGAAATCCACTATTACGAAGAAGTGAATACAACTTGTGCCAACTCCCATTAGACACCTTAAATCACTTATAGGAAAGATTAAAAAGACTCCCATCAGTTTCCAATGTTTTTTTAAAAAAATATTTAGCCAAACTCATGAATAAAAGAATTGTTGAATCATCTCCACAAATGCTCAGTCTGAATCCTAAGTCTGATTTGGCTGAGTTCGATTTTCCGAGTACGGTAATGATGGTTTTGATTTTTCTCTAACAAAAAACTCAATATAAATATTCTTTAATCTAGTAGAAACACTTAACTTTAAATTCTCAATCTCTCTACCTTTATTTCTTATATCAATGATTCAAATGAGAAAAATATCTGAGCAAGTATTTACTGGAAACTTCGAAAACAAAGGTGGGAAAGATGATAACATTCCCAATTCCTTAAATCTAAAAAATCTATAAAAAACTTTTTTATTTAATATTATATCTTCAACATATTCAGTAATCCTTTAATTTATCCAATATTTAAGAAAAATTGAAATTAATGTTTGACTTCTTGAAAAATTCATATATTTCTCAGTAAGATAATGTCAGATCATGGGTCTCGTTTTCTAAGTAAGATAAAGTTGTATAGTTATTTCTATTTTTGAGTATGATAAAGCCAGATTTTTTTTCTTATATAATGAGTATGATAAAGCTAGATCATGGCTTTGAATTTCCCATAATGTTGGTTTCTATTTTCTCAAAAAATTGATTCTGATTTTCATAGAATATTGACTTCCATTTGAACAGAAAACAAGATTTTATATTCATAGAATCTTCAATCTAATTTTCTCATAATATTTTTGTCAATTTTCTCAAAATACAGGTTCATATTTTCTCAAAATCTTGGATTTAATTTTCTCAAAAAACTAGTTCTGATTATCTATGAATCTTGTTTCTTATTTTCATAGAATCCTGGTTCTAATTTTCCCAAAAAAACTAGTTTCAAATTTCTCAGAAACTTTGTTCTGATTCTCTCAGAATCTTAGCTCTGGTTTTCTCAAAAAATTGTATCTTAATTTCCAATAAAATAGGTTCCAATTTTCTCATAATCCTGGTTCCGATTTTCTTAGAATCATTGTTATGGTTTTCTAAGAAAATGGGATATAATTTTCTCATAATTTTGTTTTTTATTTTTTTCAAAATATTGGTTTTGATTTTCTCATAGTTATGGTTCTGATTTTATCATAATCAGGATTTAAATTTACTCAAAAAAATGTTATGATTTTCTTAGAATCTTTGTACTGGTTTCTGCATAATTCTAGATCTAATTTTATAAACAGTAATTCTTGATCTAGTTTTTTCCTTCTTTTTAGTGATTCTGATTTGGTCAAACCCCTCCACCATTTCATAAAAATATTTTATCATAAATTTTTTCATGATTTGGGATAAAATCTTGGTCATCCAAGCATCATTTGATTTATTCTAAAAATATTTAAAAACATTATAACTTCTATAATCTGAACCTTCATCCAAATCCTCTTTCAAACTCAGAAACTTATTTATTTATTTGATTATAGAAAACAAATTCCATCAAAAAATAAATTCTACATCTGATTATTTTGAATCCAATAATCTTAATCTATTGTAGATGGATCAGGTTTCTCGATAACAAAAACATTCTATAATAAAAAAGTTATAAAAAAATATAAAAAAATTGTTAAAAAAATTTATCACAATGGTACATTAAACTCCACATTTCGATTTTTTAACAACCCTCACTAACAACTTCTCCCACTCTCAAAAAAATTCACAACTCATCTTTTGTAAACAAGTCTTGTTTTTTGAATTTTATCTAAACATAGCCTCTCCCAAAATAAATTATCTTAGCAACACACTACTCGATAATGTAATGTTTCTGAAAGAATAGCATCCCTTGGTTGAAAGAAAATTTTTCAGCCTTACAAATATAAAAACCCCTTACATTTATCTTTTTCCCTCTCATATTTCTTTTCCTTTCTAATTTTTCTTTTTCTTTCTCCCCCATTATATGATAAACACATATTAATATTCATAAAATAAATCTATGTAAAAAATTATTACAAAGTAAAAAAGTTGTTACATACACTCCCCCTTTGTCAACATAATCTAAAGGTTGGTGGGGGTGTTTCCTTAAGAGTTTTAGGAAATTATTGGAGGAATAAAAATTTGAGGTTTCAGCCTTAACTCCACAAACCATTATTTAGTAATTTCTTTTGTAAATATATCAGCAAACTGATACTTAGTTGAAATTTATTCTAGAAAAACATATCCTGCAGAAACATTCTATTTTATAAATTGAAACATTATATCAATGTTTTGTATCATAAATATTGTATAGGATTCTTAGAAAGATAAATTTAACTCTGATTATCACAAATTATCTTCATTGGTTTAGAAATTATTACTTGCAAATATTCCAGTTGAATATCCATCTGTAACCTTTGTGTATAGGCTTAAGTAGAAAAAAACATATTTGGATTTTATTGTGCTCAAATTTACTGAACATTGTTTCTTACTATGAAAATTAATCCAACATTCACATAGAAAAAATGTTCCTCTTGAGGATGACTTTCTATTGTTACAATCTCCAGCCCAATCAGCATCAGTGTAACCAAGAAACATATTCTCATAATTTCTTTTGTATAAAAACCCATCTGATGTTGTTACTTTGATATATCTATATATTTATTTCGCTAAAAATATATTTGACTCCTTAGTATTTATTTTATACCTAGAACCCAAAGTTACATCGTAAACTATATCAGTTCTTGATGTTGTAAGGTGAAGAAAATCTTCTATCATCCTTGGAATGTTTCTCGGAATCTCACATATTCTCAATTCTTATTCTATAAGTTTTATGCTCACTTAAATAGGTGTTGAAAATTCTTTGAATTAAGCCATTATGAACATCACTAACCAATACATGGAATACCTTTCTTGAGATAAGAAAATGTATTTTCATTTTTATTAAACTTGTAATCCAAGGAAGAGAGTTAATTCTCCCAACATTGGAATTTAAAAAAGTTTATTAACTTCTTCATAAAACACTTCACAATCCTTTTTATTATCCCCAAATAACAATTATATCATCCGCATAAATAATTAAAATTAAAATTATAGAGTCAAATTATTTTGCATAAAATTTTCTATCAACTATTCCTTTATAAAAGTTTATTATTCTCAAACAATTGTCATGATTTGAATGCCAAGCATGTTGATCCTGTTTCAACCCATACAATTCTTTCTTAAATTTAAAAACATTGTTTTCATCCTCAACAAGTAGAATATTACAAGGTTCCTCAATGTAAAAATCTTCCTCAATCTGACCATTAAAGAAATATGAGTTTACATCCATCTAATAAGCTTTGTAATTTTGATTACAATCCACTACAAGAAACATTAAATTAGATTCTATCCTTGCAATGAGGGAAAAGGTTTCATTAAAATCCACACCCTCTACATGTGGGTATCCTTTACAAAAAATTATTTCTTTTTTTATTAAATCTTCTACATGATCATTCAATCTTTTCTATAAAACAACATGGTTCTGATAAAAAAAAATTTTGTTAGACTCGGATCTAGTTCCCATGTTTCATTATCTCAATCTGATCCAAATATTCATTCATACCATCAACCCATTCTTTATATTTAATAGCCTCTGAAACTAATTCTCATATATCTTTTGAGAAAATTGAAGTATGATTTTATATTATAAACATTCTTATGGTCTCAACCAGAGCCTTCTAAATCACAATAATTTTGAAAGAATCAATTTTATTTCTTATGGTAGGAAATATCAAAATTTCTTTCCTAGTTGAAATTTCCACATCACATGATTCTTCTAAATCTTGGTAATAATGTTTTCAATTACATTCACTATTATTAAAAAACTCCAATTTATCCTCATATAAATTCTCCAAATCCTTTGTTAGGTTAATTTTATTTTCAATTACATTCATATCATATGGGTCCACCAACTTTTGTAAAAAAAAATCCAACATTTGTAACTTCTCCAATTTGGTAAATAACCCATGAATGTTCATTCCTCATCTTTCTCATTAAAATTTCACAAATCCAGATTTTTTATTTTGGGAAAACATGGATTTCCAAAAACAATAACATATTTAAATGAAGGATTTTTATAATACCACATTTCATAAGGATTCATGTTGGTTTCCAGTCTCAACATATATCTATTTTGAACATGTACAGCAGAAATAATAGCTTCTCTCTAATAGAACATTGAAATTTTGTATTCTAATAACATACTTCATCCCATTTCATCCAAGATTATTTTATTTCTTTTTAATACTCCAAGTTTTGGTAGAGTATTGGGAGAAATTTACTAATGTTAGATACTATGTTTTCTCAGATAAGTTTCGAAAGTTTTGTTTGTGAATTTGGAACCATTATGTATTCCCATCTTCTTGATGGAAACCCACAATTCATTCTTAGCATCTTTTCTAAACAATTTTTAAATTTCAATAGCCTCGGACATATGAACATTAGGTTTTTCATCCGAGTGAAATCATAAATAAAATTGAAAAAGTGTAAATACCATTTTTTAATGGTGTCGCATTAGTCCACATAGATCGTACTGAATAAGCTCAAGTGGTCTATTAGATTGAATCTCAATTCTCTTTTGACTTTTTTATTCATCTATCCTTTCGAAAAAAAATTCAAAAAACTACATCTCTTATTTTTAATTCTGTAAAATTCTAGATGACATAATCATTAGAAATTTAAATCTTGTTTTTTATCCTAAGGTTTTGAATCCTTTGGTGCCACAACATTTTTTCATCTACAGCACTCAGATAATAGGAGTTATGGAATTATTCTATTTAAAATTAATTCCCACTAGTTATTTCTATTTTTGAAATTACTTCTCCATATTTCACACTATTGATGATATAATAACCCTTTTTGAAGATTTCTTATATTATATTATCACAAAGTTGACTAACACTATATAAGTTATGTTTTATCCTATCAACAAGTAATACTTCCTTAGATTTCAAATTTTATACTTCTATCTTTACCGTTCTAATTATTTTGATTTTTAAGGAACTATCAATGCCTAAAGTAACTACTCCTCTATCATAAATTTCAGTATGTTTGATGATTTTTATATCACCTATCATATGTGAAGAACAAAAACTATAAAATATAAATAGTTTTTTACTCTTACTAAATTTCAATTCTGTCTCAACAACAAAAGCTCTCTCTTTAACCTTATTCTTTTCAGTGTTATTTTCCATTCTATAAAAAGAATCTTGTTCTGAAAGGAGTATCATACATCTTTTTGAATGATGACTAGAATTATCACATATTCTAATAACTTCATCTATACATTCAAATTCATTTTTTGTTGGAAAGATTCTAACATCTTCAACATTCTCTTTTTCATCTTTATGTATTTTTATAAAGATACTCATCCTTCTTTCAATATTTCATACATTTTTCTCAAACATTCATAGTGGTAAAAATTATTTGTGCCAATAATTATTAGCTTTGTTCCCATAGATCCCATAACACCAGAAATATCTATCAAATCAATATTTTCAATTATAGAAAGATTATTCTCAATAGAAACATTATTAAAGTTGGTAACTTCTTTCAACTCTAACATGCTCAGGATGTGGACCATCATTTCTTTGGTTTAATTTTTATACTTTTTTATAATTTTTAGGTTTCTCACTTCCTTTCCCTACAAAAAATTTTAAAATATATTTTCTAGAACCTGAAAATTCAAAAGATTCAGATGAAATATTATTTTTAATAATAGATTATTTCACCTAATTCTTGTGTTGATGCTTCTTAGCAACTTTTTAAGTCTCAACTTTTACTTCTGAATATTTATTGAAGTTTTCATTAATCTTAATGAAGTTACATTCAAACTCAATAAGTTATGATTAGAATGTTCTAAACTCTTATTCCTAAGCTTATATCATCCTACTAAGATCTTTAATCAATATTCCCTGTTCAGTAGTTCTATGTTTGTAATTTAAAATCTCAATAATATATTCACCCTCCTTCTTAATGACATCTTTTATTCTATCATAAATTTATCATGATATTTCTTTATTATGCCAATTTCTTTCTTGAATTTCTTATCTTTCTCAAGACATGAAGCAATTTTGGTTCCTAGTTTAAACTCTCTATAAGATTCTTCACCATCTTCTTCACTATATGAGGAATCTTTTGTTTTCTCAAATTTTTTAAAAAATGTTCTGAATTTCTCTTAACATTCATCTTCGGATGAATTTTTATTAGTTAAGACTGATTCAAATTTCTTAATCAACATGATTATTTGTTTCTAGAAAACTTATTCTTGTATCTATTTAAAGACTTTTCTTCTTTTTAATTTTCATTCCACTTCTTCAATCGAGGGTCTTCAAGGGAATCATATGGATGTTCTCTATCATTATTTTTAAGGAAATTCATAGAAAATTATCCAATTCAAACAGACTAAAAAAATTTAAAACAAGTTTGTTTACAAACATTCCTCTTCCTCTTTGATAGTTCTTGGATATAAGAGACGTGATTTTTTCATTCATCTCATCATCTACTTTATCTTTTATATAATAAATTAGGAAGAACATTCTCACTTATGACTTCTCAAATTTCATCAAAACCCTCTTTCAAACTCAGTAACTTATCTCTTTCATTGATTATGGAAAATAAAAAATTCCATCAAACAATTAATTCTGCCTATAATTCTTTTGAATCTAATGATCTAAATCTAATGCATATGGATATGATTCCTATATAAGAAAACATAATTCAATAAAAAAGTTAGTTGTCAAAAAATAAAAAAACTTTGTAAAAAAAATTTATCACAAAGTTATATACATATGAAATTAAAATTATGTTTGTAATATCGTCCAACTCACACCTAAATATAAGGTAGGTCATTCTCCACATACTGTCCCATATTCATTATCATTGGTAAGTAAAAACCTAACAGGAATCAATATTCTAGCGATGTAGGAACACTCATACCAATTGTTGTTTAAAATAGAAAGAAGGTTATAAATACTCTCATGTTCTAAATGGGTTAATCTTCATCCATGAATTTCTCACTAATAAACCTCTATTCAATATTAGTAGTTCAAGGTCACCTATATAGGTCATATATATCATTAAATTCCCATAAGGAAGCCTTATGTTGGGTTTCAAGTAATGATACTCAACTCTTTGGTCCAATATTGTGATTATTTATGGGAAATAAATCAATAAGTAAATAGTGGAGCGCTAATAACATCCCAAGTTGTCCTTACTGAACTCATTTTGGTCATAAAAAATAAAAAAAATATTATTAATATCAATCACGCACGGTAAATAGGACCAGGTATCACAAGTCACATTAATCATATATAAACCACTCAAAATGATTATAAACCAACAAACTCAAGTAAAAAAAATATTTATCACTAAATATCTCAACATAAATGGAATTTAATTTGTAATAATCATAAAATATTTCAACATATCCCCCCACCACCTAATTTAGGGAATAAATTATGGAACACATTGGGATATTAGAAGATACTTAGAAAGGGTCACATAAAAGTATTATCCTTTCTTAAGGTGACTCTCTAGTTGTAAAAACACTCTAACCTAGTCACATAAAATAGATAACCAAACAAATAAGATGATGAAAAAGGGAGGAAAATAATATTTTTAAGGGTTTTAAAAATTCAAAACATTTAAAAGGTTCAATTCACTCCCCCTATCTTGAAATTATTTTTCTAGAAAATAAATTGTGATCACGTAATTCCTATATAGTAATGTATACATGAGGTAATTAAATGAGTGATACATCAATCATGGGTGATAAATAACCTTAATTGAGTTTTTTACATGATGTAGGGATGAAATGGAAAAAAATTGTTCTTGTGGAACACATGAAAAGAACATAAATAAGTTTTATATAAAACATTTATTAGGTCAATATATGTATAATTTTATAATTTTTTATCACACATGATTTAAATGGAGGATATTCTATCATGAATTTTTTCCTCTTTTTAGTTCTTGCGATGAAATAAGTTTTCTATTTAAAAATATACATGTTATTTTTATATCAATATATATATTAACTCACAAATAATACAATATTATATCATTTTAATTATTATTTTGTATCTGGAAAAATTTATTGAAGAATTTGTAAGTGAAGTTGAAACTATATTTGGGAAGTTTTAAGTCTAAAAATGTTAGGTGGATTATATTATTGGAATCAATTTAACCTTTAAGATAACAATAGAGTGGAATTTGTTTGGTATTGTGTGAGGGAAAATTTTGTCTCTTCACTATAGAAGAGATAACAACATCATAGTCATTGAATGAGATAATCTTATCATTTAATTCCACTCACCCAGGATGAATGTATATCTAGTTTTTTTTAATCCTTCGCCCATCAAAGACCTAGGTGAGTTTTTTTATGAATCCATTTCTACAGATAAAATAGATAATAAAACAATATCACTCATTAATAGGCCTACGTCTAGATTTGATGTAAATTAAACCTTAAATTTCCCACCATACATAGATTAAAGGGGCATTACCACACCTTCCTCAAAATGGATATCAATCAGGACAACCAAATATCACCGTCCTAAAGATAAGGGATGTCATCTAGGAAGAAATCATGGAATCACATAGGTGATGAACTGTATTCTCTACTAGAACGCTCCTCTTTGTCCACTAACGTCTCTGTCTTTTATAAATAATGATTTCAAACAATATTTGAAGTTATGTGAGTTTAAAATCCCTAACTAAGTGTGAATTTATCACTTCTAAAAAAATATTACCACATTTGAATTTATATTATCTGTGATATGTAATAAAATGTTGATTCTATCAAGAATTTCATGTGTAATATCTATATGAGACAAATTATTCTTTCATACCATAATTCACTATATATATATGAAGGATAACATACTTTTTAATAATATTAATTTTTATTTGTTTAACATCTCTATAAAGATTAATTGTATAAAGAACATACTTATTTACTTTTGTATATATTAAATGTGATATAAATAAAATAAGGTTGATATAAAGTTTCCTATATAAGATAAAATTATTGAATATTGTATGGTTTATAGGCTGTTATTTTATTATGATATTAAATTACTCAATGAATAAAGGTCGGCACCCTTTCTAAGGGAGAGATATATAGGTTTTTAGATCCTTCTACACTAAATACAAGTTGACAGATATTGGGTTCTCCACTGATTAACTTACATAATATAAAAAATAAAAGGGATATAAGGGAACATAGTCTTGGTTTGAGATATTATTTTTTTAATCTATAATGGATTTCTATGTTTTCTAAAAAAATTATAATCCACTTCCCATGATTTCTGTCAGATAATGTAACCACAAAAATAAAAATGGAATCCTCTAAAATTAGTGATGCCCCAATTAGGTTTCCAACTATTAGTCTCTAGAAGATGATTTTATATAGGAATAAACTAACTTGAGGTAAGTGAGGATATTAAGGAAATAATGTTATATTTAAAAAAACAAATAGGATTGAAATCATCTTCTTATGACTGGGAAAAATCAAAAGTAGCACTTATTAAAGATATAGGAGAGCTAGGAAAATAAAGAAAATATATTGACCAAATATTATTGTAATGATAGGATAAAGATATATTCAAAATCATGATCCTATAATAAAGTCATTTGGATAACATATTCCAAAAATATGAATGTATAGAATGTGAAAAATATAGTAATCATTATCCCTTGGAGGGTGATGGGAGAATTATGTACTTTAATATGTGTATCAAATAGATGAAGTTTTATGATAAACTAAACATATAACCTGAGTATAGATCATAAAAAATGGTTTCAACCTAATAGTACCCCTAGAAGATGATCATTTCTCAATCTTTATCACTAGAGTTGGTGAAATCCATGGTAGGAGATACATAGGACCAAGGGAAGGAGAATATGATTTCAATTTTATTCCTCATACCATCAGCATGTATAACAAAAACGTGCTTGATTCTTGTCTAAATGAAGAAAAGATCACAAAATGTAATTATTGTTACGAATATTAATAGTAATTCAGGTCTTAGTGTATTTCCTAGATATTTTATGTTAGTGTATGGGATGTTATCGAAAACAACATTAAAGAGGAAATTAAAGACTAATTTAGATAAGCATAACTACCTAGGGAAGGATGTCAAAATATCCTTATTCTAAATTCAAAGGTGAACCACATAAATTCCTTCTATAATTATCATCCCATCATTGTATAAAAATTCACATATATGGTCTTGTACAAAATCCTCAATGAAAATAACAACCCATATTTCCAAATCAAGTTTCAAAGGAATATTATTGTTAAATATGATGAAGAAAGATACAAGGTAAAATATATATTTCATAATATTTTATGATTAATCATAACTAAAAGTTTAATTGATAAAAAATTATTCTAAAAGTTGATATGGAAAAGGCATTTGACAAAATTAAATATGAATTTGATTTTATGGTCATGAATCATTATAAATTATCTCTATAGTTAATTTACTTACTCTTTTAATTTTTTCTTTTCCCTAGATCTCAATTTCAATCATGGGGATATGAAACTATTTTTTATGTCTATATTTGGGTTTTGATAAGGAGATCCATTATCACTCGACCTCATCATGAAATAATAAGATTAATTCAGTAATATCCTTAAATACAGTAGTGAAAAATAGAAACATTGAATCATTCATAGGTGGATAAGGGATCCACGGAATCACCAACAATATATTTAATGATGATATGGTTATATTTATTAATGGAAATAATAACTTTTTATGGATTTTATGGAGATCTTGAACGCCTATAAGATATAGAGTGGATAAAAGGATGATGTTGTTTGAATAAGTGTTCTTTTTTCTCCTCAATATTCTAAAAAGATGATCTAGATGATTAAGGGATAGAAAGGACTCTCAAGAAAATACTTCTAGGTAGAATATATTCTGTCCCCTATCAAATGGAATATAAGGGATAAAGCACTTTAATACACTATTTTTCAAAACATCTGTACATATTCTCAATTACCAAATCAAGTTCATTACCATCCTTGGGAGATAAATTTAAATTAAAATTTTTTTCCTCTATCCCTATTCACATATACTCAATGATCAAAGACTGAATGTCTATTATCAAAAACATTTTTTTGGAAATTTTCATGGTATTCTTAAGAAGATATGGGTTTTCATTAGGTGAAATAGAAGAATCTCCTAGGGAATTTGGATAAATGTGGAATAAATATATGGATAATAGATAACATCAGGATTAAAATGAAATAAAGACAATCATGGTATGTGTTTTTTGATCCATATGTTTTTAAGGAAATGACAGATAAAAATACAATAAACCTCTGCATGTGATTCACAATAAAAAATCACATCCTTTTTCACATTGAAGTATCCATATCCTTAACATACCAACAACTATTTGTCAATTTATTTGGATTAAAATATAAGGGAAAATGTTCTTCTAGAATTATTATTATTAATGGGTTCTTCTTTCAATCCCTAGGGTCCGGATTCAAAATATTAACTTCAATATAGAAACTAATCACCTCAAATAAATAAGTGATATCAAAGATGGAAAAAAATTAACTCTTTATCATAAAATACATCTCACATAAGATTATTATTTCTACATGTACAATCTCTTATCAGTAAAAAAATCTTTACCAACTATTTCCTTATAATATTAAATGTTATTCAGGATGAAGAACCATGACCAAAATTCCATTGGAATAATATCTTCCAAAAAAATTTAGAATTTTGGTTTGTGAGGTGTGTAATGGGACACTCGTCATATTTTAAAATTTTAAATCAACATGGACACCAGATGAATTTGTTACAATCACTAAAATTTAGAGACTTAGATAGATAATTTTCAGGAATCTAAATGGGGATCTCATTACTAATATCTTCTTTCTTTCTTTAATGACTCCATACATAAATTTGTATTCATTGATCTTATTATATTTTTATGGTTTCAAAATAATTTATAAGCAACACATTCAAGTAATATTTGGTCCATAAGAATGTTTCCATAGTGGTGGACTTTAACAGATACCTAAAATAATGAATGAAATAGAGTGGAATACCCAAACGTAATGAATTTAAACATGACTACCAAGTTGATGTTAGAAACATTATTTGATAAAATGACACAAATAATACAATAATTTTATATGGAGTACAGATCTTGGAAATGGGTAGATATCAAGTGCAATGGGTTATAGAGTAATTTTGATTTGTTAGAATTCTTTGGAATGTAGTCTCTAATGAAACATTGATGGATCCTTTATAAAATTTTTTAGACAGGGTGGTGCGATCGTCTAAGATTCAAGAGGATTAGTGGTTCTATATTTAAGAATATTATTTGTAACTATTAATGTTCAAATTGTAGTGACACGAACTATGATTTAGATAATAAACCTTATTAGTGGAATATATATTTATATATAGTTGATATATATTGAGGTATATTCGCCTTCGATTAACAAATATCTTAATGATATGTTTGAAAATGATTGGTCCATAGATTACATCCCAATAAAATATTGAAGAATTATTTCCCAAACCTCTCTCATACAATAGAAATTGTGTAAAGTTCATATGGTATCAAAATGACTATCATTTATGTGGCAGGATTTAGAAATCATTAAAATATTTTTATTCCTCCGTTATCATCCATTAAGAGGTAATGATGTAGTATGTAGGGAGACACTTAGTATCCATTACATCAGTCCACCATGATTTTACTTTATGAAAGACCTTTAACAACATTTTTTCCTAAATAGAAATACGTAATAAATTATTATGGGATGAACCACTTTAAAGGGATAATTATACATGAATTTAATTAAATATCAAGGATAAAACATTCAAAACAGGATGTATAAAATAAAATTTTGTAACATCTTATTACCATCTTTTAGTTATTTCATCACCCTTATTTTTATCATTATTTTTTGGGGGTTTGTCTCAATTTTTTCCAATGAAATTTAGAAAATTTTGAATATTTTGGGGCTACACAATAGTGGTGATCGGTTAGGGAAAACCATACAGTTTGGCCCCAAAAACAATGTGGACATGGTTTTTCCCCTAGAAGGTAATTCAATTTTTCTCAAAACCATTTTTCCACCCCTCCAAAATATGAACCCTATAGAAAGAGGGTTTTTATGATTATTGCATGGTTAGTTTAGCCATGTGGATAAATCATGAAATCCATATAGAAGTCTACTAGGTGGGATCAGTTCAGGTGTAAGGTTACTAGTAATAATGTATATCATACAGAAAACCATGCACACTTTTTTGAATCCCCCTGAAAATTTTACTAAAAATGTTGAGACCCCTATTTAAGATTCCCAACTGCCCAATTAAACCCTAACTTGATTCCTTAGTTATTTTAGGCTCTCAAGAGGTTATTTTGACTCCTACAACATCTTCTCTAACTAGATTAATGAGTCAGTGATTTCATTTGATCTCCTTACTATCTGTAAATCCATTTTCATGTACTTTCTCTCGATATCCTCTTATAAATTTCATATAGACTTATATATCATCATGATATTGATGGATCTAACCAATGTTTGGGGGATATTGATTCTAGTCTTGATTTAATTATCTATTTTGACTCTAATCTCGTTGTTGTTCCCATTCGAGGTGTTAATTTGATCACAAGAATAATGTTATGTGGTTCCTTAATAAATTTGATTATAATTGAACATATAATTTATTGATCGATTTTAAATGAGTTTTTAATTAATTAAAAATCAAAATTTTATATTATTTAATTTATGATATGAAAATGGCCTAAAAATTATGAAAACTCCCAATTTGAGGGGAATTAAAATTCTTTAGTGGATTTAATAAAATTTATGAATGTAATTGAAAGTAGATTTGCTAAAATTAATTACTGTTCATTCATGATAAGGATTTCATTAGATAATGACATTAAAAGGAATTATTATTATTAAAAACTATTACATGATTATGAAATGAAAAGGGCCTCTTGAAAATTAAACATTGGAAATTGAAATTTTGGTGATTATATGATTTGAACTATTTGATTTTCCCATGATTTGTTGATTTGTTGAAATATATGTGAACCTGATTAGTTATTGGGTGATTAGACAACCACGCTAGGACTATGATAGCCATCCATTGGATTGATGATGACAGAACTAACCAAACCATGTTTGGTATGATTTCCCATTATGGGTCCCCTAATAGGGTGTATATTGAAATCCCATAATGGGATCCCAATTGTGTTTTTTATTTCACTGATCACACAATAAAGATTCATGATGAGGATTGAGATGTGGGGGGATCCTATTGTTCGAAACTAATATAATTCAAGTATTATGAGCATGTTTCTTTATGTGGATTGAATTTATTTTTCATGATATTGATTAGAACAAATTTATTAATTCCCACTATTTTATATAAATATTTTATATCAAATTTTCATTGATTCTATTTTTAATATATCTTCTATCATTTTTATTTGAAATATATTTTTTTTGAAAATTTATAAATGTTGTTCCATGAATTTTTTTTATATTTAAATAAAAAATGTTTTAATGATTTATAATTGATTATGGAAAATCTGTTGAGACCTTGTTAGGATATTTATCTCACATCCTACCCTTACCACTAGGAATTTGTAGAATATTTTTTGCATGTCAATGTAAAGGGAAATAGACACTTGGTGGTGAAGGGTGTACCTAATTCATGGGGCCTAAAATGTTGGAGGTGACCGGTGGATATATAATCCACCTATAACATGGGTTATTGGTCCTTTCTATAAAAAATGGTATTTTTTTGTTGATATAATTTTTGGATATTGTTTTACCTATTTTATTCTTTTACATTATCCATGAGGAGTTTTGATTGTTCCATCTATGTATTGTTTTATCTTCCATTGTTTTATTGTTCTTATGACTTTAATTTTTTCCTTTTGATCTTAACATGATCTCAGGTTCTCGTGACCAATCCATTGGGATTAGGAATCATCTTTGGGATATGTAAATAAAAGATCTTTTATTAGTGTATCAGGGTATTTGAGATGGTGGAAATCAAAATAGTATCAAAGGTGTAGTATGTGCATCTTTTTCTTTTTTCGGTTTGTTATTTGTGTTCTCTTACTAGATATGATGAAGGATTATTAACACTAGGGTGTTATTTTTGAGTTGTTTTTTTGATATCCTTCATCATAACAAGCCTTAAGTCACTTTGGGTGTTTAGGAAAAGTTTAATGAGTGATACTTTGATCAAATTCTAGTCATTTTCATGCCTTTTGAGTTATCTGATATCAATGTGACTCTTTATTGATTCGTAGATCTTTATATCCTTATTGATGTTTCAATGTTTCATATTGTTATTGTGTATCATCATTCTTAAAAGGATAAATTTGAATATACCATTGGATTAATGTTCAAGTGAACCATAGAAAGTGAATCCTATAGTTTTCTAGAATCTTATTGAGATAGTTTTGTGTGATTTCCAAGATCCATGATAGGTGCCTTCTTTCATTCCCATTCAGGATCTAATAGGGGAACCTCGATGGGATGAATCTAAAAATCATGATCAAGAGTTCCTTCATTAGAAAAATATAGATTTTAAATTCTATATTGATCCTCAAAAGGTTGAGGATTGGTTTCAAAATATTATGGTTCTTTTTGAGTTGTTGGAAATTAAAAAATATATAAATGTGAAGCGTTTGACCTTTAAGCTCGAGGTAAAACATAGTATATGGTGGGATTTGATTTTGACAATAAAGAAACATGAGTTATTTGAGTAAAAATATATTAGAGTTATTTTATTTGATCAGTTTTATCTATAATATATTGTCTTTTTGAAATCCATGGACTTTTTTATCCTATAGATGGGTGAAAGGACTATGACATGGTATGAGAAGTTTTTTTATTAGCTTGTTTATTTTTCTATTAATGTGGTAATGAATGAGAAATAAAAGGATTAAATATTTGAGATGGGTCTTAAATCATATTATCAATATCACATCTTTATGTTGATGCTTATTTCTTATGTAGATGTCTTGGATATAGTTCTTATGGAAGTGATTGACTTATCTAGTAACTCAAGGTTAAAGAGATTTCTATTTTCTACCAGTGTAAATTATGTTAGTTCACTTAACAGAAAGAGAATGTTTGATGTTTCCCATGGTGGATATTGAGAGAATGAGTCATTCGTACATCCAACAATGCTTAGTTGAGGCCATACGACTTCCATTCAGTGTGGATTTTTTTCATTAGTAACAGGTTTTCACTGGGGAAACCAACATATGTGGTTCATGTGGAAACTTAGGATACCTATAGAAGTTGTATCACATATTTTCTTCTTTTAATAGTGGAACAAACTCATCAATTCTTAAAATTAATATAGTGAAATTATATTTTTCAAGAACTATGGGGATATATCTATAGGAATCCAAAATAAAGAATTTACACATGGTGAAATAGTATCCAAAGGAAGCCAATGAAATTCTTGTGACTGTGAGAGGTACTATTCCTATAGATTTATTATTACTAACTACTTTATTTTATATTGGTGTATCTTACTAGTTTTTGTTGATTTGAATTGTGAACTTATTAAACCTTCCTACTGATAATGTTTTCTTTTGGGATTGATATTTCTTTGTCCCTTGGAAAGAAGATATATTAGGTTCTTTGATGTCCCACTGCTCTTTCTCTCTATCAATTATTGAGCTCACATTGAATTTCTTGATTCTCAATAAGAAACTCGTCGATGTCATTTTTCAGTAGGATTGGCTTATGGACCATAAATTCTTGATTGACTATAATCATTGGCAGGTCTTCTTTACCACCCCTAATGGGATGTCTTGGTTTCTTAGGGAAAATGTGACCCGAGATTTAGTAGATTAAGCCCTAATTTTATAGATGGTAAGGGTAATATCAGTGTTTGATTTTTACATTTATAGAGAATATTTGAGTGGTGTTCTCCCTTTAGATTTCATTTAGTTTCCCAATGTGTTTCCATATTATTTCCCAACCTTGTCAATAGTAAGAGAGGTAGAGTTCTCTATTGATTTAGTACCTTGTACTCGTACAGTTGTTATTCATTCTTTTCATATGGAACTTGCTGAATTGAAAATTTTGAAAAAAAATGGATGATCTGTTATATTAAGGATTTACTTTCCCAAGTGAGTCACCCTAGGCAGCACCTAAAGTTTTAAAAAAATGAAGATAGAACCCTTAAAAAAATTATTACTTTAAATAAGTAAATTATCAGTAAATAACAAATATCTATTTCCATGAATCAATTGTTTGTTTGATTAATCAAAATGGGTGAATTGGTTCTCAAATATTGATCATCTGTCTAGTTATCACTAGTTAAGAATCAATCAATTTGACACCCAGAGGACTAAATTTAAGAATAGGTATAGTCATTATGACTATCATGTTATGCCTTTTGGTAATACTAATTCTCTTATTGTTTTTATGAAATAGATGAGTAGGATATTCCAAATGTACCTTGATACATTCATGGTTTCCTTTGTATAGGGCATCTTGTTTTACTCCAAAAATGAGGAAGACTATGTGTTTCATATGAGAGAAGTTCAATATGTCTTAAAAATAATTTATTTTATTTGAATCATTTGAAATATTCTCTCTATATTCATTAACTGATGTTCTTGGAACATGTGGTCTAATTTCATTATGTTGTAGTTGATCCTAAAAAGATGAAGGCTATTATGACATGGGAAAAAATATGGAATGTTTTCGATATTCAAATCCTATTGATATTGGTGGGGTATTACCCCGGGATCATTAAATATTTATTCAAAGTTATCATCATGGATGACTGATCTCAATTGGAAATAGGTAAAGTTTGTGTGGGGTTGGAATTATTTGATATATTTTGATGAGTTGAAAAAAATTGACTTATATGATATTGTTGACTCTTCTAGTAGTTGGGAAGTTCTATGTTGTCTTTTATAAAAAACATGTTTGGGTTTGGGATAGATTCTTATTTAGTGTGATTATGTGATAGTTTATGGTTCTATAATATTTTTCCACACAATAAGAATTACCCGAACCATGATCTCATACTCGAAATTGTAATGTGTGACCTTAAGAAATTGTGTAGTTATCTTTTCAAGAAAATTTTTATTAATTATTCCAATAAAAAAATATTGAATGATATACTCTCTCCAAAATATTAAAACCATCGAAAATGGAATTGGTTAGACTACCTAAAATCCTTATATTTCAACATTCCCTACACCCCTAGAAAATGGAATGTCTTTTTTGTTTATTTATTTAGAAAAAATACAAATCCATGACATCAAAGGGTCCTTAGAGGAGTGAAATTTTGTGGTTCTTTTTTCTTAGTTGTATTTGGGATTCCATGTGGATGTGATTGAGGATGTTCTAAAAAGTGTTCAGTTGACCACATCTCATCTTGAGATTATTTTTTAGGATAAATAGATTCATGATGAGTTTTGGGACATTAGGGACTCTCTATATGGTAAAAGTACCATTTTTTACTATTTTTATCATTTGAGGGTATCCTATGTTTCATAACTGGTATGTTGTGACTTTACCCTTCATAAAAGTTGTGGTGGGGGGTTTTCATAACTCGGAGTGTGTGTTGAAACCAACCACAACTATATAGTATGATATGAAATAATGATTACGGTTACTAGGTATGAGACAAGTCATAAATGACTTTATTTTTCATTATTTGTATTACAATTAGGTCAAATCGAAGCACTAGAGACCTTATGGTTTTTTTATCCACTTCATGAGCTGAATTTCAAGTGGAATGAGATTTATATGGATTTCATGGTTTGATTCCTATGTAAAAACTGGGGAATAATTCAATATGGTTTTTGATTTATTGGATTACCAAATCGGATCACATTAAAACCATTTGACATATGAACAAAGTTTAGGACTTGGGAAATTTATTTTTAAAAGTGATTGTCTATTTTCATTGAGTTCCTTCTACAATAGTCTTCGATAGGGATCTACATTTTACTTATTATTAATTGAGAGGCCTCTAGGAGGTAATGGGATCACATGTCATATTGGTCAGGGTGTATCTTCTTCATGTGGATGTCCACAGAGAATGATATATAAATAACTTATAAGAAATTCTACATTCTTTTATTATCAATTTTAGTGGAGTTTGGTATGACCATTTGGGGTAGGTTAGGTTTTCAATTAATAATAGTTTCCATTTTTCAATTATAATGGATCTTTTTGAGGCCTTGTATGGTCGACCTTATAGATCTTATATTTTTTTTAGAGATTGGTGAACCTTTTTTAGTTGGACTGAGTTTGGTCCAAGAGATAATGGTGAAGATTTCGTTCATTCATCAGAGAATAGTGATGGTACAAATATTGATTAAATCCTATGTTGATCATCATCGATGACCTTTAGGGTTTTTAATTATAGACAAGGTTTTTTTGATAGATTCACCTTGGTTGGGTCACTGATGTCTTTGGAAATAAGAAAATATTTTTTGAGTTTTGTGGGTCCTATTGAAATTATTGAGGGCATTGGAAATCGAGCTTACATTTTTCCCTTTCCACTATATTTGACATTGATCTAATGAGTGTTTTATGTATTACATCTCAAAAATTATATTTCTGAACCTTATCGTGTCTTATGTAGGGAATACCATGATGTTAAACCAGATTTATCCATGAATGAGCATCAAGTCGGGATTTTTGATTCTAAGATAAAGGTTTTTCCTGGGAGGAATGTTTATTTGGTCTAAGTGATATGGAATCACAATTATTATTATCAAGTGACATGGTATTATAAGGCACTGGCGAGAGAACGGCAGCCTCCTCTGTAAAGACCCGAAAAATTCAAGGAAATTTTTTTCTTAATTTTCTTTGGATTTTTACAAGAACGCAGTTTCTGACGGCACCTGATTCCGAGGCGTGGTGTGCCCGGAATCATTTTCTGAAGTTAGGCTCGGGTACGTTCAGTGAACGGACTAGCGGGTTTTTCTAACTTTTGAACCGGTGCTCGGAATCGAATTCTGAGGGCACCGATGGAATCGCAGCGCCGGTAATTTCTTAGAAACTTTTCTTCCGGTGTTGCGTTTTCTTTGGTGGGGTTTTTTATTATTGGGCTTAAAGTTAAGAAATAAAATAAATTGTACGACAAACTTTATTTTATTTCACTTAAGCCACTTGGAAGCCACTTAATGCCACTTAAATCTACTTAATCTGAGTTGTTGCGGATATGGTGCTATCAAAAAATATCCTACCCTATTGGTAGGATATTTGTGAGGTGGGGCCCGCACGAGCCCCACCGTTTCATTTCCGCTAAGTAACGCACCCGTGAAAACCCGTCATTATGAAAGTCAACTGACGCGTTTTCTTAATTTCTTAATGCACCAATTAATTGGGCGGTTTTATTCGTTGAATTAATTCTATGAATTAATTTAATCGTTTCTTAACCTGTTTTCAATCCATTGGTGTAATAATAAAATAAGACCAACGCACGACTTCTGGAAAAAATTTTCTTTGAGAGGATTTGACAGAAACCAAGAGTTCTTCATCCTCCTCCACGAAGAACGCGAAGAACGCGAAGAACGCGAAGAACACGAAGAACGCCGAGCCCTCGGAAATCGACGACGCGACGCCAAGTTCCGCGACGCCGGCGATTCTTCTTCTGCGGCGTTCTTCCGCGACAATCCAACCCCGCGACAACCTTCGATCGACATCGACAAGGTAGGGGGTTGTGCTCTTTTTTTTAAATTTCCTTTGTGAATTAAAACAACAATATGGATTTAATTATTATTAATTAAATCTTTTGTTTCTTGGTCCTCGGAGTTCGTCGACGCAATGCCGGATACCGTGACAACATGACGATCCCCTCCTTCCGCGACGAACAATTCTGCGAAGAACGCGCGTGCGACGACTTGACGAGGTAGGGGTTTTTATTTGAGAACAATCCTTCTTTTCCCATGATTGTTTCTTTTAAAACAAAGAACCTGGTTTCATAAGAACAATTTTAATTTATTAAAATTGTTATTTGTTATGTTTCTTTGTGTTGACTAATCCTCCCAACTGTTATCGCCTAACGCGGAGGGTGCTGGCCAAAAAAACACGGCCCGACAACCCTCCGCAGTTCTTCGTTGATGCGCGGATTGGTGTGCGACGACAAAACATGCCGCAGGGACGATCCGTTGTTTCCACAGTGAAGAATGGGACCCGGGAGGAGCTTTGGCGCAAACGGGAAGGAAATCGGACCACCGGACCAACTCCTGTGGCCCGCAGAAGCCACTGGCGGCGCCCCGGCGTGCCGCCGGACAGGGCCGCCGCGGCGGCGGTGGCCAGCGGACCTGCGGCCACGCGGTTCCGGCTCTCACGCACGGGACGCGGCATAGACGCGTCCGTTGACTCCAGTGCGGCCCCACGCGGGGCCGCGGAACTTCGATACCACGGGGGCAGCGCCCACCCCACGGGTTCCTCTGCCCGGCCGGCTCGGCCGAGCCGAGCCGGGCCCACCCGCTGTCCGGGTCACGCCCAGGCCAGGCCGGGCCGCGCCGAACCGGGTCCGACCCGGACCCGGGTCGGGTCGGTCCGGGCCCAGACCCCCCGTCTTCGGACCGTTTTCGGTCTTTTGCCCGTAACATGAGCTACGGGCCTCCGAACGACGCGCCGTCAGCGGAGATGCGATCCCTGGATCGAGGCGGTCGTTTCCGTATATCTCACTCAAGGTTTCAAGATACTTTGGATTCGGTCGGGTTGGTTCGTACACGAAACCAACCGGGCCTTCGGAGCGGAAACGCTCATATCTTGAGCTTCAGACGTCCGATTGACGTGCCATCGACTTCGTTGAGTTCCTCTAAGTGAGACAGATCTTTTGTCATACTCCGACCAAGGTTTGGACGTAGGTGGAGTATGCTCGGGTTGGTTTTTCCTTAAAAACCAACCGGGCCCCTGGAACGAAAAATCCAATAACTCTCAGACCGGGCGTCCAATTGACGCGCCGTCTGCGACGTTGAGTTCTTGTTGACGATACGGGACTTTTGGATACATCAACTCTGGACTATGTGTCAGTTGATGTATCAGACTCTCGGCCCATGGACCGGACCCTCCCGAACGAGCTTGCTGTGTGCGGGAACCCTAGAGATGGCTGCGACTGCTACTGTGACTGCGACGACGACTGTGCAGAGATCCTCAGTGGATTCGACGGCGACGACTACAGCACTCAGAGATCCTTTGTGGGTCAGTGCTACCGATCATGTGTGGTTCTGATCCTGTGTGGGTCAGCGCTCAGCGGTCCTGTGTGGGCTAGCGCCAACAGGTCCTGTGTGGGCCCGATCCTGTGTGGGTCTTCGCGGGGGTTGGTTACCTATCGATCATTTGTGGGTCAGATCCTTTGTGGGTCATTTGTGGGGGTTAGTACCTATCGATCCTTTTTGGGTCCGACGACAATTATGGATCAGTGATCATCTCTATCGTCATTCGAAGAAGTATACCTGTGTGAGCTGAAACTCTGTTTTACTTTCCTTTGTGGATTGTGTTGAGCTATCCTGTGTGGATTTACGTTTTACTTTCCTTTGTGGATTTTGTTGATATACCCTGTGTGGATTTTACGTTTTTCCTTCCTTTGTGTAAATACGTATACTTTCCTGTGTCGACTGGGTTGTACTTGGGCTCGGAGGTTGGAGCGTATTGGAATTGATGACTTAGGTATATGTATGGGCATATACCTAAGCAGTGTCGGTTGTTACTTTGTTATTGTATATTTCCTTTGTGGTTTATCCTTCGTGGATTTCAGGAGACCTTCGGGGGTCTTGGGGCCCCTACTGAGTAGCTTATACTCACCCCTGCACGGGTTATGCCCACACTATGTTGTGTTGGTTGTAGACGACAGACAGTGCTGATCGTGGTGGAGGATTAAGGAGCAGGACGGTACCTAGAGGTGGACCACTGGGCGAGGTGTACTCGGAGCGGTAGGATGGACCCGAGGAGCAGTTGAGGTTTTCTGTACCCACCCTTCAGGTGGGACTTCCAGAGGACGGCTCGACGTTGCGGCTTTACTTTTTCAGTTTCTTTTTTTCCCCTTTCAGTTGTACTTTATAGTTGGGCTTGTATTTTCGGCCCCCTTTAATTTTCCGCACTTACTGTTGTACCAGCTTTTACTTAGTGTTTACTTTTTCCGCTTGCTTACTCTATGGTGCTTGTTTACTTTACAAAGGCAATGTCTTCCCTTTTAACCGGGATTTACACCTTGGTGCTAGACGCCAGCCCCTGGCCTATGGAAGGTGGGCTTGGGGTAGTCACGGCACGGGCCCCGAGGACGGGTCGTGAAAAATTGGTATCAGAGGTGGTCGGTTCTACCGCAGACTCTGATCTTTCTTCTATGTGAAACAATAGTGTTTAGCATATTGGGTGTGGTTATCAGTCTAGGTATTCCAGTGTTGGTGCGGCGGCCGACGTATCCGTACACCAGGACCCTGACTTCTGATTTCCGACTTAATGCACGAAAACCTTGATTGCATGTGTGTTTCATGTTTTCTTTTTGATTACTTCATATCAGCTCACCAGGTATACTATTCTGACCGTGGCGCACCTGTTTCCTTTTCAGGATGGCCCCACGATGGCAGCCAGCTAGCGTTCCGAGAGTGGAACGTGATGACAGCCCACTGAGCGATGAGGCCTCGGTACATAGCCCTCTGACAGCAGAGGCACCGGCGGTACCTCTACCCACCGAGCCCCCGATGCTTCCAGCACCAGCCGCTGACGATGCACGTCGCCTTAGTGCTCTGCACAATTTTCAGCGCCAGCGACCACCTAGGTTCCGTGGGGAGACGGACCCCCAGGCAGCCGAGGACTTTCTGGAGGCAGTGGTGTGAGTTTTCAGACTATTGAGGACACCATCAGACCTCATGGTGATCCTCACAGCGAGCCTACTGCACGCAGCAGTAGGACGATGGTGGAGCTTGATGCTACAGGTGCACGATGAGGCCTCTCTCATCTGGACAGACTTTGAGGGCCTCTTCTGCTCAAAGTTCGTCCCATCCAGCCTCCGTGTGGTGTGCATCGAGGAGCTTCTTCAGCTGCGGCAGGGCAGCTTGACGGTCGCCCAGTACTCGGCGAGATTCACCGATCTCTCGCGCTACTCGACCGACATGGTACGAGACCCGTTCTTCCCGGCCCGGACCTTTGATTAGGGTTTGAGACATGAGATCAGGGCATCGCTGATCTCCCTCAGCATCCTGACCCAGGCAGGAGTACTGGAGCGAGCCCTTTTGATCGAGAGCTTTCTTGCTGAGACTTCTCCAGCACCGAGACCTACCGCGGGGCGGCACGTAGCAGAGTCTTCCGCATTAGGCAGTCAGCGGATGACTCAGGGGTCTAGGCATACCATACCCTCATGCAGATGGCCTCAGGACACAGGCTCAGCAATGCGGGGCACATAGCACATAGCCAGTCTTTCGAGAGGCAGGCAGTGCTACACTTGCGGCGGGCAGGGTCACATGGCTCGTGACTGCCCGACCCACCATGTCGAGGAGCAGTAGACAGTTGAGGGGCCACCCAGGCAGAGGCAGAGGGTCGAATGTGGTGGTCCGCAGGGAGGAGGCGGACGAGGCAGAGGAGTTGGCCGAGTAGCAGGTGGTGGGCGACGCTTTGAGGCTCTACCACCACCCCACCAGGAGGCCTGCCCCAACCACAGGGAGCTGGCGGGCAGAGACAGGCATAGCTCCAGGCAGCGGAGGACTACGACAACGGCGCACCCGAGATGATTCGAGGTATGATATGTGTCTATTCCACCCTTTCTGCAGTTCTTTTAGACACAGGAGCGAGTCACTCTTTCATAGCCGCTTCCCTTGTTCAGAGCTCGGAGATTCCGACGGAGTCGTTGGCTCGATCCTTACGGCTAGAGACTTCTACGGGAGCAGACTCGACGATTACACACTAGTGTCGGCAGTGTGAGCTTACTCTAGGAGGCGAGATCTTCGGCTGGGATCTTCTTGTAGCGATGTCGAGGCCTTACGACGTCATCTTGGGCATGGATTGGTTATCTACAGTCCATGCACAGATTGATTGTATTAGGCGCAAGGTGCGATGTGTACGCACCGACAGGAGCAGGTTCACCTTCACCAGCAAGAAGGGAGCCTTCACAGCACAGGATGGACTACCGCAGAGGAGAGGACAGCCCATCACTCATCAGTTGGCTAGCCTCATCCTATGAGCTGTTGACGTGCGGAGTCCTAGTTTTCCTGCAGTGGTGGATCAGTACGCGGACGTCTTTCCCGACGACGTTCCAGGGCTACCTCCTCGCAGAGAGGTAAACATTCATATCGACCTATACCTCGGGACAGCCCCGATATCAACTCTAGTATATCAGATGGCCCCCACTGAGCTTCGAGAGCTACAGGTACAGTTGGAGGACTTTCAGGGCAAGGGTTTCATCTGACCCAACGTTTCACCCTGGTCTTCCCTGATATTGTTCGCCAAGAAGGCGGACGGGAGCTTGCGACTTTGTGTCGACTATCCTCGCCTGAACCAGGTGACAGTGAGGAACAAGTATCCACTACCGAGGATTGATGAACTCTTCGATCAGCTCAAGGGAGCACGGTGGTTCTCGAAGATATACCTCAGGTCAGGCTATCATCACCTCAGAGTTCGAGATGAGGACGTGCAGAAGACGGCCTTCAGGTGTTGGAATGGCCACTATGAGTTCTTGGTTATGCCATTCTGCGTAACCAATGCTCTGTTAGTGTTCATGGGCCTCATGAACAGTATCTTTCATCCATATCTCGATCGATTTGTTGTATTCTTCATCGACAACATTTTGATATACTCGATGACTAAGGAGGAGCACACCTATCACTTGCGGGTTGTACTAGACACACTCCGAGAGCACCAGCTTTATGGAAAACTCTTGAAGTGTCAGTTATGGATACGTGAGGTCCACTTCTTGGGGCACGTCATCTCTGAGGTGGGAGTTGCAGTGGATCCTGCGAAGATTGAGGCGGTGCTAGCTTGGGAGCTACCCAGGAGCATGACAGAGGTGCGGAGTTTCTTGGGACTAGCTAGATACTATCGGAGGTTTGTGCTAGACTTCTCCAGAGTTGCGGCACCACTCTCAGCTTTGACAAAGAAGGGGAAACCCTTTGTGTGGTCATACAGATGTGAGCAGAGCTTCCAGGAGCTGAGACGAAGATTGAACAGCGCACCTATCTTGAGGTTGCCTGAGGAGGGAGTAGGGTACGTAGTCTACTGCGATGCATCAGGGACCGGACTCGGATGTGTCCTGATACAGGAGCGGGCAGTGATCACCTATGGATCATGTCAGTTGAGGACGCATGAGCAGAACTACGCTACCCATTACCTGGAGTTAGCAGTAGTGGTCTTCGCTCTAAAGACATGGCGACACTATCTGAAGGTCGAGCGCTTTATAGTCTTTTCTGACCACCAGAGTCTCAGGTATATCTTCTCACAGAAGGACCTGAACCTGAGACAGCGGCTATGGATCGAGTTCCTCCAGGAATATGACTTTGAGATAGTCTATACTCCTGGTAAGGGGAACGTGGTATCCGATGCTCTCAGCAGGAGGATGGGCATTCAGCTACTTTAGGAGGTGACAGAGAATCTAGCTGCTTTGCAGATATCCTTCATGGATAGAGATGGAGCAGCCTTATTCCAGTCTCTCACAATCACCCCTCCATTACTACAGTGGGTCAGAGAGGCACAACGTAAGGATGCTGACTGTGAGACGCGGCGTGCACAGTTATTCTCAGGACAGGCACCTGATGGCTTCTCCTTTGGAGTAGAGCACGACATCCTTTTCATAGGACGTACCATGGTATGAGTCACTTTACAAGAGGAGGTGCTGAGAGAGTTTCACACTTCTCCTTTAGCGGTACATCCTGGAGTGGTGAAGATATACCAGGACCTCAGACGACAACACTGGTGTCCGGGCATGAAGAAGGTTGTGGAAGAGTTCGTTTCTCGATGCCTCACCTGCCAGTAGGTGAAGTCAGAGCACCAGGTACCAGCAGGCTTGGTACAGCCCTTGGAGGTCCCGGAGTGGAAATGGGATGACATATCTATGGGCTTCGTGACTGGACTTCCACGCACTTCCAGAGGTCATGACTCCATCTGGGTGATTGTCGACCGACTCACCAAGTCGGCACACTTCTTACCCATCAGAGAGCAGGGCTCAGTGGAGAGCTTGGGGCATCTCTACATTCAGGAGATTATACGTCTTCACGGTGTTCCATCATCTATCGTCTCCGATCGAGATTCTCTCTTTACGTCCCGGCTTTGGAAGGGGTTGTAGGAGGCGTTTGGGACGCAGATACGTCTGAGCACCGCCTTTCACCCTCAAACAGATGGTCAGACGGAGAGGACCATTCAGACTCTCGAGAACATGCTCCGCGCATGTGTCCTCGACTTTGGTCGCAGTTGGGAGGACCACCTACCCGTGGTGGAGTTCGCGTACAACAATAGCTACCACTCCACCATCGGGATGGCACCATATGAGGCGTTGTATGGCAGACCTTGCAGATCTCCTTTGTGCTTGACAGACCCTGGGGAGTCAGCACTTGTGAGAACATAGATCGTCTGCACCATGACAGAGAAGGTTCATGTCATCCAGGAGCGGATGAGGACAGCTCAGAGCCGGCAGAAGTCTTATGCTGACAGGAGGCGGAGTCCACTAGAGTTCGAGGATGGTGACCACGTCTTCTTGCGTGTCTCACCTTGACGTGGATTACGGAGATTTGGCCGAGGTGGAAAGTTGTCTCCATGCTTCATCGGACCATTCCAGGTCATCAGCAGGATTAGCGAGGTGGCTTATCTCTTGGCTCTACCACCTCAGTGGCACCGGGTGCACGACGTCTTCCACGTATCTCAGCTGAGGAGATACGTGCACGACCCGATGCACATCATTGACCATGGGGAGCTAGACGTGGATGATGGGGTAACTTTTGCGGAGGTCCCGGTGGAGATCGAGGATCGACAGAAGAGGGTCCTACGTGTACGATCGATTCCTCTTGTGCACATCAGATGGCAGCACGGGAACCTCTAGGAGAGCACTTGGGAGCGGGAGGCTCAGATGCGTGCTCAGTACCCACATTTGTTTCCCTAGTTTATGATGTATCATTACG
Source organism: Viscum album (assembly GCA_963277665.1). NCBI lineage: Eukaryota > Viridiplantae > Streptophyta > Magnoliopsida > Santalales > Viscaceae > Viscum > Viscum album. The sequence continues at coordinate 742,896,466 of OY728137.1, forward strand.
GGGACGTAAAGCCCTGAGGTGAGAGTGATGTAAAGACTCGAAAAATTCAAGGAAATGTTTTTCTTAATTTTCTTTGGATTTTTACAAGAACGCAGTTTCTGACGGCACCTGATTTCGAGGCCCGGTGTGCCCGGAATCATTTTCCGAAGATAGGCTCGGGTACGTTCAGTGAACGGATGAGCGGGTTTTTCTAACTTTTGAACCGGTGTTCGGAATCGAATTCTGAGGGCACCGATGGAATCGCAGCGCCGGTAATTTCTTAGAAATGCCTCTTTCGGAGTTGCGTTTGCTCGGGTGCGGTTTTTAATTTTTGGGCTTAAAGTTAAGAAATAAAATAAATTGTACGACAAACTTTATTTTATTTCACTTAATCCACTTGGAAGACACTTGAAGCCACTTAAAGCTACTTAAGATGAGTTTCTCCGGATAGGGTGCTATCCAAAAATATCTTACCCTCTTGGTAGGATATTTGTGATGTGGGGCCCGCACGAGCCCCATCGTTTCTTTTCTTCTAAGTAACGCACACGCGAAAACCCGTCATTATGAAAGTCAACTGACGCGTTTTCTTAATTTCTTAACGTACCAATTAATTGGGCGGTTTTATTCGTTGAATTAATTCTATGAATTAATTTAATCATTTCTTAACCTGTTTTCAATCCGTTGGCATAATAATAAAATAATACCAACGCACGACTTCTAGAAAAATGTTCGTTGAGAGGATTTGACAGAAACCAAGAGTTATTCATCCTCCTACACGAAGAACGCTAAGAACGCGAAGAACGCCGAGCCCTCGGAAATCGACAACGCAGCGCCATGTTCCGCGACGCCGGCGATTCTTCTTCTGCGACAATCCAACCCCGCGACAACCTTCGATCGGCAGCGACATGGTAGGGGGTTGCGCTCTTTTTTTGAAATTTCCTTTGTGGATTAAAACAACAATATGGATTTAATTATTATTAATTAAATCTGTTTTTTCTTGGTCCTCGGATTTCGTCGACGCAACGCCGGATACCGCGACGACGTGACGATCCCCTCCTTCCGCGGGGAACAATTCCGTGAAGAACGCGTGTGCGACAACTTGACGAGGTAGGGGTTTTTATTTGAGAACAATCCTTTTTTTCCCGTGATTGTTTCTTTTAAAACAAAGAACCCGGTTTCATAAGAAAAATTTTAATTTATTAAAATTGTTATTTGTTATGTTTCTTTGTGTTGATTAATCCTCCCAACTGTTATCGCCTAACGCGGAGGGTGCGGGCCAAAAAACACGGCCTGACAACCCTCCGCAGTTCTTCGTTGATGCGCGGATTGGCGGGTGACGACAAAACATGCCGCAGGGATGATCCGTTGTTTCCGCAGTGAAGAACGGGACCCGAGAGGAGCTTTGGCGCAGACGGGAAAGAAATCGGACCACCGGAACAACTATGGTGGCCCGCGGCGGTGCCGGCGGCCAAAGGCGACGGCGCCCTGGCGCGCAGCCAGACAGGGCCGCCGCGGCCTCAGCCGCGGCGGCGGCGGCAAGCGGACCCGCGGCCGCGCGGGTCCAGCTCTCACGCATGGGACGAGGCATAGCAGCATCCGTTGATTCCAGCGAGGCCCCACGCGGGGCCACGGCACTTCGATACCGCGGGGGCAGCGCCCACCCCGCGGGTTCCTCGACTCGGCCGGCTCGGCCGAGCCGAGCCGGGCCGATCCACCGGCCGGGTCGCGCCCAGGACGGGTCGGGCCGCCCTGGCCGGGTTGGGCCGCCCTGGCCGGGCCGGGCCGGGTCGGTCCGGGCCCAGACCCCCCGTCTTCGGACCGTTTTCGTTCTTTTGCCCGTAACTTGAGCTACGGGCCACCGAATGATGCGTCGTCAGCGGCGATGCGATCCTTGGATCGAGGCGGTCGTTTCGTTATATCGCACTCAATGTTTCGGAATACTCTGGGTTCGGCCGGGTTGGTTCGTACACGAAACCAATCGGGCCTTCGGAGCGGAAACGCTCATATCTTGAGCTTCGGACGTCCGATTGACGTGCCATCGACATCGTTGAGTTCCTCTAAGTGAGACGGATCTTTTGGAATACTCCGCCCGAGGTTTGGACGCATGTGGAGTACAGTCGGGTTGGTTTTGCCTTAAAAACCAACTGGGCCCCTGGAACGAAAAAGCCAATAACTCTCACACCGGGCGTCCGATTGACGCGCCGTCTGCGACGTTGAGTTCTTGTTGACGATACAGATCTTTTGGATACATCAACTCTTGAATATGTCTCAGTTGATGTATCAGCTTCTCGGCTCTTGGAGCGGACCCTCCCGAACGATCTTACTGTGTGCGGGAACCCTAGAGCTGGCTGCGACTGCTACTGTGACTGCGACGACGACTGTGCAGAGATCCTCAGTGGATTCGACGGCGACGACTACAGCACTCAGTGATCCTTTGTGGGTCAGTGCTACCGATTATGTGTGGGTCCGATCCTGTGTGGGTCAGCGCTCAGCGGTCCTGTGTGGGCCAGCGCCTACAGGTCCTGTGTGGGCCCGATCCTGTGTGGGTCTTTGCGGGGGTTAGTTACCTATCGATGCTTTGTGGGTCAGATCCTTTGTGGTTCATTTGCGGGGGTTAGTACCTATCGATCCTTTGTGGGTCCAACGACTTAGATGGATCAGTGATCATCTCTATCGTCACTCGAAGAAGTATACATGTGTGAGATGAAACTCTGTTTTACTTTCCATTGTGGATTGTGTTTAGAAATCATGTGTGGATTTACGTTTTACTTTCCTTTGTGGATTGTGTTGAGCTATCCTGTGTGGATTTTACATTTTGATTTCCTGTGTGGAAATACGTATACTTTCTTATGTGGACTAGGTTGTACTTGGGCTCGGAGGTTGGAGCGTATTGGAATTGATGACTTAGGTATATGTATGGGCATATACCTAAGCAGTGTCGGTTGTTACTTCGTGATTGTATCTTTCCTTTGTGGTTTATCCTTCGTAGATTTTGGGAGACCTTCGGGGGTCTCGAGGTCCCTACTGAGAAGCTTATACTCACCCCTGCACAGGCTATGCCCGCACTACGTTGTGTTGGTTGCAGACGATGGACAGCACTGATCGTGGTGGAGGCTTGCGGAGCAGGACGGTACCTAGAGGTGGACCACTGGGCGAGGTGTACATGGAGCGGTAGGCTGGACCCGAGGAGCAGTGGAGGCTTTCTGTACCCACCCTTCATGTGGGACTTCCAGAGGACGGCTCGACGTTGCGGTTTTGCTTTTTCAGTTGTTGTTTTCCCCCTTTCAGTTGTACTTTACAGTTGGGCTTGTATTTTCGGCCCCCTTTACTTTTCCGCACTTATTGTTGTACCCGCTTTTACTCATTGTTTACTTTTTCCGCTTTCTTACTCTGTGGTGCTTATTTACATTAAAAAGGCAATTCCTTCCCTTTTAACCGGGATTTACGCCATGGTGATAGATGCCAGCCCTTGGCCTATGGAAGGCGGTCTTGGGGTAGTCACGGCACGGGCCCCGAGTACGGCTCATGACATCCTCTCTTTTTTATAGAATTTTATTAATACTATTTTGGGGGTCAGCAGGTATATATGGTGTGGAGGTTGTGAAATCATGTTGACTTTCTCTAGGTACTACTATGCCCTTATTTTTATCATACATGGTTTTGTTATTGTCATAGGATATATGGGGACAATAAGGAAACATTTGAAGTTTTGGGGTTATACATGGTTGGTCAGCTTTTAAGGAACGTCATACTATTTCGACCAATAAACCATGTAGTCGAGGTAGTGCCACTTGAAGGAAGTTCATGGTGTTTTCAAAACATATAGCCACCACTCTAAATCACGCACTATATGGAAATAGGGATTCACACAATTTGTGACTAATTATTTTACCCATGTATCCAAACCAAGCAACCCATCCAAAATTCTAGTAGGGGTTCATGGTTAGAGTGCATTGTTATTACTAAAAATTAAAACCATACATCAAACTGTGTATATTGTTTTTAATTCCTTTAAATTTTAATTAAAAAACTCATGACACCCATTTAATATACCTAACACTCTCATTTACCCTAACATAATTACTTTGTCTTTAGATTCCCTCAAGAGGTGATTTTAACTCCTCCAAAATCTTCTCTTATTGGATCAAGTATCCATTGATCTCATTTGATCCCCTCACATTAACTAAATATACTCTCATGTAGATTATCCTAATATCCTCTTCTCCCCTCTTTATAGGGTGATAAATCATCATGTTATTTATGGATCTAATATCTATTTTTTTGGATATTGATTCATGGTTTTATTTCTTTATCTTCATAGCATACGTTCTAGTTGGTGTTCACATTGTTGGTGTTAATTTGACCACATGATTAGTGGTAGGTGATTATATAATTATAAACACTGTAATTGAATCCCAAATTACTTGATTAATTTTAAAAGTGTTTTAAATTGATTAAACCCCTTGATTTGATATTATATGATGTTTGATATGAAAATGGAATAAAATTTGTGAAAAACAACTAATTTCAATGGAATTGGAATGGGTTAGTGAATTTTAGAAAAATGATTTCTTCAATTGAATGTTGATTTTATGAAATGGTTTAATATTGATTTTGGATAAAATTGGATTAAAATGAATGATGATTTGGAAAGTCATGAATTTGATAAAAACTTATTAGTTGGTTTTTAGAAAAAAAGGAATGTTTAAAACAAAAATTGGCCAATTGAATTGGGACTAATTAAATTATTAGGAATTTTTTATTTTAGCATTATTGATTAATTTATTGAAGAACATGTGGTCTTGAGTAGTTTGTGGGTGATTAGGACAATCACTATAGGACTCGGAGTCCCTAGAAGTAGATTGATAATTAAAATAGAAACACAACCAAGTTCGGCATTATTTCCCACGATGTGTCCCGTAATGGGGTGTAGATTGATTTCCTACCATGATTACCCTATTTTTGTGTTAATTGTATTGTGTAAACATATCTTGATCTATGATTATGATTGAGTTGTGTGGGAATCCAATTTCTAGAAACAAACATAACACTTGGATTATGAACATGGTGCTTCATTTTATCTTACTTGAATATACATGGTATTCATTAGAACCATTTTATTAAATTAAACTATCTTATATAAATTTTATATATAAAATTTTCATTTTAACCTATTTTGAAATATCTTTTATATCTTTAATTTGACATCATATTTTTCAGAAACTATGTAAATGTTTTACCTTGCCTTATTTTTTTAAACAAAAAGCATACATGGTAAAAATTTCCAAATTGATTATGGAACACTTGATGAGACCCTAGTGGTATATTTATATCAGACAGTAAATTTTTCGTCAGTAATTTTTATATTATATCATTCTAGTTTTTAGAAAATGTAATGCGCTACTTAGAGGTGGTGGGTGTACATGATTTGTAGGACCATGAGTGGGGGAGGTGATCGGTGGAGATGTGATCCACCTATTACATGGCTTTTCTAAGCCTTTCTATGATAGTTTCTTTTTTGATGTACCATTTGGGAATTGTTTTAGCTTTTTTATTTTGGTGTTTTTTTTACTTTTGAAGTATTTAGTAGATTGATTGTGTATTGGTTTATCTTCCATTATTTTATTATTCTTATGTCAACAATAATTACCTTTTGATCATTGTATGATTCCATGTGGTAGTCAACAACCCATAAGGATCGAAAACACCCTTTGGGATATATCATGACTGGATTAGGTATCAGTGTACTATGGTATTCTAGCTAGTTTGTGACAGTTTTAATGAAGATTAATAATTGAGAATATTAATCATCACAAAATAATTAAAATAGAAAAAATATGATATACAAAAATGGGAACGCACAAATCATTATAAATATTGAATGAATAATAGGAATTAAAATAAATTTTATTCAATATAAATAATATTCCTTCTTTAAACTTTTTTTTTGAGTAATTACATAACTACTCTAAAAAAACTTATAACCTCTATTAAGGATTTATATTTTGATACAATAGTGTTTCTTATGTTTTTTCAAGTCATAGATCATTGCAATAACTATAAAAAATATATTTTACATTTTTTATGTAAAGAAAATATTTTTAAATAAATAAATATATTATCATATATTATTTTCAATCACAATCTATTAATCTAAGATAATAATTAATAATTTTTATTTAATTGAAACAAAATTCAGAAAAACTGCTTCAGTCATCTATTGATCATAGAAAAATCAATAACTTATAGAATATTTCACCCAGATATTAATTACAACCGAGAGTCTTAATATGATACAGAAAATTGTTACCGGTGTTTGATATTTAATCCTCTTTTGTCTATAAATCAATATAATAGATCAAGTTTTGGTCATGTGATTAGTCCATATTAAATATCCCTCCCTGATGCATATAAATTATATTTATATCTTATACTCGGTAAAACAAATATATGAGTCTTTTTTGTCACCGAAACTGATTCCACTCACACTGATAGATTAAATAAATTCATATATTCATCCTTATATAGTTTTAATGTTGTAAAATTATGATGGTCACTTCTGAATGAAAGAACACGTATGTAAATAGGTTAAATGGAACACTTATTTTGTGTATTTATATTTATTACTTACCTAGGTTTTTGTAATTATGTTGAAAAGAAAAACATATATCATATTTTGAAACTAACACATGTTCCACATAGAAAACAAATTTTTGAATTCAATTAAATTTCCAAATGAATAATTTTTAAATTATAGTGCTTACAATAAATTAAATAACTGTCAATTACGATCATTTCAATTTATAAATTTAAAAAATACTAATTTCTAACACACAAAATATTTTTCATTATTATTTTTACAAAATATATTCATTTTCTTACATAAAAAATATTCCATTTCTAAATTTGATCAAAACATACTTTAAAACTATAGCACATAATCATTAGATATTAAATCACACTATAATCCAATTTTCATCATAAAAAATAATGTAAATAAAATTTTTTAATATTCATAAAAGAGTTTGTATAATTGAGAATGTATATTTAATTTTTAGAATTTAAAATGTCATGGAATTTTGAAATTAATATATATTAGACTTATAAAATAGATCTATATAAAATCCCCTAACACTTAATCTATTTTTTATCCTCAATAAATAAAAAATATCACTTTCACCAATATAAAATTAATGACAAAATGTATTGAAATGGAATGAAAATGGATACTTTCAATAATGAAGAAATATCCAAAAAATCATGACATAAAAAACTATTTTCTTCCTCACAATTAAAATTTTATTACCAATTTAAATTTATAGTTTCGAATAATAATAATTTAATAGATTTCATTGAGAAAATATAAATTCATTTATTATATATTCCATAATTTTCCTCTAATATCTCTTTTTTCTATTATTTAACACTTACACACCATAATAATATTTTCCATAACATAAAAAATACATATTATATTATGATAGAATTTATTTTTCATTCATGGTATATAAAATAATTATATCATTAAATCTCACTATTAATTGCATTCTAACTATCCTTGAGCTTTTATCAGTGATTAAGATTAATCACCACATATTAACTATTCATTTTAGATGGAGTACTCTATATTTAAAATGGGGTGAATAATTTTTTATAAACAAATTTTTCAAAACCAGTGATTAAGTAATAATATTCACTGCCTGGTAGAAATAAATTAACAAATGTTATTCTATCTCAAAACACCCATAAAATTTTACATTTAATTTGAGATAATAGAATTTTTCATATTAGTAGTTTTTTATTTAGTTAAATAGGTTGAGTTATTATTGATAAATAAAGAAAATTTCATTATATTTACTATTAATTTTTAGCACACAAATAAAAATTGTTGGTTGAAAGTCCCATCAATCATAACTCTCAAAAATTAGAGTCCAAAAATATAATTTTAAATAAATTTCAAATGTCTAGTCTACAATGTCTGGAAAACCATTATGTAACCAGAGTAATTTCAATGGTAATATAACATGATACTTTTAAATTATCTAATAACTCTTATATAGGTAGTAAAAGATCCAAATTTCTATTAAATTTTTCATATTTCATATATTTATATCCATGAACTCTTATATATTCTTCATAGTCACATATTTACTTTTATGTACAAAATGAAAATTCATGAGTACCCTTATGTACTTGGTTCTTGTTTAATTTCTCTAATAATATATTTCTTTGGTTTCAAAAACATTATTTAAACTATATATTTGAATCTTTAATCACTCTGATTCATCCTAAATATATATATATATATTACTTCAGTATTTTTTTAACATTTACCAAAACACTTTAAAATGATTACCAAAGTAATTTTAAATGAAAAACATATTCTTCTTTGAGTGTGTTAATGAGACCCCACTAAATCTTCATTTCTCAACTTCAAACTCAGACTTCTCTAAACATCACCTAAGAGATGTTTTCTATTAGTTTCATTAGTATTCATGTGTGATAATACAGGTATTTTTACTCACTCTTATCGAAATGTTCTATGCTAATTAAATAAAAATTAATCAGGATTTTCAAAATCTATCATATAAAAGTATCATATGGTATATAATTCTCTTATACTCCATCTTAACATGTCTTTTACACAATATAATATCATATCTATAGTCGTAAAATTTATCTAAAAGCTGCCTTCCTTAAATGTTTTTATTTTATTACTTTTATGAACATCTCAAAATTCATTATAATGATTCATCATAGAAGAAACTCAAAAACAATCTCCATTGAGAATATATGAAGGTATCATGAAAAAAAATTGATAGATAAAAATTTATATTGATTATTGAAACATGGTTTGTATCTCAAACCTTTAACCTCGACATTCATTGGGATCTTCGTAATCACTAAACATTAGTACATATCGAGTTTACTTATTATTGAAATATCTAACAAAAAAATCTTAATCATAATACATTTATGATATTAATTATCCCAATTATATTTCTTATCAATAATAATTAGAATTTTAAATTAAATATCACTCCTTATTTTTCCAAAAAAAAATTAAATAAAGAAATAATTAGTGTATATCTTGACGATATAGAAATAAAAAAACCAAGGGTATACAAATCCATGCTATAGTGTCTAAAAATATATTCTTATAAATCATTAAAATAAATTGTCCAATATAATAACTATTCAAAATAATTATGAGTAATTTTAGTTTTGATAATATAATATTATGTAGTAAAAAAATATAAATCATTCCATCACATTGAAAACCCAACAACATCCTCAAAGTTGAATCATAATGTAGAAATCCATTTTTAAATTAATGTTTACAAACATCTTGCAAATAAAAACATTAAACTACATAATTTTTATACAAAATAAATATATATAATATGAAATAGGATAAACTACATAATTTAAATACAAAATGAATATACATAATATGAAATCAATGGTTTTTATCTTAAGAAGAACTGAAATTTATGTCTTAAATTAAACTAGATAAATATATATAATATTAAATAGGATAATGTTTCCTATTCCATAACCACACCATGTAAATTTATTCACCAATCAATGGTTTAAAAAATTAGTTTTGGGTGTGTTGGCTTAGAACTTTTCTTCCCATTACATTGTGTTTTTTGGGAGAAAGGGGTTGTGACACCGTCTATGTAACCATCTCTTTGTTTTAGTGTTTTGTTTATAATTGGAGGTATAGGTTGAGTTTCAAAGTATTTATGACATGGAACATGGAATTTTTTTTTCTGTTTTCATACTTTTTACAGTTTTGGTGCATGGTTAGAGGGAATCCCTGAGGCATCTATTCAAAAGGAACATTTCCAGATCATTTGGAACTACACATGGCTTGTCACCATGGGATATAAATGGTCATGTTGAAACCATTCGACCTATAAGAGAAATTTTATGGAGTCCTTGGTGTGTCTGAGGTGTGGAACATGACTTTCAAACTATTTGGTAAATCATATGGAAAACATGGGGTGGGAGCTATAATTTTTTATTATGATAAGTAGCATGGTTTGAGAAAGGTTTTATCAATCATGTGGTTCCTAAGGATAATTGAGAGATATGTTTCTTGGCATAGGTAGGGACCAACATAGGATTTTCTCACATTTCAGTAAACCATGTGTCCAAACAATGAATCATTCCATGTTTTTAAATTTTGGGTATTCTAAAATTCATAAATTATGAAATAGGAGGAATTCCACCCCTCTTCTCCCCCACTTGGGTAATCCAATCCTTTGGAGCTCATGGAGTAGCTCCAACCTCCTCTCTCTTTCATATGTAGTATTCCTTTGGTGATTCCCATGTTATTTTGAGGTATTTCTTCCTACATTCCCATTCTTCCTCTTCCCCCCTCTCTTCCCTCTGGGTTTATATTTCCACTACAAACCATAGGTATCATATTGTTTTTTTGGGCTCTAGGTGGATCTAATGATTTTAATTTTTGTGTCTATGGGTTTTAGAAACAATTTTTATTCCAATGGGTTTGGACGCAATTGAATGCAAAATGTTTCTAAGGGGTTTGTCTTGTTTCTCACCTATTTGAGGTAGGTGTTACTATTAAATTGTTTCATTTTGGAATTATAATCATGATTACAATTTCTAAATTCCATTTATTTAAGGTATGAATATTTGTAATATCATTTTTTGTTTTGAAACCATTATATACTATTTTGAGCTTGGAATAGTTTGAAATAGACTATTTAAATATGATAATAGTTTTGAATATCCTCTTATGGATTCTTGAAATGGTTTCCATGTTACGCATTTTAAAGGGAATTAGGATTTATAAGTGTAGTGCTGACATGAAATTTTTATATGAAAGGGTGTTATTTGATTTTTTTAATCGTGATTTGGAATGTGGGTGTGGTTAAAATTTGTAAAATTTAATGATGAATTTTCATTAAAATGGTTTGATGGAAATGAATTTCCAACTGCCTTATTTTGGGTTTTAAAGAGAAAGGGCCTTACGTTAAGGCCAGTTTTGAATTTTTTTTCAATTTGTGGGTGATTTAAATTATTTTATAGAAGGTTTTTGTAAATTTATTTTATGAAATGTAAAAGGTCATAAAATTCTGAGTAGTGTTTTTTCATTATAATTCCCAGTTTAGACTTTTGTTTTTTAAAGACCTGGAAATTTCAATATTTTTTTTGAATACTTTGGAATTTTACGAGTCAGTGGCTTCTGACGGCACTTGATTCTGAGGCCCGGTGTGCCCAGAATCAACTTCTGAAGTTTAGCTCTGGTACGTTTGGTAAACAAATGATCGGGTTTTTATATCTTTTCAACCGGTGCTTGGAATTGAAATTTGGTGGCACCGATGAATTCGCAATGCCAGTAATTGCATAACACGATCCTTACCGTCGTTGTGTTCGCAGTGGAGGAGAAGATAATTTTGGGGGTTTATTTAAGAAGTAAATAAAAATAAATTGTATAAACAATTTTTTTTTTATAAGGATGTTATTCCCTCTCATGGCTAGTTAAGGATGGGGCCCACTACCACCTAACTACCCAAGTGTGGATGTTAGAGAGGTGGGGCCCACACGAGCCTCACAATTTAATTTCCTCTAAACTCTTTAAAAACCCCTCTTAAATTTGGCAACCCCTTTTTTTTATTTGGCAACATGTATAATTAATAGGGATCTTCCCTCCCCCTTCCTTTAATCATTGGTCAACACATTATTAAATGTGGTGATTTAATTTTGGAAGTTTCTTTTCATGTGTAATTAAATAATAGGAGGAGCCTATTATTTAATTTTAGGGGAAGAGCTTTCGTTATGCGAGAGAGATCGGGAGAGATTTTGGGATTTTGGAAGAACGCTGGTCTCCGACGAAGAACAACAAAGAACGCCGGCCTCTAACGGAGAATGACGAAGAATGCTGGTTCCTCGAATATCGACGACGCGCCACCAATTATCTTCTTTGCGACAAAGAGGAGACGCTGCTGCCTTCTCGGTGCACTCTGAAGTCTCCTACGATCCCTTTCCTCACGACGCTGACGTTCGACATCATTTTTTGAGGTAGGGTAAAATTTGTATATTCTTTCTTTTATGAGAATTATACCCTCGTGCTTGGTGATTAAATTGTTGGGTGATGTTTTGAACCTCTAACGTGGTGGGTGTGGGTTAAAGAACAAGCCCGGACCCACCGCTATTTTTTTCATGATGCGCAGAGTATTTGGAGAAGATGAAGTGGGACCGAAATGGCGATTGGAGGCCTTCGTAGTGATGTACGGGTCTAGAGGTGACCGCAGGCGCAGACGGGAACAAAATCGGACCACCGGAATGAATTCTGGGGGCCCACGGAAGCCCCAAACGGTGCGGGTCGCCAGCACGGCAGCGCCCCAGTGCCACTGGAAAAATCATCCACTGCTGAAGCTGGGGCAGCAAGGGTTGGATTCCACGGCCAGGTCGGGCCGACCCGGTTTGGGCCGACCCAGGGGGGTTGGGCTGGGTCGGACCGAGCCCAGACCCCCCACTTCGGACCATTTTCAATATTTTCCCATAACTTGAGCTACAGACCTCCGATCGATGCACCGTCAGTTGCATAGGAATACTTGGATCGATATGGTCATTTTGTTATATTAAACTCAAGGTTTCGGAAAATTATGGGTACGGCTGGGTTGGTTCGAACCCGAAACCAATCGGGCCTTTAGAACAGAGACGCTTATAACTTAAGGACCAGACATCCGTTTGGCGTGCCGTCAACTGCGTTGAATTCCTCTTGATTAGATGGTCCTTTTGGCTTACTCTACAAGAGGTTTGGATATTGTTGAAGTACGATTGGGTTGGTTTTAGCTTAAAAACCAACTGGGTCCTGGAATGGAAAAGTCAATAACTCTCAGACCGAGCGTCCGATTGACGCACCGTCTGTTGCTTTGGGTTTATTTTGACGAGACAGAACTTTGGGATACATCAAATATGGGATTTGTGATAGTTGATATATCAACTCTCTTTGTTGAGGAGCGGACCCTCCCGGAATCGAGCATGCTGTTTGCGGGAACCCTAACGGTGGCTGCGAGTGCATCGACTGCTATACTGGAATCCTCCGTGGGTTCGACAGCGACAAATACCATACTAGAATCCTCCATGGGTTCGATGGAAATGAATACTGTACTTGTATCCTATGTGGGACCGGAAGTATTTGCCCCTGTACTTGTATCCTGTGTGGGTCCAGCAGAATAGCTGGTCTTGTATCATGTGTGGGTCTGACAGCTTAGCTGGTCTTGTATCCTATGTGGGTCTGACAGCTTAGATGATTCAATGCCTACATCTGATCATCTCTATCTCTATATGAAATATTTATACCTATGTGAGATGAGTCTTGATTTTCAATCATTATCATCAATGTGATTGACTTGCTTTCCTGTGTGGATTGGGTTGTGCTTTCCTGTGTGGACTGGGTTGTGTTTTCCTGTGTGGACCGGGTTGTGTTTTCCTATGTGGACTAGGTTGTGCTAGGGCTCGAGAGTTGGATCCAATCGTAATTGATGACTTAGGTATATGAATGGGCATATACCTAAGTAAATTCAGTTGATACTTTGTGATTGTGTCTTTCCTTGTGGTTTATCCTTCTTGGATTCTGAGAGACCTTTAGGGGTCTTGGGTTCCCTACTGAGTATTGTATACTCACCCCTGCACGGGCTATGCCCACACTAAGTTATGTTGGATGCAGATGACGGACAGCACTGATCGAGGTGGAGTCTTGTGGAACTGGGCAGTACCCGGAGGTGGACCACTTTGCAGGACGTACACAGAGCGGACGGCCAGACCCGAGGAGCTGAGGAGACAATCTGTACCCACTCTTCAGGTGGGATTTTCGAAGGACTACTCAGTGTTGCTATTTTACTTACTGCTGTTGTAATTTAATTTCAACTGGGTTTGTATACTGGCCCATTTACTTTTTAGTACTTACCTTGTACCTAGTTTTGCATAGTTCTTACTACACTTGCGTACTCTATTGTGTTTTTGTTTACTTCATAAGGTAATGCCTTCCCTTTTATCGGGATTTACACCTTTGGTGCTATTCTCTAGCCCCTGGCCTATGGAAGAAGGTCTTGGGTTAGTCATGGCACGGGCCCCGAGGACGGGTTGTGACAAATTGGTATCAGAGGAGTCGGTTCTACCACAGAACTCAGGACTCTGATCTTCCCTTTCTAGGAAGCGATAGTGTTAAGAGTATTTAGTGTGGTTTTCAGTCCATGGAGTCCAGTGTTGTTAAGGCAGCCGACGTATCCATACACCAGGACCCTGACCTCTGATTTCTGACTCAGTGCATGAGAACACTGATTCCGTGTGTGTTTCCTTTCAATGGTTTTCATTGTGATTACTTTGTGTCATCTCACCAGGTATACTGGTTGACTGTGGCACACCTATTTCATTTCAGGATAGCCCCATGAAGGCAGCCAGCTAGGTTTCCTAGTTACGTGCGGGATGGCAGCCCACCGAGCGACGAGGCCTCAGTGCAGTGCCCCATTATAGAGGAGGCACCAACAGTCCCACTACCTGCTTATCCACTGATGCTACAACCCCCAGCGATGGACAGTGCACGCCGCCTGAGTGCGTTGCATGAGTTTCAGAGACAGAGGCCGCCCAGGTTCCATGGAGAGACGGATCCTCAGGCAGCCGGGGATTGGCTGGAGGCTATCGTCGGAGTCTTCAAACTGTTAGGGACACCAGCAGATCTTATAGTGATCCTTTCCGCGAGACTCCTGCATGCAGTAGGATGTAGATGGTGGAGCCTGATGCTCCCGGTGCACGATGAAGAATCTCTACATTGGATGGACTTGGAGAGCCTCTTCTGCTCATAGTTTGTTCCAGACACCCTCTGTGCGGTGCGCATCCAGGAGTTACTACAGCTGCGGCAGGGCAGCATGTCACTAGCCCAGTACTCAGCGAGATTTACCGACCTCTCGCACTAATCCACAGACATGGTACGGGACCCATTATTTCGGGCCCGGACCTTTGAGAAGGGACTGAGGCATGAGATCAGACCTTCGACGATTCCACTCAGCATCCCGATGCAGGTGGGGGTGCTGGGGCAAGCCTTGTTAGTGGAGAGCTTTCTCACCGAGCAGCCATCAGCGACGAGACCCACCTCAGGATGGCACGGAGTGGAGTCTTCTGCAACCGGCAGTCGACAGATGTCGCTGGGGTCCAAGAGGACTAGGCCATCAGGTGGGTGACCTCAGGATAGAGGTTCGGCTGTGCGGGGCGCACGGCGCAGAGCCAACCTTACGAGGAGCAAACAGTGTTATGCATGCAGCGGGCAGGGCCACATGGCTCGTGACTGCCCGACCTGCCATGCAGACGAGCAGTAGACAGTGGAGGGACCTCCCAAGAAGAGGCAGAGGATTGACCGTGATGGTCCGCAGGGAGCAGGCAGACGAGGTAGAGGAGATGGTCGAGCAGCGGGAGGTGGACGACGCTTCGAGGCTCTACCACCACCACCACTAGGAGGTCCACCCTAACCACAGTGAGCTGGCGGGCAGAGGCAGGCTCAGCTCCAGGCAGCGGAGGCTTATGACCACGGCGCACCTGAGAATATTCGAGGTACTATTTGTGTCTACTCCACCCTTGCTATAGTTCTTATAGACATAGGTGCGAGTCATTCTTTTATTGTCGTTGCCCTTGTTCGGAGCTCAGAGATTCTGACAGAGCCGTTGGCTCGATCCTTATGGATAGAAACTCCTACAGGAGAAGAATCGACGATTACACACTGGTTCCAGTAGTGTGATCTTACTCTAGGACACGAGAGCTTCAGTTGGGATCTTCTTGTAGCGGTGTCGAGGCCTTACGACGTCATCTTGGGTATGGACTGGTAGTCTATAGTCCATCTTTGATTGACTGTATTAGGCGCAAGGTGCGGTGTGTCCGCACGGATGGGACCAGGTTCACCTTCACCAGCGAGAACGGAACCTTCGCAGCACAAGATGGACTTACGCAGAGGAGAGGGCAGCCGATCACACATCAGTTGG
Organism: Viscum album; assembly: GCA_963277665.1. Taxonomy (NCBI): domain Eukaryota; kingdom Viridiplantae; phylum Streptophyta; class Magnoliopsida; order Santalales; family Viscaceae; genus Viscum; species Viscum album. The sequence goes on from OY728137.1 coordinate 742,912,455, forward strand.
CTTGTCTCATCTTTGGAGCATTTGATGTGCAGATTTTGAGATTTCCAGTTGTGGTGGATCAGTATGTGGATGTTTTTCTTGATGAAGTTCCAGGACTACCACCTCATAGAGATATAGACTTCTACATAGACATGTACCCCGAGATATCACTGATATCTACTCCAACATATCGGATTGGTCTTTCCGAGCTTTGTGAGCAACGGGTACAGCTGTAGGACTTATAGGGAAAGGTTTCATCCAACCCAGTGTTTCACCCTAGGCTTCTTCGATTCTATTCTCTAAGAAGGTGGATGTGGTCTTGCGACTGTGTGTCGACTACCATCGCCTAAACTAGTTGATCGTGAGGAACAAGTACCCTCTTTCGAGGATTGAAGATCTCTTTGATCAGCTCAAGGGAGCACGTTGGTTCTCGAAGATAGACCTTAGGTCAGGCTATCATCAGCTCCGAGTTCAGGACGAGGATGTGCAGAAGACGACCTTCAGGTGTCGGTAAGGCCACTATGAGTTCTTGGTCATGCCCTTCGGTGTAACCAATGCTCTAGCAGTGTTCATGAGTCTCACAAACAGGATATTCCAGCCCTACCTCGATTGTTTTTTAGTATTCTTCATTGATGACATACTGATTTACTCGACTACCAAGGAGGAGAACGCCTACCAATTACGGGTTGTACTGGATACACTTCGAGAGCACCAGATTTATGGTAAGCTCACGAAGTGCCAGTTATGGCTTCGAGAGGTTCACTTCTTGGGGCACGTCATCTCAGAGGCAGGAGTTGCAGTGGATCCCGAGAAGATCGAGGCAGTACTAGCTTGGGAGACACCCAGGAGCGTGATGGAGGTGCGGAGTTTCCTAGGTCTGGTTGGGTACTATCGGAGATTTGTTCCAAACTTCTCCAGAGTTTCATCACCGTTTACAGCTATGATGAAGAAGGTGAAACCCTTCATGTGGTCAGACAGGTGTCAGCAGAGCTTTCAGGAGCTGAGGAGGAGATTGACTAGTGCGCCCATCTTGAGGTTGTCGGAGGAGGGCATAGGGTACATAGTTTACTACGACGAATCAGGGACCGGAATTGGGTATGTCCTGATGCAAGAGCGAGCAGTGATCACTTATGTTTCACATCATTTGAGGGAGCATGAGCATAACTATGCTACCCATGACCTGGAGTTAGCAGTAGTGGTCTTCACCCTGAAGATGTGGCGACACTATCTGATGGGTGAGCGCTTTACAGTCTACATTGACCACCAGAGTCTCCGGTACATTTTGTCAAAGAAGGACATGAACTTGAGATAGTGGTGATGGATCGAGTTACTATAGGATTATGACATTGATATTGTCTATACTCCTGGGAAGGGGAACGTTGTGTCTGATTCTCTCAGTAGGAGATTGGGCATTCAGCTACTTGGAGAGGCGGCGGAGCAGTTAGCCACTTTGTAGATATCTTTTGTGGATAGAGATGGGGCAGTCTATCTGCAGTCCCTCATAGTCACTCCTCCACTACTTTAGTAGGTCAGAGAGGCACAATTTGGGGACGTTGACTGTGAGGCATGACGTGCTCAGATATCATCAGGGCTGCCACCCTATGGATTTTCTGAAGGCGGGGAGCACGTCATCTTCTTCAGGAGACGTACCATGGTACCAATTACAGTGCAGGAGGAGCTGTTGAGGGAGTTCCACACTTCTCCTCTAGCGTTACATCCAGGAGTAGTGAAGATGTATCAGGACCTTAGATTCCAGCACTAGTGGTCAGGTATGAAGAAGGTTGTGGCAAAGTTCATTTATCAATGCCTCACTTGTCAGCAAGTGACGGCAGAGCACCAGGTACCTGCAGGCTTGGCACATCCCTTAGAGGTTCTGGAGTGGAAGTGGGACGGGATATACATGGATTTTGTGACGGGGCTCCCACATACTTCCAGAGGACACGACACCATCTGGGTGATCGTAGACCGACTCACCAAGTCGGCCCACTTCCTACCTATCAGAGAGCAAGGCTAGGTTAGAGAGCCTTCGATGCATCTATGTCCAAGAGATCATACGGCTTCATGGTGTTCCATCTTCTATCGTCTCTGATAGAGACGCTCGCTTTACTTCCCGGCTTTGGAAGGGGTTATAGGAGTCTTTTGGGACGCAGCTACGCCTGAGCACTGCCTTTCACCCTCAAATGGATGGCTAGATGGATAGAACCATTCAGACACTCATGAACATGCTCCGTGCATCTGTCCTTGAATTTGGTCGCAGGTAGGAGGATCCCCTACCCTTGGTGGAGTTTCCGTACAACAATATCTATCACTCCACAATCGGGATGGCACCATACGAGGCACTGTATGGACGACCATGCAGATCACCTCTGCACTGGACTGGCCCTGGGGAGTTAGCACTCGTAGGACCAGAGATGGTTCAGGCTATGATGTAGAAGGTGCAGATCATCCAAGAGCAAATCAGGACTGCACAGAGTAGACATAAGTCCTATGCTGATAGGATCTGGAGACCACTACAGTTCAAGGATGGAGACCACGTTTTCTTACCGGCCTCACCTTGACGTGGATTGCGGAGATTTGGCCAGGGAGGAAAGTTATCTCCGGGCTTCATCATACCATTCTAGGTCCTCAGTAGGGTAGGCGAGGTGGCTTATCGCCTGGCCCTTCCACCTCTGTTGCACCGGGTGCACGACGTCTTCCACGTATCTCAGCTGAGGAGATATGTGCAAAACCCAACGCATATCATCAACCACAGGGAGCTGGACATCGATGACGGAGAGACTTTTGTAGAGGTCCCAGTGGAGATCAAGGATTGACAGGAGCGGGTCCTATGTAGACGGTCGATTCCTCTGGTGCGCATTCATTGGCATCACGAGAACCTCTAAGAGAGCACATGGGAATGGGAGGCTAAGATGTGTGCTCAGTACCCTCATTTGTTCCCCTATTTTATGTTGTAGCTTTACGAGGATGCAAAGCCCTAAGGTGGGAGTAATGTAAAGACCTGTACATTTCAAGGATTTTTTTTAAATACTTTGGAATTTTACGAGTCTGTGGCTTCTAACGTCACTTGATTCCGAGGCCCGGTGTGCCCGGAATCAATTTCTGATGTTTAGCTTGGGTACGTTCAGTAAACGAACGAGGGTATTTTTCTATCTTTTGAACCGGTGCTCGGAATTAAAATCTAAGGGTACCGATGAATTCTCAACGCCGGTAATTTCTTAACGCGATCGTTACCGTAGTTGCATTTGCAATGGAGGAGAAGATAATTTTGGGGTTTTATTTAAGAAGTAAATAAAAAAAATTGTCAGAACAATTTTTATATTATAAGGAGGTTATTCCCTCCCATGGGTAGTTAATGATGGGTCCCACAGCCACCTAACTACCCAAGTGTGGATGTTAGATAGTTGGGTCCCACATGATCCCCACCATTTAATTTCCTCTAAACTCTTTAAAAACCCCTCATAAATTTTGAAAACCCTTTTTTTATTTTCCAACATGTATAATTAATGGGGATCTTCCCTCCCCCTTCCTTTAATCAATGGTCAACATGTTATTAAATGTGGTGATTTAATTTTGGAAGTTTCATTGCATATGTAATTAAATAATAGGAGGAGCCTATTATTTAATTTTGGGGGAAGAGCTTTTGTTGTGCGAGAGAGATCAGAATAGCTTTTGGGCTTTTGGAAAAACGTCGGTCTCCGACAAAGAACGATGAAGAACGCTGGCCTCGGATGAAAAATGACGAAGAACGCCAGTTCCTCGAAGATCGACGACGCACCACCAATTATATTCTCCACGAAAAAGAGGAGACACCACCACCTCCTCGGCGCACTCCGACGTCGCCTACGATCCCTTTCCATATGAAGCTGACGTTCGACATCGTTTGTTGAGGTAGGGGAAAATTTGTATATTCTTTACTTTATGAGAATTATACCCTTGTGCTTGGTGATTAAATTATTGGGTGACGTTTTGAACCTCTAACGCGGTGGGTGCAGGTTAACGAACAAGCCTGAACCCACCGATATTTTTGTTCTTGATGCGCGGAGTATTGAGTGAAGACGAATCGGGACCAAAATGGCTATTGGAGGCCTTCGTAGTGATGTACGGGTCCTGAGGCGACCATAGGCGCAGACAGGAGAAAAATCAGACCACCAGAATGACTTCCAGTGGCCCGAAAAATCCCCCGGCAGTGTGGGTCACCGGCGGGGAGGCGCCTAGGCACCGCCGGCGAATCTCGCCGCCTCTGAAGCCATAGCGGCCAGGGTAGGATTCTGCGGCCGCGTGGGATCCAGGGGAAACTGTGGCGCCAGCCTAGCATTGTGTCTGCGGAACAGATGCCCCCCCCCCCCCCCCGCTCGGCTCGCTGGCCGAGCCAGCGTGCCCCCCGGCAGGGCGGGGGCGGGTCGCGCGGACCGAGTCGCACCGGCTGGGCCGGGCCAGGCCAGGCCGCGCACTTTCGGGCCAGACCCAGACCTGGGTCGGGTCAACCAGGTTCGGGCCGACCCAGGGGGGTTGGGCCGGGTCGGACAGGGCCCAGACCCCCCACTTTAGACCGTTTTCAGTCTTTTTCCCATAACTTCTGCTACAGACCTCTGATCTACGCACCGTTAGTTGAGTAGGAATCCTTGGATCTAGACGGTCATTCAGGTATATTACACTCAAGGTTTCGGCAAAGTTTGGGTATGGTGGGTTGGTTCGAACCCAAAGCCAATCGGGCCCTTGGAAAGGAAACACTTATAACTTAAAGACCGAACGTATGTTTGACATGTCATCAATTGCGTTGAATTCCTCTTGATGAGACAGTCCTTTTGGATTACTTCGCATGAGGTTTGGATGCAGCTGGAGTACAGTCAGTTTGGTTTTAGCTTAAAAACCAACCGGGGCCCTGGAACGGAAAAGCCAATAACTCTTAGACCGGGTGTCCGATTGACGCACCGTCTGTCGCATTGGGTTTCTATTGACAAGACGAAACTTTGGGATATATAAAATCTAGACTTTGTGATAGTTGATGTATCGACTCTCTTGATTGAGGAGCAGACACTTCCGAAATCGAGCATGTTGTGTTTGAGAACCCTAGAGCTGGCTGCCACTGCATAGACTACTGTACTGGAATCCTCTGTGGGTTCGACAGCAACGAATACCGTACTGGAATCCTCCCTGGGTTCGACGGTGATGACTACTGTTCTTGTATCCTATGTGAGTCTGACAATATTGACCTATGTACTTTTGTCCTTTGTGGTTCTATCAGAGTAGCTGGTCTTGTATCTTGTGTGGGTCCGACAGCTTAGCTCGTCTTGTATCCTATATGGGTCTGACAACTTAGATGATTCAGTATCTACATCTGATCATCTCTATAGCTATACAAAATATGTATACCTGTGTGAGCTGATTCTTGATTTTCAATCATTATCATCGAAGTGATTGACTTGATTTCCTATGTGGATTGGGTTGTGATGTCCTGTGTGGATGGGGTTGTGTTTTCCTATGTGGATTGGGTTGTGTTTTCCTGTGTCGATTGGGTTGTTCTTGGGCTCAAGAGTTGGAGCCGTTCGTAATTGATAACATAGGTATATGAATGGGAATATTCCTAAGTAAAGTCAGTTGATACTTCATGATATTATCTTTCCTTGTGGTTTATCCTTCAGGATTCTGAGAGACCTTCGGGGGTCTCAGGGTCCCTACTGAGTATCGTATACTCACACCTGTATGGGATCTGCCTGCACTACGTTGTGTTGGATGCAGACGACGGACAACACTGATCGAGGTGGAGGCTTATGGAGCTGGGTGGTACCCGAAGGTGGACCACTTAGCGGGACGTACACGGATCAGACGGCCAAACCCGAGGAGCTTAGGTGACTATCTATACCCACCCTTCAGGTGGGAGTTTCAGAGGACGACTCGGTGATGCTATTTTACTTACTGCTATTGTACTTTCCTTTCAGTTGGGTTTGTTTACTAGCCCATTTACTTTGCAGCACTTACCTTGTACCCAGTTTTACTTAGTGCTTACTACACTTGCGTACTCTGTTCTCTTTTTCTTTACTTTATAAAAGTCAATAACTTCCCTTTTATCAGGATTTATGCCTTTAGTGCAAGTCACCAACCCCTTGGCCTATGGAAGGCAGGCTTGGGGTAGTCACGGCACGGGCCCCGTGGACAGGTCGTGACCGTTTTTAAATGGTTAATGTTAATGGAAAACTTGATTTCCCCTTTTACATTATCCCCTGTATCGGTTCTTGATCACTATGTAATGCTTGTTTCTACCCTTGTGTGGGAATGTGCTTATGTTTTTCATGGTTGTTTGTGTTGTGTGGGGATTTATATCCATGTGTTTTGGTTTGAGGGTTGTTATAGTTATGAATTTTATATTAGACTTGCCTCATTTTCACTATGCCTCACTTCTTTCGATTGGTCATGGGAAAGTGATTACTAAGTGGAAGATTTAATTTGTTCCTCTAGTTGGTTCACAAACTACTATTATATTACCATTTGTGCTAGGATGAGGGGATATGTGGTATTTGTCATCATAGTGATGCTTTTTCAGATAATTGGATGATGGTTCTTAAATAGAATATGTTATTAGGTAGTTTAGGTGGTTATACCTTTATACATATAGATTCTTAGCACGTTAGTGGCCTTTGGGTAGATATAATGACACTTTAATTTTTCTTAGTGAGTTTTTATTTAAGGGAGATTGGTAAGGATTGTTTCGATCATTTCCCTAACATTGATCCTAAATCTTTCATTTGTGATTTCCCAATGAAATTGAGGTATTTATTCCTCATGTTCCCTTCTTCTAATTTTTCCATCTCTTATATCTTGGTTTGGATTTCCCCCATTAGCCCTAGTTATAATTTAATTCTATTTTGGGGTTCTAGGTAGATCTAATTGGGGTTACATTCATGTCTATGAGTTCTATACTACATTTTTATTCTAGTGGGTGTGTTCTTTAGTGAAGAAAACATATTTTAATGGGTTTCTTCTTGTTCCTCATCTATTTTATGAAGGTATGAATATATGTGGTAGCCTTATGGTGTTTTGAAACCATGTAGAGTGTTTCGAGCTTTGTGTAGTTGATCTTTTATATAAATTCAAAATTTTCATGTTGGGAAAAAAATTTAAGGATGAAAAACTTCTTCTAAATGCTTTAATTTCATTTTTAAAAGGTTTCTAGGTTATGTATTGGGTTTTGAACCAGTTTTGGTTTTCAATGGTAAAAAATAATGTTATAAATGGAATTTTTATATCTATTTTGAGGTGTTTACTTCAAATTGTTTTATGAAAGGTGGTTATTTTGGGTTCATAAAATGGTGATTTGAAATTTGTCTCTGGTTTCCACTTGTAAAAATTCCTTGATTATTTATTTTTAAAAAGTATTGATGTAACTATGGGGCCTATGGCCTATTTTCGGTTTTCAAATAGGAAGTACCATGTGTTATGGGTGTCTTGGAAATGTTTTGAATTTGTGGGTTATTTTCATTTTATTATAATTAGTGTTTGGAAAGGTATTTTATAAAATGTAAAATCTATTGAAATTTTGAACCATGTTTTAATGTTAACAGACTTTTTGTAACATTGTTTTTCAAAGTGTGGATTGGAAAGGAATCCTTGATTTCCCCTTGTTTGTTTACCCCATGTGTGGTTTCTTGATAACTATGTGATTCTTATTGCTCACCTTGTGTGGAAAAGTTCTTGTTTAAATTGTGGATTCATGTGAAATAAATGTAGTAATATAATTACTATAGGGGTGATGGTATTTATAGTTATGAAGTGTCTATTTCACTTGGAATATTCTCACTATACCTCACTTCAATCGATCAGTCATTAAAAACCATTTACAAAGTAGATGATATAATTTGTTCCTCAAGATGGTTCACACTTTGATAGTTTCTCACCAGTCATTCTATGAATCAGAGATATGCGGGGGTTTTCATCTAAATTATTCTTTTTTGGTCTAATTAGATGAAAATTTTAACTTAGCATATGTCATAACGTAGTTTTGGTGGTTATACCCTTATACAGTCATTTTCTTGGCACATTAGTAACCTCTAGGTAGATTCCATGACACATATGTATTTCTTTCTAATTATTTATTAAGGGTAGTTTGGTCTATATTATTTCAATAATCTACCCTACTTTCATTGATATGTCACCTCTTCTTGTGTATTTTATATTGATTCTTTGTATTCCTTGAGATATATGTAATGTTCCTTCCTGGTATACATAAGTTGTGTGAATTGGGTGGTTTGCATTGAAAATGAGTTTTCAATGTTATTTTTTTGAAAACCAACATTTGAGTTTTTAAATGCACTTGTGTGATTTAAAATATTTATTTGTTGAAAACCAATTTTTAATTTTAAAATACTCTTATGTGATTGATTTAAAGTGGATTTCAATGTATGTTTTATTTTGAAACAAGTAATAATGATTTTCCTTATGAAACATATTACACAGTTTCATCTGGGTGTGATGACCTACTTGTATTTGTATCTCACACCTACAGAATATCATGTTATATGCTCTTAGTTGGATCCTTCTTGTTCATCGGGGGTGATGTTGGGTGAGTTGGGTGGTGGTGAGGAATTGTAGGTTACGTGGAGTTGGTTTTAAGTCTCATCCTGAGTTCGGTGGTTTTTTATTTTTCCTTTAATTTTGTTTTGTTTCTTCTTGTGTATATATTTTTTATTATTTAGATTTTCTTCATATATATGAAAATGGTTTGGATCGTTCTAGTTAGTTATGAACTATTCAACTTTTTTTATTTTTTGGAACTTTTATTTTTATTATTCTATTATTGTATATATTTTTGGCTAAATCATTGCCATAAGAGTTTGTATGATGCCCAAGTTCTTGTCTCTAGCCTCTGGGGATCAGGAATTCCCATTTGACCTTGTGATAGGCTAGGTCTATTGTCAGGTAAAATAGTATCTTAGACTGATTCAATACATAGGAATTGAGAATAAGTATGGATTTATTGAGACTCCTAGAGTAATTGTTTTCCTCTTTAAATTCTACAATGTTGTCATGTTGGGCATGGTGGAGGCCATGGTGAATCTTTATAGGATCTATGGGTGTGGATAGAGGGTGTTTTTAATGTTTATCTAGGATGAATGTTGATTTCTGAGTACTTTTTGTTAAGGGTGGGAATTTGGAACTGGTTTTGGAGTCTTAGGGAACACCATGGGGACTGATATGGTCAAGGTAAACATATAAATTAGTGTTTTAGATAAGGATGGTATTCTAAGTTCATGTATGTTTAAGTGGAGTTTTGTAAGGGTAAGTAAGATAATTAATATTTCACAAAAATCTCGGTATTCTACATCATAAAGGCAGTCATCTCACTTTAGTTTAAGTCTGGGTTTTCCATCATTGTGTAAAAGTAATATGTGTACCAATATAATGGTATATTTTATACTTTTTAATGGTACTTGTAATATTTCTATGATAGTGTTAGGGTATACCCAAGTAATTTTCCATGCATAAAGGTCATCTCTTAAAATTATTTGCATCAGGGAGATTTGATCTTGGTTATTTTGATATTCTTTTATTTGGGATACAGAAAGGGAAGAAAACCTCATATAGAGTCATTTTTTTGTTGATTTTCCATTTAGAGTTCACTCGTGGGAAACAATCTATAAAAATGGAAACATTTTACGATATTATGAGCCAAGTCGAGAGATGTTTGAGTTGTGCGGGAATATTGTGAAATGATCAGTGTGGCTTCACTATGTCATAACCAATGGTGTGGTGTTTTTCTAGGAAACCAAAATTATGGGGGGAATTATCTTATAAATAAGGTGAGACCAAGGTGTTGGTCCCGTATGTATTAAATTGTTGAAACTTGTTCTAGGAAAATATCTGGAGTTAGTCATTTTAAATTTTATAATTTCATATCTCATTGTACTAAGGCCAATATGTTCATTTTAAGTGCCTTTATTTATAGGGAGTGTATTATCTAGTTTTCAATATGATTAATGGTTCACATGACTTTCACATTCTACCTAGTTTGTTTCTCTTAATCCTTTGGTTAATTTTATCATATTTTATGGGATATCTTTCGTAAACTATAGATATTTTATCTTCTTGATTCATGATGTCTGCATTCTCCATTAGTTTGAGGTATCCTTCATATCCCATTAATTTAGTCCCTCTTGTTCCTTTTTTTAATGATGAAATAAATATAGTTTTGTGGTTTTTTTGGATCTTTATTGATTTCTTGGAGATGGGTGTAATGTTTAAGTCTTTGAGTAGACTCTTATAGGTTCATTAGTGTCCTTGTTTGGTTCTCTTGTTTTGTATTTCCATTGCATCTTGGATAGGGTATTTCGAGACTTATCTTAAATCTTCTGGAATAATATGCCTTCTTTGATCCTCTAGAATTCCTTCTATGCATACAATCATGATCTCCCTCTATTTGATTAAAATTTATTAATGGGTTTTCTAGGTTTTGGGGGAGAAAGAAATAATTTATTCATCACACATTAAAAGTTAATGGATTCACTCATACTTAATCTTGAATATTTATTACACATTAATATTAATATATTTTAGATATATGATCCTAAAAAGTACCCCAAAATTCCCCACCCCGACATAGTTTTAGATTTTTTTAGGATAATAAGAAGGATATTATAGCTTATATTCAGGTATCTTGGATGGAGTTGTAGATAGCTTGAATATTTTGGAATTTTTTTATATATATTCTCTTTTTTATTTGCATTTAATATGTTAGTAACATTTTGTATATGGAAATTTATTTATGGAACATAAATAACCTGTGGTTAATTTTTGGACATCCTTTAATTTGTTTCCCATAGAATAATTTATTTCAGTTATTGCATAATGTTATGTATGTTATAACCTTAGTGGGAGTCTCCAACCCTTGTCTTGTTAGATATAAAAATTAACTGTCATTTCATCACTTCATTGTCAACTTTGGAGGTGTAATGGTGGATGGTTCAGTCATGAAAATGTGGCATAAAATTTTATGGATTATAGATAGTGTAGATATTTAAGATATTGATAGATGAATATTTTTTTGGATTGGTAAGGAAGAAGTGAAATGTTATCTGAACAAGTGATATTTACCCACGATAGTAACAATGAAATTTCTATTTTGGGCCCCCTGTGATTTGAAAATATGAATTTGGAAACCTAATTAAAATTTTAGGTAAGAGTGTAACTATTTTAGTATAGAAATCATAGGTAGGAACATGTTTCATTGTCATTATATTCATTGGAATTTTCATTCTGGGGCTAATGTTCATTTTTATTATTATGCTACCATGCTATAATTATTGATGACACGAATTTTTCTTTCTAAAATAGATTATATGACCTTAGTAGAGGGTATAAAAGTGTAAATAACACGAATATAATGCTTAGATAGATCATTTTCATGATTTTTAAGTATTTTTATCATAATTTATATTACCTATTTTCCCTTAAATTGATTTCTATTTTTTAAGTGCATAAAATATTGACTGGATTCTTTAATATTTATAGTTGTTAGTAAAGAATACATAGAATATTCTTAGTTTATAAAATAATTTTTTTAGAAAATTTATTAACTCTCTTTCCCATTAATATATTATATGTTTATAGAATAAAATGAATAGTTATCAAGACATTCATATAAGTATTTTAATTCAGGTACAAGTTGTTATTCCATGTGCTATCATCCTCCCACTATATATTGAATACATGTGTTATAAAATTTATTATTCATTATTTCGATTATTTGTTCTATAATTTATGGGAAGATGATAATCATTCTTAATTATGGCCCCTATAAAAAATTTAAACACATGTACATAAATAAAAAATTTCTGTTTTTCTTAGCATAGAAAATTTTTTGTGATGGTAAATTATTTAGCTTTAATACATCAAATTGGATTTCAATGTCATTTATAATTTCTGAAAAACATAAATGGGCATGTGTAAAGGTAAGATTTATGTTGTTTAATTACATTGAGTATAACTAAGATTGAATTTTATTTCATGGTTTGTGGTAGGGACCTAGGTTCATAATTGATTAATCAATATTTGTGTTGATCATGTTGTAAAAAATATTCAATAAATATATTTGTTCCCTTATATACCCAAAAAACATGTTGTATTGGTAATAAAGTGAGTGAGGATTCATTAATTCGAGCATTAAATATATACATCGTGGAGGAATAATTATAGGGTTTCATCTTGTAACTCAAAGTCATCTTTCATCAATTGTAAAAGGATTAGAAAATTTTTAAATTTAAGCATCACCATCCTAGAGAAAAAAAATAAAACCTGAAGATTATTGTTTTTTGATTTTATAGGATATTACTTAGGTAGAAATTTTTTTAATGATTACTTGTTCAGTCATGTCAAATAAAGTGAATAGGGACTCTGTATTTTCATATTATTAATTATTTTATAAATCATGATGACATACATGAAATGTATGTCGATAAAATTTTATGTATTTTTTAAAACACTTATTATTAATTAAAATATTATTTTTGTTTTTATGTTTTGTTGAAAATGTGTCTTCAAAACTATAAAGTGACATGTTAAAAGATTGTTAAAATGAAATATTCTCTAAAAAACATAATATTGGAAATTAAATGATATTTTTTAAACTCGATATGAAGTAAGTGTGTTTGTTGCATATGTGTTACATTATTTTTATGATTAATTATATTATATAACCTTTCATGATATACTAATCATTCCAAAATGGTAATGGAAGTGGTGGTTTTTAAAATTTTAGATTTAGTGATGATGTTATTTATTTAAACACATTAATTATTCTATAAATTTTTGTGAAAGAGTAATATATTATTGTCTTATATTGATTAATATTGGTTTGATTTGATGATTTGGCATTTTTTCATATTTGGGGGGTAGTTTGGGATTTTTTTTATCTTTTCATGCTTTTATGATGAGTAATAAAGTGAGGATTCATTTCGCTTCCTTGGTGTACATGGAAATTTCTTATTTGGTGTAGCCCTAATGATATGACTAGTTGTGTGAGAAGTTGAAGTGTTGTGTGGGAAGGCATGTTTTTATATGAAATTTTTATATTCTTTATTATTTTTTCTTGCTTTATTGGTAATATATTTCCCTTAATAAATAACATTCTAGTTTTATAAAGGGATTTTTATAGTGATGGTATTGTATGTTATGGATTTAATCATATAAATAGGGGATTGTCCCCATCATGTAACATTATCTTCATTAAATGAGTTAAATTAGTTTGGGTTATTTAGAGCCTCCCGTTGCAAATAATATCTCAATTTGTTGGATGGGTTCCATTGGTTGGTATTCCTGAAGAAACTCTACTAGTGATTTTTTATATTCGTGTAATGTTTGCAGAACATAAATTTTGGTTTTGATATAAACCTATGATAATTAATGGAAATAACCAAAATTAAATTGTGAATGGAAAGATTAAATTTTAATTGTTGTTTAATTGTGATTTTTCTTGTTTATTTTAAATTTATTCACACATATAAAGGATTTTTAAACGTGATAAATTAAATATTTCTTCTAACTCATGTTTTTTGAATCATGGCGTGGGTTAATATATTAAAATATAGTTTCAAAGTTAGGCATGTTTATTTTTTTTGTTAGATAATGATAAGGCTATAATAGTTGGAAACAAATTATGGTAAAATCCTCCTTAAATTTTTCATGTATTAACTATTAACACCCTATATATCCGGACAAGTTAGAAAAGATAAAATATTTTTATTATATACTTGAATTGTGTTAAATCATGATGTGATATTTTTATTAAATAAGAAAGAAATTACCAATTAAAAAATATTTATAACAATAAATTTTTAGAGTGAACTTGAAAATGGAATAGATTATCTATAGAAAGTTTTTTTGCCCTCAATATTTGAAGGATGGTTTATCATTATTTTTATAAATGGTTATGAAGGATTATTTAAAGGTTTCTAAACTAAATGATTTAGAATTATTTGAAATGTTTTATATGAAAGGGTTTAAAGATAGATATTTCATATTTTAAAAAAATATTTACAAAATATTCTTGTATGTATTAAAAATCATGAACCATTGTTATGGTTTAAACTATAATTTTATTTTTAAAATTTTTTATTTATATTCATAAAAAAATGTATTAATATATTGCTACCTTTATAATTATTATCCATTCATTTTAAATTTATTTAAACCAAATAAAATTTATTTTACAGAACACCAATAAATGAGATTCTTCTAGGATTGATATTTAATAGTCATTCATGCTTAGTGATTAAAATCATCTAGTATTTTATTAAACCTTGACTATTAGGAAGTTAGTTGAAGCTATGACTCAACTCATCCCTCGAGTATATTAGTTGTTTTTTATTCCTATTTAGAGGTATCTGTTCCAAGAATGTGGTTTTGGGTGATGGTTTCGCATGTTTTCATCATTATTTCATCTTTTGTAGAGGTCATGTTTCGATTAAAGTGATATTTCTGAGAGTTATCACACAGATCTCTTATTAACACCATCTCATTTATTCCTTCCTTTCTTGGTTTTGTTTTAATTATTGGGGAATACTATTGTTTAAGAGATATATTTTATCATTACATTTACTTTCCTAGCCCATTGCATTGTGTGTGTTGGGATATAATGGCTTTAAGAGGAAATATGGAGGTGTTTTAGAGGAACTAAATGATTTTTCCCATTCTAATGTCTATCATATTGTTGTATTGTCCATGGAGATTTTCTTAGGAAAATTTACAATCAGTTTTGGCCCTAGAGAGTATGTGTTTTGGATATTTGATCATGGGTCCTGTCATTTTGGCTACCAATTTTGTAAGGGAGAACATTTGGAGTTTGTTGAATAGTGTTGTGGCATAACACGGGGACAATAAGTGGGTTATTTCAATTCTCTTTCTGTGAAATGAATGTCATATTAATTAATATAAGGGTGAAAATGCTTCATAAGGTTAAGACAACTAATTTACATTTTATATAATGGTAGGTTATCCATTTTATGAAGGTATCAATCTCATGTTAGAGTAAGTCCATAAATTTCATCACTACATAATGTTATGTTTTTGACCTATGAAAATGTCATTTAGATCTTATGTAAGGGCCCTTCCAAGATTTCCTAAATTTTCTAAGGGTATAATTGAGTAATTTTCTATGTGTAAAATTTCCATCATGGAGTTATTCACACCAATTTGATTTACACTTATCCATTTAGAATTATCTATTTTGTGATGGCATGCACTCTGAAGAGTAAAAAACCTACAGATGCTTATTTCTCATTATTTTTCATAGATATTTCACCTTTTTCATAATAGGTAGTCAAAAAAATGGACTTTAAACTATGGTTAGTCATGTCAAGTGAGGATCGAGATGTGATTTTGGGTTATGAAATGTAGATCATAGTTTCACAACATCATATCTCATGTTGTGGTTCTTGTTTATAAATCCAAAATGACTAATAGATTTCCCTTATTCTACGATGGAGCTAATCATGTTGTCCTTTCCCAAATTATACAAGTGAAATAAATACTATGATATTAAGGATATTTTCCCATTTTAAATAAAGTAATATAAGATCTTGATTAATAATTCCATTATGGTTTTTTCAACTGCCTCTAAATTGAGGAAGGTAACTTTTTGGTTTTCTCTATATAAAAATGTTTACCTATATGCCTAGTTTAAATGAGACTCATACACTTTGTCCCTAAGATAATTTTAAATCCTATTAATGGTGTCTTATCATACCTTGTTCATTATTATCTTCAGGATTCATAGATATTGGATTCTAGTTCAATTTAAGGAATCCTTCACTTCTAAATTATTGGTTCTTATTCCTACTCTTATATTATGAAATTGCTGTTAGTGCATAGTTTTTATTAATGTTAGTTTACGTATTGATAAAAAATTAAATGTTTCAAACATGGGGAATTTATAGGTGGATTATTTTTTGTTTAGTTTTGTTTCCCATATTGTGGAGTTCTTTGGAATTATGAGCTAGAGAATTGTTATAATTATATTCTATATTTTGGAAAAATATGCTTGGTTTGACCCTTTGTGATTTCTTCTATCAAAATAATCATTCTCTCACTCTATTTAATTGATTTTTTTAATGGGAGTTCCTGGTTATGGGGATAGTGAAATAATATATTAAAAAACATTAAAATGGAATATACTTATTAAGGAAAGGATAAACAAGAATGTGGGACGTGGGAATTAAAATTATGTATTTCATGTGATTTTTAATTCTCATGATTTTTCATTGTGTTGATCTCAATTTTTTTACTTTTTCTAGTGTCGCTACTATTTAGTTAAGTTTTAAATAAACCTTGTTTCCTTTAATTAAATAAATATAGTGATAAGAAATAGGCTTACCAAAGTCTAAAATTTGGAAGCATGTTGATAATGTTATTTTTATTTCCATATCTTTAAAATGTTTAATTTAGGGGATCCAAAAGGGGGTGTAAATATTCTGAGGTTTAATATGGTTAACATTAAATATTGTTAAACTAGTTATAAGTTTAAGAATTAAAAAAATAATGGAAATTTAATGTGAACATAGTGATTTTTTTTATCTATATAATAATTTTTATTCCTAGAAACTAGATGTATTTATTCTAAAAAAACTAAAGTCTCACAAAACAAAGTAAAAGAAATAGGAAGAGGTTTGTGATAAATAAACCAAGTTAGAATGACTAAATCCAGGTTAGATGGATTAATAAGTGATAAATTCTAAATGTCATATTTTTTAAATTTTCATGGTAGTAAAAATGTGTTTCATGATGAATGAATAGACTAGAATCGAAAATAGATGGATGAATGGGTCTCCATTTTAAATGAATATAAGGATGAGTTTATTTGGAGTTGTGTGAGGAGAAGTAATGTTCATAAAATTGAATACATGAATTAAAAATGAATAATGTTTTGTGTGTATTATTGAATGGATTTTCCTAGATGAATAAATAAAAATATAATTAGATTGTAAATTTGTAAATTATGGGGATTGAGGTAATATGAAAATTTTTAAATTTTATTTCTATAGATTCTTTTTCTGGATATTTGGTAGTGTTATTTATGTTGTTTATTTTTTTAAAAAAATCATTCTTTATATATTTTTATTATTTTGTAGAAATATTTTATGGAATTTATTCTAGTGAAATTATGATGATTAAGGGAAGATTATGTGAAAATAACTTTCATGGGATGTGAGGGATCCAAGTAGGTATGATTATGGAAGTTTTAGGAGTGGCATGTGGTGTACCTAATGATGGGATTATGATAACGCATGGTGGGGGGCGTTCATGGTACTGGAAGAAACAAGGTTGACTCTCTACATGTTCATGATACACTACTATGATGGTGATGATGTGGTTATGTTATTATATGTGGGGGATATACAATAATGGATGAGGGAATAAGGATTATGACATTAATGTTTACAATACCCTAAAAACATATGGTTAATTAGTATATATAAGACTTGTTATTGGGAATTGGATATGTTTTTATGGTCTATATTCATGACATGTTTTTTTCTTCCAATCTTGCATCCTTGATCAGTTTATGAGGGGATTTCCAATTATTTTTCTTCTAGTATGAGTTGGAAAAAATCATGAATTAAAAAGTAGAATTGGAGTTGAATTTTAATTGAGCTCAAGATATAAAGATTTGATGAATAGTTTTTTTAAAATTTTCATTAGAATTGGTTACAGATGAGGGAATTGGTTTTATGACCATGATATTGGGAGGCATAGTTGGGGATACATCATAACGGGAGAGGAATGTGTGGCTCCTTATTTTATTTTAATAATTGTTATGTTTATGTTTGTATTTATAAAAATTCATCCTATTTCTTAGTGGATTCAATCATTATTACTCTTGAATATTTTTTGCACATGTATGTTTATTTCTTTTAAAGGGATGTAGCTACTATTTACTCATAAATTACCTCCCCCTCCATAGTTTAATAAATATTTATAGGATAATATTACAAAGATTGGATTTAATATCCCAATGTCTTATATGGAGTTGGCATATGGATTCAACATTTAGGAGTTTTTTTATAATATCTTTTTTGTACATTTGGCATGAAAGTAACATTTGGGATGTGCAGTTTAATTTTTCTAAAGGAATTTCCATGGCTTTTACTAGTGGATCTCACATAGTATCTTTTCCAAAATTTCATTATTAATGGTAATTCCTCCAATTTTATATATCATAACCTCATTAATATATTCTAACTCTTGTATTATTATAGTAAAGCTTTAGGGGTCACTCCATGTCCTTATTTCCATCCTAATAGGGGTAATAATGTAGGGGGTTTTCCAATGTGTTTATGAGACAATATGATAATATTCCCATTTATCAGTAGGTCAAAAATACCATTGAATGTATTATTTTTCTAATTTAACACATCAGACTATCAACCATTATTTTTAGGTAAAAACCAACCAAGTTATGGATTTAAATATGTGAAAGATAATATAAGGCTCATTAATAGTAGTCCTAATGTTTTATATTCATTAAAAAAATTAGGGGAAACATTTTCACCATAAAAAAAATAAAAAATTAGTTTATCATTCCATATTGATACTATGAAGACAAAATAATATTTTAGATAGAGTAAAATAAAAAAATATTTAAGATATCATTCCCAAACTTCTCAATGAAAAACTATTTTAAATATATATAACTTTATAAAAATAAATTATTTGAAAAAATAATAATTTTTAATTTGTTAGTCTTGATTTACATGGACCATTCATCATTATTATCCTTGTAAATGAAACATTGTATTGAGTAATTTTTTCAATACAAGGATTATAAAATCTCCATTAAACTATAGAAGTATCAAAAAAAATTTTAAAAACATATATTATCCAACTCAATTCCCTTTACTTTTATTTATCTTTGAAAGCATAAACAAATAGTAAAAAGATTTTTTGATGGGTTAAATAGTGAGTATTCATCAATAAATTATTTCTCAACCTATAACACTTCATCCTAAAAAGTATCATATGATTGATTTTTCTTTTTAAGTGTCTTGGTTACTGTAAAAACTTTTTATTTTCGTTATCCCTCACTTGTTAGAGTATTAAGACACTATAAATAAAACCTCCCTCATTGAATTTATCTAGTAAATTGGAATTTTTTTTCTTACTCTATTTTCTCCACTTCATACATTTATTTTTTATATAAATTTTTAGTAGGAAACCAAATCCAATATTTTAATTTTTTTACATTATATTTTGATTGTAGATTCTCTTTTGAATTATCATAATGATTCTGTATTTTATAGAAACATTGTCAATTTTTTATCAAAAAGATGAAACTTGAAATATTACTATTCTATATAGAATTCTATTATCAACATGATGATGTTTTAAAAATAATACACATTTTAATGTTAAGAAATATTTCATTATTTCCACCCATAGTTCTAATGATTGGGTCCATAATATATACATCTATTTAAAAACATTCCTTTTTATTTTCATAAGAAAAATACTTGTATTGATTTTATCACCCAAAAACATGTAATATATCCCTAATAACCATAATATATAATAGAATATTCTCCTAATTTATTCCAATCTCCACAAAATTCCATTTATTATAAAAGAACATGAATTTTCACAAGGTGAATAATTAATTTCAGCATTAAGAATAAAAAAACAAGGTAATATTTGAACTATTAAATCATTTGTAAAAATATAATACAATGAATACATTTATGAAATTCCATTAAAACATGTCAAAATTTTAAGTTTTTTAGTCATTGAGAAATGTCAAAAAAAATCTAACCAAAATTATACACATGAACTATAGAACTGAATGGTTGACTAATTGATGAAACTAAAAATTTCAGGTATTTTTTTATATAATTAAATGTTTTAATCCCACAAATATGTTATTTCATAATAAATTATCTCATTTTTTGTCTTTCATAATAAATGGAGCTCAATTAAAAAAATGGGACAATTTCATATTTTTTTACTTTTTTATTTATTTTAGTATTTCGGCTATAATTTATTCTACACTAATCAATTATTTGAAATTTATTTTATTTTTTAGGATTATATGTTCATTGGAATACCTTCAATTCAACAGTACTAGTGCTTAAATCTAACGAATTAAGCCCCAAATAATGCTCATAATTTAGGTTGTGGAATATATGCATAGATTGGAAGATGTTCATAAATATTATCATATTTCTCAAAATATCTAACCAATTGATGTCAAATATTAAATTAATATTGATACATTTCCAAGTAAAAATTCATTAAGATATGGATAAATAATATTCAAGTGATTTTATTGTAGAGACACGAATCTTAACGTACATGGACATTACATTACTTTTGCGGAATACTTAATACATAACAAAAACAGACACACAAGGACCATAATAGTTTAGTGTCTTTGGAAACTCGGAAAATAATCTTCTAATCATGGTTAAAGATCTTCAACATCTCCCATAAAGATCTTCCCCTTTTTTTTCATTCCTAAAACCTTTCATTAAATCCTGTGGAAAATAAAACATATAAAGGGTGAGCTCAAATGCTCAGTAAGGGTAAGCATAGAGAACATAAAACAATCCATAAACATTTGAATGATAAAAACATGAACATAAAATCTAAACATCAAAAATTTGAGCAAAGACATAAATCATGGAAGTACGTAAGGAATATATCATAAAGGAACATCAATCATGATAAAATATCATGGGAATAAAACATGTAATTTTGGAAAAACCTTAAGCACATGATATGATTTCTATAGTAGCCAAGGCATTGCGCCCAAGACTATCTCAGTGGACAAAGTCCCTTACTGAACCGAGTTTACTTGCCCATATAGCCTTGTATTACTGAACTGGATTTACTTGTCGTTCTAGCCATGTCAATCTCATGAGATATAAATCTTTACCCAATGCATTGGATGGAGATATAGGTCCCTCCCATCTCATAATGAAATCATTCTTACTTGTGCCACAAAATAAACATACATCACTCATAATAACCCAACGAATAAATTGTGTTTCATAAACATCATCCCATAATCAAATAATCCATATAAAAGAAATAGATATAATTTCATAATAAGAAAAGTGAATCCATGTAAATCATAGAGACATTATACTTGAAACATACACATATGAAATAATATCATCATAGATGGAAAATGGTTTTGATAAAACACTTGAAATAAATTCTTGAGGAAAATATCCTTTCTTATTCAAAATAATTTTCTTTTCAAAAAATTCCAATCAATTTTAAAAGAAAAGGATTTTGTTGAAAATAATCATGAAATATTGTAGAGTATGATTCTTGAAAATGAGGCGTTATGAAACCGAAAAAATCCATTCGTGCCGTATAAGTTAAAAAAACATTCTTCTCGTGCTTTTTTCCAGAAAAGTCAAAAAGTACCTCGTAAAAGAAAGATTCCATACATACCATGTAGTAAAATTCAAAATGGAAAAAATGGACTTTAAACATAAATGAAACCATTTTTTAGAAAACAGGGACATGGATAATAAATATAACCCCAGTAAATACTTACGAATAAACAATCCCGGATAAAAACGAGATTGGAAAATTTATCCCTTATAAAGATATTTTTGTAAATAAAATAGATCACTTATGTGTATTCACAATAAGTTCATATAAAGAAAGTATAAATACGTGATAAGATATAAAAATTAATTTCTCATATAATCAAAGAGCAACATAAACAAGAAATAGAAGATCAACCCAAAGAACGGAAATTTGGTTAAGAAGTTCTCTTACCTTGTGTCCGACTTGACTCGATCATTCATTAATCTCCTGAATAATAAACCAAAGATAATTTCTACTTTCTTAATAACCTTTTTCATGTTTATTTTTCCTTTTATATCACTTATTACCATGTTATAAACATTATGTAACCATTTAAGTTAATAACGTTTGTTTTGTTGATATTTGGTACTTGAGTCAAAAATGGACTTCTTATAATTACATGTTGTTCATATGGTCAAAGGTTCATTATATCCAGAATGATATTCATTATTTATATATCATATATATTATATATATATATTATTTATAATAGTACATAACATATGGAGGTAAGAAATGAAATGCACTGTTCATGGAGACGGTAAGTCGTACGTACGCATGAACGCTACTTTCATTTATATTTCTTATTTTAATGGAATTAAAAAATAATTATACATAGGTATATAATAATTCCAGTATAATATAATATATAATATCATTAAATCTATCCTTTATACATCCCACATAAGGCATTAACGAATCACATCACTTGGAGGGGGAGGTAGTCCGCACTTCCTCAAATGAGATTATCGTATTTACCCACTCTGGAAACCATAAAGTTGTGATATAAATTGGAAGTACAAAATCATAAAGAAATAATAAACATAATATATATCGTATATAAATATAGTTCCATCATAATGGCCACCATGAGAGGCGATAGGAGATAATCCAACAATCATCGTTTTGTGCGGCGTTAGTTTTCCATCCACAGAAACATTATGTTCTTCACCCATTAGATGGAGGTGTGTGTAAGTGTAGTTCGAATCCTTCTCATAAAAACATCCTAGTATATTTAGGATAATGTATTTGTTACAAAAAAAAGTAAATAAAAAGATTTTATGAGTTGGAGAAGTAAAATAAAAGAAAACAATTTAAGAGAAATTATTACCTTTAATTTGGGTAACTCCCATTGGTTTGAACCAAAGGACTACTTTAAGAGCCTTCTTCGTGAGGTAAGTCATCTAGGTGAAGGATAGGGATGTATTAAGCCTAATTGGTCAGAGTTTTGATGAGACAAAAGGCTTGAAAGGTGTGAGTAATTTCATAGAAGTGGTCTCATTTTATAAGGGAGAGGAGGGGCTCTTTAGGAAAGTGTGAAAATATTATTTTATTATAAACTTATCTTCGGTTTCAGAAGGTCCAAAAATAATTAAATATGAAGTTAAGATGACTCATGGTCGAAATAAAATCATCTAATCATTATTGGACATGTTTTGGATAATATTTTAATCATTATAATCTTATTTATTTAAATCATTTTTTAATGAGGTAAAAACAGCATCATTATTGTGTCATAAAAAATTAAATTTATATGAGGTCTAAAAATTATAAAAAAAATACCACCATGTAGGAAATCGTTTTAGATTTCCAATTAATATTTATAGTCGAAAATATAATTTATATAACCCCTTATAAAAATTAATTACTAAAAGATTTTTCTTAATGTCAATTTTGTCTTTACATTAAATTAATTAATCCAAATTGCCATTATCACTACCAAGTTGCTCAATGGGGTCCCAAAATCGACCTAAGGATTCCCATGGTCAGAAAATACTCATCCAATAAGGTTAGGACAAGTTTTAAGGTAGTTAGGAATTATTATAATATCCTTTTAACCTTGAATTACCCTATTTACCTTTAACAGCAGTAAATAAAAATCAAAAGTTACTATTCACAAAAAATTATTTTCATCTTAATGAACCAAATTTTACTCCATGATATTAACCAGGTCTCTTGAATTTTCAAAAATCAACTCACAGAAGTGGTAAAATTTCATTTAATTGAAAGTGTCAGTTTTTTAACTACCACTAAGTGGTTTCACTATTCATCAAAAATTGAAGTTTTTACAGAAAAATACCAAAAATTATGCCTAAGCTATATTTTATATTACAACTTCAAAAATGATGTCTATTTTTCCAAATTCAAAACATTTAAGTGGAAATAATTAATTTTATAATTTATTCCCATTATCAAAACCAATAGGGTGTTTTTTAGAGACAATAACTATAAAAAGATCGACACTTGTTTATGTCCAATTTCAAAGTGAAGTTAATTCCAATGACCATCATTGGATTAAATGGTAAAAATATATTATAATTACACTTTAAAACCAATTAAAAAGATAATCTAACCATATAAATTATTTCTATGCAAAAAAGTTGTTTTTAATTAAAATATAGCGTGTTTTTACTATTCATTAAAATATGAAAGTCATCAGAATAATATGAAAATTTTATCCGAAGTAAAGTTTTATTTCATGATTCCAAAGAAAAATTTTATTTTGTTAAATTGAACTTATAAACCCGTCAAAAACTAGATTTAAAGTGGGTTCCCCATCAAAAGTCGGCAAAACTGCATTTTTTGAAAAATACTTATTTTACCCAAAAAATTTATTTTGCTCTCATACAATGTTCTAGAAAATGTGTAAGATGAATAATAATGTTATAAAATTAAAAATGTAGTTGATACTATTCATAACGGCTAGTTTATAATAATATTATATCCATATATCGTTGTTTAGTGAAACATGGTACTGCGTACAACACACGCTATCGAGGAAGGTTGTGATTTCATGTAATGAAAGCCAAGTCAGGGTTACGTGTTGTGCAAGACTCCTTAGTTGTTTCGTATAACAGAATCCAACCATATTTCATTTATAAATTTAATATATATATATACACACACTTAAAGTTGTGTAAAATGACTACAATCAAATGAACTTGAAATTGTGTGTAACACAATCCAAGAATAGTGTTGCATATACTGCAAGCTAATACGGTGTTGTGTATAGGACAAGATAATATTGTTTTAGTGTACAACACAAGTCATCAATGAAATTAGAAAGAATAATTCTCATAAAATCTCAGGTTGTTACATTCTACCCCCCTTAAAATGAATTTCGCCCTCGAAATTCGTCGGGGTTATAAATGGTTTGTTTCTTGAGAATTTCTTTCATAGAAACCCACATCTTAAAAAGGAATACCAAAACATAACTTCAAAAACTAAATTATCAAATATCACGGTTACACAAATTAATTAATCACTGGGTTTCAACATAGGAGAACATAGGTGAAAATATGGATATGGAGGAAAAATCTAACCATCAAGTTCTGATGGAGAGTGGTAGAGAACATGGCTATGAAAAATCAATTAATCACAAAGCCATAAATTTGTGATTATTTAAGGTATCAACTAATTCATCGGATATAAGGACATTAGGACAACATTTTTTTGTTTTCAAGATCATTTCCCTAAAGTTGAAGAATTTATGAATTAAAAGAAATACTTACATTATTTTGGTTCAATCTCACTGTTGCTCGTGCCTCGAACAATTTCCACCTCATCTCTTAATGAAATGAAGTTGAATTTGTCTTTTGTGAAGTGTTATCAGATTATGCGATAGAATGATAGGTCATTCCATCCATTTCTATCGCAAAAAGTTAGCACACTTTATTAAATATATAGAATTCCATCAATGCTGAGATTAATCGTATATGGTTGCAAAAGTGGACTTATACATCAGCTATCATAGCGCTTAATAAAATAAAACTAGTTTCTACTAACCAGGTACTTCCTGTAGGACCGTGGTAGGCGATAAAGGCCTGTCGTACTTCAGTTGTGGGTTCGATTCCCGCAACCTTGTCCGATGCGACGGGTTGTCGCCCATCCTACGGGTTGTCCTTTTTCTAAAAAATAACAGAAATTTCTAGCCATAAACAATACTATCTGATGTCTAAATTAATCAATTCCAATCTTTAGGTTTTTCCAAAATAATATTTTCCAAACTCATAGTATAAAGAGAAAGATTACTAAAAAGGTCATATAAAAAGCATGTGGATACCATCATTTATGCCTCATATATCTTGTTGGTCACATTCCAATCATGTGAATACCTTAATCATATATTCTCTTGAAAAATGAATACCCCTTGAAGCTTAGTGAAAACATGAATGCTGTCAAAAGTTAACTCTTTCCACATACCAAAATCCCAGAATTCTGTATACTCAAACCATGACATCACTTTGTCCTTATACCAGTCATGAGCTCATTAATACTATCAAAAATCTCATTATCTCTTTATCCTTTCATTATGCACATATCATCTACCTTCCAAAAATATTTGAATAACTTTTCATGGTTACCGGTACCATTCATCACATACTTTCAAAACTCAAGAAAAGGCAATAGTGTAACAATCCTTAGATTTTTCTTTATTCCATATTACCATACATTATTCTTGATAAACATACAATAATTAAACTACCTTATTAAACCACTAACTAAGCTTCATCATTTCTTCCATATCATATATCATTTGTAGTGTCTTCATCATCATCCACATAAATACTACCCATATGACCATGATGATTATATTCATGAGATTTTCCCTTAGGGAATTGGTTTTTATAAGGCCCATAAATTCCAGATTTAAAACATTTAATCATTGTTGATGTCATACCAATACCATTATACTTGTCCATTGTGTTAACTAAACCTTTTTCTTTGCACTTACTGGATTTGTGTCCTTGCTTTCCACACCCAAAGCATCTTCCAGTTTCTTTGAAACGTTCTCCTTGATGCCTCTTCCTACATGATTTACATGAGGGAAATTGAACATTATTTCCTCTATGATCATCATGAAACTCCATATTTCTCTTATTATATGAGTCGAGAAAATTTCCAAAGTTGAGAATATTGATCATATTATGAGATTTCTTATTAGGAATAATAATGATGTTTGGACATCCAAATCTCGTTTCATTTGGTTGCTGATGAAGAATATCATTTCATTGTCCATCATATTCTCCATTAACATGAATCCTCATGTTTCCTACCATTTCTTAAAACCCAAAAAGAATAGTATGAGAGGCAAAACTCGTACTGGAAAAACAACATAATCAAGGGGGAGTACTTTCAATCTCTAACATCTTAGGTTTAATTCTATGATTGTTACCGTAATTCTAGGACTATAACCCATATTTATACTTAACCTTAGATACATCCCTAGACATACCTTATAAATATATCTAGGGATCTCGCTAAAGTATTCGCATCCTAGTTTCCAAAGGTTAACTAAATCTTTCCTCTGATACCAACTGTAGAGACCCAAATCTTGACGTACATGGACATTACATTACTTTTCCGGAATACTTAATACATAACAAAAACAGACACACAAGGACCATAATAGTTTAGTGTCTTTGGAAACTCATAAAATAATCTTCTAATCGTGGTGAAAGATCTTCAACATCTCCCATAAATATCTTCCACTTTTGTTTTCATACCTAAAACCTTTCATTAAATCCTGGGGAAAATAAAACATATAAAGGGTGAGCTCAAATCCTCAATAAGGGTAAGCATAGAGAACATAAAACAATCCATAAACATTTGAATGCAAAAAACTTGAACATAAAATCTAAACATCAAAATTTTGAGCAAAGACATAAATCATGGAAGTACGTAAGGAATGTATCATAAAGGAACATCAATCATGATAAAATAGAATGGGAATAAAACATGTAATTTTGGTAAAACATTAAGCACATGATATGATTTCTATAGTAGACAAGGCATTCCTGCCAAGACCATCTTAGTGGACAAAGTCCCTTACTAAACTGGGTTTACTTGTCGTTCCAGTCCTGTATTACTGAACCAGATTTACTTGTCATTCTATCCATGTCTATCTCATGAGATATAAATCTTTACCCAATGCATTGGAGGGAGATATATGTCTGACCCATCTCATAATGAAATCATTCTTACTTGTGCCACAAAATAAACATACATCATTCATAATAACCCAACGAATAAAATGGGTTTCATAAACATCATCCCATCATCACATAATCCATATAAAAGAAATGAATATCATTTCATAATAAAAAATTTGAAACCATGTAAATCATAGAGACATTATACTTGAAACATACACATATGAAATAATGTCATCATAGATGGAAAATGGTTTTGATAAAACACTTGAAATAAATTCTGGAGAAAAATATCCTTTCTTATTCAAAATAATTTTCTTTTCAAAAAATGCCATGAAATTTTAAAAGAAAATGATTTTGTTGAAAATAATCATGAAATCTGGTAGAGTATGCTTCTTGGAAATAAGGCGTTATGTAACCTTAAAAATCTGTTCGTGTCGTATAAGTTAAAAAAACATTCTTCTCATACTTTTGCCGGGAAAGTAAAAAAGTTCCTTTTAAAAGAAAGATTACATACATACCATGTAGTAAAAGTCAAAAATGGATAAAAGGACTTTAAACATACATGAAACCATTTTTAGAAAACATGGACATGGATGATAAATATAACCCCAATAAATACTTACGAATAAACAATCTCGGATAACAAAAAGTTTGGAAAAGTTATCCCTTACAAAGATCATTTTTTAAATAAAATAGATCACTTATGTGTATTCACTATTAGGTCACATAAAAAAGTATAAATATGTGATAAGATATAAAAATTCATTTCTCACATATTCAAATAATGACATAAACAAGAAAGAGAAGATCAACCCAAAGAACGGAAATTGGGTTAAGAAGTTCCCTTACCTTGTGTCCGACTTGACTCGATTGTTCTCTAATCTCATGAATAATAAACCAAAGTTAATTTATACTTGATTAAGTACCTTTTTCAAGTTTATTATTCCTTTTATATCACTTATTACCATGTTATACACATTGTGTAACCATTTAAGTTAATAACGTTTGTTTTGTCGATATTTGGTACTTGAGTCAAAAATGGACTTCTTATATTTACATGTTGTTCATGTGGTCAAAGGTTAATTATATCCAAAATGATATTCATGATTTATATATCATATATATCATATGTATCATGTATTTATAACATTACATAACATATGGAGGTAAGAAATGAAATGCACCGTTCATGGTGATGGTAAGTCGTACGTACGCATGAACGCTACTTTCATTTCTATTTCTTATTTTAATGGAATTAAAACATAATGATACATTGGTATATTATAATTCCAGTATAATATCATATATAATATCATTAACTATTTCCTTTATATATCCCGCATAAGGCATTAACGAATCACATCTCTTTGAGGGGGCGGTAGTCCGCACTTCCTCAAATGAGATTATCGTATTTACCCACTATGGAAACCATAAAGTTGTGATATAAATGGGAATTATAGAAGCATAAGAAAATCATAAACATAATATTCATCATATATAAATACAGTTCCATCATAATGGACACCATGAGAGGCGATAGGAGATAATCGAACAATCATTGTTTCGTGAGGCGTTAGTTTTCCATCCACAGAAACATTATGTTCTTCACCCATTAGATGGAGGTGTGTGTAAGTGTAGTTAGAATCCTTCTCCTAAAAACATCCTAGTATATTGAGGATACTGTTTTTGTTACAAAAGAAAGTAAATAAAAATATTTTAGGGGTTGGAGAAGTAAAATAAAAGAAAACAATTTAAGAAAAACTATTACCTTTAATTTGGGTACCTCCCTTTGGTTTGAACCACAGGACTTCTTTAAGAGCCTTATGCCTGAGGTAAGGATTCTAGGTGGAGGGGATGGATGTAGGGAGACAAATTGGGTAGAGTTTGGATGAGCCAAAAGGCTTGAGATGTGTGAGGAATTGCATAGAAGTGGTCTCTATTTTATAAGGGAGAGGAGGGGCTCTTTAGGAAAGTGTGAAAATATTATTTTATTATAAACTTATCTTCAGTTTCAAAAGGTCCAAAAATCATTAAAGATGAATATAAGATTACTAATGGTCGAAATAAAATCATCCAATCAGAATTGGACATGTTTTGTATAATATTTTAATCATTATAATCTTATTTATTTAAATCATTTTTTAAGGAGGTAAAAACTGCATCATTACTGTGTCATAAATAATTAAATTTATTTGAGGTCTAAAAATTATAAAAAAATACTACCATGTAGAAAATAGTTTTATATTTACAATGGATATTTATATTCAAAAAGATAATTTATATAAACCCTTATAAAAATTAATTACTAAATGATTTTTGTTAATGTCAATTTTGTCTTTACAATAAATTAATTAATCCAAATTGTCATTATCACTACCATGTGGCTCAATGGGGTCCCAAAATCGACCCAAGGATGAAAATGGTCAGCCAATACTCATCCAATTAGGTTCTGACAAGTGTGAAGGTAATTTGTAATTATTATAATATCCTCTTAACCTTGAATTACCCTATTTAACTTTAACCGCGGTAAATAAAAGTCAAAAGTTTCTATTCACCAAAAATTATTTTCATCTTAATAAACCACATATTACTCCTTGATATTAACTTTGTCTCTCATATTTTCAAAATTCAACTCACATAATTGGTAAAATTTCATTTAAATGAAAGAGTCTGTTTTTTAACTACCACTAAGTGGTTTCACTATTCATCAAAAATTGAAGTTTTTCAGAAAAATACCAAAATTTCAGCCTAAGATATATTTGATATTATGAATTAAAAAATTATGCCTATTTTTAAAAATTCATAACATTGAAGTGGAAATAATTAATTTTAAAATTAATTCCCGTTATCAAAACAAATATCTTTTTTAAGAAACAATAACTATAAAAAGATCGACCCTTGTTTATGTCAAATTTCAAAGTGAATTTAATTCCAATGACCAAAATTAGATTAAATAGTAAAAATATATTCTAATTACACCTTAAAAGAAATTAAAAAGATAATATAACCATATAAATTATTGCAATGAAAAAAGTTGTTTTTAATTAAAATATAGCATGTTTTTACTAATCATTAAAATATGAAAGTCATCAGAATAATATGAAAATTTTATCCAAAGTAATGTTTTATTTCCTGATTCCAAATAAGACTTATATTTTGTCAAATTGAACTTATAAACCCATAAAAACTAGATTTAATGTTGGTGCACCATCAAAAAGCGGAAAAACTGCATTTTTTGAAAAATACTTATTTTACCCGAAAAAATTATTTTGTTCTCATACCATGTTCTAGAAAATGTGTAAGATGAATAATAATGTAATAAAATTAAAAATTTAGTGGATACTATTTATAACGGCTAGTTCATAATAATATTATAACCATATATCATTGTTTAGTGAAACCCGGTACTGCGTACAACACACGCTATCGAGGAAGGTTGTGATTGCGTGTAATGCAAGCCAAGTCAGGGTTGCGTGTTGTGCAATAATCCTTCGTTGTTTCATATAACATAATCTAACCATATTTATTTTATAAATTTAATATATATATATATATATATATATAAACACACTCAAAGTTGCGTAGAATGACTACAATCAAATGAACTTGAAATTGTGTGTAACACAATCCAAGAACAGTGTTGCGTATACTACAAGCTAATACAGTGTTGTGTATAGCGCAAGATAATCTTGGTGTAGCGTACAACACAAGACATCAATGAAATTAAAAAGTATAATTCTCATAAAATCTTGGGTTGTTACATTTATTCTCATAAATTTATCAGAAATAATGTCTTGGGAATACTAAAATCCAGTTATTCCTAAAAAAAGCTATATAAAGATCTAGTTATAACATAAGATAAACTTGTCCAAATAAGCTGAAATTTTTTAGACAATAAAAAATAAATAAAAATATCATTAAATAATAACTCATTACCAAAAATTATATTTAATACCCCAACCAAGAAAAACAAGTCATAGATTGAAATTTAATGGAAATATGTCCAACCTATAGAAGAAAAAATGTATCTCATCTCAATGTAAAAGGGATTGAAATTTGAGTTAGCTATTTGTTAGAATTTTTAGTATATTATAATGTTCTTTGTAAAATATTATCTTTTTATAGGTTTAATATATATTATTTATTTTTCCTGTCTTTTTATTCATTTAATATTTTTTCTTCTCATACTCTTCCTTTAGCAACTTCATTAAAATGGAGAACTAACCTTTTTTATTTTATTGGGGTACGGGTGATGTTTTTAGTTTTTAAAACAATAAAATCTCCCTTTATTTTATTTTTGATAATTTCATCAGAGGATAGACATGTTTTTTTTGTGATTTTACCCCACTTTATCTACTATTTTTTTCATTTTCTATTCATTTGTGTTCCTCCCCATCGGAATCATTGTGCTACTTATAGATGGTCAGTGTAGCATTATGGTGAGAATTTGAGGGAGATTGTCATGCATGTGTAGGGTCGGTGTTGAGTATTAAAAATTCAAATGGGGGGATCTTTTTTGATAGAGTGTATATCAATATAGAGTAAAATATTTAAGGTTATTTAAAGAATAAAGATAGAATCATCATGAAGTCCTATAAATTGTAACTTCTTTCTTTTCTGGTAACTTTGGAGTGTCATACATTAATTGTTTCTTTTCATTTATATTTACATTTCATATAGATTTTAAAACCTTGAATATATTATAAATATATTATAATCATATAATCATGTTACACATAGTGAAAATAGAAAATCGGTGTTGTATAAATGATCTCTTCAAGAGATTTGTCATAGGATAAGTTCTATGTTACATTCATTGAAAAATAAGAATTTAATGATTTGGGATTAATTAAAAATATATATTTTCAGCTATAAAAAAGTGGTTATTGTTCACTAAATATTCAATAAATTAACAATTATTAGTTTTTAAAATATGAAATAATAAAAATCAATGAAAATTATATAAAAATATTGGTAAATAATTATATAGAGTGAAAAGATAAAACCCCTATTTTTAAAGTTCATGTTTATGGAAGAATATAAATAAAATTTTCTTTATAAAATAATTCATCATAATAAAAAATGTATTTTTCTACAATCCCTAGACTATTTATATTATAAAATATCAAATATCTCACTCAAAATTGTCTAATTAACAAATAAATTAATTCTAAAGCTCCATCAGGTAAGATATAATTTAATGCAATGAGAAAAAATCTGAAACACCAATAAAATAATACCATTATGTAATTATCATTTTTTAATTCTATAGGTATCATCAAAAAATAATACATCAAAAAAATTATTATATTTGAGGAAAAATATTATTCAAAAGAGATTTCTTTTTGAATTATATTCTCATATAGATCCATCATTAAATTCCATAAAATTTTAAAAAAAATTATTAATTTTCTCATGTAAATCCTTAAAGAAAGTATTAAAAATCACAAGATAATTATAAAAAAACTTCAAAATATAAGAATATATAGATGAAGATTAATATATTAAGGTGAGAATCAATCAAACTTCATCAATTTAATCCCCATAAATTATATATATGAAAAACTTTCTCTCCATTCGACTTTAATTTCTTCAAAGATATGATACATCTTATATTTGGATTTTAACACTTATCACACTATCAATACAAAACTAACAGACTGCCATTATGATTAAAGATTCCCCCTGATTGAGTATTTATCAACCCCCTTATATAAGTGATCTCAGATTAGAATGAAACCTGTAAAATATTAACTTTTTTGTTGTAATTCACTCATCAAACTCTCTGTGATCCATTACTGTTAACATCATCTTCAAGACATCACTTCTAAAATCAAAACACCCTTAGTGACACTCTATTTCCACTAAATTATAATTTATAATTAATTTCATAAAAACTACTAAAAACATCCTTGGTTAAAACATTATATAAATTAACTAGGCCATTTTTAACTTCTTCACAAGGGTAAATGTTCACTTACAAAACAAAATATAGAACAATATGTTCACTCGTAAACAAGTGTTAACACATAATTCTAATGTATATTAGTTGGAATCAGAAATGGTAACATTGAATTTATAGAATTGAACTCATATGAATCTATAATTATTCCATTTTTTTAGAAAAAATATTTTTGAAAAACAATAATAATAAAATTCAATAAAAATTCATAAATAAATATTTTAGAATTTTAATATTAAAATATAAATTAATTCCTATGAAATTATAGTTATTTCAATTTATCATTTTCGAAAATACTAATTCAAACTCCAATAAATTTTTTTCCTTCATTTTTTCTAAAATATAATATAATTTTGTCACCCAAAAATATCAAAGTAGTAAACTTCTTAAGTACATCGATATTATTTCTTCAAAAACTGATTGTGATGTAATTAATAATGAATAAACCATGTTTTTATATATTATTTCATATTATTTTCAAAATTATATCAATAAATATGATAGATAATTACATAAATAATCCCCTTTTGATTAAAAATCATTATATTTTTCATTAATTTTTTTACATGTATATTTTAGTAAATTCTTCTAAATCCCATTATTAATTTTTTCTAGTAAATTGAAAAAAAATTATCTAGTTATCAAAACTTATCAAAATAGAATGTATGAACTATACTCTGTAAAGAAAGTATAATAGATATTGGATGATCCACTAAAAAAGAATCAATATTCATATATTTAATTAATTTAAAGAAGAAAATAAGAAAAATAAAATAAGTTATTAAAAATTCTAATGATAATTATGAATTGAAAATATAAAAGAAAACAAATTTGAAAAATAAGAATCAAATTTCAGATTGAGAAGAATAGTAATAAATAGACAAAATTACGGAATGGATATATTTAATTTATATTATTATCTTGTGAAACAAGATTCATTATCAAAAAACTATTTTTCATAAATAAAAAAATCATAAAAATCAATAATATTCCTCAACAGTTAATTATTTTTTACTAAAATAATTATCTATATTCATTTATTAATAGATCATTACCACAACAAAAAATGATATTCAATGTCATTTATATTACAAAAATCCCATTGAGTACCTAGAAACACCCTTACGAGTTTTCATTAAACTCAAATCATTGATATAAGTTGATGATTAACAATAATTTGTAAATGGAAAAGAATTTAGAAATGGATATCTACAGTATATTTCTTATTCAATTATTATAAAAATTAATGAATGAAATTACTCTTGTATTTTAAATACATCATAAAAAAGTGAAAGAATAAATCAAATGAAAATTGAATCAAACTATAAAAATACATATTTATATAACTAAAATAATAAAATTAAATAAAAAAATCAAAAAAAATCATTTAAAACATAAATTATAAAAAAATAAATTAAATAATATCCATTTATAGACATTTTAATTGGTTCATTTATAAAATACTAATTTCAATTAAACAAATATTTTTATTTATTTCATTAACAAAAAATGTCTCATCTCACCTTACTAATATTTGAGCTCCCCGAGCCTACAACCACTATAATAAAGGCTAGTGGTCAGGTAGACATATACACAAGGACTATAAGGAATTATCAACAAATCAAACTATCACATATTATCATACATAAATATCCACCAAGAAATACATGAAATATAAAACAAAAACAAAGAGTTTCGTATATATGTAAAATAATTGATATATAATGTGAAATGATAACTTTGAGTCAAAAGTTATAAAAAACATATACTAAATAGATTATATCCAAAACACTAATAACATAGTATTGGTTATTATATATGATATATCCACTCTTCTATTAAGTCACATCAACCAATCATCTTAAAGATAAATGATAATCTATCATTTACAATCACTGATCTACACAGACATAAGGAGAACAAGCTGAAAATTCACATGTTTGGGTGAGTATTACAATACACTATATGGTTATACCAATATGTGTGATGGTCCTATAAATAATAACTCTTTATGGGCATCAATTAAATTAAATGTGTCGATAATCTAACACCACCCGACATAATCACCATACATATCTAGGAACAATATTGAGATGTATTCACATATCTCCCATCATTAAACTCTTAAAGTATCAATTTTCCTTAAAAAATAAACAATCTCACAACCAATCATAGAAGTCCCATATTATAATTCACCATGGATACACTATTCAGGAGATACTTGTGGAAATAAATGTCTCTAAAAATATTCAATGAACTAGAGGAAGTATATGTCTTATGCTATCTCTGATGTGTTGAAGGAAATGAAATTCTCCAGTTATAAGAAATAAAAATCTTCAAATCTATCAGCATATACATGTACATAAGCTGGTAGATATGCACATCTCTAAGGATAAGTATTAAAGAAAAGACTTTGTCCTTAGTAACCAAGAGAAGATGGATAATTTATCACATCCGCATAAGATACTAGTGATTACATCCAAAAGGACCAAATATTTTATTAGTATTGAAGAACTAGATTCATAAAGGATTCACAATTTTATATTTGGAATAAAATATAAAACATTTAAATTTTAAACTTTTTTCATCCTTGAACTCCTTCAAATATTCTGTCTTCATATCCTAGGGGAAGGAAAAAAATATGAGTGATATCAAATTCTTAATAAGGGTAACATATACTAAAAATTATCATGTGTAAATAAGGTTAAATCAATATAGATAGTTAGATGATTATAAAAACATGACATTGAATCCAAAACATGATCACAAAAAGTATTCATGGATAGTACCAACGTGGTAATCACATGGATAATATAAATGAATTGTAAATGATGGAAATACCTAAATTTAGATCTCATGATCTCATAAATCAATATATCTATATCTTAAAGACTTGTCAAAATAAATTTTAAATTATGTTTATATATACACCAAAACCCCATTTAATAAGGTTAGCCAACCAGTTTATCTCATGAGGCCTATCAATGAATCAAGGGTATATATAATTCCAATCCCATGAAATAATCATATTTGGTGCATATTTTGATCAATTTTCAATGGTTTTAAATGAGTTTAAATTAATAATACACTTATATTTCAATTTTATAGTAAATTGTGTGAAACTATGATAGTGGAATTGAAAATTGATTTATTTAAATAAAATATTTCTGAATTTTAAATTTTAAATTTTATTTATAAATCTTGGTTGATATTGAATAACTGTTATGAAATTAACAAACTTTTTTATATAATTTTGTAAGAATTTACCAAAAAGATACACTTATAACCAACATCCCTCAACTCCAATAGACAAGACACCAAGTCATCTCAGGAAGATCCATCCATCCATGACCCAAGGAGGAAGGCCACAAATTTAGAATAAAGAACCACACATGGGAATCAATCCCATGTGAGTGGACACATGGTGTTAATATCATGTTTTTAGTGTTATACAGAACCCCATCTACATAGTACATGGTTTTGGGTGGTGTTCCCAAACCACTGTTGATATAATGATGTGCCCTTGCAATCTTGATTCAATTTGGTATAGTGAATCTTTGGATATAATTCTTTTTTTGAAAAAAACATCAACTGATGTTTGATTCACTCTCTCATGCTCAGATACTCCTTGCCAACATGCCCCACTACTGACCATAATAGCTCTGCCACCTACACTCATTGGACACCACCTCTTCTCACATGTAAATTTTATGACATCCACTGCCCAAAGATCAAATTGTATCCATACACCAATTTATATGATCCTGGTCACTATAAATCACCTCATGCTCCTAGAATAATACCCAAGAGACAATCTTGATGCCCCCTCCAACCAATACGAAGGATGGAGGGTTTGAGGAATTGTTAATGCATGATGTTTCCACTCTTCTACCTTCATTGACCTTTCCAAATTGCCCATAAACCTCAAGCATGATCAATAGAGATATGAATAATTCATACCATGTTTCCTCAGGTGTAATCATTTCATTCCAAAAGAAGGTTCCACCCATGATCCTTGGGTGATATTTGATGACCACGCAGTTCTATTAGTATTTATTAAAAGTGAGATATACCCACATATATTTCTCGTATATAAGAATCATTTTAAGATCATAATAAGAAAAACTTTTGGCCTCCTTGTGCCTGTAAAATGAGGAAACCCACTACCTCAAATGGGAGTTCTCACCCATGTCACGGAGGGGTTTGTCGATATTTCACTGACTTTTTGTCTGTTTCTTTTTTTTCAATTTCATTTTCTGCAATGTATTTTATTCTTTATGTAATTTTATTAAAATCACTTTTATTAAAAATTATTATTCATGTGCAGTGTCTTAATAATATATGGCATCTTCTTCCCCTTTATTTACCTCATTTTTCTTCTTATTTTATTTTATTTTATATTTTTTTTAATCATTTCATGTTCATAATTCTATTTTCTATTTTTCTTATATTTTATTCTTTCTCTTTTATCTCATATTCACCTATTTTATTTGTTATTTCATGTATTTAACTTTAATAATATTCTTTCATTACTTTTTATTTTATTTTTATTCTCTTATTTCTCATTACACAATTGTGATATCTAACTTCCGATAATGGGAGGAAAACCCAAGTCATGTGCTTGGGGATGTTATGGTGTGTCATAATTATTTAATAATGTTTATTTTTTTTTATATGAGAGTGGAATGAAAGGGTGTGGTGACTATCCTTTGGGAGATGAAACTCAAATTTCTTTTCATTGTTTTTTTAATACATTTTACCTCTCTATATTTTAATATATATTCACATGATTGAGCTGAGCCAATAAATGGATGAAACATAATTTTATTGAGCCCTATCCTAGTAGATTTCACAACATCAACCAATGTATTACATTATCCTTTATAATATGGGAAGGTGGAATTTTATTTATTAAAGAGATTCTAGATTTCACAGTTTTTAAATAAAAGGGTAGTAATTCATTATGATATTTCATGATTGTATTACCAAACTAAAATAAAATAAAATTTTAATTGAACCTAAAACCAAAATTAGGAACAAGTTATTACTTTATAAACTTATTATGTTTATCATTCAATGTTAGTATAAGTTTTAATTTTCATATTTTATTTCATTCCATTGTTTTATAATGTAATAAAAAACCAAAAATCATATTTCATTTCAATTTTTATAAAATAATAAAATCAAAAAAAATATAGTTTTGGTGAATTATATTAAATAGGCAAAAAAATTGAGAATCCCCTCAAGTAAGATGACCCTAGTCAGCCACTCTGTTGCACTAGGAAAATAATTTTGTTTTATCACACCTTATGATTGACGGTGTGCTTCAAAACTATAATCATTTTTAGGGATATAGTCATTGTTTTATTAACTTTTTTTATTTTCATATTTTAGATTGATTTTTATTTTTTCCTTTAAAAAATTATGAAATTTAATAGATTTTTTCAAATGAACATTTTCCAAAACAATGAACAATTAATCACTGGTTAAAAAAATAAATGTACTATACTATGGAAACCATCCAATGAAAATATAGTGTTATTATGATAGTAGTCAAGAAGAATCACTGATGCATATATATAGGCCTCTTGCCTCAAGATTTTAAGGGAATCCTTGATCAGCCCTAAATTGTCTAGAAAATATTTGCTACCAAGGAGGAAGTTCCACTAGTTCTCCCCAATTTTACTAAATTAATAAAGGAGGTTGAGTCCCAAACCAAGGACCATCAATAGAAAAACGATCTCAAATATAAAATTGAGGAGTTAAATAAAGAGATAGCAAGTGAATATGAATATACACATGCTGATAAGAGTATGGGAAAAGATTTAGATCATTTTTGGATTAACTGAGTAGAAGATGACATACAATATGATCTTCACATCTACAAGATTGAATAATTGTCACCATACTATCAATTTGTAGTCACGTAAGAACAATAAACCACCTAAGTGGTGTAATTTGAATAAAATAAAGAGGATCATAACTACCTACCTCCACTTTCCATCATCCAACTTCAAGAGACACTAACCACTGAGGCAGCTATTAAACCAGATACAACTCACAAAGATGGTATTATTTTAAATTATTTTTTTATTTTATTTAATATGATTTTAGAATAATTTTTAATTGTTTTTAAATTTCATATTTTGACAATTATTTCTTTACCATAAAGAAACAAGGATAAGTTGATCATTCACCTATTGAGGAACACATACATCTCCCGGATTTTGATGGTCATGTATTTGAGGATTCCCATGTAGAATTCCAAATAGCTATATATGAAGAAATATAGACATGTGATTCTAAATTTGAAAGGTGATTTCTGATTTACATTCTTCATTATTAAATTCCTTTGAATTAAAAATAGATTCTAACCCTACTTTTGAAATTACAAATCACGCATCCTATATTAAGCTAGCACTGGACAAGAAATAGAAGGTTGTACAAGTAGAAACCAAGAAGGAGGATGATTCATAGTTCATCTTACAACAACCATGAAAATTTTACTTAATTGTGAAGGTGTAGATAGAGTTTACATTATCCATGGATTATTCCTCCCAAAGAAAAAATAATCAAAAGATGAAAAAATCTGCATGTGCGGTTCAAGTCAAAAAATATTCAAACACCATAAGAATATGTATAACACATGTTACTACCCTAAGGTGGCAGTAAATGTTCCAAGCACACTTGGTGGATTATACCAATACCTATTAGTTTATTTTTTTTCTCTGAGTTTGGATTTCAATTTCAATTTTAAGAATATTCCATCATTTATCCCACTCTAACCTATTTTTTTATAGTAAATGACATGATCCTTTTTCTAAATTAATTAATTTACTTCTCTAAGATAATGAAGGAACAAGGATACCCCAAATAACCAAGGATGAAAGAGGACTATGTATCATGGGAAAGGTATTTAACTTTTATTATTTATGTTTATTATCCTTGCATTTTTGTCTAAAACATGTTTTGAGATTTAAACTGTAAATTTCATGCCCACACTTGAGTTCTTTCTTTACTTAAAATATATATGAGACATGAGTTTCTTATTAGTACTATGATTTAAGGTTTTATATTTCAATGTTAATGATATTGAATCAGTAAAATGAATAATTAAATGTCTAAATTAAACGAAGGATATTAAAACTCATACTCATGGTTTAAGGGAATTAGTTGATTCATGTAAATTAAATTTACCAACTATTTTTCATGCATTGAATTTATGACATTAATGTAATTCGGTTTTTTATTATTAATTAATTGTTTGGGTGATTTTCCCAACTCATATGTCCCATTACTAAGAGTATTTCAAGACTAAGTACTTTCTATTTTATTCTTGAGTATATTTTTTATGTGATCGTGGGACATGCCACATACCAGAACATTCATTGAATTGTATCAAAGTTATGACAATGAAAAAACACATTTAAAATGATTTAGGAATATTTTGTTATAACCTTATCCTTGAGACTACCTTTAAATAGATCCTCATTTAGCTTATATATATCATGATTTCCCTTGTTAGGAATGATCCATGTTTCAAACCTTTTTTATCTATTTCTACCATAATCTTATTAATTACATTATATTATAAAGTTAGAGTATGGGGGTGAAGTTAATCATTAAGAAATTTATGATTTACATTATATAGAATAATTTTGATGGTGATAATTTGGGGTGTTGAGAAAAATTTAAAATCATTTTCTATCCTTTATTTTATTCCCTTCTTGAATAAAAACTATAAAATTACAAAAATAAAAGAAAATATGAAAAGTGTGGTAGTTATTTGTGTGAATCAAATATCCCCATCACTAGAATGATGTTTTTTTATCATATGTGGTTATTTGGTGAATGTGAGGTTTATTCTAAGAATAACTTTTTAAAAATGAAGAAAAAATAAAATGTTCTATGAAAAATAAAAAATCGGTATAATAGTAGGGAAATATTAAAGAAGTAGAACAAATAATTCATTATTATTTAATTGGATCATGACCTTACATTGAGTCTAGGGAAATTAGGAATTGTTACTATTTTAATGAGAAAATTTCATTACACTTTTATTTCTAATATCATGCTTTATACTTTACTAGATAAACCTCCTCCTTAGGACATAATTTTTAAACATCAATTCCCAAATACCCTAAGCCTCGGAGTCACATGAACCTTGATTGAAAATTTATCATGATTTTATAATCATTTTTTCATTACAAAGTCGATAAAGTTGTTACTTTACAAGTCTATGTATAATGAGAAAGTATTCATGATATGATCAAAATTGTACTTGAATTAATATCATGAGGGATGAGTTAAAATATTCAAAGTGAACTAAGTCTTGTTTTGGCATGTTTAGTAATAATGAATTAAGGAACATAAATGAATAAAAGGAAAATATTGATAATTACTCCAATGGTGACAATTAAAGTTATAGATTTTACTATTTATTTTAATATTGAGAAATTAAATTGATATTTTTTGTAGGTGTTTTCAAATTTGATTTGGAGTTAAATTTTTTTAGATTTTATTACTTTGGAAATTTAATATTGGTAAAAAAATTCCCCATAAATTTTTTATTAATATTTTATCTCTCTCAAAAAGCATAGTTTATATGTGGATGTATTTGAAACGCTCATATGCGGTGTGTATTTTTTATCAATGTTCAGTAGTTTAAATAAATTCAATGAATAATAAAAAATTATTG
This sequence comes from Viscum album, assembly GCA_963277665.1. Taxonomy (NCBI): domain Eukaryota; kingdom Viridiplantae; phylum Streptophyta; class Magnoliopsida; order Santalales; family Viscaceae; genus Viscum; species Viscum album. Next base: position 742,954,609 of record OY728137.1, read on the forward strand.
AAATTTTTTATTACCCTATGGTAAATTATGAAAAATAATTTATTTTAATAAGAGATTGGTGAATTTTAAATTTTAAATTTTATTTATGAATCTTGGTTGATATATTATAAGTGTTATAAAATTTTCAAACCTGTTGATATAATTTTGTATAAAGTTAAAAAAAATATAAACTTCCAACCAACAACTCCAAGGTACAACCCACCAAGTCATCTCATGAAGATCCAGCTAGCTATGAAACAAGGAGGAAGGTTGACAGGCTAGTTGAGAGAATTACATAGGGGCCTCAGGCCTATGTGCAAGGCCAATGGGAGGTCAATACCGATGGGATTAGAGGTGGGTTGAGACTTGTGTGGACTACATAGTGCATGTATATTGTGTGTGCAGAGTCATGTGGGAGCCCATCCAGTAACAAAAAGGTTTGGATGGTGCTCCCATACATATGATGACATACTTGCACGCTCCGACACACTTGATTCGACATGGGATTCTAAATCACTGGTTAAAATTCATTTTTAAAAAATAGTGTCATACCATATTTTATTCATGCTCCCACACTCAGATACTCTCAATCATCATGTTATGTCATTCTTCATTAAATCTCCTCCACCTACACTCGTGGGCCACCGCTGCTTCTCACCAAAAACTTCCATGACAGTAGACGCCTGAGGATCAAACCTATGCCATCCAATAATTATGAGGCCCCTGATCACCATGAACCTCCTCATGGACCTATAATGATACCCATGAGAGTATCTTAATGCTCCCTCGGGCCCCTGTAAAGGCCAGAAGGTTTGAGGAGCCACCACTTCCTACACGGCCACTCCACTTCAATCATTGAACCATCCCCATTCCCCATTCACCCCATTCACTTCACGAATGTAGATGATAGTTGTGAACAAGATAAACCATTCTTCTTCCACATGTAATTCTTCCATGCCGAAAGAAGTTATCACCCGAGATCCTCTGGTGAGATTTGAAACCCCTACGGGTATATCAGTACGTAAAAAAATAGAGATACCCTCGTATATTTCTAGTCTTAGAGGATAATTTCATGTTTCTTCTAAGGCTAAAGGATGGTCTCATTATAGTTATAAAAATGAGGAAACCTAATACCTTAGTGGGGTTTTTCACCCTAAAAGTGGAGCTGTTTTCCCAATGTTGTACTACATTATTCTCTGTTTCTTTTTTTTATTTTCAATTTATTTTTTTTTATTTTATTTAATTCATTATGTAATTTTTAAAAATTATATTTTATTAAAAATATCCATTCATGTATAGTGACTTAACAAAATGTGTAATCCACCCTTTATAATTCTTCTCTTTCTCGTTCTCCTTCTTCTTTTATTTTATTTTATTCTTATTTTAAATGTTGTGTGTTCTTTATTATGTTTTCTATTTTTCATTAATTTTATTCTTTATCTCTCACACATATCTTCTTCTATTTTAATTTTTTTTATTTCATTTGTTTAAATTTCTCATTCGTCTCTCATTATTTTTATATTTTCATTTTATTCTCTTCATGAACATTCTATTATTGTAATCTATTACTACTAATAATGGGTAGCTGGCCCAAGTCTTAGCATGGAGAAGCTTAAAGTGTTCCTAAATTAATTTTCAAATTTTATTTTATGTTATTTATAGATGAGTTTGGAATTCACAGGTGTGGTGATTTTCCCTTCGGCCATGTAACTCAACTTTATTTTTATTACTTTGTTTAAAATTTTCCCCTCTCTCCGTTTGTTCTCATATTCACCTCATAAAGTTGACCCAATCCATTGATGAACCATCATTCAAATGAGCGAGTAATTTAAGATGGGACACCCATGACCAAGGTATTTCATTAAACTAGATTATAGAAGGAGGTGGAATTTAGATTAATTTAATGAATTCATGTTAGTATAAGTTAATATTTTCATATTTCATGTCATTTCATTATTTTATAAAGTAAACAAAAACAAAAATTATTATTTCATCAATTTTTTCATAAAATAATAAAAACAAAATAAATATTTAGTTTATGTGAATTAGATTAAGTATGTGAACAACCTAAGAAGTTCCACAGGAGAGATGACCTTGTTCAGCCACAATGTTGCACGTTGAAAATAATTTTCTTTTTCCATTTCCTAATATAGGCATTCAATCACCCCACCTATCACTACATGTAAAATTCATTCTTCATATTTTGAAAGATTAAATTAATTCATGAGTAATGTTACTTATCAATAATTATTCATGTTAAGTAAATAATTTGGTATATCTCTATTTTTATAGTGAATTACATAAATTTCAAACTAAAACACCATATGTAGAAATGGTATATAGATTTAGAAATAATAATATTCATGATTCGAAAATATGTATATTAAATATATATGTAATTACTAATGGAAAATGGTTACAATAAAGTGAATGTTTTAGTATAATGTTCATAACCATAAAATTAATCAATATATGAGAGATTTTGTGGTAAAATCTAGTCTTTAAAAGGATATTATAAAATGGAAGAGAAATAATTAAAAAAAATTATAACGATTTTTCTATATAAAATTATTGAAATATTATAAAATAATATTTAGATCATAAAATGATTATGATGGTGGGAAAATCTGTTAACACTGTATACATTTTAAAAACATTACTTTTGACTTTATGTAATGAAAGTTGAAAATGACCTATTCAGAAAAAATTAGAATGATTCCTTTAAAACCTTTTAAAAATATAATGGAAACTTAAAATTTTCTTAATAATAAATTGTGTAAATATAAATGAATTTTTAAAATAATTATGAAAACTATGAACATGGAAGAGAAATATTCCCAATCAAAAAGGGAAATAAGTTTGTATTTTTTTTAAATGCTACATTGCGTGATTTAAGCTCCAAAGTGATGAAAGGTTAGAATAAAATACCTAGGATACTTAAATATCTAGAATATAATAAATTATATGTGTTTCATGAAGGATATATTATAATATTTTTTTAATTAAAATAATATCAATCTCAAATAAATGAGTTTATAAAATAAATTATTACCTATTGGAAAATTTAAATATTACAAACCCTTGAAAAAGTAAACATTAATTGAAACATTAATAATAATTAATGAATATATATTCATGTTAAATTTATAAAAGTTGTAGTACATACACCACATAAAATTAAATAGGTGCATAACAAAAATATATCTCAATGGAGGGTAAATTCATATAAAATCCCTTACATGGATCATATCATTGAAGTGATAATTAATCAATAAAGTTATTATGTGTGAAAATTATAAATCAAAAAAAAAATAAGTGGATATAAAAAAATATATCGAAATTATATTTCACACCTATTCATAGAATAACATAGTCAATGATATAAATGTTTAACTAAATTAATGGAAATTGGGATAAGTAACCCTTTACCTTACGCTTCCACATAGTTGAACCGTTCTTAACTTCATGTATAATAAATTTAAATTTCTTATCATTATATAAAAACATATTTTCAAATTTATAGTATAATATATTATCCAATTATAAAATTTTAACACCTACTAATTAATAATTATTTATTAAAATCTTCATTTCTCAGTGTTAATTTTCTCATTTCTCATGTAAGTTTTGATATGGTCATTTTGATCCTTTAATATTTATCATCTTTAAATAATCAAAATAATTATATTATTTTTATGAATATAATATTAATTTTCTAATTAAATTTTCATAATCATTATTTAAATTTGAAGTTATTAAAATTAATTACATTGCTTCATAAGAGAATAGGTCGTACGTATGCATGAAAGTTAATTTCACTTATTAATGAATGTAATGTAATAAAGGTAAAAATCTATTCAAATTTCAAGAGTCATTATTATGTAATTTAATTAATATATATTCAATTAATATATCCTTATTTATATCCATCTAAAGAACAAATTATAAATAAATCACTTCACTTCGTGCATGTGGTAGTCCACAGTTATGCATGAGTGACGTTATAATTTTACAATGGAATGAATGGTATAAAAGAATAGATGATTTTATAATTAAATAAGAATAATTATTTCATAAATATCATATATATTCACTATTTACATCTTTGTAATATTCCAATTAAAATAGTGATGAAAAATAAATTGCACTGCTACATATAGATAGTAAGTCGTACGTATGCACATGTGATTTTTTTTCTTTTCATATAGTTTAAAAGTGATAGAAAATGGTTGTATCAAAATAATAATAATAACATTTAATTATATTTATTATAGTTTTTTAGGATGTTTAGAAAAAAATTATATAATGTATATGAATAAATAAATATGAAAGATTTGGTAAAGAAGATTACATCTTCTTCAGAACTTATCCGTGGAATTCCATATTAAGGAACCTACGGTTGGTCTTTTGGGAATACCAAAACCTCCATAACATTGAAATTTTAGTTTATAATATTTTGTTATAGGGTTTAGTGGATATAAGAGGCTCCAGTTGGTTTATATAAGAGATGATTTGTGGTTTCTTTTTACAGTGAATGGAAGGACACATAAGTAATTAATAAAAATATTTAAATATAATAAATTAATTTTTATGTGAAAGTGGAAACATGTGGCCATTATTTCAAATATAATATTTTATATGATTGAAATAACTTAAAATATATATTTTTCTTGTTTTATGTGGTATATTAAACTATATATTTTAGTTTAACCCCTTTATTAAACAATCTTAACATTAATTGTAGTAACAACTTCTTTTAATATTAAAGGATTAGAATTTTTCTTATAGTTTAAAAATTGGATCATAAATGGATAGGGGAACAATTTTTAAACCATATCTAATTATACTTTTCCTATTTAAATATTTTTATTATTTTTAAATAATTTATTTGAATATTACTTTTTAAAAAATATCCATAATGTCATTTTTACACTATTCATTAACATTGACATTAAAGAAAAAAAGAAAAAAATGTTATTTGAATATATAGTTCTTTAAAATTTATAATATGACATATATATATATGAAATTTTTGATATATAATAATTAACCAAAATTTTATTACATTTAATATTTTCAAAAACATTTATTTAGTTTTTCTATTAATTGAATAAATTTTGTATCAGTGTTGTGTAATCATACAAGGAAATTATTGAATGACTAAGAAATAAAAATAAATATAAATCATAAAAAAAAATTAATTAAAATCAATATAAGAAAATTTCTTCATTCAATATTTTTAATTGTTCACTTCTATATTATTACAACTTACTTGATATGTTATTTTGAGTTTCTTAGACTTTTGCAAGTGTTGCACAAGAATTTAGAAAGTATTATTTTTATATAACTCCATAGTTATATTATATCCATAAAAATATTTAATATTACTTTATATTTATTAAAAAATTAAATACAAGACTTCACTATACTAAAATATTATATTTAGGACACCAAATTTGACTTTTCGAGTGTTACGTAAGAACTTTGTCACCACTAAAAATAATTTACATATATATATTGAAATAAATCATAATTTTTATTTTCTAATTTTTTTAGTGAAATTTAAATTATATTGTCATAAATTTTTTTATAAGTCTAATAAATTTTTATATAATATTTATGTTTTCACAATATCATAAAAGATATCATATTCTATAATAACATTATTTTTTACCATTAACCTAAAAGTTTACATTCTATGAAAAATATTACAATTTATTATTATGTAAAAATTGAATTTTAAAATATAAAAATTGAATAATATTTCATAACATTGAATTAAAATAGGTGTTGTAAATTAATTTTTTTAAAAATTCACAAAACACAATAAAAAACAGTATCTAGATAAATGTGTTTTTAAGCCCAAAAATGAACTTACAAAAAATAAACTATAAAGAAGATTCATACATAATTCATTAGTATATATATAAATAAATTATAATCATATTAATTTAAAATGAAATAAAATGAATAATTATATTTTTAATAAAAATAATTAACTATTTTTAAAAAAATGGTAATTTCTTTATTCCCTGAAAAATTAATATTTTCAATAAATCCCAAAATATCACCCTTATAAAATATTGATATGATTATTTGAAAATGATATAATTTTTATAAAATACAATTTATAAAATTATTATAAATTATTTATAATATTTTATCACAACAATAACTGAAAAACCTTTTGGAAAAAAAACTTATTTTTCTGGAATCAAATGTCTTTACTAAAACATTGAGTGATTATTTCCTAATAAATATTCAATAACTTTTAATTTATTAGGTCATATATATGTATATATGTATATATATTATAACTTTTATAATCCAATTCATATCCACTAATTCAATGGCTATGTTATAACATCTAGAATTAAATAATGAAAATATTTGGTTTATTCAAGCTCAGTGTCTCATGTTGTATACACTATCGAACATAGTATTATTTTAAAATATAAAGGTGTGAATTCTCCTCCATTTAATATATTTCACCCTCTCAATTTTAAATTATTCTTGGCAATAAAGTATTTCACATTTCCTAATACCTTTTTTAGAAAACCCACATCACAAAAATTGTTAATAAAACTTCCTCTTAAAAGTGGGAAATAGAAATATAACGGTCATCTAAAATTACACATAACTATGTTTCAAAAAAGGATAATATTACTGTGAAGTGGAAATATGGTCATGGAATATAAAAATAAAATTCAAGGAATAATAGATTGTGATAAATCGTATGTTCATCTGTGTGTTAATGACCACAAAACCATAAATCAATAATGTGTGGAAAAAGACAATAGATTTGTCAGGAATTAATGTAATAGGAAGCCATATTGGTTTCAAGATCCTTTTCCTATAGTTGAGGAATTATTTTTCCATATATACTATTAAAATAAGTAAATATACTTATCTTATATGAATAATTCCATCCTTCAATCAATTTCCACAATAATCTCTTATTTTTGTCCAAATGATGAGTATTCAAGAAGAATTTTCCATGCCTGAAGCACTAAAATCAACTTTTATCTGATCTCATAAACCACAAAAGGATAAAAAGTTATACCTAATTTCATTATAAATTAACCAACACTGAAATTGTTATCATAATTTAGGATAACATCAAAAATTAATAATCCTTCTTATGAATAAATAAAACATTAAACCCCAAAATTCTATAATAAAACTGAATATTTAATAGATATCATTCCATAAATTGATATCCATGTATCCCAAATAACCTCAATAACCTCCAAATTATGAAAATTTATAACTTTCAATGTTATCTCATACCCTTCAACATACATCTCAAAAAACCATAATAGAATTATTCCCATATAATCCTTTACATTAATCATAAAGGTCATATATACCACTACCCAATAAAACATCTCTAGAAATATCATTAATCACCTATAAATCCCAAAAATACTAAATTATTTTTGTATATATTAGGATTCAGAAAATTAAAAATATCTTTATCCATAAAATCATTTATGTTGAAAAAAGTCTTACTAACCATGACATCATGTAGGCCAACAGTAGTTGTTTCACAATTAGCACCCTTAATTTGTGGGTTCAATCCTTGCTGCATTTCTAGATGTGATAGGTTGTCGCTGTTAATGTGTGTTGTCCTTTTTTTTAAACTATATTTATATAATTTTTTTAAAATTATTAAAAATATGATGAACAGCCTAAAAAATATAAATCATCAAATCACTTATTAACCACTATGTTTTTCTTTACATCGTATTTTCATCCACAAAATAAAATGATATTAATTAACTACTATTATCTTATAATAAATTAATATATTAAACCTAAATTTTATCAAAAAATATAAACTTATTTTAAAAAAATATAAAGGAATAATCTTCTCACATAAATATATAGTAAAAAATGTAGTATTCCTATAAATGTCTCAAAAGAATCTTTAATATTAAAACCGCAAAAGAGGTATATATGAATTTAAAAATATGATCAACTATAAACTTATCATCCCAATACACTTTAGTTTTATATCATATAACTATGAAATATCATAGGTTTTCGTAGGATCTATTCTCATATTCATCATAATGGTTCATAAATAAAATGTGTATTTACACAAACATATTCTTGAGGTGGTTCAAACCAGTTGTTCAATAATGGAACTCTAACCATGAACTAGAATTATGGTCTTGATATAATATACAAACTCCTTTTGAGGTTATTTACCCTATATTAATTAATTCCAAAAATTCATATTGTTATGTTCCCTAATCTATTTTTTCCTAAATTTATATCCCAAGGTTTCTAATAAAACATTATCTAATGCTATCTATAAATACCCCAACCCTAGTTTTCAAGAGTTAGTGGTTACATCAATACATTGTCATATTATACAAGTGACCACATCCAAGAGGACCAAAAAATTTAGAAGTTTTTAGGAACTATATGTAAATATAATCCTCATTTTTTACAATGGAAATTTAATATAAAACATAGTAATAGTAAACATTCTTATTCATATAACCCATTCAAATATTCATTCTTTATATCACTACGTAAAGGAAATAAAATAATTGTGAGATAAAATTCTCAGTAAGGATAACGTATAGTGAAAATTATCATGACTAAATAAGCAATAATCAATATGTAAGGATAAATAACTATAAACCCTAAACAAATTTTAAAAAAAAGATAATGAAAAGAATAAATTGATAATATCAATTCAATAATATCATTTATAATAATAAAAAAATTATAAATGAATGAAATTCATAATGTTTTTCATCATGATCTCATACATCCAGATATCACTACCATAAAATCCATATTTCAATATAGTTTAAACTATGAATAGGCATATCTAAAAAACATATTTAATGTGTTCATCTAACTAGTTTTTCTCGTGAGAACTATCAATTCATATTTGGGAAATGTAATTATTTCCCCCACCCATTAAGAAAGTTCTTATTCGTTCCTCTTATTTTTACTGATAAATTTAATACACGAACAAAATATCTTTCAACAATTTTCTGTATTAATGGAAGAATGCAGAATATTAATATTTCCTCAATCAATAAAATAACATTCAATGTAAAAAACTATATATATAAATGGTATATGGTTTGGGAAATAATCAAATTCATGATAAATATAATATGGATATTTATTGGAGATTAAATTTCTAATGAAGAATTATCATAATAAAGTGAATGTTTTAGGATAAATTTAATGAAAAAATAATTAATCAAGATATGATATATTTCCATTAGAAAAGTATTTTATATAGTTAAATAAATTTATTATAATAATAGAAAAAATATAATAGAAAAGTTTAAAATAAATTCTTAGAAATATTTTGCTTTTTAAATTCATTAAAATATTCTATAATAAGAAAAGAAGAATAAAATATTTATGGATATAAGAAAATATGTTATTATCATATACATTAAAAACATTCTTTTAATTTTTTATAAATAAATTTGAAGATGAAATTTTTGAAAAACAATATAAATATTCACTTAAAACATTATAAATAGTTATTGATAAATTTATGTTCCCTTAATAGTCATTTGAGTAAATAAAAATGGCTTTGTATAAAAAGTTGAAAATTATTGTAATGGAAGAGAAATATTGTTGGTCAAAAAAGATAAGAAAGATCAACTTTTCTTTTAAACAATATATTTCTTAATTCATTTACTAAAGAGAGTAAAATTTTGAAGAAAATATTGAAATACCTTTAATATCTTGACTATAATAAAAATGGATGAATTTTATAAAGTATTTATCATAATATTACATTAATGGAAATAATTTTATCCCAATATAAATGAAAATGTAAAATAAATTTATACCTCATTGGAAAAATTCAAATTGTACCCCCTTGAAAGAATAAACATTAAATGAAACATTAATCATATTTAATAAATAAAAACTCATGTTAAATACATAAAATGTCCATTATATACAGTACATAAAAGTAAATAGGTGCATAACACAAAATATGTCTCAATGGAGTGGAAATAGAGATGAAATTCATTACAAAGGTAATATCATTGAAGTTATAATTAATCAATGAAGTGATTATGTGAAAAAAAAAATATAAATCAAAAAACAATTTTAAATACAAAATAATATAATCTTATAACATTTAAAACATAATGATGGTGTAACATAGTCAATTAAATAGAAGTATAACCTAATTAATAGAAATTTAGCTAAGATACCCCTTGTATTAAACATCCACATAGTTGAGCATGATTTAACCTCATATATAAAAAATTAAAATTTATTATTATTATATAAAAAATCGTATCAATAGTCATAATATCATATATTATCCACTTATAATATTATATCACCCATTTATTAATAATTATTTATTAAAATATCTATTTCTAAAAGTTAACTATCTCATTTTCCATTTATATTTTAGATTGGTTATTTTGATCCTTTCGTATTTATTATAGTTCTGTCACCATAAAAATGATATTAACATTATAAAAAAATATTTATTCATTGAATAAATTTTTTCAATCATTTTTAAAATTTGGAGATAGAAAATTGAATTACCCCATACTTAAAGATAGTGGATTTTATGTATATATGAATGTTGTATTAACTTTTCAATAGATGGAATGAAATAAAGTTAAATAATAATTCATAATTATAGAATCATTATTATATCATACATATGACAAATAATTATTTTATTTATCCTTATTACCCTTCTTGTAAACCAAAAATGAAAAATGAGTCATATCACTTCGTGGAAGTGGTAGTCCACCCATACACACGAGCGACTTTTTTATTATCCAAAAGAATGAAATATTGGAAGAAATATTGGGTTTTATAATCTTTGAAGAATAATTATATCATAAGTATCATATATATTCATTATTTCTATATCATCTAAAGTAAATACTAGTGATGAACATGCGACGAATGAGGGAAGAAATGCACAATTACAAAAAGTGGAACAAACCTTAGATGTTGTTTGGGTAAGCCTTTATTTTTTTTATTTGTTTACCCTACATCACACATGATTAAATCCTTCTACCAAAATAAATTCTCAAATTGATTATTTATTTAAGGGTTTATTTTTATTTTTATATGGTTATGATTATATTTGATTATTTATTCTTGGTTTTTCCTTCATTATTATAATGCAAATGAATCAAGACTAACCCGAAAAACATCTAAGGTATGTTCCTATTGTTGTTATTGTTTATTTCTTCCCTCATTCATCACATGTTAATGGTGTTTCCCCAATTCATGATATGGTGTGTGGTGATAGTGTGGTTTGATGAGAGTCGGTTACCGAGTGAATGGGATGGTCAAAATCTGGCCACCTATAATGAGGCAAGTGTGTCCAATCCAAATCAATGATTCCGGAAGAGAATCAAGGTGAATATAATGTTGTTGGATGAATTAGTGGAACCACAAGAAGAACCGGGGGTTATGGGAAAATCATGAGTACACAACAGATAGTCCAAAGACCATTTTTCATGTAGTTCCCTTGTGTGGTGGAAATGATTTTCCATTGAGTTAAATATCACATTTCTTATTTACCTTAAACATATCATGTGTTATATAGCTAGATAACTCATCATGTATAAGGGCTACACACATAGGAATCCATGTAGTGATACACACCATGTGTCTAGATTCACATGTTATGTGAAACTTTTCAAATGGATTGTCGTTTATAGGGAATACACACCCAAGAGGTTATGTGGCCACACACACTATGTATGGAAATGCATAGGCTATGTACATTGGAAGGTACATTGGAAGGGAGAAATGATAAACATCAATTTTCAACCTAGCCCCTACAGGCCACATATTATGGATAACACCTTATGTACTTAAAAAAGTACTCTCACATAAAAATTTTACATGAGAATTCCCTAAGTATATAAGAATATGCCACAGTACATGTCCTAGACTATAATACGCTTTGAGATCCAAACTAGGATCAACATTTCATTTAGGCCTTGATACATACCATATATTTTTCATAAATTCATATCGTGTGAGTTCAAGATGAATGATGTTCCAGGATTAGTGATACATTCCATTAACCCCAATGGGACACTCTTTTTACTCAAAAATGGTATGTTATATCCCTTTTTATTTCTAGTGCAGTTGTGGTTTGATCTTGTGTCTGTCCTCTCAAACTGTTTCAGTTGTTTTTATTCCCCTATCTATCCCCATGATGGTACAGTATGAAATTACATCCTAATTATAGGATTGTGATCCCCTATATAGTTTTAGTCTCGTATAAAGTTATAAAATCCATCCTTGGGCCCCATAGTGGGATCCTATATCGTTATCTTCTTCCCTAGATTTTGGTTTCATGAATCAGCATGTCCAACATACATGGGTGTATGATCTCCTACTTTGTGAGTTATTTCAAATAGGGTCCATCATACGCCATGGCCCTGGGCATGATCCCCTATATGTATATCAATATATTTTTTCCTTTAATGAGGTGTAGTGTGATTGAGTGAGTATCTCTAATGAGACCTCTTAGTATAATTTGTGCTTATTTATGGCTAGATCTAACAAGTGTGGTTTCTCAGATGAGTTCCATTTGGGATGGAAAGGCCTGTGAAGTGAGTTCTCATGGATGAGTGTTCCCTTTAAGCCTTTAGTAAAATCCAATAGATAACAATGAGGTCATGACTTCATCTAGATACTTGTTATACCATTTCACCATATCTGGGTTATTATTTTTATATTATTAGGTATCATATTGTGATTGGCATTCCTTCACGGTGATGAGATGATTATTCTCTTTATGCTTTTAATTTAGTGATTGTGTGTTTTCTTATTGGTTATTTATATATTCACCCCTATATAGTCTCTTATTACACATATTGTGTCTTCTAAAGATGATAGGACTTATCGATAGAGTCTTAAGGGGGGGAGGAGAAGGTTGAACATAGTTTATCTATATATACTGTGGTTTATACCAGGTGTTTCATTCTAGTAGTTTCCCACTTATTATTAGTTGGTTGGGTTTTTTCCAGTTTTTGAGGGATTGTATTTAGAACTTTTAGAATTCACTATAATTCTTCTTTTACTCTGATGTGGGAAATATTTTAGCCATGCATTTACATTATGAGTTCATTATTTTTTCACATTATTCTAGTTTATAGGGACCTATGTGTGTGTGTACAGGTACTTCAGGCTAAGGCCTCCCATGTCTGTGATGTGAATAATCAACTCTAGTTTCCCACCCCTATCCTCTTAAAGCTAAGATTGGGGTTTCACACACTGCTTACTAAGGTATTGGAGGGACCCTATGGTTCAGGTTGTGACAGAGTGGTATTAGATAAGTTCATATTAATCCTAGGGTTTAGAGATTTTAGAGCTATGATTTTTTTTGAACTAGGTAAATAGTGTTAAAGGGCCTCAAGTTTGTCTTTCATGCCAGGGTTCGTGATGATGGTGTGATGGATAATGTATCTATTCATCAAGACTCTAATAACTAGCCTTTTTACTTGAAACATGTAGGCACTAGTAGCAGTACAAACATTATTACATGAATCTGATATGAATGGGTTTAGGTTTATATGTCCTTCATGATCCATCTCTCTATATATGATATTTTTACCTTAACACATCTTGGTTATCACTGGATTCTTCCATGATGATATCCAACTTGGATTTTATAGTCTGTTTGTGGTTGTGATCCTGCTATGGAAAACTCTTTAGTTTTGTGGCACTTTGAGGGAGGTGGTTCCTCCATGAGGATTGAGAGTGATGTCTCCACCTATTCAGAATCAAGTGAAACCCACTCTAGTACTTTAAATGAATTCCCCCTATCATGTTGAGTAGTATCTTTTTCTCATAGTACCAATAGATGACACACCTTTGATAATTATACTTTGAGAGTTGTAGGAACAGAGATAACCTAGGATTTGTGATGAACCAAATCCACTTCTCATGTAATTGAGAATTTGAATGATTCAGTGGTGTAAAATTCTCTCTTGTATAGGACCCCTCTCAATGGTGTTATTTTCTATGATAGTTTTCCAGGGTGATATAGGGTGTTGGTAGATCCTTATGTTGGTGATTTTCAACATGACTTCAAGAACATAAAGAATAGAGACACTTCCCATGTCGATATTCATTCTTGTTCCACGAACCAAAACCATATAGGTGAGCCAGTTCATCTTAAAGAGAATAACGTCGAAGTGTGGCGGATGAGTTCTTTAAAATTGTGTGTTTGGGATCGTTATGATGTGTTAAGTTATCATAGTAATCCTTGGTCAGGGTAAATAATTAGTCAAGGGAAATAATAGATTCAGGTTATAGAAGCTTGTGAATGGAATCTTACAGTGTAGTTGCAGGTATGATATGTATCTTCAAAACACAAGTTCCAATTCAAGCACATATTCCCAATTTACATTTATTTGAATGTAAACTTTATTTGAGGTATATCAATTATGGGGGACCTTTTAACTTGTCTCTTACATTAGAAGCTCATTCATTTAGGATCGGTAATTACACACATCTACCAACAATGTGACTTAACACTATGAGGAGAGAGGGCCTCGAATGGAATCCTTCTATTTTCAGAGTGATTCCATATGATTGTTTCCTTAGTATGGACTAGTTTTCTACCGACCATGCTCAGTTGACTATTAATAGTGAGGGTTTCAGTGTATTTGAGTTGTGGGTGTTATTTTTCCGTATTTTGTACGGAGTGATCCTAGGAAGAGTGGGATGAGATCATGTAAAGAATGATATATATGATTTCTTATCAGTTGTATAGTATTTTCATAGTATTAATGGATGATGTGAGCTTTTAGTTTCTTGAGGTATTAGAAAAATTACTTGGGTGTCTTCTCTAAGTATGTACCAGGCATACCTAAGTATCTAAATTTTATCTTCTACATGGACTTGCACATAAGGATGGCCCAATATCTACATCAGAATATCAGATGACCCCATGTAGCTGTAAGATATGAAGATATAGTTGGAGAAATCTACAAAAAAAATTGGATTCGTTAGAACCATTCTGTTCACCTCTTCAACCCAAAGTTGTTCACCTTGTAGGTGGATGAGGGAATGATTTTGGGTGTGGATTTACATCAGCTAAAAAAGGTGGTTATTAGGGAGAAGTATCTTCCCCCAAGAATCAGTAACTTCTTCAACCTTTGGTTAGAGGAAAAGAGGTTCTTGGAGTCTCACCTTGGGATAGTTTATCACCATCTCCAGTTTTGAGAGTAGGATGTAATGAATATAAACTTCTAAAGAAACTATATTTAATCTGAGTTCATAGTAATACCTTTATGTATATTGATTCCCTACCACTGTATATTAGACATATGGATCAGGCCTTCCATCCCTTCTTGGATTGGTTTTAGGTATTCATCTTTAATGTCACCCTTATGTACTCGGTGTTGGTGGTGGATCATATGAGACACTTGAATATGGTTCTAGACATTCACAAAGTGTACCATCTTTGTGGAAATCTCGCAAAGAATCAATTGTGTATTTTGGAGGTCCACATTTTTTCTGTGACATCTCTGAAATGGGAGTGATATTGGTCTCATTTAAGGTTACTTTAGTGAAACCTTAAGGGACACCCAAGGTCATGGGTGTGGTATAAAAGACTTAGAGTGATGTTTTCTATCTATTTTTATTGAGTGATGTGATAGAGTAGTTGAGTTATTTGAAGTTGTCCCTTGAGGTTGAGGATGGTGCCACATATCTCCATTCAATAGTTGATTACCACTATTATTCTTCTGCTATCTAGGGAGTCACATCATGGGGATATTGATTATGAGGTATTACATGACTTTATATCTATTATACGGTTCCAGATATGTTTTCTAAAGGTGGTGAGAATATCATCCTTCTTTCGAATGAAAATGACACCAGTCATTCTGTAAGAATAGATTATAAGGAGGTTCATTTCCATTAGTAGTACACCAAGGAGAGGTGTTGATGTGCCAATATCATTTGGAATTAATAATGGTGGCCAAGGATGTGGTAGTTTGTTCCTGATTTTAACTCTTGATGTGTCACTATCAGATAGGTAGAGACTTATGCTTGTGGTTGCATGTGGAAATGGGATAATATCTTTATAGTTTTTGTGGTGGGGATTCTGTGGTTATTGAGAGGTAAAAATTATCATGGAATGATTATACACTAGTTATCCATGTTTTCCCACTTTCTAACCATCTATGAGAAGAGATTTGTTAAGATTTTTTGGGATTCATGTCCAAACAAGTGGTAGTCCAACTTAATGAAATTCCGTCAATGACCATTTTAGACCATCATTCTAACTTCACATCATATTATAGAAAGTATTTAAAAGGCATTAAATACTCAATGTTAGTTGAGAATAGTGTTTCTACCCTAGACAAATTTCTAGGTAAATAGGACCTTATAAGTTTTGGTTAACATGCTTCAGGATTTCATGTTGGCGTTGAGCCTCAGCTTGGAGGATCATCTAACATTGATGGAGTTTTTATATTGCAGTACTTACCACTCCACCATCAGTGTACTGACATTTTAGGTCATGTATGGGAGACCCTATAAGTTACCACTATACTGGTCAAAGAAAGTTGGAGACAATTCTTTTGGTCTTGGAGTTGATTCTAGTGATGGTTGTGAAAGGTGCAGTTCAAGAAGGGGTAGATAAGCACTGAAAAAAAAACATTAGTAGTCTTTTGTGGATAGAAGATGGTGACATTTGGAGTTTTATGAGGAGATAATTTTTCCAATATATCCCACCTCATTGAGGATTATGAAGATTTGTACTGAATGGTAAGATTTCTATAAGGATCAAGGAATTATTTTTCCTAATAATTCATTAGGTTAGAAAGGTGGAATACTAATTGACCCTATGATCACAATTAAACTATGAGAAAAATGTATTCCACATGTCGTAGTTGAGGGGATATATGTACGACTCATCAAACTATGATCATTGGAGTGATCTAGATATTGAGGGTGGAGTTAAGTTTTTTAGGTGTTCAAAAATATCAGTGGAATTTGAGAAAAAGCTATAGAATACCCTTCATGGGAATGTTTTTCCCTTGGTAGTTTTTTTTTTCTTTAGTATGGGAACCTTCAGCAGAGTTCAAGGGAGTGGGAACCACACTTGAGATCTTAGTATCCTCACTTGTGAGTAGGGTTTTTTTGGGATAAAAATACTTGATGTTATGGAGAATTTAATGGATATTTTTTTCATGTAAGACATTAGAACATTTTAAGGAATATTTTTTATTATATTCATTGAGTCATCATGGAATTACATTATTGAAGAGCCTTGGGGAGGTGATATTAGACATATTATATCACATGCATGTAGTTTTTTTGAAATAATGGAATCACTCCCAAATGGAGTCTCGGATCAGCAATCTGAGACATTTTTTGAATTTAGAATATATGTTTACCCTAATTATTACATATGTTTTTTCATTTTTAGGTGTTTGATTGAGAATTGGTCATACACGTATTAGTAAATTTATTTATTTATTTATTTATTTGTTCCTCTAGATCTATCCTCCTCCTATTGAAACCTAGTTGTGGAAAAATCATAGGGTTATCCACATAACACTAAGAATTTGAGAGGATTAGTATAGGGGTGTGTGGTGGAATGGGTGGATCTTGGTCCAACATATCGATGTCGCTAGTATCATCTATGAAAATGAATTTCATGGATCTTAGAAATGAAAATAAAAGATATTCATTATTAATCATTGATTTGTCCAAATTCATGTTAGGAAACTATTTTGCAGATTGTATCCATTTATTTTTATCCCATGTTTAATATGGGATAATCCTTCCTAGAATACTGATTCCTGAATCGATGGTTTATTTAATGCTTTTTTTTTATCTTCCAAAATTTTTTAATTGATGTAATTTTATTATTTCTTCTTGGTTCATAATTTTTCATTCTAGAATAAATTAATCTATACCAACAAAAACAACAGTTGAGGTTCATTCCTCTAATTTTGTTTACATTTACTCCCACATTCTTCACATATTCATTTTTTTTATTTACTTTGGGCTTTAGTTTGACCAACACCAAGAGGATGATAGTTGTGAAGTTGTTATTTGGTTCAATAGATCATCACCAGGTTTCCGTGTTTCCAATCAATAGAGTGATCAAGGTTATATAAAAACAATGGATTATCAAAGGTGCATTAGGATCAGACCTATTGCAGATTCCTGCACTCTTGCAGAAACAGTTAGATAATTCTACTACTGTACTTGTTGAAAATACTACTAGTTTCGCTAATAATTCTGTCACACATGCTGCTATTTCTGATCTTGATTATATTCATTCGGCACACAATATTCCACACACCCCACTACCTATTCCTGAATCGGTCCAAGCATCTACTTTCTGTTTGGTTAACATGATGGTTCCCAATTCTCCTGCTGATAAACAGGATATTGCTCACATTTCTCTTTCTATATCTGATCCCTCAAATCTGGTAGAGCTTGAAACTGTCTAGAATGTGATTGAGTCTCACTCTCATCCTGAGAAATCTCCTGCTTATGATGATGTTTTAGAGACCATTCAGACCAGTTCTATTTTGCCTCTTGTCTTTGAACAGGCCTCTGTCCATAGAGCTGAAAAAAATCACACACTGGACAGTACTAATTCAAAGTGTACTTCGGTTCCTGTTCCTATTCCAAATGAAAATCTGAAATCCGAAACCTCTCAAAGTTCAGAAACTGATGAGAGTCAACAAAATTCATCTTCTTTCCCAATGGTTACGAGATCCCAAAAAAATAAGGGTTCTGGTAAATCAAAAAAGAAGAAGGGTTCTAACCCAAAACACAATCAGAAATGAATATCCTCTACTGGAACTGTCAGGGGTGGCCAACAATGACACCTCCACTACACTTAGAAGGTTTTTAAACACTCATAAACCCCATATTTTTTCCATTGCTGAACCTAAAGTCAATTTTAAAATGAACTTCATGATATTTGGCTCTCTTAATTACAGTTTTCATGGTTCTTGTAAAAATAGTTCTCATGTTGACTCAATGTGGATTTTCTTCCATAACACTTTAAAAAATATTAACATTTTTAGAATTTATGATCATAAATTTACTTGTGACTTCTTATGGAATGGACAACATATCTTTTTCACTATGGTTTATGCCATGAATAGGTACCAGGATAGGAGAACTTTATTGCTTGAACTCCTTGATATGGCTAAACATATTCAAGATTCATGGGTTGTCTTGGGATATTTCAATGCCATTCTTACCCCTTCTGAAAAAATTGGTCCCTCACATCTCTCCATTCCTTCTAGTGAGTTTAAATCTACTATGGATGACTGTGACCTCTTCAGGATCACTCTTATTGGTGCAAAGTACACCTAGTATAGGAAACATTACAATAAGAATGTTGCTAGTAAAATTGACATATCCTTTGTCAACACGAAGGCTCTTGATACCTGGGAAAAAATGTCCATCGTAACTCTTCCTAGACTCAGCTCTGATCATCATCCTATCCTTTTTAACTTTCTTGTGAATGATCGAAAACCTTTCCTTCCTTTCAAATTTAACAATGATTGGTCTATGAATCCTGATTGTGTCACTTTTATTTGTAACACTTGGAACTCCATGAAGCACCATAAAGACTCTTTTGCTTGTTTACACAAACTGAAAGTTCTTAAGCAGGCTCTCAAAGGATGGTGTAAAAATGAAAATTCCCAAATCGACCTGGACATCTCCTACCTCGAAGATAATCTCAATCGCTTCCAAACATAGAACAATAATTCTGATTTTATTCTAGATCCTCAATTGGAATCTAATATCTCTTCTAAACTTAATTCCTTACTCACTTTTAAAGACAATATTCGTAAACAAATGTTTATGACTAAATGGCTTAGTGATGGTGATCTCAATACTAAATTTTATAATTGTCTCCAAAGAATTAGAAAGGTCAGTCATCCAATTTCAATGCTCATTCATAATGACTTGATCATTGATTCTGAAGAAGCCATTATGGATCATGTTACCTCATATTTTTATAACATTTTTAATGGTCCGGATAGAAATATTGATCTTAAACCTGACATTATTCCTTTATTGGTTGATCAGGGAGACAATAAGTCTCTTTTATGCACTCCTCTCTATCATGAAATTAAAGACACTATTTTTGGTCTAAATCCAGACAGTGCTCCTGGTCCGGATGGTTTCAATAATGGTTTTCTCCAAAATCATTGGGATATAATACAAAATGATGTTTGTAACATTGTTAAGATCTTTTTCACACATGGATTTCTTCCTCATGGAATCAATGCTCAATTTTTAACCTTAATTCCTAAGGTTGAAAATGCTTCTGAGATCCATGAATTCAGACAAATTTCTTTGATTAACACTATCTATAAAATCATCACTGAAATTATTGCAAATAGACTTTCTCCTATCTATAATAGAATTGTCTCTTGGAACCAATTTGTTTTTATTAAAGGAAGATCTATTCAAGACTGTATTTTTCTTGCTTCTGAATGTACGAATAGTTTAAGAAAAAACACTATAGGAGGTTGTGTGGCCATCAAACTATATATTAGAAAGGCTTTTGACACCATTGATTGGAATTTTATTTACAAAGTTCTTAAAAACTTTGACTTTAATGATTCCTTCATTGGTAGAATCAAGACTCTCTTTCACTCAGCTCACATCTCTATTCTGATTAATAATACACCTATATGTTTCTTTAAATACTAAAAAGGTGTCAAGCAGGTAGACCCCCTTTCTTCCATCCTCTTTGTTATTTCTGAGGATTACTTTTGCAGACTCCTTAACAATCTGGTTGATCAAAATTTGATTAAACCTATTCAGGTGGCTAGGAATTTAAATTCCCCCACCCATCTTTTATATGCTGATGATATTATCTTATTCATAAAAGAGGATCAAAGAAATCTTAATGTTCTCAAGAAAGCTATATCCCACTATGAGGATGTCTCTGGTCAGGAAATTTCCTGGAACAAATCTTATATCTATTTTGGAAAGAATTTTCCAGTAAGAAGGAAATCTGGTATCATAAATTATCTGGGTATTAAAGAGGGTATTTTACCTTTCACTTATTTGGGTGTTCCTTTATTTTGGGGTCACACCAAAGCTACCTACTTTTCTAACATCATTTCTCAAATCACAAACCAACTTTATAACGGGAAAGGGAAATCTTTCTCCATGACTGGGAGAATTTGTTTGGTTAAATAGACCATTGTTTCTAAAATGGTTTATTCCCTTATGGTCTATAAATGGCCCATTGGAATTTTTAGAAAAATTAATACTTATATTAAAAACTTCATCAGGTCTGGATGTATTTTTGAAAATAATCTTGTTACAATTCCTTGGAATTCATGCTGTAAACCCATTACTAATGGTGGAATTGGCATTTAAAACTTCAAGTTGTTCCATGATGCTCTTCAGTCCTGCCTTACATGGCGCATTATTAACTCCACTTCTAAAGATTCAGAATTTATAAAACATATATTTTTCTCTAAGATTTTAAAAGTGAATCCTAATTTCATTAACTCATTCATCTGGCCTTCTATCTGGGACTCTTATCACAAAATCATGCAAAATTCTAGATGGATTGTCAGTGTTGATTCTTCCATTAATTTTTGGTGCGACAAATGGTGTGTTAACCCTTTGATATCTTTGTTAACCCATAATAATCTTCCTGAAGATACTAATCAGACTATAAATGAGGTCTCACAATCTCTTGATCATGATCTCTCTGATATTATTATGCAAATAATTGATAATCATCCTTTTTCTTTTGTTGGTGATTTCCTTGTTTGGGAACCTTCTACTAATGGTGTTCTAGATTCTAAAAACTTTTATAAGCATAATTTACTTGAAAATGAATCAAATTTTATTTGGGTGAATCATTTTAACAAAACCTGTATTAAACCTTCCAGGCTCACCATTATTTGGGGCATTACCCAATATAGATTACCCATAGAAACTAGTCTACAAACCTTTGGAATTTCTCTTTGTTCTAAGTGTCGCATGTGTAACCAGTATAGGGAAGATGCCAATCATCGTTTTCTATCTTGTGCGACGGCCTCTACCCTTTAGAATTATATCTTTGACCTTTTTAATTGCAGAAAGCCTTTTACTGACTCAATCTCCTTGTTTTTAAATAATTTCCCTAGATATGACGCTTCTCTGTAGGTTAAAAAACTGTTTCTTACGGCAGTGGCGGAACTTCTGCATGAGCTCTGGTACGTTAGAAATGATCTCATTCACAATAATCACACTCTCAATATTAATGCAGGGAAATCTCGAATTCTTTTTCCAATTCATGAAGCTGCCTCAATTCAAAAATATTGTTGCAACAATTCTGTTGGTGACTTTGAGATCCTTCGGCATCTCCATGTTCCTAGAATTTTCCCAAAGCCTAAACGCTCCTTTTAAGTGTTTTGGAAATCTCCAATGCTGGGATGGATCAAAGTGAATGTTGATGGCACTTCCAAAGGCAACCCAGGTCCTGCCAGTTGTGGTGCTATCTTCAGAGACTCAGCCGGACAGTGTCAGGGATGCTTCTATGGTGGTTGTGGTCACTCTTCATCTCTAGAGGCAGAAATGATTGGCGCCATTCATGCTATTGATTTTTCTCTTCAAATAGGTTGGATAAAGCTATGTATTGAAAGTGATTCTACCAATATCATCCATACCATTTGGAATGGCATCATCCATCTAGCGTGGACACTCGCTGCTTGTGGGATGAATTGCCTCAACTTGCTCCATGGGATAGATTATATAGCTACTCATGCCTACCGTGAAGCAAATGTCATTGCTGATGCTCTTTCCAACAAAAGAGTTCATCAAATCATGACTTTCCTGGACTATATCCCTTCTGACTTATCATATCTTTTTGACATAGATTGTAAAAAAAATCCCTTCCTTTCGCCTATTGTAATCCTTTTTTGATTATAAATAAATTGTTCTTTGGTCTTTGACCAAATCATTACCTTTTAAAAAAAATTCAATGATAACATGGTATGATGGGAGTCAATTACCTAGAATATTGGATGATAGGAACCTAGACATTGGAAATGGGGTAGGTGAAGTCCTCCCAGATTCATGATTTAGTGTGAGAATTATGATGGATCCAGCAGTGGTGGAGGTGAAAGAAGAACCTTGTAAAGAAACATGGGTTTTAAGAAAATACATATTGTAAAAAATGTATTCCATGTATCATAATCCATGTAGTATATTGTGTGGCGGATAGGGTTTCATGTTGAGTTAAATATAATATGTTCGGTGTTCCTTGCACACGTTGTGTGTTACCTATCCCTCCAGCTTAGCAAGTATATGGGGTACACACCAAGGAATCCATATATAAATATATATTGTGTATATAGATTCAAACGTCATGTAACACATAGTGAATGACTCCATGTGTATAAGTAGTACACACCCTAGAGGACATGTTTCACCACACACTTTGTATATAGGGGCACACATCATGTGCTTCGGAAGGTACATGGTCATGGGTAGATGACACATATTGACTTTCGGCTTGACCCCAACATGACATGTAATGTCAATTACACCCCATGTACTTCAAAAAGTACTCATACATGACCCATGTCCATGGGAACACTCTAAGTGCATGGATGTGGGCCATAGTACATGGCCAAGTCCATACGACATGTCGCATCTTAGATATATATCTATATGTCATGTACCCTTTAAGGAATGTCATGTATTTTAGAGAATTCATATCTTCTGAACATGAGACATGAGCAATTCTACTCTTAGTCAAAAATCTTGTATACACCTATGGGACATGTCATATACTATAAATAGGGATTTCTTTTCTTCCCAACATAGCTCTAGTGTCATCTTGGTTGTGCTTAGATAGATTATTTTAGTTGGGAGTGTTCCCTTGGTCCATCCCCATGAGGGTACAATATAAAATTACATACTAATAAAATGATTGTGATCCCCTATATAGTTATAGTCTCAAAAAAAGTTATAAAATCCCTCCATGATATAGGTATTGGGATCATTTATCACTCTCTTCTTCTATATGTGGGATTGCAAGAATCATCATGACTAACATAAATCATTCAATGATCCCCTATATAGAGGGATATTCCATATAGGTATCAGCATACACCGTGGCCATTGGTGTCTTACCTTATCTGTGTATCAACATATATTTTCTTTTGATGAGTTTTAGTACAATTGAGTTTGTATCTTGGATTATCCCACTCAGTTACCTTATTGTCTCTTCATATCTATATCTGACTAGTGTGATCTCTTAGATGAGTTCCATCAGGGATGGAAAGTCTCGTGGAATTATTTGTCATAAATGAGTGTTACCTTTTAGAGTATAGTATAATCCTATAGTTGTAAGTGAGGTTGTGAACTCACCTAGAGACTTGGGGTCTACCTTTGATCATATATGTGTTATTATTTATATATTATTATGTACTATATTCTAATTTACATACCTTTTAGTGGTGATCTAACTACTCCCTTGATGCTTTGTGTCAGTTATTTAAGGGTATCCTACTAGGTATGTATATAATCCTCCATACATAGGGTTGAAACGGACATGTCATGTCTTATAGAAATGACAATCCTTATCAGTGGAGTACCAGGTAGATTCGGAGCAGGTCGAGCATAGTTAAGCAACACATACTGTGGTTCATACTAGGCATGGCTTTTGGGTAGCTTTCCCTAGGTTGTTTGTTGGTTGGGTTCATTCTAGTTTTGATGGGCTTATATGTGTCCATTTTGGATTTCGTTGTACTTATTGGTGTACTCTAATTTGAGATAGATATTGTGAATTAATTTACAATATAATTTAATTACCTTTCTATACTATACTCCTGTCTGGATATCTGAGCATGTGTTTAGGTACACTAGACAAAGTCCTCCCATATATGTGATATTCGTACTTGGTGCTAGTCATTATCCCCTATACCATTGGAGGTGTGTTTGGGGTGTCACGCTCGGCTTACCACCATCCAGATAGGCCCTTAAGGGTCAAAACATGACATGTGAGATATATAGTTCCATTTATATTAGCATATGTGGCATTTTTATTGTATTTTTTATCTTATTCATGTGTTGTATACATTCTACTTATTTAAATAAAAAATTACAGTGTTTCTAGTTATTTAATGCCTAGAAGATATGTATATGTTGTAGTTGGATATAATATATAGCCTCTCCACTTTGTGATATCCCTACTTGGTGCTACTAATCAAGCATTTTTTGAACTATTTTTAAATGTAAATGTTTCGAGAAATTGGAATTTAATGGTAGGATAAAAATAGTTAAATACTATAAAATTATAATGGTGGGGATTTCCATAAGAGTAAGGATAGTATGGTTGATGATATTTTTAGTATTTTGGGATTTTATTGGGTCAATATATGGTAAATACTAGTGATATTTTGTGTTTATATTGATTTTGGATGTAATTCATTCATCTTTTTTGAATGCATAGAAGGTGTGATATTTCTCTAGGGTGGGTATACTTCTTGGGTGTTGAAAAACTTTTCTAATTTTGGGATTCAAACTTTGTTTTAGGATGTTTCATATTAAAAGCACAATGAATTATTAAGTATCTGTGTCAATGTATTATCTTTGAGTATTCTCCATTGAGATTGGAATCTTATGCGGTATGGCGATTGAATTGGTTCTGAAAGTTTTATATCATATTTGAAGTGTGTATTTGGGTTACAAATTGAGGAATTATCTATTTACAGATGATTATGTGATGTAGTAAGTCTTTATAGGTAATATCATTTCAAATTTTTAGGGAAAATTATTAGTGTGGGGAGGTTATAAATACTCAGGTCCCAAAATATAATATAAACAGTGAAATTTGGTTTAATTTTTTAATTTCCATGACTGAGGGGTGGGATTATTTTAATTTTTGTTTCAAAAGGGGGATGATTTTTCATTTCTACAATTTATCGTGGGTTTAATGGTTTTAGGATGGAATAATAAGTGTTTTCATATATAGTATGAGGTGTTATAGAAGGCATCTGAGTTAGGGTATATTAAAAGTTGGTATCACATATGGTTTAGAACTATAGGTGGTAATAGGTTCCTGGTGAGAGAGGTAATAGTGAGGTTGTATTAGAGGTACCATCAGGCACTCAATGGAACAATACATGGAAATCAGTTTCCCTATGTGCTATTTATTTTAAGCTATACTTTTGGTCATTTTTTACCAAACCCATTAATCCTTATTTTTTGGTTCTTTCGAACATTTCTCACTCATACTAGTTCAGATCCCCTCCATGGATACCTCTTGATCCATTTCACACATCTCTAACTCTATTTAATCTTTGTCATTTGAGGTTTCATTTTCATCTCTAAATTAAATTTAATACTTACCTATTCATATATATTTCCTTCTCCATTACCTCTCCTTTTTTCAATCAACTTGGATAGTTATTTTTGTTTTTTATTTCCATAATTTCTGTTGAAATCATTTATTTTATCGAGTCTCCCTCTTCTATTGATTAAGGCAAGATCATATTTTTTCATTATTACTACCATTATTTTGAAATGAGGTGATTGGGGTATCATTTATTCGTGGGATTCATGATTTTAGGATAAAATTGTTAGATATTTGGGTTATTTAATTTAATTATTTTGATGGATATGATATTAAATAAATTTTAAGAG
Organism: Viscum album; assembly: GCA_963277665.1. Taxonomy (NCBI): domain Eukaryota; kingdom Viridiplantae; phylum Streptophyta; class Magnoliopsida; order Santalales; family Viscaceae; genus Viscum; species Viscum album. The sequence continues at coordinate 742,981,240 of OY728137.1, forward strand.
TCATCTACCTATGTATACTTTAGGTTTTATAATTCTTTAAAAATAGAGTATTTTTCTGGATCATTTGGTTTTGGATGTTAATTTTATTATTTTATGAGCTTCTTTTGTGGTTGTGGATGTTTTTAAATAGCACTTATGGGTATTTTATATGGTTTAAAGGCTAAGATTTATTTCTCAAGAATTCCTTTTATAAGCCTACCACTTTTTTCTAAACATATAAAATAGCCTATGAATTATTTTTCCAAAACATCAAGGGGTGGTTTTCTAATGATATTTTCAAATAATAGGTTAATCAATATCAATGAACTTTTAGATAAAATATGTATTTTTATTGATTTATTTTTTTATTTTTTTTAAATTATTGACTTGTGTCCTTTGTAAATTTCATTTTTCATGTTTTTGTGTACTCGTGTTAGATTAGCATGAAACAAAATGATTAGTCAAATCTGTGTATCATTTAAATGTTCACATTATGTGTACATGTGTATTTTTTTTTTATATAAGGTATTATAACTATTTCCTACTATAAGGTACGTAAAGGATGTGGCATTTTAGTAAGACCAATTTTCATAAAATTGAAGCATTGTCTTGTATTATTTAGTGGTAGAAGTTTCCAAAAAATATAGTTTATAAAAAAAATTAACATGTCACAGGGGTTCTGAGAAATGGAAGTGAGAATTGATTTTTTTATTTCTAGGTTTTTTCACTTTTTTATTATGACCATTTTTTGAAAACATTCATTAAATATGGAATTTGTGTTCAAAAAACCCTAAAGTAAATCCTTCATGTCATGACACTTTAAGACTACTTATAGATAACTAATTTTTTATTTAACTAGACCCATATGGAGATGTTATATATTTTATAGAATATATTTTTTCAAGAATTGGAACTTTTTTATAAAAATATGTCACTCCTTCATACTAAAACCTAACTAAATTATTAGTCATCAACCCATACTTAACCCTTGGAAAATTAATTTCATTAATACAGAGGTAATGGATAGGTTGATTAGATGAGATGTCCTAATTTGATATAATGAGCATGTTTATTTTAAAAACTATGACAAAGATCTTATAGTTTATAAATAGAATTACTTTTATAAATTAATGAACTTGGGTATGGTTTCAAACAAATACTTATAGTGTATACTATTTTTTTTCTTGTTCAAAACACTTTTTAGAGTCATGTTTATCTCCAAAAAATGTTTTTATTAATTATGGTTAAGTCAAAGACCAAATATTACTTTAAAACCCAAAATATCAAATGTATTTGTAACTTTTTTTTGGTTAAACAATTTGGGGTATGTTATTAAAAACTACACCAAAATTTTTAATCACATTATCTTTAAGGAACTGAATAAAAAAATATGTTTCCAAATCGGAGGTTTCTCAAATGAAAAGGATGAATAAATGATTAGATATTTATGTTTTATAAAGTGTGTAATGTAAAAATTAAAAGTTAATCTAAAACATTAGTTGTGTAGGTGGATTGTAATGGACATTATAGTAAATTGTGTAGAAACAAAAGATTCTTGAACTGAACATTAATTACATAAAGGGGTGTTCTTTTGAACATGTTTTTCATCATTACTCTCTATGACATATTTTAGAATATGTAATCATTTTTACTAATATGTTTTATTTATTTTATCATTTAAGTATTTTATAACATGTATAACTTGTATTTATGGTGTGTTTAATTCCCTGTTTGGATTCTTCTAGTATTCTTAGATATATGCATGCAAGGTTTTGTGGCTTGTTGGAATTCAAACTAGCATGTGTTTTACCTGATATGAAACAAATTTACTATTTTTATATAGATATTTTCCACTATTATGATTAATATACTATTAATAGAGTTGAATTTAGTTTAATATTTCCATTAAATCAATCAAAATGATATGTTATAGAAGGAAAATTCACATTGATGTTTTCTTTGGTCGGTAGCAGAAAACTCTAGGAGATAGAAATCAGATTGTAAGGCTTCATCTTTTTATGGGTTTATGGGGAGAAACAGTGGTGTTCTATCTAGTATAGTGGTTAAGGTGGTGGAACCTATACTACATCTGAGGTTTCTAGTATCATAGGTTACTGCTCCATAAAATTTGCATGGTGGTGAAACATGCGCATCTAGCTAATCACTTTTATAAAATTGATGTGGGGTTTATTTTACAGATAGCTTTTTACTTTTTACTTGACATGGATAAACTATTATGATATTTTACATTATGGGTTGTGAATTTTGGAATCCTTTTATATTTATAGTAATAAAGCTTTTACAGTGTTCTCTTATGGATAAAGGTATTAATTTCTAAACCACAATATTATTGTGTGTTCTATTTACTATCTTGTTGAGTTTTATTTTTTATTGGATGTTAGTGCTTGAGTTGTTTAGAAGAGTGTATTTGAAATTATGACTTAGTGTACAACTTAGGGTGATACTGTTTCACTAGTTTTAATACTCTTAGATCAAGGAGGAAAAGTAAATTCTAGAGTTTTCTGAACAACTTCATAGAGATTATGATGAACCAACTTGGTGATATTATTTACTACTAATGTTTTCCTTACATTGATTCTATACTCATCTGAATACCACTCCCATAAATAGGTATCAAATATTTTCGTTATCACCCATATAACAATAAGTATCTTAATTAACATTCAGACACATTCATTGATGTCATAAGGATTTTAATTAATGTTATAGTTATTAGAGCATATGGAATTGAAAGAAGGAATGTTTTGGGTTGATAAATTCAATGAAAATAAATTCATATTTTGGATTATATAGATATAATATTATCTCATCCAAAAATACCCCAATATTTCATTGGGTGTAGAAAAAATGGATGTTATGATAGAGGGTGAGTGAGAAATATTTAACCATAATGTACTTGGATTTTTCAGGATGTCATTGATTTGGAACATGGCCTTTTACATTTGGGAAAATAATAAAACTATCAATTTTATGGAATCCTATAAGATATAAAAAAGGAACCTATAACCCCTTAAAAGGTAATTCTAATACAATGGTTTCTTATCCAGTTGTTATTAAAAGTTTTCCAGAATTATAACATGTGAAAATTTTCAGCATGAGCTAGATCCAAATCAAATTGGTGAAGGTAATAATCTAGGATAATTTTTGGGAAATACCAATATTTTATTTACAACCAAAATCATGGGATAAAATGTTTTCAGTAGTGAGTTAATCTTTCATAAAATATGAATTTGTGAATAAGGAAATTTGAAATATGATCATTAATAAAGAATATTGAAGGTAAGTTTTGTAACCTTCTAGTAATTCATATAGTGGTGGTGGAGGAGTTTATCACCACAGAGGAGAGGTCAAAAATAACTAAAATATATATATCTGGAAAAACATTTAGGTAATAATGGCATACATAGTCCTATATGTATGAAATGTGGTAAAAATGAGAGTATTAATTAGAATTATAGTAGTATCAAGGAATTCACTATAACAAAATCTTATAGAGGTAGAAATTAGATAGGAATAAATGATGGAGGGCCAAACTTATTTATTAATGTCAAAATTCTAGTGGACACATGGGTAGTTGAGTCTAGAGTATCTTTCTATTAAATGGTTGAATGTGGATGCAAAGTAAATTATATATCTAAAAACGTTTAAGATATCATCCAGTAGATTATAAATCCTTTTAAGTCATTATAAAGTGGTATGTGACTATTTCAATAAAGAATGATGGGTTATTATAAATCAAAGGAGTCATGAATATCTTGGTGATATAAAAGAATCTCATTTCTAAAGTAAAATTTTATGAAGAAATAAATGAAATGAAGTTTTAAAGTGGATTTTCAAAAGAGACTTGTGGGTCCATATTAGAGGAATAAAGCGTAAAGTATGGAATACACAATATATCTATAATAACATGCAAAATTAAAATGGTTAGATAAATAAATCCTAAAGAACGAAAAGTTTGGAATTGTAGGCTCAATCATCATTGTAAGAAGAAAATCATTATTTTATTTAGGAGATGAATACTAAACCTTGATAACATGGATTTTTAAATTTGTGTGAGTTACAAGTCATGGAAACAAAGGTGAGTTCATTCAATATTAATGGTTGGAAGCCCAGATCCTAGAAGAAGAACTTCTTCAATTGGATATATGGAGGTCAATACCAATTTAGTCTCATAGGGGATCTCTTTAATTTTTCACATCCATTGATGAAGAAATAAGAAAGCTATGGGTGTATTTCCGGATGTATAAATATTATATCTTCATATCTTTTATACATTGTAAATCTATGGTAAACTGGGAAAGTGGATTAAAGATATACTACCACGGATATGATAACAGTGGAGAGTAAAATGGTAGACACTTAAATAAATTCTAAATGAAATGAATCAGGACAGATAAGATCATATATAAAACTCCATAATAAAATAGTGTTGGATAAATATTGAATTGGACTTTGACTGAGAATACATGATTTATGTGGGTGCATTATGGGATGCCAAGGGAATTTTTTGTGGAAGAAATCCACATGGGTGTATACTTATCAAAAATTATTTCATCATCAACTATGAAATAGAGTTTAATATAAGAGAAATTGATGAAAAGATACAAGAATTTGTCCCTTATGAAGTCTTTATAAGTTTTGAATATGTTCATATCGATGCCAAGGAAAAACAAAATATTGAGCCATTGTAGATGGTACATTTACTTGTTATGTATAGAAATGAATAATTTGGATTTCGGAATTGGGATGATAAAAAAGTAATAATTAATTATCAGCTAAGATTTTGTCTTCAATGAGAAGTTCCTATGTAAAGACTGAAACACGGAAAAATCAAGTGTTGAGGGAAAGGATTCAACAACAATATTACAGGATAATATGAATGAAAGCACTAAAATATTTGATGTTATAATGAGCTTAGATGTGATTATAGGTTTATAAAATGTAATACTATCATAATATGTTCTAGAATGTTCAAGGACTACTGAATCTCGGGAGAAATATCTTGAATTAGTGAAATTAAAAGATAGTGTTTTAGAATAGAGGGAACCAGAAATAGCAATATCGGAAAGATTTAAATCTCTAGATGAATTCAAAATATCTTCAATATTATATCATAAATTATAAATATTTGTAGATGATGTGAATTTTCTACTTCTAATAGATGTAGTAGAGGCTAAATACCTTTAAAATGAGGTAACATATAGTGAATTTCTTTAGTGGGAGTCTGCTGGGAAGGAAGATATTACTTCCTTGAAGTTCAATGGAACTGGTGATATGACTAAACTAATAGTATGTAAAATAGATCCTATGAAAAAATGGTTTATTTATTTGAAGGAAGAGGCTCACAAAAGGAAGATGTGTATGATTTGGTCGGTGGTGAATGGTTTCCAACATAAGGAGGGAATTCCTTCTTTGGAAGTTTTATCACCAATTGTTAAATATGATAATATATGTATGGTGATGTGTTTAGTTAATTTTAATAATCTACCCTTGAGATATGGATCCCAAAACATCATTTAAACCTAGAGAATTTTATGATGAGGCCTACATGAAGAATACTTAGGTATTTGAATATCATCAAAATTAAGACCTTGTTTATAAGTTATAGTGCGTCCTCTATAGATTAAAACAAAAACCTTGACTATGTAATGGGATTGTTTCTGTGTTCATGACTGTTGAATATTTGAAATAGAGTGAAATGATTCATTTTTTTCTATCATAGGAAATGTAATGATGGTATGTACACTATAATTATGTTATATATTGATGAAATGTTGTCAGTGGGGCTATAGTGTGCATAGATTTTGGAGATATATATTATTTTTTCTAGATTTTTTATATAAAATATCCTATATAATATAGGAAAATATTAGAGACGAGGATATAAAGGGATATAATTGTAATAAAATTGGTTTTATCTAAGAATTACTACATATGGAAGATCATTGAAAATTTTGGACTGACCAGATGTAATCCTATCTAAATCCATCTTATAGAACACTTCATGTCATCCAAATCACATGCACTAATTATGAAACACGTGATTCAGTACATGGATATATTTTTTTTCATTATCTTTTATAATTTTTTTTGTAAGTGATTGTATGTACATGTTCAGACATTACCCTTTCACTGGGAGTGGTAAGTCACATTACGTCAAATCCTATAAGGGAGCACTGGGAAGAAAAAATAAAATCATCTGATATATAAAATCATCATAACATGTTCCCTTCTTATTTGGGTAAGATGGTCCATTATAATATTTTTTTGTATTGACATTTTTATTTACAATGATTCCTATAAGATAAAAAATGAATTTTCTTTTACCTTTGGTAGAAAGATGGTAAGTTTCATATTTTGATATAACATATGTTTACCTTATTTATATCAAAACCTAAATATATAATATCTAAAAAATCCATAAATGAGTTATTTTTGTTAATGTGGTTTCTGAATGAGTATGGAAGGAGTCTGAAAGGAAGTGTTTAATTATGTGATAGTCAAAGTGCAATTTTCCATTCTTAGAAAATAGTGTATCAAGATTGAATGATGAAAATTAACCTGAAATTATATTTCATCTAGAATTTGTTAGAAGATAAGCTGTTTGGATTGTGGAAGATAACTAAAAAGAAAATTACATTGGAAAATTTAACAAATATTTTTGTCAAAGAGACCCTGAAGTGGAACAAATCCTTAGTCGTACATGGGTGAATTGTAGGAGTGATGGAGAAAACTACTTGAAATTATAAAACAAAGTATGCTCAAAGTTTCATAAGTTTTATAGGGTATATTGAATGTTACATGAAATTGTATTCTAGTGAGAGATTATTAAGATAGGTGAATCCAGTTTTATATTCAAATTAAATCCACCAAAATTGTAAATTCCGAAAGATACATTGTCCTTGATGTTTTCTTCAACTGGTATTAGGAAATTATGGCACATGGGAAATCCAATTAGAAGTCTATAACTTATTATGGGTACATAGAGAGGTCTAATGGTGGTTTATCATATGAAACTGTTGAGGTGGTGGTACCTATAGGGTATAAGATATTTCCAATATTATAGTGAGGTACTTTGAAACTTTAGACGGTGGTGGAACTTATTCCACATGATAAACACATCCATAAAATTGAGTTGGGTTCACTTGAACATATATATTTGTACTTTATACTTAACCTGGGTCATCTATTCTAATATTAAACTTTAATGATTGTGAATTTTAAAATTCTTTTATCTTACCAGTGATAAAGTTTTATCAATTTCTTTGCCTCGATGTAATACATAAATTTAGAACCATATAATTCATATGTGTCCTCTTTACTTTCCTATAGAGTTTTAATTTTGATTAGATTTTGGTGTGTGAGTTATTTATAAGAGTGTGAAAATGAATATTATTAAGGGTGGGTACTAGGTTATTTCCATATTCCATGATTTGTTACTCTAAACTCATAGGGGAAGGCTACTCTAGAGGTTTGAGTTCCACTATACATAGATTTCAGTGAACTGACTCCATGGTCATTTGAACAATTTACTTTTTCATTCCATTTAAAAATTACTCATTCCACTACCCCTCCCATGAGATAATAGCTATTATTATTATATAAAAACCATGAATTATGTTTTTATTAATTAATATTTATTTTATTATCATGATTAAATGTTTGTTTTGATAGTGTTACATATGGGGATCCTTTGTTTTTAATTGTATTACTTATGTTGTTATTTTAAAATTATCTTGAAAATTATAACTTGAGACATATATACTACTTAAAAATTGAGATATATAGTATATATAGTTCATTTATATGACGAGATTAGTGGACTATTAGATGATAATGAAATATAAAATTTCCTCTCTATGAGGACAAGGGTATCCTCCTTGGTGAGGATGATGTAAATACAGTTCCTCCCCATGAAAAAAAAGAGTGGACTCATAGATGATGATATAATATATAAAATTTCCCCCTTCGAGAATATAATTATCCTCCTAGGTGAGGTGAATATATATAGCTCTTACTTTTGAAGAGATGAAAATCCTCTTGGAGGGGGTTTATTTTAGGTATACACACATACAGTCATCCTTGCATGCATAGATGGGTGTGTGTGTGTGTGTGTGTTTGTTTGTTTTTTTTTGTTTTCATTTTCTATTTGTATGTATGCATGAATGTATTTCTGTATATTTGTATGTTTCTATGTGTGTGTGTGTATGTGTGTGTGTGTCTGTCTTTATGTATGTATCTACACATGTATGTAAGTATGTATGTATTTGTGTGTATGTAGTTCATTATTATGAATAGATGACTGGTCTCCTAAAGGGGGATAATTTTTGGTATACACACACATGAACTTCCACTAATATAGAATAGAACTCATATTATGTCTCGGATTCCAAGCTAGTCCCAAACCAAGTATGTGACACCCTAACCCCAAAAACATAGATTCAGTGCATTATTTTACTACATTTTCCTGATTTTAAAGAATCAAATCCTAAAGGACTGGTCATTTTAGTAGTTTTTGAAAATAGATTACATACATGATCCTTTCATTCCAATAAAAAACATAAAATAAAACATAGAAAATTATTTGACAATTCTATTATTTTCCAATCCAAACACAATATATGAATCATAATACATATCTTGAAATCTTGGTAAAATAAAACATAAGGAATGGGTCATCTGAGATTCTCAATAAGGGTAAATAATATTTTAGAGACATTAATAAATAAGCATAAACTTTTAAGGAAAGTGTAAAATAGAAACACAGGCCTTTTAAACATAAACTTGACCATAATATAGAAAAAAATAAATAAAATAATGACATTTAAACATTCAAATGGAAATTCTACTTGTCTAATAATAACATATAATATCAATAACTAATATCATAATGTAGGAATACATTATGTCATATATTTGAAACATACCATTGAGGCATCATCCAAGACATCTAAAAATAAATGGTTAAGTCCTCAACCAAATTCTTATCTGAAAATAAATGGGAAAGGTATTAGACAACACCATATCTAGTTTTTCTCATGAGACCTACTAATGTATGAAGGAACTATAAAGGGTCCCACCCATCACATACTATATCTTAATCATTGTTCTTATGAAAGGGACAAAACATAACCAACATGAACATTTTTATTAACATTAGCATATGAAATGTGTATCCTTAAACCATGAACTATGAATGGTATCAAAATATCACATCAAATGTAAAAATAAATCATAAAACATTCACGAAAATATGGTAAATGGTATCAAAATAGATCAACCTCAATCAAACATATGATTCAATAAAGGATGTTGACATCAAAAATAATTCTCTAATAACATTGTTAAAATTTGTCGAGGATAATAAAATTTTTACTTTGAAATAATTAATTAAGAGGCCACATATTTATAATAGAAGACATTTAAAAATATATTTTTGAATCAAAGTGTCCCATACCACAGTGAAACTTTTGAGAGAAATTCATAAATTAACATTTTATGATATTCATTCCCTTATAAATAAATCAATAAAACCCATTTTGAATACATGAGAATGAATGAGAAATATTTATAAGAATAAATATTTGAAACATAAAAATGGTATTTTTGTTAAAGTTATCTTATATAAAACCTTAAAATATTAGTTTTTAAAAAATAATTTAATAAACATGGACATGGATGATAAATATTTTCCATTAAATATATATGCAAAAACAATCTCAAATAATAATGAGATTGCGAAATTAACCCTTAACTTGTACTTTTTATTAGTTAAGGGTAGGTTAATCTCATGTATCATAGTTAGTGCAAGTTATTAAATTTTAGCAGGACAATATCTGAATTTATACTATTATATATTATCCTCTTATATCATTTTGTTAATAATATTTCAGTATTACCATGGTTTCGGGTATCTATTGCTTCCTTTTCCTATGCATGTCTTGTCATGTAAGTCATATTTTTAGGCATACGATATATTTTATTCATAACAAGAAGTATATTAAGTTTATAAATATTATATTTACTCATAAAATAAATTTTATAATTATTTTTGAATTTTTAATGCGGAGAATGAATCTCATCGCGTCATGGAGACGGTAGGACTTACGTACGCACGAGTGACGGTATCATTCCCTTAGTGGTTAAATGGTATGGAGGTATATTAAATATAAACAATATACATCCTGTTATATTAATTATTTATATTCATTATATTCATCATTATACTCATAAATATCATGTAATGGTAAAAAAACAAATTACGCCATTGTGTGGAGATGGTAAGTCGTATGTACACATGCATGGTGATATTGTTATTCATAAGATGGATAAAAGGATGAATATGGTTGTACCTTAGTCATAATAAATTTTCAAAACATATATGACTCTATATATATTATTTTAGTATGTAAACAATATATGAAGTGTAATTAGAAAATAAAACTAAAATAAATTGAATCGGTAAAATAATTCCCAATTTTTGACTATCTGTGTTTGATTTTCACAAAAGTACTTCTTAGGTTGTATTTATTCACAAATTAATGCCTCTAAGATGGAGTGAGTTAATTGTTAAAGAGAAATGGGTAGGTTTTCGCTGAGAAAAAATGTATTTATGGGTGTGAATAAAAGATAATTAGAGGTTCCCTTTTTTATGGGAAGGAATGGGCACTTTAGGAAACTCTCAAAATATTAAAATATAATAAAACTATTCAATATCGAAATACATAAAAAGGTACCATAATGAAAATTATAATACATTTTAGAGCATAACATATCCCTTTGTGATTATTTAACTTTTTTTATATTTTTAAATAATTTAATTATAAATTAATTCAATAAGATATCATTATTGCCAAATTTAATACTATTCATTTAATTTGACTTAAAATACATCAAGATAAAGTGTGAATTCTAATATAATGGTTCCAAACATATATATTATATATTATAGATCGATGAAATTATTTATACACATTAAATAGTCCAAAATATATCAAAATTCATATTACTAAATTAATTTATTCTACTTGTTTGTTAATTAAATAAATATTGTTTTGGAATTGAAGAGACATTTTAGGTAATTATTTGAATTCTAAAAAATAAAAATAAATTTTAAAAATGAAAAAAAAATCATTTATATCAAAATATAAATTTATATTCATTCATATCTTGATTTTGGATCTATGTGGACACCTAAAAGATATTAAATACAATATAGTGATATTTTACAACTATCCTTGATTTAAATAATATATAACTTATTTTCATGTAAAAGTTTCCAATAAAACACAAAATCGATAATAATGTCATAAGGGTCGGATATTATTCGTCAAATAATATTTTTACATATTTTATTTTATTCTAAATCATATAATTTGGATTTAACATTAATTAAACTATTTAATTTTAATTGTGGTAATAACATTTTAAATGTTAAAAGGATATAAATTTTTTATTTATATAATGTAAATTGTCCATAAATATACATCTTATGAAATTTTATACCATATAACAATCATTTTTACTTTTTAATTATTTTATTATTTTTAAATAATTTAATGAATTGTTATTTTCATAAAATATATATAGTTTCAATTTTGACACTATTCGTTACTTCGACATTAAATAAATCCAAAAAGAATGATTAATTGAAATTATAACATTTAATAAACTCCTAATATAGCTTATTCACTTATAAAATTAGTGGTTAACCTTAAATAATTCAAATTGTATTCATTTTTTATAATTTAATATCATTTATTTGAAATTTCTTTAACAAATCAATTACTACATCATCATTGTGTCCCCATTCAATATAATAATTTATTTTTTAAAATTATAAATAAATTACCATAATGTGGTGAAAATGTTATATTTATAAATACTATATATATTCCACTTTATAACTTATATTTCTTCATATTAAATATATTTTACGTGTTGAAAACAAAAGGATATTGAAATTGTATTTTTCTTAAATATAATATTATAAATATATTAAAGTCATCCATGTGGATCCAAGTGGTCCAAATATAGACCCATGGATTATTTTGGTCGAAACAAACACATCCAGTTTAATTATTACAAGTGTTAGCAAAATTTTATAATGCTTATAATATTATTTTTACCCTTAATTACCTAATTTACACTTAACTATGGTAAAAAATACTAAAGTAACAATTTATAAAAAATTAAGTAGTTCATATTAGACCATAAATTTCATACTAATGTAAAAAATGTATGTCATTTTTTTTAAAATTCAATTCATAGAAGCAGTAAAATTATTTTTAATGTTAATCTCGTATATATGGATAAAAGATAAGTAAAAGAGACATTTAAAAGTTCAATAAATTTTTATGTCCAATTATATTATAAAAATGATTCCAATAAGATAAATTATATTAAGATGTGTCTTATTTATCTTTTGTGACGTTAAAATTAATTTTAGGTTAAACAATTTTTTAAATGAAAATGTTTTTTTTTAACAACATTGTAGTATTTTCGACTATTCATCAAAAATGAAACTTTTCAGAAAAATACCAAAAATTCACCGTAATAAAATTTTGATATTTAAAATTCAAAAAAGAAGTAAATTTTATCAAATTAAATTTCTAATAGTGTATAAAATTAATTTTATTATTGTTCACAATAGAACATAAAAAGTTGTTCCATTAAAAGAATAGTATTTTTAAAGAAATAACTATTTTCATAAAACATATACATTCCATTATAAATATGTTTTATTTATGTGAAAACATTATAAATAAAATTTTAAAATTACTTAATACTATTAATTTAAATATATATAATGGATAGTTTATAAAATTGTCTTTTAAATAATTATAATAGTAAAGTGTTGTTTCGTAGAAACTCAATGTTGCGTATAACGGAAACCAATCCAATGTTGTGTGAAATATAATATATTGAATTTATTTATACAGATAATGTATTGTAAAATATTAGGGTGTTACATTGTCCCATCCTTCAATAAATTTCATCCTCACATTTTGAAATTGTACTTCAAAAATAAAAGGTCGATACTAGAAAATACCTTTTTGGAAAACACACAAAGAAAATAGGGTTAATAAAACATCCTATTAATTAGTTGAAAAAGAAAATCCAAATATCACTTACAAATTAATATTGAAAATAGGAGAACATTGGTGGAAAGTAGAGATACGTACATGGAGGTAAAATGTAAATATTTATAGGGAGTGATTGAGTTCATCGATCACAAATAATTAAATGGTAAATGGGAATTTGAGGGCCTTAAATAAAAAAAATATATAATGATTTAAAATACAATCCATTAAAAAAATTATGGTATTAGGATAACATGTTATTTAGATACTTTTTCCTATAGTTGATGTTTTATTTTAATATCTAGATAAGTACTCAAGAAAACTTACTGGATTTCATTACATATCTCAATGTTATCCTTTAGTTGTGCTTCAATCTATTTTGACTTCATTTCATTCACCTGAATATGGATATTAAAGCTGATTGTTTATTCATGATTCAATTTTAACAAATCATACAGTCAATAAGTATTACATTCATCCTTTAAATGTTTAAAAAAACCAAAAAGGATAGCATATAATATCCAATAAATCATACATAAATCTCAAACAATAATATATAATGTTAAACTTATCCCATTTCAACCTTAAGACTCAACCATAATACTTCTATCCAAATTCACTATCCAAAATGATCTTCAAATTTACAAAATCTATATTAACATCAGATTCCAAAAACAACATAATATAGAACCTATTTTTATATACCATGTAGTTGATCACATTTAAATCCTTAAGAAAAACTCGTATTCTTAAAAATCATTAGAGAAAAAGTATTTCATTACAATCCTTAAATATATCTCATGAGTCTTATAATCATAGAATCATTAATGAAATACTTAATGAATCCAAATATATCTGAAATTTAATCATTCTGATTTTTTCTCAAACCACTAACTGTGCTTCAACACCTGTAGTATTACCATTACTTTTATAACCTTGATGATTCTAACCAATGACCAAAACTCGAATCACAAAGTTAGAAACACTAATCATGGTGATATAGTCATGAAGAATCATTTATAAGATCTATAAATGAATCCATGTTCTTCTCAATACATAATTCTATAGTATTACAGTATATTATCTATTACTAAATTTAAATGATGATATCTTGTATATAAACTTATCCTCAGATTCATTCAATGGATTATGTTTTCTAATATTTAATTTTTTAATCTAGTTTCCAAGGTTTTTTCTAAATTTCATATGATACCAACTCTAACACCCCAACTCTAGAATCCCATATTAAGAACATTATTTTAATATAATGGGATGATTAAAAGGAATCAAATCTGGATAGACTGATCAGTTTGGAAGTCTTGGAAAATAGATTACATACATGGACCTTTCATTTCAATTAAAAACATAAAATAAAATATAGAAAATCCATTGTAAAAGACATTATTTTATTATTTTAACCCTATATATCAATTATAATACACCTATAGGAATCCTGGGAAAAAATAACATAAGAAATTGTTGAGATCAGATGCTTATTAATGGTAAATAATACAGCGGAAACTTAAATAAACAAGCATAAACTTTTAAGGAAATTATAAAACTAAAACACAATCCTTTTAAACATAAAAATTAAGAATAATATGGACATGATAAATCAAATAATTCTATTTTAAAATTTACATGGATATTTTACAATTAAAATAATGACATGTAATATCAATAACTAATCTCATGATGTGGTAATGCATAATTTTGACCATTTGAAACATACAGTTGAGGTCTCGTCCAAGACATTTGAAAATAAATGGCAAAGGCCTCCGATAAATCCATATACAAAAATAAATGTCAAAGGCCTCAGCCAAGTTCATATCGATTTTGTCTCATAATAGATACCAATGCATCGAGAGGCTATAGAGGACCCCACCCATCACTTACTAAGTCCATTTAATTTCTCTTATTAAAGGGGTAAAACATAACCAACATAAACATTCATATTAAATTTAACATAGCATGTGAAAACTTAAACTATAAACTATGAATGGTATCAAAATATCACATCCACATTCAATCTATATCATAATCCATTAAACTAAATATAGTAATTGATATCATAAGAGATCAACCTCAATTAAAAATAAAACTTGACAAATAATGTTTACATAAATGAAAATACTCTAATAAAATCATAAAACATTAATGAGAAAAATACACTTTTTACTTTGAGATCATTTATTCAAAATACACACATTTATAATATAATACATTCAAAAAGACTTTTTGAATAAAAGTGTCCCATACCACTTTGAAAAATTTGAGAGAAATTCAAAACATGACATTTTTATATATTCATGTCCTTATAAATAAATCCATAACACCCATTTTGAAAACATGGGCATGAATGAGAAATATTTATAAGAATAAATCTTTGAAACATTTAAAAGGTTGTTTTTGTTAACTATTTCTTACATAAAACCATAAAAGGATTATTTTTGAAAAAAATTATAAATCATGGATATGGATGATAAATATTTTCCAATAAATACTTATTCATATACAATCTCAGATAATTATGAGATTGTAAAGTTAACCCTTACCTGGTACTTTTATTTAGTAGAGGGGGATTTAACCACCAATATAAAGGTAATATGATTATATTAAATTATAAAGTTACCATATTCATATTTATAATTGCATATATGATCTTATTATATCTTTTTGTTAATAATATTTCTGTATTACCATAGTTTTAGGTGTTAACAGCTTCATTTTCTTATTCAAGTATTTCCATGTAAGTCAGGTTTATTATGAATTGGATATATTTTATTAATATACACAATGATATTAATTTCATAAATTCTATTTTTACTCTTTATATAAATTTTATAACAGTTCTTGAATAGTTAACGTGGATAATTAATCTCATCGCGTCATGGAGACGGTATGTCGTACGTACGCACGAGTGGTGGTATCATTCCCTTAATGGTTAAATGATATATAATTGGATGGTATATTAATTATAAATATTCATTATATTGTTATATTAATTTTTTCTATCCATTATATTCATTATTATATCCATCCAAATAAATTAGTGATGAAAAAATTGCACCACTGTGTGGAGATGATAAGTTGTACTTACATAGGCATTGTGATATTGTTATTCATAGAATGGATAAAAGGAGAAATATTGTTTCCCCATAATCATAATAAAATCACATAATATATATGATACATGATTTATTATTTTAAAAAAGTAACAACATAGGACAATAAAGTAGAAGATGAAAAGAAATTTAATTAAATTAGTAAAACATTAATCTCTTCTTCGAGTATCTCATTTTGATTTTCACAAAAGGAATTCTTAGGTTGAACTTATGACCAAAGTGTGGAAATGAGGATGTCTTTAATGAAAATTGAAGGATAAATGGGTAGGGATTGTCCATGAAAAATGGATTTAGGGGTTTGAATAAAAGATAACGAGAGGTTCGCTTTTTTAATAGAGGGGAGAGTCACTTTAGGAAAGTCTCAAAATATTAAAATATAGTAAGACTATTCTAGAATCAAAATACATAAAAACGTCCCATAAATTAAAATTATAATACATTTTACACCATATCTTATCCCCTTGTAATTATTTAAAATTTAATTTATTTTTAAATAATTTAACAATAAATTAATTCAATAAGATATCATTGTTGTCAAATTTAAGACTATTCATTTAATTGGACTTAAAATACATCATGAAAAAGTGGTAAATAGAATATAATTCTTCCACACATCTTTAGTATATCTTATAGATATATGAAATTCTTTATACGCATTAAATAATAAAAAATTCAAAATTAATATTATTAAAATCTTTTATTCTATTTTTATGTTAATTAAATAAATATTGTTTTAGAATTGAAGAGACTATTAAGGTAATTATATAACTTCTAAAAAATCAAAAAAATAATAATTAATATAATTTTATATATATCAAACTAGACATTTATATTCATTCATAGCTTTATTTTGGCCCTTTGTGGACAAGTAATAGTTATTAGATACAAGATAGTGATATTTTTTAGCTAT
Source organism: Viscum album (assembly GCA_963277665.1). Taxonomy (NCBI): domain Eukaryota; kingdom Viridiplantae; phylum Streptophyta; class Magnoliopsida; order Santalales; family Viscaceae; genus Viscum; species Viscum album. The sequence continues at coordinate 742,998,357 of OY728137.1, forward strand.
CTTTATTTTAAATAACATATATATTATTTTCATGTACAAATGTACATTAAACAACTAAAAATTGATCATAATGTGATAAAGGTATAATATTATTCAACCAATAATTTTTGGACATTTTTTTTATTTTAAACCTTATAATTTTGATTTTCCCTATAATTAATCAATTTAATTTTAATTCTGGTAATAACATTTTAAATATTAAAAGGATATAAATTTTTTAATTATATGGTTTCAATTATCCATAAATTTAAATTTGATGAAACTTTAGAACATATAATAATCTTTTTTAAATTATTTTTATAATTTTGAATTAATTTAATAAATTATTATTTTCATAAAATATCAATATTGTCTATTTGGAAACATTTCATCACTTTAACATTATATAAAATCTAAATAGGAATATAACTGAAAACTAAACCACTTAATGAATTCCTAACATGTATTAGTCCCATATAAAATTTGTTTTTCACTTTAACTAATTCATATTTTATTTATTTTAAAAAAATTAATATCATTTATTTGGTACTTCCTTTAAAAAATAGATAACTACATAGTCATTGTGTTACCATTTAATTTTATTATTTATTTTATAAAATTATAAATAAATTACCCTGATATAGATAAAAAATTATCGATCTAAATATTATTTATTGTCCATCATATCCCTTATATGTCCTCGTATTAAAAATATTTTACTTATTGAAAAAAAATGTATAACAAAATTGGATTTACTTTAAATATATTATTATAAATATATTAAATTCATTCTAGTGTCTCTATGTGGTCTCAAAATAGACCCAATAAAATATTTGGTCAAAACACACACATATAGTTAAATTAGGATAAATATTATTTTAATTTTATAATGCTTATAATATTATTTTTACCCTTAATTACCTGATTCACCCATAATCATGGTTAAAATATTTATAAAGTTATTATTCATCAAAAATTAAGTTGTTAATATTAGACCAATAAATTCATACTAATTACAACCATGTATTTATGATTTGAGAAATTCAATTCACAAAAGTGGTAATATTACATTTAATGTTAATCCTATAGATGTGGCTGGAAGGTGAGTAAAAGAGACGTTTAAAAGTTCAATAAATTTTAATATCTAATTCTATTATAAAAATGATTCAAATAACCTAAAATAAATTAATATATGTATTATTTATCTATTGTAAATTTAAATTTTATTTAAGGTAACATAATTATATAAATGAAAAAGTCATCTTTTTGACAACAATACCGAATTTTTCACTATTAATCAAAAAATGAAACTTTTCAAAACAATAACAAATATCCACACTGAGAAATTTTTTTATATTCAAAATTAAAAAGTTAAGTATTTTTTATCAAATTCAATTTCAAAGAGTGTTTAAAATTAATTTTCTTATTGTTCATCTAAAGACATAAAAAGTAGCTCCTTTAATAAATTCAGTGTTGTGTGTAATATAGGATATTCAATTTCATTAGAAAGATAACATACTGTGAAATATTTGGGTGTTACAAGGTATGTCAAGTATGGAACCTCCCAATATACTGATTTATTATCTATATTTGGTATTTTCCTATAAACATCATTAAGATTATTTACTGCAATGTTTTATCATTTTTTATACAGAAATTAATTTGATATATTTTTTATACGAGTAAACGTGTTCATTAATATCCCTTTTTATTCACTCTATGAGTTGAAAACCCATTACTGGTACCTTGCGGAGTATTTATGCTCCTACCTAGAATAAACACGTTGATGGATATGTATTCCCACTTATTGTATTTCTTGTATAGACTAGTATATTTTTAGTTTTTTTATGTTCTTTGATCTAATTATTTTATAGGTTATAAGAGTTTGTTGGGTTGTTGAGTGATTTTGAGCATAGAGGTTATTTATGGAAAGTAGACTTATTTCTGCACATCATCTAAATTTTTCCTCTAATACAAATTTAATAATCTATTTTATATAACTATAGCCATATGTGTCCATCTATATTGGGTTTTGTTAATTTATTTCAATCATATAGTGATAATGGATTTCATATATATTACATTATTTTGTCTTACCATGTCGTTTAATGTTTTGTGAGAATCTGACTTAAAAAAAAGTTATGGAATACATTTTACTAAAATATTTACATCACCTTTTCTATAATTCAAATAGATTAATTAATTACTAAATGTTATATTTAGACTCATGGATCTATTCATTATCCCATTTGGATTGTAAATAGGTATTGAGTTCAATGATGGTCTAATTTTTTTAATATTTAACTATCGAGATCAAGATTCTTACAAGATACACTTCATCCACTTCCCCGCAAAACTAGTATCTCTAACACCCACATTGACCATTGTCATTGTACTATAATTCCCTTAATATCAAGATAAATTTATAACCAAATGATTACATCCACATAGCCATAAGAAAAATACATATTCATTACCACATCGCAAGCACATTCACATAAACATCACATACCACCTCAAGGTTAAGAACGAAATCAAGAAATACATTGTCCTTATTTTCTCCTCCTTACATGTATATATCTACGATGATCCAACATCACCACATTCCACAAACTAAATCCATTAAAAACATAATATGTATTTAGTTGAGTATAATAATTGGGAGTATCCAACTATATTTATCTTCTACAACCTAGATTTTGGTATAAACACCTGAATCTCAAAATATCATTTAGGAATTGGTCATGTAACCCAAATAGGGTGATGTTTATTAATAAATTACAAGAAATGTGATGAATATATAATAACATAACATCACATCCTATAGGAATACTTCCTAGAAAAATTACACTATAGCTACCACCATTGCCCCCATACATCAATAATGCTACCATCTCCAGCAACAAAATGAACCAACTCCATCATCAAACCAAACAGCCACATTAATGTAATCTATCTTCCCATTATAATTTCATCACTAATTCCATATTTATAAATTAATATCTATATTCATTAACCAAATTTTAGTTAATTTCCACTTATTTATATTAAATTTCCAAAATAATTCCCAATAACTAAAATTTCATAGAGACACTAATTTATTCAATTAAAACATATCAACTATCTTATGATTCATTTATAATAAAACATCATTATTCCACTGTATTGCATTCCACATATAAATTAATCAATTCATTCACTTAATTATTCCATCATCATTCTATATTACTAAAATAGAATCACATTAATCATTATATTTATCCACCATTATTCCATATTACCGTCCAATTAATATAGGACTATACCAAACTCAAAACATCACCACATCAACAATCGGAAAAACCACCAAAAAATTATCACTATGATATCATAAATTCATAAACCATAATATATTATTCCAATAACCTTAACATAAATTTCTATATTTTTATAATATTGTTCATAGTATACTAGTATCATCCATATCTAACAACCACCATTGAAATAAATAAATCATAACCCATTCTCTATTGTAATAAACATACTTTTAAAAATACTCTAACTAGATTAGCTAAAAAATATGATTAAAATAGAATAATAATGATTAACCATGATTATTTAGGCTTCTTTAATTATAAATGAATTAACGGAAAAACAATATTAGTCACTAGATACTAGATTACCATATATCATTTTTTATTATCTTATTTAATTGACTTAACCATTTATGAATATGATGAAGCATTTGAATAAAAATAGAAATGATGTCATAATAGTTATTACCAATAAATATAATAATGAATACATAATGAATCCCACAAAATAACATAAAGAACAACTAAGTAACATCACCCATTTAAATTTCCCTCTTATAGTTTATATACATAATAAACTAAATACATTAAGTTTAAAAGCATGTAATTATAAAAGTACACTCAAAATTTGGGTTCTAAGAGACCATCTATACCTACTTTGACTCTATGCCATATGTAGTGTCATATGCTAGCCTGATGTACTTGGCCAACTAATCATTTTTTCAAAAACCCCTTAATGAGGAATTCATACATATATTTAATGGAAAATCATGCTACAACTCTAAGTAGTAGTCTATTCCTACATTTGATGGTAATCATTGGTATCTGAATGTCAACCCAAATCACAGCTCTAGGAAAATTCTACTCATCACATGTCTAACCAATATTCAACAATGCGGCCAGCCACCACATAAAATATTGACCCAATATAAGCCTTTTCGGAAATCCAACACATTCCATGTTAACCCAATCCCATAGATCTAAGGTAATCCATCTCATAAACAACACTCCCCCACTATGAGAGTGACTTTCCTATACAGCTCAACCAATTCACAAAATTGAAGAGGTAGAAAACTTCAATATGTAACACAAAATGATATAATTAGGTTGTTCATATGCATGTCATGTTAATATATTTTTATATATACAACACACATCAACAAGAAAATAATGTTTGGAATATTTTTTTATGGGTCTATGAACACACCACATTCAAATAAAATCAATCATAAGTCTCATGGGCTACATGTGTACCCCAATGCATGAATCACGAACAAGGACATAGCCTAACATATGGATCAATGGATCAATGAATCTAGTCCTAGTATCTAGAAACCCTATCATACTCAATTAATCACATAAATTTCAATGGATAATTCACTATGTTCATCTATCCTTTCTCAATCTCTGCTAACCGAAGAATACATAAAATTGTTACATTATGGAAACCCTGCATCCTATAGGCTCATCCAAACCCTTTTCCACAAAAGGTGGTCCAAATGAAAATAAATCCCTGGGAATATCAATCTTAGTCATAAGTAAAATTCATGATTTACATTAAGGTATCATCACACACCATTTTCCAGAGAGCCTAATAAATAAAATAACGTAGCTCAGTTTCCATATCAGGTATCCTAAGGGAGACCACCCAACTCCCAGCCACAGAATCTCTAATTCCAACCCAAAAACTAGATGAAACACCAAAAATAACCCTGAGATCAATAACCCAATCCCAAATACTCACTCATGTTCCCTGATGGAACCCATTCAACCCATCTGTCAAAGGAATCACCTCTTAAATATAAACGTTGTGACTTAAAGGACTCATCCTACTCTAAGAATATAATGAGCCGCTCACACCTATGTCCCCATCCCTAGGAAAAAAATACTATGATATATAAATGTCACGTCATTCCTTGAGTTCTACTAATATCTCTCTTCTATAACAGTGCTATTGCATCCCTATTGTAACATAATCACTAGTCAATACTGAATCACTCTATGTACTCCACAGCCCTCATCTCAGGTCCAGTGGATCAATGAAACCCATGTTATCAACCTTATCGATATATTGGTCCTTAATAATACTATTCAAACCCACTAATCATTATCAAAAACATTCAAACTAGTACATAGACTCACATATTATTTTGTATGATAGGTTCCAATCACCTCATTGGAGATATTTCCATCACTAAGCCAGTTCAATCCTTCACCTAGCTTTATCATGCTTTGTCCAAGCAACACACATCCTCATCCAAGTTTGTATCACCACCCAATATATTATCTTCTATCACAAGGAATGTTTAATTAACAACAAAAATTATAATTAAAAAATTAAATAAATTCAATATGATATCAACAACATTAGGCTTTTTCTTCACCACCATCACATCAAGATATTAATCAATAACACGTGTAGGGTCCTTGAAATCAACCTAATTAATTAAAATAACTTATAACATCCAATACATTGAAAATTAAAAACAATTAAACCAAATATATTAATTTAAATCATTGGATATCATCTCTTTATCAGATCTTCTTCCAATGGTGAGTGATCAAAATCACGGTACATCCTTAATACATACTAATCCAACTCCCTTATGCTCTCATATAGTTTCACCTAGATGTGGTGAAATATTTTAATAAAATATAATTACAGTACATCCAAGATGAGAAAATATCATGTAGTATGTCAAAATAAAGACAAATTAAAGGATCTTACTTGGATTTCCAATATATCACACCAAGGATCATCTCGTATAAAAGGGAACCAAAAAAGGAAGAAGATGAAGAGGGTTTGGTGATTTTTCCCCCATAGGGTTGACCAAGAGAGATAAATCATGAGGGGGTCCTAATGCAATGTTCCACAATCCCCTAACTGAAAATTATTCTTGCGGGCTGTACGGGCTAGTTAGTCGGGGCCTACCAGCAAACTAGTTTCCTTACTGCTAGCCGCCTTGGGCCCACTAGATGTTCGATGACCTGTATGGGTACCAGGTCTACATCCCATCCCACCTACAAGTTGGTGGTCACTATAGCCACTATGGTTTCTAGGTCCTCCTCTAGATTTAATTAAAACACAAAAAGTGTCCCCCAAACATCAAACCATGTATTAAAATACAATATTAGAATATTTAAATCATTGGAATTATAACCCAAACTACAGTTCTCAAAATGGATTTTCCACTAAATAGAAAATTTCAAATTTCCCTAGGAATTTAAAACCTATACAGATATGGTGCATTACACATTTGATAATATATTTTTCCAACATCCCAAACAATCGGAGAACTTATACTGGAATTTAAATCCTTCTATCAATTGAATGAATCGAAGTTACCATTATATGAAACAAAAAATACTCTCTGACTACAACAATCAATTTTATCTTGGTGTTATATTATTAAAAGCATCCCAATTGTAAGGAAATATGTTTTAATTAAATGTGCTAGGAAATCCTATGAGATCTCCAACCTTCTTAAGTAATGTTACATGATGGAAACTTTAATCCTTATTCAATCCATTCACTCAAAATAGTATCAATTAAAATGGTATAAGGCATCATCCCACCATGTAAAGTGAAAAGATATAATACCCTTTTAGAAATTAAATATTAAGATACTCTTACATCAAATAATGAAATAATTATAGTATAAGTGATATAGATATTACCTAAAATAGTTGTTAGTATTTCCATAATATTAAACACCTCTTCCACTTTTATATCTGCAAAAATTAGTCCCTATTATTTATAAGGTTTTTCTATCATACCTTGGTATAATGACTTAGAATACTTCTCCTTATCTACCAATAGACCTAATTCATAAAAAAAATATTTTATTACATGTTGTTTTTTAGATAAAAATATAAATAAAATTATTCAAATGACCCATCTTACCAAACTTATAGCAAGGTCAAAGGAAAACATGATAATAAGCCATTATGTGACCCTTTTCTCCGCACTGATCAAACATAAATATCTTTCAACTATGAAAAGTTGCTATGAAAATATTTGAGGATTCCTTTCAAAAATTATTCTTATTTATCTTATATATATTTAAATAATTAATTCTATTAAAATTTTTTTGAGAAAAATGTATCACTCCACATTTTTATTACTTATAATTCTATCATAAAAAAATTACATAGCACCTTCATGTATGTGGGTAATTTTATAAAAAATATTCTCTAATGAATCACTAGTATTAGTTGCAAGTAAAACCTTCATACTTTAAAGTTTTAGTATTCACTAACTCTAATGTATAATTCCCAACATCAAATAAATTTTTGGAATATTCTATTACCATAATATTTCCTTTCTCAAAATCAAGAAATTCTTCAGATTTCCCCAACTTTGGGTTCTTCCTAAAATATTATCCATTGATGATATTTTAGAAACTCTTAAATCCAAGGTACTTATTAATATTGGAATCTCTTATTATCTTCAAGAACATTGGAATTTTTCAAACATGATTACAAGATGGAAAATTAACCTTTGATGTTTTTAAAATTTTCAACTATAAGAATTAACTGTTGATCATTTCAATCCATTATAATACTAGGTTCAATCCAACATCACCCACGAATGATCATGGATTATAATTTTAAAATTCTATTGCATAATAAATTTCTATAACCCTATATTAATTGGACACATTTTCTATTTATTGAATAATTAACAAAATATGTTTAAACAATAAGGATCTATATGATCAACTTCTATTTCTCCACATCCATGTCAAAAATGAATTTATTATTAGGTGAATTTTCCTAAAATCCCCAAATAATTTCCATATTAAATACCCATATATCGATTATATGATATATATAGGTTTCTCAAAATATTATTTGGATATCAAACAGAATCAATAATAATCAAATAATATTTTTTTTAAAGTATATTCAAAAAAAGTTATAAAATCAAATATAATTTATACATTGAAAATTTATTTTTAAAATAATTTTTATGTGATGAAAATATATCATATCTGAAATGATGTTGAATAATTTACCATCATAACCCATCATGGTAGGAACCTTTATTCAATATTTAATTCCCTATAACTTAATGTTTTCCATAAAAAGATATTTTTATGACTTCTTTATGGGTACATTTTTATTCTAAAACAACCTTTAATTTATTCCTCCTATACTTCCAATAACTTAACCATGATATGATACCATCTTGTAGTGACCCATCCTAGGTACCCAAATCTTGATACTCAAATAGGACTACCACAATGCCACAAACACACTCTTCAATCACAAAAGGCTCAAAACTAGTGATTTGAGTTAATAATAAACCATTGGGAAAGATTTTCCTTTGGAATACATAAAAAATATATTAATATAAATTTAAAAATAGTCTTATGAAAACTAATTTTATAAATTCTTATCATAAAATAGAATAAAATTTTAAAAAAATAAAAAATAAATATGACATAATGAATTTAAAATATAGGGAACCAAAAATTAAATTCAAAAAACATCTTCCATATCATCACCGTGGATCTATAGTCTAACACCAATGAAAAATTAAGCCTTAATTTTACATATATCACACCCAAAAACATTTAAAAGTATAATAAAATAAAAAGTCGTGGATTGAGTAAAAAGTTAATAGGGTTTCCCCCAGATCCCAAAAATAACCCCATGAATAAGTAATCCAAATATTAAAGGATAATGTAAGGTTATAAACATATACATATATAATTTAACAAAACATTTTCATGAAAATATTTCTTATTAAATAGAAAATATGCTAGTAAACACTTTAAAAAATCTTTTATAATGAATTGAATGATATTAAATAAGAAAGGAATAATAATTCGAAACAATAAAGTAAAAATCCCAAACACTGCAATAAGAAGTTTTCAACATTTTTTCATTAATCAAATTTATGGATTTAGATCATTTAATTTCATAAATTTTATAATTTTTTTTGTAGAATTGATTCCCTATGGAAATATATTATCAACCAATTTAATTCATAATGAGAAAAATATTTCCCCGTAATATTTCATGGAAAAATGTTTTTTTCTGCCTATACACCCACACATAGGCCCATATAAAACCAAAAAACAACTTAGGAAAGAGTTCCAACACTTTCTATAAAACCCTGATCAAGGACTGTTATCTCAACAAAATAAACCTTCAAATTTTTTATTTTAATAATCCACTAATAGAAGTATAGTTATATGATTTGTAAAAACAATCAAGAAACCATTTTATAGAATAAATTATCAAATAAGCTTGTTTTATAAAATATTATGAACCAAATATCATTAAAAAGAACCATTATTTAAGCTTAAAACCACATAGAAAATAATTTTAATAAAATGTCTATAAATCATGTCAATATATTTCATCAAAAACTCACATGTGAATAAATAAAAGTAATTGATATCATAACCTCCATTTATCATGAATTTTTATTTTAAAATATATAATGATTCAAACTCCAATAAAAAGATTTATCATAATTAAAATATAATTAATAATTAATTAAAACATTTATTAATAACTCATATAAATATTGTCCCAAGATAAAATAGTTTAATTTATCTTATACATGTATGCTTTCCATGAAGTTTCGGAAATTAATAAATTTGTTAAACTCTATTGGGTGAATCATAAGTATATATCACCTAGATTCCTTTATAAATCATTATTCATCTACCAAAGGGAATAATTATCTATAAAATTAGTTTTGGAATGAAACATGAATATAATTAATGACCATTAATCTATGGTGGTAGTAAATGTGTCATTCAAACTAGTTCGGATGTTACTCTCTATACAAGAGTGCACGGCCTCCAGAGAGTGTTGTGCCCCCAATGTAACTTGGAATGTCCCTAGGTAACTACCTGTTTTGAGGAATGGAAGAAGTGAATATAATGGTATTATTATTGAAATAAAAAATCCCTAATATTTAATTTTTGGGTTGTGTTATTTGATAATTTAGTGGATATAACCTTCAAGATGACCTATTGTAGTGATACCGACCCCAGTAGCGAAGAGATCATACTTGTTCTATTACATTAGTAAAAAATAATGGGTTGATTCCCAAAGGATTGATCAGTTTTTTAGTTTTGGAGAACTAATTACATACAACATACCCATTTAATATTGAGAAAATAAAATAAAACATAATAAATTCTTGCACAAAATAATATGTATCCATGAAAACTCATTAAAATACCTCTTCCTCATATCGTGGGAAAAGGAAACAAAATAAGGGTGATCTAAACTACCTGTTATAGGTTATTTATAGTGTAATATAATATAAAAAAATAATAACAATGAACTTGTAAAGTTAAATAATCAAAAAAACATTCCATTTAAATAAATTTTCTGTATAAATAAATAATACATAATCAATAGGGAAATGAAAAAAAAACGAAAACACATAAAATTTAATTAATAAATTGAAAATAAAATTAATCCATATATAATATCATGCTGAAATATACTAGATATTAAAAACTAAACTCTTAATAAAGTAAATTCTTAATTATTGGATTTCATTCCTCAGACACATGATACCTCTATTGTCATGACTGTTCATAACATGGTTTAAAAAACAGGTAAAAATAATTTTAATTTGGACAACTTATATTTATCATGGGGACTACTAATGCATTGAGGGACTATATAATTTTGGGCTACACCCATCACTATAGGTACTATTCATTCCATATACATAGAATAATCTATTAAATTTGGGAATCAATATTCTTTTTCATCAAATATCCATATTGAGTAAAGCATATGGATTTAACAATATTTCCTCAATTAATTTTTCAAAGTAATCATTGAATATAAGAATGGTATAAATTTTATGAAAAAATCATATCCATAATAAAATAATATGGATATTAACTATAAATTTAATTACTAGTGAACAATGATCAAGAAATGGATTGCTTCAAGAGAAAGTTATCAATCACAAAAAGATAGATTTCACGATAAATTTTACACTTGTAAATTTTAAAGTAAAATCCCATTAAATGAAATAATTAAAATTGAAATATAAGACACCATTAATTATGAATAAAAAATTATATTACATGTTAAATGGACTGTATATAACCCACATAAAGTTTAATTTCTTTATAATAACATATAAGTCATAATGGAATGTAAATTGAGAAGAAATCCATTACCTCACGCTTCCTTTTGGATAAACATTCTTTAAAATAATTTTTATCGGTTTTAAACAAGTTATTGACAAATTATATTACCATTTTATTATTTAAAACTATCATATTTGATACTTTTATAACATATCCTCATTTATTCGTCAGTAATCTTTCATTATTTTCATTATTTTGGGTGTTAATTGTTTGGTTTTATCGTTCATTCGCTATTATGAAAGATCTATTTATTTTACATATTATATAGCCCCATAATATCCATTATAATACTCATGAAATAATTATCATATTTTTACATCAATTTTACTTTTGAAACCAATCATGGATTATGTTTATGAAAAATGAAGTATGTTTTGATCGTGGAGACGGTAGGTTGTACGTACACATGAATAATTTTTCCTTTTTTTCAATGATCATATTGGAAGGTAGGTAAGTAATATTTGACCTTAAAAATGATCATAATATAAATAATACCATATTATATTTCATCCATGTGGTGTAGTGATGAAAATATATTCACATCAATTCGTGAAGGTGGTAGTCTACACGTACAAGAATGACATTACCGTCTTTCATTGACTGAAAAAGTAAGAAAAAATATGATTTATTGTATTTAAAAAATGATAAATATTTCATGAATATCATAATTATTTAAATTATTTATCTTTATCCTTATCACCTTTTATGTGAATCTTTTGTGAAATATGAATAACATAACTTCGTGAGGCGGTAATCTGTCGCACACATGAGTAATGTTATCATATATTCTAAAAAATTGAAGGTCACAATAAATATATGATATAATGACTCAATAAGTTTAAATATGTTAAAAATATCAAAAATATATACCTTATATACATAACCAATCCCAATAGTATGTGTTAAAATGAATGACATCAATTCGCAAGGTGGTAGTTCATTGTACACAAAAATGATGATTTAGTAACCAATTTGATAGAAGTTGAGATGGTTTTAGGTCATGAAATTTAAAAAAAATCCCATTATATGGAAGAAACTATGGTTTTTATATCATCATGTTTTAATTAAAATTTAATGAGGTGGATGATGAAATAAAATACAGACCCTCGTTAAAGAACATTACCTCTTCTTTGAGAAACCTCCATGGGTTTGTAATAAATCCTTCATTAGTTGGTTTTCTTCCAAAAATAAGGATTATACGAATATGGTATGAAATTTGGTAAGTTATTTTGTTAGTTAATTTATAAACCAATGTGTTTTTAATGTGTGAATAATGGGGGATAGTGAGTTCCCTTTTATAAAGGAGGAGTAGTGGCATTTTTCTGTAAATACCTAAAAATATTCACTATTGAAGGTCCCACTTACCTCATGTGCCTCCAAAATTGATAAATAGTGTATGGTAGGGTTTATTTGGTCTATAAATACCTCTAAAGAACAATAATAAACAATTTTTTATAATTTTATTCCTTAGAGTTTAAGTTTACTCAATTTTACCCTTTTAGTTTTTACCACCATAACTTGTATCTTTTTATTTACCAAGGTAATTCTTCCTATAATACTAAAATTAAAATGATTTTTATTATATAATTTATATATAATTATTATAAATATTAAATAGAATTTATTTAAAAAAATCTCATGTATTTTTAAAATTAATTTAAACATAATGCATTTAATGCGCAAATACATTGTTTTTACCTTAACCTCATTAACAGAGTTTATTGGTATTTAGGGTTCAATGTAGTAATTTTAAAAGAAAAATTGGTCCATTAGTGGAAAAAATTTATATTTATTAAAATTTATCAATCCCTTGTCAGAATATATTATTTTTAGTAAATTTAAATCACATAATAACTTATCATTTATTATAAAATAACATTAATTTCAATTTTCATCTTATTCTTTTAATTTGAATTTAAAAATATCAATACTATGATGGAAATAAAATATATTAGATTAAAACTAGTTTAATATAATATAATTATTTTAAAATTTAATGTAACTCAATAATTCATTCAATTTAAATCACTTTTTATATTTTTAGTATCATGTATTCCATTTAATTATTAACTAAATAATTCATATGTCGGAATTTAGTATGAGTTTAACATAATTATTTCATCTATAAAAAATTAAAATAAATAATAATGATAAAAATATCTTTTATCTTTCATAAAAATATTTATAACTGAACCTATTATGTTTTTCCCTATCCCAAAGCTTTATATATTAAAGGCAATGAATGTTTCTTTTTGGTATTTTTAATTACTTAAATTATTATATAGGTCACCTTCATGTAATAATATCCCACTAACTAATAAAAATATATAATAAAATGATAAAGGTAAAAATATGTCTCAAAAATGTTTTTTGGGTAATTTTTTAGGTCAGTTTACCCCTTATCAATTAAGTTTAGCCCCCAATAAACTCGTTTTTACCTAAATCATTTTAATTAATTATAATTGTATTCACTAATGATTATGGTAATAAAATTAAGTTTACCTTATTTGATAATATAAATTATGATTATTGTAAATATAGAATACATTTGGTAAATTCCAACTCACATAATAGGCATAATTTAATTTGTAATTAATCTGGTAGACATAATTATAGAGCGCCATTTTAAAGAAAAAAATGTTCAAAGGTTTACCATGTTTTCATAACAAAATTAAATATGAAAATAATTTAAATGGACTAAATTATATTAATTTATATAAAATTTAATTAATTTTACATTTAAACTAATTTAAAATATAATTTAACAATATAAATTATTAAAATAAAAATCATTTCTCCATTAAAATTCAGTATTTTTCATTATTCACCAAAAAATGAAACTTCTAAGAAAAATCACAAAACATAATATGATGATAATTTTGGAACTTTAATTTCAATAATAAAGTATATTTTGTAAAATATTTTTTATAAAAGTGATATAAATTACTTTTAAATTATTTTCACAAGGCATGAGTAAACTATTTTTTAGAAAAAAATACAATGTTTCAAAAAACAATTACCTTTCTTCTGAATGATTCTTATTTTATTTTTAATTGATATAAAAATAATAATCCTGTGAAAACTAAATACTTTCATTTTTTAAATCCTATTCTTACCCTCTAATTTAATGGCCAGTTTATAACTATTGTATTAAATAATAATTTTTTATTAATATTTTACAATTCCTTTAAACTCAATTTTTCTCATATTTCATGCTAAACTGGTTTTTGTGTATAACATAATCAAAACATAGTGTTATGTGTAATTCAATCAATTGAAGATATTGAATATATTGTAAATTATCGGTGTAGCACCCCCGGTTTCAAGTACATAAACCTTTAGTTATGTATTTTAAGTATATATAAGGATTGGGTTAAGTTTAGGAAGGTTAAATGGAGTTTTGGAATGTTTTAGGGATTTTTTATAGGTTAGAGGTTTGAGAAAAAGTTAATAGAATCTGTGAAACTCCTCCTAGGAAACCGTGCAACTGAAATAGTGGGCACTTGGTAGGTGCATAGTTTGGCCAAACCATGTGGCCTCCTAGAGGAAACTGTGCAATGAGGGATAGTGGGTTTTAGGACAGTTAGCACACTATTTGTCTAACCATGTGATCCATCCATGTGAATTCATTTTCGATGTAGTAGTTGGTGGACAGTTAACACATGGTTTTCCTAATCATTCACCTTAACCATACACTGCTAAAAATTAGATTTGAATTTATGAATCTAACCCATTTTATCCTAAAAAACTCTGTCTTTTACCATAAAATGTCATAAACATAATTCCCCTTCATAAATAGGTTATAGAGACCATTCTTCTAGGTTTGTGAGTGATTTTTAGGTGAATCTAGTTGTATTGAAGGCCGGTTTTTTGTTAAGTGGTCGTTGTTGGTGGATTTCCTTAGATGTCTTCTTCTTCCCTCTCTTGCATTCATTGATATAATCCATTAAAGATATATTCATGTTCATTGATGCCAATAATGATGATATATAATTTTTTTGTTTGAAGGGAACAAGATCAAAGGTTAGTATTTGTAGTTTCAAGGAAGTTTTTTCGTGTTTTTTTTCGTTCTTTGGTTTCACCAATGTTTCAGAGGTAGGTGGTTTCACTCTCGATTCCACTTATTACAAATTAAAGGAATGATTTCAAATTTAATGAATTTATGTAATTAAATTGTGAAATTTATATGTGATTCTTTATGGGAATCCCCTTTATTGACGGTTTTTTGTAAATTGTGAAATTTTTTGGTTTATTGAAAATTCTTTTATTCGTGATTTTGAAATGATAGTTTTAAAATTATGGTTCAGTTTTGATGCATGGAAAACTTTTGGGGAATTATTTTCAATAAAATAAATATTTTATTGAAATGGTTTGGAATTGGGTTTTGGAATAAATGGTTGGAAATTTTCATATGCATTTATTATGGGTAAGGGTTTCAATGTTTCCCTCATAAAAATGGGACAGATAAGGGAAACATGTTTCCCCCATAAAAATTTTTCACCAAGTGAAATCCTTTGTGAAAGGATGACCCACCACTCACAAGTGTAGGTAGGACCATGGTTGATATGCATGTGTGGATTTGTTCATTAGTTATAATATAGGGAAATTAATGGGTATTCGAAAATGGAATTTGAGAATTGGTTTTAAATAATTCTCTAGTTTCTTTTGTTTGAAAATTTGTGGGTATGGAAAAAAATATGGATTTATTTTATACTACTTTTGATTGTTTTAAAATAATTTATATAAATGTAATGATATGTTATATCCTAGTTTTGTGTGTTATGAATTAATTGGTGAAAACCTACTTAGTTTTATACTCAACCCTTATTGGGAAATTTAGTTCATTGACTGATGTAATATATCTAAACACAGGTAAAGGAAAGGTTTACCAGTTCTTTAATGGATCTTCTTGATAACTTGGGATGGGTATGTGGTTTATAGCTTAGAGAATTTTGGGAGCTGTTTTCTTTGAGTATTTAGTGTCTTTGGGTTTTTTTTGTCTTGGTTTCCACTTTGTACTTCGATATTATTTGGTTAGTCATGTTTCTCTTTGGGTTTTATTACATTATTCTCATGCATCATTTAGTATTTTTTGGTTATTTTTATCTTGGTATGGTTGTTTTATTTTCAAATGGAAAATCATCCCCCAATTTTTATGAATCCCTTGACATTTATTTCCAGCCATTGGTGTATTGGGGATGTCACATATAGCCAAGTAACACCTCCTCCTCTTCCAAAGTCAATGGGTGAGGGGTGGTCTGTTAAAAATGGAATGAGTTTGTTCAGTCCAGGAGTTAAAAATAATTTTGTTTTAGTCCTTGAGTTGGATTGGTAGTAAGGAGTAGTATTCTTAGAACAAGAAATATAGAGAATAAATATTCACACCTAACCTATTTATGAAAAACATCATGTTGCCAAGGATTTTGGGTACATGAGTGTTTTTAGAAACTTATATGAGTTGTAATGCCATCATAGTCGTATTATCTGATTATAGTTGCTTAACAATATTTGATTGAAACAACATCCCACTAGGATTTCATAATTAATTTGAGTAAATATTTTTTATTTGGTGAAAATGTGTGGATTTTTGAAACTAGTTGAAAATGGTTTGATTTTAAAAAATAATAATTAAATTTTAAAAATGGTTTAAAAATAGAAATTATTTAATTTTGGAAATCCTTTTTACACTAAGTGTGATATAGTAAATTTGAAATTTCTGAACCTTTATTTTCTAGAGAGTGAGACTAAATAATTTTTTATTTTGGTTATGGTAATTGGAAACTGGAAAGCATCTTAGAAACCAACTAGAAGAGGTTACTGAAAATGTATCACACCAGGGCCATAGTTGAACCAATAATATGTTTAGAGTATTTTCTGGGCCTTTTATTCCTTGTATACAGTGTATATAAGGGATGAACCAAGGAAAGTTGATTATTTTGTTTAGTTCCATAAGAAAAATCCACCCATATTTCTGGATGATTTAGAACCGGAAAAAGATGAAGTGTGTCTAAATATGATGAATCGAATATTCAATTTCCTAGTCACAAAAACTGAACTAAAATTGAATTTGGACACATACATGTTGGAGGATATAGAAAGATAGTAGTGGTATTTAGTAGTTCAAGATAAATTCTATAAAGGAATTATATGGGAAAATTTTGATTAATTGTTCACTATATAATTATATCCCCATATGTTCAAAATTTCTAAAATGATGGATTGATTATGTTTTTATAAAGATAATCTTATAGTGACATAGTATGTGTCTAAAGATGTGTATTTAGTCTATTTTTCTCCTAATGTTAAGGGTAGTGCATACTTAAAGGCCCACATTTTTTTAATCTATTTTGAGGATATATATTTTCTCAAATATTTGAATTCTTAATATATCAAATTATATAGTTATATTCAATAGAAAAATGGTGGAATAAAGGAAAATATTAGGTAATACAGGTTGTGGAATCATGTTGATACTAATGGGAAATAGTGGGAAATTTAATGTCAGTAAAAAATTGAAGAGGGACACCTATTTGAAAGGTAGTGGTATGATTCAAAATTAGATAGTAGGATCAGTGAATCATCCAAGTAAACTAAAGAGTTATACTAGATGTTTACAGTGTGGTTTTTTTTATCACATGAAGCGATATTGTACTACACCACCATGAGCATGTCACAATTGAAACTAGACTATACTTCTTTAGTGATATAGTCACAATGTACCAATGTCAGGTTCTAGAGAAATATCTCATGTTTTTTAGATATTATATTCATTGATGAGATGAGTGCAGTATAATAATTATAATTAGTAGAACTAATAAATCCATGGTGGTTCTAGGAATACCATGACTCCTCAACCTGGGAAATCACAACAAAGTAAGGAATACCAAAGTGTTGCCAGTAAGTAATTGTATGTATATTTGAAATTGATCACAGATTATCAATATAGACCTTTTATGGTGAGAGGTATGATTATTTTGAATTCTGAACTTATGTAAGCTTTTTTTATAAAAGTTCATCCCATTCATTTATTTCTTCTCATGTCTTTGATCTTCTGGTTTTTCATTTTGAAATGATGCCTTCTATTTTGAAACATAAAACTCCTCTTGGGAAAAGATATTTTATTTACATTAAGTGAAAATCATGATCTATAAATGTATATGGGGATGAATTGATTTGGTATTTCTATGTACATGTGATGGATTACTGTAAAATAATCCAAGTTATGGATTGGTTTACAGTGTTCAAATCCAACAACAACATTTATACCTAAAGGGTTATTTTTACAGCTATAGATGGTATAGGGAAACTCATTAGAGGATATCTAAATACAAAGTAAACTAAAAAGGGTTATTTTTCACCAATATTTAGAACTATATCATACTAGATAGTAGTATTTCCCTTGTTATCAGTGGATGAGGTTGAGAATAATAGTCTTACAAAATTTGTTGATCAGTTTCCAGATGTTTTCCCAATAATTTCTCAAGGTTTCCATCCAAAAGAGAAGTATAGTTTATGATTGATCTCTTATTGGGTACCAATAATTTCTCACTTATATCTTATCAGATGGAACAAATAGAAATAATGTAATTGAAAGTCCAGTTAGAAGGTTTGTAAAGAAAAGTGTTCATTCATCCTAGTACATCTCTATGGGAATCACTGGTATTATTTTTCAAAATGTTGGATGGAACACTTAGTCTTTTATTTATTATTGTATGTTTAATGAATTTATGATAATGAATCAGTATCTACTTCCATGCATTGATGGTCTATTTGATCAATTAAGGGGATCACATTGGTTCTCTAAAATTGACTTGCATTCAATATATCACCAATTGATAGTTCTAAAAAACATATTCCAAAGGAATATTTTAAATGTAGATATAGAAATTTTGATTATATGGTTATTCTTTTAATCTTATGAATACACCATCTGTATTTTTGGAAATGATGGATAAAATATTTCAAAGGTGTCAGGATTCATTTATGGTAGTATTTGTGGATGATAAATTGTTGTATTCAAAAAAACATGATGAGAATGATAAAAACATGGAGATATTGTTGGGTATCTTATTGGACTATAATTTGTATGCCAAAATTTCAAGGTGTGGTTTTTGGATACAAGAGGTAAGTTTTTATGGCCATGTTATCTCTAAAAGAAGTTTTTTTATACTGAAAATATAGAGGTTGTGATTTCTTAAAAACCACCAATGAAAATTTTCGTGATACACATTTTCCTTGTCATGGATGGTTATTAGCAAGGATTTGTTCATGAATTTCTAGGAATATATTCACCAATAAAATCATTTATGAGGAAATATTTTCCATTCAAAAGTAATGATAAATGTTAAAAGTATTTTCAAGAGCTAAAAGTTTTCCTTACCTCAGTAAAAATTTGGATATTTCAGGAAACAAGATAAAGCTAAGTGGTGTATTCTGGTTCTTTAGGATCAGGGTTGGGGTGTGTTCTAATATTGAGAGATCAATTTGTTTCTTATGGTCTACAACAGTTACCATTTTAGGAAAAGAACTAAATAATATAGTATTTTTAATTATCCACTTGTATTCCATGCTTTGAAGACTTATAATCATTACTTCTTTGGTGAAAAAATTATAATGTTTGCAGATCATAAGAGCTAGAAATGCATTTTATCACACACATATATGAAACTAAAACAAATAACATCAATGGAGTATTTCAAAATGTTTTAATTTGATTTGATGTATACACTGGGTAAAGGAAAATTTGTGGTATATGCATTAAGTGTGAAGCCATATGGTTAGTTTGCAAAATAATATTCAGATCAATGGAAACTGATGTTAGTGATATGAGACAAGCACTTGGATTTTGATGATCAATGTACACTACTAAAAATAGGCCTTTAATAGTGCTAGAAATGGCCTTTATCAATGCTATAAAATTATTGACTACATAAGTAATATTAAAATCTATGGTCTTTTCTCAACACTTTTTTAGCACTTCTAAAGGCCCCATTTATTAGAAATTATAAAAGATATGATAAGTCATTTTATCAGTTCTTATATATTATATGGTAAAGTGTTCATATATAATCTCATTTAAAAGCACTAAACAATGTTTCCTTTATCATCACTTTTAAAAGTGATGATAAAGGGTCATATTGTGGTGTGTTATAACAACACACTATAGCACCAGTGTGGTGTGTTGTAATGGCACACTAAATAACTTGTAACAAACTAGATATCAAAAAAAATATTCCCAATATATAATTTAAATGAAATTAAATTTATGATCAAAATATAAGAAAATACAGTATATTATATATATTTCAAACATTGGTTTATGCAGTTACATAAATATAAATTATTAAATACATTCACAAACATCAATGTTACTTTCTATGTTAAACCTGAACCTGAATGATGATATTTATAAACAAACCATGCCTCCTTGAGATTAATAAAACACCTATATGAGAAAACAATTCTTATGTTAATAATAAAAAAATTTACCGAAAGTGTCAATTTTAATAAAATTGATGCTAATTTTAAATAAAAAGATGCACTTAGAGTCATACCGGTCACACCGTGCAATAGATTGTGTTTAGGGTGATTCTAAAATATCTAAAATTATTTTTTCATCATTTTCTAAAAGTATCAAAATAACTTGAATGTATTTTCTTAGTTTTGAGTACGTTAGTTGGCTTTTTACAAAAAAAAGTCATCTTAAACAAAAAAAAACACTTTTTATTCATTCTGATCAAATCATGTATCAGTTTTACACAAAATTGATTCCTACACATCAAAAATGACTTATGAATCATTTTTATAAATAATAAATAAAATATGATAACATTTGATTAGTATTTAGTGAGTGACACTTTTGAACTAAAATGTCAATTTTAAACTGATAACGGACACTTTAAGTCATATCAGAAACATAATGCATCGTATTGATGTATAAGTGATTCCTAAACAATAAAAATGACTTATGCATAGTTTTTAAAAAATCTAAAAACAATATGAATGTGTTTTCCCCATTTTGAGTAGGTCAGTTGTCCATTTTACCAAACTTGATGTCAATTTCAAATAAAAATATGGAATTTGATTCATACTTATCACAGCTTGGGTCAAAATGATATGTGGATGTTTCCTAAACATATCAAATGAATTATGTATTTTTTTCCTTGTGTATCAAAACAATCTAAATGTGATTTCCCTATTTTGAGTATTCTAGTTTTATTTTTTTTCAAAAATGTCATTTTAAAATGGAAACAAGATATTTTGGCTCATTATGATCACATAATGTATCAGTTATACATGATACCAATTCCTACATGTCAAAAATGAATTATAAATAATTTTCCTAAATTATCAAGAAAATACGAGTGTGTTTGATTATTTTTTAGTGAGTGACACTTTTTGAACTAAAATGTCAATTTCAAATTGATAACTAACACTTTTCGTCATACTGGTGAAATCATATATTATATTGAGGTTCATCTAGTCCCTAAACACACACTTTGAGTCTTACCATCACACTCTGGGTCAGATTGAGGTGTGTCAATTCCTACACATCTATAATGACTTTAGAATCATTTTACTAAGGTATAAAAATAATCAAAATTTGTTTTCTTATTTTTTTAGTATGCCAGTTGTCTTTTTTACAAAAATTTCATTTTGAGCTGGAAACCCACACTTTGACTCATTCTGATCCCATCATGTATCGGTTTGACATGAAATAAATTTCTATATTTCATGGATGACTTATGAATAATTTTATTAAATTATCAAGAAAATATGATAAATTTTTATTATTTTTCAGTGAGTAACGTTTTTTGAACTAAAATATTGATTTTAAACTGATAACAGACACATTCAGTCATATCGGGACATCATGTATTGAATTGAGGTTTTTCTGATCCCTAAATGTAAAAAATGACATAGAGATCATTATGGTAAATTATCATAACAAATCGAATGTGTTATCTCAGTTTTGAGTAGTTTAGTTTTCCAATTTACTAAAATTGTATGCAATTTTGAATAAAAGTACACACATTGAGTCATTCCGATCACACCGTGGGTCGGATTGAGGTGTGGATAATTAATAAATACCTCAAATGACTTATGGATCATTTTTCTAAATTATTAAATTAATCCAAATGCATTTTCTTGGTATTTAGTACATCTTTTGTCTTTTATATTAAAATTCCATTTTAAACTAGAAACACGAACTTTGAATCATTCTAACACATCGTGTATCAGTTTGACGTGAAACTGATTCCTACACATCGAAAATGAATTATGTATCAAATTGAGGTGTGACTAATTATTACTTGTAAAAATGATTTATGTATCATTTTCTTAGTGTATAATAACAAAATTAATATGTTTTCTTAGTTTTGAGTTTTTCAGTTGTCTATTTTACTAAAATTAATGCCAATTTTAAATAGAAATTGTAATTTGAGTCATATTGGTCATACTATGTGTCAAATTGAGTTGTGGTTAACTCTTACTCATCCCAAAGTCTCAAAAAATCAGAACTCTCAATGTTACCATGATATCCATTGACTTCATTTTTTGAACTATCAAAAATTCATTAGAAGATTCAAACAAACAACCCCTTCTCAAAAAAAGTCACTTTTATAAGAAAACAATTGTTATTTGAGTAACACTAAAAATAAATAAATTAAACATAAATATGAAATAATACATTAATTCTATGGGAAATTATTTTACTATGGAGACATCAAGATTTCCTCTATGATTGAGGGTGGAGATAACTTCAAGGAAAGTGATAAATGTCAATGTTTTAGAGGTGAAAGGTTTTGAGGGAGAAAACATTGGTAACTGTTTTGGTGCACAAGTAATAAAAGATGGACAGATCACCCCAACTAGAAAAAAAATATTCCACCAGTAAAAAAAATATTATTATGTAATTAATGCTAAAAATAAATAAATAAAACATAAATGTGAAGCAATATATTAATTCTATGGAAAATAATTTTTCTATGCAAAGATCAAGATTACCTTTGTGAGGGAGTGGAGGCAGCATTATTTCTCTTCTTATAAAGGTAGTGGAGGGAACTTTAATAAAAGTGATAAATACAACACTATAGGGGAGAAAAGTTTTTTAGGGAAAAAGTATATGGAAGTCTTGGTATGGAAAGGAATGAAATATGGATAGACCACCGAAACATGAATGAAAGAATCCACCCTTATAAGAAAAAAATTATTATTTGAGTAATACTAAAAAGAAATAAAATAAACATAAATATGAAACGGTACATTAATTCTATATAAAATGATTTTAATATGAAAACATCAATATTTCCTCTATGATTGAGGATAGGAAGCATCGTTTCTATTCCTACAAATGTAGTTGAGGTAACATGAAGGGAAGTGATAAATGAAACACTATAAAGGTGAAAACAATTTGAGGAAGAATATGTTTGTGGAAGCTTTGGCACAAAAAGGAATGAAATATGGATAGAACTACCCAACTCGAATAAATTAATCCACCTATATATAAAAAAATTTATTATGTGACTAATGCTAAAAATAAATAAATTAAACATAAATATTAAATTATACATTAATTATATGGACAATGGTTTTACTCTGCAAACATCAATATTACCTCTGTGATTTAGAAGATACAACATCTATGCTCTTCCTACAATGTTATGATATATTGACATGAAAATTATAAAATAAATGAACTCTATAATGAATAATTAAAATTAAATAAATGTTCCATCATATAATTTTTCATTAAAATAGAGAAATTATACCGTAAAATTACCTTTACATCCTTCCAAAGGTTTTCCTTCATTACAGTTTATTCTTATGAGAGATTGACAACATCATCCTGTGTAGAAGACATTATCTAAATGAGTAGTCAAACATTTAATTTATATTATGTTAATGCAGTAGATAATATATAATATGATGAGGAAAAACATAGTATATTAAAAAACATGTTTACTTCTCATTGAATACTCTTTCTTTTTTAAAAGGTTTCAGGGATTTGGTTCTTCTATCGATAATCAAAATCCTATATTTTTTGTCCCCTCAAATGTACAAGACATTTTATCTGTTCATAATTGCATGAAGTGATTTTCATCTCCCAATAAAAATGTCTTCCTTGATAGAATTTTCATCTGACCCAAAATTTGTTTTAGCCACCAGAAGAAAAATCGAATAATTCTTGTTTTTTTTAATCAAAGACATAAAATACTTTCACTTCTTATGATTCCATTATGAACAACTAATATTTTTCCCTTTCACACTAAAATTCACCACCACGAATCCCATTTTTTCAACTTTCACAGCAATGATATTGTCAACCCAAATAAAATGGAAAATCTGCACTTGAAATGTTTTATAATCCAACTCGTATGTTTATTCGATAATGAAAAAATATGACATATTTTCAAAAATTGTATTTATATCCTTAGAACCAGATATGTGCATCGTGTCAGACACAAGCATAACACCACTGTTTTCAAACATACTAAAGTCATAATATACTTTTGTATAAAACATATAACCATTAATTACAAAAATAGTGTAAGATATAACATTTTCAATTGGTCCTCTAGCTATCCATTTAATTCATTCTGTAATTGATTTCGGATTTTCATATAACTCTATATAAATATAATCTTGGAACCATCCTATAAACCGTTTATTATGTGTTTTTGATATCCATCCTTAATCCGTTGATGGATTCAAATACCTAAGAATTAATTTGTTTGGTTAAATGTATGGATGAAGATCTTCAATATTATGTAAAATGTAAAGGTGTTCTTGCTCCCACATTGTCAAGGTAATTGTAACAACATCTATAACAAAAATACCTTCACCCATAAGGCATTCGTTGTGATGAGAATTTGGGATATCGATGCTTTCAACATCTGATAAGTAATCGGTATGAAATTTGATCGATTCTTCAAAAATATATCATTCTTCCGTAGAAACTTCTAGACAACTTCAATTCTAGACATACCCTTTCAAATTCATCATAAATTGTTCAATGGGGTACATCCATTTATAATGGACAAGACCACATAGTCGAACCTCTATAACCAAGTGAACCATCAGGTGGGACATTATATCAAAGAATGATAGTGGGAATAACATATCTAATTCACATACTATGACTCTAACCTCCTTTTTCATGAGGAGAAACTTCACCAGGTCAATAATTTTACTGCATATGGCTTTGAAAAGGAATTATATTTTGGTTAAAGTATGTTATATATTTTGAGGTAGAATGCAACGAATATTAATAGGCATTAAATCTTGCATAAAAACATGACAGTCATGTTATTTTAGTCCTTGTAACTTCAAAATTTTCATGGACACGTCATTATTGATATTTAAGGAATACCCCTGTTGAACTTCTACACTATTAAGTAAAAGTAAAAAATGAAATTTTTCTTATATGGATAGAGTCTAAGCTACTGGAGGAAGAAAAGTCCTCCTTTTACCCTTCACTGATGCCAACTCTTCACATATCCACATTTCAATAAAATCCAACCTATACCTGATTCCATATTTCATTTTTTCCAGAATGTTTAGTAATTCTCCAATAACACCATAAAATACATTTATTTCTACATGCATGACATCATGAAAATGTCTGACATAAAAAAAATAATACAATAATTCAAAGAAAACTGATCTCTTCTTCCAACCTGATTTTTTTTGTTTTTTCAAAAATGGTATACTGAAAATAGTGTTAATATCTTTTATTTTATTATATAGTTGATCTCCGATTAAAAGAGATAGTGTTATACCCTGTTAAATATTCCCGTCGAATGTTGTCATGCAGGATCAGTATTTATGTCATCGAGGTAAAAATTTCTGATGTCCTAAAAACACAGTCTTTGAAGAAGGTTTCAACTAAATTGAGTATGTGTGTTCTTCACAAATGGTACACCCTAACATTCATTTAATTCAATAGCTTGATAAATTTCCATAAGTGTGGTTATTATTTATCATTTTGAATATATACCTTAATGTAAATTATTCACTTATATTAGCATCATACATTGTAACACCTATATCCCACATCAATTTCATATCTTCAATCAGTGGAGCCGAATAGACTTCAATATCATTATTGGGTTTCTTTGGTCCAGATATAAGTAGAGAAAAAATAATACATTTGCGATTCAGGCATAACCATGGTGTAAAGTTATAATTTACCAAAATGACGGGCAATGTACTGTGAGTATTACTCTATACACTAGAAGGATATAATACATCTATAGATAATTAATGACTAAATTTTATTGGTCCATTACTAAATTCAAGATACTCATAATCAATTTTTTCCCATTGAAGAGAATATACTCGATGAGGTATGTTTTCATTTTTAATTCTTGAATTTTCATGGCATGTTAATAATATAATTAATTACAAACATCCATATAATCTTCTAAAATTTGGAATGATAGAAAATTACCATATAGATTTTGAAGGACTTGATTAATTTCTATTATATCGATCTGCAAGATACATAGGGAATTTTATGAGTTATTCATGGTCTTTGTGAAATAATATGAAATCATTTAGATAAGCATGAATTTTTTTAGAGATCATGCCCATTTAATGTAACATTTTTTAGAATCATATGTTTGGTATGGTAGTCCATATTCTTCTGGTATCATATTATTCTGGAGGCCAAGCAGTTCTCTAAAGCAAGTGTCACCCCATCTACTACGAGATTTCAAATTATATAACTTCGGTATGGATGAAAATGTTTTGTATTTAGTAAAAATGGTATACAATGGTTTTATGGGTAATCTATTTAACTCCTCAAAAAACTATTTCCAATCATGAAGGTCATATTCAATTTCGATTTTCATTTCTTCAAAGTGATATTCATCATCTTTTACACTAGTATTCATATCAAATGATCAATAGACCGAAATATCATCCCAATCAGTATCCATTTTCATTTTTTCCCCATATTTAGTCCAACATATATATCTCTAATGTATTCCAAGAAAAATAAAATGTCCTTACAAATCATCCATACTAATTTTCCTTGAATATCCACAATGTAAAAACGGATAAAGGATTTGAGAAGGGTCATATGCATTCTCTCTTTCAAACTTGATAAACTCTTTAACTACATCATCATACTCTTTTGTCAATTGAGTGGAATGCCACCATATTTTTATTCATATCCATTCTATTAGATTAATAAAAGATTAATTTTGGACAATAAATAAATAAATATGCATAATATTTTCATTATCAAAGGTGAATGTTATAGAAAGTTCTAATAATGGAAACTCAACATTTGATTGTTTCAAAGAATTTTAGAATGTTGGAGAAAATGGGAAATTGAATTTAAGAAAATAATTACTGCATTATGGCCGGTTTTATCCTTTGAATTCATTCAAAGATGAAAGTAATAGACAACTCATCTTCATCAACTCATCTCCCAAACATTTATCATTGCATTTTATCTTTACACACATCCTTTATATCTTGTGGATATGAACCTGTGTTTCTTGAAATACTCTAAGTGTAGTCATCCATGCAATAAATAATGTTCAAAGCAGTATAAAAATCATAAAATAGATTGGGGATGAGTTTCAGAAAACAAATTACAATAATGGATGATCTGGAGATGAAGTAGATGAGGATGATAGTTGTATATAAAAGAGATGGGGAATGAGTCTACAGCAACAAAATTGAAATAATAACTATTGTTTAACACAGACCATGTCTTTCTTTAATCCCATAAACAAATTAAAATATAATATAGGTAATTAAGAAGAAATAAAAAACCCAAATATGTTAAATAAGAATAAAAAACTCTCATTCAATCAACTAGAATATATAAAAATGTATTCGTAAAACATTTTTAATAAATAAAGAGTTATTCCATATATATCGATAGTAATCAGAGATTCCTAGGGGTGGAATCAATACCTGTAGAACTAAAATTAAGAATACATAAAAATAATTTCTAATTTATATAATTTGATAAAATTCATTCAAATTTTTTGTAACAAGTGATTTATCAACCTAAGAAATTAGTACATTTAAAATTAATGGTATATCAAATATTTGAAAACATCTCTAGTCTCTTAGCATGTCATATCACCACACCAGCCCATCCTATGGATTTTAAGGAGGTCATCACATCAGATATAACCATATGAAGGATTATAATAAGTCCATCTAATACACATTGACCCATCCTTGAGATTCTAAGGAGGTTCATAGAGAAGTTTCCATAAAGTAGTAATACACATCAAAAAGTTATGTCACAAACAAGGGATAAAAATACAAAAACCATTGAAACATCTATCCCATTCACATTTAAACATATATATATATATAACATGTAATTTATAATACCCTTAATTTAAAAAAATCACATTTAGAACTAATTTTTAATGAAAATAAATATAATCCCATCCTAATTTTGAAATCCAAAACCACAATTTGTGAGTAAATAATTATAAAATCACCCCACCATTATAAGTTCTTAAAACACATATAAATAGATAGAAGGATAAATTTTTACAAATATGTGTATCTATATAAGTATATATTTATAAAATAAACTTAAATTGATCAAAATATATGTAACCCTTATAGTAGAATATCACAACATTATAAGATAAATACAATACCCTACTAATTTTGAAAATAGAAAGCAATTGAAAAAAATAAATATGGTATCACCCTTACTAAGATTTCTCTTAAAATAAAACAAAACAAATTCTGAGATAAAAAAATTGAAGGAAAAATATTACACCAGAATGTTAAAATAGAATTTAAATAAATAAATTCTCTTACATGAATAGCATAAAATGAGCTACCGTTGCTACTTCTCACTACCACCATACTGAGAGCTGGATTTCTAAATCAATGTGCTCATTCATTTAAGGTTTTTATATCCAAAACCTCCACTTTTTATACACTGACCTAAATATTTATTTAATTGGTTTATCTACGGACAAGATTTGATTCTCTAAGATTTCAAAATAGTGAAAAAAAACTAAGCTTGTGGAGTAAGCTGGACTATAGATGAAGACAGTGAATCAAATTGATTCAAAACAACAATTTAAAATGACCAAAAGAGGATATCCAATTCATTCATTGAGAAAAAACATAAATCATAAACAAAAGAAGAATAGTATAAAATATCGGGAGAAAAAATAACTGATGACATCATTAAATAAGAAATCAAAAACAAAATGGAAAATAAAGAAAGAAAATCAAAACCTACAAAAGATGAAAACATGCCTACCTCACATGGTTGAATAAAGTATGAGACCATTAGATCCAAATCTCGATATTTTCTTCAAAGACCCTAACAGCAAGTGAACGCAAGATGTCGTATGATGTTCATTAAACTGGAGGCAGTGGGTTTGTTTGATTCAAGTCGGATTGTGTGATTTGATCTTCAGTTCACTAAGAAGGAGCACCGGTAGTGGGTGGCTTCTGTAGAAATCTTATGATATCGCGACGGGTTCACAACTCGTTTGGTGTTTTTAAATATATCTAGGCACTTTTATCAGATCTTTAAAAAAGTGACCATAAAGAGTTTGTTAACCAGCGCTTAAGTAATAAGCACTAATAAAAGGCATATTTATCAACACTTTTTTAGTGATAATGAAAGATTTAAAATTATAAATTTAAAAAAATAAATTAAAATATAAATGTATAAAAATATAAATATAGTAAATATATTCTTTATTTAAATATATTTATTATAGATTTATAATTACTTAATTATTTAATTACTTAATTATTTATAATAAATTATATAATTATTTTAAAAAAAATAATATTAATTTAACAATATAATTAAACATATATATATAAATATAAATATAGTAAATATATTCATTAACTAAGTAAATTTATCATAAATTTAACAATACTTTAAATATATATAATTTTTTAAATATATATAATTATTTATTTATATTTATATATATACATTAAAAATTATTTATTTATTTACAATTATAAATGTATAATTTCATAAATGTAGTATGTACAAATATATATATAATATGTACATTTATAAATATAGTATGTACACTTATAAATATATTTATTTATTAATATATTTATTTAAAAGTATTTTGATAAATATTTTTTTAACATTATTAATGAATATCAAATTTCATGTTTCTGCAAGTTAAAAATGAGTGAAAATGAATAAATTAAAAATTATTAAAACTTAACAATATTGAAAAAAAGGATAAGTTTTGTGTTTTTTCATTTTATATAAAAATTCATTAATTACATATATGTGAAATAAATATAATTCACATTTGATCTATGTTAAAATGAAAAATCAAACAACATTAAATTATATGCCCATTACTCTATGCAATTTGTCAAAAATTTTAATTCACATTAATTTTTAATTACAAACTCTTATGCACTAAATGTATGGCTACTTAATGTAATGTGCATAAATATTTTCTAATATATAAATCATATTTATATAAATTAATATATATATATATTTATATATTTAATATATGATATTTATTAACATTATCTATAATCAACTAATTAATAAAATGTTCAATATTTATCTCAATTTACTTATTTTTAATTTTAATTTTTTTAATTTTCACTATGTATATCTCTATATATTTAATAAAAACTATTTATTAGAATTAATAATTTATATATATTGTAATAAATTTATTCATTTTCTTCAAAAATTATTTAACAAATCAGAATTTTAATATTTTCTTAATAAAAACCTTTTTTATTTATCTAATTATTTAATTTTATTTATTCAGACATTTATCATTTCTAAAAAATATTTTATAAAGCACTCCTTTATGAGCGCTAAAAATATAGCACCGATAGATAGTACTATTTAACAGTGCTAAATATAATGTTCTGATAAAGGGTTAAAGTTATCACTAATTTCTTTAGCACTGATAAAGATTCCTTTTATCAGTACTATTTAACAGTGCTAAATATAATGTTCTGATAAAGGGTTAAAGTTATCACTAATTTCTTTAGCACTGATAAAGATTCCTTTTATCAGTACTATTTTCTAGTTCTGAGAGACACCACCATTATTAAAGGCATGTTTCGTTGTAATGGTGGTGTTTTGGTTTTTTTTAGTTTATTTTTTTCCCAATTTGGTTGAGAATGTTAAAGAGGAATAAACATTCAATTCCAAATGTCTTTCTATACGGTCAAAAATCAATGGTGGGGAGCCATTAAATGATGGTAACTTGAAAAAGGATTAATTTTTTGGTTTCAAGATCAGATGGCCATACCTTTGTCTTGTTAGGAAAAACTCTTTCATTTTTACCGCCATTCTATATGGGCTATAAATCTTGGAATACAAAAAATTATAATCCAATAAAAGCACAATTTGGGTATATTTGAGTTTGTTTTGAGATACCCCGCCTATCAGTAAGTTAGAGTAAAGCACTAGAATCCAATGGGTATGCTCTAGTCTTTTCCAATTCCGATTTGTTAATTGTCATAGATATCTATGTATTTCAAAATAGGTCTACCAAGCATGGTTTAAAAATAAGATTCTTTGTGGGTGATTGTGGATCGGCTCACCAAGTTGGCTCATGTCATCCCTATTCATGAATCTCATATGGTGGAGGTCATTTAAAAAATATATATCTAATAAGTTTAAAAGAGGAATTTCATACCAATTTTGATAGTATCATACCAAGATCCAAGATTTACACCTCATTTTTTATAATAAATACAACAAGACCATGGGAATCAGTTGACTATGTGAATAGAGTATCATCCTAAAAAAGATGGACAATCCAAAAGGATGATAAATTTTTTTGAAGACATTCTTATGGATTGTGTAAAATATTTTAGTGGCTCATAGGAAGAGAACATACCATTATTAGAAATCTAATAAAACAAAAATTATCAACCCTCAACAAATATGGATTCTTTTAAAGCATTTTATGTGAGTCCTTTTTGTTCTCCACTTTTTTGCTTGGAAATAGGTAAGACTTAACTAGTTTGATCTTTCCTTTTTAAAATGACAATGGAGAAGATTCATCTGATCAAGAAGAGAATGGAAATGGCTTAGAGTCTACAGAAATCAAATGTGGATCATCATTGATGGTCATTGTCATTTGAGGTGACTGATCATGCATTCTTTATAATCTCTTTGAGTCTTGGGCATCATCATTTTGGGAAGCAAGGAAAGTTATCTCCTTGATATATAGACCCTTTTTAGATACTTGGATGGGTTAGTGTGGTGTAATATCGATTAAATTTTCCACCAAGGTTTAGTTTAGTGAAAAATGTGTTTCATGTATCTTAACGGGGATATAGAAGGCTTCACCTACATAAGATACATTCAAAACATTTAATGTTCTAACTGGTCCTCATTGAAAACCCAAATCCAGTAGGCCAAATCTTTTTTAACACTTTAAAACCATTTATACTATTAAAATAATTTAAAATAAAATAATCAAAACTATTAAATGTTCATTCAAAAGAAAATTCACTTTTATTTCAAAACCACCTTCATTACCATGAAAATATAAATGTATACCTACATTTATATATAATAACATCACCCTATGAACACTTTCATAGATTATCTTTTGAATGTTTACATCCATATTTATATACACATACATATATATGTTTATACGATTATATGATTCACCTTAAAGAACTACAAATTTTAAAATAAAATAAGGAAATAGGTAACCAGTTTCAAAAACACTTTTAAAGAGGGAATCCCAAAAATTAAAGTTCCTTGAAATTATCAAAAATCACATTTTATTAAAGACACCCCTTTAGATTCCAAGAAATCCATTCAAAATATAATTGTAAAACCAAGGACACAATTTACAACTTCTATAAAAAAATTATGGTCCAGATAAGAAATTTAATAAAAAATAGGGTTGTACAGCTCATGCAATTAGGTTTTGAACCTCTCATTAAGATATAAATACTTTTCACTTTTAGTGTAAGTTAATAGGAAACGTAATTTTCACCATATAAATTCAATAAATTTATTCAATGAAATTATTATAAGGTGAAAACATAATTTTAAAAGCACAAGAAATTGATGATTCTAGAATAAAATATTCGAAAAAGGGAAAACCAATATTGAATCAATGTACAAGGGTCCATAACAAGACACATTTAAAGGAAAATGATCTAACAAGAACTAGAACAACCCTAGAATCCTTAAAATCATGAAAACCCAAAAAAACAGACAAGTTCAGAACCCCTTGGGTTTATCCAAACCAAACCATGAAGTGGGAGAAAGCAAAATAAAGAGGAAATGTAAAGGAGGTGAATGGGGATACCATAACTAGTGGGTTTCCAGGAAATCATGAAATTCATTATGGGAATGTGGTTCTCGTGAGAGGGGAGGCATGGGTCCATTGAATGGTTTGTTTCACAAGATTAAGAATAGAGGCTTGGGTGAGGAGGTTTCCAAGAATGGGGTATGTGTGAGGGAGGAGGCCATCGGAAAGGAGGGGTCACATGAGAGATCTCATCAAAGGGAGGGGGATTTTTATGGGGAGGAGGCCTCTCAATAGGGAGGAGTTATGTGATTTCGGAAGGGGAGAAACCCCTCATCCTTTTTTTATTATTATTTATCATAATTAATATTATTATCATTACTTCAATATTTTTACTTATTTTTATTTTTTTTAATTAAAATCATTATTTACTCTTATTTAAACATAAAAAAAATATAAAACATAAAGTTGAAAATTTCAAAAAATTCGATTTACCTAAAATAATCCTAAAATAAAATAAAATAATCCCAAAGTAACATGGTGGTAATTATAATGTAAATGTTATTTCATGAGGAAAACCATATAATGGTAAAATTCTACTAGTTTTGGGTTATGATTTCTTGGTAAAATGAAAAAAAAATCTAACAAACTGTATAATAGTTTATAGAGATAACTTTGTGGAACTAATTATCTAAACTGGATTGGGACGGGAAATGATGGCATGATTTGTTAGTTATGGTTTTTAAGAAATTAAAAAAAATCACAAAACATATCTTATACATACTAAAAGGGACAAATCTAAATTCAAGTGTGTTTAGACTACATTAAATGTTTTTATAGAATTTATATTTTTATTAAGTTATCATTTCTCAAGTAAAATATTTGAAGTATTTAATTATTTATCAAATCCCATTTCAATATTCATGTCTATAGATTATTTATAGTTTTTAATGTTCTATTATTTTTCTTAACCCTTTTAAATTACTTTATGAAATTTTAATTTCATATATATAAGAGTTAAGTGATAGGTATGACATGAAAATTTTAGTTTTCATTAAACCAATACTATGAAATGTTATTTTTGGTTGGAATTTAATAATAAGTTTTATTTATGATAAATATATTAGGAATTAAGTTTGTATTATAATTAAGGTCTCTCTTGAGTATGAATATGTGTATTGTATGATTTTTAGGCATACTTATCATTATCTTGGGAGCTTAGGCTATATCAAGATAAGTTGGTGTTGGCTACTTATTGTACCATATTTACTCTGGTGAAGATTCGGTTTTCGTATGATTTTGAGACATTACATGAAATAGTTTCATGTAACTTATGCATGGGATGCATAAAGATGTATGTAGATAAAATTTTATTTTATTATTAAGTAAGTAATAAAAAACATGAGTTGTATAAGTTGTTACACACTAATATATTAGTAACATATTAATTTGGTTGAAGGAATAGGATTAAAAGAGCTAAATAACTATAATATTTTCAATATATAGATATGACATGAGATGTAAATATTTCTTAGGAAAATATTTTCGATAAGAATACAATATATATTTAAATCTTGACACTAATAAAATGATGAATGTACTAAGTGTGGCATTCATTAGAGATCAAAAACATTCAAATATTTGTATTATCCGAATTGGTAGCTCATTCCAAATTTGGGTTCCAATAGATTATATTATGTAAGACATGTTTGGAATAGGTAACCCTAATAGGATTAGGATCCAAGATTAAACTGTAATACTTAGGTTATACTTATCTTGGGGTCCCTAAAAACATTAGGTTCCTATAGGAATGGAGTTAATATAATTCATTTGATGAATTAAGAAATAAATTATCCACCGAACTATTCAAGATTAATATTTTATATGATTGGAATGATTTCTAACCTCAATAACTAAATATTGGAAAAAAATCTAAAGAGACCAAATATTTATAAGAATATTTAAAGTATGGGTTCATCATTTTTAGTGGGGTTATATTCATTAAATTTCCTTATTAAAATGATATAGAACAAGATACTCACCCAAAGATATGTCTTGTTATATATAATATCATGTATTGTAAAAATCAATTTTATATAACTTATTGGTTGGAACTATAGTTTAATTTATTGTTATTTAAGG
Organism: Viscum album; assembly: GCA_963277665.1. Lineage (NCBI taxonomy): Eukaryota > Viridiplantae > Streptophyta > Magnoliopsida > Santalales > Viscaceae > Viscum > Viscum album. The sequence continues at coordinate 743,034,156 of OY728137.1, forward strand.
TTAAGAAGTGTTTTCCTGGTGAATAATTTTGATAATATATATTTTAATTATAGAAATAAATTTCTCTAGTTTTGACTCATCATTGTCGAATACCGAGTGTGTATCACACATTTTTGATGTCTTATATAGAATTGGGAATAGATAAGGACTAGTGAAAGTAAAAGTGGATATACAAGGAAAGAGTTTCAATATTAGTGTTTTTCACTTATAATCTAAGTCTACATAGTGTATTATCTCTAGAATAAAAAAATTGTTATAAAAATATGGAATTAAATATAAATTTTATTTCTATATCTTTATTTGAAAATTTGGGATTTTTTTCATTTAATAGAAAAATAGTTTTTCTCTATAAATCAATTAAATGTTTTATGGAATTAGGAATATGGTAAATTTTTTATACACTCTCGAAAGAAATAATTTGATTAATAACATTTAGGAAAATAATATACGTGAGAAACTCAATCAAATGCTTCATTGAGATATATTTTTGGATTTATTTTATTTGAAATTGTTTGATATATGTGAATATTTTTAATTATGAAAAATTATGATAGAAAATTTTAGCATAAAAAGTGAGATTATAGTGGATTATAGAATATTGTACATAATTATTTATGTGAACCAATGATAAATCAATCCATTAGTGATTATAGATACTTTAGAACATTTTTGAATAACTTCAAATATTATAATGATTCGTTTCTAATGAGATACAAGTTTTAAATCTTTAAAAGGTTTAAGGTATTAAAAAAATTATATAGAAACAACTAGAAAATATTTTCAAGATTATTTTATCATATTGGGGTATTGAATACTTGATCCATCAGTTTATTGATAATTTAAGAGATTTTGAGATTGTTTCAAAAATAACTCCACCTAGACTACCATTTTGGTACAACATGTTTAATATGAAGAATTATACCTTTATGAACATGGTTTTCCTGATAATGAGTATTTTTTTCCATATAATAAAAATTTTAAAATATAATTTATAATCAATTTAATTACAAATTAACAATAATCCATTTAAAGTACCCATAAATACACCATATAAGATATGGGCGATAGGGACTCCCAATTTTTGTTTTCTATGGGTTTGGGGTTGTGGAGAATACATATTAAATGTGGATTCTAGTAAACTAGACTCCAAATTAGAAAAAATAAAATTTATTAATTATTCAAAGAAAACTAAGGGAAAATATTTCTATAATCCTATATTACATGATTTGTTTTTTTCCCAAACATGTATGTTCCTTAAGAAGGAATATATAAATAATATATTTAGGGGGAGGATATTTTAACTTAGAGAAGTTTAAAATGAAAAAATAATAATATTTTTTGAAATGGAATGTGATTTGATTCCATATGAGGTTTCATAAATAAAACTAACTTGGGTTATAAAATAAACTCAAAGGCTTGTTAGAATTCATTAGGAGCTTGAGAGATACATATTTCTTAGAGAAAATAATAGTTAAGTAATATTAAAAGATAATTAACCTAATACCTTCCAAGTGGATATAAAGAGTTCTTATTCTATTAAATGGTCACAAGATATAAAATTTGATTTTGAATCCATTTAAACTAATAGAATTTGTAACTTTATGGATACACATGAATGAGTGAGACCTATAGAGTGCAAGTGGGTCTTCTAAAAAAACTGACATGGATGGTACAATGTATACCTATAAACACATTTATTATAAAAGATATTTAAATATATTTAAGGTATTGACAATAAGTAAACATTTTCATCAGTTTCAATGATAAATTCTCTTTAGATATTTTTTGTTATAAAAACTTATTATAATAATGAGATATATCAAATGAATTAAAAAATCACTTTCCTTCATGTTAATTTAGTAAATAATGTGTATATGATATATCCCAAAGGATTTAAGTTTCAAAATTATGTTATTAATATATATAAGTTTCAATGGTCTATTTAAGGATTAAAAGAAGCTTCATAGGGCTATAAATTCTGGTTTGATGATCCGATAAAATAGATTGGCTTCATAAAAACATATATGATTATTTTTTATATAACTAGTTAAGTGGTATTTTTGTGCTATCACTAGTTTTGTTTGAATATTACATAATAATAATTTGAAATAATGTTTATTAAGTTCATTATATAATGGTCTACTTAGAAAAGAGCTTCTTGATGAAATGCATGAGTTAAGAAACCTATATACTATGTAGAAATATCTATAGATATAGATACAATAGGAGTACTGAAACAATTCTAAACATATATATTGATGAATTGAAAAAATATTATATAATATATAATTATAAGAAGGAGTATTTACTAGTGTTGCATGACCTACGTCTTCAAAGTCTCAATTCCTAATTAATAATTTAAAAATTAAAACATGTATAAGATTCCATATTCATAATCCATAGGATCTATCTTTTATATCATATTGTGTACTCTATATAATTTCTCTTATGTTTTGTGTATAGTAAGTATATACCAATAGAAACCAAGAGAGATTCACTAGATTTCTAGGAATAATATCTGTAAGTACTTATGAATAAGTAAGGATAAATTATTATTATTTATCGGTGAGGAAGAAATCATTATATGGGGTTATTATGACAACCCATATCTTTTATATACATAATTTCATGAATTATTAAATAAAAATACACAAAATAAAATCTAATATGATCGATAGGCCAAGTGTATTTGATAAATTATATATGCACATTAACTTGAAACACATGTAAAAATACATTATTTAAAACTCGATAACATTCCCTTAAAATTCTTTTATCTTATAATACTCCATGGGATAACATGGGGATGTATATAAAAAATGGGTGAGCTATAATGACCAGTAAGGGAATAATCAAATAACAACATTGTGAAAGTAATATATGTTATTCAAGAGGCATATAAAGGTATAAGGACCCAGCCTTAAAACATTATATAATCGTGAATTAAATGATTAATTCACATTGAGGATCTTTTTAGGTTTAGAGTTTTAGAAAATTAGGTTATAACAGTTACATTGTATCCCAAAAGTTACAAAGTAGACACTTCTACTCAGTTACCATATTTTTCACAAAATAAAAATTCTTGTAAAAAAACTGTCATGTCTAGTTCCATGTTTTACATAGCATGACTATTCCTTGATCCCATCCTTGAACATATTCAACTTTATGTCATGTGAAAGACAATTTATAAACTTGGGATGAGAATAAAAATCTTAGTAAGGGATACAAAAAGAAGGAAAAGTGTTAGTTTTTTTAAAACAACAAGTAACCCATAAATACTTTATCATAAGTAATACTTTTCACCTTTAGGAAGTAGTAAATACACTTCACTAAATAAAATATCATTGCTTAACCTTTTGTAACCAAAATATTTCCATAAAACCCATATAAAGAACACATAAAATATAAAGGTAACTTGGGATATAAACATACTTAAATAGAATAACCATATGGTCGACTTCCATACGTATCACTAAATGGAATAGCCACACGACCGACTTCCATACCCAATGCATTGGAGGTTATAATGGAACCACCCATCCTAGTTTATCATGGCACCACACATTATTTGGTTTATCACATAACCACCCATCAAATGTCTAAGTACCATTACAATATCATAACACATACCACAAATATAAAGGAATGAAAACATTTCCAAATTTCAATCACAATGTATCACATAAATATATTGACATAAAAATCCATTATCAAATCCATTTTTAATACCAAAATACATAAAAGTGTGTATGGTACTTATTTTCCTTTTAAAAAAATTTACTGCTTGTTAAGGAAGCCAAAGATCAAACAATACTGGCAGTGGATGAATGTCGTTGTCACCGCTAACGTTAAAAGAAACATTCTTTTTTGTTGTTTATTAAAATTATTCTTATAAAAATATTCCCTTTGAAAGAAATAAAAATTCAAAGGTATTTATATAGTGTATAAAACAAAGTTTTGTATTAAAACAAAATATGCCTCAATGAAATGAGATTGAGACGAAGTACCTTACCTCATGTCTGACTTGACCTATTTGTTCTTTAATCACCAGAATAATAAACTAAAGTTAATTTTTACATGATTATTAACATTTTTTATGTATATAATTCCTTTTAAATCACATATTACAATGTTATAAAATTATGTAATCATTTAAGTTAATAACGGTCGATTTGTCGATATTTGGTACTTGGGTCAAAAATGAACTTCTTATAATTACAAGTTGTTCATGTGGTCAAATATACATTATCTATATAATTATATTCATTATGTAGATATCATATATATAATATATATATATAGTATATCTATGTATTTATAATTGTACATAACATTGGAGATAAGAAATGAAATGCATTATTCATGGAGATGGTAAGTCGTACGTACGAATGAACACTACTTTCATTTCAATTTCCAATTTTAATGGAATTAAAACAAAATTATACGTAGGTATGTTATAATTCCAGTATAATATCATATATAATATCATTAAATCCATCCTTTTTAAGTCCCATATATGGCCTTAATGAGTCATATCACTTTGAGGGGGCGGTAGTCCGCACTTCCTCAAATGAGATTATCGTATTTAACCACTATGGAAACCATAAAGGTATTATATAAATGGAAAATACAGAATCATAGAAACAATATAAATATAATATATATCATATATAAATACACTGACATCATAATAGCCACCATGAGAGGCGGTTGGAGATATTTGAACAATCATCGTTTCGTGAGGCAGTAGTTTGTCATCCACAGAAATACTTTGTTCTTTAACCATTAAACAGAGGTGTGTGTAAGTGTAGTTCGAATCCATCTCATAAAAACAACATATTATATTGAATATACTTGTGTTTTTATAAAATAAATGAATAAAAAGAGTTAATGTGTTTGGGGAAGTAAAATAAAACAAAATAATTTAAGAGAAACTGTTGCCTTTAATTCGGGTAACTCCATTTGGTTTGAACCAAAATAACTTCTTGAAGTGCCTTCTGACCATGTTAAGGCATATAAGTGTAATAGAGTGATCATGAGAGCTTATTTGGACGGGGTTGGGATGATCCAAGGGGATTGTGAAGTGTGAGGAATGGGTTAGAGGTGAGGACTTTTTATAAGGTGGAGGAGGGCCTCCTTAGAAAAGTGTGAAAATATTATTTTATTATATAATGATATTCAGTTTAAAAAGGTCAAAAACTTATTAAAGTAAAATATAAGACGACCCATGGTCAAAATAAAATCATCCAATAATAATTGGATAGGTATTGGATATTATTTTAATCTTTATAATCTTATTTATTTAAATCATTTATTAATGAGGTAAACACTGCATCATTATTGTGTCATTAATAATTTTATTTATTTGATGTCTAAAAATTATATAAAAAAATTCCTGATATAGGAAATATTATTATATTTCCACATAATATTTATAGTTTAAAATATAACTTATATAACCCTATATAAAAATTAATTTACTAAAAGATATTGGTTTATGTCATTTTTGTCTTTACTTTTAAGTTAATTAGACTAAAGTGTCATTATCACTCTTAAGTGGCTCCATGGGGTCCCAAAATCGACCCAAGGATGCCCATGGTCGGCCATGACTCATCCAATAAAGTTAGGACAAGTTTTGAGGTAATTATTTGTTATTATGATATTCTTTTTACCTTAAATTACTCTATTTACCTTTAACTGTGGTAAATAAAAGTCAAAAGTTATTATTCACCAAAAAAATATTTTCATCTTATTAAACCAAATTTTACATACTAATAACAACCATGTATGTAATATTTTCAAAATTCAATTCGCAGAAGTGGTAAATTTTCATTTAAATGAAAAATTCATCTTTTTAACCACTACTTAGTATTTTCACTATTCATCAAAAATTAATGTTTTTCAAAAAAATACCAAATATTCAGCTTAAGCTATATTTGATAATCCGAATTCTAAAATTATGCTTATTTTACCAAATTAAAAACATAGAATTTGTATTAATTAATTTAAAATTTATTCTCGTTGCCAAAACAAAAGGCGTGTTTTTAAGAAATATTAACTATCAAAAGATTGACTCTTGTTTATGTCCAATTTCAAAGTGAAATTAATTCTAGTGACCAACATTGGATTAAATGGTAAAAATATAATCTAATTAAACTTTAAACCCAATTGAAAAGATAATATAACCATATAAACAAATTAGATTAAAATGCAGTTTTGAATTCAAATACAGTATTTTCCACTATTCATTAAAAAATATTTTTATCTAAAAAATAACAAAAATTTAACCAAAGTAAATTTCGATTGCCCGATTCTAAAGAAGAATTTTATTTGGTCAAATAGAACATATAAAAGTGACCAAAACTATATTTGAAGAGGTTTCTCCATAAAAAGGTGGTAAATCAACATTTTAAAGTAAATTATGCTTAAAATTAGATTCATTCATATTTTAAGCTTCTAAATTTTTTTTGGATAATTGTAAAAACATTTAACAAACATGTATAATTGTATTGTAGTTAGTTCTGATCATTCCCATCAATACAATGGCTATGCATTAACTACCATTAAAAATAATATTATTATATTTTTACTGTGAAATATAAGATTTCAATGAAACTTGTTATTGTGTATTGGGTACACTACAGAACATAGAAACCCCTTTAAGGTAAAATTAATATTTAATTAAAAAATATTAATAAATATGAAAATGTCATATTTCTTTATTTACCTGGGATGTTACATCCTTCCACCCTTTTGGAAGGTGTGTCCTCACAATTTTATTCACTTATCAAATATATAGGGGTATTTATCCCTCATTGCATTTTCATATTACCATGTTGCCTCTTCAACCATATGGTTCTTCTACAAAACCTTTACCTGGTGAATTACATTATTCTTACACACTTTCTCTCTATAGTAAAGAATCTAGACATCTTGTTCCTCATAAGAGAGATTATCTTCTAACGGAACTACCTTTGTGCTCAAAACATGAGATGGATCTGGAATATACATTGTCAACATTGAAATATGAAGAAAATTGTGTACCTGGGAAAAACTTGGAGGTAAATCCACTTTATATGCTACTGATCCAACTTCCTCCAGGATTTTATAAGGTCCATTGAACCTTGGACTGAGCTTTCCCTTCTTACCAATACGCATCACACTTTTCCATGGATAACCTTTGAGAAATACATGATCACCTACCTCGAAAGATAGATCCTTCCTCTGGTTATCCGCATAACTTTTCTGTCTACTCTGAGCTATTCTCATGTGCTTATGAATCAACTAAACTTTTTTTACCATATCTTCTACAAATTCTTGTCCCATCAGCTTCCTTTCACTTACTTCATCCCAAAAAGCTGGAGTTCGACAACGATTTCCATATAATGCTTCAAACAGAGACACCAGTATATTGGAATGAAAACTGTTATTATAAGAAAATAAAACCAAAGAAAGATGTTGGTCTCAACTTCTTTGTTAATCCATCAAGAAAGCACATGTCATACCCTCCAAGGTCAGAATTGTTTAGTCTGACTACCCATCTGATTGTGGATGAAAACCTGTACTAAAATTTAATTCAGTACCTAATGACTTATGAAGGCATTTCCAGAAGTTAGAAGTAAACCTGGGATCATGATCAGATACAATGGAGAGGGGAACACCATGTAACCTGGCTATCTCTTTAACATACAACTGAGAAAGTTGATCTAGAGACAAAGTATCTTGAATAGGAAGGAAATGAGAAGAATTATCCAATCGATCAACAATAACCCAGATACCTCGAAATGTCTTCGGTAATCCCACAACAAAGTCCATGGATATATTTTCCCATTCTTAATCTAGCATCGGTAAAGACTGAAGCATCCCTTTCAGTAACTTCCACTCTTCTTTAACCTACTGACAGGTCAAACACTACATAGAAAAATTAGCAATATCTATTTTCATTCCATCCCACCAGTAATACTCCCAAATAACTCTCTATATCTTAGTACTGCAAGGATGAACTGAAAACGGGGAACTATGAGCTTCACATAACAACTCATTTTTCAACTGTGAATCACAAGGAACACATAACCTCTTCCCAAACTTCAAAACATAATCATTATCAAAGTTAAAATCATAAAACCTACCCTTCTGAACCAACTCTACCTTTTTTTGCAACTCACTGCATTCCTTCTGCACTTACTTAATTCTGTCTGATAGAGATGACCTCACTGACACCAAAAACAAAACAGAAGAATTTACTACACCAACAACTTCTATGCCAAGTTCTTCAAATCAAAAACCAAAGGATCTCATTCCAAACGTAGCATGGTTAATGAAGTATTACTTTTTTGGCTCAAAGCATCATCCACTTTATTTCTTTTCCCCGAATGGTAAAGGATCGCACAATCATAATCCTTGATTAATTCCCGCCATCTCCTCTGTCTCATGTTCAATTATTTTTGAGTGAATATATACTTTAAAATTTTTTGGTCAGTATATATTTCACATTTTACTCCATACAAATGATGCCTCCAAACTTTTAAAGCAAAAACAACAACAGCTAATTCCAAATCATGTGTAGGGTAATTTACCTCATGAGGTTTCAAATGACATGAAGCATAAGAAATTACCTAGTTATTATTCATAAGGACATATCCAAGTCCTTTAAACTAAGAATCACTATAAATAACAAAAACACCATTTTTGGAAGGCAGTGCCAAAACTGGAGAATTAACCAATTTTCTTTTCAATTCCTGAAAAAAATCATCACATTCTTTTGTCCAAATGAACCTAACACCTTTTCGATTTAACATAGTAATTGGACTAGATAACCGTGAAAAATTCTCAAAAACCCTCTGGTAATAACCTACTAAACCCTGAAAACTATGGATCTTAGTAATATATGTTGGACTTGGCCATTCTTCAACAAATTTTTTTTAGCCGGATCAACAGTTATGCCATTTTTGGAACAATGTAACCAAGGAAAGAAATTTATTGTAACCAAAACTCACACTTTCTGAATTTCCCATATAGTGTATTTTATTTTACGTTTTTCAAGACAACCCTTAAATGTATTTTATGTTCCTATTTTCTTTTAGAATAAACCAAAATATAATCAATGAACACAACCAAAAACTTATCCAATAACACACAGAAAATTATATTCATAAGATCCATGAATACAGTAGGTGAATTAGTTAAACCAAAAGGAATAACTACAAATTCATAATGGCCATATCTAGTTTGAAACACAGTCTTTAGAATTTCTCCTTCCTTTACTTTCAACTGATGGCACCCTGACCTCAAGTCAATCTTCGAAATAAACTAACCTCTCTGGAGTCGATTAAACAAATCATCGATATGAGGCAATGGATACTTGTTCTTAATAGTGATTGTATTAAATGCTCTATAATCAATGCATAGTCTCATTGAACCATATTTATTTTTAATAAACAAGATAGGAGAACCTCATGGTGATGTGCTACGTCGAATGAAACCTTTATCTAATAACTCCTGTAATTGCTTCTTTAACTCTAAAAGTTCAATATGAGCCATTCGATATGGGTGTTTTGAAATTGGAATAGCATTAGGAACTAAGTCAATAGTAAATTAAAATTCTTAGTTATTTATAATACGAGGAAACTCATCAGAAAAAACATCAAGATACTCATTTACCATTGGTACATCATTAATCTGAATTGTTCTTTTGTTTTCAGTAATATGTGCAAGGTAACATTCATTTCCATCTTTTACTAGTTTCTCATCTTCCGGATATGTTATCAAAACTAAGGGTTCATTCTTGTACACAAACTAAAAATATTTCTAAAAAGAAACCTCTTTAGATCTACATTCAATCATAGCATTATAAACAGACAAATAATCCATGAAAAAAATAACATCAAACTCTACTATATGAAAAATAATAAATCTTACAGGTAGATTCTCTCCACACACAAGGATAAGAAGGTTCTTATAATTTCTTTTTGTCTCAACATTTCCTCCAAGTGTTTTGACCATAAATTCAGGATTCATATCTTGATATGGAATTCCCAATTTACTAGAAAAATTCTTATTAATGAAAAAATGTGTAGACACTTACTCAAACAACACATTGGCATAATCTGAACAAACTAACAGTGTACCTGATATTACTTCATTTGATGGCCCAACATCTACTAAAATAGTTTCAAAGGATTTCACCACCCCTTTATCCTTATAGTATGACTTCTTTTCCTTGGTTTAGTTCTTCATTGGACACTCATTTTCATAATGACCCATTTCATTACACTCAAAACATCTTACTGCAGGCTTTTCATTGCCTGCTTGATCATCTTCCTTAAAGTTACGAGCAATATAACCAGACTTACCACACCGGAAGCAATTTCCAAAATTTGATAAACATTCTCTAGGATGATTTTTACCACACTTATCACAAGATGGATATTTTTTTTCTTACTTCCAGGATTCTTTGATGAATTATTTCCCTTTTCCTGCCAACTGGACCTCTTATTCTTTTGTTTTTCAAAGAACTCCTGATCATCGACAAACTCTATTTCTTCCTTCTCCACACATCAAACAAGTTTTTCATAACTTTGTAACTCACAAGAGGCTAATTCTATTCTATATAGTGGAATCAATCTTGAGTAAAATTGGATTATCTTACTATCAAGATCTTGGATGAAATTGGAGCATGCCTTGCCATTCGAGTGAACTTTCCTTCGAAAGCATCCATTGAGTCATCCAACTACCTCAATTCGAAAAGAAAAATTCCATCCTAATTCAAACTCCCTAAGGAATATATTTCTCAAGGAACATACCTTTGGATTCATCCCAATCAAGAGAATCAATATCCTCACTATTCTTGATATTTTTCACCATCGACCACCACTGATCAGCTTCACCTTCAAAACTGTAAATAGTGAGACTAACCTTTTGATGTTCTGAACACCCCATGACATAAAAAAATTTCTTCAGTGCTTTAATCCATCCTTAAGTTATCACAAGGTTAGATGACCTCTTAATGGTAGGGGATGTTACCTCATGAAATTTTCCACTACTGACATGTTCCTCTGTGGTTGATCTCGCTGATATCGTGCATTGATCCCACCACCATTTATAGCCTGAGTCAATTTTACCATCATTGCAACAAACTGTTCAGTTCCGTTTCTAACCATCTCAGGTTTCTGATTTGGATGGTTGTCTTCCCCTTGATGTCATCCCAATATAGCTTCCATGTTTCCTCTGTAGAAAAACATTCTGAACACAAAAATATCTTAGGCAAAACAACAAGGTAATCTGTAAATTCTATATCACTTCAATTTTATCAAAAATTTATTTATGGATATTAATTTAACCATACCCTAACTTCTAAATTTATCTAAACCGACCTCTGATACCAACTATAAAGACCTGACCTTAGAACATTACATAATATTGAATTAAAATAATAGTTCACATTAAGGATCTTTTTAGGTTTAGAGTTTTAGAGAACTAGTTCATATATCTTAGATTATATCACAAAAGTTACAAATTAGACACTTCTACTAAGTTCCCATATTTTTCACAAAATAAAAATTCTTGAAAAAAAGTGTCATGTCTAGTTTCAGGTTTTAGACAGCATGACTTTTCCTTGATCCCATCCTTGACCATATTCCACTTTATGTCATGTTAAAAACATTTCAAAAACATGGAATGATCATAAAAATCTCAGTAAGGGATACACAAAGAAATAAAATTGTATGTTTTTTTAAAACAATATGTAAACTATGAATACTTTATCATAAGTAATAATTTCACCTTTATGAAGTACTAAATACTCTTCACTAAATAAAAGATCATTTCTTACCCTTTTGTAACCAAAATATTACCATAAATCCCACATAAAGAACACATAACATATAAAGTTAACTTGGGACATAACCATACTTAAATAGAATAACCATACGGTTGACTTCCACACATATCACTAAATGGAATAGCCACACTGCCGACTTCCATACCCAATGCATGGGAGGTTATAACATAACCACCCTTCCTGGTTTATTACAGCACCACCCATTATTTGGTTTATCACATAACCACCCATCAAATGTACAAGTACCATTATAAAATCATAACACATACAAAAAATATAAAGGAAATAAAACATTTCCACATTTAAATCACAATATATCACTTAAATATATTGACAATGACAAATATATTCTAAAAACCATTTTCAATACCAAAATACATAAAAGATTATATGGTATTTATTTTCCTTTTAAAAAATTATGGCTAGTTAAGGATGTCAAAGATCAAATAATACTTGTGGCGGCTGAAGGTCATTGTCACCGTTTACGTTAAAAGAAACATTATTTTTTTTCATTTAGTAAAATGATTTGTAGAAAAATATTTCATTTGAATGAAATGAAAATTCATGTGTGTTTATACAGAGTATAAAATAAAGTCGTGTATTAAAAAAAATATGCCTCAATGAAAAGAGATTAAGACGAAGTCCCTTACCTTGTGTCCGACATGACCCGTTCATTCTTTATTCTCTGGAATAATAAACTAAAGTTAATTTCTACCAGTTTAGGAACATTTTTATAATTTTATCATTCCTTTTAAATCACTTATTTCCATGTTATAAAATTATGTAATCATTTAAGTTAATAACAGTCGTTTTGTCGATATTTGGTACTTGAGTCAAAAATGAACTTCTTAAAATTACAAGTTGTTCATGTGGTCAAGTATCCATTATCTCCAGAATTATATTAATGATGTAGATATCATATATATAATATATTTCCATTATATTTATGTGTTTATAATATTAAATAGCATTTTGAGATAATAAATGAAATGCATCGTTCATGGAGACGGTAAGTTATACGTACACAAGAACTCTACTTTCATTTCAATTTATTATTTCCATGGAATTAAAACAAAATGATACATAGGTATATTATAATTCCAGTATAATATCATATATATTATCATTAACTTCATCCTTTATATGTCCCATGTATGGCATTAACGGGTCATATCACTTTGAGGGGGCGGTAGTCGGCACTTCCTCAAATGAGATTATCGTATTTACGGACTTTGGAAACCATAAAGGTATTCAATAAATGAAAAATATAGAAGCATATAAACAATATAAATATCATATATATCATATATAAATATAGTTCCATCAGAATGGCCACCATGATAGGTGGTTGGAGATATTTTAACAATCATCGTTTCGTCAGGTAGTAGTTCGTCGTCCTCAGAAACAGTATGTTATTTACCCATTAGACCAAGGTGTGTGTAAGTGTAGTTAAAATAATTCTCATAAAAACAACCTATTATACTTAGGATATAGTTTTTTTATAAAATAAAGGAATAAAAAGAGTTAATGTGGTCGGAGAAGTAAAATAAAACTAAATAAAACAAAATAATTTAAGAGAAATCATTACCTTTAATTCGGGTAACTCCATTTGGTTTGAAAAAAACGTACTTCTTGAAGGGGATTCTACCTATGTTAAGGATTATAGATGGAATATAGGTATCATGAGAACTTATTTGGGTCATTATTGGATGATACAAGGGGCTTGTGAAGTTTGAGGAATGGGTTAGTGGATAGAAATTTTTATAAGGGGGGGGGAGGTGTTCTTTAGGAAAGTGTGAAAATATTATTTTATTATATAATGATTTTCGGTTTCTAAAGGTATAAAACTTATTAAAGTTTAAGATAAGATAACTCATTTTAGAAATAAAATCATCCAATAATAATTGGACATGTATTGGATATTATTTTAATCATTATAATCTTATTTATTTAAATCATTTATTAATGAGGTAAACACTTCATCATTATTGTGTCATAAATAATTTTATTTATTTGATGTCTAAAATTTATAAACAAAATAACATGATGTAAGAAATATTTTTGTCTTTCCAAATAATTTTTATAGTCGAAAAGTTAACTTATATAACCCTATGTAAAAATTAATTTACTAAAAGTTATTTGTTTATGTAATTTTTGTCTATACTTTAAGTTAATTAAAAAAAAGTGTCATTATCTCTCTAAAGTGGCTCCATGGGGTCCAAAAATAGATCCATGGATGCCCATGGTCGTACATGACTCATCCAATAGGTTTAGGATAAGTTTTAAGGTAATTGTTTATTATTATGATATTCTTTTTATATTGAATTACCCTATTTACCTTTAATCATGATAAATAAAATTCCAAAGTTACTTTTCACCCAAAAAAAATATTTTCATCTTATTGAAAAACATTTTACTTACTAATAAAAACCATGTTTGTAATATTTTAAAAAATAAATTCACATAAGGGGTAAAATTTTATTTAAACGAAAAAGTCATCTTTTTAACTACTACTTAGTGTTTTCACTATTCATCAAAAATTAAAGTTTTTCAAAAAAAATACCAAAAAATCATCCAAAGCTAATTTGATATTATGAATTCAAAAATTATGTCTATTTTTTCAAATTAAAAACATAGAATTTGGATTAATTAATTTAAAATTAATTCCTGTTGTCAAAACAAAATGTGTGTTTTTAAGAAATATTATCTATCAAAAGATTGACTCTCCTTTATGTCCAATTTCAAAGTGAAATTAATTCCAATGACCAACATTGGATTAAATGGAAAAAATATAATCTAATTAAACTTTAAAATCAATTAAAAAAGATAATCTAACCATATAAATAAATTATATTGAAATGATATTTTGAATTAAAATACGGTATTTTCCACTATTCATTAAAAATGAATTTTATCATAAAAATACGAAAAATTTACCCAAAGTAAATTTTGATATCCCAATTCTAAAGAAGAATTTATTTGGTCAAATAGAACATATAAAAGTGACCAATTATATATTTAAAAATGGATCACCATTAAAAGGTGTTTAATCAACCTTTTAAAGTAAATTATGCTTAAAATTAGATTCATTCATATTTTAAGCCTCTAAATTTTATTGGATAAATTTAAAAACATGTATCAAACATGTATAATAATATTTTATTTAGTTCTGTTTATTCTTTCCAATAAAACAGATATGAGTTAACTTCAATTTAAAATAATAATATTGTATTGTTAGTGTGCATCGTAAGATTTCAAGGAAATATGTTGTTGTGTATTGGGTACGCCATCAAACATAAAAAGCCCTTTAAGGTAAAATTAATATTTAATTCACAAATATTAATTAATTTGAAATTTTCATATTTCTTTATTTACTTGGGATGTTACAAAAGGTTACATAAATGGGGTGAGAATCATAAATATGAACATAAAAACATGATATAATATGATAACATCAAGAAAACATAGAAACCTTCCAATAAAATAAAACAAGACATCATAAGAATAAATTAAGGCTATCCATTTAGGAGTAATAAAATAATTATCTTAGGATAAAATCCCTTTCACCATACATGGTATATGATGAGATAAAAACATTACCCAATTCATTGTCGGGAAATTTAATTTCAATCCCACAAATCACATTAATTTCATGTACATGCATTTGTGTTCCACATTGATTATACAACATAAGACCATATTTCATCACTTTTAATCACACAATTAAGGATTTTATGTTAAATATATGAAAATAAAACAAATTAAGTATATCTAAATCTAGGTGAATACCCATGAGTGGAAATGGGGATGTATATTCACAAGATAAATGTTTGCCATGGAAAATATTAGGATAATTTTGAAAGTACTGTTAGTGTATATAAAGGTTCATGAACGGGTTTAATGATATTGAAATGTAGTCTATAATTACTTTGGAATCATAATTATTGTAATGGATGAGTAAAAACATATGATAATATAAAAAATTGGAAATCAAAACGCATAATAAAAATAATGTGCTTGAATGAAGAGGAAGAGAAGGAGAAACCCTTACCATAAGAGGGAACTTCTTAAAACATGTGATCATATTCTTAAGATATTGGTAACACATTGAGTGGTATTTAGAGTGGTATAGTAAGATTAAATTTATTCTCTATGGGTTTTTATTGAATAGGATTGGGAGGTTGGGTGGGTATTTATAGGAAAAAAGAGGGAAATTCTTTATTAATTTCTAAACATAGGCTTTGGACAATATTTGGTAAAATAATCAAAACCAAAAACCTTACCATGGTTGATCTAGTTATTTATAAAAAATATTAGTGTTTCCAAATATTTTTATATTATAAATAACTTAAAATATTACAATAATACCATTAGTGGTGTTGAAGTGAGACATGTTTATAAAGATTTGATTTTAAAATCATAAAATATAATATAGGTTTTAAAGGATTCATTAAAGTATTATAAAATTGATTAAATAACATCAAATATATATTATTTTAAAGTATAAATCAATATTTTGTCTATTATTACTTTAATAGAATTTATTAAATCACTTTTAGTCTATTAGGACGTCATAATATAGACTATATATTTATATCATATTTAGTTTTTACCTAAAAAAATTATTATCTCAAAAAAATTATGAGAAAATAACTATTAGATAATTTCAAAATTAGGATTTAAAAATGATATTTATCTTACCAAATTAATTTTCTAAATATTAAAAGAAATTACAAATAAAAATCTCTATTTATTTAAAAATATTGGTTTTTATGACAATAACAATTTTCTGACCCTTTTAAATTTTACATTGGAATTCATTAAATTATATTATCATTTTTATATAAATTAATATTATTTAATAAGAATATTATATTAAAATAAAATTATTTAAAAATTATACAATTTATCAAATAAAAGTTTATTCATTATAACTATATATTTTCCAAAAATACAATTTTGGTTTCTTCGAATCAAAATCTAATTTTTTTTCAAATCATGATTAATTAAATATATAAAGTAATAATTAAAATGGGATAAATAAATTGTTATTTTATTAAAAAGAAAATATAAAAATCCATACTACTAAGGTTTAATACATAACTCCTTATTACACTAATGTATGCCCTAAAGGTAAGGTGTGTGATGGTGGTGCTTTCTTAGGGGGGTTCAGCGAACATCATTTTGGTTGTGATGTAGATAAGCTTTAAATTCTCCCACAAGTGGTTTATATTGAGATTTAGTTGTTGAATCATGACTTTTCCTTGGCCAATGCTAACTCTAATTAATGAAATCTCTTATATAATCTCCATTAAATGGGCTTCATAGGGTACAATCCAATTGTTTAAGGCGATCTCTTATTCTGTCTATGCCAGTGAGACTTTATCATAACCCTAATATATACCAATATTAGTGTTAATCGTAGAATATATCTATTACCAATAGTTAAGATGCCTAAAGTACCATTAAATCTTAAAGGATATATTTTATAATGGTCCAAAATAACCAAGTTAGTACATGTGTTTTCCAAAACTACATTACATAATACGGAATTAATTCATTCAAAAGGGAATTTAATTTATAAATTTTCATGTCATTAAATATTTCAACCCTTTATAAATTTTTCTCTTAAAATTTTACTTCATACACTAAAACACAGGAGGGTTCTTTTGTTTCATCACCTATTTTTATTACCAAATTTCTTCCTCAAAATTTTGATTCTACCACAATACACATACCAGGTGATTTGTATTGTTTCGTAGAACTTTGTCTCTATGGTCTAAGATATTCACTCAAAGCTCCTCATATGAAAGATAATTCTCCAAGGGTATCACCCCTTGATTCAGTGCATGTGATTGGTCTGGTATTTACTTCCTAAATAATTATACATCTAACACATCTTTTATGGGGGATAAGTTGGGTGGGAGTTATGGTCGATATTCCATAGCTCTGATGTGATAAACATGTCAAAGTGGATAATGTATCTTGGACTAAGTTTTACCTTCATCTAAAACCCTGTGAATCTATTCAATAAATATAAATTAAGGAAGACCTTATCTTTTACTTTGAATATTGGATCTCATTGGAGAATATTTTCATAGATTTTTTGTTGACTTTGTATTGATTTCATATGATGTTAAATGGTTTGAACTTTCTCTATCGTCTCTTGTATCAAATCAGGAAGCATCAACTTCTTCTTTTTAACTTAATCCCAACATGTTAGAGTCTAATACCTCTTCCCATAAATAGTTTCATAAGGTTCCAATTAAATTCTATAATGGAAAAAAAGTTAAATGAGAACTCCAATAAGGGAAGGTGAGGATCCAAACACACTTGGAAATCCAGTAAACATTATCTCATCATATACTCCGTAGTTTGAATATTTATCTCAGATTTTTCAACCATATTAGGGTATTAATATGTACCGAAACTCATATTTTTATCCAATTATTATTATATGGTTCTCTAGAACCTTGAGGTAAACCTCAGCTCTTAATAAGATAAATGGAGATTGGAAATCCATGCAGTCTCACCACTTCCTTTATGTATATCCTGGTGAGTTTTCTAAGAGATAAATCTTCCTTCATAGAAATTAAATGTTCTGACTTTGTAAGTTTATTGACTACAACCCATATTCTTTTATTTCCTTTATATTTACTTGGTATTTCTACAACAAAATCCATGGTTATGTTTACTGGTATGGGAAATTGATGCATCATACCCTTAGACTTCTATCACTCAGCCTTGGCTTATTAGTATACAAATCATCAAGATAAAAATTATTTAACTTTCCCCTTCATTTAATCTAGAAGAAGTTTATATTTATCTCTCTATACATATTATTGAATCCTAGATGAATTGAGAAAGATGAGTTATATGCATTATCCAGAAATTCCCTGATCAACATTGGTTTTTTTAGGACACATATTTGGGTTTCAACCCTTATAACTATATATTTAACAAATTAGAACTGTCAAATATTCATTACCAATCTCTATGTATCCTCATCACCCTTTTGGGCCTCCTTGATCCTCTATATAATGATTTTTTAGTAGCTACTTGAGAAAGGTAAGATAAATATCCTTTCATTATTACCATGTCCATCCTTTGCATGTCCTGTAAGATTAGGTCTTTTTTAATCCTAATCATGGATAGGGTTGTAGGATTCCTTCCACTCATATCATATTCTAATTTTTTATAGTGTCTCTAAGTTTTTTTACATGACTATTACATAATTTTAAAAATAAAATACATAGAAGCGTTACACAACCATGATAAAAATTGTTTAGTGTCTTGTGAAAGTTAGGACTATACAAAACATATATATATATATATAATAAATAATAAAAATTATTTAATTTATTCTTCTATATATTCTTATTGGCCCTCGTCTTATCCATAGTACAAGTATTCACTAAAGGATTTACATTAAAATAAGGGGTGAGATAAAAATTCAATAAGAGGATGAATAAGAGGCATGGAACATGGGTGAGCATAAAAATAATCATTATTAAATAATAAAAGATATAATAATCATAATAATAGAAAAATATTTGGATAAAGTTAAGGAATTTGGAAATTAATAAAAATGAAACATCATTTCTTAGTTTTCAACTACCGCAAATAGTTGTGAAAAACGCTAGCATCATATTCAGGCATAACATATGTGCATCAGCATAAAAAAATCATTTTGAAAAAAAGATAGCATCATGTTCATGAATATTGTAAATTATATAATGATATAAATCACATTACTAAATGCATTGGAGTGATATATAATTATGGGCTCACCCATCACAACATAACATTTATATAATCATGCATGCCACATAGAATGTATTGAAATATTTTCCATAAAATAAACCATGGAAAGTAAATGGATTTCATAATAATTTAATAAATAATAATTTAAATAATAAATAATGTTTTCCCAAAATAAAAATGGAATAAAATTCTTGTTATAAGAATCATCAAATTTCAGTGAAGAATAAATAGTCTCAAGAGAAGTAAAACATGTGTTTTTAGAAGGGAGAGTTCTTTTGCAGAAATCCTTTCATTTTTTATAAAATCATATTGTAAGAATATATATCCTATTAATGAAAAGTTAAGTATAATGAAATTATAGTTAATGAATATTAAAATATCATACACACTAAAATTTGGTAGGAAAGAGGAATAACCCAAAGAAAATAAATTGGTGTCGAGAATCCCCTTACCTTAACTCTGATGGATATTTTTACTTAAATGTCCTGGGTAATCAAATTAGATTTATTAATTAATAAATATAGAACCTTTTATACATTTTTATATTCATTATAATTTTATTTAGTTCATTCATGGTCATTATGGTGAGTTATAGTGTTCAATTTCCTAAATCGGGAGTGATCATTTTTTTTTCATGATCGATTCACTTTTATATATAGACAGTAGTTCAAGTAAAATGGGTATAATTATATAGAATTGATATTATATGATATCAATGAACTTGAAGAATTTTAATTGGTATTATATATCCTTTTTTTATATGGTATGAGGATTAATAATTAGATAAAATGTTAATGATAATCATTTGGATTAATTTGGTGGCTTTTCAATCTCAATGAATTTGTTTTGTTTTTTTATTTTATATTATGTATATAAGTTAGTTCCAGAACATAAAAAGGTTATAAAATTATTTTTAAAATATTTTTCAATCATTATAATGGTTTTATGAATAGTCATTATGGTGGTATGCGAAAAATGAAAATGCATCATCCACATTGGTGAACAATATTTTCATTTTTAGAATAAAAGAAAAAGGAAAGAGAATAGAGACTATGGCACCACCTTTTAAGAAAAGAAAGAGAATTGAAGATAAAGGTAAGAGAATAGAAGATTAATTAATTCATTAACATAACAACATTTGAGTATATAAAAGCTACTAGAGTTATAATTTTACTTAGATAAGTTTATGTGAGGATAGAATAATAAAATAAATTAAATTTAAAATAAATTAAAAGAAAAAGAAAGAGGATTTTACCTCTTCATTTTCTCCTCCTTGAGAAAATCCTTTGGGAAAAGTGCTCGGGATTTTGATGATTCCAAGGGATACTGGACATGGGGGATGGAATTGGAAAAATAATTGTGTATAATTTATACAAATATCAAATCTTGAAAGTTGTGAGGACAATAGGTGGTGAGGGTGTTATTTATAGGGGAGGATATGGGTGATTTCTCATTATTTTATTCATTAGTTTTTTATTTTCGCTTAGGACTATGAATAATTTCAACATTATCACTAAATATATTAAAATAATGAAAGGGGGTTTTATATTTTGGTCTTACATCATAATTACATCAACAATGACTCAAAAATTCATGTATTTAGATTTTATTATAAATTATCATATTTTTTACTATTCACCAAAAATTTAAGGATTTTAGAAAAATACCAAAAATTCACCCTAAAATTTTTTTGACGTGTATAAGTAAAAAATGAACTCTATTATATGAAAACAGTTTTCTAAACATGATAAATTTAATTTTTCATTAAAATAATCATTTACTTAGAAAATATTGATTTTAAAATTATAACTGATTTTATATCACATTGAAAAATTAATGAATGTCTCATAAAATTTTCTTATAATAATAAAACAATAAATTAATTAATGTTTCATAAAATTTTTATTGGAACATATTTATTTACTTTTGTGTGTATATATACTTGAATGATTTCATGAGTGTATAACCCTAGACCTTTCTGGATTCATCACAATACATAACAAATCCTTCCCCACTAGTTGGTAATGTGAGCACAGTTCCTATGATTATCCTCTTCTTTAACTCATTAAATATATCCTAACATTCATTATTCTAGAAATACATCACTCTATTTTGAGTATCTTGGTTATTAGGATTGATAATCATTTGAAATTTCTCAAAAAATTACAATAGTAACTCACTTATCTAAGGAAACTATGGATCTCCATCATAGATATTTGTTTGGACCATCCTTAAATTGTCTCTAGTTTCAAAGGGTCTATAGATTTCCCATTTCTAGTGATAACATACACTAGTATTCTTACATTATCTTTCCAAAGTCACTTTTATTATTCTTCAAATATTAATTTTTCTTTCTCAAGAGCTTCAGAACAGTATTCAAATTCTCCTCAAAATCCTCCTTTCTTAGGTGGTAGATGAAAATATATAATATATATATAATACCAAAAATATGTCAAGTTAATCCTGAAAGACTTTATTCATTATGTCCATAAAAATAACTAGATAATTAGTGAGTCCAAATAGTATCACTATATAGTTGTAGTGCCCATACCATGTACAAAAAAGTAGTCTTGGGGATATTCTCCTTATTCAAATTTAATTGATAATATCCCACTAAATATCCACTTTATAGAATTACTGGTATTCCCATAGTTAATTAAACAAGTCATCAATCAAGATAATATGATAATGTTTCTTTATCATGGTCTTTTTTATCTCACTATGATCATGGTAGAGATGCATCAAACCATGCTTCTTCTTGAAAAAAAGAATCATCTCACGCCATGGTGAATCACTTGGGTTTATAAACCCATTATCTAGATTATCTTATATATGTTTATTTAGAACTTCAAGTTTAATATTGAAAATCTTATATATAGTCTTAGAAATTAGAAAATATATGGCTATAATTTTGATCAATAACTCAACCTCCAGTCTAGGAGGAAGACAAGGAAATTATTCGAAAAACACACCAATGTATTCCCTCACAATGGAAATATCTTTAAATATTATTGTTTCCCTAGTCTCTATAATTTTAAATAGAAAATATTTCTCATAAGGTATTAATATCCTTGCCTGAGATGGTAATTTCAAAGGATATTGATCCTCCTCCTTGTAGTTTTATAGAATCAGAGGGTGATTTGAGATATGGAGGACGATTTCCTTCTCTCAACAATTTATGTTGGCTATACACACGAAAATCCAATACATACCTAAAATTTCATCTAATTCAGCTAAAGAGAGTTTCACAAGTTTTTATGGGAAGTTCACTTTGAAAATATATACTATGGGAGAAGTTTTATACTTGGGATGTAATAATTTCCTCATTTTATGTTTTCACTTATATATCCACTTCTATCTTTTGAGGTGGTGTTTGAATAGTTCTACTAATCATTCAAGATATGAAATAATGAATAAAACCATAGTCACATAGGACAATTAAAGTTCATGAATATACAGTAATCCATCCTTTCACTATTTTATTATAGGTTTAATTTATATTTTATCCAAAATAGAATTAGATATGAGAATTTTCAAACCATAAATATATATAATGGAGACTGTGATCATTGAATTGATAAATTATAAATAAAATATATTCCTTAACCTATGAATTTCAAGGTCTCAATCTAATTTATCCATAATATTTTTCCTAAAAATAAATTTCATAGTCATTTTTGTTCCCTTAATGATGGTTCGTAAAGAGATTGTGAATTTACCAAAGTATATCCCTTAAGAGTGTAAAATTAGGTGTGTATCAAGGCCTCTTTTTCATACACTAGGTAATGATTGAGTTAATACCCAATATTCAATTTTTAGGGCTATTATCCCTAGGTACAACTATTTTAGAGCCTCATCCACTTGTAGTATTCAGGAAGGTATTTTGTTGCCTGAAAACCACTTACTTTATACTTTACCAAGATTTTGGGATGTTTTCCAAGGTTTATTTTTATCCTTATGACTTTGACTAAGGTTTTATAATCCTATTTACTATAAATCACAAGACCTTTATCTGATATCAATTATGATAACTCATATCTCTTATATAGCTTATTTTGTAATTTATTATATAAATATACACATAATATAATACCATAATATTTAGAGGACTAGTGTCTTTGGAAAATTAGATACATAGCACATTAACATGAAATACGTATATGAAGAAATTATTTAAATATCCATAACATGCCCTTAAAATCCATTGATCTTATAATATTGTGCGGGGTAACCTGGGGATGTACACAGCAAATTGGTGAGCTATAAATCTAGGTAGTGGAATAACAAAATAATAAGATCATGAAAGTAATACATTTTATTCAAAGGAATATCAAGGTGATATAAAAGGGGTGATAATAAAGCTATGAACATAAAATCATGATATAAGATGATAACATCAGGGCAATATAGGAATGTAGATACAATATAAGACATTAGATCATACGAATAAGTCAAAGATAACCATCGAGACATCATAACATATTATTCTTAGGATAATCCCCAAGGAACCATACATGGTATGTCACGAGATAAAAAACATTACCCAATGTATTGGAGGGATATAAAATTCTATGTCTACCCATAACATTCATATCATGTAAATTCATTTGTGTTCTAGATATATTATACAATATATGAACACCTTTCATCTCTTTTAATATCATGATCAAGGATTTCGGGTTGCATATATGCAATTACCTAATCAATAAAGGATAGGAATATCTAGGTGAATACTCTTGATCGAAAATGTGGATTGGTATTTACAACACAAATGTTTAGAATGGAAAATCTCAAGATAATCTTGAAAACATAACACATATTTATAAATATTAATGAAACGGTTTAATGAGAGTAAAATGTAGTATATCATTACTTAGGAATCATGAGAATAGTAATGTATGGGTAAAAACATATTACAACATGAAAAAAATAGATATCAAAATTAATAATAAAAATAAAGTTTTTGAATAAAGAAAAGGAAGTGGAAAATCCCTTACCATGAGACGTAACTTCTAAAAGCATTGGAGGATCATATTAAGAGATTAATAACACCTAGTGATGGATTTAGAGAGGGATAAAGAGATTATTTTTATGATAAATGGGTTTTTAGTGAATAGGATTTAGATATTGGGTGGGTACTTATAGAAAAATAGAGGGGAATTATTTAATAATTAATAAACATAGGTTTTGTACTCTATTTGATAAAATAGTAAAAACCAAAAACCTTCATATGGTTCTTTCACATAGTTTCTGACAGGGCGGAGTTTTTTCTAATATTTTTATAAGTCCAATAACTGAAAATTTTATAATAATAAAATTGGTGATGTGAAATTGAGTCATGTTCGTAAATATTTTATTTTAAAATCTTAAAATATAATATATGTTTTGTAGCATTCATTAAAAGTCAATAGAATTAATCAAATAACATTAAAAATACATTATTTTAAAGGGGAAATATATATTTTTTCTTGGATTCCATTTATAGAAATTATTACATCATGTTTGGTATAATACTATGTCATAATATAGATTCTATATTTATATCATATTTAATTTTTACCAAATACTTTGAATGTCTCAAATAATTATGAAAATTTCACCATTAGATAATAACAACATGTTGATTTCAAAAGTAATATTTATTTTTACCAAAATAATTTATAATATATAATAACTTCCTATATTAAATAATATAATTCATTCAATGAAAAATACTTGTTTTACAATAATAAAAATTTTATAACCCTTATAAAGAGTACATTAGACTTCATTAAATCATATTATCCTTTTTATATAAATAAATATTATTTAATAAAATTATTATATGAAAATAAAATTATATATGAAAATAAAATTATTTAAAAATTAAGGAATTTATCAAAAAGAGTGTAATTACCCAGGTAAGGTTATAATAAATAATTCATTGGTTAGATATTGTAGAGTCATATTCATTATAAAAATATTAGGTAATTTTTCTTTCAAAAGGAAAAGGGATTTATTTCTAACCAAATTTTATATTTAAGAATTATTTATTTTTATTTAAATAATTTGTTTGAAAATAATACAATTTCAATTTAAAAAAAATTAATTAATTTTTTATTTATCATTTCAAAATTATCTTATAGTGAATTTTTGATAATTTTCTAAAGATGCATATTTTTCAATGAATAGTTAAAAATACTAATTTTTATTGAAAAATGTATTTTATTTTAAAGTATTCATAAATTTAAATTATAATTTTGGTTAATTTTATAAATTAATTTGTTCCTTTTTTTAAATGATTTAGTTGTGGTTTTTGAAGTGATTTTATACTTGAATTTAGTATAAAAATAGTTTTTATTTACATTTTATTCGTTTAATATAAAATTAAATTTTGTCAAATCAGTATTTTGAATTTTAAAAAATCCAGTCCCTATTTATAATTAGGAGGTGAACTTTTGGTAAATAGGACCCTTTTATTTTTTTCAATATTAATAGTGACCTTCGTAATTTTATTACCAGCATAAAGGGTAATCGGGTAATTAAAGTTAAAAATAAACTGATAAGGACTATAAAATGTAACTAAAAATTGTCTAAATCTTATTTTATGAGTATATTTATTCCATATTCATCCATATTTATAATATATGTCTTTTTTTCTATTTTTATGTGATAAAGAACATTATAATATTTTTTAAAGAAAATTAAAAAGTCTCACACTCTTATTTTTGGTAACTATAATATTTTTAATATATTTATTATGAGAGTATATTTTAGGTTATAAATATTATTTGTAAATATAACTTATTTATATTTATGATTTTTTTTATTTTTTATTGTTAGCGAATAAAATAATTACCTTAACTTCTTACACAATACTAATGTGGTAATTATTCAATTAATGAAAAAATAAAATAATTGATATTGAAAATATTAATAGTAATATATTTTGAAATGATTAATGTGATCCAAAAATATTGAGAAACATTTTGTGTTAATTTTAATTAAATTTATTAGATTGGAATTCAATGGTTGTATTAATTTTATTAAATTCAGGTAAATGAATAGTTTTAAAATTGAAATTATTGATATTTTATGAAAAAACATATTAAAAGATATAAAATTGATAAAAAAATCTATATTAAAAAAGGTGATTAGAATATGGTTTTAAGTGTCAATAATTGTCTATTTATGGTCCATTTTTTTATTTATATAAACTATATTGACCCACAAAGAGTAAAAAACCCTGTTGTCACACTATGTTTGAGAAGGGTTAATGGGGCGTTAAAACCAAAAGATAATGGTTTAAATGTGATATAAAAATGTCCAAATTTTACTGAATAATATTATTTTTGATAATAATAATTATTTATTTGAATAATATCAATTTTAATCCATTTATACATCAAACTTAATTTATATTTAATGAATTCCAAGACTGCCCCTCCCCTCTCTTATAAAAGGGAACCACTTATTATCCTTTATTCACACTTAAAACCCAATTTGGTTCAACTAATATCTTCCCAAATACCTTATTAACATCCCTCCTTCTTTATATAGTCCTTATTTTGGACATAATAACAATTTTAGACATCTTTATTTGTTATGCAAGGGATATTTTCCAAAGAAGAGGTATAGTTTTAACCTCATGTTTTAGATTTATTTCTTCCTCCACCTACTTCAAATATTCTTATACAATTATAAAATAATTACACCAGTATAATATGTATAATTATATGTTATTATGTCAATGTAATAAATTATATTCATCTCTAACCTTGATCAAATCAGAGAAGAATTCATCATTCGTGTGTAAAGCATGCTACCGCCCCATGAACCGATGTAATTCAGTTTCCATCACCATATATCATAGATTGTTATAATGATGAATTTAAGTTATATATATGATATTAATCTCATATTTATAATTATTTAAAGATAATATAACATATATTTTCATGCTTTTCCATACACTAGATAAGGATAACATTGTTTGTATGTACATGTGGACTACCACTTCCACGAAGCGATGTGATTCCTTTTTCATCACCACATAAAGTGGATGATATATATAAGAAAAATTAAATAAATAATATGATATTTATTAAATTATGATATTTATTTAAATTTAAAATGATACTTACCTTATTTCAATAATGATTGTTGAAAATAGAAATGTTACTCATTCGTATGTATCGTATACCATCTACATGACTATAACATAGTTCATTTTTCAAAACTATATATCATGATTGTTTTATAAATTATAATTGATGTAAAAAAATTATAATTATTTCATGATTATTATTCTGGAAATTATGCACTAATGACCGCTTTGACCAGGTTCAACTTACCAAATCCATTTTGGACTTATGAAATGAATATCATCAAAACATACAATGTGAATTTAATTAATTTAATAATTAAATATAGCATGGTAAGAGATTCAAAAAAAATATAGTAAACTTGAAAATTTTTCTTAAGATATCAAATAATTTACCTATGTTTATTATTCTAGAAAATAAATAACGTATGTGCGGAGTATGACTCATGGTAAGAGACATTTTTTAAAAAAAATCATCTTTTTAAGTTTCCCTTAAAACTCACATTTTCATCAATATAAATATTTTAAAAATTAGTTTATAGACGTAATTATATGGATATAAGTGTATTATAAATTTAATTTTACGTTTATTTTAACTTAATTTAAAATTCTTTCAACATGAATATTTTTATCGAATTTTTTAACGTTATTTATAAAATGATAAATGGACTTTTCTATTTTAACATATATTGTGCAAACTAAATTCATTCTTCCATAAATGTTATTTAATTTTTAGATTCATTTATAAGATTATATATTTTCTTCAAAGAAAAAATTGTTTCCCTATGTTTTGCTTATTTTTAAAAATATTTTTTAAAGTAATTGATATATTAATATCTAAAAATGTTATCTTATGGGTGAAAACAAATATAATGAAAACTTTAAGGTATAATATTATCGTTCTTAGGAATAATTTATGAGGACATGTGGTTCCATTATAAATCAAGTGTGGGTGATCCCTTTATAGATTTCTAATTAATTGGGTAAAAGGAACGATTTAATGGATTAGGTTTCTCTTAAGAGATTATGGGGAATATAATGTGATGGTTATTACAATTGTAAGAGTGATGATTATTTTATGTGTAACAGTAATGGTTATTCTATGTGTAACCGTGAAGGTTATCTTATTTATAAGAGTGATATGAAAATTATTCCCCAAGTAGCCTACATGTTTTATTTATAATTTCTATAGTTTTTTATGGGAATATTATGATTTATTAAGGTAAGATTAATGATATTATATTTAAAGAAAAGTATATGATACTTTTTAAGGTTGAGTAGTATAACTTTTTGATATAGTTATTATGAGTTTTTCAAGATCTCAAACAATCATTATGAGTTACATTTTTCCTTAAATATTTCTTATGAGTTTTTTTATGTAAATTATTGATCATAGAAGATGTTTTATTGGGTAATAAAATGATTATTTTGATCCCATTGTAAATATTTTAAAAGGAATTTTTTTTTACATATTTGGGGACTAAAGGTTTAATTTCTTTCATTTTATGTCCATTACTGAGTTATTTGTGCTAATACCATTTTTAAAAATGTTTTCATGGGGTTTAACGGTGAGTGAGTAAAAATAATAAGTCAATTTGAAATTCATGAAGGTGTTTCATAAAAAAATTGTGTTTCATTTTAAGAGATTTATATTATAAGAAAAATAGATACGGATTAGAAGTTTCCACTTTATATATATACGGGTTTTTTATGTAATATTTATGAATTAAATCTGTAAAAATAAAAAACTAAAAGATATTTGGGAATATTAAAAAGTGAATTATAATTAAAAGTCACTATAATATATAATGTTTGATGTTGGGTCCTTATATTTTTCATTAGAGAATGGTTTTAATAACATTATGTGTCACAAAATATCTTAGATACCCTATTTCCCTAATAACCAAGCTGATCCTGACATATCCCAATGGGAGTTACCAATCCCTAATGTTTGAAAACTAGAACCTGGAATCATAAAATATTAAAGTTGGAATGAATTTTCACCAAACACAGTGGAAGACATATAAAAAGGTTAGTATGCATACAAGAAAAACTCCATAGGAAGAACTACACCAGTTGAAAGAAAGGAATAAATACCCCAAAGTACAACCAAAGTACCATAAAACGGATAAAAAATCCCCAAGTCCCAATGGAAAAAAACTCTCCAATCTCAAGGATCAACATCTACTACCATCTCCAAGTAGAAGATTACCCTTGATTAAACCTAGAGGATTATAATAAACGAATATTAGAAGGCACATGTAGGGTGTGATCTAAAATCCCATTAGGGTCTCACCGAGGATTCCATAATAATATTACACATTTAATTAACCAAATAATGCATTCAATTTTAAATAAACAGACATGTAATTTCAAAATAATATTTAAAAAAATCATGATTTACATTTCAAATTAAGGAAATACTTTAAACAGATGGCATAAAAAAATTTAGATAAACTAGTTAATATAATTCCCAAGGCATGTGTAAAAAACAAATATAAATAGAATATATTTAAAATAAAAATAATGAGAAACATGATAATATTTCAAGAGGTAAGATAGTTACATGCTATAGGATCCTCACACACTTGATAGTGAATCGCATAAATATGTGTATACACATGTCCAAAATGCATTGGTCAAAGAGTACACATCACAATTCCACTAAGGATGTGACCAGATGTGCTAGGTTTTTTTATAGTTGTAACCCATAAAAATAATGTTATCCCAATATCTCACTAACTACCTAGGCTAGAATGTTCACAAACAACATTAAATAATGGAAAATTTATTTCAAAACTATTTAAAATAAAATTCAACCCATTTACATTTTAATTTTCCAATTTTCATTTTAAATAAAAAAATAGGTTTTTAATAAAATCATGCCTTTTCTAAGATAAAAACCTCATGTTTCTATCAAAGACATTTTTAATACATTTTCATCACATAAAAATTTGAAATAATTTTCATCAAATCAAATTTACAATTTAAATTCCATAATTTAACTCCACAATTTAATTTGAAAAATTTTTATCCATTTTCATAGCACCGCCCAATTCAATAGAATTGGGGTTTTCCTAATTTCAATCCAATTTCAATTTCAAATCCCCAATTAAATGCAGTTTATTTTTTAATAAACCAATTAAAATCAATTAAATTCATTTTAAAGTTTTAATTTAAATCATGTAATTTAGGGTTAATAAAATTGGTCATCATAAACATAACCACCTGCCTCAGGATTGAGGGATCTCGAAACATAAATCCCTAATAAGAAAACTCCCACAAAGAACATCTTCACTAAAGATAAGTGAATCAAGCCTACATTCTAGATATGAAACAATGTGGATTAGATCCTCCAACAACATGGAGATCAATTATACCCTAGGGAGGAGAGAGGATAGAGGGGGAGAATGATAATGGGAAGAGGAAACTTGCCCTGAAGATATTGAACGTCATTCTCCTAGCCTAGATTCACTTTGAGACGGGTGTATGGGGGACAAAATCACTTCTTGGTAGCCTTCATGGAAGAATAAAACATATTAGGGTTGTAAAAGACCATTGAGCACTTAAACCAAGGGTTTTAGTTTTTAAAATTAATTTTTGGGTTATTTAAATCATGTACACACAATTAGTTTGGTTGGGTCACACAGTTATAAAAACTGTACATCCTATTTTATAGGTTTTCATGGTTTCTCCTTGGTGGGGGAACATTTTTTTAAATCATGTGCCAACAGTAAAAACCCTCACTTAAATTTTGATGGTTTTCACTAGTAGGTCCATGGTTTAGGAAAATCGTGTCCAAACCATTCACTACCCAAGAACTCCCAAAAAGTTTCAAAATTTCACCTGAATAAACATTGGAAAAAACCCAAAAAAAATCATGACCAAAATATGGGTTTATGAATACCTAAAACTAGTAACAGTATGTTAAAACCTCCCCACCATAGAAACTTCTTATCCCTAGAAATTCAATTAAGAAGATTTCATGTCAAAAATTTGAGGTCACTACTCTCTCATTAATGCCTCCATCTCCCAAATCTCATGAGAATTATAATCTTTCTACTATAGAACATGAACCCAAGTCATCTTCCTCCCATGAAGTACCTTTTTTTCTGAATCAACTATCCTAACTAGAAGATCATTCATAGATAAATTAGGTTCAACATCAAGATCAACCTAACTCGTAGCATGAGATGGATCATAAAGATACTTCTATATCTGAGATACATAAAACGTGTTATATATCAATGTAAGTTGTGGTGGAAGTTCTAAATAGTAATCCAATTACCCCACCAGCTCAAAAACCTCAAAAGGTCCCACAAAATGAGAAGCAATATTCCCTTTCCTCCCAAGCCAACGATCACCCAAAAGAGGTGAAACTTTCAAGAACACCTAATCACCAACTAAAAATTACAATGCTCTAAGATTATAATTAGTACAAGACTAGTAATTCCTATCTTCCATCAACATTCTCTAACAAACCAAATAAATCTTTGTTTTCTTATCCTGAACAAAGCTCAGTCCAACCAAGAAACATTCACCAATCTCTGACCAACACAGTGTATATTTTCAAGTCCATCCATACAAGGACTCAAAAAAATCCATCCTCATTGTGGATAGGAAACTATTTTTATAAGAAAACTCAACCTTACTAAGATGGTCATCCCAATCTCCACTAGATTCAATAATGCAAGAATAGAGCATGTCATCAAGAATCTATAGAGCTCTTTCTGTTTATCCATCCATCTGTAGATAGTATTCCATACTCAGATGGAATTCAGATCCTAGTGCCCCTAAAGGCCTCCAAAAAAATGATAAGTGAATTAAGGATCCCTATTAGAGACTATATCATATGTAACTCCATGAAAATGAATAATCTCTTTCACATAAATATTTCCCAACTCCGAAAATTTTGTTGTATCATGAATCAGTATAAAGTGATCGAATTTAGAAAATTTGTCAATCACAACACATATCACATTGTTTTTTCTTTAGGTATATAGAAACTCAACCCTAAAGTCTATAGATATCTCATCCCACTTCCATGTTGGAACTATATGTGACTAAAGCAAACCTAAAGGTCTCTCTTTCTTGGCCTTGACCTTTTGACATGTATAACAATGAGAGACAAATTTATAAATTCCATATCTCATAACTCGCCACCAGAATCATCATTTCATGTCATATAACATCTTCTTGGTTATTTGGTGCACTTCCCACTGGTAATTATTCAACACCCCATCATAACTTTCCTTACCTCTAACGGCAAAACAAAGCTATTATGATGGCATAAATTTCTTAAGTGAGAATGACTAGTCAGGCATGGTCTATCCACCATAAAAATAGTCTCTAATGCTATATAAATCATCATCAAAAAGTTGTTGTAAAAATATAATCTCTAGAAGATTGGATTTCAAATGAATATTGTACAAGGGAACCTCATCCCCTAATTCCAGGACACCAATATGAAACTATGAAAAAAAAGAAATCAAGTTCCAATATTCTGATGATTCTTTGAAGAACAAGGTTGAAAGTTTCCTACACAAACAATATGTGATGAAATTCCCTTTACCTGGGTTATATGAGATATCAAAGTCTAAATATTAGAGGCATTCCACCCAATTACTATGGTGAAGAATTAAATATTTTTTGAGAGAATATATAACTCAAACTCTTGTAGTCATAATACATAGTAAAACTTTCTTCAAAAAATTAATGTCGCCAACTCTTAAGCAAGTTCATCACGGATGCGGGTTAATGGTCATGGGATGGATAATTATTATCATTTGGACTAAGCCAATGAGAGATAAAATCAATGAGATGATCACCCCTCATTAGAACACAACCCAAACTTGAACCCAATGCATCACAAAAGACCAAGTATCCATGCCCAACCTCTAGAGGATTCAACACAGGTGCAGTAGTCAAAAGACATTTCATCTTAACAAAATAATTATGATATTTATAATCCCAAGAAAATTTTACTCCCTTCTGATTCAAACTATTCATCATAAAATCCAACCTTGAGAATTCCTTAATAAAATGGTCATAATATCTAGCTAAACCCAATAAGCTTCAAATCTAAAAAAAATATGTGTTTGTTTTAATGTCATAATAGCTTTTAAATTTTTAGGATCAACTAAAATACTATGTTCTTACACCATGTGTCCCAAAAAATTTACTTCCTGAATCCATAAATAACATTTCCAAAGCTTGTCATAAAGTTTTTTATTTCTCAGCAATTCTAAAACTACTCATAGATGACGCACATGATCCTCCTCATACATAGAGTATATTAAGATGTCATCCAGAAATACCACTAAAAAATCATAAATATACTCAAAGAAAATCCAATTCATTAAATCCCTAAAAACTAT
The DNA here is from genome assembly GCA_963277665.1 of Viscum album. Classification (NCBI taxonomy): domain Eukaryota; kingdom Viridiplantae; phylum Streptophyta; class Magnoliopsida; order Santalales; family Viscaceae; genus Viscum; species Viscum album. The sequence continues at coordinate 743,068,219 of OY728137.1, forward strand.
AAGTTTATTGGTTAAAAAAATAGATTTAAAAGGAATTCATAATGATCATACCTTCTCTAAATGGGAATTTTATAAATATTATATTCTTTTATTCTCAACTGTTGGTAACCATATTGAAGATAAATCTTTGAAAATCAATTTTTCCCTTTTTAACTATTCAAATATATCGTCAATCTAGGGAAATGTATAATTTTTACATACCATAACTCAACTGAGTTTCTAGTAATCCACATAAAGGAAAATTGGCCCATCAACTTTTTATAGAAAAGAGAATCGGTGTTTCCCAAGGTGAAACACTCAAGCATATAAAGTCTTTCTCTATAATATCATCCTAATGAGACTAAAAATCATTAATTTCAGATGGTTCCAATGTGGTAAGAAGAAATAGATACTGGTTACCATGCACAAAATTGATAGATAACTCTACCTCCCTTAGTAGTGGAAAACTTGAGAAGTCATAAGGAAAAAAATCTGGAAACTCGGAGACAACTGGAGGGGGATCACCTCTCAAATATTCCCATTCAATATCAAAATAAAAAATTGATATTAATTTCCCCAAAACTAGATAAGAATGTCTAAATCTACTCTACATTGGGTCCCATTCTCCTTGATTGATATAGAAAACCCCATTAGGTGAGATAAAGGAGACCCGTCAATGAAAAAAAATTAAATCTAGACTTTATTGGAAATGACCCAATCAATCCCGAATATGATGTCAAGAGGTTTTATGTAAACAAATATAAAATACCATGTGATCTCAATATATTATAAAGAGAAATCACAACTAATACTAGGAGGACCCTTCTCTCTCTTCATCCCATGGGGTGTGGTAATATCCATCATATAATATTAAATATTCGTATGAAGATTAAGAAAATTGAAAATACAAGTTGAAAAAAATGAATGAGATGCACCAGTATCAAATAAAGTAGTCACTAATAAAAAAAATCTATTATGATGGTACCTATCATAGTTGCTAGGACTGTATCTGTTTCCTCTGGGGACTCTTCCTCTATGTGAAGAAGCTATGTTTTTTATGCCTATGGTGGAAACCCTTTAGTCCATGAATCATCAGATTGTATTATAGTTTTGATAGTCACTAAATATCTCATGACACTATTCATAGTTTAAAATACATGGGAAAACTTTTCCATGTGCCCTGAGCATACACATGAACCACATACCTTGGGTACCTCTGTGTAACCCAACTTCGAGTTCCCTGGAATTCCACACTAGTAGAAAATAAAAGGGCCTCTTTCAAGCACTGTAGGGGGTCTAGAAAAACCCTATTGTCGATAACCTCCATGATAATCATCACACTTCTTATTCCATTAATAGTAATTCACATAACTACCACTAGGGAAAAAGGAACTCTTGTCAAAGATGACTTGCTAGCCAATTCTATTTTGAACATCAATCCTCTATCCAGTAATCAGCATAAGAAGTCATCTTCATCAATAAAAAATGAGAATGAATATAATATCAAATTTCTATATAAAATCATCGAGTCTTCATCTTCTCATTCGATAAAACCTCAAGTGAAAACTGCACAAGCTCAGTAATGCAATTTTCAAATTATTTCACCATCCTATTGGCCTGCTCAAGCTTTAAGAACATAATATCCATGGTCAACACCATAAACTATGGATATAATTGATTAGAGAAAAGAGCCTTAAAGTATTTCCACTCTAATCCCTCATGCTTCTTCATCGTCACAATCATGTCCCACCATCTCCAGCTCGGTCCCTCCAGCACGAAGGTGTCACACTTCACCTTGATTTCAGCAAGTGTCTCTAAGAACTCAAAAATATGATCAATTCTTCTCATCCATTCCTTATCTTCTTGAGGATAATTAGACCCTTTGAAAGCTAGTGTCTTCTAATGAAGGAACTCCTAATCCTGATTGCATACAACATGACTCTGAGGCTCCATAGATGGAGTTTAACTGGAACTAGTGGTGGTGTCCCTCCTATAGCATAGACAATACCCACAATCACATCAACCAGACTCGGGTCCCCAAGAGGATTTTCTCACTATTTTTCAATAGTATCTTCCTCTTAGATCTGATCTTCAGGTCTTCTCAGAGGCATGATGCTACAATACATCAATAGACAACATTGAAGAAGTCATATTAACACTCAAAAAGGGAAATAAGGGAAATTAATAAAATCATATAGATAAAAAAGATTTTGATTTCAATCTATCAAAATCTAAAGTAGGGAAAAGACAAGAAATAATCCTAGATATTTCATTCCCAGACCACCTCTAGTGACCTAAGGCTCATTACGGTGAGATCTGTCTAGGAACTCAATCACAACTACCTCATAAGTCCCAAAAATATTACACAACTTCATGGTGACAATAAGTCAAGATGAAAAATCGTCATCTTTGATGCCACCTTTTTCAGAAATTATCCCAGATAAATAGGTACATTGAAAACTAGGATGATGCTGACATAGATCAAAGTTTATTCTCAATCCCCTCAGGCTAGAGCCTAACACTTTCCATCATACAATATGAATGTGGGAACAAATTTTCCCCAAAAACAACAGAACAAAATAAAAATAAATCAGTCTTCATAGAATAAAAACTTCATATGGATAAATATACTAGTATAAAAATATGTATAAACAGCCCATAGTGCAACCAATGTACCAAAAAATAGGATAAAAACTTAATCCCCAATGGAAACAACTCTCCAACCCAAGGATGAATAGATTCTACCACCTATAAGGGGTGCCTTATGCTTGCTTGAACCTGGAAGAAGATAATCTACAAAACACATGAAGGAACAAGTGTGGTGTGAGATAAAATCCTAATGGGGTCTCACCAAGGTTTCTATAATAAAATTCCATATTTAATTATCCAAATAAAATATTCAATTTTAAATAAATAAGCATGAAATTTCAAAATAATATTTGAAATAAATCATTCTATACATATTAAATGAATTAAATACTTTAAAAATGGGTTAGAAAACATTTTATATAAAATAGTTTATATAATTCAAAATGCATGTGTAAAATAGTTTACAAATAATGTAATATATTTAAGATAAAAAAATAAACACGGTCATCTTACAAGAGGTAAAATAGTTCCATGTTATGGTATCCTCACAAACTAAAAGGTGAATCGTGGGAATATGTGTGTAAACACATCCCTCAAGCACTGGTAAAATTGGACTCATCACCATCCCAATAGGGATGTGACCTACTGCGCAAGGTTTTATTTTAGTTGTAAAGAATCAAAATGTTGTTACCCCAATAACTCACTTAATACATTTTCTTCCATGTGCTCTAACAATATTCAATAATGGGAAATTTATTTCAAAACTATTCAAAACACAATTAATCCTATTTACCATTTCAATATACCAATTTCTATTTAAAAACCAAAAACATGGGTTTTTAATCAAATCATGTCTTTTTCCAAGATAAAACCACTGAGTTTATATCAATCCCATTTTTAAAAAAAATCATCTAATAAAAATCTGAAATCTATTTCATCAAATGGATTTAATAGTTAAAATTACATAATTTAATTCTATAATTTAATTTAAAAAATTCTGTCCAATTTCATAACACATCCCAATTAAATGGAATTCGGGGTTCTTCCCAATTTTATTCCAAATCCAATTTCAAATCCCTAATTCAATGGAATTGGGATTTTAATAAACCAATTGAAATAAATTACATTTAAATCAAAAAATTTACATAAATCAAGAAATTTAGGTTCAATCAAATTGGCCATCCTAAACGAAAACACCAACCACAAGATCACGGGATCTCAAAAGAAAATCCCTAATAGGAAGACTCCAACGTAGAACGTTGAAAATGATAACCCGAGAATAAAACCTAGATTAAAGACCCAAATAAAGAGGATTATATCATCCAACAACATGAAGATCTGTTAAACACTTGGGAGGAGAGAGGAGAGATCGAGAGAAAGAGATGAGTAAGAGGAAACTAACAAGTAAGAGATCAAACTTCATTCACTTATCTTAGATCCACTTCTGGAGGGGTGGAGAGGATCCAAAATCACATCTTGGGCGCCTCAAAGAATGAAGAAAACATATTAGGGTCATACAGGTATCTTGGGGACTTAAACTGGGGGTTTATGGGTTTTAAAATTAGATTTTGGACTGATTAAATTCTATATGCACGATTATTTGTATAGGGTTGCACGGTTAGACAAGTCATGCACCATAATTGTTCTCACCCTTCTATAGGGCTGCATAGTTTCTCCTTGGTGGGAACATGGTTTTTCAAACTATTCATCGACTTTACAGATCATCTCTATCTTAGTTTTCACTAGAAGGGCACATGTTTTGGGAAAACCAAGCGCCAACCATACACAACCCAATAACTCCCAAAATTTTCAAACATTTCACCTGAAGAACTCTTAAAATAAACAAACCAAAATATGATCAAAATAGGGTTTTAGGAATACCTAAAAATAGTAAGAGGATGTTACATTAGGGGTTATGATAATGTCAATAGAGAAACCATATAATATTTTACAATATGGTTAATTTTAAATGATACATCATTTGAAGATTACCATGTTGATTCATCTAAACTATGTTTATTCATAATGGTTTTCTATAGATATAATAGAGAATCTAAAGTAAGAAGACACCAAGGGGACGATATCCTTTAGAATTGGAAACATGGAATGGATTGAATAGGAACTAAGTAGTTTTTTGTTTTCATGGCTCAGTTGACATACCATATAAATTGTGTTGGTATCCATGCTAGAGATCATAAAGATCTACCATAAAGAAACATTTTTATAGTGGAACATTTTATGAGGAAATACCCTACTAAATTCAGTGAATCCTATGACCTGGTGATAGCTGAGAGGTGTATTAAATCCCTAGAAAATATATTCGATGTCATTTTATATTTGGATCATCAAAAGTTAAATCTTTATACTTACCATTTTGATGGTAAATATGACTATTAATGGTCAATGGTTATGAATCTTATCGAAATTGAAGATATTGATACCTTTAAATTAGATTAATTTAAGTATATTCTCATTGAGAAATATTTTCCTATATATGTTCAACAGAGGATAGAAAAGTAATAATTAGAATTGAAACAAAAGGATGAATATTTATTGGTTGTGTATGAATAAAATATCACACAATTATAATGGTACACACCAAATTTTATATGTGATCTTGATAGTATTATTAATCATTTTTACTTAGGATTGAAGCTAATATATTGAAGGGAATTGGTTTCTCATGAGTTCAAAAGTTATGATAATCTTGTGTATTGTGCCAATTAGGAAGAAATTGAGTTTTTTTATGATCATTTATACTTCAAAAGATATTATAAAAATAGGTCTAGCTGGAAAGAAAAGGGGATGAATGGATCAAATAAATATAATGATAATAAAATTTTACTTTTTTAATTTGAGATTTGTGGTAAAAAGATTGGGGAATTCCTTATAAATTATGTTAAGTTCTTTTGATGTAGAAAGATTGGATATATTGATTGTAATTTTAATGAGAAATATCATAGTAGTGGTAAGAACAATTCTACTAGATAGGAAGTAAAATGATTTAAATTTAACAAGATGGGTCATTATAGGAATGAGTTTATAAATAAGTACATGAATTATATGAATAAGGAAGAGTATAAAAAGAAAGATAGTGTGGAATCCTTTTTAACTACTTCAGCAGATGTTGGTTCATCAAATTATCCAGTATCACGTACATTTCTTATTTATTTAGATTATGAAAATGGATTTTTTGATTTGGGGTCTACACATTCTTTCATATCTGAACATTTTTCTAGAAAATTGGAAATTCCACCTCAAGAAATAAAGATGCAATTTATGGTAAGAAAGCCTGGGGTAAGTATTAGGTAAAAAATAAATATATTAATCTTCTTATAAATGTATGTGGAAATAAATTACTTGAAAACATTTTTTCTTGACCTCAGTAGAGTTTGATGTTGTTTTGGGTATATATTGGATTTATATTTACCAAGATAAGAAATATTGTAGAGATAAATAATTTTTTCATAAAGAGTTTCAGTCTGTATACAATAATGAACTCATACCTTTAGTAACATATCAAGAAGCTGGTAAAAAATTAAAAGATGAAAATGAAAGTTATCTTGCACATATTTTTGAAAATCAAGGAACTGTTCATATTAATGATGTTATGATAGTAAAATAATACCTTTATATTTTTTTGATAAGTTTTCAAGTGTTATACCAAATCAGAGAGTTGAATTTACTATTGACAGAGTTCCTAATTCTAGGAAAATTTCAAAACCCCCCTTATAAAATGTCTCAAGTATAAATTTTGGAATTGAAAATGTATTTGTAATAGTTTAGTGATAAATGTTTCATTAAACATATCACTTCACTATTGGTTTCTCCTCTTTTGTTTGTTAAAACTAAGATAGTCCCCTAACTCTTAATTTATTAAAGAGATTTGTATAAAATTGGTGTTAAAAAACTATTCTTTTCCTCATATCGATAATTTTTTTTTACCAGTTTGAGGGAGCTCAATATTTTTTTAAGGTTTGCCTAAGGTTCATCTACTATCGGATGAACGTGAAGGATGTTTAAATTATAAAAATAGGTTTTTGGACTAGATATATGCATTATTATTTTTTGGTTATTACCTTTTGGTTTAAAATTACCCATATATATTTATGGATCTTATGAATAGAGTCTTCCATGAATATTTAGATAAGTTTGTGGTTGTTTTTATTGATGATATATTAATTTATTAGAAAATTATAAGAATCATGAAAAATATCTATTTATTGTTCAATAAAACCTAAATGAAAAGAAACTATATATAAAATTTAGCAAATGTGAATTTAGTTACAGTAGATTTCATTCCCTAGACGCATTGTAAATAATGATGGCATAATAGTTGATCATACTAAAACTAAAGTGGTCGATGAATGGATGAGACATGAAAATGAAAATGAGAGTCATAGTTTTCGTGGATTATTGGGATATTAATTGTGGTTTATTGATAATTTTGGTATCTTTCACACTGACTAAGTTAACTCAAAAAAGAGTTAAATTTATATAGATAAATGATTATAGTGATTGTTTCCAGGAATTGAAAAAAAAATGATTAGTTAATACACTCATTTTGGATCTTCCCACTAGAAGTGGTGAATTTATCATCTATAATGATTCTTCCTTAAAGGGACTTTTTATGTCTGGATTTAGAATAACCATGTAATTGTTTATTCTTCTTTCCAATTTAAACAATATGAGAAAAAAATCTACAAATAATCTTGAACTAACTGTTGTAGTTTTTTTACAAAAAAAAATTGGATACATAATTTATATGGAGAAAAGTGTGAAATATATACTAATCATATAATTTGGAAGTATATATTCACTCAGAAATAGTAGTATATGAGACATAGGATATTTATAGAATTGGTAGAGTATTATGATAGTACAATTCATTATCATCTTGGAAAATAAAACAATATAGTTGATTCTTTGAGTCAAAAAAAAGCAATGTTGTATTAACCATGATAAATCTAGAACCTGAATATTTGGTTGACTATTTTATGAATTTTTCCCTATAAAGTTTTCATGTAGGAACTTCCCCAATTTTGTTTCAGGTTTCAATATAATCATATACATCGTAAATAATTAAGTAAGCTCCTAAGGAAGACTATGAGTTACATGAAAAGGTATAATTGGTTAATAAGTTTAATTTACCTAAATTTAAAGTTGATAAAGACTGTGTGTTGATATTTGTAATGAGATTATGTGTGACTTGTGATTCCTATTAGAATAGATAATTTTTTAGTAAAGGTCATAGTTACTTATTTTCCATTCATCTTGGCAGTACTGAGTTGTACAAAGAACTTTGAGAGTATTACTGGTGGGATGGAATTGAAAAAGATATTGTTGAATTTAACATGAAATGTTTAACTTATCAATATGTTAAATCAGAATAATAATTAACAATGGGGATACTTCATCCTTTTCCAATGCTAGAGTTGAAATGGAAAAATGTATCCATAATCTTGAGGTAATAATTCTATTTGGGTTACCTTTGATTGACTAACTAAATATATACATTTCCTTCCCATTTGATATATTATATATTTAGATCAAATTTCTAAACTAAGCCTTAAGTAGATAATTAGGTTACATGGACTTTCTCTCTCTATTTTATTTGACTGTGATTGTAGGTTCACATTTAATTTTTTGAAAGGCCTTCAAAAGTCATTGGGAAATAGATTAAATTTCAATATAGGTTCTCGTACATAGTATGATGGACATACTGAGTGAATGATTCAAAATTTTGAGGTCATGATTCATTCTTGTTCAATGGAATACCAGGGAAGTTAGGATTAATATATTTCATTAGTTTATTTTTCTTATAATTACATTTTTAATTCTAGTATACATATGGTAAATTTTGATGCATTATATGGAAAGTGGTTTCGGACACTAAATTTTTGGGATGAAGTTAGTGAAAAGAATTTTATGGGACAATAATTGGTATTGGAAATATTTTTGAAGGTGAAGGTAATTTAGCAACATATATGGATGTCTTTGAGTAATCATAAAATCTATAAAGATAAATTGAGGAAATATTTTTCTTTCAAGGTAGTTGATCAGGTTTTTCTTAAAGTATCTCCATGTAAAAGTGTTGTGTGCTTTGGTAAAAAAATGGAATATAATTCCATGTTTCATCAAACCATATAAAATATGGGATAATGTTGGATTATTTTCTTAAAGATTATAATTTCCAATGATTTTATGCTAAGTAAAAAAAAATCATGTTTTGATATTATGAAAGTCTATAGTATATTCATCTTGTGTATTGAGTCCTGAGCTAGTTCAGTTGGAAGATAATATTAATTATGATAAATATCCTATTAATATTCTTGTACATTAAGGGAAGTTATTGTGAAATAATTTAATTCACCAGGTAAAATGTTTTTCAAAAAAACCATATGGTTGAAGAAGGAACATGGTAATCTAAAAATACAATAAGGGAAATATAACTTCACTTGTTTAATAAATGAATAAAATTATAAGGATTCAATTTAAAAAATAGTGAAATAATGTAACAACCCAAGTAATATTAGAATAAACTATTCATTGGTTGTGTATTACAGATTTATTTTCATTATAAAAATATTTGTAAATTTTTTAATATAAATGAAAAGCTTTTATTTCGATAAAAATTTGATTTTCATATATTATATGGTTTTATTTAAAAGATTTGTTTAAAAATAATATGATTTTAATTTCAAAAAATGAATTTCATTTTTTATTCAGTGTTTCAAATGTATCATAGGATAAATGTTTGATAAATTTTTGAAAATATTGATTTTTAAATGAATAGTGAAAATTACGGATTTTTATGGAAAACTAAATTTAATTTCAAAGTATTTATAATGAAAAATAATATTTTGGGTTAATTTTAAAATTTTATTATTTTTATTTTTATTTAAATTTATCCAATTATTGGTTTTAAAGTGAATATTATACTTTTATTTGGTATAAAATCATTTTATATTTAAAAATCAATTTTTTTGGAAAACCCATTTTTCATCATTTTTATTCAGTTAAATTTTAAATTAAATTCTACAAATTTTATGTTTTGAATCATAAAAAATTAATTCGATATTTTGAATTTGGATGTTTAAATTTTTTAAATAGATACCTTTTATTTTGGATCAATATGAATATCAACCCTAGTAATTTTGTTACCATAGTAAATGGTAAATTGGGTAATTAATGATAAAAGTAAAATTATAAGGCCAATAAAATGACCCTAACACTTTACTAAATTTTATTGAATGAGTATATTTCATAGATATTTTTTCAGATTTTGAATATATGGCCTTTTTCAATTTAGATGTGATTATAACCTCTATAATATTTTATTTAAACAAAAGTCAAAAATGTCACATTCTTGTTTTTAATAACTATAATATTTTTAACCTAGAGATTAATAGATGATGTTTTTTGTTATAAATATTATTTATAAATTTGAATGATTTATATTTATCATGGTAATTTATTTTTAATTTTTAGTTAGTGAATAATTACCCTAAATTATTACCCAATGCTGATGCAGTAATTATTCAATTAATAAAATAATAAAATAAATGATATTAAAAATATAAAAAGTAATATAATTTTAAATAATTAATTTGAACCATAAATTTTTTAGATAATTATAATACATTTGGGATATTTTAATTTATTATATTTAAATTTCTTGGTTTTCTTGATTCTATTAAATATAAAATAAATGAATTGTCCTAAAATTTACATTATTGTTATATTATGAAAATAATATTTTATTAAATGTTATAAAATCACTTAATAACCTATATTTTTTTAGGTGATTATTAAATGGTTTAAAATATATACCATGGTCCATTTATAGAACTTATTTCCATTTATAGTATCCATCTCGACCCTCAAAGAGTAAAAAACCTTATTACCTTGGAATGTGTGAAAAGGGTTAATGGTGGTTAAAACCAATCTATAAGGGTAAAATTATAATCCAAACTCCTCCAATTTTTAATGATTTTTTATCAAAATACAATTATATTAAATTAATTTTTTTAAAATTTTGAGAGTGCTCCTCCCCTCTCTTGTAAAAGGGAACCACTTGTTCTCATTTATTCTCCCTTAAAACCCCCCATTAAGTTCATCTAATGTCTAGAAAAATACCATCCTAAAATCCCTCCTCATGTTATTTTGCCCTTATTTTTTGAATAATACCAATCTCAGTGGGTTTATGTTTTTAAGAAAAGGATATTTTCATAAGATTAGGTATAGTTTTAACCTCATGTTTTTGTTTTATTTATTCTTAAACCTCCTTAAAATATTATCAAACCGTAATAAAATAATAATACATGTATTATAAATATACTGATTTTTTTTTTTTGATTTCCTAACCAATATCCATCTCCATCCACCATCTAATGGGAGAAGAATTCATCATTCGTGTGTACGGTGGACTACCTCTTGCAAACTGATGTAATACATTTTCCATCACTGTCTCTCATGGATGGTTATAATTATGGATCTAAGTTATAGATATGATATTTATGAAATTTTTTATTCTTAAAATATAATATAATATGTATTTTATTACCTTTTCAAACACTATAAAATGATAATTTTGTTCGTGCATTCGTGTGAACTACCACCTCCATGAAACTATGTGATTGGTTTTTTATCACTACATCACATGGATTATATGTATAAGTATAATTAAATAAATAATCATATATTTATTATATTATTATCATTATAGAAAGATAAAATTGAACTTACCTTGTTTCCATAATAATTGTCTAAAATGGAAATGTTATTCATGCTTACATACGACCTATTGTCTCTATGATTGTAATGTAGTTCATTTTTCAGAACCATATTTTATGATTAGTTTTAAAATAATAATTTATGTATAAAAATTATAATTGATGTATAAAAATTATAATTATTTCATGAATTTTATTCTGGTTATTATGGAATAATAAATTCTTTGACCGTAGTCAACTTATAGAATCCATTTTGGACTTTTCATACGAATATCATCAAAACATCCAATATGAATTTAATTAATTAAATAATTAAATATAGCATGGTGAGAGATAAAATAAATGGTATAGTAAACTTTAAAAATTTTATTAAGAAACTAAATAATTAACCTATGTTTATTATTCAAGAAGATAAAGAACATACATAATTAGTCAGACCCAAGGTAAGGGTATTTCTTTTAAAAATCCTCTTTTAATGTATCACTTAAAAACTCTATTTTCCATATATATACATATTTTAAAAATTGTTTTATTGATTTATTTATATGTGAATAATTTAATTATAAAGGAAATTTTATATTTATTTTGAATTTAATTCAAAAAAATCAAAAGGAATCTTTTGGTTAAATGTTTCAACATTCTATACAAAAATACTAAAGAATGTTATATTTTAACGTATATGGTGATAATAACTTTTTTGATGCCAAAAATTTAATTTAATTTTCGGATTCCTATAAAATATTTTATATTTTTTTCAAATATAAACCATTATTCTCTATATTCTAGATATTTTCATAAATTGTCTAAAAATGGAATATATATATCAATATCTCAAGAAAAAAAATCTTATGAGTGAAAAGAACATTTTTATAATACAAGAATTTATGTATTCTGTTATGGTTATTGAGAATTTTTATGAGGATGGGTGGTTTTATTATAATATAAGGTCAGTTGAGCTAGTTATAGCTCTCTAATTAATTAGTTAAATAGACAGAGTTAACCAATTGTATTTCTCTTAATAGATTATGGGGAATATATTGTGATTGTTATTCCAATTGTAAATGTGATGGTTATTTTATGTGAAACTATGATGGTTGTTCTATGTGTAACTATGAAGTTTATCCCAATAGTAATAGAGATATTAAAATTATTCCCCATATAACCTACATGTTTTATCTATGATTGTTACGGGTTTTTAAAGGAAACATATAGTTTATTAAGATAATATTAATGATATTATGTTCAAAGGAAAGTATATGCTACTTCATAAGTTTGAGAATTATAAATTTTTTAAAAAATTATTATGAGTTTTTCATGATTTTAAAGAAACCTTATGATTTTTATTTTTCCTTTAATATTTATTATGAATTGTTTTATGAAAATATTTGTGAATAGAAGATGATTTACTGGGTAAGAAAATTTTTATTTTAAGCCCAAATTTTATTTTGAAAAAAGAAAAAATTTATCTGTATTCATGGACTAACGGTTTCATTTATTTATTTTCATTTCCCATACTGATATTTTTGTAATCATCCCACATTTTAAAAAACTCACATGGTTTAAGTATGATTAAGGGTAAATAAGAAGTTAAGTAAAATTTCAGGGATGTATTTCAAGAAAATAAAATGTGATTCATTTTAAAAGTTTTATTTTATGGAAAAAATGGATTCTGATTAGAAGTTTCAACTTCATATATATTTGGGTTTTTTATGTAATATTAATTTCTTAACTCTGTATAACTATAAATTTAAAATATCTTTGGGAATGTAAGAAATTTAATTCTAGTTTAAATTCTATATAATATGTATTATTTAAGGTTGGGTCCTTATAAAGAGTGTTTTAATTAAAACTGTATATTTTCCAAATACACAATTTTCATTTCTTCATATCAAAATCTAATTTTCATAAAATCATAAAAAAAATTATATATAAAGTATTATTAAAAATTTCTAAATATAATCATTATTTTATTATAGAGAAAATATAAAAAACATTACTACTAGGGTTTATAAAAAACTCCTTATTACACTGTTGTACACCTTAAGGGTAAGGTGTATGATGGTGCTTCTTTATTATAGTGGTTTTGAAAACATGGTTTGGTTCGGGGTGTTGATAATATTGAAATTCATCTCATAAATGGTTTTATTTGAGATTTAGTAGTCGAATCTCTGTTTGGGATTGTTCAAGGGAAAATCCAAGTGATGTCATCTCCCGTGGAGGCTCCGATAAATGGTCTTAATAGAGAATGATCCTACTGGTTTAGGTCATCTATTACCTCAACTCTTTCAATTTTATTTTATCATAACACTTAATATATACTAGTATTAATTGTCATCATAGAATGACTATATTATCAATGATTTGGATAGTTAACCGTCTTTTAAATAAGACAGGTTATATATTATAACAGTCCAAAATACCCAAATTAGTGCATTTGTTTTCCAAAAATACATTAATTAATAAAACATTTATTCATTCAACATGGATTTTTATTTAAAAAATTCAGGTAGTTATTGTTACATTGGTTCTAGTTTTTAAATTGACATAGATTATATAAGATCTAAATATAGTTTCTAGTTTTTGCTCAACATTGGAGATATCATTTGGTGGTGTTCTAAATAATACATTGTGTAATACTCAAAAATAGTTTAAATTTACATTAATTACATTAATTTTTTAATGGAATTTATTTATAATAATATTTTAATTAAAAAATTGGGTAAATCCTTGCATTTTGAGAAAAAATGTGATTTATTGTGCAACAAATAAAGATTTTTCTTAGTTTAAGGAAACTCGGTCTCACTAAATGACTAAAAACATACATTAAAAACACCATATAATTTGAGAAATAATTTTGATGGGTTTTGTAAAAAATATATTCAGTGGTTACATAAGATAATTTAGCTAATACGCTGACAAATCCATTAATGCAGTATAAGCATGAGGTTCATGTAAATTATTTGTATATTAGATACATGAGCGATTTTATGTAATATTTATTATCATTTTAAATGTATCAAGGTTTAATAATAAAAGGAAATCTCCATTTTTCATTCATTTATGTGTTTTTTGTATTTTATATGAATACTATAATGATAAAACCCATTCATAGTGGTTGACATGACCCTTGACCTATAATACATTATAATTTCACACCTTTTCTATTCCATCCTTGATTCTGACTTAATCTAGGGGTGGTGGGGTATATTATATATCATATGATCATTTTAGTTTGACCAATATCAAATTTCACCAATTTTTGAAAATTAAAACATATGGTCCTTCAATTGTATTATAATGAATAATTGTATAACCATAATTAATTGATTGACATATTATGTTATCAATTATGTTTGTGAATGAACATAATGTAGTCATGAAAAAAAATCATTTTTTAAGATTATCATAAACGTATGAGTCTAAATATACTATATTGAAATATTACATATCTAGTGGTAACTCAATGTATTAAAAAAGGATTTAGTGTGCATATCATTCATAGAGATATATCTTGTGATAGAAATTTTTATATGGAGATATGGGTTTTTTTTATCAAGATCATGGTAGAATCCTTTATATATTAAATAGAAATAAAATTTTAATAGAGACCTATCTTTGCTTACAATTATGGATTTGGTAATTCATAATTTTAATCATTGTTACAAAAGTTTGTATATTCACATAGTAATTCCAAGATTTATTATTAACTATATTATAATGTGTTTTCCCAAAATTTGAGAGAGTTTTATATTATAGTCATGTTCAAATGAGTGTTGGTAGATTGATAGATTAAAAAAGTTCAGAATAAACTCAATGATACTTCACTAAAAGTTGTAGATTTTTTGAAATATACACTATAACATAAAAAAATTACATAATGAGATTCATCATGCTAGTGTTTTTGTTTGATCATGGTTCTTGAAACCATATCCTGGTGTTTATGTTGAAATGATATTTGATCCCATTCATCCAACTATACATCTATGATTGTCCGATTGATTCATCTTGTGACGCATTATATAATGATGTGTAAATTAATTTAATATTAAAAGTAGTTTAGTAATCCATTTAATTAATGAGTTGGCTACTTTAAGAGTTATAATGGTGGAAATTCAAAAGTTATTTGTTTCCTAACATATTAAATTTTAGACTAATAGGATTCTTTATTCATTGAAATTGTTATATTTATTAGAGTTCATGTACCTCATTTGTTTATAATTGATATTATTCATGACTTCAAATATCTCTATAATCTCTCACACCAAAACATTTAATGATTATGGTGGATAATGGATACCTTTGGAGGTAGGAACCTGTTGGTTTCTAATGAAGGAACTCAATCAAACTCACTATTGGAAGAGATTCTCCAAGAATAATTTAATATGTTTTTTTATGATATTTCATTTCATTTTATTGATTCTTCTCATGGTATATTTTTTCCATGGGTTTTTTTTTATTTTATTATGCTTATTAGAATAGAGATATTCTAGATAACCCTTCATCTGACAGCACTCATTCATCCCCAAACTAACTATAGATATCTCAGTAGTTCTAATACAAGTTATCTCATGTTAAGACAAGTCATCACACTATAGTTGACGGCCTGAAAAACACACAAACCATAAAAATTTACCAACGACCAAGTGTTTCTTGGTCCCCCTTACTTTGGATATCCTTAGACTAGATTAAAACCCATTGAATCATTACTCTTTTTCTAGAACTGATTCATCAACCTCTATATTGTTTTTCCTTATCATTATATTCAATGGATAACTATCTAAAAACTACTATAATACTGTTATGTAATAACCTATCATCAATATCACTAATCTATCAGTGTCTTAGACTCAGTCAGATGACCACCATCATATGTTACCTCTCAGTTAGATTATATGGTCACCCTCTGATCGGATTACACTTCAACCAAAGTCCCACTTCAAAATTGGATCACCCTTTATTGAATATATTGAGAACCTTATTCTCTAATAAAGTGTGGCACACATATCCAACCCATTATACTTGAACTTTATCAGTTATCATGATTCTCAAATATATGGTTCTACTGATTCATCTCAACCATTATATCAACTTCATTGGTGTCCCCGTACTTTGGATCGAACTTGAGTTTTTACGAATTTGATTAGACCATCACACAAAATCCTTGGTGAAAACCTTATAAAATATCCTCATATAACAATTTTTACTTTTTTATGTATTACTTTTGAATATTACGTGAATTATTTTACATCTAGGTACTAAGACGGTGTGATATTTCATGACCCGATGATCCTGCAATTAATTTTTAAAATATATTAAATATATAAAAATCATGCATGCATAGTTTTTTTTGAAAAATTGGAATAACTATTAAATAGAGGGTTGAATAAAAAATATAAGGCCACTGTTGAGTTCAATGCATGGGTTTTACCCTAGTCACAGCTTAACCTTGAACTGCATTGAAAATTCAGATTGAGCGCAGTTGCAGGAGGATAGAAAAATAAATAAATTAAATTATTTTTTTTAATTTATTTTCTAAAAACTAACAGTGTCTATAAATATTTTGTTATAGAAGAACATTAGGTTTATCTACATAATCTCATATATTTTTGTGAGAGAGTGTTGAAGGATCATTCTTGGGAAGACAATGATCGGATCATGGATCATCGGTCAGTGTGCAACAAAATTCCTGGATCACACCAACCACAATGATGTGGATTCATTTTTTATAAAAAAATTATCCATAATAAGGTAATACATTTGTTTTATGTAGTTTTATCCCCATTTTATTATTACTATGAAGAAAATTAATCAATCGACAAACTAATTAATTCACGGATCAAGTTTGTTGCAGGTATGTGTTAGATTATTCATGTTTGGGGCATTTCAATTGAGACCTACACAAACATTGGTTGAGTTCCATTCCTCACATTTTTGTTTTGTTCGTTTCTTCCCCCATTCTTTATTCGTTCATCGCTGGAATTTTTTTTGATCTGTGGTTCTACAAATACCCAAAAATCAATTGTTATTCACCCAATTCTTGGTGCAATGGATTGATACCCCATATCCGAGTTTGTATTGATGTTGAAATCAATATATGTTGATTGATCCAAATTATATGATCCCCATTTGGGAATGGGATGCTAGTAAGGTGTGACGGAGGGTAGATTTTGAGCACTGAATATGGCCAGAATCCAGCTAGTGTCGGTGAAGGAGGTTATGTCCAACCCAGATACATGACGAATGATGAATTACATGGTAGGATAAAATGTAATGGAGGTACTGAGTAAGACAAGTGGATATTCCCACGGGTTCAATGAAAAACCTAACTACATGGAGTGTAGTCCAATGAGAACACATTATATAGTCCTAAATGTGTAGCGCTAGGGTTTTATCATAGAGATAAGTATCACACACTGTGTGACTTGTGTCACATTCCATGTGATACATTATGACTAGCTCAACATGTACAGGGTTTACATGCCCAGAAGTTCGGATGGCTTTACAATCCATTTACACCAGGACAGGTGACTCAGTGTGTATAGGGGGTGCATTCTAAAGAGAACATGTCACCCCACACACCATGTGTGGTGGGCCACATGTCATGTACTCGAACACAAACAAATGGGCACATATCGTGTTACACATGTATAAATCAGTACTGAAGGGACACATCATGTACTCATAGTACATGTTGTGTGCCTTCTCAAACAAATCTTAGATCCATTTTCCTCTTCATCTTAGACAAGTTTTGTTAGGGTATATTCCCTTGATCCGTTACTTGAGGGTTGATATAGAATCACATCCTATGTATACGATGTCGATCCCCTCTGAGAAACTTCAAATCTCAGATATATTTGTTGGAATCCCTCCATGAAGCCTGAAGTGAGATCCTCTATCATCATCATTTCCCTTAGTAGGGTTCTTAATATATTCATAACCAACACTATGCGGGAATTGGTCCCCTACTTATCGAGTTAATCTATATTGAATTGTTGTTATACCCCATGGTTGTAGGTGTGATCCCCATCTATGTATCGATATCTTTAGATATCAAATGTGTATTTATTGTGGAGATACCCAAAAAGAATGATATATCGGATTGATGCCACTAGGGTTATCTGAATCGTAGAGTGTGTTCTCTCATACTTTTGTTATATGGAACCTTAGAGCAATAATCTTAGGCTGACATTATGACTATGATCTTATTTTGAGAATATGTGTATACAATAATTATATATAGATATTCTTGTTATATATTTTATTTTTATATCCTTGTGATGAGATAACTATTATTCTTGATATTATATTCTTAGTTATTTTTGGGTGTACTACTGGGTACTATTATACTCACCCATGTTTGGGATTTCCCAACACATATTGTCTCTTATGCGGATGACAAACCTTTTGATGGAGTCCTAGAGGGACAATTTCCAAGCTAAGCTTAGTGAACCAAATAGACAAAGGTGTTTTTTGGTGGTTTCGTTTAGAACAGTACTCACCTAATTCAAAGTTTAGACCTATTTTCAAATTCTTTTAGTGGTATTTTATTTGAACCTTACTTTATAGTACTTTTTTTTATACTCTAGTGGGGGGATAATAGATGTATGCATGAATGTTTATTGGTTTTTCTACATTTAACCAATGTATTGGATTAGGGATTCATGCAGGTGTATATGTATATTATTATAAGGCATATAATGTGTGTTATATACCTACTAAACACTGTTCTCTATCCCCTGTCCTATTGGAGGTGGTCTTGGGGTAGTCATGGCTCAAGCCCCATTGGGATGGTCAATGATAGATTGTTATCTAATCATTTGATTCTATATTAGGACTGGAGTTTGTGAGATCGGTTTTATTTTTATAGAAATAGTGTTAAGTGTTTCAAGTATGCCTCTCATGTCAGGGAATTCAGTGTTGGTACAACAACTGATGTATCCATACACGAGTACTCTGATAACCTAGTTGTTGACTCAATATATGTATACACTGGTTGAAGGGACAAAATTGGTACATGAATTATATAGGAATGGTTTTTTTCATATAATTCTTTAATTATATATCCAAATATACTCATTCATTATTGTATATATTATCTATTTTTGGTTTCCTCCATAGTGATTTCTTACTATGATTTAGTTGTTGGATCATGAGGATGATCCCATCAGTGATGATTCTTTGATATAGGTACCTATTTATGAGGTTTTAACTCCAAGTGGTTCACCAGTGTTAAAAACCACTTGTATATAAACAGTTGGTACTAGCACTATTAGTAGACGAGGTGTGTAGGCTGAGAACCCTTCATGAGTTTCAGTAATGGTGACCCATCAAGTTCCAAGGTGATCCTAACCCTCAGGCATCTGATGGCTATCTTTAAGTGGTGATACAATCCTTTCATCTTGTTTGGAAACTAATATACCAGATGTTGTTTCTGTAAGTGATCCTTCATCATATCTCTATGGGATGGTGGTGGGGATTAGTGACTCATTTGTATGATTAGGTGACTCTTTCATGATCATATTTCAAGTGCATTTTCAAAGAGTAGTTTTCTCTAGATACATTGTGGATTTTTCACATAAAATATCTCTTATATCTTCAACAGGGCAGTATGATTATGGATGAGTATTCATTGAGGTTCACCAACCTCTATTTGTACTTGATAGATATGAATCTTAATCAGTTATTTTGAGCACCGAATGTTGAGTGCGTTTTATGTAGATACATTTAATTCAACATGAAGCCTCTATTTATTCCTACATATTTTTGGGTGCTATAGTGTTCATTGTTGGTCGATAGTTTCTTAGTTGAGTAGGCATTGATATTTAGTGCTAGCAGCGGGTACACAAGAGTAGATACTTTGGTTTTTGGGAGTCGATGATAGATAATGGGAAATGATGTGTAATATGTTTCAAGTGGTACTCCCAATATAGAGGTTTTATGGTTCCAGTCTCACTGGATGGATCTAGTCATCTCAGAGAGAGTTTTTTCTACTATTGTGATATTAGGGGTCATCTTGAATGAGGTTTTCCAAACCGACTTGTGGATGATAGAGAGATAATGGATGGGAACCTAGGTAAAGATAATAGTAAGAGTAGGAAGTTATTTTGGGAGGAGGATATGGAAGTGGATTTGGGATAGCAATAGGAGGTGTTATACATTTTGACTTGTTACCACCAACACCCTCAGGTGGTCCCCACCAGGTTCAGGGAGTTAGTGATCGGGGATGAGGGAATCCGCAGGTGGTCAAGTCTTATGACCCAGAGGCTCCAAGGATGATATGAGGTACAAATTGTGTCATCTATATTTTATATGTAGTATTTATTAGTAATGGTGTGATACACTCTTTTATTTCCACAAATCTTTTTTGAGGCATAGAGAATCTGGTTGAGCCCTTGACTAAACCCTTATTCATAGAGACACCTACTAGAGGTTACTTAGAAATCATACACTTCTACTGATGGTATGATTATACTCTTGTTGGAGATAGTTTCTTCTATGATCACTTTGTTTTGGTGACAAGGCCTTATGATGTAATCTTAGGTATGGACTTGTTATCTATAGTTCATGCCCAAATATACTATCTGCAGTGATGGAATGAGGTTTTAATTTATGAGTGAAAAGGATAGATAAGTAGAATAAAATAGACTTATGCATGAGAGGGTGAATCTAATTACTCACTAGTTGGATAGAATTTCCCTTGGTGTAGTGGATTCTATGAGCTTACAGTTTCCCGTAGTGGTCATGAAGTACAAGGAAATTTTTCCTCAGGATGTTCCAGGCCTACCTCCCTGCCGAGATATAGACATGTTCATTGACCTACAAAACGAGACAGCCCTGATATTTTCACCAACATATTGGGTGTATCCCGTATAGCTTCATGAGGTGATGATGTTGTTGGAGGACTTGTAGAGGAAGGGATTTATCAAACCTTGTGATTCACCCTGGTCATCCCCAGTGTTGTTCACCAAGAAGGTGGATGGGAACTTGAGGATGTGTGTGGATTACAGTCGACTAAACCAGATGACCATAAAGAACAACTATCCACTACCAATGATGAATGACCTCATTGATTAGTTGAGAGGGGAATAATTGTTCTTGAAGATTAAACTCAGATCAGGTTATCACCATTTATCAGTATGGGACAATGATATAACAAAGATGAATTTTTGATGTCATTATGGTCACTATAAGTACTTATTGATGCTGTTTTGTGTGAAGAACTCTTCAAGAGTGTTTATGGGACTCATGAACCATATCTTTTGGCCTTTCATAGGATGATTTTTGGTAGTTTTAAATAACGATGTCATACTATTCTCAATGTTCAAGGAAGAGTATATGAGACACTTGAGGATGGTCTTGGACGTACTCTGAAAGCACCATATTTATGGTAATCTCTCAAAATGATAGTTCAATATTCTGGAGGTCAACGTTCTTAGACGTGTTATCTCCATAGATAATGTGTCTATGGACCCAATTAAGTTCAAGGTAGTTTTAGATTTGGAACTACCTAAGAGTGTGATAGAGATATAGAGCCTCCTTGGGTTGGTAAGCTACTATTAGACATTCATACACAATTTCTCTAATCTATCATCTCCCATGACATCTTTGACCTGAAAGGGGAAAACTTTCATGGGGACATAGAGGTTCCAATAGTCTTTTCAATATTTGATGTAGATATTAAAAATTACCCCCATCATGAGATTTTTGGAGGAGGGTATCAAGTATATAGTGTTCTGTGATGCATCATGGACTAGGATTGGATATGTTCTAATGAAAATGTTTCCAGTGATTTCCTATGATTAACGCCAGTGGAGACCAAATGATCATAAATATGAGACTTATTATCGTTATCTAGTAGTGGTATTCTTCACAAAAAAATTCATAGTGACATTGCCTTATGAGTGACTGGTTTATCGCCTATTCTGGCCATATGATTCTCAAGTATATATTCTCTCAGAAGAATCACAACTTAAGACATAGAATATTTCTATAGTTCCTCCAAGATTATAACTTCGAGAATTTCTCTAATATTGGGAAGGGGAAAATGGTAGTAGATTAATTAGTATGAGATCTTGTTAATAGTTTCTGAGTAAGGAATCAGAGAAATTTGCCTCTTTACAGTTATCATTTGTGTATGGGGATGGAGTAGCTTGCCTCCATTTGATGGTTTTTACCACTATGCTTTTATAGTGTGTTAGGGAGTCATATATTGTGGATACTGACTATGATACCCTAAATACTTAGTTATCCACTAGACATGCTCCTAATGAATTTTAAAAAGGTAGGGAGAATGTAATTCATTTTAGAGGATGGATAATGGTACTAGCTTCACTAATAGAGGAGGTGTAAAGGGAGTTTCAAACTTCACCCTTAGTGGTACATTCAGGTGTGGTGAAAATGTATCAGGATCTTCAACAGTAGTTATGGTGGCCATAGATGAAGAAGTGTTTTATATAGTTTGTCTCTTAATCCCTAACTTGACTGTAATTTGGGGCTAAGAACAAATTTCTAGCAAGTTTATCTCAACACCTTAAGGTTCCATAGTGGATGTGGGATGAGATATCAATGGACTTCATGATAGGGTTACCATTTACATTCATAGGAAACGATTCCATCTGGGTGATCATATACTTACTCACTAATTCATCCCACTTTCTAGATATTTCATATAATTGTTTAGTAGAAAGATTTGGATGCTTGTATATGCAGAATATGTTCTGACTCGATGGAGTTCCTTTCATGGTCATTATAGACAATGATGCTCTCTTCACGTCATGAATATAGAGAGGATTATAGGAGGGATTTGGGACTTAGTTGTATTTGAGTACATTGTTTCACCCCCAGACTGGTGGAAGACTAATATGACCATTCAGGTCTTGGATGACATGTTATGGACTTGTATACTGGACTTTGGTTTTAGTTGGGAGGATCACCTATCATTTTTGGAGTTTTCCTACTTCAGCAACTACCATTCCACCATCGGTAATGCATTATTTGAGGCCTTGTATGGTTGACCATATAGGTCACCACTATATTGGAAAGACCAGGGATATTTTTCACTTATGGGACCATAGTTGGTGTGAGTTACTACAAATAAGGTGATGATCATCTAGGAGTATATGAGGACTGCATAAAGCTGTTAAAATTCCAATGCAGACCAAAGATGGAGGCATTTTGAGTTCAAGGGGGAGATAATGTATTCTTAAGGGTCTCACCTCGAGATGGGTTGTAAATATTTGGCTGGGTCATAAATATATCTCTAATATTCATTGTCCCTTTCTATATACAGTGTAGAGTTGGTGAGGTGGCTTAATTCGTAGATCTACCACCATAGTTTTACGGGGTGCATGAAATTTTCCACATGTCACACCTAAGGGTGTACGTGCATGACCCACAATATGATATAGAATGTGGTGAGATAGACATTGAGAATGGGTCTACCTTTTTTGAGTACCTAATGGAGATTGAGGATTGACAAGAGTGGATCCTTTTTGGGAGATCTATTCCCCAATTGTGTGTTTGGAGGCAGCATAGGAATCTTTAAGAGAGCGCCTTAGAGAACGAGACCTAGATTTTAACCCATTACCCTCATCTATTTTAGTTTTTTTTCATTTTTTGGGATAAAAATCCTTAATATGGGGAGAATATAACAACTATGATTTTTTTCATGCATTACTTTATAATATTATATAGATTATTTTCAGAGCTAGGTGTTGAGAAAGTGTCAGATTCTGAGGCCTGGTGATCTCATAATTAATTTTTGAAATATATTAAATATTTTAAAATCATTCATGTTTAATTTTCCTAAAAAATAAGAACAACTACAAAATAGAGGCTCATATTAAAAATATAAATCCTTTTTGAGTTCAGAGTGTGGGTGTAACCCTAGGCATGACTTAAGCTTGGAGCACATCGGATGTCTGGGTTCATTGCAATTGCAGGAGGATTTCTAAATAAATTAAATAAATTATTTAATTTATTTATTTATTCACCACAACCTAGAATGGTCTACAAATACCCTACTATGGAAAAATATCATGGTTAGATGTATAGCCCTAGAGATTTGTGAGAGAGAAATATAGGATCATTCTTGGGCCGATAACAACCATATCATGGATTATTGATTGTTATTAAATGGAATTCAAAGATACCACCAAAAACAAAAATGCAGATTCATTATTCTTCAGTGATAAATCTATCATGAGTTTGGGCATTTGTTTTATGTGGATTTATCCATGTTTTATTATTCTTATATAAAATGTGAATTAATCAACTAACCAATTGATTTGTGGATCAATCATGTTGTGGGTATGAGTTTGATTATCTGGTATTAGGGGATTTTTATAATTGATTATATTATATCTATTCATTATTCATACTAAAGAAAACTAATCAAGGCCAACATGAACACTATTCGAGGTTTATTCCTCACATTTGTGTTTTGTTCATTTCTTCCCCCTTTCTTCATTCCTTTATCGCATGAATTCCTTTTGGCTGGTGGTTCGACAAATACTCAATAATAAATCATTTTGAACCTAGATCT
The DNA here is from genome assembly GCA_963277665.1 of Viscum album. Lineage (NCBI taxonomy): Eukaryota > Viridiplantae > Streptophyta > Magnoliopsida > Santalales > Viscaceae > Viscum > Viscum album. Next base: position 743,093,065 of record OY728137.1, read on the forward strand.
TGGTAAAATGGATTGATAAACCATATATGGGTTCATATTTATTATGGGGTCGAGCTACGATGATAGATCAAAAGTCTATGATTCCAATTTTGGTGTGCAATACTAATAAGGTGTGACGGCGGGTAGCTTCCAAGCACCAGCTACAGTCGGACCCTAGCTAGTGATAGTGAAGGAGGTTCTATCTACCCTAGACCCATGTTGAATGGTTGATTAAATGGTGTAATTAAAGGGATTAGAGGAATTCAGTAAAATTCATGAATAATCTCGTAGGTTCTATGAAAACCCTGATTACAAAGTATGTATTCCTATTAACACATGTCATGCAGTACCATATGTGTGGCACTAGGGTTTTAGCATAGAGATAAGTATCACATGATGTGTGACCCTTGTGGACCAGCTTGGTGTGTACACAATGTAGACACCCAAGAGGTCGGGTGGCCTTACACGCCGTGTTAGGATATCCCACACACCGTGTACATCCTAGAAGTTAGATCAGAATTTACAAGTGGTATAATACAAGGTGATCATGTATCCCAACATGCCATTTGTGGCAGGCCACATGTTGTGTACTCGAACATGGACAAGGGCACAAGTTGTGTCAATTGGGTAGAACCTAGTTCCAAAGGGACATGTTTTGTGCCTACTCAAAGAAGGCTTATAGCCATTTTTTCTTCATATTGTACATGTTTCATTAGGGTTTTTTCCCTTGATCCATTCCCTTAGGTTTGTTATGGAATCACATCTGTGAATAGGATGTAGATCCCCCATAAAGAAACTTCAGTATCGGATAGAGTTTTTATATTTCCTCTTTGAGGCCCTGAGTGAGATCCTCTATAATCACCATTAACCTGGATGGGTTTCTAGGTATCTTTGTGACAAAAAATATATTGGCATCAATCACCTATATAGTAGGTTAATCTAGATTGGGTTTTTGGTATAACTCATGGACTTGGGTATGATCCTCATCTTTGTATTGATCTCTTCAAAATTACAGTGTGTACTTCTTGTGGAGAGACCCGACGAGCATGACATATTAGATGGACATCATTAGTGTTATCCGGCTCATGGAGTGTGTTCTCCTAGATGACTTTTATATAGATCCTTCAAGCATGAATCTTAGGGTGACTTTATGGTTGTGATATTAATTTGAGATTGTATGTCTACTATGAGTATATATGGATATTATTGTTATATATATGTTGTTTACATATCCCCGTGATGAGATTATGATTATTCTTGAGGCTATAAGCTTAGTGATTTTGGGGTGTCCAACTGGGTATTTTTATACTCACCCCTACAAAGGCTTTTCCTACATGGGTCGTGTCTTATGAAAATGACCGACCTTTTGATGGAGTCCGGGAGGGGCCAGGACCAAGCTGAGCTTAGTGATCTAGACAGACCAAGGTTTGTTTTGGTGGATACATTTACATTATTCCTCTCTTACTTCACAGGATGGATTTGTTTTCAGTTTATTTTGGTTGGATTGTATTTTTTTCCCTTGATTTTTAGTGCTTTTTATTATACTCTGATGGTTGGATTATAGAAGAATTCATGCATGGTTATTGGTTTTCTTACATTTATACAATATATGGGATTGGAGATGTGTGTGTGTGTGTGAATGGGTACATTAGGATAAAAAATTCCATGTGTGTGATATACCTACTCGGTGTTGGTTGATATCCCTTAACCTATTGGTGGTGAGCTCCAAGTACTCATGGCTCAGGCCCTATTAGGTCGAGCTGTGATAGCTAATGCAAAATTAACACTTTTATGAGGCCAAATATGCAGTTACATAAGTCACCATAAAATAATCGTTTAACTCTTATATGAGGTAAATCATAATGCTTACATTATCTAATTGGAATAAAAATGGAAGTGATAAATATATGCAAGAGTAATCTTACATAACTCTAATTCTTCCATTTGAAACTTATAGAACTCAAGAAATACATTTATACACATTTGAAACAATAAAATTTAATTAAAAATAAAAATAGAAATTGTAAAAATACCCATATTCAAGAACGAACTCAAATATAATCATTTAAAATCATTTTAATTTAAGAATTTAGAAAATACCATTTTCAAACATGAGAAGTATTTTTATTTTATTTTTTTATAAAAAAGAATTATTTTATAGACCATAAAATAGTTCATTTATTAATTTTTTCATTGAATATTTTAAAATTAAGGTGTATAACATTTAATGTTTAAAACAAAAAAACACCATTTTTCTCAAAAAAAAATACAAGAAAACTATTTTTATAAAGGATTTGATAAATTCATATAATCAAGAAATTTAACGTTATTTTGAGTATAAAAATGATCAAGATGTGAAAAATATAATTTGTGGAACACACGTAAAATAGAACCTCATAAAATTACCCTACACATAATCTAATATTTATCATCAAGTAAGAATTAATCATATTTATAAATATAACACTTGATTGACAATATGAATGTGATTCTCATCTGAAGAAATAATTCTTAAACCAAACATATCTCTATGAATTCCATCAATAAAAAAATTATATCACTATATCAAGGAAGAATTAATTGAACCAACCAAGTATATTGTTTAAATGACACAATAAAAGTTGAAATGATTGGTGGAATATAACCTTTTCTTGTTCATATTTTTGAGTATTTATTTTAGAATTCACCTTTTTCCATAATTTAGTACATTCTAAAACATAGATAATTTTCCCCAAAAAAATTAATCATCACATTTTTTTATAAATAAATTTTTTTTATTTTCATGGAATATAAATTTTTTTGTTTCTAATTCTATTATTTATTTTCATTTTAGTTCTCCCTTGAAATTATACTTGGATGTGAGATTAGTTACCCTTATGATTTTATATTTTTCTATATATTCCACTTAGAGTACAAACATCACTCTTTTTTATTGAGTTTAATAAGTGTACAAGTGATATAAGAGATATTTAAAATGACTTGTCTAAATCCAATCAAGAATTATAACCACTCCTCACCAAATCCAAATTGTAAACTACTAAGTTGTCTTTTTTATTGGGAGAATCATTGACTTTTACTTAGAATACCGAACACACTACATTTCTTTTTCAATAATTTTTATAATATGGATTCAATATATAAAATATTATTCAATCAAGATTAATCCCCCATGATTTTTCATTTTTTTTATACGCACATAACTCAACCATTGGTTCAATACTTCTTCTAAAAGTCTTAAAAATCATAACTGGAAGATATGATTCCTATCAAAAATTTCATATTCAATTTAAAAATGTAAATCTATCTCCTAGATTTTCACCAAAAATTGTATTGTTGAGAAAATGATAAAAATTAACTAGTGATAAGTTAAATAAATGGTGATAAAGTAAATAATTAATCATCCCAACACATAAATATTGGTTACCAACATAATATTAAATAATTGAAGACAATAAAATTTGAGGAAAAAAATCCATGGAAATTTGAGTGGTGATGAAATTATAGAGTATGGAATAAAATAAAAACTATTCCCTTGTAAGTAAAACTAAACATTTCACACAATGTTCTATTTTAAAGTGACTATACATTTTTCAAAATTGTTTTCCAATCAAACCCATAAAATAAGATTAATAAATAATATGAGTAAAATGAAATATAAAGAAAAAAAATAATCTAATTATATATTATCACTTTTATTGAATATAATAAAATATGTACACTACTAGAGAAATTTTTTTTAAAATTCTTGAAAAATTCATCACTACTGCTAAAAAAAGAAGTGTTGATATAAGCATTGTTAAAAGGGGACCCTTTTATTAGCACTAGAAAAGAGTTGATAAAGGGATACATTTATGAGTACTATAACAAATGATGATAAAGGTGGGCCTATATTAGTTCTAGTTTAGCATTGATAAAGGTACCTCTTTATCATCACTACTCCAAGAACTGATAAAGGCCATCTTTCTGTAGTGTTCTATTAAAATTACAGCACACTTTAGTACCAAATACAAACAGTAGCAACAAATACAACATATGAAAAATTAATAATTTAATTGAAATAAAAATTACATCCCAACATAAAAAACACTATATTATAGAAATTTAAATCATTGTTTTGAAAAATTACATTAAAAGGTACAATTTATCACAAATATTCAAAAACATTAATGGTTTCATTGTCTTTGGAACCCAACCCCCTCTCAAAAATCCTGATCATGGTATCAGTTTATGAAAAAACCACCCCAACTCAAGCAAAATAATCCACCAGTATAAGAAAACAAATATTATATTAGTAACACTATAAATAAATAAATTACACATAAATATCAAATAGTACATTAATTAAATGTCAATTTGAAAATGATAATGGACACTTTGTGTCATACCGGTCACATCGTGCAAAAGATTGAGATGTGGATGATTCCTATATGTAACAATTGACTTATGGATATTTTTTATAAAGTATAAAAACAATATTAATGTGTCTTCTCAGAATCGAGTACATCATTTGGGTTTTTTATAAGATATCATTTTAAACTAAAAACACAAACTTTGATTCATATTGGTCACATCATGTGTAGTTTTGAGATGAGACTAATTCCTACACATCCAAAATAAATTATGGAAATGTTTCCTAAATTATCAATATAATCTGAGATCATTTTCTTGGTTTTCAATGAGTGACACATGTTTTGAACTAAAATTTCAATTTTAAACAAATAACGGAAACTTTGAGTTATACTGGACATAGCATGTGTCAGATTGAGGTGAGGATGATTCCTACAAACCAAAAATGTCTTATGGATAATTTTTTTAAAGTATTAAATAATCTCAATGTATTTTATTACATTTGAGTATGCCACTTTTCTTTTCTCCTAAAATGTCAATTTAAAACAAAAATAAACACTTTGAGTCATACCAGTCACACCATTCATCAGATTGAAGTGAGGTTGATTCCTATATGTCACAAATGACTTATGGATCATTTTTCTAAATTATAAAAACAATCTGAACACATTTCTTGGTATTGAGTGTGTCATTGTTTTACTAAAATTTCATTTTAAACTAAAAACAATTACTTTGAGTCATATCAGTCACATCGTGTGTTGGTTTGATTTGATACTAACAATTACACACCACAAATGACCTATAAAAAATTTTAATAAATTATCAAGACAATATGAGTGTATTTTATTAGTTTTCAATGAGTGATACATGTTTTGAACAAAATTTTCAATTTGAAAATGATAACAGACAATTTGAGTCATACCATGAACATCGTGTATTAGATTGAGGTTAGGTTGATTCCTACACATCAGAAATGACCTATGGATCATTTTCACAATGTATAGAAGTAATATGAATGTTTTTTTCTAGGTTTTTATTTTTTGACGTATGTTTTCAACTAAAATATCAATTTTAAACTAAAAATAGGCATTTTAAGTCATACCTAACACACAATGCAAAAAAATTGAGGGGTGAATGATTCCTATATATCAAAAGTGACTTATGTATTATTTTCCTAAGGTATAAAAAATTTTGAATCTATTTTCCTATCTTTTAGCATGTCACCAATATTTTTATGAAATAAAAATTTTAAAAAAAATATAGTTGGAGTCATACCAGTCACAACATGCATTGGATTCAGGTGAAAATAATTCCTACACATCAAAAATGACTTATGGATTTTTTTCCTAAAGTATCAAAATAATCTAAGTATGTTTTCTTAGATTTTGAGGACATTTAATTCCTCGTTACCTTTCTATCAAGTATGATCTGGTCTCTGCTTTTTAGTTTGCCTTTTTTATTGGGAGAGTGTTTTCATCCATGAACTCGGAGGATACCTATAATGGTGAAGTCGTAGATTATTTGGATATTCAACTTTCCTTGGTCTTTTTTTCCATTGTCTAGGTAGTTTCATGATGTGTAATGGGATTACATGATGTGTAATGGCCACTTGATAGATTTCATGAACATGATTACATAGAATTAGAATGATAAAGATCATTAAAGGGTTACATGTTCTTTAATATGAAAAATAATGTTTTTAATATGAGGTGATGTGTTTTTTAAAATAAACTAAAATAAAAGGTATTCATGAAATATAAATGTATTAAAATCCATTTTATTCCCTGATTTCTAGTTTTTAGAGTACCATGTGGGTTTTTGAGGGATCATTTCTTTGTGTGGCATTCTTCTCTCAGTTGGAGATCTTACCCTATGTGATTTTGGGTGTCTTCCTTCAGTCTATATCGATTACTTTAGTGATTGATCAGAATAGTTAGGTGCTTTGTCTCTTTGGGAAAGCTTTAATCTATGTTTATCTCCTGTTTATGGTTTTGGAACCATTTATTGTAAGGATTGGTAATTGGATTGTGTTTACTTTCAATCCTTTTAAGCCTTTGGTTGTGACTTATCTTCTGAAGGAAGAACTTTTGGTTTCCAATCCCCATTGTCAAAGGTGGGATGATTTTTTACACTCTTGAGGTAGGTTTATCTATTCAATTATTCTAATTTCTTGAATTTATTATATTTTACATTGATTTATTGACATTTGAAATATGATTTCATGGGTTGAAATAGAAAATGGAATGGGTTCACATTTGAAAAGGTGTTTTTTCTTTGAAAATGTAATTTACATTATATAAAATTTAAAATATATTTTCAAACCCTGAAGAAGATTGGATTGTATTGGAAATGTTTTTTTATAAAAATTTGAGCATATTTTTTAAAATAGAAATTGAAAAACTTTTCACCTTAGGAACCTTGTTTGTGATAAGAATATACATGGGTATATTATTTATGGAACCACAATGAGGTAACTTATTATATGTTGATGGTCTACGGAAAGCATCAATGTTAGTTTAGATATGACATCATGACATGTTTGGCTTGTGAGTGTCTAGTCCATATTTTCCCATAAGATAAAACTCTTTTGATTGGTGAATTTTTGTTTCTAATTATTTATTATATGATAGTTTATCTCATGGATGTTAGATCACATGTTTATTTGTATTTTCATATCCTAAACTTCTTGTTTCTATAATTCACAACATGGAATAAAAAACTCAAGGATTTTCTGAAAAAGGACTTAAAATTGTTTTATTTATAAAACTACTTATAAAAATTTTTTTATTTTAATGTGTTGACCGATGAGTTCATGTTATTGAAACTTTCATATATATTTTGGTGGTATCATACTAGGATATATTTCTCATACTCTACTTCTAAATTTGGGTGACTATAGACCTTTTTTTGTAGGATTCTAGTAATGGGAAGAGAATTCTGTGGCATACAGAATTCTCTTTACATTGTTATTCTTCTTTAGTATGGATTATTGAAGTTAAGTTTTGCTACTTGGGGACTTGTTCTCTAGAATTTAATTTCTTTCTATTTTACTCTCTTTATCTTAGTTATATCCCCATTTTTTCCACTTTGACTTTGGTTTTTTGTATTGTTATTTTATATATACAAGGCTAGTTTTTTTATCCTGGTTTTACCCCACCCTATCATGGGATGACTTGGGTAACTATTATGGTTAACCCTTAGTTGTTCTATTACAATTGGATATTATAGGATTTAATCATCATTAAGTGTTTTATAACTACCTAATTTAGTTTCATTTCTTGGGTATAATGGATTAGGATAGTTATAATTCAGATAGTAGGTGCAAAAAAGGGCCATGAACATCTCATTCCTGTTACTCAGTCTGAGTTTCCATGGGTTATTAGAAAATCCATACTAAGTCCAAGCCCATGTATTTAAGTTAATTTGAATAAATTGTATTAGAAGTTTATTTAAATTAACCTATCTACAATTTCTAATGACTTTGTGTGTGTAAGTTCGTTTTAATAAACTAAGTGGGGAGTTTATTTAGATAGACATGTTCCTGTCAAAAGGTGTTTCCCTTTTTTGGTAGAATTCATAACTTTTCTAAATTATTACTTCTTTAAATAATTATTTTGGATTCCTATTTTTAGTTCTAAAATCCTATAATTTTCTCGTTATTGATTGGTTATTGTCTTATGTTTAACAGAAAATTCCTCTGAGAAGATATATTCTTAATACAAGAGGGTAAGTTGCAAGGAATGTTTTGTAGGTGGATTCTCCAGTGGAACCTTCTTTGGTTGAATAAGTGATAAAAACCATTCATACATCAGGATTAGTAGGCATAATGAACCCTAGATGGGTGGTGGATCCTGGCTCATAATTTAATAAGAAACATTCATCAGACTTTTGCGGTGACAAACGACCACAAGAGTCAGAGGAGTGTCTTGAACAGATTTAGAGGACCTTAAACTTTTTAAAAACTCCTAAGCATTCTCAAGTGTGTGTTTTCATGTATATAATTGTGGTACCATGATGAAGATTGTGGGATTCTATATTGAAATCTATGTTGCATGAATCTCTTACATGGGTTTTTATCAAGAGATATTCAATCAGTAGTTTTATACAGAGACTTTATACGTAGAAAAGGCCTAGTAGTTTTTTACATTGGAGAAATGGGAGCATACAGTTTTGGAGTACTCCACCATCTATATAGAGTTTATGAATCTCTCATCGGAGATTGTCACCAATGATTATCAAAATTCTTGGAAGTTCAATAATGGGCAGAGGGAAGATGTTTAGTAAATTCTAGTTATTTTGTTCCTTCTAAATTTTTTTGATGTACAAGAAAAGGAAACTTTGTTTGAGGCAGATATAGCTAAAAGGAAAGGCTTGGATGGAGCTTCATCAGGTGAATCTGTTATCCAAGGTGATTCTTATAGTCAAAAAAGAGAGTGTAAGAGTGTTCTATTTTCTACAGGATTAGTTTTAGGGGATTCTAAATGGAATAATTTATTTATTTTCTACTAGTGTGGTGAGTGTGGTCATACCAGACCTCAGTGTATGAAGGATCATAGAAATTTTCATCATTGTGGGTGATCAATCCATATAAATTGTTTCTAAGATAATATTTCTCATGGTAGTAAGGTGGGATCCACATTCACCAAGGGGTCGCAGGTTAATGTTGAAGCTTCAAATTGTGGTGGATCTCATTCTCAGGATAAGGGGGATGTCTATGTGGATATGTCCAAAATGATTTATGAAACAGAGTCTGCTCTAGGGTAATCTAAAGTATATCCATATACTATTAGAGGTATGGATTTTATCTCATCTTTTATGGTACTGGATTTGTTTGACACAGGTTCTAATCATTATTTAATTTTGTCAATGTTGGTTGATGTGTTGGGTTTATGTTCAGAGATTATGCCTTTATTATTGGATGTTTACACACCTTTGGGAAGATTTATGAATAAGGTTTCAAATGTCTCATGTTCCGGGTGGTGATATGAGACTTTGAGGTGGTTTTCCACTTCTTAGTGCTTGATATTGACATTATTGAACTAATAATAGTCATGGATTGGATGATTAGAGTAAAGTAAAAGATATAATTTTATCGCTGATGGGTATAATTCTAATATACCGATGTATTCACCAATGTTTTCCAATGTGATTAGTACTCTTTAATGGGAGGGTTCGGGCCAGTTGTTCCTTATGACAGTTTAAACTCATGCTAGTTTTCAAAAATGTTTTATCATGAAGTTGAATCATGCTTGGGTAGTCAGCTTCCTTTTATTGTGTGTGTATACCCTAAATTATTTTAGAATTATTTTTTTGGTATTCCATCAACATAGATAGGTTTATTTTACTATTGACCTATTACCTGGAATGATTCCCATTTATATTCCTTCCTCTCGAATGGAACCTTCTGAATTGGTGAAACTTAAATTCCAACTTGAGGACCTATGGGTGAAATGATTTATTATTCCTAGAATGTTACCATGGGATTCACATTGACACATTTATAATAAGTAATATGTAAGTCTTATTATTTTTATTGACTATAAGAAGATAAAATGGGTGACCATTAAGAGAAAGTTTCATTTACCCAGAATTGATGATCTCTTTGATTAATTGGGAGGATCATTGGTTTTATAATATTAAACAGCATCTAGGGTACCACCAATTGAGAGTATGATAATATTATATACACAATATAGTGTTTTGGAGTCAATATGGGAATTTAGAGTTTTTGGTTATTGAATTAGGGCTCACTAATTCTCATACAGTATTCATGGCTTTGATGAACTGGATATTTCATCGGTTTTTGTGATCTTTTGTTTTTGTGTTTGTAGATAATATCTTGGGGTACTCCATGAAAGAGTAGGATAAGAAAGACCATTTAGATATCATTATTTTAACATTGAGGAACAATTTTATGTATGGAATACTTTTTGAGTTTGAGTTTTGGATCTAGAAAGTGATGTTTATGGGGAATGTGATATTAGAGAGGGGTGTCTGAGTTGATCTTGAAAATGTGTTGGCAGTTATTTCTTTAGAATAATCCCAAAAATGTGTTTTATATTCAAATATTCTTGGATTTGGTAGGTTACCATATATGGTTTTATTTTGGACTTCTCTATGATCACACCTTTGATTAAATCTTCAAACTATAAGGGTTTAAAGTTTGAATGGAATTAAGTGTCAGAGATATTTTGAGGAGATGAAGCTAAGGTTTACTTAATCACCAGTTTCGATTCCTCTGGAACCAAGTTTGGGTTATAATGTTTTATTTAATGCATCTGGTAAGGGTTTGGGATGTTTCTGGATGTAAGGGAAATATGTTATGGCTTATGGCTCTCTCTAGTTATTCCCTCACAAGAAGAACTACCCCACCCCTGATCTTGAGTTTGAACCTATTATGTGTGTGCTCAAAACATGGTTTCATCATCTCTTTGGAGGGATGTTCATTGTATATTCTCATCACAAAAGTCAGAAGTATATCTTCACTTTGAGAGATCTAAACTGGCGACATTGGCACTAGGTAGAGTATATTCCTACCTTTAATTTTGATATTGTATATAACCCTATAAAAGGGAATGTGGTGGTTGATGCATTGAGGAGAAAATTACTAACACAATACATAAAGAAGTTAGTTAATTATTAGTATTTGATGAGTTTTTTTCTACGATGATCTTGGGAGTGTAGCAGGTTAGTGGACAAGTGTTCTTGGATTCGATAATGGTTGACTCTTCTTTTGATGAGAAAGTTTAACTCGGGTAGGAAACATACGCCAAGAGATGATTCTTAAGAGAAATTCTAAATGGTGGGGAGACCTCGTGTAAGTTTTCCTGGTCTCCCCATGGAGCTTTTTTTTCTATATCAGGTTTTTTGTTATGTTTTTCTTGAGGAATGAGTTTCTAGACAATGGAAACTGGTCTTTTTGGTTTATGAACCCAGGGGGAAGAAATATTTACCATGATTTGAGGCATTGGTATTGGTGGTTGGGGATGAGGCATTCAATTGCATATTTTGTATCGTTGTGTATAACTTATCAACTATTTAAGGTAGAAAAATAGATACTTATAGGTTTTTTTCATCCTTTACCCATTCTAGTATGGAAATGGGATGAAATTTCCATGTATTTCATCATTGTTTTATGATGGACTCCTAGTGGGAACGATGTGATTTGGGTGATTGATTAAAGACTAAATAAATCATCATATTTCTTGAAAATTAAGGAAGTGATGAATGTGGAACATCTTGGGGACTTTTATGTCTGATAGATTGTGAATATTCATGGGGTTCCCTATATAGTTGTTTCTTTCAGGGACTCAAGGTTCACATCTAGGTTTCAGAATGGTTTTTCTAAGGAAATGGGTTCCTAGTTAAAATTGATCATGTTTTATCCTCATCAAATGGATGGATAGACAGAAAGGGATATTCAGGTTCTTAAGGATATTCTAAGGTCTTTTGTGCTTGATTTAAATGGATCTTCATTAAAACATATACCTTTGGTTGAGCTATCCTATAATAATAGTTTTTAGGCTTCGATTAGGATTGTTCCCTTTGAATATTTTTATGGGTGGCCATGTCAATCTCCCTTATGTTGGGAAAAGTTGGGAGAATGGTCCTTCAATGGTACAAGCATTGTTCAAGAGATAAAATAGGTGGTGCAGTTGATCCAAAGGTGTATGATCACCACATAGAGTCATCATAAATCATATGTAGATTGTCGGAATCAGCTGCTAGAGTTTTAGGTCGGTAATTGGGTCTTTCTCAGAGATTCACCTCACTTGGGACATCGTCGGATTGGTAAGAAAGGTAAGTTGACACTATGGTTAATGGGACCCATTGAGATCATTGAGTGACTGGGGAAGGTGTTTGGTTAATTGTTGTTATTGTCTGTCTTGACTTCTATACATGAAATTTTTCATTTTTCCCAGTTGATGAGGTATGTATCAGATTATTCCCATGTGATTTGTTAGGAGGATGTTGTTCTTGATACTTATACCAATTTGGTTGAGAATCCAGTTCAGATTATGGATCTCCAGAATAAGGTATTATGTGTTATAATGATTACCCTCATTCAAATTCTATGGTAGTTCAGAAAAAGTCACCATAAGATGTGGGAGCATGATTTTTTGATGAGGTAGCAATGGGATAATATTTTTGAGGATCCGGGGTCTTGATCTCTTTCGATTCATAAAAATATTTTTATGGTGCATAGATTGTAACGACATGTTACCTTTATGTTAGTTATGTTGTGATAGTTACGTTTGGGTTTCCCTTTTTTGTTCGGAGAGTATTTTAAACCCTTACTTGGGTGGATATATTTAATGTTGAAGTAACAGATTTGATGTATTTTCATCTTTCACTAGACTTCTCTTCTATTCATTGGGTAGTTACACAACATGTAATGGTATTTCACGACATGTAATGGTCACTGGAAAAATATTATGAACAATATTACACAGTGTGTGAATGTTAAATGTCATGAAAGGGTTAAACATCATGTAATGTAAAAAAACACCTATTTAATCGGAGGCGTTGCATTTTTTGTGTAACTTAAAATAAAAGGGATTCACAATGTGTAAAGGTTTTACAAACCATGTAACTCCCCATGTTCTAGTGTTTAGAGTACTATGTGGGTGTTTTAGGGCTCGTTTATTTTTCTATCACTCTCCTCTCATCCATATCTCTTTCCTTAGGTTATTTTGGTTGTCTCCCTTCCATCTGTATAAATTTGTTCACTGATTGGTCAGCATGGTTTGGAACTTCATCTCTCTGGGTAAGATTTCCTCTAGTTTTATCTCATGTTTATGGTTGAGGAACCACTTGTTGTAGAGATTTTTAATTTTTATTTTTATCTCTTTTAATCCTTTTCAATATTTGGTCATGCCTTATCATTCTAAGGAATATCTTTTGGTTTCCAATCCCTATTATCAAAGACAGTTAGTTTTTGTTTGTTCATGAGGTAGGTGGATCTATTTAAGTGTTCTAATTTCTTGAATTTATTGTAGTTCATGTTTATTTATTGAAATTTGAAATTAAATTTCATGTGATGGAATTTAAAAGATCATGGGTTCATGTTTGAAAATAGGTTTTTTCTTTGAAAACAGAATTTCCTTGATTTAAAACAGAAAATGGATTTTCAAACCCTAAAGCAGATTGAATTGGATATAAATTTTTTTATAAAAATTTGATAATGGTTTTTAAAACATAAATTGATAAACATTTCACAACATTAACCTTTGCTTAATAGAGAAAGAGACATGATTAGCCTTTGTGTGTGTGACACCTATTTCTATGGGAAAGAGATGACTGGGAACCCCATTTGAGGTGGATTTGGTTTGTCCCATTGGTTGATTGGGGTGTAAATTCTTGCACAAGCACTAACATATGGTATCCATTATTGTTCTTAATGGAAACTCCTTGGGTTTTTCTCATCCATAACTAGGTATAGACCTACTTTGCAAAGTCATTTAGTCAATTGGGGTTTAAAAAACAAAGACTCTTATAGACTCACATTGGTCGAGAGGATGGGAGGTTAGCCTCATCACACCCTATTGGGAATAATTCTTACCTACCCTAGGACTCTCTTATAGATTTAATATTTGCTAGATAATCTCTTCCTAACCCTGATATAGGACTGATTACCATAACAAAACAATTATTGGTTAAAAATATTTTATATAAAAAATAAAGGAGGATCTCATTATTAAATCCATATGTATGTATTGAAGGTAATCCATTATTTTCTCAATAATAAATTGTTTCTTATATGTTGAATTCATATAGATAATATCTTTAAAATTTTATTCCATGTGGGGAGGTAGTTAATATTCCTAGGAGAGGATTGAGCCATTATCAGGCATCCTATGTATCCTATTTATTTGAGGAATCAAAACACACATAGTTTTTTAAACCTATACTATTTAGCATCAAGAGGTGAGGAAATGTGTGTGTGAACTGAGGCATTGGATATCTGAGATCGAGTATCAAGAAGAAATACTACGTATCCTAATTATGGTAGGAATTAGATTTATCAAATTTTGATCATTCCCTTGGGACTGGTCCCAAGGTAGATGAGTTTATATAAGGTATATTTTTATCATTCCACTCATTGGAGATTGCATTATAATATTTTTCTAGCCTGTAGAGATTCAAGATTTCAATGATGTGTTTATTGAGGCATCCTAAGACCACATGATCCATGATCGTTGTGAGAGACAAGGGATAGAAATATATCAGTATTATTGCATATGGATTTCGGGATTATGTTATGAGACTGCCCTTGGGATGTTTAATATGGAGCTTGGTCATCTGGGAGGTGTTCTATATATCTTGGTTATGGAAGGAATCAGATTTCTCATAGTTCAATTGTTTTCTCATTCCACTAGAGGATGGGGTATAGTTAACATCCCATTGGAATGATTGGGTGTTGATAGTTGAACTTTTGGAGACATGGTGGGGCTTATACTGAGGAATATGGCCATTTGAGTTTGGTCTCAATTCTTAGGAAGGAATCCTACATATCCTGTTTATGGTAGGATTCAGAGTCTTCGTAGTTAATCTAATTTCTTGGTCTACTAAGGGATGAGGTATTATGATCAACCCATGGGATGATTGGGTCCCAATGGTTGAAATGTCGGATACATGGAGGGACTTACACAAAGGTGGATTCCCACTTGAGTTTTGGATTGTTCCATAGAAAGGTTTTCTATGTATCCTTGTTATGGTAGGGATAAGAGTTATCGTAGTTCAACTGGATGGGGTTTACACACTGACGTTTCCTTTTTATGTGGGGTGTATCATATTATGCCACTGGTCAAGGATTACACACTGGAATTTACCTTGTCTTGATTTTAATTTCTAGTGTTTTCCATATATTATTTTTTTTATTACATGGATTATTTTCAAGACAAAGAACTGAGACGGCATGTGATTCTGAGGCCCAGTGTCCCTGAAATAAAAGTTT
Source organism: Viscum album (assembly GCA_963277665.1). Lineage (NCBI taxonomy): Eukaryota > Viridiplantae > Streptophyta > Magnoliopsida > Santalales > Viscaceae > Viscum > Viscum album. Next base: position 743,108,348 of record OY728137.1, read on the forward strand.
AAAATATATTAAATATATTAAATAGCATGAACTCATTTTTTTCCTGAAAAAGTGAAGTAACTTCTAAACATGTTCTTAGATCACAAATCTGAGGAAACCATTAAGTTCAAAATGTTGTTTTCACCCTAGGTGTGGCTTAACAGTAATCAGATTATATTGTTTTTGGAAAATTCAACACAGGAATGGAAATGAATAAAATAATTTAAATAAATTATTCTCTTTCATGTTTTTTGACGTAGTGATTAACAATATTTAAATGTATTTTATGTCAGAATTCTAAGGTTATCCTCATAACCCTGGATACATTGTAGAATCCCTAGAGATATTGTTTGTAGAATGTTCTCCAGCGATCGACGATAAGATCATGGATTGATGATCAACGCACCTCATATTCAAAGGATCTCACCAAAAATAATGGAAACCCCCTTCTTTTCAAAATTGATCTATAAAAATAAAGGTAGGAAGTAGTTTTTTTTTGTTATTCTACCATGTTCTTGATATTAATGACAAATTTGAATCAATCAATGAAAAAATTAATATGTGGTTCGATCGTTATGTGGTATGGGTTTATTTGTGTGGTTTTATGAGAGAATATCTATGTAATTTGATTATTTTTATTTTTTCTCTAATGGTGAAGGATCAATATTTTGATGAACATAGATTGATATTTTTTCTTAAAATATTATCTTGTGTTTTTATCCCCCCCATTCATCATTTGTCATGGGAATTCTTCATTTGGCATGTAACTCGAGAAATCCTGATCAATCAATAATTATGTACCTATTTCTTGGCATAAAAATCTAAAATCATAGATTTGTGATCATAATGACATGTTGTAGGTGTGAAGACATATATTTAGTGATTCAGATGATGGAGGATACCTAATTTTGTGTTCTTCAGCATTAATCAACACACAATAAAGAATGAATATTCAATCCATTTTTTTTGAGTAGATCTGATAATGGAACGTGTTGTTTGATAATGAAAAAACTTGGACGATACAGGGTCTTCAATTTCCCAGCAAGGCATACAACGGATCTAAGGCCAAAGAATCATCAATGATTTTTGGAGGAAGAATCAAGGATTCTAGAAAATCCCATGTGACACGGCATGTAAGTTGGATCTACACATTGTGTGGGGCCTCCCTTGCAGTGGGTTGGGTTTTGGAAGAAGGTTAAGTATCACATTGTGTGTGACCCTATCGCACGGCGTGTGGTATCTGTCGAGTGAATTGGTGTGTACTTTTTTAAGTACATGAACATGGGGTGGACTACATGGGTTGGAGAATAGCGTTTACTCCCCCACACAGACACGCCCTCGACCAGGTACATGGGCTAAGCCATGTATTTGTACATGGGAAAACATGCATGTGTATAATCTATGTACTAGAACACAAGAATCCTACACACCATGTAGTACTATCATGTACACTACTTAATGACATGGGTCATTTTCACATGTATGATCTGGGTTCAAGGGACACGGCGTGTGACCCCTAATACACATCGTGTACTCTTTTATACAAGGCTTGGAGCCCGTATCCTCTATATATTAGATAGGTTTCGTTAGGGTATGTTTCCATAATACTTTATCTGAAGGTTGGTATAGAATCATCTTCTCCTCCTAGGACTATGATCCCTTTAGCCAGACTTCACGGACAGATTTGTTCGAATATCTCCAAGAGGCCCATAGTGAGATCTGATATTCATATTTATTCCCTAGGTGGAGTTCTTAGTATCGTCATGACCAAAATTACATGGTTTTTGATCCTCTACTTAGTGGGTTAATTTAGATTGAGTTGTTGGTATCACCCCATGGCCTTGTAAGTCATCCTAATCTATGTATCGTATTCTCTTCATACTATCATTGTGTTCTTTCTCATATTGAGACCTGATGAGAACTACCTTTCAGACAGACTTCATCAGTTCTATTAGACTTAGGAGTGCACTCTCCTGGATGAGTTCTATATGTAATCCTTGATCTATAATCCTAGATGGGTATACTACGGTTGTAACTTACCTCTAGATTGTGTGTATTTATTGAGTATATTTATATATTCTTGTTATATGTGTTGTATACATATACCTGTGTAGAGTTGACTATATTTTCTTATTGTATGCTTTTTGGTTGTAGGGTGTCCTACTGAGTATTTTCATACTCACCCCTATATAGGTGCTTCCAGCATGTGTCATGTCTTATGAAAATGATCACCTTTTCATAGAGTCCTAGGAGTACAAGGATCAAATAGTTTTTAGTTAGACTATGGTAGTAAACAAAATCATGTGCTTGCGAGCTACTCAATCGATTGTCTCGTGATCCTAATTGATCACCTATTTTATTAATATATTATTTTCATTCAATATATATGTACTGAATTGTGAGCATGATATTTCGATCTCTAGTAAAAAATTTATTTTGAGCACAAATTCGAGCTATATTTTGTAATTAAAATTCTAAAAAAATATCTTAATTGAACCAAGTCGAGCCTAATCGATTGAATAGTCAATCCCTAGTTGAGATCGGTCTTGAGCTTGATCCAATAAATCAATACTCAGTTGATCACCGATCTGAGTTCAAGAACTAATTTCATGTACAAAGATCGAGCTCTAGTACAAAGATACTTGTCTCGAATCAACCCAATTAAACCCCTAAATGATATTAGATAGACTAAGTTGTGTTCCTAAGGATTTCAGACTGTAGTCTTAGTACTTAATTTCAGGTTGGACTAGTGTTTTCAGACTCTTTGTGGTTGACTTGGATTTGGACTAATTTAATTTCTTTTATTTCTGTTCGTACTCTTCTTGTGGGATCTAGATGTATTCATGCATGGTTTTCAGTTGTTTTTACATTTCAGCATTGTATTTGACTGGATATTTGTTCTTGTATACAGGTACTTATGCAAAGGCATCTCATTTCAGTGATATGTCTTCTCGGCACTAATTGTCATCCCCTAGCTTATTGGCGGTAGGCTTGTAAATTTTTTCCATGGTCCCCATTGGGAGGTCTCATGATATATTGGTGTCAGAGATGATTGGTTTTACATTTGGACTTGGAGTCTATGATATTATTTTGGGTAAATAGTGTTAAGTGTTTCAAGTTTGGATTTTAGTCTAGGAACTCTAGTTTTGCTGCGGTAGACGATGTATTCGTACACCAGGGCTCTGATCACCTTCTTTTGGACTTGGTACATGAGAACACTGGTTCAAAGGAAAATTATGGTACATACATCATATAGGAATGGGTTGGTATTTCTATGTCCTTCTTGAGTCATCACCCACGATATACTCAATAATCGTGGTATATCTTATTTGTTTTAGGATTCCAATGTGATGTATGTAATCTCAGATTAAGCATCAGGTTCATGAGGATGATCCCCTCAGAAATTATTTTTTGATACATAGACTAGTTTCTAAGGTATTACCTTTAGGTGGTGCACCATCCATACCACCACTAGTAGAGCAGCACGTGGTACGTGCAATACCAGCGGATGAGGTGTGAAAGACGAGTGTACTTCACATGTTTTAGTGAAAGATACCCCTTAGGTTCCAAGGTGATATTGACCCACAGGCGGTTAGGGACTAGCTTGAGGTGGTGACCAAAGTTTTTTATCTATTCAGGACACCAACATATCATATATTGGTCCAAGAAGAAAGAATTATTCACAAATCAGTAGGGCGATGGTTGGTGTTGGTGACCTAGTTGTATGATTAGGAGAATATTTCATGGATAGAGTTAGAGAACCTATTTAGAGAGGAGTTTTAACCAGATATGCTATGAGTAGTATGTATCTAGGAGCTTCTGTATCTCTAACAGGGAAGAATGATAGTAGCTGAGTATTCACCGAGGATTACCAACCTCTAGGTACTTGATGGATGTGGTTCTCGATTAGTTCTTCAGGGAATAGACCTTTTATCGATGTCTTATTAGATACATTCTAGCTAGTGTTATCCCTATGTGCATTCCTATCTATGCTCGAGTGATAGACTGAGCTTTGGTGGTTGAGTGTTTCTTAGCTCAGCAGATACAACTAGTGGTTGTTAGTAGTGGGATGGGAGCAGAGACCTCGGCAGCAAGAATCCAACATCAGTCTCAAGGACATAAATGTGTGACAATTTTCAAGAGGTATTTGAGGATATAGGATCTATAGTTCAAGTCTCACAGGGTGCATCTTGTCTACCCAAAGAGAGGTGGTGATACTCATGTGATGAGATGGGATATCATGCATGATATTGTCTAACATACCATATGGCTAACAAAGAGACTGTGGATGGGCACCGAGGTAGAGAAAATGGCTAGATCACGCAGGTTTTATGGGTGGTGGATGTGGTTAAGGAGATGTAAGAGGATAAGGAGGTGGTCAATGTTTTTGACTTATTGACAGCACCACCCCTATGTGGTCCATGCCAGGCTCAAGGATCTAGAGAATAGGGGTAGGGATAGCTTTATATATCCAAATCATACAACCCAGAGACTCTGAGAATTATATGAGGTACAATATGTTTCTTTTATACTTTATCTACAGTTCTTATAGAGATAGGTTCTTTTCATTCCTTTCTTTCCGCATACCTTGTACAAGACCTAGTGATTCTAGTTAAACCTTTGGCTTGACCCCTAGGCTTAGATACTACTATTGGGGAAGACTCAATGATCACGTACTTATGAATACATTATCACTTTAATCTTAGAGGTTAGGGTTTCTGATGGGATCTCTTAGTATTAGTGTTGAGGCCTTACAATGTTGTTCATAGTGTGGACTGGTTATTTATAGTCGATGCCCATATCAATTTTTTTAGGTGAAGGATACAATGTGTCCGCAGTGACGGAACTAAGTTTTCCTTTGTTGATGAAAAGGAAATCCATGAAGTGTTGGATGGACTCAAGAATTAGAGAGTGTAGTTTATTAATCGTTAATTGGATAGCCTAACCCTTGGTGCACAAGATTTTGTGAGTTCTCAGTTTCCTATAGTGGTGGCGGAGTATAGAGATGTCTTCCCTGAGGATGTTCCAGGTTTACATCGTCATCGAGAGATAGCCTTATACATTGATCTACACCATGGGATGACACTTATATCTTGACTATCATATTGAATGGCTCCTACAAATCTTTTTGAGGTGAGGGTGGAATTAGAGGACTTGTAGATGAAGGGATTTGTTAGACCCAGTGTTTCACCCTGGGCAGCCCAAGTTTTATTTTCCAAAAAGGTAGATGGGAGAATGAGGTTTTATGTAGACTACCGATGCTTGAACTAGGTGACTATGAAAAATAAGTATCCACTACCTAGGATTTATAACTTATTTGATAAGCTGATAGAGGTGTGATGGTTCTCTAAGGTTAACCTCAGATCAGGCTATCACCAATTACAAGTATGGGATAAGGATATACTAAAGACAATATTTATATGTCTCTATAATCACTATGAATACTTTTTGATGCCCTTTGGAATGAAGAACACCCCAGAAGTGTTCATGTGACTCATGAACCAAATATTTCATCCTTACTTAGACTGGTTTGTGGTGGTCTTCATCAATGATATTCATGTGTACTCAGCATCTAAGGAGGAGCAAGTGAGACACTTTAGGATGGTTCTAGACATAATGTGAGATAACATTATTTATGGAAATCTCTCGGAGTACCAATTCTATATTCAAGTGGTCCACTTTATAGGACATGTTATCTCAGTAGATGGAGTGGTAGTGGACCCGGACAAGCTCAAGTGAGTGTCAGCTTGAGAGACACTTAATAGTGTGATGGAGGTGCGGAGCATCCTTGGGTTGGTAAGATATTATCAGATATTCATGTATGAATTTTCTAGGATATCAACACCCATGATATCTTTGACCCAAAAGGGGAATCCTTTTGTGTGAAAAAAAAGGTTCCAACAGGATTTTCACCAGTTCAGACAGAGTTTGATGAGTGCTCCCATATTGAGAGTACTAGAAGAGGGTGTCAAGTATGTAGTGCTCTGTAGTGCATCAGGAACCTATCTTGGTTGTGTTATGATGAATAGTCAAGTATTGTTTGCATAAGGTTCAGGTTGGTTGAGACCACATGAGTAGAACTATGTGACCCATGACATTGAATTAGCAGCGCTAGTATTCGCCATGAATATGTGACGACAATACCTAATGGGTGAGGAGTTTATCATATACTCTAATCACAAGAATCTCAAGTATATATTTTATTATAAGTATCTCAACTTGATATAGATGTGATGGTTAAAGTGCCTCCAAAATTATTACTTCAAAATTTTCTATACTCCTAGGAAGGGTAAAGTGGTATCAGATGTGCTCAATAGGATATCTTGTTCACAGTTATTGAATTTGTCGTCGAATTATTTGGCCTCATTTTATTTATTCTTTATGGATAAAGATAGAGCATCTTACCTTTAGTCAATAGTTTTCACCCCTCTTCTCTTGCAGTGAGACAGGGAGGCACATCTTGGGGATACTGATTGCAAGACCCTGGGTACTCGAATATCCATAGGGAATGCGCATAATGGATTTTCTAAAGGTGAGGAGTATATCATTGTTTTCAGAGGACGCGTTATGATACCAGTGACATTGTGGGAGAAGGTTTTGAGAGAGTTTCAAATATATTCTTTAATGATAAATACAGGTGTGGAAAAGATGTTTCAGGACCTCTACCATCAGTTTTGGTAGTAAGTGATGGATAAAGGTGTTGTAGAGTTTGTCTCTTGATACCTTTATTTTCAACAAGTGAAGGATAAGCACCAAGTTCTAGTGGTTTTAGCTCAACCGCTTAAGGTTCCATAATGGAAGTGGGATGAAATATCTATGGAATTCATGATTTTTTTACCACATATATCTGGGGGACCATTTTTTCCACCTGGGTGATCATAGATTAACTCACCAAGTCAGCCCACTTCCTAGCTATAGGAGAGTAGAGTTCAGTAGAGAGATTGTGATTCCTCTACATTTAGGATATATTCTGGGTCCATGTAGTTCCATTGATGATCATTTCCAACCATGATTCTCACTTTACATCCAAATTTTAGAAGGGATTACAGGAGGAGTTTGGGACCCAATTATGCTTGAGAATAGTGTTTCACCACCAAACTAATGGCCATACTAAATAAACCATTAAAATTCTTGAGGGCATGTTGTGAGCTTTAATGTTAGACTTTTATCCACAGTTGGGAGGATCATATACCACTAGTGGAGTTTACAAACAATAAAAGATATCATTCCACCATTATTATGGCACCATTCAAGGGTTTATGTGGGAGACTCTATAGGTCACCACTTTACTGAACTGAACCGGGAGATTCATCACCCATGAAACCAAAGTTGGCGTGAGCTACAACAGAGAAGGTGCAGATCATCTTGTAGAGGATGAAGACTGCACTGGGCAGTTATAAGTCTTATTCTAACAGACAGTGAAAAAAATTGGAGTTATAGGAAGGATACCATGTGTTTCTATGGGATTAACATTGATGTGGATTATGGAGATTTGGATGGGGAGGAAATCTATCTTTGAGGTTCATAATCCCTTTATAGATACTGCTAGAGTTGGAAAGGTTCCATACTACTTAGCTCAACTTCTGCAGTTAGACCAGGCACAGGATGTCTTCAATGGGTCGCAGTTGGGAAAGTATGTGCATGACCCATTGCATGTTATCGAGTGGGGTAAGCTTGACATTGAGGATAGAGCATCCTTTGCTGAATACCTAGTAGATATTGAGGATCGGTAAGAAAGGATACTTCATGAGTGATTTATTCCTTTAGTTTGTTTCTAGTGGTAGCATGGGAATCTCATTAAGGGAATATGGGAGCAGGAGGCTCAAATTCATGCTCAGTACCCACATATTTCTTTGTATCCCTCATTTTGGATTTTTGGGAAAATAAATCCCCAAAGTGGGTAGAATGTAATGTATCAGATTATCTTTGTATTATTATTTGATTTTACATGGAATATTTTAGAGACCAAACATTGAGACAGTGTTCGATTCTGAGGATCGGTGTGGCCAAAATAAATGTTTGAAATATTTTAAGTATATTAAATAGCACCCAGACACATTTTTTCTAAAAAAGTTGAATAATTTTGGAATGGGTTTTTTTATCATAAATCTAAAGGATTCATTAAGTTCATAATGTGTCTCTTACCCAAGGCATGACTCAACATTAGCCTTCATGGGTCATTTGGGGAAAAATCATCACGGACGTAGAAATGAATAAAATAATTTAAATAAATTATCTTATTTCATGTTTGTTGATGTGACAATTAAAAATATTTAAATAGACTAATATGTTAGAATTACAGGGATATCTATATAACCCTAGAGATATTGGAGAACCCTAGGAGACACTCTTAGATAATTCACTCAGGCGATCAGTGCTATGATTATGGATTGATGATCGACGCACCTCAGATTCAAAGGATTCAACAAACAACAATAGAACAACCTCTTTCTTCATCAGTGATCGATCCAAATCAAGGTAGGAGGACTGTTTTTATTTTATTATTCCTCGTTCATGATTTATACAAGGAACATGAATCAATCAACAAACAGATTGATCTATGGTTCAATCATTAAGCGACATGAGTTTATTTTTAGGGTTTTAATGGAAGAATATAATTTGGATTTTATTATTTTTATTATCATTCTAACAATTAAGGATAGAGATCGATATTAACATGACTGAGTTTTGTCCCCCCAATATATTCTTGTTCTATTCTCCCCATGTTTATCATTCTTCATGGGCATTCTTTATTTTTCATGCAACTAGATAAATCCTTGTCATTCGATCGTTGTGCACCCGTTTCTTGGAACAATAATCAAAAATCGTAGATCATGTATTAGAACAACATGAATGGGGTGAAAAGATAGATATGGAGTGATTCAGATGATGGAGGTTACTTGATTTCATGTTCTTCAACGTTCTTTGATGCACAATAAAGTATGATGATTCGATCTGTTTTTTTAGAAGATCTAATGAAAGAATGCATTGTTTGTCAATATCAAGGCTTGTAAGATATAGGATCTTTGATTTCCCAGAAATTCAGCTAATGTATTGGAGGTTGGAGAATTAGTTGAGAACCATGGTGAAAGAATCTAGGATTCTTGAAAATCCTATGCTACACGGCATATAAGTCGGATCTACACACCATGTGGGTCCCCCTTATAGTGTCTAGGGTTTCAAGATAAATTTAAGTATCACATGGAATGTTCCCAATATCACATGAAACTTGGTCTTGTGAAACTCATCATGTAATTTGGGAAGTACACAGACACTGGTTAGACTACATTGGTTTGAGAACGACGTATACTCACCAACACGGATATGGCCTAAACCAAGTACACGGGCTAAGCTATGTACGAGTACATGAGAAAATGAACATGGTATTAAGCCATGTACTGATACACGAGGAGACTACATGGTCATCCTACACACCTTGTAGTACTAACATGGTCACGACTTAATGAAAATGGACATTTACATAGGTAGGACCCAGGGTCAAGGGATATGGCATGGGACCCCTACTACACACCGTGTACTCTTTTATATATGGCTTGGATCCCTTGTCCTCTGTATCTTGGACAAGATTAATTAGGGTAGGTTCCCTTTATCCTTTCAATAAAGTTTTTTTATGGAATCATCTTTTAACTTTAGGACTATAATCCCTTCAGTAGGACTTCTTGGATATAGTCATTATAATCCTTCTGAAATTCCCAAAGTGAGATCCTCTATTCATCCTCATGCCCTATGTGGATTTTTTAGTATCATGGTTACTAAAACTACATGGGTATCAATACTCTACTTAGAGGTTCAATCCGTATTGAGTTTTTGGTATCACCTCATGGCCTTGGCAGTGATCCTCATATGTGTATCGTATTCTCTTCAGACTATCATCACCTTATTTCTTATGAAAAGACCCGACAATAAGTACCTCTCGGATGGATATCATTAGTGTTATCAGACTCAGGATTATGTTCACATAGATCAGTACTTTATGGAATCTTCAAGCTGGAATCCTGTGATGGTATACTCTGGTTGTGACTTTCCTCTAGACTATGTTTTTTTATTAAGTATATCTAGATATTATTTTTATATGTGTTTTAGACATATAACTTTGTAGAGCTAACAATATTTCCTTGTTGTATGATTATTGGTTTTGGGGTGTTCTATTGAGTATTGTTATGCTCACCCATGTATGGGATTTTCTTTCATGTGTCATCTCTTATGCAGACGATCACCCATTTGAGAGAGTCCTAGGTAGAACAGGACTAAATGGTTCTTAGTGATTCCAGACAAACTGAGGTGTGTTCCTATATCTTTCAGACAGTAGTCCAAGTACTTAATCTTAGGTTGGACTTATGTTTTCAGACTCTTTATGGTAGGATTTTATTTGTCTATGTTTACTTTATTTTACTTCCTATCATACTATAGTTACATGATCTAGATGTATGCATTCTTGGTTTCCTTTTTTTGAAATTTTAGCATTGTATAGTCTTGGAGATGTGTGTGTGTGTGTGTAGGTACTTAGTCAAAGGACACCCACATCAGTGATATGCCTTCTCAGCGCTAGTGGTTATCCCCTGGCCTATTAGAGGTGGGATTATGGATTCATGACATGGGACCCATTAGGATGGTTTGTGACATAGATAGAGTCCTATGGTGAAAATGAGATGATTATTGCAACTCCCTAATCCCACATGATCTATGCCCCATGTGAGAAATAATGGATGACAAATGATCGGTATCATTGCTTATGGATGTGAGAATTATGTACTAGGACTTCCATTTTGATGTTTAATATAGATTTCGGGCCTCATGGAGGTTTTCTACGTATCCTAGTTATGGAAAGAATCAATGTCATCATAGTTCCCTTCATTTGGACTTACACACTAAGGTTACCCTTTTAATCAGGGCTTACATACTGAAGGTTCACAAAAATTATCAGGCCCCAGGATTCCCTTGGACCTGGCTTGCTTTTCTTCCTAATATGCTTGACCACTTTCTTAACATTTGTTGATTGTCTAATTGAAAATTCATAGGATGTCTGCCTGACATGTCCAATGACAATAGCATGATCTAGTTATCTTATCTGAGGGATGTCGCATATCCTAGATTTCATGTTTGAGGTTCATCGCATTATCAAGGATGAATTTTATGGAGAACATTGTGAGAAGTAGATAGTTGACCCTAGAATAAATCGTATGATCCTATCTGACATGCCCAAAGTGTGTCACATTATCCGGCTGACACGACCTGATGTCATCGCAAGAGCTGGATGACATTTCTGGAGTGTGTCATGAGATTCAATGTGACCTGTCTAGGAGGGCACCTCATGTCCGGGTTGACTTGTATAGAGGTCATGATAAGGCCTTTTTGGCATGCTCTAAGGACATCTTAAGATCCAATTAACATGTTTGGGTGATATAGGGAGACTCAGTTGACATGTACTTGTGTCTTCATATGATTTGGGAAATATTTCGAAAAGACACTATAAGGTTTGGATAGTGATCTTGTATGGATTCATGAGACTGGGGTGGCATGCCCATGGAGTACCAACTAACTTTTTTTGACACATATAGAGGTCTTAACATGATCTAAATAGTATATAAAAGTAAATTTGTGAGATCTGGGTGACATTTCCTAGTGTTTTCGCATGTCTTGGGTGGTTTATGAGAAGCATGTGAGGATTGGTGTATATTTCCTTCACAAAGTCTCTTGTTTTTTAGTTTTTACTATAACCTTTTACTGAAAATTCCTTAGATTTATTCATTATTATATTATTTTATGTCTCGTGTGATTTAAAAGATGTGTGGGATGTTATTAAAGTGTCCTACCAGAAGTATTTTTCATGATCTATAGTGATCACACAAAGTGCTTATGCACACTGCATGATCACTCCAGTTATTCTCTAGATCTTACCTGATAGAAAACTTCCCAGTCTCAAGATCAGCCTCTCTGAGAAACCTACATCGGCGCTGGGTGTTCTAGTGTTACTGGATGAAAAAATGAGAAACATCATTCAGAGAGTAGTAGTTCGTTTTTCATGTTGGGTTGGGGGATTTATAGACCTCTCCAACTCATTTTTTTACTACTTTTCGTGGCGCATATCACATCAATCCAAAATCGAATCGGTGGAGGGATTCAGTGTCACACGCTTTGTGACCTCCTAAGATAGATCATTCCAGGGGTATCCCCGGATTTAAACTAACCATAATATCATCCCATCAATGCCACATTTTTTATTGTTTCTAATTAATGGGGGGTTTTGAATCATACATACATATGTGGGACTTTAATGTTGTCATATCAATATGTCCAATGGCCTTCATGAGATCATTTTGCCTATCAAAAAAGCTTCGCATGATCTCACTATACTTTTTTGGGACTTTCCCCAAGACAAGGATGGCCTTTAAGGGGTCCTTCACGAAATTAGACTATCTTTGTCAAGGGGTCTTGTGAGACCATTCCATGGATAGCCTAGGTGTGTCGTAATACTTTTACAACCATGAGATCCTCCCTTCTTATCCCTTTTTTTATTTCCATTGTTTATTTTTTCAAAGTTGTGGGATCTTTCAAGGTTTCATGAGTGTTGTTAAGGAAAATAATTCTACCTCTTTGTGATGTGTCATGTGACCAATAAAGTTACTATGAAGATACATGAGCATTTCGTGGACAATTCTATCTTTTGTACTTATGGTTATAAAGGTTAAATTTAGAGGTCATCTGGAAATATTTTAGGTCCTTTTCATGATGATGATTACATGCCAATGGTATTTTTGTGAGATTAGGTGAACATGTATCTGGGTGATTATGGTGTCTTCTGGATCACTAGTAGTGCACCACGAGATATTCATGATAGAAATAGGCTCTTGTATCATCCTCAATTATTTTATTTCTTTATTTTACAAAGACTAGAGATCTCAATCGTTTTCTTCAATTTTTTAAAGGAAAATCATTCTCTGCATCAGTGATGTGTCGTATGAATTTTATGACCACAAGAGGATCCCACCTTTTGGATATTTTCCTCCTATTTTCCAAGGGTTTTTGGATGGTTTGTTAGGAATCTACTAGTTGAAAAGTTTAATGACCTGAGAGATCTCATCTAGCTACCACTACATAATCTATGATCATATGGGGTTCCTTTAATGAAATTGAAGGACTTTTCAAAAGGGGCTTCAGGGAATCTACCACAATTTATGCACTATGCATGACCTTCTACTGATCATGTGATCATGTGTCTTCTGGGGGCTTATGTGATCTGAATGATCATGAACACCTTATTCATACTTTTCTTTGTGGGGAAAATAATATTCATTTTCAGGTATCTCTTCCTTTGTGAATTTTTTGATGATCATTTAGCAGGTGTCAACAAATTCCCCCCTCATGATCGACGTTTGTGGGGACAAGGGCTTAGTTATCAGTAATGTAAATGTCCACTAGAGTCTTTAGAGCTATCGTAAATCAGTATAATGGGTGATTCTTGGTCTTCTAGGTGATGTTTGGTATTCCTCATATACCCTATAAATAGGGGATTAGAGAGGGATTCATTCACTGGATAATCACTTCTCCAGAACTCTCTCACCCTTCTTCTATCGCGTAACCCTATCGCAATACCTTCTTGAAAGATCTGATTGTGATACCCTATCAGAACACCATTTTGTGAGAACTCTTCCACAAGACTAATTTTTCTCAAGTTCCCACTTGAACCAACTATGAACTATACTTTGGTAATTTCTCAAACTTTGGCCGTGGGGATGTGATTGTCGTGAGGGTTCTATGGGATCTTCATTGCATATCTTTTCACTATCATGTTGCTTGTGTCACCATGTCAAGGTCTTGTGATCATGATTACTCTAAGGATTCAGGCAATTTGTGTGATTCTATATGGGTTTATGTGACCAGTAAGGTTTTCAGGAGTCAGGTGATTTGTGAGTTCTTTATATTATTTTTTAATTCCTTTAATGATTCATGTGATTCCCATGAAATTTTCAGTTTATTACTTTTTGAAAATATTTTATTTTTTATCTATTTGATATGTGCCACTTAATTTTGTTTAGATGGAATCTAGTTCTTATCAACCTTCTCACAAACCTTTGAAGAGGGAGGAAAAAGCAGTGATACTTGATGATTCTATTGTGACGAGCGTAGATCCTCCATGCCATTGTGATGTTGGGTCACTTCAACTAAGATTAATAAAGTTAATGGGATTAAAATTTGGGTATTATCACCTTTCCTAATTCTTTCCCCTTTATGGGTTTGATCTTACAGATGATTCTCCCATTCCTCCCCCATAGTCATCATTTATACCCTTTTCTTGGGTTCAAAAAACCCATAACATTTTTTGGGAAAATATCTCCCATGGCGGCTACATTGTCACCAAGGGATACTGTAAAGATGGTAATAGACTAACATTCATTCCCACATACTTTAATGGGACCGACCACAAACTCGATGAGGATTTTCACTTATACTGCTCAATAATATAGAAGTCTTCCCCCGATTAAAAATTTGGGTGGGTTTCCAACTGGGAATTCCGATCAAGTGGTAGTTATAGAATGGAATGAGGATGGATCTTCTGGGTACAAAACATTGATACTAAATTTCCTTAGGAGTTTAAGTAAATGTGAATGTACAAGGTTGTCTAGATATCACAAATTTTTTATACTACAATAAGGTTTTAATGAAATAACTGTTTAGTTGTTGGATTCTAGAAAAAAATGCTTTCCACCTCATCCATAGAGAGGTGGGCACCAGCCTTTGGGATATTCATAAGATATGTGGTTCACCTACATTAGGTGGGATATATGATGAGTTCTTTCCCCCGTGGTCCACATGGGATGACGTAACGAGGACTCCCCCTCTCACTCGAGAACTAACCGGGTTTGTTGAAAATCCCCTCCAAAAGGAGCCACTTTCTATGGAATATATCCCTTTCAATACATGGGTGAGATACTTCATCAAGAAGCCCCACTCTGATATAGAAGCTAAGAATATAATGGAATATCTTATGAAGGAATCCCATTGTTCACTGGGTGCTTATTTTCATATGGTTGAGCAAGATAAATTTAAATAATGGGGATAGTAGTTTGTCCATTGTGATGATCGGGCTATTCAACTATCCATTTTTTCTCACCATGTGCTTGAGTGGGTACTTACTTCCCATGAAAAAAAATGTGGAGTTGGAGTTTCCACTTTCATGATAGTGGACTCCGTGGTAGTGGGAGTGTATCAGGATAGTATTCCCTATGCTAGAAAAACATTATTTTCTTCTACACCATATTTACAAGGGTAAGGCCCCTTAAAACTAATGGGATAGTTTCAATGAGTGATATTTTTCATACTAGTGAGGCTATTCTTAAGGCATGGGATTATATGCCATCACTTTGCATGGGATTTCTTCCCACCCATATTTATGGGGACCTCATTTGTGAAAGGTACATACCATATAGGTTCAGTCGTCAATTCTTATGTGTCCAGTAAAGATATACTCACTTTGTTTATGTTTTATCTAAGTAGAATCCAATGGTATCTCAACAATTTTGGGTAATTTTTACTAGATAGAAGAATCATGCTGAGATAAACCTTCCTCCCCATGATTCAGCAACTATTTTATCTCGACATTATGCTAATGTTTGTATTCACTCATATACTAGAGGGAAATTATTCAAATTAATAAGAGAGGAATCTCAACCACTGGATGCTGAGTACAACCCCAAGCCTGGAAAGAAAATTGATTCTAGAGAGACAGCATCTCTTGAAGTGCCTCATAAAGAGATAATCCATTTTCCATCATCTTTTTTCCAGTATAAGTTTCCACTGATGCATCTCTTATGAGTGTGTCACTAGAGGGTGTAGTTGTGCTATAGTTATCATTTCTTGTCACATATTGATATTTAATGTATTTGAGGATGAAGAACTCAAGGGTTGGTCTTTGGGGTATCATTCATAAGTCAGATTTACCTTTGGAGGGTTTTCTCAGGTCACTGCCTCCCTGGGTATTACATTCAAAACCCATCTTTAAGAGTTCATGGAAATATTTTGAGACCTTGACATTACACTGGAAAGAACTAAGGGTAAGGTCTTCTATTCACATTTGATTCACTGAATGGGGGTTTAAGGTTCACTGAAAATGGTCTTAAATGAGTTTAGCTGGCCCTAAGAATCAATGATAAGACCGAGATCGCCTATATGTTTACAGGTTCATGGTTCCATTGCAGCTGTATTGACATATTTTTTGTTTTTTTATATTGGGGGTAGGATGGTGAAGCTTAGACTATCTTTCCATCCCCTGAATATTCTCCCCATGCTACAGTTGTGGGAAAGGAATGTGGTGGTGGATGGGGGACCAATGATAAGGATTCCCCAGGTCTACAATCCCTAATGAGGGTAGTGATTTCAAATTAGGGATAAAATATTTCAGACTTAGCACCTTCTAGAGAGCCTTCCCTAGAAGGGAATATTAAAAGAAAGTGACCATAATTGTCAGGGTCTTATCCTCTAGAATCCTCAAGTAAGTAAGGTATTTCTCTCCTTTCTTATTTTGAATTATTCTGCAACACATCATGGTTTGTTAAAAATGTAAATCTCCCCACCGAGATCACTTGGAAGAGCATGTATCCCTTTCTAAGGATGCAGAAGAGTGTTTGGTCACATTGTAAGACCCTTCATTGTCAGGTCTGGCCTATCAAGAAGCATTAGTGACTGAGGTTTTGACCTAGTCAGGCTTATTGCCTACTGCAGATGTATCATTTATCATAGCACCTGATCCGGTGTGGGGGAATTCACTTTAGTAGGATACTTAAATAGTTATATATTTTGATATTATGTTATCATTTATGGAAGTGAGTTTTGGAGAAGTTGAATACTTATTCAAGACTAGAATCACTATCTATTTGTGTCACATCGCCTGGTACAATCTTATTTCTATAGTTCTTAACGGTGGTGAATGAATCATGTCTTTAGTAAAAGCATTGGAAATGACATGGATCCTCTCATCATAATAAGGAATCGCTTCTTCACTTGAGAATGGGGTTGGGGAAGTTGATGTCACCAGTGATGCAACCAATAAAGTTATGTTTCAAATATTGTTTATTTTCTTTTTATTTCCGGGTGATAATATATTTTTTATTTTATTACTGATAAACCCATGTTCCCTTTGTAATAGTGTCTTCACCCCCAAGTTTGGAGGCTCTAGTCCATGTTCCCTTGGGGGTCCCTCTAACTAGATCAACCAATTTAGAGGCTAAATCTCTTCCCTCATCATCAAATACTATTATCATAACTATTTATATAAGCAAGCTAGTTTCAAAATATATTCTCGATCCTAAGATGGTCTTAGATCCAGGCTTAGGGTTGGTTTCATTCTATAAGTCAATGCATTGAAACATGTGGAGGGAGATTTGGGACTTATTTTAGAGACCCCCTTGGAAGAGTTGAATGATCGATTGGGAAACCGTTGATTTATATTCCATACCCTTGGTTATGAGGGATTTGATTATACTATCATTCATTCAATAGTGAATGAGGTGACCTCTATGAGGGAACATAATAGGTCCCTAGAATCAAGGGTGGTAGCTATTGATGCATCTTATTTAGCAAAGAATAATTGGGATGAGGCTACAAATTAATATTCCTATTGTGTGGTGTAGTTTGCTACTCATTAGGACATAATAAATAATGGCAATATTGAAACCGAACATCTTTAGTCTAAAATAAGATATCTTCAAGAAGAGTTATCCCAGTTTCAATATGCACTCCAGATATCAGAGAAGATTGAGCTAGAAAAACAGGGACCTCTTGACATAGTGAAGAAATAAATTCTTGAAGTTGTTTCCAAGTTGTAGGAGTTTCCATGATTTTTGGAAGCTAAAACTAAGTATGTTAGCCAGTTATGCCAATCTATTACCTCCCTGGATCAGAGGTTTGCAAAGTTCAATGATTCTTCTGAGCACATGATATGTAACACCCCATGAATTTACAATATTTTTTATTTTTAAATAAATTTAATATATTATATGGATTTTAATGCATGAAACACTGAGTTATCTTGTGTTTCACACAAGATAAAATTTCCTCGATAGCGTGTGTTACACACAAGATCGAGTTTTACTAAACAATAGTATATTATTAAAATATTATTATTTAATATAATAAGTTATAACATTGTCATTAAATTAGTGGTTATGAATAGTATTAACTAACTTATGAAAATATATAAATATAATATTAATTCATTAGTTACTAATTAATTATAAGTGAAAATATAAACCAATGGAATGTAAAGGAAATATTTTTATTTTTATGTTCCCAAAGGAATTTTGTCTTAACAAATTAAATTATTTAAAATATGTAAATTGTATTAATTAAATATATGTGTTATATATTTAACAAAATTTTTTATATTCATATAATAGATTATATTGGCATAAAATAAAAACATACCCAATTTTATGAATAAATACATGTATTTTTCTAAAGGTTGTTTTACTACCTTTTAATGGTGAACATACTTCAAATATAATTTTTAAAACTTTTAGACTTTTTAAAAGAAAAAACATCTTATTTTAAATTGGGATATCAAATTTTACTTTGGTTTATTTTTTGGTATTTTTTTTATAAGTTTTATGTTTTACTGAATGGTGAAAAATACTAAATTTTAATAGAAAACAACTTTTTTCATCGAATTAATTTATAGCACTAAATCATAATATTGAATAGTATAAAAGTGTAAATATATTATTTTTTATAATTTAATCCAATTTAGGCCATTAGAATCAATTTTATATTTAATTTAGATATAAAAACTTTTCACACTTTTTCATGTTTAAACTTTAATAACCGGTTTTCTCACCCCATCAGCAGGATTAATTTTAATTTAATTACTAAAAATTATGTGATTTTAATATTTAAAAATAGATTCCATATTTTTAATTAGTGGGTAAAAATTATTAAAATATGTTTCTTTTATTTTTAGGCATTATGAATATTAACTTTAGTAATTTTTTAACATAGTTAATGGTAAATCGGGTAACTAAGTATAAAAATAACATTATAAATATTATAGAATTACCCTAAAATATGTCCAAATATAATTGGATGATTCTATTTATTTAAAATAATCCTTATTCTGAGAATATAAACCTTTTTAATCCACTTTTGTTTGAACATGTCATTTATTATATTTTATTTTAAGATGAGTTAAAGATGTCATACTCAAATTTTAATAAATATACCACTTCTAATATATTGTTATAAAAAAGATAAATTATCCTATAAATAGTAAATTAAAATCAAAAATTATTATATTAATCATGATAATTTATGTTTAAATTTTAAGAAATAAATAATTACCTTAAATTTTGACACAATGATGATGCAGAAATTATCTAATTGAAGTAAATATCAAATAAATAATATTAAAAATATTAAAATAAATATAATTTTATCTGATTAATGTCATGCAAGAATTTTTTAGATTAATTTCACATGTTATTAATGTTATAGAATTATTGGTTCGATTTTATATTTTTTTATTATTTTTTAGCAAAATTCAAGAATTGAATAGTATCAAATTTCACATTAATGATACTTTAAAATAAATAATATTTTATTAAATTATATAAAATTTTTAAAAATATAAAATTTGTACAAATGACTATAATAAGGTCAAATTTATCATTAATGATCTATTTTTTGGGTTCTTTGGGAATTTTATAGTAACTATATTAACCCTTAAAGATTAAATAACCAAGTTGTCACGGTAATATTTAAAGGGTTTAACTATGGTTTATAACCAGAAGATAAGGTTAATAATGTGACCTAAACTTGTATAAAACTAATTTTTTAGAATATTTCAACCCATAATCATATTATATTCAAATTAAATAACTTTTTATCAATTTTCAATTGTAAATTAATTTATACTAATTTAATATTTTGAGAGTTTCCAAAAGTGACCCTGACCTCAATTATAAAAGGGAACTTCCTCTCCCACTTCCTCACACCACTTTGAGCCTTATTGATCAAGAAAAACCTGACCATTTATATTTTAAACTTCCTTATACACATATTTGAGGTTCTAGTATTCCAAAAATATCAAACCCAGTGTCCCTAAGAGGAGATCCAAAGTAGGTTCGCTAAAGAATTGGTAATCATCTTTACCAATTCCTTCAAAATTATTTCTTCTTATACTTCCTATTCATGCATTGTTTCCATTATAAAGTAATTGATCCAGTATCAAATATATTCTGATGTGTTATTATGATTATTTAACGACCATATTCCACTTTTTATCCATCCTCTAAAAATGAAATCACCACATGGGTGTACGTACGACCTACCATCTCCACATCGTGGTGTAATCCATTTTTCATTACCACTTTACTTGGATGGGTAAAATGATAGAAATAAAAAATATATATGATTATTATAACATGATATTTATTCTATATAATTAGTATACCAAACACTTCCTTACTCTTTCAATATTAAGGGAATGATATCGTCACTCGTGTATACGTATGAACTACCATCCCCACGACGCGATGTGATTTATTTGTCATGTTAACCATTAAACAATGATACTAAATATGTATTAAATAATTAAATATGAAAATTTTAAAATTAATATCACTATGTATATGTTATATCTATATCCTATTCATAATAAAAAGTACTTACATGAAAAAACATGCATAGTAAAATGAAGTAGTTAACACCCGAAACAAGGGTAACAACAAAATATTATTAACAAAACGATATAAGAAGATCATATATGATACCATAAATATGGATATGGTTGTGGTATAGATTAAAAACATTTTTTAAAACATTATATAAGAGGTTAAATCACATTAAACAAGAGGAAAGTACAAGGTAAGTGTTAATTTAACAATCTCATTCTTATACAAGATTGTTTATATGTAAGTATTTATGGGGGAATATTTATCATTAATGTCCATGATTCTTAGAAATATTTTCCAAAATATTTTTTCTATTATCCAACAAAATTTTCAATTTTTTTACCCAAGTTTTAATTAATTGTTTTAAATGAATCTTTTTTTTATTTTCCAAATAATGTACTTTATGACTTTTTCGATGGGAGGAATGTTTCTTTTAATTATAAAGCATGATCGGATTTTTCATCATCATGATGCATTAATGTTTTGAAGATTACATTATAATATTAAAAGGTTATTTTCAAAGGAAATGTTTTCTTTTGTAATTTTATGTCTTAACTAAATGATTTCAAAGCAAAAAAGTGGTATTTCTCTCAAGAAATTTTTTATTATTTTATAAGAGTATTTTTGTCTATGGAAACATACTTGGTAGAAATTATGCTTGATTTATGTTGATATATTATAATAACATCTACCATATTTTATTGATTGTTTTATGATTTTTTGGACTTTGGATGTGCTATTTTGATACCATTCATGTTTTATGGTTGAAGTATTCACATATTGTATGATAGTTTCTCTATAAAAATATTTATAAGGTTTATGTTTCACCCTTTTCATATGAGGAATGCATAGGACTTAGTAAGTGATGAGTGGGCCCTCTATATCCCCTTAATGTATTCGTAGGTCTCATGAGACAAACTAGTTTGGGTATTGGATGATGTATTACCTATTTATGTATGGTGTCTTGGCCAAAGCCTTGATAGTGTGTTTATAATATATGTAATTATACATTCCCTAATTATGATATTAGTTATTGATATTCCATGTGATTATTCAACTAATAGAATATCCCTGGTTATGATTTTTAGCTTATCAGATTATTTTTTATGGTATTATTTATTTTTTCCATATTATACTCAAGACTATGTTTAAATTTATTGCATTTTAGTTTTACACCTTGCCTTAATATTTATTCTTATTATGTATAATAGCTTATGTTTTATGATTAACCTTACTAAGCATCTGACCTCACCCCTTTATTATGTATTATTTTTTCTAGGATTCCAATAGGTGTATTATGACTGATATGTTGGGTTGATCTAGTAGAATAAAGATGTTCTCAAAGGATTTTCTATATTTATGTTTCAAATTATAATGTAAGGTTCATGTATATAATCTGGATTTAAAGACTACTAAAATGATTGGTCCTTTCTGATTCGAGTATTGTATCTATACCAATGTAATAAAGTAAGGCACCGACTCTGGGCTACTGGGGTTGGGGTCATTACAGATGGTATAAGAGTGAGTTTAGTAGAAACCTTGGAAACTAAATTTTAAAATATAAATTAAGGAACATAACCCTAAAATGGAATTTTAGGACAAGCATATAAAAACATACTAGAATTTTGGTAAGGTGTGGATTATATAGGTCATTCTAAATATATATATCAATTTCTGGATACTACAAGTGGATATGGTTCTCACATAGATGTACCTATGAGTAACAACTATTTCATGGTTTGTCAGTCCTGACTCGGTGTAACTTGGTATACGAAAACAGGCCTTACTACAAACCTTGTTTTACACTCCCAAGGGATATGCATAAGATAATTCACATTTTCATTAAAAACCATTATGAAGGATTTAAAAGTAAATATATCCCTAAATAAACCATGTTTATGATCGTGAGATTAGCTATGCATAAATATTTAATTTATGATAAGTGTTTTTCTTGTTCAACATTATGAATTATAATTTATAACCTTTTCTAGTGTATTATGTTGTTTATAAACAGTGCATAGTGGAAGTAATGGAAACCATATCAATGCAAGTAATCCATGTAGGTATTTCCTTCCTAAGCAAGATAATAATATTCGAGCTAGAGCTACAAATGGTTCCAATAAACTTATAAAAATACTGTAATAGTTGAGTTGGGTTATAAACAATAACCTTACTCATATGGAGAATCCTGGTCCATAATGATGAGGAACAATGATTGGCCATTTCTTGATACAATAACCTTCAACATTCATTGGGACTGTAAATTCATTTGTAGCTGAATAATGGATAAGTTATCTATAGAATATATTTATTACATTATGAAGAAATGAAAGGGAGAAGGTTATCAAAGAAGTTAATTATCTCTTTTGAGATTCAGATCAATGGTTTTCATTGATTCAAAACATGAAAAAGGAGGATTAAATAGAAAACATCAAATGGAAGGATTCTAAGGAAATTTTCCTAGAAAAATATTTCCCTCATGAACAGATAGATGATATAGAGTCGAAATTTCTGTGTCTGAGGAAAAAGGAGGATAACAATGTTGTGAAGTGTGATTCCATATTTATAAGGTTAGTAAGGCATGTTATGGACAACATATGTAACCCAATAAGTAAGATATATTGTTTCTTTGATGGGTTAAAGTCATTCCTTCGAAAGGTTTTAGTCCCCTAAACATTCTCATCATAAAAAGATATAGTCTATTGTTCTATAAAGACAAAGAAAAAATTAAGTCTTTTGACTTTAAGGAAAATAAATAGAATAAGATAATGGTGGAGAAAGAGATAGATAAAAGGAAAAAGGGAAAGAATGATTTTCTCACATGTGATAATTGTGGGAAGAAACTCCCCAGTAAATTCCTGAAGGGAATGGGAGTTTTTTACAAGTGTACATAGAAAGTTCAACATGATCATGATTGTAATTATAAGAAATAAGTTGTAAATTTATAATTCTTTATCTATAAATATATGGGGAACTACAAAAATGACTATCCCAAGCATCAATGAAATATAGCTCAGAAAAAGAAAATGTGTCAAGGTCATGCTTATGTTGTTACAACAATCAAAGTGAAATAATTGATGTATTTGTGTTTTTGGATTCAATAATTATGGTATGATATTATAGTTATATGAGTCATAAGATATATAAGGATTTTACTGTAGTAATACTTCATTAAATATTCAAGATTGTATGTTGAATGGTACGATTAAAAGTGACTCAGTGGCAGGGTAAACTTTTTTGAAACATATGGTTGAGGGAGAGATAAACCTTAATATGTTCCTAATATATAGATAATAATTTTGGAATAAATAGACGATTGATTTGGATAAAGTACTGACTACCTTGGAACCGATTAATGGTTTGTGGTAAAATTAGTTTATACCATAATTGATAGAGTTCACAACATTTTTGTATTTAAGGAGTATATCCAATAATCTATATTATATTCAAGGAATAAGGAAGCATGAATATTTTTAATAAATTTTTACACTAATTTCCATGTTTTCATAGAATACATGATGAAGGTATTCACATGTTTGGAATGAGACAAAGAAATCCACTTCTTATTATGGAAAGATTAATTATAAGTTCATTTTGGAAAAAGATAACCATTTATGAAATGGTTTAAGTTGATATTTGGAAAGACAATTAGAGGTTAATATATTACTTCACCCGATGATGCAACATTTTCTATGAAATTAAGTAGAAATGTTTCAAGGCATAACCAAAGGATAAGATTTTTTTTATAGAAATGTATCAAGTAATTATATTTCCTTACATTCTTATAGCGTAAAATAATTCCTCATCTATAGGAAAAAGATATAAATATAAATAAAATGATAATTTTTGTTGAACTTATGGTATTTTAAATCATCATAGATTAATGGCTTTGAGTTCACCAATTTTCCATTGATCATTAACTTGTTTGTGATTGATGGCCTTAATCACTCCATACAAATATTTATGTTTTCCCTCTATGCATGTATCTATACTTTCCACTAATGTTCTCTTATTCGAAAGCCAGGATTTTTGATGATCATTGCACTTCCCTTTCCTACTTATTAATAATATGTGTTATTATCTCTATTTATGATGTGGTTTCTTCAATAATAGTATTCTCAAATATCAAGCTCTTAATTAGTGAGATCAATATTAAATTGCGAGGATGCAATTTAAGTAAGGTGGGGAGAATGGAACAGCCCAAAAATTTACAATATTATTTTTTTAAACAAATTTTATATATTTTATTGAACAAAACACTAAGTTATCTTTTGTTACATGCAAGATCATATTTCCTTTATAGGTTGCGCTACACGCAAGACCGAGTTTTACAAAACAGTGATATATTATTAAAATATTATTATTTAATATAATAAGATATAATTGTGTAGTTAAATTATAAATTATGAATAGTATTAAAAAACTTATCAAAATATATAAAAATAATATTAATCCATTGGTTACTGATTAATTAGAAACAAAATATAAACCAATTGAATATAAAAGAAATATTTTTTTATTCTTCTAAAAGAAAATTATCTTAATAAATTAAATTAATTAAATTTAGTAAATTATATTAATAAAATATATATGTTATATATTCAAAAAAATATTCTTAATATTCATCCAACAGATTTTATACACATAAAATAATAACAACCCCAATTGTATGTATAAAAAAATATTTTTCTAAATGAAATTTTGTCACCTTTTAATAGTGAATCTATTTTAAATATAATTTTTCACAATTTTATAATTTTTATGTGACAAAAAAAATTTCTTTGAAATAGGGATATAAAAATTTATTTGGGTTTAATTTTTTGAAGTTTTTTAAAATTTCCACGTTTTGATGAATAGTGAAAAATACTAAATTTTAGTTGAAAACAACTTTTTTCCTTGAAATAATTTATATTATTTAATTATATTATTGAATTTTTTAAAACTATAATTATAATATTTTTATCATTTAATCAAATTTATAACACTAGCATCAATTTTATATTGAATTTACATATAAAAATGTTTCAATCTTTTGCATGTTTAAACTTTAATAGTCTGTTTTCTCACCCCATTGACGATTTAATTTTAAATTAGTTACTACAAATTCTATTATTTTTATTTTGAAAAATTGATTCCATATTTTAATTTAGTGGGTCCAAATTATGTAAATAGTCTTCTTTTATTTTTGGGCATTATGAATAGTAACTTTAGTAAATTTTTAACACAATTAAAGGTAAATCGGGTAATTAAGGGTAAAAATAACATTATAAATATTAAAACATTACCCTAAAACTTGTCCTAATTTCATTATATGAGTGGGTTTAGACAAAAACTTTCTTTGAGCTATAATATAAACCATTTTAATCCACTTTTGTTAGAATATGACATTTATTATATTTTATTTAAAGAATAGTTAAAGATGTCATACTCAAATTTTAATAACTATACTATTTTTAATATATGATTATACGAAAGATAAATTAGACTATAAATATTAAATTTAATGATAAAATTATTATATACCTCATGATAATTTATTTTTATTTTTTTATAATTAAATAATTACCTTAAATGGTGACACAATGATGATGTAGTAATTGTTTAATTAAAGGAAATATCAAATAAATGGTATTAAAAATATTAAAATAAATATAATTTGATATAATTAATGTCATACACTAATTTTTTAGATTAATTTTAATTTATATTAATGTTATAGAATTATTTGTTTGACTTTATATTGTTTTTAGGATATTTTTAAAAATTCAAGAAATGTAGAGTATCAAAATTGAAATTAATGATACTTTAAAATAAATAATATTCTGTAAAGTTATATAAAATTCATGAAAATATAAATTTAGAAAAATTATTATAATAGAGTTAAATCAAGTATTCATTTTTAGTTCATTTTTAATTTTATAGTAACTATATTAACCTATAAAAAGTAAAAATTCAAGTTGTCATGCTAACATTTAAAGGGTTTAATTAAGGGTTAAAACCAAAAGATAAGTCCAATAATGTGACCTAAACTTTTCTAAAAAAATTAATTGAGATTATTTCTACTAATGATAAAATAATATTATAAATATCTCACTTTGGAGCTATTTTTAATTGTAAATTAATTTATATTAATTATATATTTTGAGTTTCCAAAAGTAACCCACACCTCAATTATTAAATGGAACCTTCTACCTCACTTACTAACACTATATTGAGCCTTATTTCTCATCTAAAAAATATCCATTTATCTTCTAAAATTACCAAGACACATACTATATGTTTTTTTATTATCAAAATACCAACCCTAGTTCCCCTAAGATGATATCCAAATGAGGTTCCCAAAAGAAGAGGTAACCATATTTACTGACTCCTTCAAAATTATTTCTTATTATACTTACTCTTCATGTTTTTTCAACTCTAAAGTAGTGAATCCAGTATCAAATATATTATAAGATGTTATTATGATTATTTAATAATAATATTTCACATTTTATCCATCCTATGAAAAATTAAATTACCACACGTGTGTACGTATGACCTATCATCTCCACGTCGTGGTGTAATCCATTTTTAATTACCACATTACTTATATGTTTATAATGATGGAAATAATAAATATATATTATTATTATAGCATGGTAATTATTCTGTATAATTAATATACCATCCACTTCCTTACTCTTTCACCATTATGGGAATGATACTATCGCTTGTGCGTATATACGTCCTACGGTCTCCACAACGCAATGTGATTCATTTATCATGTTAATCATTTAATAATGATACTAAAAATGTATTTAATAATTAATTAAGATAATTATAACATTAATATAATTTATCAGATGTTTTATATATGTCCCATTCATAAGAAACATGTCATAAATGAAAAAACATGCATGGGAAAATACAGTAGTTAACAGCTGAAAAAATGGTAATAATGAAATATTACTAACAAACTAATATAAAAATATCAATTATGATACCATAAATTTGGATATGGTTATGGTATAAATTAATAACATGTTTTAAACCATTATACAGGAGGTTAAATCACATTCAACAAAAGAAAAGTACAAGGTAAGGGTTAATTTCACAATCTATTTTATATTCTAGATTGTTCACATATAAGTATCTAATAGGGAATATTTATCATCCATATCCCTATTTCTTAGAAATATTTTCCAAAATACTTTTACCATTATCCTAAAAATGTTTAAATTATTTTACCAATGTTTTAAATTTTATAAAATAGATTGAAATAAATCTTTTTTCAGTTTCCAAAAAAAGGTACTTTATGGCTTTTAAGATGGAAGGAAGGTTTCTTTAACTTATCCAGAGTGATCATATTTTATTCCATTATGATGCCATGATTTTTTTAACCTTCCCTAACAAGATTACAAGGTTATTTTCAAAGCAAATTTTTTCTTTTATAATTGTGTGGATTTTAATAAATAATTTGAAAGTATAAAAGGGGTATTTCTATTAAGAAATTTTTAATGATTTTATTAGATTATTTTTATCTTTGTTAACATAATTTGTTGGATATTATACTTGATTGAGTTTGATATCTTATGATACCTTATACAATATTTCATTAAATGGTTTATGATCAGTTTGATTTTGGATGTGCTATTTTGATACCATTCATGGTTTATGGTGGAGGTATTCACATTTTGTATGATGGTTTATCAATATGAATGTTTATGAGGTTTTTGTTTCACCCTTTTCAAATGAGGAATGAATTAGACTTAAAAAGTGATGGGAATGGCCCTCTATTGCCCCTTTATGCATCAGTAGGTCTCATGAGACAAACTATTTTGGGTATTAGATGATGACTTACCTATTTATGTATGGTGTTTTGGTCGAATAATTGAAGATATGTTTATGATGTCTGACATTATACATTCCCTCATTATGAGATTAGTTATTGATATTCCATATGATTATTAAAAAATAGGATTATCCATTGTTATGTTTTCTATCTTGTGGTATTATTTTATATGGTATTATTTATTACTTCTATATTATTATCAATACTATGTTTAAATGGATTATGTTCTAGTCATACACCTTTCCTTAATGTTTATGCTTGTTATTCATAATAGCTTCTATTGTATGCTTACCATTATTGGGCATCTGAGCACACCCCTTTCATATGTTTTATTTTTTCAGAATGCAAATATTTTTATTATGAATGATATGAAAGGTTAAGATAGGAGAATAATGATGTTATAAAATAATTTTCTATATTTTATTTTATGTTTTAAATTGTAATGTAAGATTCATGTATGTAATATGGACTCAAAGGTTGCTAAACTAATCGGTCATTTGGTATTCGAGTATTTTATCTTTTCCAATTTAATAAAGTAGGGAACTAACTTTGGGTGACTGGGGTCGAGGTCATTACATTATATGATGGAGTCTTAGTTTTAAAAATTTTATCTAGTTCATATATTCATGGGAGAAACTCTAGTATATAGAGATTCCTCTTATTGTATGAAATCAATTAATAGACCTATTGAACTTTACATGATGTTGTCCAGTTTTTCTTTTGTTCTTGATGTCCATGTCTTTTCATTGATCTGATGTTATGTGAATCACCAGTGATACCCATTCTTTTCATAATATCAATTAAACCTGAATTTCTAGGTCTGAACATTAAATTATAATAGATTCCCCTTGGGAAGTCATCATGAATTCCAACCAAACATGATATTCCTTATTGATATTTTTGTTCCAGTTATCTTGAGATATTCTGATTTTCTAAAGGATAATTTGGGAATGATATATGTTTCGTAAGGAGAGTGTTATATCTTTTTTCAAAGTCAATATTCTTGTTGATCATAGATTTATTTTTTTGAAAGTCCATATGGCGGGACATTCAAGATTTTCCATTTTTTAGACTTAATCATTATCGTGATGTAGTATAGGGTCTTTTATATCAGGCCTTTTATCATTGTAGTTTAGGGTATTTTAGCATAGACCTTTTATCACTATAGTTTAGGGTCTTTTAGATCATGCCTTCTGTCATTTTATTTTAGGGTATTTTAACTCAGACCTTCTATTAATTTAGTTTAGGGTATTTTATCTCAGACCTTCTATCATTTTATTTTAGGGTCGTTTAACTCGGAATTTCTATCACTTTAGTTTAGGGACTTTTAGCTCAGACCTTCTATCATTATAGTTTAGGTTATTTTATCTCGGACCTTCTATTGATTTAGTTTAAGGTATTTTATCTTAGACCTTATATCGGTGTAGTTTATGGTCTTTTAGCTCAGTCCTTCTATCACTGTAGTCTTTGGGTTTTAGCTCAGACCTTCTATTGCATTAGTTTAGGGTATTTTAGCATGGACCTTCTATCATTGTAGTTTATGGTATTTTAGATCATGCCTTCAATTTATTTAGTTTAAAGTATTTTATCTCATACCTTATATTGATGTATTTTAGGTTCTTTTAGATCAAACCTTTTAGTGTTTTAGTTTAGGGCCTTTTAGCTCGGACCTTTCATCTCTATAATTTAGGGTCTTTTAGCCGAGATATTTTATTGATTTAGTTTATGGTATTTTATCTTGAAACATTTCATGTCATTTAGTTTAAATTCTTGCTACCAAAACTTGATTGATGATCATGGAATATTGTACAAACAAGCTAGGATAACCCAAAACATACTAAGATATTGAGTTCTGTTATGGTGTTATCGAGGCTCACAAGGATCAGTTCTCCTTTCTAGAAAGGAGGTTATTCCTCTAGTTAATAGGTAAAGGCCCTTATACAATGGTATTACTTCCCATCAGAGGTGTCTCCACTCTTTTACATGGTTAATAAAAGGTTTGTGGGGGTAATATTGGTTGAGGGAGAAATAATAGTGATGCTAGGTCCACCTGGATAGTTGTAATATGTGTGATATAAGTTATAGCCCAAAAGTATGAGTCTATGAAAATTATATGGGGAATACATGCTAGGGATGAACCATAACACCCTGAGGTACCAGGTTCCATCGTGGGGTTGTTATGGCTCGCAAGAATTGAATCTCCCTTCTCGAAAGGATGATATGCCTTTAGTTGGTAGGTCAAGGCCCTTATGAGTTTATAGTATGGTTAAGAAAATATTATCTCCACTTCATTCCAAGGTTCATGAAACATTTTTTAATCCTCAAACATATAGATGATGAGGTTGGGCATGAAGGGAAAGCCATCCAAAAAGGGTTCTAGAACCCTAGGTCAGTTCAAATGTTAAATTTTGAATCTTTCTCCCTATGCCATGTGGTTTTGAATCATGAGGTGTGGGACATCAAAGGTTTAAGAATGGAGTGTCACATTATGGCCTTGAGAAATGTTATATAATATGGTGATGTGACTTTGAGGATCTCGAATTTGAATGAATAGTATGGTATGGGGATTATAAATCATTTTCCAAAGTGCCCATGTCAGGAAGATGATATGGGACAATAATACTAAGAATGACCCAAAATACTCTAAGGTTTTGGGTTCTATTGAAGTGATTCTGGTGCTCATAATAACTAAAAAGCCCATTTTCCAAAGTGATATATTTGGTTCACGACCATTTGGTTCATATTCAGAAGACATAGGAATACAAGAAAAGTTAATAAAATGGTCACTTGAATCCATGTATCCTCTCTAAGTTTTACAGAAGATTGTGGTGATCTGAGGTACTCAAATCATTAAGTGTTATTTGTGGAAAGTGTAATATTAAAGAAGGTTTTGGGAACCCTATAAGTTGTACCACCACCTAGTGAACATATTCTTATGGTGAGGAGATGTGAAAAATCATTACCCTCACTTTTCCTTGAACCATTGGGGTCCGTTGAGCATTACTTTACTTATACTATGTCTACATAGTAGGACCGATGAGATTTATGCCTTATTTATTATCACTCTATTTTTTTCCTAAACTCTGGAGATGAATATTTTATCTAGTGAAGACTTTAATTTTTCTCAGGTCTCCCTTTGCAGGTTTTCAACCTTGAAAAATTTTGTGTCTCTTTCTCTTGTATTTTAAGGTCTTATGATTTGGAACATTATAGGATAGAGTTTAAGGTTTTATAGGTTTAAACAAAATGTATATATTTTAAGTTCGTGACACACATAGACCTAATATAGAGAATCATACACAAGTGCCTAATTCGGATACCTAGGTTCAATAGTACCCCAACATCCTTCTGAGTGGGAGATGGAAATATTAAAAATTTTGTATTGAGGTTCTTGGGTCATGAGTAATGATATGGTACAATAATATTGGGAGTATTCCAGATCACACTAATGTGTTAAGCTCTTCCATGGTGATTTCAGGGCTTATAAGGATCTAAAATCCCTTTTTGCAGAGTGACTCATTTGATTGAAGACCATAGGCACATTAAAAATAGCCATAGGCATACATGAATATTCCAAAAAAGGGTCACTTGAGTCTAGGTATCCTTTACAAGGTCCGTAAAAGGTTTGAGGTGACTTTAGTAACTCAAGACAAGAAGTATGATTATGGATTGAGGTACTTAAAAGATGATGGTAGCACCTCGTAATCTAGTTGTTTGGAATAAGGCTCTTATGGTATTTTGAATGGAAATGGATGATGGTATACATATTTTGACATCATCTAGTAGGGACATGTTGGCTTCTTTATAGTTTTAACATCATGCAGTAAGGACATTGCTTTGTAGTTTAACGTCATGCAATAAGGAAATTTTTGTTTTTCAGTTTTAATTTCATATGTCTGGGATGTTTTCCTTGTAGTTGAACATCATAAAGTAAGGATGTGTAAATTGACATTAAAAATCTTACGTGATATATTTAATGCACAAATAAACCATACATATATTTATCTTGTGTGTTGGAAAACCGATCTTGTATGACTCAACCCCCATTCAGTTTGGGGTGCATTTTCTTTATCCGTTGTCATGGATGGGTCTTGGATTGGAGATCGGGATGTCACTATATATCTTATGATGATAGGAATCAATCCATACATAGTTATGAAATGGGACACACCCTACACAGGTCTGGCCTATACGTAGAGGTGGGAATTGTTTTCATTGATTTTTTTTTGTTCCCAATATTGGATATT
The DNA here is from genome assembly GCA_963277665.1 of Viscum album. NCBI lineage: Eukaryota > Viridiplantae > Streptophyta > Magnoliopsida > Santalales > Viscaceae > Viscum > Viscum album. Next base: position 743,141,086 of record OY728137.1, read on the forward strand.
TGGGTGTCACTGTGTACCACATGATGACAGTAATCAAGCCACACATAGTTCTTAAGGAACCATTCAGTTTAACATCATGTGGTAATGACATTGGATTCCCAACATGAAAATGGTTATGGTGTCTGGACCTGGGTATGGAAGTCCATGCCTCATTATGTATCCTATAATCATAAGAATCAAGCCACATGTAGTTCTAGATAGAGGAAACTCCTGCACAAGTTTTTCATTTACATAGAGAGGGGGGATTCTTATATTTATCATGAATGGAACCAGAATAATGATTCAGGCATAATTATGTATCCTTGTCATTAGGAATAAAGTCACATGTAGTTCTTGAACTCAGGTTCGGTAGGATACCAACACCGACAATAGTGGTCCTCCCAGGTGAGGTCCACATGTATGTGCAATTTTATGTCATGAAAAGGAAATCAATCATGGAGTTTAATTTCATTCACCAAGGGTTCATGGTATTCCATTTGGGTTATTGTGTTCAAGACCATGGTGAACCCATCAAGATTTTATATGACTTTTTTATGTGACGAACCCATTATAAAAGTTCCTAATCTCATGTGAGCTCTACTCAGTGTGAGAAACAATTAATGTCAAGGGTCCCTCTCACCATACAGAAGAGTTTAAGGATATGATAATGGAATTTTGAATAGTTTTTTGGCTAAAACAATATATAATATTGAGGAATACCTATTTATCTCATTGAAAATAAGAATCAAGATGTATGTTGGTCTATAAAACTCATGTAGTTTAATTTCATGTTGAAAGGTCATAATCCATGTAGTTTAACATCATGTGGTGAGAATGTGGATCACCCAACATAAAAGAAAATTTAGTTTGTGGTTGGGCCCTAGGATGTAGGTTCATGTATCATTGTGTATCTTGTGATGTTAGGAATTAGGCAACATGTAGTTCTTGGATGAAGAGATTCCCTATTTAAATATATCTCTTTCAAAGGGACACGGTAATCTCATCCTTCCTTCACATAAATCAAACTTGTGTGTAGTGAGTCATTAGTGAGAATGTGCATCCAGTGTAGTTTAACGTCATGTAGTGAGGATGCCTCTATATAGTTTAACATCATGTGGTCAGGACATGAGACGTTGTGCAGTTTAACATCTTACTTCCAGGAAGAGAGATGTTTTGTATTTTAACATCTTTCTTCCAAGAAGAAATGGTGTAGTTTAATATCATACAACAAGGATGTATCCATGCAGTTTAACATCATGTGGTCAAGACCTGGGATACCATGCAGTATAAAGCCTTGTTGCGGGGACTTGAGGTGTTGTGATGTTTATTATCTTGCTTCCGAGATGAACTTTTGCATTTTAACATCATGCAATTGGGATTAAAGGTTCTTGATGACAGCTATTAAAAGTATTTATTGAGAAATATCACACTGGTGGGGGTGTGGCATGCCACCCATTTATTCTGGACAATGAGTAAGATCTATTGAGGTGGAAATTATAGATAATGTAAGGCCCTTCCCATTTGGGTTCAAGCTTTGGAATCTTCTTTCCTGGTATCATTGGGGTCCTAATATACAACACTAGTTCTTCTTGGAGGAATTAATTGAGGTAATCCTTATTATTAAAGTATCATGTGATCTGATTCTGGGGGACCTCAATGTTGTGCAATGTGTTTAGTTTGTTCTCATCCAGTCACTCCAACTCATCCATCCACCTCTGTGATTTCTCTTCATCTGATATTTTTCTACAAATGGATATTCAGAGTGAAGGTAGTTGAACTTATATGGATAACATTTCCTCATTCCCATACACTAATTAATATGTCTTTTCCTATGTAGCATTATGTGTGGTGGCATGATAGGCCCATAAACCATAGAGGCACTTGTCTGACCAAAATTTATTATTCTTTTTCACCATCTTCTAGAGTATATTTTATATAGTATTATTTAAGGCATGTATCTATCCATTTTCCACAGCATAATAGTGGGATGACTGATTGGACTTGATATTGGACACTTGAATATAGCTTCTTCAACTTCATCGAACAGATGTTGGTGCTGTTTTATGTAAATATTATGTGAGGGGCCCTGAATTTAGTGATTATATGGGACTTCATGAATTTTATGATGTTCTTCATACCGAATTATTTTAGTGGTATTTTGTCATCTCATTTGTAAAATAAGTCTTTAGTTGTAGGTATGTACTTAAACTACTTATTCATGGTTGGGAAATATGGCCCCACAACATCTATTCCCCAAATGGAAAATTTCTAGTAATATTTATCTATGTGTAGAAATTATGGGCTCTTATGGATGAAGTTTTCATGGATCTTTCATGAATGAAATTTCTTAATTAATTCCAAACAGTCACATATAATGGTTTTCCAGTAATATCCCAAAAATACGATTTGGTGGGAGAGCCTGGTCCTAGACTGATGGGCACCGCAGGATCCCACGTGGAATTCTTCCATAACAGTAAGAATATATCCTTCAACAATGCATATGAGGATTATTTTGTCAAATCCAAACTTATAGAGATCCATATGTTCATTTGGACCACTCTGTAGGGTAAAATTCATTACATGTCACCAAATCTATTCCCTCCCGGCTTGATCTATCAGGAGAACTCTATTCTGGAGATAACTGATTATGGTATCCATCTATCTATTGGTGGATATCGGTTCATCATGACTATGGTAGGTGATGATATAATTTATTTCTTTTATATCATAGATGATGGATGGTTAGACTATCCTTCATTGTGTTATATAGAAGATTGCTTCCTCATGTTCAAGATCAGACACGATGGTGGTTACATTAGCTAGCACATCAACATGAGGATTCTATGATTGGGGAACATGATAAAAAATGATATCGAAAGGGAACTCTTCCATAAGTCCCTCGATGTATCTAGTTAGAGGGGATATTTCTTCCATTCTGATGGTATGTTCACCATTGATTTGTTTTATCAATAGTTCTAAATCCCCTTTGATATGAAGGTAGTCTATCTACATCTCTAGGGTTAATTCCATCCCAGAAGTGAGGGCTTGGTATTCTACCCCATTAATCATGTAGAGTTTAGATAGTGAGAAAGAATTGGGAAAAACTAATTTTTATAGAGGGACAAATACAATCTCTATGACACACTGATTGAGGTTCGGGTTTTACATCCTTTTGATGATAGGATGTTGGGAGGAACCATCAAAATACAAATCCCATGTCTAGAAAGTTTCATGGGAATATAATACCTCCTCATATAGAATCTTAGTGTCCATCGGTGTATTATCTAGGGCCAGATGTGTTGTGAGAAAATCATCCAAGGCTTTCCCTTCCATGATTTATGTGATACGAACTGAATGTCATATTGCAGCAAAATGACCACTCATTAGGATAAGTGCTCCGTTGACATAGGATTTCCAAGGATGTAATTGAGTGGACAAATATGAGAGGCCATGTGGACTTCTTGGTGATTAAAGTATTGCATCATCTTTTTCACTACAAATATGAGTTTAAACCAATTCTTCTCAATATCATAGTATTGGGTGTTGGTACCTAACATTGTTCAGATGAGGTAGTAGAGACTTTTCTCACTCCCTGCATCATAATTCTATGTGAGGAGGGTTCCTATTGAGCTATACATCGTAGCCACATACATGATGAGTGGACTCCCTTTCAACAGTTGCATTATAACTGGTGGGTGCAGTAAATACTACTTCATACTTTCGAAGGCTTCTTAGAAGTCATCATCCCATTGATAGGCAATTCCCTTCTTCATTAGCCCGATTAAGGGGAGATATTTTTTGGCCAAGTTGGATATAAAATACCAAATGTAGGTGAGGCTCCCTTGGATACCCCTTAACTATGTGATATTTTTGGGGGGTGAAATTTCTAAAATAGCATGAGAATTCTATGGTTCAACCTTGATGTCATGATGGAATACCACAAAGCCAAAGACCTTTCTACATGTTACCACAAAAGCAAATTTTAGAATATTTATCTTCATACTATGTTTTCACAGCTTGTGAAAGATTATTTGAAGGTCCTTTAAGTGACCACGGCACAATTGATATTTATCTGATTGTGCCCTGAATAGCCATCCATGAAGGAAAGGTCTTGTAAGCCAAAAATTTCATTTATCAATATTTATGTGATAGGAAATGGGAAATCATCATTTGGGAAGTGCAAATTAAGGTCTCTGAAATTAATACAGACCATAATCTTTTCATTCTTTTCATTGATAGGGATGATGTTGGTGATCCATATTGGGTATTTCACTTCTTATAAAAAGTTGGATTTGATCAATTTATCAACTTATACCTCTACATTGGTTAATAGGGGTACATCCTCTTGGATGCCTGCTTGAAGCTTCAATACTCATTGGGAAATCCAAGATTATGTGTAGCCACATATGGATTAATCCAAGAATTTTTGTATAGATCCAAGAGAACACATATTAGTTCTTCGTTAGATATAAAATATACATCTCTTTCTCATCTAGGGGTATGGTGGTACTAATCAGTAGAGGTCCTAGGTATTCTTCTGTTCTCAGATTCATTAGGCTGATCTCATGAATGGTGGTGGATACACCTTCTTCGAATGTTAGAGGAGAATTTATAAGGTCATCCTCATCTTCTTCCAATTCTATGTCTATGGAGACATTCTGGAAAGAAGCTGGAAATATGGGGGGTTCTCTATCATCGTCGAGGTGAGAAAGGCCATGAGAAAATACATTATCATCACATGCTTCTTGATTCATTATAAAGAGATATCGGAACTAATTTACTTTTACACTATCACTAGGGATAAGAGAATCTTGTACCTCTAGGGTAAAGTATATCACCTTGACTAGATTTATGTGGAGCACATAATTGATGTCGATCATACTTTAGAGATTCAAAGGGGTATCCCCCAAGCCACTCAGGACAACAACCTATATGTCATCATGTATTATTGGTTGCTTTCCTCCCCTTTATATAAATGTGCTTAAGAATATATGGCTCTATAAGTCTCATAGGGGGTGATTTAACCATGTAGTATGAAAACATTCCATCAATGGGGTATTTCAAACAATGATGGAATGTTGAAGGTACTAAAAAGTGTAAATGGAGCTATGGCCTTCCAAGTATGATGTTTTGTGTGGTGTCTTGCTGGATAATAAACTCAAAATTGGATGTGAGATCCCTAAAATGGTCTTTGAGAGTGATCTTCCCAAGAGGAATTTTGTCACATTTATCATACCCATTATTGGTAAGCTAGGTGGGAGACAAATCCCCTTTGCAATATCCAAAATGTCATAAGGTTCACATTGGGATGAGGTTGATCCTAGAACCATTATCAATTAGATACCTTTAAACATTAACATTATTTATTCTCACTGAAACATATAGGGGTCTGATAGGCCCTTGGATGAAATCCTCCTAATCCTAGATAGTGAACCAAATGGAAACATGGCATTAAGTTGGAATAGTCTCCATTCAACAGTCCTTGGCTATAGAAAATTCTATCTAAAATTCCAATGGCATCTAGAGGGATTCAACAAGTTCCTTCCAAAGTTACTTTGAAATATGGAATGCATCTAGGATTGAAGGCCTGGTTGGAGAAATCTCTAGTTGTTTCAGAATCTCATACTTTTGTTCAAAATGTTGGTGCTTCACAATGTGGTTTTTCTCCCTAACATGAGGCTCAAGAGACAAGGAATTTGAGGTGAAAGGGTTTGGTTCTTTTTCAAAGGTCGATGGATCATCTACTTTCATTAGCATAGGTGGTTTAAACCTTCCCCATTTTTTAGGATGATTGGATAATTGAATCCTGGCTAGGTGTTCATGCAGGATAACTGGGTGCCGATGACCACTAGAGGGTTTTGGGATTCCTCCACGCCTATTATGAGCCTACTGGAGTGTTTTCCCATAATTCTTTATTTCATATGTGTCCTCTGTGGGGATGTGACCGAAATGTTAGGTTCGACCACACCGCATTGTCCCATGTGCCCTAAGTTCCTGTGTAAGTAGACTCATGTTCCCCGATTTGGTGTGGGAAACTCATATTCTGAGGCATATTCATCATCAATAAAGGGGTATTCAAAGTGTACCATTTTTACAAAACCAATGATGATCTCTTAATCTGATGAGGGTTCCATTTTGTGGGGTGGATTCTGTGATTCAGATGTTACATGGAGGATATCTGCAAGAGTGGGAGCTTGTGTTAGAGTAGAATATGACTCCTCCTCTTCTGTTTCTTCACACTTATGGCCATCACACCCACTAGTGGGAGGAATATCTATTGTTACATCCTTGGGTGGTAAAGATATTGTGGGTCAGTTTATCTATTCTCTCAGGGTGTAATGAGTTCAATAAACTATCTTTTAAGTCATCTAGTTGTTGAACTCCTATTCAGGCCTAGTCAGAACTTTCTTCCAATCACCCTCTTCATCTGACTAGACAATGGTTATTTAAGCCACCTTCTTTAAGAACTTATCTAATACCACATATCTAGAATCGATCATGACGTGAAGGAAATCTTTGAATATTAAGAAGTCCTTGTTATTATGACCCAAACTTCTATAAAAAGGGTAGTAGTTGAGATATTTGATGAGTTTGACCACACTAGGATTCTTAGGCTATAGTAGATTTAGTAGGTTATTGTCTATGGATTTCAATAAATAACTAGGGACTTGTTCATTTCATAAGGAGTATGCTTTATTCATTTGTTCCTCAAATCTTGGGTGACCCTGATTTCTCTATGCTTCCAGCCAAGGGATATTCTTAGGTGTTTGCCGCTCGATAGGAGGTGCAGGGTGGTTCAGGACCTGCCTAGGTTCCTAGATGGGCGCAATTATTGGATTAAGAGTGATAGTTATAGATTATATTTTCCCTTGAGTTTTCCTATGTGCTGCGGGAATGATTTGAGGTTTGGATCAGGTTCACTGAATGGAATCCTTGAGACATTGGGCCATTTCTTCAAACATATGGAACCCACCTTGATACTTCATTGGGATCAGAGGTGTCTGCAACTCATCAAAGATATTTTTAGTATAGATTTATAACAGTTTCTTCTATGAGAGAGGGATGTTGAGTGAATAGGTTAAACCTTTCCATCTTTCTAAGAAGTCAAAAACCCTCTCATTTTTGTGTTGTTGGAAGTTCTTCAAGTCAATGGTTGTTTTTTCCTTAGCATGGAGCTAAACTGATAAAGGAATTGATGAAAAAGGTCTTCCCTTCCTATAAAGTATCATGTTGGTAGACTGATGTACCATACGAAGGTTGTCCCTGTCATAGTCTGTACAAAACACCTCATATTTTTGGCCTCCTATTGATCTTGAGGGACCATCATCAACCCGCACTGGGATACGAAGTCTGTTAGATTATGTTCAGGGTCACCTTCACCATCAAAATTGGATAAGTTAGTATTGTCAAAATTGGGTGTAGGAAAAGTTCCATCCACCCACTTAGGATATGGATACGTCTTAGACTAAAAAAGTGTACATCGCCCTTACATGGATTCCATTAGAGTAGCCATAGACTCGATGACATTAAGAAGATTCAGGGGCACTTTTTTCTGATCTATCTTCTATCTATAGGGAGTGGGTGGGGCTCAATGAGGGGGCTTCATCTTGCCTCCTACTGATTCTCGATTCATCCTATGATAGAACGGTTACCCTGGAGATGGAGAGGCTATTTCCATAATGGAGGCAATTCACCATTATTTTTTACTTCCTCATCTAGGTATATTGGATACCTGGAACTAGATCCAATCTAAAACTTAGATACCACTCTTTCTAGTGGATCAGATATGGGAGGGAGAATATTCACCTCACCCTGAATGCGGTAGGATTACTTCCCCTGAGTATCTCCCCATTGAGTTGTCTGAGAGTTTGTATCTTGCTCTAATATTGTGATAATTGTTCCTCCATGGAAGGAACCTAAACTCATCCTAATGGTGATTGGGATATATCCAAACCTTTTTATTTATATTTGGTAGTTTTTCTCTATAGAGGTGGAAAATCTATATTCATATGTTATATATTTTGGATCCTTCTTTGGTTCAGGGTACATGCATCCTTAGCTGGGGCATCCAAATCACCCTCCTCTCAGGGTATGTTTTCCACATTACATCCCTATTCACTTTTTTCTTGATCTACTATATCTATTTTGTTGATGGCGAGGATATTAATGGATTCATATCAGGAAATGGTGGTTGTACCATTACTTTTGATCCAACGGTCTAATTTTTTAATGCCTTAATTTGGGTTTTTATTAAACCCCTAGACATATTGGACCATTTTTTCTTGCGAGCCTATCAGGTTCTGATTTCCTTCACCAAAATCTCCTCCCATATTGGACTATGAACAATGAATTTGAGGGAGTTTCGGGTCATATTTTCTGAATGGACCCTAAAAATATAAGTTTATCATGTGGTGTAAGAAATAGAGGGGATGTCAAACATTGATTTATACCTCCTAACCTGAAGAAGAATAATTCTATCTATGATGATGATGATGATGAAAATTACCTCAGCTCGGCGGACTGGGGGTTATTTAGGGAAGCAATTGGGGATAACTTATCCTGTTTTTGAGAATATAATGATTCTAGTTATGGATTTTATGAATCCTAGGATGGACATTAAGGAATAAATACTCGCATCCTAGTGGGAAGGGGTTGATCTAGAATCACCACTTATTTCTCTAGGATCCTCTCAGGGTATGATAAAACTGGTGATAATGATTGAGATATAAATTCCCATAGTCCAATGGGATAGGGTTTGTTTACATTTTTCCATGATATTTCATGAATCCTATTAGGAATTGATTATCTGAGAGTTGGAGGTGTTGGTAGATATTTCCGTAAAATGGAGGGTTGAGTTCTCTCTTGAAAGGTTTCTATGGTAGATTCTATTGTGGTGAATTTTATTTGGTGCATCTATTCTCTCATAGGATATGGGAGTTATGGTATCATGTGATAGGAATCACTCTTTATGGGAAGTTGTCTGGTTGATCTCATCTTTTTCTTCCAGTTCTAAAGTGTATTCCTATTGCGTTGAGGGGCCTAGTTTCAAGTCCTGGCGGCTATCTTCCCCCTTTATTCATGATTTTTGGGAACTGATAAAGCATGGGAATTATATTGTAGTGACTAACTGGCCCAAGTGTTACCTGGTCCCCAGATTTCATTCGAGGATATTACATTATAGGTCTTCGTATCTAATGGGTTCTACTATTCCAGAGGTGCGGAAAAGTTTAATTCTCCCTACATTCACAATACTCCAATATGGATACATGATGTGTCTTCGAAGATCAATTTTCAAGGGATTTTGATTCAATGGCGAAAAGGGTGTTGTAGATTTGCGTCGTTCTTTTCCAATTTTGGATCTCAGGCCATAGAGATAGCGATCAGGTCCAACTGAAAACTGTAATGACTCAAAGTTTCATTAATGGAAATCCATCTTGATCTAATTAAATGTCTCTTTATGTTTATATAAAATGTCAACTTCTTTGGTTTTATATTAAGAATTTTGACAGTTTCTAATATAGACATTGAACAGTGATCACATGATTAGTATAAATATAGGGCTTTAACAAATCCAATTTACTCAAACAAAAGAAGCAATGGCCTCATCCAGTAGAGTTTCTCCTTACGAAGCCCAATTTTCAGAGCTTGGAAAAGAGGTGGAATCCTTGGGCTTCTCTCTTGACCAAACCCAAGCTGAGCTTCACCATGTTAAGCTCGAACGGGACCATCTACGGGAAAAATGGAAGTTGATAGAGATTATCACTCGAGCAATGTTAGCTAAGCCACCCCAAGAGTATGTCACCATCGCACACCTTACCCTTAGGTCTTATGCGGCTGTTTTAAGGGGTTATGTAACAAATAAATAGTATTATGTTCATGTACATTATTTTTTTATATAATAATAAATATAATTTCTAGTCATTATGGATACATTGTAAATAGTTTTCAAGGTACAAATAGTGTTTTTAGTTATTATTTAATTAAGAATTATATTTTATTAAATTAAGGTATTTTTGAATTAAATAATATTTTAATAAAATATTATTATTATTATTAAATTAATTTTTATTAAATATAAATGATCTTATAATTTTATGAATGCAATTATAATTTTTATTATGGTTTGAAAGCCATTTTTGTCAAAACCCGTGAATTTTCGATAAATAGAGGTTTTTATTTTAAAAGTGAAAATTAACATATTTAAAAAATTATTTAGATAAAATAAATGTTATTTCTGGAATCAGGACGTCAAAATTATCCAACGGTGAATTTTTCATAATTTTCTGAGACAGTCAAATTTTTGGGTAAAAATTAAATATCGTTTAAATGTATAATGTGTTTTACGACATCATAATGGCCCAATAGTGATGTAATAAAATACTAAAATCTTTATGTTCGGCCAATATATATTTTACCATTAAAATAATGTGATTTTGGGTTTTTTTGACTTACTTTTCAAATCATTAATGGACCCCTCAAAACTTATTAAACACCTTGTCGTTTTAAATTAATTTCCATGGGAGTGTGACTCACCTACTCATAAGAAACCCTATTATTTTAAGAATTTAGGACTTTGTCCTTATAAAATATTGTTTTCCTATTCCCTTTTCCAAAAACCATGGGCAAAAACCATGGTATGGTTTGTGGTTAGGATTAATTTAATATAAGGGGTCCCAAACCTAAATAATAAAGAATTCCCTCACCTTTCCTATATAAACCCACCCAAGATCCCACTTCCTCCCCACTCAAAGCCTTTGGATTTCTTCCAACCTCTACCCAACTCTCTCTAGAATCCTCCCAAGGTGCCCCAATCTCCCAAGAATCCCCCCACAAGCCTCTCTCTAGCCTTTGGAAGCACACTTCCAAGTAAGGGTTTTTCCTTCCTTTCTCATTTTTGTCAATTTTATTTAAGTTGTATTTCCCTTTTAATTTAAATTATGAATGTTGGGGTATGGTTTTGAACCTCCCCCATAATTCCATATTATTTTTTGAATTATGGGAGACCCCTTTATCTCTCATTAAATGCCTCCCATGTACACTCGTTACTATGCCGAAATTCCGAAAGGAACTTCTCTCTTTTTTTTACATTCAAGCAATGCTCTTGTATCATGAACCTAAATTCCATTAAAATTGTTGGTACATGTATCTATATGAATTAATTACTGTCCATTACATTTAAATATGATGAGGAACCCCTTTCTCTCTCATCAACTTTTTTTATGAATTCTTACGTCACGTCGTTACGCTGCCGAAATCGCACCGATTTTCTAAGCCAATGCCATTGTGTAGTGAATAACATGCCCATTTCCCCATCAAGGGTATTCACCTTTATTCACATTTACTTATTGATTATAAAGTTTCATGTATGAATTCCACATTCCTTTATCTTGGAATAAATTATTATTTTTAATTAATCCATGTTTTTGGATCCATGTGGCACACTTATGCATGAAATGAAATGTTTAAGAAGGGTGTGCCCTTATAGCGCTCCAATGCATTGGGTAAAGTATAGTATCATGATAGGTCATGTGAAATGAGTGTTGACTCATGTTAATTCAAGTGCAATGAGGGTTTACTCGTGATTTATGTGAATGAGGATTTACTCATGCTCCATGTGCAATGAGCCTTGGCTCATGCTAATTCCATGTTAAGTGTTGTTGCCACGTTTCCATGTCATGATTATCATGCTTTATCATGCCTTTATGTTCATGTTTCTATTATGATCTATTGATATACCTAATGTCTAACATGTATTTTACTCCTCATGTTATTCCATTTTTTTTCCCTTACTGGGCTTTATAGCTCACCCTTCTTTTTATGCATGTCCTCAGTTTGTCCCATGCAATGATAAGTACAAAAGAATGTAGTGGTCATGTAAAGGAAGTTTTCAATAATGATGTTGTATTTTATGTTTTAATTTATTATGTAATGATCCTAATCCCCAAATACACTAAACCTCTCGATCTTATTTGTTGTATCAGTTGAAGTTTTATGTAATAAATCATGTTTAAGTTTGTAATAAAATCAGGTTTGTCATAACAACAGAGTATCTTGATGGTTTAAAGATGACCCTTATATCCTAGATAAGAGAAGTGTCTAGTATTCATTCACAGATGAGTATCCCACATATTTTGGAATGTACAAGGCATGAACTCGATGAGTATCCCACATATTTTAGAATATATAAGGCATGAACTCTTTTTCTATCTCATCTATTAAATCATATTCAAAAGTGGAAAGGGTATAGAACATGATGGGGAGGTTGTTTTCGGATAACTGTCTCCATATGTCAATGTCACCCTCCTCTTCATCAGTATTACACACCTCCATCCAGTCAGACCAAAGAAGATGCTTTTGAGGGTCTCCTACTAACTGGAGTAGAGTGGTGCTATAATTTTATGGGTAACTATATACAATTTAACCCGATGTTTCAATCACCTCTCTATAAGAAGGCATCTAATTTTTGAACAGCTATTTATATGAAGGTGTCTGGGAAAGGGGAGGATTTCCTTGTTCGTGGGAGATATCATCATGGGGAGGTGGATCACAATGGATGTAAGGAGTATAGTACCTACGATCCATCTTCACAATATCACGAGGAGGACTATCATGGTAATCATCATCTTATTCTTCATTTGAAGAGTTGTCAAACCCTTGTAATGTTGATAATGTGTCTTGAATAACCTCAAGGACACTAGAATTGAGAAGATTAGGAATATGTGTCTCAATATTTTTTGTGACCGGAATATGTTGACCTAATTTTTTGAATTATACAAGGATATGATCCTGCTATATAAAGGTTAATGGAACTTGTTTATAACCATCTAGTGTTATAGAAGTATGATCCTACTACTGAGAAGATATTAGAATATGTTGATGAGATATCTCATTATTGATAGGATTATGAGCCTATAACAAGGCATGCACCAAAATCAATTAGTGATCCCTAGTCAGGAAGGGAATATGAGCCCAATCCTAAGACTTTGAAATATATTTCTATTCTTTATAGGAAGGAATATGAGCCTTTCCTGAGGCATGTTCTTCTCTAACATGGTGAGCCCTGGTTGAAACAAGAATATGAGCCTGGTCTGAATATTAATTCCCCATCAGAATATACTGACGGACCTTTGTAATGGTGTAAGGGATATGAGCCTCATATTATATTGCCTTAGAATGATTCAGGTGCAGTCATTCATCGGTCGAAGTAGGAATATGTGCCTAGCTTCTATGATCTGGTTAAATATGCCTGGAAGATTCACTTATAGTAATATGATCTTATCCCGAGATATGTGCCATTCTAACATGTTTAGTCTAATCTATAATAGGAATATGGTGAAAATTATAGGCCTTTGGAGTATTTCATTGGGTTTCTTCAGTAGGAATATAGGCATTCCTCGGGCCATGTTCCCCTCTTACATAGTGATCCCTAGCTAGAACGGGGATAAGAGCCTGATCCTAGGCCTTCATAATATGCCACTGGACTCTTTCAGCAGGCATGTGCCCCTATCTCGAGGCATGTGTCACTCTAACTTGGTGATCCCAAATTGTTACGGGAATATGAGCTCAGTCTGACACCTCATCCTTCATTAGAATATACCGATAATGCTCCTGGATGGGAGAATGATTGTTTTCTTACTTCGATGTAACCACTTATTCATAATGATCTTAGTGTCCAGATTCCCTGGCTATAGGGATAGGAATGTGTTCATGTGACTGTATATGAACTAGTTTCTGTATATGTTAATGGAGTTCATCAGCTATTGATAAGATGTATTGGCATTTTAACAGTGTGTGCAGGGATATTTTCCTGCTCATTTTTTGTCTCCACTATATACTGGTAGATATCTTTGATTGAATTGGGTATATTCACCCACTTCTATCCTCCTTTGGCCACCAAAATATGCTGATGAGCATCATGCATGGGGGTAGGGATACGTTCCTCCCCCATTCCAACTGCAGGAATATTCCCATAGGCTTATTCCAAGTGAGCAGGGATATGAGGCTGCTCACTGGTTATTGCCAGAATATGTTGGAAAACATCATCAGTAGGAGTGGGGATATGATTCACATCTTGTATATCCATCATATTACTCTCTTTATGTGTCTTCCCTATCTCCCATTCATGGGCGTTATAGGTGAATGTGTTTCGGGTGGTACCCTCATCAGGTGAATGGTGCGTATCGGCGGGGTGGTGTTGGCGACGACAGTTGACAGGGTCCTCCTCAGTGGAACATGAATTTTATGGGAGTTTTATTTGACTCCTTGGTCCACATTTATCATATATTTAAGGTGGTGATTTTCTCTCTCCTGTGATAAGCTTTTGAAATGGTTGTTTGTGGAAACAAGAGCCTTTGGATTAGCTACAACTTTCCCATGACAATGCATAATCATCAGCCTCTCTGCTTAGAGAACCTCATGAATGGTTTTGAGTGTCAGAATTATAAAAAATAAATGGTACTTCTATTCCCTCATGTTCACCACATGAATATGATGCTTTTGGAAAAGTGGGATCATTTTACAACCTACTGGGGTTGAAACCACAGCTGATTTACCATAGCGGTCATTGGATGATGACATTATCTCAGATCAAGATTTTTTTGATGAGATTAGTATATACTATCATGCATAAAAAAAGAAACATCATCTCTAATTAGTTTAATATCATAGGAATGATTTGTGCTCAATCAGATAAGAATGATTAACACAATGATCCTTTTATTCTCGATCTGACCATTCTGTTCGTGTAGACTTGTCAACAAGAGTATGGACTTATTTTATGAGAACCCCAGTTATAGAGGGTTAGCTATAAGATTCATGTCAGGATTATCATATTTTTCTAATATGCAAAAAAAGTTTCTTGATGCATGATTAACCATTCATTCTACTATATGAGATATTCATGTTGGGTTCTCCATTTTTTTACAGGAAAGAGATGATTGGGAACCCTATTTGAGGTGGATTATGTATGGCCAAATGCTTGATTATGTGGGGTTCATTTATTGCACAGTCAATATCATCTAGTTTCATTTTTCATTTTTAATGGAAACACCCAATATTTCCCACATACATAACTGGGTACAGACCTAATTTCTAAATTCAAGTGGTCAATTAGGGTTTCAGACCCAACGATGCTTAGGGACATGCAATGGTCAAGAGGATGGGAGGCCAGGATCATCTCACCCTTTTAGGGGGAATTTTTACCTTCTCCATTACTCTCTTATAGATTTAATATATGTTTGAGAATCTTTTCCTAACCTTGATACGGGACTGGTTACCCTAAAAATGATTATAGGTTGAGCCTCTTTTATATATAAAAGAAATGTGGTCTCATTATTGAATCCATATGTATGAATCCATGATTCCCCATCTATTTAACAATAATGAACTATTTTTTATATACTGAAGTCATATATCCAAGATCTTTAAAACTTTCTACCTTGTGGGGAGGTAGTTAATATTCCAAGGAAAAGATTGATCCATTATGATGCATCCAACGTATCCTATTTATTGTAGGAATAAAAACCCATATAGTTCTTTAAACCTATTCATTTTATCATCATGGAGAGGGGACACATGTGTGGGTACTAAGGTGCTAAATATCTAAGCTATACTCTTCAAGAGACATCCAACGTATCCCGATTATAGAAGGAATCAAATTTATCATAGTTTTATCACACCATTGGGACTAGCCTTGAGGTATATGCCTTTATATGAGGGATATTTGTATCATTCCCATCATTAGGGCTCACATACTGAGATTTTCCTGGCCGTTGGAGATTCATAATTCCAATGATGTGTTCATTGTATCTCCCTAATCCCATATGATTCATGCTTGGTGTGAGAAATAAGGTATAGAAATTGATTAGACTCATAACATATAGATTTGGGGATTATGTGGTGATACTACCCTTAGGATGTTTAATATAGAGTGCAGGCCTTAGGGAGGCATCATATGTATCCTGGTTATGGTAGGAATCAGAGTCCTCACAGTTCACTTGATTTCTCAATTTTTTGATGGATTAGGTATAGTGATCATCTCATGGTAATTATTATGTTCCGATGGTTGAAATTTCTAATACATGGTGAGGATTATACTAAGGTGGGTTCCCATTTGAGTTTAGGATCAGGACTAATGAAGGATACCTACATATCCTGGTTATGGCATGAATCAAATTCCTCATTGTTTAACTAATTTCTCGGTCCACTAAGGGATGATGTATGATGATCATCCCATGGGAATGATTGGGTATTAATAATTGAAATGTCGGATACATGAAGATACTTTCACTAATTTGGATGACCATTTGAGTTTGGGGTTGGGAAGTAGTAAGGATACGTACGTATCTAGGTTATGGTAGGAATCAGAGTCCTCGTAGTTAAATTATACAGGTTTTACAGACTGATGTTTCCCTTTTATGCAGGACATATCATATTATTTCGATGGTCGGGGATTACAGACTAGTGTTTACCTTATCCTTATAGAAGCTTATAGTATAAATGAGATGATTATTTTGACTCCCTAATACCACATGACCTATTCTTTTTGTGATAAATAAGGTATTAAAAATGATTAGACTCATTTCTTGTGGATGTGAGACTTATATATTGGGACTACCAATTGGGTGTTTAATATAGAGCTCAAGCCTCAGGGATGCATCCTATGTATCCTAGCGATGGAAAGAATCAGATTCTCCATAGTTACCTTAATTGGGGCTCATGAACTAAGGTTTTCCTTTTAATCGGGGCTTACATAATAAGGGTTGAAAAAAAATATCAAGCCTTAGGATTTCTTTAGACTAGTCTTGGTTGTCTTCTTGATATGCTTGAATGCCTACTTGACATGCCTTGATTGTATACTTGAAAAATTTAAGGATGGTTGCCTGAAATGTCCAAATATGATATCATGATCCAGTTGTCTTGTCTTAGGGACGTCACATATCCTAGATGGCATGTTTGAGGGTCATCACATGATCAAGGTGGCCTCATCTTGAGTACATTGCAAGACCTCGCTGGTTGACTATAGAATCCATTGCATGATCCTAGCTAACATGCCCATAGGGGGTCACATGATCTGGATGACATTCCCTGATTTCATCACAAGATATTACTTACATTTATGTAAGGTTTTGTGAGAGTTAATGTGACATGTCTCAGAGGGAACTGCATGTCCCGGATGAATTGTCTGGATGTCATCATGAGACCTGGCTGGTACACCTGGAGGATGTCACAATATCTAGTTTATATGTGTGGGTGCTACTGTGAGAATCATCTATCATGTATTGGTGTCATCATATGATTTTGTTAACATGTATAAAGTACAATGCAATTTTTGGATTACAATCTCATAGAGCTTCTCGAGACTGGGGTGGCATGCTCATGGGGTTCCACGTGACTTGTTTTGACACATCCAGAGGACTTTGTATGATTTAGATTTTATACCAAAGGAGAATCGTGATATCTGGGTGAAATTTATTGATGTTGTATTGTGTCCTAGTTGGTTCATTTGAAGCGCATTAGGATTAACATATATGTCCTTATTAAAGTATCCCATTTTTTAGTCTTTTCTCAAACCATTTATTGAAAATCCCTTAGATTTATTCAGTATTAGCATGTTTTAAGTATCACATGATATAGAATATGTTTGGTATGTTATTATCATGTCATGCTATAAGTCCTTCACATTATCTATAAACATCATGTGAAGTTATTCTTCATGTTTCATGATCACTCCGTCTATACGTCAGATCTTAAATGGTGGAAAACTTCTGAGTCACAAGATTAGCTGCTCCTAGAAACCTACTCTGGTTCTTGGTGTGTCGGTGCATCTAGATGAAAAAAGGATAACCTTCATCTGGATAGTAGAGATATATTTTTGATGATTGGGTGGGTGATTTATATTTCTCTCTATCCCATTTGTTTTCCTCTTTGTGTGGTGCATATCACATGAATCTAGGCTAGATTCGATGGAGGGATTCGACATCACATGCTTCATGTTCTCTTGCAGTAGATCTTTCTGAAGATGTATCCCAATTTCTAAATACTACAAGACCAACTTGGAAATGCCTCATTTTTTCAAATATTTCTAATTATTTTGGTCATGTTGAATCATGGGGACATACTGGGGGACATTCATATTTTCATATCGACATGTCCAAGGGCCTTCACTAGATCAAGGTGTCTGTTTAAAGTCCTTCATGTGATATTGGTGGACTTGTATGGGATTATCCATGAGAAAAGGATGACCTTTCAGGGGTCCTTTATAAAATTAGACCAGATTTTTTAAGGGTTCTTGTGAGACCATGCTACGAATTGCCTGGGTGTGTTTCGTCACTTTTACAACCACAATAGACTCCCTCCTTCTCCCTTATTTTATTTCCATTGTTTATTTTTCAAAGGTGGGGGGTCTTGTGAGGTTCCACGAGTATTGACAAGGAGAATCTTTCTAACTCTTAGAGATGTTTCTCTTGACCAACAAAGGTCCTATATAGATTCATGAGAATTTTATGGAAAATTCCATCTATTTTTTCTTGTGAAGACAATGGGGGAAGTGTGAGGTCACCTAGACATACATGATTCCCTTCACATGATGAAGATAACATGAAAACAGGCTTTTGCAAGATGAGGTGCACACATCGATGGGGGATTACAGTGTCTTTCAGATCATAAGGAGTGCATTGCAAGATATTTACGACCATAAGAGGCCGCCGCCTCCTCCTCATTTACTTCCCTTATTTATTTTACAAAGGTTGGGGATATCATGAATTTTATTGAAAGTTATCAAGAAAAATTATTCTCCCCATCAGCGATGTGTCCCATGAATTTTATTACTACAACAATCTCTCACCTTTTGTATATTGTCCTCCTATTTTCCAAGGTTTTTTGGATGGTTTGTTAAGAATTCGGTAGTTGACAAGATGTGTAACCAGGGGGAGATAATCTGGATGCTTCTGTTTGATATGAAATTGTTTGGGGTGCCTTTTACCAAAGTAGAAGGGCTTCTCAAAAGGGTCTTCATGGAATCTTCTGCATGTTATGTGTTGCATGTGACCATCTGTATGGCCTTTTTATGGTCATGCAAGCACATGTCTTCTGAGGGTTTACACGATCCATGTGATCATGACCACCTTCCTCTTCCTTTGCTTTGTGGGGAAAATAATACCCGGATAACTCTTCCTATATAAATTTTACAACGCTCATTTTGTGTTCATCAACAACACAACTAAGAGGTAACCTCTTATATGTCGATGGTCTTTGGTAGGCCTCAATGTGATTTTGGATCCAACTTTATGACTTTTTTGGATTGTGAGTGTCTAGTTTAGATTGTCCCATAGGCTATAGCCAGGCTGGTAGGTGAATTTTTGTTTTTAGTTGTTTATTACATGATATTTTTTCTCATGGATATTGGTTCACATGTTTATTTGTATTTCGGTATCTTTACTTTCTTGTTTCTGGCTTTGATAACATGGAATGAAATTTTTGAAAACTTAAGGATTGTTTAAAAAATGATTTCAAATTGTTTTATTTATAAGACTACTTGTAAAATTGTTTTGTTTTAAATATTGGACTTGTGAATTCTTGTTATTGGAACATGAAAAGATCATTTAGTGGTATCTTACTGGGATATATCACTCAAACCATAATTCTATATATGGGTGAATGTATACCTTCTTTTATAGGATTCAGGTAAAGGGAAGATCATTCTATAGCATGCAGGATTATCTTTACATTTTTATTTTTCTTTTGGATGATTTTTGGAAGTGAAATTTGGTCACATGGGGACTTGTTTTCTACACTTTTATTTCTTTTTGGTTTAGCATGTTTGGCTCAGTCGTATCTCCCTTTGTTTTTTATTTGACTCTAGTTGTTTGTATTGTTTTATTATATATACAATACTAGTTTTTTATCTTTATTACCCCACCCTATGAAGGGATAACTTGGGTAACTGGTCTTGTTTACCTGGGTTGGTTTGTTATAGTATGTCACTTGCATAATTTACTAAAATGTTATTTTAAACTGAAAACACACACTTTGGGTCATACCAATCAAATCATGTTTCGTTTTTAAGTGATACTGATTCCTACACATAAAAAATGAATTATGAATCATTTTACTAAATTATAAAGACAATACGAGTGTGTTTTCTTTTTTGCAGTGAGTGACACACTTTTTAAAAAAAATGAAAATTTTAAACTGAAAATAGACACTTTGAGTCATACCGGGTACACCATACATCGGATTGAAGTGTGGTTGATTCCTACATGTCACAAATAACTTACAGATCATTTTTCTAAATTATCAAAACACTACCACAAAAATAGTTTTTCGCAGCGCCCCCCCTTTATCAGCACTAACGAAAAAGCGCTGATAAAGGGGGGTGCCTTTATCAGCGCTCAAAAAAGCGCTGATAAAGGGACCCCCTTTATCAGTGCGTGTTTAGTAGCACTGATAAAGGGGGGACTTTATCAGCGCTTTTTTTAAAAGCGCTCATAAAGGGTCGACTTCAATTTTTTTTTTAAATATATTAATATATTAATATATAAATATAGTTATATTGATATATAAATATAATATATATTTTTTAAATATATTTTAGATAACTATCAATGTACATTTACACTTGTTATACATAATATATAAGATATTTAGTGAAAATGGCTTCTTAAAAAATTAAAAAAAAATTAATTAATAATTTGCTAATCATTATGGAGTAATAGTCATTTAATAACAATTTGAAGACTAAAAAAATTAAAAAAATTAAAAAAAGATCCAAAATATGTTGAAAACGCAACTCAAACTTCAAACGACCATAACTTTTGATCCGGGTGTCCGTTTGATCTCTAACACATATCAAATCGAAGACTGTGATGAGATATACGTCACTATGACCGGGGGTACCGTGGTCAAGGGATTTTCGAGGCCAAAAGAGGCCCAGATGGCCTCCAAAACTGAGTTTTTTTAGTCGGGGTACCCCGATTTTTTAACATTTTGTGGATTTTCACCTCGTTTAAGGGGGTATTATTGGATTTTTTTGGTGGGGTATGAATTTATTCCAAGGTATTACATTCATATTGATATTATGTCTTTGAAATTTTATCATTTTTTATAATGCACTGCTATTTATAATCAAATATATAACAATATATTCATATTTTTTAAATATTCACACCTAAATTATAAATATAAATAATTAAATATATTTACATATAAAATATATTAGCTTTATCTAAATAATAACTAACATCCATTTTATTTAAAATACAATGAATATTTATATACCTATATATAAATCTAACTATATATATATTAATCTAACTATATATATAAATATTAATCTAACTATATATATATTAATCTAATAACTATATATATATTAATATGACTACATATATATATATTAGTATTACTATAAATATATATATTAATATCACCATAAATATATATATTAATATCACTATATATATTAATATAACTATATAAATATATATTCATATAACTATATATATGTTAATATAACTATATATATGTTAATATAACTATATATATGTTAATATAACTATATATATGTTAATATAGCTATATATATATATTAATATAAATATATATTACTATACGAATAAATATAACTATATATATATATATATATTAATACCACTATATATATATATATTAATATTACTATATATATTATAATATAACTATATATATATATATTATAATATAACAATATATATATATATATTATAATATAACTATATATATATATATTAATATAAATATATATTACTATACGAATAAATATAACTAAATATATAAATATATATATATAGAGATATCATGAATTGGAAAGCAAATCAAAATAGAGTAGTGGTAAGGGCTTAGGCGCGCAAGGGGGGGGGGGGTCTCGAGTTCAAATCCTGGTGGAGGCAGGGGTGCGCGCGCATGGGGAATATTAAAGCAATCATTGTTAAAGGGTGGTGGGGGTGCTTGGGGTGTGTGAGGTGCTGTATAGGGGCCGAAAAGCACTGTAAAAAGGAGGGGTTCAAGCGCTATAAAAGCCCCCCCCCCCCCCCGATTGGCAGTATTTTTTAATTTTTTTTAACTTTTATCAGCGCTTTTTTAAAAGAGTTGATAAAAGGGTCTTTTATCAGCACTAAAACGAAAGCGCTGATAAAGGGGTACTTTTATCAGCGCTTTTTTTAGTGCTGATAAAGGACCCCTTTTATCAGCACTTTTTTTAGCACTGATAAAAGTGGTCTTTATCAGCGCTTTTCGAAGCGCTGATAAAGGGGACCCCCCCCCCCCCCTTTATCTACGCCGGCTTTATCAGCGCTTTTTCTAGCGCTGATAAAGGCCATTTTTAGCACTGATAAAGGCCATATTTGTAGTAGTGAAACAATATGAATGATTTTTATTATTTTTGAGTATGTCACTTATCTTTTTTACTAAAATGTCAATTTTGAATAAAAAGACACACTTGGAGTCATATAGGTTACATAATATATCGAATTGAGGTGTGGCTGATTTATAAATTTCAAAAATGACTTATTGATAATTTTATTAAAGTATCAAAATAATATGAATGTGTTTTCTTGGTTTTGATTATGACACTTTTATTTTTTTCTAAAATTCCATTTTAAACAGAAAACATGCACTTTAATTCATAACGGTTATATCGTGTGTTAGTTTGATGTGAGACTGGTTCTTAAACATCATCATAAATGACTTATGAATATTTTTCTAAAATTATCAAGAAAATCTGAGTATGTTTTCTTAGTTTTAAGTGAGGGGCATAATTTTTGAACTAAAATGTCGATTTTAAACTGAAATTGGATACTTTGAGTCATACTGGCCACACCATGTGTCATATTGAGGTGAGGTAAATTACTAAATGTCACAAATGACTTATGGATCATTTTCCTAAAGTATCAAAATAATATTAATCTGTTTTCCTAGTTTCGATTATGTCTCTTGTCTTTTTAGTAAAATGTCAATTTTAAATAAAAAGACCGACTTGGAGTCATACCGGTCACAACATGCATCATATTAATGTGGGGATTATTCCTAAACATCAAAAATGACTTATGGATCAATTTCTTATAATATTATAATAATATGAATGTGTTTTCTCAGTTTTTTGTATGTCACCTATGTTTTTCACTAAAATGTCATTTTACACTGAAAACACATCCTTTGAGTCATACCGGTTACATCGGGTATTGGTTTGACATGTGAATAATTCCTAAATGTTAAAAATGACTTATGAATCATTTTCATAAATTATCAAAATAATAAAATCATTTTTTCTCTCTGTTTTTAGTGAGTGACATGCATTTTGAACTAAAATGTCAATTTTAAACTAATAACGGACACTTTGAGTCATATCGGGCACACCATGTATTGAATTGAAGTGTAGCTGATTATTAAATATTAAAAATGACTTATGTATAATTTTCATAAAGTCTTACAAATAATATTAATGTGTTTTATTTGTTTTGATTATTTTGTTTGTATTTTTTTCTAAAATATCATTATTAAATAAAAATACACATATGGAGTCATACAGGTCACACCGTGAATCAGATTGAGGTGAGGATAATTCATACACCGAAAAATTACTTATGGATCATTTTACTAAATTATCAAAAACAATCTGAAGGCATTTTCATAGTTTTGAGTATGTTGTTTTAATTTTTTTATTAAAATGTCAATTTAAACTGAAAACAAGAACTTTGAGTCAAAACTATCACATCGTATATCGGTTTGACATGAGACTAATTCCTATATGTTAAAAATGAATTATGAATAGTTTTACAAGATTACAAAGAAAATATGATCACTTTTTCTTAGTTTTAAATGAGTGAAACACTTTTAAAACTATAATGTCAATTTTGAACTAATAAATGACACTTTGATTCATATCGGGCACACTACATATCATATTAAGGTGAGATTGATTACTACACATCAAATATGACTTATGAATAGTTTTCTTAATATATAGAAACAATTTAAATTTTTTTATAGTTTTTGAGTGTGTGGTGTGTCTTTTCAACTAAAATATAAACTTTAAACTGAAAACACAAACTTTGAGTCATACCAGACACACCGTGCATCGAAATCAGGTTTGAATGATTCATACATCTCACAAATGACTTAGGGATAATTTTCCTAAAGTATAGAAATAATCTAAATGTTTTTCTCATTTTTGAGTGTCATAATTGTCTTTTTTAGGAAAATGACAATTTAAAATAAAAAGACATTCTTACAGTCATATCGGTCACACTGTGCATTAGATTGAGGTGTGTATAATTCCGACACATCAAAAAAAAACTTATGGATTTTTTTTCTAAAGTATCAAAGCAATCTGAATTCATTTTCTTAGGTATTAGTATGTCACTTTTGTTTTTTACTAAAATGTCATTTTAAACAGAAAAAATGCACTTTGAGTCATACTGTTCATATTGTTTTTCAATTTAATGAGATACTTATTCTTATACATAAAAAATAAATTATAAATCATTTTCCTAAATTATCAAGATAATATGAGTCTTTTTGCTTCATTTTCATTGAGTGGGACACTTTTTGAACTAAATTGTCAATTTTAAACTAAAAACAGACATTTGAGTCATATCGGGCACACCATGTATCGGATTGAGGTGTGGTTAATGCCTACATGCGACAAATATGTTATGGATAATTTTTATAAAGTATCAAAATAATATTAATTTTTTTCTCAATTTTGAATATTTCACTAATCTTTTTTACTAAAATGTCAATTTTAAATAAAAAGAGACACTTTGAGTCATACCGGTAACACCATGTGTTGGATTGAGGAGTGGATGATTTCTACACATCAAAAATGAATTATATATCATTTTACTAAAGTATAAAAATAATTCTAATGTGTTTTATTGGTTTTGAGTATGTCACTTATGTTTTTTAATAAAATGTCATTTTAAACTGAAAACACACACTTTGAGTCATACCCATCACATCGTGTGTTAATTTGACATGGGAATGATTCATAAACATCAAAAAATACTTATGAATAATTTTCATAAATTATCAAGGCAATATGATCATGTTTTTTAGTTTTCAGTGAGTGATGCGCTTTTTATACTAAAATGTCAATTTTTTTACTGAAAATGGGAAATTTGAGTCATACATGGCCAACCATACATCAGATTGAGGTTTTTTTATTCCTAAACATCACAAATGACTTATGGATCATTTTACTAAAGTATAAAAATAATAATAATGTGTTTTCTCATTTTTGAGTATGTCACTTGTCTTTTTTACTAAAATGTCAATTTTAAATAAAAAAAGAAAAACTTGGAGTCATACTAGTCACACCATGCATCGGATTAAGGTGAGTCTAATTTATATAAATAAAAAATGAATTATGGATTATTTTAATAAAGTATCAGAACAATTTTATTTTTTTCATTGGTTTTGAGTATGTAACTTTTGTTTTTTTACTAAAATGTCATTTTAAACTTAAAACATGTACTTTGAGCCATACCAGTCACATCGTGTGTCGTTTTGATATGAGGCTAATTTCTACACATAAAAAATGAATCATGAATCATTTTCTTAAATTACCAATACAATCCAAAAAAATTCTTATTTTTCAATGAGTGGAAAACCTTTTGAACTAAAATGTCAATTTAAAATAGATAACAGGAACTTTGAGCCATACTTGGCTCACAATGTATTGGATTTGGGTGTGCATGATTCCTGTATGTAACAAATGTCATATGTATCATTTTTATAAATTTTCAAAATAATCCAAATTTGTTTTCATTGGTGTGAGAATCTCACTTGTCTTTTTTACAAAAATGTCAATTTAAACTAAAAAGATACACTTGGAGACATTTCGGTCACACCGTGCATCTTATAGAGGTGAAGATAATTAATATATGTCACAAATGAATTATAGATCATTATACTAAAGTTTCAGAACATTTTGAATGAGTTTTCTTAGTTTTTAGTATGTCACTTGTATTTTTTACTAAAATTTCATTTTAAACTGAAAATATGCACTTTGAATCATACTAGTCACACCGTGTGTCAATTTGAAATGAGAATAATTCCTAGCCATAAAAAATAAAGTATAAATTTTTTTCTTAAATTATAAAGACAATTTTCAATGAGTGACACACTTTTTGAACTAAAATGTCAATTTTAAAACTATAATGGGCACTTTGAGTCATACCGAGCACACCTTGTATCAAATTAAGGAGTAGAGGATCCCTACACATCAAAAATGACTTATGGATATTTTAATCAAGTGTCAAAATAATATTAATTATTTTTATTTATATTGATTATGTCACTTGATTTTTTTACTAAAATTTCAATTTTAAATAAAAAAAACTTTGAGTCAAATCGGTCACATAATACGTAGAATTGAGGTGTGACTAATTCTTATAAGTCACAAATGAATTATTGTTCATTTTTTAAAATCATAAAAACAATTAAAATGTGTTTTCATGGTTTTTATTATGTAAATTATATTTTTTACTAAAATGTAATTTTAAACTAAAAACACACACTTTGAGTCATACTGGTTGCATCGATTGTCATTTTGGCGTGATAATGATTCCTAAACTTTAAAAATTACTTATGAATTGTTTTCCTAAAGTATTAAAACGATTCAAGTGAACTTTCTCATTTTTTAGTCATTTATAGAATTTTTGAACTAAAATTTCAATTTTAAACCAATAACGAACACTTTGAGTTATACAAGGCACACTGTGTATTTGATTGAGGTGAGGAAAATTATTCCACAAAAAAAGTGACTTATGGATCATTTTTATAATTTATCAAAACAATCCAAATGTTTTCTATTAGTTGTGAGTATGTCACTTTTCATTTTTACTAAAACTTAAATTTTAAATAAAAAAACACACTTGGAGTAAAACTGATCACAGCATACATCAGATTCAGTTTTTTTATTCATATACATCAAAAATTTATTATAGATATTTTTTCAAAAGTATCAAAATAATACAAATGTGTTTTCTTGGTTTTGAGTATGTCGGTTGTGTTTTTTACTAAAATATTATTTTAAACTGAAAACATACACTTTAATTCATACCAATCATATTGTGTATCAGGTTGACATGATACAGATTCCTATACATAAAAATTGAATTATGAATTTTTTTCCTAATTTATCAAGACAATATGATAACATTTTATTAGTTTTTAGTGAGTGGCACACGTTTTGAACTAAAATGTCAATTTTTTACTAAAAATAGACACTTGGAGTCATGTCGGTCAAACCGTGTATCAAATTGAAGTATAGTTGACTCTTACTCGTCAAAAATGACTTATGGATCATTATCAAAAATTATTAAAACAATATGAATAAATTTGATATTTTTTGAGTATGTGACATGTTTTTTCAACTAAAAGGTTAACTTTAAACATAAAACATGAAATTTGTGTCATACTGTACACACCGTGTATCATATTGAGGTGTGGTTCATTCCGACATGTCACAAATGACTTATGGATCATTTTCCTAATGTATTAGATAAAACCGATAAGTAAATTAACTAAAAAATTAGATAAATGATTATAAAATCAACTAAATAACTAGTAAGCAGTCGCCTTTCCATGATTTTTGTATACATTATGACACCAGGTATGTTTTCCATTCATTTATAAAAAATCTATTTCCTCTTGTGAATACAAGAAAAATCAAAAATCCCGGTAGTTAAGGAAAAATATAAAAAAACAAAGGACTAATAAATATATTAAATAAAACTGAAATTATCTTCAAAAATACTTCTTTAGGGATTCTATTTTTTATGGAATATGATATATTTCATAAATTTACAAAAAATAATAACAAAAATATTTTCCATTGGTTTGTGTCGTACACTACAGTAACATTGAAAAAAATAAGTACTTTTTTATATATGTTTTGATAGTGAAATCTTATTATACATATCTTAATACTTATCTAATTGTAGAAGTCTATAGGCTCCTTGTATTTATGGACTATCCTCGTGGTATGATTTTGATGATACTTAAACACTTCTATATCATAAAATAATTTTTATTGAGACGTAATATAAAATGTATAAATTGAAGTTTAGTTATAAAAGGTTTCATGCAGTGTATTAAAACACTGTGGTCAATTAATGAAAATATATTTGATATGATTAAGTTATATAATTTTATCCCTGCATCAAGTAAGTTTTCATTCAAACACTGTGGTAAATGTTTTCTACTATTACTTTAATTTGATTTGGTTCCAACTTGAATTCTTGTGTATAATTGATGTGAGGAATAATTAGTCAAATTTTATGTTCATAGGGTTTTCCCTTAAAATAGTATTCATATATTCACTAGAAAAAATATATAAATAGTATTCAATCATAACTAACCTATTAGATTAATTATTGGACAAACAAATCATGAAAACACACCTCATGTATACATTTAAAACTGAGACTTCTAGCCATTCATGTGCAAGGATTTCAATTACAAGATCAAGACCAATATATTTTGTAATGTCCTCTCTGTACATCTATTCTTCATAATTAGTTGTTTTGTAGAACAATTTATTAATGTTGTACCTGCATGAACCTTTAATGTTAATAAATATTGAAGTTTAATGGTTGGGTTAAAGGTACTTTGTGGAGATCTTTTTGAATTTTTGGTTGGTCCTTTATATCATTTTAATTTGAACTTCCATCTCACCCCCCTTCAATTTTTTCATATATAATAAAACTCATCAGTTAAGACCTGTTTTCATTAATTTTTAATGTTTTTTCATGAAAATAAATTTGAAATAAATACCTCCTTGTCAATTCTTTTACAAGATATAACCGTAATTCTATGAATTCTATAATTTCTTGCTCAACCATATGAAATATCTGCATCATGAAGTGGAATAGGTATCTCGGTGCTCATCTCTTGAGCTATGTAAATCACCACTCTCAAATGACCAACTAGAAGTTTTTAATTGTGTAGAATATCCCCTTGGATATTGTACATGATACTCCTCACAAAAAAACAATGGGTGGGTGTTGATATATATAAATCACAATCATTTTCACCCTGTAGAATATCTTTACAGGAAATGTATATGTGTATTCCTCATTCAGATTTCATAGAAACAATTATGATAATATGGATTACCTATTCAAATACATGTCTTTGAGGGGAATGTCTCACTTTAATGTTGGGGAGGGTGTTGAGATCTTTACATAGTGGTTAATCTTGCTCTATTTCATCTATTTGATTCTTTCCTATAATATTTTCTAGAAACTCTAATAGCTAATTAAATTTTTATTCAAGATCATATATTCATGATTGAAACTATTTCATTTTCTTATATTTATCCCCTAGTCCATTTATTTTCTAAAAATATGCACGGGGTGGCACACCAAAATCCAAACCTCTAATGTGGATATAATTTTATGTCCACTTCAAAGCCACTGATATAAGTTCTTCATCTGGTATAGTATATGATGTTTTTTGTTTCTAAGTCAGATAAAAATATAATAAAATATGTAATCATTATTATTTAATACTGATTTAAAGTAAAAAAATTATTATGTCATACTAACACATGTTTCCCAAACTTTTTGTATGTTTTCATCTACTAGTATACATTCTTTATTTAAACATTTCTTCTTATATAGCATATGATATGGGATGGAAGTGGATTTGTATTTTGATTCATCAATCTGAATATAAAAAGAGGAACACAATTATTTTGTTGTTTCATGTCACATAAAATTATTATGGTAGATTTAAAATATGAGCTTATTTTTTCAATTGAATCATTCCCCATCCTTTCATTATGGTAGGGGTACGTTGGTTTTGCTACCCATTGCTTATTTTCATCACTCGGTTGATGTTTCATAAATTAAAAATTCTTAATCAAAGTGATTAATAAACATATTTTAAATAAATGTATTACCAGTCACAATGTACCTGAAAATATGTATCCTCATGACAACCAATAAACACATCCAACACTTGATGGTTTCTCAGGTATGTATACATCTGTGGTGGGTGCAGTTTTTCCTTCCATTCAACATCTTTGAGATGAAACTTCATAAGAATTGTGTGAAAGCCTCTATGATCTTTTCTAGTGAAAATTAATAAAAAATTAATTTGGGAGTCATCTACTATAAATGAACTCTTCAAGTGATAATGAAGAATAAGTCAACATTTCATTATTATTTATTTTAGTAAAATAAAGAAAGTATATTATGATTTTACACTAATCTCTTCACAAATAAGAGTCTTAAGCATGGGAACAACATTGTGCCACAAATATAAATCAACATTAATGTGAATCCGACTATTGACCCATATGTAACTATTGAAAATTTCCTTTTTGGGTTAACATTCCGGTTGTGTGCATTCCATCCAACCTTCAATTTGATGCCTTTGTTTCTTCCCTTGACAATGTTTGTTAACACTGTCACACTATGATGCTCCTGCCTTTTTTGGGAAACTGGTTGTTCACCATATACCATTTCCTCATATTCAAAATTATCAATATTTTAATACTCAAATATTCCATCGTACATTTCTTTTATATAATTCAATGGCTTTCATTGTACGCAACCCCTAGTTCAAGCACACCATGACCTATCAAAGTAATCATTCAAAAAGTAGATTTGAATAGTATTAACCACATTTTGAAATTTTATAAAATATATTTTTAAAAATATACTTAATTTTTAAATTAAAAATATCAAAATTATCTTAGGGTAAAATTTTGGTAATTTTCTAAAAAGTTTCATTTTTTGATGAATAGTGAAAAATACTGCCTTTTAATTCAAAACTATCTTTTCATCTAATTTATTTATATTGTTAGATAGTATTTTTAATTAGTTTTAAAGTGTAATTTGATTAATATTTTATAATTTAACACAATTATGGTCATTTTAAGTAATTTCACATTTAAAGTTTACATAAACACATGTCAATATTTTGATATTTTTTACTTCTTAAAAACCCACTTTCTATTTTTGACAACAGAAATTAATTTTAAATTAATTACTTAAGATTATATGTTTTGAATTTAGTAAAATGGATTCTATATTTAGAACCATAATGCCCAAATTTTTTAAATAGGTACTGTTAATTTTTGGACATTATGAATTGTAACTGCAGTGATTATTTTTATTTACCATGGTTAAAGGGTAAATCTGGTAAATAAGGGTAAACAAATAATATTATAATAATATTAAACTAACCTATCACGTTTCAAAATCCTACATTATGAGATATTTATGACCATGGGCATCCTTGGGTCTATTTTGAGATCTCATGGAGACACTTGTGTGTGATAATGACATGTTATAAGAATTAATTTAAAGTAAAAAAGAAATATAACATAAACATGAATATTTAACTAAAAAAATTTAATATAGGGTTATATAACTGATATCTTTAACTATAAATATTAATTATAAAGATAAAATTATTTAATACATCATGGTATTTTATTTATAATTTTTATACATTAAATAAATAAATTTATTTCGGACACAATGATGATATAGTGAGTACCTTATTAATGAAAGATTCAAATAAATGATATTATAATTATTAAAATAAATTTAATTTGAACATTTTGATACCATACGCGAATTTTATGGATTATAGTAACATATTATTTTTATTTAATGTATTTTCTTGAATGAATCAAGTTTTTATGACTTTAACAAAAATAAATTACTAAATAGTGTCAAAATTGACATAAATGAGTTTTTAAAACAAATACTATTTTATTAAATGACATAATAGTAATAAAAATATAAGACTTAGTGAACTGACTTAATAATTTTACTAATTCCATTAATTATCCACTTTTGGTTTTATTGGAATTTTATAGTAACTATAGTAACCATATATTATGAAAATACAACAAGACATGGTAAGAGTTTATGTTTTTAACTAAGGGTTAAAGCTAAAATATAAGGTTACTTTTGTGATCTAAACTTGTATAAATCATATTGGTTGATAGTATTTAGAAAAATTATCATCTTTTCCTCTAAATATATATTTTTAAACTATTATAATTTGAAAATTATTTTATAATCAAATAATGTTTTAATACTCTCTTAAAGTGTTCATCCTCCCTCTAATAAAAGGCCACCACCTCTACCCACTTACTCACACCACTCAAGCCCATTTTATCATCCAAAATCTCCTAAAATAAGCTCCCAAAATCCCTACCATCCTCCGATAAGCCTTAACTTGGGCATAAGGAAATACAATAAATCCTTTTGGCTCAAATCAAAATAAGTTACCCGATTTAGAGGTAACATCTTCTATCAAGGTCATTTACTTTATTTTCATTCTCCATTCACTATGATATTATTATACTATGAATACATAAAAAAACAATTATCATAAATATACTAGAATTTTTTTATGAGAATTATTTGAACAAAACTTATACACACCTCTATCTAATCGATATGAACATATTGTTTCTGTGTACGGCGATCTACTGCCTCGCGAAACGATGATTGTTCAATTTTCTCCTAACACCTCTCACGGTGGCCATTATGATGTAACTGTATTTATATATGAAATATATTATATTTATATTGTCTTTATGATTCTTTAATTTTTATTTACAGCATACCTTTATGTTTTTCATAATGTCTAAATACGATAATTTCATTTGAGGAAGGGCGGACTTCCGCCCCCTCAAAGTGATATAACTCATTCATTCCATACATCAAACATATGAAGGTAGAGTTAATGAAATTATGTAACATATATAACATAGATACTATACTATAATTATAACATACCTTTATATTAGTTAGTTTTTATTCCTTTAATATGACAAAGAAATTAAAGTAGCGTTCATGCGTACGTATGGCCTACCATATCCATGAATGGTGCATTTAATTTCCTATATCCAAATGTTATGGACTAATATAAATACATATATACTGTATAATATGAAATTTAAATCATGAATAATATTTTTTAAGTAATGGACTGAATACTACATAGGCAATTTACATCAAAACAAGTTCATTTTTGACTCAAGTACCGAACATCAACCAAATGTCTCATATGAAATTAAATAATTATATGATTGTTATAACATGGTAATAAGTGATATAAAATTAATAATGAACTTTAAAAAGGTTGTAAAATAAGAATAAATTAACTTAAGTTTATTATTCAACAAGAATAAGGAATATAGGTGATGTGTCAGACTCAATGTAAGGGATTTCATCTCTATTTCATTTCAATGAGGCATATTGAAATATTATGCACCTAGTTCATTTAATATAGTGTACATTATAAATTTTGATTTTTTATCATGAATATCATTATTTTCATGAAATTATATTATTTCCTTCATGGTAATTATTGATATATCCCTATTACTCATTCAATATGGATATTTGATAAGGCATATTATTTATTTTGGTTATTTAATATGAGAAATACTTTGGAATAGAAATGAAGGTTAGAGACTGAACTTTATATTTCTCCTTGATGCATCAACAGGTTCTCATGAGATGAATTAGTTGGCCAAATGGGTTTTTACCCTTAGTTTTAAACTGTATTGTGAAAGGTATTGATGGTAGTAGGTTTTCATGTGCCTGATACATGACGTCCTTAAATAAAGTATTTACCTCATTTTATTTCAGTTATTATTTATTCATGATATTTTTCATCGACGTATCTATATAAGTAGTTCATTATCAGTTTATTGATTTATGGAATATGTTTCACTTTATTACTTTACATATTATTTGTTCCTTATCTAGTTATGAAAATAGAAAGTGTGTTCAGTTTTTTTACCTTTTCATATATATTTATTCATTATTACTTTTTTTAACTTACCCTTACTGAGAATTCAAGCACACCCTTATTATGTTTCTCTCCCCATGTTAGGAATAAGAGAACATTGATTAAGCTTTCAAGGACACAGTTTATTTTTGTTATTGAGTATCGTGTTTTGTCTTGTTTTCCCAATGTATTATGGGTATCATGTATGTAATCTATATTTCCAAGAATAATAAATCATATGGTCCTTTGGGATTTATTTCCTCATAGTAATGCCAATGAAATATAATAATGCACCAGCTTTAGTTATATGAAGTTGGGTGTTATAGTTGGTATCAGAGAAGGTTTAGAAACAACCTTAGAAACTAGATTTAGAGAACATAGATTAGGGAACATACCCTGTGTTAGACATTGGGGATACACTTATGATAATTCACCCAAATTAACAAAAGTTTATGATTTATTATGCATAAATTATTAATTTATGTTGAGTGTTTTACCATTTTTGAAACTCATAATTTTATGAGATAATCTGATATGTGTCATTATATAGAAATGGAACATGGAATGATGAATGGTATCAATACTCGAGGAAATTGCAGGGGGTTTCCTGTAGAGAAAACCAATAAATATGGTATTGGAATAGAGAAAATTATGGTGATATTCAGGACACTTCATTAGGTTATGACAAATAACCTTTTCTAAATGGAACTACCTTTTCCACATAGAGAATATCCAGTGATGTATTTTTTTATGCAACAAAATCCCACATAATTTAGTGGGACTACTAATCCAATTGTATCTGAGTAGTGGATTAAGTCTCTAGAAAATATATTTATGGCATTGGTATGTAGTGATATAGAAAAGCTTACTTTTTCGGTCTATTGTATAAAAGTTGATTTTGATCAATTGTGGACATTGATCAAAAATACTTCGGATTAAGAAGAAATAGAACTTATGGAATAGATAACTTTTAAGGATGCATTCTTAGACAAATACTTTCCTCATGATCAATAAATTGAGATAAAGAGGAAGTTCCTTATCTTAAATAAAAAGGAATAATAGAGTGTTACAGACTATGAAGACAGCTTTACAAGTTTATCCAGGTTTTTTGTGGATCATATACAAAAAAAATAGTGCAAGATTAATCACTTATTTGAAGTTATTAAGCCAAATCATTGAAGGGAACTGGTTTCGCAGAATTTTTCATCATATGATGAAATAATTTTATATTCCATAAATATGGAGAAGGAATTTTCTAGGATCAATATATTCAAAGGAAAACAATACAAGAAGAGTCCATATGTGAACCATGAAAATGGGAATACATCAAATAAGAAGAATAAGTTTGAAAGATTTGAATCTTGTAAAAGATGTGAAAAAAAGCACCCTAGGAAATGTTTTAAAGGATTGGGAGGTTGTTATAAGTACAGAGATAAGAGACACCAGGCTCTTGAATGAAAAATGGAAGAAATAAATCAATTATGTCTAGTGCTAAAATTGTAATGATATGGGACACTATGCAAATGAATGCCTCAAAATTTAAGGGAATATACCACAGAAGAGGATGAGGGGAGATGGCCAAGCTTTTACGATCACAACTGTGGAGGTTGGAGTTCCTAATGATGTGGTGGTAGGTACTTTAATTATTTCCTCAAATTTAGATAAAGCTTTATTTGATTTTAGATCATTGCATTCCTTTCTATCTTCCTAGTTTTCTTTAAAATATATATATTTCCAATTCACAGTGTCAAGGGAATTGTCATTTAGAACTCCTAGTGGGAACCTTATCGCAACAAAGATTTGTCTAGAAGTTCATATTATGGCATATAAACATGCTCTAATTACTAATTTTTTTTATTATACCTATGGTTTATTTTGATATAATCCTCTGTATGTATTGGCATTCAAGATATGATGCGAAAATATATTTCTAGAAGAAGGAAGTTGTGATTTTTGAGGATGATGTAGAATCTACTATCTTTATAGCAGAAAATTCATTACCTGATTCTTATCAAAATCTACCAATAGTAGATTTACTGAATGAGATTATTGAGGAGGAAGATAAAACAACATCTTACTATTAATGAGGTAATCTTAAAATTGATTCATTACCTATTGTAAAGGAATACATTGATGTTTTTCCTAAAGATTTTCCTAGACACCCACTAGAGCATGAAGTTTAGTTTCTTATTGATTTAATCCTTGATGCAAGGCCAATATCAAAAACTCTCTATAGAATGGCCACTGTGAAATTAGTAGATCTAAAAAACAACCTGAAGACTTGGGTCAAAAAGGATTTATCCTCACAAGTGTTTCTACATGGGGAGACCATATTCTCTTTGTCAACAAGAAACATTGATATATGATGTTGTGTATTGATTATAGGAAAATCAAAGAGATTACAATAAAGAACAAATATCCAATACCTTATATCGATGATTTATTTGATCAACATCAAGTAGCTAAATTATTTTCAAAGATTGATCTTCATTATGGATATCATAAATTACAAGTAAAGAAGGAATACATTCCGAATATAGCTTTTTGGACGAGGTATGGTCCTTAAGAATTTACAGTAATGCCTTTTGGATTGACTATGTCACCTTCAGTTTTTATGGATATCATGAATATATTATTCAAGTAATATATTGATGATTTTTTGTGGTATTCATTAATGATATTATGATATATTCTAAAAACTTTGAAGACCATGAGTGTCACTTATAAATCATTCTTGATACTCTCAGGAGAGAAGAATTATAAGGTAAATTTGGAAAGTGTGAATTCTAGCTTCAGGAAATTTCTTTCCTTGGCCATATAGTCTCCAAGGATGGTATCTTTGTTGATCTTTCAAAGAAAAAAGAAATTCAAGAATGGCCAACACCTACAACTATAACCAAGGTACACAGTTTTATTGGTTTAGCAGGTTACTATCAGGGTTTCTTCCAGAATTTTTTCCGATTGGCTAACCCATTAACCAAGATCACACGTAAAGGGGTTAAATTAAATAATACAAAAGAGTTTGAATAATGTTTTGATGAATTGAAGAGAAGATTAGTCAATGATCCTATCTTGACTTTACCATCTAGAAATGATGGGTTTGTTATTTATAGTGATGCCTTAAGGAAAAAAATTGGTTGTGTCCTTATACAGAATGGTAGAGTTATTTCATATGCATAAAGGAAATTAAAAACCTATTAACAAAACAATCCAACTCGTGATCTTGATTTAGCTGTAGTAATCCTTTCTCTAAAGACATGGATACTCAATATCTATGGTGAAAAATGTTAGATATATACTGATCATAAGTGTTTGAAATATATTTTCTCACAAAAATAACTCAACATTAGACAAAGGAGATGTCTTGCGCTACTGAATGATTATGATTTCATAACACACTACCACCCAGGGAAAGAAAATAAGGTGGAAGATGCCTTGAGCAGAAAGGACCAAGGAGTTATGAATAAGATGAGAGTTTAAAGGGATCCTATGTTCATGGATATAGTAAATATGGATATAGAAATATCATAGAAGGTGAAACATCACTACTTTTTAAAATGGTTTCCTAACTATCTTTACTATAAAGGATAAAAAGCTCTCAGACTCATGATGAAGAGTTTCAAAATAAAATTAAAGCTGTGAATGATGGGATATTGATTGATTTCATATTTGAAGATGGAATTTTTAAATTTGGGAAGAGGATTTGTGTTCCCTCTATACCTGAGCTAAAAATGGAATTATTGGATGATTCTCATAGCTCCAATTTCTCTATACACCCCAGTGGCACTAAGATATATAGAGATTTGAAGGAACATTCTTGGTGGGACAACATAAAGAGGGAGGTTGCTGATTATGTGTCAAAATTTTTGGTTTGTCAATAGGTGAAGGTTGGAAGACAAAATCCTAGATGGTTCATGAAATCTTTTCCTATACCTATATGTAAATGGTATGATATTACGATAGACTTTATCATGTGGATACTAAAGACCCCCAAAAGGAATGATGTGATATGGGTTATTATCGATCATTTTACCAAGTCAGAGCATTTTCTTGCTAGAAGAGATGATTTAACACTTGAATGTTTACCAAGACTATATATTAATTAAGTTTTAAGACTTCATGGTGTACCCCTATCAATTTTTTCTGATTGTGATCCCTATTTTACATCAAGATTCTAGAAAAGACTTCAGAAGGCCCTAGATACTGAACTTTGTTTGAGCACTGCATACCACCCTCAAACTGATGGACAATCAGAACAGACTACTCAAACTTTAGAAGACATGTTGAGATCCTTCTCACTTGAATTTAAAGTTTTGTGGGATCAGTATTTACCTCTAGTAGAATTCTCCTATAACAATAGCTTCCATTCAAGTATTCAGATGGCTCCATATGAAGCATTATATAAAAAGAGATGTTTTACACAAACTTGTTGGAATGATGTTGGTGAAATAAAACATACAGGCCTAGAACTTTTTGAAGAAACAATGGGCAAGATGAAGATTATATGAACCCATATCAAAATATCTCAAAGTAGGCAAAAGAGCTATGCCAATAACTAAAGGAAGGATTAGGAATTTCAAGTATGAGATATATTTTCTTGAAGGTATCTCTATGGAACAGTTTTGTATGATTCGGTAAGAAGGTTAAATTAACTCACAGGTACCTCAGACCTTTTTAAATTCTATAATAAATAATATATGTAGCCTACCATTTTTCAATGCCTCCAAGTCTCTCGAAAGTTCATGATGTGTTCCACATATCAATGTTAAGGAAATACATGCCATACCCAATGCATGTACTCACCTATGAAGATATAGAACTAGAACCCAATATATCTTATTATGAAGATCATATAAATATTCCTGATACCAGAGTACAAGTGTTGATAAATTTTACAACTCGTACGGTAAAAGTTTTTTGGAGAAACCAAAAAATGGAAGAGGCGACATGGGAACCTGAAGAACATATGATGAAGAACCAACTGAATATTTTTATGTCGTGGTATCCTAAAAAAATTTAGGATGAAATTATTTGAAAGAGGGAATAATGTAACACCCCAATATTCAACGTTATACTTCTTTTTAAATAATTCAATGGCTTCTATTGTACACAACCCCGAGTTCAAGCACACCACGACCAATCAAAGTAGTCATTCAAAAGGTAGTTAAAAATAGTATTAGCCACATTTTTAAATTTCATAAAAATTATATTTTAAAATAGACTTTATTTTTGAAATTTAAATACCAAAATTAGCTTATGGTGAAATTTTGTTAATTTTTTTGAAAAATTTCAATTTTTGATGAATAGTTAAAATACTTCATTTTAATTCAAAACTAACTTTTCATCTAATTTATTTATATAGTTAGATTGAATTTTTCATTGGTTTTAAAGTTTAATTGGATTAAAATTTTATCATTTAATCCAATTATGGACATTTTAGAAATTTTTCATTTATATTGTACATAAAAACATGTCAATCTTTTGATAGTTTTTACTTCTTGAAAACCCGCTTTCTGGTTTTGACAACCGGATTTAATTTTAAATTAATTACAAAAAAAATATGTGTTTTGAATTTATACAAATAGATTCCATATTTGGGATCATAAGATCCAAATTGTGTAAATAGGTACCTTTTATTTTTGGGCATTATGAATAGTAACTTCAGTAATTATTTTTTTTACCATGGTTAAATGGTAAATCTGGTAAATAAGGGTAAGAAAATAATAATATAATAATATTAAAAAACCCTAACACATGTCTTAGTCCTATTATATGAGATATTTCTAACCATGGGTATCCTTGGGTCTATTTTGGGACCCCATGTAGCCACTTGGGTGTGATAATGACATGTTATAAGAATTAATTTAAAGTAAAGATAAATATAACATAAACATGTATATTTTTCTAAAACAATTTTAATATTGGGTTATATAACCTATAGCTTTGACTATAAATAGTTATTAGAAATATAAAAATATTTTCTACATCATGGTATTTTATTTATAATTTTTAGACTTTAAATAAATATATTTATTTGTGACACAACGATGATGCGGTGATTACCTTTTTAATAAAATATTCAAATAAATGATATTATAAATATTAAAATAAATGTACTTTTAAAATTTTGATTCCATCCACTAATTTTCTATATTATATTGGAATTTGATATTTGATTTAATTCCTTTGGTTTGAATGAATCAAGTTTTTATGACTTTAGAAAAAATCAATTACTAAATAGTGTCAAAATTGACATAAATGAGTTTCTAAAACAAATATTATTTTATTAAATGATATGTTAGTACTAAAAATATAATATTAGTCCAAATGACTTATATAATGTTATAAATTTCATTAATTATCCACTATTGGTTCTCTTGGCATTTTATAGTACCTATAGTAACCATATATTATGAAAATACGAGAAGACATGGTAAGAGTTTATGTTTTTAACTAAGGGTTAAAGCTAAAAGATAAGGTTAATTTTTGTGACATAAACTTATCTAAAACCTATTGGTTGAGAGTATTTATACCCATTATCATATTATCCTAGAAACATATTACTTTTTAACAATTATAATTTGAAAATCATTTTATAATAAAATAATATTTCAATACTTTCCTAAAGTGCGCCTCCTCCCTCATATAAAAGGCAACCACCTCTACCCACTTAATCACACATATCTAGCCCCTTGGATCAACAAAACTCTACTAAAATAATCTCAAAATATCCATACCATCCTTTTATAAGCCTTAACTTGGGTATAAGGAAATACAAGAAAGCCTCTTGTCTCAAATCAAAAAAAAAGTTACCTGATTTTGAGGTAACGTCTTCTCTCAAGTTCCTTTCCTTTATTTTCTTTCTCCAAATCCTATGATCTTCTTATTCTATAACTAAATAAAATCACCAGTATCACAAATATACTAGAATTTTTTTATGATAATTATTCTAAATACACTTACACAAACCTCCATCTAATGGATACGAACATATTGTTTTTGTGTACGGCGATCTACTACCTCACGAAATGTTGATTGTTCAATTTTCTCCTACCAACTCTCATGGTGACCATTATTATGGAATTGTATTTATATATGACATATATTATATTCCTATTTTCTCTATTCTTCTGTAATTATTATTTACAACATACCTTTATGTTTTCCATAGTGTGTAAATATGATAATTTCATTTGAGGAAGTAGGGACTACCGCCCCCTCAAAGTGATTTGACTCATTCATTCCATACATGGAATGTATAAAGTATGGATTTAATGAAATTATGTTACATATATAACATGGATTCTATACTAGAATTATAACATACCTATTTATCATTTATTTTCATTCCTGTAATATGACAAAGAAATAAAAATAGCATTCATACGTTCGTACGGCCTACCGTTTCCATGAACGGTGCATTTCATTTCTTATATCCAAATGTTATGTAATGTTATAAATACTTATATACTGGATATATATGATCTTTAAATCCTGAATAATATTCTATAGGTAATATAATGAATACCTCATGTAAAATTTACATCAAAACAAGTTCATTTTTGACTCAAGTACCGAACATCAACAAAATGTCAGATATGAACTTAAATAATTAAGTGAGTGTTATAACATGGTAATAAGTGATATAAAAGGAATAATAAAATTTAAAAAGGTTCTAAAATAAGTATAAATTAACTTGAGTTTATTATTCATGAAGAACAAGGAACATACTTGACAATTCAGACTCAAGGTAAGGGATTTCGTCTCAATTTTATTTCATTGAGGCATATTGAAATGTTATGAACCTAGTTCCTTTTATACAGTATATATTCTAGATTTTGATTTTTTATCAATAATATCATTGTTTTCATGATATTATATTATTTTTTATGGGAATTATTGATAGATCCATATTACTCATCCAATATGGTTATTTGATAAGGCATATTATTTATTTTGGTTATTCAATATGAGAAATACATTGAACTAGAAATGGCGAGTGGAGCCCGAACATTATAAAGCTCCTTGATGCATCTATAGGTTCTCATGAGACGAATAATTTGGACAAATGGGTTTCTAACCTTAGTTTTAAATCTTCTTGAGAAAGGAATTGATGGTAATAGGTTTTCATGTTCTTGAGACATGACGTCCTTAAATAAAGTATTTCCCTCGTTTAATTTAAGTTATTATTTATCCATGAGATTTTTCATCGATGTATCTATGTATTTCATTATAAGTTTATTGATTTATGGCATATGTTTCAGTTTCTTACTTTCCATATTATTTTTCCTTATCTAGTTATGAAAATGGAAAGTGCGTCCAGTTTTTTTACCTTTCCATAAGATTTATTAATTATTGATTCCTTTATACTTACCCTTATTGAGCATTCGATCTCACCCTTATTATGTTTCTCTCCCAAGGTTATGAAGAAGGGAACTTTGATTAAGCTTTCAAGGATGAAGTTTATTTTAGTTATTTAGTATCATGTTTTATTTTTTTCAATGTATTATGGGTATCATGTATATAATCTGGATTTCCAATACTTCTAAACTGTATGGTCCTTCCGGATTTGTTTCCTCATAATAATGCTAATGAAATTTAATAATTCACTAGATTCGGGTTATCTAAGGTCAGGTTATTACAAATATGTTGTTCCTCTGGAAAGAGTGTAAGCAGTTGAAAGAAGAAAATTCCACTTTCCACCCTTCACTGGAGCCAACTATTGATTTATTCCCATTTCAATCATGTCCAACCTAGCCTTAATTACATTCTTCATTTTTTCCAGTTTATTTAGTAATTTTATATTGAAATTATCACATACATTTTTTTCCACATGCATGACATGAACAAAATTATTAATGTACAAAAAAAATCTATCATGGTAACTCAAAAAAAGTGATCTCTTTTTCCAACCGGTTTTTTAATGTTTTTCGAAAAAGATTTACCAAAAGCAGTGTACATATCATTGAATTTCTCAAACAGTTGATCACCTATTAGTAGATATGGTGTTATATTTTCTTTTGAACTCCCATAAAATGATGTCATCGAAGATTGGTACTTATTTCTCCTGGGTAGAAATTTGTGATGTCATAAAAACATAGACTTTGATGAATGTTTCAACCTAATTTAATGTGTACCCTTTTCACAAATAGGACACCCTTGAGTTACTTTAATGATATATCCTGAAAATTTTTCATTAGAAATAATGTAATTTATAATCCCGTACAAAATGGATCACAATGTGAAATATTAATTCATGTAATCATCATACAACATAACACCTAAATCTCGTAATAATTTCAAATCATCGATCAATGGTTCCAAATAAACATCAATATAATTACCTAGTTTTTTTTTTCCAATATAATATGAGATAACCTAATTTATTTTTTTTCATGCATAACCACAGTGGAATGTTATAATTTTCCAACACAACAAACCATGTACTATGAGTGATACTTTGAAAACCAAAACGATTCACACTATATTTAGATAGCACAAGATGAAGGTTTCTTAACTCATTTCTAAATTTAGGATACTCATGATCAATTATCTTCTACTAAGGAGAGTTTTATAAGTGATGAATTTTCCTATATTTATTTATTATATCTATATTCTATAGAAATTTTCTTGAAGCCTCCTCACTTCCATATCGGAGCCTAAACCATAGAATGATTGTGAAGTACCATAAAACCTTCGTAGGACCAGATTCATCATTCTTGTGTCAAGAAGCACCACACTTTAGGTATTTTTAAGTGATTTATGGTCCTTTAGAAATAGAATATAGTCATTTGGACAGACATGTATTCTTTCATATATCACACCCATTGAATATAGCATTCATTTAATATCATATGTTTGGAAATGAATCTCATTGTCTTTTGGGATAAAATAATTCAAGAGATCAAGTAGTTTAGTAAAACTAGAATCACACCATCCATCTCTAGCTTTTAAATCATAGAACTTCATTATGGATAACAATGTTCACTACTAGAATGGTGGGATATACCAACAATTTCATGTCAATGGTTTGAGAAAATCGTTGGTATAGTTCATTTTTTCCAATGGTTTAAGGAAACCATTGGGAAATCTCCCATTAGAACACTTTTTCCCAACGGTTTCCTTAAACTGTTGGGAAATCTCCAAAAATAACATCCTTTTCCAATGGTTATACAAAACCGTTGGTAAAGAATACCTTTCCCAATGTTTTTTTAAAACTGTTGGGAAAGTTTTCCTCCAAATACACAGAACCCCCAATTCCATGTCCGTGCGAGACTACCGCCCCAGCTCACTATCTCTCCCGAAGGTATCTCATTACCCACTTTTGGAAACTCCTTCCATCCTCTTCAATAAACACTTTTCTTATTCTACACTGCAAATCGGTAAGTTCTATCTTTGTTTTGTTGTTATGACTCTATGATTTTTTGTTTTCTGTTTTGATTTGGATTTATGAATCTATGAATTTTTTTTATATGTTTTAATTTGGATGAATTTATGTTTTAATTTGGGGTGGGGGTGGGTGTGCATATGGGGTGGGGGAGGATGTCAAGGTAGGGCTATCCAAGTGGGGTGGGGTAGGGGCTATCTATGTAGGGTGGGGGAGGGGGTTGGGTTTTCCAAATGGGGTGGGGGTAGGGATGTTTGTTTTTTTTATGATTACTATTTTAATTTGGGGTGGGGGAGGGTGTGCAGGTGGGGTGGGGAGGGTCTATATAGGTAGGGTGGGGGGGTGGGTTATCCAAGTGGGGTGACGGTAGGGCTATCCAGTTGGGGTGGGGGCTGGGTTTTCCAAGTGGGGTGGGGGTAGGGTTGTCCAAGTGGGGAGGGGGGGTTGGGTTGTCCAAGTGGGGTAAGGGTAGGGCTGTCCAAGTGGGGTGGGGAGGGTGTGCAGGTGTATGAAGCTCATAACTATAAACTCTCTATAAATTCTGGAAGTATGAAAATGTATAGGGACATTCGTGATCATTTTTTGGTGGGATAACATAAAAAGTGTTTGATGTTTTTAGTCATTTTTTATTTGGAGTTTCTTTTGATGCTGATGTTTCTTATTGATACCTATGATGAGAATTTATTTTAGTTTCTAAATCGGCTGAGA
This sequence comes from Viscum album, assembly GCA_963277665.1. Taxonomy (NCBI): domain Eukaryota; kingdom Viridiplantae; phylum Streptophyta; class Magnoliopsida; order Santalales; family Viscaceae; genus Viscum; species Viscum album. The sequence goes on from OY728137.1 coordinate 743,185,967, forward strand.
CTCCCCCACCATGCACAGTGTATGCAACCTCTACCCTTATTTAATCATTTTTTTTACACAACCTATGCAACCTCTACCCTCATTTAATCAGCGAACTCAGGTCATTAATTCAAGCCTTCATTCTCACTAGCATGTAAGAAATTGAATGATTTATACCCATCCTCACATGATTTCTTACCTTAGATAGTGTCCAACATATGGAATATGAGCTTTTGAATTCATCAGTTAACCAGGATCATATATTCCATTTCCCCTAAGATGGTTGTATTAATATAAATTTAGGGTCAATTAAATATGGTTCTCATTGTACGTTGTATATTAGGTGTTCTTCTTGGCCAATACTCTCTTTTATGAGGGTAGGGTGATTTTCACTATCCATGTTGGCATGTGTAGCATCCATAAAAATGTTAGATAAGTCACAAGTTTAATTCAGTAATGTTGTTATCATTTAAATACTTTATTATTAATCTCAAATTTAAAAATAAATGTTTTTGTCTATACTTTATGAAATTAAATCTTTTTACAATCCATGAACAACCTATTAGTGTAGAAGCCTAAAATTTATTCACCCATGGGGTGCGCTTGACTTGGGGAAGTAATTGGTTAAAGAAAGGTATGACCATAGAGGTGACAATAATGAGTTATTGAACATGAGTGAATGATTTGGGATGCCTATAACACATAATGGGACCTGAGGCATGTGCCTCTTATAGAACCATATGTGTTGGCATCAATGGCTAAATGAGTTTTTTATGTCAAAGACCAACTTCGACCTGAATTTGGTGTCGTAGTTGAAGTAATTCCAAGACATATTTTTGATGATGGTGATAATGGAATTGACACTTTCCCTACTTCCATTGGAACCAATCCATTTATTTCTTTTGATGACTCCAATAGCTCAATTGTCAGAGTTGATTTTGAACCTGACATTGTGGTTGAAAATATATAGAATCATTCATCCATGCTCTCAATTATTTTGGTTTACCTCGAGTTGGGTTGTTAAGGTTGGTACTATTCAAATTGATTTAGTATTGATCACAAATATGTTTTAGCTGACTTGACCATTATGTGAATTTTCAATGTTTATTGGTTGTAGTTTTATTTGAATTTCATTTTCTAATTTGGAATTGAACTGTATTCAAACCTAGTCAAACAATATTTCTAACTTGGTGAACATTACAACTTGTATGATTTTTTAAATCCATTCAAGCTCTTCAAAAACAATTGATAGATAAATTACCAATGAATCCCCCAATTCTCTCATATATTTAGTTTTTTGGGTTACACATTAGTTTCCTTTTTCTAATTAATTACATATTTGTTTTCAAAAGCAGGAAATGCATCCAATTGAAGAGAGATGAAGGGAAAAAATGATGGAGAATAATCATCAAATGGCAGAGATGGGTGTTCCACCATTAGTGCCTACAGTGAGTACTTTATTTTAAATATATATATTTAAAGAATATATAATGTCATGTGATTAATTTTATTGTAAACATTTTTGTAGGATCCACCTATACGTTGACAGTTATTCGACGAGGAGCTTAGTACTGGTCCTAGTACTCAGGTCGGTGGTACGAGGGGGGTTCTTACTAGAGGTAGACGAGCAGCTCCGCATACCTGACTAGACCCTGCCCCTCCCACTGACATGTCATACTTCCCACATTCTGATCTCGGTGTGTCGTTAGGGACACACGGGATATTTAGGCCTCCCATGTTTTCGCCACCTTTTGCATATTTTGACCCATCTTTTTTGTATCCCATAATGATTCCCACTCCACAGCCAGAATCCGGTCATACAGTTGTCCCATATTCTTTTCCTTCTAATTCTGTCTCTCCGAGCTTCAATATTCCATCGTCTTCGACTCTTGTTCCACCACAGGGTGTTCCATCTGTTTCTGTGGATCCAGCGGCTCTCAGCGATCAAACTGGTGCAGGTATATTTATAAAACCCTAAAAAAAATTATACCAATATTTATTTTCATTATAACATGTTTTGATAAAATATTTGTTTTTATTTCATGACAGATACATCTACTTACAGGAGGCGGGGCGGGGGCGTACACACATGTGTGCGGTGTGGAACCGCTGCACATAGGTAATGGTGGATTACAATGAAGACAACCAAACGGTTGATAAAACAGAGCAGCAATGTCGGAGTTTTTTGGCGATGCTTTCCAAATACTCTGACATCATTCCCGTTATCACGCTATCGTAGATACAGTTGCCACATGAGGTCAAGGATAGATCTTGGGCAGAGATGTGGGTAAAAAAATCAGTTGTATTTAATACCATGAATTATTTTTGTATTTATATGAATTAATATTTTGGTGTCATCTTCGATTTAATTTTCCCGATGGTAAGGGTGCACAACCGGCACATCTAAAGGATTTAGGTGAGCTTTGGAGAGCCTAAAAGCATGAGGTGTATATTGGATGGCATTCTAGAGTTGGCATTGAGTTAGAGGCGGTATCAGTTGTGGATGATTGTCCTATAGAGCAGTATCGGCAGATGATTACTCATTGGACGACTACTCAGTTTAAGGTATTAATTACATTTGAGGTATTTAAATAATAACTTTCATGGTTTTCATTAATATTATCCTTTTAATTATAAAATTTTATTTAGTAATCATCTAGAAAAAATAAAAATAAAAACATTGATGCAAAAAAAAAACCTCCACACACTAGGACGTACTACGATGCCAGATCATGAGAGAAAGCTGGTATGACAATTGTTTATAAGTTTTCTTTACGACTTACAGTTTCTTTTGTTTCCTCAATTATTTAAGAATTTGATAAAGTTTTCATATAAATTTAGTTTTCAATGTCATTGTAGAGGAAAAAACTGAATATTGAAGGACATGTGTCTCGAGCAAAACTGTTTTGCTCGAGTAGACGGAAAAAGGATGGAAGTGCCGTCAACGAACCGACTCGGCAGCAGATTGTAAGTTTTAATCTATTGATTTTATATTTTAATATCTATTTTGTAACTTAATAACATATTTATATTTGTAACATGATACTTTAGAGTCCCTTGATGCCCAAGAACCAGACAATTTTGGGCCAACTGATCACTTACATCAGGTGTTGGGAGAGGAGCATTCTGGCAGAGTACGTTGCCGACCTAGGATAGCCCCGACGAAGTTTTGTCTCTCCTCAGGTACGGGTTGTAGTGCCACCGAGCTGTAGAAAGTTATGGCACAGGAATAACAGGCTGAAAAAAGGGCTATAGAGATGGCAGAATAGTCTTCTAGGGAAAACAGTGCATTTATGAAATTTATTGAAGTTCTACGTCCAACACTTCCACCAGAAGCCAGCCCAACTTTTGATGAATATATGTCGTCAATACATTCTATATATGGTGCACTGAGTGGCAGTTCTAGTGGTGGTCAAGACGATTTCCAGCCTGACGATGATGATGGCGAGAAGTTTGATGCGGAAGAGGAGGGAGAGTAGGAGGGCGAGGAAGAGGAGGAGGGTGAGGCGGAGGGCGAGGGCGAGGAGGAGGGAATTGAGGAGGGAGGGGACGATGATGAGGAAAATGATGACCATGAGGATGAGGGTGATGATGATGGTGATGATAGTGATGATGAGGGTTATGACGATGTTATTTAGGATTATTCCAGTTTTTTATGTCTTGAATTGTATGAATGTCTTGGTAATCTTATTAGCTCATGCTCATCAAATGCATGTGATGATATGCTTTAAATTGAATACAAAGCCTTGTTGTACATTCTCCATGTTATGTGAATTATGCCTTGTTTGATTTAGTTTACTTGTCAATTGTTAGGATAAGACATGGGTTACATGTTAAGGACTCATGGATGGACTCATCATGCTCATGGAATTTAGACTTGAAATTCTAGGATGAATGCTTTGGTTTCTAGGTGAGGGCTACCAGGATGGTTTCTATTACTCATGAGTGATATTGGTTCCTTGAAGATAAAACGAGGACATATATGTTTTTCAATATGGTAATACCATGCCTCAGGTGATACTCGGTCCCCTATGTGAGATACTTGGAAAGTAAGGCCACCTTAATCTGAGTCGCGGTGTGATCGACACCACTCAAAGTGATGTGTACGAGTCAACCCCGTCTAAATCTGAGGCGCGGTGTGGCCAGGATTTTAAGTGAAAAGAACAAATGGCATATGGAAAACTGACCAAACACATTTTTATCTTGTTGATACTTTATCACAATGATCCATGGGTCATATGTGACGTGTACGAGTCAACCCCGGCTCAATCCGAGTCATGGTGTGGTCGGGATCACTATAAGTGTCTCTCTTTTGTTTAAAATGGACAACATTTTAAGTACATATGGAAAACCGAACAAACACATTCTGTTTCCATTGAAACTTTAGGAAAACAATCCATGGGTCATATGTGACGTGTACGAGTCAACCTATCCTCAATCCGAGCCGCGGTGTGGCCGACACCACTCAAAGTGTCTCTCTTTTGTTTAAAATGGACTTCATTTTAAGTGAAAACAACAACTAGCATATAGAAAACTGACCAAACGGATTCTGATTGTATTGATACTTTATAAAAATGATCCATGGGTCATATGTGATTTGTAAGAGTCCACCCAGCCTCAATCTGAGGTGCGGTTTGGTCAGCACCATTCATAGTGTCTCTCTTTTGTTTAAAATGGACATCATTTTTAGTGAAAACAACAACTGACATACGAAAAACTGACCAAACGCATTTGGAATGTGTTTATGATTTAGGAAAATGGTCCATTGTTCATATGTGATATGTACGAGTCAACCCCGCTTCAATCTAAGACACGGTGTGGCCGAGATTACTCTAAGTGTCTCTCTTTTGTTTAAAATGGATAACATTTTAAGTACATACGGAAAACTGAACAAACGGATTATGATTGTGTTGATACTTTAGCACAAAGATCCATGGGTCATATGTGACGTGTACAAATCAACCCCACCTCAATATGAGGTGTGGTGTGGTCGGAACCACTCAAAGTGTCTCTCTTTTGTTTCAAAAGGACATCATTTTAAGTGAAAACATCAACTAGCATACGGAAAACTGACCAAACGCATTCAGATTGTGTTGATACTTTAGGGTAATGATCCATGGGTCATTTGAGATGTGTAAGAGTCAACCCCATCGAAATCCAAGGCGCGGTGTGGCCGGTACCACTCTAACTGTGTCTCTTTTGTTTAAAATAGACAGGATTATAAGTGAAAAGAACAATTGGCATACGAAAAACCAACCAAATGCATTCGAAATCTATTGAAACTTTAAGAAAACAATACATGGTTCATATGTGATGTGTACGAGTCAATAGTGCCTCAATCCAAGTCGTGGTGTGGCTGACACCACCCAAAGTGTCTCTCTTATGTTTAAAATGGGCAACATTTTAAGTACATATGGAAAACCAACCAAACGAATTCTGATTGTGTTGATACTTTAGAAAAACGATCCATGAGTCATTTGTGACATTTAAAAGTCAACCCTTCCTCAATCTGAGGCGTGATGTGGCTGGCACCACTCAAAGTGTCTCTTTTATTTAAAAAGCACTTCATTTTAAGTGAAAACAACAACTGACATACGGAAAACTGACCAAACAGATTCTGATTTTGTTGATACTTTAGTAAAATGATCCATGGGTCATTTTTGACGTGTAAAATTCAACCTCGCCTCAATCTGAGGCACGGTGTGGCCGATACCACTCAAAGTGTCTCTCTTTTATTTAAAAATTACTTCATTTTAAGTGAAAAGAACAACTGGAATATAGAAAGCCAACCAAACGCATTCAGATTCTATTGATACTTTATCACAATTATCCATGGGTCATATGTGACATGTACAAGCTATCCTGGGATCAATCCAAGTTGTGGTGTGGCCGGGATCACTCTAAGTGTCTCTATTTTGTTTAAAATGGAAAACATTTTAAGTACATATGGAAAACTGACCAAAAGCATTCAGTTTACATTGAAACTTTAGGAGAACGATCCATGGGTCATATGTGACGTGTACGAGTCAACCTCGCCTCAATCTGAGGCGCAGTGTGGCCGACACCAGTCAAAGTGTCTCTCTTTTGTTTAAAATGGACTTCATTTTAAGTGAAAACAACAACTAGGATACAGAAAGATGACCAAACAAATTCTGATTGTGTTGATACTTTAGCACAACGATCCATGGGTCATATGTGACGTGTACGAGTCAGCCCCTCCTCAATCTGATGCGCAGTGTGGCCGACACCATTCATAGTGTCTCTCTTTTATTTAAAATGGACATCATTTTAAGTGAAAACAACAACTGACATACGAAAAACTGACCAAATTCATTTGGAATGTGTTGATGCTTTAGGACAATAATCCATTGGTCATATGTGATGTGTATGAGTCAAACCCGCCTCAATCTGAGTCACGGTGTGGTCGGGATCACTCTAAGTGTATCTCTTTTGTTTAAAATGGACAACATTTTAAGTACATATGGAAAACTGACCAAACAGATTCTGATTGTGTTGATACTTTAGAAAAACGATCCATGGGTCATATGTGACGTGTACAAATCAACCCCGCCTTAATCTGAGGAGCGGTGTGGCTGGAACCACTCAAAGTGTCTCTCTTTTGTTTCAAAAGGACATCATTTTAAGTGAAAACATCAATTGGCATACATAAAACTGACCAAACGGAATCGGATTGTGTTGATACTTTTGTAAAATGATCCATGGGTCATTTGAGACGTGTACGAGTCAACCCCGTCTAAATACGAGGTGTGGTGTGGCTGGTACCACTCTAACTATGCCTCTTTTGTTTAAAATGGACAGAATTATAAGTGAAAAGAACAACTGGCATACGAAAAACCAGACAAACGCATTCAGAATCTATTGAAAATTTAGGAAAATGATCCTCAGGTCATAAGTGACGTGTACAAGTCAACCTCACCTCAATCCAAATCATGGTGTGTCCAGAACCACCCAAAGTTTCTCTCCTATGTTTAAAATGGACAACATTTTAAGTACATATGGAAAACTGACCAAATGGATTCTGATTGTGTTGATACATTATCACAACGATCTATGTGTCATTTGTGATGTGTACGAGTCAACCCCACCTCAATCCGAGGCATGGTGTGGCCGGCACCACTCAAAGTGTCTCTCTTTTATTTAAAAATCACTTCATTTTAAGTGAAAACAACAACTGATATACGGAAAACTGAACGAATGCTTTCGGAATATGTTGATACTTTAGTACAATGATCCATGGGTCATTTTTGATGTGTACGAGTTAACCTCACATCAATCTGAGGCATGGTGAGGCCGGTATCAGTCCAGGTGTATGTATTTTGTTTAAAATGGACATCATTTCTAGTAAAAACATCTAGTATACGAAAAACTGATCAAATTATGAATTGAATTCCGGATTCCACATATAATTGTCATCTAAATTTTAAATTGAATTCTAAATTAATTATGTATGTTTATAATTACATTATTAATTCTGATTTAATTCTAGATGTGTATAGTTCCAGGATGCATTATATGTTAAATGTGTATGAATTTATTCTGTATATGTATGTGTTAGTTGGTTATTGCAGGTATAGTAATTTTATTATAGTTCCAGGATGCATTATATGTTGAATGGACACCCTAATCTATGTCTGCTATGAAAATTGCAAGCTGCTGTGCAATTTGCACAGCATAGGCTATGCCAACGGTTTCAAACTATTGGCATAGGATTCCCAATATTTTTTTTACCAACGGTTCCCTATGAACCGTTGGGAAAGAAGTCATATGGCTGTTTTTTCCAACAGTTCAAGCCAAACTGTTGGGAAAACTATCCCAACAGTTGTGCCAAACTGTTGGGATAGGTTTATTTGTCTAACCTATCCCAACGGTTCTGTGTAAACCGTTGGGAAAAGCTTTCCCAACGGCTTACTTACCAATGGTTTGCAGAACCACTAGTATAAGATATACCAATGGTTCTGCAGGCTTTCCCAATGGTTCAGAACCATTGGGAAATTGTTCATTTCAAGTAGTGGTTGTATATTTAGTGCAACCAACATACAATGGAATCTTTTCACAACTCTTTAACTTCTCAAACAATTTTTTACAATCACGAAGTTAATCCTAAACTATCATTTTCAATTCTTCAATAATGATATTCTTCATTGTGAACACCTTTAATTATATCCTTGATATGGTCTTCATCATTTTCCACACTTTTAATCATATTAAATTATCCATAAAATTCAATCTTACCCCATTCACTAGCTACATTCTGTTTTTTTAATTTTTGTCCAATATTTATAACTTTGATCTATTTTGTGGTATATCATGTGTTCTTCCAACTCCTATGAACTAATTATTCTTGAATAACAACACTATAAATATAGAAAAAGAATTTGAGAATGTTCATATGCATGATATTTTGCAATACTGATGAACTCTTTCACCCCATACTCATACTATTTTTTCATAGGATTCGCATCTGTCCATTTTTTATTCATATCCATCATATTTGATTCAGAAATATTAATATTTAACCAAATAAATAAAGCATAAAAACCATTTTATAGAAAATTTTCATCTTATGATTAAAATATAATTTTAAGGTAATATTTTTAATGGTTATTATTTTAAGGACATAAATTGGTTCATTAGTGGTTGGGATTTTACTAACGTGGGTCATCATTAATTTTTTCTATATTATATGAAACTAATATACCATATCATGCACTAATTTGGGTCTAAAGAGAGATTGATCCTCTATCAAAATCCAACATATAGGTGATCAACACATGGCCTTTAAAAACAAATATGTTCAAGGGGGGAATCGAATCATAAGTGATCGCATACCATGATTTTAATATATAATTATAATTTCAAGACAACAAATTTAGATAAACTTTAAACTAAGACGACTATATTAAAAAAATTAAAATTTAAAAAAAAAGTGATTTCACGGATTCATTAAAATCATTTACATAATCCATATATTTAGTTACATGAAAAATATAAATGTATAAATATTTTTCACAACATATTATAAATTATAAAACTATAAAATTAAAAGAAAGAAATTTAATAATTATATTTATATTTATATATAATTTATAATATATATATACATTCTTTATAATTATAGATTTATAAATTGTATTTATTTTATAAAAAATTATTATTAATTAATAATTATAAATATAAATATTATTTTTAATAGAAATTAATAAATATTTTTTAAATTATATCATTAATTATATTGATGTATAATTATATACATAAATAGTTATATGTATACATAAAAAAGATTTAAAGTATACATTACTTAATAAATATTAATTAAGAATTTAAGTATTATAATAATATATAATATTTTTTAAAAATTAAATTACAAAAAATATCAATATAAGTTCATTTTATAAATTCATTTAAACATCTAAAGTTTCATTTTTCAATTACTGATTTATATATATGACCGTACTTATTCACATGTAGATGTTTGTGTGTCTAAAGAACCCAATGACATGTGTGTGTGTGTGTGATAAATGAATTCAACACATACATGTGTATATCTAATTATATACAATGCATGTCAAATTAATTTTATTGTAATTTCTATATAAAATAATATAAAATTAATTCCTATTATCTAAAAATTATTATACTAATTAATATTGTTCTATAAATATAAATAACTACCAATTATATATTAATATTTATGATATTAGTTTTATTCCATATAAAAATTGATCACATATGTGTTTGTGTGCGTATGAAGAACCTAATTACAAAGATGTTTATGTGTGTAATAGGTGAACTCAACACATACAAATCTATAATATTAATTTTATTATAATTTTTATATATAATAAACTAAAGCTAATTTCAAATATATAAAAAATATTATATTAATTAATATTATTATAGTTTGGATTCATAAGGGGTTTTAATAAAAGATACCATAAGTTGGCATGAATTAGGGTAGGTAACTTTTCCAACTTAAACACTTTTCCCTTAAACTCTCACTCCCCAAGATGATCTTGAGTTCATTATTAGTACCATTGAGTTATTTTTTGGGATGATGATTTTATTTTAAATCATATCTAGTCTTTATCCCTTTAAAAAAATATTCAATGATTCTTAACCTAAAAAAAATGATTATCTCATGCAGAATATAAACAATCCGGAAACCATAATACAATTATTTTTGTTTAGTTCACCCGTACCGGGATAATTCAAGGAGCATATAACCGGCAATATGATGATGCAACAAAATCCAACCATAGAAAATTAAAATATTCATATAATTATATATTAAAAACCTAGGTTATAATAGATGTTCCCACAAAAATGAAGAATGAGTGGAAAAATAAAGGTGACTAATAGTTGTTGATGGAGAAATGTCACATATGACAAGTGTCAGTCCCCCAAATTTTTACAATCCCTCTAAATTTGTGAGGGAAGTTATGTGGCATTAAAATAATTTGGGAAAAATTAAAAATTCCCAAAGAAAACCTAAAAAAATAAAACCTTTAACAATGGATGTCGATTCATCCAAGAGAAAGTGAAAGGGTTGACAGAGAGTTACCAATGGTGATAGAGAGTATAAGTGATTGTAGCAGCAGGGAGGGATAGTAGCGGCGACAGAGGTAGGGAGTGAGAGTGGTGGTGATAATGGAAGGGAGGGAGAAAAGCAGTGCTCAAGGGAGGGAGAGGAGAAATAGCATGCGGAAATAAGGAGAGAAATTAGTGGAGTGTGAGAGTGGTGGTGAGGGAGGGGTGGTGATGGGAAGGTTTTACTTCCACAAGTGCTTTAAGAAATATCTTCACCATGGATCGTTTCCCACATAGAAAACTATAAAGTGAAAACCGTGTTTGAAGTGAAGAGGATTTCCCTTGTGAACTTGGCGATAACCTCCATGTTTGATTATTCTTTCTCTATTTATACATGGCCTAAAACTCTTATTAAATAACTCCAATATTTTATCAAAAACTCTGATTGTACTGGATCCATTCATGAAAGGAATCTTGTGTCACGACCTGTCCTCGGGCCCGTGTCGTGACTACCCCAAGCCCGCCTTCCATAGGCCAGGGGCTGTCAACTAGCACCAAGGCGTAAATCCTGGTAAAAAGGTAAGGCATTGCCTTTGTAAAGTAAACAAACACCACAGAGCAAGAAAGCAGTAGAAGTAAACACTAAGTAAAAACTGACTACAACAGTAAGTGCGGAAAAGTAAGTGGTCCAGTATAAAAAACCCAAACTGAAAGCAAATTACAACTCGAAAGGGAAAACAGCAACTGAAAGTAAAGCCGCAACATTGAGATATCCACTGGGAATCCCACCTGAAGGGTGAGTACAGATAGACTCTACAGCTCCTCGGGTCTAGCCGTCCGCTCCGAGAATGTCCTGCCCAGTGATCCACCTCCAGGTACCGTCCTGCTCCGTAGGCCTCAACCACGATCAGTGATGTCCGTCGTCTGCAACCAACACAACGTAGTGTGGGCATAGCCCGTTCAGGGGTGAGTATAAGCTACTCAGTAGGGACCCTGAGACCACCGAAGGTCTCCCAGAATCCATAAAGGATAATCCAAAAAGGAAATATTCAACCATGAAGTAACATTCGACACTGCTTAGGTATATGGCCATACATATACCTAAGTCATCAAATCCAGTACGCTCCAATATCCGAGCCCAAGTACAACCCAGTCCACACAGGAAAACACAACCCAGTCCACACAGGAAATCAAAATGTAATCCACACAGGATAGCACAACACAATCCACAAAGGAAATCAAAACAGGATTCAACTCACACAGGTATACTTCTTCGTATGACGATAGAGATGATAAGATATATCCACTAATTTATCTAAGTCGTCGTAACCACAAAGGATCGATAGGTACTAACCCCCTCAATGACCCACATAGGATCTGACCCACACAAGATCGATAGGTAACTAACCCCCGCAATGACCCACACAGGATTGGACCCACACAGGATCTGTAGGTGCTGGCCCACACAGGACCTCTGAGCGCTGACCCACACAAGATCGGACCCATACAGGATCTGTAGCACCGATCCACGTAGGATCGATGAGTGTTGTCATCGTCGCCGTTGAATCTACTGAGGATCTCTGCACAGTCATCATCGTCATCGCAGTCACAGCCAGCTCTAGGGTTCCCGCGCACAACAAGCTAGTTCGGGAGGGTCCGCTCCACAAGCCGAGAGGCTGATACATCAACTGAAACATAGTCTAGAGTTGATGTATCCAAAATTTCCGTATCGTCAATAGGAACTCAACGCAACAGACGGCGCGTCAATCGGACGCCCGGTCTGAGAGTTATTGGCTTTTTCGTCCCAGGGGCCCTATTGGTTTTTAAGTCAAAACCAACTCGACCGTACTCCACCTGCATCCAAACCTCGGTCGGAGTAAGCCAAAAGATCCTTATCACTTAGAAGAATCCAACAAAGTCGATGGCACGTCAATCAGACGTCCGGAGCTCAAGTTATGAGCGTTTCCACTCCGAGGTCCCGGTTGGTTTCATGTACGAACCAACCCGGCCGAACCCAAAGTACTCTGAAACCTTGAGTGCGATATACCGAAACGACCGTCTCAATCCAAGGATCGTATCTGCGCTAACGGTGCGTCAATCGGAGGTCTGTAGCCCAAGATATGAGCAAAAGACAGAAAGAGGTCTGAAAACAGGGGGTATGGGCCCGGACCGACCCAGCCCAACCCACCCTGGGTCGGCCCGAACCGGGCGACCTGACCCGGGTCCGAGTCCGACCCGGATGGGCGCGACCCAGCCCGGCCAGCGCGACCCGGCCCGGCTGGCGCGACCCGGCCCGGCCTGGGTGCGACCCGGCTGGCGCTGGTCGGGTGGCCAGTGGGTCGGCTCGGCCGTTACGGCTGAGCGACGCGGGCGGGGGACGCGCTGCCACCGCGTGAAGGAGTCGCGGCCCCGTGTGGGGCCACCCTTGCCAGCGGACGTGGCCGGCTGCCGCGTCTCGTCCCCCTCTGGTCCCGCGCGGTCGCGGGACCGCGCCCTGCCGCCGCGGCTTCTGCCGCGGCGGTGCGCCGGGCGCTGCCGCCCCCTGCCGCCGTGCCGGCGAGGCGCACCGGCGTGCTGCTCCGCGGACCACCGGACGAGTTCCGGTGGTCGAAAATGCGTGTCATCTTCACCAATGGCCCTTCTGGGGCCCGTCCTTCACTGCGAGGACCTCACATCGCCCGTGCGGCTTGTTTTGTCGTCGTCCGCTGTTCCGCACACCAAGAACGAAAAGGACGGGGGTTCGGACTTGTTCGTTGGTCCGCACCCATTGTGTTAGCGATTTTAAAAGTCTTACAACAAATATTTAAACAAACCGCGGATATAATCACATAGATTAAAAAGAACAAAAACCCCTACCTCAACGTTGTCATCGAACGTGAGTTTGTTGCGGAATTAACCATCGTGGAAGAAGAGGATCGTCGTGTCGCGGAAGGGGTGTCGCTGTCGTCGCGGTACACGGCATTGCGTAGACAAACTCCGAGGATTAAAATCACACAGATTTAAGATGAACCAAAAGAAACCATGTCGAGGATATAATTCACAAATAATTAAAAGAACTGCAATCCCCTACCTCAATCAGTTGTTGATCGAAGATTGTCGCGGGGAAAGAACGTTGCGGAAGAAACGTCGCGGAAGGAGGATCGTCGGCATCGCAGAACACAGCGTCGCGTCGTCGATCTCCGAGGGTTCGGCGTTCTTCGTCGCCCTTCGTCGAAGGTCGACGTTCTTCGCGTTCTTCGCGAAGAAAGATGAAGAACTTCAAGCTTTAGATTTTCTCGAAATCCTCTCAACAAGCCACCCCTCAACAAAAAGTGTTGGTCTTATTTTATTCCCATGCCAACGATTTGAAATTCAAAGATAAGAAATGAACAATTAATTCGAATAATTAATTGTAACAATTTAACTGCCCAATTTAATGGGGCGTTTCTTAACCAGAAAAACACACGGTTGACTTTCATTAAAGAGGGGGTTGTGGGTGCGTTGCTTAGGAGGGAAGAAACGGTGGGGCTCGTTCGGGCCCCACCTCACAAATATCCTACCAAGTGGGTAGGATATTTTGGGTTCCACCCTATCTGCTTAACTTAGCTTAAGTGGCTTTAAGTGGCTTTAAGTGAAATAAAATAAAGTGTCACACCACTTTTATTTTATTTCTTAACTTAACCCCAAAAATTAAAAACCACACCCGGGAAAACGCAACTCCAGAAAAGATGTTTCTAAGCAAATAACGGCACTGCAATTCCATCGGTGCCCTCGGAATTCAATTCCGAGCACCGGTTCAAAATTTAGAAAAACCCGCTCGTTCGTTCACTAAACGTACCCGAGCTAAACTTTGGAAAATGATTCCGGGCACACCGGGCCTCGGAATCAGGTGCCGTCAAAAACTGCGTTCTTGTAAAATTCCAAAGAAAATTAAGAAAAAATTTCCCTTGAATTTTATGGGTCTTTACATCACTCCCACCTCAGGTCTTTACGTCCCCGTAAAGATACATCATAAACTAGGGAAACAAATGTGGGAACATGCATCTGAGCCTCCCACTCCCAAGTGCTCTCCTAGAGGTTCCTGTGATGCCATCTGATACGCACTAGAGGAATGGACCGTCCATATAGGACCTGCTCCTGTCGATCCTCAATCTCCACCGGGACCTCCGCAAAAGGCGCCTCATCATCAACGTCCAGCTCCCCATGGTCAATGATATGTGTCGGGTCGTGCACGTATCTCCTCAGCTGAGATACGTGGAAGACGTCGTGCACCCGGTGAAACTGAGGTGGTAAATCCAGGCGATAAGTCACCTCTCCAATCCTACAGAGGACCTGGAATCGTCTGACGAAGCATGGAGAAAACTTGCCACCTCGACCAAATCTCTGTAATCCACGTCGAGGTGAAACACGCAAGAAGACGTGGTCGCCATCCTTGAACTCTAGTGGCCTCCGCCTCCTGTCATCATAGGACTTCTGCCGGCTCTGAGCTGTCCTCATCCATTCCTGGATGACCTGGACCTTCTCTGTCATGGCCTGGACTATCTCTGGTCCCACAAGTGCTGACTCCCCATGGTCTGTCCAGCACATAGGTGACCTTCAAGGTCGGTCGTACAACGCCTCGTATGGTGTCATCCCGATGGTGGAGTGGTAGCTATTGTTGTACGCGAACTCCACCAAGGGTAGGTGGTCCTCCCAGCTGCGACCAAAGTTGAGGACACATGCGCGGAGCATGTCCTCGAGAGTCTGAATGGTCCTCTCTGTCTGACCATCCATCTGAGGGTGAAAGGTAGTGCTCAGGCGTAGCTACATCTCGAACGCCTCCTAAAACCCCTTCCAAAGCCGGGAAGTAAAGCGAGCATCTCGATCGGAGAAGATAGATGATGGCACACCGTGAATCCGTGCAATCTCCTTAACGTAGTGACACCCCAAGCTCTCCATTGAGCCCTGCTCTCTGATGGGTAAGAAGTGAGCCAACTTGGTGAGTCGGTCGACAATCACCCAAATGGAGTCGTGGCCTCTGGAAGTGCGTGGAAGTCCAGTCACGAAGTCCATAGATATGTCATCCCACTTCCAATCTGGGACCTCCAAGGGCTATAACAAGCCTGCTGGTACCTGATGCTCTGCCTTCACCTGCTGGTAGGTGAGGCATCAAGAAACGAACTCTGCCATAGCCTTCTTCATGCCCAGCCACCAGTGCTGTAGTCTGAGATCCTGGTACATCTTCGCCACTCCAGGATGTACCGCCAAAGGAGAAGTGTGAAACTCTCTCTGCACCTCCTCCCGTAAAGAAACTGGTACCAAGGTACGTCCTTTGAAAAGGACGTCGTGCTCTGCTCCAAAGGAGAACCCATTAGGTGCCTGTCCTAAGGATATCTATGCACGCCGCGTCTCACAGTCAACATCCCCACGTTGTGCCTCTCTGACTTGATGAAGTAGTGGAGGAGTGACTGTGAGTGACTGAAGGAAGGCTGCTCCATCTCTATCCACGAAGGATATCTGCAAAGAGGCTAGCTGCTCTGTCGCCTCCTCAAGTAGCTGAATGTCTGTCCTCCTGCTGAGAGCATCAGCTACTACGTTCCCTTTCCCAGGAGTATAGACTATCTCAAAGTCATAGTCCTGGAGGAACTCGAGCCATCGCCGCTGTATTAGGTTCAAGTATTTCTGAGAGAAGATGTACGTGAGACTCTGATGGTTAGAATAGACTGTAAAGCGCTCGCCCATCAGATAGTGCTGCCATGTCTTCCGAGCGAAGACCACTGCTGCTAACTCCAGGTCATGGGTAGCGTAGTTTTGCTCATGCGGCCTCAACTGACGTGATCCATAGGCGATCACTTCCCGCTCCTACATCAGGACACATCCGATTCCGGTCCCTGATTCATCGCAGTAGACTACGTACCCCACTCCCTCCTCTAGAAGCCTCAAGATAGGGGTGCTGGTCGATCTCTGTCTCAGCTCTTGGAAGCTCTGCTGACATCTGTCTGACCACACAAATGGTTTCCCCTTCTTCGTCAAAGCTGAGAGTGGTGCTGCAACTCTGGAGAAGTCTGGAACAAATATCCGGTAGTATCCAGCTATTCCCAAGAAACTTCGCACCTCCGTCACGCTCCTGGGTGGCTCCCAAGCTAGCACTACCTCGATCTTCGCAGGATCCACTGCAAATCCCGCCTCAGAGATGACATATCCCAAGAAGTGGACCTCGCGTATCCAGAACTAACACTTCGATATCTTTCCATAAAGCTAGTTCTCTCGAAGTGTGTCTAGTACAACCCGCAAGTGATAGGCGTGTTCCTCCTCAGTCGTCGAGTATATCAAAATGTCGTTGATGAAGACCACGAAAAATCGATCGAGGTATGGCTGAAAGATCCTATTCATGGGGCCCATGAACACTGCCGGAGCATTGGTTACGCCGACTGGCATAACCAAGAACTCATAATGGCCATACCGACATCTGAAGGCCATCTTCTGCACGTCCTCGTCCCGAACTCTGAGCTGATGATAGCCTGACCTGAGGTCTATCTTTGAGAACCACCGTGCTCTCTTGAGCTGATCGAAGAGGTCATCAATCCTCGGTAGCGGATACTTGTTCCTCATTGTCACCTAGTTCAGGTGACGATAGTCGACACAAAGTTGCAAGCTCCCGTCCTCCTTCTTGGTGAACAATATCGGTGAAGCCCAGGGTGAAACACTGGGTCGGATGAATCCCTTGCCCTGCAAGTCCTCCAACTATACCCATAGCTCTCGAAGCTCAGCGGGAGCCATATGATATTCTGGGGTGGATATCGGGGATGTCTCAGGGTACATATCAATATAAAAGTCTACCTCTCTTCTAGGGGGTAGTCCTGGAACGTCGTCGGGAAAAACGTCTGCGTACTAATCCACCACGGTAGGAAAACTAGGACTCCACACGTCAACTGCTCCTAGGATGAGGCTAGAAAACTGATGAGTGATGGGATTTCCTCTCCTCTGCGGAATTCCATCATGTGCTGTGAAGGCTCCCTTCTCGCCGGTGAAGGTGAACCTGCTCCCGTCGGTGCATACACATCGCACCTTGTGCCTAATACAGTCAATCTGTGCATGGACTGTAGATAACCAATCCATGCCCAAGATGACGTCGTAAGGCCTCGACGCCGCTACAAGAAGATCCCAGCCGAATCTCTCACCTCCTAGAGTAAGATCACACTACCGGCACCTGTGTGTAATCATCAATTATACTCCCGTAGGAGTCTCTAGCCATAAGGATCGAGCCAATGGCTCTGTCGGAATCTCTGAGCTCCGAACAAGGGCAGCGGCTATGAAAGAGTGACTCGCTCCTGTGTCTATAAGAACTGCAGAAAGGGTGGAATAGACATGGATAGTACCTCGAATCATCTCGGGCGCGCCGTGGTCGTAGGCCTCCGCTGCCTGGAGTTGTGCCTGTCTCTGCCCGCCAGCTCCCTGTGGTTGGGGTGGACCTCCTGGTGGTGGTGGTGGTACAGCCTCAAAGCGTCTCCCACCACCTGCTGCTCGGCCAGCTCCTCTGCCTCGTCTGCCTACTCCCTGCAAACCGCCACGGTAGACCCTCTGCCTCTGCCTGGGTGTCCCCTCAACCGTCTGCTACTCCTCGGCGTGGCGGGTCGGGAAGTCACGAGCCATGTGGCCCTGCCCGCCGCATGCGTAGCACTGTCTGCCTCTCAAAAGACTGGCCCCTCATTGTGTGCCCCGCACAGCTGAGCTAGTGTCCTGAGATTGTCTTCCTGAGGGTCTGGTCTTCCTGGACCCATGAGTCATCCGTCGAATGCCTGCTGCAGAAGACTCTGCTACATGCCGCCCTGCGGTAGGCCTCGCTGCAGAAGTAGGCTCAGCAAGGAAGCTCTCGATCAAAATGGCTCGCTCCAGCACTCCTGCCTGGGTCGGAATTCTAAGGGAGATTAGCGATGCCCTGATCTCATGCCTCAATCCCTACTCAAAGGTTCGGGCCTGGAATAATGGGTCCCGTACCATTTTCTGTCGAGTAGCGCGAGAGATCGGTAAATCTCGCCGAGTACTGGGCGACTGTCAAGCTGCCCTGCCGCAGCTGAAGAAGCTCCTAGATGCGCACCGCACAGAGGGTGGTTGGGACGAACTCTGAGCGAAAGAGGCTCTCAAAGTCTGTCTAGATAAGAGATGCCTCGTCGTGCACCTGGAGCATCAAGCTCCACCATCGGCCCACTGCCGCGTGCAGTAGGCTCGCTGCGAGGGTCACCATGAGGTCTGCTGGTGTCCTCACTAACCTAAAAACCCGTATGACTGCCTCCAGCCAGTCCTTAGCTGCCTGGGGGTCCGTCTCCCCATGGAACCTGGGTGGTCACTGGCACTGAAAGTCATGCAGTGCAGTAAGGCGACGGGCATCGTCAGTGGTCGGGGCTGGTAGCATCGGTGGCTCGGCGGGTAGTGGTACCACCGGTGCCTCTGCTGTCAAAGGGCCCTGTACCGAGGCCTCATCGCTCGGTGGGCTATCGTCACGCACAACTCTCGCAACCCTAGCTGGCTACCATCGTGGGGACATCCTGAAAAGAGACAGGTGCGCCATGGTCAGAACAGTATACCTGGTGAGCTGACACAAAGTAATCACAAGAAAACTTGAAACACACATGCAATCAATGTTTTTGTGCATTAAGTCGGAAATCAGAAGTCAGCATCCTGGTGTACGGATACGTCGGCCTCCGTACCAACACTGGACTCCCTGGACTAATAACCAACCTCAATACTCTTAACACTATTGCTTCACATAGAAAATATCAGAGTCCTGAGTTCTGCGGTAGAATCGAACTCCTCTGATACCAATTAGTCACGACCCGTCCTCGGGCCCGTGTCGTGACTACCCCAAGCCCGCCTTCCATAGGCCAGGGGCTGGTGACTAGCACCAAGGCGTAAATCCTGGTAAAAAGGGAAGGCATTGCCTTTGTAAAGTAAACAAACAGCACAGAGCAAGAAAGCAGTAGAAGTAAACACTAAGTAAAAACTGAGTACAACACTAAGTGCAGAAAAGTAAGTGGGCTAGTATAAAAACCCCAACTAAAAGTAAAGTACAACTCGAAAGGGAAAACAGAAACTGAAAGTAAAGCCGCAATGTCGAGCTATCCACTGGGAATCCCACCTGAAGGGTGAGTACAGATAGCCTCCTCAGCTCCTCGGGTCTAGTCGTCCGCTCCGAGAACGTCCCGCCCAGTGGTCCACCTCAAGGTATCGTCCTGCTCTGCAGGCCTCAACCATGATCAGCGTTGTCCGTCGTCTGCAACCAACACAACGTAGTGCGGGCATAGCCCATGCAGGGGTGAGTATAAGCAACTCAGTAGGGACCCCGAGACCCCCAAAGGTCTCCCAGAATCCACAAAGGATAATTCACAAAGAAAATATACAATCACGAAGTAACATTCGACACTGCTTAGGTATATGCCCATACATATACCTAAGTCATCAAATCCAGTACACTCCAACATCCGCTCCCAAGTACAACCCAGTCCACACAGGAAAACACAACCCAGTCCACACAGGAAAGCAAAACGTAATCCACACAGGATAGCGCAACACAATCCACAAAGGAAAGAAAAACAGGAATCAGCTCACATAGGTATACTTCTTCGTATGATGATAGAGATGATCAGATATATCCACTGATTCATATAAGCCGTCGGACCCACAAAGGATCGATAGGTACTAACCCCCGCAATGACCCACACAGGATCTGAACCACACGGGATCGATAGGTAACTAACCCCCGCAATGACCCACACAGGATCGGACCCACACAGGATCTGTAGGCGCTGGCCCACACAGGACCGCTGAGCGCTGACCCACACAGGATCGTACCCACATAGGATTTGTAGCACTTATCCATGTAGGATCGCTGAGTGTTGTAGTCATCACCGTCAAATCCACTGAGGATCTCTGCACAGTCGTCGTCATCGTCGAAGTCGCAGCCAGCTCTAGGGTTCCCGCACACAACAAGCTCGTTCGGGAGGGTCTGCTCCATGAGCCGAAAGGCTGATACATCAACTGACACATAGTCTAGAGTTGATGTATCCAAAAGTTCTGTATCATCAACAGGAACTCAATGCCACAGACGGCGCGTCAATCGGATGCCCGGTCTGAGAGTTATTGGCTTTTTCGTCCCAGGGGCCCGGTTGGTTTTTAAGTCAAAACCAACCCAACCGTACTCTACCTGCATCCAAACCTTGGGCGGAGTAAGCCAAAAGATCCGTCTCACTTAGAGGAATCCATCAAAGTCGATGGCACGTCAATCGGACGTCCGGAGCTAAAGTTATGAGTGTTTCCGCTCCGAGGGCCCGGTTGGTTTCGTGTATGAACCAACCCAGCCGAACCCAAAGTACTCTGAAACCTTGAGTGTGATATACCGAAACAACCGTCTCGATCCAAGGATCTCATCTGCACAGACGGTGCGTCAATCAGAGCTCCGTATCCCAAGATATGGGCAAAATACCGAAAGAGGTCTGAAAACGGGGGGTCTGGGCCCGGACCGAAAAATTTGTATGTCATGGTTTGCATTGTCAACAATCACAACACAGATGATCACTTTGTCAACAGACACAATCACCTCAAAAATTCTTCAATGATTCCTTCAGGGATTTTTTCCCCAACAATATACCCCTTTGGGTTTGTTGACAACTCTTTTATGGAAAGATACATCGTTAATTCTTCAGCCACCATTCGTCTTTGGAGATTCTGATAGTGATCAAGGATTTACTCAACATATACTCTAAGCCCACATGAGCAATGCTCAGTGTGAGAAACAAGAGTAAATGGAAAGTTCATTAATGAATCACTTCATCTCTAACATCCACTATTGACACCAAAATGATACCAATTTGTACTAAACTAATACCAATTGTTGAAGGACTTGTTGGAAGGCCAATGTTTGGTTTGGAAATATTCTCACCACTCTCCAACACCACTCTTCTGCTTTTATCACGATCCTCAGCTGTCGTGATGTCTATCCTTTGATCGATCACTTCTAGCATCGTCAGATTTAATACGCTCCCCCTTTCTGTTCACAGCTTCATCCCTTGTCATCTTCAAAACCTCTTTAGCCCAATTTCCTATGTTGTCCAAGCTAAGATCTGGCTAAGCACGTTCAACTAGCTTTAACTCCCCCTATCTGGCTGCTCCAATTGTCATCTTCTCCCCATATCATTCATGATTTATCAAATTACCACAATGTATCCCTCTTTAACAATCACTATTTTCTCCCCCTTTGTCAACGAACCCAAAGGTCACTCCTTTGCAGTCTGTAACAGAGTAGAGAACACATATCAGCGCATTAGGGAAAAACACATCATACCTCGGGGAGAGGGGGTAGTTCTACATCCACACTATTTCAAGTGCGTGGAATCGACTGAACTCCCAGAGCCAGTTGATGCCTCTCAAAATCTTCCTTGGGTAAGGCCTTTGTCAGAATGTCTACAACCTGGAGCTCTGTAGGCAGATACTCCAACTTCACGATTCCCTGCTCAACCTTCTCCTTGAT
The DNA here is from genome assembly GCA_963277665.1 of Viscum album. Taxonomy (NCBI): domain Eukaryota; kingdom Viridiplantae; phylum Streptophyta; class Magnoliopsida; order Santalales; family Viscaceae; genus Viscum; species Viscum album. Next base: position 743,207,976 of record OY728137.1, read on the forward strand.
AAAATGATACTTTATCTCAATGTTATTTGTCCTTGAGTGATGGACGGGATCTTTGCTATGATTTATAGCACTTGAGTTATCACACTGGATTCCGATTAGAGACTTCACTTCAACTCTTATATCTTTAAGCTGCTGCTTCATCCACAATAACTGTGTGCATGCTTGAGTGGCCGCAATATACTCAGCTTCTGCAGTGCTCAATGAAATGAAATCTTGCTTCTTTCTTAGCCAAGAAATACACAATCCACCAAGATAGAATACACCACCTGGCGTTGATTTTCTATCATCTTCTAAACCAGCCCAGTCTGCATCAGTATATCCCAATAACTCTGTCTGAGATTTGTCAGTATATGTCAAGACGAAATCCATTGTGCCCTAGATATACCGAAGTATTTTTTCACTACAAGCATGTGGCTTTCCTTGGGATTAATCTGATATCTCACTGCTTGGCATGTGTCGAAAACAATATCAGGCCTTGTTGTGGTTAAGTAAAACAGACTTCCAATTATTTTCCTGTATTCTATGATATTAACTACCTTTCCATCCTCATCCTTTGATAATTTCATCCGAGTAGCAACTGGAGTCTTCATATCCTTGGAATTTTCCATTCTAAACCTTCTCAGAACCTCTTTGGCGTATTTGGATTGAGAAATGAAAGTTCCATTACTTCCTTGTGTCACCTGTAAGACAAGGAAAAATGTTATCTCTCCAATCATTGACATTTCAAACTCATTTTTCATGAATTCGGAAAATTGTCTGCACTGAGCTTCATCTGATCCGCCAAATATTATGTCATCCACATAAACCAACACCATCATCCTTTGATTACTTTCATTGGTGAAATAAAGATTGTAATCAAATCCCCCTTGCTGAAAACCAAGCTTCTTTAAGTATTGATCAAGTCTTGAGTACCATGCCCTTGGTGCTTGTTTCAGCCCATACAGCGCCTTCTTCAGCCTGCAAACTTTGTTCTCATCCTCATGAATGAGAAAACCATCTGGCTGCTCAATATACACCTCCTCTTCCAGAACTCCATTCAAGAATGCAGATTTCACATCCATCTGGAATACTTTGACCTTTCTTTACACTGCTATGGCAAAAAATAATCTGATTGTCTCTAGCCTTGAAACTGGTGCAAATGTCTCATAAACATTTATTCCCTCTATCTAGGAGTATCCCTTGCACACTAGTCGTGATTTGTTCCGAATCACTGTGCCATCTTCATTCATCTTGTTGTGATAGATCCCATTTAGTCCCGATGACATTCTTATCTGCTGGCCTCAAAACAATCTCTCATGCCTGGTTCTTCTCAATCTGATCAAGCTCTTCATTCATAGCCTGAACCCAGTTTTCATCTTCAGATGCATCAGAAAAACATTCCGGCTCCACCTGAGATAAAAATGATGTTTGTTGTAATGACTCCATTATTCGAGTCTGAACTGGAGCTGTCTGATCACCAATGATATTCTGTCTATCAATTTCAGCTCGACTCTTTGGCTTCCTTGCAGACACAGACTTGACACTTTCTTGTTCATCATCAGTGTCTTCTTCTGAGTCAGCCTCTGCCACTTCTGCTCCCCCTGTGTTGCTTACCTCATCATCACTTTCATCCAGGAACTGTTCACTAGATCGTTGAGTATTCTGTTCATTTTCAACTATAGTGACATCATTGCTCTCAAAAAATTTTCCCAGCCTCTTGTTGAAGCATTTATATGCTTTTATTTTCCCTGAGTATCCAAGGAATATCCCCTCATCTCCTCGTGCCTCAAACTTCCTGTGATTTTCTTTGTTGAGAATGAAACACTTACTTCCAAATATTCAAAAGTTTTTAAGCGTTGGCTTATTTTTGTACCATAGTTCATACGGAGTCTTCCCTTGCTTCGGACACAACAGAGACCTGTTCTAAACATAGATCGATGTCAAAACTTCTTCCTTCCAAAATTTCTCTGGTAGGTCTTTTTCAATAAGCATCGTTCTAGCCATGTTTTTGATGATCCGATTTCTCCTTTAAACCACTCCATTCTGTTGGGGAGTTCTCACTAATGAAACTTGATGCCTTATCTCGTATTTCTCGAGATATTATTCCACTTTATTGTTGGTGAATTCTGTACCGTTATCTGTACGGAACTTCAAAATTTTCTGCCCAAGCATCTTTTCTAATTCCCTCCTATACTGCTTTATGAAACTAAACACCTCTGTCTTATAGGTAATGATGAATACTCAGGCCATTCTGCTATAGTCATCAATGAAAAGAACATAGTACCTTTTCCCATTTATAGCTCGTGGTGAAATAGGTCCACATACATCAGCATGCACCAATTCAAGAACTCCAGTTGATTTTTGTTCCTTTGTCCTGTATTTCTTTCTGATGATATTCCCTTGTTGACAAGCATCACACGTATGAGTGCGATCACGTGATAGTTTGGGAAGTTCTCTAGCAGCATCACACTTTACCAGATCTTCCATAGATGGTTGGCATAGATGACCAAGTCGCTTATGCCACAGCTGGTTTTCTTCTTCTCTGGATAAAAAGCACGAATATTCTTCCCCACCTACTAGGTAAAGATTTCCGTTTGTTCGTTTTCCCTATATAATGATTGGTCCATCTTTTCCTTTAACAATACACATCTTCTTGGTAAATCGGATAGAGTTCCTAGAGTCACATAGTTGACTGACACTGAGCAAGTTATGACTGAGACCCTCTACTACCAAGACATCAGCATGTCTCATTTCTTTGCCCCCAAACTTGGCTTTCCTTGAGCCAACAATCTTCAGGCCTTCATCATTTCATAATTTGACACCTCCTTCTTTGTCATATTTTATGCCTGTAACAAGATCCTTATTACCCGTCATGTGAGATGTGAAACCACTATCAAGGATCCACACACCAGAGCGATCTGATGCTTTAAGGGCAATCTCTACCACCACGGCCTTCTCAATTTTCTTCTTCATGGTCCATACTTTTTCCTTCACACTCGGTATAGACTGAGACTTCTGTTCTTTCTCAGAGTATGATGGACCGACTTCATCTTGTAAAGACGCAAATCTATTATTCATTTTTAACTCACCTGTGGGGTTATTGATATGCTGCTTGTGAACGTTTTGATTTTTCTTTGGCTCATTTCTCTGAATGGTCAAAGTGAAGTACCTAGCCATGTGCCCAAATCCTCCGCACCAAAAACAGTTTCCTTTGAAATATGTTCTGGAAAATCGTTCTTTGTTTGGCGTCCATCTCTGTTCTTATTCCCTTCGATATCTTTTGGCTATGGAAAACACATACTGTGAATGTCCCATCTTTCCATAACAATAACACCTGATATAAGGTTCATTCCTTCATGTTACTTCAGCACTACAGGTTTCCCTTGGGATCTCTGAATATTCTGATTCTTCTTTGTGCCCAAATCCACCTTCAATCTCGGGATGGGTGCATGAAGTCTGACTTCAACTGCCACAAATTTTTTTTTTGATTAAGCCATGAATCAGCCTTAACTTCTAAGATCAATTGCTACTTCATTCCTGCTGAACTACTAGGCCCTTATTTCTTTTTTTTCAGTCTTCGTAACAACCTGCTTTCCCAATAATGTGTTGGGATTCAAAGGTTTTTTCTGGTCTTTAACTTTTCTCCGTAGACCGACAACTTCCTCTTCAAGCTCTTCGATACGATTGACGTGATCTTTCACTTTTCTATTCAAGAAAATGATATCCATTTTCTATTCTTCAATCTTGAGCTTATGCTCATATACCTTTTCTGTGCGCTCTGGCCTGGAAGACTTAAGATTTTCAATTTCTTTTACTAGCTCAGACTTCTCTTCTTCTTGCTGTTGCATGTAGAGTTTGGCATCATGTACCAACTTGTTGGCTTTCTTTGTTTTTGCTCTCCAGACATCTATCTCTTCAAGAGGTGCTTCTAATTCAGATTTCATGTCAACTCTCCCTTCAATTTCTTCTTCTTCCTCACCAGTTTCGGTTTCTTTCTTTTCTTAATCACTACTGACAACAGCCACCATTTCATTTTGTCCACGATCATTTCAGTTTTCTATCTCTTCAATTTCTTAACCCTCAGACTCATTTGAACTGTCTATCTCTTGTGAAAGAAGATTCTTCTTCTTAAAGAAATTTCTCTTGAACTGCTTCTTCCCTTTCACATAGGCTGAAGATTTTTTCTTGGGAATTTCAACTTCATCTTCATCATTTTCTTCTTGAAACTTTTTGGGGCACCTTGTAGCAAGATGACCAACTTTTCCACATCTAAAGAAATCAAGTGGAAGCTTCCCATTGAATTTTCCTTTTCCTCTTTGAAGATTTGAGGAGAGGAATGACATTACCTCATCTGTCTCTTCTTCTTCCAGAGAATATTCAATGGTAAGATTCTTCATGGCCTTAAATGCCACCTCTTTGGACTTCCCATTTTCCACAGCCTCATTATCATCGTTCCTCATTTCATATGAAACCAAGGTACTGTGCAAATTGTCCAATGTCAGCTCTTTTGGATCTTTATCTTCTAGTACTGAAACTTTTGGATTGAACCGAGGTGGAAGTTTCCTCAATATGCGCTTTACGATCTTTATGTCTTCAATGACTTCTCCAAGACCTCTCATATCTTCCACAACAATGTTTACCCTGTCAAAAAATGCGTCAACAGACTCATTTGGGTTCATTTTCATATCTTCATATTTGTTCCACAACACCTGCAGCTTTGCCTCTCTGACCTTTGTATCCCCTTCATATATATTCAAAATCTTTTCCCACATGGCATGTGACGTTTTGCATGACATCACCTTCGTGTAGATGGGATTGGAAAGGGGTCCCCTTAAGGCATTGATTGCTTCGTAATAAGCATCCAACTCTCTATGCTCAGCTTCTGATAATTCACCACTATTAATATTAGTTGTGATACCATGCATAGCTGCTGAAAACACATCCATTCCCAAGGATCAGAAATAGTGTTGCATTTGATTCTTCCATATCGGAAAATTACATCCGTTGAAGATCAGAATCCCTTTATGATTAGTGACCTCCATTGAGAGAAGAACAACTTTCAACCTCTCCCTTCGATACCAATTGTTAGGTCCACAAGGCTAAATACCCTGAGAGGGGGGGTGAATCAGGGTATGACTAATTTAAAATTAACCCCCGTTCTGATCTTGTTTCGCTGTTAATAAAAACACTCTTCTCTCTATTTCCTGTTGCACAATGTAAATATAAAGTAAAGCATGCATAGGACACAACAATTTTACTTGGTTCACCGCAAAGGGCTACGTCCAAGGAGCATAAGCCGACGAGGTGTCGGTCGTACCAATTCTACTAAACTTCACTAGCTGTGGATACAATGTTCAGGCTAGATCACTTCTATGCCCAGGCTCACTATATTTACAAAGTTTAGGGTCATCTCACTGCTTCCCCAAGGGTCACTCCCTGTTTCTCTCTCTCTGGCTCACGGTTGGTGGAGAGGATCACCTTATTTCTCTTTCTTTTCTCACTGCTCTTGGAAGGAATCCACTCACAGTTTATAGACCTGTAGGTCTCTTCATTTGCATGAAAGAATGCATTTTCCTCTTTATGTAGATGATCTATTAAAGTACAACTTTCACCCGTAGATGAATATCTCTTTGCACCGAAGGTATCGGGCAAACTTCCAGCTTCCACACAGCCCGAAAATCACTGTCAGAACCAAACCTTACTTGGCGCGCAAGTCAATCTCAGCGCGCAAGTATCGGCGCACAAGTCACAACTGGCGCGCAAGTCCTCCTCAGACACTTGCATGACTCAAGCTTCCTTAACTCCAAACCTGCGTGACTCACTTCCTTTTATGCCCAATACAATATTGGCGCACAACTCCACAGTGGCACGCAGCTTCAAACACTGGCGCTCAACAATCACCCTGGCGCGCAAGTCCCACCTTCGCGACCACACACACCACTTGCGTGACCACCACACCTGCGCGATGGGAGCTCTGATTTCTCAAAATGTTGAAATCTGGTTGTTGAATGAAGAGGGTTGGTCTAGTATTTATAGGCAAATTGACCACCCTGCGCGACGGTGCGCAAGTCACCTGCGCGACCCAGTCTCGGCGCGCAAGTCTTCTGTCCTTTTAGACACTTGCGCGACCAACTCCCAAACTTGCGCAAACATATTTCCTTATCCATATTTTGATCTCCTAATCTTGAAAAACATATGGCGCGCAAGTTTCCTATACTCCATGTCCTCGGCACGCAAGTCCCTTTGCCAAAAACACTTTTCTTCATTTGTCGATTATCAGGCCCAAAAATTTGGTAAACACTGGAAAACAGTGCTACCTTATATTTTTTCTTTTGTACCGCCTCCAGATCATCCATTCCTTTTGTCGACGTTCTTGAATCAAACAAGGATCGTTGACCTCAGCTCTTGAACTCGACATTCCATCATGAAAACCCCTTTTCCAACAAATTTGTATGTCATGGTTTGCATTGTCAATAATCACAACACAGATGATCACTTTTTCAACAAACACAATCACCTCAAAAATGCTTCAATGATGCCTTGAGGTATTTTTTCCCAACAGAGAAGAAGAAATTAAAACAAAACCATTTCAAGTGGGATAAAGAGGCACGATTTTACCTTTTAGATAGAAATTATTCAAAGGAGTGGAAAAAACCTCAACCATTGTAAGATGTTTTCCATTTAAGTGATCTAAATTCCTGGATATAATGGAATGAGTAGCATCCTATCCAATTGAGGGGTCCAAATTCCAGAAAGTAGAAAGTTTAAGAGCATCACCAATGGTGTGATCATTAGACTTATTCTCATTATCCTAGGTGTTCACATTCATCTCCTTCCTATGAAAATAATGATGATCATGACCTTCCAATTGAAATTTAGAATTAAAAAATCCCTCCTACAATTAGATTTATAATTCCAAATCATTTGACAAGACTCAAAAAACAACAGATTTTTCTCAAACTCATTTATGAGATTTATCTCCTCCTGAGGTGTAGAGAGAACCACCTTATCTATTAAAGTTAAAATTGAATCAACTTCCACCAGAAACATTGAAAATTTCCTAAAATTAACCAAATTGGAAGCAAAATCCATTTTGATTGGAGTACCTATTATAGAATCAATGTAAAAAAATGGGATTCCATAAGATCCAGTTTAAACCATGTATCTTAATCCAGACCTGTGCATAGGTATCCTTAAACTCATTCAGGTGGAAATTCAAGCTCCATTAATGAATCCAAAATATAACTGGACTTAAATTTATTGATCCCCAACTCCAGGATCTGCTTTTTATCTCTTCATAAGGAAAAAGGTTATGGAAAAATCCATAGTTGAGAGATACACACTTAAATTCCGGAAAACCCCAAATTGAGGCTAATCAGTCAATTGGGAATAATACTTTCCAAGGTTTCATACCATTAAACAATGAAACACATGAAATAAAATAGTTCTTAGAAAGATATATTTTTTTAGAAATTGGTCCATATATTTCCAACACATGGGCAGTAGTACCCTTCCTGGTGATCCATTGAAAAACCCTATTATTGAGGAAAACAAAAGATCCACCTGAAAACCCATAGAAATCCATGAATACTTTCACCACCTCTCACCCCTAAGCCTTATTTGAATTAGATGGTTTTTTTCAACTAGTGACATGATTCTGAACAGAAGTTTAGAGATTTATTCTCCTTGGGTGTTCAAGCACATCATGATCATTAGGGATCATCGAGTCGAGCCTCTCCCATTCATCCATGTTTTTAATAAAGGTATGGCTCTTGAACCTTTTTTATTATACTTCTATAATAATAAATATAATAAATATATTTATAATTTAAATAGATTAATTATATTTTTAAAATTCTTTAAATATATATTTTTTTATTTATATTTATAATTATAAATAAAAGTATTTAAAAAAATTGTATATAATTATAAATATTTGTATATAATTATATATTTATATAATTATATATATTTATAAAATTATAAATATAATAAATATATTTATTATTTAAATATATTTATTATAATTTTATAATTATTTAAATATATATATTTATTTATAATTATATTTATAAATAAAAATGTATTTATAAATATTTTTATTTAATTATAAAAATATATATAATTATATATATTTATAAAATTATATATATTTATTAATATATAAATATATATTTGATAATATATAAATCTTCAGTTGGGCAATTGCATCATCAAACTGGGGAGGCTACCCAGGATGATGATGTTGGAAGCATAAAAAACCAACCTAGTCAGCAAGTAGGGAGATATTCTCCTATAAAATAATTGATAGTGTTGGAATCCCATACATGTGATGATGGGATAGATATTCAAGATTATTATGTCAATAAGATTAATAAGGCTGAGAGGAAATATTAAGAAAAAATCTTTACTAAAGAGGTAAATGCCTTTGAAGATTGTGATTGTGTTAAATACTTGCCTGCTAATTATAGACAGAAGCAAGAACTGGTTTACACTATAATTAAACAAATGAATAAAGATGATATTCAAAGATTGGATGATCAAAAATTCATGACTGAGAAGAGTATTACTTCAAGTAATCTAAAGGGAAATAAAAAAGATGTTTCTTCTCACGTGATGCCTCGAAAATGTAAGAAAATTCTCATGGATGATGATGGATTTCAAATGGTCCCTCCTCATAAAACCAAGTCAAATGGGAAAAATGTTCATTCTAGTTATGACCATCTAGGGGATGATTAAGTAGTTGTTTATAAATTTGTTTCTCCTACATAGGGCATTATTACTCTCTTAGAATCTGGTTTTGTGAAGGACAACATGGATTCTGAGAAATAAGAACCTGAAATAGGTTGGAATTAGAAAACCTGAAGACATGGGATGCATCCAAATGGTCATGGCCAAGGATGTGGGCATGATGATTGGAATACAGTATGGGAGCATAGATATGTCTCCAACATTCCTTCTTCCATGGTTCAACTCATTCCTAAACAAGAAAGTCTCAAGAAGATATATTTGGTGCTTCTCAATAAAAAAATCGCAATATGAATGGGAATCGGTTGATGAGGGTGATGGTTCTAATTATAGTTATGGGGATAATATTGATCCTTATGATCCATAGTTTTTATAATGAGGGAGATGGTTTTTCTAAGGTTGATGGAATTGATTATGGTTATGACGGGGTGTGCATGCATCACATCATGGCATGAGTACTCTGTCTCGAGCTACTTAATTTCTTATTCTTTGACTATAATTTTTTTTGTATATTTCTTCTCTATACTTGGTTTTTATTTAATAAAGTGGTTTTTGAGCGTCTCCTTTTCTAAAAAAATAGATTTAGGATTCAGGAAATCTTGTTCCTAAAAAAATATTATAAAATAGAGAAAGTGGAATCACAAGGGGGTTTCCAAAATCGAAAATACAAACCACTACATGCATCTGAATCTACAAGAATAGAACAAAAATATAAAAAAACAAAAGATCATCACTAATTGTCCTCCACAATTTCTCTTTTGGATAAAGCATCCATAGCCTGATTGGCCTCCCTAAAAGTGTGAGTGACATCCAGCAGGACTTTCTCAATAAGATAAAGGCATTCAATCCGTGATGGAAGCATTCTCCATAGAACATTCCTAGATTTTGTCTTTAAGGTATGAATCATAATGGTAGAGTCAGATTCCACCCAAAGGTGTTTTCAATCATGATAAACAACAAACTTGATGGCCTTAATCATCTCCAATAACTCAACTTCAATAGAAGATCCATTTCTAATATAATGATAAATACAGCCTTTGATGAAGCCCCAATTGGTACGAAAGACATCATCACATCTCGAAGGTCCTAGTGCACCTGAATCTACCAAATCCACATTCATTTTCAACCATCATGATATTGGAGGGATCCATCTAATGTACTTTAGTATCAAAGGATTCTTTACCCAACTAGTGAACCCAAAAGTTTTTAAAATCATAAGATCATAGATGTAATTTCATGGAACCCATCTGGATTTTGGAGGTATCTATAACCTCCCTGTATAATACGTTCACTCCTGCTAATAAATAGAACCTATTATTTTCAAATGTTGTGCCATTTATTTCTTCTCTCCATATGTTGGAAATGGTGGAAACCATTGCAGTGATCAACATTCCTATATTTTTTTCACTGTTTCCAGTTTTAGTGATCGATACCATCATATTTTAAAAACTATCTAGCCTTATATTGAGTCCAAACACTACCTGAATATGTTCCCACAATCAACATGAGAAGCTACACAAAATGAATATATGATTGACCAATTTCTCATATTTCATACATAGATAATAGGATAGGGGAATATTAACTCTTTTTTCAATAGAAGATTGTGAATTGGTAGTTTTCATTTCCAAATCCTCCAAAGTAGTATCATGTGAGATGGATATATAAAGGTATTTCTAAAAACTTGCATCCATGAGGGAACTGTGATACTTTTATTATAGTTGTAAATGTAATATTCTTTCGATGTGAACCTGATTGTATTATTTAGAGTCCAGAGAAGAATATCAGCATCAATATAGTAATTCCTATGAATTTTAAGCTTTGTATGTGGAGAAAGAATCCCCTATAAATCGCCATTTAATTGTATATCGACAATTGAAGCGTGTTTTATGGATAGAGGTACATCCATGTCTTTAAAAATTATTGTATCCATCCATGAAGTATTAAATAAATCGAGAGTGTACTAATTACAAACCATACACTTCAAGCAATAAATAATCTCAAGATACGAATGTTTAATGGATGGCTGGATATATGAAGGAATATATATGGAGTATCCATTCTTAAATTTTGATGAGAATCTATTGAAGAAGAACTCCAAAGAGATATCACAAGAGGTTAAAATTTTCCAGGTGAATTTTCTAAGAATATCTTTATTGAATATTCTCATGAATTTAATTTCTATTCCTCCCATATCAAAGGGCTTTACACATTCTTTCTAAGACACAGTAACAAGCTTCCTTTCATGAATGGATCCAGTATAAAAAAAATTGATCAAATCTTTGAGTTCTTTAATAAGAGTTTTAGGTTATCTATAAATATAGAAAGAGTAAATAAACATTGAGGTTATCACCAAGTTCACAATAAAATCCTCTCTTATCAAGACATGGTTTTCCCTTTCTAGTTTTCTATTTGGAAAATTATCCATGGTGACAAGCTTCCTTCAAGATCTATCAAAAGTAAAACCTCACCACTACTCTCACTCCATCACCACCACTCTCCAACTCCACTAAAATCTCTCCTTATTATTTCAAATCTTAGCCACTCTCCCTCCCTCAAGAAATGCTATTATCCCTACCTATTTTCATTATTTCCACTCTCCCTCCTTACCTTAGTTTTCACTACTCTCCCTCTATGGTTTCACGTGAACTACCACTCTCTCTCACCATTGTGTGTACTCTATCTCTCTTCATCACTTTTTCTCAAATGAATTAACATCTAATATTAATGGTTTTAACATTTTTAGTTTTAATTTGGGAGTTTTTAATTTTTTTCCCCAAAGTATTTGGATGTCGTGTCACTTCCCTCACACATCTAGAGGGAGTGTGAAAATTCGAGCGACTGGCACTTGTCATACGTAACATTTCTCCATCGACAATTGTTGGTCACCTGAATTTTCCCACTCATTATATAACATTGTTGGGAACATCTATTTTGACCTAGGTTTTTAATATATAATTAAATGTATATTTTATTTTTATGTCAGCAAATTTTAGTGAATCATCGTATTGTTGATTGTATGCTCCTTGAATTATCCTAGTATGGTTGAACTAAATAAAAATCAATGTATTATGTTTTCCTACTTGTTTATATATACCTAACATAATCCGTGTGGGGGGGTTAAGCATCATTGAATAATCTGTTTAAATGGAAAAAGACTAGAGATGATTAATGATAAAATCATTATCCAAATAAGAACTAAAGTATACTAATATTGAATTCAATATCATCTTGGGTAGTGAGAGTTTATAGGAAAAGTGTTGAAGTTAGAAAAGTTCCATTCCCTGATTCACCCCAAATTATGGTATCTTTTCTTTGAATCCCTTACAGATCCAAAAAAATAAAAATATTAATTAATATAATAATTTTTATATATTATAAATTAACTTTAGTTTAATTTATATAGAAATTAGAATAAAATTAATATTATTGATGTAATATCCTGGATCAGGTTGCCACTTAATGGGTGTCCCGGACCCGGTTGGTCACATGACCTCAAGTGCATTTCCCCAAACATCAGAGGCTGTCGACTAGCAGTGAGGGCCTAGGTCTGATAGTGGGGAAACTATGCCCTCATTTTTCAAAAGTGTAACACAGCGGAACAAAATAAAAGAATACAAAATCAGAAGTAGTAAACAATGCCAATGCTGAAATGGACACAGTACAGAAGTAAATAAAAGACCAATAGTCATATATAATGATGAAATGTGTCCCTAAGTCTAGGAAAACATCCAAAAAAGGATACACTACAATCTAAAACAATACAATACAAGGGATGAATATAGCAAAGCAGAATAAAACAGCACAGCAAGAACTCAGAAGCATCGGATGCCTAGGCTTGGTCCCATGCTCTCCTACTCCTCTGCAACAATCAAGTACCTATATAGGGACTCTAGCCCTTATCTACACCTGCAGTAATATAATCTGTTTGGCCCCAAGACATGACCCAAATAGGGTGTGATAAATAAATCCTAGTAGCAACCACCAAAGGCTCATGCCCAACTCTCAGTGAAAATGTGCAACGACAGTGTGCAGTAATAAAATAAAGTAAACCAGGTAGTACTCAAATGTAAATATCTCTACCAATTACATTTCCATTTTATTAATTATTTATCAATCCCAACCTTGTGCTTTAGCTTGGAAGGTACAACATAGTAAATCACCATAGTGAATATACAAAGTAAACGTTGTCTACAGACATGCAAATCCTTACCCTCAGGTAAACAGAATCGAAACCCGTAGATGGCTGCCCCCAGGCATAACGAATATTACCCATAGGCGTACGAGGTGTCACCCAAAATCATAGAAACTACTACCCATAAGCATGAGAAAAGTTTCCTATAGGCTAAATGAAACACTGACCTTAGGCTAAGCAAATAACCGGGCCGAGCCCAACACATAAGCAACCAATTTATATACAATTCCTCTCAAGCAAATTCAAAGCATGCTAAATCACGCCATACCCACGGGTATCCTGGCCAAACGGATAAACAAGGGAAATGCACACACAGGGTAGCCCTGGATCCAAGAAATGATCCCAAACAGCAGTTGTACATATTCATTAAATTACCTCCGCAATTATAGGTATTTAATTAATCAAGGCCTCATCCATATGACACCCCAATCATGGGCGCGTAGCAAAATGGTGCACAAAAACAACATGACAGTTGGAATTAAACATCAGACCACCTACCTTGATCTCCTCTGATCAATATACGTGAACAGTGCCTTCTGAAACGTCCGAGAATGATGTAGATCTGGGAAAAATGATAACCCATTCAAACCCAAATAACTTCCCCTTGGGAAATAATTGGTAAGAATTTTTCAAGGATAAGGAAGGTCTTACTCGCATGGTTCAAACAAGATCGACGGCGAAAGAAACAGATTCCCGACGTGCGATCAGGAGCTCCTCCAAGCTTCGGACTCTCCTCCGGATGCTCTAAATGCATCCAGTGCCTCCTCTGTCGAATGAGGAGGCTACTACCCATTTTAAGCAAAAAAACAAACTACACGGCGTATAATTTTCATCATTTAACTCTTCTTCTGGCGGCTACTTTTCACCACCAAACTATTCATCTGTCGACATGATTACACGGTGTGTATTTCTGAATACACGACGTGTATTGTTGCTCCGTTGGCGGCTACTCCCACCGCTTTACTATTCACCTACCGACTGATTACATGGCGTGTAAATACCAAGTACATGGCATGTAGTTAGTTTTTACACCCTTCATCGGCGACAGGCCTAAATGCCCTGTTTACTCATCCCACATGGCCAATGTACACGTTGTGTGGAAAAGTACATGGCATGTACCCACAAAATTTGGGATTTTTCCCCATTTTCCTTATTTTCTCAAAAACACTTAAGGAATAAGGAAAAAAATAAACTCGTACCTCTAGAATAAGACCCGGGTTCTTACAATAGACTCGTATGTGTTGATTTCACCTATTATACACATATAAATCCATGTGTTTTGATTCTTCATATGTGCACAAACACATTTGTGAACAGTTTTTATGTATAATACAACGAATATCATATATATTAATAAAGAATTAGTAATTATTTATAATTATATAACAATATTAACTAATATAAGAAATTTTAAATAATAGTAATTATTATATATATATATATATATATATATATTACAATAAAATTAATATCACATGCTTTCTATATTATTATATATACACATATATCTGTTGAATTCATTTATCACACGCACACACATGCCATTAGGTTCTTTAGACACACACACACACACCTATATGTGAATAAATAATATCATATATATTAATCAGTAATTTAAAAATGCACTTTAGATATTTAAATGAATTTATAAAATGAACTTATATTGAGAATTTTGGTAATTTAATTTTTTAAAAATGTTATATATCTATATATATACTAATCTTAGGTTTTTTCGCTGCCACGTGTCTTCCTACCAGGCCTCCACATCATTATTTCAATATGTGTCCTCCAACCAACAGGCCACGTGTACCACCACGCGCTCCCATTTCTTCTCCGCGAAAATCTGATCTCGCTCCCACTACCGTTCTCTAGAGACGCGACCTCTCTGCGTGCTCCGTCTTTTTATCCCCGAAACCCTAGCTCGGTTCATGCTTCCTCGCAGTCTACGATCTGTCATAATCGGAGAACAGTGTCCAATCCATTGGCTCTTAGCGAATCTATCCTCCATATGTGACTCTCCCTGCTGTATCCTTCCTCAGCCGACACAACCGTAGCTCGGTTCACGTTCCCTCATGGGTATAGTCCTTTTTTAGCGTGATATTTGCTTCACATCCATGACAATTTCCATCGGTTTCTTCTACAGATTGAGTAGCACCTCTTCTTGACCTACGATTCTTGCAAACATCAGTCAATATATCCCTCAAATTTGCAATATCCATCAATTTTTTTCATTTCTTCCCTGCAATTCCCTCCCCCTCTTGGGTTTTACCGCCTCTTAGAGTTCCCAGTTGATTTCATCGGCTCCCCAACACCCCTGTACATCCACGCCTCTAGGTTTGTCTCCGCCTCTGCATCCAGATACTCCACATCTTACTCCTCCATCTCTGGATCCTCTATCAACGACTACTCCGCATCCAGCTGCTATGACTTCAGTCCATCCCCCTCCGGCTACTCCATGGACAACACCCCGTTATTACCTATGGCTTCTCTGCCTCCATCTTCTATGCCAGTGAATGCTCCACCTCCTGTTTCTCCCACCACTACTCATATGCTTTCAAATCATCCCATAGCATATCCTCCGCCTACTGCTCCTCTATTCCCGACCAAACCCTCACGCCAATTCTCTAGATCCCGACCACATATCCAACGTTTTGCGAAATAACCTTCTTCTCCCTCAGAATTCAGTATTCTTGTATGATTTCTTAAGTTAAGATTCTAACATGTAGTTTTTTATTTCCATGGTCTATGATTTCTTAGTATTAATTGTTCTTCTCATTTTTTATCAAATTTTTCTTTGTTTTCAATTTCTCTTTAGCTACGGTTTATTTCAATTTCCTTTGGAAAAATTTTATTTGATTTCAGTTCTCAGCCAGTTTTAAAAAAACAAACATGCATATTTACTATGCTCTATTTCAAGTGATCGCATGGTGGTATGTTTTAATGTTTTCATTCATTGTATTATTTTATCCTTCCTATTCTATATTGTTCTCTATTTTTTTATTAATTTATGTAATGTTCTCGGTGATTTTTTCAATTATAGAAGTCTATTTATGAGACTGTGCTATTTTGTATTGGAAATTATCGATTAAAACCCATTCATACAAAGCATCCACCATGTAATTAAATATTACTGATTTCATGTCTCAATCATTTTCCAACATTTATTTTTTTAATGATTTTTTTCTCTTCCCTAGAGTTTTTCATTATCTGTATTGCCAAATTTCTTTGACTTTGTTTTTATTGGAAGTGAGGTATGAGGATGTTCCTATTTTATCTTCTTAATGAAAACATAGTGCTTCCTACTTATTGGCATGATTAATGATGGTGGATTTTTCTTTCATAAAACAAGAGATGACTGGGGTCTACTATTTCGGCCTGATCACTTCAGGTGGTTTTTTAGGCTCTTGAAACTTTGTTTTAAATTTTATATTCTTGAAAAATATAATTCATGATTTAGTATATATTTATTTATATTTTCTCTAAATTAATGGATGTTACATGGTCTATATAATTAGTTTTTTTTATTGTACTTTACATTTTTACTTTCCCTCGCATCACTTCAACTAATACATTCAAATTTTTTGTATCCAAATGAGGATGAGAATCCAGTAATGATATGTGTAACTTCAACCATTGAAGATCAACAACAGGTTCATATGTCGCTATATCATTATTTTCACTCTTAAAAATTGTAAGAGTTATTTTTATATAACCTTTGAATAATATATGGTTTTGGATCAAAGTGAATTTTATACTGGTCACCAGGAAGGATTCCAAGATATCAGCCAAATCAATGACAGTAGGAAATCTCTTGATTTTATGTACAGTTAAGTAAAATTGACAGCTTGATGTTTCTATTTTTCATAAGGGCTAAAAAGTCACCAAAATATATGATGTGAAGGGTTTTTATACCTACAGTGAACCCTTTTTAATGTGAATATAACTTCAGTGTACCTAATGTGATGTGTATTATCTGAACATAGGTGGTCGGATTATCATTTTATAGTTATTGAATTATTGTTTTTAAGATACCAGGAGTTATGCTACTTCATGAAGTGATAAAGGGTTTTTTTTTAACCTAATGCATGTTTTTTTATAGGCTTATAATTTCACTGATTAGAGCCCTTCACTGAACAAGATATTGGCAACACCTGAAACCATTTATGTAGCATGACTTCTCCCCTTCCATGGATTCAGCTGCTCCAATCTTGAAATACCTCTGAAGCTTACATCATATAGGATTATTGTCCACTCATATTTCACACCAATATAGGATATTTCACATATATTATGAGTTCCAATATTTTTCAATCAGTTTCCCTTTTTTTAGATTGTTATGTGCATCATGTTTAATCATGAAAAACCAAATGTGATTGCAATGGTTGAAGATTCATTAGAGAATATAGTTACCACATAATATGATTTTTTACAAGGTAATTATCATTTTATAGTTAATTAATTATTGTTTTTTATATACCAGGAGTTGTGTTACTTCATGAAGTGAGCACATGTTGTTTTTAAACCTAATGCATGTTGTTTTTGTAGGCTGCTATTTGCAGTGAACATCATGTTGGGTACACCTGCAACCATTTATGTAGCATGACATCTCACTGAAATATTCTCTTAATTGTGTAATTTTATTTTCAGATTCATAAATTTCCCATCCAAAGATAATCATATTCATGAATTGATTTTCATATTGTAGTTTTAGTTGATATTCCTTCGAAGAACACATGAGCTTTGAACATGTGCTTTAATTCATTTTGGATGTTTAAACCTTTCAATTTTAACCAACATGCTATCTTTCACATCTATAATTTTTTTCACTTTTCAGTGTATATTATTCATACCATCTCTGGTGAATACCCAGTTCTCTATAATATGTATTTCTATTAATTTAGGTAAATACTTATTCCTCTTTAATTTCATCTATTTATTTACTCTGTCAAGGTTTTTGTATAATTACTCTTAGAATATCAGGTGAATAATCATTTCTCCATAATCTGCATTTCTATTGATTCAGGTAAATACTTATTCCTCTATAATTTCATAAACTTATTAACTCCGTCAAGAATTTTATATCATTTATCTCTATTGCGGTTTCTGGTTTTTTTTTGTATCTATATTTATCTTTCAAGTCATATTGAGTTATCTATGATAATGTTATTAATCTTTGAGTTGTATATATCTTTGGCATGGGGTAAGTGTGTCAAGAAAATAGGATCCGGTGTTATGGGTATTAAAAAGATATATTTTTTTCAATGAAATCCTCATTGCTGGTTTTCTTTGGTATCAACTCTAGAATCCATACTCTTTCTTCTACCTCCTTTCACACTTCTCCTTTCCCTTTTACTTATATGCCTTCTTACGCTTCTATTTTGTATTATTTTTCTTATACTATCTTTATATGCAGTTATATTTTTATCTAAATTTTCTGGCCTGCATTAAATCCCATCTAATCTAATAACACCAATATTTTGATTGCAGCAAAAAATATCTTTTATAGCATGTATTTTATTTCTTGTCTTAATGGATGAGAATTATGTTTTAGTGATAAGGAAATAATTTCTTTAGAGGGATCAAAGAGGATAAACTCACACTTTGCACCTTTTCATTATGACTTGGTTCATTCAAAATTTTTAATTAAAATTATAGATTTTATTTCAGTGAATTTTGTCTTATTTTTTTCAGTTCCATTATAGGATATCTTGGAACAACAAGCAGAATATTTTGATTGACAGGTGTGCTATGTTATTTTGATGTTTTCCTACTCTGTGTCTAATGTTTAGTGATACGTGTGTGTTGAACTTTGGAAACATTTTCCTTGCATCTAATCAGATTGGATGGTCATTCTCTTCTTGATTTTATTCGAGATTTTGATTACCGAAGCTTCAGTGTGCCTGGAGAGTTCATCACAATGAGCAGCTTGCAAGGTTGAGGGAAAATCATAAGTTAAGTATAGAACAGCTCATGAAAGGTTGTCTAAATTACAATGTTACAGATCTAATACTTGTGTATGAACACATAGAACCAGACTCAAATAATAAAAGATATATTTACTCGGAAGGTGAATATTGGGATGTTGATCAGTGATTTTAGAGGCAAATGTGGGTTGCTGGAATCGACTCTATCCGTGGTACTACAAGCATTATCAAAAATAGTAGTTTCTATGTTTTTATTCACCTTGTTTTCTATTTACTGTAATGATATTGTTTTGTTTTATTGGTTTTCTAATTTCAGTTGGAAAGGATTTATGTTGAAATTCTAGAAAAAGGAGGTCATCATCATATTTTCAATTATAGTTTAAATCATGTTGAAGTATCGGTTTTCTAATTTAAGATTGATTGTCACATGTCTATAGTTTCTACATGGTATGTGTATTATAAATATACCCAAATATCAGAACCAATTCTATGACTATTTATGGTTTTCAGCTTCCAGAAATTGCAATGATTTATTGTTTTATTTTTTATGTAACATATTTATTTCAAGTGCTATTTCGGTTGCAACATTTTTAATACAGTTTATTCTCAAGTTTGTATTTAAGTTTTTGTAATTATGTTTTTTAATGTTTTTTATCAATTTCCTTAAAAATAAATCTGCTTTATTATAGTATCGTGCATCGCACAGGCGGAGTACTAGTTATTATAATAGTTAAATTATTAAGTAATGTATATTTTAAATCCTTTTATATATACATATAATTATTTATGAATATAATTATACAATAATATAATTAATGGTATAATTTAAAATATATTAATTAATTTCTGTTAAAACTAATATTTATAATTAGAATTATTAATTAATATTGTTTTTTTATAAAATCAATACAATTTATACATCTATAATTATAAATAATATAAGTATACATGTAATAGAAATTATAAATTGATATAAATATAATTATTAAAATTCTTCCTTTTAATTTTATAGTTTTATAACTTATAATATAATATGAAAAATATTTTTACATTTATATTTTTCATGTAAATAAATATATGGATTATGTAAATGATTTTAATGAATATGTGAAATCACTTTTTTTTAAAAAAAATAAAATTTTAAAATTTTTACTAATATATTTATCTTAGATTAATGTTTATCCAATTTTTTTGTCTTGTAATTATAATGATATATTAAAATCAAGGTATGTGATATATATTTATAAAATTTTAATAAATATATTTATTATTTAAATCTATTTATATTAATTTTATAATTATTTAAATATATATTTATTTATTTCTAATTATAAAAAGAGGTCTATCCAAAAGCTGAATCCGCTGACCATTTATTAAATTTAAATAAAAATAAAGAAAACATAAGAAAATAAGGGTGGGGTCAAACATAGGGAAAACACCTCCTCCATAGAAAGAAACAACATCTCAAAAAACACCATAATCATGATGAAAGTCATGAATAGGATCTCTAACATCATCGATAGACTCCCACTCTAACTGGGAGTTATTTTGATTAAAGAGTGCAATATAATTATCCATGATCTTTTCCTTCTCTAAGGTGAGCTGAGTCATCGAAGATATACTTCATCCATGCCATCGTTTTGTAACCCAGTCCCCCTGACAATGTCCTCAACCATGGTTTTTGGATGACAATCCCACCTCCAAGTCTTAGGTCGTTTCCAAGCCACTTCCAGTTTTTTCCTCCAAAACATAGAAATACATTCTTCCAAGAGAGGTCGATCATTAACATTAAGGGTCTCAATGTTCATAAATGGGACATCATCCCCATTTCATCTGTCATAAATAGTTATTTCTTGCACCAGATAAAGTACCTAAAAAGTATTTGAGGTGAAAACTTGCACCATACCCCTACTCTGTAGAGGTCCAGGGTCAGAGACAGTGTTATTCAGCATAATTTTCTTATCAGGAAGATGGTACAACTTATCCTTATCGTTCCTGTTATGGACCAAATCTTGTTCTTGGATCAGTTCCATGTTAAAAATTAATAAATAAAAATGAATAAATATTATTCATATAAATTACAAATATATTGAAAATATTACATTTATATTAAATAAAAATATATTAAAATAAATATCATAAAATGATTAAATATATTTTTAACATTATTAATGAATATATAATAGTAAATGAATAAATTAAATTAAATTAATTACAAAAATATTAAAAATTTAATTCGTAACATTTATGTGAATTATAGACATACATATGTACACATACACATCCATACACACACACACAAAATTTACTGTTGAAAAGGATGGTTTTCAAGCAAGGAGGTACAAATTTTAATTTTGACAAGGATGGTTTTCAACAGGTTTTATATAAGAAATTTAATCAATCTATCTCCCCATCCAGGATGGGGAAAACATTATTACCTTATCTAGGATAGATTCAGCTGGAACTAGTATTCTTAAAAATGTTACTCCTTTGTAGATTGACCCATGTGGTATGAAAGTGACTGATGAATCTCTGTTTGAGGTGGATTTGAATACAGATAGGGATAAGGATGTTATGGAGGGTGGGAATTTCCCATTGGTGATGGGAAATTTGGATGTTGATAAGGAAGAACCTTATATAACTTTGAATCCAAAATCATGGAGATGGGTTAGGTATCCAAAATGTTGTGGTAAAGGACGTTTCATAGATGATTGGGTTTTTTCTTGAGGAAAGAGCCGAAGTGTAACTACTAGGAATTTTTCTATGGAAATGAAGATTCATCGAACTTCAAAGATCAAGGATGAGTACTATGTAATCTTTGATCAAAGGAACTCACAATCATAGTGGGAAACTACTGATGATGATGATGACTCTGACGATGATTATGGGAATGATCCTATTCTTGATTTGTAGTTTTCCTTTTTGGATGAGGACATGCCACTTTATTTTGACCCTGTCCATCCTCATTCCTTTGTTATATTTATTTTTATAACAAATTTTTTAAGAGTGGGATCACCTATCTCCTAAAACTTTAGATTATATACTCATTGTAATATAAATATTATTTAGATATATATATATAAATATATATATATAATTATAAATATAAATATATTTATATAATTATAAATATATTTATATAACTATATATAATTATACAATTATGTATATATAAAAAGTATATATAATTATAAATATAATAAATATATTTATTATTTAAATATATTTATTAAAATTTTATAGATATTTAAATATATATTTATATTTAAAATTTTGAGCAGGAGGTTTCTCATGTTAAGGAGGATCTGGTTCCAGATCTACATCATGAACTCAGATGCAGGACCTCGTTCTCAGGGGTTTCCAAATTACAGGCCATCCATGAAGATGATGGTAGAATGGATCAGGATTTTCTCATGATGGATTCAACTGTTTGGGTTTATAGAACCTTAGTGGTGGTGAAGGGAGTTAGGAAAATGATAGAACTATGGATACATACATTTTATGGTGGTGTGGGGAATGAAGAGCATTCATAGAGGGATTTTTTGTAGTGGGCATGTCTCTTATGACATGAGGCGGGGCGGGTGTGGGATCCTAGCTATGGTCGATGGTGGTTTGAGGTTTGGTTTCTATAACCCAAGGAAGTTGGGAGCCTGTGGGGTTTGAGGAGGATGGATCCCCACCGATTAGCAGGATTGTAGAATAAATCTAGGCTAGTGATTGGGGAGCTTGATGTTGACTAGTCACAAAGGATAGAGTGGGTGATATCGGTGATGGCGCATGGGTGCAGTTATCTGGTGACATAAAACTCAAGGTGTGATCAGGATGAGGAAGACCTTGATGGATGGAAGGAGACCTATGGGCTTTGAGTGGGATGTATTGAGATGTGGATAGGGGAAACCTTGATAAGTGTTTGAGATGACATAGGAGGCTGGTGCTAGGCCAGAATGTTGGAAAACTGATCTATGAATTGGGCTCCTGTTTTTTGGGCTTTCATCTTTTGATTTGTTGGGCCAATCGAGCGGGATTCAGGAGGAGTGATGGTCGAGCCTCCAATTAATTTTTATAGGGTTGCAAGTCAGTCACATGTTACGAGTATTTTCAAGTTGTTTTGGATGCAATTTTTTATGCAGATTTATTATGGAGATGATTTATGCTTGAGGTAGCTGGATAACTAGAGGTGGTATGGGATGCTAATGATGTGAAATTGTTGGGAACCATATGCTTCCAATAGTATGGGAAACTGATGGTGAGTAATTCCTATTGATGACATGTATACCAGAATCTCTGATGACGAGCATCAAGGATGAGCATAATCGTGATAGAAATAATGCAAAAGGCAATAGTGACATCCTTGGGTGATCGTCACTTTGTTTGTGATGATGTCCTCATGTGGTATTTTTTTAGTTAGCTGCATCAATACGGTCAGGTGCATGGGGTTTTCATGCTTGGCAGCTATCGGTCAACTTCATGGACGTATGTCATTTTTATTTATGGTACTTTGGTCCTTTATATGTTGGATTTCAGGTCTTACAAAAATGTGGGTTTATGGGCTAGGTTGTGTGTGTATGTTTGCCTTTTGATTTTTAATAAAATTTTACAAGGTCATGGATTTAGGTTACTAAATCTGTGATCAGATCTGTCTTCATATAAAAAATATATTTATAAACATTTTTTTATAATTATAAGTATATTTATATAATTATATACATATTTATATAATTATATATATGTATATAATTATATATATTTTTATAATTATATATATATATATATTAATATATTAATATATATAAATATAAATATAATAAATATATTTATTATTTAAATATATCTATTATAATTTAATAATTATTTAAATATATATTTATTTATTAATATATAATTATATATAATTATAAACATAATAAATATATTTATTATTTAAATATATTTATTATAATTTTATAATTACTTAAATATCTATTTATTTATTTATAATTTTATAAATAATTTTTAAAACATTATATATATTTATAATTTTATAATTAAAATTTTAAATATATGTCATACATACACATGTACACATGTTCTATATATATGTAAGAAGTCTCTCCACAGGTGAGAGGGTGCTCTTAGGGTTTGTAGGTTTTGGATTCTCTTAGGTTTTCCTAGGTTGGGTGGTTGTACGATGAGCCCACAGTGTTCGTCCTCTCTACCTCACCTTCCTGACAGCACCGAGCAGTGATTCCCTTTTCCTTTGATTTAATGGAGAAAAATTTGGTGAATTTGTGGCAAAACTTATCATTTTCAAATACGGAAAATGTGATGATCCTTGCTAACATAGATGATAACCCCTTCCTAGTATAGTGGATGTCTCTTTTAATCAAGGATAAATTCATTTATAATAAGACTATCAATCCTATTTCACTTAAAAACACATTTCAATCTATGAGGCCTCTAGAAAAAGGTGTGGAGATATGTGAAATAGGGTCTGGTCACCTGATTGTGAATTTTTCTATGCAAAAGACAAACGAAAATTCCTCCACAGAAGGACCTTATCATTCAAAAATCACCTTATTTTTTTGGAATATCCTAAAGAGGAATTGCTTTTTTAATATTACAATCTAAAAAGCTCCCTTATGGATGTCTTATTAATATCCACTTCTACGAAAGATTAGAACAAAAAATCTTTCATATCGGCAAACGTATGGAAGGTTTTATAGAATTGGACCACTCAGATCCAATTCTTTGGGGACCATAGGTAAAAATTATGCTTCTCTTTGATGTAAAACAACCACTTATGATGGGAGAATCTCTTTAAATATATGATAGTCACTTTTAGATCTCGTTTGAATATGAAAAACTTCACATCTTATGTTTCTTTTATAGAAATATAGGGAATGAAAAAAGAGTGTGTCTCAAGGATAATGAATGCTGAAGGTAATATTGTGCTTTAATATGGCTCATGGATCAGTGAAAATAAAACAAGAAGATCCATCTTCTCAAAATCTGAAAGAAAAATGGATAGGAGAATCCTTTCCAAGGACTACAACATACAAGTGGCCCTCGACCAGACTAAAGTCATTAGGCTAGTCCTTCCTCCCCAATAACTGATATAAATAGCTAGGTAAATCCAAAAAAACCAATGAATCAAGCAATAAAATTGTATTTTGAAGATCCAGTGACTCCTTATTATAACCTAGGCAACCTCTCAACAACATTCACCGCAATCTAATGTTAATATCCAACCAATGAATATAACCCCCCCTGCATCCCATCACCTGTCACATTATCCCTGCACCATGATCCATTGGACCCTTTACCCATGTACCATGGACTACCAGGCCCCTCACTGGGTCTTACTCCCCTCTTTCCACCCTCCCCCTCTCCCCCCTATTCATCGCCCCCACTACTTTTTTAATCCTTGACTGAATAACATATAGTTTACCCAAAAAAACACATGGATTAGAGGAGGAAAAATATAGAAGCTTATGATATTGATCTTTATTAAAGGAACTCATTGGTAATAAAAGAAACCTAGAAAATTTACATGAAAATTAGCTACTACCCAAAAGATATAAGGTAGCAGAGAGTGGATCCTTTTTCAAAAGTATTGATGTGTAGGATATATTGAACCATCCCTGTTTAACCTTATGAAAATATTGTGTTGGATCCATTATGGTCTTCAAAACCCATGCATAGTTCAGATGATCTAGTGAAGGAGTCAAAAAAGAGGACCCAACATCACTTTCCTATTCAAAACCATGCTAGAAAATAAGGACATGTCTGTTTTTTCCTCAAAGGTTGTATTCTGAGGATGCCTCCCAATTGCACAGCATGACTATACCAATGGCCTCTACCTCCCCTGGAAGTATGAAGTTGGTATCAGGAAAAAAAAAATTTCAAACCATATAACTTCCTCAATCTACTAACTTGACTCACTTTCTTGGGTGTTTGTGGGCATCTACAGTTGTCCCTTACAAAAACACAAATGGTAATCATGGGAACTACTTTGTTCTCTTAGTAATGGAATTCTAGTACCCCTCCTATTTCCTGTGGACTTTAATAAGATCATGTGTCAAAATTTAAAAAAAAGGTGGGGCCATAAGACCAACTTCCACTTCAAAATAGTTCTTGCATGTAGATCAATGCACGGGCCTTTTTTACCTTAGGCATGCTAGTTCCCCCTTTACCTAGTTTTGAGGGTGCATGGACAATATATTCTTTGTGGAGTGTCAAGATAGATTCTTGGAATTAAGAGAATGTCTATTAATCTTAAACTTCTTACAATTTTTTCATCTTCCCCTAGCTATGATAGACCACTTTATGATCTTCATCAACCTTAGCCCTAACCACTAGGGATAGAGATGCGAAATTACTTTTAGATTTGACATTTTCTAGGAAATCGAAAGAGATCATGAAGACATAATCAAATCGGGGTGGAATACTATAGAATTATATATTCATAATGAAATATAAAATTTTTCCTTGAAACTAAAATAGTGGAGTTATAGTAGGTTTAAACAGCTAGATCGAAAATGTGATGCTATCAAAAAAAAGACTTGATAAGCTTTACTCCTCACCTCCCTCTGGTGCTACCCTCTCCAGAATTACTTCCCTGGAATCTGACCTAAACAAATCTCTCATAATAAAAGAGAGCTACTGGTTAATCTAATCATGTGATACACACATTAAATAGTGATATTAAAATACACATTATTTCCATCAGAAATATTATGAAAGATGTTGAAAAAACCACATTTCAAGTTTTTAAATGCATTAGGTAAGAATCATTTCAAATGAGAAGGACATTCATAGTCTTATCCTACATTTCTACTAGGAAATATATTTGGATAGAGAATCCTCTATTACTTATGGGTCACTTTATGAATAAAACTAGTGTTTACATATTCAAGAAACCCCAAACTCATAGTAGATATTTTAGATGATGAAATTCTCTGAGCCCTCCTGAAAATTCACTCCACCAAATCCCCAGGCCCTGACAGCTTCCATTCCCTCTTCTTCAAAAAATATAGGCTTATTTTAGGAATGGATGTTTCGGGCATGATAAGGGATATGTGGAATGGGAAAAATAATTTATCCATCATTAATGAAACTTCCATCTCCCTCATTCCCAAATTAAATAAACCCTCCCTTGTATCTGAATTCAGGCCAATAAGTCTTTATAATGTCACATATAAAATATTCTCATAAATCCCATTTAATCGCATGCACACCTTTCTCCCCTATTTTTTCTTAGAAAACCAAAGTGATTTTTCCCAAACATACTTATTTGATATAATTATATCATCTCCCATGAAACTTTTCACTCCATGAAAACTCTATCTACATCCAAAACTAGATTCATGGCCAAGAAACTTGATATGGAAAATTATTTCGGAAAAGTGGAATGGTCATTACTCTACTATGTGATGAGAAAGATGGAATTCTATTCCATATGGACTAATGTGATGATGCTTTGTGTTTTGTCCATATTCTACAAAATCTGTATCAATAGAAGGCTCTCACGGATCTCCTCTTCCTACAGGAGGCTTCTCTAGGGTGACCGTCTTTTCCCCTACCTATTTATCTTAGTTGGTGATGTTTTTTATAATCTCATTTCAAAATTGGAAAATAATAATCATATTCATGGAGTGAAGGCATGCCATCGGGGACCTACCATCTCCCATATTTTCTTTTTCGATGATTACCTTTTCTTCTCCAGGGCCACTATAGAGGAATGAATTCACATCTATCTCCTAATCCACCTTTATAAGAAGGCCTCAAGGAAATCTATCAACCTTTCTAAATGATAGATCTTCTTCATATCTAGCATTATATCTTTTATAAAGGGTGGCATGTAATGGAATTATTTCATTTTTATGGTTGAGAATCACTAGAAATATCTTGGGTTCCCCATGCTTTTCGACCACTCTAAAAAAGAAATTTTCTCCAACATACTTGGGAGAATTGAGAAAAAAAATCCATGGATGAAATTTCAAAAAGGTATCCGTGGTAGGAAAATAAACTCTTATCAAAGTTGTTTCCTAGTCTATTCCCTCTTATTTTATGTCACTCTTCAACCTTCTAGGCACAATTATCAACCACATTTACCTATGTCTCACTAATTTCTAGTGGTAAACCAATAATGGGAAAAATAAGATCCACTGGATAGCATGAGACAAGATATTCAAGCCCAAAACGCATGGAGGTAAGGGTTTTCAGGAATTACGCCTCTTCAACAATGTTGTCCTAGGAAAACAGGGTTGTAATTCCATCCAACATCATCAATCCTTTGGTTCCAAAGTAATCCATGCTAAATACTTACCCCAAGCAAACTTATGTGGTGCTTCCCTAGTCCCTCACACCAACTAATTTTGGAAAATCCTTTTTGGAGCATGTGAACTCTTTGTTAGTGGCCTTTTCTAGAGAATAGCTGATGGATACACTGTCAAAATCTGGAAGGATCCATGGCTAGTTAACAACAATGGGTCTAAATCCACATCCATTGCACCAGATGGACTCAAAATGCTTCTGTTGATTTCCTTTTTAATGAGGCTAGCCATGGATGGTGCACTGAGAGGATTTTATCCTTGTTCTATAAAATAAACAAGAGAATCATCAGAAGTATACCCTATTTTAGAGACATAAGACTAGACCACCTCTGCTGATGTAATAAAGGATCAGGTGTCTATTCGGTAAAATATGGTCACTCTTTAGCACTTGGAAGATCGAATACGGAGGTTGATTCTATTTGGAGAACAATCTAGCACCTCCCTATACCTCCCAAGGTGTACTTTTTCTGGTATAAAACCTGTAAAGGAATCCTTCCCTCCATGGAGATCCTTACCTATCACCATGCATCAGATGACCCCACCTACTCATCTTACGAGTCCAGAATGGAAACCTATCTTCATGCTATCCTTCTCTACCCCGATGCAAGGGTTGTCTAGCACACTAATAATCCTAACATTTATTATCTTCTAGAAATAGCCATCATATTTATGGTACTCATTGTCAAATAATCATCCTTGATCATTGTGGATGACCTAAGTTCTATGTGTTCTTTAGCATGGATCAAGTGGTTCAGTAGAAATGATTTTGTTTTCAACCAGTCTAGAAAGCCTTGCACCTCAGGGATCGATCTCGCAGCTCACTGGTCATCCAGATGGAACCACTCTAAATGACTTCCTAGATACTCTTCTATGAATAGTCACCCCTCTGTGTGGAAACCTCCCATATATGGTACCTTTAATATCAATGTGGGCATATCACCCTAAGAAAAATATATCATTGGATTCAGGGTGGGGGTTCGAGACACTTCCAGTGCTCTCGTTGCCGAAATTTAGAGTTTTTACAGGGAATCCTTCCCACCACCAATTGTGGAAGCCAGAGAAATTATTATTGGATTATAGTTTTCTATTGAGAGAGGCTAGAGTTCTATCATCCTCGAGTAAAACCACCTCACTGTCATTCGATCTATTTATGAATTGGAACTCAGCCTCCTACTATTTGGTCCTTTGCATTAATGGATCTATTCTCTACAAAACTAATTCACAATGTGTTATTTATCTTTCATCAAAATAGAGGGAAATAGGGAAACCCAACATTTGGCTAATCGGGGTCTCTCCGGAGATCCCCGTGTCTGGTTGGACCTTTTCCCTAGTTGGATGACTACCCTTGTATTACCTGATCTTCGCTCTCATTTTACATGATCTCCCCATTTTGTTTAAAAAAATGTTCTATATATATGTATATCTTACATACATGTGTACATATACATACACTGACATACATATTTACATATACAATATCTACATAATTTTTTTTGAACAAATATAGCATCTACATATACACATACACAAACACTATTATAGATCGACCCCTTAACAGCATGCAAAATGTATTTAATAGTGCTAAGAAAGCATTGGTTTTTCATCATCGATAAAGGGGGTTCCCCATTATCAATGCTCATAAAGGCACCTTTTATCAGCACTTTTTTATAGAGCTAATAAAAGGGGACTTTTATCAACACTATAAAAATCACTGATAAAAGGGGTCTTTTATCAATGCTAAAAAAAGCATAGATAAAAGTCGAAAAAGATATTTTTTAAAAAGAAATTTTTTTTCTGCTCATAGGTCAGCCAACCCCCTCCCCCCAAATAGTGTTATCCGCTCCATTTAATAGCGCTCAAATACCCCCCCCCCCCTTAATATCACTACGACCTCCTGCTTCACTCCCTCGTGCTTGCGCCCCTGCCGAGTTTCAAACCCGAGGCCCGCCCTTCATGAATCTGCACCTTCACCACTCCTCTATATTTTTTTGTTCTCTTTTTACGATATATCTATTTATTTATATATATATATATATTGTAACATTTCTTTATCCATTTATTTATCTATATAAATTTATATATATATAATTATTTATATATATTTATATAATTATTTTTAAATACATAAATAAAATATATATATATATTTTATAAATATAGACACACACACACAAATATATATATCTGTGTGTGTGTTTGTGTGTTTATAAATATATTTATAGTTTTATAATTAAATATTTAAATTTTAAAATTATAAAAAAAAATCCTTAAAATAGATTAATTGTATAAATTTCAAATATATTTTAAATGTTAAAACTTAATAAAAAACAAATAAATATTATTCAAATAAATTACAAACATATTGAAAATATTGCATGTATAATAAATAAATATATGTATAAATAAATATCCTAAAGTGATTAAATATATTTTTAACATTATTAATGAATATATAATAATAAATAAATAAATAAAATTACAAAATTACAAAAATATTAAAAAATGAATTCGTAACATTTACGTGAATTACAGACATACATATGTACACATGCACATCCATGCACATGCACATATATATATACACACATATATATACACACATAAAAATACATACATGTGATTATGCATATATTTATATTTTATCTTATTTAATATAAATATAAATATATATCTAAATAAATATAATAATTTATTTATTATATAATTTTTTAAGTAAAATATTAATATATTATATTTATTTTAATTATATACACATTTTTTAATTAATGTATATAAAAAACTATTAAAAATTTTTACAAATATAAATTTGATAATTTTTTATATATAAATTTATAAAAATAAGATTCATTTTTATTAAAAGTTATATAAATCATATTTATATAATATATTTACATATATATATACTCATTATAATATAAATCTTATTTATATATATATAATTAAAAATGTATTTATATAATTATATATATTTATATAATTATGTATATTTATAAAGTATATATAATTATAAATAAAATAAATATATTTATTATACTTTTATAATAATTTAAATATATATATTTATGTATTTATTTATAATTCTACCCGAGAGGTTTATCCAGTTAAGGAGGATCTGGTTTCATATCTACATGATCAACTCAGATGCAGGACCTCGTTCTTGGGGGTTTCCAAAGTACAGGATAGTCATGAAGATAATAGAAGCATGGATAAGTGTTTTCTCATAATAGATTCAGATTTTTGGGTTTATAGAACCCAGGTGGTAAAGAAGGGAATCAGGCTAGTGATGGATGTGTAGAGACATGCATTCGATGGTAGAGAAGGGAATGAAGAGCTTCTACAGAGGGGGGTTTTATGGTGGGTGTGTCTCTAGAGACACGAGGTGGGGCAGGTGTGGAATCCTGACAGTGGTTAATAGTGGTTCAAGGTTCGGTTATTGAAGCCCATGGTAGTTGGGAGCCCGTTGTTAAATGGGGTTGGAGGAGGGTGGAGATCTGCCCATAATTGGGGTTGGAGAACACATCCAAGCAAGCTATTGGGGATCCTAACATCAACCAGTTGCAAAGGATGGAGTGGGAGCTACCTGTGACACTACAGGAGAGCAGTTATCTGGTGATGTGAACCTCAGGCTGTGACTAGGATGAGGACGACCTTGACGGATGGAAGGTGACCTCGTACTTTGAATTAGTCATCCTGGGATGTGGATAGGGGAAACCATGAGAAGTGGTTGAGATGACCTGGGAGGCTGGCACTAGGCTGGCATGTCAGAAAACTGATCTATGTGTCGGAATCCTATTTATTGGGATTTCGTCTTTTGGTTCGTTGGTCTGATCAAGCCGTATGCGGTAGGATTGGTGGTTGAGCCTCAATTTCCTTCTTCTAGGTTTGTGGGTTAGTCACATGACACAAGGCTTTGGGGGTTGTTCCAGATGCTGTTTTTTATGCATATTTATTTTAGGGATAATTCATGTTGGTGGATATAGGACAACTAGAAGTGGTATGGGATGTTGATGGTGCAACATTTTTGGGCACCATAGGCTATCGATGGTATGGGACACTAATGGTGATTAATTCCCGTCAATGACATGCAGAGCGATATATCTGACAATGGGCATCGGGGATGAGCATGATCATGATAGCGATAACGCTGAAGGGAATGACGAAATCTTCTGGTGGTTGGAAATTTTTTTGTGATGATGTCCTCATGTGGTGTTTTTTCAGTTAGTTGCATCAATGTGTTCGGGTGCACAGGGTTTTCATGGTTGGTAGCACTCAGTCAATATTATAGTCGTAAGGCATAAATATTTATGGTCTTTTGGGCATTTATATTGTTTGATTTTGGGTCTTAAAAAAATGTTGGTCTATAGTCCATGCTATGTAACACCCCAACATTTCATAGTATGTTATCTTTTTAAAGAAATTAAATAGTTTATATTACATTCAACACGGACTTGGTTGTATTACACGCAAGATTAAGTTCAGTGAAACAACACTTTAGTATTATAGTTACTTAAATGATATATTTATAACTTATCCATTAAATATAGTAATATGAATAGTAATAAATAATTTCTAAATATTGTTTATAATGTATTCACATAAATAAATTATATTTATAATTAAATTTATAAGTATTGGTAAAATAGTTATAGGTTTAGAAATACTATTTTCTTAAAAGATATACTTTTTATGTCCTTTTTTATAAAATAATAAAATTAATTTTAGACGCTCTTAGAAATTTAATTTTCTAAAATATACAAAATTTTATAATTTAGAATTTCAAAATTAGCTTAGGGTGATTTTTTGGTATTTTTCTAAAAACTTTCAATTTTTGATGAATAGTGAAAAATATTGCCTTATTGTTAAAAACCGACTTTTTCATTTAAATAATTATTTTAACTTTAATTGTTTTTTAATTTATAATAGATAAAAAATAAATATATTAATCCAATTTATGTCATTTTAATCATATTCATAATAAAATTAGAGATTAAAATTTATTGAACTTTTGAACGTCTCTTTTATCCGCCTTCTAGCCACATTTGCGGGATTAGCATTAAATAAAATTTTACCACTTATATGAATAGAATTTTTAAAAAATATATATATATATATATATTTGGTTGTAATAAGTATGAAAAACATGGTCTAATAGGATCAAAATAATTTTTTGTGACTATTAACATCTGAATTTTATTTACCACGATTAAAGGTAAAAATAATATTATTATAATATACAGTTACCCTAACACTTGTACTAATTTCATTTTATAAGTTTTTTAGAAAAAAGTAAACCTTAATTCAAAATATGATCCTTTTTAAGACACTTGTGTTAGATTAGGGCAGTTATTATATTTTATTTAAAGAAGAGTTAAAATTTTCATATTCAAATTTTAATAACTAAATCATTTTTAATATAGGGTTATACATAATATAAATTAGACTATAATTATTAATTTGAAATATAAGAAACTTATATTAATCATTATAATTTATTTTTAATTTTTAGAGAACAAATAACTTAATTAAAATCATGTATAATAATGATGTAGTAATTGTTTAATTAATCGAGATATCAAATAAATGATATTAAAAATTTTAAAATAAATATAATTTTACATAATTAATGAAATACATTAATTTTATATATAACATAGACATGTTTTTGAGTTATTGGAATTGTTTTTTCGAAGTTATCATATTGTTTAAATATTTTTAAAAATGAAAAGATTGAATAGTATCAAAATTGACATAAATGATACTTTAAAATAAATAATATTTTATTAAATGTAATAAAATTAATAAAAATATATAATTCATCCAAATAACTATAATAATGTTATATATGTCATAAATGATTAAATTTGGGTTCTTTTGGAATTTTATAGTAACTATATTAACCTTATAGTGTAAAAAGACAAGTTTCCATGGTAAGAGTTAAATTGTTTAACTAAGGGTTAAAGCCAAAAGATAAGGTTAATTTTGTGACCTAAAATTGTATAAAAAATTTTTATTAGAGGATT
Source organism: Viscum album (assembly GCA_963277665.1). Taxonomy (NCBI): domain Eukaryota; kingdom Viridiplantae; phylum Streptophyta; class Magnoliopsida; order Santalales; family Viscaceae; genus Viscum; species Viscum album. The sequence continues at coordinate 743,242,156 of OY728137.1, forward strand.
TATACCCATAATAAAATTATACTCTAAATAAATCACTTTTTATCTATTATAAATTAAAAATAAATTTATAATAAATTAATAGTTTTGGAGTTTTCTAAAGTACCCATCCCCTCTCTTATAAAACAGAACATCTCCTTCTCTTTTATTCACTCCTCTAAAACCCTTTATTTTGGCCAAAACCGGACCATTTCTCTTCCCAACTTCTCTAAATTGATCTTATATTCCATAATTTGGTTATAAATCCAATATATGGAATCCTTTTATGAAAATCAAAAGGAGACACTCGAAGAAGAGGTAACTACTTTACAAACTCTTCCAAAGTTTTTTTCTTATTCTACTTCCTTTTCCTAGGTTATTTTCATACTAATGTAATAACTCCAGAATATAATATATTCTAATATTTTTTTATGATTATGGTACAACCATGTTCTTCTTTTTACCAATCCTATGAAAAACAATGTCACCATGTGTGGGTATATACAACTTACCGTCTCCAGGTCGTGGTGTAAACTATTCTTCATTATTGATTTATTTATATGGGTATAATGATGAATATAAAGGATTTAAATCATAAATATTACATAATATTGTTTATCTATAGTTCATATTTCATCCAATTCCTTACCCATTACCATTACAGAATGATATCATCGCTCGGGCGCACGTACAGCCTACTGTCTCCACGATGCGATGAGATTCATCCTTCATTACAACCATTTCAGAATGATTATATAAATGTATATACTGAATAAATATGAAATATATTACATAATAATTCTACTGTAATAATATATATGTATATATACATGTCATTTACTTTCTTCCATTCAATATGATAAGAAAACATAAACAGCTTTCATGCGTGCGTACAGCCTACCGTCCCCATGAACGGTGTATTCCATTTAATTTATCAATCTATTATATATATTTATATAATTAATATATATAATTTATAAATCATTTTTTACATTATTTATGTAAGTAAATTATTATCTAAGTAATAAGATCAAGAATAACAGGTCAAAACACATGTGATAAACAAATTGATTATTACATGAAATGTTTCTTTAACTTAGAAATTATTTATAAACAGGTAATATAAAGTCATAAATGAATCATATATGATTTCATAAATATTATTTTAATTTTTTTAAAATTTAATAATATGTTTAAAACAATTATACAAGGGTTTTTGACATGTACGGAGAGTATCAGACCTAAGGTAGCGGAATTTCTATCTCACTTTTAATTTTCATGAGATATAAGCCATGTTAACAACATATTTCTTATGTGTGGTGTATGTACTTCCCTTATTATATTTTATATCATGAATAAATTTATATTAATGGTATTTAATGATTCATTTGAAGATATTGGGCTTATTATTTAAATGTCCAAAGTGGTATGGTATGCTTTGAATGTCTAAAAAATTAATCCTTTCTCCATTTCAATATTCTTGATATTTTCATACATATTTATTTATATGTATATAATGGATTATAAAGAACATTTTAGGTCTATTTTTAAGTTCATTAAATTGTTTTAAAAAATAAATATTTTTAAGGTTTTTATGTAAGGGTTAATTTCACAATCTCATTATTATCTGAGGTTGTTCATATATAAGTATCTACTGGGAGGCATTTATCATCGATGTCTAGGTTTCTTTAAAAAAAATCAAAATATTATTGATAATTATTTAAAGTAATTTTTCCCATGTTTGAATTTTTATAAAAGGTTTTGAAAATAATCTTTCCTTCATTTTCAAAATGAGGTATTTATGAACTTTTCAAAAAATTAAGGAAACAATGTTTTTTAACTTATGCGGTGAGTGGATATTTCCATCATCATGACGCCTTAAAGATTTTAAGCATACCTTACAAGATTAAATGGGTATTTTTTATTGAAATGTTTTCTTTTATAAATGAGTGACTTTTAAATTATTTCAAAGTCAAAAAAGGATATTTCTCTCAAAGAGTTTTAATTATTTTATTAGATTATTTTCATCTATGTCAACAACCTTTGTTGAATTTTATGCTTAATTGTGGTTGATTTATTATGATATAATCTTTAATATTGTATTGAATGGTTTATGATATGTTTCGATTATGGGTGTGTTATTTAGATATCATTCATGGTTTATGGTTAAAGTATTAACATTTTTTATGCTTGTTTTAATACGAATGTTTATTTTGGTTATGTTTTCTCCTTTCATAAGAGGAATTCATTGGACTTAGTAAGTGATGGGTGGGGCCCTCTATAGCCCCTCGATTCATTGATAAGTCTCATGAGAAAAACTATTTTGGGTTTTTACCAGTTTATGTATGGTCTTGACACGATGCCTTGAAGGTATGGTTATGATGTCCGGTATTATGCATTATCTCATTATGAAATTGGTTATTGGTATTACATGTGAATATTCGACTAGTATAATATCCATGCGAATATATAAATGGAATTATTTGATTTATTCTTTCCATATTATACTGAAGATTATGTTTATAAGGCTTGTGTTTTAGTTTTATACCCTGCCTTAAAATTTTATCCTTATTTATGTAATCTTTTGTTATATTGTTTAACATTACCGAGCATATGAGCTCACCTCTTTAATATATTTTATTTTCCTAAGATTACAAGAAATGTTTTATGATTGATATATTAGGTTAATCTAGGAGAATAATAGTGTTCTAAAAGAATGAACTATGTTGCAGATTATGTTTTGAATTATAATTAAAGGTTCAAGTATGTAATATATTTTTCTAGATTGATAAATTGATCAGTCCTTTGATATTTGATTGCTTCTAATCATGACAATGTATTAAAATAATACATCGGCTTTAGGCTTCTAGTTTCAGGGCATTACAGTTTGTATCAGATAAAGTTTAGCAATATCCTTGGAAATATATTTAGAAAACCTATATTAAGGATCATAACCCCAATATAGACTGTGTATATAATCATAGAAGAAAATCCAAGAATTTTGGTAAGGTAGAGATTGTGTAAGTATTCCTAGTAAATAAATCCTTGTATTGATACTAAAAGTGGATTTTGTTGTGGCGCTAATATAACTAGGAGTAATAACTATGACAAGGTGTTTCGAGCTTGACTCGGGGAAACCTAGGGCATGACAATGGTCCTTACCACGCACCTATTTTGACACTCCCAGGGGGTATTCTTGGGATAATTCATATTTTATTTACAAATGATTATGAAAGATTTAAAAGTAAATATGTTCCCAAAGAAACCATGTTTATGATTGTGAGATTGGTTATGAATAAATTTTTAGATTTATGTTAAGTGTTTCACTATTTTTGGGATTATAAATTATTTTGTGATTTAATATAGTATATTCCATTGTTTAGAAATGGAGCCTAGAAAAATGAATGTGAACTCCACAAATGCACGTGATCCAAAGACTAAGAAGGGTCATATATTTCATGGTCTTAAGCCAATATTTTGAAGTGAAATAATTTCCCAATCATTCTCATCATATGAGTACATAATATCTTGTGATAGTAGAATAGGTAAATAATACTCTAAGTATTATGGATTTGGAGGGAAGTATGAGAATAAAAGGAAATCTGGGAAAAAATTGGATAAAGGGAAGAAGGGAAATAAGTATTTTCCCACATGTTCTAATTGTGGAAAGAAACACCATGGTACTTACTTGAAGGGAATGGGGGTTTTTTATAAGTGTGAAGAGAAAGGACACCAAGTTCATGATTTCAAGGGAAAGAAATAAAATTTCAATGTGCAATGCTTCCACTGCAAGGAGATAGGAAACTATGCTAATCAATGCATCATGCATCGAAGGAATATACCCCGAAAAGAGCTAATGGATCATGGTCAAGATTATGCTACTACCACAGACTATGAGGAATGGTTAATGTTCTTATATTTCGAATTATATCATCTAAGTATTTTTTTCAATGATTTGCTGGTTATAATAAATATGGAATATATAAGACTGTACTGTTATAATATTTCATTAAGGATTTGAGATTGTATTATACCAATAAATGTGACTCAATATTAAGTTAAACTTTTTGTAAAATATATGGTGGAGGGAAAGATAACCCTTAATATGATCTCAATACTGAGATAATGATTTTGGAATAAGAGATAATTGATTTGAATAAATTAAATTGAATATTATTTACTTTCTTAGAACTGATTAGTGGTTTGTTTAAAAGTGGTTTATACCATCATTTTGGGAGTTTAAAATATTTTTGGATTTAAGGAGTATATCAAGTATTCTAGGTTTTACATAAGGAATAAGGAATCACGAACATATTCAATAAGGTTTTATAGTAATTTAGGTTATTACCATGTTTTCAGAGAATACATGATAAAGGTATTCACATGTTTTGAATGTGAAAAAAAATATCTGCATTATGTTATGTTGATTTTATAAATTTAGTGACCTTCCTTATTAATTGTTTAGACTGTGAGTTTGCACATAAGTATTTTAGATAAGTATAAAGGTTGGAATGGATTAATTTGAACACTATATAGTATTTTTTAAGGTTAAAAAATTTCTTAATATTATTTTTGTGATGTTATAATAATATAGTTTTAATAAAAGTACAACCTGCAGGTTGAGAAAAAACATGTCGCGTCTAGAAAGGTCATGAGACTTCAACCCGCAACCGAAGGGAGATAAGGGTGCATTGCCTACCATTGGCCTATGTGATTTCCTACTTTGTATAACGTAGTTTTATTATTTAAATGATATAAAATTTGAATTATACATTCATTTTTGAAACCCTATATGATTGATATAAATAGATTATTTTTGAATTTTATTATCTTTTGGCGAGAAATATGAGTTTGTGTTAGAAATTAGTTAAAGGATGGAACTCTACTTGTCAAGTAAATATGATTCCTTATGTTATTATTCTATGAAGTAAATTAATTCCTCAAATCTAAGGAAATAATTTTAAACCCAAAAAATATTCCTAGTAATTTCTTTTCTAATTAATCAAATGATCCCTTATATCATCATCGACTTCTAGCTTTGTGATGGTTAACTTTCTCTTGACCATGTTCTATATCACTCTCCTTCAGAACATGATGGATAGTTTTATATTTTATGTCCATTTTTTCCTATATGGAACCATTTAATTTATTATATATGGTAACTTTATTACTTTCCTTTCTTTATTTTAAATTATACTTTTTATTAACCCTATTTCTGAGGTGGGTTTTCACAAAGGTATTTTCTAGCATCAACGTTTTATTTTCAAAGTCCAATTTCAAATTGTGAGGACACAATTTATTGAAGGAGGGGATAATGTAAAACCCCATGATTTCAAAGTATGTTATATTTTTAAATAAATTCAATAGTTTATATTGCACACAACACCGTCTTGTCTTGCATTACACCCAATATTGAAATTCAACGAAACAACACTTTAGTATTATATTTATTTAAATGATATATTTATAACTTATCCATTAAATATAGTAATATGAATTATAATAAATAATTTCAAAATATTATTCATAATATTTAAATATAAATAAAATATATTTATAATGGAATATATAATTTTTGGTAAAATAGTTAAATGTTTAAAAATGATATTTTCTTAAAAGAGCTACTTTTTATGTCCTTTTATGAATAATAATAAAATTATGTTTTGACACTAATAGAAATTGAATTTGTAAAAATAGATATCATTTTTTAATTCAGAATATCAAAATTATCTTAGGGTAAATTTTTGTTATTTTTCTGAAAATATTCAATTTTTTATGAATAGGGAAAAATACTGCCTTATTATTAAAAACTAACTTTTCCATTTAAATAATTATTTTAATATAAATTTATTTTAAATTAAAAATAGATAAAAAAATATATATACTAATCCAATTTAAGTCATTAGAATCATTTTCATAATAAAATTTGGTATAAAAATTTATTGAACTTTTGAACATCTCTTTTACCTGCCTTCTTGCCACATTTGTGGGATTAGCAATAAACGTAATTTTACTGCATATGTGAATTTAATTTTGAAAAACAGACCTAAATGGTTGTAATTAGTATTAAATATTTGGTTCAATAGGATCAAAATAATTTTTTGGTGAATATTAACTTTTCCATTTTTATTTACCACGGTTAAAGGTAAATATGGTAATTAATGATAAAAATAATATTATAATAATACAAAATTATCCTAACACTATTCCTAATTTCATTTTATAAGTTTTTTTCGACCCAAATAAACCTTATTTATAAAATATGATACTTTTTAAGCCACTTGTGTTAGATTTGAAAATTTATTATATTTTATTTAAAGAAGAGTTACAAATTTCATATTCAAATTTTAATAACTAAATAATTTTTAATATAGGTTTATACATAAGATAAATTCGACTATAATTATTCATTTAAAATATAATAAATTTATCTTCATCATGATAATTTATTTTTAATTTTTAGATAATAAATAACTTAATTAAAGGATTGTATATTAATGATGCATTAATTGTTTAATTAAATGAGATATCAAATAAATGATATTAAAAATTTTAAAATAAAAATAATTTTACATAATAAATGACATAAGATAATTTTATAGAAAACTTATACAAGTTAGTAAGATATTAGAATTATTTTTTTGAAGTTATCATTTTCTTTTGATATTTTTAAAAATAAAAAAATTGAATAATATCAAAATTGACATAAATGATACTTTAAAATTAATAATATTTTATTAAATGTTATAAAATTCATAAAAATATAGAATTTATATAAATAATTAGGATAATGTTAAATATTTCATAAATGATCCAATTAGGGTTTTCTTATTTTATAGTAACTATATCAACCATATAGTGTAAAAAAAGAAAAGTTATCATGGTAAGAGTTAAATTGTTTAATAAAGGGTTAAAACCCAAAGATAAGGTTAATTTTGTGACCTAAAATTATTTAAAAATAATTTTAAGAGAATATTTATACCCATACTCATATTGTACTCAAAATAACTCACTTTTTATCTCTTTTCAATCGAAAATGAGTTTATAATAAATTAATAGTTTTGAAGTTTTCTAAAGTTCTCATCCCCTCTATTATAAAAGGGCACATTTTTTATCTTTTATTGACACCTATAAATCACTTAAGTTCAGAAAAAACCTACCCAATTCTCCTCCCAAATTCACTCACTTCATCAAATAGGCCATACTTTGGGCATAAATCCAATCTAAGAAGTCCTTTTATTAAAATCAAAAGGAGACACTCGAAGAAGAGGTAACTATTTTACCAACTCTTTCAAAGTTCTTTTCTTCTTCTAATTTATTTTCCTAAGTTGTTTCCATACTAAAATAATAACTTTAGAATATAGTATATTCTGATACGTTATTATGATTATGGGATAACCATATTCCTCCTTTTACCTATCCTACGAAAAACAATATCACTATGTGTGCATACGTACGGATTACCATCTCTACGCCATGGTGTAAACTATTTTTCATGTATTTATATGGTTATAGTGATGAATATAAAGAATTTAAATAATAAATATGACATAATATTGTTTATTTATAATTCATATTCCATCCAATTCCTTAGCATTTACCATTACGGGATGATATCGTTGCACGGGCGCACGTACAGTCTACAGTATCCACAACATGATTAGATTCATCCTTCATTACAACCATTTTAGAATAATTATAAAAATGTATACACTGAATAAATATAAAATATATTATATAATAAATCTACTATAATTATATTTGTGTGTGTGTGTCACTTACTTGCATCCATTCAATATGATAACAAAACAGAAACAGCGTTCATGCGTACGTACGGCCTATCGTCTCTATGAATGATGTGTTCCATTTAATTTATCTATCTATTATATATATTTATATAGTGAATATATATGATATATAAGTCATGTTTTACATTATTTAAGTAATTAAATTATTATCTAAGTAATATGATCAAGAATAATAAGTAAAATCACATATGATAAACAAAGCGATTATTACAGGGAATATTTATTTAACGTGGAAATTATTAATAAATGGGTAATATAACATCATAAATGAATCATATATGATATCATAAATATTATTATGATTCTTATAGAAGTTAATAATATACATGAGTTTTGTACACATACGGAGAGTATCAGACCTAAGGTTAGGGAATTTCCATCTCACTTTTAATTTTCGTGAGATATAAGTCACGTCCAGCACCTATTTCTTGCATGTGGTGTATGTAATGCCCCTATTATATTTTATATCATGAATACATTTATATTAATGGTATTTAAAGAACCATTTGAAGATATTGGGATTATTATTTAAATGTTCAAAGTGGTATGGGACGCTTTGAATGTTTAAAGAATTAATCCTTTCTCTATTTCAATATTCTAGATATTATAATATAAATTTATTTATATGTATATAATGGATTATAAAGAAATTTTTTTTCTATATTTATGTTCTTTCAAATATTTTCAAAAATTAATATTTTTAAGGTTTTCACTTAAGGGTTAATTTCACAATCTCATTATTATCTGAGGTTGTTTATATTAAGTATCTATTGTGACATATTTATCAACCATGTCTAGGTTTCTTAAAAATGTATTTAAAAATATTAACAAAAATTGTATAAAGTCATTTTTACCCATTTTTAACTCTTTATAAAATGTTTTAAAAAGTTTTTTTCTATCATTTTCCAAATAAGGTACTTTATTAACTTTTATAAAAGTTAAGGAAAGAATGTTTTTTTAACTTATACGGCATGAGCATCTATTTCCACTGTCATGACACCTTAACATTTTGAATCTTCCCTTAAAATAATACAAGGTTTTTCTAAAAATAAATGTTCTCGTTTATAAATATGTTACTTTTAAATGATTTCAAAGTAAAAAGGGGATATTTTTCTCAAAAAGTTTTAATGATTTTATTAGATTATTTTCATCTATGTCAACATCCTTTGTTGAATTTTATGCTTAATTGAGGTTGATTTATTATGATACAGTCTACCATATTGTATTGAATGGTTTATGGCATGTTTGATTGTGGATGTACTATTTAGATACCATTCATGGTTTAGGGTTAAATTAATAACATTGTGTATGTTAGTTTTAATATGAATGTTTATTTTGGTTATATTTCACCCCTTTCATAAGAGGAATGCATTAGAATTAGTAAATCATAGGTGGTCCCTGCTATATCTCCAAGATGCAACGTTAGGTCTCATGAGACAAACTAGTTTGGGTTTTTACCCATTTATGTATGGTCTAGGTATGAGGCCTTGATAGTATGGTTATGATGTCTAACATTATGCATTCCCTTATTATGAGATTATATATTTATATTAAATGTGAATATTTGACTAGTAAAATATCCATGTGAATGTTTAAATGGAATTATTTGATTTATTCTTTCCATATTATGATGAATATTGTGTTTAAAAGGATTATTTTTCAGTTTTATACCTTTCCTTAAAAGTTTATGCTTATTTATGAAAGCTTATATTGTATTGTTTAAACTTACTGAGCATCTAAGCTCACCCCTTTCATATGTTTTATTTTCCTAGGAGGCCAAGAAGTGTTTTATGATTGATATATAGGGTTAATATATGAGAATAATGGAGTTCTCAAAGAATGAATTATGTTGCATATTATTTTTTGAATTGTAATGAAAGTTTCATGTATGTAATCTATTTTCCAGGACTACTAAACTGATTAGTCCTTCAAGATTTGATTCCATATAATCATGTCAATGTATTAAAATAATGCACTGGCTCAAGACTTCTAGGGTCGAGGCGTTACATGTTGTGTGTGTATGTTTGCCTTTACTTTTTTAATAAAATTTTGCAGAGTCATGGATTTGGGTTTCCAAATCCATGATCAGTTCTGTCTTTGTATAAATAAATATACTTATAAATATTTTTTTATAATTATAAATATATTTATATGTATATAAGTATATATATTTATTTATTAATATATAAATATATATAATTATAAATATAATAAATATATTTATTATTTAAATGTCTTTATTATAATTTTATAATTATTAAAATATATTTATTTATATTTATTAATATATAAATATATATAGTTATAATTAAAATAAAATATTTAATATTTAAATATATTTATAATAATTTTATAATTATTTCAATATATATTTATTTATTTATAATTTTATAAATACTTTTTTTAAAATGTTATATATACTTATAATTTTATAATTAACAACTTAAGTATATGTCATACATACACATGTACACATGTTCTATATATACGTAAGAAGTCTCTCCTCGGGTGAGAGGGAGCTCCTAGGGTTTCTAGGTTTTGGAATCTCCTAGGCTTTCTTAGGTTGGGTGGTTGTGTGATGAGGCCATGATATTTGTCCCCTCTACCTTACCTTCCTGATAGCACTGAGTGGTGATTCCCTTTACCTTTGATATAATGGGCAAAAATGTGATTAATATATAGAAAAACCTACCATTTTCATATATGTAAAAATCATTAATCCTTGATAATAGAGATTATGTCCCCTTCCTAGTGTAGTATATGTCTCTTTTAATCATGGTTAAATTTATTAATAAGAGGAAATTCAATCTGATTTCACTTAAAAACACTTCAATCTCTTTGGTGTCTAGAAGAAGGTGTGGAAATACATGAAATATAGTATGGTTGCCTGATTTTTAAATTTTTCTATACAAAAGATAAACTAAAAGTTCTCTATAAAAGGCCCTAGTCATTCGACAATTGCCTTATTTTAATAGAATACCCTAAAGATGAAGGGGATTTCGTCAATATTACTCTCTCAAAAACAACCTTATGGATACATCTTATTAATGTCCCCTTCTACAAAAGATTTCAACAAAAAATCTAGAATATCAGTGAATGTATGGGATATTTTATTAAATAAGACCACTCAAATCTAGTTATATGGGGACCATATGTGTGGATCAGGGTGCTCATCGATGTAACGCAGCCCCTTATAAGGGTATTGTCTCTTTAAATTGATGATTGTAGATTTTTAATCTCATTTGAATAAGAAAAACTCCACATCTTCTATTTACTTTTTGGACTATAGGGAATGTAGTAAAGGAGTGTGTCTCAAGGATAGAGAATTCGGAAGGTAATATGGTGCTTCAATATGGCCCATGGCTCTGTGAAAATAAAACAGGAAGATTCTTTATCTCAAAAGCTAAAATTCAAATGGGTAGGAGAATCCTTTCCAAGGAATACAAAAAACAAGTGGCCTCCGACCAACCTAAAGTCATCAGGTTAGGCCCTCTTCCCCCATCTCTAATCTAAATAGCCAGGGATATTCAATAAAACCCATGAATCAAGAAGGAAAACTTTATTTTGATGATCCGATGATCCCTTATTCTAACCCAGGAAACCTCTCAGAAATGTTCACCACTACATTCTCATTTTTATCTCCAACCAATGAATACAACCCCCCCCCCCAACCCATCACCCATCCCATTATCCAGGCACCATGAGCCACATGACCCATTACCCATGCACAATAAACCACCAGGCCCCTCATTAGGTCTTAATCCCCTCTTTCCACCCTCCCCCTCCGCCCCCATTCACTATCCCCACTCCTTTTTGAATTTATGAATGAATCGCATATAGTTGACCCTAAAAAACATAGGGCCTAGAGGAGGAAAAATAGATAAGATTATGATATTGATCTTTCTCTCACGGAACTTAGTGGAACTAAAATAAACCTTGAGAATTTAAATGAAAATGAGAAACTACCCAAAAGATGTAAGGAAAAGTAGATTGGATCCTTTTTTGAGAGTATTGAGGTAGAGGCTATCTTGAACCAGTCCAGCTTAACCCAATGAAAATATTGTGTTGGAACTGTTGGGGGCTTGGCAACCCATGCACATTTTTGATGGTCTAGTGGAGGACCAATAAAAGTAAACACAGCATCACTTTATTATTGGAAACCATGATGAAAAATAATGATATGTTTGATGTTTCTTCAAAGGTGGTATTCTGAGGATGCTTCCCAATTGCACACCATGGCCATGTGGGTGGAATCTTCCTCCTCTGGAAGGATGAAGCCAATATTAGGGTCAAATACTTTTCTCAAAACCATATCGATGAATTTTTTCTCCAACTTGACTCACCTTCTTGGGTGTTTTTGGTCTTTTATGGTTGGACCTTGCAAAAAGACAAATTGAAATCATGGTAACTACTACGTTCACTTAGTAATGGAATTCTAGGACTCTTAGTTTGTGTGGAATTTAACAATATCATGTATCAAAATAAAAATCAAGGAGGTTCCATGAGACCCGCTTTCACAACCATATAGTTATTATAGGTGGCTCAATGGATGGTCCTTTTTGACCTTGGGCATGCCAGTACCCACTTTACCTAGTTCTTGAAGGAGCATAGAGAATACCCACATAGTGGAGCATCTAGATAGGTTCATGGCATCAAGTGAATGGCTCTTCATTTTTAACTTCTTCAAAATTTTGCATCTTCCCCTATCTATTTCAGACCAATGTCTGATCTTCATCAACCTTACCCCCAACCACCAGGGACTGAGATGAGAAATTCCTTTTAGATTTGAATGTTTATGGGTTAGATAAATAAACAGTGAATACATCATAAAATGGGGATAGAATATGGTAGAATTTGACATTCATAATAAAATCTACCATGTTTCCTTGAAACTAGAATAGTGGAGTTACAGTAGGTTTAAATAGCTAGATAAAAATGTGATGCAATCAAAAAAAGACTTGAGAGTATTTTATCCTCACCTCCCTCTATTGATTCCCTCTCCAGAATTACTTCCCTATAATCTAACCTAAATGAATCCCTTATAAGAAAAAAAGATCTACTAGTTAATTCCAGTATGTGATACACACATTGAAGAATTATATTTAAATAAATATTATTTCCATAAAAAATATGATATTTTATGCCTCAAAAATCACATTTCAAGCTTTTATACATATGAGGAAATAACCATTTCAAATGAGAATGAAATTCATGGTCTTATCCTGAATTTTTACTCTGAACTATATTCGGCTAGAGACTCCTATATATTCTTGTTGAGGTTGATTCTTGAATAAAAATATAGGTTACATATTCAATAAACCAAAAACTCAATACTGATATTTCAGAAGATGAAATTATCTAATCCCTCATCAAAATTGACTCCACCAAATCCCCAGGCCCTGATGACTTTCATGCCCTGTTCTTCAAAAAATATTGGCATATTGTAGGAACAGATGTTTCAAGCCTAATAAGTGATATGTGGAATGGAAAAGATAATTTATACACCATAAATGATACTCTCATTTACCTCATTACAAAAATCAATAAACCCTCACTTGTCTCTGAATTCAGGACAATAAGCCTTTGTAAGGTCACATGTAAAATATTTTCAAAAATCCCAGTTAACCAAATACACACCTGGCTCCCCTATTTTTTATTTGAAAACCAAAGTGTTTTCCCCAAAAGAATGATTTTAGATATTTAAATCATCGATCATGAAACTTTTCACTCCATGAAAACTTTCTCCACATCCAAAAAAGGAGTCATGTCCTACAAACTAGATATGACAAAATCTTTCAACATAGTGGAATGGTCATTCCACCACTATGTGATGATCAAGATGAAATTTTATTCTATATGGACTAATGTGATCATTCTTTGTGTTTCTTTCATCTCTTACAATATATGTATCAACAGCAATCTCTCATATATCTTATCTCCCTCTAGGGGGCTTTTATAGGGTGACCATATTTTCTCTTTCCTATTTATCTTAGTTGTTGGTGTTTTTTCCAATATCATTTCAATAGGATAAAATTATAATATTATTCATAGAGAGAATTCCTTCCATTGGGGACCTCCCATGTAACACCCCAACCCCAGAAACCCAGATTCATTTCATTATTTTAATACATTTTCATGATTACAAGGAATCAAATCTTAAAGGACAGATCAGTTTAGTAGTCCTGTAAAATAGATTACATACATTAACCTTTCATTTCAATTCAAAAAATAAAATGTAACATGGAAAATACTTTTAGAATTACATTATTATTCTAGATTAACCTTTCATATCAATCATAATACACATATTTCCATCCTGTAATAATAAAACATAAGAAATGGGTGATCTTAGATGCTTAGTAAGGGTAAATAATATAGCAAAAACTTTAATAAATAAGAATAAACTTTCAAGGCAAGTATAAAACAAAAACACAATCCATTCAAACATAAAATTGAGCATAATGTGGTTAGAATAAATAAAATAATTCCATTTAAACATTAACATGGATATTCTACTAGTATAATAATCACATTTAATATCAATAACTAATCTCATAATGTGGGAATGTATAATTACGGACATATGAAACATATTATCGAGACCTCGACCAAGAAATATGAACATAAATGGTTAATACCTAATCCAAATCCATATATAAAAATAAATGGGCAAGGCCTCGATAAAGTACATATCTCTTTTGTCTCATGAGACCTACTGATGCATCTATGGGCTATAGTGGGCCCCACCCATCACTTAATAAGTTCAATTCATTACTCTTATGAAAGGGGTAAAACATAACCAACATAAATATTCATATTAAAACTAGAAAATGAAATATGAATCTTCAAACCATAAACTATGAATGGTATAAAAATAGAACATCCATAGTAAAAATAAATCATAAAAATTTCAAGGAAATATGGTAAATGATATAATAAGAAATAAACCTCAATCAAACATAAGATTCAACAAATTTTGTTGACATAGATGAAAATACTATAATAAAATCATTAAAATTTATTGAGAAAAATACAATTTTTACTTTAAAATAATTTATTCAAAAGCCACACATTTATAAAAGAAGACATTTAAAAAGATATTTTTGAATCAAAGTGTCCCATTAAACTTTGATAAATTTGAGAGAAATTTAAAATTTAACATTTTAAGATATTCACATCCTTATAAATAAATCCATAAAACCCATTTTGAAAACATTGACATGAATGAGAAAGATTTAGAAGGATAAATATTCAAAACATTTAAAATGATGTTTTAGTTAAACATTTCTTATATGAAACCTTAAAAATATTCCTTTTTAAAAAGAATAATAAATATTTACATGGATGATAAATATGTACTAGTAAATACTTACACATAAACAATCCCAAATAATAATAGTATTGTGAAATTAACCCTTACCTTGTACTTTCTTTAAGTAGAGGGTGTGTTAACCTCCTGTATAATGGTTAAATCATGTTATTAAATTATACCAGAACCATATCTATATTTATAATATCATATATTATCCTCATATTTCATTTTGTTAATAATATTTCAGTATTACCATTGTTTCAGGTGTTAATTTCTTTATTTTCCTATGCATGTTTTATCATGTAAGTCATGTTTCTTATGCATAAGATATATTTTTTTCATATAAAAAAGATATAAAGTTCATAAATATTATATTTACCCATCATATAAATTTTATAATCATTCTTTAATGTTTTATAAGGAAAATGAATCTCATCACGTCGTGGAGATGGTAGGTCGTACGTACGCACAACCGATGATATCATTCCCTTAATAGTTAAATCGTATGGAATTAGATGGTATATTAATTAAAAAGAATCATTATAATTTCATATTTCTAATTTATATCCATTATATTCATCATTATACCCATCCAAATAAAGTATTTATTAAAAATAAATTACACCACTGTGTGGAGATGGTAAGCCGTACATACGCATGTGTGGTGATATTATTTTTCATAGGATGAATAAAAGGAGGAATACGATTGTCACATAATCATAATAACATCTCATCATATATATGATACTAGATTTATTATTTTAGTATGGAAACAACATAGTAATA
Source organism: Viscum album (assembly GCA_963277665.1). Taxonomy (NCBI): domain Eukaryota; kingdom Viridiplantae; phylum Streptophyta; class Magnoliopsida; order Santalales; family Viscaceae; genus Viscum; species Viscum album. The sequence goes on from OY728137.1 coordinate 743,258,038, forward strand.
GGAATTATAAGATGAAAAGAAATTTAATTGAATTGGTAAAACAATTACCTCTTCTTTGAGTATCTCCTTTTGATTTGCACAAAAGGACTTCTTAGGTTGGCTTTCTGCCCAAATAATGGACTCCAAGATTGATTTAGGGAAGTTTTAAGGAGAAACGAATAGGATTTTTCTGATCCAAATGGATATAGTGGTGTGAATAAAAGATAATTAGAGGTTCCCTTTTTTAAGAGTGGGGAGGGCCACATTAGGAATCTCTCAAAATATTAAAATATAATAAGACTATTCTTGATCCAAATACATAAAAATGGACCACAAATAAAAATTATAATACATTTTTGACCATATAATATCCCGTTGATATTATTTTACATTTTTTTAATTTTTAAATAATTTAATAATAAATTGATTCAATAAGATATCATTATTGTCAAATTTAATAGTATTCATTTAATTTGACTTAAAATACATTAAGACAAAGTTTGAATTAGAATCTAATGATTTCACACATCTATAATTCACCTTATATATCTAGTAAATTATTTATATACAATAAATAATCCAAAATATATCAAAATTAATATTATTAAAATCAATTATTCTATTTCTATGTTAATTAAATAAATACTATTTTATAATTGAAGAGACTTTTATGGTAATTATATAACTTATAAAAATTCAAAATAACCTTTTATAATGAGACTAATTTCATTTATATCAAAATAGGCATTTATATTCTTTCATATCTTGAGTTTGGCCATATGTAGATATATAAAATATATTAAATACAAGATACTGATAGTTTGTAACTATATTTGATTTAAATAATATATAAATTATTTTCATGGACAGGTGTCCATTAAACAACTCAATATCTATCATAATGTGATAAGGGTCGGATATTCTTCATCCAATAATTTTTTGACATGTTTTAGATTTATTTTAAACCTTATAATTTTGATTTAACCTTAATTAATATATTTAATTTTAATTGTGGAATTTTATAATGACTTTTATGATTTTTAAATTATTAAATAAATTATTATTTTGATAAAATACCAATAGTGTCAATTTTGACATTATTCATTACTTTGAATATATATAAAATCCAAATAAAAAAGATAACTTTGAAACAAACCATTGAATACACTCTTAACATGTCTTATTCACCTATAAAATTTTTGGGAAACCTTAACTAATTCAAATTTTATTTATTTAAAGAAATTTAATATCATTTATTTGATATTACCTTTAACAAATCAATTACTACATCATTATTATGTCACTATATAATTTAATTATTTATTTTCTAAAATTATAAATAAATTACAATGATATTGATAAACATTTTATATTTCTATAGACTATTTATAGTCTACCATATCACTTATATGTCCTCATATTAAAAATATTTTACTTGTTGAAAACAAAAGTATAACAAAATTTGATTTTCTTTAAATATAATATTATAGATATATTAAAGTCATCAAAGTGGCTTCAAGTGGTCCCAAAATATACCCAAGTATGATTTTAGTCGAAACACACTCATCCAATTAAATTAGTACAAGTTTTAGGGTAATTTTGTAATGCTTATAATATTATTTTTACCCTTAATTACCTGATTTACCCTTAACTTTGATAAAACAAATACTAAAGTTACTATGCACCAAAAATTAAGTTGTTCATATTAGTCCAAAAAAATAATACTAATTACAACAATGTATGTCCATTTTTCGAAATTCAATTCATAGTAGCGGTAAAATTACGTTTAATACTAATCTTGCAGATTTGGCTAGAAGGCAAGTAAAAGAAATGTTTAAAAGTTCAATAAAGTTTTATATCTAATTATATTATAAAAATTATTCTAATAACCTAAATTATATTAATATAAGTATTATTATCTATTGTGACTTTAAAATTAATTTAAGGTAAAATGATTATTTAAATGAAAAAGTTGGTTTTTAACAATAATTTAGTATTTTTTACTATTATCAAAAAATGAAACTTTTCAGAAAAATACCAAAAATTCACTCTAAGAAAATTTTGATATTACAAATTAACAAATTAAGTATATTTTTACAAATTTAATTTCTTATATTGTCTAAAATTAATTTTATTATTGTTCAAAAAAGGATATAAAAAGTAGTTCCTTTAAGAAAATAGTATTTTAAACATATAACTATTTTACATAAACTTATAAATATCATTATAAATATGTTTTATTTATGTAAAAAAAATTACAAATAACATTTAAAAATTATTTATTAATATCAATTTTACTATATTTAATGGATAAGTTATAAACATATCATTTAAATAATTATAATAATAAAGTGTTTTTTCACAGAAACTCAATGTTTCATGTAACACAAGACAAGTAAGTGTTGCATGAATTATAAGCTATTGAATTTATTTAAAAAGATAACGTACTATGAAATCAAGGAGTGTTATATCCCATCTCCCATATTTGCTTTGTCGACGGTTGTTTTCTCTTCTCTAGGGACACTATAGAGGAATTCAAGCACATCTACATCATATTCCACCATTCTGAGAATGCATCGAGGGAGTCTGTCAACATTTCAATCTCAGAAATATCCTTCATTTTTGGAATTCCCTCTTACTGAAATGGAGACCTCCAATGGGCTTCTGGCATTCTGATGGTTGAGAACCACCAAAAATATCTTGGGTTCCCCGTGATTTTTTTTGCTCTCTAAAAAATAATTTTTCTCTAACATCCTCAATAGAATTGAGAAAAAAATCCATATAAATGCTTTCAAAAAGGTATCCAAGGAATAAAAAATAAACTCCAATCAAACCTATCACTCAATATATTACCCCTTATTTTATGTCACCCTTTATGATTTCAGGGATGATTATCGACTAGCTTCACTCATGCCTCACTAATTTCTAGGGGGGAACCAATTATGGGAAAAATAAGGGCCACTGGATTATTTGGGACAAGATATGAAATCCAAAAATGCAAGTAGGTATGGGTTTCCAATACTTTCACATCTTCAATGAAACTCTCCTAGCCAAACAGGGCTAGCAGTTCATCCAATATAATAAACCCTTTTATGAAAAATTTATCCATGATAAATACTTTCCCCATGCACACTTAGGTGGTGTTTCCCTAGGGCCCTACCCTAGTTACTTATAGAGAATCTCTTTTGGAGCTTGAAAACTCTTTCTTAGGGGCCTATACTGAAGAATAGGTGATGGAGCCACTGTCAAAATATGGAAGTATCTATGGCTAGTTTGAATCCTTTTTGGAGCCTGAGAACTCCTTCATAGGGGCCTATACTAAAGAATATGTGATGGAGCCACCATAAAAATCTGGAAGGATCTATGGCTGGTTAAAAAATAATGGCTCTAAATCCATGTCCCATAAGCTTAAAGTACCTGAAAATGATTCTGTTAATTTTCTTATTGACAAGGCTATCCATGGATGGTGCACCGAGAGGCTTCTCTCCTTGTTCAATGAAAGAGACAAGAGAATCATCAGGATTATCCCCTTTGTTAGATACATAGGTACCATCCACCTTTTCTAGATAAAGGAAGGATCATGTGTCTATTCGGTGAAATCTGGTTACTCTTCATCACTTGGTAGATCAAATATGGAGGTTTGTTCCCTTTTGAGAACAATCTAGTGCCTCCCTATCTCTACTAAGGTGAACATTTTTAGGTGGAAAACCTGAATGGGGATTCATCCCTCTATGGAGTTCCTTGCCTCTCACCATGCAACAGATGACCCAACGTGCCTGGTTTGCAAGTCCGCAACATAAACCTCTCTGCATACTATCCTTCTCTACCCTAGTGCAAGGGCTGTCTGGTACACCCACAATCCTAACATTGATTTTCTTCTATACATTTCCCCTAAATTTTCAGCACTCATCATCAAATGGTCATCACTTCTCGTTGTGGAGTACCTGAGTTCTATGTATTCTTTGTCATGGATCATGTGGTTCAAGAGAAATGATTGTGTTTTCAACTAGTCTAGAAAGTCCTAAACCTCATGGATAGATCTCGTGGCTCACTATTCATTCAGATGAAACTACTCTAAACACATTTCTAGTGACTGGTTTAGGAAGAGGAACCCCTCTATATAGAACCCTCCCATCTCTAGTACCTTGAAGATCAACATGGATGCATCACCCTCAGACAAAGATATCATCGGATGCAAGGCGGTGGTTCGAGACACTTCTAGAGATCTCATTGTCGTAATTGAAATTTACTGTAGGGCCTGCTTCCCAACACCAATTGCAGGAGCCCAAGAAATTATTATTGGCTTGGAGGTTGCTACTTAGGGAGGCTATATTTCTATCATCCATGATTAATACTACTTCAATGTCATTCGATCTATTTCTGATTTGGAATTCAGCCTCCAGTCATTTGTTCATTTGGTTTTGAATAGTTATTCTCTACAACACTTCTTCACAATGTTTTCTTTATATTTCATAAATAGAGAGGTAAATAGGGAAGCCTACCATTTAGCTACTCAGGTTCTCTTCTAAGATCCTCTTGTCTGGTTGGACCTTTTCCCCAGTTGGCTGACTACCCTTGTATTACCTAATCTTCACTCTCATTTTATTGGATCTCCCTATTGTGTATCAAAAAAAGTTATATATATATATATATGTATGTATATGTATATGTATATGTATATGTATATGTATATCCCATGTACACATACACATACACATACATACATTTGTACACGTAAAACATATACATAATTTTTTTGAAGAAATACAACATCTATATATACACATACACAGACACTACTACAGATCGACCCTTTAATAGTGTGCAAAAAAAACTTTAACAGTGCTAATAAAGGTGGTTGTTTTCAACACACTTAAAGAGGGGTCCCCTATATTAGTTCTAAAAAAGTTCTAATAAATTCACCTTTTATCAGCACTAAAAGAAGTGCAGATAAAAGTCAAAAAAAATAATTCTTAAAAAATAATTTTATTTTTCTGATCAGAGGTTGGCCAGCCCCCCTTTTATTAGCATTGGAAGCCCCCCCCCCCCAAGTGTTATCCCCTCCCTTTATCAATGCTCAAATCTCCCCCTCCCTTTAATAATTCTAGGACCACCTACTTCACTCACCCATCCATGCACCCTTACTGAGTTTCGAACTCGGGACCCTCTCTTTATGAATTTGCACCTTTATCACTACTCTATATTGTTTTGTTCAATATTTTATGATATATCTATTTATTTATATATATTTCATTACATTTTTATCCATATATTTATATATATGTATATACATATATTTATATATATATATATATATATTTATTTATTTATTTATTTATATATATTTATATATATTTATATATATGTATATATATTTATATATTTATATTTATATTTATATATATTTATATATATATTTATATATATTTATATAATAATTTTTAAATACATGTATAAAATATGTTTTTTTGTGTGTTTATAAATACACACACACACATATATATATATGTCTATGTGTCTATAAATATAAAAATAAATATTTATATTTATTTACATATATTAAATTTTAATATTTATATACATATATTAAAATATATAGATAAATATATACTTTTTTATCAATAAACACAAAAATATATTTATATATATATAAACATTATATATACATTAATTATATAGGTATATAAATATTCATACATTTTTATTTTAAATAAAATGGATATTATTATTATTTAGATATGGTTTATATATATAAAAAGATATTTGATATAGGTGTTAATCATTCTTTAATTTTGTCAAAGTTGGTTGATGTGTTGGGTTTGTGTTTGGAGCTTAAGCCTTTCTTATTGGATCTTTTCACACCTTTGGGAAATATGTACGAACAAGGTTTCAAATGTCCCACGTGTTGGGTGGTGATAGGCGACTTTGAGGTGGTTTATGACTTATTAGTTATTGATCGTGACAACATTAAATTATCATTGGCATGGATTAGATGATTAGCGTAAAGTCCTAGATATATTGTTATCACCGATGGGTACAGTTCTTATCTACCAATGGGGTCACTCATGTTTTCCCACATGAGTGGGACTCTATATTGAGAAGGGAAGGGCTTGTTTTTTCTTATGATGGTTTAATCTCATGCTGTTTTTTAGAAATGTTTCTAGGTGAAGTTGACACGTTCTTGGGCATTCAGCGAACTATTATTGTGTTTGTGTACCCTGAGGTCTTTCTGAATTATTTTTTTGGATTTATTCCACATATATAGGTCAAGTTTACTATTGACCTATTACCTAGAATGGTGCCCATTTCTATTTCATCCCATCGAATGAAACTTTCTGAATTGGTGTAACTTAAAGTCCATCTTGAGGGCCTGGAGGTGAAAGGATATATTCATCCTAGCATGTCACCATGGGCTTCGCATGTACTCTTTGCTAATAAAGAATATTTAAGTCTTAGAATTTGTATTGAATATTGAAACTGGAATCAGGTGACCATTAAGAACAAGTATCATTTACCCAGAATTGATGATCTCTTTGATCAGCTGGGGGGGATTTTTGGTTTTCTAAGATTGACCTACAGTCGAGGTACCACCAGTTGAGAGTCTGAGAAGAAAATATACCCAAGACAGTGTTTCACAATCAATATGGATATTTTAAGTTTTTGGTAATGCCATTCATACTCACTAACACTCATGTGGTATTCATGGACTTGATGAACTGAATCTTTCATCTTTTATTAGACACATTTTTTGTTGAGTTGTTAGAAGATATCTTGGTGTAATCCATGATAGAGGAGGAACACATAGAACACTTGGATATCATTCTTTGAACTTTTAAGAAACATCATTTGTATGGTATGCTTTCCAAGGGTGAATTTTGGATCTGGGAAGTGAAGTTATCGGGGAATGTGATATCTAATAGGGTAATCTTAGTTGATCCTAAAAAGGTGTCGACAGTTATGTATCGGGAGCATCCCAGAAACATGTTTGAGATTTGAAGCTTCTTGGGTTTGGCAGGTTACTATAGACAGTTTGTTTGGGACTTCTCCAAGCTCACATCTTTGATGATAGATTTAAACTGTAAGGGTGTAAAGTTTGAATGGAATGAAAAGTGTTAGAGATATTTTGTGGATCTAAAGATGAGGTTGACATCAGTACCAGTTTTTATTCTTCCAGAACCAATTTTAGCTTATGATGTTTTATGTGATGCTTCTTGTACAGGTTTTGGATGTATCTTTTTTCTGGGGAAATAGGTTGTGGCTTATTTCTCTCTCTAGTTACTCTTTCATGAGAATAACTACCCTACCCGTGATCTTGATTTGGAAGTTGTTATGCATGCACTCAAAATATGGCATCACTATCTCTTTGGATAGCAGTTTATAGTAAATTATGATCCCAAAATCTTGAAGTATATCTTCACTTAGAGAGATATGAACTTTTGATAGAGACATTGGGTTTAGCATCTTTAGACCTTTGATTTTGATATCTTATATACCCGAAGAAACGGAATGTGTTGGATAATGTGTTGATAATAAAATTACTAAAACAAGACATGAATGAGTCAGTTAAGTAGTGGTCTCTGATGAGTTCGCTTGCTAAGATGATCTTGAGAATGGATGATATTAGTGGATAGGTGTTCTTAGCTTTGATAAAGATTTAATTGTCTTTTTATGATCATGTTTGACTCGAGTAAACAATAGACACCAAGAGTCAGTTCTTAAGAGAAATCATAAATGGTGGGGAGACCTTACACTACTAGAAAAAATAGGTATTTGCGACGGGTCAGTTGCGACGGGATCCCGTCACAAATGTCCTTTTGCGACGGGGGCCCGTCGCAAATCGCTCGTTGCGGAAAACGTCGTCCCAACAACAATTATTTGCGACGGGCCCGTCGCTAAAGATATTATTTGCGACGGGGATCCTTCCCATCACAAATATTACTCTGTATATTTGTAAAAACTTTTAAAATAGTAATTGCGACGGGCCCGTTGCAACAGGTATTTGCGACGGGCCCGTCGCAAATAGTACTTGCGACGGGGCCCGTTGCAATTACTATTTTTTTAAAAAAATTAAAAACTATTATTAAATTATTTTAATGAATATAATAATAATACTATTTGCGACGGGCATAGTATCCCGTCGCAAATAGTATAAAAAAATAAAAAAATAAATTATTACTAAATTATTTTAATTAATATAATAATAATCCAATTATAATTCAAAAAAAAAATATTAATAAATGATTTTAATTAATATAATAATAGAATTATAATTCACAAATAAAAATAATAAATTATTAATAAATTATTTTAATTAATATAATAATAATAGAATTATAATTCAAGAATAAAAAATAATAAAATATTAATAAATGATTTAATTAATATAATAATATTAGAATTATAATTCATAAATAAAAAAAAATATTAATAAGTTATTTTAATTAATATAAAAATAATAGAATTATTTTACATTCAAATATTAATATAATTCAAATATTACAAAAAAATATAATTAAATTATAATATTATAAAATTTTAATATATATATAATTTAATATTATAAAATATACATAATATTATTATTCATATTAATATTGTTATTTCAAAATATAATATTATTAATATTTTATAATGAGAAAGAAACTTTGAATAGAAAAAAAATCATATTTTGATTTAACAAACTTTATAACATAAAAACGAACTCTAATCTAAAGGAGGGGGGGAGGGGGGATCTGCAGATGCTGGTGGAGGAAACTTCATCCCTAAAACATGAGTGAGTCGGCGCATGTACTCTATCTACTCCTGGTGCTGCTGCTGCCACCGACTGATCTGCTCCTCGTACAGCTGCTGCTGGCGTCGACGCTCCTCCTCATGCTGCTGCTGCTGCTGACGCATCTGCTCCTGCTCCTGTCGGAGACTATCTATTAGTGCAGTCTGAGATCGCAACTGATCCTCATACTGTGTAGCAGAAGAAGATGCACGAGCTCCTCTCGAGCTAGATTCCAACATCGCAGCACTGCCATAATAATCTTCGGGAGTCAGTCGAGAGCTAATACCAACTACCCGGCCCTTCTCGAAGGCATACTAGGTGTCCTGCATCCATGACGCCTCATCAAACTGACGGCCAGTGGTCTGATTTGATGACTCGTCCGGACTCTCAGGCTAGGTCTGTGACGCTACGGCCTCATATGACTCATGTAGTTGCAATTTAAAATTAAAATTTTGAATATATTATATGCAGTTAATTTTTAAACTTGAAAAAAAATAATACTGACCACGATGTGATGCTGACAATCACCTCTGAGCTCCCCAGTAGCAGGATCACTATACATCCTCTGATATACGTCGTACTCCATAATATCGGGGTGCTCGACAGCCTATAAGAATAAAAATAAACTGTTAATATTTATAGTTATATAAAATATTTATAAATAATGTATGTACCAGATGGTGTCTATGAGTACTGAAAGAACGACTCCCAGCTCGATGAGTCACCTCCTGTCTCCCCCGATTCTGCCTCCCCACCGATGATCTCCTCTGAAAGGCACCACTCAACCAGTGGGCACATAATCCATCCCATACATTCGATGCAATGTACTCTAGTCGGTGTGCTCTATATGACTCGTCAAAATCTGACACTCCTGCTTTCTTCGTGGCAGCTTTTCTTAAATTGTGTAAAAACTGACGAAAGCGATCATGCATGGCCACCTCCCATGCCTTGTGGATGGCGTCACGCATGGTATCCTCGATCGGATACCATAAACCCTAAAAATAAATTAAAATATCAAGTTAGAAATGAAATAATTTTCAAAATAAAAATTATTTATTTATGTACGTACCAACCAATGGCCGAACATGGCCTGCTTCACATCAATGGGAATCTTCTCCCATGTGGTACACGACTGAGAGAAATAGTTGCGCAAAATAGAGCTGCCATGTCCAACTTCTATATGTGGAAAACTGTAAAAATAATAAACATTTATTATGTAAATAGATTAATGAAATCTTAGTCAAATCCACAGATTATCACACAGGTTATCACACCTCTGTGTGCATGGATCAAACCCAAGACGTGGACGTCGCTCGGGGACGGGGTTAGGAATCATCAATCTTGCAAGACCATGCCCCCTCTGCGTACTCCCTGGAGTGCCTGCAGGCTGAGGGTCATCTGCCAGCAACTCATCCGCATCGAAAGGCAGGTCAGCATCTGCCAACTCATGAAATGTTTCATCGTCCATCTGAAACAGAAAATGTTAATGTTGTTAGAAAATAATTGATAATTACTATTATATATACATATATATATATATATTATGATTATATATAACTACCATGGAATTCTATCAGTGTTCATCTTCATCATCATCTTCATATATGTCAATGTCATCTTCATATTCCTCCTCAACATCATCGATATCCATTTGAGTTCCAGTTGCTTCATCTCTTACCATTTCAAATTCATATGTGACATCATTAACATCATCGTCATCACCGACTCTTAAATGTGGGGTGTCGTCATCGATACTCATGTCTCTTTGTAAAAAGTATTGATTTTAATTACTCTCTTGAAAAACTTCAATTCCTTGCACATCAGTGAAAGCACATTCACTTTGACTAAACTGATTTTCTCGAATTTTGATTTTTATTACACTCCACCAATCAGTCAAGTCTCTTGATGTAGCAGAGTACTTTGCATAATAAACTTGATGTGCCTGTTGGGCCAATAAGAATGGTTCATATACTGCGAGAACACTTTTACATTTAATATCGATGATTCCATGAGTCAGATGAACACGCACGCCTCTCTCTGTATCCAACCACTGACATTTGAACATGGTTATGTAATGTTCTCCAAGAAAACAGAGTTCAATGATTTCATCAAGTAAGCCATAAAAGTCAACTTCATTTTCTCGATGATGAGATCCTCTCAAGCTAACTCCATTGTTCATTGTTTTTTCGATTCCCCATATGCATGTGTGTGAAATCGAAATCCATTCACCACATATGCATTATAAGTTTTAACAAGTTTGGAAGGTGGGTTACTCAATATACACAGTCGTTTGTCAATTTTATAAGCATGTCGAGACACCTGAAAATTTGTGAAATAATTATCAATATAGTAAACTATACATTGAATGAGTTGCTAAAAGATAAAGAATTTATGTTACCAGTTTTTGAAACCACTGAGAGAAATTTTTCAGTCAGCGTTCTTCAAGAGAAGCTGTTGTAATTTGTGGAATTTGTTTCTTGATATGATTATTATACAACCTATAAAAACCAAAGTTATTTACTGTAACATAAATGATAGAATAAGTGATATAAACACTTACAGTACAACTGATGTAATCTCTTCACAGTTGAGCAGAACATACGTATGAGCTCTGTGATGTTCATCATCCGAAAGCCAGCGTTCATAAACTCTACCAAAACCAAGCTCTGGCTGGTTGAAAACAGATAATTGATTGTCGATTTCATCAATATTCCTCTCGTTCCGTCCCATTCGGTTGTGTTTTTAAGGATACTCAGATTCAAGATAATGGGAGCAGAAAAAAATATTTCCTCTTGCAAATAAGCTTCTACAATAGATCCTTCAACAGATGCTTTGTTACGTACTTTTCTTTTCAATTTTTGCATGCATATTTCAAATGGGTACATCCATCGAAACTGTATTGGACCTCCACATTTGGCTTCATATGGAAAATGTAACATTAAATGTTCCATTGAGTCGAAGAAAGACGGCGTAAATATTTTTTCCAGTTTACATATAATTACAACAACATCTTCTTCAAGTTTGCATAGAGCATCATAATCTGCTGTAGCCGCACAAATTTCCCGAAAAAAATGTGACATGTCTATTATGGAATCTCAAATAACAGAATTCAACAGACCTCTTAATCTAATGGGTAGAAGTCTTTCCATTATAACATGACAATCATGACTTTTTAATCCAGTAATATGACCATTCTTTACACATCTACCCAAATTGGAAGCACAGCCATCTGGAAGTCTCAAATCTGCAATCCACTGAAAAAATAATAAACGGTTTTCTTTAGATAGTGTATAATCTGCTTTTGGTTTCAGTAACCTTTCTGTTCTGACATTCTCAAACAGTTCCAGTTCTGGACGCCTGCAAATTTGGGCAAGATCTAAACGTGCATTTACATTGTCTTTGCTCTTTCCTGGCGTATCCAAAACTGTATGAAACAAATTATCAAAACAGTTCTTCTCAATATGCATGACATCTAACATGTGTCGGACCAACAAATCAGACCAATATGGAAAATCCCAAAATATGCTACGTTTAATCCAATTGTGTTCTTTCCCAAAACCAGAAATTTTCTGTTGGTTTATTGTAGGACCAAAAGTGATGGGAGGTAATGAAAATACAACTGATTTTAACTCCGAACCTGATAGCATTTTTTGAGGTCTATCCCTTTCAACTGTTCCTTTTTTTAAATGAGATCTGTTTCTGCAAAAAGGATGATCAGCTGGAAGAAATCTACGATGACATTCAAAATAACAAGTTTTCTTTCCATGAATGAGAATAAATGCTTTGTTCTCTCCCATACAGTAAGGACATGATTTCTGACCATGTGTACTCCATCCAGATAACATCCCATAAGCCGGGAAGTCACTAATTGTCCACATCAATGCTTCTCTCAATATGAAATCCTTTTTCGTTGCATCATCATATGTACTGACACCATTAATCCACAATAAACTTAATTCATCAATCAATGGTTTCAAATAAACATCAATGCTTTTCTTCGGATGTCCTGGAATTAGTAAAGTCAAAAAGATATATGGCTCCTTCATCAACATCCATGGAGGTAAATTGTACGGAGTTAAAAAAATAGGCCAACATGAATATTGACTACCATAAGATCCGAACGGACAGAAACCATCAGTGGAAAGGCCCAGTCGAACATTTCTAGCTTCTAAAGCAAAGGATGGATGCACTCTATCAAAATGTTTCCATGAATCACCATCGGTTGGATGATTCAATCTTTTATCGGTTGAAATATTCTCTTTATTCCCTGACATCATTGTCGTTGTATTCTTATACATGAATAAACGTTGAAGTCTGGATGTAAGCGGAAAATATCTCAACTGTTTTACAGGAATCAAACCAGACTTCTCATGTTGTCCTTATTTATATCTCAGTTGCCCACATGTGGGACAATTATCCAAAGACTCATTTTCCCTAGAATATAAAATGCAGTCATTTGAACATTCATGAATCTTATGACAAGTAAGTCCCAAATTTCGAACCAGCCTCTTACTCTCATAGTAATTTGCAGGCAAAACATTTCCTTCAGGTAACAGTGTTATAAGCAAAGAAAATATCTGGTCAAAACAGGTGTTTAACATTCCGTTATCTGATTTGATAGCCATAAATTTTGCAACTGCTTCTAATTTTCTCATCTTGCAGCCAGGATATAATGCATCCTCAGCAGACCTCAACAACTCATAAAATTCAGGCGGTGCCAACTCGGGATTTGAAGCTATATCAGCTGGAGTTTCTGTATGTTGAACAGATGAACCTGCAACATCATGTACTAAATCTTGAAACCGAGATGGATCTGGAATCAAGTTGTTATCACCTGCTCTGGAACTACGTTCACCATGTTGATACCAAAAAACATAATCTAGTTGAAAACCAAAACGCAAGAGATGTCCCCCCACTTTGTCAAACGTGTCAAACATTCTCAATGCACATTTTCTACAAGGGCATTTTATTTTGCCTTATGAAACAAATTATGGATTTGATGCCGCAAATGATAAAAAATTCTCCACACCCTCTACATATACTGGATTTAAACCAGAACCGTTTGGATTTCTACGTTGATTTATCCATATGCAGTCACCTAATAATGATTGTTGATGACCTCATTGTTCCATATTTTTCTATAAAATATAAAAGCATTACTATTTTTGAATAATTTGTTAGAAAAAACACTCAAGCAAGGATAATTATAGAGTTTACATCATACACGACTGACGTAAACTTTTTATTGAGATAGACCTAAAAATTGACCCTTTAAGAATTGAATATGTTGAGAATAAAGCAAAACCTGTTACAAATATTGATAATTTTAATATTATATAAATTTTTTATTATTTTCATAGTACTAATAATATTTTTTCATAAATATTAATTATATAATAATAACATTATTACATTATTAGTATATTTTATTATTAATATTAAAATAATATAATTTTCTATATTATATACAATTCTCCTTTCATCTGTGTGTTTAACAGTCTGTCTCCACATGTAATATTTGAATTCACTTTCACCTCTCCATTAGTGAGTAGGTTGATAATTTTGAAAAAGAATGCAAATATTACATTTGGAGATAAAAAACACACAGATGAAAGGAGAATTGTATATAATATTGAAAATTATATTATTTTAATATTAATAATAAAATATACTAATAATGTAATAATGTTATTATTCCTAATTATTGGTAATTATTTCTAATTATTGGTAATTATTCCTAATTATTGGTAATTATTCCTAATTATTGATAATTATTTCTAACTAATGGTAATTATTGGTAATTAATGGTAATTATTCCTAATTATTGGTAATTATTGGTAATTATTCCTAATTATTGGTAATTATTCATATAATTACCAATAATTAGGAATAATAACATTATTACATTATTAGTATATTTTATTATTAATATTAAAATAATATAATTTTCTATATTATATACAATTCTCCTTTCATCTGTGTGTTTTCTTTCTCCACATACAAATATTACATGTGGAGACAGAAAACACATAGATCAGAGGAGAATTGTATATAATATAGAAAATTATATTATTTTAATATTAATAATAAAATATACTAATAATGTAATAATGTTATTATTCCTAATTATTGGTAATTATTCCTAATTATTGGTAATTCTTACTAATTATTGGTAATCATTACGAATCATTACTAATTATTGGTAATTATTGGTAATTATTACTAATTATTGCTAATTATTACTAATTATTACTAATTATTACTAATTATTGGTAATTACTACTAATTATTACTAATTATTGGTAATTATTAATAATTATGAATAATTATTGGTAATTATTATTAATTATTAATAATTAGTGGTAATTATTGGTAATTATTACTAATTAGTGGTAATTATTGGTAATCATTACTAATTATTACCAATTATTACTAATTATTGGTAACTATTGGTAATTATTGGTAATTATTACTAATTATGGATAATTATCTGTAATTATTACTAATTATGGATAATTATTGGTAATTATTTCTAACTAATGGTAATTATTGGTAATTATTGGTAATTATTATTAATTATTATTAATTATTGATAATTATTACTAATTATTGGTAATTATTACCAATTATTGGTAATTATTACTAATTATTGGTAATTATTACTAATTATTACTAATTATTACTAATTATTGGTAATTATTACTAATTATTACAAATTATTGGTAATTATTATTAATTATTACTAATTATTGGTAATTATTATTAATTATTACTAATTAGTGGTAATTATTGGAAATTATTACTAATTATTACCAATTATTACTAATTATTGGTAATTATTGGTAATTATTGGTAATTATTGGTAATTATTGGTAATTATTGGTAATTATTACTAATTATGGATAATTATCGATAATTATTACTAATTATAGATAATTATTGGTAATTATTTCTAACTAATGGTAATTATTGGTAATTATTTCTAATTATTACTAATTATTGGTAATTATTACTAATTATTGCTAATTATTACTAATTATTACTAATTATTACTAATTATTGGTAATTATTACTAATTATGGATAATTATTGGTAATTAGTAAATTATGACTAATTATTCGTAATTATCGGTAATTATTACTAATTATGGATAATTATTGGTAATTAGTAAATTATTACTAATTATTGGTAATTCTTGGTAATTATTGGTAATTATTTGTAATTATTACTAATTATGGATAATTATTGGTAATTATTACTAATTATTGGTAATTATTACTAATTATTGATAATTATTGGTAATTATTACTAATTATTGCTAATTATTACTAATTATTGCTAATTATTGGTAATTATTATTAATTATTACGAATTATTGGTAATTATTGGTAATTATTACTAATTATTCCTAATTATTGGTAATTATTGGTAATTATTACTAATTATTCCTAATTATTGGTAATTATTACTATTTAGTACTAAATATTGGTAATTATTGGTAATTATTACTAATTATTGCTAATTATTAGTAATAATTAGTAATTATTACTAATTATTATTATTTATTACTAATTATTTCTAATTATTGGAAATTATTGGAAATTATTAGTAATTATTGGTAATTATTGGAAATTATTACTAATTATTGGTAATTATTACAAATTATTAGTAATTATTACTAATTATTACTAATTATTGGTAATTATTGGTAATTATTACTAATTATTGGTAATTATTTGTAATTATTACTAATTATTCCTAATTATTGGTATTTATTACTAATTATTAGCATTTATTCTTAATTACTGGAAATTATTACTAATTATTCCTAAGTACCATTAACTATGAACACTGAATACTAATAATTTAAATTTATTAAGTAACAAAACAATGTAAACATAATTAAATTACAACTAATTAATAATAATTGAAACTAATAAAAATTTTAAAATAAATATTAAATTAAAATGAACATAAATACCTTTAAAATTGATCTGAGGTTGATCTCTGATCGTTGTTGAAAACTTCAATTTCAACTCCAGAAAAAAAAAATTAAACAGCAGAAACGCTGAACTCTAAAAATAGAGTTTTGAGGGAAGGAGAAGATCGAGTTTGAGAATGAATGAAAAAAAAACGGATGGGGGTATTTATAGGTTAGATCATTTGCGACGGGTCTATTTGCGACGGGTATCCCGTTGCAAAAAGTATTATTTGCGACGGTACCCGTCGCAAATACCTTAGCCCTCATTTATTACGGTCAACGGTTAAATAGTTATTTGCGACGGGTCCCGTCACAAATCATAACCTGCCGACATACTATTTGCGACGGGGGTATATTCCCGTCGCAAATAACTTTCCCGCGATTTGGCGCGCAAAGCGCGCCAGTCCTTTTGCGACGGGGAAAGCTAACTCGTCGCAAATAAGTTTCTAACGGGACTATTTCTGACGGGATTTATCCCCGTCGCAAATAACCCGTCGCAAATACCCATTTTTCCCGTAGTGTTATGCAAGTTGTCTCAGTCTCCCAGTGGAGCATTTTAGCTTATGTACCAGGTTTCTTATTTCGTTTTCTTTTAGGGAGGATTTTATAAACAATAAAAACTAGCCTTGTTGGTCTTTGAACCTTATGGAAACAAATAAGTACCGCTAGTTGAGGTGTTGGTATTGGTGGTCAGGGATGAGGTGTTCTGTTGCGGATTTTATATCATGGTCTCTCACTTAACAATGAGTTAATGTGGAACAACAAAGACTAGAAGGTTTGTTTCAGCCTTTACCCATTCTGGTATGGAAATGGGATGAGATTTCCAAATATTTTTTCATTGTTTTACCACAAACTTCTAGTGGGAAGGATGTGATTCGGGTGATTGTTTATAGACTCACTAAATCAGTGAATTTATTACCAATAAAGGAAACGATGAAAGTGGAAGAGATTGGGAAATTTTATGTCTGGTAGATTGTGAATCTTCTTGTGGTTTCCTCTATAGTTTTTTCTAACATGGACTTGAGGTTCACATCTAGGCTTTGGAAAGATTTTCAGAAGGCAATAGTTTCCAAGTTGAAATTGATCACATCTTATCATCCTCATATGGATGGATAGAGAGAGATGGATATTCGGGTTCTTGAGGACATTCCTAGATCTTGTGTGCTTGATTTCGATGGATCTTGTGACAAACATCTTCCTTTGGTCGATTTTTTCTATAATAATAGTTATCTGGGTTTGATCAGGATGGCACCCTTTGAGGCTTTGTATGGGAGACCATGTTATTCTCCCATGTGCTGGGAAGATTTGGGAGAGCATTACTTGGTTTGTCTAAGAATTTTTCAGGAGATGAAGAGGTGGTACAGTTGATCCATAGGAATTTGATCATGGAACAAAGTCATCATAAATCATATGCGGATTTTCGGTGTCGACCACTAGATTATGAGGTTGGTAATTGGGTATTTCTTAGAGTTTCGCATCTTTGGGACATAATTGGTTGGGTAAGCAGGGTATATTAGCACCGAGGTTTATGGTCTCTTTTGAGATCATTGAGCGACTCTGGAGGGTGGCCTATCGATTATTTTTATTGTCCGTATTGACTTCCATACATGACGTGTTTCATGTTTCCCAGTTGATAAGGTATGTATCGGATCCTTCCCATGTGATTATATGGGAGGATTTTGTTCTTAATATTGATGCCACTTTGGTGGAGTAGCCAGTTCAGATTATGGATCACTAGGATAAGGTATTTCACAGTAAAATGATTCCCCTCATTCAGGTATTGTGGTAGTGCAGACAGGATCACCACAAGACATGGGAGTGTGAGTTGTTTATGTGGAAATATTGGCCTATGCTTTTTGTGGATCCAATATCTTAAGCTATTTCTAGGCATAGAAGGATTTTATGGTGGGGGTATTATAATTCCTCGTTACCTTTCTCTCAGGTATGTTCTGATCTTTACTTTTGGATTTATCTTTTTTGTTGGGAGATAATTTTCAACCCTGAATAAGGAGGATACCTATAATGGTGAAGTCACAAATTTTTTGAATTTCTGGCTTTCCTTGGACTTTACTGTTGTTTTTTGGGAATTTACACAGCATATAATACGATTACACGATGTGTAATAGTCACTAGATAGATTTCATGAACTGTATTACACAACGTGATAATGTTACACTTCATTAAAGGGTTACATGTCATGTAATGTGAAAAAAATGTGTTTTTAATCAGAGGTGATTCATTTTTTAGTGTAACTTAAAATAAAAGGTATTAACAATGTGTAAAGGTATATCACACCATGTAATTCCTCAAGTTCTTGTTTTAAGAGTATAGTGCAGGATTTTGGGGGCTTATTTCTTTGTGCAGCCTTATCCTCTCATCTAGACCTCCAACCCTAAGAAATTTTGGGTGTCTTCCTTCCATTCTGATCAATTCATTGAGTAATTGATCAACATGAATAGGCACTTCATCTCTCCAGCTAATCATTCCTCTAGTTTTCTCTCCCTTTTATGGTTGTGGAACCATTTTTGTCAGGATAGGTAATTGGATTGTGTTTTCCTTAAATCCTTTCCTTTCCTTGGTTATTCCTTATCTTCCAAAGGAAAATCGTGTGGTTTATAATCCCCATTGACAAAGGCTTCTAGTTTTTATTTTCTCTTGAGGTAGTTGGATATATTTAAGTGATCTAATTTCTTGAATTTATTATAGTTCATATTGACTTCTTGAGATTTTAAATGGGATTTCATGTGTTGAAATTGAAAAGGGAATGGGTTCACATTTGAAAATAGTTTTTTTCTTTGAAAATGAAATTTCCTTGATTTAAAATAGAAAATGGAGTTTCAAACCCTGAATAAGATTGGATTGTATTTGAAATTATTTTTTATAAAAATGTGGGAATGGTTTTTAAAATATAAATTTAATAACATTGCACAGCAAAAACCTTGGCTGCATCGAGAAAGAGACACAGGTAGCCTTAGTGTGTGTGGCACCTATTTTTATGGAAAAGAGATGACTAAAAACCCCATTTGAGGTGGATTTGGTTTGAATCAATGATTGATTGTGAGGGATTCATTTCTTTTACAATAAATAACATTTAGACACCATTTTCATTCTTAATTGAAACTCCCAATGGTTACCTCATCCATAACTAGGTACATACCTACTTTCCAAAGGCAGGTTGTCAATTGGGGTTTCAGACCCAATGATGCTTAGGGACTCATAGTAGTCGAGAGGATGGGAGGTCAGGATCATTGTTCCCTTTTGGGGAGAATTATTTTCCACTCCAGGACTCTCTTATATATTAAAGATATGTTTTGGAATCTCTTCCTAACCAGATACGGGACCGGTTACCCTAACAAAATGATTATAGGTTAAATGTATTTTATATACAAAAGAAATGGGGGTCTCATTATTGAATCCATCTATATGTATCTGAGGTTCTCCATCTGTTTCCAAATAATGAATTCTTTCTTATATGTTGAAGTTTTATAGTCAAGAACTTCAACATTTATAGTCATGTGGGGAGGAGGTTAATATTCCTAGGAAAATATTAAGCCATTATAAGGTGTCTTACATATCATATTTATTACAGTGATCAAAACCCATGTAGTTTGTTAAAACCATTTAGTTTAACATCACGAAGAGTTGACATGTGTGTGGGCACTGAGGTACCAAATATCTGAGCTTGAGTTTCAAGGAGACAACCTACTTATCTTGGTTATGGTAGGAATCAGAGTTATCATAGTTCGATCATTCCCTTAGGACTATCCCCATGGTATATGCCTTTATATGAGGGATATTTGTATCGTTCCACTCATTGGGGGTTACATATTAAGATTTCCCTGACTAATAGAGATTCATGATGCCAATGAAGTTTTCATTATAGCTCCCTAAGACCACATCATCCATGCTTAGTGTGATAAACAATGGATAGAAAGTGATTAGCCTCATTGCATATAGATGTGGGGATTATGTTCTTATACTACCCTTGTGATGTTTAATATGGAGCTCGGGAATTTGGGAGGCATCCTATATATCCTGGTTATGGAAGGAATTAGAGTCATCTTGGTTCACTTGATTTATCAATTCGTTGAGGGGTGAGGTATAGTGATCAACCCATAGGAATGATTATCTCATGATGGTTGAAATTATAGAGACATGGTAAGGCTTATACTGAGGTGGATTCCCATTTTAGTTTAGAATCGGGCCTTAGGAAGGCATCCTACATATCCTGGTTAGGGTAGGAATCGAAATCCTTATAGTTCAAGTAATTTCTTAGTCCACTGAGGGACAAATTATAATGACTATCCCATGGGAATGATTGGGTCCTGATGGTTGAAATGTTAGAGACATGGTAGGACATACAATAATGTGGGTTCCCATTTGAGTTTTGGATTAGGCCTTAGGACGGAGTCCTACATATCCTATCTATGGTTTGAATCATAGTCTTCCTACTTCAACTGGATGGGGCTTACACACTGACACTGCCCTTTTATGTGGAACGTATCATATTATTCCACCGGTCGGGGCTTACACACAAGCATTTCCCTTGTCTTGATTTAGGATTATGGGGAAAATGAGATGATTATTTAAACTCTCTAGACCATGTGAGATATGCTCGATGTGAGAAACAAGAGATGAAAAATGATATGTCTCATTGCTTACAGATGTGGGAAATCTGTACTGGTACTACCCTTTGGAGGTTTAATATAGAGCTCGAGCCTCAGGGAGGAGTCCTATGTATCCTGATTATGGTAGGAATTAGATTAATCATATTTCCCATAATTAGGACTTACAAACTAAAGTTTCCCTTCTAATTGGGGCTTACATACCAAGGGTGGAAAAAAATTATCAAACCCTAGGATTACCTTGGACGTGGCCTACTTGTTTTCTTGATATGCTTGATTTCCTCCTTGACATGACTTCATTGTCTTCTTAAAAAGTTGGAGGATGTCTTATAGACATGTCCAAATACAATTGTGTGATCTAATTGTCTTGTCTTAGGGACACTGCATATCCTGGATGTCATGTTTGAGGGTCATCACATGATTGAGGCTAACTTGTATGGAGGATATTGCGAGACCTAGATGGTTGAACCTAGAATCCATCAAATGATCCTGGATGACATGCCCAGAGGGTGTCGCATGATCCAACTGACATGATCAGATGTCATCAGAAGAGATGGATGAAATTTCTATAGGGTGTTGTTAGAGTCAATGTGATAGGTCTCAGAGGGAACCATATGACCTGGATGACTTGTGTAGAGGTAATAGAGAGACTTGGATGGTGTTTATGAAGGATATTGAAAAATCTAGTTAACATGTCTGGGTAAAACTGTGAGACTTGGATGACATGTACCAGTGCCATCATATGATTTAGGAAACATAAATAAAGGAAAATCCAAGGATTGGATAGCGAGTTCGGAGGGATTCATGATACTGGGGTGGCATTCCCATGGGGTGGTATGTGACTTGTTTTGAAACATCCAGAGGTCTTCGCGTGATCTGAATAGTATACCAAAGGAGCATCGTGAGATCTAGGTGACATGTCCTAGTGTTGTCACATGCCCTATGTGGTTCAGGCAAAGCGCATGAGGATTGGTGTATATTTTCTTTGAAAATTGTCTCATTTTTTAATCTTTACTCCATCCTTTTATTGCAAATGTCTTAGATTTATTTTAGTATTAGCTTGTTTTAAGTCTTGTGTGATTTAATAGATGTGTGGGATATTATTCACGTGTCATTACGTAAGTAATTTTCATGATCTATAGTGATCATGTGAAGTGATTATTCATGTTGCATGATCACTCCATCTATTTTTCGGATCTTACCTAATTGAAAACTTCCCAGTTGCAAGATCACCTACTCCTAGAAACTCACTCTGGTTCTTGGTGCACTGGTAATTCTAGATAAAAAGGTCCAAACTTCATCTGGAGATTAGTGGTGAATTTTTCATGATGAGTTGGGTGATTTATAGGCCTTTCCACCTAGTTTGTTTACTTTTTACACATCACATATCGTGTGAATCTGGGATGGAGTCGGTGGAGGGCTTTGACATCACGTGTTCTTTGATCTCCTACTATAGATCATTCGGGGAGAATCAACTAATTTTCAGTGATCGTAAGACCATCCCATCACTACCTCCATCATTAGATTATTTCTAATTAATGGGGATTTTTTGAATCATGCTTATATGTCGGAGGACTTTCATATTGTCATATAGACATGTCCAAGGGCCTTAGCGAGATCAGAGTGCTTGTCAAAAGGCCTCTACATAATTCCAGTGGACTTGTCTGAGACTTTCTACAAGACAAGGATGACCTATCATGGACCCTTTTTGAAATCAGACTAGCATTTTCAAGGGGTCTTGCAAGACCATGTCACAGATAGCCTAGGCATGTCGCAATACTTTTACAACTACAAGAGGCTCCCATATTATCCCTTCTTTTATTTCCTTTTTTTGTTTCGAAAATTTGGGGGATCTTGTAAGGTTTCACGAGTGTTGTCAGGGAAAATAATTATACCTCTTTTTGATACATCATGTGACCAAAAAAGGTCCTATGGAGATGCACGATCATTTCATGGACAATTCCGTCTATTTTTATTTATGGAGCCAAAGGGGGAAGTGTGAGTTCATTTGGACATACCCTAATCCCTTCACATGATGGGGATTACATGTCAATGGGATTTTGAGAGATGAGTCAGACACTTCATTGGGGGATTTTGGTGTCTTATGGATCACAATGAGTGAACCACATGATATTTATGACCATAAGAGGCTACATCCTCCTCCTCATTTATTTCCTTTTTTTATTTTAAAAAGGTTGGGTATCTTATGAGTTTTATTGAATATTGTCAAGGATAATCATTCTCCCCATCGGTGATGCATTGCATGAATTTTATGACCACAAGAGGCTCCTACCTTTTGGATATTTTCCTCCCATCTTCCAAGGGTTTTTAGAGGGTTTATCATCCATTTACTAGTTAACAAGCCATGTGACCCAAGATATCTCATCTAGATGTTTCCACATGATCCATGATTGTATGTGGTGCCTTTTGTAAATGAAAAAGGACTTTTCAAAATGGTATTTTTAGAATATTTCACAGTTTATGAATTGTGCATGACTATCTTCATGACCTTCTACTGGTCATGTGATCGCATATCTTATGGGGGTTTATGTGATCCACATGATCATGACCACATTCTTACTCCATTTCTTTATGGGAGGAAATCTCATTTTTAGGTATCTCTTACTTTGTGATATTTTTTATTCTCATTTGGTAGGCATCAAAAAATTCCCCCTCTCAGGAGTGACATACAAAGGGACAAGGGATCAGTTCTAAGGAAAGTAAGTGTCTTCCTAATTCCTTAGTGTTATCATGAATCAGGGTCTTGGGGGATGCTTGGTCTACTAGGTGATGTTTGGTATTATGTGGGATTCCCTATAAATAGGGGAGTAAAGAGGGATTCATTCACTAGCTACTCACTTCTCTAGATCTCTCTCGTCCTTATTCTATTGCATAGCCCCATTACAGAACCTTGCCACAATACCTGATCCTAAGACCCTATTGTGAAACCATTTTGTGAGAACTCTTCCATAATACTACTTTTTTTCAAGTGCCTCCTCAAACCAACTATAAACAATAATTTGGTAGTTGCACAAAGTTTGGCCATGGGGATGCGATTGTCTTGAGGATTCCACGAGATCTGCTAGATTGATTGCTTGATATTTTGGCTATCAGGCGGATCACGTGACCATGTCAAGGTCATAAAATCATGAATCCTATGAGGAGTCATGTGATTTATATGATTCCATATGGGTTTATGTGACCTTCAAGATCTTCAGAAGTTAGTAAGTTCATGAGTTCTTTATGTGATTTTTGAATGACTTTAATGATTCATGTGATGCACATGATGCTGTCAGTTTATGCCTTTTAACAAAATTTTATCTTTTATCAGTCTTAAATGTTCCCCTTATTTTTTTCATATGGAATTTGGTTCTTGTCAATCTTCTCACAAACCTTATAAGAGGGGGTGATTAGATATATCCCATCATGATACTATTATGGTGAGTGTGGATATAACCTTCCACCATGACATTGGGTAAATTCAATTAAGATTGATAAAAATGATGGCATTAAAATTTGGGGACTAACCACTTTCAGACTTCTTTCCCCTTTATGAGTTTGGTCTTACTAATGATGCTCTAATTCATCTACCAAAGTCAAAATTTATACCTTATTCTTGGATTTTGAAAACCCACAACACTTTCTAGGAGAATATATCCCAGGGGGGATACTTTTATTCCAAGGGAGACTTTGAAGATGAAAATATACTGACATTAATGACCACAAACTTTGATGGGACCGATCTAAAACCCGATGAGGTTGTTCACATGTACCACCCAATAATGAGGAATTCCTCCCCTGATCAGAAATTTGGGTGGTTTTCCAACTGGTACTTTCAATCAAGAGGAATATATGGAATGGATTGGGTATAGGCCTTCTAGGTACAATACATTGCTACTAAATTCACTGAGGAGTTGAAGTAAATTGGAATGTATGAGTTTGTTTGGATATCTTAAATGTCTTCCTAATGCAATAAGGGCCTGATGACGAAATTGTTCAGTCATTGGAGTTTGGACACGAACACTTTCCCCATAATTCATGGTGATGTGGTCATAAGCCTTTGGGATAAGAATTAGATATGTGACACACCTATATTAGTTGGGATTTATGAAAAGTTCTTTCCCCTTCGGTCTACTTGAGATGATGTAACAAGGACTCCCCCACTCACCCAAGAACTAATCAGGTTGGCCGAAATTCCCATCCCAAAGGATCTGATTTCTAGGTTGGATATCCCATTCAATACATGGTTGGGATACTTCATCAAGAAGGATTACTCTGAGATAGAAGCTAAGAAGTTCAAGGTATGTCTTACGAAGGACTCCCGTAGTGCACCAGGCGCTTATTGGCATGTGATTGAGGAAGGGAAATTTAAAAATGGGGATAGGTGGTTGTCCCTTGTGTTGGCCAGGCTATTAAACTAGCCAATTTCCTTTCCAGGTAATTGAGTGGGTACTACTTACCATGAATAAAAAAATTGTAGTTATATTTTCCACTTTCATGATGGTGACCTCCATGGAAGGGGGGATCGTATCGGGCTAGCAGTCCCTGTATTGTCCAAATTTTATCATTTTTTTCAACATGTTTACAATAATAAGGCCCCTTATAGGATTTTGGGCCCCTTAAAAATATTATGAGGTTGGATAGAAGCTCACATAGGAGAATATGAATATCAAAACATTAATGATATCCCTAATTTCCTCTTCATACCACACCTATAATGTATCTATGGGATGAGACCCATTATGCTGAAAGATCAGGATGTCCAGGATTGTATGATCCATTATCACCATTTAGCTTCAAGAACCTATGACTCAGTTTCAATGGGTGATATTTTTGATACTTGTGAGGCTAGTCTTGAGGCATGATCTTATATGAGGTCACTTTGCGAGGGCGTTCTATCCACTCATATTGATGGGGACCTCATCTACGAATAGTACACACCCTGTCGGTTCAGCTGCCAATTCCTATGTGTCTAGTCAGGATTTCTTCTCTCTATTTATGTTAAATATGAGGAGAATCCAATGGTAATTCTACAATTTGGGATGATTTTTACCATAGAGGAGACTCATGCTGAGATAATTCTTCCCAGCTGTGATTCGGTAATTGGTTTATCTCCAAATTATGATGAGTTTTGGATTCACTCATATCCCAATGAGAAATTATCCAAATTGGTAAGCAAGGACTCCCAACCTCCAAATGTTTAGAACAATACCAAGCCTAGAAGTCAACTAGTTTCTAGAGATACAACAGTTCTGGAATTTCCTCGTAAGAAGATAAGTGATTTTCCATCATCTACTTTCCAATCAAAATTTTCTACTTGTGTGGATACTATGAGTGCGGAACCATAGGGTGAAGTCATGAAAAAATTATCATTTCATATATAATATTGATAGTGGATGTCTTGGAGGATGTAGAACATATAGACTAAGCTCTGGGGTATCATGAGTCAATCATATTTACCTTTGGTGGGTTTTTCTCATGTCACTACCCCTCTAGGTATTACTTTAAAAGAGCAACCTAAAGAGTTTGGGTCCTTCTTTTGAAACCTTGAAATAATATTGGAAATAATTAAGGTTTGGGTTTTCTATTCACCTTTGGTTCACTAAATGGTGGTGTGGGTATCACTGTAAATGGTCATGAACAAGTTTTTTCAGACCTTATAATCAGTGGTAAGACTAATCTCACATCTATGTTTAATGCATTTTGGTTCCATTGTGACTGTACTGATGTCCTTTTTGTTTTGTTGATATAGGGGGAGGATGGTGAATCCCATATAGTACATCCATCCCCTAAATATTCTCCCCATGGTACATCCATGGGAGAGGAATTTGGTGGTGATAGGAGGGTTGATGATGAGGGGTCCCTTGGTCTATAGGCCCTAATGAAGGTGGTGATTATAGCTTATGGATCAATGATTTTAGCCTCAGTACCTACCATAGAGCCTTTCTTGGGAGGGAATAGAAAAAGGAAGAAACCTGCATTTTCAGGGTCTTCTCCTCCAAAATCCTCAAGTAAGTGTGCCATTTCGCTCCTTTCTTATTTTTTATTATTCTGTAAACACATTCTGATTTGTCAAAAATGTTTAGGTCCCCACCAAGAACACTTGGAAGAGAATTTATCCATTATTGAGAATGTGGGAAAGTGTTTGTTTCTTTGGAAGACCCTTCACTATCGGGAACAGACTGTAAAGAATTTTTGGTGGCTGAGGTGTCATCCCAATCATGCCCATTTCCTTCTACAGGCTTCTCAGTGATCACACCAATTGATCCGGCATGGGTGGAATCAATTTTGGAGGATATTGACATGGGTAGATATTCTACTACTGTGTTATCCTTTACGGAATAAAGTTTTGGAGAATGTGAATACTTCTTCAAGACTGGAAACACTTTCTATTTGTGTCACATCTTCGGATATTATCTTTTGTTTTTGCAGTTCTCAAGGGTAGTGAGTGAATCATGTCTTCAAGAAAAGCACTGAAAATGACACGGAGCTTCTTATCACAAGAAGGAGTCGCTTCTTCACCTGAGTATGGGGTTAGGGTAGTGGATGTCTCAAGTGACATGAATGAGAAAGGTATGTTTCTAACATTAGTCGTATTCATCGATTTCTTGGTGATACCATATTTTTTATCCTATGACTGATATACCCTTGTTCCCTTCGCTTCATTGTCTTTGACCCAAAGTTTGTAGGCTCTAGTACCTTCTCCCTTGGAGGTCCATCTGACTGGATTAACCAATGTAGAGGCTGGCTTTTTTCCCTCACCATCAAAGACTATGAGAATAACTCTTTCTCTAAGATACCTAGTCCCAAAATATTTTCTCGTTCCTAGGATAGTCTTAGATCAAGGCTCAGGGTCTGTGTCATTGTAAAATCCCCAACCCAAAATCCATAAAACTGATGCCCCGAGCCGAGTCTTTACATGAAATCAAGTGTGTCTCCCCATATTCCAGAGGTTGATAACTATAGGTAAGGGTCTAATGAGTCATGTGGGGAGACTATACCCTCTTTACTAGAGTAATTCACAATAGAACACAATATAAATATCATAAAAAAAGGGAAAACTAATAAAAATAATATCCAAATATCTCCTAAAATTTGGGTACAACCATAATTCTACATCAACCATGAAATGACAAGCTAATAGTGTTAAGGGAATAAAAACCAAATAAGACAAACATAAAAAACCCCAATGATTCCCTATTCTAAGTCTGGGTCTATCTCCATGTACATCCTAATCTCAACTCAACATCCAAGTATAGGGCCCTTGCCCTTGTTCTGACCTCCAACCAAGAAATCTGCTTGGGTACCCAACGGTGGCCCGAGTAGGGTGTGAGTACAAAACTCAGTAGGCCACCACCAATGGTGTCTAAAAAATATCCAATCTAATATATGGTTCATGCAAGTACAAATAAATGTTAAGTAAACTAGGTATAGTTTAGGTTTCATTAGTTAACAAAGTTCATTTAATTCATGCCTATTAGTTATCCCAATTTCATTTCTCATACCATCCTTATTACATAATCGATTTTTAACACATGCTCTTTGGGTTAGGCATATACATCAAATATACATGTGTCTAAGGAAATAGATCACAATTCATAGGGAAGATAAGTCAAGTCCTTATCTCACTAGGGATACACATATCACCTCAACACATTATCCTCACCTCAAAGCCTCATTTCGGATGGAATGTAACCATTAGGGGAATAGATCTTCCATCCCCTTCCCTAACCTGCACATTTTTTGTGTGGATTTTAGAGCCTCAATCTAACTCGACCCATGGGCGTAGAGCCTCAAGTCAATATGCCACTATACCAAGCCATTTGCACATGATTATTTATCCAATAACCACAACCATACCATAACACAACCAAACATAACCAATGACATTAGAAACACAATACAAGAAAAACAACATGGAAATTAATATTATTCCATAACCCATTAACACATTTACTAATTACAACTCATAACCATTTAGTCGAATTCCCATTATCGTGCCTTAACCCATTAAGTGTGTTCAATAATACCCATACCTTGGCCAATATTCATAATTTACCCTATATTAACCCATTTATCCCATTATCCTTTCATAATAATTTACCCCTTTATGAACTTCAAGTACAACTCTTGTCCCTCATATCAAAACCCCTTTTATTACACTCAACCCATTTGGCATACCCCATAATTCCCATGTGTTAACTCATTCAACATATTCACCCATTCCCTTATTACATCTCATTAACATATTTACAATTTACCATCCCATTAACCAAATAAAATTTCACCATTCAATATGCACTTATACTCTTAGTCGTTTCTAACCAAAATTCATTAACGAATCGACATAATCTCATTCGACCTAATTTTCCCATTTCCATGTCATGCCTAACAACCCCTTATGCCCATATCACCCTAGGAACAACTATAGTCATTCTATTTACCACTTAATCAACCATTAAAACATGTACTTCATGGGTACCACATTATTACTCAGAAACCCTTCACTTAACCCTACCCCTTTCTAGTTTAGGAAATGTCGGTTCACCCCATAGGTGGCCCAAAAATTGTCAAGTCATCCTCTACACATCGCACAGTGATCATGAGTGTTTCAATTGGTCACTTTGACACCCCTATTTACCACACCCTCTAATGGTACTAAGAACAAAATTAAGGGAAAACAAGAATAAAAGCTTCTACACACAAATCTAAAATAAAAATATGGGATAATACTTGTAGACCACCTTACTCGAATCTGATGAATAACGCACTCTTAATTGTAGCCTTGTATCCAGAATCAAACACCCTTGAAGCCTTTACCTTGGTTCCACCATAAATAGAGGTTTTTAGGGATTAGGAAGAAGATGTTAGGAACTATAAACCCTAATCCAGAAAAGAGAAAAAAGAGGAATATTAGACTCACTCAGGGCTTCGATCTGGTTCCAACATTCCTCCAAATGGCTAAGAATCAAAGGAGAACCACCCTTGGGAAGCTTGGGTCATCCAAGCTCATCACTAGGGTTGTAGGGGTGAAATGTTGGAGAAACCCGAGTTTGGTTTTAAAATCCTGGGGAGAAAATTTTGTAAATTTTCTAACTTTACTGGGATGTATGATTTACCCGCACAGTTTTCCAAACCGTGCGCAAACCGTGCGAGAACTACTATACAAAAATCACCCCTTAGCACGGTTTCTTAGGAATTCTACATGGTAATCTTAACTCTATGGTAACCATGTGAAATCCTCTTTCCAAGGTCACATAGTTACCTAGGATGTTCCGTATGGTTTTTACTAACTATGTGCAGACCGTGCAACATGCCCATAAATTCGGTTTTCTTCCTCTTTCATACCTCGACCCTTAGAACACCCCCAATCCTTCTCATGAACTTGGGGAAACACATATTTAACCAAATTAGGGGTATTAAACTGAGACATAAACAATAACATACCTTAAGAAAGAATCTAGGATCTTACAGCCTCCCCACCTTATAATGTATCATCCTCGATTTGTGGTCCCAAGCATCACTGAGATTTTGAAATCAAGAGGCATGGCCATTAGGCCCTTATAACATTCCCATTTCAATAATTTTATTATTGAACATTACAAAGCTACCACAAAAGTGAACCAATATATAGTCTTTTCCAATAAGACTTCCTCACCACAACCCGCAACATGAATTGAATACTCATCAAGGATACATTAACTTTAATCATAACCAACCACTAGAACCTCTTAGAGAAAACATATAAAACAATTCCTGATTCAAAATAGGTGGAAATTTTCACACAAAATTATTCATCATGGGGGAAACAATTGGCAACCCATTTATCTGATCCTTTGTACAACTCATGACCCAAATCACTTGGCATCATCTTCCTCTATTTCCCAAACTCTAACGGTGACCAAACACAGTATCACCGAGACGAAAACATACGATTATTCCAACTATATTTCTTGATGATTCCATTCCACAACTTTACATCCAAACGAAACTAAAACTCTCAGGTAATAGACCAATTAAACCCATACCAGAGCTCACCACTAAGGCCAAATCAACTGAATGGTGATCACTTGAGTCCTCCAACCTGGAACTCTGGTCACATCGTTAACCAACCATTTATCCTCTATGGTTTTCTCCACTATATTCGGTTACTTGGTACCTCCACCCTTAATAGAAAACCACTAGAAACTCAACTTGACTTTCATATCATACCTAATGCACCAACTAATGACAGTCTCTACCTTATGGTAGAACTCTCTTCATCACAACACCACTACACTCCAAACCATCATTAGACTCCACTATCTAAACAACATTTCCAATCATTAGAACCCCTACCATTCATACACTATTTAAGGAATCCTAAGTTCTCACTCAACCCCATTATGAAATTTGAAACAAACTTATCCTCCCAAGCATCCATCAAAGGTGATTTACTACTCTCCACATTCGTCCCCTACTCAGAGTCGAGTTGAGTTTCTCTGGTTGACTCATCCAGGAATGCTTAGCTTCATACTTTTCATGACACTACATCACACTGACAAGTTTCCTTCAAACTTCAAGGTGTTCCAAACTACTGAAGGAAACTTTCCCAAGTATACTTATGATCTTCATTGGAGTTATAGAACTCAACCTCTCCTACCAAAACCTGATGTTACATCTCACCACACTATTTGACGACTAAACACAAGAATCTCAAATTCTATTTAGAACCACCCTGATCCCAAAGACAATACATGGAATAGTAAACCACCATAGTCAAGGCCCAACTGGCCTTTCTAAGAGACCCAACGTTCATCTTAGAATTTCTTTATTAGCATCCTAGTTCTTCTACATCAACTTAATGTTCTCCTCTCCACATCCAGGACTAACTCATCACTCCCCATCTTAGGAGTGTTGTTAACATTTCTCTCCACAAAGATCTCAATTACCATAGATCACACCCAAACAAAATCCAAATCCCAAAACATAGACATCACTATCTAGACTTATACAGAACAATAAATTGAAATTCAACAAGTTCCCACTCCCAACTTCTATGGAGGTTAATCAAAACGTTCATCGACACCCAGCCCATCCCAAGAACCTCACCCGAAACCGTCGATGGTGTGCATCCCAACATTCCACTTCACATATACCGCCACCATGACCATAAACTTCATGATTTCCCTTATCCTACCAAACAACTTCAAGTTTCCAAGTGTAAATCTAGATCTTCTCAACATACTGGTGATGATGTCAATATATTGGGTATGATCATCACTAGTTGAGTTATGATAAGAAGTTGTATAAGAACACCAACACAAACTTATCTATTTTTGATATCACCTCCCATGATGGAACACCATGATCTACTAAGGATTTCAGGATTCCTTGATACACACCTCTCATCGGCATTTAACCAGCACATCTCAAGTTCTTCTGATACATCCCGGAAAATTAATGATCAAACACTATGGTTTGACATGCAAATTAAACCAACGGTCCCTCACACAACCATACTTCCCACCTTGGATTCATAGATAATGGAGGTCACTTATATTGATCAGAATTGTGCCTTAATAGCATGTTCCCACATCTGGACCACTTAAAAATCTCAAGGTTTCTCACTTTTTCGACCATTCTAATACCGAATTTAGTTTCCATAAACCAACAATCACCCGACATAGCCCAATGCCTACTTAATTACCTAACCATGCTTCTTGATTAGTCAGCCCCATCATCCCAAGGCATTATCAACATCTTACCCAACAACCAATTTTTCATACAAACAAGACCATCACTATGACCACCGTCACCTTGGGTTTCATCTTCCAACAAGATCATCTAACTGTTATTTAGTCATCTTTGTCTATTTCACCTGAAAACAACACCAGGGTCTCCATTAACCTTCATCCAAATTGACAGGTATAAAATCCATGTAATTCTACTTACCAAAGCTTAAAGTTAATCATATGAATTGATCTCACCTTTGAAGTATTACCACTTCTTCCTATTTCCAAAGCACCTACATCACTAGGCTAGCCTCCCATGAGGTCACCCTTGATTTCCCTAAAACAAACAATGCATCACCACATCTTGAGTCACATCACCAAATCAAAAATCATACCATTTATACCTCTAGGATAACCCACACTAGATGAAATCTTCCACATCCCATTATCATAGCCCAACATCTACCTATATGGAACACACCCAAGAGAAATAAGAACCTTGTTTGACCTATTTCTTAGGTCACCTTGAAGTTAGAGTGATACTAGTTACCTAGATTCATGATAAAAAAAATCCATTGATTTGCACATGCATTGAGTTATAAACGAGTCGCTACTTGAAAATGGCACTCTCACCCCCATTATGATACATGTTGAGCCTAGCACACCAAGTGACCATTTACTCTAAGTTCCACACTAGAGGTGATCGTACATATACATCATCACCACGAGCTGAAACTTCTATTCTACAGTCTGAAATACAACTCACAGGGCCTGAGCCCACATGGATCACCATACCCATGAAAAATTCCCATCACTAATGACACTACCACAAGGACATTCATTCTTATGTCCATCATAAAACCCATACAATTACAACCCACAAAGACTACTACCTTCACATTACCAAAAATAACCTTAAGACCTCAAGGCCACCACCTAACTAAAGACACAATGAGGAACACCCAAAGGTTCATGCTTTAGAATATTCTTCTTACCCAAATTTCTAAAAATCCCTATTCTCTTGGGTTCATATTCCCCAAACATTTTCATCAACAAATATCTCAAATAAAGTCTAATCGGTATAGATCGCAATGGAAGAATGCACTACCTTTTATACTTAACCCACTCCACATAAAATATTCCAACGGACATATTCACATCTCTATCACTACCTTTAATTCTTATTACCATGGGTCATGCTCAACATGGTACAACCAAATTACTAGATCACAAATAATTCATCAAACAACTCTTTAAACCATTTCCCTCTTAGAACACAAAGCTTTTCTCTTATGCATATTTCCCATATCAAAACTTTTTATAACCACCACCTTAACTCATTTACACTTTTTATTGGGAAAAATTCATTAACTAGTTCATCATCACCATGAAAATATTTCTATTTTAAACACCATTTAGTCTTTATAATATACCACAACCCAAAATTTTAACCTGATCATAACATTTATTTATACACAGTATTCGTTAAGTATCCATTTAATTATTTTCATTTACCCACTTTCATTACCATTATTAGGCACTATTTTCTTCATATTTTATTTTTCCAAATAAGTAAAATGCATTCTACTCTATATTCCCCACACACCAATCCCGTGTGCGCCTACCATGATTAAGGCCACTTGCATCCTTAGGTTCCTAAAATGATGCATGAATACACAACCTCATGCCATTTAGTCCATGAGAAAAATATCATTAATTAGTCAAATCACACAACATGTTCATCACTCAATGGTGAAATATCATTCAACTATAACAACACACATCAAGAACAACAATTCCCAACCTGGGTAACTTGCATTTTCCCTCATACGTAGGTTAGCTACTCCCAAGCACCATCTCATTACCGAGGCCCGACACTATCCTAATATCCTATCTACCATTTCCAAATTGTAAGAAAGAGAAAAAAACTCCTCTAATACCACTTTGTAACATCCCCGACCTGGAAGCCACTAAACTAGTGCCCCGATCCAAGTCATCAAATGACTTCAAGCACACCTCCCCGTATTCCAGAGGTTGTCGACTAGTGATGAGGGTCTAATGAGTCACGTGGGGAGACTATACCCTATTTACTATAGTAAGCAATAGCGGAACACAATATAAATAGTGTAACAAAAGGAACAACTAATAAAAATAATATCAAAATATCTCCCAAAAATTGGGTACAACCACAATTCTACATCAACCATGAAATGACATGCTAATAGTGTCAAGTGAATAAAAACCAAATAATACAAATGGAAAAATCCCCAATGGGTCCCGATTGTAAGTCTGGGTCCATTTCCATTTATATCTTGATCCCAAATCAATATCCTAGTGCAGGTTTCTTGCCCTTGTTCTGACCTATAACCAATAAATCTACTTGGGTACCCAACAGCGGCCTGAGCAGGGTGTAGGTAAAAAATTTATAGGCCACTACCAACGGTGTCTACAAAATATCCAGTCTAATAGATAGTGAATGCAAGTACAAATAAATGGTAAGTAAATAAGGGACTGTTCAAGTTCCATTAGTTAACAAAATTCATTTAATTCATGCCTAGCAGTTATACCAATTTCATTTCTCATGCCATCTTTATTACATAATAAATTTTTAACACATTCTCTTTAGGTTAGGCATATACATCAACTATACATGGGTCCAAGGAAATCAATCACAATGCATAGGGGAGATAAGTCAAGTCCCTATCTCACTAGAGATACAAATATCACATCAACACATTATCCTCACCTCGAAGCCTTAGTCCGGGTGGAATGCAACCGTTAGTGGAATAGATCCTCCATCACCTTCCCTAACCTGTGCATTTTTTGGGTGGAGTTTAGAGCCTCAGTATAACTCTACCCATGGGCATAGAGCCTCAAGTCAATACCCCACTCTACCAAGCCATGTTCACATGAATATTTATCCAATCACCACAACCATACCATAACACAACCAAGCATAAACAATGCCATTGGAAACACAATACAAGACAAACAACATGTAAATTAATACTATTTCATAACCCATTAACACGTTTACAAATTCAATTTATAACCATTTAACTGAATTCCCATTCTCATCCCATAAACCATTAATTGAGTTTAAAAAACCCCATACCTTGGCCAATATTCATCAATTACCCTATATTAACCCATTTAGACTATTATCCTTTCATAGGAATTTACCCCTTTATGCACTTCATGTGTAACTCTTGTCCCACATAGCACAACCCGTTTTATTACACTCAACCCTTTTGGGATACCCCATAATTCCCATGTGTTAACTCATTAAACATATTCTCCCATTCCTTTATTACATATCATTAACATATTTACCCTTTAACATCCCATTAACCAAATACAAGTTCACCATTTAATATTCACTTATACTCTTAGGCATTACTAACCAAAATTCGTTAACTAATCGACATAATCTCATTTGACCCAGTTTTCCAGTTTTTTATGCCATGAAAAACAACCCCTTATGCCCTTATCACCCTAGGAACAACTATAGACATTCCATTTACAACTTAATAAACTATTAAAAAATGTTCTTCATGGGTTCCGCATTATTACTCGACAACTCTTCACTTAACCCTACCCATTTCAAGGTCCATAAATGTTGGTGCACCCCATAGGTGGCCCTAAAATGGTCAAGTCATCCTCTACGCATCCCACAGGGATCGTGAGGGCTTAAATTGGTCACTTAGACATACATATTTACCAAACCCTCTAACGGGACTCAGAACACAATTAAGGGAAAACAAGAATACAAGCTTCCATACACAAATCTAAAATAAAACTATGGGATAATACTTTTAGACCACCTAACTCAAATCCGATGATGAACGCACTCTTAATCATGGCCTTGGATTCGAATTCAAATACCATTGCAACCTTAACCTAGGTTCCACTAGAAAAAGAGGGTTTTGGGGATTCAGAAGAATATGGGATAAACTTTTAACCCTAATTCAAAAAAGAGAAACAAGAGAAAGATTAGACTCACTATGGGACTCGATCTGCAACCAAAGGCACTCCAAATGGACAATAATAGAAGGAGAACCACCATTGAGAAGCTTGGGTATTCAAATATCATCACTAGGGTTTCAGGGGGTGAAATGGAGGAGAAACCTGAGTTGGGTTTTAAAATCATAGAGTGACAATTTTGTAAATTTTTCAACTTTACTAGCCTGCACGGTTTACTCGCACGGTTTCCCAAACCGTGCACAAATTGTACAAGAGATATTATCCCAAAATAACCCATTCACACAGTTTCCTAGTAATTCCGAATGATTATATTAACCATGAGGTAACCATGTGCATTACTCTTTCCAAGGTTGCACAGTTACCTAGGATGCTCCACATGATTTTCACTAACCATGCGCAGACTGTGCAACATGCCCAGAAGTTCTGTTTTCCTCCTCTTTCATGCCCTGAACCCCCAGAACACCCCTAAGCCTTCCCATAAACTTGGGGAAACAATTATTTAACCAATATAAGTGACTTAAACTAATAAATAAACAATAAAATACCTTAAAAAAATCTAGGATCTTACGATCATTCTATCAGTCAATGTAGTGACACATGTTGAAGGATAATTGGGCCTTAGTTTCAGAGACCCCATTGGAGGATTTTAAGGATTGGTTATCCCACATTATATTTATGTTCCCTACCCTTTTTTATGAGGTATTTGATTATACCTCCCTTCATGCCTAGTTGAAGGAGGTGTTCTCTGTGAGGGAATAGAAGAGGGACCTAAAATCGAGGGTGGTAGCTGCTGAGGCCTCCTCTTCAGCAATGAAAAATTAGAACGAGAATATAAAAAATATTCCAGGTTTGTAGTAGAGGTAGGTATTCAATGGGACATAATCAATGCTGGGAAGCTTGAAATTGACCATCTTCAATCTAAAATCAGTTATCTTCAACCAAAGTTATCTCGGTTTCAATATACACTCTAGATATCAGAGAAGACTTTGTTGGAGAAACAATGAATTCCTAAAATAAAAATAAATCTAGGCATGAATCCATTGCTAGGGTAAAATATTTTTAGTGAGTTATGGAAGCTGAAATTGAGTCTGTTTACCAGTCATACCAATCGGTTACCTCCCTAGAGCAGAGGCTTGTAGAGTTCAATGATTCTTATGAGAACATTTTATGTAACACCACAAGAATTTATAATATTTTTCCTTTTTAAATAAATTTAATATATTCTATATATTTTAATACATTCAACACTAAGTTATCTTGTGTTAAAGTAAAGAGATACTTTCCACGATAGCTTTCATTACACGTAAGATCAGGTTTTACCAAACAATAGTATATTATTAAAATATTATTAGTTAATATAATAAGATATAACCTAGCCATTAAATTAGAAGTTATGAATAGTATTAACTAAATTATTAAAATATATAAATATATTATTAATTCATTTGTTACTAATTAATTAGAAATGAAAATATAAACCAATTCAATATAAAGGAAATTTTTTTATTTGTATGCTCCAAAAGGAATTTTTTCCTAATAAATTAAATTAATTACAATTACTAAATTATATTATTGAAATATATATGTTATATATTCAATAAAATATTTTTTATATTCATAAAATAGATTTTATAGGTATAAAATAGAAACAAACCCAATTTTATGCATTACGACATATATTTTTCTAAAGGTAGTTTTACCGTCTTTTAATGGAAAACCTATTTTAAATCCAATTTTTTAAAATTTTAGAATTTTTATTTGAAAAAATAAACTTCTTCTTTGAATTAAGGATATCAAATTTTAATTTGGTTGAAATTTTGGTATTTTTCTGAAAAATTTCATGTTTTGGTGAATAGTAAAAATACTAAATTTTAATTGAAAACAACTTTTGTCATTGAAATTATTTATAGTGTTAAATTATATTATTGAATGGTTTTAAAGTATAAATATATTATTATTTTATCATTTAATCCAATTTAGGCCATTGGTATCAATTTTATATTGAATTTAGATATAAAAACGTATCAATCTTTCACATGTTTAAACTTTAATAACCCTTTTCTCACCCCATCAACGAGACTAATTTTAAATTAATTAATAAAAATTCAATATTTTGAATTTTTAAAAATAGATTTAATATTTGGAATTAGTGGTTCTAAATTATGTAAATAGGTTTCTTTTATTTTTTGGTATTATGAATAGTAACTTTAGTAATTTTTTAACATGATTCAAGGTAAATAGAATAAATGATGGTAAAAATAACATTATAAATATTATAAAATTACCCTATCATTTATCCTAATTTCATTTTATGAGTTTTTTTCGACCAAAATCATCCTTGTTCTAAGATTATATCCATTTTTAAGCCACTTGTGTTAGAGTATGATATTTATTATATTTTATTTAAAGAATAGTTAAAGATGTCTTACTCAAATTTTAATAACTATATAATTTTTAATATATGGTCATACAAAAGATAAATTATACTATAAAAATAAAATTGAAATCTAAAATGATTATATTCATCATGATAAATTGTTTTTAATTTTTAGGAAATAATTAATTACCATAAATGGTGACACAATGATGATGCAGTGATTGTTTAATTAAGAAAAATATCAAATAAAAGATATTAAAAATATTAAAATAAATATAATTTATATAATTTATGTCTTAAAAAAATTTAGACATATTTTACATGTTATTAATTTTATATAATTATTGGTTTTATTTTATCTTATTATTATGATATTTTTAAAAAGTCAAGAAATGAATAGTATCAAATTTGACATTAATGTTTCTTTAAAATAAATAATATGTTATTAAATTTTATAAATTTAATAAAAATATAAGATTGGAAAAATGATTATAATAAGGTTACATATATTATAAATTATCAATTTGGGGTTCGTTTGTGTAACACCCCAAGATTTCATAGTACGTTATTTCTTCAAAGTAATTCAATAACTTGCACTACACGCAACATTGAGTTCAAGCGCACCATGACTTTCCAAACTAGCCGTTAAAAAGATGTTATGAATATTATTAACTAAATTTTGAACAATATATAATCCTTATAATTTTAGAATCCATATTATGATTTTCTTAGACATAATGTAAGAACTAATTCATTTTTTTCCAATAAAAAAAGTATTTTTCAAAAATGCACTTTTCCCACCTTTTAATGGTGAACCCTTTTTAAATCCAATATTTTAAAAAATTATATATTAAATTTGACAAAATAAACTTCTTCTTTAGAATATATACATAAGAATTTAGTTTCAATAAATTTTTGGTTTTTTTCTGATAACTTTCATATTTGGGTGTATAGTGAAAAATACTATATTTTAACTGAAAACAACTTTTTTAATCAAAATGATTTATAGTGTTAAATTATAAATTTTAATGGTTTGGAAGTATAAATATATTATATTTTTACCATTTAATCCAATGATGGTCATTTTAAGTAATTTCACTTTGAGATTGGACATAAACAAGTGTCAATCTTTTGATAGTTATTGTTTCTTAAAAATACGCCTTTTGGTTTTGACAATGGGAATTAATTTTAAATTAATAAATGAAACTTCTACGTTTTTAATTTGTTAAAATAGACTTAATTTTTTAATTCATAATTCCAAAATTAGCTTAGGGTGAATTTTTTGTATTTTTATGAAAACTTTCAATTTTTTATGAATAGTGAAAAACACTGAGTTATTATTTAAAACTGACTTTTTATTTAATAGTTATTTATTAAATTTAAATTTATTTTAGGTAAAAATAGATAAATAATACCTATATATGTTCAATGTAATTAATTAGAGTCATTTTTTAATAATATTAGATATATAAAATTTTATTGTACTTTTCACCGTCTTTTACCCACCTCCAAGGAGAATTTTCAAATTCATATAAAACATAATTTTACCGCTTCTGTGAGTGGAATTTTAAAAATTCGAGATACGTGGTTGATATCAGTAAAAAAATGTGGTTCAATAAGATAAAAATAATTTTTGGTGAATAGTAACTTTTTACTTTTATTTACCACGGTTAAAAGTAAAAAGGGTAATTAAGGGTAAAAATGATATTATTCTTACCCTAACACATGTCCTAATTCTATTGGTTAAGTGTAATTCGACCAAAAACAACCTTAGGAATAAAATATGAACCTCTTTGGTCCACTTGGATTAGAGTAGGACATTTATTATTATTTAATTCGAAGAAGGGTTAAATGTGTTAAATTCAAAGTTTAATAACTAAAAAATTTTAATATAGGGTTACACATAAGATAAATTCAACTATAAATATTTATTAGAAAGATAAAAATATTTCATACATAATAGTATTTTATTTATATTTTTTAGACATTAAATAATTAAATTTATTTAAGACACAATGATGATGCAGTAATTACTATATTAATGAAATATTAAAATAATTGATATTATAAATATCCAAATAAATGTAATTTGAGACTTTTTATGAATTAAACTAATTTTATAGGTTAACATGACATATTAGAGTTGATTAGATGAATTGTTTTTGAATTAATAATGCTGTTATGAATTTAGCAAAAACAAAATACCAAATAGTGTCAAAATTGACATAAAAGAGTTTTTAAAACAAATATTATATTATTAATTGATATAATAGTCCTAAAAATCTAAGGTTCGGCCAAAAGACTTATATAATAAAATATAAGACATTAATGAACCAATTGGGGTTCTATTGGCATTTTATAGTAAATTTATTAACCATATAATATAAAAATACAAAGAGACATGGTAACTGTCAAACTATTTAACTAAGAGTTAAATCTAAAATTTTAAGGTTAATATGGTTCCCAAACCTTTATAAAACCTATTGGTTGAGTTGTTTTCGGACCATCCCTACCTTATACTTTAAATAATACATTTTTGAGCCATTATAAACCGAAAATGATTTTATTATAAAATAATATTTTAAGTTTTTTCTAAGGTGCTCCTCACCCCTCTTATAAAAG
This sequence comes from Viscum album, assembly GCA_963277665.1. Taxonomy (NCBI): domain Eukaryota; kingdom Viridiplantae; phylum Streptophyta; class Magnoliopsida; order Santalales; family Viscaceae; genus Viscum; species Viscum album. The sequence continues at coordinate 743,300,090 of OY728137.1, forward strand.
GGCACTCCCCCATTCACTCTAATTCACACCTTCAAAGCCATTTGAATTGGACAAACCCTGCCCAAATATCCTCCCAACTATCCTACCTTCATCCTATAGGACTTCCTTTGGTCAGAAATCCATCCTAGGGATCCCTTTTGATCTAATCAAATGGAAGAACCCGAAAAAGAGGTAATGATTTCACCACCCTCTTTCAAGTTCTCTTATTCTTCCACTTACTATTTCTTTGTTGTTTCAATTATAAAATAATAAATCCAGTATATTATATATAATTTGATGTTATTATAAATATTTCACAACTATATTCATTATTATATCCATCTTATGAATGATAATGTCACCATGTGTGCGTACGTACGGCTTACCATCTCCACGTCGTGGTGTAATTTTTTATTCAACACTATGTTATTTGGATGGATATAATGATGAGTAATATGTACATAAATAATGAAAATAACATGATAATGTCTCTATAAAATTAATATACCATCCAATTTCACACATTTATGGAAATTATATTGTCGCTCGTGCGTATGTACGGATTACCGTCTCTACGACGCGATGAGATTCATTTCCACATTCACCATTCATCGATGATTATAAAAATATATATTACTAATAAGTATGTAATATATGAAATAATAATGCTACTGGAGAAATATATATTTATATATATATATATACTTACATATATCTTATTCACTTAGTTCCGTTCAATATGATATGAAAACGAAAACAATGTTTATGCGTACGTACAGACTACCATCTCCATAAACGGTGTTTTTCATTTCATATATATGTATATTATACATATTTATATTATAAATATATATGTTATATAAATCATGTTTTATATTCTGGAATTATTTAAATCTTAATCTAAGTGATACAATCAATAGTAATAAGTTAAAACACGTACGATAAAGAAAGCGATTATTACCCGAAATGTTAATTTAACATGGAAATTATTATTAAATGGGTAGTATAAAGTCATTAATGAATCATGTATGACATAATTAATATTAATATGGTACTATTATAATTTAATAACATACTATTATCTTCATACCGGGGGTTAAACGTACCCTCGACTAAAGGAAAGTGCAAGGTAAGGGGTTTTCATCTCACTCCTTATTCTCGTGAGATTCATGCCATATTGCCACTATTACCTTTTGTGTGGTGTATGTACTACCCATAATTGTATTCTTTGTGTAATAAACTTTAATTTATGTGTATTTACATATTAATTGTATGATACTTCTTTCATGGTGTGTCTGTTTCTTAAGTTACCAAATTGGTAAGAGTTAATTTCACAATCTCTTTATTATCTGAGGTTGTTTTTATATAAGTATCTACTGGGACTTATTTATCATCCACATCCATTTTTCTTAAAAATTTATTTCAAAAAAAATTACCATTTAATAAAATATGGGTTAAAGTCATTTTACCCTTGTTTGAATTTTTATAAAATGGTTTGAAATGAATCGTTCCGTAGTTTTCCAAACAAGGTACTTTTTAACCTTTTAGACAAAATTAAGGTAAGAATGTCTTTTTTTAACTTATATGGAGGGTGTGGCTATTTTATTCCATTATAACATCGTCGAATCTTCCCTTACAATCTTATAGTAATATTTTCAAAATAAATTTTTTCTTTTATAATTATGTGACTTTAAATTATTTCAAAATACAAAGAGATATTTCACTCAAATAGTTTTGATTTCATCTATGTCAACATCCTTTGATAAATTTTACACTTGATTGAAGTTGATTTATTATGATAAAAATATTCCATATTGTATTTAAGGTTTTTTGATATGTTTGAATTTGGATGTTCTATTTTTATACCATTCATGGTTTATGGTTAAAGTATAGACATTTCGTATGCTAGTTTTAATACGAATGTTTGTGTTATATTTCAACCTCTTCTTAAGATAAATGTGTTGGACTAGTATGTTCCGAGTTGGGGACCAGTAAATGTAAGCCCTCAGGGTTGGGGTATGGTTACAGCAGACCCTCCGGGTTGGATTCTAGTTATAGAGGCTCTCTGGGTTGGAGTCCGGTTATAGAGCCTCTCCGGGTTGGAGTCCAATTACAGAGGCTCTCTCAGATGGAGTCCAGTTACAGAGGCTCTCTGGGTTGAGCTTCAGTTACAGTTAGCCCCTAGGTCCTGGCACGAGGCCATGACGCAGAAATTAAACTTCGGAATTATACATTCCCTCATTATGAAATAATTTATTACATGTGATTATTCGACTAGTAGAATATCCATGTGCATGCTTATATGGTAATGTTTGATTTATTTTTCCATATTATGTTTAAGTTTATATTTAAAAGGCTATTATTTTTATTACACATATTTCCTTAAAAGTTTATAGCTTCCTCTAAATTATTTACCCTTACTGAGAATCTGAGATCACCCATTTCTTATGTTTTATTTTCCTAGGATTCTAAGAAGTGTATTATGATTGATATGCAGGGTTAAGCTAAAGGGAATAATGGAATTCTCAAAGAACTATCTATGATGTGTTTTATGTTTGAAATTGCAATGTAAATTTAATGTATGTAATCTATTTTCCAAGACTGCTAAACTGATTGGTCCTTCAGGACTTTATTCCTTGTAATCATGCCAATGTATTAAAATAATGCATCGGCTCTGGGTAACTGGGGTCAGTGCATTACAGTTTGTAATTTTATAGTAACTATATTAACCCTTAAAGAGTAAAAAATCAAATTCTCATGGTAAGATTTAAAGGTTTTGATACTATGGGATTCTTACCTCAGGAATGTGTTGGTATTGTTCTGGGGGACGCTCTTGGGCTTCACCATTATAGACCGCCATGATTTATTACTTTATTTAAGGTTTTAAAATGAATAAAAAATAAATTTCAGTCAGTCATGGTAAGAGTTAAAGGGTTAAACTAAGGGTTAAAACCAAAAGATAAGGATAATAATGTGACCAAAACTTGTCTAAAAACATTGTTTGTGATTATTTATACCCATAATAATCTTATATTTTAAATAACTGACTTTGGTTCTATTTATAATTAGAAATTAATTTATATTAATTTAATATATTGAGAGTTTCCAAAAGTGGACCTCGCCTCAATTATAAAAGGGAACCTCCTCCCTCACTTTATAAAAATACTTTGAGAATTATTTATCAAAAAAAACTACCCATTTCTCTTTTCAACTTCTCTATACACATCCTATACGCTGAATACATGTTCTAAATATCCGGTTCAGCAGTCCAGCGCCTTCAAGTGCATCAATTCAGGTTTTCGATGCAAGCAGTGTCTCATGCTGAATAGAGACAAATACTTCAATATAAATCTATTGAAGAGACCTTCAAGTCGATAAACTGAGTTTGAATTCTCTCAAGGTAGTGAGCTAGAGGGAGTCAAGGGAAGTGATCTGAGGGACATAGTGAGCAATCCCTGAACCTTTGTAAAGGCAGTTTTCCTGGCACAGAGTGACTGTGACCAAATCTTGTAATCCTAAAACTAGTGAAGATTAGTGGATTTAGGTATGACCAACACATTGTCAGTTTATGCTCCTTAGACGTAGCCCTTTACGGTGAACCAAGTAAAAGTAATATTCCATCTACCTACTTTCATTTGTTTCTCAGATTTAACAATTTCCTACCAACATGGGAGCAAGATCCACAACTTTAAAAAGAAAATTTTGACACCCATATTCACCCCTACCCTCTTAGGGTGTTCTGGGGTCCTTCAAATGGTATCAGAGGTAGTTTTCTGGTGTTTGATCTTTCTTTTACTGTTATGGAGAATTCATCCAATGTCAGTTGAGTGCCCCTCTTCGATGGAAGTAATTTTAATATCTGAAATAACATAATGAGATCTCATTTAAGATCTCTTGGAATGGAAGTCCTATTTTTTACTCTACAAGTAATACAACTCACCGATCCAATAGGTCTGGCTATGACTGATGCAGATAGAAAAATTCTTGATGTCGATGCTAAAGCACAGAATGGTCTCACCGTAGCCCTTTCTGATCAGATCTATCTAAAGGTGATGAGTTTTACCTCAGAAAAGTCCATGTGGGATAAACTAGAAAATATTTATGAAGGAGATAGAAAAGTGAAGGAGGCGAAATTACAAATCCTGCACAACATGTTTTATGATCTGAAGATGCATCCTGAAGAGAATGCATAATACTTCTTCAATCGAATTACCGAAGTGGTTGGAGCAATTCGAGGTCTAGGAGAAGAAATCAAATAAATTGATATTTTAAATAAAATATTGAGAAGATATCCACCTCTATACAATAAAAAGGTTTCAACCCTTAAAGAAAGAGATCTTTCCAAACATTCTCTAGATGATCTACTGAGAAGCTTGGTGGCATATGAAATTAGAGTTAAACCAGAATATGATATGACTCGAGTGAGAAAGTAAATGGCGTTCAAATCCATAGAGAAACTAAAAATTTCAAAAGATAGTAGTGGTGAAGACGATGAGGAAAAATAAATTCTTTCTCTCATTTCCAAGAAGTTCCAAAAGGGAAAAGGTAAATTCAAAGGGAAGTTACCTCTAGCTTGATTTTATTGAGGAAAAGTTGTGTACACTACCTCTCAGTGTGTAAGAAAAATCAATGATGAATATGGTAAAGATGAAAACATTGAGAAGCCTCAGAAAAGGTTTTTAAAAAAGGGGGACTTCAAATACAAAACAAGAGTACCGAAGAAGAGTTTTTTCTGTGAAAGGGAAGATGATGATAATGAATTCTGTGAAGAAGAAGAACCAGAATTTAATACTGGAAACTATGCTTCCATGATGGTCACTATTGAAAAATTAGAACCATTAGTAGATAATGGTAGAGATAATCAGTTGAAAAGTAATTTCAATCCCAAGTTTCATCTTAAGGATTTAGTTAGTAAGATTAAGATAAAATACAATAGTTGTAGTAAGTATAAATCAATTGGACAACAATCATCTGAATATGTTGATCAGCTTGAAGCTAAAATTGAATGACTGGGATAATTCATGAAAGTACAGTCGAAAATCCTTGAAAGAACTGATGATGTAGTGGATCATAATTTGAGAATTGAATAACAGGAAAAGGTCATCAATGACCTCACCTTCAGACTGGAATAAAAGTCCAAGACTACTGAGGGTCTTGAAGAAGAAGTTGTTACTCTTATGAGTAAACTTGAGAGTGAATCAATCTCAAAATAATCAAGGAAGAAAATACAATTTGTAAGGTTCTCATATGATGAGCTATTGGATAGATAAAAATGTGGTTCTAATGGAGTTGAAAAGATTTTTAATGATCAAATACCCACTTACATGGGAAACAGTGGAATCAGTTGTGAGGATGAATCATCACATGTTGCAAATAAAGGTGATCAAAATAAAGGCAAGCTGAAAGTGGGTCGTGTGGAAAAATCAAATGAAGTGTTGAAAAATAAACCCCCTAATTCAAACTGAAAGAAGGACATAAGACTATCTACAAGCCTCTAGAAATAACAAATAGTCAAACTATTATCCCATAGAAGAAGGAATGGGGATAAATAGAAGTGAGAAGATATTCCCTCTCATAAAGTGTCAGTTCTATGGATATTTGATCCATACCATGTCTTATTGTGAAGATACAAGGAACTATTTGAATGGAGAAGATATGGTAGTCCAAAAAAGGAGAATAAATTCATATCCTAATTCTTTTAGAAGAAATACTTTCTATGGATATTGTTAACATTGTTCTAACTTTGTCCATAAAGCTATTTATTGCAGGTAGAGGAGTAAAACAGACACCTCATATCAAAGTCAGAGAAAATTCAATTTTCATCAAAAAGACTATGTTTCTCTTGCAAATAGATTTTCCCCTCTTGAAGAAGAGATTCAATATGAAGAACCCATGTACACGGAAGAGAGAGTTGCAAGGCCATCAGTGTCCTACACTCAACATAATAACTCATGGAAGCAAAAGAGGAAAATTGAAAAATATAATCTTGCAGAAGTATCCCTCAAGGATACAAATAATCACATCACCTGGATATTTGATAGCGTATTTTCTTCCACATGAGGGGTAATGCAGACCTATTAAGAAATGTCAAGAAAATAGTTGATGGAATAGTGTGGTTCGGTAACGATGGTGCTCTGAAAATAAAAGGTTGTGAAAGTACTGAGCTAGCTAATGGAGAGCTGAACAAAACCAAAGTTATTTATATGGATGGTCTGTGTCATAATATTCTAAGTTTGATTCAACTCTGTGACTCTGGACTTATAGTCACTTTCAATCAGAAAGGATGCATTATAAATGGAAAGATAGAAAATTCATTTATGAAAGGATATAGAACATAAAGAAACCTGTATCAGGTTGATAGTAAAAAAACATTTGTTACATGACTATTGAAGAAGAAATTAACTTGTGGCATCGGAGACTGGGGCACATAAATTAACAAGACATTTATAAAATATCAAAACTGAATATTGGAATAAACATTCCCAACCTAAATCTTGAACATGAAAAGTCTTGTGATGATTTCATTCATGGGAAGCGGGTCTATAGTTCATATCATCCAAAGAAGAAAAGGGCATCTCATCTTCTTGATCTCATTCATACAGATGTATGTGGCCCGATAAATGTTGTTGGAACTCATAGAGAAAGGTACTTCATATTTTTCATAGATTATTACAGTATAATGGCATGCGTAATGTTTATACACAAGAAATGACAAGTGCTTGACTACATAAAAATATATCATTGAATCGTCGAGAATGATACTGGACGAACAATAAAAGTTTTTTGATCTGACAATGGAGGGGAATACATGTCCATTGAATTTAAAAACTACCTAGAGAAACATGGGATACAACATGAGGTAGCTACTGTGATAACTCCACAACAAAATGGAGTTGTTGAATGCAGGAATCGATAGGTGAACAACATGGAATGAACTATGATGATTGAGAGTCATATTCCACGATATTATTGGAAAGAGGTTGTTCAAGCTACATTGTATATTCAAAATCGAATAGGGATTTATATGGGTGAGACGAAGACGCCATATGAATTTTTTCATGGAAGGAATCCCTATTTTAAATACTTTCGTGTTTTTGGAAGTAAATGCATCATCAGAAACAAAGAAGAAAATCAAGGGAAGTATGGTGACAATGTAGACTAAGGAATTTTCCTTGGATACTCAATAAATAGCAAAGCCTACAAGTGTTTCAACAAGCACTTAGGAAGGATTTTGTAAAGAATAGATGCTAATATTATTAAAGAGAAACCCAAAAATGCTTCAAGGATTTCACATGCTGATGTGATAGAAAATGAGGAAGAAATTGAATGTGTAGTAAATGAAAATACAGAAATGGAGGAAGGTGTATAAAACACTCAGTAGTCACATCATGATGTTGACACAGAAGAAGAATCTGAAGAGGAAACCTTGGCTGGAGAGAATGCAGTTGAATCTTAAAGGAGGAATGGAAGAGTAGAAATTGATCAGTCCAACATTATTGGGGATTGTACTTCATCTACACAAACAAGGTGAATGAGTAATAACAAAAAAATCTGCATTTCTATCAGTTATGGAACCATCCTCATTTGAAGAAGCTGTAAAGGATGAATCATGGGTGAAATCCTTGAATGAAGAGTTAGATAAGATTGACAAGAATTGGACATGGGATCTAGTCAAGAGACCCAAAGTTCACAATGTGATTAGCATAAAATGGATTTTCAAGAACAATTTTGATGAGCATGGAAGTGTTATCAGAAACAAGGAATGACTGGTATGTAAAGGATTTTACAAATTGAAGGTGTTGATGTTGAAGAAACCTTTTCTCTAGTGGCTAGACTAGAGTCAATCAGGATTTTTCTTGCCATGGTAGTTCAAATAGGATATAAAGTATATCAAATGGATGTCAAGACAACATTATTGAACGGTGTTCTTGAAGAAGAATGCTATATCGAACAACCAGTGGCTTTTCTTCTTGGTACTGATGAAACAAAGGTTTGTAAACTCAAGAAGGATCTCTATGGTTTGAAGCAAAAACCATGAGAATGGTATTCCCTACTGGATTCTTATCTTAAGAAATTGGAATTCAAAAGAGGAGGAGTAGATCACAATATATTTGTGAAGAATTCTCCAAAAGATCAATTCATGGTTCTAGTTTACGTTGATGAAATTATATTTGGTGGAAGCAGGCAGAAATCAGTGGATGAATTTTCCAATCATATGAAATCAAAATTTGAAATTTCTATGATTGGGGATCTCTCATATTTCATGGGGTTTCATGTGACTCAAAAGAAGGACTACACTTTCATTTCTCAAGAAAAGTATGCAAGAGATTTGCTGAAGATATTTAATATGCATGACTCCAAAACAATTTCAACTCTGATTGCGGTTGCAACCAAACTTGGAAATCATGAGGATGGGACCTCTATAGATCCCACCATGTACAAGAGGATTATTGGAATCTTATTATAACTAATGGAAACACAGCCTGATATTGTCTTTGCAACTTTCTTAGTGGCCCGATTTCAGAGTAATACTAAGGAAGAACATATGAAAGTAGTAAAAAGAATCATGAGGTACATTCAAGGTACTCATAATTATGGGTTATACTTTTCTGTAGAAATTGACAGTGAATTATCATCATTTTCTGATGATGATTGGGATGGAGATGTAGTGGATAGAAATTCCACCAGTGGTGGAGCTTTCTATATTGGGGATAAATGTGTTGGTTGGTTGAGCAAGAAACAAGAAAGTACTTCTCTTAGTATGGTTGAAGCTGAGTATATCTCTGCTACAAAGGCATGCACTCAACTACTATAGATGAAGCAACAAATGACAGATATTGGTGATTAGTTAAAACAACCAATGGTGATTTACTGTGATAACGAGATTACAATTGATCTTACGAAAAATCCAATTGATCATTCTTGTACAAAACATATCGAAATCAGATATCACTTTTTCAAGGAAAATTTTGAACAAGGCGTGATTAAAATGGATCATGTGGGAATAGATGAGCAAGTGGTTGATATCCGGACAAAGCCACTATCAGTGGTTGTGTTTGAGAAACATCGGTTGAACCTCAATGTTCATCCACCTCCTAGTTCATAAAGAGGTTACGAAATTCCCCTATCCCTAGCTATGTTAACTATTTTTAATCTGTTTGTGGATGTGATGCAGGTTTATGGGGGAGATACTACTCAGGGGGTGTTTTGAGCTACTCAATGAACTTTTACTGGACTTTGGATTTATTTTCAAAGGGGGATAAAGGAATAAATTTAGAATTTAGGATTTAGGATTCAGGACATGTACATGTAATGAATATGTAATGCTTCTATGACCTGATGATAATTTGGTGTTAGGAGGAGAAGGAATAAATTTAGGATATGTAATGCTTCTGTGTCATAGTAAGAGAATAGCTTGGATGATGTCTTTAAGATTTCCAAAACACAGGATCCCAATCCACACTTCCCCTCTTATTTTCTACATAGAACATTGCTCACGTAGACTTAGAGTGTTGGCTAAGTTATTTCTTTTGTTTCAGGTTTTTCTTGTGATTAGTGATCTATTGAATTTATCTGGTGATTGCCAAAAAACCCAAAGGGGGAGATTGTTGGGACCATGACCATTCTATGTAGGAAATGGAGGTTGGTTTGTGTTTTTTTCCAATCTTCATTGGAATTTCAGAATGTTTTCCATAAAAGGGATCATACAGTTTAATCAGATAACAGTACTGAAGGTGACGCCATTTTCTATTGTTTTCCAAATTTTTGGGCTTGAAAATAGGAAAATGGAGAGATGTGTTCTTTGAAAATGAAGGTATGTGAAAATCATGGAATATGCGCTAAATTGGTTTTTCTTTTTTTTTTGAAAAAGGTGTTTCAGGATCAGAATACCGTAAAATGGCAAAGGCATGAGCTAGGTGATAATCTGGAGTTTGCACGGAAAATGGTTCCTGTGTGAAAAACATTGCGCGCAGAATGAGAGGTTTTTCGAAACACCTATAAATAAGAGATGACCCCCCCCCATTCAGAATGGTTGAATACTTAGAGAAGATCCAAGTTATCATGTGAAAAAAAATTGAGTGAAAAAGTATTTGCACGTAAAAGTTGTTTTTGTGCGTAAAATTTGATGTTGCATGTAAAAGTTGTAGCTGCGCATAAAAGTGGATGTTGTGTGTAAAAGTTCAAGTTGCGCAGAAAAGTTCAAGTTGGGCGGAAAAGTTGAAGTTGTGCGGAAAAGTTGAAGTTGTGAGTAAAAAGGTGAATTTGCACATAAAGGTTGTAGTTGCGCGAAAGTTTTGCATGAAAAAAGTAAATCTTGTGTGCATAGGGTAGGTGTTGCGTGCAATTATCAGTATAGGCTGAATACATGTTCTAAATATCTAGTTTAGCATTTTAGCGCTTTCAAGTGCATCAATTCAAGGATTCGATGCAAGTAGTGTCTCGTGATGAATAGAGACAAAAACTTCAATGATAATCTACTGAAGATAACTTCAAGTCGATAAACTGAGTTTGAATTATCTCAAGGTAGTGAGTTAGGGGAGTCAAGGGAAGTGATCTAAGGGACGCAGTGAGCGATCCCTAAACCTTTGTAAAGGCAGTGTGCTTGGCACAGAGTGACTGTGACCAAATATTGTAATCCTAAAACTATTGAAGATTATTGTATTTAGGTATGACTGACACATTGTCAGCGTATGCTGCTTGGACGAAGCTATTTGCGGTGAACCAATTAAAAGTGTAATGTCATCCCCCTCCTTTAATTTTTTTGACAGATTTAACAAGTTCCTTCCAATGTGGGAATAAGATCCAAAAATTTAAAAAGAAAAAGTTGACACCCTGATTCACCCCTCCCCTCTGAGGGTGTTCTGGGGTCCTTCAATGTTTATGATTTCCATCATTATACATTACCTTATTATGAGATTAGTTATCGATATTCCATGTGATTATTCGACTACTAAAATATCCGTGTTTATTTTTTATAGCTTGTGTGATTATTTTATAGGTTATTATTTACTCTTTCCATATTATGCTCAAGACTGTTTAAATGGATTGTGTTTTAGTTATACACTTTACCTTAATGTTTATGATTATTATTCATAATAGATTTCGTTATACACTTACCTATACTGAGCATCTGATCTCACCCATTTCTTATGTTTTATTTTTTACAGGATTCCAAGATGTGTATTGTGATTTATATTCAGGGTTAATCTTGGAGAATAACGATGTTATCAAGGTATTTTCTATGTTGTATTTTACGTTTTAAATTGTAATATAAGGTTCATGTATGTAATCTAGATTCCAAGACTGCTAAACTGATCGGTTCTTTGGTATTTGAGTATTGTATCTATGCCAATATAATAAAGTAAGGCACTAACTTCAGGATATGGGGTCAGGGTCATTACAGTTGGTATCAGAGGAAGTATAGTAGAAACCTTAGATACTATATTTAAAAAACATAGATTAGGGAACATAACCCTAATATGGACTTTGAGGATAAGCATAGAAGAACATCCTAGAATTTTAGTAAGGTAAATATTATGTGGGTATTCCTATAAATAAATCCCTATATGGATAATACAACTGGACATGGTTATGTAACAGATGTACCTAGGAGTAACAACTCCAACATGGGTCATCAGGTCTGACTCGACTTAACCTGGTACACGACAACAAGCCTTACTACGCACTTATTTTTGACACTTTTGGGGGATATTTTTAGGATAGTTAACATTTCCTTTGAAAACCATTATTAGGGATTTAAAATTAAATATGTCCCCAAAGAAACCATGTTTATGATTATAAGATTATCTATGCATAAATTTTCAATTTATGTTAAGTGTTTTTATAGTTCAATATTGTGAATTATGATTCATAACCTAGTCTAGTGTATGCCGTTATTTAGAAATGGTTCCTAGTGTAAGGAATGGAAACTATATCAATGTATATAATTTATGTAGGGATTTCCCTCCTATAAAAGATAATGATTTTTCATCTGGAGATACAACTGGTTCCGAGTAACTTATAACTATACTAGGATAGTTGACTCCGGTTATGAATAATAACCTTACTAATATGGATTATCCTGATCTACAATATGGGGGGAAATATTAGACCACTTTATGAGACAACAACCTCCAACATTCAATGGGACTACAAATCCATTTATAGCTGGATAATGGATAAGTTCTTTAGAGAAGATATTTCTTTTTTTAGGAAGAAACAAAAGGGAGAAGGTTTTTATAGCGTTTTATTGTCTCTTAAGAGATGTGGGTCAATGGTGGTCATTTATTCAAAACACGAAGGTGGAGGATGAAATAAAAAACATGGAATGTAATTATTTTAAGGAAATTTTCTTGGAAAAATATTTCCCTCAAGAATAGAGAGATGATATGGAGAGGCAATTTCTGAGTATGAGGCGAAATGAGGATGATAATGTTGTGAAATATGAGGAAAACTTTATAAGGTTAACATGGAATGCTACGAACTGCATACATAACCCAAGGAGTAAGATTGGTTGTTTCTTTGATGGGTTAAATCCATTCCACTTAAAGGATTTATTTTCCCAAACATTATCATCATACAAAGATATAGTCTCATTTTTTATCAAGATAGATAAATAATTCCCTATGTATTATGAATTTAAGGAAAAGAAGAAGAATAAGTGAACAGTGGATAAATAGATGGATAAAAGGAAAACATGAAAGATGGATTTTTTCACATGTCACAATTATGGGAAGAAACACCTTGTTACTTGCCTGAAGGGAATGGGAGTTTTTTACAAGTGTAGAGAGAAAGGTCATCGGGATCATGATTGTAAGGGAAAGAAAGAATTTGTAAATGTGAAATGGTTACACTATAAGGATATGGGACACTATGCAAATGAATTTCCTATTCATAAAGGAAATATAGCTTAGAAAAAAAAGGATAAATATCATGATTATGTTTTTACTACAGTTGAAGTGGACTAATTAATGTATTTTATTTTGGATTCAATAATTATGTTATGATATTCTGAGCGGCATCACCTCTCCCCTTTTGTCACAACTAGGGTTTCTTCTGATCTCTCGATCCTTCCCTCTCCGGCCTCTTCCTCCTGAGTTGCCTTCTCTGGATCGTCTCGGTGGATCGTCTCGGTGGCTGGGTCGGCTCGGGTGTCATTGTGACTCGGTCGATAGGCGGACGAGATTCGTTTCCTTCGAAGGATGACGATGGATCTGGAGCAGCACGGGGAGGGGAGGTTTTGTCTTATATTTCCTTGTGATGTTTTTAAGTGGTGAAGGCTGTCTCTTGGGGTTTTCATTTTTGATTGAAGGACTTCTGGGCTTGGGTTCATCCTGTCATTTTCCCCTCCCTGTGGAGGATTTTATTCGGAGGCCTCTAGTGCCCTCCGCAGCGGTGTTGCGATTCTCCCAGTGGTGATGCACTACAGGATTCTACGGCACTCCTGGTTCAGACCTACGGGCGTAAGACCGTTTTCTTCGGCATACTCTCCGGAGTGTTATGGGGCCCTTATCGTTAGTGCGGGGAAGTCCTGTGGTGAGTCTCATGGGGGTAGTTTCCTACGGTGAGTGTGTGCCATGGATTGGCTTGAAGCTTTCTGTGAATCTTTGAACCTACGATGGTGAAGTCTGAAGAGTTCTTGTCAGTGATGAACAACATGGTTTTTTGATGGTCCAGCTGTTTTATTTGGTGTTTGATGGTGTTTTGGAGATGAAGATGACGGACGATCCCGTCGTCAGTGAAGGGTGGCGTGTGACGGTGGTCATCTATGGTGAAGATGAGACGGATGCCGGTGAAGTTCTCCGTTGGGCCAGTGGATGTAAGTTTGTCTGATTGATGTGATGTATCTGCCAAGGCAGTTCGTGGATCGAGGTGGCGTAGGTCAGGCATGCGTGGTTCAATGCTCGAGGTGTGATGTGGGGTGTGCGGCTCAAGGCATGACTGGCGGTGCGGATTGTGGATTTGGTTTTTTTAAATTTGAAATTATATGGTAGTTTTGCTGTTTGGTTGCGAGGTAATGGGTATGGTGATGTTCTGTAATGGGTCCCGGAAACCCTTAAACCGGATTTCTGAAAATATAAAAAAATGATTTGTGGTGATATTCTGGTTTTAAGATTCATAAGATACATAATAATTTTACTACACTACTGTTTCAATAAGGATTTGAGATTGTATGTTTAATGGTACTAAGAAAGGTGACACAGTAACAAGTTAAAATTTTTGGAAAAATATGGTTAATGGAAAGATAACCCTTAATATGTTCCTGATACTGATATAAAAATGTCAGAATAAAGAGACGATTTAGTTGTAAAAAGTACTGACTACCTTGGAACTGATTAATGGTTTTTTTAAGAGTAATTTATGCCATCATTGATAGAGTTTACAAAATTTTTTGTATTTAAGGAGTATATCTAATAATCTATGTTCTATTTAAGAAATAAGGAAGCATACATGTTTTTAACAAATTTTTATTGTAATTACCCTATTTTAAGAGAATACATGATGAAGGTATTCACATGTTTGGAATGTGATAAATAAATATGCTTCATGTTGTGTAAATATTAATGAAATGATCATTTTGGAATGGTTAACTATTTTTGAAATGGTTTAAGTTGATCATGGAAAAATGTTTTAGAGTTTAATGTATTACTTAACCCTATAATGCAACTTGTTCAATGAAATGTAGTAGAAACAGTTCAAGGTAAAACTAAAGGATAATATTGTGTTCATAAAAACATGTCAAGTAATTATATTTACTTACATTATTATAGAGTGAAATAATTACTCAACTCTAGGAAAAGGATCTAAAAAATGTTTTTTTTGAACTTATTGTATTTTAAATCACCATAGATTTATGGCTTTGAGGACCAAAATTTTTCATTGATCATTCACTTGTCTGTGATTGATGACCTCAATAACTCCATAAAAATATTTACACTTTTTCTTCATGTATGTATCTCTACTTGCCACTAATGTTATCCTATTTGAAATCCTGGTTTTGTGTTTATATTCACATTTACCTTTCCTACTTATTAAGAATATGTGTTACTAACCATATTTACGATGTGGGTTCTTCAACAATAGTATTTTCAAATATCAATCTCTTGATTACTAAGATAAAGTTTGTATCACACGGACGCAATTTAATTAAGGTGGGGAGAATATAACACCCCAAGAATTTAAAATATTTTTCTTTTAAAATAAATTAAATATATTATATACCTTTTAATGCATGAACCACTAAGTTATCTTGTGTTACACACAAGATAAAATTTCCTCGATAGCTTTCGGTACCCGTAAGATCGATTTTTACCAAACAACAGTATATTATTAAAAAATTATTATTTAATATAATAAGATATAAACTAGACGTTAAATTAGAGGTTATGAATAGTATTAAATAACTTATTAAAATATCTAAATATAATATTAATTCATTGGTTGCTAATTAATTAGAAACAAAAATATAAACCAATTTAATATGAAAGAAATGATTTTTTTTTTTGCTCCAAAAGGAATTTTGTCTTAATAAATTAAATTAATTACAATAATTTAGTGATATTAATGAAATATATCTGTTATATATTCAATAAAATATATTTGATATTCATCCAATATATTTTGTACGCATAAAATAAGAACAAACTTGATTTTATGCAAAAAACCCTATATTTTTCTAAAGGTGGTTTTACCACCTTTTAATGGCAAGCCTATTTTAAATCTAATTTTTGAAAATTTTAGAAATTATATATATATAATGAAGTTTTTATTTAAAATACAGATATCAAAATTTAATTTGATTGAATTTTTGGTATTTCTCTAATAAGTTTCATGTTTTGATGAATAGTGAAAAATACTAATTTTAATTGAGAACAACTTTTTTCATTGAAACAAATTATAGTGTTAAATTATATTATTGAATGGTTTTAAAGTATAAATATATTATTATTTATTTCATTTAATTAAATTTAGTTCATTGGCATAAATTTTATATTGAATTTAGATATAAAAATGTTTCAATATTTTGCATGTTTAAACTTTAATAACGCGTTTTCTCACCCCATCAACAAGATTAATTTTAAATTAATTATTGTGATTTATGTGTTTATAATTTTTAAAAATGGATTCCATATATGTAATTAGTGGGTCAAAATTATTTAAATAGTTTTATTTTATTTTTTGGCATTGTGAATAGTAACTTTAGTGTTTTTTTAACATGGTTAAAGGTAATTCATGTAATTAAGGGTAAAAATAACATTATAAATATTATAAAATTACCCTAAAACTTTTCCTAATTTCATTTAATGAGTGTTTTTCAACAAAAACGTATCCTTGGGATGATATTATAACCTATTTTAATTTACATGTGTTAGAGTATGACATTTATTATATTTTATTTAAAGAATAGTTAAAGATGTCATACTCAAATTTTAATAACTATACCATTTTTAATATAATCTTATATAGAAGATAAATTATACTATAAATAGTAAATTGAAATATAAAATTATTATATTTATTATAAAAATTTATTTTCAATTTTTAATAAATAAATAATTACCTTAAATGGTGACACAATGATGATGTAGTAATTGTTTAATTAAAGAAAATATCGAATAAATGATATTAAAAATATTAAAATAAATATAATTTGATATAATTAATATCATCCATAAATTTTTTTATACTAATTTGACATGTTATTAATGTTTTAGAATTATTTTTTTGATTTTATCTTGTTTTTGCGATATTTTTAAAGAGTCAAGAAATGAATAGTATCAAAATTGACATTAATGATACTTTAAAATAAATAATATTTTTTAAAATTATATAAAATTCATAAAAATATGAAATTCGGTCAAATGATTACAATAAGGTTAAATATGTCATCAATGATCAATTTGGGGTTCTTTTGGAATTTTATAGTAACTATATTAACCCTTAAAGAGTAAAAAACCAAGTTGTCATGGTAAGAGTTAAAGGGTTTAACTAAGGGTTAAAACCAAAATATAAGGTTAATAATGTAGACTAAACAAGTATAAAAATAATTTTTTGAGATTATTTATACCCCTGATAATTTTATATTCTAAATAACTTAATTTTTATACATTTTTAATTGGAAATTAATTTATATTAATTTAATATTTTGAGAGTTTTAAAAAGTGACCCTCACCTCAATTATAAAAGCACCCCTCCTACCTCACTTCCTCACACCACTTTGATCATTATTGATTAACCAAAACCTGACCATTTCTCTTCTAAAATTACCTATATGCGTACTAGAGGTTTTTTTATTCTCAAAAGACTAACCCCTGTTTCCCTAAGAGAAGATACAAAAGGGGGTTCTCTAAAGAAGAGGTAATCGTCTTTACTGAATCTTTCAAAATTATTTCTTCTTATACTTCATCTTCACACATTTTTCCATTATAAAGTAATAAATCCATTATAACCTATATTTTAATATTTTATTATGATTATGTAACAACCATATTCCACCTTTTATCCATCCTAAAAAATTAAATCATCACGCGTGCGTACGTATGGCCTACCATCTCCACGCTATGGTGTAATCTATTTTTCATTACCACTTTAATTGGATGGGTGTAATGATGGAAATAATAAATATATATGATTTTTATAACATACTATTTATTCTTTATAATTAATATACCATGCACTTCCTTACTCTTTCACCATTAAAGGAATGATAATGTCGCTCGTGCATGCGTACGACCTGCCGTCTCCACGACGTGATATGATTCATTTCTCATGTTAACCATTCAATAATGATACTAAAAAAATATTTAATAATTAAATATGAAACTTGTAACATTAATATCATTCTATAGATTTTGTATCTATATCCTATTCATAAGAAATGGTACTTACATGGAAAAACATGCATAAGAAAATGAAGCAGTTAACACCCGAAACAAGGGTAATAAGGAAATATTATTAAAAAAATGATATAATAAGATCATATATGATAAAATAAATATGGATATGGTTATAGTATAAATTAATAACATTTTTTAAACCATTATATAGGATTTTAAATCACATTTAACTAAATGAAATTACATGGTAAGGATTAATTTCACAATCCCATTCTTATTCAGGATTGTTTTATGTAAGTATATAATAAAGAATATTTTTCATCCATATCCATTTTTTTAGAAATATTTTCCAAAATATTTCTACTATCATCCTAAAAATGTTTAAATTCTTTTACCCAGGTTTTACATTTTATAAAATAGTTTGAAAGGGATCTTTTATTCAATTTCCAAACAAGGTATTTTATGCATTTTTTTACGTAAGGAATATTTTTCTAACTTATGTGGAATGAGAAGATTTCTTTTCATTGTGATGCCTTAATGTTTTGAAGATTCCCTTACATGTTTACAAGGTTTTTTTAGAGGAAATTTTTTTAATAGTTTCACATATTTTAAATAAATTATTTCAAAATAAAAATGGGTATTTATCTCAAGAAATTTTTGATGATTTTATTAGAGTATTTTCATATATGTAAACATAATTTTTGGATCCTATGTTTGATTGAGGTTGATCTCTTATTATACCTTCTACCATATTTTATTGAAGGTTTTGTGATCATTTTGACTATGTATGTTCTATTTTGATACCATTCATGGTTTATGGTTGAAGTATTCACGTTTCATATGATAGTTTCTCAATACAAATGTTTATGATGTTTATATTTTACCATTTTCATATGGAATGAATTTGAATTAGTAAGTGATTTGTAGGTCCCACTATAGCCCCTTCATGTATTGATAGGTCCCATGAGACAAACTAGTTTGGGTATTGGATGACATCTTACCCGTTTATGTATAGTGTCTTTGTCGAAGCGCTAATGGTATGTTTATGATGTCTGGCATTATGAAGTCATGCATTGTGAGATTAGTTATTGATATTCCATGTGATTATTTGAGTATTATAATATCCATGGTTATTCTTTATATCTTGTGTGATTATTTTATATGGTATTATTTATTCTTTCCATATTATGATCAAGATTATATTTAAATGACTTGTGTTTTATTTATAAACCTTTCCTTAATGTTTATGCTTATTATTAATAATAGCCCCATTGTACACTTACCCTTACTGAGAATCTGATCTCATCCCTTTATTATGTTTTATTTTTTCTAGTATGCCAAGATGTGTATTATGACTAATATGCAGGGTTAAGCTAGGATAATAATGACATTCTCAAAGGATTTTCTAGGTTGTATTATATGTTTTAAATTGTAATGTAAGGTTCATGTATGTAATATGGATTCCAATATTACTAAATTGATTAGTCCTTTGGGATTAAATTATTGTGTCTATTCCAATGTAAGAAAGTAAGGTACCAACTCCAGGATACTAGGTTCGGGTTCATTACATGATATGATGGAGTCATAATTTTACAAATTTTCTATGACTCGTATATTAATGGGAGAAACTTCAATATGTGGAGATTCATCCTATTGTATACTATCAGTGAATATACCTAATGAACATTACATGATGTTGTCCAGTTTTCTTTTTATTCATGATGTGTATGACTTTTTGTTGATACGATGTTTTTTGAATCACCAATGATACCCATCCTTTTCATAATATCAAGTAAACCTATATTTTTAGGTCTTAACATTAAATTATAACAGATTGTCCTCAATAAGTGCTCATGAATTTCCACCAACATGAGATTACTTACTCGTATATCTATTTCAGTTATCTTGAGATCACCTATCTGGGTATTAACATTAAATTATAACAGATTCTCCTCAGGAAGTGCTCATGAATTACCACTAACATGAGATTACTTATTGTATTTTAGGGTCTTTTAGCTCGTACCTTTTATCAATTTAGTTTATTTTCTTTTATCTTGGACCTTATGTCACATTAGTTTGGAGTCTTTTAGCTCAGACCTTCTATTTCTTTAGTTTAGGGCATTTTATCTTGGACCTTCTATCATTGTATTTTAGGGTCTTTTAGCTCAGACCTTCTACAACTTTAATTTAGGGTATTTTAGATCATATCTTCTATATTTGTAGGTTATGTTATTTTATATTAGACCATATATTGCTTTATTTTAAGGTCTTTTATCTACAAATTTCTATTACTGTAGTTTAGGGTCTTTTAGATCAGACCTTATATCACTATAGTTTAGGGTATTTTAGCTCAAACCTTCTATTTATTTAGTTTATGGTCTATTATTTTGGAAATTTTATCAATTTAGTTTAGGATATTTTAGCTCAAACATTAAATTACTTTATGAAAATTAATTTTTCATTAGCATAAACCCCCTTTTAAGGGCAGAGGGGGAACCCGACATGACATCAAAGACTTAAAACAATAACCATGCTTCCATAGTCCAATAGTTCAAGGCCAAAAGAACACATTAAAATCTACAAAGTGAATCCCCAACACAATATTAAAAATATTAAGACCATCTTCCACCTTCTCATCGCTGCTCGGCTAGCTGTCTCACGCATGAATACATAGGCCTGGTACCGATGGAAATGTCATATCCTCTCAAACTTCCAAATCCAAATAGAAATTATATGTAAAAACTCTCAACACTAAACCTTATATAGAGCATCCCCTTATAGGTGAACTGGTTTTGAGTCCCTCAAACCACGAACAGTAGGGCCATAATGCAATCACGAGGCTCATCAGGATCATAGATCCTTTCCTATAAGGAGTATGTGCCTCTAGTTAGTATGTCAAGGCCCTTATGGGTTAGTATAATTTACAATCAAAGGTTTCTCCACTCTTTTCCAAGGGTCATAGAAGGTTTATAGGGGTAATTCAGTTGAGGTAGAAATACTAGTGATTCTAGGACTATTTGGATAGTTGGAATATGGTTGATATAAGTCATAACCCAAAAGGTTGGGCCTGTGAAAATGGTATGGGGCACACATGTCGGGGATAAACTATAACACCCTGAGTTTTTAGGTTCAATCGTGGTTTTTATAGGGCTCACAAGGATTGAAGATCCTTTCTTGAAAGGAGGTGATGACTTTAGTAGGTAGGTCAAGGACCTTATATATCAATATCATGGTCAATAAAAGATGATCTCCACTCCTTTCCAAGGGCTATTAAAGATTTTTGAAGACTCAAACATCCTGATGATGAGGTTGGCATGGAAGGAAAGCTATCAAGGAAGGGTTCTAGAACCCTGGGGTAGTTCAACTCTTGAATTGTAAAGTCAATACCTATACCCTGTGGTTTCAAACCATAATGTGTGGGCCATTAAAGGTTTGGTAATAGAGTATTTTCTTCCAACCTTAAGAAAGGGTAAAAAATACGGTGATGTAACTTTGAGGATGTTGAATCTACTTGAGTAGTTTGGTATAGGTATCATAAATAATGGTCCAAAGTGCTTAGTTTGGTAGGATGATATGGTAAAATTGTACTGGAAATTACCCAAAACATTCTGAGGTGTTGGGTTCTGCCACAGTGATTTCAAGGCTCACAATGATCAAAATTCCCTTTTTGAAGAGTGATGTATTTGGTTGAAAACTATAGGTCAATATGCATGATTCATAGACATACATGGATAGTAAATCAAAGGGTCACTTGAATTTGGACATCCTCTATAAGGGACATGAAAGATTGTGATTAACTAAGGTACTCTAATCAGGAAGTGTGATTTTTGGAAATTGTAATATCCAAGAAGGGTTTGGGAACCCTAGAAGTTGTGCCACAGCCTAGTGAACATATTCTCATGGGGAGGAGATGTAAAAAATAATTACTCTCACTTTTTTATGAACTACGGGGGTCCAACAATATATAATTGGATTTTACTATTGTAATAGAGTAGGCCCTTTGATATTTATGCCTTATTTATTTTCACCCTAATTTTTTTCTAAACTCTAGAGATGAATAGTTTAGAGAGAAGACTAGAATTTTGATTAGGTCTCCCTTTCTAGGTTTTCAACCTGACAAGTTTTGTGTCTCTATCTCTATAAATTTAAGGTCTTGTGATTTGGACCATTATAGGCTAGAGTTTAATGTTTTATATCTTTGACCAAAGTGTAGGCATTTTAAGGTCATGAGGCACATGGACCTAATATAGAGAATGGTACACAAGATCCTAATTAGGATACCTAGGGTCAAGAGTACCCCCACATCCACTTGAGTGGGAGATGGAAATATTTTAAATCACAAATAGAGGTTCTTGGGTCATGAGTAGTGGTATGGTACAATCATACCAGGAGTAGTTCATATCACACTAAGGTGTTGATTTCTTCCACGGTGATGTTAGGGCTCACTAGGATTGAAAATCCATTTTTTGTAGAGTGGTGCATTTTATTGAAGACCATAGGCACATTTTTAAGAGCCATAGGCATTCATGCATAGTTAAACAAAGTGTCACTTGAATTTGGGTATCCTTTCCAAGGGTCGTGAAAGGTTTGCAGTTACTTGAGGTACTCGAGACAAGAGGTATCATTTATGGATTGAGGTACTTAAAAGAAAATGGTAACACCTCGTACTACGGTTGATCGGGATAAGGATATTGTAGTATTTTGATATGGAATGGAAATGGATGATGGAATACATATTTTGACATCATGTAGTAGGGATGTACTAGCTTACATGCAATTTTAACACCATGCGGTAAGGACATTTCTTTGCATTTTAACATTATGCGATGAGGATTTTTTTCATTATATAGTTTTAATTTCATGAATCTATGATGTTTTTCTTGTGGTTTAACATCATTAAGTAAAGACATGGTAACCAACATAAAAAAATTGTACACAATATATTATGTGCATAAGAAAAATGTTCATAGATCTATCTCGTATGTAGAAAAATCAAGCATGTATGACTCATCCCCATGCAGTTTGTAGTGAATTTTTTTATTAGTTGTTGTGGATGGGTCCTGGATTGGAGATCAGGATGTCTCAATGTATTCTATGATGATAGTAATCAATCCATACGTAGTTCTGGTATGGGAAACACCCTATGAAGGTATGGCCTATACGTAAAGGTGGGAATTATTTCTGTTGATTATTTTAGTTGGGGACAAGATTGGAGATTCAGGTATCACTACATATCCCATGATGACATGATTCAAGCCACGTGTAGTTCTTGAAGAACCATTCAGTTTATGTCATGTGGTATGTACGTTGGCTTCCCGACGTGAAAAGGGGTATGGTGTCTAGACTCAGGGATGGAATTCCATGCATCACTATGTATCCTATAATGATAAGAATCAAGCCATCTGTAGTTCTCAATAGAGGACCTTCCTTCGCATGTATGGACTATACATAGAGAGGGGGTAATTCTTATATTTATCATGACTGGATCCATTATTTAATATTTTATCATCACTATATATCATATGATTTCAGAAATCAAGTCACATGTAGTTCTTGAACAAAGGTGTGGTAGGAGATTGGCACCAACAATAGTGGTCCTCTCAAATGTGGTTCATAGGGATGTGCAGTTTTATGTCAGGAAAAGCACATCAACCATTTAGTTTAACATAATACTGAAAGTACTCATGGTATTCCTTTTAGTGTATTTCATTCAGGACCATGATGAACACATCCTGAGTTAATATGACTTGTTTGTATGGGGAAGATCTTACTTGAATTCCTAATCTCATGTGAGCTCTTCTCAGTGTTAGTAATAAGGAATGGAAGGGGTCCCTATCACTATTTAGAGATAGTTATGCATAGGGTAAGGGAATTTTTCATCATGTGGTGGATGAACCAAGATATTGGATTGAGGAATCCCTATGTATCTCATTGAAAATGAGAATCAAGTCATATATAGTTCTATAAAACTCATGTAGATTAATGTCGTATAGAAAGGACATCATCCATGTAGTTTAACATCATATGGTGAGGATGTGGATCACTTGATTCCAAAAAAAAGGAAGTTTGTGGTTGGGCCCAAGGCTAGAGGTTTAGGCATCACTGCATATCCTGTGATGAAAGCAATCAAGCCACATGTAGTTCTTGGATTAAGAGAGTCCCTATGTGGAGCTATCTATCACATGTGGATGGGGGAATCTCATCCTTACTTTGCATATATTTTTCTCATGTGTAGTGATTCATTAGTGATATTGTGCTTCCCATGTATTTTAACATCATGCGGTGAGGAAGCCTCCATACATTTTAATGTCATATGGTTTGGATGTGAGATCTTGTGTAGTCTAATTTCTTGATTTCATGATGATAGATGTTGTGTAGTTTAAAATATAGCTTCCAGGAAGACGTGAGTGCTACTATAAGACGAGTTCAAAATTGTTCTATGGATGCTGGAACTACGGCCTATCTCCAGAAGGCTCTA
Organism: Viscum album; assembly: GCA_963277665.1. Lineage (NCBI taxonomy): Eukaryota > Viridiplantae > Streptophyta > Magnoliopsida > Santalales > Viscaceae > Viscum > Viscum album. The sequence continues at coordinate 743,324,384 of OY728137.1, forward strand.
TTTGGGGTCATTAGGGAAGTAATTGTAGGAAACACCAAAATGGTCTCTAATACCATGACAGGGTTGGAGAACCAGAATCAGGTGAAACATGATCTTGATGAGGATAATTCCTTGAATCAAACCTTTACTTGCTTCAAAGGTGTACCAGACTCTTCTATCTGAAGAAAGGGGAACATTGCACACATCAAAGTGGATCCCGATGCTATTTTTGAGCGGCTTAAAATGGGTGAGTTCTCAATCATTGATTGATTATTTCTCCCAAAAGGCTCCCAACCTTTAAAAATTGATGAACTAAAGAAGTGAATTTTGTAGATTTGGGGCTTTACAACCTAGAAATATGCCTCGCTAGGATGAGTATACTTCCATATGCTCTTCCCCATGGAATAAATGAAAGTTTGAACTTTTGGATTTGGTTTTATTGCTCTCAAACCAGGGATTTTTCACCTTCATGAATGGGATAGAAAATTCAATCCCTTTGAGGTTGGTAACACCACCACACAAATTTGGGTAAGAGTGTATGGGTTGAATTGGATACTTTGGAACACCAAAATTTTGTATGATATTTCTCTATCAAATGGGATTCCTATCAAAATTGACACAGAAACAGAAGTGGCTCGATTTAGTCTCTATGCTCGGTTCTTATTTGAGGTTGAATTGGGATCAACCCTAGTTGATAAAGTTATGATTGCAATTGATGATGACATTATTGAGTTGAATATCATTTATGAAAAAATGCCAAAGTTCTAAAAAGATTGCAATATTATAGGTTATGACTCGTCTACATTTAGGCGTTCAACAGTTTGCAGATATTACTATTCACATGGACATGAGATAAGAAATTGTCCTAAAAAGAATAAAATTACCCATGTTCAGAATCCGAATTTTAAGGTTGAATATGGACTTTACATTCCTATTGTTAATCAAAAGGCACAAGGAGTTTTTCCTGGGGATTTTGTCAATACTGCAGTTGATGAGAAGGGTGATCAAGCATGTTTCACACCCAATATCAATTCCACTTCTTCTGAGAATAAGTCAAAGTCTTGGGATTTCATATTTTCTAAAGAGGTGAATATACAAAATTTTGATACTAATTATAAAGGAAAATGCGTTGATTTGCAGCAAATTAAAATTTCTTTGTCTCCTCAAATGTCCTGTCATGATGATAACTCCAATGCTAGAAAAGAGAATAGATATGTCACTCAGGAAGAAGCTCACCATCAACCTTAAAATGATGGGATGGTTTCTTTGGGTATCCTAAAGGGTAAGAAAATTTTAGAAATAGACTCTATAGTAATTTCTAAACTTTATCATGCTTCTTCAAAACCCATTATGGATAATGAAGGCTTTCAACTCATCTCTTACAAGAAGGAAAATTCTGTAGTTGTGCTTATTGCAGGTAATCCTTCCTTTGTTCAACCTATTTATGATGCCACTAAGATGTAGGATACCACTTGGGGCTCTCCTGATGAGACTCAGGAGATCCTCGCCTAGTCTAATGAAATCAAGGAATTCTCTTCTCCTAACAAAGGAAAAGAGTAAGAAGATAGCTTTGATTCTGACAGCACTGATATTGGGGACACTTTTAGAAAGGATTCAAGATCTTCCTTCAAGTAGAGTAAGATCAAGAGGTAGGGTTCATGGTCATGGAAGGGCTGAATGGAATGAAATTCAATAATAATAGATAAATCTAACTGTCAGATTGATGAAAAAGATAGGTAGATAGATTTTTGCCTTGAGCTTTTCTTTGTTTCCTGTACTCTTTTTGGAAACTTTCTTTTTATTGATTTTTAATTTAAGAGGAACTACCTCCATATTTAAAAAAATCTAACTTCTAGGAGGAACTAGTGTAGTTTAACATCATATAACTAGGACATCTTCATACTGTTTAACTCCATGTGGTTATGATGTGGGATACCATGCAGTTTAAATTCTTACTTTAGGACTTAAGGTGTTGCGCAGTTTATTGTCTTGCTATTGGGATAAACTTTTCCAATTTAACATCATGAAATCAGGATGAAATGTGCATGATGATTGCTCTGAAAAGTATTTCTTAATAAATATTGCATTTCTTGGGGGTGTGACATTCTCCCTGTCCATTGTTTCTAGTGAATAAGCTCCATTTTAATAGACCTTATATATGATGTAAGGCCCTTCCCATTTGGATTCCATATTCGGAGGCTTTTTTCCTGGTATCATTAGGGTCCTAAGATCCAACACAAGTTCTCCTTAGAGGAATTAATGGAGGAAAATATTCATATTAAAGGATCATGTGATCTGATTCTGGTGGACCTCGATGTTGTGCAATGTACGTAGTATATTCTCATCGAGTCATTCCAACTCATACAATCGCTTCTACGATTGCTCATCATCTGATATCTGTCTTCAAATGTCTATTTGGAGTGAAGGAATATGGAATTATATGGGTAACACTAACTTGGTCTTGTATACCAATGAATATGGCGTTTCTTGTGTAGTATTACATGTGGTGGTTTGATAGGCCCATAAATCATGGAGGATCTTATCCGACTAGGATTTCTTATCCTTATTCACCATATTCTAGAGTCTATTTGAAAAAGTATAATTAAAGGCCTCTATCTATCCATTTTTCACTAAATAATAGTGGTGTGAGTGATCGGACTTTATATTGTACTCTTGATACAGTTTCTTCAACTCTGTAGAACAAAATTTGGTGTCGCTGTCCATCAATATTGTATGAGGGATCCCAAATCTAGTGATTATATTGGACTTTAAGAATTTGATTATGTTCTTAGTTCTAAATTATTTGATGGTTATTGTCTTATCCCATTTTTAAAATAAGTCGGTAATAGTAAGGATATACTTAAACTACTTAGTCGTGGCTGGGGGATATGTCCCCACAACTTCCATTCCCCAAACAGAAAATGGACAGAAATGTTTAGTTGTATGTAGCAATTCTGGGGGCTTATGGATGAAGTTTTCGAGGATCTGGAATGCATGAAATTTCTTGGTGAATTAAAAATAGTCATGTATCATGGTTTTCCAGTAATAGCCCAACCTCCTAATTTGGTGGGAGAGCCCAGCCCCATACTGATGGGCACTACATGATCCCTCATGGACTTCTTCCATAATGGTGAGAATATCTTCTTCTACTATGCATCTGAGGAGGATTTCGTCAAAGTCGAACTTGTAGAGAGCCCTATTTTCATTTGGACTTCTATGTAGGGTAAACTTTTCCACATGGAAGAAAATCTATTCCCTCCTAGCTCGATCTTTTGGGAGAAATCCATTCTGGAGATAACCAATTATGGGATCTATCCATCCTAGGGTGGATTTTGGTTCATCACGCTCTAGGGAAATATTGACCTAATTAATTTCTTCTATATAAAATATGATGATATATGATACCATCCTTCATTGTGTGATATGGAAGATTGATTCTTTCTGACCAAGGTCGGACAAGATGGTGGTTGCATTAGATAGCACGTCAGAATGATCATTCTATGATCATGGAACATGATACAACATGGGATCAAAAGGGAACTCTTCTATCAGTCCCCTTATGTACCTAGTGATAGGGGATAGTTCTTCCTTTCTGATGGAATATTCACAAGTTATCTACTTTATCACTATTTCTGAATTGTCTTTGATATTCATATAGGCTATTTATAACTATAGGGATAATTCCAACCCAAGGATGAGGGATTGGTACTCTACCTTATTATTCTTATAGCCTTCACATAGTGATAAAGAGTAAGGAAAAATAATTTTTCTATAGAGAAAAATAGAATCCCTAATCCAACCCGATTGAGCTTCAAGTTTTCCATACTTTTGCCGATAGGACATCGGGAGGTTCCATCAAAATACATCTCTCATGTCTGGGGAGTGTCATTGGAATATAAGACCTCCTCATCTAGAATCTCGGTGTCCACCAATGTATTCTCTAGGGTAGGATGTACTATGAGAAAATCAGCTAGAGCATTCCCTTTCATTGATTTTTTTGATACAAACTAAATGTCATATTGCTATAAAATGACCTCCCATCAGGTTAAGCACCCAGTCAACATAGGACGGCCAAGGATATACTTTATTGGATCAATACGAGAGACTAGGGGAATTATTGGTGTTGTAAGTAATGCCTCAACTTTTTCATTGCAAAGATGAGTGCAAGAAAATTATTCTCGATATCAAAGTAATGAGTCTTAGTACCTAGAATTGTTTGGCTAAGGTAGTAGAGATTGTTCTCGCTCCCCACTTCGTTTTTCTATGTGAGGAGGGTGTATAGAGATCATTCCATGGAGGCCACATACAAGATGAGTGGCCTCCCTTCCAATGGTGGAACCATAACTTGTGGGTGTATTAAATACTACTTGAGACTTTTGAAGGCTTCTTGGAAGTCATCGTCCCATTGATAGGTGATTCCATTCTTCATTATCCTAGTTAAGGGGAGATATTTTCCGGCCAAGTTGGCTACGAAACACTGAATGTAGAAAAGTTTCTCTTGGATCCCCCTTGGTTATTTGAGATTTATAGAAGTGAAATTGTTAAAATAACACTAGTCTTCTCTGGGTCAACCTTGATGTTGTGATGGAATACCACAAAGCCATGTAACTTTTCTGATGTTACCCCAAAAGCACATTTTTGTGGATTCATCTTTAGACTGTGTTGTCATAGCTTATCGAAGATTGTTTGAAAGTCCTTTAAGTGATCACATAGCTATTGAGATTTGAAAACTAGGTTTTAGATATATAATTCTTCTATTCTTCCCAAAAATGTTTTGAAGATATGATGCATGACAAGTTGATATATAAAGTCAGAGTTCCTTAACCCAAAGGGCTGACTTGGTAGCTGAAGATCTTCTGAGATGCTCTGAATGAAATGGATTCTTCATCTTCAGGGGACATCTTTATCTGATTGTACCCTGAATACCCATCCAAGAAGGAAAGGTCTTGGAAGCCATTATTTTCAACTAACAAGAGTTATGTGATCGATAATGGGAAATTATTCTTTGGGAGATGCTGATTAAGGTATGTGAAATCAATACAGACACTAATCTTCCAAAAAAATAATGAGGATGATGTTGGTGATCCATCATGGGTATTTCACTTCTTATAAAAATTTGTATTTGATCAATTTATCAACTTCTGCCTCTATATTGGTTTCATGAGAGGGGTGCATCCTCCTGGATGCCTTCTTGAAGCCTCGATGCTCATCAGGAAATCTGAGATGGTGAATAGCCACATCTGGATTCAGTCTAGAAATTTATGTATAGTTCCAAGAGAACACATATCAGTGCTACTTCAGAAATGAAATATACATCTATTTCTCCTTTAGGGGAATGTAAAAACTAATCAGTGTAGGTCGCGATTCTTCATTTGTTCTCGTATTTATCTGTCTAATCTCATCAATGGTGGTGGAGACACCTTACTCAAATGGAGGAGGGGTGTTTATGAGGTATTACTCATCTTATTCCATTTCTAAGTTTGTGGATACATCCTCAGATGGATTTAGAAATCTAGAGGATTCTATATCACCATTAGGGTGAGAAAGTCTATAAGAAAACACATTATCATCCCCTACGACCTGAGTCATTGTAGAGAGATGTCGGAACTGATTGTCTTCTACACTATCACTAGGGACAAGAGAAGATTGGACCTATGGGGTCAAGTCTATCACCTCGATGAGATTTATGTGGGACAAATAGTCATTGTCGATTATTCCCAAAGGATTTGCAGGGGTGGTTCCTAAGATGTTAGGGGTTGTCCCGTATATGTCATCATCTACTATTAGTTGTTTGCCTCCCTTTTTATAAAAATGTGCTTCAACATACATGTCTCCATAAGTCTCAATGTAACAACTGAGTCCCAATGATAGCACAGAAACCTCACCTTTAACATGGTCGTCGGGTCCTGGCCCGCCTGGTACCCTCAGTTGCCCCGCAGACACATGGTCCCCACCCTGGGGCCCACTGACATGCCCGAACGGGTCATCTGATTAATGATTGTCCCCACAGGCCAACACATGTCCATTTTAGTGTGTTTTGTCTTCACTCGCACACACCCTGAGAAACTTCCCAGTAGGTCACCCATCTTAATCACTACTCCAAGCCAAGCGCGCTTAACTATGGAGTTCTAATCAAATAGACTCTCAAAAAGGAAGGTGCACCTCGTTGACATGAGTCATATCATTTTTTTCATTTAACCCTTTATCATTATAGGGTATTACATTAACCCCCCCCCCCCACCCCTAGAGCACAACATTCTCATTGTGGACCCTACATCTCAACATAGGCAGTGCACTGCACTTAAGGCTGGGTAGCACCTCTAATACCAAATGTGACAACTAGGTCTCAATGACAGCATAAACACCCCGCCTTTAACATGGTCATATGGTCCTGGCCCGCCTAGTACCACCAGTTTCCCAACAGACACATGGTCCCCACCCTAGATCACACCCACATACCCGAACAGGTCATCTGACTAATGATAGTCCCCACAATCCAACACATTTTCTTTCCAGTGTGTTTTGTCCTCACTCACACACACCCTAGGAAACTTCTTAGAAGGTCACCCATCCTGGTCACTACTCCAAGTCAAGCACACTTGACTGTGGAGTTCTAATCAGATAGGCTACCAAAAAGGAAGGTGCACCTTGTTGACATGATTCATATCATTTTTTCATTTAACCCTTTATCATTCTGTGGTGTTACATTCACCCCCCCCCCCCCCATTTAGAGCATAATGTCCTCGTTGTGGACCCTACATTTTAACCCAGGAAGTGAACCGCACTTAAGGCTGGGTACTACCTCTGATACCAAATGTGACAACTGGGTCTCAGTGACAGCACAGACACCCCGCCTTTAACATGGTCCCCAGGTCCTGGCCCACCTGGTACCATCAGTTGCCCCGCAGACACATGGTCCCCACCCTGGGGCCCACCCAAATTCTCGAACGGGTCATATAACTAATGACTGTCTCCACAATCCAACACGTGTCTTTTCCAGTGTGTTTTTTCGTCACTCACACACACCCTGAGAAACTTCCCAAAAGGTCACCCATTCTGATCACTACTCCAAGCCAAGCACATTTAACTGTAGATTTCTAATCAGATAGGCTCCCAAAAAAAAGGAGCGCCTTGTTGACATGAGTCATATCTTTTTTTCATTTAACCCTTTATCATTCTGGGGTGTTAAATTTACCCTCCCTCCCCCTTTAGAGCACAACGTCCTCATTGTGGACCCTACATCTCAACCTAGGCAGTGCACCGCACTTAAGGCTGGGTACAACCTCTGATACCAAATGTGATAACTAAATCTCGGTGATAACACATACACCCCGCCTTTAACATAGTCGTTGGGTCCTAGCCCACCTGAAACCACCAGTTTCCCCACAGACACATGGTTCCCACCCTGGGGCCCACCCATATGCCCGAACAGGTCATCTGAATAATGATTGTCCCCATAGTCCAACACATGTCCTTTCCAGTGTGTTTTTTCCTCACTCACACACACCCTGGAAAGCTTCCCAGAAGGCCACCCATCCTGATCACTACTTCAAGCCAAGCACACATAACTATGGAGTTCTAATCTGATAGGCTCTCAAAAAGGAAGGTGCACCTTGTTGACATGAGTCATATCATTTTTTTCATTTAACCCTTTATAATTCTTGGGTGTTACAATCAAAGGGGACGCTATCACCATGTGGTATGTAGACCTTTCCATCAATAGATTTTAGACATTAATGGAATGTTAAAGGTACTTCTAAGTGGATATGGAGCTAAGTCCTTCCAAGTAAAACATTGTAAGTGATGTCTTACTAGATAACCATAAACTCAGCGTTAGATGTGAGATCCCCTAACTGATCCTTGAGGAGGATCTTCCCAAGATTTATTTTATCATGTTTATCATACACTTGAATGGTAATCTTTGTAGGATACAAATCCCCATTGATGTATCCTAAATTTCAGAGGGTTCTCATTAGGATGAGGTTGATCTAGAACCATTATAAATTATACCACTTTGAATATTAACATTATTGATTCTGCTCAAAACATATAGGGTCCTGATGTGCCCTTGGATGACTTCATCCTGATCTTGGTCGGTGAACGAGATTGTGACATGGCATTAAAATGGAATAGTCTCCATTCGATAGACCTCGACTACAATGGCTTCTGTCTCAAATTCCTATGGGATCTAGAGGGCTTCAAAAAGTTCCTCCATTAGTTATTTGGAAAGATTGAATGCATCTAGGATTGAGATCTTGGATGGGGTAATTTCCAGCTATTTCAGAATGTCATACTTTTGTTCCAAAGGTCAGTTCTTCCCGATGTGGTGTTTCTCCCTAACATGTGGCTCAAGAGCCAAGGAATTTGAGGTGAACTAGTTTGGTTCTTGTGTAGAGGTCGAGGGAGCATCTGCTGCTAGTGGTGCAAGTCGCACCAACCTTCTATGTTTCTTGGGTTGATTGGATAATTGAACCCCCTCTAGGTTTTCATGTAGGAAAACTAGGTGTGGCTCAAGAGCCAAGTGCTTTTTCTTCATTTTCAGGGAGTGAGACACTTTTTGACATAAATGTCAATTTTAAACTGAAAACGGACTCTTTCAGTCACACTGGTCACACCATGGATCGGATTAAGGTGTGGTTTATTCCTACATGTCACAAATAAATTCTAGATCATTTTCATAATTTATCAAAACAATATGAATGTTTTTTTATCATTTTTGAGTATCTCACTTGTCTTTTTTAATAAAATGTCAATTTTAAATAAAAACACACACTTTGAGTCATACAGGTCACACTGTGCATTGGATTGTGGTGCGAATGATTTTTACACGTCAAAAATGACTTATAGATCATTTTACAAAATTTTCAAAATAATCAGAATGTTTTATATTTTTTTTGAGTATGTCACTTATGTTTTTTACTAAAATTCCATTTTAAACTGAAAACGCACACTTTGAGTCATACCGGTCACATCATGTGTCAGTTTGACATGAGAATAATTCATAAACAAAAAAATAACTTATGAATCGTTTTCATAAATTATCAAGATAATTTAATCATGTTTTCTTAGTTTTTAGTGAGTGACACACTTTTTGAACTAAAATTTCAATTTTAAACTGAAAACAAACACTTTGAGTCATATCGAGCACATCGTGCATCGGATTGAATTGTGGTTGATTCCTAAACATTATAAATGACTTATGGATCATTTTAATAAAGTATAAAAATAATAAAAATGTGTTTTATCATTTTTGAGTATGTCACTTGTCTTTTTTACTAAAATGTCAATTTTAAATAAAAATACAAACTTAGATTCATACTGGTCACACCATGCATCGAATTAAGGTGTGTATAATTTATACACATCAAAAATGACTTATTGATCATTTTTCAAAATTATCAAAATAATTTGAATGTTTTTTCTTGGTTTTGAGTATGTCACGTGTGTTTTTTACTAAAATGTCATTTTAAACTAAAAAAACATACTTTGAGTCATACTAATCACATATTGTATTGGTTTTACATGAGAATCATTTCTACACATCAAAAATGAATTATGAAACATTTTCCTAAATTATCAATACAATCCAAGATTTTTTATTTTTTTCCAATGAGTGACACACTTTTTGAACTAAAATGTCGATTTTAAACTGAAAATGGACACTTTGAATCATACCGGGACTACCATGTATCGGATTGAGATGTGGAAGATTATTACATTTCACAAATGACATATGTATAATTATCATAAAGTATCAAAACAATCCAAATGTTTTTTCTTTTTTTTTTGAGTATGTCACTTCTCTTTTTTACTAAAATGTCAATTTTAACTAAAAAGACATACTTGGAGTCATGTAGGTCACACCATGAATTAGATTTAGGTGAGGATAATTCCTATATGTCAAAAATAACTTATGGATCATTTTAATAAAGTATAAAAACATTCTGAATGCATTTTCTTAGTTTTCAGTATGTCACTCGTATTTTTTTTTAAATGTCTTTTTTAACTGAAAACATGAAATTTGAGTCATACTGGTCACATCATGTGTCATTTTAACATAAGAATAAGTAATACATGTAAAAACAAATTATTAATCATTTTATTAAATTAAAAGGAAAATTTTCAATGAGTGTCACACTTTTTGAACTAAAATGTCATTTTTAAACTGATAATGGACACTTTGAGTCATACCAAGTACACTATGTATCATATTGAGGTGAGTCTGATTCCTACACATCACGAATGACTCATGGATATTTTACTTAAGTATCAAAACAATATGAATGAGTTTTATTAATTTTGATTATTTTACTTTTCTTTTTTAATAAAATGTCAATTTTAAATAAAAAGACAAACTTTGAGTCATATCAGTCACATTGTGCATTGGATTGAGGTGAGATTGATTCCTACAAGTCAAAAATAAATTATTGATCATTTTTCTAAATTATCAAAATAATTCAAATATGTTTTCTTGGTTTTGATTATGTAACTTTTTTTTTACTAAAATGTCATTTTAAACTGAAAACACACACTCTGAGTCATATCGGTTGCATCGAGTGTCGGTTTGATGTGATAATGATTCCTACACTTTAAAAATTACTTATGAATTTTTTTCCAAAATTATTAAGAAAATTCTAATGCATTTTCTTAGTTTTCATTCATAGATATATTTTTTGAACTAAATTGTCGATTTTAAACTGATAACAGATATTTTGAGTCATACAAGGAACATCATGTATCAGATTGAGGTGAGGCTAATTCCTACACATCAAAAATAACTTATGGATCATTATCATAAATTATCAGAACAATCCAAATGTTTTTTATTAGTTTTGAGTATTCCACTTGCCTTTTTTAATAAAATTTAAATTTTAAATAAAAAAGACACATTTGGATTCATACTGATCACAGCATACATTGAATTGAGGTGTGGTTGATTATTACACATCAAAAATGACTTATGGATTTTTTTTATAATGTATCAAAACAATCTAAATGTGTTTTCTTAGTTTTGAGTATGCCAGTTGTGTTTTTTACTAAAATGTTATTTTAAACTGAAAATACACACTTTTAGTTATACCAGTCACATTGTATGTTGAGTTAACATGATACTGATTCCTATACCTAAAAAATGACTTATGAATCATTTTCATAAATTATTAAGACAATCTGAGTGAATTTTATTGGTTTTTAGTGAGTGACACATGTTTTTAACTAAAATGTCAACTTTTTACTGATAATAGACACTTGGAGTCATACTGGTAAAACTATGTATTATATTGATCTGTGGATGATTATTACACATCAAAAATGAATTATCAGTCATTGTTTTAAATTATTAAAACAATATAAATGTGTTTGATTAGTTTTGAGTATGTGACATGTGTTTTCAAATAAAATGCTAATTTTAAACTAAAAACATGAACTTTGAGTCATACTGGACACACCATGTATTAGATTGATGTGTAGTTGGTTCCCACATGCTATAAATGACTTATGGATCATTTTAATACAGTATAAGATAAAAATGATAAGGAAATTAAATGAAAAAAATTAGATAAATGATGATAAAATCAACTAAATAAGTATTAGGTAGTCGCCTTTTTGTGATGTATGTATACATTCTCACACCAGGTATACTTACCATTCATTTATAAATAAATCTATTTCCTATTATGAATACAAGTACTGTCAAAAATCCTCGTACTTATGAAAAAATATAAATAACAAATGATTAATAAATATTTTAAATTAAATTTTAATTATCTTCAAAAATACCTCTTTGGGGATGCTAGTTTTTGATGGAATACGATATCTTTCATAAATTCTCAAACATAATAACAAAAATATTTTTCATTGGTTTGTTTCAAACACAACAGAGACATTGAAAAAAAATAAGTAATTTTTTTATATATGTTTTGATAGTGAAATATTATTATATATACCCTAATACTCATCCACTTATAGAAGTTGATAGGCTCCTTGTATTCATGGAATTTCCTCATGACATGATTTTGATGATACTGAAACTCTTCCCTATCATAATATAATTTTCATTAAAAAATAATATAAAATGTATAACATGAATTTTGGTTGTAAAACGGTGCATGCAGTCTATTACAAGTTGATAAACATCATTACATGTGCTTTGTTTTTTGGGTATCCATGCATTGAATCCAGAAAATAGATCTTTGGAGTATAAAAATTGACTATAATGAGTAAACAATACTACCTAAAAAATTAATAACTAATAAAATGAATGAAAATATATTTCATATGATTAAATTATAGAGTTTTATCCCTGCATCATGGGTATTAAGAAGATTTTTTCATCTGTAAGTTTGCTTTCAAGCATTGTGGCTAGTTTCTCTATTATTACTTCAAATTGCTTGGTTCCAATTTGAATTGTTATGCAGAAGTGATATGAGGACTAATGAGTCAAAATTTATGTGCATAGAGTTTTCCCTTAAAATAGTATTCATATATACACCTGGAAAAAAAATATGAATAGTATTCAATCATAATTAACATAGTAGATCATTGGAAAAACAAATCATCAAAACACACATCATGTTTACATTTACAACTGAGACTCCTATGAATTCATGTGTGAGGATTTAATTTACATTATCTAGACCAATATAGTTTGTAATGGCCTCTTCGTACATTTTTTCTTCATAATCAATTATTTTCATAGCACCATTTATAATGTTGTATCTGCATGAAACTTTAATGTTAGTAAATGTGGATGTTTAATGGGTGGGGTAAAGGTACTTTGTGAAGATATTTTTGATTGGTTGGTTGATCCTTTAGATAATTTTGATTCAAGCTTACATTAAACCCCTTTCACGTTGCCTATCTGTAATAACATTCATCAGTTCATACCTTTTTTCATTAATTTTTAAAGTTTTTTCCTGAAAAATAAATTTGAAATGAATACCTCTCCTTGTAAAAAAAAAATTACAAGATCTAACATCCATGATATGAATGTTCCAATAGCTTTCTAAACCGTATTAATATACATATCATGAAGTGGAATAGGTATCTTGGTGCTCTTCTCTTGATATAATTTAATCACCACTCTCAAATGACCTATTGGAAGTTGTATGTCGTATAAAATATCATGTTATTATTTTTATTATTATTATTATTATTATTATTATTATTTTGATTATATTTATAATTTTTTTTATTTTTTTTAGATTTTTTCTACTTTTTTTAGGGTTTTCGACACACTTTTCTTCCCCCCTCTCTCCAATATCCCCTCCCCCCTTCTCTCTGTGTGTGTGCGGGGCAAGCAACGCCATCCCCCCAGCATGGTAGCCCAGCACCAAGCGCCTTTGCCCTCCCCTCACCTAGGCTTCGGCCTTCTCCCCAGCCACCAAGGCATCGTCCTAGCTCCTCATGCCCGGTGCGCTCCACCCGCCCCCGCGCTCCTCCTGCCCTACGCGCTCCACCCAGCTGCACCTGCTCCAGCCTCGACCTCCATCGGCCACCCCTAGCCAGTGCCGCCCCATCTCCTCGTCTTCCCTCCGATGTCGCCAGTGCGACCTGCTCCCTTGCTGCAACTCCCTCCCCAGTAGGCGCACCCTCCCTCTTCCCTGGGATGCAGCCTATCAACCTCCTGCTTGCAACCGGCACGAGACATCTTGTACAGTGTGCATCCGGACGGATTTTTTTTTAAAATACGTTTTTAAAAAAAAATATTTTTTAAAAAACGCCCAGGTTAAAAATATTTTTAAAATTGCCCCTCAAAGGCGGCAGGCGCGATGCCGCCTTTGCGTTTCGGGGCAAAGGCGGCATCGCGCCTGCCGCCTTTGGCCTTTACCCGAAAGGCGGCATCCGCGATGCCGCCTTCCCCCTAAAAAAAATTTAATTTTTTTTTTTGAAATTTTTTATTTTTATTTTTATTTTGTTTTGTTTTGTTTATATATATATATATATATATAAAACAAAAAATTTCAACAGAATTTCTCTGTTACTAAATATCCAGCGGTACTGCCATTACAGCAGTCTGGATTCTGACAGAAACCCTCACCCAGACCTCTCTTTTATAAGATGCATTGCCCTGGAAATCATTCTGCATTTTCGATGTGGGATTCAGGTTCTCTCTTTCCTGCGCAGTACATTCTGCATTTCCGATGTGGGATTCTGTTTCAAGTGCGTGACTTTGAAAGACAATAAAATATAAACTATAAGACCAATATAAATGAAATTTTAAATATTGATTAAACATATAATTAATAGTTGAAATCAAAAAGAATTTCCTTAAAAATGATGATGCAAAATAATTTATAAGGTTTCAAAACCGCTTACTTGAAATTTAAAAAAGTTTCAAGTACGTGAATTTGAAAGACTATAAAATATAAAATATAAAACGAATATAATTGAAACTTTAAAGATTGATTAAAGATATAAGAAATAGTTGAAAACAAAAGGATTTTCATAAAAAATATTGATAGAAAATAATTTATAACCTCTCAAAACCGCTTACTTGAAATTTAAAAATGTTTCAAGCACGTGAAACTGAGTGACTATAAAATATAAACTATAGAACAAATATAATTGAAACTTTAAACATTGATTAAACATATAAGAAATAGTTGAAAACAAAAGGAATTTCATAAAAAATGTTAATGGAAAATAATTTATAAGCTCTCAAAACCGCCTACTTGAAACTTAAAAACGCTTCAAATACGTAAATTTGAACGAGTATAATTATATAAGTAATAATTAATAAGTAATAAGTAATAATTATAATGAATAATAATAATTAATATTTATATAACTTATTAATAATTAATAATTAATTATTACTAATTACTAACTAATTAATTATAATTATTAATTATATTACCAATTAACTAAATAATTAGTATATATATAATAATTAATAAGTAATAAGTAATAATTATTAATTATTAATTATAATAAATAATAATAATAATTAATATTTATATTACCAATTACTAATTACTAATTAATAATTAATAATTACTAATTAATTACTAATAATTATAATGAATAATAATAATAATTAATTACTAATAATTACAAATTAATTATTAATTAATTACTAATAATTATAATGAATAATAATAATAATTAATATTTATATTACTAATGAACTAATTAATAATTAATTTGTAATTAGTTAATTAGTAATATAAATATTAATTATTAATTAGTTAATTAGTAATATAAATATTAATTATTATTATTTATTATAATTATTAGTAATTAATTAGTTAATTGGTAATATAAATATTAATTATTATTATTCATTATATATGTAATAATTAATAAATAATTATTAATTAGTTAATTATTAATTAGTTAATTAATAATTATTAATTAATTACTAATACTTATTAATTAATTACTAGTAATGATTAATTAATAACTAATAATTATTAGTTAATTATTATTAGTTAATTATTAATTAGTTAATTAATAATTATTAATTAATTATTAATTAGTTAATTATTAGTAATTGTTAATTAGTTAATTATTAATTAATTATTAATTAGTTAATTATTAATAATTATTAATTAGTTAATTATTATTAATTACTAATTAATTATTAATTAGTTAATTATTAATTAGTTAATTATTAATTAGTTAATTATTAATTAATTACTAATAATTATTAATTAATTACTAATAATGATTAATTAATTACTAATTATTATTAGTTAATTATTATTAATTAACTAATTAATAATTAACTAATAAAAATTAACTAATAATTATTAGTAATAATTAGTAATATAAATATTAATTAACTAATTAATAATTAATTAATAATTATTAATTAACTAATTAATAATTAACTAATAATAATTATTAATTAATTATTAATTAACTAACTAATAATTAATTAACTAATTAATAATTATTAGTAATATAATTAATAATGATTAATTAATTATTAATTAATAATTATTAATGATTAATTAACTAATTTATAATTATTAATTAACTAATTATTAATTATTAATTAAATAATTAATAATTATTAATTAAGTAATTAATAATTATTAGTAATATAATTAATAATGATTAATTAATTATTAATTAATTATTAATTAATAATTACTAATTAATAATTAATAATGATTAATTAATTATTAATTAATAATTATTAGTAATATAATTAATAATCATTTAGTTAATTAGTAATATAATTAATAATTGTAACTAATTAATTAGTAATTAGTAATTAGTAATTATTAATTATTAATTAGTAATTAGTAATTGGTAATATAAATATTAATTATTATTATTATTTATTATAATTAATAATTAATAATTATTACTTATTACTTATTAATTATTATATATATACTAATTATTTAGTTAATTGGTAATATAATTAATAATTATAATTAATTAGTTAGTAATTATTAATTATTAATTATTAATTATTAATAAGTTATATAAATATTAATTATTATTATTCATTATAATTATGACTTATTACTTATTAATTATTACTTATATAATTATACTCGTTCAAATTTACGTATTTGAAGCGTTTTTAAGTTTCAAGTAGGCGGTTTTGAGAGCTTATAAATTATTTTCCATTAACATTTTTTATGAAATTCCTTTTGTTTTCAACTATTTCTTATATGTTTAATCAATGTTTAAAGTTTCAATTATATTTGTTCTATAGTTTATATTTTATAGTCACTCAGTTTCACGTGCTTGAAACATTTTTAAATTTCAAGTAAGCGGTTTTGAGAGGTTATAAATTATTTTCTATCAATCTTTTTTATGAAAATCCTTTTGTTTTCAACTATTTCTTATATCTTTAATCAATCTTTAAAGTTTCAATTATATTCGTTTTATATTTTATATTTTATAGTCTTTCAAATTCACGTACTTGAAACTTTTTTAAATTTCAAGTAAGCGGTTTTGAAACCTTATAAATTATTTTGCATCATCATTTTTAAGGAAATTCTTTTTGATTTCAACTATTAATTATATGTTTAATCAATATTTAAAATTTCATTTATATTGGTCTTATAGTTTATATTTTATTGTCTTTCAAAGTCACGCACTTGAAACAGAATCCCACATCGGAAATGCAGAATGTACTGCGCAGGAAAGGGAGAACCTGAATCCCACATCGAAAATGCAGAATGATTTCCAGGGTAATGCATCTTATAAAAGGGAGGTCTGGGTGAGGGTTTCTGTCAGAATCCAGACTGCTGTAATGGCAGTACCGCTGGATATTTAGTAGCAGAGAAATTCTGCTGAAAATTTTTGTTTTATTTATATATATATATATATATATATATATATATATAAACAAAACAAAACAAAAATAAAAATAAAAATAAAAAATTTCAAAAAAAAATTTAAAATTTTTTTAGGGGAAAGGCGGCATCGCAGATGCCGCCTTTCGTGTAAAGGCCAAAGGCGGCAGGCGCGATGCCGCCTTTGTCCCGAAACACAAAGGCGGCATCGCGCCTGCCGCCTTTGAGGGGCAGTTTTAAAAATATTTTTAACCTGGGCGTTTTTTAAAAAATATTTTTTTTGAAAAACGTATTTAAAAAAAACCCCGCATCCGGACACCACCTCCGGCCAGTAGCCCTCTCCACTTTCACCCTCCTGTCGCAGTAGCCCGGCGTGGCTCATGCCCCACCTGCCTCCCCCTTTAGTGCACCCTACTCACCGTGATTAACTCCCTTGGACCTCCTTCTCAATGCGCAGAGGCCCCAGTCGGCGATCCACCCTCCAGCGCGGCCTCAATGGCCAACCCGAAACCCCCAGTACCCTTTTCTTCAACACACATATCCTCCAGCGACCCTCCTTAGGTCGCAACTCCCTTCTGCCGACGCGTTTCATTCCCCGTTGGTAAGCCTTTTTGTATATTTTATTTTATTTTTTCCTTCATTTTAATTATAGATTTTGTTCATTTTGGGTTCATTTTGGTAGCGTTGGGTTGGATTCAACTTTTTTGAGCCTGCAGTTGAGGTGCGAACGAGATCTCGCACCAGTTTCGAGTTTGCATTGTCGTCGTGCTTCAGTTTCAAGTAATTCTTTTTCACCGACCCTTTTAATTTAAGAAATTCTAATTTCATGATTTTCTCACTTTGTATGCATTCTAGACATTGTTGAACAACCTTCTGATTAGTTTTTTTGTACGCAAATTATTATTATTTTAAATCATGTCTGATATAGTCTTGTTGTGCAATAAATTTTATAGTATTTTTGTCTAAAATTCGATATGATTTTGTGTAAAACCCAGTGTTGTCTCTTGTTGTTGTTTTATAAATTATTCAAAAATTTATTAAATTGTTTAGGTAGTGAGAAATATGAAAATTAGTGTTCCTAGAGTGCGTTCTATTTAAATGTATATATTTTTTTAATGTGTGGTGTTTTTTTTGTCGAGTCATGAACATCGAGTGTTTACACACATGATTTTTAAAGTTTAAAACATGGTTTAGCAATTTAAATAAAATTATGTCATGCAAATTGATGTTCATAATTTGTTGAGTGCTAAATTGAAATTTATTTTATTAAACATTTCATGCCTTGTGTTCTTTATAAAATTCCTGATTGGATTTTAGGAGTAAAGTGTGATGTGAAATGAGTTGTTGGGGTTTATAAATGTAGAAGCAGCATGCGGAATAATGTTTTGTGTTCTTTTTGTTGTTTCCCAAGTGGTTTGGATTTTATAAAAAGTGTGTATTGTGTTTTATCATGTTTTGGAATTTTTATTAAAAATGGTTGGGTCTTGAGTGTGTAATCTGGGTATATTCAGAAGACTTTTATCAATGTTTTCAAGTGGAAATGGTGTACTTGACACATATTTTGAAAAAGTATCTGCATTTTGAGATAAGGTTTTTTTTGTGAATGTTTAAGGGCTCATTTAGACATTTGATGAAATTTGTAAAAAGTTTTTATTATGAAAACCTTCGTTGGGTGTTTCTCATGCCTCGATTGCATGAAATGGGTGGGAGGTCCTTGTTGGGGATTCTCGGGATCCATTGTTAGGGTTTTTATGTTGGAACTCTTTGTAATTGTTTTATTTTAAGGCATGAGAATGGTCCCAGGGGAGACTCAGGGTGTGACCTGTTGTGCATTATTATTATTATATATACTGTGATTGGTTGCTCGGTAGGCATCAGTTGTCTCACCCCCTTTTCTAAATACTTGAGACATGAGAATCTGGTATATAGAGAGAATATTCTAAGAATGATTGTCACACTGATAGGTTATGGTACTAACCAGTGGCCCATAGCAGGTGGATGTATTGGGTTTACTGTTATGGGATTTTCCCTAAGCCTACCTGAGAAAGGATGGCCAAGAATTTGAGCGTTTTGATTTCATCGTGTGTGACATGTCAATGAGGATGAGGTCTCATGTATTGGTGTCTTCTGGATTATTCTTGATCTCCTAGGTTCACCCATGTCTATTCAACTATTGTTTCTTGTAGAAGTGATTGTGATTCTTATATATATACCTAAATTTCCATTGCTGTGTGATTTCTATTGTGCCTTCCTATATTTGTTTTCTAGGAAAGTGGTGAGCTGGTTTTGGTTGGGTTTCTAGAACTGGTTTTTAAATGAAAATTTTTTATCCTCTTTATACAAATATGAAAATGTAAACATCACTTTCCCTTTGAAAATTTCATTGACACTAATGTAAAGAATCTAGATTTTAAAATGGTTATGGGCAATGGTTCGTACTTTGTTTTTAAGTAAAATATGTCGAAAAACTTACTTTTGTAAATTGTAGTTCAAACTTGAAATGGTGTTTCTTTTATTTTAAAGGTAGTGCATTGGGAATAGATATTGGGCTAGCCTACTGAGTTTCAATACTCACGCCTATAGTTATTTTATGTTTTTGGTGTCTTTGTAGGCTCCATTTTGGGTGTGCTCGCCTTGGACGATGCTTGATCGTTGATTTGGGGAGTGACCTATGGGGTCACACGGAGTTAGTTCGGATGTTGAGTTTGGTTAGTTTTATCTTCTTTAGTTCTTGTTCAGTTATTTTTTTTGGTTTATTTATTCTGCACTGCTCTTTATTATTTCCTCTACTTTTATTTATTTTCATTGGTCGAAATAGTTCCCATCATCTATGTTGATGCCTTGGCACTTGGTGTCGGCCCAGGAGGGTCGGGAACGCCTCTCGGGCCTTGCTGTGGATTGGCTCGGGTGACCGGTTTAGGGTCGACCCCGATTGGTTTATGAAAAAATGGTATTAGAGGAGGTCGGCTCTTAGCAGACCTCACTTTTTAGAGCACCTTTTGTTATTTGGGATTTCAAGGTATATAGAGTAGGATTGTTGGGATTCGAGGGGTAGGTGCGAGAAGAGCATCGCGAACTCTTACTCGCTCTGATCCTCAGGCTTCCATGTGAAGTCTAGTTTAATTAGTTTCCTAGGGTTTTTATGGAATGTTTTTTGATTGGGATACAACAAGGGGAGTTGGGTTAATGGTCCTCGTGAGCCAGCATGACCCGGCAAGCCATGTGGAGCTAGGGGCATGGTCCTAAAAGGCTCTCTCTATCGGTGACGTGTTTGGAATATGGCCTCCAACCACATGGTCAAGTCACCCACCAACTCTAGTTCCCTTTTTGAGTTGTTTTGGGTTTACTCTGACTTTTGAAAGTTGTTTGAATCAGAAAAGTTTCTTTTAAAAAATGGTTGTTTGAAATGACATGTTTAATTTTTGGATTGTTTTAAAAGAAATGGGATGAATGATTTGTTTTCAGAAAATGTGGTTGTTTCATTTTGGCCTTGGTGTTCCTATGAGTGATTACATGCATAGTGGTATGCTAGAATATGAATGGATATATGGTATAGTGGATGGATTCTCGGGGTGGAACAGAAGTATGTATGTGGGTGAGACTCTTAAGAATACCAATGGTGAGGGTTTAACCCACTAAGATTGTTTTAAATTTAATATGTTTTCAAAAAGGAAATTTTTTATGTTATGATAGCTGGTTTTCTTGTGTTTGGATCTTGTCGCCTATGCGGTGTTTGATTTTGAGGATTTTTATTTATTGAGTTGGCTTTTATTGGGTTCTTGACTTTTCTTGTCCAGTGGTTTCCCCTTTGAATCTTTGATGGGTGATCATAATGCAGTTGATCAACCTAAGGATTTTATGCTTGAGTTTTGGAAGCTAGATCCACCTCTCTTTTATGGTCAAGTATACCCTTCCGTAGTGGAGGGGTGGATGCAAAAGATCGAAAAGGACTTTAACCTCATTGATTTTCCCAAGTCATTGAAGGTCAAGTTTTCAACCTTCATGCTTGAAGGTTCACCATGGATGTGGTTGAAGTCAGTTTCTCGGGACAAGCCCCGTCAAGAGCTTACTTGGGAGTTTTTCAATGCTTTGTTCATTCGTCGGTATTTCTCTGAGGGAGAAAGGGTGAGGAAGGGGATGGAGATGTGTTATCTGTAGCAGAGAGATGGATCTGTGTTGGAATATTTCCAATGCTTTGTGGAGTTAGTCCCTTATGATTTAGGGTACGCCACTAATGACTCCATGAAGGCTCGATGCTTCGAGATGGTCCTCCGCCCCGATCTACAGATGGAGGTGTCAACATCCAATCTAACTTCTTTTATCGATGTGGAGAGATAAAATTTTCATGTCGAACCTCTGATGGAAGGATTGCTCAAAGTAGTCCTTCCTCCTTCAATTCCTAGGAGTAGTGGTGAAGCTTCTGGAAAAGAGATGAGTAAGCGATCAAAAGTCGAGGGAGCAGGTCGTGGAATCAAAAGGCCTCAAGATCTTTTATCAATCTCTTTAGAGTGAGAGATCCTTGTGTATTATCAGTGTGGAAAGCTGGGTCACAAGAGGTCGTCCTGCCTAAGAACTCTTAATCCCTGTCATGCTTGTAGACATTTGGGTCACTTGTGGCATTTCTGTCAAGGCGTTTCTAGGAAGCATCGCTGAAGAAGTTCTCAAAAGTAATGTGTTTTTGGTTTTTTATTTAAATTTTCTTGTGTGAGTTTCATTTCAGTGTAAGGGATATTTTTTCATAGAAGTTGTACAGATGTTGTTTTGGGATTTGTAATTTATGGTAATGTTGTGGTTCTTTTGATGAACTCTTGTTTTCAATGCCAACATGGTTTTCATTTCAAAAAAAAATTCTTCTATCTGTCAGATAAAAATATGTATGTTTCTTATTGGTATTATCAGAACCTGACTGAGAGGCAGGAGACACTTCATCCATCATAGCTCCAGCCAAAAGGCCTCAGAGTGAAGTCATTGTGTAGTTAGGAACCCTGGGGAAATTTTAAGGAGTTTGGTTAAGGTTGTTTCCCAATCGTTTGGAGAGACAGTTTTAGTGTTTCCGTTATGGTTTCTCTATCATTGTAATTCTCCTCTTGTCGCAAAGAGTGAGATGGACTTATCCATCACGCAATGTCAGTATTTGTGCCTTTTTGGATGTGAGTTTTTGATCAGTGGCCTTATGTTGACCACCCATGTGGATCAGTTGTGGCTTTGGTTTGTGTCTATCCCAAAGTGATGGGTCATGAGTAGTTGTTTTCCATAGTTTCATTTATCCGATCCTTGGGCCCTCCATCCCCGCCCATGGGGTTAGGGTTTTTGGTTTGTGCTTAGTTTTCGGTTCAGATCTTATACCTTTTGGACATGAGTGAATGGTTTAAATGTTCTTGTTGTGTTCTTTCTATCTTGAGTAAGGTCCAATTCAGGACTAAGTCAGTTTTTCTATTTGGTTGTGTATAGGTTGATTCTTTATGGTGGGGAGAACCGCTATGAGCCTCTTTGAGTTTTATCTTAAGTCTTTATCATATTCTAGTTGAGTTCTTATGGTGGGGAGTCCATTCAGACCTCCCCTCTACTGGTGCTTTATTCCGGGAAATGAGGTTGAGTCTCGTTGGTGCTCGATATAATTTCCTAGGGTTATGAGGTTGGATCGTGTTTATGTGAAGTCCTTAGGTATTGATCGATCGGTTGGATGGTCTTGGGGATTTTCAAGGACGGAAAGCGTTATGGTGGGGAGAATTGTCACACCCCGACCCGTGTGTTTAATTTATTTATTTATTTTTCGAACTTTAAATATTTTTGTTGGGGTTTGAGTTCAGTCACGGATTAATTCTTTTGAGTTATATTTAAAAGTTCACTTTTTGGTGTTGACGTCGTCGGGCACACGGGCGGAGCATAGATTTGGAAGTCGCGCGGCTTCTTCCAAGTAATTGTGTGACCGTCCGCTCTCGAAAAATGAAAGTAAATGAATATTATAATTAAAACAAACTTTAATTGTGATATTTAAATTTTTTTTATGGTTATTAAGGATTTTAAAATTTTTATTTTAAATGAAAACTAAAATTGTTGATTCTATTATTATTGAAATGAAATAAATACTTTTATTATTTTTAATTTTATCATCATGTTATTATTGTTTATGTTATTATTATTATTATTATTATTATATTTATAATTAGTTTTTATTTTTTTTAGATTTTTTCTACTTTTTTTAGGGTTTTCGGCACACTTTTCTCCCCCCCCCCCCTCCAATATCCTCCCCCTCCTTCTCTCTATGTGCGTGTGGCGCAAGCAACGCCAACCCCCCAGTGCGGAATCTTAGCACCAAGCACCTCCTCCCTCCCCTCGCCTCACCTTCGGCCTTCTCCCCGGCCACCCAGGCACCGTCCTGGCTTCTCTTACAATGTGTGCTCCACCCACCCTCGGTTCCTCCTGCCCTACGTGCTCCACCCGCCCCCAAATCCTCCTGCCTAGTGCGCTCCACCCACCCCAGTGCTCCTTTTTCCCTGCGCGCTCCACCCATCCACACCTGCTCTGGCCTCAACCTCCACCGGCCTCTCCCAACCAGCGCCTCACCATCTCCCCTCCTCCCCTCCGACGTCGCCTGCACGACCCACTCCCTTACTATAACTCCCTCCCCAGCCGATGCACCCTACCTCTTCCCCCAGACACCACCTGTCCTCCTTCTTCCTACAACCGGTGTGAGTCTCCTCCCTTATCCCTTCTGCACAGTGCACAGCTAGATCCTGCCTCCCCTTGTAGAGACTCCAGCCAGCAGCCCTCCCCACTGTCACCCTCCCATCGTAGCAGCCCAGCGTGGCTTTTGTCTCGGATGGCTCCCCCTTTAGTGCACCCTACTCAATGTGATCGACCCCCTTGGACCTCCTGCTCGGTGTGTAGCAGCCCCAACCAGCGACCCCACCTCCTGCACAGCCTCTCCAACTAACCCTAAATCCCCAACACCCTTTTCTCTGACATGCATAGCCTCCATCGACCCTCCTTAGGTCGCGACTTCCCTCTGCCGACACGTTTTATTCTCGGGTTTTTTTTTGTTTACGTTTTTAAAAAAAAAAATCCAGAAAACGCTTCCGGCAAAACAAATTTTAAAAATGCACCTCAAAGGCGGCATCCGGGATGCCGCCTTTGCATTTCGGGGCAAGGCGGCATCTGCGATGCCGCCTTTCTCTTAAAAAAATATTTTTTTTTAAAATTTTTTTTTTATTTTTTGTTTTGTTTTGTTTATATATATATATATATATATATAAACAAAAAAAATTCAGCAGAATTTCTCTGCTATTAAAGATCCAGCGCTACAGCCATTACAGCAGTCTGGATTCTGACAGAAACTCTTACCCAGGCCTCCCTTTTATAAGAGGGTTTGCCCTGAAAATCATTCTGCATTTTCGATGTGGGATTCAGGTTCTACCTTTACTGTGCAGTAGATTCTGCATTTCCGATGTGGGATTCTGTTACAAGTACGTGACTTTGAAATACAATAAAATATAAACTATAAGGACAATATAAATGAAAGTTTAAACATTTATTAAACATATAATAAATAGTTGAAAACAAAAAGAATTTCCTCAAAAATGTTGATGAAAAATAATCTATAACCTTTCAAAACCGCCTACTTGAAACTTAAAAATGTTTCAAGTACGTGACTTTGAAAGACTGTAAAATATAAACTATAAAACGAATATAATTGAAACTTTAAACATTGATTAAACATATAATAAATAGTTGAAAACAAAAGAAATTTACAAAAAAATGTTGATGAAAAGTAATTTATAAGCTTTCAAAACCGCATACTTGAAACTTAAAATTTTTCAAGTACGTGACTTTGAAAGACCATAAAACATAAAATAGAAGACCAATATAAATGAAACTTAAAACATGGATTAAACATATAAAAAATAGTTTAAAACAAAAAAAATCATAAAAAATGATGATAAAAAATAATTTATAAGCTTTCGGTTTCACTTACTAATTATTAGTAATTAGTAATTAGTAATTAGTAATTAGTAATTAGTAATTAGTTAATTAGTAATATAAATATTAATTATAATTAGTAATTATAATTATTAATTAGTAATTATTAATAATTAATTATATAATAGTTAGTTAGTTCATTAGTTATATAATTATTAATTATATAACAATTAATTAGTAAATTAGTAATATAATTTTTAATTACATTTATTCATTATAATTTTTAATTATTAATTAGTAATTATTAATAATTAAATATGTCATAATTAATTAGTTAATTAGTAATATTATCATTAATTATATAATAATTAATTATTAATATAATTATTACATATATAATAAATATTTAGTTAATTAGAAATACAATTAATAATTATAACTAATTAATTAGTAATTATTAATTATTAATTAGCTAATTAGTAATATAAATATTTATTATAATTATTCATTATAATTAGTAATTAGTAATTAATAATTATTAATAAGTAATTAGTAATTATTAATTAGTTAATTAGTAATATAAATATTAATTATAGCTATTCATTAAATTATTAATTATTACTTATTACTCATTAATTATTACTTATATAATAAATAATTAGTTAATTATTAATATAACTATTAATTATATAATAATTAATTAGTTAATTAGTAATATAATTATAATCTTTCAAAGTCACATACTTGAAACATTTTTAAGTTTCAAGTAGGCAGTTTTGAAAGCTTATAAATTATTTTTCATTAACATTTTTTTGTAAATTGCTTTTGTTTTAAACTATTTTTTATATGTTTAATCCATGTTTTAAGTTTCATTTATATTGGTCTTATAGTTTATCTTTTATTGTATTTTAAAGTCACGTACTTGAAACATTTTTAAGTTTCAAGTAGGCGGTTTTGAAAGCTTATAAATTACTTTTCATCAACATTTTTTTGGAAATTTCTTTTGTTTTCAACTATTTATTATATGTTTAATCAATGTTTAAAGTTTCAATTATATTTGTTTTATAGTTTATATTTTACAGTCTTTCAAAGTCACGTACTTGAAACATTTTTAAGTTTCAAGTAGACGGTTTTGAAAGGTTATAGATTATTTTTCATCAACATTTTTGAGGAAATTGTTTTTGTTTTCAACTATTTATTATATGTTTAATCAATGTTTAAACTTTCATTTATATTGGCCTTATAGTTTATATTTTATTGTATTTCAAAGTCACATACTTGTAACAGAATCCCACATCGGAAATGCAGAATCTACTGCACAGTAAAGGTAGAACCTGAATCCCACATCGAAAATGCAGAATGATTTTCAGGGAAAACCCTCTTATAATGAATAATTATAATAAATATTTATATTACTGATTAACTAATTAATAATTACCAATTACTAATTAATTAGTTATAATTATTAATTATATTTCTAATTAACTAAGTATTTATTATATATGTAATAATTAAGTATTATATAATTGATAATTTTATTACTAATTAACTAATTAGTTATTATATAATTAATGATTAATAAACACTAATTACCAAATTACAAATTATATACTAATTAATTAGTTATTTCGTAATATAAATATTAATTATATACTAATTAAATAGTTAATTAGTAATAGAATTATTAATTATATAATCTGTAATTAGGTAATTAGTAATTATTAATGTTTTATTATTATGTTCGTATGGTTATATAAACATATATAAATAAAACCTAATTTACCCCCTCCTGAGATTCCACTCTGACCAACAAGTAAAAATAGTATTTTGATTTCAGTACACATAAAACATGTAAACAATAATGTACAATCAATGCATATGTCTGTGGTGAGGAGATTCCGTCCCACATGGTGGTCTGCGAATAGGACGTCCGCGTCGAGTGCGCAGTGGAGTCTGATGACCTGGAGAAGGCTGATCCTCGGGCACTGAAACGTCGACTGCCACATCCTCCATCTGTGTGTCAGTTGGAGGAGCTGTCAACTGCATCTCGTACTGCCATTCGGATCCTTCTCCCACTAGGGTGGTAGAAAGACCTGCCTCCATCGCAGAGGGGAACGAAGCCTGTGATGGAGCTATACCCCAAGACGACGACGGCTCTAGAATCCAAGGCTGTGAAGGATCTGGAACCCAAGATGGAGAGAACTGCGGATATCCTGTCAGGAAAGATGGATCCCATGCCACCTGAGGAACATCCTGAATAGGCTGATCCTGGACTACTAGAGGCCCGACCTCTGCCTGTGGAACAGGAGATGCCTCACGTGCAGCACGACGTTGTCTACGTCGCCGTGGTCGTGGCTCCTCAGCACCAGCAGCAGCTGCAGGATGTTCCTCTGGGGCAGGAACCTCCTGTCTCCGAGCCAGACGCGTGAAGATGCTCTCGGAAAGCGCATGAAAAGATGCCCTCGCCTCCAGCGTTGTAGCATGGACGGCTGCCCGGCTAAAGACCCCCTCCTCCTCTTCATCGCTCATGCGAACAAGCTGCTCTGTGTGACTTCCCTGTAAATAGATTCAAATGGAATTAGAAAATAATTCAATAAACAAAGTAATAGGAATTTATTAACTTACCATCCTCTGCATCTCTATGCCAGCTTGGGTAAGATACAGTATAGATTTTAGTCTATACCAGGGCGCATAGTCAACCTGCTCTGAAAGAGAGAATCGATTTGTAGGAACACCTTGAATACGTAACTCTGCACGTCTGTGCCAGCAGTCGATAAAACTCGCATGTACTTGGGACCAGTCATCATCCTGCCTCCCTGTCAGCTTCATCCCATGAAGCTTGTCTGTTTGTCTAGATGGTAATGGAATCTGCTGAGTACGAAAAAATTGGCGCATGACCCTGTCAGGCTGCTGCCACTCAATAATATGAAAGTGAATGAGGGGCACTACAGCCATAGCATCCTCAAGACCAACAGTGCAGTATGCTGGCAACTGGTCCATAATACTCCAGTATGGAAGCCATGAAATCTGAAATGACAAGTGATTTTGTCAAAAAAACACCCAACTAAAAACCAAAATTTATGTTATTATTAAAAATGTTAGACAGTGATAGATTGTATATACATACCTGATCAGGTAAGAGACAGTCCAACTGTAGCCGATATACGCCCAAATGCTGTCTCGGAACCACGTCAAAATTGTGTCGCTGACACCACCTGTAAAATACAACGATAATGACAAATAATGAGAAATTATAGTCAATAACTCATAGTAGAATAAAAAACCAATAGAAATGACTTATCATACCAGCGTCCACGCGGAGCATCATGCAGCACCTCCATCTCGACCGGTGGACCAGCAAGGTCAGGGCGGAATGATGGGATGCGCTCCCATGCCCACATATGAATAAGGATGACGCATCCTCCAAGACATGTACGGTCCCTATGGGATAGTCTGCATAATGATCTGTACGTGTATTCCAAGCAGGCTGATCCCCAACTGTACGTCCCAGCCCGATCAAAGTCCTCTAGTAGGGGTAGATACATCATATGCACATGCATCCCCGAGTGATCAGTACACATGGTCCCACCAATGAGTCGTAAGATATATGCACGGGCGTAACGCATGACGGTCTGTTCATCATCATCATCCTGTAAATGTGGAATCTGCGACTCCAACCAACGCATAGATATGGACGATCCATCTGTAGCCCTACGGTCGGACAAAATATCAACGCCTAACAAGCGTTGAACAAGGTCTGGCCAAGCTGCACGAGTGGGTCCAATAAAGGGTCTCCCCTGGATAGGAAGACCGAGAAGAACTGTGACATCCTCGAGGGTGATGGTCATCTCCCCCTCAGGCAAGTGGAATGTGTGTGTCTCTGGTCTCCATCTCTCAACGAGGGTATCAAGTAGGTAATGATCTACAAATGTGAAATCTGATACGGCAAGGCCATAGAAGCCAGCACGGTGCAAGTAAGGTCTAATGGCATGTGGAGGCTCCATGTGATGAAAATGGTGCGCTCGACGCACCTTCACAAATCGATCTGGATGACCCTCTAACACGGCCTGCGAAATATGGGTAGGCTGCTGAGTGAGTAGTATGGTATCATCCATCTGCATATAAACAAAGAAAATGAGTCGTAAGTGTAAAATGTAAATATAACATTAATGGGTTAACTGACATACACATTTCAATATGGGTTAAGTGTTCCACTTTCGGAGTTTTGAAATAAATTCTATTATTTCATATGCAAAGTTATTTCTTGAAAGCATGAATATTAATATGAAATAAGTTATGTTATCTAAAATATTGAGTCTTGAATTTGGTTACACATATTTTGGGGGAGCTTTGTGATTAACTACTTATGGATTGGATTAAGATAAACCATGTCAATTAGTAATGATGTTTTTAGAATTTATCTAATTGTATGTATTCAATATCTTATGCTAATTATTATGATACTATAAATTTGTTATAGAACAGTTTTCTAAAATATCCTTCATGTTTAGATTGGGGTTTAGGTTGGAGGGTTTAGGGTTAAAATTTTTAATATTAACGTCCAGGAAACATGTTAATGGGTTAACTGACATACACTTTTCAATATGGGTTAAGTGTTCCGCTTTCAGAGTTTTGAAATAAATTCTATTATTTCATATTCAAAGTTATTTCTTGAAAGCATGAATATTAATATGAAATAAGTTATGTTATCTAAAATATTGAGTCTTGAATTTGGTTACACATATTTTGGGGGAGCTTTGTGATTAACTACTTATGGATTGGATTAAGATAAACCATGTCAATTAGTAATGATGTTTTTAGAATTTATCTAATTGTATGTATTCAATATCTTATGCTAATTATTATGATACTATAAATTTGTTATAGAACAGTTTTCTAAAATATCCTGCATGTTTAGATTGGGGTTTAGGTTGGAGGGTTTAGGGTTAAAATTTTTAATATTAACGTCCAGGAAACATGTTAATGGGTTAACTGACATACACTTTTCAATATGGGTTAAGTGTTCCGCTTTTAGAGTTTTGAAATAAATTCTATTATTTCATATTCAAAGTTATTTCTTGAAAGCATGAATATTAATATGAAATAAGTTATGTTATCTAAAATATTGAGTCTTGAATTTGGTTACACATATTTTGGGGGAGCTTTGTGATTAACTACTTATGGATTGGATTAAGATAAACCATGTCAATTAGTAATGATGTTTTTAGAATTTATCTAATTGTATGTATTCAATATCTTATGCTAATTATTATGATACTATAAATTTGTTATAGAACAGTTTTCTAAAATATCCTGCATGTTTAGATTGGGGTTTAGGTTGGAGGGTTTAGGGTTAAAATTTTTAATATTAACGTCCAGGAAACATGTTAATGGGTTAACTGACATACACTTTTCAATATGGGTTAAGTGTTCCGCTTTCGGAGTTTTGAAATAAATTCTATTATTTCATATTCAAAGTTATTTCTTGAAAGCATGAATATTAATATGAAATAAGTTATGTTATCTAAAATATTGAGTCTTGAATTTGGTTACACATATTTTGGGGGAGCTTTGTGATTAACTACTTATGGATTGGATTAAGATAAACCATGTCAATTAGTAATGATGTTTTTAGAATTTATCTAATTGTATGTATTCAATATCTTATGCTAATTATTATGATACTATAAATTTGTTATAGAACAGTTTTCTAAAATATCCTGCATGTTTAGATTGGGGTTTAGGTTGGAGGGTTTAGGGTTAAAATTTTTAATATTAACGTCCAGGAAACATGTTAATGGGTTAACTGACATACACTTTTCAATATGGGTTAAGTGTTCCGCTTTCAGAGTTTTGAAATAAATTCTATTATTTCATATTTAAAGTTATTTCTTGAAAGCATGAATATTAATATGAAAACTTATCTCAGATGTTTGGGGTTTAGAAAACCAAGGAATAAAAAAGAGATAACAACATTTAGTTTACAATATGGGAATGTCACAATGAAGACAATACATCATTATGAATGAGACTGTGAAGTCGACCCAACAACGTTAGGGCATCGCTTCCGGTTATGACCTTCTTTATGACATATTGTGCATCACAAACTCTGCCCTTGTTCTTGAGGCCAGTCCATCTCATTACGCATCCTACTCGCCTTTGGTCTCCCACGAGGACGTAACCGATTCATGTCAGGTATCACTATCGGATGGCCTTCAGGCATTGGGAAATAACGATACTCCCCAATAGGTGTCCATGGTGCAGCATAACAGTTGGCAATGATATCCATCTGGTACACTGGATCAACATATGCTTCCCATGATATGTTCACAGAGGCACATGCTGCGATGACGTGTGTACATGGAAACCGTAAGGCCTGAAATTTTCCACATTGGAATTGCCTTGTTTCCAGTAATACCACCATTTTTTCACCGACGTGATTTGTGATGGGGTCTGAACGCTCTTGAACTTCAAATCGGGAGTCTTCTCTTCGAAATAGACATACGTGATAACCAGAAGCTTCTTCAATATTTTTTTCAATCTCTCGTTGAAAGTGTATTCCATATCTTATCCCTTGATGTATTCTGTCTGATGCTAGTTTTTGTCTATCCACAAAGTACTTCACGCATCGATATAATGTCTCCTGAACTAATGCGGTTATAGGTAGCTTGCGAAGTCCTTTTAAGATACCATTGATGCACTCCACAATGTTTGTCGTCATGTGTCCGTACCTCTTTCCCCCATCGTATGCCAATGTCCATTTCTCTTTTGGAATCCACATCATATAATCATAAACTTCTTGATTAGCCTGACGAATTTGTTCAAAACGTTCTTCAAATCGTCGTTGGTCCGACTCATATGCTACAAAACGTAGATGATATTTCACATAAATTGATTTTATATTTATATTGAAACAGTAAAACAGAATGAATAAAATACGTACCAAGCCTCGTGATTGCCTTCTTCATCGGTTCGTTGTGGAATTTTTTATGTACATTGCTAGCAATGTGTCTAATGAAGAACCGATGATGTGCATTTGGGTATCTCCATGTATCAGGATCTGCATTGATTGCCTCATTAATTTCTCGATGACGATCAGATATCAAACAAACTCCCTGAATGTTGGTAAAATGGTTGCTGATACATGCCAAAAACCAACTCCATGATTCATAGTTTTCTTTCTCTACAATGGCAAAGGCAAGCGGAAGAGGTGAACGGTTTCCATCTTGGGTTGCCGCAATCAACAATACGCCCTTGTATTTTCCATACCGAAATGTTCCATCAATCTGAATAAATTGTTTGCAAAAACGAAATGCAGAGATACAAGGAAGGAATGCTCAGAACAACCGATGAAATTGAACACGAGATGGATCAAGTCGATTATCAGGAGACACATGTTCGTTTGTATCCAGATGGAAGACAACTTGGTTATGATGCCTCAGTATGGCTAGAAATTGCGGCAATACTCGATATGAGTCATCCCAATCACCATATACCTTCACAATTGCCTTCTGTTTCGCCATCCAAGCCTTATTATAGGAAATCTTATAACCGAATGTCTGTAGAATCCTCTCTTGCACAAGGGATATTGGAATATCTTGACATGTCCTAATCATCTCAACAACAATAGATGACACAAATTCTGCATCCAATGAAGTATGATCTTGTGTGAGACTTGGCTGAACGCAACTATGAGCCGCCTCAATCCTTGAGATTCTCCAACCTCCAAATGTAATGTCTGGAATATCCCTTAAGCGAAATCTACAATCATCCCCATACTTCACGCACCGTATAACATATTTACTACGGCATGATTCGTGAACTACATAGTTGAAGTTTCTCTCAATATGAAATCTCTTTAACGTTCTTTTTAAGGCATCTTTACTGGGAAAATTCCTTCCAATATATAAGGTTTTGTCCACCTCACTAAACCTATCTGGTACAACTCCAGGGAACTCAGTTGCCGGTGTGAGAACAGTATTATCGAATTCAGGCACGCGTGTCATTGCTTCTGACCAAGATGAAAATAATGGTGGATGATTTATTGACCGAGGTTGATGTACAACAACTGCATTTCTCAAAACCTCCTCTCTATCTTTTGTTGGTCCCTCCTCATCAGCACTGTTGTCGCCATCTGATCCATCATTACGAAACTCCTCATCAGAAGTCGGATTGACATGTATATCCGGAAGATCATCTAGGTTGTCCTCTTCTGTTGCATCATTTGGAATAGGCTCAATGTCATGGGGTAGACTGTCTTCAACCACTCTTGTATTTCTACGTCTTTGTACAAGTGGACGTTGTTGTTGTACAGTAGCAACAACAATGTATAACTCCATCATGGTACCATCTAAACGTTGAGAAAATAAATTAATTGCTTGGACCCACTGCGCCTCAGCAACCAATGGACAAGCTATATGCCACATTGTTGTTGGAAATTGCAAATGTCTATAGCTCATAGACATTATCTCTTGATCGGGTCCCAGATTTAAGGAAACATGAATTCTGTCTTGAAGGTCACTTATGGTAACACAATCAACTGTACTAACCACCGTAATTGGTTGTGTACTGTAAGAAGCTCCTTGCTCAGTTTGAATAATCTCCCCATAACAGTACACACAGGCATACATGGCTCTCTACGTCAAAAATGTGTTCTTTCATCAAAATTATGATAGTGTAACAAAATATTAACAATTATGTTTGACGATATGATGTTTATTATAATGTAATTTTATTGCGCCTTTCTATACCATAAACTATGCTACTGATGTTTGACCATATGATATTTATTAGAATGTAATTTTAGAGCACCTTTTTATTTAGTTTGTTTGTTCTTCTTCATTTCACTTTATATGTTCATTAGTATCGTTATCTAATCATTATATGAATTCATGTTTTAATCCTATGTTATTTATTAATTATTCTAAAATTAACTAATAATAACTAATCGTTAATTATTCTATTATTCTATAATTAACTAATAATAACTTTAATTTGTTAATTCTTATGTCCTTATTTGATTCTATAACATTATATTTATCATTTATCATTGATAAATATACTGATCATTAGTATCGTTAGCTAATCATTATATGAATTCATGTTTTAATCCTATGTTATTTATTAATTATTCTAAAATTAACTAATAACAACTAATCATTAATTATTCTATTATTTTATAATTAACTAATAATAACTTTAATTCGTTAATTCTTATGTCCTTATTTCATTCTATAAAATTATATTTATCATTTATCATTGATAAATATACTGATTTTCTTTTTCTTCTCTTAGAAATTTTAGTAGTTTATAAAGAAAATATGAATCATCTTAAGCATATTCCCCGGGAGTGTCAAACCAGGATGCAGCAAGGCCCGTTATCGTGCACCAGTTCCCGTTCGAGTCTAGCTCGAAGCGGTGTTTTCGGGTTTTACCCCTATGTACATCTGTGCCAGAGCCACATCCACTTGTTTGTATCCAGACAGGAATTTAATTGCGTAGATAACCACATAATCTTTAAGCTACCAAAATTTCTAAATACTTAATCTTAAGTTAATCTATACTTAATCTATACTACCTAACAGTAATTATTTAAAACTATATATAACTAATTACAAAAACTAAATAACCAAATATTAAGAACTACCTAAACTGCTTAACAAATGAAAGATTTAAAACTAAACAAAATTAAATTAATTAAATAAAAACATTAAATTAAATAAAGAAACATACCTCTAAATGAAGCTTCGTAAAAGCTCGCACAGCAAAAAAAATTTAGAGAGAGAGAGAAAATCAGAGAGATAAGTTGCAATGAACAAGTGAGGAGAGGGGGGGGTGGCCGCCCTTTTATAAGGACTTCAGGCAAACGCGGCATCGCGGAAGCCGCCTTTCGCCTCTGCGTATGGCCAAAGGCGGCTTCCGCGATGCCGCCTTTCGCCTTACCCTGAGGCGAAAGGCGGCCTCCTCCCGGCCGCCTTTTCCATTTCATTGATCCGGGCCAAAGGCGGCGCAGAGGAGCAAAGGCGGCATCGCAGATGCCGCCTTTGTAGCGTATTTTTAAAAAAAAATTGACCTAGGCCGTTTTTCAGAAAATTTTTTAAGAAAAACGTAAAAAAAAACTCCTTTATTCTCCATCAGTATACCATTTTGTTTATTTTATTTTATTCTTGTTTTTTCCTTCATTTTAGTTATATATTTAATTTATTTTGGTTTTGTTTAGGTAGCATTGGGTTGGATTCAACTTCTGGAGCATGCGGTTGAGGTGCGAACGAGATCTCGCACTGATCCCGAGTTTGCGTTTTCATCACGCTTCGATTTCGAGGTAGGAATTCCTTTACACCGACCCTTTTAATTTAAGAAATTATAATTTCATGATTTTCACATTTTATGTGCATGCTAGATATTTTTTCACAACCTTATGATTAGTTTTTTTGGTACACAAATGATTTTTTTTTAAAAACATGTCTGATATAGTGTTGTTGTGCAATAAATTTTAAAGTTGTATTTTTGTCTAAAATTTGATATGTCTTGGTGTAGAACCTCGTGATGTCTCTTTCTGTTGTTTTATAAATTATTCAAACATTTATTAAATTTTTTAGGTAGTGAAAAACATGAAAAGTAGTGTTCCTCGAGTGCGTTCTATTTAAAAAAATAGATTTTTAACATGTGGTGTTTTTTATCAAGTCATGAACACCGGGTGTTTACACACATGATTTGTAAAGTTTAAAACAAGGTTTATCAATTTAAATAAAATTATGGCATGCAAATTTATTTTCATAATTTTTTGAGTGCTAAATTAAAATTTATTTTATTAAACATTGCATGCCTTGTGTTCCTTATAAAATGCCCGATTAGCTTTTAGGAGTAAAGTGTGATGTGAACTGAATTGTTGGGGTTTATAAATGAATCAGTGTCATGTGGAATAATGTTTTGTGTTCTTTTTTTGGTTTCCCAAGTGGTTTAGATTTTATAAAAAGTATGTATTATGTTTTAGCATGTTTTGGAATTTTTATTAAAAATGGTCTGGTCTTGAGTGTGTAATCTGGGTATATTAAGAAGAGTTTTATCAATGTTTTCAAGTGGAAATGGTGTTCTTGACACCTATTTTGAAAAAGTGTCTACATTTTGAGATAAGTTTTTGTTTGGGAATGTTTAAGGGCCTGTTAGACCATTTCGTAAAATGTGTGAAAAGTGTTTATTATGAAAACCCACGTTGGGTGTTTCTTGTAAGAACTCGGTTCTTATTTTTGAGGTACGACCTTATTCTTTTTCCTTTTCCTTAAGTGTTTTTGAGAAAATATGGAAAATGGGGGAAAATCCTAAATTTTGGAACTACACGCCATGTACTTTTCCACACGTTGTGTAATTTTGGCCATGTTGGGATGGGTACACGAGGTATGTAGCCTTGTCGGCAACGAAGGGTGTAAGAACCGACTACACGCCGTGTAATGGTACCTTACACGCCGTGTAGTCAGTCGGCATGCTTAAACAGTAAGGCGGTGGAGTCGCCACCAGCTAGGTGACAGTACATGCTATGTACTTGGAAGTACATGTCGTGTACTCATGTCGACGGATGAACAGTGTGGCGGTGCCACCAAATGAACAGATAAATGAAAGAAGTACATGCCGTGTACTCAGAAGTACACACTGTGTACTTCGTTTTTTCAGCTTAAAACAGGAAGTAGCCTCCTCATTTGGCATAGGAGACTCTTGAAACCTTTTGGAGCCAAAGGAGGAGGCCATATCTTTGAAGATCCACCGGGCATTCATCTGGAATCCGTTTCGGCTTCGGACGATCTCGTTGGAACTGCATGGGTAAGCCCTCTCCTCTCCTGGTACCGTTCTTACCAATTCTTCTCCTAACATAAGTTATTTACGTTTGTTTTGTTTTTGTTCTTCGTTAGATCTACGCTGTTCTTGGGCATTTCAGGAGTCGGCGTTCAGGTATAACGCTCATTGACGTATAAGGTAGGTGGCTTTGTGTTATTTTCCAACTGTTGTGTGTGTTTTTTGCATTTTTATACCACAAACCCATGTTGGGGTGTCGTGTGGCTGAGGTCGTTGTATATTAAACACCTAGAATTGATTAGGTATTTAATTATGATATTAAAATGCTGGTTGGGATCATTGCTTGATCCGGAACCACCCCCGGGGTGTGTTTCACTGTTTAGCCGTTTGTCCAGGATACCCGAGGGTATGCCTTTAAAGTAGTAATTGTAGAATTTCCTTGATAGGAATTGCTTGTTACTGCTTGTTTACCTGTTGGGCATGGCCCGGTTACCTTTTTATCCTGAGGGTGTTGTTGTGATTTGCTTGAGGGCACTGCACTATTTAACCCAAGGGCTGTAGTTATTTCGCCTGAGGGAAACCTTTCGTTCCTGAGGGCTTGACTTCTGTGCCTGAGGGCGACACTTCCTATACCTGAGGGAAATTTCTGTTATGCCTGAGGTATATACCTGTGAGTTGGATTCTGCTTACCTGTGGGTAAGGTTTTGTTTGTCTGAGGACGTGGACTGTTTACTTAGAAATGCACTGTGGTGATTTCTTATATTAAATGGATTAAATGAATATTAAAAATGTAAATATAACTGGTAGTTGTTACTTTTGAGTACTGCTTACTTTATTTCATTTTATTACTGCACACTATTGTTGCATGCTTACACGCAGTTGGGCACGGGCCTTTGGTGGGTGCCTACTGAGATATATTTCTCACACCCTATTTGGGTCACGCTTTTCGGCCCAAACATATTACATTGTTGTAGGTGTAGATAGGGGAAAGAGTCCTTATACAGGTACTTGACTGTTTCTGAGGAGTAGGAGGGCATGGGACTGAGCCTAGGCTCGCGATGCCGCTGCCAGCTGTTTGTTTGTTTTGATGTCCTCTGTATTTTTTTGAACTGTATTGATGTATAACATGTTCTCGCTGTTTTCTTAGAACTTGTAACATGTAGCATCATCACTTATATACTGTTGGACACATCCACTGTTTTATTTTATTTCAGTTGTGTATGTTTACTACTTCCGCTGTCATTGTATGTTTTATTTATATTCCGTTGCGCTACACTTTGACAAATGAGGGCATAGTTTCCCCACTATCAGACATGGGCCCTCATTGCTAGTTGGCAGCCTCTGGCGTTTGGGGAAATGCTCTTGAGGTCACGTGACGAATCAGGCTCGGGGCACCCGTTGCGTGGCACCTGGGTCCGGGACGTTACAAAGTGGTATCAGAGGGGTTTATTTTCTTTGACTTACTATTTGGAGTTGTAGTCAGGGATAGGACGGAACGGTAGTTGGTAATAAGCTGTGCCCAGGAATAGCTAACCCGTGTACAGGGAAAAGACAGTCTACCTCATATTTTTCATTCTTTTGATTTTGCAATTTTACGGTTGATATGTTTTCACTGTTTGGTGACACACTTGGATTGTGTTGTTTATATTTTATCTATGGGTTCTATTTAGTTACAACCCAATGAGATGAGGGTATGTCGTCTCATGCATCATATAGGCACATGCTAGAAATCACATGTCATGCATATTTTCCATGCCATGTAGGTGCATTAGAATTTTCATGTTGTTGTGATAGTTGATGTGCTCATAAATCATGTTGTTGCGATAGCTTCTTGATAAATACCTTCCTTGTGATCTGGTATGTTTTTTTGAAATTATTTATAGAATGGACGCCAAACTTTGGTTTTTGGGAATTATGGGCCCCCATTGACCAGAATTTGGTGGATCATTGACTGTTTATTGGTTATAACACAGATAAGATGTCAAACTTTGAATCTTTGGGAGTATGGGCCCTCACGGATCGGAATTTGACACTTAGGTGTTGGTTTTTAGTATTTTCTGGGTTCCGGGGAAGTTTCTAAGGCATACTATCTGGAAAAACTAGAATACACGCCGTGTAGGACCTCATACATGCCGTGTGTGTTCTTCTGTTCGGGAAGAAAAATGAACTTTTTTGGGGTACACGCCGTGTACCCTGAGTACACGCCGTGTAGTCTCTTCCCGTGTCACAAACCGTGTGGGCGGAGACACGGGGTAGGGAAGGGCTTGGGTAAAAAACGCCGTGTAGTTTTTTGTACACATCGTGTAGTGTTGACCTGGAGTCCGGCCGTGTAACTAACAACATGGGTCGGTGAACTCCTTGACAGACACGCCGTTTAAATGATGGACACGCCGTGTAGTGTGACCTGGGGACTCGGCCGTGTAGCTAACAACACGGGCCTATGTCACCTCTCCCTAGACACACTGTGTACCTGTGGTACACGCCGTGTAGTCTTGTCCGAGGACAGACCGAGTGGAGTTAGCCGTGTGGCTGGGAAACGGGGTGGTGTACATGCCGTGTGTGGGTGTAACACACCGTGTGGTGTAAATCCAAGTAGTCGGACGTGTCATAGACGACACGGGAAGTTGGAAAATAACACCGTACACGCCGTGTAGATATTATACATGCCGTGTAGTTTTTTTGAATGGAATTCGTGTGGCTTAGCCGTGTAGAAGGACCCAGGAAGGGGAAGGGAAAGTCAAGTACACGTCGTGTAGTCATTGTACACACCGTGTAGTCTTGTTTTGCCAATTTTTCATGCTTTATTCCTCTTGTTTCCTTGGTGGTTTTTCGGTTCATTCTTAATAATCTTGAATATGAGGCGTGCTTTTGACCTTGTAGTGTCATTCCTCCTAGACGACCGCGAGTTGTTCGCCAGGAAAGCGGCGATGATTATAATCTAGAGATGGTGGGATATGGGCTACCAGTTGATCCACCAGCAGAGCCAGATGCGGCGCCAGCTGCTATACCGGACACAGGCACGGAGGTGCAGTTCTGTGAAGGCTTTATGCGGTTCATGAAGACCTTTTAGGGAGCACCGTAGGCTGCCACATCTATGGTCGATCTGACACATATCTTTCAGCAGCAGCATCCGCCTACATTTTCAGGGGATGGCGGGCCACAGGCTGTAGAGTCTTGTCTAGGATCGATGCAGACTATTTTCGAGCACTTGGAGATGCCTCCAGGGCGGAGGGTCAAGCTCGCGACTTACATGCTGCGTGATTCCGCCAAAAGGTGGTGGGATGTTACCACACAGACAGAGAATCACAGGGACATGGCGTGGGAAGATTTTCAGGCAGTCTTCTATGACTTCTTCTTTCCTGAGACACTGAGGGCAGATAGAGCTCGAGAGTTAATGAATCTGCAGTAGGGCGTTATGTCGGTGATGGACTATTCTGCTTGTTTTACATAGCTTCAACGTTTTGTACCCATGCTGGTGGGTGATGAGACGTTGAGAGCCAGATGTTTTGAGGATGTTCTTCGGTATTACATATGAGCGCTGGTAAATGTTTTCAGGTTGCCTACTATACACGCGATTGTGAACCAGGCGTTGATTACAGAGAGTAACCTGTGGGAATCGAGTGGTGTGGGCCAGGGCGGTTCAGCACCAGTTACTGGTACTATTTCTACTGGTAAGAAGAATAGATAGATGGACTTCTCTCAGGGCGGCAGTACCAGTCAGGAAGCTTCTTCAGGTGGACCGGTCAGGTGATACCAGTGTGGTAGAGAGGGGCACAAGAGGCCGCAGTGTCCACGTGATCCAGTAGAGTGTCGAGCTTGCAGAAAGATGGGTCATCTGCAGCGCTTTTGTAGAGCATTTCCACCAGTGGCTAGTAAGAGGGGTTCTGTGCAAACTCCGCGTGCGGGAGTAGGACCAGTGGATTCTTACCAGTCTGGGAACTGGAATATGTCAGAGCATGCATGCAGAGATGGTGGTCATGGCCGTGGTAGCCAGACACCAGGATCGCAGAGGCAGCAGGGCAGGACAGCTCAGGGTAGCCAGGCTGTGTCGCAGGGCCGCGGCACTGGGCAGGCATATGCAGTGCAATAGACCCAACAGGAGCAGGATCTCAGACCTTCTACAGTCATAGGTACTATTCTAGTAGCTTCTTTCTTTTCTTCAGTACTTTTTGATATGGGTTCTACACATAGTTTCATATCTGTACCCGTTGTGGAGAGCCTTGGGCTCGGTGTTTCTACTTATTCTGATATCTTGACTCTAGACACTCCATTGGGGACTAGGACGACTGGTGTGCGTCAGTGTAAGGAGTTCCCCCTTGAGGTTGGAGGGTGTCACTTCCTTTGGGACCTCTATGTCTTAGAGATGATGAGCTATGACGTCATTCTTGGGATGGACTGGTTGGTTTTCTTCTGAGCCTTTGTAGAATGCTATCGTCGCAGGGTGCGTTTCACGTCACCGAAGGGCAGGGAGTTTCTATACAAGGGCGAATGGGATGTTCAGGCGAGTCGAGATGGACCAGAGCATCATGGGTGAGGTGGAGTCATAGCCCAGATTGCGAGTTTATATCTGGATGATCAGGGGACTTATCAGACATATTTTCCTTCAGTTTTTGATCGTTTCAGGGATGTATTCCCGGACAACTTTTCAGGTCTACCTCCGGTGCGTGAGGTGGATTTCTCTATTGAGCTTGTGCCAGGAGCAGCACCAGTGTCCATTCCTCCTTATAGGATGTCCACGCTTGAGTTGAAGGAGCTCAAGAGACAATTAGAGGAGCTACATGCGAAGGGTTTTATCCGACCCAATACTTCTCCTTGGGATTCTCTAGTCCTTTTTGCAAAGAAGGTGGATGGTACCCTTAGACTTTGCGTGGATTATCGGAAGTTGAACCAGTTGACAGTTAAGAACCGATATCCCTTGCCGAGGATATATGATCTGTTTGATCAGATTCGTGGAGCACGAGTGTTCTCGAAGATTGACTTGAGATCCGGATATCATTAGTTGCGCATTAGACCATCTGATATACCTCTCACAGCTTTTAGGAGTAGGTATGGTCTATATGAGTACACGGTTATTCTATTCGGACTGACGAATGCGCCAACAGTTTTCATGGATCTGATGAATCATCTGTTTCATACGTAGCTTGATTCATTTGTGGTAGTATTCGTGGACGACATCTTTGTTTACTCTCACACTCTACATGACCATG
The DNA here is from genome assembly GCA_963277665.1 of Viscum album. Lineage (NCBI taxonomy): Eukaryota > Viridiplantae > Streptophyta > Magnoliopsida > Santalales > Viscaceae > Viscum > Viscum album. The sequence continues at coordinate 743,366,538 of OY728137.1, forward strand.
CCACCCATATTGAGATCGTATTGAGTACACTGAGAGAGCATCGTCTATATTCTAATCTCTCAAAGTGCCACTTTTGGATGGACTAGATTCACTTCCTGGGTCACATTATCTCAGAGGCAGGAGTTGCAGTAGACCCAGAGAAGGTGAGAGCAGTAGTTTCCTAGGAGCAGCCCAAGAACGTGTTTGAGATACAGAATTTCTTAGGGCTAGCTGGTTACTAAAGACGATTCATACAGGACTTCTCCTTCTTAGCAACACCATTGACAGGTCTGACTAAGAAGGGTGTGAAGTTCGTTTGGTCAGAAGCTTGTGAGAGAGCTTTTTAGGACCTAAAGGGAAGGTTGACATTAGCTCTGATCCTGATACTCCCAGAGCAGGGGAAGAGCTATATAGTTTACTGTGATGAATCATGGATTGGGTTGGGAGTCGTTTTGATGCAGGGCGACTGAGTTGTTGCGTACGGGTCTCGGCAGTTGAGGCCACATGAGAAGAATTACCCGACGCATGATCTCGAGTTGGCTGCAGTTGTTCTTGTGTTGCGTTGTTGGAGACATTATCTGTTGGGCGAGCATTTTGTGGTTTTCACCGACCACAAAAGCCTAAAGTATATCTTTACTCAGTGTGACCTGAATCTGAGGCAGAGAAGGTGGGTTGAGTACCTACATTCCTTCGATTTTAAGCTTGACTATACACCTGGTAAAGGTAATGCAGTAGCTGATGCACTAAGCAGGAAGACTCAGATACAGGCAGTGCAGGAGGCCAGTGGTGAGTGGAAGCTTATGGCTTCGTTCTCTGAGATGCATCTAGAGGTGCATGACAGTCAGGGGAAGACTTATCTTTCCTCATTAGCTATGACTTCTACCCTCCTGGACAGAGTGAGGATGAGGCAGCTATCGGTTTCAGAAGGCCTTGTTCTATAGGAGTCGGTGGAAAGTGAGGACCCTCCTCCCGGTTGGACGAGAGGTGATGATGATGTTTTGCGTTTCCATGGAAGATTATGGGTTCCAGGGGATATACGCGAGGAGATGATGTGGGAATTTCATGCTTCAGCTTGGGCAGTTCATCCCGAGGTTACCAAGATGTACCGTGACTTGAGGCGTCAGTACTGGTGGTCGGGTATGAAGAGGGAGATAGCTGGTTTTGTTACGAGGTGTTCCACCTGTCAGCAGTTGAAGGCAGAGCACTAGAGGCCAGCTGGGCTGTTACAGTAGTTTCCCATTCCAGAGTGGAAATGGGATGATTTCACGATGGATTTCGTGATAGGATTGCCGAGGTCACCTCGAGGCAATGACGTCGTGTGGGTTGTTGTGGACAGACTCACGAAGGTAGCTCACTTCTTGCCGATCAAGGAGACCTTCGGTGTGGACGAGCTCGGAAGGATGTATATCCAAGTGATTGTACGTCTTCATGGGGTCCCTCATTCTATCATTTCAGATAGGGACTCCCGCTTTACGTCTCGTTTCTGGCAGAGTTTTCAGAGGGCGCTGGGTACACAGGTGCTTCTGAGCACAGTATACCACCCTTAGACAGATGGCCAGTCAGAGCGGACGATACAGGTGCTTAAGGACATGCTGCGTGCATGCGTCCTAGACTTTGGGGGCTCTTGGGAGAAGCATATACTCTTAGTTGAGTTTTCCTATAACAATAGTTTTCAGGAAACTATTGAGATTTCACCATACGAGGCTTTATATGGTAGGCCATGCCGATCACCTTTGTGCTGGTTAGAGGCAGGTGAGGCAACTTTACTGGGGCCACAGCTCGTGCAGGAGACATCTGAGCAGGTCCAGTTGATTCGGAAGCGGATGGCTACCGCACAGTCTCGTCAAAAGTCTTATGTTGATCGTCGTAGACAACCTTTGGAGTTCGTGGTCGGGGATCAGGTTTTCTTACGTGTTTCTCCGAGGCTAGGACATAAACGGATCAGAAGATAGGGTAAGCTTTCACTGAGGTATGTGAGGCCATTCAAGATTCTGGAGAGATTCGGGCTGGTTGCCTATCGGTTTCAGTTACCGCAGCGGTACCGAGCCATGCACGACGTCTTCCACGTGTCTCAGTTGCGTCGCTACCATTCAGACTCGTCTCACACATTTCAGCCTGATGAGGTTGAGTTGGAAGCTGATGCGTCCTTTGAGGAGCATCTGATCCATATCGTTGACAGGAGCACGAAGGTTCTCCAAGGCCGGTCAGTTCCTCTCGTACGGGTGTTATGGCAGCATGGCTGAGTGCAGGACGAGACCTGGAAGCGGGAGGCCGACGTACGTGCTCAGTGGCCAGAGCTATTCTGAGCTTTATCTTCACCACCCTTGGAAGGGCAATTCGGGGACGAATTTCTATAAGTGGGGAAGTTTGTAAGAACCTGGTTCTTATTTTTGAGGTACGGGCTTCTTCTTTTTCCTTTTCCTTAAGTGTTTTTGAGAAAATATGGAAAATGGGGAAAAATCCTAAATTTTGGAACTACACGCCATGTACTTTTCCACACATCGTGTACTTTTGGCCATGTTGGGATGGGTACACGGGGCGTGTAGCCTTGTCGGCAACGAAGGGTGTAGGAACCGACTACACATCGTGTAGTGGTACCTTACACGCCGTGTAGTCAGTCGGCAGGCTTAAACAGTAAGGCGGTGGAGTCGCCGCTAGCTAGGCGATAGTACACGCTGTGTACTTGGAAGTACATGTCGTGTACTCATGTCGACATATGAACAGTGTGGCGGTGCCGCCAAATGAACAGTTAAATGAAATAATTACACGCCATGTACTCAGAAGTACATGCCATGTACTTTGTTTTTTTTTGGCTTAAAATAGGCAGTAGCCTCCTCATTTGGTAGAGGAGACTCTTGAACCTTTTGGAGCCAAAGGAGGAGGCCGAATCTTTGAAGATCCACTGGGAGTTCGTCTGGAATCCGTTTCGGCTTCAGACGATCTCATTGGAATCGCACGGGTAAGCCCTCTCCTCTCCTGGTACCGTTCTTACCAATTCTTCTCCTAACGTAAGTTATTTACATTTGTTTGGTTTTTGTTCTTCGTTAGATCTACGCCATTCTTGGGCATTCTAGGAGTCGGCGTTCGGGTATAACGCTCGTTGATGTATAAGGTAGGTGGATTTGTGTTATTTTCTAACTATCGTGCGTGTTTTGTGTGTTTTTGTACCATGAACCCATGTTGGGGTGTCGTGTGGCTGAGGTCGTTGCTATATTAAACACCTAGAATTGATTATGTATTTAATTATGATATTAAAATGCTGGTTGGGATCATTTCTTGGATCCAGAACCACCCCCGGGGTGTGTTTCACTGTTTAGACGTTTGGCCAGGATACCTGAGGGTATGCCTTTAAAGTAGTAATTGTAGAATTTCCTTGAGAGGAATTGCTTGTTACTGCTTTTTTACCTGTTGGGCATGGCCCGGTTACCTGTTTATCCTGAGGGAGTTGTTGTGATTAGCCTAAGGGCACTCCACTATTTAGCCGGAGGGCTATAGTTATTTCACCTAAGGGAAACCTTTTGTGCATGAGGGATTGACTTCTGTGCCTGAGGGAAATTTCTGTTACGCCTGAGGGATATACCTACGGGTTGGATTCTTCTTACCTGTGGGTAAGGTTTTGTCTGTCTGAGGATGTGGACTGTTTACTTAGAAATGCACTGTGGTGATTTATTATATTAAATGGATTAAATGAATATTAAAAATGGAAATATAACTGGTAGTTGTTACTTTTGAGTACTGCTTACTTTATTGCATTTTATTACTGCACACTATTGTTGGATGCTTACACACAGTTGGGCACGGGCCTTTAGTGGGTGCCTACTGAGATATATTTCTCACACCCTGTTTGGGTCATTCTTTTCGGCCCAAATAGATTACATTTCTGTAGGTGTAGATAGGGGAAAGATTCTCTATACAGGTACTTGACTGTTGTTGAGGAGTAGGAGGGCATGGGACCGAGCCTAGGATCGCGATGCCGTTGCCAGCTGTTTTCTTGTTTTGCTGTCCTCTGTATTTTTTTGAATTGTATTGATGTATAACATGTTCTGGCTGTTTTCTTAGAACTTGTAACATGTAGCATCATCACTTATATACTGTTGGACACATCCACTGCTGTAGTTTATTTCAGTTGTGTATGTTTATTGCTTCCGATGTCGTTGTATGTTTTATTTATATTCTGTTGCGCTACACGTTGACAAATGAGGGCATAGTTTCCCCACTATCAGACCTAGACCCTCGCTGCTAGTCGGCAGCCTCTGGCGTTTGGGGAAATGCGGTTGAGGTCACGTGGTGAACCGGGCTCGGGGCACCCGTTGCGTGGCACCTGGGTCCGGGACGTTACATTTCTCATGCCTCGATTGTATGCAATGGGTGGGAGGTCCTTGTTGGGGATTCCCAGGATCCATTGTTAGGGTTCTTTAGTTGGAACTCTTTATAATTGTTTTATTTTAAGGCATGAGAATGGTCCCAGGGGAGAATCGGGGTGAGACCTATTGTGAATTATTATTATTATATATACTGTGATTGGATGCTCGGTTGGAACCAGTTGGCTCACCCCCTTTTCTAAATACTTGAGACATGGGAATCTGTAATATTGAGAGAATATTTTGAGAATGATTGCCACATTAATAGGTTATGGTACTGACCAGTGGCCCATAGCAGGTGGATGTATTGGGTTTATTTATATGGGATTTTCCCTCATCCTGCCGGAGAAAGGATGGTCGAGTGTTTGAGAATTTTGATTTCATCATGTGTGACATGTCAATGAGGATGAGGTCTCATGTATTGGTGTCTTCTGTATTATTCTTGATCTTCTAGGTTCACCCATGTCTATTCAGATTTTTTTTCTTGCAGTAGTGATTATGATGCTTATATGTATACCTACATTGCCATTGTTGTGTGATTTCTATTGTGCCTTCCTGTATTTATTTTCTTGGAAAGTGGTGAGCTGTTTTTGGTTGGGTTTCTAGAACTAGTTTTCAAATGAAAATGTTTTATTCTCTTTATAAAAATATGAAAATGTAAACATCACTTTCCCTTTGAAAATGTCATTGACACTAATGAAAAGAATCTATATTTGAAAATGGTTAAGGGAAATGGTTTGTACTTTTTTTTGAGTAAAATATGTCAAAAAAACTTACTTTTATAAATTGTAGTTCAAACTTGAAATGGTTTTTCTTTTATTTTAAAGGTAGTGTATTGGGAATAGATATTGGGCTAGCCTGCTGAGTTTTAATACTCATGCCTATAGTTATTTTCTATTTTAGTGTCTATACAGGCTCCATCTTGGGTGCGCTCTCCTTGGGAGACTCTTGATCGTTGAGTTGAGGAGTGACCCATGGGGTCACACGGAGTTAGTTCGAACATCGAGTTTGGTTAGTTTTATCTTCTTTAATTATTGTTTTATTGTTTGTTTGGTTTATTTATTCTGCGCTTCTCTTTATTATTTCCTCTAATTTTATTTATTTTCATTGGGAGAAATCATTCCCAATGTCTCTATTGATGCCTCGGTGCTTGTTTCCAGCCCGGGAGGATCAGGAATGCCTCTCGAGCCTTGTCGTGGATTGACTAGGGTGACCGGTTCAGGGTCGACCCGTGTTGGTTCATGAAATTTTTTATGTTTTCATCTATCAGTATACATTTTTTATTTACACATTCCTCTTTCCATAGAACATGATGTAGGATGGAAGTGGCTTTGTATTTTGATTCATCAATATGTATATAAACATAGGAACATAATTATGTTGTTGTTTCATGTCACATAATATTATTACGGTAGGTTTAAAATATGTACCAATTTTTTTTCAAGTGAAGCATATCCCATACTTGCTTTATGATATAGGGGTACACTAGTTTTGCTTCTCATTGATTATTTTCAACACTTAGTTGATGTTTCATAAATTAAAAATTCTTTATCAAAGTGATTAATACACATATATTCAAGCAATTTATTACTAGTCACAATGTACCTGAAAATATGTATCCTCACGATAACTAATAAACACATCCCTCGCTTATTGGTTTATCAAGTGTGTATATATATTTGGTGGGTGTGGGTTTACTTTCCCTTCAGCATCTTTGAGATGAAACTTCATAAGAATTGTGAAAAGGCATGTATGAACCTTTCCAGCAAGCATTAATAAAAATTTAATTCCTGATTCATCTACAATAAATGAACTCTATAAGGGATAATGAAAAATAATTCAACATTTCATTATTATTTTTTTAGTAAAATAAATAAATTATATCATAATGTTACACTAATATATTCCCAAATCAATGTATTGAGCTTGAGAGCAACATTGTGCCATGAATATACATCAATCAGCATGCGCATGTGATTGGTGATCCCAATGTAGCTACTGAACATGGACTTGTTGGGGTTAAAAAGATGGCCACATTCATTTTATCTAATCTCAAATTTGATGCCTTTGTTTCTTGCCTTGATAATTTTTTTAACACCATCACGCTGTGATGATACTATTTTTTTGGACACTAGTTGTTCACCATCTACCATTTCCTAAGATTCAATATTTTCAATATGTTGTTCCTGTGGATTTTTAACATCTGTATGTATATAAGGCTTTTGTTCCTCTATGTTAGGAGAACCATCATTTTGATAAACCTATTAGCTTGAATGGCTTGAAGGACTTCTTTTTTTATTTTATTATGGATAATTCCCCTTTTTAATGGATGAAGGGGAACCCATACATGACTCATAGGCCTAAGGCACAAGGCCCGACACGACCTGCAATACATGACCTGAAGGCCCAGAGGCATACCACGCCCAATACATGACCTGTAGGCCCAAACCACAAAATTGCCCCTCCCTAGATTCTACATCATTGATTTCCTAGCTTTCCACCTTGCATTTCTAATCAGCTAGCATTTCCTCGTACAAAGTTGCACGGTGCCTGGTCCCGATGGTGGTTGACATACCCTCTCATTCTTCCAATACGTTTAGCTCTACTTCTGGTGACTACTACTCTTGTTTCTCTAATCCTCTTCTGGGCCCTGCTCTATGTGAACTGGGCTGCTCTATGGTATCTGTGGCCTGAAAGATCTGAGTTCTGAAGGCCTAAGACGACCCAAAGTCCCTTGATACCCATAGGCCCAAACCGGTGGCCCGAAGCCCCAAATCGGGTGAATAGTTCCGACTAATACAATATTGAACAGTACCTACTACAGTACTGCTACAGTAACCTGAAAATTCACCTCCACCCGGTTTTGAACCTAGGTCTCTTGGATGCCAAGTAGGAGCCCTTACCACTCGGGTATGGGCTCATTGGCTTGAGAAACCTATTGTTCCTTAGGATTAGGAGCATCGACATGTGCAGAATTCATTATCTAAAAATTGATGAATATTTAATTTATATTATGAAAATACAGTATATAATAGATAATAATATGAGGTAACACAATTTATATTATAAAAAATATATAATCTGATTATTGAACTCTCTTTTTTTAAAGGTTGAAGGTATTTTAACCCTCTATCGAGTATCTAAATCCCTTCATTATAGTCTCCTCTGACATAAAAGACCTTGTCTACATTGGAACCACTAATAAATTATTGAAAAATCCTAATTATAGGTTCATCCACAGTTAAATTGACATCTTATCCTTCAGTGGTTTTGGTCGATAATAGAACAATTGGCCACTTTTGGTTTATGGGATCTGGGACATAAAATACTTGAACTTCCTATGATGCCATTATAAATGGTTTTTCTATGTACCCTTCCTTACTAAAATTCACTTTCATGAATCCCAATTCATATATTTTAATAGCACTCATGTTATCAACCCACGTTCATTGAAAAATCAGAACTTGTAATGTTGTACAATCCAAATCCCATATTTTTTTATGATGTCAAAGTATGACATATTCACATAAATTGGATTTCTTTCCTTGGTATCATATACATGCATTACTTCATCCAAAAGTAGAACTCCACTATTTTTTATGGTACTATGTTCATCATGTTTATTTTTATAGAATGTATAACCATTAATTACATAACCATTATAAGATAATATATGCACACTTGGTCCTCTGGCTATCCATCGAATTCATTCTAAAATTGAATATGAATTTGCAGTTGACTCCTTAAAAATATGGTCTTAAAACCATCCTATAAACTATTGATTATGTTTATTTGATATCCATCCTTCATCCCTTGATGGATTCAAATGCCTAATAATTTCTTTTGGGGTTTCAAAATATGGTAAAACCTCTAAACTGTTATGCAAAACATAAATTTGGGCCTAATTCTGATCTATAATAGTAATTGTGACAACGTCTATTCTAGAAATTACATCACCCAAAACCCACCCGGTGTAATGAGATTTCAGTGGGCCAATGCTTTCCACATTGGACAGGTAGTCGATAAAGAATTCAATGGCTTCCTCAACAACATATCTCTATGTAATACAACCTTCTAGATGAATTCAATTTTCGATATACCCTTTAAAAATATTCATATAACATTCAATGGGGTACATCCATCTATAAAATATAGGACCACATAGTAGAATCTCTCTTACTAAGTGAACCATAAAGTGAACCTTTATATAAAATAATATTTATGGTAATAACAACTCCAATTCATGTAATATAAAATAAATTTCCTTTTCTGTAGTTGGAAATTTTTTCAGGTCTATAAAATTGCTTCATGTAGATTTGAAAAAAAATAGAGTTTGGTTAATGTATGATGGATATTCTTGGGAAAATGCAATGTAAATCTATAGGTATTAGATCTTGCATCAAAACATGATATTCATGTGATATTAGACCCTTTAAATTTAAAATTGGTCATTGAAATGATATTCTTGATATTCGACGAATACCCCTATAAAACCTTTACATCATTCAAGAAGTTGAAAAACTGGTATCTCTCCTTCCTGGAAAGAGTGTAAGTAGCTAGAAGAAGAAAAGTCCATTTTATACCCTTCACTAGAGACAAATATTCATGTATTCCCATGTCAATAATTTCCAACCTATCCTTAATTATATTCTTCATTTTTATGGGTCCATTTAGTAACATTCCAATGACACTATCACATACATTTTTTCCACGTTAAAGACATCAACAAAATGCCTAACATACAAAAAATTACAGTATGGTGACTCAAATAAAGATCAATTTTTCCAATCGGTTTTTGTAAGATTTTTTTAAAAGGTTTACCAAAATAATTTTCCATATATTTGAATTTATCAAATAGTTTCTCGCCAGTTAGTGGAGATAATGTTTCACATTCTTTTGAAATCCCATAGAATGATGTCGTCCAAGATCAGTACTTATGTCAACAGGGTAGAAATTTTTAATGTCCTAGAAACATAGTCTTCAGTGAATGTTTCAACCTAAGTGGTTGTATATCTTGTTCAAAAATGGGACACCCTTGAGTTACTTTAATTAATATTCTGAAAATTTTCCATTTGAAAAAAAAGTCATTTATTGTCCCATACAATATGTCTCTCAATGTAAAATATTCATTTATGTAAGAATCGTACAACATAACACTTTAATCCCATAATAATTTCAAATCTTCCATAAATAGAGCTAAATAAACATCAATATCATCACCCGGTTTTTTTGGTCATGATATAAGCACATATAACATAATGTATTTTTTCATGCGTAACCATAGTGGAAAGTTAAAATTTACCAACATAACTGGCCATGTATTGTGACTGATACATTGAAAATCAAAAGTATTCACTCCATCTATAGATAGCACAAGATTAAGGTTTCTCGACTCATTTATAAATTCAGGATACTCGTGATCAATTATCTTCCACTGAGGAGAGTCTATTCGGTAATGAAGCTTCCTATATTTATTTATTGTATCTACATTCTACGTCAATTGTCTTCCAGTTTCCTCGCTTCCATATATGTTCCTAAACCTTAGAAAGATTTTGAAATACTGTACAATTTTTTTAGGACTGAGTTCATCATTATTGTATTGAGAAGAACCACACTTTGGGAATTTTTTAAGTGATTTATGGACCTTTCAAAATAGTATACCGTCATTTGGATAGGCATGTGTTCTTTTAGAGATCATACCCATTGAACATAGAATTCATTTAGTGTCATATGTTTGGCAAGGAACCTCATTATCTTTTGAGAGCATATAATTCAAGAGAGAAAGTAGTTCAGTAAAACTTGTATCACTACATCTATTTCTAGATTTTAAATTATAGAATTTCAGTATGGCTGAAGATGATGAATATTTAGTACAACCAACATAAAATAGTGTATTTTCACAACTCTTCAACTTCTAAAACAATTTTGGACAATAAAGAAGTTTATCTTACGCTATCATTTTTATTTCCTAAATGAAATATCCATCATTGTTTACACTTATAATCACATACTCTATATGATATTTTTTATTGTCCACACTTGTAATCATATCAGATGATCCATAAAATGTATTATTATCCTAGTCACTAGATATGCTCAGTTTTCTCCCATGTTTAGTACAAAATTTATAACTCCAATCTATTTTGTGATAGATCAAGTGTTCTTTAAACTCCTCTGGACTAATTAATCTTGAATAAAAACACCATAAATACAGATAGAGGATTTCAGAATGTTCATATACATTATATTTTATAAACTTAATGAAATATTTCACTCCATACTCATACTATTTTTTCATGGTATTGGAATCTATCCATTTTGGATTCATATCCATCAAATTTGATTTGGAAATAATAATATTTTAAAAATAAATAAATCATAAAAACCATTTCATAGAAAAAGTTCATCTTATGATTAAAATATTACTATAAGGTAAGATTATTAATTTTTATGATTTTAAAGACATAAATTAATTTATTAATGGTTATGATTTTACTAATGTGGGTTATCATTAATCTTTTCTATATTATATGAACCTAATACACCATATCTTGCACTAATTTGGGTCCTAAGAGAGACTTCTCCCCTATCAGAATCCAACATAGAGGTGATCAACATATGGCATTTAAAAAAAAGATGTTTGAGGGGGGGACAGATCACAAGTGATCACATACCTTGATTTTAATATATCATTATAATTTAAAGACAAAAAATTATATAAACTTTAAACTAAGAAAAATATATTAATACAAATTTAAAAATATAAAAAATTTGTTTAAAAAAAGTGATTTAATATATTCATTAAAATCATTTACATAATACATATATTTATTTACATGAAAAATATAAATGTATAAATATTTTCCATAGTATATTATAAATTATAAAACTATAAAATTATAAGGAATAATTTTAATAATTATTTATATATATATTTATAATTTATAATATATATATATATATATTATTAATAATTATATATTTATAAATTTTATTGAGTTTATAAAAAAAATTATTAATTAATAATTATAATTATTGTCACGAACCAGTCCGGGTCGACCCTAAACTGGTCACCTAGGCCGCTCTGCGACAAGTCCTGAGAGGCATTCCTGGTCCTCCTGAGATGAAGACAAGTGCCGAGGGCATCAGTTAGAGTGATAAGAAAATGATTTTTCCCAAATATATATAATAAAACAAATAGCGGAAAGAAATGGAATGCCCAATACACATTTATAAAAAAACTGAATTGATCATTATGTATACAACAAAACTGGATATAAAACTAAACGATACAACTAAACTGACAAGACCTAATGACCAATTAAATCCATGTGACCCCATTGGTCACTCTCTGACACAACGATCACATGTTGTTCAAGGAGATTGAACTCTAGTTGAAACATACACAAGGGCTAAAAACAGAAAAGAACTATAGGTGCAATTATTAAAACTTAGTAGGTTATCCTGGTAATCTATTCCAAATGCACATCCATTAAAATAAAAGAAACATCAATTTAAAGTTTGAGCTAAAATATATAAAAGTAAGTTTTTCTACAATATTACTTAAAAAAAGTATGATCCATTTCCTTTATTTATTTCCAAAACTAGGTTCATTGAATTAGTGTGCCAATAGAATTTTCAAGGGGAAAGTGATGTTTACATTTTCAGATTTGTACCAAGGGGATAAAACACTTTCATTTTAAAACCATTTTCATACACCTTTTAAAAAAATCCCACCACTTTCCAAGAAAAACAATACATAAGAAGGAATAATAGTAATCACACAATAAGGGCAATGTAAATATACATACAAGCATTATATTCATCACTACAAGCAATTGAAAGCCAATAGACATGGGTGAACCTAGGAGATCAAGGAAAATCATAGAATACTAATACATGAGACTCCATCCCCGTTGGCATGACACACACAATGAAAATCAAAATGCCCAAATTCCCAACCACCCTAACTCAGGACAAACCGAGGGGCCCAATCCCATAGACTTAAACCTAAAATATATCCACCTACTATGATACACTGGTCAGTCCATCCACTACTGGTATATCAATAATTATTAGAAATTATCTCAATATGTTAGGCACCCATGTATCATGTATATAAAAATGGGTTAAGACAGTCGATGCTAGCCGAGCATCCAATCACAACATATATATATTGATAATTCACAACAGACGTCACCCTGAGTCACTCTAAGGACCAATCTCATGACATTAATCAAAAAGAACATAAAGAGTCCATCCTGAGGCACTCTCATAATGGATCACAAGGATTAATCAATAATTAAATACCATCCACTATATACATAGAATAATTTCATGAGAAACATCCACAAGAGGTTTTCATAATAAACAATTTAACTATTTTTCACAAAGTAGTCAAACGGGCCCTTAAGCATTTCTCAAAAATAACGATTACCAAAAGTAAAAATTTCACTTTTAATAAAGTTGTGCATACACACCATTTAAAATAGAAAAAAACTTTCATAAATTCCTTAAAAAATTCAGGTTACACATCCAAAGAAAAACAATTTTTATAAGGATTCCAAACGGGCCATTTTCCGGCAACTCGGGACAAAATATTCTTACCACCAAAAACCCATTTGTTTATAAAACCAAAACTAATTTGGACATACATAAAAGGACCCAAAAATAAAAATTTTCATGCTTCCAATGTATTTATAAATCCAAAAAAATCATTTTAAATCTCACTAGACACATAAAATCTAATCGGGTAATTTAACGAACACAAGGCATGCACTTTTTAACAAAAACAACTTATTTTAAGCACTTGAAAAAGGATAAAAAAATCATTTTCATGCCATAAATTTATTCAAGATACTAAACCATGTTCAAAATACCATAAACCATGTGTGTAAGCTAACGGAACATTTAAGTAAGCAAGAGATGTACACATTTATAACAAAACAACACTACTTTTTACAAAACAAGGCTTAAACAACCATTTTGCACACCAAGAAAATTTTCCAAAGGATGAAAAACAATACAAAACATATATATCAGGTGTTAAAAGAAATAAAATGATGAAACTTAAATGATAAAGGCATGTTCAAGGGATATCCTACCTCAAATCCATGGTGGAATGGAAACGCACACCCAAAATCACCCATTGTGGTCCCCAACACTCTAGATCTATGAAGACCATACCTAAATGAACCAAACAAAATCATGCCAAAATACAACCCTATGTCGTGCATGACCAACGGAGAATAAAAAACCACGAAATAATAGAAATAGGAGGAGGTAGGAGTAGAAATGAGAAGGAAAACCCTTAGAGGAGAGGGAATGGCTTGGAACTCAATAGAGAGTCTCCTTAAGTCTGGAAAAACCAAGGATAGATGATTTTGGAAAAAATAATAAAAAATTAATGATTTATGGAAGGAGAAAATTACCTTCTCAAATCTATATGATTTGAGAAACCTTGAGAAATTTCACCCTAATTCGTGATGAATATGATCTACAAAGAGGCAAAATGGAACATGGGGGTGCGCCTATGGTTCTTGGGCTTGAGTTAGAGGTAGAATCACTAAAAAATATTAAAAATGAATAATATATAAAAGAAACAAATTGTTTTTTTAACTAGAAATTGGCTCACGGGCAGGCCCATTACCTGAATAAATAACTCAAATCCACCATGATTATAAATTCATAAGGGGTCTAAAAGGATATGGTGACTTGAATAGGTCAGGGTAGGCCAAGTGGAAAGTATAATGTGTAAAAAATGTTGAGAAATGAAGGAGTTATAAAAGAAATAAATTTTGTGTTTAAATATGGAAATGGGCTCACGGTTTAGACCAAATCATGAAGTAACCAACTTTTCTCCAAAAACCCCCAAATAAGATATAGGGAACCCATGGTAGGATGATTAGACATAGATGGAACCTAAAAAATCAACATTAATCTCACCCAATACCCAAGAAAACAATTTTGATATCCAATGAACCGAATCAAAACCAAGACATGAAAAACTGGGTGTGATAATTCTCCTCACCATTAAAGCTTTCCACCCCCAGAAAGCCACAACACATTCTAGCTGATTGATCAAAACCTAAGGATTACTTATCAATATGGTCTAACCTCTAAATCCAAGGACACATCATCCACCATTAATGGAACTTAAGCCTCTTACCTCAACCAAAACACCAACTCCCAACCACTTCCCGAGAATCAACTAAAAGATCGAGCCACCACCTCCACAACCAAGCCAAGAACCAGATTGTTGGGCCTTCTCCCAACTAACCCAATAATCACCCAAACCAAAGTGAACTCAAAAAATCCAAATAATTGGGGGGGAATGGGCTCCCCACCATTAAATCACAACTAACGTCAGAAAAATCCTTAAAGGAAGGATCTTCAATACCCGTAGTGGATCTCCCCACTATTAGAGACCAACTAGAAATGAACAAACAAGAATTCAATGTGAACTAGAATCAGGCCTCACCCGCACAGGCCCACCAAAACTCTCCAACAAAAACCTACAAACCCAAGTTAATAGGGTTACAACATGAACATTTAAACCACCCACTCCTAAACTTAGGGGACAAGAACTGGGCCAACACCTTCGGCATGGATCAACCCCCCCCCCCCCCCACACACACACACACACTTAGAGTAGGTAGGGAAGGGGACTCAATCATTGGTCCACTTAAACCATAAAATAAATAGAGGAACCACCCAACACTCTCCACCTACGAAAAGGTAAAACCAATACTGCACATGATTCACATTGGCGATTCACATAGGGACATTGATCAGAAACCCACATATGAGAAGGCATGACCATAGACACTATATGAGGGGTAATTACACCATGATCTTCGTGGAAAAAAACAAGAAAAATCACAGTGATGAGAAACCAAATTATAAACATAGAAACTACCTTACCACTATTGTAAAGGTAGGAGCTTTGTCGAGATCCCCACACCTCTGTAGATTTCCTGACTGTGTGTAAAGCTTCACTTTGAGGCCTATGGTTGGAGCCCTGATATTTAAAGCATCTATTGTGTCGCAGCTAGGAGCTACGGATCACAAAACCCCACGAAACTCACTTTCACAACAACACACCTTCATCTAAATTGGAACTTAAAGATACATATCACCATTATATCTCTCTGAACAAGGATCATAATGGATAAAAAATACGGCAAAACACATCAACATCACCGAACACAACTATTATAACCAAAAGAATTATTACAAAAGGGAAACACTTTAAATCTAGCCCAAACATCTCTCTATTCCATGAAATGAGTTGAGGAATCATCTGAAGAGGTGGATTTAATGTTTGAAACAAATCCTTAGGTTGATCGTCTGAAAATCTTGCCAATGGAGAACCATTCATGGCCACATCACAACATCCAACACATCTTTAGAAACCCATTGAACATTTCCCCAAAACCGATCCACCAACAAGATCCCATCTCAAGACACAACAAGAGTATGACTTCTAGATCACAAGGAATAATACCGAATACACAATGCTTCTTAGACATAGGAAAAACGTACCACATAACCATCGATTTATAACAAACACCACAATTTTTTTCATCTCAAAACACTTTTGAAAAACTAATTAACTTAGTGGATTTTCACATTTACCAATAGTTTTTCATCAAGTCTCACTCACATGCACATTTTCGTTCCACCTTGGGCACCCAACCACCATGCTATTCCGGTCATCTATCCATATATCCACAAAACCTTACATGTGAACACCCATGAAAACACCAAAATAAAAAACAAAACAACATCATTCCAAAAGTTAGATACCTTACAAAGGCACACTAATCGCTAAGTCAAAAACCATTTTTATATTTTACAAAACAACCCACACTTCATGAAGGACCATTTTATTAAAAAACCCAATCAATTTCATTTAATATGACTTCTAAAATAAACATTCTATTCCAAACAGCCCTATCCCATTTATAAAAAAATCAGTAAGGTCTCTTTTCTTAATCCAATATCCACAAAGCCCAAAAAACTTTTTTAGGACAACACCAACCTCTCAAACCAATTTCCCAAAACTAATTCATTATATTCAAACACTTTTCAGCAGCCCAAAATGATCCCTTTAAAACAAATTTTAAAATCACATTGAAAAAATTTAATCTTTTCAAACATTTAATTTCAACAAACCATAAGTTTAGATTAAGGAATCCCAATCCCATTAAATTATTTCATCTTTATACCCAAGATTTGATTCACATAAACCCAACATTAAAAAACCTTTCTCGTGCTAAATTTTGAAAACCCATTGTACAGTTTTCAACAACCAACCATTCCTTTAAAACCCATTTTCACAATTATCACACAAGAATTTTCAAAACAAAATTCCAAATTCAAGAAAATTCCAAGAGACCCATAAAAGGGAACTAGTGTCGGTGGGTGACTTAACCATATGGTTGGCAGCCATATGTCAAACACACCACCAACACTGAGATACTTCTAAGTACCATACACCATCTCCACCTAGCTTTCCAGACCCTAAAAGTTCAAGGAGACCATTATTCCAACTCCCCTTTTCATATCCCAACACCAAACAATCAATAAGGAGAAAAGACAATAATAAAACTTGACATCCCATGGACACCTGAGGATCAGAACAAGCAAGAGTTTGTGAAGATCTTCCAGAACCTACCCCTCAAGTCCCAAAAATGCTACTTCATCTACCTTGAAATATTCAAATAACAAAAGGATTCTCTAAAAGGAAAGGTTTGATAATAGCTAACCTCCTTTGATACCATTTTTCCACAAACCAATCCAAGTCGACCCTGAACTGGTCACTCAATCCGCTTAGCGATAAGTTCTGAGAGGCATTACTGATCTTCCTGGGAAGGAGACAAGTGACAAGGGAATTAGTTAGAGTGAAAAGGAAACAATTTCTCCCAAATATATACAATAAAACAAATATTGGAAAGAAATGGACAGACCAATACACATTTATAAAAAAAACTGAATTGATCATCATGTATTTAACAAAACTAGAAGTACAACTGAATGATACAACTAAACCAACTAGACCTGATGACCAACTAACTCCATGTGACCCCACTGGTCACTCTCTGACACAACGATCACACATTGATCAAGGAATTTGAACTCTAGTAGAAACCTACACAAGGTCTAAAAATAGAAAAGAATTATAGGCGTGAGTATTAAAACTCAGTAGGTTAGCCCGATAATCTATTCCCAACACACATCCATTAAAATAAAAGAAAAATCAATTTCAAGTTTGATCTACAATATATGAAATTCAGGTTTTCTAAAAGATTACTCAAAAACAAATTACATTCCATTTACTTTATTCATTTCCAAAACTATGTTCATTCAACTAGTGTGCCAATAGCATTTTTAAGGGGAAAGTGATGTTTACATTTTCAGATTTGTACCAAGGGGATAAAAAACTCTCATTTGAAAACCATTTTCATACAAATTTTCAAAACCATCCCACAACTTTACAAGAAAAACAATACAAAAGAAGGAATAATAGTAATCATGCAATAAGGGAAATGTAAATATACATACAAGTATCATGTTCATCACTACAAGAAAATGAAAGCCAATAGACATGGGTGAATCTAGGAGATCAAGAAAAAACCATAACAAACTAATACATGAAACTCCATACCCATTGGAATTCCACACATGATGAAAATCAAAATGCCTAAATGCCCGACCACCCTAACTTAGGATAGACTGAGGAGCCCAATCCCATAGTAATAAACCCAAAATATATCCACCAACTATGGGACATTGGTCACTCCATCCACTACCAGTGTAGAAATCATTATTAGAAAGTCTATCAATATGACAGGTTCCCATGTATCATGTATATAAAAAGGGGGTGAGCCAATTGATGTCATTAGAGCATCCAATCACAGTATATATATAATGATAATTCACAACAAACATCACCTCGGGTCACTCTAAGGACCAATCTCAGGCCATTAATCAAAAGGAACATAAAGAGTCCATCCCAAGGCATGATCATAATGGATCACAATAATTCCTTGGTAAGTACATCCCATCCATTATATACATATAATCATGGCATGAGAAACATCCACAGGAGGTTTTCATAATAAACAAATTCACCATTTTTCACAAAGTATCAAACAGGCCCTTAAGCGTTTCTCAAAACTAATGATTGCCAAAAGTAAAAATTTAACTTTTAATAAAAAGTTTTATACACACCATTTATATCATAAAAACTTTAATAAATTCCTTAAAACGTTTAGGTTACACATCCAAATCATTACAATCTTTATAAGGATGCCAAACGGGCCATTTTGAGAGAACTCGGGCCAAAACATGCTTACCACCAAAAAATCATTTGTATATAAAACCAAAAATACTTTTTAAATCCATAAAAGGACCCAAAAATACCATTTTTCATGCTTCCAATGTATTTATAAATCCAAAAAAAATCATTTTAAATCGCACTAGGCACATAAAATCCAACCGGGCAATTTATCAAACACAAGGCATGCACTTTTTAACAAAACAACTTATTTTAAGCATTGAAAAGGGATAAAATGAAATT
Source organism: Viscum album (assembly GCA_963277665.1). Lineage (NCBI taxonomy): Eukaryota > Viridiplantae > Streptophyta > Magnoliopsida > Santalales > Viscaceae > Viscum > Viscum album. The sequence continues at coordinate 743,385,462 of OY728137.1, forward strand.
TTCATGCCATAAATATTTTCAATATACTGAACCATGTTCAAAATACCATAAACCAGGTGTGTAATCTAATATAACATTTAAGTAAGCAAGTGGTGTACACGTTTATAACAAAACAACACTAATTTTCACAAAACAATGCTTAAACAACTATTTTTCACACCAAAAAAATTATAAAAAGAATAAAAAACAATACTAAACATATATATCAGGTTCTAAAAACAATAAAATTTTGAAACTTAAATGATAAAGGCATGTGCAAGGTGTATCCAACCTCAAATCTATGGTGGAATGGAAACGCACACCCAAAATCACCTGTCGCGGTTCCCAACACTCTATATCTATGAATACCAAACCCAAATGAACCAAACCACATCAAAAATCATTAAAAAACAAAACAATAGTTCTTTAATGACCAAGAGAGAAGAAGGAACCATTAAATAATGGAAGGAGGAGAAAGGAGAAGGAAATTCACCTTGAAAACCAGAGAACTCTTCATCTTCACTTAGATCCACACCCTTAGAGGAGAGTTAATGGCTTGGAACTAAATGGAGAGTCTCCTTAGGTCTGGAAGAACTAGAGAAAGATGATTTGGGTAAAAACAATTAAAAATGAATGATTTATTAAAGAAGCAAACTACCTTCTCAAATTTGGAAAATTTGAGAAACCTTTAGAAATTTCCCCCTAATCAGCGATGAATATGATCTCTAAAAAGGGAAAATGGAACATGGGGGTGCGCCTAGGGTTCTTGGTATCGATTTAGAGGTTTATTCATTTAAAAATATTAAAAAATTAATAAAATATAAAACAAACAATTTATTTTTTAAAAATTGGAAATGGGATCACAGGCTGGCCCAATACCTGAATAAATAACCCAAATCCTCCACGATTATAAATTCCTAAGGGGTCCAAAAGGATATGGTGGATTGAATAGGTCATTTTAGGCCACGTGGAAAGTGGAATGAGTGAAAAATGTTGAGAAAAAAAGGATTTATAAAAGAAATAAATTTGTTTTTAAATCTGGGAATGGGCTCACGGTTTGGATCAAATCATTAAGTCACCACACTTTTCTCTAAAAAAAACCAAACAAGCTATGGGGAACTCATGGTAGGATGATTAGACAGAGATGGAACTTCAAAACACAATATTCATCTCACCCAATACCCAAGAAAAGTATTCATATTTCCAATGAACCATGTTAAATCCAAGACATGAACAATCAGGTGTGACAATTATAAAAATTATTTTTAAGAGAAATTAATAAATATTTTTTAAATTATATCATTAATTATATTAATGTATAATTATATTCATAAATAATTATATTTATACCTAAAAAATATTTAAAATATACATTACTTAATAAATATTAATTAATAATTTAAGTATTATAATAATATATAATAATTTTTAAAATTAAATTGCCAAAATTCTCAATATAAGTTCATTTTATAAATTCATTTAAATATCTAAAGTTTTATTTTTTAATTACTAATTTATATATATAACCATATTTATTCACATGTGTGTGTGTGTGTGAAAAATGAATTCAACACATACATGTGTATATATAATTATATAAAATGAATGTAATATTATTTTTTTTATAATTTATATATAAAATAAACTGAAATTAATTACTACTATCTAAAAATTATTATATTAATTAATATTTTTATATAAATATAAATAATTAAAAATTATTTATTAATATATATATAAATTATATTAGTTGTATTATACATAAAAATTGTTCACATATGTGTTTGTGCACGTATGAAGAACCAAAGCACATGGATGTTTATGTGTGTAATAAGTGAACTCAACACATAGTAGTCTATAATATTAATTTTATTCTAATTTCTATATAAAATAAACTATAGTTAATTTATAATATATAAAAATTCTTATATTAATTAATATTATTATTTTTTGGATCCATAAGGGATTCAAAGAAAAGATATCATAAGTTGGGGAGAATTTGGGTATGGAACTTTTCCAACTTAAACACTTTTTCCTTAAACTCTCACAACCCAAGATGATCTTGAATTCATTATTAATACCATTCAGTTATTTTTTTGGATGATTATTTTATTGTTAATCATATCTAGTCTTTATCCCTTTAAATAGATTATTCAGTGATACTTAACCCACACACACTGATTATGTAAGAGAGAATATAAATAAACAGGAAAACATAATGCAGTGATTTTTGTTTACTTCACCCATACTAGGATAATTCAAGTAGCATACAATTGGAAATGTGATGATTAACCAAAATCCACTAATAGAAAATTAAAATATACATATAATTATATATTAAAAACCTAGGTCACAGTAGATGTTCCCAATAATGTTGTAGAATGAGTGGGAAAATTTAGGTGTCCAACAATTGTCGGTGGTCAAATGTCATGTATGACAGGTGTCAGTCACCCAAATTTTCACACTCCCTCTAAATGTGTGAGGGAAGTGATGTGGAATTCAAATAATTTGTGAAAAAATTAAAAACACCCAAATAAAAATTAAAAATGTTAAAACCTTTAACAGTATATGTCAATTCATCAAAGAGAAATTGAAGGAGAGCAAGGGAGATCACACAACAATGAGAGAGAGTGGAAATGCATGTGGTAGTAGGGAGAGAGAGTGGAAATGATAGAGGATAAGAGGGAGAGCGGTGGTGATGACGGTAGGTAGAGAGACCAATAGTTCTCAAGGGAGGGAGAGTGGTGATGTTGAGGTGGAAGCAAGGAGAGAGATTAGTGGAGTGGGAGAGTGGTAGTGAGGGAGGGAGACTGGCAACAAGGTTTTACTTCTGTGTGATATTAAAGGAAGATAATAATCGTGTATCATTTCCCAAATGGAAAACTATAAATGGAAAACCATGTCTCAAGCAGAGAGGATTTGTCTTGTGAACTCGGTGATAACCTCCATGTTTTTTTATTCTTTCTCTATTTATAGATTTCCTAAAACTATTATTAAAGAACTCGAAGATTTGATGATAAATTTTTTTTGTTCTAGATCCATTCAGGAAAGGAATATTATTATCATGTCTTGTAAGGAATGTGTAAATCCCATTGAAATGAGAGGAATGGGAATTAAAGATCTAATAATCTTCAATGAAGATCTTATTAGCAAATTCACCTAGAATGTGTTAACATATGGTGATATCCCTTTGGAGCTTCTCTCTAATAGATTCTCATAAAAATTTTAGAATGTATTCTCTATATATATTCCTTCATCTATCTATCCATCCATTAAACATTCATATAATGAGATTATGCATTGCTCGAAGTGCCTAGTTTACAAGAATTACACTCAATTTATGGAATAATCCATGGATGGATAGGCCAATTTGTGAAGACATTCCTATACCTATCTCCATAAAACACTCTTCAATTTCTGATATACACTGTAATGGTTCTTTGTAGGGACTTATTTCTCCTCATACTATGCTTGAAATCTAGAGGTATTCCTATGTTGATGTTGATATGCTTATCTAGACTCCAAATTATACTAACAGGTTCACATAAAGGGAATATTATATATAAAACTATAATAGCAGTATCACAGTTCCCTCATGGATGAAAGTTTTTATAAAGCCATTTATTTATCCATCTCACATACTGCTACTTTGGAGGATTTAGAAATGTATACTACCAATTCATAGTCTTCTGTAGAAAATAGAAGTGCAGATTTTCCCTGCATGTTATCTATATTTAAAAGATAATGAATAAATAAATCATATCTTCATTTCATGTATATTCTCATGATAATTATGGGAACATATTCAAGAAGTGTTTGGACTCAGGCTAAGGCCAGATAGTTTTTAAAACATGATGGTATCTATCACTAAAATTGGAAATAGTGAACAAATTCAGGGAATGTTGATCACAATAGTGTCTTCCACCATTGCTTACATCTGGATAGTAAGAAATGGCACAACCTTTGAAAATAATAGGCCCTCTTTACAAGTATGAATGAATGTATTATAGTGGGAGGTCATGGATGCCTCCAAAATATAGATGGGTTCCATAAAAAATGACATCTCTGGTCTTATGATTTTGAAAACATTTGGTGTCATTAGCAAGGTAAAGAAGACTTTGGTGCTAAAGTATATTATATGGTTCCCTCCAATCTCATTATGGTTGAAATTTAATGTTTATGGGGTATCTTTAGGTTCACAAATACCTTTGAGATGTGGTGGTTTCTTTCACACCAAACAGGGCTTTATTAAAGGATTTTTCACCATTACATTGGAAATGGATCTTCCATTGAAGATAAGTTATGAGATATGATTAAGGAAATAAAGTATATTTTCCATCATGACTGTAAAAACATTTGGGTGGAATCTAATTTTATGATTCATAACTTAAATACTCGGTCTAGGAATATTATATGGATTGAATGCTTTCATCTTATTGAGAAACTCCAACTGGATGTCACTCATTTTTATAGGGATTTTAACTAGGCTATGGATGCTTTGTCCAAAAGAGAAATTATGGAGGCTAATTAGAGATGATATTTTTTATTATGGGTTTTTGTTCTCATCTCGTAGATTCATGTTAATGGGGTTTTTCATTTACACTTTAGAAAAAACCCTTGTGATTCCACTTTATCTATTTTATAATAAAATTTTTAGTAATGGGCTTGGATGACTCCTGAACCTTTTTTTGTAAAAGGAAAGGCTCAATAGACCCTTTATTAAATAAAAACCAAGTATAGAGGAGAAAAATACAAAAACAATGATATTCTAAGAATAAGAAATTAAGTAGCTCGAGATATAGTATTAATGCTATGATGTGATGCATGTCCACCCCAATCATGAGGTTGTCTACCTCTTCTCCAAGTTGTGACCAGAAAATAAGGCTCATATCCATTATCTAGCAGTCCAACATCAACAAAAATCGTCATTTCTTCTACTCCAAAACATGTTGTATCTTATGCTCTAAAATCATGATGATTTCTTGGACCATCCTCATTTTTACTTCCTGATGCAAGCAACTCAAAAGAGTTGTGGGTACTAACCTTCAATGGTGATTTAGCCTTCATGGGCTGAACAATATTAGAACCCATAGAATACTTTGATCTATCCTTCTTGGTATGCTCCAAAATAGTGGTCCCAACATCTTTTTTACACATATTTTATCACCAATATGTAACCTATAAGGAGGAGTTGTAGATCTTTTACCATCTCCTTTAGACAGTGATGAGACAACAGCTTCATTAGAAACTCTACCTTAAAAAGGAATTAAAGGCATAACATGTTCTTGTGGAGTATTTAAAACACTTAAAGATTGATTATTAGGGATTTTCAAGTCATTAGAAGGGGTCCCAACATGTTTAATCCCTATATCACCTTCTAACCTTGAGTTAAAAGTGTTGACAAGATAAAATTTTGGTTTCTCACTTCCCCCAGAAGACTCAAAAGCCTTCCCAGGATACAAATGGGACCTTGAATCACTACTGACATGAACATAATGAGGTTTCTCGCTATCCATATGGTTCAAACTAGCCTGAGTGAAAATATGTGAATGCCCATCCCCTAGCATATTCACTGCATAAATATATTCTAATGTATTAAAGAATAAATTCATTGACTCGTCAATAGAACTAGGAATTCTATGAAAAGCAAGAACCTTCTCATTAATAATCATGTTAGTAGAATTACCTTTCTCTTAAAAATGAAGCTTTTTTCTTGAATTGGACAACATAAATTTTGGATTTTCCTTTGCATATTTTAGAAAATGTCATTTTTTATTTCTTCCATATATTATAATCTACATTCGACTGTGTAGAAGCCTCCATGTTTGATAGGATATCCTCAAACTTCTCATTATCATGTTCATCTCTTAAATCTCTAGTCAAAACATTTTTTAAAGAAAATACAACAACAGCCAAATTACCTTCCTCTTCCAAGTCATTCCATGACTTCATGGGATTATAAATCATCTAATAAGAATAAATTAAACCATAACCATTGCAAGTGGGAGAGAGAGGCATGATTTTACCTTTTACACAACCATTGTTTGGAGGAGTGGAAGAAGCCTCCACAATTGTAAGAGGTTTTCCATTTAATTCATATAAATTCCTGGAGAAAATGGGATGAGTAGAATCCTATCCAATTGAGGGATCCAAATTCATGAAAGTAGAAAGTTGAAAATCATCACCAATGTAATGATCATTAGCCTTATTCTCATTATCCTGGGTGTTCACATTCATATCCTTCCTATGAAAATGCTAAAGATCATGACCTTTCAATTTACATTTAGAACAATAAATATCCCCCCTACAATAACATTTAGAATCCCCAATCATTTGAAAATATTCAAAAAACAATAGGTTTTTTTCAAACTCAATTATGAGATCTATCTCCTCCTAAGGTGTAGAGAGAAAAACCTTATCTATTAAAAATTGACTTAAATCAACTTCCATAAAAACCCTTACAAAGTTTCTTTAATTAACCAACTTAGTGGAATAATCCATTCTAATTGGAGTACCTATTACAGAAGCAATGTCAAAAGAAATTGGGATTCCATAAGACCCACTTTAAACTATGTATCTTAATCCAGACCTGTGCATAGGTATCTTTGAACTCATTCAGGTTTAAATTCAAGCTCCATTCATGAACCCAAAATATACCTAGCCTCAAATTTATTAATCCCCAAATCTAGGATCTAACTTTTAGCTCCTTATAAGGAAAAATGATATGAAAAATTACATGGATGAGAGATACACACTTAAAATCAGGAAAACCCAAGATTGAGGCTAATCGATCAATTAGGTCTAAAACTTTATAAGGTTTTGTACATTTAAACAATGAAACACATTCAATAAAAGAGTGCTTACATAGTTCTATTCTTTTAAAAATTTCTCTATCTGAGGCCAACACATGGGAAGCAGCACCCTTCCTAGTGACTGTTGTGAAACCCTATTGTTGAGGAAGATGAAAGATCCACCCAAAAAACCATAGAAAGTCAAGAAGCAATTCACCTCCTCTTTTAACTTATCCTTCTTTGAACCAGATGGTTGTTGTTGACCAGTGATGTAATTCGGAACATAATTGTAGAGATTGATGCTCCTTGGGTGTTCAATCACATCGCAATATCCAGGGATTATGGAGCTAAGCCTCTCTCGTTCCTCCATGTTTTTCACAAAGTGATGGACCCTAAACCTATTTGATGATATTTATATAATTATAAATATAATAAATATATTTTGTCACTCAGAAGGTTTAGAAGACAGGAAATCCTTCTCCTAAAAAATTATTAGAAAATAAATATTTCAAAGGAAAAAAAGGGAAGGATAGGGTCAAATAAAGACAATCCCTCATCCATAAAAGATAATTTAAAAAGGAGGGGATCAGGCATCCCCAAAATCTTGATCAGAGATATCATCATAAGATTTCCACTCTGACTGTGAATTACTCTAATTGAAGAGAACACAGTAATTTTCCCTGAGCTTCTACTGATACATTGTTAGTTGGATCATAGAATGGCCACACCCTCATGTTGCAGCCCCATAATCACAACCACATCCCTGAATGTGAAATTTTTGGGTGATGACCTTGTTTCCTAAACTTTGGATGTTGTCATTCCCCTTTTGAATCATCCTTTCCCAACTTAGAAATTTTATTGTCCATAATTTTTGATTTCTCGCCATTCCCTGCATCACAAAGAGCACTCTCCAACTTCCCACCTCTAGACCTATAAGATGTAAGAAAAGTGGTATCCTCTTCAGTTTCTGCATTCCCTAGGGTGCAGTCAACCTGAGAATTCCCTATTTTAGGAATATATTGTAGGGTAACCACCTCAATCAGTGTTTCATTCATTTAATGCTCTAGTTTTTTCTTATCTTTACTACTTCTTGAGGTCACAGCTTTCATTTCATTCCTCCTCGGTCTACTCTCTCATGAACTCTTCCCCTCATCATAAGAAGGAGTTTCATTAGAAATAATATTTGACCAAAAAATTTTATTAGCAGATATCTATATAGGTGCATCTCTATAGAGGTCCAGATAAACACTACCATGTGCATCATCCTAGATGCAAATGACTTCATCCAGTCCATCCTTCTTCTGATTACAAGGTTCAATAGGAATTCTATATAATGGTTAAACTTCACCAGCCACTACTCGGTTAGCATTCTCCTCTATCATAGGATTCATTCATTCCCCGTCATTCTTATTCTCAACCAATGGGATAAAAAATCAATTTACCATAGAGTGACCATTCTTCTTGCAGTTGGAGAAAAAAAAAGTATAGAATTTATAATCCAGGTGCCCTATATTCCCACATATCTTATAAAATGAAGGTTTCTTCTTAAACACTATTGAGAGTTCCAACCATCGGTCAGTAAGAAGAAGTAGAACCGAATTTGTAAGAGTTGAACAAAGATAAACTTCCACAATAACTCTATAAAAATTCCCAAAGTACACAATATCTATTTATTTTTCAAATTTTATTGGATCCCCAACTATGAAGGAAATATCCCACAGTAACTGAGAATACCAAAGAAACCATGGTAAACCATGAATTTGTATCCAAGTCTGGCTGATGGAGTTCTTCATCACAGAGGACTGAAGAAGGTACCCTAGTCTTGGATCCTTAAAATTCTAAGATTAAGGGAAACAAACCCTAATACCCATGATTTATATTTCAGTTCATCATAAGGGAACACAATATTAAAAAAACCTTACCAATTGAGGTGATCCTCCATCCACTAAAGCCCCATATTTGAAGAAGCCACTTATTTAGATCTTCAATCTTCCATAGATTACCTTGACCTTGAGAAGTCAACCTCACAAGAATAGAGTAACTAAAAATCTCAATCCTTTCTGCAATCAGTTGCTGGTTGGATTCAACAATTGCATAGGAACCATTTTTCATGACCCTAGAAGAGGATGCACTACTCAAATCAATTAAAACATGATTGAACTTTAGATTATCTATAAAAGAGATATGGTTAACCACATTCACTTTCGAAGATCCAACCCCTAGTAGATATGCATCTGAATATGGGTCTGAGGTCCTCTTCTGGTCATCCGCCTTCAACAACCCAAGGTCGGTTGGGTATTGTAGCAGTACTATTCACCGGAAGGCCTTTGGGTCAAAAATTTAGGCCTTCAGGGCTATGTGATGAGATTTCATGCCCACTATTCCTACTAGCCATGTAATGGGCTTCATGTCCACTGGGCCTATGGGTTATGTACTAAATAAATAAGGCTTGTTGGGTGGGCTATCCCTTGGGAGGGCTATGGCTTGTATTTTCGTCCTATGTGTGAGGTGTGTGGGTGTTTAAATGTAATTGCACCCCTAATCACCTAATATATATATATATATATATATTATTTAAATATATTTATTATAATTTTATAATTATTTAAATATATATTTTTTCATTTATTTATTTATAATCATAATTATAAATAAAAATGTATTTATAAATATTCGTATATAATTATAAATATATTTATATATATATAATTATATATAATTATATAATTATATATATTTATTAATATATAAATATATATTTATAAAATTTTAATAAATATATTTATTATTTAATTATACTTATTTTAATTTTATAATAATTTAAATATATATTTATTTATTTCTATTTATAATTATAAATGAATATATTTAAAAATATATGTATATAATTAAAAAAAATATTTATTATTTAAATATATTTACTCAAAAGGTTCAGGAGACAGGCGAGCCCACTCCTAAAAAATTTATTCAAAAAATAAAAATGACAAATGAAAGAGGGTGGAAGGGGTCAAACAAGGAAACATGACCTCATCCAAACAAAAAGAACCTATACATCTATAACAGAATCATGATCAGAGTCATAATCATTATCATTATTTACACTCTGACTGTGAGTTTCTATGATTGAAAAGCACAGAGTACTTCTCCCTGAGCTTTTGTTGTTCCGGATTGAGCCCTTTAGAAGAAGACCTGGTAGACATTCATCCATGCCCTCGTGCACTAGCCAAATCATCACAACCACATCATTGGACACAATTTTTTAGATGAAGACCCCACTTCTAAGTCTTAACTTGATGCCAAGCCCCTTTCGATTCTTCCCTCTCCAACAGTGGAGGGGACTGTCCAGGATCCGATGTAGTGAGAATCGGTACATGCTTCTTATTAGGATGATGAGAATCCAAAACAAACTTATCTTTACCCTTCCTGTTATAGAAAGTAAAATCTTGTTCTTGGGTCAATTACTTTTCCACTACAACTTGAATATCATCTTCAAGATGCTCCAAATCATCAGAATCGTCAATGGAATCAATATGCTCCTTCTCTCTTGTGTCATCCTCCCATTGGGAATTCACTTGTAACTCATGTTGCATCATTTCTAGGTTGTAATCTGAAACATACATTGGAAATAAAGTATTACCTTATCATGAGGTCATCATCACCTTCTCATAACCCTAAACTATACCTTGGGGATACTATCATTACCATAAAGTTGTTTAGTGTGTCGAGTCCCCCCCCCCCAACCAGAACTTCACCACTCCCCTGCATTTTAGCCTCAGCATGATCCAAAATAATCTGTACTTCAGCAATCTCCACATTGGAGATTAGAGCATCCATTAAAGATAGAGAATGATGAATTCCAAATAAGTTCTGATCATCTTTCCACATCATCACTTCATGATCATCCTACTCATTCAAAATATTTTCCCATATAGAAGGGACACTACCTATCGCAATGAGAGGTTGCGCATCCATAAGCCCCTTGCTAAGTTGAAAGTTTCCTTTTTCAGAACCCCACACGAAACCACTGTACAGAGGTCTCCCAGTGTGACCATGGGGATTTGAAAAATTTATTCCTTTCAAATCAATCTTCCTTTGGAAATGGGTAGTGATGTGACCCTACATTCCACACTTCTCAAAGGAGGTTTTACTCTAATAAGAAGCTGGAAAGTGACCAACATCCATACACAAATCAAAAAACAACAGTTTCTTCTCATACTCATCATCAATGGAAATATAATAGGGGATGGGTATTCACCCCTTTGCACTCAGGCTGGTCTAAACCACATGGATAGTGAGAAGCCTCCTAATATTCATGTTAGTAGTGATTCAAGGGCCCATTTGTGGCCTGGGAAGGCTTCTAAGTCTTTTGGGGTAGGGATAAACCAAACTTTTATCCCGTTAACACTTTTAACTTAAGGTTGGAAGGTGATATAGGGGTTAAACATATTGGCACCCCAACTGATGGCTTGAAAACCCCTGATAATCAATATTTAAGTGTTTTGAATAGTCCACAAGGACCTATTATTCCTTTATTTCATGTTCAAGAATGGGTTTCTAATGTAGTTGTTGTCTCATCATTGTCTAAAGGAGATGGGACTATAGTTATAACTCCTTATTGTATGTTACATATTGTTACTAAAATAGGTGTTAAAAAAGATATTGGGACCACTATTTTGGATCATGCCAAGAAGGATAAATAAAAGTATACAATGGGTTTTGATATTGTTCAGGCCATTAAAGCTAAATCACCATTGAAGGTTAGTACACACAACTCTTTTGAGTTTCTTCCATCAAGAAGTAGTGAAAAGGATGGTTCAAGAAACCATCATGATTTTGGAGCATAAGATATGACATGTTTTGGAGCATAAGACATGATGGGTTTTTTTGATGTTGGACATCCAGATGATGGATATTAGACTTGGTTTCAAGTCAAAACTTTGAGAAGAGGTAGAAATCCTCTCGGTTAGGATAGACATGAATCACATCATAGCATGAGTACTTGGTCTATATCTACTTAATTTCTTATTCTTGGAATATAATTGTTTTTGTATGTTTCTCCTCTATACTTGGTTTTTATTTAATAAAGGGGTTTTTGAGCCTCAACTCTTCAAAAAAATAGGTTTAGGAGTTAGGAAATCTCATTCCTAAAAAAATATTATAAAATAGAGAAAGTGGAATCAAAATGGGGTTTCCAAAACTGGGAATGAAAACCACCATGCGCATCTACATCTACATGATGAGAAAAAAAATACAGAATAAAAAAAGACCATCTCTAATTGGCCTCCACAATTTCTCTTTTGTATAAAGAATTTGTATCCTGGTTGGCCCCCTTGTAAGTATGAGTGACATCCAGCTAGAGTTTCTCAATAAGATAAAGGAATTCAATCCATGATATAAGGATTCTCCATGGAACATTCCTAAATCGAGTCTTTAAGGTATGCATCATAGAAGTAGAGTCATATTTCGCCCAAAGGTGTTTCTAGTAATGATGGAAAACATGCTTGATGGCCTTAATCATTTCTCACAACTCATCTTCAATGGAAGATCCATTGCCAATGTACTGATAAAAAACCCCTTAATGAGGCCACAATTGGTGCAGAAGACACCACCACATCCCGAAGGTCCTGGTGCACCAGAAGTTTCCCCATCCATGTTCATTTTCAAGCATAATGGGATTGGAGGAATCCATATAATGGAATTTAGCATCAAAGGCTTCTTTACCCTACCAATGACACCAAAAATTTTCAAAATCATAGGATCAAAGAAGTTATTTTTCATGGAACCCATCTGGATTTTGGAGGCATCCATGACCTACCTGTATAAGACATTCATTACTGTTTGTAAATAGGGAATATGGTTTTAAAAGGATATTCCATTTATTGATCTCCAGATGTAGGAAATGGTGGTATCCATTGTTGTGATCAACATTCCCTGAATTTTTTCACTATTTCTATTTTTAGTGATATATACCATCATGTTTTCAAAACTATCCAGCCTCAGCTTGAGTCCAAACACTGCCTGAATATGTTCCCACAATCTGCATGAGAAGCTACATTAAATGAATATATGATTGATTGGTTCCTCATATTTCAAACACAGATAACATGTTGGGGAAATCTGCACTCCTTTTTTCTATAGAAGATAGTGAATTGGTAGTCTGTACTTCCCAATCCTCCAAAATAGTAGCATATGAGATGGAGATATAAAGAGATTTCTAAAAACTTATGGCCATAAAGGAACTATGATACTTCTATTACAGTTTTATATGTAATATTCCCTTGATGTGAACTTGATAGTATAATTTGGAGTCTATATAAGCATATCAGCATCAACATTGGGATACCTTTGGATTTCAATCCTGGTATGAGGAGAAAGAATCCCCTACAGAGCACCATTATAGTGTATATTAGTAATTAAAGAGTGTTTTATGGAGATGGGTATAGGCATGTCTTCACAAATTTTCATGTCCATCCATGGAGTATTCCATAAATTGATAATGGACTGCTTGAAAACCATCCACTTCGAGTAATACATAATCTCATGATATGAAAGTTTAATGGTTGTCCAGACACTAGTGGAAAAAATGTTCAACACGTCGTAATTTTTCACATTGGTTCTATATAACTGACGTGCAAAGATGTAAAAATTGATTTATTAAGTCAGTTATATAATAACCGATGTGATAAATCGATGAGAATCAATTTTTTAAGTCGGTTATTTTATAATCAACGTAATAAAAACTGAGATTAGCTTTATCACATCAGTTATTTTATAACTGACATGACATATCGAATCTTGGTGTTTTATCACATTGGTTATTTTATAACTGACGTGATAAAACAAATCTCGGAAATTTATCATGTCGGTTATAAAAGAACCGATGTGATAAAGCACCATTTATAATGTCGGTTATAAAATAACTGACGTGATAATAATTTTCTACGTCAGTTATTAAATAACTGACATTATAAATATAAAAAAATATTTTATCACATCTATTATTAAATTACCGATGTGATAAAGCTTTTAAATGATTTATCACGCCCCGTATTCAGTCATTCTGTTTTCTTCGATCGGGCGACCTGTGAATCATCTCTCTCGCGCAGAAAACCTAGAAAGAATTCTTTGAAGTCGTGCCCTCCCGCCTCATTTTTTCCAACATCATTCATCATCTTTATTATCACTGGATATATTAGGTCAACTCTCAACACTCATGTAATACTCACACGGCTCGGTTTCATTTTTTATTTTTTGCGATGCCCTAAACTAATTTTTTGAGATGTTATTTTTCTATCTTTGTTCTTACTACCATGGTAAGTTTCATAGTGTTCATTTATACCATGCTAAATTCCTTTCTGGTAAAATAAACCATGGAAGTGATATCATGCAAGTTTACGATTTTTGTATGTTCTATCATGTGTGTGTGCACGTACAGGGGGTGTCTAAGGGGGGTGGGGGTTGTCCAAGTGGTAGGGGTGTCCAGGGGGTAGAGGGTTGTCCAGGGGTGGGGGTGTCCAGGGGGTGTCCAAGGGGGTGGGGTGGTGTCTAGGGGGTGTGGGGGCTATCCAAGGGGGTTGAGGGTGTCCAAGGGGGTAGGGTGGTGTCTATGGGGGTGAGGGGGCTGTCCAAGGGGGTAGGGGTGTCCAGGGGGGTGGGGGTAGTGTCCAGGGGGTGAGTGGGTTGTCCAAGGGGGTAGGGGTGTCTAGGGGGTGGGGGTGTCTAGGGGGGGGGTGGGGGTAGTGTCCAGGGGGTGATTGGGTTGTCTAAGGGGGTAGGGGGTGTCCAGGGGGTGGGGGTGTCTAGGGGGGTGGGGGCTCTGTCTAGGGGGGTGGGGGCTATCTAGGGGGTGGGGGCTGTCCAGAGGGGTGGGGGCTGTCTAGGGGGTGGGGAGCTATCCAGAGGTGTGGGGGTTTTCCAGGGGTGGGGGGATTTCTAGAGGGGTGGGGGCTATCCAAGGGGGTGGTGGTGTCTAGGGGGTGTCCAAGGGGGGTTTCTAAGGGGGTGAGGGGGCTTTCCAAGGAGGTAGGGTGTCAAGGGGGTGGTGGTGTCCAGGGGGGTGAGGGGGTTGTCCAGGGGTGGGAGTGTCCAGGGGTGGGGGTGGTGTCCAGGGGTGAGTGGGGTATCCAAGGGGTGGGGGTGTCCAGGGGGTGGGGGTGTCTAGGGGGTGGGTGGGATGTCCAGAGGGGTTAGGGGCTGTCCATGGGGTGGGGGTTGTCCAAGGGGGTGGTGGTGTCCAGGGGGTATCCAAGGGGGTGGGGGTGGTGTCTAGGGGGTGAGGTGGCTTTCCAAGGGGTGGGGTTTCCAAGGTGTGGGGGGTGTCTAGGGGGTGAGGGGCTGTCCAGGGGGGTGGGGTGTCCAAGGGGTGTGGGGTTGTCCAGGGGTGCCCAAGGGGGTAGGGGGTGGGAGTGGTGTCTAAGGGGTGGGGGTGTCCAGGGGGTGGGGGTGTCCAGGGGGTGATTGGGTAGTCCAAGTGGGTAGGGGGTATCCAGGGAGGTGGGCGTGTCTAGGGGGTGGGGGTGTCGTGAGGGGTGGGGGCTGTTTAGGGGGTGGGGGTGTTCAAGGGTGGGGTGGTGTCCAGGGGGGGTGAGTGGGTTGTCCAAGGGGGTCTGGGGTGTCCACGGGGGTGGGGTGTCCAGGGGGTGGGGCTGTCTAGAGGGGTGGGGGTTGTCTAGGGGGTGGGGGCTGTCCAGAGGGGTGGGGACTTTCCAAGGGGGTGGTGGTGTCTAGGGGGTGTCCAAGGGGGTGGGGTGGTGTCCAGGGGGAGAGGGGGCTTTCAAGGAGGCAGGGGTGTCCCGGGGGTGGGGGTTGTGTCTAGGGGGTGAGGGGGATGTCCAGGGGGTGAGTGGGTTTTCCAAGGGGGTAGGGAGGGGGTGGGGTGTCAGGGGTAGGGATGTCCAAAGGGGTGGGGGTGTTGTTTAGGGGGTGGGGGTTGTCCATGGGGTGGTGGTGTCGAGGGGGTGTCCAAGGGGTGGGTGGTGTCTAATGGGGTAGGGGGTTGGACAGCCCCCTCACCCACCTAGACACCACTCCCCCACCCCCTAGACACCCCCATCCCCATGGACACCCCCCAACCCCACCCCCTGGACAACCCCTCGCCCCCCTAGACACCCCCTACCCCCTTGGACACCCTGGATAGCCCCTACCCCCGTGGACAGCCCCTACCCCCCTTGGACAGCCCCCACCCCCCCCACCCCCCCCACCCCCGGACAACCCCCTACCCCCTTGAACACCCCCTTGGTATATATATATCCCAATGGTTTCATTGTAATCGTTGGCATATTTTAACTTCAGGTTAGTCTATACCAATGGTTCCAGTAGAATCATTAGTATAGGGCTATTGGAATGACCATCATGCTAATGGTGTGTGAAACCATTGGTGTATTATATCCCAACAATTTCAGGGGCTATCCCAATGGTTTTAAATCGTTGGTATAGGTGTAATTTTCAGTAGTGGATGTATACATATTTTAATATTTATACTTCATATTTCTTTTTTACGGAAGGGTGAATTTGGTATCCAATTGCACCAGATGTATTATTTGTGTACCTTAATAAGAAAGGATCCAATATGAATTTAAAACTATTATATCTAACTATATTTTCTTTTTAAAAACATTTTCATGCATATATTTTCAAATACGCATATATTGGTTTTATATTTCAAAATTGTTTTACATTCAAATTATGATATTTTTTATATAAATATATATTTGGCCTTATCTTAACAAGATGTATAATTTTGATATTTGTTATAGGTAATGATGAGTCAAAGTTTGATTATGGAACATTGAATGAGTAATGAATATGAGGAAGGTGTTGATGCCTTTTTGGAATTTTCTAAACAAAATGTTCCAAGCAGTGACATTTTCTTATGTCCATGCCTAAAATGTTTGAATATGAAGAAGTTGAAGAGTAAGAGTTCAAAGATCATATTATTTTTCATAGTTTTAATCCAAGTTATAGCCCTTGGATTTAGCATGGTGATACTAGACATAATGTCAAATCTACTGATGATGATGATTTGCAAGATGGTAACTCTGATGGAATTGAAGAAATTATTCGTGATATTGCAGCAGAATAAATTGAGATAGAACTGAAAGTTTCACATCTATATGGTGATGTTGAAAAACCATTGTATCCTAGTTTTAAGGATTTTACAATTTTTTTGGAGGTGTTAAGATTGATTAACCTAAAGGCGAAACATGGATGGAGTGATAGAAGTTTTACATAACTGCTACAATTTTTGAAAGACATTCTTCCAAAAGACAACAATCTTCCATATTCACATTATAAGGCTAAGAAAATATTATGCCTGATGGGATTGGGATACAAGAAAATACATTCTTGTCTGAATGACTATATGATATATAGGAAGAAATATGAATTTTTTTAGTGTCCTAAATATGGGACATCACGGTATAAGTTGAAAGAAAAATCATAGTCTAATATAGAGATTACCAAGATCCCTTCTAAGGTATTTTGGTATCTTCCTATAATTCATAATTTGAAATGTTTATTTTCTAATTCACATGATGAAAAAAAGGTTAAGATGGCATGATGATGAGCATATATGTGATGGAAAAATACGTCATCCAGCTGATTGTCCATAATGGAAGAAAATAAATGAGAAGTATCCTACATTTGGAAATGAAATTAGAAATCTCATACTATGGTTATGCACAGATGGAATGAATCCATACCGAACCTCAGTAGCACACATAGTTCATGGCCTGTTTTATTGGTAATTTACAACCTCTCTCCTAAAGCTTGTATGAATCACAGATATGTCATGTTGAGTATAATGATCTTTGGTCCGAAGCAACTTGGAAATGATATTGATATTTTCTTGTCACCATTGATTGGTGATTTAAAAATTTTATGGGAGGATGGTATTAGGGTGTATGATTCTTATAAAATGGAATATTTTCAACTGCATGCAGTGCTTATATTTACTATAAATTACTTCCTGGCATATGGAAATTTGTCTGGATACAGTGTTAAGGGGCATAAAGCATGTCCAATTTGCGAACAACAGACTTCATATTGTCAATTGCATCATGGGAGGAAAACACTATACATGGGTCATACAAAGTTTTTGACTATGGATCACTCTTATAGAAGACTAAAAAAGTCATTCAATGGCTCACAATAATTTGATATTGCTCCAAAACCTTTATCCCTTGATGTGTATTTTGAGAGGGTGAAAAACCTTGATGTGACATTAGTAAAGTCACAAAAATCTGGTAATGGTAGACATATTTAGAAGAAAAGGTCAATATTTTTTGAGATACCATATTGGAGATATCATGAAGTGAAAAATAATATTGATTTCATGCACGTGGAGAAGAATATATGTGACAATTTGATTGGAATATTATTAGATATTAAAGGAAAGATAAAATATTGGTTGAATTCAAGATTAGACTTACTATCAATGGGAATACATTTGGAGTTAGCTCTCACTCCTAATGGAAAATGGTCATTTCTTCCAATGGCTTGTCATACATTATCCAAGAGGGAGAAAATTAGATTTTTTTAGTGTATTCATGATATCAAAGTGCCTCAAGGTTATTCTTCAAATGTAAAAAAATTTGTCTCTTTGAATTATTTGAAGTTGATAGGTATGAAATCTCATTATTGTCACACCATGATGAAATAACTTCTACTAGTTACATTGTGTGGAATATTGTCCATCCATGTTAGAAAGACTATAATGAAGTTGTGTTATTTTTTCAATTCAATTTGTAATAAGGTGATTGATGTTAATGCTTTGAACATTTTGGAAAAGGATAAATTTTCTATACTTTTTCAATTGGAAATGTATTTTCCTCCATATTTTTTTTATATAATGGTGCATTTAATGATTCATCTAGTTCGAGAAATAAAGCTTTGTGGACCTGTATATCTTCATTGGATGTATCCTTTTGAAAGGTATATGAAAATATTGAAGGGGTATGTTAAGAATCCATATCGACCTGAAGCCTCCATTATTGAAAAGTATATTTCTAAGGAGGTTTCAGAGTTTTGTATGAGCTACTTGGATGTGGCGAAGCACATAGGTTTGCCTCCATCTCGCCATGAACAAGTTAATAATGAGGGAAAGGGGATTCGTGGCTTGAAAGTCAAATCATTGTCAACTGATCATATTAAGAAGTTAGAATTATACATCTTAAATAACATAGTTGATGCTCAACCATATATCACATTGTATATTAATGAGTTGAAACAATGTCATCCAAAGAAGAAAGAAATGTGGATTTTGAATGAGAAAAATAAAACATTTTTATCATGGTTTAAAAATACCTTTATTGGTAGATCAGATGTATCAGAGAAATTAATATGGTTAGTGGGTGTTCCAAGTTTAAATGTGATAACATGGTCCGGGTATGAAATTAATGGCTATACATTTCATATGAAAGCTCAGGACAATATAAGTGCAGTTCCGAATAGTGTTGTATTGGTGTTTGTAGAAGCAATGCATTTTTTGAGTTCTAACGACAAAAACCCAATTTCTGCATCAAGTGCATATTATGGAGTCATTGAATAAATATGGGAGGTTGATTACTTTGAAATTAAAGTTCATATTTTTAACTAAAATCGGTTTATCTGTAACAATAGTGTTAGACACGATGAATTTGGAATGACAGTTGTTAATCTTAATAGATTGGAAGACATATAAGATTCTTTTATAATGGTAACACATGAAAAATATATTTTCTATGTATTTGATAAATCAGATATGCAGTGGTCTATTGTTTTATAAGGGAAAAAATAATATGTTAGTGAGGATTAACTTGATAAAGATGCTAATTTATGTGAGATCCCTACTTACATGGAAAGATTAACATAACATAATGATGAGCATGTTGAAGACATGGTTTGTTCCATAAGGAACAATCATGATGAAGGAATTTGGGAAAACAATCCATTTGTACATTCCTAATATTACAGTTAACATATGTTTATTTCTTTTTTACATTTATTATTTTCATAAAATGTTAGATATTGTAATTTTTTTCTTTATTAAAATTCCTATTAAAAAAAATAAGTAGAAGTTTTTTTTTTATTTTAATTTTGTTTAGTTTAGTTTATCATGTTTACCATTACGTAAATTATATATCTATTATTTTTGTTGAATGGCAATTATTTTACCATGTTTACCATGTTTACCATGTTTACCATGTTTACCATGTTTACCATGTTTACCATGTTTACCATGTTTACCATGTTTACCATGTTTACCATGTTTACCATTTTTACCATGTTTACCATGTTTACCATGTTTACCATGTTTACCATGTTTACCATGTTTACCATTTTTAACATGTTTACCATTTTTACCATGTTTACCATAGTTTACCATAGTTTACCTTTACATAACTTATATATTTATTGATTTTGTTGAATGAAAAGTACACTACCATGTTTACCATGTTTACTATCTTTACCATTGTTTAACATTCTTACCATATTAACCATGTTTACTATTATGTAACTTAGTTTAGTTTTCTATTGTTTGTTTACAATAGTATTGTAATATTTGAATTTGTATATTTGTGAACTAATGTTTGTTTGTTTTTTTATTTTAAGGATAATGACAGATCAATCAGTTGATCAACCACATGATTCTGGAGATGAGCATAATGATCATACCTCTGGGGAGGAACATTCACATGCTTCTCTTGATGTTCCCCAATCTTCCTCGTTTGCTCCCATAACGACAAAGAAGAGTTCAAGAGTTGGTAAACATGGGTGCACACATTTACCAAAATTATCAATTTCTCGTACCTAGGAACAGAGGATACTTGTTGTGTTTGATGAGAATGATATTCCTAGATGTCTAAATGCAAAAGATTTTAAGAGTTTTGTATCAACTCAGGGTAAGAGAAAAGTAATCATTTTGTATGATGATTGGAGAAGTGTAGACGAAGCGATAATATGTCAGTTTTGGGAGACGATTTTGGTAAGATCTTTTGCTATTTTTTTCCTATTCTTTAAATGTTTCTAGTATAATATGTTTTACCTCTTCTTTATCAGATGACATTTGACATTCCTAACACTAGAGGAGTCAGGATGAAATGATTATCGATGGATGCTAGGAGATAGAGGGATTTCAAATCAACCCTTACATCTGATTTCATTTTTGGTCGTAGGATTCATGACAATCCTTGTCATATATATCCTTTCATAGATGAAGACACATGGAGATAGTTTGTTGAAAGTAAAAGAAAATATTCATTTTTGGTAAGGGAAATGTAAACTTCTATAAGCTTTCTTATATAAATTATCTTATTAATGTATTGTTAATGATTTATTATTCTTAATTTATAAAAAACAAGGAAATCTCATCAGGAGATCCAATTTAAAAATGTATACCCTCATAGTTTATCTCGAGGAGGGTATACATTATTGGAAGAACAAATAATGGTGGAAAAATTACAAAAACTGAGAGCTGAGTCTTTAAGCTCTGGAGAGGTTTCCCCTCCATCCCCTCCATCTAGACATGGAAAATTGAAGAGAGATCATATGGGAAAAAAGGGGAAATATCTTTCATAAGAATCAAGAATCGTAGCTGAGAGGATTGTAAGATATTTATTTTATTTGTTTAAGTTAACTATATTCTTTATATAATTTTAATCATTACAGAAATGTTAAATTAATTAATACGGGATTCTCTTGAGGAGAAGAGCTCATAGGGGGTATTTACAGCTGCTGGGAGGCAAGATATTTTATCTTCAACATTGGGAAAGCCTGAACACCATGTTCGTGTATGAGGATATTTGACGAGTGTATCGATAAGAAAAGTGTTTCCATGTTATTCAACTTCTTCCATTGAGGGTTTTATAAAAAAATAGAATACTTGGAGGCTGAAGTTCATAATATTAATGCGACAATAGAGGAAAAATTAGAGTGTCGGTACAGTCTATATTTGTAGACATGCAAAGACAATTTCAAACTACAGCTCCCACTCCTCCACCTCCCCCTGTAGACCTTAATATTTATCCTCCGCCTCCTCCAGTAGCTCTCACTCCCCCACCTCAACCTGCGGACCCCATTTTTTATCCTACTTCCCCGTCGTAGCTTTCTACTTATTGTGAGTTGTATGTTGATTATCTTCAACGTCATATAGTTGCATATGGGCTGGTATATTGTATAGGAGATACAGTTCATCATCAACAGTTAGAGGTAGAGCATCATAGGGTCACTGTACAGAATATTATAAATAGATTAGCTCGAGTACCATTACCTACAGATGAGGTGATGATAGTTGGACATAGTATCGGCTACTTTTTAATTTGTCCATCCAGACTTCTGCGACTCATTACCATAGAGGTATGTATGTTATATCTTTTATTTTATTTTTTTATTAAAGTTGTTTTAACGTTTGAAAATTAATATATTTTCTATTTATTTTTACATTAATACTTAAGAGTTAAATAAATACTATATTGACAACAATAAAGACAAATGGCTATGACATCAGATACAGATTCTAGTAGTCTTGACATATTGTCAAGATATTTAAATTTGTTGGTGGATTATTATGAGTTTCCAATGGAAGATCATGTTTTAGGACGTGCAATAACTATGGGGATTGTGAAAAATGATATCATGGAGCTTGATACTGGAGATAAGTTTGGCATCAACGTGGTGCAAATTTTTTCCATGTAAGTCTTAACACCTTTTCCTTGAATTATATTTATTAAAAAATTATACTTATTTCTATTTTGTATTAGGTATATTTATAACATGTGTGAGAAGAATGAGCAGATAGATGTATATGGATTCATGTACCCACATTTGATTTCCCCTGAAGCACATGCATTGGATGAGGAACAAATAATGCTTTATATTACTAAAATACTTGAATAGAATATATTCACACAATGTTGGATGATGCCTTTTTGTGAGAGGTATGAAACATATATCTAGAAAATTGTTCATTATCTTTTAACATAAAAAACTACTAACCTTAAATTTTCTTTTATTAGTGATCATTGGATGTTAGGTGTTTTTTTCCCAAGGGAGAAAACACTTTATTGGATATGCTATGTCCCTGGCGATGTGCGGGGAAATTTTAAGAATATGTTGGAAAATTAAGTTTCAATTTCTTAATAGTTTTATATATTATAATGAATTTTAAATTTATCCCATTTGTATTATTTTCTAATGGGGGATGGGTCTACTTTAGAAAAAACACAAAGAAAAGGAGTACCAGGATCAAATATGTAGAAGTAAAGATAAATATCCATTTATAATTTGTACTTTTCTATGTATTACATAAAAATAATATTTTGAATTTATACTCATTTAAATAGAATTTTCATGAACAACAAGGCGCTATCAAATATGGATATTATATGTTAAGATTTATGTATGAAATAATTACAACTAGAACACTTGTGAACTTTGACTTAGTAAGATTTATTTTTAAACTTTTCCATAATATTTCATTTGATTTATTCATTATAGATTTTAACTACTATCCTTTTAATTTGTAGCTATTTGATGACCCTCAACCCTATATTGATCAAGAGGTCAAACACTTACAAGTGGAATGGTCAAATTAATTTACAGGTTTGATTGGATTTTAGTTTGTTTGTAGTGTAAAATGTAATTTTGAATATTGTCATTATAATTGTGTATTTGGTAGTCATTTTGGTTGGATTTAGGTTTCTTTAGTTGACATTGTAAGTTTTGAATGTTATATATGTGAATGTTTAATTTTGATCGGGGTCTTGTTTTGGTCTAGTTCTGATGGTTTTTCTGGTATGGATTCTGGTCTAGGGGAGTTTCCAGGGGTGTGGGGGTGTCCAGGGGGTGGGGGTTTTTAGGGGTGTGGGAGGGCTGTCCAGTGGGGTGGGGGTGTCCAGGGTGTCCATGGGGGTGGGAGGGTGTCCAGGAGGGTGGGAGGGCTATCCAGGGGGGTTGGGATGTCTAAGAGGGGGGTTGTCTAGGGGTGGGGGTTGTACAAGGGGTTTTCCAGTGGGGTGGGGGTGTCCAGGGTGTCCAGGGGGTGTCCAGGGGGGTGGGGGTGTTCAGGGGGGTTTCTAGGGGTGGGGGTGTCCAGGGGGTGGGGGGTTTCCAGGGGTGTAGGAGAGTTTTACAGTGGGGTGGGGGTGTCCAGGGTGTCCATGGGGGCGGGAGGGTTTCCAGAAGGGTGGGGGTTGTCTAGGGGGTTGGGGGTGTCCAGGGGTGGGGGTGTCCAGGGGGTGGGGGGTTTCTAGGGGTGTGGGAGGGTTGTCCAGTGGGGTGGGGTGTCTAGGGTGTCTATGGGGGTGAGAGGGTGTCCAGGAGGGTGGGGTTGTCCAAGGGGTTGGGGGTGTCCAAGGGTGGGGGTGTTCAGGGGGTGGAGGGTTTCTAGGGGTGTGGGGGTGTCCAGATGGGTTTCCAGGGGTGTGGGAGGGATGTCCAGTGGGGTGGGGGTGTCCAGGGTGTCAATGGGGTGGGAGGGTTTCCATGAGGGTGGGAGGGTTGTCCAAGGGGTGGGGGCTATCTAGGAGGGTGGGGGCTGTCCAGGGGGTGGGGGATGTACAAGGGGTTGTCCAGTGGGGTGGGGGTGTCCAGGGTGTCCAGGGGGTGTCCAGGGGTTGGGGTGTCCAGGGGGTGGGAGGGTGTCCAAGAGGGTGGTGGTTGTCCAGGGGGTGGGGGTGTATAGGGGGTGGGGGTCCAGGGGGTGGGGTTTCGAGGGGTGTGGGATGGTTTTATAGGGGTTGGGGTGTCCAAGGTGTCAGTGGGGGTGGGAGGGTGTCCAGGAGGGTGGGAGGGATGTCCAGGGGTGGGGGATTTCCAGGGGTGGGGATGTACAGGGGGTTTTCCATTGGGGTGGGGTGTCCGGGGTGTCCAGGGGTGTGTCCAGAGAGGTGGGAGGGTGTCCAGGAGGGTGTGGGTTGTCCAGGGGGTGGGGTGTCTAGGGGGAGGGGGGTTTCCAGGGGTGTGGGTGTCGAGAGGGTTGGGGGTTCTAGGGGTGTGGGATGGCTATCTAGTGGGGTGGGGTTTCAAGGGTGTCCAGGGGGTGGGGGTTGTCCAGGGGGTGGAGGTTGTCCAGGGGGTGGGGGGCTATCCAAAGGGTGGGGGTGTCTAGGGGGGTGGGGGTTGTCCAGGGGGTGGGGGTTCTAGGGGTGTGGGGGTGTCCAGGGGTGGGAGGGTGTCCAGGGGGTGGGAGGGTGTTCAGGGGGGTCTGGGGCTGTCCAGGGGGGTCAGGGGGCTATCCAGGGGGTGGGGGGTTTCCAGGGGTGGGAGGGTGTCTAGGGGTGGGGGTTTTCCAGGGGGTAGGGCTATTTAGTTGGGTGGGGGGATGTCCAAGGGGTTTTATGTTTTTTTAGTTGACATTATAAGTTTTGAATGTTATGTATGTGAATTTTGAATTTTGATTTGGTTCTTATTTTGGTCTAGTTTTGATGTTTTTATGGTATGTATTTTGGTGTGGTTTTGGTCTAGTTTTGGTCTGTTTTCTGCTTGTTTCAGGTCTTCTTTGGTAGGTCATAGTAGTGGTTGAATATTTTTATTAAAAAAATTGGTTTTTATGTTGGTTATTTTGTAACCGACGTAAAAAATGAAAGGGAATGGTTTTTGACGTCGTTTATTTGAAAACCGACGTAACAAATGCATGGGAATGGTTTTTTTTGTCAATTATTTCATAACTGACGTAATAAATGGAATGGAATAGTTTTTTACGTCGGTTATTTTATAAATGACGTAGTATATATGTTTTCATGTTGGTTATTATTTAACCGACGTGAAAAAATGCTTGGAAGACTGGTTTATCACGTTAGTTATTGAATAATCGTCATGATAAATGCTTCTGAGGCGCAGTTTATTATGTCAGTTATTACATAACCAATGTAATAAATTATATACCACATCAGTTATTTAAAAACCGACGTAATAAATCAGGACTCTGAAGCATTTTCCACGTCAGTTTTTGAGGAATCGGCGTGGAAAAATGCTTCGTATTTTTGGTTTTTACATCGGTTTTAAAATAAACAATGTAAAAAAACAATGTTTATAATATCTCCTACAATAACATCGTCCAAAAGCCGATGTAAAAAATAAAAAATAACCACCGTAAAAAACATTTTCTACCCTAGTGAGACAGATGAAGGAATATACATGGAGTATCTATTCTTAAATTTTGATGAGAATCTATTAGAGAGGAAATCCCACGAGCTATCATAAGAAGTTAACAAATTCTAGGTGAATTTTCTAAGATGATATTCATTGAAGATTCTACAGTCTTTAATTCTCATTCATACCATATCAATGGTCTTTACACGTTCTTTCCAAGCCATTTTATCAAGATTCCTTTTATGAATGCATCCTGAACAAACAAAGTTTTTTATCAAAGCTTAGAGTTCTTTAATAAGAGTTTTAGGCCATCTATAAATAGAGAAAAAATAAAAAAAACATCGAGGTTATCACTGAGTTCACGAGAAAAAACCTCTCCGCTTGAGACAGGTGATTCCCTTTCTGGTCTTCCATCTGGGAAATGATCCATGGAAATGATCTTCCTTCAATATCTCATGGAATTAAAACTCCATCACCGATCTCCCTCCCTCATTGGCACTATCCCACTCCACTAATATCTCTTCTTATCACCACCGCACCATCACTGCTCTCCCTCCCTTGAGCACTATAGATCTCCCTCCCTACTGCCATAGTCGCCATTCTCCCACCCTTCCCCTGTCACTATCACTCTCCCTCTCTACTACCATATGTGTTGCCACTCCCTCTCACTGTTGTGTGCACTCCCTTGCTCTCCTTCACTTTATCTTGGATGAATTGACATCCTCCATTAAAGGTTTTAACATTTTCAGTTTTTCTTTGTGTGATTCTAATTTTTTTTCTAAAGGATTTGAATGTCATGTCACTTCCCTCATGAATTTAGAGGGATTGTGAAAATTAAAGT
This sequence comes from Viscum album, assembly GCA_963277665.1. Taxonomy (NCBI): domain Eukaryota; kingdom Viridiplantae; phylum Streptophyta; class Magnoliopsida; order Santalales; family Viscaceae; genus Viscum; species Viscum album. The sequence continues at coordinate 743,412,141 of OY728137.1, forward strand.
GATTTACACTTGTCGTACGTGACATTTCTTCATCGACAATTATTGGTCACCTGAATTTTCCCACTCATTCTAAAACATTGCTGGGAACATTTATTACAACCTAGGTTTTTAATATATAATCATATGTATATTTTATTTTATTTTTAGTGTATATTGTTTCATCATAACATTTATAATTCTATGCTCCTTGAATTTTCCTAGTATAGGGGAACTAAAAAAATCATTGTATTATGTTTGCCTGCTTGTTTATATTCTGCCTGACATAATTGGTGTGTGTGGGTTAAGCATCATTGAATAGTCTGTTTAAAGGGATAAATATTAGAGATGATTAACAATAAAATAATTATCCAAAAAATAACTAAAGGGTACTAAAAAAGAATTCAAGATCATCTTGGCAATGAGAGTTTAAGGAAAAGGTGTTTAAGTTGGAAAAGTTCCATACCCTAATTCACCCCAACTTATGGTATCTTTTCTTTGAATCCCTTGTGGAGCCAAAAAATAATAATATTAATTAATATAAGAATTTTTTTATGTTATAGAATAAATTTAGTTTATTTTATATAGAAATTAGTATAAAAATAGTATTATAGACTCATGTGTGTTGAGTTCACCTATTACACACATAGACGTCCATGTACTTCGGTTCTTTATACGTGCACAAACACATATGTGAACAATTTGTATGTATAATACAACTAATATCATATATATTAATATATAACTAGTAATTATTTATATTTGTATAACAATATTAATTAATATTATAATTTTAATATAGTAGGAATTGATTTCAGTTTATTTTATATAGAAATTACAATTAAATTAATATTACATGCATTGTATATAATCAGATATACACATGTATGTGTTGAATTCATTTATCACACACACACATGTCATTGGGTTCTTTAGACACACACACACACATATATATATATATATGAATAAATACGGTCATATATATAAATCAGTAATTGGAAAATGAAACTTTATATATTTAAATGAATTTATAAAATGAACTTATATTGAGAATTTTGGTAATTTAATTTTTAAAAGATATTATATATTATTATAATACATAAATTATTAATTAATATTTATTAAGTAATGTATATTTTAAATCTTTTTTATGTATACATATAATTATTTATGAATATAATTATACATTGATATAATTAATGACATACTTGAAAACATATTTATTAATTTATATTAAAAATAATAATTATAATTATAATTATTAATTATTAATTATTAATATTTTTTATAAAATCAATACAATTCATACATCTATATTTATAAATAATATATATATATATATATTAGAAATTATAAATATATATAAATATAATTATTAAAATTCTTCTTTTTAATTTTACAGTTTTATAATTTATAATATACTTTGAAAAATATTTATACATCTATATTTTTCATGTAAATAAATATGTGAATTATGTAAATGATTTTAATGAATATGTGAAATCACTTTTTTTAAAACATTTTTTTAAATTTTAAAATTTCTATTAATATATTTGTCTTAGTTTAAAGTTTATATAATTTTGTTGTCTTGAAATTATAATGATATATTAAAATCAAGGTATGTGATATATATTTATAAAATTTTAATAAATATATTTATTATTTAAATGCTCAAAAGGTTTGGGAGACAGGCGAGGCCACTCCTAAAAAATTTATTAGAAAAATAAAAATTACAGAGAAAAAAGGGTGGATGGGGTCAAACAAGGACATGCCCTCATCCAAACAAGAAACCTACACATCCATAATAGGGTCATTCCCATAATCATGGTTAGAATCATCATCGGTATCAACAAATTCCCACTCTAATTGTGAGTTTCTTTGATTGAAGAGAACATATTACTTCTCCCTAAGCTTTTACTACTCTAGAGTAAGCCCTCTAAAAGAAGACCAGGAAAACACTCGGTTATGCCCACCAGCCCAATCATCAATACCATGTCCTCAACCATTATTCTTTAGATGATGAACCCACTACCAATTCTTAACTTGGTGCCAAGACTATCTTGGCTCTTCCCTCTCCAACAGTAAGGGAGATTCTCCAGGATTAGATGTAGTGAAACTCAGCGCATCCTTCTTCTCAGGATGATGAGAACCCAAAACCAAATTATCTTTACACTTCCTTCCATAGGTTGTCAAGGATTTTTCATGGTTCAATTATTTGTCCACTTCATCTTGAATAGCATCTTTAAGTTGCTCAAAATCATCGGAATCATCAATGACATCAATATGGTCATGCTCTCCGGTGTCATCCTCCCGCTCCAGGATTCAATGAAACATCCAAGGTAATTATAGAATAATTCGTTTTTATATTTATTAATATTATGAAATATATATTAATTTTACCTTAAATGGGTGCTATGTTCGGTAGCGTACGCGACACGTAATAATGGGTTTCTCCGAAATCTTACATTGCACACAAGACTGTGTTATACGGAAAAAATAATAAATTGTAATATTATTATTTTAAATGGTAGTTATCACCAAGCCGTTGTATCAGTAGGTTTTAATATAACTAACTATATTATGTTTATTAAATGTTTTTACATTCAACTAATAAATTTTAGAGGCTTAAAATGAGAATAAATCTGATTTTAAGCATAAAATATTCTAATATTTTTTAAAGAGAGTTTTACTACCTTTTGATGGAGAACCCTTTTAAATCTAGTTTTTGAAACTTTTATATGTTCTATTTGAAAAAATAAACTTCTTCTTTGGAAGTAGGACATTAAAATTTGTTGAATTTTTTGTATTTTTCTGGAAAGTTTCATTTTTAATGAATAGTGAAAAATATTGAATTATAGTTGAAAAGTGATTTTTAATTTAAATAATTATTATATGGATTTTTAAAGTCATAATAAATAAATATTACATGTATTAATCCAATTTAGTTTATTGGAATAATTTTTATATTGAAATTAGATATGAAAGTTTATTGATATTTTTGAACGTCTCTTTTACCCACCTTCTAGCCACATATGTGGGATTAGCATTAAACATAATTTTACTAATTCTGTGAATTGAATATTGAAAAATTTAAATACATGGTTGTAATCAGTATGAAAAAAAATCCAATAGGATCAAAATAATTTTTTTGAATAGTAACTAATATTTTTTTTATCAAGGTAAAAGGGTAAATGAAGTAAAGAAGGGTAAAATTAATATTATAATATTGTAAAATTACCCTAATGCGTATCCTGATCTTATTGGATGAGTTATTTTTGACCATGACAATACTTGGGCTGAAATTGTAATCTTTTGAAGCCACTTGGGTGTGATTATGAAATTTATAACATTTAATTTAAAGTAAAGGCAAATATGTCATAGATATGTCTCTTCTTACTAAAACAATTTTAATATGGGGTTATGTAAGTGATATCTTAGACTATGAATATTCCTTATAAATATAAAAATATTACCTAAATCATGGTAATTTATTTATAATTTTTAGGAATTAAATAATTAAATTTAATTATGACACAAAGATCATGCAGTAATAGATTTATTAAAGAAAAAATCAAATAAATGATTTTAATAATATTTAAATAAATATAATTTGAAATATTTGATGTCATCCCTGAATTTTTTGGATGACTATTACATGTTAGAAATAATTTAATGTAGTTTTTTTAAAGAAGTCAAGTTGTTATGATTTTTTGAAAAAAGTCATGTAATGAATAGTGTCAAAATTGGCATAATTCATATTTTAAAATATAAAACATTTAATTAAATGATAAAAAATTTATAAAAATATAAATTCATCCGAAAAGTTTAAATAGGTATAAAAATGTCATTAATAACTCATTCATTGGTCATTTGAAGTTATTTGGTAATTATTTTAACCCTCAAATTGTAAATTACTTGATAAATCGGTAAGTGTTAAATGGGGTTAAAACAAAAGATGAGGATTAAAAAATATTCAAAAAATTTATAATTTTAATTTTATGATGATGATTAAACCTAAAATAATCATATATTCTAAATAAATCAGTTTGGTACCATGTGGAATATAAAATGAATTTGTATTAATTTATTACTTTTAATAATTCCAAGAGTGCCCCTCCCCTCTCCTATAAAATGTCACTCATTCCACTCTATTACTCACATATAAAAAACCATTAGGTTAGGACAATATATTCCCAATACCCTTCCTAGAATAACTCCCCACATTCTTGAATCCTTATTTTAGGCATAATACCCTTATTAGAGGTGTTAAGGTGTTAAGAAGTGTGACCATCCGAAGGAAAGATACTATTTTTATTTAAGTGTTTCTATTTTATTTATTCTTCCACTTAATTCAAATATAATTAACCCATGATGAAATAATTAATCTATTATACTCAATATACTGATATGTTATTATGTTAATATCATAAACTAAATCCATCACCACTTCCATTAAATGGGAAAGGAATTAATCGTTCGTGTGTGCGTGTGAACTATCACCTCCACAAACCGATAAAATTCGTTTTCCATAACCATCTATATATACTGGTTATAATGATGGAATTAATGTTAATATGTAATATTCATGTCATATTTATCATTATAAGATAATAATATATCAATTATGTTCATACATTCCATGCACATAAAAATGATAACGTTGTTTGTTCATACCTGTGAATTATCACCTCCACAAAGAAATGTGATTCATTTTTAATCACCACATCACTTGTATGATATCTGTAAGTATATTGAAATAATTAATATTATATTAATGATGTTTTTATTATTATGTAAAGATAAAATAATAATTACCTTCTTTCTGTAATTATCAATGAAAAATAAAAAATGTTACCCATGCGTATGTACGGCTTACCTTCTCCATGATTGTAACGTTGTTCATTTTTCATATATATATTTAATGAATGGGTTTAAAAGTATAATTGATATATAAAATTGATAATTATTTCATGAATATTATTCTAGAGATGATGTACTTATGACCTCATGGACTATTTTCATCATACCAAGTTCATTTTCAACTCGAGTACCAAATATCGACAAAACGCCAGATGTGAACATAAATAATTAAGTAATTGTTATGACATGATAATAGTCATATAAAAAGAATAATAAACTTTATAAAGGTTCATAATAAATTAAATAATTAACCTAAGTTTATTATTCATGAAGATAAAGATTTTACGCGATGATTTGGACTCAAGATAATGGATTTTGTCTCAATCTCCTTTCATTGAGACATTTCTTGATTATATGCACCTTTATTCTTTGATAAAGTGTATATACAGACCCTTTGACTTTCCATATTAATATTTTATCTATACTCATTCTATTTAATGTTTTGTAAAATTTTATACTTTTATGTGGATTATAATTTAAATGTTCAAAGCGGTATGGGACTCTTTAACTAAAACATTGTTTTAAGTGTTTTAAATATTTGTTCTTCTAAATAATTCTCATTCATGTCCATATTTTCAAAAATGATTTTATGGATTTATTTATATGTACATAAATATTTTAAAATTTTAATTCTCAAATTTATTTTAAATGTTCAAAGTGGTATGGGACACTTCTATTCAAAAATCTCTTTTATAAATGTTTTAAATTGGTTTTTGAAAATGGATTGGTTATTTCAATAACTTTAAGTGTTTTCTTATGAGTGATAGTGAAATTTTATTAGTTAAATGTTGAAAATTGTAAGATTTTATGTGTTATTATTGTATAATGTTACTTGTACATTTCACGAGTGAGCGCGGTATATCTTATACGAAGGGTTGAGCCCCATTATAGCTCATGGGTGAGGCCGATATAGATTATATAAAGGGTTGAGGCCCAATATAGCTCACAAGTGAGCCTGATATAACTTATACGAAGGGTTGAGCCCCATTATAGCTCACAGGTGAGATCGATATAGCATATAGAAAGGGTTATCCCCATTATAGATCTCCAATGCATTGGTTATGGAAGTCAGTTGTATGGCTATTCCATTTGTAAGAGTGATATGTATGGAAGTCAATCGTATGGTTATTCCATTTAAGTAAAATTATGTCTCAAGTTACCTTTATGTGTTATATATGATTTATATGGGTTTTATGGAAATATTATGATTACAAAAATGGTAAGGAATGTTTTTTAGGAAATTATTTACTACTTCTTAAAGGTGAAAAATATTACTTTATGATAAAGTATTCATGGCTTGCATGTTTTCACAAGACTAACAGTTTTCCTTCATTGTGTAACCCTTAATGATATTTTTGTGCACATACCAAGTTTTGAAATGTTTTTCACAGTTAATATTGGTATGGACAATGAAGATTTATTGATGAATGAATTAAAGGTGGTTCTCAAAGAGAAGTCTATTTTTATTTTAAAAGGGTTTCCTTTGGTGGAAAAAGTGGATACTGAGTATAACTGTCCACATGTAATGTATGGGTCTACCTTGTAAGAATTTTTTTCCTAATTCTCTAAAACTATAAACTGAAAATATATTCTAATGTTAATTATTGTTCAAAAACACTAAAATAAGTTATGTTTAAGTCTGGTTCCTTATAGTTGGTATCATAGGATGGTTCAGAAAACTTTGGAGATTATGATGTTTTCTAAAGAGTTTGGGATATCATCATGAGTTTATAATTTTAAGTTTGATTATAATTTTAATGTCTTAAAATATATTTTGAGGCTATATATTATAAACTTTTAAGGTGACTAATGATATTTTTGAAGACATTCATCTTTGAGGTAATTATGGGTTGTTACTTTTTGGGATTCAAAATGAGAGGTATGAAATAACCTTTGAGGTTAAAACATGTTATAGTTATTTTTGAGGATTTTATCACATTTTTGGAATGTTATAATAATTATATAGTTTTATAAAAAAGGAAAACTCAAAGGAAGTGCTACAACTCATCGCGTCAGACAAGGCTGTAGGAATCGAACCCACAATTGAAGGGTGGAAAGGATTTATCATCTACCACTAGCCTACGTGAATTCCCTGGTTAGTAAGACTTTTTGTTTTTAGTTATACAGTTGATGAAATAAGAATAAGTTGATTTTTGTAACTCATGTTTTATAAAATGGATATACTTGGTATTGGAAAATGATTTTGGGATTAAGTGATAAATGTTATTTTGGAAGACGTTTACTATTTTGGGAACTGTACATGATTAAGGTAAATAAAATACTATGGGATTTTATTTGAGGAGTAATGGTTGAATTATATTTTGGAAGAATATATTATTTTAATTGTGGAATTATGGTGATTCGAGTTATTTATGGAATCAATTAGTGTATCTTGAATATTATTAAGATAATTTATTTTTTGGTATGAGATATTAAGAGTGATCGATGTTATTTGTAGATAAATGTTAAATTTTATCTTGGAGGACTATGTAATCAAATTCTTATGAGTTTTTGGTTTCAAAATTAGTTTGGATTTTTTTGAGTTATTTTAATGATGGTTAATTGTTGAATGGTCTATGTTGAATTTTTGGTATTACAGTTGAATTTTGGAGATTAAAAGTAGTTGTTAATCATCCAATGGTTTATTATTTTTAGAGAATTGTTTTATCCTATACAAAACATATTGGTTTTGGTTAATGTTTCAAGATAGAAGGAATATATGGTTAATATTTTGTGGATTATGTGATTCTATAGAAGTTGATTCATCTTGAATACTCATCATTTGTAGAAAAAGATGAGTGTGTGGTGGAAATTGATTAAAGGATGAAACTCTACTTGTAAAGTAAGTATGTTTCCTTATGTTCTTAGTCTACGAAGTAAATGAATTCCAAAACTTGATAAAAAGTATATTAGAACAAAAACATTATCTGTTTACTTTTCCTACTATGAAATCAAATACCATTTAACCCATCACAAATTTAGAGCTTCGTGATTGTTAACTTTTTCCTCACAATGTTTTCTATCACAATCTATCAGAACTTGATGGTTAGTTTTATCTTTCATATCCATGTTTTTCTACATAGAACACTAGTATTTGTTATATCATGTGACCTTTGTACTTCACTTTATTTCTTTTAAAGTGGAGGTTTTATTGAATATTTTTCCTATACGGGATTTCAATGAAGTTACCAAGCCCAAATTTAAAATTGCAAGGACGTAATTTCCAAAAGGGGGAAGGATGTAACATCCCAAGTAATTATAGAATAATAATTTTTCATATTTATTAATATTATGAAATATATAGTAATTTTATCTTAAAGGGGATCTATGTTTGATAGCATACCCTACACACAATAATAGGTTTCTCTAAAATCTTATGTTGCATAAAAGACTATGTTATACCGAAAAAATAATAAATTGTAATATTATTATTTTAAATGGTAGCTATCACCTAGTTTTTGTATCGGATGGGATGAATAGAAATAATTTTATTATGTTTATTAAATGTTTTTACATTCATCTAATAAATTTTAGAGTCTTAAAATGATAATAAATCTAATTTTAAGCATAAAATGCTCTAATATTTTTAAAAGGTAGTTTTACCACCTTTTGATGGTGAACCCTTTTTAAATCTAGTTTTTGAAACTTTTATATGTTCTATTTGAAAAAATAAAATTCTTCTTTAGAAGCGGTACATAAAAATTTACTTTGGTTGAATTTTTGGTATTTTTCTGAAAAGTTTTATTTTTTAATGAATAGTGAAAAATAATGCATTATAGTTAAAAACTGATTTTTAATTTAAATAATTATTATACTGATTTTTTAATTTATAATAGATAAATAGTAAATGTATTAATCTAATTCAGTTCATTAGAATAATTTTTATATTGAAATTTGATATGAAATTTTATTGACATTTTTTAACATCTCTTTTACCCGCCTTCTAGCCACATCTGCAGGATTAGCATTAAACAAAATTTTACCGCATCTGTGAATTGAATTTTAAAAAATGGAAATACATGGATGTAATTAGTATGAAAAACTTATTCTAATAGGATCAAAATATATTTTTTTTAATAGTAAATTTAATATATTTGTTACCATGGTAAAAGGGTAAATAAGGTAAATAAGGGTAAAATTAATATTATAATATTATAAAATTACCCTAACACTTGTCCTAATCTTATTGGATGAGTTATTTTCAACCAATACAATACTCGGGCCGAAATTTTGACCTTTGGAAGCCACTTGGGTGTGATTTTGACATTTATAACATTTAATTTAAAGTAAAGGAAAATATGTCATAAATATGTCTCTTCTTACTAAAACAATTTTAATATGGGGATATTTATGTGATATCTTAGACTATAAATATTATTTATAAAACTAAAAATATTTACTACATTATGGTTATTTATTTATAATTTTTATTAATTAAATAATTAAATTTAAATATGACACAAAGATGATGTAGTAATAGATTTATCAAAGAAAGAATCAAATAAATGATCCTAATAATATAAAAATAAATATAATTTAAAATATTTTATGTCATCCATGAATTTTATGGATTAATAGGACATATTAGTATTGAGTTAATGTAGTTTTTAAAAGGATTCAAGTTTTTATGATTTTTTTAAAAAGTCATGTAATTAATAGTGTCAAAATTGACATAATTCATATTTTAAAATATAAAATATTTTATTAAATGATATAAAATTTCTAAAAAACTAATATTCAGCCAAAAAGTTGAGATATATATAAAAATTTCATTAATGGCTCATTCATTGGTCGTTTGTAATGATTTGGTAATTATTTTAACCCTCAAAATGTAAATTACTTGATAAATCGGTAAGAGTTAAAAGGGGTTAAAAAAGATAAGAATTAAAAAATATTTGAAACTTATCTACTTTTAATTGGATGATTATTATTTGACCCAAAATCATAATATCTTAGAAATAAATCAGTTTTTTCCATCTAAAATATAAAATTACTTTATATTAATTTAATACTTTTAATAATTCCAAGAGTGCCCCTCCCCTCTCCTATAAAACGGCACCCATTCCACTCTATTACTCACAATTCAAAAACCATTAGGTTCATCCATTATATACCCAATACCCTTACTATAATACCTCCCCACATTCTTGAAGCCTTAGTTTAGGCATAACACCCTCCTTAGAGGTGTTAATGTGTTAAGAAGTGTGATCATCTGAAGGAAATGTAATGTTTTTATTTAAGTGTTTCTATTTTATTTCTTCTTCCACTTCCTTAAAATATAATTCAACCATGATGAAATAATAACTCCAGTATCCTCAATATAATTAGATTTTATTATGTTAATATCATCGCCTAAATCCATGACCACTTCCATTAAATGGGAAAGGAATTAATCATTCGTGCGTATGTGTGAACTATCACCTCCATGAACCGATGAAATTTGTTTTCCATAACCCTCTCACAATACTATTTATAATTCTGGAATTAATTTTCATATGTATTATTCATGACATATTTATCATTATGATATAATAATATATCAATTATGTTCTTACATTCCATGCACATAAAAATGATAATGTTGTTCGTTTGTACGTGTGAACTATCACCTTCATGAAGCGATGTGATTCATTTTTAATCACCACATAACTTGTATTATATATGTAAGTCAATTTAAATAATTAATATGATATTAATTATGTTATGATAATTCTATAAATATAAAATAATACTTACCTTATTTCCATAATGATAAAATAAAAATGGAAAATGTTACTCATGTGTGTGTATGACTAACTGTCTCCATGATTGTAATGTTGTTCATTTTTCATATCCATTTTTAATGAATGGATTTAAAAGTATAATTGATATATAAAATTTATTATTATTTCATGAATATTATTTTTTATATGATGGACTTATGACCATATGGACTATTGACATCATGTCAAGTTCATTTTTGATCGGAGTACCAAATATCAACGAAACATCCGATGTGAACATAAATAATTAAGTAATTGTTATAATAATATAATATTCATATAAAAAGAATAATAAACTTTATAAAAGTTCTTAAGAAATTAAATAATTAACCTAAGTTTATTATTCAGGATGATAAATATTGTACGTGATGATTCAGACTCAAGGTAATGGATTTCATCTCAATCTCCTTTCATTGAGAAATTTCTTAATGATATGCAATTTTATTCTTTGATGAAGTGTATATACAGAGCCTTTGAATTTTTGTATTCATATTTTATCTATAGTCATTTGATTAATGTTTTTTAAAATGTTATACTTTCATGTGTCTTATAATTTAAATGTTCAAAGTGGTATGGGACTCTTTAACTAAAACATTGTTTTAAGTGTTTTAAAGATTTATTCTTCTAAATCATTCACATTCATGTCCATGTTTTCAAAATAATTTTATGGATTTATTTATATGGACATAAATTTTTTAAAATGTTAATTCTAGAATTTATTTTAAATGTTAAAAAGTGGTATGGGACACTTTGATTCAAAGATATATTTTATAAATTTTTTAAATTGGTTTTTGAAAATGGATTGGTTGTTTAAATAACTTGAAATGTTTTCTTATGCGTGAAAATGAAATTTTATGAGTGACATGTTGAAAATTTTAAGCGTTTATGTGTTATGATTGTATAATACTAGTTATACATTTCACAGGTGAGCCCGATATATCTTATACGAAGGGTTGAGCCCCATTATAGCTAACTGGTGAGCCCGATATAGCTTATACGAAGGGTTGAGCCCCATTATAGCTCATGGGTGAGCCTGATACAACTTATACGAAGGGTTGATCCCCATTATAGCTCAAAAGTGATCCTGATATAGCTTATGAAAAGGTTGGTTCCCATTATAAATCATTAACTCATTGGGTATGGAAGTCGGTCGTATAGCTATTCCATTTGTAAGAGTGATATGTATGGAAGTCGAACGCATGGTTATTCCATTTAAGTATGATTATGTCCTAAGTTACCTTTATATGTTATATGTGCTTTCTATTGGTTTTATGGAAATATTATGATTACAAAAATGGTAAGAAATTTTTTTTAGGAAATTATTTACAAATTCTTAAAGGTGAAAAATATTACTTTATGATAAATTATTCATGGTTTACATGTTTTTACAAGACTAACAGTTTTCCTTCATTGTGTAACCCTTAGTGAGATTTTTGTGCTCATCCAAATTTTTGAAATGTTTTTCATGGGTCTTAATATTAGTGTGAACAATTAAGATTTATTAATTAATGAATAGAAGATGTGGCTCGAAGAGAAGTCATGTTTTATTTTAAAAGGGTTTCCTTTGGTGGAAAAAGTGGATACTGAGTATAACTATCCACATGTAATGTATGGGTATAACTTGTAAGAGTTTTTTCCTAATTCTATAAAACTATAAACTGAAAATATCCTATAATGTTAATTCAATTTCAAAAACACTAGAATAGTTTATGTTTAAGTTCGGGTCCTTATATTAAATCTAGAAAAAACTGAAGTAAAACCCATGGGGTGACTGTGTCTAAACACTTACTCAGAAGAACCAAGCGCATGTACCTAATCAGGGTGTCGAGTCTCCTCAACTTCACCACTCCCCTGTATTCCAGCCTTATCATGATCCAAGAGTCCTTGCTTCAACAATATTCACATTAGATATTAGAACATCCCTGAAAGAGATGGATTTTGGAATTCCAACTAATATCTTATCATCTTTCTATATCATCACATCTTGATCATCTTGCACCTCCACAATATATGCCCAATTAAAAGGGCCACTACCTATCCCAATAAGAGTTTATACATCCATAATCCCCTTTCCAAGCTGCAAATTTCCATTTTTTAAAAACCTCACATCACTACTGGACACAGTCCTAGTAGGATCAGGGGGCTTTGAAAAAGTTGTTCCATTCATATCAACTTTCCTTCGATAGTGGGCAGTGAGATGCCCCTTCATTCCACACTTCTCACAGGAAGATTTCCTCCAAAAAAAAGTTGGCAGGTGACCAACATCCATACACAAATCACAAAATAACGGTTTCTTCTCATACTCAACATTAATGAAAATATCATCTATGGGAGTGAATAGAAAAACATTATCAATTATTATGGAGCGAAGATCTATCTCCACCAAAAACCTGGTGAAGTGTCTAAAATTCACCTGCTTTGTCTCCTTGTCAAGTCGAATAGGATTCCTAATTTCTCTAGCAATATAATAATGAATCATTGGGTTCTAGATGACTTAGTTGAGTCCATGAATATGGATCTAAACCTACGCAAATGCATTCCTCACCTATGAAACATTGAATTCCATCGACCACTCATGAAAATACAGCTAACTGGGCTTTAAAAGTAGATATCCAATGCTCTACACATGATTCATATCCTTATCTAAAGAAAAAATGCAGTGAAAAAAACCTCTACCAAGAAAACACACCTCCAACCAAAGAAGACGATGGCAGCATGGATCAATGTTTTCTCATGATGGATCCAAATGTTTGGATTCATAGAACCCTAGTGGTAGCGAAGGGTGTTATTCCAGTTATGGGTATGTGGAGACATACATTCGATGGTAGTGTAGGGAATGAAGAGCTTCCGTGAAGGGGTTTTTTTGTGGCGGGTGTGTCTCTGACGACACGAGGTGAGAAGGTGTGGGATCTCAACAGTGGTAAATGGTGGTTCAAGGATTGGTTATTGGGACCCATAGTAGTTGGGAGCCTGTCATTTGATGGATTTGGAGGAGGATGGATCCCTGCCCATCGATGAGGTTGGAGAACAGATCCAAGTCGACGATTGGGGAGCCCGATGTCGGCCAATCTCAAAGAATGGAGCAGGTGCTACTGGCGACGCTGCATGGGAGCAATTATCCGATGATGTGAACCTTAGGCTATGAACGGGATGAAGACGACCTCAATGGATGGAAGGTGACATCGGGACTTGAGTGAGATGTCTTGGGATGTGGACAGTGGAAACCTCGAGAAGTGGTCAAGACGGCCTGGGAGGATGGCACTAAGCTAGCATATAGGCAAACTGATCTATATGTTGGGCTCCTATTTTTTGGGATTTCATCTTTTGGTTCATTGGACCAATCGATCAGGATGCGGGAGTAGTGGTGGTTGAGCCTCCATTTTCTTTTTTCAGGTTTGCAGGGTAGTCACATGACATGGGGCTTTTGGGGTTCTTATATATGTTGTTTTTTATGAAGATTAATTATGGGGATGATTGATGTTGATGGTTGTGGGATAAATAGTGATGGTATAGGACACTAATGGTGTGACGTTTTCAGGAACCACGATTTGTTGGTGGTATGGGACACCGATGGTGATTAATTCTCATTGATGATATGCAGATCGACATCTCTGATGATAGGCATCAAGGGCGAGCAAGATCATGAGTGCGATAACATTGAAGGGCATGACGACATTCTTGGGAAATCATCACTTTGTGTGTGATGATGTCCTCGGGTGGTGTTTTGTTGGTTAGTCGCATCAATGTGGTCGGGTGCACAGGGTCTTTGTAGTTGGAATCCATTGGTCGACGTTAAGGTCATAAGGAAGAGATGTTTATGGGCTTTTGGCCTTTATGTTGTTGGTTTTCGGGTCTTACAAAAATGTGGGTCTAAGGGCCATGTTGTGTGTGTATGTTTGCCTTTATTTTCTTAATAAAAATTTTCAGGTTCATGGATTTGGGTTACCAAATCCATGATCAGATTTGTCTTCATATAAATAAATATTTTTATAAATATTTTTTTATAATTATAAATATATTTAAATAATTATATATATGTATATAATTATATATATATTTATCAATATATAAATCTATATAATTATAAATATAATAAATATATTTATTATTTTAATATATCTATTATAATTTTATAATTTATTAAGTATATATATATTTATTAATATATAAATATATATAATTATAAATATAATAAATATATTTATTATTTAAATATATTTATTATAATTTTATAATTATTTAAAAATATATTTATTTATAATATTATAACTAAAAATTTAAGTATATGTCATACATACACATGTACAAATGTTCTATATATATGTAAGAAGTCTCTCCACAGGTGAGAGGGTGTTCCTAGGGTTTCTAGGTTTTGGCTTCTCCTTGCTTTTCTTATGTTGGGCGGTTGCGTGATGAGGACACAACATTCATCCCCTCTACCTCACCTTCCTTACAGCACCAAGAGGTGATTCCCTTTACCTTCGATCTAATGGAGAAAAATTTGGTGAATCTGTGGAGAAACCTAACATTTTCATATATGGAAAAGCATTGATCCTTGCTAACAGATATGATGATCGCTTCTTGGTGCAGAAAATTTCTATTTTAATCATGGTCAAATTACTTGGTAATAATATGTTCAATATAATTTCACTTAAAAATACACTACAGTCTGTGTGGCATCTGGAAGAAGGCATGGAAATACGTGAAATAGGGTCTGGTCGCCTGATTTTCAAATTTTTCTATGCAAAATATAAACAAAAAATTCTCCATTTAAGTGTTGGAATTCATCACATTTATTGATAAGTGAGAAAATTATTAATTAAGGGATTTATCTCAACATTAATTTGGGATTTTCTCCCAACATTAAAGGAGAGTTAATTCTTAGTATTAATAGATTGAAAAGGGATGTTGACTATATTAAATGGTGATTATGGACTTGGTGTCTATATAAGAAGATGTGGTAACAAATTTTAAATGTGTTCCAACATGATGTATCCAGTAAGAGAGAACCGAGAAGGGGTTATCGAGTTTTCAGTGGCCCATGTGACATGACGACGATAAAGAAATTACCTTACATGCATGGAGATGTTCTTGAAAATATGTTCAAGATGTGTCCACTGAGAGCAAGAATGGAGATACCACATCAGCGGTAACATGTGCGATGCATTTTCATTTAATAGGTGTGAATCAGCAACACAATCGATGATCGGGGCCATGTATCAAAAATCTTCCTGATAACGGTGATCAGGTGGCATGTCACGATTAATGATCGGCGGTATATCATAATGGATATATCATGAGAGATAAATCCTTCGGGTTCTGCAAGATGGTGCGAGGATGATGCATGTTTGGATGATGATCTCTAAGGTGGTGATGTTTCATCAACATAAATGTGACATTTTGTCATAGATTGGTCTTTTGAACATGGTGTTAGTAAGATGTTTTTCTGAGAGAAGGCATAGGCATATCGGGGTGTGGTTTTCACACATGTTTTCTATGCTCTCTCATTTGTAATTCAAGTTTGGGAATTACTTGGATTCTTTGTATTCTCTAATTCATAGTGAATATTTTTCATAATTTCCCTGTGGTTTTTTAATCCTCCGCATGGGAGGGTTTTTCCATGTTAAAAAACCCATGTTTTGGTTTATTTATTATGCTTTATATCGCTTCCATATTTCATCAAATTTCTCACAATATTTTGACAATAAATTTTTTTCCTGAAATAAGGATTCTCCCAAAAAAGTGGCATCATAGGTGAAGGTTCATGCTTACAATTTAATGTGAGAATTATGGAAGTTTCTAAGTAGATCTTTGATGGGTGCGTGAAGTAGAATAAGGTATGAAAATTAAATCAGGGTGAGAGAGGTAATGCACATGTCAGCTTAGGGGATGTTGAGTAGGGGGAGTTAGTTTTGGAAGGTGCTCAAGATTATGTGGTAATAACTATTATGGGGGAGACATATGTTTATGGTTCTAGTCTTTTTCAGCAGGATGGTGCAGATATAGATGTGGCGAAGATTTTAGTGTTTGGTTTTCTTTTTACAGGGGGGGATATTTATTTTCGTCAGAAGTGCAAAAGGATGTCGTAATATTTTCTATAAATGATTATGATTGGTGTGATACCGAAATATTTCCTTTCCAACTAGGTTTGTTAGATTTTTTTTATTCATTAATGTGATGAAGGAGGATACTTTTGTGATTCATCACATTTATTGATGATAGATAAAATTATTAATGGAGAGATTTATCTCAATATTAATTAGGGATTTTCTCCCATCATTAAATGAGAGTTAATTATAAATATTAATGGATGGAAAAGGGATTTTTACTACATTAATGGGTGATTATGGACTTGGTGTCTATATAAAAATATGTGATAACATATTTTAAATGTGTTCCAAAATGATGTATCCAGAAAAAGAGAACCGATAAGGGGTTACCGAGTTTGCAGTGGCCTGTGTGACACAGCGATGATGAAACAATTCTCTTGTACATGTGGATATGTTTTTGAAAATATGTTCAAGAAGTTCCCACTAAGATAAATAATGGGGATACTGTGTCTGCGGTATCATGTGTGGAGCATCGGCGTTTAACAGGTGCAGAGCAGCAGCGACGCAATCAATGATCAGGGCCATGTATCAAAAGTCTTCCTAATGGCGGTGATCAGGTGGTGTGTCCTAGTTAATGATCATTGGTATATCATGATAGCGATATCATGAGAGATAAATCCTTTGGGTGTCATAAGATGGTGCAACGAAGATTCATGTTTGGATGAATACCTATGAGGTAGTGACGTTTCATCAACATAAAAGGCGGCATTTTTTCACAGATTTATCTTTCGATCATGGTGTTGGAAAGATTTTTTTCAGAGATAAGGCATAGGAATATTGAGGTATGGTTTTTACACAAGTTTTCTATGCTATCTCATTTTTAATTCAAGTTTAGACATTACTTGTATTCTTTTTATTCTCTGATTCATAGTGGATATTTTTAGAATTTCCCCATTGTTTTTTAACCCTCTGCATGGGAGGGGTTTTCCATGTTAAAAATCTTGCGTTCTGATTTATTTATTCTACTTTATATCACTTCCATATTTCATCAGGTTTCTCACAATATTTTACCAAGTAATTTTCAGCATGAAATCAGGATTCTCTCCAAGAGGAATGCCCTATTAATTCGACAATTGCCTTATTTCATTGGAAGATCATAAAGATGAAGGAGATTTCCTGAATATTACTCTCTCAAAAACATCCTTATGGATACATCTTATTAATATCCCCTTCTTTGGAAGATTGGAACAAGCAATCTAGAATATCAGTGAACGTATGGAGACTTTTATAGAATGGGACCACTCAGATCTAATTCTCTAGGGACCATATGTGTATATTAGGGTGCTCATCAATGTAACACAACCCCTTGTGAGGGGAGTGCCGCTTTCAATGGATGATCATCGCTTTTGGATCTCATTTGAATAAAAAAACTTCTTATCTTATATTTCTTATGTGGACATATAGGGAATTTATAAAAGGAGTGTGTCTCAATGATAGTGAACATGAAAGGTAATATTGTGCTTCAATATGGCCCATGGCTCCGTGCAAATAAAACAAGAACATCCATCATCTCAGTAGCTAAAAGACAAATGGATAGGAGAAGTCTTTCTAAGGCCTACAACATTCATGCGTCCCCCAACCAACATAAAGTCATCAGGCTAGGCTCCCTGCCCTCATCACTAATCTAAATATCTAGGGACATCCAAAAAAACCCACAAATCAAGCAAAAAAATTGGCTTCTAAAGATCTGGTGAATCCTCATTCTAATCCATGAAAACTCTCAGCAACGTTCACCACTACAATATCTTATTTATCTCTAATCAATGAATACAACCCCCCCCCCCCCAAACCATCACTTATCCCATTATCCCTACACCATGAGACATTGGACCCCTTACCCATACACCATGAACCATCATACCCCTCACTTGGTCTTACTCCTTTATTTCCACCCTCACCCTCTCTTCCCCCTAACCCCCATTCACCACCCCCAATACTTTTTAAATTCCTGACTGAATCATATATAGTTAAACCTAAAAAAACAGGACCTAAAGGAGGAAAAATAGAGAATCCTTCGATATTTATCTTTCTCTCATGGAAATCAGTGGTACTAAAAGAAACCTTGATAATTTACATGAAAATGAGTGACTAACCAAAATATGGAAGGTAGCAGAGAGTGGATCCTTTTTCAAGAGTATTGAGGAAGTGGATGGATTAAACCATCCCTACTTAACCCAATGAAAATATTGTGTTGGAACTACTGTGGTCTTTGAAACCCACGCACAGTTTAGACGATCTGGTGCAGGAATAATAGAAGCAGCCCCAGTATCACTTTCCTATTAGAAACCATGCTGGAAAATAAGGACATGTATGTTGGTTCTTAAAAGGTGATATTTTGAGGATGCTTCCCAATTGCACAGCACGCACATGCTGGTGGCCTCTGCCTCCTATGGAAGGATGAAGCCGATATCACGATCAAAAGTTTTTCTCAAAACCATATCGCTGCCTCTATCCTCTAACTTGACTCTCCTGATAAGGTGATTGTGGGGTTCTATGGTTATCCCTTGTAAAAAGACAAATTGAAATCATGGAAACTACTATCTTCACTTGGTAATGGAATTCCAGGACCCCTCCTATTTTTTTGAGGACTTTAACGAGATCATGTATGAAAATGAAAAATAAATGAGGGTCCATGAGACCCACTTATGCTACTAGATAGTTCTTACAGACATCTCAATGCGCAATCCTTTCTAACCTTGGGCACACTAGTTCCCCCTTTACCTAGTTTCAAGGGAGCACAAAGAATACCCGCATCGTGGAGCATCTATATAGATTCCTGGAATCAAGCGAATGGCTCTATATCTTCAACTTCTTCCAAGTTTCACATCTTACCCTAGCTATGTCGGACCACTGTCTTATCTTCATCAACCTTACCCCCGACCACCAAGGACTGAGATGAGAAATTCCTTTTAGATTTGAAAGTTTTGGGAAAGATAAAGTGACTGTGAAGACATCATTAAATCGGGATGGAATATGGGATAATTCTAAGTTCGTAATAAAATATACCTGGTTTCCTTGAAACTCAAATAGTGGAGTTACAACATGTTTAAACAACTAGATTGATAATGTGATGTTGACAGAAAAAGACTTGAGAATCTTTACTCCTCACCTCCCTCTGGTGCTGCCCTCTCCATAATTACTTCCCTATAATATGACCTGAATTAAGCCCTCATAAGAAAAGAGAGCTACTGGTTAATACAGGCACGTGATACACACATTAAAATGGAGATTTAAATACACATTATTTCCATCAAAAAGATTATGTAAGACACTATAAAAACAAAATTTCAAGTCTTTATATTCTTGAGGGAAGAACAATTTCAAATGAGAATGACATTCATGGTCTTATACTACATTTCTACTAGGAACTCTATTCAGCTGGAGACTCCTCTATTCCTTATGAGGTTTTTTCTTTCATAAAACTAGTGGTTATAGATTCAATAAACTGCAAACCCACTGCTGATATTTCAGAGGATGAAATTCTATGAGCCCTCATGAAAATTCACTCCACCAAATCCCTGAGCCCTAGAGGCTTCAAAAAATACCGGCATATTGTACGAATGGATGTTTTGGTCCTTATAAGAGATATGTGGAATGGAAAATCTAATTTATCCATCATTAATGATACTCTCATCGTCCTCATTCCAAAAGTCAAGAAACCCTCCCTTGTGTATGAATTCAGACCAATAAGTCTATGTAATGTCACATATAAAATATTCTCAAAAATATCGGTTAACTACATGCCCACCTAGATCCCCTCTTTTGTCTAAGAAAACCAAAGTGTTTTCCCCCAAAAGTCTTATTTCAAATAATGAAATCATTTCCCATGAAACTTTTTAATCTATGAAAACTCACTCTGTATCCAAAAGAGGATTCATGGCCTAGAAACTAGATATGACAAAAGCTTTCGACATAATGGAATGGTCATTCCTCCGTAATGTGATGAGAAAGAATGGAAAGATGGACTAATGTGATCATGCTTTTTGTTTCATCCATCTCCTACAAAATTTGTATCAATGGTGGGCTCTCACAGAGTTTCTCTCCCTCTAGGGGGCTTCACCGGGGTGACCCTCTTTTCCCCTTCCTATTTATCTTAGTTGCTAATGTTTTTTCCAATATCATTTCAACAACATCAAATAATATTATTATTCATAGAGTGAAGTCCCACTATTGGGGACCTCCCATATTCCATCTTTTCTTTGTTGATGATTGCCTTATCTCTTATAGGGCCACTATAGAGGAATGCAAGAACATCTACCTCCTCATCCGCCTTTATGAGAAGGCCTCAGGGTAGTATGTCAACCTTTCTAAATCAAAAATCTCTTTCATCTTTGGTGTGCCCTCTTGTAGAAAGGGTGACCTCTAATCAAATTCTAGAATTATGATGGTTGAGAAGCACCATAAATATCTTGAGCTCCCCATGATTTTTGGCTGCTCTAAAAAAGAAGTTTTCTCCAACATCCTCGATAGAATTGAGAAAAAAATCCACAGATAGACTTTTAAAAAGGCATACAAGGAAAGAATAGAAAATCTCATCAAAGTTTTCACCCAGTATATTCCCTCTTATTTTATGTCACTCTTCAAGCTTCTAAACACCATTATTTACTATCTTCACTCGAACTTCACTAATTTCTAGTGGGGAACCAACAATAGGAAAAATAAGGTCCACTGGATATCATGGGACAAGCTATGCAAGCCCAAAATGCATGGAGGTATGGGTTTTTTGGACGTGTGCCTCTTCAATAATACTCTCCTATCTAAACAGGGTCGGCGGTTCATCCAACATCTGAAATCCTTTTGTGCCAAAGTTATCCATGCTAAATTCTTCCCCCATGAAAACTTCTACGATGTTTCCCTAGGCCCCCACCCCAACTACTTCTGGAGAAGACTTTTTGAATTGTTCAAACTCCTTCTTAGTGGCCTTTACTGGAGAATAGGTGATGGATCCACCATCAAAATTTGGAAGGATCTGTGTCTAGTTAACGACAATGGGTCCAAAACCCGTCCCCTACACCTATAGGACTCAAAAATTCTTCTGTTAATTTCCTTCTTAACAAGCTTGTCCATGAATGGTGCACTGGTAGGCTTCTCTACTTATTCAATGAAAGAAATAAGAGAATCATTAAGAGTATCCCGTTTGTTCGAGACATAGGACCTGACCGCCTCTATTGGAGTAAGGAATGATTGGGCATCTATTTGATGAAATTTGGTTACTCTTCAGTTATTGGAAGATCAAATACAGAGGTTGATTCCCTTTGGAGAAAAATATGGTGCCTCCCTATCCCTCCCAAGGGGTGATTTTTCTGGTGGAAAACCTGCACACAAATCCTTCCCTCCATGGAGTTCCTTGCCTCTCTCCATGAAATGGATGACCCAACCTGCCCAGTTTGCAAGTCCATAATGGAAACCTATCTGCAAGTTATACTTCTCTATTTCTGTGCAAGGGATATCTGGCGTTCCCACAATCCTAACATTGATTATCTTATAGACATGGTCCCCAAAATTATGACACTCATTGTCAAATGGTTGTCATTTCTCACTATGGAGGGTCTAAGTTCTATGTGTTCATTGGCATGGATCATGTGGGTTAAGAGAAATGATTCTGTTTTCAACCAATCTAGCAAGCCCTGCGCCTCATGGATTGATCTCGCATATCACTGGTCATCTAGCTGAAACTGCTCTAATTGTTTACCTAATGGGTCATCTGTGAAGAGGGACCCTTTGTGTGGAACCCTCCCATCTCTGATACCTTGAAGATCAGTGTGGACACATCACCCCTCGGACAAAGATATCACTGAATTTAGGGTGGTGGTTCAAGACACTTCTAGCGCTCTTGTTGTTGCAATTCAAAGTTCTTGTGGGACCTACTTCCCACCACCTATTGCAAAATCCCAAGAAATTATTATTGGCTTGGAGTTCGCTATTGAGTGAGGCTGGAGTTTTATCATCCTCAAGTAAGACTATGTCACTGTCATTAAATCTATTTCTGATTTGGAATTCGGCCTCCAACCATTTGGTCCTTTGGTTTCAAGGATCCATTCTCTACAACACTACTTCACAGTGTGTTCTTTCTCTTTCATCAAAAGAGAGGGCAATAGGGCAGCCCACCATTAAGATACTCGAGGTCTCTCTGTAGATCCTCATGTCCAGTTAGATCTTTTCCCCTATTGTCTGACTACCCTTGTATTACCTGATCTTCACTCTCATTTTATATGATCTCCCCATTTTGTTTCAAAAAAAAGATCTATATATATGTATATCTCATGTAAATGTGCACATACACATACACATACACATACATACATCTATACATGTACAACATCTGCATAATTTTTTTTTGAAGAAATACAACATCTACATATACACATACATAAACAATACTACAGATCAACCCTTTAACAATGCGCAAAAAGGACTTTAACAACGCTAATAAAGCATTGTTGTTCTCAACTCCGTTAAAGTGGTTCCCCTTTATTAGCAATAAAAAATGACTGATAAAAGGGGTCTTGTATCAATGCTAAAAAAACACGGATAAAAGTTAAAAAAAATTATAAAGAAATTTTTTTCTACTTGGAGGTTACCCCCCCCCCCATAAGCACCAGAATCCCCCCCCAACAGCGCTAGCCCCTCCCTTTATCAACGCTAAAAGCACTGATAAAAGGGGCCTTTTATCAGTGCTAAAAAAAGTGCAGAGAAAACCAAAAAAATTATAAAGGAATTTTTTTCTGCTCAGAGGTCCCCCCCCCCAACATCGCTAGCCCCTCCCTTTATCAGCACTCAAAGCTCCCCCCCCCTAACAATTCTAGGACCTCCTGTTTCACTCTCCCATGCGTGCGCCCCTACCGAGTTTCAAACCCGAGACCTTCCCTTCATGAATATGCACCTTTACCACTCCTCTATATTGTTTTGTTATGTATTTTACGATATATTTATTTATATATATGTATGTATATATGTATGTATTTATTTATATAATTATTTATATATATTTATATAATTATTTTTAAATACATATATAAAATATGTTTTTTGTGTTTATAAATACACACACACATATATATATTTATATGTGTGTGTGTGTCTATAAATATAATTATAAATATTTATATTTATTTATATATAGTATATATTAATATTTATATATATTAAAATATACTGATAAATATATTTTTTTTCAATAAACACACAAAATTATATTTATATATATATATATTATATATACATTAATTGTATAGGTATATAAATATTCATATATTTTTATTTTAAATAAAATGGATATTATTATTATTTAAATATTTTTTTTATATATAAAAAGATATTTTATCTCTAAATATGTTTACATATTTATTTATAAAATTAATTTTTTATGTGTTTTTTTTAAACAGGACAGGGAAGGGGAACAAAGGCCCATTCCCTTTTTTATTAAAATAAAAGTGTAAAAAAAGGATGAAGAGAACAAAAATGGAAAGACAACCCACTAAAACAAAATCACATTAAAAATCTGGAAAACCCATCACTCAGGTAAGGTTGGGTCCTCTCCAACCCCTACTCCTACTATGTGGAGTTCTGTCACGATGATGTTTGTCTCGCTTCCATGTCTTGGAATGCTAACAAGGTTCATGGCCTTCATATATGGATGGTTTATCTAATTCCACAACATTTAAGTCTTTCAAGGTGGCTCATGGAGTTGCTTCTGATCTGGATGTTCATCCATATTACCTTTCTCACGGTCAAACAAGGAAACCTCCTTGGACGGGTCAAACACATCAAAAGAGTTAGAGGTAGAAATATTAGACACACACAAATCATCATTTTTAGAATCTTGTAAACTATCCAGTTAAACTGCCTATATTTGAGCCATCTCCAAGGATTCCTTACACTTCTGGATATCATGTTCCAAAAAATTCTCATTTTTTTAAACCAAAGAATGGATTAAATTTTTATGTGTGAATATAAAAAAATATGTATACATGTGTATATATTTATTTGTTACATCGACTAGGGGAGGGGGATCAACAAATGAAAACTCTATCTAATGGTACATGGGGAGACTCGAAATTGAGACCTCCATAAACACCACCATAGGATGCACCCACTGGTATACATGTGTATATATTTAATTATAAATAAAACTACATTGTGAAAATGATAAAATTTCAAAACCATAATATCGATATGAATGTAATCCCTGAGAATAAATTCATTCCACACTGAAAAATGTTAGGTTCATAAACAATTGTCCCTTCAATACAATCATAATTGCGTGATAAAAAAATAAAGTGCAAAAGTATGGAATTAAAATGAACACTGGATGTAATGTGGAAAAAACCCAAATGAAAGGGGTAAAACCCCACGGGAAAATAGAAGGATTTCACTATAATAAAATGCAGGTACAAACTCTCTCTCTCTCAATTATAAGGAGAAACGCTCAAGAAATTCTTTCTTGAAAATATGGAGAAACACCTCACAAAATACTACACTCAAATGATGAATATGTGTTTCTTGAGAATTCGATAATGAAAACTATAGGAGGAGATCCCCTTTTATATCCTAGATTCACCCTCCTTTGGTATCCCCTCAATTAAATGTATTTTACCAACTTAAATGGGGGAATAATGGTAGGGTGTCAACCTCTTTGAATGAAATGAATGCAGTGACCATCATTATTATTTTCTCTCACCATAGCGTCTTCCAATATATCTCCCACTTGTAGATTTGATTAAGTGTCAATCACATATTCACACATCTTTTCTATCTGCCAAACCTGCTGCTCATATCTCTGTAAGGCCGCTCAAGGATCTACACCATCTGAACTTATCAGAACCAATCGCCTTCGTCAGGAAATCTGCTAGATTTTCTTTAGTGTGAATTTTCTGCATGTCCGCACTTCCTTCCTCCGCCACATCTCGAAAAAAATGATATTGTACGTCAATGTGCTTTGTCCTGGAATGAAAATATGGATTCTTTGTAATGTGTAAGGTGCTCTAACTGTCACAAAATAATGAAATGTGATCATGTTTGTGCTCGAGCTCCTCCAATAACCTTCTCATCCAAATTGCCTCTTTGCAGGCCTGTGTAGCTTCTATGTACTCTGCCTCAGTCGTGGATAAAGCTATAATTAACTGTAACTTTGAAATCGATCTCACATATCCTCCTGCAAGAGTAAAAACATAACCCATAGTGGATTTTCTTCAGTCAGAATCACCTGCAAAATATGAATCAACATAGCCTCTGATAGTGAAATCTGATCCTCCAAAACATAATGCAACATCTGAGGTTTCCTTGATGTATCTCAAGATCCTATTCACCATGATCCAATGCTCCTATCCTAGATTCACCATGTACCGACTAACTGCTCTCACTGCATGTTCAATTTATGGTCTAGTATAAACCATAGCGAACATTAGACTCCCCACTATTGAGGCATACGACACTCAATACATTTCTATCCTCTATACTTCACTGCTAGGGCTCATCATGGAGGATAAATTGGAATTAATGGAAAAAGGGGTAGAAATTGGATTATATTATTTCATATTGAAGTGTTTCGAGAATTTCCTCAAATAATTCTTCTATGATAGCCAAATATTTCCATTATTCTTGTCTCGGTAAATTAGCATCCCAAGAATCTTTTTTGCGGGTATCAGGCCCTTCATATCAAACCCCCTAGCCAATTGTGTCTTCATCTCCTAGATTTGATCATTGTTGGGGCCTACAACCAACATGTCATCCACATACAACAGTAGAATGATAAAATCATTACCATCTAGACCCTTGAAATATTTACAAGGATCTGAATTAAGTCTGTTGTATCCAAGGCTCGTGATATAGCAATCAAATCTCTTGTACCAACACCCTGGCCCCTGTTTGAGACCGTACAGATATTTGTTCAAACTACCAACCAAGTTCTCTTTACCTTCTTTAGAAAAACCTTCTGGTTGGAGCATATATATTTCTTCATCAAGATCACCATGGAGAAAAGTTGTTTTCACATCTAGCTGCTCTAGATGTAGAGTGTTTGTAGCACACATCACCGGAACTACCTGAATAGTCGTTAGTATAACAATAGGAGAAAATATTTCATTAAAATTAATACCTTCCTTCTGAGCATATCCTTTGACCACCAGTCTCGCATGATATCTTTCCACCTAGTCTGTTTCATCCCTCTTGATCTTGTAGACTTATTTATTCTCAATGGTCTTTCCTTCTATGAGGTAATAGAACAAGATCCCAAGTCTTGATCTTGTGCAGGGCTTCAAGTTCCTCCTACATCTCCGTCGTCCATGAAGATACATATGGACTCTGGGTCACCTCTAAAAAAGTTGATGGCTCTCCATCCTCTGTCAATAAGCAATATGCTACATTACTCTCAGTGACATAATCTGAGTGACATATTGGCACTCTTTTCTATCGATTTGACCATCGTAGTCTAGGATCATATGGTATTTGATCATCATGCTCTGGTAATGCCTCAGAGGAAACTGGTTCTTCCTTTGTTTTGTCCTTCACCTTGACTGTTGTAGTTTTTGTAATCTCTTTCTCTGTGTCTTTATCAATCATCATTTTCACTTTTTCTTTAGCAAAGATGAAATATTTGTTGATGATAAGTTTTTGGGTAGTGGGATCCCACAAACGATACCCCTTCACACCATCAGTGTATCCCAAGAAGATACATTCCCTAGATCTCGAGTCTAACTTCAATCTTTCCTGATCATAAAATAGTGCATATATAGGACTTCCAAAAGTATGAAATTGAGAATAATCATAGGGTTTAATAGTCCACATCTTCATCGATGTCTTCAGATCAATTTCCACTAAAGGGGATCGATTGATCACATAGCATGCGGTATTTACTACTTCTTCCCAAAACGTCTTGGTAACTTCTGTAGTCTTCAGCATCGCCCTTGTTCTATCCAATAAGGTTTTATTCATCCGTTATGCCACTCCATTCTACTGAGGAGTGTATGTCACTGTGAACTGCCTCTTGATGCCTTCTTATTGACAAAAAGAATCAAAATCCTCGCTTGTATATTTTCCACCATTGTCAGTCATCAAACACTTGACCTTCTTTTCAGATTCAAGCTCCTTCTGCACTTTGAATGTTTTGAAGACTTCAAAGACATCTAATTTCCTTCTAATTGGAAACACCCAACATCTCCTATAATAGTCATCAATGAAAGATACAAAGTACCTTACTCCTCCTAGGGGTACACTCGGTGCTTTCCAAACATCGGAATAGATCAACTCCAAGATCTCTTTACTCCTCGTTGTTGACATTCCAAACTTTAACCTGTGTTTCTTACTCAAAACACAATACTTACAAAATGGTAAGGATACATTCATAAGCCTAGGAAAAAATTTCTGATCCGCAAGAATCTTTAGGCCTCATTCACACATATGGCTAAGCTTCTAATTCCATAACATCATCAACTCTTCCATCGAGGTAGTTGATGCGACAATAATCTTCGCTTTCTTGTACGTTTCACCCATAAGCACATATAGGTTCTTTGAGATCTTCTTTGCCTTCATCACCACAAGCGCTCCCTTCACAATCTCTATCATCCCTTTCTCAGTGCGAGTCTTGCATCCGATATCATCAAATTATCCCAAGTACAAAATGTTCTTCTTGAGGCCCTCCACATGGAGTACTCCTTGAATGGTTCAGACTATGTTATCATGCATCTTCAGTTTGATGGTTCTGACTCCAACAATCTTCAAGGTATGATCATTACCCATGTACACAAGTCCTTCTGGGATAGTTTTATATTGATCAAACCATTCTCGTCGAGATGTCATGTGTCATGTTTCTCTTGAGTCAATAATCTATACATCGTCAAGATGTTGTCTACCTTCAATAGTCGTCGTCGTGTCACTGACTAGTATATCTCCATTTCCATATGTACTCGCCACATTTCCTTGAGAGTTCTTCTCACCACCCTTCTTATTCCGACAGTTTTGGTGACATGCCCCCTCTTACCACAATTGTAACATTTGATATTTTTCTTCTTACTCCTTGATTTAGACCTGCCATGATTCTGGCTCTCACTGGAACCACGCTCCATCATTCTTCATCTTTATATTGACAAAGCTTCCACTTGGTGTGAAGTCGTCTCTCTATCTTCCGTGTTCTTATGTCGGCTTTCTTCTTCAAGAACCGCAGCTGCAACATCATTGAAGGGAAACATGTCCATTATGATATTATTGGTGAGGTTGATAATAAGTTGATCATATGAATCTGGCAAACTTTGGAGCAGAATTTTCACACATTCAGTATCCACAATTTTATAGCACAACACCATAAGCTGAGCAAAAAGGGTATTGAGGGTGTTGATGTGGTCGGTCACCGATGATGACTCTGTCATTCTAAGAGTGTATAATTTTCTCTTCAAGAAAAAATTGTTGTTGAGTGGCTTTGTCTCGTATAACTTTGTCAGAGTATCCCAAATTTCCTTTACTGTCTTTTTCTCTGCAATACTTGACATGACCTCATTGCCAAAACCAAATGGATGTTGGTAATAGCATTCTCGTCCATGTCGTTCCATTTATCCTCTGTCGCACCCGTCGGTTTCTTTCCAATCGCCTGTAGGCAATTATCTTTATGCAGCACCGCTTGCATCTTCATTTTCCACAATGAAAAATTATTTCCATTGAATTTTTCAATCGTCGATTTCGCCACCATTTGGACACATCATTAGTCCATAATTTCCTCAGGTCAGAACCTCGTTCCTCTGATACTACTTGTTAGGATCGAAAACAATTGGTCTTTTGATACAATGATAATTGTGAGATAAAAAAATAAAGTACAAAAGTGCGGAATTAAAATGAACAATGGATGTAACGTGGAAAAACCCCCAAATAAAAGGGGTAAAAACCCACGGGCAAATAGAAGGATTTCACTATGGTAAAATGCGGGTACAAACTCTCTCTCTCAATTACAAGGAGAAAACACTCAAGAAATTCTCTCTTGAAAATATGGAGAAACACCTCACAAAATACTTCACTCAAATGATGAAAATGTGTTGATTGAGAATCTGATGGTGAAAACTGTAGGAGAAGATCCCATTTTATAGCCTGCCTTCACCCACATTTGGTCTCCCCTCAATTAAATGTCTTTTACCAACTTAAATGGGGGAATAATGGTAGGGTGTCACCCTCTTTGAATGAAATGAATGTGGCGACCATCATTATTATTTTCTCCCTCCACAGCGTCTTCCAACAGGCAAAAAGACCACCTTAAACGGGGCTGAAATTCTATCGAATGTTAAAAAATTGGGATACCTCGACTAAAACTAAGTTTTGGAGGCCTTCTGGACCTTTTTTAGCCTCAAAAATGCAATTGGGAGTTTCCCCTGATCATCAATGCATAGAAATCGTCAGTATTCGATTTGATATGTGGCATAGTCTAAACGGATATTCAGATCAAAAGTTATGATTGTTTGAAGTTCAAGTTGCGTTTTAAACTTATTTTAGATCTTTTATTAATTTTTTGATTTTTTTCTATCTTCAAAATGTTATTAAATAACTGTTAGTCGATAATAATTAGCAAATTATTAATTAATATTATTTTTTAAATTATTTTATAATCCATTTTCACTAAAAATCTCATATATTAAGTGTAAATGCGTATTTAGCCTTATATAAATCATATATAATAAAATAATATATATATATATATATATATATATATCAATATAAATATATTTTTATGTTAATATATTATTTTTAATGGTTTATAATTTTTTTTATGAAATTTACCATTTATCAGCGCTATTAAAAAAATGATGATAAAGACCCTCCTTTTATCAGCGCTACTAAAAAAATGATGATAAAGAAGATACTTTTAACGACGTTAAAAAAACGCTCATAAAAAGGGTACATTAATCAGCGCTAAAAAAGCGCCAGTAAAGGGGTATTTTTAACAACGTTTTTTATTTAAAAGTACCTTTTATCAACACTTTTTTTAACCCTGCTAAAGATACCTCTTTTATCATTGTTTTTTTTATCGATGTTAAAGGATGACATTCCGCAAAGCTGTTTCTGTGGTAGTGAAAACACACACCATAATCCATACACATATATGCACATAGATATTGATATAAATATATAAGTTCAAATATCACATATTAACAATACATCATTTATATTTATATAATTGTTTGAATTATTAAAAAATATATATTAATATATCATATTTATATTAATTATATACATGCATTTTTTTAATTAATGTTTATAAATAAACATTAATTTTTTAATATAAATGTGATAATTTTTTATATATTATTAATATTTTTTATTAAAAGTTTTTATCACCGTATCAGGGTAGATAAAAGGTACACATTTATCAATGTTTTTTTAGCGACGATAAAAGTTGACTTTATCGGCGTTTTTAGCTAGTGCTAATAAAGGTCAACATTTTATCACCGCTTTATATTTAGCATTGATAAAACTCAGCGCTGGTTAAGGCACGATTTGTGGTATTGAAACTTTTATGGTTACATTCATGGTTGGGATTGATCACATTGATAATTTTAGATGACAATATTCAGGTACATTTTTTGTGTTTTATTACAACAAAATTATAACTTCTTAAGATTGGGTTAGGTAGAGAGAGAGAGAATATAGATATTGCTTAATAGAGTTTTTACAAGTCATCGAGTTTCCAAATTGATGCATCGTATTAGAGTTGGATCATCATAGTTTGTTGTAGATCAGATTAATTTGGATCAGAGAATACCCCTCACAACTAATGTATGTTTCGTAATTTTAAGAAGATATGACAATGAGTAACCATTAATTGAATATCCGACACCACATGGCTCGATTAAGTAGGGTTATTATAACGATTATTAGAGTTTTTATAAAGTTAGTGTAGTGAATTCAAAACATGAAGAATTTTTGGATGGGGGACATCAGTCTTAAAGTATCATAAACTTGATCCTCATTAAATTAATGATTATTAAGTTATTAAATAAACATTTTTAAATATTAGTGAAATTCTATTTTTTTTTAATTCAATTCATATTAGATTTATATTTAATTCTAACTATTAATTCATATAAATTAATTATTATTAACAGATCTATTTATTTTAGATTTATATATGATTTTTAAAATTTGAATTTCTAAATGAATAATAAAATGGGCTAAGATCTTTAAACGGTTTATAAATGAAAAACTAAACGGACTCTTAGGGTATCTCAAATACTGTGCATACTTGGAAGTCGTGGTCCTTAATTTTACGATTCAAAAAATTAAATTATTGTTATAATATATGAAAATTAAAAATTATTAAAGTACGTTTTGTCCTACTATATGATTGCATGCAAGGGCCCATTAATGTTTCCTTGTGTGGAAACAGCGAATCAGTGGGCCACAAGAAATCAGAGATGTAATCCCATTAAAAACGCGTGGGGTATCCTCTATTTAGGATCTTAGTTACTAATTTAATATAAAGCCTATCCCTGGATTGGTCGGCGTGTTATTCTTTTGATGATTAGTTTTACGTTATTAATTCTACTAATTTTATCAGTTATTGCTTAATTTTTATTTTGTTTTTTTGTAGAATAAAATAACCTAACAAATTATCATCAAATGCATTTATTCGGCTACCATTATAAGGGTAATTGATTGCAACAATGACCGTGATTTTCCTCAACTCATTGATGGCTGTAATGATATTCATCACAGATCATAGAACATGTAGTTATTTAATTTAATTTTTTTCCACAAATGTCTTTCATCAATCATAATGTACAAAAAAGATGTCCATGTAAAACTAAAAATATTTTTAAAAAATAATAATTGGTGGTAAATTTAATGCATTCAAATGATTTCGATAGTAGTTTTAGTGTGTGTGTATACATACGACCATCACTAATGTTCGTACACTAAGATTATGTGGAATGAAGAAACAATGGGAGAAACAAAGAAATGAGTGATTGAATGATAATAAAAAAGATGCTTAATTGGAGTAAGAGGAACTTGCAGTGTGTTCATGATTATTTTGGTGGAATACTCATTCATTTCTGAGAAAATTAAGCGGGTGATGTAGCACGCACGCCGGTTTGAACCATATTTGTCAATTCCTCTTTATATAAGATATAGAAAAAATAAGAATACTTGTTAAACAATAGAGACAAATTACATTATATCTATTGTAATTGATGAGAGATTAAAGGCGCTTAGCTGATTGTGCAAGTAGAATGTCACGATCCGCTCCCATTAGAACCCCTTATTGGTTGGAAGTGAAGGCAAGAGTGACCTTCAAAACCTATATCCAATAGGTCACAAGTTGACGACTAGAATCAAGAGTATAAAACATAATCATGGGAGACATTTCCTTCGTAAACCTATGAACATGAAATAAACTACTAATCAATTGCATATAATATATGTTAATTTGGCATGTTTTGATGTTACAAATTAAAATGTTATGTTTTTTATTTGTTGATGTCATGAATATTCTCTTGCCACATGTTATTTTATCCATGTTCAAGTTTTATTTTGCTTAAAATTTTGGTTTGGCGGTATTCTCGCCAGATTTCTTTACCCTTATGTAAGGTTTATTTTACCCTTATGTGAGGGCAAGTTACCTTTACACGAGGTGTGTTTACCTTTATGTGAGGTTATGTCACCCTTACGTGATATTATTTTACCTTTACGTAAGTAGGTTGTTACCCTTACATGCGCTTTTGAGTTGCAGGGTTTACATCAACGTAGGGGCTATTGTGCCCCTACGTAGCTTCATTAATACGTGTGCTTCCTTTATGTGACAATGGAATGTAGCACACCGCCCTTATGCAAGCATAGTGGTACCTTTACAAGAGGACTGTGATACCCTTATGCGACTAAGGTTTCGATCGAAGGGCCCTGCGTAGCGGTTGCCGACCCTTGCGTAGCGAGTGTTGACCATTACGTACTGTCGTTCCACCCATACGTAGCGGTCAAGAAACCCTTACACAACGACGAATCGACCCTTACATAGCATGTCAGGGCGACCTTTACACAATGAGGTTTTTGAAGACCCTTACATTTGCATGTTAAAGACCCTTACGATGTGCTAGCCATACGAGATTTGCTGCAACGACTTCTTCCGAAGGCTCCTCAACCGAACACGTGTCCTGAAGCTGTTGAAAGTTGTTCAAGGGGTTTGTTCCTTCGGTTTTAAGTGCCTGAGATCCCTACCTGTGCCATAAGAGACAAAATCGAAAGCTTAGAGAATAAAAAGTCGAGAGAGATCAAGAGATGGGAAGGAGACAACCAGAGCGAGGAGGGCTCATTTGAGGTCCTGTTGGCGACAACGCTCGCGGTTTACTCTAGAGAGTTTGTTTCGGTTGAGAGCTCACGACTATGCGAGTTCTGAGGTGGAGGAAAGAAACCACAACAATTTGGAGGGACTTCGATTGGTGAGGACGAACCCTGGTAAGGGGATTTCGACATGGTATTATTATTCTTTTCAATTGTGTTACCCTGATGCGTTATTTGTGCCTCTTTTATTCCTATCTACGTGAGTGTCATTGCATCATTCTATGGTTCAGTATGTTCTTTTTGGTGTGTTTTCCTTTTCTTGTATCCCTGTTTGTAAGATACCTTCACTTTCTTTGCTTAATAAAAGATGTTGGGTGGTGTTCTTGCCATATAGTATGAACAAAGTGATCCAGACCACGTAAATATCTTGTGTTTTTATCTTTTAATATTCTATTATTCTTGCTGTGACTTTTGTAACACTATTGGAAAAAGCCTCTATACCCACAGTTTGGGAAAAAACTGTGGGTATAGGTCTCGGTTCAAGACCTATACCCACAGTTTTCCAGAACCGTGGGTGTAGGTTTCCTGTGTTCATGCGGGGAAAAAAATTAGGGCAAGAAAGATGACACGGTGGCAAGTGGGTATAAGCCTATGACACGGTGACAAAAAGCTATACCCACAGTTTAGCAAACCGTGGGTATAGGTCATGGAGCTATACCAATGCCTCAGTTTCCCACGGTTCCCAAAACCTTTGGTATAGCCTATACCCACGGTTTTGGGGGCTATACCCACGATTTTGAACCGTGGGTATAGGTCATTTTTTCAGTAGTGTAAGCTACCGTGCCCATCAGTTTGTGCCTATGTTTATGTAGTATATCTATTTCCTTTTACGAAGTTTTTTCTTTGGTTCAGTTTGTGTTGTTTTTTTATTGTGGATGGGTCGTGCAATACTGCCTCCTAGCTTGGAGTAGTGCATCGCCATGACTGACATCCCATACAAAGTGGTATCAGAGCAGATTTCATCAAGTATAGAGATGTCTTCGACTAGATTAGAGGTTGAGAAGTTCGATGGAGATAATGATTTCAATTTATGGAGAATTAAAATGTGTGATCTTCTTGTCCATAATGGACTAGATTCTATAGCGCAATCTAGGAGGAAAATCACCACTATTTCTAATACAAGAGAGACCTCAACCTCTTTTAAGGATATTGACCCTAATGTTTTAAAGAAAGCCCACTCCCTATTGTTGTTGACCCAAGATGACATGGTTTTGCGAGAGGTGGTCCATGAAACTTTGGCCAGTGAAATTTGGATGGAGCTAGAGCATCTTTACATGACCAGATCTCTTTTTGGAAGATTGCAAAAGATAATGTCATGACCTGAACTAACGGGGCTCGAGCTGCGGCTCCCCAAACCCGCCTCCAATAGGCTAGGGGCTGGCGACTAGCGCCGAGTTGGCTATCACACACATGGGAGGCCTTAGCCTATCGTACCTGTACGCACATACCCACATACACCTCCATGCAACAGTGCAAAGATAAATAAAAATTGAAAACTAAATTGCATGCATACATTTATCCTAACCATAGTACAATAGAAGTGAAAAAGGAAAAAATACAGGGCCCACCAAAAGAAAAACTGAAAAAGCGTCCAACCTGCTCTTATGGAGGTGATCACTGTCAAACTCCTGCCGGTAAGTTCTGCGGTATGACTTTGACAAAAACTATGGTCAGTCCAGCTACTATGCTCTGCCTGCTCTGGATCCAAATGGGACTCTGTCGAAGGACCTGTGGTCTACACAAGACACAACTCGTGTGAGAAAAGCTCGTGCGGGGGTGGGTATAAAAATACTTAGTAGGCACCCCAAAACCCAAACCAAAAAGGGAGTAACTGATAGGCATCAATTAACTCGACCCAGCATGAGGGAACCCAAATGAGCGACAAACTCTATCTCGAGATCATCCTCAGCTATACACAACTAGTCAGCTCGACGTCCCTGGCATGACAAAGAAACGACACATTCCACGGGGACTCCCAAAACATACCAAAGTATACTCCTAGCTTGGAGTAGTGCATCGCCATGACTGAAATCCCATACAAAGTGGTATCAGAGTAGATTTCATCAAGTATAGAGATGTATTCAACTAGATTAGAGGTTGAGAAGTTCGATGGAGATAATGATTTCAATTTATAGAGAATTAAAATGTGTGATCTTCTTGTCCATAATGGACTAGATGATGCTATAGCACAATCTAGGAGGAAGATCACCACTATTTCTAATATAAGAGAGACCTCAACCTCTTGTAAGGATATTGACCCTAATGTTTTAAAGAAATCCCACTCCCTATTATTGTTGACCCAAGATGACATGGTTTTGCGAGAGGTGGTCCATGAAACTTTGGCTAGTGAAATTTGGATGAAGCTAGAACATCTTTACATGACCAGATCTCTTTTAGGAAGATTACAAACGATAATGTCATGACCTGAACTAACTGGGCTCGAGCCGTGACTCCCCAAACCCGCCTCCAATAGGCTAGGGGCTGGCGACTAGCGCCGAGTTGGCTATCACACACATGGGAGGCCTTAGCCTATTGTACCTGTACGCACACACCCACATACACCTCCATGCAACAGTGTAGAGATATATAAAAACTGAAAAACTAAAATGCATGCATACATCTATCCCAACCATAGTACAACAAAATTAAAAAGGGAAAATACAGGGCCCACCTAAAGAAAAACTACAAAAGCGTCCAATCTGCTCATATAGAGGGGATCACTGTCAAACTCCCACTGGTAAGCTCCGCGGTATGACTCTGGAAAAAACCCTAGTCAGTCCAGCTACTATGCTCTACCTACTCCGAATCCAACTGGGACTCCGTCGAAGGACCTATGGTCTGCACAAGACAAAAGTCATGTAGGAAAAGCTCATGCAGGGGTGGGTATAAAAATACTCAGTAAGCACCCCAAAACCCAAACCAAAAAGGGAGTAACTGATAGATATCAGTTAACTCGACCTAGCCCGAGGGAACCCAAATGAGAGACAAACTCCATCTCGAGACCATCCTCAACTATACACAACTAGTCAGCTCGACGTCCCTGGCACGTCAAAGAAACGACGCATTCCACAGGGACTCCCAAAACATACCCAGGTATACTTAGCTCCAAGTCTCATGGTCCGGACCATAGACTGTCCATGGTAGCCAACTTGAAGGTCCAACACAACACTAGAAATTGACTCATGAGGTATCGACCTCATAGACAACAACTGGCTCCTACTCAAGGCTTGAAGGCAGAATCCTGCCTCAGAGCATACACAAAAAGAGCCTAGCCATCCCTGATGGACCACAAAATGAGAGGGGACAAACATTGTCAGCTCGTAGTCGATGAGGCAACCTCACCACACCCAAAGGCACTCAACTGAGAGATGCCACTCCATCGAGATAATGAACTAACGACACAACCTGGCCAACCCTTGTGATACCTATCCATGAGGGAATGCTCGAAGGACAACGTCACAGAAGAAGTCACCACGATGACTAAACTAACTCCAACTCCTCGAGTAAGGGATTCCACCTAGGATCCACTAGGGGTCACCCTATCCAGAAAACTGATCACAGAAAGGGGTATTACACAACAACCCGAATCTAGAATAACCTTCCTAGAAGAGGATCAAAGCACGTGTAAAGTTGGTCATGCTGATTCCGACTATGCTGTAGAAACATCATAAAGAAAGATCAGGGGGACTCACTCAAACATGACGATCAAAACGTCATGGAAGATCATAGAAGGAAGAAACACATCTCAATACTCAACTAGGGGGTCAACACCCTTGGCTCACTGGGGCCCTTTCCCCTACTAAAACAAACTACTAGGTGGAGGATCGATGCCCAGGTAAATATTGGTCACACCGATTCCAAGAATCCTACCAGGGTAAACGTAAGGATGTGAGGATCGCACTGGGCCTCTCGGGGCGATACATGCTCCAAGTTCGTTGATTCTATAGTTGAAGCAAACTGAGGTGACTCACTCCAGAAAATGAAAATGTGAACCCACTCCCTAAAATGGTAGGGGAGTACCACTCCAATAAATGTGAACCCAATCCCTAGCACGGTAGAGGAGTACCACTACTCTGTACGTACGTAAAGCAGCCGAAGAGGGGTCACAGTCCAGCGAAGAGGACATGATACTGAAAACCCTCATAACAAAAGGACCAGGGGGACCCATTAAACCCATATAGTCGCAATTCTATCACCATAGACTAGGGGAACCCACTCAACCCAGCTAGTTGAAACATCACCAAAAAGACCAGGGGACCCACTCAACCCAGATGACCAGCATCGCTAACCCAAGCGACCCACACAACACCGCCTCACACCACAACTCCCAAGCCCAAACTGAGGACACCATCGCATTATACATGGAAAAATACTTAGGATAAGTTACCCAAGAGTTTGAACCTGATCTACGAAGAAGGAGATACGAGAGGTAGAAGATAACTTGAAGATCCTCAAGAAGTACACAATGTGTAAGGGGGCCACATGGTGTGTGAACCCACCCGAACACTCAACCGTGTATCCATCCGACACTATTTTCTGACCCATGTAGTCATACACGACATGTAGAGATAGTACATGCTGTGTCTCGCTTCACCCGACCCCTGGCCATGTTTCTCTATTACACAGCTCAACCAGCCATGTCCCTTACACGTCATGCATCCCATACTACACGCTGTGTTCGGGTTGCACGGCCACCCAACCATGTGGTTTACTCAAGCTCATCTATCAGACCCTATGTTCATGTACTTTGGATATGTTCTTATACATGACCATGTACTCTTACATGGATACGTTGGCCATTTTCCCTTGGCCACACGATGAGGATCCCTACACGGCATGTAACCCCACATACACGGTGTGTAGACCTTGAACTTCATCTCCCCCTGAATGGGAAGAACACACAGCATGTAAGACTAGTTTACATGCCATTTTGATGAGAAAATCTGATGGTATTTCCCTACAAACCACCCGGATCACCCTCGTTCACCCCAAAACACCTAGATCGACCCATCAGGGGTCCTTAGTAGCTATCTAAGGGCTCTAAAAACTTAAAAAACGCATAAAAAGGGGGATCAGGACTTAAAAAAACTCAAACTGCCTACCTCGAGGGTGAAATGAAAAAACTTTGGGTGCAGAACAACTCTTAGGACTGATTCTCGATCTAGCAATGATTGGAGTCAAAAAACGGCACCTGGAGGCATAATGTACCACACAACAACCTCCTCGAGCGTCCCGTATACAAGATGATGCCAAGCACGTGAGGTAACTAACGAACAACAAAGGCCTGCCTAGATGCTCACACTGGGTCTTACTAGGCCCACCGACTACCAACACGCTACCAAGCCTCATGCACACAAGTCAAAGGGACTCAACCACCACTCCTAGATATTGTTCGCTTTGGGTGGAACTAACTTTCCCGCACGGTTTTCATCACGTCGCAAAAATGCGTCTCAGTGGGGGAAGAATCCCTCTTCCTCATGTAGTCGAAGCTACATTGAACAACACCAACACAGGGTCTTACCAATGCCCTAAAAAAAACCCATGAAATAAATGAAAAGGAAAGAGTACCTCTTAGCAGTGTATATCAATCATACTATAGAAATTAGAAAGGACACATAACATGCCTCTATTCATCTGTTGCTCGATGAACCTCTCTAAAATTGTTTCCACTGCCAAGATGGTCCAACGACTAACCCTCCCTTAGCAGCATGGTGGGACAGATAGTCTCTCTCAAGATGTCCTTGTCCGTTACAAGTGTAGTAGCATCTCTCCCACTACTGACCAAAACCCTGGTGTGGAAGCTGAGTATGGGCATGTTTATACCTCCGACTACGGTGCCTCCTGCATTGTACGTGTGCTAACTATGGGTCCTGTTCACCTTGAACCCTAGGAGAAATCTGTCTCTGAAGCACATGATACGCGCGTGACCCCAGTGCATCATCGTCCAATAAAAATAGATCCATCCACAACTTATTCTGATAGGCTACATCCACCCGAACCCTCGGAGGTGGATCTACGTGCTGCTCGATGGGTGGTGGCTCCACTAGATGTAAAACTAGAGGATATCCTGCCTCATGACCAGACACCTACAAGGCGACCTCATCACTCATCAGGTCATACACTAAACCCATCTATGGAAAACTTGAAGGCTGTTGCCGTGGAAACATCTTGAAAACAATTCCAAGACGCACCAAAATCAAAGAATATATCTGGGGAGATGACTCAAGAAGGACAGGAAAAACCCAAAACCTAGTCCTATATGATGGATGCATCATTATTTCCCTATGACCAGTTCCTTAATGTACCAAGTCGAAAGGAAGGTTATCATATTCCTAGTGAATGGTTACGTCAGCCGCTCGTACCAACACTAGAGACCCTGACCTGAAAGCTGAACTCAAAACACCCTAACACTATCACTATGCAACACAAACCAATATCAAATCTAGACAAACTAAACTTCAAGGTACCAAAGGTGGAACCTCCTATGATACCACTCTATCATGACCTGACCCAATGGGGCTCAATCTATGACTCCCCAAGCCCACCTCCAATAGGCCAGGGGATGGAGACTAGCGCCGAGTAGGCTATCACACACATGAGAGGCATTATCCTATCATACCTATACACACACACCCACACCCACATACACCTCTATACAATAGTGCAAAGATATATAAAAACTGAAAACTAAAATGCATGTATACATCTATTCCAACCAGAGTACAACAAAAGTACAAAAAGGGAAAATACAGGGTCCACCAAAATAAAAACTACAAAAGCATCCAACCTGCTCAGATGGAGGGGATCACTGTCAAACTCCCACCGATAAGCTCTGCGGTACGTCTTTGGAAAAAACCTTGGTCAGTCCAGCTACTACTCTCTACCTGCTCTGGGTCCAAATAGGACTTCGTTGAAGGACCTATGGTCTGCACAAGACACAACTCATGCGAGAAAAGACTGTGCAAGAGTGAGTATAAAAATACTCAATAAGCACCCCAAAACCCAAACCAAAAAGAGATTAACTGATAGGCATTAGTTAACTCAACCCAACATGAGGGAACCCAAATGAGAGAGAAACTCTATCTTGAGACCATCCTCGGCTATACGCAACTAGTCAGCTCGACATCCCTGGCATGTCAAAGAAATGAAACATGACACAAGGACTCCCAAAACATACCTAGATATACTAAGCTCTAAGTCTCATTGTCTTGACCATAGACTATCCATAGTAGCCAACTCAAAGGTCCAACGGAACACTAGCAACAAACTCATGCAGTATCTACCTCATAGAAAAAAACTAGCTCCTACTCAAGGCTCGAAGGTAGAATCCCACCTCGTAGCACACACAACAAGATCCTAGCCATCCCTAATGGACCATAGAATGGGAGGGGACAAACATCGACAACTTGT
The DNA here is from genome assembly GCA_963277665.1 of Viscum album. Taxonomy (NCBI): domain Eukaryota; kingdom Viridiplantae; phylum Streptophyta; class Magnoliopsida; order Santalales; family Viscaceae; genus Viscum; species Viscum album. The sequence continues at coordinate 743,453,632 of OY728137.1, forward strand.
TGTTGATGATCCAACCTCGCCATACCTGAAGGCACTCAACTAAGAGATTCCACTCTATTGGGATAAAAAACTAACGGAACAACCCATCCAACCCCCGTGATACCTATCCGTGAGGGTATGCTCGACAGAAAATGTCACAAAAGAAGTCATTAAATGACTAAACTAACTCCAACTACTCAAGTAGGATATTCCACCTAGGATTTTTTGGGGGTAACCCTAGCCGGAAAAACAATCACAAAAAGGGGTATCGCACAACAACACGAATATGGAACAACCTGCCTAGTAGAGTATCAACGCCCGTGTAAAGTTGGTCACACCGGTTTTGACTCTATCGAGGAAAAATCACGAAGAAGGACCAGGGGGACTCACTCAACCCTACCGGTTGAAATTTCACAAAAGATAGCAGAAGGAAGAAACACATCTCGATACTTAGCTAGGGGTCAACACCTAGGCCTCACTGGGGCCCCATCCCCTACCGGAACAAAATCCTGGGTAGAGGATCGATGTCTTAGTAAATATTTATAGCATCCCGTCTTTTTATAACATAACTTTCATTCCATTACACGGAACTGAGGATCTCTAAGGTTTAGTGTCTTGGAAACAAGGAACATAATACATGAAAAGAACAAAAAAAAAATCTTCTTAAACACTTGAAAGGCTTCTCCTTAAGTTCATCCTAGGTTCATTACTGCATCTCATAACCTGGGGACATACATCAAAAGAAAGGGTGAGAAGAAGGCCCAGTAAGGGAAACAAGAGAAACATTTTACATGTGAACTTGATATACTTCAATAAGGACATGAAAAGAACTTTAAGGCATGAGAAAGAAATCATGAGATACATCATAATAAAAATAACATTTTTCATAACTTGAAGATGTGGCTACAACATTTAATATTGAAAATCGTTTCATTTCACCAAGGTCCATCCCCAAGGTGTCGTTAAAATTACCAAGGTTATTCACCAAGGCGTCGTTAAAAATGGTCATCTTTAGAGATTAAGTCTTTACCCAATGCATTGGAGCGCTATCTGGGTGCACCCTTGAAATGTCTTTATTATCATGTGAGACACACATATCATCATCAATCATTTCATAAACAACCCATATAGCATAAAAGAAATGGGTTTCATTTCGTAATCATAACGTTTTAAAAACTATTTTAAAGGCATGATCTTTATGTCACTTTAAACCCACGGAAAGGGAAAGCGGGTTTCATGTATGTAAATCCCAGAATTTAAAATAGAACATTTTGATATATATTTTAATACCCCTGTAGAAATAAGAGCTTTGAGTCTTCACTTTATAACAAAAAAATAATTTTGATAAAAGAGAGAGAGGCATTTTGAGACGAAAATTCTGCAGCATAACGGCTATGTTTCGGGGTTTTAGAAAACATTGAAAAGAGAGGGGACATGGGTAAAACATTCATAAATGACCCATAAAACAGTACAGGGACAAAATAATAAGGATATATGAACATGGTAATGAAATTTTAAGGACATACCATTTGAAATGAAAAACATGGAAGGAAGACAAAAATTAGATTTCTCTTATGAAAATTCGGCAGCCTAACGGCGTCACTTAAACTTCAACAAAAATGAATTGAAAAGTTCAAATAGGTTCCCTCATCATATGAATATAAGAGTTCAGTATGATAGATATAGAGATAATACCCCAAAATAATTAAAAAGGAACTTGAAAGACTTGACATGGAAGTAGAACTTTGAAAATAATGAGAAGGGTGAAAGAATCCCCTTAAAATTTCGGCAGCCTAACGGCGTCACTTAAACTTCAACAAAAATGAATTGACGATATCAAAAAGGGTCTCTCATCACATGAACATAAATGATCAGTATGATAGATATAGAGATCATACCCCAACATAACAAAAAGGAACTTGAAATAATTGACATGAAAGTAGAACTTCAAATCGAGAAGGGTGAAGAACCACTTAAAAATTCGGTAGCCTAACGGCGCCACTTAAAACTTCAAAATACTGAATTGAAGAGATCAAATGGGGTCTCTCATAATATGATCATAAAAGATCAGTATGATAAATTTATAGATCATACCCCAAAATAATAAAAAGGAACTTGAAATAATTGACATGAAAGTAGAACTTCAAATCGAGAAGGGTGAAGAACCACTTAAAAATTCGGCAGCCTAACGGCGCCACTTAAAACTTCAAAATACTGAATTGAAGAGATAAAATGGGGTCTCTCATCATATGATCATAAAAGATCAGTATGATAAATTTAGAGATCATACCCCAAAATAATAAAAAGGAACTTGAAATACTTTACATGAAAATAGATCTTGAAAAAATGAGAAGGGAGAAAGAATCCGTTACAAAAATTTCGGCAGCCTAACGACGCCACTTAAAACTTCATAAAACGAAATAATGAGAGTAAGAGGGGATCTCTCATTATATGAAAATAAAAAGGGCAGTAAGAGAATTATGAAATAAAACCCTTTAACATAAGAACATGGATTATAAAAGAAATTACATAAAAGAGATTTCTTGAAAATAAAGAGAGAGATCAGATCCCTTACCTTAAAACGTAACTCTTAAAAATCAAAGGTTTGGGCCTTGAGGGCTTGGGGGCACCTTGGGAGGACTCCTTGGGAGGTAATGAGACCACAAATTTATTGGGGGAGAGTGGTGAGTCGAAATAGATGAGAGGATGGCTTGGTATTTATAGGGAAAGTGAGGGGACAAAGCATTAATGGCCAAGAGACACCTCAAAAGTGCTTTTCTCAAAACCATGTGCTCTCCCTTGGCATTTACCATGGAGTTAGGCCACATGGGGCCCCCAAAACAATAATTCATCACCCATGGCCGGCCAAACAATAAAATATCTTATGACATCATCATGACACAGTTATTATGTCATTAAACATACCGAAACCCTAAAACTGTATTTTTACTATTAACTGAAAATTCAACTTTCTCAGAAAGATCCCAAAATTTCACCTTAATCAAATATCAATGCTCCGATTTCAAAAATGAACTCCATTTTATAAAAATAATTTTCTAAATAATTTTAATCTATTTTTTAAATAATTACACTATTCACCGAAAATTCATTTTTTCAGAAAAAACCCCAAAATTTACCTTAACATGATATCGATGCTCTGAGTTCAAAAATGAAATCCATTTTATAAAAATAATTTTCTAAATATTTTTAATTTAATTTTTAATTAAAAAACACTATTCACCCGAAAAAACTAATACTTGAATAATAATTTATGAAACCGTTATTTAACCATTTTATTGAATCACACTACTTAATCAAGGTGCCTATATTATATTAATACTTTCTTTAAGTGAGATTACTAATCCATTTGGTCACATTACAAATCCTAAGCATAAAATCACTATTCATAATTTACTATTCATCAAAAATTAAGTTGATCTTATTAGACTCTAAATTTCGTACTGAACATAATTGTAGAAGACCATTTTTTGAAAATCATTACACATTTTTAATTATTAAATTTTAAATAATCATTTTTAAAATATCCTTTTTCTAAAATTCATTAAAAATATGCATACTGTATTTATCCGGACATTAGAAAATTCATAAACTTCATCATAAAAAGAAATCCCAATTTTTATTTAAAACAAAGGATTACACAAGGCAGTTACGGTCTCCTTACATATCCCCTTATCACACCAGCATAGGACCTAAGTGTAAGGTGTACTAAGGTGAGAGAATCTGAGGGAGGCTTGACCAACATCGCACGAGTAGTAATTTCTATCAGTTTGAACTTATCACAAAGACAATTCCGTTCTAGCTTCACACGATGAAGTTCAGCTTGTGTTTGGTCCAGAGAAAAGCCCAGTGGTGCTACCTCCTTCCCAAGTTCTGTTAGATGGGCTTCGATCGGTCCAAGACTACTGGGTGAGGCCATCGAATCTTCTTTCTATATTAATTAACCAAGATTACTTATATTTAGAGACAATAATCAAAACATTTAGTTTCCAGGGGTAATATTGACCAATGGTCATATAACAGTCAAAAACCCAACGATCTCATTTTAATTATACTCATATTATCAAATGAATTTTTTTTGTTGAGTATATAAAAAAAATAAAATAACACACAAAATTAGGAAACAAGATTTATTCAAAATTTCGGGTCGTTACAATCTTCCCCCCTTAAGAAATTGCGTCCTCGCAATTTTTAAAATTGGGTTTTGAAATTTTATTGAAAGTCCCAAATCAGAAAAGGAGTCAGTAAAACTATTACTTTAAAAGAAAGAAAGGGAAGTACAAAGGTCACCCAAGTTAACCCACACTAGGATTCCATGTAGGGAAACATGGACATGGAGGAGAAAACAAAGGGTCATGTTCTGAGGGAGAGTGATAGAAAACATGATTAGGAGAAAGTTAACCATAAGAAAATCCCAAACTTATGATGTGTGTAAACGGTCTTTGATTACCTAGTAGGAAACGTAAACCAACAACGTTTTTGTTTTACGTTCCTTTTCATAATTTTGAGGAATTCATTTACTAAATAGAATAAAAACATAAGAAAATATACCTACCTTCATGTAGAGTTTCATCCTTTAATAAGTTTCTACCAAAACTAATATTTTATCCAAACGATGAGAATTCAAAACTACTTGGTCTCATCAAAACACAAGAATCATTTTCTAGAGAATCACATAATCCACAAAATATTAACTATCTATTTCATCTATCTTTAAACATTATCCCAAAAATAGAAAGGGTAAGGTAAAACAACTCTTCAAAAAGAAAGAATCCCATAGGAATGGAAACTACTTTTAAATCTTCAAAGTTCCATGGTACTACCCAAAGTTCATCATAGACCATTCCATAAATAACCGTTCTTAAAATTCCTCAAAATAAACCAAACTAAGATTGAAACCCAAATACAAGAGGAATTTGATAACATAGTCTTCCAAAATAAACTTCATTGTTCATCTCCAAACAACATCAACCACTCCTAACATCTTATAACAAAAGTAGCTAACCTAAACATATTTTACCCAAGATAGGTTAATCATTCCCATAAGTAACCTAAATTACTATAAGTCCACCTTAAATTCATCGATTCTTCAAAATATAAGTCAACCTTACTTATCAATGAAAATAACGTAGTAATCTATTTACCTCGATCATATAGGGTCCCCAAAATAGTGAACGTATTCCAAAATAATAATCATCTTTTAATCCCCTAATCACCTCTTTCATATTAATATGGGAATCGTCACATTTCTTATCACATTGGTTGTTGGGACATGTTCTTCCATTTCCCACCATTAACTACGAAAACAAAGTACAGTTAGGGGCTTTAATACTTAGCCAATAATCATGAAAAGGAACTTAACGCATATAAGGATAACTTATAGAAGAAAAGTATACCCTAACTTGTGATCCCCTAAATTTCAAACTAGGTTATCCATGATCATATATCCTTATGTGAATCTTTATTTTATTTTATCTTTTTTCCTTTAATAATGGTTCATACTAAGCTTATGAATTTACCAAAGCATATCCCCTGGGAGTGTCGTAACCAAGAGTGCAGCAAGGCCCGTTGTCGTGTACCAGTTCCCATTCGAGTCTATCTCAAAGCGGTGTTTTCAGGTTTTACCCCTATGTACATATGTGCCAGAGCCACCTCTACCTGCTCATATCCAGACATGGATGTATTTTCTTGGCAACCCATTACTCAATACTCACCAAAATACCAGGAAGATTTTCTATATATAAACTTTTCTATAGGCTTCTTACTAAAGTTTTTATATCCTAATTTCCAAAAATAACTAAACCATCCTTTGATACCAACTATAGCATCCCGTCTTTTTATAACATAACTTTCATTCCATTACACGGAACTGAGGATCTTTAAGGTTTAGTGTCTTGGAAACAAGGAACATAATACATGAAAAGAACAAAAAACACTCTTCTTAAACACTTGAAAGGATTCTCCTTAAGTTAATCCTAGGTTCATTACTGCATCTCATAACCTGGGGACATACATCAAAATAAAGGGTGAGCAGAAGGCCCAGTAAGGGAAATAAGAGAAACATTTTACATGTGAACTTGATATACTTCAATAAGGACATGAAAAGAACTTTAAGGCATGAGAAAGAAATAATGAGATACATCATAATAAAAATAACATTTTTCATAACTTTAAGATGTGGCTACAACATTTAATATTGACAATCATTTTGTTTCACCAAGGTCCATCCCCAAGGTGTCGTTAAAATTACCAAGGTTATTCACCAAGGCGTCGTTAAAAATGGTCACCTCTAGAGATTAAGTCTTTACCCAATGCATTGGAGCGCTATCTAGGCGCACCCTTGACATGTCTTTATTATCATGTGAGCCACACATATCATCATAAAACATTTAATAAACAACCCATATAGCATAAAAGAAATGGGTTTCATTTCGTAATCATAACGTTTTAAAAACTGCTTTAAAGGCATGATCTTTATGTCACTTTAAACCCACGGAAAGGGAAAGAGGGTTTCATGTATGTAAATCACAGAATTTAAAATAGAACATTTTGATATATATGTGAATACCTCTTTAGAAATAAGATCTTTGAGTCTTCACTTTATAACAAAAAAATAATTTTGATAAAAGAGAGAGAGGCATTTTGAGACGAAAATTCTGCAGCACAACGGCTATGTTTCGGGGTTTTAGAAAACATTGAAAAGAGAGGGGACATGGGTAAAACATTCATAAATGACCCATAAAACAGTAGAGGGACAGAATAATAAGGATATATGAACATGGTAATGAAATTGTAAGGACATACCATTTGAAATGAAAAACATGGAAGGAAGACAAAAATTAGATTTCTCTTATGAAAATTTGGCAGCCTAACGGCGTCACTTAAACTTCAACAAAAATGAATTGAAAAGTTCAAATAGGGTCCCTCATCATATGAACATAAGAGTTCAGTATGATAAATATAGATATAATACCCCAACATAATTAAAAAGGAACTTGAAAGACTTGACATGGAAGTAGAACTTTGAAAAGAATGAGAAGGGTGAAAGAATCCCCTTAAAATTTCGGCAGCCTAACGACGTCACTTAAACTTCAACAAAAATTAATTGATGAGATCAAAAAGGGTCTCTCATCATATGAAAATAAATGATCAGTATGATAGATATAGAGATCATACCACAAAATAACAAAAAGTAACTTGAAATAATTGACATGAAAGTAGAACTTCAAATCGAGAAGGGTGAAGAACCACTTAAAAATTCGGCAGCCTAACGACGCCACTTAAAACTTCAAAATACTGAATTGAAGAGATCAAATGGGGTCTCTCATCATATGATCAAAAAAGATCAGTTTGATAAATTTAGAGATCATACCCCAAAATAATAAAAAGGAACTTGAAATAATTGACATGAAAGTAGAACTTCAAATCGAGAAGGGTGAAGAACCACTTAAAAATTCGGCAGCCTAACGGCGCTACTTAAAACTTCAAAATACTGAATTGAAGAGATCAAATGGGGTCTCTCATCATATGATCATAAAAGATCAGTATGATAAATTTAGATATCATACCCCAAAATAATAAAAAGGAACTTGAAATACTTTACATGAAAATAGATCTTGAAAAAATGAGAAGGGAGAAAGAATCCGTTACAAAAATTTCGGCAGCCTAACGACGCCACATAAAACTTCATAAAACGAAATAATGAGAGTAAGAGGGGATCTCTCATTATATGAACATAAAAAGGTCAGTAAGAGAGGTATGAAATAACACCCTTTAACATAAGAACATGGAGTATAAAAGAAATTACATAAAAGAGATTTCTTGAAAAGAAAGAGAGAGATCAGATCCCTTACCTTAAAACGTAACTCTTAAAACTCAAAGGTTTGGGCCTTGAGGGCTTGGGGGAACCTTGGGGGGACTCCTTGGGAGGTAATGAGACCAGAAATTCGTTGGGGGAGAGTGGGGAGTCGAAATGGATGAGAGGATGGCTTGGTATTTATAGGGAAAGTGAGGGGACAAGGCATTAATGGCCAAGGGACACCTCAAAAGTGCTTTTCTCAAAACCATGTGCTCTCCCTTGGTATTTACCATGGAGTTAGGCCACATGGGGCCCCCAAAACAATAATTCATCACCCTTGGCCGGCCAAACCTTAAAATATCTCATGACATCATCATGACACAGTTATGATGTCATTAAACATACTGAAACCCTAAAACTGTATTTTTACTATTAACTGAAAATTCAACTTTCTCAGAAAGATCCCAGAATTTCACCTTAATCAAATATCAATTCTCCGATTTCAAAAATGAAATCCATTTTATAAAAATAATTTTATAAATAATTTTAATCTATTTTTTAAATAATTACACTATTCACCGAAAATTCATTTTTTTCAGAAAAAACCCCAAAATTTACCTTAACATGATATCGATGCTCTAAGTTCAAAAATGAAATCCATTTTATAAAAAAAATTTTCTAAATATTTTTAATTTAATTTTTAATTAAAAAACACTATTCACCTGAAAAAACTAATACTTGAATAATAATTTATGAAACCGTTATTTAACCATTTTATTGAATCACACTACTTAATCAAGGTGCCTAGATTATATTAATACTTTCTTTAAGTGAGATTACTAATCCATTTGGTCACATTACTAATCCTAAGCATAAAATCACTATTCATAATTTACTATTCATCAAAAATTAAGTTGATCTTATTAGAATCTAAATTTCGTACTGAACATAATTGTAGAAGACCATTTTTCGAAAATCATTACACATTTTTAATTATTTAAGGTTTACATAATCATTTTTAAAATATCCTTTTTCTAAAATTCATTAAAAATATGCATACTGTATTTATCCGGACATTAGAAAATTCATAAACTTCATCATAAGAAGAAATCCCAATTTTTATTTGAAACAAAAGATTACACAAGGCAGTTACGGTCTCCTTACATATCCCCTTATCACACTAGCATAGGACCTAAGTGTAAGGTGTGCTAAGGTGAGAGAATCTGAGGGAGGCTCGGCCAACATCGCACGAGTAGTAATTTCTATCAGTTTTAACTTCTCGCAAAGGCAATTCCGTTCTAGCTTCACACGATGAAGTTCAGCTTGGGTTTGGTCCAGAGAAAAGCCCAGTGGTGCTACCTCCTTCCCAAGTTCTGTTAGATGGGCTTCGATCGGTCCAAGACTGCTGGGTGAGGCCATCGAATCTTCTTTCTATATTAATTAACCAAGATTACTTGTATTTAGAGACAATAATCAAAACGTTTAGTTTCTAGGGGTAATATTGACCAATGGTCATATAACAGTCAAAAACCCAATGGTCTCATTTTAATTATACTCATATTATCAAATGAAATTTTTTTTGTTGAGTATATAAAAAAAATAAAATATAACACAAAATTAGGAAACAAGATTTATTCAAAATTTCGGCTCGTTACAATCTTCCCCCCTTAAGAAATTGCGTCCTCGCAATTTTTAAAATTGGGTTTTGAAATTTCATTGAAAGTACCACATCGAAAAAGGAGTCAGTAAAACTATTACTTTAAAAGAAAGAAAGGGAAGTACAAAGGTCACCCAAGTTAACCCACACTAGGATTCCATGTAGGGAAACATGGACATGGAGGAGAAAACAAAGGGTCATGTTCTGAGGGAGAGTGATAGAAAACATGATTAGGAGAAAGTTAACCATAAGAAAATCCCAAACTTATGAAGTGTGTAAACGGTCTTTGATTACCTAGTAGGAAACGTAAACCAACAACGTTTTTGTTTTACGTTCCTTTTCATAATTTTGAGGAATTCATTTACTAAATAGAATAAAAACATAAGAAAATATACCTACCTTCATGTAGAGTTTCATCCTTTAATAAGTTTCTACCAAAACTAATATTTTCTCCAAACGATGAGCATTCAAAACTACTTGGTCTCATCAAAACACAAGAATCATTTTCTATAGAATCACACAATCCACAAAAGATTAACTATCTATTTCATCTATCTTTAAACATTATCCCAAAAACAGAAAGGGTAAGGTAAAACAACTCTTCAAAAAGAAATAATCCCATAGTAATGGAAACTACTTTTAAATCTTCAAAGTTCCATGGTACTACCAAAGTTCATCATAGACCATTCCATAAATAACCGTCCTTAAAATTCCTCAAAATAAACCAAACTAATATTGAAACCCAAATACAAGAGGGATTTGATAACATATTCTTCCAAAATAAACTTCATTGTTCATCTCCAAACAACATCAACCACTCCTAAAATCTTATAACAAAAGTAGCTAACCTAAACATATTTTACTCAAGATAGGTTAATCATTCCCATAAGTAACCTAAATTACTATAAGTCCACCTTAAATTCATCGATTCTTCAAAATATAAGTCAACCTTACTTCTCAATGAAAATAACGTAGTAATCTATTTACCTCGATCATATAGGGTCCCCAAAATAGTGAACGTATTCCAAAATAATAATCATCTTTTAATCCCCTAATCACCTCTTTCATATTAATATGGAAATCGTTACATTTCTTATCACATTGGTTGTTGGGACATGTTCTTCCATTTCCCGCCATTAACTACGAAAACAAAGTACAATTAGGGGCTTTAATACTTAGCCAATAATCATGAAAAGGAACTTAACGCATATAAGGATAACTTGTAGAATAAAAGTATACCCTAACTTGTGATCCCCTAGATTTCAAACTAGGTTATCCATGATCATATATCCTTATGTGAATCTTTATTTTATTTTATCTTTGTTCCTTTAATAATGGTTCATACTAAGCTTATGAATTTACCAAAGGATATCCCCCGGGAGTGTTGTAACCAAGAGTGCAGCAAGGCCCGTTGTCGTGTATCAGTTCCCATTCGATTCTAGCTCAAAGCGGTGTTTTCGGGTTTTACCCCTATGTACATCTGTGCCAGAGCCACCTCTACCTGCTCGTATCCAGACAGGGATGTATTTTCTTGGCAACCCATTACTCAATACTCACCAAAATACCAGGAAGATTTCCTATATATAAACTTTTCTATAGGCTTCTTACTAAATTTTTCATATCCTAATTTCCACAAATAACTAAACCATCCTTTGATACCAACTATAGCATCCCGTCTTTTTATAACATAACTTTCATTCCATTACACGGAACTAAAGATCTTTAAGGTTTAGTGTCTTGGAAACAAGGAACATAATACATGAAAAGAACAAAAAAAACTCTTCTTAAACACTTTAAAGGCTTCTCCTTAAGTTAATCATAGGTTCATTACTGAATCTCATAACCTGGGGACATACATCAAAAGAAAGGGTGAGCAGAAGGCCCAGTAAGGGAAACAAGAGAAACATTTTACATGTGAACTTGATATACTTCAATAAGGACATGAAAAGAACTTTAAGGCATGAGAAAGAAATAATGAGATACATCATAATAAAAATAACATTTTTCATAACTTGAAGATGTGGCTACAACATTTAATATTGACAATCGTTTCGTTTCACCAAGGTCCATCCCCAAGGTGTCGTTAAAATTACCAAGGTTATTCACCAAGGCGTCGTTAAAAATGGTCATCTCTAGAGATTAAGTCTTTACCCAATGCATTGGAGCGCTATTTGGGCGCACCCTTGACATGTATTTATTATCATGTGATCCACACATATCATCATCAATCATTTCATAAAAAACCCATATAGCATAAAAGAAATGGGTTTCATTTCGTAATCATAACGTTTTAAAAACTGCTTTAAAGGCATGATCTTTATGTCACTTTAAACCCACGGAAAGGGAAAGCAGGTTTCATTTATGTAAATCCCAGAATTTAAAATAGAAAATTTTGATATATATGTGAATACCCCTATATAAATAAGAGCTTTGAGTCTTCAATTTATAATAAAAAAATAATTTTGATAAAAGAGAGAGGCATTTTGAGACGAAAATTCTGCAGCATAACGACTATGTTTCGGGGTTTTAGAAAACATTGAAAAGAGAGGGGACATGGGTAAAACATTCATAAATGACCCATAAAACAGTATAGGGACAGAATAATAAGGATATATGAACATGGTAATGAAATTTTAAGGACATACCATTTGAAATGAAAAACATGGAAGGAAGACAAAAATTAGATTTCTCTTATGAAAATTCGGCAGCCTAACGGCGTCACTTAAACTTCAACAAAAATGAATTGAAAAGTTCAAATAGGGTCCCTCATCATATGAACATAAGAGTTCAGTATGATAGATATAGAGATAATACCCCAACATAATTAAAAAGGAACTTGAAAGACTTGACATGGAAGTAGAACTTTGAAAAGAATGAGAAGGGTGAAAGAATCCCCTTAAAATTTCGGCAGTCTAACGGCGTCACTTAAACTTCAACAAAAATGAATTGACGAGATCAAAAAGGGTCTCTCATCATATGAACATAAATTATAAGTATGATAGATATAGAGATCATACCCCAACATAACAAAAAGGAACTTGAAATAATTGACATGAAAGTAGAACTTCGAATCGAGAAGGGTGAAGAACCACTTAAAAATTCGGCAGCCTAACGACGCCACTTAAAACTTCAAAATACTGAATTAAAGAGATCAAATGGGGTCTCTCATCATATGATCATAAAAGATCAGTATGATAAATTTAGAGATCATACCCCAAAATAATAAAAAGGAACTTGAAATAATTGACATGAAAGTAGAACTTCAAATCGAGAAGGGTGAAGAACCACTTAAAAATTCGGCAGCCTAACGGCGCCACTTAAAACTTCAAAATACTGAATTGAAGAGATCAAATGGGGTCTCTCGTAATATGATCATAAAAGATCAGTATGATAAATTTAGAGATCATACCCCAAAATAATAAAAAGGAACTTGAAATACTTTACATGAAAATAGATCTTGAAAAAATGAGAAGGGAGAAAGAATCCGTTACAAAAATTTCTGCAGCCTAACGGCGCCACTTAAAACTTCATAAAACGAAATAATGAGAGTAAGAGGGGATCTCTCATTATATGAAAATAAAAAGGTCAGTAAGAGAAGTATGAAAGAACACCCTTTAACATAAGAACATGGAGTATAAAAGAAATTACATAAAAGAGATTTCTTGAAAAGAAAGAGAGAGATCAGATCCCTTACCTTAAAACGTAACTCTTAAAACTCAAAGGTTTGGGCCTTGAGGGCTTGGGGGAACCTTGGTAGGACTCCTTGGGAGGTAATGAGACCAAAAATTCGTTGGGGGAGAGTGGGGAGTCGAAATGGATGAGAGGATGGCTTTGTATTTATAGGGAAAGTGAGGGGACAAGGCATTAATGGCCAAGGGACACCTCAAAAGTGCTTTTCTCAAAACCATGTGCTATCCCTTGGCATTTACCATGGAGTTAGGCCACATGGCCCCCCCAAAACAATAATTTATCACCCTTGGCCGGCCAAACCTTAAAATATCTCATGACATCATCATGACACAGTTATGATGTCATTAAACATACCGAAACCCTAAAACTGTATTTTTACTATTAACTGAAAATTCAACTTTCTCAGAAAGATCCCAAAATTTCACCTTAATCAAATATAAATTCTATGATTTCAAAAATGAACTCCATTTTATAAAAATAATTTTCTAAATATTTTTAATCTATTTTTTAAATAATTACACTATTCACCGAAAATTCATTTTTTTCAGAAAAAACCCCAAAATTTACCTTAACATGATATCGATGCTCTGAGTTCAAAAATGAAATCCATTTTATAAAAATAATTTTCTAAATATTTTTAATGTAATTTTTAATTAAAAAACACTATTCACCCAAAAAAACTAATACTTGAATAATAATTTATGAAACCGTTATTTAACCATTTTATTGAATCACACTACTTAATCAAGGTGCCTAGATTACATTAATACTTTCTTTAAGTGAGATTAATAATCCATTTGGTCACATTACTAATCCTAAGCATAAAATCACTATTCATAATTTACTATTCATCAAAAATTAAGTTGATCTTATTAGACTCTAAATTTCGTACTGAACATAATTGTAGAATACCATTTTTCGAAAATCATTACACATTTTTAATTATTTAAGGTTTACATAATCATTTTTAAAATATCCTTTTTCTAAAATTCATTAAAAATATGCATACTGTATTTATCCGGACATTAGAAAATTCATAAACTTCATCATAATAAGAAATCCCAATTTTTATTTAAAACAAAGGATTACACAAGGCAGTTACGGTCTCCTTACATAGCCCCTTATCACACCATCATAGGACCTAAGTGTAAGGTGTGCTAAGGTGAGAGAATCTGAGGGAGGCTCGACCAACATCACACGAGTAGTAATTTCTATCATTTTGAACTTCTCGCAAAGGCAATTCCGTTATAGCTTCACACGATGAAGTTCAGCTTGGGTTTGGTCCAGAGAAAAGCCCAGTGGTGCTACCTCCTTCCCAAGTTCTGTTAGATGGGCTTCGATCGGTCCAAGACTACTGGGTGAGGCCATCGAATCTTCTTTCTATATTAATTAACCAAGATTACTTGTATTTAGAGACAATAATCAAAACGTTTAGTTTCCAGGGGTAATATTGACCAATGGTCATATAACAGTCAAAAACCCAACGGTCTCATTTTAATTATACTCATATTATCAAATGAAAAAAATTTTGTTGGGTATATAAAAAAAATAAAATAACACACAAAATTAGGAAACAAGATTTATTCAAAATTTCGGGTTGTTATAATATTGGTCACACTGATTCCAATAACCCTACCAGGGTAAACGTAAGGATGTGAGGATCATGCTGGGCCTCTCGAGGTAATACGTGCTCCAAGTCTGTTGAGTTTGTAGTCGAAGCGAACTGAGGTGACTCACTCCAGAAAAAAAATGTGAACCCACTCCCTAACATGGTAGGGTATTACCACTCCAAGAAACATAAACCTTCTCCCTAACACGGTAGGGGAGTACCACTATATTGAACATACGCAAAGCAACTGAATAGGGGTCACAATACAACGAAGATGACATGATACAAAAAACCCTCATAGAGAAAGGACCAGGGGGACCCACTCAACCCATACACTCAACTTCTCCAACCCAAGAGACCCAAACAACACCACCTGCACACCGCAACTCCCAACCCCAAACTAAGGCCACCATCGTATTCTACGCAGAAAACTACTCCAGATAGGCTACTCACTAGCCTAAATCTGAGCTATGAAGAAGGAGACACGGGAGGCAGAAGATCACTCGAAGATCCTCAAGGAGTACACGATGTGTAAGGGGGCCACACAGCATGTCAACCCAACCGTGTATCCTTCCCACATGATTTTCCAGCCCATGAAGTAATACAAAATGTGTAGAGATAGTACAAGTTGTGTCTCACTTCACTCGGCCCTTGGCCATGTTTCTCCATGACACGACTCATCCATCCATGTGCCTTGCATGCTGTGCATCCCATACTACATGGAATTTTCAGGTTGCATGACCACCTGGCCATGTGGTTTACCTGAGCCCATGTACTAGACCCTGTGTCCATGTACTTCGTTAATGTTCTTATATACAACCATGTACTCTTAAAGGGCTATGCTGTCCATTTTTCCTTTTCCACATGATGAGGGTCCCTACACAACGTGTAACCCCACATATATGGCGTGTAGAACCTAAACTTTGTATCCCCAAAAATGGGAAGAATACATGGCATGTAAGACTATTTTACATGCCGTGTTAATGGGAAAATCTGATGGGATTTCCCTACAAACCGCCTGAATCACCCCTTTTCACCCCAAAACATCCAAATCGACCCATCAGGGTACCTAGTAGTTGTCTAAGGAATATAAAACCTTAAAACAATGCATAAAATTGGAATTAGGACTAAAAAATAAAACCACCTACCTTGAGGGTGAAACACCAATTATTTGAGTGCATAATGATGCCTGAGATGCATTGATTCTCGATATGGTGATGATCGACATCAAAAATGACACCTGACAACACCTCCTCATCTTGGTTCATTCAAAGTTTAAAGGGAGAGGAAGGGGGAGAGGGGGATTCAGCCTCCCTGCATGCACACCAAGGGGATAAGGGGGAGAGGGGTATTTGTTTTAATTTTTATTAAAACAAATATCCACTTAACACCCTAGCCCAACTCACCTCTAACCCGACACCCTACACTAACAAAGTTTATGTCGCACCTAGGATAAATACGATATTATGAACCCAACCGCGGTCTCAGAAATCCAATCTGAGACTCCACTCGAGAGTTACCGACATTTTAAACCAAACTGTGCACACATGATTTAATATATTTAATATATTTAATATCACCACACCGAGGCTCCTTATCCCTTGGATTCTTACACCGACTCATCATCTGGCTTAATAAATATTCTTAGGAATATTCCAAAGTATGACAGGGAAAAAACCGAGTTGCTACATCATGCATATTTATAATTTTAAAATGTCCCTAGCACCTCTATGAAGACTCATTTAGATAGTTTTAAAAATATGGTGTTAGATTTGGCTAATGTGGATGCTGAAATAATGGATGAGGACTATTTCTATTTGTTTTTGAATTCCTTGGATGAATCGTTCAACCCGATTAGAGATTCTATGATGTATAGTAATGATTCCATCACTTTAGAGGAATTAAAATAAGTTATATATTTTAGGGATATCAAATTCATGGTTTGAATATGGAGGGTAGTGGGGTAAGGTTTGGGCCCGAGTTTCTCAGTGTGAAGGGTCAACCTAAAGTTAAAAACAAAGAAAAGAAATATGATATTCGATTTAAGAAGTTTAAGTGATATCACTATGAAAAAATTTTCCACATTAAGAGATGTTTCCCCAAGGATATATCTATTGATAATATAGACCAGAAAAATGTGTTATACCCTATTTTTTATATCACAGAGGTTCTTTGAGTTTGTCTAAAGTCCCTTAGTATAGACTAGGTGTAACTATAGGTAGTCTTTTTTCTATGTTCCTATGATTGGATATCCATGCAATTTGTAGGGACCCCAGTTAGAAGAGAGGGTGTGGGTAGGGATGGTTTTTTGATCTATTTAGTCTCAGTGAAGAATTTTCTCCTATCAACTTTTTGTGTGTTTTCTATTGTTTATACTACTTTCATTAGAACTGTTTCACTTTTGAGTTGGTTTATACTTATCATTTTTGTTTTTCCATGCTTATTTCTATTTGAGGAATTGGGTACTGCTCTATTTTCTTTAGGTGTCATGTAGGAACTAGAGAGTTGACCAGGACCTCTGATGACATGTGTGCAACTGGTTGCATGTATGTGATGTTGTAATCTCAGTTAAGTGAAGGTATGAGTTTTTGTTAATGTTGTTTCTTAGATTTATTTTTTATTTTTTGGAGCATGTTTTAGAATTTATTAGCAGTAGATGTGTTGATATAAGAATACATGTGCCACTATGGTATATACTAGGTAGTTGGTCAGTCTGGGATGATCAAATTTGAGCTTAGGGTCCTTTGTTAGTGAATACTATTCGAACTAGTTGATTGGTCAGGCTTGTATAGGCCTGCAAAAACATCAACCCTACATTTTTAAATTTTATTTTATAATGCGGGGATTTGTTAAATTTTTCATGTTTTGTGGTTACAAATTAAAATTCTATGTTTTTAATTTGTTGATTCCATGAATAATCTCATTTTTCATGCTATTTAATCCCTGTTTAAGTTTTATTTTTCTTAGAATTTTAGTTTGGTAGTATTTTGGATTGATTTGTTTACCCTTATGTAAGGTTTATTTTAACCTTATGTGAGAGTAGGTCACCTTGACATGAGATGTGATTACTCTTATGTGATATTATTTTACCCTTATGTGAGGTTATTTTACCCATACGTAAGTGGGTTATTACCCTTATGTGCAATTTTAATTTGTAGAGTTTAACCTTAGCCTCGATAATATATGGATTGTGTTTACGTGGTAGTGGAATGGAGTGCGTTTCCCTTATACGAGTGTTTTGGTAACTTTATGTGAGGACCGTGATACCCTTATGCAACTAAGGTTTCAATCGAAGAACCCTTATGTAGCATGCACTGATCCTTACATAGCGGGTGTCAACCCTTATATAGTAGCTGCTGACTCTTACGTAGCACCGATCAACCCTTATGCAGTGGTCGAATGACCCTTATGCAATGGAGAATCGACCCATACATAGAGCGCCAAGGAGACCTTTATACAAGGCTTCTTTTGAATGCCCTTATATAGCACGCTGAAGACCATTACGTTGTGACAACCATTCATGATTTGTTGTAAAAACTTATTTCGAAAGCTCCTTGACCGAACATACATCCCAAAGTTGTTGAAGGTTGTTCAAGAAATTTATTCCTTCGGTTTTAAGTGCCTAATATCTTTTCTTATGATGTGAGAGACAGAATCAAAATCACAAAGAAGAAAAAGTTGAAAGAGATCAAGAGAGGGGTAAGAGACGGGATAAAGTGAGGAGGGCTTATTCAAGGCCCTGTTAGAGAGGATGCTCAAAGTTGACTTTGGGGATTTTGTTTTGATTGAGAGCTTATGACTGTGTGAGTTATGTGGAGGAGGAAAGTGGCTGTGATGATTTAGAGGGACTTTGATAGGTGAGGTAAAATCATGATAAGGGGGGTTTTGACCTGGTATTCTTCTCCATGTCGATTGTGTTACCCTGGTGTATTGTTTATTCATATTTTATTCCTACCTGTGCAAGTGTCATGCATCGTTCTATGGTTTAATCTATTCTTCTTGCTGTGTTTTCTATTTATCATATCCTTTTTTATAAGCTATTTTCATTTTATTTTCTTAGTAAAAGATGTTGGGTGGTTTTCTTGCTATGGAGTAGGACCAAAGTGGTCTGAACAACATAAATATCCTATGTTTTTATCATTTTTTATTTTATTATTCTTACTATATATTTTTCATGCTAATGTGCCCATCATTTTGTGCTTCTATTTTTTTAGTATATCTATTTACTTTTGCGAAGTTTTTTATTTAGCTCAGTTCCTTTTGTTTTTTTATTGTGGGTGGGTCATCCGATACCACCTCCTACATTGGAGTAGTGTGTAACCTCTTATAAAAATATAAAATAAAACCCAAACCACACACACACACACACACACAACATCACAAAGGCTTACCCACCCAATAGCGCATCCACTTATAGTAACATAGTGTAACATCCTGACCCAGGTGCCACTAAACTGGTTTCCTGAGCCGGTTCACCTCAAGGACTCAAGCACCTATCCTTATCTACCAGAGACTACTAACTAGCATCGAGTGTCTAAAGGTGGTACAATGGGGAGACTATAACCTCATATTAGAGTAACAATAGTGGAAATAACCAGATATCATCCACAATAGTAATAAAGAAAGTGTAGAAGAAATAAAGAACTAAAATATAAGCATGCTGTAATAATAAATGAAATGATATAAAAGTTAAAATATCCGTGTCATACATACAACACTGATCACCCATCAGGCCGACCATATATATAGGAGTATAAAAATGATACTAAAATAAAAGTACATGGTTCTACTAATAACTCTGAGCCAGACCACATACCTGGTCTCTAGACACTATCGAAATGCACCAGCTAGATCATAAGAATCCACATAAGTGGCTCTGATCAATCATGAAACCTTGGGCCTCATCTTTATCTATATTACAATATGTGCTCAATATGAAAAATAGATATAAGGTTTGCATGTACACCAAGGTGCACGTACAAAAGGTGAGAAATAATCTTAGTAGTACACCCCAACAAAGAACCTATAAATATTTTTTCATAAGTGAATTATCATGAAATATGATCGGCCTAGCTGAGGCATAACTGGAAAATAAAGACAATAATAACATAAAAAGAAATGTAGTAGATCATAGGGCCCATAATCCCTATCGACCATATCTTCTTCTACCTAAGTCTGAATTTACCTAAGCCTATTCCATAAGACACACACACACACATACACATATATATACCCATAAATATATATGTATATGTATATACATGACACAAAAATTGACCTGGGACATCATAATAAGGTGTCTATGAACAACATCATAATAAATTCAATCCAAAGTCAATCCTAGAATCCTAGATCCAGTCGACTGGACATCCTGTGACTAGGGATCCAAGTTTGATATTTTACTACTCAAGCTAGGTATCAAGTCGATCCTAAGGTCTGTAATCCTAATAGATAATACCTTCCTCAACCATCACTAGAATGTATCTGAGAAAACTACATCACCATAGGGGGATACATGTCCTAACCCTGGTTCCACCTATACTCGCCTCCAATTACTATAATGAAGAATATCGTATACTGATGGACAATCATGTAAATGGAAACTAAGGTAGATTTCATACCAATAAAGACATGTAAATCTAGTTTCATGTCTGAGACCTAGGTTTTAGTTTGTAGTTGGTCACAAAATTAGAGCTCAGATGAACCCTAAGAGGATGAGCCTTAGGTAATCTGTAAAAGGAATTCTCTCTGGACCCAAGTACATGCACGATATCCATTCATATAAGTGAATCAATAGACCCATCCCTAGGAAGTACCTCTAGGAAATGTAGTAATGGTGTATCCATTCAACCCTAGGGAGTATCCTAGGCATCCCTCAAGAGATCATAATCATCCATGAGTATCCATCAACGATGTGGATCGCCTTGTCGAACACCACAGTCCAATAATCAATCAAGGAGAGAGAAATCATCCCCATCACCTAGAAGAGTGTAATAATCCTTGAGTATGTGTCACTTAATTAGCGAGGAGTTCCATGTCCACCACTATGATCATGTAATTGATAAAGGAGAGCATAATCATCCCCATCACTCTAGAGAGTTTAATAATCCTTGAGTATATGTCACATCATTGGTGAGGAGCACCATGTCCACTACCATGATCAAGTAATTGATCAGGGAGAGTGAAATTATCCCCATAATTCGAATATCACAATAAATAGGGACACTCTACTAGAACATCATAATCATAGGGATCAAAAGCCAAACCCTGAGAAATATGTCTGGAAATCCCAATAGAACATGGCTCAGAAGTAAGATTCTCAGTAGTACATCAAGAAATACCAAGATACCAAGGCTCAACAGCCAAATCCATGAAAGTACGTATGGGTATCAAGATAAAAATAATATTCAAAAGTAATTTCTTATCATCTGGGTCCTAGGAAGTATGTATGGGCACCCTAATAATAATATATAATTAAAATGATCAGAAGTTGAACCCCAATAAGTACATTTGGGAATCCTAATAATAACATCCTGCATCATGTCAGGAACATCAGCCACAAACCAAGAAGAACCTCTAGCTATCATAGCTGCATCAAAAGTAACCGTGAGAATGCATAAATAAAGAGTGTGGGTGGATGAATGCATAAACCCACCACTACTATCACAATCTCACAAACTTACAAGTTTGGCACATGTTCTAAGGTGACACCCACTACCATCACTACCCAAAACCCACATCACACTAGCTCAGGGTTGGTCAAACATCAAGAAACCCACTGCCCCCCCTAAGTCATCATACTTGAGATGCATCCTAATTGGGATCCTTGAGGTATGCAAATATGTGAAGGAATCATACTCGATATCCTTAGTTGTGAAGGTAAAAGGAGGTATCCTACATGGGATCCTTGATGGTAAGTAAATAGAGGCATCCTACACAGGATCCTCAAAACACTACATAGGAAGAGGTGTCCTATATAAGACCATCAATAACAGTGTAAGTAGGAAGAGGCATCCTACGTGGGATCCTTCAAAAGAGTAAATATGTAGAGGTATTCTAATTGGGATTCCCTAGGTCAACATGTGATTGGAGGTGTCCTAAAGGGGACCCTCAGAAAAAACAGTAAGGTAGATGAATCTTATACATGATCCTCCAGGTCAAAAGATAAGACAACCTCTTAGAATAAAGGAAAATTCATCGAACATCATACTGTATAGATGAATCATATACCACCTCACATCAAGTGTCTCACTCTCAAGATATAACTGAATTTAATCACCAAAGGAAGCTGCTATCTATTTAGTAAAATTCCCTAAACTTCCACAGGAGTCCTCAAATCTCCTTAAGGGTTTTACCATCATGATCTACATAGAATGATACTAAAAATGGACTACTCATTTATCCAATTTTGACTATAGAACGTGAAGATATGAAAAACCACCAAAAGGGTAGCAAGAAAGGAGTACACGACATGTATACCCTTGTACATGGCATGCACCCTTAGAGCCTCACCTAGGCATGTACTCTAGCTGGATTTGTCATGTAAAACCAAAGTACAAGGCATGTAAGTCATGTATATGGTGTGTAGCCCACATGGGGTACCTTCCAGTGTACCTCACATGGCCTGACCATGTATTTTTTCTGGACGCGTACCTCTACATGGCGTGTGACCCACATAGGGTCTAGCTGTGTATTCTATATGACCATGTGCCCCTACACAGGCTATCTGGATGGGTACTCAACTACATGGATAAGTCCCATTACATGGTGTGTATACCCCATACATGATATGTACTTTTAAAATATAATATTATTCGAATAGGAAGAACACATGACATGTGTTCTTGAACTACACATCGTGTGATTAGGATTTCTGAACAGGAAACCCCTAAAATCAGCCCTAAAACCATATTTTTCCCACAGAAGTTATAGATCGATCTACAAGGGGTCCTAAGTAGTTATAAAAAGGGTTTAAAAATATAAAGAGGTAAATCTATGGGAATTTACAGTAAAAATTAAAAACGGTATACCTTTGGGTGGAATCTGTTGAAGCTTCACCCATATCTATGATTCGTTTCTGTCGTATGATGATCCTACTCCTCCCAAGCTCCGTAACAAAACCTCTATTCCCCTCTACCTATTTCCCTCTCTCCCTCTCCCTCTTTTATCTAGATCACATGAAGGAGGAAGCATACATGGGGTATACATGAGAATATAGGGAAATAAAAGAAAGAAAATAGAAAATAAAAGGAAGAATAAAAATAAAAGGAAGAAAAAAGAAAAGAAAAAGAAAAGGAAGAAAAAAAGAAAAGAAAAAGAAAAAGGGGCTCAAGCCTGTCCCTGGCACCCAACTTGAGTTTATGCCTTGCTTAAGAAAAAACCCATGTTTTGAACTCAATGGAGGAGATAAAATCTAAATTCTATTATTTTTTCAAAATATATAGCCGAATGAATGTGTGCAAAAAAATTAACATTCAACTAATTAAATATTCAATATTAATTATTCCAAAAAAATTCAAAATGATTCAAACTATTATCCTAGGGTAAACACTATATTCTAGGACCAACAGAGTGGTCCAAAAAAAAATTCGAGATCATATGATAGATGAAAATGACTATTTTACCCATTATAAGCATATTAAAAAAAAAATTCAAATTTTTGCTCAAAATTCTAGTTCAAAAAAACAGAGGTTATTAAAGTCTCCCCATCATAAGCCTTATCTTCCCTGAGAATCCTTGGTGGAAAAACTAGTAACCATGCTCTCATCCCAAGCATCTATGTAACTATACTATCTCAACTATCCAAAAACTAGTCTCGCATCAATAAATCTTCCATCAAGGAAGATGTTTAAATATAAGCGATCTGATACTCCCCACCATAAAAATACCCCTATTATCATCTCATAACATAAACTATTCCCGCTTATTAAGAATGGTTTCCATGGAAAACACTGTATTTCAACTAAAAATGAGGGTCACCACCCCCAAACGGCCAACAGTGCACTCACTACCATATGTCTTACCTCATACCACTCCTTGAGCACAACCTCAATAGGTTCCTTAATCAAACTAGGAAATATATTTAAAAGAAAAGAAGCTCGGTGTAGAGATGATGTTCTCTATGTGTACTCAATACAATGTCAAACCAGAGCATGATCATCTCTAACTAAGAGTACACTAAGATTCCATCAAAAGACATGTATAGATCTCCCAATCCACACTCACATAAAATAGGCTACACTTTCCTTTAACTAACTCCAGACACCAAGTCTCCCAAAAATGCGTGTCCAGGTCCAAAAAAATTCAACCATATTTCGATACCCAATTCATTTTATATGTCTCCTCTACCATGGAGGGAAAGTTTTCATTAACCCAGAAGCTCCGTTGAAACTTCTACTCAAAATCAAGAACCTTACATATTCCATGATTTATTACATGACCTCCTATCACCCGATATCGTTTAAGTCATGAGTGTCTACTTGTTCTATGATTATATTAGAAACAACAGAAACACCGGACAATAGGTCCAAACACCCAAACCGTCCTTCCCACAAAATATAGTCTTAACACCAAGGCACCCTGAGTGCTTCATTAAAATCTAAAAGCATCATCATGCCTATATTTTAAAACTCAAGAAGATACCATGCATCAGTCTAAAATGAGAATATAAACTATCTTAATTCCTAAAAAGGAATCCATAAACCCAGCCAACCTCGCTTACAAGTTTCCCTTGATCAAAACGAAATGTCAACCTATAAGTGTCTAATCCAAAACTAAGTACCTCTAGGTCTCCCAACTAGCCCTATCGACCAATTATAAGATCAAGTTCACTAGGTCTAGCCACCTTATACATAAGATCAAACCTCTATATGGGAGGTAAGGTTATAACTAACCTACGAGGGTCAAAAATGTCAACATCGGCCTACTAGGGCCCTAATCCTCTCTGAGAATACTCATAAGAAACTGATCCCTAGAGGTCATAATGCCAATATAGAATAGATACTAAACTAACAATCACTGGGTATCCATATACAGTAATACACCCTCGATTTCCAATTAACTAGAAACATCTCATTACCAATCAAAATCATACTCAGTGATCCAATGAGATAACCATAATAATGGTATATTAAGTAGAATGTCATTCCAATCTATGTAGGAAAACACCATATAAGTTGTTTCTGAAACTTTAAATAACCAAACATAAGCAAAAAAACAATATAAGGGGTTCAAAATATGTTGGAATCATGTTTCCTATTGACTTAATAGGGTCGCTGCACCTCCCGTTCATAAGAACTAAGTCATCATCACACTATCAAATGAATCAATGTATATCCACATCACTTTCCATTAGAATGAAATATATATAAAAGACAATACAATTAAGTATAATGCCACAAAAAACATATACAATAAGACATGATTTAGGTTTTTATCGGAACTTTAAAAAATTAGCCTCCATTATCCATAAAATCACACACCAGCAGACCTATAACATGTGAATCCTATGTGACAAATATGATGCATGAGACATTTCTTTCCTTTTACATCCAAGAGTCAAAATTAGTCATCGGCCTCTTTCTGATGGTCTTAGAGCCATAAATATATAATAAATCATCACTCCACACAACATGTGTGTCACTCAAAGTGAAAATCATATACAATTATAACATCACATATCCCTGGAAACTGGGACTTCTTACTGAAATAAGTGTTCTTGATGTACCAATATGATATCCATTATAGGTTATGACACATTCATAATACTCCTATCTACCATATCCAAAATAGTAATACAACATGAAAGGAACACCTCTGATACTAATTTGTAACATCCTAACCAGGGTGCGACTAAACCGGTTCCCTGATTTGGTTCACCACAAGGCCTCAAGCATGCCTCCCTGTATACTAGAGGCTACCGACTAGTAGTGAGGGTCTAAAGGTGGTACAATGGGAAGAATATATCCTTATATCATAGTAACAACAATACAAATAACTAGATATTATCCATAGAAGTAATAAATAGAGTTCCAAAGCAGTAAATAACTGAAATAAAAGCATGCTGTAATAATGAATGAAATTATATAAAATCCTAAACAATCATGTCATACTCACAACACTAGTCACCCACTGGGCTGACTATACATGCAGGAGTACATAAAGGATACTAAAACAAAAGTATAGGGCTCTATTACTAACTCCGAGCTAGACCACATACCTGGTCTCCAAAAACCATCAAAATCCACTGACCCAATCATAATATTCCACCCGAGATACTTTTCTCAATCATCCAACCTTGGGCCTCAAACCTATTAATAATGCAATCTATGCTTAACCTAAAAAGAAAACATAAGGTCTGCATGCATACCTAGGTGCATGTACATGGGTGATAAATAATATCAATATGCCACCCCAGTGAAGAACCTATAAATTTTCTATCATAAGTGCATGCTCATGAAATATTATCAGCCTATATGATATACAACTAGAAAATAAATACATCAATAACATAAAAATGAACATAGTCAATCCTCATGTCCATAATCCCTATCAACCATATCTTCTTCTACAAAAGTTAGAATTTACCTGGGCCTATGCAATCACACATATACACACACATATATTTTCGCATACATATATATGTATATGTATATACATGACAACAACATTGACCTAAGACATCAAACTAAGGTTTCTATAAACAACATCATAATAAACTCAATCCAAAATCAATCCTAGAATCCTAGATCCAGTTGGATGGAAATCCAATGAATAGGTATTTAAGTTGGATATCGTACCACTCATGTTGTGTATCATTAAGTTGATCCTAGGGTCCGTAATCCTGATCAACGATACCTATTTCATCTAGTACCAAAATTTCTCTGAGAAAGATACATCACCACTAAGGGATACATGTCCTAACCTTGGGTTCATTTGTACTCATATACAATCACTATAACGAATAATGCCATATAACGACAGACAATCCTATAAGTGGTCACTAATCTAGATGTCATACCACTCAATCCATATAAATCTAGCCTGATGTCTGAGACTTAGGTCACAGTATGTAGGCAATCACAACATTAGAACTTGGATGAACCTTAAGGGTATGGCCTTTAGGAGATCTATAAAAGGAATGTTCTCCAGACCCAAGTACATGCTCGATATCCATTCAAATAAGCAGCTCAACAAGCCCATCCCTAGGAAGTACCTTTGGGTGATGTAGTATTGGTGTATCCACCCAGCCCTAGGGAGAATCCTAGGCATCACTCAAGTGAGACTAATCAAACATGAGTATTCATAAATTATGTGGAGCTCCATGTTCAAAATTGCGGTCCAGTAATAAATTAGGGAAAGCGTAACCGTCCCCATTGATCAGGAGAGAATAATCATCGTGGATCATGTTTCACATCATTAGAGAGGAGAACCATGTCCACCACCATGATCTAGTAATTTATTAGGGAGAGTTTAATCACCCCCATCACTCAAGAGAGCATAATCATCATTGAGTATATGTCACATCATTGGTGAGGAGTTCCATTTCCAACATCACAATCAAGTAATTGATCAGGGAGAGCATAATCATCCCCATCATTCTAATATCACAATCAATAGGGATTCCATGCCCAAAACATCATAATCATAGGGATCAAAAGATATAACCTATGAAATAATCTTGGAAATCCTAATAGAACATGGCTTAGAATTAGGATTCCAAGTAGCACATCTGGAAATCTCAAGATAGAAAGGATCAATAGCCATATCCCAGGAAGTTCATATGGGTATCAAGTTAAAAATAATAGTCAAAAGGAATAGATCATCAACCAGTTCCCAAGAAGTATGTCTAGGTACCCCAATAATAATATCTGATCAAAAGGCTCAGAATTCAGACCCTAAAAAGTACATATGGGAATCCTAATAATAAAATCCCGCATTGTGTCAGGCACATCATCCACAAACCAATAAGAACCTTTGGATATCATATATGCATCAATAGAAACCATGTTCATTCATAAATAAAGAGTGTGGGTAGCCGAATGCCTAAAACCATCACTACCACCACAACCTCATTGTCTTACAAGTTCGACACATATTATAAGGTGACACATGATACCATCACTACCCAAAACCCACATCGCACTAGCTCAGGGTTAGTCAAACACCAGAGAACCTAATGGGTCACCTAATTCATAACACTAGAGATGAATCCTACTTGGGATCCTTGATTTTTTCACATAAGAGAAGATATCCTACTCAGTATCCTCAGTTGTGAATGTAAAAGGAGGAATCCTATATCAGATCCTTGATGGCAAGTAAACAGAGGAATCCTACATGGGATCCTCAAAACTTTACATAGGAAGAGATGTCCTACATGGGACCCTCAATAATAGTGTAAGTAGGAAGATACATCCTATATGGGATCCTCAGAAAGAGTAAATAGGTATAGGGATCCTACATGGGATTCCATAGGTCAACATGTGAGTAGAGGCATCCCACAAGGGACCATCAGAAATAGTATCAAGGAAGAGGCATCCTACATGGGATCCTCTAGGTAAAAAGATAAGATTACTTCTTGAACTAAAATGAAAATTCCTTGAACATCATACCATACAGATGACTCATAACCCACCTTATATCAAGGGCCCCACTCTCAAGAGATTATTGAATTTAATTATCGGAGGAAGAACCTCTCCATTTAGTTGAACGCTCAAAATCCCCCTAGGAGTCCTCAAATAACCTCAAGGGTTTTACCATCATGATTTACATGGAAAGATACTCAAAATGGACTAATCAAGCGTCTAATTCTGACTTCGGTCCATAAAGATACAAAAAATCCTAAAAAAGGTAGCAAGGGATGAGTACATAGTGTGTATACCTTGGTACACAACGTGTACCCTTAGAGCCTCACCTAAGCATGTACTCTAGCCAAACTTGGTGTGTAAAACCTAAGTACACCACGTGTAATTCATGTAAATGGAATGTTCCCTACATGGGATACCTTCTCATGTACCTCACATGGCCTGGCCATTTGTTTTGTCCTATTATGTACCTCTACATGGCATGCAACCTACATAGGGTCTGGCCATGTAGTGTACATGACCATGTGCCCCTACACAGTTTATTTGGCTGGGTACTCAAATACATGAATGAGTCCCATTATATGACATATATACCCCATACATGGCATGTATACCCCATACACAGTGTAAAATTCTAAAATTTCATCTTCCCCAAACATGAAGAACACATAACGCGTGTTCCTAAACTGCACATAGTGTGATCGATATTTCCAAATGGAAAACCCTCAAATCATCTCGAAACCTCAGTTCCCCCCACAAAAAAATCTATAAATAAACCCATAAGGGGTATTAAGTAGTGATAAAAAAGGTTTAAAACTTAAAATCAGTAAATATATGGGAATTTACAACAAAACATAAAAATGACTTACCTTTGGGTATAATCTGCTGAAGCTTTTCCTAATTCCATGATTCGTGGCTGTTACATGAAAATTCGGATCCTCTCATGCTCCATAGTGACACCTCTATTCCCCTATATATCTTTCACTCTCCACCTATTCCTATTATATCTCATTCTCATGGAGGAGGAATTTCACAGGGGGTGTACGTGAGAATCCAAGGAAGGAAAAGAAAGAAAAGAGAAAATAAAAGGAAGAAAAGAAAAAAATAAAAAGGGTCCTGACCCCGGCCCTGACGCCCAACCTGGGTTTATGCCTTGTCTAGAAAACCCCACAATTATGGAATCAATGGAGGAGAAAAAATATCCATTAGATGATTTGTTCAAAAGATATAGCTAAACAAACGCATGCGAATAAATTAATATTCAATTAATTAAATATTAAATACTAATTATTCCATGAAAATTTCAACTATTAAAAATTAAACCAAACTACTATCCTAGGGTAAAAACCATATTTTGGGACCAATAGTTTAGTTATAAAAATCATCCAAGATCATATTCTAGGGAAGAATGGCCATTTTACCCCTTATAAGCATTTTAAAGAAAAAAATAAAATTTCTACTCATAATTCTAGTTTGAAAAAACACAAAATCTTACACATGGTATCAAAATAATATATCAAGAAAGTACCCCACAACCACTTATACATTGATCTAGTCACTTAAATTCCCCAACGACATACATCCCGACACTCTCATACCTTCCATGACTATATATCTATATACCACCTCATATCATATCCATAAACACATCATCATCATCATAATCACATACCACGCAACCACATCATACCACAAACTATAGACACATAATCCCACATACCACATCACCACATCACAACCACACATCATATCCTTATCACAATAGAATAAAATGAACATGAAGGACATATACCTTGTGTCCTCCTCTTACCATGCTCATCCTTGACCATGAATCACAACCTCCATCACATCATTATCACCATATCTCATCATAGGCACTCTAAATACAAGCCATCATGATCTGTACATCCTAACATTGGGATATTAAATCCAAATATATGTTTGAAATAGAGAGAAGAGGAAGTAGTAAACCATTCATTACCTCTCTAACATAGTCATAGGGGAAAACAACTTGAACCCAAAACCATATGGTAATTAGTAAGGATATCTAACTCGGATGGGTATCCATATGAAATAATAAGATAATACAGAGGATATAGAAATCACATAAGGCCAAACCTAAGGGTTCACTCACAACCAAAAACACTCTTATTACTACTACCTATAAAATTCTGTTTATCCCAATCATAACCTACCAAAGACTAATTCCATAACAAATAAAACTTCCCATTTTATCACATTTTTTTTAATTTTTAGGATTACCAATTACCCAACTCTTTACATTCATTATTCCATGAATGATTTCAAACACCCCCATTTCATATTTCATTAGTCATCCCACTACCCATCAATTCCATCCATTAACATTCCATATAAACACTTTAGTATCAATGTTACCAACCCACTTACCATATATTATTTACCCATTTCATCATTCATAATTTTCATCACATCATCAAATCATTAAACCATACTTCCTTCATTTAGTTGGTCATTCTTTCATTTAATTCAACACTGATCCATATTCACAGGCAACTATGACACAACACACAAAAACCACACCCAACCCTACATTAATCACCATACATCCCTATCTAACAACCACTGCAACATTACTAACAATTCCACACCATCAATCTCATCCTGAACTATATCATCCAAGCCAATCCACCACAACAATAATAAAAATATACTATCCTAAATTTCACCACATCAACCCCCTTGTTGAAAATACTCCCTATAAAACACTATCTCTAAAGAGAATATAAATTCCCACAACACTTTATTGACACAAAAACATAATGGGACTAAGAACAATAATTCTAGTAGTGAATCATATCATGTTATAACAAACATAAATACATTCCTCTCTTTCAATCATTATTTAATATTAATTTATAATCTCATGTATAAACAATAACAATGCAATTATATATTTCTAAGAAACTGATTAATTACCATATTTATGCGATTAACCAATTATGAAAGGCAATTCAAACACTTCACAACAAAAAACAAGGCTTCATAGAACCAAGGTTTAATCAACAAGCATGAACACATAAGAAATATAATGGAATCTTATAAAGCACATGAAAAGAAACATTGCTACTATATCTATTTAGAACCACAACCCAACAACACCAAAACTAAATCATTTCCACCACCATGGATCCTTAGAAATAAGAATAGATATGGGGGGATATATATATAGAGAGAGGGGTATAGAGGGAGGGAGGGAGATAGAGAAAAGGGGAGGGAGGGGGGGACTTACCTTATATCAAAGGATCTCAATCAAACTATGCCAAGGATCAAATATACACTAAATGGGTACTCAAGGTCACATAATATGAACCATAAAAAGCCTAAGGTATCATAAACCAACTCCTGAGCACCACTAAACTAGGTTCCTAGGTCGACCTCTATATACCCGAGGGGAATTCTCAACCCCCATGGGTTGGTGATAAGAATCGAGGCCTCAAATGATAACTAGTGGGAATTATTTATCCAAATAAATATTATTTTTGAAGCAATATAATTCTACATGAATTCCAAAATGACCCATCCAAACATTGGATGACCACACTAAATCAAATAAGATGATTCATAATTTTAATAAAACAAACTATGCATAACCATCGTGAAAAACCTCTAACTCAAATAAATAAAGTAGGACTGAAAAAGGTCCAAAGGTACATGGATAAATGTCTTGGATAATACAAATACATCAGGAAACAAAAATAACTAAAACTAACAAGATCTCCAGGTGACCCCGCATGTTACTCTCCAACCCCAAACCACTACCACTCTAAGGCGATCCAAACAAAGAGGAACCTGAACCTAAAATTGAAATGATACTGTCAATAATGGGTATGAAATTCTATATGTAGTCCAAAGTTAAACCAATCCCCATGCATTAACTTTATATAAAATATCAAAGTCATACTGGTTTGAAATAAAATTTACAAATCATTGGTTTTTCTCATTTACTTTTAAAATAAATAACGGTCTATTTAACTTCATCATTTAAAAAGATTACACTTAAAAAATAAGGGTAAAAATATTTTTGAAATATGGTCCATATAACTTTAACATGTAAAGTGATGTTTTTTAAAACTTTATTTGAAAATATGTTTATATAAAAAATGAGGAGTTTCAAATCAATTTTCATAATACATTTAAATAAGAAGTTTTCTTTTAAAATTAAAGGATTAAAATGATAAAAATAAACAACCACAATAATAAGAATAACAATAACAAAAAATAATAATAATGATAACAATGACAACAATAAAAATGAGATAAGGGAAACAACAAAGTAATACATAGTACATTGGTAAAAAAATAGAGAATAACAATCAATATAAGATAATAAAATACCAGAGATCATGGAAGTTCTTAGGAGATGAGGGGATAATATAGAACATACTAAACATGATCTATCATATTGGTGTTCCTAATTCAATATGATTTCCCTAACACTTGGCCATACCCTACCTGGACTAACCAAGGGGAGAACTCCCAAACAAGGGTGTATCCATACTAAGGGGCACTAGTGAGATCATGATACTAAACCAATGTATCATGTGTTATAAAAAGTTACACTAGATACTCTTGGCTCACATGACATGTATAAATTAAAGGTGAGGCAATAATAAATAAAAAACAATGTTATAAATATAAATACATATATATCCATAATTATATGAAGCATTAACCAAAAAAAATACCTCACCCTAAGCACCCTTCTATGAATACAAAACTCTATTAATTAATCATAAAATTGTAACACACACATCTTATACCAAGGAAAATTAAATTCATTTAAAACAAATAAGAAAGGGCATGTCCTAAGGGTGTTTTTACCAAGAAATCTTCTTTAAAAGTGCCAAATGGGACAAAAAACATCCTTTAAAATCAACAAATTTATCGAAAGCACCAATAAAACACTTATAGGTTCAAAAATCCATTTATAAAATCCATTAATGCATTTTATCAAAAATTTGTTGTGCTTGGTTGAATAAAAAAACCTTTCTAACTTTGAAAACAAAGGAAAAAACATTACATTCCATGAAAAACAAGTGAAAACTGGAATTTATTTCCAAAAATGCTCAAACATATTTAATACTATTATTTTATATCCAAGACATATACTTAAATAGTCATTTAATCATGGTTATAATAATTTTAGGCTAATAAATGGGGAAACCTACCTCAAATCAAAATAAATGATCCAGATCTTTGAATATGGGATGAATTTAACCTAGAAGACCATCCAAACACCCTAGACATGAAGAAACACAAGGCACAGAGTCAAACCCTTATCCTATTGTTCAGACAAGATAGAACACCATAAGGGATGAAGAGGTGAATAAGAAGAAACAAGGGATAAAGTAATAAATAGAGGAGGAAAGACCTTACCTTAAATAACTGACTTCAATACATGAATAAATCCCTTGGATTTGACATGGGAGGGAGAGGAGATATATAAGGAGGTGAACACTAGGAAAATTTCTTGAATAACGAGAAAGAGAGGGTTAGGGATTAAAAATCAAGGGGTATAAAAAGGTAATTTCTCAAATTTTAATGTTCGGGAAAGGTGCACAGTTTGGCCGTATGGTTTACCAAACTATGTGCCCTTCACTAGGCACACCAGGGAAAGGTTCATGGTTTGGATGAAAAGTTTAGGAAACCATGCACCAACCATGTGAAATGGCTCTATTAACCATTACTAGTCATCCACATAGTTTCCACATAGTTTTCACCAATTGTTCAGTCTAACCATGCACCATGTTCAAAAACCCCAAAACATAGAAATTAAAAGGATAATGTGTCAAGAATAAAGGAAGAGACCAAAGTAAATAAATAAATAAAATAATAAGTAAAAATATGGTCTAAGTGTGACAATAATCCCCACTATAATGATTTCTGCCCCCATAATGCTTCAACAGACTTAGTTGATCAATAGAAATGGATAAAATCAATATCTCAAAATAGGAATCAAATATAAAAAAATAAATAAAACCATGAAATCACTGAGAAAATGCTTATGAAAATCCCCAAAATTAATCATATTCATCTTCTTAATCCAAATTATCTCCCCAAGTACCCCAAAAAACATAACCATAAGACAAGCCCCTTGCTACCACCAAATTCGTCAATCCTTCTCTGATAGCCCAATGTCATCGAAAGAAGAGAGGACTCAAAACTGGGTTAGCAAGGAGACTAGGGCTGAGCATACAAAAATTATCCTATATGAATCATCAATCGATATAATATACTATAGTAACTATTAATGCTTAATGCCCCACCATATTAGAATTTATTTAAGACATAAAACCTCTAGGGATGAACAACTACAACCAAGCATCAATGTACAAATAAATGAAACACTAATGACATGAACACATCCTAATCACAACCACTAATGATCTATAATTTCAACAAAACACTATAATGAACATAACATCAAATAAATAATAAGGAAAATGAGATAGATATAAATACAAATGAAAAATGATAATACCTCATGCATCCATTAGATCAAAAGTAGGTCCAACAAGTTGGACTTTGGAATCCTTTGAAGGGTAAGATCTAATCCCACTCCTACACGTGGATCTTTTTTTAAGCCTTAGAAGACAACATAGAAAACAAAAACCATGCCAAAACTTTAATGTTTTTTGACATGAGAGATTTGTATGACCCAAATTTCAGTATTTATAGAACATCATAATCCTACCTCTGAAATAAGTTGATGAGATACCATACGACCTCATGATACCACTATCCACCTGCTCAACCTTAGATCACTTCCCCTTCCCTTTACCAGATCTCCCTTCCCCACTATCAGGAAGGGATGGAGTAACGTTCACCTCAAACCCTACTACAAAAACTAACTTAACCCAAACTACTTGAATTACTTCTTCCATATAAGATGTTAGGACAAACTCCAAATCCATCAATTTAATATTTGGATGAATTCCTCTTTTGAAATACTAATATTTCAATGAATATTACATGACTATATTTGTAAGATAAGGGGCTAGGTAAACTAAATATACAACATAATCCAACACCAATTGATGAACTTGTTGGAGATAGTACACCTCAATATCCTTCTACCCCTTTATGTACTCAGAGAAATACTACTAGATGAATGAGGCTGCAAAACCTTCCCAAGAAAATTCCCTTCATAGATTATTCCAAACAATAAACATCCACCACTTCCAACTCATACCTTCCAATAGAAAGGTAGTAAACTTGATCTTGAGTGACCAGAGAACTTAATGTTTCACATCCAATCTTATTATTCTTGAGGATCTGGGTGACCATAAAATAGTTGAGGGTTCAACTTTCATAACTATAGGAGGAAATCTCTAGGTTGATCAACTGAGGGGTCCACTAGCGGAGGAAAACCCATATAATTATCTTGAAAATCCATGGAGGCTTTATGAGGACATTATCTAAATAAAAATAAGAATAAAAAAATTCAATAATCATAAAATTTTAAACCATACCAATTAGAAGTAAAACCCTACTTAAAATAACACTCTATAAGACCAAAACATGATCAATTAAATGAAATTAAAACATTTATTTTTTCAAATAAATTTCAAAGCTCCAAAATATTTTGAATATAATAATAATTCCATATCATCAAAAAGTACCCTCAAACATTCTTTCCCAAAACAATACTCCATTGTTGAAACCAACCTTACATTTAAAACCCTTTCAAAAAAACCTTTAAAATAACACACACCACCCATTAAAATAAGGGAAATAACATAAAATTATTTTGGATGGTATTTTTCATTTTAATTTTTTATTAGAAATATAAACACCAAGTATGTTCTTTTTCAATTTGGAAAACTCATTTATAAGTTTCAAAATCAATAACTTCATAACTAAAAACCAATATTTTTAAAATTTAGACTTTATTTTTACCCAAATTGCACAATATGGAATGATAAAAAATGGGTTAGAAAAAAGAATTCTGACACATAATTCAAAGGAGGATTAGTGTATACATGTATCTTGGCCACATGTATTGAAAAAACATGTGCCAACTACACATATAAAAATTGGAGTCATAATGAACCATTTAATTAGGCACCACATGGATTTCTAGGCCCTACGAGCTCACCAGGTATAAGAATTTCGCTCCCATTGTCATCCCCCAAAACAAAAAAATACTTAAAAAAAAATCATAGTTCTTAATTAAATAAAAAATACCATATACCAAATGTGAAACACACCAAAATAAAATGAAACAATATAAATCCCAAAACTCAAACATGATTTCCCATAGAATCTCGAGCCTCCAAACATGATAGAGCTAGCTAGGCTCTTTACACACATACCTCTAGAATTCAGACAGTCTTATCCCAAATTTAACATCACCTCCAAATAAAAAAGGGAGTTATATAAACTTATCCCTTGTAATAATTTCACCTTAATACCATTTTATGACCAAAAAACTTTGGGTCACCCCTAGACTAGGCACCTGGATCGACCCATGACATACCTCAGGGGTGTTCTTGATCCCCTTGGGTAGGATACAAGCACTAATGACTCATATGATAAATTGTGGGGATGATTTCACCTAATAAACAAGGTTTAAGAAGGAAAAAAATCTATAAGAATTATAGAATGACCTATCTAGATGTTGGATGCCCATGCCAAATCAAATAAATATATTCAGAAATTTAATAAAACAAAGGAAACATAACCATCATGAAAGACCTCTAACTCAAAAAAAGGAATCAAGACTGAAATAGGTCCAAAGGTACAAGGATGACCATCTTGGATGATAAAACTACAATGGGAAACAAAAATAACTAAAACCAACTAGATATTTAGTTGACTCCACATGTCACTCTCCAACTATAAACCACTATCTCTCTAAGGTGATCCAAAAAAAAAGAGGAAACTGAACCCAAACCTGAAATGATTAAGATATTCACGAGTATAAAACTCAATAGGTATGAAAAAAATAAACCAAAAATCACGAATTAAATTTAAATAAAACATCCTTGTTATTCTGACTTGAAATATAATTTAAAAATCATAGGTTTTTATTATTTGGTTAAAAAAATAACATCCCATTTCCCTTCATCCTTTAAAATAGTTCCACTTAAAACATGAGGATATAATTTTTTTAAAATATGGTCCTTATAAATTTAATAAGTAAAGTGATGTTTTAGAAAACTTCCTTTTTAAAGATGTTTTTATAAAAAGTGAGAAAGAGGAGTTTCAAATCAATTTTCATAATACATTTAAATTAGAAATTTTATTTTAAAATGAAAGGAGTATAATGATAAAAAAATAGCCAAAACCAAAACAAAAACAATAACAACAATAACAAAAACAATAAAAACAAAAACAAAAACAAAAAAAAAACAAAAAAAAAAACAACGACAACAACAACAACAACAATAATAATAATGGAAAAAATGAGTTAAGGGAGATGATAAAGTAGTAAATGAAAAATCGATATAGAAATAAAGAATAGTAACCAATATAAGATAATCAAATACAAAAGATAATTGAAGTACCTAGGATTTGAGGGGAAAATATAGAACATACTAAACATGATCCATCATATTAGTTCACCTGAAGCAATATGACCACCATAAAACTTAGTCATACCTACCTGGATCAACAAAGGGGAAAACTCCAAAAGCAGAGTTTATCCATACTTAGATCCATTAGTTAGAGAATGATCCTAAATAAGTGTAGTATATAGTGACCCAAGACTTTTACACATATTATTACAAGATTTTAAGCATAATTATCCATGAAATATAAAAAAAGGATTGAAAAGTATAGTGTATTTGAAAGACTGGGTACATAATTAGAAAACATAAAACTAAAAAAAATCATTTTATTAATATTTAAAATGAGCTCCTAACTCCCTTTGAGATCCTAAAAAATCATAGGACAACTTTGGGGAATACATAGATAAAAGGGATGAGATAAAAATTTGACTAAGGGAATAAACATGAGAATAAGGCATAACATGATAACATAAAAAGAACGCATCATGAATAAACATATGGAAACATAAAATATAGAACATGGAATCGTATTATCATGGAAATATTGGAATGTTCAAGCAACATGTAACCCTTATGTTTATTACTTATGTTTGACTATTTATGTGGAAACCATATGCATGAACATGTTATAATGTGTGTTCCCAGATAGTGATCCAATTCATTGGGCGCAAGTTACTGTAGCAACACTGTAGCAATACTGTAGAGGGTACTATAGCAGCGGCAGTACTGTTGATCGGTGGGTACTGTAGCGGCGACAGGGCACTGCAGCGGCGACGGTACTGTATGGGTACTATAGCAGCCGGGTTACTATTCACAGAATAGGAATTTGGTCAAAGATTTGGGCCTACGGGTTATGTAATGGGCTTCAAGACCACTGGGCCTTCGGGCTATGTATGGGTCTCCCTCTACCCAGTTAAAATATGTCTTTTCTTTCCTTTATTAATAAAAATGAGGCTTTGGCCCCAACCTTTAAAAAAAAATAAGGGTTACCCATGGAAAGAAATTGGCATCATAATCATGTCATAAAGCATAATCAAAGGGTGTATCATAATAGTATCAATGAAAGAAGAGATTAAATCATCCTTAGACATTAATAAATAAAAAATAACAATGTACCATGAATAATTATTTCCAATATAAGTAAAAACTTGAAAAATAATGGTTAGGTAATTTTAGAAATGGGCCACTTTAACACGACTTTAGGGACAAAATAAAGAGTATTTAAAGAGGATAAAGGCATAATTGTTTTCATAAAATCAGAATTGAATTAAAATAGGTTTTCATGATAAATTGAGTGATCTTAGAAAAATATTTAAGTCTTAAAATAGTTTATGTAGTGTAATTAAAAATGGGTAAGAAAAAGAGAATTTCCATTTAATCGGGTTTTCTTATCGAGAGGAATTGATAAGTGAACCTTATAAACATATAATTACCCATAAAAGAATGATGAATTGAGAAACATAGATATGTGTGGTATATATAAATATAATATAGTATAATTATATAATAATAATTAATGGATAAATTGATTCAAAGATAGATAAAGTGTAACCTAAAGGAAAATGGAGGTTCATAGAGATTCCTTACCTTATATCCGAATGCGTTCTACACTTGAACTTAATGTCATGGATAATAAAATTAGTTTCATTAATTACTTAATTAAGAACCTATTATATATATTTTATTTATTATAATTTTATTAAGTTCATTTATGACCATTTCAATGAGTTATAAAATTAAATTTCTTCATTCCAAGAGTGTTTATTTCATGGTTTCATGGTCAGTTTACTTGTGTAAAATTATGGAAGTTCTTGTAAAATGGGAATAATTCTATAGAAGTGAAATTATATTGTATTAATTAACTTAAATAAGTTTAAATGGTCCCATATATCATTTTTCTTGGTATAACGATGATTCATTTGATAAAACGTTAATGATAAT
This sequence comes from Viscum album, assembly GCA_963277665.1. Taxonomy (NCBI): domain Eukaryota; kingdom Viridiplantae; phylum Streptophyta; class Magnoliopsida; order Santalales; family Viscaceae; genus Viscum; species Viscum album. Next base: position 743,493,461 of record OY728137.1, read on the forward strand.
TGTTTAGTTTTTTACGGTTTTTCCGACCATCATGAACTAGTTTCATTTTATTGAATATTATGTTTATATATTAGTTAAAAAACATAAAATAAGTTCTAATATACTTATTAAAATATTATTTAACTATAATAATTTTTTAAGACCAGCCTTTAAGGTGGTAATGGAAAAAAAACTCATTATCTACCGAGAAGGTAAACCACCATAATTTGGACAACAGTTTCCTTTATTTGAATAAGAGTAGAGGAGAAATGGGGTCGAAAGAATATATTAAAATAGTAATATAAAATTCTAGTATATACATGATAATTAAGTTATTATTATTTTATGGATTAAGGAGGTTAGGATAAGGTAGAAGAAGAAAAGAAATTAAAAGAGGTTGTTTGAGAAAGTTACCTCTGGAATATCACCTCTTTAAAGGACCCCACAAGGAACTTGTAATTGCCTTTTATTGAGACTAGTAGATCATGGATGTGGATAAGAGGACTTAGAAATAAATTGGGTAGAATATTTACAAGATACAAGTCTTAGAATGTGTGAGGGGAAGGGGTGATATTTATAGGGGGAGAAGAGAGGTGTTTTTGATTATTATATTCATTAGTTTATAATGTTGGCTCAAGACTATCAATAGTACTGATTACTATGACTAAATATTGTAAATGGTTCAGAATAGTTTTAACCAATGGGTTATTACATTAACCATGACCCAAAAATTCATGTATTTGTCTTATAATGTTAAATACCTTAAATTATCGTATTTCACTATTTACCAAAAATTCAACTATTTTAGAAAAATACCAAAAATTAACCCCAACAATTTTTATATGTTTAGATTTCAAAAATGGAATCCATTTTATGAAAATAATTTTCTAAATATAATAAATTTAATTTTTAAATAAAATCATCATTTCTTTGAAAAATATGGATTTTAATATTATAATCAATTTTTTGACCCTTTGAAAAATTAATTTGGGTCTCATAAAATAATATTATAATTATAATAAAACATAATATTAGCTTTTGAATCTATTTAATAAAAATATTTTTTTAAATCATTATATTAATTATAATGTTATAAATAAACATTTATGTTTTACAAAAATACCAACACCTAATTTATCATTTTTAAAAAATTATTTACTTATACCATGATATAAATATATCATATTTTCATTTATAAGATACCTAAATTTAATTTTATACTTTAATAGGTGAGGTTAATATTTTAATAGCTAGAATAATATTCTTAAATGTCAGATTAGTATTCCAACAGTCATGTTACTATTCCAATAGAATAGATTTGTAACACCCCAAACTTCCACGGTACGCTTCTCTTTGAATAATAGAACAACGTGTGTTGTACACAATCTCGAGTTCTAACACACCGCGACCAATAAAAGTAGCCGTTATGAATATTAATACCCAATTTTTGAAATCATATAAATTTTATATTTCAAAATGGAATTCTTTTTTGGATTCGGAATATCAAAATTAGCCTATGTTGAATTTTTGGTATTTTTCTGAGAACTTCCAATTTTCGATGAATAGTGAAAAATACTTAAAAACAAATTTTTTAATATAAATAATTTATAGTGATAAATTATACTATTTAGTGGTTTTAAAGTATAATTATAATATAATTTTACTATTTTATCCAATGGTGGTCATTATAATTAATTTCACTTTAAAATTGGACATAAACAATTGTCAGTCTTTTGATAGATATTGTTTCTTAAAAACACGCTATTTGTTTTGACAGCAGGAATAATTTTTAAATTAATTACTACAATTTCTGTGTTTGGAATTTGTTAAAATGGATTTCATATTTAGAATCATAAGGTCCAAATTATTTAATTAAGAAACTATTGTTTTTTGACATTATGAATAGTAACGACGGTAATTATCTTTAATTACCATGATTAATTAGTAATTGGGTAGTTAAGGGTAATAAAATAATATCATAATAATAACAAATGACCCCAACATGTGTCCTAATGCTACTATTTGTGTCATGGCCGACCATGGGATGCCTTGTGCCAAACTTTGGGACCCCATGGAATCACTTTTGGGTGATAGTGACATTTTATTATATTATTTTTTAAAGGGGAAGTATAACCAAAGTATGTATCCCCCAAGTAAAACAATTTTAGTTTTGTCTGTGTAAATGATATCTTAGACTATAAATAGTAATTTTAAGGCTAAAAATATTTCCTACATCATGATATTTTTTTACAATTTTTATACATTAAATAAATTAAAATTTTTATGACACCATGATGATGCAACGATTACCTCATTAATTAATGATTTAAATAAAATGAAAAGATAATGTAAAATGTAAGACTTACACTTGTCAAAAACCTATTGTAAGAGTATATTTAAAACACTTATCACCTTATCCTATAAATATATAATTGTGGGACCTTTAAAATCCGAAACTCATTATATAATAAAGTAACATTTCTTGACTTTCCAAGAGTGCCCCTCCTCTCCTCTTATAAAAGGCCCCCACCTCTACCACCTTATTCACACCATAAAAGCCATTTGGATCGACCAAACTCTACCCAAATAATCTCCCAACTTCCCTCTATTACTCCTAGAAGCCTCACTTTGGGCAGAAGTCTTCCCAAGGAAGCCTTTGGCTCAAATCAAAAAGAGTTACCCGATTTTAAGGTAATGTCTTCTCTTATGTTCTTTTGTTTTATTTTACTGCTCCAACCCCTTAAACTCTTTTTATTACTTTATTTTGTAACAAAAATAGTATCTTCAATATACTAGGATGTTTTTATGAGATGTATTTGATTTACAATTACACACACCTCTGTCTAATGGTTAAAGAACATACTGTTTCTGTGGTTGTCGAATTACTGCCTCACGAAACGATGATCGTTCAATCTTCTTTTAACACCTCTAATGGTGGCCATTAATATGTCGCTATATTTATATATGATATATATTATGTTTATGTTTTCTTTATGCTTATTTATTTTTAATTTATGGCATACCTTTATGGTTTCCATTATGGGTAAACGCGATATCTTCATTTTAGGAAGTGCTGACTACCGCCCCCTCAAAGTGATTTGATTCATTAATGCCATATATGGGATGTATAAAGGATGGAGTTTATGATGTTATATATGATATTATACTGGAATTATAATATAACTTTATATAATTATGATTTCATTCCATTAAATACGAAATAGAAATGAAAGTAGCGTTTATGCGTACGTACGACTTACCGTCTCCATGAACAGTGCATTTCATTTCTTACCTCCAAATGTTATGTAATATTATAAATGCATGTATATACTGGATATATATGATATATATGATATCTACATCATGAATATAATTCTGGATATAATGTATATTTTACCACATGAACAACTTGTAATTATAAGAAGTTTATTTTTGACCCAAGTACCAAAGATCGACAAAATGACCGTTATTAACTTAAATAATTACATAATGTTCATAAAATGGTAATAAGTGATATAAAAGGAATAATTAACATGAAAAAGGTTCTTAAGCAATTAGAAATTAACTCTAGTTTATTATTCAGGAGGTTAAAGAACGATCGAGTCAAGTAAGACACGAGGTAAGGGACTTCGTCTCAATATCCTTTCATTGAGGCACATTTTATTTTATACATAACTTTATTTTATGCGCTGTATAAACCCGTTTGACTTTTACATTTATTCAAAAGGAATCCATTTATATGAATCATTTTTACTAAATGACAAAAGGAATGTTTTGTCTTAAGTACGCAGTGACAATGACTTCTCCGCCGCCGTGACCATTATTTGAGTTTTGACTTCCTCTACAAGCTATAACTTTTTTTTAAATGAAAAATAAATACCATATTTTACTTCTCTTTTATTTTGGTATTGAAAATTGTTTTATTATATCAATGTGTTTTATTGATATCTTTTTATTGAAATGTGGAAATGTTATGTTTCCTTTATGCATGTTTTATGTGGTACAATTATGTTGTGGTTTATGATATGTTTAAAACTTTTCATATAAGGAATGCATTGGACTTAGTAAGTGATGGGTGGAGCATGCTATAGCTCCTTGATGCATCGGTAGGTCTCATGAGACAAACTAGTGTCTTGGCACAAGGAATTGACAAAATATTATTTGTAGTCTTGGCATGAGGCCTTGGATACGTGGTTATGATAGTCTGGAATTATGAATTCCATCATTATGAAAGTGGTTATTGATATTGCATGTGATTATTCGACTAGTATAATATCCATGTGAATAAGTAAATGGCATTATTTCATTTTAATTTTTCCATATTATGCTAAAGTTCAAGTTTAAAAGGCTTTTGTTTTAGTTATACATTGCCTTAAATGTTTATGTTTATTTATGAAAGTTTCTGCTATATTGTTATCATTACTGAGCATTTGAGCTCACCCCTTTCCATGTTTTATTTTTCCCAAGATGCAAAGAAATATTTTATGACTGACCTGCATGGATAGTCTGAAGGGGATATGGGTGTGGACTATGGAGACTATGTTATTGTAGTTTTTCACTTTATGATGTAATGTAACATTTATGAATGTATCTAGTGTTTCCAAGGCTAATAAACTAATTGGTATTTTGAGACTTAATCTTTTGTGATCATGCCAATGTTACGTAATAATACACCGACTCTGGGTAACTGGGGTCGGGGCGTTACAGTTGGTATCATAGGAAGTTTAGTACTAACCTTGGAAGATAGATTTAGATAAACTCTCATTAGAGCACATAGCCCTCAGATAGACTTTGAGGATTAGTATAGATGAACTTCCTAGAATTTTGGTATTATTGAGATTTTGTGAGTTTTCTGAGAAATACATCCCTGTCTGGATATGAGCAGGTAGAGGCGTCTCTGGTACATATGTACCTAGGGGTAAAACCCGAAAACACCACTTTGAGCTAGACTCGAATGGGAACTGGTGCACGACAACGGGCCTTGCTGCACTCTTGGTTACGACACTCCTGGGAGATATGCTTAGGATAATTCATGATTTCTTTACAAACCATTATGAAGGGTTTACGAGTATATAATTCCTCAAAGAAAACATTTTTATGATTATGTATTATATCCATAAACTGTTCAATTTATGTTAGGTGTTTGGAAAGTTTGTTATTTTGTATTTCGATTCATAAACTAATCTAGTTTATTCCATTATTTAGAAATGGCGCCTAGTGGAAGGAATGGAAACCGTATCAATGCACACACTCCATGTAGGGATTTCCCTCCTGCTCAAGATAATTATAGTGGAGCTGGTGATACAACTGGTGCTGATCAGCTTATCACCATACTGGGACAACTCACTCAGGTTATGAATAATAACCTTACTCGTATGGAGCACCCTGATCTGCATCGTGGAGGATCAATGTTAGACCGCTTCATGAGGCAACAACCACAAACATTCAATGGGAGTAAAAATCTATTAGTAGTTGAGAAATGGATAAATTCCTTAGAGAAAATATTCTATGCCTTGGGGAGTAGTGAAAGGGAAAAGGTTATCATGGCAGTTTACCGCCTCACTGAATATGTTGATCAATGGTGGTCATTTATTCAAAATATAAAGGGATATGATGAAGTATCAAATATGGAATGGAGGGAGTTCAAAGAGATTTTCTTAGAAAAATACTTTCCTCGTGACCATCGAGCAGATATGGAAAGGCAATTTCTGAGTCTGAGGAAAAAGGAGGATGAGAAGTCACAAAGTATGAGTCTAACTTTACAAGGTTAGCGAGACATGCTGCAGATTATATATGTAACCCAAGAATTAATATTGATCGTTTCTTTGATTGGTTAAAACCATTTCTCTGTCGAGCTTTAGTATCACAATCTTTCTCAACGTACGAAGATATAGTCTCATGTTCTATCAAGAAAGAAAAGGAATTATCTAAATCTTATGACAATAAAGTAAAACAATAGAAGAAGAGAATAGTGGAAAAAGAGACATATAAAGGGAAAAAGGGAAAGAAGGATTTTCCATTATGTGATAATTGTGGGAAGAATCACCCTGGTACTTGCCTAAAAGGAATGAGAGTTTTTTATAAATGTGGAGAAAAAGGTCACTAGGCTCGTGATTGCAAGGGAAAGAAAGAGGCTATCAATGTTGAATGATACAATTGTAGGGAAATGGGGAATTATGAAAATGAATGTCCTAAGCATCAGGGAAACTTACCTCAGAAAAGGCCAAGGGATCAAGGCCAATCTTATGCTGTTACTACAATTGAAGTGGAGTAATTAATGTATTGGTGTTTTTGGACTCAAGAACTATATTATGGTTATAAGAATAATGTGATATATATAAGGATTGTACTGTAATACTTGTTGTTTTCATTAAGGTTTTAATATGATGAAGGTAATCATATTTTTAGTATGTGAAAATAAGAGAAACTTTACTTTTTTTGGGGAATCTGATGAATTGATTTTGGAATTTAGAGACCTTTTAGAGAAAGTCTGGACATAGGTATTTTGGATAACTATAAAGGTTAGAATGGATTAAGTTGAACTTTGGATATTATTTTTTAAGGTTAAAAAATTTCTGAATATTATTTTTGGAATATTATAATACTATATTTGTAGGAAAAGGACAACCTGCAGGTCGGGGGATAACCCGTCGCGTCAGACAAAGCTGTAGGAATCGAACCCACAACCATAGTGCGACAGGTCTTTATTACCTACCAATAGCCTACAGGAAGTCCCTGGTTATTACAAAATAGTTTTCCTAATCTAAATGGTATGTGTTAATATTTTGAACCTTGTACGATTAGGATAAATATAATATTTTTGTGTTCTATTATCTTTTTGAGTGATAGATGAGTTTGTGGTAGAAATTAGTTGAAGGTTGAAACTCTACTTTTCAAGAATATATATATATACCTATCACTTATTCTATGAATAAATTAATTATTAAACTTTAGGAAAGAGATATTAAAACAAAAAATGTGTTATCCTAATACCTTATGTTTTGTTGAACTGATGATATTTTAAATCAACATAGATTGGAGTCTTTGAGGCCCTCAATTTTACACTTGTTTGTGATTGATGAACTCAATCACTCACTACAAATATTTACGTTTTTCCTCCAATTATATGTCTCTAATTACCACCAATGTTCTCCTAATCGAGATCATAATTTGGTAGTGACTTTTTCATTTCCCTTTCCCTATTATTAAGGCTAAATTTTATTAATCCTATTTCCGATATGGGTTTTCCAGAAAGGTATTTTCTATTTTCAACCTTTAATTTTCGAAGAACATTTTCAAATTGCGAGGACGCAATTTATTAAAGTAGGTGAGAATGTAACACCTCAAGCTTCCACGGTACGCTTCTCTTTGAATAATAGAGCAGCGTGTGTTGTACGCAACCTTGAGTTCTAACACACCGCGACCAATCAAAGTAGCAGTTATGAATAGTAATACCCACGTTTTGAAATTATATAAATTTTATATTTCAAAATGGACTTCATTTTTGGATTCGGAATATCGAAATTAGCCTATGTTGATTTTTTGGTATTTTTCTGAGAACTTCCAATTTTCGATGAATAGTGAAAAATACTTAAAAACAAGTTTTTTAATATAAATAATTTATAGTTATAAATTATACTATTGAGTGGTTTTAAAGTATAATTAGAATATAATTTTACCATTTTATCCAATGGTGGTCGTTAGAATTAATTTCACTTTAAAATTGGACATAAACAATTGTCAATCTTTTGATAGATATTGTTTCTTAAAAACACGCTATTTGTTTTGACAGCGGGAATAATTTTTAAATTAATTACTAAAATTTCTGTGTTTGGAATTTGGTAAAATTGATTCCATATTTTGAATCATAAGGTCCAAATTATGTAATTAAGACACTTGTTTTTTGACATTATAAATAGTAACGATGGTAATTATCTTTAATTATCGTGATTAATTAGTAATTGGGTAGTTAAGGGTAATAAAATAATATCATAATAATAACAAATGACCCAAAAATGTGTCTTAATGCTACTGGTTATGTCATGACCGACCATGAGATTCCTTGTGCTAAACTTTGGGACCCCATGGAATCACTTTTGGGTGATAGTGACATTTTATTATATTATTTTTTTAAAGGGAAAGTATAACCAAAGTATGTATCACCCAAGTAAAAAACTTTTAGTTTTGTCTGTGTAAATTATCTCTTAGACTATAAATAGTAATTAGAAGGCTAAAAATATTTCCTACATCATGATATTTTTTTTATAATTTTTAGACATTAAATAAATTAAATTTTTTATGACACCATGATGATGCAGTGATTACCTCATTAATTAATGATTTAAATAAAAAGAAAATATAATGTAAAATCTAAGACTTACACTTGTAAAAAACGTATTGGAAGAGTATATTTAAAACCCTTATCACCTTATCCTCAAAATATATAATTTTGGGACCTTTAAAATCTGAAACTCATTATATAATAAAGTAACATTTTTTGACTTTCCAAGAGTGCCCCTCCTCTCCTCTTATAAAAGGCCCCCACCTCTACCACTTTATTCACACCATCAAAGCCATTTGGCTCGGCCAAATTCTACCCAAATACTCTCCCAACTTCCCCTCTCTTACTCCTAGAAGCCTCACTTTGGGTAGAGGTCTTCCCAAGGAAGCCTTTGGCTCAAATCAAAAAGAGTTGCCTGATTTTAAGGTAATGTCTTCTCTTATGTTCTTTTGTTTTATTTTGCTTCTCCAACCCCTTAAAATATTTTTATTACTTTATTTTGTAAAAAAACCAGTATCTTCAATATACTATGATGTTTTTATGAGATGGATTTGATTTAAAATTACACACACCTCCGTCTAATGGTCAAAGAACATACTGTTTCTATGGTTGGCGAATTACTGCCTTACGAAACAATGATTGTTCAATCTTCTTTTAACACCTCTCACGATGGCCATTAAGATGTAAATATATTTATATATGATATATATTATGTTTTTATTTTCCTTCTACTTCTGTATTTTTTATTTATGGCATACCTTTATGGTTTCCATTATGGGTAAACGCGATATCTTCATTTTAGGAAGTGCGGACTACCGCCCCCTCAAAGTGATTTGATTCGTTAATTCCATATGTGAGACGTATAAAGAATAGTTTTTATGATTTTATATGTGATATTATACTGGAATTATAATATAACTTTATATAATTATGATTTCATTCCATTAAATACGAAATAGAAATGAAATTAGCGTTCATGCGTACGTACGACTTACGGTCTCCATGAACGATGCATTTCATTTCTTACCTCCAAATGTTATGTAATATTATAAATGCATGTATATACTAGATATATATGATATATATGATATCTAAATCATGAATATAATTCTAGATATAATGGATATTTTACCACATGAACAACTTGTAATTATAAGAAGTTTATTTTTGACTCAAGTACCAAAGATCGACAAAATGACCGTTATTAACTTAAATAATTACATAATGTTCATAACATGGTAATAAGTGATATAAAAGGAATAATGAACAAGAAAAAGGTTCTTAAGCAAGTAGAAATTAACACTAGTTTATTATTCAGGAGGTTAAATAACGATCGAGTCAAGTCGGACACAAGGTAAGGGACTTCTTCTCAATCTCCTTTCATTGAGGCATATTTTATTTTATACACAACTTTATTTTATGTGGTGTATAAACCCATTTGACTTTTACATTTATTCAAAAGGAATATTTTTATATTAAGAATTTTTACTAAATGAAAAAAGGAATGTTTTGTCTTACGTACATGGTGACAACGAATTCTCCGCCGCCGTGACCATTATTTGAGTTTTGGCTTCCTCTACAAGCCATAACTTTTTTTAAATGAAAAATAAATACCATATTTTAATTTTCTTTTATTTTGGTATTGAAAATTGTTTTATTATATCAATGTGTTGTATTGATATCTTGTGATTGAAATGTGGTAATGTTATGTTTACTTTATGCATGTTTTATGTGATACGATTATGTTATGGTTTATGATATGTTTAAACCGTTTCATATAAGGAATGAATTGGACTTAGTAAGTGATGGGTGGAGCCTGCTATAGCTCCTCGATGCATTGGTAGGTCTCATGAGACAAACTAGTGTCTTGACACGAGGCCTTGACAAAATCTTATTTGTAGTCTTGGCACGAGGCCTTGGCTACGTGGTTATGATAGTCTGGCATTATGCATTCCATCATTATGAAAGTGGTTATTGATATTGCATGTGATTATTTTACTAGTAGAATATCCATGTGAATAAGTAAATGGAATTATTTCATTTTACCTTTTCCATATTATGCTGAAGTTCAAGTTTAAAAGACTTTTGTTTTAGTTATACATTGCCTTAAATGTTTATGTTTATTTATGAAAGTTTCCGCTATATTGTTTTTCTTACTGAGCATCTAAGCTCACCCATTTCCATGTTTTATTTTTCCCAAGATGTGAAGAAATATTTTATGACTGACCTGCAGGGATAGTCTGAAGGGGATATGGGTGTGGACTATAGAGACTATGTTGTTGTAGTTTTTCACTTTATGATGTAATGTAACATTTATGAATGTATCTAGTGTTTCCAAGGCTACTAAACTAATCGGTCTTTCGAGACTTGATCTTTTGTGATCATGCCAATGTTACGTAATAATGCACCGACTCTGGGTAACTGGGGTCGGGGCATTACAAGATTCCTTAATTTCTATAAATACCTCTTATTTCATTCATTATTAATTCAAATATATTTTTTATTAAGGTTATATATATAATTTAATCTTCAAAATTAATATTATATTATTAGCATTATGTTTTATTTCTATAGCTTTATTCATGAGTGTGGTTATTCTAGTGGATCGAGAAGATCCAAAATTTCCCATTATTATTATCTTATTTTCTATTTATTGTCACGATGTAATATTTATCATTCTCATTGGTTTGTTTTTTTAATAATATATCATTATTCATTTGTTAGAATAATTTTTTTCTTGGGTTCTCTATGTGATGTATGTGTTTTATGAAATAAGAAGGTAAATTCCATTGATAATATTATGGGCCATTACATTATTCATCCCTTATGAAATTTCAACCTCTAAATTTCATTTTATATACTATGGTAAAAAAGGTGAGGGTATTTATCCTTTATCTCTTCATCCAATTCCCATGTTTCCTCTTTATACTTATGGTTTCTCTATAGTACCTTGACCAGGTGAGTGATCTTGTTACATATAACCTTGTCTCTACGGTCCAAAATCTTCACTGATTACTTCTCATAAGAGAGATCATTTTCCAGTTGTACCATCTCTGAGTGTAGTACATGTGAGGGATTTGGTATTTACTTACTCTATAAGGATACATGAAATACATCATGTACTTGAGAAATGGCCAGTTTAAGTGCTAGTCGATAATCCACATCTTTAACACAATAAAGAATATCAAAGGGGTTGATGTACCTATGACTTAGCTATCCATTATTCCTAAATCTCATGAACCTCTTCCATAGAGATATGTAATGGAATAACTTGTCACTAATCTAAAAATCTAAGTCTCATCGATGAATATCTTCATAGATCTTCTATCGACTTTGGGAATCCTGGATATGATGTTGGATGGTGTTCACCTTTTCTACCCTTTCTTGGACCATTTCAGGTCCCAAAAGCTTACATTCACCAATGTAATCCCAACATGCAAGTGTTCTATATATTTTCCCATAAAGGGATTCATATGGTGACATTTTTATGCTTGAGTGGAAACTATTAAGTAAGAGAACTTGAATACTAGAATATGTTTACCCCATTCTCCTTTGAAGTCCATTGATAATGCTATCACATTTCTTTTAGTGTTTGAATAGTCCACTCAGATTAGCCATCAGTTTGGGGGTGATAGGACGTACTGAATTTCAACTCAATATTTTTATAATATTGAATTCTTTTACAAAACTTAGAGGTAATTCTCAGATCACAATCATATATAACCAATAATGGTACTCCACACAACCTCACCAATTCTATAATGTATATCCATGAAAGTTGGTTGAGTTATAATTCCTCTTGAATCATAATAAAGTGACCAATATTTGTAAGATGATCCAAAATGACCCATATAACATTATTTCCTCTGTATGTCTTTGGAAGTCCAGTGAAAGAGTCAATAGTTATGTTTTCCTATTTCCATGTATTTATGGGTAATGGTTGCATTATCCCATTAGAAGTTTTTCCTTATATCCTTCACTTGCTGGCATACCTAGAACTTTGATTTATATTCAGTGATCACCTCTATATTATCCCATAAATAGTTCTCTTGGAGACCTTGATACATATTTTTTCTCCCTAGGTGAATATAGAAGGTTGATCTATGTGCATCATTTAGAAGCTCTTTCTTTATCTCTACATTAGATGGTAAACATAGTCATCACCCAAATCCTACAACTCCTTCCTCATCAATTTTGAACTATTAGGATTTACCCTTTCTCATAGCTTCCATATTTTTCTAAATTTCCACATAATCTCTTTGAGAATCCTTTATCTTCTCCAAAAGGGATGGTTGAAAAATAATTTGTGAAAGGAATGACGATATACTTTCCTATATGATTCCTATGTCCATCCTTTGAAATTATAATAAGATTAGATCCGACTCAATTCTCACCATTGATAAAGTTATAGGATCCTTTTTTACTCAGAGCATTTTCTTATTTATTTTATTTAATAGGATGATGGTGGATTGAGTAGTCATAATCCTTGATGAGTTTTAACCATATTCACTAGAATGTGTTAATATTTTTCTATGTGAATATATATTTTAGGATATTATGATTAGTATATATCTCACACTTCTCCCCGTATATATAATTCCATAATATTTTCAGTGTGAAGATCACAACCTCCAACTCCAGATCATATGTGGGATAGTTTTTATCATGAAATTTTAGCTGCCTTGAGGCATAAGCTATTACTGTATCATTTTTCATAAGTACATAACCTAAGATATTATTTAAAGCATTTTTGTTTACCACAAAGAGTTCCCCACTTTTTGGTAGTGTAAGTACTGGTGCAGTGATAAGACTCTTTTTCAACTCTTTTAAGTAGTCTTCACATTCACTGGTTCAGAAAAACTTTACTCATTTTTGATTCATTTTGGTTAGTGGGTTTGATAATCATGATAATTTCCTCAAAAATCAACACTAATACCTATCTAGGCCAAGGAAAGTATGGATCTTCATTACAGATGCTGGTTTTGGGGCACTCCTCAATTTACTTTGTTTTATAAGGTTCCATAGATATTCTTTTTCTAGGGATAACATGCTCTAATAATGATAATTTCTCAATTTAGGACTCACATTTACTATAATTTTCATATAGTTTGTTCCTTTACAAAGTCTTTAGAATAATAATCAAATGATCTTCATGTTCCTCCTTTCTCTTGAAGTATATCATAATATCATCTATAAAGACTACCAAAAATTTGTCGAGGCAATCTCTAAGTACCCTATTCATTAGCTCTATAAAAATTTCTAGATTATTAGTGATTCCAAAGGGAATCACTATGAAATCATAGTGTCTACACCTCAATCAAAAGGAAGTATTGGGAATATCTTCCTTCCTCACCTTTAATTGGTGATATCCAAACCAAAGGCCACCTTAGATAAATACTTATCCACATGCAGTTGATCAAATAATTCATCTATCAATGGTAGGGGATACTAGTTATTTATCGTGATTTTTCGGATCTCATGATAATCAATGTAGAGGTTCATTGATCCATACTTATTCTTCACAAAGAGGACTAGTACACCCTATGGTGAAGCACTCGTGTATATAAAAAACTTGTATATATTATACTGTAACTAATTCTTTAGTTCCTCCAACTCAATGAAGTCTATCCTATAAAGAGTATTTGATATGGGCAGACATCCAGGTATAAGTTCAATTGAGAAATAAACCTCTCAGTCGATAGGAATACTAGTAAATTTTTCAGGGAACACATCAGTGGATTCCCTCACAATGGGAATGTATTAGAGCATGATCATATCCTTTGTATTAATTGTTTGAGTAAGATATGCTTGATCATAAGGCAATAATATCCACAATTGAGATGATGATTCTGAAAGAGATTCATCCCCCTCCTTACACTTGTATAGAATTATGGGATGAATCAGGATGTGAAAAGTGATCTCCCTTTCCCGTCAGTTGATGTTGGATTTGTATAAAGATAGCCAATACATGCCCAATATAGCATCAAAATCCACCAAAGGAAGTAATACAATATTTTTTGAGCGGTTCCATCCAAAAACATTAATTGGGGAGGAGTTATATACTTTAGATATAATAATTTCACAATTTTATGTTCTCACAGATTACTCAACCTTCATATTTTGAGGTAGTGTTTGAATAGTTCTACTAAACTTGAAAGATATAAAACAATGAATAGAACCATAATCAAATAGTATGTTTACTATTATTAAATGAATAACTAGCGTAGCTATCACCACATAATTTTCGGGCTCCACCTTAGTAGTAGTGGTAGAGTATTCCCTTCCTTCCTACCTTAGAGGTTGTTGTTGATGATTATCTCTGACAATGCTTGGCTTATGGAATTAGCTCACATAATTCACATGTTCCTTGAAGTTGAAACACTACACTATATTTTGAGTGTTTATATAAACCTTTCTTTCTTATTCTACATTAGCGGGCTTATTCAAGTACCTTCAAAAATAATTATCCCGATGCCCCTCTCTTCTACATTTGAGTTATCTCATGTTTCCCTTTAGATAGTTCTCTAGATGATTCTTTCCACACTTTCGACATGTGGGATGTTGGGTTTTCTTTCCTTTATGGTATTTATTTTTTGATCCTCCCATATTAAACCCTATTTCCACTTTTTATCTCTAGGCTCATGATACAAATGAGAGTTACCAATATTCATCTCAACCTTAAGGGAACATCATACAATTTCCTCATAGATGTCAAAGTCTCAAATCACCAAGGCTTTTAGTAAACTTAGATTTAATCCAATAAAGAAGTGATCCACCTTACTTTTAGTGTTCATGACAATAAATAATGGAAATCCCACCTATACCAATGCCCCTATACCAACAGTTTCATAAAACCATTGGGATAGGGATGTCTAGATATGGTTTTACCAATAGTTTCAGAAAACCATTGGGATAGATTCCATTCGATAAAGGGTATCCCAACATCTTTTTTAAAACTGTTGGGACAGATTACCCCCAAATAAACGTGGTCAGACTCCTCACTCTTGAATTGATCGACCCACATTGTACCCTAAAAGAGATCTCTCTTATTCTTCCCATCATGCAAATTGTTCTTCCCAACCAGCGATTCATCCTTTATTCAAGTCATTTTTTTTCTTTCACTAAAAATCAGTAATTTGTAACTGAGTTATATCTTCTACCTTGATTTATTTTTGTTTTTTTCATTCAACTTCCACTACAATCTCCTCACGTTAAAATTGAACACTTGAACATTGTTTTGTTGTGTTTATTTTATTTAATGTGTATTATGATCTCCTTATATGATTGATTGTTTGAACTCACCATTAATAAAATGTTATACACTTAAACATACCAGTTGTGTGTGAATCTAATTTTTTTGGGAAAATAGTGATGCAAGAGATGAGGAAATATTTTAAAATCCCCATTTAAATTGAAATTGTGATAATTATAGCGGTTGAAATCTATTTCTATGCATTCTAGTGCATATTCTATTTTTTACAATGTGATTTTTAGATCTTTTTGGGAAATTATGGTGATGGTGATGACCATTTATGATGTAGATTGTGTTGAAGAATCAAGGTTGTGGTTAGATTAGCATGGGATGTGTTGGGGGATGTTTTGTGGTGAATGGAAGATGGTTGTTGTTGTGTGATGGTTATGGTGTGGTGATTGATTAGTGGTGGGATGTGTTGATGGTTATTATAATCTTGATGTGTTTTTGTGTGGTGGTGTTTTTGTAGTTTTCTAGTGCTTATGGAATATGATTAGTAATAATAAAATGGTAATGACATTAGTTGAAATTAAATAAGTGTGGTATAGAATACAATATGTGGTAATTGATTAACAAATTGAATTTTGATAAATGGGAATAAATATGGGTGATGAAAAAGGGGTTTTTCAATAAATATGGAATTAAATAGATATTAAACGAATCTTGGCTGATAAATTTAAAAATATAGAAATTGGTTGAATCTGTAAATGAAGGAGAGGAATTATGGGTTGTGTGTGGGTGTTTTGTGTAGTGAGTAGCGTTTTGTGGTGGAAATAGTTGGTGGAAGATGTTGTGGACCGATGCAATAATGATTTACAATTTATTTAATGATATATACATTCTATATTATTATTTGAATAAAAATTTAATTTGTTTGGCACTATAAAACTTGATAAATCTAGATAATATTATTTTTTATACATGTTATTACATTTTGGGTTTTATTGTGAAATGATTTAGAGAAAGTATAATGCTAATAGGGTATATTTCATAGATAGGATAGGAGGTCATCATCTATAAATATGGTCTTTATACAATGATTTTCCATCACATCCACTATTTTTCAGATAATCTCCCAATTTATTCCTTATTATGACAACCCACTAAATAAACTAAATTGAAATGAATTGATCAGAC
The DNA here is from genome assembly GCA_963277665.1 of Viscum album. Classification (NCBI taxonomy): domain Eukaryota; kingdom Viridiplantae; phylum Streptophyta; class Magnoliopsida; order Santalales; family Viscaceae; genus Viscum; species Viscum album. The sequence goes on from OY728137.1 coordinate 743,510,110, forward strand.
CCTAAGAAAACTAAATTGTACCAAACTGAACTAACTAGTCTTGAAAATAAATTAACTGAACCTATCAACCCTGTATACACTGAAACTCAACTAAACTAACAAATCCTATCTATATCATAACAGAACTGACTTAACCAAACCAAATTAATTGAATTGAAATGACTTGATTTGACCCAAGTAGACTTGAGTAGATCTGAACAACACTTAACTATATCAAACTGAACTATAATAAAAATAAGTGAACTAAATTGAACCCAACTAAAAGAAATTCTATAGTAATGATAAAAAATGAACTTAGTTGAAAAATCTTTAATAAAACCATAATAGGCATGCACCGACCCAATCCAAATAAAATAACCATACCCAACCAATATCATGGTATTATATTTATAAATTAATTCAATATCATGGTTTTATGTTTATAGTATTTTGTAATATATATAATATATTGTTGTCTTTTATATTATGATTCTCATATAGAGTAGTGTGTGAGTTATGGTTTCATATAAAGTGAATAATTCTATTTTACTTAAATATATTTTCAATTAAACATTAATCTTATTGAATTGGTTTTATGAAATGACTTATAATTTTTTTACTGAATGGATAGAAGTTGTATGTATAAAACTGATAAGATATCAAGAAATTTTCAAAAACAATTTGGAGATATTTTTATATTTTTCATTTGACAATGCTTCAGATAGTGGTCACATACACTACCCATGTTATAATTGTGTTGGAAGACCTTGGTTGATTAGTGAAGAAGTTAGATACCATATAAGCAAATATGGTTTAAAAAAAACTACTATGTCTGGTATCATAATGGGGAGAAATGGAATCTCAAAATGCTGATGATCCAAATGAGAGGGCTAGATTAGAGAATTTTTTATATGATCAGTTTCCATTTATTCACCATCATGAGAAGGAAAGGATGATGACCCAAGAAGACTTTAGTACGAGCACACATGATGTATCTAATGAAAATGATGATGTTGACAGGGTGAAATAATTTAATGATGCTTCCATGACTCCAGTATATCGGTAATGTTGTAAAATAAAAAAGAAAGATTTTTTAATCTGATTTTTTATGGTAAAACCATGTATTGGATTTCTAATACATCCATTTATTACATTATTACCTTATTTAAGTACTTACTTTGAGATTATGTGGATATTTACTCAAACCACTATATGGAATGAAAGTTAGTTGAGGAACTTGGATTTTCAAAAAAGAAAATTCATGCTTGCTCAGAAGATTACTGCTTATTCTGAGAGGAAACTACTGAATGAAATGATTGTATAAAATGTGGAAAATCTCGATAGAATCCAAAAGCTGATGGAAAATTGTCCCGTGTGATATAGAGAGAAATTTGGCACTTTACATTGATCCCCAGACTCCAAAATCTTTTCATGTCTGATGAAATATCAATAAAAATGCAATGGAATGATACTGAGAGAAAGAAGAATAATGATGAGTTAGTTCACCCTATAGATGGATTTGCATGGAATAGATTTTATTATTGATATCCTTATTTAATATTTGACATTCATAATTTGAGTCTTGGTCTTTCATGTGACAATTTTAATATGTTTGGATATATGCTTACTTCACACAACACGTGACCAGTTTTCATACACATTTATAACCTTCCCCCATTGTTGTGCATGAATAATCCTTTCAATTTCATTATTATACTCATATATATCCCTTATGATCCCAAAAATGATATTTATTTATACATTCAACCTTTAATAAAAGATTTGAAACTTCTTTGTGATGTGGGTGTGCACACATACGATGCATGTTCAAAAGACATAATTCAGATGCATGCTACGCTTTTGTGGATGATTAATGATTTTCCTGCATATACAATGATTTCTAGATGGAGTGTGAAGGAAAAACTATAATGTCTTATTTTTATGAATAATACACAATCCAAAATACTGAAATATCATTGTAGTTTTAGTTTTATGGGACATCGATGATTCTTTCCAATGGACCATCCATATAGAAATAATCCTAGAATATTTGACAATACCATGGAGACTGACGATCCACCTTATCATATGTCTAGAAATGATGTGATTAATGAATGGAAAGATTTTAGTTTTTCATTTGGGAAGGATCAAATGAAATCTAGAAAGAAGAAGAATGTTTCCACTGAAACCTATTACAATTTTAAGAAGAGAAGTATCTTCTTTGAGTTTTCTTATTGTTCAACCAATTTGTTACTTCATTTCTTATATGTAATTCACAATGAAAATAATATATGTGAAATGTTTCTTTAAATTATTCTAAATGTCAAGGTAAATACAAAATATTATTTATAATCCCAACATGACTTGGTGGATTGGGGCATCAAACCAGAATTGCATTCTGTGCGTATCAGTGAAAATAAACATAAAGAATACAAACGAAATGATTTTATATACCTATTTTCTTGTCACAAATGTATTTCTTATGCCAATGTTATGATCTCATGGATCATGTTCTTTTATTCCTATATTATTTATGTCTTATGAACTATAATGTTTTATACCATGACATAAGATTATAATCTACGATATATAGGGTATAATTTTCTAATGTTATCCTCATGTTCTCATACCCTTTATTATGTTATGTTCAAGTCATCATTGATATATCCATTGTTTACCCTTACTAAGAATTTGATCTCACCTTTCATATATTTCCTTTCCCCATGTTATGAATAAAGGTACAAAGTATGATATGTCTAAGAAAGCTGTTGTTTATGAAGAAATTCTTGAGAAATGATATATATATATATATATATATATATATTATGAACCAACTTTTTATATGTCTATTTATTCAAAGGCACCAGACCTATAAGATTATTGTGTGGATCTTCTTGTTATGTAATGAATACCCATTTATTAAGATGTGATATCTATGTATGAATATTACGGGTCTCTATAGTTGGTATCAGAGAAATTTTTACATAACCTTTGGAAACTATGACAAGAAAACATTAGTGAGAACCTTGGGGATAGGTATAAGTATAGGATAACATCCTAATGTTTTTTTAATGGTTATGGATGAACTAGGTTAAACCTAAGTTGTCATAGATCTAGAAAAAGATATCAGGATTTAGAAATCCCTTGAAATATATTTCATTATTATTTGATAGATTTATCTGATTATTATAGTTTGATACTTACACATTTATTTTTGGTTTTAGTTAATGTAATGAACCATAATACATATTGTTAGTAAAGAATGTAATGGAGAATGCAATGATTTTCCTCATGAGAAACTAAATAAGATGAGAATTGGAAGGTGAAACCTTGTGATTATGCCTATATACAACTAACAAATTTCAACTTAACTAACTCATAGACTAACCAATGAATATAATGATAGAGTTCACTAAGAGATCAAGTGATGGATACTATGAGGGAAAAATGATTCAATTTCCAACATGTTGAGAATACAAGAATAATCTCTCAAGAGAGAATATCAAAGGAATGAGAATATAATTTCTATGTAAAAACAAAGATCCTAGAGAAAGTATTTACCAAGTAAAAATGAAGAGTTCTATGGAAGTAAATTAAGTTCATCCTAAGGTTCCATTTATAGTTCAATGTCTTATGTGTGGTGAATATGGGAATTATATGAGCCAATTACCAAATCCAAGGATTAAATCCTAGACCAAGGAAAGACCTATTTTATTATACTCTTTGAAATGAAAGGATAGAAGTATTTATGTATTGGTATTTAAGAGTTATGTTGTAGAATTAATTTTAAAAATAGTATTTTAGTTATAAAAATCATGAAACATATAAGGATTGTGGAAGCATATATGTCTTCATGTAAGATTAGCTTAAGAGTTATGGATATCTTCATGGGTTTATGTGTTTAAGGTGATCATAGGTTCAATGTATTATACATTACTTTTAAGGTTTTAAGTTATGTAATTTTAAGGTGATTAATGATATTTTTAGAGATTTTTTATTATGATATGGTATATGTAACCCTTATGTCAAACATGAAGTACTATTTAAGGAAGAATTATTTTTTAAAAAGTTTAAATTTATTGATAACCTTTAGATTATATATGATCTTTGATGATTAAGGTTATTTTTAAGGATATTAATAATATTTTTGGGGACACTATCAGAATTATATTAATATAGTTTTAGTGAAAAAATAATAACATGTTACACTTGGTAAATCCATAGGTCCTGAAACCACAACCAAAGGGAGATAAGGGTAAAATTCTTACCACTGGACTATGTGATCTCATGATTAGTCTATTTTTTTTTTAAAATTACGAGATATATATGGATTAATTTGTTTTGAGGAACATTTCATAGGGATAACTCTATGATGGAAAAGTGATTTAGTGATTAATGTTATTTTGGAAGTTGATATTTTGTGAATCTTATATGATTAAGGTAAATAGAATATTATGGGATTTTATTTGAGTAATAAAGTTTGAAATATATTTTGGAAGCATATATGATTTTATGGTGATTGAGGTTATTTATGGAAATGATTGGAATATCTTGAATATTATATGATTAGGGAATGTATATCTTTTTGGTATGAGACATTAAGAGTGATTGATGTTGTTTGGATATAAATGTTAAATTTATCTTTGAAGAATATGTGATTAAATCATTATAATATTTGGGTTTCAATATCAGTGTAGAATAATTTGAATAATTTTAAGGTATGTTATTTATCAAATGATCTATGTTAAACTTTTGGTGTTATTCTGAAGATTTGGTGGTTAACGTTGTATTTATTCATATGATTATTTTTTCATTATAAGAATTATTGTGTGGTAACCATTTTGGTTTTAGTTAATATTTAAAGATCATAGGAATATCTTAATATCCTTTTGTAGATTATGAGATTGATTTTAATACTTCTGTCATAAAATAAATAAATAAAAAAACATCTTTAATATTCATAGTTTGGAGAAAAAGATGAGTTTGTGGTGGAAACCTATTAATTTATGAAATTATACTTGTTAGGTAAGTATATTTACTAACATTTTTAGTATATGTCACAAACCATCCCCCAGGGCTAGATCTGTGCCTACCCCAAGCCTTCCTTCCATAGGCTAGGGGCTAGAGACTAGCACCGAATAGGCATATCCCAAAAAGGGAAGGCATTTGCCTTTAAATTTGCACACACAAACGCCGAAAAAACTGTAAAAAGGTAAACACTAAGTAAACCACAACTGTCACAAGACAACTACTGTGAGTACAACACAAACTGAAAGTAAATGGGATAGAATATAAACCCAACAAAATAAAACTACAAACAAAAGGGAGTACAAGATCGCTGATAACCCATCCGTTGAAAACTCCACCTGATGGGTAAGTGTATAGTAGCTGCTGAAAACCATAGAAGTATGACCTGCCTACCTGATCTCATTGGGTATCACCTGGTCCTAGGTCACCGAGTCCTACATCAAGGTGTTGTAAATCTACATAAGACATGACACGTGCGAGCGAATCCCTTGCAGGGGTGAATAACACAATACTCATTATGGAACCCAATCCAAAAAGTAAAGACCACAAAGCATTATCATAAAGAAAAATAGATCACACAAGGTATAACTCAAAGTATAGAAAGTAAAATTATCAGCTGTAAAGATGAACATTCATACTACCGAGGTATTCATCATCTATGCCCACTCATCACCTAGGCCAGCGGGATCATTAAGACCCTCTCATCTTTGGGGCTCGCTGGATCACTTAGACCCACTCGTCTCTGGGCCATTTGGATCACATAGACCCACTCATATTTGGGCTAACTAGATCAATTAGACATGCTCTTGTCTGATCCAGCTGGATCACTTATACTTGCTCGTCATTGGGCCAGCTGGATCACTTAGACCTGCTTATTCCTAGGCCAGCTGGATCACTTAGACCTGATCGTATCTAGGCCAGCTAGATCACTAAGACCCGATTATCTCTTGGCCGGTTGGATCACTTAGACCTTCTTGTCTCTAGGCCAGCTGGATTACTAAGACCCATTCATCTCTGAGCCAGCTGGATCACTAAGACCCGCTCGTCATATCCTTCACATCACAACAAGCTGTAGAATTCCTACTTGTAGCGCGGTTGATTCTGGGAGAATCTAAACCTCAAGCCATTAGTCGCATCTCAACTACCAAGAAATCTCACTTAGAGTATGCCTAAAGGACCATCTTATTACAAGAATACCAATGCCATAGACTGTGCGTCAATTGGATGCCCGTTCTGAAAGATATTGGTGTTTTAGTAAATAGGGGCCGGTTGTGTCTGGGCCCGGTTTGACCTGGTCAGACCGACCCCACCAACCCAGCCCGGGGGTCCCGTATGACGTAACCCGGTTCGGCCGACCCGACCCGACCTGGTCCATCTTGGCCGTTGGGCCAGGCCCATTGGGTAGCAAGGTTCGGCAATGGGTCCATCCCACCGGGTCACCCAGCGACCCGGTTTCATCCAATCCGGCCTGTAACTAGAGGGTTGGTTATTTCCCAGCCTAGGCTGCCCAACGGTCCGAATTGCATTCGTGGGACAACAGAATCCATCCGCCCCCTTTCCACATGCCGCATCCCATCGACGTGGGCCGCTCCTCCAACGCAGTGCCTGAGCAGCACCGCCCTCCAGCGCCGGCCCGCTCATGCGGACCGGTCCTTCCGTGTGACCTGCAACTCTACTATGGGTCCAGCTCACCACCGAAGTCTATGGACCGTGGCCTTGTGCTACGTGGTACCTCTGACACGGCTGGGTGGCCATGTCTGCTTGCTTCCGGCCTCTAGCCTCCATGCCAAAAGCTTCTACTGCTGCTGGGATTGGGGTGGCATGGCCTGGTGCCGCAGCTGCGACTGAGTGCCGCGGCCTCCTGGTTTTGCTGTGGCCTCGCTTCATGACTTCTTGCTGGTGTCGCGGCCCTCCTGGCCACATAGCTTCCACCTAGATCCTCCTTGGTCGATGCGCTGCCGCTGTTTCTCCATAAAGAATGGGAAGGATGAAAGAAGAGGGGAGGGGAAAGAGTCGCACATAGAAACGCCCAAAGAATGATCTGGGTCTTTATTTGTGTTGACCTAGATGCACTCTTGTTAGCAAGATCACATAGAACCATAAATATGGTGGAAAGATCACTAAGATAAATATCCCCTTTTTCCTCGCATCATTAACCACCCCGCATGAACAATCGATTCGCAGGTTAACTTGTTTGTGAGTTAACCAGCATTTTTCATTTAAAGAAAAGAACGAGGAAAAGTAGGAATTCACTTAAAATAGAAACCCCTACCTAGGATAGAATTGTTGGTTGAGGAAGAATGGAATCGCACACCTCTATTCCTCATTCTTGATCCGCATCCCATAGTTGCTAGAAATTTCCAGAAGGGTGGAAGAAGGGGAATTCGTCGTCGCCACCCACCAAAGCCTCAGAGTAATTCGAGGATTGTGCCAACAATCTTGCATTGTTAGTTTGGATATTAATTGAAAAATATGAATCAACATTTTTGTTACACCGCATTGTAGCATCATTACGTTGACTCATTAATGAGGTTAATTAATGAGATTCATCATCACCTCGTCGTTTCACCATAGCGCTGACGTGCCACTGCTCAACGATGAATAAAACAATTAAAATAACTTTTTAAGTAATTTAATTTTTTACTCCTGAAAATTCTAAAAATTAACTTTCACCCTCGACCCATGCCAGTCGAGGTTAATCTCTGGCTAAGGGAAACATGCCCTCATGATCTTAACAATACTCTAATATTTCCAATATGAGTTACCATTTAAGAGTGACATTATTTGAAAATAAAATAATTGTTACTTAATTATTTTATTTACGGCCAAAAACTACTTTCCACTATTGGCCCACATCGGACAATGTTAGGCCCTTTCTAGGAAAATCCCAATGATCTGAGTTCAACGGTGCCCTCATATTCTTGATATGGGCACTAGTTTAAAAGTTATAAAAACCTGCTCAAATGTTTATTTAACGAACCTTAAAAATAGTGAAAAAATACATTATGGCCTCCTTGGGCTTCAGAATTACGTGCCGTCTCAGATCTTGGTCTCTAAATAATCCAATTTAATTTTCAAAAAATATTTCATGGAATTATGTTGTACTATATTACTCCCCACTTTAGGGATTTGTGTCCTCATAAGCCAAAATAATGGCTAATCCAAAAAATGGGGGTACTGAGCACAAATTTTAGCCTCCCACTCCCACATTCTCTCCTGGAGATTCCCATGCTGCTAAAAAACACGCACCAGAGGTATTGACCATCCACAAAGGATCCTCTCCTATCGATCCTCTCTCTCCACTGCGTACTCCACAAATATCACCCATAATAAATTTCTAGATCACCATAGTCAATGTTGTGATAAAGGTCATGCATGTATCTCCTCAGCTAGGATATGTGGAAGACGTCATGCACTCTCTCTAACTGTAGTGGTAGAGCCAAGTGGTATGCCACCTTTCCCACTCTACACAGTATCAGGAAAGGTCTGATGAACCTTATAGATTACTTGTCACCCCATACAAATCTCTATATCCCTCGTCGAGGAGAAACTCATAGGAATACATAATCCCCCTCCTCAAACTCCAAGGGTCACCATCAACTATCAATACAAGACTTCTTTTGTCTCTTTGTAGTCTTCATCTACTCTCGAATGACCTGCACCTTCTCAGTGGTAGCCTATACCATCTCTAAACCCATGTGTGCTGACTTCCCTGGGTTTTTCTAGTATAACAGTGACCTTTATGGTCATTCGTATAGTTCCTCAAATGGTGCCATATCGATGTTGGAGTGTTAGATGTTGTTGTACGCAAACTCCACCAGTGGTAGGTGGTCCTTCTAGCTGCGACCAAAATCAAGGACGCAAGCACTAAATATGTCCTCCAAAGTCGGTATGGTCAGCTCTGTCTGACCATCAGTCTATGGGTGAAAGGCAATTCTCAAGCACAACTGAGTCCCAAAATCCTCCTATAATCCCTTCCACAACTGGGATGTAAAGCATGCATCATGATCTGAGACTATCACAGATGGGACTCCATGGAGTCGAACTATCATATGCATGTAGAGGCATCCTAAGCACTCTACTGAAACCTGATTTTGAATGGGTAGGAAGTGGGCCAACTTGGTGACTTGATATACGATCACCCAAATGGTATCGTTCCCCCTGGATGTATGTGGTAAGCCTGTCATGAAATCTATAGATATTCCATCCCACTTCCACTCAGGTACCTCAAGGGGTTGTGTCAAACCTACTGGAACCTAGTGCTCAACCTTCACTTGCCAAAAAGTGAGGCATCTCTAGACAAGCTCTGCTACTTCCTTCTTCATCCTCAGCCACCAGTACTAATGTCAGAGGTCCTAGTACATCTTCACAACACCTGGATATACCGCAAATAGGATGTATGGAACTCCCTCAACAACTCCTCCCAAAACTCCACTGGTACTACTGTGCATCCTCTGAAAAGGAGGATGTTCTCCCCACCTTTCGAATATCCAACAGGGGCATGTCCTGTAGACATCTAGGCACATGTAGTCTCACAACTGATATCTTCAAGTTGCGCCTCCCTCAATCGCTATAAAAGTGGAGGGTAAACTACCATCGACTGAAGATAATCTACCTCATCTCTATCCACAAAGGATATCCGAAACAAGGCCAAATTCTATGAGGCCCCATTTAGTAGCTGTGAACTTGACCTCCTGTTGAGAGCATTTTCCACCACGTTCCCCTTCCCAGGAGTATAGACTATCTAAAAGTCATAGTCTTGGAGGAACTCTAGCCAATGTCACTATCTCAAATTCAGATGCTTCTTAGAAAAGATATACTTGATACTCTTGTGGTCAAAGTAGATGGCGAATCATTCGCCCATAAGGTAGTTTCACCACATCTTTAGTGCGAAGACTACCGATTCCAACTCAAGGTTATGAATCACATAGTTCTGATCATGTATTCTAAACTACTACGAGCCATAAGAAATAACTGATTTCCCCTGCATCAGGAAACAACCAAGTCTAGTTCTTGATACGTCATAGTACACCACGCAGTCGAAACCCTCCTCTGGAAACCTCAAGATAGGAGCACTCGTCAAGCTTTGATTTAGCTGCTGAAAGCTCTCTTGGAATCCTTCTGTCCACACAAAGGGTTTTACCTTATTCGTTAATGTCGTTATGGGTGATTATACTTTGTAAAAGTTGGGTACATACCTCCTATAGTACCCATCCAACCCAAGTAAACTCCTCACCTTAGTAACACTCTTGGGTGGTTCCCAAACAAGCACCACCTCGATCTTCACTGTATCCACCAAAACTCTAGCCTCTGAGATGAAATTTCCTAGAAAGTAGAATTTTTGTATCTAGAACTCACACTTCGAGAGATTTTCATAAAGATGGTTCTCTCGGAGTGTATCCAGAACCATCCTTAGGTGTATCTCATGCTCCTCATTAGATGCTGAATACACTAAAATGTCATCAATGAAGACCACTACAAACTGGTCCAAAAATGGCTGGAAGATCCTATTATTGAGTCCCATGAACACTAATGGGGAGTTATTCATGCCAAACGACATCACTAAGTACTCATAGTGGCCATAGAGACATCTAAAATCCATCTTCGAGATGTCCTCACCTCATACTTGAAGTTGGTGATAGCATGATCTGAGGTCCATCTTTGAGAACCATCTCACTCCCTTCAGCTGATCGAAGAGGTCATCAATCCTCAATAGAGGATACTTGTTCTTTATTATCACCTGTTTTAGTCGCCAAAAGTCCACTCATAACCTCAAGATTCTATTTGCCTTCTTGGAAAACAACACCGAGACTGCCCATGGTGAAACGCTAAGCCTTATGAACCCCTTCCTATGCAAGTCCTCCAACTATACCATCAGCTCCCAGAGCTCTGTGGGATCCATCCAATATGAAGGTATAGATATTAGTGCCATATTAGGGTATATATAAATGTATAATTATAACTCTTTATGAGGAGGTAGTCCTAGAACATCTTCTGGAAAGATGTCCTCATACTCATCCACCACTGCAGGAAAATGTGGACTCATCTCATCCACTACACCGAGGGTCATGCTAGCCAACTGATGAGTGATCGGATGCACCCTCCTATGTGTGAGTCCATACCACACTGTAAGGGATCCCTTCTTACTAGTGAAGTAAAACCTAGTCCCATCCTTGCGGACACACTGCACTCTGCGCCTAAAACAATCAATCTGGGCATGAACTGTGGATAGCCAGTCCATACCCAAGATGACGTCGTAAGGCTTCAATGTCACTACTAATAGATCCTAGAAGAAGATCTCACCTCCTAGAGTAATCTTACACTATCGGAACTAGTGTGTAATTGCCGAATCCCCTCCCGTAGGGGTCTCTAACTGTAAGGATCGAGCCAACGACTCGACCAGAATCTCCAAACTCCAAACAAGATCTGTGGTAAGGAAAGAGTGACTGGAACCTATGTCTATAAGAATTTTATCCAATGTGTAGAAGACATAGATCATACCTCTAATCATCTTTGTAGCATCATAGTTGTAGGCCTCCATCGCCTAAAGATGGCCTCAACCCTATCCACCGGCTCCCGGAGCCCGTGGTGGACCACATAGGGGTGGTGGTGGTAGTAGCACCTCAAACCTCTATGCATTGTCTATCGCTATTCTCGCTCCCATACAACATCCACCTCTATGTAGACCACCTTGGAGGCCCTTAGACCATCCACCGATCATCTATGCAGCGGGTCAGGTAGTCACGATCCATGTTTCCCTGCCTGCCACATGAGTAGAACGCCCCAGTCCTCTGATGACTCCCACTGCCCTAGTGGCCTCGTACCACCGACCCTGAGTCTTGGGGTTGTTCTCCAGATGGTCTGGCTTGCTTGGACCTCTATGTAAACTGTCAGTTACCCGCCAAAGATGACTCAGACAACCGTCGCCTGGTGGTAGCTTCTACTGTTGATGCCTGCTTAGCAAGGAAGCTCTCTACCAGTAGAGATCTCTCTAGTACCCCGGCCTACATAGGGATGCTGAGAGAAATAATCGATGCCCTGATCTCTCATTGGAGTCCCTGCTCAAAGGTCTAGGCCCTGGAGAAAGGGTCCCACACCATATCCATAGAGTAATGAGAAAGGTCTGTGAACCTCACAAAGTACTCAACCACTGACAGGTTGCCCTATGTAAGTGTAGTAGCTCATGTATACACCCTGAGCACAAAGTTGTGGGGGAAGAACTCCTCCCTAAAAAGTTGCTCGAAGTTAGACCAGGTGAAGGTCATCTCCTCATGAGTCTAGATGGTAAAACTCCACCATCTCCCCGTCGAGCCTTATAGAAGGCTCATTGCTAGCACCACCATCTGGTCAAGTGGAATCCTCACTAAACAGAAGACTCGAATCACCACCTCCATCCAATACTTATTGACCTGAAGATCTATCTCTCCCATAAACTTGGGAGGTCGTTATCATTGTAACTCGTGTAAGGCACTGAGCCTACGTGCGTATTCTATCGGTAGCGCCGGTAGTAACTGCTGACCAAAAGCAGTGGTATCACTGGGACATCGCCCGGAGGTGCTATATCAGTCAACAATACCTATACCAATTCCTCATCACTCTATGGACCATCCTTATGGTCACACACTAGAACCTTGGCTAGTTGTACATGTGGAGGCATCCTAAAAGATATCAACATGAATCACAATTAATAGATTATACATAGTGAGTTGACTCAGACTTAGAAAGATCATGAGAAAACATTCAAAGACACATGCAACCAGTGATTTCATGTAATGAGTTGGAAAGAAGAATTCCGGGTCCTGGTGCATGGATACGTCGACCGCCACACCAACAATGAACTCCTTGGCCTATAAACTGAACTTAAAACACTTAACATTGTAGCCCCATGAAAATTACAGACTCTTAGTTATTTTCGTAGTACTGGCCTGACTCTGATACCACTTTTTCATGACCCATCTCCCAGGGCCCATGTCGTGACTACCCCAAGATCGCCTTCAAAAGGCCAGAGGTAGGTAACTAGAACCGAATAAGCATATCCCAAAAAGGGAAGACATTTTCCTTTAAACCTGCACACACGCACACAACAGAAACTGTGGAAAGGTAAACACTAAGTAAACCAAAACTATAACAATACAACTACTATGAGTACAATAAAAATTGAAAGTAAATAGGAAAGAATAAAAACCCAACAAAAGATAACTACAAAAAAAGGGAGTACAAGATCACTGATAAGCCATCCACTGAAAACCGCACCTAATGGGTAAGTGTAGAGTAGCTACCAGAATCCATAGAATTATGACCCATATGCCTAATCTCACTAGGTACCACCTGGTCCAAGGCCACTGAGTCCTATATCAAGGCGTTGGTCATCTTCACAAGACATGACACATGCGATCAAAGCCCGTACAGGGGTGAGTAACACAATACTCAGTAGGGACCCCAATCTAAAAAGGAAAGACAACAAAGTATAACCACAAAGCAAAACCACAAAGCATGATCACAAAGAAAAACCACCCACACCAGGTATAACTCAAATTATAGAAAGTAGAATTATCAGTCGTATAGCTGAACATTCGTACTGCTGAGGGATTCATCACCTAGGCCCACTCATCACTTAGGCCAGTGGGATCACTAAGACCTATTAGTCTCTGGGGCTAGCTGGATCACTTATATCCACTTGTCTCTGGGCCAGTTGGATCACTTAGACCCGCTCTTCTTTGGGCCAAATGGATCACTTAGACCTGCTCGTATCTGGTCCAGCTGGATCACTTAGACTTTCTCTTCCTTGGTCCAGCTGGATCACTTAGATCTGCTTGTCTTTGGGATGGTTGTATTACTAAGACCCACTTGTCTCTTGGCCAGCTGGATCACTTAGACTTGCTCTTCTCTGGGAAATCTTTATCACTAATACCTTCTCATATCTGGGCCAGTTGGATCACTAAGACCCGCTCGTAATATCCTTCACGTCACAACCAACCATAGGATTCCTGCTCATAGCACACTTGATTCAGGTTGAATCTACTCCTCAAGCCATCGGTCGCATATAAACTACCACAAAATCTCCCTTAGAGTATTCCTAAATGACCTTCTCGTCGCAAGAGTCCCAAAACCACAGACGACACGTTAATTGGGCACCTATTATGAATGATATTGGCATTTTATTAAACAGGGGCCAGTTGTGTTCGGGCCTGGTCTGACCTGGTCGGGCCGACCTGACCAACCCAGACCAGGGGTCCCACATGACCCGACTCAATTTGGCTGAACCGACCTGACCTGGTGGGTTCTGGGCCGTCTTGGTCCAACCTGGCCGCTGGGCCAGGACCATTGGGCCTTACTGGACCTGGCCCGGTTCGATCGTGGGTCCAGCCCACCGATTCACCCAGAAACCCGGTTTCATTTGGCCCGACCTACAACTAGAGGGCTGGTTATTTCCTAGCCTGGGCTGCCCAGTGGCCCAGTTTGTCGCATCAGCCTGACCCGCATCGGCGGGCCGACAAAAGCTGGCCACCCCCTTTCTGCATGTCGCGGCCTACTATCGCGTGCTGCTCCTCCAACGTGGCACCCAAGAGGCACTACACTCGAGCACCGGTCTGCTCATAATGACTGGTCCTTCCGTGTGACCTACGGCTCTGCTGCTAGTCCAGCTCACCACTGCGGTTTGTGGACCAGGGCCTTGCGCCATGTGGCACCTCCAACTCGGCTGGGAGGCCGCGTCCACCTACCACTAGCCTCTATGTCGAGGGCTCCTGCTGCCTTCGTGGCGAGGCTGCTGCCACCGCGGTTGGGTGCCGTGGACTCCTTCCACCAATGCGACCTCGCTCCATGGTTTCTCGGTAGTGCCGCAGCCTGCCTGGATGCGACCCTTCTTCCAGGAACCTTCTTGGCCGATGCGCTGTCACCGTTGCTCCATGAAGAATGGGAAGGATGAAAAAAGAGGAGAGGGGAAGGAGTTGCACACAGAAAAACCCAAAGAATGATCCGAGTCTTTGTTCATGTTGACCCAGATGCATTATTGTTAGTATTATCACAGATAACCATAAATAAGGTGAAAAGATCACTAAGATAAATACCCCCCTTTCCCTACATCATTAACCACCCCACATGAACGATCGATTCATGAGTTAAATTGTTTGTAAGTTAACCCACGTTCATCATTTGAAGAAAAGAATGAGGAAAAGTAGGAATTAACTTAAAATAAAACCCCCTTTTTGGGATATAATTGTTGACTGAGGAAGATCGAGATCGCACACCTCTTTTCCTTGTTCTTGATCCGCAACCCATAGTTGCTAGCGATTTACCAAAGGGTGGAAGAAAGGGTGTTCGTCATTTTTCATCACCACCCACCAAAGTCTCTGATAAATTCCAAGATTTTTCCAACAATATTGCATTTCTTGTTAGGATATTAATTGAAGAAAGTGAATCAGTGTTTCCATTACACTGCATTGCAATGTCATTACGCTAACTCATTAATGAGGTTCATCGTCGCATCGTCGCGACACCACAACACTGATGTAATGCCCCAACCCTAGACTCTAGGAGGCAATGAATTATTTTAATACATTGTCATGATTACAAGGAATCAAATTCTGAAGTACCGAGTAGTTTAGTAGTTTTTGAAAACTAGATACATACATAAGTTCAACATTACAATTTGAAAAGAAATACAACATATAAGTTTTATAGGGAACATCCACAACTCTAAGTTTATCCCTGCATATCATTCATAATAAACTTCTTTATGTCCCGAGAAAATGAAACATAAGAAATGGGTGAGATCAGATGCTCAGTAAGGGTAATAAATACAATAGAAGATATCATAAACATAAACACTAGGCATGGTGAATAACTAAAAACACATGCCTTTAAAAAGAGAACTTGAACACATTATGGCATGAATAAGAGTTGAATACATAATGCCATAAGAAATCATAATCATGGGTATTTTACTAGTTGAATAACCACATGAACTATAAATACTATTTTCATAAATAGGGAATGAATAATGCAGGACATCATAACCATACCATGAAGGCCTCATGCCAAGACCATACATATCTATTTTTTCAAGGCCTCGTGCCAAGACCATAGTTTGTCTCATGAGACCTACAAATGCACCAAGGGGATATAGATAACCCCACTCAACACTTATTAAGTCCAATGAATTCCTCATATGAATAGGGATCAAAATAAAAAACATACACATTCATATTAAAACTAACATATGAAATATAAATAATTTTCCACAATCATTAAACATAAACACTAACCATTCAGAGTAAAATGTTGAATGGTTTCAAGATAGTACATCCACAATAAAACAAATCATAAAACATTAAATAAAACATGGTGGTTGATATCATAGGATATAAACCTCAATTAAGTATAATATTCAACAAAGTATTTTGACATAGATGAAGATACTTTTAAATGATACCATTGAAAAATATTTGAGGAAATAATCCTTAAACATTCCAAAGTATCCCATGCCACCTTGAAACAATCAAATCATAATCCATTAGAATATCATGAGAATAAGGATACTCTTTATATGATATACCAAAGTGCAGTATATACACAACAAGCAACAAATAAATGGTGAAAAATGGATATATCTCATAAATGTTAAAGTGAGATGATAAAAATCATTTTTACTTTGGAAAGAAGAGTTCTTTTGGAAAATCATTTTTATTTTTCATGAAATCAGATTATAAACATGTACATCCCCAAAAATAAAAAGTAAGGTAATTGAAATTATATTTTAGTCTTAAATAAATTCTTATTGAGGTGAAATAATTTAAAAAGAGTTTTTAAAGAAGCTTTAGAGATAAAACATTTTAGTGCGGTTTAAGGAAAATATTAAAGGATTTTAAAGAGCCAAGGCATGTTTTCTTTCATAAAACTAGAAATGAACCAAAATAGATTTTTTATGTTAAAATCTGTGAGTTTAGAAAGATAAATATGGCTTAAAATAGATTATATAGTGACGCACGCCTGTCATAGGGCATGGAAAAACAATTATTTCCTAAGTTAAAATGTAGTAATGTGGTTGACCTAGGATGTCTCCCGAAGAGGAGTGCACACAAAATGGGTTGTCACTTTAAAACGATGGTAAAAATGTTGTGTTTTTGAAATGAAATTTGAAATTAAAATGATTGAAAAACTATGATATTAAAAAGGGTGATTAGGTTGGGGTCGGTTTCCTAATTGTAATCCTATCCTTGTTCAATTTAATTCAAACCTCTTCTTCTTTGTTGATTAAAGTGAGTTTCCACAATCGTTTCCTCTCACTTCCTTGGTGAAATTATGATGGTGAGAGAAAACCTTACCAAGATCTTAGTTTCGTCAAATCTACTTCCATGTGTAAAATAGTTGTATTGAATATACTTAATTGAAATGGGCAATACCCGATCGGGTTTTGTTTATCCTAAATAATCAAGAACATTCACTACACATTTTACACGTACTGACGATCATCAAGTACTTCACCACTAATCCCTGGTCTATTCCATCGTATATAAACCAGAAATCAGTGGAGGGAGATTATGATTATTTTACCAAGTAAAAAATCAATAACATAATTAATATTCAAGAACGATCACACTTGATAATACAATCCGCTATAAGAAATTTAAAACAACTTTGAAGAAGAAAGAAATTTATTCAATTGCATCCAAGAACTCAAGCATTACAATGTAGAAAACCAACCCTTCCCCAATCACTCCAAATGTTTACCCCACCATGGTAAGGGTAATCGAGATGAATGGGGAAAAAGATGACATTAAAAAACTATGAAAAAGAAAAGAAATAAAAGAGAAAGCCGAAAAGTTCTCCTTCTTGGTGTCCTGGAAGGAATGGGATGGAGAATGGGATGTTTTGAGAGGGTGGAGCTCTCCTCCTTTTATAGTGATAATTTGTCCCCTAGATATTGACATTTTTTATCCCCATTAAATGACATATTCACGAATTTAGCCCTTATTAAATGTTGTTCATAATTCCCTTGGCCGTGTCCCCTCAAAATCTCAATGGATGTGGTCATGTATTCCAAGAGTTATGTCTATTTTACTATGAGCATTTATTCTATCCAGTCACTCTCCAAAACGCAATCCTCCAGATTAGGGTGATTTAATGAACCCTTAAATGGCCAATTAACGTGGACCTTGCTTCATTAAAGATTCTCCAAAACTCCTTGATCATCCACCCAAATAATATCACAACATTTGAGCCCACCATAGATGAGTTATGGAGCCCACACCAAAACTAGGAAGAACTGAAAAAAGTTTTCTTGATCCAAATTGTGAGCTTCTTTGGAGATTCCATATGGTCGATGCAGATATTGGTCAAAAGATATTAAATTAATCCCTGGATGTGTAGGATCTGGAAAAGAAAGAATTTTGCAATTTTGATTAGTGTAGCATATGTTATGGCCAAAATACAGAAATAATTTAAAACAGTTAAAAATACAAAATGGGCCATTTTTAATGTTCAACTCAAAATAACACCAATATCATAAAAATGAAGAAATTAATCTTAGAGTAACACATTTGTGGGTTTAAAACAATTAAATTCAATGTAAATTTAATTGAAAGTATTTTCTCTATCAATTCCCCCACATTTAGCACTTGGACTCCTGGATAAGTAAAAATCAAATCAAATCAAATCCAAAACACATACCAATGAGATGTACCAAATCAATTCCAAGAAACAAAGAGATATCATGCCTCATCAAAAAAAATTATTAAAAGTTCTCCATTTTAGATTATTTAAAATATTTCCACTTCATTTCTTATCCCATGCACACAAAACACCTACCTCGCATTAATTTTCTCTCATCTCACAAATGTAAATGCTTAATAAGGATTTTCTCATCCAAACTCACACAAGAGTCACCATAGGATTGATAAATTCCTACTTCTCCACCCTATGTGATTCAAGGAAATGTGTTTCTCATAACGATTTTTCAGGGTTGTTCAGTGGCTTTTGGTTGCTAGGATTTAGATGTTAAAAATTCTGAGGCCGAAAAAGGAGGAATTGACTCTTTTTGAAGAAAAATTGCAAGATTATAATTTTCACTCAAGTATGGTCTCCTTATCTTACCTTTTATAGTAAATCAGCTCCATAATCATTCAATCAGCTCAGTATTTCAGTAGCAAAAATTTCAATCTTTTCAAACATGATTTTTCTTGAAAGCTCCAGATAGGCACAACTTTCTTTTTTTACATCGGAAGCTCCAGAAAGGCACAACTTCTCTTATCATGAAAGCTCCAGAAAGGTATATCTTTTAACAAAATGAAATATTTAGTAGTAATATAAGCTCTTCAACCTTTTATATTCCACCAAAAGTATCACTAAATTAGGTAGTACACTACAAGACATCTTCCCCCACACTTAAGTTCAACTAGATCATGCAATTTCACTTCAAGAGCGGGTAAGATAGGGAAAATTGGCTTGTAATGTGGATAACCTAACAGGATATTCATGGCTACTAGGGGATACAATGAAGGATAAATGTAAAGGTGGGCCATAATGAAAAGGATTATTTTGAAAAGGGGGCTTAAAACCAAATAAATTCCTCAATCATTTAAAACACATGTACCCCAAACCCTCATTTTTTGAAAGGAATAAATCAAATTATGGTTAAAGAAAGCATGGTATGGTTCTCTCAAGAAATGAGGTGAATGAAAAGAATATGAAAAAAATGGTTCAGAAGCCTCACAGGAAAGTGATTTCAAAGTTATAGACAGTGAAATATGGCATGGGTTTCAAAAATCAGTGTACTTTTCATGAAATACCTAAAGATTTAAACTTGAAACAAATTTATTTCAGCATTAATTTATGCTCAGTTTCATGAAATATATTGTTTCACTCATTGACATGGGTTTCAAAAATGGTAATGATAATCATTTCAGCTCAAAAGTTTCAGAAACACACCAAAAATTGAAAAATAAACACACAAAAATATGAAAACATGCAATTTTTTTTCCTGAAAAACAAACACAAAATGAAAATCCTAAACTAAAAAGGTTCCCTCCCCCACACTTAAATTATGTAGTGCCCTCAATACATTCAAGTGGATTTAACATGTAAGTAGATTTCTGATTGATTCACAACAAACAAGAAAATGTAGAGGATAGGTACAACCTAATTTATTGATAGTGCAACTTTGAGTTAATCTCCTAAGTGTTTCACACTGATAACCTGTAAGAAAAACAAAAAAATAAAAAATAAGACATTTATTGAAAGAAATGAAAATATAAATAGGATGAGAAAATAAGGATAGATCTTGGTTTAATCCCCCAAGTGGGCCCTGGGTTTTGACTACCTCCAGATGGGCAGTTCCACTTGGTTATCCCCAATATGATGGTGGGTTGAGTTTCTTTGTGATGAACCAACAAAACTTATTCTTCACATCACGTGATTCATCATTTTTTTAGGAAACCATGGGTATAGTACACCAAATCCACCCCTAGTAAAATAAGATATAATTTTCTTGGTGGTGGTAGGACAAATAATGAGTCCTCATCTTTCATGGTTTCTAATTTCACAACCTCTCCTTTATTCTACAGTGGTTGTTGAAGGTATGCTGCATCATTGGAAAAATCAAAGGGAATGTTAGAGCATAATTATATTAGAACAATGTTAAAGCATGAAGTGTCAATATAAAATTCCTCCCTTTAAAAGTAAGAATCTTGAATCTCTTTTTCCTTAGGAAAATCCACTTGGATTACCTCTTGAACTCCCTCCAATAAACAATCAACATGTTTGAGTAGCTCCATTTGTTCTTCATCGGGTGCATCATCTTTTTCTTCCTCATCCACCAAGGAAATACATGAGTTGTCTGAATCTGAAAATTTCAAGCAAGGGGAGGTGATACTCAATTCAGTTTCAATAAAATCAGGAGACAATAAGTTCATGAAAATATAATCTCCTTGAGTTTTCCCAGATTCAGTTTCTTCTTCAGTGGGAGGTTCCTCTTGGAGTTGAATTTCACCATCTTGAGGTAGGCAGTCAAACACCCCAATATTCTCTTCAAATTCAGCCATGTTGGTGGTGTATTACTTCAATGATGATGGATCTTATACATTATGAGGAACTGGGGGATCATGTAGTTCCTCACACTCCTTCCAGAACTCATCCAGATCTTGTTTATCTCCCGTACTTACTTCATAAGGCACATCTTCTTCATCAATCTTCTTCAGCAATGGTTGAAAAGAGCCAAATGGATCTTCATTTAATTCCATCATGGTCTCCCTAGGTTCTTCAACATCAAGTATAAGAGGGGAATCCACTTCAATTAATGGCTCAAGTTTAGGTTCAGGTTTCTCTTGGGATGTGTGAACATATTTAATTATCCATTCCATTTTTCTCTCCAGGTCATGTATTTCTTCTCGAATTCCTTGCAAATGATCTTTTGTTTGAGTTTACTCTTCTTGTTTCACCTCGACCATTTCCTGAAAAACTTCTGTAAAATATTCCTGGAGTTCAACTAATTCACTAGACAATCCCTCCAACACTGGGTAATCAAGGTTTTCTTTAAGGTCTTGAATGAGATCCTTGAATTCATCCTCGTTGATTTGGATTCGAGATCCTCTGATCTGTTTAGCAAAAAGAGAAACACTATCATATATAGACCAAGGTGAGTGAATAATTGTTTCATTAACTTGTGGATAATTGTTCCAAGAATTAAAGAAAAAATCATTTGAGAACATCATGGAAAAATATTTTTTAGGTTTTTTTAATTTTAAAAAAAATCAGCTACTTACAAATGGATTTTTGGCACAGCCTCCCCGGTAACGGTTCCAAGTTTGACGCACTCCTGTCATAGGTCATGGAAAAACAATTATTTTCTAAGTTAAAATGTAGTAATATGGTTGACCTAGGATTTCTCCCGAAGAGGAGTGCATATAAAACAGATTGTCACTTTAAAACGAGGGTAAAAATGTTGTGTTTTTTAAATGAAATTTGAAATTAAAATGATTGAAAAACTATGATATTAAAAAGGGTGATTAGGTCAGGGTCGGTTTCCTAATTCTAATTCTATCCATGTTTAATTTAATTCAAACCTATTTTTCTTTGTTGATTAAAGTGAGTTTCCACAATCGTTTTCTCTCACTTCCTTGGTGAAATTATGATGGTGAGAGAAAACCTTACCAAGATCTCAGTTTGGTTAACTCTCCTTCAATGTGTAAAATAGTTGTATTGAATATACTTAATTGAAATGGGCAATACACGATCGGGTTTTTTTATCCCAAATAATCAATAACATTCACTACACCTTTTACACATACTGACGATCGTCGAGTACTTCACCACTAATCCCCGGTCTATTCCATCGTATATAAACCAAAAATAAGTGGAGGGAGATTATGATTATTTTACCAAGGAAAAAATAAATAATAGAATTAATATTCAAGAATGATAACAATTTATAATAAAATCCGCTATAAGAAATTGAAAACAACTTTGAAGAAGAAATAAATTTATTCAATTGCGTCCAAGAACTCAAGCATTACAATGTAGAAAACCAACCCTTCCCCAATCACTCCAAATGTTTACCCCACCATGGTAAGGGTAATCGAGATGAATGAGGAAGAATAAGAAATTAAAAAACTATGAATAAGAAAATAAATAAAAGGTAAATCCGAAAAGTTCTTCTTCTTGGTGTCCTAGAAGGAATGGGATGGAGAATGGGATGCTTTGAGAGGGTGGAGCTCTCCTCCTTTTATAGCCAGAATTTGTCCCCCAGATGTTGACGCGTTTTATCCCAATTAAATGACATATTCATGCGTTGATAACTTATTAAATTTTGTTCATAATTATCTTTTACGTGTCCCCTCAAAATCTCAGCAGATTTGGACATGTATTTCGAGAGTTATGATCGTTTTACTCTGAGAATTTATTCTGTCCAGTCAGACTCTCCAAAACACAATCCTCCAGATTAGGGTGATTTAATGACCCCTTAAACGGCCAATTCATTTGGACCTTACTTAATTAAAGATTCTCCAAAACTCCTTTCACGTCCACCCACCTAATATCACAACATTTGGGCTAACCATGGATGAGTTATGGAGCCCACACCAAAACTTGGAAGAACTGAAAACAGTTTTCTTGAGACAATTTGTGAGCTTCTTTGTAGCTTCCGTATGGTCGATTCAGCTATTGGTCAAAAGAGATGAAATGAAGCCTTGGATGTGTAGGATCTGGAAAAGAAATATTTTTTTCAATTTGTATTAGTGTAGAATATGTTAATTCCAAAATACTTAAATAATTTAAAACAGTTAAAAATCCAAAATGGGCCATTTTTAATGTTCAGCTCAAAATAACACCAATATCATAAAAATGTAGCAATTAATCTTAGAGTAACACATTTTCAGGTTTAAAAAAATTAAATTCAATGTAAATTTAATTTAAAGTATTTGCTATATCATATAGTTAACTTAAAAATAGGTAATAATTTCAAGAACTTCCTTGAATCGGCTTGCATTTCAGATCAATTTTTTGAAAGATTCTTTTAAAACATGCAACTCATCAAAAAATAAAGAAGTAATATGATTAGTATACTTATATAGAACATTTAAAAAGAATTTATGAGGAGTAAATAATAATTAATAATAATTTCATTGAGGTGAGTAGAGAATAAGAGAACCCAAATGAAAATGGATGTTCGAGTAGAAAATACTTAAGAAATTTGTAATCAATTGAATCGTATTCCCCAAAATTAATAATAATCAAATGATACATTGATTATAATGAAAATAAATAGATTAATTATATGAAACATCAATGGGAAGTATACATACACCATACACAAGTAGTAGTAGTGAATACAGAATATCTCACAAAAATGGGAGTGAGATGAAGAAACCCATTTCCTTAAGTCTGATGGTGTTCGTCACTTGGTCTTAGTGTCCTAGATAACCAAATTAAATTCATTAATTAATATTTACATAACCTATTAAACATGTGATTGATTTATTATAACCTTATTAAGTTCATAATGACCTTTTTGATGGGTTAAGAGGTTCAATTTCATTGTTCGAGTCTGTTTGTTTCATGATCGGTATACTTATATACATGAATAGAGAATCCTGTAAAATGAGGATGGCAGTACAGAATTGAAGTTATATGTTATTAGTGAAAATCCATAATTTTACATGGTTTTAAATTTAATTTGGTTACTTGGAGTGATGATGAATCCTTATATAAATTATTTAATGATAACCGTTTGGGTTAATTGGCAGTTTTTTTGAACACAACGAACTCGTTTTTCTTTATAAATCAAAACCATGTGTACAAAAAGATACCAGAACCACAGATGAGACATAATACATATATTATAGTCTATTTAACCCATAATAATGGTTTCATGACCAGAATTTAATATGGTAATAGAAATTGAAAACCCATTGTCATTGAATGTGGTAAATTAGCACATCTCAGATGGTGTTTTCATTTTTAGTATAAAAGAATGGTAAATGAGAGATGATGAAGAATTATTACTTTATCATGACAAAATTCTAGTACATTTAAGGTAATGGAGTCATCAAAACATTTTGATGAAATTAGGTAAGGAAATAAAAAGAAAATAAAGGAACTTAAAAATAAAAGGAATGTTGAGAGACCCCTTACGAAAATTCGACAACCTAATGGCGTCACTTAAAATTTCATAAAATATTATGATGATAGGAAAAGGGATATCTAATAATTATTAAATAATATTGATAGTAAGGGGGATATGTAATTACATATCACAACATAATCCAATTGAAATTAAAAAAAGAACATAAAATGGAATTTTTAAAAAGAGAAGGGTGGTAGATTCCCTTACCTTGTAGAGTTACTCCAAAAACTTGAAGGCTGGGACCTTGGGGGCTTGAGGACACCTTGGGAGGAATCATAGGGAGGTAAAAATACCAGATCTTGGAGTATTATGAGTTTTGAATGAATTAAAACGAAGGTATGAGTGGG
This sequence comes from Viscum album, assembly GCA_963277665.1. Lineage (NCBI taxonomy): Eukaryota > Viridiplantae > Streptophyta > Magnoliopsida > Santalales > Viscaceae > Viscum > Viscum album. The sequence continues at coordinate 743,535,082 of OY728137.1, forward strand.
TATTTATAGTAAATGAAGGGGAGTTTTTTATTAATTTCAAAGGACACCTCATTAGTGGTTTTTGAAAAACTATAGGATTTCCCATGGTATTTGCCCATGGTATTGGATAATTGGGAAACCTCATATCATATTTTAATTCACACAAGTATACCAACATTTTATATTAATTATTACATCATTATGATGTCATTAAACATACTGAAAACTCAAAATTGTATTTTTACTATTCACGAAAAATACAAGTATTTTAGAAAAATCCCAAAAATTAACCCCAACCATTTTTTGATGTGTAGAATTCAAAAATGAAATACATTTTTTTAAAATAATTTTCAAAATACTTTCAATTTAATTTTTAAATAAAATCATAATTTATTCCAAAAAAACAACTTTAAAACTATAACTCGTTTTATAACACCTTGAAAAATTAATCAAGGTCTCATAAAATTCTATTATAACCATAAGACAATAAAATAAAAATTTATAATTATATTTTATGAAAATTAATTTCCATTTTAAATTATTAAATAAATCATAAAATTTTAATTAAAATATTTATGACTTACAAAAATAACAATACTTATACTATGATCATTTTTTCACTTATAAGATGTCTGAATTGTATTTATACATCAATGGGTGACGTTTCTATTTTTTGGCCAATTTACTATTCAATACTATTCATAAGAGTAATAGTACTATTTATAAGGGTATGTTACTATTAATAAGGTTATGTTACTATTCAAAAAAAATTATTTTTGTCTTATCAAACTCTAAATGTCTTACTGAACACAACCGTCTATGTTAGTTTTTCAAAATTCAAATCATAGAGGTGAAAATATTATGTTTACTGGATAGGTTATAACAAAGTGGTGATTTGTAGAGAATCAGTGTTTCATGCATTCTGTATTAAATCTACTTGGAAATTCTTGGGGTGTTACAGATGACGTTCCACTACTCAATGATGAGGAAAACAATTAAAATAACTTTTTAAGTTATTTAGATTTTCTTTCGAAAAGTCCAAAAATTAACTTTCACCCTCGACCTGCACCATTTTAGGTTAAGCTATGCCTAAGGGAAACACACCCTCATGAGCTCAAAGGTACTATCAGATTTCTAATCCAAGTTACCTTTTAGTAGTTACAAGGATTTGAAAATAAAATAATTATTACTCAATTATTTTATTTACAACCAAAAACCACTTTCCACTGTTGGCCCACGCCAGCCAATGTTAGGCTATTTTTAGGTGAATCCCGATACTCTGAGTTCAATAGTGCCATCATATTTTTAATTTGAGAATTGGTTTAAAAGTTAGAAAAACTCACTCGCACGTTCATTTAATAAACCTTAAAAATAGTTCAAAAATATGTTTCAACCACTCCGGGTCTCAGAATTACATGCCGTCTCAAAGCATGGTCTCTAAATAATTCCATTTAATTTTCAAAAAAAAAATCATGGAATCTAAGGGTATTACAATATAGATTATTAAGTAATTCCTCAACTATATGAAAAGGATAATAAGATAAACATGTTGTCTTATAAACTTTAATTCCTATGAATTGAAGCTCTTTAAACCCCTCTCTGATTCATGGTTTTTGTGGTTGTTCACCTTCTCCTGACCATGTTCTCTATCACTCCCAATAAGTCCTTGGGAATTATTTTTCTCTTTAATTTCCATATTTTCATACCACTGATATTATCCTATTTGGAAACCTATTTTTTAGATAACCTTTATATTTTATTTCCCCTCTTTTAAGAGGAAGTTTATTTAACCATTTTTATGATGTGGATTTTCAATAAAGTAATTTTCAAATATCAAACCCTTGAGTACCGAGAACAAGTTCAAATTTTGAGAAGATAATTTATTCAAGGGATAAATAATGTAACATGATTTTATGAAATATTTTTTTAATTAAATTTAATTTCATCGAAAGATTTTGTTGAAAGTAACACTTTCTTTAAACGAACCACAATATTTTATTAAAATATTATTATTTAATGTGATAATTTTAACTTAGCTATTAAACTGGTAGTTTTGGATAAGATTAACTAATTTTTAAAATATTTATAAATTTCATAATCAATATAAATTTATTGATAAATCCTTAGTAAATAATCATTCAATTTTTAGTAATTCCATTTTATTCTTCGGAAATACGTTTTCTTAAAAAAATATTTATTGCTATGATAAAATATTATGATTTATTTATAAAATGTATAGTGATTATATTTTATAAAATGAAAATAATTTTAAATTTAGAATATTAAAATTATCCTCTGATGAATTTATGGGAATTTTCTAAAATGATTGATTTTCCAGTGAATAGTGAAAAATACTTATGTTTATTGAAAAAATTATTTTTTAAGGCATGTACAATCTTCCATATTATTTTAAAATAATTTAAATTTAAAATTAGTTTTATTATATTTTAAATTTTATAATTAATTTATTTGGAATCAATTTTATGTTTTAATTTAGTATAAATACATTTTTATACATAAAAGTGATTTTTTCTGAAAAAAAAACGGTTTATTGGGCACAATGTATTTTTATCCTAAGAAATTAAATTATTAAATATTTATGAATTATTTTAATGAAATTTATATATTATATATTAAATAAAAAAAATTAACATTCATTTAATATTTTTTAGGCCTGAGATAAGAATGAACCATGTTTTATGGTTAAAAATGTATTTCTCTATAAAGTAGTTTTCACCGCATGTTGCGTGCTTATTTTAATATTAATTTATATCATTAATAGAAATTTAATTTGGTAAATTTTATTACATATTTTTAATCAAAAGGTTAAAATTCATTAAATAGTTCTCTTTTATTTTTGGTCAATATGAATTGTAACCATGGTAATATTTATCACCTTAGTAAAAGGTAAATCTTGTTAATCTTGGTTAAAAATATGTGACAAGGCCAATTTTTTTTTATATTTATATTTGGATGAATTTAATTTAACCCTTATCACCTTATAATCTAAATTGATTTTTTTAATCGACCCCTTTCCATGAAAATGACCTATAAATATTTATGTTAAAGAAATTTATAAAATGTCACTCTATTAGTTTCAAATAACTCTTATGTATCCAAATTGGGAAAAAGCATGTTATGAAAGAATATAAGTGTCTATTTTGAGATTAAATAAATTATTTTCATGATATAAATTTATTTCTATTTTTTTTAATTATATAATTACCATAAATGCTCACTCATCCAATATTTTGACAATTAATAGAAAATATATAAAATGATATTAACAGTATTAAAATTAATATAATTTTAGAGATTTAATGTATTAAATGTATTTTTTATATTAATACAAAATATCAGTACCATGTTATAGAATTATATTATAATTAAAACTGTCTCTTTATGTATTTTAAGTTAAATTAAATGAATAATGTCTGAATTGGGAATAATGATATTTTATAAAAATAATATTTTATTAAATTACTTAAAAATGTTAAAAATATTAAAATAAGAGAAATATGATAATGTATGGTCTAAAATTTCTCACCCTTCCCATTTATAGTCCATTTGGAACTATTTTTTATTGATAATGACTTCAATATATGTTTATCTTGTAAGAAAATCCAAGGGTGCGCTTCCCCTCAATTACGAATGGGCACCCCTTATTTCTCTTTTCATACCACTTTGGTTCTTCTATATCAACTAAAATCTAATAAGTTATATTCCTCAACTTCCCTATACACATTCAAGAAGTTTTTTTCTTCCCAAAAGACCAACCCTAGATCCATTAAGAGGATATCTAAAGAGTTATTTCAAAGAAATAATAATCACCTTTACCGATTACTTTCTTTTAATTATTATTACACCTCCTATAAATATGTTATATTATTCATAAAATGGTAAATTTAGTACAAAAAATATAATTAAATGTTTTTAATATTACCAAACCACCTATATTCACTCTCTTTCCATCAAATGGGAAGAGAAATTATCGCTCGTGTGTACGTACGGCTTGTAGTCTCCACCTAACGATACAATTCATTTCTCATAAAAATATTTTTTGGATTGGTATGATGATGGTTTTAATTTTTATATTTTATAATTATTACATAATTACATTTCTGTAATGATAACATCATATCTACCTTCTCACAATCCAAACTATTGGAATGTGATAACTTCGATCGTGCGTACATATGGACTACCACCTGCACAAAGCGATGTGATACATTTTTAATTTCTATTTTTATTGGTTGGTAATAATGATAAATTTAATGAATATATATGATATATATGTTATTATAATGATTATATTGTTTTTATTTATTATTTACCTTTCTTTTATTCCATCCTTCAAAAAAATGAAAATAACATCCATGCATACGTAGGGCCCACCATCTCCATGAATGTTGTAATTAATTTTATAACTCTATATTTTATGAATGACTATAAAAAAATATATAATAAACATATTTTATATTTATATAATAATTAAAATTATGTATATGATTCAAACCTAATAAATGTACAATTATCAAAACTACCAAACCAAAACATACATGAAATACAAAGAAGATATCACCCGGAATAGTGATTTTAATAAATAATTGTTAACAAATGGGTGATAAAATGGTATAAGTAAATCATATATGGTAATATATATATATATATACAATTATGTTTATATAATTTATTTTTAATAATATATATATATAATACAATAGTTTCCAACATGTATAAATTAAATCTAACCTGAGGTAAGATATTTCTAATCTCTCTTTTAAATCTAGGAGATATATGCCATATTCACCACTTGTTTCATTTATGTAGTGAATATATAGAACCTTTAAAATGTTATATAATGAATCCAATTCTTTTCAATATATTTAAATTTAAATTTTATTTTATTCTTTAAGGGGGATTTTGATTCAAAATATTACCATAGCAGTAATGGATTTTCATCTCACATTTATTTTTGTGGGACACATGCCTTAGACACCAATTATTTATTTTGTGTTTTGTATATACTATAAATGAATGTCTATTAAGATTATTCTCAAGAAAATTATTGGTTATACATACCCATCAAAAGATCTTTCTTTTAGGGCATTTTGATTCAAAAGTTACCAAAGTGGTAAGGATTTTAAGTTATAATCTCATTGTTTGTCGGGATTGTTTATGATTATGTTTTCAATGATGAAATATTATGATATAACTCTTATTAAACTCATGAAATTTATTATTATATGGTTAATTATTAAAAACAAATTTTCTAATTTCATTTTCCTCACCTAAAGTACCGAAGATATCGAAAATATGTTTCTAAGGAAAATCTACTTTATTTTTCTCTTCGGTCGAATTTTTTTTCTATATTCATTTTTTATAGAAATATATTCAAAGAATATTTTAAAAATTATAGAATTATTTTTTAAATTATTTTTTACCCACATTATAACTTTCAAAAAATGTTTTAAAAAGAATTGTTTTTTCTGAATTAGTCACTTTTTGAGTTTTTACAAAAGTGAAAAAAGAATGCTTTCTTTTAACTTATACGACATGAATGGAAGTTACCACTATCATGACCACTCAATGATTTGAATATTCCTTTAATTTTTTCTATGGTTATATTATATGAAAATATTTTCCACAATTTTTTTTAAATTTTTATAATTTAAATAATTTATTTAAAAAATTAATGGTTATTTTCCCCAAGAATGCTTTAATGATATTTTAATGGTATTTCTATTAATAAAAGATAATAAACCTTTATTTAACTTATGATTTACTGGGGATATAATCCAAGGTTATCATCATTATTATTTATATAGATATTTTATTTTTATGATGAAAAAATATTTATGATACCCATTCCTTTTCCATGGGTTATGCTATGATGAAAAGAGAAAATGTTTGTGAAACTCATTTCTTTTACATAGGTTATACTATAATGAATTATTTATGAAACACATTTATTTTCATGAGTTATGATATTATGAATGTTTTATGATATTTTGGAATTTTTATATATGTTTTTTATTATGTTATGGTGGTTAAATTATAACCAAGGACGGTGGTTACATTATAACCAAGGAGTGTGGTTATGTTTTAACCAGGGAAATTGGTTATATTATAACCAAGGATGGTGGTTACATTATAACCAAGAATGGTGGTTACATTATAACCAAGGATGTGTGGGACCTATATCTCCATCTAATCCATTGGGTAAATATTTATGTCCCATGAGATAAACAAGGATGGAATGGGGAGTGAACCCAGTATAGTAAGGGACTTTATCAACTATGATAATCTTAGGAGTCAACCTTGACTACTAGAAAACATGGGGAGTGAACCCATTCCACTATTATAGCCTTGGAAATTATCCTTGACTACCAATTAAATGTTTTTATATGCTTATGTATATTCCAAAAACTTATATCGTATTCTAATGTTATGCCCTCATGGCTCATATTCTTTGAATATTTTATGATTCATGTCTTAAGAACTCCCATGTTTTCTACCATGACTCAAGATTATAATATATAATATGTAGGGTATTATTTTCAAATTTTATGGACATATTCTCATACCTATATGTTCATGTTAATCTAAAGTTATCATTGATATCTCCCTTAGTGACCCTTACTGAGAATCTAACCTCAACCTTTATTATATTTCCTTTCCCTAGAATATGAAGAATGGTACTAAGTATGATATGTATAAGAAAAGTTCAAGTTATGAAGAACATGGTGGGAGAATATGTAGATGTTTTATGAACTAGTTTTTTATGTGTCTATTCTTTTAAAGGCGCTAGAACTATGAGTTTCTAGTGTGGATCGTTATGTTATGAAATGAATATTCATCTATTAAGATGTGATATCTATAAATGAAAACTATAGGTCTCTATACATACACCATTATAAATGTATTCATAAAATAAATGGAAATATTTTTATTTATAGGAAAAAATTTATCCATACTATCATGTACCAACCAGACACCTTGAGAAATCACAAATAATCATAAGAATATGTATTTGTATCAAAATAAAAACCTACAAAAAAAGGGAAGTGGCCAACCGTAAAGAAAAAAATAATAAATCCAAAGTTAAAAGACATAAAGGGACATGAAATATCACTAATGTACATACTTTTATTAAAAAATATGAATTCATAAAATAATTTCTTGGTTCAATATAACTTTTTATCATTTAAATGTCCTTTAAACTAATGAAACTGAAAAAAACAACAAATGCAAGATTATTGAATAAAAAACATGGTGAAATTTTAAAAATAAATAAAAATATTATTAAAATTATAACCAAAGTAAAAAATTATAAATAAAATTTTCATTATCCATAGATAGAAAAATATTTCCAATAGAGATCAAATGAGAGAATTTTATATGTTAAATTACTGTTCATAATTTAAAAGAATGATCGCCAAAGAGAATTTGTGAATAATTATATGATGGAAAAACATTAAAATTAAGATAATAAAAAAATTAATACCCAAAATCAATAAATTTTTTTATCAGTTTACAAAAATGAAAGGTGTAAAAATTTATCGATTCTTTATTATCATAAAGTTAAAGAAAATTACAAATAAAATGTTGTTAAAAATAGAAATTTTGAATAAAAAACAATTCCTATCATTTTTTTATTTTATATGTTTAAAAATTTATATAATAGTATATTTAAAATCAATGACATTATTTTCTATTATATTAGTGATTAATTATGTGGGGATTTTTATGGGCATTTTTATTTTAAGAAAATCCAAACCAAATTGAAGAATACTTAAATTTCAGATAATTAATTTATGAGAGAAAATTTATTTCTAAATAAAGTTATCTCATGATTAATAATATTTAAAATATAAATTAATTACTTTTTTAGATAATATAATCTTTCAACTTTTTTACCTTATGGATATCTTCAAAAATTGGAAAAAGACAAATAATTTAAATTTAAAAGATTAGAACTAAGTTAATGAGTCTAGTATAATGAATATCCATAACAACTTTTAATTTTCCCTACATTTATTGAATCCCCATTCCACTAGCTACGTAAATCTTGCCTCCCTTGTTTCATCACTAGGTAGTGATTATCGGATGGGTATATAATATTATTAAAAATAATTTTCCCATTCAACCTATGTAATGCTTCCTCATATTTGAATTTATGGAAGTTAAAGAAATATTAAAATTATATTAATCACCATATAAAATTAGTGCTACCATTTTTATATACTGAAAAATTAGAATAAAATATATATCATAATTCAAAAATCAATATTTAAAAGATTTTACAAATCATATAAAAAGAAAAATCAAAAAATTTATAGTAAAATGATAATGACTATTCCATGATGTCCATGAAAAAAATTAATAAATTAATAGATTTCCAAAATCCAAAATCAGTTTCTAGTAATATTTCTTATACTGACAATGGGTATATATAAGAAAATAGATTCTATTTTTCTTAATATTTTCACTTCTAAGAAATTAAAATATGCTAGAAAAATTATATTATAAAACATTATCATCCTGATATGAACTAAATCTGTTATAAATATTTCCAAACCATATTAATCTTATTAACACCTCTTAGTCATGTGAAAGGATCCCAAATTCAATAAAATATAATTATCTACATTGGAAATTTTAGTTTCATTATATCATTAGAGGAATTTCTCAAGTATTTCATGGGGAAAACACTCAATAAGTTTATATCTCTTTGATTGACAAGTTTTCTTATTGTGAATAAACTCCGTAGAAAAAACCTCACTAGTTGGAGAATCCCTAATATATCCAATGATGAAAAGTACCTATCCTGATTGTTTATTTGTAATTCTAACTAACATGATTATGTTGATATCATTATTTCATCTGTTTTTTATTAATATATAATCTATTGGTGTTGTTGTTATGGTGAATTATATTACATTAATTGCTAATCACATGACATATATTTTATATATACACCATATATTGTTCGATAATCATGGATATATCTATAGGATCCAACCTATAAGTGTCTCTCTATACATTTTCATTGTATCTATTTCATCGACTACTAATATTGTTGATTCCTCTATTTATATTGGTGTTTTTAAGATCCCAATGGATTTCCAATTGTGTCAACACTTATATTACGGTTTCCTTGATCACTCCATGTCTTCCTCTTCTCGTGACCTGATTAAAAATATATATAATAAATAGTATATGATTAAGGATAAAAAATAAGAGTATGGGAATATGTTTTTGTGATCTATAATCAATATAGTGTGTTTTATGAAATTTTAGTTTCATTTTATCATTTTCTTAACCATGAGCTGACATTGGATAATACACGCATTGTGTAATTATTTTATAAACATGAAAACATATATATGACATCATATTCAACATTATTAACCACATGTTATGCTATAGTAAATAAATATTTCAAGGATAAAAATGAACTTTTAGTGAAATTTAGATCATATAACTATATCTTCTAAGAGCCAATTTTCAATAAAAACATAAAGTTTTAACACATTAAGTAGTATGTAGACAAAAAGTAGTTACCAAAATGATGTTATCACAATACCATAAGAGTCACCCTTGTAGATAATGTGTTATAAATTGTTACACTAATAATAAATCAAAAAAACTATATTCATATAAATTTTATTCTAATTTTTACATTTTAAATAGGTTTATTGTTCCAAATAATCTTACATTAAGTTTATGTGGGTCTAAAATCATTGATAAAAATAAAAAATTAATGTATGGAATATGATCTAATATTTTTATTTTGACATGTTACTCTATGAAACTATGAAAAAAATTTATTTTTATGGAATTATTTAGTACTTTTAATTTATTATTTTCAAAAATATACAATTAAAGAAAATATATTATAAAAAAGAATTATGTAACTCCTACCAATAAGTAAGACAATAAAAAGAGAAATATTCCTATAAAAAACCTCCTAAATTGAAGGAAACTATCCAAAATAACATCTTAGAAGAAATATATAAATTCAAAAAATAAATTTTCAAATTGAGATTATTATTAAAAAATAAATAAAATTTGAAAACTATAATTAAGAATAAATAAGAATTTGATTCAAACTACCTCTATGAAATCACCTATAAAACATTAAAAATATATAAAATGGGATTCCATATGTCTGGAACCAATAGATAACTTTATGCTAAAGGTAAACTTAAATATGAACTCCTCTTGTTTTATCCCATTGGTAAATGAAAATTTTAGTGTCTAATCGTGTAAGGTATAAAGAATAATTATTATCCCATTTATTCCTCAATTTATCAAAATATGTTATTTAACATTATTAGACTTTTTAGAATATATAATTTTATAAGAAATGTTTTTAAAAGAATAAAAAATATATATACAGTTACAAAAAAATTATTAGTAACATCCTCTAATGTCGAAGGACTATTAGATCCTTTAGTTTTTAAGGTAATCAAAAATCTTGATAACTAAAATAACACAATTTCTCTCCAATACAGAACTTATAAAACCATAATATCATAAAAAAGTTATGAATTTCATGATTAATACCTCTTATATGAAAAATTCACATAATTATTACATTTTATAATATAAAATCGAATATATTATTAATCTATGATATTTATAAAAAATGGAAGTAAATATCAAAATTGTAAGATTACTTCAACAACAATAATATCTAAAGAAATTAATTTTATAAGATTAATTCAATCCATCCACATTTAAAAAAAATAAAACCCCTTAATAAATCACTCATTTAGAGTTAATATATTTTTTCTCTTATGATAAATATATAAAATCTTTCCTATTTAGACAATCATTATAAGGACCCGACCATAAACATTACATAATATTGAATTATGTCAAGAATTCACATTGAGAATCTTTTCAGGTTTAGAGTTTTAGAGAATTAGGCCATAACTATTACATAAAAACTATAATATTACATGTAGACACTACTACCCAGTATCCATTTTTCATAAAATAAAAACTCTTGAAAAAAAGAGACATGTCTAGTTCCATGTTTTAGACAACATGACTTTTCCTTGATCTCATCCTTAACCCTATTCATATTTATGTCCTGTGAAAAACATTTCAAAACTTGGGATGAGCATAAAAATCTTAGTAAGGGTTATAAAATAATGAAAAGAAACATTAACCCATCAATAAATACAAATCAATGACATCATACTTTTCAATCATAACATACCTCATGAAATAGTAAGATTTATGAATAATATACATAAATCCTAAATCATAAAGGTAACTTATGGCATTCATAAAATACTTACATTGTAGCTATCACAACTACATAGGGAGTCACATTTGGAATACCCATCACAGTATATTCCCTAAATCTATTAGGAGAAACATTAACGTTTACCTCCGTCACATTACCCAATGCATTGAAGAGCTATCTCAGGATCACCCGCCCTAGGTTTATCACAAAACCACCCATATACGTAAACAATGCCCAATAACCATAACATATTCATAACAAATAACACAAGAATAAAGGAAAGATAAAATTTCTACATTCCAATCACAATATATCAAATCAAGATATTGAAATAAACAATGATTTGTCAAATCATTTTCAAAACCATTTAAAATATTTAATAAAGAGATTTTTGAATAAAAGTGTCCCATACCAATTTGAAACTTTTAAATAAATTATCATTTGAAAACATTAATTTCCATATAAATAAACCCTTAAAACCATTTTTAAAACATTGACATTAATGATAAATATTTATAAGAATAAATCTTTAAAACATTTAAAAAGATATTTTAGTTAAAGAGTTTTTAACAAAATGAGAGACTCTTAAATACAAATAATTGAGGAATAACATTGAATCAAAACTTTATAATATCATGATAATAAAGGGATTCATGATATAATATTCCAAAGTACAATATATACACCGTGTAAAGGTGAATTGATGCATAACGATAATGAAGTCTCAATGGAATGTAAATTGAGATGAAATCCCAAATAAAAACTGTATCCTTAGACTAAGGATAAATCAATTAGAAAATAATGTGTGAAAAATTAAAATAAACTCAATATAAGTGGATATTAAGTGTGAAAAAATTAGAGGTTATTCACACATATTCATAGCATGACATAATCAAGAAGTAGATGTTTTACCCAAAGAATTGAAATTGGGTGAAGAAGTTTTCTTACAGAAATTCGACAGCCTAACGTTGTCACTTTAAAAATCAGAAACTGAGTTGATGAGAGAGAAAAAGGTATATCATCATTTTGACACAAAATTTATAGCAATAAGGATATATAATCACATATACTAACATAATAAGATGTAAATTAAAAGTCATAACAAAAATAAGTCTTTTAAAAAGAGGAGGGTGAAAAGTTCCGTTACCAATTTGGTAACTTACAAAACATACACCTCATGAAAGAAGGATCATACATTGAAGATGTAAATACCCATAAATGAAATTATATTACACAAAGAGTACAATAATTTTCAGTCCATACACTACACAAAGGAAATATTGACAATTATAGCATGAATCTCACGAGAATAAGAAGTGAGATGAAAAACCCTTACCACGTTGTAATCAATCGAGTCATATGAACAAAAGTTAATAACCACCAAATGAATCACATAATAAAATTAATATAAATATAATATTGATAATATATATATATATATATCAAATGGTGGTACACAATACACCACATGCAATAAATAAGTGGCGAACAATGGAAATCTCACAGAATTAAAAGTGAGATAAGAAATCCCTTACCTCGGGTCCAACTTGACTCCTTTGTTCCTTGTTCTTCCTGAATAATAAACTTAAGTTAATTTATAATTGATTAATAACCTTTTTCAATTTTATTATTCCTTTTATATCACTTATTACCATGTTATAAACATTATGTAATCATTTAAGTTAATAACGGTTGTTTTGTCGATATTTGGTACTTGAGTAAAAAATGGACTTCTTATAATTACAATTTGTTCACATAGTCAAAAGTTCATTATATCCAGAATTATATTAATGATTTAGATATAATATATATCATATATATCCAGTATATACATTTTTTAAAATAGTACATAACATTTGGAGGTGAGAAATGAAATGCACCGTTCATGGAGACGGTAAGCCTTACGTACGCATGAACACTACTTTCATTTATATTTATTATTTTAATGGAATTAAAACATAATTATACATAGATATATTATAATTACAGTATAATATCATATATAATATCATTAAATCCATCCTTTATACATCCTATATATGGCATTAATGAGTCATATCACTTTGAGGGGGCGGTAGTCTGCATTTCCTCAAATGAAACTATCGCGTTTACCCATAATGAAAACCATAAAGGTATGCTATAAAAGAAAAATACAGAAGCATAAAGAAAAAATAAACATAATATATATCATATATAAATATATTTCCATCTTAATGGCCACCATAAGAGGCGGTAGGAGATAATTAAATAATCATCGTTTCGTGAGGCGTTAGTTTGCCATCCACAGAAACAGTATGTTACCCATTAGATGGAGGTGTGTATAAGTGTTATTCAAGTAATTATCATAAAAAAATAATAGTATATTTTGGATATTGGTTTTTTTATAAAATAAAGTAATGGAAAGAGTTTAGGGGTTGGAGAAGTAAAATAAAAGAAAAGAATTTAAGAGAAACCACAACCTTTAATTCAGGTAACTCCCTTTGGTTTGAACCAAAAGGACTTCTTGAAGTGCCTTATGTATAAGGTAAGGATTCTAGGAGGAAGAGGTGGATATTTAGAGATTATTTGGGTAGGGTTTGGATGAGCCAAGGGTCTTGATAGGTGTGAGGAATGGGTTACAAGTGAGGGCTTTTTATAAGGGGGAGGAGGGGTTCTTTAGGAAAGTGTGAAAATATTATTTTATTATATAATGATTTTCAGTTTCTAAAAGTTAAAAACTCATTAAGGTCAAAGATAAGATGACTCATGGTCTAAATAAATTAATCAAATAAAAATTGGATAGGTTTTAGATGTTATTTTAATATTTATAATCTTATTTATTTAAATCATTTATTAATGAGGTAAATACTGCATCATTTTTGTGTCATAAATAATTTTATTTATTTGATTTCTAAAAATTATAAAAAAAATACCATGATATAGGAAATTGTTTTATATTTCCAATTAATATTTATAGTCGAAAGTATAACTTCTATAACCTCATGTAAAAATCAATTTACTAAAGGATATTTTTTTTGTCATTTTTGTTTTTACATTTAAATTAATTAATCTAAAGTGTCATTATCACTCCCAAGTGAATCCATGGGGACCCAAAATTGACCCAAGGATGCCCATGGTTGGATATGACTCATAAAATAAGGTTAGTACAAGAGTTAAGGTTATTTTGTGTTATTATAATATTCTTTTTACCTTGAATTACCCTATTTACCTTTAACCGCGGTAAATAAAAGTCAAAAGTTACTATTCACTAAAAATTATTTTCATCTTATTGAACCAAATTTTTCTTACTAGTAACAACCATGTATATTGGATTTTTGAAATCCAATTAAAAAAAGTATTAAAATTTCATTTAAATGAAAAAGTTAGTTTTTTAACTACTACTTAGTGGTTTCACTATTCATCAAAAATTGAAGTTTTTCAGAAAAATACCAAAAATTCAGCCTAAGATATATTTGATATTACAAATTCAAAAATGATGTCTATTTTACCAAATTAAAAACATATAATTTGAATTAATTAATTTAAAATTAATTTTCGTTGTCAAAACAAATAGCCCGTTTTTAAGAAACAATAACTATCAAAAGATTGACACTTGTTTATGTCCAATTTCAAAGTGAAATTAATTCCAATGAAAAAAATTGGATTAATTGGTAAAAATATAATCTAATTACACTTTAAAACTAGTTAAAAAGATAATATAACTATATAAATAAGTTAGATTAAAAGGTAGTTTTGAATTAAAATACAATATTTTTCACTATTCATTAAAAATGAATTTTATCAGAAAAATACCAAAATTTTTCCAAAAGTAAATCTTGATGTCCCAATTCTAAATAAGAATTTTATTTTTTCAAATATAACATATAAAAGTGACCAAAACTAGATTTAAAGAGGGCTCACCATCAAAAGGCGGTAAATCGACCTTTTAAAGAATATTAGTGTATTTATGCTTAAAATCAGATTCTTTCTTATTTTAAGCCTCTAAAATTTATTGGAAAAATGTAAAAACATTTAACAAACATGTATATTCATATTGTAGTTATTTTGGTACATTCCCACCAATACAACGACTATGTGTTAACTACCATTTAAAATAATATTATATTATTATTTTTAAGTATGACTCAGCATTGTGTGCAACATAAGATTTCAAAGAAACCTGTTTTTGTGTGTAGGGTACGCCATCAAACATATCATTCTATTTAAAGTAAAATTAATAATTAATTTACAAATATTAATAAATATGAAAATGGCATATTCTTTATTTACCTGGGATGTTACAATCATGAAATAACTTTTCACTATAATTCAATAGTTATAATGGATATAAAATTTTTAAAAACCATAAAAATAAATACCATTTAAGGAACTAGGTATTTATAAAAAGTTTAAAAATAATACATTTAATATTGTTAGACCAGATATTTTATTAAAAATAGATTTAAAATTGAAATATCTTATTTATAACCCAGATAACATGCATTTAATTTTAAATATGAATAATTAAATTGAAATGATATTTATTTTATTCAAGTGCCTTGATTTTTTTTATCTAGTATTAATTTTGTTTTAACTCAATGGATCTTAACAATGATACATCTATATCACACAAAATTTTTCTATGAGATAACGGTTCTTCATCATCAAATTTTCTTATGCTAGAACGAGAAATCTATGCACTTTATAACACATGTTTGATCACTATAAGGACACTCAAATGAATTGATAAAAGGATTAAATTATATATTATTTTTACTTTCAAAATCTGAATCCATAATTGAAAGAGAAAATGGGATGTGGTATAAATTCATGAAATGAGAAGACTCTAGGGTTTTTGGGTATAAAATAAGATTATATGAATTGGTTAAACATCCTAAAATTTCATTTAGGACCTTATAGAAGTTTAACCTATTAAGTCAAACCAATATTTGATAAATTACTTAATTTATATTTTGTATGTGTGATATAAACCCCATCCCTCAATATTAACAATTCTAAAATTTCATGTGATAAAGTAATAACCATTAACTCAACCTAATAAGCCATTATACTCTTATTATATTATTTGAATTTCAATAAATTGTGAATACCTTGAGTATTAATTAAAATTATTAATATTATAAAGTTAAATAACATATAATTAAATTAATTTATATCTTTAAGACTCAAATCTTCATGTTCCCATGAATATGGGTCAAACTTCAACCTAAACTCAAATTTATTGAAACTGGTCAAACATATATTTTCACATTACACATAAACCCCTTGGAACTTATCATGTTATTAGTGAATTACACTCAAAGGAAAAGAGAGGTATCTAGTATCTTTTTAGGGACCCAACAGAGATAATGATAAATCATATCAATGAAATCATATTATAAACTCTAACTATGTAACATAATATATTTTCAAGTAATATCTTATAAAGAATGATGGGTATTATTTTTCATAATAATTCAATCATTTGTTTATTATTTCTTGAATTTATTAGATATACTTTCCTTCTTCTACTATATACATATATTTAATTAAGAAACTACCATATAAGTTAATGGGACATATATATTTTCCTCGTATACATAGATGTGAAAAATCATGTCATAATCATTTTTCAAGGATATAACCTTAAATTCTCACCCCACACAATGTAACTCACCAAAAATATAAATGGTTATAGTTTTAAAAATAAAATAAATTATTTGATAAATTAAATAAATGGATAATGATATCAAGTTAAGATATCAATGCACATTCCTAAAGATAGGATCAATAAATGACACCAAAAACTTGTGTGTTCTTATTAGTAGGCCAATCCTCGCGATCTCTGATACTTGTGATCACCAAATGGAAACTTAATTCAAAAAATTATTAAATATTATTATCCCTAAGCATGTTATAGTTAGATTTCATTTGTTCCCATCATAATTATGGATCTAGACCATATGATATATGATTAATATTAATTTCATATTATCGTGATATTCTCATTATATGTGGGAACTACTATAACCTTCTGATAAGGCATGAATTATGATGATATTACAATAATTAGTATGTGAAAGAGAAATATTTATATCATGGTAAATGTAATACATATATATATATATAAATATATATGTATACATGACATAGTAATAAAAAATTATATGTTTGATTTGGGTTTTGGGAACCCACTCACTTATCTCTCCCACATACACCATAGAAAAAATATAACCACTATCAATATATTGAATCTCACATGAAAATCCTGATTCTATTAAGTTGTGGATTTAGGCATTTGTTTTTCCATGATATACTCTAAAACTACTCTATAGACTATGATATCACCTATTTCAGTAAAATCAATTAAGAGATGAAATGTTTAAAGTATATTATTTGTTCGATGATGTGACATGGTATCCTTAGTAAATACCACTACTAAAATATCATCAAAATATACTATAAAAGTTTATGCACTTCTAGGTACAATACCAAGGTCTAAGGTAATGATTCATATATATACATCTCTAATAGTTACATCCAAAGACACTATATACCAATATTCTGTAATAAATTTACCAACTAATGGTTTTTATCACTTCTCTGTATATATTAAACACCATACAGGAAAAGGATATAGCCTAACTAAGATATAATATCATATGGATCTATTTACAATCTTCTAAATTTCTATGTGACCATCTGATATAACCCTCCCACTAAACTCATTTGGTGAGGAAAATATATGAAGTAAGATAGTTGAATAATGGATACACATAGGAGTCATATTCCTAATTCTCAAATCATGGTACATAATATTCGAACTCCTTTATTTTACAACATCACATTTTATGATTTTCATAAAATTTATTGTCTACTTAGAACTCTTTCTATGTCCATCATCAACATCATCCATGGAACCTGACCCATCCAAAATTTTCTTTAAGATTATTTTGGTAACAACACATGAATTTTTATATCACTTCATTACCAAAACATCCTAAACCCATTTAAGATATAAAGTGATATACACTTAATTTTGGTAAATAAATGTAACTATTTATATTTCTCTTTATAAGTACACCCTATAATATTTTAGGGTATTAAGTGACACTTACATTGAATTTTTATGACCGTAAACTTTTATTTGTTGTACTTGAACTTCTAAAACCACAACTAAATTCCAACTGGAATCAAAGAAACTATATTCTCTTTATAATACCATATTAAGACATAGTCTCTTTGTGTTTTTAAGCAATAATTATTTCATTTATTGGGAGTATTTATCAGAAAAATTATTAATTGTAATATCATATAAGGTATTCTATATTATTGGATTTTTTTAAAAATTATTATTTAATATTTAAAATATTATTTCGATGGGTGGAGGGTTCTCATTCACTAATATTTTAGTACATATCTAACATGAACCATTTTATCTTGGATAAAACGTTTTTATCTATATATTATTTATAGTTATGTTATAAAAATTGATGAATCATATTCCATGTGTATTAAATATGTAACACACCATACCTACTCTCCTAGATACAGTGCTCATATACACAAACTTTAAATGATTTCTTCCTACCAGTAGAAAAATCTTGGATAAAACTAACCTTAACTAAATAATTAAAAATTATTATTGCATCTCATACATCTGAAGGATCTTTTTAGTTTTATATCTTTAGTTAATTAGTACATAATATAAACCGATAAATCCCATGTTATTTGTATCAAATAGAAAATTTTCCTATTATATATAAAACTACTTAATTCATTACAAGTATTCAATATATTCCACAAATTATTTCACAATTTTTATCTTTCTAAACAGGTCATGTGTACTAATTTTCTTCGTAACCTATGTAAATTGAAATATATGAAAGTGTGACCTCAAATGCTCAGTAAGGGAAACATATAACTGAAAAAATAATGGCATAAACATGACATTAATATTATGGAAAGAAAAGGTAAAAACCATGAATCCATAATCAAATTCAAACTGGGAGAATTATATATCCTTCACAATAAAGGAAAATAAGGATATCAATAATACTAATATCATAATAATGGAATGTATAATGTTGAACATCAAAAACTCATTTTAAAGGCCTTGTACCAAGACACTTTACTCATCATCAAGACCATAGTCAAGAAATCCTAATATCAAGGAATTATTCTAGGATAATTTCATGTTGTGGGAAGATGCATAAACCAAAACACATCATTTTTCTCTCTTAAGACCGGTCGATGCATTAAGGGGATATATAATGCTAGGCAACACCTATCAATTTCTTAAGTCCAATGCATTCATCATAAGATAAAATGAATAAAAAATACATAATAAACCATGCTAATAATAATACATATTAAAATAATAACATTCATAATTCAAGGTAATTTTCCTCATTTTAATAAAAGAGATTACCTAATCCTAACCCATCTAGAAGAATTTGGTGGATGGATAAACAATACATATCCAACTTTACAATAATAATATGTATTGGAATTCCAATACATTTACCCATATTAATAAAATATAATACTTTCTATCATAACATTATCCAATATGAGTACTATAAAATGTGATGTTCACACTATATAGATAAATGGGTATACAATTAAGAAAATATTAGAATAACAAGATCATAATCCATCTGTAGAATGAAAGTCTATAGTTTTAATAGAATACATCCCAATAGGTGAGAAATATTTGTTAAAGGGTTTTTTTGTTTGGAATTTATATACAAAGAAAAAAATGAGATAATACCACATAATACAATAAAAGGGTATAATTTACCCAAATTATATGAAATAAGTTCAAATAAGGATCATGACTCAATGAATGAAAATTAAGTTACCAAAAATCCTCACTATTGGGGAAACAATAAAATCACTAGACACTTGAATAATGTAACATAATTTGGATATTAAATCTGATTAAATATATGTAAAAGAACATTCATGGGATATTAAATCAATAAAACCTATACTATGGGACCATGGTTCATAAAATGTATTATTTCTCAAAGAATAAAAATTGGGACCATGAAAAGCCTTAAGGATAGAAAATTTCGAATCAAAACCACTTGAAAGAGAGGGATTAAAATTAAACTTAAAATAATATTAATAAATGATAATTAATGTTATGATATATCAAATAGACAATATATATAGTACATGGATTAAATTTGGTGAAAAAATATAATACTTCTCTCAATGAATACAAATAGAGATGAAAACCCTTACCACTTATCATGAATTCCATGATATTAATTTAAAAACATATATCACAAAAAAATATCTTAATAAATTAATTCATATCCAAAGTCATATCCATTTTTATTTATAATTTTTATAATTAATTATCCTCTATATGAATTCTTTAGATTTTCTACATAAACTATTTGTAGACTTGGTCATTTGTACTAGTTTCATAATGGTGGTGTTCATGTTTTTTTTCATTAAAATATCATAATTAATAGATCATATAAGATATAGTAATATATATTATAAGATAGTTTATAATATTATAATATAATTTCATTTTAGTTTTCATTATGAACCATGAAGATGAAGATGATGATGATCATGTTTTGGTGATCCTTAATGAGTAAAAGGTTTTTTGTTAATTAATTAGTTAAATAAGAATATAAAATTACTAAAACCAAAATCAAAACATTATTTAAATATTTTATTTTATATTAAAATATTAAATAAATTCTCATAGTAATCAAGGAGAAAAATTCATAGTATGTTTTTTTGGGTTGTTAAACAGACCCAAACATGAACATACCCAGATTTAATGAATGATTATGAGGTGGTTTAGTTGGAATATCATTATAATATAAGAATAATGATATTATTTCTTTATTATTAGTGTGATATATTATTATTATAAGGAATTATAAGAATAATTATTGTATACGAAAATATTACATAATTTGAATAAAATATTATCCACTTAGCACTCATATTTTAAACGATTAAATTAACACTGATCATCTATTGATCATATTATCAATAGGTTTTCTAATTTATCATAACAGAACCTTAATTATATCATAAAAATAATATTTATATTTTAATACCATCCTTAGGTCCAACCTTATAATGTGGTGAAGGAAAACAAAACATTTTATTTTATAGAGGTGGTAGTAAGCACAACACCTAAACAAAAATTCTCTTTTTCTTAATGTATGTGTTATATAAATAAAAAATTATAATAACCTTAATATAATAAAATTAAATTATATATATTTGATAATATTATAAGTATTTTATTATGTATATAATAAATTTTAAATAAGATAATTAAGGAGAAAACTATGTAGTTGATAATACTCATGTTAGGGACTTGAATCTTCCTTGGAAGTCTCCTTAAATATGAGGAGATTAAGAAAAATATGAGTGAACAATGGATTATTTCCATGGGATAAGATTATAGGTAGAGTAAAATTTCATAGTTTCAATGAGTAATTTGAAGGCAATTACTATATAGAAGTGGTGAATATGTTACCCTTTTATAAGTGAAGGAAAGGGTAGTTTTGGGATCATCATTGTATTTTTCAAAAATTTCATGAGACTATTCAAGGGTCAATGGGTAATAAATGGGAAAACATGTAGGTTAAAAACTTTTTTTTTGATAAAAATATAAAAAATCCATTTATAGTCACTTTTTTAATATATTTAGGTGTTTTACACCAGGTTAAACTCGATTTACCACTTTTACTTTTACCTTGGTAATTAATTTCTAACATTAGTAACTAATTATAATGTGGAAAATTAAGATTAAACATTTATCATAATATGATAAATATTATTTAAAGTTTTAAAATAATTTTATAAGAAATAATTTTTAAATGCGTGAAAACTAAATTTAAAAAACAAACACGCCTAATTGCATAAAAACAATTTTTAGAAATATAATAATTTTAAGCTTCAAATTTATATATAAAATAAAATTATTATCGTTACTGTTTTAAATGAAATAAATTGAATTATATTTAATTGAATAAAATGTATTAGGCTTCAAATTAAGACCTAAATAAAACCTCACTTAGAAAATAATCGATTTAAAAGAAAATATAAAAAACAATTTTTCAATTAAAATTACATTATAAATAGTTATAAAAATGTTTCCCATATGTTTTCTACGTAAAAATAATTTTTTAAAATGAATAATTTTATTTTTAAAATTTATATTTTGTTATATATATATATATATTTAAATATTCTATGAAATTCTTACATATTAATAAAATTACAGAAAATTATAATTTTTGTAAATCCTGTATTTTTTGACTAAAAAACAACGTTTTTAGAAATTACTCAAAAATTCATAATATTTCAATTTTTATATGAGGAATTAAAAATTTAAGTGGATTTTTATTTATTGAAAATTAAAAAGCTTATAAATCCATTTTTTTGAGTAAAATCCTAAAATATAATGAAAAACTATTTTATTGACATTTTCAAAAATTAACTAATATTATTCTTATTTCATATCATATGAAGACTAAAATAGTGTTAAAAATTTATTAATATTAAACATAATTTATCATTAATTACATGTTTCTTTGAATTGAAATTTGTATTGCATAAAAGGATTTTTTTTAATTTTTTTTCTAAACAATAAATAATCTTACTAGTCAATTTTTGTAAACTAATTTATTTTAATTCATATTAAAGTATTCCATATTTTATTTATAAATATATTTCATAAAGTGATTACTCATTCAACATATTGGTTTCAAAAATCTTACATAAATATTTAAATTTTATCTAAATATATCACAGTTTTGTTTAAGTTTGGTATTGTGTGTGGAGAAAGCTATCAAATGCATTAACTTATTTAATGGTAATCATATATTATGATCTCATAGTGTTATAGAATCCAACAAATCATATTTTTCATAATAATTTATTATTAGAAAAAAATTTCTCTTGTCATAAAAGATGAAAACAACATGACATTTATTAAGACCCATTTGAGCATGACACTACGAGAAAACAGCCGTTTAGCGGCGGTTTTTTCGCGACGGTTTTAAAAACCGCCGAGAAAAAACCGCCGCTAAACGGAAAAAAAAAATTATTATTTTTTAAATTATTATTTTTATTTTTTTTAATTTTATTCAAGGATTAGCGGCGGTTTTTTAAAAAACCACCGCGAAATAGCGGCGGTTTCGGTAAAACCACCGTGAAATAAAATGAAAAAAATAAAAAAACGTGAGAAACCCCGAAAATACTAAAACGATCATAACTTTTGATCCGGGCGTCCGTTGAAGCGCCACGACCAGTCAAATCGAAGCTCATGAAGAGATATAGAGGCACATATAATCAAAACCGTGAGAAGTTCTAAGGTGTGGACGATATTAGAGTTATAAAAAAGTTTAAAAAAGTTCTCCAACTTCAAATGGCCATAACTTTCGCTCCGGGTGTCCGTTTGGGCTCTACCACATATCAAATCGAAGCCAGCAAAGAGAGATACGCACCGGTTCAACACAAGAAAGCTTCTGTTAGGTTTTTCGACCCCAAAAACCCCTCCAAAGGCCTCCGAAACCCCATTTCCGTCACCGGTGTCCCGTCGAACTTGTCTTCAAACGGACCTAACTTTCGATCTGCGTGTCAATTCGGCCTCCTCCACCTGCCAGATCATAGCTCGTTCCATGAGCTTCAGTTTGACTGGTTGCGGCGCCCACATGCACTCATAGATCATATGTTATGGCCTTTTTAGTGGGTATCGGGTTTGTTATGTTTTTCAATGCCTCGTTTCTAGCACCCGTTCCCCGTCAGTTTTTTTTAAATGGTCGTAGCTTCCGATCCGCCTGTCCATTCAGACTCTTTCACCTTTCAGGTTGAAGATCGTTTCAGGATCTTTGATTTGACAGGTCGCGGATCTAAAACGGACTCTCGGATCTTAAGTTATCTCCGTTAATGTGAGTCCAATGTTTTTGTCTCTTTATGACCGTTTTGACGAGTTTTAACGGTAGCTCCATTTATTACTGTTTATTTGGGTTTCCATGACTTGTTATCTTTATCAATGGTTTTTTGTGGGTTATTATGATGATTATTTTGAATTATTAAGGAGTTTTCCAAAGTTGTCACGAGTTTTCATGCGTTCTCATTCTTTCTAATACCTCATTCTTCATATGCTTCTCCATCCCTTTTCATGCATTTTCATGATTTTTCATCCCTTATCACTTCTTTTCATACGTTTTCATGTGTTTCCTTTATTATTTATTATTTATAATATACTTTAATTTATTTATTATATATTATTTGTAACTGGTTATTTATTATTTATTATTTATTATTTATTATTCATTATTTATTATTTATATTTATATTTATTTATTATTTATTATTTATTATTTATGATTTATGATTTAT